>FR997843.1:1854085-11854085 GCA_905475405.1 Schrankia costaestrigalis | reverse complement strand
TTTTTGTTTTCATTCAGCTATTATTTATATTTTACAGTGCAAATACATTAGAATTCTCTGTTTTGTGTAAAGTAGTAATTACTAAGTATGTTTGTGTTATGAGTGTTGTGCATGGATTGAATTATTGTCATAGTGCTTTGGGTGCCTACCTACTACATTATTGTAAGTACTTACTTCATTGTTATTACTTTAATTTGTTGTTACAATGGCAGCGTTAATAGTATTAGATTGTTGACTTATTGATTATTTGTTGTGGAAGCAAAACTTCTTTCTTGAAATTAAATAACGAAAATAAGAAATACAGACATGAATGTGGGATACAAACGAGACGTGCGTCGGCCGCCGCCCGGCGCCATGCATTTACGATATATTTTTATATTATTTACATCTATTTATGATATATAAGTGGCTTACAGCTTGCAGTTGTAAATTTAATAGTACGTTTTGTTTCCCTTGTGTCTTATTCTCAGATTTTAAAAGTTTGTGGAGTCATTTATCTAATTCATCAATGAAACATGTCCAAACTGAGAAACATATTCGGATTTGAATAGCTTTATGTACTTGAGTTCGGGACAGAATATTTTTTCACTAATACGTATGAAGTACAATAGAAAAGTAGATTACGAAATACAAATTTAATATTATAGAAAGACACTTTAACCTCGATGGCGCGGCGCGGTCGCGGTAAGCGGCTGACGTGCACGAGGTCGCGGGCTCGATTCCCAGGCAGGACAATTCTTTTTGATCAACAAATTATTGTCCTGAGTCTGGATCTTGTTCTTTGTGTCCGTTAAATTGATGTTTGTGACAGTCACAAGTTTTTTTTTCGTTCGGCTTACCTTTTATAAAAATTCACCCTTCGCCACTGGTAGGTGGCCTTAATGCTATGCTGTTGTTGTACGAGTGCCTGTCATGTTCACTTGGATGACGTTGGAAAGTGGTATACTGACTATTTAATGATATTTTTCATGCACTGTTATTGAATTCAAACGCCGTTCAAACGCAGTGTAAAGAAGCATTTGGCCATACCGGCAAGATGATGACGACGGATTGAAGTTATTTTTAGATTACGATCCGTTGGCTTCATTTTTGGACTGTACTCGCGCTTTCCATCAGGTTCGATATAGACATATTGCCG
The DNA here is from genome assembly GCA_905475405.1 of Schrankia costaestrigalis. Classification (NCBI taxonomy): domain Eukaryota; kingdom Metazoa; phylum Arthropoda; class Insecta; order Lepidoptera; family Erebidae; genus Schrankia; species Schrankia costaestrigalis. The sequence continues at coordinate 11,852,947 of FR997843.1, read as the reverse complement.
TGTTTTTGTATAAAAAAAAATGTATTTGAAATCCTCTGATATTTAAAAATATTTTTCTATGTTGCAAATTTTACATGCCCCATTAATAAATAATAATAATAAGCATAGTTTAAATGATGTTGTTAACGTTACAATGCTTTCTGTGACAAACGGCAATGTCACGCATGCATTTGAAAAATAAAAAATTACGATAAATATTTTAGTACCTACTATGTACCTATTATTTATCGTATTTATAAATAAACACAGTTCTAATTAGCATATATATGTTATTATTTATATATTTTTAAGTTCAAATACATTATTTTACCTGTATGCATTGACAACGATCTGACATTTTGATTTTTCGACAGGTTAATGGCCTTATTAATATTGTTCAAAGGACAATATTTAAGACTTATTTTAAAATTAACTGCATTTTTATTTCAAACTTCTTCAAACTTCAAACTTCAAAATACTTTATTTCATAAAATTTATTACAAATTGTTTGAAATCGTCGTTTACTTAAAATTGAAGCTACATTTAAAATTATAGATCGACACAGACAAACGCTACAGCACTAAGAAAAGCCGCGTTGTATTGTCAAATGTAAATTAAAGGAGAAAAATAAAACCAATCTACTACTCGAATCTACTTGTCTGTCTGTGTTGATCTATAAATTCCAGTTTCCAAATGGTAGGGCCAATAAGAAGAAACCTGGCAAAGAAACTCATGGCAACTCTTTTAAAATTCAGTTGTGTTTACAATTTTTTTTTACATTAATCATATACCCTATCACAATATTTGACAGTACCAGACAGGATAATACACCATTTATACATTATAAAAAATAATAATCAAAGAAAAGAAAAGTAGAAGACAAGCATGAGAACAAGGAAGACAGAAAAAAAAAAGATAGAAAGGATACAATAATACAATAAGAACTTAGAGATAAAACAATACAGTAGCACACATATATAAAAAAGAGTGCATAAACTTGCATTATTTGAAACAGCCTATGGAACAGAAGCAGTTAATCCCAAGCCTTTTTGTCTTTCGTGTAGTCTAGGATAGTATAATATCCCTTTACGATAAGTTTTTGTTTGACTACATTCTTAAATTTATTAAAACTTAGATCTTGAATATCTTTCGGAATTTTATTATAAAATCGCACACATTGACCCTGAAATGAACTATGTATTTTTTGGAGCCTAGAATACGGATGAATAAGTCTATCTTTATTTCTAGTATTTATACTATGGACATCACTTCTTTTGACAAATTGGTCTTTATTTTTATGAACATAAATTATGTTTTCATAAATGTATTGACTTGCTACAGTTAATATATTAATTTCTTTAAATTTTTCTTGAAGTGATTGTCTCCTACCTAAATTATAAATTGCACGAATAGCTCTCTTCTGCAGCACAAAGATAGAATGAATATCGGCAGCATGTCCCCATAGTAAAATACCGTATGACATTATGCTGTGAAAATAACTAAAATATACTAATCTGGCAGTTTCTATGTCTGTCAGTTCTCGAATTTTCCTAACGGCATAAGCTGCAGAACTTAGTCTCTTTACCAATGTCATAATATGTGGGCCCCACTGAAGCTTAGAGTCTAGTGTTATACCAAGAAATTTTGTAGTGTCCACAAGGTCTACCTGATCCTCCTTAACTCTTATTGTGGTTTTCACTTCTTGTACATTCGGCGTTATAAATCTAACACATTTGGTTTTGCGGCTATTAAGGAGCAAGTTATTAATGTCAAACCAACGAACAACTTTAGAGATAGCCAAGTTTACTTCGTCAGTGCTAGTCTGCTGTCGTTTCACTTTAAATAAAAGCGAAGTGTCATCGGCAAACAAAACTATCTCATGTTGATCTTTAACTAGATGTGGTAAATCATTTATATAGATGAGAAACAAAAGGGGTCCAAGTATGGAACCCTGCGGAACGCCCATTTTTACGACAGATCCTGGAGATAATTTTCCATTAATATTAACTCTTTGTATTCTATTATTTAAGTAAGACGTGAAAAGATCTAATCCAAGTTTACCTAAGCCATAGTGATGTAGTTTCCGTAAAAGTGTATCATGATCGACACAGTCGAAAGCCTTGGACAAGTCACAGAAAATACCTAAAGCATCGTAAGGCATCATATATATGTTTTACAAGCTCCACACCAGCATCGGTTGTGGAGCGACCCCTTGTAAAACCAAATTGTTTAATATGTAAAATTTTGTATCTACTGAAATATGTTTGCAGTTGGTCTGCAATAAGTTTTTCAAAAATTTTACTGAAAGTTGGCAGTACTGAAATCGGTCTAAAATTAGTTGGGTCTGATGTACAGCCAGATTTATACAAAGGAACAATTTTGCTGGATTTCATTAAATCAGGAAACACACCACTATCTATCGAATGATTAAATATAAGAGCTAAATGCGTTGCAACTGAGTAAATAATATGTTTAGTAACAACTACAGAATTATCCCATAAATCTGATGTCTTTTTGACATTAATGGTATTAAAAGCTTTAATTATATCAAAAGGAGTAACATGTTCAAATTCAAAATCATTGTTGAAAATCGGTACATTATCCTTTAAAATTAATTCTGCGTTTATAGGTGAAGAGTTCAAAGATTGAGTAGTAGTAATTGGAATATCAGTGAAAAATTGTTCAAAGGCAGTGGCGACTTCTACATCTGATGTGATTGTTGAGTTATTGATGTTTAAATTGTACTCAATGTTGCGGTTGACTACTTTGCCTGTCTCACTATTGATAATATTCCATATGGTCTTAATCTTATCATTACTGTTTTTAATTCTTGAACTCAGAAAACGTGATTTAGCTACCTTACAAAGCTTCCTAAATAATTTAGAATAATTTTTAACATAACTCTGAAATGTATCACTAAAATTATAGTTCCTTTCTTCATAAAGTTCATAAAGCCGTATTCTACTCTTATGTAATCCTACTGTTGCCCATTCACTGAATGTGGCGTTGCCTTTAATTAATATTGTTTTTGGTATAAAAACTGATTTAAACACATTACAATAAGTAGTAAAAAAATTATCAAATAAAGTGTTTACACTATCATCCGCACTGATAATTGGTGTGGAATTAAAGGCTAACTCAATTTTGTTTTTAAAACATTCAATTCTATGGGCAGTTTTAGGTATAACAACAATGTTCTTAGATACATTTTGTTCCTATTTTGTTATTTAGCATAGCTATTAAGATTTTTATCTTTTTTTTACTCGCCATGTAAATCTTGTGTTGGTGGTGGAATAATAAATACATTGTGTTATGATAGCAACTTATCACATGAATGTCGATTAAGCCAACTGAGTATAATCATGGGTCGCAGATATCTTAATATTCTTAATAAGTTATGGACTACAATGATGGAATGTTTTAAAATTGGTAGAGATACTCGTATATGCAAGTGTCAGGGTTACAGTAAGTAATTATTAAAAACAATATGATTAATTATTATAATTATCAATTATTTACAATTTTTATTAATATATTCTCACGATTTTATAATAAAGTATGGGTACATTACAATTAAGTTGAATGTTTTAAATATTGAGGGCGTGATAGTGGCTGATCATTCTTACTTCTATTTAAATTCATTCAATGTTTATAGGTATCTCAACTATACGATAATTACCGTTTACAACTAAGATGATATTTAATTACCTGTTTGCAATGTTAATTACAGGTCGCCTGGGGTTATATCAGTTGAAGATTGTCCTACAAGGTTTGAAAACTTTATTTTTTATACAAATCTTTGTTTTTATATTATAAACTTCGGCAATAAAACAGTCCCTACCTAAATTAGTACAAGACACGTTTTGTGATTAAGAAATAAATAATAATAAAAGTATTGACGTACCTAAATATTAATTGTTTGTCATAGAGATTGAATACCTCATATAATTCTAATAAGGTTTAGTGCCTTACAAAATTGTTTGATATGGTATTTTACCACAGTCTTGTCATGGCATACTAAAAATACTCAATTGCCACCCTATACCATACCCATGGTGCCGTAAAAGCAACTAAGAGGCTATCACTCAACTGTCAATATCTCAATCAAAGAAGGAAAACAAATTATAATATCCGATTCTAACCTTGACCGTGGAGACCCTGCAGTGGGTTGCTATTATGTTCTATCACGATTCTACATTAATAATAACATAGTAATATTCTTCAATAATAATTAATAATATGTTTTCTGTTTTGATAAAATATGTAAAATATTTATGATGGTGTCTAGGAAATGGGTGTTTCTATTTGTGATTTATTAATTTTATTTATGTTTTAAACATACAAAAGAAGTCTATAATTAACGTGTTAATAATTAACTAGATTAATAATATAAGTTTATTTATAAAAGCAATTAAGAATTTATGAAATTTAGTTTGCTTTGCTTCTTTGACACATTATAATGTTTATTTGTTGCCGTAGGGATAATAACTCCGAACTTCCCTTTTGTCTAATTAAAGTACATAAGTAATTATCCATGGATTAAGATGGGACATGATGGCACCATGTTTCTTTACTCAACAACATCATCATAACAGCCCACTGCAGGACGGGCCTCCTCCCGTGACGGAGGGTTACTTGGCCTACTAATACCACGCTGCCCAGACGGATTGGTAGGTACAGGGTTTAATTTCAAGTTTTCCTTCTTTTTATTTCGTAAAGATAATATTCACGGATAGTCCCTTAGTCGGGTTTTACGACACCCATGGGATGAGATGGGGTTGTGACATATTGCATTCTTACTCCGTCACCACACGGAGAGTAAAAAAATAATACTAGAAACAGGGAAATTAAAAACATACTAGATTCTTTCGTCGCTATCGTGTTGTGTGATGTGTCTAGGTCATAAATTGTTAGTTGCAAAGTACGGACTTAAATAAATTCCAAAACAAATTGCCTCATCGCTGACCTTTCACATTTCCGAACAGTTAACTGTATTTTATGGTCTATTGTTTTGACAAACTGTTTCCACAATTTTATGATCATTTATTAAAATCTACACACCTACCGATCATCTTTGTCTACACGATAGAATACTGTTATTAGGTATAACGTTTTAGGCTTTCCGTTATGTCTAGTATGCTAAATAATATCTGTATTTTTAAGAACTTGTTTCGATATTTTAGATACCGCTTAGTATTTGTTATTGTTGTTTAAAAGAACATGTTTTAAAGTAGCGGTATGTTCTAGTTCTGCTTGCGTCTTTTTTGCGAGAGAGGTAGGTATGGCTTTATTCCAAAATTTGAGTATTGCGGTTGTTTTTTGTTTTCCGTATGTTTATTGTTGAGAGGGTTGATTTTTAATCGGTAATCTACTGAACGTCCAAGACACCTGATCGCTATGGCATTTCGAGACCTCTATACGTAAAGGTTTACCATTTTAGAAACAAGGCGTGTGTAAATTTAAACCGTCACATCTAATTGATCGATAACATATATAAACTTTACCTTGATGACTCATAGATATCGGGTAAAGTACCCTATGATTACAAAAGAACGCTCGTGGTCAAATAATTTCGCTAATTATGTATGTAATTATCAAAGTCAATATTTGAAACACAAATATTCAAAATATGTATATGTACCAATTAGCCAGCTCTCTACCTAAATATTAGAGCAAGGGGTTTCCCTTTTGTTAAATTTAAATACTCTTTACACCGGATTTAAAAAAGATAACAGAACAATACTCCTTTATTGTCACTTTAGGTTTTTTTAGGCTAGGGTTAGAAGAAAATATTCTTCCACTATAGGAAAATAGCCGATGGGTGAGGGAGGCATAGGACCGCACAAAGTGGCAATACTTGGAGGAGTCCAGCAGTGGACGTCGATCGGCTGATATGATGATGATGATAGGAAAATACCCATCCATGGTATGGAATGGTAAAAGCTGAAATGCTATTCTTACCTTGATTTTTTTTTTAATCATCATATTTATAGAACTAAGGAATTAGCATCACCTAATATTATACAACTTTTGCAACGAGGACATAACACATGAAAGCATCAATTACATTGTCAAAATGCTGTAATGTTACTTAACGAAATGCAAAAAAAAAATGGTGCAGCCTCAAGCTATATTAAGTTAATAACGTCTAATATATGTAGAAAGTAATGAAACTAAGTTGTGAAACAAGCACACGGCCATGGTGCAAAGAATAGGGGATAATTGGAGACATCGACCCAACAAGCGTGACTAGAAAATTTCTAGCAAACTGCTATTAGAAATATTACCAAAAAATTGTATCTAAGGAATATTGTTCGCCTGTTTAAGGATGTAGGTTGTCATAACGTTATCAAATCCTTCAGTATTTGATTCACCGCAGAATCTGAAGGGAACGTTAATAGCCTTCTGAAATAGGTTAAGCAGCCAATTTAAAAAAAAGAAAAAAAAATGTTAAAAAAGCTTTAAAACTTCTTAGAATATTCCAAGTAAACCAAATTGTGCAAATATTATAAACGCTATCAACGAATCGGTTATTAAAATATATTTAATCTCCTTTAGCAGACTTTTATTACTTTTGGAAAGCAGACACCTATTATGTCAAAATCAATGTATTAATGTGAATATTGGCAGCGATTTATTGTTGCTCCTAATGCGACAGTTGAATCGCTGTGAATCTGAAGTCGCAAAGTAGTCCCTAGGTCTTGGTCGTCATTGTATTATTATAGAAATATTACGCCTTACGCCTTTTGAAGTCATACTTAGTTTATCATATTATATGCCTTGTCACCTGAATATGTTCATCTGTAATGAAGCAACTTGCCGACAAAATCTGCCTCTCTTTTTAATCGATAACTACTTTTTTTATCGTGAGAAAACTTATCCATCTGCCTTTTGGCCAAGGCGGATACGTGCCCTGTAAAAGAACCATGTCGCTAGAAAATATACGTTAGTTGGACCTTCCCGGATGATATTAGTAACTAGTTTAAGAAGGACTTATAATCTTGATAACAGAACTTTTTACTTTAAAAAATTTGAATAAGTCATTCAACTGTTTTTATTAAGCTCGCTGGATAATCTGTACCGTAGTGACGTAAATGACACATATACGAATTAATTTTAAAATAAGAAAACCAGTTAAATAAAACCTTCAAGAACGAGATCGTAAATTCAGAAACGAGATTAAGGTTTTGTATGAAACATAATGGTGTTTAAACTTGCTTGTTTTATTTCGTAACTCTTTAGAAATATGTCTGTAAATTATTGTATCTGATTGTTATGGCTTTAAACAAGCAGTACTTATTTGTGAGTTTGAGTCCGATAACCATGTTAACACCGTCGTTAAAGTCCTACTGCATGTGGCCAGTCATATTGGTTACCGCGCACATTAGTGCTCTATATGTAAAATTTAATTTTAATCATTATGTGCATTAACTGCATTCTTATCTCTCCCGGAATGTTGCCTTGAAAATGTATTTTAAACTTAGATATAACGGATACGATGAATATTGACCTAATATTCATTTAGGTCGGCCAGTAGGTACGTGCTCTTTATATTATTCATGTTTTGTCTAAAATTAAAGAAGGTCATATTAAATTGACTGAATAAATACAAATATTCCGAGGTCTTTAGCCGTGAGCATGGTTCCTGTTTATTCAGGATATATAATACATATAATAATATGTATACAATTTATAATAATATATGTAAAATGCATCAATGTTTCCGGGTATGACAGTTAAAAGATTTGTTCATAGATAGGCTGTTTACGTTGATTTATTAAAATTTATATTTTTATGTTGTTCATAAAGATAACATAATAGATGTAATTAAATTGATAATTTTTCCTTGACTTATACGAGTATACTCGACGTTTTAAACACCGCCGAGCACTCCACAAAAAGTCAAAGAAAGATACTTACATAGGTATATCTGATATTCCGGGGGTGTTCTTGTGTCCCAAATATTTTAAGTATATCTTAAAAACGCATAGGTACGTCAATTATTTTACGGATTATCTGAAGCACACCCCAGCATACCTTAACAGTTGAATAGTATACTTACTTTATTACTTAGTGATAAGATACATTCGAAAGTAAAATCTGAATGTGGTGCCACCACTAATACTAGGGGCCAGTCAGAATAACAGCGCTGTAAGCTACCACATTAGCTGCAGCATGATGCTGAGACTGGTCCTAGTTTTTGAACCTCACGTGACTTATGCGCCTACTTTTGTTAAACTTCCCTAATATGTTTAAATGTATGTATAATAAGACATGTAAGGAACAAAAATAAAACTAATTTTATTATTATTTTTATTACTAACGAGCGCACATTGCACTTTTAACCAAATACATCTTATGATGGTTATATGTTTGTGCACTGAGTCAGTTCACAAAACTTTTTGTTTTATTAACTATATAAATATTATGATGCACTGTTGAATTAAGTTAATTTTTTTTTAATATTATTTAATTTCAAAATATTATTAAAATAGTGAATTAAATGCTGGAAATATATAATAAAGTAAAATAAGTAATAAAATGAAAGTAATAAATTAAAAATAAAATGAGTAAATTAATTTATAGAGTTTTTTTATTTTAACTTATTGCTTTGACAGGTTGAATATAGTAACTATTCGAAAACTTTTTCGAATTGACGAACTCGTAATTCATAATTCGAACGTATCTGCAATGATAAGATATACTTAAGTATGATAATATCGAATTGGACCACACTGTTTGACAAAACTCCCACTCTACAACTGACAAACACATTAAGATCTTTTTTCTTTTCTTTCCGTTAATAAGTTACAAATCCAGTTTGACAAAACCGTTGTCCGATGGTTTCGGCCGCAAGTATTTTTTTGCCACTACTTTCTCTCATGCTTTCACCATGACGACCAATGGACGTAGATTTCGGTAATATTTGACGTGTGGCCGGTTTTGATTACTCATCTTAACGATGCATTCGCCGGCATCTTGTAAGATTTCAATTATAATTATTTTATTGCTGTTGTCTCACTATTGCAAGTATTCAATTATTAAGAAGTTGTTTTTGTTTAATAGAGTTGCAAGTACTGTACTAAAATCGTAGTACATAGTTGGTAAGTACTACCGTATACTCAAACCATAGTCTGTATCGATCCATTTTTCTAGCGTGGTAATAAGTAGGCCAAGTTTCGATCGATCACTGGAAAAGACTAGTAAGAACTTTTTTTATTACTTTGCACTCTTTGCATTAATTAGTTAATAATTATGAGTATCTAGTCAAATAATATGACTTTATTATGGATTAAAGTAAAATTTACTCTAGTAAAAAATAGGATAAGGTTAGAAATATGTATAAACTATGCAGCGATATACTTAGTCATAGAGTAATTTAAGCAAATTGGTCAAAAAGTGTCATAACATTACACAAGCGTTCTCAGTTTTAACTACATATTTTGATAACTACTAGGTCTCGCTATCGCAATTCCTTGCAAGATGATCGTGGATTGATCGTAGACGGTATTTGCGACCGGGCGACCTTCCCGGCCATTTCCCAACTATACGCGCACGTGACCGGTTCTGTCGTATTCTACGGAAGGACGTACGATTTATAAGGCGCACAGATTAGAATTTACTATGCTTAGCTTTATTTTGTATGTGTGTGTACAGTGTAGTTAAAAACTCTAGAGAACCATAGTGGACGCGTTATTTGTACGAAGATTAACGAAACTATAAACATTGATCGATGTTATTCATTCTTATTGTGTTTCGAATAGAGCAAACGAATAAATTTCGTACAAGTTATTTAGGTATAACAGTTAACTAAACTGATGATAGCTTATCATAAGTTTACAGACCAAAGGGCAGTATTAGTATTATAGATGGATACAAGAGTCCTCTTTCAACCTCATACAGTAGTAATAGATATGATATGATATTTAATACTGTGAAAATATTTACTTTACTGTGAAAATATGTCGTTGTGTGGAAAATAACAAAACGCATGACACAAAATTTACTTATTACTGGCTAATCAAAAGTCTCTTCCATCCAGGGAGGAGGCTCTCTTATGCCGTTTCTAAATTTAAACATTTAAGTGACCTAAATGGTTTAAAATCAGGTAGTTTTTTTTTAATGCCCGTTTCCATGGTACTGTGCTTCTGGACCTATAAAAAAGGTGTATTTTTTTTTAAAGCAGCCTGTAGGCTTGACACTTCTCCTCTAGATCAATTCCTAACAATCATATTAATCTTTGATGCCAAGGTTTTATATTGTTGTATACCTACGTCACACGTCATTCAGTTTTTTCACATTCTCACAAACCTCGTCATTTAATGCTGTGTGTGGGAATATATGTTTCACTAAGTAACATTGTAAATTGTTATGTCAGCAATACACATTATTGCTTAGGTAGCTGTTTATTTGAACAAATAAATGAATAGAAAAATAAACCATTACTTACAGTATGAGGACATTGATAATATGTTTGGTTTTTAAAGAAAGACAGACAACAATGAGGAAGCGAGAAAGTGAGATCATAATTTATTGATGATTTTGAAATTGTATATTATGACGTTAATAATAAGTGCTATATTTTGTTGCACTGCAATGACTTTTTATCGAAGTGCAATGTTTCCGTCACCAGTGTCACTTAGTAAGACATGATGAAACATACAATGTCAAATAGAAGTAAGTAGGGATTTAATCTTTTATAATTTCAAACTTATGCCGAACGCCATAAGATAAATTTTAATGTGATAATTTTCAAAACTTATGCTAAAATTATTCAGCTATTTTCGGTAATTGGATGTACTTTTCTTACTCATTGATTTGCTGTCTTTCTTTAAAAGCCAATCACATTATCAATGTCCCCATACTGTACATCTTTTGACATGAATTAAAAGAGGCAGAATAAAAGAGCATAGACAGAACGTAGAGTTACACTTAACTCTGAATTAATCTAGAGTGAACTAATCTCAGAATTAATGTAGAGACACTTCTCTACATTAATTCTACTTGAAAATGATGAAGAGACACTTTACTGATAAGTACTTCTACCTTACACATAATAAAGACACTAAGTAGACATAATTATTTAGTAATTTTTAAGTTAATTTAGTAGTTTTGATTTATTAGTAGGTACAGTCACGAGCACATTGTACACATTTTCAAATTTTCTAAACTATCTGCACGTTTATCTAGACATTACAATATCAAAATGAATTCGTAATTTAGAAGAGGTTCCGTACAGTTTTGAATTAATCTTCGAATTTTCAATTTTGGATTGGCAGAACTTTAGATAACTGGTTTACAAAATGCGAAAATGTGTACATATTATTGCTCGTGACTGTACTTATAAATAAATATGTATTATATTATTAGGTAGGTAAGAATGAAGTCATTTTATAATTGTGATTTGTTTTTTTTAACTAAAAATATTTTGTTGTACAAGAAAATTAAAAAACGCAGTAAGTCATGAACTTATCTGACATTCATTAGATAAGATGATGAGGTACTTACATGTATTTGAGTTTTCGTTTAACTTTAAAATATATCAACATTTACTTAAAACTCTTTTTCATATTTCTAATTAACTTCACATAAAGTTAGAATCACTGGTTAATTATACATACACCAAACTAACGAAATAAAATATAATTATTGCCTTGTTTATAATATTTGTAGTACTTATTATGAAACAAGTAATAACAGTCGTCAGTAATCTTTATTTTGTTAGTACGTACATAATTAGTGTGCTATGTGGGTAACTAGATCATTTCCAACAATTTTGTGTAATGCTGACCAACACATTATTCTATTGTTAAAAACGCAATCTGCCTTTTGTAGTTACATGAGTTAGAAACAATATTATTAAATTAAATTATCTTTTATTTCAGACCACATAAATCCATTTTGTTAGTAACAATGTTCTTACAGACTAGTGTTAGTACTAATAGGGACAATGATGATATATACATAAATATAATACACGCTAATCACTGCTGCGCCATTCCGTATGAAATTGCGCAACAATGACCAACGTAATCACAGTCCAGCCTACCTGCGATCATGCGAAGGATGCCGTTGGTGCTGCCGCGCACTCTGCGCACCAGAGATGTGCATCGTTTGCGCATTGTGGCGTAAAAGCAATCCACACGATGAGTGGCAAACATACCTGACGCGCTGCAGAATCGCGGCAGCCCCATCAACATCCTGAATGCATTATTATATTGGACTCGGAGAGCACTGTAGGATCTTTGGGTGTAGTCAGCCCACAGGCTGCACGTGTAGAATGACGTGCAATAAGATTTAAAAAGAGTAATCTTGACTTCCCGCGTACACCGTGCAAACCTGCGAGCTATCATGTTTGCCCTCACTGCCAGTGCCCTCCGTTCCCTCTCCATGTCATCATTGTCTCTGAGGTCAGAGGTTAGCACATGCCCTAGGTACTTAAACTTTGAAACCCGACGTAATGTAGTACCATTAAGGGTAACATCGGGAAACATGCTACCTGTACTTCTGCCTCCTCGGGCCTCAAAGACCATGATTTCACTTTTCAGTGGATTATATTTTAAACCGTGTTGCTCAGCATATGCTACACAAATAGTAAGTAGCTTCTTTAGGCCACATATTGATGCACTCAGGAGCACCTGGTCGTCGGCATAGCTCACGTTGTTTATATTGACACCGTCGATGTGACAGCCAAGATGAGTGCTACTGAGTGCCTCAATTAGATCATTCATGTACAGGTTAAACAAGGTTGGCGAGGACAACCCCCCCTATGACTATATTATGACGTAAGTAATATGTCGTTTATGTTAAAATATACATTAAAATAAATATGAGCACTAAGTATACTCTATTCATCTGGGAGTGAGAAATTAGGTAAACAAACCAAAAATGGGTCGATTTAATGTCACGTTTACTCCTTCATACATGAAATCTATAGTCACGATGAAGACTATCGAAAATCATTGTGAAAAAAATATTAATAGATCAACGACTTAATAATAAAAAACAGAATTTTCATTAGTATGTTAAAATAATGTAAACATTATTTTCATTATATTTTAATTAGATCATCAAGTATTTAATTAATTATATTTTTCCTTTTTAAAATATTACATACTCCCTAACCGACATAAAAAAGAACCTAAAATAGTACTGTTTGTCAAACTTGTTTGCCATAATCTGTCATGAACTCATGCCAGCTAAAGAAGAAGAACGTTACAAATTGATGTTTTTAGATATAAATCTTTTAAAGCCTATGGACTTTTGCAGTTTGACAAGTTTGACATGTTTATATTATTTCTCATGCTATTTGAATATAGTATAGAAACAGACTGACAGGTACTTACATATGAATGTAGACAAAACAAAGCAGGTTAAAAAGTACCATAGTGCATGGTGCTAAGTACTATCTGCTTACCCCCAAGGAAATAAGATTATGTAAATGTGTATGTAAAACTAGCTGATGCCCGCGGCTTCACCAACGTTGTATAGGTAGCTTAAATGTTATTCCACACCCTAAACTACCTATACTTATTCCAAATTTCATCAAAATCCATTCAGTAGTTTTTGCGTGAAAGAATAACAAACATCCATCAACTATTCATCCATCCTCACAAACTTTTGCATTTATAATATTAGTAGGAAATAGAATATAAGCATCGATAAAATTCTTGTCTAAATTCGAGTAATTCAGACTTCTTTTCGTCTGGTTATGACCCGCCAAAGGCGTAATTGCCTATTACTGCTAGAAAAAACTGAGCTGTTGAAACTTGAAACTCAAAACTAAATTACTGACCGTTACAGGTATGTAACGGTTAATACATCACATTTCTTCAATGTCTGGCTTTAAATGTCCATAGACTACAGAGTATCAGTATAATAGAGACTAAGTATAGAGTTTGATTGACAAGTTTATAGCGGTTTTATTATACCATTAGACTTGCAGTAAAGCAATCAAAAATATATGATTTTATCATTGGACTAATTGTATCCACGTTCCCACTGCTGTCACTTTTGTGAGCTAGAGTCAATAGCCACGCAAAAGAAGCAGAACGCTCAGGTGAAGTCCCTCTGAAGGACTTATCCAGAGACTTCACCTGAGCGTATGACATAAATAGACATGCCAAGTTCCACAAGTACTATTTAGCTTACTTAAAAATCAGAAAGCAAAAAGCATTCATTTTAAAGAGAGAATACTTGGCCTACTAATACCACGCTGGCCAGACGCATTGGTATAGGGTTTAATTTCCAAGTTTTCCGTAAAGATAATATTCACGGATAGTCCCTTAGTTGGTTTCACGACACCCATGGGATGCGATGGGGTGGTGACATATTGTATTCTTACTCCGTCTTGGAAAAATAAATAAATACCACTAAATTTATTTTACGAACAGCTTACACTATAAATTACACTACATTCTTATTTTGAGGTAGCAACATTAAAAATGAAGTTGGTAATTAACTCAGCCTTTACATTAACATGCAGGCATATAATGATCATGTCAATGAAACGGACCATTCACCTAAATGTATTGCGGAAGCTCATTCGGACAACATGTAGATTTAACTCGAGATACAACTATGTTTTTCGTGTTTTTTTTTTGTACTTTCACGTCGAAAGGCATGGTAACAACGTCAATGTTACCGCTGGCGACTACTTCTGTACTTATCTCCGTTGAACGAAACATTATAGTATGATCTACTTTAAATAAGTTCTGGTTTCTTGTGTATAAGTTTCAATGTGTAAGATTTCCGGTATCTAGCCGGGTATTATTTAATATCTCACTGGAACAGCATGTCAATTCTCGCTTCTTAAAATCGTTAAAAATTCGTTTAAGTTAACCTTTAGTTGTCAAATTTGTCACACAGTAAGTAAGACAATTTGACAACTAAAAGGTAACTTAGAATTGACTTGCAGACTAAATTTTAACAATATCTGCTAAGCATTTTTTACATTGACGTGATTTTTTCGAAAATATATGTCAGCAGTTTATATATCTGCATTTTTTGATTCCTTAATTGACGTGTATATAATGTATTTGGTATATATTATCTATTTGGTGTGAGTATTTCTACTATATATAGTAGAAATACTCACACCAAATAGACTAAGTAGTATGTTTAACGCAAGCTGCATTGCGTAAATTATAATGATAAGTATAAGTATTTGGAATATTACATTACAATTATTATTAATTGCGACACATATTATTAAAGGTCAGCTAGACAGTTTAGATAAACACCATGATACATCGTTAATATAAAGGTAATGAGAAAAAAAAACACAAGTACTTTTTTCTCTCTCTCTCTCTCTCTGAAAGAAGACTTACTTTCTTCATTAATCTTTTAATTCATTCACTCACAAGACACCTTATTCCAAATACTTAAATATTAACTTATTTACCTGTCAATATGACGCATCTTTGATAAAAACTCTACTTCGTACATTGGAACTTCTCAAGCTCATTAAAGCAATATTATCATCTGGCTCGTATTTTCTATAAAAACCAACAATTGTGATTATCGTAATGATCATTAAGGCCGTCGTTTCTTATTTCAATACTTAGCTAACATTTTTTTTTGTTTAAAAAGACACCTCATGCACGAAAAGTCCCGAAACACAGAGATCAGTCCATTAATTTGTCGCGAGATTTTTAAAAATATACATTACTAGCTTTTGTCCGCGGCTTCGCTCGCGTTAAATTCGGAGTAGCAGTGGGGCTTAGAAAGGGCAAAAAGAAGCCTATGTCACTCTCCATTTCTTCAACTATCTCCACTTAAAAAACACGTCAATTCGTCGCTCCGTTTTGCCGTGCAAGAAAGACAAACAAACAGACACACTGTCCCATTTATCACTATAAAACATCAAGACAATAATTACCCTGCGAGGGAATCGAAACCACGATATCGCACAGTGCCCTTGCGCTACTCTACCGAGGCAGTAAGTACCAAAGGTATGTTTATATTACTGTGTATGTATAAAAATATTTCTTGCTCAATATTAGAAAGTATGAAATTTGTATTTATCGTGTGGGCACCTAAATATTATACCAATATATCATGCCCTTGAAATTATTACTTAATGTTTTTAATATTTCTCAATGAACCTGCTCCTTGTTCATTATATTCATTTAGCAATTTATATTGAAATAATTTAATTATAATACGAATAACTATTTGAAAAGTATCGCGTAATATATAAACATGGCGCCCGCGAATACGTCTGCATTTTTTGAATAATTCACACAATATCTTTATGAATAAAGCCTATGTGTTATTCTGATGTAGCGATAATTATTGTAAAGTTTCAAATCAAATCCATTCAATAGTTTTTACGCAAAAAAGTAACAAACATTCATACATACATCTTTCGCGTTTATAATAATAATTACTTATGATATGATGGAATATTTTTGAATGATTATGTAATTAAAACTTATTCAAAAGGTTATTCATCTAGGTCAGCGGCTAGTATTTAAATTAAGATCATTAAACTCTGAATATTTATTAATAACTTCCGTTAACTTTGCAGATGAGTAATAATACTTACATGTGTAAGACATATGCAGGAAATTCGCTTAGCTAGTGTTTGTATCCATAACAACAACAATGTAAATCTATGTAGTTTTAAACAGTTATAGTTCAGTTCATTTTTACACAAATGTTTAGTTTCGTCTTCATACCCCTTCGTCGCAGAACATCAAATGCTCAAAACCTGACCCTTGGAAAATATCACATTCTCTTATCACTCTATTCGGGAATATTATATTTTCAAAGCATTTTATGGAAAGCCCTTTACCTAGCAGTGGGATGATTAAGGCGAAAACTAACTAACTAACATTTTATAATTATTCTTTTAGTAAGTAGTTCCCTTGAAATCATATTCATAAAATATTTGTATCAAAATATGCTATTCATGATTTACAACAATTATTTCTTGCAACATAGTACAATTCGATACAAATCTCTTTGGCGCTGCTTTTATTCGTCTACAATGACAATCAGTTCCGAATGCTTCATTACTGTTAAATTGTGTTTATGTTATACTACCTAATGCCCGCAACTTCACCCGCGTTGTATTGGTAGGTAGCTTAAATGTTATTTTACACCCTAAACTACCTATACTTATTCCAAATTTCATATACTTATTTCAAAATCCATTCAGTAGTTTTTGCGTGAAAGAGTAACAAACATCCATCCATACATCCTCACAAACTTTCGCATTTATATACATATTAGTAGGAGTATGAGAAATTAAATAAAGGCGCTGTCACATTTTTTTTTAATTCGGCCATTAATGCCTTACTGCACGAGCCCCTTCCAGTGTCAGAAACTTGGCCTACATATAACAGGCTGAACAAATTTTGTAAACCGTTTTCCTTCTTTTGTTTTTATAGAGATAATATCGTTCTTTCTTTAAATTACTCTTGCTCTGATATTCCAATTACAATATGACATGGGGTGGTGACTCTGTGTATTTAAACTCCGTCACTAACAAAGTTACTGTATATTATTTATACTTTAATTAATGGTGCTGATTAATGAAACCTAAACTATAGCAACAGTGGTTATAAGGCAGTTATTTTTTGTAATCATAGGATGTCATTGACTGAAGGATGTACGTACTTTATGAACCAAATGAATATTTGTATTAATATTTACAAAACAAATTATAAAACTAACTTAACTACGCCATAAAACGGTCTTTAATTATTTTTAACGGCTTCAAAAAAAGGAGGTGGAGGATCCGTTCGATTTTATTTTTTTTGTGTTTGTTTCCTGATTTCTCAAAAACGGCTAGACCGATTTGAATTTTTTTTTTGTTCGAATGGGTATACTTTCCATTTGTTTCAGCTCATAGTATTAGAAGCTGTGTAACTTAATTTGAGCTTAAGATATTAAATTCTCGATTTTTGTAACACATTTTGTTCATGCTTTGCTATTATTAGTTATAACTTATCGCATAGCAATTAATGTTTCCTGGTAAAATGACCATACAAGACTAGAAGAGTAATTCAATTTGGAACAGTAATTCTTGAGTTTAGCGCATTCATACATACAATCAAACTTGTCAACGTTAAAATATTAATATAGATTTATTCATGCAAATCAGTTTATTCGACATTAAACCAGTTTTAGTGATATTTATATCAGGAAATACAAATTGGTCGATCTGATACCGTCATGAATACCTCCTAGGCTCAGCAGTCGCGGTCCCAGTTAATTGTATGAGGTTTCCTGATTTCTCAAAAACGGCTAGACCGATTTGAATTTTTTTTTTGTTCGAATGGGTATACTTTCCATTTGTTTCAGCTCATAGTATTAGAAGCTGTGTAACTTAATTTGAGCTTAAGATATTAAATTCTCGATTTTTGTAACACATTTTGTTCATGCTTTGCTATTATTAGTTATAACTTATCGCATAGCAATTAATGTTTCCTGGTAAAATGACCATACAAGACTAGAAGAGTAATTCAATTTGGAACAGTAATTCTTGAGTTTAGCGCATTCATACATACAATCAAACTTGTCAACGTTAAAATATTAATATAGATTTATTCATGCAAATCAGTTTATTCGACATTAAACCAGTTTTAGTGATATTTATATCAGGAAATACAAATTGGTCGATCTAATACCGTCATGAATACCTCCTAGGCTCAGCAGTCGCGGTCCCAGTTAATTGTATGAGGTTTGAATCCTACTCAAGCCAATAATTTGCGCAAACTACTAATGAGCAAACCCGTAAGCCAATGTGCTTCTGTAATTCCTCCCAGAGGCTTATTAGGAGTTAATGATAGCTGTTATCTGAATGCAATAAGCATTATATTGATGCACCCAAAAATGAGTACTGAACAGGAATCGAATCTGAAACCTTTGCTGACAATGGACTACACCACCAAGAGTGTCTATACCAATCCGTTTGGCCAGTGTGGTATTAGTAGGCCAAGTATCCCTCCGTCACTGGAGGAGGCCCGTCCCTGCAGTGGGACATTAATGGACTGTTATGACACCTCATCGCGAAGTGTCCCTTGTACCGTCATTCCGACATGACACAAATAAATTTAAACGTTCTTATTATTGACTTTTTATTTTTTTCTTTCTCTAACAAGTGTTACAGTCAGAGTTGTTACAGTCAGCCCATAAAATTTTAATATGAATATCGATTCTCGTTTTTTTTATTCGTTCTAAATGTAATTTTTATCGAGTTTCAATTTATTAGTGTTTCATACAGTTGACAACGCATTAAATATTACAAAAATTAAACTAACTCTGAAACCTTAGAAAACTGATTTACAATTTTCATCAAAAATTCACTAAAAAATCAACTGAAACTAGACCAAACCTATGTATCTACTTCGCTTTTGGTGACTTTAAAAAAAAAAGCAGTTTTCTATTAAATTGGTCAAAACATATGATCGTGACAATACCGGCAAAATACACAATAGAAAGCACACGAAAATGATCGCTAAACCTGTTGCCCTTGGAATCATTTTTGGGTAACAAACATAAGTGAAGCAATTATCCCAACCTTTAATAAACAACTGTATTTAGATATAAATTTGATGAAATCTCTGGTTGTCTAACCCGAGAGCACATAGAGGTGATCGCCTTGAAATACTTTCGAACCACGAAAAGGTTTGCTAACAAAATCAACATCATATTAAATCCTATAATAATTTTGACAGTAGAACTTACCAAATTTATATGTGATTTGTAAAGATGAGATGTTTTCACACACTGTATTTTAATATCACAATTTTTTTTTTAAATTTTGTAATTAATGTCGGTGGTAGATTGGTGGTATCGTGAGCGCGGCGCGGAGAATTTGTAGCCTGTAATGCACGTCGGCCACTGTCGGCTAGCGACGCTGCAGATCGACTGAGTGTTGAACAGACGCGGCTGGCTGCGTGCGCACCGACCGACGACCCTCAAGCTTCACCAGACGACCTTCATACGAAGACACGGGGTGATTTCCTATGGCTTGACAATAGTCAATTTTAGAAGCCGGCGTTGTTTATTGTCCGTAAATGTTTTCTTTGAATATAATTTAAGTACTTAACTTTATTGATTTTTTAATTCTTTCTTTTTTGTTATTTAATATTCATTGTGCTCTAGTTACGTTTTATGTCTTAAAACTTTAGGCGAAAGTAAGCTTTGTTTAATTTCGTATTAATGTGTTTACCATTATTAAGATAAAGGGGAAACAGAATTGTAAACGTCGTGGACTTTGTAAATAAGCTATTAACACAGTTTGTACTATGCTATTAACGAATACAGAGTGCAGTAGCAATCGTTATAATTATAAATAATTGTCATTTACACATGTTAATTATTTCGAAATAATTATTTGTAAAGTAATTGACAAAGAGTGGAAAAATTTTAACACCACTTACAAACCGGAAAAATGAAAACAAAACTACTTATTTCGCTGTTTCTAAAAATATTTCATTAATGAATTAATCAAACTCATTATTAAAAAAAAATAGATTAGGTAGTTAGAAACGGTTTTGAAGTGATTTTGAATCTTTTGCAATAACAAGTTTAAAAAAAAGGTAATCTATTTAGAAATAGATGGAGGGAGGCACAGAACCGCACAAGGTGTCAATATTTGGAGGAGGCCTATGTCCAGCAGTGGACTTTAATTGGCTGAGATGATGATGATGATTTAGAATCTAACCATTCGATGAATGTTCCGTACGGGTAAGGGTCCATCGAGTGAATCTGGAAGTAAGTATTTCCATGACAGAGTTTATGACTTACAACACAAATAAGTTTGGTTGTGTTAACAGATATTACGCGGGCGTAGTCACAGGCGACTGCTAGTTTAATATAAATCTACAATTTATTGCAAAATTTGCACCTCCATTATAAAATATGGCCACCAAAGTTCACAGTCAAATCGGTAAATTAGGCAATAATTTAGGATCGTGAGAGGATCGTAAAAAATAAAATATAATCGTTAAAATGCTGCTAGGCACAATCTAAATAATAAATAATACATACTTTAACAAAATAACAACTAATATTATTCGTTTAAGCTTAAACCACAAGGTAATAATATTAATTAAACCACAGCCAACTTAGTAAAGGAATTAGTATTTTTATCAGACCGCGTTGGTTAGATGATTTATGAATTTAGTCGATAGTAGGAACGAGTGTTCTATAATTTAATGGTTAAAGTAATTTTAGAACATTTTACTTTTTGTAGAGTTTCTCTTTATTCTTTTCTTTTGAAATATCTTGATAATCCTTATCATGTCCTGTATCGCGGGGACCTTTGCAAATATCAATTTAATGGACACAAAGAACATTCAGTTCAGACTCACGATAAACATTACTGAATAATAAATAAATAAATATTCAAGGACATCTCTACACAGCGCCATATATTCCCGGAGTAAGCTAGGCTTAACTTGCTTGTGTTATGGGTAATGCCCGATTTACACATCGACAAGTACAGTAGCGAGTTAACTTGCATCATTGGCGAGTTAAGTCACTTTTTGCGTGTGGACGGCAAAAGCGAGTTAAGTAGTAAGTTGCCGATCAAGTTGTTTTGAATACAGCTCGATTCTATTTTTCGGCGAGTTAAGAACGAAGTAGCCCCCTCTCTCGCGTCTCCCTCACCCCGCCGGCTCGGCGCTCGCAGCGCCCGCCGTGTAGACGGGCGAGTTTAGTACAGTTCACAAGTTCTAATGTCGTATTTATTTTTATTTTTGTCTGTTTTTCTATGTATAATGTGTATCTATTTATAAAAGTATTTAAGTATATTTATGCGTTGTATATTACACATAGTACAAGCTCTGGTTAGTTTGGTACTAGATGGCGTTGTGTGAAAGTGTGAGGAATATTTATTTTTTTATTATTCTAAGTATACTTTTTATTAAAATTTCATTTTTAATGTGTTGCATGTTCAGTGTTAATACTATTTCTCGTATAATAGCGCGTAAATTGGTATTCAATTGTTCAATGTCCATTTGATCGCTTAAAATAAACGTAAACAATCTCAGCCGAGGCACGCCCGACGCGACTAGTCTTCGTCTCTGTTTGGCAACTTATGAGCTGTACTCGCCTACGTGTGAACTGTACTTACTACTTATTACTTACTACGTAACTGTCTATTTTTTTAACTCGCCACTGTACTTGTCGATGTGTAAATCGGGCATAACAGAACAACGGATATTAATATGTACTTATATACTTTTTTTTGTAAATATATATGTTACGGTAAATGTGATTAATCAAAAATTATGTATTAATATCTTACAAAATTATTAATATAAGAATATAAGAATAAATTTATTCAACCAAAAACAAGTTACAAAATCATAATGTTACAGTTTGATTGCAATTAAAACTAATTTACATATTAAGGGTGTATTAGTGGTATAATTACATAAATTTAGTGTTGTAACAGTCTACTGGGGTAACGGTGGTTTCCAAACTAAGCCGAGGCTTGTATTTTGAAGACCAAAGTTGTGACAAAATTTGTGTTACATTGAATTAAACATTATTAAATAGGCCTATATAAAAATTGAGAAAAAAAACATAATAAAGTTAAACTAAATCAAATCAATTAAAAAAACTAAATAATAAAAATTTAATAATAAAACATCTTTGTGTGCGTCTGTGAATGACGTTGTTTTTAACGTGTGAGTGTTTGTGTGTGTGTGTTTGTGTGTTTTTGTATGAGTATGTGTGTGTTATGTGTGTGGACGACGGGGAGAGGAGTATGAGCGTTGACATTTAGGAGGGTTACCTATGTATAATGTTTTCCGTTTCAGCATAAGTTATTTGCAACAGCCATTTTTTTACTTGAAGCTTACAAGAATAAAGTGATAGATTGTTAACATTAAGCCGCTTATTAACTTCATTGTAGATGCTGGTGTGTAGAAATAGGGGACACCGTCGGGCCAAGAGGGATCTGCTACGAGCGATGGGTATATAGAAGACTCGCTTAGACACAATTTGCTGGTAGTCAGGTCTGAGTTTTAGTGTTTTGTGTATCGAAAGAGTAGCTTTAAGTATGAATAACTGTCGAACTCGTAATACCGGAAGGACTGTGTAAAGTAAGTCTGTGGGAAAACGAAAAGGTTTCTTTAGCATTACCTTCAGGACAGCTCTTTGAGATCGTTCTATATTTATGAATGTTGATTTCCCAGCACCACCCCAAACCAATATACCGTACTGAAGAATAGATTGACATAGCGCGTAAAATACTGTACATAGAACATTAAGCGGAGTGCAGTCTCTGAGTTTTTTCATAATATGAATAATTTTTCTAACGCGGGCCGATAAGAGTGTAATATGAGATTTATATGATAAGTTTTCATCCAGAGCAATACCTAAGTAGGTAAAAGTGTTAACTCGATCTAAATAAGAACACGAACAATCTGAGAGTGCTGGAAAATCTTTAGTGCTACAATTGTGAAATTTGAGTTTGTTAGTATTGGGTGGTTTTGAGGTTTGAGTTTTAAAGAAGGTAAGGTATTTAGTTTTTTTAATGTTGAGTGTTAATAGGTTTTGCTTAAGGGTATTTGCTATTATAGATAGACCCATTTCCGCATGGTGGTAGGCGCTTTCCCAGTTATTGCCGTGAAATATGATGGCAGTGTCATCAGCATAAGCTATTATATCTGCGTTTGTCAATGGGAGTTCTAATATATTGTTTATGTATAGTGTAAAAAGAGTTGGACCGAGAATGCTTCCTTGCGGAACGCCAAACGAGATGGGAAGAGATTCACTTGTGTCATCTTGTACTTTAACGAATTGTCGGCGACCAGAAAGGTAACTCTGAAACCATTTCAAAGCAATTCCTCTAACACCTGATGCTTGTAATTTTTTTAGCAAAATAGCAATCGATACGGTATCGAATGCTTTTGCCAGATCAATAAAGACAGCTAGGGTGGAATCTCCTTTTTCTATATAAGAGGCCACTGTAGAAGTCAACATGCAGGCCGCGTCTTCGGTGGATCTCCCTTTTCTAAACCCGTACTGGTTCGTAGATATGAGTTTGTGTTTATCTAGATATTTGGTTAAGCGCGTATTTACAATCTTTTCTAAAATTTTTGAGATAATGTCGAGAAGTGCTATGGGCCTATAATTATCAGGTAAGTCTGTTGATCCATCCTTATGAATGGGACTTACTGCAGCGGTTTTCCAGCGTTCTGGGAAGGTTCCTGTCCTTAGGCTTAAGTTAATAAGATGTGTAATAGGTTTGACAATTGATGTTTTTAAGCTTTTTAGTAAACGCGTGTTTATTTTATCTGGTCCTGGTGCACTATCGTTTTTTAGTTGAGTAATATACTTCCCGACTTCTTCTACGTCAGTAGGTGAAAAGAAAAATGAAAATCTGGGTGAATTTTGATGTTGATTAAATTTGGCCGCAAGAGACTGTTCAGTTTCGGTTAGATCTAAAAGAATGCGATCAGATAGTTTTTTGCCCAACGAAGAAAAGTGAGAGTTAAATTTATTTAACAAAGTAGAAGAATCCTGTGCACTATTAATTAGGGGATTTTTATTCTTATTATTTGGTTGGAGTATTGAATTAAGAGAAGTCCACAATTTTTTAGGGTTATGTTGATTTATCATTATTTCATTTTTAAAGTATTCGGTTTTCAAATTATGTAACAGCTTGTTGCAGAAGTTTCTGTATCGGGTGTACACTAACCGATGTATGTCGCTATGAGGAGACTTACGGGCGTCGAGGTGTAATTTGTCTCGGTGGCGCATACACCTAATAAGGCCTGGCGTGATCCAAGGCTTAATATTGGTATTGTTTCGACTTAATTTGGATTTGTGGGAGTGTTTTGTGACTATTTCCGAA
This sequence comes from Schrankia costaestrigalis, assembly GCA_905475405.1. NCBI lineage: Eukaryota > Metazoa > Arthropoda > Insecta > Lepidoptera > Erebidae > Schrankia > Schrankia costaestrigalis. The sequence continues at coordinate 11,828,142 of FR997843.1, read as the reverse complement.
AATATATTCATAAAAGAATTCACTGCGGTATTAGTACATTGATTGCTTAAAATTTCTGACCACGATATTCCATTCAATTCAGCTGCTGCTGCTTCTAAATCTGTTTGGAGTTTAAAACGCGGTTTTTTTGTATTATTGTGTTTGTTGTTAAGTGAAATAGTGGCAATTGCTATGTCATGGTCAGTTATAGAACATTTGCATACCATGCCAGTACATTGAAATGGCGATTTTATAAATATGTGATCTAAGCACGCACTGTTCCTAGTTGGGTTGGTTAATAATAACCACATGTTTTAGTAAATGCGAATAATCGATCGAAATTTATTACTTTTAGTAGTAATTATTAATAATTCACGACACATATTGATAAAAGTGATAAATTAAATAAAAACACAACGTTTTTTGACCAGTAGGTATTTTTTTTCATAGATTAAGAATGTAGCGCTCGACGGCCGCTGCCGCCGTTGTCACACCTTGCGCGTTGGTTATCACAGTCCTAATATAACCTAACCAAATTATCTTTCGACTGAAAACTTCTAAATCGGTCAAGTGTTTTGCGGCTCATCGGTTTGCTACACGTAAGGCCTACGCAGACCGGGACGGCATGGCAAGGGATTTTAATTTTTACTAATGGAAATTCAACCGTACTGACTGAAATGAAAAATGCCGTGCGATAAAATCCCTTTCAATGCCACAGCATCATTTTAAAGCATAGCAATTTATGTCGTACTTCTGTAACAGTACGGTTGAATTTCCATTAGTAAAAATTAAAATCCCTTGCCATGCCGTCCCGGTCTGCGTAGGCCTTAAGTAGAGTGAAATGCGACCGTCCCGCCCCGCACACACCGCCCCGCCCCGCATCTCTTTGGCCACTTATTACATTTACCACTACTAGGGTTAAATTATTAATAAAAACCGAAAAATGTGATTAATTTATCACTTTAACCTCGACTTTCGGTAATGATTAATAATAACCGGTAATTATTAATAATCTTCAATTATTCACATTTACCGTAACATATACATATTATACATAAAAACACTTAAACCAATCCAAATAATCATGTTCATACACACAAATGTTTGAGAGACCCGAGGCCTCTGCGTAGCAGTCATGTTGTATAACCACTTCGCCACAGAGGCCGTCAGTGAATCGCACAAGTAGAGATAATTGTAGAGATAATATCTTACTTTCCCTGAGACGACTCATACGTCCTTCATAAAATGATATAGTTTGCTTAAACTTTACTTTCTTACTCCGTCACCATACAGACAAATGGTGTCAGTAAATATATTCCCATTAAAAAGATTACCTGTGTGGTGAAAACATTTTTAGCATCATCAGACGTCGACTGCTACACATAGGCCTCCGCTAAATAATTCCACTTATACCTACTTTATCTTTTTTAAATAAGTACATACTTACATTTTTTTGTTCGTCCGTGTGGTGACGGAGTAAGAATACAATATGTCACCACGCCATGGGTGTCGTAAAAACCGATAAAGGGACTAACCGTAAATATTATCTTTAAGAAGTAAAAAGAAGAAATACTTGAAATTAAACCTTATACCAATCCGTCTGGCCAGCGTGGTATTAGTAGGCCAAGTATCCCTCCGTCACGGGAGGTCCCCCGTCCCTGCAGTGGGATATTAATGGGCTGTTATGATGATGATGATTTTTTTTGGTAACGGACAACGAGAACATCCAGGCTTAAGACAATAATCAGTAGATCACATAAATAATTATCTTGCGTGGAATTCGAACCCGCAATCTTATGCGCTTCGGTCGCAATCACGACCGCTTTATTGTTTAATTTTCCTAGGCAGTTTTATTGCTCAGATAAAGTTCAAAAATTAAAACTCGTATCAAAACTAAACTTAATAAGAACTTGGTTAATTAAAAAGGTTCTGTAATACGAGCCTTACTTTATTGACTAAAACATTCTTACAAAATGTAAGAGCGTTCAACTTTTAACACCTCTACGCCATCTATATTTGTTTGCCTGAACTTATTCAGTTCATTCAATAACTTGCACAAGCAACAACTTATTTAAAATCTTGCAACATTGCACTTGGTTTCGAAAGTTATTCTATATATAACATAGAGGGCGTTGTAATAAAGTACTGGTACAACATTTTTACATATTATTATCTTAGGTATCTGAGTAAATAGGATCAGCGACAGAATACATAAATTTGATATAATAATATCATTAAAATCTAGCATCCTCCTCTCTTCTAAAGTGCCATACCCAACAGTGTCCATATTGTATATCTGTGATATTATAAGTAACACCTTTTTGTAACATATGGAGTGCAATAAAGATATTGAGTATTAAACAATCTATCTCCCTTCTAGGAAGAAGAGTCTTCTCTTGATATCTACTGACTTATTCCAAAACCTGAAACAAATCCGACGATTAAAAACCCCAACTCCGCCTTTACAAATGCGGGTGCTCACTTATTTGATCTGCAATGAGTAAAATAAAAGTCTTTCTTGCTTACCATTTTGTTCGAACGATAGAAAAACGGATGCAACGGAGGAACCCTAGTTTCGTACTGGAGGGATTAAGTAATTTAACAAATGAGCAACATTGGCTCGATCGTGTTATAAATACCCTATGTTATTTGTAAACAGTTACTGTTACCCCCTTACTCATAAACGCCTCTTAAATTTCGAGTCAATTGATTAGCTTAAATTCTTACGGTTTTGTTTGGAATAAGGTTGGTTTCTCTAATAAAAAACTCGCTAAACATTGACTAAATTTAAGAGGCGTTTATGAGTAAGAGGGTTAATGATTACAGTAGAGTTAATGACCTTACTGTAATTTTTACAGTACTGTTATAAATCACGTTTTTTTACAGAGTTTACATGTTTTTATTTTGTAAAGTTTTAAAATACGAAATTTTTTACCAATTCTTCATAGGTTGCTGCTAGGATTGCTTTGAAGGCCAAAAATCTCTCTACAACTAGTAACTGTAAAAAAGCATTTATTTTGATACAAAAGAAATGAATATCCTTTTTTTTTTTCTTTATTTAAGGAGCTTTGTAATATCCTTTTTAATAATATAATATTGTTTATCAACGGTAACCGTTTGTATTGGGAACTAACAAACAACTGTAGTGACGTTATATACCGTTAAAATAATTATATTTATATTATTTACAGCTTTAAAGTCAAAATTTTTATTATATAAAATCAATTTAAATATTCAAAAAGACAAACAGATTTTTATTGTATATAGTTAAAAACTCAACCGCTTTAGAACGAAAACCGAACGTCGCTTTGGTATGTTACCATAGCGACCGCAATAATAAAATATGAAAAATTTAGATTGTATATTATTAGGACTGGTGTTTCTTCTATCTTGTAAACTGTTATACTTTCTTTCTGTCTGTTACTCCTTCTATTACTTCGTGTGTGTGGTGTACATAATAAACTTTATTCTACTGTGAACTTTAAACTGTTTCTTTTCTATCTCCTACTACACGCACCTACATTGGTGACCCCGACGGAGCACGATGGAAGACAGCGTGAAGAATACTGCGGCAACCGAAGGCGAGAAGCGGTTAGAGACATTTCGCGTGGGCGTACGAATTCCACCTTTCTACCCCGATAATTATTAATTTCTTTCTACTGATAAGTATGAGAAGTTAAAAAGTGAACTTATAAAACGGCTTTCTGCTTCTCGTGAAAAGAAGGTCAAGCAACTACTCATGCACGAGGAGCTTGGCGACCGCAAGCCTTCACAATTTTACCGCCACTTGCTTAACCTAGCTGGCCCTGGCGTCCCGGAGGAGTTCCTGCGAACAATATGGACGAGCCGTCTACCTAACAGCACGCAGGCGATAGTAGCTTCACAGTCTAAAATGGCTTTATGCGAATTAGCTGAGTTAGCCGATAGGATACACGACGTCGTCGGTACCCAGATGGCAACGACCTCCGCCATTATTTTGCCATCGCCAAGCACACCAGGTAACACCATGTCATCTGAGATTGCTGCCCTAACTCAACAAATGAAGAAGCTCGCGGGGAAGGTAGAAAGAATGTCCCGGCCCCGTGAGCGATCTCATAGCCGAAGACGCGATCATCGTTCACATGATCGTGCATCTAGGTCGCAGTCCGAGTACAGACGACACCCTCAGTGCTGGTACCATCACAAATTTGGAGAGCGGGCGAGAAGATGTGTCGAACCTTGTGACTTTGAAAAGGCGGGAAACGCACGGGGCAATCAGTAATGGCGGCCGATGATTGTCCGAGCACTGGTCGCTTATTCGTCACCGATCTACAGTCTAAGACGCAGTTTTTGGTCGACACAGGCAGCGACCTCTGCGTCTATCCCCGATCAGCCTTACCAGGACGACGCGAGAAGACCAGCTATCAGTTATGCGCAGCAAACGGCACACCGATTAATACATACGGTTTTATAAATACAAAACTAAACCTAGGGTTGCGCCGCGACTTCACCTGGCGATTTATTATAGCGGACGTTACAAAGGCGATAATAGGCGTGGATTTTTTATCTTATTATAATTTAATTGTTGATTGCAGGAATCAACGTCTAATAGATAACTCCACTACACTATCGACCGCGGCTTCACCTGTCAAACATACGGACGGCATTTATTCTGTAAAGGTGAGTCTTGGTAAGTCCGTCTATCACAACATACTACGGGAATATCCCGACATTACTCGTACACCCGGTATACATCGCACTATTAAACATAATACAGCACACCATATCAGAACTACACCCGGCCAACCTGTTTCCTGTTCACCTCGTAGATTAGCTCCAGATAAATTAAAAATAGCAAGAGACGAATTCGAGTCCATGTTACGATGTGGTACTTGTCGTACTTCTGAGTCACCATGGTCGTCACCTCTCCATCTTGTCCCTAAGAAGGACGATGGTTGGCGTCCATGTGGCGACTACAGAATGTTAAACGCGAGGACCGTTGCCGATCAATATCCAATACGGCACATCCAAGATTTTGCTCATAGTCTTTCAGGCTGTACAGTCTTCTCCCAGATTGACCTGGTTAAAGCTTATAACCAGATTCCAGTCTACCCAGAGGATATCCAGAAGACAGCCATCACAACACCATTTGGCTTGTACGAGTTTCCGTACATGACTTTCGGGTTACGAAATGCTGCACAGACCTTTCAGCGGTTCGTAGATGAAATGCTTAGAGGCCTAGATTTTACATACGCTTACCTTGACGATTTTTTAGTCTTTTCAAAAGACCACGCCTCCCACGAGCATCATTTGCGTCAACTTTTCACCAGACTCAAAGACTACGGTATGGTCATAAATACATCAAAGTGTGTCTTTGGAGTATCCGAGGTCAATTTCTTAGGGTATCATATATCAGCTCAGGGTACCAAGCCGCTACCATCCAAGGTCGAAGCTATTCAGCAGTATCCAGCACCAAAGACTGTGAAGGAACTGCGGCGATTCCTGGGAATGCTTAATTTCTACCGCAGGTTTATACCTAGCGCTGCCAGTGACCAAGCACCCCTAAATGCTCTTTTAACAGGTTCTGTCAAGGGGTCACATCCAGTTAACTTTTCACCCCTGGAAGCAAAAGCATTTAACAACTGCAAAGATAGTCTTTGCCGTGCAGCATTGTTGGCTCATCCTGACTGCAACGCTCAGTTGGCGTTGGTCACGGACGCCTCTAACAAAGCCATTGGTGCTGCCCTTCAACAGCTTACAAAGGGATCATGGGAACCTCTTGCATTCTTTTCGCGTAAACTTACTACAACGGAAACGAAATATTCCCCTTATGATCGCGAACTGCTTGCCATTTATGAGAGTGTAAAGTACTTTCGTCACATGTTAGAGGCTCACAACTTTACGATCTATACCGATCACAAGCCCCTCACGTTTGCTTTCCACTCTCATAAACAAAATGCTTCCCCAAGACAGTTCCGCCACCTGAACCTGATTGCCCAGTTCACAACGGACATCAGGCACATCTCAGGCAAAAACAATGTCGTGGCAGACACTCTATCTCGTATAGAAGAGATAGCTGCGCCGGTGGACCACGATACCATTGCTGCTGCTCAGCGCGTAGACGCTCAACTTAAAGATCTGTTAGCAGGCGAAACCTCGTTGCGTCTTCAGCAGGTAAATATCCCAGGTTCACAAACTAAGCTGTACTGTGATATCAGTTATCACAAGTCAAGACCTTACGTTCCACAGGAGTTACGCGAACCCATATTCACGAGTTTACATTCCTTGAGCCATCCAGGTGCTAAAGCCACCACTAAACTGGTGGCTGAGCGGTATGTTTGGCCCGGGATGAAGAAAGACTGTCGTGAATGGGTACGAGCTTGTTTAACTCGTGACACGTCCGCGTCCCTGCATATCGGTCCATATGCAAAATGATCCCGGTCCGTCCGCGTCACTACATATAGGGCCAAATTTCCCGCGCTCATTCAATTGGTAATATTTCACGTTTCATTCACTAAATGCACTATGGTTTGATGCTAATTATTTAAATAGTTCGTAATCTATCGGTCAAATAAATATTTACTGTGGCAATTTACAAAAAAAAATATTTTAAAGAAATGAAACAAGTGCAGGTGTTTATTCTTCGTGATTCGCGGGTTTTTGTGAGTGAATTGTAATAACGGAGTATTTTGTTTCAATTGTGTAAATAAAGTGATTTATTATCTCAAGTAGTGTTAAATGTTACTAAAGTGTTGTCTTGTGTTAATAAGTAAATTATTTAAAATGTTTTATTGTCGAAATGTGTAAAGTGTGTGTTTTTGAGAATAAAGTGTTGACGCCCGGGGCCATTTTGGTTACTGTTTTTGAATTTGCTAATAACAAACAGCTCCTGGCAAGAAATGTATGTATTTTATTTCTTCATTTATTCATTATTTTATCGCTATATAACATGACAATAAGTGCTACTCGTTTCATAACATATAATTATAGTTTTCATTTATAAATTTTCATTTATTGAGACGGGTATTTTTCTCATAAAAAACGCATAAACAGTTGGACATGTAGGGGTGTGGGTCAAAATTTGGTCGGACGCTCGAAAGGTTAAATTGTCAACGCTGTAAGATAACGCGCCATGTCTTTGCGCCAGTAGGCACTTTTAAGTTACCCCAGTCAAGGTTTGCTTTTATTCATATTGACCTGATAGGACCGTTACCACTGTGTCAAGGTTTCCGATATTGCCTCACCGCCGTCGATCGTTTCACACGATGGCCTGAGGCAATACCGCTAGCGGATATTACCGCTGAGACAGTGGCTAACGCCTTGTTAAGCGGCTGGATTTCCCGCTTCGGCTGTCCTACCGACATAGTCACGGATAGAGGAAGGCAGTTTGAGTCTTCACTATTTAAAAAACTATCCGAAACTGCTGGTTTCAACCATCGTAGAACCACAGCCTACCATCCTGCATGTAATGGCCTAGTGGAGAGATTCCACCGCCAGCTGAAGGCTGCTATCACTTGCCATGCAAAGGACAACTGGGTGGAATCTCTTCCACTAGTACTCCTGGGCATACGCAGCGCTTTTAAGGAAGATGTTCAGTCTTCCGCCGCTGAATTAGTGTACGGTCAGTCTCTCCGACTCTCTCTCCTACCAGGAGAATTTTTTGACCCTGAAGTTGATGACACCGTAGATATGACCGAGTATCTGTCCAGACTTCGTAGTTTTGTCCGTAGTCTACAACCATCACCAGCGGCAAGGCACAATAGTAAATTTCAAACATTTATTTACAAAGATTTGAAAACCACGTCTCACGTTTTTCTTAGGGACTGCACCACTACTTCTGGTTTAAAACCTGCCTACTCTGGGCCCCACAAAGTCCTTCAAAGAAGAGACAAGTATTTTAAATTGCTTGTGAATGGGAAACAAGTTTCCGTATCCATAGACCGTATTAAACCGGCCTACATATTGAGAAACACTGACACAACTCATTTACAAACACCACACAACAATTTCAATAACACACAATCATCATCTAACACTTACAGTAACACTCATCACCACATTCCTCAGGCGGATAACCAAGTCTTACCTCTTCCGAATGATGGCGTCATAAAAAAGACGCGATACGGACGTCGTGTAAGGTTTCCCGACTATTATCGCCCTTGACGGTCTCTGGAGGGGGGTGATGTAGTGACGTTATATACCGTTAAAATAATTATATTTATATTATTTACAGCTTTAAAGTCAAAATTTTTATTATATAAAATCAATTTAAATATTCAAAAAGACAAACAGATTTTTATTGTATATAGTTAAAAACTCAACCGCTTTAGAACGAAAACCGAACGTCGCTTTGGTATGTTACCATAGCGACCGCAATAATAAAATATGAAAAATTTAGATTGTATATTATTAGGACTGGTGTTTCTTCTATCTTGTAAACTGTTATACTTTCTTTCTGTCTGTTACTCCTTCTATTACTTCGTGTGTGTGGTGTACGGTCGGGGTATTTGCCGCTCGACCACCCTTAGGCGAGAATCGCTTGGCACGCGGCGCATGCGATACGTGGCACGCCCACGTATCGCATGCGCCGCGTGCCAAGCGATTCTCGCCTAAGGGTGGTCGAGCGGCAAATACCCCGACTGTACATAATAAACTTTATTCTACTGTGAATACTACACAACTATTTATCAGAATGTTGTTTTGAAAGTAAAACGGTTATGTTACACCTGCCTTCAAGGACTAGTAAGCCGACTGGATATTCGCACGGGAGGTAGGGCTGCCTTTATCTACTGGATGGCTTGAGGGGTTTGAGGATTAATGGCAAATATATTAAAATCTATATTGAACTTGTTGTATGTCATTCAAAATGTTGCTTGAAAAACACGAAATTACTGTGTAAAAATCATCCAAGTAAACAAAATTGTGTAAATATTATAACTAATCGATTTCAAGACACTGGTTTTGGAGCAGGGTTATTAAAAAATATTCCATAAACTGGAGGAAACATTCCCTATTTTTAGATGCATTTTGACAAGATCAAAATTTTTATATTCACGAGGTGGTAATGTCTTCAGCAAGATTTATTTGTAACAAATCACTTTTCTTAAAATTATATTTCCGTATAGATCAATACTACGTCAAGTAGCGTGCAAATGTCCCTAAGTTAAGGTGGAAGGATACACACAACTGCTCCAGGGTATGCAGCAGCTTATATATTCTCTAGCAATATTGACGGTCATGAGCAGCGATTACTATACTTACCATCAGATTGGCCGTTTGCTCTACCATACAGTTACTGTTAAACTATTGTCAAATCAGAATTAAAAGGGTCTTAATAGTTATGTTAAACTATGCTAAATGTGTAACTTTATCTCTACAATACAATTAAAAGCATAATAAAGCAAGTATGTATTATGCCAACACCGTGCCAATACAAGTACCCGGGCACGAGGACGACAAAACGCGTGCGGCCTAAGCTAATGATTATACTTCATGATATGAATACAAATAGTGTTCATTGTTTCTTGTAGGCTGTATAAAGTATTAGTATTACAATAGAAGGGCGTTGTATCGGACGGTGGGTAGTACGTGATACGAGATTCCGTATTAGTTTTGTATTATTGAAAGTGAAACTTTATTGATGTGCGTGGTTGCTACTTACTGGAATTGTTTTAAAGGTAAGTTGTTGCTTACATGTTTTAAGTAGACACATTTTACTATCTTTCATGCTATCATAACAGCCCATTAATGTCCCACTGCAGGGACGGGCCTACTCCCATGAATGAGGGATACTTGGCCTACTAATACCACGCCAGACGGGTTGGTATAGGGTTTCCTTCTTTTTATTTCGTAAAGACAATAATTACGGATAGTCCCTTAGTCGGTTTTTACAAAACCCATGGGATGAGATGGGGTGGTGACATATTGTATTCTTACTCCGTCACCACACGGATGATATTTCATGCTATAAGTGCACATAATCCCACTGCTAGTGATTCCTCTTGTAATGAAGGGATAATCGGTCTGCTGTTTACCTCACTGTCTAGAGGGATTTTTTAGAGTAGGTGTGTTGTAGAGTTTCCTTCTCTGAAAAATAAGTTAGAGATTCTTAGTAGACTGCTCGTAGTCCGTCTTCACTGACATTTTGTATTAACGTACCATAGAACCGCTATTTAATATGTTATGTCCATTATTACATTAGACGACCTCTGTGGCGTAGTGGTTATATTACATGGCTGCTACGCAGAGGTCTCGAGTTCGATTCCCGCTCAATGCAAATATTTGTGTGCAAGAACATGATTGTTTGCATGGGCCTGAGTGTTTCTATGTATAATATGTATGTATTTACAAAAAAAAGTATATTTTCATTAATATCCGTTGTTCTGTTACCCATAACACAAGCAGGTTATGCCCAGCTTACTTTGGGAACAGATGGCGCTGTGTAGAGATGTCCGTGAATATTTATTTATTTAAATTTACGTTTTTCAGAAGTTTCAAGTCTTTGTTTAGTACAAGTCCATGGCTTTTACCCTTACCATTCTAAAACACTTTGATCTGTTTGCTCATCACCAGGTAGATCAATAACGGCAATTGCCATTCGCTATGGCTCTTAAGTTCTTCAAACATTCCACAAAACATTCTGTATGTTATTTAGTATAGAATTCTTAAAATCAATTCGTTGTATTGTGAAAAAAATTCAATCAAGTTTCCACACCAACATCGAAGGCTAAAGGATGAGCATGATTACACCAATCAGACAACTTCTCAGCCATAGCGCGTATTACTGTCTTCTCTCTAATTATATACTAAGGTTCATCAGCGCACATAATTAGCTGTAGATAGTCAACTACATCCGCTTAATAATTTACCATTTCCATCTTCTTAAAAGGGTGTTATTCATGGATTTTTTTCTTTTTAACTTAAGAGAGAATTAGGGTTTTTTGTATTATTCCATTATTTTCTATCGGCCTTGGCAATATCACCGTGTCGGATCTAGTTATGAAATGGCCATCAATTTGCCGATCTGGATGAGCATCGGCTGGTTGCCGTATATGATATCCCAGTGCAGCAGTTGCACATCTTACGGGAAAGCTGTCGCCTGGTCAAACTCTAGTAGTTGTTCTTATATTTAGTTGTGAACTAAGAAAAGGAGTTCTGTGGGTTCTAGCGGTACACCGGTTTTACTTTGAGGTTGATCTTAGTGAACATGGGAACAGCATAAAACTATAACTATATCTTGGCCACGTTTTTCTTTGGACTCTCCTTTATTCATCTGCGATTAGTAGTAGCGTGACAAATATTTTCTTGAGAAAATTTTTACGAAACTACGGCAGAATAATAAGTTAATTTTAAATACGAAATAAAGCTGTCCCTTAATAGACAATTAATGAATGTGTCACAAACGCGTACCGAGATACATAAAAGTGTAACTGATAGGGAATTAAGAGTGTCGCAAGTCGGATGCGACCGATATAAACGCAACCTTAACTTCCGATTATTGGTTACAGACAGCTTAAATAGTGTCTTGCTGCGGCTCATTGATGCGGTGACCAACATGTTGGCAGATAATGACAAAACAAGTAAAGCTTAAATACCTACCTAAAATATATAAAACTAGCTGACCCGTGCCCACTTCGTTAGGCGGCGAAAAAAACGCGTCACTTTTAAACATTATTCCATTGCTGCTCCACTCCTATTAGTCATAGCGTGATACTATACAGCCTATGACACTCCCCGATAAATGGACTATTCAACAAAGAAAGTAGATCCAGAGATTACCCCCTACAACGTCACAAACACACAAACTTTACCTCTTTATAATATTATAGTGTATTCAGGGAGACGAGTTAGTAGAGCGCTATCTCACTCACACAATTTTTTAATTGCGATTGGTCAGTGATAAACGCTAAGGCGGTGTACACAGTACGAGTACTTTTTAGTCTACTCATACTTCCCGTGCTGTGCAGACGTGCTCATACTTGTGACTGTATGCTCGACTTGTGAACCGGCTGGTGTATTGGATTTTATAATTTATTAATGAACTAACGACTGGCTTGAAAACACCTTCAGGTGTGCATTTTTTTTTAATAAATGGTCCATGGTAATTTTTAAGCATCGCAGGTGTGCTAATGACCCGTTTATTGTTCTTTTGTCATAAATGAGCATTACCATAGTAAAATACTATTTCCCAATTTTGGTATATTAAACTGGTGCGCTACATCCATTGTTATTATTATCATTAAGTTATTGTTATATTCTCATTGTTGAAACACGTGTTTTATAACATTTTTATATTCTCGTTGAGAGTGAGGATGAGGGTGGAGGATGAAAGGTGGTCTAAATATGTTTGAGTCGAAGAAACAATGCGATTATCACAAGGAGATGAATGCCGAAGAATTTGAAAATTGGTTTAGAGAAGTTTTAAATAAGCTAGATGATAATTCTGTGATAGTCATGGATAACGCTTCTTATCACTCTAGAAAAATAGAGGGAATCCCAACGGCCCAATTTAAAAAAACAGGATACTTGTAATTGGTTACGAGAAAAAAATATTAGCTATAACGCTGAAATGTTAAAACATGAATTATTAAACATCGTTAAAAATCATAGACCGACCATACGACGCTTGCATTATAGACGAAATGTCAAAATCACAAACCAAAACTGTATTGAGACTGCCGCCGTATCATTGCGAATTAAATCCTCGAATTTATTTCTTTCCTTCATATCCATCAGATACCCATAAAAAAATCTATCTAATTAATGTCTCTCAATTTATACGACAGACGAAGCCGCAGTAATAAACTAAGCGATCTTTTAAGAAGCGCAGTGTGAACGCACATTTACATTTCTAAGGATTTGTTAACGCCCACCGACCCTAGAAAAGTATTTTTTGTCCTTGTCATTTGTATGATAATGTGCGATAAAGAAGGCGCTATACTAACTCGTCTCCGTGAATACACTATAGTATAGATTTACATACGAGTAAAACCTATAGTCGCACTGGCCACATACAAACAATGAATAAAATAATCCAAGTAAACAATCTTTATAAATGGAACCTCATTAGAAGGGTTAGAATCTCAAAAATTTTGGAGAAAATTCATCTGTTTGTTTATTTTATTGGTTTTAGACATGCATGACTGATTTCTGAAGTAATTAACTCTTGAAGTATTTAACCCTTCTTCTTTTTGGAGTCGATTAAAAATACTTACTTAGGTTTATTATTTACAATACGAACCTTTTCAACGTTCTTTAATGGTTATTGCCCGACTGATACAGAAGAAGGGAGCCTAAACGGCTTGTTTTTAGTTATTTAAAGCCCCTTGTTAGAGCCCACAACAAACAGAACTCTGATAAGTATCAACGAATACTTATAGTATTTTTTAATGACAGTTCTGGCATTATTGATCATACCCTGTGTCGACAAGACATCCAAGCAGCAAGCGTAGGAATAAAACCCGCGACCTAGTACACTGCAGCTAGCACTCCTTCTACGCCACCAACATAATCAATACATTTTACTCATCTTACGCATCATCATAACAGCCCATCAATGTCCCACTGCAGGGACGGGCCTCCTCCCGTGACGGATGGATAATTGGCCTACTAATATCACGCTGGCCAGACGGATTTACGGACAAGGTTTAATTTCAAGTTTTCCTTATTTTTATTTCGTTAAGATGATAGTCCCTTAGTCGGTTTTCACGACACCCATGAGATGGGGTGGTGACATATTGTATTCTGACTCCGTCTCCACACGGAGAATCATCTTACGTATAAAAGAATGTAAACCATAACCTAGAAATAGTGTTGTGCACTTGCGCCGACGTCATAGCATTAGAGACGTGCGGTAAAAGTTTACCGTTATTGGAGAAAGCTGGCTGGAGCAACGTCGCGCCGGTACAGCAGTTAGTGACCGAACGCTGCCCGTGCATACCTACTCACACATTGTGGGACGGAATTTATTATTTGTATTATTGTAGTTTATTTTGTTAAAATATAGTATATTTAATAAAGTTTATTAGTGACAAGAGTGTTTTTAACAGGTAATACAAATTAGTGTTTAATGTATTAGTACACATATAAGTTATGATTTCTATTATTTATTTTGATTTTTTGTGTAGTCTAAATCATGATTTTTTTATTTTCCTTTTTATGACTATATAAATAATGGTGTAGGTACGTGTGTCAATAATATAGAACACTGACGTTACTAATAATACAATTAACCTATACTCCTTCGTCAGCAAATAATTTTCTGCATATTTAGTTCAATAAAATAAGTAGAGTTCATAGCACTGATAAATGGACGTAGTTATGCAAAAATGTTCCAACCCACAAGTCACCCGAAATCGAGTTATTGTGATCAAACTACCTTTTATGACACTTAGAGTCAGATTTGCAATAAGGTTCCGCGTTTTAAGGCTTATATCAGAAAATATTTTTTTCACTTACGTTCCAACCCACAACCTTTATCAAATAATAACTTGTGTAAATTAACTAGAACGTACTATGAGGACAGGAACATTTAATGTTTTACGAAACAGTATATTTATTTTGGAACAAATGTTCCATGTAGATTTGGAACGTTTTTGCAAAATTGCAATAGCGAGACATAAACAATCCAAAATTTGTGGAACGTTATGTTTCAGACCTAAATACCATAATTTGAAAACTTAAAAGGTTTCATGAATTTTGTACTATTATTTACCTAAATAAAAAACCTGTTTCGAAAAAAAAATGTTTCAACTTTAAATAGTTTATTTTTAACACGCTATAATTAGCTCCATCCTTAACTGTTTGCATACACATCCACTAAAAATAAATATTTATAACTCGTAAAGAAAAAGTTTATTTTCTTTGTAGGTATTTATCAATAAAATATCACTTGAAAAAAATACTATGACATTAATTCGAAGTTATGCCCAAACGACTCCAAAGGTATGTTGGAATTTAGTTACCAAATTATTTTATAAATTTGACGCGAAGTTGGGCTCTAGAAGTGGAAATGAGTTGAGAGTGGGGCTCTTTGGATATGGACAAAGAAATCCACGGGGCCAAATGCTTGCGGAATTCATGGAGAAGGAGGGACTTTTTATGATGAACTCTTTCTTTAAGAAGCGTAGCTGCCGCAAATGGAATTGGCTTAGGCCTGAGATGGTGTCACCAATAATTAGATTGACTTCAGATTGTCGACAAAACGCCATATATTTAATGATGTCTTACTCAGTAATCAATTCGGAGAAAACCGGAAGCAATCACCGGATGGTGAGAGGCACATTAAATATCAATCATAGGCTGGAAAGAGGTCGGCTGATGAGGTCTACGCTACTACCTACACCAGTCCATATCCCAGGTCCATCCAAGTTCTCGGAACTTCCAAGTCATATTACAGAACCGCTTCGAGAGCGTCAGCAAATATGTTGATGTGGACGAATACCACGAAAGATTTGTGGAAACTGTCCGTACAGTCGGTACCGGTGCTTTTAAGACCCAGCACCGGAGAAAATCAAAAAAGATATCTGACCACACTCTCTCGCTCATGGAGCAAAGGCGTACGATGGCACTGCAGTCTCCAGGCGATGCTGATCTATACAGACGGCTCAATAGACAGATCTCTAAGTCACTGACTCACGACCTTCGGCACTTTAACACATTTAGTATTAAAGAAGCCATTGACCAAAATAAGGGCTCTTAAGTGTTCGCAAGAGATCTATCTCTAGGTCAGAGCCAAGTTTATAGGCTCAAGATTGGGGATGGCAGAATAGTGTCGTCCTAGCCTGACCTTCTAGAGGAGATTGAGAAATTTTACGGACAGTTATATACTACAACACAGCCACCTAGTGATCTAGCCGTCGATCCTAGAGCTAGATTAACGCGACACCATACCGAAGGAATCCCGGACGTAAGTCTGTGTGAGATTAGTGATGCTCTTCGGCAACTTAAGAACAACAAGGCACCGGGGTATGACGGAACCACAAACGAGCTACTGAAAGCCGGTGGAGAACCCATTCTCAAGGATCTTCAGAGACTCAATTCCGTTATACTCGAGGGAAAAACGCCACAGGCGTGGCACAGTGGTGTGGTGGTACTGTTCTTCAAGAAGGTTGATAGAACGCTACTTCAAAATTACAGACCTATCACTCTACTGAGCCACGTCTACAAATTGTTCTCGAGAGTCATCGCGGATCGTCTCGAACGCAGACTGGACGATTTCCAGCCTCCCGAACAAGCTGGTTTCCGAAAAGGCTAAAGTACCATAGACCACATTCATACGCTGCTGCAGGTTATACAGAAGTGCAGTGAGTATAACCGGTCCCTATGCTTGGCGTTTGTGGACTATTAGAAAGCCTTCGATTCGATCGAGACATGGGCAAAGTTGCAGTCTCTTCAACGGTGCCATGTTGACCAATGATATATCGAAGTGCTGCAGTGCTTATACGAAAACGCCACCATGTTAGTTCGTCTCCAGGGTAAATTATCAAGCCCTATCCAGTTGCAGCGAAGAGTAAGGCAGGGTGATGTCATATTCCCGAAACTGTTACCGCTGAACTGGAAGATGCTTTTAGGGCTTTTGGACTGAGACGGACTCGGCATTAACATAAATGGCGAGAATATCACGCACCTTCGATTTGCTGACGATATCGTGATCATGGCTGAGACCATAGAGGACCTCAACACAATGCTCGATGGCCACAGTAGTCTCTCAACAAGTTGGTCTTAAAATGAACATGGACAAGACCAAGATCATGGCAAATGTCCATGTTGCACCCACTCCAATCATGGTTGGAGGCTCTACACTTGAAGTTGTTGAGGAGTATATATCTGGGGCAGTTTGGTTGGGTACAGATGGTTAAAATGTACCTGGAACGTTTGTGCAAAATTAATTTGAAGCTATGTTCATGTAAATATTAATTATGTTAAAATGTTCCAATACCAAAAACATATTTTTTTCTTATTGTAAAGTGAATAGCTTAAAATTAAACATACGATTATCTAAACACAATATAATTCAACAATAATATGTTTAGTATTGGCCTTTACTAGTTAGAATAAAAAAGAATACAACTGAAACGCGTAAATGCTTTTATCTCAAAATCAACTTACTGTGGAATGGAACATTTTTGCATAACTACGTCCAAATTAACATAGAAAAGTTATTTTGGTTTTATGTTACTCTTTTTTTTTGTTGAAAAATTTGGTTAATATATGTACAGTGCGTTTTCTTAAAAAAAGGATGTTAATTTTTTTAACACTAAGTTTGAACCTACTTCATATATCCAGCCGGCCGATAAATACCTAACTGTCACAACAGTGCTCCACTAGTGTATGAGGAATTAGCTTACTTATAACACACTAGCAATTAGTTACATTCGTAAATGACTTTATGTTTTAGATTAGTAGTAGATTTCCATCTCATGTTTTGATAGAGATACTTAAATACCTATGAATCTTCTCTTAGTCAAAATATCCGACACCTATGTGATAAGGTTGGGATAGTGACACCCTGTATTCTTATTCCCACACCACACGAAGTGGATTACTTAAGGTATATTGACCTTGAACTTCTATTTTTATTTCGTTAAATTTATTAAACTATATTTGTGCCCAATAAGCATAATATTAACTTCTTTATGCACTCAGTCAAGTTTTATTTGGTAAGTTAGTTATATTTTAACTTTTTGTAGAATATATTTTATGTTTCCTTGATAGTTAAACGTGTCCATAACAAATTAGTAGGACCGGTTTTGCTGTTGTTAGTTGACGAAAAAACATTACAGTATAAGAAACTGCTTAGCTTATTTTAACCACAAAAACAATAATAAACACACTAGTATAAAAAACTTAAGAATATTTTAATGTTTTTGTTGGATGAAAAAGCCGGCTATCTAACCTTTGTTTAGCTAGGGATGGAAAATGTTATTAGTAACAGATAAGTAAAGATACACATAAACTGATTTTATGTAAATAAAGACATGTTATTCATAGAAAACATGCATGTAAGAAGAACATTATTATCGGTGCTAAATTCTTCAGCGTGGTCAGCTAAATAGTAAATAGACAGTATCGCGATTAAAGTGTTTTTGATTAAGAATTAGTTTAATTTGGAACAAATTATGACACCTACGTCAATCTATGTTGTTATATATGTGTATTAAATACAAATAAGGATTATAAGATAATCTTATCTACATTCGACATTAGATAAAAAAAATATTTATTAACATTAAAACTGACAATAACCTACTTACCTTTTAAGTATAAAACAAAATAACATTCAATACAGTAAATCGCCATTGCAATTGAACCACTGACACCAAATGATGGATGTAAGGGCTTCTTCTTACCATAGCTCGAAGGTAGGTTAAATAAATCTCTCATTTGTGTACTAGCTAATTATCTATATCTCACAATATACGTAAACTTGGCAACTTTATGAAGTTGTTATTATCTTTTAAATAAATACTATCAACATACGATAAACACTGATTTCTTTACCGTTAGTTGACAAGTCATCGACGGATGTCCATTTGTAAAATATATTGCTATAAATTTTTAAACGAGAACCTACTTTATAAGTCAACAAAAAGTATTTCAAAGAAATGTGTAGCGAAACTACTTTCTGAAGTCTACTTTCTTAATTTAGTTTGCAAACCACGCGTTTACTTGTGGTTGGAGAATGTTCGAATGTTAGCATTATTGGTATTATTGGTACCATACACTCTAAGACCCGGCCTTAAGCTACTTAATTGCCTAGATGACAGGAAAATAATATAAAAGTCACAAGATAATTATTTGTCTGATCCACAAATTATTATCTTGAGACAGGGTGTTCTTTGTATCCGTCTGCGACTCAGAGCATCATTCATGGTGCCGAAGTTGTCTTTAAAACAATACTAAAGCCTTTTAAGAAGTAGGTAGCTAACATAGCGTCGCACGAATACTTAAGTGTCCAACCTCCATTTGCAACATTTTACACCAGAGACGTTTTATTGATTAGTTTAAGCAAATAATATGATTTTATAAAAGTTTTATATTAAAAAGATAGTTAACGTGTTTATGAAATGATATATTACAAATAATCATTAAAAAGTCAAACAGTTATGTTTATTTTCACAATTTTTTATGGAGGTTGAGCAAATAAACACAAAACAAATTATGCAATTGGAGATAGACCACTACTGGACTGGAGGTTGAGCATTTTGCATTCGAATATATTTAGTACTTAAGTGCCCTATAACCAAATACAGTGTGTTTGGGTATCGTGGTAAAAAAATAACTAGTTAACTGGCTATTTATTATTAAAAAAAATACAGAATTAAAAAAAAAACACTGTTTGATATAATAAAAATACAAAATACAATATTTTTTTGTTTTTGTACCGATACAAGATTGTTTACTTCGCCTGGTATTTTTTATGTTGTCTGATCCTGTCAAAACCTTTTTAATTAGAGATTCCATAAAGGCTTTGTCGCTTTTATATATTTGTAGGTACTTCTAATATATTTTATTTTCTTTTCGGTTAGTGTCTGATTTGAATTTGTCCTTATTAGTCGCTAAAGTGTTAAAACTGATTTTGTATTAAGAAATACAAAATCATAAATTTGATAATACAAAATCAGTTTTAACACTTTAGCGTTAAGACTGATTTTGCAATAACAAATTTCAAAAACAGTGGTTTTGTGACGTCATAAATCGTGGTTTATAGTTAGACCGTATTTTGTAATAAGGCTGTTTATGTTTTCATAAGGAATTCTTTGGTTTATGGGCTATTCATCCCTCAATGGCGTAATTAGTTCTGAATTTCTCATCCAAAATAGGGAAGAAAATGCAAAGCAACGGACATAATAAAAATAGATGTACAATGTGAGCAATGGATCTGTGGCGAGTAAAAAATAGTATTAATCTTCTTATCTAGCTTCTAACATCATTGCGAACACAAAGCGTAGGTATACGTAAATACAAAACTACCCATTTAATGCTAAGAAATTAGCAAACATGCAAGTAGCAGGTATAAATTTGACAGTCACCGCACAAAAGCAATATTTTTTATTATTATATTAGCTATATTTTACAACCTTACGAAATGTTCGAAACAATCTGTTCATTTATAGATACGTCACAATTTCATTTAAAGATTTAATTAAATCTGAAATTATAAAAATTAAATTTAAACATCCTGTACTATAAGTTAACGATACGCAGTGATAATCTGCAAAGAAATGTTAACAAAAATACAAGTTACCGATTCTTTTCTATAGTTGTGACTATATTTTCCGATTTATATTTCGTCACGGACATTTCGGGTACTGTTTTCTATTAAAATTAATACTTTTTTCTATATTTCGCGTTAGTTTTTACTCAAATGCTTGCGAGCAGTAGCTTCTTCACAAAATAAATTAATAATGGCGGCGTATTGCGTCATCAAAATGCGATGTCGTGATTGGTTACCTGTGAGGAGATTGAATACTTAAGCACGCAATCGATGATCAGATGCACGTTTGGTGTTTCTCTACGGACTTTGAGCAATTAAGCATGAAGTTTTAATTCTGTTGTGTTAGTTTTCAAAAACTTAAATTCCTTATAAATAATGTATTTTAAGTCCAAACAGCAAGTATTATATACCAATCGAACCGCAATTTTATCCTTAATAAAATTGCATTAAAAAGTGAAATTCGTCAAAATGGTCGGTTGAGCAAATAAGCATTCAGGCGACGATAGGTAAATTATTAGTTAACATTTCAATAGAACATAATTCAGTATTAAATGCGCATGTAATATATTTTCTTCTAAATAAATGACTAGGTAGGTAGGTACCCTATTCATTAAGTCTAGTCATTAAGTCTTAAATGTGTACATATTATTGCTCGTGACTGTACTTCAAGTAAGATTACTTCACGCACTAGTTAAAATATTACACAAAGTAATCGGAGCGTGTTAAGATGAAATAAACATAACAAGTAGAGTTACTAGGTGTCACCGCCTTGAATAAACTCGAAGAGCCATGCCCTAAACTTGTTATTGACAAAAATACCTGTTTTTATTATAATTTACGACTTAGGCGCGGCCCGGCCCTTTGATAAATTGAATGAATCAAACTGTCCTTAATAATTTGAATATTTGATTCAAAATATCATCACGTCCGATGATTTCGATATCCGAAGATTTAAGCCTGAGGCAGACTAACGTATTGGTAAATTCATGCTGCGTATTACGTTTATTGGAATGCCGGAAAAGATCTCCTTCTATCATTAACCATTGTTAAATTCAAACAAATTTTATCATAACAGCCCATTAATGTCCCACTGCAGGGACGGGCCTCCTCCCGTGACGGAGCGATACTTGGCCTACTAATACCTCGCTGGCCAGACGGATTGGTATAGGGTTTAATTTCAAGTTTTCCTTCTTTTTACTTCGTAAAGATAATATTTACGGTTTGTCCCTTGGTCGGTTTTTACGACACCCATGGGATGAGATGGGGTGGTGACATATTATATTCTTACTCCGTCACCACACGGATACAACTTTAGTACATAAAATCTGTCGACTTCTCTTGCTTTTTCAATATGCCCGAATGTCGCGGGAATTGCGTGGGAAGCTGCAATTGTAAAGATCGTGTGTGAGCAAAAGGTTAGCTTTGCTATTAAACGGGTTTTGTAGAAATAAAGGAACGTATTTATTACCTTAAACTAAACAAATAACTACACCAATAACAAATTCATTGATTGCTAAATGAATACCGCTTAAATAAAAAAAATTAAAGGCTACTTGACTGTTTGAAACCGCAGCACACTTAGCTTAGTAGGTAGGTATGTCTGAAGTTTTAAATCTGTATCATCCAGTAGTGTATAAAATATGGTGCTTGTGAAATAAGTAGACCTTGTCAGGTTGCTTCACGTTGTCATCACATCTTGCATCATATTCATCAAACGGTTGACAGAAAACAACCATGAAAATAATTTTGGTTTAGTGATTATCCAATTAGACATTTATACCTACTTGGCCTACAAATATTGCACTGGCTATAAAGTATGACCATGCTGGCTGACGTGGTGTTAGTGGAGTTAGTTCTCATACCTGCCATAAGCCCATCCCGGCAGTAGGACATCTAAAGGCGTCATACATTTAATAACCGAAAAGTGATTGACATGATTTTAAGTTCACCTTTTATGGTCAAATGTTTTTTCTATAAATAAAGCTTATACGCTCATACGTTTTCAAAGTTAAAACATCGTAATAAAACCTATTGAAATATTTATATCCCTACTTACCTTTACTGCAGTCATTGTAATTCGCACGCTTCATGTCCACATAGAGACTTATTTAAATAACAATGCGTTGCTTAATGTCACTTATGTCCCTGATGGCTATTGCTCAGTCTCCTGTGGGTGAAACTTATTAACTATCATTATACATATTTAGATACTTCTACGAGTAACAACATAACCAAATCCGTACAACTTAATAGCAGTGAATTATTTTTACGAAACAAACGGATCACGCATTATTCGTAACGTTTTTATGTTATGGGTAAATAATGATACTTTTTGAGAGAAAACTATGATACTTAAGTAACATTAAAATAAATACTTAACAACTTTTCGCTAATTTTAAAAGGGGATATAAGGGAATTTAAAAAGAAAAGCTTGGAAAAATCTAAATTAATTCATCGTCAACAGTTAAGTACATAATTGGTATAGGTAACATTAAATAATCCTTAAAAGATTCTAAAAAGTTCATTGTTACAGAGAAATATATATGGAGTCTCAGAACATACATTACATAATATGCTCGTTAGAGGGACGAGTCTGTTCTTGGCTTCTTGGTCTACTCATACCATAATGAACAATCGAATTACTTAGTATTGGGTTTTGTGTTAAATTTTCCTTTATGGCGTTGCTTGAGAAATACCTGTATTATTTATTAACACAGATAGGGTCACAAGACATAAATTAAATGATGCTATTTATATTGTTGCAGAATTCAACAATGTTAGAAGGTACAAAGATCAACACTCCATCACAAATGTCAAGTGTCTTTGACATTGCTAAAGACACGGTACTTTTCCTCGTCTTATCATGCTATTATATACTGGAATCTCTGTTCTGGACTCTGGTGCCTAATGCAATAAGACCTATGAAAAGTCTTAAAGGAGATGTAGTGCTTGTGACTGGCGGTGGCGGCGGCGTTGGAAGGCAACTAGCGATCAAACTGGCGCGTCTTGGAGCTAAAGTTGTTCTTTGGGATATCAGTAAAGATGGTAAGACCGAAATATTTTTTGCCATGACATATATTAAGTACTATGTGCATAGTCATATTGTCTAGATCTCGCTAGAGTCAATTAAAAATGCAGTATAATTTTGGCGCTATGTAATCAAAAATGTCATAATGTTCAAACGCTTTTCACCAATTAAATATCGTTAAACGCTATTCATAGACACTAGAATTATTGCTAAGCTAATAACAATATGAAATGATAACCGATGAAATTGTATCAGTCTTCAGTTGGCCTAAGATTGTTTGTACTTTAAGTGGATTTAATGGCATGATGCGTAAAAGAATTAAACGCTCACAGGCTAGGCTCATAAAATACGGAATTTGTATCGCATATGACTTACAAAAGGTTTTTATCCTTTGTAAATAATATATGTATATAATACCTACCATTTAAAATATTTAAAGTATAATTTATTTTAATAGGTTTGCAAAAGACGTGTACAGCAGTAATGGATGAAGGCTACGAAATAGCGAGCTACGTTGTAGACCTAGCTGACCGTAGCGCTGTCTACGCAGCTGCTGAAAAAGTTAAAAGACAGGTTAGTACCTACCTATTAAGGTATAATTATGTAAGTACATATTAAGCGTATTTATACATATAGAATTATTTTTTATTTTGCCCTATGAAAGAGACTCTTTAAAGTATTCGGAACTTATTTTATATTTCACACGATTTTAAAAATTATGTTATTTATAAAAGTAAATATTATCAGTTTTACATTTGGTAAATGTTAATATTACTCGAAAGCAAAAACGATGAATGCTTAATTATTAAAACGCCTAGCAATCTTTGAAATGTCTCATTGGCAAATGAGTCATAACAGGTCTAACTTTTTCTTAAAGAAGCGAGTCGTAAAACAACTAGCATTTAAATATAAGAAGTACAAAGCTGTAACATTTTCTAACATAATTATAACATCTGTACATGTCAACAGATTGGCAAAGTGGACGTGTTAATAAACAACGCGGGGACCGTGTTCGGTGAAACTCTTCTCGACTTATCTGACACCGCGATTGAGACCACATACAAAGTCAACATACTCTCACACTATTGGGTAAGGCACAATGTTTATTTACTATCATACAGTTACATTAAGCAATGTCTAAAGGTCACATATAACTACTTTATTTTTGTCGATGTTACTTTGGTTGTGAAACGATACTAGATATGCAATTGACAATAGGTGTCTGCGGCTTGGAATAAACCGCAAATTAGACGACCACAAAAAGTTGTGTTTATTATAGCTGCTCATGTAGATACGTTCTAATAATACATGCAACTCATCCTTAGATTGGGTAATCAATTAATAACAAAAAACGGAACTTTTTAAGTAGGTATACCTAAGTATATTATATTATGCTGAAGAAGATAACTACAACCTATATCGTGGTTTAGTTTTTATCGTGGGTCTAATAGTAGTAACGGTAGTACCTAAGTACTACCGTTACGGGACGGGCCTCCTCTCGTGACGGAGGAATGCTTGGCCTACTTATCTGGCCAGGGTTAAATTTCAAGTTTTCCTTCTTTTTATTTCGTAAAGATAATATTCACGGATAGTCCCTTAGTCGGTTTTTACGACACCCATGGGATGAGATGGGGTAGTGAAATATTGTACTCTTACTCCGTCAGCACAAGGAGCTATGCCATGCTTGCTTTTGCTTATTAAAATATGTTTCTGTTCCAGACTGTAAAAGCATTCTTGCCAGACATGATCAGTTCTGGTAAAGGCCACATTGTGACTGTAGGATCGGTAGCAGGATTACTCGGTACTTACCGGTGCACTGACTACAGCGCCACCAAGTTCGCTACTGTCGGCTTTCATGAAAGTCTTTTCACCGAGCTCAGGGTTGGTATAACTGATATGTTATTTTATTCTATAAACAGCAATTAAGATATTTTATTCTAAGGTTAGTTTAGTCGTCAACTTAACCTCTGACTCCCTTACTCATAAAAGTCTCTAAAAATTAATCACTGTTTAGCGAGATTTTTAGTAGCAAAACCAACCTTATGCCAAACAAAACCGTAAGAATTTAAGCTAATCAATTGACTAAAATTTAAGTGGCGTTTATGAGTAATGTGTATGTGGTTAAGTTGAGCAGAGGTAATCTGAGGTTATGAGGGTTAATTATAGGGTCAAACAGAACGGAGATAACGGGAGCTATCCAGTATAAGGTCTATTGCTTTCCCTTTTTTTAGTAGATTATCAAATGACATATCTACCTACTGTCATAGGTACTACACACCTCCATTCCTGTCGGTTTTCCCAGAAATATAATACCGTCTTCTCTAAATTTGTCGATTGTTTATAATTAAGTAGGTACTTACTTTAAATTTTTTTTTCAAGAGAAAGGTCATAGCTTTTTCTATCTAACGAGCCCATTCACAAGGAAACGGTTAGGTACACTGCATAAATATAATTCTATTTGACGTAGGTACCAATACTTAAGTTATTTTATGCTACGAGACTTAATCCACTACTGCATTTCATTTTTCCAGGCTCACGGTCACACAACAATCCACGCAACTTTAGTTTGCCCCTACTACATAAACACAGGCATGTTTGACGGCGTAACTCCGCGCCTGATGCCCATGTTGGAGCCCGACTATGTAGCGGAGACTATGATCGACTCTATCAGGAAGAATGAGGTCAACTGTATCATGCCCGGGTCTGTTAGGTACCTGCTTCCTCTTAAGTGGTAAGTTGCATTTTAGTTTTATTTTATTCTTTTTAACGAGAACTAGGGATCACGCCCTGTGTCGCGAAGCGTTTATCAAACAAGAATAAGTAGGTATAACAGATGTAAAAATATTTAAACTGGGGAAAATAGTTCGAATTCGAACCCACGACCTTACACACGCCAACCCTACCGCGACCACCGAGTCAGTAATATACTTAACTTCCCATCAACTATTACTCTATCGACCAATGTCTAAAAATGTCATGACGGACCCATACGGTACAAAACGTCGTCGTCACCGTTTCTCATTTGTGATTGCAGTACCTAAAGGTCAGGAAAGATTTGACAAAAGTACTTAGTACCAATAAGTAGGTACAAGAGAAAATAAAAAACTAATCCAAGGTAATGGCAGCCCAAGTATCCCTCCGTCTCTTGTTCTCCAGTAGGACTTCTAAAAGCTGTCATTATCATAACTTTTTCTTAATTTCAGCTTACTTCCCGCGAAGATGTGCTGGGATCTAATGCACAGAGTAATGAAGGGACCACAGTCTATGATGGAATTTAAAGGAAAACCTAAGCCAATAACAACAGTCCAATAATGGATATACATATTAAATTTATTCTTGTAAATATGTAGAGTAAAATTTCCCGATGTCATCTAAGACGGTACGAGAGCTGTGCCCGCTTATTCCACCTCCAAGGAGTAGTGTGCAAATGTTATTGTGTTTAGGTGGAAGAGTACCACACAGACAAACATATTTATTAGTCTAACAGGTGGAAACATGCAAAATTCTAAATGAGTTTCGAAATATTTAGTCTTGTCTTTAAGATACTCAAGATACAAAAGAGCAGTTAAATAAAACCTTTACAAATAAATGTTATTGAAAAAAAATAGGGAAAGTCTTCCTGCATTTATCTCAGTTTGTACTGTTATCGGCAAAGTCGGCAGCGAAACAGTAGTCATTAACGGTTTATCTAATTTCGACGAATAGAAGTTAGCTACAAGTGAAAATGCAAATGCATTCTTATTACAAACAGAGGGCATTACCACCATCTAGGAAAACCGAAATGAAATTATATGCAACTCACTCCACACCAATTTATACTCAATATTCATATAGAAAAGACTGAATATAATTCAGTACCATTGTAATATAGGTATTATTGTAAATAAAAACAAAAATAAACTTATTATTTATTTATTTGTTTCATTAAAAACTTCCAGAATGGTCAATATCACGTAACATAATAATAACTTAAGCTTAATATCACACGCATTAGAATAAATCGTAGAAGTAGTCTAGGCCTTGACCTAGCTCCCATATAGCGACACCAGTACCGTATGTACGGGCCACATCGAGCCGTTTCTGTATTGAATATAACGTCGGATAAAATATTTTCTTTGCACCCTGTGAAGTCCTGCAAAAAAATAAAATAATTTATTAAGAATTGAAATATCAAGTAAAAATGTTTATTGTGATATCCTTAAAAAGATTAGGTACTGCACTCAAAGTCGACGTGTATTTTAGTAGATGTGTATGGGTAAAGAACCAAAGCAGATTTGTAAGGCGTAAGTATTTTGTATGTATTACTACTGCGTCAGCCCAGGAGAAAATTAATTCGGGATATGGGCAAATTTTTCATTTTGGCACATTAATTTTAGGTATAACTTAAATTATAAAAAAATATATGTATTATTTGTGTAACCCAAAATCAACTACATAATTTGTTCTTCAAAGAAATTTTACAAATAGCTAATAATTGTCTTGTGTGGAATACAAACCCAAACATAGGGGAATCTACTAATTACAACTACCAGTACTAGTATTTAGTACTACTATTATAGAAATAGAATAAAAAAATCTTTTATTTGCAGCAAAACATACAAAAATGAAATACTTGGAAGCTACTACTTATATCTAATTTGCCGCAAATCAGCCTCAAGTCAGCAAATACTGGCTAAAGATAACAAGCACTGGCCTTCCCTTGAGACTATTAGCAGCTATTCCTTGTCCAACTGATTTGCATTCATGACTGCTGACCTGCTTTACACATTATAATACAATAAATAAAATGTATTACCTTATTTCAACATAATTCTCTCCAGTATTATTATTATAAGATAAAGCTTGATTATTTTTTGCATGTTTTAAAAGTTCAATATATTCTGTGCCCACAATAGGGCCACCACCATTGGCTGTGTATGAATTGCCATAGAAATTTAAACCAAGTAATATTTTGGATGTCTTTGATGCCATATCATCATTTTGTAGTAGCTTATCTAGGCATAATTTTACCCAGTATAATGGAGCATTAGGGCCTGAAACAAAACACATTATTACATTAAAAATATAACATGTAATTTTGTTACTATTCTTCTAATCAGCCCTGTAAATTAAAATATATAACCCCATGATAGAGAGAATCCATCATTATTAATACCATGCCAGCTAGGTTATGTGGTTGTGGATTTATTTTGAGTTCACTCATTAGGAACAATAGTAGGCTTGTGTCTTAAGTTTTTATGAACTCCATGGAATGGTATCATTTTGTCTTATTAAAACATGGCCACATTAATACCAGCTTTAACAGATTGTCGAAAATATCTTAAAATTCAATATCCCCGGGAAGACATTCAAGAGTGGCACTTGCCTTATTTTATTTGTTAGAACTCCATTTTAAAATTACATTTATAAAACTCACCTGGTTTTTGTGGATTAGAAAAATCATATGTCATGACTGAGACTGCTTCAACATAAGGATAAATATCATTAAATGCTTGTATGAAGAATTCATCAGTGGGGTATCCACGGAATGGTGGGTAGACTAGAATAACTTTAAGGTCATCTTCACTCATTTCTAAACCTGGAAAATTTATATACTTAAATTTTATTAGAGTTGTGCAGTCTACAGAGAATACATTCAAACAAATTTTTAAATTTAGTTTTGTGGGGTTGGGTCTAGTATCCTTAACACAAGTTGTTTTTTGCCAGCTTAGCTAGGACACTAGTTGTGACACACTTTGTCATGTTAAAAAGACTGCTATTCCTTCTGAATGTTGTAAAGCACGAATTTCTATGTATGCTATAAATAAATAAACATTTGAGGTTTGTATTATTATAAACAACACCTTGAACCTTCAATCTTAAACCTTTGAGTTTAAACTATCAATATTGCTGCATTCAATAGTTTAGAATATGTTGTTATAGTAAGCTATATAATTGTAGTTAACTACATAAGGCACCCAGTGGCTTAAGCAAAAATTATGATGTACAATTATTCAAGGAATGAACATTCTTATTGAAGCTGAAAAATTCTGTTATTTTTAAATGAATAGCATAATAGCAGTCAGTATACACAATAATAAGTAATTAATAATACAACATTTAGATAAATATTTATAAAACTATCTAATAGTCTTCCCTTATGTATTTTTATGCGGAAATAAAAACCATTGCACTTACCAAATTGCTGTACAAACTTAACAGACTTATCAACATATTTCCCAATCTGAGAGAATATTTCCAACACCACACCATCAAAGTTCCATTGTTTACATGCTTTCTTTATCTCATCAGAGAGAGCCTTCTGTTCTGTAAGCGATGAGGGCTCCATAAAGAATGCTCTTAAATCTGAGGGCTGCCAACTCTCAAATAATATTCGGGGTAAAACTGTAAATATAAGAGTTGATCTTTAGTTTTTGTATAACTAGTTGAAAAAGAACATGCAAAAAGGATTAACTAGCTATTTCAATTAATCAATCAATCAACTAGACTATTGCAGTCCACTGCTGGACATAGCCCTCTCCCAATACGCGCCACAGAACTCGGTCCGGCACCTTCCGCATCCAATCAGACCCAGAGACCTTTATGAGATCATCGGAACTATTTATTTTCACTAGCTATTTATTTTCCTTTAAATAGGTATAGGTACAGTTTAGTGAAGGAAATAGAAAGAAACTTTATTAGATATTGAATAATACCAAAGTGATCAGATCTATTCAGTGCAAGGGATACTAAGAAGTAATAGCAATGACCTGGCCTTCTGAGTTCCAGTACCAATTTGCCTAGAACAGCCAATGATTTTGTTCTAAATATTGATTACTTTTCTAAATATTGTTACATACTTACTTTTTATATTACTGTTATCACCTTTCTGGCGTACTGCCTTCATCCAGGCATGATCAACATCATGAAGGCCCGATATAATATAAATATTTGGAGACTGTCGCTTGACTTGCAGCCACACAGGTGATATATAGTTGAATTTAGGCGCCCATGCCTTTGCCACATCGTAACCCTTGTTGTTCCACTGTAAAAAAGTAAAAATAACGCTTGTTTTGATTAAACAAGTACGCGCTTATGTGTTACTTACTATAAACTGCACATTTCTAGGAAAACTCACAGGTGTAACGTAACCCAAAACAGAATTCTTAAAATTCCTTGCCGTAACGTCCTGCTGGTATGTAGCGTGATATTTTATAATATCTTTAACCAGAGGAGATTCGTTTACAAGTTTTCGGTCTAATACATTGTTTTTCCTTGGACCTTCTTGCGGTTTTACTCCTTTCTGTCCCTTTCTGTCAGAGGGTGGTGATAACGTAGCTAAACAAACATTCAGAAGGAAAATAACTTGTAATATTGTATTAACACATTTCATTTTTACGCCAGAGAACAACCCAATAATTACAAGATTTTTTGACTTCCAAATAAGATTTTTTTCTATATTAATCAACAAAAAATACTTGAAAACATTCGTGTTTTCATTAAATTCAATCCAATTCACAATAGGCTCGCCGGTCGGTCGCTTGAAAACGTCAATCATAGATAAGAATTATATACTGGAAAGTCAATAGAATCAAATCAACACCGACCGATGTGTGTGTGTGTGTCAGCCATAGTGCTACGTTTGGCTACGTTTTTAACTGGAACAGAGTACAAAAGTTGATATCACCAAACTAATACCTGCGATAAATGTGACTTAAAATGATTAAAAAAAGAACATAAATCATGTATGTGTGGACTGAGGGCCTATTTTTTTTTCTGCGGCTTTTTGTAGATTAATCAACATAAGTGCATAGTTAAAGTTGTTAAAGAGTTTGTTAAACGAATATCAGAGTTTGTTAAGTCTTCATTCAAAAGATATATCGCTTTAAGTGGGTCCCTCAGTTCAAACACAAAATCTCCCATAATTAGATAGGTAATGAATTAAACAACAATTTTTTGGTAATAATCCTTAGTTAAACATGTATAAAAGTATAAAAAGCATTGAAAAGCCTATTATGAGTAGATAATAAAAAATAACAAACGTTTTAAAAGGTCCCTGAGGGCCCACTTGAATTTATCTCATAATTAATAAATAATAGCATGAACATTAAATATTCCTAAGCCAACCATTTGTTAAAAGGGCAAGGATAAATTTAAAATTAAAGAAAGATCACAAACAGTGATAATTATTGTTATTTTTAAGTTTTTAAGTGGTCCCTCAGTCCACACACTATGCAAATGCTAATTGTTAAATATATAATTAAATACAACAATTACGAAAATGGGGAACCTTTCAGTGCATAGTTAATTTTGTATTTTAGCGATCTGTGTTTTTCTTATCACTGGTTTTATAATTCTTTTACGAAAAATTTACAAAATATGTTTTTCGTACAAGTAGAGTGTCTATGCAGTCAAGAGATAATCAAGAACCATTACATACATTAATGATGTTACATTACGTTTTAAAGTTTCTGCATAGTCATAAAGTGTGAGATAAAAGTAAATAGTTGTAATTGTGTTGGGCCGTTTGCGGACCGAATTGAGTGCTATTTGATGCAAACGTAAACAAACAATAAAAAAAAACATGTTCATTAGTAAATGAAAAAATTTAATGTTACGATGATAACTGTAGTAGAATTTCGGAAAGCAGTAAGGAGAAAATGTTTTTACATGTAATTTCATATGGTCTCATTGATGACAAATCACAGTCGTTCTGTCTGTGATTTTAGAACAATAAGTCATAATTAATTTAGTTTTATTTTCAACTTGCTGTAGCCCGCAACTTCATCACGATAAAATAATTTATGTAGTACTAACTTTCGCCTATTCTTTTTCCTGGAGATCCTAAATATTTTTCAAAATCTAAAGTATCCTAATTTACGCGCCGTAAAATTTTCAATTTTTTTTTGTATTAAATTACAAATATTTTTTTACCTATAAAACTTAGGTATACTTAACTAGAAAAATCCGAAAAGAAGAAAGACAGTGGAAAAAATTGGTACTCGAAGCCGGACTCAAACCCGCGTGTCTGGACTAAACGCGTCCAGCGCCATGACCAATTAGGCCACCCGAGTATCCGTCTCAACGCCCAAATTTAACCATTGCTTTATACGACGCCGGGCCACGACTTACAAACTGTACAACGCCATCTAGGCACGATGGCGTTGTACAGTTGAGTTCGAGTTTGGTGGTCGAGATGGATGCTCGGGTGGCCTAGTTGGTCATGGCGCTGGACGTGTATAGTTCAGAGACGCGGGTTCGAGTCCCGCCTCGAGTAACAATTTTTTCCATTGTCTTTCTTTTTCGGATTTACAAACTTTGTTCTATTTTATGTGTCTGACAAATAAATAGATTTTCTGTCTTTCTTTCAATAAGTAAATAAACCGTACAAGTGCGAGTCTGACTCGTGCACCGAGGATTCCGTACAAACCAATATTTATATATTTATTTTCGCGCCAGAATGCGATGACTTCACGACTCATCTTTTAAAAATTTTACGACGTGACGTAGCTGTCAAAAATTATTTTTACAATATAAAATAAATAACCCTTAAATATTTATTTTATTTTGTTTTTAGTATTTGTTGTTGAAAAGGAAACTAAAATACATAATCTGTGGAAGTTTCAACTTTCTAACTGCCATGGTTCATGAGATACAGCCTCGTGACATACAGATGGACGGACGGACAGCGGAGCTTTAGTAATTGGGGTTCCGTTTTTACCCTTTGAGTACGGAACCTTAAAAACTGTGGATTTCGTGTTACAAACAGACACTCCAATTTTATTTATATGTATAGACATACAGATATGTATTACGATTGTAGCTAATTAATAATATAACCTGTCACTTGTCTAAAACTTAAAATTTTATTACATATTAATTTTACTGTATTGCAAATTTTATTGTTTTATTTTTTAAATTTAAAAAATGATTGCAATTTAGATTTAATTGATTAATATTAATATTGTGTAAGGTTTTGCTTGCCGTGGCAACTTGTAATGGAATCAGCACTGTTTCTTGAGCTACTTAAATATTGTATTATTTCTGATTGACTTTGTGTATGTTTCGTGGGTTATCCTAATTATAAATAAATAAATGTCTAAATTAATAATAAATGACATTAAAAACAAATATACAGTCGTTTTCTTAAAACGTGGACACCCCTCACCAGACTTAGTATGAAAATTAATAAAACAGTTAAAATGACAAAAAATATAAATAAACCAGACACAAGATAAATACAGATCAATAAAATACAAAATTAACTATCCACTGAAAGGCTCCCCATTTTCGTAATTGTTGTATTTAATTATATATTTAACAATTAGCATTTGCATAGTGTATGGACTGAGGGACCACTTAAAAACTTAAAAATAACAATAATTATCACTGTTTGTGATCTTTCTTTAATTTTAAATTTATCCTTGCCCTTTTAACAAATGGTTGGCTTAGGAATATTTAATGTTCATGCTATAATTTATTAATTATGAGATAAATTCAAGTGGGCCCTCAGGGACCTTTTAAAACGTTTGTTATTTTTTATTATCTACTCATATTAGGCTTTTCAATGCTTTTTTTACTTTTATACATGTTTAACTAAGGATTTTTAACAAAAAATTGTTGTTTAATTCATTACCTATCTAATTATGGGAGATTTTGTGTTTGAACTGAGGGACCCACTTAAAGCGATATATCTTTTGAATGAAGTCTTCGTCAAACTCTGATATTCGTTTAAAAAACTCTTTAACAACTTTAACTATGCACTTTTGATGATTAACCTGCAAAAAACCGCAAAAAAAAAAATGGGCCCTCAGTCCACACATAGGTACATCATAAATCATATATTATTATTATTTTGTTATATTTTGACATTGCTTCCCTCACTAACATTTATGAACCTCTTTGAGCTCATAATCAACTCTGGAATTATTTATAGAAAAATAATATGTTGTGGGTCGTGGTTAGTGTTGCCAGGTCCGATTCGTTGTAAATCGGAACATGAAGTCAAAAAAATCGGGATTTAGGGTTGCAGGTCGGGACAAAAATTTTAGATTATCACAAATCGTTTGAAATCGTCGTTTACAATTTACTTACAATTCAACCTACAGTTAC
This sequence comes from Schrankia costaestrigalis, assembly GCA_905475405.1. Lineage (NCBI taxonomy): Eukaryota > Metazoa > Arthropoda > Insecta > Lepidoptera > Erebidae > Schrankia > Schrankia costaestrigalis. Next base: position 11,793,847 of record FR997843.1, on the reverse strand, counting down.
TGTTAAAATTATAGATCGACACAGACAAACGCCGCATCACTAAAAAAATCGCGTTGTATACATATAATATGTATTTGTAAATATGTATTTTGCACTGCTTTCACTAATTGTTTGATTTTACAAACTTCTTCTTAGTTGATCCATGTCAAAAAACATTTTAATTTTTATTTCAACGATCTTGACTAATGACGTGTAAATAAATGAATCATCTTGGAGAGAAAACGGTTTGAATAAGTCCAATCTGCTATTCTTGAGATCATATTTAGAATGTTTTTTAAGATTTAATTTTTTCATTTTTTGGTTAATCGGGACATTTAGCGTCCCGATCAGGTATAAATTGGGACGCATCCCCAGACCTCTGAAAATCGGGACATCCCGCGCAAATCGGGACACCTGGCAACACTAGTCGTGGTTGAGTTTCTGGATTACTTTGAAATATACCTACCTACTTATTGGCATTTGGCTTGATCAATCATTTATTCGTTAATAGGCATGGTATAACTTTGTCTTTACCAAATTACATCCCTAATATTGATAACATTGTAGTACTGATAAAAATAATAGCCATACTTAAGTCATAGGACTATTATTTTTATCAGTACTTTAAGGGTCGTAGCACATATTATAACGTAACGTAAACGGATCGGCACCATATCAACTCGAGCCGTTCAGTATTATTTGTATGAAACTTCTTATGCCCGATTTACACATCGACAAGTACAGTAGCGAGTTAAGTAGTATTTTAAGATTAAGTTGATTTAAATAGAGTTCCATCCTATTTTTTGGCAAGTTAAGTTGGCGAGACGCGAGAGAGGGGGCTACTTCGTACTTAACTCGCCAAAAAATAGGATGGAACTCTATTTAAATCAACTTAATCTTAAAATACTACTTAACTCGCTACTGTACTTGTCGATGTGTAAATCGGGCTTTACTGCAACGCACACTAATCGGAATCTTAACGTAATCGGATTTTTGACGTTTGACACCGAGGAAACAAGCGAGGCGGTGCCGATCCGTTTACGTTACGATATATGTGTTACGACCCTAATGCCCGATTTACACATCGACAAGTACAGTAGCGAGTTAAGTAGTATTTTAAGATTAAGTTGATTTAAATAGATCTCCATCCTATTTTTTGGCAAGTTAAGTTAGCGAGACGCGATAGAGGGGGCTACTTCGTACTTAACTCGCCAAAAAATAGGATGGAACTCTATTTAAATCAACTTAATCTTAAAATACTACTTAACTCGCTACTGTACTTGTCGATGTGTAAATCGGGCATAACTCTACCATAAGCTCACTATAACTATACTAAACTTATTGTAGCTTATCATCACAGCACAGCTGTTAATAATATAATTTTAATAACTTACTTTATTAGAGAGGTAGAGAGAGTTGGTTTAGAGCAAACTTATCTCTTTAGTTTTTTTTTGTGTAGGTACATAAGTAAGTACTCACACAAAAAAAAAACTTATACGCTTCTCAAATATAGCTAACGTATTCTTGGATGGTTTATTATATATTATGTTCAATATAACTCTATTATGTCTATGACGACCGCGTACCGGCAAACGCAGGGTGGGGAGATCCCTCACGCGGTGGACCGACGACCTAGTTTAGTTAGGACAGCGGGAAACCGAAGGATGAGGGAGGCACAAGACCGCACAAGGTGGCTATATTAGGAGGAGGCCTCTGTCTAGCAGTGAACGTCAATTGACTATGATCAATATGATATTGGCATTACCACCAGGAATAAAGAAAAGTACTAGTTTACTCGCTTTACTTTGCATTTCGTATACCTATTACTTTTCGTCTATATATTCATTACCTATTATATCAATCAATTATCCAATCTCGATAGAAAACCTTGTACTTATTTACCAACTTCTTTTTCTTTGTTATTATTGCCGTAGGCAAGTGCCGGCGGCAGACAAGCATGCGCCCCACCGAGTGGTATGTGCGCCCGCTAATGGGCGCCAGGTCAGGTCACATTTGAAGAAGGACAAGTCATAGTTTCAGGAATACCGTAGCAGATACCATTCCGGAGCGTATAAAAAAACTCTGGTGGCAAACAGTACTGGATGAAATCGTTTCCAGGTGGTAGGGATGATATTTGTTACGAATGCGCGTGGTCCGTTCAGTTCCTTCGTTGTCCAACGACTGCAGTCCGTCCGTGAGATCAGGATCATTAACGGCAACGATGCAGACAGTGCGTCTTTGTAGGGAATCAAGTGAGTCGAGGTCACAGAAATCTAAATAGATATCTGTGGTCGAGGTGGTATTTGGAGGCGTCTGCCAAGAGGTGTGAGCAGTACTCCACATGCGGCCGAATATGTGCTTTGTAGAGCGTCAGCCGCTGCTCTAGTGTGAAGTGCCGTTTTGCTCCATTCAGCACAGCCTATTTTTTTTTTTTCGTTTCACGCCAAGGATCTCAATACTCTCAGATTTACAGAGAAGTCACAATTTCCATAAGTCATGTCGTAATGTACTAAACTATTACATACAACATACAAAAATGTTTATAAAAACAAGAAATAGTGTAGACTGTTATAATAAACTGTTGTTTATTCATTTTGTATCAATGAACAAAGGAAAGAAAGTAGGTAAATAAATGTTAAAAGAAGCATTTTTATAATTGTTGTCTTTATATCATTACCTACCGCTTAATAACAGGACAACAATCTATGATATCTTCTTACATAATACTTATTGTTAATGTAAACAGAAGAAAATAATTCCATATACATTTAATATTTATTTATTCTCACGTAAATGCATTGTTTAACACCGTGTCATCCCTTGGTGAGGTCATAAATTGATAGGCTCTGGACACCAGGTTGGCCACCACTTACCAAACATTAAAGAAGATCACCGTCTTCCGCTCTTCTTGACAGGACCAGTGTATGAATTAGGATGTCTACTCTAATACACTTACTCAACGACTTTATAAAAATTAAATGTGCCAGAAGACAAAAAATAAATTAAGACCAATAACTATATTAAGTTTGAGAGGTAGAGTAGAGTCACGTTGTTTACAGCATAAAGATGCCAAATCGAACAGGGCAGTACCTCTCTTTCACAGAAAACCGACGCAAAGCAGCAGTTTCTTTTGCTGGTGTGTTTCGCTCGGTGATTGTAAAGTACCGGACGCCCAACTATATTCTTCCCATCCTCTCCTCTTTTGTCTTGGGGAAGGTATTGATGTTTTAATCTTTAAATTGAGGACCTCTTTGGTGTAGTGGTTATATATACATGACTGCTACGCAGAGGTTTCGGGTTCTATTCCCGCTCAATGCAAATCTTTGTGTGCCTGAACATGATTGTTTGCATTGGTCTGGGTGTTTTCTATGTGTATGTCTTAAAAAAAAAGTATTTAGGTAAGTAAGTATGTTTATCCGTTGTTTAGTACCCATAGCTTTGCTTAGTTTGGGACTAGATGTCATTGTGTAAATGTGTGGGGAATATTTATATATTTAATCGCTTTATTAAAAAAAATCTACTTAGTTTCAACATGCGTTACGTCTAAGTACATTGCTTTACATTAGGCACATGGGTAGATTATGTCAAATTTTTCTCCTACCCCGAAAATTGTCGGTTACTTAACCAGTTTACTTGGGTAGAAAAGAAGCAGCGCAACAAACTACTGATGCATTTTCAATACACATTGGCCTAAGGTGAACCAACAGTGCACCGGAAAAGTGTTAAGCGTGTTCTTAAGCAGATTGGATGTTGGAAGTTTGTGGAGCATAATTTGATATTCAAAGTGGATAAAGATGTTTTTTTTAATTGCCTTCCAGAATGACTCTATGGTGCCTGATGTTTAAGACAGATTTTGTAAGTTCAACCGATGACTTGAGCTTTACGACTGATTTCCTACATAAAAATACCCGTTGCAGTAAGAATCGCGTCACGAGGGAAAATGTCAGGTTATACAAGAGTCGTGTGTAAGTGTATGTAACACGACGTCTCTATGAGAAAAGATTAACATGTATTAGAATTCTAGAAACTTTCGGTACATTTAGTGAACTGACGATTGGAAACTGCAATTTATGGATCAACACAGACAGACAAGTGGATTTGAGTAGTATATTGGTTTTATTTTTCTGCTCTAATTTACATTGGACAATGCAACGCGGTTTTTTTAGTGCTGTGGCGTTTGTCTGTGTCGATATATAATTTTAACTGTAGCTTCTATTTTAAGTAAATTGTAAACGACGATTTTGAACAATTTGTGATAAATTTTATGAAATAAAGCATTTTGAAATTTGATCGTGTCTGACTTGATGGCATACTGGTCGCTTGTTCTGTTGTCGTAAGTAAGTTCACAGATTCGAATCCACGAGTGATTGGCTTAAATCTAGATTTATTTAACTGTGTCATTATTATTATTTTTATTTTAGGGATCGCAAACCAAGTAAACTAAAACATCTTTGTTTAACATCTTGCGGCGTCTTCAAACTAAGTACGTCTCAAACCGCTTCAAACACAATTACACAATAGGTACACGTTGCACACTATTTCCTTTATGATTTCAAGAATATCTGAAGACCAACTCATTTATAGTTCTTGCGATTTTGCAGATGGATGGAATAGCAATATAATTACAATATATTAAATGTATGTACGATAAATAATATAAATGTTTACATAATAAGCTATGTACTTACTTAATTTTTTTTCATACATGATATGTACGTTTGTAAGTAACAAACATCGTAAAAGAAAGTAATGCTTGCGCTTACGCAGTGAGTGCTCTGACCGTCCGATATATGAGTCGTGTATTGATAACTCAAGCAGTAGTGTTGCAGAAACCGGGCATACAACATGGCTCGATACCACCTTTCACATTTATTAAACTATATGATAATCATTATGCTATTATTTTTAGGTAAAAAGTGCATTTTTTAAACAACCAATTTTATAAATGAGTGTATAATTAAATTTAAATTAGTGTGTGTTGTTTTAATCGTGAAATAATTTCACAGAAGTGCAAGCCTTGCAAGGAAAGCATCGAAGTAAAAGAAGTATGGATGTTAAATGTCATCAGGAAGGGAGATTTTATCGGTAGGTTATTTATTAGTACTTTTTGCTACTGAGAAGTAGGTAATATTTTAACATAGACACGTATTAAATTTATATTGCCTTTTTTGCGAATACTTTCATAAACAAACAACTAGCCATTTCTACCAAGATCGTTCAAGCGTAACATTTCCTATAAATTATATTTAATACACCTAAGTACATCATAAAATCGTGACTTAAAGCATGGTTCCAAGATAAATATTTCCTATTCCTTACTGTGTTTTACTGGACCAACGATTTCTCGAACGATTCTTCGAACTTATTTGCGAAAAAGAGAATGTGATAATATTGTCATAATAAAAGTTATAAATTACATAAAAAAATACCAAAACAAAACATTAATAACCAGAACAATCAAATAAAATCATTATTTATTACCAATTAATATTCCGAATACATTTATTTTATTACGAGAGCAGATGCAAAAATAATTTCCTGCACACTTAACAATTTTGCCTACCGTGCTTACTTACTTTCGATACTTAATCGAAAGGAAAGTATGTAATATCATAACAGCCCATTAATGTCCCACTGCAGGGACGGGCCTCCTCCGGTGACGGAGGGATACTTGGCCTACTAATACCACGCTGGCCAAACGGATTAGTATAGGGTTTAATTTCAAGTTTTCCTTCTTTTTAATACGTAAAGATAATATTTACGGATAGTCCCTTAGTCGGTTTTTACGACACCCATGGAATGAGATGGGGTGGTGACACACTGTATTCTTAGTCCGTCACCACACGGAGAAGTAGTACGTAATATAATTGATTATTATTATTGAAAGTGGGTTAAGACTTTTTGAAGGTCTACTCACATTTCATATCTCAGTAGCTTAATTATTTTATAGGTACATTTTAGGATGTTTACTTTTAAAATTTTTTGGTAGACATAAGACAAAATACTCTTAGAATATACACTTTTCGATTAAGTACAGCAGTCAGATCTTACCCGCGATGTAGACGTACGACACTCGCATACACCATTGACCGACCATTGAGCCCTTGAGCATTGAGGTAGTTGAAACGGTCTTGTCATAAATGTGGGTCTCGAATTTGCTTCCGATGACAATCATTAACATTTGCACAATATTTGCATAATTAATGTCCACGTTAGCAAACAGACACGAAGTCGTTTGTAACTTTTTGTAGTCGTTTTACAAGTAGCTTAAATACAAAATCATTTATTCGCCTGAAATATGGTTTTTTTACAGATGGTTTATAAAATATTATGTACACAATGTTCCGCTTACTTTATCAGCATGCAAATTATTTAAGTGTAGCTATACATACACTCTATAATATCGCAAAATCTTTGTATTATAATTGACAACAAGAAGCTTACTTAATTAAGAAACAAAAAGATAAACATTACTCTAATTTTTATGTTTAAATGAGTCATGCCTTTTTGACCGACCATGCTAAATAGGATATCATGCCTATCAATAATCTCGACGTATTACTTATGAAAACAAAAAAGATACTTAATAAGTAAACATAATTATACTAATTGATGATTCTAAGAAATTGCAATGCAGAAGAGATTCAGTTTCGTTTCGCAAGTTCATCGTCGATCTAGTTACTTTGATCCTTTAAAATCAGCAAGAAAAGTAATAAAATAGGTAGATATACTTAATACGAAAAAAAAATGCTGTCAAATATTTATACGCACTTATTAAAAGACAAACCGTATTTGACCTTTTAGACACTGAAGTGTAAGTGAAACGTGACGGCCAATATTTATATGACATGTTCAAGTGAAATCAAACATAATCGCTGGAAAAAAAGCTGTTAACTGGCGCGACTAATGCTAGGGAGTCAAGCGTAGTTTCTAATTAAACATAAATAACAGCTGTTGACCATGTTCATTACTGAACATTAGTTTCGTAACGCATGCGTATTTATTAACTATTATTATGCATTATGTTATGCTGTTAAATCAAACTCCTTTGACATTTTGACGATCAGTTACCGTTGTTGTGTTTATAACCGTCACGCCCGGAGCCGGCACTTTTAATGCCCGCCGCACATGACAAATATTTGTATGGTTGGAATTTCATCAAAATTTATCAAATGAACCTTCCATAGTAATGAAATTACGTAGGTATTCGTTTATTGGTATCAACTGTTTTGTTAGAGTTCCCTCTTCACTGATAGAGGGAATTGATTATTGTTTCACGTTGACTTGGTTTGTGTCAAGTTTGACATTTTAGATTGATTTAATAAACTTTTGTAAGCATTTTTAACATTGACAATCGTGTGGTGTAATTGTATTTTTACTTTGCTAGCTTAAATTCAAAGTATACTTAGTTCCAAACCAAAATTAATAAGTAGAGTCGGCAAGGACCGTCGTCTTATAAAATGTACCTATGTACAGATTTAAAAAACTTACTAAGTAATGACTGACATTTTGTAGAAGATCTCTTGATTCTTTAGGATTGCCCTATATTTACCAGAGTTTATTTTATCTTCTGATTTTTTCTGACCTCTATGCTTCCAAAAATCTTTATGTTTTCCTTTTTCTCACCTCCAAGAACATTGTTCAGTAATAAGGAATTAAACATACACTCCAAGACTTTATACTACTGCAAAAAACAGGTTGCAACTTGGCTTAGTTCAAAAACATATGAAGACATAGAATCGATTATACAAAAAATTACATAAAATTTAAGTATTAATAATAAACACACCCACACACACTCACCCTCGCACTCACACAAACATACACATACACACACACACACACACACACACACACACAAACACAGAATTTCATAAATGTCTGCCTTAGATCTAAAACAACACTAGCTAGGAAGAGCAGTGACTCCTAACACAGGCAATTATTTTACCTAACTGGAGTCACCAAAACCGGCATTGTAACCTAGATGTAAGTTAATGTAAAATAAAGATTTTTGTATTTTTGTATTTTGTATTTTTTGTTCAAGTAACGACAGATTATTCTACTGTAGTAATCAACCACTCTAAGTTTATTTAGTATATGTAAGCTTAGTTTTGTTAACTACGTGAACGAAGGTAATGTCTTGTTTACTTTTCAATGATGGCATTGTTTGCAATCAGAGAGCTTGGAAAATCTCTTAAGTAGCTATCAGAATTATATACAAATAGCAGATAATAAGAGTGCTTTAAGTTCAAGATGTAAGTAATTGATATAATTAATCACTGCGTAAAGATAAGTAGACAAAACTGTCTTACATGTAGGTATATAAACTACTTAAAGAAGCAAAAGCTTCGATATTGATTGATGATGTAGGATTTACAAGCTGACAAATTAACTTTAATTAACGGAAAATTCATATTTAATGCACATGTTTACTAGACAATTATTATAATCTAACTAAGTGTAATTTTAATAATAACGAATATTTTATATAAAACCCTTTATTGAAAAAAAACACCTAAAAGCTTTTAAATTAATTACAATTTTATTAAATTTAAAATATATTATGAGAAATTAAACATTAATAGAAAACATTTACAAATGAGAAGCGGCAGTGTGCTAGTAACATATTTACATTGACACTCTACATAGCAATTGAATGAAAAAGAGCCAAGACATCAGTATTTCCTCGTCGAATGGCAATAATAATAATAAGTGCAACTGCATGCATCGGTAGCAAAACTGTGGTGTATGAGGCTCGCGTGCGCGAGGCTATAGATTTGAATCTCACGCAAAAACATCTTTGTGTCATCCACAAATTATCTTAATGCTCTTTGTGTCCGGTAATTTCATGTCTGAATTAATCAAACAAAAATAATATATAAATCGAACCCACTGTTCGACATCGAACACTAAACTAGCACGAGCATTTTCTGGAAAAAAAAAAGAAAGTTAATCAACAAAACCATCTTAGTGAAATACTTCCTAAGGGTTATCTAATTTTTTATAGAGTATTACTTATATGTATCCGTGTGGTAAAGGAGTAAGAATACAATATGTCACCACCCCATCTCATCCCATGGGTGTCGTAAAAACCGAATAAGGGACTATCCGTGAATATTAACTACACGAAATAAAAAGAAGGAAAACTTGAAATTAAACCATATACCAATCCGTTTGGCCAGCGTGGTATTAGTAGGCTGAATATCCCTCCGTTACGGAAGGAGGCCCGTCCCTGGAGTGGGACATTAATGGCTGTCAGGAGATTACCTACTTATATAATACTTATCAACAAATATTACCTGTGTATCTTTGATTAAGTAATGAAAATAAATTAATCAAATGTTCATACATCATTCATTAGATGTAAATTATTAAAAATATGTAATTTAAACCTTACGTAATAACGTGTTCAATCTGACATAGAATTATGCTATTTAAAAATTATAATATTGATTGATATTTAAAAAAGTTTATTTTAATAAGTACAATACAAAAGCCCAAAATGCCAAACATATTTAAAACGTTTGCGATATTATTGAAAATGCATTGTAATAATGTATAGTTACGATAGAGTGTAAGGGCCAGGCCACACGGCGCGGCACCGCACCGCACCGCATTACTCCTGCGGTATGGCGCCGGAGCGGTGCCGGACGTACCGTATGGCATACCATACATTTTTATATGTAGGAAACCGTTGCGACACGGCTCAGGTGCGCCGCGTCGGAGCCGCACCGCACCGTGTGGCCTGGCCCTTTGGTAGAGGTGTAATGTGTTATTCATCATCATATCAGCCAATCGACGTCCACTGCTGGACATAGGTCTAATGTGTTATGTATTAATTAAAGGTACAATTACAGAATACAGACAAATTCGTAATTATTATTGAGGATTGACTTTTACATGAAAATTTTTAAAAACCTACCATTTCATTGACCATTGTACTTAGCATTTAAAAATCAAGTAAGTATTATTAAGACATTACGTATTACTAACCTATTTTCCACTTAAAACGGATTATGTAACAAACTGGAAAACGGAAATAAAACTTACAAGTTCGTAATCAGAATGAAGAACTTATTTCGTTTCCGTAGGCCGATTAGCTACCTATTTAAGAATACGTAACTTCAAAGACAACTGCTTGCGTGTAAACAATATAGGATAATTTCCCGCGTTATTGTTACGTGCGCGGACAACGACCCCTCGCGACTTTCGCTGCAACCTTGACTGAGGCATACTCGCTACCGTCCGTTTGTCAGCACCATTAACATTTCCTACTTGCCGTCTTGAGAAATTCACTTTCGCTGTGTATTATTCTATCTGAATGGTACTACATATTATGCAGTAAGTTGTCGCACATTTGCATGGAAAGTGTTGTACATTCATGTCTAGTAGAATACCTATCTAGTTACTAACATGACATTAAGAGTCAGCAGGTTCGAGGGTTCCATTTCCACACGCTTTCCTACAACTGTGAATCTGGTAAGACAGGATAAACAGCGTGGCCTCACAAAAACATCGAAACATGACACCCGGGTAAAGTCCCTAGAAAAGCTTGATAGTCTTGAAACCCACAGTAGAATTAATGAGTTGGAGAAATTTTCCTTTATTTGCTTTCTTAGCACCTTAGACGACACGAGTTTAGCTTTGTGTACCCCTCCAGTCTCCAGATATTAACCGTAGATCGTTAAGATTATACTAGGCTTCTGATCCCTGAGAACATTCAAAGCTACTGGTTACCGCATCTAGAACAATGCTACTATCAAAATAATGCCACCGCGAATGATTAGTTTCCGAAATAACTTTATCATGAATTTTCATTTTGGCATCGATGCACACGTTGTCGAAAGGTTTGCTTAGTTTAGAACTTAGTCACATTCTGCAGTTATAGGTATGAGTTCCTAAATTGGCATTTTCGACGCTTTTATTGAATCAAGTGACAACGGGTTATCTCCCTTCATACTGAAGCTTTGGAAAGACGATGTTTGAAGCTGTCGATTTATCTGTGACGCTAGTATCTAGCCAATTAAAATTGTAAATTTATTCAGTCAAGCCTGAGCAATTCATAATGTTACGATAATTCCCATTAGGTATTTTACACCTCATTGGATTAATTACATAACTTAATGAATTCAGCTTTGTGTAACGAATAATCTATTGAAAGAAACTAATTCTTTCTTTATGTAACCATAATACGAAAAAAACTTTAGTGGTCACGCAAACAAAACTCGTAATTCGTAATGTGTTAAATTCCTATTTAATCTGCTTCCTTTATTTCCTTGTTATGAAGTAGGTATGGATTTAGATTTTAAGGCAAGGCTTTTGAACGAATTACATTAGGAAAGTAACCGATTAATGTGGGAAGCACAGAACCGCGTCATCATCATCGTATCAGCCAATTGACATCCACTGCAGGACATATAGGCCTCCAAATATTGCCACCTTGTGCGGTCCTGTACCTTCCTCATCGATTTGTTTCCCTCCATCCTAAGAGGACCGCGTAAAGTGGAAAAAAATAGTAGGCCTTTGACCAGCAGTTAACGTCTACTAATGATGACGATGATAAGATATCGAATAGAGCTCACCTAAACGATATCTTTAGTTCGGTATGTTTTTATGGTTGGCTAGTACCTAGTTCATTCATTTGTAAAAGAAGAATAAATGAATTAACAGCAACGATGCGCAATACGAACAACAAGCTAAAGACATAATAATATGTTTTGATTTATGTGATTGATGCAACGTGCAATAATAAATAAAACATTTATATCTTCCCCTGCCGGTAGTGATTGTATGGATACAAAAACTGCATTGTTTCTATAGCAGGCAGATACTATAGAATACCAGGAACTGTGATCCGTGTGCATTACCCCAGCAGAATCTTGTCAAAATTTGTAATTTTTACTTAACAGATTTTTAGTCTAGACCTGTAGCTAACTATAAACTATAAAATGACGATTTAAACAAGTCTCTAGAGTACATATCTTAGGAGTAAGGGCCCAAAAAGGGGTATTTATATAATTTGAAATAACTTGCAAACGGTGCATTATTATTACTTTTTTATTCGTGGACTAATTAAGACGAAGCTCTGTATAAAAAATTAGGAAATTATGCTGTACCGTTTCGGAGATCCAACAAACACGCAAACGTTACGCCAGCAGAATCTTGAATATTTCCGAAAACATGAAACGTAAAAATTCAAATTATATCAAAACATTTACTTCGTCCAGCCGAATAAAAATGTACCTAAAGATTTTTTCAATAATCCCATTATTTCAAAAAAGATTCTGCTGGGGTAACGTTACGCCAGCAAAATCTGTTTTTGTCAAATATCTTTAAAATTAGGACTGGACTAATTCCAAAAACAACACAGACATTTACAGGAGCTAGAAGACTAAAAATCTGATAAATAAAAATTACAAATTTCGACAAGATTCTGCTGGGGTAATGCACACCTGTCATCCTTTCAAACTTCCTTTGTTCATCATCAAGACTTATTGGTACCAGAGTCATCAAGAGAACCAGAGTTTATGGTTTAAGATCTTTATAGCAAACCTATATCCAGCCTCCAGCCCTATATATCCAGCCTAGGTGTACTCATTTTTGACTACCATCCGTTGCCTTTACAGGAATATATAAGCTCTTTCGTGGTTCATTTGGTAATTCTACCGGGTCTTTTAAAATAGGAAAGGCGGTCAGTCAATAATAATGTTGTTTTTTTTTTCCTTTTCACAGGGATCCAGACAGGCCAGAAAGCACGCAATGGTCAGCTGAAGAATGCGCCAAATACTATCTATGTTTAGAAGGAGACGTTTTCGAGTTTCAATGCTCCAAAGGATTGCTCTTCGACATCAACAGACAACTTTGTGACCTACCCTTAAATGTACACAACTGTGAAATAACTACAGGTGGATACACGGATAAAAGTTTATCTAATTTATATTTATTTAATATTCGTTATATAGTTATATAACAATGTCTGAATATTTTTACGGCCTAGTAGTTAGTTACTTACTATGACTACCACCCATAGATTTCGGGTTCGATTCCTGACCAATACAAAACTTTGTTTACATAAAAATGTCCGGATGTTTTTATGTCTCATCTCAGCCATAAATCATCTAGTTCTGGAAATTTAACTTCTTTAAACGGGGTTTACCACGGAATTCCGAAATACAACTGGTCGATTAACTGCTGGTTTAAAAAAGTATGTTTTTTCGATAATTGGTCGATTAAACGATACATCCCTTAACGATTGATCAAAACAACTATTTGGTTTAGGAAAGGTTAGAACCTCGACTAGTTGAATGGTCACTGTTCTAACATAACCTAATTCAAATTATTTTTTCGACCAATCGTTAAGGGATCCATCGCTTATTCGGCCATTATTGAAAGGAACATTGTTTTTTGCCATCAATTAGTTTAGTATCCTTTATACAAAGTCTTCAAACGACCTCTATGGCGTAGTCATTATATCACATGGCTACTACGCATCGGTCTCGGGTTCGATCGAATCCCGCTCAATGCAAATCTTTGTGTGCATGAACTTGATTGTTTGCATTGGTCTGGGAGTTTTCTGTGTATAGTAGGTATGATTATAGATTGTCAAGTACTCATAGTACCTACTAGTTTTGGTTAGTTTGGGACTAGGTGGCGTTGCGTGAATGTTTGAGTTATTTATTTATTCCACTATATGGTGTTGTACGTATGTATGAGTAACTTTGTATTTAGTACCATATGTGTCATACAATTTTCTGTGACTATGTAAGACCGTAATTTATTGTAAAATATTCTGTGTCAATAAAAACTTTTTATTTATTTATTATTTCTTTTAGAGAGAATTATCCCTAAGCCTCTGCTAGACGATGCGGAATGCGCGAACAGTACATACTTGGGATGTGCTGATGGTGAATGTATACCTGTTGACTACTTCTGCGACGGTTCCATCGACTGCCAGGATAGTTCTGACGAGGTACTGTTAATAGTACAGTAGCAGGTAAAATTTTTCAAATTTAAAAACTATTTATTTACCATGGCGGCCGTTGCTTCCTGAGTTTAAAAACTACGCAAGATAATAATGCTCCAAAGATTATTGTCATACCAGCCCATTAATGTCCCACTGCAGGGACGGGCCTCCTCTCGTAAGGGAGGGATACTTGGCCTACAAACACCACGCTGGCCAGACGGATTGGTATAGGGTTTAATTTCAAGTTTTCCTTCTTTTTATTTCTTTAAGATGATAGTCCCTTAGTCGGTTTTTATGACACCCATGCGATGAGATGGGGTGGTGACATATTGTATTCTTACTCCGTCACCACACGGATAATGTGCTCCACAAATTATTATCTTATTATTATATTAAATATATAATATGTCCGCGACACGGGGCTTGATCATTAAAGCAAGGAGTGATCTCACCGACAACTGTAGTGTCTATGATTAGCAATTACCTATTCTGATTGACATTAATACATTGTTATAAAAGTTTCTCTAGTGCTAATTAAATACTGCACAACGTAGGTACCTATGGTATATTGTTGATTTCCCAACTATAAGATAGTTAGGCCACCATACTTCATATAAAAAATGAAATACGTATGTATGTACTAACATTACTAACTTCCAAATACAAAATAATTTTCGTCTACTCATTCCTCATAACGAGTAATACTAACAACACTTAATGATTTCGCAAATCTATGACCAATGATTTATTATGATTGGCAAATCATCAACGTAATCAGATGATAAATTCATTTTAGAATCTAACTCCTAATTTATAAACTTTCACTATAATCATAATTATTCAAGCCTTATAAGGTACCTACAAGCATATTTATTTTATTTAACTAAATGGGTAAAATATTGAAGTTTGGAACCCATTGCGTAATAACGTCAATGCAATATTAGGTGTAATAACGTCAATGCAATAGTAGGCCAAGTATCCCTCCGTCACAGGAGGAGGCCCGTCCCTGCAGTGGGACATTAATGGGCTGTTATGATGATTATGATATCAACGAAGACCTATGCCTCACGTAGGTAATTAATAGGCTGGTAATAACGACTCTGCACGTCTGTGACGCTTTTACTCTTAAACTACTGGGCCTATATTCATCATAGACGCATAGAAAGCTTTTCTCGAATTATTATAATAAATAAGTATTCTTACGGTATGTAACAGGGCTGGTGTGACATGAACTATGATCCGAATGCAGCGCTACCGTGCGACCCTAAGAACTGCGCACTGCCAGACTGCTTCTGCTCTAAGTATGGCAATACCATACCTAACAACATGCCACAAAATCAGGTAAGATAAGATTACTTTTGACGACCTCTGTGGCGCAGTCGGTATATTACATGGCTCCTACGCAGAGGTCTTGGGTTCGATTCCCGCTCAATGCAAATCTTTGTGTACATGAACATGATTGTTTGCATTGGTCTGAGTGTTTTCTATGTATAATTATGTATGTATTTAAAAAAAAAGTATTTGAGTACGTTTATCTGTTGTCTAGTATCTATTGTACAAGCTTTGCTTAGTGTTAGGGTTATTATTATTATTAACTAGAATTGAGTACGGGAACCTGGGGACACTTGATCCCCCCTTTTGTTTTTCATCCCTAATTTCCTTAGTGACTACCCATTTTAAAAGATATTGGTACCGAAATACGTGAAATTTATTTGCCTATAATTGATGTAAGACCCAAAGATATAAGTGCCTAAATTTAATAGTTATTTGACTAAAAGTAAAAATAGGGAATGGTATCAAGTGTCCCGTATATACGGGAGACTTGGTCCTGGGTAATCAAGTCTTCCATATCTAGGTTCACATGATAGTATTACTAAGGAAATAAATAAAAAATGTTTTTAGAATATAATAATATTTTTTATATTGTTTTTAAAATCACATAACATAGGCATATCATACCGTCTCCATACATAAATCAAATGCTAAATGTGAAACTTCCCTTTCGTATTAAAAAAACAAAAACAAACTCAAAACAAAATTATAGCTTCAATAATAAAAGAACTCAAATGTCTCGTAATCACACCCTGAATAAAATTTAAACGTAATTAAGATAAAGACTTGAAACACTGTCTTATTGAATTGAACCCAGGACATATAAAACAAAATTTCAAGTTACGTTTAAGCTTCAATTAGGTGTTCTAGCAAAATAATCTTTTCATCGATTGGTACTCTTTTTCTGACACCTTCTCTTGTTTTGTATACCTACTCTGGGCATACCGGTAATCTGAAATTAATTGAAAAATAAAAGTTAAAAGTAGTTCAAATTCAAATTTTTCAAATTTCAAAATACTTTATTTCATAAAATTTATTACAAATTGTTTGAAATCGTCGTTTACTTAAAATTGAAGCTACAATTAAAATTATAGATCGACAGAGACAAACGCTACAGCACTAAAAAAGCCGCGTTGTAGTTAAAGGACATTTGATCATCCTGGATCAAGTGTACCTTAGCTAAGTGGATCAAGTGTACCCTGAACAGTTTGAGGTTATAAACAAGAATATTTTCAAACATCTATTAGATTACCACTTTTCTACGCTACAAATCGCTACTTATATAGATAACGCCTCGAATTAAATTCATACACACCTAAAAGCCATATTTACATTAATGTTTAATCAAAATGTAAACTTACGGAAATTTTCTCTTGGCAACAACAAACACTCGGTCGTCCGCCATTTACAAACGCGTCAAATTTGACAGGTGTACCAACTTTAGAAAGTTAGCGGGTACCATAGACAACCGATATTGCCATTATAAAATTTAATATTACCCATACAAGTTCTGAAAATCTCGTGTACCTAGTCTCCCTTAAGGATCAAGTGTCCCCAGGTTCCCCTACATCATTACAATATTATTAAAATACGTCACAGGTTCGATCCCTGGACATGACAAACTTTTTTGTGCATGAACATGTTTGATTTTACCAGGGTGTTTCTATAGTACAATAAGTATGTATTTACAAAAAAAAAGGATATTTGTATTGAATAGTACCTACCCATACACAAGCACTGCCTATTTTGTGATGAGATAACTTTGATTATGTAAGAAAGATTGTTATGTTGTAAAAATTGGGTGCGCCAAAGTTCACCTAAAATTTCAACTCCTAAAATTGGAAGTCCGAAAATGTTCTTCCTAACATTTTTCATCCTACCTAACAATCGCAATTCCTAATTTTTTTGTCTCTAATGTTAATAATCCGAAGCATTCAACTTCATAATTTCAGTAGCAATAAACATCTATTATACTATTATTTGTTTTCCTATATTTTCTCAACATAACCATCGTTTATACTATAATTTAAAGTCATATCTTTTTGTTTAGATTTCTTTTTATTCATAATAATCAATATTATATAGGTACATTAATTTTGCGTAACTTTGTTGACAACATGTAGGTATAACATAATATACCAAAGACCAGAGCAAAACCAGAGTCCCTCTCGAATCATTCAGTCAAGATACAGAAAAGAAATGGGTCCTATTTATAATTATTGGTTTAGGTTATGGTAGAACTGTGACCCCAATACACGAGCCGAGCGAGCGCAGCGAGCGTGCCGCGGCAGCGGCCGGCGAAGTGCCAGAACCGAATTGGTCCTTTACTTATTGGTTTAGTTACGGTTACGGTAAACTCTCAGGCCATAAGCATAACCGTGAACGAGTCCTGTTTTATGGATTTCATTCATTTAAGACAAAAATATTCTAATAATATTAATAAACAATAATTTTTAAAAAATGGTTTAATGTAAAAATGT
This sequence comes from Schrankia costaestrigalis, assembly GCA_905475405.1. Classification (NCBI taxonomy): domain Eukaryota; kingdom Metazoa; phylum Arthropoda; class Insecta; order Lepidoptera; family Erebidae; genus Schrankia; species Schrankia costaestrigalis. The sequence continues at coordinate 11,776,093 of FR997843.1, read as the reverse complement.
AAAAGATTGTTTTGTAATCACAAGAAATAGTATAAAAACAATTTTTTTTATTAGGTAATTTCACTTGGTAAATATTTCTCACTGAGTATGAGAGAAAATATTATGGTGAAAATGTTATGGGATAAAAGCGTTATGATAAAAAAACATTAGGAGTTTAAATATATTTACATAACGATATTATTAATAACGATTTTCGGAAACATGAGTGTTATGAACATCGTCGGTAGCAATACAAATAGTATGAATGAAAACTTTAGGATTAAAAATTTTAGGAAGAGTGATCATTCGGATTACAAATCGTTAGGAAGAACATTTTCGGATGAAGAACTTTAGGGGAGCCAATATGGACCCGTAAAAATTTAGTGCAGATTAGTGCGAACTACGAAAGCAAATTACGCTACCAGTAATTATTTTAGTTGGTAGGTAACTTCAGCTCACGACTGTCAAGTCAACCAATAGGTCGGTTAAAGGTCGTAGCACATATAACGTAACGTAAACGGTTCGGCACCGCCTCCCCTTTTTCTCCTGTGTCAAACGTCAAAAGTCCGATTACGTTACGATTTCGATTAGTGTGCATTGCAGTAAGGAGTTTCATACAAATAATACTGAACGGCTCGAGTTGATACGGTGCGGATCCGTTTACGTTACGTTATATGTGCTACGATCCATAGTTTCTTAATTCACCTCCAAACAGCGAAAATGTTACTGTGATTAGATATAAGGTTACAGAAGCATTCTATGATCTGACAAGGCACGTCCATGAGCGAGGGCCGTAAATAAAAAAAGTGCCAACACTTTCAAATCCTGCTTGATCACACTTTCATTTACCACTAAAGTACAGACAATGTGTAACTATTAATTAAATTATAGATGCTTATTAATATAAACTGGTTCTACTTGACATTATACATCCAGTTAAACAAGAAAAATGCTTGGGAAAATAAAAATAAATATTATCAATATTTTATAGAGCTCCTTTTACTACTACTGCTTTTTCGTCATATCTATTGGTTTAGGTCTAAGTGTGAACATTTATACAAAGCAATCTAGACCTAAAGCACATGCAAGAACAGTTATTATTATTTATAATTAAAATTTTATTTTGTGATGAAAATAACCACTGTTCGCGTTTATGTCTTTTCTATTAGGTTAGCGATGGTTTCATAAATTATAAAATGTATTTAAACTAATATTATAAAGAAGAAGGGTTTGATTTTTTGTTTGTTTGTTTGAATTTAATAGGCTCCGAAACCACTACTGAATTATACTTTTACAGTTAGTAAGCTACATTTATCCTGAGTCACATAGGCTATATTTCATTTTTTTTTTAAATGGGGATCCTTACTTAAATTACGATTAAGTGTAAATTTTTAAAAAAAAAAACGTTATTTAATCGCCTTTGCTGCGATAACTAATGTTGTTATTATGAATGTGTTATGTTAAATACCCGTGCGAAGCCGGGTCGGGCCGCTAGTTATTTAAAATATTTTTTTGGTTTGCTTATTTAATTGGTTTCTCTCTTTTATGTCTGTTTTTACCAATTCATAACGTTTTAGTTACGAGTACATCCAAAAAGCCATGTATAAACTACTGGAAATTGACTGGCCTTATTTAGAAAATGATCTTTTGCAATTTTTTTCGCAGGTACCCCAAATGATAACCCTAACCTTCGACGGTCCAGTGAACCACGAGAATTGGGACGCATACACCAAGATCATCTTCACACCGGAAAGAAAGAATCCAAACGGTTGCCCATTCAGAGGAACTTTCTTCGTATCACATCCATACACGAACTACAGACACGTACAAAACCTATGGAACGATGGACATGAGATCGCAGTTAATTCAATAACGTAAGTCATGCTTGTAGAAATTTTGTATTACGTATAGGTACAGTCAGCTGCAAAGAAATCTAACCCTTTTAGCGAACTGTTATATTCTTAAAGGGGTTAGATATCTCTGCAGCTGACCGTACCTACTATTTGTTTTACAATGCAAACTCTGACAAAAAAAATAACTACTGCTATATTATAGTGAAAAACACAATAGAAAAGCTTAAATACATACTGGTTTAAAACAAAGGTCTTCGATCTGTGTGTTTCCAATGATGACATAATAATTTGGAGCAGAGACGTGGTCGTTGACTATGTGGTTTCATAAGAGGCTTACGTTCACCCATAGGGCAATGAAGAGAGCTAGGTTGGGAGTTTTCAAATCGAATCAGAAATGAGGAGATCCGCAGGAAAACCAATGTGACCTACATAGGTTCTCCTGCGTAGTATTAACAGCCGGCAGAAGGGTTCTTTAATAGTGACCGCGTATGTGAATAAGATGCAAGTTGGGGACGGTGGACAAATGACCTAGTTAGGGCGGCGAGAAACCAATATACGGTTGAGAGACAGTACCGCGTAAAGTGGTAATACATATTTAAAGGAGTAAAGGACTGGTAATGTTATGTCCAGCAGTGGCTGGTAAGATTATAATGATATTGTCATGAATATTTGTGTTTGCATTATCTCGATAAAAGACAATGTGCGTTTAACGTCGAAGTGAAGTCATTGGCCATACAAAAGAACTCGAACGATTGTTATCCTATCGTCATGCTCTATAAAAATAGATATAAACTTATTTCTTTACAATACAATCTATGTATAAGTTCTACGTATCCATTTATATTGTTTATATATTTATATTAAAACACGATTCTAAATATATATAACACACTAGCTGGTGCCCGCGACATCGTCTGCGCAAAATTAGTATTTCGTGTAGCTTAAATTATCCATACTAATATTATAATTGGGAAAGTGTGTCTGTCTGTTTGTCTTTCTTTCACGGCAAAACGGAACGATTGACGTGATTTTTAAGAGGAGATAGTTGAAGGGTTGGAGAATAACATAGGCTACTTTTTGCTACCCCGAATTGAACGCGAGCGAAGCCGCGGGCAAAAGCTAGTATAATATAATATAAATTAAAAAATAAATTGCAGCCTATGTGTCATTCTGATGTATAGGCTATATTATTGCCTAGTTTCATTAAATTCGATTCAGTAGTTTTTACGTGAAAGAGCAACAAACATACTTACAAACTTTCGCGTTTAATATTAGTAGGATAAGCAACTTTCTATTATTTGACGATTGAAAGAAACACTTCCTTGTGCAAATTTTTATCATTCTGCATCGTAAAGCATACGTTAATCTTTCAATAAAATGTTATACTTACTAAAGTTATAAATAAATGATCTAAATTATATAACTTTATTATTTTATATCTGTCTAATTGACAGCGATTCGTGTATTTAACGTTTTTATAGTATCGTGTTATTCCATCGTAAATACCTAATTAAAAATAAAACGATTATAAGTATAACGCGTTCCCTCTATTTTATTTTTCTTTTTTTCATTCAAAATTTATGGAACGCGGATGTGTTCTTAAGGTGAAATCAAGCAGTTTGCTTTAAAAATTATGTTTTTTTTTAAATCCACAAAAGCATATTACTCATCATACACTTAAAAATAAACCGTTACGCCATCCAGAGACTTTCTTTAAAAAGTCACACAATAAACATTAAGTTACCATTGTAGAAAATTTCGTTCATAAGATTACATTTTAATAGACTACAAAGTACATAAAAGGTTTTTGTTTTTTTTTATCTTGTTGAGACTTGAGGTTTCATCCATATTCAAATCAACGTTATAACATAAGGAGATTACTGACAAAAAAGCTACCTACTACTACCTCTAGATAACAACAATATCAACTAATTCCTACCCTCTCATTAAATTTCCGAGTGGACTTAGCTTTAAGCTAAGGCTCGTTCAGTCCCAAGTCCCGAAAGGCTATTTTCAACTCAATGTTAGTCCGATTTCCATTCGTTACTAAAATTCCGTCGACCTTTCATAATGATGTTTGTGAGTAGATAACCTTTTCAAAAGGCGTGTTTACCTCTTTTCTAATAATGAAAATTTACTATAGTGTGACCACAAGAGCTGTGCACCCCCTGAGGTATGCGCGGCGAGGTGGGGGACGAAGAAAAAATAGGTGTCCGATATGGTAGCGTACACGTAATAGTTCTGATAGAAAGGGAACTTTTCTTTTGATAAATTCTTTATGTAAAAATAATGCGTGAAATTCTGACTCAATTAGTGTAGGTAAATACTTATGCGAATTTACAGTGGAATATGTCAAAAATCCATGTTAATTATGTTCATAGTACTGGTACAGATAATATGCTCACAAGTGATTTGATTATCTCGAGAACTACAAAACATAGGTACAGTAATTCTGTTAATACAGTAGAAATGTAACCCTGAAATAACGCCTGTGTAACACTTTATTTCAATACAAAATTCAATATTATCGGAGATATTAACGGTTCTTAGGTCCCGGGCTGGAGTTTTTGCTGAGTTATTTTAACAGATATAGACACAGCCAGGCTAGTTTATTTAAGTTATTTTCATAGCATAATATCGTATGGTATTCGGTTGTGGGGTAGTGCGGCTGATATTAACACAATATTTGTTTTGCAAAAAAGAGCGATACGTTGTATATATAATATGAGCCCAAGAGAGTCTCTTAGAGATAAATTTAAAATAATTAAGATTCTGACTGTGCATTGCCAGTATATATTTGATAATTTAATGTACGTACACAAAAATATTAACAAGTATCAAAAAATGAGTGATATACATAATGTTAACACCAGAAATAAAAATAAACTTGCTGTTACTACTTACTGCACACTAGGCTCCATATAATAAGTAATTCCTTCGCTGGTAATGGTATTCGTTTTTATAATAAGCTCCCTAGGGAAGTTAAAGAATTTTCAGCTAATAAATTTTAAAAGATTAAGATTTATTTATTAAGATTATTTTAAAGTTATTCATAGGAATACTGTAGTGTTAACGATTTCTAATTCCTCATCATTAATCTTAACAATTGGATTTTTTTTATTTTTATTTATGCAAAGTTTTTTGGCATAGTTACCAACTCGATATAGCCCTCGTGTATGCTACCATAACGGACACCTACCTGCTGTCACGAGTATTGACAGCAGTGTCATAACAATTCGAACATTATATTTTTCTTTAAGAATTTCATGTTCTTAGTGTATTTGATACATTCCGCTAGATGTCATTTTTCTCAAAGTTACATTATAAAAACACTATACCCCTTCCAGCGTAAGTTTAGCTTTTTGACAGTTCACGTCCATGAAGTTTCGTAATACTTCTGCTTATTTTTCAAACAAATAATATTGTATTTCATGGACGTACCCATATTTTTTTCAGTTACCATGGTTACTTAGTGATGGACACTCATAACGATTACCACCATTATGAAACAAATTACAAATAATCGGTAGAAATAAATTCTATGAATAAACCTGAACTCTTCATAATACGTTTATAAAATGTAATGATATTTTAGATTAGTTATAACCCGCGAATGTGTTACGATAAATTATGTCTTTTAAATAATACCTAAGCTAACTATAATTTTATCATTTTAAGCTATAGGCTACTTTTCTTAACATAGATAAAGAAAGAAACAGTAATAAAATGATAATGTAAGTTGATGTAAGGATCCAAATGTGTAAAATAAAGTAATTTGAAAAATCGAAAAATCGCGAAATCGCTTACAATCGAATGGCATTACATTCGAGATACTGCTGAACGTCACTAACGTCAACCTGTCAAATGTCGTTAAATATAGTGGAAAGGGTATAATAATGTAATATTTACGCTTAAAACTATACAATAATGTAAATACTTATTTGGAGTTTTTAAAAATGACTGTCTTTTAATAGAAAACTGCTACAGCCGCTCGTCTAGCGACCCGTACCAGCCAAATAACTTAAGTATATTGCGTCAGATGTCGCTAGTGGCTACATCATAGACTGTTTATTCTATACCAGTATAAATCATGTACTCTATATGTCCACCCCCCTCTCGCGCATACCTCAGGGGGTGCACAGCTCCTGTGGTCACACTATAACTGTTTATTTCCACAGTCGACGCGGTCCGGCAGAATGGTGGTCCAAGAACGCGACCATTGAAGATTGGTTCGACGAAATGGTTGGACAAGCGAATGTGATCAACAGATTCAGTAATGTTCGGATGGAAGATTTCAGGTCATAATTATTTTAATTGTTTATACTTAGTATTTTATTATGTTTCTCTTTGAACGGTTAACGTAGAGTGGGCAGACTCCTCAAAAGATGGACCAACGATCTGCTGACGGTTACGGGAAACTATTAGATGAGTGAACACATGACAGAGGAAAATGAAGTCGTTTCAGAGAGACCTATGTCCAGAAGCAGATGTCTTCTGGTTGAGATGATGATGTTTCTCTTTCCATGAGGGATCCCTTAAACGCTGATTGTAGAAGAGATTTTGGACCTTTCGTTTCTTGCGATTATATTTTGTCAAGAGCAAATTTGAATTAGAATGCAAAGATTCAAAACGAACAAATATCTAAATGATACTTTACATTCTTGTTCTGTCTGAAAGATTAAATAATATGAGTAGGTTAGGTAGCCAACCTTTTTACTGATAAATAATAAACACGTTTCTTTATCTTTCAGAGGTATGAGGTCACCGTTTCTCTCCGTTGGATGGAATCGTCAGTTCCTAATGATGCAAGAATTTGGTTTTGAATATGATGCTACAGTTGTAGCGCCATTCTCGGATCCTCCCCTATGGCCGTACACTTTAGATTATCGGGTTCCTCATAAATGCATAGGTAAATACAATTATTTATAAGTTACCATAATAAAATATTTTTGCTAATGACCTACTCATCTCATTATAAAAAATAGGTATTTCAGTCTCAGACATACACATAATAAAAACTATTTATATAAACAAATGGAGTTAGTACGCGATTGTTTACCGTATTTTTCTTTATGCCGACAGGATGAATTGAATCTTTATATTTCTGCAGACGTTAGCTTTATTTCAGCAAAGCAATCTAACTACTAGTTTATATTTTTTGTACCCATAATTGTAATGTTTTCGGCAAAGAGTTTAACTCTCCTTTGGATTAGACATAGTAAGCTACTTTAGTGACACGAACCAAATCTGAAAATCGACGGTGAAGTGCCAATAACTTCTAACTGACATTTACTGAGAAATTCGCTTTTTTATCGATTTGAATTGAACGGCATGATTTGAATTGAACGGCATTATTTGCATGTTTCTTAAAATCTCGTTCATTTATTTTTATTCTAACAGCATTTAATTTACATGTGTGTATTTTAACAAAACAAAACTAAAACCAAAACTGTCACAAAATATACTAATTTCAGCATAATATATTAAGCATAGGTACAGTATTTTTATTCGAAATTAATTCCAAATATTTTGATTGATTGAAAATTAAATAATTAATTAGGTACTTTTTTTGTGTCATACTCTCCAGCAGAGCCACCTTCATAAATAGCGGTCATGTTTACCTCGAAACAATGTACGTGAAACGTACATAGTGTACATGCATTGTATATAACTGTACGCATACAGAATCGAGGAATAATGTACGTTGAAAGTGGCTCTGCTGCAGAGTATACTCCCTGGCAGCCCCACCTAGAAAAAGTATTTAGGATAGACGTAAAACAGTGGTTTTCATGAAAATTGATGATTGTTAAAAAATCTTTCTTCAATTCATTGTTTTATTAATTTTCACAGTTTTAAATAAACGCTTGATAATATTCATTAGCAAACAATATCAGAGTAAATATACCCAATACAGGTACTAAGTATATTTATGTACTGGGTATATTTATTTATTAGGCACTCAAGCACAACGTATCCTATTTAGTGATGCACCGAGGAAAGAAAACCTTGGCTCATATTACATAAATAAAAACCGGTCAAGTGCGAGTCTGACTCGCGCACCGATCCGTACAAGCCTATTTATTTTCCCGCCAAATTCTACGACGTCACGACTCAGCTGTCAAAAAATATTTGCCTGCCAAAATTCTATGACGTCACGACTTATCTGTTAAAAAATCTGTGTCGTTAAGTCTCATCTATCAAAAATTCTATGACGTCACGACTCAGCTGTAAAAATTCTATGACGTCACAGCTAATCTGTCAAATTTGACAGCTGTCAAAAAACATTTTTCCGCCAAAATTGTATGACGAAATAATCAAAATTTAATATGATGGAAGTAAAAATTTAAGGTTTTCGTAATTTTTCCTTTACATTTACAATAAGACCTTGCTTCATGCCAAATTTCAAGTTTGTAGGGGAAGTTTGTAGGAAGTACCCTGTAGGTTCTTACCCTTGCTGGTCGAAAATGTGCGACAAAAACTGCGATTATTTTTTTACAGCTTTAAGAAGCAACAGACCTTAGTATTTGGTGAAAATTTCAGATTGCTTTACGCGTTCCTGAGATAAATGGTCTTGACAGACAGACGGACAACAAAGTAAAAAGTGATCCTATAAGGATTCGGACGTGCGGAGCCCTAAAAAAACATACGTTACGATAAATTCATGCTTATCTCTTTAAAAACATTACTTTCACTCGAAGGTATTTTTTTCACACTTTAGGTATTTTTGGCCAATGTGTCCGTTTCTGTTCAGTGAAACATTATATATTAGACTAGCGGCTCGTCCCGGCTTCGCAAGGGCATTAATATTGTTTTTTGATATTTTTTTACACTTTATCGTAATTTAAGTAAAAATCCCTCTTAAAAAAAATTAAATATAGCCTATGTCACTCAGGAAAAATGTAGCTTTCCAACAGTGAAAGAATAATTCAAATCTGTTCAGTAGTTTTGAAACCTATTTAATTCAAACAAACAAACAAAAAATCATTTTTTTTTTTGCTATCGAAATGCATACCCCCTGTTTTTTAAACTACCAAGACCTACTTAAATACAAAAATTTTACTAAACTTTAAACGTTAACCCGTGCAACTAAGCTCTGAAGATTTTAAAAATTGCTGTTTTAGCAGTTCCATAAAAGTATGGCTACATCGATTGAAATATAATTTTTATACTAAACTAGCGGCCCATCCCGGCTTCGCAAGGGCATTATTTTCCCGCTGTTCTGTTGAAATTTTTTATGAATTTTCTTTGCTACAAACCTCACGGAGCCCGAGACCTTTCCAACGAATGCAAAACCGTGGAAATCGGTTCGTGCGTTCTGGAGTTATAGCGTTAGGAAGGAAAACCCGACTTATTTTTATATAGTAGACTAGCGGCCTCTCCCGGCTTCGCACGGGGATTATTTTCCTGCGTTTCTGTTAAAAATTTTCCTGATTTTTCTTTGCTATAAACCTTACGGAGCCCGAGACCTTTCCAACGAATGCAAAACCGTGGAAATCGGCTCATGCGTTTTGGAGTTATAGCGTCAGGAAGGAAAACCCGACTTATTTTTATATAGTAGATACCTATATATTTCCAGGTGTGATGAATTTGCAAGTCATTTTACACAGTTAGCCTGTGATATTTTACACAGTAAGCATTTTTACCAAATAATATATAGCGTGTTAATCTACTATTTAAAAATAAGTCGGGTTTTCCTTCCTGACGCTATAACTCCAGAACGAACGGACCGATTTCCTCGGTTATGCATTCGTTGGAAAGGTCTCGGGCTCCGTGAGGTTTATAGCAAAGAAAATTCAGGAAAACTTACAACAGAAAAGCGGAAAAATAATGCCCGTGCGAAGCCGGGACAGGCCGCTAGTACCCGTATAAATATGAATAATACTCTAATACTTATACAATGTAAAGATTTTAAAAACTAGACTACTTTCTTATGTTTTACTTAATAACTTTATTTTAATCAAAATATTTGAGTACTTTATTGTAAAAAATGAGTTTTAAATTACTAGTAGGTAATGCTCCATAAAGTTTTGTAATTAGAATACTGTTCCATTTTTCACCAAATTTCAAACAAGGATTATATATTAAACGTACCTAATGGAGATAATTGGTTATAGAATACTACACTAATTATACAATAATGTAAGGTCGGAATCACAATGGAATAAACAACTACCCTCCAAGTGTAATTTGTTTTTACTACATCAAGTTTTAATTTGAATTATGATATAATAGTGAATAATATGCATAGGTACTTACTTGAAAAGTATTTTAATACAATCATAAAAAAGTAAGTAGGTACCATTGCATTATGTACCTACATTTACAATACATTTTTCCTCTTCCCTAATACTTATGCTTGAGTGCCTAATAAATAAATATACCCAGTACATAAATATACTTAGTACCGGTATTGGGTATATTTACTCTGATATTGTTTGCTAATGAATACTATCAAGCGTTTATTTAAAACTGAGAAAATTAATAAAACAATGAATTGAAGAAAGATTTTTTAACACGTACATAATAAACAATATACGTACATCAATTTTCATGAAAACCACTGTTTTACGTCTATCCTAAATACCTTTTCTAGGTGGGGCTGCCAGGGAGTATACTCTCCAGCAGAGCCACTTTCAACGTACATTATTCCTCGATTCTGTATGCGTACAGTTATATACAATACACGTACACTATGTACGGTTCACGTACATTGTTTCGAGGTAAACATGACCGCTATTTATGAAGGTGGCTCTGCTGGAGAGTATGACATCTTTTTTTCGTTTTCTGTAAAATTGGATCTGAGTTAATTAGAAGCTATTGGCACTTCGCCGTCGAAATAAAAACGTGTGGAACGCATTTTTGGCACATACAGTATGTTGGCTCCGTCAAGGGGAAAGAACCATGCATATAGTAAGGAATGTCACTGTCTGTCATCTACCCTTCTTCTTGCTCTTTACCTCACTGATCTTAGAATGTAAGCAATGCAATCAGATGCGTTGCAAGACGATCGTTAATTTAGTTTAGTGAAAGTTAATGATCTAGTGACATGTTATTACATCTACTTAGATGACTTGTTGATTTTTAGATTAAGTACACATTTTGTTGGCAAACAGTCATGACATTTACCGCATGTTCCCATTACGATAGCTTTTCTAACTCTTTTTAAATCATCTAGAATCAACCTGCTTATTCTTATCCACGTTAATAATGTACAGTCACTATCAAATATATAGTAGCAGGCAAGGTAGTCAAATACTTGTGAACAATTTAAATGTCAATAAGTTATATAGGTACGCTACAAGTGACCAGTAATAACACTTCATTTCTTCATAATTTTAAAAAGACAACTACCGTTCTAGGGATTATGCCCAGTGTCGCGGGGACTTTCTAAACATCAATTTAAAGGACACAAACATCCAAACAAAGTACAATAATTTGTGGATCACACAAAGTATTGTACTGCGTGGGAATCGAAACAGACACCTCTACGTAGCAGCCGTTGACTACAGAGATTCCCAAAATAATATGTGAACATTAATTCTTCAAATGAGTAAACACTAATTACATCTGAAGGTGACTGTACCGTGCGTCTTGTTAAGTAAGATGTTACGCATAATGATAGTGGATGACGAGGCGACATCAAAGAGAGATTGCATTATGCTCGCGTGCCTTTATTGCCATTGTACTCATAATTTGTATTACGAGTAAATAACGAGAATGCGGAAAGATTTCAGATTCACGTTTATATTAAATAATCTTATTGTGACATTCGTAAAGCAGAAATTTATTAGTGTGCTGGATAGTGACGGAAGAATACTAATGTTACCTCATCTTGTCCCGTGCAAGGACGTGCCCTTTACATAGAGAACTTCGAAAATAATGCAATAATAAGGACCTGTGCGAACATGGGTCTAGAATCAAGATAACGGATGGTAGTCATAAAATAACTTGACTCACTACCAGTCTTTTAAAAAAATATTGCTAAAAAGAATTAAGTCATATCCTTAGACTTTTATTTCCGAATGAATTAAGAAAGAAATAAAATAAATTTAATTGATAACATATTCTTGTTTCAGGAAATAATCAATACTGCCCATCAAGAAGTTACGCTGGATTATGGGAAATGGTAATCAATCCACTTTCAAGCGGGAAGCACACCTGTCCTACTCTAGAATATTGCCCTTCAACATACTCCAGTGACGACGTCTTCGAAATTTTACTAAATAACTTTAAAAGGCACTACATGTCAAACAGAGCTCCCTACGGAGTACATCTTTACTCTACATGGTTCAAAAACAACGAATATTTAGATGGTTTACAGGTAACTAACATATATTTGAATATGTCTTTTCAACTACATATTTAGTGTTCTACACCATAAGGGCCTTTCTGCACTAAAGATACCCTTCTTCCATCTACTTAGCCTACTAGTAGCTTACACACTAGCCTTACATGTTGGTGCACTATTCCCTCTGTTACTGTATGCTTGTCACTATTCTGTGACGTAGGTAGATGAGCTGACGTAACATATTTACCACCAAACATAAATATAATATGACATCAATTCTCATAATTTATTAGGACCAATGGCCGTTGACGTTGGAGCAAACGTGTCCTAAAGTGGAGACCGCGACTCTGCAAACGTAGTGTAGGACGCCCCTCAGCTAGGCGGACCTACGACCTCAAAAAGGTCTCCGGGACTGCATGCCGAAGGCGCAGGACCGTGTTCTGTGGCGCGTGTTGGGCTCTCCCCTATGAGCCTATGTCCAGCAGTGAACTGCGATAGTCTAGTTGATTAATTGATTTGATTGAAATTTTTTTTTAATAACTTTCAGAGATTCATCAGAGAAGTAACGCATGTACCAGATGTATACTTCGTAACATACAGAAACGTATTAGAATGGATGAGGCGACCCACTCAGACACAGTTCATGAAGAAATTTGAACCATGGCTATGTGAGGGCCGCAATTTGAAGGGACCAGAAAAAGCTTGCGTCAAGCCTAACACATGCAAATTACAATCAAAAGTATTGCAACATGACAAATACATGATCACTTGTACCGAGTGCCCGAAAAGCTATCCGTGGATTAGAAATGAATTTGGATATGACTGATGATACCTTGAATAAAAACCACTATTATTTAAACAAGTTACCAGTTTTGAGACTAAATAAATATTAAGTATAGTTTTGCTTTCTAATGGGATTTTTGTGAGCAACATTGATAATCATTTTTTTTCTGTTTTCAATTTAAAATGACAAACGAGTCGCTCGTGTGGTGATTCCTTGTGTTGGATTCTGTGCCATGTTTAAAGTTTTGAGTTTTCCAGAACACGCAAGTACCTACGCTGGGCGCTCTCTGTGTGATGGTGATTGAACGTACTTCTGAATAAATACATAAACAAATAAAATTTGATTCGTAATTAATATGTATGTCTTAAAAAATGAGATCTGCTATACAATCACGCGAACATTAATTGGCTTCGTCCTAACTAGAGCGCGATAGAAATGTGTCGTTAGCACGCCGCATATTGCAACTAACTTGGCGCCTTGAAGTAGTTAAAAATGACTGCGCAAACGTCATTTTTAGAATTCAATGGCGGGAAGCGGGTGTGTACTTTGTTCCTGTGTAACCGCGCGAACTTTACTGATAGATAACTTCAGGTCGTTTCCTGTACTCGCGCGAACTTTACTGACAGATCACTTCAGGCTGTCCAAGTTACATGCCGCGTACTGTATGGTTGAAAATACCTTTGTGGAGCTTGGTTTCACACATAGTAACTCCGAGAATCTTTGATCTTCTTAATAATATTTCTAAGAACCTAACTAAGTACTATATTACTATAGTATTTTTTGAGACTCTTCCTAAAGATCCAGTGTATTAAGGTTTAGTGTTTACCTTTAGATTCACCTACACAACATTATCCCAAAGCAATCCTATCAAATTCAACACAGTATTTTATTATAATTTTGGTGTAAGTAATGGTGTAAGTAATGTGAAATAATTTATTAAGTAGTATAATACTCAGAATGTATATAGTTAAGTGAATAAATAAACTATTTGTAATATAAAAATTATTTTACTTAAACTTACAAAGATTACTTAAAAACAAATATTAACCAAATGTTCTGCTATCCCTCTTGTGTAATGAAGGGGTTGGGAATAGCTTCCATACCATCCATTGGGCATATTAATACAACAGAAGTACCTCTGCATACAACCAGACCTAATGCTCTTGTGTCATCTAATAACTTGTAAGGATCATCTGGATCTGTAAAAAAGAAATAAAATTATAATCAATGTCTTGGCAGAAAGATCTTATAATCATCTTGACAAATCATTAAATTCTGTCTGTCTGAAGGGATAGATATTCTCCAGTGACAGGGAAACAAACTACTAATATGAAGCGGGCATAAAATGGATTGATAAAAGGTTTTATTTCAACACTTCTTTTTTTCTAGGATAGATATCTGCTGGCGCTCTTGGAAATATTTTAGTACTAAACTTCTATTTATACAAGCATAAATCCTAATAGTCTAGTAGTCTTTATATAAATTGACTCATTCAGTCTTGGTACACTATGGCATGATGATAGCTTATGAAGTGTCTTCATTGAGCTCCAGTGCATGCTTTGCTAACCAGCCGATCACTTCTTGTGTGCAATAACCATGTAAGCAGCAATAAACGAATAGGTTTTTATTACACAGATTACATTAAACAGATCAGATGGTACAGAAGAATCGCAAGCACAATAGAGTAGTTATCAAGTTTGAGTACAGCAATTGGGCAACAAAGGCTAATTGGGTGTGGCCATTTATAAGTATGCATAATTTCATCTGCATAGAACAAGTGCTGTTGAGGTTAGTACTATTCTATTTTGCAGATAGTATGGGTATGGTGACATTTGATCTTTTTCGTGTTACTCAATTTACTTTTGTAGAAATTAAAAACAAAAGCTATCAACATAAGAACCCAAACTGATAGAAAAATAAAAATATTATTTAGACGTTAATATTTTATTAAATTATATGAAATATTTGTTTTATATCCCATCTTCAACCTAATTATGTAAAATATAAACATATAAATTTTAAAATCGTATGCGCGACTCGGAACGAATCTAAAACTGAATGAATTTTTGTTAAATTGATTAAATTGATTAAATTTTTTTAATATTCATAGAAATTAATATAATAATTTCAGTTGTCTTATAATATAAGACTACTCTTATACTCCAAATAAGAAGCGATCTAAGAAAGCAACAGTAACAGAAATATAAATAGTTTTGATACCGCTGCTATCCGGAATCACATATACAACTATTATCAACATAACCAATTACCGACTCTACTGAACCTGGTAAAATCTTGATGATGTCATTATTAAACGAGGCGTGTAAGCACGTAACTGCCGATGATTTAAAAAAAATTGGTAATAAAACTAAAAAACTAACTGACTGTGAGAGGAAGAGATATCAAATTAGACAATTCAGTAGATTTTCACTTAATAACTCTGTAAGTGACGAATCTAATAATTCATCAAGCTGTTCATCAGATGAATCACTTGATTCGTCATAATTAATAAATATTTGAAAAAAAAAAGTTTTTTTATTTTGTACCCATAATTGATTTATTCTTGTTTATAAATTATATCGGTTAGATATTTAATCGGTATTTTTAAAAACGATTTTAGCGTTACTACATCTCTAGTAATGACAAATACTAAACGTCACCATACCCATAGTATCTTCAAAATAGTATAGAAGATGTAGTGTAAATTTGTAACAAATAATATTAAAATAATATGATATAAAACAAAGTTGTTTGCTCATACGGAAATTAATTTATTGTTAATCCAATTACATTATAAAAAGTCTTTAATTTACTAATAAATACATAGTTATTTAAGGTATTAGCATTCAACCAAGCATTTCACAGCCAGGAACATTATGATATAGAAAGAAGATCCAGCAACTAATTTATAACTCAGTCTTTTCAGCCCAATCTGACCAACTACCAACATAGTTTTTTGCTTTAAGAAATCCCAAGTTTATAGCATTCATTTGAGCCTTCTCTGCCCTTATGCCAACCATACAATAAAATATCATTTCTGTATCAAAGTAAGGTCGAGGTCTCCCAAACATAGTTTGAAATTCATTTGATGTCAGATTTTTTAATACTGGAGCTACATCCTCCAAAGGTATGTTGATACTATTTGGGATTTTACCAAACTGTCTAACTTCTTCTCGGTCTCTTACATCAATTATCAAAGTACTGGGTTCTAAAGTAGCCCGTTTGACATAGTCATAATCAACTGTAAGCTCTCTTGGAATAGGTTTTGTAAATGTTGATAATTTTCCAAGTTCTTGCTTTAAAGGAATAAATTTGGATGGTATAGGTTTATAAATGTTAGAACAGAGTTTAGATGTAGAAGTGCCAATTGAATGCAATGTCTTCACTTTAAAAGAGGATGGTACTATAACACGAATAAAAAGTTGCCTCAACATTTTTGGTGGTATAAATAATAAAATAGAATACTATAAATCAGATTTTAAAAGCCCAAAATTAAAATCAAACAATAATTTGGTTCTGAGTTCAAAAGATATGTAAACAAATTTATAGGTTATAAAATTCCCTCTGTTGACATATTACTCTTGACATATTACTCTTGACAGACACAACATTTAAAAAAACATAATTCTATTTTCAAGTTAAAGTTACTATACCTCGTAAGAACTCCGTGGTGTTATCTAATACAAGATTTAAAAGAGGATCGTATCCTTTCAGAATTCCCGCGGCTTCTCGACCACCAGCAAATTTCACACGAATGCTTTTCTCCAAATATTTACTTAAATCAAGAATAGATTCCTTCCTTCTTTTTTCTTTATTGTCACCACCGCCTTGGGAAGACTGTTATGAATTAAAAAATATTTATAAAGCATCACCATTTCTTAAAAGAAAACATTAGTTTAGAAACTATAGATTAATTGTTTACCTTTCCCTTATCGCCACTATCTTTTGAAGCCATTTCTTAAATTCCTATTTTATTTACGTACTTAATTTCAATAAGTTAAGTATGCAATTTCGGCGCTTTTATCCGTTTTCAAAACAACAGCATAAAGTTAGATCAATGATTGACTTGACATAACATATGACAACTGTTTTTTGAGGTTAGTTTACCTTGTCGTTTAGGAATTAGTTTAATTTACATTTAAGTCAGATTTGATTTGCTTACATTTATGATAAAATTCTCAAAAAAATAATTAAAGTATTAAAATAAACAACAGTTTTAACGGTTTTATAAATCACAAACTAATAATTAAGAAATCATTAAATTGAATTAACCTCTCATAATATAACTATTTTTTTATTTCTTAGTGTATTATAGTAAAAGTTCGTGCGCTAGGAATTATTGTATGTGTCGCGGGGTCTTTATAAACATCAATTTTACGGAATGCGCGTGAATATTACTCCTAATTCTTTTACAAGCACAAGCGAAGAAGATTATAAATTATGTCTCGAAAGTAATTTAAAAAATAAATAAAAGCCAAGATTCTTCCATCCCTGAAAGAGCCCCGTCTACGTCTCCTCGTCGGGCATAAAGCCCGATTTACACATCGATCTAGACATTAACCGGCTGTTAAGAAAGTATTGTCCTCACTTTAGCAAGCAGAGTTTGATTAACTATGTTATAAAAATAGACAGTAGTTTCTAAACTGATAGAAATATGTCACTTTATGGGATGTGTGCTGTCTGTGGCTTTGTGGGTGAAATCGCGACGTAAACAAATACCATAAAAATATTGTTTTATTCTTGTTTTACTAAAATATACGAAGTTATCACTGATTTACTCTGCTTAAAATATTGGCACACTTATTGCTTGTAAAATTTACGGCGATGGAAAGTGTACTGTATAATAATAAAACTTCATTAACGTGATTGACTAATGAAATATCAATGCGCTCTTCAGTGAGCTACATCCTATCTCACGCTCCTGGTGAGTCGGTTATGTCGCATCCAGACTACTCGCAACATGCCCAGCACCACGCCTGCTTGCTGGTGCTCGTTAGAGGCATCGGCGGTATGCTCAAGAACTTCAATAAGCTCTGGGAGCGGATACAGAGGGTCAACAACATTAAAGTTACTGGTAATTATTTGTTTAAGTAATTATGTGTTGGACTGTAAATTAGACAATTTCTTATTTACACTATAATATTATTGTGCTTTTAGATTCAACTGGCCAAGTGAGGGATATATGGGTGAGATATGTGAGAGATTATCCTGTTGAAAATAATGACTGGGGAGACTTTCAAACTCATAGGTAAATATTTGATTATGTTTTTAATTGTAAATTGATAAGGATGTTTTACTGGATCCTCTGTAAAGCAAGAAACTTAACTTATTAATCTATTTCATATTAACTTTTATGTGTTCCCTATAAATTTAAAACTAAGTTTTGCAGTTTTGGTTTAACATAAACTATAACACCACCCTGAGCTGACAGGCCTTAAGTTTTCTTTCTGTTGTTTTCCTGAATACATTTTGCATTGATAGGCTTTTACAACCTGTGAATCAGATGTAGAGTAGATGAGATGTAATGTTGACAGCATGAGTTCTATCATTATATCTTAGTAACTACACAGAATCTCCAATTGGTGACGGAGAAAGAATACAATTTGTCACTACCCCATCTCATCCCATGAGTATCGTAAAAACCGACTTAGGGACTATCCGTGAATATTATCTTTACAAAATAAAAAGAAATTAAACCCTATACCAATCCGTCTAGAAAAACGTGGACCAGAAATACCAATTCTACGAGGGGTGAGGCAAGGAGACCCCTTATCACCCAAGATTTTCATAGCTGTGCTACAAATCATTTTTGATAATCTGAAATGGGAAAGTGTAGGAATAAAAATATGTGACCGGTACCTAAACCACCTGAGATTCGCGGACGACATAGTTCTTCTGGAAGAAAATAGTAATAAACTAGAATGCATGATAAACCAACTAAGTAAAGAAAGCGAAAAAGTAGGTCTCCTGATAAATAAAGATAAAACAAAAGTAATGACAAACAAATATAAACATCCAATAAAACTCGAAGGCCAAGAACTTGAATACGTGAACGAGTATATATACCTAGGAAAACAACTATCATTTGAAGACCGCAACGATGAAATAGAAGTAGAATGGCGTGTAAATATGAGTTGGAAAAAATATTGGGCACTAAAAGAGATTATGAAGGGTAATTATCCACTCCCTCTAAAGAAAACTGTTATGGACACATGCATTTTGCCAACCCTCACATATGGCTGCCAAACGTGGAACTATAACACCAAAATAAAAACAAAGCTTGTAAACTGTCAAAAGGCAATGGAAAGGAGTCTTCTAAAAATAAGAAAAATACACAAAGTAAGAAGTACTTTAATACGAAAAAAGATTAAAATAATAGATGTCCTACACTACAGTTTAAGGCTAAAATGGAGCTGGGCTGGCCATTTAGCACGGTACAGTGATAAACGATGGACAGTTGAAATAACAGAATGGAAAGGGCCAAGCGGGAAAAGAAGAAAAGGGAGACCCATAGAACGATGGAGTGATGATATTATAAAAACAGTGGGAAAAGAGTGGATTCAACAAGCCAAAGACAGAAAAAATTGGCTCAAATTGGAGGAGGCCTATACCCAAATAGGGGTTCCTATCCTAGAAAGTATATTATTTTAGATATAAATACATGTAATAAGTTAGGTGATGGGAAATAAAAAGGTTTTATTATTATTATTATGTTTCTCTTTTCCATAATACTCGGGTCTATTAAAGACCCGGTTCTTTGGAAGGCATACATCGGGCCGAAGCCAAGACGAAGAGGCCCTTTAAGAGATATTTAATCTGGTAATGGATACACAGTATTATTATATATACCAATCCGTCTGGCCAGCATGGTATTAGTAGACCAAGTATCCGTCTGTCATGGGAGGAGGCTGACCCTACAGTGGGACATTAATGGGCTGTAATAATTATGATGAACCATACAGAATATTGATTACTTGATCTTAAATTATTCTTAAACTTATTTTTTTATTGAGGACAAGTAGTTGGTCTCTGACGACCGCTACTACTTTACACGGGCTGTGGTGGGGCGGATGGCCCTCATTATTCTTAAACTATGTTCTTACTTACAGACGTCTGCTAGGACTAATAACACTTAGTAAGTTCACAAACCAAGTGGAGCTGAATGAGGTGTGCAGAGTACATGAGTCTCTCAAAGTGAAATACTCCAACACTCTGTATGATTCTCGAGCCTTCATGTTTGGTCCTACCAGCAATATGAAGAAACCAGAGCAGGAGCCAGAGACTTACAGCTATTATGAAGAAGAAAGACCTTTGAGAGATGGTAGCTTGAGTGATAAGTAAGTAGAACTAGATAGTTAAAAAAAAGATTCTCAATTTGTTTGATGATGTTGAATCCTTTAAAACTTACCCCCGGTTTCTGAATGACTAATCAAGTAAAAATCAACTAATCAAGTGTCAAAACTATCATGTTCAGGAACTAAAATGACAGTTTGGCACTTGATTAGTTGATTTTTACTTGATCAGTCATTCAGAAGCCGGGGGTTAGTGTGAAAAAGCTTTTGGCCAAACTGGCAGGGTGATGATGAAGGAAGTTATTTTTAGACTACCATCTATTGGATATGTACTGTATTGGCCCTTTTCAACAGATTCAATATGATCTGTGTTTAAAAAAAATGTATATTAATTATAGTTTGTCACAGCATGTCAGTTTGTTTGAATAAAGATCTAAAATGTAAAAATTAAAAAAAAAATACTAATATTATTATAACTTTATCATAGGGCTTCTATACCCAGCGAGCAAGCTGACAGCATATCCTCATCAGAGAGTTTCCCTCACTCTATTTCATCAGGCTCTTCATATCCTCAAGAAGAGAATTTCACTACACCATCCAACTTTAAGACTCATGCCATGTTTTATGGAGAGAATGACTTAGTGGCAGATTTGGAGCAGAATGTTGCTGATCTTATAAACTCCCTGTTTTGGGTTGTTGAGTCTAAAAGATTAGAAAGATCCAGGGAGAAATTGGAGAAGGTATCGCTACTCTTGGCGCCTTTCGAGAAGAAGGACTTTGTTGGTTAGTTCATTTTATTTATACTTTATGTTGAAGTTATTTGAAGTTATATCGACGACTGACTTCTATCCGCGGTCGAGAAAAAAGTACGTTCGACGAACGGTGTGCGATCATTTGTTGCCCAGAATGCATGCTATGTAAGCATACTAAAGTCTGGCATGTTGCTTGTTATTCGAGAAACTTTGTGTATGCAGTACTTTTAATACTTTTCGTTACTTGATACAGTTGAAAGCGATCTATATTAATGGATAAAAAGTCCGCGGCCAAATCTCTGCGCAGCTCAAGTGTTTTATATTTGTAGTTTTTCTACATCTGGCATGGTCAAAAGGGCCAGTGATTTATTCGTGTTGCCTCAAGGTTACTTATTTTAAAAAAAACACTCATAAATATTTCCCAGGTCTTGATATGGAATCACGTAACAACAAGAAACGTTGTATGGGACGTGTGACCAAAAACTTAGCTGATCTAACCTTGCAAGCGGGATTAGTAGCGGACAGTCTAAGCCTGTACAACTCTTCTACTGAAATGCTTAAAAGTGATTGGTTATGGTTAGCTGCTGCTAAAGAAGGTATAGTTGAATTGTTTTTTACTTTTTCTTGTTTACTAACTTTTATTAGGTACGTAATAATTAAAGTCTTACGTTTTGTTATTTTTACTATAGAAATAAAAGGGAACGAAATGTGCACTTAGTATTTTTTTGACAATACCCGTGGATCCATTCTTATGTCGCGGGAACTTATACAGACCTAACTATCAATCGACTAACAAGGGCCAAAACAATAATTTCTA
Source organism: Schrankia costaestrigalis (assembly GCA_905475405.1). NCBI lineage: Eukaryota > Metazoa > Arthropoda > Insecta > Lepidoptera > Erebidae > Schrankia > Schrankia costaestrigalis. Next base: position 11,754,328 of record FR997843.1, on the reverse strand, counting down.
GATCGCAATTATCTTACGTAGAAGTCGTAATATCCGCGACCTCGTTTATTTATGGCTCGCACAGCAACTTCAAGTACGACCCCTGAACCAAAAAACAGATATTTATATAGCCTTTTCTGTTTCAGGTCTATGTACAGCTTCTGCAATACTCCTTTATCCCAACCTTCGTAATCCGACGCCTCTTCATCGAAACGCAAGCTTACAAGAGAATTCTCCCAACAAAACTAAACAACTCTCTTTATTCCAACCCAGTAATGATCCCTTCAGAAAATACAAACTTACTTCTTCACCTCTACGTTCATCGAAAACATCTAGTCCTGTAAACCCTCCAAGCGAACTGACCCCTACTTCATCAGACAGTATAGAAACATCTTCCAGACAATCAGAAACTGACAATGCCGATTCCGAATCTCTAGCTTCCTCTAGCGATATGGAATACCAAAGCCACAAGTCCTACGTAGGCCCAGATTTACCATCCATTCCTAGACAACCTCCATCCCAAATAACTAATCAATATTTGCTAAACGGAGAAGAAATCGCTGAAAGATATCGTGAAGCCATAATGGATTATAGCAAATATAAAAATGCTGGTGTTATTGAAACTGAGGCTTGTTTCAAAGCAGCACGTATTGCTGTCGAACAAACTAATAGCTTGCACGCGTCCAGTTTTCTTCAGAATGTTATCTTTATTAATCTTACGCTAAGTGAACAGGAGAAAATTCAAAGATTTGAAACATTGGCAGAATTATATAAGGAAATTGGTAAGTATTAATATCATTTACTTAATTTATAGCAGCTCATTAATATCTCAGTGCTGGGACAGGGACCCTGACGAGATGGAACTTGGCATTCTTTTTATACTACATTGGCCAGAAGAAATGGTGTAGGTTTCTATGTTAAGTTATCCTTTTTTTCTTTTTTGGTAGGAAAATTGTTGCAAAATTTCACTTAAGAGCGATAATTTCAAGCTACCTATATCTTTATTTCAGGTTTCCATCGGAAAGCAGGATTTTGTCAGCGTTTAGCGGCGACACGACAAGTTAGTCCAAATAACCCCAGTCCAGATTGGCAGAAATGCTATTATCTAATGCTGAACAGTTTCCCTGGATATAAACTTAGTTTGGATCCTAATTACGTTATACAACATCAAGTGGGTAAGTAACATGTGACATTTATAACTATGTGCAGTATAATTAAATTCTATTTAATACAATACTTTTTAATCATCATAACAGCCCATTAATGTCCCACTGCAGGGACGGGCTTCCTCCTATGACGGAAGGATACTTGGCCTACTAATACCACGCCGGCCAGACGGATAATTACAAGTTTTCCTTCTTTTTATTTTGTAAAGATAATATTCACTTTTTAATTAATGCAAATTTTTTGATTGATAAACTCTAGATATTTCAACAGCTGCTACTCAAATAAAACCTGAGTTTTGCTCCCGTAAGGCGGAGTATCTACTTACGTAATTCCGTCAATATCGCCATCTAGCGCCATTCGTCCCGCTTTTTGTTTAAGGTTTAAATTATCTACTGCCTCCAAAAAAAAAAGGTTTAATCAAAAATGTAGTCATAACGTTTAAAAACGAAATACCTGTTGGGTTAAAATAGAATCAAGGTGCAAGAAACTGTATGTTGTTCGTACATGGCAGGATTTCGTCTATTTAATTCACAGAAACAGAATCACAAGTACTCAAACAAAATTATTTTTCTTTATTCTCCAGGTTGGCCAGCATTACAGATACAATTATTACAAGAATTGGTAGTGGCATCACGTCGAATGGGCCACCCTGCCCTTGCGACAAGACATATGACCTTCTTACTGCAAACTATGTGGCCGCACCTCACTAAGAAGGAGCATAGAGAACTTGCTATTCAGTTGCAGGTAAGAACCCCAACTTCACTGTACCTTTCATAACAGCCCATTAATGTCCCACTGCAGGGACGAGCCTCCTCCCGTGACGGAAGGACAACTTGGCCTACTAATACCACGCTGGCCAGACGGATTGGTATAGGGTTTAATTTCAAGTTTTCCTTCTTTTTATTTCGTAAAGATAATATTCACGGATAGTCCCTTAGTCGATTTGTACGACACCCATGGGATGAGATGGGGTGGTGACATATTGTATTCTTACTCCGTCACCACACTGTACCTTTATTCCGATGTAATCCATACGAAAATGTATTCGAATACTTTCTGAAATTGGTCAAAATGCATCTCAAAATTGTTTCTTCTTTAAAATATTCGCACTAAAACATTAATTTAAAAAAATTGATTAAAAAGTAAGCAGTTAAAATTATAAAAAAAATCAAACATAAAGGTGTAATGTCAGAATTAATTTATTACTATTATTTTAGTATCCATATTGCAGTAATTCTCTTACAAAAAAGGAAGTGGGCGAGATCTATGAAAGAAAAAAATAATAATTCGTTTATTTTATTTGTATTTTTAATCATTCCATTGACACTAAGTTTACACACACAAACATTTCTGTATCATAGGCACTATCAGCGCAATGCGAAGGCGGCCCGGTCCCTCTAGTACTAGAGTCAGGCGCCGTCATACCTCCAGCCAATCTCTCGCACGTGCCGCGATGTTCCCAGTTCGGACCCCGAGCACTAGCTCCGCCGCGAGCACCACACTTACGTCGGGCTAAGCCGGCTCACGGACCTTTCATCTTCACCCCTATACACTTCGGCAGCTTGGAGAGAAACGCTAAGAAGGATGAAGGGAAAATGGGTATGTATTTCGTATTTAAGTTTGATTTTGTAGCAGTTAAATAAATAGCAATAATTATAGTGGATCCAATTTAATAAAAAAGTCACAATTGACGTTTTAAAGATTCTGGAGTTGCAACCACCCTACATAAGAATTGTCGCGATGACTCTCTCATAGAGCGCCACGTTTAACTTTCGGTTATTATCACTACGCAAAAAAAAAACTTAAGATAAATAGAGAAGTACACATTACTGGTCTATTATGATTACATGACTAATTTTTATTTTCCAGAATACTTGTGGGTAGAAGACGATATATGTGAAGTTCAAATGAAACTTACGAATCCACTGCCTTTCGAGTTAAAAGTATCCAACATGAGACTGTTGACCTCCGGCGTGGTATTCGAGTCCATTCCAGAGACTATAATCCTACCCCCGGATTCTCCCACAACAGTTAACTTACACGGTACTCCAAAAGAAGTGGGCGAATTACAAATATTTGGATACTCAACCCATACTCTGGGCATTAAGTCCAATTGTCGCCTTAAAAATATGCCCACGCCACATAAATTCCCTGCGGCTTACACAATAGAAGTTATACCCAGTTTACCGACTATTACTATAGAAACTACAGTGGCTCCATCTGGTAATATAAGTATGTCGAGTATGGAAAATGTGGGTAGTACAACAAATATCACTTTGTACAATGGTGAAAGTACTGACTGCGCTATAAAGATTACTAATACTAGTAATGTTGCGATTGAATATCTGGATCTTGCTATACAGGTGAGTTTTAAAGTATTTTTAACCATAGTGATTCCGTGATATCCGTGTGGTGACGGAGTAAGAATACAATATGTCACCACCCCATCTCATCCCATGGGTGTCGTAAAAACCGACTAAGGGTGCGATCTGTGAATGTTATCTGTAAGAAATAAAAAGAAGGAAAACTTGAAATTAAACCTATACCAATCCGTCTGGCCAGCGTGGTATTAGTAGGCCAAGTATCCCTCCGTCACGGAAGGAGGCCCGTCCCTGCAGTGGGTCATTAAAGGGCTGTTATGATTAACCGTAGTGATGTTAGAATTTCGATTGTACTCCAAATGTTTACGCTCGCGGAGCTGGATAGAGACTATTGACAGTCGTCGTAAACATTTTAGTATTGAGTATAGTTTAAAAATTGCGAAAACTTTAACTATAACAAGTAAGTAAATTGAAATTATTACAATATAACTTTATTTTCTTTACGGTAGGTATAGATTATTTAATAAAAACAATTAACATGTCATAGTCAAATATTACCGTACAGATAAACATTAATTGTCCACTATGTATTATTACTCGGTCGCGACACAATAAATGAAAATAATATACATTAACGAATGAACTATTATTACAGTCAAACATGGACAATCAACTACAATCAAAAGTATTCCAATACTCAAACGATGATATACAATCTCAACTGCCGATACAACCAAATGAAACTGCAACTATTTCTATAAAATTGTATGGAGAAGCTGATTTCCTAGATCTCGGTGGAGTAGGAGGAGAGAACCTATTTCCTAATAGTCTTACATCGAATTATCCATCAAGAGTTGGTTCACCTACACCTAATGCTCAAACTTCTTTGCCTACACAAAGTTCGAACCCACAGACTTCTTTGAGCAGTGGTCTTGTTGCTAATAGGACTTCTGGGAGCTTTAGGTAATACATCTATACTAATATTATAAAGAGGTAAAGTTTGTGTGTTTGTGACGTTGTAGGGGGTAATCTGTGGATCTACTGAACAGATTTTAAAAAATCTTTCTGTGTTGAATAGTTCATTTATCGGGGAGTGTCATAGGCTATATAGTATCACGCTATGACTAATAGGAGTGGAGGAGTAACGAAATGTGATTAAAAAGTGACGCGTTTTTTTCGCGGCCTAACGAAGTGGGCAAGGGTCAGCTAGTATTTTATAATTTTATTGAATCGTGGTAGATAGTTTCTTTTAATTTAGAGTGAAGTTTTTCGTTTTCCAATTTGTATTGGTATGAGAAACAAACGAATATTTAGAATGAATTTTATGAATAAGGTTGAATTACTTTCATACTTTTACTTCTGGCTTAGTAGCAAATGTGTCACTTCAGGGATTCCAAATTTTATTGTCATATTAAAATACAATATCTACTGGGCCTTATTACATGAGAATTAAAAAATATTTATAATAATTTCAGATCTACAAATTCTCATACAACTAGCTGGTCAGCTCCGATTTCAGTTATGTCTCCATCGAGAGGCCGACAAATAGAAACACAAGTAAGTCTCCAATATAATCTTCTTGCCACCACTAGTGTTACATTTAAAAAGTTTATCTTAAAATCATCATTATAACCATAATGAACTTAAAAACATAAGTCATCTCTAAGGGATTAAAGGATATAAATATATACTAAGGTATTAACTAGGATCTCTATAGCAAGAGAAGAGGCCGTCTCGATCGTTACGACCACTGGTACCCACTTAAATGTGATGTTATGAGACATTATAGCTTACATACATATTATTTATGTATGTAAGCTATAATGTAATTATTACATACAGGGGTATTCTTTCTCCTTGTAGTGACGGAGTAAGAATAATGTCTCATCTCATTTCATTGGTGTCGTAAAAACCGACTAAGAGACTATCATTTTAACGAACGAAAAGAAGGAAAACTTGAAATTAAACCCTGTACCAATCCGTCTGCCCAGCGTGGTATTAGTAGGCCAAATATCCCTTCGACACGGGAGGAGGCCCGTCCCTGCAGTAGGCCAGTAATGGGCGGTTATGATGACAGGGCAGGCAGCGGCTTTGTTGTACTCTAGCATAGGTAATGTCCATTGATTATGGGTATTCTTATCTTTTACATCTTAAAGAAATAATTGCACGTTTCTTGTCTTAGTTAAATTGGTTACATCATAACAGCCCATTCATGTCCCACTGCAGGGACGGGCCTCCTCCCGTGACGAAGGGATACTTGGCCTACTAATACCACGCTGGCCAGACGGATTGGTATTGGGTTTAATTTCAAGTTTTCCTTCTTTTTATTTCTAAAAGATAATATTCACGGATATTATCTAAATTGGTATAATTATTATTAATTAATCGACATTATTATTTCAGTTAATAATAAGATATTCGGGAGGGGAAGGTCAGGAAGTACATTGTCGACAGTCTACTCTACAAATGAACTTGGAGCTATTGCCGAGCGTTTCTATCACTCACTGGGATGTGTTGCCAGCTGAAATGTAAGTGTATACTAAGTTCATGTCAATACTTGTCCACTGCGTTTGGTTTGTTCCACATCCTTACATATCTTATAACATAAAGGCAGTTCTCGTGATTATATTTGATTTCTGATTCTATCATGCAGGGGAACCAACATAGCTCTCTCCATTGCCCTCTGAGTGACCATGAGCCTTCTGAGAAGACCCATAAGTCAGGCAACAAAGTTAAAATTTGAACAAAAATGTTTTTGGTTGTAGCGTGATGTTACATAGCCTAAGGCCTTCCTCGATAAATGCTGTATCCAACACCAAAAACAAAATTCAAATCGAAGAAGTAGGTCTTGAGATTAGCGCGTTCAAACAAACAAACTCTTCGGCTTTATATATTAGTGTAGACATACATTAAAATAGTAACTTTCGTTTAAAAATGGCATCTAGACGCAATCAAAAACTAGCTTTCAGAGCTCGCTTGTGTACATTAACTAAGAAACACCCGCTTCCCGGCATTTAGTTTCAAAAATGACATCTGCGCAATCATTTCCAATAACTTCAAGCCAGCCAACTACGTACTACTTTTACATTTAAGAGAACTGACCTGCATATAGTCAATTTACATCCGTGTGGTGACGGAGTAAGAATACAATACGTCACCACACCATCTCATCCCATGGGTGTCGTAGAAACCGACTAAGGGACAATCTGTGAATATTACCTTTACATAGAAAGAAGGAAAACTTGAAATTAAACCCTATACCAATCTATCTGGCCAGCATGGTATTAGTAGGCCAAGTATCCCTCCGTCACAGGAGGAGGCCCGTCCCTGCAGTGGGACATTAATGGGCTGTTATTATGATTGTCAATTTGTTACGATATTACCTTACTACTTTGTTTGTGGCCCATATTGATATATAAAAATACAACTTATTTAACAGCCCATCGCAACTATACCTAGTACTGGACGTGACAAACTTAACATCAGAAGAGATGGACTTCCACTACGCGCCAAGTAAACACATACTTATCGAAAGTAAGGAGTCGTGTCGAGTTCCTGTACCGTTAGACCGCTGCCCTTTTAACTCGACGCTTAGTAAACCTGCTGAAGAAGGTGAGTTATATTATGTAGTGGGTATAAGCACCTATTCATTATTTTTAATTTACTTTATACTGCAAATAACCGTTGAAACTGGAAATTAAACCCTATACCAATCCGTCTGGCCAGCGTGGTATTAGTAGGCCAAGTATCCCTCCCTCACGGGAGGAGCCCCGTCCCTGCAGTGGGACATTAATGGGCTGTTATGATAATTGCTCTAGTACGTGACATGTGACAGTAAGGTAGTGAAAGTGTAATTAAAGGATGTGCTACAGTCACTTATGTCGGGCAACTATGGCCGATCTAAGGGAAGGATTTGAGGTAAAGTAGTTGTTTATACCTACGACTATTGCCTATTGGTTATGTATCTCATCCGCAGTTCTTGCTGGCCTGAACTCGAGAAGTCACTACTAGTTTTAAGTGCTACCCAGTCCCCGAAAGACTGAACCATTATGTCGTGTTATCAAGGATCTTTCGTAAAACATACTTACGTATTTCTCTTTTTAATCCTTTCTTATGTTTGAGTTATTTTTTATTTATTTTGCCACAAGTTGCTAATAAACAAAACAAAAAAGACCTAAAAAATATATTAATAAACTATCATAACACATAAAAATTATTCTCCACAGATCTCGTAGAATCTAAATCGACTAACACGGGTGCGTCTACGAATAGTTTAGAGCTAATGTGTTCGGAGCACATCACTAACAACATAGACTTACGCTGGCATCTGATGCAGTCTGATATTAACGGACGTGCTTCTGTGAAAGGGATAACGTTGTCGCAAGCTATGATGGATATTGTTAGGATGTCGCCACTTGACTGGGGTAAGTGGACACTAATGAAGTTATTATAAGTACAGGAACCGCAAACTAACTCGTCTGATCTGAAGTTAGCTATAAGAGAAGTTCGCGCATGTACACTTACAGTACCCGGCCGTAAATACTGCACATCGACTTTTGTAAAGCGACAATCGGCCAATTTCGGCTCCGTAGAGCATCATCTCTGTCGCACGAAATACAAACAGTCTGGTATCTATTAGCATCTGTTAAGGGTACGCATTCCACAGACACGAACTTGCTAGTGGGTAGAGCCTATAAGATTGTTGAAAATGTGCACGCTAAAATTGCCCAAAATAACTTTGGGGAAAGAGTATTACGTACAAATAATATTAACATATAAATAAATAATATTTGATAATAAATTATCAATCAATGAAGGAACATTTAACTTTCTCCGTTTGTATGGAGTTGCGACTGGCATGCGTACCCTTAAAACAAATTATGATTTGATAGTGTACGACAGAGATGACGCTCTGCGAAGCCGAAATTGACCGATTGTCTCTTTCCACTGGTCGTGCAATATTTAGAGCCGGGTACTATAGAAATAAATTACCCGTTTCCCACCCCCACGCCTTTTAGTTCGAAAATTACCATCAGCGCAGACATATGCAACTACTTTAAGCCGGCCGAGTTAGTTTGCGCTTACTGTTAATATAGAGTTTTTTATGTTATTCATGTGGTGGCGGGCTACTATTAGATGGTGTCACCACCCCATCTCATTCTGAGTTTGGGCTATGATTAAAGATGATAGCAATACTTTTTTGATAACTCACCTTTGCTTAGAAATTAAGATAATAATTTTAAGAAAAGTCTTAATTTTTTTCATTCGTAATTTATTCTAGGGTTTTGTGTAAAGGTTTTTATATGCTTAATATTATTAAGTAGTTACCTTTTTGGCATTCTGGAGATATAGTTGGTACTTCTAAAGCTTAGAAGTTAATAATCCACTTGTTCCACAGAGGTACGACTAAACAGCGAATGCATCAAGCCCCAGGAAGAATTCTCTTGCGCGGCAGGTGAATGCCTGGCGCTAGGCGTAGCTGTCTGCAACCATCTCTCACGTCCTCTACACAAACTGTGTCTGTCCGTGCAGTTCTACCAGGATTACAACAACGGTGTGCTTAGCTATAAGCTGGACAACCGTGTGGCTACTGCTGGGAACAATAAGTAAGTTATTTTGTTTATTGTTGTGTTTTCGCCAGATTTTTGCAATGGTTCAATGCTGTCTGTGAATTAGGCGGGAGCTTGCAAGCAAACTTCCGGACGTTCACAAGTACACTTGACTGGGCTGGAGGCTAACTTTCAGAGCCGTTTGCGTATGTACAGGAACTAAGATAATACCCCTTCCCCACGGTTCCCGAGATGAATAATAATGATTTGCTACTTGTTACATTTTAAATACATAACGGGCTACCACTATCCAAATCAGAAGGCAAAGCCAGAAGGGCTACACCTATTCAATTCCAAAAGACAGCTGAATTGGTAAAATCTTTCTGATTTTGCGATAATGACGAGAGTGTCGTTAAAAATCGACTTACAGGAAAATTATGATATGGCAACACATCAAAATAATTACATAAAAGATAATAATTATGATGTGGCAACACAATAACAAATGTGAATATTTTTTTATTGCAGAGTGGTGTTGTCAACTCTACCAGAATCAGCTAAAGCATACCACGAATGCACCGTAGTATTTCTAACTCCTGGCGAATATAAAATCGACATCCAGTGTTCAACCACTGAACCAATATTAGACGATATACCACTTACTAAAGAGACTGACACCCCATCTATAATACAACCTTGTGCAAGCGAAGTCAGTCATGTATGGAGATTCATACCACCCGTAGCTATAAGTGTTACTGATTAATTAATTATGATTAAATAAATAATATTATAAAATAAATTATATTACATACTCAAATTATTCACTTATTTATGCTTATGTATTTTTGTATTAATTCACATTTTATTTAAAGAAATATATTTCTATCAGTTATACTTTACATTGTTGTATTTCATTCGAATGATATGTCCTGTCTTTTTATAAAGGTAGTGATATTTTTTAATTCTATATCAGTTTTGGACAAGCACTATTTAATAAGAAGATAAAATGCAATAATATTGCATTTTGCACGCCATATTATGGCGTCAATGTTTCCTTGATAATGAGAAGTAAGTAGCTTACTTCTCGTACGGATAATAAAATAAACCTTTGCTTTCATTACACAAGTAGACCAAGTATTGGGAGCTCAGGTTGTATCTCAAAAACTAGCTGAACCGTTTAGCACGTAACACACGGCAGGTTCCTTGTACATTTTTATATGGTAAGCCTTTGTTAGTTAAAGCAGATCAATTGGTTGATCTCGAAGTTCAGAGATGTAACTATTTACTACACTATTGAAAGTTTAGTTCTTTAATAGTAAAACGCATAGCAGATGTTGGGATTAATAGGCGCCATCTCCATCAGGTTTTTTTTAAAACATTAGTGGGCGGTTCGAGAAGACATCGGCAAAGTAGATCACTGTCATAGTACAAATATATACAGTATTTCGACTTCATAGAAACGGACGAAACGCGAATTATACCTACACGCTTACGATAGCGGTGGCTTTGCGGAGTGGAACAGTCGCGACTGTGCCGCAGTAACGAGCGGGAAAGTAGGTGTAATTGAAAAGCTGAAGGTGGGCAGCCCTGTCGCATGTTAACGTACCGCGCAGCTAGCCTTAGGCATTTATAATAAATATTTGGCCGAGATATACTACTGGTTGTACTGTGTCACTGTCACGTTCAGATTCTTTAGGGAGAATGACAATTTTAAGAGAAGACTATTGATTAGTCAGTCTACCTGTGTCACGGTTCAACTATGCTGAACAATCATTGCACGACAGTCTCTTGGTGTGTAGTCTTTGTTAAAAATAATGAAAGCGTTTGATATGTAACGAAAAGATAGTCAAGACCACAGGTCAAGACGTTTGATATTTGATGACTTCCTATATTTTACTCTGTGTTTGTTTGACGATCTGCTTACGAGCGGATATAATAACAATGCCTAATACCGGGTTAAATTTGCGGTCTTTAAAATTTTTAAATTGTAATAAAAAACATTTTTACGTTTCTTGTGAATAAATTTGACCTTTTATTTATTTAACAAGTCTTTTATATTACATCTCTTGGATTAGGATTATAAATAGCTTCTTTTAATTTTTTTTTTAAATATTGGATTATATAAAGTTAAGCAATAGAGTTAGTATAGAATGAATCTCTAGGCATTTTGTGTTATAAAAAATGGTAACGTTTTTGACATTTCCTTCCAGTATATTATTCTTGTTTAAGATCTATTGTTGCTCCTCGAAAGTGAATTTAATAATTTAAGATAAATATAATTTCTAAGTTGTATAAGTAGATTGTTAATTATCCGTAGTACCTAACCGTATTTTACGGTGATCGTTGCAGAAATTTGTTTTAAAATTCATCATTACGTAGTTGTTATTCAAGTTTCGGTTTATTGTTTACACTACATTCTTCCATCTGAATCCAATAAAATTCATAATAAACTTTCAAAAGAAATTACTGCAAAATGTCGGTAACTCACTGTGCTATCGAAAATTGTAGAACGACAATTCTTAACAAGCCACCAGGCGTATCATTTCACCGGTAAGTTACAATTATTATTATGCCTGTCTTGTATGTTATGCTAAGGACAAGATTCTAAATAATTGTGCCAAATAAATAAATTATTTGTTTAAGATGTCCTCAAGCAAGTGAAATGCGCAACAAATGGTTAAAAGTTTTGAAAAACAAATGTTCTATGTTAGATTGGGCTAAAAGTCGAATCTGCTCAAAGCATTTCGAAAATAAATATTTCGATTCTCAAAGAAGATTAAAAGATAGTGCTGTTCCTACATTATTTGCACAACCACTTAATAGATCCGCTAATAAAGTAAGTATTTATTTAAAGCATTCAAAACTATATTAGGTTCATCATCATAACAGCCCATTAATGTCCCACTGCAGGGACGGGCCTCTCCCATATTAGGTTATGATACTTACTTACTCCGCTGGCTCAACAATCCAAAATGTGTCTTGGCCTCCGACACGAGAGAACGCCACTGCTCAATCCTTGGTCACCTCTTGCCAGTTGCTGACTTAAAGTTCAGCCAGTTGCTGATATTAGGTTATGTTGGTAAAACTTATTTATTATTATGTACAAAGTATTATTAGTACTTACTACTCTTCCTCTCACTTAAAGTAGGTACATTACTAAGGAGATACTAACTCTTTGTAAAAACGAATCCTAAACAGAAGACTGTTAAACAATCTAGATGGGTTGGTAAGAATTCCTCCAATTTCAATTATAGGGGAATCATGCCCCTGCAGTAGGAATTAGGCTGATAAGATACTCTTATAACTCTTTTGACAACATTCTCAGAATGATATAATGGGCAGTAACATTTTTCTTACAAGTAATCCTTTTCAATATAGACAACTCTACTATGTACAAAAGTATTTTTTTTATTATCAAATAGTTAGATATACCTGTCTGTAATAGTTTTTAGAAGTAGTGAGTCATGCTCCACCAACATTAATGAAAACTCTTATGTTTATTTATACATTTTTATATATTACAGTCCCAAGAGCTGCCCAAATCTAAAGTGGAGAGGCAGCTAAATAAACTGACACAAGCAGAACTCACTGCTGATATCAAGAATAGCATGATGAGACTAAAGGAACCATCTAATTTAAATGAGCTTGTTACCGATGATCTAAAATGTAGACCTGAAGCACCTAATGAAGTCCAACTGTGGCTTATGATAAAAAAACAAGATCACTTGAACAACAGACTGATGGATTTGGTAGTTCAAACTAAGAAGCATGTGGAAATTCTCCAGAATAATATGGATGAATCACAGAGTACAAAAAGAGATAATGAACAAACTATTGAGTCATTAAAGTATGTGGTTAAATGTTTGCAAGAAAAACATGCTACTTTGGAAGAACAAATTGAAATTCTTACTGCAGTTGAATCAAGGTAACAAGAGAATATAAAAACAATAAATATGAATGTCTTATTTTGACTTTTTGTTTTACTTATAAAGCCTGTGTTACTAGAATTTTTAAATTAGTTTTTATTTGAATAGCAATAAAACAATAGCTCAATATATTCCTTTATTTATTAATATAAGATTAAAATTCTAATGTAAATTAATTTTGTTAATAGTAAGTATTAAATACATTCAGTCTTAGAATTAAGTTGACATGATAAAATAAATAAATTGTTTCTACTTAATTAATACACAGATCTATTTGCGTCTTAGCTGCTTTTCTAATATATCTCTTAGTTTTAATTTCTTATTTGTTTTGTCAGTCAATGCTCTACCAAGGGGTACTATTTCCATTTGTTGCAAGCGCCTTCTGAACTTTTGGTAGAACTCCAAAACATTAGGGTCAGCCCAAACATGTCGAGAATCAAAATCAAGCACTCTTAATGTGTCTAAGCTTTGTGCTCTACTTAAAGCTACATAAGCTTGTCCAGCTTCAAATATCTTCGACAAAGACATTTCTACGCAATCTAATGTCAACCCCTGAGATTTGTGTATAGAAAATGCCCAAGCCAAGTTCAAAGGGACTTGTCTGCGACATAAAAGAGTTCCATTAGAATTTTTCACATACCATCTTTCCGTTCTTGCAGTATATTCTTTTTTGTTTTTAAATCTTACTACTGGAAAGCCTTCTTCAAATTTTACTACAACACCTCTAGCACCATTTACTAAACCAGCATTGACATTAATATTTTTTAACAACATTACTTGTGCCCCTATTTTGAGAGTCAATTTAGAAGGAGCAATTGTTTGCATGTCAAGTAATTTAGAAGCATTATCACTATCTTGGGAAGAAAATATCTTTCCTTCTCCATCTAAGTCACTTAGTTTTGAATCATTTATCATTTTAGAGTCATTTGTATGAGAACACAATCTTGTTGCTAATATGCCATCACTTTCAATTTTCTGTCTAGCTGTTCCAGTAAGTCTGTCACTTATTTCCTTGGTAACTCTTCCAATCCTTATACTGTTAAGAATTGATACAAACTCTGTATCTTTTTGTCTATGTACTTGTTTAAGTTCAAAACAGAGTTCAATACATTTATCCCAACAGGGTGACTGGAAACAAAACCTCTTTCCAGTTTTACCTTTTTCAATGACTGGTGGTAATTGCAAAAAATCACCACAAAGTATAAGCTGGATTCCTCCAAAGGGTTTGTCATTTTTCCTAACATATCTGGCAACTGCTTCTAATTTCTGTAAATAAATAGGGAGCCATATTAATATGAATATCTTTCATGGTGTTTAGAATCTAAATATTTTTTTAAATATAATAATATAAACTTACTTCAAAGAAAACTCCATCAACCATTGATATTTCATCAATAATGAGATGTTTGCATTTTCTCCACTTCTGTGCAACTAATGGTATCTTCATGGCTCTCTCACACAGGTTTTCTAATGACCCACTGCCATCACCAATACCCGCAAATGCATGAAGTGTTGTACCACCTGTATTAATACATACAATACATAATAGTAAGTATTAATTACATACAATACATAATATTTATACCACTCCATTTAAGGGAACTTTTGAAATATGCAAAAAGCAAACTACACTAAACTTAATAAGTAAATTTGTATTTGAACTACAATCAGTAAAACTGACCAACATGACAAGCAGCAACTCCAGTAGATGCTGTGGGAACAGTCACATCTGGTGGTAATGCTGCTACAATCCTTTTCAACAGAAAACTCTTTCCTGTGCCAGCTGAACCTGTGAAAAATATATTCTTCCCACCAGTACAAGCTTCTAACACCCTTTGTTGTTCTGGATTTAACGGACTTGTAGTTGTAAGTGGAGACGGTGAGTACAACTTCTTAGGTGCCGGTCCTCGAGCAGCCTCATCAATTTTACGCTTCTTAGAAGGTGGCGATGGAGTTGTCACAGACGACTTAGAAATTTTATTCTTGGCATTATGAATGTCAGTGACTGTAACTGGACTAATTTCTTCAAAAGCTTGTGCTTTCCCACTCAATAACTTAGATCTCATTGATTGTTTGTTTGGTGTCGTATTTGCCACTTGTTCCTTATCACCAGTCATTTTAACAAATATTGTACGTAAAAATGATACCAGATTAGTTGGCGGTGCATTTGATATAAACAAAGTACAACCAGCTTCTTGAAATTTCACACTTGCTTTACCTTCAGCCATGAATTTTTTGAACACATTTATACCCTTTAACGCTAACTTAATAGCTGCATTCTTATCACTAGAGATTTCCATAAACATCTCACGAAACTCATTTCGAACTAGCCTCAAAGATGCTGTTTTGTACGTAACCTTTCTTGAAATAGATCCTTGTGCAGTCATCCATTCTAAAGTCGCTCCGCATGACAAAAACGATTCTCCGGCTTCCATGTTTGCTTCTAATAAACTTTTAATTCATAAATTTAGTTTAAAACATAATTAACTGAAAGGCGCGTAAATTGACTACAAAGGAAAGTTCACAAACTCGAACTTCATTCAAGTCAAGTTGACTGAAGTCCAAAGAGTAAAATAACCATTAGAATTGCTGAAGTCGTTGAACGTTTGACAAAACTGTGACAGTTCAAATTCAAACGACAGCTTGACGCTTGGTTGACAGTAATGCTATAGTTGTAAAATTAAGAACAGGCAACGGAAGTAAGCGGTACAGCCAATTTTAGTCCAAGTTGGAGTCAACTATTATCCTCTTGTATGCGGGAACGGTGCATGCAAGTATGAGCTACAGTGCGGCAACATGGCGGCAACTTTTATAACAGTGGACTATGTCCAAACTTTCAGAAATATACAAAAATAAGTGTTTTGTGGTCATATAACAAATGATTTTAGTTGATAGGTGCATAAATTATGTACAGGGTTATTATACAATAAACCACCAAGTCCATAACATAACTATTTGATTTACAAGAAAACTTACCAAACTGCATTTGGCACACCTACTTTTGAAAACTCATAATTTCACAAATTCTTTAATATTATGTTGTTTATATTGTTCTCACAGCACAGTTTAATAACTAAAATTTATAGAGATATATAAATAACACGTTTTTAGTTAAAATCCTAAAACAAAAATAAATTCACAAAAAAGTCGCGCGCCAAATTTTCGGCGCGCCCGTACAACGGCCAAATTCAAACTGGCAGTAGTTTAGGGGTCGAATTTATCAAAATCCTTTCTTAGCGGATGCCTACGTTATAACATCTAACTGCATGCCAAAATTCAGGCAGATCCCACCAGTGGTTTGGGCTGTGCGTTGATAGATCACTATGTGGTAGGAGAATTCCTTCTGGAGAAACCACGTTAAAAAAAGCGCCGTGTACTTGATTTAATGTACTGTTGTATTTGATACAATGTACGGTTGTATTTGATTCAATGTTGGTGCAAGATTGGCCTTACCTACCTCAGAGGTGGTGCGGAAATCTTCTATATAGGTACATAAAACTTAAAGGTGACTGACATAGAGATCTATCAACGCACAGCCCAAACCACTGGTGGGATCTGGCTGAATTTTGGCATGCAGGTAGATGTTATAACGTAGGTATCCACTAAGAAAGGATTTTGATAAATTCGACCCCTAAAGGGATAAGATAGGGGATGAAAGTTTGTATGTAACTTTGTCAATTTATAACCGATTAGGCTGAGACCAAGCATGCATATGCTACTATATATATAGAAATAAGCCTTATTTTTAATAATACTTATAAATACGGGCGAAATCGCGGGAAAAAGCTAGTGTGTGCATATAGTCAAAAATACGACTTTCCTGCGCTCTAAAGTCACGATATCTCGAAAGCGATGCTTTGTAGGAGAAAAGTGTTCAGATATTTTTTGTAGACAATTTTACGATCTACAATCTTTGTCTGAACCATTTTTCGATAGCTCTCGTTGTTTCAGAGATATACGCAAAAAACGCAAATTTGTGTCCTTTGACCTTGAATAAAAAACAACGCACAAGCGGTATCGATGGGGACTTTTGACATATCATTCGTAATGACGTATATAAGGCCTGCACAAAAATCCAGCTTGTTGGGAATTAATGCAAACTGGATATCTATTTTGACTGGACTAATATTTCAAAAGGCTGACATTAACCATTTCTCGATGCCAAGCAACATGAGGTCATCAGTCAATCTCTTTGTAGTTCCATTGATTTAGACTTAAATGCGTACGACTAACTGGCGGCTTATTCATATTCAACCTTAACTTGCGACAGTACGGCTAGTTATGGTTGAATATCAATTAGCAGATTCTGAACTCAATGACTATTTTCTACTGAAATATTGTGACTTTATGATGTAATTATAAATTAGGCACAGTAGTTATAGTAAATACACTGTTATTTTGTAGGATAGAGTTTTAACGCTATCCTATTAATATTATAAAGGCAAAAGTTTGTAAGTATGGATGGATGTTAGTTACCCTACGTGTAAAAACTACTGAATGGATAGAAACTTTACAATAATATGAGGCCACCAGAACCAGAGTGGCCCAGACCCAAAATACAAATATGTGGATATCTGCCAATAGAGTTTATGCGAAATTTTAAGTTAATGTAACTTAAAAAAAATATATGGACAGTATGTTTAATATTTGTAAAAATATGATGTAGTTATTGATAAAATTTAGATAAACTATTAAAACAATCGGTATTTTACTTATTTACCATTTTATTTGGACATGGGCCACTATGGCATTTAGCATTGACAATAAATTTAAAAATAGTGTAGTGGGTTGGGCCACTAGGTATGAAATTTATAACCTTTTCTTTTGATTTAAATGCAAGTTGGCCTTTTTAAACTTAAATAGGATAAATTAAAATTAAAACTAACTTATTTAATGTGTAATTTTGATTAAATTTATGTTTTATCTTAATTTTTTTTTCTTAGTTTAATTTTGACTTTAGACTATATTAATTTTAGCTTATTTATAAACACTTAGCGCGTCTTAGGACAATCTGGTATGGTTATTTATTTAATAAATAGGTTTAGTTTAGCCTTTTAAAATAAAAAATAACATTTCATTTACGTGGGCAAAACCATACATTGAAATAACGTAAACACTGCACTAAGATAACTAGTTTCGAATCGTTTCCAATCCTATTAATAAATATACTAGACTTTTTTTTGAATGTCAGAACATTGTAATAAACTAAATAAATAAGGCTTCTAATGATAACATCGTACTTTTGATGATTTTTAGGCTTACATACAAAATAATGGATAAAAAGTGCCAATAATCGAATGCAAATATTAAAGATTTTATTAGCCAAACTATTGGAGTAAGTTATATAAGTTTTTCTTTTTTATGACTTAAACGCTTTCGACTTTTTTTTGAAAAATTGGCTCAATATCGAATAATTAGACTCACGTAGTAAATGTTCCGAAGGATACATAACATAATATAAGACTGGCGTCTCAAGATCCTATACCAACACAGATTAAAAGATAAATAAACGATTTCTGTGACGAGGTATAAATTCATGGCTGCTAAGCAGACGTCTCAACTTTATTCATTTCATTAACTTATTGATTTAAATTTTATTCTACTTAGTCTAAGGGCCAGGTTCAGAGACCGCACTTTGACTTTACTTTGAAGGAAAGTTCGACTTTGATACAAAAACGAGATATAAGGCCCAGATTCAGAGTCGTGACTTTACTTTCTTTCAAAGTAATCTTCCCAAAGTAAACTTTTCATGCGAAAGATTACTTGTAATGTTTCTCAAATTCAGAGAAAATAACTAGACTTTGCTAAAGTAAAGTCAAAGTGCGGTCTCTGAATCTGGCCCTAAGTTTACACAGTTAAAAATTACTAAACTTTGCTAACGCTGTCTAGGTAGTAAAGAAGAAGGGATATTTACTACAAACTCTATTACTTACTGCATTTTTCAAACGTCAGTTTCCATTTTACATTTCAATTTACAAATGTTTAATTTTTGTCTCGTATTAAATAAAGCAATTGTGAATAATAAAAAAAACATTTAAAACTCTGGTTTGATTCCCTCTTAAACTAAGTTTGCAAGCTGCTGGCGCTGGCCAGACGGATTGGTATAGGGTTTAATTTCAAGTTTTCATTCTTTTTATTTCGTAAAGACAATATTGACGGAAAGTCTCTTAGTCGCTTTTTACGACACGCATGGGATGAGATGGGGTGGTAACATATTGTATTCTTAATCTGTCACCACACGAATTTTTTTTTATTATAAATTTCCAATTAAAAAACTTACTTAAGCTAGAGATTAATTATAATGGTACATATAATGTAATGGTGTTCTTGGTATTACATAGTAATAAATTACTAAACCTATTCTAATAAAATTGCCATGAGACTAATCTGAATGAAAACTCTTTCTCTTTCTTTCTCTCTTATCAGTTTATAATTGACTGAGTTATGAGGTTCCAAACATGAAAAAAATATTTGGAGTCGGATAAAAAGAAAAGCTTAGTTACAGGAATTTGATGAGAGAAAACTACAAAGTAATTATTACCAGTATGTAATAATTACTTTGTAGTGATAAGTATATTACATCTATGTAGTCTGTGATGGCCTAATATATACTTAATTTATAATCATAAGATCATATATTATAGTTAGCTTCTTACCCGTCTGTAACGCCCCTACATTTAACAACGATTTTTCAAATTAACTATCCAAGACCCGCGAAAAACCTTATACTTACATTGTTGTACTACGGAACTCTAGAAAGATAAACTTGCCATTTAAGTCAAGTTCAATGTAGTCAGTAGATTCATTCATTACACTCATTGCAACTCCAGCTAGATCTATCCTAAACAAAAATACTTTAAATTATGGTAATTTATAAGTTTGAATTAGTTGCCGCCAAAAAACAAAAAAATATTGACTAATAAATTGATATTCTTCCCTTTAAACTTATTGCACTACTGCAAACTTCTTGCACGATTACGTAAAATAATGACAAATTTATACACGCTTATTTCTAAAAAACACTATTCAGTTAATAATAAGTACAAAAATAATAATCTCTATTCGTAAAAACATAAGTTTCAAAACCAGAGTAACTCATGTCACATGAGCCAAAATGGCGCCGAAAACCATAGTGACCCAAGTGATCTGGGTCACTGTGCTCTATCACTATTACTTTAAAATTCGAAATGGCAAAACTCTTTTTTATAACGCCATCTATGATTTTATTTCAAAATTAACTTAAAATCATTTTGATTATAAACTTAGGGGTTTTAAGAAGGCATTGCCGTGCCTAACTAAAAAAATCACAAATTGTGGTCTGGGCCGCTCTGGTTCTGGTGGCCTGATATAACTTATACATAAAACAACATAGGCTACAATAAGATATTGTATTTATAATATGAGCTAGGTACTCGAAGTACTTATCCTGTGCAGACGAAGTCCGGGGCTCCAGTGTGTCATAGATATTTGTGAAATGTACCTATACCAAAATAATATAGCAGATATTCGAGGTTAATATGTGTGCTTTAAAATAATAAGATGCGTCGATACTGCGAATTACTGAGTAAAGACTGCAGTGATACTTTAATGTGAACGGAAATCGCTACTAAACTTATCAACACCCGTTTACTTTCAAAGTAAATTATTCTTAGTTTCCCAATCATTTATGAATGTTTATACGTGAAACAAATACCGACAATGCCAATCTGCTTTGTAATATGTATTTAAATTACTTACCTCTAACACGAGTCCATAGCATTTTATCGCTTCAGGCCGGTAATGGGTTGGGGATGTCATCGTAATAAGACTACATAAGGAATCGATAACAGAAAGTAAGCATACACGCATAGCCCAGAATTAGCAATGTCCCTGTCGCATCTGCCAGTTCACAAACGTAATTAACTCGCTAATGGAATTGTATTGCGAAAATCGTTTCAGCTAGTGTTCACATCGGTGTACTTGTGTTAAAAAGTATTGGTGCAATTGTTTTAATCATTGAGTAGTTGTAGTTTAAAGTCCTTCACTAAGGGTCATATTAAATTTACTGCAAAGTTTTCAACATTAATAATGTAAAATCAAATTATAATTTAACTCCAAATAGCTTTCTTTGACGATTTTGGCACGTTTAAGTAGTGCTATTACATATTTTAGATAAGCCTACATAAAAAAATATTTCGGGTTTGAACCAAACGTTAACCCACTAGTCTAGCTGTTTGGCGTAGCATTGACGAAAGCGCCATCTTATACTAATTCACAGATTTGTAAGGGGGCGTGCGTCGCGACATCCTACCTGAAAAGCGTCGCACGCAACGCGATACGAGAGAGGCTTCTCCGCGCTAGTGTTACATCCTATTTTTTGGCAAGTTAAGTACGAAGTAGCCCCTTCTCTCGCGTGTACTTGTCGATGTGTAAATCGGGCATAATGCCCGATTTACACATCGACAAGTACAGTAGCGAGTTAAGTAGTATTTTAAGATTAAGTTGATTTAAATAGATCTCCATCCTATTTTTTGGCAAGTTAAGTTGGCGAGACGCGAGAGAGGGGGCTACTTCGTACTTAACTCGCCAAAAAATAGGATGGAACTCTATTTAAATCAACTTAATCTTATAATACTACTTAACTCGCTACTGTACTTGTCGACGTGTAAATCGGGCATAAGCGACAGGCGTTGCGAAACTATCATGGAAGAGCGCAAGGCACTACCTGAGAGACGTCGTCGCTACGTTTGAAATATATTTAAAGAAACAAAATAAAACAAGTTTTTATTTTTATAATTGTATTTTCAGGTGATTTATTGGAATTATAACTTGTAATAACATCTTCATCGTTGCTGTCTGCATTCACTTCAAAGTTCAATTATCCACTTCTTTTAATAACATTGCTTACATTTAGATCACGTTCGTAATATTGTGATATTAATTTCCTTTTTTTTCGACTTAAAAATAAAAACGTAAAGTATTTATGGTTTACAAAATTTACAGAAACTTAAGTATTTGATAGATAAGAATGGTTTATTTATGTATTTAGGTATAATTCTTCTCTCTAAAAAGTGAATTTTGAAATAATAATTTTATTACGAAGTGAGATACGATACGAGAATGGGGAAAGGGCTTTTTAAATAGAAGCTAGCACAAGGGTCCTTAGAGACGATCAGAACAGGTTGTGGACGAATTAATGCACTAGAAACTTACTTTAGATACCTACAGAAATATGTGCAGGTAAAATTAGAGAAATAACATGCACTCATTAACAGATCAACATAATCACTTAGTGTTCGTGAGCAAAACCTAGCACGCTAGAACAAGCAACAGCTCTTGCTAGACAAGAAAAACTTAATTAAAAAATAAATGAATCAACAACTGTGATTATAAACCTAAAAAACTGATTAACAGAGCAAATTTAATTACTAACGAATCAGAGATTAGAGATTTACACAACCAGCTTCATCAAATAACTATAGAATCAGCAACCCATAGGTAAAAGTCAGAAGCCAAATCCCGCCAACGTTTTTAAATTGTTTTTGCGGGGGTACACCAACCCCTCCGCCGACACCGGTATATCCTCAGAAAGCATCCAGTTGGGAAACCATATGGAGTTGTAGCTCTCCGATCTACTCTACGTCACCTACACCAGCCCCTCCGCCAACACCGGTATATCCTCAGGAAGGATCCAGTTGAGAAACCATATGGAGTTGTAACTCTCCGAGCTACTATCCATCACCTACACCAGCACCTTCGCCAACACCGGTATATCCTCAGGAAGGATCCAGTTGGGAAACCATATGGAGTTGTAACTCTCCGAGCTACTCTTCATCACCTACACCTGAACCTCCGCCAACACCGGTATATCCTCAGGAAGGATCCAGTTGGGAAACCGTATGGAGTTGTAGCTCCCGGGCTACTCTCCATCACCTACACCAGCACCTCCGCCAACACCGGTATATCCTCAGGAAGGATCCAGTTGAGAAACCATATGGAGTTGTAACTCTCCGAGCTACTATCCATCACCTACACCAGCACCTTCGCCAACACCGGTATATCTTTAGGAAGGATCCCGTTGGGAAACCATATGGAGTTGTAACTCTCCGAACTACTCTTCATCACATACACCAGCCCCTCCGCCAACACCGGTATATCCTCAGGAAGGACCCAGTTGGGAAACCGTTAGGAGTTGTAGCCCCCGGGCTACTCTAACACCAAAAATAAATGTTTGCACAAGTGAACTTCCAGGAAGATGATAAAGAAACTCATCTGAAAATGGAAAATAAAACTGTTCACAAAGAGATGCCTAATAATGATTTTTTTTATCAAAGTTTGGAAAAGGAAATAATAAAATAGTAATGTTAAACCTTAATTTTCATAATCGTTTACCTCATAAAATAAATTCATGAGTTAGGTGGTCGTTTTTTGCTCGACACTGGAGCGTTACAGTTCCGTTAGACCCATAAGAGGTACTTCAGCGCGAGATTCATTACATAAAAACTGCTCACGATATCTCAAAACACGACACTGGTCCTAGCTTTAACGTTATTAGTAGTATCTAACAATCAATCAGGCTATCGAATAGGTGACTAGCAACAACAAAAATAACTGTTCGCACAAGTGAACCTTCAGAAAGATGATAAAGGAAACTCATCTGAAAATTAAATGGAAAACTGTGTTTACGAAATAATGAAAAATTTTATCACACTTTAGAAAAGGAAATACAAAGTAATGATAAACCTAATCGTTTACCTCATAATGAGTTTGGTAGTCTTTTTTGCTCGACACTAGAGTCCCATAACTCGCTAAACGTAAAGTTAGACCCAAAGTCTAAAACGCTAGTACGTAACGCTAGTAGTCGCTAAAACGTAAAGTACTTGTACAGTCACGAGCAATAATATGTACACATTTTCACATTTTGTAATACAGTTATCTAAAGTTCTGCTAATCCAAAATTGAATGTTCGAAGATTAGTTCAAAACTGTACGGAACCTCTTCTAAATTACGAAATAATTTTGGTATTCTAATGTCTAGATAAAGGTCCAGATAGTTTAAAAAATTTGACAATGTGTACATATTATTGCTCGTGACTGTACGTGAAATCCATTGTTTAAAAACTGCTCACGATATCTCAAAACACGACTTTGGTCCTGACTTTTATTTACAAAGCACTCTGCTCGTTCTCGTAACGTATCTATAATAGTGTAATCAACAATAATTTACCTTTTATTAAATTATACATTTGCCTTCGCATTTTTGGTATTTGCTCCGACTTATTTAAATAGTTAAAAATATTTTTTACACATTCTTTAACTCTAGCATCTATTTAATTCTAAATCCTACTTATCACAGATTTTTACTTTGATCAAATCCTTTGCTCTCATAGGTCACACATTGGAATAACATAAACGTCTTTTCATTTATAGTATATAAAATTGTGAACTCACTAACATACTAATAGGTCACTATCACGTCTGTCCGTTTGTTGTCCACTCTCCTTCCATTCTCCATACAGAGAAAGCGTATTGTAATTTATCTTGTGCTAAATATTTGCCGTGGTCACTTCCCTCATCACTGTTACTATCCCTGTTACCCGTAGACTCACTGTTAGATAATATTTGATACAAAAACTCTATGTACTGCGTCGCTAGTTGCAGTGTTTGTATTTTAGAAAGCTTATCACTTGGTAAAGATGGTATTATTTGACGTAAACTGGCGAAAGCTTCGTTTAAACTTTGTGTACGCTGGCGTTCTCTCACATTTGCTAAAACACGGTGAATATGCATCTCCTCAAAAGACCGCGATTTTTTCCTTGTCATCTTTGCTCTTTTTGATCTCGATCTCCTTTGGTCTTCTGTTTCTTCTTCCCTTTCCTCTGACCGGTATCGATCTGGGGTTCCATCATTCACTTTAGCCATATCACCACCTTCATAAAAACTTTTAAGTCTGTCTTGTGAATTGGAATCGTCGAAGTAGTAACTTCTTGGCATTTGTCTCTGTCTGTGATCTAAACATTGTTGTTCGAAGAAAGGGTATTGTGCTTGATGATATTCTCGTCCCTCACCGTCGATCACGACGTTAGAAGGCCAAGGTAGTAAGGGAGGACGTTCGGTACCATTGCTTAAATCCATCAGACGAGTCGGTGAAGATGGCGCGAAAGTTGTAGCCTCCGTGTGACGTTCTACTTCAACTGGAACATACCCGTAGTAATGTTCATCGTCCTCTGGATATTTGATATAATCTACGTTATTATCTTCCTCGAGCTTAATAGTGACGGGCTTCACACTTCTGTTTTCACAATATTCGTAGTTCATTGTTGTATTAGAAAACTACTTCGCGTTTAGTTAAAACTTCGAGACTCATGCGTGCGAGGTGAGCTCAGTCCGACCGTTCTTACAGACTGAATCCTGTGACTGAGCTGTGGTCCGCCCCTACCCGTCCCTTCATTTCATTGACAAGATACAAAAAACAACCGCAGTGGGAGTCCATTGCGCCTCCCTCCAGTACGCCGACCGCCTGCGCACTCCATATGTTAGACAGAGATAGCAATATTTTGTCCTTTTTGTATTTTGATGGCTTACTGTCTTGTCCATCAGGCTCGCTGTATTTACTGCAATATATAGGTAAGTATGTATAAGAAGTTGGCCGCCATAACCGATCGCATCCGTGATCACACATCCTGTGAGGGTTGCGAACTTCTTGACTACAGTTACAGGCTTATAAAAACTTATTCATTTGTACTAATTTATTTAGTTTGTAATCTTCAACAGGAATCAACACTGTGAATACCTATCTACAATGGAAAATAAGAGGGGGTAATTGTTTGTAGGTAGAGCTGTTTTATGAGGCTGGGGAGCATGACTTAAGTTACCCATTTAATTTTAAAGCAATTTTATATTTGTCGGTTCTAAGTAACATGAAAAAATAATATTTCTACGAAATAATATAAATATTGTAGAGGCTTGTCTACCTATAGTGTAACGCCTATAACTTGATATATATGGCGCCACCCTTCCTTATGTTTTTTGTGCCTCGTCGTAGAGACGCTAGGTACTAAAAATATCCGTGACGAAATTATGACAGGATCGATCCCACGGGCGGGCCTGCTTGAGATGTTGTCCTCGATACGATATTATAAATATTTAATTTATTTTTCTTATACCCTGTTCCAAATATAGTTGATTATATAGTAGTCTGTGTAATGTCAATAGCCTGTCGTCATCGACATTGTTGAACAAAGCCTGTCGTTAAAAGTAAACTTTTGAACTTTTTTACTTTTAAAGTTAATTAGCTTGTATTTTATTTTTATTCTTACCAGGCTGATGCCTTGCATGAGCTAGACTACTTAAATTTTATATTTCAATTTATTTACGTAGAGTAAATGTGGTAGATCGCCAGCGCTGTCCTTGCTTAATCCACTTCCCAGAAGTAGTAGAAAACCGTTTTTAGGTGAAAGGGTACTAAAAGTATTTACTGTTTACCTCCTGCTTATGGTAGGTATTTCTGTTCCGAGATTTTCGGAGAAGCTGTTACCTATACACATTTACTACCTAAAAAATATTTTTTGCATAATTACTATTACGAGTTTATATAGCGTTTACAACCCTAAATAAATTTACGTAGTTATTCCCATAACAATTAAAGAACACATCAGGCGTAGGCCCATGGGAGTCCTCTACGAGCATTTTAGTTTCATTCATAAAGTAAAGTACTCACCTACCTACTCGTCCCGTTATCTTGTGTTTCTCACGAGCTTAGATAGGAAGTGATAAAGGATAGTAAAAATTATGAATGAATCTTTACTACAATTGTAACTCTATTATAAAAAATATAGTGAAATTGGTACAGTAGTTAATGTGGTAGTTGACTCTTTCTTTATATTATCTCAGTGTTGTTATTACGCGGGATTAAGGCTCTACGGCTTTAGAACATAACTCGCCTCACCATATAGGTACATGTAAAGAGACATTTTTACACCTTTTGAACTTGGTAAAGGTCAACTAATTGGCCGCCCCTGTATCAAAACGAAAAGCCCCAAGGCAGATAAACATATTTAAACATTTTTTTTTGTAAATACATACATATTATACATAGAAAATATTCAGACCAATGCAAACAATCATGTTCAAGAACACAAAGATTTGCATTGAGCGGGAATTAAACCCGAAACCTCTGCGTAGCAATCATGTTATACCTATAACCAATACGCAGAGGTCGTCATATTATTAACAGGGTTATGGGGTTAATAGTAAAAAATTTAGTAGATAATTCTCTTACATGCGCTTCAACTTATCATCGTTGTTGGCAAGTAAGTACTTATCTAAAGTGTAATGATAAAATGTCATTCCCTATTTAACTACAATGCTCTACACATGTTTTAACTTTAACCAAACAAGATTGACGGCTTGCCAAGTTTATTTTGTTAAGAGTTTTACTGCGCTGCGGTTTATTTGTGAAACTTTTTTGTTTTGTATATGACACCTGCTTTAGATAACGAGGATGGTATACTTGAGCAATAAACAGTCGTGGGAAATAACCAAATACTTACACTTAAATTGAAAAATAAGTTTTCTTTTTAACCGTGACATCTGTAGTAAGATTTACCTGTGTTCTATTATAGATTATAGAGGTACTCAGGAAAAAATAGTTCATCAAACGGAGCGGATGAGAAAAATTCTAATAGGTAGGTAATAGGTACGCATGCTAGTGCATTAGAATTGATGAAATCCGACGCATAAGAAACTTCCCAGAATTTCTTGTTATTAATTTTTTTATATGGCTGTGAGGTTAATAAGAAAGCAGTCCAATTGATGTAAAAACCACTGCTTATTGGATAAACTTCAGGAACACCAGCGCCGCTACCTTCCCTGATTGTCCCATATCCTTTTAATTTCACTAGTAGACTATCCACCGAAATACAGTAATTTTTTCTGCGGTTTCGAGTTCTAGCTTAGTTTAGTTCGTCTATTGTTTTTGTTCAAATAAGATTGAAGAGAAGAAGAAACTATAGTTTCTATCATTGCTATAAATAAAATGTCACCAATGTAACAAATGCAGAGATAGACCTCTACCATTGACGGAAGAAAAGAATACCTATAAATTCAGTAAGACCAAAGTGCTTATTCTTCTTGTTCTTGCAGTGCCTCTCCACTACTGGAAGTTGGCCGTCAGCTCTGCCCATCCCTCGCCAGACGAAACAGTTCTTCTACGTTGGCGATACCGGTCCATTGTCTAACGTTTCGGAGCCAAGACATTCACAAAGTGCTTCAATTAAAAAAATAACGTTTCCTAGAAATTTCATGATGAATGCTTCCTGAGAGTAATAAAATGTCAATGACGGATTTTTATT
Source organism: Schrankia costaestrigalis (assembly GCA_905475405.1). Classification (NCBI taxonomy): domain Eukaryota; kingdom Metazoa; phylum Arthropoda; class Insecta; order Lepidoptera; family Erebidae; genus Schrankia; species Schrankia costaestrigalis. The sequence continues at coordinate 11,726,055 of FR997843.1, read as the reverse complement.
AGCTATAAAATCATCTATCTATAAAATTAAATTTATGACGAAATGAAAAACCTATGAAATAATTATTTATGTGTGTAGGTACTTTACCTAAAGCCCGATTTACACATCGACAAGTACAGGATGGAGATCTATTTAAATCAACTTAATCAACAACTTACTACTTAACTCGCTACTGTACTTGTCGATGTGTAAATCGGGCTTAAGTATATTTACGTGTCTACTTATTTGAAAGAATTCAAATAGTTTTTTTCGTATGTAATGAATGGACAGAAAGAATGTAGTTATTTTAAAGGCACCGACTTATAAATGTAAGTATGTAATTAAAACGGAGAAAATAATACTTTCCCACGCAAAGTTACCCAGCTGCAGACCGTATGCCAAAAATAGTACTGTCCAGTGCCCATTGTTTCACTCGATAATAAAAACGAAGATTAGTTTCTAAACAGCAATATCGTAATATATAATAAAGCGTCTTGGAAATATTCAGCGCCATAAAACATCTGCGGAGGCCTCCGCAGCTGCGTTCAGAAGAAAATACGTCACACGTGTGCCCGAGCTATAGTCTAGTCGATAACTACCTGCAGCCACTACTGATAACATGTTTATTGTTTACTGTTACTGTATTCGGCTAATTCGTTTTATCCCACAAATCTTCATCGCACACCTGCACTAATTACAATAGGTACCTAACTTACTTGTTTGAACTTGAATTAACGATTAACTATTGAATGAAAGTTTCCGAGAAAATATATCTATTGCAAGTTTTGTTTACAATCGAAGTGTGAGTCAGAAGTGGCTACGTATTTTAAGCCTTTTTACAATGTTCCCCTTTTTGTTATTGAAATTAAATTTAAAACTTTATTTTACCTATAATGTTTTGGTACCTAATAAACTACTGGTAAATTCGTTAGGATATTTTGTATTTTTGATTTATGATTAATGCTAACTTTCTTTGATAGATAAGTTTATTGTTATATTTATAATGAGCTGGTTACTTATACCTAGTTTTTTTTAGATTTTTCAATCCAGTTTTATTAAGCATTTAAGAATCTGAATTTAGACATTGGTGTTGGATTTTCCGATGAATTCATGCGAAGACTACTGAAATCACGTTCAATTTGTCAGATTTAGATACTAAAATCTGATATTACATTTGCCTTTAATTTGGTAAAATATTACGTCTGCACTATAGCTACGGGTGGAAGGGTACACCTCCGGCGTGGGCGCACATGCGTCCCATGTGTAGCGATGTCTTCGTAACGCTTCACCCGCGCCGCCCGCCGAGCGACGTTGAACCAATTAAATGACGAAATATGCCGCCCCTGTTCACTCCAAACTGTTAGGTTTTCAGGACAAGTTCTTTGTTCAATTTACTTAAACGTAACGGGCTTTAAGAGAGTCCGAATTTAGAAATTAAGAAAGAAAAAAAAAATTTCTTTGCCGCAGCTGTATATGATGTCCTGTATACCCTCCGTGTGGTGACGGACTAAGAGTACAATTATGTCACCACCCCATTTCATCCCATGGGTGTCGTATAAAACAGACTAAGGGACTATCCGTGAATATTATCTTTACGTAATAAAAAGAAGGAAAACTTGAAATTAAACCCTATACCAATCCGTTTGGCCAGCTTGGTATTAGTAGGCCAAATATCCCTCCCTATCCGTGAATATTATCTTTAAGAAATAAAAAGAAGGAAAACTTGAAATGAAACCCTATACCAATCCAGACGGATTGGTATAGGGTTTCATTTCAGCTAGCATGGTGATAGTAGGCCAAGTATCCCGCCGTCATGGGAGGAGGCCCATCCCTGCTGCAGTGGTACATTAATGGGCTGTTATGATGATACCCTTTATTCTTAAATTGGTTCACCAAAGTACTATTTAAGATAATATGGTATTACAACATAGATTTGTGAACTAGGTACATATTATGATTTGTGTCCACAGGTGAACAAAATTAAATGCTTACTTCAAACGTATTTACCTACCTTTGTCTTGAGCGTCACTCACCCATCGGTTGCCAACAACCTCAGATCATCGGTTTACCTTGTGACGAGCCCACCCGGGTCTGATAATAATATGACGATTCGAATGACGTTATTTATCACGATGCACGTTATTTTGAAAATAATTCCAAGTGGTACGTTACTTCGAAAGTACTTTAAATCAAAAACCGCTATCCAATGCCTTTGTTGCCCGTGGTCCCTTCGATAGCCCCTGCAGGGACCACGGGTAAAATAAATTACCCCATGGTCCCTGTTGAAATTATTAGCCGACTAATTAAAATACGTTGTAACATTATTTAACGAATGTAATGTATATTTTTATTATAATATCAAAAGATGTACATACCTTTTCAGAGGAAGGGGTTGAAGTGCTACCGAATGTCTGAACCGTTTTCGATCGTCCTCTGTTTTGTCAGAGTTCTTTTATTTAACAAGATTATTTAATTCAATTAGATTTATTTAATTTAAATCTTTTTATATTTTTTTCTTTAATTAATCTAAAAGTGGTATTCTGGTCCTTAAACATATCGTTAAAAATAAAGTTAAATGATAAAATAAACGTCAAGTTTGACGTTTCTTAATGGAGAAGATTACATGAACTGTCACTTTAGAAATTACAAGATTGCCGTTTTAAGCTTCATCTCATATCAACCCTTTAATGTCCCACTGCAGGGACGGGCCTCCTCCCGTGATGGAGGGATACTTGGCCTACTAATACCACGCTGGCCAGACGGATTGGTATAGGGTTTAATTTCAAGTTTTCCTTCTTTTTATTTCGTAAAGATAATATTCACGGATTAGTCCCTTAGTCGGTTTTTACGACACCCATGGGATGAGATGGGGTGGTGACATATTGTATTCTTACTCCTTCACCACACGAAGAGTTTTAAGCTTACATTACTTTAAAAAAAAAATTAAATTATAAATACAAGAATACCTATTGTGTGAGATTTTAACAACTAAAAGTTAAATTAACCGAATTTTTAACGATATTAGGGTATGAGAATTGACATGCAGTATAATTTAATTATATTAAAATCTACTTGCACTTCAACCCCTACCTTTGGATATATCCTTTTTGTTCTTACAATAAAAATACACATTACCTATATTCGCTATGATGTTAAGACGTATTTAAATGAGTCTGATTAAAATTTTGTCAGGGACCAGATGTAATTTCTTTTACCCGTAGTCCCTGCAGGGACTATCGCAGGGACCACGGGCAACAAAGGAGAGAATGACGTTGTCCCGAGATCCGACGCACGTTAATTCGAAAATATTTAGAAGCGGTACGCCAGTTCGAAAGTACTGAAAATCTGAATTTGTCTGGGGATCGAACTCGCGACCTCGATAAAGCCTAATCTTTCTATTGGGTCTGGGAAACAAGATTCCTGCCTCTTCCGGTATGCGCTCGCCATTCCAGAGCTTTTCTACTGTGTTTTAGTCAAGTTTAATAACAAGGAATTTCGTCCTCATAAATTAATAGATATATTGTTACCCTAACGTCACCCCGTCATTGTCCGGTATTCACAACGCAATTGTTTTATTTGACTAAACGCGGTGTACCTACCGCGTAATACTACCCCATCCTTTCACCTACTCGGAACCTTGCCAACTAATTATACACATTAAATATAGGTAAACATCGTACTAGTGTTTTTGTTTAAAAATTACAATGACTCTAATATTAATTGTCATCTGATAGAACCATGTCGGTATAATGGGCATTTTAGATTTAAACCGAATGATCACAATCACACATTCCTTTGCATCTGTTAGGTAGGTAAGTAAATGTGGCGGCCTCCAAGTAAGGTTACGTAAGGATAACCCCTAGAGTTATCCATAAATAATTATGTACCTAGGTACTTAATATGTTTTTATATTTCTCTAATTAATTATATTTATACTATGTACACTTCTCATCAAAAAATTCAAAACACCTTGTAAGTTTGTGTTTTGTAAGGATTATCTGATTATCGTTTGGCACATCACGTTACGATTGTTAACCTGAAGACATCCTAGGTGACCAAGAGCCAAGACTGGGGACGGTAATTTCGACAATACTTGGTGCTAATCTTTAGTGAAATTACACGTTGCCTAAATGAAGATATAAGAAAGCCTTTGAATAAAAGGAGGGTTGTAAGTACATTCATTCAGCAAGAACCGCTTACCACTGAGGAGGACGAGAAAGAGGATAGTATGACCATTTGCCAGGATTTGCCAGGACCCTCACGACCTAAAAGGATTATGTGAAGGAATTGGAATTACACAAAAATGTTTTATTTGCACTTTTCCAGAGCGTATAGTTCGAAAACGAATGGTACAGTCACGAGCACGCATGTGTAAACATTTTCACATTTTGTAAAACGATTATCTAAAGTTCTGCTAATCCAAAATTGTTTATTCGAAGATTAGTTCAAAAATGTACGGAACCTTCTCTAAATTACTAATTAATTTTGGTATTCTAATGTCTAGATAACTTGAGGAGCTCCGGAACAAAAATCGATAATTCTACTTTTTGTCTAAACCATTTTTATTGTTTTTTCGGTTGGTCATAGTATTCATACATAATATACATCAGTCAGGACGCGACAAATCTCGATAAAAACGTACGAAAAAAGAGTCTAAAGATGGGCTGCCGTCCTAAAATCCGACAAATGAAGCGATACGATAAAGTATTATAAAAAAAATTTAATTTTCGTAACTAATACCGATAAATGTTTTATAAATTCTTCAAAATATGCCCCCTGTTCTGAGCAATTACCGACAAAAGTATTTTTATTTTTTATTTTTTTAGAATTAAAACACTTGTGGCAGCAGTAATCGTTTATTTTGGAGCAGCAATATTTTATACTGAATCCATGGCCAATAAAATAAAAAATTGTCTATTGAAACTTTTGACACTTGAAATAAACCGATAATTGCAACATAGCCGTTCAAATCCCGATAATTCCATTATGGTCGGACCAAAACCCGATAATTCGAAATTTGAAACTAAAATTGTAGGTAAACTATCGACATTAGATTTTTTTAGTATTACTTATTTAAAAGCCCTTACTACAAGTCTTATTATCGTTAAATTTGTTTATCAATTAACATACTCATTGCTACGTACCTAAGTCATAATTTTGTGTTTCCTCTAAAAATACGAAAAGTGGATTTATCGGTTTTTGTTCCGGAGCTCCTCACTTACAAAATTTGACAATGTGTATTGCTCGTGACTGTACTACAGAAAAGTATGTAGGACCAAAGTTATACAGAATTTTATAAGCTTTAATTTCATCTCAATTTTGTAAGAACATTTTTTGCTAAAACGCGCCATTTTTGATATTATTAGCGAAAAACCTAAAATTGAGACCTTTGCCCCAACCTCCTAGAGGTGGGGACTTTTAGTTATCTCTCTAAGTACCTTGAATAAGTTTCTGTAGAAATCACTTAAGTTCCCGCTCACGCACTCTATAACTACTTTATTGATTGGACTAATATTACACATATTCTTAAATATTCACATTTTTCAGATACTTAATCTTTAAAAAACACAAACTTGCAAAGCGAGTCAATTTTTTTGATAAGAAATTTAATTAATTAAATACTACAACTAATACATTTCTCTATTAAAATTGTATATCTTGGTTGGTACTTAAAAAGAAGAATGGGCAATTTTGTATGGAATCCGTCCCCACCCTTGTAACACTTATAGCTATACATCAAACGAAAGTACTTGAAAAGTGCAGCATTTTATTGTATGAAACTAATCTGTCAGTCATGGGAGAACAGAGTTATTGAGGATAAGAGAATAAAAATAATACACGATAATATTACATACTTTAAGCTAATGTTTACTATATAAGCACGGTAGAGTCACAAGGCAATCTTACTAGTAGACGGACCATAATTATATCTAGATCATTCTACATCATCCAGAAAATCATCCACAGCATTTTCTGACTTTAGGATAACTAGCCTTGCTAAACTAAACCATTTAACCATTTAAGAAATGTTCTTTATGCAGCAACCATTGCAGAAATAGTAAACGACAGAATTTATGTTCCTCAGGCTCGGCAGCGGCTCGACTCAGACTAATAGGTCGATAACCAGCCGGTTCGGACTTCTTTTGTCGGGTTTCGGTATTCCGATAACCATGGCGTCTTTCCACTGTTGCAAGAAGACACAATTTGATATTGCGACATTGAAGATGCATGTTAAGGATGAAGAGACGTTCAGGGAATAAATTGATGACTATATTTGTTATTCTTTCGGAGCCGGGTGCCTTTTTAGGGGCGAGAAGTTTAATGTCCGTATGGTGACGGACTAAGAATACATGATGTCACCATCCCCTTTCATCGCGGATGTCGTAAAATCCGATTATGGGAATCCTTACGCTTATGTTATCACTGCTAGAGAAGGAAAACTCAAAATAAACCCTTTACCAACCCGTCTGGCCGGCGTGGTAAAGTAGACCAAAAACCCTCCAAAATGAAAATGACAACACCAATCCACGGGGCCAAATGCTTGCGGACTTCATGGAGAAGGAAGGACTTTTTAAGATGAACTCCTTCTTTAAGAAGCGTAACTGCCGCTAGTGTACTTGGATTAGTCCTGATGGTGTCACTAAAAATGAGATTGACTTCATCATGTCGACAAAACGCCATATATTTAATTATGTCTCAGTGATCAATTCGGTAAAAACCTGAAGCGATCACCGGATGGTGAGAGGCACATTAAATATCTAGGCTGGAAAAAAGTGGACTGATAAAGTCTACAAGTCTCCGACCTACAACAGTCCACATCCCTGAGAACTTCCAACTCATATTACAGAACCGTTTCGAGAGCCTCAGCGAAGAATTACATTGGAAGTAGTTGCCGCGTCAGGTCCAGTTATCTTTCTAATATACCCAACTATGCATACGAACATAGCGCTCAGAATTGCCCGGTTAAAGTGGCGGTGGGCAGGGGACATAGCACAGAGAACTGACAGCCGTTGGGGTCGAAAGGCTCTGGAATGGCAATTCTCCTCAATAACTCTGTTCTCCCATGACTGGCAGATTAGCTGTCATACAATAAAATGCTTAACTTTTCAAGGGCTTTCATTTGATGTATAGATGAAAGTGTTACAAGGGTGGGGACGTTTCGCCCATTCTTCTTTATCGTCAAAACAATTCGATGTTAGTACTCGGATTGTTTTTGGTTTTCGCAGCATTCTTTTTTGATTGGTAGAGTCATCGTTTTTACGGTTGATACGACCCACTCACGCTGTTCACAGGGTGTTTATGCGTGAGTGGGCCGAATCAACCGGGGCTGTACCACCCTTTCACAGAAAACCGACGTATAAAGCATTTTCTTTTACAACTGCGTTTCGTTGGTGAGTTCACCATCAGGCGGGCCGGGGTTGTTCGTCTGCTGCCTTAAGGCAATAACAAAAAAATGCCTTATTCGTTATTCGCTAGTAAAATTTTCTGTGTCCATACTGTCTTTTTCATATCATAAGTCTTCAGTCAAGACAGTTCAGTCAATTTTAGAAAATTAAATACCTCAAACGTGCCCTTGCTTAGTGCCCTTTATTACACAAACATACGTCTCTACATTCTTATATTTAGAACAGCGCTCTCTTTTGTTAATATACTACAACACCAGTAAATTTATCATTGTCAGCACCATCTATTAGGCATGTTTCATTTTTTACGGCGTAAGCTCAATACACGGTTTTTATGTTTCCCGGTAGATGTCGAATACAATTCTAGTAAGAATCGGATCTTCATTTTTAAAGAAACCTAGTAGGTTTATTTTTTTGTAGGTGTAATGGCCCTCGCCCATAGCGTCTTTTTGCAGAGATACAGTCGTGATGCACTCGCAATGCTGTCGCGCATTTTTATTAACAACGCCACAGCATCTCTACAAAAAGTAGCCGGGCCCTAAGGTTTATAAATTATTATGGTAGCTTGTTAATTTCAGATTATTGTGATCTAATATCAAAACAATAACATATCAAGCCATGAAAGTACTACTACAGGGACGGGTCTTCATCAGCGATGCGTCGATTCCATGGTTACGTGGCGCCCCATTTTGTCGTATAGAGTCGCATTTTGTGTAGCGTCGCCATATTATGTCGGGTGGCGTAGTATTGCGTAGGGTGGCGTAGCATAGCATCGTGTGGCGTAGAATTTTGTCGTGAAGTGTCGCATTTTGTCGTGAGACGTTGTATGTTCTCGTGTTGTGTCGCATTGTGTCGTGTAGCGTCACATTGTGTCGTGTAGCGTTGTTTTTTTTTCGTGTAGCGTCGTAATTCGTGTCGTTTGATTTCGCATTTTGTCTTGCAGCGTCGCAATATGTCGTCTGGCGTTGCATTGTGTCATTTAGCGTCGCATTGGGTCGTGGGGCGTCGCATTTTGTCGTGTGGCGTCGCACTGTGTCGTATAGCGTCGCAATTCGTCTCGTTTGGTTTCGCATTTTGTCTTGTGGCGTCGCATTGTGTCGTGTACTGTCGCGCATTGTCGTGTAGCTTCGCAATTCGTGTCGTTTGTTTTCTCATGTTGCCTTGTGGCATCGCATTTTACCTTCTGACGTCGCCTTGTGTCGTGTAGCGTCGCATTGCGTCGTGTGGTGTCGCATTTTTTTTAGGCGTCGCCTTGTGTCGTGTACTGTCGTATTAGCTAGTATTATAATAATTTGTTTTTACACGGATAGCTATTAGGTAGGTACCTAATGATAGAATTTTATCCAAAATAACAACTTATTTTTTTATATATTAACGGACATCTCTACACAGCGCCATCTGTTCCCAAAGTAAGCTAAGCTTAACCTGCTTGTGTTATGGGTAACAGAACAACGGATATTAATACTTATATTTTTTTTTGTAAATACATACATATTATACATAGAAACACTCAGACCAATGCGAATAATCATGTTCATGCACACAAATATTTGCATTAAGCGGGAATCGAACCCGAGACCTCTGCGTAGCACAGTCATGTTATGTAACCACTACACACTACACTACACGCAGAGGTCATCAAATTGTATAGCAAACCTGGCTTTAGGAATTAAAATAAGATTATCAGATTCTCAAACTGCAATGCATAAATAAAATTCTTCACATGACGCAACTAACAGGCGATTGACAGTACATTTTCATTACACATGTTATATTTCAAAAGGCTATAGCGACATTAACCATTCCTTGATGCCAAGATATGAGGTCATCAGTCAATATCTTTGTAGTTCTACTAATATTAGTCTTCCAAGCATAGTTTACGTAATCAATCTTAATGCTCGTTAATAAGGTTGAATATCAATTAGCAGAAACTGAACTCAGTGACTATTTTCGCTTATTACTGAAATATTGTGACTTTATGATCTAATTATAAATTAGGAACAGTAGTTATAGTAAATACACTGTAATTTGTATGATTGAGTTAGATATTTAAATGAATGCAAAGATAATAACGCAGATTCAGAAAATATACTTATAAATTCATAAACGGAAATTATGAAAATAAAAGGATGCGTCGATACTGCGAAGTACTGAGCAAAAGACCGCGGCGATACTTTAATGTGAACGGAAACCGCTACTAAACTTATCAACACCCGTTTGTTTTCAAACCAAATGATACTTATTTTCGCAATAATTTTAAAGTGTTTATATGTGAAAGAAATAATGCCAATACCGTGTATTATTGAAGTTGGAAGATAATAAAAGACATAGAGCGCATATTGGATCGTTTGGCACAGCACGTAACGATTATATATACCTATGAAGACATCCTAGGTGACCAAGAGACATGACTGGAGGCGGTAATTTCGACAATACTTGGTGCTAATCTTTAGTGAAATTCGTAAATATACTTTATTTGACAACCTCTGTGGCGTAGTGGTTTATTACATGGCTGCTACGCAGATATCTCGGGTTCGATTCCCGCTCAATGCAAATCTTTGTGTGCATGAAGATGATTGTTTGCATTGGTCTAAGTATAATATTAAGTAAGTAGTAAGCCGGTATGTATGTATTTACAAAAGGAAAGAAAGAAAAAAAGAAAAAATATTTATTCGGTGAAAACCAAGACACACACGAATTACAAAATACACAGACTCACATTAAAACACAGAAGAAAAAAGAAAAAAAAATAGATTATTACAATGTAAAATGAAAACAGTAAATTACAATATAAAACGCAACAGATAAGTAAACATAAATAAGAATAATATGTGTGACCTGGTACACCAAAAACGTCACCAACTCAGCATAATGCCAGGACATAACATCCTGGCGCTGGTATTATGTTGGTACCTGAGCAACTACGTCTGTCAAGCAGGCTATAAAACCAGTTATATTCCAAATTAACTATATTTATGAGTAAAATAAATACATAGATACTAGAAAACATTATATACAAATTATAAAATAAATATATTAGAATAATATCATTTCGTCGAATGCAAAAAATCCGTGTCTTTGCGTAGATTGTTTGTGGTGAGTTTACTACATTTTATTGACAGCTGACAGTTAGGTACTTGAAAGTATACAAGTATTATAATATCCGTTGTTCTGTTCCCCATAACACAAGCAGGTTAAGCCTATAATGCCTAGCCTAAAGCCCGATTTACACATCGACAAGTACAGTAGCGAGTTAAGTAGTAAGTTGTTGATTAAGTTGATTTGAATAGATCTCCATCATATTTTTTGGCGAGTTTAGTACGAAGTAGCCCCCAATCTCGCGTCTCGCTAACTTAACTCGCCAAAAAATAGGATGAAAATCTATTTAAATCAACATAATCAACAACTTACTACTTAACTCGCTACTCGTACTTGTCGATGTGTAAACCGGGCATAAGATGTCCGTGAATATTTATTTATTTCTTTAAAACCGCTTTTTATAAAGGATCCAAATGTTACCTATTGTAGCAACCTGTACCTAAACACTTTATTCCATATTTTACGCGTACCATGCATTGTAGAGATTGAGATCGTGTTTATGATATTATGCGGTAGTCTAAGGGCCAGATTCAGAGACCGCACTTTGACTTTACTTTGAAGGAAAGTTCGACTTTGATACAAAAACGAGATATAAGGCTCAGATTCAGGGCCAGATTCAGAGACCGCACTTTGAATAATGAAAGTAAACTTTTTCATGCGAAAAATTACTTTAATGTTGTTCAAATTCAGATATAATAACTAGACTTTGCTAAAGTAAAGTCAAAGTGCGGTCTCTGAATCTGGCCCTCAGAGTCGTGACTTTACTTTCTTTCAAAGTAATCTTCCCAAAGTAAACTTTTCATGCGAAAAGATTACTTTAATGTTTTTAAATTCAGAGATAATAACTAGACTTTGCTAAAGTAAAGTCAAAGTGCGGTCTCTGAATCTGACCCTAAGGTACGGTAATAGAAAGGTATGGTAGGATGGTATGGTAATATGTCTATTATAATAGAACTTTCTATTACCTGTCGGTAATAGAAAGTTCTGAATAGTTTCTCAGAGCAATCCAATGGGAAATATATGCAGGACACTGTCCTTCACCGTCCGTAACTATCTACAGTTTAATTTTGTGCTCGCAGCCTTTATGATAAGTACCTACCTAAGTAAAAAATATTTAAAGTAGACTTACAATAAAATTCTAATAAGGATCACCGTGTGGCGACGGAGTAAGAATACAGTGTGTCACCACCCCATCTCATCCCATGGGTGTCGTAAAAACCGACTACTATCCGTGAATATTATCATTAGGTAATAAAAAGAAGGAAAACTTGAAATTAAACCCTATACCAATCCGCTTGGCCAGCGTGGTATTAGTGGGCCAAGTATCCCTCCACGTGGAGGCACGTCCCTGCAGTGGGACATTAATGGGCAGTTATGACAATAAAATTCTAGTCTTTCAATATGACAGTTTTGCTTGTTTGTAAGTTGTAAGGTAAAATGTATTAGGTACTTATTAATATTTCATAATAAATATCATTTTCTTGTGTTAAGAGAAATAAAATCAAATTTTCCGTAACACGAGGTAATAACATTTTAAAGCTTTAGCCCGGTAATGCATTGTGGATGTCAAAGTAACATGGCATACACAAGGAATCGATACAGGAAACAAGCGAGCGCGTATACATAACCCAGAATTAGCAATGTCCCTGTCGCATCTGCTGCCAGTTCAGAAACGCAAATATCTCGTAAACGGAATTGTATTGCGAAAATCATTTCAGTTAACGTTAATGTAGTTGTGCTTGTTTTAAAAGGTCATTGGTTCTGTTCTGAATGGTAAATTATTTTACTAGTAGGTACCTAATTCAGTCGTTCAGTCAAACACTATTTAGATATTTGGTCCATCACGTGCGTAGGTATTTTGGTAATAAAATTAGTCCTATGATGAATGCCCGCTGAACTAGGCGAAATATGTTGAGCTATAAGACCTAATCTTAGCATTCCATGGATTATCCGTGCGGGTGCCGGGTCCATCGCGTGATAGAGGACGTATAACACTTGCATAACACGACCCAGATGTAAGTTTAAGGAGGCCCTCTTACAACGCGTTAGCGGTCACCTTCACTGTATGCTATGTTCCGTCCTCTACATATCCAAATTTGGTATGAACCTAGCAATGTAAAAACTGTATATTACCACATTTCAGGCAAATAAAGTAAGTATATTCTATTCTATGATAAAATGGCTCTACTATACGTCAGCTACGCTGAAGGTATGTTTTTATTTATTTTGTTTATTTTAAAAAAGACAACTCCCGCACTAGGGATCATGTCCTGTGTCGCGGGGACCTTTTTACAAACAACAATTAACGGACACAAAGAACACCCAGACCAGGACAATAATCTGTGGATCTCACAAATTATTGTCCTGCGTGGGGATCGAACCCATAACCTCTTGCACGGCAGCCGCTTGTGCTACCGTCGCGCCACTGAGGTCGTCATGTGTCGTCATATATATTTTACATACGAAGACACACATATTACTGTCTCGGTAGAGCAGCGTTTGCGGATGTCAAAAATGTTATATTTAAGTGGATTTCAAAAGGTCATGGAGTTCTCCGTGTGGTTGGTGACGGAGTAAGAATACAATATGTCACCACCCCATCTCTTCCCACGGGTGTCGTAGAAACCGACCTATACCAATCCGTCTGGCCAGCGTGGTATTAGTAGGCCAAGTATTCCACCATTACGGGAGGAGGCAGGAGGCCCACCGTTCCTGCAGTGGGACATTAATGGGCTGTTATGATGATGAAAAGGTCAAAATAAAAAGAAACTTAATTGAATTGAATATGGTTGGTGATTACTAATCATATGTGTGAAGATTATTATTTATTTATTTTATTATTTATTTATATTCAATTCTGTTCTGTGATATAAGTACATCGCTATATACCTAATTATCTTACGAGAGCGACGACGTATCCTCCATTGGTATAGCGAAATTTAAAGTGCCTACGTTAACAAGGACTGCTTAGGTAAGAGTCTGAGTCACAGGGATGTTTGAACAGCCAGCGTGATTTAAGGATTAATCATCCTAGACCGTGGTTTACTGAATACAACTGCTGCAGACTACACAGCGAAGATGCTCCTTTAATCCAGCTCCTATTAATGCCTCCCGGTTAAGTTTTAGTCTAAAAAAATAAATAAATATTCCTCACACTTTCAAATAACGCCACCTAGTGGCAAACTAAGCAGAACTTGTACTATGGGTACTAGATAATGGATAAACATACTTAAATACTTTTTTCTTGTAAGTACATACATATTATACATAGAAAACACCCAGACAATGACACAACAGACAAAAGAGATGCACACAAAGATTTGCATTGAGCGGGAATCGAACCCGAGACCTCTGCGTAGCAGTCATGTTAAGTAACCACTACGCCACAGAGGTCGTATATAAATAAGTATACACCAATCATTAAAATAATAAACCATGCTCGCCCAACCAAAAGATAATTAATATGGGATTTTCTATCAAGTGTTACTTCTTTCCCAGACATTGCATAACACTCGTACTTAGTCAGATTTTATGACTCCCTTTTTTTTTTAATTGACCTACCAGAATGACTCTATGGTGCCTGATGTTAAGCATCCAATAGAGTTTAAGAGTGGCGAGCACCATGCCAGTTACAATATTTGTAGAAGCATGAATGTCTCCACTATGGCGGCTTAAGAAGATGCTTTTCCACGCCTCGCTTGAAAGAACCAGGATCGTAGTTTGAAGGAAAAACGTGGCCTTTTGAAGAGATAGGGCAGTACCTAATGCAATGCATTACTTTAATCTGTCACCCCAATAACATCCATCACTAGATGTAGGCACATATCAATAATACAATGTTTATTTGTGATTGTAAAACAAAATTACGATGTTTATATTTCATTTGTAATTAGTTGGCAAGTTTCCGAGTAGGTGGGAATGTGCGGGGTAGTATTACGCGGTAGGTACAACGCGTATAGTACAATAAAACAATTGTGTTGTGAATACCGGACAATGACGGGGTGACGTTAGGGTGACAATAAATCTGCTAATTTATGAGGACAAAATTTCTTGGCTATTATTTAATTAGAGTACATATTTGTAGTAGCAAAGTTCTAGAATGGTGTTCGTTTACTTAGAAAACACAAGGTGAGAAACCGACGATGTAGTGACGATCATAAAAGCCCATTAATGTCCCACTGCAGGGACGGGCCTCCTCCCGTTACGAAGGGATACTTGGCCTACTAATACCACGCTGTCCAGACGGATTTGTATAGAGTTTAATTCAACTTTTCCTTCTTTCTATGTAAAGATAATACATATTTACGGATAGTCCTTAGTCGGTTTTTACGACACTCGTAGGATGAGATGGGGTGGTGACATATTGTATTCATACTCCGTCACCACACGGATAGCGCCAACCAATAGGTTAGGGAGGCACAAGACTGAAGAAGGTGAAGCCATTTCAAGGATGCGTAGGTATACGTCCAGGAGTATCAGACGTTTTTTGAGATGATACAAATTATTTTAAACGTCCGTTACGTTTAAATAAATTGAAAAAGGACTTGTCCTGAAAGCCTGATAGTGTGGTGTTAACAGGGGCGGCATATTCCGTCATTTACTTGGTTCAACGTCGCTCGGCGGGCGGTGGGTGAAGCGTTACGAAGACATCGCTACACATGGGACGCATGTGCGCCCACGCCGGAGGTGTACCCTTCCACCCGTAGCTATAGTGCAGACTATATGTTTAATAATTTAGGCTTGTATAATTTTAGGGTATTTTTGCATTTAATTCGAACGAATTGAATATAAGTAGGTACCTCATGTTTCACAATAATCCAATCCTCAAACTCAGAAATATGCATGTAACGTACAGAAATTACGAGCATGTAGGTAAATCTTTTAACTTTATCCCTCAAAGTATGAAAAAAAATACTTTAGGTGTTATTGTTGATAAATCTTGCAAGTAATAACAAAACAATAGACATGCAAAGCAGTTGACAAAAGTACCTTTTCGTCGATAGTAGTAAATTAATAGAAGTTATCAATTTAAATACTTATTTAAAAAATATAAATTTTAAACTTAATATTGATCTTAAAAGCTGAACATTGTGAGAAAGGTTAGCCATATTTATAATCTTTTGAACAAAACTTGCAATATTGTTTTTTCGGAAAGTTTCATTCAATAGAGCGCCAATATAATAGTGAAGTCAAGTTCAAACAAGTTAGGTACCTATTGTAATTAGTGCAGGTGTGCGATGAAGATTTGTGGGATAAAACGAATTAGCCGAATACAGTAACAGTAAACAATAAACATGTTATCAGTAGTGACTGCAGGTAGTTATCGACTAGACTATAGCTCGGGCACACGTGTGACGTATTTTCTTCTGAACGCAGCTGCGGAGGCCTCCGCAGATGTTTTATGGCGCTGAATATTTCCAAGACGCTTTATTATATATTACGATATTGCTGTTTAGAAACTAATCTTCGTTTTTATTATCGAGTGAAACAATGGGCACTGGACAGTACTATTTTTGGCATACGGTCTGCAGCTGGGTTACTTTGCGTGGGAAAGTATTATTTTCTCCGTTTTAATTACATACTTATATTTATAAGTCGGTGCCTTTCAAATAACTACATTCTTTCCAAAGAAACATATTTTAAGTACCTAAAACCGCATCCCTTAATAGATGGCAAAGTACTTTCTCACATACCTTTCCTCATATGATCTTTACTGTGTTATAAAATATGATTAATTATATAAATAAAAAGAATGTAACAGTTAATGATTTAGTAGCCCATAAAATTCTGTCGTCAACATTAAATTATTTTGAGGGAGCATTAATATGAAATTTCAAGTATTCTTATGTGCCAATAAACTTCTTATCATAACCAGAAGTAGGTATGATGTGCATAAAAATAATCCTTATGAGGTTATAGTAAGTGACGTGTTCAAGAATACAATCTAAATATGGTGCTACTAGAAGCAAGTAAGTACTATTTGTTTCTAAATTAGGTGGAGTTGCTTATTTCCCACGACGGTTTATTGCTCAAGTATACCATCCTCGTTATCTAAAGCAGGTGTCATATACAAAACAAAAAAGTTTCACAAATAAACCGCAGCACCGCCGTAAAACTCTTAACAAAATAAACTTAGGAAGGCGTTAATCTCTCCTTCGGTTAAAACATAATATGTACAGCATTATGGTTAAATAGGGGATGACATTTTATCATTACTTTGTAAGAGCGATGATAAGTTTAAGCGGTAGATATATTTGAAAGGATTACGTACTAGAGTTTATTTTTGACTTCTAATTATAAAATATGAAGCAACTCAATACTAAGGTACTTTATTACAACGAAGTGTTTTTTTTTAAATACGAAAATATAACTGTATTGAACTTGAAGAACAAATACGGTCCAGAAGCGAAGGGAACATGCAGAGTAAGGAATTGACTTCATACGGTGTCGTCAGACCTTTGTCGGTCTAGCTATAAACTTACTACGTTAAATGTAGGAAATACAATAAATAAGTAAGTAAGTGAAATAAATTAATTTATGTATAAAACTCTCCGTGTGGTGACGGAATAAGTATACAGTGTGTCACCACTCCATCTCATCCCGTAGGTGTCCGAAAAACTGACTAAGGGACTATCCGTGAATATTATCTTTACGTAATAAAAAGAAGGAAAACTTGAAATTGAACCCTATACCAATCCGTTTGGCCAGCGTGGTATTAGTAGGCCAAATATCCCTCCGTTACTGGAGGAGGCCCGTCCTTGTAGTGGGACATTAATGGGCTGTTATGATGATGATGTCTAAAACATTTCATGAATCATGGAATAAACGTCAATAAAAAGTAGCAAAAAAGATTTGCACTTGCCCGTGCATCGAACTTTTTATACCAGACTTCCGGCACATGTGTTTCTTTTATCCCATGACATAGGATTCTTGAAATGTAGCATGAAAAAGTTAATCTTTTTATGGTTACTTTCCCTAGCCTTCGAAACAAAAGTTATCTTTTAGCTTCGATGCAATAAAAGAAATAATACAGGACTTATTATGCCATTCATTTAATATACTACCAATCCATAATAATATGCACATCGGAAACTGGTATATTAAGTAATGTATCGCGTCTCTGGACTATACGCGTCCAGTCCAGAGACGCTGGTTCGAGTCCCGCCTCAAATACCAATTTTTTCCATTGTGTTTCTTTTTTTCGGATATATTACTACTATTTAGAAGTAGGGGTACGCGTCCTAATGTTGGCACTGCACCAGATTATCAGCACCCCCAACTAAATCTCAAATTATAAGCTTTCTATTAATTAATTTCGACTACCATTTAACAAACATTAAAATAAGATCCTTTTGGAATTATAAACTGATCCAAACACGACACTTTTTGAAAAAAAAAAGCGATATTTTTAAAAACGCGGGAACATATCCTTCACATTACTTTGTTTTGACAGTTTCTTATGATCGTAAGTAAGTTCAGATTTTTTTATTTTACTTTATTTTAGTTCTTTTAGATATTTTTTTACTGAACCTTTAGGTTTTATTCATGTATAAAATGTTTTATAAGGCTTATCTGACAATGGAAATGAACGTTATCTTGATTTTATGTTCATAGAGGTGCTGACATCTGGGTTAAACTTTTTTGCGAATTGCTAATTATCGGCACTGGTACTGTTACATGACAAAGTGGTATGTAAAATTGTTAATCCATGTTTTTTATTGCAAAGCGTGATTATTTTATGCCTAGAATTCAATATTCTTGGAAAAAGTACTCTATTATTTCGAATTTCATATCCTGGCATGGTGCTGAAACTAACATTGCTAGTTATTTTCATAGTGTTGATATTATGATCAAAAGAATGTCTATTATTTTTTGGAATTTTTTATTTTTATGTATTTTTTTTTCTGAAACTTCGGTTGTTAGGCTAGGTATAAATAAAAGAGATTTTGCTATAAACATTGGATTATATCATTTATCTACCTAATTTTATGTCTAATTTTAAGGTGCTGATAATTGGCTCGGTCGGTGCTAGTAATTGGTGATGATGGTGCCAATAATTGGTGTTAGGGTAATTATTTAGTCAAACTCATTTATATAAAATGTGTATGCATAAAGACAATTTTTTATGATAAAAATCAATTACTTATTTAATAGTGAACCGAGAAAGCATGTTGTTAAAGGCGTTATCAGTATTATCACTAAAGTTATACGATATTAAAGTAAGACTAACTCTTAAAGTGCTGATAATTGGTAGCATCACCCTACTACACTTTTCGGATTTTTCTAGTTATATCTAAGCTTTATAGGTAAAAAATAAATATGTAGTTTAGTAGTAATATTTTTCGTATCAGTTTGTAGAAGTCACGTTTATTACAGCTCGGTAAAGGCCCCCTGTAAGGACGGGGCTTTTTCAGTGACAAAGAGATACTATAGGCTCTACAAATACCACTCTACCCAGAGGGCATGGCATAGTGAAGGCTTTATTGTCTAGTTTTGTTTTATTTGTTTTTCTCTCAACATGAAATGATTAGGTACTACTGTATTGAGGGAATTCCAGAAACATTTATACTTACTAAGTTACAACGGACATAAAGATTTCAGTTTTAATTGATGGTATATTGATTTGCTCGTGATAATATCACGTAGGCTATTTTCATCAATATTCTAATGAAAAAAGAAATTTCCATTACGATACAGTGATTCCTCAGATTAGCGATTTAACCCCAAACAAACTCTTCATTCTTTCTCCGTGTAGTGACGCAGTAAGAATACAATATGTCACCACCCCATCCCATCCCAAGGGTGTCGTAAAAGCCGACTAAGAGACTATCCGTGAATATTATCTTTACGAAATAAAAAGAAGGAAAACTTGAAATTAAACCCTATACCAATCCGTCTGGTCAACGTGGTATTAGTAGGCCAAGTATCCCTCCGCCACGGAAGGAGGCCCGTCCCTGCAGTGGGACATTAATGAGCTGTTATGATGATGATGATGAAACTCTTCATTTAAAAGATCTACAAGTAATTGGAACTACGTTTGTTGTCTACTTCCAATTGCACTATTTTTTTATGATAGAGTAACAATTGTATTAAACATTCATTCATAATTTTTACTATCCTATTATCGTTTCCTATCTGAGCTCGTGAGAAACACAAGATAACGGGACGAGTAGGTAGGTGAGTACTTTACTTTATGAATGAAACTAAAATGCTCGTAGAGGACTCCCATGGGTCTACGCCAGATGTGTTCTTTAATTGTTATGGGAAAACTTATTTTAAGTTGTAAAACGTTTGGGTAATTTTGCTTAATAGTAGTTTGCTGGACAATAACATGATGGTAAAACTAATAAAAATGACCATCCTGGATACTCCATACGTGTGTGATTTTATCTGTCTACGTATTTTAGATACCTCTAACTGCTCTGAGGCAGTAATATGTTTATATAGGGTGGTTTCAGAACTTCGAACGAAAAAATATTTACTTAAATAATATAATAAATGCTTAAATAAACAAAGTTTATGAGATGAATAATATATTGCGCATTTTGTTGAACATAAATGTAGGTATAAGTACTAGTTAAATTAGGTTAAACCTACTATAGGCTACCTACTACACACATCAAAAAAGTCTAAGCAACATGCATGATATTACAAATTTACCATTTATATTAATTTATTTTACCATTTATTTTAATTATAACGTTGTATTTTATTTTTAAAATAATATTTTTAGGGTTCTATGATGTAAAAATAACAGCTGTTTTCTTTATAAGTTCTTTTAATAACAGAAATTAACAATATTAGAATATACAGGTACATAAGAAACTAAACTTTTTTTTTACAGATTGAAATTTCTTAAGAAAATGAATTTATTGTGAAAGAATAGGACAATTTAATCCAAAGTATGGCCTCCTCTGCTATTCAGAACTTGTCGGCAACGATTATTCATTGAATTAATGAGACTGTTTATGTCATCTTGCGGTATTCGCTCCCAATGGAATTGTAGCAAATCCTTCAGCTGTTGGGTTGTTGTCACTCCGTCCAAGTCCTTCAAAACACGTCTCTGGAGCATGTCCCATGCGTGTCGATCGCGCTACAATAATACAGGGGAACCCGCTGAACAGCATCCAGGCCGTAAAAGGAGTACAACCACTCGGCAAGACCGGTACATACAACTGACTGCAAGACGCCAGCCGATGTTAACCGCTCGAGAGATAAGTTTGAGGCTACAAAATTCAAGTGGTGTTGATGTAAGTCCCCAAACTGTGCGAAATCGACTGCATGAGTACGGCCTACGAGCTCGACGCCCTATCAGGTGCCCACCGATACGTCACGGGAATCGCGCTCGTCGAAATGAATGGTGTAGAGAACGCATAACATGGACCCAGGAACAATGGGATAAAATTATGTTTTCCGATGAGTCGCGATTCGGGTTTAGGCCTGATACAAGAAGGGTGCGAGTGTACCGTCGACCCGGAAATACTGAAAGACTCAGGTGCGTTCAGGAAGTTCATCCATACAGCGGCTCAACAGTTATGGTATGGGCGGGTATTATGAAGAACAGGCGAACTGAGCTCGTTTTTGTAAATGGAAACATGAACGCTGAAAATTACGTTGAGGATATTCTCAGACCTTATGTCCATCCATTTGCACAAACCTTTGGCTCCGATTTTACGTTAATGCATGACAATGCGCGTTCACATACAGCTCGGCGAACCAGTGAATACTTGGCAACGGAGAACATCCAGGTATTGCCCTGGCCTGCACAATCGCCAGACCTCAACCCCATCGAGCACGCATGGGACATGCTCCAGAGACGTTTTGAAGGACTTGGACGGAGTGACAACAACCCAACAGCTGAAGGATTTGCTACAATTCCATTGGGAGCGAATACCGCAAGATGACATAAACAGTCTCATTAATTCAATGAATAATCGTTGCCGACAAGTTCTGAATAGCAGAGGAGGCCATACTTTGTATTAAATTGTCCTATTCTTTCACAATAAATTCATTTTCTTAAGAAATTTCAATTTGTAAAAAAAAAGTTTAGTTTCTTATGTACCTGTATATTCTAATATTGTTAATTTCTGTTATTAAAAGAACTTATAAAGAAAACAGCTGTTATTTTTACATCATAGAACCCTAAAAATATTATTTTAAAAATAAAATACAACGTTATAATTAAAATAAATGGTAAAATAAATTAATATAAATGGTAAATTTGTAATATCATGCATGTTGCTTAGACTTTTTTGATGTGTGTATATACTATACTGCTTCTGTGAATTATAACAGTCCATTAATGTCTCGTTGACCTATTACAGGATGGAGTGAAACTTGACCTACTATGCTTTATGGTCTAACGTATTCATAAAAAGCTTTATTCACTATATTCATTTATTTATTATTTATAATAATTATCTCCATGTGGTGACGGAGTAAGAATACAATATGTCACCATCCCATCTCATCGCATAGGTGTCGTAAAAATCGACTACTGAACTATCCGTGAATATATCTTTACGAAATAAAAAGAAGAAAAACTTGAAATTAAACCCTATACCAATCCGTAGGCCAAGTATCGCTCCGTCATGGGAAGAGGCCCGTCACTGCAGTAGGGCATTAATGGGCTCCTAAGTTGATTTATTATTATACAAATTTAACCTGATAATTTTAATCCAGCAGTTTACAACTCCATTAATTTTGCACTTTTAAGTACTTAGGTACTATGTAGTTATCATCAAATTATAACATTTTCCAGATATTCTAATAACTTTTATATAAAGATATGTTTGTATTAACAGCATAAAAATATAGAAATAATACAGCAAGTGATGGTCTTACCCTAGATTTCCGAATGACTAATCAAGTAAAAATCAACTGTAATCAATAAATGTCAAATGTCAAATTTTAGTTCCTGAAAATAATTGTTGACAAGAGTATTGACACGTCTTGATTAGTTGATTTTTACTTGATCAGACATTCCGAAACCGGGGGTTAGTGTCCATGTTCATTTAGTAAATTTCAATATTCCTATTTCTGGAATAGTTACCACACCGGTGACGTACCTACCCGACAAAATATTAATAGCTTCATTATCCAAACTAATCTTCTAAATATAGTTGCTGTAGATAGTCTAAAATAATACAACAATTTTAACGTAGATAGGCGGGTTTTCTTTTAAGTTGTAGGTACATTATTTTCAGTGTAGACTATTAATCGAGTCTATCAAAGGCTAGTTCAATGAAATTGTTTTATAAAAGCTTTCTATGTTATTTACTATAATTTATCTAACTTCGACTTGTATTTTTATCGTAGTCTGTAATGTGGGTTGCTGTATCACTAAGTATGAACATTGCAAATAGACAGTGTCATTGTGCTCGGTGCTTGTATCCTTATTTAGTCCGAGTTTGTCAAACTAATATCGGAACCAAGTTGTTTTTAGCTAAAACTCGTAAAATACTTTTAATTAAATAAAATGCCTTCAAAATAAACACTTAACTTAAGTATGAGATTTTTTCAAATTTCAACACATTGTTTTTAGAGGTTCTTTCTTAGTGCGAGTTTGTCAATTAAAATTGGCAAACTCGGAATAAGGGCACTGGTGTGGTGCGTTACCTACGCTGCCTTTGCTCGTGCTTGTAAGTTCGTATGGTGACATACCTGTTCAAATGGGACTACTATTACTATAGAAATAAAAATATTATAAACAAAACATATTACTAAACTTTTCAATTTGTAGCCGATAATGTTAAAGAAAAAAACTGGAAAACTTAGAGACTCGTCTCTGCATTGGGAGATTTACGGACTGATACGAATAATAGACAAACATTTTACAGTTCGAAAACATAACTTGAAACCCTTTATGATCACAATGTCTACACTGTAAAATGACTTTGAAGCAAAATGCCTCAAATCCATATCTCTAAAGTGTTTTGACTTATTTGCAATACATCTGTATTGTTTCTTGCCTATGCAGCATAATGTCTCAAAATTATAAACGACTTTAAAGGATAATACACAATACGCCATTAGGACTAAGAATCAAAACGACGATAAATCAAATAATCATTATTTTTATTTGTGAATTATTAATTTTATTATTTTTTATACTTTTATAATTTATTATAATTATTACTGCTTATTTATCCTAAAGTAGACGAGTAACAGGTTTGTTCAAATTAATGAAATAGTAGATAAACTCCGTTTTCAAACAGCCATTTTTGCAGACGACACAGCTATTGAAGCCTCTGGCACCTCCCCCTCCCCTTCGATATTTAGGTGCTAGTAATCTGCGTCCAACGCCCTTAGCGATTGGTTCCAGAAATGGAGGATAACAGTCAACCCCGAAAAGAGTCAAGCGGTAATGTTTCACAAGAAACAAAGCCACAAGAACCTCTCGGCAGAGACACCAAAAGTCAAGATGTTCGGCTCCCTGATCCCTTGGGCGAGGGAAGTCAAATATCTTAGACTCATACTCGACGATAAACTCTCCTTCCGTCCCCACATAAACATAGTTTGCAAGCTGTGCTCGTTTGTGATGGGACAGCTGCACATGCTCCTCCGGAAGGAATCTAAGATGTCGATCCTAAACAAGGTTAGGTTAAACACGACTTGTATTAGACACATTATGACGTATGCGTGCGTAGTTTTCGCCCAGGGCCCAGGACCTATGGACCCATGGACCTAGGGTCCATAGGTTAACAACACTGTAATCCATAGGTTACAAACACTTCAGAATAGGTTATTGCGCAAAGCGACGGGAGCACCGTGGTTCATGCGTAACGAGTATCTTCACATAGAACTCGAGTTGCCGACTATCCAGCAACACATGAAACTCTGTTCCCGTCGCTACTTTGAAACGGCTGCCACTCAACCGAACCAATTAGTGGTTGAGGCGTCCGGGTACATCCCGTCCTCACCGTCGAGGCCGGAATACGCGCCGCGTTCGATCCTAGAGGGCGTGCCTTCCGCACGTCCTGTTAGTCAGTGACAGTCCAGGCCGAGGTTCGTGCCCCACAGGGGGTGCATTTTCGTGTTCTGGTCATAAAACTACCTACTGAGATGTTTTGCATTTTAGGTATTTTGGATTTCAAGTCATCTTCACTTAAGACGTTTGTCTTTAAAGTCGCGTTACTTCGTAGTCATTTTACTACAAAGTCATTTTCATTTAAAGGTGTATTAGTACTAAGTCGTTATGATTTGAGGCATTTTGCTACTTAGTCAATATGCATTTTATGCGTAATCCTTTAAAGTCATTTTACAGTGTAGACATTGTGATCAAAAAGGCTTGAAACGACAGGCTAAAGACATTACCCAGACTCCATTATAATAAACTATATTTGGAACTGGGTATGAGATAATTAAATTAAATATTTATAATATCGTATCGAGGACAACATCTCGGCAGGCCCGCCCGTGGGATCGATCCTGTCATGATTTCGTCACGGATATTTTTAGTACCTAGCGTCTCTACGACAAGGCACAAAAAATTTAAGGAAGGGTGGCGCCATACATCAAGTTATAGGCGTCCGTCATCGTCATAACGCTATAGGTATACAAACATCCACATTATTATATTATTACGTAGATATATATTTTTCTTTTTCTATATTATCCAGAACCGATAAATCCCAATCGCCAGTCATGCTTCAGTTCGTAAAACAGTCTAAATGTTTAAATAAAATTATCAATCTTAAATTTATTATTGTAAATTTTCATAAAATTTCATGTAAATTTCCATATAGGATCTGAAATCAATCAAATGAATAAGTTTTCACAAGCCTGTGACTGTAGCAGACTACGAGTTCGCGGCCCTCACAGGATGTGCGATCATCGATGCGATCGGTTATGGCGGCTACAGGGACATCTACTTCTATATAATGCAGTAAATACAGCGAGCGCGAGCCTGATGGACAAGATAAACAGTAAGCCATCTCAACGACTAAATATCGCCATCTCTGTCTAACACACAGTGTCCGCAGAAGGCGGCGCGCTGGGAGGCGCAATGGACTCAGTGCGGTGGAGATGGTTATTTTTTTGTATCTTGTCAATGAAGGGA
Organism: Schrankia costaestrigalis; assembly: GCA_905475405.1. Lineage (NCBI taxonomy): Eukaryota > Metazoa > Arthropoda > Insecta > Lepidoptera > Erebidae > Schrankia > Schrankia costaestrigalis. Next base: position 11,700,513 of record FR997843.1, on the reverse strand, counting down.
CGGGTAGGGGCGGGCCGCGGCTCAGACGCCGTATTCAGTCTGTAAGAACGGTCGGACTGAGCTCATCTCGCATGCGTAAGTCTCGACGACACGAAATACTTTGCTAAAGCACAATGAATTACGAACATTGTGAAAACAGAAGTGTGAAGCCCATGACTATTAAGCTCGAGGAAGATATCGATTATATAGAATATCCAGAGGACGATGAACATTACTACGGGTATGTACCAGTTGAAGTAGAACGTCACATGGAAGCAGCAACTTTCGCGCCATCTTCACCGACTCGTCTGATGGATTTAAGCAATGGTTCGGAACGTCCTCCATTACTACCTTGGCCTTCTAACGTCGTGATTGACGGTGAGGGACGAGAATATCATCAAGCACAATACCCTTCCTTCGAACAACAATGCTTAGATCACAGACAGAGACAAATGCCAAGAAGTTACTACTTCGACGATTCCAATTCACAAGACAGACTTAAAAGTTTTTATGAAGGTGGTGATATGGCTAAAATGAATGATGGTACCCCAGATAGATACCGGTCAGAAGAAAGGGAAGAAGAAACAGAAGACCAAAGGAGATCAAGATCAAAGCGAGCAAAGATGACAAGAAAAAAATCGCGATCTTTTGAGGAGATGCAGATACACCGCGTTATGGCAAACGTAAGAGAACGTCAACGTACACAAAGTTTGAACGAAGCCTTCGCTAGTTTACGTCAAATAATCCCATCTTTACCAAGTGATAAGCTTTCTAAAATACAAACACTGCAACTAGCGACGCAGTACATAGAGTTTTTGTATCAAATATTATCTAATAGTGAGTCTACGGGTAACAGCGACAGTAACAGTGATGAGGGAAGTGACCACGGCAAATATTTAGCACAAGATAAGTTACAATACGCTTTCTCTGTGTGGAGAATGGAAGGAGAGTGGACAACAAACGGACAGACGTGATAGTGATTACCTATAGTATATTAGTGACTTCAAATTAGATATTAATTAAAAGACGTTTATCTTATTCCATATTATTTAGTGCAGTGACATGCGAAAGACATTAGAAACAAAGTAAAAAAATATGTGATAGTTAATTAAGTAGATTTTAAGTAAAAAGGTATGTCTAAATAAAAGACATTTTATTAGTATTAACGATTTATTTCGATTAAAAATATTGTGGCGAACAAATACAGCTGTATACCAAAAATTCAAAGGTAAATGTGTCATTTTATAGTACGTAAAATTGTTGATTACACTTTGAAATAAAATTATTGTATAGAAAATTATAAAAGATGTTTTAATTTTTACCAAAATATCACCTTTGGACTAGAATTAAATTTTACATAATATACACATTAACATTATTAGTTTTAAATTATTTTACAGAAAGCCAGGTTTACCTAAAACAAACAGTAACTTTACAATGGAGATGTAATATCACTGAGTTACAATAATTAATTTTTTTTTCGTTACATTTAATTTTTTCGTAATTTTGTAAACAATTAATTCTATAAAAAATTTATTAAACAAATAAAAGCAGACAATAGAGAAAATATAAAGCAGAAGTCTACAAAGGGCAGATATGTATAAAGAAGTTAATTATATACAATTACATACTTAGATATTTATCATCAGATTTTTGATGTCAAAATGCACAGAATTTCTTCTATTTTTTTAAATAAAAATATTGATCTTTGCATTCAAATCAGAGAAGTTATTTACAAGAGTTGCGAACCTACGCAATAACTACGCCACCAACCGAGATAAATTAAACAAACAAAAGAACCGAAAACATTTTTAACAATACATAATATCCCTTAATGGGTTGGGTTAGTTTAGTTTTAAAAGATTTACAGTATAACCCGCTTAAGACGATTTTCCAGGGACCCCACCAAAAACGCGTCTTAAGCGAGAAAGCGTATGAAGCGGGATAGGAAAAAAAAAAGTGCAACATTTATTATGTTTTTTGTTCTTATTATTTGAAATTATGTACCTACATTCAATACATTATTAAAAATAATCACTTATTTTGGTTTGACAGAAAGATTTTGATGCATTAGCAATTACAGGATTTTCAACTTTTGCACCGCGTCATCACTTTTATCCAAAGAAGCAACTTATTCATTCATTAAATCATTAATAGCCGATAATGCCTGACTCATCTTCGTCCTCATCATTATCAGTTAGGCATAGGGGCCTCGTTTTGTGTGTTATTCACATCCTCAATAAGATATTGATTGAATTTCGTTCGTGCTACATTGTCATCAATGGAAGAATATCCAGCCTGAATATTTACCCACCCTGCAGTATCCCGAGATACTTTTTACTTTTACTAACTTTAAAAGGGGCCACGGCTTGCGGTTGTAGGGCCTCAGGCCCTACAACCGCAATCGAGGGCGTATTAAACGGGATGACGAATCGTATTAAGCGTTAAGAAACTGTATTGTCATTTAAAACTTTCTAGAAGGCTGAAAATAAAATGACATAAATAAAACAGATGAATTAATTTGTATACTTATGTATTTTTATTTTCAACTCATAATTTAAACAAGATTCGTATTCAAGAACTTGGACTTAGCTTTATCGAACTTGTTAAAATGAGTCAAAAAAAAATTTTTTTCTTTAAACTTTCGTAAAAATAAAAACAATGCTATAGAATAAGTAAATTAATTAATTTCTTTATTCAACCCATTGTTTTGACAGGGTCGACATAGTATTCAAAAACTGTTCCGAATTGACAAACCCGGACTAAGATAATAAAATCATTTTTGGATTTCATCGATAGGAAAACTTTCTTGTAATAAACAGAAAATTTATTTACGCTAAATATTTGAGTTTAGATTCATTCAACAACTACATATCTCAGTGGGGGGTCGCGGTATGCGGCTGCTATGTACGGTCGGGGTATTTGCCGCTCGACCACCCTTAGGCGAGAATCGCTTGGCACGCGGCGCATGCGATACGTGGCACGCCCACGTATCGCATGCGCCGCGTGCCAAGCGATTCTCGCCTAAGGGTGGTCGAGCGGCAAATACCCCGACTGTACCTACGGGGACGCCACTAATTCCACGCCGCATTCATTGGTAATTCAGAAACGATTGTTTTAAGGACTTTTACCTTTACGGGCCTAAGGGGTCACTTATACTTCGATTTTTCATTGGTTTTGCCCTTTATTACAAAGTCATTAGAGTTGCTAATTAGGTGGGAATATAATCACCTCTGCCTATAAAAGGGTTGCAGACAAGGGTTGGAGACTTAGAACAATCGTGACTCAAGGAATCCCTAGTCTATACTAATATTATAAAGAGGTAAAGTTTGTGTAGTTGTGACGTTTTAGGAGGTAATCTCTGGATCTACTAAACCGATTTTAAAAATTCTTTCTGTGTTGAATAGTCCATTTATCGGGAGTGTCATAGGCTATATAGTATCACGCTATGACTAATAGGAGTGGAGCAGTAATGATATATGTTTAAAAAAGTGACGCGTTTTTTAACGGCCTAACGAAGTGGGCACGGGTCAGCTAGTCTTACATAATTAAATAATTAATTAGAAAACGCACTTGTACTTGTGATTAAAGTAACACTGAAATAATATTAACTAAAATTATTACCGGTTAAGGTTAATTTTGTAAGACAGTGATTTCGTGAATGCTTTACAGTATATTTTAGTTTTATATCAGACCGGACAGGAGGCCCCGTTACGAGGCGGTCCAGGACCTTTCTCAACAAGGCAATGGATGAGAAAGGGCCAATCTTACTTGGTCTGAATTTGACTTTTGGAGGCAATGCATGTACTACTATGTATGCCTGCCATTCAGTTACAAAAAAATACAGCTGAGCAGCAACTTCAAGCCGGCCTACTTGATTGCGCATATTGTAATAGAAACCTTATTTTTTATTTTTGTTGAGTACGAGTAGTTTGTGTCTGACGACAGTTACTACTTTACGCGGGCTGTGGTGGGGCGGATGTCCCTCAACCGGAAAACCTTAGGAGATCAGTGTCTAATAGTAAAAGTCACATAGTTGTTTTAATGATTTTGTATTGAGTATCTATTTATATATATTTAGTAATGAATACACCACAAAGTTAAATAACTTACAATTCAAAATAAAACGATTACGATTTGTGCATTCGTTTAAAAACTTAATTTTACATCACAACTAATATATTGTCAAAATTCGTTATTTACATTAAACACATTTACCATTAATTGATACTTTAAACAACTAATTTTAATTAAAATAAAAACAATGCATTATTATCTTATGATGAATAATTTAATTACATTTTATACAGTATATTATTGCTAAACTTTTATTGCCCAATTATTTAACAAAAAGACTTTAATTGTGATATTAATGATAAGTGCTTAGGAAAGTAGTATCATATTTTACATTGTAACTTAAATGGTTTACAACAGTATTTAATAAAATTAAAATTATTTAGTTTTAACTTCGGCTAAGTAGAAATTTTACGTCTGCCTTTGTAATATATGCCAGTAGGTACTATTTACAATGATATACCATTTTACAACTGATTTGAGGAGCGTTTATAGGGCTCACTAGCGCCGCCAATTGAAAAAAAACATTAAGAGTTGAGACTGTGTTATACAAATACTTTATTGCCTTTTCTCAAGACTTTGTTATCAACATTTTAAATTATTTATCCTGCGAATTATGTTTTTTTTTATTGGCGGCGCTAGTGAGCCACGTAAAGGCCCTTAAATCTATACTAATATTATAAAGCAGACCATGTTATTTGTTTAGCTGACAGTGATAATCACAAGAATTACTGATCCTACAGCTAAATGTATGACATCACGCTATGATCAAAATGGAACCAAATGTTTACGAAATATTTTTCCATAACTTTAAAATCTAATTAAAGGCTGATTTACACAGGGTCAGTAGACAAGTCAGTCGCAGCGCCAATGTCGGCGCCGCGACGACTTTAACTGTTTACATGAAGTAAGTAGAAGTGGTGCGTTTCTCACGGTGACCACACGTGTGTGAAGTCAGTGGGAAAAATGAATTCGCGAAAACAACTGAAACGAAGATTTAATTATTTGTTAAAAAAAATATATCAATTTTGCTGTTCAATGAGTTAATAGAAATGGTAGAAAATGAGATAACTAAAAATAAACGACCGTAGGTAAGAAAATGGATTGACGATAGAAACGAAACTGGTGGCTCTGCTTTGTTGCTGAAGCAATTGCAATTTGAAGATCCTGCGGAGTACAAACTGGTTATGAGAACTTCATTTTGAAAAAAAAACGTGGTTACTCTACAACGCAGCGGCAGTGACAAGCACGCAATGACTTGTCTGTTTACACGGGGTTTATTTGGCTGTCACGGGGGTGCGCGGGTGGCGGGGGGCGCCAACTGACTTCAAAATATTCGTGTGCGAATATTCAAGTCAGCGCTGACTTCAAGCCACTGTACTGACTTCAAATCAGTTTACACGGGCTTTTTTTCGAGTCAGCACTGACTTGCCTCAAATTTGAAGTCAGTTACTGACCCTGTGTAAATCAGCTTTAAGGCTGGTGAAGCCAGATTATAAATGTAGTCTACTTATTTATATACATACTCTTTTTGTTTAACGACCTCTGTGGCATGGCGTAGCGGTTATTGTCTATGACTGCTATAAAGTTAGATTATACCATACAATTCTATATTACTTGATTATGTTAACGTAATTATATATTCGATATGCTCTGGAATCTACAATCAGGGGCACCGTTGGCCACTTACATTAATCAATCGTTAGCCTGTTCAAAGATATTCATTTATCATCTAACAAAACTTTGCATATTCAATATTCGAGTAGTAGTAGTACCTATTTGAAATCTAATTTCATTTACAGAAAAAAACAGTGTCTACAAAGTTTATTAAATATCTAGTAACTCAGAGAAGGATCGCTAAATGCGGCATATTGAAAACATGCTTTATCAAAAAAAAATACGGTTAGACCCATCATAATATTAATCCAACAATGTACTTTTATTGACATTAACTTGAACAATAGATTACCGTGGTTGCCTCGAAAACAAACTAAAGTTTTTTTTCGAAGCAACCACGGTAATCTATTGTAGTTTGCTCAGTTAAATATCAATCTTATTTTTACCTACATAAGGTATAAGTAGTGTATATGATTATTTTGAATTGGCCTGTTTTAAAAAATTAATTATTTTTTTTACAATTTAAGATGATACATTGATAAAATGCACTATCTTTCATCAACTACTACAGGACTATGAAAAGACCTATTGATCTAGAATTTTAATATAGGTAAATTGATACCTTTAACTAGGTTTTTGTAATTACCAAAACGCGATAGCTTGATTTTGGCTCGATCATATTTATTTTTGAAAACACCTCTACAAAAACAGTTTTTTACATATTACACGGAAAGTACACTATCATTATGCTTAGGAATTACTCAAATACATTCGTAACATCAATATTAGTATTACTGTAGAATATCATTACATAACTACAACCAATAATTTTTAATGAATCAAATAAGATTTTAGCAATTTCTAAGCGCTCCGGATCGTTGCGGGCGCATCGCAATTTCAGACCTTATACCGATTAGTTAACGATCGATACAGAATGAGTACGGTCGACGATTCAGTCGGGCGATGGCCCTCTTCGACGCCGGACCTGTGCATGTCGACTCACCGTTCGTACTAAATTTTATCGCGTAATTTTTAATCGTAGGTAAAATATATAGGTTAGGTTTAAAATATATACCTAAGTTTTTATTAATACTTTGTTCTCTTTTATAAGTAAATAATAGTATTATTTTATAATAGTTATTTCGATAACATTGGTTCGTAAAATATTTTTGTAGTTATGTCTTTTATAAAACTTAGGTAAAGTTCGCCATAACTCAACCAAGTACCTAGTTACTGTTGACCCTTTTGATAATGCAAGCGTTTGTTTATATAAGCGATTTTAGACTATATGCTCAAGTGTAATAAGTTTTATAACCGTTTTCGTCAAGATCACGTAATTGAAATGGCCTCAGTGGCGCGGGCAGTGCGGGCCGGTCGCGGTAGTGGCTTGCGTGCACGAGGTCGCGGGCTCGAATCCAACCAAAAAAGTTGTTTGAGCGATTCACAAATTACTGTCCTGAGTTCGGATGTTCTTTGTAAAAGTCTCCGCGACAGTACCTAGGAGTTGTGTGAAACTGAAAAAATCTAAGAAATAATATTACTCACCTATTTTATTTGCAAGCTTAGGTAGGTAGGTACTTACTGATAAGATCTAAATAATACTTTTTACTTTCGCGGAAACTTTTACAAACATGAAACAAACGAACACAAAGAACGTCCAGACTCAGGACAGTTGTTTGTGGATCACACAAAAAAATTGTCTTACGTGAGATTTGAACTCTCATGCACTCCACCGCGGGAACGTTTACAAACATGAAACAAACGAACACAAAGAACGTCCAGACTCAGGACAGTTGTTTGTGGATCACACAAAAAATTTTCTTACGTGATATTTGAACTCTCATGCACTCCACCGCGGGAACGTTTACAAACATGAAATAAACGAACACAAAGAACGTCCAGACTCAGGACAGTTGTTTGTGGATCACACAAAAAATTTTCTTACGTGAGATTTGAACTCATGCATTCCACCGCGGGAACGTTTACAAACATGAAACAAACGAACACAAAGAACGTCCAGACTCAGGACAGTTGTTTGTGGATCACAAAAAAAATTGTCTTACGTGAGATTTGAACTCTCATGCACTCCACTGCGGGAACGTTTACAAACATGAAACAAACGAACACAAAGAACGTCCAGACTCAGGACCGTTGTTTGTGGATCACACAAAAAAACTCTGCCTGTAGTCGTGTACGTCTGCCTTAGGCAGTGGCGGGCGCAGTAATCGGTAATCGTAAGTCAGCATGAAGAGTCCACCACAAGGGCGAGACGAGACGAGAATTGAAATCGCACCGAACTCTTTCCACCAAAAATTGACATCGCGACATGCGTGTTTCTTGTTAATGTATTTTGAACTCTATTTAAGAAAAAATACGGTTCATTTTTACACAAACAAAAAGTAGCAACAAACAACAATAGGCCTATCGCGAGAAGCGAGTGTTTTTATTACAAAGTTAATATATACTCTATTTCCTAAGCAATACGGTTCATTTTTACATAAAGATTTCAATTTTTGCCTCGTTTCGCCCCTCTGGTGGAAAATCACCTAGAGTTCAAATCTCACGTAAGACAATTTTATTTGTTCCATCCACTAATTATTGTCCTGAGTCTGGATGTTCTTTGAGTCAGCTAAGTAAATGTTTGTAAATACCCCGCGACACAGGACAATACATAGTGGGGCTATTGTATTTTTTTTAAAGTTCTATTGTTTTGCGTGAGATTCAAACTCGCGACCTCGTGCACTGCGACCGCTACCCCGAGGCGGTCAAATTATTTTTGTGATCCCCAAATCATTGTCCTGAATCTGGATGCGCTTTGTGCCTTCATAATACCTTGCGCGGGTGTAAATTAAAAAAAAATAGGGGCTACATGTATAAACATAATAGACCGGTAGATAGGTTTTTCTGTAACAGAATTTTCTGTTACCTACCGCGGACTGACGTCACAGTATAACCAGTAGTCAAACTGGGCCGAATATTTATTATAAATGGGTGCGCGGTACATAAACAATAGTAAACATGCGATCTACTTTGTGTTTCCATTTAGTTTTGTAATTGTATATTAATACTTTTTATTTTTCTATTTTATATTTAAATAAATAGGAAGTGTTCTGTAAAAAACGTGTTGTTTTATGATTGATACATTTAATTTAAAGAAACATGTATATGTTTGTATTTATATCCACCATGTTTGTGATATAAATAAAATACTAAATTATAATATTAAGAAGGTACTTAACAAGTCATTCAGTAAAGTAGGTACAGTACCGGGCCGTTTATATTGCATATCAACCTATAGAAAAATACAATCGGTCAATTTCGGCTTCGTAGAGCGTCAGAGAAAAAGTCGATGTGTAATATTTACGGCCGGGTACTGTATTTATTATATTGGCCATGTTTGTTTGAAATTGAATTTATCGATAACCAAAACCAAACTTTAAACAGGTCTATTAGATCTATTCTAACGTCAAAATAAAGGCATCGAGGTCACTTTATGGATGGGTGACCAATCCATTTAAAAAAATGACATCGATGTCATTGCTTAAATTTACCTAGATCAAAGTGAAAGACACGCATGGGGGATTACATAAAGGGGGGCTAAATTTTCATTATTATTGACCTAAGTACAACAAACCGTTTTCGTGATAAAAAAAATACTATATTATAATATTAAATACCTAAGTCATTTAGTAAGGTAGGTATTTATATCAGCCATGTTTGTTTGAAATTGACATATGAATAATATATTTAGTTTCAATTTATAACACACAGTCCGCTCGTTACTGCGGCACAGTAGCGACTGTTCCCTCCGCGATCGTGAGCGTGTAGGTATAAACTCACGTTTCGTCCGTTTCTATGAAGTTGAAATACTGTATATATTTGTACTATGGCACAGAGCGATAACGTGTCCTTGAGGGCCGGTGGGACGACGACGGCGCACACGGCGCGGCGGCGCGTGAGCGAGAGTATATCCGTCTCATTCGCGCGCCGAGGGGCGCGCCCCTCTGGCCACGGCCGAATTCAACTCGAAAATTTTCAAAGCAGCGTCTTAATCTAAAATTCTCGAATTCATTAATTTACATGTTTCTAAGAAATGCAGGTACAAGACTAGATCTTATGCCCGATTTACACATCGACAAGTACAGTAGCGAGTTAACTTGCATCATTGGCGAGTTAAGTCACTTTTTGCGTCTGGACGGCAAAAACGAGTTAAGTAGTAAGTTGCCGATCAAGTTGTTCTGAATACAGCTCGATCCTATTTTTCGGCGAGTTAAGAACGAAGTAGCCCCCTCTCTCGCGTCTCCCTCACCCCGCCGGCTCGGCGCTCGCGGCGCCCGCCGTGTAGACGGGCGAGTTTAGTACAGTTCACAAGTTCTAATGTCGTATTTATTTTTATTTTTGTCTGTTTTTCTATGTATAATGTGTATCTATTTATAAAAGTATTTAAGTATATTTATGCGTTGTCTAGTACACATAGTACAAGCTCTGGTTAGTTTGGGACTAGATGGCGTGGTGTGAAAGTGTGAGGAATATTTATTTTTTTATTATTCTAAGTATACTTTTTATTAAAATTTCATTTTTAATGTGTTGCATGTACAGTGTTAATACTATTTCTCGTATAATAGCGCGTAAATGGGTATTCAATTGTTCAATGTCCATTTTATCGATTAAAATAACCGTAAACAATCTCAGGCGACGCACGCACGACGCGACTAGTCTTCGTCTCTGATCGGCAACTTATGAGCTGTACTCGCCTACGTGTGAACTGTACTTACTACTTATTACTTACTACTTAACTGTCTATTTTTTTAACTCGCTACTGTACTTGTCGATGTGTAAATCGGGCATTACAGATAGCCGCCGAGTAAATCTTTGTTCTCCTTTTTTGCCTAGGAAAGCAATATTTTTACATTTTATTTTATTATTATGGTGAACATTATAAACAGATTGATATAAAATTGATTGACTATGCTTACAATTTCTTATAACAAATTTATAACTTACATCAAATTATTTTCAATATCATATCAAGGAACTTTTAATTCGTTGGCACTTTTTTCTCTATGTCAGAATCTGAAATAAAAAATACATGTATCTATAAGTATATTGCTACACTATAATATTACAGTTAAATAATGTCCTTTAATATTTCCTTTGGTATCGGAGAATTCGGTATGTAAAGATTTTTTTTTGTATATTTATTATATTTTTATTTTAAAGGTTTATTAATTATAAACCACTAATTTGAGTATTTTTGGTTTCCTATAGTTATAGTTTATTTTTAATAAATATTTTAAGTTTTACTTGTGATATCGTCATGCGTACGGCTGAATTATACTTGAGCAATGAAGGCAGAGATAAACTTCTGTTTAGCCGGACGCATGACGTTATTTATAGGTCAAATGAAAGACAAAGTAATTCATGTATAATTTTTAAAATGAACACAATCTTGCGGTTTTTTTGCGCTAAAAATATGATTTTATTCCCTACCAATCTAAAATCTCTAAATGGTTTTGTAATCGAAATAGGTAAACTTTTACTTTACATGCCGATTTACTAAATTGGGTTTTAATAGTATGTTGGCCAGACCGATTACTTTAAGGTTTTAAGTTCAGTTCTCCTTCTTTAGTTTTGGTAATGATATCAAAACTTCTTTGTTCTTCTTCTTTGTTTTGGTCAACTGTTAAGGACTCCTATGGGCTGAGATGAGGGGTGACATCTTGTAGGTATTCTGACTCGATCCCCAAACCATATTATTTACTAGTATAACTATCGAACTTTATAAAATACTAGCTGACCCGTGCCCACTTCGTAGGGCGGCGAAAGAAACGTGTCACACAAACTCTCTTTATAATATTAAGTATAGAAGTATAGATATTATATGTTTTAAAAGAATATAATCTTAAGTCTGGGCAGAAAACAATGTCTACTAAGTGCCGAACATTTAGTCTCTCTTTACGACACCCCTCCATCATTTTACGCCACCCTCCATCATTTTACGACACCCTTGCAGTTTGACGACATTCTTGCAGTTTTACGACACCCTCCATCATTTTACGGCACCCTTGCAGTTTTACGATACCCTGCCACCTTTTACGACACCCTCCATCATTTTAAGACACCCTGCATGCATTTTACGACACCCTCCTCCTTCCATCTTTTACCACAGCTTTCATCATTTTACGACAGCCTAGCTGTTTTACGACACCCTAGCTGTTTTACGACACCCTAGCAGTTTTACGACACCCTCCATGCATTTACGACACGCTAGTCGTTTTACGACACCGTCACTGCATTTTACGACACCCTCCATCATTTTACGACATCCTTGCAGTTTTACGACATCCTTCATCATTTTTGACAGCAAAGCAGTTTTACGACACCCTCCATGCATTTTACGACACCCTCTATCATTTTACGACATCCTTGCAGTTTTACGACACCTTTCCATCTTTTACGACAGCTTTCATCATTTTACGACACCCTAGCTGTTTTACGAAACCCTCCATCATTTTACGACACCCTCCATCATTTTACGACACCCTCCATCATTTTACGACAGACTTGCAGTTTTACGACACGCCCCATGCATTTTACGACACCCTATCAGTTTTACGACACCCTCAATGCATTTTATGACACCCTCCATCATTTTACGACAACCACCTTCACTTTACTACACCCTAGCTGATTTACGACACCCTCTATCATTTTACGACACCCTTGCAATTTGACAACACGCCCCATGCATTTTACGACACCCTAGCAGTTTTACGACACCCTCCACCATTTTTCGATACCCTCCATGCATTTTACGACACCCTCCATCATTTTACGACATCCTTGCAGTTTTACGACACCCTTCCATCTTTTACAACACCCTTCATCATTTTACGACACCCTAGCATTTTTACGACAATCTTAAGTCTCTTAATTGTAAAACTTTTTTAAAGGTACAATTCTCTAATACATTATTTCAGTATATCTCCAGACGTTTAAGCAGTAGAAGCAAAATAAACGTATTTAAGCGTCCCTTTTATAAACATATTTCATTACTGCTCTACTCCTATTAGGCATGGCGTGATACTATATAGCCTATGACACTCCCCGATAAATGGACTATCAAACACAGAAAGAATTTTTAAAATCGGTTCAGTAGATCCAGAGATTACCCCCTACAACGTCACAAACACACAAACACACAAACAAACAAACACACAAACTTTACCTCTTTATAATATTAGTATAGACTAGGACCCAATATTATTATCGAATTCTAACAAGTTGGGATTAATTTTAGAAAAAGAAAGAAATAAAAAAATTATAATACTTAAAAAGAAGATAGATTACTTATAGCTTAAAAATAAGATTTACTAAAAATAAAAAGAAATTCAACTTACGTCTTGTGTTAACTCCTTATTAAGAGAGTCCATATCTTGCGAGTCTTCTTCTCCATTATCTTGAACTACCCACGTTTCTTCTGGGAGGGAAAACTGCAAACAAAAATATCATCTTGAATTCATTGACGACCTCTATGGTGTAGTGGTTATATGTATAACATGACTGCTACGCAGAGGTCTCGGGTTCGATTCCCGCTCAATGCAAATCTTTGTGTGCATGAACATGATTGTTTACATTGGTCTGATTGTTTCTATGTATATGGATGTATTTACAAAAAAAAGTATTTAAGTATGTTTATCCGTTCTCTAGTACCCATAGTACAAGCTCTGATGAGTTTGGCACTAGATGGCGTTGTGTGAATGTGTGAGGATTATTTATTTATTTTTAATTATGACTTAAAGGAAAGTCTACGAAGCATACAATTTACTTGTTTTATGCTTGACCTTTTAGCACAGTATTTTACTAAAGGTAAACAGTAGCTGGGACAGTTTACCTTTAGTTAAATACCTAAACAAATGGAGTATAGTTACTATGAACAATGTTACTTACCTCACTAGCATTTTCGCTATTCTGCTTATGCACTTGCTTGACATGATCGTTAAGTGCAAATGCCCGCGCATAGCTCGCGCCGCACAGTGGACACGAGAACTTGAGGTTATTCTGTCTGGCGTGAGTCTCGCTGTGTACGCGGACGGCGTATAGAGATGCGAATGGTCTGATAACAAAAAGTTTATTTTAATTTTAGCCTCTATTACCCCACAGGCAAAGGCCTCTTACCTTGTCTTACACATATTTAATTGACAGTGAACATTTTTTGCGTACGTCAAATTGGTGTTTTGGGAAAGTTCCCGCGACACAGGGTGTAATCCTCAGTAGGTTGTGTTTTAATGGATATCTATTTTCTATAATGTGTATAATATTTGCACCTTGCGTGGTCCTGTGCCTCCGTCATTCATCGGTTTCCCGCCTTCTAACCAGTCTCCCCAATCTTCAGATGGAGACCAGCAGCGGACGTCCATTAGCTGATATGATGCTAATGATAAGTACATATATACCCTTGTAAGCTAAATAAGTAGCATTACTTAATATGTATTAACTTTATCATACCTGTTACAATGTTGACAGGAAAAAGGTTTGGTGTGTGAGTTTTTATGTCCAGCCAGTTGCACTGAAGTCTTGAACGCTTTCGGACAGAACGGACACTTGTAGGCGCGCACCTCCGAATGTGTTAGTAAATGGTGATTGTAGCCGCTATGAGCTTTGAACCTGGACATAATAAATTAAACTAATAAGTATAGTGTAAGTGTCAAGCAGTACTATGTATGTTAGCTAATATGATGAAGTTATCCGTGTGGTGACGGAGTAAGAATACAATATGTCACCACCCCATCTTATCTCATGGGTGTCGTAAAAACCGACTTAGGGACTATCTGTGAATCTTACCTATACATAGAAAAAAGAAAAACTTGAAATTAAACCCTATACCAATCCATCTGGCCAGCGTGGTATTAGTAGGCCAAGTATCCCTCCGTCACGGGAGGAGGCCCGTCCCTGCAGTGGGACATTAATGGGCTGTTATGATGACATAAGGTGTAGAGCACACGAGCGCACAAGACATGCTGACCTCTTCCCGCAGTGCGGACAGGCGTAGGGCCTGGCGCCGGTGTGCGTGCGCATGTGCAGCGTGAGGCAGTACGACACGCGGAACGACTTGCCGCAGATCTCACACGAGTGCGGCTTCTCTCCTGCAAGCAAAGAAAAAACATTTTATTTTTATATAATTTAAGGGCCTTTACGTGGTTCACTAGCGCCGCCAATAGAAAAAAAACATAATTCGCAAATAGGATAAATAATGTAAAATGTCGATAACAAAGTCTTGAGAAAAAAGGAATGAAGTATCTCAATTTTAATTTTTTTTTTTTAAATTCAATTAGTTAAATTACGCATTCGAAAAAATACGGGCGTTTAAGTTTATAATGCAATACTTATTTATTTAATTGAGAAACTTTTAAAGTGTTGAGAGTGAATTACGTAAGTCACAATCGGAGGGTGTAAGAAGGAAACTAGAATCACTTAAAACGAGATTTATTGTTCTTATTACAATCTAATTAGCCTAAAGATGAACGAGTTCGATGTTAGAACTACATTCTATCTATAATAACTACTAACGTACAACAACTAAACTGAATTACAACTGAGATACGACTACACTATAACTGCCCATTCCTCTCTTGAGATGTCTTTATATAAAACTATAAAATGAGGTTGAACGTAATCGAACTGCAACTGATCGGTCACACTTGCTGATGCTGCGCCTCGTGCTTGATTTCTTAACAACTGATGATTCTGCTGATACAGGCCACGAGAAGTGATTGAGGTCACGGAACGAATGTACGTAGTAGCACGGATACGTAACAAGCGTGTTATACAAATACTTTATTGCCTTTTCTCAAACAACATTTTACATTATTTATCCTATTTGCGAATTATGATTTTTTTTCAATTGGCGGCGCTAGTGAGCCCTGTAAACACTCGTCCCTTTTACATTAAGGCAATATTGTAAAAAGCAGCAATTTTGTCAATATAATCGCTTACAATCGAATGGCATTACATTCGAAATACTGCTGAACGTCACTAACGACAATCTGTCAAATGTTGTTAAATATAGTGGAAGGGGTATAATACATGTGACTTGTATGATGATAACTTACCAGTATGTATTCTTTCATGTTTAACTTTCTCATGTGGCCTCGCGAATCTTCTGTTACAGAATGTACATTTGTATGGTAGTGATTTGTCTTGCTTATTTACTGTCACCTGCAAATGTACGTAATAAATAGTTTTTTTATAAATATAAATATTTCTCACACTTTCACACAACGCCATCTAGTCCCAAACTAAGCAGAGCTTGTACTATGGGTACTAGACAACAGATATACATACCTACTTAAATCCTTTTTTTTTTCTTGAATACATACATATTATACATAGAAAACACCCAGACCAATGCAAACAATCATGTTCATGCACACAAAGATTTACATTGAGCGGGAATCGAACCCGAGACCTCTGCGTAGCAGTCCTGTTGAATAACCACTACGCCACAGAGGTCGTCATAGTTAGTACACAGATGAGTATATAAAATCCGTGATCTCGTAGAATGTCCACAAGATTTGAGTGTGCCAGTGGAGCGGTGAAACAGGGAAATATTAACTTGATTAAACTGGATTGCACAAACAATCTGCTCCTATATTATCTGATATTCAGTTAATATTTCTTAGTTTCTGTCATAGGCCTCCTTCAAATATTTGCACCTTGCGCAGTTCTGTGTCTTGAGTTATGTAATTGAAATAAGGCTAACTTTTGTATTTTCTTTTTTTTGTAGGGACTGGGCATTTTTCTTTTTTTCTATACTTTTTTCTCTCCACCTTGACGTTGGCAGAATCATTAATTTAATAAAATCAATAAACGATGGGGCCATTTTATTAAAAAAACAGAACAGTCCTGTTTCTCCCTCATCAATCAGTTTCTTTATATCATAAAAGCAATAATTTACAACATTTTTTTATTCAATAATTAAGTGCACTCTTATCAACCAATTCAATACATAAAAATTAAAAAAGAATATACTTACTTTATCTAAATTATGTACATTCATATGCATCTCTAAATACTCCGCAGAGTTAAACTTCTTATTGCATATTCTGCAGTTAATTTTATTGTTCGCCTTATGTGAGTTTTCATGTATAGATAGATAGTCAAAAGGTATCATTTTATCACATGTATTACAACGGTATAAACCTCCGGTTGTTTCTTTACCGTCTACATTCTTCACTGGTGCTTCTATAGGACGAGATCTGGGAAAAATAATAAACATTCTTTAGTTAATTTCTTCTTTCATGTCATAACTCTTAAGGATCGTAAAAGAACTGAAGAAAATGTTGTTGAAAAGAAAAGGTTGTCTGGAAGAAATCACTTCGAGTGATAAGACCGCCATTTGTGTCACCTAGTTTTTAAGATAATTTGTGTACTTACCTGTTGTATTTTATTTTGGTGTACAATAAAGCAATAAATAAATAAATAAAATCTGTCAAAGGAAAAAGATATTAAGACAATAATCTCTTTAAAAAAATCGTAATGATTTAAAAGAATTCTTAAAAGGAAAGGAAATAAGACGAGATAATAGATTAGAGAGTGCATAATACATTAAATATGAATTTTTGCATTTTGATAAAAGAAAATTGCACAAATGATAGTTGTCCCTTAAAATTGTACAAAAAAAACATGACTTACTTAACCGGGTCGTGCATACGTTTGTGTAGTTTCAAAGATTTATTCGTCGGAAAGATTGTCGAGCACACTTCACATTCATATATTATGGGTACGTCAGGATTCCCATCTGTAACAAAATATTATTGTTACAGTATTGTACATTAGACATCAAACAAACATTGGCAATGGGTAGCAACATGGGTTTTAATTGGTACACTGATTCGCTCCAGGTCGGAATGGGACTTCCACAGACTCTCCCATCGGATCTCCCAAAAGTCGCATGGTAGGCCACAAAGTTTGGTTTCCCACGCAAAGAAAAAGACAAAAACCACTCGTGGGAAGGCCTGTATGTTGGTATAGGTTTCGTTTCTAGTTGAAATAGTTTTACCCTTGGCAGATCTCTCTTAATCAACTTACTTTCTTAAGATACCCTCAGGACGATAAAAGGTAGGTCTAACATTCAACGAAAAGATAGCTTAAAAGATATTAACTTTGCTGAATTTGCGGCTAAAAAGCGTAATGTCTGAGGAGTATTATATATATTTTTTAGGTTCTAATTCAATATCCAAAAATTACCATAAATTTATCTACTTAATCGTAGATATCTTGCCATCGACAATACTAGCCAAAAAAGAACTTGACCGGCCTGAAGTTGTTGCAGATGACTGCGCAGATGTAAGTTTTCGAACTAATTGGCGGGAGGCGTGGGGAGGGGGGTGTTGTTGTTTGTTTTATTTGTTCCTGTCATGCGCGAACTTCTCTCATAGCTAACTTCAGGGCGGCGGAGTTAGTTGGCGCGTACTTTACGTAAGGTAACTTTAACCCCATTACTCATAAACGCCTCTTAAATTTAATCACTCTTTAGCGAGATCTTTATTAGTAAAACCAACCTTATACCAAAAAACAAAACCGTAAGAATTTAAGCTAATCAATTGACAAAAATTTAAGAGGCGTTTATGAGTAAGAGGGTATATGTCTTACCAAAAAAGAGTAGGTAAATAAAAGTATTTTAACATACCTGCTATTGCTCCTACTTTCAATTTATGCACTTTCATATGAGCACACAATGACTTAGGATTCTCATAAGCTGCTGGACATCGAGGGCATGGATATTTTGCTGAAACAATAGTATATTTTTAAAATTATTTGATTTCTTGATGAGTGAAGAATTTGATATTTTGTATTTATAAATCAATTGGAAAAATTTCTGCCAATAAAGTTATGTATATACCTATGTACATTGAAAAAAATTGTTTTAGTTGCTGTTAAAACCATAGTACGAAGTGGAGTGGTGACACTGTGTTTTTCATGATAAGTTTGAAGAAACAACATTATATTCTATTTTAACTCCATTAGCACATAAAAGAGGTAACAATAACAATAGTCATAACAGCCCATTTATGTCCCACTGCAAGGAAGGGTCTCCTCCCATGACGGAGGGATAATTGGCCTACTAATACCACGCTGGCCAAACGGATTGGTATAGGGTTTAATTTAAAGTTTTCCTTCATTTTATTTCGTAAAGATAATATTCACGGACAGTCCTTAGTCGGTTTTTACGACACCCACGAGATGGGGTGGTGACATATTGTATTCTTACTCGGTCACCACACGGAGATATAACAATATTAATTAGAAAAAGTAGTCTCATTAAATGACTTACAAGTTGCACATGGATGAGTACTAAAATCACGTAGGTTAGCAACACTTAGGTTGCACGCCATACAGACATACATTTTGAGCTTGAATCCACTTTTAGTATGCAGTTCCTTTGTTATTACTTTATGATAACATTCCGGTTTCTCTGTGTAAGTAAAATTGAGTTTAAAAAAAATGAGTTTGTTCAATAACTTCATCATAGTAATTAAATCAATAAATGTTTATTAAAACGGCCCGCTACAGGGATCAGCTTAAACAACGACGGAGTACAACTTGGCTTACTAAGACCACATTGGCCAGATAGGTATCAAAACAAAAGAAAGAAAACATGATATGAAACCTGTTTCATATCATCTTTTCTTTCTTTTGTTTTTATGCCAACAATATGAGGGGGTGTTGATACCATAATGACCAGCAGACGACGGTGCGAACGGTGTACCGCGCTATCTTTCGGGTGTAGACATTTCGATACTTACTAAGAGTAACTGTCGTGTTATTTGAATTTAGATATTATTGTTATGAATACAATGTCGATAATTCTATAACAACGACCCATAAAGAGACCAAGTCAGTATACATATTTGGCTACAAGTTTGCTATTCAAATCCTTCCTGGAAAACGCCTATAAGTTCTATTATACATAAAGTAAGTAATAATATATATAAAGAAAACATGATATGAAACCTGTTTCATATCATCTTTTCTTTCTTTTGTTTTTATGCCAACAATATGAGGGGGTGTTGATACCATAATGACCAGCAGACGACGGTGCGAACGGTGTACCGCGCTATCTTTCGGGTGTAGACATTTCGATACTTACTAAGAGTAACTGTCGTGTTATTTGAATTTAGATATTATTGTTATGAATACAATGTCGATAATTCTATAACAACGACCCATAAAGAGACCAAGTCAGTATACATATTTGGCTACAAGTTTGCTATTCAAATCCTTCCTGGAAAACGCCTATAAGTTCTATTAACTAAAAGATAAGCTCTACTTTTAGTCAAATTAATATAATGAATTACCTTTTGTATCTGGATTAGCTTCAGCAACTTCACATTTTAATATCATAGGTTCTTCAACAATGTCCCCAGTCTCTGTTATCACTCGCCTTCTTATCTGTTCAGTTGAAGTGGAATCGTCTTCCATTTCTGTTGGTTCATAAGTTACAGGCACTTCATGAGACGTATTTTCTGTAGCTTCCATCGAAGGTGGTAATTCCTGAAAGTTATGTATGCAAAATTATTAAAAAGGAATAAAGTTTCTATAAGCTGATAAATGTATCCATTGCAGAGCCTTTAAAGTGATAAAAAGAACATATTCTTGTCATACAATCCCTAAATAGAGGAGGAGAAAAATAGATTATAGTCTGGGTTCTCTAGAAGACTTTTCCAAAGTGATTACTATGAAGCAAATTTTTTCAATATGAAGCTACTCACAAAAAATTTGCAAAAATGTTCTAGTGAACTCTGACTATTCTTGGTGGTATTTTAACAGTAAGCTTAAAATTCACATAAAGAACACTTTGTCATTTCTGTTTATAATAATAAGCTTAAAGAATATGTTTAACAGAAATTACGACAGAATCTCAACAAAACTTCCATTTAATTTAAGGAAAGTGCTTGTTGGTACCAATTACCAACAGACGCTTGTCAGAAGCAAAGCAGATTTGCAAGGATCATAGTACATGGCACTTAATAGTTTCTGCTTACCCTCATGGGAATAAATAAAATAATAATCCTCACACATTCACACAACGCCACCTAGTCCCAAACTAAGCAGAGTTTGTACTATGCATACTAGACAACGGATAAACATACATAAATACTTTATTTTTTATATACATACATATTATACATAGAAACACTCAAACCAATGCAAACAATCATATTCATGCACACAAAGATTTGCATTGAGCAGGAATCAAACCCGAGACCTCTGCGTAGCGGTCATGTTATACATATAACCACTACACCACAGAGGTTGTTGAATAAGACATTTAAGTTAATGTATGTACGGTCAAGGAATTTAATTGTTTAGCAGGTACACAACCTACGTAATTTAGTCGTATTATATACCAAAATAATCCTAGCGAATTTGAAAGATATTACACCTCAAAATTGACATAATATAAAATATAACCAATAAGTATGAATTGCACTTCAAACTTCTTTGTTTACAAACTTCCACCATTCTGTCCAAAGAGTAAAAAATAAAATTTTGACAGTATTATCAATACAATGCATTGAACCAATCAGAACAGCGAATGCTACTCGATATACTTTATTGTTAATAGTGACACAAACTCGGACTAAGGATACTGTTTGATGGAGATGGTAGATAAGGTCTAGTTTAGTTTGACTTAACTTTGGTCTGTCAACAATTTAAAATTGAAGAATTTTATTTTAACACAAAATACCTGTCTGTCATAGATAGACAAGGCTAGGTATATATACCTTGTCTAATTAATTTTACGACTCCCAAGACGTCGGGGTTCGTCATCCGTCGTCTGTAGTCGGTAAATAGTAACCTGACCGATTTCAAAATTAAGCAAATTGCTAAACAATTAAATTCCTTGAGTGTACATGTTCAAATTGAAATACCTCAACAAGGACCTCCTGGTCATTGTGATAGTTATTGATATGGTCCATAACTGAAGTGAATGACAATTTACAGGCATTGCAATTGTACATTTCTTGACTTTCTCCTGCATTTTGTTCTGGAGATATTAAAGTTTCTGATTCTAGTTTTATATCTGGAATATAATTTACATTATTTATATTACATTAAACAGAAAAATTGTCCGTGTGGTGATGGAGTAAGAATACAATATATCACCACCCCATCTCATCACATAAATGTCGTAAAAACCGACTAAAGAACTAACAGTAAAAAATATGTTTTACGAAGCAAAAAGAAGGAAATCTTGATATTAAACCCTATACCAATCCGTCTGGCCAGTGTGGTATTAGTAGGCCAAGTATCCCTCCGTCACGAGAGGAGGCCCGTCCCTGCAGTAGGACATTAATGGCCTGTTATGATGATATAGAAAACTGTCCTTTATTGGCCATGGACCGAAACATGTGGAAGTCAGGATTATAGAGGCTGAAACTACAATAAGTAACTTACTTTCTAGAAATTATCAATAATTCCATAATATACCCTATTTATGATACCCTATTTATGAACAATACCCCATGAATATCCTGCCTTCCTTACCCTTCTCTGCTTAAATAAAAACCAAGACCACCAGATTACTCATTTGCAAGGCAAGTAAAAAATTTAAGTGTGTATTATAAATTTCCTAGGATATGATATAAGTAAAAATAAAAACCTTTGACTGTAGTTAAGGATATTGTACCATCATTATTTCTTTTAGTTACAATGGCACTATCTTCACATATTTCACCATCATCTTGAGTGACAATCATATAACGAGTTTCACCGTCTTCTTTTATTAATTTCAGTTCTTGAGTTTGTAACATAGGCTTCGATACTTGCTTACTCAAAAATTCTACGTACACTTTATTCAGTTCACCGTTTTCACTCTGGCATTCAAATGTATCACCAGTTATGTACTCAGATTCTGTATGTGTTGGTGATGCTGGAATAACAAATGAATACTACTTTATTTACATACTTTGACAGGTTCCCTGTAGTGCCTGTAGATACAAACTCACAATTTGCTTATAGAAGGTATCATAATATGAAATACAGAATAGGGATAGGGTTAATATTATTCTTGTTTACACAGGCTAGCATTTGCTTTTTTTTTTCTTCTTTATTTAAGCCATACACGGTGTATGGTTAAGCCGGCTGCTGGCATATCCTTTGCTAGTAACAATATTACAATAATCAGAAAGTACACAGTGAATAGTTTTCGCTATAATATCTCTGTTAATATAAGACAGTTACATCATACAAATTTCCTGCTTTACATCCACCTCTAGTTAGAGGTAGGGGACATAAGTGTATTACTATTTGGGCTTAAATGGTCAATCAGAAAAAACTCATGAGATTTTTATCATTTGCATATTTCTATTACATCCTGTATTTTTATAACATGCATATTAATTTAATAAAATAACAATTAAGTGTGTTAGAAGTTCGAATGTTAAATTCTATATTCATGGAAAAGTTCAATTTATTATCTCTAGTAATAGTTCAAGCAAGGCTAGTGAGACCTTTAGTGGCTAGAAGTATAATTTAAGGATTTTTGGTCTATAAATAAGTGATCTGTAGAAATATGTAAGTATATCTATTTTTGTATGATTTAATTATAAATTAAATGTATTAAATATATTCATCTTTCCAAAAACCAATTTCATGAAACTCACCCTCCGTTTGAGACTTTGATTCAGAGTTTTTATTTTCTTCTGTATTTTCTTTACTATTTACATCCGTAGTTTGTTCATACAAAACAATACTTTGCGTTGTCGGATTTTGGACATTTTGGCAATCATATAGGCTCAAGTGCTCAGTCAGACCTTCAAGTGAGGCCCATTTAGTATTACATAGGGGACAAAATATATTATCTAAAACTTTATTTAAATGCTCAACAAGTGCCTCTTTGGAATCAAAGTTTTTATCGCAACAAAGTGGACAATTTATCTTTAAACCTCCCATGATGTAGTAAATAGATGTTCAGGTCATAAAATTATTGAGGGAACCTTATTGTCTAATAAGATAGAATAATTATTTTTTAAGCATAACACAGTCATACGAGTTCATCAAAGTGCTACATTCAGTTTGCATCTAAATTCTCAACACAAAATCATAATAACACTGAACAACTTCACACTAATTCGTCGAACGTGAACAAAGCACGAAGGAAGGCGGAAGGAGACGCATCACAAACTACAAATAAAAAGAGACGCATCATCCATTTTTTGTCACTTTGACAGTAAATGTCAAAAATCAACAACAATTCCTTAATTTTACAGTGCAATAGAAAATAGACTAAAGCTAGATCCATACTACTTCACCACGTTATTGCTTTAATCTGCACAAAGAAATATTCAGAACATAAGAAAGGAAACGATTACATCTAGGCAGAACTTAAGCAAGACCAAATCCTTATGTGACATGCATGACATATTATATTATTACTTTTACTATTTAATCACAATCATCAAAAAATTAATTACAAAGAAAAGACCACTCTTAAAGCCTGACAGTGAAGCATCATTTTATTATACAATTAACAATGTACCTCTAATAAAATATAAGCCCCCTTACTTCTGTTCTGTTTTTTTAATATGTAGCGGCCGCCGGAATCGAACCCGAGGCGGGCGCGGCAAGTCTAGCGACGCGCACCGACGTACTTAGCGCGGCGCCCGCGCTGCACTCCCCGCGCGCCCCGCGAGCCGACGGTGACCGGACCTGCACGAACGGCCCGCTACCGCTCGGTCGCCAGCAACAGTGCGAGACGTAGACCGACGGCGAATGCACGTTCGCCCGCGCTTCATTTGTACGCAATTACCTAACTCGTTCTCTAAATTCTACTTATAATTCTAATATTCTACATCTTGTGTTCTAGTCCTATTTAACTTCATTGTGTTCTATTCTTATTTAACTTAACTTCAGTGATAACAACTTTATACCAACTCTGTCATTCTGTGTAATTAAATAATCTTATTAATAACCGTCGCGTTTCTTTTATCACTCCTACAAGTACAATGGCCCCCATCATTCCCGCCGTTCATTCGTTTCGTTATGATTCTGCCAACGTCAAGGTGGAGAGAATAAAAGTAGTAAAGCCTCTTAAATTTTAGTCAATTGATTAGCTTAAATTTTTACGGTTTTGTTTGGCATAAGGTTGGTTTTGCTAATAAAAATCTCGCTAAACAGTGACTAAAGGTACAGGGCGAATCTGACCCACTTTGTTTTTTTTTCGCGTACACACAGCAACACATCAAGTTAAACATTTTCATTTGATATTGTGTCTTATTTCAAGGTGTTAAGGTACATGAGTGTCTAGCTTGATTAGTTGCTGTGTGTACAAACACCAAACTAGGTTTAAATTGTAGACTTTAATACCGCTTTTCTAATTATATAAAAAAATTAATGTACACTCTGTCTATAAAGTCCTAAAAATAAATGAGGCCGCCACTGTGCTACACGTAGCAACCCTATCTAAACTGACAAAATAGTTTCCATACTAGTAATTTATTTAAATAAAATAAGTAATTTTAAAACACATTATATTTAATACTCAAGTAAGAAATTCACATAAGTCATAATAAGATAATTAATTTCATTGGTGAAACCATAAGTGATTAAGAAATTTTAATAATTGTTATACATTAGTCATTACCTTTATAAAAGTAGTGTTAGCCGTTTAAACATTTTAGATGACGATGTTTTATTTCTGTTTAATATGAACTCAAGCCATTTTAAATTTTGACAGTTGTTTTGAGCCATAGAAAGTAACATAATTTAGGATAAGAAATATGAGCCTTAACGTAATTTTGACTTCTGCAAAACAATTGTGTTCTATGGTTTTAATTTTAATGCTGATACTATATGGCCGCTGCTACATGTATACCAATCTTTAAAAACTAAACTATAAATAAAAATCGACTATCGATTAATCGCTTGTTATCTAAATCGATTAATCTCCTAATCGATTTCATACACCAACCCTAAACTACATGGGTCAAAATTGAAAATTGGGTATTAGAATAAATGAACGGATTGAATCAGAGTAATAAAAACGCATGTATCATACAGTTAACAAGGAGATTTATTCATCGCTTTCATCATAGGATTTTTTAAATATTCGATGTTGAGATAACTTTCGTTGCCACCTTCATCGTCAACACTAAAGCTTTCTTTGCTGCTGCTATTATCGTCAGTATTTGCCCACAGGTGACGTCCTCTCTTGTAGTATTCTGATTCGAGCTTCTCAACGCGATGGCAACAGTTTTTCCAAGTTTCAGCTGTGATGCTGCTGAGTGCCCTTTTTAGAGATTGCCAACATTTTGTGACCTGCGGGAACATAAATAGTTACTTGTTAGTGATAATTTTATAAAATATTCTGTTATTTTATATATCAATTAAATCTATACCTACTAATCATCATAACAGCCCATTAATGCCCCACTGCAGGGACGGGCCTCCCCCCGTGACGGAGGGATACTTGGCCTACTAATGCCCCTACCCTCTTTACACTCCAAAAGAAGTTGATAAGAATCCTAGTCAACATTGATTCCACCGACACTTGAAACCACACTTCAAAGAACATAATATTAACTTTACCTTGTATTTACATTTTGGAAATATGTAAGTTTGTGCGCAAAAATGAAAATTTATTTACAAAAAGAGAAGACAAACAACAAACTTATACGTTACGCCATAGAAATATTAGGTTGGGGAAAAAGTCTTTTCGTATTTTTGTATAAAAAGTCAAGACATTTTTTTCAAAGTTTATTTACATTTATTTACAATATATATGTACCGTTTTGTTGAACAACTTTCTGCCATTTTGTGGGCAGAGACATTATCCCGTTACTGTAGAAACTTTGGGACTTCTGATCAAAAAAACGGGACAAATAGTTTTGGCAGTCCTCTCTTGAGGTCAACCTTACAGAACCTAAAGAATTCTGAAGAGACCGAAACAGGTGAAAATCTGAAGGCGCAAGGTCAGGGCTATATGGTGGATGCACTAGGACCTCCCAGTCGAACTCTCTTAATTTTTGCTGAGTGGCTAAAGATGTGTGTGGTCTAGCGTTATCGTGATGAAAGACCACACCCTTCCTGTTGATCAATTCCGGCCGTTTTCTCTCGACTGCTTCCTTTAATCTCATCAGTTGCTGGCAGTAAAGATCAGAATCGATGGTTTTGCCGGGCGGTAAAAGCTCATAATGAACAATGCCCTTCCAATCCCACCATCACACAGCATCACCTTATTTCGTGTTAGGCCAGGTTTGGCCACAGTCTGTGAAGCCTGGCCAACTTTCGACCACGACCTTTTTCGCACGTTCTTGTCATACGTGATCCACTTTTCATCGCCAGTTATCAATCTCTTCAAAAACGGCTCGGTTTCATTACGTCTCAATAATGAATCGCAAATGAGTACACGGTTCATTAAGTTTCTTTGAGTGAGCTCGTGTGGCACCCAAATATCGAGCTTTTTTGTATAACCAGCTTTCTTCAAATGGTTCAAAACTGTTTTGTGGTCAATTCCCAGTTCTTCAGCTACATCGTAACTACTAATATGCCGATCTTGCTCCACTCTTTCAAAAATGGCGTCCATTTTATTCGTAACAGGGCGACCAGAGCGAGGTGCATCTTTAACATCAAAATTTCCGGACTGAAAACGTTTGAACCAAATTTGTGCTACTCTTACTGACACTGCATCAGGTCCATAAACATCACAAATTTTTTTCACTGCTTGAGTTGCATTTTTGCCTTTTTTATAATAAAATTTTAAAATGTATCGAATTTCTTCATTAGATTCACTCATTTTTACGGAGAGAAAAACAAATGAAAAATAGCGGGAAACAACTTTTTTTTATTTTTTTCTTTTCTTTATAATGTAACCTTTTTAATGTTACCAAAACCAGCCAGACACAAGTAGTACAGTCAAAGAAATTTTATAATAAGTTTATACCTACGGTATGCGAAAAGACTTTTCCCCCGACCTATTAGACTAAACTTACCATCTTTCCGCCTTCAAATACATTCAACTAGCACTTATGTAATGTCTATCAAAATATACAACAAACTACCTGAAACACTGAAGAATGAAACAAGGTTCTTGCCGTTTATCAATAAACTAAAATCTCTCCTTATAGGAAAATCTTATTACTGCTTAAGCGAGTATCTGAATGATAAATTTTAATTGCATTATATAAATAAAGAAAAGTAATAATAATAATAAAAAATAAAATAATAATAAAAGTGATATAATTATGTAATATTGGTAATATAATGATACTTAATTTAATTTTAATTTATTTATAATAATGATAATATATAATAATAATGTACCTACTTACTTTAATTTTAGTTTATTTATAATAATAATGATAATTTTTAATTTTTTATGATAATTTTATATAATAATAATATACTAACTTTAGTTTAATTTTTTTATAATTAATAAAATAAATAATAAATAAGATTATACTTCTATATTGGGTTAGGTCCCTTCCTCTCTCGTATTGCTATGCCCGACAGAGTCCATAATGATCTAATATTATTTTTTAAGTTACCACCTAAGTATACATTGTGGAATGCAATAAATATATTGAGTATTGACCACGCTGGCAAGACGTATTGGTATAGGGTTTTATTTCAAGTTTTCCTTCTTTTTATTACGTAAAGATAATATTCACGAATAGTCCCTTAGTCGGTTTTTACGACACCCATGGAATGAGATGGGGTGGTGACATATTGTATTCTTACTCCGTCACTACACGGAAACTACTGATTTACTAACTATACTAATATTATTCTTAAAAAAGATTTGATTATTGGTTTATTTGGAAGGGCGTATAGGGAGTAAAGAGGAGTAGAATGGGAAAATAGGCTATAAATTACTATTTTAACTATTTTATACAGTTAATAATGAGAAAACTTACTATACAAAAGAAAATGCTTTATTATACAGGTTACCTTGTATGAAGAATGATAAATACATAGGTAATGTCTTTCCTTAGTTCTTCAGGCAAATCTCGATTTTTATATTACTAGGGCATTTCTTGTAGGTAAAGCCTATTGCATTTAAAATTTTGCGTAGAGCTTCAAGACTACGATTAAAATCCATCACAGTTCTAGCTATCACCTGCAACTATCTGAGGGTTGGTTGGAGCCTGAAACTTTACAAAAGTTATGTTGATTAAACATTTGATTATACTTTTACAATAAATTTAGACATACCTAGACACAAAATACAGGCAAAGAATGGGATGGAAAGAATAACTGCAATACCTAACTAAAATGTATTCAGTGTTAAATACCAACAAGATATCATTTAAAATGGAATTACTAAGAACTAAAGAATAAAATATTGCAATTAGTTATTTATTGTCGACAGACCAGTTGATGCGAAAGTGACATACTTAGTTTAGTTATCAACCGTAATATAGACATAAAGCAATTAATTCAACTTCAAAATTGGGATAAATCTTGAATGAATTATACTAATGCAATTGATAATGTATCAACAGAAAAGGTCGTACTACAATATTTCTTACTTTCAAGGACAATCTTACTTAGAAATATGCTATGTTCACAATGCCTGTTTTTGGTCTCTAAATCTCAAATGGAGTGAATTTATTACTTGAGACAGATTACAAAACACAGTAACACGATTACATACCCATCAAAGTTGCAGTTCGCCCGTAAACATCATCCAAATCACATAAATATTGACTAGCTTCGTGCTACGCCAAACAACGCCTTCTAACTATAAAAATCACTTCCCACGTGCCACTTTGATTTACTCTACTCATTGTTTATGTTGTTCTTCGTATGTCAGTATTAGTTTATTGTAGATTAATGAACATATAAAAATCACAAAATGAAAACCGTTCCGCAACTTCTACTCGATGACAGCTCATGTACAAGTCTATTTTGAATTTCAGTGTTGCCAGACACATGAACAATTTAGTTCCTCAAACTTTAATTTCTTGACTTTATAGACAACCTATACCTACCGGGAGAAAAAGTTATTTGGCTGTATGTGAGTAGAAAGAACCAAATTGTGAACATTATTAAGTTTGTAGAAAAATGAAATTAACGCGACAGTTTTTAATTATAACGGTTTAGTATCACGCATACACCAGACAAAAAGGTAACCGGCTTGAAGTTGTTGTAAATCAGCTGCGCAGATGTCATATTTGGAACTAAAAGACCGGGAACGTGGGGAGCGGGTGTTTTTATTTTTCGTGTACGTGCGCAAACTTCTCTGAAAGCTAACTTCAGCCCAGCCAAGTTAGGTAGCGCAAACTGTAGGTGTCCAGTAGAATAAAAAACATTTTTATAGAACATGATTTTATTTCTTTGCTATTTGGTTACAAGCATAATAATGTGAACAGCGTTGTATTAAACAGACTACTGCTCCAAGTATCATCGAAATAAGCCCAATAGGTTACTGAAATATTTTGAAAAATCTTTTATTTAATGCCTTAAAACAATACTTAAACAAAATTTTTATTTTTCTCCTTTCTCCCATACCCCACAACAGTGGGACCTATACCAGTAAGTACTAGGTATATTTAACTACATTTTCCTCCATATTTCGTTCGTGTACGCCATGGGTCATTTGTTCAAACAAAACGCCCGTTTACCTTTAATGCCCGATTTACACAGATTAAGTTGATTTAAATAGATCTCCATCCTATTTTTTGGCGAGTTAAGTACGAAGTAGCCCCCTCACTTGCGTCTCGTCAACTTAATTCGTCAAAAAATAGGATGGAGATCTATTTAAATCAACTTAATCAACAACTTACTACTTAACTCGCTACTGTACTTGTCGATGTGTAAATCGGGCGTTTACGAGTAAGGGGGTAACTATTTATTATTGAAAAGAGGGGTGATTCGATACTTAATTGTTTGCCTGGTTTACGGTTCCGTGTAAAATAACTTGCGCTGTAGAGTGTAGACAAGGTTGAAATTTGTCTATGGCTAAAATATCTTCGCCATTTTGTCGTAGTTTTTTTTAATCCTGCGAAATTTTACTTTCATCGTGGTATTTATTTCAGTTTAAGTTGAAAACAGTCAAGCTCGAAGTTGTCAGATTAAGTATTGTGATTATAAACACAATACAAAGAAGTTTAAATCTAAATAAGAAATTTGAAGATCTTGAAGCTTGTTATGTTGCAGTCTAAGTATTTTCGCGGGCAAATTTAATTTTAACAATGTTGGGAAAGAGAATGCATCATAATAGTAAAGGAAGGCTAGCTATTAAAGGCCACGACAATGGAAAACCTTCAAGTCCAGGTATTTCGCCTTATACTAAACCTACTAAGATACCAGGAACTGTATCAGTGGGGAAAACAAAAGCAGAAATGTGTCCAATACCGTACTTGAAGATACAAGATAATGCCATGCATTTACCCCGCTTTAGCGCGATTGCTGCTAGGTCTAACGATGAGCCTATAGGCATGGATGAATTGGACTCTCTTCAGCTTGAGCTAGAGTCGCTTTTAGGACATACTGCTCTTCGTGTCAGGTATTTTCAGTCAGAGATAGAAAGTATTGACACAAATGAATCAAAGAGAGAAAAGAAAGGAAAAGCTGCTGGCAAACAACTGCAATATCCTGTCAAAAGGAAGTTTCCTGATGACAAATTAGTGAAAACCAAAGATTACCCTAAGTTGACCAATCAGCCTAAAGTGCCTAAATTTAAAAACGCTTCTGGATCACACAACTATCCAAATGATATTGCCAATTCAGATAATTCTGTTAAGTTGGAGCTCTCACAATTTGCTTTACCAAAGAATAATATTCCTTATAAGTTCTGGAGTTCTGTTGAACCGTATTGTGCTCCAATCACCATGGATGACATAAAATTCTTGGAATCTCTACTTGCTCAAAGTAGCAATACTACATTGCCTCCAATACCACCTCTTGGCCGCCACTACTCTGAAGTATGGGCAGATGAACACCTCTCAGAAGATCAAAATGCTTCAAATCCTAACAAACAAAAATCATCAATGTCTCCTGACGCTTCTAGTATTCGAAAGAAGTTTGAAAAATCAAATGAAAACATTATAACTGGACCTTTAACTCAGAGACTTGTATCTGCACTAATGGAAGAAAATATGATGAATTATGAAGTGCCTGACATTAAAGTTAATAAACAGACAACAAACATTAAAAACAGTTATAAAAATTCATTAACTCTAGAAAAATGCCTCAGGAAAGAATTAGTAGAGCAAGGGATACTTGATCCTGAAGATTTGCCTCCTCTTACTAATCCCGCTGATGATGAAATCCTTGCTGAAATAAAAAAATGTCAGACTGAACTAACAGCAGTTAAGAAAGATAACTGCCGTAATTTAAAACATCTTATTGGCCTCTGCAAACAAGAGATGATAAGACTAAACCTGAAAAAGCAATTGGACCAAGTTGATATGGAATGTATTGATATTTATAAGAAAATGGTTGCAGCAAAACAAAAGAAGAGACCCATTACAAAGAAAGAAAAGGAAGATGCATGGAGAGCTATTAATGAACAGATAAGGCTTAATAAAGAAATCAATGCTTTACCTATCACTGGTCCAAATTCAAGCTAAACTATATATTTATGTTTAATTAATCTATTTCATGGGATTTATTAGGTAAGATTGTTATAGGTACCATTATTTACAGGTATCTATTATTTTAGAAATAAATAAAGTATTATGTAAAGCTTTTTTTTCTTTAAGCCCCTCCGCCAAGATATAATTACATTGAAATCCTATTTATTAAATAACTCAAGCAATAATTAAATTATATTAAGCAATAATGTTAAATAGAAAATTAGAACACAAATAAAGGAAAGTTTACTGCATTGTGCAAAATATCTTTTGGAGTAACTGATGCAAATGCCAAAGAGTTGTTCTGTTTCCATCTAAAAGGCTATATCAACTAAGCTACTACCACATTTTAATGTTAGAATAAAGGCTTTCAATCATAAATTTGTTTTATTTTTCTCCTCACTAGATAAAGGGTTGACAGTAAAGATGATAGGTCATCTATGCATAAGGGAAAACAGACTTAAGTAAAATCTTTTGGCTTAGATACACTAAGCCACGATTCATCGTTTGTCGAGTCGACGGTCGTGTATTCCATCACATATAGGACCGTCGAGTTGTTTCTGCAGCCAGGTCAATCATGGCTTTACAAGTAATTGGTTAGTGCTAGGTTTGCAGTCGTATCAGAACCAATTAAACGAAGAGACAGTGGTATACTGTAAAAAATATGCCAGACCCTACGCTATTAATGCGATCCATGGCGCACCTGTCTGGGCACGCCATCTAGCACAACGCTCCAGAGCTTTGCTATCACTTGTAAGGTATCCACCACATGATAGCAATTAGGATCCCACGCAGACATCGCGATACAATGTCTTGTGTTCCCGAGACCTAACTGTCCTTCTCTATCACCTGAGCATGAACATCGAGAAGCTTTTAGTCCTGAGTCTGAGGAACGTCTAGGCCTGAAAATTGTAAGCACAATGCAACGCGTATTTATGTGCGTCCCTTATTTAACAGCCTGTGTGGTTTAGTTAGGGTAGTACCCTCTTTATTCAGATAATATCTGTGGTATAGTGTGACCACAGGGAGCGGTGCACCCCCTGAGGTATAGGCGGCGAGGTGGGGGACGAAGAAAAAATAGGTGTCCGTTATGGTACACCTGTATTGTAAAGACTGTATTGTCTTTTGTCTTACAAAATAGTGTGCATGAAGACAAGTTTGACCTTCCCGTTTCCAACCTAATTACAGAGTTGGAATGGGATTGATGGACGGATTCTTGAAGCTGAAGAAGAAGATATTGTTTAGAATCTTAAATTTAATCCAAAAACATTACTTTGCTATACTGTATACTACCGATTGCCGGCATAATCGTATCGAAAATGGAGGTACCATGCGAATCAGAATCACTCGCTGTATATTTAGTCTATGGCTAATTTATAGGTAGACATCTGTGGCACTATTTTGTTTGAAGTTTCAAAATGTTTTGAATTATTTGAAAAATAACGAAGTGTAGAGCTGTAAACGATTTGTGTTGTTTTAATTTTCTTTAAAAAGTGGTAAACACAATGGATAATCCTTTAACTCCGAATAAAATTCAGAGGCTAATGCATTTAGCTGAAGATAAATCTTTTAATATGCCTAAACGGCTTTTTAACCAAGACGATAATAATTTGAAACGGTAATTTCAATGACAAGTTTACGCCTTGCTAAAACATACAGCTGATATTCTCAAATAATGATAATTATTGTAATCTAATGTTGCAGCTTGGCTACAGCAAATCAAGCGGCTATGAATAGATCTAATGCTACCGTGAATTGTGAGTTGTCTTCTGGAATCTTAGATGTAGATAGGCTCGAAGGTAACTCAGTAATATTTATAACTTATATTGCTACTTCATACATTCATACTTAAAACTTTATTATTTATTTTAGGGTTCGGTGATTGTGGGCTTGGTGATATGTCTCTCAGCAAATCAGTAAGTAAAATTAAAAAAATCCTTAAAACTTAGCTTTGATGCAGACATCGGGACTAAATGCTAGATCTAGTTAGAATCTAGTTTAACAAATCTACTACATATAACTAACTTTACGCTATTTTATAAAATTGAATGCTGCACTCATTAACATTGGGTTAATGAGTTGGACTCCAGAGACTTTTATATTTTAACCATTAGTATCTAGATCTCAGCTATCTATCAGTTCTGTAAACTGTTGATTACTAAAAATGTTAAACATGGTTTTATTCTGTGACAGTATATTCTTTAGTGTATCCCAATTATCATTATTATTTTATAACAGACAGGCATTTGTTAAGCAACTGATAAAATATGACTGTTTCCTCATACTTGATATTAAATTTTATCTATCAATACAAGCTATGTTACTGACCTTCTGCATTTTCAATACTACTTACTGTAGTAAGAAATAAATTTATTTTTATGCTATTTACAGACTGCATTTAACCCTGGTGAATTGAGTGGAAGATCCACTGGAACTGATGATGTGAATACCATTCCTCTGGGCCGTCACTCCTTGGCTTTGGAGAGTATTACAAGTCAGATGGACAAGCAGACTTCTGAGATTCAAGATCTTATGAGACATTCTATTGCTACAAATTATTCATTTCATTCTAAGGTAATTGTTTTCTGTAATATGACCAACTAGCTGACCCGTGCCCACTTCTTATCTAAACATATTTCATTACTGCTACACTC
The DNA here is from genome assembly GCA_905475405.1 of Schrankia costaestrigalis. Lineage (NCBI taxonomy): Eukaryota > Metazoa > Arthropoda > Insecta > Lepidoptera > Erebidae > Schrankia > Schrankia costaestrigalis. Next base: position 11,665,604 of record FR997843.1, on the reverse strand, counting down.
CTAAAGTCATAGCATGATACTATATAGCCTATGACACTCCCTGATAAATAGACTATTCATCACAGAAAGATTTTTTTAAATCGGTTCATTAGATCCAGAGATTACCCCTACAACGTCACAAACACACAAACTTTACCTCTTTGTAATATTAGTATAGATTTAAAAAGTAACTTACAAATTACAACTTTTCTAAAAGAGATATCCATTAAATTTAAATACACTATAAACACATTGATTGATTTTCTATTACATGTATGCATATTTAAGAGTGGAAACTGTTTTGGTTTAAGTGTAGTTTATAAGCATAATAAGACTGTATGTTATAACTGTTTGTTTCCCAAATATATAAATAAATATATTATTATGTTTCAGAGAGATCTAACTGCAGACGAAGAATCATTGGTGGCACGTGAAGCACCTCTACCGATACCAAATAATACACAAACACATTTCGCTGAAAGCATGTCGTATGTATTTCTTATCTTTAGATTTTATTACGCAGCTTTTGCTAATTTTTTATAGCACAATGTCACTATAATAGTACTTTTGACTTGAAATTTTGTAATTTATTTACAGTATGAATAACTCAAATCTATCTGTTGGAGCTTATTTCAAGAACAGATGCCCAGATTTTGGAAGAATGCTAGCTAAAACGGACAGTCCTGATAGATCACAAATGCCAAGCATTTGTGAAGGTATGCATATTGTTTTATAGAAATTAATCATGTACTATTAGTACTTCTTTGACTGATCTATTTTGTAAATTTTTAGTTTCTGGCACGCAGTCTAATGCTCACGAATCTTTAAGATCAAGTAAGCAGTTAATACATAAAATGGACCAAACTCATAAAATGGATCAAACTTTGGATTGTATTCCAGTCAGACAACCTCGAAACAATTTAGATAATAATCAAGAAAAACCAAGTAATATTAATAAAGTATATGAGCCACTTAATACCTTCACTATACCAAAAGTAAATGAAGCACCTTCAAACAAAATTCCTGAGAAAAATGAGCAATTTTTCTTAAGTCAAGTTTCTGATAAACCGAAATATGTTCAGATGACATTAAACTCTGTGTCGCCTCAGAAAGTAACTCATGCACCTGTTCAAAATACAGATTTATTGATAAAGAGCTTACAGGCATCTTTAAGACTTGTGAATGAAGATACTGAAGGATCTGCAGAAAATTCCTTTAGCATTTCAAAAATTGCTGATTATCTTGGTAAGTTTATACTATTATATTTTTCCGCCCATAGATAACCAACTGCGCAAACGCGCTTTCTTCTGTGATAGAGTTTGGGTTACTAATAATGAGCTAGGAATACAGAATTGGTAAGGGTTTTTTTGTTAAGTTTTCATAGAGTTATAATCTGCCAACTTTCCTACAGTCTCATTTTACGAAACCCCTGAGATGAGATGACTAGACTATAATATTATTATGCTGGAGATAATTTTACATTTCAATTTTATTTCATTATCTGAATTTTATCAAATTATCTGTATTCTGTTTAATATATAATATTTAATTCTTATTTATTTCTTGGTCATAGGAAAACAGTCTAATGTCAGCGTAACAGATATGTTGAAATACAACAACCAAAAGAAACAAATGAACAGGAAGCATCCACTTACCGAACTTCACATGAATATACCTGAATCTAATAAATATAATGAAGATATTCAAGTAACAAATCTGAAAGACACTCGGAAGGCTGAAACGGCCAGTTCATCAGGCACGGTCAATACAGTTGTATCACTAAATAAATATAAAGAGCAGGATATGCCCGCTGTGATTGTCACCGAGCATTCCCTTGAAAGTAATCAACTGGACGATACTAAATCTAAGAGAACAACCAGATCCAAATCACCGTCAACCAAGAGTCAATCTACTTTGAGTACTGTTCAGGAAAACTATACAAGCTTTAAATCTGGAGATAGTCCATTACATTCCAGTAGAGGTATGCTTTCTAATAACATTATAATATTTATAATATCTTTTTTTTTAAATTATACAGATATTTTTGTATTCATACTGGGTTTATTGGATATTGTAACTTTATAGTTAAATTTCAGGCGAGGTCAATACTTCAAATATGCCTTCCCCAAATGTAATATATAAAGAATTAGATAAATCTGTAGATTGGCACGAGGTTATGCATCAGAAACGTTTGAAACAAGAAGGCTTTGCTAAAGGTTCGTGGGCCTCGCTTTGTTGCCTATTGTGGATGTTTTAATAAAGATTTCCCCTTACTAACTTGTCTATCACACAAATTCACACCAACATTGATAATAACATAACATACATGTCATTAATAATTTAATTATTCATGTTAATAATTACTACTAACTACGGTAGGTATTTCTTTCTCTTTCCTTCATTTAGTTAAGGTTAAGAGCTCTTCAATTTAGCCATTTCGTGCAGTACGCCTGCCTTGCGTTTTTCGAACGGCAAAAGCAACGTTCGTTTGTTAGCAGCCCTACGGCAGTATTTATAGAGTCGAGCGGCTTCCGGCAAGATTTGTATGAAAAACAAACGAACGTAAGTTTGCCTTTCGAAAAACGCACGGCAGCCGTACGGCACAAAACGGTTAAATTGAAAGAGCCCTAAATGTTTCGTCAATACTGACAAATTAACAGGTTACCAGTTTTTTTCTAAAATTTAGAATACCAGTAAGGTCATTAGTATTACCATTCAGTTCTAAAACTAAGCGGAGCTTTTACTATGAGTATTAACAACTAACAGGGTATAAACACATTATTATATATTTAAATACTTTTTTAAGTTAGCGTAATAAGTATTTCTTTATTTGTTTTTCAGAGCAATGGGTTGAGATATCTTGTGGTGTTTCAAATGGATATGTTGGTATGTATTTTTGTCCTATGAAACAATTTTATATTATTTTAAGTTTTGTGCCGTAAAATTTGCACTACCACTGAAAACCCTATCAAAATCGGGCTAACCGTCTCGGAGTTTACCCGGAACAAAGAGACTGGTGATGACTGATGGATGCGGGAGGCACAGGACCGCACAAGGTGGCAATACTTGGAGGAGGCTTATGCCCAGCTGTGGACGTCGATTGGCTGATATGATGATGATGATGAAAGAGGATAGACAGTCACAAATGTCTTAAGTGTGATTTTCGGTATTGACTGTTTGGTATTTGTTGACACTAAGTTCTTTTTTCAAATAATTTTAAAGATATATTTGCACGAATAGCATTCTTTTTAATTTATTTATGTACTCAATTTATAGGTGCCAGCTATCCAGTAGTTCTAACAGTAACAACATTAACAGACAGCTGGTTAACTGCTAAACTGCAATTTGACGAATTGGCAAACTACGATAGAGATTTAACAATAGAACTGCCTCGAATGCCCCTTCTACTGTCACCGGGAAAAACAGAAAAAATTACACTATACGTAACATCGAATGTGGAAATTAACGATAAATTGAATTTTACTGTATATTTGAAAGATCCATCCGTGGACGGAGATATTGAACAAAAAGGAGAGATTGAAATTAATATTAAAATGCCTGTTATACAAGCTATGTCTTGCGATGGCGTTAACAAGATAACTTTCCCAGCAATACCAGAGAGTACATCACTTTCTAAGTCTTTCGTCTTGCTGAGTGATTGCCCAGCAGACCTGCAGTTAGCCTTATCAGTGGTAGAAGGCGATAGTATGTTCACAATTAAGAATGTTCAAGAAATTAAGAAGTCTGAAGTTAATAAAGTATTGATGGATCGTCAAGGTTCTACCGAAGATGAGAAACCACTAAGCAAAAGTAAAAATAAGGCTGTGAATAAGCAGCTGTGTAGGTTGACTGGTGGTAATGCTATAAGAGTTACAATCAAGTTTAATGCACCTAAGTTATCGGATGTACATTTAGGTAAGTTGCTTTTGTCAGTTATATTTCAGGACACCTTATGTTTAAGTATTTATTGAATTGGGCAATTCTGAGTGTTATGACGGTCACTTGGGGTTTCTTGCGGATGTCCTAATTTCTTATTCGATCAATTAACACTATTTTTGTTATAAGATATTATCGTCACCTTAAAGGTAAAACCGACTAAATGACCAAATCTAGAAAATGAGATATCGCATTTTGAAGATTGCATAAAGAAAATGTCCTATCAAAAGTACCTGCGTGTAAATTTCATCAGCAATTATAAGTAGACTACTTACTTGACTTTCTATATCACTAATTGTTGTGTTTCCCGAGGCTATAATAACATCACACGAAAGAAAAAATGTCGTGTAACCCCCCCATTTAGTTGGTTTTACCCGTATACACTTAAATCATCAATATTGCATAAAATCTGGCTGCTATCAAAGCATTATCTATCGTGCATTATGAGTTAAAGTAACTATTTTATGATTCATATTGAGTTACACCTGTAAAACCTACATAAATCAAATGAATTGAAAAAAACTATAATTTTAGTTGGTTTTACCCGTACATTAATTAGTCATAGTTCAAATGATGTTGCTAATTACTTAACAAACCTTTAAATTTACAACTATTTCGGCAATGGTCGCTGCTAGTGTTTTGGTATTTGAAATGTCCTACCCACTAAAATTTATTGTAACTACTAAAAGAAATAAAAAAACAGAATTAAAATTAAAGAAAAAGGATAAGACCTGATCTTAGCATTCCATGGATTCTCCGTTCGGGTGCCGGGTCCATCGCGTGATAGAGGACGGAGCACTTACATAACAGCGTCTGGAACTTACGACCCAGATATAGGTTTAAGGAGGCCCCCTTACAACGCGTTAGCGGTCACCGTCACTGTCCGCTATGTTCCGTCTTCTATCTATCAAAATTTGGTAGGAACCTAACAATGCCGTTTTGGACATACGTAATAGTAGAGAGCTTACTGAACTTCTCGGCAGTCCTATATCTTTTAATAGGTTGTAGAGGGATTTAGCCATTTCTGGTTATCTCATTTGTCAAGTCAAAGTATTTGTTTGTCTTAATTTCGTGGTCTTCAGGGATGTTAGTTTCCCCGCGGTACCGTGAGATCAATAAGTATTACACGCTTCTTCAATTTTAAGTTGAGGAATATGTCTGTTCTCAACGGCAACACGCAGATATCCTCCGTGATTTGTAGTGTTTTTCACACGCGTCAACCAGTAGTGTCTAATCGTCTGCCGAACTCAGGACCGAAAAGGGCTCAGGGCAAGGGGTGGTCTTTTTAGTAGTGCCTTCCTTAACAAATTGAATGTTTTGTCTTACATTTGTAGTCAGTCCTTTTCTAGCTCTAGCAATTGACAAACTCACTGATCCCTAGTACTTTGTCGTGACGTTGCGAATAATGACCCCTCTGCAAAAGCAGTTCGCAGCCTACCAATAAGTGTCTTTCCGCACCAGTTTCTTTGCCCCATTCCGTGCATTTTTGTCCGTGGTTTTTCCCCATCTTACAAGATTGCTTGGATCGGGGAGAGTCAATTGGAAGGCGTTGAGGTAGAATTTAAGTAATGCTGGTGACAGATGAATTTTTATCAGTTGGGATGGATATAAGACGAAATTGTAAACAATTTTGTCTTTAGATGTTGATAAGACTTACATTTTAGTGACTATTAGATGTTTGTAGAGTTCTGATGTTGTTTTTAGTTTCATCCCAAAGTTACTTGTATCTCGATACAGAGCGGAAGAGTCTGCTTGAAGATTGAACTAATCCTAGCCACGATTTCAATGTTTTCGTCACTTTAGCATCTAGTTCTTTCAAGAGGTTCTGGTTTAAATCATACACGAGGAAAGGCCAGTTGAGACGTGATGTTAAATAGTTGTCGTATATCCAGACTTTTTTTACGTTATTTATCGGTTGATGGTCTACTTTTTCAATGTCGTTTATGAAACTATTGACGACATCGTCTAGTACTGGAGAGCGACCTTAATCGTTTATCTTTCTCCCAAGAAATTTAAAAGGCACGGTTTCTGATATTATTGAAACGTTTTCCCCGCCTATAGCGAGCCTGGGGTCATATGAAGTATATCTCGTATCCCGCCTACCTAAACACAAACAATGTTGATTGTTATTTTATCTATTAGTATATTTAGTACTGTGTTAAATACTATAGAGGATAAGCAGCACCCCTGGAACAGGCCCACGTTGTAGTTAAGGGGCTTTTTATGTCCGTCCTTCGTTGCAATTACAAATTTTGAGCGGAAAGTTATACCATTGCAACAAACTGTATTTGCCTTTCATTTGCTCTAGCATCTTTTAGACTCTCTGCTACTAAAGAATTATTATGTTCCAGACATCCAGATATTCCGGGGATAAATCCCTTGTCTTGATCTGAAATAACTGTTAGTTCTATTCTTTGTTGTCTTTGCAGATCTTGCCCTACGAAAAATATAAAGCCATTCTGTCATAGAATTTACTGCTGTATGTTCCGTAAAACACTGTAAAAAAACGACTGCGTATGCGTACGCGACGAATTAAATATTGCAATTAACGAATAGATAGTTTTAGTTGGTTTTTCAACTAGATTATTTCGTACATAAAAATAACTCAATTCTTATGGAAAAAACTGATAACATAGGTTAATGTAAATTGCTATTCTATTATTATTAAAGCTTAATTTTAATAATCGTCGAGTAAAAAGTACTACACTGCTAAAGTAGGTATTAGTTCTATATTTGAGTTTTGTTTACAATTGTCACCAAAGTCAATACTAACTAAATCTAGATAGTATCTTTTACTTGTAGATTAATAAAATTAGAACTAAAGAAACTTTAAGAATAAAAAAGAGATATATTAGAATAATATGTTTTATTCGAAGATGTTAAATAAAAGTCGTCGAATATGTTGCAATAATTGCTTTTTGGTATCAATTTTTATGAAAAGTCCTATTTTAGTGGTTATTTCTACTCACTATCTTTTTATCTACGTATTATATTGCAAATTAGGTTTTACCATTAGAAAGAGCACGATTTTCTAAGAAAAATGGTATATTTAACTCTATTTTGCAAAAATCAGCATTTAGTCGGTTTTACCTTTAAGCTGACGTTATATTCTACATCCATTTATATAGCAAATGTAAATAATATCTATTCCAGATGACTCAATGGCTACATTCAACGGTTTCCTTTACGTGAATCTCATCGGAGTTAATAGTGTATTGAGGAAAGTGGACCTTGTTGGAGCTGTTGGAGCAGCTAAACTTACGTTCAATACTAATAGCAATAAAATGAGAATTGCAGCACATGGTAAGTCTGAACTTTTTATAAGTATATAGTTGGTGATAATAATGGTATTGTTAACAATACTGATTATCTATACTAATATTATAAAGAGGTAAAGTTTGTGCGTTTGTGACGTTGTAGGGGGTAATCTCTGGATCTACTGAAGCGATTTTATAAATGCTTTCTGTGTTGAATAGTCTATTTATCGGAGAGTGTCATAGGCTATATAGTATCACGCTACGACTAATAGGAGTGGAGCAGTAATTAAATATGTTTAAAAAAAGGACGCGATATTTTCGCCGGCCAACGAAGTGGGCACGGGTCAGCTAGTTAGTTATATAACGCCACATTCATATTTCTCTTTAGACTATTTTCCATTTATATATTTCCGTTTTTCTTACTACTAAACGAGTCTGCAAAACACTTGGATAAACTGACCTCATAATGTCCCTTCAGACTACTTGAAAAATGTGAAACTTTAAAAACAGGGCCTGTAAAATTAATATTAGTTTCTAAATATCTTTTAAATTATTTAAAAAACACTTCGTATCCCTTACAACAAAATAAAAAACAACTTATTCTGTGTATTTTCTTAAAATTTTCAGAAGTGACAAATCTAGATTTATGCAATAAGGGCACTGTAACAGGCACATGGATTGTCAAGTTCAAGAATAATACAACCAGTGATAGTTTTCCATTCAAAATTGCTCCGTCTAAGTTTGAAATACAGCCGGGGGGAACAAGGACTGTGAATATGTTTTATACTGGACCCGCTGATACTATTTGCGATGCGTAAGTTTGTTTTATTTTTTGACGTCATGACAGTCTTAAAAATTTGTCTTTGAACTTATTCAATGTTGGGGAAAATTTGAAATGCCAATTCCACCCTGAGTCAGGCAGATTCGAATAAGGTTTTGTGTTAAGCTTTCCTATTTTTTTTTAAACTGCTTGTTTCGTTTTTAGCTTTATGCTTTAGCTGTATTTAATAATAAGCATGTAAAAGTTAGGGTTAAATTTTGTATAGATAACGTTCTGTCGTAATTTGTTTGACCATCAGGGAATAGCAATAAGTACTGTTTTAAATTGGACAAGCTATCGTAATATTCTGCCAAGCTTAACAATTTGGTACTTTCTTAACATATAATATCAGCCAAAAGAAGAGAACTTAGTCCTCTAAATGTTTTTATTGCGCTATCTGCCCTCCTCCCAGCCGATCTTCATGTTGCTGTTTTTTAAAACTAAATTTTTTATTGTTTATTCAATTTCAGAACTTTAGTATTTGAAGAAATTTCAACTGGTGATAAAACCCCCATTGAAATAAGTGGTGGATCAGACAAGCCTAAAACATTCCCTATAAAGACTAACTACAACAACCTTTCATGGGTCAGACCCGAACGGAAAGAATTAAGTTTGAAGAACGCAACAAACAATAAAATTTACATACGGTGTCAAGTAGTAGGGGAAGGGTTTGCAATAGATTTGCCCAGAGAAGCCCGAGGCATTTACTGTATACCTTTCGGACCCAACGAGTGCCGATCTCTGCCTATACTGTTTGCACCTACTACTAATAACCCATGTAAAGGCACTCTGTACTTAGCTTATGATAAAAATTCTGAATTTTCTAGAAAGGTGAGTTTATTTTAGTAATTAAAATAGGTTTTAAAATCGTCACGTTAAAATTTCTTTACATAACGAAAAAATCTTTACATACCGAATTACGCAATTTAGCCGTCAATAAACAAATATACATAAAGAATAATAAATCTTGTAGTTTTAAAATGATAAAACATTGTGATTTTTGGTCATTCTATAATTGTTATTACAGATCTCCTTGCATGGATGTGGAAGTGGTGGATCGATGAGATGGTCGGGTCTCGTTACTTATGGAGACACAGCATTAGTCCGAGCTGTTAGTAGGATGCCGATTAACTTGGAATTATATAACAAATCCGCTACACCCTCGTTTGTCAGTGCTCGCATACATTTTAACTGTAAGTAAATTATACTACGAGTATATAAGGTCAATGAGTGTGTTTGTGTATTGTTATAGGATGAGTAGATACTTTGTTTAGGATGACCCGACATTTGTCGTACGCGTTCCCGGGTTTGTGAGTTACTGTAACGTCGCGTGCGTGCCGCGAGGGCGCGGCGTAAGCGTCGTGAAGTGTCGCCTGGTGAAGTGTTAGTAGCGCGCGGCGTGCACGCGGCGGCGCTCGAGGACTATCCCCGGCGCGCAATTTTGTTCGGTCAGTCACAGCTCGTTTCACCAGCGCATCGTACACGCGACGCTGGCGAAACCAGCAGGCTGTGCGCATGCGGCGCGCGTGAAGGTCCCGCCCGAAGAATAGCTAATGTGGGGGAGGGCCTCATAAGTACCTTATTTTTGTACATGTCAGTTTGTCGAGTATATTTATATTAATGAAGTACGTATGTGCAGTGCAGTACATGTGCGTGTCGCAAGACGCAGTGCTGACTGGTGCTCGCTGCGTGGTGGCAGGTCGCGCACGTCACTCAGTGTCGCTGCGCGTGTCGTGGGCGGCGCTGGAGCGTCGTGCCCGCGCCGCGCCGGCCGCCAGCGCGCTCGCCACGCTCACACTGCTCACGGGCGCTGAGCTCACGCGCCGGAGGATACTCAAGTAACTATACCCATATAGGCAATAAAAATATTTTTTTTATATTTCCCTTCCCTTGCATCGATTATCCTTAATTCTGAGGACAGTGACCTTTTCAAACAACTTTCTACTGGACTATCTCGTTTCAGTTTGCTTTATCTTCGGCAGCATGCATAGCATCGCAGACTGAAGCGTTTAAGGCAGACCGAATCAGGTCTAACAAGCGAATTGGGTTAATCAGCAAAATTGCGCCATCTTGGCTATCAAAACAGGCGCTTCTGAATCCAATTAGCAAAAACTTATAGGGCTCACAAGCGCTGCCAATTAAAACAAAAACATAATTCGTAAATAGGATCAATAATGCAAAATGTTGTTTACTAATTCTTTAGAATAGGCAATAAAGTATAATTTGTATAACACACTCACAACACCTTAAAGCTTTTAAATTAGTTAAATTTCGCATTTCAAAACGGCCACTTTTGTTTTAAATGCACTATTTATCTATTTGAAAAACATTTAAAATGTTGAATGTGTTATACAAATACATACTTTATTGCCTATTTTTACTTAGTACCACTACCTAGACAACATTTAGCATTATTGAACCTATTTGCGAATTATATCTTTTTTTCAATTGACGGCGCTAGTGAGCCCTATTATAAATACTTAGTGCACATTAATTTTCCTGTTTGTATTTAATTTTGTTCCATTTTTTACTTATTACCTACCCTAAACAGTAAAATTAATTCTATTAACTGGAAATTAAGATAGATACAACATCAAAATGAACTAACACTTTATTTTTGTCTGAACAGAATTGTCCGCGATGAATCTAATGGGGAGCTGGATACTTCCCTACTGCCAGGACATTTGAAAGTTTTAGCAGATAAATTCGAAGGAGAACAAGAATCTATGAATGATTTGGTATCAGATTTTACAGAAAATAAGGTAAGCATAAAAACAAAATCATTAACCACTTTCGACTTTTGGCCCTTGTTGATTGTCCATTCTGCAAACATTAATATAACTGCCTACACCAACACAAGACAATTGTGTGTGCTGTCCACAATGATTTTAGCGTCTCTGGATGTTCTTCGTGTCCGTTAAATTGATGTTTCGTAAGGATATTAGCCTAAAAACGTTATTTTTAGTGAGGGCAACAACTATATAGATAGAAGCATATAATTTTGATTATTTGCCTTTAGTTAATTTATTTTAGTTTGTGCTCGAGGGTATTATGCTATTGCCTTGTGCCTTTGTGCTTTGTAGCAACTAGTTCTACTACAGTTGATTAGGATTAATTAAATTACATTTTCTTTTTCCAGACATCACTAAACGAACTTATAGGAGGTCTACAAGAACTGACTGCACAGATTGATCTGCCTCAAGACTTTGCTGAAGAAAACACTATTATTATTAGCGATGACACTGTCCTTGAACATCATACTCTTTGCGACTAATTGCGGTATTAATAATAGCCCATTATAGCTATACTGCAGGGTCAAACTTCTTACAGTGAGAAGGGAAAGTTGGCTTACTAATACCACGCTGGTCAGATGAATTGTTATAGGGTTTTATGTCAAGCTATTCTTCTTTTGATTTTGTAGAGGTGATGTCTGCAAACTCTCCCTAAGTCTGCTTTTATGAGATGGGGTGTCAATTCTTACAATGTGACTACATGGAGAATGTGGTAAATACTTACTTAAGATTTAATTTATAAATGTAGTTCTTGTAATAAATGTGATATCATTATGTATTCTCTTTTGTATTGTTTTAAGTATTTTATCTTAAGGGCCTTTACGTGGCTCACTAGCGCCGCCAATAGAAAAAAAATCATAATTCGCAAATAAGATAAATATTGTTAAATGTTGATAACAAAGTCTTGAGAAAAGGCAATAAAGTATTTGTATAACACACTCTCAACACTTTAAATGCTTTTTAATTAGTTAAATTTCGCATTCGAAAAAAAAACGGCCGTTTTTGTTTATAATGCAATATTTATTTACTTGAAAAACATTTAAAACGTTGAGAGTGTGTTATACAAATACTTTATTGCTTTTTCTCAAGACTTTGTTATCAACATTTAACATTATTTATCTTATTTGCGAATTATGATTTTTTTTCTATTGGCGGCGCTAGTGAGCCCTGTAAACGCTCTTAATATAATTTTTTGTTTAAAACTACTATTAGTGTTTTGTCCGTCCTTGGAAAGTCGATAAAGTATTGTATTGTTTTTCAATAAGTATGCACTAGTGTAAAGAAGAAATAAAAAGAAAGAAGTTTTAATTTATATCATTTATTATTTTCTTAACCATATTTATTATTCCAATCGTTTTTCCTATTTTTTTTAATCATTGTATCTAAGAGATTCGACTGTCAATTGCAGTTATCTGTTAGAAATGACCTTTTAAAAATATTGCCTACAACTTATAAAACTAAAATGCATTTCCACTTACAATAAAGTCATTAAACACCGCAAAAATTATAAACTTTAATATATACAGGACTAAATTTGACGATTCATAGAATTCACATGGTTATTTGTTTCTAATAATTATAATCTAATCTTTTGTGGTAAACCCCTTATATGTAGGATGTAGATAGAATTTCAGGAGATAGAATAAAAGTGTTACTAAATGAAACAATATAATTTGGGTTGTTTGAACGGGAGAGTTTTGGTCCTTTGGAGGGGTTTACCATAAGAGACTATCTCAACAATACATCGAGCTTGGTGTATTTTTATATTATCATGATTATATTCTCTTACACAAGGTAAAATATCAGCGTAACACGTAACGTTACGGAGGCGTGAACACATCACAACACTCGTCACAACAACACTCAGTCCTCACTGGTCACACACTCGCATGACACGTCGCTCTACATTCACACATCTCTCATTTGGCAGATTTCATAGTCATTCTCACTCGTCAGTCAATATCCACATAAAACTCATTATGTGTCGCAACATTATTGCGTATATCTATTATTACTTATTTCATTATTAAAAATTTTCCTCATTTAATGTACAATATTTATTTGTTAGAGGAGATTAAATGTGAATATCGACGCCATAAAAAAAGTGAGCTCCACTTGGGATGTCTACCTTGCCGTACAATCTACATATGAAAAAATCTTATTAAAATGGAAGTACTTACACATTTTCATAAAGGTTACGATACAACTAATTGGATCAAAATGGCCGACAATTTGTTGCAGTGCTTTGAAAAATACTATTTTTCATCAATTTATTGAATTACAACTATAAGTCTAATTGTCGCAAAAGAAGACATTGTGGAGACACGATTTGCATAATACAGTCTAAGTAACCTAGAAATGAAATAAAATTGCTCCAAAATATTACAGCTAAACTGTCCTCGGGTGACACATAATTGTGGTTGCGTTGCGTCGTATAATATATACAATACACACTCACACATTTTTACAATAGGAATTAAAAGACATTAAACTAAAATAAACCAGTCGCTTAATGAGCTATAAAATAGATTGCCAAGGATACACTGGCCTAGCGCGGCCCGAGCCACGACCCGGACCCATAATGCTATTGTTATAAGAACAATCACATTTCTAAAATATTTATTAGTAATTGCCGAGGCTCGTGAGTTATTACAATTTGCTGTTGTTCTTTCTAAATTATTTATTAACAAGTTATATTTATACTTGATCTGTTCATGCGAGACTCGAGCGTCCGCTCTGAACAGAACACGCACTATTAAGAGATCAATATGGCTTAATGTGGCTCGTACTAGAGTTGAACAATGTTAACACAGGTTTTGGCATTATTTAATGCCACATCTTTCTTATAAATATAAGCATATACAAAAAGTTCATTCGTGTCGGTAACAGAACAGTAAAACGTTCGCCATCAAATAGCTATAGATCCATCGGGGGTTCACATCTCGGAGACCCGTCACCGCTAAAACTGAATCGACATCCAACGAATATTTGAAACTAAACGATGAAGAAAAACGGAAGTTGATTTCGATTCGCCATTAAAGTAAAATTATCACAGATAACGTCAAAATAAACGTAAAGTATCGCGTTGGAATCATTGCAGACGGGTGCCAAAACAAATTCGAACTAAATCTAACGATTACAGATTTCACGTGCGCTTACAATAAATTACATTTCGTATTAAGTCAGAGTCGATATCGCGAGGATCGTAGGACTCGGTCGGTTCCGGAATAAGTTTGTCGTCGGCGCGCAGTCCGCACAGTACATCGTCCATAGTACACCGACACATCACTCACTGCTAGTGCTGGCGCGTGTGCTGCAGGTGCGCGGGTGTGCGCTAGGGCGCGCGGTACAGCAGGTAGGCGCTGAGCGCGGGCGGCAGTGCGAGCCGGCCCGCCGCGCCGCGCAGGCGAGCGCGCCCCACGCGCTGCCGGATCACGCGCCGGCACAGCTCCATCAGCGGCAGCGGCTCCGCTGTAACATCACACAAACTCGCTATACTCCCTGCTGACAACTCTTTCCCTTCAGATACCATTTGGACATGGACCCGCTTAATCCTTCCCCAGGTAGGTGAAAGGGTACAGTACTGAAATAAGCTAACGAAATTAGAGGGCTAAAGGATTTATCAGATTGTAACCTGAAGTAACGAGCTTAATAGCTCGTGACCCGAAATCGCCAGCTGAGTACAGTCACTCTGAGCTTTATAATTGTACACTGCGTGCCTGCAGAATTCTTTTGGACCTGATATGAACAGGCATGAAGTGTCATCATGCTTAGACTTACAACAATTGAAACGTCACCATGTAATAAAACCAAATAATACTCACGGTCAAGTCCACCGATGTACTTCATGGTGATCTCAGCGTGTCCCCACACAGCGGACACGATGGGGTACAACGTCTTGCCGCGTAGACCGCGGGCCGCTACACCGAAGTACCGGCCGTCCGCACAGAAGGCGAGCGTGCCCTCGTCCATGTCTAGCACGACTAGTAATCTGTCCGGAACTAGGAACTGCTCGTCAGGCCGCAACAACGCTGGATACGTCGTACCGCTACCTCCTGTGCCTTTCGCATTGTGGTATACCTGGAATATAATAATGATTGTGTTATTATAGGTATCGTTTAGAAGTAGAATTTTCATTTATTTGGATAAACAATAGACAAAAACAATTTATGTGTATCTAGATATACTAGCATTATTAGGCACGAGCAAGATATATCTGCTTTTTCATAACCTCTTAACTTTTCTAAAATTGAAATGTGAGAAATATTCTCTAGTTATCTATATTATTAAGCCTTTCTAAAATTTCTTTCGCGATCTAGAAACTAGTTTTCCGGCTTACTTTAGGCTTTATGAACCTCTTCTATACTTGTTTACAAACACTTGTCAACGTCTCTGTTGATGAAGTCAAGTTTAATCTTCAGTGGCAATTTATTACTACGATGGCATAAAATATTCGTAAAATATTGCACTCATAATAATGATGCGAGGATCTAAAAATATTATTTCCAAATACTGTTCCTTCACCACTTGCAAATAATTCGTAGGTAAAATACGGATGAGATTTGAGGACTTTGCCTTCTGATTGTAAGGACCAGATTATGAAACAGTAAAAAGCTTAAGTTATTTATGTGTAATCTGCTGTGATTTTAAATTAGTTTAGAACATCGCAAATAGTAGTTTAAAATGTCTCAAATATGGAAAAAAACTTTACTGAAAGGGTCTTGGAAAATCACCCGTTGTTTAATTACAAAGGAAAGTGAGACAAAATTCAATAAGAAAAATACAATTAAAAAGAGTAAAATTTGAAAAAAAATACCCTTATGTAGCCTCACTTCCCTATAAGTAGTACCCATCCATAATGCGTAACATCTTGTCTTGTTCATAACTTTCGGTCAAGATGGTTACTAGGTGAAGTCCTTTGCTTAGTTTTAACTCCTTAAATAATAGTGAAAGGGCCTAAAAGTCAAGAGATCTGAAGAGTATTCATATAAATTCAATGTATAGACGACAATCTTGTACTGGAAAAATTAGTATTGCACCTTAGTATGGTTTAATCATATCTGCCAGAAGTGGTTTTAACCTAAGGTTTACTTGTATCTATGCCATATAGTTTGTTAAGTGGTATTTGCCACAGGTCATCATACCATATAATAATGAGTAATAAAAATATCAATATCAACAACGATCGATGGTTGTTTTCCACTCGTTGTTATTTAAATTTAGGAGATTTTTGTAGGATCATGGTTAAAATTATGACAATGCTAGTTGGGTGTCCAATATTTAAAGGTATACTTAATTTTCTATTGAATAAGTTGAAGGTTAGCTTAAAATCATCAGGCAGTTTGCCGTGCGTTGCCTTGTGGAGTTCGTGACAATTATTTGTAATCGATTCACAAATGATTGTGCTGAATTTGGATGTTTGTGTCCTTTAAATGCATGTCTGTTGTCATTTTAAATGCAAGTAATGTATACAAAACTTTTAATTACCTTATTTCTCCCCAAATCCCAGCCCCAACTCTGGTCCGTGGCACCGACTAGACTTTGGTACCCGACGGAGTGTAGGGGTGCATGTGCCGTGGCTACACCGACGACCGCATGCGTGCCTCTCTGTCTCGCCGGCCACACGACCTCCCAACAGTGCAGGCCGCGGGAATAACCCACTCTACCTCTTATACAGTCTGTACTTTGCGCTACAGGGTGTCGGTGGAACGTTAATGCGTCTTCCTCTTTCACGAATATATTTAATGATCTGAAACATTTATATTGAATGATTTAGTAATGGTATTACACATGTCCAATAATTGAGGTTTCGAGTTCACTTCAGTGAACTGATATTGAACAGGGCGATCAGAATAAGACATAAGAATCATCTTGTTTATTCCTTAAAATAAATCTGATAATCATTCTAAGTAAATAACTAATTACAATAAACTGTGTAAATAGAGTTCGAGAGTGATAATAACAAGTTGACTTTAAGGAGGATAGTTATACAAATAAAGATTCATAGACTAAAAATATTAAATGGAGGTCTGTGTATTATTTTGCAATTTTCAGTTGTTATGTGATATTCAATAGGTGGTGTATTTTATAAGCTTCATGAGCATATTTATAAAGTTTAGAAAATGTTATCTTAATTAGAAGTAGCTGTTTTTGTGCAAGAAGACAAAGGATATATATACGTCCCTTATCGTCCCACGAGTTTCCTAGCAGTCGACAAAAGATAAATTAACAAGCATAACATGATTTGAAGAACAAAGGAACGTTGGAAACAACTCTCCTGACCAAAGTGGTATTGGCAGGCTATGATACCTCCCATTAGTGAAGGAGGCTTCTGTAGGGACCTACAGAGTGTATCGTTAAAGTGTTGCTAATGAATAAGAGATTCCCGTACCTGTCGTCAGGGTTCCACGCGTGCTTCAGCTGCGTGTCAGGATGCGCTGGCGGCGCGTCCAGCAGCGCGTCGAGGCGCGCAGGTCTGGGCGGCTCAGGCGCCAGTTCGCGCGCCACCACCGCCTTGAACGGCGCCGTGCACTCGCGCGACACCGACTTGACTCCGCCGGACAACTTTTGCCCCATGTTCATGCCCCTGCAGCGAGTGCGGGCGCGCTTCGGCAGCGCCTTGAGGCCGCCGCGTCGCGCCTCCTCCGCGCCGCCGCCGCCCCCACCCCCGCTCCTCACTGAGCGCACCCCGCTCTTGTACCTGCAGAACAAAAAACAAACACTCTTAGTCTTCGAAACATCATTAACCATTGGCTTAAACCACAACTTCTTTAGAACATTGTCAGAAGTTTTGAATCTTGTCCATGAACTAAATACAGAAATATTGTTTCTACGACAATCTAAGGACCTTAAGCACTGAATTCCTATTTGTTTTTGCACATAAATACTACAATAGCACAAATGGGACCTTGTTCATACATCTCCAGCAATAGATCATAAACATAACAATATATCAAAGATCGATAGAACCGGTTTCCTATTGACCGGTGAGTGGTGTTGGTGTCGTCATAGCAGATGCGGGCGTCGGCTGCGGAGTACCCGCGCATCTTATGTAACGTGACGGCCGTCTAACCGTGAAAGTCACCGCTCAAAAGCCAAGGTTAACACGGCCATGGAACCACGCTTTAACAACACATGCGAATGTTCTATGATCGCTTCTGGTTAATACATTTATTTTAATTGATGTTTATTTTTTCCTCAGATGTGACGTCATATCACTTAATGGCTTTGTAGTTTTTTTAATAATTCTATTCTGCTTTGTTAGCAGTTTGCAGTGAACGTCTAATGATGTTCAGCCGTATGTGGCATTGTTCTACAGTATTACATTTGTAGGCATAACATAAACAGTAGACAATTGACTATGGTTTCATCGAAGTGGTAAGTTGTTGTTAAAACAAACTGGTAGGTTTAAAGAAGTATAGGGACTTGAAGCAACCTAAGACGCAGTTTATTTATCAACTGTTCGATGCATTTGAATCGGTCATTTGATGATAGTGGGTTTGGGTAGACATCGGGTGATGTTGTGTGTATAGTGGGCATTCGGTATACAATCTATGTAGGATAGGAAGGGACGCCTAACTACAAGGCCGTCTGCCTTTCCGTCGCCTAGAGCGGTTGCCTTTCCGTCGCCTAGAGCGGTTGCCTTTCCGTCGCCTAGAGCGGTTGCATGACAAAAGCGGGAAGTGAAAGGCAGTGAATGCGTCCCCTCACGTCGCGCTAGCTCTTGACTACAGCTTTATCGTTGTTTGGCAGAATGCTATTTAAGGACCTAATGAAAATATGAATATATATTATTATTTTTACTGTCGCCAACTCATAAGCGCAATTTATTCAATAGTTGTTCTTCGGAATCGCAAACGCGCTATTATTTTAACAAAATATCGGTACAATTTGTTACCATATCTTTGTTAGTGAATACGTAGAATGTATTTTATTTTAGGTATCTGTTACTACATATTAAGCTGATAATTGGGTAGTATAGATGGCGGTCAGTAAACAAACAGTTGTAACACGTGACATTGTGACGTCTTTATACCACGTGTAACTAACATACGTAATCTAAACATTTAATAGCAACACTGAAATAAACCCGCCATATCCTCATGTACGAATTTCCGCATTCAAATTAAATACGTTTATATACGTTGTAAACTTTCCAAGCGTTTCATCCGTGTTTACAATCAAAACTACGTAGGTGGGAGTCTCTTTCAACAACACTAGGAAATTGTAATAATATGCCTAATTCGCAAAATCAGAGAATACTTTTTACCGAGAATTAATGAATTTTATACACAAAGGGAGTTAATACTCGGTGTTTATACGAATGATTTGTTATAAATTTATTTCTGCTGAAGTAGCAGTGATATCACTTTGCAATAGGAACGACCGGCGTGGGAAAACTTAGCCGTGCGATATATTAGCTATTATAATGATTTGAATAAAATTGCATTCTTTATTTTCAAGACTTTTTCAAAAATGTATGTATAAATGTCGGGTGTGGTCACATGCAACATAACCGTTCACGCTCGGTGAGAGGTGAATGGAACATTGGAAGTAGAGAACGTTGCTAGGCCGACAACATTAGCGT
Source organism: Schrankia costaestrigalis (assembly GCA_905475405.1). Lineage (NCBI taxonomy): Eukaryota > Metazoa > Arthropoda > Insecta > Lepidoptera > Erebidae > Schrankia > Schrankia costaestrigalis. Next base: position 11,646,233 of record FR997843.1, on the reverse strand, counting down.
GTGCCAACGCGCCCGAACAATGAACTAGCCGAATGACGCAGCTCTGTGTCACTATTGTAAATATTAAATACAGTGCTTGCTCTGTACCATTCATCAAAGTCATTGGACTTGCACTCGATTTCTCTTGTCCCCTACCTAAAATTGATATCAACTTATTGTTTTCAATGATTAAACTACTAAGGACTCCTAGGTTCTTGGCATTCATGGATTTCTCGTTCAAGTCCCGGATCCATCGTGTCATTGAGGAAGAAATATTTGCGACCATCATCATCATCTCAGCCAAATGACGTCCACTGCTGGACATAGGCCTCCTCCAAATATTGCCACCTTGTGCGGTCCTGCGACCATGACGGAATCTAAAACTTATAACCCAGATGTAATCAAGGAAGTCTCCAACAAACTACTTATCTATCATCAGCGTTAGTGGTCTAAATATTAATGCTTTCGTACAAATTGAAGACCTTCTAAATTTTAAGGTGTTAGTCTAATCATTTGCGTTCTTTCATAGTTAAACATAGTTACTTCTGAGTTATCTATCAACTGACATGCGTACAACAACATACACTACATATCCATAACAAGCCTAAGTTAATCCACTTGTTGTCGTTAATTTTCAAGCTAAATTTAGACATTCAGAATCTCATCGATCTACTACTACTATTACTTCTACCATTTATACTTAGTAGCAACTGAGCTTTCGGCACGTACCTATCTCTGAAAAAGTAATGGAACTATTATGTACAAGGGATACTTTAATATGCATTTAGCAAATAAACTATTTTTAACATCCCATCGATAGTGAGGGTTTAAATAAAACTCTGATTGCCGACATTTTAATTTGCAATGCAAACAAAAGTGTCATCGACATGCGAAATTGAAACGTTGGTTCGAAACTGAATTGAATACTGAACCAGTACGTGGATGAAAGGATTAATTGTTAATTGGATCACAGTATGTACATTTATTATTTAACAGAATTTAAAACGATACGATGTCAGACTATTCATAATTACCTGAAACGACTTGGTCACAAAATATAATGTTTAATGTCATACTCTCGGTATGTAGGCCTGTGATAAAAAGCAAGATTTGAGTGCATGAACACAGTTTAACATTTCACGTGACAGTTGTAGAAAGCGACGACTTCGATTCAGGGGTCATCTTACGAAAGAGTCACCGTGCCGTGCCATCTGGGGACATGCGTTTAATATTAACGACGACCTTTATACACAATTACTTAAAAGTTTAACAGCAGTTATTTCAAGTACGAATCTAGGTTACAAGCATTTTTCAATTCCTAGAAATACGTATTTCTTACAAAATAAATAATATGCTTCAGAGAGATATTCTTAGCACTAAATAAATAACGAATATTAATTCAATATAGCCTTCGTAGGATAACTAAACCAAATACGAAAAGCAACTGTACGTAAAAGTGAACGTAAATATTCCACCATTTAACCTAAAAACGCAAGTTGTCACCTTGATGAGTGATTTTTCTTCGTCGATTAGTTTACTCCTATCTCTCTGGTTTAAATAACAATTAAATAATCGCTAGGGCGTGTCGGTGCAACCTTGTATCGGTTACCGCGTTGCAACAGGGCCTTGTGTCAAGGAAAAACCTACTTAGCGGTTTCCCTGGCCCCAAAAATGGCATCTAACTTTTTTTTGGCAAAAGCTGTGAAAGTATCTTGAGATGAAGAAACTGTTAGTTGTTTACCGCTGAAGTCAAGTACTTATTTGTGTAAAAGTCTGTTATGCAGTGATAGCGCTATGTGTTTCGTCGCAGAGCATTAGTCGACAAGTGGTTATGATATAAGAGGTGTTGAATAATGTTAGTGGTGGGTGATGATTACATAACGAGCCGCGGTGTGGTGTGACGCGACGCGTGCATGCTGCGGTGCAGTGCGCTCCGTTCCTCGTGTCAAGGATGCGTTGACTCCGCCATATTATAATGATGCTATTATGCCATGGTCACTCATATCATCTCAACATTATCTGCTATAAATATTCTAACATTTTAATAATTATGCAGGCATGTTTTAAAATTGTTATAGCAGTAATTTTTGTAGGTACTTTTAGAACTAACATTTCAGTTTTTTTAATAATTTATGATAATGCGGATAATCCACTATTCCTTCCTGGCTAACTTTACCAGCTGCTAAATATTATCTTTAAATTAAACGAAACCTTCTCAAGAAAAGCTGATGTGTGGTATAGCTGCAATTTATTGTTATAATGACTTTAGAAATCTCAGTTAAAGTGTGTGAGGCTGATATTGTTTGTTCATTAAGTAGGAGTGCGTTTTGTCGGGTCGAGCGCATACAGCAGTCGAGGGCCTTGACAGCAATGCGCGCGCGCCGTAGCGTGTCAAGGGAGCGCTGCTTTCGCCGCCACACCTGCACCCAGCCTATGTTGATATTATGGAGAAAAAATCTAATAAGGTAATTAAAATTAACTCGTAAACACATAAAATTAATCAGTTGTGGTAGAAAGTATGTAACGAATAGGTTAATAAAAAAAATAATGTTTAATAATACCAGCTACAAGGTAGTTATTGCGTTAACTACAAAAGTAAGTAAATAAGGAAGCTGGTAAGAATGCTGAAGGAGAAACTGGGTCATTGTGTATTAGCTCAGCAGGCTGACAATAGCTTTTAACAATATACTGAAGGTAAAAACAATTTAAGCAAGGCCATCGTTGGCGTTTGTGTAGGCCTGAACATGACATGTGAATTACCTATGCAGCTATGCCTCATTGCAAGAGACACAATAAACTGATTTTAGTCATTATTAGCAAATATTAAACCGAACACAGCACATTGTTGGCAAACTAACTCATGTGCGAGAAGGCAATTTTCAGTTCAATCGTGTGAACTAAAAAGGGACCGTTGTAAATAAATCTAAAACCCAAATTAGAAGCGAGGCCGGAGTATAAAGAAGTATCGTGCGAAGACAAAGCCGAGCAATCTTCTAAGTGGTCTGAGAGGCTGTCACGGGGACAAAACCTCCCTCCCTGCAACACCCCACCCCGCCTGTCTCGTCCTCCCAACAGATAAGCACACCCCTGCTTTTAAATGCCTTAGCATTACAGAATGAATTCGCATCTAAGGAGCCCAATGAGAAACTTAGCGTTTAAGTACTTTAGTAAATACAACTAATATACAATATCAACGCTGATAAGGACTTAATGATTTACAATAGGGGCTTGTGACATGAATTGATATTAAGTATAATATTAAATAAATAGTTAAATTTAACCAAGATCACTATTTCCTTACCGTATTATTAACAACTTATTAAAATTTGTAACATGTCGAGACAGTTTGAGTTATGCATAAATATTTTTGTACAAAAAATGTATTCTACGATACTGTGATACTAATTGACTGCGAAATTACGGCCTGATCTAGTCAGCATTTTTACAATTACTGTTTAGTTTTAGCTAGGATCAGCAATAAAGTGCTATTCAATCACATTACTTCTTGACGTGACTGAAAAAAATGATAGCAAGAAATGAAAAACACACATTCTGCACTGTTAGCATTTCTAAAAGTTTTTGTAAGCAACGAGTGTATTGTATTCTTCAACTTACTGAAGTTATTTTTCATTACTGACATGACATTATTCTATTATACAGTATTTGTTTCAAAAGGATTATTTTCAAAAGAAAAATACGTATATCTTCTAGCACATTTCCTTTTAGTCCCCACTTCGTAGATAAAACTTTAAAAACGTTTTCGGCTCATACATAAGACTAGAAAGAAAGAGAGCTTCTCGAGTGGTGTGCACAAATAACGCTCTTTGAGTTAGAGCCACATTATACTCGTGCCGCAGGAATGTTACAAGGCTCGTCTGTCTGGAGCGACCGCAATTTTCGGATGAAGGATTAAGTATAATAAGGAATGGTTTTTGCGAACATTTATCACTTTAGCTAGCACAAATTTATACCATAAGATTTTTCTAACATTTTTGTTAGCTATACATAAGTAATACTAAGCTGAGATTTTATTTATTTTTTGATTTCATCATTCCTAGGGGTTTCGGGGATATTCAACCAGTATCGTCACGAAGTATTTTGCTTATTAAATACTTAGTAACACAAAGACAAGTACACAGTTCTTTTCCGGATAAATACAACAAATGTTTTAAACAATACATTAATCTATATTTAACCTTTATATCTGTATTCATCGTCGTTTTTTTGCTTACGCATATAGAAAATAGAAAATAATATCATTTTAGCATGAGGTTATTAGCGTTGTATGTTGCTAACGTAAAGAAACACGTGAGTATCTTACTAAAATATGTTCTGTTGTGGGCAGGAAGCAACGTTGTTTGCTAAGCAAATCGCGTCAACGAAGCGTGACCCAAGTTGATGACGAAGATTCAGACGCTTCCGTGAACACTAATACAGACAATGTTGTAATGTTTTTTTAAATTAATTTATTTAACGTACTTGAAACTATTCAAAATTTTATTTAAAACATCATGGAATACAATACACAGACGAAAATGTAATATGAAACATGGTTAAGATAGCGAACAAGCAAAGCGAGGAGCATGGAACAAAAAACAGATTGTTTCATTTTGTTTTTCTGTGGAAGGATCAACAATGCCGTCTCGGCTTGTTGGAAACCGGTACGAGGCGCTGTGGTGGCCGGATCAAACGCCTCGCGGGTATCGACCATAATTTCAATGTCACTCGCAATGCATTTTTACTAGAACATGTCTTCAAAATCTTATCAGTTATATGATCTACTAGTTAAGTACTAATTTTCTGAGTACATTATTTCATTGTATTATGTATAATATTTAATGTGAAAAAGGTACAAGTCTGCGATACGTCATCGCATCTACTTAGAACTCAAATTAAATATTTTTAAGTTCATCGTACATTTACTCTAATAATAAACTTTTAGATAATAAAATATACGTTTTATAATTGCACAACTAATAATTTGCCATGAAATGATTCATGGATTTTTTCGGAGAGGAAAAAAAACAAAAGACTTGTAGGTATAACAAGTCTTTGAACTTTTGGAAAAACACTTAAGTGCTTATATCTCTTTGTTCAGAATAATTGATAATAATAAAAGGATTTAATAAACGGAATGCAGCCCCATGCTTTTACATAAAGAATTCCGGGTGTAGTAAATACAGTGAATAAAACGTGTGTGCCGAATCGAATATTGTCCATGCAAAATGACTAAACCGGGAGCGTGCAAACGAAAAAAGCACAGGGATATGCAGTATGAACTAAAACGCTATAAATAATAGAGAGCACAAAAGGCAATGGATAAATTGTGTGGCGTGCGTATGTGTGTTGCATGGGGCTGCGAGTGGGGTCAATGACACGCACCCCGACTCGCAGTAGGGCATACAGGACGTGACTCACTGCTGGGGTTACCAGCTGCTGTCGGCAAAAACTACCCTCGACACCGTGCTCGATCCGTGCGCTGAGCTTTATTTTATGGGCTAATTAAACTACGTCATTTTGTAGCACGCGTAACTATTCTCCGTTTACTGAAACTAGTCAACGATACAAGTTAATTAACTTGTAAAAATAATTACTTAATGTATTCTAGCAATATAATAAAGTTTATACAATTAGATAAATACAAGTTATTGACAAAAGTTATAGCCCTATCAGCATACTGCTCAATTACATCGACAAGTTTTAAAATTCCATAGAAAAGTTAAACTTTACAAAAGTTATTAATAAACCAACTATCGGGATATTTACCATGTTTAGGGTTTTCGAGTTTCCGATATTTATAAATAACCCGATAGTTCGTTTATTAATAGTTAATGTGACCATGACAGTTTAAATAATTTACAAAAGTTAACAGTGAAATGTAGGGTTTTAGTTTTGTCATCGGTTTGTTTCGCGACTACGTACGAGGTTATACGTAATATCGATTGTGATGTTGGGAGTGAAAGCGGCAACATATGCCGGCCTCATTCGCTTTACGAAGTGTGGATCTCGGCGCCATATGGTACGCAGGCAGCTGATTCAACTCATTGCTTTAAATATATGAATGTAGGTGAAATGTTTCAAACATTCATATTAACTGTAGTGTGACCAATATTGTTTATTTCATGCATATTAACAATACAAAAACAATACGTTAGGCTTGCACACATAACAAGAGAATATCAATATACAATAATTTGTCATCGCAATTATAAATCACAATGCGTTCAGGTTTGATAGAGATGCCAATCCACAAAAGCAAAACAAAGGTCAAGCAACATTTTATAAAGCAATATATAAATGTTCTTTGTTAATGAAACGCAGAACCAGTAAGAGGGCGAGGAACTAGACAACCGTCCTTCACCTAGGGCTCATTGGCCATCGATCCTTGATGTCTGCGCGAACAAGTATTTATAAATGTTACCGGACAATGAAAGTTAATTCGCTGCTGCATACACGGAATACATCTTAAACTATGCGATACATGGAGGACAATGTACTTTAATATCTTTATATTATTTGTTTGATCATACAATACATTGTATAGTATAGTGCAGATTTATAATGAAGCGTGTCAGTCGCGTGACTCACGTCGTTAACTACCAAACTTTGAAGGCGGAAACTCGCTTAGCAAATGACGTAATAACTATTGTAGTTATTCATTATAACAAGATCGACGTGAGAACAATCGCTACAAGGAGAAGGCGAGCATTAGCTGACTGAGTCGACATTGCTATTACACTGTTCCCATGATAAAGAATAGTTGTTAGTTGAGGGCACCAAGCCGCGAGGCGTCAATAACCTCGTCGGTACGGATCGTGGAGGTTGCAATAAATACGACATCGGCGGCGCTGGCCTGGTCAAGAGCCTTTCAAGGCCGGGAGGCGAGGCGGGGAGTGCGCCCGCGCCCCACATCTGCGCCTTAGCCGAGCCACTCTTGCCCTACCGCTTGCATTCCACCAGAAAGGCGGTCTCGCAACCGACACACTAATGTAATGGAATGGTGGCACTGTTTAAAACGATGCTGGTGCAATCATTCAAAACAGGACATAAAACGTTTCTTAACAGTTTTGTCATAAAACCCTGCCTAATGATGAAATGCACTGTACTAAGGGTTTACTGTGATTATTTTAGCGAAACTGCTGCAATCTGTTGCTAAGCTTACAAACATTAGATTACTGAAGAAAATCGTGACCTCCAAATTCTTGAACATTACGTGTGGCTCTGGTCTTTAGTTTTGTAACTTTGCTGTCAAGGTCACTACACTAATGACTTTGTACTTGAAATCTTGCCGTATTTAAGTTTTCATACAAATTGATATTAATAAAACATTCCCTTCACGGCACATTTTAGTACATTTTACAGAAAAGATTTATATAATAAACTTTTGTAACGCGACGAGATAGTAGGTAATTGTCTTGCGGAACATAGAAACAGCCACCACTTAAGTCATCTGCCGACTCGACAGGTAGAACGTGTTGAAAAGAGACGGATGCACATCATACGGAGGATACGACTTCAACAAAGGATCGGTTGTGAGAGTGACGGGAAGCGTGGTACCGCGTTGAGAACTCACCGCAGATCGAGGAAACGCGCGGCCCTTGTTCTCCTGTCACAGGACATGTCGTATATCAACCGGTTCACTGTTTAAACCACTTCACAAACGAGATGTAGAAACCATATTTCCGAACAACGCGGCTGCGTCCGCGCTCCACGACACTACCAGCGCCGACGAGAGAACGCGCGCACTGAACCACGTTACGTTCGGCGCAGCGCGAGCTACCTGCCGTTTCCGCGGCGCGGAGGTGCGCATCGCAGCGCACGCGCAGGTATACACGCCGCGGCTGAGGGGGGCAGCCACTCTCCTGAGACGGACCGCCAACGCAAGTTTCCCCTCAAAACAATCCCGTCTCTACCCCGCCGACTGCTCATAAAAACCAATAGGTACCCAATTTGAAACCAAACTGCCGCATTGTCAAATTTAAAAGTTCATGGCTACAAAGATGATGTATTTTAAAATGATATCTTATAAGCATGACTTAGTATCAGTCCTATAGACAACCATAGCTAATATAATGGAAAAACTGCTGGGACTATGGGACAAAGAATAATTATTATTTAACTTTTATTGTTACACATTGACGTTAATCATAATAAAATCTACAACCAGAGTGATTATACTGGTACAAAATAATTGTTATACTTATAACTTGGGAATACACCATCAAGTTTAATATAGCATTCAAAACCTTTTTTGAATTTACTAACTTGTACTATGGGTACTGAGGTAACAAACATAAAAGAAATCCAACAAAAAGAACCACCTTTTTGGAGTCAGTTACAAAATCGACCAGGAAGGGGCATAGAGTTATTTGTCCAGTTTATAAACGAATATTGTTCGTTCAAATATGAATCATTTTAGAAGACTTGGCCAACTTTCACCGGCGTACGTGCTACAACAATTAACTGAACGAAATATACGTTCATTTAAGTACGACCCTTTGTCGAGACTTCGGACTACTTCGGAGATTGCTAAGGTTGGTGCATTAACATGTGCACAAAAACGTTTTTACTCAGGCTAGTAAATTTTATTTTAGTTTAAGCAAGTTGATAGCGTCGTTAAGCGTGTGTAAAGCGGGAGTTTTAAACAGTCGAGAATATGCAAATAGCTTCACGCTTTGCCTGGACAAAAGAACTGTTCACAACTCGCATTAGTGCCAGAGAAGAAGTGCTGGATGCCATTAGGGACATTATTATAATAGTATTATAAATACAAAGGAGAATACTACTATGAATAAAGAAAGAAACAATTTTTAACATAAATCGTCGTCGAGGTACCTGAGTTTATATTTTGATACAAAAGGGCACACCTGCAATTGAGTGTGACGTCACAAAGTTCCTTCACCTGTCTGTCGGCTATTCATCTTGTCTCATGGTACCCTAAACACTACTAACATTGAGTAAGAAGAATGAAAAAAAATCTTATACATTGAAGTTATGTTTTAAATACTCTCTCTTTTTACTATCTTCATGTCAGTGATAGTATGTTTTTATAATAGTGTGGTCAAACATTGACTCCTGTATCAGATTATTCACTTTAAAATTCATAAGGTCTTTAATTGTTCAGTTATAATAATTCAAAGCGCGTGATGTTCGCGATACAGGAACAATTTACCAGTTAGCAAGGTAATCGTTTAAAAATGAATATAGGAAGATGTTTATTATCTACAACTTAGTTTCTATTTCTGCAAGAATTTACAACGCGGCGTAGACTGCAATTAAATAAATAATGACGAGATTTTTCCTTGTAACGTAATAACAATATTTTCCTACTAATTATTATATTACTTGAGTTCCAAGTCAGTATTGTTTAGTAACCAGCCTATTTCATACAAGTCTTTGATGATTCAAAAATATTAAACTAAACTAAATTAATTTTATAAAAATATGGGACAAGTAGGTATGAATATAAAAATATAATGTATTTGCAGTTAAAGAATAGCGACTGAGTTCATCTACCTTTAAAATGTAAACCTTCCTCGTGGAGCATCAATTATGTTAATCAAAAATGTGTTTGTTCGTAACTTTTTATTTTTCATTGCTTCAAATTTTTATATCAAATGTACGATGGAATATTTCTGTGATTTAGGTACCAGGAAATTGGTACTTATCAATGTTAGAATTGATGGAGCACATTCAGAAATAGATACGAGGGGTGATCCAAAAGTAATGATAATCAATAATATACACAATGAATAAAATAAAAAAATAAATTTATTTCTCAACATAGTCTCCTAGCAAGTCTATACATTTAGTCCATCTCTTTTCTAAACCTAAAATTCCCTTACAAAAAAATCTTTATCTTGACTCTCAAAAAAGTCCTCAACCGCGGACATCACGTCGCTATCATCACCAAATTTCTTGCCTCGGAGGTGTTCTTTGAGTCGTGGAAAGAGATAGAAGTCACTGGGGGCTAGATCTGGTGAATAGAGGGGGTGTTCCACCAGCTCAAAGCTCGCTTCCTGAATGGCAGCCATTGCAATTGCAGCTTTGGGAACAGGTGCGTTGTCTTGATGGAACAACACTCTAGCCCGCAGTTTGCCTAGCCTTATCTTCTTAATAGCCTCCCGCTATCTTCTTATTTGTTCTGCATAGTAGGAGCCTGTAATAGTGGCCCCCTTTTCCAAGTAGTCCACCATGATTATTCCTTTAGCGTCCCAAAAAACAGACGCCATAACCTTCCCTGCTGAGCTTGACTTTGAATTTCTTCGGCGTCGGTTCTTCGGATCGTTTCCATGTCATCGATTGTTGTTTTGTTTCAGGATCAAAATGGTGGATCCAGGTCTCGTCCATGGTCACAAAACGTGATAAAAAAATATCCTTGTCTGCCTGGAACTTTACGAGATTTGCTCTTAACATGTCGACTCGTTTCTTCTTTTCCTCGTTGTTTAACATTTTCGGTACCTAACGCGCGGTGACCTTTCTCATATGCAATTCGTTCGCAAGGATTCTTTGAATGCTGCCATATGAGATCCCTGGGACTTCAGCTACATGCCTGATAGGCACTCTTCGATCTTCCAATACAACTTCTTCAACTTTTTTCACATTTTCTTCAGTGAGGGACGTCGATGGGTGTCCTTCGCGGTGTTCGTCTTCTGTAGATGTTCTTCCCAGCTTAAACTTCTTAACTCAGCGTGCAACTGTGGAATACGGAGGAGAAGAGTCCCCTAATGTTTCCACCAAGTCGCTGTGTATGTCTTTGATAGACATTTTTTTCAAGCAGAGGCATTTAATGACAGTTCTGATTTCGTGTTTTTCCATTTTGATGTTCACTCCTTGACAGTCCGTATTCAAATAAATGTAACTCCCGGGAATTGTGGCCTATTTATATGATTTTTTTTCCCTGAACTAGTGGGTAACTGAGCAAGTGACTGAATTTTTTTTGTATTTTTGTGTGCACTAGAAATAATTGATATCATTACTTTTGGATCACCCCTCGTATAGCTCAATAGTGGTATGCAGGCTAGACAGTCGTTGGGAATGTACTGGAATGGCTGCCTTGGCTATAATCACCATGATAATCAGGAAGAATGGTAGCGTAGCGGTAGTAGAGCGGATAAAGATGTTTTAGACGAAAACAAAAGAAGAAATACACATGCGACGAGAGTCTATGGTATCCAGTTAATGTATTTGTTAATTGCTATGCCAAATCGGTAAATGCTATGGCTGCATATTATATACAAAATTAAAATGTTAATTAATTGAAATAAACATACCTACAATATGAATAGTAGGACTATGTTTAACAGATGTAATATCAAGCAGGATATTAATGACTAAATTAATGACTCAAATAAAATCCCTACGTTATCTACTTACTGCTACCAGTTAAGTCTACTTAGTAATTAGAGTAACCTTCATAACGAGTTATAAGTGATCGTGTCATGATCGCAATAGGTAGGGTGAATGACCTTAATTTTTCTTGTTATATTGACAATCCTTGCAGTAAAAGGGACGTTGAAAAATGTGCTTATTGAATCCGATAAGTTGCAGCATCAATTTCGATGGACATCCAATACCACTTTAGTTCCAGGCCAACCATTATATCAAAAATATAATACAACTAGCTTTTGCCCGCGGCTTCGCTCGCTTTAAATTCGGGGTAGCACTGTTCCCTTTTCCTGGACACAGAAGAAAACAAAAAAAAAGTAGTCTACGTTACTCTCCATCCCGTCAACTATCTCCACTTAAAAATCACGTCAATATGTCGCTCTGTTTTGCCGTGAAAGAAAGACAAACAGACCCACTTTCCCATTTATAATATTAGTATGGATTTCTTGTACATACATTCTGACAAAGAATATTTAAAAAGATAATGTATGTAATGATCTCAAACAAGGTAAGAAAGACGTCAAAAACATAAATAGAATATAATATAATACAGACTCGTGAATTTCCGAGTGTTGCTCCGGTGTTTGGTCTCTTTTCAGTGGCACGACAAAACGGGACGGGATGTGAAATTCCCACCGGAATCCTGAAACGACCCTCTTGTTTTTTCCTCACTACCGAAATATCATTGTTCCCCGTTGTTCACAGCGTAATTTACTTTATTGTACGCGACTCAGAAACTAAGTAGATATACACAACGAATATATGTTTAAACATTTAAATTTTTTAGGATCTTAGCTATTTATATTGAGATAAAAATGTTGTATTAATTAGTAAACACAATATCTAGCATCAATTCGTTCGCTACCGTGCCTCCATCATGCAGAATTTCATCGGTCGAGGTGAGAAGAGGCAGATGCCTATTTGCGTCTTTCAGTAAGTAAGCTGCCATTTTGGAACCTAAATGCTAAAATTCCATCGTCGCTTGAACGTGTTAAGTGGACTGTACTCGATGTACGGATGAATATTTAATAAACTAACTACCGAGCTCGATATACGAGTATGCGTTGATATTAATATAGGTTAGAAAGTACGCTGTAAAACAGTTTAATGAGTTCTATTAATGAAAAAATTGCTCAATGAGGACGATGTTAAAAGGAAAGTTAAATAAAGTGCATCTCTTATTAGTGTGAGTGATTCACACTATGAAACGATGAGATAATACACACAATGAGTGAACGTTAATCGAAAAGCGTAACGCACTACGGCACTACCGATATAATAAAGCTCTTGAATCTATAGTTGTGTGGTTACGATATTTATGACTGTCGCAGATATATTCCATGTGAGTGCAATTTATTAAATGATTGTTATGAATTGCTGCGACACTGTTGTAAATAAACTATATTGAAAAGAGTTCTGTAGACATTGCTCTAAAAATCTCATGAGGTTTTCAAGCCTTTTACTATCTAGATCATTGACCAATGATCATCATTGAAGTAACTGCTAAGACCTCTCACTCGTCCTCATCGCCGGCACTTTAACTATAGATAACTAACATATGATCGAACACAAAGAACATCCAGGTTCCAGGGAATCTTTTGTAGATCAATGATCAATCTTGGGTGGGATTCAAACCCAGTCCCTTAATCATAGCATAAAGGACAGTTTTGTCACCGAGACGTAAGTAAACTAACTTTTACATTATTTTATTTTTTACAACGCATTATTTTGACAGGTTTAATTTTACTTGAAAAGGTATTCGAAAACTTCTTTCAAATTAACAAACTCGGACTAAGGGTACAGTAACCTTGGACGTTCTACCTTCCAAGTAAGAGTTCACTAATTAATCGCAAGACTGAGTGGCGAGGTTACTACGTTATTTGACAGCTATATTATTCCAAGTTCTGTTAAATTTTTCAAGACTAATTAGGACAAAAAGATTTACAGTTTATTGCTATAAGTAAGGATTACATCGCAGGTAAAGGTAGTAATAAAAAGCTAAATGCACGCGAAGCCGTCATTAGGAAATGGGCCTCGCCGCAACGAGCAGACGATAACGATTTCACTAGGCGGCTATTGAATGGAGAAAATTGCGCTTTTCACCTAAATAAAAGCGAGCTACCATTGCAGAATTCCTACTACATACAAATTATGCTGTATACTATCAGTACTATTTTATTACGAATTTTGTCCGTCCATCGAGGGGTTTTAATAAATTCTGAAACAGTATTTTCCAGGCAGAAAAATATCATTTATTTATGTTTTTTAGTCACTTTTTTAAAGTAAGTAAGTTTAGTTTTACTTTATACTTATTAAAGTAGTAGAGAGGAGCTTTAATGTATCGAAGCAACACGTTATTTTTCTGCCACCCTTCACGGGTCGAGAATATTATAAATAAATATAATATTCTCGACCCGTGTATTATAAATTCCCTTGAGAGGTGAAAAGCCTTCATAAACCTCAACCAAAACAAGGAACGAGATATGATGATCCTGCCTACTTGCATTATTGTACAATCAAACCACCTAAGTTTTCCACATCTGCATCTAGATTTCTCGTTGCCCCTTTTTGTTCTACGGTCTCGTAACTACAAGTTACCAATTGCAGTAACTGGAATTTGAGGGTGACTTCTCAAGTGTTTGTAGGTTGGGGGACTGTATGGCATGCCTATGGTATTTATTGTGGCATGCTACATATAAATTAGTCTGACTCTAAGGCATCAGAATCCCATGACTGGTATAGGTTATAAATACGAGTATGTGAGTATCTAACACAAGTTAGGTTTAAGTAAGAATTAGCTACATTTAGAAACGGTATTTTCGAGAATTTGAGGCACTTCATTAGTTTAACAAATACAAGCGCAGTCCGAGTCTGGTGCAACATAATTAGATTATTAGTATTGCTAAAGTGTCAACGCTGTCAATAAACGGAATACTTTCTAATATTAAATTAAATATGAATTACAACAACAAAATTTACAAATATGTAGGATTTGCACATTCTATTTACATTATTATTTTTTGCATAGTATTTATTTACATTATTATGGATATTTTGCACTCTTTTGTAATTAATTCAATAATATAGGGTAGCTGTTTATTAAAATATTTACTAACTAAAAATGTGTACGTTTTGAAATAAATTCATGCAGTTTTAGTTATATTATTGGTTACACACAAAAGTAGTAAGTAATTGGAACCATTTTTTTTTAATCAATCAAAATTAATTCTAATAATCAATTAAAAAAAAACCTAAATTAAAATAAAGTGAGCCAGATCACTAGAAAAATAGTATTCACTAGTAAAAAGTATTCACTAGTAAAAATAGATAGACCTGTATTACCTGTGAATTCAACTACTGGCCGAGTGGGTGGATCTACTTTTATAAATTGCAATTTTAGCAAATGGTTCACGTGGCTCGTCACAATTTACTTAACTTACGCATTTACAACTGTTACTGTAAAGTAAATAATCATCATAAGAGCTCGTCTTTTTAAAACTAAAGGGCATTTTCCTTATGATAACCTACACATTAAAACATTCTTAAACTCTGTAGAATAATCGTCAACAATATCTGCCATATTATTATGGTGGTTTCATCATGTTTTAACATTCTTACTCAGTCACCAGAAAGCGGTTGCAGTATTTTAAGATAATGTTCCAAACAGAATCGCTTAAATAGTAGGATCGAGTGTATCTGATAATCCTGTCTAATAAATGACGAAGGATTACTTTGGCTTTTAGCTGGTTTACGGGTGTATTTACCACACCGACTCGTTCAATGGGCGTTAGTGATAACGGCGCTTAATAAAATCTATCAAGTTTCTCACGTTACAAAATGATGAGTAGTAGGTAGTATTCTTAATTTGTTAGTAGTTAGTAAATAATAAACTATCAAATTAAATTAGGTTCTCAAATGAAACTGTCAAGGAATTAACTTTAAGTTACACTTATATAATTTAAACTGTGAAAGAAGTCACAATTTGTTAAGTTGCTTTGCTTTTTAAGTACTTTAAAAGTACCGTTAACGTATCTGGGACAATGCTTAACGCATAGCTGCTATTTACTTCAAAGGAAGGTTTTTACTAAAATGGGATAAACAAACGTTTGGTCAGCGGAAGTGGTTCTCTAACAACGTGCCTACAACAACCAGGAAGAGGAACAGATATGTCTTAAACAACAAAGGTCGAGCACACGCAAAAAATATACTTTGTTGACAAATTTCGCACGATAGTGTCTACAAGTGTGCATATTTTAAACAAACGTTCAAATAGTATATAACATATTTCCATTACTTCATCATACTATGCACGTTTAATATCAATTATAAATTAATATAGTATTTATGACTAATTGCCTTGAAATTTAGTATTAAATTTGGTGTTATAATAGTGATGATGACAACATCCTAATATTTATAATTATGTTATGTTGATTAACGTAATGTATACATACTAACTTATTTATTAATTGATTCAGTAGTCTGGTTTAAATGCAAGTGCCCTATAGAACCTTTGCTTGACGACACGCTTGTTTGTTTCTGTTAAGTTGGATAACAATAGGCACTATGTTTCAACTGAGATTTCAAACGAATTTCACAGCTGTCGATAGAGGATTTGCCAAAAGCCAAGCCTCTCTAACGAAGCCACGCTTGTTTGAACACTGAACGTGTATCTCTATTTGATTCCAGATTTTGAACAAATTTCAAAGCTTCGAATAATACTTTTGTATAGAACAAAACATGTACCTGCAAAACTATAGTGGATGACGTAACGAAGCAATAAACTAATGATTCAGTTGTTCTTTTTTACTGTATTTATGTTAGCCTACCATTCTCTGATAACGAAATTGTCGATTCAATAATTTTTTGTAATTTCAAATTAAATGACTTATTTTCAAGGGCTCTATCACATCTTTAGAAAATATGTTTTAAGTGCTCTGATTACGTATGAACTCTATTCTCTACTAAAAATTTGCGATATTTGTTAACTAGCAAACTGTTTAAGTTAGTACATTAGACTAAGAGCTTCTCTTCTGTACTGATCAAACTTGGGCTAAGCATAGGATACTCCACCCGCTTGCGCATAAGTTTCTGTATCAAAAACGGCTTGGCCCAACTATCAAGTAGTCAACTGATTGTTGTCCCGTCCTGAGAAAGCGATGAGGTATAGTTTGATAGTTTCCCCGCATGTTTCGCGAGTGAACATTAAAACTTGCCGTTAACGACTTTGAAACCAAGCAAAATTTACTATGCATAATGAGTTGGGCAAGATAGACGGTAATCCGGGCCACGAGTAAACTTGGGATTCTCTACACAAGCACTCTTTGCGCGCGCCATGCATAATTTATTATCCGTCCGCAGTTACCGAGCTAATGTTGCCTTGATACCGGGATCGAACATTTTGCCTTGAGACCGAATAGATGCAGTGATGAGATAATTAAAAAATATATAGAATAAAACGTTCTAAAACAGTTACCTACTTAAATATTTGAAAGCTGTATCGGCAATATTAAGTTTAAGACCACAAGAAGTTATAGAATATATCAAGATAAACTAGAAATTATATAGTGTCAAATGTTCATTCAATAAACGTCATACATAAATTTTACAAATCTGTTAGACGGGAATTTCTTGTTACGCTTATGAATACTTTCATTTACAAACAAAAATGTACCTTGGTATAAATATATAAATAGAGACATAGAGCCGAGGAAAAAATACCTACTTATATTCTTTCATAAAAACATGGATGTTGATACACAAATGGTGATTTGTACACAGAAATAAAATACCACCTAACATTTCTCTTTGTTTACTACAGTTCGGCGACGTCGCTTTGGGAAAACTGAGCACACGTAGGTAGAGCAAAATCTCTGGTGACGTGAGCACATCCTCTACATTTGTTTCGTGCCACGGTGTTGTACGTGCCCTCATTACTACATAATACTACTAGTATATTTCTTTTGATACCTAACTGTGTTTAGTTTAGGTATAATGTTAATATTCACGAAACCTTGCTCGTTCGACACTACAAGGTGATTTGGTAGGGGGGAATCTTCAAAGATAAACATCACGTCACTATTAAGAAAAATAATATTTCGTTGATGTCGCTTTGACCTTTTTCATTGCCACGGCAAAAATGGTTATGAAAGTATAATTAATTTTTTGACAGGAAACTGTTTTTTATACGTAAAATAGCATTGGCAATGCCTTTATTGGAAAATCTATGCTAAGCTTTAAGGGCAGAAGAATGATGATATTATATGATGATGATATAGATATTGTGGTTGGTTGATTAAATAATAAATAGAAGTTCTACATTGGTATTATGACTATGCAAGTACGAATGTATACCTAGTCTAATGACTAGTATACCTAGTCACTGAATGTATGAGTGGATCGAGAAAGAAAGAGCCTTAATAGGCTCTTTCTTTCTCGATCCATTCATACGTGGTTAAGCTTTCCGGAGTGTATAAGAGCTGATTATTGGTTAAGGGACATGCTATTCAAAAATCATGCATAGTTTTGGACGCACTGTAAAAAAAAGAAATCACAACGTTTTTTTATATAGCCTACTTACTCTGTTCCAATGTTTTTGAACACCCTCTTGCTTTTATATTATTTAAAACAACAATGTTCTTACTTGGGATCACGCCCCATGTCTCGGGGGAGACTGTCAAATTCACCCAGACTCATAATAATAATATATAGAGCACACTAACACTTAATGTTTGGTACTTCAATGAGTAAACTGTGATTAATCTCTGAATTTTAACAACTATTCCTGGATGCAATTATAAGAATTATTCTCGTATTCAGCCTTTGGGTTCCTATCACAATCATATTTTTATCAAAACTATCACAAATTAAGAACGTTCTGTTTACAATATGGAAACTGTCAAAAGTATTACCAATATCAGTAGGTATGACTTTAATGATCTACGAGTATATCCCCGCCTTTTATAAATTTGCGGGTAGTATTTATTTATTTTTTTAGGCGCAGCACCGAGTTCTGTGGCGTGTATTGGGAGAGGCCTATGTCCAGCAGTGGACTGCAATAGGCTAGTTGATTGATTGATTGATTTGATTTAACGAAGGTTGATCAACATATTTTTATTGTTTCAAGTACGTCATAGTGTTACAAAACATTTAAATATTAATATAAAATTAACTCGCCTACTACTACTGTCAGACTAAGGCCCTGACCACCGAAAATAGCCGCTTAATATTTAAACAAATAATTATCCAACGTATATTGACACAAATATTTGCTTAATTCGTACATAGCGATAAGTACAGTGGCGATCAACAAGCATGTACTTTACCTCCATACTCGATAATACCAAGGCTTTCCACTTTCGGTTACCAACCACGGTTAGGTCTTGACGCGAGGACGTTTGCATTGAAACGTAAATTTTGGTACACGATTATACATACGTACCTACTTACTGGCTGACAAATTGATTGCTCAATAGTTATTTGCAAAACAGGCGTTAAATATGTGTAAAAAGATACAGATTTTTCTCAAACACTGTATACTTGCAATAACTGCTACTGCTAGTATTGCGATTGCATATATTTGATAAGTAGACGGTCTCAAGCGAGGGCCTGGGGTCATACGCGACGTTTAACATCCGCTCTGATAACAGATAAAGGACTAGTAGCTTACACGTTCGTGCGTATCTTGAATATACGAAATACGGCATGTTGTTGGAATTGTTTACAGTACGAAGTTGTTGATAACAACACGGTAGTCGAATCGAGTTAATTTATACGAGTAGGTAACTGTAAGCATAAACTATTAAACATTAGTCATAGAAAAGTTTCAACATTTATAATTGTTAATATGCGGTAGAACTAGAACGATATTTATACATGGTTATATGACAAGGTATTATACTTTAAAGTAACTAGATAAACTTGATCCTTAAGGCTTAGGATTCTTCTATTACATTTGTAATAACCGCAATGTGAGTTTATAGATAAAACTCAATAAAGAAATAAATTATTACGTGATAAGTTTTAATGAAGCTTCCAAACTTGTCTCGAATAAGATTGGTATCCCAAAAGTGGGATATAAAAGTTAGAAGGGCCCAGCAATTTATACGGGAAGCATTCTATGTGATTGTTGAAGAGTTCGGCGTCCTTTCTAAAATTGTACTATCTCTTCCATTGCTATTTATATTCACAAAATAGTTACAAGTTTGGTTTCGAGAATACTCAAGTCTATTAATACATCATTTGGCTTATTTATCAAGAATAACGTCGATGTAGTATACAAAGATTTACTTACGTATAGTTGCTGCCACGAAGTACAACAAAATGTGCGAGACTAATAGTTTTTTAAACTGTACACAACATCCAACATGGTTTAGACGAAATAGCATCTAACAACACTTCGAGTAGTGTCTTAATTCCATTAGCAGGACACTAGGAGATATCACAGCGCTGGGTGACAATCACGATGTGTAATCACATTACTATTATAATGATATAAATATGTTTGTTTATATGAGTGCAACACAAAATATAATAAATACACGTGCTCGGTGCAGCGCGCCGAAACCAACTGGGACTGGTGACGATCTATTATACCGGTGCGCGTGCACAGTCAGGCTCTCGGTCCATTTCCCCCACGCAACTCACTCCGTTAGATGTTTGCCGTATCGATAATGTAGAATGCTATTACTACACGTACTACGTATAACACTATCTATAGAACATGTATTCAATAAACTGACCGTACCGAGAACAATGTTCAGGAAAAGAATACGTGTTACATTACGTGATTTTATGTTAAAGCAAACGTTTCTGATTTGTCAAGACGATCAAGAGACGGATGAAACAAACGTGATGAAATTAACACCGCTTTTATAACTGATATAATTTCATTAAACAAAACATTACGTACGTGTTTCTTTATTTATAAAATAGAAGCCATTGGACATTCGTTTACATTTTATCAGATATAGGAATATCACAAAAGCAATTAGGTAAGCACGAACATAAAGATAATAATAGGTGTTTGAATTATGAACTAGGCAGAGATAACATTTAATATGCTCAAAATATTTCGTTAAAATATAACATAATAATAGACAGATACAGTCAAATTAATACGCAATTAAATATAAATAAATTGTCAAATTCAATTGAGAAGCGAATGTAGAAAGTGCATATTAAAGTAGGATATGGCACAAATGACGGTAATTTCTGCGATGCATGGCGAAATATAGCTCATAGAGAGTTGCAGTGTAGATTCGCCGTTATGCGTAAAGTTTTTCCATGTACTCGTGATCGTGATGGCCATGCTTACATAGATAGACTAGTAGAACCGTTATAAACCGGTGATGTGAAAGGTGTCGTAGTTATCGTCACATCTACTCACATTAGTTTACATTTCTAGAATATTATTATACCTAGAGACTACTTTCTTTGAGTTATCATAACATGCATTTAGATCTAAAATAAACATAACCACGTATAGAACAACGTAACTACCTACACATTTGCAATTGTTCTTAAGACCCGGTGACATGAGCCTTTGTTCGTATTGTAGATGAATATGTAAATTCGTTTTATCACCTTGCCAAATTCAGGTAGGTTGCGTTAAACAATATAAACAAGTAGGTATATTAAGTACCGATATGTAAAGTACTTATCAATGAAATTTCAACATCATCAGAAATGTGGGTTAAAATACATATAAAATGTAATAGTTGTATTACCATACTTACGAGTAATATTCTCCTGTTTATATGAAAACTCGCATTTACCTGTAAAAATACAATAATTTGTTATTTAATGAATATTATAATGGTAACATTAAACTAAATTCACTCCATTTGGTCTAAGATTATTCAAAACCTTATTAAGAACTAATAAAGCTGATATAAATCTCGACCAAAAATTATTCAAGGTAATATTATGCCTTATACATAATTTTCTGTTAAGAATATTACGTTTTCATGCTATTATTTAAGCATTCCAATGTCGAATTACGTAGCACGATTTTAGATGGTAATAAAATTAATTCGTAACAATGGCAATGTTTTACATAATTAGTAAACATTATAACAAACCGACCAGTTATAAACTTATAACGGCACTGGTCACATCACCTAAAGGGCAATTCTCGTAATTAGAATCGGTTGAAAATACAGTATCAATCTCGCTTCAGTAGCTCATGGCGATTACGTTTAAAATCTAAATATGTACAGTTATTTCAACGTATGAAACAACGCTAAATGCTAAACATAGAGGCTAGAGTTGTCGCTGAGTTAATAATATGTAAACGGAATTGTATAAATTTTAATTACAACAATTAACCTTCAGATCAAACATGGCAAATGATCAAGACTGACCTATTAAAAATACTCATGACACAAGTTTTGCGTTGTGACGTTGCTGACCAGAAGGAAAGTGAACTATGAAAATGTATGTATACTGGCCTATTAAAAACAAGGCTGAAATTATGATTAAAAACATTAAGCGTGAGGAAACAATACTCATCTAGAGCATACCTACCATAAAATACTTAGCCAATTCTTGTATGTAGTGTACGATTAATGACGTTAACGTATTATTCTAGTACTTATTTGTTAATATTCAATATTCATTAACGTCAGAACGACCTTTTTGTTTGTATTATAACAAAAAATACTAACCTAGGCTGATGACGTTGTTTTCAATAATTTAATTTGTTTTTAATTGTGTTATTTCTAATACATAGGGTATTTGAAAACACTTTTAAAATATATATTTAGATTACAAGTTCATTTTTGAGGGAAAAAGCTTTCAAGGGCTAACCTAACCTTTAGAGATTCAGGGGGAGTAAAGGCAACTCGTAATTTTTTTATTAGCATAAATGTAGCGAGTTTCGTTATGTTGGTAATGAATAATACACATATTTGGAGGATTGGTATTACGTATACTTCAATGGATCGATGCTGATTGCGAAATTACAATTTGTAGCATATTATTATGTGGTATAGTCATTTACCCTAGACCATGGAGGACTTCATAACCTTCATACATAAAAACAGAAATAACATCTTAATAATTGCATAATGCTAAAATTCAAACGTGTTCTGCTAAGGAGGTCAAGTTCTAGAACCGCTTTGCCTCGTAATTAACGACACAGTCACTTTATTCCTCGTAAATTCATAATTTTATGGTAATGTAAGCTGGGTTTTAAGATTCAATAACGTAGGTTTTATTAATACATACAAAATAAACATATTATAAGAAACACATTCAGTATAGATGGACAGGCAAAATAAGAATTGCGAAATGTCCAGAGGTATTATGAATTACCAATCGAGTGTCAAACATGTGGCAGCGACCTCGCGAGTGATGAGGCTGTAAGGTAATAGTCGATGTTTGCCGCCGGCGAATGGAGCAAGGTTAGCAGTCAAGTGTACGTTTGAGGGTCACTACTATTATTACGTATACATAAACGTCAAATGCTACCACTTCACACGTTAAAGATGCACCACGCACCACATGCAGATACATATTTAAACATAAGCGGTGGAAGGTTACGTGAATGATGTATTACGATACTAAGAAGTTACCACCAAGTGTAATAAATACTTGATTTCCGAAGGCTACAGTCTTCAGTATTTTTTATATAAAATGATAGGCAAATAACATATTTATAGTCGTGACGTTAATTAACTGTAATGAATTGACTGCCTTTCCGAAGCGTTGTTTTCCTCTTCATAATAAAACACGTCGAAATTAATAGACTATCGACGAGAACGAAAACGGATACTCCCGAGAACTGTTCTGTTTATAAAACATTAGACTCAAAAGAAGCGCATTCTTAGAATGGAAATAATATAATTATATAAGGGACGTTGGACAATGAAACTAGCTTTGCCTGTAAATTAAGATTAATCATTTTACCTACATGAAATACGTATATTCCTACTAAAGGAATATTAATCAAACACGGGTTCTTCCTTTCGGTGTATCTCCTTTCTCTAAAACCTTTGAAACAGTTTATCCGACCTCTGAGGGTGACATTGCGCCCATGAAGATATTTTGGCAATTCGATATCTCCTGCCCCAGAGGTATAAAGCTGGAGTTTTGATCTTTGTCTCGCGTTGAAGATTGTTTAATTAAACCTAGTCCGCTTTAATCAACGCAGCTTCTGTGTTAATTATATTAAAATTTTAAGGTTTAGTCAAATAAAAGGTATCGGGTTGAAATTGAACTCATAAATTTATATAGGTAAGTATGTAATACATAGCTAGTAGGTATTTACTACGTCGGTGTTTTGTAGTAAATTTAAAGAAACAATATATTGTATCGCATGAGATTGAAATAGAAGAAGCGATTTATCACGTGGGAGTTTGATAGGTAGAGGACCGCTACCGCGCGGGGAGTTAGATCGTCAACGATGTGCACAGCTGATCGGATACATTACGCATCGCGAACTCAGAGAATATTCGTATTTCATAGGTTGGTAATTCTTATTTACTTTTATTCAAATACACAACAATGACTTGTTAATAAAATCAATTCTTTATAAGGATGCTGTAATGTATAAAACTAGTTAAATCAAACAGTGGTACCGAAATTAAATAGAGATTACGTAGTGCGATGTGTGTTTTAAGCAGATGATCAATGACATTCACAATGTGTTCACAGCAATACTTAGTAGCACGCCGACGAAACGCTTCACCGACCGTCTGTGTACACTTGGGCAGACGCTGCGCGCGCATTACGATCAATACGCCTCGGCTGCGACGAGTTCGCACCACGCGGGCTCTCCTCTAAATTCGTGTGCTTATTTTTTGCTATGCAGTCGAATGGCTTTAATGGAAATTCAACTTGAATTTAACAGCAACAACGTAAACAATTTTATGCTGACCATGCTGCGCCGGGAGAACTTTACATTATTAGTTGGATAACTTATTTACACGGGCAGTTGTAACGTTGTTATTGGTTTGACGATCAGGTAGTTGGCTGACTATAGCGAACATTAGGCTGTGAAACTGTGAGTGTAAGTTTAAAGCTTGATAGGTACAGACATGGCATAAGCCAAATCGATAGAACTACTTAGTCTTTAGCTACAACATGCACGTTGCTTACCGCCAATCTGCTTCAGTTTTCTTATAACTACACCGTACGATTTAAACCCAATGTTGAACTTTATTTCTTTGATTATTTTACGTATATAAGGGTGGGTTTGGATGGATTTACTTTACTCGTAAATTTCTACAGATTCGTCAATTATTTTGTGGAATGAACTTTGAATACGAGAGAGAGTGCAGGTCGCTTATAATGAACATGATTGTCATGCTGATCCACATCTGAAATAATATAAGTTCTACTAAAATAACTTTTTAGGATTGTTTTAGCAATTTTTGGTTATAGGTATGTGAGGGTTGTGCCATCATCTTGAAAGCTGAGAAATCTGTTAAGAATTATTAACTGTTCTACAGCAAAACAATTTCTTTCCTTCGAAACTTTTAAGCATTGGTTTAAATTTTAAAGTTACAAAAGTCGTTACCGTATAGTTCAGGAAGTGACCAAAGTAAATGTTAGCAAAGCATCACAATAACGGCTGAACGACGAATGGGTGGGCGGCACACAGGTTGATTGAACCCCCTTGTCATTCTTCATAGCAGAATGGCTTCGCCTTATACCTCAGAACATATAGCGCTCACAATGAACGTACAAAACTTTTAAGGACGGACTGCAGTCGACAATGCAGTTTCGGTGACTGAATGGAAGTTAAAAAAAAGTATACAAAGAATTGGAATGTCCAAAGTATATTCTTTATTTTCTAAACTAACGCAACATTTAAAATTATTTGGTTTGAGAAGAATATGTAAATTTTGCTGAAATAATTTAGCCGTACATGATAAATTAAATACAAAATGTTTCATACATAACGTAAATAAGGAAAAGTCTGAAAATTTTATTTCATAATATTATAATAATTTCCTCGTCAAATTTGTTTGACAAGTTTCATTTTTGGATAAAAATGTATTTGTTTGTGTTATCTAGCGGCTTTTCCAATGGACTAAATTTTAGATTAGGGTAATTTAAACATAGTTTTATTTGCTATGAATAAGAAAAAAAATAGCACATGGAATGTAAGTACAAAGCATGCAAAGATTTTGCAGGTAATGTCGGTAATTTACGCCTATTGTGATTCACATAAAAGTTGTATTGGGTAGAA
This sequence comes from Schrankia costaestrigalis, assembly GCA_905475405.1. Classification (NCBI taxonomy): domain Eukaryota; kingdom Metazoa; phylum Arthropoda; class Insecta; order Lepidoptera; family Erebidae; genus Schrankia; species Schrankia costaestrigalis. The sequence goes on along the minus strand of FR997843.1, from coordinate 11,620,669 downwards.
AAGGTTGGTAAGAAATTCTCGACCACCTTAAAAAAAAAGTGTACCATTTACTTAGGATCAACTAGTTTCTAAGGAGCAACAGCTAATACTAGATCTTGGTAAGACATGATCAATTCTCAGTGGTGTATGGTGATTATTTCACGCAGTTCAAAACAGTGTCCAGCTTTGGATCATCTAGCTTCTACAGAATCCTATATCTACGTTTAGCCTTTATTGCTAATACTTGATCTAGTTAAGACAATATCAATTCTCAGTAATGTATTATATGATTATTAAACAAAGTTTAAAACAGTGTCCATGTTGGGGAGCAGCGTGTCGTGTTGCCGGTGCACACGTGTTGTCGCAGTTAAATATAAACCGGCAGTTCAACGCACCAAGGGGCGAGACGCGTCCGGCTAACCTACAACTATTGCTTTCACAGAATTAAGGGAACTAGCTAAAATGTACTAAGTTCATCTACAAATCGTTGTACTAAAATACTTAAACTGTTTATGTCACGTATGATCTTTACAGGTAGCGTTAAGATCATACCAAATAATAGTACTGAATTATTTTAAGAAACTAATGAATACTAACTTAGTACGTACTATTCAGTTTATTTGAATAACTTTAGGACAATAAATAGCATTGCCCTCATTATGCTATAAATAGATAACTAATAAAATACAGTTAAGTTTTTTATATTCAACAATAAGTGTAAAATTTATTCTTTATTAGACAGATCTTTATGTGGCTAATAAATCTTGTTAATCTTTTAGGCCAAGTTTATATCTGTCGATTAAAAAGTAACTTTCTGTGGGTGGTGTTGCAGATAGTAAGAAATTATTAGACATTAAAGGGATTGCATACTGGAATAATTTAAATAAATGTGATGTGATGATAAAGATGAATACATGATTCTTTTAAAAGTCAGAAATCTGCGAGGTGACGAAATGAGATATAATATATTTAGTTTTTAAGTTGTCAAACAAAGAAAGAGTCGAAAGTCATAACTCACCCAGCCAGTTGTAAGTTAATAGGTTTTATACTCCTTTAAAACTGGATATGGTTCATTATTATAGCTAAGGTTTTTCACATTAATTTAAATTCTAAAATTAGTTAAAAAACCAAGAAGTATTCAACCAAATAGCGGAAATGTTTAGTCTAAGTCAAATGCACAACATTATTAAAAATGACGAATGAGATAACTGTTTAGGTATAAATAAATCTGACTTGCTAACTGTATCTTTAGAATTGTTCCAAAAAGATAATAAAATTATAGATATTTTGTGCATCACTGAGCATAACATGATATCGTTAGATACCCAACACATTGACATACCCAACTATTCGCTTGGTTCATGTTTCTCCAGGAAAAATCGCCACGGTGGAGCGTGTATACTAATCCGTAACTCACTTAAATATAAACCGGTTCTCGGTCTTAAGAATTACAGTGAAACAGGAATTTTTGAAATAGCAGGCGTAGAGCTTATAGAGCATAAGTTACTTGTTTTTTGTGTTTACAGACCTCCTAAAGTAGCTATCGAAGAAACAAATATTTTCCTTAAAAAATTAGACTTACTCTTAACCGAATTCTGTACCGGTAAATATAAGGTAATTCTGTGTGGAGATTTTAATATAAACATTCTAAATAAAACAAAATTATCAACTAACTTTTTAGACTTATTGACTTGTTACAATTTAAAGTTGGCATTTAAGGAGCCAACACGTTTAATTAGCGGTACATGCATTGACAATTTTATACATAACGTCTGTAATACTAAAGCGAGCTTACATGAATTAGCATTATCCGATCATACAGCTCAACTGCTAACATGTCCGATAAAGACTACTGTTGCTTTCAAATACTGGTACGTTCAGAAACGAGATTTACACGATAATTATATTGAAAAGTTTAAGGATTGCATGAATTCTCTATCTTTTAGCGAATGTTTAGAAAATAATAACCCACTTGAAGCTTTTAATAGCTTTTATAACACATTTCTTTTGTTTTACCGTCTATGCTTTCCAGTAGTTAGGATTAGAGTAAATGTATATAGGAGACCTAGATGGATTTCGAACGGCATTAGAAAATGTTGTAAGAGAAAGAGACAATTACTGTGGCAATACCGAAGGGATGGTTCTATGAAAAGTAAAAATAATTTCAATTTACTCTCTTCGCGGCTTAACCGTATTATTAAACAAACAAAAAAGGCCCAAAATAATTATTATATACGTAGTGCAAAAAATAAATGTAAAGCCACATGGTCATTAATAAACGATACGAAATTTAATGTTCCTAAAAGCGAAATAACACACATAAACATAGGTGACCACGTCATAAATGATCCATTGAACATAGCTAAATCATTCAATGATTATTTTATTGATCAAGAAAAACAAGACAGTGTTAACAGCAGTTTGTATCAAACAACATATATTTCAAATTCTTTATTTTTTACTCCAACGTCTCCAAGTGAAATACAAACAATAATTTTAAATCTAAAAAATAGTAATAGTACTGGATATGACGATGTATCTACATTAGTATTAAAACAAGTTTCGTCCCAAATATGTACTGTACTAAGCTATGTTATAAATCAGTGTATTTCCTATGGTGTGTTTCCTGACAAACTAAAAGTAACCATAGTTAAGCCGTTATTTAAGAAAAATGATCCCCATTCATTAAATTGTTATCGACCTATTGCACTAATTCCAACGATATCGAAGGTATTTGAGAAAGTTATCCATGATAGAGTAAATTCTTTCTTTGAAAAATATAATCTTTTTGCAAAAGAGCAGGCAGGATTTAGAAAAAATAAATGCATTAATACAGCTATCTATAATTTCTTAAAAATAGTTACGGACAGCGTGGATAAGAAAGTTCCTGTTTGCGTACTCTACATGGACCTTACGAAGGCTTTCGATTGTGTTGATCACTCAATTTTGTTGTGCAAATTGAATGCATATGGCGTGAGAGGCAATGCTTTGGACTTGATTGCATCATACCTCTCTGGAAGAAAGCAATGCACACAAGTTAGTAGGCTATGTCCAAAATTAAGAAAAGAAACAAATTATTTATCAGAATATAGGGATATTATCCTGGGTATCCCACAAGGTAGTGTGCTTGGACCACTTTTGTTTAATGTATATATAAATGACCTTCCGAAAATAACGAAACATCCCACCATTTTATTCGCTGATGATAGTACTATTGTATTTACGGGAAAGGATAAATCGAATCTGGAATCTGACATACACAATACTCTTGATGATATAATGCAATGGCTGACATACAACAATTTGAAAATTAATTTAAGTAAGACCCACATAATGACATTTAAAAATAGAATTCCATTAGTTAGTAATATTGACATTCATTATAAAGGTGTTTCAATCCATGAAGTCAAAACTACAAAATTTTTGGGACTGAACATAGATAATAATCTAACCTGGAATAGTCACACTGAGATGTTATGTTCAAAATTGAATAGCCAATCTTACGCACTACGTAAACTTACAAAGAAAGTTAATCAGGACACAATACTTACAGCTTATCATGGTTACGTAGGGTCAATATTAAGGTACGGCATTTTGTTTTGGGGTAACTGTACTCAAATAGATCAAATATTTATATGTCAAAAGAAATGTATAAGGGCAATGTGCTGTCTCCAGCCACTAGATAGTTGTAAACCTTATTTCCAGAATTTGAGAATACTAACTGTTTCGTGTTTGTATATATATGAATTAGTAACATTTGTCAAAAGTAATTTAGGATTGTATGAAAATTATACAAGTAGGCGCCATCAACGTAAGATTCATTGCCCTCAGCATAGTACAACATTAATGAATAAAAGTATTTTATGTATGGCACCTCGAGTCTATAATCATCTTCCTAAGAATCTGTTGGAGATTGAGAACCTCCTTGCATTCAAAGGCAAAGTGAAGGAGTTTTTATTGGTAAAAGCGTATTACTCGGTTGATGAATACATTAGAGACATCAACTAATAATAAAATTATTGTTTTGTATGTCTACTGTTATTTATAAATCTCAAAGGAGAAAAAGATATTAATATGTATATAGCAAGACATTATTAGTTTTTTATTTAGGTATATTAACTGTTTATTGTAATTTAATATTGACTGTTATTGTAATTTACTATTAATATAATTTACTAGTTTTGATTTTTACATTTAATTTGATTGTTTTGTAGAATAAAATCTTATTGTACTTATTATTATTTTGCATACTGAAAGGTTCAATATGGTGATACTTTTTTTAAAAACATTTATATGTACTACAACAATGTAATGCCCACCCATATTATGCAAATAAATGATTATTGATTATTATTATTATTGATTATTGTATAATAATATAAAATAATTATCATCGCGTAATATTGACAGATAAATCGACATTGTTGTATAACAACATTATACTCTGACTTCCTCAAGATAAACAAAACGATTGAATCGATCATAAACATATTACCAATACGATTCGATCATTAATAAACATATTACTGTGCGTTCAAACTTGAAACAAGTTTTCTACGTAGTATTAGCAAACATATTTAACTGATTAAAGAACTATTTACAGAAATTATATGTTCATGGTGCATCTTGTCTTATTAGATAATAAGGCTTGATGGAACCAGAAAAAGCAGCTGCACCTATAGAATCTTTACATAAAACTACGTTGTTAATTTCATAAGAAAAAAATGAATAAGTATAAAATCTCATTTACTTAAGATTTTATACTTATTCATTTTTTTATATATATGCATCGTTATTAGCAAAATGCCTCTATACAATAAAGGTTCTTTTAAGATTATATAAAGTAGCTTATTTATTCCAATAGCCAATTCCACTTGCCAACCATGTAAATGCAAACAGCAGGTACTCTATTTCATAAAACATACAGTGTACTATATTCTTTATAAAATAAAATGTCTCATAGTAAGAGCATTGGAAGTTAAATCTATGGCGTGATGGCGATTAACGCCAGTTTGAATTCCGTATTAAATATGAAGGACAGATTTAGCTTGATTTTCTTCCTGTATAGCTGCAAAAGCAAGATTATGAAACAATAATCTCATTACGTAAGTTTTCTGCAACTACTTTACCATTAGCAACTGCTCCCGTCATATTATTGCGATGTTACAATGAATTACTTGTAATTACGTCTTGTCTGTCGCTTTAAACGACTTAATCAACTACAATTTCCTTTTATGTTGACTCTTTCAGTAATATTAAATTAGTGTTTAAAAATTAATGCAACATCATGATTATGAACAAGGCTTAGATAATTTTATTGTTCGTTGGCATGGTACATTATTACTTGGTGTAATGGATAGGAAGTGTTTTTCATTCATATTTAGATTAAGTAATTTGGAATAACTGTGTCATCTAAGTAAACGAAATTGGATTTCATTATCGGTATAGATGACCTGGTTTGGAAGTCAGGATCTAATTTAACGACTTAAGTCTAATACAATCTTTTGTTTTAATTGTGAAGACAAAGTGATACTTACAAGATCTTATTTAATATGTAATAAAGAACATACTGTTGAAGTGTAAACATTCAAAGAGAACTAAGTACAATCATATTGTTTCGATATTACACAGTAGCCTAATGAAGCGTTTGTCAGTGAATTCGGGGAACTCTTTCCAACAATTTAACTCTCTATGCCTTTGTTAGTAACGTACGTAGAAACGTAGAGTCAAATCGTGTGAAAGTTTTGCATCGGTAAGGTTATCAACACAATTCTTCTAATTGAAGATTAGTTATACACATAAATACGGAATTGGTTACTACTACTTACCTAACCTACGCAATATTTATGTTTCATTACATTACCAATATCAATATATAAACATTATATAAATAAGGAACAGGAAGAGTGGGGCCGCGCGAGATGGTAATAACTAGTCAATCAGTGACTTCGTTAAACTGAAATCGTAAAGATGATTTGTTTGCTATCGTGGCATGTGAATAACCCGCAAATTACTTTTATAACTCGCTAGCTTAGAAAAATAGACAAAGACGTTCACACGGCCTTGTCAGCGTGTGCCGCGCTAACAGAAGGCTGACGAACGCGGAAATGCTAAAGAACTGCCGCCTAACAACTTTACGAATTAAATAGTAGGTAAGTACAAACGTAGCTTCAAGCAGCTTGAACACAAAAATGACCCTCCCTAAGTTCCTCGATATTATCATGACTTGTATTTTTATACGTTTTAAGGAACAATTTCGAATGCGCTCTTTGTTCTAGAATTTAACGTATTTGTATGCATGGAAAATTAATAAAAGCGATAAGCTATTTCTGATCGAAACGTCCATTATGACGTCAAGTTTCTCGAACGATAATGTAAGTTAGAAACTTAATAAGAAACAGCAAGAAGTTATCAGCGTAACCTCTTAACACGGATGACTTAATTCGTGTTTAAAGATATATAGAGATAATTTATATTCATAACATTTTAGAGACTGTGCTATAATTTATAAATATAAACTAATAAACATGTGGTGCACATAACTGGTTAGTTGTAATAAAAAATAATATACATCGACCGCATCCTTATTATATGTGGTACATAGTTCCGTATGTCTAAGTAGGTGTTAATAAATTAGAGTTCATATCAATTTTCGTCACGTTGCTTGGCCCTACTTCTATTTACTAATAAGTTCACGTTATAATCGATTAATCAACTAGCCTATTACAGTCCACTGCTGGACATAGGCTTCTCCCAATACGCGCCACAGAACTCGATCCTGCGCCTTCCGCATCCAGTCCGACGTTATAATAATATTTAAAATTATTAATTTAGCTGTAATAGAAATGGAAACACAAACAAGCTATAGTTGTTCACAAGGTAATTAAATACAACTGGAAATTTGTCAACGAACATTTCATATTCAGACAGATATTAGCCCTATCGTTGACATTTTAATTGTAAACTATACACACCTCAACAAAGTCTAGGGATATTTGGTATTTACTCAATTAACTCCAAAATTATTGAAGATAACATACAACATGTTTATATTTTTATAAAGGTAATTTATCAGGCTACAATCCAGAATTAAATAAAAGTATTATTTTTGCACAAATAATTTTTTATTCAAATAAATAAAAAATTTGAAAAATTAGTAATACTAACAATGAATTTGTTTCTTAAGCAAAAGTGAAAATAATCAAAAATTAATCTGTTTTTAACTGTTGTGTGAGTAATCAGTAGTCAGTACATTCAAAAAACCGTAAAAAACGGTCCTGCAACGGTATTTCATGCTTGGATTAAGTTATCCAGGTTTTGATGCGGTATAATGTTACAGGTCCGACTAGGATACAAAAAAAGTTGCTCTTCCATCGCAAGTTTATACAGGAAAATTCATCAAAGCCCTTCTTTTGAACATGTCCTACGCGTATTTTATGGTTTTGAGGTTAGGCGATTGAGTGGTTCAGCATAAAATTGATACGTCGTGCTCCTGCAACCAGCTCGTCATCACTCTCGCTTTATGCGGCCGGGTGTTATCGTCCATGAGCTTAAACATTTGGCCCAATTGTAGTCTACGGGGGTAGATTATTAGTTCTAGCACCTCGTTAAGTTATTTTTCAGCCGTCATGGTGTTTCTGATCAAAACGCGCTCTGTTCTTCGACCGACACAAATTCCCGTCTAAATCATAATTGTTGTATCGTGGTATGAATAGTTTTTCTCAGGATGTTGTAGACGGCTATCACAACCAGGAACTCGCCAAGCACGTTCTCTACGTGAATCCAAGTGGAAACCGAACCGGGACTCATGTGTAAACACCACTACAGATAGCAGGTCATCTTTGCAGAGCAAATGTTCACGACCTCACTCTAGTCATCGTGCGCGATTTGCTCAACGTATTGCTGGAGTTCAAAGCGGTATGCGAGCATAAAGGTGGGCTTCATGCCGACTTCTTCTGACAGTTTGGCCACCCGCAAGAGGCTCCACCAAGAGCTGGAGCCTCTAAGCCAGCTGCATGGTAGTAACATTTGGTTGCCTTTTCGCGGGAACTTGCAAAAATCGATCATTTCGTTGAGTGGTGATAGACTTTTTGCTGTGGTATCTTTCAGCCACTTCACCAGTAGCACGATAACATGACCATAACCTTGATTTCATATTTTGTACTGTTCCAATCTCTTCAGCAATACTATGCTCAGTACCCGCAGCTGGGAGCATGCCTACTGTCCTTAACATTTCCTCTATGTTGACATGGCGCCGCTGCTTGATGCACACAATATTAATCATTCGAAATAAACGTTTAAATTGTTATAAAACTTAAATTTTACACAAAAAATCTGTTGAAACTTATTGTTGGTAAATGAAATTTTCGAACTTGACTACGTTCAAGCCGCGTAAATCTTTTATTTTTTATTTTATTTTTCAAATTCAAATTTAGAATGGTCAAAAAAGGTTAACAACTTAAGTTTTTATCAAAAGAATTAAAAACAAACCAATTTTTTTTGAGTTTTACAACTTAATACAAAATATCTTGAAAATATCCCTAGACTTTGTTGAGGTGTGTATTATACCTTGTTGGGAACAAGGCTGTTGTGGCTAACAATCATCAATTTGGTTAGTATTTTGGTTTGTACCTAGAATCGAAAATAGCCATTGTCCAGTAAATAACTGTTATTGTAATATAAAGCCACTTTATACAGAAACTTGACAAATAAATTAGGTTCATTGACTTTCAATTGTAGTCTGGATTGTATTTTATGTATTGTTTTAACAAAATATACTATTGAAACAATTTGTAAGAAACCAGTACAAACTATAGCAAAAGTGCTAATGAACTTGATACATTTGGTAAGTACGTTCCCAATTATTTTTTTGGTTCCACAAATCAATCGTTTTGTCTTGTAGGGCCAGGATCGTTGATTTTCCACTGGGGTCAGTTCGAAATTTTTGTCATGTTGGTCTACATTTGTATTCAGCATGTTGTATTCGGTTGTCAAACTTCATAGTAACTCAGTTATTTCTTGGGACCTTCGCTTATAATACCGCTACTAAATATTAAATGTCTTTGTTCGGCAATGGTAATCACAAGCTGCGATATAATTAAGATTTTAAGGAATATGTACCAGCAAACGTCTTTTCATCTGGCCTAATACGCATTATTTAATATCAGCTGTAGAGTTTGGGACAGGGAATTTAATTGAAAGTTCATGAAAATGAAGATTGTACCTATGAAATTAAGAGAAAAAATAAACGTATCCTAAACACAAAGCAAAATATACTTCTTGTGTGGAAATAAATACATACAGCATATAAATAAAAAAATTAACTGACTTTAAACAGAAATACAAAATGGAATTGAATGTGAGTGTATGTTGATACGCACACGACGAAGAGGCGTCACAAGGTCAGAATATTTTTGGTGTATATCTTTGTTCGTACATAGCACGTACGTACACGTACAAACATAACTGATAAAACAAGTTATTACATACTTTATAAATTGTCCTCATATTAAAAATTTTACCTCATTATTTTATCAGCAAGTTAAAATAAGGAGTTTTAATTTTGTTATATGAATTAATACAGAATTTCGTCTTGACATCTAAATATAATATGACAAAAGAAAAAAAAAACTCTAAATGAATTCTGTCATAATTACTAAAGAGACAAATACAGACGCAAGTCGTACTAGACGTATTGAACGATCACATTCACACAAACGCGTCTCGTAGAATGGTTCTGTGGTACTCGCCACACATGTTTACATGCCCACACCGGTACAGTGAACTCTGATGAATTGCTGGCGGTTCGTGGAAACGGGACAAGTGCGGACAACGCGTCGCCCGCTCCTTTTCGACGCCTCTCTCTTACGCTCTTGTGTGCGTACTAAAACCACGTAGGTATAACATTTCTGAAACCAGTCCATTGACTACAGGACGATTGATGATAATTGCATACCGAAAGCATAAAGACAACACTAAAAAGCGTTTAACCGTTTACCAGACAACTTTTTAAAACATTTATAAATATTTTGTACGTGAATTTGTATTTCTTTTAAGACTAACTTCTGGTACAAAGGCATTAAGGTTATTTACGTGATATTAAATTTCCCAAACGATTATCCAGTCAAAAAGTAGATTATTTCAGTACATGGAGGTTGTTAGTACAATAGGTACAAAGTTGCGTGCCACCCAGCCTTTACGAGACTATTCCATGGCAAATTACTAAAGATCAGCTAAACTTGATAGACCGATATACATTTATCGATTGTAAACCTGAACATTAAAACTGTTTAAATAAATTTATTTTTGTTTCAGCCATATAGCGCGCGGCGTGGAACGAGAAGTTACAACCAAACTGACATCGGGGACTAGTAAAATAAATTTAGAAAATTAGTTAACAATTTAGCATTGCTTATACCGAACAGAGTAATAAATTATTCTACTTTCTCATTATTACTATTTTAAACTACAATTTACAGAGTGATTTTAAATACTTGATTTATCAGATTGGTTAATTAGCCACCGGTCCTTCCTACTTCTGTTACTAAGGGTTTCATAGGTCGATTAAAACATAAGTTATAAAACAATAGCAGCAAAACTAGAATATCACTGAAATTATCTTCCATTAGTGCAATGATGATACTAGTACATACAGAAATAAGAAGAGAATAAATACCACACTGGTGGTTACAAAGTCATAAAAATAAACCAAGAAATAAAAGTTTGTAAATGTAAGAGCAAAGCAATAAAGTTATATGGAAGCTAGAAATACCATCGACCATCGTACAAAGTCAACTGCCAACTAGATGACATATTTTCGCGAGATTACGAACGCCGAGTACGGTCGAAACGCGACAAGTCCTTAGGGATTGGGATAGATAGTCATTGTAGAGCTTTGGTCCGAGGAGATAATATTCACGAGTTTTTCTTGACAATGTAGCAAATTCGGAGGAAATACTTTTGTGTATCTTATTGGCAGCTACTGAGTGTCGTTTTATACAATGTATAAGGAATAAAACCTTGTTTGTAGTCTATTGTAATCAAACCAAAGGATTTTGAACAGAGTATGGATGTGCAGAATATATTAATGCATGAAATACACTTTTGATCATTAAAATACATGAATTCAAATATGAATTTCAGTCATAGTAGGTTAAGTTTTAGATTATTACAAGTATATTATAGATTTTAACATTATAGATATAACATAGTGTATTAAATGGTATATAAAGTGAACCACAATCTGCTGTCAGCAATATCATAACACTCTGCCACCAACATCGGTCTCCGATTTCATCGGGAGGTCGTATACGTCAAACGACGCGGGTGGTACGCCATGCTGAATATAAACGTTCCATTTAACGCTCTCAACCTACTGGAATTCACTAAAGTTATGAATAAGGGAGTAACCGCATAGATTCCAACGGGTAGACCCATTTTTTTTAAATAGAAAATAATTACAAAGTTATTGTGTTATTGTTTCGTGATACAATTGCGTGTTTTCGTCCCACAAGTTATACGATCCCTTATTAAGTTTAATCGCAATAGCGATAGCCTTTAAATAAATGTATAGTGTAGCTTTAATGTTGATGACATCAGTAGTAATATTATCGTTGTTATAATGAGCATTCAGTAAACGTTTGCAAATGATGTAATATTTATGACTTGTATCTCTTTGTAAACATTGAATATCTTCATATTGGAATATATTTTTATACAAATAATTGAATTATGAATTGTAGTTACGAGTGAGAAGGAAATCAATAATTATTTTATTAATAAATAAACTTTTGATTATAAAAGCTAGAAGCTTAGTTCAAATTAAAATTATCGTCAAATAAAAAGATTTCACACCTTTATATGTGTGTGAACTTTGAGCCAAATAAACTATTCTAAAAGTTTGATCTCCACATCAAAGGCAAAGATGATACAACTACAACATGAAATAGATTTGAAATGGTTTCGGATTTGGTAAAGTAATGTTAGTTTGTGATATCTTTGTAACACAAGTGGTGTTACGAAAATTCACAATAAATTTATAACATGATCGTTTTATTGAGCTGCTCATCTGTTCAATACATACATGCTCAATTGCTCAATTTTTACCTGAGTAGACTAAATTGTAAAAAAACTTCTGCATTTGCAAGTAGAGAATAGACAAGAATTGAAATGATCTTTAACAACGATTAGTATTCAGTTACTGTTTTTACCTTACCTTAACAAGCTTCTGTTTAATTTAGTTTATATCCAGACAAACGAAGAGGTAGAGATCGCACACTAGCGCACAACTTGCTTATTTAAAATAATAATTAATAAAAAATATAAGTTTAAAACGTTTAAAAGTTTAAAGAATTACAGCTTCAATGCAACTGGTAACTATATAACTGCAATAATATTCCGACATTGAGATTTAATAGCTCATTTACAATAGTAAATATAAATACAATACATATTGTATTAAAATGCAAACCGTATAATTAACAATACTAAGTCGGATACAATGACAAAGTCATAGTTTAATGCCAAATTAAGGTTATGTTTTAACTGATATGTATAATTATTAGATCGCACAGTGTTTTTTACACCCTAAAAATCGGACATGCCCTTTTTATTCCAATAATAGATGCTGTAACATGTTTGGAATGCGAGAGTAGAACACCCAGAGTTCAAATAAACTTAGAACCAAAGTTAGAGCCATTTTGTTTTTTTTAGGTATTTTGATAAATCTAGAAATATCTTGTCTCAGGAAAACTTTTTCTTATTTCTGTTACAATATTAAATTAACGACGTATTTTAAGCATTTTTTGATTATATTTACAAGACTTTAACTCCGCAAGGGAGCCCAGAAATAGGTTTTTTTTAAATTTAAGAATTTATTTTTTGTATGATAAACCTTAACGAATACGGATTTTATTTCTAGCTCATTACATTAACTAAGATACAATAAAACCCCAAAAAAATAACCGTGTCGATATCCAGTAGGATCTCGGAGAAACATGCTTCTAAAGTTCTCATAGAATTTCTATGGTTTTAGGGTTGCCTCTCTGAGATGTAGGTAATTGAAAATAAACAGTGTAGGAATATTTTAAAAAAATCGGATTGCATAGGGGTTAATTTATTGATTGTTACGTTTTCTGCTATATATGGATCTACCTATTTATTATTTAACGACTTCAAAAAATGAGGAGGTTCTCAATTCGGAAGTTTATATAATTTTTGTTATGTGTTCGGTATTACCCGCGATTGCTTCAATCATACGTTTGTTTACATTTACACCCTTCCGTAAAATAACATTACGCCTGTACACTGTAAATGGGTATTAGCAGATGTGACAATAGTACAGCAAGGGTGCTTTATTATTGTTACATCTGCATTTTGTTTCATTTTAGCTGTGTCAATATCAACTGTCAACTGTAAATCGAAGATTAATTTATTTACGGCACTAAAAATTAAGAAATAATCAGATTTTTAACAAAAGAAGTAAAACCGTCTTGAAAAAACCCATAAAATAAAATATTATAGTTTAATTGAAGAAAAACTAGCACCGTTTTTAAACCTATACCTTATTATTCCTATTTAAAGTTTATTTTATGGGTTTTGAAGGCAGTTTTACTATGCGTTTCAAATAAGAATAGGATCGCACTTGTTGCCAACTTCATGTAGCAACTGTCATTTTAGTACGACCAACAAAAAAATTCGTAAAATAATTTAAATAAAAATATTTAGCGTTGAAAATTCCGAAAGAAACAGAATGTTTAATTCAAAGAAAAAAATGTTCTCCGTTTTATTTGTTTGTTACATTGAAACATTTACATAAAAACCTTACGAAAAACACCGGTTTTATTGAAAATTTTGCCGTTTGTTTCGAAAAATATTACGATATTTTCAACATTATGAACTATCTCTGACCAGGAACTAGATTACAATTAAAATTTAATTTATATAAAAAAACATTATAACATTATTAAAGTAAAAATTAATAAAATTTTGTGTTTATTTTTTGCCTACCTTACATAACATACATGAAGTTCGTTAGAAATGGGGAACAAGATGGCGCTTTGACAGTCCTATTCTTATTTGAAACGCATAGTACTTTTTATTAAACGTTTTTTTTTCTATTATATAATTATTATTTGTACTTTAAGAGTTATATTTCTAGATCAATGCAATAGATATTGTCTGAGATACAGAAAGGTGTCAAAAAAGCAAGTGTAAGTATCTAATTCTTATACAGTATCGGAGAACCCAGAAGACTACGAATCATCAAATTCCACATCTTCAGATAACATTTCAAAATTATCTGGGAGGTTATTCTCCATAGTGCTTATATTTTCCTCAGGATCAGCCTCTTCTTCGCCCGTTGGAAATTCAAAAGGCTCTAACAATATAAGGGCTTGAGGTGGAAGAGGTTGACGCTTAAGGTTATTTAATCTTTTATTTAATCTTATATTTGATATGAAGGGGTCAGAGGATTCAAGTGCTCGATGAAAAAGATCTAACATTGTTTTTTCTCTATCTGATTTCCTTGTGTGGTGTTCACGGTCGTGCCTCCAAAATTTATTACGTGCTTCCCCAGCTTGCTCAGATAACAATCCTAAGGGTAGTGCAGAGTTTTTTATGATGTCTTTGCATAGTATTAAAACTGAATGTAAATGAATTGCATTTGGTGAACTTAATTCTAAAGTCATAAAAGTAATTTTCTACTAGTCAAACTTTGATGATGCAAAGAAAAAGCTAAATTTAATCATTGACATTTTAGGTTAGTATTAAACCCATATTGCACGTACCTATTACAAGAATAGGTTATAAAAAACTTTAAAAAAAAAAATTTATTACTTCTATTTTATTTAACTTATATTAAAAGTGCAAAACGTTATTATTACGCATTACGATCACCTCTTCACAATTTGTATTTTTTTGGAAAATATTTTGTCATTTTGGATTTTTGTCAACCCTAGGTCGTCATTTTCAAAATCCGATAGCTTCGAGATCCTACTAGATATGGATTCGATATTTTGAATTTAAATGGATAAAGATATAATTAATAATTACATTAAGAAATAAAATCCGTATTCGATAAGATATAAAATTTAAAAATAAATTACGAAATGAAGCTATAAATTTAATAACTCCCAGTTGAATGCAGTTAAAATTACAAGTATTATCTTAAAATAAAGACAAAATGGTGTTTTATAATACTAAACATAAATATATTAGAATTATTCAATAGTTTTTTTTATATTAATATTTTTGTGGTTTTTCTGGTTTCCATAGAAAAATAATAAATTCGACTATAACTTTTGTTCTAAATAAAATTGAACTTTGGGTGTTCTACTCTCGCATTCCAAACATGTTACAGCATCTATTATTGGAATAAAAAGGGCATGTCCGATTTTTAGGGTGTAAAAAACACTGTGGATCGTTCAGAAAACTCCAGACATGTTAAGAAATACGAATACTACGAAGGTCTCATATGTTAATCTTTTGGCATATACACACGGAACTAATAATTGAGGACGGTACATAAAACTACTTTATATGTTTTTTTAGTCATAATATACATAATATGATCGTTGAATAACATACATAAATAACTTTGACGAAATAGTGATCGTAATAAAATGAATGTTACCTAGTTAGGTCAAGAGCTGCTGGCATTCCAGCCGGCACAAACCACCAGGTCGGCAGCGTTGTGCACATCCGCTGCAGGGAAGCACCTCACGCGATCATGCACCGCACTTGTCCACACACCTATCACGGTCCCAGCACAGTTTCACATTCACCAAACACAGTCCAAATTTTATTTGCCTATGTCAATGAATTGTCATGGTTTAGCGTGACTTAATTGACCTAAGTGCAGTTAATGGTGACGCAAGATCGTTTATCAACTAAGGAATACCACTTCCACAACGTCCATGATCTTCGAGACTTCCTGATAGAGAAATACGAGGAAATATAATTGTGGAACTTGGTAAATCAATCAAGGGCATACGCAGAGAGGAAATATTAACACTGTGATGCAACTGCTACTGGGAATACTAGTAGATCACGCTATTCATAGAGCAGAACAATAAATATTGAAGATAATAAAAGCGAATCGAGAGTAGTAGGATTTTTCAACAAACTTTAGGGGAGTCAATAATTAGAGGGAGCGATTGGGAGCTGAGTGATGTGAATAAGGGTTGTTATGGCTGCAACGTGAGGGTCGATAAGCTTTTTGTTTAGAATGAAAAAAAAAATGCATACAGAATTAGAAATGAACCTATCGATCGATGTTGGACTACATTACACTGGGAGGAAAGTGAACATTAATTGTTTATATCGCGGGAAGCGAATGTAAGCGTTCGCGAGGCAGCGCGAGGCGATCGGGCTGTTTGTCGCTTGGTGTCGAACTGACGTCTAACATCGGTCGACGCCGGCAACGCGTAGAGAAGCTAGAGTGCTGTAGCGGCGTTCGCGCCCGCCCCCGCGCGTATCCCAACTGTGCTCTGTATTTTAAGTCGCCCTATGATAGCGCAGTTGTTCGCCCCAGTCCCTACGATACGAAACAAATAGGGATACCAACTTTACGAATAGTTTATAGAGAAGTACTATTATTCTTACTCTAGCCATTTACTTTTAGGTTATAAATGGTAACGTTAAAATAAATAGATATTGGAATAGAGGTTGGAATAAATGTTTGTCATTTTGATAAAGCTTGAATATTATTTCAAATAAGATATATAAAATATATTTTATACCTTGATTTCGAACACTTAGCAACAAGTTACTAAAAGTTTTATTGCATGCCGATAATTGGAAATCTAGTCAAAGCTAATTAAACCTTATATATTCCAAGAACAGCGTAAATAAAAATATTACGATAGCGTAGGATATTTAAAATAGTAAACGATTAAAATACACTTACGACTAGGTTTAAAAAAAATGTTTAAATCCTAAAATAATGTCGTTAATTTATTTAAACCATGTTCAGCTACGTTAGGTCATACGCATTTTTAGAATTTAAAAAATACTTTCATAAGAATAATTAATGTCAAGGGAAAACAGGAATAATAAAAACGATACTTACTATCACTCAAATATAAAACATGTAATTAGGTTTTATTAGGTTTACAAAATTGAATTAAACAAAATAATAATATTTACATACATAACACAATAGGCTATTACTAATATATCTGACGTCGTCATGGACTTTACCTCATAGAAATAAAAGCTAAGAACCAACAAAAGGGAAAACCATATAAGGTCTTTATGGAAGTTACATAATACGTGTATTTTTAGGATTTCACGGATAAAAGGAAATTGAGGATAAAATGGGCTACTAAGCAAGACTTGCCTCGTCTACAAACATGATGAAATTAATGTAATTGAAAATTATCCAAATTCTTTAGCTGCATTTTTTTAGTTCCATATTGTTTTCTAAGCTTTTCATTACCTAATATCGGATTCGTTCGCGGGAATCACAACCAATAAAGTAACTGGTGAATACTTTGGTACTTTTTCAAATTACTAACTCCTCATATTTGTCTGCATTGCATCCCTTAGATAGATAACATTTAAATGTAATATGGTGATCTCTCTGATGTAAGTTTGATATTTTTGACCAGTAGGTACATTTAAACCCACAAAATAATTTGTTTGGCATATAAACATGTATTGCGTGGGTTCAGAAGTCGCATATCGACCTCTACAGCAGCGAGGCAGTGAACCAAACAGTACGATCAGATTTATGGTAAAACGTTTAAATATTTAGGCTAATTCGTTAAGAATGTAGTACAAGAGTAGTATTGCGTGATGTTAAGCTTCAAGTTGAAAGTCATTAGAATAATTTTATTTA
Source organism: Schrankia costaestrigalis (assembly GCA_905475405.1). Lineage (NCBI taxonomy): Eukaryota > Metazoa > Arthropoda > Insecta > Lepidoptera > Erebidae > Schrankia > Schrankia costaestrigalis. The sequence goes on along the minus strand of FR997843.1, from coordinate 11,602,851 downwards.
GGTATTTCGGATTAAATTATTGACACGCAACTTGACTGGCATTTTTATATAATATTTATAATATGTTTTGCAGGATCTTATCTTCGTCGTAGGGTTAACTACAAGCTTCAATAAAAATTAATATCATAAGCCTGATTCACGATTAACTAGTACGATGAGGCTCGCCAGAATTCTAACGTGAGTAGGAGAAGAATAAGCATGGTACGTTCTTGCGAATTTAATTAACGTTAACAAACGTGGATATTACACCACACGAGTACAAAAGTAAATAAGACGCTTCGATAGCTAACCACTGTTTCTTTAACTACACTGTTTCTGTGGCCTATTTTAAGGTTGAGATAATTCTTATCAACTCTCGTGTCTAGCGGTTTTTAAAAACATGTCAGAACTTTTAATTTACAGAATTTCAAGTGCTTTTGGCCAAAAATAATGGCTACTGCTTTAACGTGACCAAACTGCATTTCAAATTATTAGAGACAATTTGTTACAATTATATGGAGTCTATGAACTACGGTAGTAATTTTGAAAACTTCTATTAAAGCTGAACTTATACTAATGTTAATTGATATACAGATACTTTAAGATCCAGAACTATCACCAATAGTGTTTAATAAAGGCGTATCTTGTACACATTAAGGGTGCGAGTTCAGAAAAAAGTTTGTACAATGCGCAAAGTTTCTGTTCAATTAGATTATCCTCAAGACTAAGAGAACTCGACAGCAATGACTTGAAGTTTTTCTTTTGAAAACCGAAAGCTATACCTGTAAAGGAGTCGGCCTAGTTTCTCCATCATTGTGTAAGAACACACATTTATGAAGACGTAAATGAGTGGGTAAATTTCGCGATGATGCATCGCTGTGATGCAAGAAAACATTCTACTGTTTGTATATTACTTTTGTTTGTAATTAGTTAAATTACAAATAAAGACGAGTCATGTATAGAATACGCCGTTCCATTCGGTAGTTATTTTCTTTTTCATACCACAATATCTTAGAACCTTAGGAAACCTGGATATAAAAAACGCTTAAGTACCAATAGAATAAGTACTAGAATACATGGCCACGACTGTAAATATTTTATTTAGTTGAATGAACGTATAAAAGAAATTTACTTTAAAAATGTTTTATTCACTAGAGTTCTAAATATTATTAGATAGATAAACAGTTTTTCTTTTGCCTCCTACGCAAGTACTAATAAATATTAATTAAACCTATGAACCCCTTTATACGACACATCGACATAAAAATATACGACAGACTATATTTATTGTAGTTGTAGTCAATAAATTGACTACTATCGATAGTTTTAAAATAATGTGAAAGTATATTTGGAGACCCTAAATATAACCCGAAATGTTTTTTTAACATGCTCGTTGTGATTTAAAGTATAATACAAAAATGCTTCAATAATAGGGCGAACGTTCGTAGTAGTTTTAACTATTTCTAGGAATATTAGTCTTAAAGGTTAGATGAAACTGAATTATCATTTAATTAGATGGCTTGAGAGTTAGATAAGACAACTTAAAAGGTCTGTCATTATGTAAATTGTAATTTTGTGGTCGTTCACGCCCATTGGTTGTTTCTGACGTCAAGATTAATTATGTTGTTTATTAGTTACTGGGAACCACCCTGAGTAAGTCAAGGATAGCAATGATAAGATGCTAAACTTATCGTGCATCACGTTAAACAGCATTGCGATAATGACACTAATATCATGGGAAACAAATTAATGGATAGCGATCGAGATAACATCATTTAAACTGATAACATTCTGTGAGTTTTTTAATGCATAATATGCTACCTACACAGTGTTTCTCTGGGACTTGTTTGAAAGAATATTTTTGTTTGTATACTTACATGAATTCCATAGTGATACTAATGTAAATATATTTATTTAAGACTTTAAACACACGTTTTACCATTTTAACAAATTTATATATTTTAGTGGTAATAATTTTATAATTTGTTAATATAACTTAATAGTAAGTATTATATAAGATGTAGTAGAATTGACGATAATGTCAGGTACGTTTGTGAATAATTAAAAGTATGTAGTCGTCATTGAATTAAGTTATAAAATTATCTTTTTATAATAATATAATTATTATTGTTCATTAAATTAATTAATGTTAATATTATAGATATTTTTTATCCCTTTAAGTGTTCTAACTTGGGAAAAAAGTTCACTGCTTTTTCTAAGCTGCACCTACACTCAAGGATTTAGATTAACTAGGATATGATTGAAGATTTGGGGTTTGTAGTCAATTGAATAATCCTCGAAAGAAGAATTATCTATAAATCAAAGGAGGCTGTAACGTTTACACGTAAAATAATTTCGACTACTTTTTGTAAGATAAAAAAACCGTATCTTTTCATTCACTTGGGATCAATTAGATTAATAGCATAGATTTCAGTCTTCTATAACAATATCTATTGTTCATCTGGCATTTATCTAGACTACCTTTCAAACAGAGTTTAGTACTGTACATCCTTGCGTCATCTTTGCGTAAAGTAATCGAGCCGCAGTACATTTTGTGTTTTTTTTGCATTCTAGAATTTATGCCCCAAAAACCGTTTACACCGGTCCAGTCGTTACCCTGGTTTGTTTGATCTTCATGTTTCTGACATCTTCACTCCTTAACGTAGCTCATTTTATAAATCTCTGTGACTTTGAGCTTGAGCTGCATCAAGTTGCATTAATCATTTTTTTAAGAATTGACATATTGAACTAGTACAACTAATATTTGTCATTCTTCTGAATGTAGTTAACAACAATCAATGTTTTCTAGAAACTTGTTTAACTAGGATAACTAGATACAATTATTATAACATTAAACGATTGCAATACAATACAATGACATTGTGTTTGTTGTTTATATTCCAGTGGATCAACAAAGCCTGTTTGTATTTCGTATAATTATAAACATTACCTAATAATATGATTACGTTTATTACCTTTATCGGTCGTTGATGCAGACTAGATATGTCTAAGCGGATTGAGAACTGCTTTAAGACGACGCTTTGAAAATTTTCGAGTTGAATTCGGCCGTGGCCAGAGGGGCGCGCCCCTCGGCGCGCGAATGAGACGGATATACTCGCTCACGCGCCGCCGCGCCGTGTGCGCCGTCGTCGTCCCGCCGGCCCTCAAGGACACGTTATCGCTCTGTGCCATAGTACAAATATAATACAGTATTTCAATTTCATAGAAACGGACGAAACGTGAGTTTATACCTACAAGCTCACGATCGCGGAGGGAACAGTCGCTACTGTGCCGCAGTAACGAGCGGACTGTGTGTTATAATTTGAAACTAAAAATATTATTTATGTCAATTTCAAACAAACATGGCTGATATAAATACCTACCTTACTAAATGACTTAGGTATTTATTTAATACTATAATATAGTATTTTGTGTATATTACGAAAACGGTTTGTTGTACTTAGGTCAATAATAATGAAAATTTAGCCCCCCTTTATGAAATCCCCCATGCGTGTCTTTCACTTTAATCTAGGTAAATTTAAGCAATGACATCGATGTCATTTTTTGATTGGATTGGTCACCCATCCATAAAGTGACCTCAATGCCTTTATTTTGACATTAAATAGATCTAATAGACCTGTTTAAAGTTTGGTTTTGGTTATCGATAAATTCAATTTCAAACAAACATGGCCAATATAATAAATAAGTACAGTACCCGGCCGTAAATATTACACATCGTCTTTTTCTCTGACGCTCTACGAAGCCGAAATTGACCGATTGTATTTTTCTACAGGTTACGAAACGGCCCGGTACTGTACCTACTTTACTGAATGACTTGTTAAGTACCTTCTTAATATTATAATTTAGTATTTTATTTATATCACAAACATGGTGGATATAAATACAAACATATACATGTTTCTTTAAATTAAATGTATCAATCATAAAACAACACGTTTTTTACAGAACACTTCCTATTTATTTAAATATAAAATAGAAAAATAAAAAGTATTAATTTACAATTACAAAACTAAATGGAAACACAAAGTAGATCGCATGTATACTATTGTTTATGTACTGCGCACCCGTAGGCATTTATAATAATATTCGGCCCAGTTAGACTACTGGTTATACTGTGACGTCAGTCCGCGGTAGGTAACAGAAAATTCTGTTACAGAAAAACCTACTATCTACCGGTCTATTATGTCTATACAAGTAGCCCCCATTTTTTTAAAATTTACTCCCGCACAAGGTATTATGAAGGCACAAAGCACATCCAGATTCAGGACAATAATTTGGGGATCACAAAAATAGTTTGACCGCCTCGGGGTAGCGGTCGCAGTGCACGAGGTCGCGGGTTTGAATCTCACGCAAAATAATAGAACTTTAAAAAAAATACAATAGCCTCACTATGTATTGTCCTGTGTCGCGGGGTATTTACAAACATTTACTTAGCTGACACAAAGAACATTCAGACTCAGGACAATAATTAGTGGATCGCACAAATAAAATTGTCTTACGTGAGATTTGAACTCTAGGTGATTTTCCACGAGAGGGGCGAGACGAGGCAAAAATTGAAATCTTTATGTAAAAATGAACCGTATTGCTTAGGAAATAGAGTATATATTAACTTTGTAACAAAAACATTGCCTATTGTTGTTTGTTGCTACGTTTTGTTTGTGTAAAAATGAACCGTATTATTTCTCGTATAGAGTTCAAAATACATTAACATGAAACACGCATGTCGCGATATCAATTTTTGGTTCTGGGCTGAGTCTGGACTTTCTTTGTGTACGTTTCTTTCATGTCTGTAAACGTTCCCGCGGTGGAGTGCATGAGAGTTCTGACATTTTTTTTGTGTAATCCACAAATAACTGTTCTGAGTCTGGATGTTCTTTGTGCCTGCTAAATTGATGTTATGTTCGTTTATTTCATGTCTGTAAAAGTTCCCGCGAAAGTAAAAAGTATTATTTAGATCTTATTAGTAAGTACCTAAGGTAGGTACTTATTTTTTTGAGTTTCACACAACTCCTAGGTATTGTCGCGGAGACTTTTACAAAAAACATCCGAACTTAGGACAGTAATTTGTGGATCGCTCAAACAACTTTGTTGGATTCGAGCCCGCAACCTCGTGCACGCAAGCCACTACCGCGACCGCGTCACACTGCCCGCGCCACTGAGGCCGTTTCAATTACGTGATCTTGACGAAAACGGTAATAAAACTTATTACACTTGAGCATATAGTCTAAAATCGCTTATAAACAAACGCTTGCATTATCAAAAGGGTCAACAGTAACTAGGTAGTTGAGTTAGGCGAACTTTACCTAAGTTTTGTAAATGACATAACTACGAAAATATTTTACCAAACAATGTTATAAAATAATACTATTATTTATTTATAAAAGAGAACAAAGTATTAATAAAAACTTAGGTATAAATATTTTAAATCTAACCTATAATATTATATACCTACGATTAAAAAATACGCGATAATATTTAGTACGAACGTTGAGTCGACATGCACAGGTCCGACGTTGAAGAGGGCCATCGCCCGACTGATTCGTCGACCGTATTCATTCTGTATCGATCGTTAACTAATCGGTATAAGGTCTAAAATTACGATGCGCCCGCAACGATCCAGAGCGCTTTGATATTGCTAAAATCTTATTTTCTTAATTAAGGTTGTAAGGTTGTAGTTATGTAAATGATATTCTACAGTAAGACTAATATTGATGTTACGAATGTATTTGAGTAATTCCTAAGCATAATGATAGTGTACTTTCCGTGTTATATGTAAAAAGCTGTTTTTTTAGAGGTGTTTTCAAAATTAAATATGATCGAGCCAAAATCAAGCTATCGCGTTTTCGTAACTACAAAAGGCTAGTTAAAGGTATCAATTTACCTATATCAAAATTCTAGATTAATAGGTCTTTTCATATTCCTGTAGTAGTTGATGAAAGATAGTGCATTTTGTCAATGAGTCCTCTTAATAATAACGCCTTTATACAATATTGTATTTAAAGTTTTAAATAAATAAATAAAGGTTCCTTATTTAAGGTGCTGGGTAGAAAACCATCAGTTAAAACATATTTTAAAATATACTGTATTTACAAATAAAAAAATACAGACGGAAATTAGGAAACAGCGTCCCTACATTATGTATTAATTTTTCATATTCTGTAATTATTTATTTATAAAAGTCCTGTTAGTAGTTATATTACATTAAGTTTCCCATCAGCACAGTGTGACTTTAGTGATTTAATTGCAGAATACAATTTTTTTACTGCTTTTTAATAGGGCCTATTGGGTAATAAAGGTGCATAAGAATATTACCCATTAAATCGTAAATGTCTCTTTTTATTACAATAATTAAACTGAGTACTATTATGAATAATGCTATGTTATACTATTATTTGCTTAGTTTTATAATCTGTTGTGCACATATTTGTTGCATTGTACTCCAGATCAAAACATTATATTTTTTGCAATATGTAATATATTGTTTGTGCAATTATACAAAGTAAAAATATTTCTTTGGAGGCCAGGACTAACGACTAGCGGATGCTAAGTCTGACTACATCTTTTTCTGGTACAATATAACTACAAAGTTTCATTATTTATTTATATAATAATTTGTATTATTAGTAATACTTTAATGTAATATAATAATATAATACACCGCCATTTTATTTGCAACCCAGCATAAACGAATAAGTTGTTATATTATCACAATTAAGTCAATTAGGTATATTATTTTTATAAGTTTGAATCCAGACATTTACTTAACCTTCAGTGACGTCATTAGTTGTAATTATTCCAATGCCGATGAATCTGTCAATGACCAAATTGTGGTACTATTGTTCACTGATTAGTCAATAACCTCAATAAATAATAATAATAATTAACATAAACTTCGTTAGTATTCTGGTCAATGGATTGGTATGATTAATTGAGGTCAGAGTGTTGTTAACAGCTAAAAACGTTTTGTAAATGGCATCAAGTTTTGATCTAGTAAAATATTAAACAAGTTCGCTGTTAGTTATTTTAGCCAACCTTTTTTTTGGCAATTCGCTAATGGTCACAGAGCACAGAAGTAGAACGTTATTGTTGTAATACTTATCATAGTAGCTAATGAATGTTTCACACAACATATTTATACCACGCTGGCAAGACAGGTCAGCATGGGCTTTGTACTAATTTTTTTGGTAGATATTATTTATTTATTTATCACTATTTTTACAGGGTACGCCCTAATACAATAGTGTTACCTACATACTATAATACAACTAAAAATAAATAAAAATTACTTAATAAACTAACAATAACAAATTTCAAATAGTGTAATTCCAATTAACAGCTGCAGACATAGTTCAGATGCCTTTAGTGACTTTTTCTAAATGAGATGTGGAAGAGACACTGTATTCTTCATTACACGGAAAAGAAAATCATATAATTGGATAACACCGTAATAAAGAAAATGTTGTTCATCTTTCGAGAGCCCATTTTAACAATTACAGCATGAAAGTCTATTGTTAAAAGTTTTGAACTATAAACAAGAATAAAATAACATTGTAGCTGTTGTTTTCCTGGACCGTAAAGTCTTAAAGGTGATGTAAGTCAGCAAACACAGATGTAGAGCATTGATATAAATGTTGTGACCTATTTTGATAAGGACTGTTGTATTATCTTTCTGGATGTCGAGCTACATTTCTCACGTTTCAGATGCCCTATAATATTACTTCTTTGTATTTGTGTGTATGTTTATTATTATCTTATTTCTGTTATGTAGAATTTAATAATTAATATTCCTAATTTCATAGGAATAGTACCTATAATCACTTTTAATTTACTTTCAATCACCTTTTTTTAAAAAAAAATAGCTTGTAGATTGTATGTATTTAGATTCCCTGATGGTTCTTTATAATAAACTCTTGCTCACTGAGGACTCTCTACATATTTACTGTATTTTGAAAACGTATATTTTTAAAGCACTACGAGTATATTTAGATCTAAGTTAAATTATTTAAGGTTTTGATCTCCCATCACTATAAAGTTAATATTTTCTAGCCTATGACAGTTTATTTTAGTTGCTATTAGTAAAACAAATGTTTTAGATGTGACACTGTTATTTCTACCACAAACGCTGTTTATCAAATTTATATTCCTAAAAGCGTTATTACGTAGCTGTAAGATGTGAAAATGATTTTGTTGTATATTATTATTGTCTCTTCACCAAATAAAGATATTAATTACGCGGCATTGAATACACTATTTAGAAAATTCGTCTTAATTTGTACAAACTGTATGACATCATGCTCAAGTGTATTGCGGAGATATTTCATGAATGTTAAGGTAAATTTACATGTATATAATTACTATTTACATGTGATAAAAGTTTATCGGTCATGATATCGGTGTCAAGTAGATTATGACTGATAATACACTTCAATATTAAGATTGTTTTGACTGGCTTGTGTACCTAAACTAACGTACGTAATATAAAACAGTTAACAATTTATAATATAAAACCTCTTTAAGTTAAATTCGCATTATATTTATTCCTATAATAACACAAATTATTGTATACAAGTTTCTGTCGTCTCTGCCTACCCCGGACCGGATAAGGCGTGAGTTTATGTATGAATGTATATAATAACATAAAGCATCATCACCTCTTCTTGTCCTATGATGCTCATATTAGTCGACTAAAAGAGATTCAACAACCTTACCGCTTTTAAGACGGCCGAAGCTATTATAAGATCTGGTATGTAGATTATACGCAGAGGACTTAACAGACCCTTTTCTATTCCAATCTAACACCAGACCACATTAAAGACCGTCTTTTCTCATTACCTCAGCCACTTTTATATTTTTCTTTTACACAAAACTTGTCCTGCAAGTCATTAGTCCTGATGTTTAAACTGATGAACTTGATGTTTTTGTATTTAAATGTAAATGTATTTTATTTATATACAAAATAATTTACTGTTTAATAAAGGATTCAGGCTACAGCACTACATACTAAACTTATTCATTATTTCGCCATTCTAACTAAGCGTAACTACTTTTCATCTTCGTGTACGAAATATAAACCGTATTTACATAGCGCCCTTCATCCAATTTACTTAGTTGTGATACAATTACATCGTATAAACAGTTTTGCATATAAATAAGACGACAACTTGAAATTCAGTTCATTCACAATCTGGTTTTATAACAGGCCGTGCTGGTGACATCGGAGAGATATAGAAAGCGTTGCTTTCACGTAAAATGTGTATATGATTTGACATATGGTATAATCGCCGTGTTGACCTTTCGCACGATGTGAGCGTTGATGAAATACACAATGCAGTTGACACAAGGTGAAATTTTATACAAAGTGAATGGCTCGACTCTACAGTAAGGATGCTTACTGAGGACACGTTGACCCGCCGAAAAACCTTGATTGTTTGTTCGTTCCTTCTACACACTTGCCCAATTCTATCGCTAACGACTGCTTAATCACAACTATAACCTTAGATAATAATTAACGTGGTAATGGTGAATGAAATAATTTATGAAAAGGTTACTTATGTTATATTTTAGTTTTGTATTTACGTATAATATACCAAGTAACTTAGATATTAGTATCAAACGTCAGTTATGATTATTGAAACATTTGAACAATATATTATAATCTTAAAACACAGTCAGAAATCTGTGATTAACCCAAACTTCTAGTTTATTATACCGTGAAGTATATAATCTGCACGTGAAAATATATAGAGATTATGGTTCACGTAGGTAGCTTCTCAACCTCGACTGTTATTTAGCCTTCGCGTCTCCTTACCGTTTGAGTGTCGCGAGGTAGAATTGCGAAAGTTGACAACATCGTACGTGAGCTGATTGCAGAGAAGTCACATTCTTGTTTTGTCGTATACACATTGCATTTCAGTTTCTTTCTGCCAAGATATTGCTTCTTTTAATTTAAATTTAATTAAACAAAGTTATATAAATAAAAAACACTAGGAAAAGGAGGACCGAGTACCTACTTCAAAAAGGTCTTTGGGTCGGACTGGATGCGGGAGGCGCAGAACCGTGTTCTGTGGCGCGTGTTCGGAGAGGCCTATGTCCAGCAGTGGACTGCAATAGGCTAGTGGATATCCATACTAATATTATAAATGCGAAAGTAACTCTGTCTGTCTGTTACTCTTTCACGAAAAACTCCATAAAAATTCCAAAAATTCCACGTCAAATTTGGTACAGACAATCTTTAGACCCTGAGAAAGAACATAGGCTACTTTTTATTAGCAATCATATTATATTTTGATTTCATAGAATTTTGGCGGGAAAGCTGTGTCACGTGACCTGTGACGTCATAGAATTTTGGTCACGTGACCCGTGACGTCATAGAATTTTGACAGATGAGTCGTGACGTCACAGAATTTTGGCGGGAAAATATTTTTTGACAGTTGAGTCTTGACGTCATTGAATTTTTGAACGCTGAGTCGTGACGTCACAGAATTAAATTTTGACAGCTGAGCCGTGACGTTTTTAATTTGTGACAGATGAGTCGTGACGTCACAGAATATTTGACAGATGATTCGTGACGTCACAGAATTTTAGCGGGTAAATATATATTGACAGCTGCTGAGCCGTGACGTTTTTGAATTTTTGACAGATGAGTCGTGACGTCACGGAATTTTTGACAGATGATTTGTGACGTCATATTATTTTGGCGGGAAAATATTTGAAACCTCTGTCACTTTTGACAGCTGTCACTTTTGACAGCTGTCAATTTTGACAGATAGGCGTGACGTCATAGAATTTTTGACAGATGAGTCGTGATGTCACAGAGTTTTGGCAGATAAATATATTTTGACAGCTAAGTCGTGACGTCATTGAATTTTGGCGGAAAAAATAGTATCAGACTCGCACACCGAGGGTCCTGTACAAACCTATTTATTTTCCTGCCAAATTGTGATAACGTCAGGACCGAGGGTCCTGTACAAACCTATTTATTTTCCTGCCAAATTGTGATAACGTCAGGAGTCAGCTGTTTAAATACTATTTTTCCCGCCAAAATTCAATGACTGTCAAAATATATTTTCCTGCCAAAAGTCTGTGACGTCACGACTCATCTGTCAAAAATTCTGTGACGTCACGACTCATCTGTCAAAAATTCAAAAACGTCACGGCTCAGCTGTCAAAATGTAATTCTGTGACGTCACGACTCAGCGTTCAAAAATTCAATGACGTCACGACTCAACTGTCAAAAAATATTTTCCCGCCAAAATTTTGTGACGTCACGACTCATCTGTCAAAATTCTATGACGTCACGGGTCACGTGACCAAAATTCTATGACGTCACAATTCACGTGACAGCTTTTCCGCCAAAATTCTATGACGTCACAGGTCACGTGACACAGCTTTCCCGCCAAAATTCTATGAAATCAAAATATAATATGATTGCTAATAAAAAGTAGCCTATGTTCTTTCTCAGGGTCTAAAGATTGTCTGTACCAAATTTCATCGAAATCCGTTCAGCCGTTTAGGCGTGAAAGAGTAACAGACAGACAGACAGGCAGAGTTACTTTCGCATTTATAATATTAGTATGGATATGGGGGCACGATCATGTTTAGCAACGCCAAGGATACCATTCCTTGTATTAATATAAAAAAACTAGTATTCAATCGCATTCCTATAAGAGATTATATTAGCAGTCTGTAAGGATATTTTGTAGAGGCACTAAACTTTATTAAATAATAAATATCTGTCCAGAAGATAGTCAATAAGAGTCTATACGATATCATAAGCATCATTAGAGTCGTGTGTAGACAATAATTAAGTATGAACCGTCCAATCTCATAGCACATAGTTAATGGGTTCGGTAGTAACAATGCGATATTACGACCCACTCAGGGTTCCTACACAAACACAAATTATGTCCATACACGTCAAACAAATGGGCTCTAGAACAACAAGGTTGCGGTAAGTAGATGGCGTAGCTTAGAATAAGAATATCTATTATATTCATGGCTGAACTGTGGCTGCATGCATCAGGGAGATGTTAGAAGATTGATAAAAAGCAGGAGTCGTACTTGAAGCTGTTCAAATGCAGAGACAAAATGTTCCAAAAAAGATGTTATCATAACATCGAACAGAATTTTGGGTGCCATGTGCCCGTTGCTGTTTTTATCACGATTGGGCCAACGCAGTGCGACCCTCTCAATCAATACCGACGTAAAATAGTTTCACGGTGTGTTCCGTTCAATTCGTTACAGATCGTTTTTAATTTTCTTTCTTCTACTAGTCTGGCTAATCAATAGCAAAGAGATCCGCTATAATCTCCGGTTGGCGTTGGGCCCTAACTATCGGTTTGGCATCAGTTGTTAGTATTTAAAATGGGTTGATGACCTTCAAGTTTATTAAAACTCAAAATAATATAACACTTATTATTAAAGTTACATCCCATAAGACCTTGGAGCTCACCGTCATTAATAGCTGATTGTACACTTTCAAATTGTTATACAGTGTTTAAATTATTTGTTGAATGGATGGATGGATGGATGAAAAGTGATAATTAAAAACATAATTCAGGAAACAATAACTTAAAACTCGGCCTTAGTGTCAAATAATTATAAAGTACTTATGTGTCTGGCTAACTAACATTAATCTTCGTCTAAGAGAACGTGGTTAGCACAATGGCTGTACACAGTAGGAATCGTGTAGAGCGGAATCTTATTAAATACCTACACCTAACCAGAGTTATTGTTCACCACTCGTTGTTATAATTAGTCATTAATAATCTGTCTTGTCAGCGTTGGCTGTATGATTAATAAACTGAGATATTAAACACCAGCTGGCCGCAAAGAGGCAACAAAACAGTTTCTATGTATAACCACCACAGATACTGCTATTAAAATACTACATATAATTATGATAAACATGTTAATATTACAAGTTGCCATATTAATAACTAGGTTGCGAATATAATACTACAAATAAACGAATCAGGTTCTAAATCCAACTAACAGAACGACTAAAGGGTCGGCAGACTAAAGAACATAAGTCTTATAAAATTTTTATAAGACTTATGTTCTTTAGTCTGCCGACCCTTATCAAATATGTAATTATAGACGTTAGATTCCACGCATTAACGACTCTATACTTGATCAATTTGTATTCAATTTATGTTTATTTTGTATACTTAAATGCCAAGCAATATACTTAAATACTAGATATATTATATCTTAGTGGGCAATCTTCCGCGTTCTAGCAGGCTGAAACTTATGACCGGTAATGACTTTAACGCAAAACGTAGTACATTTAGTGTTCGAGAATGAAGTAATGATCTTAATGTTTCTAATCAATATAAATAGAGCGGGTTCGTCGTCACCTTGTCTCAGTGCCACTATCTGTTTTGGTGGGCGTTTATTTCAGTTGACGAATGCCCAAGTGGCTATTTCAGGCCCTAGGTGAATGGCCTAGACGCGTTAGTCTTAGAAAACTTTGAACCAGCTGAGTGGTGAACCGTCGCCTAGTTCAAGGTCATCAGGTGAATGCCACTTGTCAGGTTTTTTTTATCATCAAATTAGGTAACGTGACGACTGGTCTTATCGAAGCCGGATGAATATCGAGCGTTGCTAACCATGTACTCCGAGGTGGTATAACGATGAAGTGATTTAAGTAGGTATTATAGATAAATGATACAGCAACTTTAAGCGAAGCATTCTTAGAAATTAGACGAACTTACAAGGGGTAATTTTAAATGTACCTCAGCTAGACAAATTCTTAGTTTATACAACGAACGAAAGTTTTAAACTGTTGAAGATGTCTCGCCATGATAACGAATGTATTCGTCATAATGTAAAACACTTCACGACCATACTTTTACACTCCAACATAGATGTTTTCCTCGTAATCCTCTAGAAAAATTAAATAAAAGAATTTCTCAGTAAAAGATAACAAGTTACACCTGCGGGGAGCCAGCATAACCAGCTATAACTAGGTAAGAGCGTAAAACCTTTGTTCTTTCCTCGACTGTGGCCCGGCTCTACGAAAAATTATCTTTTACTTTTTTGCTGAGTCTCCGTTGAAGCGAACCGACCGAGCAGGTAGACTGGTGAATATAATAAACGTTTATTATATACGTCTACATTTTGGGGTAACATTCTAAGGACAGCGTTCGTATGTATTATTATATCTTACATTTAAAAGTCTTATAGGCCAATATCCATTCAAAATAGAGTCGCCATTCAAAATTTAGCACGGCAAAATTGGACGTCTGCTTCGACTTTTCAAAGATTAGATTTATGTGTAGTGGGAATACTAAATGTAATAAACTTTAGTAAGATATCCTATTATAAGACTATCGTATATAAACCTATATTACACAGACGCTTGCTATTATTTTAAGCTCTCAAGAGAACAATACACTTTCAACTATTTGAATGTCTGTGAAACCTACGCAATAAGCTATTTCTTTGTGTAGGATTAGGATTTTCTTGAAACAGTAAAATATTTGTCTGTCTACATAATATAGTTGTAGTGACACAATAGTGTATGATGTAATTATCCTATCTCATTCCAAGGGTCTATAATCATACAAAAAAAGCGATTTACAAACTCTAAAAGGCTTCATCTCGTCCGCCTGGTAAAGAAGGTATCTCTAACTATAGCAGGCCGGCCAGGTGAAGGTTTTGTGTATGGTAAAGCAGCTATTAGCAGGTTCTTAGATAAATGCTGAATTTATTTAGCATTTGCGTAAGTACGTAATAAAATTCTTTAAAATACAATTTCACTGTATTTCATACGCCTTTTACAGCAGATTAATGTTCCAGTATTTTAATTAATGGAAGCTTAACCAAGACCGACCGTCATAGACTTTATTTGCATATTATAGGAATAGGGAAGGACGCTGACAAAAGGGAAGAAAAATCTACTTATAACAGAAGTATTAAATGAAATTAAAAACGTCAATATTTATGAATTTCTGATGCCACCAGGAAATAATGATTGAACAATACTCAATACCTTAATAATAATAACCTCAATGATTCGTACGATATTTAGATATATTTTTTATAATATTTATTATTAGTTCTACAGATACGAATTAACAAGGAATAAGTTTCTCTAGACCACTTTTTTTTTTTTCTTCACAACAATCATGCCGTGTCGAGTCCAGCATGTGTGTGATCGAGACCGACGAAAATGTCTACTTTGCTAAATAATAAAGTATGGCTGGACTTTCAGTTAATTTAAAATTAGCGACCCCAAAGGTTTTGTTCTGGGTACGTTTTCTATTTACGTATGAGCAACCCGTATCACGCAATTAAAAGTCTGTTGACTAATTGCTAATCTCTACAGTTAATTACCAAGAGGTAAAAATAAGCTTCCATTAAGAAACTGTTTACCGGAGGTAGTTGTAATACTAATTCATCATCTTATAATGCATCTGATGGTTACAGATCTTCTTCAAGGCTACATTATCTACTGGTAAGAAATTGCAAATTCATTTTTATCATTACGTTCTAAGAAGCTGACCAGTAAGTATGAAATTAATATATTATGCTTCTATCGGCATCTATAAAATCCGTTAATCGCATAATTTTAGGTACCATCTCAATAATTAGAAAATATTCGAAACTTAACATATACTTACCCCCTTACTCATAAAAGCCTCCTAAATTTAATCACTGTTTAGCGAGATTTTTATTAGCAAAACCAACCTTACACCAAACAAAATCGTAAGAATTTAAGCTAATCAATTGACTAATATTTAAGAGGCGTTTCTGAGTAAGGGGGATAAGGTTTAAATTTGTGATTTGTATGAAATTTTCCATTGACAACTTAACCTTAGAGTGACGCCAAAGCCGTAGATGACCTTTAATTTATACACAGATCAAGTGCTAGATTGTTCTGCATAGTTATTATGTACACAATATTATGTTGATAATAAATAAACAACAGATAATGAATAAAGAATTAGTGTCACACTAATGGAATAATCAATTAATACTATTTGTAGTTTATGTCCTAGCATTTTAAAACAAAAAACTGCCACACTAGTGATAAAGGCATGTGTTGCTAATACTATGACAACCAGTTTCAGGACAAATTGTAGGTACTTAGATCACATTTGTATAATACTGCTTACAAAGATTTACTTAACATAGTTTAAATAAATATTTAATAGGCTAACAAATCAACATTAAATATATTACCATAGGTCTCATTCATTATAAACTTAGCGCTTTACCTTTAAGTAAACTAAGTAAATATATACAGTAATGTAGAAAATGCTAGAACTTACTCTTGTTAAATACATTAGGTGGATCAAAGAAATATGTACCTGTAAACAAATAATTAAAATAATATTAATTATAACAATTACTTATTAAATATTTTGCAATACAATGTGTGAGCAATTAAATTTTTGGTGTGTAGAACAAAATACACATACTAAAGCTGTTTCTTTAAGATATTGCTATTTGTTAACAAACAATGGTTTCATTGTTATAACAACTTCAACAAAATTTATTTCTTATTTGTGTGGTAACCGATTAAGTATGGAAGTTGACACCATCTCATCTTACCATAACGGTGTTGGAAAAAGTGACAAAACATTCTTTTACTGAACAGTCATTACAGCCAAAAAAAACATGACACAAAATCTAGCCTAAAAGAGTAATTTAATTTTTACTTCTTTGCAATGGAGGAAGGGGCTTCCAGCAGTGGAAACTTGTGCAAAACAACTATTTTTCATTTATATTGCATAAAAAGTTTGTAAGCTCCTGTAACTTTGCACGCTGTATAAAACAGTTATATCTAAGCTAGAACATGACTAATCTGTAACACCAAAATGTACAAAAAATTGAAAATGATTGATATATAAAAATAAACATTAAATTCAATACTACAGCATGAGTACCATTTTATAAACTTTGCAGCATATTATCCCTTACATTTTGAGCATAGTCATAATGCTAATTCTGTCTTAGTCAATCTGCTTTAAGCATAAAAGTATGACTCGGTTCATTAAAGGGATTTTCATTGTGCAGAATGAGGAATATAAATAATTAACTATTAATTTCCTGTTAATTATTTAAGGATGCTAAATTGTTTTAATTTAATCTATGTTTGTTTTTATTTGTGGTAAGACATAATTAATAAGTCACTGCAGGAAGTTACAAAAAAAAATTATGGAGCATTTTAAGGAAAAATTCATTAAAAAATCATACAATTTGAACTGTACAGTGAAGTATACTTAATTTACATAAAAGACATTGTTGTATAAAGCGACTTGCAGCAGACAAGATATTTTTTATTTTTCTGACAGTAACAAAAGAACATGCAATACTCTTACTAACCTAGGAGGAGAGGCTATGTAGTTTAAATTTTAAGCTGACTCTTAATTACTTTTTTTTAATCAATACATTATTCTGTATTGGGTAATGAAAGTAATTTAATTACACATTTTTGGATGTCTGAATGAATAAAATTATAAAAGGAAATAAAGGACATTTCTTGCCAATATATAGAGGCAATAGGCCTTTATTACCCTTCATAATTTGGCCTTTGTCCAGCAGAGGGATGTTAAAGGCTAAAACTAACTATGTAATTAAAGTTAATAAATTTAAATAATGTAGAGATTTTTATAGCATTATCAATTAAAAAATATATTCAGTATGAACTCTACATATTGGTTACATGCATTGATTAACTATCTAGAATATAAGCTAGACCTTGGCGTGACAAGGAAACTTGAATGGCGCGTGTAGTGACGCCTGTTTACATTATATACTACATTAATTCCAGCTGTTCTTTCATTTTATGTGTCCCCCTTACTCTTTGTCCAAAAATATCAATGGATGAATTATAATTTGGAAATATTATTATTTAAGTTTACACTCACAAAAATAATTATTGAATTGAAATAAACGCCGACAGGTTACTACAATGATTATCGACCCATGTGGCCTAGCGTTGGACCTGGTTTCATCTCACCACATTCGATTTACCAATGTAAGTTATAAAGTATTGTACGTGTTCAATATGAGTAATATTATTAGCTAGCTAGCTAAGTATTAACTAACTTCTTATTTCTTCCTCATCACAGCATCAGTAGAAACAATGAAAACATTTTATACCTTCGTTTTCGTGACTCCACGGTGCCGCTTTAGTTTCCCAGCGCTGAATACTATATTTATTCACAGCACTTATCATCACAATACTATGTATATATTATTTACAAATTCGATCATTAAGTTTTAAAACTAAGCGTGTAAATTATTTTAAATAAATTTTAAATACACAAGCTACCGATTTTACTATACAAGCAGGGGTCATGCTGGTTTGTCTTGCCTACAAAGTACGAATTTAAAGCGACGATAGAGCCACCTATCCGCGTGTACCAGTACTTTTTTAATGAAAAGTTGCGTTCAAATTATTAAACAAATCTATTAAAAATGTAATTATGTCAGTTTAACATAAATACAATTAATTTCTATAGAAATTAGTAAGTCCCGTTATCATTAATTTAACAAAGATGCTCCTTCTAGAAATTCATAATTAAAATGAACGCATTCATAAATCAATATTAATGGCCGCCGCCCGCCAGCGCCAGCGCCACTCCGCCATTATTTTAAATTGTCAGCTGTGAGATCAAGTGGATGTGCTTGCGCCATTTTCTTGTATTCGCTGCAGTTTCAATTTATAATACTTAACACAATCTTTTCTAGCTGTCTCCTAAGTACGTTGAGTCGAGTGTAATAAACTCCTCCGTCTTAGCTTTCGCAAAGAGAAGATTTCGCAGTTAATTGTTTGTGTGAAGCTCGTTTCTTTTTGTGATATTGACAATGAAATTAAAATGCCTCACTCAAAGATCCTGTTGTGTTGCTAACTGCTCTTCCGCACGCATTGAAGGTTAGTAAAAAAAATACATAATTTATATAACTTATAAAACATTGCAAACCAAATCTCTCTTGCTGACCGGTAACCTACAAATTGTTGCATCTCTAAGGTTACTAATGTTTGCTTCTATTTCAAATAAAATGTCGGATTTTGGTCACAAATTAGTGAAAGAGATATTTATACATATTAACTCTTTGTATATGTTACGGGTAATGCTAGATAAAAGATGGAGTAAACCTAAGTTTAACTGGGTTAACTTAGTATTACCCAATGTTAGTATTAGTGTTTAATCTATGTTACCCAAGCATTAACCCGTTACATAAACAGTTTTATCGCGTTAACGAGATCTACCAATGTAATTACTATTCGTTTAGATCGCTTTTTAAATAAGTGGAACTTTTCTTTCACATTACAAAGCATCATCATAACAGCCCATTAATGTCCCACTGCAGGGACGGGCCTCCTCCCATGACGGATGGATACTTGGGCTATTAAAATACCACGCTTGCCAGACGGATTGGTATAGGATTTAATTTCAAGTATTCCTTCTTATTATTTCCTTCCTATTTCGTAATGATAATATTTACGGTTAGTCCCTTAGTCGGTTTTTTACGACACTCATGGGATGAGATGGGGTGGTGACATATTGTATTCTTACTCCGTGAGATTACAAAGCATGATTACTGTGAATACACATTATGACAGTGTACTGTAATTTTGTTTAGTAGACGTCATAAGCATCACCCTTTAGGTAACATTTAATCATAACAACTAAGATGCAATGCAAAACAAATTTGGCAAACATAAATGTATTTTAGCATTAAAACCATAACAACCTTTTTGTCAAAACTGTGTTAAAACTACTCTCTGCAACTATGCTATTAACATTACCTACCATCACAATATAAATCTGTATTAATCTACTTACATTTTATTTTTTAAACAGGTGCGGTGTTACATGCATTTCCAAATCCCTCCACTGACTATGATAAATTCCGTAAATGGGTTATCAATGTTGGTATTGAACAGGAAGATGATGAATATGTATTCAAGAATAGAAGAATTTGTCATATTCATTTTGAAGAAATTTACCACTATCCTAAGAGATAGATTGAGTAAATTGGCAGTGCCTACATTATATATTCCAGGTATGAGTAAAGATATATTATTATCAGAATAGTATTTAATGTGTTCAATAACATAAATAATACTTTAGAAAGAATTAACTTTTAAAGCAGACTTGTGCTAAATGGTTATTGTAATTCCAATTAAGAATTCTACTTTAATGTTTCTTCAGCCATGCCAAACTTTCACTGCCTTCCAAAGGCATTGGCACCTAACTCTACAACACAGCCAGTTGGCTAGTATTTTTTTATCTTTGAAAAAACATCAACTCCACACTTGTAATAGAGCCCTGTGTCATGGGAATTTTTACAGACATGAATATTAACAGACATAAAGTACATCCAGGCTCAAGACAATCATATTTTATGTATTGCACAAATAATTTTCGTCCGTGGGATTCGAACTCACCACTGCTTTGCCACCAAGTGTACTATGTTTATATGTTCTATGTAATTAGTAGCATTTGTCAAGTAAATCAATTTGTATTTGATTTGTAGGTGTACCCATACCACACAGGGTGACCAGTGATAGACCTGAGCCCATGGTTATAGATGATGTACTGCCAACCACAAGTACTAATATAACAGGCTCTACTGTATGTAAGTATATGTTTAAGTACTAACTAGACAAAAAAGTGTCTGGTAATATTTCAGGTATTGTTTGAATTAAAGAACTGTTTTTCTGCAATAAGCTAGAATTAACAATTGACATGCTATACAATAAGACTTCATTGTAGCTCAGAGACATACATACATAAACTCACGCCTTATCCCTGCCGGGGTAGGCAGAGACGACAGAACGCCACTTGTCACGATCCTGGCAAACATATTGGGCCTCGTCCACATTCATTAAGCGAGTCATACATGCGCGTCGGTTACGAGTGCTCTTTCTCAGGGACAATATTTTTTTATTCCTTTATTAACTTACAAATTCATACAAACGCAGGTTTTCAAGTAACATAAGTAAACCACAGAGGTTTGTCCTTATGCTAAATACATCGAGTCTTGAAAGTCTATATGAACAAAGGTTTAATGTCTAATAAGTTTTGTAATTTTAAAATAAAACAAAGCAACTACCTAACTAAGTATTTAAAAAGCGGTACATTTTGTATAATTAGTTTCAAGTACATAGTTGGTTGAGTTAGTGATATTCTCAATATTATCAAGGATATGTCCTTTAATGGACTTTGTGAAACAATTATTAAATTATGACATTAATTTGAGGTTTAATTTTTAATCAATGTATTCTGTAATCAAATGTGAGCAAAACTGTTATTAGTTTTATAAATATAAAATAAAATAAGTATGTTTGACTTATTAACATTTAAAAATACACTTTTTCCCGATGATTCTATTTGTGTATTATATAGAAGACTATTCCAGAAAAGAAGGCACTACAAATAAATAATCACTCTGTTCTAAATCGTAATAATTATACTATCTATAATTAAAAGAACATTTAAAATTTATCATTTAATTTTTAATTTCAGGTCAATGGAGATACAAGTCTGAGATGGAGCTTTATAAAACAGTCGCAAAAACACAACGCGAACTAAACAGATGCAAAAAATCTAAAGCTACACTGGTCCAAAGGCTAAAAATAGCTAAAAAATTTACACGGACACAAGCTTACGATCTAGTTGCAAAGAATTTATCGCCAGCAGCAAAAACATTCTTTGATATGCAAATAAGACAATCCGGTAAACATCCCAAAGGACATAGATTTACGTTGGACGAAAAAATTCTAGCATTATCGCTTTATAAGCCTAGTCCAAAGGCATATCGGCTATTAAGTAAAATATGTGTTCTTCCCAAAATATCCACATTAAATAAATTAATGGGTAAAGTATTTTTATCTCCAGGACCCAATGACATCATATTTGATCATTTAAAGAAAAGAGTTGATAAAATGCCTGCAAGCCATAAATATTGCACACAAATATTTGACGAAATGGCTATTGCTGCAAATTTATCATATGATAAACAAAATGACCGACTAAAAGGATTTTGTGATGATGGTCAACAAACCAAGTGTTTTGCTGACCATGCATTAGTGTTCATGGTAAGAGGAGTATTTAAAAAATACAAACAGCCAGTGGCCTTCAGTTTTTGTGCTAGAACCACTAGTTCTTACAACATGAAAAATCTAAAAAAACAATTTTAGTTAAAACTTTGGAGACAGAGCTCAAAGTAGTCTCAGTTACATGTGATCAAGGATCAACAAATATGGCAGCAATTAACCTTTTAATAAAAGAAACCAAAGAGGAGTACATCAGAAACATGAAAGAATATAAAGGAGGATTTTTTGAAATAAATAATAATGTTATTTATCCAATTTACGACCCGCCTCATCTAATAAAAGGGATAAGGAATAACCTAATAACAAAAAATTTAGAATTTTGTTTGGATGGACAAAAAAAAATTGCAAAATGGGCTCACATCGAGGCATTATATAAAAAAAGCCCTGGATTCAAAGGTCTAAGACTGGTGCCTAAATTGACTGCACGTCATGTGGTACCTAATTTGATACCTAAGATGAAGGTGAAGTACAGCACACAAGTCTTTAGTAAGACGGTTAGTGTAGCTATGGGGTTCACAGCAGGTAAATAATTGTTTTTTTATGTTATTTCTGCACACGACATATCTAAATATATATATATATCTAATTGATTTTTCTTTTTTAGGAATTGGTCAAATCCCTCGGGAAAGCACGGACACAGCTGAACTTTTATTTTTTGATCGACTGTTTGACTCGGTCAATGGCAATGATAACCACCTCGCTTGTATCACTGGACTTCATAAATTGTGATCAACATAAAGAAATAATTGGCAAATTTATTATTAAAAAAAGCATTATGCTTATATTATACGACTGGTGCAAAGAAGTAAACAATTTGTTGTGTGGCAAAACCTTATTATTTGATGAGACAGACCCAATTAAAAAATTAGCAAACACTTATTATGTTAAACATAAAAATAAAAATAAAAAACTGTAAATACATTTGTTTTCTTTTATTACTGTTGTTTAAAGTTGTTCTAATGTGTGGCAGATACCTAATTCTTGAAAAACTAAATGAGCAACACATTTAATAAATAAATAATGAACCGGTATCCAATACTGACACTATACAAAATTTGTCTTAATGGAGTTTTGACTACTATCTATTGTACAAACAAAATACTCTAATACTAAGTTGTACAACTTGGATGCTATTAAAAACTTTGTTTTGACAAATTATGTTAAGTGATAGTATTGGATAATGCCCGATTTACACATCGACAAGTACAGTAGCGAGTTAAGTAGTATTTTAAGATTAAGTTGATTTAAATAGAGTTCCATCCTATTTTTTGGCGAGTTAAGTACGAAGTAGCCCCCTATCTCGCGTCTCGCCAACTTAACTTGCCAAAAAATAGGATGGAGATCTATTTAAATCAACTTAATCTTAAAATACTACTTAACTCGCTACTGTACTTGTCGATGTGTAAATCGGGCATAAGGGTGCGTATTTATATCTATAAATATAACACATATAGCTATAGATATGTATATGGCGCAAGGATTAGTACATATATATAGCTATATGTATGTATATCACGCAAGGATTAGTACGAAGTAATACTGGGCTTGGCAACTAGATGTCGCTTTTGTCTACAAAATCAAGAGATAGCTATCTATACGTTAGTACATATTCTTATCTATGGCAGGGGTTCAGGACATGACACAAATCACAAAACAAACCAATAGAAAAAGAGAAAAAAAAACAAAACTGGCTTCGCGCATGCGTCTCTTCTCACAGTCGGTAAAACAGTTGCGTTATTATTATTTTCAGCGTCAATAATAGGGAGGTAATGACGCTCTAATAATATAATAATATATTTTACATTATATTTTTTGTATGGCTATTTGGTTAATCACTGTATTACCAAAACCAATCACCACCATCACCTGCACATTGTTTTAAACTGCCGAGCTGTCAATAATTTTATAATGATACCTTTGCCAATTATTAGATAGTGCAAAGTATTTATTTTGTTACAAATGAAAAATATTTTGTGTGTATAGAACATGAATAGGTCAATGTTAACATTAAAAGAAAGGGAAATTTAAAGAATTACATTTTAGTAAAATACCCCGGACGGAAGTAGTAGCTCAAATATTATAAAACTAAAAATATACTTACTAACTAAACTCTTTTAATATGCTTGCTTTTTTCAGTAGTCGACTTTTATGATATACGTAGGTACGTGAAAACCACGCATAAAAAAAATCGGTGTTTAAAATTTTTCTTATAAAATAAAGAAAGAATCTTATAAAATCTGATATGATTCAGAAATAATACACTGCACTAGTCGATAAAACAGATTATAGCGACATCTACTAAAGATAAAATTAACTAAAAACGACGCCAAATGAGAACGAAACATTGAGAAACTACGTTCAATTAGAAAGTTGGAGATGTTTTATCTTGTATGCGATAGATGGCGTTTTTATAAAAAACCCAACTAAAACCAATTTTACTGACTGCTGTTACCAGACTTTAATTTGTTTTTGTAGTGATACCAGTATTAAGCGATAGGTGGCACAAAAGATGCAAGTTATTTTTAAATGACAAAGAAGATTCAAGTTTTGAAATCTTTGTTTCTTACGTGAAAGCAAACTTGTTTGTTTACGCTACGCCATTACTACTGTGGCATTGATTTATAAAAAACCCTAGATGCACATTTTCAAACAAAACTAACAGCCAAAAGTGTCACCAAATTAAACATACGCAATAAATACGTATAGTAATATCGTAAACATATTTTTTTTTTCAAATTCAATCTTACACGCATGACATAAAGTTGTATTTAAAAAGTAATGCACTTATAGCAATAAAATTTAATGATTGACGTTTGCCGGTAGAACAACGCGATACTAATTTAAAAAAAAACCGGTCAAGTGCGAGTCTGACTCGCGCACCGAGGGTTCCGTACAAACCTATTTGCCAAATTGTGATAACGTCAGGACTCAGCTGTTTAAATACTATTTTTCCCGCCAAAATTCAATGACGGCACGACTCAGCTCTATTAATAAATATTTTCCCGCCAAAATACTATGACGTCACAACTCATCTGTCTAAAATTCTGTTACGTCACGATTTATCTGTCAAAAATTCAATGACGTCACGACACAACTGTCAAAAAATGTTTTCCCGCCAAAATTCTGTGACGTCACGACTCACCTGTCAAAAATTATATGACGTCACGTCCCATCTGTGACAGATGTCAAAGTGACGGGTGTCTAAAATATTTTCCAGCCAAAATAATATGACGTCACAACTCATATGTCAAAAATTCTGTTACGTCACGATTTATCTGTCAAAAATTCAATGACGTCACGACACAACTGTCAAAAAATGTTTTCCCGCCAAAATTCTGTGACGTCACAACTCATCTGTCAAAAATTCTATGACGTCACGTCCCATCTGTCAAAAGTGACAGCTGTCACTTTGACAGCTGTCAAAATTCTATGACGTCACTGGTCACGTGACTCAGCTTTCCCGCCAAAATTCTATGAAATCAAAATATAATGTGATTTAAGTAAAAATTTAAAGTTTTCGGAATTTTCCCATTACATGTACTACAAGACCTTGCTCCATGCCAAATTTCAAGTTTGTAGGTAGACTGGAAGTACCCTGTAGGTTTTTGCCCTTACCCCTCTAAATTTTGCGACAAAAACGGCTATATCTCTTGTTTGCGTTGGATTAGCACTTTGAATTTTTTACAGCACTAAGAGGCATCAAACTTTAGTATTTGGTGAAAATTTAAGCTTGATACCTTCACGCGTTCCTGAGATAAATGGTCTTGACAGACAGACGGACGGACGGACGGACGGACAGACGGACGGACGGACAACAAAGTGATCCTATAAGGGTTCCGTTTTTTCAAAACTGGTACGGAACCCTAAAAAGTGCACAATGCGCCTATTTGTTGCGGATGTTTTTGGGAAGTGGAGTGTGTATCTTTGGTTTTTTGTAAATCAATGTACTGTCATACTGTGGCCATAAGAGCTGTGCACTCCCTGAGGTATGCGCGCGGCGAGAGGGGGGTGGACATAGAGAGCATGTTAAATAAATACTGGTATAGAATAAATAGTCTATTATGTAGTCACTAGCGACATCTGACTTAAGTAATTTGGCTGGTACAGGCTGCTACACGAGCGGCCATAGCAGTATTCTAAAGACAGTCATTTTTATAACTCCAAGAAAGTATTTACAATATTGTATAGTTTTAAGCGTAAATAAGAACATTATTTTTGTTTTTATAATGTAACTTTGAGAAAAATGACATCTAGCGGAATGTATTAAATACTCAAAAAATATGAAATTCTAGTCAAATATAATGTTCGAATTTTTATGACATTGCCGTCAACGCTCGTGACAGCAGGTAGGTGTCCGTTATGGTAGCGTACACATAAAAGTTCTAATAGAAAGGGAACTTTTATTTTGATAATAAATGCAATATGTAAAAATAATGCGTGAAATTCTGACTATTAGTGTACCTAAATACTTTATGCTAATTCGCAGTGGAATATGTCAAAAAACCTATGTAAAGTTCTAGGAAAAAATGTATTGACATACAGTAGCGAACAAAATGTATTCGTGAAATTATAAACAGAAATACTCGTATAGCGTTATTTGCTAATATAAAGTAGCTTGATGTGTTTTGACATAAATATTAAAATGATTAACTGAAATAACTATTTCTGTGCTTGACTGTAAAAAGTTGGAATGGAACACTTTCAAATGTGATTATACTGTGATTTTTAATATATAATTAATGATTGTACAATCGTTATTATTTGTAAACATATTATTCTAAGACTGATTCTTACAAATAAATATGTTTAAATCATAACCTGTTTTAACCACTTGGGGCCTGGCGTCATGTCATAATATATGTCGTGGATTGTTAAACGGAACGTCAAGCCCGAACGGGCTTGGGTGTGTTAGTTATTGGATTGGCAACACTTGTCATAGATAGCATGTCATAGACGTCAGTAGATGTTAACTGTCAAAGCGGTTTTGTCAGTGAGTAAGCAGTATTGGCGGAGCACTTGTTAACGAGACACCGAACCGTGCGGTCGTGTTGCCATCCGAGTACCGACTTCACCACGTTCCAATGTAATCCGTAACGTCCCGCACGTTCCCAATGTAGTAGGTAGAGACTACCTAGAGCTATGTATTGTACAATCCTTTTAAAACTACTTTGTTTCGTCTACATTAAAGTTTTTATTCTGCTTTGTTAACTGTGATTTTGCAAAGCTCAATAAAAAAAAAATCTGTAACTTAGATATAAATATACAAATAATGATGTCTAATGTCCAATAAGTAAACTAAAACAGAAAACTCAATTATGAGTTTTTATATCGTTACAAGTTTCAGCCAAAATCCACCTGACGTTTTACCTTTTTAAATTGCCATCATTCTGTCGGCATGTCAAAGGCCGGGCGGTAAGGGTACGGGGAGGCAGCCATACTTTCACGAGTGGCCCTATTAGGTCCAGCCTCTTTCCTTTGTCAAGGCACCGGGGCTTGACGTGTCTTTGAGATAAGAAGTAGGTCGACATTTTCCTTAGAACATCAAAAGGCAAGTAAATGACCGAGCTCTCAAGGAATTATACGCTATTTATATTTCAAGTACCAAATGATGTTTAGGTATTTTGCTTGATATTGTTACCTTTTATTGTTTGTACTTGAAAGTTCTTTGACATGGATTTGTTTCTTTTTATACGGCATGGTGACAGGCCGATTAATTTGCTCGCTTAATGGTAAGCTTTACGTTTATCTGGATGCAGAGAAACTATCAATTATTGACATGCATATCAAGGTACGCCTATGTGTACCTATTTGTACAAGAAGAATAAATAAATTTAAAAATCAGAGTACCTCTGCAAAATGTCACAGGGTAAAGCACCGTACTTAACCCTAATATAGAAGTAGTTAAATCTAAAAGCTCTAGAATGTCACTAGCTACTGTAGGTACTCTTCAGCACAAAAGATCCGAAGGGGTCGAAGTGCATCCTGGGGGGTCCCCGAAAAGGAGGAGAAGTAGATAAGAAGTTACGTACTCTACCTTCATCTTAACACGATAATATTTGCGGACTATTTGCTTGAAGGTGCTAGTATTAAGAGGCGCAATCAACCTAGACGACCTCTTGCTAAAGAGACCTATCACCTAAAACCTATTTCACAATGTTGTCGTGCACTTAAAAAAGTGATGTAAGTACTTAATGAAAAAAAAGTACCTACCAATCTACTTTTTTAAAAATTACAACTCGTACATGTACTTTTTAGGTCGCACGCGCTTACAAAATTTAGGTAAGTATATATAAAACCCAATCTTTTCGTAAATTTATTTAAAATATTTAACACAAATAATAATTTGTTATAACAATTACATGATTGATATTAAATCTTTTAGAATAGTCTTTGTCATATAGTTAGACATCTTTTCTCGACAAGCTGCTTTGACGTTGGCAGAATCATTGGTAAACGATAGAGTCATTATAACAAAAAATAATATGTACAATAAAATAAAAAAGCGGCTTGACAACCCACAATATAAAATCTTAAAAGATATTGTATTAGAACTAGAGCGAAATAATACTTTAATCAACTGAATTACCCGTATACTTATTAGTTTATTATAATGTAGTTTTGCATGCAAGATAATAGCATAACAAGGTAATTAGATGTTAACAAACATTGGTTTTGTGATGGTGTAGGGATGACCTGGATACGGGCGGAGGCTGCTCGGGTGCGCCGTCGGGGGGATGAGGGGTGGGGGGTGGAAATCGATGTGCTGCCATAGCAACCGCGACGTCTGCCGAGGAGCCTGCGCTCTACTGTCCCTCTCTGTCTCGCCTTGATATCATATCACATGACATCTAAAAGAAAAACGACTTACAACTCCTTAAACTAAAAGTAATATTGAGCTTTCGTTTCTTCAACTTAAGGTCGAAGTTCGAGCGTAGTGCAAAGTTTTGAAAGTCCCTCTTAACCACAAATACATCTTCGTACGTTCTAATATAAGGAAGAAGTGTTACTTAAGTCGATAAGAGCGTAAGAAGCATGCACGTTTTGGGAAATGCAGTCTTGGCCGTTGCTTTACTAAGTATGTACTTGTTTATGTTATGAGTAATATGTTATTCTGCTACCTATATCTGCGGTGACACTCAGTGGGTGGCTTAACAAGGTATTTGGGGTTTGTTCCGAGTCTGTTAACATCTGGCCCCTTAATTTATGGAAGGGTAAAATCTCTCTCAAGGTGTAGTAATTAATAATTTATTTTTGTTCATGATTACTTGCGAGGGTCGGATTGTGGGATTGAATTTGTTAGATGTTATCAAGTCTTGAAGCCTTAGAGTAATTTGATTCATTTGTGGGAATATTGTTATATTGTGTTTCTGTTTGTCTAATTATAGACGTGGTCGGAAAACATTGCCTATTTTAAAAAGAAATGTTTGAAAATATCAATGAATATTTATTAACTTACAACCTTGGCTGTTATAAATAGATCTAATAAGTGCTTAACGCTTAGCTCCCGCGCTCCCGTAACGTTATTTATATTTTTTCTTGATAATTCATTTTAAGTTTTTCAAGTTACATTTTTATTAATATGCCTTGTCGTTTTAATCAACATGCCGCCTAATAAAGAAATATGCAGTTGTTAAGATCTTTTCTAGTTAAAAAATAAAATTAGATGTAGAGCTATATTTTTTTTACTATGCTATACGAGTAGGTATGCTATATATTTATCTATCGTACATTTATTTCGATCAAGTAAGCGCATTAAAACATGTAAGTGTCAATATAAGTAATTGGTGAATCTTAACAGCCTATTAACGTCCCACTGCAGAGACAGCCTCCTCCCGTGCCGGAGATACTTGGCCTACTAATACCACGCTGGCCAGACGGATAGGTATGGGGTTTCATTTCAAATTTTTCTTCTTTTTATTTCGTAAAGATAATTAACACAGATAGTCTCTTAGTCGGTTTTTACAACACCCATGGGATGAGATGGGGTGGTGACATATTGTATTCTTACTCCGTCACCACGCGAAGATCGTGAATAGTAGCTGCTACCTAGTGTAAGGTATTCCTGAGTGTCTAATATGCGATTGTCAAGACTTGGTCTTGTTAAAAAATAGAAGCATTTTAATGTAATTCATAATAGACGTCAGATGTAATTTATTTAAACTCTTTGAATTAAGAGCGTATAATTTACTGATTAAGGTTTTTTCGATACATCTTTGTTTGATCCTTGAAAGAAATCGGTGATTATCCTTTCTTAGCCATTAAACTGCTTTGTAAAATGCATGACTGCAAACAATGGTTGCAGCGCTTTGTTACGGTTACAAAATTGTTGTAAAATTATAGAGACGTCTAAAAAATGCTGCTTTAGAGTTTGTTACGCCGCTTCTTCTCTACTAGCGCCTTGGAAGCGGTGGTAAAGTTTGGAAAACTTTTAATATGTAAACTTAGACTAAGTAGTTTTAAACTGACGTCAATAAGCTGTTATTTTGTAAAATTATGTTGAAAAATAAAGAAACTGAAACTGAAACTAAACTAAGGTCAATAAGATTTTTTCTACTTGTAACATTGTTTAGTAACAAATGATTATAATAATATATAGAGACAGGCCTCCTCCTGTGGCGGAGGAAAAATTATCCTACTTTTATCACGATGACCAGTAAAATTGGTACCTATAGGGTTTAGCTGATGAAGTTACTATGTATTAATTAATATGTGGTTTAGGTAATATCAAGTTTTCCATCGTTTGTTTTCCTAGCGATAATACCTACCTGCAAATTTTCTGTTAGTTTGCTAATAGTTTATTTATAAGTATGCTAGTTAAAAAAGTATATTAGTATGTCTAGTACCTACCTATAGTCAGACCTAAGCTTAGCTAAGAATGTGTTAAGATAATTACATAATAAAAAAAGAAACAAAAACCAAAACAATTTCTGGCCTAAAAAGAACTATTTTAATAAGACACATAATTAAATTTGACAACGTCAGTTGCTATTGTTACCCTGTTCAAACAAACTAACTTATCCTAAAATATAATCGTTATTCTTTTTGAATATGCATAGGCAAACATGGCGGCCCTGCTATAAACATTAATCACTCATAAAAAAGACAAAGCGACTTCTGAGTTACGTATCTAACATCGACCTTACGGTATCATTAAAAGGTACGTGGACGACGCTCCTAATGACCGGACAGGGCTGTCACTAATTATAAGATTAAAAAAAAAATTAGGTTTATGTAAGTGAAAAATAAAGTTTATATTTATGTTCTAAATTTAAAATACTGAGCTATGCAATGATCAATAGATAGTATGGTAGGTAGTTTGTATCTGTCTATTATATCAGACATTAAGGTTTTGATCGATGCACTAGTCAAACATTTCTTTGTAAGCAGGATTGTTTGGCACCTATTCATTCACCTTCCACCTATTAGAAACTTTCTCTTAGTCGCCCTACACGTAAAAAACCGCGATAAACCGATGACATATCTATTTTTTTGTCACCATACGGGGTGCATTTTTTTTATGATCATACAAAATAATGACAAAGCCTTAACAGGTTTTTTAGTTAATATTGGCCGTGTTAGACAACCCTTGCGGTCAGTCGTGTGACACGGAACACGCTAATATTTATGTAAATTGCAGAGAATATGATTAGTCCGCGTCGCCTCCCCCGCTGATAATCATATTTACGGCTTCAAACACCCCCCTCTTCCCCCCTCCAGTACCTAAGGGGAGTGGGAGGAATTTCCACCCCCTCCTCTTGAGTGGAGGCTTCGTCCTCGATGTTCTCTAGACGCGTGCCGTCTATCAGACTTGAAGAATGCCATCCAGTTTATGAGGTAATAAAATTATTACGAAATTTTTATTTAAGGGTGTCTTAACAATTTAATGGTTGCACGCATATGATTGTAGTAGTATGTAAAGGAGACTTTTTATAGTTAAAAGTATTGAAATTTATTTTTACTCATATTTTAAGTAAATGTCAAGGTTAATATGTTCAATTAATTAGGCTTCTACGTAATTATAAATGCCTTGGTGGTGGCGCATTCAAATCTAACGCAAAAGAATCATTTTTGTAATCCCCAAATGATTGTACAGAATCTAGATGTACCTACTAACTTTATGACAGAATTATCTGTGTAAGTCGAGAGTTCGGGTATTAGGCATTGTACTACAATAGCTAATACCCGAACTTCCAGCACACACGTGTAGTGAAGTCATTTCATGTGTATCATTGTTTAAATTTCTGAACTGTATTCCAATACTGCTATGTACATAGCTGACATAGGCACAAACAGTGGAGAGTCCTCTCGTCAAAAGTATCTATCCTTGCGAATTGCGAAGGTAGAGAATCTTAAGACAGAGTCAAGGTACGCAGAGACTTACAGGCCACGTCTTAAAAGTGCTTACATGATTAAACCTAAATTAACTTAATAAACTTACATTATCGTATACGTCTTGTAGCAAAATAGTTTATAGAGCGTTTAATGCCGTGATTGGACTGCGCCGAGCCTTTAACCAATCGGAGCTCTGAGCGTAATTCGATAAACGATATAGTTAATAGTATTCAGACTAGACTCATAGTAAGATTACGAGTATTAGGTACCTGTATTGTTGTAATAATATGATTATCATACACGTACACAGCGCCACCTAGTTCTAAATTAAGCAGAGTTAGATTTTGTACTATACAAACTAGACAACTTATAAACATTATAATTTTCTAAAATTATTTTTGTAAACGCATACCTACATAATACAACTTACATAAAAAACAAGTCAAGTTTTGCTCCAACTTTGAGTAAGTATGATTAAGTAACAAATACTAAAAGACTCAAAGTTAAACTTTATTATACAACATGAAGGAACACAAAAGATCAAGGAGGTCCTACTGTACTTCATACAATTAAAAAGAAAAACTGACTTTAACTGAAACTTAGTAAGCAAAGTGTTGAAACTGATTATGATACTCACGTAATTATGTTTACATAAAACAAAAAAGGGGAAATGTTTTAATTTTCTAATTAGAAAGCTACTGTAAACACAGCATTTTCTTTGTATGATTCTTAGAAATTCCGTACTATTTTAGGTAAAGAGTTAACTACTTACCCAAAATAGATAGGTAAATATTCTCAAAAGGCTTATTATCACAGGATTTACCATTTACAGTTTCGGTGGGCAGGACACATGCCGGGAAGAACTGACTGTCGTTGGGGCGGAAAGGTTCAGGAATGACGCTGGGTGGGGATACTCCGCACACGGTGAATCGACTACCTAGAACCGACTTAGAACTGGAGGAAACCGATGGACGAAGGAGGCATAGGATCGCGTAGGATGAAAACATATGGAGAAGGCCTTTGTCCAGCTGCGGACGTCCATTGGCGGCTGATATTGTATGATAAGTCTTAGTTGCTATTTTAGAACACCCTCTAGAAAAGAGGAGGCGTTTACCCTGTATTCTGATGACCTCTGTGTAAGTCCGTCACCACCAGAACCTAGGTAATACTAATTCTAGATCTAGTTACTTTGTAACGTAGATATCTGTCTAGGAACCCAGATGATATAATCCACTGGGTTCTAAATCCACAAACTCTGATTTTCATTCCTAGATGAGAGTACAGTAATGTGACGTATTGGTGTCACGCGGGTTAGATAAAACGCTTGTATTAAACCTTATACTAATCCTTCTGGAGGTTGTGGTAATTGCTGACTACTTATTACTTTACCAGTAAAGCCAGTCTTTACAGTGATACCTACATGAAAATTAGTGAAAATACGTATGTTTAGTAAATGGTGTTACCTTCTTGTCTCATCCCATGGGTAAGTAAGTAACTCAAAAAGCCGAGTAAAGGAAAGCATTAAATATTACCTCTACAGAAACAATAAACGGAAAACACATTACATTAAACCTTTTCATCATCATAACAGCCCATTATTGTTCCACTGCAGGGACGGGCCTCCTCCCGTGACGGAAGGATACTTCGCCAACTAATTCCACGCTGGCCAGACGGATTGGTATAGGGTTTAATTTCAAGTTTTCCTTCATTTTATTACGTAAAGATAGTCCTTTAGTCGGTTTTTACGACACCCATGGGATTAGATGGGGTGGTGACACTTCGTCACCACTCTGAGGACATTAAACCTTTTACTAATACATAGGTAATATTGCCGTTAAGGAACTCATTAGGTAGTACCTACCTACCTAGTAGAATAGAATCCTTCCATCAATGAATGATTTCTTTCAATGGAATATGAATGGTTTTATAATATCATGAAGGAGTGTGATAATGTCTCCTATAATAACCAAATGTTTCGAATTTGAAGACAATGTTATGATATTTTGGTCTCATCGTGAGAAATAAAACTGGCTTTGAAAGTACCGAAAGTACCTGTACCATTTCAAACATAAAAAAAGTTTTATTTCTATTGGTTAAGTAATGACTGAGTGCTGCGGTAACAAACAAACATTAAAAGAAAATTACAACACAAAGGATGAACCTTTTTAACTTTTTAAAGTTAAAAAAAAAGGGTTGATAAATGTAGGTAAGTTGATAAGTTATCTAACATTGACAGTAGGTATTTTCATATAACGCTACCTAGTAGCACACTAAGGAGAGGCTGTAAGTGACTCTTTGTTTTGTAAATACATAGGTAAAAAAACACCCATATTCAATCAAACATCTTTTTTCTTGGACCCAAAATATTTGCGGGTGTTGAACCCGCGTTCTCCGGCGCAAGTAGGCTGTTGCAGATATAGAAATTACTTTTCTTCTGCATCGTCGATTATGACGACGACGAGAAGTTAGATGAATAAGCTAAGTAAGTACCTAAATAAGTAAATATTTTTCTTAATTATTCTAATTTAACAATTAAGGAAATTTTCTTTTCAATAGCTTCTGCTTTCCATAAAGAAAAGTTTTCAAGTAGGTACCTATTTACTGTAGGTATATATAAGTGGGTTAAGTTGTTAATTGATTGCCAGCCTATCCTAGTCCTGTTGTCATAGCAATCTGGTTGTTGTAGGTCTGTAGAGTGTCAAGCTTGCCGCGGCCGCGTGTAAGTAAGGCGGCGAGTGTCAAACGTGTAGGCAGACAGTTGTACTGCGGCCGCGGCTCGAGTCGAGACAGCGCGGTCGGTCACTATCGCGTTTCCCGCGTGAAAATCGCTTTCCCCGCGGTGGCGGTGCGACGGAGCACGTGAACGCAGTGTCCCGTCGACCGCTCGCGTGACACGCCGCGCTGTACCTCTATGAACACCCTCCCGTCCCACAGGACGTACGCACCCGGCGCCCGCCCGCGCACCACTGCCGCCTCACCACAGACACTCGCGCGCGCATACAACCTTATCCTTATTTACCGCGTACCATTTTTCAAAAACTTTTAGAATTAGCTTCTAGTGTGTCATCGATCGCGGTTAATAATTGAAGAGAGTGTCCTATCCGTCGCGCTTGACGCGATGCGGTCTAAGGCGGTGGCGAGACGGCTCCACGCACAAGGTTAGTTTGTCTCTTTTAAATTTATTCTATGAAAAAAAATACGTTGAAAGTTATGAATATGAAACGTAAAAGTTTTCTATATGAAGATGCGCAATAGGTATATGAAGATAAGGACAGTGTGATGCGCTTACCGAGCGCTGTGATTGGTCGACGCCTCCCCCGCCTGACAAGATAGCGAGGGACATCCTCCGCGATGCGCGCTTCAAATACATGCGCTATTGTAGAGAAATAAAGCATGTTTTTAAATGTAGATGTGTTAGAAGGGATGTTCCCTCGCTTGTCACTTGTCATTGGATGAGCAAAGAGGCTTTTCATTATTTACCTTCCTTATATTATGTGATATAAACGTGACGCTATTGTTTTAAAGGCGGTACGTAGGAGGGTTTTGTTCAAGTTTATCGAGAAATATTTTTGTTATTTTCAGCTATGTATTGTTTATATTTAGTTACTGAATAGCTTCTATTTATATCACAAGGATAAATGTATTGATTGAACAAAATTGTTAAGGAAAATAATAGATAATTAGCATATTATTTAATTGACAAATAATTATTGAAATATTCATATTATTATTGAATAAAATTTCTTTTGTCAAATAAATTCATAAAGCGGTTGAAATTCTCGCATATTTGCATCGATACGATAAGAAAATTAGTCACAAGACAAGTGACTATTGTTTCATAGTTTCTGTTGATGAATCGATGCAGGCTGTGATGATTCAGATGTGGCTACAACCTACTCTTTTTACATACCTACTCACTGCTACAAACGCCAGGTGCTAACTAACTTAAACAAAACAAAAATTCTTTGATATTTTTTCTTTATTTTGCGGTCTACGGCGACAGGTTTGAAAATCGAATGACTCGAATGTTCTCGAATTAGAATTGAATCGTAATCAAATCTTGTAGTCTAAACCTAGCCGTTTCAAATTAATATTTAATCTGTATTAGAGAATTTTCTTATTGTGACAAATTATTCATTATGCGTGGATAATGTTTTGATTGCCTTATGTACATAAATAGGTATGGCTTTTGAGAGGATTTTGATCATCTTCTATTATAGGTATCTGTCATAGAAAATATTTTAATTAATTTGTATAATATACCTACTGATATACTATACCTACTTGCTGTAAAGACTATAAGTACATGATGACTAGGTATGTTATATTGCACTTTCTGAAAATTATTTGCTCTTTTATTATTAATTAACTGTTTTACCTACCTAATAGGATTTTCGTTCATAAAACGTTCCCGATTATTTCGAGAGCAAAGACTAACGTAAATAATTAAGAAAATTAATTTAATATTGAGGTATTAAAATATTTTTTCGATTACTAATATAGTTAATAATGACGAATAGGTAATATACATATCTGCAGAACTTTGTAAACATAAAGTAACAAACTCAATTACCTATCTAATTAACCTTTAAAATTAGCTTACATAATTCACATTTACTTACATTATAACAATATAGGTTAGGTACTTACCTAAATCATAGGCATAATAGAAACTCGTAGTAATCAAAGAAACATGACTATGAATCTCTGTGAATTAATAGAGTGTTTCAGTTACGTATTGACAATAGTTTTGTGATTTTACTACCTAAGTATGCAGTAAAGACTGATCGTATTATCTTTTTAAAGTGTATATCTACTTGATTGGCAAAGACATAAATAAATAATTATTCCTCACACATTCACACAACGCCATCTAGTCCCAAACTAAGCAGAGCTTGTACTATGGGTACTAGACAACGGATATACATACCTATGTACTTTTGTTTGTAAATACATACATATATTATACATAGAAAACACCCAGACCAATGAAAGTATTATATTAAGTGATTTTAGGAAAAGACGATTAAAAGAAGAAATATCTGAAATTTGTCTGTTTTAACCGCTTAGTATTAAGTTCTCTGTTGCCTCGTTTTTGTGTTTACTGATTGCGTAACTTCTCAGTAAAGTCTCGAAACATCTTGTAAGTCTTCTTAACCGTTTTTCCTTATCCCTCCCGCATTGATAGATCGAAAACTGTCCTATTACACAACATTGGCGAAACCAGTGGTGAAATGATTTGCTCATATTTTTATAAACAAACATCTATTGCTAGGAACATACATAATGGGTAAGGTTGCGACTATTGGACCACTTAATTTTAAACGGACCTGGTATCTAAAGTAGAGCATGAAATGAAACAAAATCTGTGTGAACGGGTACTCTGTATATACAATTATCGGTAACTAACATATTAAGTTAATATAATTATGTATATAGTCACAAAAGAAGAAAATAAAACTTAATGATGGTTTCCTTGTTTGAACCACCGTCTCTTTCATCGGACCACTTAGTTGCTATGATTGGACTTAGGGCATTATAGGTGGCTGGTCCATTCAAGGTGCAAGTGAAAAAAAAAATAACATAATAATTTTATCCAATTACCTTTATTTTCGGAAATAAAAAGATGTATAGAATGAGATAATTATAATGTAACTTTAATCAGTTGACTCTTATAATATTTCATTATTTGGCATGCAAAATCACAAAAATATTTCAGGCTCTTTAACGTCGCTTTTGGCATTCCAAACATTCTGCTTGCCTCACTCAACCCTACTTATTTTTCCCCTAATGCTTGTAAAGCTATTTACAGGCATAGTATTGTCCTCTTTTTGCCATGCTAAAACAAATAGAATAAAAAAATAATATTTAATAACACACGTTATAGAAGTTGCCATGATTGGACTGGTTCAATGAAAGAGCATCGTGCCAGTCCGTTGATAGAAACTCACTAACATTCACTGAAATGTTTATTTAAAAAAAAAGTAGCACGTTACTCAACAAAAACATACGATAGTAAGTACTATTAATAAATGTGCTATACTAGTAAAAAAAATCACATTAAAATACTTAACAGAACAGTACTTACATGCTTACATTTGCCGCGTAAAAAATTTATTCGAGGTCCTAGAAACACATCGATGTACGTCCATCCGTTATGCTGCCTGCGGCGATATTGGCAGCTGGAGGGCGGTGTGGGAGGCTGTGAAGCTATCTTTTCGACGCAAAGATGGGGTTTAAATATGAATAGATCACGAAATATTGAAGTGGTCCAAACAAAGCGCTAGTCCAATGATCGCAACCTTACCCTACCTAAAAATGTTTATGATAAGACTTAAGAAACCAAAATAATAAAATTATTTATTATGGAAAGACTGAGAAGGCAGTAAGCCTAGTATTGACGAGTACTTACTTAAGTATATTTTTCCCGGTCTATCAAACTGATAAAAGTTGCTCGCTCTGATTACGTCGGCTAAGATACAAATATACATATTACTGACATTTTTTTACAATTTTACTTAACAAAATCTATAAATATATTGTAGGAGATTGGTCCCTAAGCCAGGCTTTAAGCCTGTGTTTCAAGACACCAGGTTCCCATACGATTTACCTTACCTATCTATACCCTTGATATCCTCTCCTCTTTTGTCTTGGATTAGGCTGACAGAATATGAAAGCGTAGAAGAGCGGTCCACCGCTCTTCTACGCTTTCATATTCTGTCAGCTGAGCCTAGTCAGGCCGCAACCTACCAAGGTTGCGGCCTGACTATGCCCCAGCATTGGCGTCTATGATTTTTTTTGTTGAGGACGAGTAGTTTGTCTTCTGGGAAAGTTACTACTTTACGCGGGCTGTGGTGGGGCCGATGGCCCTCAACCAAAGGCGTCTATGAGCGCGGGTTGCTACTTATAAAGGTACCATCGGATCGGTTGTTTGCTCGTCTTCCGCCATATGACAGTAAAAAAGCCTACAAACGCTTCTAACCAGGTCCTTATAGAAAAACGTCTGCATAGGCAGACAGGAGACTGTCTGCTTGCTATCTCAACATGTGTGTTACTCCCCGGAAAAACCGCTGAAAGAATTAAATTCAAATTCAATTCATTTATTTCGGAACAAAGTCCATAGTGTTAGTAACAATTTCTCTTAAAACTAGTATTAGTAACTATAACTATAGGCCGACCGTTTATCTCAGTCCCCGCCTGCGGTATGAAAGGGACGAGGGGGCGGGGTAGCTGTGTCCGTTATGGTAGCGTACACAAGAGCTATATCGAGTTGATTACTATGCCAAATAAAATAAGTTTTTACAAAAAAAAAACGACTTCAAAGACAAAAATTGCACTAAAAAGTAAAAAATAATTAGTTGTATTTTGGTTTTGCAACATTAATCAGACATTCTTTTTACTTAATTATAATCTAAAGAATAGGTTCTTTTAATTATTGTATTGGATATTTCTTGAAGAGTCTACAAATATATTTATTTGTAGACTCTTCAAGAAATATCCTTAACACTACTTTTTACAATAATTAAAAGAACCTATTCTTTAGATTATAATTAAAAAGTAAAAAGAATGTCTGATTTAAGGTTGTAAAACCAATATACAACTAATTATTTTTTATATATTATATATGTTACAGCCAAAGTAATAAATATGAATATTATACATAATAACTAGCCATTATGTATAAGGGCTACTCAATTTAGATAAAGTGATAAATGTCGAAGAATTAATCACATTAACTAGCCATTATATATGGCAAAAATACAATATTAAGGCAAAAGTCAGAAACAGTTGGTTAGGTTAGGTTAGTATGGTGACCAAAGGACGCTAGAATATAGTAATACTATATTATTCTAGTTTTACATAAAAAAAATGTTTCTTGCCTTCCTTTGGTCACTGTACTCACCTAACCTAACCAACTGTTTCTGACTTTTGCCTTAATATTGTATTTTTGCCAGTACTATAACATATAATATAATGGCTAGTTAATGTGATTAATTCTGCGACATTTATCACTTTATCTAAATTGAGTAGCCCTTATACATAATGGCTAGTTATTATGTACAATATTCATATTTATTACTTTGGCTGTAACATACATTAAAACAGGTATGATTTAAACATATTAATTTGTAAGAATCAATCTTAGAAAATAATTACAGATAATAAGAACAATAATAAGAGCTTTTTTATTTTTACACGCTACCATAACGGACACCTAGTCAGTATGTCAGTTTGACACTAGTGCAGTATGCTAGTCCGTCTTCTATACAATTTACAAATTTCAAAGATGGTGGCGTCATCTTCCCACTAAAAATCGTACTTTCTTAGAGAAAATTTATGCAATCTAAATTATTACACAATTTAAAGCCTGATCAGAAAAATAAAAAAAACCTCTCCAGGTATTTAGATTGGTTTAGGGTATAATTTCGATTTTCCTTCATAAAAATAAGCTAGCTAAAAATTAGAGCTGTGTTGTGATGTGATGTAGTTCGGGTCACAATATCTAGATGGCGCCGTTTTGCCAAAAAATCAAGAGATAGCTCTCTCCTTTGTCCTCGCCCCCCGCGCACCCCTATTACCGCAGGCGGGGTCTGAGTTAAGCGGTCTGCCTATAGACAAACATACAACAATTTAAAGTGTGTGATGATTGCAGCTTCACCTTGTAGTATGAAGCTGCATCTATCTACGCATCATGGGTGTGTCCCACCTATCTGCAAACACACTTACGATGCTGTTGGTGCTGCCGCGTACCCTTTCCAGCATAGAGGCACAAAACCTTCGCTGTTCCTAAAGCAAAATTTAGATCAAGATTGCGAAGGGTCAGCCACAGCATTACTCGCCATTCCAAGAAGTTATAAGAAATCTAAGCGTTTTTCAAAAATCCAAAGCTTAGGGCATTCCATCAATTAATTGCTCTTGATATCGATCGATCAATATCAAAATTAGCTTGGCTATTTATTTACCAAAACAGCTTTAGCTTTACCAGTCGAGAGAAAACCAAATTATAAACTAAGGTTTGCAGCGTATAATGCCGGCCATACACACTACGGTCTACCGAAAAGGTCCACCTGCGCAGGTGCCCGACGCAAGATCGAAAATCGATTCTTTCGAGTGACACCGTACAGGGTACCTGTGCGCCTGCGCAGGTGGACCTCTCCGGTAGAACGTAGCATGTATGGCATAAGCCTCATTGGTAGTCATCGCACCTGGCTTGAAACTAAACGCTATTAGGTACTAAAGAGAAAAAGAAAACCCAATTACTATTCTTACGCCAAATATACACCATAGGTAGTTAAACGAAGTATCAACTAGAAACACAGGTAAGGTGTTATCAATGTATCGAGACAGCTATTTCCAAACAACGGTTGCACAAGCGTCGAAGCAATCATCAGTTTTTACGATTAGGTTTATAGCACATATGTACTCTTAGATAGGTGTATGGCGAACAGTTCTATGTTTCATATCTATAAACTTTTATGTGTTTATATATAAATGTAGGAAATGGAAATATTCTTTGTGGTGGCGATGTGAGAACTGGTGGAAAATGTTACAACACCTTCTGCTTATGCTTGTCAATATAATTGTCTACTTAGAGAAATTCCGGAAGATCCCAGTGGTATCTTTAAACTCTTGAGTTATCCTTTCAAGGGCATAATCGATTCAAATCCGAGATAGATACCCATGACAATGTCAGTCCTATATCATGAAACCCGTTT
This sequence comes from Schrankia costaestrigalis, assembly GCA_905475405.1. NCBI lineage: Eukaryota > Metazoa > Arthropoda > Insecta > Lepidoptera > Erebidae > Schrankia > Schrankia costaestrigalis. The sequence goes on along the minus strand of FR997843.1, from coordinate 11,560,722 downwards.
GGGATACGTTCTATGCTGGAAACTGGACTGTGCTTTTCCCTCATCTCTGTGAAAATCTTGTAATAGCAAGCAAGTAGTGTAAATAATTTCATTATGCATATAATTCATTGTTTTCTTTCCCGAAAAATATCGGGATTATCAGTAGGTTCTTTATAACATAATGTTAAAAGTTTGTGTATCAACAAAATTATCAAAAGCATCAAAATTTCAAAGAATGATAGTTCGAATGACAGTAATAATACACTCGCTTGTAAATTAAAGAAGCTACGAATAGTAATTAATATCTTCGTAGCAGATCATTGGCTACGGATAAAACTACGTAGCAAGAGATAATATCGTAGACAATATAGACAATGCCTGTTATTTATGACGTAGTTTAAAATTATATTATTTTAGCAAGTTCTTCCATGTCTTAAACGCTTTAGTTTTCATAATTATCTTAGTTAATTTTTCATTACTAAAACGAAAAAGGAATTTTATTCTTCATACTGCAAGAAATTGTTTTTTATCTTTTTCTTTGAGATGAATGTGGCCTGAATTTTTCTCAGATCACGTTTTCTTTCTTGTCATGTATTTATCTTCTTAATGGCCAGTAACATTTTTTTTTTATGTGCTTAAGCGCTGATATACTTTTATCCAATTTTGAATGAATTCACAATATGAACGTTTTGCCTCCTAGGAAAAATAGAAAGGATATAGGCCATGATATACACCAAGAGTAGGCCCATTGAGATACCCCGTGCTTCGTGATCTAAATGTGTCCCCGTGATCTAAATTTGGAATACCTACCTATCTGACTCCAATGCATCCATGTCTTTCGCATCTCATTCCTTTAAGATGTTCTTCCTTATATCAAAGACAAGAAAAGACCACTATTACTATGTTTGAATATAAAGATTATATTGATATAGTGTAGGTTAGTACATATCTGAGTTTTTTTATCGTGTGTCATTAAAATGGAACTGTGGTGCGTTTCGAAACGCTATCCGCACTACTGTTCAGTGTACACGTTTATAACGCGTGTAAATTATTTATTTTATATCATTTATGTTATGTACTTGTGGTGGAAGATAAAACTATGAACAACTAATCTCATGTTTGGTGTATTAAGTCCCTACCACACAAGGCTCTTAGTCATCTTTAGTACTGCACTACTGCCTTTTTGCATGACCTGATCATGCAATAAGTATTAAGTTCATCATTAGGATAAATTAAAAAAGTACATAATTTCAGTTTTAGCTCAAATACCTACTAAAAGTAATTTACAATTGATGATACACCTTGTTCTATGGCGCGTGTTGGGAGAAACCTATGTCCGAAAGTGGACTGCAATAGGCTAGTTGATTGATTGATTGATTTGAATATACCGCACGAAAAGTAACAATTCGTGTCTATAATGTATTCATATCGATTAAAGTATAGTCTTTTATATCTATTCTTAATAACTTCCTCAGTAAATGTACTTTTTAAGATAAAATGAATCTCTCAACTTGCGCACTCAACGAGTTAAACATTTATTTTCTAATCTTATACCTGGATAAGTTTAATAATGCTTTGAAGCTTTATATTACATATTTTTTTAATATTGATAGTATTAGATCTAAATTTGAAATACCTATCTGACTTTTAGACTTTTTAAGACGTTTATGACTGATATCACAACTAAACTCATTTATCTAAATGATACAAGTATATAAAGAATTAAAAAGTGTAATCCCAGTGCGTGATTTATCTTTATTAAAAAATCAAAAGCTTATGTATATAAGTTTTAATGGTATGTAAAGAATAAAGCATTCAGTATTATAGTTACATAAGAAGAGCTCGTTCAATATCTGGCCACGTCTTTACGATAGTCGTAAAAGTGAACTCGCTCGCAACGATCTTCACCTAAGTGTCGAGAAATTCGATACCTGACCGTTGCCCCTTTGTGCGAGAGGTTGATTGCTCGCGCATATTCGCTTTGTATTCGATTCTACTATAGATGCTTTCTTGTATCGATTAACTTATCGATATTATTATTACTCTTCAGATCTTATCAGCTTAGCAGAATTGCGTCGAGGGTTGTATTTATCTGGGAACAGTTAGTTACAAATAGATTTCTGACTCCATTCGTAGTGTTACATTGTCGAATGTTTACAATATTCATATTTTAGTAGTCAACAGCATACTGAACTAGAATCTTGTTTACAAGAGTAAAGCATAACTGATTTTCCAAGGGTTTTGTTTTAAAGTAAACTTAGGTAATAGAGTCAGAGTGCGATCACAATAGTTCTCAAAACAAACTTCCCGAGTAAGAATTCTTGTTCCGGACAATGGCGATGTCTTCCATAAATAACCTGAACAATATTCAATAAGCGCGCTGGTTTATTCCTCCAGGAATAGTAGTCGTAAAGCTCGCAGACATACCTACGGACGGATCCTCGAATCACAATAACGCTGGAACTCAGCAGAATCCATAATCTTATTTTTGTACCGCACCGCGAAGCGTGAATTTCGCAATTACGAGAATATCGGTCCGAGCAAAGGAATATCGGCGTAAAGCTTTTCGCAATAAAGATTACATTCAGTTTACTATACTTTCTCAAAATAAACAGTTCTTGTCTGTACACGTGCGAATGTGGACTTTATCTCGGAGACGGAGAGTTATGCGGCGAGAGCGGGCAGGTGGCGCGTGAAAGCGGACTCTTTGCGATGGCAGGAGGGCAGATTATGCGTCGCAGATGTTGCCCGGCGACATCCATTGTGTTCCCTCCTATAATTTTATCGAAGCTGATTTACGATCGATTGTTCGGTGCGGTGGACAGTGTGCGCGCGTGTGTGTGCGTGCGTGCGCGCATGTGTGCCGGTGCGTGCCCGCGACGCTCGTAACTTACCTGCAGATGGCGCTCGGATATGACGACGCAGCCTCACTCGCCACACAACGCCCTCATAAATTAAGAAACGACGTCTCAGACCGTGCTCTTACCAGTTTTGTTTTATACATCACAAGGAAATTACTTTCCAACTAACGATCTTCAGCTATTTATATTATTTTAGTTCCTTGACTTATAGGTTTAATTAAGTACTTATTATAAAACAATATACACAACTCATTAATTAACTTCTTATATTTCCGCGTTTGGTTGAAATTACCTAAACGAAGGGTCAAATACAGTTATTTGCAAAGGATACAACATTATTTTCTTACTTTGATTTAGTTGTGTAAATTATAAAACAATTTTCCATCGTATATGCGAACCAAATAAGTTGTTTCTAGGTAACAATGAAATGTAACAAGATAAGAATCTATTTTTATTTTAAGGATATGTCAAGTACTGGGTGTGCTTGATAATAATTTTTTTTTGAAGAGACCTAAGTTTTTAACCGTATTTTATTTTCATCTTATACATAAAGCTTGGCATACAAGAATAGAGGGGCAGACGTTTTGTTAATGAATTTTTCTTAGGAAAAGTTTCGGTTCTTAGTTTGTATGACATCATCTGATTGAGATGAAGACTACGAATATTTCGTATTTTATTCTGTCACCAAAAAGCAGATTAGTATCAAAGATTTATGTAGAGTCTACATTATTAAGATATTACTTTTCATTGCTTTCTTTTAGTAGGTTCATTAGCACAATAAAGCAATAGGTAAGCATTTATTCTCCAGATGTTTATAGAAAGCAAACAGAAGGTAATACCATGATAAAACGTTCTACGATAATACAAGCATTATGTATTTAACTTGCAAATTGTTTTCCGGCACAATTAAGATTGAATTTCAATAGTCAATAACACCGTGTAAAGCAGGAGAGAGAGGTCTCAATGCAAGCGGGCTTAATAGTACGTGGTGTATTGAAAACAAATGTAATATGCAATTCTTAGGGAAGTGTCTAAATAAGAAAATAATTGCACGGTGTGAAGAGGCTCCTCTCAGTAGAGGTAATACAAGCGATTATTTAAGCCCGATTTACACATCGACAAATACACAACTTAACCAACAACATACTACTTAACTCGCTACTGTACTTGTCGATGTGTAAATCGGGCTTTAGTAGATGAGAATTTCGATTTTGAATCGACCGTGTCATGTCATTACAGATATTATGTACCTACTTTATTTATTTTATTAATTAGATAAAAAGTTTAATAGAAGTTTTAATTCTTTCTAAATCAAATTGTGACTCTCTAAACTGAATGATAATTTGGTTGTTGAGGCTGTTAGGTTGTAAAAAAGTAAAATTTCATATACAGTAGAACCTCGATAACTCAAACCTCGGTAACTCAAAAACCTCTATAACTTAAAAAAATAATATGTTCCCTTCCCTTCAGAGCCCAAAACCTCTATAACTCAAAATTCGCAACCTCGATAAGTCAAATAAGTAATCTCTGTATTGGCCCTCAGTAACTAAAAGAAATGTTTCCACAACCTCTATAACATACAATTGTTTATCAAGAAGTCATTTTGAATGAGCGTGCAAAACAAAAGTTTTCGGTATTTATGGCTTGCACATGTTCACTACATAATTAAATTGATAACGTAAACAATACATATGTCACCTATTGTTTGCTTCTTCGAAATTCTTTAAAGCTTTGCGGCGGCGGAGGTTAGCTTTAAGACAAAGGCTTATTTAAATCATTTAGTTTTTGAGAATTGTGCAAAACAAACGTTTTCGGTATTTATGGCTTGTACTTGTTCACTACATAATTAAATTGATAACGTAAACAATACATATGTCACCTATTGTTTGCTTCTTCGAAATTCTTCAAAGCTTCGCGGCGGCGGAGGTTAGCTTTAAGACAAAGGCTTACTTAAATCATTTAGTTTTTGATCATTGTGCAAAACAAACATTTTCGGTATTTATGGCTTGCACGTGTTCACTACATAATTAAATTGATAACTTAAACAATACATATGTCACCTATTGTTTGCTTCTTCGAAATTCTTTAAAGCTTTGCAGTGGCGGAAAATAGGAACAAGGGGTCATACATACACATGTACATACCTACCTCTATACATATTAACCTACCCTTGGTAACTAAAAACTCGATAACTAAAAACCTCGATAACTCAAAATATTTTGTGTTTCCCTTGGACTTTTACTTATCGAGGTTCTACTGTATTTGTTATTCTTTGAAAAATAGCTTTGTGTCGTAGAAGACTTATAGTAAACTTGTGTCGGTAGTTCGGCGGTAATCTTATAATTTCAATGCGGGTAGCGACACAAGACCAAAAGGCCGTTCAAATGGTTTGCACTTGCATATCGTTTTTGTGAATCATCCGGGGTCATACGTTGGCGTCAGACCGGAAAAGTGATGGTGACGAGAAAAGTCTTTTCATGACTATTTATTTAATTAAAATGGATCTTAGAAATTTTACAATACAGTTGTTTGAATGTACTTATTAGAAATATCCTAATGATTACCTACTGCTTATTTCATAGAATAGAATAGATTGAATAGAATATTTATTTTGCAAATATACGTATAAAAGACATTATAGATATTAAAAATAAATATAGAGTTCTACCATATTTTACCCCGATAGGCATGCAAAATTTTACAAGTTATAGTAACAAAATAAAATAAAAAGCAAATTTTGCAAAAGATTTTTAAATGTACAGAAGAATTTAAAAGTACAAAGTTAATTAACACAAAAAGTAAAATAAATGAATAAATAAAACAAAATCTAATGTTTTAACTTTCTCAACTAAAGATTGTGTGTGAAGTGCCTGCCATCGCTAGCAGGTCCACTCAATCCGCAAGCCTATTCCAGGTGTATTGTAGTATGTAAAACAAGAAATTATTAGGGAAAGGAAAGGTGTTAACTTGAAGTCGTTAACATATTGACAGCCGGTAACATAAATATGTGTAACAATAACAAATGTTATGATTTCTTGTATTGATTCCATACGTTTTATAAACATTATTTCATTGTGTTAGGACTTTCTGTACGTTAATATTATGTGTTGTAGTCAGTTAACACTTACGTGGTATTGCAGTTTTGTTAAACTATTTTCTTGAGAAAGAGGATCAAGAATCCTATTGATAATAGCTAACGTATTATGCGCCAAGGATAAATTTCAAGCGTTTATGCGTTTCGGAAAACTTATAAACGAAGAAGGAAACCTTGTAATTAAACCCTATACCAATCCGTCTGGCCAGCGTGGTATTAGTAGGCCAAGTATCTCTCCGTCCCGGGAGGCGGCCCGTCCCTTCAGTGGGACATTAATGTGCTGTTATGATGATGTGTTTCGGATTAATATTATTAAAATGCATTTTTTTTAAATTATAACGTGCATGTACTTTCTTGTTGCTAGTAAAAAGGTTATCAAACTCACTTGATGGACAGACGGTTGGTGGAAGTTTTTCTTTTCGTTATTTGTTTTTCAACGATAAATATTCCTCACACATTTACAACGCCATCTAGTCCCAAAATAAGCTAAGCTTGTACTATGGGTACTAGACTACTGATAAACGTACATAAATACTTTTTTTTTGTAAATACATACTCATTATACATAGAAAACACCCAGACCAATGCAAACAATCATGTTCATGCACACAACGATTTGCATTGAGAGGGAGTCGAACCCGAGACTTTTTGTTTATATAACCACTACGCCACAGAGGTCGTCAGGACGATGATGAAAAAATAGCTTTATTTTAGTTATTTTAATATACACGATTTCTTACTCTGTAACCATCTAAAGCAGCCGTATTCTATGAACACAACAACGAGGTTGTTAAACAAATTCGCGGTACATATTCCAACCTTGCATTGGACAAGCTTTTAATGGTTGTCACTATTTCAGTACTGTCACTGTCGCGGTCAATGCATTTCACGCTTATTTTGAGGACATAAGCCAACATAAATCTTACAAGATTCTATTGTTATTCTAGTAAGGAGTTATTATAATAATAGAAATTAGTACAATGCAGGGTATAGCAATCAGAATCGACAACCGTTTGGGCAAAAAGGTATTAATCTTAACACGGACTAGAATGTCTTATAAAGAGTCAATCGGAGAGACAAACTTTTAATCTATGGTATTGTTAATAACGCTTATCAGTGGTCTCTTAACTGGCTTTTCCCTCATTTGAGCATAGACTAGTTACATGATTCCATTTTTATCTATATAGAGATACACCAAAGGGAAAGACAGTTATAGATTGTATTTTAAATTATTAACAGTATAATTATTTATAAAATAAAATATTTAAGTATATTTATCAATTGTCTAGTACAAGCTCAGCTTAGATTGGGATTAATCGGAGTCATGTAGGTTAAATGTATGACGTAGGTACATTATAATATTTCTAAATATTACTACCACTCACAACATAATTTAATTATTTAAAGATAAAGCTACAAAGCAGGATAAACTACACTACTGCATTTAAAACTTTCATAAAGACAATTATTAGAACTAACAAACTAGTGTAGTAGGAATATGGGCGAAGGCGAGCTATAATTAAACACGGGAGTCAAGGAAATCAGGTCGGTTACGTCGGGGCTTCAACTTTGTGAGCGGAACCTTTCAATTACGACCTGAGGGAGAGTGCGGCGAGCGAATGAAAAAACTGAGAGAAAATGTTTCTCTTATCTTTTTGTGTAGGTATGTATATTACTGTAAAGGAATGGGATAGCCGGAATATTTTTTTTTCTATTAGTCCATTATTCTTAGCCTCTTTTAATCATGGAGTGGAACTTGACCTTATCATACTTCGCAGGGTAGACAGATGAGTATTAGTATGTACTATTAGAATAATGTATTAATCTATGTATAATAATTATGTATAGTCGAAAACGAAATGGCTTTATCAGTTTTGACAAAAAATTCTATCATAATTCGAATTCATTAAGATCGTTATTTAATGTTTATGCGTGAGCTTGACGTCATTGGTCGACCGTTATCAAAACTATGCTTAGATTAAAGGTGCAATCTATTTTAAACTTTCACTTCAACGCAATAAATAATAATATCTACTAACACGATACAAATGTGTCACTATATTAAACTGTAGAGTTTGTATGTGAAAAACCATGAAAACCCATTAAATAATTTAAAACTAAAGTCAACTTGTTACTTGTGACATTACAAGCTTGTCATTTCTGAAAACTGAAAATGTAGAATTTAAATATTGGCTGGTAAGGCACCCAATTGTTGGCACCTTAAGAGTGGACTTCGGTGTCAAATTAAAATATAAAATATCATAAAATGATAAAATACTTTAATCTTTGCTTATACTTAATTATTATTATGTGATTGAATAGTATTTAATAAATATTATTGGCACTAATGCCAATAAAAGGATTATGATAATTTTTTTATTGCTATGTTGACACATGAAATAAATAAAATATGGTAAAAATATTAAATAAATAATATTTGAACTTGAATAATCATACTGAACTTGAATAATCTATAGTGTTTTCTTTTTTTTACTCACTTTTAAATCATAAGTGCCAATAATTGTAGGACTTCTAACGACTAGGTGATTTACCCTAATTTGTTTTATATTATACAATTACGAAAACTTTAAATTGAAATATTCGCCAATGACGTCATGCAAGAAATGATAGGGATGGACATAGAAGGAAAAAAGAGAGAAATTCATTGGAATAAAAAGTTTTACCGAAAATATGTTTTAGTAACAGTCAATAACGTTGACTTTACTATATGTTTTCATAAATATTTAACGACTATTTGCTAATACAAGAGAACTGATATGTCAAAGTAGCGTCATGCCTTAGCTGATGTTTTGTTGTGCGATATTGAACCTAATAGTTTTATGACATGCAACTAACATTAACTCTAGAGGTGATAAAGCCATTTAGTTCTCGACTATACTTACAAAAAAAAATACCTAACCTATAGAACAAGCTTTGCTTAGTTTAGGACTAGGTGGCGACGTGTGAATGTGTGGGAAATATTATTATTTTATTTATTTATTGAAATATTATGTAATTATCTGTAGAGTAGAAACTTTTCCAGTTTAGACGCTACATATAAGGCAATAATTTTGTGATGACACCTTCAAGAGTTCGTTATGAACAATACCATGGTTATTTTGTATAATACATAGAATCAGTGCAAGGCAGCTCTTGTGTACGATACAATGCAATATCATCATAACAGCCCATTAATGTCCTACTGCAGGGTCCGTCCCCCTCCTCCCGAGACGGAGAGATACTGAGCCTACTAATACCACGCTGGCCAGACGGATTGGTATAAGGTTTAATTTCAAGGTTTCCTCCTTTTTATTTAGTAAAGATAATATTCACGGACAGTCCCTTAGTCGGTTTTTACTACACCCATGGGATGAGATGGGGTGGTGACGCACTGTATTCTTACTCTGTCACCACACGGAGAGCACAAAGCAACATAGCTTAGTATAATCAAATATAGAGGTAGCTAAGTAGCTAGTAACAACTATACATATGATTATATGTGTACCTTTCCACGACAGAGACCTTGGCACCTAAGAATTGCGCTCAGCGGGAACCTTTTCACTCGATGGTCGATACACATCGATTGGTAGAATAACTGTAATAATATTAGCGATAGTCTTCAAGGGTAACGCATTATTGTAATAGCGGAAATAATAACGAAACAGGAAAAGTAGAGTGCTTAGATAATCTGTGGTACATTGAGACTGGTCAAGGATTAAGATCATCATAACAGCCCATTAATGTCCCACTGCAGGGACGGGCCTCTTACTATGACGGAAGGATACTTTGCCTACTAATACCACGCTGGCCAGACGGATTGGTATAGGGGTAAATTTTAAGTTTTCCTTCTTTTTATTTCGTAAAGATAATATTCACGGATAGTCCCTTAGTCGGTTTTTACGACACCCATGGGATGAGATGGGGTGGTGACATATTGTATTCTTACTCCGTCACAACACCAAACAAACTGAATTCCTTAAACTCAAACTCAACATCGTGTCAATTAAGCATAATGCTTAAAATTAAAAAACAAACATCATCAACGTAAAGAATGGATATAACAACAATTTATTTGTTATCACAACTCATTACAAGTTTCATGATAACAATTACTAAATAAAAAATAAGAATAATAATGAAATACTTGAATAAAAAATGTAGGGAAACGGCCTTAATAGAAAAAGGGCCTTATCAGCATTAAGAAATATGTCCAAGTAATAAACGATAAACGTAATTTAGTTCCTAATTACATCTGCTACCGCAACCCAATTTTAGATATAAGTGATTTGTATGTGCGTCTGCTACTTCAGTAATATAAATAACTAAATAATAATAATCATAGGTCTGATGCAGAACGCAGTACTGCTTGACACGGCACGCATTGTGAGGAAGTTTCTATCTCTGGAGCCCTTACCACCAGTAGCTCGGTCCTTGTACCCGATGTTGGTGGGTCTACCTTTTTTTATATTTTTAAATGTGTTTTTTTTATATCTATATTTAAAAATGTACATTGATGTGAAAAATGTAAATAAAGAGATATAATAATAAATAATCCTCACATATTCACACAACGCCATCGAGTTCCAAACTAAGCAGAGCTTATACTATGGGTACTAGACAACGAAAAATGACCAATGAATTGAAATCAACATTGAATTGGACAACATTTAGGGGTCGAATATGGCTGGGGGTAGAGATTGTGGGGGTTGAACGTGGACTAAACCGAATAAACATACTTAAATACTTATTTTTTTAAATAATCTATAATAACAGTAGAAACGGAGAAAGAATAGAGTTTAGTTTCGACGTACACGACCGAGATTGCATTACGTATATTGTTGATTCGCGTATTAAGATTAAACGCTAATCAAAGCTATGTTTAATCTGCCTGGGTCTTTTCTTTGTAAAATATATATTATTATACATGCGCATGTTCATTGCACACAAATATTTGCATTGATCTGTTCTGAGTAGCAGCCATGTAATATATAAGCACCACCCTGCCCAGGAAAAGGGTTTGTTTCGAGTTTTCTTTTTGGTTATGATTTTTTTATTTAATGTTTTTTTTTAATAAATAAATAAATATTCACGGACATCTCTACACAGCGCGATCTGTTCCCAGTAATATAACCACTACGCCCAGAGGTCGTCAATGTTTCTTAGTTGACTGTACTATTGGAGACTAGAAAGTGTGGTGACATAATGTGTCGTGCATGGACAATAATATAAGCTTTCATAATTAATTTCTCTCAATGCTTAACCCATAAATTGCGGAATTATCTGCTGGCACATACTCGTATCTTTCATGTTTCCTATGACTTCGTAGCGTTCAAACGTACAGTGAAGAGCGTGCCGCGGTAGCGGCCGGCGAGTGCCAGAAACATTTTTTTTATGTAAAAGTGGTATATAGTATTTATGTTTTATAAATATTATAGATTGTGTTGGTTATAGCAAAAAAAATTAGGTCATGTTATGTTTAGGGATTTAGGTTTTCGGACAAGTGATATTATAAGACATGAATTTAGGGCTAGCTACCATTCGGACACATGATGATTCGGACACAAAATGTTATGACACCTTAGATTATGGATAAAAAAATTATGAGACAAAATGGAGAACCAGCATAAATATTACATTATATTTTATTACACCGAATTAAGACATATAGCTAGGTACCATCTGTTGTTCTCATTCTAGGAATATTTTCGTGCTTTAGGCTCAATACAGTTATATTACCGTGTCCTTTAAAAATCCTAGCAAAGAAACTTTGTGACGTACCACTTTTAAATACTCCATGTTTCTTTGAAAAGCTTATGTCGTAGGTAACTATTAAAAAAAAAAAACTTTTCTAGCATAGAGAAAAAACATGATATTTTTTCCTAGAACACCATAAAAATATAGTAAGTAATATCAGTAGAGTAGTTTATGCTAATTATTATAAATGATTGTAGGTAAGGGTTATTGTCCAACGCGCGCGATGCGATGCTATCTGCTTCCGAGCGTCGCGCCGACTATATTATCATAATAGCCTTGAGACACGAAACTTATTATAAAGGGCACAAGAGCTGTGATCAATCAGTTTTAGTTCATTATGTCTTGTAACTTTCTGACAAACTTAGATTTAATGGCTAATGGAAGTTCTTACTGAAAATAAGCACTTTTTTAATGGTCGTGTTGGCGCTTAAAGTGTACTTTGGTATACATTAAACGATTATCATGCGATGTTGTAAAAATAATTTTATTTTTATTATTTTGTTTTTTATATTATTTTTCTTTTTTTCACCCTGTCTGGGATGTCAAAGTAGGCAAAGGAAAAGTTCCTATTACGAAAAAAAAACTTTATACCAACCGTAGTAATCATTGGTTCAGTTTTCCTCTTCCCTGCAGTGGGACATGAATGGGCTTTTATTTATAACAATCATATTACCATCAATGTTTCGATAAATAAATTTCAGCATTAAATTATTTGGTTAGGTTGGTAGGGGACGCGCTTCAATAGAATTTACAAGGATGGAAGCGTTGACATCTCGCAGAAAAGGGTAGGTACGTAGCACTCAGAAAGAAAGCTTGTGTAGATGTTACGATAAATGTGATTAATTGAAAATTATTAATAATTACCGGTTATTATTAACTAGCTGTAAAACGCGACTTTGTCCGCGATTAAATTTAAAATGAAATAAAAAAAATTGTATAATTCATACAAAGTTTATTCATCATCATCATCAGCCAATCGACGTCAACTGCTGTACATATGCCTTCTCCAAGTATTGTCACCTTGTGCGGTCCTGTGCCTCCCTCATAGGCCCATATAGGTCAGGCTACAACATAGCTCTCTCCATTGCCCTCTGAGAGACCATGAGGTCAGGCTACAACATAGCTCTCTCCATTGCCCTCTGAGAGACCATGAGCCTTCTGAGTAGGCCCATAGGTCAGGCTACAACATAGCTCTCTCCATTGCCCTCTGAGAGACCATGAGCCTTCTGAGTAGGCCCTTAGGCCCCCTAAATTTGAAAAAATATTTTTTTGTCCTTGCTTGATGTTATATAGCCTTCCTCGATCAATGGTCTATCCAAAACTGAAAACTAAATTCAATTCGAAGAAGTAGTTCCTGAGATTAGCGCGTTCAAACAAACAAACAAACTCTTCAGCTTTATATAATCACAGTTCTAACCTAACATAACCTAACCAAATGATCTTTTGATCGAAAACTTCAAAATCGGTCAAGTGTTTTGCGCGCCATTGGTTTGCTACACTAAGTACCTAGTGTAGCAACCAACCACATTCCTAATTTATGAAAAATAAAATATCTGCTGGTCAAAACACGTTGGGTTTTTATTTATTTATCACTTTTACCAATATGTGTCGTGAATTATTAATAATTACTACTAAAAGTAATAAATTTCGATCGATTAATCACATTTACCAAAACATGTGGTTATTATTAATGATAACCGGTAATTATTAATAATTTTCAATTAATCACATTTACCGTAACAGAGATATACAGGGTGTCCCAAAACTCGACGTTAATTCGAAACCGGGTGATAAGGCAACTCACGCTGGTCATCAGAAAAATATATAAAGAAATCCAAGTCGCATGGTTGTAAAGTTATAGGCATTTGAAAAAAAACGCAAAAATTCCCACTTTGTGACAGTCTTTTCCCTCCTGTTGTCACAAATCTTAACTTTTACCAACTTTTTTTCTGCTGTGTTACCCTGAATAGTGCCTCTTTAAACTCTAATAAATAATTTAAAACCAGCTGGTCTAGTTTTCATATCAATAGGACTTATTTCTTAGAATAAAATTTATAATGAAAAAAATGTCCAGTTTGAACTGACTGTAGTGAAAAAAAAATGTACTACGCGAGTTTGGCAAATTACGCCAAAAGTTGGCGCATTTAGTAAGGATTCGAAAATAGTATAATACTTGGTAAATTGTCGCTGCTACCATGGACAAAAAAATGCTTTTTAGTAAAATTTCGGAGCCGATTCCAATGCTGTATAAGTTAAACGGCTAAGTAGTTGAACCAGAAGGAGTCACCAAATCAAGTGAAAAGTAGTAGAAACTGTGGTATTAGTTGAAAGTGCCAAAAAGTACAGCCCATCGCAATTTAAAAAAGTCACGAATTACACTCATTACATTCATGCAAATTATGCATGTTCATGTTGCTGTCTTTTTTAATGTTAAATTATTAGGCTAAAACTGTTTTTTTTAAAAGCGAGTTATTTCAATACCTCTTCAATATTGTCCGGGAAAAAATTACTCGATGTTGGTAGTCTCCGGATACTAACGATTGTACTCGCAGTACTAACGTGGTACGGGAGAAATTCGTGTGTTTTTAAAATACGATGGGTATGGTATTTTTTGACACTTTCAACTAATACCACGGTTTCTACTACTTTTCACTTGATATGGTGACTCCTTCCGGTTCAACTACTTAGCGGTTGTACTTATTCAGCATTGGAATCGGCTCCTAAATTTTACTAAAAAGCATTTTTTTGTCCATGATAGCAGCGACAATTTACCAAGTATTATACCATTTTCGAATCCTTACTAAATGCGCCAACTTTTGGCGTAACTTGCCAAACTCGCGTAGTACATTTTTTTTTCACTACAGTCAGTTCAAACTGGACATTTTTTTCATTATAAATTTTATTCTAAGAAATAAGTCCTATTGATATGAAAACTAGACCAGCTGGTTTTAAATTATCTATTAGAGTTTAAAGAGGCACTATTCAGGGTAACACAGCAGTAAAAAAAGTTGGAAAAAGTTAAGATTTGTGACAACAGGAGGGCAAAGACTGTCACAAAGTGGGAATTTTTGCGTTTTTTTTCAAATACCTATAACTTTACAACCATGCGACTTAGATTTTTTTTTATATTTTTCTGATAACCAGCGTGAGTTGCCTTATCACCCGGTTTCGAATTAACGTCGAGTTTTGGGACACCCTGTATATGAATGTTGATAGAGCAAGCAGGTTTGTAAGTACTATACATGAGGTTTTAAAGTCTGTGTGTAAAGGGTACCCAAACTTGAGTATAAATTTCATATCATGCTTATATTATAAATAGCAGCATCATTATCCTTCAAAACAAACATATATTTTATAGCATTTAGTAATATAAAGGTTTTATAAAAGCGACACGATTATCGATCGGTATTAAAATAACTTAGTTGAAGAAAGAGTAGTGCAAACTATTACGTTATCACGGTGATAGATGGTCGTGTGACTGATGTTACTAGATCGATTACCCAGTCGGTCCTTTTGTTAAAGTGACGGATCGACTTTCCTACTTATACGTTTGAAGATAACCAGTGGGAAATTGGAAATGTCTTGTTATATATACATTTAGATGGTCAAACTATAATACATTTAAATAAATTTATTTTACCCATTTCTTAAAATTGTTAGTTATTTAGTTCAGTTTGTTAGTGGGTTCATCATCCTCCTGTCATACACATGTCTTGATCAATAGTCAATGCAGGCCAGTATTTTTTGTACCCATTCTAACTCACATCGCGACCTCCTTAGTTTTTTTAAGTTGGTTACTGGTGTCTCTGTAAAGTATCAATTATTGGTTGACGACCTTACTACGAGCAGTGCTACGTTGCTACGAATATTGTCTTTACCTTTGCCTTTGCCCAAGTGGGGGTGGTGTGCCGGAATACTGATAGATGAAAGTATGACTTAACCCAATAAAAGACAAGGTGTTTCTCACTCACACGTTATAACCATGACGCACAGAAACGAAGATCGTATATAATTCTGTTCTGATGTAGACAATAATTATAGCTTAGGTACTATTACCTAGCCTACCTACTGATTTTGTTTCTTTTTAAATGGGCTAATAGACCGTGCTATATGGCTTATAATGTATAATGTACCATGTAGAGTATACTTACCATTAAACAAAAATACAAATTTTGCTACAGTTTACTGAAAACTTTTCGTGACGAAGTCGCAGTTGCAATATTTAATCTTTAAACGTTTTTCTCAACTCGCAGATCTGAAATGAATGTAGATTGTCAGAATGAAGGTAATTATTGAATAACACAGACATTGACGTGATTCGCTTTAACATTCTCAACACATCATTACAAGGACTTTAATCATCATAACTGCCCATTAATGTCCCACGGCAGGGACGGGCCTCCTCCCATGACGGAGGGATACTTGGCCTACTAACACCACGCTGGCCAGACGGATTGATATAGGGTTTAATTTCAAGTTTTCCTTCTTTTTATTTTTTATTTATTTCGTAAAGATAATATTCACGGATAGTCCCTTATTCGGTTTTTATGACACCCATGGGATGAGATGGGGTGGTGACATATTGTATTCTTACTCCGTCACCACACGGAGGACTTTAATAATGAATTAAATTTGAGAATCATTCAGTAGCCATAATAAGTATCGTTTTGACACTTAAGACAAAACATTTTTACTGTTTATAATAATGGCACGAACCACAGAAGCAGTACTCTTATTGTGTATTGTTCAGGTTATAAAGGATAGTATTACTTATTTAAATGATAAGATTTAGGCGCCGTTTTAATTATGAATGGCATGTTCTATACTCAATGTTGTTATGTTTATGTTTCGGAGAAGTCCTGTCAAAGTATTTTAAATTTATTGTCGTTTTATATTAGACTTTGACAGTGATGGCAATGTTTTGTTCTGAGATTTTTTGTTGTTGTTGCCAATTATAAAAACTAGCCTGTTAACTTCGTACAATGTGATTACATAATTTGGTAATTAGGGATCATAACAATAATAATAAAATGGTAAATTGGAAAATGTTGTATTTAATTTACCTTTTAAATATTGAACACAATATGAAGTTAACTCTATCACCTTGTTTCTGCCTAAACGGAAGATTTTCAGAGGTAATGATAAAAAACATTTTTGCACAGTAATCATCATCTCAGGCAAAGTAAAACTTACTCCTCCTACAATCGTCTCCACATTCCTCTGTCATGTGCCTCCTTCATCCATTGTTTGCACAGTTAAACTGTCATGATATTACTGTGCCCTCCATAGCTTTGATGAACTTATTCTCTCTGGGTGTCTTTAACTACATGCAAAAGGCTAGAAAGTATCTTCTTATATTATATTCAATATAAAGTCATAGTTACATAATCTTAAAAACTCTTTAAAAACCCAAACGTTAACTACGTAAAGTTTATTATCGTGATAAAGTTACCCTTTGATGAACCAAAAGATTTCCTTCATATTGAAATATTAAGGTAATTAGGCTAAAATTTATAATTGGCCACGCATACCTGGCTTTGGATATTTGTGTGTGCGAGCATGAGCCGCTAATGAGCCCGTATCACATTTTATGAGGTCACTTCTATGCGTCAATATAGTCATTTAAGGTCGACTTTCTCTATTTGCGTAGTCTTAGTCGATTGTCGCTGTGGTACTAACTTATATAAATAGTTTAGAAAATTTAAGAGTATTAGTACTTAATTTTATTCATTTAATTCTTAATGTCCCACTGCACGGACGGTCCTCCCGTGGCGGAGGGATACTTGGCCTACTAATACCACGCTGGCCAGACGAATTGGTATAGTGTTTAATTTCAAGTTTTCCTTCTTTTTATTTTGTAAAGATAATAGTCACGGCTAGTCCCTTAGTCGGTTTTTACGACACCCATGGGATGAGATGGGGTGGTGACATATTGTATTCTTACTCCGTCACCACACGGAGAATACTTAATACCTATTGATATTTAGGACGTAGTTATGTAATGTATCAAGTCCTAAACTAGGCAGAGTTGCTTGGAACGTCGTTTTTATATTTTGTTACAAAACAACTTCGGGAGATTTTAAACTTGGCGCGTTACAAAGCTCACGGCACTCGGGATACGTCATAGACCTGTAATACTGTAATTATTCTTGCAACAGTAGGTTTTTATCTAAACAGTATTTTTTTTAATATTCACGGACATTTCTACACAGCGCCGTCTGTTCTCAAAGTAAACTAGGCTTAACCTACTTGTGTTATAGGTAACAGAACAACGGATATAAATACTTATATACTTACTTTTCTTTTGTAAATACATACATATTATACATAGAAACACTCAGACCAATGCAAACAATCGTGTTCATTCACACAAAGATCCCGAGGCCTCTGCGTAGCAGCCATGTATTAAAACCACTACGCCACAGAGGTCGTCAGGAAAATTTATACTCTACTGATTATAAGTAAAGTGGACAAAGCGGTGGTACGGAGAAAACAGCTTCATTTTTTAAGACTCACTTACGAGTGGTAAAATCCAAGACATTCGAAGACTATTCCAAAAATAGAAACAAATTTACTACTCCTGTGTTACCACCCTTAAATATGCGACCAGAGCTAGTCAAGAGCATTCAAACGTGTAGTCTATAAATGGGTCAGGACCGAGTTCGGTTACAAGCAACCGCTTTTTTCCTACACGTTTTGTTTGCGTATTTCTATTAAGTAATCAGGCTGTAAAATTAAATGCTTGAGAAAGGATTAATTTTTATTATTAATAGATTCATCATAACAGCCCATTAATGTCCCACTGCAGGGACGGGCCTCCTCCCGTGACGGAGGGATACTTAGCCTACTAAAACCACGCTGGCCCGTCGGATTGGTATAGGGTTTAATTTCAAGTTTTCCTTCTTTTTATTTCGTAACGATAATATTCGCGGATAGACCCTTAGTCAGTTTTTACGACACCCATAGGATGAGATGGGGTGGTGACATATTGTATTCTTACTCCGTCACCACACGGATAGTTTAGTTATGATATAATGGTTCCAGCTTTTCTCATACTGGAGGTATTGTAAAAAAGCCTAAGCGACTACTACAGCCATTATCTATTTATGTGAATAATACACGAGGCTATAGGTATTTGTACCCTTTCTGATACCGATTTTTTACATTAAATTTTTTATCATTGGTCTCGTATACGAGTAGGTATATGCCGTTAGAAAATTACTACGGATTTAATGTTACTAAGAAACACTCAATTTAATTTATATAGGTACCTAATAGGAGATGAATATGATGTATGTAATAAGATGAATAAATAATTCAATAAGTGTTAAATTTAAATCATTTAACAGCTATGAGTTTTTTTACTTTAATCGGATTTACATCAACCCGTCTTCTAAGTCGATGATATAATCTATTAAATAACTGTACGGTATTATTCTTAACAAATTGATAACACAATGTTTTATTTGGATCATTATCTAAATAATTATGACCTTGTTATCGTTTATGATAGCACACAATAGAACAGGTGTCCTATCTATACAAATTGTCTGCGGCTTCTCTATTATCATCAACATTATCTAATGAAGACATCTATACAGGAAAAATAACAACATAGGTATATATAACTATAGAATGCTATTATAATTAAATTGTCATGTTTTGGATGAAGGTCATACTTTTAGGATATCCGTAACTTCACCAGACCAGCCCATTAATGTCCCACTGCAGGCACGGACCACCTCCCGTAATGGAGGGATAGTTAGCCTACTAATACTACGCTGGCCAGGCGGATTGGTATAGGGTTTAATTTCAAGTTTTCCTTCTTTTTATTTCCTAAAGATAATATTCACGGATAGTCCCTTAGTCCATTCCTACGACACCCATGGGATGAGATGGGGTGGTGACATATTGTATTCTTACTCCGTCACCACACGGAGAATCCGTAACCTCATAATACTTCATTAAGCCATTCCTTTAATGACGACATGTTGGACTCAAACCGACTGACAAATAGAAAGGACGTATACTTTCAGTTTTTTGTTCTTACATTAGATGCTCTAGCTCCAACTACCCTATAGCTAGTCTTTATTTTCTTTACCCTAAAAACCAACAAGAAAAGTACCTAACAATTTCCATTTTATTTCAGCAAAAGGTACAATCTAAACAAAAACCGACCATTAGTCTATATCCATACTTACATAACGACAGCGTATAAAAGATTACAGATACGTAGATCGTTAGGCAGTTACAGTGTAATTCTGTTTCATTAGCGTGGATCGATAGCCGCAACCAATTATTCGCCTTTATCACCAATTAAACGTTTACGATGCACCGCCATACGCTGAGACGTATGTGTAAACAGGAAAGTATTTTGTTGTAGATATCATTTTGAATATACATACATAAACTCACGCCTTATCCCGTTCGGGGTAGGCAGAGAAAGCATAGTAGCATTTTGAATATTTCCTGTTGAAAGGGCTGTACTGTGACTGTGTCGTCTGCGTGAATGTAAACTATGCTTGCAACTATCATGGATATTGTATTAGCTATTAGATGACCACTACTGGACATAGACCTTCTGCTTTGATTAAAAATATAATCAATTTTCGTCAGATGCGTTCTCAGGTACATTTTGACGACCGTACAGCACGTATCACTGCGGTCATCTGCATAGTCATCTTTGTAGAACATCTCTATCGCAAAGGCTGTTACCTAGACTATTCTAGACTACAATTCGGTCGCTTGTTTCTCCTTTGATTTCCTTAATATTATTCGACCTCGCAAGGTAACTTCCAACATAATTCATTCATTCAATCTCCATTAATCCGTGTGGTGACGGAGTAAGAATACAATATGTCACCACCCCATCTTATCCCATGGGGTCGTAAAAACCGACTAAGGTACTATCCGTTAATATTATCGTTACGAAATAAAAAGAAGGAAAACTTGAAATTAGACCCTATACCAATCCGTCTGGCCAGCGTGGTATTCGTAGGCCAAGTAACCCTCCGTCACGGGAGGAGGCCCGTCCCTGTAGTAGGACATTAATAGGCTGTTATGATGTATCTCCATTAACTGTGTACTCCGTTGATTGTGTGACGTATTCTGATAAGATCTTTATTGGGAGTCTACGTCTTTGATTCTTTTTATAAAAGCAGGATATGATCATTCATTCATTTATAAGTATCTGTATTCGTAGTCCGTCACTACACATTCAACATTATAACTATTATTTTTAGTCATCACTACAGCATGTTGAATTTAAGTTTTTATAACTTAGTTGAGACAATAATAATTAACTTTATGTAGCTCCAAATGTCTTAGTACAACACTAAATATTAAAAAAATATAGCAGTACTAAAGCCAACCGTTAACATTCTACTGTAGTAGCAACTTAACATTATAAATAGGTTAAGTATTTTTGATAATAGGAGGTTATATCGTTATAAATGCTTATTAAGGTTGCGTAGGGTGAACACGTCAATTAGTTCGTAATCTTGCTTCGTGACTTTTGACTTATGGGTGGTCGATCTTCGAGTGTGGCCATTTCATGATCGTATCAAAGAAATTCGGCCACTATAAATATGATCACGACATATACATAAGTTTATTTAATGGTGTTAATTTGTCACTGGTCTTAGCAACCTGTGTGCTATACAAAAGTTTTTTTTTTCAAGGCAATATGCTTGCCTGTTGGTAACTTACACGCTAGTACATGCCAGATACTCTATGGTATATAATGTAAAGTTCAGAGTAATCTTAATGTTCGTTACTTTGGTCAATCTCCGTGTGGTGGTCACCACCCCATCTCATCCCATGGGTGTAGTAGGCCAACTATCCCTCCGTCATATTCATATTCTTTATTCAATAACAATTTTTACATTGTGTCTGAATTTTATACCACTACAATTGCTTACATGCACAAAAATACATACAATTAAAAACATATAACATACAATTAACAAGATACAATTAAAATTAAAAACATACACAATTTCTGTCAATTTTATCAAGTCAAATTATTTAGTTGATCAATAACTAGTGTATTTTATACATTATATATTTTATTATACATTATATTTATAATTTATTATTCTATATAATCTTTATAAATTCAACATAATATTGGGAGTGTCATATTATCTAATTTATGCATGTAAATCTTCAATAGAGTAAAAACAACTTTCTAGTAGAAATATTTTTAATTTAGATTTAAACTCATGTTTGTATACAGCAATTTTAATGTCAATAGGCAGTTTATTAAATAGTTTGATTGAGTTGTAATGCCAGCTATGTTTAGTTACATTTAGTTTTGGGATAATGCTGCTCTGAAAGTCTTTCCTACGCGTATTTTCCCTTTTTTGTTTGTCTTCCGCAGTTTCGAACAAGTGTATATTTCTCGCAAAATTAATTAGTGTTATGAAAATGTATAAACTTGGTAAGTACTGTCAGTATTTTAAGTTTTTTAAAAAATGGTTTGCAAGACACATCTTGCTTTATGCCAACCATGGTTCTAATTGCTCTTTTTTGTAAAATGAATGCTTTTTGAACATTATATTGATAGCTACCCCCCCAGAACAGTATGCTGTACCTTAGTTTTGACTCTATTAAAGCAAAATATACTATTTTTAGATGTTGTAAGCTGACTTCATTGCGGAGACTCCTAATAACATAACAAGCTGAGCTTATACTATTTTCTAGGTGGGTAAGTTCATGTTTCCAGTTTAGCAGCTCGTCTAAGTGTACTCCAAGAAACTTAACTGTCTCTACACCAACTACTTTCTCTCCATTTACAGCACAGTTTAGCTTGTCCGTGTTTTTAGCGGTTGATCTGAATAACACTACATTGGTTTTTGTCGGATTCATTTTCAAAGAGTTAATTGTGAACCAATTTTGGAAAATTTCTAATGCATCATTTATTTTGGAGTTAAGACTACTTGTGTTTTCTGCTGAAATGATGGCATTTGTGTCATCGGCAAACATGACTAACTGAGTGTCTTTTGTCAAAATCTTTTCAATATAGGGTAACAGATCATTTATAAATATGATGAAAAACGTCGGACCAAGTACTGAGCCTTGTGGAACTCCAGTGTTTATGTCAACCAGTCTAGATTTGATCGGTTCTTCAATGAGTATGCCCCTGTCACTACATAATTTCTCAACTTTAATTTCTACAAACATTTTCCGGTTTTCTAGGTATGATTTAAGCAAATCTAATTCCCTACCTCTGATACCGTAGTGTTCTAGTTTTTTTAAAAGTAGTTCATTATTTACATTGTCGAATGCAGAACTTAGATCTAGGAAGAGCCCTGCAACTTTTTTCTTCTCATTGATTCCATCCACTATATCTTTGATCAGCATTTGTATGGCATCTTGAGCACCAACATTGTTTTGGTATCCAAACTGTCTGAGGTTTAATATTTTGTTTAAATTTAGATGTGAAGTGATCCTAACCTTAACCAATTTTTCTAGAATCTTTGCTAGAGTTGGTAGAAGCGATATTGGTCTATACATAGCGGGATTTGTTTTTGATCCTTTTTTAAAAACAGGTATTACTTTAGCAATTTTAAACTGGTCAGGGAATATACCCTGATTGAAACACGAATTATATAGATTGCATAGGGGCTGAGCTAATATGTCAATGTTTTGTTTTATAACAGTTACCGGTAAGTCATCGTACCCACAAGAGGATTTATTTTTCATGCCCCTAATTAGTTTAGTAATTTCATTAGGTGTGATAGGGTCCCACTTCATGTCATTTTTTACTCTCTCGGTGTGGTCAACTAAAATATCTAATGCAGCTGGTGAGTATAAAGACGATTGATTGCATTTATTTCCAAAATGTTCCGCAAATACGTCAACGACTACAGACGGATCTGTTATCGTTTTATCCCTTGACTTAATTATCCAATTGTCTTTCATAGCTAGTTCATTAGTTCTACGTCGATTTATAACTTTCCATATATTCTTAGGTAAATTTTCAGATGTACTAATTTCCTTTTGCACTGCCATTCTCTTTGCCATTTTTAGAACTCTCTTATAAATAGTTAAATATTTTTGTCTATAGTTTTTAATGCTAGAGTCGATTTTATTAGTTTTTCCACTGACTAGAAAACGTTTCATCATACTAGATATTTTTACACCTTTTGTTGCCCATTTTAATCTTACCAAGGGATTTTTTCGTATTTGCTTTTTTTGTACTTTAAAAGTTTGCTTGAATAAGAGATTGAATTGTGTAATGAAAGCATTTATACCTATACAATTACTCCAGTCTTTTTCTAGCAGTTTTTCCCTATATACAGACTTATTTTTTGTATTAAATATTCTTTTTTTTAAATGTATTACATGGGCACAATTTTTGTCGTATTCTGTTGCCACTGTATTACAGAGCAATCCTGCGTGACCATCACCTAAACCGTTATGATCTGCTTCACAGTTCAAAATACAATCATCTTGAATATTAGTAAATATATTGTCTATGCACGATGATGAATTATTACGGATAAATGTCGGACAATTTATGAGTGGTCGAAAGTTATAACAAGTCAACAAATTTATTAAGTCATTTTGTTTTTTATTGTGAGTCAATAGGTCAATATTGAAATCACCACAAATATAACATTTTTCATTGAGAAACCTATCCAACAGTTTTTCAAACCTATCCATAAAACTATCTAGATTTTTGTCATAAGGACTGCGATAGCAGCAACATACATAAACCCCCGTTGATAAATCTTTAACACCACAAATCTCAAAACTATCCATTTTGTACAGTTTTTTAACTATAGGTAAATCCGCAAATAATCTATCATTACGAGATAAGATGATCGTACCTCCCCTAGATTTATTCACTCTACTATTGAACGACGCCACTCTATAATTCGTAAGACTAAGTGTTGATAACTGTTCCGTTTTCAGAAAATGCTCACTTATACACAGGTAATGCATGCCGGTTTGTAAGTTATCTATATAGACTTCCAACTCATCAATTTTATTTGATAAACCGCATAAATTTTGATGAAAAATATTAAGTTGAGTTTTCTTTACACTATTTTTATTTACTACTTGCCAATCAAAATTGTCAGAATTAGATTGAAATGTATTTACAGAATTAACGAAAAAACTGTAAATTTTCCTCAGCCTTGCCACCCGTAACGTCCGTAATTATTTTCCTACAACTATTATAATTACCTAGGTCAATTAATATTTTATCCCTAATTGTCTTGTAAATGGTGCTTATACCCTTTTTGCTTATTACCCCTGTTTTTATAGAAAACATGTCAAAGTTTAAATAGCTATTACTGTCAAATACAAATATATTGGAGCTATCTTGAAAAAGCTGAATTAGAAGTTTGTTGAAAACTTCAACTTTGTAATTGAATATCGGTTTACCACAAATATAAGTAGGGGTGCAAAGTACAATATTAGTAAATTTCACGGGTTCTAAAGAAGTCTTAATGAACTCAATCATACCATTGTAGTCACATGAATCAAGCAAGTCTCTATCTCCAAACTGGATGATACAATAATCATATAGAGTAAAATTTACTAACTTTTTATCAATGTTGTGCAGTAGTTGTGATACATTACAATCAGTCATAACATACCTACAGCAACAAAAATTATCACCAAAAGTAGTTCCTATATTATTGTGTATGCCTCGAGAGTTAGTCAGGATGCAAAGCTTGCACTTCTCTTCTTTTGTCCCAGTTGAATCCTTTTCAATACCCGTACCGCCATCTGTTGGCACTAGTGTACAACTTTTGTTGTTTAACTGACATGTAGTAGACGGATTTATTGATGAGGTCCTGTCATACTCTAATTGATCCTTGACGAGGTGATTTTTAGTTGGCTTCATAGATGGCGTTGAACTTACATAATCAAATAATTCCCGAGACTGATCTTGTGAGTCAAATGAAAAATCTATTTTAGCTACTTTATTTAGACTCTTTTTCTGTAGCGATTTTTTGCTCTTTTTTGTAGAAGTATTCCTGCAGATAAGAGATAGTTGTTCGTTTTTTACTCTAAGAGCATTTATCACTTTGGCTTGTTTGCTGTTTTCTTGTACCAATTTATCAATCTCATTATCCGCGATTTGTAACTTTTCTTCCACTGCGCGTAATTTCATTCTCAATTCGTCGATGTCTTCATTTGTACTCCTCAACAAGCCCGGAAAGCTACGATTTATGTTATCTCTATTGGGTGTCGATGATAATGACGAGTATTCCAATCCTTCACCTTCAGAATCTTCTGATGAAATCTCATTAAAGGAGTTGTTAATTTGTATAAGTACTTTGTTTCTATGAGTTATGTTCTTTTGACTAGGCGTAATTTGAAAGGTGTTAATTAAAGTGGGTTCCTCAGGACTTGAACTTTTTTCCTCTCTCAGACAATTCATCTGCGACTTATTTGCCATCATACGGTTGTGTTGCGAACTAGAACTCAGTTGATGCCGTGAGAATATAAATTCTTTTTTCAAACTCACAATAAGAGCTATTAGGCACAGATAGGTTTTGATACCCCGACCCTGTCAGCTATTCGTCAATAGCGTATAGCCAACACGTTACACCGGCGGAAACCCGTCCCTGCAGTGGGACATTAATGGGCTGTTATGATGACTTTGGTCAAGTTGTAAGAATAATATAATAATATGTATAAAAAACCCCAGACAAGTGTAAACATGAACACAATTGTTTCCATTAATCGAAACCAAAACTTCTGCGTAGCAGCCGTAGAGCCGCAGCCAGATCGTCCCAAATGGTCCCAATGTAAATACAGTAACATTTTCACACAACTGCATATAGGTGAGATAACCGGATACAAAGTTGGTATCATCATAACAGCTCATTAATGTCCCACTGCAGGGACGGGCCTCCTCCCGTGACGGAGGGATACTTGGCCTAATAATACCACGCTGGCCAGACGGATTGGTATAGGGTTTAATTTCAAGTTTTCCTTCTTTTCATTTCGTAAAGATAATATTCACGGATAGTCCCTTAGTCGGTTTTTACAACACCCATGGGATGAGATGGGGTGGTGACATATTGTATTCTTACTCCGTCACCACCACACCACAGAGCTGTACGTCACAAAGGTGTATGTACCTACCTAAACGGAATTTTGTTGATAGACCTATCAGAAGTAGCAAATAGTTTAATGATGTAGTCAGTGCTAGTCTTAGCAACCTTGTAAGAGTACAGTGTGTTATACTACCTATTTAAATAGTTGCATGTTAAAGTAATGAATATAGTTAACAACTTACCTTCTAAAGTTGTGCGCCTTGCTTTATATAAATGTGTGTATATTTAATGGCAATCTAGTATGATGGAAAATTATGCCTGTTGAACAATAAACACGGATGGATAAATTTCTATTTATTATTCGTTTTATTTTTTACGTTATAGTAAATTCTTTAGTAGAGAATGTTTTTCAATTTACTATTAAAAATAAAGCTAGTATTTTATTTACTGTAGGATTTTAAGATTGAAAATAATAGGAATAATGTTGTCCGTGTAGTCATAGACTAAGATTACAGGGTGTCACCATCCCGTCTCATCACAAGAGTGTCATAAAAGGCTTCTAATGGAGATACAGATTGGAAAGAAAGGTGTATTTAACAGTTTATACATCTCAAGCAAATATGGAAAACTTAATACAAGACTCGATACCAAACCTACGTGTCAGTGTGTCTAGTAAATTAACTTTACCTTCATGTACAGAGAAGTCTCGTCCCTGAAATGACACGTTCGTAGGCTGTTATAAATTTTATGTAATGAAGCCTTGATATGAATATCTGAGAGCAATATTATTAAAATATTACTATTTCATCAAAATTGCTTCCACCAATTAATTAAAATATTTAAATGATAAAGATAGCTCGGTTAAAGTTCTATCCCAGCCATGACAAGTTAAGCAGATAATGACCGATAACGCCTAAAGAAGACCTCCACCGTTTTTCTACGAGTATAGGCTATTACAATCAAGTAAACTTTCAAACATATAAATACCAGATCTTATCCGCTAACCTAATAAAATACAACCAAAGTAAATATGTTGTAAACAAAAACAGGTAAAGTCGGATAAATTGCCCTCGTTTACATAAATACAAACATCTTAAACTTCTTTCTAGTGGCCATAAACTAGTTGAGTACTGAAATAGGAGGTAATTAAGTTTCAATTTGCACACACAAAGAAAGAACTTTCACCATCTGATACTAAAGTATTTACATAGAGGGGAGGGATTGACCCCTCCGTGAGAACAATTACGCTTCATTTAGATGTTAGATAACTTATTAGTTATTTGATTGTCTGTTTGACTTTTTGATTTTGTCTGTTTTTGGTTAATTTGTTTTTTGTTGTAACCATTTGATCGCGCAAGGAAATTATCAATGTAGGTTTCTCTACAGTAATCCTTCGACGTAGTGGGCGAAGATCGTATAAGAGTGAGTTAAATGAAAAGCTTGTTTTTCATATTGTTAAAATCCCTGGACTTTCACACTTCATATTTCTAAACATGTCTTCGCATAATGTCCAAACTTTGCTTAATTTTGTACCAGGAAAACTGCTATATTTATTAGAATGTTTGAGGAGTCATATGCCATACCAACACATACAACAAACCCTGAACAAACAGCAACAGATACTAAATACAACTCTGTCTTGTGCCTATGTGAAAACGGTCCTTAACCTTAAGACGCCATGCAAAGCCTTAGTGTGTACGTTGCTTTATATATCGTGATGGAATTCGTTGGTAGTCCAACCTAAGCGAGTGGAAACGACTGCTTGTTTATGAGGCAATACGAAAAGTTTTTATACCATAATAGTTTTTACTGACAGTTCCAATGATCGTAAATGTTATACATAATTGGTATGTTACGAGTGCATACATATGTTATACCTACCTACTCATAAATAGTTATAATAAATAAATAATAATCCTCACACATTCACACATCGCCACCTAGTCCCAAACTAAGCAAAGCTTGTACTATGGGTACTAGACAACGGATAAACATTCTTAAATACTTTTTTTTTTGTAAATACATACATATTATACATCGAAAACAGTCAGACCAATGCAAACAATCATGTTCATGCACACAAAGATTTGCATTAAGCGGGAATTGAGCCCGAGACCTCTGCGTAGCAGCCATGTTATATACCGACTGCGCCACAGAGGTCGTCATGTTGATTTTAAAATAAATAATCTGCACAGATAAACCTGGGGTAAACCTTTAAGATTTTTAAAAGTGTTCTGTGATATTTAGCTGTTCCCTTAATGAAGAAAAGGTGTGAAACCTTTTTTCTGGCTCAGTGAATGGCGGAAGATGATAATATTATATCTTCAGGTGAGCAATTAAGCATAACGCTCATATTCTTGGGATAAGACGGTGTCACTAATTATGGTTTTTTATTCAGTTCTTTTTCATATTGAGTATTGACTGTGTCAGTTTGGAAGTAACTAGTAACAGTGTGTAAAGGAGTACCTACAATTTTATTTACGAAACGAGTATAATATCATTACATTTGTAATCTTAAGACAACAGTATCAATACATTATGAGTACTGTATTCACAAAGATCGCATGTCCAGTGTCCGGAAGGCCGTGATCCACTTACTGCAGTTATCGGATTAGGAATTCCGTTCTACCGCCGCCGCCCTCGCCCTATCGCTCGCTGAAGGGATTTTATGTAATTAAACTCGATTTTATACGTATACACGGCTTTATTGGTAAATAAATACTACAGGATAATGTAATTTGATTTTGTCTATTTCTGATTTAGTTGAAAACTTTGTCTTGTTTATTTAAATGATGTTTTATTTTATCAACACTTTGTCTGTGTCGTTTCGGAGAAGTTTTTTTATGGTTCATGGAACAATGTCGTGCTAGTAACCAAACATGTTATAACTATACCGTATTCATCCTTACTTGATTTATTTTCTCAACAAACATATGTTTACGTTTTAAAGCAAGTCCGTTTAAATAGACTTTAAGTAACATTAGGTTCTTCTGTCTATGGCAATAATGTTTCTAAAAATATATCCTCAACGTGACTGCAATACCTAATGTACCATATATCTATAAATCACTGCTATTTATGTACCACGTACCAGCTATATAGTGTTTTCTTTCATCATAAAACATAAGGTAAATCGTCACTTCATTGCTTCCTTAATCAAAACATTCATAATCAAATCTAAGTGGAAGCTATAAAACCTAGGTAAAGTCATTAATAGCCGACTGAGTTGGTCACGCATGTCGCCTACTGTACGCGTATCTTACTAGCGCGAACACATTTTCTTCATTAACTTGTCCGCCTCTAAGGTTTTTTCAACGCCGCAGTAAAGCTCCTTTCATATTAGAATATTCGCGTGTGTGGTGGCGTAAATCACTGGATTGTCACTGCGGTGGACTTATAATTTTATTGTCGGACGAAGGCGACACGACAGCGCTCGTCACGCGACGCAAGCCGACGTCTCACACGACAACACACGGATCCAACTTTTATTGTCCCACCACTAATTATGGAGTTATTTAGAACTAGATCTCACCTGAGATTACGAGTCTAGACTTAGGTACTCGCTCTTTCGTGAGAGATTAATTATAATTGGACGGTAATATAAAGTGGATGATTAAAATATTTTGATAGGTTGACCGCTCGCCTCAGAATACACAAAAATGTTGCCGGTTACGAATTCTATTTCGTGCTTATGGAGACATCGCGTGAATGAATTAACAAACTACATTATAGATGGCCAGTTATGAAGAAATCATAAATTTATATAATGGTTATTGACTAAGTATGTAGAATTGTTTTACCTAAAAAAATATAATTAGGATAGTTAAGAAATATAAACGGAAAATTCTTTTCAGTATTAGGTACTAATGTACTCATAAAATGTCGGCTGGAAGGTTGAAGTTTTCCTTGACCTCTTGGACACTTCATATAATATTGATTTGATTCTATAAAAAGATTTCTTGGATTCTTATAACTATGTCTAGATCCTATGTAAGCTTTAGCACTGGTGGTCTCACCTAGTTGTCAAATAGCAAGTTTATTTTATGCATTTACTTTTAGTTTTTGCATGCGGGCGGCGTCACGTGAAAATCAAATATTGCCAGCAAAAGTGAGGTTATAGTTCACTCCCATTTCCTATGTAAAAAACTAGTCTATTATTTTCAGCCTAGTCTTCTTTTATTTAAAGTGAATTTTATAGGTGATGATATCTCACTAATGTCAAGAACTTCCGAAGTGGAAGGTATTGCTTTTTAACGTTAACTCTGTAGTAAGAACTAATCGTAGCCTTTGGGCGTTTGTGTAACAACAGATAATAAAAAATAAAATATGTTATAAACCCCATCTGATGATTCATTATAGATAGTAATATACGTAA
Source organism: Schrankia costaestrigalis (assembly GCA_905475405.1). NCBI lineage: Eukaryota > Metazoa > Arthropoda > Insecta > Lepidoptera > Erebidae > Schrankia > Schrankia costaestrigalis. Next base: position 11,529,636 of record FR997843.1, on the reverse strand, counting down.
TGTTTAATTTTCACAGTGAACTATTTTGTTACATAGTGTAATTAACATCATCACCACGTAGACAGAGTTTCAGTAATTTCAGTAACTAATCATTAAGTTAAAATTGGTTTGAAAATCCGAATGTGTATTGGTTTTGTGACCGCCGATCATGTAATTGACATACAATGTTGCTATTTTGCATGGGAAACATACGCTAGAAAAACAGTAGACTCTTTTTTTTTAGCATAGCAAACATGCTTGAAATAGTACACGTAATAGCCCACAGTCAAAGTAGGTTGTCCATCGGGCCACGCCCTCCTACCATGCTATTACGCGACAGGATGCCGGCCAGTCCACTAATAGGTGTCATTACTGTGTCGTTCAGAAATTGCTTCACTATCGGAGGAGTTATCACGAACGGTTTATAGGTCCAGATTACATGGTACGGAGAGTTTTTACACGCGGTATATAAAGTGCCTTTGTAGGCCGTACTCCACTCATCGGTTATTGTTCATTACTGCTTTTAATTGGTTTAGCGGTTAACTATAAATGCGTTATTGTAAGAAATACTTTTTTTGTTGAATCTTTCGTAGTGTCGTATTGACAGCGATTAAATAGCTTTTTGCTACAAAAATAATGTAAGTTTTTCTTTGTCGTACGATTACAACTTGGCATTTTCCTATATATCATCCAGTCGGGGTCGCATGAACCAACTAATTGAGACTCTGAAGAAGGTATATCATTAAACACCACGCAGCCAGGCCTGACGGGTTGGTTTATATTTTGACGACCTCTGTTGCGTAGTTGGTATATAACATGGCTGCTACGCAGAGGTCTCGGGTTCGATTCCCGCTTAATGCAAATCTTTGTGTGCATGAACATGACTGTTTGCATTGGTCTGAGTGTTTTCTGTGTATAAAATGTATATATTTACAAAAAGAGTATGTTTATTCGTTGTTCTGTTACCCATAACACAAACAGGTTAAGCCTAGCTTACTTTGGGAACAGATGGCGCTGTATACAGATGTCCGTGAATATTTATATAATTGGTATACATTTTCCTTCTTTGTTTTCGTACAGAATCGAGGGTTTCGTAGAGAGATCTTTGAACTTGTCCTTACCGGATTTTTACATCAATCTTAATATGAAATAAGATACCATTTTTTCTTACTTCTTTACATACTTTTTGAATAAGCTGTAGTAGTTTAATTTACCACGACTACACCAAAAATAATTTCTAGGAAAGCAAACATATCTCAACTTATTATCTAAAGTAATTTTACAGACAAATGGAATTCATAAGCGGTTAGTGTATTTAATTTATTCACCGTAGTCGTTCGCCATGATAATGAGTGTTGCGATGAATAAGTAGGCACTAATGCCACGGATATCCTACCACGGGGCGGCGTGCCATACCAAGCCAGTTGTCGACTGTCGTGCTAGTAAACATAAGTCTTGTGGATTTCTCTGTTTGTGTTTATGTTATTACTGTTATTCTAACATTTGCTTTCAATATCATCAATTTGGTGAAGGCCTTTTCTTTAACGGTGGCAAGGTAAAAAAGTTACTAGCTTGATTGTGAACTCAACGCATTCAAAATTGCTGTTGTGATTCCCAGAATTTTACTCTGTAACTTTATTAGCATAGTTAATTATTAAGTAAGATGTAGAGAAAAGTGAAAAAGGACTATTAATTTACTGTCTTCTTTAGGAAAGCTTCTAGAAACTTCTAATCTATTGCAAATAATCTAAGTAGCCATTAAATAGATTTTGAAGACTTAGATATTTTGATTAAGGACCTTGGAAAAGACTAAATGATGAAAAAACTAATAAACGTGGATGGGCCACCGGTTAATCGTTCCGTATTTTTCTATAAATTAAATTTAAAAATTAATAATGGTTACTTTTGTCCTAGGAGTTATTATGTCACATTATGCCCTAAACCGCTGATTAATTTCGCATTAATGTCCCACTGCAGGGACGGATTAATTTAACGTACACAAATATCATTCTAGCTTAGGGCAATCATCTGTGAGCCACATCGAGCTTACATGAAATTCGAAACACCATCATCGCGCCCGCCAGGCCTATAAGGCAGGTCTATGACCTCCGTACCACATTAAAGCACCCGTGGTCAAAGATATAAGTTTTACTTTTCTTTTTTTTCTTTTTTTTGTATGACGAGTGGCTATTTATTTACAGGTTAAAGTAATTAGTGTTGACCACAATAATTAGTTGCTTTGGATAACAATCGTAGGTATTTAGCTTTTTATTTGGTTCTAAAAATATTGTTTTGTTGAATTAGAATGAGGAAATTATGTCGAATAGTAATCGTTTTTAATCGACACTGAAAAGAGTAGGAAGACTTGTTTACGTTGTTTTTTTTATGTTTACTTGTTACTTTAGAACTTAGTCAGTTCATGACCAATGATCTAATTTTTTATTTTGTTTGAAAAGGCATAAAAGGCTGTAACTTGATTGTTATTTTAAAATCCTGTAAAGTATCTGTGAATTATCTATTAATTCCTTAGGGTAACCTGTGAATTATCTATTAATTCCTTAGGGTAACAACGATTTAATTTTCAAATTATAGTTAAACACAATGCTGTAACGATAGCTGAGAACTGGGATTTTAATTTTATATAAATAAACTTTAACAGCTTCGTCTTCGTGATAGATAATGTATTATTACCATCTACCCTCGCATCTTGAGATGTTAATATCTTATATATTATCTATCACGAAGACGAGGCTGTGACGTCGCATCACCAGTCAGCTTGCGACCACGGCCAGTGCAACCTGTGCCGAAACGTCAAGTAAAATAAAGGTAAATAAAATGCGCGTTAATATTCCGTTTATATAATATTTATATATAAATAAAGCGAAACGATTGTTAGTTCAACGAAAGATTTAAATAAGTTGTTTTAAGAAAATCTAATTGGTATACTTAATCTAACTAGATTCTAGAGGAAACCCAATATTTCAAGCTGGAATAAGTTTTTTTTTTAAATTTGCTATATATTTTTACCTAACTCTTCTCATAAACTCTACTGCAAGAAAGAATGTAGTTTGAAGATAAGCTAAGTAACAGCGTTACGTTTATTTATTTGTTATTTTTTTCGTTTCTAGTTACTTACTTGGCTGATGCAAAAATAGTAATCAAAATTACAAACAAGAATTTCCAAAATAATGACTATATCGTTTCAGTAATGTCTTTACTATCACATATTATGCAATAATATAATATTTGATAGATAACAATATTTATCATAATATAAATCTGTGTGCCACGATGACTGTGTTTTATTAGAATAACCACTTAACGCCAATCGTGAACTGTGAATTGTGATTATATTAACTTACCATGATATAGAGATACTGGATGTGCTGTGAGCGTACTTGGATAATCCTAATATTATAAATGCGAAAGTTTGTGAGGGTAGATGGATTGATGGATGTTTGTTACTCTTTCATGCAAAAACTACTGAATGAATTTTGTTGAAATTTGGAATATAGGTAATATAGGGTGTAGAATAACATTTAAGCTACTTAATCAACGCGGATGAAGCCGCAGGCATCAGCTAGTATGTTGATAATTCTTGTTTTACAACGCCATGTCACACACCTATAACTTAACAGCAGCCTTAACAGCCAACAAACTGCTGTGCAGTTTGGCGGAGATTGTGAATTTTAAATAAACACTTTTTCATTTTCATTCATTTCATTTAATATTAATTTTAAAAATATACAGTCATTAAAACTAATTATTATTCATTATTTAATATCCATGACAATGTAATGACGGACTAATAATACATCGTGTCATGCTATTTGTCGTTAAGAGTTAGTCTCTCTGTCTATAAAATTTGCTTTTGTAGCGTTTAGGAAAATTGTATGTGAAACCTTAAACTAATTGATCTAGTCCGTGTAGTGTTTGTAAGTCAAGTATCGCTCCGTGAACGTCTTTGTAATGAGGCATTAAGTAGTTTGCTGTTCGTGTTTATTATAAGTAAGTTATTGATTACGTATGAAAAGTCGGTTTAATACAAGGCTACGTTTGTCCTTTGACACACAATCGAGAAACGCTAACGCCAAATGTGGGTCACTTTAATCAAGTGTAAAACATAGAATAAAATGTGACAAGCCTGAGGCATAACTACATATAAACCCCATCTTCTAGGTACACGTCATGGATTCTTTGCTTAATCAAAAATGTGACATTAAGATGGCGGAACTCGAAAGTTTTATTTAAAATCGCTTAAAATTTTGGAGGGTATGACTATTTTTTTATTGTTTTAGAGTTTATTGCAATTAGATGAATAAAATGGAACATGCTCGATACATAAAATCGCTATGACCTGTTTCCTTAGACTAACATTAATGGAAGAATGAAATATAAACTTAATTAGAAGAATAAACAATAGAAATTAAATAAATACCGTTGGAAGCAATAATACGATCACTTAGGACTTAAATACGAAAGTAAACATAAACCAAAAGGTCAAAGAAAATTTTAAAATAAAACATTTTTTAGGCGCTTAGCACTTCTAGTGAAACTTATTAATATCCGTGTTACGCCATTAGTTCATTTTAGGGGTAGATGATGTATCCAGATACGGGGGTCAAGTGTCCCCCCGGGGGGCTAAAATATCCATAAAAGGGGGTAATTTTGACCGCGCAGTCAGATCGAATATGAAGATAACGGCCACAAGACACACAATTTTATATGAAATTCTGAACTCCTTAATTGACTTTAAGATGGCTATCACGCAAGGGGCATTAACTATATACTTGGTCAAATTATTTTGTTTGTATCAACATATCTATTTAGAATTTAAATATTTTGTTACTTATATTTAATGTAATAAAGTAGTTTTTAGTTTAATAAAATTATTCTTGTTAGATTAGAATAGGTAATAATTTTCTATTTAGAATATTATGACTTTTCTATTTAGATTTTTTGTGTGTTGCATATTTTATCATAATGACTTGAAAACTTTTATATGACATTATTTAAATTTACTGTCGGTACGACATTAAATTTAGAAAATTGATTAGACGTCCATATGCTGTGGATATGTATGTCCTGTTTGACAGATTCCTAAAGTCTCCAGTCTGTAAATGGTACAAGTTTGATACGAGCTTTTTTTTGTTTTCATGTAAATTGAAATGTATATGACTATACTGACTTTTCATGTAAGTATGCCGTATGGATTTACAAGAAAATAGTATTTAAGAATGTTTATCTCTTCTTTAATATTCCCAGTAGGTACAAGATCTGTTTAGTTTGGGACTAGCGAGGTGAGAGGAATATTGTTATTTTACACTTAGTTAGTATCTATTTTATTGTCCAGCACAAGTTCTGCTTAGTTTAAAACTAGATAACATAAAGCAATTTTCAGATAACAAAAAAAAAGAACAGAGAAATAAATCTTCCTATTCGCCTTTGCACAAGCAGAAAACAATAATCTGTATTTCCCCCGTATGGAAGTTAAAACCCTGATGATATGTGTTCCCACCCCTTACAAGAAACTATCAGAGTAACACAAGTATTGGCTACAAGAGGGTTGTTTTTATAACGTCCGACAGATGGCGCATGTCATTTAGTGCAGCCCTATTACAACCACTATAACATGACCTACCAATTCCTTACCATTTCCCTGTTGAGTAAAGAGTTTGAATCTCGTGAGCGGGGCATGGTAGTTCAAGTTATACTAGTGATGTACTAGAAGGTTAAGAGTCGAAAGGATCAGTTACGGTATAACATCAATTTCTGCAGCCAGTTATTGATAGCGTGACATAACAATAACATATTTCAAGTGCTAAGGAGATATAAAAACATATGAACTCTAGGAAAATAGTTCTATGATTTTTTTTTTGAAGATAAATTCAACGTTTTAGCTGTCGAATAAACTTATCAAAAACAGTTTTCCTAGCTTTAGGATTATATGAATCAAATTGATTAAAAAAGTAGTAAGTACAATATATATTTTGGGAAAAGTACCTGGCTTCAAAAAGAAAAGGAAGTTTTTAATCAGCATGTCAATTCTAGTTCCTCAAAATCGTTAAAAAATCGGTTCAGTTAACTTTTAGTTGTCAAATTGTGACACAATAGGTAAGAAAATTTGACAACTAAAAGTTCACCCGACACACATACATGAATTTTTAACCATTATAGGGAAAGAGAATTGACAAGTAGGTTGAATTTTTTTTCTCAATGTATGTTACTGCAGACCTTACAATTTACTAATACCTACCTCATATTATCACAACGTCATACTAGAGCTCGACCATTGCAGAACATACAATACTACACATATAATAAAATAAACTTAAGTGTAAATATTATTTCAAACGTTTAAATTCACTAGTAACTAAATACTCAGAATACAATATTGAAACGATCTTTCCATAAACACAAACATCTTTATACTTTTCACAACTCATGAATCAATTGTTAGAAAGGCCCCAACAGTTTCTAAGTAATTAGAAGTAAAAATCGTAACAAAAAGAAATAGGGTTCTTTTATAATAAATAACAAATAAACAAAATCTCTTATATCACCGCGTGATTTTTTTTCTCAACTTGTCCAATTTAGCTGTTTCACAATTACATAAACAAAAGTAAGGTTGTAAGACGTAATGGTGGCATAACTGCTGGACGAAGTAGGAGTTAATTAAACAATAAATAGCCGTCCGCCGGCGACCTAACGATTATTATATTCAAAAGGAGCTTTTGAATTCCCATCACTCTCAAGTAATGTGTCAACATCGTCGAGGCCACCTATTCTCTAAGTAACACTTACAAGGCTTTAACTTCGGTTCATAACTTTACTATTATATAATATTTGTTTATATAAATTGTATATAAATCTCTGATATTGGTGATGTTATTGATGAAACGACATCAAAGATTAACTGCATCGTTGCATGAAGCCTTAGTTATACACTTTGTGGCATAAATTATAGGAATTCAGATTAAACTTAAGGTAAATTAATTATGTGATGTTCCTAGTACTGATGGGCTTAGAATATATTGACGAAGGAGTGAAGTTGTGTTTTGATTACATTTGAAACATGGCAGAGCTTTTACTTTGGGTACAAGACGACACTGAAACGCTTGTTTAATAAATCAAAAAGCAACAATTATATCAAAATTAGTAACAGGACTTCTTTGCCAAACGAACCATTGTTTCTTCAATAGTCCAGATTACCCAAAAATCGATTACCCAAAGATCCACATTGAGTCATCAATAGATTTTGTTCATTACTAAATGATTATAATTTATTACTTCTAACAGCACATTTTGCGACACAATTTTAACTTTTCACATCTACCAGCTAAATAATTCTGACAAACTTAATCTTCATATTTATATACCACGCTAGCCAGAAGGATTACTGGTAACATGCTGTATTAGAAAGGCTAAGATATAAAAAGAAAATATCGTGCACTTTGATACTGTTCGAAATGTAAGTATAAGACTGCAGAATAGGGCCCCGCCAGTCATTACGGGGCCGCTCGTTAACGTTCTCTAATTGCATCGGGTTAATATAGACTTTGTTAAATAAAATCTCTCATCTAGGCACCTCCCCGGGGTGGTTTTTTCGTTATTTAGCACGGTGCAGATGCCCTTAATGACGCGTTTGAAACTTACGATGACACTTGGCGTACGCCGACTCTGGGCCGTCGGGTGGTAATTGCACAAGGAATTAAAGAATTTCCGTTCTTCTTGTGAATTAATGGGACGGCCTATGTACGTGGGGGGACTAAATGTTGTGATATTATTTATAAACGTTTGCTGTTGGTTATTGTTATTCGTTTTTAGCATAATGAATATTAGTTATTCGTCTACATGTACGTACGTTGAGGTTTTCTTTATTAGGTAAGCTGTTAAAGAAGGTAAAACAAATACAAATACTTAGTAAACAAAAGAGAAACAGAAGTATCGTACGTAAAGACAGTATGCTATAATATTATCACATAAGGCCATTCAAGAACACCTAGTCCAATATGATTAGCTATCTATTTAGCCAGTTAAACAAATTAGACTTTTTTTTTTCAACTAAGAAGTGAGTATGTTTGAAAATGTCATAACAGTTGATCAATTTAAACTTGCAGCACAATTAACGCTTTATCATTACTTGATTCTGAATAAAATGTTTATTAAATTCATATCTTTTTAAAAGTACTTATTCATACATATATTACGTAAACATTACGTGCCTATTTATAATAGTATTTATTCAATTTATTAAACAGTGCACACTCACGCAACAAAATAATATCAAGGATTTCATCTAATTAAAATCTTATAGTCGCCCTCGCTTTTTACATTTAACTGTCCAAGTTTTGATGGCGACAAGCGAGTTTGTTTAATAAAGTTCAAATTTACAATAATGACGATGAGAAGAGATTGGTAGGAGGCATGTATTTAGCACTGGTTGAATTCAGATGGCGGCACATGGTGCGAACGTTAACATTCAGTAATTCGCGCACGATTAAAATTATCCTACTCCGTTATCGTTGAGGGAGTGACGAGTGATGTAGACTTTAGTTTGTATTAGATATGGCTGTGATTAATTACGATGTAGACTAATTATATTGAAAATAAATTGGATTACACAATATTTACTTGTGCGATACTCAAAATGATCGTCTAGAATTCATGTTGTGTCTATAAAATTAATATTTGAAAATCTGTGACTGAGCAGGGCCTCTAGAATAATGATGCCCTATTTTTGTAATTTATATTTAACTGTATATTTATAAATATGGTTTTAAGACATACAGTTAAAAAAATTTAACTGAATTATAAAAATAACTATATTAGATAAGGAAACAAGTGTTAAAATAAAATTGGTTCTCAAAAATATATGACGGATTGGGTGAGTATCACAGAAATATTCACTCTGATATTCAATCTCAAAATCTGGAGGTTTAATATGTTTTAATTTCCCTTGCTACTTAATTTTACCAGAATTACTTAATAAGAATTAATAACAAACATCATACAAATACGTACCGTATCTATACATTCATAGCTCTACAGAGTCAAGATGTGAACAAAGACGTCCTACAAGACGGGTGTGCCTTAGAAACGGATGACGGCGTGATTGGCGCTACTTAATTAATCCCAGGGCCCTCTCTAATTAATAACAATAATTCGTTAGCGAGTTGTCGTTCACTATGACGTCACGCACAACACTCCACAGTCTTCCTACAAATAAAGTTTAATTGTTTTTGATAATTGTAACAATAGAGTCTGGGCGAGTGTAACATATTGGATTATGTGTTACGAGTATTGTTATGTCAGATAGTGTTTGTTGTGCTGGCAAATTCTGGGGCGTACTGATTATAGTACATGGTATAGTGCTGGTCTTGGATTTTGTTCCCGTTCAATGCAAATCTTTACGTGCATGAACATTAAAGCTTACAAGGATTTTGATTACTGGCCTCGGGGATTCAGTTCAATATTTAATCAGTAATGCGGCAAAATTATTGCCACGCATTTGATACAACAAGCAATATCCAAGACAGGTCATGAACGGCGAGGATAGAACGAAAATGTAGATTTATATTTTATTATTTATCTACTTCGAAGGAGCTAAAAAACGGATAATAATGTTTTAGTAAATACGAGTTTAATGCCGCACAAGGTGGCAATACTTGGAGGAGGCCTATGTCCAGCAGGGGACGTTGATTGGCTGAGATGATGATGATGATGAAATAGGAGTTTTATTATCATCATTACGTCAAACGACTTACTAGTAAGGCCGCTTACCCTTTCATACTTATACTACCTTAAACTAATAAAAAAACACCAAAAATCTCACGTCATAATCCCCTTTCACAAAAAAAAAACCTAAACAAAAATTAAATCATAACATTGAAATCTAAATCACGTAACAAAAATTTTCTCTTACGTAAAATGAAACAATAGGTCTCAGGATAGAAGCCTTACAGCGTCAAATCTTCCGGGGTTTTGTTACGCTTTCAATTATAATAACAATACTGTAACTTGTCTCAACTAAATTGAGTGTTGGATACCTAACAAGTGTTGTAGGGAGAACTCGGGAGAAGGATCAAACGTACCTTTGTTTTATCTCTTAGCCTGACTAAAATCTGGCTTCGTGTATTTTCTTTTGTGTACAAATTTGTGTAGGTGACACAACATGGTTGCTTATTTACATCATATTGTTGTACAAAGACGTTATTTTTTCTTTTTCTTTTTGATGTTTTAGACACGTTTTTATTACGTGTATTAACTTAGTTTTTTTTTCGTTGAAATGTAATCATCAAAGAGCTTTTATAATGTTTCTTTTGGAGTACTTATTTGAAGTGTGTTTTCTTTTTTGACAAGTATTTTAGTCGCGACTTTGTTTAAATGGAATTGATACTTTAATCAGTGTCCTTGCTTTCCCAGGCTCTAGTAAATCTCTGTACTAAATTACATGTTAATCGGATCCACAGAAGGATCAGCCATTTAGGCATCCCCACACATTCACATAACTCCATCTAGTCGTGAACTGTATCAGTATGTATAAATAATTTCTTTTTTTATATCATGTAGAAGACACCCAGACTAATGCAAACATTCATAAAGTTTTACATTGAGTAGTATCGAGCCCGAGCTCTCTACGTAACAGCCATGTAGTTACTATGCCACAGAGGTCATCAATATTCTTATATGAGCTATTACAATTACTCTGATTCCAAGAAACAACAATACATAAGTTTACATACAAATCGGTTTCACTACATTGTAATAACAATGTGTTACGTCTTTCCAAAACAATAATATGTATATGCCCCATCACTCACAAATATAATAGTAGAATATGTCAAAGTATGTTTTAAACTAGTTAGAAACATATTGGTAGCTGTTACAAACATATCGGTAGCTTTTAAAGATTCGAAGCCAATCTCGTAAAATCGATATTTTACGATGTCCGTGACGTTCGAGACGAAAACGTTTTTGAACGATGACGGATCGTGTGTCTCTTGGCTTTGTGGTGCAAAAAATATTATGAACTTAGTTCCGTTACTTGTAGTGGACCACCTTGAAGTGTTGTCACATGGTAACTTATTTCACATGGTAGGTGTTACATAATTTTAATTGTAGCTCGTCTATAAAATATGAGACATGTAATAATATTGTTAGTGATATTCACAACAAAGTTCTCTTTTCTTATTTTGCTGTAAGTTGGCAGACAACCAAAAGCCCCATCTGATGATAAGCTGTAACCGCTGCTTATGGACACCAGCAACGCCAGAAGTCCAGCCAAGGCACTGCCTAATCTGAAAAATAAGATATTTAACTAATAATAACTCTGGAAATTAACAAAAAAATGTCACAAAAGAAATTAAGGTTTAGGTTACAAAATTTGGAAAAATACAATCGTATTTAGAACATCCTTCTCTATATGAATTCTTAAAAAAGTCCTTTTTATCAGGCATGCGTTTCATGATAAAAACGTTGTTAATAGACTAACATGACAATTATTATAAAAACAATAAAAAATGACGAATGACCACAATTTAATCCACGCCCAAACAGCCATAATGGGGTCATTACAGAAAATGGTTAAAGGCCATTTATATCGTATCTCTATTTGCACTATGGGTAGGACATGTGTAACTTAATAATTGTATTGTGTAGGGTGACAATTGTATGAAATATTATCTATGGGTGAGCCCGAGGCATATGCTGTATGATTCTAATGGATGTTAGCTGTGTTTTTTATGAATAAAAAAGTTAGTTTATGTTATCATGTTGGCAAAGGTTTGGTTTGCTTTTTAATAGTTGCGATGTAGTTTTCAATGTTATCCTTTTAAATTTCTTTATTAAAACAGCCCATTAATATCAATGTCGAAGGTAAATTGGGTCTACTAAAACCACGCTGGTCTGGACGCATAGGGTTATAGGTAAAGTTTTCCATCTTTTGTTTTAGAGATAATGTCTGCTACTCGTTTCAAATAAGTATGTGCATGACCCTGCGTCATATATTGTGACGTCATTTAAAGAAATTCGTAAGGCGTCCGTACTTTTTATTTAAACTTTGACAGGTAGAGGTCAGGAGAGGTCTTTTGGATTAGCATAGTCACAGTTTTGGTAAAATTAAATACATAAGTGCCATCCAAAAAAATAAAGCCATGAAGATAACCCAAGCAATATAACACTATCTATACGCCTCCCATTAATAATATCTCCACAACGCAATATTCACGTAACACATTTGCAACTAATCCTCAATATTATGATATCGGTTTAAATTCGTCAATGTTACGCTAATTTGTCATGCAGAGGGGTGAGTTCAGATCTGCGTGTCCAACAAATACAGATGAAAAGAAAAAAAGTTGACATCTCTATATAATGGTTGTATTATAACTCCCGTCGGGAATAAATGTTCGCTTGATTATTTTATTGTTTTCATTTATCTCCGTGGATGTTAGGTATAAATTATTATTTTTTGAAAATTAAGTTTGATTATGCATGTCGTCCTCCGTGTGGTGACGGAGTAAGAATACAATATGTCACCACCCCATCTCATCCTATGGGTGTCGTAAAAACCGACTAAGGGACTAATCGTAAATATTATCTTTACGAAGTAAAAAGAAGGAAAACTTAAAATTAAACCCTATACCAATCCGTTTGGCCAGCGTTTTATTAGTAGGCTAAGTATTCCTCCGTCGCAGGAGGAGGCCCGTCCCTGCAGTGGGACATTAATAGGCTGTTATGATGATGCATGTGGTAATGGAGACAAAATGTTATTTCTTCGTATTGATTCGTGGATGTCGGAAAGGCCACTGAGGGTTTTCAAAATCAGTACAGTTTGTTGAGATGGAAAACTCAAAATAAACCGAGGAAAATACCGAAGAACTTAGTAAAACTTTTAGAGATGGAAAACTCAAAAGAAACCATTTACATACCAACTCATCTAGGCAGCATGATACTAGTAGTAGGTTACTAGTACCCAATTGGCTAGTCCCGTGGTTGTCATAAAAGCAATAAATAAATAAATAATCCTCACACATTCACACAACGCCATCTAGTCCCAAACTAAGCATAGCTTGTACTATGAGTACTAGACAACGGATAAACATACTTAAATACGTTTTTTTGTAAATACATACATAATATAAGAACAAACTCTCCATAAATTATCTCTGCGCACAAAATGAAAGCAAACTAGACACAAAACCCTATTCAGCTCCGTCTATTTTTGGAGGAGGCTCGTCTCAGCAATGGGTCTTTTAACAGAAGATAACATAATCTTGCCCTAAATATTATTATTATGAAATTTGTTTGATTTGCTCATTCTTACTTGTAATCATGAATATTGTTTTGATGCGCTACGTCAATGATAAATGGTCATATCTTTAAGTACAAAGACCAAATATAAAGATATGTTTTGTTTATTAAATAAACAACGGCGTAGGGGACATTTTATAGTAAGTGGCGTTAGTAAAAAATAGAGGCGAATCAGAAAGGGATACTACACGAAAAAAAAATTATAAAAAGCTAGCCTATTTGATTTCAGAGATGTCTTATAATTAGTAGCGCACACCTTAAATTTCGATTTAAAGATAAGTTCCTTGAATCTCTTTGTAAATATTGTATAAAATGACAAAATAAAGTAAAGTACCCCAACAGAGGTCTACGGAAGTAGACTTGTCTGTGCGATACACAAATGATTGTATTATATCTGAATGCTCCTTGTAAAAGGCTCCGTAACATAGGACATCATCCCTAACACAAACATTTATTTAGGACTTTATGAAAAAATCTTCAAAACACCAAATAACTTAACATAATGAAAACGCCTAAACCTAAACAATTACATCAGCATCATTACTCTCGCGATATCTCCCTAAATTGATAATATCTGTAGCGTCGCGTGGCTAGTAATCCCTTAACCCTCCGCCTACTGCGTCGCGTGAGAAGTGAATTAAATCGCCACGGGGTCCGATACGACCACTTAACGGGTCGTGTACGTGTCTTACGATTGATAGTGAACGGAGGGTTGTTGTTGAAAGTTAATTCATGTTTGTTGTCAATGCTGACGCTTTATTATGTGTTGGAGGAAATGCAGTTTTTCTTGTAAGTTCTTGAGGGGATTAGATTAAGTTTATGTTGGAAGTTTGAGTTTTATTTAGTGGGTTATTTAAGATATTATATGTATCGTGCTTGTAATAGCTGAATGTTTTGTTCCTCTTTCTTCAAGAATCCTTATTACATATGTAATAATAATTTTTATCTGAAAACATTCCGAAACCTTGACTTGACTTCTTTGTGAATGGCCTCATGTGAAACGTCACATATTTTGCCACTTCAGATTATTGTTACCTTTCCTTTTTGAATAAATTAAATTTACAGTAATTGCAGAATCTAATGGGCTAAGTTTTTTTATTATGATTTAATTACCACAGAAATAAATATTATATCTATCGTCTTTACCTTCACATACTGTTCAAGTTTATTTTGATTACATAACTCAACAGAGTATAAAACAAACAGAGATTAAAACTTAATCAGTGTTATGTATGAGTTATATAGGAAGCGTAGTTTTATTGTCATAATCCAGATTACACTGCGCGTTAACTATATCGTATACATTTTAAGTTTTTGGTATCAATTTAACATAACAATGATGAGAGTCTTTATTTTATATTTTTTTATAATTTATTCTTTAAGTGAAGCATAACAGGCTGCGTAATGTCCGTTTATCAATAATAATGCTAAATTTTTATACGTCTAGTTAAAGTCCCTTAACCCTTTTATAACTATCTTGGTATGAGATTGGGCAGTGACAACCTTTATTATCATATACTATATCAAGCATTCCCACTAGGCCAATTTAAGAAATATAGCTATAACTACGGTAGTTAAGGAAATACAGATGCAAATTATGTTTAATTATTTTGTAAAAATATTTCTTTACCATGAACCAGAACCTTGTTCTATCAGTGCCCTAGAGGACTGTTATCAATTAATTCTTATCAATACATACATTTTATCATAGTAAATGTTTTGATACTTCAAACATCAATTATTAATAATCTATTATCGAACGGATGCTAATAAAATAAGCCTTTGTAAGTGACGACAACAAGTTTAAGACATTGTCATAACTTTATTAATCTTTATTGTGCGTGAACAAAATGATAAATGTAAGCAAATTATTGTTCTAAATAATCCTTTGAGTTTACAAAGACGACCCTTTGTCAGTGAACAGTATTAACCCTTAAATGGCGTTGTGCGGGGGTCGGAGCAACACGCGGACTGTCACATTCACAATATAGCTTCATAGTTTATTATAATATTTTTGTTCAATATTGCCCTCGTTTCTCCCTACTAGATTTACGCGTTACACACTATGGAGTTTTTAATTTGTGCTTGTTTTTTGAGTCTTGAAACTGATGCTCATAATTTTTTTTTGATTGATTTTACGGTTACGGTAACCTAATTAATAGTTAAAATAGTTGCATTAATAAAATCATAAGATAATAATTTTAATAAGCTTAATAACTTATAAGCTTAAAATTATTTAAAACAACAAGCAGATTTGTCAATGTCTTATAATATATCATCATCATCATATTTATTTTACAAATAACAGACAGCGTGAAAGTATATTTCATAGTTAAAATAATAAAAATGCGACCCGTGTGTACACGCGTAGCCGTACGATCCGCGATGACAATAAATCATGTAATTTAGTGACGAAAAGCGAATACTGTATCCCGCGCCACATTATACCCCACTGGATTTACACTGCTCACATGACAGCGACATGCGGTTATTACAAGAATTACAAGGATATGACAATTTATATTCGGAAGCATATTACATTTTGGGGCAACTTACTCATAATATAAACAATTGTAAATCTTAGCTAGACAGAATGGATTTGTCATGTTGGAAAGGGCTGCACGCAAATTTACTTAAATATTCTCTTCATTTGCGCATTTAACAAGCATTCCGTGGAAACTAAGCTCTTTGTTTACACATCAAGATTTCCTAGAGTAGTTTCTAGTGCGGCTATATCAGTATATAACTAGTAGAAGTCATAACAGTGTATATGTAAGCCGATCGATGTGGCTGGAATGGGTACATACACAAGGCGAAACAATAGGCCAAGGCGTCGACACAATGGACAATGCCCGTACCTTCGATACGATAAATACACTCATCTAACGTTTGTCTGTGTGTGTGCCGATATGTGTTTTATATTGCACAATGCTTATGTTTGTTTGCTATTATTGTGCCTACTTTGAGAAAATCTTTATAGTTATTTCATGACTGACCTGGCGGGTTTTATTTCCTTGTTAGTAGTGATGGAAATATGTATATACATGCCATAAGCAAGTTTCTATAATATAATATTTATTGAATAATGTTGAAATGTACTTTATTCTAACATACATCATATCATCATTATACCAGCCCATTATTGTCCCACTGCAGGGACGGACCTCCTTCTGTAATGAGGGATACTTGGCCTACTAATACCAAGCTGGCCAGACGGTTTGGTATAGGGTTTAATTTAAAGTTTTACTTCTTTTTATTTCGTAAAGGTAATATTAACGGATAGTCCCATAGTCGGTTCCTACGACACCCAGGAAATGAGATGAGGTAGTGACATATTGTATTCTAACTCCGTCAACACACGGAGATTCTAACGTACGGACGAACTAAATATATACGAAGGTGTGATGAGCAGGTCGACACGTCTTGTCTCATGAATTTAACTAAGGAATTACTTAATTACGCTTTGGTACGTTTTTTGCTATATTTCAAAATGATTTAAATGTTTTACATATTTTTAGTTAGTCTATGTAAATTAAAAGGCTATCAGCGGCCAAGTAATAAAACCGTTTTAAGAACGGGGATAACATACCCTGCTGATTGCAAGAGGATTATTGTCGCTGGGTATGGTACTGGCTAAGAGATGCACCTGGAAAGTCGAACTGGGCTAAAATACACCTGAAATAGACTCTAAATAATTTTCTTCAGCATTTTTCGAAAGTCGAGCGAGTCAGGTTTCGTATGAAAGCTGTTATGTCTCTCCCACAAGTAACGCATGAGCTATGTCAGGTATAATCTTTCTTGGCTTTTCGGAAACACCAATCCGTCGGACTAGTTTTAAAATAACTAGCTAATTTATTCTGCAAACAGATTAAGAGCAACATCTTCACTGTTAAAAGTAATATGACTCTATATCAACGCGTTGGCATTGTAAGAGACTTGTAGATTTACACAACATTACCAGTGTTGTCAATCTCTAGTAGTCTCACCAATCTGTTTGGTATTTATTTATTCTTTTAATATTGTAGCTAGTAAAGTGTAGTTTTATCACTAGTCGTAGTATTTAGTAGCTAGATGCAGAATCGGTAAGAAAACGACAAAGCTGCTAACAATGTTACTAGCTTATTTTCGAAAAAAAATCTTAATCAAAGCTGATGTTAGGCTAGTTATTTGAACAAGTTCCCAATATTACTTTAGCTATTTCGGTGTACAAATTCACAAACTATGTTAGCTCACAGATGTCCGTAACGCTAAAGCTCGCATTATGAAGGCGTGGTTCTGGTAGATAAGTAGATTTGTGACAGTACTACAACGACACACATAAATTTGTGCGGACAAACACCCGTTATAGCGGCTTAGCTTCCTAGCAAACAAGGGCGGTGGGTCGGAATGACACCACTGCGCGTTTGAGGGTTACAACTGTTTATTAGTTCTGAATATGCCGCTAATATTGCTGAATAAATATCATAAAAATATTCGCCCTTTCTGGTGAAATAATTTCATTTATAGTTATGACAATCGATGATGGTTTTGTTATTTAAAATGGTTCTAAGGATTAAAGTAAGTTAAGTTACATTTTCTTAAACTTGAGGTTATGCCACGTATGCCCAGCACCTCAAAAAAGGAAACACAAATTCGAAGAAAATTATTTAGTCTCTAGTCTCCTTTTAATAGACACTTATAATAATATTACCAGCGACTATAATCCAAAAACCCACTCCAGTTCCATGACCCGGCAGACAGAATGACCTTAGAACATCTGACACCACAAAGAAATTCTTCCTTGCAAGCACAGCGCGTGCGCAGTCGACCGGTGTTCATACACAATGCAGCGGAAGACGCCGCGCACCGCCCTCGGCAGATGGCAGCACTGAAACTGGTTTCTAAAACTACTATATTTATTGACCCCAGAACTTTAGGGGATGTTATTATTCTTAGTTTTGAAGGCACGTGTCTTGTAGACTATGGTTTTTTTAGTGGTTAATTAAAGATGTTAAATTTTTTTTATTGGTATTATTTTGTTGGTAAAATTACAGTAGGTATGATTGTGTTAAAGTGACCAGTCACCAGACCAGTCAGCCACCAAAACTAAGTTTTTCTGGAAAATTATTTAAAAGAGAAGTGTAATTATTTTACAAGGATCAGGTACTTCCCAAACGCGTAATTTAATACTCCTTGGATTTACAAAAATCCAAAGGTTGCTGTAACTACTTATCACTTTATAACTACTTATTGTTGATAACCAAGCAAGCCGTAAACTTGTTGGAGTCTTATGTATCTTTTGCCGCGGCATGTTTAGAAGGAGAATCCAAGAGAAAACTAGACATGGAGTATATTCCACACTCCATAATTTTCACTAGTTCAATTCGGTCTCTTGAAATAATTCAACATTATTAATCATAGGAGTGAGTAACTCACCACATCATTCATTTCGTTCAATTACTGCTATCAGAACTAAACATCAGTAAATCAGTTTTATTAGGACATGAAACTACTTACATTTGCTTTGAAGAGAATTGTACTATAGCAGTGTACTGTTACTAATGTGTTTAGGGACTTGAATTAGTTATTATTCTTTTATAAAAAACTACCTAAAATAATTAATTAAAACAGCGTTTTAATATTCCTTTGCAAAGACGCGGTTCCTTAATCTTGGCGTACTATAGCTGGCGGAAAAGAAAATCTCCCCACGGGAGTACAAGTTACACACACAAGACCTTGTGAAAAAAACAATTAGCCCGTTTGTACGCCGCAAATATTCAGCAAGGAGTATTTTTATGCGAATGTTAATACTCTATGTCCATCTTACAAAGTAGCATTTTCTTATTTCAGCTAATTCAATTAGCCTTGGCTTACGTAGCGATGGTCAATAAAATTATAATTCCATAGAATTTCAGTTCAACTCTATTAAAATCGAGTTCTCGGAATCGTTTTAAGCTTTCATAGGCACGCGTCACAAGCAAGCAGATAAGAACACGCGCCAAATCGAGTGGCGTAATGAATGTTCCCTAAAATAAACCGGCATACAATAATACCATCTTGTATTACAAATTTTGTAAGAAGAGGAAGTAGGAAGGCAGCTGGTCTGACTTCTTTTCTTTAGTCTAATGATGGTTTGTAGTGCAATGCGCTCTTTGTTCCGGTGTCCTGTCGCGTGCGCGGCTTTTGTACATATAAGTAGGTGGAAAGGTGTTTAGTAATGTACCGTTGTGAGTCTCAAGATGTTTTGATTTGATACCCTGATGTATGCGGGGGATACTACGTACCTAATTACTATAATAATACTGTTTTGTATGAATACTGAAAAAAAGCAGCTTGTTTTATTAGATACTAAAAGACTGGGTGATTTTCAAGTTTATTAAGTTGTAAATTATTTTGCCAACAAAAATTTAGGGCATAATAGTGGAAAAAAATTAAATTAATATATATGTATATTTTACATATTTTTAAAAAAATCTGTATGTATATTTTTACATATTAAATAATAAATAAAATAGTTTTTTTAAAATCTGTCTGTATTTTTTTACATATAAAAAAATAATAAATAAAATTGTTTTAAAATCGGTATTTAAGTATATTATTATTTACATACCTTTATGTAACATTACGTATACGTGTGTCATGTTATGAAAAAAGAAATGTTTTTGTAAGTATGAGTTGAACCACTTTTTCTGAACAGTCAATAAATTTGATTTTGTTTGAAGATATTATAATGTTATCTTAACAGATTATAATGAAGTTTTACTTATATTCATGATAAATTCGATACTGTATACGATAGCGACTTAATCAATAAAATAATTCTATATATTATCGCATACGTAATGCTGTAAGAATTGATAATATTATATGTATCTACCTAACTACGGCGAAGTGGGTCGATATCTTGTGGTTTGAATGTAGTTAAGTAATACGATTACATCAAGTTTCAACAAAGAACCAAAAATTGCCCGTGGTCGTGTAATTAATTAATTGAGTCGTAATAACTTTGTCATTATTTAAACAATGCCATCTAGTGCTAAACTAAGCAGAGTTTGTATTACACAACGGAAAAACATTTTATTTTCATATAAGTATTCCTCTTGCCAATTTTTCTACGTAAACATTCCACGTTAAAAAGAGGTAGAAGGAGAGTAAGGTTTCTAGTAATTTTATTCATGGGATTATCACAAGATTCTTAAATTTTTTAAAGTATACTTTTACTTCACGAAAAGATTCAGGGTGGTGAGATTGCCTATGAAATTGAGGTACTTAATTAACAAAAAATACAAAATGAGATATTCGAGACGGAGATTTTTTTGTAACTTTGTAAAAAAATTACCATTAATTAATTATACAAGTACCGTAGTCTTTGTCTACCCCCATAGGAATACATACCCCCATATGTCACACATATAAATATCTATCGCGCAGATATCATAATACATATATCAGATAACAATTTGCGTACGTGCTTCACGTAAATTCTCGATTCCAAGAAATCTAACTACAATTCTCAATCATGGGCCAGCATTATAAAATGTAATAGATATGATTGCCACGTCACCAGACATTCGTTTACGATATACCGGATAAGATAAATATAATGTCTGATAGTTGCAATCTTTGCGAATTATATAAAACATTACAGACTACAGTGTTGTTATGGTTTTGAAAAATAATGTATACATAAATAATCCTCACACATCACACATCGCCACCTAATCCCAAACTAAGCTGAGCTTGTACTATGCGTACTAGACAACGGATAAACATACTTAAATACTTTTTTTTGTAAGTACTTACATATTATACATAGAAAACACCCAGACCAATGTAAACAATCATGTTCATGCACACAAAGATTTGCATTGAGCGGGAATCGAACCCGAGACCTCTGCGTAGCAGTCATGTAATAAACCGACTGCGCCACAGAGGTCGTCGAAACAGTGTTGTTATGATTTTGAAAAATAATATTTGCAAGTCTTCTTTATCGATTGGTTAGTAGACAACCTGGTGTCAAGAGTTGTTCCAGCTGTCTCTGACGAACGTCAACAGCCGAGACCGACTTTTTACGTGCCAATTTTTTTTTTAAAGTATTATCTTAAGAACTTCTTTTTTAAGAAGAAGTGCTTGTTGGCTGGGGCGCAATGGTGTATCAATGTTACTGTATTTAGAAAGAAGAGAAAAGTAGCTCTCCGTGTGATGACGGAGTAAGAATACAAAATGTAACCACCCCATCTCATCCCATAGGTGTCGTAAAAGACGACTAAGGGACTATCTATGAATATTATCTTTCCGAAATAAAAAGCGGGAAAATTTGAAATTAAATCCTATACCAATCCGGCTGGCCAGCGTGGTATTAATAGGCCAAGTATCCCTTCGTCACGGGAGGAGGCCCGTTCCTGCAGTTGGATATTAATGGGCTGTTATGATGATGATGATAAACAGAAGCTAGTAAAATGAAATGGATAAGAGTATTAACAACTTATGTCTCAGAAAATTGAACTCGGTGTAGCAGCTCTCTGAGCTTCAGCCAAAGCACTATTATGCTGAATTTTAGATTAAGTAGTTGATGATGATGACCATTAGTTTACTTTACACGGACTCTGGTACAGCGGAGGAACATCTAAAACTTACAAACCTCGATTTAAACCATTAGGTATGCGTCATTGACTATGGAGACCTAATCAAGGCACATACACTAATAAAAAGAAGGAAAACTTGAAATTAAACCCTATACCAATCCGTGTGGCCAGCGTGGTATTAGTAGGCCAAGTATCTTTCCGTCCCGGAAGGAGGCCCGTCCCTGCAGTGGGACATTAATAGGCTGTTATGATGAATCAAAGTATGTTACACTTACTACAGTAAGTGTTTTGTGTTTGTTGTCAAATTTTTTATGAAAAAAGTGGGATATTCTGGAGCATGCTTGAATCACTGTAAAGACCCCGCTTGACTTTATGATACCAGAATGTCAGGACTCTCTACCTTCATTAACTGTCCGCTACAACTGCGTTATTAAAACCTCAGTAGTCCATGTAGTTGCTTGCCGTTCGGGGCCACTTATACTGTTACCGCTATGCTATAATTGATCATCATATCGCCAACGGGCGTCCCCTGCTGCTCATAGACCTCCTCCATATATAATAAACTTGAGCTGTCCTATGCCTTCTTGATCCGATCATAGCTGTCCGTCGCCTTGATAAAGTCGTCTATCCACCCTGCGTTTTCTGTTACACCGTCGCCAAATGCGCACTTTATTGCCCACATGACTGTATTACTCAGCATTGTATTAACACCCTTGCAAACTTTGTAGGTTACATCATGATTCAATTTTTATAACATTTTATAAAACTATTAGGTATGTAAAAATATTTGTAGATAAAATATATTGATAATATTAATCTGTACATCAATTACGTTTATAATATCGATCATAATTATTGATAATAGTATTAGCGAGCAATTTATTGGTTGCTCTACGTGTTCGCAATCGTTATTAAATCACAATCATTATTTGTTTCGCTAATATAATTATATTGTAAGTATATGAATACTTGAGATGTTATTATAAGATATGGAGTTTTACCTACTTATGTTAGCATCTGCTGTTTATATTTAGAAATTACTTCATTTTCGATACGTCATTTCCTTTGAACTGATATTTAATATACTTAGCTAATTTACCTGATAGACAATTTAAGTACTAAAAAGTATAGCGATGAAGTATGAATTAAAAATGTCACCATCGTAGTTCATCTCATAAGTGTCGTAAAAGACAAGAAAGTCAAAATTCGTAGACATATTCTTTATGTAAAAGTCACCGTCAATGGTAAATACAATTTACTTAATTGTATTTACCATTGACGTGAAATAGAATATTAACATAAACCACTTGTATACATAAAACACAACAAGGTATTACTGCTGCTAAAGCGACAGTCAAAACACGGTAACCTTCAGTCTGTAGCCAGACTGTGTTACCCTTCTGACAAACCTTGGCAAGCTAGGCCCTTGCCTCACGAACCCTTGTTGAAGAGGCAATGTAGATATTTACTTCCGGAGACTGCTTATATAGACCCGAGAGTGGGTGCCATGGAGGTTTTGGTCGGTAGACCGGTTAGTACCTCGGAGTTCGACATAACCACCTCGCTAAGCCCCAGGCAACGAGTTGTGTATGCATAATTAATTATTTCCAGTAAAAACAAATTATATAACTCAACTCTATTTCCTTCACAAAAAAAGCAAATGATATTACTCTAACCATTTATTCTCATTGTTTCAGTCGATTCAAAGTCTTTTAAGTAATCCCTCAACATTTAGTACTAAAATACCCAGTAGTGGTGATGCATAAAGCACGCAATTTAGTGTAATTATCCTGCTAATATCATGTAACCCTTTGTAGTGCATGTCGGTACCACCATATCATGTCTATACTCCTCTAGATAATGAATACCACCCTACTTTTCAATTTCTTACACTTTGTTACAAGCCGTGAATCCTTATTTAATGCTAAATTGCATTTATGTATATGTATGGTCGTTTGTACAGATGGATGTTTGTTAACATACAACACGAAATTACTACATGGATTTTGATGAAATAATGTAGTAATATAGAATATAATAACTTCCGTGTGGTGACGGAGTAAAAATACAGTATGGCACCACCCCATCTCATCCCATGGGTGTCGTAAAAACGGACTAAGGGTCTATACGTCAATATTATCTTTACGAAGTAAAAAGAAGGAAATCTTGAAATTAAACCCTACACCAATCCGTCTGACCAGCGTGGTATTAGTAGGCCAAGTATCCCTCCATAACGGGAGTAGGCCCGTCCCTGCGGTGGGACATTAATCGGCTGTTATGATTATGATAGTCTCCGAAATAGCTCTATCACGAAATTTTCTTCTATCACAACTCGCGCCGGTCGCAGACGCGACACGCTCGCTTCACTCGATAGGCTCGTACCTCGCCTTGTCGGCGTTCTAACCTACACCTTTGACAATGTGTGAATCGATGCCAGAATAAAAATTCGTAAAAACTTATTTGCGGTGTCCGCATGTTTTCGTGGTAGCGTTATTCCAGGTTCCTTAATTCGGAATTTAGTTATTCACCTGCAATATAGCTTTCGAATTAGAATATTACGTTCATTTTGTTGTGTTGTAATTCCAAAGTTCAATTTTAATATGATAAATTATTGTTTATTTGAGTATAACACAACTCTTCTCTTTGTTTTAGGAGCAGAAGAAGATGGAGAGCCGGCACTAAATGAAGAGAATAACGGTGAGAACGTATTTATTACTAATTGGATCTACTGGAAGATTTAATCACCGATATATCTTATAGTGTAGTATAATGTGTCTGTTACATTAACAAATACCACCACCCTGTAATGCAGTATGTTATAATGGACTGGGCAAGCGCAAAGTATACCGACTTAAGGATATCCTTATCAACTACATGTCTCAATGTTTTAAATACATATTATATAAGTTTACGCTATCTGTTATTAAGTAAAAGCCAGTTCGTGAAGAATTTGAAGACATGGAGTTTTATTTGAAAGGGTCAAATCTCTTGAGTTAAATTCATGGTTTTTTATCAGAACAGGTAAAGTACCTTGGAATTTAAATAAAAATAAGAAATTACTGTGTGGAATTCATCCAATTAAAACCACCATTATATTTATTATATTTGGTATGAATGCCTTATTTGGTAAGGACGTATTCTAATGAAATTTTTATGATATCAATTTAAAAGTAATCAATCAAAGTTTTTTTTTTACAATTGGTCAAGAAATTGGTTGGTTTTTTGTTTATGGGAGGCAAACGAGCCAGCAGGTCACCTGATGGTAAGTGATCACCGCCGCCCAAGGACACCCGCAACACCAGAGGAAACAGAGATGCGTATCCGACATTTAAAAAGGGAGTACGCTCGTTTCTTGGAGCTCCCCAAGTCGTAGCGGTCCGGAAATATCATACATATGAAAAAAAAAAGATCAGAAAATAAGAAAATACGGTAAATTAAGTAAAATTTACCTGCAAAAAGCCGAAACAGAAAGATGCAAAGTATTACTCAAGGCGGTTGCTAGTCTACCTATCACGTACTCGATAATGCTACGAAATCGCTCTAGTAACAGTACGATTGTTTCAATGAATTATGATCGTGTTATAATTTTTTTCCGATAAAAAGCTTGATATAACGATAAATGTACTTGAAGGTTATATTTATAGTACCTAAGATATTTCGTTATAACGAAACGTAACGCATTTTATCTTATCAAAGAATGATTTTTAATTTTTTTTTATAATGTCGTTTATCAAAATTTTATCAATTTTGTTGACGAAGCAAACCATCGATTACGATTATACCGATTATTTTTATCGAATATTCGTATGGTTTGTCTAATCTTTATTCGGTTATCTCTGTATCCGATGTCGAAGGTTTTTCGTTTCAGTGATGCGTAGACACGTCGGTGTTAAAAGTTGTCTTGTTTGTTATAATAACATTTGTCATAAATTCTGTGTGTTTGTTTAGTTAATTTCGGTAAAATTATTCCGTGTAAAGTGTCGGGGTATATCGCCTTTAGGCTGCGTATGGTATGTATTCTAGTTTTTCTTTCTTTTTTTTATATTAAGTTTTTTTTATACTCTTCTGTATACATAGTTATTTAAGTATAATAAAAAAGGTGAAGGTGACGGATCCTTTTATTCTTCTTTTATAATAATTTTATAACAAAGACGTTATTGTTGTGTTATTAAGGCCTAATAAACAATCAAATCAAGTCTTGGTAATTTATACAAAGTTTCAAACAAATGTAATAATGATTTAAATTTTGCAATCTGTAAAATTAGCTTTAGTAGATTATAAAGCGATGATCTATCTTTGTAGATAAGTTGTTAACCGGTATTAGCCGCTTGTCACCGATATAATCGGCTTTCAAATTTATGATTACAACTAATACAAGTATTAATTGCACGTAGTACCTTTAAGAAAGCAGTTTTTAGGGGTTGTAGGACATTACGTTATAATCCTGTTACTATCATGTGCAAAAATGGTTGCTTTAACCCATGTAGAGTTAAATTTAAATAGAGATTATTTTTTGATTTGTACCTATGTCAAAGTATGATGTGCCAAGGGCCAGGAAAAATGCTATACATACTTTTTGGTCCATATCTCACCGAAAAGGCCTCAATCTTTAGCCATAGTATGATTCAACTGAATGCTATTCTGTTTAGAACCCCGCTTTACTAATATTTTATTTATTTATTTCTCTCTTAACAAATGATGTCTTATGATAATATAGTCTTTACAATATATTGTTTGTTACTTCGGATTCCATTAGTGAAGAACTGGCGCCAGAAATAGGTATGTTATACCAGTACTACTGGTCACCAGGACCCCTACAATTTCAGTTGCGCGATGCATTAGGTGTGAGAGCGATATTAAAGAAGTATGGTATAAAGTACTATTATATATTTACGACCTTATGACACCCGTAGGATGAAATGGTTTGTTGTATGCATTCTTACTCAGTCATAACTGGTATTAGAGGTATTATATTTCTGTTATTTCTAGTATTATGTAAGACAATTAAATTATAAATTGATAGATGACGTAAATCATTATCAAACATATCTTTTGATATGGCAAACCACATTTAGATAAATCTTATAATATAAACTGTACCTATAAATAATTAATCTATCATGTTCGTGTGGTGATAGATAGCCATTATAATAATAATATTACCTTCTTTACAACAGTCACAGAACGCCCAAACTAAGCTTGTACGATAGGTATTAAAACTATACCGTATTCATACTCATCTGATTTATTTTGTTAACAAACACTATTGCAAATTCACTAGTTTTTACATCAATCGCACACTTTGATATGGATGAAAATTTCTAGAAAGTAGCATTAAGCGTTTATGCAATAGAAAACTCGTAAATCACTTTGATTTCACCACTATCTTTCTTAAATTTTAAATAAATATAATTTTTTCCAACGTCAAATTTCACAGATAAAAATTAATTTCACCATTTGACATTTGTAGATTCTAGAATATTGTCCTTGATTCCTATACATTTCTCAAAGGTCAAAGACTAAAGTCTTTAGTCTGTGGTTGACACGACGCCATATATGTTTACATTTTAAAGCAAGTCCGTTTAAATAGACAGTACGTTGTAGAGAGTGGGTTATTGCTACAGGAAACTTAAGATTTAGTGTAACTAACATCAAAACAACCATGAATGATAATGTCTGAAAGTAATGCAGATATACGTGATTCTTCCAGTGATAGACAGGGTACTTTTTTAATCTATCTTGTTCTGTTCTTGAAGCACAAAAAGTTTTAAAAGTAAATTTATTGTTCTAATAACAGTCTATAAAGAAGAACTCTTTAGGGAAGGGTCTGTATCAATGATGAAACAATATTTGGCGTTCTAATAAATGTCTTAGTCTTAGCTAGGTATGATCAATGGTTTTATGTTAAATGTTTCTGCTTTTGTTTTTATAAAAATATGTGTTAACTTCATCCTTAATCGAATTATGCGACACCCACAGGATGAGGTGATCATTTAATTTAATATATCATTTATTTTGGCGTAAAAAAATAATGTTATCAAACATAGTAATACAATCACAAGAAATTAGATAACGTGATGGCAAACGTGACTATTATCACGAATAATATTTACGTCATATTTTAAACATACAGTTTGAACTACTACAAGGTCGCATGTTTGAATCCCGCGCAGAGTAATTATTTGTGTGATCCACATATTATTTCCCGGTGTCTGGATGTTATTTGTGTCCGTTATATGTATGTCTGTGGAAGTCCCCACGACATAAAATCATGGTCACTTTTTCACCATGTATTGAACTCGTATAGTTAATTTAGCAATCTAAACAAATTTAATGGCGTTAATGGCTGCGCTACAGTGCATCTATTATCGATCTCATATGTAAAAATGTACCTGTTCCAAATAAAGATTTTATTATTATAAATGAAAAAATAAACGAAAAAACAAACAAACAACTTAAAATAAAACAATGTAAGTTCAACTAACGAAGAATATATGGAATCAGTTGGTTGCATAGGTCACGATAGTAAAACATGTCGTGAATCGATTCAGTTCCCGGTCGTAACCGTGTGTCATTAATGTTGGGATCGTAAAGCCGCAGTACAATCGGAATGCGCCTTGAAGCACGCCTGCCGATAAACCGGCTTCTGTCTAGTGTTGCCATTTGTGGGGAAGTTTTCCCTGAATATTGGGTTTTATTTGTTTGGAAAATAGAGCTGTAGGTACTAGAATAAGTTCTTATGTATCTTATGTGTCACTTAAATTCAGTTAATGTGTTTTTAGTAAAGAGCGACGTATTAAATGGCTTAGCTTCTACATAAATTTAGAAATAACTTTATCTGTACTGTGATAGCATAAGAATACCTTTTGATTATGTTTAAGCATTGCCTAACGCGCCCTAAGGAATAAGAACGCATTTTAAAGTTTGTGGGTAACAATAATAAATTCCTTTGTAAAATGGTTATTTATCTACAAGTTCTAAGTTTCCACGATCCAGGCCTTGAACCCTAGAGACAGATGTTTTAGGGGTAAATTTTAATCAATATACTATTTAGACAGCTTAAAAAACCAATAGTATTCGTAATATAGTGTAGGAAAATAGTCAATATTCCAACATTGACTGAACAACACTAGTTTATAAAGGCTTCTGTCTGAACACTAATAAGCGCCTCCTTGGTTCGCTCGCTCGGTTGGTTTACGAGCTTACCGCTACGGTGCGCTCGCTTCGCATTCGTCTCGGACCCTAATTAAAATGTGCCGGCGTTGTCTCAAACGACACCTGGTGTAAGTATTGTATGTATTGTTTATATTATTATATAATAATAATCACATATAAACCTTATTTATATAAGTATAATGTATATAAACTCGATATTAAAGGTCGTGGCTTCGATTTTACGTTACGTCCACATTTATATACTGTACATGTTTATAAGGATAATGGAGAGAATTAGAATACGAGTATATAAAGACTATAGAATAAGCTATTTCTAATTTAGGGTAGAATACCTTAGGTATGATGGGTCATGGGTCATAGGAAGACATGCATTGGGCCAAAACCAAGAATAGGATCTTTAATAATTTCGTTTCATTTGTGTGATTGTTATAATTGTGTCTGCTTGTGGGACCGTGAAAATGTGAATAGGTATATAATCTGGTTAGGTATTATTATCGATATGTGAATCATCGTTTATAAAACTCTCTTTAGAGCGACAATTTCAAGAAAAATGATAATGTGTGTAATACCTGAGTAATGTTTTAACTTGGTAGTTATTCCGGTAAAGAAAATTCTGGTAATATAAATAAATAATTAGGAGCATATAATATAGACTACAGCTGGGAAAAGAAAAATACTTGTCGCGATAACGCCAGTGGGGAGAAATAACAAGTATTTAATAAATAAAGTATTTACTTATATCATTATAAAATTACAGGGCGTATATTTCCACTCCACGTACATAGTATATAAGGGTGGCACGTGCAACAGTTTTACATGAGGACCACCACCAATTAGAAGCAATATCAAAACCGTTTACTGAAGTGGCCATCATTATCTCGAACGCTGTATGCAAAGCTAACTCTTCCTCCCCTACAATTTAGGCATAAAATTCCATAAAATATTCATGGGTTTTTGGAGACAAGTGGAGTGAGCAATCCTATGCCAAGGGGTTGGAATATAGTTAAGCGTTTAGGTCGAGAGGCGTCGAGTGCTTTCAGCCTTTTGTAGAAATTTTTCTATCGTTTTGGCGGTTTATGGGCAGAGCTATTTTGTCAATTCGTAGGGGAGCGTGTCTCGTTTTGACAACCCTTGAATATCGTTGGTGGAGATGCGGAAAATTGTTGAATATAATATGCTATATTTTATATTTTTCGGCCACGAAACAGTTGATAAATAAAAGAAAGTTAAGTAATATCCATACCGTGATCATGGTATGGATGGGTGATCGCTTATATTATGAGTGTTTTATAATTATGAGCATAATAAGGATGCTAATAATAGATATAAAATAGGGATTATGTACTGGCAAATGGTAAATCACATCAGTGATTTTTACAGACTGTATGTAAAGACACAAAGAAAAATTATTTGTGGAACGAACAAACACCAAAGCTTTTATTTGTATAATGTTTTGTATTTTATATATATTTGTATCTAATTTGATTGATCGAGATTGTGATACTGAGCAATAAAGGATGGCGTACTTATGTCTTATCTTCCTTAGATGTTATCAGTGTTTATTTATAAACTATTTGGTTTTTTGATTTAGGTACGTGACGTAAATGAGCTAAGATACGTTACAATGCGTAATAGGTATTGCTACCTTTATAAATATACTCATAACACGTAAATGTTAATGCGCATATAACTAGTTTTTATCGGTATCTTTGGGTGAAAAACGGGGCGTTACCAAAACCATCCAAACACAGAACGATTATTTGAGACTCGAACAAGTTCATGCATAAGATTCTAAAATGATACATAAATTATAAATACACACATACATATTATACATAGAAACACTCAGACCAATGCAAACAATCATGTAAATGCACACAAAGATTTGCTTTGAGCGGGAATTGTACCCGAGACCACTGCGTAGCAGTCATGTTATATAACCACTACGCCACAGCTGAGGTCGTCATATAATGTCGAGATAACCTAGATTCATGTAATATAAATGTGCTATTTAAGTACTTGAAATTATGGCAAAGGTTTTAATGGTATTATGGCCAAGGTATTGCCCAAAAAAAGCCAAGCAAAAAACACCCGAATTGATAACGTCGTCGTGCTTTTTTTGGGCGTCATATAAAAATCAAACAACGTAATGAATATAGAAAATATTTCTTAAAATTTTATTTTAAATTCTCATTGCAATCAGTTTACTGCGATTAAGTAACGAGATTCATCATCATAACAGCCCAATATTGTCCCACTGCAGGGACAGGCCTACTCTCGTGACGAAGGGATACTGGGCCTACTAATACCACGCTGGCAAGACGGATTGGTATAGGGTTTAATTTCAAGTTTTCCTTCTTTTTACTTCGTAAAGATAATATTTACGGTTAGTCCCTTAGTCGGTTTTTACGACACCCATGGGATGAGATGGGGTGGTGACATATTGTATTCTTACTCCGTCACTACACGGACAAGTTACGATTGAATATGTAGTATAGAGTACCATTTTATTTAAAGGAATGTAATCTTAGCGTAGGGCTAGCGTTGTATTAATATCATGACCATTAGTACCTAACGACTGTATAAACGCACTGAAGCATGCGACCACTGATTGGATACCTATTTCTGATTTAATAGGATCCGCATATTTAGATATCCGCGGTATAACTACCATTGTAACCACATTGTATTATACATTAGAATTTTAACTTTATGTTTTCGTATATAAGGTTTAAAACAGTACGAATTTATGATAGTAGTGATATTGGGATTTTTGCTACTTGTGTGTGCTATGTCGTATTATTCACGGTGTAAAATCATACTCATTTTAATGTGTTTGCGTGAAATTTTAATAATTGACGCAGTTTCAGTACGTGTTGTATAATTATAGGTTTACTGAATTATCTAATCTTTGTTTACGTGGTCTTAAAACTTATTAAGAATCATATTTCTTGTATAATATTCATATGGGTACATATGGGTACAGCTTATAAATATCATCATTATATTATCTTCTCCGTGTGGTGACGGAGTAAGAATACAATATGTCACCACCTCATCTCATCCCATGGGTATCGTAAAAACCGACTAAGGGACTATCTATAAATAATCTTTATGAAAAAAAAAGAAGGAAAACTTGAAATTAAACCATAGACCAATCCGTCTGGCCAGCGTGGTATTAGTAGGCAAGTAACCCTCCGTCACGGTAGAAGGCCCGTCCCTGCAGTGGGACATTAATGAGCTGTTATGATGAATGCATAGAAAACATTCAGACCCATTCAATCACCCTTTTGTTTATGCACACAACTTTTTGGTTAGTGGTACTTACCTGGTGACCAAAGTTGTTCAAGCTGCCCATATTTATGCCTCTGACCTGCCTTAACGATTGTGTCATTACGACGAGAGCCATCTTAAGCACGGAGACTAAGACTAAGTGGACACCCATCTATGGAATGTCTGACGTTGCTTAAACATCGCATCTAAATCAGTGATTGCAATTGCAATGAGCTCTTCAATCAAATACAATAATTGATAATTAAGAAGTACATGTGTAATAATAATTAAAAGTGGTTTAATACAGAACGATTCCACACTGGATTCAGATTCTTCCCATATTCAAACATAATGGGAACAAACTCTTACAATAAACTGTGACCATTGTGTTCTGCTTTTGTTCCTTTTTTATTGTTTTATAACCCCTTTGTCGCTCCGCAAAGTACCGGTACGGAAAAAAGATATTTTAACTTGTAATTAGTATGTAGATGTGTGTTCCGAATGAAATATTAGGACGATCAAAGTTTTCTTCTATTGCAATATTTTAAAAAGAGGTTTTAATGTTCTGGTGGAAGGACAGGGCTCTTTCAATTATGAAGCCTTGTCATTTCAGGCCAGGTTGGTTATTTGTTGTATATGGTAGATAGTTGTTTGTTTATAAAGGCAAGGCAATATACTTTAAAGTACCTGATAAAAAGCGCAAATCAAGAAAATAAAAAAAACAACTTCACTATAACCTCATCACCTTGCCAGTCTGGCCAAATGCTTTTCTAATGTGCGTTTGAAGGACTCGATACATAGATAGCTGATGTTTATATGAAGTTTTATTTAAATTTTTACTTATTACGTCTATAATTTATACTACTCTTTTTATACCTACAAATCCGGTACCATGTGGTGAGGTAATATTATGGCGTCACTCGTTGTTAAGATAAGATTTGATAAACATAATATAGTGGAAAGAGAAGAAAACATTAAAACAAACGATTTTTCAATCCATCTGGCCAACGTGGTATTAATAGGGTAAGTTACTCTCTACCTACCTCAGTGTATAGGCAGTTGTTTTATGCGACTGCATGAACGACGTCGCAGTATCGAATCCTATGTAGAACAATTGCTTGTGCATTCTACTTGAAAGACATCCAGGTTTAGTCTTCTATGTCTTCGACAATAGGCATGATAATATTCAGAAGTTGTATAATTTAAAAACATCGTTAAGGATAGGTGCAACCAATCAGTGGGATAGCAAGGGCCTATACATGTCGCATTATCATCTGTGTCATGGCCATAATATCATTTCCCTATATCTATCTCGCTTACACTTACGGGTCTTCTATTCTTATATAATATCTTCTATCTCTTTTTGGAGTACTCAGATGGTAACATGTTTTCTATAGTAAGAATAGAATAATATTCTAACGATTAATTTTTGTATCAGTTTGCACACGCTAATCTTTAATAGTAACGGATGAAGGTGTCACTGATTTAAAGATTAGTAAGTGTTATCTGTTTGGTTGAATTCTGTCTATTCCTTATTTATTATCAAATTAATTTATTAGAAAAGACTCTAATTTGTTCTCTAGTACTGCTAGAATTAGTGTAATATGTAACACTTTTGTATGTTTACATCAGGAAAATAGGAGTTTATATTATGAAAAACAAAAAATAGAAAATGAAAGAAACATTGATTAAGAAGTGATTTTTAAATCCTATTAGAATTAAGGAATGGTAAAATTATGGATTCCTTTTGTAGGAACAATTTAATAGGATAAATACAACGGTAAAATTATTTTACATTTTAATACATCCAAAAATAAAACAAGTTATCAATTCTAAATTAGTATATCGACGGGTCCTACGTATACTGGTGTAACCCGCAAATTGACGAAAATGACTTTTTTGCATGAATGGCCTTAAAATAACCTATTCTTCTCAAATCAGTAAAAAAAAATTAAAATTTCTTTTAGTTTCGGCGATACAAACTCGTAAACTGATGTAAGTAACACAATTTAATGCAAGGAGACAGTCAAAACTGATATAAGTTATTTGCATTAGTTTACGTAGTTACGATCTACGTGACGCGTGAGTGTAAGTGACCGTTGCACCAGTATACGCGCGGCGACGATACAGCGCGTACGTACGATACGGGTGTAACTGCAACGAATTTTACTTTATGTATTGAATTTCTAAAAATTATTCATATTTTTACGACGTTTTGAGTGTTTAAGATCAGTGAAAATAAAAATAATAATAAGCATGAAGCGTTCTTGGAGTCAATTAACCCAGATACTCCTAAAATTATTAAGGGTCTCAGATCTTTAAAAAATTGTTTTAAAAAATGTTGGTATTTGTGTCACTAACGTTTTAGAAAAACTACAAAAAAAGTAATCCTGGTCCTCTGGGAAATCTGGAAAAGATCGGTGTTATAACACCTGGTAGGAGAATGGGTAGCATATTGCTAGTAGAGAACTATGGGTAATATTTTAAATAAAATTTTACACTTTATTGATTTTTAAATCTTTGCTGGTTTTTTATATACTTTAATAAATTGTGGGTAAATGAATAAATAAGCAGCTAAAATTTACGTTAGCTGTGCAATGAAAGAACTCTTAGGGAGCAAAGAAACTTAACATTTCTAACACAAAAAGGTTAGTTTTTGCATTATTTACAAGTAAGGGCTTAAATTGCTTGCAACTATAGCTACCACAATAAGGCAACGTTACTTTATAGATAATATAATTCTACAGAGCCATATAGCTAAGACATTTTTGTTCAAAACATTTAAAAAAACTCACTTTCATAAGTTTGTCATCACTTGTAACCACTTGTGTATTAGCACAGCCGTGAATATTACGTGACATTATGGAATCAATATATCACGGGAGAATTAGTATCTGACAACTTTTCCCAGAACATCCACTTGGAGGGACAACAATGTTTCCACTAAACAAAAAGATGGCCAGGAAACATGTAATTTTATTGATTGTGACAGTATTGACATCGTAACCAGACAAGCCATCAGAATAATACATGGATAGTTGTAGTTTATTCAGACCCTCAAAGTTTTGCCAATTTAGGTAAGAATTTGGATAAGTATGTTCCTTTGATACTCTTGGCGCAAAGGCACTACTACCAGACGAAAGATACAGGAGATAAATGAGGTACCGTGGAATCTTTTAAGTTGGACAAAGATTCTGCACGCCTTCTTGTAATAAAATAAAACGTTAGAGCGTTTTATATATACGTAAACGTATCTGACTAGGTTTTTATTTTTGTTAATAGAAGTCTTATTTTTTTAAGTTATTTTTACCACTTAGTAGATTGTTGTTGTGGTACATAATTAATTGTGCAATGTATTTATTTTCATGAGTCTGTAAGACAACTATTTAATTAGTCTTAGTAGTCGTACAGTTCTTACCTAAAAAGAATCGAACATTTTGTTATAGATACATATTATTTTATTAACATGGTAAAGAAAGCACTGATTACTTTAACCACTC
Source organism: Schrankia costaestrigalis (assembly GCA_905475405.1). Taxonomy (NCBI): domain Eukaryota; kingdom Metazoa; phylum Arthropoda; class Insecta; order Lepidoptera; family Erebidae; genus Schrankia; species Schrankia costaestrigalis. Next base: position 11,493,830 of record FR997843.1, on the reverse strand, counting down.
GCCTGGCAAGGCGCCTGAAAACTGTTCCAAAAAAAACGTTCATCTGGCCAAGCGCAGGAAAACTGCGTTTTGACAAGGTCAAAACATCGTATTACTTTCGTGCCATTTAGAAAATATTTCTTATTTGTTCTAGTCCTTACGCATTACAAATCGTCTATGCATGATATTTCTCTTCCTCTCATATAAAAATCATTTAATCTATGGAACAAAAGCTATGACAGATTTATTTTTGAATCTGTCAGTCATTTGTTTACGTTAACTAATTATTATTAGTAAAAACCAAGCCAAGTATATATTTTATTAAAGTTTATAGCTTGTTAAAGAAGATATTCAATATTTTAATATCTCCTTAACCTAATTAAGATGATATTTACTATCTGAGCGAGAATCATGTCAATTTTTTAATATTTTAAAATTACTTAAATGGAAAAGACTTCAAAATTTGAAGTCATTATAAAAATAGTAAATACGTTTATTTTTACACATTTAATGTTACACCATAAACGTGTTTTACTATTTTGTACGTTTATTTGTTTCATTTTTCCATAAAAAAAATCAGGTTCATGACCACAAAACTGCATAAATTACTGGTACAACTAGTTTCTTAGTAGCTTGTAAAGTAGTGCAAGTGCTAAAAGTAGATAAATGAAATTATTTTCCCATATTTGGAGGTTTCATGATTTACAAATTACACTTATATGTATGACTAATAATGTGTATTTCTTTTATTTTCATTATTTAAAAACTAAGTCAGAACTTTGTAAACTAGTACAAGTGGTTACTTGTAACAGTTTACTTGTTTGGATACTTTGATCAAAACAAGCTAAACAAATGCAAGTACAGCTATTTTCTAAAATACAAAGAAATATAAAAAAATATTTAATCCGGTTTTTTCCTATCATTTTCAGGTATAACCTATTAAAATTTCAGTAATTTCTGTAGAACTTTGACTAAGTTATAAGCTTTTGAACCTTTGTATTGCTCTCCTGTAAAGTTGTGTTTTTGCACTTATACTAGTCTACGTAGGACCCGTCGATATAATAATAAAGCACATAATTATATTAAATAAAACAAGAACTCAAAAGTAAACCCATTGCAATTAACATAATATTTATTTTGGTCATCTTTATAAGTTTCTATTTCGATCATTCAAAATAACAACTATCAAACGAATACACAACAACTATACTCAGAACTTTAACAAGATGAGAAAAAATACAAATATTGATAGCAAAGCATCAAGACACGAGCCAAAAATTCCAAAATTACACATAGGTACTTAAATATTATCTTTACATCCGCATCACCCTAGATAACCCAAAAAGTTTACACTAACCCAAATTATCAACATAAAATGATGATTAACTTATGCAATAGGTTAATCAAAATGTCCTGAAGCTATTTGCAAGGTGGTAAAACACGGGCTCGCACGTGTCTCTACCACAGGGGGTGGTAAAAGAGGTGGGGAGAATGTGGGGGGTTTACCCGCAGGCTATACGAAATTAATTTGAAGTAGAGCGCAGTAGGATTTGTGTACATTGGCTGTGTACTGATATCCCGGGTATGTGAGCGTGGCTGTGTTTTGTGATGTTCGTTTTAATTTTAGAATTGAGAGTTTTATTGGATGATTTTTGTTAGAGGGTTCGTAGGTGTTCTTTTAAGTCTGATTTTTGTTGCGTAACGTGATATGGTTATCTAATTTGTGAATGGTGGTAGGAGTTCTATTGAGTGGGTGTAGTAACAGAGGACTTGGGGAAAAAATTCTGATATTATTTCTGCGTAAACAAAAGTAACACTTGACAATATTATCCTTTACGAAATATATTATCAAGTTTCGCTTATACGGAAAAAGTTTGTCTCTGAAGAAGGACAATAAAAAAGCTTGTAGGACATCTGTCAATATATATGCTGTTTATATAATACTAGCTTTTGCCCGCGGCTACGCTCGCGTTAAATTCGGGGTAGCACTGTTCTCCTTTCCTGGACACAGAAGAAAAAAAAAGTAGCCTATGTTACTCTCCATGGCTACAACTATCTCCACTTAAAAAATCACGTCAATTTGTCGCTCAGTTTTGCCGTCAAAGAAAGACAGACAGACTTTCACATTTATAATACATATTAGTATGGATTCATAAGTTTAGTAACCGCAGATAGAACGGTTAATCTACTCACTGTTAACCGCACTATGTAACTAGTGCACCCCTTACTTGTACTCACACTACATTATTTATTAGCTTGCTTGACTGACTTCTCATTGTATTACGATTTTAGTTATCTTATTCTTACTGAAGGTAAAATGTTAGTAGTTAGGTCTACTAATAAACATAAGTTAAATGAGAAACTGTCTAGGAGGTAAAGAGGTATCGTGTAAAGAGGCTATCGTTCATGAGGTATCAGGTTTGAAATCTATACAAAATAGTGTTTTTTTCTAAGCTCCCTTAGTGGCTTTGATAAAAGTCACTACAGAGACAAAAAAAAAGACAAACTTTCCCTTTGTCGTGAGGACCTTTACAAACAAGAAATTACCGGACATAAAGTACACCCAAGGCAAACTTTTATGGGTATTGGATCTGAAAACTCGCGCATTCTGTCGCAAACTCTTTTTGCCACCTAAGCATTTTCTCAATTATCTACCCTAAGACTGTAGACAATAATATTCCTATATACGCCACTAAACATCCCCATCCCATATAACATTCAAAACACGAACATCAACCGGCATCACTTACATAGATTGCCCATTTACAGATCCCTAAAGCCCATAGACACTTATGTGTATAACCGCGTATGTATTTCTGAGAAACGTCCCTTATAGGAAGAGAGGCTACGAGAGGTTTTTAAGAGGCCGAGTGAGTGGAGAGTGGTGTCGCGATCGGCTCGACTGCTCACCCCGGCCGACAGTAAAAAATATGAGCATCCCCCTCTGGGAGGGGGCGTCCTTTGCCCCTCGCGCCATCTTGAAAAACTTTGTCATTTGTAGCCGCAGATCGATCTCTGTCTACGAAGTCTACGCCGTAGCTTTGTAGGTGTAGAGATACTCTACGGGCGGGTGTTTTTTTTGAGAAGCTACTTAAATTTACTTTGTTATTCTGTTTAAATATTTTAGTTTGTAAAGTAGTAAAACTAAACAGCTTGTCATGTTTCAGTGTAATGCTTAGGCAAGGTAATGTTTAACTAATTTGAATAGTTACTCAGTAGAGACAAAATTACCTCCAGAAATCTATTACGAGGCTGCTGTATAGTCCGAGTAGAGCATAAGAATGAATATCGATATTGCATGAGATAAACAGCTCGTATAAATATTTAATAGTTTACAAACACTGACTTACACGGCCAAGTATTTTATCAAAATTCAATCTCGATAAAATACTTGGCTAATAAATAATTTATAGGATCCAGGAAGTGCCAGACATCACTCATTTTCTGATGGACCAAATATACACAAATGGGTAGAGGTAGGGTGTACTATCATCGTATAACTAATAGTTAACTTGACTAGATGGCCACTTTTCTTATATCCATTAATGAAAGTACAAAACAACATTGGTAACTTCCTATTATCATTTTCAGTTCATTTTTATCATTTTAATATCCATCAAAATTCCAACCCTTTTGGCTAGTGTGGTCTGTTGGCCATGTTTTCTGCCCATATAAAGAGTAAATTAGTCTTTGCAACGCTAGTAGGTAAATATACACCTTTTAAAATAATAACTGTAACATATTTATTTATTTAGAGTGCGATTATTGTTTCGGCATTGTAATAACCCCTCATAACATGACTTATGTCATTCAAATGATAATCAGTAAAAGGATTTGTAAAGACTTATTCACATGACTACCTTGGCTAAGGAGATACGCCCTGTGGCTATTGCTTCTATTGAAACATTTACATACTTAAAATAAACCCTATTTCTATAAACCAAAGTTTATTTCAGCTTGTAGTAATGTTGTCAGCTTTTGTTCTAAATACAAAACAAGGACACCTAAGGCCTCAGCAGGTGGCCTTAATTGTACACACGGAACTAACACATACAGACCACCTTAATCCATTACAATAAGGCTTATATTCCAATGATAAATTTTATCTTTATTTCTCGTCGTGTGTAGTTTTCAGTCTATGTTATTTGGGAAGTCGATGATTGAACGAAGATTTTGAATAGGGAAGTGGTATGAGGTGAATAGTTAAGGTCTGCTGATTACTAAGAAGTTTGTAAAGGGGATAATGTTTTATTCAAACTCAGTACAAGGAATAAATAAAATCATTTCATGTCACATTCATGGCCACCCATTTAAAGACGAGCTGCTGAAACGGGCGTCGAACAGTGGTAGAGTAAAACCTTACCCTTTATACCATACCTACATTGGGCAGATGGATTGGTACATAATATATCTACTACTAAAATGAGTCTACAATAAGCTAAAAATAGCTAAGTGTTTATTTAATTTATAAGCTTTAACTTGTATTGTATATTGATGGCAAAGTTGGAGAGTCATCCTAGTAAAAATGTCAATGTCCTATCTGATGTAAGTTGCTGGATACGTGGCTTCGCTTGTTTGGATGTATATTTTTGCATTATTATATCTATTATATTGATGCATGAACATTATTATTGAAAGCTTACAGCCAAATTCGTCCACTGGTTTTTGCGTGAAGGTGTAAGGAACATTTGACTTCTATTAATAAAACTAGTAGGATTAGAATAGAAACATACATACATATATTCCAGTGACCCACTGACAACAACGACAAAAGCAAGGTTAAAAAAAAGCATTTCTTAAAAAAACTAATAAAAAAGGGTATCATCCGAAATAAAAATCACCTAGCACATAATTCACATATAAAAATTATTATCAAATAACAATTGACGCTGATTAAACGTATCTTGGATTCACATTTTCGAACTTTTCAAAAAAAAAAAAAGATCGACCCTTAGTGTCAAAAGGTCAACGAAAGGATCGACCCTTGACGTGTCTATGGAGACAAGAAGACACAACCCTTCCAGAGATAGCTATGTCATTGTAATCAATGAAAGGGTTTAGGAAACCAAAATTAGTCTCATTCAAATCGGCGTGACAATCCAATTGTCATAACGAACCGTGCGAAATTTCACACAAAGGAAAAAAAAGCACAAAAAAAAGGGCAAAAAAATAGTTTTCGGGTAAATTTTTTGATTAAAAAAATGTGGATGAAAGGGTGATGTGCCCCATGAACTGTGTAGTCTTAATTCGTTTGAACCGTCACGTTTTTTTAGCGATTCGTTTTAACAAGTTCATCTGAACCTACTAGAAATTAGAATGATATTATATGCAGCTATCACTCTCTTAGCAGAAAATGTACCAGAATGTAACAAGACTCTTAAATTTAGCCATGTTAGTCCACTTGAGATTATTAAAATCTTTAATTCAATAAGTGTTAAGAAAACAGCTGATCTATGGGGAATCTCTGTTAGCATTTTAAAAACAGTGATAGATGTTATTGCACCAGAGTTAGCTGTCATCTTTAATAATAGTGTAGACTTAGGTATATTCCCTGATCTTATGAAACCTAGTAAAATAACACCTCTGTTCAAATCAGGTAGTACTCTAGATCCTACAAACTTTAGACCAATATCTGTGTTGCCTACGTTTAGTAAGATATTTGAAAAACTAATTCTTAATCAATTAATTAGTCATTTTAATGAGAATAAATTACTTCACGATAAGCAATTCGGATTTACACGTGGTCGTTCAACTACCGATGCCGGAGCTAATTTAATAGAACATATATTTGAGGCCTGGGAAGAATCACAAGATGCTTTTGGCGTTTTTTGCGATTTATCTAAGGCATTTGACTGTGTCGAACACGAGACATTACTGGGAAAACTAGGTCACTATGGTGTTAGGGATTATGCTTTAGGTATTATTAGATCATATTTAAGCGATAGAGTACAAAAAGTAGATGTAAATGGTAAGCGTTCGCCTGGATCGGTTGTTAAAATGGGGGTACCCCAAGGCTCAGTACTAGGACCATTTCTATTTCTCATATATATAAACGATTTGCCATATTTAGTTAAAAAGAACCCCGAGATAATTTTGTTTGCCGATGATACATCCTTTATTTTTAAGATTAATAGACGACAACCTGCGGTAGACTACATAAATAATTCTCTTTTGGAAATAGTGTATTGGTTCAATTCAAATAATTTGTTATTAAATAAAACCAAGACAAAATGCGTAAAATTTACCTTGCCAAACGTACTTAATATAAATCCAATTGTTAAGATTAGTGATGAGGAATTAGAAATCGTTAACACTACAGTATTCCTAGGTATTACTTTAGATAGTAAATTACAATGGGGCCCCCATATTGAAAACTTGTCAGGTAGGCTTTCTTCAGCAGCATACGCAGTGAAAAAAATACGTCAGTTAACAGACATAGAAACAGCTAGGCTAGTTTATTTTAGCTACTTTCATAGTGTTATGTCGTATGGTATTCTGTTGTGGGGTAGTGCGGCTGATATCAACACAATATTTGTATTGCAAAAAAGAGCTGTACGTTGTATATATAATATGGGCCCAAGAGAGTCTCTTAGAGACAAATTTAAAGTGATTAAGATTATGACTGTGCATTGCCAGTATATATTCGAAAATCTCATGTATGTACACAAAAATATAAACAAATATAAAAAAATGAGTGATATACACAATGTTAATACAAGAAATAAAAATAAACTTGCTGTTCTCCACACTAGGCTTCATAAAATAAGTAATTCTTTCGCTGGTAATGGTATTCGTTTTTATAATAAGCTCCCTATGGAAGTTAAAGAATTGTCAATTAATAAATTTAAATCTTTCATTAAACATAAGTTAATATTGAAATCATATTACAGTGTAAAGGATTACTTAAACGATAAAAATGCCTGGATCTGAATTGTCCTGTTTTCTTAATAAAATATTTGTGAAGTGATCACCTAAAAGAGCGATAGGAACCCAGCAGAGTTTCTTGTGGGTGTCTTCTCTGTCATGGTAGTGTTCCGAACCCTCAGTAAACTTAGCCGTTAAGTTAGACGTGCTGTGATCACTATAAAAACTCCGACGTTCATAAGTGTCATTGATTTGACTTATATGAAATAAAATATTTTTTCATTTTCATTTTTTTTTTCATTTTCATGCAATATAGTATTTGATCTTCTTTTTACTGTAATATTTCTGGAGATATTACAAATTAAATTCTGTAAATAAACTAGGTTTAGTTAGGAGTATAACAGAAAAGGTTATGGTTGGGCTATCAGAGTTAGCGCAGTGCAAAGTCACTCTTACCTTTTAATCTATATCTATACTAATACTATTGTTCATAATAATATATTCTATAAAAAACTGTGTGACATATATTTAAACAATAGCGATCGAGATTAGCTGGTCTGGCCATAAATCATTGCAGCTCGGAATTCGCTTTATAGATTTAGATTTTATACGATGGATACGCTAATTTTATTCGTTGTCCATAAGTAAACGTTTTAATAAAATACTTAAATCAATACAAACATTTATCTAGATGTACCCAATAATACGCAGATTGGAAATAAAACCCGCTATATAGCATGGCAGTCAAATACACTAACCAGCACACCACCTGGTCCTCAAATCTTTGCAATTTAACAAGCAAAACATTGTCTTTCCACCATTAATAATATAAATCAACGGAACAAATGAGGTATGCGAACGTTTATCAGACTTATTGTAGTGCAATCGTTTAGGGGTTGAAAACAATTGATGGTGAACTCTGACTTCAATGTCCGGATGCATTTTGTATACTGAGGGAGAAATCAAGTGAGGACTGTTGTTTTCATCTTGTTTAGAAGGTGTTTTAATTTTATTAAGAAATCTATAAATATGATTATTATTGTATTACTCGATACGGTACATTTCTCGTCTTTGTTACCATTGCCACGCTGAACAGAACTGAACGCTAAACTGTCAGTCTAGAGATGGTTATAGATGTTATAGATCGGATACAGAAGTGTGTTATGGCCCAAAAATTAATGAAAATTTTATTAAAAGGATTACAAATGAAATGGCTCTTAGACAACAGCATTTTTATAAATGTAAAAGTTTGTTTTGTATGGATGTTTGTTACCTCATAAAAACTATCGCGTGCAATAATATAAAATGTATTTCCAAAAAATATCAATGTTTTTAAAACAAACACGCTGTAGACACAACTATAGAAAACTAAGAAATACAGCATTAATTTAACTAAAACTTTTGTTTATTGACGATTTCTTTAGCAGACACTCGACTTTACTATACCTTAACAACAACATTGAAAAACCTACCTTATCACAAGTGAATAAGCGTTAAATTTATGTAATAGTTTGTATCTTCAAGTAGGGGTAGCAAAGAATAGATATGGGGCCCGATTCGGATAGAGTTCTTTTGATTGTAAGAATCATAACGGACCCTAACGTATATTTGGACAGCAATCTGAGAGGTTTGAAGTGGTCCCGAGGTTAATAATTACTATAATTTGAAGGTAAATGAAGAAACCTTAAAGTATAAGTACTTATAGTACTGAACATGGGAATTTGATGTTGATAATATATCGGATAACACTAGTCGTTTTTGGTTTTGTCCTGGCAAGCAAAGAATGTGAGTTTGAAAATCAGTTTAATGTCTGATGTGTTTAAAATACATTATGTTGAATTTTATTTTAGTGGAGTTTTTAAAATCTTGCAGTTATAAATACTTAGTTTTATTTTTGAGCAATGATTTGAGGGATTTACTTTGCGTATTATTACATACTTACTACCTGTACACTAGATACATATCTGACCTTTAAACATCTTTACATAATTGAGATAGTAAATAAACTACAGCAGGGATACGAACGGGTTTTGTGTTAAAGTTTTCCTTCTTTCATAACAGCCCATTAATGTCCTACTGCAGGGACGGGCCTCCTCCCATGACGGAGGGATAGTTGGCCTACTAGTACCACGCTGGCCAGACGGATTGGTATAGGGTTTATTTTAAATTTTCCTTCTTTTTACTTCGTAAAGATAATATTTACGGTAAGTCCCTTAGTCGGTTTTACGATACCCATGGGATAAGATGGGGTGGTGACATATTTATTGTATTGTTACTCCGTCAACACACGGAGCTTTCCTTCTTTACTAGAATATTAACTGCTAAGTGCCCTTAGTATAGTTAGAATACATGAAAAAGTTTACGTGTACTCTCTTAGTTCATAGTTAAGTTAAAGTGTTATAAATATTAAAAAAAACGTTATTCATTAATTTTAATATTCATTTCGCGCAGTTTCTTTGTAGAATATGTAACGAATTTCAAAAACCAAGATCATAGACAAATAATAAAGGAGTAGATACACACTTACAAAATTCAACAGTAAGTACATTGAAAACTAAAATTAATCAAAATATAGAACATCTAATGAAAGTTAACTTTACAAAAAAGAGTATGTAGGTATATCAACAGTAACACGCTAGCTTCGAGTTTTTATTAAAAACGTGATGAGCTCAGCGTGATATATGACCACGATCGTACAACAAAACTGCACACAAATGAGGGTAGCTCGCAAATTACTTACCGACTTTATTTCTTCCGTTTATATTGTTTTGTAGACACGCTATTCTTTTGTTGGAATAAGAGATTAAACAAGTACTAAATATACTATTATAAAAACAATAAAGCAGACTGCTTAAAATAGTTTAAATAAAAACATTCGAATTTGGCGCCAAAAATCCGTAAAATTTACGTTATATGTTTTTTTATAGCCATTGTCGCTCTCACAGCAAATACGAATCTAAAGACACTTCTCAAATTAAAATCTGTGAAGCTGTTCAGGCTGCAGTCATCATCATAACAGCCCATTAATGTCCCACTGCCGGGACGGGCTTCCTCCTGTGACGGAGGGATACTTGGCCTACTAATACCACGCTGGTCAGACGGATTGGTATAGGGTTTAATTTCAAGTTTTCCTTCTTTTTACTTCGTAAAGATAATATTTACGGTTAGTCCCTTAGTCGGTTTTTACGACACCCATGGGATGAGATGAAGTGGTGACATATTGTATTCTTACTCCGTCACCACACGGACATTTAGGCTGCAGTGCGTAGTACAATTTACACTTACAGTCTAGAATAACAGCTAGGCCGTTGCTTACCTTGCTGCTCGGACTATTCCTGTAGTAGAACATTAATGAGCTGTTATGATAATGAAACCTAAATTAATATTTATCTATCTACCTAATTTTAATTAGGTACCAAAATGTAGAACACAGATAACAATAACTAATATTAATTTATTTTATATTTTCCTCTCTTTGTAATTAAAGTTAATATAAACTATTGCTGTACCTCGTGATTGACAATTTGATATTTGAGCGTTCATGTTTTGTTTATCCTACTAATATTATAAATGCGAAAGTTTTCGAAGATGTATGGATGTTTAGTACTCTTTCACGCAAAAACTGCTGAATGGATTTTAGTCTATGAGATTAGGTATGAAAAGGAAGCTTTCGGAATTAGTTGAAGTGAAAACTCTACTTTTATAAATTTTTAACATCAACATCAGTAAATCAGTAATTTAAAATGTAATTTATAGATATTTTTGTACCAAAATATTACCAATAATATATGTTTTTTAAACGATACTATTCCTCTATTTGTGAACCCCAATACAACGTATGACACAGTATATCTCTATAAAGCAGAGTGTAAAAAAATCTCGTTTGTAAAATGTGCAATTTTTCACAGATCACGCACACGCCTGCTCGAGGGTACACATTTACATTTTGATTTACTGGTACCAATGTGTTTGCGATATCTCTTTGAGTTATTACTGTTTTAATAGATTAGTATCATACGTATAATATGTTTGCATTTTTACATTTTTTTAATTAAATCAAATACAAAGTGCTCTATTTCGTTTCTTTGATAAATATGTATGGCATAAATAAAATAATCATAAAAACATTTTAATGTTATCTGTATTAACATTTTATCAAAGAGCAAATGTTAACTTTTTGCTTTTTTAACAAGCCATCTTGACAACCTACGATAGGGCAAGTTACCCTTACTCAGAAACTTAAAAAATAAGGAAAACTTGAAATTAAACCCTATACCAATCCGTCTGGCCAGCGTCGTATTAGTAGGCCAAGTATCCCTCCGTTATGGGAGGAGGCCCGTCCTTGCAGTGAGACATTAATGGGCTGTTATGATGACTCAAAGAAACTATATACTTTAAGTGGGATTTTCAAGCCTTATACTGATGGATTAAATTCTTAAAAAATTATATCCCGAAACTATTAGGTACATACTTACGAAACTAAAGACAGAAGTAATAACATAAAAAGTTAAATACTTTTTTAAGAGGTATTTAAAAGAGGATATTAGAATTAACAATATTATTTTGATTGACAAACAAGGCATTAATTATTTATTAAACCACTATGATACACAAACCAATGAACATTCACGTACCTAGTAGTACGTATATCACTATGCTGCATGATGCCCTGACGTAATCAATTAAGTCTGATTGTGGCACCCTTTTGGCGATTGACATTTGCTTTGACGTCATCTATATCGGCACCTGCTAATTCAATCAACGTGATATTGGTAATATCAGCATGCACGTACCAATATATGTGTAAAGGAAATTTAATCAATAATTGTGTGGATAGGGATAGATAGGAATAGGATGGACAATACAATATGTTTTAGCATCCTCTATCACATCCCGAAGACTTCAGCGAAGAGGAAAATCAAGTTGTCTTACATATTTGGAGGAGGCTTATCTATATATTGGGTTTTGATTAATCATCATAACAGCCAATTAATGTCCCACTGCAGGGACGGGCCTCCTCCCGTGAGGGGTATACTTGGCCTACTAATACCACGCTGGCCAGTAAATAGTTCTTTATACGGCTTTATAATAAGCTGCTTTAAAGTGAATATATCTACTACCGAGATATTTCCACCGAACTAAAACGAAATTGTAAATAGAGAAAACCCGTATAATTTTTGACTTAATGGAAGTACTTACAACCTAAACGTTCATAAAAACGTTGAAAATTGAAATATTGTCACAAAGAGAAACTCTTATTGAAAAGTGGCAACCGCCGAGGGTATTTCACAGAAAGAAAATTAGGATGTGAGCCGTCAAAACTTCAAAACCAGCCCATCAAAGCGGCATTTTAGAGGGATGTCGCCCCCGCATTACACCTCTCTCATTATTTATCACATTGTAGACGAAATTAATGGTGAACCCTCGTCAAATTATTCTTATTTTATAAAATAAAAGCTGCGGCTTCTGACAGTTTAATCATATCTTTGTGTTGTTAAAGTTAACGTCTAGACTGTCGATATTGTTATACTTACTCGTACAAGTATGTTAGCGTAGGACACTGTTATGGGTAAAAGAAACAATTTCTGGCGTAGAGAAAACGGGATTACCAATTTTAATGTGTCTACACAAATCTAACGCCAAATAGACTGACCATATAAAACAGCAGTTTGCTCATTATCACTTAAAAGTAAAAGGAAGGCGGCTATTAAAGAAGTGTGGTGGCAAGTTTTGTAGTTTTAGTTGAGGGCCATCCGCCCCACCACAGCCCGCGTAAAGTAGTAACTGTCGTCCGAGACAAACTACTCGTCCTCAACAAAAAATAAAGTTTTGAAGCTTGCATAACCTAAGCTTAACTAACCTTTCTGCGAATCATCCATCTAAATAAAACTGCTTATTTAGTGTATGTATATCAAGATTCTGGTTTTGGAATTATTTCATTTTTAATAAAAAATAAAATTGTCTAATAATAAATATTCAGTTGCAAAGTTGTATATTCAAATAATGACATTGTATCTTTATTTAGTAACTACTATTCCTTATTTATCCGACATGCCAATTAGACCACTGCTGTGCTTATTATAATATTATTGTGGTAGTATTCCTGTCGATAAGCTGTAATATACAGGATGATAGATATCTTGTGTCAGAGGTCGTCAACGAGGAAACTTTACATCAATATAATGTCGCAGATTTATGAGGAAATTAGATTTTTGAAATAAATTCTAAACTTTTGATAAAGAAGAGATAATTACGTGGTTTACTTTAACATTTATCTGGAATTTAACATAAAATTGTCTAGGTTAATTTTAAAGTTAATATTTATTCTATATAAAAAAATAACATTGTCAACAAGAAAGAAAAGAAAGTTACCCAAAATCGTAAAGTATATTAGCTTACAACTGAAGCATTCGTGAAAGCAAAAGAGTGAAGCAAACTTGCTACGAAAAATACATTCCTCAAAAAATCGCTTTAATATTGTTTTTATTAGAAACCTAGACAAGTAGTATACAATAAAAAAAAAGATTTATCATAACATTGAATAATAATTTTGGTTTTTTTAAATCATCATCATCATAATAGCCCATCAATGTTCCACTGCAGGGACGGGCCTCCTCCCATGTTTCTTTGAATATTGGTCCACAAATCTAGATTGTTTGTAAAAAAACCGGATTATTTCATAAACCTGCTACATTATAACAAAAAGTTTTACGTACAGACGTAAAATACCATCGTTAATATTATTCGTAATGATCTTTTTATCATTTAACAGCGACATAATAATTTTAATTACGGGAAACTCTGTTATAGAGGCTATTAAAATTCATTATCGAGTTTTTTTTTAATTTTACAAAATTTATCTCTGGTTTTACTCTATTAATGATGCTAACGTATACTGATAAAATAGTCAGAGATTACTCTGTGTTAATACTGTGGATTTTTAAAACGTAATATTATTTTATGAATTTGTTTTCGTATAGACACAACACAATCTTGTCCTAAAATGGAGCTGGTACTGGTATGCGTATTGATAATGGATTGTTTCATAAACTCTTGATGAGATGGACGGAATATGGCCTGCTAAGGACTCTTACAATTTAGCTGTTTCGTGCCGTACGGCTGCCGCGCGTTTTTCGCACGGCAAAAACAACGCTCGTTTGTTTTCATACAAATCTTGCCGTACGGCAGTATTTATAGTGTTGGGCGGCAGCCGTAAGGCAACCGAACGTTGCTTCAACCGTTCGAAAAACGCACCAAAAACGCACGCCAGCTAAATTGAAAGAGCCTTGAATGTTTATAGTTTTTGTTTTAGAAGGATCTTCATGCACACAAAATGTAACTACCACTATAGCCAATACACGAATAGTGTTCGTGAAAATATATGTAGATAAGCACTCGTAATGTTAAATTCGTAATACCTTTGAACCAATGAAATCATACCAATGAAAATAAAAGTAATGAATTACGAAACAAAAATAATCACTTAACATCCCTTAAAACAAAAATGATAACTCATCCAATCATTAATCATATTTTTCTAATACAAAGTATGAGAAAGACATTAGTCGAGTTTCTCATCTGTTACCCCAATATGCCGATCAAATAATTACCTTCTCGATAAAATATTGGCAGGGCTTTCCCCAAGGCACGACGCGTCCTCCCGCGAGCCACAACTGTCGATGTCACCTTAATTTACGGCCTTCAATTATAAATTTTAGATCCTACCAACTTTTACACCTTCTACTCTAAAAACCACTCTATTCTAAACACAACAAAGTTCATTATTGACTGATTCTTAGGTCTAATACAAAGTACAGTGTACGAAGTCTTCGATAAGGGAATAGAAATTTTAAGAATTAACAATCAAACTTTGAGGTATTTTCGTATAGCGAAAATAATTTGAAAATGGAATTTTGAGACAAGGATTTTTACTTTTTTTGAAGTTAGTAGCAGATAACAATCTTTAGTGACTTTGAACGACATTTACTTTTGCGACTATTGATGGTAACTAAGCATTACATACAAAAGAATGAATTTTGGAGGAATATTGTTAGCATCTTCTATGAGTCCTGTAGCTATTTTATATTTATTCAAGTACTATTATACTATCCGTGTAGTGACGGAGTTAGAATACAATATGTCACCACCCTATCTCATCCCGTAAGTCGTGAATATTATCTTTACGAAATAAAAATGAAGGAAAACTTAAAATTAAACCCTATACCAATCCGTCTGGCCAGCGTGGTATTAGTAGGCCAAGTAACCCTCCGTCACGGGAGGAGGCCCGTCCCTGCAGTGGGACATTAATGGGCTGTTATGATGATGATATTGGTTTATTTTTCTTGTACTAGTGCAGAAATGCCCTAAGGAATTATCTAGCAGCCAACCATATTACATATTGTCAAACAAAGCAATATGTTAAGTCCATTTAATATTAAATACATCTAATTCAATAAGTATATAAACGATATAAGAAACATATCAAGTGCAAATACAACGCGCATAATGAAAGATTATGTCATTACAAAATACAAGAGTTCCTGTTCAACCTCTTGACTAATTAGAAATAACTTTACTGAACAAAGTTTACATAACAATAGTTAACTCATACAAAACAATATGCTCTTATGTACCTTTGTGTTCATAGTAATTAACTTTTCATTTAATTACGTGGTCTAATAATGTTCCAATGTAGGGATGAGCCTCCTGTATTAAGAGCGTTTATAGGGCTCACTAGCGCGCTGCCAATTAAAAAAAAACAGTAATGCAAGATGTTGTCATAAAATAAAAACATTCCTTTTTAGTGAGAGTAAGATACCTACGAGTCTCAGTCTGAGAGGCTGACAAGACAAACCAAATGCTCGCTAGAAGCTGAAGAACTCTATATTTAACAAATATAATACAATTAAAAAAAAAACTTATCAAAAATAACGTCTACAGTAAAGCCTAGAGACACCAAAACGAGAAACTGGCATGGAACGTTTGAACCGGATATAACCGGTCCGATCAATCGTTGCCTCCCGCTGGTCGATTTAATTCGCGCCTTGACAAAAACCCTTTGACGTATTCACCGGTGACAGATCGCAGTCGGAGGCCTCACACCTCGTTGACAACTTCATTATCATTGGCGAAACGGTTCCGTGCGACACTGGGAATAGTATAGAGTACGTCTCATTGAATTCTGTGTGAAGTTAGATACATATACATATGTGAAATGTGTTATATATCAAGCTACTTAGAATTGGTAAGGTTTATGATGGTAAAATCAGTGAATATTACCTTTGTATTTTGTAAGTTCATGCTGGAGAACGATATGACAAAAGACTTAGTGATGAGTTTTGTTTAGAATATTGAATCTACAATAATACAAAACCAATTACTTTCACATAAATTTTCTAAATAAATAATCAACTCTAACCGCTTTGGTATTGTTTTATTTAACAGAGCCATATTGAATTTTCATTCATTTTATTACGAGTATTTATATTAAAATTCACTTTTATAACATCCTTAAAATAAAAAACAAGGAGGCATTTATACTAAATGAAACAAGCTTTAGTTCGGTGGGATCTTCAATTATCACCAGTAAGAAAACTACTCCGGATTATGTCCTACCTTATGTACCTTTTACACTGTTTACATATTCTTCCTTAGCTTTAAAGGCGTAGTAGACAAATTTATTTAATAGGAAGTATGACTTCAATTAAATTCTGATCAGTTGCATTCACCTCTTTATTATCAGTTCATTATAATTTATAGATAACATGAGTATGAAAATTCAATAGACAGATTAGAATAGAAACGTGATATCTTATCATTTTCCTTCAACTATAGCTATAAGCTGATAAAGATCACTTAAACAACCTACTGTATCGACGAGTTTATTAAACATATGAACGTTATTAAAAATAACAAATTCCTGAATAGTTACCTCCATGTTTTAAAGACTAACGGCGCTTGTACACGGTAAGAAAAATCGCCGGGCCTACGCAAGAATTCGTGTCGTTTCTAAACACGACCTGTGTACACAGCACCGGCGATGCATAAGAAAATTTTCTTGTCTGCGCAAGACAAGACACGGCGAACGTTGTTGCGGAGGGGCGGGGAGCGGTGTAGTAGGGTATCATACTTGTTTGCTTTCTAGTTAACATTTTTACTAAAGGAAACCCACACTGATTATCACACTTGTTATTACTTGCGCGCCCTACGCCCGTCTGACGACTGTACGAAAAAAATCCTGGCGTGTACACGTTCCGAATTGTCTTGTCTGCGGAAGACAAGAAAAGTTTTCGTGTACGAAAAAGACAAAATTCTTGACGTGCGTCTTCTACACGAAGATTTGTCTTGTCTGGCGTAGACACGGCAAATTTTCTTAGCGTGTACAAGCGCCGTTATAATCTATACTAATATTATAAAGAGGTAAAGATTGTGTGTTTGTGACGTTGTAGGGAGTAATCTCTGGATCTAATGAACCGATTTTAAAAATTCATTCTGTGTTGAGTAGTCGATTTATCGGGGAGTGTCATAGGCTATATAGTACCACGCTATGAATAATAGGAGTGGAGCAGTAATGAAATATGTTTCAAAAACGGACGTGTTTATTTCGCCGCCCTACGAAGTGGGCACGGGTCAGATAGTAATTAATAAATAATAGTTTTTAGAACAAGATTTCTAAAGATAATCTTATTTTGTTATTAATTTAGATGAAGTACTTTCTTTGTGGTCTTGTATTTATTGTTTTCTTCGCCTTCTTTCATTTTACAAATGAAAACACGCCTGTTCACATAATACATAAAATTAATTTAGAAATAATTTAATTAATTTTATAAAAAGCTACATATGCAGAGGTATCCTGCAACGATAGAAGGAAACTTTGAAGAAGTATCGTACATAGTTTCGAGTCAAATTTTCCTTATTTTCTATTCAACTTATAATGCAGCGACAAATAATAAGTCATTACCTATGAAATTGTCGTTTTATTTCTGCGCAGTCTTTTGACTCTATATTCTTTTAAAACATATTGTTTAATTATTTTTTGTTATATAGGAAATATAGGATATTACCAACATCATAAGACAAATATATGGGCTTCAACCATTGCTGATTTCTTAGTCATTATTTACGACACCGGATGAGATAGGAATGATGATTCGGAGATTTTTATTTTTAGTCTCCAATCAACAATTCAAGAGAATTAATGCAACATTTCTATTCACAGAAATCAATACGTACCGATACCTCTATGACCTATCAATGTAATTAGTACAACACAGACGCCGACAATATTTTTTTCTCATTAGAAGTGTCACTTGTTCCGTGAAGTTCGGATGCGAGGTCGAACCGACATTCTCTTAGATTCATATCAGTTTTAAGAACGACGGAAGGCCAGTTGGGACT
The DNA here is from genome assembly GCA_905475405.1 of Schrankia costaestrigalis. Lineage (NCBI taxonomy): Eukaryota > Metazoa > Arthropoda > Insecta > Lepidoptera > Erebidae > Schrankia > Schrankia costaestrigalis. The sequence goes on along the minus strand of FR997843.1, from coordinate 11,475,590 downwards.
GTGTTATCTATACCAGATAAAGTGTCGTTAAATGACTGTTAGTATAGTTTGATTGCCTTTTTTGATTGTTGTGATATTAATGTGTTTTATCATTTTGATGTTCTTGTGTTTATCATGCGAGTGAGGACGCTGTTAATTAGATTGTGATGTAGATTTATCTTTTTTATGTCTCAAGATCAATCTATGTTTAGATCAAGAACCCTAGTACTAGTACCCATAGTTCAAGCTTTGCTTAGTTTGGGACTAGATGGCGTTGTGTGAATGTGTGAGGATTAATATTTTTTTTTATCGGCTTAGTTGACGCAGCCTATAGGCCCTTTTAATTCAGACGATTAAATAAATCATCACATTTAATTTTATACTAATTATACATATATTATAATAATAAATATTTTATAATAATAAATAAATCAATCATTCACTCTTATCCAAATTCCTACCGTTAACAACTGAATACTTCAACAACAAAGTCATGCGATATCATATTTCGCAAAAACTCTGCCATGATTGTCATACAAATGTATCTGTTGTTATGAACAAGTAATTGCTGGGCTGGTGTGTAATTTGCGAAAGTTCTTTGTGTGCGAGTCAATGTATAACGCAGTTGTTGTCCTCACTGTACTAGGGTCCGATGAATGTACGTAAAATGTGAAGAAATTTCGTGAGAATGAAGAATGGACGTTGAGAGGAATTTTTTGATTTGAGTTTATTTTTTAGGATTAATTAGGTACTGAGAACCAGTTTATTTTTGTGTATAATATGTGTACCTACATAGGTAGGTACACATATTATACAAAATTACACAAAAATGTATATACATAAAAAGTATATTAGTGAATATGTGCTTCATATTTATTATTACTATGTTCTAACATGATTGTTTGCATTGGTCTGGGTGTTATCTATGTATAATATGTATGTATTTACAACAAAAAAAGTATTTCAGTATATTTATCCGTCGCTCGTCTAGTACCCATAGTACAAGCTCTGGGACAAGATGGCATTGTGTAAAAGTGTGAGGAATGTTTTAAGAAAACATTATTCCATTTTTTACTAGTTGACGATAGTGTTTGAAGACTTTGTTCGTTTTGACTAATACAGACTAATTTAGACAGAAGGGTAATAAAAAGCAAAATAAATGTATTTTAATGTGATAAAATAAAAGGTTTTCCCTCTTGTGTAGAACCTGAATACAAGTCAAAATGCATTAGCGGGATTTCCAGTAATGACTACTAAAACTGAAGTGAGGATAACACTCTTACTTGCTTTACTTGTGGTGCAAGTTATAAACGACGTTACGAACGATTACTGGCCATCATATATTTATTTTGAACTAGCTTTTCCCCACGGCTTCGCTCGCGTTAAATTTGGGGTAGCACTTTCCCCTTTCATGGGCACGAAAAAAAAATAGTAGCCTATGTTACTCTCCATCCCTTCTAACTATCTTCACTTAAAAAATCACGTCAATTCGTCGCTCCGATTTGCTGTGAAAGAAAGACAAACAGACACACTTTCCCATTTATAATGTTAGTATGGATACGGTTGTAAGTTTATTTTACATAAGGTCGATTTCATTGTTTTGGTCGTACAACAAATTAACTATTGTATAACAATGATATGAACGATAGACAATATTTACGAGTTCATACTATAATAAAGCTCCTGTGCTGTACTTTAAAATTTATATGTTGGCTTGAAATTGAAATAATTTGCCATTTAATAAGCTGTTTTAGCAAGCTACAGCTTAGTAAGACTTCCATTCTGCCTAGCTTTAAAGTAATGCTCCATTCGACCTAGTTTCAAAGAGAGCATAATAAAAAAATACTTGAAACTGTGTCAAATCGTTTTTTGTTCTTTTTGTTACTGTTTGAGTTAAAGTTTTAAAGGGTTATGAAGCCATTAAATTTTTAGAATATTATAATTTGTATAAAATTTAGTGATATTGGACAGTGGACACCATGAGTTAAGACATCCTCTACTGGTTATCGAACCCAAAAAACAAGAGATTTAATAAATTCAATTTGGCTAGTTAGCATTAATCACTGAGTTATAAACTAGCGATGTCCGATATTTGACTATGTATCGATATTTCTCATCGTAATGTATCGTAATTGATTGTATCGATACACGTAAATATCGTATTGCCTTAGTATCGTCGTACATTAAATAAACGCTAAAATCTTGTAACTTGTTTTGAAAGTAAGTTTCGCGCGTAGGGTGGCTTGATTGATGAGCCGGCGGTCTCTGATAGCGGGCTCAATTACACTACGATTACTTAATTTGACATGATACTAAGATTTTGACGCAAGTCGTTCACAAGTGCTCACCCCTCCGTTTTCAAAGTTCTTAAGGCGTGAATGTTTACGAAGATTTTTCGTGTATCTGACATAATAATTAACTATTACTTAAGGTGTGTCGAAACACTTTTATTCTTGGTTTATGACTTAGCATATTTATATATCAGTTTTCTTAGTCTGAATTTCATTGTAAAGGTGAGAGTGTGTAAATGTTTGTTACTTCTTCATCTTTAAATGGCTGTAGGGCTGAGGTAAATGGTTCTCGTGATTAATTTGTAAGAAAAGAAAGAAAATCAGTTTATTGTATGTTGCATACTTTCTTTTTTCGGTAGTATAATATATAGTATTATAAACAAATATATAATATTAGTTCCCACCCAAAAAAAGGATATTATATCCACAATGTGGCAACAGATTATAGGCGAAAAGAATCACAGGCACCAGCTAGTTTATTTCTATATCTATTTTAGGCTAACGATGTAATTAACATCATATACCCACAACCTCATTAGTTCACTGAATACATAATTTGTTTCAAAATTTAGGTCACACCAAAAAATGATTGACCCCGAAGCATAATATAAATTTATGAAATCAAATGTTATAATTGGTCAGTGATCCATTGATGAGAGCAAACAACAATGTTTAGGTAATGGCACGAAGGTGGGTCATGCGAGACCCACTTCCATCATGTTCCAAAGCATTATTAACTTAGTTGCTTCCGCCCATGACGTGATTCTCTCCAAATTGCTCACTATTACACTATTAAAGCTAAGTGGGATTGTATCCACCTAAAGTCGGAAATTCGGTTTGTTTTTCTTCAATATCTTTCATCAATTTTATTTAATCTAACATTTATTTTAGGGTAAAATTCATAATACTTGTGCTTGTTTAGTTAGTTGCGTGAGTGCAGTTCTTTGACATTTTATATTAAAACCACTTATACATAATGGGTGCTTGGAAAGATCGTAACGTGACGGGAGGTAGGTAGGTCTTATCAGTTAGAGGTCGTCTTGGTTGGTATCAACGTTGTGCCAGCTCCAAGCAGTAGTCTGAAAATGTTAGTGTGTTTAGTTTGAAGGGTACAGTAGTTAGTTAAATAACAAAGCTATGGGACATGATAGCTTTTTCCTTTCTATGACAAACCTAGTGCAGAGGTACCTACTCTGAGCGTTAATATATTAGGGCTAACAACTTGTCTGCTTCTGGTTTTACAAACAAATTATAACATTTTTTTTTACACCTTCACACAACGTTATCTAGTCCCAAACTAAACAAAGCTTGTACTATGGGGTAATAGACGACGAATAAACATACTTAATTCTTTTTTTTTGTAAATACATACATATTATGAGAAAAAACATGGAGTTTACATAATTAAGTAAGTTTAAAATTCGTAATTTTTCTGGTAGTTTACCGTCGCGTGCGCGTAGTTCTAAGACATTTTATATGAAACCACTTACCCATAATGGGTGCTTAAGCAAAGATCGTAAGGTAATCGCTATCCAAGTAACAGCTAAACTTTCTAATGCTATTTTATTACCTCTATAAATTGTATAGACTCGCCCCAGGAGGCGCTTACCGAGTGGCTATCGCACTTTTCGATTTAGAACTCTCCTCACTCAAAATTGAAATGGTTCGCCCCTTTGTCGGAACAATTTAAATTGGACATTTTAAATGCAATTCTTTTGGTGGTCGCTCTGTAAACGGTCTTACGGAGTTTACCTAGGGAGCTAGTCTTAACATTAATGCTATATTACAGAAAGAATGAAGTGTAAAACAAAGCTTTATTACTTATTGGTTGTATTACAGCTCTCACCTTACCTAAACAGTGTTACATGGTTATTACATGATGCCTAAATACATTTATTAATAAATAATTAATTAATCATTTTGAAACTTACATGCCATAAATTCGAACACATTTACTCATTGAGTAAATATGTTCGAATTTATGGAACTCTCATTATCCATTATCATTATGATTATCTCATTTATGACTCTCATTATAGCTTAATATATTCTAAATGTGTGTGAGACGATCAGTAGGTACCTACCAAAAATTGTCTATATATTTTTTTCTAGTTTAAGGTCTTATAATATTATTTGTACTAGATACAAAACAGTCAATTCAATCAAAAAAAGTCCACATAATACTCTTGACACAAATATTTTGAAAATAAACTTAAGTACATATTTCAAAATCTATTTCATTTGATCCATTATGTGGGGTCCACAGAGGGACATTTTAAACTATCGTTTATCCTTAGAACGTCGACGGACAGTGTAGCAGTAGTTTATCAAGTCGATAGCACCGATCACAATGCACTAGCCGACATTCACGTACGAAATGGAATCACATCGACGTTTACTGATATTTATCTTAGAGATTGCTTTCTTGAATTGCATAAGATACAGTTTTAAAATGGAGTTGAGTTTATCTTCTTTTTTAAAATGGTTCTTTTATAGTCAAGTACTTTTTATCGATTTCGTATGTCGGTTTTTTCAGTTGCGTGTGTTATACCATAAAAAAAAGTATTAGGTAATTAGGAATGCTTATTTATTGGCTATATAGGTACTCATAAAACAAACCCTTCTTAGTTAGGGACTTGGTAGCGTTGTATGAATGTAAGAGAAGTCTTATTATCTACATTTATTTTTTTCGCATTATAGGTATTTCCTTTTTCCCAAATCTTTGTTTTCACAGAATCGAGTTCAAAACATTGAGACTCTTTTTAACGTATATTAAAAATTAATCTAGAAAACAGAACCAAACTTTGTCGCTTTTGTTCTGAATTCCGAAAGTATATTACAAGATCAAGAAAACTAGCAAAACTAATTGATTTATCAGCAAAAAGAAACAATTAAATAACTAGCACAATATTGTACTTATATAATTCTAAGCACAACACAGAAACAGTCCGCACAAACTCCTGGCAGACCCGTCTTGTGCAGAATACAGAACGAGTTGGCTACGTGACACATGTATAGGTATACCTACATAATGCGGGTCGCTTCTACTAAAACTTATTGTGAAACAGCCTTTATACATTACGACTTTTGAAATGCAGTGAAGTGATATGAGTAGTTAGACTTGTGGATGTAGACATCGTCTAATGTAAATAGATTTGCTTCCAACTAACTTGTAGTAGTTAAGTATAAAACTTTTTATACGACAGGTTTGTTGTTCTCATGAGGATAGGCAGAGAATACGGCAATGTAGCTAAATAAACTTCTATACGACGATCTTCTTTTTTTTAAGTCAGCTTCACTAACGCTGTGTTGAAGGGGCACGTCATATTTATGAATTACAGACTCACTTTTATGAATTTGCTTTGCTAGCAAAGCAGTTAAAATTATAAAAAGGTTTTTACATGGACGTTTCATAAGGATAGTTAGATCTATTACGATAGTTACAGACTTGTTGGCGTACATATTTATACATATCTTCATACACGCTCGTTGGTTTCGAGTGTTACGCAGCTGCCCTTTCTGAAGGATACATAAACTCTTTTTAATTTTATTTTGATCAATGTTATAGTAAATATGTAGAAGTTAAATAGGTCTTTATACCTCATTTAAGTATTCCAATTGATTTTATAGCGATTAAAAGGTATGTTTTATAAAATGAGTATAAAATGAGTAATAAATTATTTCGTTATAGGTAAATTATCTTAGAGAGATTTTTGCATTTGTAGTAGTGTTCGTATATGTACACGGATTCAAAATTTGAAATTTGAATTACACTATACGGTCAGCAAATAAGGTCTGTCACATTTTTATTATTTAAGTATTTATTTTGTGTAATATTTTTGATCAATATTTTATTATTTTAACATTGTTAAATAAAAATGTTCCGATTATGATATATGCCCAAGGTAAACTTTGGCATCGTATGGTAAAATTAGTTTCGAGAGATTTTTGCAGCTGTAGTAGTATAGGCTTTAGATATAATATCAGAACGAATTATTGTTAACACAAATGATTAATCTGATGAAAGTGGGGATGAGAACGAGAGTGAAATGTCTGGAGTTGAAGAAGATTAGAATTAAATATTATGGTAATGATTGTTAACTATTTTAGTCTCTAGCTTATCATTGTTTAATGTTATTTGATGCAGTTGGTGTAATTGACTATAAAAAATATAAAAGTTCTTAATTATTTATTTCCTTATGTGCTGACCGTACACAACTACAAATGCAAAAATCTCTCTAAGATAATTTACCTAAACAAAAACCTTTTCGATTTTATAGAGCAAGGCTTGCCTAGCTTGGGATCAGAATGCGTAGTAGAAATGTGTGACGGTTATAATTATTATATCTCAGTTCAGACTCTAATTAGTGTTTTTATACCTATTACAACATTATCTTTTTGCTTTATACTCAAGAGAGGAGTAAATAATTCTATAATTAATTCTATATAAAACTGGTAGAGACTAACAGAAGATGAACCTAGCAGAACCTACCTAATGTAGATGAATCTACAAACAAAATGATACCCTAAATCTTCTTTTATAAAGTACACAAAGGCATAACGCTTTAAATTGTCAAAAACAATGATGTACAACCGCAATATATAGGTAGTGTTAAGATTAACATTCACAACACAACATAACATATAACATAAACTCATAACATCGTTTATATGAAAGATATAAATTCTAATGGAGGAACATTTTGTTCATTTAGTGTTGAATAGGGACTTATGTGAGTCCGTGTTGCAGATATTGTGAAGTTTATTGGACTGTATTTTTACGAAGAAAAAGGACATCGTTTGTTAAATTTATATGATTAGTAGTCTCCGTGTGGTGATGGAGTAAGAATACCATATGTCACCACCCCATCTCATTCCATGGATGTCGTGAAAACCGACTAAGGATGGATGGAAGGATCTTAACGAAATAAAAAGAAGGAAAACTTGAAATTAAACCTTGTACCAATCCGTCTGGCCCTGCAGTGGATACGTGGATACTACGGAGGGATATTAAGCCTACTAATACCACGCTGGGCAGACGGATTGGTATAGGGTTTAATTTCCAGTTTTCGTTCTTTTTGTTTCGTAAAGATAATATTCACGGATAGTCCCTTAATCGGTTTCCTGAAGCCATAGCGCTTGATGGCGTGCGCCTTCCAGTCTGCTCCGACTTCCGGTATCACGGTTCTTTCATTCAAAGCGATGGCGAAGTAGATGGATGAAATGGCGGCAGGTCACGGGAACCATCTGTGACCCTCACATTCCCTTAAATTTAAGGGGAAGATCTATAAAACCATGATTAGACCTGCCGTCTTGTATGGATCAGAAAATTGGCCCACAAAAGGGATGAATGAAAGACAATTGCATGTAGCAGAGATGAGAATGTTAAGAGGAATGTGTGGTGTTACAAAAGCGGATAGAGTAAGAAATGAGTATGTAAGAAAAAGTTTGAAAGTGGCACCGGTGGCAGAAAAACTACGTGGCAGCCGGCTGTCATGGTATGGGCATGTTATGCGAAGGAATGAGAGTCATGTGGTGAGGAAGGTGTTGGGCATGTGTGTGGATGGATATAGAGGAAGAGGATGACCAAAGAAACGATGGATGGATTGTGTGAAAGACGATATGGCTGCGAAGAGTGTTACTTGTGAGATGACGTCCGATAGGAAAGTATGGAAGAAGAAGACATGCTGCGCCGACCCCAAATAAAATTGGGATAAGGGCAGGGGAATAATGAGTCCCTTAATCAGTTTTTACGACACCCATGGGATGAGATGGGTGACATATTGTATTCTTACTCCGTCACCATACGGATTTCGTAGAGTTAATACTACAATATTACCCTTATTCATAGTAGGTAGTTTTTTACTTAGGTAATATAGTGTTCGTCATATTTCTTATAAGTAGGTAAATAAATTTACGTATAGTTCTTCACAAAAGTCTAAGAGAGAATCGATTAAACAATAAGCGAATAATCGATTACAGCATCGATATGAAAGTCAAATCAATTATGAGCGTCGTGTCTGTCGCAAATTGATTCTAGTTGTCACCTTCACGTTCTTGTGTTAAGTCACATTTCTTTGTAATGAACCAAGGAATTTTAAATAGAGTTTGCATTCCTTTAAGTGTTTACTTAAATAGTAATACGTATCTACGTATAGGTAACAAGGTATACACGTACCTAGGTATAATTCTGAAGTCTTTACGATTATATTTCCGAGGGCTTATCTAGAGTTATACTAAGCCTGGAGCCTCCATCACATGAGATGAATAACGTGTGGTTTTAGTCATTTTGAATTTAGCATGCCCACAACACTGAAAGCTCTGAATGTATCTACCTAGTCTATTCGGGATTGCATACCTGCTACATAACATACCTTAATTCCAATTGGAAAGTTCAGTAATGAACGAAATTAATCGTATTTATCATGATTTAAGATATCTCCTTAACGAAGGTGGCACAAGATCTCAGGCAGTGAAAATACCTAGTTGTAGGGGGCTATGTCTTGCAGTAAGTACCTAGGCGACTTTTTACTTAGGTATACCTATTGATATTACTACATTAACCGTCACTTACCTACTTCACTATACTTTCTATTATAAGTATTTAAGTATGTTTATCCGTTGTCTAGTACCCATAATACAAGCTTTGCTTAGTTTGGGACTAGATGGCGTTATGTGAATGTGTGAGGAATATTTTAAGATGATGATATCATATCATTATTAATATTATTTATTATATTACTACTACTATTTATTTTAAATAAATGGGTATAATACTACGATCTAAATAGCCCAACATTAAATACAAATTCTGCTAAAAAAACTATAGCACGCGGCCCAAATCCATCAAACAGTTAGTAATAAAATCTTTATCTAAAACAAAGCCGGCCATTTAGCATCATATACCTATTTTAAGCCAATAGGTACCTACGTATATATGCCATCACTCGATGCCAAAGCACCTGCCAGTCTCTGACAGACAAAGACGCAGATAATGAGGCTCATCCTATTGGTGCATCACAACACAAGCCCCGCCCACCCTCGGAGCCGACCAATAGCGAAGCCCGACACAGATCTTGAGCGTTATCTAGTTATCTGCCGTCTCGCTTGGTACTTTCTACTACCAATGCTGATATTTTCATACACTGAAGAAATGCACTGGAAAATTTTACGATTTGAAAATTCGAACGAGTTTGAACGTTTCAATTATTGTTTTTATTTTTTTTACTTTTAGTTAATTTAATAACGCTTTATAAAATGTGTTATTTTTATTTATCTACGAATATTATTAGGTATAAATGATTATTAATTTAATTGATATTTGAAATAATTAATCTTTATATTAAAAAGGAGTCATAAGCTTGAATAATAATTACCTACACCTGAGGTTAAGAGCATCTAGCTAGACGGTTCAAAAATAGAACTCTTTAATGTGCGTTCGATTTTAGAACAGATGGTAGTTACGAAGTACCTAAGTATTGGAGTTAGGTACCTATATTCGTAGATTCAGTTAACCGTTTCGAAATTGTTTTTATAATTAGAATGTTGTGATGATTTATTTAAAATTTGCATGCAGCACAGTAGCCAAGTATTGAACGATTGATACGATAAGAGAACAAGATTGCTGGCTCACATTCAATCAAGTTTGTTTTCTTAATCGGCGCCTTGTCTCGTATCAGCGACCAGCATTAAATGAAACTCCTCTCCCCGCGTAACTAAAACATCAGTAGAGTATAAGGACGTATTTCAGTGTAATGTCAGGGGTCAACGATGTCTGGTCATGTTATACAAGTGATTTGTTATAAAGCAGTGTCGATAACTGAAGGGCCATTGTTTGTAGGTCGCTCTCGATGTAAAATATTGTAATAGTGTTCTCGTAATCATGTTTTGAATTTGTAGAGAATTATTGCCTTTCAGGAAGACGTAGTAAATGCCTTATTCAATCTAAACATAACATTGATTTAAACACTAAAGTTATTTTATTCTTTTGTAGAGACTCTTTGTTTCTTTTATAGAGACAGAGATCTCAATTTGTGGATTAGGTAATACAAAAAGAAATAAACTGTAGTTATAGTTGCCTATACGATAAGCTGAAAAACCATAATAATTTTCATACGATAACCTTGTATACCGACCCCGAATTGTTAGAGAGAGAGGGGTGTAACACAAAGACACAGGCGGGGCGCGGAGAGTACGAGGCGAGGGGGTGTCCCGGGCGAGGGTATGTGATTCGGGATTCTAGGGATGAGCTGGGTCTCGCTTCCTCTCGCGTTATTCTGGCACAGTGCGTCGCCGTCGCCGCACATACAACTTGTGGCGCACTATCACACGCTAATCGCACGCGACATCACGACAATCGCACATCACTACACATTTTCAAATTGTAAATTAGAACGTTTATGATTCTAACTCATATTTAAATTTCAAAATTCGTATGTTTATTAGTGCTGTGATTTAATTATTCCTTTTCTTTTTTTAAAAACGACTGTGACATAATTCGTAATTAATTGGAACTTAAGTAAAGTGATTTGAATTTGGAACGGATATTGACATAGTGTAAAGGACAATGAGAGTTAACATCACGAATGCTGAATTTTGATACGACTTTTAGTAAAATGAAGATGTCTGGTAAGTTGATATTTTAAATGAAATACCTAGGTATTATTATTGCCTAGGTAAGTCTGTTTTCTGCCCGATTTTAGCTATATTATGCTTTTTTCTTTTAATTTTGTGATAGTTATGTTTTATGCTAACCTGATTAAGTAATCACTTTTATTAGTGCATAGCGGGGTGTTATCATAACGTTATCATTTAATGAGACGTTTTATCTGTGACGTCCGTTATCTTAGGCACAGAAGTATTAGATACCTATTTACGCATAGGTACAGTTACCTTTCACTGTAGGAGACTGAAACTTTTTGAATCAAATTATGTAACCAGGCTTTGAGTTAAGTAGTGAAGTCTAATGTAGGGATTTAGATACCTAATTATATAATTTAAATAAACTATGCTTTACTAACTAACTAAAATTTAAATTTTTACTTTACCTAAATAAATAGATTCCAAAACACTTTAGGTACAGAAATTCAGTGCTCGCATAAAGGTTATAAAAAAAACTAGAGTTACGTATGGCGTAGCGTACCTATGCGGCTGGCGTACCACGAATTCATTATCTCACGTAAAACAATTGATTTTGTGATCCATAAACGATTATAGTGAGACCAGATGTTAATTATGTCCGTTAAATTGTTGTTTGTAAAAGCCTCCGCAACACATTAAGTACATTACATCTAAGTAGTGCGGGAGTTGTACCTATATTTTAAACAAAAAAGAATGTTACTTACCTAATATTATGCCACAATGTTTTTTTTATTTGTTATGGTTAAGTATCTCTAATCCGTTTAGTTTTTTTTCAAAATAGACAATTAATGCCCCACTGCAGGGATAACAGGAAACTTGGTCTGCAAATATCAAACTGGCTAGACGGTTTGGTATTGGGTTTTTGTAGAGTTTTCCTTCTTTTGTTTGGTGGAGATAATATCTGCTAACTACCTCTTAGTAGACGTGTATGCGTGCATTACATAATTAGGTATCCTATATTCAAAATTAATAGGTATCTATTATTACTCGGTAATAAGAGTCTCTACAGTACTCTTTTCTAGTCTACACAGATATTATTAATGTAGTAACGTAACATAATTAGGTATCCTACATTTGAAATTTTTAGGTATCTACTTATTCAATAATAAGAGATAGGTATCTACAACTAGATATCTTGTAATATCTTCAAAGGAAGCTAATAAAAGTCTTATTATATTATAATCCATATTATATAACAAGCTATTAACACTCCGTGACCGTAAAATCAGATAAGAGGATAACCCAAAAGCTCTTCAAATTATAACGCTTGTTTAAACATAAATAAATAAACATAGCTAACCGATATTTTTTTTATCTTCGCTCTCAACAATTATCTGTGGTTCTTGTCAAGGGTGTGCGAAATTTAAAAAAAATATACGTCACTTTTGAATTTAGAGCGTTGTCTTTTGGCGGGCGCCGACGGTATAAAACCTTATTTGTTTCGCATTCGGCATCACCTTGTGCTGTTGCAGTCTTATTTGTATCGCACTAGTGCGAAAAATATTTGGTTTATATAGGTTATAACAGTTTAAAAAACTAAAATGAACTTATTATATTCTTAAAAAAGATGTTAAATATGTATATGTACCTATTTAAATTTCATTATTTAATTTTTATTTAATACCTATCGCGGTCTTTGTTTTTTTAACAACTCTTTTTGCAATAATTGATGGGTACAAATAATGCTAATATGTATAAAATATGTAATTACAATTTCTAGATAATTTGAATTAGTATTTCAATGTGATTCTTCTTTTTATAATCTATTACCGCTTTCATGTCCAACCTTTTTCTAAACATGGCAATAAATAGAATAATATTTACAGTCACACTTTTAAAAATTAAAAGACAACAATAAAAGTGCTAGGTACTTATTAGTTTTTTTAGAACATGGTTTTAATTATATTTTTTTAATAATGAATACTAATTAAATTAAATACCTGTAAACGCAATAATTTATCGTTAACATATAGAGACGTTAACGGTGTGGTCTTCATTCTTCATCAACTGTAACTTCATCAAATATACCTCCTCAATAATATGAGATTTACCTTTTTAAAACACGAAGAACTTTTCCCATGATAAAGACGAACTAAAATGCATAAATCTTAGTTAATTTCTTAGTCACCAACAAGCAACTAAAGTTATAACCGACTCATTAAAATATCTACCGCACCTTACTTTTGTTAGAAAGTACAACTTTCTGGAAAGTGTCACTAGTCATGTTAATTTCTCATCTGCAACGTTAGTAAGAGTTTGTCTATACGATGAAAGTTTACGAATACTTGCAATCTTGGTTAAGTCCAAACAAAATTATGTAATACCTATGTAAAGACAACGCCAACCTGTCCCAAAACCGAACATTTATTCAGAAACTAATTTTCTATTTACTTTTTTTTGTAAATGTAAAATACCCAAACCTATGCCAGAATACGTCAATGTTAGTTGATGTAGAAAAAAAATAGGTATTACTAAGATTTACTTATTTCATTTCAAGACTTTAACAAATTCCTTGAATCTGACTTTTTACATAACAATAAACGATCTCGATTCGATATAGTGTGCGAAAACTTTTGCCGTGTGACGAACTTATACTAAGTGTCTTCAAATCTGCGATGAGTAGTCCTCAAAGACTCATTCACCTGTTTCTTCTCAATTGTCAAGCAAATTTATACCTTAACGTACAAGATTTAAGGAAATAATCGTAAAAGTGTGTCTTTTGTCGTATTTTATGAGTCAACAGTACCGGACCGTGAACTCTCGGTGACAGAGCGATGCAAACCGTGCTTATTGTCAGCCGCCGTAACTAACACGTGAAATTAGCTTGCCGTGGGGTCCGACAGACTAAAAAATACATCTGATTCCTTTAAATCATTTACCTAATAATGTAAATATTCCATTATATACTTAAAAATTTGAATCTAATCTACCTTGAGAATAAAGTTCAAATAATATAGGTAACTTACCATGCTTTTAAATTCGTTTGAAACAACAAATAAAATATGTGAAAAGTAATATTTTTTTAAATTATTTACAAAATTTTTTTTTTTGGAATTTCAAATCACTTGTGTAGTCATTCAAAACATTGAACCAAAAGTTTCATAACACCACTTGCGCAAAAAAATGTAAATGACAAGGTTAGCTCCACAGATATCAGAACAAAGAACTTTATTCATATTTCTGTGGTTAGCTCCATGTATTTCTATGTCTTAGCATGTTCTTATTTTAAATCTGTCGCGAGTTTCTACGGAAACCGGAGATTTAACGACGAGTCGTCCGCATTGTCCGCGCACGAAGCGTTCGCGGTCAAATGGACCTTGCGACAGACGATTTGAATATGAAATTCGAACATCACTTTTATGACGTACCGTTCCATAAGTTAACAGACGTCCTAGCTCCATGGTTTTTGTATTTTTTACTGTCACAAAAATGTCTTCGAAGAACAGCTCAAGTATCTACTTTAGTTTTATAATAGGTAATGCATGTAGAGCCAACGATAACTATATAATCCCTTTTAAAAAACTTCTCCCGTGCTGAATTCACAGGGCATCTAGTCTCCAGACAATTAATTGATATACACCAATAATTGTTCTGCTTGAAATTTGTTTTATTTTCATAGTTAATTTTTTAAAATGGTCTCCTAACACCTATAACAGAACTTGTGCCATTCTTCATTCTCAATCAGTTACCATATTAAATTGTTTAATATTAATCAATCAGTTAAATGTTAAAAGCACGAACAAGACAGCAAATAAAAATGACAGGTGAAGTACCTAACCATAGCAACAGCTAAATCTTTTATTCAAACTACAAGACAAGTATGTCTAAGGATTCCAACGTCCTGTTATTTCAATGCACTTTTATTATGCTAAACAGTCATCATTATAATCTTATATCGTCTAATTTTACGTTACGTTTTTTCCCTGCCACGTGCGAGGAAGACACAGGAGGGATAAGATAGGGGTTGTTTTAACAAGTTTATTAAGAATCATAGGGTTGTTTATGATAAATGGTGTGTCTCTTACATTTGTAGTAAAGAGGGGTAAAGTTTATTGATGACACGCGGCGGAAATGTGTTTAGTTTTCTTGGTTAAACTTGTTGGTTTTAAGTTGTTTTGAGGTGGTTAATTACAAAAAGTATGTACATTACGTAAATATATGTCTTGATTCAATAAGAGTAGGTAGAGACTACGTAATGCTTAACTAATACGATATAAACACCCGTCGCTTCTTACAAATACATTATATTATCACCGTTTATTGTGATTGCGATTAAAATTAATCATTTGTTTTTATAAATTACTAGCTGACCCGTGCCCACTGCGTTGGGGAAAAAACGCGTCCCTTTTTTAAACATATTCCATTACTGCTTTACTTCCATTAGTCATAGCGTGATACTATATAGCCCATGACACTCCCTGATAAATAGTCTATTTACCACAGAAAGAATTTTGAAAATCGGTTCATTAGGTCCAGAGATTACCCCCTACAACGTCACAAACACACAAACTTTACCTCTTTATAATATTAGTATAGATAATGTAGAGTAATCACAAGTTAGATATCATTACTTATGCTGCTTTTAATATTAGAAGGTACCTGTTTTATGGATCTCCTAGATTTATAAAGTTTTCTCGCAGATAAAGGCCGTAATAGACGCATCATTAACCTAATTTTTACTTAATTAACAAAATTAAATATTTATATAATAATCTCGATTTAACTATATTATTTGTTTCTTTATTAACCCGAATAACATTGCAGAGCTAACCAAATTAAAAAAATAATAAACACCATAAAGATTTGCATGTAATAAGGATGCTCCCAAAGACAAGAGACAAGCGGAAACTCTTTGTAAAGAGCGGAAACAAACATAATGCGATCAACATCTTGCATGTCTTCACTTTTTATTACAACCCTTTTGCTAAACTATAAAAGACAACAGCCTTATTGCTCTGTATTAAAACCTTCAAATTTATACTTAGCCTTTTTATTAGAACCACCTTGACTGTGTTGGTGTAGTTGCGGAATGCGATTGTGCTACTCTAAAATACTGTTTGTCTATGGCGTAGTGGTTATATAACATGAGTGCTACGCAGAGGTCTCGGGTTTGATTCCCGCTCAATGCAAATCTTTGTGTGCATGAACATGATTGTTTGCATTGGTCTGGGTGTTTTCTATGTATAATGTATAATATACATTATATGACTGAGCTTAAATACAAAAATACATATTATGTATTTTTGTATTTACAAAAAAAAGTATTTAAGTATGTTTATCCGTTTTCTAGTACCCATAGTACAAGCTCTGCTTAGTTTGAACCTAGATGGCGTTGTGTGAATGTGTGAGGAATATTTATATTTAGTTCATAAATGTTTTTTCTGTGATTAGATGTTTTTCCCGTGCTCGTTGACTTAATGTCTACGTAATGATCCTAAATGGAAAGGTACTATCGGGGTCTTGCATATCTTTACCACTTAAAGTATAATTTCGTTTGCAGCGCTCTGCTACTATAGTATAGCAGGTACGCGCTCATCAACCAATAGCACCACAGTAACGGATGGTGCTACTACAGCCCTTTGTTTTGTCTAATAGTAAAAAGCTCGCACAAAAAAACTAAACTATCGAATGGTTCTGTTTTGTTACTAAAACCTTTCTACTTCATTTCTCCAAAAACTATACTTTACAAGTAAAGAAACATGAGATTTTTATTTTGACTGTTTTGGAATTAGTGAAGTTCTTAACTTTTATGTCTTTGTGTTTTGTTGAGTAAAAATAACTAACGTGACTGAATGTCAGATATTAAATAAGTTAAAAGTAAAACATTTTACAAAATTGATTTTATGTTGATTTTTTTGTTAACTCTTTAATTTTTATGTGTCTTATTTTAATTATTGTGTTATTTTTTTGTTTCATTATTTTCTTTAGAGTGTGATTCACTTTGGGTTCGATTTAAAATAAATGTCAGGAAGATGAATGAACTACTACTAATATTTTTTTTTACTCCTTTTTTTTTAGAATAAATATATTTTTTTGAAAAAATAAAAGAAATTCGAGAATAAGCAGGTGAGGTTCGAACCTATGGGCTTTAACGTTCCTTGCCACGTATATGTCTACTGGGGTTTTAAATTGACTGTTCTTCAAAGTTTAGTTAATATAGTTAAGAAGCTCGAGAAATGATTGAAGTCAAAATGTTAACTTCACAAAGTAATAATGCACACAATACATCTGGCCGGCTATACTATATATAGCCGGCCGGCTATAAAAAAGAAATTTGTTTTTATTACCCTAATGAACCGCCTAAATTTTAGCCAGATGTGTATTTTGCAATATAACCTATCGTTTAGTAAAAAAAACTGTCCCTTTAACCGAGAGGACACTTGTTTAAGCTTTGCTATTGGACGATACAAATACTGGGCGGTAACAAAATTTGGCCATCGGTCATCGTGTTCAAGGGATTTTGTTTCAAAATTGGACATATCTACAAGACCCCGATAGTACATAAAAAATTTTTTTAATAAAGCTTCAATCAAGCTAGAATATACATACAACAATACATCTACGTAGATTTTGACCGACAACTAACGACTATTTCAATCTACGCGTATTTTTATGTTGGGACCCACATAAAAGTCGACCAACTTTATCCCGCCGGAAAATCGTCAGACTTTCAAAATAATGAAATGTCAAACTCACAAAATCCAGGAAGGTCATATAGCTACACTAAAATGTCATAATATCAACATACATAACAACAAAACATGTTCTTACGAATCACGTCCCTAAGATAACAAAAGCCTACACACGTGTCTTTACAATGACTAATATAAATATTTTGTCTACAGCAGCAGACAGTCAGGAGTCTGGCAGCCCACCGCCGAGTCCGACCGACTCTGGCACTTCTGAATCTGCGCCCACCCTAGTTCACATCAAGCAAGAGAACATGCCGCCCGGTACTGACATCAAAGAATACTATGGATCACTAGACTTCGGACTATCCGATACATATCTATCCACAAACTTCCCCGAATATGGAAGAGGATATCTACCTAGACCTTTAGACCTACACGGTCAAAGCTATCTAGACCCTAAAAGTCCAAAGGATAAAGAAGACGGATTAAAAGACGATGACCCCGGAGATACAGACTTTAATTTGCCAAGTGAACTGATGTTCAAAAGTGGTGGGATATTTGCGACAGTGAATATTGCTAATGGAACTAAGTACGGACCTTTTCTTGGGAAGTGGGAGTCGCAGCCGTTGGACAGGAGGTTTGCCTGGGAGGTATGTGGTTTTTATTTACTTAGTTCTAAGTAATTATTGATGATCTTATATATGAGGCCACCAGAACCAGAGTGGCCCAGACCCAAAATACAATTATGTGGATATCTGCTAAAAGAGTTTATGCGAAATTTTAAGTTAATGTAATTTAAAAAAAATCTATGGACAGTATGTTTATTATTTGTAAAAATAGGATGTAGTTATTGATAAAATTTAGATAAACTATTAAAACAATCGTTATTTTACTTATTTGCCATTTTATTTGGACATGGGCCACTATGGCATTTAGCATTAACAATAAATTTAAAAATAGTGTAGTGGGATGGGCCACAAGGTATGAAGCTTATAACCTTTTCTTTTGATTTAAATGCAAGTTGGCCTTTTTAAACATAAATGGGATAAATTAAAATTAAAACTAACTTATTTAATGTGTAATTTTTATTAAATTTATGTTTTATCTTAAATTTTTTTTCTTAGTTTATTTTTAACTTAAGAGTGTATTCATTTTAGCTTATTTATAAACACTTAGCGCGTCTTAGGGCAATCTGGTATGGTTATTTATTTAATAAATAGGTTTAGTTTAGCTTTTTATAATAAAAAATAACATTTCATTTACGTGGGCAAAACCATACATTGAATAACACGTAAACACTGCACTTAGACAACTAGTTTCGAATCGTTTCCAATGCCATTAATACTTATACTAGTCTATTTTTTAATGTCACAACATGATAATAAACTAAATAAATAAGGCTTCTAATGATATCATCGCACTTTTGGTAATTTTTAGGTTTACATACAAAATAATGGATAAAAGTGCCAATAATCGAATGCAAATATTAAAGCTTTTATTAGCCAAACTAGGAGTAAGTTATATAAGTTTTTCTTGTCTAGTCTCTCACACGCTTGATTTTTTTTGGAAAATTGGCTCAATATCGAATAATTAGACCGACGTAGTTAATATTCCGAAGGATACCTACCTAACATCATATAAGACTAGCGTGTCAAGATCCTATACCAACCCAGATTAAAAGATAAATAAACGATTTCTGTGACGAGGTATAGTTCATGGCTGCTAAGCAGACGTCTCAACTCAATTCATTTCATTAACTTATTGACTTTAATTTTATTCTACTTAATCTAAGTTTACACAGTTAAAAATTACTAAACTTTGCCACTGCTGTCTAGGTTTTAAAGAAGAAAGGATACTTACTACAAACTCTATTACTGCATTTTTCAGACGTCCAGTTTCCATTTTACATTTCAATTTACAAATGTTTACATTTGTCTCGTATTAAATAAGGCAATTGTGAGTAATAACAAACCATTTAAAACTCTGGTTTGATTCCCTCTTAAACTTTGTAAGCATGAACATGAAAGTTTGCAAGCTGCTGGCGCTGGCCAGACGGATTGTATACCCGATACCATCAATCCGTCTTGCCGTTAATTTTAAGTTTTCATTATTTTTATTTCGTAAAGATAATATTCACGGAAAGTCTCTTAGTTGCTTTTTACTACATCCATGGGATGAGATGGGGTGGTAACATATTGTATTCTTAATCCGTCACCACACGATTGTCTTCTATACAGGACTTTATAAATAAAAAAAAACCGTGTGGTAGTAAATACCACATGGTTTTTTTTTATTATTAATTTCCAGTTAAAAAACCCACTTAAGCTAGAGACTTAATAATAATGGTATGGTGTTCTTGGTATTACTATGTAATAAATAATACTATGTAATACCAAGAACTAAATTACTAAACCTATTTTGATAAAAATGACATGAGACTAATCAGAGTGAAAACTCTTTCTCTTTCTTTCTCTCTTATCGGTTTATAATTGACTGAGTTATGAAGTTCCAAACATGAAAAAACTGAGAACCTCCTCCTCATTTGAAGTCGGATAATAAGAAAAGCTTAGTTACAGGAATTTGATGTGGGAAAACTATAGTGATAAGTATCATATCTTTGTAGTCTGTGATGGCCTAATATATAATTTATAATCTTAAGATCATATATTATAGTAAGCTTCTTACCCGCTTGTAACGCCCCTACATTCAAAAACGTTTTTTCAAATTAACTATCCAAGACCCGCGAAAAACTTCATACTTACATTGTTTTACTACGGAACTCTAGAAAGATAAACTTGCCATTTAAGTCAACTTCAATGTAGTTAGTGGATTCATTCTTATTTACACTCATTGTAACTCCAGTTAGATCTATCCTAAACAAAAATACTATAAATTATGGTAATTTATAAGTATGAATTAGTTGCCGCCAAAAAACAAAAAACTATTGACTAATAAATTGATATTCTTCCCTTTAAACTTATTGCAGTACTGCAAACTTCTTGCACGCTTACATAAAATAATAACAAATGAATACACACTTATTTCTAAAAAACACTATTCAGTTAATAAAAAGTACAAAAATAATAATCTCTACTCGTAAAAACATAAGTTTCAAAACCAGAGTAACTCATGTCACATGAGCCAAAATGGCGCCGAAAACCATAGTGACCCAAGTGATCTGGGTCACTGTGCTCTATCACTATTACTTTAAAATTCGAAATGGCAAAACTCTTTTTTATAACGCCATCTATGATTTTATTTTTAAATTAACTTAAAATCATTTTGTCTATAAACTTAGGGGTTTTAAGGGGGCATTGGCGTGCCTAACTAAAAAAATCACAAATTGTGGTCTGGGCCGCTCTGGTTCTGGTGGCCTGATATCATCTTGACTATTTTGTTTATTATTACATAGCTATTGATACATTGCATCAGTTTATAAATCATTATTATATAAAATATACAAATTGACGCTTAAAAATAGTAAAACTACATTCAATAGATTGGGCAGAATTTTCAGAAATAAATAAATGTTAATATAAATTTTAACAGCAATGATTTTTTGACAATCAGCGAGGATTGTCAAAAAATCATTGCTGTTAAAATTTAAAATCAAACAGTAATTTTTTTAGAACAAAAAACATCCAGACTAAAGCCAATCACTTGATGAAAATACAAAAACTTGACTTACGTGAGATTTAAGCCCAAGTTTGTTCTCTTAGACATCATCAAGGACGTAGCAGTAAATTTATGCTAAGAAACCTATTTAAAATAACAACCTTACACTTTAACTAGTCCCTATCAATAGAGTAGGTGTCAAAACCTGTTATCTGACGTGTAACTCAGACTCAATTAGTTCCTTATTTCAATGTTGGTAATTCTTAACCCACTTGTAAATACTCGAGTAGCTCGAGACATCACAAATCATCACCATGATAGTGAGTATTAAAAAAAAGTGATGACAAAGAGCTTTTTCTATTCCATTAATTTAGTTTATGAATGAACCACTTGTGTTCATATCAAGTGTGAGTGTCAAAAAATCGTTCCCCGTTCGTTAGTTGTCAATAAATAATGTTTCGAAATTTGAAAACTGAAGCGCTGTCAAGCCACAGATGCAATAAACTGTCAAATTTATTGATCACTTTAGTTCTTTCGTATCCTTTGAGTGCATTGAGATCTTCAAAATGGTTACACACTTCATTTATTTTAATAAGTCATGCCTCGTTTACTATTGACGTATGGACAAACTTTTAAATCAATATGGATGAAAAAATTCTAGGTTTTTTGTACTGTTAAAAAGTGAGAAAGAAAGTTATTGCTTGTTTATTGCTGGGTTAGAATATTTATAAGAGTCCTATATTAATTTTTATATTTATTTATAAAAGTAAACTGTAGATCTAAAAGTTATTGTAATATAATACGTATTATTTTTTTACATGAAAATATATTCTTACTATTACGTTAATTTATAACTAATGGTTAGTTATTAATAAAATGTTACACAATTTTATTAAACAATGCTTATTTAAATTTAAAACAAAGAAAACGAGTCCACGTGTTAAAATGATTATCAATTTATCATTTCTTTACTAAGTTCTCAATATTTTGACAAAAGCATTATATTATAAATTGCATTACAATTCTTACATCTCAACATTGATGAGCTCAGCTAATGGGCGTAAACCGTAATATTAAACTTAATACGTCGATAAATGAAAAAAAATAGGCATTACATTCTCTATGCAATTCTTGAATGAAGACATTGCATCTCTTTGAACGCATCAGAGAATTCGCGAGGGGTGTGGCACGGTTATCTCTGGTCGGAAACGGAAATCAATTGTTGTGTCAGATTCCTGGATTACGAGATGATATTTAAGTATAGTAAAAGTATTAAATTACTTGCAATCTGTCTGCAAAATTTTTGGTAGGTAGCTAGTTTAGCTAAATAAATAGTTGATATTATTTGAACGGAGAGCAAATTACTTTTTTAAGATTTCCAGTTTAAGGAGATTTTGGCTAGGTTTCCAGATTAAAAAAGAATTTGTTAATATATAATTTGTTTTTTACCGGAACGAAAATTAGTCTATTTTAATAATTATTTGAAAATCTACAATTACTAAAGGACCAAAAAACCTATTAGTCTAACTCAGTTTTATCATATTATTCTAAATAAGTCCACTGCTGAACAAATACATCTTCACAGAGTGTCTCCATCAAGTCTTGATTAGCATCCTCAAGGGTAAGCAGCCTACCCTATCTATCGAGATCCTACTTATTTTAACAGATATACAGTACTACATCTCAACCTAACTCGCAAAACACGGCAATAAAATACAAAAATATTTTGCCATTTCTTTCATTGCATAAAAGGCCGGACGCGTTCGACGTCATAATAGAAGTACTGAGATGCGCAAACGCATCGAATATCAGTTATGTCCGCGACAGATAACGAGACTTTAAATGTTGGTGTTATGTTACAATCTAACCACACTATTGTTGTGTTGTCAGTACTGTAGAGGTTTAGTTCCGGTAGTTCATAGACATAATTGTTGTAACATAATATTGATATATGACGATTGAATAAAAAAGTAAAAAGAAAAACTAATGAATAAAATTAAATATAAATAAATTAGTAGGCCAAGTATCCTTTCGTCACGGGAGAAGGCCCGTCCCTGGGAGTGGGGCATTAATGGGCTGCTATGATAATAAATAAATTCATTCATTCATTCAAGTAAATTAACTATCTCGGTGTTCGAGGACGTGAGTTCGAATCCAAGCTGGGACAATTTTATGTGTGATCCAAAAATGATTTTATAGAGCCTGGATGATCTATGTGTCTGTTATGACGTGTCCAAAAATAGATAAAGTAAATTTAAATATCGGTGTTATACTACAATCTAACCCCCTTACTTATAAAAGCCTCTTAAATTTTAGTCAATTGATTAGTTTAAATTCTTACGGTTTTGTTTGGTATAAGGTTGGTTTTGCTAATAAAAACCTCGCTAAACAGTGATTAATTTTAAGAGGCGTTTGTGGGTAAGGAGGTAACTGTAAAAAAAATCGTAATTCACGCACAAATAAAAAGCAACTACTACTTAGTAGTTCCTATTCCTTTTCGTGGACTAAGAATAATAAGTTCAATATGTAATAATTTGTTCAGTTGATTTCCTTAAACACGTTAGTTTTGCGGGACAATAACAAGAAAATGGAATTGGTATGATAATAATTATGCAGTTAAATTAATTACTAGGTATGTGTAAACATTATTAACGAGTATAATTATCATTATATATGAAGCTATGCTATATATGGTATTAGTAGGCCAAGTATCGCTCCATTACGGGAGGAGGTCCGTCCCTGCAGTGGGACATTAATGGGCTGGTATGGACGAAGCTAGGTACCTTTTCCTGACCCCTTATATATTTACACAACGCCATCTGATCCCTAAGTACTACGAGTAGGCACTAGACAACAGATAAACACACCTATATTATTTTTTTATGGCAGACCAATGCAAAAAGTGATGTTAAAAGTACATAATAGTTATTACATTGACACCTTTTTGTTGTATCATCATCATAACAGCCCATTAATGTCCCACTGCAGGGACGGACCTACTAATACCACGCTGGCCAGACGGATTGGTACAGGGTTTAATTTCAAGTTAACCTTCTTTTTACTTCGTAAAGATAATATTTATGGTTAGTCCCTTAGTTGGTTTCTACGACATCCATGGGATGAGATGGGGTGGTGACATATTGTATTATTACTCCGTCACCACGCGGAACTACTTATTGTATACTACAATACATTCCACGACTTTATACGCCTCTTTAAGTCTTAGGTCCGTACCGTTACCAAAAACTGTTAACCCTAAGTTACCTAAGCCCGATTACAGCTCCTAAAACACAGATTGCAGAATGTGCACATACACTAACCAATCGTTACTTATAAATCTAAGCTTTCTTTAGTACGTGACATGGTGTAAAAGTGCCAATCGTGAACATCGTTAGAACGAACGCTGACCACGTTTCCGACTCAGTGGCCACAATACGTTCTCTTTGATGCCATTTTACTTATAACAATGTTGTTATGATAGTCCGTTTCGTAGTTTCTTTTTGTGAAGGATGTGTTGGAATAATTGGAATAGATAATACTGTGTTAGTTCCTTGTCAATGAGTATCGCTTCTGTGTGCAATATCTGTATTTATAAATGGAGGTCCAATATACTTATTTATATTTTTATCTTTTGTGCTATACTTATTTTTGTGGATTTACCATGTCATGTATTAATTATATAAAAATGTATGTTATTTATACTTCTCCTAAACATTAAGCATTCATTGGAAGTTCAAACTATTTTTTATCATGCCTGAGTCTATATCTGACATTAATTAATTATTAGGACCTATATCACGGGGCCATAAACAGACATAAAATTACCGAATACAAAGAACATCTAAGCGGAAAACAATTTCTAGATTTAGAATTATCTTGCATAGGTTTAGACTCGAAACCTCGTGCGCATTATAACAGCCCATTAATGTCCCACATGTCTCCTGCCATTACAGAGGGATAATTGGCCTTCTAATACCACGCTGGCCAGTGGGATTGGTCAAGGGTTTAATTTCAATATTTCCTTCTTTTTAAAAAAACTCGCGCACGTCAGTTACTTTATAAGATATTTTATCTATAAGTATGTTTAATTTAAAACTGCCATATGATGTTTCATAGGGGAAATATATTCCAGTTTGATAAAAATCGTTAGAATTAAATATTTCACATCAAAACGTACAAATTAAAGGGGTTGTAAGTATTGTTGCATCAGTGATGGTTATATTATCTAACCACCGTTTCCCAAACGTCGATATCTCAATACAAAATCTTCAAACATCTGGGTAATCAATGATTTCTTTTATTTGAACATCCCGTGTCAAAGTGCAATGAAAGGTTGCAAATAAAAACCCTAATTTTGGTTAAGGCGTGACCCCCCGTCAACAAACTTCTCCCGATTTTTTTTACATTTTTTACACTTTTTTAACCAAAAAATAACGGTGAATTGTATAAAAGATATACCGTTTATTCACACTTTAAAATGTAAACTTGATTGGCAAGTTTTTTTTCATTCAATAAAAACGTCACCAAATCTCTTGAAACGCATCTTCTTTTGAATACAATAATATAACTTATTTTATTCGATTACCACTCTCAATCGAAGTTCTAGCTTCAATTATTTTCACACAGTCCTTAAAATTGGCAAGGTTATTTTTTATTTATTTTATCTGCGATAAATATTAAAAATGTTTATTTAAAAATGGAGATGGGAAGTAATCTATGTAATGAATAACTTATGAAACAAACCGGTTTTTAAAAAAGGAATCATCTCAAATCAAATGTCAATCAGGTTATGAATTTATAGATAGGTACTCTATGGCTAATTCTTCTTGAAGGGTGACAGCTGTCATGTGAAATTGGCATGTAATGGATTCCACTAATTATTATTTCGATATGCAATTTTTATTACGCGGTGAATTAAAAATTGTATCGATAATATTTGGTTTGGGCTCCACAAAGGTTGGTCATGAATCATTAATATCTCTCTGTTGATTTTTCGTTGGGAAGCGTTCGTTCGCGAGTAATATGTTAATTGTGTTTATATAATTTAAACATCTACCGGTTTGATATGAATTAATTATAAATTATTACAAAATTGGATGTTTACTATATTCTGCAATAATATGAAACTAATGTATTGATTGGGCGTGATAAGGCACTATCCCTTGCTTCATTTGAATTAATTTAAAAATGGATCAGTATCGTAATCTGACTGAACTGACCTTAATGTATATTTGCATGCTTAACTAGGCAAAATGTGTTGAGCTATATTATTACCAATTGTAAAATTTGTAAAATACCATAATTATTTCAGGCAAATAAAGTATATTCTATTCTATTCGTGTGTGACTTAAGAGAAGGATTAGCGCGTTATTAGTAAGCCAAGTTTCTCTCGGTTAATGATAGGACCTGTCTCTACAATTGGTCATGTAGGTCAGGATCATCGCACTCTACGTTCTTGGGCGGCAGTCGTACTTAACATCACGTGGACTGTAGTCATCTAGCATGGCTGCATTATTGTAAAAACAAAAGAACTAACCTCAAACAGTTTCTAATAACGTGTTAATGAAATGATAGATACAATCATCATAATTAGCTAATATATACATAAAGAAATAGAAAAGTAATAACAATAAGTATAGAAAAAAAACTGGAAACAATGCAATAAAAATCCCTATTATAAAACCAGCTTCCACAAATTAAAATCAAACGTACGAACTAAAACCTTGAATAGAGATATTAAAAATTGTTAATTTTAAGCCCATGCATCAGTCAGTAGCGCGAAACTCGTTGCATTACTGTCAAAATATCTGTCATATTTGTGTGACATCCTTTCACTGTTGGTCACCCCTTTAGGCAAAGGATTAGCGTTACATGCGGCCCTATTACATCTTCATTACGGTGGGTGGCTGACATTCCCTGTACTATATTGTTAATAGAAATAATAATATATTAAAAATTGCTATTATATTTATTGCTTCTATTGATAATGTTTATACGATGCGTGATCCTAGTTGACAAAGATATACAGATGTGTCTATTGTCATTGTGTTGGTAGAAGATTAGAAATCGTTATGAATAGTCTAAAATATTACGGTTTGGTAGGATGAATAAAGTTTTAATTTCGTTAAATAAAATAATGATTAATTTAGAAACAAAAACTTGACTGAAGTTAAAGGCTTATTTGAGCTAAGGTTGAGTTATTTTGCAAGGTTAACGACCACATTAATGTATTTTTGGTGACGTCACATTATGATATGCACGATAAAAATTACACTTTGTCATAAAAGTAAAAACATATTAAGGAGAATCATACGAAATGGGACCAGATTTGTTTGCATTGAATACTTAAACAAAAAAATCATCATACCGCAAAGAAAAGTAAAAAAATAAACGCAAAATGTATTTTTCTAACTTTGCATGATATCGCAAGCGTCGGATCAATGCGGCACAGACAGACAGTAGCTGACAATTTGTCACCTGGTGTATTCGACACCATCGATCGGATCGCACCTTTGAAATAAAATATTTATTATTTTTAAAAAGCATGTTTTATCAAAATACTTGCTATTTTGCAAATGTTTTTACTAGTTTAAGCATTTATAATATTAAGGAGATAAAGAGAGATCCTTTGAACTTAAACTCAATACTAATCCATCTACCTAGTCTAAGTAATATTGGTAGGATACAGGATACAGACACTGGATGAAGCCTCTCTCTGAAATTAATGTGCTCTTATAATTAATTATGATAACTAATTATAAGAGCACATTCACTTAGCATCTCCGTATGGTGACGAAGTAAGAATACAATATGTCACCACCCCATCTCATCCCATGGGTGTCGTAAAAACCGTCTAAGGGTTTATCAGTGAATATTATCTTTACGAAATAAAAAGAAGGAAAACTTAAAAATGATTAAACCCTATACCAATCCGTCTGGCCAGCGTGGTATTAGTAGGTCAAGTATTCCTCCGTCATGGGAGGAGGCCCGTCCCTGCAGTGGGGCAATAATGGGCTGTTATGATTAAAGCCTGTCTCTGACATAAATGTGCTCTTATAATTATGGTGACTACACCCATTCACTTAGTCAGCATTTAGTCAAAGATTCCTTTCAAAAACAGTATGCCTTTTTAATTGCTAAGAATACTCCAATTAAAGAAACATAAATTTCGCCAAGACCCTCATAAACAACTTAAAGCAACCACAACTATCTTTTTAATTGGCATGTCTACTATCAAAAAAACATCTTCATAAATATTGACAACATATTGGCAGGGGTTCTCACCCTACACTCGTATCTAAACATTACTCTTATTATTAACAAGCAGACACTTATCACTTAATCTTACACTACACAATAGAGGCTAATCCCAGGCGTGATAGAAATTTATCTTTGCTATACGCTTTTTGTCACTTTAGCCCCGATCTCCCCTATGAAGAAATCTTTTTGATTCGTAGAAAGAGTAACTGTATTGAATTTGTATCTAACTTAAATGTTTTCCTGTCCCGAGTAACATATATGATACATTTGCTTTGTTTTACTATTATGTCCATTGGAGAGACGGAGTCTATACATAAAAGTACGCAGCATAAAACTTATACTTACATTTACCTCTTCATACTCGTAGGCATATATTTACTTGCAGACAAAAAGGGTAAAGCCAATTCCACATAACTTTTTCCATATACACTCTTATATACGTACTGTATAGGAAATCTCATTGCAAAGTTTACTCACGAGTCGTCTCTGCGGCTTCTTATTTGTTCCAATATTTTTCCCAACAAATTCGTGTTCGCAAAACAGTGCGGGCGTGCACAGTGGGGCAATATTTCATCTGAGCTGGCCAGAACAATAATAGCCTGTGGAGTCGAAGCCACGGCACGTTCGTGCCACAATGTTACCCACCACCAATGTAAATAGAGCTCCCTCGCCCTTACTAAAACTTTGATAATTACGTGGAGAAAGAGGATGGCAACGGAATATGAAGTTTCTTTAGTAACTGGTCACTTATATACCATCGACAGCATCCGTGTAGACAAAATAACGAAATACTCCGAAAGCAATGCGATATAGCATTGGTTATTGGGTTAGGTTAAGCGTTGTTTATATTAAAAGCTCGGCAGAGGTGATTGTTGATGCGTCCGATGCCAAGTTGCTAACTTTGACGTTGCACTGTTATTCTATTTTGAAACAGGTCAAGAAATCACGCGCAATTTGTACAAAACAACAATATTTTAGAAAGATTAAATATTCATTAAATTAGGTTTTCTGTTTTTGCAAAATAAAACGAAGTATTGATTAAATTGAAGATTGATGGTGACTAATATGGTCTTAGTTAAAAGAATATTTTAAAAAAATATTTAAAAAAAATATATCTTAAGTCAAAGTTTAGATATTTAACAATTCGTTAGCTATACTTTACAAAACAAAAACTCACACCCTAAACAAAATTTTATTGGACTACATTCGACACCAAAACAGTCGTCAATGATATCCAAAAAAATAGAGCTGGAAATAACCGAATAATTCCGGATCCCACCGATTGTCACCGTGACGAAGCCGCGGTGTCTTTGTTACACTGTGTACGATTTTTTTCTCTTGTAATCTTCTAGTTAATCCGTTTTAACGCTTCCAGATGTGAGGTTGCACCTCTATGCGCGATTTGCTCCTATTCGGTATATCCTCAAAGGATTCGATTGCTCTATTTGAAATTATGTTGTCACAATTTTAACGTTTTTTTTCTAACCTATCACAAATATAAGTTTTATTGTAAATAAATTATAGCAGTATTCAGCTACTGCTTTACTTAGCGTAACTACTGTTTGTAAGATTGAGGTAGATTGTTTCTTTATTCATATAGCAAAGTCATTTAACAAACTTTTATAAAGCTTTTATGGTTTTAATAGGACACTTCGATATTTAATATGTATTTAAATATCACTAAAATATAGCAGTTCTCTCCAATATGTAGTGTAAAATTGTATGTCTCTTTAATTTAAGCTTTAAATTAAATTTTATACATATCTGTTTGTTTCTCGTTCTCTTTAATATAATTAACAAAACCTGAGTAACTGAATCATAATGCCACCTACACTCACTACGTGACATATATTCGTAAATACGTACTTTTTTTCAAAAAGAATTACTTCAGTACTTTCCGTCCCTACAAATATCATGTTACTGTACAACTGTTTGTGTTATTTTTATAACAAAACAAAAACTGAACTCACGGACAATTGGCAGCGGTGTGATTGTTCACCGATCACTGAACAAACGATGGATGTCCTTTGTGCCAATCAGTGGGGCGCTGATACCCGAATAATAGCCTCACTATTGACACCCACATACATACTTTACATCGAGTTAAATAGCTCTAATTACTATACCCATAAAGTCTATTTTTAATTCATCAAAGTGCAGAATTATGTTTGTGATTCAGTTTTTTTTGCGCAATGATAGTATTGGTTCGTGAATATTTGTTGGTGTCAGGAATTAGAACGTTTTGTCTCCGTGTTAATGGTTGGAACGTGACCATGTAAGGTGTTCCTAATTTTACAATAATGTGACAAAGATGTACGGTGAAATCCCATTGAGACTACTGCTAATTTATGGACGAGAAGATATTGATAAACATATAGAAAATGGTTAATCTTTGATAAATGATTCTGCAATGGGTTCCATTGTTAGTTTGATGGTATTCGTGCTTAGGGATAAAACGAAGCTTGTTTTTGATCTGCCGCCTGTATAAGCTTTATCTTAACAAGGCTTCATAGTGAGAGAAATTGACTTACCTACTTGTACCGTGATGGCCAGACTATTTGATTCTATATCAAACACGTTTGTTCTGTCCTCCCTTTGAATTACTTTATTAATTTAGTGTACTATTATTTTTTGTATTCCTATTTTATCTACTAATTTATACTGGTAAATACTGGTTTATCAAATCAGTTAATAGATTATGTCCACCTATTAATTTTAATTATTAGTAAAAATAAACAAATAATCCTATTGGTAATATATAGTTTCTTTAAGAAACCTATAAATATAGACTAAAAAATATCATGTAAGGTTTAATAGGTGTGTGGCATTATTTAATTATCTCGACAGCCTAAATGAGCAGGATTTGACCACATCTATTAGAACTATTCATAGCATGAACGTCCAAAAAGCCGCTGACATAAATAAACCTTCATTCGCCCTCGTTTGACAGCATACAAGACACTATCTGGTTAATCGCTTCAGAAATAAAAAAAAACAAAAGAAATAAACAAAAAAAAAGATTGCGAATAAAAGTTGGATAACAACGGAAGCAATGCTTTCCCCTTGTTGATAAAGCAGACAAGTGAAGGAAACAGTGGAAATGTGAGCAAGATGTATAGAACCTTCAAGAGGGTTACTTTAACCGCATTTCCTTATTTTGTTGGTTTTTTTTTTCGGCGAACGCTAATTTTTCCGTAGACTCTGTCGGAAGGCTTTCGTTAAGTGATTTGTTACGGTGATTTTATAAGGAGTCTTTAAGCTTTATTTGAAATGTTAAACGTGATTTAATTGGATAAGACATTAGCTGAATGATGGCGTTGTGGCTATGCGCTAGCAATATTATTAGGTAGCTTTGGATACAACTAAAATAGTCTACGAAAGAATGTTGGACAAAATAAGGCATACTGATTTGATGATTGTATTCTGATAATGTTCCGAACCCTTCCTACATTCTACAGTCAAACTGAGTCTGCTTTATTGGAAAAGATAAACTTTGATTGAGAAATTTAAACCAATAATTACGTTATCCATTATTATAATGTCTAAACAGCTTATTACAACCAATGTGCAGTTATCCTGTGTAACCCAAATCCAAATAGACATACATAAGTTATACCTATATACCTAAAAGCGGGTCCAATTTGGTACAGGCGTGTACCTAGAGGGTAAATAAGCGCTCACATTGCTCGCAAATTGTTATCTTGTGAAACGAGACGTGTGATTCGGGCAACGACGCGTGATCCCTGCAAACCGCGCCGAGAAACGCTCTTCAGTTAACGATAGTGATGGGATAAATGTTATATCGATGTTGGCTTTGAGCACTTCAATTGGTTGAATGTTACAAGCTTTACGATTTTTACTAGTAAGGATTGTTTTTAAGTTCGGAGCTATTATTACGGACTAATATTGGCAATTTGGTTAATGTAATTGAGAAACCCATCTAATGAGATTTTTCCAGCATTTGAAAAAAACTTCTAAAATTTGCTTTTAGAAATGAACCTAAATTAACCATAGAAATAACAATGCTCTCATCTATCTTAAAGGTTTCTAAAACACAACAAATTAGATTACAGATTCAAGATAATATTGAAAATCTACTCAATCTAAATCATGACAAGTAACCAAAAACAAATTAAATAGAATTTCTAAGAAATCTTTACTACGTTGCACATTATGACTCAACTGCACAAAAACGTACACTACAAAACAATGTCGATGTAATGACATCACTAAAATTTATGAAATGTAATTTTCTGACGTGAACGAGTCACGAACATTTGTAGCGTTTTCCGAGTGTACCGGGAAATTGCGATCTCTGAACTCAGCGCAAAATATGAGATCTACCCGCAATTCGTTTAAACTGCGGCCGAGCTTTTTATAATATACTGAAGCTTAACCTTTGTGCACTCGTTCAACGAGTTCCACTGTAATTGGGATTTCAACAAAAATTTTGCTGCACTTTACACCTTATGCGACATTCAAAGTTTGTGATCTGAACTACCGGTATACAGATTTATTCTACCGAAATAGGCACTTCAATTTAGAATCGTTCGTCTACATAGAAAAACGTGGTAAAACTTTTTAGACAATGGTGATTAGGTTTTTAGAAGTAGAAATATTTCAAGCTATCGAATTGGTATTTAAAACCACGCCTTTCCACGACTTGGTGTGTTTTAATTTTATCTTCTTTCGCAATGACCAGTTAGTACTAAGTCACTCTTTTGACATTACTTATTAAAATAACATAATCAGTTTCTGCATTGTTTAAGACTCTAGGAGTTTTGATACAATGAAGTGTACTTAATTATCTAAATTAACCTCTTTTACCACCTTTTCTTGATTAAAAGGTCAGAAAATAATTTCTTTACTTTTAAAGGATACAGGACTTTCCTCATTTAAGTTCCACATTTAATCCTAAATATTCTAAGATCCATTATTCATATTATAGATTAACTATAAATCAATTAGATAGATACAAATTAAAGTAATTTCAGTGACATTTATCAAAAGCCAAACATAACTCGTAACCATATCTCACAGAAGGGTAGCCCTAGTATTAGTACATGGTAACAAGTGTCCATGCAATCGTCATCCTTGACCGGCGTCATCAATGAGTGATTGCGAACACATGCCGTCGGCACCCGCCAACTCATCGCGAAAAGCGCCAGGGTTGAACCTATTTTCATATTAAAATATTAGGTTTAATAAAGGATATTGTTAGAAAACTTTTAATTAAAGTCTCTGCCTATACTAATATTTGTTAGTTCGACATTTTGGATGATTTGAAAATGGAATTAAATAAAGAAATAATTTAAGTCGATTGCCGTTAAAATGTTACTAAACTCTTCTAATTGTCTTATGCTTCTAGTTGTCTAAAAACAAAGTTGATTAGGTAACTATCTTTTTTATATGTAATATTGGTTTCATTATTAACTTCATCAATACATTAATGTCCTACTGTGGGAAATTGTCTCCTGAAATGATAAACGGAAACAAATGAAATTGACGAACTCATAGTAGGTACATCTGGCTCAAGACAATCAAGCGTAATTCGCAAAAATAATATTCTTACCTTGATTGCGAGTTTTTGAGAGCGAGAGTTTACGATACGGTAACGACTCTGTTCCTAACTATGTAAACTAAATAGTGTATATCCGACAGCCCTAAACAAGACGAGGGTTCTCTAAGATAATTATCTTTTTTACTGAGCACAGCCGACACAAGTTTTAATAACGTGATAAATGCCGCGGAAAGGCTTGTCGGTGACGCGTAAACCGGAGGGTTTCCGAACGAATCCACGTTTGATTAATACCTTACTTGTTACTTTCATTGCAACAGATGCTTTTTATTTTTCATGCATTTTTCTTTGAGTTATGTTTTTTTTTTCTTTCCTCGTAAAGATAAAGCGGGGATCGTGTTTTAATTTTACGCTAAATTAACCATCTTGTTTCGCAGTATTAATGCGTTGTCAGATTTGACGCTGTTAATGTGTTTGCGAGTGAAATAACGTGACAAATTGTCATTTCCTAACTGTTATAGTTTTTCTTATAATGTTTTAAGTTTCTGATTATAAGTTTTAACAAAAATTTAAAATAGTTTTTTACAAACATTTCGAAAGGTCTTTCTGTCAGTTCCATGGCATCTTAAGAATTCACAGAGGAACAGGATGGTAATCTCAAACGCAAGAGATGATTACCAGGTCTCTTTCCTAACGAGCCCAGTCAGCAAGGCTGTATACCAATTTTATCCACCACTGTCAGTATTGACAACGTCCACTTATTCGTGTCAGTCAAAAAGAAAAAGGTTAAGTTGATAGTCGCGTTCAGTTAAATTATGGATATTGTTGGATCAATATAAGTTACACCCTCAAATAGTCTAGTAGACTATTTACCGAAACAATAGATCAAATTTAAAGGCCCTAATTTAACGCACAAACAATGTGCCCCTGTTTGAAAAGTACACATCTTCATAAATACCTTTATTGGTATTATGACTCAATCGAATGCATATTGAAGGGAAACTCGAGTGTCCACAAATTGTATGTTACACACCCCCTTGTTATCCTGCCTGTGTTTTTATGTTAATACAAACCTGTTATTTCAGACAATTTACTTTGAAAATTTTCGTCTGTTAGTTTTAGCTTCGTAGTTTGGTTATTTGGGAAATGTAAATGGGTTTATCAAAGTAGATCAGTCTGCCTATTTTAGTGGCGTGATGGGGTTGTAGTGCAAGCGCCATTTGACCAGAATGACATGGTTTTGAGGCGCAGGAGAAGTAAGTAGATATAGATTCTGATACAAGAAGTATGAGCAGTAAATCGTATTATCGAAACATTTAAGAGAAAATAACTTTCTTTTTATTAGATAACTTAAACTAATTTCGATAATTTATTAGTTCATATTATTATTAGATCAAACTACTTATTTTGAAATAAAGTGTTTTCCAAGAAAATATGACATGTGAAATCCTCCCCTAAGCGACAGTTAAAATTAAATTCAAAAGTATTATTCAAACAAAGCACCAGTAATAAAAAACTGATTTATAATCCTTGAATATAGATATTTATAAAAATTAATACATCAGTGCAAAGGGTGCCTGTTAGAATTGGGGAGGTTAATGACAAATGGACAAGCTGTGACATCGTCGACACATCGCAACGTGAACTAATGACGCCATCTATTGCGGTTACGCGTTGTCCGGTTACTAGCTGTTGTCAGAGCGTTTCGTCAGATGGCGCTGTTCGCTATTTGCAATTTTTTTTTGTAAAACTTTATTTTGTTTTTATACGATTGATTTATAAGTCATAACAATTATAGCAGATCGAAATAAATTTTATTGTAACTTAAAATATGATTTATTTACTTGTAATATTATGTTTGCAAACTTTCTGTTTGGTTTTTATTTACAAGATATTTAGCTTTTTTGGTTTATTCGCATTGTGATGTTATTAGGTAAAGATTTCTACAACAGTTAAGGCAGAATATTGTATTTTAATATATTTTTCTATTCACCAGAAAATGAACTTTGCAAATAGTTCTGAGCAAGACTGATAGATGTCGCGTTTTAAGACTTTCATATTTCTTTTAAAAAGTGACTATTATTTAATAGTATAATAATATTTATTCGATTCTTAATATTATTTTATTTAGTTCTTTAGTATTTTTTTTCAACGAGCGCATTATTTTGAAATAAAAAAATATTTATGAATTGTAGACGTAGCATTATGACTTCCACCACAGACTTCCACCAAAGGTGCTGGATTTGATTTCTGCACAAGTAAAATATATAACGGAAGGGTAAACATGCTTATTTAATATTTTGTTTTTTTTTTCAATTGGTTGCGTTTGCGCGTAAACCCTCTTAAAATTGCCTAGGTGTTTTTATGTATAGAAAATTAAACAATTAGGAATATCAGCTTAGTACAAACTGTTTAGTTTGGCCTTGGTAGTGACGTAAGAACTATGAAAGTGTCAATCAAACTAATAAATATTTTTGTACCATTTAGGTTCTTGGCAAGAATGGAGTGCGCGGCTGGTTAGATGGTACAACGGAGAAGAGTAACTGGTTAAAACTGGTTCGCTTCACCAACTACCCTCATGACGTCAACGTGCAGCATCTACTGTTGGCAGGACAAGTATGACAAATATTTGTTTAAATTCTTTGTTTTGTTTTAGAAACAGTTTTATATTGTAAGTTGTGTCTTCGGGGTAATCTTTGAAACTACTGAATCGATTTAGACCATTCTTTAAATACTTATTATGAAACTTTACTGACTAGCTGTTTCAGATTAGATAATATTAGAGTATATTTTGATATTATTTTCTAATGCAATAAACTATTTTTTTTCTAATTCATCATAACAGCCCATTAATGTCCCACTGTATGGACGGGCCTCCTCCTGTGACGGAGGGATACTTGGCCTACTAATACCACGCTGGCCAAACGGATTGTATAGGGTTTGATTTCAAGTTTTCCTTCTTTTTATTTCGTAAAGATATAATTCACCCTTAGTCGGTTTTTACGACACCCATGGCATGAGATGGGGTGGTAACATATTGTATGCTTACTCTGTCACCACACCGAGAACTTTTTCTGATTAATAAGTTCTAATGATAAGGTTTTTGATTCTCTACATTTTTGTTAGACACAACTACACAGAACTCTATTCCTATTGCGGTCCATAGCCTTTTAAAGTTTTATTTAAAAAAGTCTTCTTTTAGGGTCTCCATATACCTTTTGCCTTACCCAGTAACATGATAAAACAAACCACCAATGACAATCACAACCGTTCTAACATCCATTGTGCAACTACCCCAATTAAACATTGTACCGAGAAACGTTGGTACTTCCGGTGGCAGAAAATGGGTACTAAACAACAGTGTGGTACTTCCGGTCAGGGGAGCGAACAGATGCGGTGATTAGATTCACTTATTTAGGGGTTCATAATATGAGGTCGAGGTTAAATGTTTGATTTTTGAATACTATGAGTGTTCGTGTAGGTATAAGTAATGAATCTGTTCTATCGTTGTGTAGGTAGGTAGGTAGTATGTTTGAGTAGGTTTTATAGCCTTAGTAAATAATGTTAGAGAATAGTGAACTATTATATGGTCATCACTTAGTCTCAGCCCAAAAGTCTTGTAAAAGTAGACTAAGGAAAAGCTCCCCGGCATTATCTTGACAAAAACAAAAGAAAAAAAACTTGACATAAAAACCTTTATCTAACTAGCTTCATGACGTTGAGTTAGCTTTTCATCATAACACTTGGCCTACTAATGCCACGCTGGCCATACGGATTAGTTTAGGGTTTAATTTAAAGTTTTCCTTCTTTCTTTGTAAAGGTAATATTCACAGATAATCCCTTAGTCGGTTTCTACGACATCCATGGGATGTGATGGGGTGGTGACGTATTGTATTCTTACTCCGTCACCACACGGATGTCCGTCACCACACAGATGAGTTAGCTTTTACGATATTTATAAAACATTTTCTTTTTCTTTAGTAACATCTTATTTTTTACACCAATTGTGAACTCACTTCTAAGGTAGAGTTTTAGTCACTTCTGTTGCTTTTTTGGTTGCCTGGAGTTCTGTATAAACTTATTCGACGTATATATTAAACGATAATTCTTCTAGACAGTTTTCTTATGATTAACGATTACATTTCCAGGTATGGTACAAGGTGGTCCGCGAGATTCCTTCAGGACAGGAGCTGTTGTTGGGACCCAGGACACCACTGCCGCTACAAGATGTTATCACATCACCTGGTAAGTCCAATTTTATTTGTTTAATTTTTTTTACGTGATATGTATGTGTCTTTATAGTATTTTAGCAAAGGAGTTCTATTCTACTTATTTAATCCTAGGAAATTTAATTACTTTTTATTTGCTAAGATTTTTACGGTGGTATCAGAATGAAATTACAAGTTCCTATTGCAAAAGTACTTCAAATGTATTACAAAGCTTATGGTGGGTCATAACTCATTAGGTTCGATAGTACATTATACCTAATAATAAACGCCTAATGTTAACAAACAATGTTATTGTTAGACCAACCTTATCTAGGTTCCATTTCATTTTATTAGTTGTAAATATACAGACATTTTCATGCCTAACCACAATAATTGAAGGGGTGAAAATCTAAATGGTCTATGTGCCAAAAAATTACATTTCGTTTTTTTTCGTGAAATGCAATCTAAGTGCCAAGCCTAATAATATTCAAAGCTTATATCTCCGATTGATAAAATTGGTACTTAGAACCTTTAGATTTTCAGCCCTTCAATTATATCTGCCAAGTTTAGTTAATTCTCTTTGCAAGCGCCTCTCTTTTTCAAAATCGGCTGTTTAAGGCTCATAGCACATTTAATAATATTATAACGTAAACGGATCGGCACCGCCTTGCCTTTTTCTTCAGTGTCAATCGTCAAAAATCCGATTACGTTACGATTCCGATTAGTGTGTTGATACGTTTACGTTACGTTATATATAAGTGCTACGAAGCCGATTCCCTTAGCAAGCGCCTCTCTTTTTCGAAATCGGCAGTTTAATCCTCGTCCTAGTACATACTCGTATATTAGAGGTGGCAGTTTTCACATGAATGACGGAGACGGTTGAATCACGGTCACGCGCGTTTACGCTTCGTCAACCACGGGGTGGTGTGTAATTGGAGTCACCTGCCCTCTGCACTGGTGGACTTACGGGTCATATACCACCCTTATATACAGGCTGTTTTTACTTAGGCGTTATTATTCAGAAAAGGTTTGAAATGGTCGACGAAGATTATGTTTTTTTTTTTAAGTTTTTTAGTGTGAGATGTTTAAATATGAGTTCAAATTGTGTTCTTTTTAAATATAAGTTAGTCTATAAAAATATATTTTATGCTTAAAAACCATTTAAAACTAATTAAGACTTGTAGCGTACTTTAAAAAGAGAGATTACCAACTGAATATTTTATTCGTAAAGAAATATTTTAAAACCAAAAATTTTGTTTCGACCTGTATAGAAACTTAGCGTTAAAGAGTCGATATTCGTTGTCTTAGTTAAGCCGTCTTATGTGTGTCAATATTTTGGATTATGGTAATCATTCATTTTATTTTAGTTATAAAACGCTCTAAGGAAGTTTTAGAGCTCAATAACTCTATCCATGTTATCAGAACTCATAACATCTAATAAAAAAAACACCCTGTATTATTTAAAATGGCGTAAGGGCTTGGACACACCGGTGCCACGCGCGCATGTGATATTTAATTTAGATAAATCGCGACGTACGCGCCGGGTAGTGAAAAATCACGCATATGCTTTGTTAATGCGAGGGTGACTGTTCATATTAAGTGTTTGCACTGGAAGAGGCAGAAAATTTGTATATCTACGTCCTTTTAGGTATAATAATTCAGTAGTCCAAAGAGCTAGTCTAAAATTGTTGATTCTAAAAAAACGAAAATTACCTTGATACTGTGAAACCCATTAATCTACAAATTATCTAATTTATTTCGTAATGAATTGGCAGATCAGACACTGGGTTTCCTCGTAAGGAGATCTTTGAAATATCTTGAAAGTCTCTTAGTCATTTCTTTGTTTCTTCATACTTCTTCAAAAAAAAAACATTACTATCGAAAGCTCAGTAAACATCTTGCTACCTTTAACTGGTGACATGCGGTCTCACAGGCCGAGCGGCGTCAGTGATTCGTCATTACACTCCCTTCCCAGTGCTTCATTTGTTTATACTCCCGAGTACCTTCAAGTTTAGTCCCATTTACGACATAGAGGAAGAAAGTTGCGTCGCACGGATCCAAATAGGTAAGTTACAGTGATTTAAAATTCGGCAGCGGCCTCTCAGGCACGATGTCACCACTCACGTAACTAAATGTAAAAGTTTTCATTATTTGCTTTCTTCTTATTTTTACATTTATTACTACAAAATGAACAACTGTGGACATTAAAAAAAGAGGCGAAGGGAGTCGGGAGTAGTGCCAAGCACTAGAACACAATATCAAATTGAGGAATGGTTGGTACAGGAAGATTTAAGTGGTTCGGAAGCCGAAGACGTTCCCGAAAATTTACGCCCGGCGCAAAGTGATCATAACTCGGAAACGGAACCAAGTAATTCTGAAGATGACGAACCAGTAATACGCCACACTGTGAGCCAGAAGTCAACTTAGGACAAACGGTCTTCCGGAAGTGATAGTGGTGATGAACCTCTAATAAGACGACATAAGTTTGGCCACTGTCAGTTTTGTCAATTCTATTTTTTTATTTCAGTATAATTTTTTTTTAAGTTAATTACTATCTAATCTTTATAATAAAAAGTGTTTTTTAATTAAAATGTTGATTTTTATTTTTTTCATTACTAATTATTGATCTCATCTATTTTTGGTTGATTGAAAATATTACTTATAGCTGTGATGCCAAGTTCCTAATAAAAGTTATATTAAGCGTAAACTTATTTGTTTTATTTTAACCAGTAATAGTTGATTATACTATTTTTAAATACCATAATAAGCTACCATACTTAATTTCCATGTTATAGACCAAACACTGCAGCGGCTTCTCAGACCGCACGTCACCCGTTACGTTACATAATAACCATGTCACCAGTTAAAGGTTA
Source organism: Schrankia costaestrigalis (assembly GCA_905475405.1). Taxonomy (NCBI): domain Eukaryota; kingdom Metazoa; phylum Arthropoda; class Insecta; order Lepidoptera; family Erebidae; genus Schrankia; species Schrankia costaestrigalis. Next base: position 11,434,574 of record FR997843.1, on the reverse strand, counting down.
AGGAACCTTAAAGTTTTAAAACATTATTATTTGTGTACTATTCTTAAACTAACAACTGCAGCCAAGTATTTAGTCGCCTTGCTTATGTCTTAAACTGCAAGAGTTAGGCATATTTGAGTATTTTTCACTATTACAATAGTCCCCTGTCACTTCCAGTAGACCTATAGACAATCGTGAAGGGTCTTCAGTGTTTCCTGTAACGCCTTCCGGTGTGTCGGCGTCGCAGCCGGCATCGTGCGTGTGATTTATGTGATTCCAATGACGTATAATTGCCGCTACCTCTAATTATATTAAACTTAGCGTTTGACTCTTTAATGATTTGTTTGTTATGTTCTTTAACTTGCTGTGACACTAACTTTAACTTAGAGAAGTTGAAAATCTGAGTCCCCTGTGGCACTGCACTTTTGTAACTGTTTAGGGTATTTTTCAAGGGTTTAAAAAGAATTAGAATGTTTAAAAATAGAGCTAATTTTCTTGCCTCTATTACACACGAGTATGTCTCTTTAGTCATTTGGGAAGACAATATTATAGTGGAGTAATAAGTCCGAACTTTAGCTATAACAGCTTATTATTAAGTGTTTGTTTATTTGTTCCTATCCAGTACTGAAATTCATTACCTTGTCAAACATTGTGCTATTTTTTTCCAACTTGTAGCTGACTTAATCATAATTAAAGAACTTTATTTACAAAATTAAACAGAAGCTTATATGCATGCAGTAGGTACATTAAATACAAAATGCTTTTACACATAAATTGCCTCTTAAAATCAATCTATAAATAAAATAACAATCGATCAAACAGTGTCATTTATTCGTAAATTTTGCTTATCAGATCATTGTAATCCTTTCACATAAAATAAATACTTAAATGGAGAAATTGTTCAACGAATTGTGCAATAAAGGCTTTTAATAGACGCACGATCAATCATGGGCCGTGGACATGTACTCGGGATCATTATGACAAATGTTTGAAACTGCAAATAGTAACTAATTATTGTACTTAAGAGTCATTGTGGGATATTGAATCGTCATGCAACGTATGTTTGGGTATATGTGGGTGGTTAGTTTGGTCAAAGTAATGTATACTAATGATTCGTAAAGCTGTTTGGGCAATAATGTGTTTTGGAAGACACGATGTGGTTCCCCATATAATAATATCATAGATCGACTATGTGTTTAGAGTCTGATATAGTAAATTGAAATGTTGGTTATAAAACTGTCTGACATAAGATCTTGGATATCAATTTACATTCTATTTTTTTCTTAATTTGCTAAGATTAAGTTTATTGAGTTATCCATACAACTCTTGCGATTGTTTAAAAGTAAAAAGATGATACTCGTATGTCTTGGCTATTTTAGATTCATTACCATGTATATTTGCTCTACAAGCAGTAACCAACAATACTTCTATTAAGTAAGACGGAACCAACTACGTACAGTTGCCATCTTTGAAATACCATCATTCTAAACTATTACATAAACTAAAGTCACCTCAAATACTCTAGATAAAAGCAGATAAAATGCTTCAAATATAATGACAGATATTTATTACTAAACAAATATTGTTTAAAAGGTCATTTTCATACGATAGGCTTTTGAAGTATTTAGTGACCTCAATTTTAATGGGGTTGTTAGGCTTAGATGAATTTAGATTATGAACGTGTATTAAAAGTTAGTGGATGACGTAGTTGTGGGGTTCTTATGGAATCTTAGAGGTCAAATTCTAGTCATATGTCCTTTATTGATTAGTATGCTCTGCAAGTTTTGGTCTTTATTACAGAGGAATAGTTATAAGCTACTCTAGGTTAAGAATTGCACTTATTCTTTTCTGAAAATTGATTGAAATTCTTTCTGAAAATACCATTTCTAACTTTTTACCTGCTTAGGTATTTAATTAAAGTTATAGGCTTTTCCCATGAACCATGATAAAGCAGAGAAGATATTATTATATTTTATTAGCGTGTCATCTATAAAGTTATTAGAGCAGTTTCCTCTTTGCAATGGGTGATTTCAAACCTGGTTCTTATCTAACAAGAAACGGTAAATATCTATATTTTTACATTACAGCTACGCAACGTTTGATCGAACGTCTACATAGCATATTTAAAACACGAGATATTTATCGCAACTAATAATCATAATACATCTCCCGTCATACGCAATAACAATAAGAGAGTTAACCCTTCATTGGCTGTAGTTTTTTCAAATCGGCCGCGTGCATTCGTGCGCGTAATGAATGAGTGTAGCTCGCTTTGACATTTGTCATCGCGCAATTGTCGCACAGATTAAAATTGATGACGTTGCTTTGTCCGGTGGCGCACGCACTATTGTGTTGTTTAGTTACCCTGTTATCTGAATACATGATTATTATTTTTCATATTGATAAGACGAATGGATTATAGGATTTTGATTTTGACAGATTTTAAATTTTAATTCTCATGTCTTATTTTGATTCTATTATGTGCTCAAAGATCCTTTTATATTATGTCGTGGGACTCCGTTAGTAATTATGTATTGCCTTGGTTAGTAGCTATGTTCCTAAGTAAGGTACCTACCTACGAAATGTTAAGATGAAATAAAACTTTACATTTTCCGTGTACGTAAAATTTAACTACTCTAGCCCATTTGGAAGTTTTTATTAGCACTCTAACTTATAAAACATGAAGAACCATCATTGACTAACAAAAAATAGGAATTAAATTTTATGAATGTTATGATTACGTAGATTATGCTTCGATGCCTATACATTAAGACAAGCCTATACATTAATATGGACCGAGTTTCAACAGGAGATATTAATTACAACGTAAAAGTAGAAAATCCTAAGTTGAAAGTTAAACATATCAAATAGCGCAATTACCTAATAGAGTCAAAGCACAACTAGAAACGAAAACTTAACACAGTGAAACGATCCCTCGCGAAACAGAATGATTAATCAAAAAATTAACCGACAACAATGAGTTCACCCCCATTTAACCAACGACAATCGCTCGGCGTCCCACATCGCATATTTATTTAACAATCAAATAAATATTACACACAATAAAATAGAAATATTTCAATTTAATAACACCGCCCCCAGTGAAGGGTTAACTCTGATTCTCTGACAGCTTTTTATGCGGAGATTATATCTCCTTTTATCGCGATGTTACGCGAAATTGAATAATTTCAAAACCACAATACATTGCCTGGCTCGTGACTTTACAATTCAATTTTGGATTATTTATAAATGTAATATTAACTTTTTTGCTAAATTTATTTTTAATAAAAGATAAAGCTTAGGTACTTGTGTGATAAAGTTGATAAAAATCATATCATTGTCCAACTTAGTAGGTATAATACCTATTATAAAATATTCAGCAACTTTAAAGTATATTTTGCCTACCATTCAATATTTTAAGCCTTGCTAATCTAGTTACCTCCAACAAGTAGGTGTCTCAGACTATTATTACCACTTTATACGAATAAGTTAATAATATAACCTACTCAATTATCATCAGTAACGTACAATATTGATAAAGACACATTCAAATACATCCTTTTGGAGCATATGTTGAATTCGTTACACCATAATATTTAAGTTCCTAACAGCAACCACAACATAATTTCAAGTTAAAATTACACAAAATAACTATTTACATATCCACATAGTTATTTAGTTAACCTTGTTTTCTAAACAATCTGAGATTAACATGAAATACTAAGTTAACACTGCAGTGAGACCGTTTTCGCCGCGGGGCGTACGTAACGGTATTACGCGCGTGCGACGCACCTGATGCGTTCTAAGAGTACGCCTAGAGCGCACATAGGACTCATTCTGATGCAGGAAGCGAGCCCTGTGCCAACAGATTATCGACACGATTGTTGTTTAGTACTAGCTGAATGAAATTATATTCAATATACTTTTGTATGATAAACATAGGTAGAAGAGGTATATAAAGATTTATCAACGATATTCTAAGCAGAACTTGTACGCAAATGAACCAGACAATTAGACATATTCATGTATATATAGGCCCAGGACCGAGTTCTGTGGCGCATGTTGGGATAGGCCTATGTCCAGCAGTGGACTGCAATAGGCTAGTTGATTGATTGATGTATGTGGCGTGATGTATGTACCTACATGATAAATAATATTACTACTACCTAAAATAGGTGTGAAATGGCCTGTTTAAAATAGTACTGGTTAATTATTATGTTGTAATCTGGAGTTATTAAATGTATATAAATATATTTTTCTTAGCATAATTAATAAACTCATTTGTTCTCTGCCATTTTGTCCTTATAGAACCTACTTGAGATTGGAAGATCGACATTCTGTTTTTTTATCTACTGATTAAATATTGCAACTAAACTAAAGAAAAACATAAAATAAATACACAAAACAATAACACAAATTAATAGACGTTAAATTCAAACGTGTGACTTATAAATTGCGAGAAACAACAGGTGTAGTCATTTGAGGGTTGTGTTCATTACGGAATCGGTAAGTCACTGTCACGGTGCGCGGGCGCAACTCACGCCATTTGGTGACGTCGTGGGAAAACTTAACGATCTACCACCCTGCCTTGTGCGATATGGAAATATTAATATGTAATTTAATATTTAAATAGTATTTTATTAGATATTTGTTTGTGTAAGGCAAGTTTTAAAATATTTTCTTATTGCGCATACATTTAAGTAACACCGTCAAGTTCGAAATTATCTACCACAGGATTACCTAGTTCAGGCTAGATTATAAGTTACTAATGTACATGGTAAAGATTAAATGAATTTGAATTTAATTTGAAATACCTGCCATTTTACTATTGGCATTAGACAACGGATAAAGATAATTAATTTCCTTGTAATAATACATATACCTACGTAGAAAATAATAATATCTAGAACAATTTAAGTTCATCCACACAAAGATTTGAATTAAGCGGTAGACGAACCCAGCGCCCAGAGCGCTGGGTTAGTAGTAAAAATTGGTCGCTGGGGCCAAGGTAGTAAAAATTGGTCGTAATGGTTCTAACCATTACGACCAATTTTTACTACCTCGGTGGCAAAACGCTCGTGTATGCGAGAGGTCAGTATATTTTCTTTGTTTTCGTTAATTTTAAAGACCAGAGGCGGGAGGGGGCTTGTGGTTTCTAAATCAGAAATAAGACCCTTTGTTAGTCACCAAATATATTATATATTCACACACACTAAAATTAATTAAAAATCTCAGAAAATCCCAGATCATCTATTCAGTAGACAGTAATTAATTGAGAATAAAATCTCTTTTTTAAACATTTAAACCCTCAAACGGCGCCTAGGTCACGCACAGATGATTTTCCATATTTCCCCACTGTGTTGGGTCAAGTGAACATATTAACCCTCGGTCGTCAGGTGGGGTGGGGGTGTGACTAGCCCATGATAATTTGTAACAAACACTTCAGTACTCAATTGACATCATATAGTTCGGTTCACCTTTGCCCTTACCTGTTGGTGACATCCTTTGAGATCCTGTGACGCATCTTTAACTCTTCTGCGAGTCTAGAAAGATTTGGGTATGTGGTTTTTTATAGTTTGAGATTTGTATTTTTGCAAGTAGTTTAGAATTATTTAAAGAAATGTAATTAGATTTTTTTACCAAAATAAATTATATTTTGCAAAAAAATTACGGTAACGTTTTGGCCGTCGCGTAATGTCGCCGTCCTCTTATGCGTTATACGTTTATAGCTATAGAAGATTTAATAGAGGTAGTAACCGTAGGTAGTTTTCAGGAGTTAACTTTTTAGTGTAATGTTTTGAAAGATACAACTGAAAGTTCTGATATAGGGACAATAGTTTTTAATTTAATAATTGTTTTAAAAATAAAAATTGGCAGTTTTACATATTTTTATTTTATTAAGATGTAGAGACAGATTATGTAAAAAGCAATCTAAATCGTTTAAAAATTAAAAAAAAAACTTTAAGATTAAGTTTAAAATCTTAAAATTTTTAGAATCTTTGAATTTTTAAATAAGGTTTTATGTGTCCGATAATTTTATGTCTATTTAAGCCCCCGCTACACAAAAATTGTTTAATAAAGTGAGGGACAAAAATCTTTAATTTTAAACAATACTTTTAGGATTCAAAATCCAAGAACTTAATTTAAATATAATTTTCCCTTCTTACCTAATTCATATTTAACCGATGATATCACTAGGTTATCATAGCCTTGCCTTATCACGGATGCGGCTTGTTAGACAATGCTTGAGGCGTGGCATCGCCCGTCGTGACTAGAATTAATTCTGCATGTGTCAATGCGAATAGTTTGTATACTTCCGACGCCCCGGTCGTGATCCCATATGTCTAGCGATGACAATTTCTGAGCAAATGTATGACAAACTGTTATAGAATACATGTTGTAATTTCCTTGATAGTAATTGTTCTTATTATGTGATTAAGCTAATTAGAAATGGCTTTGAAGTAATTGTATTTTTTGTTTGTCTGTATGACGGACTGAATACAAAATTTTGTTAAACTTTCTCATGCTGAGTAAATCTTAAGTAAAGGAAAGTGATTAAAACCAATATCATTTCAAAAGAAACCATATATCGCTTGCGGAGCGTAGTAGAAGTGGGCCTATATTCCCACCACATGGAGAATCATGTAAATGTTAACTAAAGATGTAATTCAATAATTTCAGTATTAAAGTCGATAGGCAACAATTTACTGAACATTTTCCTCAATAAACGCTATCAATAATAAGACGAAAAATGTTTAGAATCTTATTCTTGGATATTGTTTAGGATTATCGTAATAAAATACATAAATCAAGATTTTGTTGAATTAGTTATGGTCTTAATATTTCGTGTTGTTTATTTCTTATTGTTTGAGTTAGTTTTTGACTGTATTGATTGATAACTTTACTATTATTTCTGCTTTTACAACTTTGGGATGAGATGGAAAAAGAAGAATTTAATCATAACAGCCCATTAATGCCCCACTGCAGGGACGGACTCCTCCCCCGACGGAGGGATACTTGGCCTACTAATACCACACTGCCCAGATGGATTGATATAGGGTTTAATTTCAAGTTTACCTTCTCTTTACTTCGTAAAGATAATATTTACGGTTAATCTCTTAGTCGGCTTTTACGACACTCATGGGATGAGATGGGGTGGTGACATATTGTATTCTTACTCCGTCACCCACACGGACAATAAGAATTTAATTATAATAAAACTTGTTCTATGGGGAATTTGTATTCATTTAAAGTCCCCGTGCTCTGAAACTACTCAATGAAATACTCGTCGGAATAACCGTCGCTTGAGATATGACGTTGCATTGGAAATAACGTACAGGAGAATTGTTTAAGAGAATGCAAATTACTGTTGCTTATTGGGGTTTCTTCTTACTAGCTTTACTTTATGTGCTTTGATCTTATCTGCTTTTAATTGTCCCACTGCTAGCAGTGGCCTATGTAAGTAATAGAAGAAAAATTTTCAATAATTTAATATTATTGTTTGATTTGGTCTGAGTACTTCTATCTTTATAAACTAAACATATTGTTCAGCTTAATTTACTACTAAATACCTTTTGTGTGAAAGTGCGAGATGATATATACTTAATTATTGTCATTGTATAAAGCTTATGATCCTCCCTTACTGACAAGACAGAGATTGGGCGGTACCGTTTGGTATTAATTGTCGGTTATTCCTAATGCATATTAATATAGTAAAAACCGTTGCATGCAGTGCATCAAATATGTTATCTATTCGCTATTGAACACTTATTGAAATTGAACGGTATATTGAATATTATAATTATCGTCGCCCTCAAAGATGATATAGCGACAATATCATACTAGTATTCATCATCATCATCAAATATCAGCCAATCGACGTCTACTGCTGGACATAGGCCTCCTCCACGTATAGTCACCTTGTGCGGTCCTGTGCCTTTAACTAGTATTATTATTAATTAATATACTTTCTTAATCCCATTGAGACGTGTAGGTTAACAAAGACAATTACAAGCTAGTACACTCGTATAAACTATATTCAATGAATAACAAATGAAGTGTTGTCATACAGTTATATAGACTCTCTTACGAAACTGTCCGGGATTTAATTGCACTCTCAGTTGATTTACATAGAGGCTATGTTTGAACACTAGTAAGGAAGTGTAATTATCATACTAACATTGCTGAGAATATCTTGTACTTCTATCGCAAATTGCTGTACATATTCATGTGAAATTCATCTTGAACTTAATTCATTACAGCCCATTAATGTCCCACTGCAGGGACGGGCCTCCTCCAGTGACGGAGGGTTACTTGGCCTACTATTACCACGCTGGCCAGACGGATTGGTATAGGGTTTAATTTCACTTTTTATTTTGTAAAGATAATATTCAAGGATAGTCCCTTAGTCGGTTGTTACGATACCCATGAGATGAGATGGGGGTAATAATTTTCAGTTATTGTAAGTACACATGTTTATTAATGAAAATAATAATTTCAGAGACCCACGGTGAGAAGTTCCTCTCTCTCCCTCAGCCTGAGGAGGAAGAGCGTGAAGACGCTGAGCCGAGGTGCAACTTCTGCGACGCACCTTTCCCTAACATTGATGTGTAAGTATACTTGTAATATTAGAACCATAAAGTCTTTAGATTATTATCTATGATTGACAAATTCTGCAGTATAACGATTCTTATTTTTGTGTTTTCTTTAAGAGCGTTAATAGGGCTCACTAGCGCTGCCCATAGTTTTACAATCAGATAAATATTGTATTTAAAATAAAAACGGCCGTTCTTTTTTACGAATGCGCAATTTAACTAATTGAAAAACATTTAAAGTGTTGAGAGTGTGTTATACAAATACTTTATTGCCTTTTCTCAAGACTTAGTAAACAACATTTTGCATTATTGATCCTACTCGCAAATTATATTTTTTTGTCTATTGGGGGCGCTAGTGAGCCACGTAAAGGCCCTTATTAAACCCGCACTAGGTACCGAGCCTTGTGTCGCGGTAACTGAGATCAACAATTTGTAGATTGCAAAAACATTTTTTTATTATTTTGCATTTCACTTGATCTGCATTTGAATCTAAATACCTTTATGTGACACGTAAAGCTTATACAATTCAGTCATTCATTCAATCTAATCAGACCATCCAAGATATCTCCCAGACGACACAGAACACTATCAATCTAAGATGTTTTTGAAATCATTAACCTCCTGCCATTAATATTATTCGGTCGCTAGAGACTAGTAACAATTTATTTGATTCTAGTGATGTATTCGTTTGATAAGAAACATCTCGATGATTTGTAGTGGCTGTGGCGATGGCACGCGCCGAAATGCCATCACTGTTTTGATTGTTGCCTCACAGAAACTATGTGGTATTGGTCAATTGGACAAAGTTCAAAAACTTCATAAGGCACCATTGTTTTAAGTACACATGATCTTAATTCTGCTAATAGGTCTTATTCTGCAAAGATTTCTGTAACTAATGTTTTCATGTATAAGGTATTTCATACCGGTAAATAGGTCGCCATCTTTTATCAGTTTGAAAACTGGTTAGTGGGCAACACCAAAAGTATTACAAGCTTTTGAAAATTGCAAGTATTCAAAAAAGAAAAACCTAATTATGCCTTAAAAGTATTCCTAATAAAAAAAAACACGATAAAAATCAGTGAAAAATAAACAAAATAAACTAAACGTCTCATCACGAATGAAAATATAATAATGAATTATGAATGTGACAAGCGATGGAAGGCCATAATGGCGTGTGTCATCATATTCTATCGCAGCAATGGTGGCTCGTCAATAATGCAAGAGATGTAGATTATCGACATGCACTGTTCATACGTATCCTCGCTGTTGTTATCGTACCATCGCTATTGTTTTAAACGTTTGTAGGGCATCAGCAGATCGATTAGTAATTAGATGTACAATACATTGTTGCTACAAAGCTAGTAATATACAAACAAAAAATTACAACAACAAGTGTTTTTATTGTAAATAAATAACGAAAGAGTCAAGTCTTTTTCAAAACGCCATTTAAAAACATCGATTTTTGAAACAACATTTTGGGAAAATAGTACAGTCAAATAAGGCTTAATTAGGGGCAAACCTCGGAATGGAAGCGAATAAGCTGTAAATTTGCATAAACCTTTGTTTTGGTGTACTAATGACTGGTAGAAAAGTCTCATATGATCACGTGTCTGCGTCATAAGTTATTCAAGGTCAAAGGTCACGAAAATCAGTTTTTTCCCATTATCTCGTTTTCTATGGGAAATACGCATTTAACGTCATTATAAATATTGTAGATCATAAAATTGTCTACAAAAAATATCTGAACACTTTTCTCCTAAAAAGCATCGCTTTCGAGATATCGTGACTTTAGAGCGCAGGAAAGTCGTATTTTCGACTATATGGACACACTAGCTTTTTCCCGTGATTTCGCTCGCGTTTATAAATATTATGAAAAATAAGGCTTATTTCAATATATAGTAGCATATGCATGCTTGGTCACAGCCTAATCGGTTTGAAATTGACAAGGTTACATACAAACTTCCATCCCCTATCTGATCCCTTTAGGGGTAGAATTTATCAAAATCCTTTCTTAGCAGAAGCCTACATTATATCATCTACCTGCATACCAAAATTCAGCCAGATTTGTCCAGTGGTTTAGGCTGTGCGTTGATCAGAGGCGGTGCGGAAATCTTCTATTTCTATAAAACTCAAAGGTGACCGACATAGTTATCTATCAACGCACAGCCCAAACCAATGGACAGATCTGGCTGAATTTTGGCATGCAGGTAGATGATATAACGTAGGCATCCGCTAAGAAAGGATTTTGATAAATTCTACCCCTAAAGGGATAAGATAGGGGATGGAAGTTTGTATGTAACTTTGTCAATTTCAAACCGATTAGGCTGAGACCAAGCATGCATATGCTACTATATATTGAAATAAGCCTTATTTTTCATAATATTTATAAACGCGAGCGAAATCACGGGAAAAAGCTAGTGTGTGCATATAGTCGAAAATACGACTTTCCTGCGCTCTAAAGTCACGATATATTGAAAGCGATGCTTTCTAGGAGAAAAGTGTTCAGACATTTTTTGTAGACAGTTTTATGATCTACAATATTTATATTGACGTTAAATGCGTATTTCCCATAGAAAACGAGATAATGGGAAAAAACTGATTTTCGTGACCTTTGACCTTGAATAACTTATGACGCAGACACGTGATCATATGAGACTTTTCTACCAGTCATTAGTACACCAAAACAAAGGTTTATGCAAATTTACAGCTTATTCGCTTCCATTCCGAGGTTGAATGCTTATTTTACTGGAGTAAAAGACATTGTAGGTTACATGGTAAGAGGTAATTAGCGCTGGCAATAATCTTAATTATTTTTATCCAAGGGATTAGGACATAGACACAAAAATATTTGGAAATTATGCTTTTGATTTTCTCCGCATTCAATTGCTCAACGAAATTAAAATTTAATTTTGCGTTTTCGTTCCATATAAATCATCTTTTTCATTGATAGAGATAATTGGATAAAGGAAAAACAAAACACGACGTGTTCTTCTTCTTTCTTTTATATTATTATGGCAAACTATGCCGATGTCTACAAATCTGCCAGAGTCGGAAGTGTTATGACGGTTGTTCCACAGTTTAATGGTTCAGCTTACGATTTTGTCAAAATTATCACCATACTACGCACCTACTATGCGTAGATTTTAAATAAACTATTACTATTATCGATGTATTACATTAAATCGTCACGCGTGTCCCTAATACTTCTTCAAATGTATTGTATTCCGATTATGAAATACCATTGAAATACTCTTATCTCATCTCTTACTTCCACTTTTACTTTCGACAAAATGCTGTCACAATTCGAATGATCATCGGTCACACCTTGAATCGATATCAGATCGATCAGGTAGCTATTGCGAAGTCAACATCGAAATCATTGACTGATAGTCTTTTGTTCAGTGATAAAAAGAATTGTTTGAATCTCATTTAGGTTTTGTAACTAGTGTATAGGGTTTACTTCTTCAAAAAGTACTGTCTTATTGGTTCCACGGTTGGGAAGTAGCTCCGTTCACGGGGTCGTGGGTTCGATTCCTAAGCAGAACAGATCTTTGTGTAATCCGCAAACAATTGTCCTGAGTTTACATTATTTTTGCGTCCATTAATTTCATATCTGTAAAAGTCCTCGCGGCACAGAAGTTGAAACCCAGTACTGGAGTAGTCTTAAAAAAATGGTACTTTAGTTTGTCTCTTCCCAACTAATAAATAATAAAGAACAAACGGATTATACAGCTATAATAATTGTAATTGTTATATAGTAGTAAAATTTACGACAATATACCATGTAAAGGCATATTATAAGAGGGTTTGGCTATACTACTTTTATTCTTATAACTCAGTCATGTACACGTTTTTAAAGCCGAATTATATGGCAACTATAAAGCCTCAGAAGTTAGCTCAGGTAGCTGAAAATCATAGTAAGTCTTTCAGGCATTATGACTTCCGGATAATGACAATTTATGACACAGTAAATACCAAGCAATCTAGTCAGCATTACTTGCCATTTTCCCTTACCTCTTTGTGAGCATAATCTGTTGATAAGAAAATGATAAGATTTTCATGACTTTGCTATATTCTACGATAGTATTTCGACTTTAGACTAGATATAGTGTTAATGCCTAGATATTATATAATATTCCTCACACATTATCTACTACGGTATCTAGTTCCAAACTAAGCAGACCTTGTACTAAAGATACTAGACAACAAATAAACAAAAAACACTTTCTTTTTGTAAGTACCTACTATATTACTATTATACATAGACATTACCCAGACTTATGCAAGCAATTACAACAAAAAGTATGTTGATCGGGAATCAAACCAGACAATTCTACGCGTGAGACATGCAGTTATAACTCCTAAGTCTCAGAGGTCGTCAATATGTATATTTTTTAATAGAGAGAAATAGTTTCATTGTAATATATCGATGGCATCTATTCGGTCCAGGATTTAACTACGGTATTTCTCAAGCAATTGTTAATGCTGTAGCCGGGATCTACAATCGATTATTAAAATGTAAGCACGTTCCTCGGTAGTACATCATTAGTTTGAACAGCGTTAAAATGGTGCTTTCTAAAATTATTATTATTTAGCTTTTGATTACTGGGTTTAAAATATTTGTTTATGTGAAATCATTTGTCACAAAATAAATTTTGAACCAATCTTGTTAATATGGTAATGAAAAACAAATTATATCTACAGTGCTTAAAATATTATTAAAATGTTGTCGGCATTGATCGGTAGGGAGAGTTAGAAATAATTGAGATTTGAGGCACAGAGCTAAATAGTGCCTAGTAACCTCTAATATATATTACAAGCTTATTTATTACTCTAAATTTGTTTATTGGCATAGGTATACCGAATGGTTTTATATAGTTATAACTTAGCTTCAGTGGTTAAAAAAAACATAAACATTTTTAAGTTATTCATCTTTGAGATCCATTACAATCAAAAGTAAGTGTTAGATTCATGATAAGATGTCTCTTGCAAAAAAGCGTCATATTAGCGGCGAGTTAGAATCGGTGGCTTGTGTGGGTGGAGCTTAATAGATGGTCTCGGAACGAAAGTTGTTCATTGGATGTTATCATTTCGTGAACATGTAGATTATTCCTATGATCTGAAGATATCGACGTCTACAACGTGTTCGCTCTCAATATCGACACTTTATATTAATAGAAGATTAACTGGTCTTATCTAGATTTTACTAGTTTCATCATATTAGTTCAAGCAGTACAAATTACAGGGAAAGACGTTTTTCACTAATGAAAGAAAAGTTATCATAGTATTTCCATGTTAGTCTATGGAATTTGTTTAGTGTACAGTATCTTTTCTCTCAGCTTACGGCTCTTAGCTTATTCTTATACTTATAATACAGTTTAATATTATACTTAATAATATAATATATTCAACAAAAGTCTAGTGTGTAGCTCATGACACATTTAAATCTTTCTGCATGTTTGTGAAATCCCTATCCATTAACATGAACATGAAACTGTAAAGTTAGTATCGAAACTGCAAGTCATTTTTTCCTCTTCTGTAACAAATTGATTTACTTTCGATATTTACAATTACGTAACATACTATTAATGAATACACAACTATTCAGTTAGATAAGTTTACATTGATGTTTTACTGTAATGAAAAAATATGCGTAACAACTATACGCATATTGATCGTATGTAGAGATAGAGTGTTGTTGCGAGTAACGCCCGGGGCAATACTTTGTATCTGAATTGCGCGTGTGTTGATTACCAATCTACTCAATAACCTTTAGATAGACCAATACTATGTTCCTATTTGCTTGTTATAAATGTAACGAAAATAAAAGAAGAAAAACTTGTCCTAAAACCTTAATCAATATGGCAGTAAGACAATTATATTCCTTTCGGCACTTCAAATAAGATGTCAAATTCCTCCAGCGTAATTAATAAACATATACTTTATTTATTTATTTTATTTATTTATTTTTACAAGAAGCTTACAGACTAATAACATAGTAACATTTTTTAAATAAACTACACTAAATTGCCGATTACAAGCTTCTGCAAGTATAAAGCTAAATGGTGTCGTAATGCTAAAACTAATACACAAAATAAAAAAAAAACAACTTACAAAACACACTTATAAAAACAGAACTAATAAATATAGGTAAAAAAGGTCTTTGTGTCATATTTCATAGCAAGCAAAAGTTAAACATGACACGTCAATTAAATACAGCTTGGAAAGGACGAAATAAATATTAAATAAATAAATATTTTTCACACATTCACACAACGCCATCTAATTTCAAACTGAGCAAAGCTTGTGCTATGGGTACTAGACAACGGATAAACATTTATATATATATTTTTTTGTAAATACCTACATATTATACATAGAAAACGCCCAGACCAATGCAAACAATCAAGTTCATGCACACAAAGATTTGCATTAAGCGGGAATCGAACACAAGACCTCTTCGTAGCAGTCATGTTATATAACCACTACGCCACAGAGGTCGTCAAATGTGCGAGACTACTAATTTTTTTGTCTTAATCTATGCCCGCTACTATACTATGCACCAGTAAAAACTTTTCATCTTAACCTCATGGATATCGCCAAAGCATAATCACATCGCTATAGATATAATATTTAGTACAATTTGCATAGAACTGTATCTGTAATAAAACAGCGTTGTAATGTGCGTTTATATTAAAGTTCGCCTAACAAAGATTAACAGGTGCAACGTTAGAAAATGACCGGAGGCTGCAAGGGTTGCGTGCTTAAGACCAGTTATGCCAAGGAGAGTCACTTAGACCGTTTTTGCAAATGATATATGTTTTCCATCAAATGTCAGCAAACGGTATTAGGATAGCGATAACAATATTCTAGATTGTCTAGATGCGTGTATGTTTTCCGAGAATGAAGAAAATCAAGTAGAAATTATTACTATACAAATATAATTTTAGTCGTGGTTGTCGTACCAAGGCACATCTTAGAAAAATTGGAGCTAAGTAACCCTATATGAATATAGAAAGTCGCACAGTTTGACCTAACATTTTTAAAAGTATTGAATATTAACCTAACATTTAAATCTTTAAGAGATAAACAAAGGTTTTCTTTACTGTACAGATATCTTTATTAATATTTCCCTTTGATACGGTTATATGAAACAGTCAATTAATATTGTACAAACTTATTGGAAAAACCCATAAGTCGACGGACAAATAAAGCAGACCCTAATTATAATCGGAATGCAAAAACTATCCTTGAAAAATGTAGCACTAAATCTAAACGACCTTCAACATCCCGAACACGTCATTTATTTTCGTACTAACTTTCTCTAGAAATATTATACGGATGTCAATATCAAGGGGAAATTTTGTTAGCCTTGACATTTAAGTCCGATGCAAGTTATTTTTATATAAAGTTTTGTTCAATTTTGTTCCAGTCTTGATCGCCACTTGATTCAGGAGCACGCGCAGCCAGCAGCGGCCTTTCATTGCGAGCTCTGCAACCGTGCGTACAGCACACGTGCTCTACTGCTGAGACACCGTGCCCTAGCACATACTGACATCAGAAAATACCCCTGCGAGAACTGTCCTAAGGTGTGATTTCAATCATTGATATGGATGATAATTAAACATCTCATACATAAGTATAACTTTAATACTAGTAACTTTAAATATCAAAATAAAGTAAAAGTAAAAGACCCAGTTAATTTCCTTTTATAGATTACAAAATCAGTAAATACCAAGTCAATTAAATTCATTAACTGGGTCATAGTTTGTGGTGGTATATGTTTCACCGTTTGCGAAACCTGATGTTATTTCAGGTATTTACCGATCCTTCCAACCTTCAGCGCCACATCCGCGCGCAGCACGTTGGAGCCCGCAGCCACGCCTGCCCCGAGTGCGGCAAGACCTTCGCGACCTCCTCCGGCCTCAAGCAGCACACGCACATACACTCCAGCGTCAAGCCGTTCCAGTGCAAGGTCTGCTTTAAGGTAATTAACCTTTTTTATACTTTACCTGACCAATAACTATTTAAAACTATTTTTATTTTTGTCTTCTGAAAGTCTGCTTAACTTTTTCTAAAAGTTTTGTTTTCTGTTTACAGGCATACACCCAGTTTTCTAACCTCTGCCGTCACAAGCGAATGCACGTGGCTTGCAGAGCACTTGTTGAATGCGGAAAATGTGGACAGTCTTTCACATCATATGCTTCGTTAACAAAGCATAAGCGATTCTGTGACACTGCCACTGCAGCTTCTGTGAACCTACGAGGTCAAATGCCACAAGGCCTACCACAAATACCATCACTACCAAACGTCGGGATGAATACTCCAAACAATTCAAATCCATTCCCTATGTACAGGGGCCCTACGCTACCCTTGCCATACAATACCTTTGCTAATTATCCCGCTTTCTTTTCTGCGGCTGCTGCTGCATGCCCACCGGAGTTCCTGAACCCATTATTGTTCAATGTACAAGGAGCTAGACTGGCCATGGAACATGATATGGCCTTGTCTAGTGCTAATTTACTGTCAAAACAACAGGAAGGACGTTTATCAGTAAAGAGTATTGACAGTTCGACTTCTTTGGAAGAGAAGAAGCCTAAAGAAATTGACTTTGAATCAAAAAGGGACAGTTACAACGGAGATCGGACAACACCTAAGTCACAAAGCATGTATGCTAAGCAATCTCCTCCATCAGGGGAGGAAGCATCTTCTCAACATCGACCTTCACCGGTAATGCCACTAACTACACCAATAGTACCCTTTAATTTCACTAGAGATGAAATTAAACGAAAATCTCCATTTAATTTCTCGCTCAAGCTAAACAACAACGACATCCAGGGAAACAAATCGGAATCCCCCGTACCCACAGATTTGTCAAAGAACGTCGTGGATGATGGTAAAGTTTCCGATTATTCAGACGTTGAAGAAGACAACAAGAAAGATGAAGGTGACCAGCCATTGGATCTGTCAGTGGCAAAAAAGCAAAATGATAAAGATTCAGAGGTTGAAAATGATGATAGGTCGTTTCGCAACTCGGTGAAATCATATTCACCTCCAGACAGCCCTGCAGCTCGTAGTAAGACCCCAGAGAATGACACAACTGACGTTGATGTTGAAGGAGTGGAACCAAAACGAGAAGAATCACCACCGCAGCTTGTTTCACCGCCTATCGCATTCCCTATGCCTGTACATCCGCAGCATCGCAACATCATAGATGCAATGTACCGGCCTCGGTTTCCTCCCTTCCATACAACAGACTCGATTTTAAACTCAGCACATTCGCCCTACGTCCCAAGTCCTTTTAATTTTTTATCCCCACTTCTCGGTACTGATGGACCAGATAGGCAGACTAGTGCTTATGCCAAGTTTCAAGAACTCAATTCTGGTTCAGGAAAGCTTCGTGATCGGTACGCTTGTAAATTTTGCGGGAAAGTGTTCCCACGAAGTGCAAATTTGACACGTCATTTACGTACACATACAGGTGAGCAGCCTTATAAATGTAAATATTGCGAGCGCTCCTTCTCAATTTCATCAAATCTTCAACGACACGTTAGAAACATTCACAATAAAGAGCGGCCATTTCGTTGCCCGTTATGTGAAAGGTGTTTCGGCCAGCAAACAAACCTAGATCGCCACTTGAAGAAGCACGAAGCTGAGGGTGGAGATTCTCCGAGTTCAGCAGATACTGAGCGTGAGGACGCGTATTTTGATGATATTCGTTCGTTCATGGGTAAAGTGACATGTTCACCAGGTGCCCGGACACCTCCTGCAACATCCCCGCACGCGCCACACGCGGCGCCACGTCCTCCGCTAGCTATCTCCACATAGCCGCCGGCTTACCCGCTGCCGCCACCGCCACCGCTTTGGACGCAGCCCTTTATCTAGCAACACACACCAAGTGTTCCGATAGACATTATAGGTAGCAGTTGATGTACGTACTTATATTGACTTAATAAATATTAGTGGTACTCTAAGAATTTTATCATAATGACATTAAAGCAAAGTTCAATTACGTAAAGCTCTCACAAATATTGTCACTGAGAAATAGTTTAACTGAGTATAAGTTATTTTATTTTTTATAATTTTCTGGCTGCTTTATTTTGAAATACTGTGTGACTAATATATAAAATGTTTTTTGATTTGTTTCGAAATTATTTACTAACTATTTTTATTAACATGTCCACTACAAAAAATCACATAGCTAAAATTAACAATGTTGCTAATTGTAAAAAAATGTTTGAGAATACTTTTAAGCCACATGACAAACCCATTTAGTATATTATAAAATAAGAAATAAATCGTTTTAATGCCTACTTAAATATTTGTTCCTAGTTCATATCTTGTGATTTAAGATTGACTTAAAACGTATTTTCATTATAAATTGTAAATATAATAGATGTACTGTCGTTATTATGTAAAGTTAAAAATAATGTTTAAAATATATTAAACTGATATTTATGGTTTTTTGTTTGATACCAAGCATTTATTTAAAAATTAATTTGCTTAATATTATTTTTTAAACATTGCTTAAATATACATAAAACGGTAAGGGTATTATTCATTTAAATTGTAAATTAATTGAAAATAATTGGTAAATGTAATGACGAGGTAAACTCGTTTAGTCAAAAAGTACTACCAAAGTTTAAACAAAATTATTTGAATTATTTAAATTAAAAAAAATACTTAATTTGAAAATTTATTTTAAAATTAATATAAATAAATACACAGTAATTGGTATTGTGAATAGAATCGTTACTTTATTGCTTCTTTAATAAACAATAAAATAATATTTTGTTAAATTTGTTATTTACATGGTTGTTGTATATATAGGAGTTGCGATAAAATAAATGCATATCATGTGTTTTTATAATATTATCGAAGCTCAAAATGTTTTAGGTATTGTCATAAGAATCGTATAAACGTATCTTTAGAGAATGTACTAATATATCATAAGATATAATTACATATAATATAATTCTGCAGAAATTTCGATCGATTATCACTTTGCTATTCTCTGCCTATCGTGTAGGTATTAAATTTAGTAAACGATGAAAGAAAATGGTCGTATCTAAACATAGACTTATTGTGTATGTCTACAAACTGGCTAGTTTTTCAGTGTTAACTTCAAAATTCAATGTATGAGGCTCTGTTATTAAGAGAACACCAAGGTATCTTATCTTTAGTCTTTGACGTAAAATTATGGAACGTCAAACCTGACATTCAACATTTAAAAAATGTATTTGAGTTGCATTTGTTTTTAAGTTGACAATGACGTCACATTTATGATGTTATATCAAAGACGTTACATCACAACCATAGTGTTCTTTATTTAAAATGTAACTTTTTAATCAGATGAGCCAGCTGTAACCCATACAAGAAATTCCATGTATTTTGAAGCTTGTTTATTCATTGTAATATAAGAAAAAAGAAACGCAATATTTGTAAAATTAGATATTTATAATCATATCACTTGGAGGCACTATTGTTAAGGTTTTAACACAATAAACTCGCGCCTATTCTAAGTACACTTGTACCTATTTAATTTCAAGTTCAATTAAAAGATATTAAATATTGTAAACGCATTGAAAAATAAAAAACAATACAAATAATTATCTTATATTAATTTGAACAGCTAATCCTTAATTCAACCATACCTTAAATCATGTAGAAACTTGGCCTAATAATAACAAGCTTATCAGATGACAATGTGGTCACGAATTGAATAAGTATACTGGGTGTCATCACTCCATCATGAGAGTTAAAAGCTAAAAAGACACTTTTACTAACCAATCAAATATCAGTGGGTAGGAATACGAACTTGACCTAAATTCCATTCAGGTTTGTTATGAGCATGCCCGTAGAGTGAAAAATCCTTTGAAGGATCAGGTGTTTCAATCCGAAAAGAAGAAAGACATTGGAAAAAATTAGTACTCGAGGCGAATCTCGAACCCGCGTCTCTGGACTATACGCGTTCAGCGCCATGACTACTAGGCCACCCGAGTATCCGTCTCGACTGCCAAAATTAAACCATTGCTCTATACGGCTTTAGAACTCAACTGTACAACGCCATTTAGGCGCGACATGATGGTTCAACATGATATGCCTGTATTATTAAGATGAAAGAAAAATGAACCCTAATGCAATGACAACTTATTAATTATCTTATTATGTCCTTTGCCTTTCAAAACTAACCGCTCCGTAATTTCTGTAGTAAAAGTGTACTTGTTGGCGACTGTGGAGATTGTATACAATGCTTAGAGCGTTATTATGATGACAAACTAAGTAGTACTGGGTAGTAGTACAACCTTTACTTAGCTATATTTTTAACAATGTTAAACGTAGTTTTGAGCAGTGCAAAAGAGGTTAATTTTAACTCAATATTCAATACTTCTCCGTGTGGTGACGGAGTAAGAATACTATGTCACCACCCCATCGCATCCCATGGGTGTCGTAAAAACCGACTAAGGGACTACCCGTGAATATTATCTTTACGAAATAAAAAGAAGGAAAACTTGAAATTAAACCCTATACCAATCCGTCTGGCCAGCGTGGTATTAGTAGACCAAGAATCCCTCGATCATGGGAGGAGGCCCGTTCCTGCAGTGGGACATTAATGGGCTGTTATGATCTATCTATATGAAGTAAAGCAGGTTTTGTATCGCAGTCCATAGTCTCCGCTTACCCGTAGGCGAACGAGGCGTGAGGTTATGTATTTAAAAAAAAAACATAGTTTTATAATATTGTTGTTACAGTTAATTACAAAGACACATTTGTTTAGAAGTAAACAGTTAATGTTTCTACCAATGATATTTGTTCAATTAAATATCACGACTATTAAAGGACACGAGATTGTCGCACCAATAGGAAGGATTCTGTGATGTGCACTTTGTCCTGATTGGTTGGATGCTCTATGAAAATGTTATTCTAGGAGCAATTATGTGTAGACACAATTGACCTACAAAAAATAGTCATTGCATATTTACAACATACAACATGCTCATAAAGAAAATAGGTATAGAAATAAATCACGTGTTTGTATTTTATTTATTGTACCTACGAGTACGATCGCAGGTTTATGAAAAAACTTTGACTTGTGAAGGATAAAATGTCGTACTACTTACAATTGCTTTCTGTGTAGTTGTTTGATTTATTAAGTAGAATGAATTGCGTATGCAATGTAATTTTAAGCTCTGATTCTTACCATGGATTTACCGAACGGTTGCCGTTACCAACTCCAACTCTATCTATGATTGACGTTTGGGCCCCTTACAGTGTCAAGTAGGATATACTCTAGGAACCTTCCTTACAAGGCGTTAGCTTCACTCTTGGGAGTATAGCCAAATCTTTCCAGATGCAGTAGGAGTGATCTAGCCAAAGGTTGTAGAGTGATTAAAACATACCTGGTACCCATCGCATACGTCCACGGCATGTAAACTTTACACAGACCATATCATGGCACGCGGTTCGAGATACTCTGTGCGAAAGCGGTGTCTACGTTTGTGTTGCGAGCGTTGTCGCAAGCAACATTGTATTATGAAGATTGACATCAGCTTATCTGTTTTACGATAAATTTTAATTATTCCAATAAAAATAATAATTACTCAAAAACATCGATATGTCAAGTTTAATTTAATTTAATAACGTAAAAATTATGCAATAAAGTAAAAATTCGAAAGTAATCCGCGCGTCGATTGTCCAGTAGTCCTTGAATTGATTCGTCAAGTGAAACAAGTGATCGATCTTCAGTTTAATGTCAAAAATCAGTTCACTGGCACACAGGTTCAACAGAAATGCTTGACCTTTTATGATAATTTAATAACTGTGTATTATTATGTAAAAGACTACTTTGTGCCTGCGACTTCTGTCAGTGTCTGTCTGCGCAGGATTTGTATTTCAAGTAGCTTAAATTACAAATACAATATATTTGGAAATTGTAGCCTGTATTCTAAAGTATAAGCTACATTATAGTAAAGTTTCATTTAAATCCATATGTAGTAGTTTACAACGACGGAGTAAGAATACAATATGTCACCACCCTATCTCATCCCATGGGTGTCTTAAATACAGTCGGTATTTAAGACTATCGTGATAAGGGACTATCCGTGAATATTATTTTTACTGTGGAGGGATCTCCATCATGGGAGGAGGCAGAGGAACATTAATAGGCTGTTAATGATGATGTAGTATTTTTTTAAATGTTGGGAGAAAGGGAGTTGTCTTTTATAATATCCATACGTACCTACATACTTTCGCGTTTATAATATTATTCAACTGGTTCAGGCAACTTGGTCTGTATATTGTAACAATTCACTTACTCAATATGCTTATAAACTGTAGCCTATGTGTTATTCTGAGATGTAAGCTATATTGTTAAAAAGTTTCATTCAAATCCATTCAGTAGTTTTTACATGAAAGAGTAAAAAACATCCATTCATACTTACAAACTATACAGTGAACTATCCTACTGTAAGTAACTAAGTAGGTATTATTATATAAGAGAAAACCTCGTGAACGGCGTTATCAGTGAAAGCAAGGACTTAACAAGGACGCAGATAACGCAATTACACTTATTATCGAGCGCACGGCGGCTGAGTACAGTTCTACCCTGTAATGCTTCATTATGTGGGCGATTGAGTCCGCTCCTTGACACGCCCTATTGTCTAAGATAAAAATTAGCGATGCCGCACCCGTTTACGTTCATCTTTTAGATTTAATTAATTGATATTATATGAAGGATTCAAGGTTTTTGCTACTGTGGTAAGCTCGGATTTAAATTACCATGGCAGGGACTGACCAGTAATGGAAGACAGCTTGATTGTCTACTTAAGCAGGCTGGCATTGTTACATTTCATATGTTTTTAATACACTAGAATACCGTTTGGGTCCATCCGATCCCTAAGGATTGAACCAAATTGTCATTATCACAGGGTGTTTACAAGGATAAACTATTTAATTAGCGGACACAAACCACATCCACGCTTAACACAATCATTCGTGGATCATACAAATAATATCTTGCATATGATTCCTGCAGACACATGACCGCTTTGCCATTACCGGTATTAGTTGGGTGGGAGTTTTTCGTCTCCAGAAAAGATACCATGTTTTCAAATCTTGCTTCTCCCAACATTTATAATAACAGCTAAATATTAACAAACGGGAATTAATCATTTGAGTAATGTGAATAAAATAGGAATGTTGTATATTTTCAAGTCGTACATTCTGAATAAGGTTTTGCTTAGTAGGAATCTCGCGACACTATCGCGACATGTAGTCACTGTGCTGCCCACTCTATATGTTAACATTGGTTTACATGGACACATAATATTATTTAATAATAACATTTATTTATTTCACAACTAATTACACTGGTAGTTAAATTACAATTATGAACAGTAAGACAATTAGTTATTTAGAGGTCATCTTTTTATTAAACCCTGTATTTTTAAACTAGGCATGGCCTGTATTTTAAGAGGCAGTGTTTAACCAGAATTTAGGTAAGACTTATTTATAATATAATGAAAAGATGGAAAACATAGAACATACATGGTAGAGTGTTTTATTTAAAAATATTTTAACAGCCCTTAATTGTAACTTTTGTGCCTAGATATATGTTTAATAAAATATACCTATTAAATGTATTATTATTTTATAAGCCGCTACAACGATTTTAAAGTAAAAGAAATAATATTGACGCGTCGTCAAACCAAAATCAAAACAGTAAAAACGGGCAGACCCTTATGACATCGCCGTTCTTCGAGTGTCACTTGTAATGCAGCGATAGGTTTCACCAGAAGAAGCTTGTCCCCGCAGAAGGGCATTTATTGGTTGTAATGTTGACAAAATAAAGCTACGATTACCGCCCACTTAAAACTTTCATGTAAACCACATCTTACATTACTTGACACAGCGGCCATTGTCCGTCCTTCTCCACACAAGGCGCCACGGTGTCCCGTTTTACACAATCGCGGGTACACCCTACTCGAGAAATGTGTCTTATTAGCTGGCCCTTGCAAATGTCATAGTGCGCATGCGCACAAGTGGACCTTACTAAATAGAGCACAACGTGAGATATTGCACAAATACTTCATGTTTACGTGTTGAAATTAACTTGTTATGTTTTTAAAATTCATCATCATCATAACAGTCCATTAATGTCCCACTGCATGGACCCGGACCATGGAGGAGGCCCCTCCCATGACGAAGGGATACTTGGCCTACTAATGCCACGCTGCCCAGACGGCTTGGTATAGGGTTTAATTTCAAGTTTTCCTTCTTTTTATTTTGTAAAGATAATATTCACGGATAGTCCCTTAGTCGGTTTTTACGACACCCATGGGATGAGATGGGGTGGTGACATATTGTATATTTACTCCGTCACCACACGGAGTAAAAATACATTTTTAAACACAATTTTTAAAATTAATGGTAAGAAAAGTTGGGGATACTGCCGGACCGATGCTGACTTTGGAAAAGCTGGTCGACGATCAGGTTAGGGGAGTATACAATCCTCAGTATTTTAGTTAGTAACAGCTCTATCTACATTCTTACAGGAATCCCTTCCTAATTATTTTTATCACAGGAATCTAAGTTAATAAGTATTACTATCCTAGCCAGGTTTTGTAACTTTAGGATGTGGAATAATATAAAAAAGTTACAAAATTTTGTTTATTCCAAATATTCCCTCATTATACCCCATTTATGTACAACGCTAATGTAAATAATGTTCCACCCGCGTTGGGTCTCTCTTGGCTTTGTGTCGTCATAGCCAATCACTTTGTCGGGATATAACGCTTTGATCTTTGGTAGTTTGCCGACAACTATGCGATGACATTTTGTTTTCGCGATAGGACGAATAAATAATTATTTCGCAAGTTATATCGCGGCTATGTTGAAGAGCTGGAGAAATTAACCACCTGGCAATGCGGGAGTTTTAAATGGCTCATCATCATCATAACAGCCCTTAATGTCCCACTGCAGGGACGGGCCTTCTTCTGTAACGGAGGGATTCTTGGCTTACTAATATCACGCTGGCCAGACGGATTGGTATAGGGTTTAATTTCAAGTTTTTCTTCTTTTTATTACGTAAAGATAATATTCACGGATAGTCGGTTTTTACGACACCCATGGAATGAGATGGGATGGTATTCTTACTCCGTCACCACACAGAGGAAATTTAAATGGCTACCTATTCTTAAAGTCGGTAAGGTAGAAATTTCTAGCTAATCTTGTTAACGCATTCTTTAAGATTTTGATCTTCAGGACAAATCCTTTTTGGTAAAGTGGTTTGATTGTTTTGATGAAAAACTCGAAAACTAAACCTTTACCAACCAGTCAGCCAGCTTCTAACTCAAAGGTAAAGTTTAGTAATAACTTTTGTTAGTCAGCTGTTATCAAATTCCCAGTTTCTCAATATTCGAAACGCCATCAATCACAAGGGCTCACTTAATTTCTTTTTTAGCACAATACCATGATAAAAGCCCATTAACTGCTATGAGCTGTCGCGTTGTTAAGTGCAATTTACTTTACGTAACTTGGGTAGCATGTAATATTAGTGAAATAGTTCTGATTTTTAACGCTTTCGATTGCTGTTTTATGGATAAGGATGATAAATGCGTTCAAGTTAATTGCTAAAAGTATGAAATCAGGTCACAAATTGAATATACTTCCTTTTAGTATCGCCTCAAAAACTTCATCTTCAACTTTCTAAGGAATGAGAAACTGAAAAGAAAACGCTTTATAGTACAGTCAAATAAGGCTTAATTAGGGGCAAACCTCGGAACGGAAGCGAATAAGCTGTAAATTTGCATAAACCTTTGTTTTGGTGTACTAATGACTGGTAGAAAAGTCTCATATGATCACGTGTCTGCGTCATAAGTTATTCAAGGTCAAAGGTTACGAAAATCAGTTTTTTCCCATTATCTCGTTTTCTATGGGAAATACGCATTTAACGTCGTTATAAATATTGTAGATCATAAAATTGTCTACAAAAAATATCTGAACACTTTTCTCCTAAAAAGCATCGCTTTCGAGATATCGTGACTTTAGAGCGCAGGAAAGTCGTATTTTCGACTATATGCACACACTAGCTTTTTCCCGTGATTTCGCTCGCGTTTATAAATATTATGAAAAATAAGGCTTATTTCAATATATAGTAGCATATGCATGCTTGGTCTCAGCCTAATCGGTTTGAAATTGACAAGGTTACATACAAACTTCCATCCCCTATCTGATCCCTTTAGGGGTAGAATTTATCAAAATCCTTTCTTAGCAGAAGCCTACATTATATCATCTACCTGCATACCAAAATTCAGCCAGATTTGTCCAGTGGTTTAGGCTGTGCGTTGATCAGAGGCGGTGCGGAAATCTTCTATTTCTATAAAACTCAAAGGTGACCGACATAGTTATCTATCAACGCACAGCCCAAACCAATGGACAGATCTGGCTGAATTTTGGCATGCAGGTAGATGATATAACGTAGGCATCCGCTAAGAAAGGATTTTGATAAATTCTACCCCTAAAGGGATAAGATAGGGGATGGAAGTTTGTATGTAACCTTGTCAATTTCAAACCGATTAGGCTGAGACCAAGCATGCATATGCTACTATATATTGAAATAAGCCTTATTTTTCTTAATATTTATAAACGCGAGCGAAATCACGGGAAAAAGCTAGTGTGTGCATATAGTCGAAAATACGACTTTCCTGCGCTCTAAAGTCACGATATCTCGAAAGCGATGCTTTTTAGGAGAAAAGTGTTCAGATATTTTTTGTAGACAATTTTATGATCTACAATATTTATAACGACGTTAAATGCGTATTTCCCATAGAAAACGAGATAATGGGAAAAAACTGATTTTCGTGACCTTTGACCTTGAATAACTTGTGACGCAGACACGTGATCATATGAGACTTTTCTACCAGTCATTAGTACACCAAAACAAAGGTTTATGCAAATTTACAGCTTATTCGCTTCCATTCCGAGGTTGAATGCTTATTTTACTGGAGTATTAAGCAATATTCAATGAAAAAGAAAGAAAAGATTATAAACATTTTTAAATGTAATAGTTTTTTTTAAATTTTATGCATAGGTATCTTTAATCCGATTTAGTCCAATATCAATCCGTATGATCACTAATTGATCAGCTTTTCTGACTTTAAAAAACCGACATTTTTGAACTGATAACATAATTTCGTTGACGTTGGTCGCAGTTTCAAAAATCACAATTAAATCTTGTCCTGTTCTTTGTACATTTTTTCTTTAACCATCGGTAATTACCAAAGCAATAAATCTCTCCCGTGTCCGCTCGCCATCGTTAAGAACTTCATTAAGTTTATTTGACATAAGTTTTTCAATTGAAATCATGAGAACTGGAACTCGAAACATGTTAATAGCGGGATGACAAAACGCCACGAAATCGATTCAAGTTATCATTAACTGCCTCAACTCCTAATTGAGAGGCATTTTGACATTGAAGAATTTTCTTTAACGTTATTGCAATAGATATAGAGTTCAAAATGTGTCAATTAGTCTGTAAGTTTTAATTTAAACTGAGTAATGATTTAATGGGTCTATTAAGAATAATTCGATCATGAGAATTGTTTATCGGTACCGCGAATATTCTACTTAGTTGCAATAAAAATTGGCTCAAGTAAAACGATATAATTGGCCAGTTATTGATAACTGATACAAAAGCCTACACCCACTGGCGTTGAGATAAATCATAAATGATAATTTTACGAGCCACATCCGTTTTAATTATAATCTGACCAGCATTGCGTTATGAAATATGACGTGGCATACCTACATAGATTAGTTTTTTTCTTACTAGATTAGACAATCTCTGTTAGTATTTGTATCATATACTAATATAGCTAGACGATTACATGTGATGTTTTCCTTATTGAGACAGACTATATTATGTTCTCTTTGTGTCTTATCAATTTAAACATAACCAAAGACATCCAGCGTTTGGACGTTTTCCCGTGCGGAATGAAGAATAGGACTGCCCCATATCCTCCCGTGGGTGTCGTAAGGGGCGACTAAGGGATACCACGACCCGGTGCATACCACCTAGCACCTCGAGTCAACCTCCTGGTGGGGAGTAAATCAACAACAACAGCATACCCAAGGAGGGTTGGCGTCAGGCACGCGACCGGCCGTAAAACATAGCCAAAACTTTTAGCAGCACGTGGAAAAGGACATGCTGCGCCGACCTAAAAAAAAAATGGGATAAGGGCAGGGGAATGATGACATCCAAGCTTTGGACAAATATTTGTGGATCACACAAAAACAAAAATTGATTTACGACACAACCAGACCTGAAACCCACTAAACATCCAGCTGGTCACAGTTCTTCAACCTTGGATTCCCACCTACATCAGACGACCGACATTGTGACTTTTTAATTCGAAGTAACGAATCAATTTCTGGCATGGACGCTAGGTAATCAGGTAAGGGTCAATAGCTTGCTCTAACCCGAAAAGACCCAACCATGTAATAGCAGCATTCAAAAGGTGATAGATACCTAGTAAATATCTAGTAAATACTTAGTAAATATCTAGTAAATACCTAGTAAATATCTAGTAAATACCTTTTAATCATCCTTTGTCATATCTAGTGGTACATACTCTACGGTGTAGTCTATGCAGAGCATTGCGGATGCAGAACGGTTAGGATCATACGTTCAGAGTTACTTATCACAAAGTTACGTCTATTATAGGGTTGGGTTAAATCCGATTACTTTTTGTTTTATATGTGATCGTGATGTCATTGATTCATATTTGTAATCGAGTTTATGTTGATGTTGATATGACAAGTTGATAAAATATTTGATTTATAATTATTTACTTTTGACTACTTGTTTGACTATGTTTTTAATATTTATTTTATTATTATGATTGAGTTACGGAAATCTCAAAATTGTTTATTGTATATTTATGCCAAGAAATTAGTATGAATTTTTCGTTTTTCATCACTCAATCCCTGCCCTTGGTGAAAATGATCGGCAAAACGTATTTTTTTAACCGACTTCAAAAAAGGGAGGAGGTTCTCAATTCGGTTGTATTTTTTTTGTGTGTTTGTTACCTGATTTCTCGAAAACGGCTAGACCGATTTGAAATTTTTTTTTTTTTGTATTGATGGAAACTGGGTCCATATTGGCTCACCTAAAGTTCTTCATCCGAAAATGTTCTTCCTAACGATTTGTAATCCGAATGATCACTCTTCCTAAAATTTTAAATCCTAAAGTTTTCATTCATACTATTTGTATTGCTACCGGCGATGTTCATAACACTTATGTTTCTGAAAATCGAAATTAATAATATCGTTATGTAAATATATTTAAACTCCTAATGTTTTTTATCATAACGCTTTAATCCCTAAACATTTTTACCATAATATTTTCTCTCATACTCAGACAGAAATATTTACCAAGTGAAAGTAATAAAAAGGTTTGTTTTTATACTATTTGTTGTGATTACAAAACAACTTTTTACATTTTTACATTAAACCATTGTTTTTTAAATTATTGTCTATTAAAATTATTAGAATATTTTTGTCTTAAATGAATGAAATCCATAAAACATGACTCGTTCACGGTTATGCTTATGGCCTGAGAGTTTACAGTAACCGTAACTAAACCAATAAGTAAAGGACCAATTTGGTTCTGGCGGGTCCATATTGGCTCACCTAAAGTTCTTCTTCCGAAAATGTTCTTCCTAACGATTTGTAGTCCGAATGATCACTCTTCCTAAAATTTTTAATCTTAAAGTTTTCATTCATACTATTTGTATTGCTACCGGCGATGTTCATAACACTCATGTTTCCGAAAGTCGTTATTAATAATATCGTTATGTAAATATATTTAAACTCCTAATGTTTTTTATCATAACGCTTTTATCCCTAAACATTTTCACCATAATATTTTCTCTCATACTTAGAAAGAAATATTTACCAAGTGAAAGTAATAAAAAGTTTTGTTTTTATACTATTTCTTGTTATTACAAAACAACTTTTTACATTTTTACATTAAACCATTTTTTTTTAAATTATTGTTTATTAAAATTATTAGAATATTTTGTCTTAAATGAATGAAATCCATAAAACAGAACTCGTTCACGGTTATGCTTATGGCCTGAGAGTTTACCGTAACCGTAACTAAACCAAAAGTAAAGGACCAATCCGGTTCTGGCACTTCGCCGGCCGCTGCCGCGTTGTTAGGATGAAAAATGTTAGGAAAAACATTTTCGGACTTCCAATTATAGGAGTTGAACTTTTAGGTGAACTTTGGCGCACCCGGTTCTGGCACTTCGCCGGTCGCTGCCGCGGCACGCTAGCTGCGCTCGCTCGGCTCGTGCGTTGGGGTCACAGTTCTACCATAACCTAAACCAATAATTATGAATAGGAACCATTTCTTTTCTGGATCTTGACTGAATGATTGGAGCGGGACTCTGGTTTTGCTCTGGTCTTTGGTATATTATGTTATACCTACATGTTGTCAACAAAGCTACGCAAAATTAATGTACATAATATTGATTATTATGAATAAAAAAAATCTAAACAAAAATGATATGACTTTAAATTATAGTATAAACGATGGTTATGTTGAGAAAATATAGGAGAACAAATAATAGTAAGTATAATAGATGTTTATTGCTACTGAAATTATAAGTTGAATACTTCGGATTATTAACATTAGAGACAAAAAAATTAGGAATTGCGTTTGTTAGGATGAAAAATGTTAGGAAGAACATTTTCGGACTTCCAATTTTAGGAGTTGAAATTTTAGGTGAATTTTGGCGCACCCATGGAAACTTTACACAACTTCATATAAACATGATCTGATGATGAAGACGACTGAGGGTCGAGGAAACTTCTCAACGGTATATAGCAGCTACCTAGTGTTTGGGCTTATTTTATTCGTATTAATGAAAACTTTACACAAACATGATCTTATAATGAAGACGACTGCAGAAATTTATTTAATACTAATCTTAGAAATTGTTAGCAGCATGGTTTTTAACCGACTCCTGTTGAAGTCGGTTTTTTAATTAGAAAATTATTCATCGTGCAGTACTTAACGAAGAATAAAGTAAAAATACTAAATACCGAAAACCGAATTAGGGAAAATTCTTAAATAATATAGCTATGCAAAACAAAAGAAGGAAAACATTACGTAAAGCTTACTTAATACGTTTGCTTTAGACAATTTATTTATTTATTTCAATAGGTACAGTCACAGAGTACAGATCGAGGACTTACATACTAAAAATCTTTACAAAATTGTCACTGCAATGGAACAACAATGTGATATGATTTAGAGTACAAATCACAGACAATACAATTTCATCCATTGCACAAATTGAATTATCTCAATATATCCATACCTAATTTATAAGTTCATGACCGATAAGCATATTATGTTGTAATAGCCATCAGCCCACGTACTGATTGTAATTAATTGTAATGACGGACTCTGTGTGGCCCAAATGTAGGTGTTGCTCTGGCTACTTACGATACTGTAATATAGATTACGTTGAAGTGGGAAGATAATTATAGAGGAGATTTACTTGTAATCTGTTATTGTCTTACACTTTCATGTGCAATAGCATGGTTTACCATTTCCCTGTACCGTGTATGATATATGATACATTGAACGTGTCTACTGGCATAAGTTGGCAGGACAGGGTACTTGTTGAGGTTCCTGTTGGGAGAGAAGTAACCTTAACCACACTGTTTAATTGATAAATTCGCCCTCTAAAACTATTTAAAAACACATCTAGACAACTGTCGAGATCGGTTTTTAGAGAGTTTTTTCGTAGGTTTATTGCGTAAGATGGCATGTCCAGGTGGAGCGAGAGAAATCGTCGTGGAGCTCCTCTGACCCAGGAAGGGTGGCGGGGTTTATCCGCTGACTGAAACCCCCGGTGTTCCGCCTGTCACGTAAGCCAGGGACCGACGCGGGAAAGGCAGTCGCCAACCTAATATTAGTACCACTTTCTTCAAAAACTTTTATATTTTATACATCATAAAAGTTTAAAATGTATATTAGCTAAGTTAGATGCTTTACCAAAATATTTCAATCTTCAAAATACTGTTTTCATCAACTTTTTACAAGCATTTGAAACATGCAAAACATAGAGAACATAAAGAAAAAAAATGTACCATAGCTGTATCTAACTCCTAATTAAGTATTTGATCCCTCGTTAACAAGCAATAAAAACATACAAACACTTGGGACATATTTTAGACACGGCAGTGATTGATCGTGTACTTTTGGTAATTGTATATTATGTAGATAGGTACTACATATATTATAGCAACGAAAAATCGTCCTTTAATAGTAATTAGTATAGAAGTATTTAATTAGAATTACATCTAAACGAAATAACGTTAATATTGTAATCGTTATCAACACTCTGGTTGGAATCGATTTGTAATTACTCAATTGATGTAGGTATACAGTTAAGACAATTATTTATACACTTTTTTTGTTTATGCAAATAATATGTTTGTAGGAGGCCTATGCCCAGCAGTGGACGTCCATAGTATAATGATAATGATGCAAATAAATAAATCTTAAATATTTTAATAATTTATGTTTGAAAAAAAGTTGCAATTTTTTCAAATATTGTTTTCCACGTTTACGGTTTTAGTATCAGTCTGTTTTTACGACATCTACGTGGAGATATACATTCTAACTTAATAGAATTTATTTAGAAGTTCCTAGTAATAAATGACAAAGAGATATCATATCTTACTTAACTTACCGGAGATCCTGAATACAAGACAAAATACTCCGCATTGTTCTAGATACTATAAAGTTATATCTTAATAAATAATTATAAATTATGACTTCATAACTAATTACCTCGATATCATAACAATTATATTAAATATGTCATAAATAGAATGCAATAACTATGAGATACCTATATCCTTATGGAGGTTAATAATTAATGCTCTTTTTAATATAAGTGGAAATGTTGTTAACTATTGTGGGAATTTGTCATTATCATTCTTAATGACACATTTGTAAACTGTTTTCGTTACGCATTCATTTCTATTACTTTTATAAGGACATGGACTCAAATCTTTAAAGTAAATAAGTTTTTGTATTAGAGCTAAACTTATCTACGAAGACCCTAATGTTCTAGCCCTCCAGAAAGCTAGCGATCCATTTGCAATCACCCGGACCTGCCTTATAAAGGTAGCTTTGATTCCTAGAACCTAACAAAAGTTTTAAGTATTTAAAGTGTTGTTACTACTTACCAACAGATCAAGAGATAGATAAAGAGGAACCTATTAAATGAACAATTAATTCACCTTAGAAGATATCATGGTTTCTGTCACAGTTTTAGTTTCAAAATTAGTAAAAGACAAAAGAGAAATAAATCTGGCTAATGGCTCTTTAGCATGACTAAATTATTTCTTTTACATAACCGAACAGTTTTTAAACTACAAATACGGCTTTAATTAGGAATATTTGTGTGGTGACGGAGTAAGAGTACAATATGTCACCACCCCATCTCATCCCATGGGTGTCGTAAAAACCGACTAAGTGACCATCCGTGAATATTATCTTTAAGAAATAAAAAGAAGAAAAACTTGAAATTAAACCCTATACCTATCCGTCTAGCCAGCGTGGTCTTAGTAGGCCAAGTATAACTTCGTCACAGGAGGCCCGTCCCTGCAGTGGGACATTAATGGGCTGTTATGATGATTCAGTAGTATCATTATGTTATAGGGCCAATGAAGACCTAGCTGATTATTTACAGGAATTTTGACCAAGAAACTCTCAATTTAGTTTATTTCTTCAGATATTAATAAATAGGAATCATAAAGGTAGTTAGAAAGCCTTTGTGGACAGAGGGCGGCGCGTGCTTTAGTGTTGTGATAATAATATATTCATTTAATTTGTGTTATCGTTTCATTTCCTAGTAGTTGCGCCTTCATGTAGTGAGGTAATTAATGTATACGATAGTTATACTTATAGGTTTGATTAAAATATGTTAATAACTGATTCTAATTTATAGAAGTTAATTGTCCGTGTTGTAACGGACTAAAACATAGCTTATTAGTAGCCCCTTTTTTCCAATAGGTGTGAAATGTTAATGTCATTTAAACATAATGGTTTCCAAATCTCGAAACTAAATAGATAAACGCTAAAGAAATACACCCACTATTGTGTAGTATAGGTTTAAGAACTGAACACACGGCTCAGGATTAAAAATATTAATTATTGGAGTATGTTTAATGTAAAGGCCACTTTCTGTGTTAGGAAAATTTGCCTTGCTAGATGGGGAAAAAAATTGGAATTGGTTTTTAGATAAAGTAAGTGAACTTTACCTTAGTAGACTAACGATACTTATGGGATAAGATGAAAAGGTGAAACCAAGTCGTCGTATTCTTACTTATTTCCAACATAGAACAAATAACGTCATTACCAACAAGAAACACAAGGAAAAATAAAAACTATAACAGCTATCCAATTCATAGTAACAAGAGCAATAGTCAAGGAAATGAAAACCGTTACAAATGATAGTCGATATCGACGTCGATAGCGGAAGTGTGTCGGATGGATCTGTGTAATATCGATATTGTTAGCACGCACATCACTGACTGGGCGCGGCGGTGTCGCAACGGCACGCGAGCTCGTGTGCCAACTTGTTTGATACTCTCGGTAGTGGTGCTGTATTAGCTATTGTTTATTTTATGTTTCAATAATTTGAAATAGTTATTTGTCAACCCTTTTGCTTGTTTCATAAAATGGTAGTCGAGAATATGCACCTTTATTTGGAGAATTCACACGGAAGACGTTTCCTAAATTCCTGATCAATGGAATTCTTTACGTGTAAGAATATAAAAATTCGCTTTGTTTTGGTATATTCTATTGTAATGTCGGGGGTTTCTGGTATTAAGTAAAACGTCTGAAGATCGGAATAAGACTGTTTATTAAAAGGTTTACATGACATATATATCTTACTACTAACTTACACCATTACACTATGTATATATCATATTCACACAAAAGTATTTAAATTTGTTTTACCAATGGCTAGCACACATAGTAAGTATTATATAAATTCAGACTAGATGTCGTTGTGGTTACTCGTTTAGTAAGCAATATTATAATTTTGTATTCAGTATAAAGACAATTTTAACTAAATGACAAGTTCTAATTCCTCAGTATCGAACACACAGTCCTTAACGAGAATCATTAACTGACCTAATCTCGGCAATCCGCATGACGTGTCGCCGCTCGCGATCTTATTTGTTGCCGTGTACTACGCCACTGCGCTATTGTGTACTGTACCTTAGAAACACTCACTTGTCTGCTATACAAACATTATATACCTACTATTAGACTTCCATGTCTTTGCGTGGAA
The DNA here is from genome assembly GCA_905475405.1 of Schrankia costaestrigalis. Taxonomy (NCBI): domain Eukaryota; kingdom Metazoa; phylum Arthropoda; class Insecta; order Lepidoptera; family Erebidae; genus Schrankia; species Schrankia costaestrigalis. The sequence goes on along the minus strand of FR997843.1, from coordinate 11,398,612 downwards.
TTAACATTCTCAACAAGACAAGGTCTTAGGTTCTATTCCCGCTCACGCGCAGGTCATTTTGTGTATAAACAAGAAGATGCTCGCTTAAAAAAAAAAAAACTACAATATACTTAGATGTTTTTTTTGTTATAATTTGTTTTCCAAAAAAAAGTATAAATGCTATCTATTGTCTAGTACCCATCGTTAAGTTAAGTTAAGTTCTGGTTACTTTGGGACTAGATGTTTTTACTACTAAATATAATTATACTAATACAGTACCTTAGAAACACTCACTTGAGTCATAAACAAACATTGTATACTACTAGAATACCATGTTTTTGCATGGAATTAACATTCTTAACAAGATAGTCTAGATAAGTTAAAATTTATTCGCAGATTACTGAGGTCTCCGGTTCAATTTTAGATAATAATTTATCGGTATTTAATACATTTATCCGAAAACAAGAAAGACAATGGAAAAAATTGGTACTCGAGGCAGAACTCTAACTCCCGTCTCTGCACTATACGCGTACAGCGCCATGACCACTAGGCCACCCGAGCATCCGTCTCGACTACCAAATTTAACCATTGCTTTATACGGCGCTGGGCCGCAGCTTAGAACGCAACTGCACAACGCCATCTAGGCGCGACAGCCGTAATTAAAGAGTCTACGTAATGGTTTTAAGTTTTGTATTAAACTACATTATAATTTTTTACCTATAACTAGAAAAATCCGAAATGACAATGGAAAAAATTGGTACTCGAGGAATTATACATTTATGTCGTTACACTTATTTGCGTGGTAACTGCCACTTACTAACGTATTCTAGGGGTTTCGGTTTTATGAATAATTATTTGTTTTTGATAGGTAAGACCAACTTTGAGAAAGAAGTCACTCGTCCAAGAATCCAAGTCGGTTGGACAGTGTTCGGGAAGTTAAAACGTATCTTCTCGTCCACATTGCCACAGTGTGTAAGACAAAGGTTTTCGTCCAGTTCGTGTTCCCAGTGATCAGAGACGTGGACGCTAACAATGGTCTTTCTCAGAAGGCTTATGATCAGAGGACAATTGAGAAAGCGATGTTGGGAGTTTCCTTGGGTGATCGAATTAGAAATGTGAAGATTCGCAGAAAAAAAACCAAAGTGACCGACATAGCGCTCAGGATTGTCTGGTTTAAGTGGCGGTGGGCAGGGCGTATAGCGCGAAGAACCGACAGCCGTTGGGGCAGTAAGGTTCTGGAGTGGCGACCACGTACCTACTGGAAAACGCAAGGTGGGGAGGAAGATGGCAATATTTGAAGAAGTCCTTTGTCCATTAGTGGAAGTCAATTGGCTGAAATAATAAATTGCTAATTGAAAATAATCATCACAACATAACAGCCCATTAATGTCCCACTGCAGGGATGGGCCTCCTCCCATAACGGAGGGATACTTGGCCTACTAATACCACGCTGGCCAGACGGCCAGACGGATTGGTACAGGGTTTTATTTCAAGTTTTCCTTCTATTTATTTCGTAAAAATAATATTCACGGATAGTCACTTAGTCGGTTTTTACGACACGCATGGGATGAGATGGGGTGGTGACATATTGTATTCTTACTCCATCACCACTCGGAGAATTTGAAACTAATGAGGTGGTTAAATTGTAATATTACTTACCTTACTTGACGTACCATTTCGTACATCATTGAAATATTCTAAATGTGGTGTAAATAATCGATAATTAGATTTTTTGTTGTGTTGTTTGAAAGGAAATCACCATAGTAGAAAAGGATGTTGCGACGCTGAACCAAATATGTATCATTTGCGATAAAAAAAGTATCTAATGCGAATGCAGTGCAAGTCTGTCACTAATTCATTAACTGGGGGACATAACACTAAGTATGTTTCAACACAAAACAGTAAGATACAGAAGTATTAAAACTCTTTACATTTAATTGATTTACAAAAGAAGAGAAGTTTGTCAATTTGTAAGTTTTTTAATAATTTTGAACTCAAAAACAAAAACTTAAGTCTTTTTTTCTTAACTGATAAGGGGAATGGCATTAAATAAAATAATTTTTGTTGTTTAAAAGACTATTCTTTTAAACAACAAAAATTATTTTATTCCGTAATTGGTTTAATAGGATTTTAATTCTCTTAATCAATCAACCACAAAAATTTTCTTTTTGTGTAAAAAACTTACAATTACTTTGTAAAAAGAAACAAAATTACGAATTATATAAAGCTTTTATAATCGGTACAAAAGCCCAGATAAAAGCCATAATGAAATCAATGGAAGGTAAACTCAAAAGTCTGTCGCAAATACTAGTTAGCAACGTATCAGCCAAATTAGTAGTACCAATGTCAACAACAGTGTCTAGAATTATGCGGTGCTGAGAAAAAAATATAAATAGATATTCAAATACTCCTCACGCATTCACACAACGCCATCTAGTCCCAAACTAAGCAAAGCTTGTACTATGGGTACTAGACAACGGATAAAATTACTTACATACTTTTTTTGGTAAATACGAGTACATACATGATATGAATAGAAAACACCCAGACCAATGCAAACAATCATGTTCATGCACAAAAAGATTTGCATTGAGCGGAAATCGAACCCGAGACCTATGCGTAGCAGTCATGTTATATAACCACTACGTCACAGAGGTCGTCAATATCACATCACTTTGAGAAACGTTACACCAGTTTTCTCAAAACAAAGACATTACCAATTTTTTTTTAAACTCTTTTAGTCCTGTTATTTATTGTATCATTGCTTCATACCTTTCATCGTTTTGTGACATCGATTTCATCTGATTTGGTCATATAAATAACCTTAAGGTATCATTTCTGACTCACTGAACAGGGATCTGACCTCAGGTCGTATTACTTGAGGGCGACATAAAGACAATAAACAGAGCAATAAAACCCTTGTTTGTGTTCGTTTGGTAACGTAACAAACAACTTTTGAGCTCGATTGAGAAATTTTGATGTTTTGAAAGTGAAATTTTTATAAAGGTGATTCACTAACCCATATTTGCATAATAATATTTACCTATTAATTTAGTTAGGTAAACAAGTAATCTTATTTAAATTTAACAAAATTTCTATAAAAAAAAATGCACAGAAACAAAAAATAGTTCCTACCTACGAATTACATACGTACATAAATTGGAGATAAAAAAAACGGCATTTACAATCTGCTTGGTCTAAACTTATAATAATGTCTTAAACGCCTTTGAGAAACGGTTTCCATAGCTGCCCATCTTACCTTAAGTTTAGACGACAGAGATTTCAGAGATCCTATCATTTACTCTATTAGAAGATCTATGCCACTACGAGTATTATACTTACCTCTATTGATTTTTAGCGTAATAATCTCGTAGAATCATCAATCAGATTAATTGTTTTACAGCATACTTCTGCTTTGATGAAAGAATCAGCTTGAATTACCAGTTTTTTACACATGAAGTTAAAGATTCATTACAAAACTTCAACGCAACCACACACTACTCGAACTCGACCTAATTAATGGGTGGAAAATACACTGGCGATAGTAAAAAACACATTCTCATCAATCTATAACGGAAACAAGCTGACACATTCTAGAAGATCAGCAGAAGTTACAAGAAATCTTTTTAACTCTTAAATAACATAAATGAATATTTGGCGTCCTATCCGTGAATATTATTTTTACGTAATAAAAAGAAGGAAAACTTGAAATTAAACCCTATACCAATCCGTCTGGCCAGCGTGGTATTAGTAGGCCAAGTATCCCTCCGTCACGGGAGGAGGCCTGTCCTTGCCGTGGGACATTAATGGGATGTCGTGCTTGAGGTGGAGGGTTTTATTCTTAGGCAGAACAATTTTTTGTGCGATCCAATGGTTGTCCGGAATCTGGTGTTTTTTTTTGTGTGCATTGATTAGAGTTAGTACAAGTTCACGCTTTTTTATAATAAAAAAAAATCGTAAACAAAACTATTAATTACTTCAGAACAAATACCTATCTTAAAAGAGTTCTCTCTTAACAAAGTATTTACACAGTATCAGTGACTATATAAAAAGTCAACCGTACTTCAACAGTCTAGCTAAAGATGTTATCACATCAATTAGTGCAGTTGACTGTTTAATTGTATTGTAATTAAAGGCTATATTCGCTCGGCTAATCAGTTAGACTGCGATACAGCTATATATGGCAGAGATTGCAATGTTGGGTATATGTGTGACTGGTAGAAGCGAGCGATTTTATACGCTGAAGACACAAGCCCAATCTGCAGTTGCTGTTTATAATATTAAGAGTAATATTATAATATTTGTTTTCAGCAGCATTGGGCAGAAATCCAACCCGAGATACAATACTAAAGAATTTAGAAAAACAAATGCACAAAGCAACGTTCAGACCACAGATATCTGAATAAAGGAGATGTGCCCTGAATGCCATTTTGTATGGAAACCTAATGTCGCCAGTTTTATTAACACACACAGCAATAGAATATACGAGTAGACTACTGTTCTCAGTTACATCTAGATTATCAATGAACGCAATTACTCTGTCTCGTTTTTCCTTGAAATATCTCCCTTACACGGTGTCACAGCGAACCAATCAGCGCTACTATATTTAAACAAATAAAACAAACTACAAAAAAATTAGATAGAAGAACTACTACAATTTAAAACTACTACATTAAAAAAAAATACATTTATGCTAGGCGTTGACCTTATCGATAAATAATTAATAAAATTTATCGATAGACAAGACCTATATTTTAATAAAAATTAAATACTTATAAATATAAATAATAATTACTTTTATATAAATATATATAATGTAATAATATATAATTGTACAATACTTTTGTAAAATAATATTCACGACAGTGTGTGTAAGATCGTACATGTTGTGAAACAAATTAATCCGTGAACTGATGTCGTAATGACAATGAGACAATGGCAAGTTATAGGATAATTCAATCGTGCCGAAGAAATAGTAGAGCTGATAGTTAACCAATAAATAACTATTAATTTTTTACAATTGGCATAAAGTTTCGGGAAAATATTCGACAGCAATGATAGTTATATAGGTATAATGGATAGTTGTATAGATAATAAGACTAAGTATACAGATTAATTTTTGAAGCAGATAACAGCGTTCATTTATTCATTTATTCAAGCATGTGCATGCGCATGCCAAAATGCGCGAGCAGTATTGCGCCTAGATAAAATTAAAACAATACCATGAATATCGTGATTGATAGATGAGCATTTAGACTGATTTAAAGCAAATCTGATAAAACCAGTTAAAAGCATGTGTGTGCTAATAAATGGATGAGCGTTTAAAAAAAACTTTTAAAGCCACTGTAATCAACATTTTAAACCTTTATGTTCTAGAGTACTTTCTCCACCTTTGATTTTTGATATTATTTCAACATTGTAATACTTATATTGAAATTACATAATTTAACATTAAAAAAAAATGTTTTTTTATTTAACTTAATAAAACTTTTACAATTTAAAATTCCTACAATACACGACTTTTTATCGAAAACGATAGATAGTCGTAGTCATGAACGGGTCGTCACTATCGTTTGGTTGTTAGAGCGATCACGGTTAGCAACCACTTGTCATACGTAATATCGTTGAGCGAATAGTTCATTGCTTCATACACTTCTCATCAAAAAAATAGAAACAGTCTGCAAGTTTGTGTTTTGTATGGATTATGAGAAAAATGTGTACATTTAGGAATATGTGTTATATGTCATTTAATAGGGAATTTAATGAGGTTTTCAAATAATAATGTTAACGTTCTAAATTCAAATTTAATTTTCGTAGATTTCGTATTTTGTTTAACAAGTCGTTTACCCTGTACGTAGTTTGGCGGAAATTTATAAAATTACGCACGTAAATGAAAAAAAAAGCTAGGAAGCGTTTATTTAATACCAGTAACCCGCTTCCAGAGTTCCTCGCGCCTCTTATTAATGCATCCATGCGATGTTCACCCGCAAAAACCGCCATGTGATGGCATTGCTGAATTCTGGACTTAGTCAGCGTGTTACGGCTTATTTTTACGTTTACGGCTTTTCATAGAATCTACAAACGCTATCAAGGGACTTGTTTGTTCACGTGCCGTTAGAGATCTGGCAGAAAACAAGTGATTTCTGACCGAAAAGATCGATTTATAGTAACAACTTCCTTACAAAATCTAAGCACTAATGTCTTTCAACCGCAGCAGCAGCTTCATGATGAACCTATGGTAGCTTTAAGTGACTCTATAATTAGAAGACGGTTGAAGGAACGTAAACTGTTACCATACAAGCCAGCAAATAAGGAGAAATTATCTGCAGATCATCGAAAAGCGTGTCTTAACTTTTCACGTAATTACCTAAAATGGTCATACATCTAGTGGAACAAATTTCTCCTTTCTAATGAGTGTTAAATTATACTGGAAGGATGGAAGGACTAAGGTCTACAGAAGAGATGGAGGACACTTTGCACCATGCTGGTTTAAAAGAAAAGGTCATCCATGGTGGTGGTTCGTGGACTATTTGGGGAGAAATTAGTGGCAACGACAAGACAGAGTTTGTCTTTGTTTTTGGGTCACGTCTGCCCTTATTTAACAGTATGACTGTTAAATAAGGGACATTGGACAGTGTCTTGAACCTCATGTGATGCCCTATGCACATTTTATTGACCGCGGTTTGACATTTACGCACAAGGATGCTAGGGCAAACAACAGATAGCGTCGTATGAGACTATGATACCGTAGTGGATATCTCTATTATTGATTGGCCAGCAAGAAGCCCGGACATGAATCCAATTCAACATCTATGCAATAAGTAAAAAAGACGAATTAGTGCAAGGGATCATGCCTTAAAAACACTTAGCCAGTTGTAAAATACAATCCAAGAGGAATAGGACAGAACGCCACTATATTTGATCGTGACTACCATCCGATCGATGAAGAACCGTACAGAAGCAGTAACGTGAGCTCGGGAAGGGTATACGACTTATTAAATAAACGTTTCCTAGCTTTTTTTTCATTTACGTGCGTAATTTTATCAATTTCCGTCACACTACGTACAGGGCAAAAACGACTTGTTAAACAAAACACAAAATCTACGAAAATTAAATTTGAATTTAGAACATTAACATTATTATTTAAAAACCTCATTAAATTCCCTATTAAATGACATATAACACATATTCCTAAATATACAGATTTTTCTCATAATCCATACAAAACACAAACTTGCAGACTGTTTCGATTTTTTTGATGAGAAGTGTATATCATTGAATGACTAGTTTAGACAGCATTAGAGAAGCAATGTATATGTTACAAAAATATTATAGTACTTAATTGTCCGAACATGAAAATAACATAGTGAGGACATCGAAGTTTATTTTTTAATGATTTTAGAGGTAAATACAATAAAATACATGTACTAGCATATGGTAAGTGATTCCATTATTAATAAAGATTTTTTTATTGCTCTTGTTTTTATAGGCAACCACTGAACAACTCGGCATTTTATATGTTATCTCGGTCGTTGTCAAAACACAGCTAAACCTAGGTGACAGCCATTTTTAGCTATATAATCGTTCTAATCATATTGCGCTCCCACGAAAACCCCGTCATACCACTTCTCCTTTTATTTAGATTTCTGTGGTTCAGACGCTATACAACTTTTGTAATTATCTTAAACTAGCGCGTCACTTTTTTAAACATATTTCATTACTGCTCCACTCCTATTAGTCATAGCATGATACTATATAGCCTATGACACTTCCCGATAAATTGACTATTCAACGTTTGCGTTATACTCGTGAACGGGTGTTACTTGGGGTGACTGGTCGACCCTGACATTAAGTAATTTTCATTTTTGGTACACCACTTATTTATCTAGGGGATAATTTAGTTGAGCGACGTTTTTATTACTGGAAAACTTTATAAATGTGATTTGGTGCTCCCACTTTTGTGTACTACCTACAGGACGAATCTTCAAGTTTAAGATATTTAAAAATGTATATTGATCCTTTAGTGCAATCCTTAGTTTTTATATGGTATACAATGGTTGCAGCACTTTGTTACAGTTACAAAATTGTTGTAAAATTATAGAGACGTCTAAAAAATGCTGCTTTAGAGTTTGTTACGCCGCTTCTTCTCTATTAGCGCCTTGGAAGCGGTGGTAAAGTTTGGAAAACTTTTAATATGTAAAATTAGACTAAGTAGTTTTAAACTGACGTCAATAAGCTGTTATTTTGTAACATTATGTTGAAAAATAAAGAAACTGAAACTGAAACAACACAGAAATATTTTTTAAATCGGTTCAGTAGATCCAGAGATTACCCCCTACAACGTCACAAACACACAAACTTTACCTCTTTATAATATTATTACTATAGAAGTGTAGATAACATCTTCTGTTGCAGATAGTTTTAATTTTTATAAATATGTTATTAATTAAATTATTTCACATGTTTGCTTTCTATTTATTTTAATTAGTACCAGTTAACTAAGAGTAAACGCTAACAGTAATACCTCGCCTACAGTTGTTAAAAAAACTAACCTTATAAGGTGTGTAGTATGACTTTTTTCTACTCAGATTCCCATTGCACAGAATGTATTCCAGTAAGCTGAGTTTCGTCACACTGTGTCGTTATGATGAGACGACTGCCTCGTCATCAAGAAACTAGCCTATTTTATTTAGGTACCTATAACACCTCTCCAATACTCTCCATGTGGTGACGGAGTTAGAATACAAATAAGTCACCACCCCATCTCATCCCATGGGTGTCGTAAAAACCAACTAAGGGGCTATCCGTGAATATTATCTTTACGTAATAAAAAGAAGGAAAGCTTGAAATTAAACCCTATACCAATCCGTTTGGCCAGCGTGGTATTAGTAAGCCAAGTATCTCTCTGTCACGGGGGGAGGCCCGTCCCTGTAGTGGGACATTAATGGGCTGTTATGATGATGATGACCTATAACTTAAGGCGTTCTTTATATTTTGGTGAGTAGCTAACCTGATATCGACATTTGTTCAAGCGCCTATAGGCCTCTAACGTGGTTTAACGACTGCATCCTTACTGAACTTTTACTTTCCCTCTGAAGCATAGGGTCTCCCAGATGAAACATCACTGAGAGGTGACCCATCTATAGAATGATCTAGTTGACGAGGTTTATCGTTTATGAATCAGTGATTGGAACTGGCTGTAACGTTATTAAGTGGATAGACCAAATTAAGGTGATATTGGACGGCCCTTTGAATGAGTGCGCAGTCAGGAAAGAATGGCGGGGAACCTTCGAACGTATAACAGTCATAACAGCCTATTAATGTCCTACTGCAGGCAGGGGTCTCCTCTCCTGACGGAGGGATACTTGGCCTACCTACTAATACCACGGTGGCCAGACGGATTGATATAGGGTTTAATTTCAAGTTTTTCTTCTTTTTATTTCGTAAAGATAATATTCACGGATAGTCCCTTAGTCGGTTTTTACGACACCCATGGGATGAGTTGGGATGGTGACTGACTGTATTTTTACTCCGTCACCACACGGAGAGTATATCATCATGTATACAGTATCTACCTCGAATGATGACAACAAAAACACCATCCGGAGTGCTCTGTGACAGCCATGAGCATTCCATCTTTACAAATTCTAACTAGAAAATGTAACTACCGCATATCACTAGCTCATTCTTCTCATCATGTCGACTACAGTACTACTTATGAAGTACTTTACAAATAATACAGTACTTTTAAAACAGAGGACATTATAAACTTCTGCATTAAGGATTACCCTCAGGTTGTAGGGTTTTTACAAACATTATTTTAACGGTCACAAATAACGTTCAGATTCAGGACAATATAGGTAAAATATCGCATAAAGAATTTACATGCGAGGGATTTAAGCCTACAAGATGAATTTTAAACATTTTTTTTCACACAACGCCATCTAGTCCCAAACTAGAACTAGACAACGGATAAACATACTTAAATACTTTTTTTTTTGTAAATAAATACATATTATACATAGAAAATACCCAGACCAATGCAAACAATCATGTTCATGTACACAAAGATTTGCGTTGAGCGGGAATCGAACCAGAAACCTCTGCGTAGCAGTCATGTTATGTAATCACTACAAAACAGAGGTCGTCAACATTATTATTATGCTTAAATAAGATTACGACTAAATAAGACATTTATTTTACTAAATTTATAAGCAAAATTTTAATTATTATTACTAAGCTATAAAAACTAGGGACATAAAGATCTAGGTATAATCATACTAAGTCTTGTATGAGCATAAACATGTCAAAAATGGATTACTTTGTACACAATCTTTAATTTGTCAATAAATAAGGCAGTATACACATTTAGCGTTAGGTCAGAAGCGACGTTTTTCAAATTCTGACCATATTTTGATCATGTAGCGATAACATGCCTGCTATGTGGAAGATGTCACAACTTGCTAGTCGACAATGCCGACTGCTACCACGAAACTTTGTTGCTCAAACAATTTCTTTACCTAACTCATCGTTGCAAATCCATTGCTCGTTTTCTACAAAGCTTATTCTTTAGTTGCATAGAAAAGCATCAATGTACTTCAAAGTATTGTAAGTGATAGTTAATGTAGAGTGTTTGAAAGAGGCTTTATCGATTCTAATTGGGTAAATCGATGGTCTACGTGCGTTACTCACTCGATGTTTACGAGTTCTTGTTAAACGCAACATATACATTGACTGATGAATTATAGTAACTTGTTAGTAGAATTTAGGAAAACGATCGTTAAATTGACTGTAAAGTATTGGTGTTTATATACTAAGTAATTTTATATCATGCAATATTATAACTTAAGTTTGTTATGATTACTGTTTATATGTGCGTGTGTTACATTGTAGGTTGATATTTATGATACATGAGTAAGTAATCATGGATTAAAATTACGTATAATTAATTGTAACTAATTAAATGTTATCCAGAGGTATCGTAAAAGGTGATTAGTCAAAGTCAAAGTAAAAAACGCTTTAATCAAAATTAATACAACTTACGTTATATATTTTTTGACGTCCTTTAAACTACTTAATCTAAGTTTTAATACATTTCAAAGTTTAGAAAACTGTACGACCGCCTCCAAAACGCTAGTGGAGAAGAAGCGGGGCGCTACAAACTCTACTGCTGCAATTTCTTGACGTCATATATTTTAAAGATTACTATTGTCAGCAAATACGGAGAACTAAAAACAGAACATAACTAGTAATAAGTTTTGTTTGTTATATTTATGGCATAAGGCTGTTATAAGGCATCTTACAGTCTTCCCCTTGTGGTGACTGAGTAAGATTACACGGTTCTGCTACCTAAATTATTCCGTGGGTGTTATAAAAACGTGAAAATGTTGCCAAATTATAATCTTTACGAAAATATGTTGTTTACAACGATGTTATACCCTATACCAATCCGTCTGTCCATCAAGATAACAGTAGACTAGTCGAGAAGACCGTTTAACCCTACTGTTCTAGGTTATTATTTTGACATAATTTTATTTTTCTAACTATACATACGAAATTAATCTAAAACTACAATCGTTCGTGTGGTGACGGAGTAAGAATACAATATGTCATCACCCTATCTCATCCATGATGTTGTATAAACCTATTAAGGGACTATCCGTGAATATTATCTTTACGAAATAAAAAGAAGGAAAACTTGAAATTAAGCCCTATACCAATCCGTCTGGCCAGCGTGTTATTAGTAGGCCAAGTATCCCTCCGTCACGGGAGGAGGCCCGTCCCTGCAGTGGGACATTAATGGGCTGTTATGACATACGAAATTAATTTTTATTATGAAATGCTTAAAGTAAACAAGCTTTACAAGTAAGATACAATAACAAAATGTTAATTACTGTTCGAAGCAACATATTCAGACAGTACTTACAAACTCAATATGCACTTCAACTACCTTTCATTACCCACTGGGCAATTAGCTTTGAATATATCAAACACTTTACTTAAGCGCAGAATCATTCGATTACGTAGTAATTTCCAATACAAATGTGGTCTTATTAAAATGTACGCGCCACGAACATCGGTGTAAACCGGATAAAATTGTTATAAAAACTATAATAGCTAACGAGAAATGTTCAGTGAACAAGAAAAAATTGTCTTATGGTTGTGGATCAAAACAGATAAGGTAATAGCAAGTGTTGAAGACCCCACCTTCCTTACACAGAGACGATTTAATGTATAATTAAAACATCGTCAACGGAGGTAATGAATAATATTCTTCGGAAAACTTAAATAAATTTTTAGTAATACACATCACGGTGAAGTTAATAGTTGGATGGCTGATCAAAAAATGTTTCATAAGGATTCGGGATTAGCATCTAAATCAAAATGCTACTATAACAAACTGATACAGAACTATCAAATTAAAATCATACACATTGGTATTAGTAGGCCAAGTATTTCTCCGTCACGGAAGGAGGCCCGTCCCTGCAGTGGGAGATTAATGGGCTATTAATATGATGAAGCCAGCTCGTTGTTATCGGAGAGCTACAAAAAGTCACAAGCACTATATTTTTTGCGTTAGTATTGTGAAAACGCCTCTGTGGTCGAACTGGATGCGGAAGGCGTGGGACCGTGTTCTGTGACGCGTGTTGGGAGAAGCTTGTCCAGCAGTGGACTGCGATATTGACGACCTCTATGGCGTAGTGATTAAATAGCAAGACTGCTACGCAGAGGTCTCGGGTTCAATTCCCGCTCAATGCAAATCTTTGTGTGCATGAACAATGATTGTTTGCATTGGTCTGGATGTTTTTATGTATACTTAATATGTATTTACAAAAAAAAAGTATTTAAGTATGTTTATCCGTTGTCTAGTATTCATAGTACAAGCTCTGCTTAGTTTGGGACTGGATGCCGTTGTGTGAATGTGTGTGGAATATACAATTTATTTATAGGGTTTGATTGATTAATTGATTGGCAGTATCGTTGTATTTTCTCCAGTCTCTTTCCGTACTTAGTGGCCATTCTTGGGATAAGTTTAGGTCCTAATGCCTTTTATTACTAGTTCTACAGAACACGGACGTAAACCTGAATAACTATTTATTCAAGTTAAAGGATAATATAACAGTAACAATAAAGTATCACAGGTGTGATTCATTTAACCTTAATGTGTCGCCATTAGATTGTTATCTCTTTAATGACTTAATTTAATGGGCTTTATAATTCTTTGAATACAGTATTATAATATACTTTTTAAACAAGTATTATCATGACCATTATATGGCCCAAAAGACTTACACTGCTAAATATAGGCCTCCTCAAAATATTTAAACTTTACGCGGTTTCTCGCCTCCCTCTGACCAGGTTTCAGGCCACTGTTCGCGGGGTATCCTGTACCTGCATCGTTTAATAGGTACATGGTCGCTATTCTAGAACGATTCTGCCTTCTGCTCTATTTAACTTAGCATAGCCCTGCCTACCGGCATAATTATCACATAATCATGAGCACTTTAGCGCGTTGAAACAAACAAACATACTCTTCATCTCTATATATTATATATTAGTATAAATGATTATTACTCTGCGGAATATGCGTAGGCTTGTACGAACAGAGATATCATAACAATCGTATTTATTCTTACTGAACGAAATCAAGTTAAAGCTCATTAAAATGAAAGCACCAAGTAAAAGCATAGACAAGAGCAGATACGAAATAATAAATAGTAGTTTATCTAACTAAGTGGTCTATTCAATTGAAACATTGCGAAAAGGTACGTTGTTGCGTTACAAATTGTGTCTGACTGACTGTACATGAGGAGGGGAAATTCAAAGGAGTCTTGCACGTCTGTTCCGTAAGGATGTTTATGTATCAAGCGGAATCCTAATGTTAAGAATAAGGTACCTGCGGGTAACAAGAGCCGGTGGGTAACAAGAGCCGGTGGGTAACAAGAGCCGGTGGGTAACAAGAGCCGGTGGGTAACAAGAGCCGTTGCTTTAAAATGACACTTTTAATGATCACAACACCCTACATTTAAACATGCATAAAAATGACCTGGAAACAATGAATAGGAAAGCTAAGATACGAACTCGCGTCGTCGCACGATCCTCAATCTTACCAGTAGCCACGAGTCAGTTGAGAGTGATGACAACGCAGCTCCACTATTATTTTTTTACCTAAAATACAGCCGTTTGTTCAAATCTTGTTAATTAATTGTGAATGTTATACAATAGTGTGGGCTTGTTGAGGTAAAATATATATATGTGTTAATAAAGACAATACTTTTTACCGCTTTCAATTATGCTATCATCAGGGGCTAATACGGGCCACGCTCGAGGCGGGTACATAGGCCAGCCCTTATTAACTTATTATACATATAGAATGTAAATTAATTTTAACAAATTTCAATAGTCTTCGTTATTTTAATACCTATAATTGTTATTATTATTAAGCATGTATTTGTTATTATTTTGTATCATAAATCATCCCTCATATCTTTAATTAACTTAAAAGTGTCCAAGGTGTTGATCTCGATAACAATAGATTTTATAGTAAGTATAAGACGGGCAACGCGTGTGGCCCGTCTTTTTTTTTTTTTTTTTTTTTAAAAAGACAACTCCCGCACTAGGGATCATACCCTGTGTCGCGGGGACTTTTACAAACATCAATTAACGGACACATAGAACACCCAGACTCAGGACAATAATTTGTGGATCTCACAAATTCTTGTCCTGCGTGGGGATCGAACCCACAACCTCATGCGCGGCAGCCGCTGGCTCTACCGGCGCGCCACCGAGGTCGTCATTACGTCTTATCGACCGAATTTGCGAATTATGATTTATTTCTATTGGTGGCGCTAGTGAGCCACGTAATTAGGTACGCCTTAAGTACGTTATTGATTACCAGAGGTCGGAATTAGGTAGAGTTATTCATGTACTTACACTGATTTCATACAGCGAAAGAATAAAGTGGATATGCTACAAATCCCGGGATTAATTAAAAAAATAGAAAAATATCCCACGATTTAAATAAAAAGTTACATATTTACTTTTACACACTTTAAACTACTTACTGCACGCGCGACGTTGCCACACTTACATCAATGACATCGGATGCTCGAAGTTGCAAAATTTGAACAAAAGGAAACAATAGCGGTAATGCGGAACACTGAGATTGTATCTCTTTCTAACGCATTCAAACTATATCTTAGCAATAAATCGGTTTATTGACACAGCTCATTCGCTTACCTCGGTTCGTCGAATGCGCACACGTGTTTACTATTGTGTTTTGTGTGGTGAATCCTGTTTGACCCTGGATTGTTTACTGGATTCTGGACTCTACTTAATACGACTATTTCGGCACGCATTAACGGACTTTGATTTGGCCTTACTGTATTGGACGATTGGATATTTGAAGTTGGTGATATACTTGGTAAGTTTATTGTTCATATTTATATTAAATGTCCTTTACATTAGATTTTCCCAATGTAGAATGTTTGTTATATTGTCATAAAATCGGTGTTGTTTAACTCAAGATGTTCTTTGATACAATTAAAATAAAGTAGCAATGATTTCAAATGCTACTGAAGAAGCTTAACATACGGGACTCTTTTTTTAATTGCTTTAATTGACTATATGGTTAACGACTGGAATTAATTTTTCTGGTAATCTTTTACAGATTTTCTTTTTAGGTTTAAACTGATTAATTATTAATTAATGTGTTTATGTGATTATTACGGAAACCTGTCCTACTCGAGCGTTCTTGTATGTACTTCTGGAACAAGCGTTTATAGTATTTATATTAAATAGTGACAATTACTACATATCGAATGGGAAAAAACGTTTATAATAGGACGAATATCCCTTTGACCACTTACATTAAGGTGAAGAGTACGCAGAACTAGCGTCACTAATTTATTTCTTTACGTAACTCCTAAATCAGCTCAATTTTCAGTAATTGAAAGCCCAGTGGCACCAGAAAACATATCTAAAGTTTAATAAAACTCTATATACAATTTTTCGATTTGTATTTTATCCACAAAACAGGTTTACGCCCAAAGTAGCTTCTTTCCCCAAAGACTGAGCGAAAAGGAGTGTACAGTGAATCAATAAGCATTATTTATCGGTGTTTTTTAGTGCCCTTGCGCTTACTAAGTAGAAGCAGACACTTTAAATTTATACGTAATGTATGTTACTATAGTTGCTATAACAATAAATCTATATCTAAATATATAAAAATGAAACCCGTTTTCCGTTTTCACGGCATCACGCGTGAACGGCTGGACCGATTTCACTAATTCTTTTTTTGTTGTATTTGTACTTATTATTAGGAGAAGGTTCTTAGGTAGGTGTAGGGTAGGTTGTTGGGTAAGGGTAGGACAACGCGTGAACGAAGTCGCGCCGGGCCAACTAGTATAGTATAAAACAAAGTACCTACGCTTCCCGCCGTCTGTCTCTTTGTATGAATTTATGCACGCTTAGATCTTTTAAACTACGCAACTGTTGTGACCTATCTCTCACATACTTACAAACACATGCATACGGTTTTCTAAGATTGACTATTATTTTGCTCCAGATTAAAAATATTACCATGGCGCAGAGTTCAATCAAAGAAGCCACCATCAACAAGTGGATCAAAGATAATCCGGAGCTATTTTACGACCATGCAAGTGGATTAATTTACTGTTCCAAATGCGAAGCACATTTGAGTGCGACTCGTCAGAGTAACGTCAAAAGACATGTAGAAGGAGCAGTACATAAAGGCACGAAGAAAGAGCGCCACATTCCTTTAGAATTTTACTTCGACTTAATCGAATTTATGATTCTTTGTAACATACCGTGGTCCCAACTGAGCAACAACGCATTTAAAACATTTTTTCAAAAGTACATTTGTTGCAATTGCAAAAATATTACTCTACCTAGTGAATCCTTATTGAGAAAAGTTTACCTGGATCAGCTTTTTAAAATCAAAATACAAGAGATGCAAAGTAAGATTGTAGATAAAAAGCTATGGCTTTCAGTAGACGAAACTACGGATTTCTTAGGACGAGCTGTGGTACATTTGTTGGTGAGACCATTAGAACTTAGTAGGAACCATCGGCCTTACTTAGTGGCATGTAAAATGCTAGACACTGTAAATGGAACAACGATATCACAATTTGTTCAAGATTCTTTAAAAAATATGTGGGGAAGTTCATTTGAGAGCAAACTAGATAACGTTAGAATGTTATGTACAGACAGTGTGGCATACATGATATCAGCTGGTAGAATGTTAAAATCAACTTTTCCTAAAATGTTGCATTTCACATGTTTAGCCCATGCTCTAAATCTTGTTGCGGGGCAGATTAGAAAGGAGAATCCTAATGTCGATAGTTTAATTTCAAATTTGAAAAAAGTTTTTTTGAAGGCACCAAAAAGAATTAAAATCTTTAAAGAAATGTGTCCGGATTTACCTTTACCTCCTGCACCTGTAATTACCAGATGGGGTACTTGGCTTGATGCAGCATTTTATTACGCTAAGCATTTCGATGAAATTAAATCTGTATTGTCGGTGCTGAATGGTCAAGAGGCAAAATCAATAGAGAATAGTTTAAACATTTTTAATAATAACGACAACATTAAAGATGATTTGTCTCGTATTTACGAAAATTTTTCAATTATACCAACAGCTTTGACATCTCTTCAGAAATCCGATCTTTCTCTAATGGAATCATTTGAAATATTTGATGCAGTGAGATTAGCTTTGATATGGGCAAATTGCGAGAGCTTAAAAGATAAAATGGAAAAAGTCATGGATAGGAATCCTGATTTGGACATTATCAGAAATATAGCAGAAAAAATTTCTTCCTGCACTAATGATGACGAGGAGGAGGAATTGTATAAATTTGCTAACCTCACCTCAGTTGACGTAGAGCGATCTTTTTCAATGTACAAATGGATTTTAGACGTTCGGAGAAATTCATTGAAGCCAGAAAATATTGAAAAGCTAATGGTCATATATTTTAATTCTCACAAAAGTTATACAGAGTCGGAAGCGAACACTTAAAATTTTACTGGTAATGAATCTGACAAGGAAAATGATTCCGATGGGCCGTTTGAATAAGGAAAACTTCCCGAAATAGGCTTATGAGAATTTGCTTAAGACTATTAATAATTTGTATTGTAAATTAATGTAAACTAATAAAAACTGTATGTTAATAAATTATCTTTGTTTTATTGGTCTAATTCTGAGGTTTTTATTATTATTTATTTGTTTGTTGGCCACACGGGATTGTCCATTAGAAATCCCGGGATTATTCATCAGAAATCCCGGGAAGGTCCACATTAATATCAACATTTCGATGCAAGTACATAAATAACTCTACCTAATTCCGACCTTTGATTACACACGTTGTTGTGTTATTCTATAAGTAACTTATCACTTAAAACAAAAGTATGTCTAATGTAACGTGGCCCTTATATTGGTCCAAGCTGCTTGTTAGACCAGTTCCGTTACAAAAGCCGGGAGATCTAAGAGTCCGCAGTTGTTTTGTTACACAAAACTTTCATACATACCTATCTATGAGTAGATATCTGACTTCTAAAATTTTAACTCTAATGAGGCTGAAAGGCGAGTGAACGTTATTCGAATCGAATATTTCACGTAATTAATTAAAAATACAAGAATAGATTACGCCCTCAAAAGTCTTTAAAAACTTGGTTTCAATAAGAGAAACAGACGCGACCAGGAATGCTAGGATGTCAAAATAGATATATTGTTCAAACCTCGTAAATGGTAGCTGCATTTTTATGTGTTCACCGGGCTGAAAGTTTAAGTAATTATGAAACATGTGTTTATCCTTTAAAGATTATATATATATAGATATATAAGAGAGGAACCTTAAGTTAATGTTTCCACATGATTATTTCTTAAAATAAACCAACACCCAACACGAATAGTTCATACTTTTCGTTACATAAACGATACAAAATACACATCTCTGTACAAATGACACTCTTGATACGTAATAACAACTGTAGTATGAATCACGACAATTTCATATTCAAATGTGATACATTATATATTCATATGTCGCGCGACCGATTAGTAGAGTACTTATGTGTAGGATGCCCAAGCTTTCACTGACAAACATTATCCTTTAATTACGTAGGTTTACATCAAACTAAGTGTATCATCTTACGTCATTGAATTTTAATATCTCTCACACATTCACACAACGCCATCTAATCCTAAACTAAGCAGAGCTTGTATTATTGACACTAGACAACGGATAATTTTTTTTTTGTAAAAAAATACATTATACATAAAAATTACTGAAACGAAAGCAAACAATCATGTTCATGCACACAAAGATTTGCATTGAGCGGGAATCTAACCCGAGACCCCTGCATGGCAGTCATGTAATGTAATAACTACGCCATAGTGGTCGTCGAATTTCTACATTACTTTTTCGTATAGTCACGAAATACTGAATAGACCCATGAGTCACTAAATTTTTTGAAACTATGCTTCTTTTACAAGAGCACAAAAGCGAACTGAATGTCTTAAGGAATTATCTACCAGCCATCCTTAGGGTGATACAGAGAATAATATGATAAGAACAAGGTCAAGGTGAAGAGGTAATGGTTTTAGAAAACAACCTCTACCCATCTGTACCTAAAGGATCTAAAGAACTAAGATGTTCTTCATCTTTTGAGTTAAGCAGTAGGTCAATTAATGGTAGTCTGAGTAGAAAATAAAATCAAATCAGTACCACAGATAAGGAATGACAACTGACATATAGATACACAACCTTTTTCATTTGTAATATCAGTAAGATTTTAATTAAAAAAAACTTAACATTATGTTAATAAGATACTAAGTTATGCAAGTTAATGGGTACTATCGTTGATAGTATGACAGTAATAAGATATTTTAGTATTAGTGGTGCCAGTTTGATACCCTATTGAGAGCAAATAAGCAAACACTACCAAAGTAAGGATATCTAATTGCTAGTACAAGTATGTGCTTAGAATTGAGATAGCGATTTAATTGAATAATGAATTTTACTTATTCATTCATGGAATGGAATCAACTCTCCTTGTGGTGACGGAGTAAGTATACAGTAAGTCACCACCCTATCTCATCCCATGGGTGTCGTAAAAACCGACTAAGGGACTATCCGTGAATATTATCTTTACGAAATAAAAAGAAGGAAAACATGAAATTAAACCCTATACCAATCCGTCTGGCCAGCGTGGTATTAGTAGGCCAAGTATCCTTCTTATCTGAGTTTGATAAGCTTGTACGTAAAAGAACAGCATAATTGTGATTTGATATTGACAAGCGTGTACCTTACAATTAGACCAACAATTTAATCGTCAAATGTAGTAAATGCAGGAAAAGGCTGTTTGATTTGGTCTGTTTGACTATTAAAAAAAAAACCCTTGTTTGTTTATCAGTTGTTTAGTTTCCACAGCATTGTCTAGCATGTCAATTCCCGTACCTTAAAATCGTTAAAAATTAGGTTAAGTTAACTTTAGTGGTCAAATTGTTTTACCTTTTGTATGACAATTTGACAACTAAAGTTAACTTAACCTAATTGTTTACTATTTTTAGGTACTAGATTTGACATGTAGTTTAAAAATAGATGGTTTTATGTGAATGTGTGATATCTATATTAATACACAAAAGTCAACAAAGATATTCTATAAAACGATATCTATACAACAATTAGCATTTTACACCCCGCATAATCGTAAGACAAAGAGCAGGTATTTGCGTCTATAGCATTTGATATTTAAATAGGTCCGAGCCGGGCCGAACACTTGTACGATTTGACAGGTGATAAGGAACCTACCGGTGAAATATGGTTGTTCGACAGTAGGCGATACCGTGCACCTGGTGAACGATTGTACGGTACTTGGTAACGTATATACTGGGACTTCAATGAGCACGCGTTTAGTGGGTTATCGGTGACAGCGAATTTATGATTTGAGTCGAAATGTCATATTTTTTACTTTTGTAAAAGTATAGTTTCTCACTACTAAAAAATTCAGGACTTGTTAAGATAGGAAGAAAACGTATTCTGCGCAACAATTAGCGCTATAAGCTGACCAGCCAGTGTAGTGAAATAATACTTACTTGTACACATTTTAGTGTACAAGTAAGTATTATTTTACTACAGTGTCATAATAATAGCCAGGAGTAGGGACAAATTTTAACACTTCAAATCAAATCAAATTTATATTTATTTTGTAAACATAGGTATACATAGGCATAGTACAATAACAATTAAGTAGGTTCTTTAAGCTTTGCACTTATTTTATTTGGAAATATAGACATTGCAAAATACAAAAAAAAGCGTTCAGGAATACTATTCCACTGACCCTAGTAAACAATAGATGCTAACAAAACTATCTCGTTAAGTTTCTCTTATCTTAATGTAAGTTTTCTTCGCCCCTTGGGTCTTTAAAATCCCCCGGTGTCAATAAAAACCATGATTCTTCCGCAGCACCAGTCAGAGGCAGTTGTACCCTAGCATGTGTATTTTACAATACACAAAGCATTATTATTCCTATTTACATCTTTTGCAGCCATATTTCATAACGAGACGATTTCACTTAACATAATTTTACATCCAGTTTGACACATAAAATACATTCAGTTATATCGACGCGTGTCATCCTGCAGAACTTTCAAAACGCCGAGAGTAGACGACTTAGCAATAAGAAATATTTATAATGCTTTGTATGCAAAATAACCTAATACATTTCACTACACATGAAATAGTGTAACTTAAATAGACACATTGTATTACACGATTGTCGACCTTACATTTATGTGGCGTCTATGTGCATTTAACGTTTGTCGCCACGGTTAGAAAGGCGAAAATCGAATGTGAGACAAACACGTGGGTGAGCCCGACAATCTCAGTTGAATTTAAATAAAATCTGCATATGGCCCTTGTAGTTTTTGATTGATGATATTATATTGTGATGTAACGCAAGGATCGATGTGTTTACGATGTGAAAGGTGACTCTATGTAGATCAGTATCACGCATGCCTAGACCAATTCGTCTCGGATTGATACGTAAGTCAAGGTCGCAGTTTCTCTTAGACTTGTCAAATAACTCTTTGTTCGATTATTACATTGAATCGTAATCATCGATTATCTGTTTGGAATTTTTATCGAGTCACGAATGCGAATCATAAGTGTTTGACTAAAAAGGAAATGGTTATAATAATTATATAGTTATTACAACATAGTTACAAAGGTGTGAACACTTTTAATCATAAATAATTTAAGTCAATATGATATCTAATAATAAGGTGTCTGAACATGTAATAAATTCATAAAGTAGGATATAATTTATAAAATGTGAGAAATAGTTGACATATTGTATCGTTTAAGGACATATTACGCATGTATTTTTGTTTACATGTATGGCGGTTAACTATTTATACATAATCGTTTACTAAGTGTCCATTACGATAAACATCAATAGGTTCTATTCAGTTCTCTATAATAAATTACGATCGCCACAATAAATTGCACGGCACAAAAGTATGGTTAGGCATCCGTGGAGGGCAGCGCACGCAAAATGCGTTCGCTTAAAGACAGAGGGCATTCTTGTTGGCGAATAAGGTTCTTCCTAGTTATTTGCTGGTCCTATTGAGATGTTCTGTTTGCGGTCAGCTGACAAGCGTATGCTCTGCGGCACACCGCAGCGAGCTATTTCAATAGAATGTTAGTGATGTTCACAGAACGCAGTTACAGACATCGAATAAGGCTTACTGCACATTCAAATAGCATTTGTATGTGCACTATTTGTAATGCACCTTTCGTACTTTTGTGCTTTAAATTTCTGTCTAAAATTGTCCTAATTTAGGTAGATTATTGATGTGTTATCAGCGCTATAAAATATTGCTCAATTTATTCATTAGATCAGTATCAGTTATAACAGATTGTAGACTATTAACTACCGCTTTAATTTTAATGGTTGAAATTAGAAGGTGAAATTACTTTTTAACTGAACGCGGTTTGTTAATGATGCCCTTTTTATCCGCCCTTAATATATCCTGTGAAGGAAGGGTCTTTCGTGATATTTTAAGATGAGCTAAATTTGGTGAACTATCCTTTACACATTTTTCTATTTCGATTTTTTAACAGTAAAAGTAACATAACATCATTGTTAATTTGAGCAAATACAACATTTCGTTTATTGTATTTGGAATTAGGCGTAATCAACGTCATTGTTGTCACTAAAATAATTAGAAAACAATAAAGTATATACCCTATACCAATTCGCCTGGCCAGCGTGGTATTAGTAGGCCAAGTATCCCTCCGTCACAGGAGGGCCTCCTCCTGTGACGGAGGGATACTTGTCCTTGCAGTGGGACATTAATGGGCTGTTACGATGATGATGAAAGTATATTATCATCATCATTAGCGTCATTGTAGCTTATGATTAGAAACACTTAGTTTTTAGGTACCACACTGGTCAGACGGATTATTAATTCGATTTAGAGTAACGTTTCTCTTTTTAGGGTTCCGTACCAGTTTTGAAAAAACGGAACCCTTATAGGATCACTTGGTTGTCCGTCCGTCCGTCCGTCTGTCTGTCAAGACCATTTATCTCAGGAACGCGTGGAGGTATCAAGCTGAAATTTTCACCAAATACTAAAGCTTGTTGCCTCTTAGTGCCGTAAAAAAATCAAACTGCTAATCCAACGCAATCAAGAGATATAGCCGTTTTTGTTGCAAATTTAGAGGGGTATGGGCAAAAACCTACAGGGTACTTCCAGTCTACCTACAAACTTGAAGTTTGGCATGAAGCAGGGTCTTATTGTACATGTAATGGGAAAATTCCGAAAACCTTAAATTTTTACTTCAATCATATTATATTTTGATTTCATAGAATTTTGGCGGGAAAGCTGAGTCACGTGACCTGTGACGTCATAGAATTTTGGTCACGTGACCCGTGACGTCACAAAATTTCGGCGGGAAAATATTTTTTGACAGTTGAGTCGTGACGTCATTGAATTTTTGAACGCTGAGTCGTGATGTCACAGAATTTTTGACAGAAGAGTTGTGACGTCTTATTATTTTGCCAATAAAATATTTTTTGACAGATGAGTCGTGACGTTACAGAATTTTTGACAGATGATTCGTGACGTCACAGAATTCTGGCGGGAAAATATATTTTGGCAGCTGAGCCGTGACGTTTTTGAATTTTTGACAAATAAGTCGTAACGTCACAGAATTTTTGACAGATGATTTGTGACGTCATATTATTTTGGCGGTAAAATATTTGAGACCTCTGTCACTTTGACAGCTGTCACTTTTGACAGCTGTCAATTTTGACAGATAGGCGTGACGTCACAGAATTTTGGCGGGAAAATATATTTTGACAGCTAAGTCGTGACGTCATTGAGTTTTTGACAGATGAGTCATGACGTCATAGTATTTTGGCGGGAAAATATTTTTTGAAAGCTGAGTCGTGCCGTCATTGAATTTTGGCGGGAAAAATAGTATTTAAACAGCTGAATCCTGACGTTATCACAATTTGGTGGGAAAATAAATAGGTTTGTACGGAACCCTCGGTGCGCGAGTCAGACTCGCACTTGACCGGTTTATTTTATTGATAGTGAGTAAACTTGCCTTAGTGGCGTTTTTACCTTTTCCTAGGGATGAAACGAGGTCATTCACCACACAAGGAAAAAACGGTATTAAATAAAATAATATTTTCGTCATCCGTATAATAAATAGGATTCAATGCTCAATAATATTTTATTCCTTTAAAGCAATAATTTAGTTGTAAAGTTTATGTTGGTCGGCAGGAAATTAATTATTTTAATTTAGTTCGTTTAATATAAATCAGAATCTGAGCAATCAAATGATAACTCCCATCTTGACCAACAACCGAGTGTTACTAAATACTGGTGTCTTGTTTATGGTACAGATGATTGCATTAGGCGTTACTTTATTACTCTTACTGTATATTGAAAATTTTATTAAATTACTTAAACGAGATTTTATTAAATTATTTCGTTGATGTTATTACATATGGACTTGTTAAAACTTAGTTTTCAACATTATTGTTAACAAAGAGTAAGAATCGGAACATAATTTTTATACAGCTCAATGACGAGAGAAACAAGTTGCTCGCCTGATGGTTAGTAAATTCTATTCTTGTCCATACTAGAGGCAGAAAAACTTGGTGTTCTATGTGCCTTTCCTTCGGTCGACACCATGATAAGATTGAAAGTAAGATTTTAAGAGTTAAAAGTGTCATGGCTTTCTTTTTAAACACATTTGAACTCTACTTCTTAGAGTGTGCAAAATATACTTACATTTTATATATTACTTACTATTATTAATTGTTTTTAATAACATCTTAAAGATATAATATTGTCCTAACTCTTTATGATGCTGTATCAATAATAAATCCATAAGTAGAAGCTCGTCTCAGATGATTATCATATAGGACACGCTATCAACGAGTCAACATCTCCACGGAATGCTTCGTAGAAAGGCGACGGGAACATCCATGTAGCATGTATCACTATTATGTCTACAATAGAACTATGTCTTTGTATAATACTAACTATACCTATTCTTCCATGATCGGACGAGTTCTAGTGTGGGAAGTAATATTTTTCTAGGAATTACATTATTTCATCGGTATTACAGTAACATATTATTCAGATAAATGCACAGTGGAACTAAAATAACCTACATAGCCTGTGCTTAGTCTATTTATTATATAGTCAATAGGCGCATAGATCCTACACGAACTTTTATAATCTATTTATTTAATAGCCTTTGTTAGTTTTTGTACCCACCTACACGTTTTACAGTTATAGATCCTTAATAAATTTCACACGCTCGGGCAAAAAAGTATCTAACTCCGGATACTACCGGAGAGTCATTTCCTCAGTCAGTCGAGTTCCTCACTCTATGGAAGACCTGTTGCTTATATGGCCAAAATTTCCTTCATTAAGATAGTTTATTTTATTTTTCATTTACTTTTTTATAAGTTGACGCAATAACATTGAATGACACGAGGTTAAAATATTTGAAGGTGACCACTGTCTTGCAGTTAATATGATGATTAAAACCTACTTTAATATTATTAAATAAATCTATATCATAATCTAAACATGACAGTAAGAGTCAAGTTTCCTCGTCCCATTTCCTTATCTAAAGGTATTCTCGATCTAGATAATTATGTTTAATATTATTATTGTTTTCATAGCATCCGTGCTCGATGCATCGCGATGTATTCGTGGCATCGGATATGGACTCGGATCTGATAGCCTACCGGATCGCGGACGCACTTACAATAGTAAGGTTAAGTTTATACTTTGCAAAGCGTTTGTTGCTAACTGTTTGCTGGCGACTACAAAAATGAGTTTTAATAAACTATTTCTGTTTTATACTTTTATATTGGTTTAGTAAAATGCTCTCAACGCTCCACAGAGTATTCCACGAAAAACACTGAATAGCAGCGAACTTACTTTTTCAGAACAGAGTTGGTGCTGAGTTTAAAAATATGGAATCTCAATTGGAAACGAATCCAACGGACCGATTAAGCATTTTCAGTACTTTTGAGGCACGGCAATATGCTGAAATGACCATTTATTTTCTGTTTGATTCATCATGTGCCTTAGTAGTAATAATGCATGACTGCGTAGCAGATGTTTCGGTTTCGATTCCCAATCAATGCAAACCTTCTGTGCATGAATTAGTGTGGGTGTTTTCTATGTATAAAATTGATCTAGGAAAGTGTGACGGTGTAAGCATATTAATTTATTCGTTGTGTAATAAGACAAATGGTAAAAATATGTATGAAAAAAAAGTTGTAATGGTAACTTCGTATGTTTGTAATGGTACAAGCTCTGTTTAGTTTGGGACAAGATGGCGTTGTGTGAAAGTGTGAGGAATATAATAATATATAATATAATACCCACGGAACAATTTCAATTTCAATTTCAAAATACTTTATTTCATAAAATTTATTACAAATTGTTTGAAATCGTCGTTTACTTAAAATTGAAGCTACAATTAAAATTATAGATCGACACAGACAAACGCTACAGCACTAAAAAAGCCGCGTTGTATTGTCAAATGTAAATTAAAGGAGAAAAATAAAACTAATCTACTACTCGAATCTACTTGTCTGTCTGTGTTGATCTATAAATTCCAGTTTCCAAATGGTAGGGCCAATGAGAAGAAATCTGGCAAAGAAACTCATGGCAACTCTTTTAAAATTCAGTTGTGTTTACATTTTTTTTTTACATAAATCATATACCCAATCAAAATATTTGACAGTACCAGACAGGATAATACACCATTTATACATCATAAAAAATAATAATCAGAGAAAAGAAAAATAGAAGACAAGCATGAGAACAAGGAAGACAGAAAAAAAGATAGAAAGGATACAATAATACAATAAGAACTTAGAGATAAAACAATTAGCACAAGTAGCACACATAAATAAAAAAAGTGCATAAACTTGCATTATTTGAGACAGCCTGGGGAACAGAAGCAGTTAATCCCAAGCCTTTTTGTCTTTCGTGTAGTCTAGGATAGTATAATATCCCTTTACGATAAGTTTTTGTTTGACTACATTCTTAAATTTATTAAAACTTAGATCTTGAATATCTTTCGGAATTTTATTATAAAATCGGACACATTGACCCTGAAATGAACTATGTATTTTTTGGAGCCTAGAATACGGATGAATAAGTCTATCTTTATTTCTAGTATTTATACTATGGACATCACTTCTTTTGACAAATTGGTCTTTATTTTTATGAACATAAATTATGTTTTCATAAATGTATTGACTTGCTACAGTTAATATATTGATTTCTTTAAATTTTTCTTGAAGTGATTGTCTCCTACCTAAATTATAAATTGCACGAATAGCTCTCTTCTGCAGCACAAAGATAGAATGAATGTCGGCAGCATGTCCCCATAGTAAAATACCGTATGACATTATGCTGTGAAAATAACTAAAGTATACTAATCTAGCAGTTTCTATGTCTGTCAGTTCTCGAATTTTCCTAACGGCATAAGCTGCAGAACTTAGTCTCTTTACCAATGTCCTAATATGTGGGCCCCACTGAAGCTTAGAGTCTAGTGTTATACCAAGAAATTTTGTAGTGTCCACAAGGTCTACCTGATCCTCCTTAACTCTTATTGTGGATTTTACTTCTTGTACATTCGGCGTTATAAATCTAACACATTTGGTTTTGCGGCTATTAAGGAGCAAGTTATTAATGTCAAACCAACGCACAACTTTAGAGATAGCCAAGTTCACTTCGTCAGTGCTAGTCTGTTGTCGTTTCACTTTAAATAAAAGCGAAGTGTCATCGGCAAACAAAACTATCTCATGTTGATCTTTAACTAGATGTGGTAAATCATTTATATAGATGAGAAACAAAAGGGGTCCAAGTACCTTGGAACCTTGCGGAACGCCCATTTTTACGACAGATCCTGGAGATAATTTTCCATTAATATTAACTCTTTGTATTCTGTTATTTAAGTAAGACGTGAAAAGATCTAATCCAAGTTTACCTAAACCATAGTGATGTAGTTTCCGTAAAAGTGTATCATGATCGACACAGTCGAAAGCCTTGGACAAGTCACAGAAAATACCTAAAGCATCGTAAGACTTCTCCCAGGCGTCATATATATGTTTTACAAGCTCCACACCAGCATCGGTTGTGGAGCGACCCCTTGTAAAACCAAATTGTTTAATATGTAAAATTCTGTATCTATTTAAATATGTTTGCAGTTGGTCTGCAATAAGTTTTTCAAAAATTTTACTGAAAGTTGGCAGTACTGAAATCGGTCTAAAATTAGTTGGGTCTGATGTACAGCCAGATTTATATAAAGGAACAATTTTGCTGGATTTCATTAAATCAGGAAACACACCACTATCTATCGAATAATTAAATATAAGAGCTAAATGCGTTGCAACTGAGTAAATAATATGCTTAGTAATAACTACAGAATTATCCCATAAATCTGCTGTCTTTTTTACATTAATGGTATTAAAAGCTTTAATTATATCAAAAGGAGTAACATGTTCAAATTCAAAATCATTGTTGAAAATCGGTACGTTATCCTTTAAAATTAATTCTGCGTTTATAGGTGAAGAGTTCAAAGATTGAGTAGTAGTAATTGGAATATCTGTGAAAAATTGTTCAAAAGCAGTGGCGACTTCTACATCTGATGTGATTGTTGAGTTATTGATGTTTAAGTTGTACTCAATGTCGCGGTTGACTACTTTGCCTGTCTCACTATTGATAATATTCCATATGGTCTTAATCTTATCATTACTGTTTTTAATTCTTGAACTCAGAAAACGTGATTTAGCTACCTTACAAAGCTTCCTAAATAATTTTGAATAATTTTTAACATAACTCTGAAATGTATCACTAAAATTATAGTTCCTTTCTTCATAAAGTTCATAAAGCCGTATTCTACTCTTATGTAATCCTACTGTTGCCCATTCACTGAATGTGGCGTTGCCTTTAATTAATATTGTTTTTGGAATAAAAACTGATTTAAAAACATTACAATAAGTAGTAAAAAAATTATCAAATAAAGTGTTTACACTATCATCCGCACTGATAATTGGTGTGGAACTAAAGGCTAACTCAATTTTGTTTTTAAAACATTCAATTCTATGCGCAGTTTTAGGTATAACAACAATGTTCTTAGATACATTTTGTTCCCTTCTATTTAAAAATGAACAAAACTATGCTTTGCTTAAGACTAGGCAACACAGTATGAATGTGTAAGATATATTACAAATATTTGTTTTTAAAGTAAGCCACTAACAATAAGCCTCACGCGAACTATTTTTATCACAGACATAATCTCTATCTTAGCCTTCTTTACTGTTGGTAATCATCATATAAATAGCTGCATTATTCTACTATTTAACGGTAGAATCGGTTTCAAATTGTAGTTTTCTATGTAGGGATACCATCTGATAGTATTGTTGGGTTTACGATTATATTGTTCTAGGGATCCGCTTGCAGACCAATGGTCACCTATAAAAATATTGGAAGCTTGTTTTCTATTAATAATTATAGGCACCTTTTTTATATAAGGTCCCAAATTCAAACAATGTACCTATGTAATGTGACTTATTAGAAACCACCGAGTGTCCAATTTTTTATTCGTTTCAAGTAGCGAGTGGACGAATAAGTCTGTAATAGTGTGATAGTGTCTATCTACGTGACAAACTATTTTATATTTTTTAGAATATTAAGAAAATTAAATTATTCCAGGAAAGAAACTATCAAGTCAAAGAAATTAAAAAGGAAATACACACATTTATATTTTTAATTCTTCATTATATACCTAAGTAAACTTAAGCAAAACATACACATTACTCGAAAATACTCTTAGGTTAACATATAAAAGTATTAATGAAAGTCAGAAGCTGTGGTCTTGCTAGCTATGTATGTGTTCAAGCTCAAACAGATGTGCACCGCGGGAGCCTTGCCCACGCGCAAAGCACCGCCCGCTAACATTATTTACTCGCCACTACTGATAGGTATGTCTGCGTGGTTCAGCAAATATAACCTCTTTATCTGTACTGTGATTGTAGTGATAAGATATATTTTTATAAAAGTTTGTATTGCCTTTATAATGTTTATAGAAGTTTCGATTTAAATATTAAACTAAAAATAAAATTAAAGAGACGTAATTGCTGACATCCTTAATTTGTCAAGTGCGCTTGATCGGCTCAAGGATCAATCGTCAATCAAAATCTTTGCTACCTTTTATTGACACAACATGGTATATGCCGCTATGACTTTCAGTCGCTCTCTATGATTTAATGCATGAGCTCAGACTCACTTGAATTAGATATGCACCTCATCGATCTTAGAACATTAGTAAATTTTATTATTCAAAATTAGTATCACAAAATAGCAATTTTAATAGTCACTTCAAGCTATAAACTAACAAAATAAATGTTCTATACAAATAACAAAACAACATCACAAATGAACCAGACGGTAGTGCGTGAAGAATCCCATTATTGCGAGGCGCATCATACATTCCATACATTAAAGTGTACCGTATGAGTTAATGCGGCCAATGGCGGTGAATAGCCCTATATCTGCCCCGTGAATGCGAAAGGATAAGCTACCTTAACTGTATGCTTAAGAATGTTTTAGACCTGTTCACTTGCATTTATCATAACAGCCCATTAATGTCCCACTGCAAGGACGGGCCTCCTCCCGTGACGGAGGGATAGTTGGCCTACTAATACCACGCTGGCCAGACGGATTGGTATAGGGTTTAATTTCAAGTTTTCCTTCTTTTCATTTCGTAAAGATAATATTTACTCCTATAGTCGGTTTTTACGACACCCATGGGATGAGATGGGGTGGTGACATATTGTATTCTTACTCCGTCACCACACGGACAAGTGAAGTTCGAGTAAAGTTCTTGGTTAACTCGACTTAAATTAATTAAAAATTGGAAAACTCTATGACACAAACAGGTAAAGTCACAAATATAACAAGGTTTACTTATATTTATGAATAGGACAATCATCATATTTTTCCGCAAAAAAAAAAACTAAGCGCCCTACATTTGTTCCGTCCTGTAGCTGACTCATCCATAATCTGCCCGTCAAAACGCCCAATATCAAAATTCAATAATCTTTCAAAAATGATAGTCAACAGACAAAATAACTGCCAAACCTATGTCTAATGTCTATAGTAAAGCCACACTACAACCAGTAGTCTATCTCGGCCGAATATTTATTTTAACTTCCTACGGCTGCGCTGTACGTAAACATGCAATAGGGCTGCCCACCTCCAGCTTTTTAATTACATTTACCTACTTTCCCGCTCGTTACTGCGGCATAGTCGCGACTGTTCACTCCGCAAAGCTACCGCTATCGTGAGCGTGTAGGTAATTCGCGTTTCGACCGTTTCTATGAAGTCGAAATACTGTATAATAATATATTTGTACTATAATAAAGCTTTGTAGCCAAAAAACTAAAGCATTGCAAATATAATAATATTACTTTGTTAAAATTTTTAGCTGTATCGATGTAGGTACCATTCATTTTACCTGTAAATCAGTTTCAAAAGTATACTTTACTATACGTTTTTGGAAAACAAATTATGTATAACGGTATTTATTTTCTAAGAACATACAGTTATCTACCTATACTTTATTACAGCTGCAGAATTATAACTATAAAAATAGTGTTAAATACCAAGGAATTATTAGAATAAATTAGGATTTGTTTGTACATTTTATACAACAAGAATGTCCCACACGTCTTTACTTTTCTAAAACGACGTTTGTCATCGCCATTTATGGCAAGTACGCTATTTTTATGGTCAGGTGATGATGTATAGGTGTTGACAGTGTAGCTTATTATCTTTCGTTATAAATCTTTGTAATATTACAAACGTGAGAAACTGTATCAAATATGATTTAAGTTAAATAAATGTGGTATACTTTCGTTTCTTCATTTTTGGTAATCACTGACTATTTCTTTATGCCTACTTGTTTTGGGCTAGAATGGCATTAATAATCATAATATTGTATACATTTTTTTTATAATATCACGAAGTAGTAAAGTAATCAGATCTATGTAGTACAAGCTTAACTCTCCGTGGAGACAAGAGAGAGAGACAAGTTCAGCAGTTTAATAACTTTTCTTAAATACTTAGGCAAACGAAGGTTGACGAGAGAGAAGTTCTAGCGCCTAGAATCTTGGCTTAGAATTTATAAAAAGATTTTAATACCATTTCCATAAAACTTCACTGTCCCATGAGTCATATATGAAAATTAGCATTGTTTTACTATTATGACTCATTAGCGGGAAAGTAACATGTTTAACTAAAAAGTAGGAAAAATCCTTTGAAAATAGTATTTTACTTTTGTCAACTCTAAACGCTTCATGACTCTATAATCATTTGGCAGCGCATATCTCGTGCACAAGAGTGCATTGTTTATCTATCGCGGCGTGGGGTCGGCCAATAAGGTAGCAGGTTCGATCCCGGCCGACCACTGTTTTTTACCAGCCTTCTATTATGTACTAAGATAAAGATGTTTTAGCTATATTTGTTAAATTAATATTGAAGTTGAAGTATTACTACTGTGTACATAGTTTATGTGTGTGGTGGGGCTTCCCGGGTAGTGGGTTCAATTCAGATAATAGGCTAAAGCTTAGTGATTTGTTACTCCGGCTTTAGGAAATAAATATCTACTCGTGTTCTACGCTGTTTTGAAAACAAGGTTTTCTCATTTTTAAATATCAAATTTTGTGGTGAAAATATGGTAGCCTATTAATAATATGACTCGGTAACGCAGCGGTCTTGAATGCTGCCAAGGTCATGAGTTCAAATCCTTAGCTATTAACAAATGACAGTCATGAACTATGATGTACTCGCATGTTTAATCTATGTTTGTAAAAGTCCCTGCGAAACACGCCATGATAATTATAGTGGGTGTAATTTTATGTACAAGAAAATAAAATATGTTTTCTTTTGATAGAGTTAGTAAGCCCTGGTCCAAAACTATAAACAACAATGTCTTATATTAGGTACATATAATTTTTACCTATAAAGCTTAGGTATAACTAGGAAAATCTGAAAAGAAGAAAGACAATGGAAAAAATTGGTATTTGAGGTGGGACTCGAACCCACGTCTCTGGACTATACGTGTCCAGCGCCATGACCAACTAGGCTTGTCCAATATCTTATAAATCTCTCTCGTCGTTGTCTTTTGTTTGAGAATTATTTGCATCAAAGTTATCACACCACATTTTACCATCGCATTGTCTCTTTGAATTACCTAAACATATTTAAAAGTAACTTTAAAAATAAAACTGATGATAACAAGTACGTAGATAAGATCTCGCCTATCGATCTTGTGTTGTCGTGTACAAGAATGCTCTAAATTAAATTAGAAAGCCGGACGTGGCTAATTTGTGTCTCAAGAACATTATTAATACGCGTAGGCTAATTGTCGGTGGCCGGTCATCTCTATTATACTTGTAATACATAGATGTATTCATAATAAAATATGGCATCTTCTTAACAACACTGTACTGACGATATTTCCGGACCGTTACGACTTGGGGAGCTTCAAGAAACGAGCGTACTCCCTTTTAAAAGGTCGACAACGCATCTGTGATCCCTCTCGTGTTGCGGGTGTCCATGGGCGGCGGTAATCACTTCACTCAGATGACCTGCAGGCTCGTTTGCCTCCTATTACATAATAAAAATAAACTGTATATTTCCAGCATCTAAATGTGCCGTTGTTGAATAGGCCAATTCTGGTTATTATGGAAACTTTTTACGCCTCAAAGAATAGACTGTGTTTCAGAAATCAAATTCTAATTCCCGGATATCATTTTCAGGTACTAAAATGACAGTTTTCCCACTTGATATTTGATTTTAACTTGATCAGTCATTCGGAAACCGGAGGTTAGTGTATGTACCTATAGGTCAAGTTTGTAAGGATTTATTAAAATACTGAATGGTTTTCTGGGAGTAGAATACTGTCGGTTGTTGTACCCAAAAGTATATACCATATCGCTATCGCGGTCCAGGCCGAGGTTCGTAGCTTGCAGAGGGTGTCTCTGTGGTATGTAACTCAAATGTTTTGTAGTGCCTTTCGCTCTATCCAGGTTCGTATAAAGATGACGTTTTCTGTCTAGAATCACCTTCGTAATCCACTAAAAAAAGAAATCATAAAATTACACATCGTCCCATAAGTCACATCTAGTTTTTCTATCACCATCTTTATACGAGCCCACACATTCTGTTGATAAATACCAAGGCAGATTCGCTTAGAGGTAATAAATTTCACAAGATTACTGACGGTATGATTAATAAACGTAAGCTGAACAAAAATGAAGAGTCGATGCCAATCGATCATCGTGGGTGTTTAATATGCTCGAGAAGTCATTTATCTTTATCGATTAGAGGCATGGTAATGATACGCGTACAGGAACATAGTTAGGGAAGGGAAAATTAGACATTTTAACGTCTTTGTGTGGTGTATTAAGTTGTAATTAATGTCAAAGGTAATATATTGTGAAAGTTATGGCTTAAAGTTAATGTTTTATTGAAGGATAGTTCTGGAGCTGTAGTAATAAGAATTTGTTGTTTCTTGCTTATAATAATTATTTAGAGATTCAGAAGGTAGAGTTATTGTTGAGGAAGTACCTAGTTTATATCGCACTCTATTCGATGTAGGTATAATATTATTAATATTAGGCACTTTTTTTTCAAATTTACTTTACCCCAATAGTAACGGAAGCTGTATCCCAAGTAAAACTCTGTCTAGTTTAGTCGGCTTTGGGAAGGGGTAGGTACATGGGATGAAATGAAATCGTGACATAATATAAATAATGTTGTATAAGTAGTATTTCCCTAACAACTTTTTATGACATCTGAATCCTATAATAGAAACAAAATCACAAACCTTTGAGTTATCAACACATTGGCCCAACAAAATTAACAAGTTAAATATAATATTGATAAATAGCACGCAAGGTGTTGATTGATAATAATAAATGACAGCAGTTTAAATCACCTGTAGGGTGAGGTGAAGGGTCCTTTTCGAGGTTTAACTGACCCCAATTTTATGATAAGTCCGTCTCAACTTACGACTAATTACTGAAAAGTCAAGTAATCTTTAATTATTGCAACACTGAATAATGATCGACATTAAATTATTGGCACATTTTAACACTTTGTCGTAAAGAGATTTGCGTAATATGTTGAAAGTGACATTTGATTAAATAGTTATTTTTTAATTGTTTTATATTATTAATTAATAATTATAAATTATATATTAATCTAAAACTTTGTATACAGTCTTAATAATTATTTATTTTGTTTTAAAAAGTGTTTACTATTGTGTATTTTGTAAGTTTTTACACACAACAAAAAAGTATTTAAAAAATCTCTTGTTTAGTACCCATAGTACAATCTTTGCTATATTAGAACTAGATCTACATGTGAATGTTTAAAAATTATTCTATATTGCTTGGATTCTCCTTAAATTCTTTATAATTTTTTAGTTATCCCTGTACTTAATTGGTTTAGTAGCAATGACATGAAAAGTTTACCAGACAAGTCGTCTATTGTTCCTAACTGAACTTTGATATTATCTTTACGAAATAAAAAGAATGAAAACTTGAAATTAAACCCTATAACAATCCGTCTGGCCAGCGTGGTATCAGTAGGCCAATTATCCCTCTATCGCTGGAGGAGGCCAACCCTGCAGTGAGACATTATTGGGCTGTTATGATGAACTTTAATAACTGGCAAAATTACACCTACGTTGTGATAAATGATAACAAGAACTAGAAAGTGATTACAGCCATATTTATCAAAAGATTTAAACATTAAAATGATTAATTCATAAGACTGTAAAGGATTACTCGAATGTAAATTTAAATTGTAAATAATAACTAAGCTAGTCTGACCGCTACGCACGCGTACAGACGCCCGCGCGTGCGCTTAATCCGCTCTCATTTCGCAATGTGATCGCACTACAGAGGTTATCAACAGTAGGTCAATTTCTCATGATAGCGTTTTTGACTTTACAGTACTGTAACAATAACTAAATATATAAAAGTAACTGTTAAGCGTAGAAGGAGTAATGTTAAATTAAAGGATTGGGAATTAGTTGTAAGGAACCAAGGTTGTACGAGGATCAGTAACGAGAAAGGTTGATTCTTAAGGTAAAGGTAGAATTATATATAAAGAAGGAAAAAATGGAATAAACTGTTTTTTTTTATCGAGGGACTTATAACACATTATTTTAGTACCCCACCTTGCCCCAAAACTGTAATAAAAGACGACTAATGAATTGCTATATTAAAGAAAAAAACATTTGTTACTGTCTCCCTTACGAAGACTGGAATTTTACGACACCCTGTATACCTACTGTATGTATTAATCTTAAGCATCAAAACAGTACATCCTTTATCAACATAGTTGGTATGAGCAAAATTTCTGCGTTATCACAGTTACATTGGCTCAGTTGTAGAGGTGGCTAGGCGTGCACTATATCACGGCGGATATTTACCGCTCGGCCACTGCCCGACACGGTGACAGCCTTATCTGTTATCAGTATATGGATAGATACCTTATTGGATGCTTGCCCGTATTCATAGTGTTGACTGTGGACTGGCCTTGAGATGTTTAGGATTTGTTGAATAATGTTGTATATTAAAAATATTGTTTTAGAGTTAATATTATTAGTTATTGTAGAAAATAAAGAACGGATATGGTGATTAAATATGGGACGCTTAAAATCTGTCTCTTGAATAACCCACCTTCAATTGAATTAAGCAATAAGTTTTTGAATACATCTTGAATCTGTTAAAATAATAAATTAAGTACAAAGTAGCCCCCTCTCTTGCGTCTTGCCAACTTAAATCGCCAAAAAATAGGACGGAGATCTATTTAAATCAACTTAATCAACAACTTACTACTTAACTCGCCACTGTACTTGTCGATGTGTAAATCGGGCTTTACGTTTTTATATGAACTAATTTATTGCATTGTGAATTCATTTTATTCATAATCTAACATTTGTGTTTAGTTTGAACTGTGATAAGTTCAGTATATTTATTTTATTTTGATTAATTTATTTTATTACTTTTAGGAAAGCTTACGGTCTAATAGGTACCAATTACCTTACAAATAGAGAAAGTGAAATGTATGGTATTTCTTACTGGCAAAGGAGTTTCGGAGTTCATATTATGAAGAAAGTTTGAAAATGCAATATTGCGATATTTGATTGGCCCTCAATATAAAGTATCATTATAATAATTAGTTACTTAGTTAACTTTAACAAAGAACAATATAAACTGTTATCAACGCCGTTATCACCAAGCCACATTAGGCTCAACTATGACTATGGCACTGTTACGCCAGTGAAAGGGAGGGTGGCCATCTATTTTAATAGACCAATACACCGCCATCTTTTGTGTGTGTGCATAATAGTTGCGACAAGGGTTAGTGCCCTGGGTGTGGCTGACCAACGCAGGGTATCGGTATCGGTGCAAGTGTTCGTGTTTTATCGGGTGTGCTCGGGTTTTCTCGGGCTAGGTAGGAGAGCATGCGGAAGCTGTGTGTCAACGTTTGTGTATTAATTTATGGCTGTATGTAGTTTATGAGATTATTCTGTTATGAGGATTGTTGTAGAATCTATGTAGATCTTTACAGAAATTTCTTAAATGCTTTTTGGCACTTATAATAGAGAACTAATATTGGATATGGTAGTAGACAAAGATTACAGAATGTCTTCTCAACTGTTACCCTAATCTTTTCATGAGGAGGTGTTAAAAATTACAAACAGAATTATCTATGAAGTTAGCCTTAATACAATATGTTACCACCCCATCTCATCCCATGGGTATCGTAAAAACCGCTTGGGACTAACCGTGGAAAATCCAACACGAAATAAAAAGAAGGAAAACTGGAATTAAACCCTTTACCAATCCGTCTGGCCAGCGTGATAATTATTAGTAGGCCAAGTATCCTTTCGTCACAGGACGAGGCCCGTCCCTGCAGTGGGACATTAATGGGCTGTTATGATAATGACTGTGTGAAAATAACACGAAAAAGCTATGAAATGGAAGTCCTCATATCAAGTATGGGCAGATAATTTTTGTTTGGAATAACCCTTTAATTACAGTACACAGCTGCAGTAATTTACAGCAATGAGTCACCATCCCATTTAAGCATTTCAATGGGACCTATTTTGTTTAACATGTTAATGTTTAAGATACCTATCCTAATTAAATTTCATTTGTATGTCAAGTTATCCCGATGAGTGTTTGACAGTAAACAACGTACTTAGATATCCTTTGTAGTACTTAGATATTCGTATTACACATACAAAAAGACACAAAAAATCCCTTCTTCTGTATAAAATATTTAAACAAAAATAATGACCAAAGGCAAAGAACTTAGTTTTGGAGCCGATATAACTATGTGTGCAAAGGTTTTCTTCTTTTTATAAAAAAAACTACTAAGCTGATGCCCTAAATTATTGAGAAAAGCAAAAAAAAAACATATTCATTATAAAATAATAATTAACTTGTAATATCTCAAAGAAGTAATATTTTAAATAAAGCTGCTTTTGATTTGACAACGACGATTTATTTTACAATGTCGGTATATTTAAACTCAACCCTGTGAACCAAGGTTGTCCCTAATTATAGCTTTCGAACGAAACGTCATTTCCTTACGCTTACGAAACATTAAAATGTAAAAAGAGGCTTTTTCTCTCGTTTCAAAGGTGTGAATTTAAATAATTGCAATAATCGTGGTGTCCGACGGACATGCGAACTTAATGAACGGGTAAACGGTAAATGTGAAGAAGACAACCGAGTCGGGCGTCGAAAAGATGCAATACTCGCTGTCTTTATCACGTACCTACTACAAGTTTTACAGTAAACGATTTTTGTAAATTACTCAGTGTTATTGCTATAACACTGAGGAGATGCTTCTGCATCTCCATGTGGTGACGGAGTACGAATACAGTATGTCACCACCCCGTATGTTTTTGCTTTTTATTTCGCAAAGTTAATATTCATGGATAGTCCCCTAGTCGGTTTTTACGACACCCATGGGACGAGATGGGGTGGTGGCATATTGTTTTGCTGAAAAATCATTTAAAATGCGTAAGTGTTATCGTATCGCAAGTTGTAAAAGTCTTCAACTTTTGCTTTACACTCTTCACGACGGAACAATTAATAAATGAGGTCGATACAGTAATGGTAATACTCGCCTCGGGTATTTAGTGTATTCGAATCTCCCAAATACGAGTACATTTACTCTTCAAAATATTCAAAAACATTATATTTAATTTCAAAAGTATTTCACTTTTTGAAAATTATATATTCGTTACCGTTTTCAATGAGATCCTGTATTTTTTATTTTTATGGCAAGTTACTTTTAAAAACTTTATTTTTACGAAAAGGAAATTAATTTTATTACTTTGTATGGTGTAAAGATATTTAATTATGTACCTGCTTAATGTGTCGAACATGATAATGACATTTAAAATACTTACTGGCTAATAAGCTTATTGGCTTTCTACTACGGTAAACTTGGAAGCAATATTAAGTATATTAATTTGTTTATTATTTTCTTTTTTGGAGAATTCCATTAATAATGTCTTGAACGAAATAAGAATAAACCTGTATAAGAACTACGAAGGGGGCAGATGAAACTAAATAGGTTCCATTGACCACTGGGGTGGCATTCGCCACCTATTAGTGCCAACCACCACCCCGGTGGTAAACTCAAAGGGGGCAGATGCGAATAAAGTAAACCGTTCCTTACTGCGATAGAGTCATAATCTAAAAAAAACTTATATTGCTGAACACAGTACATAGCTTTTTTGCATGGGTGTCGGATAAATGCGCAGTTCACCGTATTCTACCAGTTCGGCAAGCTAAATTATATTTGTGAAGTAATAGAGTCGATAGAATTTGTAAAGAGACTAGAAGTCCCTTAGCTGCTTTCAATCCTGATCAACGATACGAATAGTGCATATTTGTATGAAGTGAAGTAGGTCGAGGTGTTATTCGAGGGCGCCTACCCAAAGGTGTGATCAGTACTGCACATGCAGCCGTACTTGAAAAATTTAGTATATGATTAAATATTTTCACACCTCTCCG
This sequence comes from Schrankia costaestrigalis, assembly GCA_905475405.1. Taxonomy (NCBI): domain Eukaryota; kingdom Metazoa; phylum Arthropoda; class Insecta; order Lepidoptera; family Erebidae; genus Schrankia; species Schrankia costaestrigalis. Next base: position 11,357,941 of record FR997843.1, on the reverse strand, counting down.
ATACAGAGAATTCAATTTCGATTTATCGAGAAAAGAGTATCGTCTCTAAAATTGGTTTCCAAAAAAAGATATAAATATTAAAATAAAGAAATTAGCGTTCATCTTGCAGTAAATATACTTCTTAAATCGTAAAGAGATCGTGTCTCACACGCTGGACCGGCCACTCAAGTACCGTATTTTCGCAATTGTAAAATTTTATTACCCCGAATTTGCGACAATTGTTTTAACGATTGAAACGACTTGATTTGTTAATCAACGCCATAACCTTTCTGTACACGGTTCGCAGACATTTTCCATATCATTTTCTCAGTTTTATTGCCCGTAATAACGCATTTATTCAGTGTAATATTCGATTAGTGCAACAAATAGTAGAAAGAGTGTCAGTTATAAATTCGAGCACCAGTATTATGACACGTTGTGAATTTTTGTAGGTACTCATTGTGACGTGTAATTGCTAATGAAATTATTATATGAAGATTCCTTGTAATACTCGGCCGTATCGCATGAAAATTCTTTCGAAAGGATTCATGGTGGCAACATTATTTGACGTTATCATTACCTTCTTTATAGTTACGTAGTTTTAAAGACAATCATAAAGTTTTTTTTGCGGTAAAGAGAATTCTATTTAGTCATAGCAGAAAGAAGAACTTAGCAAGAGATTTGCTACCAACGTAACTTTCAGAACTCTACAGGGACGGCTATCTTCTGATTATAAAAGAAAACATAGTCTAGTATTTATTTATTCTCTGTGTGGTCACGGAGTTAGAATACAATATGTCACTATCCCATCTCATCTCATGGTTGTCGTAAAAACTGACTAAGGGACTATCCTTGATTATTATCTTTACGAAATAAAAAAAAGGAAATCTTGAAATTAAACCCTATACCAATCAGTTTGGGCAGCGTGGTATTAGTAGGCCCAGTATCCCTCCGTCACGGGAGGTGGCTCGTCCCTGCAGTGGGTCATTAATGGGCTGTTATGATGACTATGAAAGAAACATAATTATTTTCTTCAATCACAACATACTTAATTAATGATAAAACCTTCATGATCTAGTTATGAATATTTATTTACAGTGGTATTAATTTATTGACAGCTCTGTCAAGACTATGTTAATGATATGCCAGAATGTCAGCACTCCCAGTGTTTAACAATATTGATGAGATTGACAGTGGCTCGATACATTGATTCGTAGCAGTACTAGTTGATAGATTTATTATCAAAATGGAGCAGGAATAATGATATCGAAATAATACTATGCACAGTTTGTCTTGACGTTCATTTGTTTATGTATGGCTATTGGGTACATTTTGATGTACATTTCTATGTCTGTGTGTCAAAGTACATTTAATAAAGCTACAAAGGAAGTAATAGTTGGATACGCAAACGATTGTTTTTAAAGATATTATAATTTTGATTAGCTTAAATTCTGACGGTTTTGTTTGGTATAAGGTTGCTTTTTGTAATAAAAATCTCGCTTAACAGTGACTTTATGAGTAAGGGGGAATGTACATCTATTACGTTTGAACTTGTAAAGGTCCTCGATTCATAGACGAAATAATCATTTTTCTTTTCTACATATTAACTGTCTTAAAAGACAACCAGCTCTCACTTTTTATCAGCTTCATAACGCATTCCTTCAAGAACGGGCCATCTCCAGTAATTAAGAGCATCTTGACCATAAAGAAACATTGCTATAAATTTTTTTGTGGTTGTTCTTCTTTTGTAGAAATAATAACTGCTCAACTAAGAGTACTTCTTTTTAAAATCAGAATAGATATAAGCAAATATGGTATTGTGACATTATGTATTCTTAGTCTATCACAGTAAGATCTATTTTCTGATGTAATCATTAAATAGTCTTAATCAAACAGCCAGCTAAAGTTGTCTAGCACAAAGACAGCGTTCAACCTGCCGGACCCAGAATGATGAATGCCCCGACTTAACCCACATGACAACTCATTTTCTCGTAACAGATTCCATTACCAAACGTTCAAATAACATAGTAGCTACGATTACCTTCGCAATAACAGACGATAATGGTAGCCTTATTCATACGACCATCATTATTTTCTGTCTCGCAACAAGGCAAAAACAATCAATAAAAATAAATCATTTAAATAACCATAAACACGTATTACAATGCGCCGACATTACATCTCCTAATGATTTCGCTAACGAATCATTGAAAGTGGTCGGATCGCGTGCGCGTGCCCATGTCAGCTGCGATCTAATCGCTGCACTGTGCCTGTGTGCGTGCTAGCGTCCTCTGTGTGAGTGCAATGCGGTCGTAATAATATGAAAGTGTTGTCCGGACCCCGCCCTAGCCTCGGGCTCGCTCTGTGTTCCATTTACATCTGCTCGAATACTTTATTAAGCCTTCTGTCGAACTAGCTGCACCACTGATTCTGTACCTTGTGGCATTACTGATAACGATAACAGTTACCGCAATCGTTCCTAAAACAGCGATTGTCTTTAATGTTAAATATATTTGGATTACATTATTGTTATCTAAGCCGTTTGATATTGTTGCTCATTTTATATAACCCAGATGTAGTATTACCTTACTAAGTAATACCTATTTCGTAAATGTATTAAATAGAGCAAAGTTTTAAATAAATATTTAGCTTTACAGCTGACTTTTTACACCCGGGATCTTAGACATGTTTTGCCAGATTTCCTTCTAGCCATATTTTGCTTGTCAATAAAAAGAGGTGATAAAATTAAGTGTATTCGAGACAGCATCTGTTTGGTTGATACAATTACGATTGCAACCTTTTTGGTCCTTACAAGAAACAAACCGCATCCTGCCAGTCTTTTTGTCTCTCACATTTGAAAATCTGTAAAACATAATCACAATACATTCGGTGGTGCAGTACAAGTGTTTTAGTTCAGAGTTTACCATCCATCAGATTTGACGCGTTTGCCAGCCTTTGTAAAAGTAATATTTATGACACAGATGATCAACTGTTTTGAATGTTACACTAAAGCCTCGGATTTGAGATTGACATGGTTCGTACTGGGGATCGAGCCGTATGTTGTAAAGAATTTTACAGGCATCAAATTGACAAGCCTAAAGTGTACTGGATGTAAATTTTCAAAACAATCACTTTAACATTACGCTTATAATTATTGCGTGGACAGTTTGACTTATCGTGGTACAGAAAAAAAGACCTTTGTTTGGCTGTCCGTTGGTTTATTACAAGCTATGCTTAGTCTAAATTAAGACGGCGCTATGTTTCCTAATTTCAATAAATTTTGTTAAATTATTATTACACCGATACTTACAAGTAGAAGAAATAAATATCTTGATATGAATACTTCAAGAATTCTCGCTACACACAAGGCCAAATAAAACATTTTTTGAGTTATACCTGTCGTGACTCACAGTCAACCTGTACTCTGATGCTTTGTTAAAATTTATAAAGGCAATTATAAATGAACAGTATAATCTACGGTAGATAATAAATTGACAAGCGAAACAGTTATAAATCACAATAATTTTAGTAAAAGGACCGTTCATAACAATAATCAAAGGCTATTTTCTAGTTACACTAGTATTTCGTTCTAACTATCTAAATGATACCAGGTATTAATACTTGTCTCGGTTTCACTGAACGACTGATACTACTGTTTTTGTGGTGGTATGACTTACAAGTAAATGATTGCTTCGTCTGCGCAACATTGTTGGAAAGACTCGTCTGAGGACCGCATTTGTTTTCTGTGTGATTAACTGATTTAACGCGTTTATCATAGTATCTTAGAATAGGACTGCCTACTGCAATATTCTCTCATGGGTGTCGTAAGAGGTGACTGAGGGATACCACGACCCGGTGCATACCACCTAGCATCTCGGGTCAACTTTGGAGTAAATCACCAACAACAGCATACCTGGAGGGTTGGCGTCAGGAATGCGACCGGTCGTAAATGTAATGATATTTCAGCCAATATACTAAGATACGGTAAACATCTTACTCAGTCATGTTGTCTAAGAATGCACATGCACAATCCACATTGTTCCACAGGTATTGCACAAATGAAGTCATAAATATCTGAACAGTATAAATATAGATGTCATTAATAATACAATAGGTTATAAATCAAATGAGTCCTTACTTTTTGTAGTTGATATTGACATTAAGAATTTTTTGTATCATAGAATAAAATGTGAAATTATTTACAAGATCGGTGTTTCTTTGTTGTTAGATTGAACAATTATGTTGTTAACATAATAAAAAGATTTATACAATGAATAAAGGATAGGTCAATAAAGCGTTAAAGGCATTTTCAGTATTAGCGGAATCGCTTATTATAACAGCCCATTAATCATTGTCCCACTGCAGGGACGGGCCTCCTCCCGTGACGGAGGGTTACGGTGGATTGGCATAGGGTTTAATTTCAAGTTTTCCTTCTTTTTATTTCGTAAAGATAGTAGGTACGGTTATTCCCTTAGTCGGTTTTTACGACACCCATGGGATGAGATGGTGGGTGGTGACATATTGTATTCTTACTCCGTCACCACACGGAAAATCGCTTAAATTAATATAATTATTTAAACTGTCATGGTCACATTCACTATCATAAAACGAATTAACGGGATATTTACCATGTTTAGAGTTATTGAGTTTCCGGTACATTTGTTCTTAAGAATTAATAACCGTAGTTCAGTTCCTTCGTGATCATGGCGCTTGTAACAGCGTCGAAATATCGGAAACTCAATAACTCTAAACATGGTAAAATATATTTTGCTTAAATTAAGTCTAATAAGATTGAAAAGGTAAATCCTGTAAAAACAAGGAGTATCATCAATAGGTATACCTAGTGTTTCCACAAAGTTAGATGTTATCGGCACGGGACTGAAGAGACACCCAAAAAAGGTTTTGGTAAGAGCTTTAAAAAGACCCTTGAGATAAAAAATGATAATGTATTTCGTATTGTGCAAGAGTTAAGTTAAACTAAATTTTACGCAATAAACTCTTCAGAAACCACAGTTATCAATAAAATATGAAAAATAAATATAGAACAATTTATGTAAACGTGTCCAAAAATTGTACCACGTAAAATTTGCTATTCGCAAAGATTCGAGTCAGGCATTCTGCGCAGGATCACGTCTCAGTGTTGAGACACAAAAGGTTGCCCTGTGCGTAGCATTTACGTAACTTATCGCAAATAAATAGAGCAGATAGATGCGGTGGGCGCAATTTCTACGAAGCCTAACTTGCAATTTGTCCGCAAAATTCGTTAATTACGCAACAATTGAGTTCTACTCGTAATGTTCATTCGTGCTTGAAAAATGTACGATCCGGTTTGTAGGTTGTCAACTAGCCATCTATATTTTGTTACGCAGAAATTCTTGATCATTAAAGCAAAAAATGTTGAGGTACAATGTCGTCATACATATTTTAATGATGGAGTTGTTTAGTTAATGAATGCAATCCAGTTTTTGTTGGTGTCGCGATGGCGTGTACTTTTTGTTAAGAGAATTAGATGACACTGGTTTATGTATGTAAAAAGTAGAGTAGGTACAAAATTAATGTTGTATGATTTGTAATAAACCCGTGACTGTACAGTCAAACATAATGGTTTCATCATATTATTATTTCCCATTGGATATCATCTACTGCTGGGCATGCTTATGGTCTAGAAGGATACCTATCTTTCAAATATTTTCATTTTGAGTTGTTTATGACAGAGTTATGCCTTACTCATCTATAGGTTTTCAATCACTTCTCCAAAGCCGTCTCTCTACCGTTTAAGAGATTTTCCCCAGCGCTACTAGGTTTGCTGTAACTTATTTTCGTCGGCTTCAAATTATATCAATTGCTGTTCAATTTAAGATTTAGATCTTTACTAACAAAGGATAGACCTCCCAACATCCAATATCCCCTAATAAGGCCAACAAGCTAGTCAAAGTCAAACATAAATTACAGTTCAATTGCAAAACAAAACTCCTTAGTTCATGTCTTTTTACATCTTTGGTAGTACAATCAGAACAGAGTCATTGTTCATATTATCTAGGCGTCGTTGTGTTCAATAGTTTGTTTTGGTCATTAGCGATGTATCATCAAGACATTAAGCAACTTCACACTGATTGTTCAGAGGCTTGCGACAGCCCTGCACGTGCGTTGTGGTCGAACCTTACATAGCAATCATTGGCAAAAGAGAAAACGATTACTGCAATGATATTTTGTATTATTATATTCTCCGTATGGTGACGGAGTAAGAATACAATATGTCACCACCCCATCGTATGCCATGGGTGTCGTAAAATTCGACTAAGAGACTATCCATGAATATTATCTTTACGAAATAAAAAGAAGGAAAACTTGAAATTAAACCCTATACCAATCCGTCTTGCCAGCGTGGTATTAGTACGTTAAGTAGCCCTCTGTCACGGGAGGGGGTCTGTCCCTGCAGTAGGACATTAAAGGGCTGTTATGATGAAGATTATTACAATTACGAGTATGTTGTGTATGTAAAAGAGTATTTTTGTGAGTGACAATAACATAGTGTACCTAATTGACATGGGGTAAGGGTCAAGGGTTCTTTTGGGTAACAATGACATATTTAGGGAACATGTAGTTTTTTTAATTTCATATCATCAGCAATGTCAGAGGAGCAGTACCGTGTAAATCTAATACACTGCATTTTAAGATACAGTGTTTTGAATTAACAACGCTCATTCGATTTCTTTTAGCCTGTTTTATCATACCCCATTCATACCTTTTTTAGTTTATATGAAAAGTTCTGAGATATTGCAATGTTAATTACACTGTATTTACTTAAAGCTAAAGGATTATTATAGTAAAACACGGCAATTAAATATGCCGTGTTTTGTCAAAATAATCTTCGCGCGTAACAAGCTACAGTGTTTTGTCAAAACAAAGTAGCCCAGGTCGCGCAACGCGGGCGCCCAATCACAAGCGAGAACCAGCGGCGATCTTAATGTGTATTGGTTAATTTTGATCGAGGACGCATGCGGCGGGAATCAGCTGGTAATATTATTGTCAGCATTACCTCCAGATCGAGGGAGTCGCCATGGGTAGACCAGTAGCACCGGTCGTGGCTAACATCTGGATGGAGTACTTCGAAGAGTCCATAGACATGAAGGCAGCAAAAGTGAAGCTATGGAAGAGGTACGTTGACGATATATTTTGTATCATGAAAGAGGATAAGCGAGACGTAGAACCATTCGCAATTAGATTGAACTCCATACATCTGAACATCAGATTTACTTTTGAAATGGAGGTAGACCGGTCATTACCCTTTGTTGACGTAAAAGTGACAGTGAAAGAAAATAGTACCCTGGGACACACTGCAGAAAACGACACACACGGACAGGTAGCTCAATGCTCACTCGCATCATCACCCGCGAATCTTGGAATCCGTTGTGGCTTGTGGCCTCATTAGTAAACAGACCGTATGACCTTTGTGATCCTGAACATTTAAGTGGTGAGCTCGCACATGTTCAGGAGGTTCTGAGAAGCAACGGATAGAAAAAGAGATACACCATCCTGAGAGGAAGGACCGTAAACGTGAGGTTAGCAGAGTGCCGGCTTATATAAGCCTTATTTTAAAAGGATTAACGGACAAAGTTGGAACAGTATTAAAGATACTCCAATAAGACTGTATATAGTCCGCCTTCTAAGGTACCATCAACCCAAAGGATGTCATTCCCTTACAAACACCCGGCGTCTACAAGGTTGATTGCTGCTGTAGTAGTTCCTTCGGACAGACCAAACGGTCAATAGCGGAAAGGGTCAAGAAACACTGAAGAACATCGCGACTGTGAAAAACCGACAAACCCACAAGATCTTCACTTTACGATTCAGATCACTTATCCACCGATCGTCTCTATTACTCCAGAGTAGAAATTACTGTATTATTAGTTGAAATCTAAAAAAATACAGTAATTTCAACCGGGAGGATGGATATAGATTATCTACTACATGAAATCCAGTCATCAGCAAGTGTAAACATCATCATCAGCTCAAAAGCCGGGAGACGTAATTAGTGTAGTGTGTCGGAATGCCTACAATACGTCGAATATTCAAAATGTCAACCAAGTGAGGGTAGATTCCATTCCCCGCACTTTACAAGGAGGACGCTCCGCTGACACCAGTCCCTCCGCGACCACGGACACGGACCTTGAAAGTTGGAACCTAAGTATTTATCCTAATAGTATCTAGGCCATGTAGTATATACTGCGAGTAAGACCCGAATAAAACATAGTATGATGTATACGAATCGCGATAGTTTAAAATCTATTATTTTTTAACTACCTGATTTACTGGTTTTTATTTCAGTACCTGTTTAATAGACTTTATTTTATAAAAACTCCTACCTTAACTTTCAATGATACGGTTTTAACAACTCAAAACACTGTATGTCTTAAATACAGTGTATCGTCGTAACAATTTCTCTCTACGCTTCTGACTACTATTACGGCAATACAAGTTATCTATGATAATTCATTGTGTATATTTTACATATATTTGAAACTATGGGGGATTGATAAGTTATAAAATTATCTTAAAATTGATACCAAACACTAAGTACTTTCCTTAGTAAATTTTGGAAAAAACTGCGAAAAACTAAAAAAAACTGTTTAGCTGTTTTTCTTAAAATCAATGTTTTAAAGTTGCAGTGTATTGGATTTACACGGGTACAGCACAGCGAAGCCGCTTCCTACCCTAGACACAAACCCCCTTACGCCTCTTAAATTTTAGTCAATTGATTAGCCTTAATTCTTACGATTTTGTTTGGTATAAGGTTGATTTTACTAATAGAAATCTCGTTAAACAGTTATTAAATTTAAGAGGCGTTTATGAGTAAGTTGTTAAGTTTGTAGCCAGGAATTTTAACAGCTACTGTTCTTTCCATCTAAACACAGTAACAATTTTTAGTTTATTAACATTATTTTTGCAATTTACTTATATACATTTCAGACAGCGTTGAATATAGTTAATTTCTTAAGCATAATTTTGAAAAGAGAAATAATAATGGACTGATAATGCAAGCGACCATAAGAGATCAAAAGAGGCGCTATACCATTCAACCTCATTTAAAACAAAAAAAAACATAACCGTTACCAAATTTTTAGTATCCAAAAGTATAGGATACATAAAAAAATACAGAATGCTTTTTGTCCATTTCACACGAAAAGTGTTATTTTACTTTAACATTTTCGTGATCAGATCTCATTTCAATCGGATACCTTAAATTGAAACGTCTTAATGAAACCATTACGCATTGAGAATAATGACTTGAATTGTTAATGTTATTACTTACCGGTAAAGTAAGTGTTATTGGCTATTTTTTTTAAATATCTTTTACTTAGTAATATAAAAATAATTTTATTGTTATAAAATAAACGAGTATGTAAATGCGTTGAAGTTATTATTTTATGAAAGGTGTTGATGGCAAGTGCCGTATTAGTGTATTTCGGTAAGTAATTTTATTTTAATAAAGGGTGTCAATATTATTATCATCATAGCAGACCAGAAATGTCTCATTCCAAGGATGTGCCTCCATTGACCGAAGAATGCATGAAGTGAATTAGATGTCTTGATTGGTATGGTGGTTTGTGTTCAATTTTCTCCTTTCCTATGGATAATAAATAAGCTAATAAGTTGTAGTCCCTTATAGTTATTATACCTACATTGTTTGCGGAACGCAGAGAAATTTCTAACAATAATGAAATCATGCATGCATAGTCCACACGGATTAAGTGAAAATTTTATTTACAAAGGTAGAAAAATTAATCCGTTTGACCAACATGGTATAAGTACGAGAAGAATTTCTTAAAAGTAGCAATTTTTTACAATGTGGCACGTAAAATGTTTAAAACACCGTATAAAAGTCCTTTCTACTCTAAAACGTACCTATATCTAACTACTTAAACAAATCCTAATACAGTGAAACTAGTTAAATAAAGTTACAATGCATATGCCTGAGGCGTATACCTGTGCGGGCGGAACCAGGAGCGGCAATTAGCTCTAACAATGTTGCTTTTATCCATTATCTTCGATTGTTTGATATCATCTACTGAGTTATTGTGTATCCGTGAATGTACATACAGATTCTGGAAGGCCAGTACTGAATCACCTTTTATTATGAATAAAGCGTATTATGAATAAGATATTATTGAATTTTTCATATCTGATTATGATAAACATTTATGTAAGACAAGGTTGTTAAGATTTTTATAAGAGATAGCTCTGAATCTGAATCATAAAACAGAGATAGGCTGAGAAGTCAAACTTCGAATAATAAATGTTTGAGTTTACACATATAATGATGGATGAGGGAGGCACAGGATCGCGCAAAGTGCACATATTTTCAGGAAACCTATGTCCGACAGTGGACGGGCAAGCCAGTTGGTATAACATTAATTTCGATTCTTGTCTCCTATAATCATATTAGGTTGGGGAAAAAGTCTTTTCGTATTTTTGTATGAAAAGTCAAGACATTTTATTCAAAGTTTATTTACATTTATTTACAATATATATGTACCGTTTTGTTGAACAACTTTCTGCCATTTTGTGGGCAGAGACATTATCCCGTTACTGTAGAAACTTTGGGACTTCTGATCAAAAAAACGGGACAAATAGTTTTGGCAGTCCTCTCTTGAGGTCAACCTTACAGAACCTAAAGAATTCTGAAGAGACCGAAACAGGTGAAAATCTGAAGGCGCAAGGTCAGGGCTATATGGTGGATGCACTAGGACCTCCCAGTCGAACTCTCTTAATTTTTGCTGAGTGGCTAAAGATGTGTGTGGTCTAGCGTTATCGTGATGAAAGACCACACCCTTCCTGTTGATCAATTCCGGCCGTTTTTTCTCGACTGCTTCCTTTAATCTCATCAGTTGCTGGCAGTAAAGATCAGAATCGATGGTTTTGCCGGGCGGTAAAAGCTCATAATGAACAATGCCCTTCCAATCCCACCATACACACAGCATCACCTTATTTCGTGTTAGGCCAGGTTTGGCCACAGTCTGTGAAGCCTGGCCAACTTTCGACCACGACCTTTTTCGCACGTTCTTGTCGTACGTGATCCACTTTTCATCGCCAGTTATCAATCTCTTCAAAAACGGCTCGGTTTCATTACGTCTCAATAATGAATCGCAAATGAGTACACGGTTCATTAAGTTTCTTTGAGTGAGCTCGTGTGGCACCCAAATATCGAGCTTTTTTGTATAACCAGCTTTCTTCAAATGGGTCAAAACTGTTTTGTGGTCAATTCCCAGTTCTTCAGCTACATCGTAACTACTAATATGCCGATCTTGCTCCACTCTTTCAAAAATGGCGTTCATTTTATTCGTAAAAGGGCGACCAGAGCGAGGTGCATCTTTAACATCAAAATTTCTGGACTGAAAACGTTTGAACCAAATTTGTGCTACTCTTACTGACACTGCATCAGGTCCATAAACATCACAAATTTTTTTCACTGCTTGAGTTGCATTTTTGCCTTTTTTACAATAAAATTTTAAAATGTATCGAATTTCTTCATTAGATTCACTCGTTTTTACGGAGAGAAAAACAAATGAAAAATAGCGGGAAACAACTTTTTTTTATTTTTTTCTTTTCTTTATAATGTAACCTTTTTAATGTTACCAAAACCAGCCAGACACAAGTAGTACAGTCAAAGAAATTTTATAATAAGTTTATACCTACGTTATGCGAAAAGACTTTTTCCCCGACCTATTATTTCTTAATGTTTTGATTTGACTCAATAAATGACTGTTATTGTAATTTATATTAGGCTAGTAACAAAAGGTATATTACCCAAAATTCAAGTACAAGTCTATAAGATAAGCCCAGTAGTATTGCTATAACAAATAGCGTATAATAATAGTAGGCGTATCTCAGATAAATACCTAATACAAGAAGGTATCTAAATAGTTCGGACATTAGGTTACAAGGATAAATAAGTACTGCGAGCACAAATAACTTCGTTAGTGACCCACATTCAAGATTAGCTACGGAACTACGATGACTACCACATTATTGAAAATATAGTTACCTTAATATCAGAATATTAAGGTGTATTTACATGGAAAGGTGGTTCGTGTGGTGACGGAGTAAGAATACAATATGCCATCAACCCATCTCATCCCATGGGTGTCGTAAAAACCGATTAAGGGACTATCCGTTAATATTATCTTTACGTAATAAAAAGAAGGAAAACTTGAAATTAAACCCTATACCAATCCGTCTGGTCAGCGTGGTATAAGTAGGCCAAGTATCCCTCAGTACAGGGAGGAGGCCCGTCCCTGCAGTGGGACATTAATGGGCTGTTATGAATGACATGGAAAGGTACATTCTGTATACTGGCAGTCTTTTGGTTGCGGTTTGAAAATGTCACTCTATCTACAATCGAAATGATAATTATTGGCCTTTTTGTAGTTAGAGAAGAAAGGAGAGGTTAACAAAAAATATTTAAGCAATATGTGTTTTAAAAGAATATAGGTAGTCTAAAGACTGCGCAGAAATAAAACGGCAATTTCATAGGTAACCTGTTATATTACTTAAATTCAGTCAAACAAAACTGTATATTAAAATACACACATCAAAAAAGTCTAAGCAACATGCATGATATTACAAATTTACCATTTATATTAATTTATTTTACCATTTATTTTAATTATAACGTTGTATTTTATTTTTAAAATAATATTTTTAGGGTTCTATGATGTAAAATAACAGCTGTTTTCTTTATAAGTTCTTTTAATAACAGAAATTAACAATATTAGAATATACAGGTACATAAGAAACTAAACTTTTTTTTTACAAATTGAAATTTCTTAAGAAAATGAATTTATTGTGAAAGAATAGGACAATTTAATACAAAGTATGGCCTCCTCTGCTATTCAGAACTTGTCGGCAACGATTATTCATTGAATTAATGAGACTGTTTATGTCATCTTGCGGTATTCGCTCCCAATGGAATTGTAGCAAATCCTTCAGCTGTTGGGTTGTTGTCACTCCGTCCAAGTTCTTCAAAACACGTCTCTGGAGCATGTCCCATGCGTGCTCGATGGGGTTGAGGTCTGGCGATTGTGCAGGCCAGGGCAATACCTGGATGTTCTCCGTTGCCAAGTATTCACTGGTTCGCCGAGCTGTATGTGAACGCGCATTGTCATGCATTAACGTAAAATCGGAGCCAAAGGTTTGTGCAAATGGATGGACATAAGGTCTGAGAATATCCTCAACGTAATTTTCAGCGTTCATGTTTCCATTTACAAAAACGAGCTCAGTTCGCCTGTTCTTCATAATACCCGCCCATACCATAACTGTTGAGCCGCTGTATGGATGAACTTCCTGAACGCACCTGAGTCTTTCAGTATTTCCGGGTCGACGGTACACTCGCACCCTTCTTGTATCAGGCCTAAACCCGAATCGCGACTCATCGGAAAACATAATTTTATCCCATTGTTCCTGGGTCCATGTTATGCGTTCTCTACACCATTCATTTCGACGAGCGCGATTCCCGTGACGTATCGGTGGGGGTCACCTGATAGGGCGTCGAGCTCGTAGGCGGTACTCATGCAGTCGATTTCGCACAGTTTGGGGACTTACATCAACACCACTTGAATTTTATAGCCTCAAACTTATCTCTCGAGCGGTTAACATCGGCTGGCGTCTTGCAGTCAGTTGTATGTACCGGTCTTGCCGAGTGGTTGTACTCCTTTTACGGCCTGGATGCTGTTCAGCGGGTTCCCCTGTATTATTGTAGCGCTGCCAAAGACGACAAATAACACTTCTATGAATACCAAAATGTCGAGATACCTGAGATTGATTACTTCCCGCTTGCAACATCCCTACAGCTCTTTGCATTTCATCTGCCGTCAAATGACGTCGCTCCATGACGTAAAGAATATCTAACAATTCAATTTTGTCGCCAACTGTATTTAAATGGTTGGTAAAATTATAAAATCAAGACTAAAACGTAGCAATTAACATGCACTCAAATTCAAACAAATTCGCAGTCATTTGATTTTTATGAAAAAAAACAAAACATAATCGAAATTTTTTTTTTACAACCAGCCAGTATGTCATCAATAACAAAAAAGTTTACTTACCTGTACACTTTGAGTGAGTAAATACTTAGAAATTAATTAATATAAATGGTAAATTTGTAATATCATGCATGTTGCTTAGACTTTTTTGATGTGTGTAGTTAATGTACGCTATTCTTAACAGCTATGTACCTGTCATAGCATCTTTCACGGTGTATTAGGTTGAAAGTGGAATTGTTAACCGCCCACGTACGAAAGATGTCTTCGACTTTGTACCTACTATATATAAATCAGGATAACTCTACATATTGGTCGTGTTATCTTTAACAATAAGAACTAATCTTGTGACATTTTTAGGCTAGCTTATAACCTATTTTTTTTTTTGTATAATATCTTACTTTACTACTATTTGAATGATATAATTTTTTCTGACCCCAGGTTTGTTGTGAACTAATTGAGGATAAAAATCTGAAATAGTTTTATCTTCTGACTGCGATAGCAGTCTACGAAGGCTGCAGTGTACGAAGTCAGAGGTTGGTTTCCCACTCAGGATGTTTCTTCAAGTGATACACAAATGTAATCCAGATCTTATCGTATTATCTGTGTGGTCGTTAAATTGATGTTCATTCAAGTCCCCGCCACACGAGACATCTTTAGTGATAGAGTTGTCTTAAAGCTATGTTAAATCCAAATCTCTTTACCAATCTAGTAAAGCCCTACACTATGAATAAGCCAGCTTCCACACCATTCAAAAAATGTAAACAAAAATGTTAAAAATCATATTTCTCCAAGAGTAATTAAGCACACTTATGTAATATGTATGATACACGACACGAGTAATTGTAATTTCTTAAGGCACGAGTATAATTGTAGATATGTCCTCGCTCGTGAGGAAGGAAAGTAACACAATAACATACCGTAGTTAAAATATGTTGCTTATAATAAAATATGTTGTATGTTCTCGCTAATTAATGTTCAGGATGCTGTACCGGATTTGTGATATCCTTCTTGGAAATGTTTGTAGAGTTAATGAAATTGACTTATCCTGTATAGATCATAGCGGAATTATCATTATGTATTATTGCGCTTCTGTTTTTAATGATTATAAAGATACTTAAAACTTTAGTTGCAAAGCTGTCGTATAAGCGACTGCAGAGCGCAAGGTGGCGAGTTTGAATGCTGCGTTATGCAATTATTTAAGCGATCCATAAATGTATTATTTTAGGTCACTGGGTCACCGAGGATTTGAAAGATAACAGTGACATTGACAGAGAACGTAGATCGCTGGCTGTTCGCTGTAATATGCTGGCGCGCAGGTTTACAAGGTGCTCAGAGCCGGCTAAGATAACGCTGTTCAAAGCCTTTTGTCAGTCATTTTATACGTGCAGCCTGTGGGTCAGTTATACCCAGCGGGCATACAGTGATCTACGGGTTCAGTATAATAACGCACTTAGGGTGCTGCTGGGTTTGCCGTGGCGCTGCAGTGCGTCGACTATGTTTGCAGAGAAACGCGTTGACGGGTTCGCTGCCATTATGCGTAAAAGGTGCGCCTCTATGCTGGACAGGGTACGCGGCAGCACCAACAGCATCGTAAGTGTGTTTGCAGATAGGTGGGACACACCCATGATGCGTAGATGGATGCAGCTTCATACTACAAGGTGAAGCTGCAATCATCACACACTTTGTATTGTTATTGTCTATTTGTAGTTACTAACACTAGTTTTAAGAGAAATTGTTACTAACACTATGGACTTGGTACCGAATTAAATAAATTGAATTGAATTGAATTATATATTCCTCACACTTTCACACCAAGCCATCTAGTCCTAAACTAAGCAGAGCTTGTTCTGTGGGTACTAGACAACGGATAAACATAGATATTATACATAAAAAACACCCAGACCAATGCAAACAATCATGTACATGCACACAAAGATATGCATAGAGCGGGAATCGAACCCGAGACTAAGTGAATACACTAAACATTTGCATATACTTTTAATGATTACCTGCCAAACAAAACTCAACGTAAGTAATTATAAATTAAATGTAACTTCTGTATGAGCATGAGACCATTATTAGTAAAGTTGACCGCTCTTATTAGAAACAAAAATATAGCTTCGGGTCATTTTGTACCCAAACAAGGACGCGCCCAAACAAGCCTTCACATTTTGGCGAAAGATACACATCAATCATAATTATTTTCATACATACAGTTAGTCACGATCTAGAAGTTACTGTGACCAATTTAACTAGACCCCTTAAACCCTTTTTAAATGGACCATTTTGTTAAGCTACATTTTCTTGTTGTAGGTCATTGTTTTATGGAATATACGCATTCCAAGGGAAATATTGGAGTGAAATAGTGGTTATTAACGTTGGCAGTCGTGTAATAAATTTTATATATCATCGTTTGAACATTATGGATAAAATATAGTAAGTAATTATACTACCCACTTTCCAACGAGACTCTTGCTAGCCAGGATTAATAGGGAATTATCCGAAGAAATCTTGTTACAAGTCTTATGAAAGCTTGTTTTTAGGATTGACTTAAAAGGATCCAACCAACTTCAAAAAGAGTTTAGCTTAAATCAGTCAAGGAATTAGATTTTGCCGAACTTTGGTGCTAAATGGCAATGATCTGTACTGAATTTACATTAACAAAATCCCCAGGTCTCATCGGACCTAATTACACAAATAAATTGACACTAATACATTTAGATTGACAATTCACATATTAACAACGAACAATTAATTATCATTAATAGACATGTTAAAAAAAATTTGGATCATCGTGGCCGAGATGGCATTGAGATGACAACGGATAGGATTATTTAGTAACCAAATTGAGGAGATCTTCACACCCCCTCTGCTTCTGTAGGTATTATAAGAAGATCAGGGAATGTAATAGTAGTTCGTGGGTCAAATTATACTGGTTATAGTTTTGGTTTGAGTCACGCTTCGTATCGCGACCGGCCACGAGCGGCGCCCTACCGCTGCATTCCTCTTGTCAAACTTTGGTTCAAGCTGAACGGGAAAAAATACCTACAGAGCAAGAACAGATAGGTTAATTCTACAGAATTAAAAAAAATGTGAAGCAAAAAACATCATACGTAAGGATTTATTTGCAATGTTATGTTTATTTTTACAAATTGTTAAATTATTTTGTCTATGTCTTGTATTAATATAGATAGATATCAAGGTGTGGTAAGCCATATTTTTTAACAGCAACATTATTAAATTATATACACATCACACATCGCCATCTAGTTTCAAACGAATCAGTTAGAACCTGCAATAATGCATAGAAAGATTTCCTTATTTACATTAACGACTTACCTAAAATTGTAAAATCTCCTATGGTACTATTTGCTGATGATTGCACCCTAATATTTTCAATGACAAACAGTGACATTACTAAATATGAAAATGACATTAATACAACAATTAGAAATGTAATCGAATGGCTCAATGTTAATAATTTAATAATAAATTTAGATAAAACTAATATAGTACATTACAAACAAAGGACAAATATTCAGAACTTAAATATTAGTTATGATGGTCACCAAATCACTAACACAGATACTCAAAAGTTCTTAGGCTTATGGATCGATGACGACATGTCATGGAGAACTCATATCGAACACCTGTGTAAGAAGCTTAACAAATACTCGTATTCACTATACATGTTATCAAAAGTTGTGAGTCAAAAGACTGTGCTGACTTCTTATAATGCTTATGTTACAGCTGCATTAAGATACGGTGTCATATTTTGGGGGAACTCTGTCGATAAAGAGGAAGCTTTCAAGGCACAAAAAAAGTGTGTGAGAGCAGTTTGCAGACTAAGGTTACCTGATAGCAGTAGACCACATTTTAAAGATCTACAGATTTTAACTCTGCCATCGCTTTACATTTATGAGTTGGCCATTTTTGTAAAATCGCATCCCGAACTATTTCCATATTTAAATAGTAAAAGACAGTGCAATAAAAAAATAAGAGTACCACCTCACACAACTGCGCTATTTCGTAAAAATGTTCTAGGTATGGCTCCAAAAATTTATAATAAAACTCCAAAAAATATTAGAAACATTGAGGATATCAATGTGTTTAAACGAATTTTCAAATCGTTTTTAGTGGATAAAATTTATTATTCCGTAAATGAATATTTAAATGATCAACAAATTTGACTTACATAATCCATAGGTAATTTCAATGGATGTTATTAATATAATGATATTTTATATACTTGTAATTAAAATAATCTTGTGTCTAAAATAATAATGTAATTATAATAATTAATTAAGTTAATAGCAATGTAATTATTTTAAAATGTATATTATGGTCCTAAATTTATAATGTAATCAATTGTAATTTTAAGTAATATTTTATATATTTGCACACCAGAAATGGTAGTGTACAGAGATGCTTATACCTACACTGTAACAACTATTGTAACCTGTATGACGCAAATAAATTATTTGATTTGAAAAAAAAAAAGAATGAAATTAAAAAGTTAGCAAACAAATTGACAAACTTACTTAATTTTAGGTTAATAAAATTATATGACATGTTTTCTCATTTAGAATAGAAAAATTATTACAGTTACTCGTATGTTACCTGGCATGCATTGCTAATTCTCTTTTATCGAAAATGCTCATTTCGCTAAAGAGTTTCTTAGTCTAGGGTCGGTTAAGCTTAAATAATCTGTGGTATGCCCGTCTTCACTTTTAGAACACTGTTTAAATGAGCTTAATATACTTGTACAACGGAATTAAGTAGCTTCTCCTCTTTTAAAATGACACAATATAAGTCATTCTTAATTTGCACACATTTATAACAAATAAACAAAACGAAGAATCTATAATATATAACTGCATTAGGAGCTCTTAAGTAGCATTAAATTAAGAAGCATTTATATTAATCAAAAGATTTATTACTCTTTAGTCAATAAATTATGATTTCTGCAGATTATTGTTCAATCTGCTTCCATTAAGTAGCCATTTTTTATTTTATAAAAAAAAAACAAACCGGATTTGAGCCTTGGCCTTATGACAATGGATCCGTATAAGATAATTATTTCGACTTTCAATCTATTTATTATGATAATAAATCTAAATAACAAAACGCCCATAATTTTATTGTAATCAAACGATAACGTGCTAAATATTATCTTATCTTATTATTAAGATTAGTTTAAGGCTTGTGTTCAATAAATTAAATTAAGCTGAAGGTGCATTAATACACTGTCACGGTTTTATTTATTTGTGTTCCAGTGTATGTAAAAATACATTAATGTCTCTACCTTAAATTATCCCAAACATTTATTTGTAAGGAAAAACTGTTTGATTTGATGGAAGAGTTTTCTAGGCATGCATTTATAAAAAACACACATATTACTTATTACCTGCAGCTGTTTGTTCTAAGGTTCAAGTCCAGCTCGTACTTACGAGCACTTAACGTTATACGCTGATTGGTCGGTTTAGTATGATGAGGCCAATTAATTTTCTTCCTGCATTGTAGTAATCCGTAGAAAAAGGACTTATATTTGACTATTATAAAATTTTCTTTCTACTTAAATAAATAAATGACGTAATAACTTTAAAAATGCAATTTTTTTTGACGGAACTCCAAAGTTTTCTGATACCTCATTAAAACTGGACCAAGTGAAAACTGACAAATAATAAAATGTCAACTCTCGACCTCGCTCCAGACATGTCATGTCTACTTTAATTATTTGTAACATTTTAAATGGCAACACTTTCATTTTTCAACACATTCTTTTCTTGACAAATTCTTGTGTGGCTTAATTCAGATTTAAGAAAAAAAAAAATATATTACCATTGTGGGTTAGGATAACTTTTAAACTAGAATCCCTGGCACCTATGGGCCCGTTAGCTAGTGGGGCCTTACATTAGCAGGTCAAATTATTTACCATTTGTAAAGAAAGAACACACGCATGCTCTCATATGAGCGAGACTTAACTGCCCCGACCACGTTGAGATCAATAAGGCATATTTTTGTCACCAATATACGTCGTCTCAGTGTGGTGACGGAGTAAGAATACAATATGTCACCACCCCATCTCATCCCATGGGTGTCGTAAAAACCGACTAAGAGACTATCTGTGAATGTTGTCTGTACGAAATAAAAAGAAGGAAAACTTTAAATGAAACCCTATACCAATCCGTCTGGCCAGCGTGGTATTAGAAGGCCGTTTCTGCAGTGGGACATTAATGGGCTGTTATAATGAATGGGGAAAATGCAACTTGCAAATATCATAGCCTCTTGAAGGAGCGCTTGTTTCGTAAATTAAAATCAATACAGCCTGTTAGAATGCACTGCTAAACATGGGCCTACGAGTAACATAGAAAAAAAACTCGGTTCCCACTTTTTGCATCCTTCTCATTCCAGTGTACATCGAATAAGGTCATCAGTCAACCCAACTGGGGGGTGTCCTATCTCACACCTGCTAAGTACTCGTAGTAGTCTATATTTAAAGATACATTAGCTCCAAAGTCTGTCGTTCTAAAGCAGATATAGATAAATTATTTGCTCTATTGCTCGCAAGGTATTTTAATTTAAATATTTTGCATTTGTACATTAAAATAAATAATGTTCAGTTATAACAAGATTCCACTATGCGTTAATTATAGTTCTTACCTGATAACTACATACTAGGAAAATACAACTGACAACAAAATGCCTCCGTATTGAGAAATTCGCATCTTTAAAGCCCGATTTACGCATCGACAAGTACAGTAGCGAGCTAAGTAGTAAGTTGTTGATTAAATTGATTTAAATAGATCTCCATCTTATTTTTTGGCGAGTTAAGTACGAAGTACTTTCTCGCGTCTCGCCAACTTAACTCGCTAAAATAGATGATGGAGATCTATTTAAATCAACTTAATCAACAACTTACTACTTAGCTCGCTACTGTACTTGTCGATGTGTAAATCCGGCTTTAGTGTCACTTCATTTGGAAATTAACATGGCACTTGTGGTTCAGAATAACTAAAACAATAATTTTAATTACCATTTAGTATAAGATAAAGTCGCTTTTGCTCTCTGTCCGTTCCTACACATGGTTAAATCTTTAAAAATCATCATAACACCCCATTAATGTCCCACTGCAGAAACGGGGCTCCTCGTGACGGAGGGATACTTCGCCTACTAATACCACGCTGGCCAGACGGATTGATATAGGGTTTGATTTTAAGTTTTCCTTATTTTTATTTCGTAAGGATAATATTGACGGATAGTCCCTTAGTGGGTTTCTACGACACCCATGGGATGAGATTGGGTGGTGACATATTGTATTCAAACTCCATCACCACATGGAGGGAGGTTTAAAAATACGCAATAAATTTTCAATCGGTTTATTTTAATAGATGGAGTGATTTAAGGGGATGGTTTGTTATGTATATGTATATGTTAATACATGCATAATAATTATTGTAAAGTAACTGTAAGCGTTGCATCCGAGCAAAGGCCGCAGCGGGTCACTAGATAAATTATATAAGTAAACCTGGTGTTTTATTTAACAAAACAGTTAGTTTCAAGTTCAGGTAGACTTTAAACAAAAGTTTTTTCCTAATCTTAACTAAAAGAATAAAACAATGGTGACTAGATGAATAAGTTGCTTCCCTACTCTCTAGCTTTACGGTACTACATAATACGAGTAACTCTGAACCAGACAATATAAATTATTGTAGGTAATTAATATTATTACATAAATTAATAGCTACTGCACTCTAATGTGGAAAGCACATTAAAATTTCAAATTATTGTGGAAATTGCTGTTTTAAAAACGGTCACAGGTGACCTTTTGCAGAATATCCCTATCTAAAAGATTAGCTTTTAATTGTTTTTACTGAACTCTCCTGTTTTTTTGCCTCAAGGTAGGAGACGAACAAATGGCCCATTTGATGGTAAAAAGTAGGGTTACCTGACTCTTAGAAGGACGTCAGCAATGCTAGAACACAGTTAAGACGCTGAATGCCCTGGAAGCACTTTACATAGTATTGATTTAATCCTTGCAGTGCAGTCGAGCTTTGTTAATGAGTTTCTAAAAAAAAATAAGGGGAAACTCTCTCTATGCAAGAGTATTGAAAGAACATCCTTGGCACATATTTTAATTTAATGAAGCAACAACCAAAACTGTTGCATAAACAATCCACCAAAGAAAAAAAACGACACAGTAGTAATTTCTTTAAAAGTCAAATAAAAAAAGCCATTAATTGCATACATTAATACACATATTGACATTTAAGTTGGCATAACAACGTAGTGTAATTATAACTCTCCGATCAATCGAAATTGAATCGCTTCGTATATCAAATATCTATCAAAGATCGTTCGATAAGAGAAGTGACCTCGTCAACATGACGAGCGGATGTCAACTGATCCTTTATGATAATAATTAAAAGAGTTACTTATACCAGATGCAAGGTCACTTGAAGACTTTAGTTATTCGGAGCGAGGCTGTAAAGTCTCGGACTTTTCACTCTTAAGCAACATTTATACACACGCACATTGATATATAAGATGATATGTTATTACGGTTTCGTTATGGACAGTGTAATGCTTATTTTATAACAGATGAATTTGATTGTGTTGAGACATTTCGACGACCTCTGTGGTGTAGTTGTTACATGACGCGGCTGCTACGCAGAGGTCTCGGGTTCTATTCCCGCTTAATGCAAATTATTATGTGTATGAAAATGGTTGTAAGTATGGTCTCGGTGTTTTATATTTATAGTATTTTTGTATGTATTTAAAAAAAGAAGTATTTAAATATCCGTTGTCTAGTACCCATAGTACAAGCTCTGCTAAATTTGGGACAAGATGGCATTGTCTGAAAAATAGTGATGAATGAATGTGTGAGTTTATTACTATTGAGCACGGGTCCTAACCCTTGATACGTAGGTGTTATCTGTTGTGACCACACAATTAAAGGTTGAGTCGGTTTATGGCATCGTATATTTTAATAACAGTAAAAAGTTAATCCTGTTTTTTAATGTTAATGCATTTTTTATGATGGTGTTATTTGTTTGTATGTGATTAGGTTTACCTTTTGGTTGTCACATCATTTTTTTTTTTTCTTTATAAAGACAACTCCCGCACTAGGGATCATGCCTTGTGTCGCGGGGACCTTTTACAAACATGAATTAACGGACACAAAGAACACCCAGACCAGGACAATAATTTGTGGATCTCACAAATTATTGTCCTGCGTGGGGATCGAACCCACAACCTCTTGCACGGCAGCCGCTTGCGCTACCGTCGCGCCACCGAGGTCGTCAATATTTTACTTTTTATTGTATTTATCTACTTTTTGTTATTATTATAAAATTAGGTCATGTTATGTTTAAGGATTTAGGTTTTCGAACAAGTGATATTATGAGACATGGTTTTAGGGCTAGTTACCGGACACATGATGATTCGGGCAAAAAGTGTTATGACACGCTAGATTATGGATATAAAAATTATGAGACAAAATAGAGAACCCAGGGACGGTGTCTATAGGACGGTTCTCTATAGGACGGTTCATATAGGATAAACACCGTGTATATTAGTCCGTTCAATACCGACATGCCCACGACTGAGTACCCCCAGTATTAAGTAGTCCGTTTGGGATATAAAAACGTTATAAAAAAGACTTCTCCGTGTGTTGACAGAGTAAGAATACAGTATGTCACCACCCTATCTCATCCCATGGGTGTCGTAACAACCGACTAAGGGACTATACGTGAATATTATCTTTACGTAATAAAAAGAAGGAAAACTTGAAATTAAACCCTATACCAATCCGTTTGGCCAGCGTGGTCCAGTAGGCCAAGTATCCCTCCCTCTAGTGACGAGGCCCGTCCCTGCTGTAGGACATTAATGGGCTGTTAAGATGATAGAAAAGACTGCGATGACAAGACTCTTAAGAAGTTATTTTGATAACATGCAGGAGAACGTGCACCTATTAACCGAATTATGAAATCGTTTAATAATAATTTCATTGATATTGATTTGTTTCACTTATCATCTTCTAAATTTAAAAACCTCATGTTGGAGAACATAAATTAGTTATACAATTTTTAGGCTTATGTGTTAGTCATATTTTTGTATAAATATTGTATTAGTATTTTGTGGATAACGGTGTGGATTGTGTAATTACTTAATTAAGACTGTAACCTTATATTGTTTATGCATACACTGTATTACACAATTGTTTGTTGTCCTAAATTAAGAAAAATAAAACACATGTGTCACAAGACATCATACATCAGACATATTTACTCGATCTCTATAATTTCCATATTAATTCACCATTGAACTTGTTTACTTGTCATAAATCTGTATTTATTCCTTTGTATCGGTTATTGAGCTTCCGTAAATGTGTAATTATAATAACTAACTGACGCAATGGGTCTCATAACAGCGGAAGTTATAGGTTCAATCCTCACATAACAATTTGACAACATTTATTGACGACTTCTGTGACACGATAGCGTCATAGCAAATTGATATCAATCAATATTGAGTTCTATTCCCATCATCAGTTCTATCCCATATATAATCAATCGATTACACTTGTAAGTATAATAATTGTACATATTATGTGAAGAATTTAACTGGATTATTGATGTATGCTCCGTGTGGTGACGGAGTAAGAATACAATATGTCACCACCCCATCTCATCCCATGGGTGTAGTAAAAACCGACTAAGGGTCTATCCGTGAACATTACCTTTACGATATAAAAAGAAGGAAAACTTGAAATTTAAACCCTATACCAATCCGACAGGCCAGCGTGGCCAACTATCCCTCCGTCACGGGAGGAGGCCAGTCCCTGCAGTGGGAGTTGGGACATTAATGGGCTGTTATGATGATGGCACACTATAATTATGAGTACTTTAACGTTTGTGCTTCTCTGGTTGTTTCCTATACCTACATGATAATAAGTACCACCTAGAGTTAGAGTCTAGATAAGTAATAAACATTATTCTACATTTTTAACTAACACTAATCGTGCGGGAAAAGCACCTACAATCTGACAGACAGATGTAGTCGTTTACTATTCTTTCTAAGGCACAGATATCTGAACAAAGTTCTAAGGTATTATAATTCAAGCCTACAAATTGTTCAAAACAAAAACAATTGTTCTTATCCTCACCTATTAAACAAAAAGCTCCAATACATAGGAGAAATGTTATATCACTGGACTAGAATGCCGGAACAATCAGCCAGTATCACGTATACAGATGGCATTGCATTATTAGGTACATGGTCCCATAGCGTGATATTAACAGAAGGCAATATTGTTTGAGATAACCAATCTACAGACGTAATAAATAGACTAATGAGTGTCAATATCAAGTGGACCAATCGCGTGCCTGTGTGTGTGTAATTTTATAGAGAAGTTAATACCGCTGGATTTGCTTTTTTCGTGTTTGTTTGATGATAATTTGTTCATGTTATTACATTCTGGTATCCTTATACCCCTTTTCTTTTTTAGTTCTGGTGGTTCTGGCCTGCAGTTTTTGAGGTCGAATCTTTTTTTCAATAGCGGAGAAAATTAGAATTAGGTATGTAGCTTTTAATACGACATTGGCTAGGTAAATTCTGAAAATGATGTTGATCTTGTTTGCTTTTTTTTCATGTATAGAATTGATCCTACATATTAGAACAACAAAATGAAAATTTTACTATGACTGCTTATAGATCTCAATTCCTGAAAAATGGGTGTAGTGTACCGCAGGGTAGCATACTCGGACCGCTGTTGTTTGTTTTATATGTAAATGACCTTCCAACCATCACACCCTATCAATCAATATTGTTCGCAGACGACATTTCAATAATTATACCTAAAAGTGACATTTCTAAAAATTTTAATAATACCATAAATAATACATTACAATCAATAATGACATGGCTTGAATCAAATAATTTATGTGCAAATATCTCAAAGACAAAATATATACAATTCTCTAAATATAAAATAGTGCATGAAACGTTAAATATATCAATAATAATGAAAATCTGGCAAAGGTAGATAATATTAAGTTCTTGGGATTACACATAGACCAGCACTGTAACTGGAAACTACATATACAGAATGTTTGCACTAAACTGAACAAATTTGTATTTGCCCTCCGCAATTTGCAACGTGAGGCTGGGAGACCTGCAGCGCTAACATCGTATTATGGTTACGTGGAGTCTGTTCTTAGGTATGGTTTGGTTCTGTGGGGAAATTCGACAGACATCAACAAGGCCTTTATTAGTCAAAAAAGATGCATTCTCTATGCAACGCAGGTCCACTGGACTCATGCAGACCTCTATTTAGAAACCACGGCATCTTAACACTTGTGGACCTATACATAATGGAAGTCTGCATTCATGTGAAAAAATTCACAAATGAATTTACCACGGCACGGGACAATTCCACCATAGGAAAAAGGGATCCTACTAGATTACTGATCCCTGGCTGCAGGACATCGTTGTTTAAGCAAAACTGTTACATGATGTGTATTGGGATATTTAATAAACTTCCTAAGCCCATTCGTGAGCTACCCTTAACAAAATTTAGAAAGGAGTTAAGAAAATGGCTTTTTAATCACAATTTTTACACAATTAAGGAATTTTTCGAATTGAAATCATTTTGAATTATTTTAGATTAATTATTTTAATAAAGTTATTTCCGAATTATGTTAAGAATTATAGTAAAAAGTTTTATGTTTTTTATTCTTTGTTTTTGTAAAGTAATGACATACTCGTATCTTATGTAGTAAAGTCTTATTGTACTCGTAAATATTTGCATGCCGTAACTGGTGTGACCGTAATGTGATGTTCTTCTTACTTTATCAATACCTTATTATGTACCACTTTCTACGCAAATAAAGTTATTCTATTCTATTCTTTTCTATTCATTATCTAGGTTATGATAAACTAATCATTTTTAAGTCAATCAAGCAATTAGACACATACATTTTATGAATACACAGTTCATTTCATACAACCCTAAAAAAGTTTACTAGTTTCATGAACATGAATGATGTTATATACACACATCAAAAAAGTCTAAGCAACATGCATGATATTACAAATTTACCATTTATATTAATTTATTTTACCATTTATTTTAATTATAACGTTGTATTTTATTTTTAAAATAATATTTTTAGGGTTCTATGATGTAAAAATAACAGCTGTTTTCTTTATAAGTTCTTTTAATAACAGAAATTAACAATATTAGAATATACAGGTACATAAGAAACTAAACTTTTTTTTTACAAATTGAAATTTCTTAAGAAAATGAATTTATTGTGAAAGAATAGGACAATTTAATACAAAGTATGGCCTCCTCTGCTATTCAGAACTTGTCGGCAACGATTATTCATTGAATTAATGAGACTGTTTATGTCATCTTGCGGTATTCGCTCCCAATGGAATTGTAGCAAATCCTTCAGCTGTTGGGTTGTTGTCACTCCGTCCAAGTCCTTCAAAACACGTCTCTGGAGCATGTCCCATGCGTGCTCGATGGGGTTGAGGTCTGGCGATTGTGCAGGCCAGGGCAATACCTGGATGCTCTCCGTTGCCAAGTATTCACTGGTTCGCCGAGCTGTATGTGAACGCGCATTGTCATGCATTAACGTAAAATCGGAGCCAAAGGTTTGTGCAAATGGATGGACATAAGGTCTGAGAATATCCTCAACGTAATTTTCAGCGTTCATGTTTCCATTTACAAAAACGAGCTCAGTTCGCCTGTTCTTCATAATACCCGCCCATACCATAACTGTTGAGCCGCTGTATGGATGAACTTCCTGAACGCACCTGAGTCTTTCAGTATTTCCGGGTCGACGGTACACTCGCACCCTTCTTGTATCAGGCCTAAACCCGAATCGCGACTCATCGGAAAACATAATTTTATCCCATTGTTCCTGGGTCCATGTTATGCGTTCTCTACACCATTCATTTCGACGAGCGCGATTCCCGTGACGTATCGGTGGGCACCTGATAGGGCGTCGAGCTCGTAGGCCGTACTCATGCAGTCGATTTCGCACAGTTTGGGGACTTACATCAACACCACTTGAATTTTGTAGCCTCAAACTTATCTCTCGAGCGGTTAACATCGGCTGGCGTCTTGCAGTCAGTTGTATGTACCGGTCTTGCCGAGTGGTTGTACTCCTTTTACGGCCTGGATGCTGTTCAGCGGGTTCCCCTGTATTATTGTAGCGCTGCCAAAGACGACAAATAACACTTCTATGAATACCAAAATGTCGAGATACCTGAGATTGATTACTTCCCGCTTGCAACATCCCTACAGCTCTTTGCATTTCATCTGCCGTCAAATGACGTCGCTCCATGACGTAAAGAATATCTAACAATTCAATTTTGTCGCCAACTGTATTTAAATGGTTGGTAAAATTATAAAATCAAGACTAAAACGTAGCAATTAACATGCACTCAAATTCAAACAAATTCGCAGTCATTTGAATTTTATGAAAAAAAACAAAACATAATCGAAATTTTTTTTTTACAACCAGCCAGTATGTCATCAATAACAAAAAAGTTTACTTACCTATACACTTTGAGTGAGTAAATACTTAGAAATTAATTAATATAAATGGTAAATTTGTAATATCATGCATGTTGCTTAGACTTTTTTGATGTGTGTATTTTCCGCAGATAAAACTACATAGTGCTCTTAATTTACATAACAAAATAATGTTGACGCTAAATAAGTACGTAATATTGATTAAGGTATAAACAACTCCAATAAATACAGAGTAATGGTCAAAAATCGTGAGCCCGCGTCGCCCGAAGGTCGATACGAAGCAGAGGCCGATCGGTCACCGCGAACAATAGCCATCTGTTGTAATTACTATTACTTATAACTTGTGCAATTGATAGTACACCCGATATAAGAAACATGGCCTATCATTCATGGGCAGAGATAGACGTAATACTAGCATTACATTGAGCTTGAAAAATATTATCTGCTACGTAATATCAGTACATTAAAACTATCGCATTACGTACTTTTAGATACTATGAGTTAGCGGGAAGTACTAATGGGGTATGCAATATAAACTTTTTGTTTCGTGTTTAACTTCGCTCGAAAATATATACATACATACATAAACTCACGCCTTATCCCGTCCGGGGTAGACTAGACGACAGACTTTTCGCTCGAAAAGTTTTCTTAAATAATGGTATTCATCTAATATCACGAAAATGTAAGCTCGCATGACCAGCCAGGAATCAGCTTTAGATTATAGCCGTTGTAACTTGTGCTGAAACCCTATTGAACTCTTTCTTGTTTCCTCGTGTAATAGGTAGAACGATGAACGACCGACAGATGATTAAGGGTAGGCTTTATATCAACTTTTTCCTCTTTTTCATAGATTTTCTACTTGGTTTTCACTATACCGATACGCTACAAATTACTGGTTAGCTGGTGCGTGTAGAGTAAAAAAAAATAGAGCTACGATTTAACAATAACAATAAATATCATTGTTATCGTTTTGTAATTACAATTTTTGTGGAGACGAAATAAAAATACAAGGTGGCACCTTCCTGATTAGTCTGAGAGGGTCGTTAGTCAAAAGTTTGCAAATATATTTGTAAAAAAACGAACTTGTCTGGCTAAAACCAAGTTTCAGGTTAGCAATGCACTAACACGCTAATAGTTATGTAAATGAAATGTTAGAATTATTTTTATTTATTACGGAACCTACTACTACTTGGTAATAAAGCTTTATAGAAGACAAGAGCAAATTATCCTGTATACGATTGATTATTAAGTCACATGATGTAATGCATATATTTATTACATTGACAATAATAAGTGTCGACGGATATTAATTGCAGTCGTAAGTGAAATGGAATGCACAGTATGCTTACGTTTATTCAATGTAAATCACGGTATTCAAAGAGCTGTATAAAGTTGTTTAGATTTCTATGGATATTCTAATATATTGGAATAGAAACAGAATCTTAAATTTGTCATTCGTTGAAAGTAAAGAAAGTTTGACTCACTCTAATTCTTAAAATCCGTGGTTGCTTTTTTAAAAGCTGTCGCATCGGCTATTGGTACGTCGGCCTAACTACCGTGCGCCTATTAATGGATGACATAAATTCTGCGTGCAATGAATTCTATGATTAAGTAATAAATATGTAACAAAAATGACGCGTAAAATAAAAGAATCTTATTGCGTGTTCGTGTAATAAATAGAATTTGACCGAGATCGGAGTATCAAGATAATGGTACAGTTTGATCGAATATCAGTTTCATTGTTAGTGAGAATACGGAAGGCAATTGTATCATTGTAATTACTATTTTGCACGTAACTATTGTGTAATATCGATAAAAAAATATATCGATTGATGTGATCGATTCTATTATGCCGTGGACGACTCGATTTAGTGGTACCAAATAATCATAATTGTTTCGTTATTCAATACAAAATCAAATTTCAGACATCGATCGGCGATCTTAAATGTAACGTCAGTCTTTACAAAAATTTTTGCTCTCTTGCAACCAAGGAGAAATTAAGTTAATACATAAACTGTCTACGAAGAATATAATATAAAAGTCAGCACAGTCAGAAACATTACATACGTACATTAGCATTAAAGGAGATACATAACTTTTCAATAGCTTTCAATATTTTAACTAAATCCAAAAAGTATGATATTGTGAATGTGAGACTTAAGCATACTAACTAACACTTAACATTGGTTTTACTTTGCATTACTTAGTCGTTACTAACTCTACACCTATTGTGAGTCAATGCCAGGTTCTACCAGCCTGACAGAATAAGATAGCTATCATAACAGCCCATTAAGGTCCTACTGCAGGGACAGGCCTCCTCCCGTGACGGAGGGATACTTGGCCTACTAATACCACGCTGGCCAGACGGATTGGTACAGGGTTTAATTTCAAGTTTTCCTTCTTTTTATTTCGTAAAGATAATATTCACAGATAGTCCCTTAGTCGGTTTCTACGACACCCATGGGATGAGATGGGGTGGTGACATATTGTATTCTTACTCCGTCACCACACGGAAGATAGCTATAGCTTGCGAAAAATCTTAATCGTCATTGGCAGCACCCACAGGCCGAGTGACTTCTGCGCAACCACCAACCCGCACTAGTCAAGCGTGCTGAGTTACAGTTTCTAAGCCTTAACGTTTCGTATTTTTAGTCCATCGCATGAGACCAACATTACACATTAAATATTCTTGCCTTACATATTGTTGCATAGGTCTGGGTGTTTACTATATAATATAATATTATTATATGTATTTACAAAAAAAAGTTTTATGTTTATCCCTTGTCTAGTACCCATAGTACCATAGTAAGCTTTGCTTAGTTTGGGACTAGGTGGCGATGTGTGAGGATTATTTATTTATTTATTATTTTATTTTAGTCCAACACGTGACAGCAACATTACAGATTAAATATTCAGCCTTACATATACCTTTATTGTAGTACCTACATAAGTACTCCTATTGAATGTAAAGTATACACCGGTCCCACAACTAGATCACTGGTGCACCTGGCTGTATCCTGTATAACAAAGTGGTGCAACTGGAGCAGAATACAACGAAAGCGAGTGAATTATTCAAGCGCTATCTGTGCGAACGCGCACGAGCCACACAAATTGTGCGCCCGAGCCACCGGTACGTATCGTCACGATGTTAATGTAAAGACTGATGTGATAGATCGACCTGGGAATAGAAAGTGATGGGGTTTGATTATGGACTGTACTTGTTTAGTTTTGGGATTTTATTTAAGCTGAAATAAGGACCCTGAAGATATAGTAAAAAAGTCAAATGTTTTCTTTTTTTCATGGGTCAAGGAGACCGGTGTAAACACCGAAAGATGTTTAAAGACAAAGTATAAAATACATCTAAGAGACAAACTTTAAAATTACTGAAAAATATTACGACATTAAAGTAAGTGACTCTATTTGAAACGACTAGGTGCGAAGGCTATAATTATGTTACTCTTTCTTGTACTAACGCGCTAAGTAATGTGTTATCGAACTTTATGGCGGCCGCTGGTGCTTTCCAGTCCAATGTTATTAAAAATAAAATGGATCGTATCCTGGATCTGTTCATCTCCAATGTTGATTGTTTCGCTAATAACTGTACACCTTTGGTACCCCCTGACGATTATCACCCGCCATTGTTTGTAACAGTGCCCTTAGAATCTAACTTTACTCCAATGGTACATAACTCGAATCGTAAACATAACTTCTATAGAGCTAATTATGAAACCATCAGTAATGAACTTAACAAATTGGACTGGACACAACTACTTGCTGATCTTTGCCCTGATCAATGCGTAGACACTTTCTACGACATTATTTACGGTATTATTAAATCTCATGTCCCACTAACTCGACCCAAAAACTCACGTTTTCCCGTATGGTTCACACCTGCTTTAATTCGAATTTTTAAAATGAAAGAAAGGGCCTGGATTAAATGGAAGCGGTTCAGTAATATTTCTGCCTATGAGGATTTCTCTACTTACCGAAAACTATTTAAATCCGAGTCAAATAACTGCTTCAAAACTTACATGAATTCGGTAGAGGATAGCATTCCCCTAGATATTAAAATACTTCTGGACTTTTATTGCTAATCGTAGAGGCAAGGCAAATATACCAGAAAACATGTACCTTAATAATGCTAACTCAAACAGTCCAACTGAAATATGTAACATGTTCTCTAGCTTTTTCAACTCAGTTTTCGAACCTTCTTTACTTGACCCTCGGATGTGGCAACCTCCTGGCTGTTATTCTGACAATGTATCTTGTATCGCTGATTTAAACCTCCCATTTGATACCGTTTTAAGGGCACTACAAACCTTGGATGTCAACAAGGGTCCTGGTCCTGATGCTATTCCTCCAATTTTCTATAAAAATACTGCTAGTTCTATTTGCGTCCCACTGCATTTAATTTATAACAAGTGTCTTAGTAATGGTATATTTCCTATCACTTGGAAACGCGCTTTTATCACACCAATACATAAAACTGGTGATAAAAATAACATAGAAAATTATCGGCCTATTTCTATTCTGTCTACCTTGTCAAAGCTTTTCGAAAGTCTTGTGCACACTCAATTATATCCTTATTTTCATACTGTCATTATTCCTGAACAACATGGTTTCGTTAAACGTAGATCAACAACAACTAATCTTATGTTGTTCACTAACACCATTTTTGAACATATGGACGATCAAACTCAAGTAGACAGTTCCATATTGGGCCCGCTCCTTTTTGTTATTTTCATTAATGATATTAATACATGCTTCACTCACTCCAAATTTTTACTATATGCCGACGATATTAAGATTTTTCGAGCTATTACGAACTCAAACGATTGTTCACTCCTTCAAGAGGATCTAGATAGATTGTCCACATATTGTACCATGAACAAACTTCAACTAAATTTGTCTAAGTGTAGTACTATTACATTCACTAAGAATAAGAACATTGTGTCATGCAATTACACTATACATAACACTATTCTTCAACGTGTAAATCAGATTCGCGATTTAGGAGTATTAATAGACTCAAAACTTCACTTTGATGTTCACATTGACAACATTATAAACAATGCTTATAGAATGTATGGCTTTATAATGAGATCGACAAATGATTTTAAAAGACCATCTACTTTCTTAATATTGTATAATACACTAGTTCGTTCACAGTTGGAATATGCCGTGCAAGTTTGGAGCCCCTTCTATGATAAATATTCAGGAGGGCTAGAAATGGTCCAAAAGAAGTATTTACGTACTATGCATTATAAGTGTCGACAGCCTAGGCTACATTACACTGAGCTTTTGAGTAAGTACAGGTTGTTGAGCTTGGAGTCCAGGCGGATTCTTTTAATGGTTATGACTCTGCACGGTATTTGTAACAGTAATTTCGATTGTAGTGAAATTACAAATCAGCTGAGCTACATTGTACCTAGAACCATGCGCCGCGGCGTTTGCGTGGCCAGGCTGTTTCACACCGCAAGGTGCAAAACGAATGCTGGTGAGCGCGCTCCTTTGCGGCGCATTGTTCAAACATATAACACACACTTTACAGAGCTGGATATTTTTGATTTGTCTAGATCTCAATTTAAATCCTCGGCTTTGGCAATACTAAATTCTATGCAAATTTAAATTTTTCAAATTTCAGTTTTTTCTTTTATAACGTTTTTATTACATATTACTAATGTCATTGTGCGCGTACATGTAAATATTCTTAACTTATTCAGTGGACAATAGTGTGGGTTATGCGTTTACATATACCAAATTATTGTATTTTAGTTAGTAAGATATAACGTGTAACTGTTTTTTGTCCCAATAAAGTAAAATAAATAAAAAGACATTGTAACCGTTAAGAGGGCTTTTCGAACGAATGTATTTTTGAACAAGTTTAATAGATTAAACATGTCTCTGGCGACTCTCATTTTCTCCACGAATAATTAATATGTATAGGGAGACAATTTGCCGTCACAAAAACGTAAATTTTATTTGCATAGGCTTAAAATTATTGTTCGCCAATAAAACAGTAGCTTTCTCTATTATTCAGAGGAAAGAACAGGCTCTCCCGACTGCAATAAACAAGATGGGAATTGACGTGTAACGGAAAAGCTCCTAGAACGAAGCCAATCTATATAAACAATCGGTAAGTTACCACAACCTACTTTCATCCTTATCTCAAGTACCACCTGTCGTACGGACGCGACTTAGTTACAAAGCGAAGATCGCTATCTGAATGTTTCATAAAAATATGCTAGAGGATGCGTCTATAAACCTATTTACATACATTTTGATATCATGATTTGAATATGGCGTAATGTGTTGATTTCACTTAGTTCAATTTAGACCAGAACAATAATACTTTTAAAGGTAACAGTTGTTTTTAAAATAAGCATTTGATAATGGTTCTTATCAAAGATATTTTTAGAAAATATTTTAGATTGCAAAATTTAATTTCGTTGGGATCTATCTAAGACACTTTTCAGGTCTTGCGTAAGGGATACGGATTAGCTTCGAATGCTTGAGTAACGTTTTACTTATTGCCATCCTGACTCATAAAGTATCATCATCAAGTCAGAACGCCATTGTTAGGTTCCTACCAAATTTGGATAGGTAGTGGACGTAACACAGCAGACAGTGAAGGTGACCGCTAACGCATTGTAAGGGGGCCTCCAGTCCTTCAACCTACATCTGCGTCGTAAGTCCCAGATGCTGTCATGCAAGTGTTCCGTCCTCTATCACGCGATGGACCCGGCACCCGCACGGAGAATTCATGGAATGCTAAGATTAGGTCTTATCTTAGAGGAACACCGAACTTTATTTTTTTGGAAATTTGAATATGCCTTCCGTTCCGTGAAACGGAAGGAAGGAAAGTACCTAAATGCGTCTAAAAAACCTTTCTGACAACGAACATGTTTTTTATACCCATTATATACAAACTCAGCTTAAATTATATAAATGGTTGTGTGGATGTGTTTTGAAATAATGCTTTACTGAAGAAGCTTTTCTATTTTCTCCTCTTCAAAAGATCAATGTACCAACAGAAACACATCAAGCTATACCTACATTGTCATTCAAAAACATATTTTATTGCAATGGATTACGATACACAGGGTACTTCTAAAAAGTATCCTCAGTAACCAACGCACAATGAATAGAATCTTATTTCATTCCTATCATCAACATCATCTAACACAACAAAGAATCTTATGTAAAATATTCTGACCAAACAATGAGCTCAATTTTGTATATATAATATAAAACTCAGCGGGCAGGAAGCCTTTGTTGTATCGTCTAGCTCAAATCATAATAAGCCTGCGTAATCAGATACTAAAACACTTTTAATTTTGTCTCGACCTTCAATGCCGGCCGTTCACGAGCAGTGAAAACGAGAGGCAGATAAACAATCGCGATCGTGCACTACCTACCACCGATTGAAGACTTTTATCGTTGTACTGTTGGGTAGAAAAGTGTTTGTTCCCTGACTCTTTTTTTTTCCTTTTTCTTTCTGGTTAGGTTAGTGCCAGACCCAAGTGTCAAGAGTTGTTTAAGCTGCCCTTAGACCTCTGAAATGTGGCTTAACGTCTTTACTACGGTGTAAGCTTGGACTTTTTACATGCTCTCCAAAGCATGGAGATGCTCAGAGGATATACCTTAGTCAGGTTACCTACCTATGGACTTACCTAGGCATCGTTGCTTTAAAAAAAATAAAACGTGTGGAAATAGTGTAAAAAAGTGACATTTATGAACGTTTGCGTTTTTCACATAGTGATCACATATGCACGTGTAACTTGTAAATCAGTGATAGCAACTGGCTGTTGGCTGATGACGTCATATTTTTTATTATTAGATCGAACAATATGTACGTGACTGCTTCTGGTGATTTGGTAAACAAACCAAAGTGTATCTTCCCCTTTTCATCTTATAGGTCACGTAAAAGGCGAACCCACACATACCTAAGTCATCGGAGATATTCTTTTTTTTCTAAGCAAAGGACTGCAGCAAATTTAGGTATCGTGGATTTTAATAAAGTATTTGGCTGCTAATCAGCAGGCGTAAGTAACGAAACTGTATAGATGGCTGATCTTTTGTTAATGTTTTAATTATAATAGTGGAACTTGACTTTTAAATAACTTTTAACGAAATAAAATATTTATTTAACACAATATTTGCAACAACGATTTTGTTGTTGACTGTACGTATCCAATAGACAGGGGTCGCAGCGAAGCCTTCGATTGCGTGGCACGTGCGCCTGCGACGCAAAAAGTGACGTTATTCTACTCCAGAACAGTTTGAATAGATTGTTTAGAAATAATTTTAATTTGATTTATGTTTTGTAATTATTTATGTTGGTAAACTAGATGTTGAAGAAACTATTTTGGAGTTTTTTACAAGACTATGTTTAGCCAGAAAGAGTTAAAAAACAAAGCATAGTTAATTTAACTTTTTCATTGATGATTTTTGCTCTTTAATTTTTTGTAATTACCTAAACCTAGTAGTATTTCTAGATAGGTACTATACGTTATTCGATAACTACCAGCAAGTTATTATAATATGCACAAAGTAAGTGCAATTGAATTATAATAAATGCAATATGCCAACAGCCAACTGATTCGCGATATCTCATGACAAACGGACAAAATGACCTCTGTCATGTCATAAATGTTGACATTGCTGTATGTGACAAATTAAATGTGTAACAAGTAAAACGAGGTATGAATAATATTGCTTTTCCATTCAATATGCACCCTTAAAGTAAGGAATTAAGAATGAATTTACATATTCAGGAAGCTACGTAAAAGGCGTATAAAATGACTTAAAGTAGTCTATTATATTCTTTGAAATTAAAGTTCATAATTGCCAAGAAAATATTACATACATATCTAGTCAAAGTACACTATTTTTTTATTAGAGATTACTTCATGTGGTGTAGGAATAACAATTCAAAATTTCTCCAACCTATATCATTCTGAGGATGTTTCCAATAAGATATAATAATTCTTTGCCTTGTACAGTATAGGAAACATTTATAGAAGTATTTTTCGAAGACAAAGTAGGTTAAACAATTTATAATTAATTTTGGTAAACAGCAATTCATAACAGCCCTTTAATGTCCCACTGCAAGGACGGGCCTCCTCTCGTGACGGAGGGATACTTGGCCTACCAATACCACGCTGGCCAGGCGGATTGGTACAGGGTTTAATTTCAAGTTTTCCTTCTTCTTTTTACTTATTATTTACGGTTTGTCCCATAGTCGGTTTTTACGACACCCATGGGATGAGACAGGGTGGTGAGTGGTGACATATCGCATACCTCGGACAACAAAGGCGTATCTCGAAAACACCAACTTTACAGGAGAGCCAAAAAACAGTTTGTTTCTAGAATATTGCCTGAACTAATAATGATAGTACTTTGTATCATATATCATAAGAAGCCTCTAAATGAGCTCTTTAATATGTATTTACCGAAATTATAGATAGATTTACTGTTTTTATACTACAGGGAAAATTAACAGTTACCTATTTATTGTATTAGAGTTATTCTTAAGTAACTGTTGGTAAATAAACATACGCCTTTTTTGCTGTTCATTTATAAACAAAACTTGGATCTTATGTATATAAACGCTTT
This sequence comes from Schrankia costaestrigalis, assembly GCA_905475405.1. Classification (NCBI taxonomy): domain Eukaryota; kingdom Metazoa; phylum Arthropoda; class Insecta; order Lepidoptera; family Erebidae; genus Schrankia; species Schrankia costaestrigalis. The sequence continues at coordinate 11,319,754 of FR997843.1, read as the reverse complement.
TATTGCTTGTTTTTCTCGTGATATAAGCTCGGAGCTTATAGTTTTAAGTACTTATTGCAAGTTTATTTTTGATAATAAATAATAAGTAAGTTTACGTAAGTGTATATTGCAGTAATAATTTATTAAGATTTTATATTGTATGTGACACACTTATTTATTGCAGGAAGAAATATTTTACAGAGTAATACATATTTTCTTATATTTTCATAATAACAAAAAATAACTTTACATTTTAATTTAAGAATTGTGGGTATCTAATTTGCTATGGTTTTACAACTAATGTACAATATATCAAAAAGTGTTAGGTAATTAATTACAGGAATAAAACGAGATGATCAATATTTTTTATTAATTCTTGATTTTGTACTTATTTTGCTAACTAAAGCAATTTTTTACATCTATGAAGGTTACAAATGTTATCAAACTCTTCTTATTGCACAATGTACCCATATTTATTTACATTTTATACTCAGACAAGAAAAGCCAGCCCTGTCGTGCCGTTCATTACGCCTTTTATAGTAAATTGATTATCAAAATACCCGACATTTGCCAAATAAAATATAATCCTTACACTCCTTCATCCTGACCTCGTGTATGGCCCCAAACACGAACCCAGGTGGAACTTTACCTCACAGTTGGGCAAAGAGGACACTTGTCAAACGTGTTTACAAAAGTTATTAATAATGGAAGAAAATTATTCTTATTATTTTACATAGATAAGCATGTTTAAACAGCAAACAACACTAATAATTTAATTGTATATTGTATACACAATACTTATACAATTAAATTTTTAGTGTTGTTGATGAGGATACCCGCATTCAATATTATGTAACACTTATTGACTTCAATTTTAGGCTACAGTGTCTTTCAAATAGAGCGGGTCGATGTAACTCGTCTGTAGCGGCTATTTTGTTCAGATGACATTTGTCAAATCTGATGTTCCTTACTCATACACTGATGCTAAATCACCATGCCAAGTAACACGGTTCAGCATCAGGTACAAACAGTAAAACTTTGTTTTCAAAATGAGTGTTCGTTAGTGCAAATGCATTGCGTCCATTTTACGGCAGACGTGGTGGTCCTCCAAAGTCCACAAACCAACGACTGGTGACCAAATTAAACGTGACAGGTTAGGTAAATAACCAACAAACCCTTTTACGTCAAAGAAACGCCAGATTAGACGAAAATATAGCCGCTGGACGTGAGAGTAATCAGAAGAGTCCGAAGCAGTCGATTTCTCGATTCGTCGAGTCTTTACAAATATAGCGGCCTTAAAAGCACTCTTTGAGGCACTCGTAAGAAGCCACTTAGAGTGTAACTCTATCATCTGGTCACCACATGAGACGAAATACAAGTTCATGCTGGAGCGCATTCAGAACAAATTCATCAGGTTTTTATATCTAAAACAATATGGGGTCTATCCGGGATATCCACTTTTATATCCAACCTTGTTTGTTCTGGGCATGGTTGGATATGTGAAACTGGAAGTCAGAAGGGAAACTGCGGTACCTACCTACCTGTTAAAAGTCTTTCAAGGTGTAATACACCACCCGGCTATCCTACAGGAGATGAACCTGTGTGTCCCAGACGAATATGTGGGCAGGCGGAGGCGACCGCCGCTGCTGGTTGTTCCCACAGCCCGCACCAACCTACTACAACTAGCGCCAATGACGCGAGCGCTGCGAACACTCAATGCAGTCGCGATACAAATAGATTTGTTTTCTTGCTCGCTGAACGAATTTACAAAGGCCACTTATTATGTGTTATGTTCTGTATAGGATTTTGTTATTTTTATTGTAAGAGTTTGTTTTATGTTTTATTTTTAATAATAAGATTGTGATGTTTATTGTAAGATTTTATTCGTTAACTAGATGTTTTTATTTTTTAACTATAGGATTTGGTGTTTATTATAAGATTTTATGATGTTTATTTTAGAAATAGGAATGTTTAGTTTAAGATTTAATTAATATAATATTTATACACTGTTGTATTAGGTTAAATATCCTGTAAGGACAGTGTATATTATGATAAATAAATAAATTTCTCGCCATGCACATGGACTCGACCTTTCATAGACTTTAACTTGAAGAATTTTAGATCAAGGCTTGGGTCTGCGTGCGAATAACTATAACAATTAACTCAAAACCAAGATGTCCAAGAACAAGAGCTCAAAGATTATGAAAACAAAGTTTTTAAAAGGTTTTAGCTCAAAGTTAATAGCACCAAAGTAGCGTGATTTGATTCCACTTGACTCTTTCTTGTGGGGTTTTCTGAAGTCGCTTAAAAGCTACAATCGACTATTGTCCTGAAAACTAACATAACGCAGATAAAATGTAGTGAAATGCTACAATAACATCTTTAAACCAACATTCTCGCTTGTGAGATGCCTCAATACATGCCAACCCATCAAATTCTGGCACGATGTTAATACAAAACACATAATATCATTAAACCAACCAAACCATCATTATCGCAAGTGAAATGCTACAATACACGCCAACCCATTCAATTCTAGCACGATTATAACATAACACATAACACCACCAGATATTAGCTTGCCAACCCATCCTATTCTCGCAAAACTAACTCCTATGCTTGCCAGCGACAATAAAATGTAGTGAAATGCCACAATACATGCCAACTCATCCAATTCTGGCACGTTTGTAACACAACACATAACATCTTTAAACCAACATTCTCGTTTGTGAGCTGCCTCAATACATGCCAACCCATCTAATTCTGGCATAACTGTTACACAACACATAACATCTTTAAACCAACATTGTCGATTGTGAGCTGCTACAATACATGCCAACTCATCCAATTCTGGCACGACTGTAACACAACACATAACATCTTTAAACCAACATTCTCGTTTGTGAGCTGCCTCAATACATGCCAACCCATCTAATTCTGGCACGACAATAACACAACACATAACATTTTTAAACCAACATTGTCGATTGTGAGCTGCCTCAATACATGCCAACCCATCTAATTCTGGCACGACAATAACACAACACATAACATCTTTAAACCAACATTCTCGTTTGTGAGCTGCCTCAATACATGCCAACCCATCTAATTCTGGCATGACTGTAACACAACACATAACATCTTTAAACCAACATTCTCGTTTGTGAGCTGCCTCAATACATGCCAACCCATCTAATTCTGGCATAACTGTTACACAACACATAACATCTTTAAACCAACATTGTCGATTGTGAGCTGCCACAATACATGCCAACCCATCCAATTCTGGCACGACTGTAACACAACACATAACACCTTTTTTAACCAACATTCTCGTTTGTGAGCTGCCTCAATACATGCCAACCCATCTAATTCTGGCATAACTGTTACACAACACATAACATCTTTAAACCAACATTGTCGATTGTGAGCTGCCACAATACATGCCAACCCATCCAATTCTGGCACGACTGTAACACAACACATAACATCTTTAAACCAACATTCTCGTTTGTGAGCTGCCTCAATACATGCCAACCCATCTAATTCTGGCATAACTGTTACACAACACATAACATCTTTAAACCAACATTGTCGATTGTGAGCTGCCACAATACATGCCAACCCATCCAATTCTGGCACGACTGTAAAACAACACATAACATCATTAAACCAACATTCTCGTTTGTAAGCTGCCACAATAGGTAATACCAACCCATCCAATTCTGGCATATCTGTAACACAACACATAGAAAGGCTGTTCAAATGAAACACACTTATATCCACACGCTATCTATACATACGTAAACATACTTACGTTTGAACTATAACATTCACATTTTTCTGTAAGTAAGATTAAGAATTGTTATCGATAAGGAAGGTATCCTGCATGAAGCAGTAAGTGACTTGTGTAATAATCTATAAAGTTATTAAGGATTAAATACACATATGTTTCAGAATAAGTTTAACAGTGACGCTTATGTAAAGTTACGAAAAATGTATTCGAAAATATACCGTGCAATAAAGGAGTAAGTAACTTACGAGTGCACATCTTTTAATTTGACTAGAGCAATAAAGACTTGATTGGGATTACGTACTTAATGTTAATGGTTTAAATAAATTATGCATCGAGCATCTATATTTACGTTTTTTTTGCCAGTTAATTATAATATTTCTTAAGGAAGTAGCTTTTGTATTTTTTTTATCTATTTTTATGGTTTTTGTAAGGAAAATTACGACAAAATTATGGAACATGAGTCGAAGTATTTTACATCAAAAGGCTAAATAAAAAAAAAAATCCGTATGTGCATAAACGCCTTTATTGTCCGAGGTATGCGATATTGTATTCTTACTCCGTCACCACACAGAAAGTAGCAAGTAAAATGCCTTAATGACAGAGACATCGTGATCAATGGGAAATTACAAAATATATTTATTTCTACTCAATTGCAAACAAGTTAAGGTACACAATAAATAAAACCAAACAGTTCTACAATTAATACATATACATAGTTCCAAGCAATTTACATTCGATAAAATTTTTGATTGTATATTTCTTTGCCCCACCTGACTAGTTAAAAGATAATCTTGACTAAATAGGCTGTTATACCTAATGTCGTTTTAACTGATCGAATCCGGCTCTTTGTTTCTGTGCAACAACTTGTTATGAGATATTCTTAAGATAAGTTACTTCTACTTACTATTGTGTAATGAACGTAGTATAGTAGATATGTCCGATCAATGTTACAATAGACATACGAATCTTTTTATTGACCTTCTTTTATGTGAGCAAGGGCAGGATTGTGTGGTGACGGAGTAAGAATACAATATGTCACCACCCCATCTCATCCTAAGGGACTATCCGTGAATATTATCTTTACGAAATAAAAAGGATGGAAAACTTGAAATTAAACCCTATATCAATCCGTTTGGCCAGCGTGGTATTAGTAGGCCAAGTATCCCTCCGTCACGGGACGAGGTCCGTCCCTGCAGTGGGACATTAATGGACTGTTATGATGATGATCTATTCGTGAATTAATCAGGATGTGGGTTCGAATCTCTCGTAAGACAAATTATTTGCTGTGATCAACAAATGATTACCCTAAGCATGGATGTGACTTTTGGGTACCAGACTGCTAGTAATGTTTCGCCTTCTCGTGAATTCTCGGTGAGTGAGGTATACGGAGCGTTTTAGTGCCCAGCAGAGTTAACGTCGAGTGGAAGGTCTATCAAAATTATACTTGACTAGCTGACCCGTGCCCACTTCGTTGTATGGCGAAAAAAACGCGTCACTTTTTTAAACTTTACTGCTCTACTCCTATTAGTCATAGCGTGATACTAGTCTTGACACTTTCCGATTAATGGACTATTTAACACAGAATGAATTTAAAAAATTGGTTCATTATATCCAGAGATTAACCCCTACAACGTCACAAAATAACAAACACACAAACTTTACCTCTTAAAATATTACTTAGTATAGATTTAAAAATACTGCTGTTTAAACACTTTAACTATATTATTACGTTTTTAATTTTTGTGGTCTTAGACTTAATTCAAGTGATTGGATTTGAAAGTCAATGTTTAAATAAACCACAGTTTTCATGATAAATCTTTATGTCGTGTTTTTCTATACCTACCTTGTAATTTTACTTCAAACCCTCAATAATTATAGATCTTGTGCAAGTTTACTTAAACTCGTTTTAAACCCACCGAGATCCTTAGACATGAATATAACAATAATTAGTCTAGGCTTCTAAACTAAACTAGGTTAAACTGTTTTTAATATTCTCAGATTTTGTTCTAAATCGCTAACAACTTAGTCAGTCTATTAAATTGAGTACATAGTTTACTTTATCAAATAATTACTATCGGAGTTTGAAATCATAATTCGATGAATAATACGGTAATCGTATTCAAGCGACAGTACATCAACAACGCTACATGAAGCTAACAAAGTAGTTAACTACAGCATAGAGTCATGTATGTTACTCCTACTATTATACAGTACAAGGACGAGTCTTTAAAGAAGTAAAATTAAAGACATTTCTTTCGCTATGATAAGAGATAAACTAACTCGTAAAATATTTTGTGTAAACATACCAGTAATGCAAAGTAGGATCGAAGCGTTTTAAAAGATCATTTATCAATCCCATAGTGCAAAAGATGCAAAGGAGGCTGAACTTTATTTTAACACTTTAAACCGATTCATAGCATTGTGTGCAAGTAGCAAAATGTGCACTAGTGCAAGTCGCAAAATGTGCAGATAGTAAAATGTGCTAATCGTAATATGTACAGGTAGCAAAATGTGCACATCGCAAAAAGTGCAGATGGCGACGTAATGTCATAGATGGGTGACCACTCAGTAGTATTTCATCTGACCGTGGCTCGAAGGGCACATAAAGGCTCCGGTCCCAGTTTTTAATTTTTTTATAGGGTTTCACAGAAAAATAATGCCTAGACCTAAATATTTTTTTGTCAACGAAGTCACATTTTACAAGTAAGACCTTACGAACCTAACCCAGACTTTGTTCCAAATAAAATAAAGACCAGTATGCCGGTCGTGACAAGCGTCAATTAGATGTTTTAAAAGGTCTTTGAAGTCAAGACGAGCACTTGGACCTAAAGTCTCAACCTCAAATGCTCAAACAAATAATTTCCCGCTAAATTACTATACTTGCGCCGTATTAGGTTTTCTGTAAATGAAGCTGCGATAAAACCTTTCAACAAGTCCTACATAGTCCGTTGTCTTTAAAAAGCTACTTCAAGTGTTAATAAATAAGCATTTTGAGACCTGCACATTATGAGATCTGCACATTTTGCGACCTGCACATTTTGAGATCTGCACGTTTTGAGATCTGCACATTTTGCGACCTGAACGTTTTACGCAGCCTGCACATTTTGCGACTTGCACATTATGCTATAAATCCCCCTTGCTTGACAGTCAATAATGCAACGACTGAAGCAATTTAAATTTGTGTTTAGAATAGCTCCAATAAGCGAACGATTTATTTCTACCGATACGTACATTATAGGTCACCTGATAGCATAAGTTCTGTGAATACATTGCTATCCCTGGGATGGTAAAAGAAAGGACCTTGAAGACAGGGTGTAAAATGAACAAACCAGAACTCGGCAAAAAGTAGATCTCGTCAATTGAAAGCATAATTAAGTAGCAGCCTACTTAAGAATTTATAGAGTTAATTGATCAATTAAGTTTAACACTAAAGTATCCGATACAGCTATTATGACATTCGTGATCTATATTAAAATGAAACGCGGAAAAAGGTTAGTGAATCAGAGAGCCCTCGGGAGCGAGGTCGCTTGGCGAGCGGAGGTCGTGGCAGGCTCCATCATGTACGGCGTCGTACAGCCACGCCTCTGTGTAATTGTTATTTTAATCTGTGCACTCTGTAGATTCACGAACATTGTTTAGAGGTTTAACCTGGATTTTTGTTTGTACTAGTAGTTTACATCTTTGATTTGATTGTAAAGGGCATTTGGTCAGTATTCCGTAACCTAAAAGCTATAGACACATAAAACCAACACGCAAATGTTGTAATTTCTCCTTGGAATTCGTTACATTAATCTCATCTTATAATTTCATATTCATGTCCTATATTGGTTCCTAAGAAACAGTGTTCCACCAGGATCCGATAATATATACATACATACATAAACTCACGACTTATCCAGTCCGGGGTAGGCAGAGACGACAGAACGCCACTTTTCACGATCCTGGCAAACACATTGGGCCTCGTCCATATTCATTAAGCGAGTCATACATGCGCTTCGGTTACGAGTGCACTTTATTAGGCCCTTCTCCAATATGCAACCTAGATGGTCAACATATTTATGTTTTCCGCGGCCTACCCGCACCGACTAGTCCTTTTCCACTAGCCTTGTATAGGTAGGTACTTGTACTTTACGTTTCGTCAAACGCTCATCGTTCTTTCTCTCAATGTGACCAAACCAACGCAACATTCCTTTTTCCATTTTGGTCACTATATCATCTTTTAGGCCATAACGTATTCTTATCTCATCATTCCTTACTCTATTTATCAGTCTTAATCCACATATACTTCTCAGTGACGTATAACTTCTTAATATAAATATCCAATAATAATAATAATTAGTACAAATATGACCGACCTGGCCAGTTTTGTACCTATCTGTAGCTCTAGTTTCTTTCCGATTCCCACACATGGCTGATTCAGTCGGTTCAGTCTTGCATTGAGACATTCTTGGCTGCTATTTAAAATGATCAAAACATAGTTACTCCTAGTATCTAAACAATACGAGTAGCAGTAATTGTTACTAGCAAAGACGGGCGGCGCCTATATTTAAAACGTTTTTTTTTTAATAGTTATACATCCGCAATGAATGACACGTAATCAGATATATACTAAATAGGTAGCAATCGAAGAATAGGCACGGATATTAGAACTTTTTGTTTAATACTTTTTTATTTGATTGTGTGCTAGCTACTACGTAACTATAGGCCGACCGTTTAACTCAGACCCCGCCTGCGGTAATAGGGGTGCGCGGGGGGCGAGGACAAAGGAGAGAGCTATCTCTTGATTTTTTGGCAAAACGGCGCCATCTAGATACTGTGACCCGAACTACATCACATCACAACACAGCTCTAATTTTTAGCTAGCTTATTTTTATGAAATGAAAAGTAGTAAATATTGAAATTATACCCTATACCAGTCGAAATACCTGGAGAGGTTTTTTTATTTTTCTGGTCAGGCTTTAAATTGTGTAATAATTTAGATTGCATAATATTTTCTCTAAGAAAGTACGTGTTTTAATGGCAAGATGACGCCACCATCTTTGAAATTTGTAAAATTGTATATAAGACGGACTAGCTTACTGCACTAGTGTCATACTGACATACTGACTAGGTGTCCGTTATGGTAGTGTGTAAAAATAAAAAATGCTCTTATTATTGTTCTTATTTATCTATTGATATTATTTATCTGTAAATATTTTCTAAGATTGATTCTTACAAATTAATATGTTTAAATCATACCTGTTTTAATGAATATATGAGTCATATAATTTCAAAACCCCTTAAAGTGCTTTTTCTTAAATGTCGACAATTCATGAAAAACGTCTTAAACTTACTAACAACCTTAATTCTGTACGATTTTTAACATTATATTATTATTGTAATCTAGCAATCCCAACAAACATCTTTCTTTAATAAAAACGATTTGAAAAACGAGGTTATTTGCAAAAATAGATTCGTTTTAGGGGACTTAGAAGTTAACTTTAGGTTTTAGTGAAATTTGAAAGTAACCGATACCGTTTTAGAGGGTTTTGAAGCAATCACTATTTTGAAGTAGGAAGGTGTTATGCAATAAAATTGTGAATAAGACACAAAATAAAAAAGGCAATTATTTTTAAAATTATTTTATTTCAAAAGAAATGGTTTTTCATTTTTATGTAATAATGAAATAATAATTATGTAATATTATTGTTATTTTTGGAGTCGGTGTCAGCCAACGAAATACGATAATACCTAAGCAAATGGAATGGCGGCCACGAATTACAGATTATATTATTATATGACTTCGACATTATGACATAAAGTTGTCGATTGTTTATGGATTGGTTTAAAAATTAAACAAATATTAAATAACTACTTTTATCATATTTAAATAAATATATTTTAAATACCTGTGTCACGTTCAAACGTTTTAATATACCTATTTAGTAACTGATTAAAGCTTTCCATAACTTTGGGCGTTTATATAGGTTTAGGGTCATAGCACATATAACGTAACGTAAACGGATCGGCATCGCCTCACCTTTTTCCTCGGTGTCAAACGTCAAAAATTTCGATTACGTTACGTATCCGATAGTGTGCGGTGCAGTAAGGAGTTTCATACAAAGAATACTGAACGACTCGAGTTGATACGGTGACGTTCCGCTTACGTTACGTTATATGTGCTATGACCCTTAACCAGCACCGTCAATTGAAAAAAATCGTAATTCGCAAATAGGATCAATAACGCAAAATGTTGTACAAAGTCGTTAGAAAAGGCAATAAAGTTTTGTATAACACATTCTGATCACTTTAAATGGTTTTTAATTTTAAGTAATTGTCTTTGATTCGTAGTACTTTCTCATCTTAGTCTTTAGTCTGTGCATAACACGACGCCATATTTAGTTAAATTTTAAGTCAGGAATATAAAATAGAATATAATTTTCGTGGCTGACACCGACTCCAAAAATAACAATAATATAACATTATTTGTAATAATTTGATTATATTTTAAAGAATCTACAAATAAATATATTTGTAGACTCTTCAAGAAATATCCTTAACAATACTTTTTACAATAATTAAAAAAACCTATTCTTTAGATTATAATTAAGTAAAAAGAATGTCTGATTTAATGTTGCAAAACCAAAATTCAACTAATTATTTTTTAATTTTTAGTGCAAGTTTTGTCTTTGAAGTCGGTTTTTTTTTGTAAAAACTTATTTTATTTGGCATAGCAACCAACTCGATATAGCTCTTGTGTACGCTACCATAACGCACACCGCTACCCCGCCCCCTCGTCCCTTTCATACCGCAGGCGGGGACTGAGATAAACGGTCGGCCTATAGTGACGACACCAACGCAATACAGTAACCAATAAAGGTTTTTGAAGAATTTATACAAGCGTGAGTCTTAATATTATAATTTCACAAATGATTTTGTTCACAAAATTTTGAAGAAGTTTTTTGAATAATACTTAATATATGTACCCTTTACCCACCCTTAGGTGTCGTAAAAAGCACGTATCAAAAACAATATTAACTTCCTTGTTGACTTAAAACTCGAAACAAATTAAATATATGAATCCGCGTAGAACGAGTAGACCTAGTTAAGATACCCCGTCCCTAAAGAGAGACGAAATCGCTATTACACTTAGAAATCATGCAGTTCAGATACCATAACAAAACCCTAATATAGTCAACTAAAATGCCATCACTTTCATCTTCATTTCTATTCACAAATAAAAGACTTGCGGACGAAGCGAAAGCGATCGAGATAACCGAACGTAAATTTGTAATTAGTTCTTTGACACAAAAAGGCCTAAACTATTTAGTATTGTCGGACAACTCTCGTATAGATTAAGCATTCCGAAATATAGCTGCATCATCATCTCAATTAAACTTAAGTAAGTAAAACAAACTTTTTTTTATCTATTCAGGTCAGTCTTCTTCGCTTAAATAATTGTTTGGTTCTGACGCATCTTTTTATTTGAGATTAGTGTTCCTGCTGGTAAGTATTTTCAGCAAGAAGCTGTTTAGGTTGGTTGACACTGTTGCCCTCGCTTAATCTAACTTTAAAAATTCGAATACATAATATGCTGCTATTTAGGGGAGGATAGTTCCAGAAAAGTATAAACTACGATTAATAATGAGAATTTGTAAAAAGCTCCAAATATAACAATAGTTGCATTGAAAATAACTTGATCGCCTTGAGACTATTAATTTACTTGACTTCAAAAAAATTCTTGCCATAATTTAAACTTAACGAAAATTTTCTAAATTTCTTACGTCGTCATTTCGTCGTCGAAGAGTGAGTAAGTCATTACTATAGGTGCAGTCGTCCCCCAACCTTAAACAGCTTAAACAGTTGGTCTCTTTATAATGTAATAAGGTTTAGAAATCTATTGCACTTTCAATTAACAATTAGTTCAACTTGTAAGTAGTTCGTACGTTCGTGTTTTAATCCCTGCATAAAATTACTAAGAACACAACACTGTTTCGAAAACAATTACCTTCATACACAGTATGCGGCGAGTCATTGACAGGTAAGAGCGTACAATTTCCCTCAACATCTATTGCTTGCCCGTCCGCCCTATTGCACTTAACCTAATAACTACGGCAATCTTGGCCTGTATTGCTGACGAAATTGCGGGGTCATCTATCCGGCCACTAATTGAGACAGTTTAGCTTAAGACACTGGCCGGTCGACAGACGTCCGTAAATTGGTCGTTTATGGTGAAAGTCGAGACCATCAGGGGCCCTATGTGGAAATGTTAAAGTTCATTGTAGCTCCCGATATTACAGTCATGTTATGGTGTTGCTTCGCTCCGGGGCGCTGGCCATCGTTCTAAAACTATTTACGTTAAGGTCGTTCTATTTGATCTATGTTTATTATAAAAGAAATAAGTTAAACATAGTCTTTGGAGATTAAAAACAACGAATTTAGCTACCAATTTTGTATTGCGTACTAGCTAATTGTGTAATTTTTGCACTTAATAACAATGCTATAAAAAATTGCTACTTAATAATACTTGATTGAAGGTTGTCTTTTGAATGTAATTTAGCACCAAGTTTTGATCGTATTAAAACGTCGTTCGTCATTTTATCTGCATATTTATTATGCAGAAATTACGACAGTTTATTGCCGAAATAAAAATGTAACATGCATAAGTAGTTAGTAAACTTTTTTATGCCTGTTGCCCCGTCAACTTTCCCGCAATTGTGCCTACTTAAAACAAGGATCAATACCATGGTATTTAAAAAAATGGCTGGGCCTATGTAATCATAACTAAATGTATTATTCAAAATATATTTTCTTTTTATAAAACAGCTTGAATATAAAGACCTTAACGAGAAAATGCCGATACCTCTAACTGTTCAAAATAGTGTAGTGTCCATGCAATCTGATTTACGCGCTCCATTCTGTTCCTGAAGCCAGTGTCTTGTATAAAGTATATTCGAGCCTTTTTAGGAATGCTAATTCCTGTACAGATTATTCATTGCTCTTGTCCACATAAATTTGTTAGTGGTAAAATTCTACCGGCGGCGTATCGGTGACAATTTTACAATAAACTTCGCTGTCAAATTACTAAAGTGAATTAAGCTTTTACTTTTTCATGGTACACGATAGAGTAGCAAGGAATTTACTGAGGAATAGTGATTTAGTTCATTGTTTACTATTTCCTATGACATCACCGTGTGGCGACGGAGTAAAAATACAGTGTGTCACCACCCCATCTCATCCAATGGGTGTCGTAAAAATCGACTAAGGGACTATATGTGAATATTATCTTTACGTAATAAAAAGAAGGAAAACTTGAAATTAAACCCTATACCAATCCGTTTCCCCAGCGTGGTATTAGTAGGCCAAGTATCCCTCCGTCACTGGAGGAGGCCCGTCCAGGCAGTGGGACTATTAATGGGCTGTTATGATGATGATGAGTCTTTTAGTTAATTGTTTTCTATTTCCTATGACATTGGATCATTTGTGTGAAAGATTTTGGTTGGACGGGGGAAGTAATTAAAGTAGATGCCTAATACAGTTACCCCCTTACTCATAAAAAAATTCTCAAATTTTAGTCAATTGATTAATTAGCCTAAGCTCTTACGTTGTTTGGTATAAGGTTGGTTTTCGTAATAACAAATCTCGCTAAACAGTGATTAAATTTAAGAGGCGTTTATAAGTAAGGGGGTTAATGTTTATGTTTTCTAAGTAATATGTCTCTTTATCAAGAGACTACGTCGGTAAAACCTTCGGACAGTATGGTTACTGTGATAAGGTGAAAGGGTGCAATAGCTAATTAAATTATGACTAAAAGACTTTACGACTTCTGGCTAGGATAGGCAGCGGCTTGGTTGTGCTTCTGGCGTTCTTGTTATCCACGAGCGGCGGCTAACGCTTAAGGCAAAATAGCTTTTAATAAAAAGACTTAGAATCGTCGTTACAATCGTCTAGCTTAGTACTCGTAAAATCATAAGCATTATTAAGAACTCAATTTTAATAATTAAGAAATCAATGACAGTTCATGAATGCTCTACTTTATATTAAGGACTTTTTGTCGCAAGGAAATTTAATCTAATTGGTATAGTAGTTCATCGCTTATCATCGATTTTCGATCGCAGACCAGACGGAATGATAGGGGTTCATTTCTAGTTTTCCTTCTTTTAATTAAGTCGTAACTTTATTAGAGTACTTTTTATAGAATAAGATGATGATTTGTTTGGTAAAAAGATGGAGTTCTTTTTTACACGGCAATATATCGAACCTGATGAAAAGCGCGAGTACAGTCCACAAATGAAGCCAACGGATAGGAGTCTAAAAATAACTTAAATCTGTCGTCATCATCTTGCCGGTTTGGCCAAATGCTTCTTCACACTGCGTTTGAGGGACCGAATATCATACGATAGAGGAAATACGTGAGCCGGAAGATGGTTTCACAACTTAATGGTTCGGCATAGGAAGAAATTCCCGAACATTTTGGTGCGAGCCGATATCCGACAGACCGTCTGGTGTTTTTTTGACTTTATGCATTCTTATTCCTTCACCGAACAAAGAGTTAAAAATAAATTACCATAAATACGACATAATAATAATTCATTGAGGTAAAGACTATATATAATAAGTACAATATAACTAAACATTAAAAATATTTTTCGTAACGAATCCCCTCAGGTCGCAATTAATATTAAAATATTGATTTATCTATACATTTTCTACGTTCTTTAATAATATATTATGTGTATAACATTATAATCTGATAGTGATGATAATACCAAAGACCTTAATTGAAAGTATTCAAGGTTTTGGGTTTAAGGTTGTGGTTCTATGTTTCGGTCTTGCTGTGGCCGTTTAAGGTTCGTATTTACTTATTTCATATTTTCCTACCTGCTATACAATGATTAACATAAATGTAACTAGATGGCGCTTAAAGTGAATTGCATCGCGATATAGTTTTTTTTTCTGTGGCGCGTGTTGGGAGAAGCCTATGTCCAGCAGTGGACTGCAATATGCTAGTTGATGATGATGATGATAGTTTTGTTACAAACATTGGTAATCAGAGTCAGTCTTTATCTCCACCTAACGGTCTGGCACACTGCAAGTAATGGAGCTGGTCAGATGAATTCGTGTTAAATTTTGCGTTAAGTTTTTCTTCCTTACTGGAGATGCTGCATAAAACTAATTAGCAAGAACTGGTGTTGAGATAGTTTACAGAAATTCTTTATTATTAGTCCACTCACAAAAAAAAAAAAAAGATAATATAGACAAATATATAGATATACTAGCTGACCCGACAGACTTCGTCCTGTCAAAAAGATTTGTAATGTGGCGGTTTTTGTGCCTACGTATTTTAAAAAATTCTCCTGAACAGAACCGTCAGCCTGGTGATAGGGCGTTGTGAATAAAAAATATAATTAAATAAAACTTATATAAGGATTTAAAAGTAAGTAATCGCTTTATTGTTAATCAAGTGAATCATAATTATTATTATTATCATTGTAGTGCTTTGTGGTATACAATGTTTTTTGTTTGATTACCTGGCGCATAGATAAACAAATCTGATGGTTTTCCAACACGGGAACAGGCAACATACAATTGACCATGTGAGAAACATGGGTTTTCTAGATTAATACCACAAACACTTAATGATTGCCCCTGGGACTTGTTTATAGTCATAGCAAAAGCAAGCCGCACTGGAAACTGTAGTCGTTTAAACTCAAATGGCACATCAGTCGGAATCATTGGGATGCGCGGTATGAGAACATCTTCTCCTTTATACTTTCCTTTGAGTATAGTTGCTTCTATCACATTGTTAAGTAATTTTTTTATCGCTAACCGTGTACCGTTGCAAAGACGCGGTTGGTTGATATTTCGCAACATTATAACCACCGATCCAACCTTTAATTGAAGATTGTGAGGTGGCAATCCTGGCAAATCTAGCGAGTTTAAAAATTCCGGTGGATAGTTGACTACATCATCTTGATTAGTAGCCGAATCAACTGATTTATATATCCTCAATTCGCCTGTAATTTGTTCTTGAATTTTGAAATTTAATTCATTTACATCTATGTTTTTTGCAGCCAGTATAGCTCGTTCGCTCAACCAATCATTGTTTCTGTAATTTTGAGAAACATCTGGAAACACCTTCTGAATAAGTTCATCTTTTGATCGAGTTAACTGACAAAAACTTTGAGGAAAGTTAATGCAGCCAGTCAACATGTCTATAGGAAATTTGCCATTACCAATGTCAATGAGTTGTTTAGAGAATATGTTTCCAGATTGGTCATTTTGCAACTCGACACGCATATTCTTGCTTAAATGAAGTACTTTGACATGTTTCCACAAATTGGAGGACTTTAGACATGCATTGAGTTCATCAGCTGGCGTTGATCGTGGAATCACTGGCAATATTTGACGAAAATCTCCTGCTAATAAAATCATTGCACCACCAAATCGGTTATTATTGCTCCGTAGATCTTTTAAGGTTCTGTCTAAAGCCTCCAAAGATTTTTTATGTGCCATCGTGCATTCATCCCAAACAATCAATTTACATTGCTGCAAAACCTTTGCCATTGCAGAGTTCTTCGAAACGTTGCAGGTTGGAGTTTCATTGCTTTGCATATTTAATGGCAATTTTAGTGCTGAATGGGCTGTTCGACCACCTTCAAGCAAAGTTGCTGCGATTCCCGACGAAGCGAGTGCAAGTGCAATTTTATTTTGTGAGCGAATTGTTGCTAATATTAATGAAATCAAAAAAGTTTTTCCTGTACCACCAGGTGCATCTAAGAAGTAAATCCCTCCAGTTTCATCATTTGTTACTTTTATAAGAGTTTCAAATACATACTTCTGTTGTTCATTTAACAGTGGAAGATTTGTTTGAATTAATTCTTTCAAAGCGTTAAGATCATACAGTCTTTCTCGATGCAACTCTTGGTTAAAAGCGTCATGCATTGGACGATTGGGCGCGGTCAGGCCTAATTGAATTAATAGTTTGTTTGACATTATCAAGCACATGTCCTCAATTGAAATCAATGCTTCATTGTAAATTTCTTCACTGATTTGTATATTTGGATTTCCCATTCTATTCCGTATTTGATACAAAATATCATCACACATATAATCTTTGTACTTGATCCACAAATCAATTGGGTTTGATGGGAAGCATGTAGATATGATTATAGAAAACAATGTTCGTATTTGATGAGCGTGTGATGATATTACAGCATCATTGAGAGTTTGATCCCAATGAGCGTCATTTTCAAGCAATTACAAACGTTGACAGGCTTCTCTGTAGGATCCACACAATTCACCATCAACAGTTCGTAACTGTTGGAATGATGTTGGACCACGTACATTGACTAATAGCAGTCGTAAATAAAAACATTCATCATTGCTTGGATGTACTGAATAAATCCGGCCAATCGCATCGGTGGAATATACATCTGTATATCCAAATGTGAAATGATGAACAAATCTGCTGTACCATAATGTCGAACATACGACATGGCATCTTGAGCATATTCGTGCATATGCCGAGGGCATATGCACGAACGCGACATTAAACTCCTCCAACTATGTATTCTGTGCTCCAACGCACACACGCACATTGTTTTGATAGATATGATCTTTGACGTTAGGAACACACCTACATTGCTTAGACAACAGTGAGTGCTTGTAATTTATTATGAACTTTATACCATAGCAATAAAGCTCTAATTGACTACGTTTTAGTTAGAAATCATTTGTATGGGAAAAAGAAAAGGGTTTTTCCAGCAAGTTTTTTTTTTTTTTTTTTTTTTTTTTTTTTTTTTTTTTTTTTTTTTTTTAGGGTTTCTCGCCGTAAAAACCATCCTTGAACTTCAACGAACATTTAAAAAAAAGATTTGGCCAAATTGGTCCAGGCATTGTTGAGTTATGCGCTTACCAACACATTTTGCGATTCATTTTTATATTATAGAAGATAGACAAATAGACAATAGGAAAATATTCCAGCATTACTTTTAATCAACACTTCCACTCGCATTTCTACTTTCTAACGAATACAGACGACTTATAGCAGAACTGAATACTTAGTTATTAATGACTAATGCATAACAAAGCGGTTAACTTATGGTCATCGCCAATGTCCTTTAGCTAATAATTTAATTGCGTCGGCTAACGTTCTGGGCACAGATAGGAATCAGAAGCCTAGAGGTCACCTGCTTGTATCGTGTCTTACTGAACTATTCATCTGGCTTGCATAACTTGATGAGAATCTATAGTACTTACTTAAACAATAGTTTATATTATTAAAACAAAAATTAAAAATTCGGATACTTAATTTTTTTTCTTTACCGCAATAATACAATATTTATGTTTATTTCTGATAACAATTTCCCGCAGAAAATCATGATAATAATTTTTCTCATTGTCTATGTGTTTCACTCATCCTTGTTGTTATGAAGTTCCATGTGTCATAAAACTGTGCGCAAGCTAACAAATTGTGCTCAAAAAAGTCTCTGAACATTAGCATAAGAGTGCTCGGTTTGAAAAAAAATTTCCACGAGACTAATTAATTGTTAATAATGTGTTATTGAGCTAAATGACTTGCTTGCTTTTTCTGGTTTATTAAAATATTTATCGAATCCTATTTATATATTTATTATAATAACTTTTATTTTTTCTTTTGAAGAAAAAAGTAAGAAAAACATACACTAAAAAAAAACGTTTCAACTTACGTGTTTTACCATTTTTTAATTTATATGATATGTTTAATTAACAAGTTAAATAAAGTCAAGACTATGAATACAGTACATATTTAACGTCAGCATAGGCCGATGAGTTAATAATATTACAGAGCATTATCTCGAGCCGAGACTCATAAATTACATTCTAGTTCATTTTTGAGTGCTGCCTCTGAAGTAGAGGTCAATTACTAACGTGATCTACCAAATAATTAATTAGTTGTGTTCTTTGTTTGTAAGATTGATCACTTTGTAAACAATTATTTTTAAACAATCCAATTGTTTGTATTGTATTAAACTAAATACTTAAAGATTGTTTCTATATAGTGTTTTGTAGATTTCAAGATTGACGTATTGTATAGTGACAAAAGTCTGTAAAGTGTATGGGGGTTAAAATTATAAATACTAATGTCTTATTTCGACGGAATGCGAAAACTTGAGCTGTAAAATTAAAATTGAAAATCCATAATGCGTCGTTCTTTTTTAACACCGCATATTATTCGGAACATGTGGTGTATCGCGGAACGGTATCTTTTAAATTGGCTGTTTGTCACCAATGCAATATGTGTTGGGTTGATAACGTAAAAAAATATTGTTTTCATTACAAAAAAATAGCTCTTGTTCCGTATACTTAGTTAGTATAGGTTTTGTTTATAGCTAAACATGCGTGAACGAATTCGAGAATTTTGCTTTAGTTGTGTCGAAGTTTATTTTTTTTCTTATGTAAAGTTTTAAAATAAATAGCATAGATATTAATTTTTAGGTATTTTTATTTTTATCCATTGTAAGTCGTCATTAGCTGGTTTTGCCACATTCTTTTGTACTTGTTTCGCTGAAAAGAAATTGATTAAACTCATTATCTTAAACATGGTTATTTTCAGCGTGTGATTACATAGTAAAATACATAGTGTTACTACTCGATCTTTTACTTTCGGTTTCCTAAAATACAACTGAGGTTAAGCTCAATTTCACATCAATCAGTTAAATCTACTACCCGGTCACATTATCTCGAGACCTGGCGTCGATGACGTCACGTCGCCGTCGCGACGGACGTACAGTAAACTGATGCGCCCGGGGCGAACGCGGGGGTTGAAATAAGAACGGGACGCGAAGTTCGAATTCCAGCGGGGTCTCTAGATAATGTGATCGTATAATATAAGTTTCCAGCTGTCACGGAAGCCCACTCGTTGCTAGAGATTGTACATATAGGATGATGAAGTTGACTATCAATAACATAACGAAAATTATTGATTGAGAATTTTACAGTTTGTTTTTTCGAACGAAAAATCCGGGTTGTCTCATTATATTCAACAATAAGAGAATAAAATAAGCTCCTAACCATTCCAAGAGCAGGAACACTTGAAATAAAATCTATAGCTAGCCGCGCAACTTGGGTGGTATTAGTAAGCTGAGTTCCCATGCATCAGTGGAGGAGGCCGTTACTGCAGTGGAACATAAAATATACTTCCATTAGTTCTGCTTCGGTATTATTGAGGATTAGTACAATTATTTGTAGATGATGCAACGTATCAAGAGCACGCTAAAAAGTGTAAAGTAGTTGTGTTTATTACTAATCTGTTAATTGATATTAACACTAATGAAAAGATAAACTTGGTATACCATTTTACTTGTTAAGGTGGCTCAATTGACCGAGTAGCGAATTGAACTTAACTTTTAACCAGCATGACATAAGCAATTGACATGCAGAAAAAATAATTAGCTGATCCAATCATGGGTCTTTTAAGAGGTATTTAAAGTATGAGTTTGGTCTTCTTCTTGCTTCAAGGGTGCCTTCAGCGACACACTTCGACCCCTAACCCCCTTTTTGCCAGCTTACTGCTTCCTCTACTAGCTTTTTATAGGAGACCAGCAAGTCAGTAAAAAGGCTTCTAAGTCACTAGGAGTAGGACATCCTAATCCTAGTAATCATTGTTTATCGAGAGATTATTTCTTATCGCCTAGCTTCTCTTTAGTCGAGACCACTCCTTGTTCGTTACAAAATAAACTTTCAGCTTACCTTTGTTTAAAAGTTTAATTATTTCTTGAACGTCTGGAGATATCACTGAAAGTAAAAAAGAGTTCCTTATTAAATATAAGAAATGTATACAAAACAAAATCTTAAGGGTTATTCGTGAACTAGCTTTACAAAAGTCACCAACTACAACTGATCCCAGGATGTATTGTAAGGTTAGCTAAGAGAATTTCGACTACTTAGTACGATTACAGTTAATTTTTTTTTTCTCGAATTCAACGAACATTATATCCTCCATTTATAGGTGTCTCCGTCACTTATTCCGAAACTTAGTTCTTATATCACAATGGTTAGACGATCTTGTCCTGAAATCAAGTTTCTTCTCTTCTTGTAAAGGAAAGGTTAGCACTAAGTGGCCACTCAAGCCAGTTTTACGTCATAAAGTACTTAACAATTTTGCAACAAGAGCCAGAGCAACTATCTTATACAGAGAGCTATAGAAAACAAAGCCAAGACACATAAACACAGAACGTCAGACGTGTATGTTCGAGGTGTCATACTTATTTCACCAATTTGTGTCGAGAAATAATAATTACCTCCTCCACCCCCGTTGCCTCCACCCCCGTTGCCTCCACCCCCGTTGCCTCCACCCCCGTTGCCTCCACCCCCGTTGCCTCCTCCACCATTGCCACCTCCACCATTGCCACCTCCACCATTGCCACCTTCACCATTGCCACCTCCACCATTGCCACCTCCACCATTGCCACCTCCACCATTGCCACCTCCTCCATTTCCTCCTCCTTCACCTTTATTTCCTCCATTTCCTCCTGCGTCTCCTCCATCGCCACCATCCTTTCCTTCCTCCCCTTCCTGTCTGAGAAAAAGACGGTGACGTTTTTGTTTTGGTAAAATTTTGTTTTGTTGTTGTTCATGAAGTTTTTGCTCCAGTTTTTCTATTTGCTGTTGCATTTCTAGCTGCTTTTGTTGTTGTATTTGCTGGTTTTGTTTCTCTATCAGCTTTTTTTCTAGATCACCCATGGCTTTTCGTAAATCTCCCAAGTTAACTGGCTTATGTAATGCGTCCGTTGTAGATGTTTCAGACTCTAAAGAAATATTAAAAATTAACTTTTAGAATTAAACATATTTAAATGATTGTAAACGAGATTGAGAGTTTTTAGGTTGTTAGTGGTCAACATCATAATAATAATTCTCAATAATTAGAAGAAAGAATATTTCAAGAAAATATCAGCTAAAAACTTCATGGATAAGAAGAAAGAAAGAAAGAAAAACACTGACACATATAATAGAACAAAGTTTGTACAATAAATGTAACTAACAATCAATAATTTAAAATTCTTGCCACCATCTTAAAACTAAACATTGTTCACGAGATACACAGATTCAACAAAGTTAGGTTAGCAGCGTTTGTAAACGCGACGCCATTCCTGAAGTTGAAAACTTCATCTAACGACTCTGTCAAAACTTTATTACATTACGACTTAGTTGTCATATTTATTAATCAACATCTGTCGAGTAGTTTTTGTTTCTCGAACATACAGACAGACTAAAATTTTAAAATACACCCTGATAGTTATTTTGAAAATATACCTAAAACATGTACAGAATTAAATTTTCTACAGATTAATTATTATATAGATAGATTGGACATTTCGCTACAAGGAACCAGGTTTAATAATCAAATTTAAAGTATCTAGTGCAAAACTGTAAAATTACCTGTTGTGGCTTTTGTTTTATTCGCTATAAACTTTTTTTTTCTTTTACTGGTTTTCTTTCGTGGTACTTGCTTTACAGCAACTAAAAATAAAATTTGATAACAATAATTTAGAAATGAAATGCGTGGACATGCCTAATCTTTTTCATTGTATTGTATATCATTTTCATGTATTCGAAATTGCATGTGCCTAAATTAGGTTCGGATTATTTATTTGCCTTGGATTTAAATGAACCTTCATAGAAAAATTATGAATCCTTTCCTTTTCCTTCCCTTTACTCGTTATTTACTCAGTAATTGATTATGTTAATACTCGTGGAATAGTTAAATATAAATTTTGTCCTAATCATTGAGATAACAACTGACTCCTAGTTGTAGTCCAATGATGAGGCAATTGGTAATTCTATAACCATGTAATCAGGCTGCTGCATTTTGGTCTGGTTTTTCTTTTCTCGCAGAAATTTAATTTCTTCTAGTTTATAAGAAACTATCTTCTAGTTCTTTAACCAATTATAACTGCCCTGGTGATATAATGAGTTTTTTTTTTCTTAGTTTTTAGTCAATCGCTGCCAGATCGTACAGGCGTATCATCAAAATTGGTAAATGGTTATTCTTTTTTTTATTCATGTAGAAAATAGTTGGCTAACTTAGTCTTTTTGGTTGACGCCGACGTACTCCTCGTCGTTGTTGTACTGTCACTGGTACTGGCACTGGCACATGTACTGTAACAGTCACGGGTACTGCGACGTGTGCTGCTACTGGAACCGACACTGATCTCACTGATTTTGCTGCTTTAGTTTGAGTTTCATCAACTATTTCTATTTGCATTTCAACATTATGACCCGGTAACTGCTCTGAAATAAAAATTATTTAGCTAAACAATTCAGCGTAAAGAAAAAATTTCAAGAAATTTAAATAGAAGAAGAATAAGATACAATATTACTGACCGATGATGAAGTGGAGTCCGGATCTAATTCTGCTTTGGACCGATAGTTTTGGTACCACTGGCATCAAAAACCAGATTCATGTCGTAGATTTTGTACTCTATTTATGTTTTTAGGTAAGAATATTTTCAATCTTACCTGATAATTTCTTCAAGGGTTTCATATATTTTTTAACAACGTCCTGTATTTCTTCTCCTTCTTTGAGCTTCTGTGGAGCTGACTCTATGTAAAATGGTTTATTTAATTTCTTGTGAACTTGGAAAAAAGTATTGTTTTAGTTGAAGATTTATTTCCAATTCAACTATCTTTATCACTTTTGAGGTTTGATTTACACGGTATTGATTATACTTACACGGTATTTTATTTACGGTTTTTACATGGAAAGAGTCAATCAAAGAGTTTGAAATTATGGGCGTTAACAGGGCTCAATAGCGCCGCCAATTAAAAAAATAAATTATTTTAATTTGGTTAAATTTTGCATCCGAAAATAAAACGGCTGTTTTTGTTTATCTTATTGAAAAACATTTAAAGTGTTGAGAGTGTGTTATACAAATACTTTAATATTGCCTTTTCTAAAGACTTAGTGGACAACATTTTGCATTATTGATCCTATTCGCGAATTATGTTTTATTTTGCAATTGGTGTCGCTAGTGAGCCCTATAAATGCTCTTAATGTGAAATAAAAATGTAGACAGCATTTACTACTCACGTGCCATATAATCACAGTAACTTGGTTTCAAAAACATGGCGAAAAACAACAGTGAAAACATAGATAAAGTCATAGTTAATTTTGATAGCTGAAATTGCATATGATCATGTTGCATAATATGTTTACATTTAATAAAAGTAAGTCTTACTCGCTGCTTGAGTGAATGAAATAAAAATAAAATTGAAAACCCATAAAGATGTTTTAGAACTATTGAAATAAAATATATAATTGAACTACCCATAATTGTATAAAAATAACAATTGTAAAACATTATGTACCATAATAGGTAATAGGTACCATTCGTGAATGTGGCTGCTGTAGACGAGATTGTGGATTCAAATCCCAAGCATAATAATTATTATTATGTGGGTTCATCTGAATATAATATTGAGCATATATATCGTTTTATGTCCGTTAATTTAACATAAACATGGTTTCTTTAACGTCTAAATCGTTTTAAGATCATTAAATGATGTGTTTATACAGTTAGTTCAAATTTTGAACAAGCTGTTTAATTATTAAGGTTATCTTTTTAAACGAAAAGTTGATTGAGTTAGTAACTTCAAAATATTTGCTGCTAATTCAGCTATAGTTCTAATTTCAGCACGCATTGTCGGCCAGGAAGTCGGGAACTAGCAGCAGTCTTACTTAATATCAATATTTTTTATTTTGTTTTGAATAATGGGACAGCCACTTCTGAACAAAAGTAGCCCAACATTTCTTTTTTCTCGTCTTAATGGTTTGCAGTTTCAGTCCTTGATAAAATTATTCAAGTCGTCTCGTAATCGTCTCCAAGATCTAACTCGCAGTTAGTTTGCCCTTATTTGCATTACTTACTGTTTGAATGCAATCTTACAACATGACCCTTTCAACAATTATTTTTTCGTGTATTTTCATTATTGATAATACATACTGTTCTAAATTAGTGTCCTTCTATGGTAGTTATTACGGAATGGTATTTAAGTACGAGTATGTCATTTAAGTTATGTACTTATGTATATTAAAAACAGAAAAAGAAAACAAATTCGAGAATAATATTTTTATTACTGTAACATTAATTGTTTTAACCTAATAAATTGAGTTCTTTATGATCATCTTCAGATAATTTATTATCCATTAACGCCATATTTATATTGTCAGCGCCGTTCATTAATTCAGTATCACTATTTTCATTTTCTTCTAAGCTGTCTGTTACTATTGGGTCATGTAATAAAATGTCTTTAGGTAGTTCATCAGAACTATCACCATTATCAATTTCTATACCTGTAAAAAAGTAAAAGCTTTTAGTTTTACTTATAAAAAAAATAAGTCGAAGTATTGACCAAGAACAGAGTAACTAAAGCCTCTTTGTATTATTGTTCGTCATAGTCGTTCCAAAATTCGTTTTGGCTAAACACCCCTGTAACTGTTTTACTGCTATGACAAAGGATTAAAGAAAATCCTTTACTAATAAAGGGTTACGATAATTATACCTAGCTAGCTAGATGGATTAGAAAAGGCTCAGGGTAAAGTGTTCTTCTCTCTTTTCTGATGTGATATCTTTTTTGAAGGTTTTTTTATGCTATTGGAGGCAAACGAGCCAGCAAGTCACCTGATGGTAAGTAATCACCGCCGCCCATGGGTACCCGCAACACCAGAGGAATCACAGATACGTTGCCTACCTTTAAAGTCAGTTCAAAGCATAGCTAGCTACTTGAACTTTAGTCTACTATGCGTTTCAAATAAGAATAGGATCGCACTTGCTGCCAACTTCATGTGGCAACTGTCATTTTAGTACGACCAACAAAAAAATTCGTAAAATAATTTAAATAAAAATATTTTGCGTTGAAAATTCCGAAAGATACAGATTGTTTTATTCAAAGAAAAAAATGTTTCTTCGTTTTTTACCGTTTTATTTGTTTGTTATATTGAAACAATAACATAAAAACCTTACGAAAAAAACTGGTTCTATTGAAAATTTTGACGCTTGTTTCGAAAAATATTACGGTTTAGTCAACATTATGAACTATCTGTGACCAGGAATTAGATTACAATTAAAATTTAATTTATATAAAAAATAATATAACATATTAAAGTAAAAATTAATAAAATTTTGTGTTTTTTTTGCCTACCTTACATAATGAAGTTCGTTAGAAATGCGGAACAAGATGGCGCTTTGACAGTCCTATTCTTATTTGAAACGCATAGTACTTTTGTGACATCTGCAGGTCACAACCCTTCTATGTTGCGTACTGTTTAATATTTTTGTTGTTGCTGAATTTAATATTTTTCATTGCATGCCAAGTCATGATAGTCAGTTCCAGACATCAAGTACTTCATCATCATACCAGCCAATCGACGTCCATTGCTGGACATAGGCCTCCTCCAAGTATTGCCACCTTGTGCTGTCCTGTGCCTCCCTCATCCATCGGCTTCCCGCCGTCCTAACTAGGTCGTCGTTCCACCGTGTGAAGTACTTGTATCAAGTACTTGTTCAGAATAAATTAAATATTACTAATATGAATATAAATATGTATACATATTATATTGTCTTAGAATCAAACGTTATTAGCTTTCTGCTTATAAAAACTCGACCAATGTAATGAGCTGTAGTTAAACATAATGCCGGTATCTGAAGGTTGATCTATATCTAGATAAGTCATCAGGGGTCTTAGTAATGCGGCAGTAAAGATAGGTCATTAGTTCGAATCTACCGTTCACGACCGTCAAAATAATTATTGAAATATTTAATTTTATTGTTTTGTGAATAATAAATTGGCCAAAAAGATAAAGGTGTTATAATAAAGGAAGGAAATATATTTTTACATTTTGTTGACAACCTCTGTGGCGTAGTAGTTATATAACATGACTGCTACGCAGAGGTCTAGGGTTCGATTCCCGCTCAATGCAAATCTTTGTGTGAATGAACATGATTGTTTGCATTGGTCTGAGTGTTTTCAATGTATAATATTTACAAAAAAAAAGTACATATTTAAGTACGTTTTTCCGTTGTCTAGTACCCATAGTACAAGTTTTGCTTAGTTTGGGACTAGATGGCGTTGTTTGAATGTGTGAGGAATATTTATATTTATCATGGTGAACATTAATATCTTTTTTCCTCTTGATTATATTAAAGAAAGGATATTTAGAGTTCACACTCTATTTGCAGTAAACTTTGATTTATTTTACGTAATTAATTTTGTTGCCAAAATGTTTGCAGTCCGTAAATTTTTATTAACAGTTGGCCTTGACTTAAATGTCTAATTTTTAACTTTTATAAGTTAAGACTACTTATATTGCCTTATATAATAAAATATACACTAAATTACACTCCGTTCAAATAGATGTTTAACCAACTAAAAGTAAACAAACGCACTTGATTTAAAAATAAACTTAAAACCAATGTTAATGCTGACATAGACATTTTTGTCATTAATTTATTTTCATTGTATTTTCTGGATGGTCTGTATTACTGTTTTTTTAATCCCATTATGCATGATTCCTAGTAAGAGTTGACTGATTAAATGCTCAAGTGAGTGTGTGTCTGTATTTGTGGGTATGTGTGTGTGTATGAGAATAAATCTTAAGTACCTTCAGAATCTAGTTTTTGGAGCCACTCGACAATTTGGGCTTTTATTTTTTGTTTAGGCAGACCTGCAATATTTTATGAATGTAATAGTATAGTTTATCCCTAACATGATCAAATTTGCTTCAACTAAAAGTGACTTTGCAGAATAAAATGTCGTTAGGTACACTATTTTTCTTTCTCTAGGTTTTCCCCTGAGTTGAGTTTTGTATTTAGATGCTTTATTATTTGTTTGAAGTTAACTTATTAAATAAAATTACTTACCGTTAGGTAACATTGCTACTATATCTTCCATGCCATCTAATGAAACTGTCTTAAACGGAACTGTATCTTCTTTAGGTAAATCTTCTTTAGAATATTTATGAGTTCTTAGGATTTGGTTATAATCTGTCAATTAATGTAAGGTGTTATTTATTTTATTCTCTAAACAAAATACTTAAGACATCGCTTTTTTGCGTTCTGTGTGAGCCTTATTGCACTTCGCCATTACGGAACGGCTTGCAGCAGCATTGACCTGGTCATCTTTCCTCGATTGAAGGAGTCTGCTCACATTAAGTCTTTCTGGATGTTTATATATATTATTTTATAGTTTATTTTGGTTAAAATTGTTAATACTCACAGGTAAAATTTTGCATAACAGCAACGTCTCTTAACGTATTGGATAGTTGCATTAAGAAATGTATCCACTGCTCTGGGGTAATTTCTGGAAAACAAATATTATGTAGATTTAACGAACCTTAGGCTAGTCAAGACGTTTCAGACGCAATCTTAGCGTCTAGGTGCTTAGAGTAGCAGCTACAATTATAGCGTCATTAAGAAAATAATATTTGCGATATTGATACGTAGTATTTAGTAGGTACTTGTGCCAAATGTTGGTTTAAAACGGTTTTTCTACAACGCCTAAAAATATTCACTACCACTCTCCTCTTGATTCTTCAGATGTCAGCTTATACATTTTCGGGTCTATTTCTTTTTTAACAGATAATATTTAACAATCACTATCTGTAGGAAGGGAGTACACCGGTAATACTAAATCAGCTACTAAATCGTAGGAGACTTTGCGAGGGATAGTCTAGGGTAAAATTCCATATATTTTCATACTTACTCATTATTGAGTCAACTGGTGTAATTTTATCAATTCTAACATCTTGGCGCCTAGTCAGTTTAGATACAAGATTATTATGAGGTCTTTTTAAATTTAACATTTTCAGTATGTCTTGATTTGTCTCAAAATAAGTGTTGTTTAGGTTTGTTATATTCAATTTTTCGTCAGAGTTGCTTCCAATGTCTTGTTGATGGTCTGATGCACCATTATTAGGTTCGGGTTCAAATAATGTTTTTGGTTGTAATGAAAACAAAGTGTTTACTAAGCTCCCTGGTATTCCTTCCTTAGCCTGATTCGTAAACAATTTTTGATTCGCTGTTGTATTCGGTAATTTTGATCCTAAAAAGATAAATAACAATCTACTTATTTAGAAAAGAAAAATAATAAAAACGAGTACATTTTTACAAAAATATACAATATTTAGTTGCTTCTGTATGTAGTATGAATTTTATAAGGATGCAAGGAGGTTATTATCAAAATGTGTTTTTAGTGTTTGTTGGAAACGGAAAAACGATACATAGTTTATATCGACCTGTAATACAAACAAAAGACAATCATCTAATCTGATCTTGGCCGACTTTAACACGTTTCCAGTTCAGTGTACCATATATGGTACACGTGCATTATTTTACTATTGTGTCTGCTGGTGGCACTGTGAAAGGGTTAAAATATCCAAAAAACTGTTAATAATACTAATTTATACAATAAATATAATCTATGGGTACCTGACGGACGCTGTTGTGCTCTTTCAACCGTTTTCCATTCCTTACCGTTGAAATATATAGCCGGTTGCTCATTTGTATCTGCAACAACTGAAAAAAAGTAGATTTATTTTGTATACACTATACTCGTAATTTATTTATTGTATTCTTAATTACTAAATTTATTGTTTTAATATCTGGCTGATGATTATTTTATCAGTAGCTCAGTGCTCCTAATATGAGCTTTATTATACCGTACGTACAGTCTTTACATTCTAATTACTGAATGATGTTCTCAATAAATAGACAATTAATAATTGTTCTGTTTTAAAAGAAACAAAGTTTCAGATTTTTAACTCTTATATTATGTAATCATTTAATTACAAAGTTACCTGTATAAAAAATTGTTTCTACTACAAACAAACCGATATAAATTAGAAATGAACAGTATTTCATAATTCCTTATTAGACTCTTTACCCCCGATTTAATTTCTGGCAGTATCTGAATATTAATGCCACGAATAGTCTTCTACTTATTTCAATTCTTTATTTTTCATTTAATTACTTTATTTCACACCACACGTGTCTCAAAAGATTTGTTATCAAACCTCTATCGAACGACTTTTCAACTTGTGTGGTACAAATATTAAATTTAATAAGAGAATCGATAAAGTTTATTGCGGAACACAAAATTATTGCGTTCGTGGATCTCGATAGTTGTCGTTGTTTTAGAACGTACCTAATGTTGGCCTTATCGTGAACGCTAGCGACAATCGTGCACAACGCCCATGTGTGATATGATAACTATGATTTGCTGGAATGTGTTCTAAGAGTTTGTTTGGTTCAACGGGAAGAGGAACAAAATTGCTTTTAGTTGTTTTTAATATTATACTTTTCCAATTATTTTTAAATTCCAGAAGATTATGTTTGTTTTGCAGGCGTAGAAGTGAAGCAGAAACAAAAAAGGCATCCTTAGATCCATTGACAAATCGAGGTAAAACATGCTTGAAACCAGTTTTTTAGATTTTTTTTTATGTAATGCGAGGCAAATGAGCCAGCAGGTCACCTGATGGTAAGTGATCACCGCCGCCCATGGACACCCGCAACACCAGAGGAATCACAGATGCGTTACCGACCTTTAAAAAGTAAAAAGGGAGTACGCTCGTTTCTTGAAGCTCTCCAAGTCGTAACGGTCCGGAAAGATTGAGTTAATTATTGTGATAATTATTTCTGATTTTACTTGATATAATATTATGTATACAAATTATGATAACGTTTATCATCTCTCTCTCTTTAATTTTCAAAGTAAAAATTGCAATCTGATGTGTGAGATTAAGCATTATTTTTTATTTGACGACCTCTGTGGCGTACTGGTTATATAACATAACTGCTACGCAAAGGTCTCGGGTTCGATTCCCGCTCAATGCAAATCTTTGTGTGCATGAACATGATTGCTTGCATTGGTCTGAGTTTATATTATGATATAAACATACTTAAATACTTTTCGAGATCTGCTTAGTTTGGGACTAGATGGCGTTATGTGATTGTATGAAAGATATTTATTTATTAATTATATACATTGTAGTAAACAGAATGACTTTGTATAACTTAATAAGTAGGAAGTAATCATTATTGACCATCACGATACAAAGACTGTCGACAATATTTTACGTTCATTATTAAGCATCCAAAGGCTAGCTTACAAGTATTTTACGTTACTTATAAAACACCAAGTATGTATTAAGATAATGTTAATAAATATGAAAACGTTATACATTAGCATATTGTTTTGGTTATCAGTTTTGGTTCATTGGCTGTGTAGGTGAATCCAAATCGGCTTGTACCGGTCAGAATCGTGACCGAAACCGACCCTGTTTAATAGTGTGGCTACTGTTTATGTATATATTGTATTCTAATACTATGGAATATAAAAATAGTTGATACTTACCGTTAGTTATGGAAAATGATTACGAAATCGTAATCCATCGATTTAATCAGTTGATTACTTTTGTAATTATAATCATTGTACATATAATATTATGTGACCAGTTTAATTGGATTGTTGATGTATATGGTTCAGACTGGGTATGCAGTTGTTGTGCATAAGGTTTCGGCTTCAATCCAGATCAGGAAGAATCATTTGAAGATGTTACTTTTGTACACTCTGTTATTACTGATTTTACTTGAAATATTATAAACTATCTAACTTTACAAGTAAGACAACAAGCTCATTTTACGCAATTTAATGGGAAATTTTACAGCCAGTATCTATAAAAAAAAGAAGGGAAAATTGACGCAAAACCCTTAACCATTCTGTTTGGCCAATGAGGTACTTTTATTGGAGAAGGCTTCTGTGTTTTTTTACACCGGGACGGAATGGATTATTTGACTATTCATAGTCAAATTCAAAATGGCTGCTACGCAGAGGTCTCGGGTTCGATTCCTGCTCAATGCAAATCTTAGTGTGCATGAACATGATTGTGTGCATTGGTCTGAGTGTTTTCTATGTACAATATGTATGTATTAATAATATGTACAAAAGAAAAAGTATTTAAGAATGTTTATCCATTGTCTAGTACCCATAGTACAAGCTTTGCTTAGTTAGGGACTAGGTGGCGATGTGTGAATGTGTGAGTATTATTTATTAATTATTTACCTTTCCTTCAATCAAACTACTGAGTCCAACTACAAAAATGCAAATTTCTTAATCGAAGATATTTACAATCCCTCAACTACCTACAAGTACAAAGTAAATTGATCTTATTTACCAACATGGCGTCCCTATTAAATATAAATATAAATTCACGAGCTTCCATTAAAAGTAATTGAGAGGTTCCACCCACTCAGTTAATCTGTAGGTTA
This sequence comes from Schrankia costaestrigalis, assembly GCA_905475405.1. Taxonomy (NCBI): domain Eukaryota; kingdom Metazoa; phylum Arthropoda; class Insecta; order Lepidoptera; family Erebidae; genus Schrankia; species Schrankia costaestrigalis. The sequence continues at coordinate 11,287,693 of FR997843.1, read as the reverse complement.
CATTAAATGGCGATCGGTACTCGCTAATTTAGGGGGATTTCTATGCAAATTTAATTACTTGTACTAGACTAACGAAGTATCCCACTTACTTAGGCAATATACTGATGATTTTCATTTTAGATGAATGGTAATTAGGTACCATAGTAGAAGTAGTATGAAGTCTAATATTTCTGAGTAATTGATATTTCTTGAGACATTTGATTCAGAGTAGTTTTAAATATAAATCTCAGTGGTTTCCAAAATTGTACTACCCCGGTTGCCTTAGCAGCCTAATGTCTTTAGTATTATGTACTTTTTAAAATGATAAGTACTAACGGTCTAGACAATACAGATATATTTAAGATGTTCCTTCATATTTATTATGCATTTTGATTGGCTACGAAGATAAAACGTCTTTATCCATTCTTGCGTGGCACCTTGTAGTATAAGAAAAATAAAAATCGACAAGACAGAAAATTATAACTTCAAAAAACTACACTAAAAAAAATAGGGCTATCTTTCGGGCCGTAACTAAGTACTAATTTTAAATTATGAAATAAGTTCATTATGGTTTTGTTTTAAGCTATCTAATGTGTTACTTTTAACAAACACAAATAATATCTCGGCTTTGCACACTCCACCGATGTAGTAATAATTTAATTTATAGCAACATAAACAATAAAATAGTTCGAACAAAAACTACGCATAGCAAATTACAGTTTAGCCATATAAACAAAATTGAAATTACACTGTGCAAGTCAACGAGCACTGGCCGTTGAGTGGGCAAATCGTAGCCGATAAGGTATTAAGGGTTATCGTCCACATGCTATGCGAATATGGTAAAACAAGAAAGAAAATGAGGTGAATAGATGGATACAATTTGGAATCTGGACGCTTATAGTCCAGAGACGCGGGTTCGAGTCCCGCCTCCATTGTATTTCTTCTTTTCGGATTTTTCTAGTTATACCTAAGCTTTATAGGTAAAAAAATATATGTTATTGAATACAATTTCTTCATAAACATCGTCAACGTAAACAACAAAAGTTGTTTACGTTGACGATGTTTCATATTTTAATAGATGGCTATAGTAATACGTAATATTCTTCACATATTTAATTTTAAAACGCCATCTTGTCCTAATTAAAGGAAGGAACTCACAGTAGTAAATACTTTTTAGTTTAAACCTACATGTATAAATAATTTATATTTAACTAAAAAAAGGTACGATCTTACTTACTCCATTGACCTAACGACTCAAAATAAGTCATAACATTCGTTTTTTTGGGGCTTGTACCTTCGAAATTTCGGTCTCCAAGAGACCAAAGAAACTTTGCTGCCTCCTGCTCTTCATTTCTCTTAGTGAAAAACGTATCATAACTTACCATCAGGTGACCTATCTTCGTACTATAAATGAACAAAGGGGAACGAGGTTGTTGCAATAAAGAAATACAAAAAAAAATCTGCGTAGGACAGCCTTGACAGTTAAACGCTTGGAGCGAAAATAAGAAAATCTAACATTATAATCTGACAACATTTCATTATGGAAGTCGTGACGAAACGCGAGATAATATTTTATATAACAACATCATCATCATGACCGCCAAGCCCTCAAAGCGAAGGAGTGGCTCTAAACTTTCTGTTATCAATTATCAACAAACACTAAGTTCCTTAGCCTGGCCTTTGTACGGTTACCTTAGCAATTGACACCATGTAAGTCTCGCCGGTGGCTACGTTCGCCCATTAGACCACTTCCTTAACAAAAGAGGCTCGGTGCCTCCCATTCTAACAATTGTATGAGCTATTTACCTTATCTGTAGCAAGCGGCAATCACACCCGCTCCTGATGCCAACTACGACCAATAAGTTTTGATACTTTGCCCATTGTTCTGTCTTTTAATAAATATTATTCTAGATCGGACTAATACGATTTTATTTATTGTTTACTCTTAGCTTTTACCATAATTTATAATTTAGTCGACAGCTTATTTATGTATCATTTGTCATGACAAGTTTTTATTGCTCTCTGACATAATTTTTCTAAAGCTCTCTAAAAATCCTTTGTCAAAGGTATTTGTAAAAAATAGTGTTACTTCCAAATACGTTGAAATTTAAATTTATAAGCTGCTCGTCTATTTGCTTTGTGACACTTTCTAATGCGTAGTCCTTATTTGTCTAAAGTAATTAATTTTACAACTGTATTTGATTTACGTTTAAAGAAAAAGTAATATGTGAGTTATAATGTCTGATAATGTTGTTCTATTTTATGTAAATGGTGTTTTAGGTCATTATTATTTGTAAAAAATTATATTAAACGTAGCAGCCAGATTGTTAACGTTATTATTTATCTTTGTTTCAAATTTATATGTCGTATTATAATAACTGTCAGATTTTTTAAAATGTACATATTTTTTCAAATTATGCTATATTTTGAAATAAAATAGTATGAAAATAATTATTAATCTATTTATCAGATTTTTTTTTTATTTCTAACAGTCTCTTGTCTCCATAACTATATGAAAATTCTAATTTCCTAAAACGGAAGTAAAATTAAATTTTCTAAGAAAAGCTAAATTTGTCGTTCTTTCTATTTGGACTTTTGGAGCTTAAATTTATATTAGCGGTTCCTGCGATGGGGCAGGAATATCTCTCTCATTACTGGAAAATATTTAAGTACTGGATCAGCTTATTAGTTGAAGTATTTTTGGAGCAGTATGTAAAGGAGAATTTGTTTGGTATTTTTGAGGTAGTTAATTAAAAAACTTGATCAAGAAGTGTCAATCGCGGTATTGGTGCAGTATCTATAGTGTCGGCAGCGAGTGTAGGTAACCGCGTTATAACAGTGATAGCGCGCGCGTGATGAGACCATAGCGGGACGATCTCCTTGCAAGACGTTTTACACTACCATACTGTGGATTATGTGTATGCGATGTCATTACTACTATGTATGTACGATATTGAGTTTTAGATTATATTTTTTATAGTTGAAATTTAATTAATATTAACCACTTAACTATCCCATGAGTTAATTATATGAACATATTATACATTGTTTAACTATTTTGCCAATGGGGGGGACCGTAAATTGTTATTAAGATTTTGTGTGTGGAATAAAAACAAAAATATTGCGTTATTTTTGTGTTAACAATTTGATAAAAAAATGAAAAATTCCGAGTCAAATACAAGTTAACTGTTATAGTAACAAAAGGGCTATTAATATAGTAGCCTATGGAGGTCCTAAACAAGGATCGGCCCTTTACTATATGGATAAATATTACGGGGACGACAGCTTCCTCTTGAAAAAAATGTCGTAATTGACAAATGGTGCTTACTATCCACGTAATTTTTAAAGAATACCTATCATACCATCAGGGACGGGCCTCCTCCAGTGTCGGAGGGATACTTGGCCTACTAATACCACGCTGGCCAGACCGATTGGTATAGGGTTTAATTTCAAGTTTTACTTCTTTTTATTTCGTAAAGATAATAAATATTCACGTATAGTCCCTTAGTCGGTTTTTACGACACCAATGGGATGAGATGAGGTGGTGACATATTGTATTCTTACTCCGTCACCACACGGCGGAGGTGCTTACTATCCAAATGGTGCTTACTATCCCCGTAATTTTTCAAGAATAGGTGCATTGTCTTTAAAGGATCTTTACCACCAGATAAACCATATTGTTTAACATTTAACTGTAATTAAACTAGAAAATATAAGCCTAGTGAAATATTTCATAATAAATCAGTCTTATTTTGCTAGTTATACTGTCGACCTATATTTACTAAACTACTTTCTCTTATATGACAAATCATGTCTAAGATTATGCAAAAATGTAACATGTCGCATTACATAGAATGTGTGAGCATAAATTTTGTTGAAAACTCCATTTATTTTATGTGATTGATTAGATGTTTCTGTTTAGTGTTAAGAAGTCCTTTGGTGCTGAAGTAATGAAATTAATTCTTGTATAGCAGATGTTAGAACCAAAAACTTGGGAATGTAAGGTCAAAAATGCAGTAAGAATACGCAACGTCATCACATCGCCATTAAAGAAGAATTTATAATATTATGTGTGTAAGAATAATTTTGTTATTGAAATAATGAATCCAAACAAAGCAAGTCATGAAATTCCAAGTAGCTATTACAAAAGTTTTGAAATCTTTTATATTTTTTACATGAATTCTTTCATTCATTCATTCATCTCAGCCAATTGACGTCCACTGCTGGACATAGGCCTCCTCCAAACATTGCCACCTTGCGCGGACCACTGCCTCCCTCATCCATTTACATGAATGATTTACATAAATTCTTTCAAATCCACTTTACGCATTTGAAAGACTTTAAGAAAGCAACATTTAAAGTAGTCTTCATATTGAAGCAATATCTAAACAGCTTCAAATTAACGTTAGTCAGCCCTATTGCAAAGTATATTAAGTTCATAAACCATTACTTACTAGTGACGTATTCTAAAGTATTACTGAAACAGCTCACGATTACGATACGATAGGGGCACGTGCGGTTAACTTAGCCCAACGATGGCAACAGAAGTGTCCACGACTCGTGACATAACTGCTCGGGGCGCCCATAATCTAGAATAAATTGCGTACACTTTGTGACTCTTTATAGACCTTTTAAGGTAGAAATTTTAAGATGATGATCACCACGTTCATAATTAAGATTAGAAGGATAGTAAACTCGTGATCTGGTGTGGGTGGTTCCGCTTCCGAGGTCACGGGTGGTCTTAATACAACCAATTTGGTCATGCTACCAACTTTTTTTTTGTGAAATATTGATGAATAGATAAGAGGTGTTTGGTTTTGATACCGTATATGGAACAGATGAGTTGAACTATGTATATGGTCAAGATTATTGCGAATGATTAAACGGGACTCTAAGTATAATGTGCCTTTTTTGGTAACTAAATTAGATGTTTGGAGTATAACAGTCTTTGAAGAGTAAGTCACAAGTTTTTAATAAAGTTGCAAACTTTTTCCTCTATAGATGCAAAATACAGGATTGCTTGCCATGACACATTTGTTATTATAATATGTTCTTATCTCTAAAGCTTTTAACTAATGTTAGCTTAGCTATCTTATAACCGAATAAAATAATTAACCTACATTGGTTTATAAACGTAAAAGCTGATACTCCTCCTAACTATTAACTATTCTAGTCATAACATTATATTTTATTGCAGAGGTATCTGTTACGAGGCTTAGTGGATTCCTCTTAAACAAATATTTTTTTAATAAATAAGATGTTATGAAACACGAATGACTTAAATTTTGTCATTCTCTGGATGACTCAGTCTTGGGCAATCACTGTTTTCCCTGTAGTTTTCTTTCGCTGGTATACTGTAACCTATTTAAAAAGTAGGCAAAATAGAGGCCTAATGTACGACTGTACTACAGTTCTTAGGATCACAAAGAGAATGAAAGAAATAACTAAATTTTCCTAAGGAGGTATATCTATTACCTTAAACATAATGTTTAACAATTACGACAAATAACAAAACTATACGCACTTATTACAAGGTTCCTTAAACTTTAATACCACTAGTTCATAACAAACTCTCGTAAAGCTCTTAAACAAAACATTTCAAGGAAGTAACTAGTCTAAAGCCATAACAAACTGTGGCAAGCCTTTATGGCTACCAGTCGTACGGTAGCGACGCGACGTGTGTGGCATCCCCTGATACTTTATATAATACTCGGCAGGACGATCCTCATATCTCAACGGGAAGTATTTTGCATGCAACCTACACCTATCTTTTGGAACAATCTGAAAACAGGAGCACGTTGCAACTAAACGAGACGTAAGAACACTATGAGTCTACACTCGAAAATCTGTCTAGCATCTCCGGTACAGGGTTGATTTTGCTTTGGCTAATGATGTAAATAAATTACTTTTAGACACGGGAAAGTTTTGCCAAAGACATTATTTATCTTAAATTCGTAATTGCTAATTGTTAACGTAAGAGAGAATCTTCAACGACTAATAGTATGTAATTTAAGCTATAGTTAATATTTTATTAACAAAATTGCTGTTTTGCATCGTCGTTTTAACATGATTTGAAGCTTTCATGACAATTTATAAAATTTTGTACAAGAGTGGTACTATGTTTTCTCAAAACCACTGCCAAAATAATAATTTAATATACTGCTTAATAAACGAGAGGAGAGGTAAAACACAGGTCGCCACCATTTTATTAGTAAGCTAAGTATCCCTCCATGTTGAAGAAGGAACATTCCCATAAGGCCAAATCAAGGTAAACTTGTGTCATGATCCCTTGGCATTACCGGTCGACATACATCATAAACCACTAATTATCACCGCTGATTTTCCTGAAATACATAGATGTGTTGAGAATCACGTTGTCAAGTACGATTTTCATCGAGGTAATTACACTGCAATTAACTCTGCTCTAGGTACAATGGATTGGTATGCGGTATTGTCTCATGGGCCATTGGACCAAGCTGTTAGCATATTTTACGATAAATTATACGAACTAAGAGACCTGTACATACCGTTAAAATCTATTAAAAAATCCTCGCACCCACCCTGGTATAATAGTGCATTAATACAGTTATTAAAAGAGAAACACAAGTACCATAAAAAATATAAAAACTACAATAATCTGTCCGATTATCACTCATTTTCTATCTTGCGAAGTCGGGCTAAGAGTCTGGAGCAGCAGTGTTTTAAATCCTACATGACAAACATCGAGTCAGCGATCGTAAGTAACCCAAGGGTGTTTTGGAGGTTTGTTAAGAGTAAGAAAAACAACAATACAATACCCAACACTTTATACTATATGGGGAACACAGCCGACACTGGGGAAAGTATTACCGAGACATTCGCTACTTTCTTCCAATCAACCTTTCAGCCACCTAGCCCGGGTTCTAGTAACTCGAGTGGTATCGGGAGCATTGATTCATTTAATTCTGTAAACCTGAGCAATGTTTCAGTATGTTCTAACTTGGTGCTTAGACTTCTCATGGAGCTTGATCCAAATAAATCTGGAGGACCGGATATGGTACCGCCTATCTTTCTAATTAGCTGCGCTAAAACCCTAGTAGCACCGGTCAGCTTATTATTTTCGCGGTCTCTGCGGGAAGGTATAGTGCCTTCCGTGTGGAAAACCGCATTTATAACCCCTGTCTTTAAAAAAGGTGACAAAACGGATATTGAAAACTACCGGCCCATATCTAAATTGTGCCTATTATCTAAAATTCTAGAACGACTCGTATACTCGGAGGTGTATTCTGCGTTGAGATGTTTTTTTGGCAGTGAACAACACGGCTTCTTAAAAAATCGGTCCACTACATCGAATCTTGTTTTGTCAAATGAAATTATCACAGCTGGTATGGAGGCACGGTGCCAGGTGGACGTTATATACACCGATTACCAGAAATGTTTCGATCGTATAAATCATCAAATACTTATTCAGAAGCTTTTATATGCTGGTATACATGGGGATTTACTTCGATGGTTTTCATCGTATATAGATAATCGAATGCAGGCTGTTGTGTTGGCCACATGGCACTGTGTCCCATCTGGCGTCCCACAGGGCTCAATTTTGGGTCCCTTATTATTTGCTATTTTTATATCTGACATTAAAGATTCATTTAAACACTCTCGCGTTATTTTATATGCTGATGATATGAAGATTCTGAAAACTGTGAGCGCTTCATCTGACGTTAGGGAACTGCAATCAGACCTTGACAGATTTGTCTCATACTGTAGGTCCAATAAACTACAGTTGAACATCTCTAAGTGCTCCCAAATTACGTATACACGTCAGAAAAACATCATTAGCTCAAGCTATCTAATAGACGGCCATAAACTTGATAAAACAAATACAATTAGGGACCTAGGCGTTATTCACGATAATAAATTAATCTTCGATAACCATATCGACTGTATTGTTGGCAAAGCCAACAAGGCATTAGGGTTCATTATAAGAACCTGCAAAGACTTCAGCACCATTAAACCAATCAAAGTCCTTTATTGTTCTTTCGTGCGCAGTCACCTCGAGTACGCTTCTCAGGTGTGGAATCCTCAGTACGAAATATATAGGTCACGTATAGAGTCGGTTCAGAGAAAATTTTTACGTTACCTTGACTTTAGAGCAGGACATGTCTCCATTGACTATGAGGAACGTTGTAGAAGGTACCATTTCCTGCCATTACATACAAGGCGAGATATTGCTGATATCAGTTTCCTGGCGGCCATTGCGAATGGATCCATTGATTGCCCAGATTTGCTTAACAGGGTAACGATCAGAACTAATACAGCTAACCTCAGAACGCGTCCTATATTACATGTACCTACTACCAGTACTAATTATAGACGTAATACTTTCTGTGTACGTAGTGTAATTTCTTTTAATACTTTGCCTTCACACTTGGAACTGGACCTATTTAATACAAGTGTTCAAAAAATGAGGCAAATTATAAGTAAGCAATATTTTTTGAGGGTAGCTTAGTACTTAGTGTATTTTATTAGTTAAAATAATATCTTTTTTTTTTTTTGTTTGCATTGTTTTGTGTTTGCATGTTTGTTTTTAGATTAGTTTGTTTCTTTTTTTTCTTTTAAATCTTATTACTTGTACGCTAATTTGTTTTTTAATATGTGGAAGCTTGTAATTAGCAATAGACAACAACCATATTTATTAATGTATAATAGTATAATTAGACTGTAAGCTTTCTGTAAAATATATAAATAAATAAATAAATAAATAATTGAATATTTTGACGATAATATTACGTTAATTAATTATTCAGAAATATTTTGATTAATTGATATATTTATGTTTTGTCATGATTTTTGTTGTCGTGATTGTAAGCTTTAAATTGATTCTTGTCAATCCAAATATTAAGTTACAATTGCTTGACGTAGACCTTAAACTAAAATACATTAATTAGATAAATTAATAAATAAAAATTATTTCTTTATTTTCCACCAAAATATTACATGATTCACAATTTCACATACAGATATATGATTTATAGGAATAACATACTTTATTGTTGTTAGTTTAAAAGCATGTAACATTTAGGAGGACTGGAGCCTAAGCTAGGATATACCTGTATTTCAGGACTCCAGGGTCCCCACCAGACCTCATGCAGATAAATCTAATAAGTAGCAATAGATTTTTTCATTATTCTCTATTGTTTTAAATACGTTTAACTTAATATTTTGTAATTGTTATAAAAATATTGAAGCCACTTACTAATTCTTTACCGTGATTTTGTAAATTCGGTTTAAGTAAAAAAACTCACAGCTTACGTCTTTTAATATCAAAAATAATGAATAAAACATTAACAAAATTATTTTATCGCAAACCCAATTATTATTTTAACTTCCTCAATATTTATCTTATATCTAAACATTATCTTATTTATGATACCTATTATAGTATAGTTTTAATGTATGCGACAAATTATACAAACTTTTAATAGGCCGTAGAGCAAATCACCGATAGTAATATAAATAAATATAGGAGTGATTGATTGAATATCAATCAATACTATATTAAACATTTTACGGTTAAGGTGATATTCTGATATGACAATAGTGAATATTGTTTTATTTGTAATAGAAACTTCTTAATGTGTAATTGATGATTCGTATTTAGTAGCTTTCAATCAATCAATCAACTAGCCTATTGCAGTCTTCTGCTGGACATAAACATCTCCCAACACGCACCACAGAACACGGTCCGGCGCCTTCCGCATCCAGTCCGACACAGAGACCTTTTAGAGTTCGTCGGTCCAGCCAGCTGAGGGGCGTTCTACACTACGTTTGCCGAGTCGCGGTCTCCACTTAGTATCTTTAAATAAGGACAATATACTTATTTACTTAAAGCTAATAAACACGAATCATTAATTCAACATTTATAAGTTTTCATTGCAGGTAAGACAAACTTTTTAGGACCTATTTAATAAAATAAAAAAAAATTAAAAGAACTGCGGCTTAAAGCAAAAACACACAATGGCAGAAGTAAATGGGTCATACACCTTGATGCTGTTTTTAAAAATCTCACTTTAGATCTCTGCTGAAAGTAATATGCGGCTTCTTTGTTGATTGATTAGTTCTCTTTGTTGCCATTATTTTGACGACGGAAAAGTATGTTAAAAAAAAGTCATGGTTTGTTTATAGCGTTTTTATAATGAACAACCTGCAGGCTTACTCTTGAACATAATTTTAATTTCAATCTAATACCAATCCAATTACAATGTCAATTTTGAAGTCACGTGATTTCGTACTCTTGAAAACAATTTCGTCAACATTGGATTGAAATCGGGATTGGTTCACGATTATACTTTAAAGTGTGAAGTTAGCAACACATGACATTGGAGAAGTGATGTTCAACTACATACTAAATTGAGAAAATATTATTACTAAGGTCGATATCTGCTTATTAACAATAGTAATAAATACAAGTTATGGAAAATACTATTGTAATATACGTTTTTTAATTATTTATGATAATTCGGATCGAGAAATTAGCATTTCAAAAATTTTGTGTTGCTTGTGGCTGAATGAGACGGGTCAAAGACAAGTCTATTATAAAAATGGTTCCCCTTACTTGTAAAAAAGTAAATATCGCACCCTCAGTATTATAAGGGCACAATTCAAAAAAGTTGATTTTTGGGAAATCACGATTTAAGATTCTGGGTTCCTATAAAATACCTATTTTTTCAAATTACTTGTTTATTATTTAAGTTATAAATGTGAAATTTGGCAGATTTGTTCTTTGGTAAATCCACTATAAATAGCAATAGGAGAAAACAATAAATTTGCATTAATTCTATAAATTACAAGTAATTGAAAAACATGCATTCAAGTTACCGAGTCGTTATTGTCCTTTTTCTCGCTCTGTCAGCGCTAACAGGTAAAGAATTCCATTTTATGCCCTTAGCATTTAAAATCTCAGTTTACTAAAATTTTGACTTGGCCCCTTATATTACTGAGGGTGCGATATATTCTAGAATAATTCTATTAATTCTATATTAGTGTTTCTAGTTTAAAAAGCTTTGTGTGGCTTTGTGACCAAGTAAAGCTTGAATATTTATCATTAAATATATAATATAATAAATATTTAACAAATCAATTATTTGTGTTGTCAAACAGTGTTCGTTATCATTCGGCGCCATATTTTATTTGGTACATAGATACAACACACAAAGCGCAATAGAGGTTTAGTTTGCCGTTCTTTTAAAGCCCAATCTACGTTTTTTTATGTAGACTAAATGATATCTTTACTAATAAGTCATATTAAAGATGTATTAATATTCCTAAGTTGACATAAAACACAAAACAATATGTAAAAAGTTACTTATTTGCTATTGGAATAATACCAATTTACAAGCAATCCGAACACAATTTCAACGCAATACGCAGCTGTCAAAATGAATTCAAGCGTACCATTTTTAATTCAATCACAATTTCATGTAGTTCAACAAATAGACACCTAATTTGAAAACAATTTGGCGCTAGTGTTGATTTCAAGAGTATGAAATAGCGGTAAACGTCATAATTCCAATCCCGATCGATCGGAATTAAATTCAAGAGTAGACCAGCTGACCCGGGCCAACTTATATATTTCATTACTGCTCCTCTCCTATTAGCCATAGCGTGATACAATATAGCCTATGACACTCGCCGATAAATGGACTATTTAACACAGAAAGAATTTTTAAAATCGGTTTAGTAGATCCAGAGATTACCCCCTACAACCTCACAAACACTCAAAAACACAAACTTTATCTTTATAATATTAGTATATATATATATTTATGCTATAAGTAATGTGGTATACTCAAAACGAGCAAAGACTTGAATCATACCTGAAATGTTTGGCGGAGTTGGGACGTACTTGTATTTAACGTTAACAACACGAGACTGTTACCAATACTGAATCGACACGCAAATTGAAGCCGTACTAAGGTTTAGTAAAGAAAATTAATTACGTATCTGTAAATTAGTTTAATTATCTGTTCTACGGTTGAATAATAATGGTCAAGCATTCCTTTTTTTTCTTTATATAAGGAGCTTTGTCCTTTTAGTAGGAGTGGTTACTTGGGAGGAAAAGTGAAAATATAACTGGTACAATTTAATTGGAGGCTCAATATTGGTTTTTCTCCTATGACATTGCTTATAGTGTTTTCTACCCAAATATTTATAGGAATTCACTTTAGTTTTCAAATAGAAACAATACCTTAAGTCCTATGGAATATGAGTATACCATCAAATCCAGTGTTTATTGCCTTCTAATGAACTAGCTGATAATAATTTAATTGCCATGTTTTATACTATTAAGGGCGTATTGTAGCAATAAAATTTGTATTTGTCTATAATATTATTATTCATTTAAATGTCGTAAAATAACCCTTTATGGATTTTATAAATCATTACAATGTATTTGTCGTGTCCCATTTTTGTGTTTTAGCAGAAAATTTACAAGGCAATAAGTACTTTGAATATCCGGATTCAAGATCAGGTTTGCCTTCAATTCGATTCGATTCAAGATCTGTAACACGTCTTTTTCCATAAACCAAAAGAAGAAGTTAATCGAATGTCGATACAACATTGAAGACACCAAGAAAGGTTTATGAGATCCTAACAACAGCTGTAGTAGTGATCTTAGTAACAAGAATAAAAAAATATTGCTCATTTACATCACTACACCGTATACCACCCCATCTCACCCCATGGGCGTCGTAAAAACCGACTAAGGGACTATCCGTCAATATTTTCTTTACGAAATAAAAAGAAGGAAAACTAGAAATTAAACCCTATTCCAATTCGTCTGGCAAGCGTGGTATTAGTAGGTCAAGTATCTCTTCGTCATGGGAGGAGGCCCGTCCGTGCAGTGGGACATTAATGGGCTGTTATGATAATCGTATAAACATTAAATAATTGCTTACACTTTAATCAGTAGGTAAATATATTCTGTAAATCAATAGAGCGCGCATAAGCATACACTTAAATTATGTGCATGAACACACACCTAATGCGAAACATATTGGTAGGGTTAACGACAACATTGATGTACAGCCCATCAGGTTAGCTATCCATTACGCTAAGTTCAAGAGAATATGTTAGCCATGATGCGGTTTGTCTAGGGTAACTAGTGTTTAGGTTGGGAGTTTGTTATTTTAAATCGACTTAAAGTAGCCTTTGCTTTTACATTATTGAAGAGAAGCCTGTTTTATTTTATATTGGTAAATCCTACCACGCTCTTAACTAGTTTCTTTCTAGTTTAGTGTGTAGAAGAAGCGATATAATCAATCAAATAAAGAAGGTCCGCAACAGATGTATTTAGTTCTTTTATATCTTCCATTTTAATATAGGATAATAAGCAATGATGGCTGATGAATTTTGGTTAAGGGCCATCCGCCCCACCACAGCCCGCGTAAAGTAGTAACTGTCGTCAGAGACAAACTACTCGTCCTCAAAAAAAAAAAACAATGATGGCTGTCTAACAAAACGATTATTTGCTGAATGTCTTTTCACCATTAATTTTATGTATATACTATCCGTGTGGGACGACTAAGAAAACAATTGAAGACCCCATATTAATGGATGCCTTTAAAAGCCGAGTAATGGAAAGGGCATTAGTTGTATCTCAACGAAACAAAAAAGGAAAACTTGACATTGAACCCTGTATGACACCTATCCATCCTTTTGTGGAGTATGCTCAACCCTACAATCAATCAATCAACTAGCCTATTGCAGTCTACTGATGGACATAGGCCTCTCCCAACACGCGCCACATAACAACAACAACCCCACAGTAGGAAATAAATGAGCTGCAATAATAAAAAGACCCCTCAACAGAGGATGTGTTCCAAAGTGCAGGAGTTCTCATCCTATGTGACAAAACAAGTACCTTCTAACGCTGGAAGGACACTCAGCTCACAATAAAAAAAGGTAAACAATAAAAGCTTTATTCGGTTTGTCTTTGGACTAAACAGTCCAAAGATTGTTGAAGCAGATGTCAGTGAGCGGTTAGTTCTGTGTTTATCACTTCATTAGCTCTGTGGGGTCAAAGCGACGCGACACCTCTCGTGCTAATGTTGTTGATATGTTGTCAAAATTGTAAAAATAACGAAAACAAAAAAGAAAAACCTGAAACCCTATACTAACCGTCCTGGCAAGCATGATATTAGGGGACATAAAAGACCTGTAATGATGAAAAGTCTCCACGACATGGGGTGCATAACAAAGTGCGGGAGTTATCATGTATACGTTGTATATCATCCTTTGTGACAAATCGAGTGGACACCTTCTAAAGCTAGAAAAACAACAAACTAACGGCATTAAAAAAAAGGGAACAATAAAAGCTTTATTCTGTTCAGTCCAAAGATTGTTAAGGCAGATGTCAGTGAGCGGTTAGTTCTGTGTTTATCACTTCATTAGCTCTGTGGGGTCAAAGCGACGCGACACCTCTCGTGCTAATGTTGTTGATATGTTGTCGAGATTGTGAGGCGTTACTATGTTGTCACGCGAACTGTGGAATACTCCTGATTTAACGCTTTACCTGTTTGAGTCTAATAAGAACTAATTTGTTTTTAGCTATATTGTTTTCGTAATAAAAGATGAATTAGGTGCATGTCTTGTCAATGGTCTGACATGCCATTCATAAATAATAACGAAAAAAGTTTAAACTATTTTACGAAATAGAACTTTTGAACAATAGACAAGTCGTTAATTTAAAAAGTTAAGTTTAAAGAGATCTGTTTTCTTAACTTGGGTGTAAGTTTAGTTTAATAACATTAGCTTCACATTGATAGAATTTGGTAGTTACACCATTCGTAGTCAGGATTTTCATGTAATTTCGATAAACAGAATATAATGTTTAATTAACCTAAAAGATATTTGAATGTCCACGTATACTTTCACACTAAAAATACTCCCATCTTAAGAACTCCAAAACGCAAAATGTTAACATTAAATACTCTGTAGAAAACCTAACAATAGATTTCACGGTACATTAGAATACTAAGAACAAAGTAACATTACTAGACCGACCATCAGTAACCTTAGCTCCGAACCACGAACTATTACACCCGACCACTCTAATTTACATTTCGTTGAGGCGCGAGCGCAGTAATTTTTGCACGTTTGAGCACGCGCGCCTATATACGCTAAATGTATAGTATGTTTATTAGTAGTTTGTAGTCTATTTAATAGTAGCTTAGTAGAGTTTTTAAGTTTTTTTTGGTAGATATTATTTACCTTATGTTTAGTTATGTAGAATAATAATTAGTTTGCAAAGGTGTGCCTAAAGATTTAGTTGTATTCGTATACCTATAGCTTAGATTTAGAACACATTTTTGCCGCGCTCTTAACTGCATTTGAGTCGTGTTGCCACTGCTAAATTTTGACCTGTGAGAAGTTATAAGGCCTAACTGTTTATGTCAAGCATTGGCAGCGACTCGGTTGTGTTCTGGCATTGCTGAAATACTTGACCGGTACCATCAACCTTCAGGTGCGCCAGTTGCTCGTACAAAATGCAACACAACGATTGCAGTGAAAACGTTTAAATTTTATTTATTTTCTCATTAATATAATTTTAATATCCGTGTGGTGACGGTGTAAGAATACAGTGTGTCATCACCCCATCACATCCCATAGGTGCCCTAAAAACCGACTGAATATTATCTTTACGAAATAAAAAGAAGGAAAACTTGAAATTAAACTCTATGCCAATTCGTCTGGCCAGTGTGGTATTAATAGGCAAAGTATCCCTCCGTCATGGGAGGAGGCCCATCCCTGCAGTGGGACATTAATGGGCTGTTACGATGATGATGATGATGATAATTTTAATGTGGGGTAGACTTTGTGAATAAAGTAATTGAAATAATATATTTTTTATTCAGGATATTTTATACAAAAAAGCCGAATAAGAAGATTCGATCAAGATTATCAATTATGTAAAATAAAAAGATAATAATACAGTCGAGATCGATATGACTGGAAGTTTCCATCCGTTGTAAAGTTCACGCAATATTATCGTGAACAAAAGCTAGTTAATTTTTCTTTTCCAATATAATTATCTCATTAAATTACTGTTTTGGGTATTTTTATGGATTCTTGATAACCGTGTAGTAGTGATTTAAGAAAATGCGTTGTTTATTTTTACGTACTATTATATATATTTTTCGGTAATAAATTGTATATTATTATGCCATTTACGATTTTGTTTGGTCTTGAAGAAACACTGCTTTTTTAAATGACTTTATTATTAAGTTTTATTTACTCATCAAACTATTTTCTTACTTACTATAATTAGTTTGCTTGTTTGTTTTGTCTGTGTCTATTTGCTGATAATCTAAAAATGCCACATCCGCTTGCCCCTTGGGTCCTTTAAACGCTGAACGGGCAAGCAGATTACAGACTTGCGGATTGTCATAAATATAATATGGGTAAGAATTTTACAAGAAAACAACATTCTAATAAAGTAAAAACAAAGTATTTATTTTTATTTATCTTGACAAACTATTAGCATGACAAGCCGGATCTTCTTTGATGAGTATTATAAAATATGTAACTAACACTTTAACCACAACATATTTTCACGGATACAACTCCTAAGCATCATGTTGTAATCATAATAATTTTGCTGTCTCCTTCCAATTTATAGATCAGCAAATTGAAAACATCAATCAATGAATTTGACAGCTATTTATCCACCCACCATCCACCAGACCTTTCATTACAACGTCCAGTTATTATGACGGTATTCTTAACAATCGGTGCTCGATATTTTTTATTGAGCAAAGAAAGTAAATCGAAAGTGAAAAGCCACTGTGTTATAGCTACAGTTTTGTTGTAGAAAAAAAAACATGTACCAAATATCCGTTGTTCATCATCATCATAACAGCCCATTAATGTCCCACTGCAGGGACGGGCCTCCTCCCGTGACGGTCCCTTTGTCACTTGGCCTACTAATACCACGCTGGCAAAACGGATTGGTACAGGGTTTTGTTTCAAGTTTTACTTCTTTTAATTACGTAAAGATAATATTCACGGTTACTCCCTTAGTCGGTTTTTACGACACCCATAGGATGAGATGGGGTGGTTACACACTGTATTCTTACTTCGTCACCACACGGAGTCCGTTATTGATACATTACAATAACTTCTACTGATGTTATGTTCCAACCTAGCCCACAGCCTTGCAAAGGCTACATTGAGTTGGAAGCACTATTAGATCTTTAGCATTGGTAATTTTCTGTGTTTACTTTGCCGATGACACAAGCACAAAAAAGTTGCATCTGTACCCATCTGTATCAGTGTACGATATATCTATGATTTCAATTTCGACGAAATAAAAAATGTTCCCATGCTATTTTGTTATAGTAAATGTTATTAAAAAAACTCACTGATTTACAATAATTCTACCTGATTTTACAACCGAAATCGTTGTAAATCGATTTCGGTTCTCGGCCTCTCTTTAAAATCGGTCAAAAATATGGTATGTGTTTAAAATACACAGCCTTCAAATTTAAATACATAACCATTCAATTGATTCAACACTTAATAATAAGACAAGACAATTTTTTCCATTGTATTTCTTCTTTTCGGATTTTTTTAGTTATACCTAAGCTTTATAGGTAAAAAAATTATATGTAATTTAAGACAAGACAATTCAAAGCATAAACTGGAAGCTCATCGACCTTCATAGTTTTAAATGATTTTCATTAAGCAAAGCAAATTAGGCCCACTCTACATCTTAATTAGAAGAATTGTGAATCACCGTAATGTGTTTTATTGGTTGATTTGATTGCGGATGCCAATATGTATAAATGTACTTCTATTTGATTGAACCGGCTTCTTTGGAGGAAGCTGCTTTATTGAATTACCCAATTCTATGTATGGGCGCAGTGTTGGCGTGTAATGTTAACTCTTGAAACAGATTTTATCTATTTAATTATGGATTGTATGGTCAACTAGGTTATTGCAATGATGTTTATAAAAAAAATATTACGTGACATTGTTAATTTGTTATTCATGTGGTGGGAGGCTGTATATACACAATATTAACAACCTTTCTTCTTCCTTAGGCAGTAGATATCGTGAAGTAGAATATAGTATAGCACAATGTTATGTAGAAAATTATAAGAATATTAGTCAATTAATTAGGTAGTACAATAAATTTTAATTAGACTATGTAATGGTCTCCTACAATTAGAAAGAAGTTAGTCCAATCAGAGTGTTAATAATAGCATATAGGAATATACTCCATTAAAATAAAGCAATAAGCAAGGACTTGCAGTATTTTTTTTAATGTGCTACTGATCAATTAATATGAAAAAAAAACATTGTAAAACATCCATAAAGTAACTGGCACATTCGATGCGTTCTGCGGTTTGTGGTCAAGTCAGGATAAAACGTTTTGTAGCTATTCCTAAAATCGCTATCCGCTGTCACCAATGCTCCATCTCATCAAACATAAACTTCTAAATTCGATTGGTAATAATATTATGTGAATATAATGTCAGTAACATATCGTAAATTGTAAACGACCGTATTAAGCGACGCCCATAAATATGCTCAGCTATACGAGTTTATAAAAATATAAAAGATTTAACCATAGGTACCAATTAAGTGTAGACTGTACACATCTTCATTATATTCGCCACCAGTTAAGTTACGATATTAAGCATTCGTCGATGAAGTCACGTCGCGTCGGACGTATTAGTGATGCGCCCCTGGCGAGCGCGGGGGTTGAAAGGAGAACGGGACGCGAGGTTCGCATTCCAGCGAGGTTTCTAGATAATATGACTGTGTTATACTTATACGTTATTTTATAATAATGATACTGTAAGCGGTAAAATGTAGAGCATTTATCGCGAAAGCCCCACCGCCGTGTCTACAGGATGGTCCTTAAGGGAAATTCACACTCAGGAAGATGCAGGGTTGACCTGGATCTTATAATCCGATTATGTATACGTGTACCAGAAAATAATGAGAGAGCCAGAGAACCGCACAGTGTCAAAGCTAAGCAAATGAAACAGCTGAGGGCTTAGTAAAAGTCAAGAACACCTAATTGTCTAATAGTCCTTTGGTAGTAAGCCCTCAGCTGTTATTTATTAAGCAACAAACAAAAATAATACAAACTAGCTGACCTGTGCCCACTTCGTTAGGCGCGAAAAAAAACGCGTCACTTTTTTAATATATTTCATTCCTGCTCCACTCCTATTATTATCAAAAGTGCATCGGAGAATGCGTGATACTATAGCCTATGACACTCCCCGATTAATGGACTATTCAACACAGAAAGAATTTTCAAAATCGGTTTAGTAGATCCAGAGATTACCCCCTACAACGTCACAAACACACAAACTTTACCTCTTTATAATATTAGTATAGACTATTTCTTGTATTACTAGCAAGTCCATAAGATATGTAATAGATTACTGTAATTTTAAGCCAAGTAATTGTGCATGTACCGTGTCTTGCATATGAACCCACGCAACTAGGATGTGAATGTGTTTTCTTAGAATTTTGCTACTGTCTCTAGGGCATTCTCCGATGCACTTTTGATAATAATATTCTTTACATAATTCAGTCTAGACATAATGTGATTGTTTCAGTGCATAATGTATCATTGTCAACACATTACATTAAGGTGAAAGAAATTGGTTTCTAAATTTTTTTGTTTGTTTGCAACAGGTATATTTATGCAGTTGCGTAAATATTTTAGTTTTAATTTGAAATGTTTGTCGACCAGACAGTTACTACGATTAGTAGTATCTGACACATTAATCAACCTGCCATTACGAAACTAGGGTTAAAAAATAAAAAAAAAACACCTTTAAGGACTAGAATAAAATACAACCGAATTGAGATTTTTACGAACAAACATAAATATAAAAATATTAAATGTGTTAATGAGTAATTATCAAGTAAGTAGTTGAATGAGACATGCATAAATAGGTACATTATTTCATCCCCTAATGCGTCTAGGGGATTGGGATTCCCTAAGAAACAAACACTACCCCTAAGAAAATTATATTTATAGTTGAAAAGTTTAACTTAATACAACACACATTAATAAATCGTCTTCCCTGTGCACATGTTTAACTTGTCTCTACCACGAACGGATACGTAATAATACGTCTTTTATTCTTAAAATAATAACGCTATAACTATATATTCAAGTAATGAAACTTAACGAAACGTTTCAGACTTTTTCCTTACTAAGACACAAAAATTCATATTAACCTAATCAATACATTCAAATAAAAAAAAAACACAAAAAAACAAAAACGGATAACCAACAAAAATAAATAACTTTTAACTGTGACACTAACTGTTTTAAGCTTCGGCCTATGTTAATCAAATCAATGTATCCCATTTTCTTCCAACGGCTATATTCTACTATACTTTCTCCATAAAACAGAGGAAATACATAAGGACATCTAAATCAAGCCTGTGTCAGACAGACGGACAAGCCGACAACGACTTGTAAGTAAAGCAATAACTCTTCGTGGATGAAGTTATTAATGTATACGGAGGCAGGTGTTTCGTAGTTCTAAAGACGAGGCAAGTAGGTTGCCATAGTACTATTGTGTTATAGAAATATTTATAATTTACATTATAATAAAATTATAATTTATTTTTTGGCATCATCATCATAACAGCCCATTAATGTCCCACTGCAGGGACGGACTTTCTCCGATGACGGAGTGATAATTGGCCTACTAATACCACGCTGGCCAGACGGATTGGTATAGGGTTTAATTTCAAGTTTTTCGTCTTTTTAATTCGTAAAGATAATATTTACGCTTAGTCCCTTAGTCGGTTCTTACGACACCCATGGGATGAGATGGGGTGGTGACATATTGTATTCTTACTCCGTCATCACACGGACAGTATTTGTTGTCGCTTACTAAAAATATTTATCACCACCTCCTCCCGTGAAATCATACTTGTATCATTGCTAGAAAAGACCACAGATATAAAAAAATACCTCCTAGTTTCTTTGGTCTACTAAATTTACTACAAGAACTTGGAAATGAGCAAGTATTTCAACTTTAAACGGCATATTAATTCAAAGAAGAATAGCGTATTATACACAGTGTCAATCAGGTTTTCCCGATGCATCAATAGTAAAAAAAATATTAAATGAGTCATATAAAATTTCTAGTACTTAAGTATTCTAAAGAAAGGAAAGGGACATCAAGGTGTGACCTTTCCTTTTAAAACATGTTTCATATAAGAAACAAAGGCGTAAACGGGTTAAAGTAACAACTACTTAATGATTCTAAAAATAGGATTTTGAATAAGTGGGTCTTTCCGGTTCCTTTTCCTCTTTTACTTTTTAAAACCCATGAGGTTCAACTTAATGATTCACTTCATTCAGCTTTGCTATGAAAACAAAAGTTCCCATACGCACTGCGATATAATAATACACATGTTTGTGCACACAAAGATTTGCAATAAGCGAAAATTAAACTATAATTATGAATTAATAAGTAAGATTTCCTATCTTGATGATTATAAAGAAGATAGGAATAGAAAAAGTAAGAAAATGAAGACTTCAATACTCTTACAGACCTGGGGAGAACAAAAAAATGGAGAGCACATAGCTTTAATTATCACGATTAAACTGATAAAATAACTAAAATGTAACTATCGAAACGACGGTACCACCGGAGACATAAAAACGAAATCTGGTTAGATCAAGGAGATTCATTCAAGACAGCATGGCAACTCTAATAAAACGACAACTTTACTACAGCAACTACGTCACGAGACCCTTTACGGATACAACTTATCAGTACTTAATAAATTTTATTAATTACTGAGATTAATGAAACCAATCAAATCCTGTCAATAACTATACTGTCGTATACTGAGATAGTATCTCTCACTTTCACTAAACAAGTAAACAAGCAGAGACGTCCGTTGGATTGACGCGAACCTATTTTAATTTGTGCCCACTTCCCGCTATTAAATACACCGGTGGATTGTACTGGTTGGTACAAAAGTGTTTGCTGGCTATGTGACAAACACGTAAACTTTTTTTACATATTATCTCCAAAAAGCCTTTACAATTCAGTGAAGATATGTAAATGAAGAACTACTCATAGGACATCCCTCTAATCATTATTTGATGACGTCGATAAACTAGGACTAACAACTTTACTCCACACAATACATTGATAATGACATTCAATCCAGGTTCTCTACAGAATAAGAAGGTATCACGGTTAAATGTATAGGTGCACTGATAATCTGATTAACACTAATGTTTCAATGACCCCAATTGATTGAACATCAAAAGGACATAACTTAATAGGAGAATGTGTGTGACATAGTCACGAACGGAAGTTATATGATTATAGCAATAATATAAAAACAAACAAAACTAGCTGTAAAATCAACAAATCCAAATGTTATGATAATTTTATCTATAATAAATTATTTTATAGCTATTTTAACGTCACGACGACTTTTAATGTCACGACAAAATACTAGGGATTATACTTGCGTATAATCCCTAGTATTTTTTTCGCAGTGAGTCTGTCGATTGTTAGAGCTAGAAAAGGACTGACTACGAATGAAAGACAAAACATCCCATTTGTTAAGGAAGGCACTGCTAAAAAGACCACTTACAAGCCTTTTTCAGTCCTGAGTTCGGCAGACGATTGGACTCTACTGGTTGAGGATGTCCATGTTGCACCCACTCTAATCGTGGTTGGAGGCATTACGAGTATATTTACTGGGACAGTCAGTCCAGCTGGGTAGGTGGAACTTCGAGAAGGAGGTCACTCGTCAAATCCAACTCGGATGGGCAGCGTTCGGGAAGCTACAACATATCTTCTTGTCTACATTACCGCAGTGTCTGAAGACAAAGGTCTTCGACTAATGTGTGTTGCCCGTGATGACATACGGAGCTAAAACGTGGTCGTTGACTATGGACCTTCTCAAAAGGTTTACTGTCACTCAGAGGCCAATGGACAGAGCTATGTTGGATGTTTCTCTGCGTGATCGTTTTAGAAACGAGAAGATCTGCAGGAAAGTGACCGACATAGCGCTCAGGACTGCCCGGTTAGCTAAATGTAGCTTTCGAGGTTCACAACATTTTTTGTACTTCAAAGTATGGTTAATTAAACATATAGCTTAATAATAGAATATTTACTTACAAATAGTGTATTTATAATATTTCAATAAAAAACACTTTTGTACATGGTAGTACTGCACCTGTCGATAGTGAGCTCCCGTTAACAGTCCGTCGTCCGCAGTTCTTCGTAACTAAGGCTTCCTGCACTACTGATATATTCTGCTCTATTAACTAACCTAGCTAAATGTAGCTGCTCCTTAACGATGTACACGACACTTTTTGTACTTCCAAACAGATGTGTAGTTAGTTAATAAGCAAATATATACCTTAGAATTACAATATTTGCTTAGAAAAATCTAGAAAGATTTCGTTTATTTAATTTCTATCTAATCTATAAGATTTTTAGATCAAATTTTGCTACTTTTCGAAGTCAATTCTCGTCAATTTTTCAACATCATTATCGACAAATAGCATAGCAATGTTTGACTATAGTTTCGTTTGTAACCATTAAGATTTTTTTTAAATAGGCTATTGTCTTTACAATTCTTACTAAATCGTCAATCGGACGTATCAGAATCGAAAGTTCAAGATGCGGCGTCGCCTCGCTGCGAACATAACATTGAATAAACGAGTCACCCCCTTCTATTTCGGGTTAATGTCAAATATAACTCCAGCCATCACAGCCTTTGATCATTCCTTGATTCCTTGATCAAATAACATTACTAAGACTTATTTAGATGAAACTGTCTTTCCAAAATTACCCCGTTATTGCGCATACGAGAGTCTCCCACGAAAACGTCATAAAAGGTATCACTTACCTTTTATGAGGTTATCTTGGTCCCTACAATGTCCCTAGCGTCATAATGCTCTGATACTATGTCCCTCTATGACTTTATTCTCGAAGCGTTTACAACAATAAAAGCAATGATAACCAGACCAGGGGTCTTAGGTCAGTTTTGGAATAGAACATTTTGCGATTTACTTGTTTGTTTAAATCTTATTTAAATGTGTATTTTAAACAAGATTTAAGATTTCTCCTTGTGGTGACGGAGTAAGAATACAGTCTGTCACCTCCACACCCATCTCATTCCATGGGTGTCGTAAAAATCGACTAAGGGACTATCTGTGAATATTATCTTTACGTAATAAAAAGAAGGAAAACTTGAAATTAAACCCTATACCAATCCATTTGGTCAGTGTAGTATTAGTTGGCCAAGTATCTCTCCGTCACGGGAGAAGGAGCCAGTGGGACATTAATGGGCCGTTATGATGAATTGTGTATTTATATTTTTAAACAAGATGTATATTATATTACCTGCATGGACTGTTCTTTTTATATTCGACAGTTTTTATTGTGCTAAGGTCTTCCTTAGCACAATAAAAACGGTAACAAAAGAAAGTGGTAAGATTTTAAATCGATACTCTTGTATCGATTTAAAATCTTACCACTTTCTTTATCATCTTTCATCTCATCTTTAAAGACAACTCAAATAAAGTCATATTTAAATAGTATAAAGTTAGTGTAGTTAGTATAGGGCTATTTGTATAATTTTCTCTCAAAAAAGATGGAAATTTTGACACAAAACCCTAAATATCTATAATTAATATGGAATGGAATATAGACATTGAAATTCAGATCACGAAAAATTATGTTAAAAATAATTTTCCAAACAAATTAAAGGATACAATCTCAAGAATGCCCACACAAATCAAGCAGACTTCCTAATACATTATCAGGCAAGTAGTGTGCAGCGAACATTTGCATGGTGCGGCCAAAGGAGAGTTGCGTGTCGACGCCCACTCCACGCGGTGCAATACTGTGCATTCTGTATACCCTGTGCAATCTCACTACGTATCGGCATCGCATTAAACGTTGTAAACTCACAATGCGGATTTCTCCACAAACTTATAAAAACTTATGTGCAAGCTGAATGCGCTGTGACATGCGACGACCATTGCTGCAATGCTGTTACTATTGCTGACTAATACTTCAATATTTTACTACATATTTCTAAGTACGTTAAGGGAACAGTTTTTCTTTGATGAACAATTGTTGGTACAAGTTCCAGGCGTGAGATGAAACGTCGGTTTACTTGTAAACGATAAAACCTGCATTCAGTATCATTAAGAGTCAATTAGGATTCCTTATTTGTAAACTAACAGTGAGAATACTACGTTCTATAGCCTATTGAAAAATACTTGAAGTAAATTATTCATGTAAGAAGGTTTGCGTATGTTTCTGGAGTTGTTTTAATTGTAAGTATCGGAGGTAATTTGCCTTCCTTAGATAAAGGTAAAAACTTCTATCAAGAAACAAATCACTTAGAAATATTTTACAGATATGCACATTTTTAATCTATAAAGCTATATAAGTTGTGTTGTATGAAGTACTACCAGTGACTTAGCCAAAACAATGTTGTTAGGTAAGTAAAAGTTACATGGTTTTTATTTTTACTCTGTGGAAGTTTAATATTTATTGTGCCATAGAAATTTCCTTTTGTAATTAAGAAAAAATGAAAACTTGTCATAAAGCCTATACTAATTCGCCTTACTAGCATCTAAATATTAAATAAATAAATATTTCTCACACTTTCACACAAAGCCATCTAGTCCCAAACTAAGCAGAGCTTGTGCTATGGGTATTAAACAATGGATAAACACAGTTAAATTCTTGTTTTTTGTAAATACATAGGTACATAAATTATACATAGAAAACACCCAGACTAATGTAAACAATCATGTTCATGCAAACAAAGATTTTTACATTATGCGGGAATCGAACCCGAGACCACTGCGTAGTAGTCATGTTATATAACCCCTACGCCAGAGAGGTCGTCTGGTCAGTTATTAGTAGGCTAAGTTTTCCACCGGCACTAGAGTAGGATAATAGTCTATTATAACGATGATGAATTTAAATTCTCGTCCCATTACAAAGTGCGCATAATTTTCTCTATAACGCAAGTCAATTTGATTAGCATATAGGCGAGACAATTTCATTACGACCCAATTGTTTTCATCATAATAACAGCCCATTAATGTCCCACTGCAGGGACGGGCCTCCTCCCGTGACGGAGGGATACTTGGTCTACTAATACCACGCTGGCCAGACGAATTGGTATAGGGTTTAATTTCAAGTTTTTTTTCTTTTTACTTCGTAAATATAATATTCACGGATAGTCCCTTAGTCGGTTTTTACGAAACCCATGGGATAAGATGGGGTGGTGACATATTGTATTCTTACTCCGTCACCACACGGAGAATTAGCATAGAGGCGAGACAATTTCATTACGACCCAATTGTTGTGATTGCAGTTAATTAGTGCAGTGCAAGTCCGTTGACATTCTCCGTTCGTGATCGGTCGATGGGTAAGACGATCGTACGTTGATGATATCCGACACCGTCAGATCGTCTGTCGACGACGATACAGCACATAGCCTTGATATACCGCTTACGGAATACGCGTCTCATGCGTATCGGATTTTGTATACTTTGGTAATATGAGTATACCTATGTTTGAGGTCGACTAGTGTAATATTCTAATTAAAAAATTGACTTCAAAATCGGTCTTTTAGACAACAAAATACACAACAATGTTATTTAAGCAAATTTTAATATAACTTCACATACATGGATTCCATATTTTTGAGATAAAAACCAAATTATTTACTTTTTCTCGGTTTGTTCTTTTAAGCAGAAAACATATTTTTCTTAAATTGGTCAAGACATAATTAGGTCCTCAAAAGACAATAAGCGTAAAAAATTAATACAACCAAGTTGAGAACCTTCTGCTCTTTTTAAAGTCGGTTAATAATTATGATATCTTACCAGGTAGCTGATGATACACTACTGAAACTGGATTCCTCTAGGAATATAGAAAATATCGGACTACAACTCTTCTAACGAATTAGTAAAAACTTAAAGAAAAGTTATTTTCTTTAAGTTTTAGGAAACATTCAGTGATATATTTTGTTTTTTAACCCTTTCACAGTGCCGCCAGCAAACACAATAGTAAAACAATGCACATGTACTATATATGGTACATGGGACTGGGAACGTGTTAAGTACATAAATGTATGCAAGTCAATGAAAGGGACCGTTCAATAAAGGCATACCCCAATACGCGTACGCAATATTATGATATTTACGATTACGGAACACCTACAATGACTCAACATGTTATTGTTTTGGTCACTACAAGAAGTCTTAAACGTACAACCTTGATTATATTTTTAATATTTAATATCATGTTTTAGCCTCAGGCATTTTGTGATGATCAGTACTCGAAAATGGCTTAAGACACGCCCTTCATTCAGAAACATGTTAACACCTTGTAGGCATTGCAGCCATTATAATTAGATGATAAAATTAAAGATTATTCGTTTTGAAGAGGGCATGCGCAATTGATTTTATGTTTGAATAATTGTGGCCGTATATGGTCAGTGGGGTGGCCATTCCCATAAATCAAATTTGTACTTGAGTTAAGAATGCATAATATAACATACTATTTGTGCCTAATTGTAGTTATATTCCTCCTATAAGTAACGTAGGCACAGGACTGCACGAGGTGGCAATACTTGGAGGATGCCTATGTCCAGCAGTGGACGCAGACGATTGGCTGATATGATGATGATGATAAGTAACGTAGGGTAACTTGGCTTATTAAAACATCACTAGTTCGACAGACTGTTATACAATAATACGTCACGTTTTATAATTCTGTTTCGTACTTTCTTAGAACCTCTTTTTATGACATTTTTGAATTGAGATAAGGAAGTGAAAACATGAACACACAGCAACACATCAAGTTAAACGTTTTCATTTGGTATTAAGGTACATGAGTGTCTACCTTGATTAGTTGATGTGTGTACTCTAAGTGAGTGAGATTCAGAATAAGAAGACAAAGTCTAAAGAAAATATTGACTTAAAATAGATATAGAGCGCGAGCATAAAATTTAAAATTTAGTTCTGTATTAATTGCAGAGGTTGAAAGGAGGGAACACAGATTTCATTAGCACTTTTTACAATACTTATTGTGCAGTACTACCTTGTAGGCTTTCAAAAACTATTAAATTTCGCAAAATGTAATTAAGAGCAATAATTATATTATTATGTCTATTTATTTTAACTAAGTAAGTACGCATTTATTTAGAACGGTAAATGTGATTAAGTACTATCTTTTAATAATTATGGCTAATAGTTTTCAAACGAATATACGTCTTTATGTAGGTATACAGTACTTCCGTTCCACTACGATCTTCTGTAGACTAAATAAATAGCTTGACCGATTTTGAAATTTTTGGTCCATGATGATGAAGATTAATTTTGGTTGTCCTCTTTTCTTATCTGTAAGCGCTCTACTTTCATGCAAGCATAATGTCGAGTGCTTAGAAAAATAAATATTAAAATGGAAATGGCGGACCGAAACCTATAAAAAATCGTTGCAAGTTCTTGTAGCGTAAGCGGAGCTAGAGGTAATTAATTGATTCACCTATAAAATCTCTTTGAGCCTGGTTTTCCCTTCTTTTGGTTACTTTTTTGTTTTAATAAGACCACGCAAGACAGTCAAAAAAAGAATATAAGTATAAAATACATTATTCATATAACACAATATAAAATCATTACAAATATAGGTATAAAATACACACATCAAAAAAGTCTAAGCAACATGCATGATATTACAAATTTACCATTTATATTAATTTATTTTACCATTTATTTTAAATAAAACGTTGTATTTTATTTTTAAAATAATATTTTTAGGGTTCTATGATGTAAAAATAACAGCTGTTTTCTTTATAAGTTCTTTTAATAACAGAAATTAACAATATTAGAATATACAGGTACATAAGAAACTAAACTTTTTTTTTACAAATTGAAATTTCTTAAGAAAATGAATTTATTGTGAAAGAATAGGACAATTTAATACAAAGTATGGCCTCCTCTGCTATTCAGAACTTGTCGGCAACGATTATTCATTGAATTAATGAGACTGTTTATGTCATCTTGCGGTATTCGCTCCCAATGGAATTGTAGCAAATCCTTCAGCTGTTGGGTTGTTGTCACTCCGTCCAAGTCCTTCAAAACACGTCTCTGGAGCATGTCCCATGCGTGCTCGATGGGGTTGAGGTCTGGCGATTGTGCAGGCCAGGGCAATACCTGGATGTTCTCCGTTGCCAAGTATTCACTGGTTCGCCGAGCTGTATGTGAACGCGCATTGTCATGCATTAACGTAAAATCGGAGCCAAAGGTTTGTGCAAATGGATGGACATAAGGTCTGAGAATATCCTCAACGTAATTTTCAGCGTTCATGTTTCCATTTACAAAAACGAGCTCAGTTCGCCTGTTCTTCATAATACCCGCCCATACCATAACTGTTGAGCCGCTGTATGGATGAACTTCCTGAACGCACCTGAGTCTTTCAGTATTTCCGGGTCGACGGTACACTCGCACCCTTCTTGTATCAGGCCTAAACCCGAATCGCGACTCATCGGAAAACATAATTTTATCCCATTGTTCCTGGGTCCATGTTATGCGTTCTCTACACCATTCATTTCGACGAGCGCGATTCCCGTGACGTATCGGTGGGCACCTGATAGGGCGTCGAGCTCGTAGGCCGTACTCATGCAGTCGATTTCGCACAGTTTGGGGACTTACATCAACACCACTTGAATTTTGTAGCCTCAAACTTATCTCTCGAGCGGTTAACATCGACTGGCGTCTTGCAGTCAGTTGTATGTACCGGTCTTGCCGAGTGGTTGTACTCCTTTTACGGCCTGGATGCTGTTCAGCGGGTTCCCCTGTGTTATTGTAGCGCTGCCAAAGACGACAAATAACACTTCTATGAATACCAAAATGTCGAGATACCTGAGATTGATTACTTCCCGCTTGCAACATCCCTACAGCTCTTTGCATTTCATCTGCCGTCAAATGACGTCGCTCCATGACGTAAAGAATATCTAACAATTCAATTTTGTCGCCAACTGTATTTAAATGGTTGGTAAAATTATAAAATCAAGACTAAAACGTAGCAATTAACATGCACTCAAATTCAAACAAATTCGCAGTCATTTGAATTTTATGAAAAAAAACAAAACATAATCGAAATTTTTTTTTTACAACCAGCCAGTATGTCATCAATAACAAAAAAGTTTACTTACCTATACACTTTGAGTGAGTAAATACTTAGAAATTAATTAATATCAATGGTAAATTTGTAATATCATGCATGTTGCTTAGACTTTTTTGATGTGTGTACATTATAGATAATTAAAATAAACATATATTATGTTATGTTTTTTTTCCCAAAATATAAATAAATAAATATATTTTACCTGCAGGTAGGCATGCAAAATTTTACATATTATAGTTACAAAATAAATTAACAAGTTATTTTGCAAAAGTTTTTGAAATATACAGAACCAAAGTCAATTAAAACAAAAAGTAGAATAAATTAATAAATAAAACAAAATCTAATAATGGAAACTAATACTAATATACTAAACGAATACATTCTTTATTGTAAAAACTTTTTATTTGTAAGAAATTCGGTGACATTATAATATGGCTGCTAATAAACTGAGAAACCCTGACACCGAGGCAGCTTTTAAGATCGAGCTGCGGAACCGCTTCTCGGGACTCGATGCGGACTCATCAACAGTCAACGCGGAGTGGAACCGCATCAAAATGGCCTACACAGAGACCAGCTCCGTCGTCCTGGGACTTAAAACACACTCACGTGAAGACTGGATGTCTCAAAAAACTTGGGACCTCATTGAAGAACGGAGAGGGCTTCATCTGAAGATTCTATCGACCAGTGACGCGGCAACATTGGAACACCTGAGGCTGCAATACCGTCTGATACGGAAGACCATCTACCGAAGTACACGCCGTGACCGACGAGTATGGACAGATGGTATTGCCGATACCGCCCAACGTGCTGCCGACTCCGGCAATCTCAGGGAGATGTACAAAGCGACGAAGACTTTGGCCGGAATACAGAACCGAAGGAAGAAGCCCCTGAAAAATAAGGAAGGCCAGTTAATTGCGACATCAGAGGGACAGCTTCAACGCTGGTGGGAGCACTTTGAGGAAATCTTCCGCATCCCCAACGATCCCAATGACTACACGCAACCTGCAGCCGCTGCCCGACCTCGACATCGACGTAACTCCGCCAACAGACGAGGAAGTAGCGAACGCTATACGCTCGCTGAAACTCGGCAAAACCCCGGGTGCCGATCTCATCACAGCGGAAATGCTTAAAGCAGACGTACCTACCGCTGTGAACGCATTAAAACCGCTACTTACCAACATCTGGGAAGCAGAAGAGTTGCCGGACGACTGGAACAGAGGCCTTCTCATCACCGTGCCAAAGAAGGGAGACCTCAGTGAGTGTAGCAACTGGAGAGGCATCACCCTGCTTTCGGCCCCATCTAAGGTGCTCTGCAAGGTCATCCTGGATAGACTGTCGAAGGCCGTAGAATCATCTATCCGTGGGGAGCAAGCCGGATTTCGACCCAATCGATCGTGTACGGACCAAGTCAACACTCTGCGTATCATACTAGAACAGGCATCAGAATGGCAAAGGGAGGTTTACCTGACCTTCGTGGCCTTCGAAAAAGCCTTTGATACGCTTAGATGGACTTGTATCTGGGACCGCCTGCGCGAAATTGGAGTCCCCGAGAAGATCGTCAATATCATCAAGGCAATCTACAGGAGCTACTCTTGTAGAGTTACGCACAATGGCCTCGTCTCGGAGGACATACCAGTACATGCAGGAGTGCGCCAGGGATGTCTGCTATCACCTCTCCTCTTCCTCGTCGCCCTCGACGGTGTGATGCATCACGCGATATCTACGAAGCGCCGCGGCATAGAGTGGGGACTTTCTAACGTCCTGGAGGATCTGGACTATGCCGATGGCCTATGCCTGCTGAGCCATACTCGCGCTGATATGCAAACAAAACTGGACGACCTACAAAGAGAGGCTAAGAAGATGGGACTCAAAATTAACACCCGGAAGACTCAAGAAATGAGGTGCGGAGCGACAAGTTCATTGCCGCTTGTTATTGGCACTGAGGCTGTGGAACGAGTCCACAAATTTACATACCTCGGAAGCGTCGTGTCGGAAACTGGAGGAACTGAAGAGGACATCGCTTCTAGGATCGCCAAAGCCCGAGCAACCTTTGCACAGCTCCGCCCGATATGGCAATCACGTAAATTGACACGGAGAGTTAAGCTCAAGATATTCCGGTCCAATGTAAAAACCGTATTGCTGTATGGGTGCGAGACGTGGAAAGTCACAAAGGACACCACGCGCCAGCTACAAGTCTTTGTGAACCGATGCCTCCGCCGGATTCTCGGAATATACTGGCCCGAGAAAATCTCCAACATTGATCTGTGGGAGCGCTGCAGCGAGATTCCGATCGACCAGCAGATAAAACGCCGCAAGTGGAATTGGATTGGCCACACTCTCCGAAGGGACCAGGAACACATACCGAGGCAAGCCCTAGACTGGAACCCCCAAGGAAGACGTAAACGTGGCCGCCAAAAACAGACTTGGCGGCGGACTGTCGCTGCAGAAGTGAAGGGTATAGGGAAGACTTGGAGCGAAATAAAGCGCGAAGCTCAAAACCGACCGGGATGGAGACGCACTGTGGACGCCCTCTGCCCCATCGAGGGGACTTAGGACCATAAGTCAAGTAAGTCATAATATGGCTTACTTATTAATTGATTCCTTATTACTTTTTTAAAAGATGGCACTGGTAAAAAAGAAACAACAAAAAAGAAGAATAAAATCAAACCAACAAACTAGTGCTATAATTGTCAAGAGAATAAAATTCTCCTTCTTAAAACTTCTGTTACATTACAGATGCAGTAGTAGCGATTTAAACGACATTAAAAAAATCCATACTGTATCTGATCTGTGATTCGAAGTGAAGACATGAAATATAGTAAGTTTTTCACCAGTTCACATGTCAATCAGTATTGTGATTGACTTTTAACTGCGGTTACACATTGTTGCATTTAAATGTATATTACACAGTTGTATCGAGTTTTTGTGAAGGTTAATTAGGTTTCTTTTAATTGTGATGTATTTGGAGTAAGTATCACTTGATGGGATTTTGAGGTTAATTATTTATTAGAATTGGAAGAAGCAAAGAAAAGTCCCGTTTCTTTTCATTATGAATGATAAAGAAACACAACTCTTTCTTTGATGGGGAGTTTTTCAAAGACCAATTTAACGGAAACATAGAACTATGTCTAAGTTATAGATCATTAATTCTAGATCTTGTAAAAAAAATATGAGATAAGTTCTTTTACAAACATCAATTTAATAAAATGTGACATACAGAAATAATTTCCAGACCCTTGACAATCAGATTGGACAAAATAAAACTTAACTAAAATAACAAATTTACCAAACAAAAAAAAAACAAACTAACTAATTTACCTACTTAGAATATGAACCCCATACCTCGTGTACAAGAGCCGCATACCATGACAGCCCCGCCATGACAGTTAATCATGTCAATCTCAGTTAATTACTATCGTTTAGTTTTTGTAAAGTGATTCTTTATCAAATTATCATAAATCTTAGTATTACATACTATGAATACACAATATCGTTTTCTAAATACTTCATAGACAAAATTAAATTTATAACAGTCAATCACTTTTCATGACTTATTCGTTTACTTTTAATTTTATTTTTTAATTTATTAATTTACTTTTACTATCAATTACTATCAAATTTCTCTAATAACATAATAAATAGTTTAAATTCTTAAGATAAAAGAAAATATACCAAAATTCATTATTTTACACCGCTCATAAATTTCAAGAAGTGTTTACATACTCGTAATTGAACTAAGGGCATTTATACATTAGACGTTTAGTCGGTGTTTGATCTATTTATTTTAATAAAAGTAGCAAAACTATAGTCTTGGTAAAGGTGATTATAATAATTTAGGGCGTATAAATCTAGTTTTGGTACCTATTAATAGTTTATAATCTGCCACACTTTATTACAACTGTGAGCCAGGAGATCAACACATAGGGCAATAATATACCTCCTAATTAAGTTTGTAAGGACTAAATTATACAATTATCTTGTTAGATTATTGCAACCAGCACTAATAAAACCATAATAATTACTTTTACTACGGGAATACTTAACAAATACATTTACAAAATTATATAATAGTAATTAAATATAAATATTATAGTGTATAATAAACGTGTCTCCTATACAACTACACGCTATGTTAATACATACAAGACAAACATTTCGAAGTCACCTCACACGCTCAACATACGCCATATCTTAAAACGCTCTCTCTCTATTAAAATTTAGTTAATAGAGAGAGATACGTACATCGAGATTTAATTAAAATGTTCTCTATAGTACATAAAATGTATTAAATCATGCTTTTTATTTGACATTTGCTATCATTTAACACCATAATATTTAGAAATAACGGTTGTCTAGTTACGTAAATGACGATAGCGTTTTACTTTGTCATATTATTTAAAACATTCGAACCAATAAAGATTAGTGATGTCAGAATATTGTTATTCTTTTTCATTTGGTATATTATGACTCGGTGGTAAAATAGTTGTGTATGCCGCGCCTGCTGTTGAGGATTCAAATCCAATGAAATCTTTTAATAAAAATGTTGTATACTTTTTAAACATGTCCGTGCACACAACACGTTTGGCTTAGAATTAGACCTGCAACCTGTCAAAATCTGATCAACGTTATAAAACCAAATTTATTACCTACCTAATGTGATTTTAAGTAACGACTCTTTAAATACAACCTTCGCAAATATGTCGCGAAAACAAAAAAAAAACCATTTGACCACAAGAAAAAAAAACATAATTATATTTAGAACATAGTTTTACATACAAGGCAAGCTGTGGGTGCGGCAATTTGCATACAGTTTCCTCGTTCTATGATCTACATTACGTACAGTATCTTCCTTCATAATAACAGCTTATAGACTAGGATTAATGAATATAAATGCTGTAATTGGTATACGCGGAAGGTAATGACGAATAGTCTTGACGCTTTGATGTGATTTGTCGGCTGATATGAGTTGTTGCGTAAAAACAGGTCAGTATTTTGTATCAAGATTATTTATCTCAGTTTTAAGTAACTATGT
Organism: Schrankia costaestrigalis; assembly: GCA_905475405.1. Taxonomy (NCBI): domain Eukaryota; kingdom Metazoa; phylum Arthropoda; class Insecta; order Lepidoptera; family Erebidae; genus Schrankia; species Schrankia costaestrigalis. Next base: position 11,252,464 of record FR997843.1, on the reverse strand, counting down.
TTTAGTTTAGTTTTGCTGAAGTATTAGTAAAGGATTGGCTGATTAAGGTAGCGGTAGGCAAGATACATAGCGCGAAAGTTTATAATATCTACTTATCAAAATATGCAGCGTGGATAGACTCTAAACAGGGTGAACAGATGACCTGATCTAGCCAGCGCGAAACCAATTACCAAGGAAGAGAGGACCGGACAAGGTGGAAATCATAACAGTCCATCAATGTCCCACTGCAGGGACGGGCCTCCTCCCATGAAGGAGGGATACTTGGCCTACTAATACCACGCTGGCGAGAAGGTTTATTTAGAATTGGCATAGGGTTTAATTTCAAGTTTTCCTTCTTTTTAATTCGTAACGATAAGGGACTATCCGTGAATATTGACGGATAGTCCATTAGTCGCTTTTTACGTCACCCATGGGATGAGCTGTGGTGGTGACATGTTGTATTCTTACTCCGTCACCATACGAGATTAATGGACTGTTATTACGATAACACGGTGGACCGACGATTTTGTTAAGATGGCGGCTCACCGATAGATGAGGGAGGCACAAGACAGCAAAAGGTGGCAATATCTGGAAAAGGCCTATGTTTAGCAGTGGACAATTGGCCGATAGTAATGATGAGAGGAGTATTGTGTTGTATCAGTCTATAATAAATAAATAAATATTCACGGACATCTCTACACAGCGCCATCTGTTCCCAGAGTAAGCTAGGCTTAACCTGCTTGTGTGATGGGTAATAGAACAACGGATATTAATAGGTACCTAAAAACTTTTTTTTTGTAAATAGATACATATTATACATAGAAACACCCAGACTAATGCAAACAATCATGTTCATGCACACAAATATCTGCATTGAGCGGGAATCGAACTCCTCTGCATAGCAGTCATGTTATATAACCACTACACCACAGAGGCCATCTGATTCTCTCTATTACTACTAGTATAAAATACAAACGCAATACAAAAATAATATTTCTCGCTAGTATTTATGTAAATACTTGAAGCATCCTATCTTATTAGGTTCAGTACAGTATAAAAGGATATTGTGAATGCTAGTAAAGTGTTCTCAGCATCAGTCTTGTTTACGCCCACGCCACGGTACGCGTCAGTTATACAATTTTACTGATAAAGCTGCTACCGGTTGCTTTGCGTCTTTGAAATATACGAATGTAAAATGGATCCAACGTTTTGTAAATAATCATTTCAAAGGTGTCCGTGTGGTGACGGAGTAAGAATACAATGTCACTATCTCCATCCCATGGCTGTCGTACAAACCGACTAAGGGGCTATCCGTGAATATTATGTTTACGAAATAAAAAGAAGGAAAACTTGAAATTAAACCCTATACCAATCCGTCTGGCCAGCGTGGTGTTAGTAGGCCAAGTATCCCTCCGTCACGGGAGTAGGCTTGTCCCTGCAGTGAGACATTAATGGGCTGTTATGATGATATTTTATATGTATCAGAAAATTTTACTAACTAACTTGTTGACTAAAATAACATTACGTATGTTTTCAATTAAATAATTTTGCCAAGCTTTACTAAGAGACGAGCTCAGTAGCAAAATATCTACAGTAATCTGACAAATACCTCAATAATAAAATTAACAAACATTTGAATAGAGACGCTGGGATAGTGACCGCTTTATGTATTAACTAATAAATAACAAATTGCACTAAGCCGTTTCATTTGTATTTTCAACTTTCGAATTACAGTATACATATATTATTTCCTTCATCGTATTCTATCAGGTCTTTTAGGGTCGTAGCACTTAAATCAAAACGGAATGTGATCCTCACCGTATCAATTCGAGTCGTACATAATACTGAATATTATGTATTTGTTTCAAACTCCTTACTGCAACGCACATTAATCGGAATCGTAACGTAATCGTATTTATGACGTTTGACACCGAGGAAAAAGACGAGGCGGTACCGATCTCTTTACGTTTTGATATGTGCTACGACCCTTACACGTAGTGTGAAAAAGCGTTTGGCCAAATTGCTAAGGTGATGACGACGTAGTGAAGTTTTTTTTTAAGATTACATCCGCTGACTTGCCTAATTTCTGGACTGTATTTTCATCAGGTTCGATATGATAATCTCCTTGGTGTCAAAGCAGTTGTACATGGGGCAACCATGCACAAGGTCGTAGATTCGAATCCCACCCAAGATATTTATTTGTGAGATCTACAAACAAAATATAACTGTAGTAGTTGTCTTTTTAAAAAACATAAATTGATCTAATTTACGTGTTTCTATTTTCTACGTAGCTACTACCATCTTTAATTTGTCTTTCAAATAATCAAGTTTATGTTTAATAATAACAGATTTGCTATTAAATTATAAATGCAAAATGATGCCTTTCATCAAATTATATCAATTTTAATGTTTAACTTGAAAGTAAAGGAATGTTATTTTAATTAAATCCTGACCTGCTTCAACATATACCTAGTTATAAGTGTGATCTTGTTTTGGTTTGATGTAATTAATTAATAATAATAAAATTAGAAGTTTAGATTTGCCATGCGACCTTGAAACTTTCAAATATCTCCTACTTTATAAATATTTATAACAGCCCATTAATGTCCCACTGCAGGGACGGGCTTCCTTCCGTGATGGAGGGATACTTGGCCTACTAACACCACGCTGGCCAGACGTTGGCCTACAGTTGGTCTTACTATGGTCCATAAGAATTTTTTGAGTAAACGAACTGGATTGTCTGGTACAATACAAATTAACAATATTTATAATCTCCATGTGGTGACGGAATAAGAATATAATATGTCACCACCCCATCTCATCTCATGGGTGTCGTAAAAACCGATTATGGGACTATCCGTGAATGTTATCTTTACGAAATAAAAAGAATGAAAACTTGAAATTAAACCCTATACCAATCCGTCTGGGCAGCGTGGTATTAGTAGGGCAAGCATCCCTCCGTCACGGAAGGAGGCCCGTCTCTGCAGTGGGACATTCATGGGCTGTTAAGATGATGATGATGACTCGTTGTATCCCTAACATTTACGTTTGTAAAAACCCCCAAGAACGGAGCAAAATCCAAAAGTTTAGGAGTTGTCTTTCTCATATATAAATAAAAAGTTACAATACAAATACAGTTGAAAAAGTTTCTAGCTGTCAAAAGCACTTGCACATTAATATTAACAAAATGTACATTGACAGTTCATACCTGTCTAGACAGTTCTAGTTTTTGATCTGTCAAATAGTTTTTTTTTTGCTAGAGATAACGGTAATCGTGACAAAACGAGTTACAGGTTTTAGAACGTTTATTAAAACTCTATGTATTGTATAACAGTTTTGTTTCTTGCTTTGTTTAAACACACCAAATGCATGTATAGGTAAATTATCTTAGAGAGATTTTTGCATTTGTAGTTGTGTACGGTCAGCACATAAGGAAATAAATAATTGAGAACTTTTATATTTTTTATACTTTTTATAGTCAGTTACACCAACTACATCAAATAACATTAAACAATGATAAGCTAGAGACTAAAGTAGTTAACAATCATTACCATAATATTTAATTCTAATCTTCTTCAACTACAGACATTTCACTCTCGTTCTCATCCCCACTTTCATCAGATTAATCATTTGTGTTAACAATAATTCGTTCTGATATTATATCTAAAGCCTATACTACTACAGCTGCAAAAATCTCTCGAAACAAATTTTACCATACGATGCCAAAGTTTACCTCGGGCATATATCGTCATCGGAACATTTTTATTTAACAATGTTATAATAATATAATTTTCTAATTAAAAAACCGACTTCAACAGGAGTCGGTTAAAAACCATGCTGATATCAATTTCTAAGATTAAATAAATTTCTGCAGTCGTCTTCATCATAAGATCATGTTTGTGTAAAGTTTTCATTAATACGAATAAAATAAGCCCATACACTACTAGGTAGCTGCTATATACCGTTGAGAAGTTTCCTCGACCCTCAGTCGTCTTCATCATCAGATCATGTTTGTGTAAAGTTGTGTAAAGTTTTCATCAATACAATTAAAATAAGCCCAAACACAAGGTAGCTGCTATATGCCGTTGAGGTGTTCCCTCGACTCTCGGTGGTCTCCAGGATCTGACCAGTTCTAACTCTTGATTATTTGGTAGTGACGTCAGAAATGCACGTGTATGACAAGATTTTACACAATGCGTCCCTACAATTTTCAAGAGATGCCCTCGATTTCTCTGGGATCCCGTCATCCAGATCCAGATCTGGTGACAATGGGACCAAATGGGAAGCATACCCATACGAACAAAAAAAAAATTCAAATCGGTCTAGCCGTTTTTGAGAAATCAGGTAACAAACACAAAAAAAAAAAAAAAATACAACCGAATTGAGAACCTCCTCCTTTTTTTGAAGTCGGTTAAAAATATTGATCAAAAAATATTACACAAAATAAATACTTAAATAATAAAAATGTGACAGACCTTATTTGCTGACCGTATAGTGGAATTCAAATTTCAAATTTTGAATCCGTGTACATATACGAACACTACTACAAATGCAAAAATCTCTTTAAGATAATTTACCTATAGTAATCTATATAATATCGTGTATTGTTTTTCCTGTATTTTTTTAAGACTTCATAAAAGTCGATTATCGGAGAAGCTATGCATAATTATATTTCTTTGGTAAAAACTTAACAGAAAATTATTCTCATTTTACTTGGCTATTATAAAGAAGAAAGACAATGGGAAAAATTGGTACTCGAGGCGGGACTCGAACCCGCGTCTCTGGACTATATGCGTATCCGTCGTCGTCTATATGAGTATCCGTCTCGACTACCAATTTTTTCCATTGTCTTTCTTTTTTACGGATTTTTCAAGTTATACCAAAGCTTTATAGGTAAAAATTTATAATTATGTAATTTTGGCTATCATAGTCCTAGTTTCCTTACATTACTTAAAAGTTAGCCAATGTGTTAGGCCTTAGTGATCTAAAGAGAAAACGTCTGTAACTAAACCATATTGCTCCAAAAAGAAAGAATTAACTAACAATTTTATTACAATATCTGTAAGTTTTAATCACGGAACAACCACATTACTGCAATTACTAATTAAAACCACCAATCAAAACCTACAACCAAATAAGAACAAGCAGAACGGATTAAAGAAACAGATTAAACTACCACAAGCCAATTCAAATCATTGCTCTAATTTCGCGTTATAAATATATAAAATAGGTGTGGTATCGCTTAAAGCAGTACTAGTACTATAAAGTACAAAAGGTAACAGGCTAGTAGACACCAGGGGAGCACAAAGCGGGCATTAGCGGCGTGCGGTGTGATAACGGCTCGCGCAGCCGCGTTATCACCGCGCCTTCGTCCACCCGTACAGTCGCCACATTCACTATGATTATAGTACGATTGAGACGTTTTGATCGGCTCGTATTTAGAGCAGTTAAATTTTGTGGTTTTTTATTTGTTTTATTTATACGTGTTGTTTTTATGTTCATTATTTCGTGTGTGACTTATGTTTTTCGAAATAATACTTCAGTGAATGAAATAGTTGTCATTGTAAAATCATTTATAAAAAAAAAATATTAGGCACATACAAATAAATGACACTAAACTTTAAGTCACAAAAGATGCTGTGGAGCCAGAGAGCTGATTACAATGTACAGATTTTAAACGCTTTTTAATAATGACTTGCCATCTTGTTTTCAATAGATACGTGATCGTAAGCAGATTGGTATAAACTAGTTTATTTCCTTATTGATAGTTGCAAGAGTGATCTCGGTTCCCGTAGAGGTATTCATAGTAATGATTAGGTATTTATTTTTATGGTTCAATTGGTGTGTTAAATTATGTTTAATATTAAATAATAATGATTATTTGTTTAAAATATATAAAAAAACAATCGTATTGTTTCTTTATACTTGTTTATTCTTATTCGAACTTTTTGTTTATTTGAGCATTCTGGATTAAAATAACACTTTTTAAAACTACTTTACCGCGCGTTTAAATTAAGACCATCAATGACCTACGCTACTGCAGTCAGTCTGTGAAAAGATATGCAAAAAATATATTAATAGAACTCTTTAAAAATTATCTTGAATAAATACAGAAAAATAATTTAGCAGAATACATACATATTCATTTAGCCAGAAACATTTAATATTGTTTAGAAAGTAATCTAATTTCACTTTCATTACAAATATGTAACGTATCAAAACTATTTGGTTGCATTAAACTACTAGAGATCATGCGATGCTTGACGCTGGAGTCAAGGAGAGCGGCCGGCGCCGACCACGCCCGCGTCCCTTCCCCGCGCACCGCTCTTAGAAGAGACCTCACCCCCGCAGCCGCCCGCGCTTCATGCAAACTACAGTACATCGATAGATTCAATTGTTGGTCATTACGTATCCTAGTTTATAATGTATTATTATGGGTTATAAAGCCAATGATATAACAAATATTACCAATTACAACCGTCTTCCGTGACGTAAATGCCTTATTATCATGGTTTTATTTGCCTTTTATGAATGTATGTAGGAAAAATGATTTAAAATGTTTTCTTACTTCAGGTTTTCCACCTCCCTTTCTTACATAAGCAATAGCAGTCATTATATTATTATCTGATAGAGTAGGCAACGACAAACTTTTGATAGCAACTTATATCTCGGTTTAGGTTTGACACTCCTTATTAATATTTCTAATGTATTTTTCCCATATTCACATGTTTGAAGAGTCTCCGCGAGATAGGGTTCGAAGTTTTACTGACGTAAAAAATCATGAACGTAAAGTACATCGAGGCTTAGGGCAATCAATTAAATCTGCGACCTATTTTACTTGGTCAATAGCATTTTTATCGGAAAACCATAGGCACCCATAACCATATTGTATTTCGTGCAACAGAGATGATGCTCTACGAAGCCGAGGTTGGCCGAATGTCTCTTTACAAAAGTCGATGTGCAATATAAACGGCCGGGTACTGTACATTTTTTTTCATTACATATCACGTGGTTTTGAGCCTTTAAGGAAAACCTGTAGTAAATTAGCATGTCACTATTAATATAATGTTATATTATTTATCAAAAAACATTGCAAGTTTACATTAAGTATTTAGTAAAGTTAACTTAAGTAAGATTGCCGGTTTGTAAGAATCTAGATGATTAGTGCTCTTTGCCTACCCTTTATGGGGAAAAGGCGTGAGTTTACGTATGTATGTAAGTTAAGTCATCCATCTTTAAATTTAACAAACTTTGACAATTGACAGACAGACGTGTTGAACTGGCGGTTAAATGAATGATTAACTTTGTAACCCTACAAGGCGAGCAATTAACCTATGTTCGAGAAAAACAGGAGATAAATGTAAGACTTACGAAATTAAACGCAAGGAATTACATGTTAAAAGTAGATGTAATTATTTATACAATTGTATTATACGTAGTTATAACGTTTCGGCACAGGTTACACTGGCCTTGCTCAGTCAGCAGGTTAGAGACCACGGCTTGTGTAACCTGTGGCTAAACGTCAGGCAAAACAATGGTAATTGGCACGCCGCGTTAGTCTTCCGTTTACGTTTAATCATAATTATTAATAATAATTAAATAATTATAATAATTAAATTAGTTTAATCATTTAATTTTTTGTTTTAATCAACATCATCATATCATCCTATGGACTTCCACTGCTGGACATAGGTTTAATATTTACAGGGAATCAAGTATTATCGCATTTCCATTACTATAAATAGACATTTCCTAAAAAGTTCAAATATTATTTTTGAAAATGAAGAAAAACTTAAAACTTCTCGTAATTTATTTTAAAAACCTCTTAGAAGTATAAAGCATCCATGCCTCGGGACGTTAAAGGACTTAAGAAGAAACCATTCTCAGCTTTCAAACTAGATTAAATCAATGATAAACTTAACTGTTTACCCGAGTTACATTTTACAACTGACCTTCTTATCAAATTGTATTATCTTACCAAACCGGATCTGTACAAGAGTTTTATTAATCGTAATCTTATCAATACCTCGGACACCATTTGACAAGCTCCGAAGGACTAATATCCGCAATTGATTCGCAATAACTTACATATTAATTATTAAATCAGAACAATTCCTTAAGACGCGGATCTAATTGAACGTAGGTAGTACCTTTCGGGCAAAACCAGGCGGACGTGATGTAATTAATATTTAATTAGTGATTCGATCTTGTAGTTGACTGTCATTGACGAAAACATGTTTATGTTATAATAGTTTTTTGTATCGGTCTTCCTTTGGTTTATATAATTTGTTATACAATAAAGATTGCCTGCGTTAAGTCTAATAGATAGACCTATCTCTTAGGAATACGGAATCAAATGAATATAGAATTAACATGAGATATTAATGAGATCGTACAGTCTTTTCCCCGTCGCAAATTGAGAACAAAAAATTGGAAAAGCAAAAACTTATTGCATAAAGTGAGTAGTAAGAGCTTTAATATTAGCCAAATTTGATAAAAGAAAAAGATTATCATGATATTATCACCAAAGCACACTTGGGCATAAAACTCAATCAAGTCATATCAATTTGTAACGTCTTGCGCCTTCGGCTTCTTTCGGCTTTTTTCCAAAAGCTCGTAAGTCCACCGAATCCTCTTTTGTTTCAAATTTTGTCCTGTGCCCGAAAGTGTTGATACTTTTAATTTAAAGCATCTTTTGTACATTATGGAATGCAATTCGATATCTTAGCTATCATCTTAACTCGCTCTCATAGGAATACCTACCAATTAGAGGTGCCATTTAAAAAAAGCACTACATTATCGGTGAAACTTGTTCGAATAATTAACATTGCCCTTTTAGAACGATATATTGACATTAAAAAAGGAAAGAATTACTTGATTACGTATTAAGTAAGTTGTATGAACAAGGTTTTTAGGAAACTTATTTCACGTAAGACTACTTTCATTGAAGTTGATTTCCAAAATGAACGATTACACATTGAAATCAGTTCGACCTGTTGCAACAGGTGAAACTCGATCATTATATGTAACAACACGATGCCATTTTGTGCATTAAAAAGCTTTTTAAATTATGCTTTACATTTATCTTTATAATTGGAAAATTACTTGTAATTTATGTTCATATTCATGTTTTACATAAAGAAAGGCTTTAAGAAGAATATTCTATTGTCCTTGTACAGCTGGTTCCTGCTTACATTTCGTTCATGGGGGCTCTCGGAATACAAAGCTGCACCTACATTTTCCGTCACGTAGAACTTTTAAAAGATCTAAAAAAGTAGGACATACTAGAAATAATTCCAAGAGAAGCGAAGCCGATAAAATGTCCTAAACAAATTAATGCCTGAACAGCATTGTAGTAATTGCTACAGGACCATTTTGATATTAGCAAATTTGAGAGCTACAAAAATAATAGTACGCGTTCATGATAATACACAGATTTTGGTAATTGTTAAAATCAAAACCAAATAAGTTTCATGTTTCATGAATAATTAAAAAAACATTTTTTATAAATTTTGTTTTAGTTTTGAATCAAAACAATATGTGGCACAATATACTGTCATTTCATGTAAAGTATTCAATCACAATCAAAACTCAAAAAAACACTCAATCAAGAAATGATCAAAACATTGACAGATTACAATGTCAGATGTAAAATTCGTTTTCCTTTTACGTTCAAGGCGAACAAAAGCCAAGAAGGTTTTACTACATGATGTTTAAATAAACAATTAGCGTATCCATTTAGTTCGAATTTGTGGTGAAATATCGCAGCGGCGAACTAAATTAAGTTGTAAAACTTAATGATTCTATCTCTTTATTTTGATGCATTAGTTATTTGTGTATGTTGAAAAAATATCACCTGTCTTATACTTATTTAGCTTTTTTTACCAAATCTGTAAGACAGAGCTTTCTTCTTTCCATATTTCTAAAGTTATTTCATCTTTTTTTTAACCACAAGTTATGTAATCATCATTATATTATTCAATATTGGTCCTTCTGTCGATGTGAGACTCCTTTAATGATAGACAAGAACTTGGCTTTCTAACACCAATTAAGCCAAAAGTTTTGGTTTTGTGTACAACTTGCCTTCTTCAATGAAATTGAATTTTAAAACATGAACGAATAAAAAAAGACAATGAGGTGCGTTCTTCTTACGTTTACCTTTTTTCTTCTTTTAATTCATGTTTTATTATGAATAATGAATTCTCACAATTCTGAAATACAAATCAAGACATACAAAGGTTATGTTTAATTTTAAAAAACAGGCTGCATTAGTGCTTAAAGCTACTTATAAGATAAAATCATTCAAAAACTCGGTAACATTTAAAAAGAAATCAACTATCACATCAATCGAGAGAGTCTCGACATTAAAACAGACAAAATACTAAAACCTGTTGTGCATATAGTGACGGTAATGATTATTATTTCGGACTTTAATATCGGCACAGCGGCAGTCTCCGTCTGACGCTGACCTTTTCACTCAAGCGCTTTATTTTTTTTTTTTCATTCAGATGTGTTTATCATCAAACGTCGATCTGAATTGGCAGTAGCTCTATCGAGGCTGCAACATCCGCTCTCTAAGGTCTTACACAGCCACGCCTAAAGCAAACGATGCCTACCGTCATTACGCACAACCTTACATTAAGTGCTCTGTATTAATAATTAGTAGTTTGTACGACATATAAAATGGCATGCGTGTGTACATAGTGCATTAAGTTATGTAATTATTAACTTGTTGTCTTTGTTTCTATGACTTGATTGGATCAAAAATGAGATCTATAGATTGAAGATGTCGTAAGATTGAATTAAACTGTAAATGGTACTAATGATTACTAGAGAAAGAAAATCAATTTAAAACATAATTAAAGAGACAATAAGGACAGACCTTCTCTGAATGAGAGGGGAATTTTGGCGGTTAGTTGCCACTTTGATAGATGTAAGTAGCAGAACAGGCTAGTCTATAGTAGTATAAGATGCGGTAGCAACATCTAAGCATATCACCACATGATCTAGTTTTAATTCGAATACTGATTTACTATTTCCGGTGAATCAAATTATAACTAGTATTTATATTAATCATGTAAGACAAAACATTTAAATGAGGCCTCTCTGCAACTATCCACCAATGGGGGATATGGGCTACCTCTAAGAGTATCATCTACGTACGTCCTTTGTCTACTTCGTACACTCAGCCTTATGTTACTTTTATCGAGTCTTCGCCCAACGGGGTCTAACTGGTCTTAACATACTTATATTGTTAATATCCTGCACGGGTAAAACATCTTTATAATTATTACCAATCCTAATTTTTTTTGACTAACGTAATATTTTCTTATCTGACGAACAGTAACTTTTCTCATAATATTCTTGCAAATAATAATAATAACTATGTACTACAAAATACGACACGAATAAACCTCAAAAACAAAAAACCACACTTACATTTCGCAACATTGTAGGGCATATAAAGGCTTTTATATTAAGTTATATGGAAGTCAATTACATCACCGCGGTCGTCCTTTTACACATCATTTACTGCAATCCACGAAATTCTCCGAACAGTAATGAATTAAGTTTTAAGTTTATACCATTTTTGAATTACAATGTTATCCGTGTGGTGACGGAGTAAGAATACAATATGTCACCACCTCATCTCATCCTATGGGTGTCGTAAAAACCGACTAAGGGAATAACCGTAACTACTATCTTTACGAAATAAAAAGAAGGAAAACTTGAAATTAAACCCTATACCAATTCGACTGGCCAGCGTGGTATAGGCCAAGTAACCCTTCGTCACGGGAGGAGGCCCGTCCCTGCAGTGGGACATTAATGAGCTGTTATGATGAATGACAATGTAAATTGTAATACTTGTAACTTCTATTACGTCAGTGTTGCTGACATCTGTGACATGATTTTATCAGGTAAATTATTTGAATTACCCACTGCTAATAGTTGAAAAAAGAAGCGATGGATGGATTGTGTGAAAGACGAATATGGCCGCGAAGTTACTTGTGAGATTACGTCCGATAGGAAAGTATGGAAGAAGAAAACATGTTGCGCCGACCCTAAATAAAATTGGGATAAGGCAGCATATCCATATCTCCACATACAATGACAAGCAGTTTATTTTTTTTTCCAACAATCTGGAACTTCTGAATCAATATACAAAATCTGATGTCACCTTGACTATCTCACATCCGATTCAACTTCTAATAATACAAACCTTTTTTATAACTGACTACATAAACGCCAACAAAAATAAAGCGTACGTCTGTCATCCGGTTACAACTACTGTTTAAACTCTTATTTCGTAATCGATAAACGAGAGCATATTGTAAAACTAGCGACACGCCCCGTCTTTGGTCGGGTGTTCTGCTTGTACTCTACAATATTATGCATGTATTACGTATATGAACATTTCTCTTAAATCAATATATCGATTAAAACAAACCTCTTCAAAATCCGTTGCCTAGTTTATGTAGATTTAAGCATCTATAAATAGTATAAAATAAAGTCGCTTTTTCTGTCCCTTTGTATGCTTAAATCTATAAAACTACAAAACGGATTTTGATGCGGTATTTTTTTAATAGATAGAGTGATTCAAGAGGATGCTTTATATGTATAACAATGCATAATATAGTAGAGAAACCCATATAAGTTTAGAGATTTCTTATTTAATTGTCTAATGAAGCTGTAATTAAACGTTGTTTAAGGACATTCTGTAGTAGGTGCCCGTACGGAGCCGGGCCAGGTCGCTAGTATATTATGCTTAAATCTTTCAAACTAGGCAACGGATTTTGAAGCCGTTTGTTTTAATAGATAAATTGATTATAAGGACGGACAGGCGATGACAGTGACTTCGTTTTATACTATGTAGTGTGGTAGTAATCGATTACTAAACGAGAGCGTTTTATTATAAAATAGGTTTCTCTTTCGTGATCAAAATGTCTTTGTTTATATGTAATAAACGATTTTTTTACTTTTATGTAATTGTAATTGCGTATCGTAAATGTATTGTTACGAATATATCTGTTCATTTGAATCGATTTGACATGAAATAGGTTATATACCTACTGCGTGTTTTAAATTTTGAATTGTTTTATTTTAATAATAAATTAGGCAATGATAAATTTAAACATTTGTAGTAACTTGACTCCACAAAATTCTATTCTGAACACATAGCTTTGTAAGGACTATAGGTATTAGTGGTACATATTAGAGGACTTGATTGAAGACATTTTCAGCTTAAAAAGTCAAAATGTATTTTATTTTGTTACAGGTACAAAAATAATATTCAGGAGAGGTGACGATGGTATCCATACTAATATTATAAATGGGAAAGTGTGTCTGTCTGTTTGTCTTTCTTTCACGGCAAAACGGAGCGACGAATTGACGTGATTTCTTAAGTGGAGATAGTTGAAGGGATAGAGAGTAACAAAGGCTACTTTTTGCCCCTTTCTAACCCCCCACTGCTACTCCGAATTTAATGCGAACGAAGCCGCGGGGGCAAAAGCTAGTAGAAAATAAATAAGAACATCCAGGCTAAGGTCCATCTTTTGTAGCATTGCACATTGGAATTCAAACACTCGTGGACTGCAGTTTCATATTGCTACCAATTGATACTGTTAACACAAGAGGACAAACCTATAAAACAGCCATAAACACTTTACGTACAATATCAAACTGCGACAGCATTTTGATGTAAAGCCCGATTTACACATCGACAAGTACAGTAGTAAGTTGTTGATTAAGTTGATTTAAATAGATCTCCATCCTATTTTTTAGCGAGTTAAGTTGGCGAGACGCGAGAGAGGGGGCGTTCTTCGTACTTAACTCGCGAAAAAATAGGATGAAGATCTATTCAAATCAACTTAATCAACAACTTACTACTTAACTCGCTACTGTACTTGTCGATGTGTAAATTGGGCTTTAGTTAATTAATTTAATTATTAGCTATGAATCAACAACATAATCAATCATATGAAGATTAAGAGATAATTGGAGCCTTGAGTGCACCTTTTGTTGTTGCAATAGGGTGAATCGAAGGTAAATGCTCGTTATTATAATAATGATTTATATGCCTTTGAAAATTATATTATAGACTAAACTATAATGAAATAATTATAATTGCGTTCTTAATCTAGCCTTAGTATAGTCTGATTGAAATTATTAAAAGTTATACTTGTTGTATATAAAGAGGTTAGCATTGTAGTGGCAGTGGGCTGGGCACAAAGCGTGCAAAACGATATTCGCTGGGTCAGAAAGTCTCAGAAAAGAAGAAAGACAACGGAAAAAATTGGTACTCAATGCGGGACTCGAACCCGCGTCTCTGGACTATACGCATCCAGAGACGCGGGTTCGAGTCCCGCATCGAGTACCAATTTTTACCATTCGTCGCCTGAATGCTTATTTGCTCAACGGACCATTTTGACGAATTTCACTTTTTAATGCAATTTTATTAAGGATCAAATTGCGGTTCGATTGGTATATAATACTTGCTGTTTGGACTTAAAATACATTATTTATAAGGAATTTAAGTTTTTGAAAACTAACACAAGAGAATTTAAGCTTAATGCTTAATTGCTCAAAGTCCGTAGAGAAACACCAAACGTGCATCCGAACATCGATTAAGTGCTTATGTATTCAATCTCCTTACAGGTAACCAATCACGACATCGCATTTTGATGACGCAATACGCCGCCATTATTAATTTATTTTGTGACGAAGCTGGTGCTCGCACGCATTTGAGTTAAAACTAACGCGAAATATAGAAAAAACGTATTAATTTTAATAGAAAACAGTACCTGAAATGTCCGTGACGAAATATAAATCGGAAAATATAGTCACAACTATAGAAAAGAATCGGTAACTTGTATTTTTGTTAACATTTCTTTGCAGATTATCACTGCGTATCGTTAACTTATAGTACAGGATGTTTAAATTTAATTCTTATAATTTCAGATTTAATTAAATCTTTAAATCAAATTGTGACGTATCTATAAATGAACAGATTGTTTCGAACATTTCGTAAGGTTGTAAAATATAACTAATATAATAAACAAAAAATATTGCTTTTGTGCGGTGACTGTCAAAATATACCTGCTACTTGCATGTTTGCTAATTGTTAAATGGGTAAATTTCTTAGCATTAAATGGGTAGTTTTGTGTTTACGTATACCTACGCTTTGTGTTCGCAATGATGTTAGATGCTAGATAAGAAGATTAATACTATTTTTTACTCGCCACAGATCCATTGCTCACATTGTAAATCTATTTTTATTATGTCCGTTGCTTTGCATTTTCTTCCCTATTTTGGATGAGAAATTCAGAACTAATTACGCCGTTGAGGAAT
Organism: Schrankia costaestrigalis; assembly: GCA_905475405.1. NCBI lineage: Eukaryota > Metazoa > Arthropoda > Insecta > Lepidoptera > Erebidae > Schrankia > Schrankia costaestrigalis. The sequence continues at coordinate 11,237,137 of FR997843.1, read as the reverse complement.
GAATAGCCCATAAACTAAAGAATTCCTTATGAAAACATAAAGAATCGTCAAAAAAGGGTTAATTTTCTTAAAAAAAAATCCAATCTAAATTGTTTAAATAGTGTCAGTATATTAATTATTTTTTATACGTATAGGTATGATCTTATCACCTTCTTATTTTCAATTTATGTCGTTTTAATTGTACATATTGAAATGAAGAAGTAGAGTCACGGTAATACCATAGTTCCATTTTATGTTGACATTACGTACGATGAATCAAGAATCCGACGAAAGAAGAATACGACGAATAAGGACTAATTCAAATCAGACACTAACCGAAAAGAAAATAAAATATATTAGAAGTACCTACAAATATATGAAAGCTGACGACAAAGCCTTTATGGAATCTCTAAGGTTTTGACAGGATCAGACAATATAAACAATACCAGGCGAAGTAAACGATCTTGTATCGGTACAAAAACAAAAAATATTGTATTTTTTATTTATACTCGTATTGTATTATGTAATTATGTGTTGGGAATTATTAATAATTACTACTAAAAGTAATAAATTTCGATCGATTAATCACGTTTACCAAAACATGTAATTATTATTAATAATAACAGGTAATTATTAATAATTTTCAATTAATCACATTTACCGTAACATATATATCAGTGTTTTTTTTTAAATTCTGTGTTTTTTTTAATAATAAATAGCCAGTTAACTAGTTACTTTTTTTACCACGATACCCAAACACACTGTATTTGGTTATAGGGCACTTAAGTACTAAATATATTCGAATGCAAAATGCTCAACCTCCACTCCAGTAGTGGTCTATCTCCAATTGCATAATTTGTTTTGTGTTTATTTGCTCAACCTCCATAAAAAATTGTGAAAATAAACATAACTCTTTGACTTTTTAATGATTATTTGTAATATATCATTTCATAAACACGTTAACTATTTTTTTAATATAAAACTTTTATAAAATCATATTATTTGCTTAAACTAATCAATAAAACGTCTCTGGTGTAAAATGTTGCAAATGGAGGTTGGACACTTAAGTATTCGTGCGACGCATTGTCTTTCTTCTTTCCGGATTTTTCTAGTTATACCTAAGCTTTATAGGTAAACATTTTATGTAACAGAAAGTCTCAGAATAGGCAGAATCCTTACATGGTGTACGGAGGATAGACTGGCAGAAAGCAGATGATGGAGGAGGCACAGGGTAAAGTGAAAATGTTTGTTCATAAGTTACAGTCTTTTGACTGATATGATTATGATGAAAAGTTATACTTCGAATTGTTTCTTTTTGTTTGAATAATCGTAATAAGAATGTATTCGTAATACAATTTTAAAATTCATGTCAATTCTCGTTCTTTAAAATCGTTAAAAATTCACTTAAGTTAACTTTTAGTTGTCAAATTATCACACAATAGGTTAGAACAGACATTGCTTGTCAAAGAAATGTTACTGTAAAGTATCTTAATTTTGTCACCCTGCAGAGTTTAAATTTGAACAAAGGCATTAAACATAGTTGTTTATAACCTAAAAATGGTGTCAAAACAATTTGTTTAACCTCCTTACTTAACCATAGATCAAAACAGCTGTCACATAAAAAATAAATGCCTATCTAATATTTTTAATTTAGGCCTTACAGCCTCTATTAAAGATTATGGTTTATTGTAGGTGCAATTATATGGCAATTGAATACTAATGGATGTTTTTGCAATGTTGGTATTATCATTGTAAGGTCTTGTATAACTTTATATTTATTTGTAGTTGATTTTAATACGTAATGTTTATTAGTTGTAAAAGTAAAAGCGTTGTTTGTAGTTTAATTGATATATAATTATTATAAAAATATTTATGGATTTTATGTTTTTAGATTACAATGAATGAAAATTATTTGTGTACATTATTTCTATTTGTTATCAATATAACTAATAGACATTAGTTGCATAAAAAAATTATAAGAGGTCTCTTTCGGTGCGATCTACCGTTACAAATGCAACAATTTTGTTAATTATGTAAGTACACAAGTATATATACAATTAAAATTAAAGAATATTTTAAAATACTAATATGATTGGCTTGCGTGGGGTTTGAACCCGCGACCTCCTGCACGGCAGCCCAGTGTGGACGCACTTTAAATTATATATTGAGTGCTGAGGTAAAAAACACAAAAAAACTAAACAGATTGAAAAGTTTCCCATCTTTTTAGAGTCGGTAAATATAATAACTTTATGTTTCTTTTCCCAGCCTTACAATGTATAAACTTATGCAATGTCCAAAAAAGCCTGTGATAAAGTTTGAATTTAATTGAAACAGAAAGTAATGGCGATTTTATGATATCGTCGTTCGCCACTTGATTTACTGTGTCAACATACTTATGACTTTTACATGTGACGGTACAATATTTTATTACGTAGAATGAAGTTTAACGCGGAATAAAAAATATTACAGAATGTTAATACACGGTCTTGTCTTCTGGGTATCGTTGGCAGTTAGAAATAGGTATTCAATAACCATCATCATAACAGCCCAATAATGTCCCACTACTAATACCACGTTGGCCTGATGGATTGATATAGGGTTTAATTTCAAGTTTTCCTTCTTTTTATTTCGTACAGATAATATTCACAGATAGTCCGTTAGTCGGTTTTTACGACACCCATGGGATGAGATGGGGTGGTGACAGAAGAAAGAAAGAAAAATATTTTATTTTTGCAAACAACAAAACAATAACAATGTAGGTATATACCATATATTTTTGAAACATATATAAAATTCAGTCGGACCCTTCACGGACTCGTGACTGAACATTTAAGTAAGCATTAACAACAAGTGCATTTTTTATTTATAATTTGTTCAATTATATTTGACATTTTACTTACTCATACTATGTCAATAAGAGTGAAAATATTACGATAACAGCGAATTATAATGAATGAGATTATTTAACTGGTTCAATGATTTTTACATGTATTAGCATGAAAGCCAGTCTGATCTCAAGTGTTGTTCAAGTCACCCTTAGAACCTAGACGTGGCTTAACTAATTTAGCTTTTACTAGAATAATTTCTGAAGCATAAAAACTCCTCTTGATTTTCTCAAAAGATCAGACAGTTATTTAATGTAAATGAGACGCTCCAGAAGACTTTTCAAGGTCTAAATCAGTAATATCTATTAGTGATGGTAGGTGCATAGCACTCGGAACCAATCTACATGTATAAAAATATCAAGCAAATTTAGTTTATTATCAGAATTCCAAGTTATTAGTTAGTTACTGTAAACCTTGATCAAAAATATAATTTCACTTACAGAAAAATTGTTCTAATTGAAAAGTTTTGTTTTTTTCTTCTTTAGGTAATTCTAAGGTCGTTCAGATCACAAAACAAAGGAGGTGTATATCTTTTCAAACAATGTAGATAATACTCCCAAAGCCTTGAACTGTTCCATTATCGATGCAGTTTCACACGAAACTTCATACGATGAGAGAGCGTCTAGTAAAGGCGTGGACACACCACGTAAAATATTATAATGTAATATTGTAAAAGGTGACCAAGGTACTAATTTACTATAAACATGACGTAATGATTTTTTGGCAGTTCTATTACATAAAACTATTACATGACATTTGAGCTTTCCTATGTCTGTCTTAACCCAAAGATAGATTAAAAAACACAAATACATATGTAAATAATGTAAATAAAATTAAAATTAAAAAAACCCGATTGCTTTAAAATTAATATGACACTTAAACTATTTACCAAAACCCCATTTGTTTTTTCATTTTTATATATTCAATGTAATTGTCACAGTAAAAATAGCCTAACGACACCCCTCAACCTAAAATTCATCAAGCCGTTCGAGTTGCAGAGTGTGCTAAGCAATCATACATCGCAATGTAGTAATAAGTGTGTCCACACCTTTACTTATGCTCGTCGTAACTAAGAATTAAATCAACGCAGAATTTTTACGTAAATTTTATAAATGGCTACAATTAAATCACACCGTTGAAGCAATTTTTGTTGTAAGTGATATAGTTTTAATTGTCTTTGTTCATCATTAACTGTTTTAATTAACTTTAATTATAACTTACTTAACACTGCCTACGTAAATTTAATATACCATTGTTTTTAGACAAATAGTATAATTTATTTTACACTGAAGAAATTATCGTCTATGTTGTACAGTTAAAGATATTATCTATTCAATATTCTATTTTTGCTAATATAGAATACTTATAAGTAATTTAAAATAATAGTCTTCCTCTCTCCTGCGTATGCTGTGCCCGACAGGGTCCATAATGATGCTTTATATACTGTGTGTATGTAAGAACTGTAACTACATTATGATGTAATAAACATATTGAGTATCTGCCTACCTGTCAGTGGAACCAGGAATCTTGTCACAATCACATAGGAAATTGAAAAAGTATCCTTCATCGTCGTATCGTGGATTTAAAATAATTACTGCGAAATGTATTCTACTTTAAAAATGCTTTTTTTTCTTTAAATATACATTTATATACTACTTTTATACATACTTAACATTTTCCCTAATCTTTATATTTTTAAAAATTACCTGAATCTTAATCTTTCAAAATCACGAAGGACGCGGCTTCGTTACAGCTTTGCAGAGATATCGCTTCTCTTAGTGTGTTCTATCGCATGTTGAGTGTGTGAGACGACTACGAGAGTGCTCTGAAGTGTTATTCGATCTTGTTCCTCCGTCCCCTTTTCATAACAGGACTACTCGCGCCGGTTTCCGATGTCATACTCAGACGGTCTGTCGGGTATCGGCTCGCACCAAAAGGTTAAACTATTATAATTATTTCATGACTTACGTAGAAAATGTATATAGCCTACAGTTTAATTCAGACACGAAGCTTTAAAAAACGTTATGAAAGTTATTTTTTTTTATACTTGAACTTAGATATACTTTGTGTCCTGGCTGCAAAAGTTAATAAGTTAGTTATCGGCAGTGGTATAATAATGCTATTTTTAAACGTGTTAAAATTAGTGCCGAAAAAATCAACTAAATGGACATTGCGAAAGAAACTCTATACCAATTTGCCAGCATGGTATTATTAAGGCAAGTTTCTTTACATTATTCAAAGAGGTTTGTGCGGTAGTAACAAGTTGATAAGAATTTTATATCTTTTATATCTCAACCGCTAAGTAATCGATACCGAATCAGGTATAATATCAGTTTTACTTTCAACAAAAGTGTTTCTCAATTTAAATAATAAAATACAAATTAAATGTTTAATACTAAAGTAATTGACAAGTAACGATTATTCGAAATCGATTCGAAAAATTAATATCGATATTTTTCTTTTACATAAATTTCGTAAACGTTATTTTAGCAGATAAGCATATCTCAAACACAATGAATAAAGAGAGTAACCATAAGTAATATTATATTTTATTAAAAATGTTCTTCAAACAATAAAAAAGTAAAAAAGATTTTGCCTCAGGCTTTGCGTGCGGTACCGAGCGATGCCTTATTAAAATGCAATAAAAGTCATGACATTTACTCGTTTTTCACGAGAATTTGCCAAAATTCTACGTTCAATGTTCTTACACACGGAACTTAAGGATTGACAACAATAATACGTTTTTTAATTAGGACAGCAGTTTATTTACTGTTAGTTACCTGCCGTAGACAGTGGGTATATGAGTTGAGCAGGTTTCTATAAATAAAAATAAATAAAAAATATATCTTTATTTAATTAAACTTTATGTAATTAAATATACATCACATACACACCGAACAAGAAATTTATACACTAAATTAATAAATTAAATAGAAACCACCAAGTCTATGCTTGATGTTTGTGGTTATGAGAATAAAATATAGGTAGTTTCTTTAGGCTGTAGGGCTCTTCAGCAAGCAGTCTTCTTTTCAGCAGCTCAAGCAGTCTTCTTATCTTGGTTGGTTTGGAAATACTCAAAAAAGGCATAAGCTTAAATCCTCACTCAAGCTACATTATTTAAAATATTTTAGGTAAATTTAAACATTTATGACAAGTGTATCTTGACAGGTTATTTACAAAACGACGGCCTCTGTGGCCTTGTAGTTATTTAACATGACTGTAATGCAGAGGTCTCGGGTTCCATTCCCGTTCAACGCAAATATTCGTGTGCATGAACATGATTATTTGCATTGATCTGAGTGTTTCTATGTATAATATGTATGTATTTTCAAAAAAAGTATATAAGTATATTAATATCCGTTGTTCTGTTACCCATAACACAAGCAGGTTAAGCCTAGCTTACTTTGGGAACAGATGGCGCTGTGTAGAGATTTCCGTGAATATTTATTATTATTATTAAAAGTTAAGTATTGTTCAGTACATCTCGTTGGCCGAACGTAAGAGCGGTGTGTCACAATATTTTTTAGCGTACGTCTCGGAAATTACTCAGTTCATTATGTTAAAATCAACACTGCAGTAACTCTTCATTACTGCGGCCTCGGGTTCTGACCAAAATGTACGATTTATATCGATTTAATCGAAACCGGCTAGTTATTATGTACATGCATCGAATATTGCATGTTCTGTTTTGTACTTGAAAGAGTATTGCTAATTTAATGACATAGTTATGTTTATTGATTTTTGATATTTAAAGTTTAAAATTACTTTAAGAACACAGTTATCTACTGCTAAAAAAGCTGTAACAAAATCTTTCATACAATAGACATCAACGCGATACTCTCACTTTTCGTTGCATAAAAGAAATAACTACTACGACATATTATTATTTTATCAATAAGATTGCAATAAAACCAATAACAAAATCCAAATTCAAACATTAAAACAGGCTACACTGTCAATATAGATATGCATAACTGATAACAAATTAATGCCTCTACATGATAAATGGCTGCATAATTGCATTAAATAAAAAAATAATCCTGATCATTGAAAAATCTTCAATGCAAATTAATTTTATATAAAACGTAATATTTCTTCAACGATGATGTTATCAATGCTTAAAACGATACACGCAAAAAAAGGCGGGAATTTATTGCGAATGGCTCTACATAAAAATTATTGTGCGTGCGTGCGCACGGGGCGGTGTCGCGATCGCGACTAAGCTGCGCTATCGTTCACGCAGCGCGCGCCTTGTACCGTTAGACAAAGAGAGCGAAACGGTGCCTTACGTGCGAGTAGGACGGAGATAGTCACCCGCGCCCCGTCCACGAGCCATCCGGAAGCCTCGCTGAAACTGGACCGTTTTCTTTTCTTGTTATTATTGAGATCGAGTCTCAAGTTCTGTTGTTGTCGCGCGGCGCGCCGCTCGCGCTGATAACGCGATGCCACGCCGAACTGTGCACGCGCACATTACATCGCTCCGCAGCTTTAAGCTCTCGCGGACTATTTAAAAAAAATATTCGCCCTTATTGTGATGGAATGGATATTTTCATGTACAAGTGTTTTATTTGTTGACAAGTAACATTTTTGTTTTTACATTTTGTGTGTTATTAGAACGTAATAAGTGTTAATTGAGAAAGTGAAAACGATACACTGTGTAGTTAAAGTATATTGAACGAAAGGATATTTTTTAAACTTTTTTTTAATTATTTTACCTTTGGTGCGATTATTGTATAAAAGAAACTGTAAATCTGTATATAAGGATCAGCTGATTTATCTGAAGTTTTCCTTTAACAAAAGGTAAGTGCCCACTTATAACTTTTACTATCATTATTATTATATAAATAAATTAACTGTTTCTCAAAGTTTCCCGAACATAAAACTCCTGAACATAAATATTTAATAGTTTGTTTTATTGACGTTCATAGTTAATATATTCGATGTCAATGAAAATTTTATTAGTTGTTAACAAGAACGAGGCAAAAATTATTTGATAATACATGTGTTTTATTGATTTTATGAATAAATTAATACTTAAAAAAATAAATTAAAGTAATTTGTTGAAGGTTTATTGTGGGAACAAAATGTTGACTTATTGATTTAGAATAAATTTGTACTAATTTATAGATGATATAATTAACGGTCATTAATTAAAACTTATTCTTTTTTAAATAAATTTAAATTTATTTTGCAAATTTTAAATTAATTGACATTGTTAATGTGTAATTTGGATGCGAAATTATAAAATTATTGTAAATCATTTTATTTTTTATTGCGAGCTTTAAATGTAAAAGTTACCTTGATTAATTAATTAATTACTACTTTAAATTGATTACAAGGTATTCTATTTCAAGAAATATGGTATTTTTATTTTGTTATAATTATTGCTCTAGTTTATAAAACTAGAACAAACTGAACTACTTATCAATATTTATAAATGAAATGTTGAGTTTAATTAATATACAATAATAAAAGATTGTTGTATAGAAATAATGAAAAAAGATGATTTTAGTAAATCAGAACAGTTAGTTGCGTATGCGCCGCCCGCCGCCCGCTACGTCAACTGCCCGCCGTCCGACGGTAAACTTTTTGCTCCAATTTAAATCTTAAAGACTTTAAAATATTTAACAATATATGCTTTAAATTTAAGAATAATTCACAATTGTAACAAAATAATAAAGACTCTACATGAGACTTTATTATCAATAAAAAAGACTTTACTTAAAAAATGAAGTCAGATAAGACGTTGTTATATAAAGCTCTACTATGTAAATATGCTACAAGCCCATCGGGATAGAGCGCTTAATCACAATTAATTTTAAAATTAATAATTCTAAAGGTTATAATATTATATAGAGTTTTAACTTCTATTTTGTTTTTATTTATTTATTTGACCACGCGACGCTTTAGTCAGTCTTTTAAGACAACCCTGGTAAAAGATGGGGTGGTCACCATCTTATTCCGTCACTAGACGGACAATACACAGCCTATTTTAAATCCTGTTTTGTAATGCCTACGTACGCACTTAATGCTTTCACGGCGCAATTTAAATTTAAAACCGATTGACGTTTTATGATGAATTACTTTTAAAGATTAATATTTAAAAATATGTAAAAGATTTTTGTATACAACTTAATATCATTAAATTTCTTTTTTGATATAACTACGTCTATACCAAATTATAAATCATAAATATAAAATTTGACTATTTCTTTGTAATTTCGTTAACTAATTGATTTGATTTAATATTTTGCATAAATGGATTAGTGGCAATTAATTAAATGAATTTACATAAACTGTTGTTAATATTTTTTATTACAATATAGTGTGATTTATTGATTAAAAGAAATGATGATGATTCAAAGAGAAAACTAGTTTTAGAAGAGCAAACTAAGTAGAGCTAGCTACTATGGCTAGACAGCGGGTCAGTTCATAATAGGTACACTTTTTCTTTTTTTTTACTACGTGCCTATTGTTAAAAGTAAACTTTAAAACCTTCATGTTCATGCACGCAAAGTTATGAGCGAGAATCAAACACGGGATCTCTGCGTCGCACCCATTGATTAAAACTTCTACGCTAATATTATTGATTAATTGTAAAATTCTACAAAACTTATGAACCAAATCTTCTACAAAGCTTATGAATATAATAATTATTGTCAACAAAATATTGTTATAACTTGATTTATTTATACCAACATAAATATATTAATTACATTATTACAAAGTAAAAAAGCTGCATCTTTATATAACCAGGATTTTTTTTTTTTTTTTAAAAAGACAATTCCCGCACTAGGGATCATGCCCTGTGTCGCGGGGACTTTTACAAACATCAATTAACGGACACATAGAACACCCAGACTCAGGACAATAATTTGTGGATCTCACAAATTATTGTCCTGCGTGGGGATCGAACCCACAACCTCATGCGCGGCAGCCGCTGGCTCTACCGGCGCGCCACCGAGGTCGTCATTGTCCCAATCAGAAATCACAAAACCTACGGCATACCATGTAGACAGATAAAAAAAGACAGCCGACATACTTGACATAAACTGGAGCGCTGTCGATTTTAAATGTGTAGCAGACCATAAAATGTATTTCTCACAGCTCCTTAAAAGACATCCACAACTTCGACCGCTTCCAAAAAAAGGTGCAAACCGACTTTACAAATCATTCTTATCAATTCTTACATCACACAACCAAATGTATAATAAAAAAAACCTTTTTATAAAAAGCAAACCATTTCAGCTTCTGTTAAAAGTTTAAAAAACTTTTTTTTTCAACCTTTTTAAGAAAATAAAAACATAAAATGTTTAATTTGTAATAAAATAAACTGTATATTAAAACGATAGTGGTGCCATTTCGACTTCTTCTTTATTTTTACGCGGCTTTTAACAATTATTCGGGTAACTTATGCTTCAATTGATATTGAATATTATCGGACGTTTATTTGAAGTTAGTTCTTTTTTATGTCGCAATATAAATCTATAATAAAAACAAATATTTGCATTTTATTTACTTTTAAACTTTAAGGATCGGTGCAGTGTTTTCATAAAATATTTTGTTTATTTAGCTTTCGCTTTCTTAATAGCCATATAATCGAATTTATTGAAGTGTAACAATATACACCCATGCCGCAATATAAACGGGGCTTTACACCCCAACCGCAGTAATTCGCAAAAACATATATGTACGCAATCAATCTCCGTCGGAGATCACTTCCGAAGGCTTACCCGGAGTCTCCGACACATAACAACACATCAAAATAGCACCCTGTAGCTTTAGTTGGTCCGATTCCAAGATGTTCATGTGTTTGACAGCTCTTAGTGTATTTAAGTCCGTTCGGATTTCCCTTACGTATCAAAAGGTACTGTAACAATTTTTTTTTTTACACATTCACACTTCGTTACCTAGTCCCAAACTAAGCAAAGCTTATACTATGGATACTAGACAACGGATAAACATTCTTAAATACTTTCTTTTTTGTAAATACATACATATTATTACACATAGAAAACACTCAGACCAATGCAAACTATCATGCACACAAAGATTTGCATTGAGCGGGAATCGAACCCGGGACCTCTGCATAGCAGCGATGTTATATACCGACTGCGCCACAGAGGTCGTCATAATAATTAGAATTTGTATTTATCGTAGAATTTAGAGCTTGTCTTATGCGTAAAACCCTACCTACGATAGCTCTTATGCATGCCTGAACGTAATTATTAAAAATGAACAGCCACTACTGTCTGTATTTCATCGTGTGACAGTTTATTTTTAATTTAACGCATTTTGAGTAAAAAGAAAAGTTTACTGATTTTCTAGTTCTTCATTTTTTCCTCTGATAATGGAAACTATGTCGGCAACTTTCGTTCTTTGTCAGATAGCCTCGTTGCGGATTTTATCCTTCAAGGAGACGCCCTATCGCTACTTGTCTTTTATTAATTCCTTGTATCATCTCTTCAATATAGCTTTAAGCCTTAAAGTTATTTGTATCAGATTAAACACAGACCATACCGATTAAATTATTACAAAAACCAAATCGCATTGCAAATCGATTACCAACAATATTCATTAAACAAACTCCCAGGAGCCTAACGCAATTTAGCTCCCGGACAATGTCAAACAAAATGAAATTTTATAAAAACGCTGTGTCATCTTGGTATTAAAAGAAAAGTAATTAAAAAGTTCACTTTCACTGATAGTGAATACGTATTAAGAGTTAGGTAACTGACAAAACTTGTTCTATTTAATATCGATCACTTCTGCGACATACAGCAGGTTTTTTTTTATTATTTTTATTAAGCTGGTATGTAGGTACATGTTTTATTTACTTTGTAGACTAGCAACTTTTAGTTGCTACTTTGTTTTAGCATTTTAATAGATGATTGTTTACTACTATTAACTTTGCTCGTTTAAATTGGAGCACTTAAAAGTATTGATAATATTACGTTTTAGCAATATGTTTGTTAGACAGCCTCAATGTGATGTTGTACATCACTTCTTTTATTATTAGATGTTTAGCAATCTCTGCTTAGTTTAGGACTGCAGGAGATGTATCTTGGTTCTATTAGATTCCTTGATAATAAAAAAAAAGCTAGTTCTAAAGGCCCATTTAAGAGATTTTTAATCAAGTTTGACATTCACATCACTGTGGTGTTGCAATGACTATTATAATTTTTTATGCTCTATATTTCTAACAAGTAGTCAGTCTGTATTATCTTGTACTTGCAACTATTCCACAACATGGGTGTGACCAAAATATTAATATTTAAAGAGATATTGAAGCGCTTAAATTGATCTGCATAATAGTGTACGTGTTTTCCGCAATCCGTTTTTTGTAATGCTTACAAATAAAGTACAACTTTATACGTGAATTGCGCACCCTTTTGTTTTTATAGATACATTGTTTGTATTAAAATATTTAAAAGAAACATGGTACAACCATTGTAAACTTATCTTTACTTATAATATTATAAAGAGGTAAAGTTTGTGTGTTTGTGACGTTGTAGGGGGTAATCTCTGGATCTACTGAACCGAATAGTCCATTTATCGGGGAGTATCATAGGCTATAAAGTACCACGCTATGACTAATAGGAGGGAAGCAGTAATGAAATATGTTTAAAAAAGGGACGCCTTTTTTTTGCCGCCCAACGAAGTGGGCACGGGTTAGCTAGTGTATTATAAACACATTCTACTTATTTGTCGTACGAAATTTGAGTCACGACATCTTTAATAATAGATGAGATCAAGAAGTGACAGTTTGTATTCCTAATCCATCAAAACAAGGACAGTTAATTTAAAAAATATTAATTAATAAATTATAAATTTGCATAACATGTTAATTAATCCGTATATAGCATATTTGAGTGTAGGCGTGCTAATACCCATCGCTTATTTCTACGATATTAAACAAAAAAGGTCTCTGAGTCGGAATAGATGCGGAAGGACCGTGTTCTGTGGTGCGTGATATAGAGGCTTTTGCCCAGCAGTGGACTGCGATAGGCTATTTAATTGATTGATTGAAACAAAACTTTTTTTTAAAGACAAATCCCGCACTAAGAATCAAGCCACGTGTCACGGGGTTTTTTTTACAAACATCAATTAACGAATACAAAGAATACCGTCGCGGCAGAATAGAATATTATTTTTCAAATATAGGTATAAAGACATTATAGGTATTAAAAATAAACATAGAGTTCTGCTATATTTTACCTAGGTACCTTTTTATTATTATAGTCATTGCAAAACCACAGTGATGTGAATGTCAAACTTGATTAAATATATATATAGATTATATCTAACCTTTTTTTTGTGACTCAGAACAATTATTTGTGGATCTCACAAATAATTGACCTGCATGGGGATCGAACCCAAAACCTCGTGCACCACTAAAGTCGTTTCCCGTATTCAGTCAGTGACTGTGAGCTAATCGCCGTCATAGTTAAGAGCGAGTTTAAAAAAAAAATATTTTCAACTAAGCAGTTCGTCGAGAATGAAAACCTTAACATAATAAAGTTTGTATATAATAAGTAATAAACAATAACACACTAAATTATAATCTTTATCAAATTTATTCGTCAAACAAATAGCGCTAGCCCACGGTGCTTGCAATTAAATACTTATTTATAAGTTAGATAGAGCAAATGCTAGGCATTGTCACCAGCTATCAGTACGGGCTGTGTCAGTGGGCGTGCAGCGAAATATCTTGTTACAAAACGAGGCTCCGTCGCGCATCACATTTGCATATAATTGCGGTTCATTTCTTATTATCGACGTTCAAAGTTATAAAGGTATAGTTTTCCTAGTATTTATATTATGAAGATAGTTTATTTCTTTTTACTGTTTATTTTTACGTTAGAACTTGTTGAAAAAACTAATAAGAGATTGAAAATTATGATTTTTTGTGGTATAATGAAGATACTTACAATGTACCTGATGGTAAGTAGTACCATAACCCAGGGCCTTTTGCAAGATGTATTTCATGTATAAGCATAACAATTTCACTCTTCTCTTAAAGGATTCCCAATATTAATATTATTAAGAGAAGTTTTATTGCAATGGTCGAAAATTCAAACCTGCCACTTGAAAACTTTTAACGGAAATTTTCAAAAAACGTGGAACCCCTGTTTAAATAAAATAAACGAAATATTACAATAATTGAATTAACTAGTCTAGGTGCAGTGTGACATGATAAACGACCATTCAACTTACAAAAATGTCTGACAAAGCGAAACAATTGTATTCGTCTACTGCATCAGACACATGAATCACGATGCAGAACATAAATACATTATATTTTAGGGGTGAACAAAATAAACACATCAAACAAAAATAATCTTTAACAACATCCAAATCTAAGCAAATATTGGCGTTTTTCGCATGTGCAAATCAGACATAGACATAGTTGACTTATCAAAATTCAAGGAAATTCGACATATTCTGCATTCAAGTACATCACTCTAGATGAAATTCAAATTGTGAAAAATGCACAGACGTTGTGTAGACGGTGGCCGCATAATTTTCAGATTCATTTTCATAATGTGCAGTCAAATGTCTGAGGTCATTCGCGAACTAGCAACTAGCGAGATATATCTTTTATACATTACGAAATTATGGTTATTCGTATTATGTATATCGATTGTTATTACTTGTGATCATGAGTCTTACAATAGACACATATATTGCTGTGACCTCATCAATATCATCATCATAACAGCCCATTAATGTCTTACTGCAGGGACGGACCTCCTCCCTTGACGGAGGGATACTTAGCCTACTAATACCACGCTGGCCAGACGGACTGGTATAGGGCTTAATTTCAAGTTTACCATCTTTCTATGTAAAGGTAATATTTACAGAAAGTCTCTTGGTCGGTTTCTACGACACCCATGGGATGAGATGGGGTGGTGACATGTATATTGTATTCTTACTCCGTCACCACACGGATATATCATCAAACGTTTAGTATATTTATTCTTAGGCCTTTCTTCTTCTTCTTAGCGTATCGATGGATTCTTAGCAAAACGATACTGGACTAAATTGATGTAGCCCAAAACTCTGCGACACTAACTGCGTTATCGCTGGCAATCATTAGCTCTTCCTGAGTGCAGGTGTAAGGGCATCCAGGACATGATGAGAGGTGGGCCATAGTTTGTGGAGCGCCGCACAGGCAACCCAGTCCGCCACTGTCCGTGAGGCCTCACCGGAGCATGTTGTCCTTGCTTCGTCCTACCTGGGTTCGCAATCTGTTTAAGGACTTCCAGGTAGCCCATGGCCTTAGGCCTTTGACGTGGATTTACAACTGCTAGACATCAACAGAAGCCGACTTTTTACGTACATACCAAACAAAAGAGATGCGACATTAAGCTGGTTCATCTCTATATTGATCTTACTTTACATAAACTATTCTTAAAACGGACTTCTCAAGGAGTGAAGTGAGAATACTTGGCGTCTCTAGCTCTCCGAATGCCATTATACAGTTATCGTAAGAGTCGACTAAGGAAAAGATCACAGACATAACAAAAATTTAAAAAAATCAAATAGGTCTAGCCGTTTTCCAGAAACCAGGTAACAAACACAAAAAAAAAATACAACTGAATTAAGAACTTCCTCCTTTTTTGAAGTCAGTTAAAAATAAGCAAAACACGTCATAAAACTCTATCCTAATTCATCAGGAAGCTAAAAGACTAGACCAAATATCTTTTAAGCTTTCGAACATGTCCTTCCGGGCAACACAACATTAAGGATCTATAATGATGAACTTAAAACCAATCAAAATTACCGCAATCATCCACTAACAATAACTCAGAAAGTTTAATAAAATCAAAGAAAATAAAAGAAAATTACTTGTATTTTATTATGCATAATAATAATTAAAACTTTGCGTTCGGTAATAAAACAATTACCTTTCTCTTAACCGGACATCCGTATTAAAATAGAAATGTATAGATATAGTGCGGATTAACACACAATTAAGGAGAAGCGGTAATGTAAATACTATTCAACTAACGAGCGACCAGTGATATATTATACTTCACAAAATTTTATGTTGTATTAAATATTTACATGAATATTTCCTATGACAGAAACAATTAACACAAAAATATTGTAGTGATGAATGTTTGTGGCTGTGTGTTTGTTTGTCTCTTCTTAATCGATTTGCGTCTAAATATGTGTGGATAAATACGTAAACTACTTTTTGTCCCAATGACATCATTGTACATTTTTTTTGCGATTCTCCGTATGGTAACAAAGTATAAAAGAATTGTAACACTATTCCATTTTATATATTGGGTGTCGTAAATATCGACTAAGATGTAGTTATTATGACAAAAAAATTGACATAATATAAGAATGAAACTGGCGAACGTTGTATTAGAGAAGGACAAGATATTTTTTTCACTTAAAAAACAATAATCATAATAATCCTCACACATTCACACAACACCATCTAATCCCAAACTCATCAATCATGTTCATGCACACAAAGATTTGAGCGGGAATCGAACCTGAGACCTCTGCGTAGCAGTCATGTTATATAACCACTACTCCACAGAGGTCGTCACTTGAGGACTAACGTCTTTGCAGCAGGACAATATGAAAAAGGAAATTTAAACGTTAATTTTACGTATTACCCACAAAAAATACGCTTAATAATACCCGACAATAAGTCGGACAGAGCGGCAAGCAAGAGCTAGGATCATACAAAACTATACCATTAATGCAGACAGTCATTTGTTATCGAGATTCAAATTCAAATATTGAAACTGTTATTAATTATTAACGGCGTATCGTAAAAGGATTTTTGAAAGTAGTATGTCTATTATAAATGTTTGTATTTATCTTAATTTTGTAAGGTAATTAATTCCTTTTTAGCTTATGGGTTTGGTTTTTAAAAATGGGAGTGTTTTACTTAGCACTTTCCGGGTGACTACTTGCATATTACCCAGTCACATTATCTCGAGACCTGGCGTCGATAACGTCATGTCGCGTCGGACGAATCACTGATGCGCCCGTGGCGAGCACAGGGGTTAAAAGGAGAACGGGACGCGAGGTTCGCATTTCAGCGAGGTCTCTAGTTAATGTGACCGTGTAATACATAAATTCATGGTTCGTTACCATATGGTTACCTAAGGCTATTGAGCGCCGTGTATAATGATTCTTACAAACCTACTTTGCATCTTATATTCATATTCGTGTGGTGATAGACGATTCGATCCCCAGACAAATACAGATTGACAGTACTTTCGGACTGGAGATATTTTCTAATTAACGTGCGTCGCAACAACGTCATTCGCTACAGCGGTTTTCGATTTAAAGTACTTTCAAAATAGCGTACCACTTGGAATTATTTTCGAAATATCGTCCGTCGGAATAACTTCATTCAAATCTTCATATCAGACCCGATAGAACAGTAATTTAACAAGTGATTTCTGATCTCATACTGTAGGCAGTTTTTAAACTAATACCTTAAAGAAGTCAGATAAATATAGTGATAATAATAATCAGATAATCACTTACAGTTATATTCTTAAAAGTATTCAACAATTTACCTAGGTAGTTATTTTTATTGTCTTTAATTATATTATGATACTTATTCCTTAAGCTATAACGTCATAATTATAATGTAAGACATGTTAATGGAACGCAGAACATTTATTTACGACTAAGATATGAACACAGGTTTAATATAGTCATGTAGGTAAAATGTGTGCGGCGGGTAAATGTCCGCATAGATAGTAATTATTAAACGGTTCATACTATAGAAATACTAAGATTGTTATATTACATCCTCCTTCGCCGTGTGGTGACGGAGTAAGAATATAATATGTCACCATCCCATCTCATCCCAGGGGTGTCTTGAAATACTGCTCATAAAAGCCCATTAATGTCCCACTGCAGGGACGGGCCTCCTCCAGTGACGGAGGTATACTTGGGCTACTAATACCACGCTGGCCAGACGGATTGGTATAGGATTTAATTTCAAGTTTTTCTTCTTTTTGTTACGTAAAGATAACATTCACGGATAGTCTCTTAGTCGGTTTTTACGACCACCATGGTATGAGATGGAGTGGTGACATATTGTATTCTTACTCCGTCACCACACGGAGATTTCACACTTCTTACTATTTTACATTTCTTCTTCTATGTGAAACATAAATGATGCAATTTCAAATCGATCAAGTTCTCATAACAAAAACATATCAATTAGACCTTACCTAAAGACCTCAATACACATATAGTACGCTCACACGTGTAACTAAACAAAAAACGCTTTCGTTATCGTATACGTCTTCGTTTGCGTAATATTGCAATTTACTACTGATGCCTATCTGTTCATGGGAACTTCATTGTTCGGGATTGTTCACACATGAGTGTTAGCGAGTATTATGATCAAGCTGTAGGCTTCTGTTTAGATTTGTATTACGATTTATTTGCTTTGTATTTAGGGCTATTGTTGTTTTTTTTTTAGGGAGTTTTGAAAGTTTGAGTTTAATTTTTTTTAAATGACTACAAAATCATTACAACTCAGGATCAGTGCAATTGTATTTATTTATTTATTGTTTTTTTAAATATTTCTTTCGTCATTCCGTAGTCGCTTATAAGAGTTTACTTGTAAGATGGTCCTTCAGAAATTAAACCTAACCTTCACTTCATCAGCATTACTAGCATTCTGTCCGGAGTCATGCTAAGTTTTCCTTCTTTTTGTATTTTAGAAATAGCACCTTAGTTGCCTATGACTAAGCGGGATGAAATAATTGGTGACACCCTGTAAACTTGGTTGTCACTACTTTATAAAAAAATATTTCTAATATTAAATAGGTACGTTTAGATTACAGTAAGTTGATACGCTATAAAGAAACATTAAATCAGTTCAAATTTACAAATAATTAACATCAATTTTATATTGACGCCGCGTGAAAATTACGCCAAAAAGAAGTTATTCCATGGTTTTTAATAAAAAATTAACAAAAGACCTTGATTATAACATCACTTGCGATTTCATTAGTACGGTTTACAAAAAAAAAAATAAACGGCACAATTTTAATGTGATTTCTTTTTGCATATTTTTTAAAATTACAATAACCAATCTTTTTACGGATTAACACATGGTTAGAGTGGCTAAATGGACAATTATTACTACACAGACACATGACCTGCATTTTACATTTTTGCGAGAATCTGAAGGAAACTCAACCATACAAACAGTAAAAATAAATTCAGGCCCTTAAATAAAAATCATAATGGCTGTCATAATTCTAAAAAGTGGTTTTTTTTTTCACGATTTAACTTAGTGTTAATCTAAAGTCACAAAATTTCACTTCCTCAATCTTTAAGTAAGTAAATAAAAGTGTAACTTCACTAAAAAGAAAAACAACGATGACATTTCAACATTGTAATTGATGTAATTTGTTACTTCATAGGCGTTTGTTATCTTTTTTTGCCGACTGTACCAGAAAAAAAATGTTACTAATCAATATCGTGATCATTAACAATAAGTCAGAACTCCCATTGCGGCAAGAAATCTGCGAAAAATTGCCGTTGCGTCACAGACACAGTTCTAATTGCCGTTACCGATTATTGCAAACCAATCGATTCTATTCGATTTGGAAACAATTTGAATCGTTTACATCCGATACGCACGAGTGTGATTACTATCGATTTCATTTTGAAAAATTATGATTCAAAACGTATAAATAGTGTAAAAGGCTGAAGTGTTTTAATTTTTGACACAATTTAATATGAACTGCTAAAGCTTTTAAAATTTTTCCGTTTCTTTGTTTTCACAAAACAATATAGGTAAAATTAGGTATAAATAGGTTTCTATAGTAATAAACTACTATTAAAGCAGATATTGTAATAAGACTTTTAAGTAAATCATATTTATTTAAACAACAATGTCCCACTGCAGGGACAGAGGGATACTTGGCCTCCTAATACCACGCTGGCCAAACGGATTTGTATAGGGTTTCATTTCAAGTTTTCCTTCTTTTTATTTCGTTAAGATAATATTCACGAATAGTCTCTTAGTTGGTTTTTACGACACCCTATGGAATGAGATGGGGTGGGGACATATTGTATTCTTACTCCGTCACCACACGGAGAATATTATTAGTTTATATTATTAGTAGGTATTATAATATATAGTATACACTATGTGGAGCAGAGCACGGAACCCAAGATATTCGCGAACGTAGAGGATACGTAGCTTTAGGTAGCTTATAAACAAACATAATTATTATACCAACCAGAAATAAACAAATTACAAACTAAGTATTTAGTTACTTAAACGTATCAAGTATGACGAGAGTTATTAGTATTTATTAACAATTACGTAAACTTGCTCCGAACGCTAATTGTAATAAAATACTATGAAACTGGACACAATATAAATCAGACATTGATTCTTACGTAACTATTTAATTGGTAGCGATTCCATTCAGATTATTTTATACGCAATACTTGTATTTAATAAATTTTCAGTGAACGTACCTCACGCAATTAAAAGGCGATAAATAATCTTGATAAATCGGGTCATCCGTATTCGTTAACTTATTAAATTTTACTGATAAAGACTTTGAATTTTAAGTCTTAAGATAATTATCCTTAAAACTGCTTATCGTGTACTCTTAAAACACCTTTGATCTACTTTAATTAAGTCTGTCTCTTAATATTGGCATATCTTAATATTATACAATCTCGATACCTGCTTTGTTTCAGTGTTGCTAGTTGAGGAAAATTAGTCTTCGCCAGATTTTGCACCAAATTATGCACCACTAAGCGAAGGAGTTTACATTATTTTTCTGTCTTATGAAACTCTTGCATAGTTTGGCATGCAAAAGGTACTTCTTGGAATCCGCAACGAATTTAATAAGAAGAATAAAAAAGAAAATGTAGAAACTATTTTTTCTTTAGTTGTAATTACTTATTTATATTTTCACGATGCGTTTATTTCTTATTCCACCAATCACATATTTTAAGATTATGCTTTATAAAACTACAACAATAATTACAACGCTTACATAATTTAGTAGATAATACTATGTTATCAAACAACCTAGAAACAATTTTAATCTAATATTCAACATGCACAATAACTCAAATGAATTTTATAATTCATTTATGTATAGTATCGTTGATTACAAACTGTTCTAATAGTACAGAATTCCACGTGTTTACTGCGCAGACACCCGCCAAAAATTTACATAGAACCTTCGAGAATCGGAACAGAATAAAATGTAAACCCTCGCGACAGAAAAAACTATTTGTTATCTTTGACCAATATTAAGAAGTTCGCTTTGTATTATTCGATATTTATATTATCTGTGGGTGTAAGATTAATGAGAGATTTGATTTAATAGCATTGTAACATGAATCAACAATCAGACGGTGACCAATCCATACTAATATTATAAATGAGAAAGTAACTTTGTCTGTCTGTCTGTCTGTTACTCTTTCACGGCTGAACGGATTTTGATGAAATTTGGTATGGTGACAGATGATAACCTAGAAATGGTCATAGGCTATAAATAATCACGCCATTGTTCTTAGGGGGTAGGCAGAAGAAAAACGAAATTAACCTAACTTAAAACTTATGCGGACGAAGTCGCGGGTAAAAGCTAGTTTAGATATAAAGCGTGATGATGATTTACTGTTCTGAGGGAAAGCAGATAATATTAAACAATTAACGACTTGGTGTGTTAAACTTTGTCTGTCGTGTATTGTGTTTGTTATAAATTAGTTTTCAAATAAGTTTTATTTGAGTGTTGATTTCTATACGATATAAAGTATGCTATTTATTTAGGCGACTAGACGAGACAACACCTACGTTTTTGATGTTTTTTTTCTTCTTCTTTCATTTTATTTTAGCATCTTTATCTTTAATAAAGTTGCAAAGGTTTTTTCATTCTTCATTTGGTAAGACATTCTATTTCTGTCTAATAACCATATAATTCAAAATTCTAATGGTTTTACTTTATTTGTCAACTAGCTGACCCGTGCTCACTTCATTCGGAGGCGTAAAAACGCGTCTCTTTTTTAAGATATTTCATTACTGCACCACTCCTATTAGTCATAGCGTGATACTATATAGCTTATGACACTCCCCGATAAATGGACTATTCAACACAGAAAGAATTTTTAAAATCGGTATAGTAGATTCAGAGATTACCTCCTATAACGTCACAAACATACAAACTTTACTTTTTTATAATATTAGTATAGATAACTTTCAGTGACATAAAGATAAGGACATTTATCAATGAAAGTTATTTGACCAAAGCAAAATAATAATACTGACTTGTAACATTCAAGTAGGTAATCAACTATACCTATACTACAGAAGTTCCACTATAACAATAACACATATCACAGTTGTAGCCCAAGTCCTTTGGAATGCGCCAATCAAACTAACAATAGAGTTCACAAAAAATATCCCACGGCACATAATACTGAATAGTTAACAGCGAAAACTAGGTGAATCTTTGTGCAATCGCCCCGTGTCTTTTTAAAAGAAATATGATCATTTTCAATTTCATAACGTTTCCCACACGATCCGGTATGAATGGACTACGGGCTAGACAAATTAGTGTAATCTAAAACAGATTGTTGCTAACACAATTTGCTGACGTTACTTTGACGCGTGCTCTGTTCGTGAGCTGTCAAATTATCTTCTCATATTAACATAATGAATATGATCGTACATCGAAGTACTGCCTTCATTTCTATGTGAAATGTGACGGTGATTGCCTCTTATTTGCATCAATTTTTACTGCATTAGTAAACCAGTTCATGGAAATTGAATGTTAGAGTGAAGTTTGAGTCGACCCTGACTTCTTGTATTCTTACTCTACCTTAATTTGACAATAATGATAGCAGTTTAAAGTCTAATTATATATACTTACAGTTTTGTTCTTATTTAATTAATACTGTATTTGTCTTCAACCTTACTACCTAGACGAATTTTGTACTTGTCTTATTAAATATCTTTGATATAAGGTATAATTGTCTATCATAAAACATTTGTGCGTTAAAGATTATTTCCTTGTGGTAACTAAATACAAATATAAAATGTTTTCAGCCCTTCTAATCCTACCAACTGTGACTTTTGGGGCAACAAAGCTTGCATTAAAAATTCTAATAAGTCTCGGACTCGAAATGACTTTAATCAGAAGAAAACGACGAAACGGATTTAAAGGCTTGCTTTGTGAGAGATCTGGGTTCGAACGATGCGCTCTATAGGTACCTGCTTCGTCTAAGTCTTAATGTCCTTATTTCAAGGTTTGTTGGTGTATGAGCCCAACGAAAGAGATCTGATTAAGTAGTGCAGGATTTTGATTATTATACTGATATAAGATCCAACATATTTAAAGTAAATTAAAGTAGATTGTAGAATACAATTCATATGCTACATGCAATAGTCTCCACATAAACACATCCAACGAAAACAATGAAGAGAATAATCACACATGAAATACGTAAACTTAAGCCTTCAAAAAAGCAAAATGTCCGAATGTCAAACTGTATAGTCTAATATAATAGCATTACTCAATGTGCATCTTGACATTCCATTTTGTTCGTCAACACAATCGTGGCTTGTGTGAAACTCTCTCACGTGGAGATGACGTTGTGGATAAGCGTTGTACTAAGATAGTGGTTAACGGATCAACTGATGTACTAAACACCGGTTTAAGATAATCCGTGATTAGTGAAATAGATGATATATGTCGTGTTTCTCTCGTGATTATGTCTGTCTTTCCTGGGAGATATAGATATAGTTCAAACGTGTCCGGGGCACGTGATTTCGTAGTTTCTTTATTCAAAATATTTATTGAAAAATTGCTTCCAGCCAGTTCCTAAGTGCAGTTTATCAATTCTAAAAACATGAAACATTCTGAGAAATCAATGAAGATTTCACATACATTTGTTTTTGTCGAAAAATCGGATGCAACTTTTAAGAAACGTCTTCCGATAACCGGTAAAGACTAGATCAAAACTTCCAGGATACTTCAACACAAGAAACATAAACACTTACACAAGATCCTATACAAAATTCATCCGACATTGGTATATGTATACATCCTCCTCTATGGCGGTCCACTTTACACGGATATAATAAAACTATTCAAACATTAACACGGCTTCCGTTCTGATATTATATTATTAAGAGTGTTTGTCCTCGACCGTTTCTATTGATATTGACCAATCGGATGTATTAAAAAACATAATTTGATGACCAAATAGTTAATGGTCAGTGTATTTGCCTGCCTCGCTAAAGGTTGCGGATAACTGAGCATATTTTCAATCAATCATCGTACTCCCATCCTTTTAAATGAGAAAGCTTCTGATTCCTGAGGTATTTTTTTTTCTTTGCCTCTCCTCTAATTTGTAGGAGTTTGCTTTCCAAGCGAAAAAGATGTACAACGCTGGCGATGCCTGCTATGAACGCAGCCGTACTATCTAACTTTGCGAAGCCAAGACCTTTTCCTTCTTTCGAAGCATTATTACTTGCCTTCAACATTGCCCATCGTTTTGAATTAGAGAACGTACTTGCTCGAGTCTCTGAGGTCTTTGGATTTTTTCTTTCAATATAAAAATAATAACCCACTTAAGAACCTCCTCATTTCACTCATTTAAAACAGCTACTTAACCCATAACAAACAGTCCTAAGCCTTACATCACAAATTAAGCAACAACCTATCTCATTAGAAACATATGCTCACATACAAAGTCCAAACACTTTAAAACGTTGATCAAAAGATTTACGACCGCTTACGAAAAGCAATCAGGAGAGGCGTGACGGATCGTAATTATTTCTTAACACCATCCTCGGTAGCTACTGGAGGTTTAAGCCACTTCCTAACATCTAATATGTAGATTGAGACGCGGTAGGTAGAGGGCTAATTACAAATCACTTTAATGTAACTAACTGGTTACGATAAAATTGGTTCGTGTTTAAGTTTGGAATGTTGGAGAGTTCATAAAGAGGTGTTCTAAATACGGCAGTATTTTGTTTAAGTTTGGAATGTTGGAGAGTTCATAAAGAGGTGTTCTAAATACGGCAGTATTTTGTTTAATACGTTTAAGCTCGGAAGTCAGTTATTTTTTGCCTGTTTATTTTTGGTATATTAAATAAAAATAGTAAATTGAATTTGGAATAGTGAATCATCCATGTTGATGACGTTAGTCGTTTTAAATTAAAATAATTGTTATGATGGATGATCACATTAATTTCACCTATTTGCAGTTTTTGCATACCTAGGAGAAATATCGGTCCAACTACTTCATTTTCATTTAATTAAATATTTTCCCCGCGACACAGATTTTCTTCGCTAGTCTCTTTAAAAATATAGAATACTTTATTAGTTAGCTCAGAGTTTATACTATAAAGCAAGAAAGATCTTTTAAAAATATTTAGCTAAGTCTCCGAAATAACCCCGAAACGCCTTTGAACATTTAAAGATAATTAATAACTACCAGTCTATTTCGACTAACACTACAAGGAACAAAAGCCCATACGAACAATCCATTACGACACAACGAAACATGATATCAGTTGTGGTACAGTCTAAATACCGCATACCACAGAGAAGACTTGTGAAAGAGCCACAGATTGTTGACACCTGGACATTGTCTTGTTGGATGTCACTTGTTTGACAGCCCGTTTGACAGCTCCGCACTGTGATTCGAGATTTAAACGGATAATGGAACTTACTAAGCATTTGTAAGGTTACATTTTGAATGTCTTTTTACATTCGAAAAACAAATTACATAATGTAAAACCTTTTTAAAAGCAATTTTGTTATTTTAGAGTATTAGGTCAAATACTACGTGACCTTCTATGATGTTAGTTTCCAAAACCACTTCAAATTTAAAGTATGTAATCTAAAAAAACAATTTATCGTGAATTATTACAGTAACTTCAATGCTATTTACGATATTGAAAATGAATTACCTACTTCAATATTGATTTTGATAAAATTCGATGTAATTCGACCAATTCTAATTCACATTTCCGAACCGATGTATAAGCAATTTGGATCAAATTAAAAGACAATATAAATCCATCTAATGTGTTCTATTTCAAAATCGAAATTGCTTGTCATTAGTAAGTCTAAAATTTCATAGAACAATGCTTGTCCCATTCGATCCGTTGTCACAGGCTTGCAGTATGAAGGCCGCACGTGATCGCATTTCCACAGGCATTAAATGATTAAACCCGAAAACGGTCACGCAAATATTTTACTCTTAAATTATCTCACTAAATAAATGTCTCTATACATAAACGCTTTGACATGAAATTATTTAAAACTATGTCTGTAAACGTATTGCGAAAATTGAAAATTGTTATCTTTTAGCTAACAAAAGATAAATAAGATAAAAAAGCAATAAGCTAAATAAAAAATAGCCCACTGGGCGTGATAAAAGATTTAATTTTATTAGTTGAAAGGTCAAAGTCAACCGCGTATACGAAGTTCGATATGAAAAGAGATTTTAATCGGGTGTTGAGAGAACAATGCGACAGTGTTTTGTTTGGAAGGTAGCCTCACTAGAATTATAAAAGAGTGGCAAGTCACGCAGTAGAACGACTAGGTGTTACAAAACTGTTTGAGCCAATCAGAGCGGCGGGAGCACGTGTCGATGGCGCGGGCGCTCGGGTCAGAGGTTAAGCTCGCGCCTCGCGCCTCGGGGAGCAACGCGAAGGGGGACGCACGGCCATTGTTAAAACATTGTTCGAATTATGATGTGTTAGACACCGAACGAAACTAAAATAGCAGTTGAGTCACGTATACGCTATGATCATCAAATTTCATGGCAACAACATTACATTTATTATTCGTTTAACATCTATAGTTTACATATGATTTGAAAAGTTTAAGCCTATATCTTGATAAATCAAACACGAGCCAACTATAGGATTGAATGTCTGAAGCACTATAAATTCTCTAACTATTCCCTCTAATTCATCAAGTTAGACAACCGTTAAAACCATATCTAATCTCGGTATAACCCTTGTACGACATACACTTCGTTATCTGTTGCTTGACAACGCCAAGAGGCTTTAATTCAATCAGACACGAGGCTCTAAGATAGGTTGTATCTAGCCGTGTCACAAGAGGGGCGCGTCGACCAATAAATCGGCTCGAAGCCCGGCGTGAAAGATGAAGTGCCCGTTTAACATACAATGAGTTTGCACTATGTCGCAACGCAATTTAAGCTTAGATCGCGTTGGAGTTGGGAGACAGGCGTGTTTAGACGACAGGCCCGAACTAGCTAGTACTATGCCATTTGTCAAAATTGTTACAACGGTACTTGAGCGTATTTATATGAGATTTAGATTGTTTAGTTATGTTTGTCACGTGTCTGGTCTGTGAAGTATTCAGGTTTGTTATACTTGTGACTCAGTTATAAACAGCCTAAAGAATACCTACAGTTAAACTTTTGTATGTACACGCAGCCCTACATTCAATTTATTCTATTTCTCTACATAATTAAAAGAAGAAAAACTTTTATCAAATCCCTATACCAATCAGAAAAATATAATTATGATATAATATTATTATATTAAATAAGCCAAGATTTTTGTCGTCTAAAAATACTTTAATGAATAAGATGTATTGAGTATTTACAATCTTGAGATTTTATATGCATAACCGCGACTGTGATTCAGCCTTGATTTGAAATAATTAAATATAAAAAAAGGAGTATACTGCTGCTCAGTTGAGACTAGATAGCATTTCGTGTAGTTCTAACCTCGACCTCAAGAACTAAAAAAAAGCAATTCATAATACATAATAATATGTCCTTACAATCGCATTCTTTATCTAACATTACAAACTTACAGTGTACAATATTTGAACGGTCTAAACGCAGCATAAGGTTAGTTGCTAACGAGTATGGGTGTGTCCTCTGCACCAAATAACGCCAGTAATAATAATTGTAGGTGCAGTTAGATGCAATAGAATTGTATAGATGTTTGCTATTACTGCCATTGGTCATAACTCATAATTAAAGTATATTACTTACTATTTATGTCATGTGAACACTGCTTAATGTTATTTATTTGTAGATAATTTAGGTCAATATTGCCCTGTCATATAGAATTACCTGTAATATTGTATGTTTTGTTAGTTTAAAGATATTTTATACTGTGTCGTACAAGCCGACTAAGGGACTATCTGTGAATATTACCTTTGCATATAAAGAAGGAAATCTTGAAATTAATCCCTATACCAATCCGTCTGGCCAGCGTGGTATTGGTAGGTCAAGTATCCCTCCGTTACGGAAGGAGGCCCGTCCCTGCAGTGGGACATTAATGGGCTGGTATAATACAGTGTCGTTCGTTTAGTTGTAGCTTTGCTTAGGCGACAAACGCTATGTGGGTAGAGGGTCTTGCTATGGACTTACGTTCTGATAAAGTAGCGGGATGTCGATGAATGAAATAACATCTTGCGTGGTGTAACATTTAGAGAAGACCCATTTTAGCAATATCTCATAACCGTGTTAACGCACAATTTTATTATTTTGGGCCCTGTTTTTAACCAAGTATGAAAAAGATTTATTACAAGAATTAATTAAAAAAAACACTTTAAATAATAGTAGTGAAGTTATTCATTCTTAAACTTAAGTTGTTCAAGTTATTAAACAGTTTGTTTAAAAAGAAAAGGAAGAAACGAAGGCGCTCTAAACATCATCAACCACAGCCCAAATAAAACCAAAGTAAAATTAATTACATTAC
Organism: Schrankia costaestrigalis; assembly: GCA_905475405.1. Classification (NCBI taxonomy): domain Eukaryota; kingdom Metazoa; phylum Arthropoda; class Insecta; order Lepidoptera; family Erebidae; genus Schrankia; species Schrankia costaestrigalis. The sequence continues at coordinate 11,208,529 of FR997843.1, read as the reverse complement.
CTCCTAACAAGATTAACGACGAGTAGTACCTAACCAATTATGCTGTCAAAACATCACCTTGAAAGTTGAAATAAAGAAAACACAATCGGTGCTCGGAATAACAATAAACAGTTCTATTGTTGCATAAAACGGTTCAGATTGTGATACTTATAGATAAACGTGCCATGCGAAAAACAAAAATATTACCTTTGTATTAATTACTTAAATGCGTTGCACAATTATTTTGTCCTCTGTGAACGTCTCTTTCGAAATGTTTTACAATGATATCTTTTGATTTGTCATCGTTGTCTTGCTTGAAGATTTAAAATTTTTATAAAAGTTATTATTGTTTTAATAGTAGTTTATTTAATATGAAAAGTATTTTCAAGTTTTAAATATTAAAAAAAAACGAATTGGTCTTTGTGTTTTAGGAAAAGCATTGCTATCTAAAACTATTGAATACGCTTTCTGTTTATTTAATATAATAAAGTCTAAAAGTAATATTTTCTTTTGCAGGTAACAAGCAGTTGAAAAACGGTATTTAGAAGATTTTTATTTAGAAAGATAAAATAGTTAGTTATTTATTTTGAACATCTTTATTTAGTTTAACTTAGTTTTATGGTTTGCTTTGATTAAGGCATAAAAATAGTTGGAGTAAGATTTCAACACAAATTAAATTAACAATAAAAAAGTGATACCAAACCTATTATTAAATTTAAAATCAAAGTCAAAATAAGTACAAAATTACTGAACAATCAAGTAGCAAACACAGCGGAAGATGATATTACAAATCCCATTACAATCGGAACAAGTACCATCATTTTAAAATCAAAGATGACTTGACCGTTACCAGGATACAAGAGCAATTGTAGAAAGCAGAAAAACATATGATTAAACAAACGATGAATACCACTGAATATTAGCTTACTAGGTAATAAAAATATCAATGTAAGCCAAAGTAGTTCTTATTCTCAATGATTCTAAGCTTTAAGCTCTGTAAGCTGCATCAGTAATTGTAGCAACGGTATACGTAAATTTTAATATTACTACTGATACTGTTTTTGTCTTTTAAGTTACGTTCTTCGTGTGGTGACGGAGTAAGAATACAATATGTCACCACTAACTCATCGCATGGGTGTCGTAAAAACCGACTAAAGGACTAGCCGTGAATATTTATCTTTAGGAAATAAAAAGAATGAAAACTTGAAATTAAACCCTATACCAATCCGTCTGTCCAGCGTGGTATTAGTAGGCTAAGTATTTCTCCGTCACAGGAGGAGGCCCGTCTCCGCAGTGGGACATCAAAGGGCCGTTAGGATGAAGTTACGTTAATTTGTGAGACCAAGTAGAACTTTCAGTAGTTGGTAATGTATAGTTAACCTAAGTAATTGTCTTGAGTAGAGTTTTAATCCCCAACTGCGTCCACGACAATCAAATACACGACCTTTTTAACACCCAGGCAGTTATAAGTTATAGAGATACAATTAACCTTTTCACAATTCTTAATGGATAACAATCGGAACTAATCTTCATGAAAAACACATTTTAATCCTTCCTATTAATATTATAAATGCGAAAGATTGTGAGGGTGTATGGATAGATGGATGTTTGTTCCTCTTTCACGCAAAAACTAATAAACGGATTTTCATGAGACTATAGGTAGTTTTTGATGTAGAATAAAATTTAGGCTACCTAACCAAGCGGTTGAAGCCGAGGGCATCAGCTAGTTCACAATAAGTCTTCTAAACAGACATGTATCTGTACAATACATGATTTATGAAAGGTTTATGCATCTGCCGTTCTTATATCAATCAACATAATAATAGAACAGTAAGTTGGCAATAAATAATGTACCTGTTTACAAAGACATTTACAGTCCTTTTAAGATGTTTTGTTAACATAATATCAGTAGAAATACAATAGAAAAAGCTTAAGGTGAAATTAGTTACCCCTGGGCTTTTATTGTATGTTCCTGGGAGACTAATTTATGTGGAACGACAAGTAAAACATGATTATTGCTCATCTATGTAATTTATTGAGTTGTAAACTGTTATAATAAGTAAAATTAGCTTTCTGCTTTACAACAATAGATCTTTGCTTGCGTTTAGAACCAAAGAACAAACAAGCTCGTCCATTTTGTTATGTGTTAAAAATAAATCATGTAACCTTTTACATTATTTGTCGACCTCTGTGGCGCAGTTGGTATATTACATGGCTGCTACGCAGAGGTCTCGGGTTCGATTCCCACTGAATGCAAATATTTGTAGAGATGAATTAAATGATTTTTTGTTTTTTTTTTTTTGATTTGTGTGCATGAACATGATTATTTGCCTTGGTGTCAGACCAAGGCAAATAATCATGTTCATGCACAATGTTTCTATGTATAATGTATTTACAAAAAAAAGTATATAAGTAAGTATTAATATTCGTTGTACTGTTATCCATAACACAAGCAGGTTAAGCCTAGGTTACTTTGGGAACAGATGGCGCTGTGTAGAGATATCCGTGAATATCCGTGAATATATTTAATAAAATAAGAAGCCGTTCAGTAGATTTTGCAAATTAAAAAGTTACACACATCAACCCATTATAAATAAACTATCGCATTCATAACAGAACCATGCTACACACCATATCTCAATAACCGAACATTCCAACTAGCATAAGAAATGTAATTTGAATATGGAGTAGCTAAATAAAGTATTTCGGCGATGGCATCTGATAGGTAAGTAAGTGGTTTTCGTGACGCCCCCTTGAACGTTCTGATAAAATCAAGAACGCGTGCTCAGATGTACCCATGTGTTATTTTTTAAGGCATACGTAACCTAACATCTGCGCGATCGAAAAGATTAACAACCAGTTTTGTATCTTCTTTTTTCAATGACAAAGACTTATTACTACAATGAGATTTATCCTAATGGATCGATATGTTGCTTAAGATAGAGATGCTATTAACCCAAATCCCTGTGGACCTTATCTAACCTTGAAATGACATTAATAAATAATAAAAATAACATTTATTTTCTCCACAAAGATACTTATAAACTATACATTTCTTAAATTAGAGCAGTGCGAGAGACTTGGAGTCTGTGCTAGGGCTAACCCTGTGTTACAGATCACCGAACCCCGTCATCTCGTTACATATATTATTGACGTGAGAGAAACAAATGCAGAACAACATTGTTGAAATATTATATTGTATCGATACTTAATTTTTGACCCGTGAAACAAGCACGGCTATTTTCAGTACTGCAAAATGGTACGTAAATGGCAATATTCTCAAAAATAAACTTGTATAAAATGTAAATTGTGTAGCAAAATTATCAGATTACTTTAAATGTTAGCTTTAGCTTAAGGGTACAGTGTTATGTACTAATATTAGTAGGCGAGAGGTTAGTGAGCATTAATACACAATTTGCCTTACTAATAAACTTTTATTAGTAAACCATTTAGTCTATGTATATGGTGCAGGGAAATAAGGAAACCAGGAATTTCACGTAATCTGTCTTGCACTTCGACGGCCGCTACCTTTTTAACCAACAAACAAAAATATAAGCATTTCTTTTCTAGTAGAAACGGGATTTCGTCATATTACTAGGGATTTCGTGAAATCCCTGGTTTTCTCATTTCCCTGCGATATAATAATATACACATAGACAAAGAACCCATTTGATGATGAACTAATAAACGTACAGAATATCGCCACACCCTACTGTTCGGTAAGTGTTTTACACTACAAGTAATACGCAATCTACATGTTTGTTATAAAACTACAGTTACACATCCTAGTCTGTAGAACAATGATGTTTTGGCCATAGGTTAAGTTACTTAAGGTTTATAAACAAATAATCCATAAAAACACGTTAAATCCTTGAATGGGTGTAAATCTAAATCACATAATATTTGCATTTGGTACTTTGTAAAACTTAGCATACTAAAATGCTGAAGAAATAAAAACTGCAAAAGATTGATTTAAATATGATTATTTTCTTTTGAATTGACAAAGATTCCATACAATGTGTATGGCAAATCATACATGCTCAACAATAATATCAAACAGGAAGGACATCTCAATCCAAAAGCTTTTATGTTGCGCGATAAAAGAAATCTGTACGAAGCTTAACTTCAATCAATTTGAATGGTACAGTCGGAGTCATCTCGTTATCATGATCGCTGTCGAAAGCAAGGCCGATGGGAGCGGTCAAGGGATAGCTGACACCAAGACCTTCAACTCAAAACCTTGATGAGTCACTAAACCGATCAGTATTGTTCTCTGATATTGATCCTAACGACACGACTTGCAACATTACTAATTACAACTGTACACAGTGGTTTAACAATAGGGCTGAACGTAGGGAACGTGAAACAGGATACAATTATTTGTTCAACTTTAGCATTAACAATTACGCGTAATGCTATAAATATCGTTCCCCTCCGTGCATCTTCTACTCAGCACTGCAATCAAAACTTATGAGTTTTCACTATAATGTTTGTTTAAATTAAGTACTTTTTACTTGTTCACGTTCGCAATTTTATTGAACCTATCCAATTTTAATAAAATTGTGGACTGGATTTAAGTTCAATGTGTTATAAATATTGCATGCTAACTATTTGGTAGAATATAGCTGAACAAAATATTTGTTTCTTAACAGATGTATGTAAACACCAAACTGACCTACCTATATTCGCAATAAATGATTTTCTATTTCTATTTCTATTTCTATTTCTATTTGGATATTCCTGACATAATAGACTTTTCTTACAGGCTAGTTATCATCCCAAAAAACTATGCGTTGTCGTGACATGAGTAAGAAATTGAAATATGATTATCATCTCCAAAAATCAGTAAGGCATCTAAAAAATCTCGTTTATCGTTTAATCTACGCAAGAAGAGCCGCGGGTAACATCAACTAATAAACCAACAAAATAGAGACCTCAACAATTTCGATAAACATGTTCAGTAAATCTCTCTCCTAAATTAATTTATTGTCAAAGACACACAATATATTCAGAACCATTTAAGTGGTAACCTTACGTAAGTTTTTACTAACACAAATTATTATTGGAAGTGAGAAGGCAGCCCTGCGGCGTATTGTTATGGCATGCGGGCGTTTCTATGACGTCTGTATCAGGAGCATGCGCGTTCGCTTTCGACGTACTGTTACGTTTTATCTGATTATAAAAAAAAGTTTCGTAATTTAGATCTCAACTCACGCATTTTGAACCAACTAAAATACTTTGGTCGGCCTTGTCTTTAGTCATTTGTAATTTTTCGAACACCTGATAAATATATATTGAGTTTTTATCTTTCCATCGGTACGTACTTCGTTCTCACTTTTACTTTTAGTTTGTCTTAGTATCAAGGCTTTGATTATTATCTAATGATTAGAAAAAAACTAACTACCTATTGAGCTACTTGTACTCGTATATTATTAGCTTTGAGTAAAGTAAAGTAGCCGTCATTTTCAAATCAACAAATCCTGAGGCTGATTTTTTTTAGTCCCTCAGTTTTAAGTATTTTCATCGTACATTGCTTTTTGTACAATAATTTGTACAATATGAAAGATAGCTACTTATTTATCCGAAAAAAGCCGAATAAATTATACGATGAGCTTATATTGATTTAAAAAAAAGATACGATACTTCACTCTAGACTGCATTTGTTGTACTACTATAATTTATGCTTTTGTCACATTTTATATCATCTATTATATACTAATATTATAAATGGGAAAGTGTGTCTGTCTTTTTGTCTTTCTTTCACGGCTAAACGGAGCGACGAATTGACGTGATTTTTTAAGTGGAGATAGTTGAAGAGATGGAGTGTAACATGGGCTACTTTTTTTTTGTGTCCAGGAAAGGGGAACAATGCTACCCCGAATTTATCGCGAGCAAAGCCGCGGGCAAAAGTTAGTCCTTATATACACTTGAACAGTCACTGCTGGACTTTATCTTTCACTTCATACTCATCCATCGTCTTCCTGTCAAGCTTACCAGGTCATCACTCACCACTTAACGGGCTTATAACTTCTACTAGAACGTACTCCAAAGAAATCATAACCAACACAGCTTGTTATTTAAAAAGCTACTGATTACCTAGAGAGACATTTATTGATTAAATTGATTGATTTAAAAATATTTAAAGTTCTCTACGAAGAGTACAAAGAATTCATTTATCATATGATAACAAGGCAAAGTGGAGAAACAATATACGAACTTGTAAATGTTTATTTGTTAACTTATTGTTATTGATTTATCTTTGAGTTTTTGACAATAGGATATATTGTTGTGTCTTTTAAATAATACTAGCTGACCCGTGCCCACTTCGTTGAGCGGTGAAAAAAACTATAACTACTAAACTATTTTTTAAATATATTTCATTACTGCTCCACTCCTATTAGTCATACCGTGGTACTGTATGCTTATTACACTCCCCGATAATTTAAAAAATCGGTTCAGTTGATCCAGAGATTACCCCCTACAACGTCACAAACACACAAACTATACCTCTTTATAATAATAGTATAGATTAATTCACTACTGATATATTTTTTGGGGTGATAAATAATACTGGAATAATTGCCTTACTACAAAAAAAGGAATCGATATCTATTTCTAAAAATAGATATCTATTTCTTTTTGTGTAAATTAAACCAAGACACAAAAAAACTCTTTTGAATAGAAACAGATCTAAATTTTGTCTAGTGTTTATTAAGTCTGGTATATTCATTAGTCACCTAAGCAGGCTTCTATTTTTGGAATTAATTATCGCCTAGATAATTTATACCGTGCACATGGCGAACATACTTATGAGAATTCTTCCAATAAAGCTCGCAACGCCCGCCATTGACAGATGACATTGTAACAAAACTTTTTTTGTTAAAATAGCTTTCTTTTGCAAAGACTTTAACAAAAATGTTGTTAAGGTATCGAAAGATTTCCCGTCAAAGTAACATTGCTATTGGATTACATAGCTTAATATGGTCAGCCAGTGAAAAGTTGATATCTTAAAGTCGCGTTTTTATAACAATATCATATACGGATGCCATAACTGGGCGTTGATCGACTTTCATACAACGTACAATTTAAGATTGTTGTTTGATGGATTTCGTTACTCTCTATATTTGGTACAAGAATGTAATTGAAATTCTAAACAAAAGCAACCGATGCTCTGATTTTTGACGTCTTATTAAAGCTATTAACAGGTAGCGGTTAAATGTGCAGCCGTTCGTTTTTCTTATAATGAAAGTTTGTTCATAGTATAAATATACACAGTATTTCGACTTCATAGAAACGGACGAAACGCGAGTTATACCTACACGCTCACGATAGCGGTGGCTTTGCGGAGTGAACAGTCGCGACTGTGCCGCAGTAACGAGCGGGAAAGTAGGTAAATGTAATTAAAAAGCTGGAGGTGGGCAGCCCTATCGCAAGTTTACGTACCGCGCAGCCGTAGGCATTTATAATAAATATTCGGCCGAGATAGACTACTGGTTGTACTGTGGTTTGGTTAAGTAACAAACTTTTTCACTTTAGTGGTCATGTACTGATTGCTACTCGGCGTAGAAAGATACCGTCTTGTTAGTCTGTATCTTATCTGCACAGGAAATATCATTTGACCACCTATGCGACCGCAACGTGAATACATTCCAATCACGCGATAGAACGGAACTCACACGACCTCTGGTTTTCGAATTAGAAACATCTGATGCACTACTAAAAAGTTTTTTATCTTGTTATATAGGTTGATTTGTTATTCAGTATATTGTACCTGGTATAGAGTTTTTGCTGTCTCCATGTTAGTAAACTAAAAAAACATGATTTTTCTACCCCATGTCATTCCGTAAACATCATAAAAGTAAACTATAAGTACTATTCCGTGGATGATGTACACTTTATTTTCGGGATGATTCCAAAGAATATGGATGGCCAAAACCTCCTACAATCCACCTGGACGTCACTCAATCGCCTACGTACCCAAGTGGGCCGTTGTAAGCTAAATTTGAGTAAACGGGGCTACATGGACGATTCAGCTACTCAAGACCTATGGGCTGCTACAAACAACAGTTGCTGTGGCCGAATTCTAAGCCGACACTGTCTGAGTTTTTGCCAATCGACACGAAGAAGAAGAAGATTTCGTCCGAGTAATTCATATCTGTTAATTGTATAGCTGTGTCATAGATTAAGATCGCCAGTTCATTCTTTTTAAAAAAAAAACGAAATTTTACTTTTGACTTCTGCGTAAAGATTGACCTTACAGTACTTTACAATATTGTTAATCTGTATCGCTTGTTATAATTACGCTTTAAGAAAATTGTTTGTATCATTAGTACTTTTATGCAACGTTCAGTTGCCGCTCTTACATGTAATTCTCAATTAATATTCATCCAGATCATAATCTCAACGTACTCTCGAATTTTGACTGTTCGACATCATACATGCCAAAGCAAATAGAGTTTAATTAAAATATTTTTTTAATTTCACATCAGAAAATAACTGTAATTTTACTTATCTTTATCTCTTCATATGTATATATTTAAGTACTCTGAATGTCAACTATACCGTTATCTATCAACGGCTAATATCTTCTTAATATTTCATTATAGCAACACCTACATTTAATTTTTGCACATATTCGTCTAGTAATCTTTCAACGTCAACTAGCTCTCGATTCATGAACGAAATACTAGCATCTGTCGAATCAATATATTATTTTTTTTAATTTAATATGCCGTCTATTCATATTACACATAATATACGCAACCATTGATCTCATTAATTAAAGGAAAAGGTTTTTTTCTCAAAAGTAATTCGTAGACCACCCGCGTCCGTCTTCTTGTGGTATTTAAAATAGTATCGAGTTGCGTATCTACGAGTATCAAAACTTTTTGGTGTTTTATTTTTCTTGTTCCATATTTTTCCGTATGGTGACGGAGTAATAATACAATATTTCACCACCCCATCTTACCCCATGGGTGTTGTAAAAACCTACTAAGAGACTATTCGTGAATATAATCGCTACGAAATAAAAAGAAGGAAAACTTAAAATTAAATCATGTATACCAATCCGTCTGGCTAGCGTGGTATTAGCAGGCCAAGTATCCCTCCGTCCCTGCAGTGCGACATTCATGGGATATTATGATGATTATACATAATAAACATATCTCTTGAATAACTCTATCTATAAAAAAACACTTGAAAATCAGTTGCGTAGTTATAAAGATTTAAGCTTATCTACGGACGGACAGACAGCGGCAGCGACTGTGTTTTATACTGTAGTGATGCTCAGTGTGGGAAACTTCACCGGTTTTTATTTGAATTATTGCACTTGTCTTTGATATTATAGACCGAATATGGAGTAGAGTAATAAAGTTTTATATTCGGTTATGATGCGTTATAAATTAATTTATTTATAAAGTCATAGCTAGTTACTGTAAATGTAATTTATTAATTTAATTTACAAGCTAAATTAATAGTTTACTGGTTTTTGATACGATATAAGTATAATAAAATATTATTATTGTAAATCTTATAATTTGATAATGTGAAGCTTTTCATTATTATGTAAATTAAATTGGGCGTTGTGATCACATTTTATTATGACTAACATATATTTTGAACTCTTTCACACAATAATAAGGCTGTCTTCGTAAATAATCATAATATTCTTATTTGCATATTATTATCATCATTTGATTCTACTGAATTAATAAATTAAGACGCTGATAGCTACTTGGAATCAATAATCGATAAAGATAAGCTACTTCATCGAGGTCATTCTTTGGATGGGCCACCGCTTACTAATATTACATCTGAGTATCTTTAAAAAGTTGTTGTCCTAGTCAGATGCCTATTGGCGGTTCGATCACTTCTCGACAACAGGTTAACCAATAACCAGACGACAAATTGTTATACGATACTAATATCGATAAATCCGATTATTATCGATAAAGCGCATAATAGTATATTAATTAATAATTCATGGTTATTAAAATACCTAACAAATAGATTAGCATACTTCGTTCCCACAAGATGTCACAGCTTCAGTGTAACATGAAGGTCATTATACTACTAAATTAATTCTCACGGGCAGCTTTGATCCGATTGAGATGAGTCGCATTGTTACCATTGGCCATTTGCTGTTTCTTATATTAAAATTAAACCTTAGTGGTAAAGGAATAGGGTTCAAGTTTGCAAAAAACGTTTGTGGTTTTAATTTTGTTGCTGTAATGTATTTTGAAGGAATCAGCTGTCAATTCACACGGAGCTTTAAATATTTGGATGAGTGACGTTTTTGGTACTTCTTAATCCTTACCAACAAGAACTGTGTTCCCGAAGAAGAGCAAATGGTTCAGACTAATTAATTAGATATACAACGCAATGGCGTTTAAATGTAGATCTATAGTAAATTAAGCAAAGTTTGTATTAAGAATTGGAAATCAACAGACAAACAATTTTGTTTTTTTGATAGTACACAAAATACTTAGTCGAACGGAAACGCATATGATGCATACAATGATTTGCATAGAGCTCCAATCAAATTCGAAACCTCGAAACGCAACACTTGACTCAATTATAGTCACAGACCTCGACGAACCAAACAAATGACATAAACCAATGCAACAGAGTCATTACGTCAATGAAACTCTAAAAAAAAATTGTACACCAACACATTATTTACAGCCACAACAAAACAAAAAGAGATTCAAATCGACAAAATGGCAGAATAAAATCAGTTTTTATTGAAGCGAAATGTTAAAATGTTTCCGTCCCGGAGACACAAAAACATCAAACCATCAAATGTAGGACCTACAAATATTTAAGCTTCACATTTCAGATGAAAGCTGTCAAGGTTGTGCCAATAATAATTTACATATATGGACTCCATTGAGTTCTTTTACCTCCCACGAAGGTTTTAATACTCTCCGAGATTACACTGGTGAATCGAAACAGTAATTTTGTACCTTATTTAAGGCATGTTATAGTCAAATTAATGAACTTTACAGGATTCAGAGAGATTTTTTTATGTGTGGGTGTTTTTAGTATTATGCTAATTAAATGTCAATGTGTATACAGCCTACGAAATGTAGTTAATAATCAGTATTTTATTCGTTGATGTTGTCTGTATGCTCTGATGGGGCTGACTCTGTTTAATGAGATGTTGCAGTCCGTAAATGTATACAATTACAAGGAGGATGTAAGAAAACTAAGTGAGGAAACTACATAAGTATAATATTCTCATTGAAATAAAATAAAAATAATAAAAACATGAGCCAAATTAATAAAATACATAAAGGCAATAGCTCTAAGAGCTGACAAGAACATAAAGAATTACATTCACACGTATGTATACAACAAAGTAAAAAAAGATATATTTAAACATATTAAAAACGTAATAAATAAACTAAATAAGGTTAACAACGATAATAATTAAAATGACAAAAAAATTAAACACCCATATCACACAACGAACAAAAAGAAAAACAATGAAAATGAACAATTTTGATGAGTTCGCAAACGCCGAGTTTTTGGCGTATGCGATACTTTTCGCGCTTAATTGGCTCCACAAATGAGCAGAGTGCCTTAATTTAAGCGAACTTTAAGCGGAGCGGCTTCATCAAAAGATGCTTTTATTGTGAACTCAAACAAGATTAGACTTGACGTTACTTCGCAGATAATTTTAATGGCATCTTTGATCTTATGTCATGTGTGAGATTCAGCCTTGTTCTGTGTTAATAACCACCTATAAGGGTTTATTTTTTACGTAAGTGTAGAAAGTGTGAATGATTACAAAAGTAGTGTGCACATGTGAGGATAAAATCTTACCAGCCTTTAAAGTCACATTGTATAGAAGGTGCTCCTCGAATTACTGATGGACATTCGAATCAGTTACAAAATTGGTGTAAAATTATAGAGACGTCTAAAAAATGCTGCTTTAGAGTTTGTTACGCCGCTTCTTCTCTACTAGCGCCTTGGAAGCGGTGGCAAAGTTTGAAAACTATTAATATGTAAATTTAGACTAAGTAGTTTTAAACTGACGTCAATAAATTGTTATTTTGTTACATTATGTTGAAAAATTAAGAAACTGAAACTGAATCACGGCCTAGTTAACATTATAATCAATTTATTTTACTATTTTTAAATAATTTAATTGTTTTATAAAGATAAAATAACAATATATTTTATTATTTCTAACATATAAACCAGATACCACACATTAAAGCACAAAAAGTCATCCAAGATTACTCTACCAAAAAAACGAAATACTTATTAATAAAAAACGATTGAATATTCCGAAAGCAAAAACTGTTTAAGCGCGGGGGCCGTTGTCTATCAAAAGTCTGACATATACATTGACTGAGTTTAGAAATATAATTTAGTACAATGAAAGGCAATACAGTTAACATTTCAATAAATGAAGTTTCATTCAATGGATGAATCCCGATCAGATAGTCTTATGACTACTACACTCTTCAATTAAGCTTTTGCCATCTTGTATTTATAATGACGGTGGAAGAATACTCCGTGTGGTGACGGAGTAGGAATACAATATGTCACTACCCCATCTCATCCCATGGGTGTCGTAAAAACCGACTAAGGGACTATCCGAGAATATTATCTTTACGAAATAAAAAGAATGAAAACTTGAAATTAAACCCTATACCAATCCGTCTGGCCAGCGTGGTATTAGTAGGCCAAGTATCTCTCCGTTACGAGAGGAGGCCCGTCCTTGCAGTGGGACATTAATGGCTGTTATAAAGGAGGCTCTTGAGCAGCTCCTCTTTTCTGATCAATCTGGCATAAGCAATACTCATTACTTATTACATTATTAATTATACTGCTAATGCATACGAATTAATAATTCATCCACCGTTTCAAAAGTAGAATAAATACCAATGAGCTCTATTTAAAGTTTCTTAACAATAAAAAAAAGTAAAAAACAAAGTCAATGCTACCAAATAGGTTGTATATACGACGTTTAACAATACAAGCACAATTAATTAGAAGTAATATTTCAACATTAGCAGTAGATGTATGTTCAATGGATCGTGGCCGGCAGCCAGTTTCATAAGAAACTTGCCTCATAATATCTCATTCACGCATGCGTCACTCTACTAACTTTAATATCAGTTTTCGATCACGGTTGATCTTTGTGACCCTTGATTTTGGCTACCGTAAGCACGATTCTTTATAAATATTTGATAAATGATATTGAACTTTAAGGCGATAAGTAAAAAGTTGGTTTTGGTGTAAATGTTGTTGGTTATAGCGGAACGTTTGAAGCATCTTATGTTAACAATCATAGATTAGTACGTTAAATAGCTATGTCTATGCTTCGATTGGCAGTTTTGAAGTAAAAAAATAAATGTAGAGTTATGAATCAAAAATTAGTATGACGGTAGTGGTCGCAATAATTAGCTGGGGCATTGGATAGTTCTTTGGCTAAGAACGTAATAAAGGCTTTATATAGTACAACTGCTAGTCATGTACCAATGCATTAAAAATAGACAAAAGATACGATATTATGTTACGACCTTCTTGCTTCACTGTAACATTTATTAAACCAGATCGCATGTCACCTAGAGATTTAGAACTTAACTAAAAGTAATCTTATTGATGTAACCTCTAACCTCCAAGGATCACAAAGTAACTCATCGAAATATTACAATTATGAATCCATTACCGCTTATGTAGAGATCGATGTTGCAATAAAATAATTTAAAGAAACATTAACTTAATGAATGGCGTATATGGAGCAACATCCTGTGCTGTAGGAAGTGTAACCAGTTCTGACTAATAACGGAGATGAGTCCGACTTAATGTACGAAATGTACACACAGCAACTAATCAAGCTAGACACTCATGTACCTTAATACCTTGAAATAAGACACAATTTTAAATGAGAATGTTTAGCTTGATGTGTTGCTGTGTGTACGAGTGAACAGTTATGTAGAGCACTCAGGGATATTCGTGATGGCTTCTTGGTATTAATTAGTTTTTCGTATGTTTTTTTTTATTCCTTGGTATTAAATTTATAATATTTTTTGATGATGTCATATGTTTAGTTTATTTTAATATCTAGCCCTTTGTTAACATATGATTTAAATTAGTTTTCTAGAGTTCGTAAACTGTTATTTTTTCGAATAAGTATAATTATATTTTATTTTATAGACAAAAGTCACATTATGTATTCCAATAATTAAGGCTAAAGATAATGACGATACCTATTTATATTTTATTAATCATTGTGGATTTTATATTACGGGTAGAGTGTGCCACTAATGTAAATTGGTTTGAGGGTTTTCTATGTATAATATGTATGTATTTACAAAAAAAAGTATTTAAGTATGTTTATCCGTTGTCCAGTACCCAAAGTACAAGATTAGCTTAGTTTGGGACTAGGTGACGATATGTGAATGTGTAAGGATTATTATTAACTGGTACGAAAGACATCAACGAGACTATGACTTCATGTGATTATTGCTAGGCGCTAAGGCGTTATTATTTTATTTACCTCGTAGTAAAATATGTATGCAGTGTTATTAGTCATTTTATAAATGTTTGTTATAAATCAAGTCAAATCTAATCTCTACATTATGGCACTTCTAAGTCCTTATTTTTTATTTATTGCTTTAAGGTGGCACATGACCCAGCAGCCCATCTGATGGTAAGTGTCACCAATACCAGAGCAGCAAAGCTGCTGTAATTGTTAAATCTCACAGTTCTGTAGTTTCACTAGTCACTCTCCCCTCCCACCCAAATGTAGGGTATTTAAAGGTGGGTAAGAAAGACAACACAAGCAAGAGTTTAAGCATCACTACAACTCTCATTACTTGTATACTATCGCGTTTCATTATTATAAATATTAACGCACGAATTTTTTTTACCTTTATTTTACTTGACGTTTCGGCACAGGTTGCACTGGCCGTCGCAAGCTTACTCACTACAACTCTATTCCATTTGTAAGTAATAGACATAAAGTTTAACAGAACCCAGAACAACCATGTTATGACGATAATACAAATAAAGTTAAGTTGAATAAAACTATCAGCAATAAACCAATAATTGTAGAGAAAACGGAAAAATAGAAAGTATATTCCATTTTCAAATTTGTTTCCTACGTTCCATTTTTAAATTTGTTTCTTCCTTTTTTAAATAAGAAACTTCCTTCAATTAATTAAATTATAATCTACAAATGATTTATGTAAATCATACTTTTTTAATTACCAACGTAATTATAGTTCTAATTAGACAACGGAAATACTTTTATAGCTGCATGTGCTTTTATTGATAATTTGACATGTTTTTTTTTATTTCGTTAATTTATAGTAGATTGTACTTATGCCCTTTTAGTATTGAGTGTTTAGTTGATAGAGTCTTATTAGGTAAAGTCTGTATTGTAAGTGTTCTTTTAAATCTATCTAGGTTCATCATGTTGACAAGTACAAAAGACATCAACGAGACTGTGCTCTTACATAATTCTGACTGAAATCCATTTCTTTTTTATCTAAAGGCACGTTTTTATATATAAAATGATTTGATCAGCAATTGAAATCAAAATAAGATATACCTACAAGAAACAATTAAGAGCCATATTTAACGATCCCTTGAACCGTACTTTAATACTTATTACATATCTCTGAGATCTTGGAAAAATCACTATCAGGTGTATTGAAAACAGTGTCTGTGTCTAATCAGATGTTATCTTTACAAAATAAAACGGTGGAAAGCTCAAAGATTACACCTATTTTTTTGTCCAGTCTGGTATTAAAAGACCAAATCTGTCTCTATTCTCTACTTTTATCATTGGGATGTGAGTGTAACCGCCCCTTATGGATTCCAGAAGTTGCACATCCAGGCTACTTGATAAAAGAGACCTTTTATTGTGGAGTATATGCATTGCACCCGTTCAAAGCTGGGGTGCGTAACTAGTCCATACCAATATTATAAATGGGAAAGTGTGTCTGTATGTTTGTCTTTCTTTCACGGCAAAACGGCGCGACGAATTGACGTGATTTTTTAAGTGGAGATAGTTGAAGAGATGAAGAGTAACATAGGCTACTTTTTGCTACCCCTAATTTAATCCCAGCGAAGCCGCGGGCAAATTCTAGTTCTAAATAAAATGAACTTAATAAAAATATATAAAATCAATATAATCTATAATATAAAGATGAAGCAATGAAAGCATGACGTATAAAATGAGATAGCCACAGAAGTAAAGGCAGGGTACTCGCACGACCCCAGCCTGTTTACTATGCGCATGAATAATTTGTTCCTATTAGTGATTTATATATGATAAGGAATCCACGATGTTATAACGTGTATGATTTAATATCTGCTTTGGACTACATTGCACAAATGGATTTTATTAAATTGTAAGCAAGTCTAGCTTTTGGTCTTGGATAAACTATGGAATAATAAAATTACCTGACTTACTGCCTAACCTGACTAATTGGCATATACATATATTGATATGTGTGTCTTAATTAGGGCAAATAAAATTGGGTAAGTAATTTAATTATCCGTGTGATGACGGAGTAAGAATACAGTGTGTCACCACCCCATCTCATCCCATTGGTGTCGTAAAAACTATCCGTGAATATTATCTTTAGGTACATAGGAAGAATGAAAACTTGAAATTAATTCCTATACCAATTCGTCTGGCTAACGTGGTATAAGTAGGCCTGTCCCTGAAGTGGGACATTAATGGGCTGTTATGATGAAGTAATTTAATATTATATCTTAAAAGATATTGGCAATATTTGTAAAAAAGTGGTGCATGGCTTTGCATTTTCGCTTAATGCAAGTCTACGTGGCGTGGACATGAAAATAAATATTTGCATTGCTTTGGATGTATTATATGTATAAAACATGTAATAAAAATGTTTATGTAGTCTAATATATATGTTACGGGCAACGTGATTAACTGGGCATTATTAATAAGGACCGGTCTTTATTAATAATGCCCAATAACGATGGGCAAAGTGATAAATTTATCACTTTGACCGGCCCTTATTAATAATGGCCGACGACCCGTGGTCCATGTAATAAGTTAGTGTTTGAGATAGCTTAAAAAAAAGCTAAAACTTAAAATTAAGCCAAAAGTCAGAAACAGTTGGTTAGGTTAGGTTAGTATGGCGAACACAACGCGCACGAGCCGAGCGAGCGAAGCGAGCGGGCCGCGGCAGCTGCCGGCGAGTGCCAGAAACATTTAAGTAAAATGTTTATTTTTTAACTACTATGTCCAATAGTTTATTTTTTGTTAACTATTCATGAAAATTTTGTAATTTTAGTTTTATTTAATAAACAAAAACACTACAGTTTACCTATTTTATTACTTTGCCCAAGATAGGGTGGGCCTTATTCATAATGGCCGGGAAAAGTGATTAATTATGCTGTATTAATCACATTGCCCAATTGAGTCGGGCATTATTAATACAGACCGGTCATTATTAATAGTGCCCGGATTTATCAAATTGCCCGTAACATATATATATATATATATATATAATAAATAGGATAAAAAATAACACATACTTTATGTCTTAAGTAAATACAGGACAAAAATAATTAGTAAATACATACATACTTTAAACTATAAGACACACAATCTTAAAATAAGGTTGTATAACATAATACCAACATAATAATTATTTACGGAAATAATAACTATGAAGATAAAGTGTTCGTATTTTTTAATGTTTCACAGTGTTACACAATTACACGCTTATTTTAGGGTTCCACAAGCAACAGGGAAATGTGGATCGTAAAAATATTATCACTGTTTTATTAGTAATTAAAATGATACAAAAACTAATTAGACAAAGGCCTTACAATGGAACAAAAAGTTCAAAAATAATCATAAAAGTTAATAAATGATTATTTGCTAATTATACTTTTGTAACAAGAGTATGTTAGGCAATCTTTTTTTATATCTTTACACATGTATTAATAAATTTTGTTATGACGAGCCAGTCCCACGGTTGGACTTGTCTTACGAATTGTTGAGATGCATTTTAAAAAGCTAAGAAGACTTACTTTTTATTTATTCTCACACATTTACACATCGCCAACTAAGCAAAGCTTGTACTATGGGTACAATGGATAAACATACTTAAATACTATTTTTTGTAAATACATGCTTATTATACATAGAAAATACTCATGACCAATGCAAACAATCATGTTCATGCACACAAAGATTTGCATTGAGCGGGAATCGAACCCGAGACCTGTGCGTAGCAGCCATGTAATACACCGACAGCGCAACAGCGGTAGTCAAAACTTTACTAAATAGAATTAACTTAGTAAGCTAAGTAGTAAGTTAAAAGAAATAATATTAGACACACCGACTAGACTTTTTAAATATATAGAGATATGAAACGAAACACCTAACCATTGAATTGCAATTGTGTGATACTTGCGCGAGTGTTTCTCTTCATTTCTGAAGTCTTTAAAGGTAATCTTACGTTTTTAGTTCTTAATTAGTTTGTAGTAGTTTGTTATATAGGTATATATTGCAGCAAAACATCTATCATTTTGAAGATTTTTGAAGAAATCTACGTCGTCTTTCAAAAATAAAACAATTATTAATTATACAAATTATACCAATACGGATCCACCTTGAATTATAAACTTAAAGTATAATCGCTTACTTAATGAGAGCAGGTAAATCAGTGTTTTTAACTTTTTCTCCGCTACCGTGCATTAACACCGTCGCCGGCTAAATAGCCAACATTCACATCAAAATGTCACCAGAGTGTAAGGACGGAAAAATAAAATATAATATTTTATATTCACACGGACGTGATTATCTTTACTGTTTCACAACTTATGCATTAACATTATTATTATTAACTGTACCTTTTTCTATATTTAGTTTACAGCCAAAATTTTTATTGTGTAGGTTTTATTTTTAACATGTTACATTATGAGTTCCAGTGAACTCATAACGTAACATGTTAAAAATAATAAAGTTCCATCGAATTCATTAATTGATTTGGGTAATTTTACAAGTTTAATGTTTATGCACAGTGTGCAATGTCATTTTCATTCTTTCCATGCGGTTACTGAGTAATAAAAGAAGAAAGAAAGAAAGAAAATAATTTATTTTGTTGCAAACAATATACAGTAACTAAGAAGGTGTTACTACAGTAATTATCATCTTAACAGCCCATTAATGTCCCACTATAAACTATCAAAACAAATCTAGACTAAGTCATATTTCTCTCGCAAGTATGTTTAAGAAATAATATTTATAGTTTAAAAGTGTTTTTGTATGACACTTTTAAGGCAATAAAAGCGCTGTTATACCTAGCGTCACAGCTCTATACCTTAATTTCGTTTCCTCATAACACGGATAAAACTGAGTCACAGCTATGAGCTATTAAACAAGATTTTGATGATAATCGTAAAATTCACGAAGGTAACCTTTGTGACTAAGGGAAAAAAAAAAAAAGATTAAGTATTCTTTTATTACGCCCATTTATATCACCCTGTTTGAAACTACCATTTTGTCAGAAAATTCATAACCGAGGGCAAAAGAAAGAGCTACGATTGGTGAATCCTTGCATTAAATGCGGGTCCTCTTAGTTGTGATTTATTTAAATAAATAAATAAATAAATAAATAAATCACAACTAAGAGGACCCGCAGGGAAACACATTTACTTGCGTAGCACAATTGCAAGTTAATATGTTTTGTATTTTTTATATAATGGGAGGCAAACAAGCCTGCAGATCACCTAATGGTAAGTGGTAATAGACACTGTCCATGGGCAGCGGTGATCACTGCGGGTGTCCATTGGGCACCCGCAACACCAGATGAATCACAGATGCGTTCCCAACCTTTAAAAACCTTTTCTTTTTTGGTTCTCTATGGTACTCTATACTTATTATAGAGTTGCCGATTTCCAGTGACAATAACAAAGGTACACAAGTAGTACAAGAACTAAGGAGACCGAGTACGATAAGCCGTAGAGTGTGCATCACAGGGTGGACACGCATGACTTTAAAAGTACAATGGATTAGGGACATCAACGTTTGAAAATGGTTTTATTTCCAGCAGTTGATGTCTTATAGCTGACAAGACCCCCATTGTCACCACAATACACGCACTTACTTAATCTACCGTGATAGCAAATATTAGTTTTGATTGTTTAAAATAAGTCACGGAAATTGTAAGAAAAACAAGATTTACGTTTTGATCGTTTAGGATAAATTACAGAAATTCTACGAAAAATAAAAGTTACGTAGAAGACTCCAAAATTTCCATTCACATCATTACAACACAAGAAAGCATGCATCATTAACTCAAAAACTTTTGTACAATTGTGCAACAGTCCTTAATATACGCGATCCTTAAAAAACATTACGCAATGGCGATCAATTTCGAAAGTAATAAAAAGAATCCGAAATTCACAGTCAATTTAAGAACCCTTCACTTTAGGCTGGTCGTAAATGTCTGAAGTTGTAATAAGACCAAAAATATTTAATCTGTAATCATATATCAGTGGTCTAAATTACCTCGTTTATTGATAATGGCTTATTCGTCATCGGTGATGGCCTTCTGAGTATGAATCTGTTCTGAAATTCAATGTAACTTTATTTCAAAATGGGTATCAAATAGCTTTGGTACTAGGTTTAAGCCATAAGGCGTTAGGGGGTAGAAAAATATACTATTTTGTGGAAAAATAACGGGACTTGTGGAAGTCAAAACTACTACCTTATTTATCTACCACTAGGTGACCCGTTTTTCTTAACATATTTTATTACTGCTCCACTCTTATTAGTCATAGCGTGATACTATACAGGGTGGCTCATTCAAAGGGGTCAGTATGGGAAAGTCTTAAACTATAAGTCATACGATGTTTTGTTCTTAGGAACCATGACACCGATTTTGATAAAAAGAAAAACTGCATTCATACATTTGAAAAAGATACTGTACCCAGCCGGGAATCGAACCCGGTTGTTTTGCAAAAATAAACTTATACTTATTTTTATTTAAATACTGATTCTGTAGGTCATAAGCAGTAAATAACTCTATGAAACATTATGTCTAAAAATAATAAAATGCATTGTTTTTACATACTTACATTTATAATAGTAGGTGTTCGATGTGGCCACCGTGCGTCGTTCGAGGTCGCCCGATTTAACGCCTCTAGACTATTTCTTGTGGGATTACATTAAGGATGAAGTGTACAAAACAAGCTATGATAACTTTGAAGACCATTTAGGTCAGCCATAAAATCAATTTTAACGCAAATTCACCGTATAAAGATACAAAATGCAATGACATGATCGTTACCTAAACGTGTTGAATATTGTATTGAAAAAAAACGGTGTCCACTTTGAACACCTACTATGATAAATTAAAGTATGTGAAAACAATGCATTTTATTCATTTTAGACATAATGTTTCTTAGAGACATTTACTGCTTATGACCTACAGAATCCATATTTAAATAGAAAAAGTAAAAGTTTATTTTTGCAAAACAACCGGGTTCGATTCCCGGCTGGGTACAGTATCTTTTTCAAATGTATGAATGCAGTTTTTCTTTTTATCAAAATCGGTGTCATGGTTCCTAAGAACAAAACATCGATGACTTATAGTTTAAGACTTTCCCATACTGACCCCTTTGAATGAGCCACCCTGTATAACCTATGACACTCCCCGATAAATGGACTATTCAACACAGAAAGAATTTTTTAAATCGGATCATTAGATCTATAGATTACCCCCTACAACGTCACAAACACACAAACTTTACCTCTTTATAATATTAGTTTAGATAAGACTAAGCAATGGAAAAAGCAATCATTTTCGTCTGTTACCATCCAAACTTCAATCAACACATATTATGCAAGTAAAATCTCGTGTTTCATTTGTTGCTTTTTACTGATCTCTAATAAAGAAATTGCCTCTTGAGAGTTACTATGTATCCTTAATGAACAAAGATCTTAAGCTTTGATTTAAGGTACATAAATATTATACAACCAAATTGACTACCTTACCCGTTCTAGATACTAAAATTATAACGTTACATTTATTATTACAAGCTTCTTACATCAAAACAAACAAACACACAAACACACGTTTCAATAAAGAACCACCTGGTCTTACTAACACAAGCAATGAGCTCAGATCAGCAGTACACTGTGTATCTTAATTATTGTTATTACATCGAAACTACCATCCGCTGAACCATAATTGCATATACTGTATCATGTACGATACAGATATTATTAAACTAGGTGGTGTCCGCGACTTCGTGTGCGTATGATTAGAATTCTATACATAGTATAAAATAAAGTCACTTTTCATGTCCCTATGTCCCTTTCCATGCTTGAAACTTTAAAACTACGCAACGGACTTAGATGCGTTTTTTTTAATAGTTATTGTATACAAGAATTTCTATCATATATCATTAATCAACGCTATAAAAACCTTTCCAGTCACGTCAAAGTCACAGACCACATAAAGTTTTTTTCAAAAACTCCATTTAAAAAAATCAGAAAATACTCGTACCTAGTAAATTTAAAGTATTCAGTAGGTATCAATAACGCCTAAAACATGTTCAAGAATAAAACTTAAATCTATTAAGCAACATAAATAAAAAACTACAATCACAAATGACGAAAAACCGATTTGTCAAAAAAATTACACTATAAAATTAACCTTATTGACTAAATACTTAATTAGCAATAACATTAATAAAGCTATTGTATTTTATTGAATAACTGGCTTGCCTAATACGGGGCCTTAACCCACATCAAAGTAACACTATTACATAGTGTGTCATATTAATCTTCAGAGAGGATTAATAACGGGGGCTTCAAATACCTTTGTGTAGAAGAATACTATTGTATAGGTTATGTTATACTAAAATACATACGGACAAGATCGATGGCTGATCTAATTTGATTTCATTAATCATTTTCTTCGGGTGAATAGAATACAACCCATCTTATTATCGTCATGTTAATAGCATCACTCTACCGCCATAATGGAAACTTTAAAAGTTCCTACAAAAGGATGTGCATAAATATCAAACGGCCTCTGTGGCGTAGTGGTTATACAACATGACTGCCACGCAGAGGTCTCGGGTTCGATTCCCGCTTAATGCAAATCTTTGTGTGCATGAACATGATTGTTTGCATTGGTCTGAGTGTTTCTATGCATAATATGTATGTATTTACAAAAGAAAAAGTATACAAGTATGTTTATCCGTTGTTCTGTTACCCAAAACACAAGCAGGTTAAGCCTAGCTTACTTTGGGAGCAGATGGCACTGTGTAGAGATGTCCGCGAATATTTATTTAATTATATTAATTTGAGTTTACTAATTTGTTAAGTTTCAATTTTCCATACACATCATTTAAAATTTCAACGGTATATGAGATAGGGTAACATTATGGCATCCTAAACAGAATACTTCTTATATTTTGTTCGTCTCTGTAACAGAAGGTAGTCCCAATATTACAATGAGTCTTTCAAAAGATCTACTATCTGTATCTTTTAAAATCTATAACATTTAGAGATAAGTAAAAGGTTAATCGTGCAAGTTAGAATAGGCACGTGCCAAAGCTCACCAAACTAACCATCCGTATGTCACAAGAATTCGAGACACACCTCAATTTTTTTTCAATAGCCTAACAACGTAATGGGGCTCACAAATTGTTTATACCTTTGTTTCTCTATTCGGTACACAAATCCATTGATATACCGTGTTACAAAAATATCTATCTTGTTAAGCAACTATATCATCATTTATTACGAAAGAGGCAACGTGTATGGTTGATTTGATCGTTGTTTTGACTACAAATACACTGAGGTAATTAATGTTTGTATGTTGGTAGAACATGGCCGTTTATTTTTAATAATAAAAGTACAGGTTGTATGTCTAGTAACCCAATTGATGTTATGAAGAAGTGGGAGTATGATTGGTGTACTTTGGACACAATTATTGTTGTTATGCAATGGTAGTGGTGGATAGGTCAACTTGGTATTTTTCTTATTATATGGCTTCCAAATTCAGTTTGAGTCTAACTTCTAAGTTAGACTCATTTTTATCGCGGAGACTTTTAAAAACATAAAATGATCAGTTACGAAGTACAACGCGGCCGAGGGTCGAAATAATTAATCGTGGATCGCACTAAGTTATATTTTTTAATTTTTATTCATTCACCCACATCAACAATTACAATTTATTAAATTCCTCGCGAAGCGATAGCTTGTTGGCGAGTATTCTTTTTTTTATAATTTATCTTGGGTGAAATTACAACCTCCTCCACTTCATGTTAAAACATAGGTACCCGTTAAGAAATCAAAGCAGTTGAAATTCTAAAAACTAAGCTTCACTTTCTTAAGAGAAAAACTGTAAACAAATCAGTTCAACCAGTGTGGTGAGAATAGAATAAACTTATTACTGGGAGCACAAGAATCATAAAGAATAATATTTCAGCTTGAACTTTTAAATATTCATAAAGCTTGTATAAGTAGTACAGTATTATAAATGCAGGTAGTGGTGGTAAGCGTATTTTATTCGCATAAGCGCAAAATTAATTTGTTTATAGGCATAGAATCGATTAGCGTTAGGGTTTACATTAGCAAGCGTGCGTCGCTGCGGGTGTTAGCTTTATTGCGATACTATTATAACTACTCTGTAGAGTTGAGTATAACCGTATTATGTATGAGAGAGTCGTTGTGTTTTACATAGTTTTTAATTTGGAATATTTATTCCTTATTAGAAATTTGATTTGCTAAGATAGTGATGTTTATTCTTTTAGTTTTATAACATACATAAAAAAACAATACACACGGGTAACAGAGTGTAATTTTTCTCACTGTAACTTATTCAGCTGGGCAATGCATCTGAAATAAAAAATGAATAATAATCTATACATGATATAAAATAGAGTCGCTTTTTCTGTCCCTATGTCCCTTTGTATGCTTAAATCTATAAAACTACGGAACGGATATTGATGCGGGTTTTTTTAATAGATAAAGTGATTCAAGAGGACGGTTTATATGTTTATCACATGCATAATATAGTAGAGAAACCCATATAAATTTAGAGATTTCTAATGAGGCTGTACTTAAACGTTGTTTAAGGGCATTCTGTAATACTCGTAGGTGCCCGTGCAGAGCCGGGGCTGGTCGCTAGTTATTAATAAAACATAATAAAGTAACGTATTTTAGAATCTTATTTTAGAAACTTCCTTGACGATCTAAAATAATAATGATAATTTTTATTTATAAGTGTATATTGTTTGTTTACGATCAGCATAAAAATCTTTCCATGATATTAAGTTCATATATCTACTCGTAAACGTCAACCTTAAACTTTACAAGTTTGCTAATTTTATGGTACACAAATAAAAAGTTTCTCACTTTTCCCTTTCATAAATTACTAAAGACCTTACCGAAGATTTGGATTGAGTAATATTTTTTTATTTAACTATTACGTTCTCCGATTCCAGCTACTTTTAAATCTTTGTATCTATATAAACATTTATGTGTTTTTACATTGGAGCTCCTTAATTTAATTTTATTTCTTTATACGTAATAATACGTATAT
The DNA here is from genome assembly GCA_905475405.1 of Schrankia costaestrigalis. Taxonomy (NCBI): domain Eukaryota; kingdom Metazoa; phylum Arthropoda; class Insecta; order Lepidoptera; family Erebidae; genus Schrankia; species Schrankia costaestrigalis. The sequence continues at coordinate 11,182,973 of FR997843.1, read as the reverse complement.
ATTTGCAAAGCTTTAGCAGAAGCTTCACTATTTTAAGACTTGATAACCGTTGTAATAATGTATAAGGGAAGACATAAAATCATTACTATTTTTATAATTATACTTTACATCACAATCGGCAGTAAACAAACAATACTCTAGTAACAGTTCAAAGTTCACTCAATGAATACTTATAACAACTGTATTGAGTGACTTCCATGACAAACAAGACTATCACGATATAACTATCAATTTCATAATATCAACAAATAATTGCATAGTTTTCGCAACAACGAAATTATTTGGGGACGACGACGGCTAGAACTATGTTACGCAATCGCTATAATAGTATAAAATAAAGTCTGCTTCGCTGTCTGTACGTCCCTATGTATGCTTAAATCTTTAAAACTACCTATGCAACTGATTTTCAAGATTTTTTTTACAGCATAACAGCCCATTAATGTCCCACTGCAGGGACGGGTCACCTGCCGTGACGGAGGGATACTTGGCCAACTAATACCACGCTGGCTAGACGGATTGGTATAGGGTAAAGATATTATTCGAGGATAGTGCCGTAGTCGATTATTACGACACTCATGGGATGAGATGGGGTGGTGACATATTTTATTCTTACTCCGTCACCACACGGAGAGTTGCACATTTGTTTAATGGTATGGTTAAAACAAAGTCGGCTGCGTTGTATGTCCGTCCCTATGTATGCTTAAATCTTTAAAACTACGGAATGAATTTTCAAGCGATTTTTTTTAACAGATAGAGTAATTTAAGAGGTTGTTTTACATGACATACATGCATAATATTGACGCAGAGTGTGGGGGCTACACAGTGGAACGACAGACAGAATATCGTACCCGAGCGAAGTCAGAGCAGGTCACTAGTATAGTATAGAAATAAGATGCGAATGATTAACTTATCGCAAGAGTTATTATTATTTAACAACTGTTATTATCTGTATCTCAATGACTATCATTAAACGTTACTGGCAGCCCTATTTGTCATCTCTACCTATAATTTTTGTATGGCCAATAATTAGACTTGTTTTGAGGTCGCATCTACATGATGTGTGTTCTTAGAAATCTTGCAATAATCAGAGTAGTTTTATGCTTACGCCTTTTCTTGTGCAAAGACTGCGGAATGCTACGTAATATCCTTACTAATCGGCTTTGTTTCTTATAAACTCAAACATTATCGACATACAAAATAAATCTATACTAATATTATAAAGAGGTAAAGTTTGTGTGTTTGTGACGTTGTAGGGGGTATCTCTGGATCTACTGAACCGATTTGAAAAAAAAATTCTGTGTTGAATAGTCCATTTATCGGGGAGAGTCATAGGCTATACAATAACACGCTAGGACTAATAGGAGTGGAGCAGTAATGAAATATATTTAATAAAACCGGTCAAGTGCGAGTCTGACTCGCGCACCGAGGGTTCCGTACAAACCTATTTGCCAAATTTTTTTTTTTTTTTTTTTTTTTTTTTTTTTTTTTAAAAAGGCCTACCAGAATGACTCTAAGGTGCCTGAGTGCCTGCCTCCTCTTTGACAGCTGTCACTTTGACAGCTGTCAAAATTCTATGACGTCACTGGTCACGTGACTCAGCTTTCCCGCCAAAATTCTATGAAATCAAAATATAATGTGATTGAAGTAAAAATTTAAAGTTTTCGGAATTTTCCCATTACATGTACTACAAGACCTTGCTCCATGCCAAATTTCAAGTTTGTAGGTAGACTGGAAGTACCCTGTAGGTTTTTGCCCTTACCCCTCTAAATTTTGCGACAAAAACGGCTATATCTCTTGTTTGCGTTGGATTAGCACTTTGAATTTTTTACAGCACTAAGAGGCATCAAACCTTAGTATTTGGTGAAAATTTAAGCTTGATACCTTCACGCGTTCCTGAGATAAATGGTCTTGACAGACAGACGGACAGACGGACAACAAAGTGATCCTATAAGGGTTCCGTTTTTTCAAAACTGGTACGGAACCCTAAAAAAGGGACGCGTTTTTTTGCCGCCTAACGAAGTGGACACGGGTCAGCTAGTAATTCATAAGTTGATGACAAAGTAAAACCTTCTACCACCCATGATTGAAGCAGAACCTAAATAGTCTATTAACTATGTTATCAGTAAATGGTTAGTAGCCAACAAACCAATTGAACTTCTACGTTATCCGTGTAAAAATGATAATCGATCAAATTTCCCTCTGTGCCTGGAGGAAGACCTTTTTTTCAATTACTTTTTAAAGAGCTGGTATAACATACATTCATCATCATCATCATCATTTATATCAGCCAATCGACGTCCACTGCTGGACATAGCATAGCCTCCTTCAAGTATTGCCACCTTGTGCCTTTTTTAACATACATTATACTTAATGCGAATAATATTTGACGAAGTTGTTATCTTTTGTTTCAGTGTACGAACACCGCCGCCAAGCTGACTACCGCAAATGAGATTATATCCAGTTACCACGTCGAAGCGCTAATAGGTAAGTTAAATTAATTTAATACTAATTTTGTACAAATTTTTCTTTAATAAAATATACATTAATTAAATGTCTGTCCATCTGTTTAACCACAACATCTAAGGTATTAAATAATGAGAATAACCTCAGAGCAATCTAATAACATCTAGTAAGTAGTTTTTTTAATACCTCGTAAATAGTAAACCGCTTATTACCGCGTATTCTTTCGTACAAATAGCAAAAGGCCATTTATTTCATAAATCAATGGTACGGAACCCTATGTTCGTGAGTCCGACATGCACTTGAACGGTTTTTTTGTAATACAGACATCCATTTACAAAAAAAAAAATATTTACCGGGAAGCGAAGCCCCAAAACCTTTGCGTAGCAATTAAGTATAACAACTGCAAAGACCGTCATGGATATGCTAGACTCGTAATTTATCTGAATTCCAACTAATCTAAGTTCAATTATCTACACTGTGACAAATAAAACTACTGATTTAGTATATACTTAAACATAATCCCCCTTACTCATAAACGCTTCTTAAATTTTAGTCAATTGATTAGCTTAAATTCTTACGGTTTTGTTTTGTATAAGGTTGGTTTTACTAATAAAAATCTCGCTAAACAGTGATTAAAATTAAGAGGCGTTAATAAGTAAGGGGGATAACGATAACCTAACCTACAAGCATTGAACAAAATAAATGACATTAAACCTAACAAAACTAAATCAAACAAACACAGCATTATCAAAAAACAAAACACAAAAGGAACACAAAACTCATTTCTATAATACAGTTTATACAAAAGGGCGATGGGCAAACTTTATAATGGCTACTAGACCTTATTAAAATAAACGTGGTGGGCCCGACGGGCTCCTACACGGTTTGACCTCTGGGGCTGCGATTAGTCGGCTACCAGACTAGAGGTACCTCCTTGTAATACCACGTAACATACACTGTACATGTAAAGTATTACTAAATGTGACATACGGTTTATAGGAATGTAGGCTTTTTGTGTTCGTGAAATAAATTTAGGTTTTTTACAATAAGGATCTAAGAATGCTTACGTGATTTAAACATATTAAGAGATTAGATGATGATGAAAGGAAACTTACAGCTCTAAAAAAGAAGCGATATCGGTAGAGGAGAGAGATCCGTGTGGTGACGGAGTAAGAATACAATATGTCACCACGCCATCTCATCCCATGGGTGCTGTAAGAACCGACTAAGGGAGTATCCGTGAATATTAACTATACGAAATATAAAAAAGGAAAATTTTAAATTAAACCCTATACCAATCCGTCTGGCCAGCGTGGTATTAGTAGGCCAAGTATCCCTCCGTTACGGAAGGAGGCCCGTCCCTGCAGTGGGACATGAATGGGCTGTTATGATGATCGGTAATGGATGCCATAGAATAGTTTTCATAAACAAAAACAACAAGCTTTTTAAAATAGAAGTCTTAATATACTAGAAACTTCTTCCAATCTTCAGTCTTTTTAGTTCAACGTGTTTCTATCTACTATTCTTACAGTTTTAAATAAAAGTTCTTTTTTGTTTTTTTTTTAAGTTTTAAATAAAAGTGCACTTAAAGTAAACGTTAAACTTTCTATTAAATTCAGTAGCATATAAAGTGACCCGATAGATATTGGGCAATTTCTTGTACTAACGAAATTGTAAGCTTAAATAAAGTTGCGATCGTGATCGACTCGTGTAACATTTTTATTTATTTTATTTGATCATAAGTACTCCGTTATTATTTACTTACATACATATACTAGCAGTTATCTGCCTAAATGTCGGCCATCACAGTAAAAGCTTCATCCGTAAACCATATTAACTGTATTGTTTGCTGATTCTAATGAAAATTTACATTCTATCGGAACGGAATAGATCTCTGATGAATCTCGATAATAACAATACACATAGAAAAGTTAATCAAATATAATTTTCTAATTTAAAAATAAGTCTTCTATACCAGATCTTTAATACCGGTTGTTATCCATTTGGTTTAATTTTCACATCACACTATTGATTCTATATTTTAAAATAGAAACCAAATTACTTAACTAATGGTAATAAAACTAAAGGACTGCGGTACATGAAACAACCAATAGCTTTTCTTTTCATTGGTCAATAAATTAATTTTAAGTTCACTATTGTGTGACAATTTCACAACTAAAAGTTAACTTTTAACCGAATTTTTAACGATTTTAAGGAACGAGAATTGACCTACAGCTTAAAAAAAAACAAAATTGTTTTCATCGTCAACTTATGCCTACCAAAACATCCTATAAACAATCTACCTCATCCAGTCACGTGTCGCACGAGTACATCGTAGTTAACTCGGTACATGGTACTGCGCACGCATTATATGCTCCGATATAATCGTAGCAAACTACCGCCGCAAAGAAATTTTCCTAGGAGCGGTCGTTTTCCATCTTAAATCTGTATAAATTAGTGTAATTTGAATTACGAACGGTTTAGTTTTTATTGCCCTGTAATTTATTTTTACTTCTCTTTAAGTTGCTCTATCATAATAGGAATTTGTACTTGTAGTGGTTACGGAGTAGATTTAAATGGTATCGCTATCCCAGTTTGTATCGTCAGCCCATGCGTGTCGTAAAACAGAAGAAATAGCCAGAAATGGTTGGATGAGAAAGGCTGAGGACCAAAAGGTGCTGCAAATTTGGAGAAGCATATGTCCAGCAGTGGACCTCTCACGACTAAAGAAAAATCTAAATAAAAAATAAATAAATAAAAATAATAAATCTAAATAAATCTAGTAAAGAGAAATCTAGTTAAAATGATCTCTACGAAAACATAAGAAAAACAACTTGACATAAAACTTTCTTTATCTGGGAGAATGCTGGTTGCGCAAACTCAGCGACCTTAATTATAGGTGGTAGATTATTTGGGAACAGGTGGCGAGTTATGTAACTATAAACCCTATACCAAGATTGCACAATACTGCAATCAGCCTGTAGTCAGCAGTGCAGCAGGTCAAGTTATTATTTGCCAGGTGAGACCCATCTATGCAATGAAACATAAATGGGCTGTTACGATCACAGGTGCACATAAAACGAGCATACTCAATAAAAACCCAACACAGCTGTTATAGAAAGTAAAATTTTAAAATCTTTATGATAGTATCTTAGTGATATTCTATGGTAATAAGTCTAACATTACAACAACATTATGAATAATTATTGCTATAAAATTACTCCTTAAGGCAGTTTGAATCTTGTAAAGAAATTTCATAATAATACTCTTGCGTTGACGGTCGCAATGGCGTAGTGCTTATCGTAACTGAGTTTTAATATCCCACTACAGGGACGCACACTGTCTCAAGAGCTAGACAAAAAAGTTGGTCTGCAAATGGCACGTAGACGGGTGTGGTATAGGTCTTACTTGAAATATTTATTTATTATTTTTTCCTTGAGATAGTATCTATGTAATTTTTACTTAGCTGGCTTTTACGACAATCATGGAACAAGTTAAGATGTTGACAAATTTTAAAATCAGAATGCACAGAAAGACTTTATTAAAATGTATTAGTTATTTCGTATCCGTTGTAAAAACTCTGCTTATTATCTAATGTTCCTGTCTATTAAAAAAGTTACAGATCGTTTTTGAAAAAAAAACAAAATTTAAATAATAAATAGTAAGTACAAACTTACACAATCGGCATACCATTACATTAGCTTCTTGTTAATAATTACCAGATTACACATAACGAAATGAAGTGGCATATCATTTGACAGCGGAGGTCAGTTCATTTTGACACACGTCACATAATGAAAGATAGTCACGCATAACATACACTAGCGACCCGCCTCGGCTTCGCACGGGTTAAATGCCTAAGCTATACATGTATCATACATGTTAATTTTTCTCTATAATCACTCTTTACAATATAAACTGTTTGACCCGTGCCCACTTCGTTTAGCGGCGAAAAAAAAGCGTCCCCTTTTTTAAATATATTTCATTACTGCTCCACTTCCATAAGTCATAGCGTGATACTATATAGCCTATGACACTCCCCGATAAATGAACTATAAAAGGATTCAACACAGAAAGAATTTTTAAAATCGGTTCTGTAGATCCAGAGATTACCCCCTACAACGTCACAAACAAACAAACTTTACCTCTTTATAATATAAGTATAGATTGTTTTATATAATCTAGTAATTGGGATTACATTTATGTATAAACCTTCCTCTTGAATCACTCTATCTATGAAAAAAACCGCTTAAAAATCCGTTGCGTAGTTTTAAAGATTTAAGCATATTATAATAGGGACGCACAGACAACAACTTTGTTTTACACTACGTATTGATGATGGACACAATGTATTAAAAGCAAAATCTATTTTAAATTATGTGCAAACATTTAGTAATTACTTTTGTAAAGCTTCCGATATTATTAGTTTTTAATTAATGTTTTAAACGGGTGCGTATTTTAATTACATGTTGTGTTTGATGGGTTAACTGGCAGTCTGTTCGACAATTTATACGGAGCAATTAAAATAGGTTCTTTTTTATATCGTTTGTAATATTTATCTGTGATAAATTAAGTCTGATTTTATCGATTTCTCTGATGATGAAGTAAGAAGAAGGTGTCACCATATTTTTCAATATTTTCTCGTAGATAGTATATAAATTTTAATGACGAAAAATCTTTTCATCATTAAAATTTGTTTAAGTAGAAATTCGCATTTAAGCAAACTTTCTTTTAGGTAAAAATACCCACGAGAAAATATAGAAAAATATGGTGACACCTTCTTATCGCTTCATAAAAAACATACAAAACTAAACGACGATATAAAACTACATTAAGTCAAGTTTTTCGCAATCACCTCCTTACCAAGGAACATTTAAGCTCTTTGAAATTGTAACTATTAAAAGATTCGTAATCTACGTGTTGTGGGCATCCTCCAACAACGAAGTCGCAGCATTGATTCCTCCACATTTCAATAAGTTACATGCTTAGATCGGCCCTGTTACGACAAAATGCTGTAAGCTTTGAAGTGCCAAGTTTCAGAAAACGCGGTTTTAAGTTTTAATATTCAACTCGTTACCAAATTACATCAAGTATAGATAGGCGTTTGATTTTTTTTTTAAATTATTGTTAATAGTGTTTGCTAACTTTCATTAGAACATAACATTATCAAATTTTGATTAGAAACCTCACAATTTAAGAAAAATTGACTTGTTACGATAACATGTATTGGCCAGTAAGCGACAGTATTGTCATATAACGATGCAACCTGAGCTTACCGCGTTTTGTTGTGATAAGTATAGGAAGAATATAATAAGTTAGGATAAAATTAAAATAAAAACACTGAGCTTACTGGTGTTTCAAATTTAAATATTTCTGAAGTCTCATCTAAATCTTTAGTTATGTTAACATTGACTGTTAAATTATAATAAAAGTGGTGCCTGGACGTGGCCATAAATTTTAATAAATCTTTTAAATCATCATTATTTTTTTGAGAAATACCTTTTGGTGTGTTCTTCTTAGTAGGCCAACAAACCCCTCAAAATGATAACACACAAAAAGTAGGGGGAGCAAAGAATCTCCGGGGGAGGTCAGGCTACCAAAACAACCGACCTTTGGCCCTGGCAATATACAACAACACACCACACTGCGTACCGATGAGAAGGTCGTAGAATTGGAGGAAGAATTGAGCAGGTTACGGTGGGATATCGTCGGCTTATCGGAAGTTCGGAGACAAGGGGAGGATTCGATAATCCTGAAGTCCGGTAACCTGCTATTTCCGGGGGGCGACCAACAGTTCCAGGGTGGTGTTGGGCTTTTCGTCCATAAATCGTAAATAACGTGGTGAAGATCGAAAGTGTGTCTTCAAGGGTAGCATACCTTCTCGGCAGAATTACCAAACGATATTCGTTGAAGGTAATGCTGGTATGTTGAAGGTATGAAAGCTGAGGTAGTATCGTAAACCAGTTTACGATCCCACATCAGCTCATGCCGACAATGAGGTGGAAGAAATGTATAAGGATATTTCCTAAGCCATACATACATACCTTTAAGACCCATTACACCATTGTCATGGGGGACTTTAACGCGAAGCTGGGGTTTAGAAGTGAAAATGAGTTGAGAGTAGGTTTTTTGGGTATGGGCAAAGAAATCCACAGGGCCAAATGCTTGCAAACTTCATGGAGAGGGAGGGACTTATTATGATGAACCTCTTCTTCAAGAAGCGTAACTACCGTAAGTGGACCCAGCTTAGTCCTGATGGTGTCACAAAAACTGAGATAGACTTCATCATGTTGACAAAACAGTGATCAATTCGGGGAAAACTGGTAGTGATCACTGGATGGTGTGAGGCACAACTACTTCAATAGGCTCAGCGAGAGCGTGGGTTTGGATGAATATCACGAACGGTTTGTGGAAGCTCTCCGTACATTCGTTTCGGTGCATGAAAAACCCAGCACCGGAGAAGATCAAAAAAGATCTTCGACCACACTCTGTCGCTCCTGGAACAAAGGCCTAAGATGGCACTGCTGTCTCCAGACGACGCTGAACAGTATAGGCGGCTCTATCGGCAGATCTCAAAGTCACTAACTAGCGACTTTCGGAATTTTAATATAGTTTGTATTAAAAAAACCATTGAGCGAAACAAGGACTCAAAAGTGTTTGCAAGAGCCAACTATCTCAAGGCTCAAGGTGGCTCACTCGGTGTGGCAGAATAATGTCATCAAAGCCTGAACTTCTAGAAGAGATTTGGAAATTTTTCGGGCAGTTATACACTCCAACACAACCAGCTGGAAAAAAGCCAAAGGCGTAGGAGAGAGAGGTGTGGTGGTACTGATCATGAAAAACGGCGATAGAACGCTCCTTCAGAATTACAGACACATCAGTCTTCTGAGACACGTCTACAAATGCCGATGTCATTGTGGTCATGGCCGAGACCGTGGAAGACCTAAACACAATGCTCGGGGACCTCAGAGTCTCTCAACAAGTGGGTCTTAAAATAAACATGGACAATACCAAGATCATGTCAAATGTTTGGGTGTTGCAATTGTCTGCGTATAAAACTACCCCTTTATAATCTCTACAGAGTTTTTTTTATGAATAAAACATACTGTTGCCTAGTCAAATGCTTTACGTCCAGATTCGCCTTCGTGCCACAATATAGTCGTCACCACTTTATTTCCTTTACCTATTCTGCCAAAGGTTTCATTAACCAAATTTAATTTTCTGCTAAAGAAGAAATCTTTATTACATAATATAATATATAATTTTGGCATGGTAATACATTTCTGCATATCTACAGTAAATAAGCCAATTTCCAAACGTACCGAAAAACCGAAACCGAAAACCATTTGTAAATTAAACTGTGTAATTAACTTCAAATCAATTATTTAGTAAGTTATCGTATATTATTTTGACAAAACGCGGCAACCCGAGTTTGCAGCGGTTTGTTGAAATAATAAGAGGTTCGCCGCTCGCTACGATTTCGGTAGAACACTGCAGTCTAGTATGCAGCGTTTTGTCAAGATTTTTAGTTAAAATTTTGGGTTGCAGTAAAATGTTATTACGAATATTTCAGTTAGAAAAAGTGATATTGAAATTTTGATTGAACTAGTAGCAAGTTGACATGCAGCAGATTATTTTAAATCATGTTACGACAAAACGCTGTAACCCGGGTTGCAGTGTTTTGTCGTAACAGGGCCGAGATGTGTCATCATAACAGCCCATTAATATCCCACTGCAAGGACTGACCTCCTTCCGTGACGGAGGGATACTTGGCCTACTAATACCATGCTGGCCTGACGGATTAGTATAGGGTTAAATTTCAAGTTTCATTCGTTTTCTTCCACGGATTCACGGATAGTCCCTTAGTTGGTTATTACGATACCCATGGAATGAGATTGGGAGGTGACATATTGTATTCTTACTCCGTCACCACACGGATAAACGGAAATGTGTAAAAAGTATTTATTAACAAAAAATACTTATCTATAGTGAAGCACTGCTTAGTTCAGGACTAGATGGCGTTATGTGAATTTGTAAGGAACATTGTGCTATATTATATTACTATACAATACTGTACTATACAATAAAGTTAGTCTTAATAATAACTATAATGAAATTCATAATTATAGGTACATAACTACAAAATTCAGGTGCACATGTTCAGATACATTATGGAATAGGTTTATCAACACAACTTAATTATGTAAATTATATTACAGTTAAATTTGGTATTAGATTAAATTAAATAAATAATGTCCATATATTGTTATTAAATTATAAATTATTAGAAAATATTAATTGATTATAAAATTATTAATGTTAATGTTCCATGTACTCGTCAAGGTCATAGAAACATTTTTCTAAAAGCCACTTTGTGACTTCCCGCTTATATACATTTGTAGGTAAACTTTTAAATGTATGAGGAAGATTATTATATATTTTTATTGTGTTGATACATGAATTCCTCTTACATATTTAAACTCCTAGTTGACAGTCAATTTCACTATCAAAAAACTGGTAACCACAGACCCGATATCAATCCATCTGGCCCTTTTGCTGATGACAGAGGGTCATCACTGCAACAAAACATTAATGCAATGCTAGCGATACAAGTAATAATAATCTACCATAAAATTACCATAATACAATTAAAATTTATTGAAAATTGTCATGTCCGGCAAGGTTAAACAAAAATATATACTCATTATACACAGACATTCCTGGTATGGATCGGTGTCATTGGCAAACCATCTATTTAAAGGTAATATCACTTAAAATAATCGACTTAGATTTGTAGTAAATATGCTTTAACTAATACCATATTTCTAGATCACACTACCATATTATACTAAAGTATCTTTATGCAAATCACTCAAACGACTTTTATTTTAGGAATGTACTAGTTCAACTTCAAATAAGATGGTTGCTGTGAGGTGGTCTTGTTTATAGCTTTCTGTCGTATGCGATATAAGCTTATATAAGTTCTCCAAAGACTGGAAGATAAAGGTAATCAATATTAATTGCATGTGTACTTATAACATTCAGATTATTTGGCTACCCCCTAACTTTAAAATTTCCATTACAAAGTAACTTATAATAATCAAGTAAATGTACATACCTATCTAAATATAACATTACACGTAGTTGAAATCGAACCAGTTATTGTAGTGGTCAGCCGCCGAGTTATATACAATTGTAGGTAACCGCAAATACCTTTGATCCGCTGCTTTCGCGATGTATCGTAAGAAAGTGGGCTGTGATTCTCGCTGTTGTTTGATAACTTTATATTTAGTCATAATTGAAACTATTCGTGTCTGCCTAACCCGGACGAGATAAGGCGTGAGTTTATGTATGTATGTAAATTGAAACTGGACTTGTATGGAAATTATTTTACAAAATACTCTAATTACTTTCGCGATGAATACCATGAATGCTGTATAAGTCGCAGAGAAGTTTTTTGATAAAAAAATTTTGACAAACGGAAGAAACGGTGACCATGGTACAAAACAGGCAATATTTATTATTAACCTTTGGTATTAACCGAGTTCTATTTAAGATGCCATACAAAATCTATACCTATTACCTATCAATCATATAGGTATTGTACAAAAGATATACACTATATCAACTAGCTTTAATAGTCACATTTACATGTTTTACTACTAAATAGGTGTTAATTGTTAATTTCCTTTAATTCAATCTGTTTTAACAGTAAGGACTTCACTTGAATGAATGAAACTGATTTACACATACTTTAAATTTCGTGTTTTAAGAAACACACTTCAATTAACGTACCTACATCGTCTTACACAGAAAAGCTTTAAAATGGAAACTTTACTTTATTGATCTGATTGATGCAGATTAAGAAAGTAGGACATACATTTACGAAGAGAAATTTATATGTTAAGGTCCTTATTTTGATTTTGTAGGACTTACTACTACAGAAATGAAGTTTATACATAATTTTAAATATCTGCTTAACATCAGGCACCACACACATTCCGTGTGGTGACGTAGTAAGAATACAATATGTCACCACCCCATCTCATCCCATGGGTTTCGTAAACCAACTAAGGGAAATAAAAAAGAAGACTAAGACTTCTTTTTATCTTTACGAAATAAAAAGAAGGAAAACTTGAAATTAAACCCTATACCAATCCGTCTGGCCAGCGTGGTATTAGTAGGCCTAGTATCCCTCCGTCAAGGGTGGACGCCCGTCCCTGCAGTGGGACATTATTGGGCTGTGATGACATTACCGATCAACCAATCACCGATACAATTTCGTATAACTAAAATAGAGCGATAGAAAACTATAATTTTGAAATCGCAAAACCGCGACTAGACGTCCAATGCATATATAATAGATTTTATTATACCGGACCAAGATTAGTTGAGATATCTTGTTTGAAATGAGTACACTTATGCCGCTACAATTATCGTATCGGATCAGTAAAAGTCGATATACTAGATAGTGGTTCAATAACGATGCTGCTTAGACGACTTTATGTATATAGGATGGTTGTAGACGACATTTGTTGCTACTTTAGACTTTAATATACACTATGATAATGTTTTCGAACTGATTTTAATGTCTTCATTTGGGAAGCTCTTTGCTAAACTAGATCATCTTCGCATAATATTAGTTTTGTTTTTAATGACAATGTAAGTTAAAGAATGTTTTCATAAAATAAACATGACTTTGAGAATCAATGGAATTCATTGTAGCTAAGGGTATTTTAAAGCTTATCTGAATTAAGTCGATTTAGAATAGAATAGAATAGATAGATAGAATAGAAAGAGCAGTAATGAAATATGTTTAAAAAAGGACGAGTTTTTTTCGCCGCCCAACGAAGTGGGCACGGGTCAGCTTAACTAGCTGACCCGTGCCCACTCTTGTGATAATTTTGTAGCTTCTGTGTCAATTCTTTATTATCCCACTGCAATAAGAAGTCTCTCGTATTGATTAAGAAACCTAGTTTTAGCAAGCTGAATCATAAACTCAGGTATTCTACCAAGTATCAGAGAAAAGGACAGGCGAAAGAAAACATAAGTACCACTTCAAAAGAAACAAGCAAAAAATAATCAATTGCTTTATTGCACGTAAATTACTTTATGTTGATTACAATAAATACCAATCTCCGTCGAATGTGTTCATCCAAGTTTTCTTGGGAAAAATTATTAAGAACGGATGCATCCACAATTACAGAAAGGAAGTCAAACAGTTTTCCAACAAATATGTGATGCCAATTTACTTCAACACACAGTTCGTAACTACTACTAGTAAAACCACTTGCATAATTGGCCATTGAACATTGACAACTTACGACGATGTCCAACAATTTACTTCCAATAAAAATACTTTTAGGGCAAGCACACTAATGGTAACAGTAATGGGACATTAGAAAACTCTGTTTTATCACGTGTAACAAACAATCGAGAATAATCGTTACGTGATTGTACCTATTCGACTATAAAACGGACCACTCACGAAGTAAATCGAGACACAGAAATCGATGCCTTAAATCACGAAGCACTCACGCGTAAAGTGACTGGTATAAAAAGACTTTATCAATTTTCGTTTTTTTATCGATTTGTTTTAATACAATTTACCGAAATCACTGGAGACTTTTACCTCCATTTGCGCGAAAGCCGAAATAAACGTTCGATGGTTTCCAGATACGAAGTATTGCGAGGCTTTTAAACTGATTGGCGGCTCCCGAGGTTGTTACGTTTAATTTTCTATTTATAAAACAATTATGTAATTAAAGACACTTAACTTTTTAATTGAAGTTTTTCTTGTAGAAAGGAATGAGAGTTAAGAGCAAATTATATTGTATTAAGAGGCGCCAATGTAGTTTTTTCAATTGTCTAAAATTGACGAGAACGTACTTTAAAACTGACGTCAAAAAAAAAGAAGGAGTTTTCAATTAAGTTGTATTAATTGTTGTTTACTCAAAACTTATTCCCGAATTATTTACGAGTATAAAAATCTAGTTAGAAATGTGACTTGCAAATTTATTCAACAAATCTATTTAAAAAATGTGTTCTCGTAGTTATATTAATAGTTATATTAAAACCTTTAACAGCATTTATAATAAGGTACAAAATAAACATATTAATAATTTGACAACGATAATCTTTAACGATTATCGAGTAATCTATCGTAATACAGACCTCACGTCAAATCGATCAGATTCGATTTGCAACGTGATCGCGTTCGAAGGATTTAATCTCCTCCCTTAATCATTATAATGATCGTAAAAGCTTCGATTTAGTTGTATTAGTCACATTATATAAGGTTCTATGCGAATTTTGTACGAGAATTTTGCAAATATAAGTACTCTCTTTTTTTGTTTTATATTCCTTTTTGTATTTTGTCATAATTTAAAAAGAAATATCAGTGTTTTATATAATTTAAACCAATATGTTGTAAAAAAAATATCACCACCTCGTCTTGTCCTGTCGATGTCGTAAAAGCAGTATAAGTACAAAGCTATGCAGTTCTTAATTCAAAGAAAAAAAAATAGTATGAGCAAAAAACGCTATGCCCATCCGTCTGGCTAGTGTTGTTACTATATCCAATTAAAGATAGCATGAGAAAAAGTATAAACATGTCAAATCTGTCAAACTGCAAAAATGCCGCGGTTTACAAACATTTTTAACTAAAAACATAACTAAACAATAAATAACTCTGTGTAAATATAAATAAATGTATTCTACCTGGATAAGAAAATGTGAATTTAGTAAATAATGCTTGAATTAAGGCAATAAAAGTTTATTGAGAAGCAGAATATACAAATAAAACTTACAAATTAGTAAATTGCTTTTTAAAAACACTTTTTTCAATTTCTATTAATCGGAAACTTCTAATTCAGATTCAGAAAAACTGTTCCCAGCTTGTATTATAAATTATATAACAAATTCTTCAATAATTCCATTAATTTGTAATATTATTCTTCTTCTGTTATGACATATTAATGTGATACATGACATTTAAGACATTGACAATTGTAGGCTCTTCAATAAGTCGTTTAGTTCGTATGTAATGTTTAAAAAGGCAAATAATAATAATTTATTACTTGGTGATCTAATTATAATATTTAAATTATTTAAAAATAATAGCTAATGAAATTTCTATTTTATTTGTAAAGTCGTTAACATATTAATATTTTTTTTATTATTTTCGAGTCTTCATCGTGACCATAGATTATAATTATTTATAAAAGAGTAATCGTGACATGAAAAAGATCCATTTTTTTGTTTGTTTACCAAATTTCTCAAGCCCAAATGAATACGGTATAGAGCAAACATTTGCAACTGTAGAAAGGCTAGTATGATCATGATGAAAGCAAAGTTAAAAATCCAATAATATATTTACGTATATCCCAGCATACCTACTCATTAATAAAAAACCTAAACCAGAATACATCCTTACAGCATGCTCACAATAAGTGTTAACTTAATAATACAACTGGCTGTAAATATCCGAGTGCATGCCCTAGTGTTATAGTGTTGCATAGCCGAGGTATAATGTCCGCGCGTGCTCTCTCGCTATATTGGAGCACTTATAACGGCTCGAACGTCTCGGGAGCGAGGCATGGCGCGCGATGGCACGCGCTTAGAAAGAGCATCAATTACCTCGTCGTGATCGCTCCCGCACTACAACCAATATAAATAAAAGCCGGCCAACACACGCCACCTACCGACCACAATTTCACAGTGGCGCAATTGTAAAATGCTAGATCGAAAAGGTCTTAAGTTCAAACTGCTTATCTTTATGTCAGATGTATTCCACTAGGTTTAATGTTTTGCGGCTGACAGTAACAGCAACTTCTAGGGCACGCGTGCCGTTTGTACTTTATAGTATACAAGGCCTAGGGACTATATCTTGTGCAAGATATATAAGAAGCTGTGGATTTGATATCGCATAAGTATTAAAGACATTAGTAATATATGTACATACTTCTAAAATTAAAAGGAGACGGACTAAAGTTGACATGGAATAAGATATATTTTTACGAATCAAGTTATCTTTCAGAAAAGAGTTGGTGACACAATGAATCCATAGTACACTAAAGTTTTTCAAACCATTATGCACAACAGGAATACGAAACAGAAAGTGAAAGCCTATTTCTACATACAACAAATAAAAATATCACATAAGCTCAAACTATAAATAAACAAACAGTTTTGTTACTAAAGCTACTAGAGATCAAATAGTAAAAAGTGAAACAACAATGGCCACCGATTGATAAGTCAGTGACGGTACTAACTTGGGTCGTGAGTACTAGTGACGAAGTGGCACGCGTCCAACGACTCGTCACGCTTCGCCTTAGGACGATGCCTCGAAGTTAGCGGGCAGTGGAGCAGTAGCGATAGCGGACGCTCGTTGTTTGCAACCACTTCGTAATAATATACAGTACGCGCTAATCAACTTGGCCGACCATTTGTAAGTGACTATTTCTTCTTTCGAGTCCTAAGGTATACGAGTACAATGCAGTGCCATCGATAGTCAAATTAATACAGACAGCCCGGAACTTGACCGCGGTGATAGCATAATCAGTGGCGTCTATAAGATTTTTCTCTGTACAATTTTGTGGTAAATGACTGCACAGATGTTAGTTTAGCAACTAAATGGCGTAAGTAGTGGATGTCATTTGTTTCTGTACATGCACGAACTTCTCTGTAGAGCGTACAATCAGTTTTACTACCTCCCCGCATCCCGCTTGTTTTGAGGCAGAGGCCTTACGGTTACTATATAAAAACGTCCAGTGAAGCGCGCTGCCGCCTTATTCTTTTATTTTTCGCGACGCCTCCGTCCCATTTTCCCTTTCCTAACAATGGCCTCGGTCACGCATAGCGTTGATAAAAGCCTGATTGATTCGCTTTCGCTTCCTCAGTGATGTCGCAGTCGATGACGACATGTACAGCCCTTGCGGTAAACGAAGTACTTAGAGATCTATTTTCTTTTTATTTTGCTTAGGAGTTTTAACGATTTTTCTTTTACTGCTTTTGAAAGTCTGAAAGTATTTACTATAATGTGGCATAGTTCACTTCAATCCTATTTTTTGGCAGTTTTTTTTATAAAGGATCTATATCAATATTCATGCCACTGTTTTGGAAGCTTTTGGCTACTTATGCGCCATGAAAGTTATTCTTTAGATCCTTGTTCATTTCCTTTGACAAAAATGGACAAGAACGAAATGATTTTTATATAACGATAATATAAAAATCAATGCTTTACATTAATAGTAAAAAACACTATACTTAATTAAATATTATAGAGAGTAAGTCAAATACTACAAAATAAATGATCTCAAAGATAAAAAAGCCTCAACATTTTTTCACAATAGCCTTTTTTATTACAAAACCTAAAAGGAAACATTAAAAAAATTATATTACGAAAACGTCGTGAAAAAAACGAAACTTTTTTATTTATTATTGTGATTTGTCGGATATACATGTCAATTCTGTCGTTTTGTCCTTATCTGTGGAATTAAGAAACGTCAAACGGATATTTTACCTTTAGTATTTTGCTATAAGTCTATAGGAAAGGAAGAATGTGTTGTGTGAATATTTTGGAAAGTATCTGTCTTTATCTTTTTTTATGTCTTCTTTATGTATTATTAAAGTAAGTAAATAGTACTGCCATACTGTGTGGCTTATTCTCAGAGTTCGCGGTTTCGATTTCCGCTAGTTTATAGTTTGCAATAATCTGTTGTCTAAATATTATGTTATACATATGTGTATTTGCAAATAATGAATTAGTCCGCTGTAGTTATTAAGTAAAGACACATAATACAAGCTTTTTAATTTTGGACTAGGTGGCGTTGTGTGTGAATTTTTTTAAGAGTTAAATTTGCAACTCAAAGTGAAATAAATCGATGTTGCTTTTAAAATAATAATTTCTTTGTTTTATATCTTAAATTTACCATTTATAGGACTGTTATTTGCTATAATCAAAAGCATTTAACTAATTTACGATGATTTTAGCTGTGCTAATACCATGATTACGAATATTTCAGGATAACTGACTTATAAACGAGCTTTGTTTATTCTAAATATTCAATTGTTAAGAGTTTTAACTACTATACATTGAAAGTTAGCTTTTGAAACTACTGACGAATTTTTCAAGTTTACTTTACTAGTGTTTACTAAGTTTACTAGTGATACTAGGCCATCACTAGGCCTTCTCATATTGAATTTGTTTGACATAATAGTTTGAAGCAAACGATTTGCTGTTACAGTTACAGTCACAATAAAAGCTAAACTAAAGTGGTTATATACTCAGAGGTTTTGAGTTCGATTCCCACTCTATTCAAATCTTTGTGTGCATGAACATTATTGTTTGCATTGGTCTGGGTGTTTTCTATGTATAATATCATAATGTATTTACAAAAAAAAAGTAAAAATAAATTATTTAAGTATGTTTCGTAATCTGGTACTGTTATCCGTTGTCTGGTACCCATAGTACAAGCTCTGCTTAGTTTGGGATTAAATGGCGTTGTGTAAAAGTGTGAGGAAAAAACAAACAAAAAATGACTACAGCCACCTTCATCTTTAAAAAATAGCACTACAATTACCAACAATCGTCGCTAATAAAAGCCAATACAGTTAATACTACTCTTTATAACATGAAACTATCCACGATTACCAAATCTAATGGCCACCATTGACTGTCCGACTTTAAACAATCGATCAACGTAAGCGCCGCATTGCATTATCGCTAGCCATTGAGAACAAACAAATTCAATTAGGATTAAGAAACCAAACTTCGTCTCAAAGATGCCGCGATACATTTTCAATGATGCCGAAATGTTAGTTGACGATATTAAAATTCTTAGCAAAGTGCTTCTGGTGGGTTTTCATATTTAAATTTGCTGATGAATAAAAGGCAATTTGTTTACTATGAATTTACCTATTAATGTTGATAAACAATTAAACGCTTTAGTTGTTTAAAATGAGATACAAACGCTAATATACTCGTAGTAGAAAAAACTTAAGCTGCAAGATGGTGGGCGTAAGTTGTTGCCATTCACAAGGCAATGGGTTCGTATCTCAGCTAAAACAATGGGTTGGGTGATCCGCAAATGATTCTGCATGATTGTTTTTAAGAGTTCGTCTGATGCGAGCTTTTACAAACAGTTTGAAACAAGATTTAAAAGATTATGAATTAATAGATACCCTACACTCTCTCTCTGTCTCTAACGGTGTCTGTAGTCTATCTCTTCTTTAATAATTTTTATCTTACTCAGTAAATACAATAATACGGTTATCCACTGTTAGCAGTGAGTATCCTCAAGAGATATAAAATGCAAAAAATCTCAGAACTTAGCGGCAATATTTAGACACACGTCATAAACATTTTTATTATGAGTGTAACCATGAAATGCTGCTACTGTTGCATATTTTATTTATGTAGACACTAAAAAGAACAACACACGCGAATTTAAACTCTATTTCTATTAACAATAAGACTGTTTTATGCTACTTTTGCATATATTTATGTTCTTTTGTTCACACCAAAGATGTGTCTCTTTGACACACGCGAATAGGAACTCTATTTTTTATCATCATAAGGTTGCTTTTAACGTGTATCAGAATTTATAGTATAAAGTAAGTAAGTACCTACGTGAGAAAAATTACTCTACTTAAACCTTTGACACAATATTAGTTGACATAGTAGTAATTAAAGCAACAATTCACGTAACCTAGTACATCGTAAGCAGTCCAATGATACTTCAAATGTGTCCGTATGATATTCACACCATTAAAAACTGTTTTTATGTTGACACGCAACGTCGTATGATGTTTATTGCCGTGACTCATCTTTATTTTGTGTTCTAGAATTATAAATGGCTAAATTTTGCTGTTCATCGTATGAATTATGCTGTCTCATGAGATGAATGTTTGATGGAAGGACTACTTTTAAGCTACTACGTTGTAAAATATAAATATGACGGTAACTAGCATTCAACCTTTGTATATTACCACTTACCATCATGTCGACCTTATACCTGTTTGACACCAATGAGGTTTAAAAAGAACCTACGAATCAAAAGTAGTAAGTAAGTATACGAAACTACTAGTTGTAGAGCTATCATTTAAACTCTACTATGAGCTATAAAGAGTAAGTAAAAAAGAGTTCTAAGTTCTGAATGAACCAAGTTAATCAAAAGCACAAAATTTATTGTCCTTTACATTTAACAGCTGAAAACAATTCTTAACATTGTAGTAATATTAAATTTACTTATAAAAGCAAAGAATAGAAAGCGCTTGATGCCACTAGAAATCATATAATATTTTCAATGAAAGCGATGCAGCACTATAAATATTGATTCGATATACATTACGCCCCGCTCGATATAGAGATACGAAGGTGTTATTTATGAGGCATCATCTATAAAGGGGTTGAACAGCAAACTACTTTTCCTTCGATCGAGTTTTCTCGCAGGGACCGGTCACATCACTTAGAGGAAACTGTCGTTTTCAATAGTAAAACCGGAGCGATGATTCTTCTTATCAAATTATGGGTCTTGTTGGATAGTGAAAATTTTCCCACATTTTCTCGACGTACAGATGATATAAATCAGGGTGAAATTGTTGGTTGTGTCCGCTCAGCTCTAGGCTGTTAATGGGTGGTTATTTGTAAGTTTTCACTAGACGCCCGTTACGCACCATCGAGCCTTCAACTCGACCGCTGTGACGTACTCGCTACGCTAATTTTATATTTATTACACTTTCGTTTTATACTAAAGTTATTATCAGAATCATCTCTAATATGAGTTAGTTTGATAACGAGCATAAATAAAGTAACAATTGTAGAATAAACTTAATAAATAAAATCAATTTGACAAGGTTTTCATTCCTTTTCTCTGTGTGGTATCCAAAAACCAGTATCAGAAAAAGTAAGTAGATGAAAACTCTAGGATATAGAATATCAACAATTTGGCATTCTAATAAAAACCTATACGAATTCTATACTTTTTGTTCAAATCTGCCTATATGAGTAATTTTAAAAAGTAAAAGTTGCACCACCTATCTGATGTAGGGTAAACCTATTCCATAAATCTAAAAGTAGAAAAAAGTATGTAACATTGTTTATGGTGTAGAAACATTTTACCGTAGAAGAGTGACATAAATGGCAAATATAACATTTTGATTGCGCTTTTCATTGCTAATGTCTGGCAATCTTGGCCTTTAATAGCGAAATAAATATCAATTAATAATAAAGAGTAAATTATGCGATGTGCTAGTGCACATCTTTATGTAAATTATACACTCGTTAGTTCTTTAGTTTTCATTTTGAAGCAAGTAAGCTAAAAGTGTGTAAATTTCTTTACATCCTTTAAGTGGAATGTATGTAGAGAACAATTTATATTTATTTTTAATTAGAAAAGACTACAGACAGAGAGAGAGACACTTTCCGTGTGGTGACAGAGTAAGAATACAATATGTCACCACCCCATCTCTTCCCATGGGTGTCGTTAGAACCGACTAAGGGACTATCAGTGAATATTATCTTTACGAAATAAAAAGAAAGAAAACTTGAAATTAAACCTTATGCCAATCCGTTTGGCCAGCGTGGTATTATTAGGCCCAGTCTCCCTCCGTCACGGGAGGAGGCCCGTCCCTGCATTGGGACATTCATGGGCTATTAGGAGAAAAGATTATTCCCGCACTGGAGATTTAGTCCTACGTCTCAGTAACTTTTTGCGTCCATGTTTAAATTGAAAGGATGCAATAGTACATCCGGAGAGTTGAAAGTATAATGTATCTGACGACAATTTCTAAACCATTGTAGATACATTCCTAATGCTTTACTCATCCGTGGTCCAATATCGTATATTCAAATATAATAAGCTTTATTAAAGAAGTTCGCTTTCAAATAAGTAGTACCTATTCAAGGAAAAAATACTTTTTAATAATATTATTGTATTAAATTGTCTTTATACAGCCACTGCATACCAAAATTACCTCATATTGTTATAGCTATTTATTATTAGTAAATACTCAAGAAAGAAAAGTATATACAATTTGTTCCTTATAACAAAATGCGGTCTCGATCGCCTTTATTAGATTTCCCGATGTAATGACAGCGGGTTATGAAACGGGACTGGTAAGACCATTACGCACGAACACGACCGCCGCCGGCCACGGGCGCCGATCAACTGAGGAAGTGACGGCGCGCCTAGTGCGCACGCGCAAATAGCGCAGGGGTGCAGCTTCCGACAAACTGTGCTTTTTAATACTCCTTTTTAAGTGTTAAAGAGATTCTTTTGGTTTTAATTATGTTATGTAACTAATTACTATGCAGTTTGATTGACAGATTTAGAGCATATTACTAGAAAAGGAATAAAAAAAACTTAGAAAATACTAATTATGTGTTAGAATTTATACAAAAAACTGTCAATCTTTTACGCCTTTACGACTGTTTTAGAATAAGTTATACTAAGAAAAGCAATATTTCTTAGATATAAAAGACAAAATATTCTCTATACTTGAGTCTTATAATATAAATGTTATGTAATGTAATGTAATACATTTTAGAGGCACAGTTTCTTGTATCATCCTTCGTCCAAAAGTTACGTTATCTTTGGTCAGCGCGCATAAACACGCTTGTATTTGAACAAAGCAATACCGCAACTAGCCTCAAGCTATCGAATGTCATTCCGAGATTCAACATTAGTTTCGCTCGACAGCCCTTAAACTTTCATACCTAATTTATTTTTACCCCGAAATAGCAAGAAAAATTAGAAGATAGCAATTATTTTATGAATAAGTACCTATGTTTTTCTCATTTTTAACCTACTCCTCAAACAAGAAAAGAAATTGGCCATGGTCTGATGTTGTGCACATACCTACTAGCCTTTTTCGATAAATGTACTATTTGAAAAGAAACATTTTTCTATAAGAACTGGTTCCAGAAATTAGCATGTTAATCCGAACAAACTGCAGTGATTTTATGTTTCTCAAATGAGGTAAAACATTAAAGTATATTTGGCAAATATATCTTTATATTAATGTAAACAAGCTTTAAGTCCAAAAACTTAACAAATTTCAACTAATCTATACAAATTGACCCAACAGTGCTAACTCGAACTTAACTCAAATAACAGACAACGTTTCCGTAGTATCTTAAGGTATAAACTTAAGAACTAAATCCTACGTAAGACCAAACGCTAAAACATTGAATGACAACAAAATATCTCAAGCATTCCGTCTTATCTGTAACATGTTTATAGCTTACCCATTTACAAATATTTGAATACATATATTTTGCAACACTGTCTAAGGTACAACAAGCTATTCTCCACTACCCAATAAAGTAAGATATTCCAAATGCCGATACCAAATTGCTTCCAAATAGTTACCTAGCAATCAAGATTTAAGATAGTATCAAAGACAATCTCGATTCCTAGTTGGTATTCAATTATGTAACAAACACCTGTTTGTATTACAATGTAATGATAAATCTTACTATTATTTTGTCGGCTATTATTTAATCTTAAATATATTAGACTTCCAGAAAAATTTTGTCATAATTGACAAAACTTTTAACTGAAAAAGATCAAAGTGGTTTTGGATATTCTTCTAAATTGGAAGTTAAAATACATTAGTTATAGACAGGTTGTCATCATAAAACTAATTAAAATAAAATGACTGACTTAACCACAAACAATGAAGTTAATATTAATAAAAACAAATAGGTAACACTTTATTATTTAGACATAAACGCAAGACAGTAGATTCAACGCAAAAGAACATAAATGATATTTGAATAAAATATGTAACGCAACATTAAGTGTAATATAATTATTAAAAATACGATCAACTTATTCTCCTCAGCCCTCACAAGAAGGTTCTCAACAATTTATAACAAACTAGCTGACCCGTGCCCACTTCGTTAGGCCGCGAAAGAAACGCGTCACTTTTTAAACATATTTCATTACTGTTCCACTCCTATTAGTCATAGCGTGATACTATATAGCCTATGTTTGAAATCGGTTCAGTAGATTCAGAGATTACCCCCTACAATGTCACAAACACACAAACTTTACCTCTTTATAATATTATGTAGTATAGATTTAATCTTTAATCAAATCATCAACTTGTACTTAACTGTTCGATAAACAGGGCAATTTAATTTCGACATTTACAATAATAATATTGATTCAATACATTTATCATGATCATCGTCGCTTACGCATCAAATGCAATGAATATTTAACGGAGTCATGCAGCTTGAATGGATACAAGATTCAATGTGTTCGACATTAAATATATTAGAATTAACGACGTTAATACATAAATCAACTTCGTAATCTGCTTTTTATTATTATTTTACGTGATTTTAACTTAAAATTAAGTAATTTCTCTATGTTTAAATTTAATTTGGAGCTTTGACAACGTTTTAGTTTGGTGTTTGGTTTCCTTCACTGACGATTTATTTATTTCTCTCAACAGTATTTTTCTTAGTTTATTCGACTCTATTTAAGTATTTTAACACACCTTTTGAGAAAAAATGGATTCTATTACCCTTTATTTCTAATATTCATTCATCTAAATTCTTATAATGTACAATGAGTCGCAAATAAGATTCATAGCAACAGTAACTCAAATACAGAAGAATTGAAATATCAGGTGACGGAGTAAGAATACAATATGTCACCACCCCATCTCATCCCATGGTTGTCCTAAAAACCGACTAAGGGACTATCCGTCAATATTATCTCTACTAAATAAAAAGAAGGAAAACTTGAAATTAAACCCTATACCAATCTGTGTGGCCAGCGTGGTATTAGTAGGGCAAGTATCCCTCCGTCACTGGAGGAGGCCCGTCACTGCAGTGGGACATTAATATGCTGTTATGATGATCGCAAATTATGACAAAGAAAAAAAAATCAGTTTATAAGTAGAAAACCATCGAATCATCAAATTGATGAAAATGCTAACAGACCATTTAAGTACAAAAGGTAAATTAGGTTGCGCATTTAAAATTTACTGATTCAATTGCAGATAATGACAAAAGTGACATTGAGATGCACATATTGAATAGGGCTTTGATTATTCGATCATGATTTGATAAGCACTTAACTGCAATAGGGTATTAGGTTTCTCCGTATCATGTTTTACCTTAGTATTTTATATAGGTAGATATAATCGCAGTTGTTACAAAACCTGTATGAGTTTGAGAAGTTGTATTATTATGTAATTCAAACTATAGTAAAACTAGCTTTTGTCAGCGGCTTCGCTCGCGTTAAATTCGGGGTAGCACTGTTCCCATTTCCTGAACACAGAAGAAAAAAAAAAGCATATTAAGTAGCCTATGTTACTCTCCATGCCGTCAACTATATCCACTTAAAAAATCACGTCAATTCGTCACTCCATTTTGCCGTGAAAGAAAGACAAACAGATAATGTTGATAATGTTCTTAATTTAGCGAAATTTACAACTAATTACATTATTTACAAACAAAAAATTTACTAATCCGTATAAATATTTAACTTAAACCAAAACTTTGTATCACTGTATGATAAAATTGATTTTTATTAACTTACTCTCTATTATCTTGTCATCCTTTAAATGGGCAATATAACCACCTCTACTTTTCGATATTGTGGAAGTCCATGATCTGGCCAGAATCACAATTAGCTTGGTTATTTTACAATAGGGTTTAAGCAATTCACACGCTGCTAAATAATATATTGTTATTTATGACCATGTAGAGAAAATTAAAGAGTCGTCAAGAGTAGAGAGAAAAAACAGGATAGATAATAATATAGGAAAGCAGAAGAAGAAAACGGACTATGTAGACTTCAATCACATTAGGAATAGCTTATGACGTGGTGAACTCATTCATCAAGGACTATAAAAGAAGGGTAAAAAAACCGTGCGTTGGTGGCATGGTTCGTAAGTATTTCGTTTAAGTATTGGCAATTATTTTTAATCATAAAATAATATTTCAACATGTCCCAAAAATGTCAACACTGCATTTAAATTTTAAACATTTATTATTTTTGAAGTCACTATCTATAATAAACATCCTGTTAAAAAATCGATATATCAGTGCTTCTAAATTAGTATTAAGTACTTATAAATAAATTTTCGTAACATATCAACCTCTTACATCCGCCGTCTTTGTACCCGATGCATTAAAGACCGCGCGTGGGTAGAAACGTCCACATTTCTATGATGAATCGGTCGCCGGCGCCGGCACGTTACGAAAATTCGCCACAATTTGCATATGGATACGATCCCAACGGTTTGAACTTACAATACTTCATAGTATTGTTACCCGTGTTATTTATCTAACGACCAACAGTGGTGCTATACCCCAATAAACATGGCATCTGACGCCTACTTATCGACACTACGAATTACCACAATCTTGTAAACATAATTTACATTGCAAATAATATTAAAAATATGTGTGCTTACCGCATATTTGCTATAACGCTGCATAAGTTAAGACATCGTCAGCATTTCGATGCAAATTTTATACATGGTTCTTTACTCAATGTTTGGTCTGCTAATAAGTGCAGAGAACCCTTTAAGGTATCTAAAGAACTCGTCCATTTTGTTTAATGTATCTAAAGTCACTATTTTACAATACTTTATGGACTTAAGCATGTGTGAAATCGTGCTTGCAAATCATCTTAAATATTCACATTTATTGAATGTTTCTATGTAGGGTCTTCGCGATTATCGGAACGAATAATATTATGTTATTTGTTATGATTATCCTACTAAACTTAGAAAAGCAAATGATTGGAAGTGTTAAACAGCTAAGTAAACCGGGTGTTTAAATACTCATGTGCTGCTTTTTACGTCATTTTTATTTTCAGAGCTGTCATTTTTAAGAATAAGAAACTTTGCTTCTTTGAGGCCCCCTTTTTTCAACCATTTTGAAATTACACTGAATAAAGTAAAGAAGGTTTTACAATTTCATTGCTACATAACCAGTAAGAATGAAGCTTAGAAAAAACAACGGTGGCATCAATAGAGGTAGCCTATAATTGTTGCTACCGTTATTTTTTCCTCCTCACATCGATATGATTACTAAGAACCATAATTTCTAACGTAGTGACCTCACGTAAAACAAAGGCGTGTTGAGTCCAGACGGTCAACATTGCTTAACCGTTGGCATTAGAGTGTCATGTGGTTACGAATACGAGTCTTGATTGATGGTGGCGCGTGGGTGGGTTAGCGCTGAAAATGTGCGCCAAATTACACGCTGCGATTTAGATAGGGTTAGATTAGAGTTATTGATTTTTTTTTTTATCTTTATTTACGCAGCTTTGTCACAATATGACTATGCCGCTCAGTATTTAATTATTACTCAGTTATTGAATTTGATAAGTGCTAGTTTTTTTTGTTTGGAAATAGGTTTTTGTATGCGATGTTTACACTGAACCGTCCCTTAAAAGATATCTGTCGCTGACATTTATATTTTTAAATCTTTCCTGAATCAGTGTAGTCTCCTAAAAAGATTTGATTGTTTGATAAATGTGTAAAATGTCCAATTAACACAAATTTTTAAACTACACAAAAATAAAAAAAAATACAGAAAAAATAAGATTACATGTGCATTTTCGACTTTACAGTTCTCTATGACATTTATATTACCTACTTCTATATCAAACAAAATACTAACACCAATATTTTAAGATCGCGTGACAGCCCTAAGAAGTACAAGTTAGAATCAGATGATCGATACAGGTAATAACAGTGTGCAGTGACATTGTTGTTGTATATTACTGTAATATTTAAGTATCAAGATTATCTAATATATACTTGTTACTAAAATGAATGCTTTAAGGTAAACATTGAGATGGTCATTTTAGGAAAATATTCTAGTTTGTTTAGTGGTAAAATTCAGTTGTAAAACAAAATCGTGTAAGAAACGCCCAATGCTTCAACAGAACAAAACAAAGAACACGTAACTATTTAAATTTTAACCGATGTCACAACTAAAAGGGAGTTTCATTTTAAAAGAAGGTTACGGTAAACCAGGGTTTAAAGTCTTCGTCCTATGCAGAGAACCTTGCACAGCTTTTAGAAACTAGTTCAAAATTAAATAGTACTAACAGTAGTTCTAATAAGTAATATGCCAGACGTCATTCTTAATTAATATAAGACATCAGAAAGGCAGCCTTGAATAAAGTAGCCTTAACCAAACGAATAGATTTCAAAATAATATTATTACTACACTTAATAATACAACCAAGTAATCAACTATTACAATATAGTATTAAAACTACCGAGACGCGTGCTACGAACCACAAATATATTAACAAAGTATATTAAGTATTAGTCATCCAATACAATTCGATATCTTTCTAAAGCTTGTATTGTATGTAGAACACTTAAACATAAATAAAACCAAGTTATTAATAAACTGTGTGGTGACGGAGTAAGAATACAATATGTAACCACCCCATCTCATCCCATAGGTGTCGTAAAAACCGACTAAGGGATTATCCGTGGATATTATCTTTACGAAATAAAAAGAAGGAAAATCTGAAATTAAAGCCTATACCAAACCGTCTGGCGAGCGTGGTATTAGCAGACCGCAGAGCAAGTATTCCTCCGTCACAGAAGGAGGCCCGTCCCTGCAGTGGGACATTAATGTACTGTTATGATGATTAATAAACAAATAACATTTGTAATTAAATAGAAAGCTAGACTAAATTAGAGGAAGCTAAATGAAATCCACGTGACTGCATCTGATTGAATATTAAACAGTAAATGTGTTCGTGTATGCTAAATAAATTTAATGGCGCATCGAAGCACGAGCTTAGCACGCGCCTCTTATGATTAGACGCGGTATTCTGTAAGCGCGTTTAAGTAATCTCAGATACTGTTTATATTATGTTTATCATGTTGAAAAGTATTTGTTTCAAGTTTAAGGCTTCTTACCCCTGGTTTCCGAATGACTGATCAAGTAAAAATCAACTAATCAAGTGTCAAAACTGTCATTTTAGTTCCTGAAAATGATAGTTTTGACACTTGATTAGTTGATTTTTACTTGATCAGTCATTCGGAAACTGGGGGTTAATTATGTTTTTTTAAGTCTTTTTAAACATAATGTAAATGGAAGGAACCTTTGAAGCGATAATTGTAATCGATTATTTTGTTGACCTTAAAACAACAAAAAACTTAGGTCATAATATCTTTATTTCTCATATTATCATTTAATGTATGTTATAATATATTGCTGTTAAAATGAGAAATGATAATTTAAACATAATAAATTTTAAATTAAACTAGTATTTAGAAATAGTGTAAAAATTAGACTATAATTTCGAAGTGCCCGAGGCGCATTCGCTTTTTTTAATATCTCCAAAGTAATTAACACTAATGTCAAATAGACTATAAACATAGAATATAAACACAATAAAATAAGTTGATCTGCCAATCAAGTATTTGTGTTTGTATATTCATGTTCATCTACACTAGTACTTGCATTGAAATGGAATCGAACCCTAGACATCTGGGTAGAAACAATGGACCTTAACGATTTCTTACGACAAATGACACAAGTTTCTAAATAAAGACAATTTTAAAGTCCGTCGTATTCATGCAATGATAATAATATCTAGTACATACATAAACATTCCAAAGCCAACCATTTCCAACAAGACCGTTACAATAATGAAAAATGTTAAATAAATATAATCTATAACATCCGCGTTCTAATCTAGCCTCGAGCGAAGTTCTCAATTATCTAGCTTCTTCAGAAACAGTTGTGAACATTAGTTCTTCATATTTATGTTTAACATTAACAACGCATAACGTAGGCATAATATGAGCAATTGAATATTACTTATTTGTTTTGCTTAACTATTACGAGTAATAAGATATTGGTTTTGTTAATTGTTATAGCTGGGAGGCTTTGTAATTTGTTTCTTAACTTTCTAATGTATGAAAATTAGATATGTCTTTAAATAGACGGTGTAGAGATTTTTAACTTGTTTGGTATATTTATTTTACACTAGATTTAGCCCGCTTCGCTCGCGTTAAAATTCAGGGTAGCACTGTTCCCCTTTCCTTGGCACAGAAGAAAAACAAGTAGCCTATGTTACTCTCCATCCCTTCAACTATCTCCACTTAAAAAATCACGTCAATTCGTCGCTGCGTTTTGTCGTGAAAGAAAGACAAACAGACAGACACATTTTCACATTTTATAATATTAGTAAGTATGTGTTTTCTACTTCTTACTGTTCTTTATATTTTAGTGATGTGTTCTGAATACAAAATGTCACCAGGTTTATCTTATTATTCTGTGGATTATTCCGTGGGTGAACTAAAGTCTACGAATATACCAATAAAATATTTCAATTTGGTCAGTTTAATATTAAATAGTACATTTATTATATGAGAATGGGCTTATTCTCATATAATTTATACATTGTAACAATTCCCGAAAAACAATAGTTTTAATTAGGAGATTGAAATAAGTCAGCTTTTGTATCGAAGATATAGGTTTTAAAAGCACATAGCTAACCATCAATTAAGATGTTTTAGAAACGTGCATACCTAATATTACAATTTAGATTTACTGAGCTCAACTGGGAGATTTGTGAGCTCAGTACAACTAGTTATTTACATATCTAAAACTAATAATGTTTAATGTGTACATAAATATTCAATTACAGAAACATATATCATTAAGTTTGCAAAACATTTTTAATTTCGAAGTGTCGACATAATATTGTAAAATAATAAGTACTTACACAAATTCTTAATCAAACAACATTTTTAATTAATTTATTATGCTCTAGTTAAAATTATCTAAATTACTTTTGGGGGTTGTGACCTAGATTTGTATACGTTACTTAACGATTGAGAGTAATAAAGATAAATAAGTACTTTTCTCCTTCCTGTGACATTGTAACTCCGTGTGGTGACGGAGTAAGAATACAATATGTCACCACACCATCTCATCCCATGGGTGTCGTAAAAACCGACTAAGGGACTATCCGTGAATATTATCTTTACGAAATAAAAAGAAGGAAAACTTGAAATTAAACCCTATACTAATCCGTCTGGCCAGCGTGGTATTAGTAGGCCAAGTATCCCTCCGTTATTAGAGGAGGCCCGTCCCTGCAGTGGGACATCAGTGGGTTGTTATGATGAAATTACTTTTAGGGGATGTGACCTAGATTTGTAGAATAAATTACTTAACGATTGAGAGTAATAAAGATAATAAGTACTTTTCTCCTTCCTATGACATTGTGTTCTTTGGTCGTAAAATGAAGAAACATTTGGACAGACTACCAAGATGATATCCGTGTGGTGACGGAGTAAGAATACAATATGTCACCACCCCATCTCATCCCATGGATGTCGTAAAAACCGATTATGGGACTATGACTGAATATTATCTTTGAGAATAAAAAGAAGGAAAACTTGAAATTAAACCCTATACTAATCTATCTGGCCAGCATGGTATTAGTAGGCCAAGTATCCCTTCGTCATGGGAGGAGGCCCGTCCCTGGCAGTTCCCAGTGATAAATTAATGGACTGTTATGATGATGATGACCAAGGTGATAGCGACACGGTGTGAAGTTGTTGACTACAATTTTATACCCTCACCTTTCTTCTTCTGTCTTCGCGTTTTCCATCAGTTTCATTAAGGCCATATAGAAAGGGTTTTCTAATAAAATTAATCATTTATTCCAATGTTTGAGAGAAGTATCTTAAGGTAGCCAGGTAGATTAGTATAGGGTTTGATGTCAAGTTTCGTTCTTGTTCTAGTATGTGATGGGGTGGTGAAATCGTATATTCTTAATTAATATTATTAATAATAAATCGAACAAATACTAAAATCTTGATAAGACATTGCCGTTCTTTATCAATATTTATCTACAATATTTACAATGTAAATATTATAAGCGAATGATTAATTATACCAACAGCCTTAATAATCGGTTAGGCGATGAGCTGCTATATAAAACAATAGACAATCATCAATCTATTATATAAAAAAAACTATAATCTACTATGAAGATTGATCGTTTTATTTAAATTAAAGTATAATGAGGCGACTCTATGGTTTAATATATTGTACAGTATGGTCTGAGAAATACTTAGGTATTTGATTATATTTTTATTAATCTTGTAGTTATGAAACGTAAAAACCAAAGCGTTAATGCCGATTCTGGTATGCAATTTTGGTTACTTAAATCTGTTGTAAAAATAATCATATTTTTTAAATTAATTATGATTCTAAACTATACTTATTTACTATTTTATTGCTTATGCTGGATTACATATTATTATAATTTTTTACCTATAAAGCTTAGGTATAACTAGAAAAATCCGAAAAGAAGAAAGACTGTGTATATGCTGGATGTGACAAATTCTCTAGACTAGGGTCTACAAGAAGAATATCATGTAACTTGTGATAATAATTCATAGCATTAGGCAGTTAGTATGGTGACCTGCTGGCTCGTTTGCCTACTATGGCATAAAAAAAAAGATTAAACATACCCTTTTTAATTAAAATAGTGTAGTTTGATGCCGTATTCACAAAGCATTCCCATAGTTAAGCAACTAATACCAATCTAATAAGAGTTATCAATATAATGAATGGTTTACATTTCACATATTTATAGATACAAGTGTCTCATAATTAGTACACGTTAATTATAAAATAAATTGTAATCTTTTAATTAGCTGACGTGTTTTAATCAAGTAATAAAAATCTCTCTCTGGTACTAAACTTAAATAATCAAATCACTTTCCCACGGACAAATAGTTTGAATGAAATTACAAAATACTTAAAGTAATTTTTTTTAAATATTTTAAATATCCGTGTGGTGACGGAGTAAGAATACAATATGTCACCACCCCATCTCATCCCATGGGTGTCGTAAAAACCGACTAAGGGAATAACCGTAACTACTATCTTTACGAAATAAAAAGAAGGAAAACTTGAAATTAAACCCTATACCAATCCGTCTGGCCAGCGTGGTATTAGTAGGCCAAGTAACCCTCCGTCACGGGAGGAGGCCCGTCCCTGCAGTGGGACATTAATGGCCTCTTATGTTATGATGATTTTTTTTTAAATAACTTAAGGCTACTCAACCAGATGACTTAGTGTGGACTGACCGCTCACGCGGTAGACTGGTGATTCATGGGCATGGTCAAACTTTTTTTTTTAAATTGGCCTACCAGAATGACTAATGTCTATAGTGCCTGATGTTAAGCATCCAATAGAGTCCAAGAATGGCGCGCACCATGCCAGCTACAATAGACTGGCTAGAAACCTGCTGAGAACCGCGTAAAATTGTTATTTTTGGAGGAGGACTATTAGTAGCAGTGGACAACAAAAATAGAATTAAAGGTTCTCTTCATTTAAAAAAAATGTATTTCAATTCACAGTAATTTTGTTCTAAATATTTTAATTAAGTATTGATTCATTCTTACCAGATTACTTGAGTGCTCTAATAATGGAAAGATACTTCAATAAGACAAATCTCATTGATATAGGAATCATTTTTTATTAAAAAAAGAGAGATTTATTTATTTATTTAACTTACTTTACACAACAGTGTTATGAGTTATCCTATTCTGAGCAATGATCTTTAGATTATTTAATTGTTATTTCCTACAGCATACTTTTAGAACTTTCAGGATGCGACACATTATGACAATTTTATCCTTAACCAATCATCATAAAAAAAATTGTACACTACACTAGTATCCATTTAAAATGTATTTACATCATATTTCACGACATAATTTCCATACAAAATGCATTACAATGCTAGTAGCGACATCGTCACAGGTAATGTTCTTACATACGAGCTTGTATAGGTGCCGACAAAGGCTTCTTGATGATGTACTTACATACAACGTCTCAATTTGTATCGTTTACTCACAGGGTCGTCACGCCATATAACATGGATAATCATCTTTATGGGATAGTGAATGATAATAAATTTATATTATGTTTAGTTAAGTATTTTATAGTGGCGTATCTTTCACAGATTTTTTAGATTGTATCTTTCAAGTGTTGGTTTATTGAATTGTATTTTGACAGCTCGTATTTACCTTTACTAGTTTATAATTATGTATACTGAATAAATTTTAACTATTTTTACAAAACTGTTCAAAATAAAATTTACGAATCATAAAAAAGCTCTCTATTTGACATACAATTTTTAACGTCCATGTTATAGCAATTTATTTACTTTTGATAATTATTGTTTTAATAAGTCCATAACCCTGCCAGCCGGACCTTTATTCTATTGGTACTTAGTCGAAGAAAAATAGAAGGATGATTATTTATTTATTTATTTATTATTCTTTTGTTGCAATGACAATGTACGCCAAATATCAGCTGTAGCATGACATTTGTGATTATTTGTATTATATCAGTGCTATGAAATGTTTTACGCCAATTAAAAACAAAATAATACAAGTAGAAGTACCAGCCCTAGCACTTACATTCAGAAGACGAAGAAACAAATTTCTTCGAACTTTTTTCGAGGCGTCGATATTTCAACTAGACAGAAATTTTCTTCCCCAATCTTTGATTTATGAAGGCATTGAATACGATGTCTTCATTGAGTAGC
Source organism: Schrankia costaestrigalis (assembly GCA_905475405.1). NCBI lineage: Eukaryota > Metazoa > Arthropoda > Insecta > Lepidoptera > Erebidae > Schrankia > Schrankia costaestrigalis. The sequence goes on along the minus strand of FR997843.1, from coordinate 11,147,922 downwards.
TTCGGGCAGGTCGTGAGTAGGAGGATCTCTGATGACCCGAAAATACATTCGGAGTCCAGATGAAGCAATAAATCATATTCATTGCGCGTAAGCCACTTAATACTCTCCTTTGTGCGTCCGTCGAACATTTATTATCGGGATCAACACACCTTGCGAAATGTAAGGACAATACATTTGAATCGAAAATTCTTTAATATAAAATGTTCAATGCGCAATTTTTTAAGGTGCCAAGTTCTTTTGGATCCTTACTTGTTAAGCTCTGACTTATATCTAATTTATGTATATGAACAGTTACGGTACATAGCATTGGCAAGATAAACAGATAATTAGAGCTGTTAGTAAATTATTTTTACAATGGTACTACCATTAATATTCTATACAAAATGTTGTAAAAAGTTTCAATAATAATTAAAAAAAGTAACATTATATACAAACACATAACCTTTCCCTTGATGGGTTGGATAACCAATCTGTCTGACATGCGAGTAACTGGACCTATTTTCATTCACTTAAGGAGTCCCATCCCGAGTTCTGTTACGTGTATTGGGAGAGGCCTATGTCCAGCAGTGGACTGCAATAGGCTAGTTGATTTGATTGATTGAAGGAGTCCCATCCCTACTGGGGGACATTGAAGTTGAACAACGCCTTTATAGACATAACTTATAACTCAAAGTACCCTATAATGATTTTTAATGATTTATGTATCACTTTATAGACCTAAAGTCACGAGATATCAGATTGTAATTTATTCGATTGAGTAAGGCGTAGAATCGGTATTTGTTGGCAATGTGCCTACGAGGCAAATAGCATTGCCAATTTGAATGATCACTTCTGCAATGATGCCTTATAAATATTTGTTTAAGGGTCGTAACAGATATATCAAAACGTAAACAGATCGGCACCGGCTCGCCAGTTTCCTCGGTGTCAAACGTCAAAATTCCGATTACGTTACGATTCCGATTAGTGTCCGTTGCAGTAAGGATCATACACATAACCTGAAATATAAAAATAAAACTACCACTATAATATTTTAGCTCATAATAGAGTTAACATTATTTATCATTCATTCTCCAAACACATTTCGTTCACATTCGTAAACATTCCCAGTTCACCCATTAATAAGAGCTTACACATAACCATATTTACAACTCAGAAACCACATTGAGTCTCTACACTTTATAGCATTGTAAAACTAAGTAGAACCAGCTTCATTAGCACGCAAGATCATTTATTTAAACACACTCGATTATAAAACAAACATTCATGAATAAAAGCCTATCGAATTTCAACTAATGCTTACTATAAGAGAAATGTTTAAGAGGCTTGTACTATTTACTGCTTATTGCAAGTAATAGCCGAATCAGACATAACTTTTATGTACGCATTGCTTGTTAAACTTAAGGTTGTAACTTAGTGAGCAAGTGGACTGTGCACAATTAAGTTTCTATGTTATAAATTGATGCCCGCTTTGATGTATATTGAGATTCGGTTCTGCTGTTCTGCTTGGGGGTCTTGATTTTATGTAAACTATTGTTTTGAAATACATGAAATACATAAATTTATTCAACCTTATCAAAATGGGCATTTATAGAATATTCATATTATGAAAAATAAGTAGGTATTTTTAAAGTCCAATAAATTAATTATTTCTTTTAATAAATGGACATAATAAGTTTATGTAATACGAGTTACAAATTACAATAAGTATCCGTTCGTTGCTCTGTGATCTGTGGATCCCTTGCTTGTCTTACCTGGCAACCAGGAAGAAAAAATTACCCCTCTGATCAGTATGATGGTATTTGAAGGCGAATTCCTCCCTCCAATTATTAAAAAAAATAAACAAAGAAGTGTATTTATGATACAGTCTGTTAATTAATAAGTCCACATATTTATGCGCTATAGTAAAAGTCATTTGCACTATAAATACAACAGCTAATTAAAGTAATTAAACAACTAGATACGCTTTTAGCGGCTTAAAGACGCCCACACGGCTTAAATATGACCTAAGTATATGTCGTCATTTCAAACAATAGTTGCTTTGTAACTAGGAAGTGTTTCAAGTACCCAGATATAGTACTGAATGTAGTGGACAGAGGGCAGTGTCGCATGCACCGTTGTTTCTTGTGCCCCGCTTGCATACTTTCACCATTCGCTTCCCGATACATCGATAACAACCGTTTGGACTGTTCTAGTGTAAAGGCGAGTTACTCAAGCTGTTTTGACTTTCGCCTATTCCTGTTGATATTGATCAATATTATGCGCTGTTTATGTTTAGACGAGCGTTAAGTGCGTGTTCATCTGCTTTATTGTGTGCTTGTTTATTGCGGTAACTAGGTACTAGCTGTTAAGATTTGGAATAGTCAATATCGCGAATATGAACCTATAAATAGTTATGTGTCTGGCTTTGTTTCAAGTTTAAAGCTTTCAGCATTTAGCACAAAGCTTCTGAACATATCAATGTAGGTTTGTTCCTTAACTAACAACAACCACGCTTGCTATATGGATTGGTATAAAAGTTTTTTCAATTTTTTTTTGTTCTCGGGATAATGTTAGGTATGCCATTTTCGATACCCACAAAATATAAACTATTAACCTTTTTATTATTTGTTATGCAAACAATCTTAATATGCATGGCAATTGAACCAACGACCTCGCCCACCTAAGTCGCTTTCCCCAACCACTAAGCCAGATAGTTAATATTGTATTTCATTTTCGTTTCGTGGTGTTCAACATTATTGCTCGTTTTTCCAACAATCTCCAAATGGCAAAGGTCTTACTGTAAATGCGGTAAATTATGTTTATTCCAGTTACTGGCGCGAGTAAACTAGCGGCGTGTAAACGCATCATCAAAGCATTTTCCGTCGGCACGGGCGCTTGTTACACATTACTTATACAGACCAGTGTAGGAAGCGACACTAGTAATGCCGGCTGGCTTTGTCTGCGATGACCTTCTAAATTTCCTGTACAAACTAGTTACATTTAAAATCCCAAAAAATCATTGTTTAAGTTAATTTATATATGAATGCGATACACACGTAATACGTCACTCTCAAATGTCTGGTCTAATTTGGTATCAAAATTAGTGCAGAAATAAAACTGTGAATTAAGAGTTTCCATTACCACGATAACCAGATTCTGTTTAAGTTTACTTATTTGCTAAAGTAAAAAAACATCTTAGTTTTAGAACCACAATTCTTCTTATCTTTATCTCATCTAACACCCTTCTCTAATGAAAAGGAAATACCAAGCTACCGCATTTAAAACATTTGACTCATCACATCACACGCGTTAAAATAAAACCTTCATTGTAAACTTACACAACTTTGTATAAATTTCGCCACAATAAAGTATCAAAGTAACTCTCTGGTTCGCAAGTAAACACTCCAATTTACGTACGAATCACCTTTTTTAGGGTTCTGTAACCAGAAATGAAAAAACGGAACTCTTATAGGATAACTTAGTGGTTCTTCTATCCATTTATCTGTCTGTCAAGACCCTGTTTCTACCAACTACTTAGATCCACAGGCTCTTGGAGCTGTAAAAAAGGCCAATGCAAGATACAGTCGTTTATGTCGCAAAGTGACATCCGCAAGGAATTTAAACAAATAGGTTAGTTCCATTCTACATAGAATCTTGATATTTGGCTAGGGGCAATGTTTTAAAGCACATATAAAGGAAAAATTCCTTAAATTTCTAGTTACATCATACTCGTATGATTTATTATGTAAAAATTATAAACATTGTAATGTTATGGATTTCATTTTAAAATAAAAATACGAAAACTAAGACACCATTGTCGTGACGGTACACATTTACTATTATGTTTAATTTCTACGGAGCCCGCGGTGCGAAAGTACGACTCACACATTTTTTCTTTAAAACTCACTTTCCTTAAAGCAGCCTGTTGAAAGTTTATGACGCGATTATATCAGTTTCGGCTCCCACTTTGTTGTGATGTGTTGTACCAATGAATGAACACTTACGTAGTTTATATGCGTCCAACTTACATGTCTTTATTAGAGGAGATAAAATGGTGGTTTTTTGGTTGTTTATTTGTTGGAAATTATTAAAGAGATTTGTCTGGAACTAGATCTAAATGCTCTATCAGTTTTACATCTGACAAATATTATCTATCCATAATAAAGAAGAAGGAGGCCCGTCCCTGCAGTGGGACATTAATGGGCTGTTATGATGATGATAATAAAGTGTGATAAAGATCTTATCCTGAATATTTGAATTTTTTTTTACCGTGGGGATGTAAAGGTTGACTTCGGGATACTGCGAACTGTCATACTGGACTCAGACCGAATAAACGCACACATTTTTCTAAGCCTCAACCACCAGAATGTGGGCAAGCCAAAAGGAGCTTGTGGCACCAATAACAAGAAGAAATGTTATAAGTGTATGTCCCCTTCAGATAATCTAAGCCCTAGTATCACTATAGATATTGCATTAACAACTGAGTTTTAAAGTCACATCATTTCTATATATCTATCACGCTTGCAAGACCTGTAGTCTTCTATTCTTATATACATAATATCTTATGTCTCTTTTTGGAGTACTCATGATACGTGTTTTCTAAAGTCTGAGCAGTTGTATTGCTAGATTTTAAAATTCGAATGGTTGTTTCCTTTTACTTGTACTTATTAAAAGCTATCCTTCTCTCACTCACAAAACACGTTTAAAGTAGTATATTTACTTACTTAATTACGCTTTATGTAGGTATTTTGACCTTCTTAGTGCGACACATTAACATTTTAATTTTACTATCACTTTTTTATTTTATTCAATGTGTTAAATTTTACACAACGACAATTAACAATGTTTATTTAAAATGTCTCTCCTTATGTAAAGTAAGAGAGATTGCTCGCTTTTTAATAAACTCTTAAAAACAAGGAGGTATTTTTTACTTTAATTACTTCTTCAAATGTTTTCGTCATACTGAGTTACTTCTCTAAAAAAGATTTAAAACAAAATTTTATTAAGAATTGTACTTTGCTCTCTAAACTTCTTACGGACCATGCAAGCTTTGTAAAAACTCCTTCCTAAAATAATACAATAATGAAACAAACTGTTATTTATAGTAATTTTTTTAGTGTTTGCGATAAAAAGGATATTATTAATAGCTTTTAAATTGTTGTAACTTTATAGTGCGAACGTATGTGTAATGAACAGCTCTCTTGCCCATTCCTTAGTACAGATTTTGTTTAAAGTAAAGTTATTTGTTAAAATATAAATAAATACTTATAGTTAATCAACAAAACTGTACAGTAGAGCGGCATTTCAACCATGACACGCATAATAATATTATATTCACTACATACAACATCCAAAATTCGTTAATTTTCACAGCCATTCAAGTTTTTACAATACATCAATGTCAAAAAATCATCACTGATTTAAAAATGTTGTCATAAGTTGATGATGTGAATGCATACAACAAAACCTGCTACAAAAAATGCCCTACACTGGAATTGGGTTAATTACCCTATCATTCAATATGAGATCTTCATACAATGTGGGAGATCTCTATTTAACCCTATATAATTGAAAATGTAATTAAGGTTCAATGTTATTATTAATGATATTATTTATTCGACTTATTTTTTTGGAGTGTGAATTTTTTTTGTGTTCCGGAGTGGCTATTTCATTGTCGGTTTTCTTTCTAAAAATATGGGATGCGGATTTTTATGTTCCTGACCACAAGAAACAAATAAAAAAATGTAGTCTACAAACATGCATGTTGTAAATAAAGAAGTATCTTAAATTCATTGCAATATTATGTAACTATACGTTAGGAACAGAACACATGCAAAAATGAATTTCAAACTTCGTTTATTTAAAATTTCTATAGCATTTTTTTCCCTATTGCTATCATGCTTCGTATGAAATTAAAACATTGAATTATGGTTGCCATAAGAAAAGTTTTAAAGTGTGACGTCCATTCCTCATGTTGCCTTTAAAAACCTACGTCCAAAATGTATATTTTTACATTTATCTCATTTTCCATCAAACGACACCGCAACTTAATAGGTTGTAAACTAAATAAAACATTATTTTATCAACAATTTTGTATAATAGGCTAAAAAACCTTCAAAACTCAATAAGCTTATCTAAAAGTTATTAGCAATTTATAGAACAACATCGTATCTATAGATAAACAAAATCGTAAATTACCAAATCAAGCTTCTAAAACTGGAGCACTTTTATCAAATATTTATTAATATAAGCAATCATACACGTTTACGAGTTTATAGGTTGATTTATTTATATTTATTGCTTACAATTTAGAAACTAGTCACTGTATCCGGAGACACAAGCATTTATAATCACATTGAGATATCATTCGTCTTTTTTATATTTCTTGTTTTTATTCACTTATTTTATAAGTAAGATAAATCTTTTTCTTGCATTTCTATTTCATCATAACAGTCCATTTATGTCCCACTGCAAAGACGGGTCTGCTGCCGTGACGGAGGGATAATTGGCCTACTAATACCACGCTGGCCAGACGGATTAGTGTAGGGTTTAATTTCAAGTTTTCCTAACCCTATACCAATCCGTCTGGCCAGCGCGGTATTGGTAGGCCAAGCATCCCTCCTTCACGGGATGAGTCCCGTCCCTGCAGTGGGACATTAATGGGCTGTTATGATGATGGTGAATAAATATTGCCTATATGTTATTTGTAGGCCAAGATTCAGATAATTTAAGAGAACACCCACACCCACGTATTAACCCACTTGTTACTGAAACCTCTAAATTACTCCGATCTTCGTTAAATGTTCATTATCGTTATTTTGCAGTTTTTCGACCCGGGGAAAAATAGTTAAAAAAATCCACATCTTATGGAAAAGCTGGAAAATGCCGTTTGTTATAACAAACGATAGCAAAATCCACTACTACAAAGTCACACAAAATTTTGTAAACTTTGGTTTTGATTAGTTGCTTTAGCTACCGTTATTTTAAGAAATTTATAAATAAAAAAACATAGTTTGATCTTGTATTGAATTATATTAATATTAGCATTGCCAATTGCTACATAAAGGAAATGATAAAGCAAATACCTCTTACAGAGTATGATATAATGATTGTTCAAAACAATGTTTAGGGTGTAGGGTAACATGACTTTGTATTCAAAAAAGCTTCCGTTTTTTTGGCTATTTGAGCAGTATTTTATAACATGCCCTATACCTAATTATCGTAACGAGAAGTCGTGGAGGTTGCAGGATGTGCAACCATATTTTCTGCTATCAGTTTTCTTGAAAGACCCCAAAAAACTTGTTGTTACTGATCTACGAAACTTCAAGCAATCATAAACCCGCATTCATATAATTGCCACGCATAGTGGGCTACCATGTCCAGATAGTGAGCAAAGAGGAAAAAATGCCATTTTTTTTCACGGGTCTAAATTCTGTACAATCCTATGTTTTCATCAGAACGATACACACGTCGCCCATGTTCTCATTGTATGTCTTTATAACAGCGGGTTGCTAAAACAAGGATATACTTCTTCTGCTGCTGCGAAAATCTTCTAACTCTGTTTGTTGGTTGCATTTGAAGTAATAGCTACTATCCTGTTATCGTGCCTTTTACTAACTATCTTCCTGCCTACTTGATCTGAAGTCAAAAAAGCCACGATCAGTTATTTGCAAATCTTTATTCGCCGGTAAAGGGCATTCTGACAACATGTTCTTCCGTATCGTTGTGGCTTTCAAGCCTTTTCCCAGAGTTTATCTAGAAGAGGAACTGATGTGAAAACATGATCGAAATAGAGATGGAAAGGTGCTTGGTTATCTATTTGCGCAAAACATCAACAAATCGTAATATCATGACTCTGTCACCAAGTCCCATATTTTTGTATTCTGCTGAAATTTCTCCAATTCCTCGATAATATTGATCAAACTAAGGATTTTTAACTGTTGCCTAAAACAATAAAAACCACAATGTTACAGTAGGTCATATTGCTATCGTTTGTTATAACGATCACTAAGTTGTGACCACCATAGCTACTTGATAACAAGTGAAAGTTGACAATTTTATTTTGTTTTATTGTATTATAAACATATTTCTTACAATTTTAATTAAAAATTACGTAAATATACATAAAAATATAGATATACATACCTTCAAAAACTCATGTTGAAAGTAACCACACTTTGTCCAGTGATAACAAAAAAAACGACTGCTTTATTTGAGAATAAATATTACGTACTGGTAGAAATAATACTTATCTTCAATACAAAAAATACAAAATATTACTATCTTTCTTCATTTTTTGGTAATATTTTTTTTAATGTCATGATCTTTATAACAAACGATAGCAACAAGTGGGTTAAATAAGTAGTCAATTACTTACGTTTTATTATCAAATTTAATTGTTTTTAAATTATGTGCAAATTAATTCACACAGATAATAAAATATTATAATAAGCTACACGTGGTTAATCTGCATAGACATAAAATAACTATTTTTATGTTTTTACGAGCATTCGCCATTTGCAATTATTAACGATTTAGTTAATTTTGCTAAGTAGCCGACACAAACGCTTTTTGCCGATACATACAATCTAACGAACATTGTATGTAGAAAAATAAATAGAAATAGAAAAATCATTTATTTGCAGCACAACATACAAAATAGAACACTTAGTAGCAACAACTTATATCTAATTTGCCGCAAATCAGCCTTAAGTCAGCAAATACTAGCGAACAATAAACAACACTGGTCTTCCCTTGAGACTGGTTGACGAGTGACGTACCTTGACAATAAACAATAAGTCTAAACAAATACAATTCACTATTTATATGCCAATGCCAAAGCCCTTGACTGTGCTTTGGCATTTCTAACGTCTATGATCGGTGGTTATCATTTACCGTGGGCCGCTATCAATGAGCCTATTGCTCGTATGCCACATTAAACCAATAAAAAAATAGAAAACACTCATACCATCGCAAGCTTTCGTGTTCACGCACATAAGGAATTGCTTTAAGCGGTAAACAATCCAAGGATCTCTTGTTCTGGTTTGAACATAATATAAACCTAACTAAATCATCATCATAACAGCCCATTAATGTCCCACTGCAGGGACGGGCCTCCTCCATTGACGGAGGCATATTTGGCCTACTAATACTTTGCTGGCCAAACTGATTGGTACATACATACATACATAAACTCACGCCTTATCCCGGCTGGGGTAGGCAGAGACGACAGAACGCCACTTGTCACGATCCTGGCAAACAGATAACTGATTGGTATAGGGTTTAATTTAAAGTTTTCCTTCTTTTTATTACGTAAAGATAATATTCACGGATAGTCCCTTAGTCGGTTGTTACGACACCCATGGGATGAGATGAGGTGGTGACACACTGTATTCGTACTCCGTCACCACACGGAGAAACTAAATCATACAATCGATGTATAACAACCATAAACGTCTATCTATTAAAATGGTATCAACAAAATGTAACAAACCATTAAAACCAATAAAATAAATAAGTTAAAAGTGCTTTACATTATCAACCGTGTCCTTACCTAAATAGTTTAATTTGGTCGTTTTTATTACTCTTTTAAGTAATAAATATTTGTTATTATCGCACTTTAATTATGTACTTAAGGCTATATTAGATCAAATTTATCTTTATCAAGAATTTAAGTATTATAGGTTGTAATTGTGAATGTTTCAAATACTCGAATTTATTATAGTGTGAAATTAGTTAACTACTTAAAAATTTAACATGGTTTAAACTATTTATTAATATTATGGTCTTTCCGCTATTTATAGGTACTTGCACAGTTCAATACTATTTCGTTTTAAAGGTTTTGCTGGTTAGTTGTTTATGATCTTCGAGTATGTTAAAAGTAGTAAAAACATATATCGTTTTATTTAACTGTAATTCTATAATACTCTAACATGTGATAAAAAATATTTCTTCTTTGTTTCTAAATGAGAATGAATTGTTTTCAGCTACACCCACAGAATCTAAATACAACAAAATACATAGTGATAAAATTGAGCTTAGCTTATCACCAAGGATAACATTAGGATTAAAATTGTACACAGATATGAACATTCCATTAACTTATAAAATAATATCCATTTATATTTTTAAGGCAATATAAAAAAAGATATATTTTTATACTAATTACAACATTATTAATAAAAAACTAAAACGAACTAAAAACGACAAATATAAAATATTAATAAACATAATTATTTATAATTATTACATTGATATTAAGTAAAGCTTTATCTGTTATAATTTCATTTCTCATTAAAACAAAGCCGTATGTAACGGAAAGCAGAAATGTCGGTGTTGAATTTCACAATGTTTTAATTGCCGGCCTGTGGTTTCCTTTTATCTTCAGATGCCGACGTAAGATTACAGCCAAATCTTTAATTGAATTATGCACCATTTCGATCAGAATGTTAACATATATTGCACACTCAAGAAAAGTTATTTTAAAAGGTAAAAAAGATTAATATAATTATTTGTTTGTCATTTTTTATTTTGCTGTCGATACACACTTAAGTCGTTTTTATGTTACCGGTACTTTATTTCTTTTAGTGCTAATGATAATGATACTTAAATATCATTATCGTTTCTCAACCTCCAAACTTCAAATCTTTTGTACCGATATTATGATTCGTCGCGAATTAATTGTATAAACATTAAAAATAATTTACGTCGTTCTAACTATATCATTATTTACTTTATATACCTTAACATTTCCGTCTTTTATTTTTTAGAAACAATATCTGCAATTCTACGATTTCTGATTTCACTTAATCAGGCTCTACATTATTGTCAAGAGATTGGCTGTCTATTTTTACTTCATCACCAAACAGAGACATTGAAATTTTTAAATATAAACTACTTAGCATCTATTACTATAGATATTCCAACAATTGATATACAATAATCTCACACTCAATTGATAATAAGATGACGCACAATAAAATTACGGTACCCTAAAGTTTTATAAGCTTTAACTATACATTTGAGATACTTTTTATGACACATCAATATTTTTATAACCAAAATAATTACTTTAGTAGGTTTGTAGTCTTTCTAATTTGAGATCATCCATCAAACTAGTTTATAAAGACGAGCAGCTATTTGGATGATTTAATTATAGTTAGTATGTATATTGTGATGAGGTATTGGGAAGTATATCTACCTACCTGTTTTATCTCTTTAAAAAATCCATTTAATACATTACTTACTTTCTAAAACTTTTTCTATTTATTGAGTATTTATTTATTTATTAGGATTTTAATCAATTTTTAATTTTTTGTGAATGATATCAATTAAAGAATGTTAAATCATATATCACAATTTTTAAATCGTTTATATTTCGCTAATTGTACGATATTTTAATTCGTTTAGTCATATTCACATATTAAAATTAGAGAAAAATGTTGTATATGGTATATAGTTAGATAATAATTAAATTAACTTTAACCCCTCAGGCGATGGACTGACATCCTGATTAAGGTAGCATGACGTCAATGAATGTGGAAAGCAAAAGATCGCGCGTCCTGGAGACATTTACGAGTATAATGCTATGCCAAGCAGTGGATGTCTTTTCGCTGTGATGATGATAGACGAACGGTAGTTTAAGACTGGATATTTAGACATTTTTTAAGATATTTTCCGGGTAGATAACAGAATATTGTCTTACTCTGAATCTATTGAATATCACTCGTGTTCTGTGTTACGTGGTTAATGGTTCGATCTTAATTTATGCCAGCCTTAAATTATTTTTTTTATACCCTACTACACAAAACATGGATTGCAAATCAAGCATAAAACCCGAAAGAATCTTTAAAAAAAGTTCAATTTTGGTAAACAAATGTCATCATATTTATATACGTTACTATAAGGCTTCGCAAAATCTTGCGCAAATGTATAACACACTTTACGTTGCACATGAAATATTATTAGTTTTCAATCGCGTCCGCTTGTCCGGCTGTCTATTAGCTTGTCGCCGGATGCGTGTCCAACTAAATTGATGGGACCAGTCTTAACTCGCGATTATTGCGCTATGCCAATTTCACTTCTTATATTATATTCATTTAAATTCATCACATAATATTTACAATAAAAATATATAAATGAAAATACCTCATGTACCTACTCGTATATCAATTTAAATAGGTGCATCTATACTTCTATCTGTCAAAGCCTGAACCCTCATTGAGGCCTTAATCATCTCAAAAGTATTAAAAGTTCACTAGATATAGTGGCCAGATTGACTGCAGTATCTACTTTCTGACACTAGAAATATACCGTAGATTTGATGGTGATCTCGATGCGTCATAACTAGGATCTCTACACGTTAAATGTTCTCATCATCATCATTATATCAGCCAAAAATTGACGTCCTCTGCTGGATATAGGCCTCTTTCAAATACTGCCACCTTGCGCGGCCCTGCGCCTCTCTCATACATCGGTTGTTCGCCGTCCTAACTAGGTCGTCGGTCAGTTAAATGTTGTAACATATTTTAAAAGAATTAAATAGTATAAAAAATATGGTGTCTAAGTAGAGTATGAGGTATAGTAAGGAGAAAAATCATTTACCCCATTTATGCGATCAATTTTTTTAATGGTTTTGGTTTAGTATGGATGTTCGTTGTAGGCGTCAAAGGTAAGTTTATAAAAGACCTCGTCACAGAGCTTGAACCTTAGCGTGAGAGTTATCTTAAAAAACAAAAAGAAAGAGATATTTTCTCCCTTACTTGTTAACGACAAAAACCGTAATGAAAAGCAGTATACACACCACATGGACTGATCGTTTTAATTGCGCTAAATAAACACCGTATATCGATCGTGTTACTTTTAAGAAAGAACTCGCAATAAAATTTATAAAGCCAATTAAATTAGACTCATTGACAAGTTCGGTAATGAGGCAATCAATAAACTATGCCTTACAGTAGCGTGGCGTGTATCTTTTGAAGTGTTTTTACTTATTATATGATCAAGATTTAGGCCGAATTAAAGTTTCGTTAAAATACCAAACTTTCATCATGCCTGTGACAAAGATTTTAATGATAAACATAAATTTAATACGACCTGATTACTTTTAACTCTTTTAATGAGACCACGAAATCAATGAGAATATTGTATTATGTGCTGAAGTTACATTTAATTCGATTACTTTAAGTGCACTTTTCCAATTATTGTCGGGTACAACATTTACGCGTATCCGCACTTAGAGACATATTAAGTATTCAGTCAAGGGAAAATTTATGAAAATTTAATGACATCAAAACCTCTTTCTTGTCTTAAAATTAAGATTTATTTTTTTAGATACTTTATGACAAGGCTACGCTAATAAATAATTGTACCTATATTACTTACGGTTTTGAGTAAGAGCTCCATTTTTTTAAGCTTTCTGCGTTATTGTAACTTTATTAAATTACTTTATCATCGTCACAAGCCCAACATTACTACGACCTCTGTGGCGTAGTGGTTATTTAACATGACTGCTACGCAGAGGTCTCGGGTTCGATTCCCGCTCAATGCAAATCTTTGTGTGCATGAACATGATTGTTTGCATTGGTCTGAGTGTTTCTAAGTATAATATTGTATGTATTTACAAAAAAAATAAAAATATGTTTATCCGTTGCCTAGACCCATAGTACAAGCTCTGCTTAGTTTGAGACTAGATGGCGTTAATGATGATCGTTATTATTTATCATTACTCTTTACCTTAATACTACATACATTAAATTATATTACTACAACTACTACAATATTTTAAGTACTGCGTAATTAATTCCTTACTGAGTCGTAGTCACACCAAGCTTGGCTTCACGTCTCTATGTATCCTTATCGTAAGCTAAATGTAGCGATGCGAATGATTTCTAGCATAATTTTCCTCGTTTGCCAAGAAATCGATTTACGATTCACACTCAGCCCGTCAATATTATTACTTTAATCACAAACTAATTAGAACAAACCCCTTAACATAATGCTTTTGTTGACTCTGCTAGTCAACATAAAATATCGATAAAAAAACAATCGATACATAAGTTTAATCGATAAAATACAAAACATAATAATCGACTAACACGATCCTATCTCAAATAGTAATTTCCAATTGATATATATAGAGTCTTAAAACTTAAGTAGATCTATGAATAAATGTAGTAAGTAATATGATTATAGTTATATAATATGTTGTGAAAACGTAGCGGACACAGATGTCCCTCTAACAAGAGCGAGTGTCCAAGCGGTATCTAAATTCCGCACGACGAACGTGCGCCTGCGCAGACGGTGAAATCTTTCGGTGGTTAGCAACTTTTTTTACTTCTTATTATAAGATACTTTTTGTACGTAATTTGTATGGTGTAAAGAATTTTTTATGAATTGTATGGTATAAATAATATAATGTAATGATATAGTTTTGTCGCTTACAATATTATTTCTTATATGGCTTTTTTGTTCAATAAATATTAAATTCATTTTTACTATTCAAAATCATTCAAAGATATTTATTGGTTAATGTTTAAAGCTATGATAAAGTATTATCTGCTTTATAACTTAATGTCATAAAGCATGTTAATTAATTTTTATTGTATTTGTTTCAGGTAATATGCAACAGAAAATCTTTATACAACGCAAAGTTAAGAAGTCAAGTTTAATATAAATAGTTCGAAACAACAAGTAAAAACATTCATCATAACAGCTCATTAATGTCCCACTGCAGGGACGGGCCTCCTCACGGGACGGAGGAATACCTGGCCTAATACCACGCTGGCCAGACGGATTGGTTTTTTAATTTCAAGTTTTCCTTCTTTTTATTTCGTAAAGATAATATTCACGGATAGTCCCATAGTCGATTCCTACGACACCCATGGGATGAGAATGGTTGTGACATATTGTATTCTTACTCCGTCACCACACGGAGAAGTAAAAATGTTACTCTTAAAAAGTAAAAACATTACTCTATACGAAAAATAAATATCTAGTGATACAGTTTAAAACGCTCCAAATGGTTGTTAGCCCCTGTCCAGTTTCACCTCAAGAACCAGTCCGCTCAGTTTTGCTTGTTGATGCATCGATCCTCGCTAATAGTAATTAACGATACAACCCTGCAAAATCGAATTATGTCGACAAAACGATTCGTTACCATCGATCAAACCTATCTACTATTACCGATTTATGTTTCTTACTTATCGATTTGACAATTCGAAAGTATACGATAAAGGAGAAAAGTAACGCAACGATACAATAATTGATCATTACGTTTGTAATGTACAAAAGCAGTGATGTGCTATTTAATCTACTCGAATGTCAATCGTATGTACTCGAATATTACAACATATTGCAATCATTAATTTTTTTTATTACCCAAAGCCTTTATGTTCGGTATAAGGTCTGTGTGATGGTGGCCTCGAGTTAATAATTCAAAAGGAAGGGAAACTTTCACTCTTTATTATAAAGAATGTACATTTTTTGCACAAATTGGAGTACTGCGCCCACCCTTTGAAACACGAGTACAACCAATTTTACTTGACACACAACACCTTCCTCAATTTTTTGCTGAATATACGAAATAATAACGCTGCGTAGTAGGTCTTTTTAGACTGGACAAGTAAGTAATGATGTTGTTGCGTGTGGTCTTCCAAAGAAGCATTCGATTTTACGAATACGATTATTAAACCGAATAATGATTAATTTATATACCAATAATCTAATTTCAACCAGAAATCTCAATTAACTAAGCAAAAAATACAGCAAATGATGTGCCAATTAAATCGGAATTCAAATTAGGTATGTTGATTATATAATTACTTCAAGATATCGATGTCGATGAAATGGTTGTTATTTTGTACAAAAAATGTGACGCCGCGCTGTGACGGAATGCGATGTGTACATATATTTATAGTCGTTGCCTATGCTGATCGTAAAACACAACAAGCGTACGAGATTGTGACTAAATAAAGAGCGGTTACACCGTTAATGGCTGCTAACATCTTCTGCACGTGAACTGCGCGTAATGTCAATACTAGATTTATAATAGTGAATCTTTACTTCGTTATCGATAAGTAATAAAAAACATGAGTAGCTGAAAGTTAGATGAAAACGGTTCAGTACTTTCAGGTTAGCTTTATAGAGTTATGAAATTACTTTACTTTTTATTATCTGTATTTAATATTTATAAGTAGAAGTAAATGCAAATTAAACACCAAGATAGCGCATTATTTTTTTACCTTTGTCCGTACGATTGGGATAAATTAAAAATTCAACAATGTATGTGACGTTTCTGTATGTAATGTTCTCGGAATTAAGAGTGGGTATTTCGTCAGTATTCGGAAGTCTGTTGTGAAAAAGTTTTTCAGTAATACCGATAATAATAATAATATAACTGTTCAATGCGAGATGGCCTAGTGTGATATAAAGGACACTGCATTATTTTTTTTCACCTCATAATTAGCTATTAACTTTGCTGTTTCTACGCTGTCACAAAATAAATAGTAACGACTAGCTCTGCGTCACATCACTCGGAATTAGTGCAAGCTCGGTGGACGAACAAGTATGAGTATGTAAAGCAGGTGCGAGGTAGAGCCGAGTAAGGCGTAATGGCGGCTCGAACGAAGGCTTTCCAGGAGACTTCCTTCGCTTAAGAGAAAGTCTTTAGGTGTTCTAGATGATATGATTATATTACGAGCTTACGGATAATGGTTCACGTAATTATTTTAAATACGTTCTGCAATTTCACTTATTAAATTGTATTGCTTTATTTAGGAGTTCAGCTCTTTAATCTATTATTGTCTATACTAAAATTATAAAGAGGTAAAGTTTGTGTGTTTGTGACGTTGTGGGGGGTAATTTCTGGATGTACTGAACCGATTTTAAAAATTCTTTTTGTGTTGAATAGTCCATTTATCGGGGAGTGTCATAGACTATATAGTATCACGCTATGACTAATAGGAGTAAAGCAGTAATGAAATATGTTTAAAAAAGTGACGCGTTTTTTTCGCCGCCCAACGAAGTGGGCACGGGTCAGCTAGTTTAGTATACATTTATTTAGATATTTTATTCTTTCTTTTGTTTTTACGTTGATTATTTTGTTAAACGATTTTAGTTGAATTAACAGCATGTCTGTTAAACTGTTAATATAGTATTTTATTAATCACTTTTAAAACAATTAATTCTTATGGCATATGATTATTTATTGACAAATAATACAAATAAGTAACGATGTGTAACCGTATTAAAAAAAAAAAAAAAAAAAAAAAAAGTATTTTATTGTCACTATTTCACATCTACAATTTGTTCTCTATACAATAAATTCAAACAATATTAACTAAGAAAACATTGCGCTGTCTCTTAAACTAAGCCTTGGCTTGTATTTTGAGAGACAGAGCTTAGTTTATGAAGGATACAAAAACGAAATCAGTGTTTCCGATGCGATTGTTTCAGTTATTTTTATCAATTTAGTTACAATAAACAAGTAATGATGAAATGTTAAAGTTTAGAGTTCAATTCATTTGTTTCTGTGTGTGTGTGTGTGAGTTTGTGTGTGTACTTGTGTGTGTGTGTGTGTTTGTGTGTGTTTGTGTGTGTATTATCTTTGTAGTCAAAATTCCAGCTAGAAAAAGAAACTTTGGAACACTCCTTCTCTCTTACTTTTATCTGTTTTTACTTGCATTCCTCGTAAATCTAGAGCTAAAATGAATGTGTACGTATACTTAATAACAGTCTGAAGTAGCCTACTGTTGCTCGCAAATAGGCTTGACTCTCTTGACCTAAGATGAATGCCCGCATACACACGCGCACGCCGCTTAATCTCTGTATCACGTATGTCAGACAGAAATTAAATCAAAAATTACTGCAAGCAACTGAACTGGCACAACAGCTGTAGACTACTACTTCAGGGTTCCTTAGGTCAAGAAAATTCTGGGAATTCTTTTTGTAAGCCACGTTTTTACAAATGTAAATTAAGTAGCTTATTAAACTTTTTTTGGATCAGGGAATAATATGAGCCGAGACGGAGTAAGAATACAATATGTCACCACCCTATCTCCTCCCATGGGTGTCGTAGAAACCGACTAAGGGTCTATCTGTGAATATTACTTTTACATAGAAAGAAGGAAAACTTGAAATTAAACCCTATACCAATCCGTCTGGCCAGCGTGGTATTAGTAGGCCAAGTATTCCTCCGTCAAGGGAGGAGGCTCGTCCCTGCAGTGGGACATTAATGGGTTGTTATGATGATAAACTTTCACAATCCTTATTAAATAGCTACTGTGTTTCTATGCATACGTAGATATTAAAAGGGAACTCAGGCTGGTAGACGCTGTCGACAGTATGGTGACTTTATAGGAAAGTCTACTCAGACATTAGATAAGTAGCTCAAACTCCCTTGTACCATTGGTTAGACTTGAACCGTTAATGGGTTAATCTCATAATTTTAGACCTCTTCGCTTAAACTACAGAGTTACTGCATGTGAAGTGATTATTTTCTGTAATGATTTAATAAGATTTTGTAAATAATGACAATACCAAATTATTTCAATAATATTAATACGTTTAATATATTTGATAAATATATTTTGTGATATCTATAAACGGCTAATGTTATTAGTTGACCTTACATTTGTAAACATAAATACTTACAGCAATAAATGTGACCACATTAAATAATTTTATGGACATTTTATGAAACCTCGTTGACACTTTGTTTCCGATGCGTGTAGAATATAATTATCATTAGGTTTGAAAACACTGGTCGCAAGAAATTTACTACGAATTTACAAGATAAAATATCGTTACACCTTGTGATCTTTGGTGTCATTAAAATTGACTTAGGAAAATTAGAAAACATGCCTACTAGCTTTGCTAAAAAAGAAAAGAATAAGTCTTTTCTTTGATGAGCTTGACTCCACTAACTACGAAAGACTTTAGAGATTCTAAAATAGTCCATCAGGTTTACCCGACTGGGCTTAATAGAGGGTTCCCGATTCAGTAACAAAATTTTACATCATCATACAGTAATTTGATTCTAACTGCGTCCTTTCACGTTTGGAAGGATAATAACATTTAAATACTCCTCTTATCTTTAAAAGAAGTTAATTCAATAAACTATCATTTCAAATGTGCCACAGCCCTTAAACATTGATGTTTATATTATTATTTCGTAACAGTACATGCCGCTTCTAGTTTTTTTAGTAGAACAGGAAGGAGGCCGGTTTTCTCATCGTTATTAATTAAATACATTATAGAAATTGAACTTGATATGCGATTACTATGACATATGTATTAGTTGTCGAAATAAGACTATTTAAAAGGAAATCTAAATTAATTTGATATTGCGATTTCGGCAATGGCAGTTACAGTTTTAGTTGATTGATTGCTTCCTAAAATAATTGTAGTATATTTGCAAAATTATGCTTTAATATACTTATTATGCAAATGTCACTGTGGTAACTAGAGTAAAAATACTTGGTGTCACCGCTCTAGCCTATGGCATGAATATCGTAAAAAAATTTGAGAGCGAACTTAGATACTTCCTTAACGAAAAAAGAAAAAAAAACGATATAGAGCCCTATACATATTCCATATGGCTAGCATGTTTTAAGAAGTTTCCCTGCCAATGTAGGGGGCCCGTCCTTCTCTGGCGAAAAATTTGGGCTAAGAAGACCACGTCAGCTTGTAATTGGTAATTTGTTCGGTTTCTATTTGTTTCGTTTCTATAAGTCAACTTTAATAAGAATTACATTTAAAAAATCTAGGAGAATCCCAGAAAAAGAACACTTGAAAAAACCTCTGAAATCAAAACATCAACCTAAGCCAATAACTTCACAAAATATTTAAAAAACCGCTGCAGTAGCATCTTAATAGCACAGGTTAAATAGCGCAGGGGCTTAGGAATTGAAGTGAGTTCTGCCCCAGCACCATTGTCCGCTTACACTGCCATCTAGCGACAGTTTACGAGCATCCGAGTAGTAATGTGCAGCTAGCGACCATTTATTAGGCCTCTGCCATGATGATTTCTAATAGATACCAATTCAGTTAAGAACACCAATATTAGATATCTTGGCGGTAAAACCTGTTGTTATTTTATTGCTAAGAAGTTTGAAACTTGTTACGGTTTCGTTGGGATTACTTTTTGTTAAAGTCTCCGTGATGGGGAAAGAATTTATGGCGTGATCATTATAACTCATCCCGTAAGTCAGGGGTCACTCAGGAAAATTTCGCTGATATTAATAGTACGAAAACATATAAAGAAGAACTGGTAGAAAAACTAAGCTTAAATGTTATTCTACATCCTAAACTACCTATATTCCAAATTTCATCAAAATCCATTCAGTAGTTTTTGCTTGAAATAGTAACAAACATCTATCCATCCATACACACAAACTTTCGCATTTATAAGTACTTATAAAAAGACTCACAGCTCAAAGATGCTTATTTTCTTTAAATTCATTCGAGAAAACAAATTGGGACTTTAATAAAATGGCGTATTTAAAAAAAAATATACCTACATATATCATTATTATACAAAATTACTCAGAATTTCACAAGCATCACTCACAAACAAAAGCCTGCTCATTAATTAATTAAAACCATTGCTATTTAAACGCCAACGCGAACTGAATACATTTTTTATGTCTTCTTAATGAAGGCCATATATGGGACTCCCGTACGCTCCAGAATCTGCATTGATTTTAATGTAATTGCGATATAGGAAATTTCTTTGTCCGAATCCAATTTGGATCCAACTTGTCCGTTTGACATGTTCATGGTCCATTCAAAGTTTGATTGGTACCATGTAACACGTCACTTTTGTTTAGATCTTGTTTATTAGAAGGCACAGTGAGTAATTGCTTTAATAAATATACCTGGAAATTGAATGGAGACCAAATATCTTCCCGTATAATAAATATTAGAGTAACTTTACTGATCAAATGCATTCGATAAAGTTTTCTATATGTGTATTAGATACGTAATACAAAACGCATTGGTAAAGATATACGATTTTGTTTTAGGAGTAATCATTGCAGAACTTTTGTTTGCAGTAGGAGGAACTACTTTAAGCAATATAAATCAGAATCATAATACCAATTATATTAGACTGACTTATTGACTTTTTCTAACGCTGGTTTTTCTTTTTATCGGTGTGTCTGGTAAATCCAGTACTTGGGATGAATTCTAAGCTTTTAAAAACATGGTTAGTAACATTTACCTAATTATTGGTCTGAGTGTTTTCTATGTATAATATGTATGTATTTACAAAAAAAAAGTATTTAAGTATGTTTATCCGTTGTCTAGTACCCATGGTACAAGCTTTGCTTAGTTTGGGACTAGGTGGCGATGTGTGAATGTTTGAGGATTATTTATTTATTTCTCTGACCCAAAATAAGCCTGTCTTTAATCTTCTTCAAATCATCACAATGATACATCTACAAAGTAGCTCGCTGTACGGGCATAACATATTGTGTAAGACAGACTCATCAATAAACATAACATTAACACATAACTATTGTTCAGCGATATCGTCAGGAATCTACCAAACATTTTGAGCTGAATGCCAAGGTCTGTGCTATGTGGGCAGCATTTGTGACCACATCCTATTGTTAATGAATATCAGTAAAATTGGACCACTTATTTATTATTGTGACATTATTCATTACTTTATGTTTTACTAGCGACAGGCCCTGGCTTTGCACGGGAACAATATTATGTATGTAGTACTTAAACTTTTCTCTCGAAACACGTTATATAAATACCTAATAAAAATAAATATCTCTCACAGGACGCTATCTAGTCCAAAACTAAGCAAAACTTGTACTATGGGTACTAATAGACAACGTAATTTCACCATATATGGGATAAACATACTTTTTGGAAATACCTACTTACATATCGTATGTAGAAAACACTCAGACCAATGAAAACAATCATGTCCATGTACACATAGATTTTCATTAAGCGGGAATCGAACCCAAGCCAATCAAACGTTTCAGTCATGTAATAAAATGACTACGATACAGAGGTCGTCATAGTTAAATATTTAAAACACGGCTTGAAAATCCATTGCGTAGTTTCAAGAATCAAGAATCTTTATTTGCAAGATCTCTATTTCAATAAGAATCTTTATTTCAAAGACTTAGAGATGGACATACAGCGACTTTATTTTATACAACATAGTTATAGTGTAACTATGTAGTGTAGTTATTATATGTTTCAAATTGATGTATGATGTCGTAGGTAAACTAGTTTAGGGACCTTTTAGTTGTTACATTTGTCTTGTTGATGCTTCCGTGTTTTTTTTTGTCTTTTAGATTCTTAGTTGACACCTGTATTTTTAAATCCGTGTAATCATTAATGTTAACAACAGATACTTATCTTTTTTTTATCAGTTTTCAAATGCCAGTGGAAATTATATTCTCCATTGGTCATTTGTATTGTTACGTTTCTGGCTTACATCTCTTACAACGTGTCTTTAAATCTATATTTCTATACTATACATCTATACTAATATTATAAAGAGGTAAAGTTTGTGTGTTTGTGACGTTGTACGGGGTAATCTCTGGATCTAATGAACTGATTTTAAAAATTCTTTCTGTGTTGAATAGTCCATTTATCGGGGAGTATCATAGGCTATGAAGTATCACGCTATGAGTAAAAGGAGTGGAGCAGTAATTAAATATGTTTAAGAAAGAGGGACGCGTTTTTTTCGCCGCCCAACGAAGTGGGCACGGGTCAGCTAGTATTATATAAACGGGGGATTAACGCAGCGTGCTATTAACCATAATATACCACCACAATATAACCATAAATTATTTTGCTGGACGTTTCGGCACTGGTTACACTGGCCGTGATTGCAAGCTAACTGTCTTATTTCATTTCGTTGAATTTTGCTGCATCTGTAAGATGAGAAGGGACTGGCATTTTGTATTATTAATACGTCATCACGCTTTATAACGACACGCATTCAACAGTCGAGACGAATCTATGGAACATGCAAATTTAGCCCTAAACACAAATTATGTTGGTAATCATGAAACGATGAAGTAATCAATCCCTAATAGCTATTTCAATTAGCCGTTTCGTGCCGTACGGTTGCAGTTTGACACCGTACGGCAAGATTTGTATGAAAACAAAGGAACGCTGCTTTTGCCGTTCGAAAAACGCACCGAAAACGACGAAACGTCTAAATTGAAAGAGCCATAAGTTGCTAGTCTAAAACAAATTTAGCTTTCCACCTCAAACAACAAATGCAAGGAACAAGAGACAACTACAGTACTAACAAACAGTTACATGGTTACTTAAGCCCTAAGGCTGTACAAACGCATCTATTTGAACTGTACTAACGAAACCAATCCTATAAGAGCTGTATGATTACTGTGTCATGTAGAAATGTTAACTGTAACATAATACCAGATGTTGGTTAGTGAAGCTATCTATATTTATTGCAATCAGAGTTGAACAGTGGCCCTACCGCTACCTTTCCAAGTAATATTGTTTTAGTACTATTACTTAATTAGTTAAGCTAAGTTTTTAGGAGCTCTAATGATGATTATGGAATAGAATACTGCTTTATAAATAGGTACAAGTGCTGATAGTACTACCAAAAATAACTGAACAGACTGATTACTAGACTATTTTAATGAGACCAGACTTTTGGATTTTCTCAAAGTATCTTTGTAATATGTTTCAATAAAAAACTAAGCAGTCTTACCTATTTAAATGAAATACAATCAATTTGGGAGTATACGATATCAGGTGTTGATATTTTGTATTCTCATTACCACACGGACCATATTAAAGGCAGCAAGGCAAGCGTCAAACAGCTCACAATCAGTGTATCAAAGTATACACAAAGGTGGTTTAAGCTCCGATCGGTACTCATGAGTACTTATTAAGCTCGGTACTAGGTAGTCATGAAGATCTTGACCCAGCGTGTAATGTCCCGCAACAAGCGATTACTGCCCGCCCTCATTGAGTGCGGCGCGATAGAGCTTAATGACAGCCTGCACTGCACTACATGACTGTGTTATCATTGAGTGAAGGTCGATAGGTTGTTATAATTACGGATTTGCGGGTGTATTGGAGTGAGGGACTTTGTAGTGCGAGATGTGCTTTATTTTTTGTAAATAAAAACCATGTTTTGTTGAGCTATTTCAAAATGGGATCAACATGGATGCATGCCATTTTAACAATTGCCTTGATAAAGCGGCGTTCTAAATATGTAACTACTACCCGGTCACATTATCTGATGCGCCCGTGGCGAGCGCGGGGGTTGAAAGGAAAACGGGACGCGAGGTTCGCATTCCAGCGAGGTATCTAGATAATGTGACTGTGTTATACCTTGTATGACCTATGTTCGAAACCCAAGTAGGACAATTATTTGTGCAATCTACAAAATTAAATGATGATCTGGGTGTCCTTTGTTTTCTTTAAATTGATGTTTTAAAAATTCCTGCGATAACTAAAACTCTAATAGTTTTAGTGTAAAATTTTCTTTAACAAAAGTATATTTTAAATTACAAACTTTATTAAAAAACTATGCATTTCATTAGTAAAGTAGTCACAAGCGATTACTGATTTCAGTTATGGGATTACTGATTCAGACGCAGAATATCGTCCACGTTACATAAGCGAAAACACTTAAAACATAGTAGGTATTACTTGTACGATATAAATAAGTACAACAGTATAAATCAGTCAGAAGGTATTACATGGCAGTAGCACTTGTTTTGACATCAACGTATAACAAAAACAACATCATTAGTTTAAATGCAACGCTCTTGTTGTGCGATCCAATTCCTTTGAGATGTAGACGTTATTTAATAATAATAATACCTACTCTTCAAACTTAGACACTACGCCATCTAGACCTAAACTTTGCTCAATTTTTACATAGGCAGTAGATAACAGGTAAACATACTTACATATTTTTTGTTGTAAGTACACATTATACAAAGAAAACTTCTAGACTAATGCATCAAATTCAATGATGAGAATCATGTTCACGCACACAAAGTTTTTCATTGAGAGAGAGACTGGACGTCTCAAACTGACTGGTGACGCGATGTATTGCGGTAAATATCATGCCGCGTTAATCTCTCCTTTACAAAAACTTAAAATGTTACATCACTGGCACAAGGTCCAGTGCCTTTAAGTAATACTCTATCAACAAAGCATTTCTTTTTTAACCCCTCTACACTTAAAAAACGTTAACTGCCACTGAAGATGAAACTAGATTTTCAAGACTTTTGTCTTTTTTCCAAAATTCTCTCTGTAATAACCGGGCTCAATACAGAAACTCTTCTTTAATAATACGAATATTTCACATATATCTAGTGTATTATCTCAGAGTAGCGTACTATAGCAAAACAGTACGCGCAAAAAGCACTCAATAGTAAATGACCGCTGTACTATAAAGACATTTACATAAATACATGCTCCATATTCACTCCAAGTGCGTAAAAGATTGCATTTGTAAGTAGGTAAGTACTTGTTATATGTCTCTATGGACTGGTTTTTCTTCTGTACCTACAATATCCAACGAGTTTTATGTATAAACAACTTTGGTATAACAACAGAAGTTATACATTTTAGAACTGTTATGAATAGAGTTTAGTATGTGTTAAAGGATGTGACTTAATAATATTCCTTACCCCCCTTACTCATAAACGCCTGTAAAAATTTAGTCAATTGATTAGCTTAAATTGTTACGGTTTTGTTTGGTATAAGGTTGATTTTACTAATAAAAATCTCGCTAAACAGTGATTAAATTTAAGAGGCGTTTATGAGTAAGGGGGTACATATTCAGACATCGCTATCTAGTCCCAAAGTTATTACAACTAGGGAAACTACCTCGGTGGTGGGGCCGTTACGTTGTTCCATTTGTGTATGTTAAAGGGATGTTTCTAAAAGTTACTGGCCGGCAAACACAGGGCGACATCACTTTTGCGTGCGAAACTAGGACCTCTTGCTTGAAAAACCACCTCTTATCGCCATCTCTTGTCTTGTAAAACAATAAGAAAAATTCTCGGTATTAATTGACTTAACTCAAAGGTATACCCAATCAAACTTACCAGATGTTCTGCGATTAATTTATTGTTTACGCACACCAAGAGAAACGTTCGCTTCTTAGTAAAGTCCAACCAAACTAACAATTAAAAAGAAAGTAACAAATAAATTAAGTTAAAACATTAAACATGAACTAGTAATTATTCAACCAGATGTTTACCAAAACGGTTATATCTCAATTTTGAGTTTAAAACAACAATTTATCACGTATGAACGCTATGATCATCTATGCAATGCATAAATCTTACCTTGGCAAGATCTTGAACGCCGCGATATCGACTCAAACGCAACAAATTACTGTAATCATAGTCGCACGCGCACAATTTTAACCATTTCATAAGTATACCAGTGTCATTATATAATAACACATGGATGAGAGTTTGTATGATTGTGTGCCTCTCTATATTATGTGTTTGTGTTTTGAAGGTTGAAAGATAGATTATTTTTTGTTCCTGACCATTTTCCGTAATATCAGAAGACACCCATCACAGTTTTGACCAAAATACATTTACCTATTTGAAAGAATTGCCGATAGAATTAAATCTTTCGATATTACCAAGTTGCTTTTTAACTACTGACAGCCTCATTTGCTATATTATAAAACCATTTTATTTCTTTACTGCTATTAGAAAAAGTGTTAATCACGTGCTAATTGCTATATTAAGCAAATAGCAATGTGTGAAATTAAAAACTAAATTTATTTAATATGCTAGTAGTAGCTAGTTACCCGTAGTCATAATAGTATTAATAATTAAACAAGGCATCGTTATTATAAGTGTTACTTCCTTGATAATTAGTATAATGCATTCGATAGCAAAAAATACAAATATTTCAATAATGTTAATTATGTCTAGTGTGAAATGAATACTAAAAGTTAGGTTTTTTTGTAGATATTGGAATAAATGTTCTTTTTTTTATAATGAATTACAAGAATTGATGAGTACTTGGAGTTTTATGAAAGATCGGTCTAGTAATGGGGGGCAAACATGATCTACTAAATGCGGTGAACGCGTCTACGTTGCCAAGGATTAAATGACCGAAAGAAAACTTTATTATAACTAGGCACAAATTACTGTTTTAAAGATTAACAGTATAGTTAAGAGTCTATGCAATACAATGTCTAAACCGTAGAGCACAAGTTACAAAAACAGATCAACCGGTTTCAACAAAAAGGTACGATTATAACCACATGCGATTATAATAAGTGAACTTGCAAGGGAGGAGACAGCCTTGCCCGACTTATCTCGATAGATATCACTCCTTAGATTTACTATGATATACGTTCTCGAGGTGATGTCGTTATTATTGATATTACCGTCTCACCTCTACTAAGTGTTATCTTAATAGTAATATTGCTTTGTAAAAACAAGTACAATTAAGGTTTATGAGTAAGCTTTACTTACTACTATTACGATCGTGGATTAAATTTAGATGTTGGTTACATTGTAAATAAGACTAAGTAATAAAACGTTGTATAAAGTTAGATCATTCAGTTTAGTGTATTGTTTTACAAGACTACCGGTAATACAAGCTTGTCAATGCGAATTGGCAAATTTGGACTACAGTATAACATTAAAATCCGTAAGGATTAATACAAACGAACTCAATTAATATATTTACAAAATTGCTGACAAAAATCTAAAAACACCTAAACAAGATACAAAAATATATCTCAAGAAAATGGGTCCTAGAATACTCCCCTGCGGAACGCCAAAATATCCCAGACCTACAGAGTAGTAATTTTACTTCTTGCTTCCTATACACAAATATATTAGATAAGACATCTCAATAATTTACACAACAAACCAAGTTACACAATCCGTAAAGACATAAACTGTGTTTATCAAAACATAAATTTAATCAATTAATATAGATTAAAGATGATGTTATGTATCCGGTCAAAACGATAATTTGCCAACCACAGTATAATTTACTTCAGTTGAGCTATTTAATGGGGCATACAATAATCGAGTAATGGTTACGGGAAGTGATAATCATAACCGAGAAATATTTGAAATACTAAAATATTCCCATAAAAGTTTAATTAATTCTTAATATTATTTCAGCTTCATCAGAACTATCCATTATATTGCGTAGATTGAGTTCTAAAAGCTGGATTATGACCGTGTGAAAAGTTTTACGATAATAAAAAAACAATAAGTATTCAAAATTATTTTTATATTTACGGAGTAAGAATACCTTGTGTCACCACCCCATCTCTTCGAATGGACCGCCTGAGAATAGAAGCCGATTAAAGGTGATATTATTTTATCGAAAACAAAAGAAGAACTGATATAAAACCTCTTTCGAAGCTTTATTTAAGAAAAAAAAAATACAAAGCAAATTATTTTTTTAGTTTAGATAACTAAAACGATTATTTTATTAGTAGTACCTATTAATATTCCACAATTAAGAAATAGCTAGGGACAATACAAAGTTATGCGACTTAATAACTTATGTTCCAGCTTAAAAGGGACTCTGAACTTAATATTAATAAAACAAGACAAAGTTTAAAGCATACCATGAGCCAAATAACTTGTTAGCCTCCACCATGTCCTAAAAAAATAAACACTTGCTAAAATGTTACTTCCTTTGACACCTCAATGCTATAACATCTTATTCTTTTTTAATGAATGCAACAGATATGATCTTCGATTTCATTAACATGGCGTTAAAAATAGTTTATTCAAATTTATGTTTCAATTTAACACAGATTAAGTTAAACAGTCTAATTAAAATATATGAGTTGACGATATAAAGTTAACTTTATGGGGTTTAAATTTATATAATCTGATCTACTAAGCTTCTCGATACGGTTCTCATACATAAATTTTAACTTTTCAATGTTTTGAACCGTTTCTGACATATCAATTATGCTAGTGAGAAAAATATTATATTCTAGCTTTCATAATGCTTTGCTCGGATTAGTCAATTTGAAAAAGGATTTAGTATACTGTTTTCTTGTCCGTGAGGTGATGGAGTAGTAGAATACAATATGTCACCACCCCATCTCATCCCATGGGTGTCGTAAAAACCGACTAAGGGACTATCCGTGAATATTATCTTTACAAAATAAAAAGAATGAAAACTTGAAATTAAACCCTATACCAATCCGTCTGGCCAGCGTGGTTTTAGTAGGCCAGGTATCCCACCGTCACGGGAGGAGGCCCGTCCCTGCAGTAGGACATTAATGGGCTGTTATGATGATACAGTTTTCTATCCGTCAAAATAGTATTTAAGCTAAATTCCGTTCAAGTTTAATGTTAACTCTCCTTCCTACCTACCTCGTAACTAAGAAAACATATTACCACACTACTGTGTATACTATACTGTGACACCAACGAAGGTACCATTAGTAACAAATAATCGATATGATAAACCCACGATTACGTCATATAATATTCTTAGCACCTATATGTTTATAGTGTACCAGTAGGTAATATAAAGCGGGGTCAGTACAGGACTGGATCCTCTATAACAATGCTAACTACTTTATTAACATAACTTAGATGTTATAACTAGAACATGTGGAAGGCCGTGATGCCTATACGCTATAATAGTTCATACACTTATCGTATTGAGGACATTATGAGATCAATTGGATAGAGTAGTACCTACAAAATGTATTTATTTCATTTACTTATTTTGTTGTGATCGAGTATTTAAAACGTTCAAGCTAGACGGATCTAACATAAGATCTCGAAGAAAAAAACTAATTATGAACTCAATATTCTCCGTGTGGTGACGGAGTAAGAATACAATATGTCACCACCCCATCTCATCCCATGCGTGTCGTAAAAACCGGTTATAGGACTATCCGTGAATATTATCTTTATAAAATGAAAAGAAGGAAAACTTGAAATTAAACCCTGTACCAATTCGTCTGGGCAGCGTGGTATCAATGGGCTGTTACGATGATAAACTCAATATGGTCTTTTTAATGACTCCCAAATCTTATATTAACCCGACTGCTTGACATAGTTTTCGTCTTTCACACGAGAGGGAAAATCTGTTATACATTTTAAGCAAGAGAATTATACTAATATAATAAAGACCATTTTACATTTTGGTGGTAAACCTCTAAAACTGACACTTTTAGCAGCCGAAAGCCGTTCTTTAATTAACAAGCCTTTAAAATATTCACCCATTTGACAATATCGACAAAGTCTCAAAATGTTAGACAAAATTAAAACTTAGATCTTCCGATAATCAACTATGGATTATAAAACTTGTACAGTCTTACCGAATAGGAATCTATTACCGTTTTGAAGTCAGCTGTCTCCTTTACCAACTCGCCGTCAACTCGTATGCGATGTTATCCTACGTACGTCAAAGAATGCGGTGCTCATTGATTTAATGCGATATTTCTAAGTGAATATGATAGCTCAAAACGGCAAAGTTAACTACATAAAACCTTAACGATCATTGCAAAGAAATAAATAATACAATCAAATCCATAAGCAGTTTTACACCTACTTGAATATAAGAACAATTTTATGTAGATAAATTGCATTCTCTCTTTTTATTTGAAAGACGATTTATTAAACATTTCCTTTGCTAGGTGTAAGCAGGTTCAGGTTGTGAGTTATAATGTGATAAAGTAACAATAATGAACGCCATTAAAGTTTTTATTAGCAGTATTCAATTTAAAAATAAAGTTATAATTAGACTTGATTCTTCGACCTCCACGGATTCTCCTTACGGGTACAGGATTTGAGAACGTATGACAGAGGAAGTAATATTAGCAGCCGTAACAGTCAAATATTTATCAACCAGCATGTCAATTCTCGTACCTTAAAATCGTAAAAAAATCCGTTAAATAACCTTTAAGTTGTCAAATTGTCTTGTTTTTGCTATTGCAATTGTAATCTTTTGTGGTCGTGTTAAATTTTAATTAAGAGTGTCACAATTTGACAACTAAAAGTTAACTTAACCGAATTTTGAACGATTTTAGGGTACGAGAATTGACATGCAGATTTATGTTTGAGTAAGCCCACATACCATACCAGCTGGTAGTTGAATAGGTAAGTGTGGGGAAAATAGTGCATTAATCTTATTATGCCTGGGCAATGTTACCCGTGAGTGTTTGATTTAGGAACGATGACAACGAATAGTAGTTATTCCATGTCGCTTTCCCGAACACCTGTACAGAAAGATTTTCATATAATAGTCCGCGATAGTAAGAAGTAGGTATGACAATGAAGACCTAGTGAATTATGTAGACAGCTTTTAAGAAAGTAGTAGGTGTGGAGTACAACTTACTCAATGTATTAAAATTCTTGCAAAGTAAGCTAATTATTACAAGAAAAAACGTTTTTAAATGCGTAAGACAATGTCATCATCATACTGTGTTTAACCTGCTAAGCGACAGTTAACAAAGCCCTTAAGTACAATATTAATATAGTCTATATTACATAATATAAATTTATTAATAACTACTTATGTTCACGACTGTACGCAGTAAGTAATATTAAGTTATAAACAGGTGAGTTTACGATCTGTCAAAGTGAAATCTAATAAGCTAATATGGTACAGATAACACCAATATTTATAGTGTCGACATTTAATTGCCTATAATATATTTGCATAAAGTTGCCAGTATCTTGTAATAAAATTTGAAAATTTATTTATACTTCGAATTTGAGCAATTAAACCATAAATGATTTTGGATAGGGAAGTTCTTGTGTGATGTTAAATATTTTATGTTTGTGTCATTAGTTTTTTTTTTCTATTTTAATCTTTGAGAGAACTGCTGGTAAACTTTTACTGTGTTGATTTTTGCGAGACCATGAGATTAGATATTATTATGCAATATGATATACCACGCTGGTTAGACGGATTGGTATAGGGTTTAATTTCAAGTTTTCCTTCTTTTTATTTCGTAAAGATAATATACAAGGATAGTCCCTTAGTCGGTTTTTACGACACCCATGGGATGAGACGGGGTGGTGACATTATTGTATTCTTACTCCGTCACCACACAAAGAGTGGTATATGATATGGAATATGATATAATTTGGCAATTATAAAAATATGACTACAATATTCTAATAATTATAATTATCTACCTACACAAAAAAGGATATAAACTGTACACTCAACTACATAATGTTACTTTTTATATTTTCTTGTTGACTGTACCATTTACTTTATTAAAAAGCAGTAGCTGTCTAACTTGTTGCCATTCTTTTTGAAATATCAATTTAAACCTAAGCTTTATGAAATAAAAACGCGAGAGCACAATCCTAACTTGTTGTTAGGGCTGTCAAATCATGTTTGGCTACTATTTATTGAATAATAGTTTTTGTGTAAAGTAAGACTTTTAAACATACATCATTTGTCCCACTGCAAGAATATACGAAAAGAAGCTTAGCCTACAGGTATGACAGTTTACGAAAAGGTTTTGTGTTAAATTATTCTTCTAATTGCAATCACTGATTTATAAACGACATCGCTGGTTAAATAACGTCAGCGAGGTTCGTAGATGATTGACTACTCAGTGTTATTTCACCTGGGCGTGTCTGTGCCTTGCAATGCACCTAAAAAGTTGGTCCCAGCTGTCGTCGCAGCGATACAGTCGTTAGGTCACGTCAGAGGCCTCATCATAACAGCCCATTAATGTGTCACTGCAGGGGCGGGCCTCCCTCCGTGACGGAAGGTTACTTGGCCTACTAATACCACGCTGGCCAGACGGATTGGTATAGGGTTTAATTTCAAGTTTTCCTTCTTTTTATTTCGTAAAGATAATAGTTACGTCAAAAGCCTAGTGATGACTTAAACAACTCTCTATTATAGGCCTCTTTCATAAATTTGCGGGACAACCCTAACGATAGTAAATAGTGCGACATCAGTGCTTCGCTTTCACCGATCAAACACGTAATTATAGTAGGCGTTAATTTTCTTGCTACACTAATAACACGACCATAGAGTTTATTACGTATGAATTTTATAATCTGTGCACTTGTTTTAAAAGAGACGAGTCGTTTGACAAACTGACGTCTCTGACGCATTAAATGTCGAAAGTAGAAGATTGTGACGAAATTATTACTTACATATTTATTTGTCTTGTTAACATTACTTTGAAATGTTATAATTAACTTGATTAGATGACGACGTTTAATTATACAAATTCTTGATCTAGTTAGAATGTGCCTATTATATGCATGCTTAGGATAACTACGCCATGACATCCCATGGGTGTACGGATGGGTAAGGGAAAGTGAAATTTTATAAATATTGCTTACACATTCACACCACGCCATCTAGTCCCAAACTAAGCAAAGCTCGTACTATGGGTACTAGACAACGGATAAACATACTTAAATACTTTTTTTTTCTGTAAATACATTACATAGAAAACACCCAGACCAATGCAAAATATCATGTTCATGCACACAAAGATTTGCATTGAGCGGAAATCGAACCGAAGACCTCTGCAGTCATGTTATGTAACCACTACGCCACAGAGGTTGTCAATAGTGTAAGCAAAACAAAAGATTTTTTAAGAATACTTTCGCACTAGGGATTTGATTTGACCGAAGGGACGCAAAGAACAGTTAGGCTTAAGTAGTATAATATAATTAAGATACAACTACATGTAATAATTCACTTTAACGGCAATCAAATACTTAATTATTTTTTGTCAATTATTATGACATCACATATACCTACTTACATACAAATTAAACTTGATCGATACACTAATATAATTATTAAACATTAAATACCGGACGATAAATAAATAATTCAAATTAAAAATAATAATCTATGTCGCGCAATAAAATAAATATGCACACATCAAATTTAATATTTATATTATTAACTCCTAATTGTTTCATAATCAAATTGACGGCGCCATAAAGGTTACTAAAAAACCTGTTAGAACTTTGTATAAAATATGTGTTTTATAAGGTTGGCTCTACTTTAAAGCTGATTACGTATTTTTACCACTGAAATCGGTGCAGCTTTTTCAAAAATAGTTTGGCAAAAAAGAGCGGCTGCGAAAAGGGTGACTTGTGAGATGACGTCCGATAGGAAAGTATGGAAGAAGAAGACATGCTGCGCCGACCCCAAATAAAATTGGGATAAGGTCAGGGGAATGATGATGTGACAATGCGGACAAGGAAAATAAGATTTAAATGTGTTTTTAGACATTAGTATCGTGTATTCATTAATATGCAATTAATAAAAAAACAAATACCGCAATTTTATAGATGAAATTTTTTATACATAGTTTTGTATTAAATGTCTCCCTTATATATTTAACTGTACAGCCATCGTCGTCTCAATATATGATATCAGGAAATATAATAAACTACACCATCATTCTATAGTTCTATCTTAACTGAGATAAAGACGTGACCACCTACGAGTATGAAATCGAATAAAAGCGTGTTGGCGAAGCAAAATTTAGACACGTCGATATGAAAAATATTACCTAATAAATAATTCACCTCACGAGTACGCAAAATTCCATCTAGGCCCAAATTAAACAGTGCTTGTAGTAGGTACTAGGCAACAGATAAACGATGCCCTTTTTTTAAAATTGAATAAACACAGACCAACGCAAACATTCATCTTAATGCACATAAAAAGAAAAGATCAGCGTAGCTGTCAAAGTCTCAAGCAAATTAACTACAAATGTCTTCAAAGAAGATCTAATACTAAGGGGTCATAAAAAACAAAAAATAGACACTGCAAAATCAACCTCTGTTGAACTCATCTTTCCAACGTGGTATGCTGACGTTGGAGCAAACGTGTCCTAGAGTGGAGACCGCGACTCGACAAACGTAGTGTAGGACGCCCCCCAGCCGTGGACCGACAACCTCAAAAAGGTCTCTGGGTCGGACTGGATGCAGAATCGCCTCTCCCGATACGCGCCGCAGAACACGGTTCTGCGGCGCGTATTGGGAGAGGCTAGTTGATTGATTTGATTGATGCTTACTTCGTCCATCACTAACGGTGACCAGATTAAATATTGACAGCAATGACACGATTAAATATTGATGGGACAATGTTCCAATCAAGATAGTTCATGACAAAATATATCAAGATAAGAATGCATCACTAAAACGGCTCCAGATTTCAAAGTCACGAAGAAGAAATCTGATATTAGTTACTTAGTTTCATCGGTCGTATACATAAAATACATTTGATGCAAATTGCGCTAAAGGTGCTAGTCAACATAACTATGGCACAAGAATGCGTTGTAGGGATATCGGTTTTCGTTTCACGTCAATGTTGAATTAGTACAAGTTTGTTATCCGTTGTTTTTGCTTAGCGAAAGATATTGCCTATAAAATGCTACAAAGTTGATTAATGTTCTAGTTTTTTGTACCGACTATCCGTAGTGGATAAAAATTATTGGTCAATTGGTGACAATCCTATTGTTAGTCTGTCACCACGCGATGCAAAAATAATAAAAGAAGGAATTCTTAACAAAAAAGACTTCTTATTTTTTTTAGATTCTTTTACTACCTAGTGGTAATAGTAAAAGAATCTAAAAAAATAATAAGTTTTTTCTAGTAATTAAAATAAATGTTTGTTAAATAAGTCACTTACATCGCATTATTTCTTCCTCTCCATAGAACATGAAAACATATATTCTACTGCGTACTAATAAATTACACGATAAAATTAACGGTCATAAATAGTAGTTGATATAATTCACCTGTTTATTTTATTAGCTGCTGGATTCATTATATTTGATTGAATATAATAAAAAACAAAATAAAAAAATACTTTGATCGATATAAATAAACACGTTTTAAGTGCGTCAAATTTACTACATCATCGTAACCGTAACAGCCTATGACGCATTGAAAAACGGGATACTCTAGTGATAGAGGGCCATGGGTTGGTATGTCCACTGTCACTTTCTTACAAAGATGGCTCATTTTAACCAGCCAGGAACTACAGCGAGAGACTTGACAACAATCGTAATAAGAAAAAAAGAGAAGTTGGAAAATTTTGTGTCTGGACATTTCCAGACTGTAGACTTTATTTACACTTGTATTCATTCTTTTGTTGTCGTAACAAAATTTTCCTTAGACAATCTTTGTGATAGTCAATAAGAACTAACCAAGTATTTAAATAATTTCCAAGAAATTTAATCTGAAATACTCTACCTCATATTTGCGAGGTCCTCCATTAATGTGGTTTAAGTGACACGAAATAATCATTTTATATCAGTCATAAACGTAAATATCTATCGTTAAAGTCAAAGATGAGATACAGGTTGTTGTGTTAGAAGTTATAGTTTATTATATATCCTAGAGAATGCTGGTAATAGTTTATTTTATACTAGATGTGCCCTCGCAGTTTCTCCGCGTCCTTTGCGCCGCAATCAAACTCCGATACATCATTTTAATACTGGATATGTCACCACAAATCCGAATCTCCAATGCAAATGAAATGCAGTTTGTGTACAAAGTATGGTCTAATGGCGACCTATAAATTATAAGACTGGCTAGTACTGTTATCTATGTGAGTCTCTCTATAGAATTTTGTAGAGATTATGACTTGAATGTATAATAGAAATCAGTGGCGAAGGGTGGATTTTTATAAAAGGGAAGCCGAAGATTCCGTGGACTTTTGTTCTACTTTATATTACTATTATTCTGTAGTTCATAGGTATTCGTGAGAAAATGTTTCGATTTTACCTAGTTGTCCCGAACTCATAAACTTAAAATACGAAAATGTTTCTCTGTTTGGAAGACTTCTTTGATCAATTAGATTAATTGTTTATATTGCTATATCCTAAATGATTCTACATACCTACTTACTTACTTTTAGAATCTGAGAATACTGTCTGTAAGCCACTTACTTATACGTATCGAAATGAGATAATTGTATTAAAATGTTTCGTAAATCCACAGCGCCGGCGTTTCTTATATTTATAATTCAATTTCGAGAATGATGTTTTATCGCACATCACATAATAGGATAGTCAATATAATATAACACTATTAACCTGTCCCTTATAACAACAAACTATTAAATTTGCTGAAAACAATACAAGCAAGTACTTACAAAAATATTCCATAGGATCCCAACGCACTACGACAAAAATAAAGTCAACCAATGCACAACACATAATACACAATCATAAATAATTAAACATACAAATTTTACTACTTTAAACAAGAAAGCGAATTTTATAACCTATTTGCAGAAAATAAATACAAATATCTGTTTTTTCTTCAAATGGTCCTATCGTTTACCGATGATTCTGCCAAAGTCAAGACGCAAGCCGTATAAAAATATAAAAACAAATAAATATAATTAAAAACTAAAAATTCAGAAGAAAGGCTGATTTCTATCAGATTTAAATAATTGATAAAAACAAAGGAATGTCAATGGCAAATTAAGTACTTAACGTGAAATGAAATGAAACTTCGTTACAATTGGTCGGTCCACTGGTTGCAATAGTGCTTTCTCGCTCTCGCAATGTTGTAGTTGTATCTTTTATCCTTGTCATAAGCCGATGGCCACCGGCTTATATGGTACCTTAGATCGACGAATACAAAGTGTCACGTGACCGTACGATTTCCGTACAGTCTGTTGTACTGGATTCCTAATTTCGCGACCGGCTTACTGCGCTCCGCGCATGCGCGCTTTAAGTACTCTCTGACTGAACCATAACAAGTTGTTAGTTGACAACCTTTAATTACAAGATGGCGTTATGAGTACGTAAATAATTATATTGAAAATTATTATTACTGTAATTATTATTGCGATTTACGTAAGAGAATACTTTTTTGTTTTATATTATTTTGTATTGAGTGGATGTTGCGTCATTGATTTATAATTGATTAATAGACAATGCTAAGCGGTTTTTGCAAAGGTAAGCCGGTAGGAATCGAGTTATATGGACACTTCGCCACTAATAGAAATACATTATTGTATCTCCTTTGTGAAATCTTGTTGTTGCTTTATGTTTTATCTTAATTTTGTATTCTTGGTGCGTGTGATGATAATTCGTTGACTTGGCATTATAAAATGCTATTAATCGTTTATGCTTTGGCTGATCGTAAGATTACCAAAATCACTCGATCAATAAGTAAATAAAGCTTTTCATGTGGTTTATTTACAGACCTGTGTGTCAAAATTTACACAGGAATATTTTTTACACTTTTTAGCGTATACCTACTTATTTTTTGTGTTGCATAATATGTAACTGTTTTTTTATGTACAATTGGAAAATTCTTCATAATTCTGTCAAAAATGAGTTAGAACTAAAGTAATTTATTTAGTAATTTGAAATAAGTAATTTAAGTAATTTTAAGTAATTACATGCTCGGTAAGTAAGATGAAAAAAATGAGCAATGAACTAATAATAAAAATTAATATAGTCTACTATTACGACAGTGCATCACCTGTTATACCAGTAATTAGTCTGTAGAAGGAACATAAAACTTTATTGTGCAACAGTCCAGACTTTACCGTGAAATCATATTTTGCAACATGGCGCGTGCGCTCTAAGCGTAAGTTTTACGAGCCCGACTTTATATAGAACCACTTTGATAACCACGCATAATTATTATTTCATTCAGTATGTTAATTTGTAATTATGTAATCGTTGCCTACGTACGTCCTAATTTGTAATAAGCTTAGGTTTGTGAACAGAATTATCTGTGTGGTGATTATAGCATGATTTCCACGGTAAGGAAACGGAAAATAAATACTACTATTAATCAATAAGGTCATGAATATAAAACAAAGACATGGCTTAGTGACACTTACATAAAACCTCAAACATAAAACTAAAAAATAAAATCTTTTATGTAGAATTCTACAAAAGAAAGAATAATTACGAACAAACAAAACAAAATGTCACCATAATATACGAACCCGTAATCTCGAGAGCACAGTTGCCCACCATGTCTGTCACACTAGCATGACACCGGTTAATCAAGAGCACAAAATTAAATATAACTCTATTAGATTCCATAATTGACTTCACCGGATATTAACTTTATCGATTCTGAATTAAGAAATATAAAATATTATAACTATTTCCGTATCTATTAATTATTATTCTCATTACTTACTATGTTATGATATTGAAATGTAGAACGCACCATAATTAATTTATTATGGTCTTTCAGGATGTCACAAAAATGGCATGTATTAAATATCAATCAAAATTTCGCAGAATTCGCGTCAATATATTTAATTGCGGACGCCAATCACATAACTAATGTTATATATTAGTTCTATGTATGTAATGCACAGTAAACATTAAAAAAACCTCCCGATTTCCGGCGGTTCCCACGGCGCGCGTCGCCCCGGTTCCCACATACATTCGCAACTTTTATAAAACAGCATTACCGTCATAAGTACGCATGCGTAGCAAATCAATCTGTCATTGGTCAGAATCAGTCGCTAGGTGTATTAAATGCCCACTCTAAAATAAATGAAATTCCACTCTGATTGGTCCTTTAACGCAATTCGAAAATAAATTAGATAATTATTACGCCTGGCAACTCGAACATCGGTGACTGGAATGCATAATTTTCGAATTGTAAATCGATTTAAGATATTTATTGGTTAGCGATTACAACAATGTGGTACGATATACCTAGATTTGCTAAGTTGTGCCCACGAATGTATTACCGTGTCACGGGTCAAGATATACCCTTTGTCAATAAAGTACATGCTATCATTGAATATGCTAAAGAAAGACACCTTTATTAACGACTGCGTTCCATCACGATCTTAATAAATGGCATATCGTATCGAAGTCTAGTTATTGGACATTAATGTTAAATAAATTCGCACAAGCAACAAGCTTGTCGTCATCTAAAAGATAATATTCAACGAAGAAGCTTTAAATAACATGACCTAATACAGTGTAAGTAATGTACGCTTAACGAGACAACTGTAGCTTTGGTTTTGCAACGATGGTAGTCTACAGCGATACATCAAAGGATATCGATACATCTGAACACCGTCGCATTTAACGCCATGTATCAATCTAAGTTCATACATCGGTAAGTAATTTCATATCTCGCCTTATGGCGATCGGCGCGACACGATACCTAAAATAGGGATGTGTAAATCAAAGAGCGTGGTTATCGATACGATGTTATCTAAAAAAGCAAGCGATGCGTGTGAATCTGCTGCGAGAGCGATCGTATGAGAATATCATAAGGTATGTCGAGTATTAACTTACCGAGGAGGTTTAAATATATTGGGAACTGTAGATGAATGTTGTTAAAGCTAATTACTGTATTCAAATGTTTTGTATCAGGGTAATGAATTCGATAAAGTGTGACATGCTAACTGATGTTGGATATAGAAATGCCAGCTGTTAGCAATTGATATTATAACAGCATAGTTTTGAAAGAGTTTCAAAGTAAAACAAAACAGGCAGCGTCGAATCAGAAAGGTGAAATATTAGGCT
This sequence comes from Schrankia costaestrigalis, assembly GCA_905475405.1. Lineage (NCBI taxonomy): Eukaryota > Metazoa > Arthropoda > Insecta > Lepidoptera > Erebidae > Schrankia > Schrankia costaestrigalis. The sequence continues at coordinate 11,107,460 of FR997843.1, read as the reverse complement.
GAGTACAGGAATAAATCCAGAGTTTGAAGAGCCCAAAGGGCTGATAGACCTTGGTAAAAACCAAAAACATGGTTATTAAAGCTACTTTAAATTTAACAAAATATTCTAGTAAGAAACGCCAATCGTCTAACACATTGTACTTATTTAATATCCTTATACAACCACATAAACTTATAAATAAAAGTCCAACTGAATAACTTTGTCTCCGATAATATAGCACGATCCAGCGATTCACTGACATTGCGACAAGTATTACTATCATGTCTAAATCACACACACTAGCTGGTTGAAGACTAGTTCGATCACTTGTCAGTTTAAAAAAGTCTACAACCAACCATAGATTCATAACCTACCTTACCTCTTTTTAAAGCAGAAAATATTTTTAATGTAAGCAGTTGGTAAACTTATATGTACCAACTTTACAAAATATGTTGTCAAATAGATCGTTAACAATATTTTTATCTACCGTATCAGTAATATCTAGTACATTATTTTCGTGATTTCATAAAAAAAAAATGAATTATGAGTGTTAATTTGTGCAGTGGAATTCGTGTGAATTTCTATTTCATACTTCGACTGTTGCGTTACTCAGTACAAATAGTTTTTCATCTTTTTGCGACGATGCTTGCGATTTATTAGTTATTACATCGAAACATTGCGAAGGACCGGCTCGTGACTGTACAGTATTACGACGATCTATGGAAGTCGTTCACTTTTTTTTAGTTTATTTATCGATACGCAGTAGCAATGCCAATGATGAAATCTCCGCTCTATATCTATTGTTGTTAAGCTCACGCTTTTTTCGACTGTATCTTGAAATTCTTAGCATCAATGTTATGAAATTAGGACATTTTTGTGGAAATATTGCTCTATTCTCATGACTATAGTGTGATTTACTCATATCATCCCATGGTTGTCGTAAAAAAAATTTAATAAAAGTTCACTGCCAAACTTGACGTAAAACTCTTTGCAGTAATATGGGCAGCGTGGTATAAGCAGGTCAAGATTCCCGTCTTAATTGGATGGGGCTCATCCGTCCATTGGTACACTAATTACATTTTATGATGACGATTGCTCTATAAGCAACATTAAAAACTCAAAGGATCTAATTAAGAGATTTTGTAGTAATCGATCATTATATTTTTACTCTGTTGGCAAATTGATGTCACGACCAACCAGTTTTATTACTCAAAGAGTTTGACACTCGATTGGTGTAAAGAGATCATTCATATTGTACACATAGCAACAGATCAAACGAATATACCTTATTCCTTGGTAATAAGGCATAATTTCGATTGAAGTTTTGTAGTTTGGTGTGTTTGAGTATGCTATATAGGTATTGAGTCAACGATCCGTTACGAATAGGCGCAACATCGCACGTTCCGCGGTACCGACCATGCACGACTTCTGCTATTGGCTGTTCATTATGTAAACATCATACAACCTTACATACACATACACACACACATACTAACTTACACAATTTTAATAACCCTGATTGATTGTATCTACGATCACGCCTAATTATACGTTAATAAATTATTATAATTGAACTACCAATAAAATGTACATTCTTAAGTTTATTAATAAACACCTACTGTATTCTTCTGAAGTAATAATTTGTCTTTCTTAATAAAACACATGCTGGGTTAAGTTATTTGTAGTGGTTGACACAGCTGTTATCATGATCGTTCGGAATCTTTCTTTCATTCATAATAACCGTTAGGCTGTTTTGCTGTTTGAGGAATATTTGTTAAAGGTTGGGTATACCAACTTCTACTTTAATATTTGGTTGGTAACAACATATCTATAATCGTTAGAGAACAGGCAATCAATGACCCAATGCAGGGCCGTGTCCCTACTGGGGACTTCCAGTAAAGGGGGACAACTAAAAATACGCTGCAATGACACTAATAACTATTAAGTACCTACAACCTATACAAAACTAATTCAGAGATTGTGTGTAGGTAACTGAACCCTAAATGAATATGTCATGTTTAACAATACATCATCGTTAATAACATCTGTTAACTTTGGGATTACTTACCACACGAATAGTAACTAAAATGTCTTATTCATAAATATTTTAATATCATTAATTACAAAGTCAGCTCTATTTGTAATTTTCCTTATTAAAACATACCTCTCGCTACACATTCTCACCTCGCTTTTCAATATTATTTCCACTTTACTATAAACTACATAATATATACGATTGATTATGTAACTAACTAACAAAAATCAATATACATAGCGGTAGTAAACCGTTGTAATTTATTACTAATGCATAACAAAACAGCAATGTAGTGGGACGAGTCATAGAAACTCATGGAATAGTACAAACGCTGTTGAGTACGTTCGACGGCGAACGAATAAGCGATTCAAATGCTAATATATCACAAGGCGGTTCGCCGTGATGATTCTCATTGGCCACGCTATTTATATTAACATACATAACGACTGAGTGGGCGGGGCGTGCGCAAACGTCACGCCGCCAAACATCTTTAATTAAACAGTAATTAGTTAATCGTGACTTAGTCTGAGATGCGCGAACTAATACTAAATCCTACTAATATTACAAATACATACCTACCAAACGTGTACTCGTCGATACATTCGACTATAAATACTTCTCGATGTGTAAATCGGGCTTAAGTCTTGTAAGCATGTATGGATGTTTGTCACTCTTTCACATAAAAACGACTGATCGGATTTTGATAAAACTTTACTACAATATAGATTATACATCAGAATAAGACATTGGCTAGAATTTATGCAGATATTGTATTTAACTTCAGCTACTTACTCGAAATAATTATCCTGCGCTGATTACCAAAGAAAAGCCCATTAATGTCCCACTGCAGGGACGGGCCTCCTTCGATGACAGAGGGATACTTGGTCTACTAATACCACGCTGGCCAAACGAATTGATATAGGGTTAAATTTCAAGTTTTCCGTCTTTTTATTACGTAAAGATAATATTCACGGATAGTCCCTTAGTCGGTTGTTACGACACCCATGGGATGAGATGGGGTGGTGACATATTGTATTCATACTCCGGTCACCACACGGAGAATTTTGGTCTTGTCCCTGAATATTCATTATGTCCGTTAATTCAATGTCTTTAAAAGATCCCACGATCGATCCTTATCCCCCGATGGATGTTTATCCCTTTTATAGTTGTCTTCTATATAATGTATCGATAATGTTTAAATAAGACACTTATAATAAAAGTTCCTACAAAAACATTTCTATCCGATTCAGCATAACTCCTAGTTTCAACGATATCCGATTAAGATTGACAATCATTCACCTAATACTTGCAATAAAGGTTCACGTCTGCGCATTCGCAACAAATCATAAGCATGGTTCAGGGACTCACGAACGCGCCATATATAGGAGTCCAAACGTCGATGCCCGACCCTTGTTCAAAGGATTTATGTCGGCTCCTTTTGGTTCAAATTAGCGCATGTCAACTGTAGGCGTGAGCGAACAAATTTGTAGCAGCACTTTAAGATGTTTTGCTTTAACTTTTTCAATGTTTATGTATTCAAAAATGTTTATGTTTAACTGTGCTTTGGCCATGTTTACAGATTGAATCTGTTTACATTTGATGTGTGGGTATCTGTTTTCTAACCCTTTCTGTTTAATCCATGTTTTTGCTCCTTGCTTGATAAGTGGCCAGTAGTACCTACATGATTTGGCATAGATCACATACCATTAGATAAAACAATATCTGCCGAAAAATTTTTATTCTTTTTTTAGATGCCAAATTGCGTGTAACAGTAGACACGTGTCTCAAAGTAATACAACTAAAACTAAACCAGTAATATATCTTCTTTTTTATCATATTACATACTAACAAAACTGTAAATTAAAACTATGTTTCCGAGTACACAAACGCGGCATTGAAACAAAAACTTTGACAGATCACAATACCGAGTCGTAATGACAAGATAATGCGGTTTAACATGTAAATGTATAGTTGCGTCGGGGAAGGCGCATGATATCTACGGCGCATGCCAACAATGCGCGTGACGGTACGTGGGTGATGGCGCGCGCCGATCAATCTTCACAATGAAGTTGTCCAATTTATTGTTGCACGATTATCGGCGCCGATATTATTTTTGTTATAACACTATCTGCTTTACTACTATGTGGGCTGAAACAACGAAACTAAAGCACGCACGTGTATATCATCCATGTAAACTCGTACCTTAAGTTTCTTCAACTTTAAATCGTAAAACGAAATAAAAAAGTTGCAACAAAAACTAAATGGACATATCTAGGTCGTTGTTCGAAAAGTAAAAAGCATCAAACATTTCACTCATCACAAACTAACACTGATTAAAAATTAGTTGAACATGTCAACCAACTTGTTACGTTGATGTCATTTCTTATTCTGTACAGTCAATTGCATTCGTAATTCTTCCATATGCGACTGGTTCGAACGCAATAGTTTAGCTGTTATAAAATCGAGTATTAATTATTAACAAAAAAACTTGGTGGTTTCGGTAGCAAGTGCTCTAGTTACCGATGTCGCAACTAAGTGGGCGTGCATCGAAGGCGAGCGTAGGAGCTGACATCGATCAACCGGCCACCCCCGCCGCACCGGTCGCGTCATTTCGCAATGTTTATACTAGTTTTAGCATACCAATATGTAGAAGATATCGTCAAAGATAAGCGTTTAACTTTAGAAAGTAGACTTGCTAAAGGCGAACTAAGTTTAGGCATAAAGTTTACGAGTATAAGTCCAATTATTACAGCTTGCGCAAATTTACTTGACCGGCATGAACTTAGTTTTCAGAGACGTTTGTGCATGTAAAGGATCCTAGATAACGCCCACTACCGACGCTCCCTGCCATTTAGTTTTATAATTACCTATATCATCTGCACAGCCATTTGCATTTTGTCTTGTCCTTTACGAATTAACAGGCATTTTGATCGTGATTAGTATAATATCTTGTTTGTTGTTTGTTTCAGGTCGGTGGCGCACGAGCCCGATGAGCGCGTGCGCGGCGGCCGTCATGCGCGAAAAGCACGCGGCCCCGCGCCGCCTCGCCTCCCCGCCGGTGTCGCCCCACGACCACCTCACCAGTCCGCTCAGCTCACCTCGTGCTGATGAACCTCTTGACCTACGAGTAACACATAAACGCCCACAACGCCTCGAAGATGAAAACTGCAATTTGATTGTGCCGTCACCACCACCGCATCCTACGCATCCAACGCATCCTGCTCATCCTGCACATCCGGCATTGTTGCAGTTTTGTAGGCGACTGCCACTTGCTCTGCCAGCGTCATTCGGTCGATACCCTTTCTTACCGGCAGCAGCAGCTACCTTGCTCGCTCCAGGCGCTCCTCGAGCCCCACCTGTACCAACGAATCCAGGTGTCCCGAGGGCACGAGACCGATATACATGCTCTTACTGTGGCAAGGCATTCCCCCGTAGTGCAAATTTGACGCGACATCTGAGAACACATACAGGAGAGCAGCCCTACCGCTGCAAATATTGTGAGCGCTCTTTCTCTATATCGTCTAACCTGCAACGACATGTAAGGAATATACATAACAAAGAGAGACCGTTTAGATGTCGTCACTGCGACCGCTGTTTTGGTCAACAAACGAATCTTGATAGACATCTTAAGAAGCACGAAGCAGAAAATGGAGACGACAGTCGTCGAAGGTCTCCGGATGAAACATACTTTGAGGAGATAAGATCGTTTATGGGTCGCGTGGCACCAGGTCGAAGAGCTACTGCTACCACAAGCCCCGCTGATCACACTTGATAGTGAAATATGCTGACCATATTCACAGTTTCTATCTGGTCGAAGCATCCAAATGACTTTTATACATATTTTTAGAACCATTTATCGTTTAAACTATTCGATAGATTTCCTTAAAGAATGAGCGCCTACTATTGTTTATTTAATCAGTTAAAATATTTACAACAGAAATGACATTTAAAATGTTATCATGTTGCTGCAAGAGAACCAAGTAAATGTGGATTCAGGGAACAACTTTGTACGCACAGCATCACTTCAAACTGTACCTTAATCACTTCAAATAAGATTTATTTTCGAAGGACAATGTATAGCTTGTGCTGCTATGCGTACAATGGTCTTACCTAGTAATGAACGCGCATCATCACTTTTGTAAATACCCATGAATGTTACCGAGTTAAGCACATTGAATTGGCACGATCGAGTGAAAGCTAATATACATGCCACCAAGTCGGCTATTAGAATTACCTATGTATTATAAATAAAGTGATATCGAATCTCGTGTACTTAATGTAAATATTAAGCCTATTGTAGTATACTTAGTAAAGATGCGTACCGAACTTTCTCTACCGATAATTTTATGGAAAAAAAAAAATTTTGTACGTATAATTATTCCTCGTCATTAAAGACATAGTAGACAATTATTATTAAGTGTTCAGAGAGTGTTCGCTATTATAGAATTACGATATATCGATGTACTGTATGGATGTAAGTAGTTTCTTTTATACTATTTTTTTTTTTGTAAATTTCGCTTTATTTGATGTAAAATAATTAGTATTATTAGTCTGAGAGGAAACGCCGGTTACCAATAAAAATATAACTTGTTGCTTATTGAAGATATTATTAAATATTTTTATAAAATGTTAGAAAGAGTTGTTTAAAAATTATCTTATTTGTCAAAATTTTATGTATATTATGTATGTACTTACACTAAAAAATTTGTAAGTTATTATCGTTTTGGGTGTCGCCCACAGGAATTATAGGTTCTGTGGCTTAAAGATACCTACATTGTTAAGTTTCAATACATTATGCAAATTTACAATATAATATTTTAACTATATTGAGATTTTATTTAGAATTAACGCAGATATTAGAGATTAGAACAGAATTTTCATGTAACATTCTGCTTATTCGAAATTTATTACTAAATTAATATAAATACAGATCTGTGATTTAATTTATTGCTGGAATACAACGAAAATTATAACAGATTTATAATTAAATCTCTCATAAAAACTAATTTAAACGTTCCTGTAAGTGTAGATAGATCTCTATAAATGTTGCGAGTGTAATAAATATTATGTTTTTTCAGGTATAAAACTATATTATAAAGAATTTGTAATGAGTGTACGTAGCAGACCACGCATTAAAAGAATCTACTTGTTCTTTTATCTTACTACGAAAAGTTATTTTGTCCAATTCATTGATAAATTTCTAAATCATTCTATGTTTATCTCCAAGTCAAACTTCAACGTCAACTTGCGCAGTCGGGCAGAAATGTTTCTAATGGCTTATGATAATTTCCCCAAATTCAATAACATTCATTTTTATGTGTATTCCTTTATTAACCATTAATAATTTTGTCGAAGCTGCAGGCCAATTTCTTATAAATTCTTTCAATAATATCAGACATTTCACTTTATGTAGAGAACAAGTGTGATGTAATTAGCGCAAATGCTCATTAAATTCTTACCCAATTATTTCAGTGTCACTGTTACCTTGTGTATGAATGTCTAATATAATATATTCCTACCAAATTATGTATTTGAATCACATTAGAGATGCTATTTAACTTATAATTAGAATGTATAATTCATAGAGATTATTACCTGTATCGTTTTATACTTTTGATACCTTTTAGTCGTTCAAAGGTCACTGATTACCTTGTCAAAATGAAATAAATAGTAATAAAACTTTTATGTATGCATTTTTATTTATTTCTTCTTATTATATGTGGTGACGCTCCATCTCACGCCGAAGGGTTTGTAAAAGACCATTGCACGTAGCTTAACAGTCTAGTTAAAAGATGGAAAAATTAAATTGGCACAAAGCCCGATACCGTCGATATCATATTACAGTACGGCGTAAAGATGCCTGTAACACTCACTTAAAAAACTCAAGGACTTTCTTGACAGCACAGGCAAATTTTCTCCTAAATGGAATTTGATCCTTTGACCTTGTGCAAGCAGTCTTAATTGCCTTAAACAAAACTTAACAGCATGACTACTTTTGAAATTTTGCAAGAACGGGCTTTCTCCTTATATAGAGGGAAACTAGGTCTAACTATATCACGCTGGCTAGACGAATTGGAGTAGGATTTACTATCAAGTTTTCGTAGAGATCATATCCGCACACTGAGTGAGTTGGAGTAGTCATGTATTGTACTCTGTCATTCACCATAACAGCCCATTACGCCAAACGGATTGGTATAGGGTTTAATTTCAAGTTTTCCTTCTTTTTATTTCGTAAAAATAATATTCACGAATAGTCCCTTAGTCGGTTTTTACGACACCCATAGGATGAGATGGGGTGGTGACATATTGTATTCTTACTCCGTCACCACGCGGAGTACTCTGTCATTATTACACGGCTACAAAATTATCTCACACTTATAAGTATGGAAAGTCACAGCCCTATCTCTACCTAACGGATGTCATCCGACAGGCCAAAAGGAGGCAACTCTTGACACAAAACCATTCACCAATCTGCGTGGCTCATAGGGTCCAGTAGATTAAGTTTTTCTTTATCACTGTAATACGTCAGGTTTTCTTCTTTTTGATTTAGTAGATATTATTGCTTCTGAGTGTAATTCTTTAGTCAGCTGTTAGGTACATTTAATGGAAAGATCGAGCCATCGACTGCTATTTTACAAGCGACATCAGACCAGCCCGTGAGAGAAACCCCATCTTGCAGTACCCAGACGCCATTCTAAAATAGCAAGCAGGAAGCTCACAGGTAAATCGGTTGCACACCAAGTACTTACCACGTTGATCGTTTACAGTTCCACCTACTTATCTAAATAAAAAGTGTGCTTATTATTACCATAATATTACAGTCATATGAAACCCGCATTGAAGTAGTGGTGACTGAGTTAGGGCATTACATGGCTTAGTTGCCTACATTCCTGGGCTGTATTTGCGCTTTCCATTAGGTTCGATACAGTCAGCACAAGCCAATACAATTTAAAAAAATACCTATTAAATTTTTTCACGATTCTGAAAGCTGATTAAATGTCTTTATACCTAAGCATTTTTTTGGCCAACTAGGAACTCCTAAACTGATTAAATTGGTAGCTATCTCACATGATCTTTGAACTGCACGACAAAAGACACAAACAAAAACTACTACAAAAAATATATTAGGCGTGTTTATACAAAAAAGTGATGCAAAAACATTAAATGCGATTTAAGTCGAACGCCATTTTGAATTGAAGGGCGCCCGGAGGCTACGCCCGACGCAGCCTCACGAACACCGTTTACGATATGATTATGCTTTATTGCCATTAATTTGCGACAAACGAAACCGCCCAGCACCATCTAGACCGCCATATTGGCAAACTATTAAATTTATTGATCTAATCTTAACAACTGAATGCCATACCCAAGTGTTTAGGTAGTAAAAACAGGCTTAAAGTAGCCTTTATTATTGCCAGGAAAAAGCAGAAGTTAATACTGAATTTGTTATACAACAATAAGAAATATAAGGTATAAGATGTCATTTGTATATACTGCGGATGTAGAGTTCGTACTGTCCTGGGTTGACTGGTGTATTCCTTAAGAATTAAATAGACTTTCTATCTTAGTGACGCTGTCTACGCATTTTATCCTCAAACATAAAATGATGATGAAAGTTTAATAAACGTAAAAAGGCGCTATTTATGGCTAACGCAGACTGACTGAAAGGGATTTGTCAATGCCGCGGCATCATTTTAAAGCATAGCAATTTATGTCGTATTTCTGTAACAGTACGGTTGAATTTCCATTAGTAAAAATTAAAATGCTTTGCCATGCCGTCCAGGTCTGCGTTAGCCATTAGTCGTGGGGTAGTAGGATATGTCACCGTCGCTTAAACTTGTGAGACCCTCAGTCTGTATTTGTCCGACTTTTGAAATGATGAATTCTTAATTCAAAACGAACAAAGTACAAGACTAGTACCGGTAGCTTTAATAAACATATAATATCGTCATAAACACTTTATTTAGGATTTACAGGGACAACAATGTTATTGCAGGATAAAAGAAAGCTTTATTTAACCTCCTGGGGCCTGGCGTCATATATATAATACATACCAGAAAATATAAAATACAGTGCCATTTAATGAGATTCGTGTTAAATTTTAATATTTAAACACTAACGTTTAGTAATTTAAATAAAAATAACTTCTTTTTTTTTATTTTTATTGAATAAGTAAATAATAAATTAAAAAAAAAAATATTTTTATAATTTAAATAAAAATGTTCTGGGCCCCAGAAGGTTAAAGAATATCGATGTTGACTCACACATATCTTCAGATTTTTGTATTCCGCCCCATTTATTTAATTATGCATGTTAATATTTTGCAATACTTATGAATAACATCACCCTATCATCATCACATCGATCCATTCTAAGTTAGCTCCTTACTTCCTTGTCATAAGAGTCATTTTTCAATGCAAACACACAGCTTGACCAGCAGCCATGTGCATTTACAAAGCGGCTATGACCACCAAAACTAAATAATTATCAACTTAATGAATAAGACGTTATCTAGATGTGGAATCTTGTTTTGGTACGTCGATATCGAAATAAGGCACTATTAGAAAGGTAAAACCTATTTGGAGGACCTAATATTTGTAATCCATATATTTTTTTAATGAATGATAGACGAGAGCAAAAGTTTTGCTCTTGTTTTTATAATAGATACGTGGGTTAGTGATTTAATAGATACAGAAAGTGGCCGAAGTAGTTGTAGATAAGTTGTATAGTATATTGTGAACTCGGGAGTCGGACAAGAACGGTATCACTAAGGCACTGGCGCAATTGAAAAGAGATCTGCGAAAATATTATGTTTCAGTTTTAGTTTTCACTGCGTTTAAAGATACAGTTTTTGTAAATAATTTGTACTTACTTCTAAAATATGATATATTTTTAAGTGCTAATTATTTCCAAGCAAATATAAGACAAAAATAATTAAAAAAGCATTTTAAAGTAAATACTACTTTTCTGTTGTAAGCCAAGTCAAGATTGGAAAATCGCTTCTAGCGTTAACTGTAACAACGTAAATAACTCACACGATTGACTTTTAATTTACTATCCTGACAAAGAACAATTTGATAGCAATTAATGATAACTTGATTATAATTTATTAATACAGGTTTCATAATTATTTACGACAGTGGCGCCTGTTTCAAGTGCTATAAATTATTTTAGACGCATGACATTTAGTTTTTTTAGATAATTAAAAAAAATATAATTGAGCTGTTAAATAATAGTGTAATTATACTATATACTTAGAATTCAATCTCTGCCAGCATTCTTCCTTACTAAAGAGACGGCCTTCTCTTGAGATAGATTCAATCTTGGCTTGCCATACTGGTTAAAGGTATTGGAATATCTATTGGTTTTTTTTGAGAATTTCGCTTAATGCAGACAGTTATTCCTTATGATTAGTGAATATTTCTTTTACAAAATTTACGACGATCACGGGACAAAAAGAAATTATCATAATTTGTATTATTGTAATTTTAAAGTGTAGTACGCTGATGACTTGCGCCTCAAAGTGCCAGAGCAGGGTGGGGCAGTTGCACAACGATGGCACGGCGACTGCTCAAGCTCGGGCGCCTTGTTAGCGGGCGCGCGTGCCTTGCCACCGTTGCGTTGGATTATTTATTGCTTATTGAAAAACTACCGATATCTTTACCTAGTCATTTTTCTACTCGATCGTTAGTAACTTTTTGTTCAGCCATTTTTATTTGAACGCAAATCGACGGTGATGCAAAGGAGAAAGCAATTATTTGTTAGCTTTTGTTAAGAAATGTGTTTAATAGTTGACCTAGTTTTAAGTTCTGTTTATTTAATCATAAGCTAGTCAATATAATACGCAATTCAATAAACTATAAAAAGGATTTATGTTACTATTATGTTCTCACTGTTAATAAATATGAACTAGTAGCAATAAAGTACTAGTTCAAATATTAATATACATATCTCACACATTTGCGCAACTGTATCACGTACGAAGCTGACCAGAAATTGCCACAAAACTTCCCGTTATTCTGATATTTAGATATGTATATTCACTATGTATATTTTTGCACTTGGTTGGTGGAAAGCTTGATGTTAACTAATCGCAAGCTATTAAAGAATCTTCAGGGCGATATAAATCTGCTAAACACATCATGTATCTTCCATCTCTCAGTTTATTAAAGCTACGGAAAATTTATACTTAATGAATTAAACATTTAGCCTGCGTGATAATGAACTAAAAATTAAAGATAATCAACACCTAATCTACTGTCAAATGTATCTTAAAGGTGACTTAAACACTACTGCTACTATTTAAGTCTGTATTTCTAGCATAGAAGAAGAACTTGACACAAAATACGATACCTAACTGTCTGTCTGGGCAGCGTCGTATCTTTAGGTGAATTCAAGTATAGAGAAATTCCATCCTTTTATTATTGCAACATGCTGGCAGAAGTAGTAGTAGTAACCACCGCCAAATGACGTCGGCAATGTCATATTATAGCCAATCATAATCATCATAACAGCCTACTAATGTCCCACTGCAGAAGGGACGGGCCTAGCATAACAGCCTACTAATGTCCCACTGCAGAAGGGCGGAGGGATACTTGGCCTACTAATACCACGCTGGCCAGACGGATTGGTATAGGGTTTAATTTCAAGTTTCCCTTCTTTTTATTTCGTAAAGATAATATTCTTGAATAGTCCTTTAGTCGGTTTTTACGACACCCATGGGATGAGTTGGGGTGGTGACATATTGTATTCTTACTCCGTCACCACACGGAAAACTTCACCACATGTACAGATTATTATCCTGTCTGTATGTTCTTTGTGTACGTTGAATTGATGTTTGTAAAATCCCAGAGCACAGGGCACAATTCCTAGTGCGGAAGTTAACTTTAATAAACAACACAAGCTCTTTCTTGCAGTGAGAAGTTCTTAAGCTGACTTATATAATTTAAGGTTGGGTTTAATGTGCGTTGGGCTTGTACAATAGATGCAGATAAGATGTAACCGAAATCAACCTGTCTGTGGTCAGTTGCGTTATTTTTTTGAGTGGAATAGTTTCACTACTACAATGATGTAGAGTGATTGGAAAAGACAATTTTTTTAACAAAATGATGGTAAGCTACGTCGCTTTTACATACATACATAAACTCACGCCTTATCCCGTCCTGGGTTGGCAGAGACGACAGAGCCGCACTTGTCACGATCCTGGCAAAAAAATTGGGCGTCGTCCACATTCATTAAGCGAGTCATACATGCTTTTACTGTAGCTAAGCTCGGTAGGGAGTGATTAAGTTAAACAAAGAAACTCAACAATAATTTCTTCCATAACTACTGACTGATTCCGCCTCCCTGATTGACTTTTACCTCTTCCATAGAACTAATCTTGCTTCCTGCCAAAGTGATGGAAAAGCTCGGTGTAGTGAAAATATCTGCCTTTATAGCCCCCGTGATTTCTATTACTAATAGCCATGCATGACATAGAATTCCATCCGAACCCAGGACGATAGAACATTATTAAAACATCACTAATACACTTTTTTTTTCGTGTAGGATATATATAATACCTACTTTGATAATTCGCAAACCTCTCTTCGGCTCCGCCACAATCAGACAACTTCAGTTCTACATAAATATCGAACTAGATATAATCATTCAAGACACCTCAACTTTTAGTGATTTGCCAACCGTAAAACCTAGCAATGTCACATCTAGTTACTCTCTACCTCATTTACTATAGGTGACCAATCAATCACGTTGCCAGTGACGTGGACGTGCTTAATTAACGGAAAGCAAGGTCAGCTGATGAAACAGGCCTAGCACCCACTCTAGTTTGTCACAAAAATATCATTAAGTCGCGTCCACGCCTTTAAAATATATATTACACGCCCTTTTAATATTGTTTCGCTTGATGATGATGAGGCTATTAATTCGCACGAAATTACTTCTGGTAAGTCTTACATCATCATTACTTCTACAGACTCATAAAAAAATTGTTGAAAATTATGTAGCTACTTTTTTTTTGTTTAACGTAGGGCAAAGACTGTAAGGTATGTGGTTAAGTTAGCAGTTGGTATGTAACTATTAAATGGCAAATAACTTCGAGAGATTGAAAACCATTCATCATCATCATATCAGCCAATCGACGTCTACTGCTGGACATAGGCCTCCTGAAAGTATTGCCAACTTGGGCGGTTGAAAAAAAAACCATTCAATTCAATATAATAATTAAAACTATACAATAAAGGAATACCTAGTTCGTTAACTCCAAAAAGATATTTATTACCTTCAAAGTTTGTCATCTCTTTAAAAATATACTTTTATATTTTTTTTGCGTAGGTACTTTCTACTTCCAGACAAAGAAATTTTGACATAATTAGTTTAGTAATTTGATATTTATTAGAAAAATATAAAATATCTAACTGGCTAAACTGAAAATAATCGGCTCAGGTCTTAAAGTCGGTTTTTAATTCAGTAAATGTAATAATTATAAATGTAAACGCGGTTTTACATTACGTAAAACATTTACCAAACAGCATAGATGTCGCGTAGATTCATTGAATCCAAGTGACACGCGAATATGCGCAATATGCATCAAGGTTTATTAATATGCTAATGAGTTGTTTATTAATTAATATCGGTGTGAAGTAACAGATAATAATATTAAAACAAATTGCATTTTATTTTAATATAGCATCCGCCTACTATGTCGCCTAAGGCTAGGATTTTAATCTTGTATTAATAAAATGAAGCGAATACAATGATAGGAGAAACTATAGAAATAAAAATAAAGTAAATAAAATATTCCTCACACTTTCACACAACGCCATCTAGCCCCAAACTAAGCAGAGCTTGTACTATGGATACAAGATAACGGATACACATACCTAAATTCTTTTCATTTTGTAAATACATACATATTTATTATACATAGAAAACACCCAGACCAATGCAAACAATCATGTTCATGCACACAAAGATTTGCATTGAGCGTGAATCGAACCCGAGACCTCTGCGTAGCAGTCACGTTAAATAACCACTACGCCACAGAGGTCGTCAAAACTTTACTTTATTTGTCGAGTTCATTATTTAAATTTGGAATCGCTCGGGCCAATAATTGTCCATATTATCCAATTGGCTGGATGTTCTATGTGATCGTTTAAATTAAGTAAACTAAATAACGACACAGGACATGCTCCCTAGTTTCTTTTATTTTTAATGATATTCATATTTTTACTTATACTTAGGTAAAAAAACAATAGTTCTCAATGGATTATAATTATTATTTCAATTGTTCCAAACACGTGTTCGATTTCAAACCTCATTATAGAATTGTTATTGCAGCAAATTCAGAATAATTCAATTTACATACCGCTCATAAATTCGATGTCAAATTGCTCAAATTCAAGTCAATCTTGCTCCAAAAACATGTAGAAAAGCATTAAGCCGTCTCAACGTTGACTTGTACCCTATACTTATTTTACACCTCGCAGTCATGCGATCTTATAAGTTGTGAAACTGACTGACATGAAAATTTTTGGTCTCTTAACACGCCCAATTAACGGTCAACATTTACTAAAGTGAACATTTCCTTCGTATACCGGTATATTAAAATATTGTCCCTAATTTACTTCAATTCATTCATAATACTCATTGCTGTTTATATGCTAAAGAGTTAAGACCCCTTCATTTTAACTCACGATTATCATTTCTTTGAAAGTTTATTGACAACTTGTCTCAAAATTCGATAGCAACCAGTCCTGCACAAGGAAATATTTGAAGGAGGTAGGGTTCCTAAGATAGGATAGGTATATAGGACATTAAGATGCGGAACCAGCTTCCGGCTCACGTATTTCCTCCATCGTATAGAAATTGGATCCTTCAAACGCAGTGTGAAGAAATCATTTGGCCAAACCGGCAAGATGATGACGACGGATTGAAGTTATTTTTAGACTTCTATCCGTTAGCTTCATTTTCGGGCTGTACTCGCGCTTTCCATCAGATTCGATATAGTCATATTGCCGTGTTTTGTATTAAAAAAAAAAGATATAGGTATCAAGTAGTGAACGTTATAATAAAATTGGCTGGTATGATAAAATGTAGTGTAATATGGCGTATACCAAATCGCTCATGACGCGATGTCATTACAGGAACGGAAAACGACTCAAAAACCTATTTGAAAGCCACTTGTATTCATTGATAAGACTATGTTTAAATATCTAATAACTTTTTAAGTAATTAGTAGATAGATTATCAAGTAAATATATTTCGGTATAACATAAAGGAGAAGTTTATGATATCAAACATCACGTTTATTTAAAGCTTATTGAACTTCTGTCCATCGATATGTATCTCGTTAAATTATATCATAGTGTTGCTACCCAACCAGTTAAGGCGGCATGCCCAGGCATGTCAGGAGCATGCCTCGCGGAGATATTTTGATGAGGACGCGATAAATTAATTACAGAGTGGTATGGTAGTTCACTAATAAACAGGTAAACTTGCTTATCGATATCGTAGACTAGATATCGTCACGGTAATGACTGGTCTTAGATTTAATGACATTGCCAATTTAGGTATGCAAACCTTTTTAGTTAGTTAATGTTTAAAACCTCTTTGACCTTCTTCTATTTTTTTTTTATACAACCTAATACCGTGATCGTCATTCACGAAAAATAGATACCTAATATTTATGTCATTGATAACAGCCCATTCATGTTCTACTGCAGGGGTCCTTCCGTAACGGAGGGTTACTTGGCCTACTAATACCACGCTGGCCAGACGGATTGGTATAGAGTTTAATTTCAAGTTTTCCTTCTTTTTATTTCGTATAGTTAATGTTCACGGATAGTCCCTTAGTCGGTTTCTACGACACCCATGGGATGGGATGGGGTGGTGACGTATTGTATTCTTACTCCGTCACCACACGGATAATGTTGTAATTATGTCATAATAAATACGATTTGTCATAATAAATACATCACTTTTCTAAGATTTAGCTAAAGACACCCAAGATAATTCTACTCACCTATTAATTAGAAACGCTTATTAACGTTTATAACATAGAAGTAAAATTTTATTTAAAGATTAATTTTATAGAGCTTATTGGTTATCGTGTAGGCGTACCGGGATGAACAACCGCTATTACTCACTATAAACATCTATTCATTTCAGTAATTACAAATTAATATGGTAGCAACTACCACATGTTTTAAATATCTTGATAACACCAACTTATTAAATGTTTTTATATTCATAAATCGTAATAAACAAATTAAGTAGGATGCCTCGAGGCCAAACACTGTAATTATAGATATATCGAAATAAACACGAACAAATTCGATTATCGAATAATTTTGGCGATGGACGTTGTCATACATCAATTTAATGTAAGCACAAATCGAGAAACTTATAGCGTAGTTAAATGTACGTGAATATCAATATACGTGCATCGAGCATCGATAATTGTACGGTAGCCGTGACGATAAGAGTCGACACTATTGTGCATAATGTCGTCCAGTATTACTAAATTATACAGTGCATACGCGTGGTACTTACCGAGAACAACCGGTTTATCTGTCAGGGTACCTTAAGAATTTGTAAAACCCTCAAGGTTGTAATTGAGGCTCCTTCCTCGTCTTGAAATCTTGCTTGTCTTAAGAAAGTTTGTAGAAAAACCACATCGTCTTCAATTTAAGTAAAAAAACTGCCCGTTTACTATACTGTTTTAAAATGAAAACCCTTTGAAAGAAATTGGACTAAAACTTAGAAAAAACTACAGAACTTGTGCGTTTCAAATGTGTTAGCAAAGCAAATAAAGCATAGAACTGTACGTGTACTTATATAGTTTTGAGTTGAAACCTAAAATGGACTGAAACTTTAATAATTGTAAACTGTATTTTTTAACTATCTATATTCAGTAAGAATTGAGAAAACAGGAGTATGGTCAAATGGTTTAAACAGTCATGTACGTTTTAGACCTGCCTCTCAACTTTGTATTAGTAAACCAAATTCTGAACTTTTCCTTCATGCTAATCCTTTTTCATATTAACAGCATTAGCTGCATCCAGATAAGTAAAGACTGTCGAAGACTATGAGTAATTAAGACTTCATCATAACAGTCCATTAATGTCCCACTGCAGGGACGGGCCTCCTTCCGTGACGGAGGGATACTTGGCCTACTAATACCACGCTGGCCAGACGGATTGGTATAGGATTTAATTTCAAGTTTTTCTTCTTTTTATTACGTGAAGATAATATTCACGGATAGTCCCTTACTCGGTTTTTACGAAACCCATGGGATGAGATGGGGTGGTGACATATTGTATTCCTACTCCGTCACCACACGGAGACTTAGTTCTAGTAAATGAAAATTCTACTTAAGACTGAGATTGGGCGAGGCGTTCTAGCTTTGACGTCATGTCATAGAGAATTCCATTCATAATAACTACTAAAAAAGTACTATAAAAAAAACATCTATCGAAATACGTAATTAAATTTAAATTAAAGAAAGTGCTTAATGTTTTTAATGAAACCTCTGAGCAGACTTCTACGTAATTTGTACGTATCATTCCACATAAACTAAGTCACGGGGAACACCTTATTACGACTCATAAATAATGATCTACAGTAGGCTGTTATTAGCGTGGTATTAATTAAAAAGCTAATTAATTGATGACAATATTAATACGTTAGAATCATAACAACGTATTTCTATTTTCTTGTTTCAAATCATATTAAAATTTAACGTGAACTTAAAATGCTTTGGTGGTAAAGCGGTTGTGCACGAGGTTGCGGGTTCGAATCCCAGGCAATACAATTTTTTGCAAATTATTGTTTTGAATCTGAATGTCTTTTGTTTGTACTCTCCGTGCTGTGACGGAGTAAGAATACTAATGTCACCACCCCATCTCATCCCGGGTGTCGTAAAAACCGACTAAGGGGCTATCCGTGAATATTATCTCTACGAAAGAACTTGAAATTAAACCCTATACCAATCCGTTTGGCCAGCGTGGTAGGCCAAGTATCCCTCCGTTAAGGGAGAAGGCCCGTCCCTGCAGTGGGACATTAATGTGCTGTTATGATGATGTCCTTTGTTTCAGTTAAATTGATGATTGTGAATTCCCCATGACAAAGACAACCTATAGTGCGCGCGTAAGCTTTTTTAAAGAATAAAAACGAAAAATAATATTTTATTAATTTTCTGTACGGAACCATGAATGTTTGGTCTAGATGGATGACAGGTACAGTTGTCAGACGTCGTCATATTATAAATTCAGCTCGAACGCAACAAGTTTTTCCGTTTAGCTCCATTATGTTATATTCCGCTCTTCAACATAATTTCCTTCAAGAAATATAACGCGATATTACATCTACACTTCCTGATATACATTTTAAAAGTCATTTCTTTATGGCCTCAAGGTGATTCGAGAAAATGTGCAACAAACTCTTATAAACGCTAGAGTAGACTCAACTCTAAAGCGATAAGAGAAGCTATTTTTATAATTGAATAAATAACTATTACTTTTTCGCAATGTCATCTACTTATCTAGTACCAACTAAGCAGAACTTACATAATAGTAATTAAATTATATTGGGTACATCATCATAACAGCCCATTAACGTCCCACTGCAAGGACGGGCCTCCTCCCGTGACGGAGGGATACTTGGCCCACTAATACCATGTGGGCCAAACAGATTTGGTATAGGGTTTATTTTTCAGTTTTCCTTCTTTTTTATTTTAGAAAGATAATTTTCACAGATAGACCCTTAATCGGTTTTTACATCACCCATGGGATGAGATGAGGTGGTGAAATATTGTATTCTTACTCCGCCACCACACGGAGATCCGTCACCACACGAAGAAAAACTTTATTACTACTGGTTAAATAATTTGGTTCTTATCTCAAAAAATATGTAAAATATATTATTATTACTGTAAAAGGGCTTTTTTATAACATAGTACTGAGATAACATTAAATCCGATATTCAAATGTTAAATAATTTTCTAATTAAAAAACCGACTTCAACAGGAGTCGGTTAAAAACCATGCTGATAACAATTTCTAAGATTCGTATTAAATAAATTTCTGCAGTCGTCTTCATCATAAGATCATGTTTGTGTAAAGTTTTCATTAATACGAATAAAATAAGCCCAAACACTAGGTAGCTGCTATATACCGTTGAGAAGTTTCCTCGACCCTCAGTCGTCTTCATCATCAGATCATGTTTGTGTAAAGTTGTGTAAAGTTTCCATCAATACAATTAAAATAAGCCTAAACACTAGGTAGCTGCTACATACCGTTGAGGAGTTCCCTCGACCCTCAGTCTTCTTCATCATCAGATCATGTTTGTGTCAAGTTTCGTAAAGTTTTCATCAATACAATTAAAATAAGCCCAAACACAAGGTAGCTGCTATATGCCGTTGAGTTGTTCCCTCGACTCTCTGTGGTCTCCAGCATCAGACCAGTTCTGACTCTTGACTATTTGGTAGTGACGTCAGAGATGCACGTATATGACAACATTTTACATAATGCGTCCCTACAATTTTCAAGAGATGCCCTCGATTTCTCTAGGATCCCGTCATCCAGATCCAGATCTGGTGACAATGGGACCAAATGGGAAGTATACCCAATCGAACAAAAAAAAAATTTTTCAAATCGGTCTAGCCGTTTTCGAGAAATCAGGTAACAAACACAAAAAATAAAAATAAAAAAAATAAAAAAAAAAAAAAAAATACAACCGAATTGAGAACCTCCTCTTTTTTGAAGTCGGTTGACAAAAAGGTGTATAGCAGAATCAACTTGCAAATTAGTGTGTAAATTGTAGACGAGTTTTTCGCAACGAGTCGATTTATACGCAGATTATACTTGTCTCAAATTAATACATTGACATAGCTGGAAAATTTCGTCTCTCAGTTGACTCATAGTTAATTACACTTTACTTATCTTATATTAAATAAATATCATGCCTTAAAGCCCGATTT
The DNA here is from genome assembly GCA_905475405.1 of Schrankia costaestrigalis. Taxonomy (NCBI): domain Eukaryota; kingdom Metazoa; phylum Arthropoda; class Insecta; order Lepidoptera; family Erebidae; genus Schrankia; species Schrankia costaestrigalis. The sequence goes on along the minus strand of FR997843.1, from coordinate 11,086,468 downwards.
ACACATCGACAAGTACAGTAGCGAGTTAAGTAGTAAGTTGTTGATTAAGTTGATTTAAATAGTTCTCCATCCTATTTTTTGGCGAGTTAAGTTGGCGAGACGCGAGAGAGGGGGCTACTTCGTACTTAACTCGCCAAAAACTAGGATGGAGATTTATTCAAATCAACTTAATCAACAACTTAACTCGCTTTTGTACTTGTCGATGTGGTAATCGGGCTTAACGTTTGACATGTTGTGACTGATTAAGCACATTTCTGTCGGCACAGCCTGCCTTCGGACCTTATTAAATAATATTTAAGGATAGAAATAAACTCTTATGAAAGAAAGCACATGAGACACATTAAGTTTGGCTAACGTGGTCTTAGTAGCATCTGTTCAGCACTTCTGTAAAAGGTGACCGAGTGGTAGAGAAGCTGATGCTGTTCTGTCTGATGCTGCTGAGCTGATTATGTCTCATCTCTTCTTCTTATATGTATCAATGAAACCGACTAAAGAAAAGTTCGCAATTTTTTTTGCAAAAAGAACTGTAAATTTTACAACAAAGACGTTTCCTATTTGTCTGGCCCACTCAGACAGTAGACAAAGTTCTCCTCTATCACTAAAAGAGCACCTCCCTCCAGTGTAATATTAATTACCTGTTAAGCTACATAAATGACGTAATAAACTTAAATGCTATAAAAAAAAGTTTAATACCGTTCACAGTTCACTTAAAGTATGCATGCTGTAATAAGAAAAAAATACGTTAAAGTTGCAAAACGAGAGCAGATGCCGAAATAATGAGGTGCCCGGGTGCCCGGGATATTCCGTGAGTGCGGGTTGTATGCGTCTGTGCATTCAACGTCGTGGTTAATTACTGTTTGTCTGATTTATACCGTTTTGGGAGGTCGGTTAAGTTCTTTTTTTACGTAAGTCTATTTTAATTGATGTAAGTACATTGTTGTGGTGTTAATTTCATAGCTTTTCTATTGTTTTTTATGCTTGTAATAATAAAAATTAGATGCACCTTAACAAATAAAAAGTTTTATAAATGAAATCACATTAAATTCTTCAGAATAATCGATAAACATGAATTATACAAAAATAGCCACATACCACAAAACCTTTCTTATCTATACGACGTTTTAATAACCTAATCTCGTAATGCCTTCAGTTTATCTCCTAAGAGAAAACATAATCAGTATACACAATTCTCTTACAAATAATCTTATTACGTATGACATATTCTTAAGATAATCATGTACAGAAATTTCACAAATAACATGAATTATTCATTATTGCATTCCAATGTAAACAAAATTATGACAACATCTACTAACGACGACGGAATAACACCCTTACGTAGCCCGAGGCAAAACTCATGTCTGTCTTATTATAATAGACGTATTGAAAGCCAATCTGATGATAAACATAAACAGTTACCAGTCAAAAATGATACTCCCTTCCCCCCCTTACGTGTACATTATTAGATTACAACAGACGAAATGTAATGATTAGGTTGGGGTCTCAGTAAATTGGTCGTGTTGTCCACGGCAATCTGTTTTCACTCTCAATGCGATCCCGCTATGTGATTTTCTACGGTGATACAGTTTTTCATTCGGCCACAACTACTACGCGACTGGTTTCACTGATTGTCGTCAACGAGCCACTGTACAGTAAAAAGTGTACTTGGTTTGAACACAGTTTAACTGTTTCATACAAGAAGCTACCTAGTTTATATTTTAATGTTTATAGCTTTTTGAAAAAAGACCTGGTTGTGTGTAGATTTTCTTGAAAATGGCATTGAAATACGTGAGCTTCAAGCAAGCTTATTAGCTGGTTGTTGCTTTAGATTATGTAACTTTAAGTACACAGTTATCAACATACCATTATGTTATTGTATTCCTAAATGTTTCTAATGTAAATACAGTCCTGTTTTTTCTCTTTGTGCCTACTTCACAGATGAGAACTAAACTCTAAAATACTGCTCCGATTGGTTAGCCATCCATAAGTCATGTAAGCAAACGTGTCCTAGAGTGGAGACCGCGACTCGGCAAACGTAGTGTAGGACGCTCCCCAGCTAGGCGGACCGACGACCTCAAAAAGGTCTCTGTGTCGGACTGGATGCGGAAGGCGCAGGACCGTGTTCTGTGGCGCGTGTTGGGATAGGCCTATGTCTAGCTGTGGACTGCAATAGGCTAATTGATTGATTGAATAGAAGTCTACTTGATTTGATACTAGTACCTTACTATACCCCTTCCACTATATTTAACAACATTTGACAGATTGACGTTAGTGACGTTCAGCAGTATCTCGAATGTAATCCCATTCGATTGTAAGCGATTTTGCGATTTTTCAAATTACTTTATTTTACACATTTGGATCCTTACATCAACTTACATTATCATTTTATTATTGTTTCTTTCTTCTATGTTAAGAGAATTAGCCTATACCTTAAAATGATAAAATTATAGTTAGCTTAGGTATTATTTAAAATACATAATTTATCGTGACACATTCGCGGGTTATAGCTAATCTAAAATAACATATTAAGTACATTTTATAAATGTATTATGAAGAGTTCAGGTTTATTTATAGCATTCATTTCAACCGATTATTTGTAATTTGTTTCATAATGGTGGTAATCGTTTTGAGTGTCCATCACTAAGTAACCATGGTAACTGAAAAAAACTTGGGTACGTCCATGAAATACAATATAATTTGTTCGAAAAATAAGCGGAAGTATTACGAAACTTCATGGACGTGAACTGTCAAAAAGCTAAACTTACGCTGGAAGGGGTATAGGCATTATACTGAACATTCTTAAAGGAATCCATGTAACCAAAGCGCTGCACTTCTTCTTGGACGTCGCACTGATACAAGCAAGCCTCTGTTAACCCAACTGGCCAACGTAGTATTTGTATTGTGTAAAAATGTATATGACTAAGAGACCCATGATCTGATTTAGAACGTTATCGAATAACCACAGTTTTCGTTCAGCAAAAACGTTCCTAATATTTGGGAACCACATAATGTACAAAACGACCTAGTACAGTTATTTAACATTGAAATTATTGTTCATTTTGTGTCGTGCACGAGTGACTTGACTTTCTCGCTCGATCGACTGGGCCCAAGAGGAGTGCGTACTAAAGTTTTTCTTGTAGGAAAAAAACTCGTTACTGCGGCGAAATAAAATGAGTCCACGCAGAATACGCATTGACTACGTTACTGTTACTTAGACGATAATTTTATAAAAATATGTCGATCTCGATATTGTTCTTAGATTTGTCAAAATCTGATCTTTAAGGATTATAATTATACACTGCCATTGCTCGCAAATGCTTGACATAGTACAGAATTTGAAGTCCAAAATTCCTGCTTAGCAGATAAATTCTTTTTAGTACACTACATCGCTTGTCATAATTTTTAATGGACTATAATAAATATATTTTTTAGAACTTTTATTTATTTCTATAACATGGTATCGATGGCAGGCAGTCTCCTTCCCAGATGCCAGATGATGATCCAATGCTAACCCTACACAGAATTTATTTAGTCTCATAGCACAGTATTTTCACTACCTACTGTAAACTACAACGTAAAAACAGAAACATTTTCACACTACTGCTTGCTGAAGGTTGTTTAAAACTTAAACTAAATTCAATTCCAGATGAATTGCAATCCAAGGCACCTAACTATTAAATGTACAGATAAAAAATCTTCAATAGAACCACTGCATTCTTGATACAGTTGCATGTTACTTTGTAGCTAACGAACAGATAAGTACAGAAGTCGATGTCATGCAGTACTTACTAGTAGGCTAGATTAAGATTGTCAGCTATTTTAGCAAATTTCTTTGTCAAATCGACCTGACAGATACACTTGAAGCCATCACTGTTTGGCCTTTCCTTTAAACAAGACTCAGCATATCCTGGTCAAATGCTCAGCGTGGACTGATCAATATCCCGTGGTTATATTCAGTCACGGAACCCTCTCACTTACTACTGCTGTCTGAAACGAGGACGTGAAACTCCTTATCCTCGTTCTCCTACGTTGCGTTAATAGTGTGTGCGATGTTACAGAATACTTTTTATATATATTGACTTCTGTATGTTTGTTTTATACTACGAATACTTCAACAATTATAATTTTACACATTCATAACATACCTTAAGATACAGAATGTTGAGTTTAAACACACACACCCAGAGAGACACATTTTTAGATTATCTAACTGTTACTACGCTATCAACTACATATACAATATACTACACAAAACCAGCTCCATTTCGCCAAAGTTAGTTATTACATCAAAATTATCAGTTCTATGTGTATCTTCCATTTTCCCAAATACAAACCATTTTCTTTATCATTTAAACAATTTTGAAATTTTGTTTTTTGAAAACCAGAGACAGCACGTGAATAGAGCTGGTAGATATAAATCAAAACAATTATGAATCTAAAATGTAATACTGCATGAATGGGAGAGAAGGAGACATCAGATTAGACCATTCAGTAGAATTTCACTTATAAATTCCTGTAAGTGACAAATCAAATAATTCATCAAGCTGTTCATTAGATGAATCACTTGATTCAGCATAATCTATAACATTTAAAAAAACAGTTTAGCGTTACTACATCTCTAGTAATGACAAATACAAAACATCACCGTACCCATGCTATATGACAACATATCATAATGTCAGTAACATTAAGTACGCCAAACCAAAAAGTTTTGATTTAAGCTACCACTAAATTAACAACTGCACATTGTAGTTAGTTGGATGGGGACACTATGTATTCTTACTCCATCATCACAAATAAAACCACAGGATATTAAGAGCTTTTAATTATAGCCATAATTGCTCTCCTAATTCAACTTAACTAAGTATCAGAACTAATGAATCCATTAACTCTTAAACTTAAGTACTGCTACATAGTTGCAAGTAAATGTTTATCACCTGTTTATGTAGAACATCTTTAAATATTGGTTTTACATTATTATGTAAGCCTACTTAGTTAGTAATTTCATTAGCTTTTTTACTACATTATGCTGACGGATGGAACCAAAATGACAAAGATTTTAAACCAATTTATTAGTTTTATATCTTTGAAAGCTTGTCTATTACGAGTAGTTACAACCTTTAAATAACTCCTAGACCTCTCTATCTCTATAGACCTTTAGATTTCTGTGCTATAGACTCTTCTCTATAGACTCTTTAGATCCTTCTGAAAGAAAACTTTAGAATCTGGTAAAATTCTTTTTTATCGGTCCAATAGACTCCCGCTATTATCACCGGTAACTTGACTATATTCTTTCCGTTCAACTTTGACAGCAACAATTTTCACTTCAAAACAACAATCGAAATGAAATGAGAACTGTATCAAAACGTCAAAGGCAGAGTGATATAGGAATACAATAACATCAACAATCAACTTTCACATTCAGGAAAAAACATCGTTAAAGCATGACCTACCTAAGTTAATAGATATACAAAGTTGCTAAGTGTTATATCATACGGACGGGTACGTAGCTAAATGTCTAAAATTAAAACATGCCTACGTTACTGTAATGGAACATGAATTTACATTTGCATTGACCCTTGATAGGTCATGTCTACTTATCCACCAGCTGAAAAAATTCTAGAGAGGTCTTTTAAGAATTGTGGTATGTGTGTAATAAGACATTGCTTACTTACCTACATTTATAAAGATTATGATGAGTACATTTTGTTTTTATTACTTATAATATTTAAATAAAGATTCATCAGTAAGTAAATTGCAAAATTCTTTTTGAGAATAAAGAGATCTTAAACCTTTTTTATTTTAGACATTTAGATGTGTACCCTATACGGAGTTGTGGTTACAAAAGAAGCGATCTATGTAACCACATCGATTGGTTTCTATTCCCCACTATATTGTACTCACGGTACCTCAAATAGAAATGTAATTTGCCACAAATAAACTAGTTACCAAACAAACTCAATGGAATGCATCGTATTGATTTGTTTTGTAACCATGTAATTAGCATACTAGTGAACTTAGGTGGGGCATTGTACGTGTATAAATTATTATCTTAATGACTTCTCTAATGGAAAAAAACAAACAATCATTTAAATAAAATGAGCTTACTTTTGTACGCGACTGTATCTCTCAATTTGTAAGTTTTAAGCAAATGAGTAAATGTTGTAGAACATTATTCCATATTGGACTCTATTAGTTGTATAGTAAGTACCCTTAGCATAAGCTCAACAAATTATAGTGACTGTAGTGAGAATTAGTGATAATATATTATTACTAGCTCATGCCCGCGGCTTCACCCGCGTAGTATAAGGTAGCTTAAATGTTATTATACACTCTAAGCTACCTATATTCTAAATTTCATCAAAATCCGTTTAGTAGTTTTTCCGTGAAAGAGTAATAAGCATCCATCCATCCATGCATCCACCCTCACAAACTTTCGCATTTATAATATTAGTAGGATTAATTGGATTTAATTTTACAAATCTCATGTGTACTTGACACCCGAACCTTTGGAAGGCATGTATCGCGTCGAAGGCTATTTAAGATACATGTATTTAATTGATTTATACCGTTAGATTATAGGAAAAGATCACAGGATGTCTGACTTGGCAAAGAAAGAGAGGTGGTATTTCGCTAATTCAATTTGGCTTCACAAAGCGGCTGCATTTAAAACCCTGCTCAGTGTCTTACTATTTATTTCATTATTATTATCTTCAAATACTAATTTATGGCAATAACTTTAGCGACAGCTGCTCTCTATAATTTTACGACATACCTGAACACAAAACAGTAGTCATGTTTAGAATTACACTTTGAAACATGAACAAGCTTCAAAGACGCCGTTAACGGATAGTACCTACTTTTAAATTATTTAATTAATTTAATATTAATATAGATGTTTATTCTAATCATAATTTATATTACGTGACCTTATTGATGACATTTTCAAATGAGTTATGCATACAACATCCCATTAAAGCAATCATGTACGGAGGTAATTACATTTATTTAGCGACTAATTACTTATGAATTTCTCAATAATTATGCATCGACGTAACACAGTAAATAAAATATTCAACAACTTGAAATTACTTATCTGGATTCTCGGTAATAAATTATACGAACGACGTAATATAATGTTTATATTGTTAAAAACATCTGTCTGTGTTGAAATGGCTTAATAATGTTCTACATGTCATGATTATCGTCCCCTGGCTATTGGCCTTTTAGGCAATTGAGGAAATTTAACATATTATTATGTATTTTATAACATCAATACCACAGAAGAAAGTCTCTCATTTTTGTTTTTGGTTTCTATAAGATTTTGTCACCAAATTTTTTTAACAAGTGATGAAGTCGATTACGCGTTAAAAATCTATAAAAAGGAAAAACTTCTTAATTTCCCGACTTTTAGTTTTCATTGAAAAGATCATCGCGACAGTCAGAAAAGTTAATAGGCCAAGTTTCTTTTCGTTCCTCGGTCTCATTGGCCAGTGAATTCTTACTTTTGCGATAATTCAGGATGAGCAACTGAAATTTCTACTTTCCGTGTGGTGACGGAGTAAGAATACAATTATGTCTGTCAATAGTCACCACCCATATCATGGGTGTCGTAAAAACCGACTAAGGGACTATCCGTAAATATTATCTTTACGAAGTAAAAAGAAGGAAAACTTTAAATTAAACCCTATACCAATCCGTCTGGTCAGCGTGATATTAGGAGGCCAAGTATCCCTCCGTCACGGGAGCAGGCCCATCCCTGCAGTGGGACATTAATGGGCTGTTATGATGATGATAAGCGACTGAAATCAACGATAGAAGTATTGGCTATCTGCGACTTCTTCATTAGTCGACTTTTACGACATCTTAACGATGACATAGGGTGGTGGTCATATGTATTCTTACTGCGTCACATTAAAGTGTTATTTATTTTAAAATGTTGCACTATCGAGTTATGATATGGGCTACGTAATGCTCATGTGAATGATCTTAAACGATTAAGATGATTACACACTAATAAAAATCACAATTAAAAATACGGTTCAGAAATATAAGCAACTGATGATAGTCATGTGTATTACACGGTCACATTAACTTTAGACCTCGGTGGAACACAGGCTGGAATGCGAATTTCCCGCCCCCGTTGTTTTCACCTCCCCGCTCTCGCCATAGCGCTTCAGTACGGTAGGCCGACTCGACGTGACGTCATCGACGCTAGGACGCCGGTCTGGTCAAATGCTTCTTGAGAGTACAAAATACTCTTAAGAATTATTAGATCTTGTTCCCCTTACACTTGCCATAATAGAAACACTTGTGTCGGTCTTAGAAGTCATAGGTTCCCGTTCATGGAACGGTATCCCGGCTTTGAATTAGCAAAATAAAGTCCTTACATGAATTCCCTCGTTCCTATAACATAAGGTCTTTCAAAGGTAGTATGTTAAATCAATTGGCTAAACCAACAACCACAGAAGTAATGATTTCATGACTACTATTCATTGCCTTAATTCCTAAACATAGTTCCCTAATTCATTAAATTCGATACAGTTACAATTTGTGTCTTTATAAAGAACTAGCTGACCCGTGTCCACTTCGTAGGGCGGAGAAAAAAACGCGTCCATTTTTTCAACATATTTCATAACTGCTCCACTCCTATTAGTCATAGCGTGATACTATGTAGCCTATGTACTCCCCGATAAATGGGCTATTCAAAACAGAAAGAATTTTTAAAATCGGTTCAGTACATCCAGATATTACCCTCTACAACGTCACAAACACACAAACTTTACCTCTTTATAATATTAGTAGAGATACGCTAATAAAACTCCATTTTCTTTTGTGAGATTCATTTCAGTGTAAAAATACTCTTAGAACAAGACCAGAAACCGAACCCATTGCATTACTAATACACTTAGTACACGGGGCTACAAGATAATACATCATATCTATGTTTTATTCATATGACGACTTGCTATTTTGATGTCGCAAGGCGAGCCAGCACCACGCCGTTTTTGCGTCCGTGCTCGCCTTAGATTTATATCGATGTAATAAATGTATCATAAATATATGGAATTGATTCTATTTCGAGAGTTGAGAATGTTTATAGATATTGAAGGATTATGGTTGAAATAATACACGATTGTGTCTTTACGCAGAGATATAATTTGTTTATTTATAGAACAACACAATGCACAGTAAAATCTAAATAGCAAGAGAGTGAAGTTAGTTGTCACAATTAAGTAATAAAGGTAATACGTACTCGTACCTAAGGTTGATCTTTTTGGTGGACTTAACTAAAGCATACAAGCAGGCTGATATACAGACCTACAACATAATTAGCGTTTATAAATATATTCCAACAGAATTTGGACGAAAAAGTTATAGATTCTTTAATACCTAGTACAAACTTGGTTTGTATTGTTTGTTCCATATTATGTTCTTTTTGTTATTTGACTATTTATGTAATTTAATTTTACATATTCAATACCTCTCTCTCTATCAGTCATGATCGGTACAGTGCTAGGCATTGGCCCTTAAAAGTTCTCATCCAGCCATTTCCGGCCAATCTTTTCTGGTCTTTGGACTATTGGGCCGGAGCGCGCTCTATGCTACGCTTGCCAAAACGTGGTATCTTCTTATGGATAGGATATCTATAGTTTATCTAAATGTTAAACTAACCCCCGATTCCCGAATGACTGATCAAGTAAAAATCAACTTATCTAGTGTCAAAACTATCATTTTCAGGAACTAAAGTGACAGTTTTGACACTTGATTAGTTGATTTTTACTTGATCAGTCATTCGGAAACCGGGGGTTAGGAATGACAATTAATTATTAAATATTGAGTTAATATTAACCTCTTTTTGCACTGCTCAAAACTACGTTAAACCTTGTATTAGTTAAGTACTATTTATTAATAAACATGTATTAAATAGTAAATGTAATAAGAAAGTGTTCGCAATACAGTAGTCACGAACCACACGTGTCTCTTCATTTAACAAATAATCTCACACGACTATCTTTTGTAATTATTTGTACACATTTTATTGTGTATTAACTTGTGACATGGTCTTAGACCACCTCTTAGGTAGAGACCTAACTATATGACTGCAATAAATGTGTTAACAAAATAAACAAATCTTTTTTAACTTTGAAATATCGAAGTGAGTAACAAGAAGTACAATCTCCTGTTTAACTTTGACAAGATTGACAGAGCCTAAACGATACTATTACGAGTTTAAAGCTGTGTTTACTTATAGTGATTTAGTCTGATGACAAAGTGACTGAGGATCAAGTCACAGAAGTACTGCAATAACCAAATACCGTGTTTTAAACTTTGTTTCGAAAAGACTTTACAGTAACTAGTAATTCAAGTGTTGTTATTAATTCTTTGTTGTTTTTCCTCCATTTATCACATCGAATTAAGAGCAATTTTTATAATTTACTTTATTATTAGGGATGTAAACATTATTTACATATCTATTACCTCGTCTGCCTTTGAAACAAATCAAATAATAATAGGCTAGAATAACATAGCAGCTCCAGAGTTCCAGACAAACATTCGTGAATAAAAATCCTTGCGTGGATTTGAACCCATAACTCCGTGGAGTGCAGTACAACATATTATAGCAGCAGTTTCTGAAGTAACTTTATTATAAAATAATTAAAACATAAAAAAATATAGGGAAAACATTTTAGGAGTGGGTATGTAAAATTCAGACACTTCAGAAAAGAAGATTCTAGACTTAGATATGCAAGCAAGCACTGGTACATGGTTCATAGCCAAATGTATACATAGAAACACGGCATCAATCATAGTAATGAGCTCGCGGCCGGTAGGCAGTACGAGTGTAGCCGCCTCGGGCTTAGCCGCGTCACCTGATTGTACTTTATAGTGATGTACCTACACTATTCAAATGTTAGATGCTTTTTATTTAGAACAAGCTGACCCGTGCCCACTTCGTTGAGTGGCGAAAAAAACAGGTCCTTTTTTTAAACATATTTCATTACTGCTCCACTCCTATTAGTCATAGCGTGATACTATATAGCCTATGACACTCCCCGATAAACGGACTACTCATCACAGAAAGAATTTTTAAAATCAGTTCAGTAGATCCAGAGATTACCCACCCCCCTACAACGTCACAAACACACAAACTTTAGCTCTTTATAATATTTTAACACGATTTTAACACGGCAGAAAAGAAGATTCTAGACTTAGATATGCAAGCAAGCAATGGTACATGGTTCATAGGCAAATGTATACATAGAAACACGGCATCAATCATAGTAATGAGCTCGCGGCCGGTAGGCAGTACGAGTGTAGCCGCCTTGGGCTTAGCCGCGTCACGTGATTGTACTTTATAGTGATGTACCTACACTATTCAAATGTTAGATGCTTTTTATTTAGAACAAGCTGACCCGTGCCCACTTCGTTGAGTGGCGAAAAAAACGGGTCCTTTTTTTAAACATATTTCATTACTGTTCCACTCCTATTAGTCATAGCGTGATACTAAATAGCCTATGACACTCCCCGATAAACGGACTACTCATCACAGAAAGAATTTTTTAAATCAGTTCAGTAGATCCAGAGATTACCCACCCCCCTACAACGTCACAAACACACAAACTTTACCTCTTTATAATATTTTAACACGATTTTAACACGGCAGAAAAGAAGATTCTAGGCTTAGATATGCAAGCAAGCAATGGTACATGGTTCATAGGCAAATGTATACATAGAAACACGGCATCAATCATAGAAATGAGCTCGCGGCCGGTAGGCAGTACGAGTGTAGCCGCCTTGGGCTTAGCCGCGTCACGTGATTGTACTTTATAGTGATGTAACATTATTATTTAGTTATTTTTATATAGATAAAAATATTTACTAAGAACTCATTACGTGGAACTACGGGATCAAAGCTTTTTCAAGGACAAAAGAAAACTATGGTTTCGCTGGGCATCATAACAATAATGATGACATCCAAGTCTTTACATCATATTAGACCTTTATTCATTTTCTACAATAACTATAACAGGCAACTACGTCAGAAAAGGAATACCTTTTAGCTTACCTCAATAGCCAGGGCCTCACTATGCCTACGCAAAATATCTGTTACAGGCTATTCCTGCGACTTCATGTGTTCTAATATAGATTTTATTTGGTTTAGACAACTAATATGAAGCAGGCCAAAGATATTATTGTCTCAAATAATTATAGCAGATCATTAAAATGTTGAACAAACTCCCGGCACAAGTGTTTCCTCCATCCTTTAGTATCGTGTTCTTGAATCTACTGGAAGTCTATTTTAGTCAGTTTTTACGAATTCTATATGCGACTACGAAATAAGAAAAGTTTGTGTATGTATTCTTAGAAAATGAAACTGCAATCAAATCGATAAAATGAAGTAATAAGGGTATAAAGTTAAAATTTTAAAACGATAATTAATATAATAACGAATATTAGACGGTGCTCAAAAATAATCCTAAGTTTAGACGACACTACTTAATATTAACTTTATGTTCACACATATCTGTACTTTTGAGACCTATACAGGGTGTGGCGTAAATAGTGGACCACCGTTAGTGGTTTGACATCTCGGGAACTTAACTACAACATATTAAAATTTCAACCCATTTTACCCAAGGGCTTCAGAAAAAATGAGGTATATTGCTTTTTGTATGAAATTTATACTTTTTATTGCTAATTTGACTGTAGTTTCGACAAATAACGTTATTTTAAACTTCTGTTTTCTGTTAATAAATGCCGAATACCTAGACTATCATAAGAATAAAATAGTTCTATGTAAATTTTAGACTTTTAAAAAGAAATTAGGTTTAACTGTATTTTAAATTAATTTTTTAATTATATTACTCAAATTGTAGGGCGTTTTTTGTGAAAAAAATGTACTACACTTGGGCTGCCCATACGTTAATAAATATGTCCATGAAATACCGATTTAAAAATGGTTTAGTGCTACTATTTCCTGATAATTAAAAAAAAGTTATTATCAATGCAATAAAAAACGGTCTAAGAAAATAATATTTATTACTAGGTACTATAGCAAAACTATTTAAACCTAACTTGTTACAGATTTTAATAATTAACGATATTGGAATTTAAATAAAAAACACAATTAAATCAATAATTTATTAACAAATATTTTACAAGCGATGCTCGAAATGGCCTCCATTTGCAGCTATACACGCTCTGCAACGTCGGATGAAAGATCGTTTTAATCGTCGAGCAAACCCACTATCATTAAGCTTCCCAGCTGCTGTCTGAATCCTGTTCCTCAGTTCCTGGATATTATTTATTTGTTCCTTATACACGTCTTCTTTTAAGCAGCCCCAATAAAAGAAATCCAAAGGATTCAGGTCTGGCGAGCGCGGTGGCCACAATATTGGACCTAACCGCCCTATCCACCTATTTGGGTACGCCACATGGAGATGCTGTCGTACCACTAACGCATAGTGAGCGGGACAGCCATCATTCTGAAGCCACATACTGTCTCGAACTTCAGGAGAAACGTTTTCCAAGAGCTGGGGCAAGTCATTTTGTAAAAAACGCAGGTATCTTTCGCCGTTTAAAGTTTCCGGTAGCTCAAATGGACCGACAATTTGTCCATTGATTATCCCTGCCCACAGGTTTATTTTAAACTGTTGCTGCGATCGATCTTCCCGTATTAAATGTGGATTTTCCAACTGCCAGCTATGTAGATTATGGAGATTTAAATATCCATCTCTTCTGCAGGATGACTCATCGCTCCACAATATTTTATTAAAAAATTGCTCGTCCTCTCGTATTCTGCGCAGCATTTCTCTACAAAATGTCACCCGTAGAGGATAGTCTCTCGGTAGCAAAGTTTGTACCCGTTTAAAATGATAGGGGTACAGTTGGTGTCGTTTTCGTACAGTTTTTTTTTAACCTGTTTTTTATACATTTAATGTAATACGCGCGAACGATTCACTCGTTGACCGAGTGAAATTCTCGGTCCGCCGCGTGTATAATCTATGGTCCGCCGCGAGGTGCTGGATTTAGTGAGTAGAGACCCTTCAATCTCAGTTCGTGTTCTATCTCGTACAACTGGCACATCGAGCAGAACTGTGCATCGAATTTTAAAACGACACCAACTGTACCCCTATCATTTTAAACGGGTACAAACTTTGCTACCGGGAGACTATCCTCTACGGGTGACATTTTGTAGAGAAATGCTGCGCAGAATACGAGAGGACGAGCAATTTTTTAATAAAATATTGTGGAGCGATGAGTCATCCTGCAGAAGAGATGGATATTTAAATCTCCATAATCTACATAGCTGGCAGTTGGAAAATCCACATTTAATACGGGAAGATCGATCGCAGCAACAGTTTAAAATAAACCTGTGGGCAGGGATAATCAATGGACAAATTGTCGTTCCATTTGAGCTACCGGAAACTTTAAACGGCGAAAGATACCTGCGTTTTTTACAAAATGACTTGCCCCAGCTCTTGGAAAACGTTTCTCCTGAAGTTCGAGACAGTATGTGGCTTCAGAATGATGGCTGTCCCGCTCACTATGCGTTAGTGGTACGAGAGCATCTCCATGTGGCGTACCCAAATAGGTGGATAGGGCGGTTAGGTCCAATATTGTGGCCACCGCGCTCGCCAGACCTGAATCCTTTGGATTTCTTTTATTGAGGCTGCTTAAAAGAAGACGTGTATAAGGAACAAATAAATAATATCCAGGAACTGAGGAACAGGATTCAGACAGCAGCTGGGAAGCTTAATGATAGTGGGTTTGCTCGACGATTAAAACGATCTTTCATCCGACGTTGCAGAGCGTGTATAGCTGCAAATGGAGGCCATTTCGAGCATCGCTTGTAAAATATTTGTTAATAAATTATTGATTTAATTGTGTTTTTTATTTAAATTCCAATATCGTTAATTATTAAAATCTGTAACAAGTTAGGTTTAAATAGTTTTGCTATAGTACCTAGTAATAAATATTATTTTCTTAGACCGTTTTTTATTGCATTGATAATAACTTTTTTTTAATTATCAGGAAATAGTAGCACTAAACCATTTTTAAATCGGTATTTCATGGACATATTTATTAACGTATGGGCAGCCCAAGTGTAGTACATTTTTTTCACAAAAAACGCCCTACAATTTGAGTAATATAATTAAAAAATTAATTTAAAATACAGTTAAACCTAATTTCTTTTTAAAAGTCTAAAATTTACATAGAACTATTTTATTCTTATGATAGTCTAGGTATTCGGCATTTATTAACAGAAAATAGAAGTTTAAAATAACGTTATTTGTTGAAACTACAGTCAAATTAGCAATAAAAAGTATAAATTTCATACAAAAAGCAATATACCTCATTTTTTCTGAAGCCCTTGGGTAAAATGGGTTGAAATTTTAATATGTTGTAGTTAAGTTCCCGAGATGTCAAACCACTAACGGTGGTCCACTATTTACGCCACACCCTGTATATATAGCACAAAAAAATATCTTATTACAAGATAATGAAGGGTTAAATTTATCTGCCACCTTATTTGTAAAGTGCTAAAGATAACACACAATTAAATTGCTTTTAACACTTTTGATAAAATTATAAATAACTATATCGACAATTAGAATCATTAAACGACATTATTTAAAGATAGTTATGAATATATTTATTGTAAAACAATTCTATTTTAAGTACTATCTCTATAGGAATAAATTTTATCGATAGGAATAAATTTTATCGATATTATGGTCAATACTCTCTATTTAACATAGCAGTGATATTCAACTAACAAGTTTAGCAATGGAGGAAAGAAAGCTGCCCGAAGCGTCCGGCGCTATTCACAAATTGGCACGAGCTAGGCACGCGCATCATCTAAAATCAACAATGTCATAATATCCTTTAAGACTCATTCAAAAACCAACCTTATAGGCAGATTATAAAGCTTACTTTTCAGTGGATATGCTCTGGTGGTTAAGTAACATTAGAAAAGTAGATGAGTTACAAAGATTGAATGGCTCAGTGCAATGATACCGTAGAGGCATTAGCTAGAGCAAAAAGGACGGAATTCTTTCGATTGTGTTTTGTTTATTTTCTCTTTTTATAAGTAAATGGCATGCTAATTGTAGTGTTAAGAAAATGTAACGATGATTATAAAACGATTAAGTACGCTATTCATTGATATGTTTTTCAATAGGCTTGGCAGTTGTTGGTTAATTATTTTTAACTACATAATTTCATACATTGGTGGTCTAGTTTTGAACATATTATTTACATATCTCGGCAAATTATTCAATGCCATTGGGTTAGCTCTTTGTTTATTAAAGAAAAGAAAAAAGGGTGCGATGAGTTGACATAGGATTTTGTCAGTAGCTTAGCGGTAGCTTTTGGGTAATTCTAAGCGTTTTTGTCGGTGAATTTAATTCTTGCATGGATATCATCCGTGTGATGACGGAGTAAGAATACAATATGTCACCACCCCATCTCATCCCATGGGTGTAGTAAAAACCGACTAAAGGACTATCCGTGAAAATTACCTTTACGATATAAAAAAAAGGAAAACTTGAAATAAAACCCTATACCAATCCGTATGGCCAGCTTGATATTAGTAGGCTGTTATGATTTTTTTTATTTTATTTATTTAGAAACAAACGGTCATACAGTTATACAAAAATAACATACATAATTATATATGAAACAGACCTACAGTTTCCTAAAAGAAATATACTCTTACATTAACTGACGACAGAAATTGTTCAATTAACTAGTGTACATCTAAATTAAACAATATTAAATTAAATCTTAAAACTAATGCAAATTACGCATGCGAGACTAAAGATGATGGCTGAGACTACGCTAATAATCGAGTCCAGAAATACAAACTAAAGCCTTTTTTTTAAAACATTCCAAACTTTCACAGAAAATATCAACATCGACAAGCTTGTCATTATATAATCTACAAGATCGCCTAATGAAACTATTACAAGCGTAACAAGTTCTACTACTATGAATACAAAACAATTCTTTTATTCGACATACTCGTTCACGTCCACGTGGCACTCTGAATGAAATTGCATGCAACAGTGCAGAGGTATCAAAACTACCATTTAGAGTTTTATAAAGCATGGTAGCATCAGCCAATTCACGACGATGACTTAATTGAGATATGCTGTGCTCCTTCAAAGAACTAACGTAATCTGAATAACAATGACCAGTACGGTAGCAGAGAGCTCTTACAAACTTCTTCTGAACTTGTTCTATTTTATCAATATGATTATTAAAACATGGATGCCAAACAGGACTTGCAAATTCTAAATGAGAACGGACATAACAGTTATATAAAATCGTATAGGTTGGTGTTTGACGAAAAGGTTTGCAGACACGTAATATAAACCCTAATTGCTTATAAGCCTTATTTATAATACTATCAATATGTGGGACAAAACTAAGCTTAGAGTCCATAATAACCCCCAGATCACGGATTTCAGTAACGCGCGTCAGGTTCTCATTGCAAAGTGTGTAAGGATAATATTGAATATTTTTTTTTCTTGAATAACTGATGACAAAACATTTCTCAGTATTTAAAAATAAACTATTAGAGGAACAAAAAGTTTCGAATAGTTGAAGATCACCCTGCAATAATTTACAATCATCTACATCTCTAACAACACGAAAGATCTTTGTATCATCTGCGTATAATAACTGACTGGAATTGCTCATATCTTTAGTGATGTCATTAATATATAATGTAAACAACAGGGGACCTAGATGGGACCCTTGTGGGACACCAGAACTCACACTTTTATACTGAGAAACGTAGCCACCTAAAGCTACAGCTTGAGAACGATTTTCTATGTATGATCTTACCCATCGAAAAAGATCCCCACGTATTCCCAGTCGCCAAAGCTTTAAAAGCAGAGTGTAATGACAAATTTTGTCAAAAGCTTTGGCAAAATCGGTATATATAGCGTCCACTTGGGCACCGCTATCCATAGCTTCCAGGATAATTTCAGTGAATGATAACAAATTAGTTTCAACACAACGTCCCTTGAAGAAACCGTGCTGTTCCGGTATAATATGACGCCTAACAGAGTTTGCTAATTGATCAGTAACTATTTTTTCCAAAATTTTACCAAATTGACATAGCTTAGATATAGGACGATATTTTTCAACATCCTGACTGACTTGTCCTTTCGGGATCGGTGTAACCAACGCGCGCTTCCAAATGCTAGGGACACAACCTTCCTTAAGGGATTTTTCAAAAAGTATTGTTATCGGTAAAGCCAAAGCAGATGCACATTCTCTTATTAGCAAAGGATGTATACCATCAGGACCCGCTCCTTTATTACTATTTATCGATTTCAAATATCTATATACAAGTTCTTTGCTTAAGTAAATCGAACTCATATCAAGCACAGTATCTGCACTATCCGGTAAATTTAGAAAATCAAGAGATAGATCTCCAGATTCCACGAAAGATGAATGAAAGTGCTCGTTGAATAAACTACAGATATTCTGACCATCGGTAGCGGTCACCCCTTTGTAATGCATAAGCTGTGGAAGACCACTATTAGAGTAAATTGACTTAATATATGTCCAGAAAAACTTTGGATGCTTCTTTATATTTGATTCAGAAATATGCATATAATTTTTGTAACTTTCCTTTTCTAATTTGGCTACTTCTTTTCTAAGAAACTTAAAACTGTCATAATCTAAAGGATTGCCGTATGTTTTCCACAACTTGTGGTATTTACGTTTCTCATTTAACAGTCTTCTAAGTGATTTAGTGTACCAAGGAGGCTTAGAGTTTGACATACGCTGAGGGCGTCTAGGCACATATTTACCAATCAATTCGTTCAACAAATCATAAAACTTTACAACACATTGCTCCATATGAAAATCAGAAAAGAAACCACACCAATCGATCCCAAGTAACTCTTCACTGATTTCACAATAACGTCCATTGTTAAAACAATATGTAAGTGATGGCGCCGGTTTTAAAGTAGGTGTACACGACAAATTGAGTTCCAGTTCAAGCGCTCTGTGATGAGAGTCTTCAGAAGTAAGTGGACTGTCACTAGCGTGTATAATGCAATCATTATTACAAAATATCAAATCAAGAATACGTTCGATGATGATAGAAATCCTCAAACCAAGTTATACAGTTCAACTTACTTTAAGTAATTTACAAGTAAAACAGACAACAATCTTATTAAACAAGATTCAATCTAATTTCAGTACTCACAAAGCAAATAACTATCTAATTGAATACTAAGAACAATTGTATAATAGTAGATACAATTAATTTGAAGTAAGTGCTCGTTAAAACTAGTAATCATTAAACAAAGTTACTGGTAAAAGTACTTGTATTAACTCTAAATGAAGTTTCTGTTTCAGGAACTTTGATAATTAATTATTTACTTAATCTTTGTAGTAAAAAAAGAAAAATAAAAACAAAGTCAAAATTTAAGCCTTGATTTGCGGATTACAGTAATAGTTATAAATATTCCTCACACATCCACACAACGCCATCTTGTCCTAAACTAAGCAAGGCTTGTACTATGGGTACTAGACAACGGATAAACATACTTAAATACTTTTTTTACTATGTATTTGTAATTAATTAATTTCGAAATAATACAAGCCTATTTTATTCATAATCCTCTACTCGAATAGACTCTAAACAAAAGACTCTAGCCTTATTTAAAGAGTAAATTATAAATACTAAACAAGCTGTTAATTAAGACACTAAAGATATAAAACATGGTACTGACAAAACCACAATGACTATAAATCTAATATACATTACGGCTGTACTCGTAGTCCGTACACAAATCATGAAAATTACTAACCTACAGGGGAAGGGGGGGGGCTTCCTTTCCCCTCCTACCCCCCATGTCTGAAACTCATCTCAACGTTACTGTTCATAATTTAAATTTACGTATTCCATAAATTAAATTATTTATATAAGTACCCAATTATTGCAACGAGAACCTAAGACAAATTTAATTGGTATTTTAAAGGTAAACTAATTTTATGGTTTCCTTCTTGTTGAAGGAATGTTGCATGAAACAGAATCAATATTACAAGTAGGTACATCTAGTAAATGCATAATATTATTGCTATTGTGATTTATCTTTGGCGTCTGATATATTTCACATTTCGATAACTAATCATTTGCATATTTACTTTTATAACACTGTAGGTGTTGAGTTGTTGCTAAATAACTTTATTATTAAAACCAATGTAATTAGGTGTATAATCGAAATGTTTTTAGATGTGTGGTTACGGAGTAAGAGTACAATATGTCACCACCCGATCTCATCCCATGGGTGTCATGAAAGTAAAAACCGACTAAGGGACTAAACGTAATTATATAATCTTTACAAAATAAAAAGAAGGAAAACTTAAAATTAAGCCCTATATCAATCCGTCTGGCCAGCGTGGTATTAGTAGGCCAAGTATCCCTCCGTCACTGGAGGAGGCCCGTCCCTGCAGTGGAACATTTGGGCTCTTATGATGATGATGAAATATTACAACATGTTCACGCAGGCTTACAGTCTTTTTAAACAGTAAATCTGACATTACTAACAATGCTTCTGTCTGATACTGCAAAAGACCAATAACCTGCAGTATGTATATAATACGTTAAAACTAAACATCTAAGCTAGAAATCACGATGTTCTAATAAATAATCACTCCACTTTCTCACATCTAAACCAGAAAGTTTTTTTTTTTATATGAAACCACTTATTCATGTAGTTTAAACATGATTACTATGTAAATTTATAATGGATGGGTCGTCAACTTGACTATCAAAGACATCATTACCCTGCTCCTGTCACCCGGCAATTTCATATCATCAATCTTATGTTTAAATGGTACAAGTAAACGCTCTCAGTTCGCTGAGAGAAGCTATAATAGCCTATAAATTGAACATTACAATCAACTTACTTCGCAAAGATAACCAGGTAAACATACATAATTAAATACTCACTTTTTAGGGTTCCGTACCAGTTTTGAAAAAACGGAACCCTTATAGGATCACTTTGTTGTCCGTCCGTCCGTCTGTCCGTCCGTCCGTCCGTCCGTCTGTCTGTCAAGACCATTTATCTCAGGAACGCGTGGAGGTATCAAGCTGAAATTTTCACCAAATACTAAGGCTTGTTGCCTCTTAGTGCCGTAAAAAAATCAAACTGCTAATCCAACGCAATCAAGAGATATAGCCGTTTTTGTCGCAAATTTAGAGGGGTAAAGGCAAAAACCTACAGGGTACTTCCAGTCTACCTACAAACTTGAAATTTGGCATGAAGCAAGGTCTTATTGTACATGTAATGGGAAAATTCCGAAAACCTTAAATTATTACTTCAATCATATTATATTTCGATTTCATTGAATTTTGGCGGGAAAGCTGAGTCACGTGACCTGTGACGTCATAGAATTTTGGTCACGTGACCCGTGACGTCATAGAATTTTGACAGATGAGTCGTGACGTCACAGAATTTTGGCGGGAAAATATTATTGACAGTTGAGGCGTGACGTTTTTAAATTTTTGACAGATGAGTCGTGACGTCACAGATTTTTTGACAGATGATTCGTGACGTCACAGAATTTTGGCGGGAAAATATATTTTGACAGCTGAGCCATGACGTTTTTGAATTTTTGACAGATGAGTCGTGACGTCATAGAATTTTTGAAAGATGATTTGAGACGTCATATTATTTTGGCGGGAAAATACTTGAGACCTCTTTCACTTTGACAGCTGTCAATTCTTACAGATAGGCGTGACGTCATAGAATTTTTGACAAATGAGTTGTGACGTCATATTATTTTAGCGGGAAAATATTTTATACTAGCTGCTGTGCCCGCGACTTCGTTCGCGTGGCGGATTTTACTTACTTCGCAATTCGATTTAATACTAAAAATTGTTTTTTAAACCTTATAACAAACAGATATACCTACACACGAATTGTAAAATTAACGAACGAACCAAAACCTTTTCAAAAACAGATCTGTACAAAGACAGATCTATGAAGACTGTGTCTAAACTTATACTGAAAGACATGAGGGAACGTCATTCTTTCAAGTAAAATATTAATACCGCGATACTGAAAATGACGTCACAGGCACAATGCCATCTGTTGTCAAATTTGTAAGTTAAAATAAATGACATCGCTTTTTCATCATAACAGCCCATTAATGTCCCACTGCAAGGACGCGCCTCCTCCCGTGACGGAGGGATACTTGGCCTACTAATACCACGTTGGCCAGTCGGATTGGTATAGGGTTTAATTTCAAGTTTTCCTTCATTTTTATTTCGTAAAGATAATATTCACCGATAGTCCCTTAGTCGGTTTTACGCCACCCATGGGATGAGATTGGGAGGTGACATATTGTATTCTTGCTCCGTCACCACACGGATAATCGCTAATTAATTATGAATGAATACATTTGCACGCCACGTTATGGTGCGGCAGAATTACCTGCCTCGGTGGCGCGGCGGTCGCATTACATGGCTGGCGTGCATGAGGTCGCGGGTTCGATTCCCATGGAGGACAATTGTGATACACAAACTATTGTCCTTAGTCTGGATGTTCTTTGTGTCCATTAAATTGATATTTTTAAAGGCTAGTGTGAAGACTTATAATTGATATTACACATACGATTCATGGTTAATTTTATTAACATTTAAAACGAATAACTTATTAATAGCACTTAATAATAAAATAGTTATATATTATTTAAAAACTCATTTATTTTATGATTACTACTGGTAACGCCATCTCGTGAACAAAAGAAACTAAATTTAAATTCATTCAACATTGAACCAAATCCATTTTTCATGACCCCTGATTTGTATCGGACTGTTCTAATAAAGAGATCTAGCGATATCTCGAGTATTACTTATCCGATTCCGATTGTTTTATTATAGTATAGATAGATACCTACTTTAAACTTAATACCTATAAACTACGTATCTATGTATTTTAATATCTAAAGCGCGCTTATTCCGAGAAGAGTCAATAAGAACCACGTCCGTTCGCATTAAGAGTCAATGTGAATGAAATTATATAGATGCACCGGTTGGCCGTTTCGGACGTTAAACAAAAATCAACCGTACAGCCGTACTCATACTGGCGCGGCGACATTTGAAAATTTTCTTTCATCTAAATCTTGTGTGTTTATAAACCGATTTCTATAATTCTTTTTTATGAATAAGGTATTAAAGTGTACTTTTGAAATATGGGAGTTTGAAAAAGATATGTCTTTGCAAATTACAATATATTTATGTATTTAATACACTTTGAAGAAAACCCTAACGATTAAACAGGTTATTGTGGCTAATATAAAAAAGATAGATATATACTATTCAGGACTTCTTTGTACATCTTTTGAAGACCATTATTTTTGTAATACATATTTTTGGCGTATGATCAACATATGCGATGATAAGAGCTCGAACGCGCGTTTTTTCAACCGACTTGCTTCAAATTTTTCGTCACTGCTCAGCTCCTATGTGTCTTAGCGTTATGTTATACAGCCTATAACCTGCCCAGGAGTATGGACTACAATCGTATTAAGTTTGGTTAAAATGCCTTCAGTAGTTTTTGACCCATGCGTGCACATACAGACAGACGGACAGACAGACAGACAGACAGACAGACAGACAAAAAATTTCTTGATTGCATTTTTGGCATTAGTATCGATCACCATTCATCCTCCAATATTAATTTTTAACATATATTCAATGTACAGAATTGATCTCTCTACAGTTTTATTATAAGTATAGATAAATGTCACTTTTGACAGCTGTCACTTTTGACAGCTGTCACTTTTGACAGATGTGCGTGACGTCATATAATTTTTGACAGATGATTCGTGACGTCACAGAATTTTGGCGGGAAAATATATTTTGACAGCTGAGCCATGACGTTTTTGAATTTTTGACAGATGAGTCGTGACGTCATAGAATTTTTGACAGATGATTTGAGACGTCATATTATTTTGGCGGGAAAATACTTGAGACCTCTTTCACTTTGACAGCTGTCAATTCTTACAGATAGGCGTGACGTCATAGAATTTTTGACAAATGAGTTGTGACGTCATATTATTTTAGCGGGAAAATATTTTATATAAATGTCACTTTTGACAGCTGTCACTTTTGACCGCTGTCACTTTTGACAGCTGTCACTTTTGACAGCTGTCACTTTTGACAGCTGTCACTTTTGACAGATGTGCGTGACGTCATATAATTTTTGACAGATGAGTCGTGACGTCACAGAATTTTGGCAGGAAAATATATTACGACAGCTGAGTCGTGACGTCATTGAATTTTTGACAGATGAGTCGTGACGTCGCATAATTTTTGACAGATCAGTTTTGACGTCATAGTTTTTTGGCGGGAAAATATTTATTGACAGCTTAGTCGTGCCGTCTTTGAATTTTGGCGGGAAAAATAGAATTTAAACATCTGAATCCTGACGTTATCACAATTTGCCGGGAAAATAAATAGGTTTGTACGGAACCCTCGGTGCGCGAGTCAGACTCGCACTTGACCGGTTTTAATTTATATTATCAGTATGGTGAATAAACTTAGATAGGAAAGCTCAATGATTGATTTTATTTTGTTCTTAGGTAAAAACTTGTTAATTACTATTCTCGATGACAGTTTATCACTGATTGGTAATCTTAGTTCTTCCTCATTTTATTACACGTGGAAGAATAAACTGTTCTGTCTCTCATTTGTAAGTACCTATGTATTTCTTTGTGAGAAGTATTTATTTATACTTTGAGAGTTACGAGCTGAGTTAGAAGAGTATAAAACAGTATGTAGAAGTCGTGAGAAAAAATAATATTAACTAATCTTTTTATCAATTATGGTGTTGACGACTGACCTATTCATGGATCTAATCATCTTCTTTTATGACAGGTTATTGTCATAAAAGAAGATGATTAGATCCATGTTATTTAAATACCTACAGTTATTTAAGGAAGAATAAATAATCGAATTACACTTTTAGCTTTTGGATATTTAAAGCCAAGAGTTTGATTGAGTGCCTAGTCAGGCAATCAAAAAAATATATAAAAAAGGAGCGAATATAACTATTGCAAAACGAATAACCCTATTAACGTTATTAAACGAGTAATTACGATACTAATGTAACTTTGCAGATGCTCATTCATCTATTAAAATATTTCATAGCAGTATGTTTTAATAAAAAAAAGTAATAATTTATACGTAAAAGGTAAAATAACAGGAAGATGTCCATTCGAAAATGATTAATCCCATCTCAGATTGACAACATATAGACACGTTCACATACCTAATTACTAATTATATAAAAAGCATACTAAAGAATAGTTAATTTTCTTGTCGCACGTCTAATAGGGAATTGATGTGTGGCTTCCAAGTATTTAAAACCTAAATAACTTGGGTAATCTTCACTCCTTTTGCATCGACATCTTAGATTCCGTCTGGGTGACATTCTTTAATGGGAAAAACGGTGTCTGCACTTAATTATATTGTAATTGGCAATGATGGCACAACTATCTTACTGCAACACTGTAATGTAAGTAGATGTTAATGTGTTTTTATACCATTATCTATTTACGTTTTATTTGTCGGTTTTAGCATTTATTTGTTGCTTAATATATGATTTAGCTCTACATATAGAGGAAATCTCTACATATAGCAGTGGACGTCCATAGGCTGATATTGACGGATGGATAGAGGGAACTATATGCTTGATATGACTTCAATTGTTTAAGTAAGACAAAGATTGAGTAGCGGGAATAAAATCATACACAAACCGAATGATTACCCAGGGGCTGAATATTCTAACTGGTAAACTAACCCAAAAAATCTTCCCAATTGGGCACAATCCATAGATCTGAAAAACTTTTCAAGAAAAAGTTACACTTTAAACATAACATCAGAAGACAGAAAGAAACAAACTTAAATACAGAATAAAATAAATAAGCCTACACCAGCATTAATCATACCATTGTATTAATTTGTTGTGCAAAAAGTTTTACATTTTATTAAAAAGGCACCGATGACAAATTAATTTAAATCTCGAATACGGAATCGATCCATTCGAATGTATGTATATTGAATTGTCCATTTGTTTTTTTTATAAATTGGCAGCATTTTAAAAAAGTGCGTGTTTGTGCGTCGAAAAAAAAACTGGAATAGAATAAATTTACGTTCAGTGATTTATAACGACTGTGTCTGTTGTCTTATTCAACAAAATGTTGTGGTACACTTTGTAAAGTATCTCATGAATAATCCTCGAGTTTGAAACTGGTTGAATCAGTTTTATTTTTCTATAGAAATAGACTACAAATAAATGAGTTAACACGCTTTATACATTTGTAATTGTTCGTTTAAGCAGAATTAATATAAAGTCACTACCGCTTTTTATCCTGAGGTATGGAATGGGATAAGATATGAAATTAATTTAGTAAGAAAATATGCAGATTTATCTCCGCGAATGAAGAAAAACATATTCTCATAAAAATACTGTAACAATCTGGGCAGAGGCATCTAAGAAAACTTACTTTCTAATCACTCTCCTTCCCATAATGAGATGGTATAGTCCTAATTAAGCTTGTTTATTCAGGCTAAAAACAGTTAAAGGCCGGGGTGATATAAAGTTAAGATGTAATAATATTTTATTTAAAATTTACGTCGCTTTAATTTATAATTATTATTCCAGTAGAATAATGCTGTTGAATAAATAATTATACATAAAGCGTACTTCATTATGGCTTTATTTGAATAGAGTTAATTTATTTTATGACAAATACGATCTTATAACATCTGTTAAACTTAAAGAATTAAAATTACATTTATTTATAGAATAGGATACATCCCGATTAAAGGCAGCCTTTCCTAAATATTTATATTATCACTAACGACTCATTCCTAAAGCAGAATTTTATTATTACACATCTATACATTACCAAGTTAAAAACTATCCCAAGCCATATTAAGTGTTCCCTTCGTAGTAATACTTAAACTGCACATTTTATTCTTAAGCTTTCATTTGAAGTCGTTTTACATTGCGCACAAGTAAATAGCATCTCGTAGGCAGATGTCACATTATGCCAACTTGGTGCTTACAAGGAAGTTTTATTTTACCAAAACAATAAGGGAACTCGTTACATATCCCCAGGGTTCCCTGAGAGCGGCTTTGCTGCTTAATGATGTCAAAAGGCAACATAATGTGTTCGCCTTAAACGGTCCTTGCAGTTCGTTACTGTCGCCTCCGTACCCAGTGACGTCTCACTGCCTACGAGACGGACGCATTAAGATCACCTTAGGGCACCACCATTATGTAAAACGAACACAGAATAAAATATATTCACTCGTTAAAAAATAAATTTATGACCTGTTTACCTTTGTACGTTTTACGACGAAATTGTAACTTTTAAATTGTAGTTTCTGATTTTGCGAGAACTTTTGGCGTTATAAAAATGATGACATTATTTGTTTTAAGGGCATCGTGGGTAAAATTGTATTTTTAATTTATTATTTTATTGCGATTTTACCATACAAAGTAATTTTATATAATTATAAATAAAGTCTTGTTTCTGAAGATATGCTCTACTTTTTTTTACAGGTGCCTGTGCACTTGGATAAAATGTTATCTATGTTATTGCTAATATGCTTTTAAATCAAAAATACTATTTTGTAAAATAAAAAAAACAAAGGGCATTGCTGGATCTGGATGGTGCTTCGCCATAATTAGCAGAGTCACTTTTCTTTTAATAATTGCCCATTTGGGCAAACATGTTCACTCAAATGACTTTAACGACTTAGACCTAATGGTGTATTCTTAAAAAAGGTACGCAGCACTTGGAATAGACAATATGCATGTATAACTAAATATATGAGTGTAAAAATTCAGAGTATTTGTAAGAATATCATAATTATAGAGTTCAGTAGTAGTATCTGCCTTTTTGTTTGGGAACAATGCGTAAGTTTAAATATAAATATAGAACGAACTACATATCTACAAGACCAAGAAGAATAAATAAAGCAACACTATAATTGATCTGATTTAAATTGAGTAACCACATTAGATCTCTATCTATCTATACAACTTGAAAATCTCTATGAATAATAATTTGTCAATACACATTTGAGATCCTGTAATGCAAATCAAGAACTCAATACCAAAATTAGAACGTTGATTTATACCTAGTCGGTAAACATCATATAATATTTAAATGGCGTTTAACATTATTACGATGAAACATGGATGTTAATCGAATGACAAGGCGCTTGTCAGAACAATAATTTGAAGTTAAACAAAGCAGTGTACAACCTGTTATAATAAATCATTAAAGTGGCTACAATAGTTATTACTATACTTCTTGTTTACCGCCTCTGGCTTTATTCAACTAAAGAGTAATAAAAAAATATACCGTATTTAACTCGCGTTGAGCTTTCTTATCCTAAATGTCAGATTTATGTAAATAAAAATAGATTTATGTAAATGATCGTTAGTGTTCATCTGAACAAGAATTAGTGCCGTGCCGACGATTGTTCTTTGATTGTTTTTTTGTTGCTGGTTAAAATAATAATCATAGGAAAATAGATTAGTTTGTAAAGAAAAGTGTTTAATGGCATTACGTGTGAGTGTTGATGTGGTTAGATTTTTTTAATGTATAGTATCTATGTCCAGCAGTTGACTGCGATAGGCTAGTTGATTGATTCATCATCATCATCATCATCAGCCAATTGACGTCCACTGCTGGACATAGGCCTCCTCCAAATATTGCCACCTTGTGCGGTCCTGCGCCTCCCTCATCCATCGGCTTCCCACCGTCCTTACGAGGTCGTCGGTCCACCGTGTGAGAGGGGGATGTGTCTTCACCATGTGTAGTTGATTGATTGATTGATAGTACCCCTAGCGTTACCAAAGCCCATTACAGCAAAACTTTTTTATAAGATGCTTAAAAGTGTTGACATTTTAATAATTAATTGTATTACCTAAAAGTAAAGCTTTTATTCACCACTACTTTGTAATACGTTTGACATATTCATAACAAAACTTGTATGTACTTATTAAAAACCGATCTACTTAAATAAAAAGTATTATTACATTTCTATTACAAATGACCAGCTTTCCTTTTATCGTATCTATGCTTATTAAAACAGCTTGAATGGCGCGGGCAAATTGATAGTGAGCCGCGTCGCCCTACTACCTCTTACTCGAACCTTATAATTAGACGATATGAATTCGATGCGATAGCGTGGCGGTCCCTTGCGAAACTCGACCAGCTACTAAGGAACCATATCTATGTTACTCATTCTAAAACAGCTCAAAGACCAAAGTTCATACATAGAAAATTACACCTTTATTAACAAAACATAAAACACATAATTCTTCGTATTTTAAATACATTTGCTACCATTCTATTTTCAAATGACCACTGGACGTTGAAGGAAGTCGTTTCGAAATGTCCTTTTGAATCAACAACCTAACTTCAACATTATTTTTTTCAATATAAAGTTTAAAATCACTTGTACAGGACCGGAATATAAGACTTTCTTTTTTGATCAGATGGCACGCGTTAGAATCAGGATGCTGTAACCGTCCGGACGCGGCTCTAATTACCGCCGCCACTCAATATTGCAAAATGAAGCCTATTCTAGTACCCTTCGGCTATTACATTCAGTCTATTGTTACACAAAGCATTGAACAGCATGCTATAATGACCTGGGCGCGGTATATAAGCTACCGAAGTACTACACTAATGTGAAACAATAAATATTTCAATATTATCTCTGAAATCTCTACTGTATTGACTATCGACTCTACAATTTCTAATTAGTCTCGTACACAGTTCCAATTAATTGTTGTTATGAAAATTTAATTATAACGTAATACTCATATCGTAATAATAAATTTTATCTATATTAATATTACATGAATAAATTTGTAGACAAATCATTTTAAATTTTTTTCTTGCTTCATCGTAGCAGGGTTGGCAGAGAGAACATGCCGTTACCAAGTCGTTTGCCATTGGTTATGTATTATCTTCTGATTAAATTGTGGATTACCATGCGAATCGGATGTCGATGTCGTCTAGGATGAATGATTGAGGGTTTAGGCGTTTCTGCTATACACAGTAACAAACTTTGTGCAGTAATGTTTATAGTCCAATCCTGGGGTCGTAAAGATAACCAAAGAAAACTCAATATATAAGTAAAAAAGTAATACTTTTTTTTATACATCTACTATATAAAAATAAGTCGGGTTTTCCTTCCTGACGCTATAACCCCAGAACGCACGAACTGATTTCCATGGTTTTGCATTCGTTGGAAAGGTCTCGAACTCCGTGAGGTTTATAGCAAAGAAAATTCAGGAAAAACTTCAACAGAAAAGCGGGAAAATAATGCCCGTGCAAAGCCGGGACAGGCCGCTAGTATTATTATATAACCTCTGTGGCGTAGTGGAGATATAACATGACTGCTACGCAGAGGTCTCGGGTTCGATTCCAGCTTAATGCAAATCTTTGTGTGCATGAACATGATTGTTTGCATTGGTCTGTTGTAAAACACGAGGTCCCATAGTCTTTGTATAACGATATTAGAAAATAGATATTTTTTTTGTTATTTTGTTTTTTTTTTAATGTGAAATATTAGGACCCAACGAACCCCAACGAACCAGGTTGATATAATTCCAACCACTGCGGACAAATGGAGGACGAACTCCAATGATGTGAGACAAACCATGCTTCTTTACACAATACTTGAAATTGCTACACACCGTAAATATTATAAAACATAATATAAAAGACACAATATATTATTTCAAAAAGCAACCAACCATAGATACTTAGTTAGTTTCACCAGCAACACAAATTTGGCTTGTAACATAAAGTAATTTAAGCGAAACATTTACACGGCATTGTGATGTAATTTACACGGACAATATACATAAGGAAGCTGTGGAGACATGCAAACTGCTTGAGGTACGAGTACGTGAGCATTATGAAATAGATTATACTGTACATAATGTGAATAATATAGTGCAACTGATTAATTATATCCTTACTGTTTTAACAACCTCTGTGAGCTTGACCATTCACAGCGGATCATCATGTAACGCGTTCTTGATGCTTGATTGCCACGAGAGGTTCAAATCCCGCGCAATGCAAATCTTTGTGTCCATGAACATAAAATTTTGCATTGGTCTAGGTGTTTTCTTTGTATCACAATATGAATGTTTTTGCAAACAAAGGATCCAATTGTTGATTATGATGAAGATGTGTTGTGTGATGTAAGATTATAAGATATTGTATAAATAATAACATTGAGCGGACTCAGTGACGTCATAATGACAGGAAGCTGTGTGCTTTATCCAAATTTGTTATTATGGTCATGATTTCGAAATTTATTTGAGTAATTAAGCTTTAAGCTCCCCTTAGCAAAATATCTACATAACAAAATATTTATAATAAAGTGCAAGTGACGGTGGGCAAAAACATAAGAACAGTCGTCGTTATGGCAAGACCTAACTGGTGGTAGCACTCTTCGGCATGGAGCCGTTTAGGTCGCTGTGTCTACTTGATCCAAACATTATTGGGTTAATATGAAAGGCTAATAAGAAACTTACTTTGTCAGAACTTCAGCAAAGGATAATCTTATGATCAAGCCCATAAAATAAAAAAAAAACAGCATTATAAGAAGCCAGAAATTATTTCTTCGAAACTCAAACAGACAGAACAGACAGCCTTCACACCTGTCTAATAACTTACGTAGTTTGTTTTAATCGCACGCGCATTTATTTAGACTACGTGACACTGAAGCGAGGTCGACACATAGCAACCACCTGATTATGTTTTAATCTCGATAACTTTAAATTCGACATTTTCGTAAAAAATACTTTAAATTATTCTGTGCACTTACAATCAACAGCGTAATCATCCACCAATAAAATTGATGTTCGATATGATATTCTGAGAAACAGTCTTTATACGCGCATGTGATGTAGGAAGATACTTGTGCCTACAACACGTAATAAGCATACACCAGAAAACATGACCGAGTACTTTCGAAAATCACGAAGAAGACTGCTTTACTTTTTTTCTGCTCCTCAGTAATAAAGTACTAAAATATTCAAGAATTTTAAGTACATTTATAATGAGCACATACACTTATTATCTCGAAGAATCAGTTGGGCTGCGACGTATAACTTTTATAATAAGGGGTATTAAATAGACATAAAATATATTTATGTAACAACATATATGTTTACTTGCAAAGTATTAAGTCATATTTTACTTAAAACAAGTTTATGAATTGCTGGCAAATTTTCTTTGTGTAAAAAGCTGGGTTTTAATGATACTTAATTTATAAGTTTTATACTGTCCGCAACTTTACGTTCATGGGTTTTGACCTTTATTTATGACGAAATATACTTATTTATTACATCCATTACTATATCAACTCCATGTTTATTGTTTCATTGTGAAGACAGTTTAAGTAATTCATTAATTTATCTTTATCTGTCCAAAGAAATAATCCTTTTAGTTTGAGTAAAAAAAACAATAAAAGCGAAAGGAATAAACAAAACTCTTTGCTACTTATAATAAATCTTTCTCTCGTCTTTAAGAAGAAAAGTTGTGCTTTGATTTGTAAAAAATGTATTGCTGAATAAACGTAAGGCATTAATAAATAACATTGAGCAGTGCAACGTGTGGAATTGACAGTAACAATGCTCAACAGGTGAAAAGGGCAGAAACAGAGCCACGGCCAATTGTAAGTGGTCGCTTCGATCTCCAAAAACGTAATTTATAACTACATTTAAGCGAAGAGCCAGCCCGACGAGTTTGTTCAATATTAATATCGGCGTCAGCGTCATTAAGGCATTCCTTTTATTGCGACTTGAAATAAGTCCGTTCGCCGATCGCCTTTATTAAAAGAGGCTACCTTTCTCCAAGGTTTTGCAACGTCGCCCTTCTTTTAAATCGGTTTTTTAGTAATAATGCAACACAGCAATTTACTCGCCACTGGAGTAACAAAAGAAATTCTTATCAATTTTGTGGTAATTTTTACACGCTTTTTGTGCTTAATAATCACTTAATCTGCGGCGGTATTTTTGGTTATTTATTGGATGCTACGATGATCAGACATCTTACTGATATCGGAAACACGTTGGTAAACAATGTGGCGATCTTCACCGTAGCGGTAATGAGCTGAAATTAACAGTGAATATTTAAGAGAAAATGCCCGAAGCTACTACCAGACTGGCCCTTTCTTCAGAATTTTTACATAACCGTTCAATTAGTTGGGTAACCAAAACAGTAAATCGCAATCGCTTTTTTGTGCTAAAAGATGCTGTGGATTATTTTTAGGTTCTTTTATCCAGTCATTTCTGGAGTCATTTCTTCTATTTGATTCAGTATTTTAATGACGCTCACATCGATGTTCAATCCGAAGATGAATAATTTGTAACACTATACTTGCCAAATCCTCAGAAAACTATGTATATTTGCCTATTAATGCCAAAACTAAGATCGTTAGTCCAAGACAACAAGCGGGCAAGGTTTCTCCATTATCCAAAGATAATTAAAACATTTCAGCAGATTCGATCAACCAGCTACCGAAACCATTAACAATGTTATTAAGTCGTATAATAAATAAATGAATAATTTCCGTAATAAGTCATACGTCACACATTACTTTGTTGATAGCTCCCGGCTACCGGTATACGTTGAGGGACATACTTTTGTTTATTTTATTTATTTTTCTTTGCGTACACGACGCAACAGCATAAATCATCGGATAACCGCATGAACATAATGTAGATGTTTAACATATTATTATGTTACGGAATTGTGTGGTTCTTGTTTGTAAAAAATAATGTTTGACAATTTATACAAGAGCCGAAAATTGAAATTTTAATGAGGTTTTTTGTATGAAATTGATGGTCAACATAAATTAGTTTAATTAGGTATTTCATCTTACTTATATTTAACATTTATTTATTAGTTGAAACGTTTTTTTTAGATTAAACTGGCATATTAAACTAGATTTAACCCCAAACGTAACCTGAGCTGATTTTTGATAGTTTACATCCACCATACGGCATAAATCAGGATGATTAAATTGTTGTATGATTTAGCTTGCTGGATTTAGCAGTACATATACTCAATCCAACAAGCTAAATCATACAAGCAAGAAGGCAGTGTGAATCAAACAAGTAAAAAAATTTCGTTGTTAAATAAATAAATGTAATGTCCTCCATCGTAATGTCCTCTATAATCTTTCGTTCTCATATGTAGGTCCTATTATTACACAAAAGTCTCAAATTAGCTGGTTCCCGCTACATCGCCGGCGTCGACACTCTCACAACAGCCTTCTTGAAATTGATTTAATATGTGAACTGGATCGTAAGGACCTGCAATTAGACTCGTTATTCTTTTTTTACTTCATTTACTTTAATTGGTTCAATTTTGTATTTTTGTATTCGTTTCTAAGTTTAATTTGACTAGCTTTACAACCGTGACTTTGTTGACAGTTGGAAAGTTAAAGAAAGGCAAGCAGGATAGTAAGATTTTCATTTGAACCATTTAATTTAAATCTTCAAACTTGCTTTGTGATAGGTTGGTCTCGTTATTTACTTGCCGAGCGCGAGTTCGGGTTCAAATCGCCCGCACGACAATTGTTAACGTACAAATTAGGGTCAATTTAAAGTTGAATTTACCTATAGGTCTTCATTTTGGTTTTGTTCTCCCATAAAGAAGTGATTAGGAAGCCTTACTAGGATATATTTATTATCATTCAAACACGTTTGACAAGGTTTTAATCTTGAAAAACATAAGAGACACCTTACGACATCAACTTACACCTCAAAATCTTATCTTATCTAAACATCACTTGATATAATCATGACAATGTACACACATCAAAAAAGTCTAAGCAACATGCATGATATTACAAATTTACCATTTATATTAATTTATTTTACCATTTATTTTAATTATAACGTTGTATTTTATTTTTTAAATAATATTTTTAGGGTTCTATGATGTAAAAATAACAGCTGTTTTCTTTATAAGTTCTTTTAATAACAGAAATTAACAATATTAGAATATACAGGTACACTCAAGGAATTTAATTGTTTAGCAATTTGCATAATTTTGAAATCGGTCAGGTTACTATTTACCGACTACAGACGACGGATGACGAACCCCGACATCTTGAGAGTCGTAAAATTAATAAGACAAGGTATATATACCTAGCCTTGTCTATCTATGACAGACAGGTATTTTGTGTTAAAATAAAATTCTTCAATTTTAAATTGTTGACAGACTAAAGTTAAGTCAAACTAAACTAGACCTTATCTACCATCTCCATCAAACAGTATCCTTAGTCCGAGTTTGTGTCACTATTAACAATAAAGTATATCGAGTAGCATTCGCTGTTCTGATTGGTTCAATGCATGTATTGATAATACTGTCAAAATTTTATTTTTTACTCTTTGGACAGAATGGTGGAAGTTTGTAAACAAAGAAGTTTGAAGTGCTATTCATACTTATTGGATATATATTATATTATGTCAATTTTGAGGTGTAATATCTTTCAAATTCGTTATGATTGTTTCGGTATATAATACGACTAAATTACGTAGGTTGTGTACCTGCTAAACAATTAAATTCCTTGACCGTACATAAGAAACTAAACTTTTTTTTTACAAATTGAAATTTCTTAAGAAAATGAATTTATTGTGAAAGAATAGGACAATTTAATACAAAGTATGGCCTCCTCTGCTATTCAGAACTTGTCGGCAACGATTATTCATTGAATTAATGAGACTGTTTATGTCATCTTGCGGTATTCGCTCCCAATGGAATTGTAGCAAATCCTTCAGCTGTTGGGTTGTTGTCACTCCGTCCAAGTCCTTCAAAACACGTCTCTGGAGCATGTCCCATGCGTGCTCGATGGGGTTGAGGTCTGGCGATTGTGCAGGCCAGGGCAATACCTGGATGTTCTCCGTTGCCAAGTATTCACTGGTTCGCCGAGCTGTATGTGAACGCGCATTGTCATGCATTAACGTAAAATCGGAGCCAAAGGTTTGTGCAAATGGATGGACATAAGGTCTGAGAATATCCTCAACGTAATTTTCAGCGTTCATGTTTCCATTTACAAAAACGAGCTCAGTTCGCCTGTTCTTCATAATACCCGCCCATACCATAACTGTTGAGCCGCTGTATGGATGAACTTCCTGAACGCACCTGAGTCTTTCAGTATTTCCGGGTCGACGGTACACTCGCACCCTTCTTGTATCAGGCCTAAACCCGAATCGCGACTCATCGGAAAACATAATTTTATCCCATTGTTCCTGGGTCCATGTTATGCGTTCTCTACACCATTCATTTCGACGAGCGCGATTCCCGTGACGTATCGGTGGGCACCTGATAGGGCGTCGAGCTCGTAGGCCGTACTCATGCAGTCGATTTCGCACAGTTTGGGGACTTACATCAACACCACTTGAATTTTGTAGCCTCAAACTTATCTCTCGAGCGGTTAACATCGGCTGGCGTCTTGCAGTCAGTTGTATGTACCGGTCTTGCCGAGTGGTTGTACTCCTTTTACGGCCTGGATGCTGTTCAGCGGGTTCCCCTGTATTATTGTAGCGCTGCCAAAGACGACAAATAACACTTCTATGAATACCAAAATGTCGAGATACCTGAGATTGATTACTTCCCGCTTGCAACATCCCTACAGCTCTTTGCATTTCATCTGCCGTCAAATGACGTCGCTCCATGACGTAAAGAATATCTAACAATTCAATTTTGTCGCCAACTGTATTTAAATGGTTGGTAAAATTATAAAATCAAGACTAAAACGTAGCAATTAACATGCACTCAAATTCAAACAAATTCGCAGTCATTTGAATTTTATGAAAAAAAACAAAACATAATCGAAATTTTTTTTTTACAACCAGCCAGTATGTCATCAATAACAAAAAAGTTTACTTACCTATACACTTTGAGTGAGTAAATACTTAGAAATTAATTAATATAAATGGTAAATTTGTAATATCATGCATGTTGTTTAGACTTTTTTGATGTGTGTATAAATTATGCTTAGTTGTGCATGAATGATTTTTATAGTATTAGACACGAAATGTTACGTTATTCATGCAATATTTCAGACCGAATTGTTAGGTAATATACACGCAAATTATATTAAAATTAAACGTTGTCCGGTTATTTCATTTTTGTCACGAGATCAAGACATTCTCGATTTGCGGTTATAATAATAAAAATTGTGGCTGAATTGGAAAATCTATTATGTAAGTCCGTTGAATATTTGGGTTTAAAAAGAAATTACAAGTTTTCCTTCAGTTGTTTCTTTATCAGATCTGCGTTCATTCTTTTAGACAGATTTTAAGGCCCCCGTGGGTCAGGAAGGGGTAGTAATAAATAAATAATAAATAATCCTCACACATTCACACAACGTCATTTATTCCCAAATTAAGCAGAGCTTGTACTATGAGTACTAGACAACGGATAAACATAATACTTTTTTTTTTGTAAATAGTCGTCATGTTCATGCACACAAACATTTGCATTGAGCGGGAATCGAACCCGTGACCTCTGCGTAGCAGTCATGGTATATAAGCACTACGCC
This sequence comes from Schrankia costaestrigalis, assembly GCA_905475405.1. Lineage (NCBI taxonomy): Eukaryota > Metazoa > Arthropoda > Insecta > Lepidoptera > Erebidae > Schrankia > Schrankia costaestrigalis. The sequence goes on along the minus strand of FR997843.1, from coordinate 11,048,817 downwards.
ACAGAGGTCGTAGTAACATCATATATTTTTACTCCTCGGATAGTATTCACAATGGGACTCCTACACACTTTCCCACAATTGTAACTCTTTTAAACCAAGATCAACAGCCCGACCTCGTACAACACACGGAGATATTTGAAACAGGGTATCTACTTCCAGCAATTAAATTGCGACAATCCAAGTGTCAACATGGTTTAATGAGGTAACGTCTTACAATTAATCGAGTCTCAAATATTTTGGTCAAATAAACGTTTTTAATGTTAACATTCCCACGCCGGGATTCGGAGGTGCGCAAGCGTGATACGTGGTATGCGAAACTATGCAGAGTTTGGGTGGTATCAGACGGTTTTGGCCGTTACGCACTGCTATTAAAATGCCTTAGTCCTGGGAAAGATGTTAGTGCACCAAACGCTTTAATGGAGAATGTTAACTTTTTTTCGCGTTAAATAACATTAGTTTGCATTACAAGAATGTTTACGGATTTCAAAATGTTGATCCAGGAGCAAAAACGGTTTTTGATGTCAATGATTTTGAATTTACGATAACGTCTGGTTATAGCCATTACGCTTCCTTAGCGGCATATCCCCAAGTATTTATCTAAAAGAAGAAAACTTTAGACAAAATGGAATAAAGGAGGTTCTTGTATTAATAAGAGAGCAATTCTTAGACAGCATCAGCAGTTTCTTCTTTGATTCACATCGACATAATGTAATATATTGTAATACGTAATACAGCGACACCTAGATTCAAACTGAGCAGAGCTGGAACTATGGATTTTATAAACAAACAAAACACAAGCCATAACCATTCATGTTTATAAACGCAAAGATTAGAACTTATCAGAAACCGGGCTCAAAACTTCTGTGCAACAGTCAAATACATTAAACAAAACGATAAAGCTATTGTCATCATAGAATAGAAAAAATAATACGTAGGAAATAAATTTACAGGTGGCCAGTGTCTTAAGAAAGTTTAATTCATAAGAATTTCAACACTCGTCAGAAGAAAGAACAATAAAAAAACAAAATTATTATAAATCTGACACGTGCAGAGCTGTCAAGTCATCATCGACATGTTGATCTTTACGAAAATCCTCGTACAAGCAAGTCATTAAACATTTCATTTCACGCAACATGCTACTTTAACTGTACCTACAGAATATTGAGAAATTCTTAGTAATTTACGATTACTAAGAATTTCTCAATATTCTGTTCAATAAAGATGAACCTTTTACAATGCTTCGTCATCATCAGCCCATTAATGTCCCACTGCAGGGACGGGCCTCCTCCCGTGACGGAGGGATACTTGGCCTACTAATACCACGCTGGTCAGACGGATTGGTATAGAGTTTAATTTCAAGTTTTCCTCCTTTTTACTTCATAAAGATAATATTCACAGATAGTCCCTTAGTCGGTTTTTACGACAGCCATGGCATGAGATGGGGTGGTGACATATTGTATTCTTACTCCGTCACCACACCGATGAATCCCAATCCTTGTATGGCCCTAATTGGGTAGTTAAGCAACGTATGTGGTGATAGGCAAAGAATAGAAAATATCACTTCCTGCTGTCCCAAGTCGCAATTAACATTAGTTCCCGAAGAACAGTTCGATTTATCTGATTGGTACACTAGCGTACTTCATTAATGGTAATTCAGTAGAGTGTGGTGTTTTTATTAACGGAAATATCTTCAAAAATTTATGGTGCATAGTACAAAGATATGTCGATATGGAACATGCATGTAACCTTCGTTGATCAACACAAAACATTAGAGGTGTAAAGTCGTTTGGTTTAAAATGACTAATCCTGCCAACAAAATAAATATTGCGAAAATGAATCATATTATTCATTTTTAATAAGCATCGGTCAACAGTTAACTTCGTTAATGTCCGTATTAAGTATATTCAGGTAGAATGCACAGCCACTTCCATGGACCAACGTCCTTTACAATTAAGGTGAGATGTCTCCCCGTCAACAGGATTAAAAGATTCGATTTGATTTTGATTGATATTGCGGTGAAACTACACTCGCAATCGCTTCGTCGTACGCCACTCTCTTGATTTTCTCGCTCGAATACGGATAAGAGCACACTGGTGGCGAATACTAAAAATCCTGTGATATAATAAGAGTATATTTACTAGAGTCCGGTTTCAGGGCAAAATTCGTAAAACTAAACAAATTATTAAAGTGCAAGCGGTGCTAGAGTTTTTTTATTTTATTTTAGTTTATACTTATGTTTTTTATAAAAACGATGGATGGATTATGTCAATTATGTGAAAGACGATATGGCGGCGAAGAGTGTGACTTGTGAGATGACGTCCGAGCGGAAGGTATGGAAAAAGAAGACATGCTGCGCCGACCCCAAATAAAATTGGGAAGGGCAGGGGAATGATGATGATGATGACTTATGTTTTAAAATATTACCTTTAAATAATTAGCTTTCAATTTCTTATTAATTTATTTATTTTCTTGTTTAAATAAATACATGTTGTTTTAACACCCACTTTGCAACTTCAGCTTAATTGCCAGCTAGGTAGCATTGTGTAAATGTGTATAAAGAATAGAAACAACATTAATCAGAAAGAAATCTCTTAATGTGTCACAATCTTTTTCATCACCGCACTTACTAACCGAGTCAGCGTTTAATCTGAGGTTTCTGTTCTCAGGAGCTATCTCTGTCAATGCTTATATACGACGTACGCAAGGATTAAACACGACAGCCATTAACCAATACCGAAATATATGATATGTTGAAGATACGATAACGAAATATGAACGTACGATGTTTTCTTAAGGCAAAAATTATTTATAGAGAAATTATTCAACACTTTTTAAAGTAAAGTAGGCTTTATTATCTTTAGTTTAAGTTACATGTCAAATAAATTAAGTTTATCCGTCACTGCTGGGACAGGAGGGAAACTTGGCCCACAACTACTACGCTGGCCAGATGGATGGATATATGGTTGCATAATTATGTATATAATCTCCATCCGTCGACTTTCACGAGATCAGACAGGGTACTGGCACGGTGATTTCTACAGCACACGAACTAGGGATCATTCCCTGTGTCGCGAGGGCACAAACATCAATTCAACGAACATAAAGTTTATCCAGACTCAGTACAGCAATTTGTGGATAGCACAAGTAATGGTCCGCGCTCTAATCAGGCAATCCTAAGGCCTCCCCCACATTTGTCGTCGGCGTTACTTGGGCGTATAAGCGGCGCTCACGCCACATTGACGCCGCGTCGACGACCAACGTTGGATTAAACATGTACGCGGTGATCACGTGACGCTTAACCCCCTTCAGTCAAGTAATTTTAGAAACAACGCTACAACTGACTAAAACAAAAACAGGCAGCGTGGATAGCGGTCAAAGGGGTAAGAACGTGACGAAAACGCCGGGTGAGCGCTGCGTCTACGTCGCTTGAGCGCCGCGTCGGCGCTTGAGGGACGCCTACGCCTAATGTGGGGTCAACCTAAGAAAATATAATATTCGTTAATATCACAACAAGTACTCAACTTACCTTGAATATAATGTACCTATAGTGTGTGTATAAAATTGCACTGATTTAATTGTGCAAAACTGTGTACAGGAAAACTGTTCGGTTGCCTTGATGATTTATAACACCAATAATATGATTTGTATAATAATTATCAAGACATTCTGAATGGGCTGTAGTCTGTCTTAGTAAGTAAGTACCTATATCTCAAAGATTTTTAAGACATTGAAAACGAAAATCATACGAGTAATCATAGAAGAAGGAAGATTAAAAACTTAGGCTACCAAATATCTGCAGCTCCGCATTTTTGTATTTGTGGGAAGGAACAAAGTAATTAATTCTTCCGCTAAAGAACTAAAAACATTATAATAAAAAATCCTTTTTCACTCACACAAATCCATCTAAACCCAAACTAAGCAGGTATTGTAGTACTGGTAATACGGAACAGGAAAACAATAATAATATCATCATAAATATCATATCATAACAGCCCATTAATGTCCAACTGCAGGGACGGGCCTCCTCCCGTGACGGAGGGATACTTGGCCTACTAATACCACGCTGGCCAAACGGCTTGGTATAGGGTTTAATTTCAAGTTTTCCTTCTTTTTATTTCGTAAAGATAATATTCACGGATAGTCCCTTAGTCGGTTTTTACGACACCCATGGGATGAGATGGGGTGGTGACATATTGTATTCTTACTCCGTCACCACACGGAGAATAATATAATAATAATTATACTTAATAATAATTTATTTCAAAAAACACCTAGTACTAAGTTACAAATAAGATACATTGTAAACTATAGATAGAAATGTAGCATCTGTAGCCGAACTAGGACAAGCCTGTATTTCAGCTATCAGCGCCAATCCCCTCGACTTTCCATATAATCTACCTATACCTATCCCTTTTTATGTAAATATAGATAAATATATTTATTTGCATGATGTTTGTAAAAGTTTTCTTGACATAACATGAGCAGTAGAACAGGACATATATTAAAAAATATCGTTGAAACTAAACAACTTCTAGACAATGACATAATTCATAAAGGTATTTGTTATCACAATACAATGCAGCATACATTAGTAAGTTCACCAGTCGGGAAGTAGCAAATCATCTCGATTTGTCTGTCAGGTCACGGAGTACCGCGTGTCGTGACTCTTGAAAATATACCACGTACAAGTTACCAGCCGTTTGTACTTACTTCATTCATTTATAAACTGAACTAGTACATTTTATACTGTTTACATTAATTTTAACAATGGTTAAGAAGATTATCGGGCTACTGTAAATGACGAGTTTAAAATAAACTAGCTGACACTTTTTTAGGCGGCGAAAAAAACACGTAAAGCGCCCACTTTTTTAAACATGTTTCGTTACTGCTCCACTCCTATTAGTCATACTTGCCCATTAATGGCCTACTGCAAGGACGGGCCTCCTGCCGTGACGGAGGGATACTTAACCCACTAATACCACCCTGGCCTGACGGATTGGTATAGGGTTTAATTTCAAGTTTTACTTCTTTTTTTTTCGTAAAGATAATATTCACGGATAGTTCCTTAGTCGGTTTATACGACACCCATGGAATGAGATGATGACATATTGTATTCTCACTCCGTCACCACACGGATTATTAAATTATACGAGTACTCGTATATAAGTTTTTCAATTTCCCGTAAAGATTTTGCAATGGTTATAAGGGTACAAAATATTAACCAAACCTACATTTTGTTTATGAAAGGGGTTTTTAACGCTATTTCAATTTATCTACATAGTTAAATAGCTAGGCTCCATTGACGTAGATTAGGCATTACAAATATTCTCATCAATTCTAAACCTTGCCGCACTTCTTAGTTACAAACATATTTTTTTGGAAAATTAAAAAAAAATATTTACTAAAACTCCTCAATAATGTACAACAAACATAAAATTGATAGCACCACTTTATAGGATACTATCATAAAAGCAATAATTTTCTTGTCCTATTTGAAACCTGTAAAATTTTATACCTATCTACATTATTTATTATCTATCTCCCAGCTCAATCGACTCTCTCGTAAAATTGCTGGCATAACCAAATAACCGCCCAAGGGACACATATTCCTTTCGCAAAATACGAAATTAAACTTTTTGCAAATCAAATAAGGCTCATAATTAACTGTAGAAATATTACAAAGAAAATAATCTTGTGATTTAGGGCACTATATCTGTCAACCGGGGACCGATTATGTGAATCTGTTTGCGAACAAATAGGTTTATTGGCTACTGTCGTAATAAAACTTCGTGATTTATTACTGGCGATATCAACCAGATAACGCTATTTTGATGGCTGATAATATCGCAGATCCTAACAGCTGTAGGTACTAGGCAAATAGGTATTGAATTCCTATACTAATGCTGAATCAAACAGTAGTGTTTGCATTAAACAACATGTTTAACTATTGCTTTTGATTTGTAGATTAACTGTTTATGCGCTGTTCTTTCAATGCCTTTATGTTTCTCCTTACTAGAGCAACTAAGCCAGTGGCTTAAATTACTTTAAACAGTAAAACCATTTGTACCTATATATACGTCTTTTGTAATTAACTTACACCTTGGATAAGATTAGAAATGTTTTTAACCGACTTCAAAAAAAGGAGGAGGTTCTTAAATCAGTTGTATTTTTTTTTATATTTTTTTTAGAGGACAACCTCTATTATTGTTTAACATTACAATTCGCAGATCGCTCATAACAAATGTCGTGCGAGGGATTCAAACTCGCGACTTGGTACTAGGTATTTTAACAGGCGCGGTCACGAATGCGACGCGACAAATATCCTACACGATTACGTCGCGTCTCATCGCAACGGTCACATAGGACTAAAATAGGGTACGCCCGCCCGTTGATTAGATCGCGTACGTCGGGTTCGTCGCGTCGCGTCGCGTTCGTCGCCCAAGTAAAACACCACGTTAACATATTTATTCTAGTATACTTTTTACGTTGAAGTTAATTTGGACATTAAAGACGCTACATTTTTCCTTTACGAAATAACATAACATATTTATTACAAAATTAAATAAATTTAACATTAATAATATTTATTAGTACTTACTTTATTTTATTTTATTAAGTAACATAATAATCGCCACCTCATAATAATTTTATGTCGGTATATTATTAAGTCATAAATAGGAGTAAACTTATTTAAGTAGTAAAGATACGAATAGTTGATATCTGAAATAGCAGAATAAATAAATAAATAAAATGAATATTCCTTACACATACACACAACGCCATCTAGTCACAAACTAAGCAGAGCTTGTACTATGGGTACTAGACAACGGATAAACAAAGTTAAATCCTTTTTTCTACAACATACATATTATACATAGAAAACACCCAGACCAATGCAAACAATCATGTTCATGCACAAAAGGATTTGCATTGAGCGGGAATCGAACCCGAGACCTCTGCGTAGCAGGCATGTAACATAACCACTACGCCACAGAGGTCGTCGAAACGTTGTGCAAGTCACATCTCGTAGCACAGGATCAACCTTGAAGGTTTTACTCGATCGTGCATGACGGTACGTGCAGCCAGTGAACTAAAATTAAAATTAAATCAAGCCTTTGACCAGATATCTGTCGGAACGTTTGCCGTTGTCCCAGTTGCGAGACTGCCCACGAAGATGAACTTTTACATATTGCCAAACATTTATGTCTGATGTGTAGCTTTTATTAGGCAAAGACTGTTATGAGGGAGTTAGTGGTCATTTATAAGGCGTACGTTTAGAATTCGTTTGTTTAGATTCCCCGCAGGACAATAATTTGTTTATGGGATTTACAAATTATTGTGTAATGAATAAATTGAAACAGATTTACAGTAGATTTTATTACGACCTACTTAACTTTAAAAGCGAAGAGAATAAAAAGGAAAAAATACACTTTCCTCGGAGGGATAGTGTATGTCTGCTATATATTTTTGCCACCTTTAGGTACGACTTTACCGACTGCGGGTGATAGCGTTGGTTTTTTTAGTTTTTATACATTACTGGAATAAGCTAGTCAGTATAATTTCATCTTCCAAAAAAAATACATTGTTACTCCGTATATTTCGATAAACACTGGCAAACTTAAAACTTATACGTTATATAATTATTAGTAAACGGAGAGCCTATTCAAGTAACTACTTGAATAGACTCTCCAACATACGTACATAAATATATTTTAAACTGTACAAATAGGAGTAATACTTCTATAACATCAGTAGGTAATAACTTAAGTAATTCATAGAATTATCGTCACCAACCCGTCTACTGAACCAGTATCATTTATAGAGATCATTTATTATGTGAATGATCACCTTTTCACCCCATTTTACGGTAACTATTTTGATATTTATTTATATCTTTATTTCTACACTTAGATATACGAGAACTGAAGCAATAAAGAGTAAGATAGCAATAAACCAGCCAATTAAATATTTACTATCAATTCCAACTTGCATAAGTACTTAATTAAGTAATTATATGGTATTTAATAGCAGATTCAGTTAGGAAGATTAATGTTGCCTCTCAATATATATCTCGTCTGTAAATCTTTGAGCACGCGTCGTATTCTGTGCTATACTAAGGTTCAAGCACGCATGATAACATCTCAAACATATTAATTTAATAATAAATAACGCTAATATGCATGTAGGAGTACAGAATCCACATCAATACATTCGACCATTATAATTAGCAAGCAATTTGCGCCCGTGCCGCCTTAAGATTTAAGCGCAGTTTCATTCAATTTATTATTAGTTATCTTAATGTTTTTTACGTACGCAATTACTTTTGACTATGCTATATATTGTAGGAACACATTTGAGTTGCAATAGAAACTAGATTGTTAACTCTTATGAAAGGTTTTTTGTATATTTTATATAGCTATGTAATATTAAAAAAAAATCACACTAATAATTATAAAACTGACTGCACTCCCTGCGTCTTATGCTACGCTGTCGCAATTCTAGAACCTTTACTCTAGAACCGACTAATATAATAAATAATAAAACTACTATAGATATGTTATATGTTAAAAATATTTACTACTATAGATTGACAAACACAAGCATAGGACATAACTAGATCGATTATATTCATAAAATAAAAGATAAATAAACGCCGCGTCATTATGCGTAAAGGCGGAAAGATAATAAGTTATGATAAATATGGTCAGAGAGTAAGCAAAGATTGGAAATAATAGTGTTCATGGCCATAATATTATAACTAGGGGCCAACCCAGTTTGTCCAGGTAATGACGCATAGCTACCCACTTACGTGTTACCATTTTTTAGTGTACACACAGCAACTAATCAACCTAGACACTTATGTACCTTAATACCTTGAAATAAGACACAATTTCAAATGAAAATGTTGAACTTAATGTGTTGCTGTATGTACACGACATGTAGGCTTCACATTTTTTTATTCAACGACTACCATTGCCCGTTTAATTGAAGTAAGAAAATCCATTATTATAAATAGGAAAGTGTGTATGTTTGTCTTTTTTTCACGGCAAAACGGAGCGACGAATTGACGTGATTTTTTAAGTATAGATAGTTGAAGGTATGGAGAGTAACATAGGCTACTTTTTTTTGTTTTTTGCTTCTGTGTCCAGGAAAGGGGAACAGTGTTACCCCGAAATTAACGCGAGCGAAGCCGCGGGCAAAAGCTAGTTAAAATATAAAGTAACATCCCTCTCTGTCTAGGAAGGTTTATTTATATAAGTCTCAATCACACTTTAGGTTTGACAAACATACATAAATATTTATACCTATACCAATTCACTTACTGATTTTTGTATAACATGCTACTCTACAATTATCGAGAAGGCTTTTACCTGCTGATATAAAGTCAGTGGAAAAGAAAATTCACCCCTAAAGTACAAAAGCTCGCGAGTAGAAATTATTTTACCCATCTAACCAGCTGTTATGGCTAGACTAGATTTTTTCCCTCTTTGTTGGAGGCTCATTCAATGAATGTCAGGCTGTCAGTATGAGCGACTATAGGTATAATTATATCTTAGGTACAATTTAAGGTAGTTTTAGGTAAATCGTGACAATAACAGACTGTAACTAATACATGACCTTAACATTGTACGAAACAAAGATTTTTCAAAGCTATTTTTTATGTATTGCCAGCTTTGTAACTAATTGATTAAAAAGTTTCATTACAGAATATTTTCGGACTTCGCATTTGACCTTGCCGCGTCTTTGCGTCACCTGTCACTCTTACTCGTAAACCGTCATTTACCGAGAATTCTTCAATGCTGCACCTAATAAGGTCTTTTTAAACCGCAATTTATTGAATTAACTCGTTTATTGTTATTGATGTAAAACATTTTATAATGCGGATCTTGATAGTATCTCCGTTTCTTACACAGTTTACAGCAGTCGGAGTCATAGTATGGTGATCTAGATGAATAGGCATGACACATTCAAAAGTGTTCGAAACGTCGGAATAGTTAGTAGGTTGCGTCTAACGGGATAGTACATAATTTTGTTAAAAAGAGTTTTATTTCAATTATGAACGTTCTCGTAAACAAATATACACACGGTATTATAAGCTTTTCTAAGCTTGTGACTAGATGGGTTCATGTTAACATATGAGTAATATTAATACCAATTATAGTATCAACCACAAGCGCAATGCAAAGACATTTTAAATAATATAATATAATATAAATATTCCTCACACATTCACACAACGCCATCTAGTCCCAAACTAAGCAAAGCTTGTACTATAGGTACCAGACAACGGATAAAAATACTTAAATACTTTTTTTTAAGTTTCATATTTGTAAAAAAGCAAGCCAAAAATAAACAAATAAGACAAGATATTATTCACAACAAAAATAACCCGAGAGCACTATGGCAGCTATTAAACGAAATTATCGGGAGAGTGAAACCTAATTTAGACAGTATAATTTTAAACGCCTTTCAAAATAACAACAACACCACAGTAGATATAGCTAACAAAGGAGAATGGGCGGTTTCGTCCCATGTGTTGTAACACTTTGTGACCTATATCATTTGAAAGATCTCAGCGAGTGCTATGTTTTATTGTATAGGCATGACTCCGTATCTCGTGCAGGGAAACTGTTATAGGGTTTTAAAAAATAAAAAAAATAATTAAAAATGTCTTAACTAATTGGTCTTTTGATAACTACTACTAAAGAGATTTAAAGGTAGAGCCTACATTGACCCAACACCCTCTCTGCCACCATTGTAAGCGCAGCGTTGAGAAGATTGCAGATATGTAAAATGTGATTTACGGCAGTCTTTCTGGGTAGAAGAGTTCTTAAGCCTTCAGAAACGTTTGCACAATTACATGGACAAAGAAAAAACAGCTCCCTATGCTCCCCGCCATTTTGTTCCAAATATGACATCTGCTCAGTCAGTTGCAACAACTTCAGGTCGGTCAAATAAGTTTGCGCTTAGTGTAGATGCCATTATAAACTTACTGGTGTAGTGTTGCAGTCTCTCCAACGATGCCAAGTACACCAACGATATTTCATAATACTGCAGTGCTTAAGTATACGGAAACGCCATTATGTTGGCTTGTCTCGAGGATGGATTATCAAGAACTATGAATTTGCAGCGAGGTATAACGAAAATGGTGTCATGTCATAGACCAAGGAGGACCTCAATATAATGCTCGATGACCCTAATAGTATCTCTCAATAAGTGGGCCTTAAAATGGACACGGACAAGACCAAGATCATGGCAAATGTTCATGTTGCACCCACTTCAATCACGGTTGGAGGCGCTACACTCAAAGTTGTCCTCGAATGTATTTACCTGGGACAATCAGACCAGATAAGTCCAACTTCGAGAAGGGGGTCACTCGTCAAATCACAAGGCTTTTGGTCATCAACAGGGGAATGGAGAGAGCTTTATTGGGAGTTGGCCTGCGTAATTGAATCAAAAGTGAGATAATCCGCAGGAGAACTAAAGTGACCGATAGAGCACTCAGGATTGCCCGTTAAAGGGGTGACATAGCACGAAGAACTTACAAATGACGATGAGGGAGAAAAGTTTTCGAAAAGCGACCGCGTATATCGCGTGATATCGGGGTGGCGCCAAGTGATAAGGTAGTCACAGGATCGGCAAAGTAAAAATATTTGCAGGAGGCCCACCTCCAGCAATGGACGCCTATTGGCTGAGTGTTGTTGCTGAGCTGTACTTTCGTGTTTTCAATATATATTGAAAGATATGTGAATAAAACAGGTATATTTAAATGAGTTGTATATTTATAGGTTCTCTATTTTGTCTCATAAGTTTTTTATCCATAATCTAAGGTGTCATAACATTTTGTGTCCTAATCATCATATGTCCGAATGGTAGCTAGCCCTAAATTCATGTCATATAATATCACTTGTCCGAAAACCTAAATCCCTAAACATAACATGACCTAATTTATTTTGCTGTAACCATCACAATCTAAATTATTTAAAAAACATAAATACTATATTCTAGTTTTACCATACCATACTAACCTAACCTAACCAACTGTTTCTGACTTTCGCCCTAATATTTTATTTTAGGACATGTGACTTTATAGCAAGAAAAAATAGGATATGTAATAATTATAGTACCCCATTTTAGGACACCCAAGTATTATAGGTAAAGACGATTAGGTCATATACGATTTCGTATACGCGAACATTATGGAAAGTGATGATTATAGTAAACTTGTTTGGGATTGTGATTTTCGGACGATCGATATTCGGAGAAGAAAGGGACTACCATATTTATACTGTCATTATTATTATGACAACCTTATCAACATCAACAGCTATGTAGAGAAAAATGCGATGAGGATTTTTATTTTCTCAACCTCAACTCTATAACGTATCTATACATTTACGTAAGAGATTTATTAATACTTATTAATAACGGTCTAAACTAACGATTACTGTCTGTGAATTGTCTACAGTTATTATAAGTGGAATAAGTTTAATGTGTTTCCGTGTCACAAAATGTAAAAAAGTACGATTAAAGCCTTATTTGATACAAAAATTATTTTATCATTAACAGCTCAGTACTTTTGACCTGCACACAATTTTAATAAAAAAAATATATATTTATAGAAAAAAAATCTAGGTGAACATGTTTATGCTAGTCAACAACATGTTACAAAGGTTGGGACGCAGAGAGCAGATGTCATATTTGGAACAAAATGACGGGGAGCATAGGGAGCTGTTTTTTCTTTGTCCATGTAATTGCGCAAACGTTTCTGAAAGCTTGAGAACTCTTCTACCCAGAAAGACTGCCGTAAATCACATTTTACATGTCTGCAATCTTCTCAACGCTGCGCTTACAATGGTGGCAGAGAGGGTGTTGGGTCAAAGTAGGCTCTACCATTAAATCTCTTTAGTAGTAGTTATTAAAAGACCAATTAGTTAAGACATTTTTAATTATTTTTTTTATTTTTTAAAACCCTATAACAGTTTCCCTGCACGAGATACGGAGTCATGCCCATACAATAAAACATAGCACTCGCTGAGATCTTTCAAATGATATAGGTCACAAAGTGTTACAACACATGGGACGCACCCCATATAAAACTGCCCATTCTTCTTTGCTAATTTCTTTGATAAAAGTGCAAGAAACCTTACACTTATGTGCGATATTAAACTTATTAATAAGGAAACGTACACAAAACCCATTAACGTTAGTTGTAGATCACAACATGCTAGCACTGCATCTATACTAAAAGAAATTCGATCTTTAAATAACCATAAATCTCCAGGTACAGACGGTATTCGAGCCGTAGACTTAAAAACATTAGGAATCGACATTGCAGAAGTGATAGCTAATCTCATAAACACGTCATTGAAACAAGGAGAATACCCCCAGGAACTCAAAACAGGCATTGTTAGACCTATACACAAAAAGGGAGCACAGGACAAATGTGACAATTACCGCCCAATTACAATTCTTTCCGCAATAAACAAAATTGTTGAATAATTTATTTCCAGACAGATAAATGCCTTTTATGAAAGTAATAACGTAATAACTAAAAATCAATATGGTTTTCAACGTAACAAAAGTACTACCCAATTACTATCCAATTTCACTAACAGTATGTATAGACATCTTGATAATAAACAGCACGTTTTGGCACTATTTATAGACTATAGCAAAGCTTTTGATACGCTAAATCATGACTTACTATTAGAAAGACTTAACGACTGCGGGATAAGGGGACCCCTAAATAAATGGTGTCAGGATTACCTCAAAAACAGAACGTACACGGTTAAAGTCTCAGACGCATTCAGTAATAGGATACCAGTAATAGAAGGCACAGCACAAGGGTCTGTACTCGGGCCTTTACACTACATTACTTATGTGAACGATACCGCTAACCTAATTAAAAAATGTGAAATATTTCAGTTTGCTGATGACACATGCCTTTTGTCGGCAAACACAGACATAGATAAAGCTCTTTCTGATTTACAGACTGAGTTTACTTTATTATCTAAATGGTCACATGACGTTGGACTTATTCTTAACCCTGAAAAAACGAAACTAATGTATATAAGCTCTAGTAGTAACAGAAAAGACATAAACTTAAAACTAATAGCACACAATCACAATTGCCTACACCTTAACTACCCTAGCTGCTGTTGCCCACCCGTAGAAGTTGTTAGTAAACACAAATACCTTGGACTCATCATTGACGACCGGCTGAAATGGACAGACCACATTACTTATGTCGGCGACAAACTGCGAGCTATACTCGCAAAATTTAAATTAATAAAAAGACGTATTCCCTATATGACACTATTATCACTATATAAAGCACTCGGTGAAACAATCATACATTACGGGCTAAGCAGTTACGGAAGAACGTTCAAAACACATCTTGGTTATATATACAGACTACAGGTCAGAATACTAAAAGCTATAGTACCCCCAAAACTCAAAGCACAGTACGACAACAACGACAACGAACTCTTTAACCATTGCAAAATATTACCCATACACACTCATGTCAAATTCCTACTACTAAAAGAACACTATTTTGACTCTGAATTGAAAATTATCATACGTCGGCAGAAACAAACACGCAGTGCATCAAAAGTAATCTTAGAGGTACCTATATTTAGAAATTTATACGGAAAACAATTACTACAACACCAAATACCTAAACTAATTAATGAACTACCGCAAACTTTAAAGGATCAAATAACTGAAAGAAACATGAAATTAAAATTAAAAGACCACTTTCTCTGCCTATTACTGTCTCCACATAACTTATAAAACTACACAAAAGAATACCATACACAATACATACAATTTTTACAGACTAAATGTACACATACATACAAAACATACCTACGAAACAAACATACACGTACGTGTATTTTAAATTAATTTGTTCTTTTCTTTTTCAAATTAATTAAAGATTCCACCCGTGTGAGCACACCGTGTCTTGTCGATGAGCAAGGCGCAAGCGACGACTACGATAGTTACAGATCGGGAGGTAGGCCGTATATTTATGACGATTTCGACCCGGAATGTTTGCTTTTGTTGGCGCTTTTAGGTTTATAATTTTATATAATTAATTTTAATGCATAGTTATTAGTGTAATAAGTGTATTGTCTGTGTTGGTGTAGTAATGTAGGTATATGAAACAATAAGTGTACCTACATTAATATAGTAATAGGTAAATATTGTAAAAATAATCATGAAAGTAAAAAATGTTATGGCGAATGGCAGTGTTCGGACAAACCGAAACAGGTTTTTGTATCACTGTACATGTTTTAAGTTAAGTGTAAATTGTATTGTTTTGTTTAAATAATAATAATAAAATAATAATAAATAAAAACGTTAAGTTCTTCAGCATACAGGTATGTTTTAGTCTAACGCCTAGCTCTTTTTGGCGCCATGTTCTGTAAAAAAATTTAATTTTCGTTATTTAAATTAGACACACAACATAACAAATATCAACTTCACTCCTATTAAATAGTTAATGTACATTACTAAATGGCAACATTTTTTGTCCAATCGTCTCCTCAAAAGCCTTGACAACGCGGAAGACTAGACTAAATACCTCTTGGCTACTTCATATTAATTGTAATGGCATGGATGACATTAAATATTTTAAACTAATTGAATACTTTACAAATAGTGTAATTATTATTATGAATTAAAAGCCTCTATTGCGTGGCGGCCGAGCTTTAATAAAAACTTTGTTTTTTATTTAATTTTCTCGCGGGTTCTCAGTTTTTGTAAAATTGTTTATTTAATTCAAAAATCATAGTCCAAAGCCTTGATATTCTTGGTTAAAGTTAATTTGAAGAGGGCAAAAATACGCGTGAAGATGGTATGATCCTCAGCGCGGGAACTTCTTTTAAAAATCCTTCTTAGTTTGTGAGGATGGATAGATGAATAGATGGAAGTTTGTTACTCTTTCACGCAAAAACTACTGAATGGATTGTGATGAAATTTGGAATATTTTTTATATGATGGGATGCAAACGAGCCGGCAGGTCACTTGATGGTAAGTGATCACCGCCGCCCATGGACACCCGCAACACCTTTTAATAAGACCTTTGAAAAACCAGAACTTTAAAAAGAGAGTACGCTCGTTTCTTGAAGGTCCCCAAGTCGTTATAAAATATAGGTAGCTATACCCTTTCCACTATATTTAACAACATTTGACAGGTTGACGTTAGTGACGTTCAGCAGTATCTCGAATGTAATGCTACTCGATTGTAAGCGATTTCGCGATTTTTCGATTTTTCAAATTACTTTATTTTACACATTTGGATCCTTACATCAACTTACATTATCATTTTATTACTGTTTCTTTCTTTATCTATGTTAAGAGAATTAGCCTACAGCTTAAAATGATACAATTACAGTTAGCTTATGTATTATTTAAAATACATAATTTATCGTGACACATTCGCGGGTTATAGCTAATCTAAAATATCATATTAAATTTTATAAACGTATTATGAAGAGTTCAGGTTTATTCATGGCATTTATTTCTACCGATTATTTGTAATTTGTTTCATAATGGTGGTAATCGTTATGAGTGTCCATCACTAAGTAACCATGGTAACTGAAAAAAACAAGAGTACGTCCATGAAATACAATATTATTTGTTTGAAAAATACATTGATTTACAAAAAACCAAAGATACACACTCCACTTCCCAAAAACGTCCGCAACAAATGGGCGCATTGTGCACTTTTTTTAAATTAGTATCGCGTTGTTCTACCGGCAAACGTCAATCATTAAATTTTATTGCTTTATGTGCATTACTTTTTAAATACAACTTTATGTCATGCGTGTAAGATTGAATTTGAAAAAAGAAATATGTTTACGATATTACTATACGTATTTATTGCGTATGTTTAATTTGGTGACACTTTTGGCTGTTAGTTTTGTTTGAAAATGTGCATCTAGGGTTTTTTATAAATCAATGGAAAAATAAGCAGAAGTATTACGAAACTTCATGGACGTGAACTGTCAAAAAGCTAAACTTACGCTGGAAGGGGTATAGTGTAGAATAACATTTAAGCTACCTACATACACATCGGAGGTGAAGCCGCGGGTATCAACTAGTAGCTTATATTTGTAAATTCTCGTCTCATATAGGTAGATATTCGTGGTGGCGTGCATACGTTGTTACGTGATTCGTTGTAGTAAACTTACGGGGTCGTGGTATTCGTTGTTTCACTTTTCGTTGTCACATATTACACCCTCGTAAATCGTATCGTTTCAGAATTTTTTAGATTTTACAAGAATAAGCAATTATAATTTAGGTATTTCCCCGTGAGTGGATTCATACAATTTGCGAAATACCCAAAGTCATACATTGTATCTGTTGGAATTTTGTAAAATACCCAAAAAAATGTATATTTTATTTACAGCTGACATAATCTTTTTTCGTTTGTTATTGGTCTCTGATAATGACACATTTGTAGAAAGAAAAAAAAAGAGCATCTAAAGACATCGCATACTGGAAAGCCATATTAAACACTACAAAACCTCATATATAAGTAAAATAGAATGTTACGTAGAAACTAGAACAAATTGCCCAACAAAAGACTCTTGTACAAAAGATCTAAGATCAATGCGTACCAGTCACCAACAGTATACAGACTATCACACAAGTATCATGAAAAAAGGTTCTACTCAATTTCACGCAACATAAACTCCGTGATAATTTTTTGTCGTTTATGATGACAAACAGCAATTTCCTAGTTGGACTAATTGTGTACATTGTGGCGAGCTTACTCATCGAACATTTTTTGCTCATTCGAACATCGGCCGTCACCTTGCACTTTCAATTTTGCTCGAGTTACGCATTCATTTGATTGAGGTACGCGACGCTCGTTAACACAATCATTTCTTGTGAATACTTTGTCATATTTTAATACTAGATGTGCAGCTTTGTTTATGTTGTGGATACGAAAAATACAATAAAAAGAAAACAAATGTCTATCATAGCTTTCATTTTATATACATCTATGTTCCAGGAGGGAAGTTCTTCCAACTTCTCTAGGAAGACTACTTTTTTGTATCGATTGGGATAGATTATAAACATCAGGTTTACACATTGATGTTTCTTATAATAAATCCGTTTTATTACAGTTTAATATGTCATCACCCCATCTCATCCCATGGGTGTCGTAAAAACCGACTAAGGGAATATTCGTGAATATTATCTTTACGTAATAAAAAGAAGGAAAACTTGAAATTTAACCCTATACCAATCCGTCTGGCCAGCGTGGTATTAGTAGCCCAAGTATTCCTCTGTCGCGGGAGGAGGCCCGTCCTGCGCGAGTGGGACATTAATAGGCTGTTATGATAATTACAGTTTAATAGTTAAAAACACTCCCGCGCTTGGAATCATCACCCTGTTTAGATAGGCTTTTACAAACAAACATTTTACGAGCACAAAGAACATCCAAACTCAGTCCAATAATTTAGATGGTCCAAATAATTTTACGTTCAGTTACATAGGTTTCGACGACCTCTGTGGCGTAGTGGTTATATAACATGACTGCTACGCAGAGGTCTCGGGTTCGATTCCTACTCAATGCTTATCTTTGTGTGCATGTTCTCTATGTATAATATGTATTTATTTACAAAAAAAAACTATTTCAGTATGTTTATCCGTTGTCTAGTATAAGCTTTGCTTAGTTTGGGACCAGATGGCGTTGTATTATATTGTGTGAGGAATATTTATTTATTTATATTTATAATACTTTTGCACGTTTATACAGGTAATACACAAACAGACAAACTTATCAATTGTCCAATGAACATTTTGGCATGGAGATAAGCAATTACGAGTAAGCCAAGGTCATTGAAAGTAAAATGTGTGAAGTATAATGCTGTACACCTTGCATACAATTTTAGGGCTTCTTTGTCAAGGGTAAAAAGCGAATCTGGCAGAGATATCTCTTAGCAAATTGCTGCGGTTTTCTGGTTTCGATAAAAAAAAGTTGAGACACTGCTTTTTTTTATAAGCGCGGTCGCTTTTTTAGTTGAATAACTTTCATCTTTTGATATGATGCGTTTCGGATCATAAGTTTTGTCAATAAGTAGGTTACTTCCAAAAAGACAATCTAATGATTGATACTGTCCAGAAAAAGTCATTAAACTAACTAGGTATCAAAATGTTTTCATATAATTTTTAGTTTAACCTGCATGTCAATTCTCGTACCTTAAAATCGTTAAAAATTCGGTTAAGTTAACTTTAGTTGTCAAATTGCACAATTACCAATTAATACCAACCAATTACCTATTGTGTGACAATTTGATAACTAAAGTTTACTTAACCGAATTTTTAACGATTTTAAGGAAGGAGAATTGACATGCAGTTTATATCTAGTCTAAGTCAAATACATCCAGGAAAATTCTACCTAACCTATGTCTAGGCAGTCTATGTCTAGTCTAGCAAATTCCTGTGTCAAATCTACCTAGCCTATATCTAGTCAAGCCTGGCACTGCCAGTCCCAATTTCAATTTACTAATATACCGTGTGCTTTGGAAAAGGGAATAAGGATAGCATTAATATAATTTTGTTAAAATCCATTTTTCAAAAAGCGGATATTGTAGCTTTTATAAGGACTAGTTATCAAATTCTAAGGGATCGGAACATAAATGAAAAAATGTTACGAAAGTAAGTTAAGTATGTTTAAGTGGCGTTCTGTCGTCTCTGCCTACCCCGGACGGGATAAGGCGTGAGTTTATGTATGTATGTATGTTACAAAAAGTATGAATAATCCATAAAATTAAAGCTAAATATAAAAAAAAGCTTTAGTGTTTGAATTGCTAGTTACAGCTAATTATTTTAATAGAATTTTTCTCACATTAACACAGGTATAACCACGGGGCAAAGTATATAACATAATTCTAATAAAACATTATATATTCCGGCGTCCATAAATTAAAGTCTTGTTAATAAACGTGTTTACTCGGTTAAGACTGTAAAGTAATAAGTTTAGAATGATGATTTATAGAGTCTTGACGCGTTAGCTAAAAGCTATCAATGCATCGTTGATAACTTTACAAGTTTACTCACTATTTATTGCGTGTTTACACCATAACATGCATTACGTTGCTAAGTGTAGTTAATGGTGAACCATCAAAATATAGGAGACTAGCTGACCCAAAAAAAAATTTAGTTTGTTTATCCGTTGTCTAGTACCCATAGTATAAGCTCTGCTTAGTTTGGGACAAGGTGGCATTGTGTGAATGTGTGAGGAATATTTATATTTATAATGCTGAGCTAAGATTAAATCATGTACAGTAACATATAACACAATAGTTAAAATAATAATCATATTTATTACATAATACAAACTCCCGCACTATGATGAGAACGAAATAGAAAGTAATAGATAGATGTCACTTTCAATCAGTTTCAACCTACATAAGTACAACATACAAATAGTATATTATGTATATTCCTATTATCAGTGGTCAATCTTAATTATTTTATTTCGACGGCAAGTCAACAGTTTTGTAACTCGTGTAACTGCCAAGTAGAGCTCGTGCTATACTTACTGTCTTGTACGCTAGGCGGACGGGATATGCGACTGCGTGACAACCTTATTATCATCATCATCATACTCCTTCCCTTATCCCATATCCACTTGGGGTCGACTCAAAATGTATGCTTTTTCCATTCATCTCTGTTTCCCGTCATTTCAACATTCACTCCTTTCCTAGTCATATCATCCCTCACACAATCCATTCATCTCTTCTGCGTGACAACTTTATATTAAATCCAAAAAGTTTAGCAACTCTTTCCCATTCGAACAATATAGACGTGGAACAAACTTCTTCTTAGTACAGTCACGAGCAATAATATGTACACATTTTCGCATTTTGTAAACCAGTTATCTAAAGTTCTGCCAATCCAAAATTGAAAATTCGAAGATTAATTCAAAACTGTACGGAACCTCTTCTAAATTACGAATTCATTTTGATATTGTAATGTCTAGATAAACGTGCAGATAGTTTAGAAAATTTGAAAATGTGTACATATTATTGCTCGTGACTGTACAATGCTGCTTCTCATAACATTCCTCACACCCTCACACATTCACACAACGCCCTCTAGTCCCAAACTAAGCTGAGCTTGTACTATGGGTACTAGACAGCGGATAAACATACATAAATACTTTTTTTTGTAAATACGTACATATTATACATAGAAAACACCCTGACCAATGCAAACAATCATCTTCATGCACACAAAGATTTGCATTGAGCGGGAATCGAACCCGAGACCTCTGCGTAGCAGTCATGTTATATGACCATTACGCCACAGAGGTCGTCAATTCAACAAAAGAGGTAAAAACATTGCTCCGTTAATTGTGTGAAGAAAGACTTTATAAGACCTACATGACGGAGACTATGAGCACGATGGGAAATTTTATTCTTCCTTCGCCATAGTGTTCTTGGACTGTAATCGCGCTTAACATCAGGTACAATACAGTCATTTCGCCACGTAATTTTTGCGATTGACAAATGGAATCTGGGTGAATTGGTGACCTAAATTGATGGTCCTTCCATAGCAAATCCATTATTAAAAGTCATAGGATATAAGCTCTAGTGTGGGCGATATTAATTAAACCTTGATTAGTATGGGCCAAAAAGAATTAAAGTATAATAATTCATACAATAATATACACCCATAGTTCAAGCTCACCTAATCTTGAAACCCCAGACTATTATAAGACCTGTAAAGCTATAAAATTTTGCCATTCAAATTATACAATAAAGAGTCCATTAATATCAACTTATGTACTCATAAACTCAAATCACAGTGGGTCTATAATCGAAGATACAGGTACGATAGTAAAACCTCATTGCTAGTACATCAAATTAGATATAGTATGAGATTAATAAGCACCGTTACTATGTCGAACATTAATAAATTTGTCCCCGCGTTATAGATAGTGCGAGAGTGCGATTCGTGGACAATGAGCCGGCACTGAGTTATTACACTGATGGCCCATTAGTCTCACTGAAGGTACAGAATAATGGCCTACGAGATGTACTATCTATTTACCTGGATATGGCACCGGTATTGTACATTTAAGGGTATTTCAACGTGAAATTGAACTCCTATTAGAGAAGTTTTTAACAGCTTTTGTTGGGTGAATTATGAATCATGGTACTTATAATATAAATGGTATGAATGCCAACAGCTTAATATGATTTATAATTAGGAAAATATTAAATTTCATTAAATTTAATTATGATTAAATTTTGTAGACGAAAGTCAAATATTTCCGTCACGTATTGAGACACGAGCGATATCACTTTTTCTAGCTTATAACGATAGGCAAAGTTAAAAGCAAGCGACGCTTTGAAAAATGAAAAAATCTTGGCTTTGAAACGTCACGAGACTGGACAGGTCTCGCCAGTATAGAGCAGCTTTTTCGCTTAGCAAAGGAAAGGCATAAATATGCAGAGCCCACGCCAAACGCAATCTACAGTAGTAAATTGCTGTCAATAATTATTGCTTATACTAAACCTCTGCCTAGAATTGAATAAAAATTATGCTGTTATATCTAAATGGAGCCACTACCATACAAAAACATGCCTATTCCAGCACTCAGATATCCAGAATAAGATCCTTGAAAATAATGGTAGTGCAAGTCAGTAATTCACAAAGCGATGGTATCAGTTGTCGATATGCTTCTTTTTATGACCATTCCCTACTCTTAGAAAGAGTTAGACAAACTACTTTGACACTAAAAAGGTTTATTTTCTTCTTATAAAGGGTCCTTGAGACAATCATCGGTTATTGGGCAATAGTTAAAAGCGTATGGCTTTAATTGTGACAGTTTTAGTACTTACGGTAGAGCCAGCGCGTTAATGAGCACTCGGGCTAGAAATAATGACTACTAGTAAATATACTTAAGTTATTTAGATACGTGCCGTGCTTGCAGATTTTTGTGCTTTGCCTTTTAGTTAGTAATCTAGGACTTGACTGACTAAATTGCCACTGGGCCAATTACTTAAACGAAAACTGTCAACCTTTTGTTTTTTGCCTGGTTTCCTACATTCCTGAGCACCACATTTGACAGTATATAACAACTAATTTAATTTTTTTTTTATTAATTTTTTTTTTAACTTGCAACTTTTAGATTCTTACGTTTATGAATAGATAACTAGTGACAGCTGGAAGAAAGTATAAAGGCATTCCCATCGACAGACTTGTAGATTAAATCTTGTCTTTATTACCATTGAATATGAGTCCATATCATGAATCAGGCTGCTCCTGATTCATGATTTCGACAAGATTATTCGAACTACTTAGTTAAACTAATTGAAATTTAATTTAGCTAAAAATCATTTTTCTCTGTCCGTGAAGAGTAACTCGCTCATTTAATAACGGTAGCGAAACTAAACGTGAGTGGAAGCAATCAACAAGTACTTGCATAAGTTGTGGCCTGACCCTTGCCACCTAATTAGTCGGCATAGCGGGTAAGCGCAAAGTTATCACTTTTTCTATCTTAAGATGCTTGACTATTACAGATTACTTGATGACTGGGACTTAGGTCTTCACTATAAATTGTTAGATACTATAGATTGTAAACTAAATCACTTGACACGGCTGTTGTTTAAATCATCTTTCGTAGATGTTAAAGGCCACTGATGATGATGATAGATTGTAGATTCTCCGTGTGGTGACGGAGTAAGAATACAATATGTCACCACCCCATCTCATCCCATGGGTGTCGTAAAAACCGACTAAGGGGCTATCTGTAAATGTTATCTTTAGAAGGAAAGCTTGAAATTAAACCCTATACCAATCCGTCTGGCCAGCGTGGTATTAGTAGGCCAAGTATCCCTCCGTCATGGCAGGAGGCCCGTCCCTGCAGTGGGACATTAATGGGCTGTATGATAGATTGTAGAATATTTACTATGTACGTACAATTTAAGCTTGATAAAAAAAATCAAGTCATTATTTTATCACAACACTTTGACTTAAGACTTTATATACCTAAGGGACTATACGTGAATATTATCGTTGAATCGCGGTGCATGACTGTTTGCTTTAATCCCGATTATCAATAATTTGTGAGATCCACAAATGATAATTTTCAAAGATTATGGCATTTTAAAAATAGTCTATTTGACACTACACTTACACTCTAACCACTAATTTATAATAAAAATATGTATTTAATCGATCAATCGTTTGTTATCTGAATCAATAAACCCCCCAATAGGTTTCAGACACCCAACCCTGAACTACAACTGTCAAATTTCACCTATTAGAGTGGTAATAGTATAATGTAGTGCAAAAAACTACACCTCCTAAACTTTCACAAACTGTACAATCCAAGGATTTCAAAGTGATACATTTACAACTGAAAATAAAAGTGTCATCATCGTCATCATCATATCAGCCAAACGCCGTTCACAGCTGGAGGTAGGCCTCCTTTAAATATTGCCACCTTGTGCGGTCCTGCGCCTCCCTCATCCATCGACTACGAAGTAGCCCTCTCTCTCGCGTCTCGCCAACTTAACTCGCCAAAAAATAGAGTGGAGATCTATTTAAATCAACTTAATCAACAACTTACTTCTTAACTCGCTACTATACTTGTCGATGTGTAAATCGGGCTTAATATGGACGAAATATATTTCTAAGTCGTTGTCTATTGTGATAAACAAAACACTAAAATCCAAACATTTTATCTCCGCATAAAATGTAACGCATTGAACAATGTAGCGTATTTCCAAATACTTAGCGAATTACATATTTAATCTGAATCAATGGGACACGACTTCAAGTTAAAATAGTTTACAAGTGAACTAAATACCTTTGACCTTTAAGTAAGAGATTGCGGGTAAAATTACTTAGCTAATAAGATGTTAGTGTAAAGGGTTAATTAAGACGTGAGATTGTCAGGCGCCTACGCACGCATGACTTCAGTCCGATAAGAGATACACGGAAGAGATGTGCTACATTTCTGGAATAGATTAGCCGGTATTTAATCATTGGCATCATCGTATCAGATAACAGTTTAAGGTCTACTTCTGGACATAGGTGATCATCATCATAACAGCCCATTAATGGCCCACTGCAGGGACGTGCCTCCTCCTGTGACGTAGGGATACTTGGCCTACTAATACCACGCTGGGCAGACGGATTGCTTCAAGTTTTCCTTCTTTTTACTTCCTAAAGATAATATTCACGGATAGTCCCTTAGTCGGTTTTTACGACACCCATGGGATGAGATGGGGTGGTGACATATTGTATTCTTACTCCGTCACCACACGGAGATTTCTAGACATAGGTCTCCTCTAAATATTTTTACCTTACTCGGTCCTGTACCATCCTCATCCTGACTATGTCATTCGTCTATCGTCTGAAGGTTCTGACGAACACAGCATCGACCAGTACGTGGACTCTATTCCAGAATCTTTCTACTTCTGTGGCAATAGATAGTAATGAATAAACAAATACTTTTATAAAATCAACAAACAAAAAACTTCTTCGAAGAATTGAGTTGATTTTATGGTTTTTATTTTAAAAAAAAATACCAAATTATTGTACGAAAATGATTTCGAAAAGTTAAAAATCGAGACTGTCTAAATGAAAAAAATATTTAGTGAAATAACTCGTTTTGATATAATTTTTAGCCAAGTTAACTTACATCTAAGTAGATAAGTAATATAAGTAGGTGGTTGCAGCGTGTATTACGGTTGCGCAGCTCGCCGGGGGCGCTCGTGGCCGCCGATGATTTATCAATAGCTGGCCGCGATGCCTGCACGACGGACCACGCAGCGACCACTCTTCCTGTCGCTAACTACAAGGCAGCGACCGAAGCGGTGACGTTTATTTAAAACTTAGGAACTTAAACTTGACCATCATCATAACAGCCTTTAATGTCCCATTGCAGGGACGGGCCTCCTCCAGTGACGGAGCGATACTTTCCCTACTAATACCACGCTGGCCAATAGGATTGGTATAGGGTTTAATTTCAAGTTCTCCTTCTTTTTAATACGTAAAGATAATATTTACGGATAGTCCTTTAGTCGGTTTTTACGACACCCATGGGATGAGAGGTGGTGACCCACTGTATTCTAACTCCGTCACCACAAGGAGATTTTGAATTTACAAGAAAATAAAACAACTGGCGTGAATTTACAATATTCCTCATACAATTCCACAACCAACCCATTAAATTTCATTTCAGCCATCTAATGCCAATATAACTAAACCTTGTTGTATGGATTTCAGGAAACAGATGGATATAAAAATACATGTATGATTTAACTGCAAGAACATACAACACACCAAATCCGATGCATTCACAAAAAACTTGAAACAAAATAAAACCCTGATGGAACATCATTTTACAATCCATTAAAACGTCAAAACAAACTTATTAAAATATTTATGTAGACGGTGTCTGGTGCTTAAAGACACTGATACATTCCGGTTCTTGATCGTCTATTGTTTATCCGTGCGGATTCATCCTATGATTTATTGAATAAGGAATATTTGCATCTGCAATTGTGTCTAGAACTCACAACTCAGATGCTGCTGCAACAGTCAAGGCAAACAGCGTATTTCATAGTGTACAAAGACTAGGCTTTGAAAAACTAAGACATAAAAAAATACCTTTGATATGTGAAACAAATCATTCGCTTATAATTTACGCCAGAAGTCAGTTGTACTGTCCCTTCAAAGTCCCTCCCCGCTCCCCCATGCCCCCTCTAACAGAGCCTAGTTGCGCACGCGTCGCCGCCACGCCCTGCCCCTACCGCGCGTTAACTATAACATAGGTCAAGTCAACAACTGACCAAGTTTGTTCGTTCTAACTAAACGCTACTAAAACTTATACATATACACACTTATTAGATATATATTTAGATATGGAGCAATACATAGTTATACAGTGCATACTTTAGTTTATGCTCAATAAATCTGCAAATACGAATATTCTAATACTTCTACGAAAACAAACAGAAAGTACGCCTTCTTTACATGGCGATAGGTAGTGATCCTTACAAACCTGCATTCCTTTTTTACATTTACACACAGGCCCTTCTGTTCCAGTTCAGTTCAATAAGCAGCAACTAACTTCTCAAGAGATATTGACCCACTGTCGCACGGCGTTGGTGTAGCCATCTCGTGGGCCATATATAAATTAGCGAGTTTAGCTGTCCTGGGCTTACGTCAACTCGGTTTTTCGACACCTTGGCAGCACCTTTTATTTACCCTTAAAAGGGATCTGCCTCTGCTTCTTTCGGTATTCCTTCGGCATTACAAAACCATTTTGCCCCAACAGCTATGCTATGTACCCTGCCCACTACTTCTTTATTTAGATTACTTCATTTCTGATTCGATCATAGAAAATATCACCCTAATATAATCAATAGAGCGCAAAGATAAAGCAACTACAGAAATCGAGAGTCAATTTCATGTAAAATTAGAATACATGACAATCAGAATCGGTCGGTCTCAACAATAGTCGAAAAATTAATTTTGTTTGCAGTCCATTGCTTAATCTGTGAAAGACAATAGTTTGCAGACAATGTAAACCACCAATGGAATGTTACATAAAATTGCTATCGTTGTAATTTGTAGTGTGTAGTAGGTCCCCAGATTCCAATGAGATTCAGTAAGGGACATGTCGCACGCAGCGGGACCGCTAGCAACGTCGCCGACTCACGAGCGACCCATAATCGATGACAACTGACTTCCTTACGTAAGCCGAAAACAGATAGACAAACTTCATTCTTTGAGAAATTGCTTTGCAATGTTGCAAGCAAACTGACTGAAGATTAGGCTAACTGGACTGGTAAAAAACTAGATTCCATATATTGTCACTAAAACTATTAAAGAAAACTACAAAATGCTATTATTTTTCCGTCTGATTTGTATACCTATTTATATCTAATAGTAGTATTAAATACCTGTTCAAGTAAAAACTTGATAATTTTCAAGTCTTGTCTATATCAGAAATACCTACACTTAAATAAGTAAAAACTACCAAACAAACACGTAGATTTTAAGTTCACTGATTCATCAAAAAGAAATAAAATGTATATGCGTAATAAATAACCGCGAGCACCATATTGAATTGAAGATAATTTTTCAATTGCATTACCAGAATGAGTATGCAAGAAATACAAAACAAATAATTTTACCATAATGTACTGTTACTTAATTTTTGGAGACTCATTGCCATTTCAGAGCACAGGAGGGCAACCCAAAATCTGACCTTAATTATATAGCTTCGATATTTCTGTAGTAAGAAAGAAACTCGCCATTTTTTACCCTCTATACTTAGCGATCAACGCAAACTATAATTTTCTTAGTTATATCATTACTTTTGAGATGGACCTCGATTTTCACCTAAGAGAAATATTTTTTGAAATTTATGGCGTTAATTAAATTGCTTAAATAAATGATCAAATGATCGATGTAATCGTGTTTTATCGCAATTTAAACGAGCACATGAAAAAAATGCCGATAACTAAAAGAACCACTGCGAAATAAACAACAAGGTGCTGTTGACCTCTCCTGAATTTATCCCTGTTACGCTCTTATGCAACTCTCAAAGATATCTCTAATACGAAAGTATAGATAATTAATAATAAAATAAGTATAAATAATGATTCTGTATATCTAAGAAATCTAATAAAGAAACTAATACCTGATGAACAACATGAGCTTCATCATAATGTGAAAAGAAGGCTCGAAAAAGCTGAAGTTGGCAATACATAGTACCTATTCCATGTGTATAAAATTGAAGGCAAAGTAAATATAAAACAGGTATGTAATGCTAAAAGCAGATATTAAATACACTTCGAATTAAAATGGTTATCGAAAATACACAGTACGTCGCTATTTAATTACAAGTTTATTAAACCGCCAAATTTGACGTATTCGGTTCATGCTTATGACATTCTGACAAATATTATTTAAACAGAATACAGTAATTATTATTTTAACCAATCAACAAATGAATAATGTATTACAAAATGATTTAAAACAGTAGCAATTATTGGAATAAAATGTACAGAGTTTCTCTGTTTCCTAAGTCTGTGGTCAGTAAGTTTGTAGAGCTTAACGTGATAATATTTGTTCTACTTATATTTCAACTTTGAATAGGTACCTAGTTTACCTAACCCAGTGTACCCAAGTTTTAAATTTAAAAGGAATCTGTTCCTTTGTTTTTGAAACCTTCACACGTAGACATATCTCTGATCTTTTACGTCATCAATTGACAGCACTACACTTGTCAAAGAATACGGTCGACGTCGTGTTTAGTGTATCGTGTGTTGGTATGATTTATAGATTGTTATCCTACATTGAGCTACTTAACGTACGTAATACAACTGTTCAAATCAACAACTGGTCAAAAGGCAAAAATAACCCCAGGCAAAAATAGGTAAAGTTCAGTCCAAACCTTTCAAAATTCCTCTCTTATCAGTTTGCTTCCTAACATCGTTCTACAATTTCGGGACATTCATGAAATGATTTACATTTGATCTTCACTTCTGGAGTATACTTTGTCCCTCTAACGGGAATCACAGATTTAGATGATATTATCGATGATAAATGATTTACACGAACTGCTTTTATTCATTCATCAAAACCAGAACATTTATTCGTTTATTTACTAACACATTAAAATAAACATTAATATTTGGAAGGTACAGATTACATAATCTAATTTTATTCGAGAAACTATCGATTACATTACCAATTGAATCGATTACACACAAAACGTGTTTGCGACATCTGATCAAACAGTTTTCTAATACAACTTGTAAAATAAGACGCATGGTCATAGAAGACTGTTATTATTATTTACAAAAACGATTTTGGTTTGTAAATTTAGTGTGAAATTAAGAATCGGCGACCACCTTACGAGTTACGATAGAATCAATTGTTTGACCACAAAACTAATTTCGTGGTAGAAGCAAAGAGTGAAATTTAGATTGATGCAAGCACAGTGTTGTCTTTCTTTTAATCACGTACACAATAACGTTTTGTGAACAGCTTCGTTTTGGAAAGTTTCATTTTGCATTAGAGATTTGATGTGTGTTTTGGGCCATTGAATGTATTATTTATTTATTTGTTGTATGGATCTTCAACAAAGGATATACACGACAAAAAAAATACACGAAGAAGAATGGATAGATTCTAATATCACCTACCTTGATAAATGGACTAACAAACTCACAAAGGAGAATGAAACCTTCACTAAGAGTTTTGGGCCAAGATTGTACTGAAATGAGAGTATTATCAATTTATAGCTTCACACTTTTTGTCTCGTGCTAAATCTTTTGTTAGATTTGGCAATCTGAAATCCAAGATAATTTTTTTTTGAAGGAGATGGAAACTTCTGGGCTAAAGCCTGTATATTACTGTACAGAGTAAGGATATGGCCTAAAAATCTTTTCTATTTTTAAATAAAATAATAATAAAATTACTCAATTTTTTTAAGATTCGAACTTGAAAAAAATAGAAAAGATGAATAACGTACAGGCTTTAGCCCAGAAGTTTCCATCTCCTTTAAGGTGTGTTAATACAACTGAAGTAACAAATTCAGATTCATAAATTAAATTGTAAAACAATATACGTACAGATAAAATTTTGATTAGAATTCGTAAAAAAATTTGCGAATGTCGCAAAAAATATATTACATGCGTAAGAATATTTTGATTTTATGTTTCAATAATTAGTTTTTGTGAGTGCACAACAAAGAGCACACATCACAAGACCTACTTTATCAAAACTCGTGACGTAACACCTCACAATACCCTTTCAACAACATCTCTGCTGATACAAATATTTACGCAATAATTTCTATTGTATGGAAGATCTGGACAAAGAAGTCTCGACTGTCAATTAAAGGGTATTTTGTAAATGAAACTTGGAATTCGACAGGGGCTGGCATCGTCAGGTGTGGCCGGTGCGGTCGGCGACGACGCGTGAGTCACTGCGCCCGCGCCGCGAATTCCGTAGATAACCGAGTACCGACAACTCCTTTATTCTCTTTGGTATATCGAGCACCGCCGCGTTCGTGCCCTTTTGCAGCCCGCCTCTTGTTAACTTTTGAATAATTCAAATATTGACTAATAGTCATAATAACGAGGTACCTTAACTAAATTTAGTTTACACCGTATTATCATTCTTTGCCTTTCCTTTACTAAAATAACATAAAAATTAGTTTCAACATTATGTAAAAATTGTTATATAATTTAAAGGTTCCATAGCGTAAGGACCCTAGATTTCCTTCATCTCCCATCATCCTTCACAAAAATTGGCCTGCAAATACAACGCCCTGGTGACGTATATCATTCCATCTCTACCTTTATGCATTTTGTTCATACATCAACATTAATGATTGCTTTGACTTTGTTGTTTTTATGTTACGTCTTTTATTTATCAGGTATTCTGATTTTTCTATATTACATAGTACAGCATCTGTTTAGTTTTGGATAATCGTTAATATTTACTTAGTGATATCAACTACTACAAAAACTTAACCAACTCGTATCACCCCTATGGCGTCAAAAACCCGAATAAAGTGAAGCTAAGCCAAAATTATGTCTGCGAAAAGAAAACTTCTATCTGCCTGGCCAGTCATCATAACAACCCATTAATGTCCCACTGCAGGGACGGGCCTCTTCCAGTGACGGAGGGATACTTTGCCTACTAATACCACGCTGGCCAAACGGATTGGTATAGGGTTTAATTTCAAGTTTTCCTTCTTTTTATTACGTAAAGATAATATTCACGGATAGTCCCTTACCTAGTCGGTTTTTACGGCACCCATGGGATGAGATGGGGTGGTGACACACTGTATTCTTACTCCGTCACCACACGTAGAATCTATCTGCCTGGCCAGTAGAAGACAACAAACTGTTGATGAAACTCATTAAAGTTAAATGACACAAAGATTGGGAACACAAAATAATACTACGTAAACTATGCGACGATGCTAGTACGGTTTATATGAAGAATGTATCCGACAGTTACTTTTCAAACAAAATTTATCGTACTTACTTATATAAGTAGGTAATAACAATAAAACAAGATAGCTTGTAGGGTCGAATAGCATGTCTGTAAACTACAAGATAACATTAACTTTGTGGTCATGAACTTGATCCTGTTTTTGACCTACGATACGCTTTCACCTTTTGTTTCTATAGAAAAGCGTATGTCTCACTTGTCAAGTTCTACGTGTATAAAATAATTCACACAACGCCATCTAGTCCTGAATTAAGCAAACTTTAGGTCCAGAAGAACTGATACACTTAAAAGATGAGCGGCAGACCTCGCATATCGTTAGAAGTTGTACTTTTTAGTAAGTTTCAGTTATTCTATAAGAGTAAACATTGTAAGACAAATACAGATTTCGCCAACTGGATTAATAGGACTTCAAAAGAAACCCCTTGCAAATGTTTATTATGGTCATCGTAAGATGGGTACCTACGGGTGAAAGCTGGAGGTCAGGAATAGTTAGGCAAAACTTACAAAAGGCTTGACAACTTACACTTACTTAATGCCTGACTAAGAGAATGTAGGTCTCTACACTGGACAATTAATCTCACGGTGCTCACTGGACTATTTTGACTGCCTGGGTGAGTCCTATAAATTTATTATTTCAATCATTGCGATAAATACAAATTCCAATTTTCGTTCTTGCTTGACGTTCAATCACAAATTACATATTATCCTATCAGCCAATCGACGTCCACTGCTGGACATAGGCCTCCTCCAAGCATTGCCACCTTGTGCGGTCCTGTGCCTCCCGCATCCATCGGCTTCCCAGCGGCCTAACTAGGTCATCGGTCTACCGTGTGAGGGGTCTCACCACCCTGCGCTTTCCGCTTTTTTAGATTATTATATAGGCATTAAAAAAATCTATTCTTAGTAACAAATATTATGAACCTAAATAGAATATACCTTATCGATATCATCACTGTATGATATAAACATAAACAGATCCCGGTTTAAGTCATGTTCTACCATTATTTAAAGTTACATCCAGTTTTAGAATCATAAACAGCGTTTGACAGTATGTCAAATGCTCATTGAAGTCGTCCTATGGAAAATATTCTTACTTTGATGTTATCAAAAGACATATCGATTAACAGTGTCATCGTCAAACGTCAGGGAAATAAAAATAAACATCTCTACTCGATCTGTTGACAGCTGTGTTTTAAACTATTGATAATATCATTCGTTGGTTGTCTTAAGGAGCGTGGTCATAACAACATGGATCTGTCTCGTCTCACAAACAGCTACAGGCTGTCGTAGTATCTGGACGGGGAATAAACAACGCTGCTACGTAAGATCAATAGAAAAATTAAATATTACTTATTATTATTATCTAAATTGTAATAGTTAAAATAAAAGTATAAATGTAAATTGTTAGAGAATCAACGATTTCACAGTTAAACTGCGCAAGCAGTTTTGTGAGGCAATGTATGTAATATGTGAATCTTTTAAATGCAATAAATAAATGATTCATCATCATCATAGAGTTTTCCATCTCATATAGTAATGTGATGCGTAAATTAATTTTAAACAATGATTAAATGATGTATGCTTCATTTGTCACACGACAAGTGCAGGTGCAATTATTCATTTCTGTTCGTTTTTGACCCTCAAACAA
Source organism: Schrankia costaestrigalis (assembly GCA_905475405.1). Lineage (NCBI taxonomy): Eukaryota > Metazoa > Arthropoda > Insecta > Lepidoptera > Erebidae > Schrankia > Schrankia costaestrigalis. Next base: position 11,015,138 of record FR997843.1, on the reverse strand, counting down.
ACGGAAAGCTCTTGTAGCATTTACGTACTTAGGAATTATACGAAAAATAGCTTCTAAATAACTATTTTTCTTTTTTATTTATGGAAAAAGTCGCCTGTGTCACTGTTAAATATCACGTAATGGTGTAGTTCTTACACGGCATAATTACGGAAATACACATTTTAATAGAAATCGTTGGAGGCATCCCTGCTTTAAAAATAATAACGTATCGAGTGTCCTCAAAATCAGATACTACAGTTTCCCGCTGCGAAAAGCAATACGGGAAGCTACAAACGTTATCATAATCCATAAAATATAATATAAAATATATGACTCCTGTATTCGCTACCTCTGATAACTTCATGCGTAAGTATTTACATGCTTATAATTATATCATAAATATAATATATTAAACTTGCTGTTAGACTTAATTAACTTGTATGTTTTAATTTAACAGTATAAGTAACATGCTTATTAGCAAATAAATAGTGAAGTTCAAAAAGTTAAATAATTTTATTTCATGACGTATTTGTCTGATAGTGAGTTTTGTTATTGTTAATTTGTATTAATATTATTTTATGCAAATGAAATGATTGTATAAATTATATCGAAAAAACGCATAACTTTTTTAAATGCCGAGGGAATATATTTTTTTCTCGTTTTACCTTTAATATTTTTAAAAGCATGCAACGGGATAGTTTGAATGCTTTTTTAAAAGGTTGGCTTTTTATTTTATCCATCAGAATAGTTACTACAAATTTAAAAGTAATTTGACTTAAATTTATACAATACAATATAATAATAAACAATTCTGTACATCGATTCCGGTCTTCCAAAGAAAGTGTTCGGTACATAAAAGATACGAGTATTAACGACTTTGTCGAATTACTGAAGAGCTAAAGGCAAGAAGCGGCACTTTTAACTTGTACTAATGAAACACTTTTATTTAATATGCAAGTGTTTTATTTATTGGACGCGATATATCTTTGCTAATTGGTTATCTGTTGATTTATTTATATCATCGATAAAGAAGACCGAAATAACGAACTAGGTCGTGCTAAATTTTATAAGAACAGTAAAATGTAAGTGCTGGTGGAGGTGGTATCAAAAAATGAAAAACATATTATTATCTTCATGGGTAAAATGGATTATAAATATGTTCTCGTAATCTCGTAATAAGTTCTAATTAATATTTTGTAATAAAATTTAACATGAAATGAATAAATTTAATTGACTCTCTTAAAATTAATACATTAAAATGAAAAATAAATTATATACAAATACGCAGAGTCATTGCAATGCAATTTAAAACGTCCATTTTTGTCGAGACAGTTTGATCCATATCTTAAACGAGTCAATCAAATCTTACGCAAAGTTTAATTTTATATTTACTTTGGGTAGGCATAAGTACTAGGGATATCGATTTTATTCGATTTTTTGGGTCATAATCCAATCTATTAGGGTTCTGCACTTGTGTTCTATAAGAAACAAAAGATAAATAATTATAAGTAAACCAAAAAAAGCAAACTTGACAAAAATCCTTGAACCCCAATGCGCCTCAGAGGTAGTAAAAAAAGTTTCCCCCTATTACTGGAGTATGCCTGCAAGTAGATGCAATTGATCATTTGTATGGAGAATTGTTGATGGCGGTTAATTTAACAAAAAGCTAAAGTTCTGAGAAATAATTTTACACCATTCTTCAAGTCATCATCATTCTCCTGCCCTTATCCCAATTTTATTTGGGGTAGGCGCAGCATGGTCTTCGTCTTCCATACTTTCCTATCGAACGTTATCTCACAAGTCACACTCTTCGCAGCCATATCGTCTTTCACACAATCCATCTACCGTTTCTTTAGTCTTCCTCTTCCCCTATATCCATCCACATACATGTTCAACACCTTCCTTACCACATGATTGTCATTACTCCGCATAACATGCCCATTATTGCCCATACTATGACAGCCGGTTGCCACGTAGTTTTTCTGCCACCGGTACCACTTTCAAACTTCCTCTTACATACTCATTTTTTACCACACACATTCCCCTTAACATTCTCATCTATGCTACATGTAATTGTCTTTCATTCAATTCTTCAAGTCTATTGCAAAAATTATTAAATACAACAAAAGAGAAGCCGATACAAATATTCAAGAAACCAATTTAAATTATTAAAAGACAGATGTTAGTTACAATTGTTTGGCGAACTCATTACAACTTGCAGATTTGATTTGTATCATTTTACTTTTCAAGGTGGACCCAAGGTAATATTACATTGTGACGTAATCGACTATTGATAAAACTATTATAAACAATCGATGTCGGTTATATTAACACAAAGAGGCAATTGATACTCTTACTCTCTGCTTGTCATGTCATGATTAGTTTTTGTATTGTTTTATTTTTAGATATTATCCGTATAGTGATGTAATTTGATTTTTTTACCTTTGTCTTAGCTAACTAAACTTTATTTTTGTTCCAAGACATTCTCAATACTGGTGGTCCATAGGATCTCTGCGCGAATGGACTCTCTTACTGATTTCCGAATTACTAAACCCAGAATAACGTTACCACGAAAACATGCTATCACGAATAACGTTACCACGAATGCAATCACGAATTTTCATTCTGGCTTTTTCGTCGCATTGTCATCGTTCTTAACCCAACCTTTTCTTTCAACAATGTGAGAAACGATGTCAAAATGAAAATTCGTGACTGCATATTTTCGTGGTAACGTTATTCGTGATTACATGTTTTCGTGGTAACGTTATTCTGGGTTCAGTAATTCGGAAATCAGTAATTCACCCGCCCGAATGCTGCTGTTTTCTTTGATCCGCATCTAGCATGTCAAGCACTGTTTTACTGACGTATCACACATTTTCTTGTCCCAACGATATTAGATACCATATCGATTTTGTATTAAAAAATCTCCCTGAAGGTTTAAGATTTTAACAACGTTAGTAAAGTAAATAGTTTTTCTACTTAATTGGAAATGTATAACTAGTATTCATGCAAAAAAATATATATGGCATCGCAATTTATAAAATGACTTTACGATTATTAATTAATTGTTAATACAAGTGATTAATTGCATCGATGTAATTAGTAATACTTAATTACCAGATCGATGAACATAATTGTACGTATTAAAACATAAGTATGAATTAATCGTTTAGATAATATGATCAATCATTAAATATGCTACAAGAATCCTTTTATAAATAGATTTCAGGAAATTATTTCATTTTCGCTTGTACAAAATTAGGGGCTTCCACAAATAAATTCTATTTTGAATTTACACAGACTGCTAGGTTTTAGGTAGCATTTTTGTGTAGGTTTTGTGCAGTGGGACATTAATAGGCTGTTATGATGATACAAAAGTAAGTATGTTTGTCTCTAGTCTAGTACAACCCATAATACAATAAATAAGTTAGTGATTTTATAACGTTGTTTATATATGTGAGGAGTATTATCTATTTTCGACTCATACTACAAGAAAGTATCAAAATAAATATAGTCCCTTGCATCAACAAAATATTAGTAAAAGGTCATTACAAGTAGGTCGATGTGCGACGGCAGTCGGCTCACGTACATGCCTATTGTAAAATACTAATACAAATAATGGTGATTGCACCTCAACAAATTAGACACAATCGTCGGCTTGGACGTGTTCCACTGTGATTGCTGTATCAAGGACATAAACCAGAAATAAGGTTTTATATAAAAAGCATTTTATTTAGAATCCATCGATCGATTTCATTTTGATGAAGGACTAAGAACATGGACGCACATCTGACACGAGCTTTATATTTTTTCCAATTACTTTACGATTTATTTAGATAATTTGTAGCAAACCTAAGCTCTAATTACAAGCTTTTAAATAATTTACTGATACTCATAACATGCTGGACTTAACCCACTTAGGTTACATCCAAATCGGGACTAGATATCGATGTATGAATGTGTACGTTTTATTGTACAAATAATATTTTATAAATTAGCAAAATAGAGCAAGGATCGTGACAAGTGGCGTTCTGTCGTCTCTGCCTACCCCGGACGGGATAAGGCGTGAGTTTATGTATGTTTGAACAATAAAAAAGCTTGGTCAAACTAATATGATTTTATTATTTTTTGTTCACATCCTAATAAGGCAAGTGTCAGATGAGTTAATCCGATTTAAATGTTACACTGACAGTTAAATATGATTTATATTCGACGGTGGCGGGCACGAGACGTTAACGATTTTTCATGATAAACTTTTTACTCGACAGATAATATTATTCGCACGTAGTTTAACCCTTTCACAGTGCCGCCAGCAGACACAATAGTAAAACAATGCACGTGTACCATACATGGTACACTGCACTGGGAACGTGTTATTATAGGTGTGTCTTTCTCTATGTCCATTCCACTGTGCCTGCCTATAGCCTTAAGGTTTTCACCCCATTTTATGGCTACTCCTCATGCACTCAGTCGCGACACCTATCGCCAAGGCGTCGTGACGCCTACCGCCAAGAGTGTGGCAACGCCTGCTACCTTAACGGGGTGTCCTGCGTGGGCGACGAATGCAAATACGTATACAAAAAGATTTGCATTGATCGGGAATAAATCCAGAATCCCTCTCTGAGGTCGTTGACCAATTACGTTGATAGATAAATGCCTGTCTCTGTTAAAATAATTGTATCCCACTGCATGGATAAACCTCTAAATGTACGTCACTTGAGAGATTCTTGCTCTACATATAAAGCCTAAGCAGCCAGGTTGGTGTCCAGTTACGCTTCGACGCGAGATAGGTCTGGTGGCCAGCTTTCCATTATTTAGTGATATATAAATGTCATTGTATGTTCAAAACATACTCGCTACTTTACAAAATTAAATACAAATCAAAGAATGCATCTCCACTACACACTCTTCCTTTTATTAAAAGCTTATTACATTTTTTAGTTAAGTTTGTATGCGTTGATTGCAAGTACGCCTGCCTCATAAACAATAAAGGAAAGATTTAAAACACAGATCAAAAATCGGCAAGGGTGTCAGTAATTCACACCATATTATATTATTATCTGTGAACCAGAAATCGATCCGTAAAAGGCTTGAACCCATCCAGATAAAATAAAAGCGGGAAATTTCTTAACCAACACACGTAGTGAGCAATTATAAGAATTATAAACGAATGTACACCTAAACTGATGAGGAGCCCCTACCATTTATTTTAGAAAGAAAACATTACACAGTTTCTCTCATAGTCGGTCGCGTCAAATATAATCATAATATTAATAGTGCATCATCATCTAAAAACACAATTATTTCATGTTAAAGAAAATTGCCTAATTCACCGATTGAAAATATGTATTTTTATTTAATTTATTGGGTTTTTTAAAGCTTTCCAATAATAAGTTTGGATTTCCTTAAAGTAAATTTTCGTTTGGTTATCGATAACCAACCCAATCGAGAACCAATGCAATACAACGTGAACACGTAGTACAGTATCTCGTCGAACCCTATCGTCATCAGCAGTCAAAAATATATTTACAACAGCAATTATACGATCATACAGAACCGATCATTTCACGATGTTTGTGTAATTTTTAAGAAATTATCTCCGGACCGCCTATGGTGTGTTCGTCATTATCATAATTTAAAATTAAAAAAAAATATGCCAAAGAAATCGATGAGTGTTAAATTGAATTCGGGGAGCCGGACAAATAACAAGTAGAGGTGCGAAAATTGTACAGAAAACCGTTTAAAATATCGTTAAGGCTTGTCTGAGAGAAAATATTGTAATGATGGACGCAAAACCGATCACTATGGTTTATGAGCTGCGGAAAGCGGACCCCATTATTCCAGCGTTGATTTAGTTTATTATAGTACCTACCTACTATAATTTACTTTATAGGAAATTAACTGCAAGAGTTTGGTAAAGTAAGTGCCGTTTACTTAGTAATTTTTGTAAAGGATCATATTAAATAATGGTAATTATAATGGTTTCATTTCTTTGAAACCTTTATCGTATTTGGTCCCTGTACCTGTCCCTCGCGCAAGATTATTCAATATTCTATGTATAATTTGTACATAGGTATTATTGTCCTTAGCAACACAAGACGAATGTAAATGTTGTATTCTCATGAAAACATACCTATCCCAATTTTTCTCATATTTAAAAAAGAGATGGTTTAATAATTTATGTTATTCCCTATCTTTTATAATATACAGATAATTAATAATTATTGTCGCTAATAAAATCATGGCGCATGAGGTCAAACCAGCAAAGTGATAGCGACGGAGTTAACCCATTTGATGACTATTGTCTATTGCCTTAATTCCTGACTTCTTTTGCGCTTTTAATATTATATCTACGAAAACAAAAAAAGTAAAACTTAAACAATACCTCACTGGAGAACGGCCGTCCCTGCAATAAGACATTCATGACCTTACGCTACACGGAAGTAGAAAGCAAAGTTAGAAAATAAAAATACGGTGAATATTTTGTAAGTGTGGAAAGGAAAAGATAAATTAAAATAACGGCGTTGGATCGTGAGGGCAACTCGGACGTGCTCCGGTATATCTCACGCGATCGCGTTCAGGCTCGTCTCGTCCTTTGACGATCGTATCGACGGGTCACTGTGTCGCTCGCGGACATTTTACATTCCATCATCAACACTACTAATCTTATTTAAACACCTTTTTTACATATAAACACTGTACTCTACTCTCGTAATATATTTAACGTATACTTTTTATTAAGAACCTTTTTGGCAAGTCGAAAATGAGGTTCTAAATTCAACTGTGTCCGAATTCAGAATCTTCTTGAATTACGATTATTTTAAAGGATTAACATGAAATGAGTGAGTATTTACTTTTTATCTGCCACAAGTTAACACTTAAACAACTAAGTAGGTACAAGAAAAAGTTAATAAGTACAGTCACGAGCAATAATATGTACACATTTTCGCATTTTGTAAACCAGTTATCTAAAGTTCTGCCAATCCAAAATTGAAAATTCGAAGATTAATTCAAAACTGTACGGAACCTCTTCTAAATTACGAATTCATTTTGATATTGTAATGTCTAGATAAACGTGCAGATAGTTTAGAAAATTTGAAAATGTGTACATATTATTGCTCGTGACTGTACAGTATGTCACTAAATATTCAATAGCAAATAAGAGTTGCATTCAATAATTATAATTTAATCAATAAATAAACTAAATTAAATAAATAGGAACTTTATAACTATAATCTTATCATGACCGTTTTAAATTCATTTTATAAGAGTTTTGTTACTGATAACGTAACCTAGCTAATAAAAAGTTATAATATAAAACCGTTTTACATAAGTATCGATCAATTTCGTGAAGACAATGTTTAAATAAACAAATACAAAAAAGTAATATTCAATTTTTCGTTACGCTTTTATAAAGATCAGTGCGTATTACAATGATATATTATCTAACTATTCAATGAAGCGTGTTATTATTAGAAATAAAAACTTTGCTAAAGCAAGAAAACAAGTGAAACTTGTTTTGCAAACTTAAAACGACGAACTTAAAAAATACATAATTGAAATCAAAGGCTTAAAGGTGACCAAACTTAACTTCAAATAACTTTACAAAGCATTTAATAGAGACAATAAATAAGAATTCTAATAAAATATGCAAAAACAAATTAAGTCGGCAAAGAAGAACGCTTATACTTAATACAGTAAATAGTGCCCCTAATCAAAGGACAGTAGCTCAATCAAATGACGACAATAAATCTTCAAAAACCAGAAGATTCAATTACACGGCTACCGGAAGGCATAAGGAGTGGCATTAACAAATTGTCCAAGATAAATAAAACCTTTTTATTCTAAAGAAGAAGTCCCGAACTCGTTGCTGTTATCAGTAGCCGCGGCTTTTTTCAAGAAATTTATTGAACGCTTAATGTATCGGTCAAAAATTAATTGGTCCCCCTGAGTGAAAGGTGCGCCCAAGCCGCTTTTAAATTATAATGATCAAAAACACTTTGAAGACGGAGATCGTAAATTGATAAGACATACATAGGATTGTACGTATTGATATGCATCTTAGTAGTTACGATTAGATGTACAAGTGTCTACTTTTATATGGTGACTAAACAGAGTCGTAATCATAAAATTACCTCTCCTAATGATCTGGAGTTTATCGGTATTTTAGTTTAGTTGTATAATCGAATTATTTATACATTATTTTAGTCGTGGGTGGAGATAATAAATGGAAAGATTTAAATAAAAACAAACATTTGAAGAAGGTTAATAAAGAGTATTTTACTTACTAACCGTTTATACAGATCAGAGATCAGATTCACTTCCGTATAATTTAAGAAAAGTTTTATTACATATTTTCTAGATTCTCTTTTTTATGGCATTTGATATTCAAGATATCTTGATGGTTTTGTTAAATGCTTATCGTTTTCAAGCCTACGCACGTGATGTAGTAATATGGTATCTTGTATTAAGATGGAAAACAAATTCTAAAAGCTTATACATATTTTAGGTTGAGGTAGGTTGATGCCAAAATGTAATATTCGTACGGCAAACTATGGGCTTTCACATACACAAACTATTGCTACTAAAGTGAAACTTCATAAATCATAACTAATGCTACAGTATGAATGACAACAAGATGCTCTGGCTGGATATCTTTGTCATCTTAAACTGAATGGTGTCTGAATATGAATGTATAATATCTAGAAAGGACAGTCTCATCTTTCGCACATACCAACACGAAGTGACGTAGATGTCTAGTCTTTTCATCGTTGAACTATCATCCGTGATCCAGGTCATTATTTAGCATACACTTTTAAAATTACAGCTATTTTTTAAATACAATTAAAAAGGTTTATATTTCTCAAATATACTTATTGTATTTTATGCTTTTCCTTGGGTCGGTAAACCCTTAATGAGAGCAAAGTAATAAAGGTCCGTCCATGAAAAATTTAGAGTATAAAATGTCTCGATACAAAATTCCCGACTAATGGAAATTTAACCAAAATAATTACCACCCAATGGCCTTTATATAATGGTAGAACACTGGGCAGATGGATTGGAATCAGGTATTGTATTGTGTCATGTAAAGATAAACAAAAATATAATAAATTACACTTTCTACTATCTTCTATTATTGCCTTTATTACAGTTGTTCAGTTAATATCTTGTAGTTTCGAAGACAAAACCATCATTTACAAGACCTCCAAATTTTAATTATCACACTGAATAAGCTTGACTAGCGTGATATTAAGTAGAAGGGCAAGTTAGACTCCATCATTGGTGTAATATGAGATGTTAGAGCTGATAAGGATTATCATTAGCTGCTGTTATGTAAATTTTGTCTTTTGATAAGCAACTTCTTTAGCTTGCCGGTGTTTAATGGACAGTATAAAATGCGTTTTTTAAAAGCTCAAAGTAAGTCGACATTTCTTGATATTAAAATACCAAAAACCGCTACAATTCAGGTCATACACTAACACACTTTAATTAAAAGTAGATATTCAAAGGTTATCGTAAATGTCGCATTTAATTTAAATTTGTTTATTTCTTAGAGTAACAGTTAATTGGCAGTATATCATCATCGCCTACTCATCTTACAAGACGGGAACATTAATCTAGTTTCAACTATTGTTTTGAAACTAACTAAAATTATTTATAATGGCCTTTCATATATAGCTAGGTGTAACAAGAGGCTACACTTAATTACTTAAACATTTTTTTTAATAGGTCAAAACATAGAGATAGATTTTATGGTAGGTCAAACTTTATGTGTTTAAATTATTAAATTATAAACTTACCTATAATTTTTAGTAACGCGTAGAAAAATACCGTAAATAAAATATATATATTAGTTAAGGAGTCTCAAGGGTAGACGGGCAGAAACAATTAATTTTATTTTTTGAATGCAGAGTCAAGGATGAGCGTGCTTCAAAAAGAAGAGTACGTCGAAACGTTGGTGTCTTACTAGCGTGACGCGTGACGGTAAGACACCAACGATTCGATAATGGTCGAATCGTTGGTGTCTGATATTGCCAGGCACATGGGATGGTTTGCACATCTATTTAGCATCTTTATCTTATCCACTAAACAAGTTATCCAGTTGCCTAATATCCGTCCACGTCCTCATTTCTTAATTTGGGATTAGTTTCCGTTGTAGATATCTATTTTTATTATTACTAATTTTCATATGTAGGTATGTAATACCCCGACGCACATTTGAAATCATGCACTTAGCTGAATTTAAGACCTGAACTCTAGGTCTTTTTACAATATTGAAAAATTAGCTAATCCCATCTTGAAACACATTAAAACTAGCACCTGGACATGGTCCTCGCCGCATGTAATAACTACTTGTACTGGAATTGAATGCTTGACATGAAAAACTAAGATGCCCAATTTTTGTTGACAAAACTTTTGGAGCAGACTAGCAGACGCCTAATATACAATCAGTAAGTGGAGTCTGCGGAGCGTTATTATTTTTTATATCAGTAAATCACTAATCTTGTGGAAATTTACACTTTCAGTGTGGAGGACAGATTCCGCTTTTGCAACTCTACTACTCCATAGACCAGCAAATGTAAACCAGAAGATAAGGACAAAATACCTATCAGGGCAACGATGTATGTTGTTATCACTCACCAACAGATGAACGATGATATTTCTATATAATTTGCAACTTCAGTAGCAACAGAAATAAAACGTTATCATTCTTCAAAACAACACTTATCTTTCGTTTTATCACTTTTAGCTTAAAATACTTATTAAAGTACGGTCAAGGAATTTAATTGTTTAGCAGGTACACAACCTACGTAATTTAGTCGTATTATATACCAAAATAATCCTAGCGAATTTGAAAGATATTACACCTCAAAATTGACATAATATAAAATACTAGCTGACCCGTGCCCACTTCGTTAGGCGGCGAAAAAAACGCTTCCCTTTATTAAACATATTTTATTACTGCTCCTCTCTTATTAGTCATAGCGTGATACAATATAGCCTATGGCACTCCCCGATAAATGGCCTATTTTAACATAAAAAGAATTTTAAAAATCGGTTCTGTAGATTCAGAGATTACCCCCTACAACGTCACAAACTTACACACACAAACTTTACCTCTTTATAATATTAGTATAGAGTATTATCCATGTAACCATAGATTAAGAATACATGGTATTAATCAATAAACCAATTAGCCTATCGCAGTCCACTGCTGGACAAAATGCCTCTCCCAACAAACGCCACAGAACAGGGTCCTCCGCCCTCCGAATTTAGTCCGACCAAGCGATCTTTTTGAGGTAGAATTAATTTCATCATAACAGCCCATTAATGTCCCACTGCAGGGACGGGCCTCCTCCAGTGACGGAGGGATACTTGGCCTACTAATACCACGCTGGCCAAACGGATTGGTATAGGGTTTAATTTCAAGTTTTCCTTCTTTTTATTACGTAAAGATAATATTAACGGATAGTCCCTTAGTCGGATTTTACGACACCCATGGCATGAGATGGGGTGGTGACATATTGTATTCTTACTCCGTCACCACACGGAGAATTAATTTATAGTACAGGTAGGTATTTAAAATAAAAATAAAAATCTTACTCCAACCAAAATGTTGATACTAAGAAAATTCATCTATACTAACACCGCGTTAGACAGATATTTTACGTTATTCGCGCATTATTTTAAAACTGAGATATCTTTCAAACTAATAATCGGATCTCATCGCTGTAAAGGTTAATTTTGTTTAAAATTAAATAAATATAATGATTAACGTATTTATTTTGATAAGGGTCAATACCATATACACAAAATACCTTTACAAACAATGCATTTCTTTAAATCAAATTTCATTATTATAAAAAAGGTCGTAGTGAGTCAACCTTAGAAGATAGATGTATGCTATCCTTGACTTAATTGTAAAACTTTTTTAAAGGTACAATTCTCTAATACATCATTTCAGTATATCTCCAGACGTTTAAGCAGCAGAAGCAAAATAAACATTTTTAAGCGTCTCTTTTATAAACATATTTCATTACTGCTCCACTCCTATTAGGCATAGCGTGATACTATATAGCCTATGACACTCCCCGATAAATGGACTATCAAACACAGAAAGAATTTTTTAAATCGGTTCAGTAGATCCAGACATTACCCCCTACAACGTCACAAACACACAAACACACAAACAAACAAACACACAAACTTTACCTCTTTATAATATTAGTATAGATATAGATAACCAATAAGTATGAATTGCACTTCAAACTTCTTTGTTTACAAACTTCCACCATTCTGTCCAAAGAGTAAAAAATAAAATTTTGACAGTATTATCAATACAATGCATTGAACCAATCAGAACAGCGAATGCTACTCGATATACTTTATTGTTAATAGTGACACAAACTCGGACTAAGGATACTGTTTGATGGAGATGGTAGATAAGGTCTAGTTTAGTTTGACTTAACTTTGGTCTGTCAACAATATAAAATTGAAGAATTTTATTTTAACACAAAATACCTGTCTGTCATAGATAGACAAGGCTAGGTATATATACCTTGTCTAATTAATTTTACGACTCCCAAGACGTCGGGGTTCGTCATCAGTCGTCTGTAGTCGGTAAATAGTAACCTGACCGATTTCAAAATTAAGCAAATTGCTAAACAATTAAATTCCTTGAGTGTACTTCACGACAATGTGACTCATTTTGTGCTGTTATTCATCATTTCGTAATGCAATGGCAAGCGAAGCATTTGGCCAGACCAGCAACGAGCTGACGACGAAGTGTACCTAGTTGTTTTCGACTACCATTCGTTGCTTTCATTTCTAGCCTCTATTCGATCATCATAATGCACTGTCTTTTGAAAAAACCGGTAGTAAATTATTATTTAAATAGATATACAAATCAAGTAAATAATGCGTACCAACGTCAAAGAAACATTACAAACATTTGCGTAGGTACGTTAGTAATGAGTATTTTACGACATTGAATCTCAACCTGTGCCAAGAATATAACTTCTGACTACAGTAGATATTTTGGTTAGTATTAAACAGATATAACATCTAATTCTATTCGGTTTTTTGGGTAGGTAACATAAATATAGTTTCTTAAATGAATACAGTTTATTTTTTCAATTACTTTGTTTTAAAAGTTATTTTGGTACCACTAAAAATATACGTATTCTTAAATCAATAGATATAAACCTTTTTCAACTGTGAAATAATTTACAACACAGTGATAAGAGTCCACGTTAAAGATAAAACATATTTCCACATGCGATTAATGTGATAAAAACTGTGGCGATTGCGGACGTTTTGTTCTTCGTTTGTTAATTATTGTTTTTAGTGTTATAAAATGTTATTACGAGTGTTATTTGTTGTTCTAGCCGGATTTATGCCATACGGTAAGTACTTACATTTTCTTAACTACATTTTACTATTACAATTTGGTAAATATAAACAGATTTGTTTTTATTCATGTCATGCCAACAATATCGTTGTCGATACAGAATAACAACAGATTATAAAGTTATTTGTAACCTATTAACTTTTTAGATGATAAAAAATTACTAAATGTTTGTATTGAGAGAGTAGACAAAATTTATACGACACAGGAACATCCGTTTACATTGAACAAAACAAAGCGATGTAACACACATTTTAATAAATTTTATATTTATGAATGAGCTAGTCACACCGCCCGCGCACCGACTACTGTAACAATGCTTTACCGACTCATCTCGTTAGATAAATATTTATTTATTCATTTGTTGACAATAGTATTTACATTGTCGATGTGCTTACAATGTTGTGTCGCCATATACAGCGCGTGGGCGGAGGATTTCATGTTGATGATCACTGGTGACACTAATAGAGAATTTAGGTCACTTTGTTGTTAGTAAGATAAGTAGTGATATCTTGAATGAACATCTAGACGACGAAGTGTAACAGTAGTGGCTTTTATGGTAGGCCTTATTGCAGAAGTTTACTTGTATTTCACAAAACGGTGAGCTTTTTAATTTAATTGTTGTGTTCGTCTTTAACTGGCATAGGGACACATCAGAATAGTTCAAAGTATAATCCATAGTTTTACCTAAATACCAAATAAGTACCTACTTACCATAATTTTTAAAAAAACTTTTACCTTCAATAAATTAAAACTTATCCGTGTGTTGACGGAGTAAAACTTGAAATTAAACCCTATACCAATCCGTCTGGCCAGCGTGGTATTAGTAGGCCAAGTAACCCTCCGTCACGGGAGGAGGCCCGTCCCTGCAGTGGGACATTAATGGGCTATGATGAAATTAAAACTGTTCTATTCGGTTCTTCGTAGAGGTATCTTAAAACAAATGTTTTTTTTTCGTTTTGGAACAAGGTTTTATTACATACATACATAAACTCACGCCTTACCCCGTCCTGGGTAGGCAGAGACGACAGAACGGCACTTGTCACGATCCTGGCTAACAGATTGGGCCAATGTTTTCATTTACTCCAATAACCACACCCCTCTACTAAATGTAGTAGGTATCTCACAAAAATAAGTAGGTAGGTAGCTACATATTACAAACCAGTTCCTCAGATTATAGCGATAAACCAAATCTCTTTGAATCTCTATAATCTTAAATATAGGGTTACAATTGATATTCATACTACGAAGGCGGTACACGCAACTAGCTCTGCACAATTATATGTCAGACGCCTATCATACACTTTCTCGGGCGCCAACTCTACAGTAACACAACGATCATCGGTGTGATCTTTTTATGCACCGTCGCTTCGGTCCAGGAAACGTTGTTGAACTTAAATACTTGTGTGAAACTCGTATTACATAGATATAAGTCATTGATGCTAGCTTGTTTGATAAATTGGTATAGCACATAATAGATGGGCAAAGCTTTGTGTGTACAAACATTAAAGCTTGCATTATATTTATTCTTTAAAAAAAATGTATTTGAGCTAATGTTGTATGTTCTTGCTACTGCACTAATTTATAGATTAAGTACTTACTTTCTTGTATCCGTCATCTACTATATAAAAATAAGTCGGGTTTTCCTTCCTGACGCTCTAACTCCAGAACGCACGAACCGATTTCAACGGTTTTGCATTCGTTGGAAAGGTCTCGGGCTCCGTTAGGTTTATAGCGAGTGCATTACCCCAGCGGAATCTTGTCGAAATTTGTATTTTTTTTTTATCAGATTTTTAGATTTCTAGCTCCTGTAAATGTCTGTGTAGTTTTTGGAATTAGTTCAGTCCTAATTTTAAAGATATTTGACAAAAACAGATTCTGCTGCGGTAACGTTACCGCAGCAGAATCTTTTTTGAAATAATGGGATTATTGAAAAAATCTTTAGGTACATTTTTAGATCGCTGGACGAAGTAAATGTTTCGATGTAATTTGAATTTTTACGCTACATGGTTTCGGAGATATTCAAGATGCTGCTGGCGTAACGTTTGCGTGTTTGCTGGATCTCCGAAACGGTACAGCGTAATTTCCTAATTTTTTATACAGAGCTTCGTCTTAATTAGTCTGAATTAGTTCACGAATAAAAAAGTAATTATAATGCACCGTTTGCAAGTTATTTTAAATTATATAAATACCCCTTTTTGGGCCCTTACTCCTAAGATATGTGCTCTGGAGACTTGTTTAAAACGTCATTTTATAGTTTATAGTTAGTTACAGGTCTGTGTGAAGTTTCATTAGTGTACAGTAAGTAATTAAAAAGTTATCACACAATTTAGTTCATTTTGGCCAGCGATGTGCAACGGGTTAATTTAACTGCCTATTAATTGAGTTTCGTATCGATTTACTTGCTGAATTCTGTATAAACAATTAGACTTTTGTGTCAACTTTATACCATGAAATTTTGAGCGTAATCCACTCAATAATTACAGAGATAAGCGAAAAAGAGTCATTACGTTATGCATGCAATAATGTCGGTACAGACGCGTACACAATTAATTTTAATGGCGCTAGTGAGCTGCGTTAACGCTCTTGAAACTAAATTAAATTTGTTTAAAATAAAAAAGCCGTTTTTGTTTTAAATGCATTACTTCGCTAATTTAAAAGCATCATAAGTGTTGATAGTGTGTTATACAAATATAATTTTATTGTTGTCAACACTTTAAATGTTATTAAATTTGCATTTAAAATTAAAACTGCCTTTTTTGTTTTAAATGCAATATTTAGCTAATTTAAAAGCATCCAAAGTGCTGACAGTGCGTTACACAAATAAGTACTTACTTTATTACCTTGTGTAAATACTGAGTTGATTTTTTTTCAATTGGCAGCGCCATTGTGCCTCGTAAACGCTTTTGAACGATTGCCGTAATGCATGTTATACACAAAGTAAATACATACCCCCTTACTCATAAAAAAATTCTCTTAACATAGAAATCCTTTACAAAAAATATGATATCTTGGCTATCATAGAATTTCAACCCCCCCTTAGCTCAGAAGGGATAGGGCATTATAAAGCTCATTGCTTTAGATCCCTAAACGGAAAATACCAATGTTACGATGACCTGAATCGTAAAATTCAAAAAAGTAATACTTATTTAGTACCACATGCACTAATTTAAAAAAATGTATAAATTAGTCCATGTGGTACTAAATAAGTATTACTTTTTTTAGTTTTATACATAATTTAAATAAGTATTTATTATTTAATTATTTTTTAAATAAGTATTACCTTAATTTGATTATATTTGATTTATAAAGATTTAGTTAAGAACATTTTCCATTAGTGATCCTATTTGTGATTTATTTTTGTTTTTTAATTGGCCGCGCAGTGTAAAACATTTATTTTACTTACAGAACTATTTTATGTGCTTATTGAATTTACTGTGTTTTTTTTAGGCCAAAGTGTAAGACAGTAAATATTATAAAATAACTCTGTGCGATAATTGATTTTTCATTTGTTTTTTTTTTTTTTAAATTGTAAACAATGTTGACTGATAAAATTATATTCTATTGTCAATCATTTTATATTATGACAAAAATTTAAATGTTATCGTAATTAAATGTTGAGGTTTTGTTTTATTTATCTGTGATTTTTAAATTAAACAATCTTTAGCGTAATGGTTATTTAGTTATAAATGAATAATTACTGTGATTTTATAAATTAAGTTAAAAAAGTAAATTTTTATATACCTACTTAATTTTACTTATTTTAAGATTTTTAGACAATAGCTTTATTTTTAAAAGACAGTTATTCAATGACAATCAATACTTATGTTAAATATTAATTGCCATTTAAATAGTGTAATTGCTAAGCAATTGTTATTAAACTGTGATTTTACAACAAGGTATTTTGATCGTTTTAATATTTCTATCCTGTGCATAAAAGTTTTCAAATAAACTTCTGTTTTATTTTACCACTTGTTTACAAAACTGTACCGAAAAGCAAATATAAATTTTATTATCCTTTACATGTTAGTAGGTCAGAGTTATGTACTACACTGACGTTTTTTTGTGACCATCTATACATGGTCGGGTTACCACAGTCATTCATACGTAATGACATTTTTCGCTTATCTCTGTAATTATTGAGTGGATTACGCTCAAAATTTCATGGTATAAAGTTGACACAAAAGTCTAATTGTTTATACAGAATTCAGCAAGTAAATCGATACGAAACTCAATTAATAGGCAGTTAAATTAACCCGTTGCACATCGCTGGCCAAAATGAGCTAAATTGTGTGATAACTTTTTAATTACTTACTGTACACTAATGAAACTTCACACAGACCTGTAACTAACTATAAACTATAAAATGACGTTTTAAACAAGTCTCCAGAGCACATATCTTAGGAGTAAGGGCCCAAAAAGGGGTATTTATATAATTTAAAATAACTTGCAAACGGTGCATTATAATTACTTTTTTATTCGTGAACTAATTCAGACTAATTAAGACGAAGCTCTGTATAAAAAATTAGGAAATTACGCTGTACCGTTTCGGAGATCCAGCAAACACGCAAACGTTACGCCAGCAGCATCTTGAATATCTCCGAAACCATGTAGCGTAAAAATTCAAATTACATCGAAACATTTACTTCGTCCAGCGATCTAAAAATGTACCTAAAGATTTTTTCAATAATCCCATTATTTCAAAAAAGATTCTGCTGCGGTAACGTTACCGCAGCAGAATCTGTTTTTGTCAAATATCTTTAAAATTAGGACTGAACTAATTCCAAAAACTACACAGACATTTACAGGAGCTAGAAATCTAAAAATCTGATAAAAAAAAAATACAAATTTCGACAATATTCTGCTGGGGTAATGCACTCGTTTATAGCCAAGAAAATTTAAATCTTTTTTCACATTACATAAAACGAAGCCATCTGGTGGTGGCGAAACGGAGTTCGCCGGATTTGCTAGTGTTTCATACAAATTCTTTCTTCTTTTAGAAATCCGTCAAAACGATATTTTATTTTAT
Organism: Schrankia costaestrigalis; assembly: GCA_905475405.1. NCBI lineage: Eukaryota > Metazoa > Arthropoda > Insecta > Lepidoptera > Erebidae > Schrankia > Schrankia costaestrigalis. The sequence continues at coordinate 10,996,722 of FR997843.1, read as the reverse complement.
ACATAGTAGGTAGTCACGGTATTCACGTACCTACAATGTAATTACATGATAGTCAATTAATTTTTAAAATCGGTTCAGTTGTTCCAAAAATTACTCCTGACGTACAAAATTACAAACAGTAATTTTCTAATTCCATACTTGTTTTCCTTGTTATAGCAATCACAGAAAGGTGCTTCTACCAAAGATGTCTAGGCTGTCAACCAGAGCAGACTACAGCTCCTGGTGTTTCTCTGGAATGTCACCCATCGAACTGGGTGTCGGCAGAATGGGTACTCAACTATGGTCACCCACCACCATCAACGGACTCCAGGATTCCTATAGAATATCGTTGTCTGAAGATGGTCGCAACTCCAGATGATAAATCATGTAAGTCTATTTCTCACAAATTAATTTCTTTCTCAATATTTTTTTATCTCTTTGATTGACGACGTGAGTCACATAGGTCAGAGTTTGAAGAACAGATAACTTCACATAGGAACCCACAAAAATGCCACCAAATAGTTAATTTAAAACATTATATTTTGAAAAAAATAGAGTCCAACAAGAGCGTAGGTATATAATAGGTCGGGGAAAAAGTCTTTTCGCATAACGTAGGTATAAACTTATTATAAAATTTCTTTGACTGTACTACTTGTGTCTGGCTGGTTTTGGTAACATTAAAAAGCAGGGCTCTGAATACCGTTAAAAATGAGGTATCGATACCTTCATCATACTATGGTAACGTTACTTGTAGAGGTATCGTTAAGCCAGGTATCGTTATTTGGGTGGATTTTTACCGGTAAGTTGACTTATCGCTATCGATGATTTACCGGTAAAAAGTAACAATACTGTAAGTCAAAGTTTGCTAACGTTACCATAGAAACACCGTTAATTGTCATTATAACTCTTTCCACTATAATAATCTATACATAATATTAATATAATAAAACTGTAGAAAAGTCGTTATTGTACATTTAAAAAAAAAAAACCGAGGTATTGCAAGACAACTAATAGAACCCATTTCCAGCAGTTTTGGAATTTTTGTCTGTTTGTCTGTAACTGTACCTATATCTGTGTTCTAAAATTTGTTCGGGCATCACGTAACAAGTACGAAAGCAATGTAGATGATTTTTATACACAACTAGCGATCCGTTCGGCTTCGCACGGGCATTATTTTCCAGCTTATCTGTTCATTTTCTTTGCTATAAACGTCACGGAGCCCGAGACCTTTCCAACAAATGCAAAATCGTGGAAGTCGGTTCGTGCGTTCAGGAGTTATAGCTTCAGGAAGGAAAACCCGACTTATTTTTATATAGTAGACGATTGAAAGTAACTTGAAGTTATATTTAGTTTTTGTTTCATTGCAATCGGTTCCGTCTATTAAAAGATATTTCAATTTAATTAATTAATATTAAACAGAGCCATCTTTCGAACTTAGACTGGACTGCATCAATAGTTGAACTATGTACAATCACGGAAGTTTCCGCTTGACATAAGTATACATAGACATAACATCTATGTAAAGTATGGAATGCAATAAAGATATAAATTATGAAATTATGAATTATTACGTGAAAAAAAGTCGTGATTATCATTTTCACGTATACCTAAATAATATCAATCTCATATCGAATATATTCTGCATAATTCCAAAAGTCCGTTAAACAAAAACCAAGTCGTGAGTGTAGAAACAAAAACAAATAGCGCGTTGTCAATAGCCGGAGAGTGAATCGGAACTAATTAATACTTAAGAAACAGGAATATTTTTAGGGGCGTGTCTTAGCGGGACTAATTAATACTTAAGAAACAGGAATATTTTTAGGGGCGTGTCTTAGCGGGGCTAGAAATTAATGCAACCTCATTGGGTAGTTTGTATCTATGCTATGCTAATTGCTTATCATGCTTATGTTTCTTCTTTAATTAGATACGGTATAATAGTATGGGGTAATTCAGTAGACATGGATAGAGTCTTTGCTACTCAGAAAAAATGCATAAGAGCAATATGCGGTGCTAACTTCCTAGACAGTTGTAAACCACTATTTACTAAGCACAGAATACTTCCTCTGCCTTGCTCATACATACACGAAATGTGTACGTTTGTAAAAAAATACCCGAATCTCTTTGAAAGTTTCAATCATATGTCTAGGCACCAAAATAAACTGAAACTGCCACAAATCCATTTGGAATTATTTAAAAGAAATGCATTTTGTATGGCTGTTAAGCTATTTAATAAAATTCCCCAAGCCATTAGACAGTTGCCTTTAGCAACGTTTAAAAACAAATTATTTACTTTCCTCTTGGAAAAATGTTACTATAGTACTAAGGAATACCTAGAAGATAAGTAAAATATAGAACATGTTTTTGTACTGCTAATGTAACTACTCTATCTATCTCTATCATCAAGTGTAATTTTGTAACTATCTAATATAATTTAATTTTGTTCTTTTAATGTAATTGATGAATGTAATATATTAATTCTAGTAATAACATATTAAATTACTTATAGTGACATAATATGTAAATGTAGTTGTAATAATAATTGAATTTAAATTAATTAATGAAAGGAAAACTAGCTTTAAGTATTAATATTTGTACACCTACACAGGGAGAATATGGACTGCACTAAATATTATTTATATACCATCATTGTACCTACACCCTATTCTGACAAATAAATGCATTGATTTTGATTTGATTTGATTTTTATGTGTGCGTGTCACACTGTCGGTGGCTGTTTAAGGCAATTTGTTTAGAAACTGATCGAGCAGGACTTTCTTCGATAGTACTTAGTCATAAAAATAAATTGAATTTAAATAACATTCCTCTTCTCACAATCTTATTATAACTGCAATTTTAACACACTTTTATAATTATTTAATACATACTACATATATAGGTATATAATTGTAGTGATTTAATGAACTAATAATAATTAACTTTTAACTCTTAATTTAGATTTATCCCTAAAGCTGCCTCATTGATAGTTGTATAATTATGTATTATGTTATTTAAGAGACTCCCTGATCTCACAGATAAACAGCCTCAGCTGTTTTGTGAGACTGATGTATAATTTGATGTAAACTTATTTGTTAATAATAAACAAAACAAAACAAAAAAGAAACAAATAGTGAAAAATCAAATCATTAAATAAAAATACTATTTAATTTTTAATTAAAAATAATATTTTAATTTAATTAAAATACCCGTGAACAGTGACGGTGAATTTAAGTTACTTGGCTTAATAAAATATAAATAGTCACTTACCAACCATCAAGATTTATAGACAATTATGTTTACTCGTTGGAATAGATACATAATTTCAACACAATTCAATAAGATTCGATAGCCAAGGGTATAGAACAATCGACTTTGATGAAGTAGACGTGCGTTCGAAACCTGGTTGTGCCAAGAATTCTTTTTGGTTTTTTATTTTTAATTTATTGTATTTTATCTCAAAGAAAACAGTTACAATATCCTTTGAAATGGCGAGCGAAAAAAAAATGGTTATATTTAAAATGCATTCTCTCTGGCCGCCACTCACAGCCCGTTGCGGTCACAGATTTAAAAGCGTAAAATTTCACCGAGGTCATTGCATAGACGGGTGACCACTCAGTGGTATTTTATTAACCTATTGATTTATGCGTGATCATACAAAAAAAAACATACGTGTCGAATTGATAACCTCCTCCGTTTTTTTTTCATCGGTTAAAAAATTCAATGTATGATTAGTGATTATTATGAATTGCAATTAATATTCATTTTATTTTTTTTATGAAGAATGATCATTATGACTTTAAATTGTATGAGAAACATTTTCGGAGATCCGGAAATGTTATGTAAGAAGAAGCGCTCCCTGTTGTGCGATATTAAACTTAATAGTTTTATGACATGCAACTAAAATGAGCTCTAGAGGTGATAAAGTCATTTAATAAATTAATTAATTAAATTAATTAATTTAATTGTCGACTATAAATTTTTTTCGTAAACGAAGTCGCGGGTTACAGCTCGTATTGAATAATAATAGTAGAAAACAAAATAAGAAAAAATAAAAAAAACACAAAAAGTAATTCGTTCCTCAGGATCGAACCATAGCTGTTTTCTTTTCAGCCAAGCTCTATACAAGCAAAGCTATCATGTTGACAATAGTTTTGATCAAATTGTCAATCTAGTATTGCGCTTTGAAATTGGCTTGACTTTTGTCTACTGTCATAATCACTCACTACAACTACACTGAAACTCGACCGTAGATGAACGACGCAGCAGGCGACGTTGCCGTTCAGTCATGCGCGGCTTCCGTACACTGCACGAGCTGGCAACATCGCTCGTAGGTACCGGTAAAAGTGTCGATACTTTTACCGATACATTGTTATCGGTAAAAATTTAATTCGATACCAAAGTAAAACTACCCGTAGTATCGTTACTAGGTTAACATTATGAAAGTAACGTTACTTAACGATACTTATACTGGGAATTTGGTACCGTTAACAAGCCCTGTTAAAAAGGTTACATTATAAAGAAAAGAAATAAATAAAAAAAAGTTGTTTCCCGCTATTTTTCATTTGTTTTTCTCTCCGTAAAAATGAGTGAATCTAATGAAGAAATTCGATACATTTTAAAATTTTATTATAAAACAGGCAAAAATGCAACTCAAGCAGTGAAAAAAAATTGTGATGTTTATAGACCTGATGCAGTGTCAGTAAGAGTAGCACAAATTTGGTTCAAACGTTTTCAGTCCGGAAATTTTGATGTTAAAGATGCACCTTGCTCTGGTCGCCCTGTTACGAATAAAATGGACGCCATTTTTGAAAGAGTGGAGCAAGATCGGCATATTAGTAGTTACGATGTAGCTGAAGAACTGGGAATTGACCACAAAACAGTTTTGACCCATTTGAAGAAAGCTGGTTATACAAAAAAGCTCGATATTTGGGTGCCACGCGAGCTCACTCAAAGAAACTTAATGAACCGTGTACTCATTTGCGATTCATTATTGAGACGTAATGAAACCGAGCCGTTTTTGAAGAGATTGATAACTGGCGATGAAAAGTGGATCACGTACGACAAGAACGTGCGAAAAAGGTCATGGTCGAAAGTTGGCCAGGCTTCACACACTGTGGCCAAACCTGGCCTAACACGAAATAAGGTGATGCTGTGTGTATGGTGGGATTGGAAGGGCATTGTTCATTATGAGCTTTTACCGCCCGGCAAACCATCGATTCTGATCTTTACTGCCAGCAACTGATGAGATTAAAGGAAGCAATCGAGAGAAAACGGCCGGAATTGATCAACAGGAAGGGTGTGGTCTTTCATCACGATAACGCTAGACCACACACATCTTTAGCCACTCAGCAAAAATTAAGAGAGTTCGACTGGGAGGTCCTAGTGCATCCACCATATAGCCCTGACCTTGCGCCTTCAGATTTTCACCTGTTTCGGTCTCTTCAGAATTCTTTAGGTTCTGTAAGGTTGACCTCAAGAGAGGACTGCCAAAACTATTTGTCCCGTTTTTTTGATCAGAAGTCCCAAAGTTTCTACAGTAACGGGATAATGTCTCTGCCCACAAAATGGCAGAAAGTTGTTCAACAAAACGGTACATATATATTGTAAATAAATGTAAATAAACTTTGAAAAAAATGTCTTGACTTTTCATACAAAAATACGAAAAGACTTTTTCCCCAACCTAATACATTGCTCCGCCATGATGACTTCGGTTCTTTAACATCTTCTTTCACTTTCTTTTTCTTTACTAAATTTTATTTACTGAGATAAGTCATAGAATATCGGGTTCGATTCCCGCTCAATGCAAATCTTTGTGTGCATGAACATGATTGTTTGCGTGTTTTTTATGTATAATATGTATGTATTTCCAAAAAAAAAGTATTTTTATGTTGTCTAGTACCCGTAGTACAAGCTTTGCTTAGTTTGGGACTAGGCGATGTGTGAGGATAATTTATTTATTTATTTAATATATCGTATCTTCGTAGAGCTTCAGTAAAATCTTTTCTTTGTTTTCAGTTGGCAACACCGTAGATCTATTGCGAGGATGTATACCCCGAATGCAAGTAGATTCAGTCTGTCTTGGTCTGGTAGCAGTAGAGAGAGCACGCGGGCATAGCGACGCTCGCTGTCACATATGCTACGGAGACAACTGCAACTCTACTACAAGAATACAAACACTACCTCTTCGTATAACGTTATTATCAGTGCTTCTTTACTTTATATTAAGGTGAAGGAAAACAAACAAATGTTGGGGTAAACTAGTGTAATTTTATTTGTTGCATTTTTATACAAATAGTATTAGTACCAATCGTGTTCTTGTTACATTATTATAATATTTAAAAGGACTTTGTCGAAATAATTCTATATTTGTATTAAAAAATTATTAACAATAAATGTTTAAATTAAATCTTTGTTTTTTTTAATGCTAATGCTTGTCTTTGGCAAGTCTCTAGATATCAAATAATATTGTGAAACGGCGACAAATTCTTAAACGTATAAAGAAGTCAAGAGAATTATTATTACAAAGGTTTGATTCTGAAGAAATGTAATTTTTTCTTGCCGGTAATAAAAGTATGCCATATAAAATTGCCTTTCTTAAGGATTATGAATATTAGTGTTGTGCATTTGTTTTATATAATTAGTAAAAACGCATTGCGTTTATTTCGTGCTCATGTTACAGGATTAAACTAACGACATCTGATACAGTCGGCATCAAAATATTAACTCCAGGTACGAGTCAAATAGAATACAGTCAACAAAAAAGTCAATAATAACGTCACAAACAATGTTTTCTTATTCTTGACAACAATATAATTTTATACAGAATTTTATACAGATAGTGTGTGTAAAATTATTTAATAAACATAATGATAAAATACAAAATTAAAAATAATATAAAAAATGTTTGTAAATTGGTAGTCAAAATTTTAAGTGATGACAAAAAATGGCACATATGATTTTTGTTTATATACTGGTACATAATGGATTTTGTTGCAACAATTTTTCCCCTGTCAGATGGTTATATTTAGGTGCCCATATTATTAAATTTTACTCTTGTTTGTACTGAGTCATTATTAAGTAGATAAAGTTGTTTAACAAACACAACCGTGTATGACTATAATTAATAAAAAATGCTATTGGATTTGTATAAAAAACAGAATCCACTACGCGAAATTAATAATAATAATAAAAGTAAAAAAGAATGTAAAATTAATAATAAACTAGCACAATAAAAAAACTATTGAAAAAAAATGTTTAACAGTTAAATGTTTTAATTATAAAGCAAATATACAAAAAATTCTATATTTTATTGTTTGATTTTAATCTGTAATATATTAATACGGAATGTACATATATTTTTAGTGACTTTTTTCATAAGATTTAACTAACAAATAATCAAGATTGGTGCTAAATATACACAATAATAATAAATCAATTTTTTCATGCATTCTTAACATGCCCACAGTACCTAACCAACATTTTTCAAAATAAAGATATGTTTAGGCCGTGTACAATATTATCTTGTAGATAATTCGTAAGTCATTTAGTCTTTTAGACATCAACTAAATTACATCAAAGCATTCTTGTAAGATTATGCTACAATCTTACACTCAATAATACATATATTGTTCATAATGCAAAATTATAACACCTATAAATAACATAATATAAGGAGTGCTATAAAGATATGAAGTATGTCTAGGCTATACAATTCGTATCGGATTATTGATAAAATTCAGTGCGGGTAACTGTACATTTGTCCATAACACTTGCGGAGTTATAAGCTCAATTTATTTTTTACATAGGCTCTTAATACATAGAGAAATTTGATCGATGATCATTTAAATGATAGTAAAAAATCATTCGAAACAAAATACTAGATCTGAAGGTATACTAACAAGGTTAAAGAAGAATGGGCGAAACGTCCCCACCCTTGTAACACTTTCATCTATACATCAAATGAAAGCCCTTGAAAAGTTAAGCATTTTATTGTATGACAGCAAATCTGTCAGTCATGGGAGAACAGAGTTATTGAGGAGAAGAAAACAAAAAAATAAAGGATAATATTACATACTTTAAGCTAATGTTTACTATATAAGCACGATAGAGACAAAAGCTATCTTACAAGTAGAGGGACCATACATCTAAAACATCCTACATCATCCAGATAACCATGAATTTCGCTTTTCAAATAAAAAACATATAGTTTTCATAAATATAAAACTCGTACGTCATATCAGTCAATTGATGTCCACTACTGAACATAAGCCTCCTCCAAACATAGCGAGGGTGGCACCCTCATCCATCGGTTTCTCGCCATCCTAACTAGGTCGTGGTGGGGGGGTCTCTCTACCCTGCGCTTTCTGATAGGTGGTCGCCATTCCAGAACTTTTCGACCCCAACGGCTGTTGGTTCTCCGTGCTCACTGCCACTTTAACCGGGCAATTCTGAGCGCTATGTTTGTATGCGTATATTAGTATCGTTGGGTATATTAGAAAGATAACTGGACCTGACGCGGCAACTACTTCCAATGTTATGCTTCGCTGAGGCTCTCGAAGCGGTTCTGTAATATGAGTTGGAAGTTTTCGGGGATGTGGACTGATGCAGGTCAGAGCGTAGACTTCATTAGCCGACTTCTTTCCAGCCTAGGATTGATATTTAATGTGCCTCTCACCATCCGGTGATCGCTTCCGTTTTTCACCGAATTGATCACTGAGACCAGCTTGGTAGAACCCATCTAACGAAACTAAATACTGCGGACGGCAGAACTGTGACCTCCAAGTTCGAGATACTCGAGGAAATAGAGAGTTTCTACAAGGACCTGTACGCATCACGGATGACTAAACCCTTGGGACCTAGCGAGGATGACCACAGAGCCCCACTCACGCGCCATTATACGGAGGACATCCCCGATGTCAACCGGGGCGAGGTCAGAGCTGCTCTCGAGCAACTTAAGAACAATAAGTGTCCAGGCGATGACGGAATCACTACAGAGCCACTAAAAGCTGGCGGAACACCTGTCTTAAAAGAGCTCACAACGCTTTTTGACTCCGTCATTCACCAGGGCCTAACACCTCAGGCGTGGAGCGGGAGTGCTGTGGTCCTGTTCTTCAAAAAAGGTGATAAATCCTTACTGAAGAACTATAGGCCCATATCACTCCTGAGCCACATTCCCCTAAACTCTTTACGAACGCGCTCGAAGACGTCTTTAAGACGTTAGACTGGACTGGACGGGGCATCAACATCAACGGCGAGTATATCTCACACCTTCGGTTTACTGATGACATCGTCATCGTGACAGAGTCACTGGAACAGCTTGACGGGATGCTGCAGGGCTTAAATGGAGCCTCTCGACGGGTCGGACTCGGCATGAACCTCAACAAAACGAAGATCATGTTTAACAAACATGTAATGCCGAGGCCGATCTATATGTCGACGGATTGATGCTCGAAGTTGTTCAAGAATATGTTTACCTCGGACAGGTTGTCCAGCTTGGTAGAAACAACTTCGAGAAAGAAATCGATCGCAGGATCCAGTTGGGTTGGGCAGCATTCAGCAAGCTACGTCGGGTCTTCTCTTCGCCTTTACCGCAATGTCTGAAGACTAAGTTTTCAACCAATGCGTCCTACCAGTAATGACATACGGTGCAGAGACGTGGACACTCACAGAAGGGCTAGTCCACAAACTTAAAGTCGCGCATCGAGCTATGGAACGGGCTATGCTCGGCGTCTCCTTGAAGGATAAAATTCGGAACGAGGTTATCCGACAAAGAACCAAAGTTACCGACATAGCTCGCTCTGCTAATAGCAGGCTGAAGTGGCAATGGGCTGGTCATATCTGTCGAAGGACCGATGGCCGTTGGAACAAATGTGTCCTAGAGTGGAGACCGCGACTCGGCAAACGTAGTGTAGGGCGCCCCCCAGCTAGGTGAACCGACGACCTCATAAAGGTCTCTGGGTCGGACTGGATGCGGAAATCGCAGGACCGAGTTCTGTGGCGCGTGTTGGGAGAGGCCTATGTCCAGCAGTGGACTGCAATAGGCTAGTTGATTGATTGATTGATCACTGAGACATCATTAAATATATGGCGTTTTGTCGACATGATAAAGTCAATCTCATTTTTAGTGACACCATCAGGACTAAGGTCCTCTTGCGGCAGTTACGCTTCTTGAAGAAGGAGTTTATCATAAAAAGTCCCTCCTTCTCCATGAAGTCCGCAAGCATTTGGCCCCGTGGATTTCTTCGTCCATATGCAAAGAACCTCACTCTCCACTCATTTCCACTTCTAGGGCCCAACTTCGCAGAGGCTTCTAGGGCACTCTCGATCTTCGCCACGTTGTTCACGAGAGATTTGTGGATGTAAAAACCCGACACCTCCCTGGGATTGTTGGTGGCCCTCCCGGAAATACAGCAGGTTACCAGACTTAAGGGTTATCGAGTCCTCCCCCTGTCTTCGGACTTCAGCTAAGCCGACAATGTCCCACCGTAACCTTCTCGTCGGTCCGCAGTGTGCGCGCGTTGTATGTTGCCAGGGGCAAAGGTAGGTTGTGTTGGTAGCCTGACCTCCTCCGGAGATTCTTCGCACCATCTACTCCGCCGCACCTTGACCAGGAATAGCGGAGCGACTGGGGGCCGCTTATATTGGTGTGTTATCATTTTCATTTTGGAGGGTTATTTGGTCTACTTTACCAGATGGGTTGGTAAAGGCTTTATTTCGAGTTTTCCTTCTCTAGCAGTGATAACATAAGCGTAAGGATTCCCTTAGTCGGTTTTTACGACACCCGCGGGACGAAAGGGGATGGTGACAACATGTATTCTTAGTCCGTCACCATACGGACATTAAACTTCTCGCCTCTAAAAAGGCACCCGGCTCAGAAAGAATAACAAATATAGTCATCAATTTATTCCCCGAACGTCTCTTGATCCTTAACAGACATCTGCATCTTCAATGTCGTAATATCAAATTGGGCCTTCCCACAACAGTGGAAAGACGACAAATACAAATTCTTTATTTTGTAAGCATAGGTAATATATTTTAACAAACATGTAAGATGTCAGGACATTAATTATAGTTCGCTACACTTTGCCTTAATGCGGCATACAAAATTCAATATAATGACAGAATTAATTTAAGTAAAGATGTTATCAAGTTATGTTAGTACCCAATTAAAACATGTCAGATAATTATAACAATTACAATAACAAAAAAATACAAATTTAAGAATAATAATAATAATGTCAAAGGAAAAACAAAAACAATCACATGACTACAAAACAAAAAAAAAATGTCAAGAGAAACAAAAACAATCACATAACTACAAAAACAAATGTCAAGAGATACAGTACATAATTAAGTGTAAGTTATATTTAATTAATGTGTAGAGTGGATTCCACATTTAAATGTTTATCATTAAAAAAATCTATAATCGAATAATAACATTTTTGTACCAAAAACTCAAATAAATACTTCTTAAAAATAGGCAGCGATTCTTTTTTCCTAATATATAGTGGTATTTTATTATATACTTTTGACGTCATTCCTAATACACTTTTGCTGAATAATGCTGTTCTATGGGGTACAATGCTAATAGTATTTTGGTGCCTACGAGAACGAAGAGTAGTAAATAAGTTAAAATTGCCCTGAACAAATACACCTATTTCGTATATGTATAAGGATGGTACAGTAAGTATTTTTAATTCAACAAATAGTTCCCTACAGCTCTCCGTTTGTTGCAGACCACACATCGACCTTATGCATTTTTTTTGTGCTATGAATACAGTTTCTCTGTCTGTTGAGTTCCCCCAGTATATAATACCGTACCGAAGATTCGACGCTACATAGGCATTATAGGCAATTAGGACAGTAGAGCGGCTGACTGTTTTTGCAAGATTGTATAGGGCATATGAAAATTGACTAAGTTTCTTTGTAAGTACTTCTATTTGAATTTTCCATGTCAGTTGACTGTCTAGATGAAGTCCCAAGAATTTTGTACAGTGTGTTGTATCGATATTTATATTTTCATATTCTATCCTTAATTTATGTGTCGTATTAGGGCTCTGACTAAATATCATTATTTTTGTTTTGTTCAGGTTTACTTTCAAATTATTACAGTGTAACCATTCAATAATACATTTTATATCATTGTTAATGTCTTGTTCTAGAGTTTTTGCATCGTTCCCTGAATATATAACTGTGCTGTCATCGGCAAATAGGGTCATTGGATAATTGGTAATCTTAGGCATGTCATTAATGTAGATATTAAAGAGTAAAGGACCCATTAGGCTCCCTTGGGGCACACCATAAAGGACCTGCCGAGGTCTAGACTGGTATGTGGTGTCTAATTTCGTATGGGGACATAGTTTATTTACATAAGTTATTTGTTCACGATCAGATAGGTATGATTGCACGAGTTGTAATGCATTTCCCCTACGCCGTGGTTATCGGAATACCGAAACCTGACAAAAAAAGTCCGAACCGGCTGGTTATTACCGACCTATTAGTCTGAGTCGAGCCGTTGCCGAGCCTGAGGAACATAAATTCTGTCGTTTACTATTTCTGCAATGGTTGCTGCATACAGACCATGTCTTAAATGGTTCTCTAAATGTTTTGTTTAGCAAGGCTCCGAAAAGCAACGATCCGAAAGTCAGGAAAATGTAGTGGATGATTTTCTGGATGATGTAGGATGATCTAGATGTATAGCCTGTCTACTAGTAAGATGGCCTTTGACTTTATCGTGCTTATATAGTAAATATTAACATAAAGTATGTAATATTATCGTTTAATATTTTTATTCTCTTATCCTCAATAACTCTGATCTCCCATGACTGACAGATTAGTTTCATACAATAAAATGCTTCACTTTTCAAGATCTTTCATTTGATGTATAACTGTAAGTGTTACAAGGGTGGGGACGGCTTCCATACAAAAATGCCCATTCTTCTTTACATTTGAATTGTGCTAACAATATATGGGCATCAGAATCTTAAGACACATACAGTACCCGGCCGTAAATATTACACATCGACTTTAGTAAAATCTTTTAGACAACAATCTTTCACTAACAAGTTCGTGTCTGTGGAATGCGTATCCTTAACAGTTGCTAATAGATACCAGACTGTTTGTATTTCGTGCGACAGAGATGATTCTCTACGAAGCCGAAATTGACCGATTGTCTCTTTCCACAGGTCAATGTGTAATATTTACGGCCGGGTACTGTACATTGAAATAATATTACTGGCACCTACTTAACGTATTCATCACTAACAGAGGGACATATAAGGAATGTATGTATCACTGGATTATTACTTATTAAACAAAGCTAAAACGTTCACTAGGCGGCGCCACTTGTAACGTACTTTCAAACTCAGTTTTTATTTCTGCAGAATGCTTCTTATTCTAACTTTGCCACTTTTCTCATGTTATACAGGGCAGTAAAAAAATCACTTACGACTAGAAATATAACTAACTAGCTCTATATAAAACAGAAATTGTATAAGAGTGTTATTAGCTTTGTTATATAACATAGTTAGACATAATCATAGAAATTAATTTTAGATTAAAATATATATTAATTAAAATTCAGATCAAATAAGGAGTATTAAATCAGATCTTAATGTTAAATTTAACTTGTAACAATACAAATAATACATCATTAAATAAAAAAGCAGCCAAAAGGAAGCTCGTAATTCTTATTTTATACTTTCTCAGCGCTGTTAGGCCTATTTTCTTATTGAGGTCATTTCATGCTAACATAATACAAAATTACACTATCTATTCTTATTCCATTTGGTGACGGATATCATAAAAGCCAAAGAAGGAAAAGCTCGCAGATATTACATTACCTTTACAAAAACAAAAGGAAATGTTTGACGACCTCCGTGGCGTAGTACGTGGTTATGTAACATGACTGCTACGCAGAGGTCTCAGGTTCGATTCCCGCTCAATGCAAATATTTGTGTGCATGCACATGATTATTTGCATTGGTCTGAGTGTTTCTATGTATAATATGTATGTGTTTACAAAAAAAAAAGTATTTAAGTATTAATATTTAACCGTTGTCTAGTACCCATAGTACAAGCTCTGCTTAGTTTGGGACTAGAAGGCGTTGTGTGAAAGTGTGAAGAATATTTATTTATTTTTATAAAACTCTATACTTATCCGTCGGCCAGCAAGATTTAGGCCCATCCATGCAGTAGGTTTTTACACACATACAAATTAGTATATTTTTAATCTTCTGCACAGTTAATAATGATGGCGCTGTTCTACCTATATAGCGAAATCCCTTGACCAAAAAGTGACAAATTAATCTAATTAGTCAGAAAAACAATGGAATTGATTAAATAATTAAGATTAACATGAAAAACCCTCTTATATTTTGGTGTGACATTATCTAACGTTGCATTTATATATTATCGGTAGTTTTGTAAACTTAAATTTACATATTAGTAAACAAATAGTTAAAAAACATAATATATCTATGAATTAAATTGTTAAAATCACAACTTATGGTTTGTTACTACATAATAGAATCATTATAATAAAAATCACAGGTGCTTAATATAACTAAATACAATTGCTTTTGCATATAATATTTAAAAAAATCTTAATCAGACTCGAATAATAAGTACTTCAATATGATTTTGGACTACATACTAAATTAATAATTAGTTGAAACCAGACCTTACAAATAAATTGTTTTATTTTTAAATTCAATTCAAACTCCAATCGTAAAAAGTTTAACAAACTGAATGGTATGAACTATGTTGGTAAATACTTCACAATATGTATTAATATTGAGTAAAAGCAATTCAGTATAGCTGACATTGTTAAGTTTAAATATAATTTGTACTAATATCACAATTATCGCCAAGGCACGCGTTCAAAATGCCATATCTGACCAGACTGTTGAACACACTTTTTCACTGCTAAGTTTTCATTACGACCTTGGTTCTTAGCATCCAATGCAAGAACTGTTAGGCATAAACCATCCGGGGTTTTTATCCTAGGACCTTGCTGATCCCATTTCTGCTTAGTACTGTTATTACAACTAGCCCAAACAACATCTTTCACACTCTTTTGTAAGCATAATCCTTCATCCGCCATTATTCTACCATCCGTAGTAAATACTACTAAACTTTCCAAGTTTAAATCACCTCCACACACTACACTAGTCGCTATTTGTCGTACACCCGGTGTTACCCCAATAACTCCTAAACAAGCTCCCACTTCACTTTTGATTCTACCGAACCATCTGTCCTCAGTAGGGAACGTATGCTGCGGCCACACGTTCTCTAAGTACCATTTGAAACTTTTGCATTGTAAAGTGTTCCTTAAGAGTATCCTATCAGCTACAGACTGTTGGTCGCGTATTGCGGCGACTGCGGGGTTGAACTTAAAGAAGAAATCCGCCCACTCGTCCATCCAGACGGTAGCAGCACGTGCTAAGTTACTATTCAGTATTCGCGCAACGCCTCCAGGGTACTTGTAAGGACTATGACGTCTGAATATATGACCTACTCTAGAGCATGGTGTTGTTTCTACTCTCGCCCCGCATTGCCAAGCTCTCCAAGACAGTTCTAAGTTCTCCGCACCCCAAATAGTCATACCTTCATCGTAGCCCCCGAGACGCCAGAATAGGCTTTTTCGGACAGCGAAGAGGCCACCCGCCATCGCAGGTGTAGGATATGGTTTAGTAGGATTAGCAGATTTCTGTTTTAATACTTCCTTGCTGGGTATCAACCATCTGAAATGTAGTCGCCAACTGAAGGCACCCCAGTGAGCGTCAATACTCTTTGTGTATGCTAAAGTATCTTCAGATAGAAGATCAATGTGGGGACATATAAATACGTCATCGTTTCCTGCTCGGTCCAGCAGAGGCTCGAGCCAGCCTTGTGTGACCTGAAAATGTTTTAATTTATCGTTTTAATCTTGATTATTATTATGTTAATTGTACACAAAAAAGATGGTAGATAAAACAGTGAGCGGCTATGGGAATTTATACTTGTTAACACGTGACCTTCATCAAGGTCGCGGTAGTGGCGCCCGTGCACCAGGTCGCAGGGTTCGATTCCCACGTGGGACAGTCGTTTGTGTGATCCACAAATTATTGTACTGATTCTGTGTGTATTTTGTGACCTAAGTCGCCGTGACTCATAGTAAAAATTTTAGAAAGAGATGAAACCTACGACACAAGACATGATAAGAAGGTAGTGCGGGAGATGTTTTTATAAAAAAAATAAAAATTTCCACAGGCGAGTGCTATTTCATATTAGATGACCTAAAATGCTATTTTAAAGCCGATGGTTTTAAGTGCAACTAATAAATTACATTAATTATAAATAACTTACTTCACAATGTGCATCAAGGAATACCAAAACATCCCCAATAGCATTCTTAGCTCCCAACAGCCTGGCTCCAACGAGGCCAGTTCTTTTAGGATTCCTCACAATTTGTACTTTATCTAAATCAACTATGGCATCCTCAAGTTCCTTCCCAAGGTATCTTCTATCACTTGCGTCGTCTACTAAAATTACCTGTAAGTCGAAAATAATGGAAACTTACACTTCATATATTCGAAACTAGAACAAACTATACACAAAGTTTGACGACCTCTGTGGCGCAGTCGGTATATTTATCTGTTAGTGATGTGGCGCAGACGTCTCGGTTTCGATTCCCGCTCAAGGCAAATCTTTGTGTGCATGAACATGGTAGCTTGCATTGGTCTGAGGGTTTTCTATGTATAATATGTATGTATTTACAAAAAAAAATGGTATGTAAGTATGTTTATCGTTGTCTAGTACCCATAGTACAAGCTTTGCTTAGTTTGGGACTAGGTGGCGATGTGTAAGGATTATTTATTTATTTTTATTTTATTTACTCAATGGTCTCTGTCTACCCCTTACGGAAAAAGGTATGAGTTTATGTATGTACCTATATTACTTTTAGGCTTATTTAATACATTCAAACAGATGTCCTTGGATAGTGATAGAATCAGAAATGAGAGGATTACGTATTATGCAATCTCATGTATTATTTAATTCATGGAAAAAAGATTTATTTATTTTATACAGGTCACTCCAGTGGCTTATGGGCAAAAAATGACGGTTACACACCTGGGACCATATAAGTGACAAGTGGCATGGGAAGGAAACACAACGAAAATGGAAGGGTAAAGCTTACAAGCCATTATCATTGAAAAAAAACTGCTTATGGTCTGACGACCGATTGCATGATAGGTCGTAAATTATAAAAAAAACTTATTATGAGGCGGGTGGTATGACTTCCTGATGCGATAATCCATTCAGAATACCAATTTTGTCCAACAATTTTAAAAATGAAATAATAAATCACAGTATATCTCGTCAATTAGTTCAAAATTAACATGTATGTCGATTCGATTCAGGATCCTCATTCCTAAAAGATCTGAATGGTCAGAAGGACTCGAGCCACCAGAGGGTAAGGGTAAGATATGATACACGGACGGATCGAAGACGAGCACGGCGGGTACCGGAGCAGGTATTTATACTAAAGACTACGGTAGTAGCACAAGTATGGGTAAGTATGGGACAGTCTTCCAAACTGAGAACTACGCGATTACAGCATGCGCACAGGAGAACATAGACAGTGGAGTGAACAACGAAACTATCTATATTCTCAGCGACAGTCAGGCGGCACTCAAAGCTCTAACGGCACCGAGAGTCACCTCCAAACTAGTCAAAAATGGTATCCAGGCCCTAAACAGGCTTGGCAAAACGAACAAGGTGAGACTGGTATGGATCCCAGGACACAAAGGTTATGTCGGCAACGAAAGAGTTCATCGGAACTTGCAAGGGAAGGCTCGAGCAGGATTTTCGGCGGACCGGAACCATGCGTAGGTCTTTCAAAAGGTACATGCGTTCATAATGGCCGTCAATGATCAGACAAGACAGCAACACTCAACAGAGTGGCAGTTGTCGACTGGCATGAGGCACTCAAAGCTCTTTATTGAAGGAGTAAATCCGGGCAGGTCCACAAAATTGTGGCACCTAAGCCGCAGACATATTCGACTAATATTCGGTATGTTTACAGGTCACCTTCCCGTCAACGACTTGTTGATGAAGATGGGACTATCAGGCACCAACCAGTGCAGAGCGTGCGGTGAGGAAGACGAAACAGTGGAACACCTGATGTGCAACTGCGAAGTCCTCACCAGACAAAGGATGAAGCTACTAGGAGTGGGATATCCTACCTCTAGTGACTTCGACTATTTGCTTAAAAAGAAAAGAATAATCATTACCTGCTTAAGTAGAGTTTGAGGTGATCTAGAGAGTACAGACATAACATTTCGCATTAGAGTAGACCACGCCTCATTGTGAAATACTATAATAACTGTTGCTGTAGGAAGATTTTCTAAATTAAATTGTACATTTTTACAACTGAAACAAACAAAGGTAATCAATTTAATTTTATAAAGGTAGTGTTTTACTTGATTAACCATTTCCCTGGCTCGTGTATCATATAGATTTTATAACAGCCCAATACTTAATGACCCACTGCAGGGATGGGCCTCCTCTCAGGACGGAGGTATACTTGGCCTACTAATACTATGCTGGCCTGGATGAGATGGGGTGGTGACATACTGTATTCTTACTCCGTCACCACACAGAGATATACATTTACATTGTTTTATTATTGTGTCTACTGCCAGCTGTGTAGATCACTAGGTTTGCTAGGTATATAGTTTTATAGGATGTTTCAGGGATATACAAGGAATTTAGTAAGCATAGAACAGATATTTGACTAAATGTACATATTGTTAATTTAGTTAAAAGATGTATAAATAATTACCTGTCACTCCGCATATCAGGCAGAGTTCTATGAATAGAAATCTTATCACTGACAAGTATATTGTATGAATGTAATGAATATAATTCCCGAGCAGTTATAAGCTCACGCTGCGACAATTGAACAGGACGTCCTCCTTCACCAGCCCCTTCCACCGGGGCATAATTATTACTGTTTATTACATCTGAAAACAATTATCATAAAAAGTGAAATTAATGATGATTTTATTACTAAAATAAGCTCTATAAGAAAAGTATGGCACATCTTTAAATAATAGTTGGGATAATCTTGGGATGTTTACCTTCAGACAAATTTCCACTACTGATACCTCCTACATAATGTCCAACTATTACTCTCATACCATTGTCATCAACATATGAGTTTTTGTCAAAATGTAAACTGCAAAACAAAACAGCCATTATTAAATAGGCTAAGTAAAACATGCATAAATTTATACATTGTCAAAGGTCACTCATCCAATTAGTAATTAATTGAAGACACTCACTTTTTAAACCAAGGTTCCTTATTTTTTCTTTTTACTATATTATATAGCTCTAGGCTCACATAAAACATAGCATTAATTAAAACAATTAAAATAACTAAGAGAGTGGCAATTCTTTTTTTACGACCTCGGCACAGAAGAGAAAAATAATCCTGAAATAAATTAAAATTATTTTAAATTATTAATTCATTCATTTTTAAGATATTTTATGTTCAAAAGGATTCTACAATTACACAATTAACTAATATAAATACTTACCCTTTTTAGTAACATTTTTATTTATTTATTGAGATAATTATGAGAATATTATCTTACATTTTCATTTTGTTTTAATATTATTTAATACTTTTTACACTTTAACTCACAATCAGCAGGTCACTCTACACACCAAATAGATTTTGTTGTAACATAGTTAAATAGTTATATGTTATCCCTTTCTAATGATCAAAATAGAAAGAGAAACTGCACTAAATGTCACTTTTATGTATTTTACAGAAAACAAGGAATTTGCTTCGAAAGGAATGCCCACGTAGGAGGTGAATGACGGTGACGTTACTAAGAGATTACAAAGGAATGGAGTCAGTGTATATATAATTTGGTATTAAAGTAAGAAGGTCTATTTTAGCTTAAAATTGATATACAAATTCTTGGAATATAAGAGCTTCACACTACATTTCACATAAGTACACGCAAATAGCAATCACGGGGGTAATTTAGAATTTTGCGAAATAAAATATTTGAGCATGGATTTTTTTTTTACCAGGAAATAGAAACAAATATGATTTAAAACGGATTATTATAACTTTCAGTATATAGGTAATTCATAAAAAAATTGTGTGTCGGCTTCACCCAAATACTAACTATTTGTAATTCCTTGCTGAATAATAGCATTGGCTATGGGCTGGCTGACCGTTTATCTCACTCCCCGCCTGCGTTATGAAAGGGACGAAGGGGCGGGTTAGCGGTGTCCGTTATGGTAGCGTACACAAGAGCTTTATTGAGTTGGTAATAGAGATGGGCAATGATAATATTCTGGTTAATAACAGTTGGCTTATAATCGATTAAAACTCAGTTAATAGCCCTTAGACAATTGAGAAATCTAAAGTGCTGGCACATATGTTATTAACACGATGTTGACTACCTGTTAGTAGAAATCAAATACATAAATGTTATTTTTATTCGTTTTCTCTGAGCTGCGTTTTACATTGTTTTTCTACGTTTTGACAGGCAAGACAGTTGCACGTCGCCTAGAGACCAAAAATTTGAATTCTCCTTTTTATATTTTCATGAGGCTTGTGCTTATCCCATATCTACTAATATTATAACATTGTAGGTGCGTGTAGTAGGAAATAGAAAAGAAACAGTTTAAAGCTGTAAATAATATTAATATAATTATTTTAACGGTATATAACGTCACTACATCACCCCCCTCCAGAGACCGTCAAGGGCGATAATAGTCGGGAAACCTTACACGACGTCCGTATCGCGTCTTTTTTATGACGTCATCATTCGGAAGAGGTAAGACTTGGTTATCCGCCTGAGGAATGTGGTGATGAGTGTTACTGTAAGTGTTAGATGATGATTGTGTGTTATTGAAAGTGTTGTGTGGTGTTTGTAAATGAGTTGTGTCAGTGTTTCTCAATATGTAGGCCGGTTTAATACGGTCTATGGATACGGAAACTTGTTTCCCATTCACAAGCAATTTAAAATACTTGTCTCTTCTTTGAAGGACTTTGTGGGGCCCAGAGTAGGCAGGTTTTAAACCAGAAGTAGTGGTGCAGTCCCTAAGAAAAACGTGAGACGTGGTTTTCAAATCTTTGTAAATAAATGTTTTAAATTTACTATTGTGCCTTGCCGCTGGTGATGGTTGTAGACTACGGACAAAACTACGAAGTCTGGACAGATACTCGGTCATATCTACGGTGTCATCAACTTCAGGGTCAAAAAATTCTCCTGGTAGTCGGAGAGACTGACCGTACACTAATTCAGCGGCGGAAGACTGAACATCTTCCTTAAAAGCGCTGCGTATGCCCAGGAGTACTAGTGGAAGAGATTCCACCCAGTTGTCCTTTGCATGGCAAGTGATAGCAGCCTTCAGCTGGCGGTGGAATCTCTCCACTAGGCCATTGCATGCAGGATGGTAGGCTGTGGTTCTACGATGGTTGAAACCAGCAGTTTCGGATAGTTTTTTAAATAGTGAAGACTCAAACTGCCTTCCTCTATCCGTGACTATGTCGGTAGGACAGCCGAAGCGGGAAATCCAGCCGCTTAACAAGGCGTTAGCCACTGTCTCAGCGGTAATATCCGCTAGCGGTATTAGCAGCGACCTCTGCGTCTATCCCCGATCAGCCTTACCAGGACGACGCGAGAAGACCAGCTATCAGTTATGTGCAGCAAACGGCACACCGATTAATACATACGGTTTTATAAATACAAAACTAAACCTAGGGTTGCGCCGCGACTTCACCTGGCGGTTTATTATAGCGGACGTTACAAAGGCGATAATAGGCGTGGATTTTTTATCTTATTATAATTTAATTGTTGATTGCAGGAATCAACGTCTAATAGATAACTCCACTACACTATCGACCGCGGCTTCACCTGTCAAACATACGGACGGCATTTATTCCGTAAAGGTAAGTCTTGGTAAGTCCGTCTATCACAACATACTACGGGAATATCCCGACATTACTCGTCCACCCGGTATACATCGCACTATTAAACATAATACAGCACACCATATCAGAACTACACCCGGCCAACCTGTTTCCTGTTCACCTCGTAGATTAGCTCCAGATAAATTAAAAATAGCAAGAGACGAATTCGAGTCCATGTTACGATGTACTTGTCGTACTTCTGAGTCACCATGGTCGTCACCTCTCCATCTTGTCCCTAAGAAGGACGATGGTTGGCGTCCATGTGGCGACTACAGAATGTTAAACGCGAGGACCGTTGCCGATCAATATCCAATACGGCACATCCAAGATTTTGCTCATAGTCTTTCAGGCTGTACAGTCTTCTCCCAGATTGACCTGGTTAAAGCTTATAACCAGATTCCAGTCTACCCAGAGGATATCCAGAAGACAGCCATCACGTCGGGGTCACCAATGTAGGTGCGTGTAGTAGGAAATAGAAAAGAAACAGTTTAAAGCTGTAAATAATATTAATATAATTATTTTAACGGTATATAACGTCACTACAACATCATTGACTTCAGTAGTAAGTAGGCATTTTTATTTTTTCATACTTATATTCTCTTTACCTTGACGTTGGCAGAATCATTGGGAAACGATGGGGCCATTGTATTAAAAAAACAGAACAGGACATCTGTTTCGATCGACGATATTTTGTAAACAAATAATGTAATTTTGTACTCTAAACCAAAAATCGATTAACTGAGTAAAGCTATAATATTCGTAAGTACTAATAATTACATCCGTAAATTAGCCACCTTTGCCTAAATTACCTTTTAGTCTCAAACTTATAAGAACGTCTTTACGTGACCATTTATTTTTAATTATATGGGGTTATCTTTACAAAAATAATTATTAAATAATTACTTTCAGTTTCATACTTTGGTTTATGTAAATTAAATCTTGAACTAAGAACTGTTCACATCATGTCACGACGAGGCGGACGAGGAAACAATAACTGGAGTAGACCAAGTAGCAATGAAGCGCCTAGGCATCGAGGTTTGCGAGGCAAAGATATCGGCTTATTTTACAGAAACCAGCAATTGAAATCTAGAGGTGGGAAGATGCCAAGACGTGATGTTATCGTAAGTAAAGTAACTTTGTCATTTATTTGATGATATCTGGGGCTTAGCCTGTTTCTGCATTGCAGAGTTCTTGTGTCTTGCTTAGTGTTGTAAAAAAGCTTGAGTCAGCGCTTAAACGCTTGAGTCGACGCTCGAGCACTTCCTAAACGCTCAAGCAGGGACTCGACTAGGACGCTTAACGCTCGAGCAGGGGCTCAAGCGTTTTAGTGAAAAAGTCTGTTCCGAGCGCCGAACTCAGCGCTCGGCTTGAGCTTGAGCGTGAGCGTCTAGATTACAATTTATCTATGTATCGCTACTGAGAGTATTATTAGGAAAATAAAATGGTTTTAGTTTAAGTTATTTTTAATGATAATACAAAAATGAGTGCCTAAACTAAATAATCAATATATTAATAGAAAGATACTTATTATTTTCATAAATTCAGTATTTTTTTTTAACCATGAAGAAAGACACATACTGGCCTGTATGTTTTCGTTGCTAAGTTTGTTCCTTCTTTTAGTTATGACGAGGCCAGCTTTTGAAAATGCCACTTCGCTTGGCACACTCGTACTCGAAACAGATAAAATTTCGAATGTTATTTTAGTTAAGTTAGGCAATGTAGATTGTTTATTTTTCCACAATAACATTATATCATTCATTTACAGGACTTTCTTATACGACCAAAGTCAACAAATAAATAATACTTACTGCCCCTCCACAATGTCTAAGATTTTTATTTACCATATTTTCTACGCATTTAAAAATTATAACGCTTGGCCGCTTGAGCGCGAGACTCAAGCGTTAAAGTCTGAGCCTTCAACGCTCGCAAGCCTTAAACGCTCAAGCATTTAACGCTCGAGTCTAAAATGCTCTAAAGCGTCGACTCAGCGCTCAACGCTCCACGCTCAGCGCTCATTTTTACAACACTAGTCTTGCTTGTATTATTGCTCAATGCAAGTATGTTGTTGAATGTTTGTATTAGTTTAGGTAACGATTTTCTATGTACAGTCAGCTCCAAAAGTCGCTGAACACATTTTAAATTCCAAAACTGCTGAACACTAAAAACGTCATAAGTCAGTGTCGCAACAAGAGTACAGAATAAGCTTTACATATGAAACGACCATAACACGCTGAACACGGTTATTACAAAAGTAGCTGAACCCTAGTATTTTTAAAAGTAACTGAACACTAGTATTCCCAAAATTATTTGAACACTAGTATTCCAAAAGTAGCTGAACTAATTAAATACAAAAGTAGGTTAACAAATCATATTTTCAATGTTATTGCCTGTCAATCTACTTTTGGTGTTCTTGATGTACAGCAAATTTTGGTGTTCTTGATGTACAGCGAATTTTGGTTCATTGACATGTAAAATAATTTGACAAATGTATACCTAGGCCATAACCAAGATAAAAAAAACGTTGTAATTAAACCTCTTTGAACAAAACATATCTGTTCTAAGTTTTTATTTTTTTAAAGATGCTTATAGTATAATACCCAAAAAGTAGGTTTTAATACGAATTGACGCGTATGTACAGCTATTTCTTGAATCTTAGGCGTTCAGTTACTTTTAAAAATACTATGGTTCAGCTTAGTGATGTGCCTAGTGGCAATATTGCCATTCCCAGCAATATTCCCAATGTTGCCACTGCCAGTAAAATACCAATATTCCCAGCAATATTGGCAATATTGCCAATGTTGCCTATCAAAATAACACTATATTTTATTAGTACTGTAGATGAAATTATGATTTTTCAATTATATTTGTGAAGGATATCTTTCATAAAATATTAATAATAATAATATTTTGGCGAAGTCGATAACAGCTTCACTCACACACAGGTAAAGATTTTATCAATTCCTTCGACTTCTGCTAGTGTGGAAAGGAGTTTTTCTTGAGTTGTTGATCCAAATAGTGATTTACAGATAATGAACGAATGACTTTTTTTTGTTGATTGTTTGTATTTTATATATTGACTAGCTGTTGCCCGCGACTTCGTCTGCGAGTTTTGAAGAATTCACACATATCCTTATAAATTGTAGCCTATGATGGTTTTGACTATGACTTTCATTTTAAATTTGACTTAGATTTTGACTTTTACTTAACTTTGTCTTTTTGATTTTGACTTTTGACCTTTTTTGATTTTTGACCCAGTTTTGATTTTGACTTTTGACCTTTTTTGATTTTGACTTTTGACCTTTTTTGATTTTGACTTATGACCTTTTTTGATTTTGACTTTTGACCTTTTTTGATTTTGACTTTTGACCTTTTTTGATTTTGACTTTTGACCATTTTTTGATTTTGACTTTTGACCTTTTTTGATTTTGACTTTTGACTGTTTTTGATTTTGACTTTTGACAGTTTTTTATTTTGACTTTGACCTTTTTTGATTTTGACTTTTGACCTTCTTTTATTTTGACTTTTGACCTTTTTGACTTTGACTTTTACTTTGACTCTGGTTTTGAATGTTACTATGACTATAATTTCGATATTGATATCTTTTTTGCGGAAGCCTTACATTAAAGAACAATGGGCAAAACGTCCCCACCCTTGTAACACTTTCAGCTATACATCAAATGAAAGCCCTTGAAAAGTGAAGCATTTTATTGTATGACAGCAAAACTGTCAGTCATGGGAGAACAGAGTTATTGAGGAGAAGAAAATAAAAATAATAAAATATGTAAGCACGATAGAGTCAAAGGCTATCTTACTAGTAGAGGGACCATACATGTAGAACATCCTACATCATCCAGAAAACCATGAATTTCGCTTTTCAAATAAAAAACATACAGCTTTCATAAATATAGAAACTCGTACATCATATTAGCCAATTGATGTCCACTGCTGAACATAGGCCTCCTACAAACATTGCCATCCTCTTCCATCGGTTTCCCGCCGTCCTAACTAGGTCGTGGGACCACCGTGTGAGGGGTCTCTCCACCCTGCGCTTTCTGATAGGCGGTCGCCATTCCAGAACCTTTCAACCCCAACGGCTGTCGGTTCTCCGCGCTATGTCCCCTGCCCACCGCCACTTTAACCGGTCAATTCCGAGCGCTATGTTCGTATGCACAGTTGGGTATATTAGAAAGATAACTGGACCTGACGCAGCTACTACTTCCAATGCAACAGTAACGAGCTAATGCTAATCATTAATGAAAACCACGCACCTATTTATTATTTATTGCATGAAACTGATGCATTCATACTACCACCCCGACACCGACTCCGGTCATATCCCCACAAAGGTGATCACTGATTGGAAGAGGCTCGAGGAGAAACTTGCGTCTGTCGAATCCGCCCAACTAGATAGTAGTCCCTACAGTTCGGATATTGTAGTGGACACTGAGGCGGCGATCGGTGCCCTGACAGGTCGTGTCATTAATTAACAATTGCTCTTAGACAGTGGCTATGCTGGAAGACCTCCGCATGCAATTACCTGGAGAACTGCGTGATCTGTTAAGCCGCAAGATCCCTGCCACACGTGCCTACGACAGGGCCCTCAGCGAGTCCAATAGGGTTAGAATTAGACAGCTTCAATGGCCTGTTAAAGTACGCATAAATGAGTTTTGTCAGTCACGATGGTATGCGCAATTGAGTGAGATCGAACCTTTTTATCTCGCTTTCTAGCAGGTATACCTGCTAGAAAGCGAGTTCATTAAAGAAGGACGTATACTCTACTATGCCTCCTTTGGTAGGCCTGATAGGAGGCTAGCGTTCGAGTATGATGACAAGGCCGAATGCCTGGCCAAGAACCTCGAGGCCCAATACGCAGTTCTCCTCAGGGTAACAATCACGATATAATATCAATCACATACACTAATTTCAAATATTTGTCAACAGCGAAGTAAAACGGTGAACTTCTCTCCAGGAGTCACCGCTCAAGGCAGACAACGACGATATACCGTTAGTTACACCTACCGAGTGGAACCGTTAAATAAACTTCTCGCCCCTAAAAAGGCACCAGGCTCAGAAAGAATAACAAAAATAGTCATTAATTTATTCCCCGAACGTCTTTTGGTCCTTGACATGCATCTGCAATGTCGCAATATCAAATTGTGTCTTCCCACAACAGTGGAAAGACGTCGTGGTTATCGGAATACCGAAACCCGACAAAAAATTCCGACCTGTTAGTCTGAGTCGAGCCGTTTCCGAGCCTGAGGAACATAAATTCTGTCGTTTACTATTTCTGCAATGGTTGCTGAATAAAGAACATGTCCTATTGGTTCTCTAAATGTTTATATTAGCAAAGCTAGCTATCCGAAAGTCAGGAAAATTCTGTGGATGATTTTCTGGATGATGTTGGATGAGCTAGATGTATAGTCCGTCTACTAGTAAGATAGCCTATGTTTAGTTTAGCAAAGCTAGCTATTCGAAAGTCAGGAAAATGATGTGGATGATTTTCTGGATGATGTAGGATGAGCTAGATGTATAGACCGTTTACTAGTAAGATAGCCTGTCACTTTATCGTGCTTATATAGTAAATATTAACATAAAGTATGAAATATTATCGTTTATTATTTTTATTCTCTTATCCTCAATAACTCTGTTCTCCCATGACTGACATATTAGTTTCATACAGTAAAATTCTTCACTTTTCAAGGGCTTTCATTTGATGTATAGGTGTAAGTGTTACAAGGGTGGGGACGGCTTCCATACAAAAATGCCCATTCTTCTTTTAGAAAGTCTCGTAATCAAAATTAAATTTATTTTCTGCCCCTATTAAATAAAAACATTCTAAGTAAGTGCACGTTTACGGAGAAGCGGGGCGTCGGGCGGGGCGTGTGGCGTGGCGTTGAGCGGGGCGTAGGACGTTTTTTCTGTTTACGCCGGGGCGGGGCGTGAAGCGGCACGCATCATCGCACGCGTAAACACAAACTTATAGCAATATATGACGTTGTTTATAGAGAAGCGTGGCGGGAAGCATAGCGGTGCCCGCCGCTTTGCCCGCCGCGGAGCCCGTGGCGATATGTCAAGTGTATAGCGAAGCACGCTCGTCTCGATCAAATCAACTAGATTTATATATAACTTCAGCGAAAATTGACGCTGCGTGCTCCGCCGCGTGCACCGCTGCGTGCGCCGCCGCGTGCACAGCCGCGGGCTCCGCGGCGTGCGACGCTCTATTTCAAACAAATGTGTCAAAAAACGCTTCTCCGTAAACACACCCATACAACGCCATATATTTGAATTCAGTGCGGTCCGCCCCGCTCAACGCTACGCCCTACGCCCCGCTTCTCCGTAAACAAGGCCTTACTCCTTATACCATCAGTTACCTCTCCGTAACCTTATAAAGCCTAATTTGTGCAAAACCATAAATATTGTTAAAATTTTCAACGTTTTTATATTTTTCTACGGAACCCTAAATAGTTTTTAAAATCTAAAGTACCCCAGTTTACGCGCCGTAAAATTTTCAATACAATAGTGAAATTCCCATCGAAATCGGTCCAGCGGCTTCGGAGATTACCCGGAACAAACAGACAGACAGACAGACAAAAATTTTTTAATTGTGTTTTTCGGCAATGGTATCGTGTATACATTGATATGCAATTTGTAAAAAACCGGGGATTTCATGTCACAAACAGACACTCCAATTTTATTTATATGTATAGATATTTGGTATTTCCATTTCAACATTACTCGTTACATACTTAATAGTTATTTTTATGTAATTTTGCCTGAAAAACAAGTACAATATTAAAGAATTAATTGGAATTTGTGCTTTTTATTCAGTTTACTATGCTTGTCAATTCCTGTATAGAAATGATGTCGTTACTTCTTATTTTCACTATCATGTGTGGCAACATTGGCAAAATTGCCAGTAAAATACCGGGAATATTGCCAAAAATGCCGGCAATTTTGGGCATTTTACTCAAAACAAAATTATATAGTGTACAATGTAGTTCGTAGCCTTGGAATGCTAATTTTAAGTATTGTACAGTCAGCCCTAAAAGTCGCTGAACACATTTAAATTCCAAAAGTCGCTGAACACTAAAAGTGCCATAAGTCAGTGTCGCGGGTATTTCAGAAGTATCGATGTTGCCAACTCGTGCAGTATACGGGAGCCGCGCATGACTGAACGGCAACGTCGCCCGCTGCGTCGCTCATCTGCGGTCGAGTTTCAGTGTAGCTGTTGTAGTGAGTGATTTTGACAGTAGACAAAAGTCAAGCCAATTTCAAAGCGGAATACTACATTAACAATTTCATCAAAACAGTTGTCAACACGATAGCTTTGCTTGTATAGAGCTTGGGTGAAAAGAAAACAGCTCTGGTTCCATCCTGAGGAACGGATTACTTTTTGTGTTTTTTTTATTTTTTCTTATTTTGTTTTCTACTATTATTATTCAATACAAGCTGTAACCCGCGACTTCGTTTACGAAAAAAATGTATATTCGACAATTAAATTCAATAATTTAATTAATTAATTAATTAAATGGCTTTATCACCTCTAGACTTAATTTTAGTTGCATGTCATAAAACTATTAAGTTCAATGTCGCACAACAGGGAGCGCTTCTTCTAACATAACATTTCAACTCATATCATCGAATCTCCGAAAATGTTTCTCATACAATTTAAAGTCATAATGATCATTCTTCATTAAATTAAAAATTAAATAAAAATACTATTTAATTTTCAATTAAAAATTATATTTTAACTTTATTAAAATACCTGTGAACAGTGACGGTGAATTTAAGTTACTTGTTTTTTTTGAGATAAAATACAATAAATAAAAAATAAAAAACCAAAAAAATACTTGGCACAACCCGGTTTCGAACGCACGTCTACTTTATCAAAGTCGAGTGTTCTATACCCTAGGCTATCGAATCTCAGTGAAATGTTTTGAAATTATGTATCTATCCCAACGAGTAAACATAATAGACACTAGTGTTCAGCTACTTTTGGAACACTAGTGTTCAGCTACTTTTGAAATACTAGTGTTCAGATACTTCTGAAATACCCGCGACACTGACTTATGGCACTTTTAGTGTTCAGCAGTTTTGGAATTTAAAATGTGTTCAGCGACTTTTGGGGCTGACTGTACATAGGTGCTATAGTCCATGTGACTTTTATTTAAACAATATTGCCCTAAATTTCCACTTGCGGCAATATTGCTGGCAATATTGCCACCAATATTCCCAGTTCGGGCAATATTGCCGGCAACGGCACATCTCTAGTTCAGCTACTTTTGTAATAACCGTGTTAAGCGTGTTATGGTCGTTTCGTATGTAAAGCTTATTCTGTACTCTTGTTGCGACACTGACTTATGACGTTTTTAGTGTTCAGCAGTTTTGGAATTTAAAATGTGTTTAGCGACTTTTGGGGCTGACTGTACATATTTACTAAAAATAACTATTTCAGTATCTATTGTCTAGTACCTACCACTATGAAACTTTTAAACCAAAATATCTCAATATCAGCCACTCAATATTTCCTAATAGATTTACTAGCAAGATGATATTGACTAATGGGATAAAAATATAAAGGAGTACCTACTTAATTTAGTTCTATAGCTAAGTGTTATCATAATCTTGTTATTCCTTCTAGGTACAATTTACAGTGCCACCTGCAGTCGTAACTAGATTAGAAAAAAACATTACATCTATTAAAGATCATGCTAAAAAGTGCAATATACCGATCACCTCGTTCAAGGGATTAAATATAATTAAATCTGACTCGCAAAGTAAGGTGGCTGATAATTTAGAATTCACGACAAGTACAGAATCACAAAAATCATTATCAATTGATAGTCCTAGCACTTCAGCATTTTCTTCAACTGAGGAACATGTATGTGTTAAAGAAGAGACAGGTGACAATATTGACTTGTCTAATCTTAAAAATAATAAAAGTGTTAATAAAACCGATGCATTGAATGAAAGTTCAGAGAATTCTTCACATGAAAGACTGTTATCACTGCGAGGTGCTGGAGATTTTAAATATGGCTATGAAGACATCATCACGGGTACATTTGAGGAAAAACTTGATGAATGTCTTTCTTGTGGTATTAGTATAACAAAGAAGGAAACTAAAACAGAGGATCTTAGTATCGCTTTGTATGAAGATTATAAAAATATGTTGGATACACCTGAATATAAGAAATATAAACAGTTCCGTGAAACATTGCCGACTTACAAGAAATCTCAAGAGCTACTAGAAGTTATTAATAATAATCAAGTTGTTGTTGTTAGTGGAGAGACTGGTTGTGGAAAATCTACGCAGGTAAGGTTTTTTTATGTCTATAACTGATTATTTTCAATGCTGCAATGTAAACCGAAAAAAATACTTGTTCAATTCATGAGAATCAGTTTTGACAATCATACCATGTCAAAATATATTTATAATCATGCAACAGCAAACTGCAAAATATTTGTCAATCTAAAATAATATTTTATAGAAAACTTGCTGACCAGTGCCCACTTCGTTAGGCAGAGAAAAAAACGCGTCCGTTTTTTAAACATATTTCATTACTGCTCCACTCCTATTAGTCATAGCGTGATACAATATAGCCTATGACACTCCCCGATAAATGAACTATTCAGCACAGAAAGAATTTTTAAAATCGGTTCAGTAGATCCAGAGATTACCCCCTACAACCTCACAAACACACAAACTTTACCTATTTATAATATTAAGTATAGATTTATTTATATGTTTCCAGATCCCACAATTGATTTTAGACCAAGCCATCACCAATAAGTGTGGTGGTAATGTGAAAATTCTAGTCACTCAACCAAGAAGGATAGCAGCTTCTTCCTTAGCTATGAGAGTTGCAGAAGAGAGGGCTGAACGCATGGGTTCTTCCGTAGGATATGCTGTTAGATTAGAAAAGTATGTATATAATAATAGCTTTGTAAGCATAATTTTTCCAGACTAGCCAGGATAATTCCACAGGACATTATGTATTACATACACAATGATACAGATTTTTTTAAAGACAACCTGCATATATCTCTCATTCTCCTTTTCTCACTCTTTTTATTTTAATGGGTTGAGATTGCTTATTCAATAATACAGGGTAACACAGCAAAAAAAAATGAAAAAAGTAAATATTTGTGGCAAAAGAAGTGAAAAGACTACCACAGGGTGTAAAATTCTGCGTTTTTTTAAATGCCTATTATTTAGAATTCTTTTTTAATTTTTTGATAACCAGTGTGACTTGCCTTATCACCCGGTTCTGGGGTGACGTCGAGTTTTGGGACATCCTGCATACCACATTTGTAACTAAAAGGAGATAAAAATATTTTTAGTAATTTTACTAACATTATGGTAATTTTGTACTTACAACTTTTATATATCGTCTTTGATTTTAATGTTTATTTTGCCGTGTAAATTATTTATTACTTAGAATTGGGAAGGTTTACCCTTTTGGCGAAAGGTAAGCCTTTCGCCAAAATGGTGAAAAAAAGAAGGGAAGAGAATATTAGGAAGGTATAAGTACCTTCCTAATAGTCTCTTCCCTTCTTTTAGAGCCTTTTTTAAAACCTAGTACTTAATAATTAATTATTTTTTATAATTTTCAGGGTTGATCCAAGGCCCCAAGGCAGTATTCTGTTCTGTACCACAGGCATTCTGCTATCCACATTAGAAATAGACCAAGGATTAACTAGCTACAGTCATGTTATACTTGATGAAGTACACGAGAGGGACTGTGATATTGACCTTGCTATGTTTATGTTGAAAAAGGTATGAAATCAGTTACTAAAGTTATCATTATTTCTAACTAGCTTTTTTTCGCGGTTTCGCTCGCGTTAAATTTCGGGGTAGCACTGTTCCCCTTTCCTGGACACATGAGAATAAAGAAAAAAAAAACAAGTAGCCTATGTTACTCTCCATCCATTCAACTATCTCCACTTCCACTACAATTCCAATTGTACTCGTTTTA
Organism: Schrankia costaestrigalis; assembly: GCA_905475405.1. NCBI lineage: Eukaryota > Metazoa > Arthropoda > Insecta > Lepidoptera > Erebidae > Schrankia > Schrankia costaestrigalis. The sequence continues at coordinate 10,963,789 of FR997843.1, read as the reverse complement.
TCATATTTTCACGACATTTTAGTTTTTTTCTGCCCTAAGTAATGTATTATATTATTTAAATACCCTAAATATTATATTATTTAAATACAAATGCACAAAATTGCAGGATTAATCTCATAATATTTATATTATATTCTATCTGACCTTTCATTGAACTTACGCTAATCTACTATAACAATAAACTTTCAGGTACTTGAAAAGCGTAAAGACTTAAAAGTAATACTAATGAGTGCCACAATAGACTCGGAAACATTATCCTCTTACTTTAACAACTGTCCAATGATACACATAGAGGGTTTAGCATACCCCGTAAAAGATATTTACTTAGAAGAAGTTATAGATACAATCAATTTCAAATTACCTGCAATTGATTTAACCAGGGAACAAAAGAATATTAAGCCCTGGCATAGGCATAAGATGAAAAAATTGTCAAATGATATGGAGAAAGATATACAATATAAGGCTGAAATTGGTAAGAAGGTAATTTATCTATACTAATATTATAAAAAGGTAAAGTTTGTGTGTTTGTGACATTGTAGGGGGTAATCTCTGGATCTACTGATCAGATTTTAAAAATTCTTTCTGTGTCGAATAGTCGATTTATCGGGGAGTGTCATAGGCTATACTATAGTATCACGTTATGACTAATAGGAGTGGAGCAGTAATGAAATATGTTTAAAAAAGTGACGTGTTTTTTTTCTTTGGTCCATTTTCATAACTGAGTTTTCGTAACCAGTTATCAAATAGGAATTTTTTTCACTGTTTCGTAACCAGTTATTAAAAAAGACTTTTTATTCCTTTTACATAACCAGCTACGAAAAAGGAAAATTCTATCACTGTTTCATAACTATAGGCCGACCGTTTAACTCAGACCCCGCCTGCGGTAATAGGGGTGCGCGGGGGACGAGGACAAAGTAGAGAGCTATCTCTTGATTTTTTGGCAAAACGGCGTCATCTAGATACTGCGACCCGAACTACATCACATCACAAGACAGCTCTAATTTTTAGCTAGCTTATTTTTATAAAATAAAAAGAAGGAAATATTGAAATTATACCCTAAACCAATCGAAATACCTGGAGAGGTTTTTTTATTTTTCTGGTCAGGCTTTAAATTGTGTAATAATTTAGATTGCATATTTTCTCTTAGAAAGTACGAGTATAAATGGCAAGATGAAGCCACCGTCTTTGAAATTTGTAAATTGTATAGAAGACGGACTAGCTTATTGCACTAGTGTCATACTGACATACTGACTAGGTGTCCGTTATGGTAGTGTGTAAAAATAAAAAAGCTCTTATTATTGTTCTTATTAATCTGTAAATATTTTCTAAGATTGATTCGTACAAATTAATATGTTTAAATCATACCTGTTTTAATGTATATATGAGTCATATAATTTCAAAACCCGCTAAAGTGATTTTACTTAAATGTCGACAATTCATGAAAAACGTCTTAAACTTCCTAACAACCTTAATTCTGTACGATTAACATTATAACGAAACATTATATTATTATTGTAATCTAGCAATCCCAACAAACATCTTTCTTTAATAAAAACAATTTGAAAAACGAGGTTATTTGCAAAAATAGATTCGTTTTAGGGGACTTAGAAGTTAACTTTAGGTTTTAGTGAAATTTGAAAGTAACCGATACCGTTTTAGAGGGTTTTGAAGCAATCACTATTTTGAACTAGGAAGGTGTTATGCAATAAAATTGTAAATGAGACACAAAATAAAAAAGGCAATTATTTTTAAAATTATTTTACTTCAAAAGAAATGGTTTTTCATTTTTACGTAATAATGAAATAATAATTATGTAATATTATTGTTATTTTTGGAGTCGGTGTCAGCCAACGAAATACGATAATACCTAAGCAAATGGAATGGCGGCCACGAATTACAAATTATATTATTATATGACTTCGACATTATGACATAAAGTTGTTGATTGTTTATGGGTTGGTTTAAAAATTAAACAAATATTAAATAACTATTTTTATCATATTTAAATAAATATATTTTAAAATACCTGTGTCACGTTCAAACGTTTTAATATACCTATTTAGTAACTGATTAAAGCTTTCCATAACTTATGGGCGTTTATGGGGCTAACCGGCACCGTCAATTGAAAAAAATCGTAATTCGCAAATAGGATCAATAATGCAAAATGTTGTCTACAAAGTCGTTAGAAAAGGCAATAAAGTTCTGTATAACACATTGTGATCACTTTAAATGGTTTTTAATTTTAAGTAATTGTCTTTGATTCGTAGTACTTTCTCATCTTAGTCTTTAGTCTGTGTATAACACGACGCCATATTTCTTTAAATTTTAAGTCAGGAATATAAAATAGAATATAATTATCGTGGCTGACACCGACTCCAAAAATAACAATAATATTACATTATTTGTAATAATTTGATTATATTTTAAAGAATCTACAAATAAATATATTTGTAGACTCTTCAAGAAATATCCTTAACAATACCTTTTACAATAATTAAAAGAACCTATTCTTTAGATTATAATTAAGTAAAAAGAATTTCTGATTTAATGTTGCAAAACCAAAATACAACTATTTTTTTTTAAATTTTTAGTGCAATTTTTGTCTTTGAAGTCGGTTTTTTTTTTTGTAAAAACTTATTTTATTTGGCATAGAAACCAACTCGATATAGCTCTTGTGTACGCTACCATAACGGACACCGCTACCCCGCCCCCTCGTCCCTTTCATACCGCAGGCGGGGACTGAGATAAACGGTCGGCCTATAGTTACTAAACAGGAATATATCCAAAAATAATTAACTAATTTAATTGACTAATCAGTTAACCGGTTATTTAAAAATCTTTTTGTTCCTTTTTATAACTACTAAAGAAGCCTGAGTATGTTATTTATTTTAATTTTAAATCGACCACGAGGTTAATTCCGCAATTTAAGATTTGTCCAAAGAAAATATTACAGTAGGCCATTGCTTAGAAATTATTAGTCCATTTTACATTAAATAAATATTTTATATACAAACATTACATATGTTTTTATATTTTCGTAATATCTATTTGGTATGAAATTAAATCAGATTTTCGTACTCACCCAAAGTTAAAAAAAATAACATACTCAGGCTTCTTTAGTAGTTATGAAAAAAGAACAAAAATATTTTTAAATAACTGGTTAACTGATTAGTCACTTAAATTAGTTAATTATTTTTGGATATATTCCTGTTTAGTAACTAGTTATGAAACAGTGATAGAATTTTCCTTTTTCGTAGCTGGTTATCTAAAAGGAATAAAAAGTCTTTTTTAATAACTGGTTATGAAACAGTGAAGGAAAATTCCTGTTTGATAACTGGTTACGAAAACTCAGTTATGAAAATGGACCAAAGGGTTTTTTTCGCGGCCTAACGAAGTGGGCATGGGTTAGCTAGTTTAATATAAATCGATCTACTTTGTGGTGACGGGGAAATAATACATGTACCTAGTTACTTTTATCTTTTGGTTATAGTAAAAGCCAAATAAGGGTATCTTCTCATATATATCTTTACAAAAATTTCAGAAAACAAAAGGAAAACAGTTCTCTGATATTGTCTGTGATTCAATAAAGTAACAGAAAAGTTTGTATAAAAAATATCGTTTCTAAACTTTTATTTATTTTTTTATTTTGTTTAAGCACCATGGTTAGAATCCATAAAGAAAAAGATAAAATACGACGTCTACAAGACATTACAAGATCACAGAATCGAAGAACTAAACTTTGATTTAATATGGAAACTCTTGTTTCACATAAGTAAAGGACCCCCTGGTGCTATTCTAGTATTTTTACCTGGTATCATTGACATTACCAAACTAATAAGATCAATGGAAGAATCTCAACAGTTTCCTAAGTCACTATATGAAATTTATCCGTTACATTCGAAATTACCGTCATTGCAACAGCATAAAATATTTGACAGACCTAAAGGTAATATTAGAAAGATAATTGTTGCTACTAATATAGCTGAGACCTCTATTACGATAGATGATATCGTGTATGTGGTGGATTGTGGTAAAATTAAATGTACTGGACTTAATGTAGAAGAAAATGTGTCTACATTGCAGACTGAAAATGTTTCACAAGCGAATCTACGGCAGAGGTAAAGTATTACTTATATTGTCTTTGGTAATGTTTATTAACGCTATTAATTTATATTTATATAGACATGTACAGTACCCGGCCGTTTATATTGCACATCGACCTATGGAAAGAGACAATCGGCCAATTTCGGCTTCGTAGAGCGTCATCTCTGTCGCACACTATCAAATCATAATTTGTTTTATGGGTAGCATGCCAGTCGCAACTCCATACAAACGGAGAAAGTTAATTGCTCCTTTATTTGATAATATTTATAATCAAATAGTATTTATTTATATGTTAATATTATTTGTACGTAATACCCTTTCCCCAAAGTTATTTTGGGAAATTAACTTTCCACTGGTCGATGTGTGATATAAACGACCGGCTACTGTACATGTGTATTTAACTTGAAAAAAAAAAACTGTTTTGCCTAGAGTAACTTCCACAATAAAATAAAATAAGTAATTGTTCTAGACGCGGCCGCGCTGGACGTTGCCAGCCAGGTATTTGCTATCACCTACTTACGTCGTATCGCGCTAGTCAACTTAACGAAAGATTTTTACCTGAAATACAAAGGAACCCACTGTTGGAATGTGTACTCGCAATTAAGAGACTACGATTAGGTAAAGCTGTGGAAACATTTCAATTGATGCCGGCTCCCCCTGCCCTGAAAACTGTGCAATCGGCAGTCCATCACCTACAACAGTAAGTAATATATATATATATATATTTATTTATAGTATAGAAGCGTCTCGTTCAGCATAATTACATAAAACTAGAAAACGAGAGACGCTATAAATGCGGATTATAATTGCAAAAAAAAATGATGGAAAACCATTGATTTATAAAAAACCCAAGATGCACATTTTCAAATAAAACTAACAGCCAAAAGTGTCACCAAATTAAACATACGCAATAAATACGTAAGTATAGTAATATCGTAAACATATTTTTTTTTCAAATTCAATCTTACACGCATGACATAAAGTTGTATTTAAAAAGTAATGCACATAAAGCAATGAAATTTAATGATTGACGTTTGCCGGTAGAACAACGCGATACTAATTTTAAAAAAGTGCACAATGCGCCTATTTGTTGCGGACGGTTTTGGGAAGTGGAGTGTGTATCTTTGGTTTTTTGTAAATCAATGTGGAAAACTCTATAAAGAACCTTATTTACCCGCCTAGTCAGTGTGTCTGTCAAAATTCTCTTATTATTTCTTAGCTCATGGCATGGTTGCATCGCAGTTTCTATAATAAGTATCATTATATTTACAAAACTAATCGTCTTACTAATAAACATTTACACACTCGCTATAACAAGGTTATAACAAAAACGTTACTAATAAACACACTCCGCTATACGCCTGTTATAGCGGTGGTGTAAGTTGTACGTCATTTTATACAACTGTTATACAGTCGACAGACCTCGTATAACAAGTGCATAACTTACAATATTGTGTTGATTTATCTCTAATTATGGATTATTTACATTATTTTGAAATTTTTGACGAAATGGAGAGTGAAGAACCACCAAGAAAGTAAAAACAACTAATCTCGTTATAATCCGTTTATTTTAGATGATTGTAAGTTTAAAACCAAATAAAGATTTACGAAGGCGTATGCAAAGGAAGTGGTAGATTTAATCCGTGGTGAAATCGAACAGAGTACTAGAGGTCGTGTCTTTTCAAGAGATCTTCAAGTTTGTACAGCATTAAGGACATGGGCGCGACAGAAAGTGGAAGATGATGCTGCAGACATTCACGGCATGAGTCAACAATCCGCGACAAATGTATGCCGACACGAGTTGCTATTGCACTAGCAAGGAAAGCTTACCATTTTATTCATATGCCACGAACTCTTGAAGTGGAAGAGGAAGTCATAGCAGAATTTCGTAATATATGTGGCTTCAGAAACGTAACAAATGCTATTGCCTGATTGCACACATATTAAGATCAAAAAGGTTGGTGGTGACAATACTATATCAATAGAAAAGGAGTGTGTTCAATAAACGTATAAGTGGTATGCGATTCCAGCCTATTAATAAAGGACATTGTAGTACACTGGAGGGGAAGTACTCATGATTCCCGAATTTTCAGAGAAAGCTCAATACGGCAGAGATTTGAAAATGGTGAATTTCATGGTCGGGTGATGCAGGTTATGGACTAACAGGTTGTTTGTTTACACCTGTACAAAATCCTGCTAATATTAAGGAGGAGGCCTACAATAAGATTCATATACTGACTAGAAACCCTGTAGAAAGATGCTTTGGTATATGAAAACAGAGATTTCGATGCCTATTACACGGATTCGGTGTATCATTAGAAAATGTTAAACTGTATTTTTGCACTTGCGCTTCTGCACAATATTGCAATGAAAATAGGGCAAAATACAGAAATAATGGACATCGCCCGGTGACCCCGTTTTGAGACATAGACCACAAGAATTCAAAATAATGCAACTGGATAAGTTGCAAGGCAATTATTTATGAATTATGTTTTGTAATATAATTAATTAAGTCAAATAAAATACATTTTAGTTATCAATTTTATTTATTTTCTCTGTACGTATTACATTTTCCAGTTCTAAATTTTTCATTTTTAACTGCTGCTCTTTCCCTTGGAGTAAATGTTCTTCTTCGGCCCACTCGTGGGACTGTGTGTTATCACATTAATCCATTTTTAAAGCTTGTTTTGTTACAAAATCACACCATACATTAGCCTATCGATATTGTCACTATTTAGTTTTCGAGGTCAACTAAATACCTTTTCTAATAAATCCCAATTTGCAAAAACGCTTCCTCTTCTTTGCTATTTATCTATAATCACTTGATTCCATTTTAATGCTTATTTTTATGAGATTGTAAATCAAAATACGAAATGAAATCTCATAAACTCAACCGTTTTGACATATTTTAAGAGACGTTCAAAAGTAATGTCAAAATTTGCTAATGTAAAAATATGTAAAAGTGTATAAAATTTTGCGTTTATTACGATTTCTAAGTCGAATTTCAACATTAGGGCATTATATTAATATTCTTTATGACATATTAATTTATTTAATATTTTTACAATAAGAATTAATAGGTAAAAATATGAAACTAATTTAATGACATTTTTGAATATATTACTTTTTAGAATGTTTCTGACAGTATTGCCAGTGGTCAGTGTCATAACTATTTAATAGTTACCCAATGCTTATACCTGGTTTATTAGTCAAGTAGTGTATAAACAGCTATTACGCTCCTATTCAAGGAATAACTATTCATGTGTATAACGACTGTATAAGAAAATTTTTATTAGTAAGACAGTAAGTGTATTGAAGTATGATTGTTCCGAAATACATAGTATACTCCTTAGTTCAAGTCTAGCGGGCGCTTTGTAATAGTTTTTACAAAGCCTTTTTACATTCAGATATTATAAACTTAAAATATCTTTTTATTCAGGTGTGGTGCGTTAGATTATGCCGAAAAGCTAACTCCCCTCGGTTGGCATTTAGCACGTTTGCCCGTACACCCGGCAGCGGGGAAGCTACTACTGCTTGGTGCACTGTTCGGATGTCTTGATCGTGCGGCTAGTGTTGCCGCAGTCTGGGGATTTAAGGACCCTTTCCAACTTGTTATTGGTAAGAAATACTTAGCTTTTACTATAATAATATGCAATAATAGAATACAAGGTCTACAACTTACACATACAATTAAACACGTAGGTACAGTCAGGTCCTTATATCAAGTGACATCTAACATATTCAAATTTAAAGTAACTCCTAAAGTGATCAATAATAAAAATACAACCTCTAAATTTGTGAAGCACCCGTCATGCGCAAACATATCGAAACATGCTCAAATTACATCGTCAAACATAATGGTTCATTCAAGACGTAATCGTTACAAACACAGAGCCAAAGTTATCTAATAAATGTCACATACCTAATATAAGGAGCTGTCTGTACATGGCGATGACTGGCTAGCAAAGAAAACGGTTTAAGTATATAGAATTTAATAATACGCATCAGAAGCTAAATGATTTACCCTTAGTCAGATCTTACGACAGCCATAGGACGAAATGCGTTTTTTGTGTATAGTAGTTGCTTTAAAACACACATCACTATAACATGTAGTGGTTACACTTTATTTTCTAACTCCTTTTTATTACGTATTAATTTTTTGTAGGCAAAGAAGAAGAAGTGGACGCTTCAAAAAGGTATTTCGCATTAGGAGAAGGTAGCGATCATATCGCCATATCAGAAGCAATAATGCAATGGGAACATGAATCATCAAAGTCGAACAAAAAGAACTTTGCCTACGAGAACTTTCTAGCCAATAATACTTTGGAGTTATTGTCCGATATGAAGAGACAATTCGGACATAATTTAAAGCAAATGGGATTCCTACCTACGGGAGACATATTTTCGGAATGGGAGAACCGTAATATGAATAATTTGAGTTTGTTTAAAGCTCTAGTTGCAGCTTCTTTGTACCCCAACATTGCCAGTGCTAAGTAAGAAATCACTTATATTTAATCTATAATTTAAACCTGTTGCAGCCCACTGCTGAAAACAGTTTCTTCCATGCGGCGGACAATTCTCTGCATTCAGTCCGACCCTGTGGCCTTTTTAGGGTCATCAGTTCATTTAGGAGGGGGCTTTTAACTTACGCTTGCCAATTTTCACAAATACTAATACCTTGAAAAATTTATAACAGAATGTAACTAAAAAATAATGGCGGAATGTAGGTAATGAATAGAAAATTGTACGTCAATTCTAGCATCTTAATGGCCTATTAATGTACAGTGGCGAAACGGATTGATTCGGTATAGAGTAAGGTATAGTTTCAGACTAGGCATGTAACACAGATTGTATCTGTTAAGCAGCATCTCTTTATAATTTAAGCTTTTTTTTTCAAAATCATTGGAGTTGACGATTTCTCTATACTGACCTAAAATATACAATTTAGTGTTAAAATGAAAAAAATCATACAATAATTAATTTTAGATGGTCCAACTTACAAGCCCGTAACCCAAACAAGGTGCCAAGAGTGAAAGGTAGGACAGCAGACGGTGGCTTACTATTCGTTCACCCTAGCAGCGTGTTGTCTGTCAAGAAACCGTCCAGAGGTCGTCCCTCTGCTCCGGTCTGTTCACAACACGGCGCTAACTGGATAGTGTACTGGTGTAAGCAGAGGTCCTCGGAACTGTATCTGCTAGAAGTGACTTTGGTACATACGCTGCCTCTGCTGTTCTTCGGTGAACTTACTGTCACTGAAGGTAAGTGTTTTTAGTATTTTTTTTTAAGACTACCCCTGCACTAGATGTCATGCCCTGTGTCGCGGAGACTTTTTACAAACATCGGGTGTCCATAAGCGGCGGTGATCACTTACTATCAGGTGACCTGCTGGCTCGTTTGCCTCCTATTATATAAAAAAAAAACAATTTAATGTAAACAAAGAACATCCAGACTCAGGACTATAACTTGTAGAGCATTCAAAAAAATTGCCCTGCGTGGAATTCGAACTCGCGATCTCATGCATTACAGCCGCTACCGCGACTGCCGCGCCGCGCCACCGAGGCTGTTAAATTTATTAGTTGTAGATATTCCTAATAGCCATTAATGTCCCACAGCAGTGACGGGCTTCCTTCCGTAACGGGCGGATACTTAGCCTACTATGTAATACCACGCCGGCCAGCCGGCTTGGTATAGGGTTTAATTTCAAGTTTTCCTTCTTTTTTATTTTGTAAAGATTATATTCACGGATAGTCCCTTAGTCGGTTTTACGACACCCATGGGATTAGATGGGGTAGTGACATATTGTATTCTTAGGTACCTACTCCGTCACCACACGGAGATATACTTACTTTTATGTTTGTACAATATTTAATTTAGAAAGGATGTGAAATTGACGACCTTGTCGTGTAGGTGATCTGTCCCAGACAACTTTTGGATGGATATTGTAACTGTTTGATGTACTGGGATCGGTGATGATAGTTATGACTTAGTTAAAACCTGGGGGTATCACTAAACCTGACACGTTATCATTCTCATACCTTAAAATCGTTAAAAACTCGGTTAAGTTAACTTTTAGTTGTGAAATTGTCACGAATTTTTAACGTTTTTATGGTACGAGAATTGACATGATTATATAATATTTATATCCTATCTCTTTTTGGAGTTCTAAGATGAAAACGTGTCAGGTATAACAGAGAAAACCGTACTCGAGATGTACAGTACATGTATAGTTTTTGAATTGGGTATTTAAGTGTTCCCTGATTAGGTTTGTTTTCACAATGTATAATAATAAGACCGAGAGACAGACCAGTAACAATTTAAGTGCTAATTAGCAATCAATTACCGCTTATATAGCTGCGAAACTAGCCAGGCAAGAATTACTGAAAGCTAATAATAGCGTTAAAGTCACAAAAGATAATAAAAAAAAAATTATTAATTTAGATTAATATTAATTTAAATAAGTACTTTTTGAATTCAGAGCTATTAAAATGATTTTAAGATCGGTTTAATATATCCATACTTTCTTTTACGGCAAAACAAGGCGACTAATTGACGTGATTTTTAAGACGACGCTTTGAAAATTTTCGAGTTGAATTCGGCCGTGGCCAGAGGGGCGCGCCCCTCGGCGCGCGAATGAGACGGATATACTCGCTCACGCGCCGCCGCGCCGTGTGCGCCGTCGTCGTCCCGCCGGCCCTCAAGGACACGTTATCGCTCTGTGCCATAGTTCAAATATATACAGTATTTCAATTTCATAGAAACGGACGAAACGTGAGTTTATACCTACAAGCTCACGATCGCGGAGGGAACAGTCGCTACTGTGCCGCAGTAACGAGCGGACTGTGTGTTATAATTTGAAACTAAAAATATTATTCATATGTCAATTTCAAACAAACATGGCTGATATAAATACCTACCTTACTAAATGACTTAGGTATTTATTTAATACTATAATATAGTATTTTGTGTATATTACGAAAACGGTTTGTTGTACACTCAAGGAATTTAATTGTTTAGCAATTTGCATAATTTTGAAATCGGTCAGGTTACTATTTACCGACTACAGACGACGGATGACGAACCCCGACATCTTGGGAGTCGTAAAATTAATTAGACAAGGTATATATACCTAGCCTTGTCTATCTATGACAGACAGGTATTTTGTGTTAAAATAAAATTCTTCAATTTTATATTGTTGACAGACCAAAGTTAAGTCAAACTAAACTAGACCTTATCTACCATCTCTATCAAACAGTATCCTTAGTCCGAGTTTGTGTCACTATTAACAATAAAGTATATCGAGTAGCATTCGCTGTTCTGATTGGTTCAATGCATTGTATTGATAATACTGTCAAAATTTTATTTTTTACTCTTTGGACAGAATGGTGGAAGCTTGTAAACAAATAAGTTTGAAGTGCGATTCATACTTATTGGTTATATATTATATTATGTCAATTTTGAGGTGTAATATCTTTCAAATTCGTTATGATTATTTCGGTATATAATACGACTAAATTACGTAGGTTGTGTACCTGCTAAACAATTAAATTCCTTGACCGTACTTAGGTCAATAATAATGAAAATTTAGCCCCCCTTTATGAAATCCCCCATGCGTGTCTTTCACTTTGATCTAGGTAAATTTAAGCAATGACATCGATGTCATTTTTTGATTGGATTGGTCACCCATCCATAAAGTGACCTCGATGCCTTTATTTTGACATTAAATAGATCTAATAGACCTGTTTAAAGTTTGGTTTTGGTTATCGATAAATTCAATTTCAAACAAACATGGCCAATATAATAAATAAGTACAGTACCCGGCCGTAAATATTACACATCGTCTTTTTCTCTGACGCTCTACGAAGCCGAAATTGACCGATTGTATTTTTCTACAGGTTACGAAACGGCCCGGTACTGTACCTACTTTACTGAATGACTTGTTAAGTACCTTCTTAATATTATAATTTAGTATTTTATTTATATCACAAACATGGTGGATATAAATACAAACATATACATGTTTCTTTAAATTAAATGTATCAATCATAAAACAACACGTTTTTTACAGAACACTTCCTATTTATTTAAATATAAAATAGAAAAATGAAAAGTATTAATTTACAATTACAAAACTAAATGGAAACACAAAGTAGATCGCATGTATACTATTGTTTACGTACTGCGCACCCGTAGGCATTTATAATAAATATTCGGCCCAGTTAGACTACTGGTTATACTGTGACGTCAGTCCGCGGTAGGTAACAGAAAATTCTGTTACAGAAAAACCTACTATCTACCGGTCTATTATGTCTATATAAGTAGCCCATTTTTTTAAAATTTACTCCCGCACAAGGTATTATGAAGGCACAAAGCACATCCAGATTCAGGACAATAATTTGGGGATCACAAAAATAGTTTGACCGCCTCGGGGTAGCGGTCACAGTGCACGAGGTCGCGGGTTTGAATCTCACGCAAAATAATAGAACTTTAAAAAAAATACAATAGCCTCACTATGTATTGTCCTGTGTCGCGGGGTATTTACAAACATTTACTTAGCTGACACAAAGAACACTCAGACTCAGGACAATAATTAGTGGATCGCACAAATAAAATTGTCTTACGTGAGATTTGAACTCTAGGTGATTTTCCACCAGAGGGGCGAGACGAGGCAAAAATTGAAATCTTTATGTAAAAATGAACCGTATTGCTTAGGAAATAGAGTATATATTAACTTTGTAACAAAAACACTCGCTTCTCGCGATAGGCCTATTGTTGTTTGTTGCTACGTTTTGTTTGTGTAAAAATGAACCGTATTATTTCTCATATAGAGTTCAAAATACATTAACATGAAACACGCATGTCGCGATATCAATTTTTGGTTCTGGGCTGAGTCTGGACTTTCTTTGTGTACGTTTCTTTCATGTCTGTAAACGTTCCCGCGGTGGAGTGCATGAGAGTTCAAATCTCACTTATGACATTTTTTTTGTGTAATCCACAAATAACTGTTCTGAGTCTGGATGTTCTTTGTGCCTGCTAAATTGATGTTATGTTCGTTTATTTCATGTCTGTAAAAGTTCCCGCGAAAGTAAAAAGTATTATTTAGATCTTATTAGTAAGTACCTAAGGTAGGTACTTATTTTTTTGAGTTTCACTCAACTCCTAGGTATTGTCGCGGAGACTTTTACAAAAAACATCCGAACTTAGGACAGTAATTTGTGGATCGCTCAAACAACTTTGTTGGATTCGAGCCCGCAACCTCGTGCACGCAAGCCACTACCGCGACCGCGTCACACTGCCCGCGCCACTGAGGCCGTTTCAATTACGTGATCTTGACGAAAACGGTAATAAAACTTATTACACTTGAGCATATAGTCTAAAATCGCTTATAAACAAACGCTTGCATTATCAAAAGGGTCAACAGTAACTAGGTAGTTGAGTTAGGCGAACTTTACCTAAGTTTTGTAAATGACATAACTACGAAAATATTTTACCAAACAATGTTATAAAATAATACTATTATTTATTTATAAAAGAGAACAAAGTATTAATAAAAACTTAGGTATAAATATTTTAAATCTAACCTATAATATTATATACCTACGATTAAAAAATACGCGATAATATTTAGTACGAACGTTGAGTCGACATGCACAGGTCCGACGTCGAAGAGGGCCATCGCCCGACTGATTCGTCGACCGTATTCATTCTGTATCGATCGTTAACTAATCGGTATAAGGTCTAAAATTACGATGCGCCCGCAACGATCCAGAGCGCTTTGATATTGCTAAAATCTTATTTTCTTAATTAAGGTTGTAAGGTTGTAGTTATGTAAATGATATTCTACAGTAAGACTAATATTGATGTTACGAATGTATTTGAGTAATTCCTAAGCATAATGATAGTGTACTTTCCGTGTTATATGTAAAAAGCTGTTTTTTTAGAGGTGTTTTCAAAATTAAATATGATCGAGCCAAAATCAAGCTATCGCGTTTTCGTAACTACAAAAGGCTAGTTAAAGGTATCAATTTACCTATATCAAAATTCTAGATTAATAGGTCTTTTCATATTTCTGTAGTAGTTGATGAAAGATAGTGCATTTTGTCAATGAGTCCTCTTAAGTGGAGATAGTTGAAGGTATGGAGAGTAACATAGGCTACTTTTTTTTTCTTCTGTATCCAGGAAAGGGGAACAGTGCTACTCCGAATTTAACGCGAGCGAAGCCGTGGGCAAAAGCTAGTTACATAAATAAAAATGACTACTTAAACCGCTTGCCTTAATATCCATATTTTTTTTCTTCTTTTTTATAGTTTCAATCAATGTAATACCCATAGTTTATTCAAAAAAATAAAGCCCACGAATGTCGCCCATAAATATTACTCGGCATCTGATAAGAAGTATAAGAAAATTTTCCCTGTTTTTGTGACGGACCTACCTAATTAATGCTCCTGTTAGCCGTATCTCTTACAAGACATTCCTCAATAAATGTACCTACTATTTAAATTCTAACCAGTATTTTTTAGATATGCGCCTTCGACCAAATATATAAAACATCTCTTCATCTTTATAAATATTATAAGTCTAGATTTATTACACGCATTTAACTTATAAGTACAATTAATTGTTATAGGTGATTTTGGAGACGAATGTTTTATATTAGTAACATCGTATAAAGTAAGATGTAAGAGACAAACCGCTGAATTACTCTTTCAAATGAGACTTCTACTAGACCAAGTATTAGCTTCAAAGATAGGAGTATCTACTACACACGCTACAATAAAGAATTCATTCGAAGAACAAGTTTTGAAGTAAGTATTATACTCTGTGGTATTATGACGAGTGTGTTATCTATAGCTAAATCGTCGTTAGTGATGTCATATCACCTTGTAATGGCCTTAGGTCTGAGGTCGTTTCATAGCAAGGTTATGACCAAGGTTTATACAAGGCTGACATTGAATATGAATGCCATCGCGTTTTTGCTAATTTTAACTGCTTGTGCTAAAGAAAATGAAAAAAAATCAGATAAATAATGAATAATAACGTGATTAATTTTAGCCAAGATTATTTTTTAATGTAATATTTTGTTCATTTCTGATTTTTTCAATCCAAGGTTTCTACGTAACAAGTTCTTACGCTAAAAAATGTGTCGTCATAATATGACGTATGTACTGCCCTTGTGTCAATCAGTGTTTTCCTGTAGGGCCTTGCTTGGCATAACGATAAAAATAGCGTACGTACACATAATATAGGTGGATATTTAATAAAAGTAGGAACTTATACAACCTTATTCTTAGCTTACGAGAATTTTTGGTATCTTTAATTATTATTATAATGTCAAAAATTTATATGAGGTAATTAAAAAGAGTTTTTGTTACAGCGCTGTCATAGAATTGATAACCGCTGAAGACGAACAGGCTTTCCAACTCGATGATGACGATGACATTTCGGATTCTGATCATTCTGAAATAAATACCAACAAGCCTTGGCGACGTTGTAAATAAATCATTTCTTATTAATTGCAATGTTTTATTTTCCTTACACATTTTATTTTATATCTGTCCACACTAAAATGACATTTGGGACTATCAACTTGTTAATAATATTGTTTTGAAGTTTTAGAGTGAGATATTTATTTAAAATAATTTTATCTAATGTTGACAATAAAATAGATAAAATAATACCTATTTAAATGATTATAAAATTAGTGTATTACTGTTAAAAAACTTGATATAGAAGCTTGTTGCGAATTATTTCCTTGTGAAAAATGTTAAATACTTTACAGGTTAGTTTAATGTTTAGAAATTTTATATTTATTAAAATAAACTGACGAGTACTTGGAAATAGGAATATTTACCACTATTAACTCAGTAGGTACCTTAAACTTATTTAAGTACTTACTATATTATTGTGGTAGGTAATTGATAAGGTAGGAACTTATTTAAATTTTAAAATAAGTTAGGTACATTAATATTTAGATACTTACCTATAAGTAGGTATACAAAATGTAGATAACTTTTTAAAAATACACTACATATTAAAACCTTTTAACAACAAATTAATTGGAACCGCGCAGAGTGGAAACTTTTGGAGGAGGCCTATGTCCGGCAGTGGACGTCCATAGGCTGATATGGATGGATGGATGGAATTACGACATGTCGGAATATTTAGATGATATTGTTTAACATATTTAAAAGTATTTTAAAATGTATTCCAGACAAAATGTATTCGACCTCTTTATATGTTCCGTCGAGCATTACACAGCGAGTATTTAATCACGACTGAATGTGATGGTACCAGAGAAATAACACTAGACCATGCGAAAACCAAGTTTGTACCTATATTTATATTTTTCGTAACTTTAAAAGACAACTCGCTTACTAAGAATCAAAAACCAGCGGGGACCTTTCATCATAACAATGTCCCATTGCAGGGACGGATCTCCTGTGACGGAGCCTTTATTCCCGGTCGTCCCCACTGGGTACAAGTGGGAAAAATAAGTTTTGTTCGAACGAGTGCGAAAAAAAGTTCCAATCGTCACCACTGGGGACGAACGAAACTTTTTTTTCCTACTTGTACCCAGTGGGGACGACCGGGAATAAAGGTGACGGAGGGATATTTGGCCTACTAATACCACGCTGGCCAGACGGATTGGTACAGGTTTTAACTTCAAGTTTTCCTTCTTTTTATTTCGTTAAGATGTTAGTCCCTTGAGATGAGAGATAGGGTGGTGACATATTGTATTCTTACTCCGTCACCACACGGAGAACCTTTAGGCCCCATTCGCACGAGCGCTTTCTTAAAGCGCGTTAAAAAAGCGTCGAAATAGAACAAATGCTGCAAATTATGTTCCTCGGCGTTGGAAATAGAACACAATTTTCAACGCCGAGCGATAAAAAAGCGCTGGCGTGTGAACAGGAACATAGGAATGCATTTGTTCTGTTCCGACGCTTTTTTAACGCGCGTTTAAAAGCGCTCGTGCGAATGGGGCCTTACAGACAAGAAATTAAAGACCCAAAGTACATATCTAGACAATAATTCTCTAACTCAAGACAATAATTTGAAGATCACGCAAATAATCATTTTGGGTGAGATTCGAACCCGCGACCTCAAACTGCTCATACGACCGTATTGTTACCGAGGCAGTTATTGGATATCTATACTAATATTATAAAGAGGTACCTACAGTTTGTGTTTGTGACGTTGTAGGGGGTAATCTCTGGATCTGCTGAACCGATTTTAAAAATTCTTTCTGTGTTGAATACTTAGTCTATTTATCGGGGAGTGTCATAGACTCACGCTATGATTAATAGGAGTGGAGCAGTAAAGAAATATGTTTAAAAAAGGGACGCGTTTTTTCGCCGCCCAACGAAGTGGGCACGGGGTCAGCTAGTATTATATATTTTCTTAACTTTGACAAAAAAATAATAATATTAGACTTTGTCCCTGTGTAGAAATTCATTGTCATTGGATATGATGAACTTCCTCATAGAAGCCATAAACAATAACAAGGATGATAAATCGCTAAGGGCCATTGTTTTGTCTGCTAAGGGTAATATATTTTCTGGAGGACATAATTTGAAGGAATTAGTAAGTATTTTGCCCAAACATTGGTAGGTAATCTTTCTGTTTTAGATAATTTATTACTTATTAGTAATTAAATTGTTGAAATAACAAGATTTTCAATCAAAAATGTGGTTTATGACATCCCATGTCATAAACCACATTTAAGGTCTATAAGGTCTACTAGTGTCTAGGTAATTACTCCCAGAAACAATAACTGACTTATTGTTTACGTTACTTCTACACGTGTTAATTAGAAAAGTAGGCATTAACGATAAATAAACTGGAGCGTTATCGGACGTCAATTTGAAGGCTAGATTTTACACGCGTAAAATTATATCTAAGCAAAAACTGCTTTACATAATGTAACGGCGTAAATTTCTCACATTAGGTCGATGTTACGCTCTTAGATAATTTTACAATCTCTTTAGATTAGGTATACCTAGTCTTAAAAAAAAGTTTTGCTGAGCGACCTTTTATTTATCGCATAAGGGCATCATTAATTTACACATGTAGGTACTTAATTCTTTTTTTAAATTACAGCAATCTGATGTTGGCATAGATCAACACAAGCTAATATTCAGTACAGCCAGTGAACTAATGCGTTCCATTATCCAAAGTCCTGTGCCCGTTATAGCAAAGGTAAAGTTTAAGAATAGATATTGCAATCTGATGTTGGCATAGATCAACACAAGCTAATATTCAGTACAGCCAGTGAACTAATGCGTTCCATTATCCAAAGTCCTGTGCCCGTTATAGCAAAGGTAAAGTTTAAGAATAGATATTATTTAATATAGCTCTATTTTTAATATGTTCTCGTATCGTGGATTAAAGTGGGCATAAAAGTGTAAAAAGACCCATCACTGGATCTTAGTGGACATAGGTCGTTTATGGACCTATCGGACAATGTAAGGATGTGGAGGATTTATTACGAAAAAAGAAGAAAGACAGTGGAATATATTGGAACTCGGGGCGGAACTAGAACCCGCGTCTCTGGACTATACGCGTCCAGCGCCATGACCACTAGGCCACCCGAGCATCCGTCTCGATTACTAAATTTAACCATTGCTTTATACGGCGCCACTAGCACCGCAACTTAAAACTCAACTGTACAACGCATCTAGGTGCGACACCCGTAAACTTTCAATGTTGCAATTGAAGAGTTTCCGTAATGGTTTTAAATTTAGTATTAAATTACCTATAAAGCTTAGGTATAACTAGAAAAATCCAAAAAGAAGACAAGAGAAAACATTGCTACTCGAGGCGGGACTCGGACCCGCGTCTCTGGACTATACGTGTCCAGCGCCGTGACCACTAGGTCACCCGAGTATCCGTCTCGATTACCACACACCACCTAAGCCTACACGAGGCGGCCTTTCCCCCTAATGATTAAGTATATAAGTCATCAAGGGCTAAGACCCCCATAAAAAAAGTATTAATGAATGTGTAATAATAATATGATAAGACATAAAACTAAATATGTTGGCAGGTAAATGCCTTTGTGCCAGCAGCAGGATGTCAATTAGTCGCCACTTGTGACATGATCGTATGCACAGACACGAGCAAATTTTCTACACCTGGGTAAATAAAATTTAGCAAAAGTTTTAACATAATAATTAAATAATAGGTCTGTACCTATGAAATTGCCGTTTTATTTCTGCGTAGACTTTAGACTGTTTAAGCTTTTAAAATATAAAATTGTTTACCTAATTTTTGTTATTTAGGAAATATAGGATATTACCAACATCTAACAACAGATAATAATTATTATTTGTATTATTAATAAGCCTGTAAACATTGGTCAATTTAAAACAGCGGATTTTCCTATTTGTTTAATTGTAACTTCTTCCCCTTTTTTTTCTTTGTTGTAAACACAATTGTTAGCTTAAATGTGCGCTATTACTCATACCACATTTCATTTTATTATGTTTAATAATTGTTGAAAAATCTAAGAAAACGTTAGTAAGAAAAATCTAACTCCTTATAAAATCTTCATACAAAACGGCTATTTCATAGGTAAAGACCTAATATTTACTTACTAACATCTAAATTAATTATTCTGTTTGCAGAGCTAATTTCGGAGTATTTTGTTCAACACCAGGAATAGCATTGGCACGTTGTATACCAAAATCGAGAGCCACATACATGCTTTTTACAGGTTTACCTACTTAATATATTAATTTATATACAACATTTTAAATAATTTGCATTAATTGACGAATCCTGTTCTACTGCTTTTATTATAACGACAGAGCTATGAAATGTGTGCTAGTCACTTAAATTAAAATTCCGCATAGAATGAAATTTCGTGGTTTATAAATATGGATTAATACCTTAAGTACCCTCTTTAGAAGACACCTACTATAACTTGTGTGCACGATATTACTGGTTTATGCAGCACTGGCATTGGGCACAGAGTGCGCAGACCCTGAAATGAACGACGACCTAGCAAAATCACAGAAGCAGCTTAGGCCCCTAAAGTAGTAATTTTAAGAGAAGATTGATTTTCAATTACCATTCCGACATTGGTATGATTATGATATATGTACCTTTTTCATACTTGAGTAATCCAATAAGAATAATTCATTTCAGGTGAACCTATAACAGCACAAGAGGCTTACGAAAGTAGTCTAGTAACTAAAGTAACAACAGAAGATGAACTCGATAATGAAGTGAAAAAAATAATAGATAAAATTAAACATAAAAGCAGAAGTGTTGTTGCTCTTGGCAAGGAATTCTTTTATAAGCAAGTAGATATGCCACTATTAGATGCCTACAAATTAGGCGAAGAGATAATAGTGCGGGGCATAAACACATGTGATGGGCAAGAAGGCATTAAGAGCTTTATTGAAAAACGTAAACCCACTTGGAAACACGAGTAAATCTTATCACAAACAACAGAAAATACTTAATAGCAATGTTTATTTTTTATCTTTTTAATGTTTATTAGTTAAAGATAAGTAGTATTTTATAGTTATGTTCATACAAAGATTTAATATAATGGGCGTTTATAATAAAAACACGTTTTATTTACACCTAACTTTATTTGCCACTATTGCAATATACTTTAACAAAAAGGCGAAGCATAAATTATATGTTAAAGCATACCACATGACATGACACGGGATATTATAATATTTTTGGCCGATACACCTTACATTATTTACATATTGTAACATATACTTTTAATCAGGAATGAATCACGTGAATAATATAATATTGTTAAATATTTCTTGTGGTATTGCTATCAGTGCACTCATAATAATTCACATATTATAATGAGACTAATAATATGAACTAAAGAAATCTAATAATAACATAAAAATTAAAAGTTCTAATTTACTTATACCAGTTGGATCTACCAAATTAAATGTTATATTTATTGTCAATGTAACAGCAAACTTGAATTGCCTGTTATGTAACTAAACACTCACAAAAGTATGTACGTTTTTATTAACATGGAATTTACTAAATACTTTTTCTGTTGACATAATACTGAGACATTCCTCAAAAATTTAATGGCCTTTTTATATTTATACATTGTTTTAATATTTGAGCAGATTGAAAACTGTATTCTCAAATATAAATAGATGTTTATAAGTTTATCTTAAATTAATTCATATATAGGAATGATATACAACTATCAAATCAATGGCTGCCGTATTAAAATGATTTTGCTTAGTGAGTCACAACAAAAATAACAAATTAGAAAAATATAATGATCACATTATATTATACTAAATAATATTCTATCTTTATCTAATGTTACAGATTTAAATGGTGTTTTAATGTTTTATTTTAAAATGGTGTATTGTTTTCATAGAAACAAATATATTATAAATACTACACATTATTGCATATATCAAAATTAAAGAATATTCTGTAGAGAATGTTCTCTGATATTTCTCAATGCTGAACAATATATTAATTTAATTATAGATGTGAAAAACACATCATGTGATAAATACATTATAAATAACCATTGGGGCTTTTTTCACAATATCATTAAAATTGCTAGCTAATTCTAAACAAACAATGCTTTAGCTAAAACATTGTGAAAAGAGCATTCAGCCTGATAGTATTAAAAAGACAATATTAATATGTATATTATAGAAAAAATTTAGTCTTTTGTGTTGTATGGATTGAACAACATTCACAACTTGTAGGTTGCTAGTCATGACGGGAATTTCTGCTGTACGATTCCCCAATGACTGATGTATATTGTTCATTCATTTCTTGGCCAATTCATTGGACAGCCAGTCTAAGCCTTCATACAATCCCTGGCCTTGTGTTGCACATGTTGCTTGAATGTACCACTGTCAAAAACATATTCAATGATTATTATATACACAAAACAATTGTGCTTTTAAACAAACACAGTAATTAAACAAAGCTTAAATTGCCAAATGCTCAAAATGCTTCTAATAATAAAATATGCAAAGTGTACTATGTATTACTAAAATAGTATGTAAATTTATTATTTCATCATGCAAAACATCACATCTTTCTCATATAACACTAAAATTTCATATTACATAGATTTTTTTCTTTGAAATAGAATAAATAATTCTATCTTTAGTCTCTTTCAAGAAAAGACAAGGAAATAAGAAATATTTGTCTTGCTTCAGTGGTTTCTTTCAGTTCATCAGACATCGTAATAATTATAGAGTCGGCAAAAAACATAAGTCTAACAAAATATATATTTTTGTAAGACTTATGTTCTTTAGTCTGCCGATCCTAGAATTTAAGTCTATTATAAGATGGGTCTCCATCATTATGTTTAAAAACTCAGCCAATCTTTGATTGATGGTGATATAAATAGTGATACTTTGTGATAAACAGTAATTCTTTAGGCAACAAATACCAGTTAAGTAAGAACAATAACTTACACGGCGGTTCCGTAGATTGTTTAAATTTAGTGCATTTGTGAGCTCAGCTGCAGTCATGGCGTTGGGCATGTCTTGTTTATTTGCAAAGACTAAAATCACTGCCTCTCTTAGTTCATCTTCTTTTAACTGAAAATATGTACAATAGACCAATTAATTAGTCATAATGATATTGTATGCAATGATGAATGATTATATGGTCTGTTCAGAAACAAAAGATATTATTTTGTGGAGACAACTTAGTGCAAATGATTTTTTTTTATGTGATCTTATACAGTAATTTTTTTAGACTTTGACAACTTTGAGATATTAGTATTTCTTAAGCTTATCTAATACTAGCTGAGGCACTGAGACACATTTCATTACTGCTCCACTCATTAGTCATAGCATGATACATATAGCCTATGACACTCCCCATTAAAAGGACTATTCAACACAGAAAGAATTTTTAAAATTGGTTCAGTAGATCCAGAGATTACCCCCTACAACATCACAAACACACAAACTTTACCTCTTTATAATATTAGTATAGATAGGACACGTTTGTTTACCATATTAGCCAGCTCATTCTCTGCTTCAGCTATTCTTTTTGTATCACTTGAGTCTACTACAAAAATCAATCCTTGTGTATTTTGATAATAGTGCCGCCACAATGGCCTAATTTTGTCTTGGCCGCCAACGTCCCAAACAGTAAAACTAATGTTTTTGTATTCTACGGTTTCCACATTAAAACCAATGGTCGGTATTGTGGTCACTATCTCGCCAAGCTTAAGCTTATATAGTATAGTGGTTTTTCCAGCGGCATCAAGTCCAACTGTAACAATAATATTTATAGTATGCTACATTAACGTTTGAACCACATAAAAACAAAGCTCGGCACAAAAGAGCCATTAATATACGCAATCTTCGACCGATGAGCTGTCATGTCACTTACCCATAAGGATACGCATTTGTTTTTTGCCGAAAAGCTTGGTAAAAACACTAGATATAGTAAGACCCATTGTGAGTATATATTTTAGAACACAGTATGAACTAATAAAAATAAAACTTGCACTATGAAATGAAGAAACACGTATTCTCGAAAACTAAAACACTGATAGCCATACGTACGCACGTCAACGTTTCCAATTTTTTCATGGAACCAATGACGTATCACGAACGTTTAGTTATTACTTGTGTAGTTGTGCCATGAGGCCTAAAATTTATGTTTAAAATGTATTTTATTTATATTTTCTGGATTTATTGTAATTAATAAATCGTTTCTATGTAAAAAGATTTATTTATTAATCAGGTATGTAATTGTTAGTTTGTAAACTTAAATAGAATAAAGTCAAGAATTTTCATATCCTATTATATTAAAAGCTATATTACTAAACTTATGATTTAATTAATTTATCAAGTTCGAAAATAGTTTTCCAGCTGTACTTATTGTTTTACATCTTGGAAAATTATGGTTGCACTTAAAAAGCACTAAAATATATCTCTATGGTCTTATTTGACATTGAATTTTGACATCCAATAGAAATCCAACCAAATATAGAGTTTTGCTGTCATGCGTCGTCATAGAAACGTTTTATTTTAGTAACTTTTCATTTTTTTGGCCGGAATCGACATGGAGATTTACGAAGGTGAGTTATAAAAATAATATTTGTTATTTACTATTATTTTCCATATACTTAGAAATATATTCGGTGTGCTATTATTTTAAAACTTGCTAAAACAAAACCAGGTTCATAGCGAAGGACCTTATGTGATCTGGTGAATGGTGATCGTTTGACAGGGATTTGTCTAATAAATCAGATTCCTTATATTATATTGTGCTTATAATAATTTATTTCTTAGAGTCCTGTTCTGGGAATTTAAAGTGCAGAAACGTAATCGATAATAGTTACAAATATGTTTATTTTGATAAAGCTTTTTTGTCGTTCCATAAAGCCTCATAAATAAAAATATTGATCCCTAAATCATTCTAACATGAGTTACCTAAATAAATATAAAATCGTTAATTTCTAAAATTCAAAATCACCTACTCATAAATTAGGTTACGTATTTTACCGTTGCTATAGCCTCTACCACCTTGATGAATTTATTATGATTGAAAACATTTATAAATACAGGTGACTTAATGAGACAATTCATGACAAAACATTTATTATTTATGAAGTCGCAAATATTTTTTTCAATTTCATTCAACCATCAATATTGAGCGAAACATTGCAGGGAAAAATGTCCTAGAGAAGGTTTTTTTATACATACACTTTGTGCGATCCAGGAATAAAGGCCGTTGCCGTAAATAATAGTCTGTTTTCGCGCTTTGATATTTTTATTATTCTGTTTTCGCGCTTTGACTATAATCTCTTGAAATCTCTTCAATTTATCGACCTCAAATAGTCAGTCTGGGGAAAAGCTTCTTGATATCACGTTTGAAGAACGGAAGAACCTGAAATCATAGGAACACAGAACCGAATAGGTGAACACATTTCCACAATTTAATGACTTGGCATAGGAGGAAGTAATTCTCGGACCATTATGGTACCGCGAAGTCGTCATCGGTCAAATAGTCCGACTGTGACAAAATTCAGAGCATTAATAATTAATCTTTGTCACATTATGACAAAATGGGATTATTCTGCCTCTCGTATTTTTAAGTGATAAACAACTCAATACCAGCATTATACCAACTGTTAGGTGCAAAGTACTTGACTTAAATTATCGAGGCGAAGGTTCCTTTTGTGTAAATGCTAGTAGGTATAAATGTAAACAACTACAGTTTGTATGTACTACGGACGAGGCGTAAAACCCCGGGCCGCATGTTTTTGCATCAATGAAGTTCACCTTGCAATTACTAGAGGCTCTAGGCTGGTGACGATACGCGACGTTCGTTCACATGTTTCGACGCAATTAACAGATCAATGGCAGCGTTAATGGATATAAAAAAATCGCCCACCGCCTTTTGAAATATATCTCTCTAATATAGCTGTTATCATTGTTGTAGGTAGGTCTGTAGGTTTTTAAAGTAGAACAGACATCCTACCGCTTAAAACGTGTAATGAAATAACAACATTGAATTCTGATACTAATGCGTCCCTACCGATATTACTTTTAAAAGAAATTGGCAGGAAATTTAAGATAAAGCTTAAGTTTAACTTTTAGTTGGAACTTTAAAAATCAAATAGTTTTGTTTTTTCAAGTTTGAGGAAGGCCTATTAAAACTTCCTTACAAAATCGCATAGATATGCATCTCGTAAAGTACATAGCTAATATAAACCTGCTTTGTTTACTCTCAGTATTCAGGTGAGTAGAACAAATATGGCTAGTGTTTTATAGCACTTAAAGTTTCTATGGGCGTTAAAATATGCAATAGTGCGCAATAGGCAACATTACGTCATTCTGTACAAGAACAACAGTATAGGCATCTGTAATTAAACTAAGAAACGTTTTAGTTTATTGTTGTTCTGGTAGTGTTTTGACATCACCATAATGTAATTGATTACAGTTGTCAAGTTTCTCTTTGCAATTGCTGAAATTAATTGATACAAATTAGCAATAAGTTGTTCAAACATAAAAACTACGTGTTTGTATTTTTATCGTCTTTAATAATATGTAATATCATATTCTATTAATTGGCTTCGATGACTGAAAATCTTGATTTGACGTAAATGTTCCATCTATTCAGAAATCTAACCGAAAGTCTCATGAAATTTTAACCGAAACGCTGATTTTTATATCCACTTTGCTGGGCCTCTGCTCTTGTCTTTTTAGCAAAACGTCTTAAATCTTTCCGGGCAAGTTGAGTAATTGATTTTCATCATAAATTTATCAGCACTCAACTGACTGACTGACGACCTCGGTAGCGCGATGGTAGTGCAAGCGGCTGCCGTGCAAGAGGTTGTGGGTTCGATCCCCACGCAGGACCATAATTTGTGAGATCCACAAATTATTGTCATGGTCTGGGTGTTCTTTGTATCCGTTAATTGATGTTTGTAAAAGGTCCCCGCGACACAGGGCATGATCCCTAGTGCGGGAGTTGTCTTTTTAAACAGAAAAAAGAAACAGAAACTGTGGCCTTCTCTATCTTATGTTATACGTAAAGGTATAAGAATCGTTTCGTATAGTAATATGTAGTTCTAAAAAACCAAATCTTTATCATTCACAGTTTTTTCCTTGTTTTTAGTTAGAACGACCCTCTGCCCGTACCAGTAACCTCAACAAAAAGCAATCAGAAGCGATGGGCAATAAAGGTATTAACTTATACAATGTCAACTCTAAATCTCTGCGTAAGTTCATTTAAGATCAATTAAAAACAGGTTTTAAAGGTGTAAGCTCCGCGGGACATTATATCAGGACTAAATATTTTGTTGCCAAAGAATGAAACCATAATTGGTGTGTGCATAATTTTGTACATAATCTGACCATTAGTGCTATTATTATCACGCATAGTATTTTTTTAATAGACGCCTTTTAGTAAAACCTGTCTAACAATTCCATGCCAAGAGTCTATGCCAAATTGTACCATTGCATCACGTTCGAAATTCTTATGAGAAACAAACTGTAGATATAGAAATAATATGCATCATCTTATCTAAAGTCACAATTATTTCACGAATTACGTGAAGTGTTAGACCTCTATTACTGTATTATTATTTCCAGAAATTACACCACGAAAACCTAATTATACGTTAAAAGAAATAATAATTTAGAAAGTTGTAATTTAAAACTTTTGTCTGTTTCCCTCGCCAGAAATGCGTGTCTTAGGCATTGTGACTAGCATTATTCATGGTTTACAAATGGTAATAAGCAAAAGTTCCATAAGCTGTAGACCGCTTAGTAACACCGACACAGCTATTATATTAAAGCGCCGATTACACTAGTAGACTACATAATAATATAGTCAATTACATCATGTAGGAGACTACATGTAGTCTAGTGTAATCACATGTAGGACAGTGTAAACAGAACGTCCTAACGCTAAAAAGTTAGGACGTCCTAATGTAGGAGACTACATGTAGTCTAGTGTAATCGGCGATCTAGATGAAAAATGGCGATTTTTTCAAAAATGTACAACACCTATTTATGAAACCTTTATAAATAAACTGTCTAACATCTAGTAACATAACATTTTCTAAGCAAAAATTACCCTTCAGATAATGCGAATAAAACAATATTATGCTGAACATTAAAGATAACTGCAAAATAGAATTATTTTTTATGGTACAGTTATTCATGATTCACGGTACATTAGATTCCGCTCTATTATATTTTATTGAAAATAGATTTACGCTATTAGAATTGTTTGATTATTTTATTTATTTTTTATCTACGATATAATTAATATTGTGGGAACAAACTCTTACAACATTATCGGCTTGCAACTTTTTATAATACTTACTAAGTTTTATTTAACAAAATTGGATTTCATAAAGTAGAGCTAAGAATTGTTTATTATGTTCATGAAACCCACTTAACAATGTTATTGAAACTACAATAAAACCATAAACTATTTTCTTAATATAAATTGTCGTTTAGGTCTTTCCGATGACAAGTGTTCCTGTTGAATGACTTATGCCTGCGTATCTCCGTATCCCTATTAGTCTCCCTCTCTTCGTGTTTGAAACTTTAAATAATAATTGTCATATTTTACTTCTGTTACATCTAATTTTAACAGTACATAAACAAACACTTTACGATGTAATATAAATAAACTTTTAACATCGATAGATTTGAATGGATCGTGGCCAATTTTAATACAGCGTAGTAATAAAAATAAATTGTACAAATAATATTTATGCTTTATCATCGTTTGACAATTAACTTTCAATTACTTTCATTTGCCATGTTTTTATAGTTGCACAAGTCTTATTTTACTCATTTATCGAATAGTACACGAACACACGTTTATTAGAAATA
This sequence comes from Schrankia costaestrigalis, assembly GCA_905475405.1. Classification (NCBI taxonomy): domain Eukaryota; kingdom Metazoa; phylum Arthropoda; class Insecta; order Lepidoptera; family Erebidae; genus Schrankia; species Schrankia costaestrigalis. The sequence goes on along the minus strand of FR997843.1, from coordinate 10,935,338 downwards.
TTACTACAAGTAAATATACTATAATGTCAAATAAAATCGATCCTTTTTGACGACCTCTGTGGCGTAGTGAGTATTTAACATGACTGCTACGCAGAGGTCTCGGGTTCGATTCCCGCTCAATGCAAATCTTTGTGTGCATGAACATGATTGTTTGCATTGGTCTGAGTGTTTCTATGTATAATATGAATGTATTTACAAAAAAAAAAGTATTTAAGTATGTTTATCAGTTGTCTAGTACCCATAGTACAAGCTCTGCTTTGTTTGGGTCTAGGTGGCGTTGTGTGAATGTGTGAGGATTATTTATTATTTATTTATTTTTGTTATAAGAGACTTGTGCCTACCTAAAAATGACACTATATTCCTAAGCTAGTAAACGCGAATAGTTGCATTTCCCGTATTATCTGGAATCTTACAATGCGGGTACAATCTGCATATCATTTAGTTGCAAAAGGGGTGCCGCTTAGCGGTTTACATATCGATTAAAATCAACGAGCTATGCACTAAACGTAAAATGTTTCACAAGTCAATGAATTTCGATCGTTAGCGTCTGAGAGAGAGTCGATAAATTTAGATGAGATCATTTTATTGTATCAGAAAAGAGTAGGTATAAATTCAAGGAGCTATGACGTTTGTCACCGACTATTTCGGTATGTAGGCTTCACTGGTATCGCCCACGAGAGTTTATCGTGGTCATCTTTTTACGAGCATATCAAATAATTAGCATATGAATTTAGGATCTGGTGTTGATTTAGCCCTCTTCAATCAATGAAAAAATGAACGTTTCTCTATATTTTCTCTCTCTCTATTCCTTGCTTTTCTATATTCTTTCCTATCTGGAAGTTATGGTTGCCTACAGGGTAAGAATCGCCATTATGAATTACGTTAATATTATTTAAGTATTATATATGAATATGAACTTGAGATGAAACACGTGTATGAATAAAACATATGCGGTTTATTGATATTTATTGTTATGATTCGTGGACTAATTTCGCCATCTGCGCCACGCGGATGAGAATCAATCGTTTGCATTTAGAATCTATTGAGTTCATTATACGAGTACTTACCCGGTCATGTATGCAATTGAAGAGCCTCTTGCATTGTTCAGCTCGTAAATGGTGCAATGACATCTTATCATTAGTTGCGTTGTTTATTATGATTTTTAATGTTCCTTTTTATTATGTTTTATTGCTCATCAGGTACGTATGTTCATCTTTATCTCATTAAATTTTAAATTAGTACTATTAAATTTTGTTAGACGTGGTTTCCCTCTAAATAAAAACATGTAAATACAATGTCTTGTCCCGCGTGTCAGGAACTTCTCTGTGGACGGTAAAAAAAGGTTTTTCTCTATGTTGTTCTTGTTTTAAATCAGTCTCCCAGGTATATTATTCGTCATAATAGCCCATTAATGTCCCACTGCAGTGACGGGCCTCCTCGAGTGACGGAGGGATACTTGGCCTACTAATACCACGCTGGCCAGACGGATTGGTATAGGGTTTAATTTCAAGTTTTCCTTCTTTTTATTTTGTAAAGATAACGGATAGTCGCCCTTAGTCGGTTTTTACGACACCCATGGGATGAGATGGGGTGGTGACATATTGTATTCTTATTCCGTCACCACACGGAGAAGGTATATACCTAATTCCAGGTGTATTATTGAATAATTATATTTTCTGTCCATCACCATACAAACCTCCACGGCCTACCTCACTTCAAACCTTCCTACTCATTGATAAGTAAATTCAAAGCAATTACTTTCTTTTCTTATATGGCCATGCCGATATGTATCTACTGATTGAGCATATGTTTCAATTTGTTCTTAACATTTCCAATCTTGTCAAAACATAGTAGACCTTTTAGGAACTTAGTTTAGTGAGGAAACAACAACGTACATTTCGATAAAAAAAACTAAAACTTGGTGAAAAAAGTAAAGTTCCATAGTTCTTAATCCTAATCTACTATATAAAAATAAGTCGGGTTTTCCTTCCTGACGCTATAACTCCAGAACGCACGAACCGATTTCCACGGTTTTGCATTCGATGGAAAGGTCTCAGGCTCCGTTAGGTTTATAGCAAAGAAAATTCAGGAAAAAATTGAACAGAAAAGCGGGAAAATAATGCCCGTGCGAAGCCGGGACCAGTCGCTAGTTAAGTTATATAAAAAGCATAATAATGTTTTAAATTTGGAATAAAGATTACTCTTTTTTCTCCTTAAGGTGTAAATAGTCCATAATCGACTTGCGGCCGAAACGCCATTCCAAAGCACAAAAAAATGTCATTCCAAAGCACAAAACTCGAAACAAAGCATATAGAAATCCGCCTGGCCTTCGTGATAGCCCCGAGTTCACGGGTTCATATACCCACACAAGATTTCTGTGCGAACAACAAATAATTCTTTTGAACCTGGATTTACTTTGTCTCCTTTAATTTCATGTTTGTAAAAGTCACAGAGCTCATTTCCTAGTGCGGAGGTGTCTTTTAAAATAAATTCTTCGATATCCATCATCATCATCATCATATCAGCCAATTGATGTCCACTGTTGGATAGGTCTCATCCAAATATTGAGACCTTGTGCGATATTACCTTCACGAAAATAAAAAATGGTGAATTTGACCCAGAACCATCTGCTAATCCGTCTAAATAGCGTAATATTAGTAGGTTACACTTTAATGGGCGTAGGAGGCCTTTGCCCTGCAGTAGAACATTAATGAGCTTATTTGATGGAGAGAAAGATATAATTATATAGGTACCGGCCAACACTATCGGGAGGTATTGCCTAACATAATTTATGTAAGAGGTTTGTGTACCTATTATTTAATATATTTATAAAGCAGCTGATATTGATCTCTTGCGTAAAAGTCAATCCTTTGCATCGCTGCGGCTTACCAATAGGAAATTAGAGTCATCAATCTTGTCTACTCACAATAGCTTCTTGGATATATCCTATGAATAATGTGTATGTATTTAAAAAAGAATATTTATTCGTTGTCTATTACCCACAGTAAAAGCTCTGCTTGATTTTGGCATTAGCGCTGTGTAGGTAAATGAAGCCGATTGATGAGGGAGGCGCAGGACCGAACAAGGTGACAATATTTGGAGGAGGCCTATGTCCAGCAGTGGACGTCAATTGGCTGAGATGATGAGGTAAATGTGCGAGGAATCGGTGAGTCATTAAACTAAGATGGACAGAGTAAGAAATTAAACACATAATTTATTACCATACCATACATACGCCAAAAATATCTTAACGATAAGATATCTTTACAGCAGAGGCCCCAAGCGAAAGCTAGTCATGTCAAGTCAGTATTTGTTTCCAATGATAAGAATCACTAATTATACTTCTTATAAATAGACGTTATTTAAATAAGAACAGTTAACTCTTAGCAATATCTCAATTTAATTAAATTTTATTGGTTATAAAGTCTTTTACATAACAGCTTAATAAATCACCTCAAAAGCAGCTGTAACTTTTACTTACAGAAGAACATTAATTACAGAACACTATCTTATAGTATTATCATCATCATAACAGCCCATTAATGTCCTACTGCAGGGACGGGACTCCTCCTGTGACGGAGGGATACTTGGCCTACTAATACCACGCTGGCCAAAAGGAATGGTTTAATGAGTTTAATTTCAAGTTTTCCTTCTTTTTATTACGTAAAGATAATATTGACGGATAGTCCCTTAGTCGGTTTTTATGACACCCATGGCATGAGATGGGGTGGTGACATATTGTATTCTTACTCCGTCACCACACGGAGATATAGTAATAAAGAAGATAGTAATTAATTCTTTGTTAGGTCACTTGTAATTGCAATACAAAAGCGATCCTTAGGTACGTAAGCAATCCTTAGTGGGAAGGCTAGATCGTCTAGAAGATATCTTCAAACTTTTAAAAGCAAACCTGTGCTGATGATTATCGCATGCATACTAATAACTACAATTGCCACCTTAGTCATACTAATTAAAATTAAACTCGATATAACCATTGATTATATGTTTACTGTTACAATGATCGTATAAATTTCTTGTCATCGCTGCTAGTCCCACGACAGGGATGGCTCATCCCGGATGGACCTCCAGTAATGATGACCAGGGCAGTTTCGTCCACAAGGTTTCGGATCCGAATCTCCGCATTTTATTTAAAATCCACAAATTATCATCCTGATCTGGAGTTTGTGGTCGTTAAAGTGAAGTTTGTAAAAGTGTTACAAAGACACATTGCGGACGTTTATATAGAGAGGATTTTTTTCCAAAAAAATATGGATTTAGTTTAATAAAATCGTTGTTGTATAAAATAATTGTTTGTTGCACATGCCCTAGTAAGTCCCGTTATACGTAGAACCCGTCGAAGCGACATAGTTCTCCAGTTTATAGTGCCTCATAAATACTTTACAAGCATTGTTATCACTAGTTCAGAATAAAATACAGGTCATGTTATCCGAGGCGAACTCTCTTGGTGATTCAAGTATTCCGCTTATGCTTTGCTCTTGAATTGGGGTAGTAGAATCGATACTGTTGATGTAAAATGGATTAAAAATACAAGGCTTCACTATTCCATATTACACGCGGGTATCATAATAGTTGACTGAGGGAAATTAAAGAAACTTACTTTTTAAAAAATATGGTTTTGAAAATTGCGGTAAATTCTGAATTTAACATGTATTGTAATTCTTACGAAAAAAACCGTGGTAGTCACAATTTGTCAAAATCGTTGGCAAATTATTGTTCTGAGGCTGTAAATTGTAAATTTTTGTTAAAGTGCCCGTGACACATAGCTTGATCGCTAGTGCGAAAGTGTTTAAGTAATTTACAAGTGTGGGCCTCTCATTTCTCACCTTAATCAGATCGTTGGTCCTGTGCAGAGACTTTTCTTGGTTCCTTGTAACATCACTGGTTAAATATTGACACTATTATAAAATGCGAATAAGATGATTGTTGCAGCTTCCTGAACGATCCTCATTTAAATTTCTTTATAAGACCCTCAACTTAATTTACTAAGTATATAAAGAGTGATCTCTTTCAACTTCAAATACCTAGGACTAACCTAGTTCCTCTAATTGTTCAACAATATAAACTTGAGGCTAAATGAGTGTACGTATTAGCTATTCACATAAATTGAAGGCGATCTCTAATCGACTGTTTACTTTACTAGACCACAAGCTTAGTCATTTGCAAATAGAAGTCACGTATGTTACACAGTATCTACATACATAATTACTCGTCTTTGTAATATACATTTGACAACTTATATGAGACTCATCGCCTTATTTGCACTAGTTTCATAAAATATATGACTTATTTATAATCATAATCAAAGGTTTGCCCATTTAAACTGCATTGCATTTATAGCCTATATCTGTATCAATACTATGTTTATGTGAATTACATTGTATAGATTACGCAATTACTTGGAAACTTATCCTATATTGAGCATGTTTAGAAACTAAACTATAACCTAGCGATTCGTTGAGCTTATTTGCTATACCTAAGTATAGGTACTCAATCCTCGCCTCGAGTTCAGCGAGAAGTATATGGACTCCCATTAATAGCCATCCTCGGTTTTATATAAAGAATCTAAAACTATATAACAACTTTAATATTACCAAAGCCTGGCATATTATGATCGGTAACCGTTGTCAAAAGCTAGTTTGAATAGATGAAACTAAAAATGTTAAATATTCAAAATCAAATGTCGCCGTGATTGGGCATACGATATTGCGACAATACTTCATCGTATAAAAATGAGCAATATCGCCCACACAAAGCGACACTTGTTGGTTCATGTTTGTATCTGCCGTTTTATAATGATTGAGTAAATTAACTCTGGTTTCGACATTGTTATTAACTTTGACTTTGTTATGCCCTTCGTACCGTACGCCTACCTGTATACATTCTTGTTATACAAGCCTACTTAAATATCTTATTAATTTATTAGCTTTCTATCGCCGGTTTCTCACCACATAAACTGCCTTATTTCCTTCTCTATCTTAATTTAAAATTTAATATAATCTTCATTTATTACAAATTATAATGTTACTGTCAATTATTTTCGGATTTGATATAAGCAATCATAAGGCATAGACATCCACGGATTGACAAGAGTCTCATATCTCATATCTTTATGCTCATGTTATAGGTAAATGAAAAAGGATTTCCAGTAATTCAGAACTCCAACATGAATTGTAATTAGACACTATAATAAACAATTTCAACCTTGAACTTGATGATGTAAAGATGCTGAGAAAACAAAATTACGTAAAAGCCATATTATTAGCAAATGTAATGTGCATTATGGACTGAAAATTTGCTTATTTTGATAATTAAGTAGGTATATTTCATAGAATACGGACAAAACCGACAGCTTTTTCGATACATTATAGATTTGTAGCTGATCTTATTATTTTAAAACAAAAAATCTATAAGTATTGTAACATCTTTTCACACCCTACTCTCCAACCAACTTGAAAATAAATTATATAGATTGTGTTTGTGGCTGTGTTTGGTATGTTACGGCTTCTTATTTTGATGTTTTGTAAAGCGTTAAACGGATGTAATTATTGTCTTCTTGTTCTGACTTTGGTTGTTTTTTAAATTATTTGAGCGCTAGTTTTATCTAGCTGGGCCTGATTTGTTCACTATACTTAGCGAAGTAATTAGCACATTTCAGGCATTGGCAAAAACAATTAGTAATTATGGTTTTGCGAGTATGCTACGTAGCTGGAGCAGCAAAAAAACTATGTAGAGTCACATCATTTTGTTGTGCTGAAGAATTTCTATCACCTTAATTAAATATTACGAACTCTAAATTAAACTAATGTTATTTTATTTATGTTTAGTATATCAATGATTGGTGTCGATTTATGCCGTTATTTTATCTTGTCTTACATAACAATTACGATACGAAAGCTTGATTAAGTTACTACGGGTTCATAGTGGTTCAAGTCTATTGTTTAAAGCGCCTACGCTCAAAAACATACCAGATTAGAGGGGTAATACCAGTCTTTGACGAAAGTTACGTCAGTTCGTCTGAGTGTCAAATAACAATAATGTCATAAATCAGGTTTTATACAGAGTACTTCTCATATAACGCTGCGTTTGTTTCGGTTATGTGAATCAAAATAAACGGGTCGGTTTCATGTTCTCTTTTGAGTTTTGTTTTGTTACGGTAAAGCGGTCACTATTTCCGCGTAGCTCTTTTTTTTTGTTACATGTGATTTGATACATCCAGGTTTTATTATTTCCTTGAGATAAGTTACAGCTAACCTTTAAATAAAAAAATATAAGTATGAAGCAAAATACAGTCAGCAGTAATTACGTATGCTCTACATTTGTCTATAAATTATCCTAAAGAGCACATACACTACCATTTTCAATCCACAACTTGCAATATTATTTATAACCAGGATATCTGAAAGACTTACCATCCTCATTAGTAGTACAACATTAGTTCTCACACATCCTACAAACAGAGCACTAATTAATCTCTAGATAGATGTATTGCTTTATGCATTGATATTTTCTGTTATAATCATGGCTTATCAAGATATCATACTTAATCAATAACACTTCAGGATAAGTGGAATGGAGGCTTTATATTTATAATTAATTTTGTAATGTACTAATGGGTAGCTGTTAATGCTATCGATAAATCTTTTTTTGCGTCGCCTAGTGTAGTGATTGACTGGGATGCTCTCAACTTAAGATATAAATGACTAGCTGACCAGTGCCCACTTCGTTGGGCGACGAAAAAAACGCGTCCCTTTTTCAAAAATATTTCATTACTGATCCACTCCTATTAGTCATAGCGTGATACTACATAGCCTATGACACTCCCCGATAAATGGACTATTCAACACAGAAATAATTTTTAGAATCTGTTCAGTGGATCCAGAGATTACCCCCTACAACGTCAAATTTTACTTCTTTATGCTCGTAAAATATTAGTATAGATTAAAGTCCTTTCTCTATTGTTAGACTGAGTCCTAATCCTAAAACAGAGGTTTTTAGTTCGTTTTATAAGATGTAGCTTGACGCAATATGTTTTTGTAAATTACAAGATCTAATAGACTTGTTTACTATCTGGTTGTTTTATAATATGTCAATTATTTTTTAACATTCATCATCATTATTAACTTTTTTGCTACAATTAAATAGCTTTTCTGTATTTCTGTCCTAATCAAGATTCTGATTTTTCACACATATACTTATGTCTGCTAGTTAGGTATACCAAAATATTTAGTATTGTCTGTCAAGATGTTCATCCAAGTGTGAGTGAGTGGTTGGTTGCGCGCCATTGCGTGCTTTGTTGTAACAGTATACAGAAATCGGCAATGAATTTATTAAACTCTCTCTCCCTCTTTTTCTCTCGTCAAGCCTAGCGTTGTTGACCTATTCCGTGGTCCACCGAGCATGGTACAGTAATAAGCCATTAACATTCCTTATACTTAACTCGCCTGTACTGTATTTACCAACAATGTGAAAACTTGTTAGTTTACTATTTAGCTCACATCCCGAATATTAATTTCATTGAGGATGAATGTATATTTTTGTTTCCTTTAACTTTTAATGTAGATTCCGTGTCGTTAACTGTGATTGAAACTATAGGCCGACCGTTTATCTCAGACCCCGCCTGCGGTAATAGGGGTGCGCGGGGGGCGAGGACAAAGGAGAGAGCTATCTCTTGATTTTTTGGCAAAACGGCGCCATCTAAAATACTGTGACCCGAACTACATCACATCACAAGACAGCTCTAATTTTTAGCTAGCTTATTTTTATGAAATAAAAAGAAGGAAATATTGAAATTATACCCTAAACCAATCGAAATACCTGGAGAGGTTTTTTTATTTTTCTGGTCAGGCTTTAAATTGTGTAATAATTTAGATTGCATATTTTCTCTAAGAAAGTACGAGTTTAAATGGCAAGATGACGCCACCATCTTTGAAATTTGTAAATTGTATAGAAGACGGACTAGCTTACTGCACTAGTGTCATACTGACATACTGACTAGGTGTCCGTTATGGTAGTGTGTAAAAATAAAAAAAGCTCTTAATATTGTTCTTATTATCTGTAAATATTTTCTAAGATTGATTCTTACAAATTAATATGTTTAAATCATACCTGTTTTAATGTATATATGAGTCATATAATTTCAAAAACCCCTAAAGTGATTTTTCTTAAATGTCGACAATTCATGAAAAACGTCATAAGGTCATGGCACATTATACCGGCACCGCAACAGCACAGCTGCTGCACGGCGTCGCCTCGAATTTAGACTACGGCTAGCTGCCAGCGCGCTAACTACGCGTTGTCCGCAAGGTGCAAGCTCGCAGTCCGCGCGCCGGCCGCGACGTGTAAGCTCACAGTCCGCGCGGTGGCCGCGAGGTGTAAGCTTGCTGTCACCGCGAACTCAATATTGTTGTAAGACATTTATGATTGAACACGCTTAGGACTTGCACGTTTTCATAATGTCTACCGACTCGGAGTCGGCACGTAATGAGCATGCCGTCGGCGCGCTGTACGCATAAGGTCCGCTCGCTTGCAGCACGCGGGCTGTGGGTCGAGTTGTGTGGTAGCGGCAAGCGCGCTGACTGCCCGCCGTTGGCTTTTTCATATTGACATTATGAAATATATTATACTACACACGATTTAATGCTCTAAATTGAATGACAAGTTAAATGCTGGTGTGGAGCGGTGCTGTTGCGGTGCCGGTATAATGTGCCATGACCTTTAAACTTACTAACAACCTTAATTCTGTACGATTTTTAACATTATATTATTATTGTAATCTAGCAATCCCAACAAACATCTTTCTTTAATAAAAACAATTTGAAAAACGAGGTTATTTGAAAAATAGATTCGTTTTAGGGGACTTCAAAGTTAACTTTAGGTTTTAGTGAAATTTGAAAGTAACCGATACCGTTTTAGAGGGTTTTGAAGCAATCACTATTTTGAACTAGGAAGGTGTTATGCAATAAAATTGTAAATAAGACACAAATAGGATCAATAATGCAAAATGCAAAGTCAAATACAAAGTCATTAGAAAAGGCAATAAAGTTCTGTATAACACATTCTGATCACTTTAAATGGTTTTTAATTTTAAGTAATTGTCTTTGATTCGTAGTACTTTCTCATCTTAGTCTTTAGTCTGTGTATAACACGACGCCATATTTCTTTAAATTTTAAGTCAGGAATATAAAATAGAATATAATTATAGTGGCTGACACCGACTCCAAAAATAACAATAGTATTACATCATTTGTAATAATTTGATTATATTTTAAAGAATCTACAAATAAATATATTTGTAGACTCTTCAAGAAATATCCTTAACAATACTTTTTACAATAATTAAAATAACCTATTCTTTAGATTATAATTAAGTAAAAAGAATGTCTGATTTAATGTTGCAAAACCAAAATACAACTAATTATTTTTTAATTTTTAGTGCAATTTTTGTCTTTGTAGTCGGTTTTTTTTGTAAAAACTTATTTTATTTGGCATAGCAACCAACTCGATATAGCTCTTGTGTACGCTAACATAACGGACACCGCTACCCCGCCCCCTCGTCCCTTTCATACCGCAGGCGGGGACTGAGATAAACGGTCGGCCTATAGTATTGCACGAACAGGTTCAATTGCAGTAATTACTCCGTAAATAGAAGCTTGTTTATAATACTTATTATGGAAACGTAATAGTATCTTAGATATTACGCAGGAATGTTGTTTCCTTTATCCTATAATAAGATTTATTTCTAAAAACATGAACAATGGCAGTGAATTATTATTGTTTACTTATTGTTTTCATAATATTATAATTTTCGTAAAATATTTAATCAGTATTATTTATTTTGGCTAAAACAATTATCTGTTTATAAATTTATATTTTAATATCATTTGATACTAGGTATAAATACAGTAAAGTTAAATAAATATTGTATATGCTGTGTCAATTATTTAAGTACAATTCGTTTAAATATATGTCTAAACACATTTCGCGTTACTAACCGATGTTTGTTTTACAAAATGAAGTTAGTTTGCAAACAAGCAGTAGTCAGTGCATTCGCGTGAATTTGCGCCATTATTTTGCAATTACAAAGGTGATAATATGCAGTAGGTATATTTAAATACTTGAGGTAACCTTGAGGAATATTGCAAAGTGAAGTTATCGAAATAAAATATTGAACATCGATATTATGTATTTCTAGTAGGTTTAGATTTAAACGCAAAAAAATAGAATTAATTTATAAATGTTCCTTGGTGTAGGTATATTCAATTACTTACTTCTAAATGAATAAAAGATTTAATTTGAAAGTAATCGGAGAATTTCTTTCATAGCTTGACAACTAAAAGTCTATATCGAGTTCAATCCATCTACACAGAAATGGAGGAAGTAATTTTCAACAGGACTAATTTAGTTGGCGTTTCAAAGAGGATGTGTTATATTTCCGTTAACGGCGTCACTCCCAAAGTAGTCGTAATTATGGACAGGCATCTTTAGTAGAAAACTCTTTAGTATATGTACCTTGAATCCGTCTTTTTCTATTTTAAAGATTTATCATATAAGTACCTCGATCGTTTTCAAATTATTTTCTAATATAAATTACATTGCATCATCGTATTATGATTTTTAATATTTAAACAGAAAGATGATACTCTCAAAATTGGTACTATTGTCTGTGTTAACAAAATCATATTAACATTTTTTTGTGAGCTTTAAATTCCTTTTACTTTTTTTGCTTCTTTTATCTCGTTTTCTCGCGCGACCCCTTAATTCTTTTTCTTTCGCACCCCTTGGTGATTTATAGGTAGTCCGAGCCCATTATACCACTTGGATAGACTCTCTTCGTCGAAAGTGCCATTCATTCGTTAAATTCCATTTTTAAAAATATGTCGCCGGATACGCAGTCTCCGGTATTGTCACCATTTGGGCCCGTCCCGTATATTCCAAATTCTGTTAACGAGTACTATACATATGCTCGCTTGATTGAATTGTGACGGAAATGACATTCAGTTAGCGGAAGAGAAGTCAAATTTTGTCATTTTTTGTGTCGGATCACCGATCAAGTTCTGTATTCTCGTGTGTAGCGCGTGCGCCGCTGCGTTTCAGTTGCGTTCGTAACTTGAGCAAGAGTAGGCGTCGGCACAGTGATAGTCTTCACATGAATAGTTTTATCTGTCGGTACTCGTGAGAGGTCGACACTTGTGAAATAATATTTGTTGTTGATTTTAGTTTGTTACTAAAACCGTATGTTATTATGAAATCTAATATTAATAAAAAACATTTTGCTAAAGTTTTTGCTGTAAATCCGTGGGCGTTAATTTAGTTTGTTGTCTTTTTTGTTATCACCTAACGTTGGATTGCATATCGATAGCAGAGTGATAAGCAAGGTTATTAGATAAGCAAAACTAGGTGGTGTATGTTTGCTTGAATATTGACGTCATACATCAGTTTGTTATTTTTTTTCATAATTTTGTAACCAACGTGATTGTAATAACCAGTGTGTGAAGAGTTTCGTGTTTAAAATGTAATACATATAATGTATTATGTATGAGTGATGCGTCTGCGCGCCCCGATGCAAGAAGTGTTGCGTTAAGACTATTTTCGTAGCACGGAAATAAGAGCGGCAAAAGGAGCAAAAAGTCGAGATCGACTGAAAAACTTGAGGACGTAGTGTCGAATGTATTTCTGTCTCTTGTAAACTGATGTCTATTCCACTTGTGTTTGTGAAATTGGTATACACATTACTGTGAGACTGCTACTATCAAAATGAAGAAGAGGACTATTTCGAAATTGAAATCTATATTCGGTTCCAAGAAAGGTAAATTTATTTTTATATCTATTTCCTACTCTATTATATTGATTATTCGCGGAAAATTATTAATATTATGCTAAAAAAAATATGTAATGGTAATCATCAAACTATTATGCAAAAAGATATTATTCAAAGTTGTTGAACGCGGATAAAAAACGAGAACGTTAATTAATATCACAGAACTCATTCGATTTTACCGATTGTTTTTTTTCGAACACTATTTTAAAATTGTAATTTTAGTTTCTCTTTCAAGTCTTTACCTAGTAGAACGTTAAAGTTTAAACCTGGAATCATTAACTAGGATTAAAAAAAAACCTTTCTTCATACTAACGTAAACTTGCGAAGTATAAAAAGGAATGGCTTGAAATAGTGTCAGTACACATTTCTTAGTACAAATATGCAGCTGGAACAACTGTCACATTTTTTATTGCATTCTGTGTGAGACAGTCTGACCCTATTCGCGATGAACAGCTGCTTCTGAACAACAAACGCGCCGATATTCTTTATACAAGTAATTGTTAATGGTGGGGTGAGAAATGTACATTTCAATTATAATTCTGTAACGGTGTACAACGGTTCTTCTGATACACCACTTTTTGCTCAATCAAGAGTAATCAAGACCATGTCAATCATTTAAACAATTGATTTAATGACAAGAAATAAGACTACCGTCATTTAAATTTAATTATGACAGCTGCTGTATCATAACAAGCCAATTAAAAGTAGTATCAATATAATTCTGAACGTTTAATACGTTCATCAAATTTTATTTTTTATTTTATTAATTGTGAAATTGACAAATAAACCTTGAAAAACAAGTGACAACATAACACGTCTGTAGTTATAGGTATTTAATAGTGTAGTACAATATAGTGGTGATAAGCACGTGGTCACACTAGTACTGCGAAATGTATTGCTTGCTATATGTGTGTTTTAAGTTCAGTGCTTAAGATAATTCTCTTAGTGTTACATGTTTCTGTGAACGTTTTAGTGGTGTAAAATGTTTGAAAAATTATTTTGTGGTATCAAACTTCGAAGGAGGAAAAGTAAGTCTTGTTTTTTATAGGTCTAAATACTAGTTTTGTTTTTACGCATTTATTTTATTTTTAATTTAAGTTATCAAGAGTGTTTTTGCTGTAATCTCAAAGGTTAACCTTTTACTACTTTGATTCATGACACTGCTATTAATAATACAAGATAATCCATCTCATTGGTGTTTTTGTGTCATCATAAGTACACTGACTTTACGATGCTGACACTAAACTTAAAAACAATGTGTTTGAATCGGCTTGTTTTATACATATACAGTTCTCTTTAGAGCTGACTTTGAACTCAACGATCATCAAGGAAATAGTTCTTTTATTGAAGTTTCAATATGTAGTCAGTTTTCCGATAGCATTTTATGTTTTATTTGACCGGCAATTGTCATGCCAACTGTGTTGTTTCTGATGATACGTCAAATTTATGCAGGTTAAATGTAATGTCAGTTGTTTTTTACGTCATCCTATTGTTCTTATGACCGAGAATTACTCATAAGCCACAGATAGTTAAAGTATCACAATCAATTTAATTATAGGTCATACAAAAACCTCTTCGAAAACAATTGAAAAAAGCTATATTGTGCGTGGGACGAAACGATGACGCTAATTGCTATAAATATTGGTGTTATCTTCATTGAAGTCGACGTATACATGGCCAAAAACATTAAACAGAATAGTTAATGTTGATAGTAGTTAGCTAAATACGATTGTGAAATCTACAATAGAGAATGTGCGTTATAACCGCATTGAAATAATTCCGACAAGATATTTGAGATCACGATATTAGTTTTCATTAGCGTCTTATGATACGGAATCAGATCAGTGGCGGTGAGCGTGTAGATAGAACAGATTTCTATTTGTTTATTGATGCAATAGCTATAGAAATATCATCAATTATACTTTCACTAATTGCTGTACCACTGTTGTATCGTTTGATTTTATTTGTGTTGCTTTGGGAACTACGAAAAGGTTATGGAACATCTTAATGTTCGTAAACAGTCGTTCGTTTTTGATTTAAAATACGATCTTCAAATTATCATAAATGCATCAGATCGAACTGACTGTTTGCGTTTCTCGCTTTATCCACTCGTCTGGCAAGGCGCCTGAAATCGGCGCCAAAAAAAAACGTCCATCTGGCCAAACGCCGGAAAACGGCGTTTTGACAAGGTCAAAACATCGTATTACTTTCTTGCCATTTAGAAAATATTTCTTATTTGTTCTAGTCCTTACGCATTACAAATCGTCTATGCATGATATTTCTAGTCCTCTCATATAAAAATCATTTAATCTATGGAACAAAAGCTATGACAGATTTATTTTTAAATCTGTCAGTCATTTGTTTACGTTAAGCGAGTCGTGTTACGCGTTATATAAACATTGAAGTTTAAATTGTATTTGTGTTTTGTTTGTGATTGTGAGTGGTGTTATGTGAAGTCTAATAAGTGTTCATTGTTATTGTGTTACAACAATGTAATAAAACATTCGTAAGTGGTTTATTTTTCAATACTCGGAAGAGCTATTTTTTTGCAAGGTATGATTTTTGCAAGGTAAAGTTCATATTTTTTTATTTATTATCAAGAATCTTATTAGTTGGTTGGCCAGATGTGCAATTTTCCGCCATTTTGTCTTGCCAGACGAGTGGTTATTCCATCAGAAAAGTTTAGAATATATGAAATAAAGGTAGTTTAGTTTACATTTAGGTATTAGTCGACTGGTCTGATTTTCTTCAGAATAAGATTAATAACTTAAATTCAACTGCAGTAAAACTAATGTAATTAATCTTGTTCTTTAAATAGTTACACTAAATCAAGACTACATTCCTGAAGTGAGTGCAAAATCTGGTCAAAATTGCTACTAATGTAATTAAATGTCTCATCGTAAGATTAACAATAAACTGCAAGCGACTGCAACTTACTAAGCTGCAAATAATTTATGCATGGCAAACATACTTAATGGCCCTTAGAGAATCAGGCAGTTAAAGTCGGGCGACCCAATTACTAGAAGCACTTGTATCGAACGTTCTGCGAATAGTTAATATCTTAGAAGTCAGCAACGGTTTAGATATTTTATTTTATTTCTTTATATGGACAACCAATAGTTGCTACATCATATTATTATCTTACACAGTAAATAGCTACCTATTAATAGAGTCTTAATGCGCAATATTTTAAGGTGTCACAGCTTGCACTATTGTTGAACATGTATGTGGATGGGTATAGGGGAAGAGGGCGACCAAAGAAACGATGGATGGATTGCGTGAAAGACGATATGGCTGCGAAGAGTTACTTGTGGTAGGAAAGTATGGAAGAAGAAGACTTGCTGCGCCGACCCGAAATAAAATTGGGATAAGGGCAGGGGAATGATGAGCTTGCATTATTACATTGCACTGGCAGTAGCACTTATAACTATAGTTTTCTTAAGTTATCTTTGCCAATTACAACTTTTGTTTAAGTGTCACGTTTGAAGAAGCATTTGACCAGACTGGCAATGTGATAAATAAATAAATATTCCTCACACATTAACACAACGCCATCTAGATGACGATGGAGTGCAGTTATCTTTTAGACTGCCATCCGTTGGCTTCATTTCTGGACTGTACCTATTTTTACTTTCCATCAGGTTCGATATGGTTTTATTGCCGTCTTAATAAAAAAATATCTATTTGCTTCGTATGCTAATATAGTATAACCTTCGATCATCTTCAACTTGTTCTAAAATTTGAAATATGTTAATATTTATCCAGTTTTACGGAATGTTGTGTAGGTATCATTCGTGTGTCTTTATTTTTGTGGGTATTTCTTTAGGTAATAATATCGTCTAAGTGCTTATTAAGTTGGACTAGAGCTCTTTTTGTGTATCTCATAACATAAAAATGTAAATTGTCACATCGAGTGATATTTTCTTGATTGTTAATAGGTAAGTCATAAGTTCACAACAGATTAAAAGATCACGAAAATCATAAACGAAAACGCACTTTGAAGGTTGTTATATGAAACAAAACTACATTTATATTATTTTACACCCATACCTAAATTAACTGGAATAAAACCTTCTTAACCTTAGGGCTCACGGCGAATACACAGGCGGTAACACAGTTCATTGTTGTTGGTAGTAGAATGATGTCAAAGTTCACTGTAGTTAACTCTTGTGCAAATACTTTTCTTCTCTTTACTGGATTATGCTAATGTTGATTGTTGACCTCAAAGTGAACCAATTTAATAGTCTTGAAGATTCACGCTCTTCATAAGATTTATGGATGTATATGGGTTACGCAAATCATGTTACTGTGTCTGCATTTTGCAGAAAACGCTATCCTCGTTTCGTCCCGGTCGGAAAATGTGAGACTTAAAATACTAGTATGTAAAACTCATTTATGGAATGACTTACGTGCTAACGATGTACTAACTGTCAGAAGTGCTTTCCTTCTTTAGGTACGATATATACCTAACTTGTGCTAAGTAGTGGTACCATAGTTAAGTTTAATACAACGTAGGAGTTAGATGGACACGACTAACACAAAAGCTAGACTTTTATCGTAGAAAGAAAAAATAGAAATCAATCCAATAACACTCGGTCATTTTGCTAGTTCAACTTTAGAATCAAAATAATCGTTTAAATGTAACGGAATTCACCTCTAACAATTTAGAGTCGAAAAATTCACACCATACCTACGCCTAAACTTAGGAACGTCCACGCATAACTCCGGTTCTAAATACGCTTGACCTTTATTTACGTAATAGGCGTGAACAAACCTAGTAAAGTCATGTACTAGTACTTTATCTCGAACATGTATGTAATATAGTATGTTTGCATACGTTCTTTCTCACGACTACAATATAACCTTTCATATGAAAGTGGTATTTACCGAAGTTTGTGCTTTTATTAGATCTCTTTTCATGTAACGAGTGGTCACTTTCTTTCCCATGCCAAACGTGTTCATGAGTTGACAACAATACCTATACAATTTCACCATTACGATAGACTTCTCATTTCATGTTTGTTGAATAATGCCAATCTATGCTAATGATACTTATATTATTTTATGAAGTTTGTAGTATGTTTCGTGTACTGATTTTTTAGTTATTGTACATTTTTGTGTTAACGTAGGCACTAAGAACTCTTTCCAAGGGTGTTTATAAGAACAAGGTGCACCATTGGCCTTCTTATAAATGTACCTACCTAACCACATATTTTAACCATTATTTTTGGTAGTTAATAAAGATAAACATCATCACAAGTTATGTAAGCTGTTTATAGATGGTATTTTTAATTGTCTTTCTTTTAAAAGTAGTAAAACGTACAAGAAAAGACTAGCAAAATTCGCCTGGCATGTCTTTGGACGTGGTCATCCGGTGTTAATCTGTTATGCACCATAATTACCACAGATATCTCCCAATTTCACACACTTGTATTTTTCACACATATTTTATTATTAGACACAATAACCGTTGTTATGTATGAAAAACATAATATTTATGTATTGTTATTCAGTGATTTAACACAGCAATTAATGTTAGGTAATATGTTTGCCGTAATAGTTTTATGTACAGAACAGTAATTTTAAACTGTAGGTTGTTATAGATGATTTAATAGATCATAATAAAATAATATTTAGTTTTGTATGGTGCAGCGAGAAAAGGAGATAAAAATAGTAGCTACCTAACAGAACCAATATTTTCATTAAAAAGCGATACTAATGTAACAAAATAAAAACGGCAATCAAGTATTCATGAAGGCACGAACTTATGATGTTTATTTTTTTATATAATAACATCTTATTATATGATAGAACTTTATTATATAAATTATTTTATCTTCGCGGTAAAAACCCCATGTTTTAATATAATAAATTGTTTTTGTTCAATTCGATTTTGTGCGGTTCTTGATGTGTAATTATTGATAATAACACTGTATTTCTTATTAGCTTTTTTGTTGTCAATATTTAAGAATAGTAATGTAGTAATTTTGTTATTAATAGGTATCTAATTCTATCCGTGTAGTAACAAAGAATACTGTGGCTATCTTTGTCGTCTCTTTCGGTACAAGATGTGCCTAAGGGAACGCCTTACTGTGTTCAGTAAGGCGTTCCCTTATCTCTTAAACTTGACAAACGCAATAGCAACCTGTCTGGCAAGAATTCACCATCTATCGAAGGGTTCCTCTAGTGGGACACGCGTAGGTTGCTATGACGATAACCTAATTCCAACTGATCTGAGTTTTAGCAATGTTATCTTTATGGCCTACTTATTGTTGCCAATCATTTTTTAAACAAGCCCACGAATTTCGCTTGCATTATAAGAATAAGTATTACAATATTAATTGTCGAATCAATAGTTGTTCCATCAATCATCGATTCTTTCCATTTATCATCACGATTCTTAACATCGAAGTAGCGAATTGAAATGTTCTCTAACATAATAATAATTTTAACAAACCATAGTAAAATTACCCATATCTCCATGTAAGCAATCTGAATGTTTGTTCGGATAGGAAGTAATGTCGTGCTTTATTGCATTCTTCACGCGATTTGTAACTCATAATTAAAGTTCATAGGATAGACACGCTTTCTTCTCTGATGAAAATTATTGCGTTACCTAAGAACAAGTCTGTTTACATCTCATTGTTTAATGATCACACGTGTACATGAATGTACGTATGTACGATTAGCAAGTGAAACGAAAATATATTGCCCTTGTGGTGACTAACATATAGGTTGTCATCACACCATCTCATCCGTATATTACAAAATCTCGAAAGTACCCTCACAGTCAGTACCTTCAGAGAAAAAGGAAATGTTGAGATGAATTAGATTTCAACTAGTCTGGCGGCTCTGTGACAATCGTAAAATTCCCCATACCCAACTGTCAATAAAAGTTCAAGAATGCCCGAGAATTGTCTTATTTTATGTTGATTAGTTTTCCTTAAAAACATTCAGTATTACTCTAGTAGGTGATACTTATATTAATTAAACCTTTTCAAAACACAAATGCTAGTCTCAGCGATAAGCAATGATAATTTTCCTTCAAGGCATATCTCAGTCTCACCTAATTGTTACATCCCTCAGCTATACTTATCTTATTCTAAACACAAAGGAGAATCTAGTACCTACTCGTAGTACTTTGAAATAGATAAAGCGCGCCTGTATTCTCTTTGAATACCAAATAAAATGTCATCTAAGAACATTGACTTACTCTACTTACTTTTAAACTGTTCAAGAGTATTTAGTCAGTATAAGCTTAAAACTACAAATAAAGATTTCACTTTCCGTGTGTTATAGCTACATGATCACGAATTTCGTGGAATTGGCCTACTTTTTTCCTATGGGGTCATGTTGTTTTCCTTTGTTTTGGTAAAGATGATATCTGTGAACTTTCCCTACGTCGGCTTTAGCAACACGCCATTACTAAGGTAAGGGTTCTGACACCATAGAATCTTACTCCGTCAATCCATAGACTATACTTAGTATAGATATTCATAATTCTTCAAACACTGTACACATCAAGCTATGGCTAAGACGATGAACCCTATTGCAACACCTTATATTTCCGTATACTAATTTCTGTACCAGGCACAGCCTAGTACGTGTTCCCCTTACCCTTATTTAAACACGTCCGCTACCTATGTTCTTCACCCCTCCGGAAAAAGGCCGACCAAAGAAGTTAGGGTCCTAATCGGCGTTTTATGTCACAAATGAACTAAAATCTTTAATTTATTTCTAGTTAGTTCTCGAAATGTTACGGAAAAGTCTTGTAGACAATATTTAACATTAATACCCCATTAAAATAGTTAATAGAAAACAAGGGGTATGGGTAATAAGCAACTTAATAACAGCCAAGCACCCGTGCGTTTGTTTATTAGGTTGGCATTGAAGATACTAATATAAGACTTCGTCGACAAAATAATGCTACGTTTAACAACGTCAGTGTAATTTTATTTAGACAATTTAAATAATTACTATAATAAGATATATTACGAAGAAAGTATTCCTTTCTTATTCTTAGATTATGTATCTACGGTCAAAATATCTAACTAATCATAAAAAGTGACACTTATTTGGGACTGCCATATTTTTCTTGGTTTTGTGACGGGTTAAAAGTGAGTGTAGGACAAAGCATACAAATTACACCACCCCAATTTCGTCCTGTGCGTAGAGACGAGAAACTCGAAAAATACCCTATATCAAAGCGCCACCAGTAAGCTTATAAAGTAACGATAGGCAGTTATTTTCCATCATAAATTCTGTAAATGGACATTCCAGGAATGATTAGAAAAAACAAAGTGTAATTATTTTAATCGCCCATTGTGCATAAAATCTTGAGCAAATCTTACTCAAAATGCGTTCCAATACGCAGACGATAATCTCGCAATAATCTCGATGCTCATCAATGTCTATCCACCAATTGCCTACTGATGCACGCATTTTGCACATTGCACGCATGTTGCCTTGATATCCAACAGACAGCGGTTCGCTTGTATCGTACTGAATAAAACCTGTATCAATTTGTGTTCACGGCACGATCTTCCGCGTATCACATATCGTATTTACGCTCTTTAATATTGGGAACAGCGTACTTCTTCTCGGTAAGGTTAAAATTGGTGAAATCCATTGATGTGTACTGAATTTAAAGTGGTCTTATCGTATTTGCGACTTTGACCTTGATGTAGAGATGTTCATATAATATTACGATAGGTTTTACAATATTCTTCAATAAGTTTTGTATTATTTCTGTCTTATATTGTATAGCGTAGAGACATTAAACCTTCGCGGTTCCGAGTAATAAAAAGTAATTTATGACCTACCCTGGACTTCCGGCAATTAACCCGTAAAGATGTTATGTACAGACTTAAATAAGATTTAGTTATTAGTGTTACTTATTTATTTTAAAAACAACGTAACCTTTTATCGTACTTTTGTCCTACAACGTTGTTTAATCACTGCACTCAATTAGTTTTATCTTCGTCCATTTCTCCTCTGTTAAATAACATCCAAAACTAAAGATAGTAAAGTTGAATGGCGGCGCAGTCGCTAGTCGTCCGGTTTCTCCTAAACTATCAAGATGTTCTTATTTTAAACTAGAGTAGTGTTGTACTGGGACTGAAAGTCAATTAGTAGTCGAGTCGTGTTCGCTACTTGAACGCCCTCGAAACGGGATGCGCCTGATGCGAGTTCACCCACCCGGACTAACCAAGCACATCGTTCTTATCGATGTTATTTTTGATTTATTACAAATAAAATGAGCTTTTGCTTGTATTAACATGGTCAGATTAACGTTTGTTTATTTATACATCACATGCTTTAATTTAATCTTTTTTGTTATTAGTACTAATGGATGTTTCACTTACGTCTCTTATGCGCTCTTACGGGTGTTTACGAATTACTGTCAGATGTTTATTTTAGACTTTTACTTTTTAGTGAGTTATGTGCAATTAATAACAGTACGATATATTAAAAACTAAGTAGAGATTGCACTATCATTAAGTGCTAGAAAAGAGTAATAAATCTACACTCGAGAGCAAAAGTTCCGGGTCACTAGCATTTACTTCAATATCTTGAAAACGAATAAAGCTATCGTATTGAAATAAATTGAACTTTATAGACAATTTAATGTTACTAAAATAAAATGCATTACATTTACTACTGACCATTTATTTTATTATGTTTAAAAGGACAAATTAAAAATGGCGTCATTTTGCTTGTAAAACCAAAACTGAAAATATTGAATCTTTTATATGTACAAGTAGTTTTAACACGGTTTAGTACTTGGTATTACCCCCACGTGCTGTCTGGACTGCTGCAATGCGATTTGGCATGCTGTACACCAAGTTTCTGAAACACTGTTGGGGAATGTTCTCCCATTCCTCTACCAATGCATGTTTCAAGTCACTAAGCGTAATTAAAGGAGGATCTTGTTGTCTTACCCGTCGTCCGAGCTCGTCCCAGGCGTGCTCGATTGGGTTGAGGTCGAGGCTACGTGCTGGCCACACCATGGGACGAATATTCACCTCATCAAGGTAGTCTTACACTACACGAGCAGTGTGGGGACGGGCGTTATCCTGCATAAAGATGGCATTCTCACCAAGTCTTGCCATAAATGGACCGACGTGCTCGTTGAGGATTTCATCCACGTATCTTACGCCATTAAGAGTACCGTTTTCGATCAGTACAAGCTCTGTTCGGCTTTCCGCAGAAATTCCAGCCCACACGAGTACCGAACCACCACCGTATGACACCTTTTCTTCAATACAGGCTTGCATAAATCTTTCTCCTGGTCTTCTGTACACCTTTGCCCTTCCGTTGTGTGTATACAGCATAAATTTTGATTCGTCCGAGAATATGACATTTGACCAATTTTCAATCGTCCAATTCGAGTGTTCGCGTGAATAAATTCGTCTTGCTATACGATGGTGTCTCTCGAGTTTCGGACCATTTGCGGGTCTAAATGGTTACAAATTACCTTCAGCAAGTCGCCGTCTTACAGTCCAAGCAGAAGGGCTGCTTCCACCAAGTCCTAAAAAATGATGAGTCAGTGCTGTTCCCGTAAGAAACCGATTTCGTAGCATAGAGTTCACTAAATATCGATCTTCCCGTGCCGTCGTACACCTGGGTCTGCCTGTTGTTGGTCTGCGTATGTTCAAACCAGTTTCTAGAAACCGCTGGCGAACACGCTGAACTGTAGACAACGATACACCGACTATTCTTGCTGTTTCTCGCTGACTGCTCCCATTTTCCAGGATCGTGAGGATTCTCGTACATTCCTCAGGTGTGAGTGACATAATTACCACTTTAATAATGACTATTGGATACCTGGATGACTCCTTATAAATACATTTTATGACAGAACAAAAACAAAAGCAAAAACAGTAGTAAAAATTAGAAGTTCTGATTTTAAAAAAATGGATCTTTTTTTTTATAACTTTTTTAATGCCATTACTTACCGCCAATCAATAAGTTTTTATATGTTTAATGAAAGATTATTAAATTGTCTATAAAGTTCAATTTATTTCAATACGATAGCTTTATTCGTTTTCAAGATATTGAAGTAAATGCTAGTGACCCGGAACTTTTGCTCTCGAGTGTACTTATACATATATTTTTTTTTGTAAATGATTAGAAATACCCAGACCATATCAGACAGCTATGTTTATGCGCATAGATGGACTTACTATGTGACATGAATATGGACACAAACTACTTGCCTTAAACACTGATTTATGAGAGTTTTACCTACATAGTAAACATCTAGAGCAATCCAACCATTTATAAGTAATAAAATATTATAAACTTTACTAAATTTTGCAAAATTCTCACCATTTTAGTGATTATAAGCAGTAATGGATAATCCAAATATAAATAAATAGCATAGCTAACTGGGTGTTAACAGCATAAGATCACAAATAATGTCTTCATTGCAACCTATATTCGAATCGTAACAACCATTCAAAAAGTATTTTATCAAAACATGATTGTCCCAGAAAATTACGAAGTCAATTGAATTACATTCTTAATACTTGTTATTATACCGGTTTATATCTACTAATACTACGTAACGTGCTATATGTCCTTTACGTTATATAAGTATTCATACCGGTTGTTTGTGGTATCAATGAAACCGGAATTTCAAACGTATTATGAATATTATTAGCTATGCGACGGCGATACGTCCACGTAAACTTAATCGAAATGAACTTGAACGAGATGATTCTTTATTTGTTTTACGGATCACAAGAGCACTATACATAACCACTATTTTGTAATTAATAAATGATATAGGCTGGGTTCATAACGGACGAGCTGATAATGATGTCGGATAATAGTTAGACCAGAAATATGTGTCGCTATTTCGGATCGATCCAGTACGTAGGTAGGATCCGTATGTAGGCCTACTTTTAGAAGTGGATCGCTCATGACTAATATAAGTAGATAGAAATAATACTGACAAAAAAAAATACCTTGTGCTTGATTTAAAGCAGCCTCAGCGTAGTAGTTATTACTTTAACCCCATCGAGAAACATCAAACATGCTACATAACTGTGAGCTAAGCGTAATCTTATCTCAGTTGCACTTACTTAACAATTTCAAGGAACACTCAACTTTGTAAACATTAGCCTAGTGTGCATAGAAGTTACACTGGTTTATACGTAATAGTAGGGCGGTATACATTATTCTTTTAACGACCGAGTGGTTCCATTGCTTACCTCACATCTACAACTTTGCTCAATTATTCCTTTACGTTAGCCTCCGTAAATTCCTTCTCATTATATCTCTTTCAAGGTTACACTCAAGTATTGATATATTTCTTTGAGGATCCCAAGACGTTCAGTTGTCGCCGGGACTCATCGTGTTGCATGCTTGGTAGTTTTTAAAAGGTTAAGGTCGTGCTGCCTATGCTTACTTACAGGAGTCACAGCTTTGAGGAACTAGGTCGAATAAGTAACAAGAATCCTTATAAAATCCTTTCTTCTTTGTCACTGTACAACTGTGCATTAACATCGAACTTTTTCATTGCTGTCTACTCAAGTTTTCTATAACCTTTCTTGTACAAATAAATTTAAAGGCTAACTCAACACGCAATAAGGCCGCGTTTCCACTGACGCGGAGTTAGGCGGAGAGGAGCTTAGCGGTGAACCAATTGACCAATCACCATGCTCGAAATCTCTGCTCCGCTTCAATGGAAACAGCACGAGCGGAGTGGAGCAGAGTTGAGCGGATATTCATATAAAATATACAGCGAGGCAATACAGTGCGGAGCAGAACGAGTATAGAGATACAGAGCGGAGGATAGCGGGGCGGTGCCGTGCGGAAGACAGCGGGGCGGGGCGGAGAATAGCGTGGTGGTGCGGTGCGGAGGACAGCGAGGATTATGTAGACGAGCCGAAGAGCAAAGCGGGATGAGGGAGGAAGGGGGGCTGCATACGACGGCCGCCGCGCCGCTCCGCTCATTTCCAACCCACTCCGCACCGCTTCAGAAACACAAAACTCCTTTTCTCCGCTCCTCTCCGCCCCGCTCCGCGTCAGTGGAAACACTGACCCCTTTTCACCGCTCTTCTCCGCTCCTCTCCGCCCCGCTCCGCGTCAGTGGAAACGCGGCCTAAAGGGTGTACTTTATCCACGCTATTTTAATGTAGATATTGTAAAAGTATCGCGGTAGTTCCCTTCAGTTTTAAGGCAAGGGTTTACACCAAATCTTACTATCAGTAATGTTCTTTTTTTAAATAAAATACTTAATATTTAGTTAGCTTGCGAGCCGTTTGAGCGATTTTTAGATGGCTGGATATCGCGTGACCCGGCCAGTAATTGAACTAATCAATATAGAGGTTGTGGTCGCTTGCGTCATTTTTTTCAGGTTATACGCCCTCGCATGGTGTACACAATGAATAACTAGTTTTATTAAAGAATATTTTAACATATAAAGCGAGAGTAACGTACAAATTATGGGGTACAAGTTCCACATTGTACTAATTTTATTTTGCACAATACGCAACCCTTTTAGATAAGACTAAACTGTTTTTTTCGTGGGTATAACGTAACATGATATAATTTATATTCACATAACTACAGTGAATCTCTTATGTATTCGAATACGATACAGCCTTAGTTTCTTTGTTTGGGGTAAACGCCCTAATCTACAGAACCAAAAATTTTTGTTGTTTTTTGTGTTTTACAAGAAAGTCTTGTAAGATTGCTCCATGGTATTGCTGATGTACATGAACGGCGATTAGGTACCATTTACCATCTAGTGGGCCGTTGCCACCTTAAAGGAATATAAAAGTCCTTTAAATAGATTTTATGACATCTACGACTGATTTGGGGTGGTTACTAGTGGCGAAGTGTCCATATAACTCGATTCCTACCGGCTTACCTTTGCAAAAACCGCCTAGCATTGCCTATTAATCAATTATAAATCAATGACGCAACATCCACTCAATACAAAATAATATAAGTAAAATAAAAAAATATTCTCTTACGTAAATCGCAATAATAATACATAATTATAGTATTAGTAATTTTCTATATAATTATTTACGTACTCATAACGCCATTTAGTAAAGGTTGTCAACTAACAACTTGTTATGGCTCAGTCAGAGAGTAAAGCGCGCATGCGCGAGGCGGCGGTAAGCCGGTCTCGAAATTAGGAATTCAGTACAACAGAATGTATGGAAATCGTACGGTCACGTGCAAAACGTTGACACTTTGTCTTCATCGATCTAAGGTACCCTATAAGCCGGTGGCCACCGGCTTATTGAAAAGGATAAAAGATACAACTACAACATTGCGAGAGCGAGAAAGCACTATTGCAACCAGTGGACCGACCAATTCAAACGAAGTTTCATTTCACGTTACTTAATTTGCCATTGACATTCCTTTTTATTTTTATCAATTACCTATTTAAATCTAATAGAAATCAGATTTTCTTCTGAATTTTCAGCTTTTAATTATATTTATTTCTTTTTATTTTATTTATTCTCTCCATCTTGAATTTGGCAGAATCATCGGTAAACGATAGGACCATTAGAAGAAAAAACAGAATTATTTATTTTCTGCAAATAGGTTATATTAAAATTCGCTTTCTTGTTTTAGTAAAAATTAGTATGTTTAATTATTTATGTTTGTGTATTAAGTGTTGTGCATTGGTTGACTTTATTTTTGTCGTAGTGCGTTGGGTTGGGATCCTATGGAATATTTTTGTAAGTACTTGTTTGTATTATTTATCAGCAGATTTAATAGTTTGTTGTTTTATGGGACACGTTAATAGTGTTAGATAATTGTCTATCCTATTATGTTTGTGTTGTGTGATAAAACATCATTCTCGAAATTAAATTATGAATATAAGAAACGCGCGCTGTTTGGATTTATTGGCGCACTTTGGGGCGCGCCGGCGCTGTGGATTTACGAAACATTTTAATACAATTATCTCATTTCGATACGTGTAAGTAAGTGGCTTACAGGCAGTATTCTCAGATTCTAAAAGTAAGTAAGTATGTAGATTGATTTAGGATATAGCAATATAAACAATTAATCTAATTGATCAAAGAAATCTTTCAAACAGAGAAACATTTTCGTATTTGTTTTGTATAACTTTTCACATGAGTTCGGGACAACTAAAATCGAAACATTTTCTCACGAATACCTATGAACTACAGAATATAAAATAGAACGGAAGTCCACGGAACTTCGGCTTCCCTTTTATAAAAATCCACCCTTCGCCACTGGTGGTTACACTGTATATTCTTACTCCGTCCACACGAAGCCACAAATAAGATGACTATTTTGTTAATAGCTCTTCAATTTGTTTCGGGTCTCTCCACCCAATTATGTTTGAAAAGTAAACCTGCTACCATTAAGTAATTTCTAAAATGAGAACTAAATAAATGTGTTTCGATAGCTTTAAATAAAGTTATTATTATCAAATCAGTTTCATTGTAGTCAATAAAACTTCCAGGACACACTACAGGGATTTCCACAACAGATAAAGGGGAATTTTGCTTACTGATACTACTCTGACCAAACGGATGTTATTGGTACCTAAATACCGAGAGCTTATCGAGTTTTCCGTCTCCCATACAGCTTGTGTTTTGTGGAATTGTTTACTTTTTAAAATCTCTGTACTGAAATGGACCTCCTTCATTAATGGAGGAAAACTTTCCAATTAATAAGTAACTGATTAAAGGTATTGGTATAGAGTAGTTTCTGTTTTAGCTACAATATCATAATTGTTGAATTTATCTTAGTCAATTTTAAAGGCGTGTAGGGCTGATGACATTTTGTATTATTAGCTCGTCTGTAACTCACTATACAGATAATACAGACGGAGCGGAGACATGTATTGTCAATACAAGCAACATTTTCAAACCTGTTTAGTTGACGGTGCTTGTTAATAAGGCACAGAACCTTACACGTACAGTGAGCCAAAGTGACAATTATTTACCTTTAATGATTTCTGAATCTACAAATAATAAAATATCTTATAAATATAGGAAATATAATAATAATGGATTTTAAGTTTGACAATTATATTTCTAGTAGGTACATAGAAATATAATGTCAAACTTAAAATCCAGTTCGAATAAAAAATTAAATGTTTTTAATGATCATAATATAATATAATAATATCACCTACAAGACCCTTTATGATCACAATGTCTACACTGTAAAATGACTTTGCAGCAAAATGCCTCAAATCAATATCTCTAAAGTGTTTTGACTTATTTGCAATACATCTGTATTGTTTCTTGCCTATGCAGCATAATGTCTCAAAATTGAAAACGACTTTAAAGGATAATACACAATACGCCATTAGGACTAAGAATCAAAACGACGATAAATCAAATAATCATTATTTTTATTTGTGAATCATATTATAAATGAAATAAAATGTTACTTTAATTATTACTGCTTATTTATTTCCTAAAGTAGACGAGTAACAGGTTTCTAAAATAAATGAAATAGTAGATAAACTCCGTTATCAAACAGCCGTTTTTGCAGACGACACAGCTATTTAAGCCTCTGGCACCTCCCCCTCCCCCTCGATATTTAGGCGACTCCAATCTGCGTCCAAAGCCCTTAGCGATTGGTTCCAGAAATGGAGGATAATAGTCAACCCCGAAAAGAGTCAAGCGGTATTGTTTCACAAGAAACAAAGCCACAAGACCCCCTCGGCAGAGACACCAAAAGTCAAGATCCGAACGCTCCCTGGTCCCTTGGGCGAGGGAAGCCAAATATCATGGTCTCATACTCGACGATAAACTCTCCTTCCGTCCCCACATAAACATGGTTCGCAAGCGGGCCTCGTTTGTGATGGGACGGCTGAACATGCTCCTCCGGAAGGAGTCTAAGATGTCGATTCGAAACAAGGTTAGGTTATACACGACTTGTATTAGACCAATTATGGCGTTTGCGTGCGTAGTTTTTGCCCACCTTAGGCCACACAGGGTCCATAGGTTACAAACACTTCAGAATAGGTTAATGCGCAAAGCGACGGGAGCACCGTGGCTCATGCGTAACGAGGATCTTCACATAGAACTCTGTTCCCTACTACTTTGAAACGGCTGCCACTCACCCCAACCAACTAGTGGTTGAGGCGTCCGGGTACATCCCATCTAGATTATCCAAAATTCGTAGACCTAGGCATGCTCTCGAAGAGCCGGATGATAGGATCACGATCGCTCAACGTAGAGCTCACACGGCTCGAGAAGCCACAACTACACGTCCGCGGTTCCGTCCTTACCGTCGAGGCCGGAATACGCGCCGCGTTCGCTCCTAGAGGGCGTGCCTTCCGCACGTCCTGTTAGTCAGTGACAGTCCAGGCCGAGGTTCGTGCCCCACAGGGGGTGCATTTTCATGTTCTGGTCATAAAACTACCTACTGAGATGTTTTGCATTTTAGGTATTTTGGATTTCAAGTCATTTTCACTTAAGACGTTTTCCGTTAAAGTCGCGTTACTTTGTAGTCATTTTACTACAAAGTCATTTTCATTTAAAGGTGTATTAGTACTAAGTCGTTATGATTTGAGGCATTTTGCTACTTAGTCAATATGCATTTTATGCGTAATCCTTTAAAGTCATTTTACAATGTAGACATTGTGATCAAAATGGTACAAGACGTGTATTACTCCCCAGTAAATGTTCAAATTTGCTGTCCAACCCTCTCTTTTGCTGAAGCGTTTTTAATACGAGTAACCTTCCCTATCCTTCCAACTTTTATCAGATCGTGTAAACGCTTATTCATTCAACGCTTTCTTTAGCACTGTAGCACCAATGGCCTCGTTTATAATTCGATCACGTAAGGAAACTAACATTATATCTCTATTGAGAATCTGAGGTCTACCTACTAACCCATAAAAAGCAACAAAATCTCTGCTCCGGTTTATTTGGCAAATTTTCTAAATCATACAAGTAACCTGATTATAAATCTTTGTTGACAGGCAAACGGCATCAACCGGAGCATTCTTCTAAGTCTTCATATCTTCCGTCTCAGCCGGCGGGGGCGGTGTCGCCGGTGTCTCAGAATGGTGACTCATTCCGGCCAGTGCCGAGGACACCCACACCGCCGGCAAGGGTCGGTCCGCCGCCGTCACCGCCGGTGCCCACACACCCCGTGGCACCTGTAGCCTCAGAGTCAGAGGGACCAACAACCCTTTTGCCATGTCAAGTCTGCGGGCGCACCTTTTTACCACAGTCGCTATCTAAACACGTCAGAATATGTGAGAAAACGACTGTTAAGAAAAGGAAAACTTTTGATTCTTCAAGACAGAGACGTGAAGGTATATTTCTATTTATATTAAATATTTAATTTCAGTACATAAATGTTATAGATATAAATTATATATTTAGGTAAATGTTATAAATATCGAGGACATTATCATACCAAATAGCTCGAGTAGGTAACCCTACCGACATTTCTCTACAGATATATCCTCTTTAGGAATATATTGGCTCTAGTTGGTAATAATCATTCATTTAGGCATTGTAATTCAACTCAGGTTGTGGGTGTTACCTACTTTACTAACTTCATTCTCTTCATTTTTTGAACTAGTTTTGAAACCGTTTTTTTGTTTAAATTTTGTAGGTAGGTATTGCATGCCAATGAATCTACAGATTCAATATTGTTTTTACATCAGTAGGTAGTCATTTAGATTATAACGTGGCATGTTTTATTTTAAGTTTAATGACGTGTCCTTTGTTGTTGTGGGTAATAAGGGCTGACCGCAGCGAACGGTGCTAATTCCGGTGAGTGGGTGAACGGTTTACATATTCCCTGTCATTCATACTTAACTGGACTTCTGACCATTATGTGATCGTTCTACTAACACAATCACACACTATCGCATTACCTACTTAAGCTATTCGTTATTCATGCAAACGGTATTGCTATACCTATACAGCAAAATATTTACTAGCAGCTTGGTTAATAACTGCAAAATTGTACACAATTGTTATTGGTAAAAGCTTTATATCAATATATAAAAAAAATAATGACAGTCTCTTAACTAAATGTTTTTATACTACAAGAATAAGTATTTAACTTTATTAATAAAGACGCTTTTAATAAATAATTAAACTTTATCTCTAACGTACAGAATGTGTAAAGTAAATAATCAGAATTTAAATCAATTTTAGTAAGTATTTCAATTTCAAGACCGAATAGTAAAGCAGAATCTTGGCCCACAAGCATTTCTAATAATTATTTCTATTAGTCGCAGCGCAGCCATACCTACTATTTTATTCGGTATATTTAAATTTAATAAAATACACCTTTATAGCTTAGACTCTTTAAGTTATGAACCTATTCTGAAGTATTGTGATCTCCATGATAGGTACTAAACTTCGAAATTATTAATATAAATAAATTTGCAATAAATAGTTAAATTCTGTAGAGGTGCTCAAAAGATAACTAAACAATAGTTATCAAGAAAGTAATTATATTTTATTTATTCAATATACATTGGTGTTTTATCGAAATGAGAAATGTATCCTTAACAGGCAATTATTACTCAGACATTTCTGTGCAACGTTCAATCTTTGGATAGTTTTCTCTACATTCTTGTGAATCTTCTATTCGTTTATAGATAGATAGATATTTAATTCGATAATTAATTAAGAAAAATACTATATTTTTACACTACAAATATTTAACCAAAAATAGTATCTTTGATAATCCTAAATTAAGGCCTGTTTGGGCACTCCAAATAGTTTCCTAGTATGTATATCCCTCTTGGGTAAACGCTGCATAACAATGTTTCCAACGCCACTATAAGCTTAGAAATATTATGTAAATTAACATTGTATTTCATTGACAATATGTGACATCCTTACGAGGTCTACATTAGCATTTTGTTTGTATACTCTGTCCAAACGTTTGGCAAGTAACGCCCCCGCGTATAACAACCGTCATTATACTAAGCATCGTGTCTCATGTTTCTAATTAAGTCGTTTAGAAATGCACGGATTCTCTTTCACGCCTTGTTAGTGAACATATGGTGACATTATAATTGTATGTTCTAATACTGAACTGATGCCAACAGGATTGTGTTAACACCTGTGTGTTTTTATGAATTTAGTTTAGCTTGCAATTATGGGTTTTCACGTGTGGTAATCTTAATCTTTATGAGCACCGTGTGTGTGTTGATTGCATAAGATTCTTTTATGAATTTGTCACTGTAGTATGTAGACCTAACACGTTTGCAAACCTTTTGATTAGATGAGTAGCATGTTTTTCATGCCAGATTATAATGTAACACTAAAGCGCATGAATGCTCTTGATAATTAATCTGGTATTACACTTTCTACTACTTAACAACTAGAACATAATTTAATATTTATTTCTTCTAACTTATATCATTTTCCAGGTACGGACTTGGAACAATACTTGCCAAAGAATTTCGGTCTTCCAGAAAACAGTCCATTCTTAGAAAAAAGTCCGCCACCCACAGCAAAGCCGACACCTAAACCCAAGCCGCAAACTTCAAGGGCAGCCATCACAAAGGTAAATAATATTGTATATAAGTATTTAGAAATACTCGTATATTTTAAAATACATAGGTACTAGTTGGAAGAGGTGGTGTGCAGCTCTTCCTATAAGTACCTACTAACGTAGTTTCATTCATTTCTTAAGTTCGTTTTAAGAAGTTAGGTAGTGTCCTTTTTGATAGGTCAGATTATGACTATTTGCTAGAGATGTTATTTAATTTATAATTAGTATTTTATAATAAGCATTTCCTAGTGGTGTTCCTCATTGGGTTACTTTCAAAATCATTCTCATTTTTTATAGTGACAAATGCGGCAAAAGACAACCAATATAAATAAAATAAACAATAATACAGTCCTCATGCTGGTCGTTTAACAATTTGAACATTGTTTTCCATAATAGAGTTTTAAAACGGTACGTTTGAAACAAAGTAGGTACTTATGTCTGAAATGCCGACAAAGAAAACATATCCCCGTCTGCATTATTCAGTGTTATATTCACTTTTAATGCTAATTGATTGCTTTGTTGGCCTCTCTTCTTCATATTTAACTAGATAGTTAGCCTTTTCACTGACCGCGTATACTTAGTGGTCCCACTTTACTATGAAACTTGAATTTATTTATGTTCATACTGAGCGAATTACCTATTATCGTTCTTACACGTTCAGCAGTGGACCTCCATAGGCTTATAGATTTGATAACATTGGTTATTTATTTAACACTAAAAACATTTATGATTTTCCTAAAAAGATAATTTGTTTTTATTTAACTCGAAATAAAGTCAAAAACGCGGAGTAAAAATGTTTTTATGCAATGACGCGACTCCTTTTATCTCTACTCTCTCACATAGAATACTTAATCTTGTTTTTAGTTGTCTTTTACCTCCCAGGCTAGTACAAAGTAGGACTAATTTACGTTACATGTTTAAGTATTTTATATTTTACAGTATAAAAGGACAAGTCGATTTTAAACAATCGGTAGAGGCTTTTATAATCAACAGGCACGTCCCACAACGGGCCTACTCTTAAAAAACTTGACATGTTAATAACCCACTGGCTATAGACGGTTTAGTATAAGATTGTCACGTTTTTCTTCGAAGGTAATTGTGGCTTAATTACTACCATAATCACAAAAAGTCAATTGTCACGATTACATAAGTGGCGTATTTTGTCAATCTCTTATTAGGATGTGACCTATTTCTTTCAGCCCGCGGCGGATCTTCAAAGATGTCCGCACTGCAACCGATCGTTTGGTATGAGAGCATTCGAGCGTCACGTCGAATGGTGCGCTGACAAGGCTAAGATATTACCGGCCGCTCCGGCTCAACCCGCGCCACACGTCGCCAACGCGAAGCAACGGCTCAACGCACGCACGCAGTATAAAGCCCCGCCTGTACGCGGACGCAGGTACCACACTAATAATATACCATTAACGGTCATTACGTACTCACTTGATAACTACATTAATGTTAAACTGCAACGGTTGGTGACTTGCGAATGATACCTGCTAGTTATAGTATAGTACAGTAAATTTATTAAGTTTAACTTTACATGTCCATTTCTGTATTCCAGCTTTTAGAGGCTTTTAAATTTTGTCGTTTAACATTTTATTTCAGTGTTTTTAAGCTTAATTGTTTTGATTTAAGAAAACTACCCTCTTTCTTATATTACTCTTAAAGGTTGTTAAGATTAAAATATTTTTTGTTTATTTTCATAGATCATCGCAAACCCGTGATAAATCAACTAACAGTCGGTCAGGGTCTGTTGATTCATCCCGTTGTGTTTCCCCTCCACCTCCACCGCGTGAATATGGTGACTGTAAACAAGGACGAACTAGAGCTTCAGGTAAAACAGATTCCTTAGCCTAACATCATTAAAATTATGATTATGTACGATAATTCTGAAAAGAACACGGTGTCAAATATGTAATGTTTGTAATAAATTTTACTAACGTTACAGAATCTGCATCTAGCAACGATTGTAATGAAGATTTGTCTCCTCATGTGCCAGTTATTAGAACGTCGCGAAATAATCAGAACAGTTCCTCGGGAGACTCTCATGTGAAGGCAAGACAAGCAAGACTCGCCAGAGACCTTAGCAGCTCTAGGTAAAAATGTTTATCGAATCGTTTTCATTGAGTTTTTATTTAGGCACGTAGCAAATAAGGGGAAAGGAAGGATTTTTTATATTTTTGTTTTAGACTTGGTTTAAAGTGGAATTAAGTTCCTGTCTCCTTGTTTGTTACCACATGAACACACAATAAACCGTTACCTTCCTTTCCCCTTTCATAGAAAACCCCAAGAACCCAGTACATCCTCCACCCAACAAAGTGTCACTGAACCGGACATTCCAAAACAATCCAACCAAAGCAAACCGAAAAAACTAAATGCTAAAAGACAGCAACAAATTAACAAACTTGAAGAGTTAGCCAATAAATATAGCGAAAAACTAACAGAATACAAAGAAAATAAGAAATTAGTTAAAAAAAGTGAACCTAGTCAAATACCTGTACCAAAGAAATCTATCAATAAACGTCAAGAAAATCAAGTAACCAAAACTACATCGAAAAAAGAAAGTAAGGTGGAAGCTGATTTGCCTAAAGATATCGACAACCCGAGTAAAGCAGTCATTTTAACAAACCCTTCAGAAGTCTCTCTAGTTACTAAGAAAACTACAGTTGATAAAGAAGTAAAAAAGGGCAGGAAGCTTCGAAAGGAAACTAAACATATAGTGAAAGAACAAAGTATGAGTATTGATAGCCTTGAAGATAGCTCTCACAACATAAATCAAATGAAAAGTGACGCAATTAGTCAATCGATTGGAATTAACACAGAACTTTTATGTGTTCCATGTGTCATACATGAAAACATAGATCCTAGAAAAGAAATGTCTAAAAATAAGAAAACTAAAAAAAGCCCGTTACTCAAAAAGGTCCTACCTGAACTAAATGCCGTTTTAGAGCCAAAAGTTGAGGTGTTTCTTCAAATTTCGAATCCTAATAAGAGCCCATTACCCAAAAATATTCCAGATCATATTGAAATTATAGAGCCGAAAGTTGAGTTGCTGTACAAAAATCCGGTAATGGTAAAAGCAGGACAAAAACTTGTCAATTTTATCAAAGAAGATTATTCAGATGCCTCTTCTCCTAGTGTTTCAAGCCATTTAGTTTACGAAAAAAATGATTCCATACTTGATTTTAGTAATCGTGACAAGTTTGATTCTAAATTAAGTTTAAAAGACGTAGCAAGTACTGTAGATACGGATATAAATGTCGACTTTAAAAATTCTGAATCTATCAGCGAGAAAGTAAGTGAAGAAATAATTGAAGACAATTTAGATGATAATTATGAAGAAGTTAATGAAGAGATTGAACATTTGTCTAGGGAGCATTTTGAAGAAAATTATGAAAATGATATAAGCGGAGAGTTGTTTAATGATTCTATTGAGGAGAAATACGATGATGATGATGATGATGACGAGAATACAATTGATTGTCGTCGAGGAAGTTGTGAAACATACACAAAGTTCACGGAAGATCCGGCAGATTTACAGGAATTTATGAATTTGACTGATAAATTATTAACTAATGAACGCATTGAAGCAGAAAATTCTACATTAACTAAAGATCTTGAAGATTTTCACACTCCAAACACAATATCAATTGAATCAATAAATAATGATGATTTAGTGACATCACAAGCTCATAAACACCAGTTCTCGGATACATTTGAAGAATTAAAAAGTAACTTAAATGAGTTAATACAAAATAGTGGTGAAACTGCTAATGATGAAAGTAAAGAAGATCCTAGCACTAAAAGAGAAGTAGATGATATGGAGCACATTACGGTTTATAAAATGAAGTTTTATGAGGAGAAAGAGGAGAATAAACGACAAGCAGAGGTAACATCGCAACTCACGCTTCCTTCAATAACAGACACAAAGACACCAGGCAGTCGAGTAGAATGTAGTAAACAAAAAATGCAGACTATATATGAATCTAATAGAAAGTTTAAGATGTTGGGTGAACAAACCCGCAATAAGAAAGAAAATAAGACGTTTATTGTAAATGAAACAACGGAAAATAGTGATACTCAATCAATATCTTCAGATGCGCCGCCGATGAAACTTCCTCGTATTGAAAGTAAAAGCAGGTTAGAGTTGGTGCACCTTCCTTTAAATCCTTTTCTTTCCTTTTCAGGTTACTAGTCCCTATCAGACCCTACATTTCGAACTCCAGTTTACCCATCATAATTTTAATACATTGTTTTATTGTGTTTTATATTGTTAAAAATATGGTTAAACTTGTATTAAAATCGGAAAATGTTACAAGAGTAATGTATATAATTGTATAATGTCAATTAAAAATTCATTGTAAATTTTATAACTATATGTTTCAGGCTTGACGACGGTTACGACCCGTTTGTGTCGGCTGCTAGACAAATGAAAGAGCTCATGGCTTCAGACACAAACATTCCCAAAAAAATACAACATTCGTCCAAAGATCACAGCAGAACCCTTCCTGCCCTACACCCTGCCAAAGAGAAAGGCTCTTACCTTCGCTCTGATAATACTAAAATGATGAAAGACACGCTCAATAAAACCTACCAAAAGACGCCAACATTACAAAGAATGAAATCTTTTGGTAGTACTAATAATGAAAATAGTAGCAACACTTTCGGTGGTAGATGCAGCTCATTTAGGTTAAATAGAAATGATAAAAAACCTAGCCCAAAATTAAACAGTACTTTCACAAAATCAAGTAAGGAAAACATTAGTACTACCGAGAAAAATTATTTTAATAGAAACAATAATTTAAATAGGTCTTTCTCCAGTTACACAGCTTCAAGCTATAGTACACCTAAACCTAAAGAAAAAATTCCTAAAATTGCTACATCCATGTATCATAGTTTTCAACGTACAACCATAAAACAACCAGTCAAATTAGATAAGATAAAACGTAATGAAGAGAAAAAAGATTTTGTCAATCTCGATTCTATATTAGCTGACGATAATTCTTCTATGACTGACAGTAATTATATCGATCCTAGGCTTATAAATGAAAATGACAATTTACCAATTAATGTAAATACAATTTTAAATAATCCTGACATAATCAGTAGCATGGAATCTCTTCTTACCACTGAAAATTTACCAGCTAAGTTTGAATCTTTTAATACAGTTAATCAAAATAACAATAAGTTGTACAATAACAATCACACAGATTTAAATAATAAAACTATTAAACAAGAATCTAACAACAATAACAATAAGACAAACCTAATTGTAGATGATCTTAGCGCGCAATATGATAAGTTAATGCATTCTCTAGAACAAAGTATAGCTTCTAAAAACTCTATCAGAGACGATGATTCTCTGTGCGAGGATTTCGATTTAGAAGACTTTATGACTTCATTTGATGAGGAAATAGTTAAGCACAAGGAAACAAAACGCACATGTAGCTCTACCACTAGGATAGTTAAACAATCAGATCTGGTAGATAGTAACAGAGCGTCAGAGTTCAATAGTATTAGTCCATCACCTAAAGTTATGAAAAGTATGACACCTGTTAATAAATCTATGTCTCTTAATTTTAGCAGTAACAATATAGTGAGTGAAAGCCTTTTCCCATCTTCCGTGAAACGTTCCAATTCCTTCCTCGAATCCATTCACAAGAAGAATACGATGAAGACAGATAGTGGACGCAGTCGTCAAAAGTCCGATCAACTTGAGCAGGACATAATGCAATCCCTTAAAGACTTCGACAAATTATACGAAAGTGAAAAGATCGAAAGTTTCTCAAATAAAGAAACTTCAAAATATAATAGTACAACGAAAAGAATTAGATCTGAAAAGAAATGCAAGCGAAGTAATGAGAACTTGTCAAATGGTAATTACGCACCAAACGGAAAGGCAAGCAGCGATTCAGCATATAGCAGGTTAGTCAGGTAATTGGGTTTATGTGACGTCAAGAATAATTTCCACTGAAACAATTAAAATTCATACAAATTAATATACTTTACAGCTTGAACAGGATATCACCTTCAAAGCTCTCAATTTGCACATCGAAGGAGACAAATGGTATGACATCGCTAGAACAAATTCCCGCTGGATCGGATTCTAGTGGAAGTCAGAAGGAAGACGCGCGGTCGATCTCTAGCGAAGAGTTCCTCGCTATGGAACGATCTGCAGAGCTGGCCGAGCCTATAGCACCACCGGAACCACGATATAAGGAACAAGATAACCATAGTCATTCTAATCATGGTAAGGTATTTTCTAATACTTAGCCATAGCAGCACTTGCTTAAAAGCTAGGGTGTAAAATTGCTTTTACAACCTAGCTTTTAAGCAACTGCTCTTATTACTAAACCTTTACTGCCATACTCATAAACGCCTCTTAAATTAAATCACTGTTTAGCGAGATTTTATTTATTTAAGGGGGTTAGTTATTAAAAGCAAAAAGATTAGGTAGCTGCTAGTCCGTAGTTTTGATACATAAACTTTGCAGGTACAAACTACGGACTTGTTGTTCATTAGTTGTGAAATTGAAGAAGCAAGGTGTTCTTTTCTAATTAAACGCATTTCCTTCTTCTTAAGATTTCTTTAATTCTTACCAAAAAAAGGTAAAATTAGTATTAATATTACATGACATTTTTAGGCTTATTATCAGAGGTCGGAATTAGGTAGAGTTATTCATGTACTTACACTGATTTCATACAGCGAAAGAATAAAGTGGATATGCTACAAATCCCGGGATTAATTAAAAAAATAGAAAAATATCCCACGATTTAAATAAAAAGTTACATATTTACTTTTACACACTTTAAACTACTTACTGCACGCGCGACGTTGCCACACTTACATCAATGACATCGGATGCTCGAAGTTGCAAAATTTGAACAAAAGGAAACAATAGCGGTAATGCGGAACACTGAGATTGTATCTCTTTCTAACGCATTCAAACTATATCTTAGCAATAAATCGGTTTATTGACACAGCTCATTCGCTTACCTCGGCCGTTTGAATAAGGAAAACTTCCCGAAATAGGCTTATGAGAATTTGCTTAAGACTATTAATAATTTGTATTGTAAATTAATGTAAACTAATAAAAACTGTATGTTAATAAATTATCTTTGTTTTATTGGTCTAATTCTGAGGTTTTTATTATTATTTATTTGTTTGTTGGCCACACGGGATTGTCCATTAGAAATCCCGGGATTATTCATCAGAAATCCCGGGAAGGTCCACATTAATATCAACATTTCGATGCAAGTACATAAATAACTCTACCTAATTCCGACCTCTGCTTATTATATATACTTTAAATAATAAGTGTTAATATAATTGTGTTTCCTTTGTTCTCTTACAGAAAAGCGTGTATCGTCCCGTACATCTTCCCGCCGGCACAGTCCGTCGTGGCGAGCGCCGACCGGTTCTCTAAGTTCAAGTGGTTCAGAGGTGTCGTTGCACCGCGGACGTCGGGGTTCAAGCGGGGGACCACGCTTGTCCAGGTTCTGTCACGAGTGCGGTCACAAATTCTCTGTCGACAGCGCCAAGTTTTGCATGGAGTGCGGCGTCAAGAGACTTGCTGTGTAGGTTACGATACCCATTGATGTGTGAGAGACTTCTAGTCTTATAAATAGTAGGGAGATCGAGCAGCGGACTTGTTAAGTCTACGATCAAGTATTCTCTAATACGTATAGTGACGTAAATTTGTTCAGAAACAGAGATAAAGTACGAACATGATATCTTAATATTGATATATCATGAATGAACATTTTTTTTAACTCGTGCAAGTTATTTTTTTTTCTACTATTCTGTATTTATACTGAAATGAAAAATACTTGATGGAAATATTGAAAGAACGATGTTTAATTTATTCTAAACATCGTTGAAACGAAATGAAATTAGGTATTTATAATTTATTATATATATTTACCGGAATTTATGGACTACTGTATACCGTACATTTTTACATTCACCCCAGGTTAGTATATTTTTTATACTTAGTAGATAATAATAATGCACAAATCGATAATGTTGGACCACTACATAAATGAATATATAAAGCTTCTCCTTAGTATGTAGTAATATTGTAATGTTATATAGAAAATGTTACCAAATTACTATAATTTATTAACTAATTTGTGCCTTCACTATTAACTTATAATACACAAAATTGATTATGCTAATATATTATTTTCGTGTTCAATGTTTTATGTTACGCAAAGTTTTAATTCTGTTGTACATTTTTAATAAAACGGAGGGTCGCCTTTTTAATAGATATCTGTGATACACATTCTCGGTGCAACAATAATTTTCTTACGGAATTATGGATCAAATGTTAATAATATGTTACAATGAGACGAATCGATGATAAAAATGATTGTATACCTATCTTATGTCCCAAAACATTTTAATAATGAAATAATTATTATGTAAGATAGGTACTACATTTACCAATCTTCAAATAATATGTTAGGGTATAATATATTTACCAATACCTACACATAATATATTTACCATAGAGATAAATTTTATAGTTGAAGAAAGGCCAGAAATCATAAAATGTCAGTGCTTACTTCGATGTTAATTTGATGCATATTATACAATCATCGATTCATCTTATTTATATGCATTTCAATATTCATTACAT
The DNA here is from genome assembly GCA_905475405.1 of Schrankia costaestrigalis. Lineage (NCBI taxonomy): Eukaryota > Metazoa > Arthropoda > Insecta > Lepidoptera > Erebidae > Schrankia > Schrankia costaestrigalis. The sequence goes on along the minus strand of FR997843.1, from coordinate 10,893,363 downwards.
TAGGATTTTCTGAAATATGACCACAAAAGCTATGATTCTACTGCTATACAAGTAAATACTTTTTAAATAAGTAAGTATATAAATTTACAGTTTTGTAGAGTCATAACTTAAATGTATTTCTAGATTTCAGAGAATCCGAATCCTAATATCCCTCAATTCAGTCACTAAATTAACAATTTCGATTTTATTGTTTTGTTTTGTACATTTTTATTATTAGTACTTAATCAGATTGTTATCGAAACAATATTAGTTTTAAATAATTATGACTTGGTACCTATCCAACGATTTCTATTAACGTCTCTCGTCCACAACAAAGTTGGCCATTTTAACACAAGACTGATTTTATTTTCAAAGTTTTGAACTTGATTGATCCTTAGTTACTGTTGTATATTGTTTTTAATAAAATAACAATTTTATCATGTAATAAATTAACATTTTAATAATGGTAATGTATTGTTTTATTTTTGTTCCCGCCCACTTCTCACGAGTATCGTACCTACGCGTCAACTTAACATGGCCGCCTTGAAGTTGTTACAAATGACTGCGAGAATGTCAGTCTTTTTTTTAGGTCTGTGTTGAGAGGCAAACAAGCAATTACTTTTTAAACTACACACATCAACATGGTCTAGGGATGTTTCAATTAAACCTTAACATTAAAATAAACCTTGCTTAAAATTAATAATCCTTGGATCCACCTTAGACTCTCCTGACACATCTGCAGCGGTTCTGCATACTTAAAACAAAGGTGTCAATATCCTGTTGTGGAATACTGTCCTAAGTCTTGCCAAGATGCAAGAAAAGCTGGTTTTCATGCACAATATCTTCAGGGAAATTCCTATGAGCTCCTCTCTGAAGCATATCCCAGGCGTGTTCAATAGGATTTAAGTCAGAGGATTGTGCAGGCCAGTCTAAAGCTTGGATATCATGCTGTTGTAACCAACTTGTAACGATACGCGCCGTATGTGGACGGGCATTGTCGTGCATTAGCTGGAAATTTTGTCCCATTTGCTGGCTCTAGCACCTCATCTCGCTATTTTAGAGCAGTCATATTCGGTTCTTCCTCGTGGGCAAACTATTTTGTCTAACTAGTTTGACAACGAGGAATTCCTTGTATCCCAACGAGGTCCGTTCTACCGCCGAGACAAATTCCTGCCCAAACCATAATTGTGCCACCTTGATATGCATGAACTTGTTGTTGGTGCTGCAGCAGTCGATTCCGTCGTCCAGGTTCTCTCCAAACGCGTACTCTTCGCGCATCAGGATAAAATCCAAACTCGAATTCATCAGTGAAAAGCAGAAGTTACCATTGAGAATGGTTTCAGTTTTCTTTAGGAACTTAATAATGTTTTTATAATCTGTCATCAATAGTTTTTTGTAAGGCCAGTACTTTTTAAGTTATTTTAAAAAATTTAAATATCCCTAGACGATGTTGATGTGTGTATTATGTAATGGTGTACCTAAAATGGATATCATAGCGTTCGGGACACAGTACACAGCTGGTAATGAAGTATTAAGCAGAATATAATAATTCTTAATTGTGATTTCTTGATTCTGATTCACCCATGAAACAGTAGAAAACACAGAAAAAGAAGTTCTGCTACGCTATCCAATGTGGGCGCCAGATTTTGGACTCAAGATCATCAATGCCACAAATGGCCCTTTTCGTTGGAAGTCAAATGGTATGAGCTGGTATTTGGAGTGCTTGCTTCGGGTGTTGCAGTATTGAATAGCTATACCAGACCATTTACCTTATTTAAGAAGGTACAGTCAGCTCCTTATAAATAAAGGAAAGCAAGTTTATACATATTTATAAATAAAACTACAGATTTGTTAAAAAAAGTTTTATTAAAAAAAGGCAAATTTATCGCATATTTATTACTATTTATATATGTACAAAACTATTGTTATACAATATAGCTATTTACAATCTCAAAATAAATGTTCTGCTTAAAAGAAATGGATTAATGAAAGCTGATCTTAATGAAGGTAATATAAAATCATAAGCTAAAGTCTCAACATGCTTTTGTGACCTTTCCTTGATGCTATGGCACCTCTGACTCTTAGTCTTCTGAGTGCTTCACGAAGATGTTTTGGCTGCAGAGGTCCAGCTTCCCCAGACTTGTCCAATACTTCAAGAGCTGAGAAACATATTACTTTTATAGTGACAAACAGTACATTCAACAAGTTAAAAAAATTGTAGTGTGAGCCTAGTGTTTCTAATAACTAAGAGGTGCCAAATTGCAATTTAAAAACTGCATATTGAAGACAACTAATGTCCATAATCTAATCTAACCATATCTTACCTTCTTCAACTACTTCTCCCACAAATACTTTAGCTATTCCAGACATAGCTATCACTACATTTTGACCAACAGAACACCCTGTTATGGTCTGCATCAACCTCTTGATGGCAGCTTTAGGAAACGCAGCCCTCCTGTACATTTCATATCTATCCAACTGCTCTTCGGTGAAATTTGAAACTAGAACTCTGCAAACATAAAGTAAATAAATTATATTGGAGTGTTTATAATTTAACATTTAGATATTCATATTAACACATTAGAAAATTTTAATTCAAAACCATTGTTTTAAATTCATTATTCTGTACCTACATAATAATTTTATTATTAACTAGCTGACTTGGGCCCACTTCATTGGGCGGCGTAAAAACGTGTCCCTTTTTAAAACATATTTCATTACTGCTCCTCTCCTATTAGTCATAGCGTGATACTATATAGCCTATGACACTCCCCAAAAACTGGACTATTAAACACAAAATTATTTTTTAAATCGGTTCAGTAGATCCAGAGATGACCCCTTACAACGTCACAAACACATAAACTTTACCTCTTTATAATATTAGTATAGATATATTAAAATACATACTGCATCTTTTCACGTTCTTCCTCCTCCAATTCTTTTTTACTCTTCTTTTCCCTTTCCCTTTCATTTATGAGCATTTCTTCAGTCATGTGAGATTCATAATTATTTGTAGATTCACTCTGCTGGAATTCGCTAATATTAGGCACAATAATGTTGTCTTCAAGAACCAATTTGTCATAATTTGTCTCAGTATTATCTGTATGCACTGGGTCAAGTGTTGTATGATCAAATGAGTAATCATTTAAATATGGTTCATACTGGTCAGTGAGTGTGTCTGGTTGTGAACTAATAAAATTATCAGAGTTGTCATTATAAATATTGCCAAGTTCATCTGCTCTGTGAATTTTTTCTACATTTGGTGAGCTATCTGAATATGTTTCTATAACTTCACTTTCAATATTAGTGCTTGGTGCACTTTCACCATAATTTACTAAAGTTGTATCTGAAACATAAAAGTTTATGATAAGATGTTTGAAAATGTACAGTGTATTTGTTGAAAATCATCTATGCACGCATTTTTTGGCAAACAATAATATGTACATGTCGGAGGATCAGTATTATGCCCACAAGTGTCAAGTTAACTACTTGGAAGAAGTTAAATATTCGCCAACGGGATATAATGAAACAATGACTAACTTCCGCAACTAGACAAGAAGATATAGTCAACAAAATGTACAACAAAGCATTGATAGACAATGTCAAAGAAGACAAATTAGTAAACATAAAATTAAATTAAATCTTACACTCAGGTTCATCTTTTAGTAACTTTTCTTCTATTTCGAGAGATATCTCTTGTGAATCGTCTTCAATGGAATCACTATGATCGAGATCGTGGACCAGTTCATCTTCTGAAATAATATATTTTATATCTTTAGTGTTTAATTCAGTAAGTAGTTAAATTGATAAAGAAGTGTTAAAAGTAAAGGAAGTTAAGAGATATACGTCATTATTTTCACACACCTCTTAGTCTTTCAGCCTCAGAAAGGCCATCACTGCTAGGGTTATCTGCCATCCTAGACGACAATACGTGTATTAGGTAATTTTATACACTGTGATTAAGTTGTATTTATACTTCTCACGCTTCAACGAGATGGAATCTATAGATTATCATTTAAAACTACTATTGCAATGCAAATTGCATTTTATAATCAAAATTAGAGCTACAAAAATATCTATTTACAGCTGTGACAGCCAGGTGACATTTCGCTATGACAATTTGACATAGAACTTTTTTTCTTAAAGTTTTTTTCTTTAGGAAACAGAGTAAAGTTAGTTATTAACCATGCTGCTTAATCATAGGTCTAGTTTTTTCAAGTTTGGATATTCATGACAACACACATACGTTAAAACTAAGTTATTATGAATATTTGTGTTGAATATTTGAACTTTGTCGCAAACAGACGTGCTTAAACGTGCTCTAATGCATTACTTTGTAAATAATTATAAGTGACCTAGATTAATATTCTAGACTGTGTATTGTGAAATGTTTTACGTAATGAACAATTAATAAGACTTTTTGTAGTGAATTATCACTAAGGAAGATGGCTAGCAACACTACTTCACCCGTGAAAGCAACCCATGACCCTGCCTCGAACTCCAGTGTGCCTGAAGTTGTGTCCACTGCAGAAATACAAAAATGGATTTCCTACACCGAGACCTGTTTAAACGAGATCTGTTCTATAACTAAAAGTGGAAAACTCAACTCCGAGCAGAAGCTGAAGGTATCATCCTTATGTAGAAAAATTACCCACAATTCCTCCCAAATGGCAATTCTTTACCAGTCCTTGAAACAAAAAGCCATACAGTCCTCCCTCGAAATTGAAGTCCTAAATGAAAATAGAGATCTGGCAGGATACTTAACCGGACTCAAGAAGACCATTGAACAATCTGGTACCGCAACCAAGGGATCTTCTTTTGCAGATGTCGTAAAAAAGGGCACAAATGATTATATTCGACCCAGTAGTCTAAGCTCTGTAGCCGTGTACCAAAGAAAACAAGCGAAGACACAAAGGCAATGGTTCAGAAACTTATCAGCCCAGAACAACTGAAACTACATGTGCGATGAGTAAGAAATACCAAAAACGGAGGTGTAATTATTAATACAGAGACCAAAACAGACGCAGACAAACTGAAGAACGCCGTACTGACCCGTGCGCCGAATCTACAGCCTTCCAAACGTAGACCTCGAATTGTGGTAGTAGGAGTACCTACAACTATGACAGAGCAAGAGGTCTTCCAATGTATTTATGACCAAAACGTCGAAGACAAATTTCTATCTATGGCCTACGAATCCTTTTTGTCCTCGATAAAATTAAGTCACAAGTCCGGAAACCGTGAAACCTTGTCATGTAACTACGTCATCGAAGTCTCTGCACAATTAAGAAAAGCCCTGATCACACAGCAAAGACTGTATATAAACTGGACCTCTTGCCCTGTTAGGGACTTTACTATAGTCACGAGGTGTTATAAATGCCAACAATACGGTCACGCTGCTAAATCATGCCGAGAACTTATTCCATCATGCAGCCATTGTGGGGAAATAGGTCACACTATCTCTGATTGCAAAAACAAATTGACCTCTCAAAAATGCGCAACATGTTCGAGGTTTAAGAAACCTAACGAGCATAAAACTGGTGATACTGAATGTCCTGCGAGAAGAATAGCTGAAGTGCGTTATATTAACTCAATAGACTATGAAGTAGCATAGATTATTATTAGTACCTATACTTACTTGTTATAACTTCTAATTAAAAATGATAACATACCACTTTGCCCTACTTAAAATTTTCTACAATTAAGCACATTCTATAATTTAAACAAAACACAAGTAATTTAATGTACCTAATTGTAATGATTATTATGTATGTATTTAGTAAGCATTTTTATTAAATTCGTGTTCTTATAAATATTATAAAACAAATAAATTATAGATATTAATTTAAAAAGTATTGTATAGAGACAGCGTTATGATTAATTAATGTTCCTTTAAAGTATAATAATTTGCCCCTAGAACGCCTGTAACACAGGAATAATAATACTAGTACAGGCATACTAAACTGTATATAGCACATAATTATGTTATAAGATTTATTTAAGCTATAATTTAAGACCATTGTAAATTGAATAAATGATTTGATTTGATTTGAAAAAAAAAAAAAAAAAAATTATATTATATGGAAATTTTACCTCATAAATACCAACACCTATACCAGATCAATAAATCCTTACAATCCCGTTGCAAATCTGGTATGTGTACATATACATATCAAAAATATAATTAATTAATAATTTTTCCATTGTGTTTATTTTTTTGGATATCAAAAATAATAAATGTGTAGATACATTCTGTTCCTTTATTTCCCTGACATATTGTTCTTATAGTCTCTACTCTCTCTACATAATGATATTTTTAATAATGAATTACCAAGTATCAAAGCAGGTTATTCTTATTTATTTATTTCCAATATCCAGGATCAACTTTCGATAACCAAACTCTAGTTTTTAGATGGTGTAGTGGTTGCAGCTTGCAGCACCTTATTACAGTTACAATGTTGTTAAATTTTAAATTGTCGTCTAGAAAATGCTGTAGTTTGTTAAGCCGCTTCTTCTCTAGCGCCTTGGAAGCAGTGAAGTTAAAGTAAAGTCCTCCTGCGCGCAGTTAAATTCAATGTAATGTCACTGTGATAGAATAGAAGTTAGCCAAGAAACGTCAATTGTGTGACTTCGTGTGATAATTTTGACAGCCTGCCCAAATATTGGTGTGAATGTCGATTTGTCGTCGAACGTGAATTAAAAATATTGTATTCCTGGTGCGGACAGAGAGTTCCATCATGAGTGCATTAATGAAAGTTGCCCTTACCCGTAGTCCTGCCTCACTGGTAAGTTATATCATCATTGTTTATGTGGGAAACTTATGTTATGTAATCGGAAGCGGTTACAAAATGTTATGATTTTTTTCCTTATACGTGGTTTAGGATTAAAAAGAAACGATTGTATTTGAATCATAAAATATATATTATTGTCTCATAAAAAAGTACAGAGATGTAATTTGCGAATAAATACTCTTTGCATAATAACCTAGGAAAACACATTCTTTGATCGAAGAAAACTCGTGATTGTTAGATTATATTTATCAAAATAAACAGTAGTTATCAAGACATTTTGTTATTATGTTATCAGGAAATTTCTTAAAGAAATTGATAAAATTTAAATTACCATATTTATTATTTTTGGCAGACATACTAGATCCTAAAACTCGCATTTTTTTATGAATCACTAAATAAATGTTTGTTTTTGTTGCAGGCCTCATACCTTTATAGGAACCTGCATTTATCAGTTGGAGGTGCTAGACCAATAAAAGATGCATCATCAAATACAAACACATCAAAATCATATGAAGTAATAGATCACAAACATGATGCTCTAGTGATTGGAGCAGGTGGAGCAGGCTTGAGGGCTGCCTTTGGTCTTGTACAAGAAGGATTCAAAACTGCTGTAGTTACTAAACTGTTTCCCACCAGGTCACATACTGTTGCTGCACAGGGTGGAATCAATGCAGCTCTAGGTAGTTGTTCTGATATTTATTATAAGCTTAGTTTTAGTGTAAATATAAAATATTGATCTTAAACAAGAATAAGAAATTCAGTGGTAATTATTTTACCATTGTCACATTTAGGTAATAGTAGAAATTATGTGACTAACCTTTCTGGGTACTATTTATATGTACCTATACAGATTGGTCAGTATAGTTTTCCTGCCTTCAATAATTAAAAAATTTGGATTGCTAAATTGGAAAGAATATCTGCATTTCAAACAAACTATGAAATGTAGTGCTTCATATCTCATGCAAGTTCTTTAGTTGCTTATCATTGTGAATGTTATCAGTAGTGTTTATATCTTTATGAAGAAAACTTTAACATCATATAAATGAAGTAGTTGTATGTAGTATAATGACATTGATACAATACCATTCATTTATTTGTCGAAAACATAGGTACAATATAAAAGATGCAATTAAGTTAAACTAAATTGTATTGTGGTTATTTACACAGTTTTTTACTTGTAACATTTTAATATTCAAAATATTTGCTTGCATGTTTGTTGCTATTTATAACAGCCCATTAATGTCCCACTGCAGGGACGGGCCTCCTCCAGTGACGAAGGGATACTTGCCCTACTAATACCATGCTGGCCAAACGGATTGGGATAGGGTTTAATTTCAAGTTTTTCTTCTTTTTATTAGGTACAGATAATATTCACGGATAGTCCCTTAGTCGGTTTTTACGACACCCATGGGATGACATGGGGTGGTGACACACTGTGTTCTTACTCCGTCACCGCACTAAGAGTTTGTTGCTATGTTAACAATAAATTTTTATTTTAGGTAATATGGAAGAGGACAACTGGCTCTGGCACATGTACGACACAGTCAAAGGATCTGATTGGCTTGGAGATCAGGTATATTCTTTATTTCTTTCTAACTTGTAATTAAGTTTTACTCTCTGTATAGTATACAGTTTTTTTTTACCCAAAGTTATTCAATGCAAATCTTTGTGTGCATGAACATGATTATTCGTCTGAGTGTTTCTATGTATAATAATAATATGTATGTATTTACAAATAAAAAAAGTATATAAGTACTAATATCCGTTCTGTTACCAAGCAGCCTTGCTTACTTTGGGAATAGATGGCGCTGTGTAGAGATGTCCGTGAATATTTATTTATTTATGTACAATCATTTTGTAAATCAGTTATGACTTACTTTTACTTGAATACCATGTGTCTGGGTGTAAGAGGTTATTTTAGGAAAGTAGTCATTTTCGGAATCAAAGGTTGTTTTCCGAAAAGTGGTCATTTTAGGAAAGGAAACATATTCACCCTAAAGGACAAAAATACTGTACATTTTCCTTCACCTTTAACACGCGTAATTTATATTAAACATAGGAACAAAAACAATATAAAAAAACAATGACTTGTAAAAGTGCTAAATAAATTTACTATGAATAAAATAAAGTATAGGAATATATAAGAAAAAGATAATAATTTATACCTATGTCCAGCAATCGGCGTCTATTGGCTGATATTATGATGATGATATGAATAAGTTCCGGTAGCTGTTAGTTTGGTTTACCTAGTAAGACCCCTTCTAAAAAAATCTGAAAAGAAGAAAGACAATGGAAAAAAAATTGGTACCCGAGGCGGGACTCGAACCCGCGTCTCTGGACTATACGCGTTCAGCGCCATGACCACTAGGCCACCCAAGTATCCGTCTCGACTACCAAATTTAACCATTGCTTTATACGGCGCGGCGCCAGAGCCGCAACTTAAAACTTAACTGTACAACGCCATGTAGGCGCAACAAGTTATACTTAGGTATAACTTATTAGGTACAGCTTTATAGGTAAAAAGGAGACATTCCATTTGGGGCCCAGAGCGAACAGAATGTTTTGAATAATTAAAATTAAACAAATAATTTTGAAAATCAATTAGTGTTTTCCATTTCTCCGTAGAAGTTGGGGGAAAGATTTTAGTTTTAAATGGTTGTGAACAGTATTTTAATTCAATCATTGGTTGAATTAATGGCGGATATTTTTTATGTTGCCACCCTTGAAAATAAAATAATATTATGTGGGTAAAAATTAATGTCTGAGATAATATATATTTTATTCATATAAAAGTATAATAATCACCAACAATATATTTGACTCTTATATTTTAATCGTTAAAAAAATAGAACTTGTACGCAATACCTACTATTGTAACACAATTATGTTGTCTTCCTTTTAATGAGAAGTCGAATGTATTTTTTTTTTAAATCATTGCAACACATTTAACATCTCTCATCTGTCAAGTGTCACTCCATTTGTGTCAATGTACTTTGTGATTCGTGTTGCTACTACGTATTGTGAATGTTTTGATGTGATTTATTTCAGATTATTATTGTATATTAATTCGCTTTTGATTATGGATTATATTTAGGTTTTATTTTAGACATTCAAATATTAATAATTAGATAACATGTTATGTGATAATTGTATTTTGAGCTATTTGGAGTATGATATAATTTCACTTTAAATACCACATATCTCACATCCTCGAAGTTTTATGGTAAAAATAATTATACAGGCCTATAGAGTAGTCATTTATCTTCATAACACACAAGGTTTCATGTATGTTCTTGGTGGGCCCCAGATGTATGGGCAAATGGAACGTCTCCTTTATATGTAAAGACCCCTTTTGTCCTCCGTCACATCACCAAATGATGCCGCGTTAAATGCCTCGTTGACACTGCGGTCGCAATAGCGGCTAACGTATACTTGGTTGCGGTTTCGAATCTCAAGCAGGACAATTCTTTGTGCGATTGGGAATCACTAATACTCGATGGTTTCACAAAGAATAATGATATAACCCGTGGTACGTGGTAGCGATGTCATGGGAATTAAAATGATTCCCTGAGACACCACAGAAGGTGTCATGGGGTATAGGTGATTCCCCGTGACACTACTGGGGTTATCATTTGGTGGTGTCACCTGGAAAGAAGGCTAAAGCCTATGGTAGATCTCAATCAGGTTTACAGGCCGGGACGTCGAATAGCAAATCATTACACGAACGTAGCAGGTGCTAGTTCGCTTATGAGACCCCCGATAACTCTTATTAGTAAAAGATATATTGATACAGCATTCAGGCAAATAACAAATAACGGTTTGTAACTTTGTTCGTCCGTTCGGCAACAATCCGAAATGGAGATTTACGGATGACTGATCTAGAGCGATAGAAATTGATCTATTTATGTCTCTTTCCGTTCGAATCAGACATAGTGTACAATTGCTCTAACAATTTTACCTTGCATAAATGCAAATCTTTGTGTGCATGAACATGATTGTATGCATTGGTCTCAATGTGTTTCTATGTATATATAAAAAAAAAAAAATTAAGTATGTATATCCGTGTCTAGTACCCATAGTACAAGCTCTGCTTAGATTGGGACTAGATGACGTTGTGTGAATGTGTGAGGAATATTTATTTATATAGAGAATTGACATGGCTCTAAGACTCAGATTATAACGTGATATCTATAGCAATTATGGAAACAAGCTTAGTATTTTTTTTAAGACAACTTCTACACTAGAGCCTAGTGTGGTCTTTTACAAATACAATGGACATCCAGACTCAGGACAATAATTTGCTGATCACACAATGAATACGTGGAAACTCGCGTACATAAGTTCTAATTTAACGAATTAACTAAATTTAGCTACGATTTCTTTTCTAGGATGCGATTCACTATATGACCCGCGAGGCACCACACGCAGTCATCGAGTTAGACAACTATGGCATGCCCTTCTCACGCACACCTGAAGGCAGGATCTACCAGAGGGCGTTCGGCGGACAATCACTCAAGTTTGGCAAGGGTGGACAGGCGCACAGGTGTTGCGCTGTCGCTGACAGGTAATTATTAATTAAAAACACTTTATAAAGCTATTGTTTTTGATAGGTCTGATTTATTAGTGTAAGTTGCTAATATAGCGCTATTGTTCACGTTGTTTCCAGAAAATATAACAATGAAAAGAAAATTAAATTAATGCGATTTAAAATACGATTAATTTAGATAATCGAAGGATTTTCTTGTAAACTTAAACTAGATTGATTTTGGGTTTGTTTTATTTGATAACATTTCCAATGAGCATCGAAATGTCAGGGACTCGAGATAGTACGTTATTGTTTTATAATAGCAAATATTAATCATTACAGCATCAGCATAGAATATAGGAATCAGAATATTGTACAATAATTATTATATAGACACTACAAAGTGCTTTGATATATTAATTTTTGGGAGAAGGTAACCGTAACTAAAATCCATAATAATTATTCAAACCCATCTCTTATTCATATGCATAGTTAGATAAGGAATTTTTACACTAGGTACACTATAACGTGTCATAAAATTATAACGTCAGTTAAGCCATTCATTTTTACGTGTCTATAATCTTACAACACAAGCGGTAATGTCTTAGTTAATTAACATATTGGGTACTTAAATCAATTAACGTCGATTTTAATGATGCTTTGTTCTTTAGAAGTTGCTAATTATGAGCTTGTTAAGTGACCGATACTACAATTATTCACATGAATATTTACTAAGCATTTACTGTGTGGTTTATTTCTTGATGACGATTTATAGTACATAGTACATATTTTGAAATCCCATTTGGCGCTTTAGGGACTATTTTTTTTAAACGAATTGCTAGTAAATTATAAAGAAAACGGTGGTTTTGATTATTAACTATTGTGATAATTCAGTAATCAATCTTAATGCTTTTTATTGATATTTTTATAATCGTTATATTACTTAATGCTATATAATAAAAATGTTGAGGAATACTTAATACTGTCAATGTATTCCTCAACTATTATACACACATCAAAAAAGTCTAAGCAACATGCATGATATTACAAATTTACCATTTATATTAATTTATTTTACCATTTATTTTAATTATAACGTTGTATTTTATTTTTAAAATAATATTTTTAGGGTTCTATGATGTAAAAATAACAGCTGTTTTCTTTATAAGTTCTTTTAATAACAGAAATTAACAATATTAGAACAGGTACATAAGAAACTAAACTTTTTTTTTACAAATTGAAATTTCTTAAGAAAATGAATTTATTGTGAAAGAATAGGACAATTTAATACAAAGTATGGCCTCCTCTGCTATTCAGAACTTGTCGGCAACGATTATTCATTGAATTAATGAGACTGTTTATGTCATCTTGCGGTATTCGCTCCCAATGGAATTGTAGCAAATCCTTCAGCTGTTGGGTTGTTGTCACTCCGTCCAAGTCCTTCAAAACACGTCTCTGGAGCATGTCCCATGCGTGCTCGATGGGGTTGAGGTCTGGCGATTGTGCAGGCCAGGGCAATACCTGGATGTTCTCCGTTGCCAAGTATTCACTGGTTCGCCGAGCTGTATGTGAACGCGCATTGTCATGCATTAACGTAAAATCGGAGCCAAAGGTTTGTGCAAATGGATGGACATAAGGTCTGAGAATATCCTCAACGTAATTTTCAGCGTTCATGTTTCCATTTACAAAAACGAGCTCAGTTCGCCTGTTCTTCATAATACCCGCCCATACCATAACTGTTGAGCCGCTGTATGGATGAACTTCCTGAACGCACCTGAGTCTTTCAGTATTTCCGGGTCGACGGTACACTCGCACCCTTCTTGTATCAGGCCTAAACCCGAATCGCGACTCATCGGAAAACATAATTTTATCCCATTGTTCCTGGGTCCATGTTATGCGTTCTCTACACCATTCATTTCGACGAGCGCGATTCCCGTGACGTATCGGTGGGCACCTGATAGGGCGTCGAGCTCGTAGGCCGTACTCATGCAGTCGATTTCGCACAGTTTGGGGACTTACATCAACACCACTTGAATTTTGTAGCCTCAAACTTATCTCTCGAGCGGTTAACATCGGCTGGCGTCTTGCAGTCAGTTGTATGTACCGGTCTTGCCGAGTGGTTGTACTCCTTTTACGGCCTGGATGCTGTTCAGCGGGTTCCCCTGTATTATTGTAGCGCTGCCAAAGACGACAAATAACACTTCTATGAATACCAAAATGTCGAGATACCTGAGATTGATTACTTCCCGCTTGCAACATCCCTACAGCTCTTTGCATTTCATCTGCCGTCAAATGACGTCGCTCCATGACGTAAAGAATATCTAACAATTCAATTTTGTCGCCAACTGTATTTAAATGGTTGGTAAAATTATAAAATCAAGACTAAAACGTAGCAATTAACATGCACTCAAATTCAAACAAATTCGCAGTCATTTGAATTTTATGAAAAAAAACAAAACATAATCGAAATTTTTTTACCTATACACTTGAAGTTTACTTACCTATACACTTTGAGTGAGTAAATACTTAGAAATTAATTAATATAAATGGTAAATTTGTAATATCATGCATGTTGCTTAGACTTTTTTGATGTGTGTATTATATTACTATTATTATACTATTGTATTATGTGTGTATATGTATTATTTACATAATAATATTATTTATACTTATACAATATTATTATGTAAATATCAATTTGCCATAAGCTAACCATACATTATTTTTCCTCAGAACGGGTCATTCACTCCTCCACACACTGTATGGACAGTCCCTACGTTACGACTGCGAGTATTTCATAGAATACTTTGCGCTCGACCTTCTCATGGAAGATGGCGTCTGCAAGGGGTGCATCGCGCTTAACCTTGAGGATGGAACATTGCACAGGTACATCTAATTGCATTTAATAATACCATAATGATTGTTGGAATAATGTAAGACTAGAATGTTGTTTGTTGTGTTGGATCACGCCAACAAGGAAGCTAGCTTAAAAATCGTATAGGGTAGAGCTCTTAGATTGTTTTTTATTATTAAAAAGGCAATGATAAACCTTCATGTTAAGTTACTCTCTTTAAATTGCTCCTGAAATCCTTTAAAAAAAGTCAAATCTTTTGCACATTATGCAGCACAGGTAACATTAAAATTTCTCTTAGTATACTCTTAGAATAGAAATCAAGGAGTACTTAAGTACAGTAATAACTAATATAGATAGGTTTTTCTAATTGTTAGTCATTGTATGTACTTATTCATTTATGTCATAAGAAATAATGTGTTAAAATCATACGATTTGCAAAAACATTACAATCGCCTCGCAAACGTCAATAACAGACCATTTAAAAACAATAAATCATTAAACACGGCTATGATTTAACTAAGCATTTAAACTGTACTATTAAACTTTTCTTAATCGTAATTTAACAGTGTGTGCCGCATCCCTATTACCACAAGTATAAAAATTAGAAACGATACAATTGCAAACACTTTACGAAGCATAAATTCGTCACCATGTCATTTTGATAGTGTCATGTAATTTTTTCGTGCATATAAATAAGAATTAAATTATTGATACTTCGGTCCGTCAACAGTCTTTTTTGTAATGTAGATTCACGGTTGACGGAAGTCGAATCTACCTAATACGTAATGAAAAGACCTACTTGTATTACTAGTCTATTCCGGCCCTTACGGGTTCATTTCGGACGTGGTGCGAAACCGTTTCGGAATTTCTCCGGAGCCAACTATTACAACGTCTTTAGAGTGATCTTTTGTTTAAGCTGTTTAATTTCAGGACTTAATGCAACTCTTTGTAATATTTTGTTTTTTTTTAAATTAATATCCAGACTTACAACTATTTTTACATTTTCAAATCTTATGCAATAGGGAAGTAAACATAAATTTTAACTTAATCTTTATAACTAATTACATTTAATGTTACCCTTGTGAATTCACATATTATAATTATTGTCCAGGTTCCAAGCGAAGAACACAATACTGGCGACAGGCGGCACAGGACGTTCGTACTTCAGTTGCACGTCGGCCCACACTTGTACTGGTGACGGCACAGCTATGGCGGCTCGCGCTGGCTTACAGAACGAAGATATGGAGTTCGTGCAGTTCCATCCTACTGGTGAGTTAGTTAATTAATAATAATAAGTTAGTAGTTGCTTCATTCATCTTAATACTATAACCAATACTCCGGTATAGCTTGTTATGTGTGTGTCTTCATCAATGTTCACATACAAACCAGCGCTGTTTAGTACTACTAACTGTAAGAGTTGGTGTTTTTTGAAAAAGACTCATATATTTATGTGGGACGTGAAGCGCTACATCATTTACTCTCAAAATATGTATTTTTGAAACGACACGACTACCACGCTAGTTCTTATGATACAGGCGTCCGTTACTACTATGAAACTCGGAGTACTTCCGCGCTGCGCTCGTCACATTACTATTTGGAGATGTATTAACTTAGCAAAACTGTAGCGCTTGCCGAGATAGCCTCTTGCTGAGGATACCTACACTCTGTTTATTTATACCATAGTACAAATATATACAGTATTTCGACTTCCGGACGAAACGCGAGTTATACCTACACGCTCACGATAGAGGTGGCTTTGCGGAGTGAACAGTCGCGACTGTGCCGCAGTAACGAGCGGGAAAGTAGGTAAATGTAATTAAAAAGCTGGAGGTGGGCAGCCCTATCGCATGTTTACGTACCGCGCAGCCGTAGGCATTTATAATAAATATTCGGCCGAGATAGAATACTGGTTGTACTGTGCTCTTGCTGAGGATACCTATATTTTGTTTATCTATACGTTCCGTCGTCTCGTTCCAATGCATTCTAGATTCTCTGGTCCAACATTTGGCTCTGTTAGCGTAGTCGCATTTTAGATCATAACGTGGTGGGTGCGGGGCCTGCTTGTTGGTAATAACGCATCCGTACAGGCTCTCACTAACTAACAAACTTAGTGATAGCCTTTTGAAAATATACAATTAACCTCTTTTACTTTAGCCTATTTAGGCTGGGTGTCGAATGTAAAAACAGAAACACGCTTGTACGATAATACTGTTCGTACAAGCGTGTTTCGGTCATATTACGTTTATTGATAATCTAGGATGTAAGAGAGAACTTTATATTATCCGTATATTCTATGGCTGTGTGGGTGTTTGAAACTGGCGACATTAACCCCCTTACTCATAAACGCCTCTTAAATTTATACACTGTTTAGCGAGATTTTTATAAGTAAAATCAACCTTATACCTAACAAAACCGTAAGAATTGAAGCTTATCAATTAACTAAAATTTAAGAGGCGTTTGTGAGTAAAGGGGTAAGTTGCATGCCATATCTCCTATGTTCTGATATCTATGGTAAAAACCCTTAGCAACTATTTTACAGACACATATAAAATACATATTTTGAATAACACTTTAATACCTAAAAGCGTACAAAAAATAGTACATAGTTAGTCAATTAGGCGTAGGTTATCAGTGTACGTAAAGTTTATTTATATGACGCATGTGACTGATAGTTACTATGAACCTAAATGATATATTGTTAGTGTATCACGCGTATTTATACTGACATTTTGATGTTCTTTTTGTGATTTTGTTAGCTGCTTCCAATTAGAAATATGCCTGTAATAATGATTCCAAAGAGGCTGGTTTTATATAAACAAAGTTCCTACAATAGCTAACTCCAATTAGATATAGGTATAATGACTTTATATTATAAAGTATTAATACAATCATTGATGACTGTGATTGGGTCGCTTTATTAGGTGCCGTATGATGCACGGAGACGCACGGTTAAAAATACCTTTCTAGCCCAAATTACAACGACGTAATTAATATACTATCTATCTCAGCCATGACAAAGGCTCCCCCAAGTTCGTGTCTCTTTTATTGCCCATGTACAAATATTATTTTGCTGAAATTATGAGGCAATTACCTTTTTAATCTACTACAAAATTAGGATTTGGTGCTCATTCATTCACAAGATTTTATTTAAAAACTTTCCAAATAAAAAAAAACTTGTTTGAAATAGTAAACTTTTAAGCGGACACCAAAAAATCCTTTAGTACTTTAGTTTCCTTTTAAAAAAAATGTGGAAATTCTGTAAATCATTAATGTACACGATATAGCGTAAGTATTAATATACGCACCGGTTATCGTCGCTCGGCATTATAGTGAGAAAATTATTTTCCATTGTGTTCTATATATTTCTATAACCTACCTCAATACGTCAAATACTTTTATATAATTATGTTTTTCATAGGTATCTACGGTGCCGGTTGTCTAATAACGGAAGGCTGCCGCGGTGAAGGTGGCTTCCTTGTCAACGCTAAAGGAGAACGATTCATGGAACGATATGCACCTGTGGCTAAGGACTTGGCCAGTCGTGATGTCGTATCGAGAGCCATGACTGTTGAAATTATGGAAGGTAAGGAAATATTATATTTTTATTTTGGCCTTTGTTTATAAGATAGGTATGTTCTTTATCTATAGTAACATACTATCAATGGCCTACTGCTCGGACGGAAACTTTATCTACCATAGCTTTGCTGGCCATAAGATTTAGTATTAGGTTTTATTTTGTTTTTCTATAAATTACGACATCCATAGAATAAGATGTTGCAGTGGCATAATGTATTATTACTCTATTACCTACCACTTCGAGAAAGTAGTCCATTTAACAGAAGAAAACGGATTGTCAAGTACCAAAGCCACAAAAACTGAGTTAGATACTCTTAGTTCACTTGCGGACTAAGATTATTAAAAAGTCAATCTTTATTTATTTTTAAACTTTTCCTCTCAATATGTAAGATATATAACTAGCATTGTGATTGTCGCATTTAGTTATTAACCTTGTGAACTCTGTAGCCGTCTCAGTGATCAATTTACATGGAAAACCACACAGCTCAATTAATAAGATGTCAGGTGAAAAATGTTTGTTTAATTAAGCAATGGAAAATTAGAAGACGGGATTTCTATATTGAAAATCAGAAAAAATTTATATATTATTTAGCTCAATTGACATTTTCAGATATTTATAGTACTTGTGATCCAAACATAGCATATAATATTTTCTTTGATTTATTTAAGTTGCTCTATGACCTTTGTTTTCCCTACAAGATTATAACTGTACACAATCACAAAAAACCTAAGTGGGTTTCACGGGGTATTAAGATCTGTAGTGCTAAGAAACGCCAATTACTGTGGAAATATAGGAAATGTCCCAGTGTAGTTAATAAATCAATATTGATGCAATACACCAAGAGATTTAAAAAGATTGTGACCTTAACCCAACGAGCACAAAGTAATAATAATATTTTAAATTCAAATAATAAAGCAAAAGCTGTATGGCAAGTTATAAATACTGCAAAGCATAATAGACCAATAGAGTCTATCCCATCTATTAAATTAAATAACAATATAATAACTAACCCATATGACATATCAAACACATTTAATAATTATTTTATTGATAAGATTACGCCCATTGTAACTACGCATAAAGATCAGCATAAGCTATACCTAGACTCTAGACTTGACTCAATTTTTATGAAACCGTGTATACCAAATGATATAAAACATATCATAAAAGGATTAAAAAACACCAATAGTGTAGGTTATGATGGCATTTGCACAAAAATTATTAAGTTAGCTACAGATTATATAACGAAACCTCTTAGTCACATTTTAAACTTATCTATAGAAACGGGTATATACCCTGAAAAACTAAAGGTTGCTATTATAAAACCAATACACAAAAAAGAAAGTAAAGAAGACATAAATAATTATAGACCTATTGCTTTAATATCAATCTTTTCAAAAATTTTCGAGAAATATATATATAATGAATTAGTTAAATATTTTGAAACTCACAACATCTTAGCTAACGAACA
Source organism: Schrankia costaestrigalis (assembly GCA_905475405.1). Taxonomy (NCBI): domain Eukaryota; kingdom Metazoa; phylum Arthropoda; class Insecta; order Lepidoptera; family Erebidae; genus Schrankia; species Schrankia costaestrigalis. Next base: position 10,874,169 of record FR997843.1, on the reverse strand, counting down.
AAAGGGCTTTAGACAAAATAAAAATATTAATTTAGCTATATATGAATTCCTAGAAGTCATAATGACTAATGTTGACAAGCGAAGACCGATATGCGCCATCTTTATGGTTGTATACGATATCTTATTAAGTAAGCTTGAAAAATATGGCATTAGAGGTAATATTTTAAAATTAATTGAAACCTATGTCAAAAATCGCACTCAGTTTACACAAATTACCAGAATCAACTATAAAACAAAAACAGAAGAAACTTTCCTATCAAAAGAACGTAAAATACAATATGGTGTACCACAAGGTAGTGTATTGGGGCCACTTCTCTTTTTAATATATATTAATGACCTTCTAAATTCAAATTCTAGCCCAATGACACTTTTCGCTGACGACAGTACCGTTGCCATTAAGTGTAATGATAAAGAAACCTATGAGCATGACATAAATAGAACCCTTAATGAAATAATTAAATGGATGGATGCTAACAACCTAAAGGCAAACATAGGCAAAACTAAAATAGTCCATTTTAGTCAGCGTTTAAATCCAACTATGCCCCAGATTACCTATAAAGATGAACCTGTGTCTAAAGTTGAGTCAACAAAATTTCTTGGACTTAATGTAGATAATAAATTAAAGTGGAAATATCATATCGAGATACTTTGTAAAAAAATCAATAAGTCCGTATATGCTCTACATGAACTCAAACAAAAATCAAATGTTAATGCCCTATTGACTGCATATCATGGTCTAGTTGCCTCAGTTCTGAGGTATGGTGTAATTTTTTGGGGAAATTCAACTGACAATGATCTAGTTTTTAAGGCACAGAAACGGTGTATAAGGGCTATGTTTGGACTTCAAGTGGACGATAGCTGCAAACCTTTATTCCAAGAGCACAAAATTTTAACTCTCACAAGTGTATATATATATGAGGTTGCAGTTTTTGTAAATACCAACAAAAATCTTTTTACATTAGCTTCAGAAGCCAATAATAGACAACAACGCGACCCATTTCGCCTCTGTATTAATCGAACCAGTACCACATTAATGCACAAAAGTGTGTTTCACATGGCTCCAGTAATTTATAATAAATTACCTATACAAATAAAAGCATTAAACTCGACCTTATTTAAGAAAAAATTAAAATTCCTTCTAGCTGAAAGGTGCTACTATGACCTGAATGAATATTTGAATGATAATTTTAGTAAGTTAAACTTCTAGCAGTGATTATTAATATTGTCAATAGTACATTTTTAGATAATTTTAATATATTTTATTGATACAGTTCTTAATTATACGTTTACCTTTAGTTAATTTATTGTTACTTATTATTATTGCAGTGACATTTATATTATTTTCTTCGTATTGCTTTGTAATTGTATCTGAATTTTATTATATAATTGTTTGTATAACGTGAAATTCTCATACTTATAATAATTAATTAATACTTTATTAATACTAATCTTTAATTATTAATGTAACGTTTGCATGCCTAACGGTAAAATCACTTGATACTATTAATTTAATAACACCATTGTAACAGTGTTTTTGTGCAAATAAACAGATTCTTATTCTTATTCTTATTCTTAAAAAATTCTTAATAGCATAACAAATAATACTATGACGACATATGAGTGTTTCCCAAGTTAAAAACTGGGTGTGTTTATATTGCATCATCAGATTAATAATATGAAACTCTTTCACAGTATGTAGGTCATGTGGAATTATTAAAATTACGTATTTTATGACGTCATTGTTCATCGATTTCCGGGTCCTGACGTCAATCACGCTACTGTCACTGCTCAAACCTAGTTTTCCGTATATCTCTCTTGTAACATTACTATAACCTCTTCATATTAGGATACCTTAGGAGACCTTTTACGTTTACCTTAAGTAGCGTTAAAGATGCTACCTGTACCTACATTTTCATTCGAAAATATGTTTTATTTCAAGGGATTAAAGTATGTATAGTTTACGATCAAATATTTGTATTCCCAAAGAGAAGTTTTATTACACACTAATTACGTAAAATTTAGCCATTCATTCGTAATAATTATAATTAATATCTCTTGTAGTTTGTAGTTATTTCAACGTATTTCATGTTTTATGAAACCTTGTCATCACTTCAATTACAACAATAGTAAATAATTTATGACTATGTTAAGTACATACCTACCTTACTTAATATCGACAGATGTGATTAGCAGAACATAATGCCGTATAAAGTATAGATTTTTAATATATTACTAGTGATAAGTAATCCTGATTCCACTCGCTTATTGAACAACCCATTCTCTTCAAGATAATAATATAAAGTTGTAGTTCTTGAGATTAGCTCATTACTAAATATTACTAATCCATATTGTAGAGACAATATTTAATATAATATAATTCCGCATACATTCACACATCATAATTTAGGCTCCTAACTAAGCAGACATTATACTATACTCAATACTTTATTGCGTTTCACAAGTAATAAAAACGTCATAACGAACATAAGAACGTTTGTTTTATGGATACTAAGTTATTGATATACATACATTATACCGTTTCTTCTAAATACCTACCTATATTATATTACTACCTACATTTCAAAAACAGAGAAACACACACATGCCTTTAACTAAAGATGTTCTCTGTTACAATAGGTCGCGGCTGCGGTCCAGAGAAAGACCACGTACATCTTCAACTACACCACTTACCCCCAGACCAGCTGAAACAGAGACTGCCAGGCATTTCGGAGACCGCCATGATCTTCGCCGGAGTGGATGTTACTAAAGAGCCTATACCAGTACTGCCAACTGTGCATTATAATATGGGAGGCACGCCTACTAACTTCCGAGGAGAGGTGAGTCATCATCATAACAGCCCATTAATGTCCCACTGCAGGGACGGGCCTCCTGGGTGTTAACACACTGTATTCTTACTCCGTCACCACACGGAAAATCCATCATCTCTTGCTGTTTATTTTTTTTAATGTTTAGAAAAGCTTTTTAGTATAGCTGTCTTGGTTTTGTATTTACCATCAGTTACACCGCTTAGTCTAACAATCTTTCAGCATATGAGCTCCCTCCTTCCTATGAAATTATTTAGACAGATCGGTAAATTGATGATGACTTGTAAAGTCATGCTAACTGAGAGAATATTACGGTTAGACATGATACAAAGCACGTCTAAATAAGTATTCTTTAATGTGCAAAGACTTACGAAGATTATACAAGTCAAGTAAACCTTAACTATCTAGAAATAACGACGTAATTGGAATGACAATTACCAAGTTTAAATTATCTACTAAATAAATCTTGGTATTTACACTCGTTTCAAAATAGACTCATTAGATAATAAGTATTGTATTTAGATGCTCAATATTTACTTGTCTCATATTATTAATGGATACACACCAGTGGCGAAGGGTGGATTTTTATAAAAGGGAAGCCGAAGATTCCGTGGACTTTTGTTCTACTTTATATTACTATTATTCTGTAGTTCATAGGTATTCGTGAGAAAATGTTTCGATTTTACCTAGTTGTCCCGAACTCATAAACTTAAAATACGAAAATGTTTCTCTGTTTGGAAGACTTCTTTGATCAATTAGATTAATTGTTTATATTGCTATATCCTAAATGATTCTACATACCTACTTACTTACTTTTAGAATCTGAGAATACTGTCTGTAAGCCACTTACTTATACGTATCGAAATGAGATAATTGTATTAAAATGTTTCGTAAATCCACAGCGCCGGCGTTTCTTATATTTATAATTCAATTTCGAGAATGATGTTTTATCGCACATCACATAATAGGATAGTCAATATAATATAACACTATTAACCTGTCCCTTATAACAACAAACTATTAAATTTGCTGAAAACAATACAAACAAGTACTTACAAAAATATTCCATAGGATCCCAACGCACTACGACAAAAATAAAGTCAACCAATGCACAACACATAATACACAATCATAAATAATTAAACATACAAATTTTACTACTTTAAACAAGAAAGCGAATTTTATAACCTATTTGCAGAAAATAAATACAAATATCTGTTTTTTCTTCAAATGGTCCTATCGTTTACCGATGATTCTGCCAAAGTCAAGACGCAAGCCGTATAAAAATATAAAAACAAATAAATATAATTAAAAACTAAAAATTCAGAAGAAAGGCTGATTTCTATCAGATTTAAATAATTGATAAAAACAAAGGAATGTCAATGGCAAATTAAGTACTTAACGTGAAATGAAATGAAACTTCGTTACAATTGGTCGGTCCACTGGTTGCAATAGTGCTTTCTCGCTCTCGCAATGTTGTAGTTGTATCTTTTATCCTTGTCATAAGCCGATGGCCACCGGCTTATATGGTACCTTAGATCGACGAATACAAAGTGTCACGTGACCGTACGATTTCCGTACAGTCTGTTGTACTGGATTCCTAATTTCGCGACCGGCTTACTGCGCTCCGCGCATGCGCGCTTTAAGTACTCTCTGACTGAACCATAACAAGTTGTTAGTTGACAACCTTTAATTACAAGATGGCGTTATGAGTACGTAAATAATTATATTGAAAATTATTATTACTGTAATTATTATTGCGATTTACGTAAGAGAATACTTTTTTGTTTTATATTATTTTGTATTGAGTGGATGTTGCGTCATTGATTTATAATTGATTAATAGACAATGCTAAGCGGTTTTTGCAAAGGTAAGCCGGTAGGAATCGAGTTATATGGACACTTCGCCACTAATACACACGTACGACTTCGGCGCAGTAGTATTAATTTACTATAAAGATTAGGAATACAACTAATAACACTTAAAAAAAAATTTAACAGGAACCTAAATATTTCATACATAGTTTCATATATTATTCGATTTAGTTTATAATTTCTTTATAGATCCTACTAGTGGTGCAGCACTGAATTGTATGGTCAACATGCACGAAGTCTAATTTTAATGCCTTGCAGCCATTGATTTATAAAAAACCCAAGATGCACATTTTCAAACAAAACTAACAGCCGAAAGTGTCACCAAATTAAACATACGCAATAAATACGTATAGTAATATCGTAAACATATTTTTTTTTTCAATTTCAATCTTACACGAATGACATAAAGTTGTATTTAAAAAGTAATGCACATAAAGCAATAAAATTTAATGATTGACGTTTGCCGGTAGAACAACGCGATACTAATTTAAAAAAAGTGCACAATGCGCCTATTTGTTGCGGACGTTTTTGGGAAGTGGAGTGTGTATCTTTGGTTTTTTGTAAATCAATGCTTGCAGCACAATTATGTGTTGGTTCTACAAAGAATATATGAAAAGTAAAATCTGACTGAAGCTTTGGATGAGTGTAATCATTCCCTTTGCTGACGCGCTTTGTATACTATTTATCAGATCTTATGGGTACGGTGACGTTTAGTATTTGTCATTACTAGAGATGTAGTAACACTAATATCGTTTTTAAAAATACCGATTTTATATCTAACCGATATAATTTACAAACAAGAATAAATCGATTATGGGTACAAAATAAGAAAGTAATCTTTTTTTAAATATTTATTAATTATGCCGAATCAATGCGTGATTCATCTGATGAACAGCTTGATGAATTACTTAATTCGTCACTTACTTGACATAATAAGTGAAAATCTACTGAATTGTCTAATTTGATGTCTCTTCCTCTCACAGTCATGAAGTATTAGATTTTTGTTTTTTCCAATCATCGGCAGTTACGTGGTCACAGGTCACAGGCCTCTTTTAATAATGACATTATCAAGATTTTACCGCTATGACGTACGAATCCCGCCAAAAAAAAACTTGCGGCCTATCCTCGTAAAAACTAATATTGAGTTATAAGACAACTGAAATTATTATATTAATTTCTATGATTATAAAAAAAAATAATCGATTTAATAATTTTTTTAAAAAACCATTCGATTTTAACAATTTTATTTAATAATGACATCATCAAGATTTTACCGCTATGACGTACGAATCCCGCCAAAAAAAAAACTTGCGGCCTATCCTCGTAAAAACTAATATTGAGTTATAAGACAACTGAAATTATTATATTAATTTCTATGATTATAAAAAAAAAATAATCGATTTAATAAATTTTTTAAAAAAACCATTCGATTTTAACAATTTTATTGTGTCAATCTCTATTGACATTCGTTCCGAGTCGCGCATACGATTTTAAAATTTATATGTTTATATTTTACATATTAGGGTTGAAGATGGAATATAAAACAAATATTTCATATAATTTAATTATATATAAACGTCTAAATAATATTTTTAATTTTTTATCAGTTCGGATTCATAAATTGATAGCTTTTATTTTTAAATTCTACAAAAGCAAACTAAGTAACATGGAAAAGATCAAATGTCACCGTACCTTTCCTGTCTGATAAAGACTATAGTGTGTTATTTCTAAATAGAGATGTTCGTCATAAATATAACCGTCTTCTCAAACAATTTCATTAGATTTTGTTATTAAGCTTCAAAAAAGTCTCACTTTTCTTTCACAATTTTTTTTTCTCCTTTCAGCTTTAGTGCGTCTAATCTAATTTTACCCCCTTTAAGAATATAACAGTGCGCTAAACGGGTTAGATTTCTTTGCAGCTGACTGTACCTATCTGTAGTGAAGGTTGGATAACCCTGATCTTCTAACAATACACTTAATTGTTCAGCCTGCACTTCTCTGGAACGTTCATAATGAGATTAACAAAACAAGCAGTGCATTCAATGCCAGTGTATGAGCTGTTTCGTTGTCTGTAGGTTACACAATTTTAATCCGGTTATATAAATTTAAACAACGCTTATTATAATGTATTTAGATATATTTATTTGTTGTCTGTCTATTTTTTTTCCTATTTACTTCTTAACTATTTAAAGTACATTTTACAATATAAGAACATTTTGTTCTTATTCTAAGAGCGTTTATCAACTTCGGCTCACTAGCGCCGCCTGAAAAAAAAAACATAAATCGCAAATAAGATAAAATGTTGTTTACAAAGTCTTGAGAAAAGGCAATAAAGTATTTGTATAACACACTCTCAACAATTTAAATGTTTTAAAATTAGTTAAATTTCCCATTCGAAAGAAAAACGGCCGTTTTTATTTTGGCATTCAATAAGACTTTGGAATATTAATTAGTGCTTCATTTGTTTGATTAATAAAAAGAACAAATACCTCTGGCTGGTCAGTGTAGTGTTATTGGATTAAGATTCCTTTAGAGTCATTGGAAGAAGCCTACCCTTGAAGTACGAGTAGTATGATTCCGGTCAAATATGATTAATCTCCGTGTGGTGACGGAGTAAGAATATAATATGACACCACCCCATCGCATGCCATGGGTGTCGTAAAAACCGACTAAGGGACTATCCGTGAATATTATCTTTACGAAATAAAAAGAAGGAAAACTTGAAATTTAACCCTATACCAATCTGTCTGGCCAGCGTGGTATTAGTAGGCCAAGTATCTCTCCGTCATGGGAGGAGGCCCGTCCCTGCAGTGGGATATTAATTGGCTGTTATGATGATGATGATTAATACTAGTAGAAGGAAACTTGTGGATAAAATGAGTATCTGTTACGCTCGCGTTTGTTATCTCGGGGTCAACTTAGTGAATGTTCCTTTATGTATTTAGTAAACAAATACTTTATTCCTTTGACTCCGAGTGTCATGTTTATTAATTGCACCATTAACCCGTGTTCGTTATTTGATAACATGGGTACCACTAAAAGAGGGTTTTTTATACAGAGCTAACTAAGGATTACAGCTTTTAACTATATATACTTAGTTTGAGTTGAATAAATTAGACGTTAATAACTTATAAGTATGTTATATTATGTTGAAAATAAATGTGTCTTTGAGAATGTGCAAGCCCCTGACCTACATTATAGAGCCCCACTAAGGCGGGCCATTATTAAAGAGACGTATTGGTGTTGAAAGAAGTAAGGAAAGCCGGGGGCTTTTCCACCTTTCGGGACTCCGACACACGTGCTTGCCTGAAGTAGACGGCATTTTAAGGGTATCCAAAGAAAAAAAAAATCTACTCATAGGTTCTCAATATTTGAGCTCTACACGATAAAGAGTTATAAAGATGATATAGCTCTTAAAAATAAGATAATAATGAGAGAGATAGGTAATAATGTGTTTCTACCACAAAACTTAATATTTTAGCTTACATACTACACAAACTCACGCCTTTTTCCAAAGAAGGGTAGGTAAATACCACTGAGCGCCACTCCGCTACCCACTTTTCACCTACACCTTTGCCGTGGTGTGGCGAACATCACTACTGCCTGCGAGATAATTTCTATAACATCTCAACTTGTTTCAGGTAATCTCTCATCACAACGGCCAGGACAAGTTAGTGCCAGGTTTGCTCGCAGCGGGCGAGGCGTCATGCGCGTCGGTGCATGGCGCTAACAGACTGGGCGCCAACTCGCTGCTTGACATCGTCGTGTTCGGTCGCGCCTGCGGACTCACTGTGGCCGAGACCAGTCGCCCGGGTGATGCGCAGGCACCTCTTAAAGATGTAAGTACATTTTTGCCGAGTCGGGATTTTCCTGATTTCCAAAAAGTGGAAAGGCTACTCGTAATAAGATGTAACCTTTCCTCTGGTGCTTGGTAAGAAGGTTGGTCCGATAGGGTTAAATGATCAGCAAATATAATTTGTGAAACATTGTTGACTATTTTGGTAATGGAAATTAAATCAACTCCCGGTTAATGTCATTGGAAGGTACCGAAAATATCCAATCTTGTTGATAAATATTTTGTCTTAATTTCGCCTCAGTTCCGCATCCGTCGCGATTGTTATATTGATACAGTTGCCACATATTATGACGTCGTTCTTATGAATAGGCCATTGTATTACTCAACGGCCTATGCATAATATAGTTGTTTCATAAAATACGATCCTATATTATCATTATATAAAGATGAAGCTAAGACAGACAAATATAAACTTCTTTTTTTTATTATTTGCATATTTTATTTAAACGCATGAATCTCATGTGGCGGATAATACATACATTTTATCTGATAAATCATGTCAACTTTTTTATAGACGTATAAATGAAAGAGACAGTCGTTTTAAGTTGTCAGACAAACAGATAACTTGTTGATGCAATTATTGACACGCCCTCGCCTCGCCAACATGTAAAATTATTAATATGTTAATTTGTAGACGTTTAAGTGGAATAAAAGTAATTTAAGAACTATCGTCAATGGCTGTTTGAAGACTATTCTATTTGGTTGATTATTATTCGATGCACTGAGTTATCGATCACGCAATTCTCCACCAAATATCTGCTTATATTATGTGTATAATAAATTTACTAATAAAGTCTTTGCAATCTATAAACGAACATAATTTTATGCCTAAGAAAACGCGACGGCCTAAAACAAAGACTATGTTGTATGTAGTTTTGTTTCAATAAATCTTGAGTGTATCAGAAATTAGCAACATAAGTTTGTAATATTTTTAAAATGTTTCTTTTTTAATATGTATTATATAAACCATACAAATGAAATCTTCTTTGTGAACAGTCAACTGGCGAGGAAAGCATCGCGAACCTAGATCGCATCAGATACGCCAACGGTAGCATACCCACCGCCGACCTGCGCTTGAGGATGCAGAAGTGCATGCAGACCAATGCTGCTGTGTTCAGACAGAAGAGCACGCTCGAGGAAGGTAGGATATTTGCTTTTTATACTCACCGCAGTAATTAACTACTCGTTACTTATATAACTTACTAGCTGACCCGGGCCCACTTCGTTAGGCGGCGAAAAAAAAACGTCCCTTTTTAAACATATTTCGTTACTGCTCCACTCCTATTAGTCATAGCGTGCACTCCCCGATAAATAGACTATTCAACACCAAAGAATTTTTTAAATCGGTTGTTAGATCCAGAGATTATCCCCTACAACGTCACAAACACACAAACTTTACCACTTTATAATATTAGTATAGAAGTATAGACTTAAAAATCTGATGTTATAATTATCAAGTTGGAACAATAATGTAAAAGTAGGTTCAATGTTAAGGGGAGACTTAATTGAAGTTGTTTCAAATTTTGAATAAATCAAAACTACTGTTTTGTTTGTCTAAACGTGTGCGAAAGTATCAGATTCATTTCATTGCACGAGTTAGGCTTAGTTTCCGACTAGATGACGTTTTACGAATGTGTAAAGAAAGCAATTATTATACAGATGAGTCTAACGTCTAGTCTACAAGATCTACTGTATACGTATTTGCCGTTCAAGAACTTTCTGCACCATTATCTGTCAATTGCCACTTTAAACGGGCAATCCTAAACACTATTTCGGTGACCTAAGATTCTCTTTTCATTTTGACTAAACCACATTTTTCTACACCCGATATTTTTCGCAATAGGTCACCGTCAAATCCACGAGATCTACAAGCAGATTGACGACGTGAAAGTATCAGACAAGTCCCTGATATGGAACAGTGACTTGGTGGAGACATTGGAGCTGCAGAACCTACTCATCAACTCGGTGCAGATCGTGGAAGGAGCACTTGCCAGGGAGGAATCTCGAGGAGCACACGCTAGGGAGGACTTCAAGACGAGGAGGGATGAAATGGATTACTCTAAACCTCTTGAAGGACAAGTCAGTATACACTAACAACTAATATGCTTTTTGACGGGTTTTATATGAAAATTGTTTTATGTATACTTATAATGTGGGCTCAGTTAACCATGAATGGATATTTATTCCAAATTTTGTGCCTGCTGGTAACTTTACTCTAACATTATTCGATAACTACTTATACTTCTTTGATAATATTTCCTTGGAACCCGAGAATTATTGAATGATAACTTCGGTTCCGTATTTTTAAGTATGACATTGGAATCAATTTTGTTGTTCTGACAAAGATTTAAGTAAGTTTTTCTTATCATAATGGCATTGATGTTCACGATAAAACAAAATTTACGCAGAAATTATTTGTATGAGTTGATGAAGGTTTAATTTAATATTAAAAATAAGGAAGTAGAAAATAAAAATATTTTGGTAACATTTTAGCAAAAATTACTAATAATTGACTACATATTTTAAATTTTTTGCAAAAATGAGAGTCGTTGTAGTAGTAGTCGTAAGAGTAACAAGGGAATACGTTTTTTGCACATATTAGAGCTATTAAGTTCAAGGGGATACGTTCGAACAATACACTTTCACAGATTTCTGTAGTATTATCTAACTGCTAACTAAACCAGTCCTATTAAAGTAAATAGTTAAATAACACACGTATATGGACATCATATCTCTTATTTATCGAGAAAAACGTTATGATATAATAATAAAAAGAAATCGATTGCATATAAAAGTCAAAAACCAATTACTTATTATATCATGATCATGAGAAAAATATAATAAACTTCACGCCTTATCGCTATGGGCGTAGGCAGAGGCAGATACTACTGTGTGCCATTTACTACAATGCTTACAAACTTGCTTTGCTTCGTCTACATTCACTCATACATGCCCGTCGGTTCAGAGTGCTAAGTACTTATCCTTTCGAAATGTCACCAATTCGGAATGTAAAGTAAAAGTTTACCTATGTCCTAATCCAAAGCGCAAAAAACCGCAAGATTGTGTTTATTTTTACAATTATTCATAAATTACTTTGTACATTTGACCTCTAAATGACGTCATACGTCCGGGTGAACAGAAGTTTGTCTCTGCTTTCATCTCAGGTAATTCGGCCATACGCATGACGTCATCACAAATGAAACTTAATATATTTATTAAAAATAAACTATAGGTAGGAAACCAAAAATACTTTTAGTTGTTTATAATTAAGAAACTTTTAAAATAAAAATATAAAAAAATACCAAAAAATATCTTTACATACCGAATTGTCCATGTAAGTCTTTTTAGGGCGTCCTCTACCGACGTTACCTAAGACATTCGCAGTATTAATTTCCTTAGTTAATGTGTCTCAACCATCTGAGCACACTTCTCTCGTAGTGAGGAATATTATAACAGTACATTATTTGCAGACTAAACTACCTTTCGAGAAGCACTGGAGAAAGCACACGTTATCTGAGACGAACGTCGCTACCGGAGAGACCAAGCTTACCTACAGACCTGTCATTGACGAGACCCTTGACCAGCGGGAGTGCAAGACTGTACCGCCGGTCATCAGGACATATTAACTGATATACTGCACGTAAGTATCGAAAAGATCGGCAGAAATCGAACCTGCTTCTATACGCGTCCAACGCCTTGACCACACAAGGCTACCCGAGTCTCTGTCTCGGTAACCAAATAAGACCATTGCTTTATACAGAGTGGTTTCATTCATGGAAGTAAAATCAAGTGGAAATGCAATACAACTAATTCACTATGGGAACCGCTGTCGCCAAAAAACAAATAAGCACACAACATATAAACTACTAACAAAAAAGTAACGTGTGTAGCTTATCCTACACCTGGAAGTGAACCTTCAAATACTATAAATTAAAGTTATTTAACTGTAGCGCAGAAAAAAATATATGACGTTTTGTAATCTAAATATGTAGATTCAATTTTCGAGTTAATTTCGCCATCGTCCATAGATGGCTTTTTTCGCAGTTCTGGCAATTATATGCTTTAACATGTTGTTCATAAGTTTGATATTCGCGTTATGTATTACCTATCACCTCAGCGACAAGTTAGCGAAATAGCACGTATTAGGGCAGGCGCGCACTACGAGTTTTTCGCCGCGCGGCAGAAAAGAGCAGCGGTATAATGTCGCACTGTAATACTGTACCAAACAGTTTTAAATTGTATTGCGCGCACTTGACGGCAGAGCCACCGCAGCGGCGAAAGGTCTGTGACAAGTTACAACTCGTTTGCGGCGCGGTGGTTCATCATCTTTTTGTAACATATTTGAATAGCTTTGAATGCACGCACTACACGACGTTTTGCCGCTGATTTGTGTATTTTGTATTGCATTTCGAAAGCAACGATGGCTACGTCAATTAAATTATCTCTAAATCGAATATTTTCATATGAAATAGAAGGTCCAACTAAATTTAAAAGTTCGTAAAAACTCTCTTTATGCATTCTATAATATTTGAAGAACTTGTCGGGATAATCATTAAGTTCGGCAAATATTTTAGAAAACTGTCCGTTGTTTAAACGATTACGAATAAGAAGATGAATCCAATATCGTTTTTTTTTTCTTTCGAGCTCTAATTATCAGAGCGCAAATACAAGTTGTTTCTACTAAATCCATTTTAAAAATGATAATGTTGACGCGGCAGTAAACCGCAGTGCGCGCGTTAACAGATTTTTATTTGTTTTGCCGCAGGGTACAATGTCGCAGATTTTTCTGACGCATGGCGAAAAACTCGTAGTGCGCCCCTGGCCTTAGTGACAACTTACCACGCCTACTTAGCACTTCCACAGGATTCTTTATTCCGTGGTTTCATTAGCTCTCGTAATTTATATTCAACTGTCACAACGCCATCTAGGCGCAACAGTCGTAGACTTTCAATGTTGCAATTAAAGAGTTAATTCCGTGAGTGAATTTACTTCTGCAAATTTCGATTTTTTTCCATTGTACTGGAGAAAGCACAACCTTTCTAAGGGAATCTCTAAGACAATTCACTTTAGATGTTGAGCTTGGTTATTTATTAATTAGGTTTGATGAACACATGTTATATATAACTTCTACAGATGATAGTATAGTTATACGGTACGCGCCAACTAACCGGCCGGCTTGAAGTTGCTGCATACAGATGTCATTTTTTGGAACTAAATGACGGGGGCGTGGTTTTCTTTGTGCGCGAATTTCTGTGATAGGTAACTTCAGGGCGGCCGAGCTACTTTGCGCGTACTGTACTACAGATGATAGAACAGTATGTCTACAATGGTGTGTTTGTTCCCAGGTAGACTATCTCAACATGGGTGCTGACTGAGCTATTCAGTATTGTAACATCGCGCGTCTCAACATGGCGGCTATTCATATTACCAACACTATTTATATCATTATTTATTTATTATTTAAGTTCATGTTCAAACTAAATAATGTACAAACTATACAGTGCCAGAAACAATAATAATTTATCTAAATTTTAATATTTTTTTTGTTAAGCATTTAGCATTTATTGTGATTTTATTTAAGGCTTCAGCAGCCCCAAGGTACTTAGTAAGGTAACACGAAGCACTTGTGACGGCACATGGCTGTTTCTTTTTCTATTCTTAATCATGGGTCAAATATTATGTGAATGTGTACAATAATGTTCTTAAATTATCTCTTAAAGGGCTTAAGTGCAAGTGTTCCATAACTGGCAGTTTATTTAAGGCTGTCATAAATGTAGGTGTTATTTAGTTTATATATTACCTCCAATATATAAATAATAGATTTTCTTTCCAATTTTAATTTTAACTTTGGTTTTCTTGTACAGAATCACGCATGAAAATAATTGGTAAAAATAAAGTCAATTGCAACCATTGTTTTATTTTATGTTTAGTATTAATATGAAATTAAAATTTTTAATCATAAATTTACAACACAGCGTAGATATTAAGAATACTGAGATGTAAAAATATTAAATATAAATATGGATTGAATATTGTTTTTCTTATTTTAGTGACTTAAGCTCCTTATCCTTATCCTGATTAAGTATGGTTCAAGTCTGAAATAACACTTAAGTTACCAAGGGGGTACCAAAACCAAAATATTGGTATTTATAGGGTTTTTCTTTGTTTTGTATTTCAATAGGACGAGAAATGACCGAAAAATTTAAGAATAAGTATTGTTAGTCAATGCACAGCCACGGAAAAAATAACCAATTTAAACCAAGTATGTACTATATGTACTCTAGCTCCGTGTGGTGACAGAGTAAGAATACAATGTGTCACCACCCATCTTATCTATGGGTGTCGTAAAAACCGACTAAGGGACTATCCGTGAATATTATCTTTACGAAATAAAAAGAAGGAAAACTTGACATTAAACCCTATACCAATCCGTCTAGCCATCGTGGTATTAGTAGGACAAGTATCCCTCCGTCACGGGAGGAGGCCCGTCCTTGCTGTGTAACATTATGGGCTGTTATGATGATGTATGTACTCTAATACATAAATCTTTCCCAACCTTTCATTCGATAATATGTCTTATTGTAAAGTAATTTAGGTTGTATCTACAACAAGCTAACGATAATGCAATATACAAACTTTATATTTAATAGTGCGCAAAAGTATATCGACTATTTGGATTTAGCAGTATTGACCTTTGTTAGATAAGAAATACTAATACAACAATGTATTATGCTACCTCTAAGCGTCTAAATGCTTACTTTATTATTGAAGGTAACTTACTTTTTATCATTGTTATTAGAACGTTATCAAATAGAGTCAAAGGGTAAATCTCGAGCGCAGAGACCGAATTCGTTTTGATTTCATTAGGTACAGACATAAAACCTACTGCAGAAATCGTATTGTAATTTTATATTTGCGTATGACAACGTTTAGAACTAGTAAATGTTACACCGTCCGTGTGGTGACGGAGTACGTCCGTGTGGTGTCGGAGTAAGAATACAATATCCCATCCCATGGATGTCGTAAAAAGCGACTAAGGGACTATCCGTGAATATTATCTTTACGAAATAAAATATTGCCAGCGTGGTATTAGTAGGCCAAGTATCCCTCCGTCACAAGAGGAGACCCGTCCCTGGAGTGGGACATGGGCTGTTATGATAAGACGACCTATACTGGCGTGCAATGACATTAGGCTATACTTTTAATTTTACATAAAACATTGTAACTTATTGTAAAAATATCTTATTTTGTCAAACTTAAAGTCTCATAAAAAATAAGCACATTTTTTCAAGTGGCCTTATTTCATTGCACGCCTGTATGCGGGAAGCCGATAGATGAGAGAGGCACATCACCGCTCAGGGTGGAAACGTCCTTAGGCTGATATGATGAATTTCTGTCCAATCCACAAGCGTACTAAGAAAATCCAGAAAATTTCAAATAAAAATATATTTTTACAAATTGGTCAAGAAATTACAGTTTTGAGGTAAAACACATTTAAAAAATACCATCAGATTACGAACCTCCTCCGTTTGAACACTGTTAAAAACTAAACGCTTTTTAATAAACAGACATAAAGATTAATAAACAAACATTGACAAGGTACTTAAATGACTTTAAGATACAGTTAGCCGAATACTAAAACTAGGTAATAGCCATTTCCTAAAACTGTTTTTTCTTTCTTAAACTTGATTGTTATCTACAAGCTGTACCTATGCAAATATTTAAACGCTCTAGTAAACAAAAACAATGTCCCTACAACAAAACCGTTAACTCATTAGGCCATGGAGAGAGATACATTAGATCAAGATCTGTTTGGAATGTTATTATTACAACGATTTCTCATCCAAGGGCTAACCCACAGAATACAATTGTAAAAACCTTTATGGGGCTTTACGTGGCTCACTAGCGTCGCCAGTAAAAAAAAAGGAAAATGTGGTAACGAAGTCTTGAGAAAAAGCAATAAAGTATTTGTATAACACAGTCTCAACACTTTAGATGTTTTTCAATCAGATAAATATTGCATTATAAACAAAAACGGCCGTTTTTTTTGTACGGATAACCGAAAGTACCTGAAATTCATAATAGTCTTTTGGCCGAATTGAAGCTTAGCATGGTTCTATTTATTGCAAGGTGACAGTGTATTTTGAGTTTTCTCCCCCTGGGTCCCTGACCAAGATATGACAAACATGAAACGCAAAGCATACTTACGTGAAGTTTAAAAACAATTTTCTATGATGAGTAAAGAGCAAAGGTTATGGTTTGTAAACATAACTAAACTAAAGCTTCTATCATAATTCGCGATCAAAGGTACCTAAAGACGTCATGTAAGTGGAAATTTACTAAATCTTCATATTCTATGATCTCTATGTACCTACTTGTAATCACATACCTACACACAGTATTAGTTATATCTTAATTGGTGAATAGATAGAAATAGTAACGAAGATACATCGATAAATCAGTTTAACTGCACTCAGTGAACCATAACAATAGCCGAAGTTAATGCCCCTTACACTTCACTAGGATTGGTCTGTGTTATAAGACTGTGCAGTTTTGGAGAGAAGCAAATATACTAAATTCAATCGAGTAAATGGCAATCCGTGAAGAATACTGTAGTTTTCGTTCATTTACTGCTGTAGGTTTTGCTTGTGGTCTGGTTGACGAAATGACACCGAACTAGTTGTGATGTTGATTCTTGTTCCTGTTGACGGTTTGTTTTTTGATTTTTGTTCCGTGGTTTGTTTACTCTCTACTGACTATTGGTTCGCCGCTCACGCTAACGTTCGTGGCGGATCTTAAAACAACCACTAGCCAAGGCATGTAGTCTCAAGATTCACCGCAAGCGTGGTTAAGATCCTCGTTGGAGTTTTTTTTTATAAATATACAAATCTGAACATACTACAAACTGGCATATAAAAAGCATAGCAAAAAGTTTATCTTCGGAGCAAAAATTATTAAGTAGGTAAACTGTAGTTTTTTAAACTAAATGAATGTATGTTTCAGACGTGCTAGGCGTTTATCAGTTATCGACCTAAATTGTCTGCGTACCTATCTCCAAAGCCGCACTAAGACATGACGGATGAACTCTTTTAATAGGTACGGTTCGGTACTATGCGGATCTGGAGTCGTCCGGGGTGAATTACCGAGCGTTTTGGCGTTTCTACCTTGCATGTTACAGGAATGAAATGTGAACCCCTACTACAGTCGCCTTTTATTTTTAAAGAACTTTTCAGTGATTTTTATCTATAGGTACATGTGAAGAACTGAAGACACTATAGTCACTTACCTTGCCTGGAGGGAAGTTTCTTTGACTTTCTTTGACTGATTCTGATTAAATAGGCTAGGAATCATGTTCTGTGTCGCGGGGACAGACAATATCCAGGCTCGGGACAATATAACTTCAATCTATCAACTAGCCTATCGCAGTCCACTGCTGCACATAGGCCTCTCCCAACACAGGCCACAGAACTCGGTCCTGCGCCTTCCGCATCCAGTCCGACCCAGATACCTATAAGAGGTCGTCAGTCAACCTAGCTGGGGAGCGTCCTACACTACGTTTGCCGAGTCGCGGTCTACACTCTCACTTGTGGGGAAAAAATTGCACTAAGAATTGTCCAGTGTGGGATTCGAACCCGCGACCTCGTGTACTGCACCCGCATACACGACCACTTTGCCACTGAGCCAGTATTCTTCATTTATTTAGCTTTAACTAATTGATTGTCCGTGTGGTGACGGAGTAAGAATACAATATGGCATCACCCCATCTCATCCCATAGGTGTCGTAAAAACCGACTAAGGGTCTATATCCGTGTATCTTTATGTACCTAATAAAAAATATATAACTTGAAATTAAACCCTATACCAATCCGTTTGGCCAGCGTGGTATTAGTAGGCCCAGTATCCCTCCGTCACGGGAGGAGGCCCGTTCCTACAGTGAGACATTAATGGGCTGTTATGATGATGAACTAATTGATTACCTCGGGGCTTCTAGTGATAATGATTTTCTTCAATTTGGTCAATCTATGTAGACAAATGATTACACGAAAAGTCTTACAAGTTAAACAAAATGTATTTTAGCAGTTAAAACGTGTGTACTTTAGACTAGGTTAATGTCTATCCACGTCTACTAGTAAGTACTTAAATAGCTACTTGCTCATACTTACCTCATGTTTAGTCTATCTATTGATGTGGACGATTAAATTATGTCGTAATTCGTTTCTTAATGGCGAAAGTACAAAGTTTACTACTCAATTAAACCTAATTTACCTCATAATAAACCAAAAAAAAGTTTTAATCCTCACTTATCCTGAATTAAAATGTGTAGTGCTCTAAATAATTTAAGTTATACATATATAATTATAAGCAATAGTTAATGTATAGTTCACAATGATGTCTTACGTCGGTCGCGACTGTTATCAGTTTTATTTAACTCAGTTAGTGGCAAAGGGTCATGCTTGATTCCGCTGCCATTTTGTCAGTCACTTATCTGACGTCTAGTGCTTCTGTTGAGTGCTGTGCTCTACCTGTGCTCGTTTAATATTCTTACTACAGTTCTGAAATCTATATTGTGATTTCATGGTGCTGCTTGACACGAAAAATCTTTTCATCTCGTACGGTGTTTGCAAAGGACCGATACAAAGCGGCCTCAAGATTGCTACCCTAAATAATTTATCGCTCAAGACAATTTTCTTCAATTTGTGTAAAGGTACCTATATAAACAATTTTTATCATACCTATAATATTCATACAAGTAAGTTTGAAAGAACAATTTAAATACATTCCTACTTTGTTTTCTTATTATTATAATATCTACTTACTCATTAGTGTGTTTCACTTAGTTTTTGTGATAATTGTTGAGGGTACGAGAGTGTACGCTTGTTCTTATCAGTTGCTAAAGCACCATGATGCTTTTTAAGCTATTATTTTGGATCCCATTTTAGCTCGGCATTTAATAGATACTTACGATAAAGCATAGATAATAACTTCACAGAAGAGGAAAATGTTGTTTAAATATAAATATCTGTTAAAATAAGAGCAAAACTTGCTATTAACTTTAAATAAATAACAGCGCGGTACTAGTGACCCCAGTTTCCCCACTTTGTTATGATGAACAGTATTATAAGAACTTATGCTAAATTGTAGTTAAGTAACCAAATCTGTTTAGCTTTAAAGACTGAACCACTCAAAGTAATAATTTTTTGACAGGAGCCACTAGTACTTATTACTCCTCACACATAAAATACACATCTGTATTTATTTTGTGGACGAAATAAATTAGACTTTCCTTGTAACCACGCTTGTGCTCGATCGAGCAGGATATGTCGGACTCTCGTAATCCGCTCAATCGACTTAAACCTTCACAGTAGCCATCCTCAAAACTTATTACCCAGCATGTCAAATCTCGTTCCTTAAAATCTTTAAAAACTCCGATAAGTTAACTTTTAGTAGTCAAATTGACACACAATAGGTAAGACAATTTGACAACTAACCCCCTTACTCATAAAAGTCTCTAAAATTTAATCACTGTTTAGATTTTTATTAGCAACACCAACCTTATGCCAAACAAAACCGTAAGAATTTAAGCTAATCAATTGACTAAAATTTAAGTGGCGTTTATGAGTAAGGGGGTAAAAGTTTAAAAACCGAATTATTAACGATTTTAAGGAACGAGAATTGACACGCAGATTACATTTACACACTCATAAAGTAAGCTGAGTTTGTAGTATGGATACCAGTTTAACGGATAAACATACTGATATCTTTTTTTGAAATTGCTGCAAAGAAAACACATAGATCAATGCAAACATTTATGTTCATGCACACAAAATTTGCAATGTGCGGAAATTTTACTCGAGATCTTTGCGTAGCAATCATGTACCAAGTACAACCACTATGCAATAGTTGTCGTCTTTATTAGGCAAAAATATATAGGGTTATACAACCTATTCGCTAATTTACATTATCTTGTTATGCATAACATAAGCATCATCATCATATCAGTCTATAGACGCCCTCTGCTGGACATAGGCCTCCTCCAAATGTTTCCACCCTGCGCGGTCTTGTGTCTCGAACATAAATATAACCACACACATTTTAACACTATATTGTATATTTTTTCAGGCTGTCAAGTTGAAGTCATGGCTGCAATCCCACCATCAGCATTCTCAGCAAGCCGCATTCGCGAAACTCAACGCGATATGAAAATATCTAATACTAATAAAAGGAACGAATCACCGAAGTACTTCAACAAAACATGTAAGTTATTCTTTAGCTTTATATCTCTTATTTAGAAATTAATGCCGATAGTGATAACTCTTGAACCTAATTTAAAATATGATTAAGCAACCATTTTGACTTGGTTCTTATTATCAGTTTCGTTTAATTTGTTCTGTGTGTAAGCATTCAGTTGAGCGATATTGTGTGCTATTATATTATGTGTTTATTATACACATGGCTTTGAGTATTTTGTTAAGACTGTTGTTGTCATACTGTAGGTTAAAAGGACAGGATCATTAATTATATCGTCCCTTAAAATCGTTAAAAATTCGGTTAAGTTAACTTTTAGTTGTCACATTGTCTAGGACTATACTTATTAGTTGATGAATAACTTTCTACTCATATATGAGAATAATATAACATAACAAGTGTACATAATAGAAATATAAAATATGTACCTAACATAAATCTTAAGTAAAAAAGCAGACTTAAGTAGGTAGGTACTAATCCCAATCATATGGATGTAAGTATTGTAAAAGCATCACCAAGGAATCAATCATCTATAGGTATTCATCTCATTTAAAATTACAACTACTAAACTACGAGTATATTATTACAGAAAAGCATATCACGGAAACAAAGTCTATCAAGGCTCATGATAATTACTTATATTTGTAAATTGCACGGATAAGTGTCCTCTATCCGCGTGGAGACGGAGTAAGAATACAATATCACACCACCCCATCTCATCCCATGGTTGTCGTAGAAATCGACTAATCTGTGAATTTTACCAATCCGTCTGGCCAGCGTGGTATTAGTAGGCCAAGTATCCCTCCGTCACGGGAGGAGGCCCGTCATGCAGTGGGACATTAATGGGCTGTTATGATGAAGTGTCCTCATTCAGAGCAGCTGTTTTGCACGCCTGCAACGGGTAAGACAAACAAGCTTTGTACTGGGTCTTAGCGGTATGAGTAGGTCAAGTTTCATTCTCATCAATCAATAGTAAATGTATTCAATAGCGTAATCTGTACACTACTTTAGTTTCACTGACATATTGCTTATATATTTACACAGGCGCTAAAAGTGTAACAGAATAACTCGAGAAAGTTTTTGGTGTCTTACATAATTGTAGAACCACCGAAACAATAAAGCAAAATAAAGATTTTAATCCTCCGTGTGGTGACGGAGTAAGAATACAATATGTCACCACCCTATCTCATTCCATGGGTGTCGTAGGAACTGACTAAGGGACTAACCGTTAATATTATCTTTATGAAATAAAAAGAAGGAAAACTTGAAATTAAACCCTATACCAATCCGTCTGGCCAGCGTGGCCTATTAGTAGGCCAAGTATCCCTCCGTCACGGGAGGAGGCCCGTCCCTGCAGTGGGACATTAATGGGCTGGTATGATGAAGGATATTAAAATTCAAATATTTACCTATAGTTAGGTTTTGCCACGATCAGAATCAAGATAGATATTTTGCAAGAACTATTTTTTATATACTTATCTATTCCATTACCACATAAAGCTATTTCAAATATTACTTTTATATTATTTTTACAGTCATGGAGCTATCTCCTCTGAAGTACAACAGTAAGCTTATGAACAGCATCTGGGGCTTCTACAATAGATATTCGCCGCACAACGTCAAGAAAATCAACGATGCCCACGATTTTAATTCGGCGTTGCAGCAGTAAGTAGCTACTTATCTATTTTATAATTTTATTTTACAAGGTTCCATATACATACGATTTTCTGAGGCGAAGACTTTAGAATAGCACTTTCGGCTCATCCCGTGGGGCTTAACATACAGGAGGCGTAAGAGTATCTATCGATAATTTATCATCTTTTGAGCTTGACTCAACTTGCATGTTCAACTTATGACAGCCCGAGCTAAAAGGTCCCCAAATTGTTTGCAGTTGCATATTGTGTTCAGGGAAAAGTCAGTATTTATCCAGTGCCAACATGTGATAAGACCGGCGCGGCACGCGCGCTGAAGTGATATAATAAAACCTAACTACCGGCGGGAAACCGATAGATGAGGGAGGCACAGGACCGCACAAGCAATATTGGCAATATTTGGAGGAGGCCTATACCTATCCGGCAGTAGACGTCAATTGGCTGCTATGATGATGATAATTACCATTGGCTACCTTTATTCCTGGACTGTATATGAGCTTTACTTCAGCTTAAATACAGCCATATTGTCAAGTCATATACTTACTTAAGTATAGAGATTTCATTGATCAGCGAAAACTTACCAGAAAGAAATCAATCAACTCCTTTTGAGTAAATAATAATATATTTTTTTTTTAATAACCGATTGATCCCTCATCAATCGATTATTAAAAAAGGTTTTAAAAAAGGCACAGGATCGCACAAGGTTGTAATATTTGACGGAGGTTTATGCCCAGCAGTGGACGTCAATTGGCTGATTATTGATGAACTCTTTTTGTGCTACCTAACACTAATAAATGATTATTTTATTTTCAGATCAACAGCTAGCAACTCCAATACCAAGAACGAACCTATGATCAGTCTACCGGCAGCCAAACTCGACAATGTTTGGGCCTCCATTAATGTATCCACTTCTCACTAATACATGAATACATTTTGTATTCGTATGACAATATTAAATTATATACATACAGAAATGGATTAGTAATGTAGTTGTGAAACGGAATAAACTTTTTTGGTGCAATTATATCGTGATCTTTTATTTTAAGGTTCACATTTTGTGCCTGATTAACCCAAATAAAACTCCTCAAACCAAACCAAGAATAGGTTGAAATGCCTCTATTAAATTACAAACAGAATCTCTATGCCTGTAGCCAGCAGTTGAGCAATATTGGGTTTAAGATACTTTATTTCTCATAAAGAATTTACAACTCATTTAGCTGAGATTCCTTACATATTATTAAAAAAGATGACATCAAAACACAAAGATTTTTACATAATAAATACATAGAAAACAGATCAATGCACACTCAAAAGTAATTTGACTAAAGGTTTTTTGTATGAAGTCTGTTCAGCCACAGATTAAAAGACAAAGAGGCTCGATCTGACTATAAAGCGATTACACTACCCTACATGTAGGGCCCTACATGAGCTAGTGCACTACATAAGTTAGTGCACTACATGAGCTAGTGCACTACATGAGGTAGTGCACTACATCGTGTAGGGCACTACATGATGTAGGGCGGTCGGGACTCGCCAATCTCCGATATGTAGTGTCCATCCAGATCTAAACAGAACTAACTCAAAAATTGACGTTTTTGACTTTCAACCACAGTTTTTTTTTTTTTTTTAAAGACATTTCCCGCACTAGGGATCATGCCCTGTGTCGCGGGGACCTTTTACAAACATCAATTAACGGACACAAAGAACACCCAGACCAGGACAATAATTTGTGGATCTCACAAATTATTGTCCTGCGTGGGGATCGAACCCACAACCTCTTGCACGGCAGCCGCTTGCGCTACCGTCGCGCCACCAAGGTCGTCGAATTCCTTGATTCGTTACGCATCGACCACGAAAACAGATTTAAATATACGAGTCTACACTACACGACGCTAGATGTAGACCAGCAATACAAGTTTATCTCAAAATGTTTCATTTTTAACGATTAGTTTCAGACACTTGAAACTAATCGTTAAAATAGAGACAACTCAAAATAAAATTACGAAAAATGTCAGATATAGTCAGTAAAATCAAAATAACTCCGAGGCGCGGAGTCCGTTTATCCAACAATAAAGCCTCCTTACGACATCTAGCGTCGTGTAGTGTTGATATATTTAAATCTGTTTTCGTGGTCGATGCGTAACGCTAACGAATCAAAGAATTCGACTGTGTGTAAAAGTCAAAAACGTCAATTTTTGAGTTAGCTCTGTTTAGATCTGGATGGGCACTACATATCGGAGATTGGCGAGTCGCGACCGCCCTACATCATGTAGTGCCCTACACGATGTAGTGCACTACCTCATGTAGTGCCCTACCTCATGTAGTGCACTAGCTCATGTAGTGCACTAGCTCATGTAGGGCCCTACATGTAGGGTAGTGTAATCGGCGCTTAAAATTTAAAAAAAAGGGTAAAACTTCCCTAGTATAATTCCAACTATGTAAGGAAGCTAAGAAAAGTAAGTAATTAAAACCCTAGCAGGACTATAGTATAACTAAAATAAAAATAACAATGTATGAGAAATAAAACAACAGTATAAATTATAACATTTCTTTACTTTTAATCTAATAAATATACAATTAACTATTTACAATATAAATCTGACTATCTATCACAGAAATCGTCCACCTATCTCTATAACTCTAAAGCGCCGATTACACTACCCTACATGTAGGGCCCTACATGAGCTAGTGCACTACATGAGCTAGTGCACTACATGAGCTAGTGCACTACATGAGCTAGTGCACTACATGAGCTAGTGCACTACATGAGGTAGGGCACTACATGAGGTAGTGCACTACATGATGTAGGGCGGTCGGGCCTCGCCAATCTCCGATATGCAGTGTCCATCCAGATCTAAACAGAACTAACTCAAAAATTGACGTTTTTGACTTTTACACAGTTTTTTTTTTTTTTTTAAAAGACAACTCCCGCACTAGTGATCATGCCCTGTGTCGCGGGGACCTTTTACAAACATCAATTAACGGACACAAAGAACACCCAGACCAGGACAATAATTTGTGGATCTCACAAATTATTGTCCTGCGTGGGGATCGAACCCACAACCTCTTGCACGGCAGCCGCTTGCGCTACCGTCGCGCCACCAAGGTCGTCGAATTCCTTGATTCGTTACGCATCGACCACGAAAACAGATTTAAATATACGAGTCTACACTACACGACGCTAGATGTAGACCAGCAACAAGTTTATCTCAAAATGTTTCATTTTTAACGGTTAGTTTCAGACACTTGAAACTAATCGTTAAAATAGAGACAACTCAAAATAAAATTACGAAAAATGTTAGATATAGTCAGTAAAATCAAAATAACTCCGAGGAGCGGAGTCCGTTCATCCAACAAAAAAGACTCCTTACGACATCTAGCGTCGTGTAGTGTTGATATATTTAAATCTGTTTTCGTGGTCGATGCGTAACGAATCAAAGAATTCGACTGCGTGTAAAAGTCAAAAACGTCAATTTTTGAGTTAGCTCTGTTTAGATCTGGATGGACACTACATATCGGAGATTGGCGAGTCCCGACCGCTCTACATCATGTAGTGCACTACCTCATGTAGTGCCCTACCTCATGTAGTGCACTAGGTCATGTAGTGCACTAGCTCATGTAGTGCACTACCTCATGTAGTGCACTAGGTCATGTAGTGCACTAGGTCAATTGTAGGGCCCTACATGTAGGGTAGTGTAATCGGCGCTTAATTCTACAGAAAACATAGACAAACAATAATTTTTAAATAAACATTATTCAGCATAAGTGATACTTTTAGTACAATTTTGCTCATAATCAGAAAGATATATTGATATATAAATGCTCTGATTATGGACTAAACAGTCAGTGCAGAAGTTTGCACAAACTTGAGAACTCAAGTTATTTATTGAATTTATGCTAAACAAAAATAAGCTGATTAAAGAAACCCAAACACCAATAATAATCAATAAGACTTATACAGACCTTCTTTTAAGAATTTCTTTAGATCTAATTTTACATCAGACTTTACAATAGCATTTTCTTTGGTTGATAATAATAAAATCACAGCAATGTAGTGCAATAGTGTGTGCCATAGCAGTACATATTAGTATTGAGTGATTAAATAAGAGGAGCTTCATAACTGTGTAAGTTAAATGATATATTTGTAGCCTACAATATCATTGAAAAAAGCAAATTTAATACCAATATTTAAAAACTAACACCAAAATGCTAATTAAGTACTTAGAAAATTACTGACTTTTGAATTGATAATACAAAAAAAATTACTAAGTAACATGTTATTGTTTAACTGAAAAACAAAGAAAATAAAAATTTGATATATTATATACATTACCTATTCTATTTTTATAGCAAAACTCGCACCACAAGAACAACCCACATCTGCATTAGGGTTCTGCATTATCCGGAAAGCTGATCTAATTAATTCTGTATGGTAGTCCACTGTTGATCCCTTCACATATTCCAAGGAGGTCTCGTCTATAACTACTTGTGCTCCGTCCTTTTTGAAAATTCTGAAATTACAATATACAGGAAGTTACATTATGTTGCAGTGTATTGATTTACATAATGGCTATCTGTAAATTGACTTCAGCAATATTATTAAAACTATATTATAATAACAAAGAAATCAATTTGTGTTGTGGATGACAAGCATTTTTTAACAAAGCCATTATTTTGTTATGTGGATAAACAGCATATTTTATTAACCAGAATGCATAGGGAAACACACTTAATTAACATATAATTGAATGTGTAACTTAACATTAAATGACATGAAAACAAAAATAATATCTCGGTAACAACTATTGCAGAATAGTAGTGAAGTATTTCAAAGCTATGCTGAAGTTGTGAGTTGACAAGTCATAAGTTTAAATGTCTATGTGAGTAAATGATTTTAAATATATATTAACAATTTTGTAACACCAGCCTTACTCCAACTTGCAAAGGTTGTGGTTTTGGAAGGCCATAAATATAGTATTGATTGATTGAGAGCAGGTAAATACATATTATAATTATAACATTTTAAGCATTGCATTTAAACATAGATCTCTTATTACTTAAACTGAAAAGATAAATAATCATACAAGTATAATATTCAATCCTTGGTTTCAGGCAAAAAATTGTTTTTATTATAATCACACAAAAAAAAGTTTTGTGCTGTAGTACCTACCATCTCATTTCACATTCTCAAAAAGTGGCTTTATATTTTACTGCTACTAAAAGTAGCAAGATAATATATACAAAACAAACCTGTCATCTTTTTCCAATTTGCTATCCAAATCAAACTTATATTGGAAACCCGAGCAACCTCCACCTTCCACAGAAATTCTTAAAAAGTCACCGCTTGAACAGAGCTGTTTTAATTTTTGCACACAATTATCGCTGATTGTTATAGGGTCACTGGAATCTGTTTCTATTGCTTTTTGAGCACTGTAAAATTGATTTCTCATTACATTGTTTTGAGAACCCAATCTGAGCAACAGCCTTGATTTTAAAAACATTATTGCATTCGATACTAGCAATTTCTACAGAGATATATATTTATTACTAGTTATATAACAAGAACCTTTTAATAAAATATTAAATACAGGCAAAATTAAATATTGAATAAATGACGATTAACAGTTTGACGTTTATTAAAATTTGACGTTTCCAGACTTTGTTGACATAGTCAGGGTTACCACTTTATTTAAATTCTACTAAATTACTAGGACCTTCCAGATAAAATGTTATTGGTATAATTTAGCGTATACTCTGTATAATGATAAGTGATATTTGAAAACGAATAATAAAGAACTCATTGCATAAACTATACGTAATAATCATTTGGGATTTATTCAGAAAAGGATTCCTCTAACGTCTATCCTGCAAAATTAAATGCTTCTTTCAAATATTGTGTTCTGATTGTTGAATTACCTATTATTAAGTATGAGATACTCTCTTATAAATATTTCATTAAAAGTTAATTTTAAACCTAAAAAAAAGAAATGATACCATGACAATTTCATTCGTTACGTTTACAGCATTTTCTGGCACGATTGCATGAGTTTTGTAAGAAAATCACAAAACTACGCGCCAAGAATTTCTACCTCTTGGACCCGGTTACTATTATACAAATTAACATAACTACAATAAAACATTTTCTGGCAGAAACATAATCGATTTCAAACAACGTCTGTTTTTAGAGGTAGACTAAGCATTAGAGTAGAGGTAGGTAGAGTAAGCATTTCTTGGAAAACCCAGGACCACTTTTTGCAAATAATAAATGATCGAGAAAAATAATTATTATAAAAAAAACTTTATTTGCACAAAAAACATAGTTAATAAACATATTTTAATTTACAAGTTATAGATAAACCCCCTTACTCATAAACGCCTCTTAAATTTAATCCCTGTTTAGCGAGATTTTTATTACGAAAACCAACCTTATACCAAACAACATAAGAGTTTATGCTAATTAATTAATTGACTAAAATTTAAGAGACGTTTATGAGTAAGGGGGAAAGAGTACAATGGAGTCTGGTCTAGTCTGTATGATAGACGACCCAATATACTTTTATTGTGTTTATAAAAAGACCGGAAGACGGAATTAAAAAAAATTGAAATGTTTTACGGTAACGGTCATATTGTTGATACAAAAATGATTATTCTATTCATTCTCAAATTAAACTACAGGCACAGTTTGTAATTGTATTAAGCATAGAATTGGTTTGCTACTATGTTAACAATTTTTTATGTAAGAGTGTGGTAAGTAGTTATCTTTGGGGATTGTATGATGAGACCGAACAACTATTTATAGAAATTTGATACCAGAAATCCTAAATTCGCCTTTTTACACATAAGCAAATTAAATTTTCATTATTAAATCACTTAAACATAATCATGTATTTCGCTCACATAACTTTTTCAAAGTATTAAAAAAATCATGTAAGCTGTACATATTATATCAGTGACAAGTGTATACTGTACAGTCTATTAAGTCTAAGAGGTGCCGTTTGACGTTTCATATTTTTCAAACCGAAACAACTTTGTTCATGCGTTAATTATACAGTTTCGATAACCTTTTTCGTAAAACCATGAATTTAGAAAGATTCTATTATTATATCTAAAACAATTCTTAATACCTTAACTCTTAATTACTCGCATGGGGTATATACGGCCTGGTTCTGTCTGGAGAGCGCGTCTGGGGTATATATTGCCCTACGCGAGTTGTAGTGAGACTTTTTTAAGCCATATGGCATAAAACATTACCAATGGTCGATTCTGCAACATTTTACCTCCTAAAATTTTAAATTTATGTAGGAGTACAACCTGAGGTTCCGTATCAGTTACCTAATGACACTTTAAATGTGTGCCAATTAAAAAATTGGAAGGCAAAAAGTGGCCTATGGTTATTCTATCACCTTCTGAACGTCGCTTCGCAGGTATGAATGCTTGCGTGATTTATAAAAATAAAATTGTCCACGGCATAGAAGAAGAGAGCTTCTAAAACATCTTGCGGTTGATTTGACGAAAGCCCACCAGCAATCTCGATTAGCCATACCACAGCTGCCACGCGTCGTACAAAAACGTCTCAAGAGAGTTGCAGAAGTCCACGATGCTGGTTCAGCTTCCAGAAGCGGTCCATGTACATCTTATGAACTGATGTCACAAGATCCATGATCAAAAAATAATAAAATAGATTTTTATGCTTCAAATGCCATCAGCATGTCTGTAATGATAATGACCATTCTACCATGACATGTGATGAATGTACTGATTGAAAAGTAGATAACAACAATTGATCTTATTAGACCTTAAAAAAAATGTTTATTACTAAT
This sequence comes from Schrankia costaestrigalis, assembly GCA_905475405.1. Classification (NCBI taxonomy): domain Eukaryota; kingdom Metazoa; phylum Arthropoda; class Insecta; order Lepidoptera; family Erebidae; genus Schrankia; species Schrankia costaestrigalis. The sequence goes on along the minus strand of FR997843.1, from coordinate 10,843,896 downwards.
AATAAGTACTATAAACAGTTAGTACAAAGTTTATTTTTTCTAATTTTTATAGTAAATATAACTAAAAGTGGTTGCGAATGTTTTTTATTTTAACTTTGAAATTGGGGTTATATGTCCCACGCGAGTGTAAAAAGAAATTTCTTTTAAATTATTGATCTCTTAAATAATAATAATATAACCTTTATTTCAGGCTGCATAGGCCCATAGAAAAATACCTTAAAGACTAACATACATAACACAATATAATATATACCTTAATGACTAACATAAATTACATTAAAATTCGGATATTATGGTAATCGTTCTCTTAAAGTTCGGATATTATAGTAATCGATTTTTTTATCCCAACCATATTACTCAATTTGTCAGAACTGTCAAACGGTACTTCATAAATTTGATAGAATGTAAAACTACTAAATCTAGAAATTTATTAATAAACCTTAAAACTACTAAATATAGAAATTCATTACTAAATGGCATCCCTGCGTTCAACAAAATAGGGGCTCGGTTGTCTGCTGCTGTGTTTATAAACTTTATCTTCGTCGAGTATCGCCACGAAGCTTCGCGCTTTTAACGCAGATGTAACGGGCCAGTGCTACATCCGTTATTGTCGAGAATGTTTGGATTTTGTAAGCCATTGATATAGAGACGCGCATTCATTGTCCCCGGAGTAAAATAGTTTGATAGGTTCTGTTGTTTAAAATTCAAACAAAAAAAACACACATTGGTTGGGTCTACTTAAATACCTACTAAGTATAAATAAATATTAGACCAGTCTATCTATTCCACTATACCTACAGCAAGAAACTTTACCGATGGTAAACTTTGAATAGTATGTCTCTTCAGCAAGAGGCCGTCTAGATTGGTAAACCCGCTTTGTCCAAGCACTAATTTTTAAATGTTTCCAATCTATTGAATTTAAATTTTAAGAAATTGGATGGATTCGAACAGTGTTGTACCTACACAAAAATAATGTTGTTTGTGTAGCAGCACCGTATATGACGAAGGGCATTTACAACTGATCTACAGTAATAAATAATACGGAAGCAATTAAAACATCTATCATACATCTATGCTTTTCTTGCTTGTTTCCTCGATTTGAAAAGGTTGTCGTTGCATTTGGTAATTTGTAGGAGTAGTCCTCCTTCTCGTCCCATAGGTGTCTAGAGGAGATCTAAAAGAATACGGAGAACTCGTTACAAATCCTGTATCAATCCCTCTGGTGCCAACGCGCCAGCCAGCGTGGTATTAGTAGGTCAAGCCACCGCCTTGACCGGAGAAACGGACCTGGTTCTTCCAGAAAAACATAAAATTAAATGGGCTATTAAGAGAAGTTATACTAGAGCAGTAATGAGGATACTGTGTATTAAATAACAATTAATAGTAGTCTGTCAATATTTTAAAATATTCGAGATATTCAAGTGATTGGTAAATAGTTGGTGGCCTCGAACAAGGAGTACAATAATATATGCAGAAACTCAATGTAGCGCTGTTCCTGCCTTCGTACGCGCGATGTACTATTCACGTTCTCCCGGATCACCTTGGAAAGTACAGTATCAACTTCATGTTGTACATTTTTGTATTAACAATTAAGGCGTTTTTTTTCAACGGACTGGCAACAATAGAATTTTATTCAAAATACGTGGTGTGTAAAGTGTTGCTTACTAAGTGACGAGGTTGTGTGTGATGCACAGAAAATATATTTCTGTGGCACGAACCATAACAACTTTGAAAAGAAATGGAGAAATTTGGGCGCTCACCCAGAAATATGCGGTATTTGAACATTGGCCCGAGCTTGAATGTTTTCCATGTTTCTTATTCCGGCATTATATTAATTTATAATTTAGATAAGTCGGTAGACAATAAAATACCTTTCTATATTGATTATATATAATTTTGCATTTCATGGTAATTTTCAGCATAAATAGTAGACATCGTCATTTCTTAGACGAGTAGGGAAGACTGGACGTGTAGTGGCATTAATGTAATAAGACCGTGAGAAGACAGGTCTAAAACTATATCTAAAATCTTTTCTATTTATGTACCTATAGTTCAACCAACTACTTCATAATAATATACTATCTCTTAGTTTGATGTTCTTCATACGTAGATACCTACGTTGTACTGTGGTGCCTACGTTTACACAGTTAAACTGAGAGTTATTTCAAGGAGCAAATGTGCTTTAAAATCCTCATTTGCAGTATAATAGACAATGAGATAGTGATTATAGTTGTTATCCGGAATTCCGGCAATCTTTAGCAGCTTCACAATAATAGTCGCGATTGATATTATTATTATTTATCTGTATTGTTATCGCTATCTTCGACTTACGAGAGAGCTATGTACTGCTGATATGATACTGAAGGAATGAAACTGGAAAAATATCAGAAAAACGTTCTTCTAACAGCTAAGTATAAGTGATATTGTTATGATTAGACAACATTCCTCAACACGACAATCTGTTTTGAATCATCTCTTACTGCGATTCTACTATCTAAAAAGATATTGTTAAAAATATTTTAGCCAGCCATAATCTAGGTTAGGAAACTTATCATAATATAAAAATATTTTGTTACACACCAGTCTCAGGCTGTTTCCCTAGCTAAAGTAGTAAACTTTAGCAACCCAAGCACTTGTCTTTGAGTCCAAATTTCTCCACTGCTTCGCAAAAGTATAGAAAGCACACATTCTTATTCACACGGTATTGATAACAATCCTTTTTTATTGCCTACCTTTGAGTACTTTCAAGTGTGTTGTTTATATGGCATATGAATGTGAACCTGTTTAAATGGCAATCTCAGTGCTTTTCAGAAGTGCTAGCTTTCTTTTCAAAGTAGGAAATTACCATTAGAATAAGTTGGTGTTAAATGTTAACCCTTTCACAGTGCCGCCAGCAGACACAATAGTAAAACAATGCATGTGTACCATATATGGTACACTGCACTGGGAACGTGATGTATGTTGCCTGTGATTTAGCTCACGTGGTACTTATATTATCAAAACAGCGGTAGGTATTGCGCTTGTATTTTCCTACAGTTTTTTATTTTTTTGTAGTGTGGTGAGGTTGTTGTACTCGTAGAATTAAACTCACCTACCATTGCATACCCGTGTCGAAAAGTAAGTAAAAAGTAAAAGGGGACCGACCGTTTTTAATTTTTCGAACTTCGGGGGTAGGTCAACTTATGGCCACTAGAATAGCGAACACAATATAATAATAGGGTGGCCGCCGCTGGCGCTGCTCGAGCGGAGCCCCCTTTAAACGTTTCGCAGTTGCATTTGTTACAAAACATTTTGTAGATATTGCTTAACACATTTTTATTATTAGACGCATCAAATAATAATCATTAGGTTAGTATCAGAGTATGTGTATGAGCCACGACTAATTACGAATAAGTATTAAGTACTAAACTACGTCCGCGTTTTTCATTGCAGATCCTTTAGTAATGATAACCATATTTGGTTTTTTCATTGCATAATAGGTAGCAAGCGGCCTACCTGTTTATGTTGTAATTATAACCGCGCCGCTCATATTCTTAGCAATATCAGAGCACACCTACCCAGACTAATAATGCACCCTCTAAATCTTGTTTAAAGAAGGATTAGTCATTGCGTAAGAGAAACACCGCAGTTAATTTTAAGTTAATACAAAAATAGTTTATTCCAGAGCCATTTTTTTAAACCTTCACTGGAAACGAACGGTACTAGATGAGATCAATTCCAGGTGGTAAGGATGATATCGGCTACGAGCGCGAGTGGTGCAAATTCCTCCTCTTTATCTATGTGTGAGATAAAATACATTGCGATATGAGATACCGTTAGGATTGTTCTCATCGACGAGAATTCAGAAGCAATAGTAAACATGCTATTGTATGAGACGGTATTGTTTGTGTTTTGTCTATTATTTTGATCTGTGTATTGTGTGACTAGATATTTCTGAGCGTAACTTGTGATTCTACTATAGATCGCATTTTTTTTTAACATTTACACCTAGAAACTTATGAACTTGTATCTGGTTACCACCGTATTCTTTTATACCTAATATATTATGTTTTCAACAAGCTTATTACATAAGAACAAAACAGATAACGTAAAAATTACTTAATGCGTGCTTCTTATTAACATAAAATCACCCTAAGGTACGGGCATTCTCCAAGGGAGAATTGTCATAAATTAGAGTGAGTTCAATAAAACTCGCAAAAGTAACTATGTACCGAGTAGAAGAGTATTTGGATTGCGTTCTCCTTTTGAAGACCCTCCGTCTTTTGGGACAACATACCTATAGTAAGTATACAATCTCCCTAATTCATCTACTGCCATATTAATCAGACCGTCCGTTCAGGGATGAGACCACTCGCGTTTGCCAAAACGCGATCATCTATCTAGAACCTTGATACTTACCCCATAGCCTCTGTGCTCTATTCGTTCATTGATTCTAAAATCTATGCCTAATTGACACAAAAAAAATTGCACCTATAACAGTATGAAGGCATTACGTGTACATAGGTACTTCATAATATTTCTACAGGAAATGCAGGGTCAATAGATCAAAATATTTTTCCTATTGTTAACTAAGGTATGACGTTGACTGAGTAAGGTCATGATTTCATATTATTATTGATACGTACCCAACTAGCAAAATCAGTTCTTATAGCTATCTTGAAGACTCTCTTATAAGATACTTGTAGCATACTACAAAGCTGGATTTGGGCGCAGTTATAGGAGCGATTATTATCTTATAACCAACTTATAATATACTTGAGGAAGCGCAATTGCTCCTATAACAATCTGATGTAACACAATTACAAGCACAAATGCTCTTATTAACAATAAAAACAAGTATCTTACTAAAACAATCTTGTTTATAATGCACTAGTAATATACTTAGTTTTTAGTTATAAGTAAACTTTTAAAAACCGAAGGAGGTAGGTATCTTTTGTTATTTCGGCAGTTAATTGCTCCGAGTTCTTTTGTGATTGGATTAAATAAAACGAATACCTTAAGTACACTTTTTCTTATTAAAGTAGTAATATATTGTACCTAGTATTTGTAATGATGTACGTGAACGGAAGTTGGGGGAACTCTTTTTACTGTAAATATCTACCATAATTTGGTTAGATTTACAACGCCCCTCGAAAATTAGCACTTAGTTATAATGTTGTAATAATTTTATTTCATCAATTTATAAGAACATGCGCCATGTTCTAAAATTGCTCTGCATGAAGCGCTTTATAGAACCATTATAGGTAAAATAGTATTTGTAGCAGTTTTAGTACTAATAACTTTCGCCTCCATTTTAAAACAAAATAGGGTTCCCTGAAAATGTACACTAATCTTTGAATTTACTTTTTGAATCGTATTCAAATCGAGGCGTTGGAGGATATTTTTTAAGCATTTAATCAATCCGTTATGCCAATACCTTCCTGGATCGGAGATTTTAATATTCAGCACTTCTTTGTTGGTACGTAATAATGTCCGTGCATCCTTAGGTAAAACATTTCCTAACCTTATGTTTAAAATAGTAGATAGGTCATTCAGGGCTAGGTGGGGTCATATTAAATGTTATTGCCCAACTTTGCATATCTTTAAGCAATTCATGATTTTGTTCATAGTCAGTGATTTTTTCTTCATCGACATCGAAATGGTATTCTTCTTTCCAATAATCACTTTCTTCACAACTATTATTTTCTTCGACATCGAAATGGTGTTCTTCTTTTTAATGTTGAACTTCTTCACTTTCTGCGGGGTGGGATAAGGGTGCAAAAATATTCTTGATTGCAGAACCCTCTGTCAGTTTGCTCAAGATGAAGAAGTGAACAAAATTTCTGATGTTTACTAATAAAGATTTTGATCTAGTAGCTCGTAAGCTTCTTTGATCTTATAGCGCTCTTATGTGAGTATAAGAAGAGTTATAAAAGTCTCGAGCAAGAACTATGACGGTGCAATCTTATAGTAATCTCAGAAAAGTACGTTACAATATCTGTTCTACTTACAATATGCTACTACTGGATCAAAATATTATTCAAGATTATTTAGTCTTACTACAAACAATTATAAGAGACTTATGCTTTAAAGTGTCCTATAAGATACTCTTGCAGCTAACTATAAGACTACCATATAAAAATAAAAGCTCTTACGAATACTTACGCTTGTGAAATGCTATTACTAGTAAAAGTAGTCTTGTAAAGGCCATAAGCGTTAGTCTTGTAGCGAACTATAAGACAGATATATAAAAACGGATGCTCTTGAGTATATTATCACTTGTAAAATGCTATTTTAAGTAAAATAGTCTGCAACCAGCTCTTTATAAGAACGTTATTAGTAGAGGTGGACTTATAATCAATCGTTATAGGATTACTTTGCTTGTTGGGTAGGTACTTAGATACTTGGTATATATGTTACAGCCAAAGTAATAAATATGAATATTGTACATAATAACTAGCCATTATGTATAAGGGCTACTCAATTTAGATAAAGTGATAAATGTCGCAGAATTAATCACATTAACTAGCCATTATATGTATATGAGTACTGGCAAAAATACAATATTAAGGCAAAAGTCAGAAACAGTTGGTTAGGTTAGGTTAGTATAGTGACCAAAGGACGGCTAAGGCTAGAATATAGTAATACTATATTCTAGTTTAACATAAAAAAAATGTTTCCTTTGGTCACTAAACTAACCTAACCTAACCAACTGTTTCTGACTTTTGCCTTAATATTGTATTTTTGCCAGTACTATAACATATATAATGGCTAGTTAATGTGATTAATTCTGCGACATTTATCACTTTATCTAAATTGAGTAGCCCTTATACATAATGGCTAGTTATTATGTACAATATTCATATTTATCACTTTGGCTGTAACATATATAAACGCATTTCTTTTTCTTGAATAATTAATTTATCTTTATCCATTCATATTAGTTCTATTTCAGTCGTTAATAATTATTATTTTAACAATGACATTTTGGTGGAAGTAGAATGCATGTGATGACAGACCGGGGCCGAACACCTGTCACTTCCCCTCCCTAACTGCTCAACAGTAACTGTTTATTATTATTATGATAAAGTAACGTGTACTATCCGTATAGAGGCGAAGTAAGAAACACAACCCTAATTCAAAACAAAAGAAGGAAAACCTGTCATAAAACCCAACGCAAATAGTACGTAGGCATGGTATTAATATTAATAGACCAACTTTTCCTTCGTCACTGCACACACATTAATGGGCTGTTATTATGATTCATTTTTAAACAAACTATTTACTTCATACACCGAAACCTTACACCCCGATAATTTGTTCAACGGAAAGAGATACCTAAATAAAAAAATGTCTATAATACCACGCAATAGATAACAAACAACTACTTTTTATTTGTTTTGTATTTATCAAAAACGTTATTAAGCCGTTTTGTTTGAAATGTAAGCGATAATGCCCACATTAACACTTCCAACTATACATTTTCATTCAAAACGAGTTTTGTTATAAGGAACTGGTAATGAGTGGTATACGGGGGTCTAGTTTGATAACGAAGTAACACTGCGTGTACCATGGATATAATGGATTAGACTCTGTAGAGCGTACAAATGTCGAGAAAGAGGTAGACAGTAAATAACAAAATATTTAATAAGGTTAGTGGTAAGCTACTAAACACTAGCATTTTTTACTCACTAATGTTGTCCCAGTCCCACCCAATCTGTAAGGTAGTTCTTTCCCGAGAATTAAGGCATGTTTAAAAAAAAATTTTTGTTTTTCGTATTCAGAGAGCAAAGTTGCGGTCATTATGTCTACTTATGAATAATCATAGGTGACTCTCTCAACTGCCATCCGTAAATACCAAAACAACGGGAGCCCTTTCGACATAAACTTATTATTTTTGTTGGAAAGGTTAACAACTTACATTTTAACTATTAGACAATAAAGTATCATACTTCGTGAGCACGGACAGCGTAGGGGAAGTTAAAGTTAAATAATTGTACTACACAACTGTTCGGTTTAAGTAAGTATATTAAACTTAAGTGTTATTTACTTAAATAAAATTACTTTACTCAATAACATCTAAAAAAAATTGGCGTCAGACGATTTGTATCGTAGACAGAGAAATGTCTTTTAAAACTAAAATATAACAATTAAGAACCGGTTAGATAAGTATAGGTACCTGTTTCCAAGAATTATTCATTTCGACGTCAACGACGGAACAACAATATAATTTTACCTCTGTAAAAGAATATAAGGCTATGGCTATTCCGTCCTTTGTTGTGTATTCCGTCCGTCGCAATAACCTTATTGTTTACAGCCAGAAAATCATACAATAAGTCATGTAGGTAGTAGTAGGTACCTATATTGTAGATACCCCGCGTTTTACAAGATCCATTTTACCCAAGTCAAAACATCTCTAGCTAGCTATTAATTTATACTAAACTCATACAATGAAGGTATATTTCAAGTGTAAGTAATCAATGTCAGAGGTGTCTAATAAATTGAAGTAATCACGAATCATAACTTAGAAAACTCATTTTCTAATGTTAGCTAGCAACTCTATTGTAAGTAGTAGATATTTTAGCTGTTTAGAGGTAGCAGCCTAGTGGAAGTTACAAAAGAAAGATAGCTAAAATAAGTAACTACTTTATTAAAACTTACTTGCTTAGGCAAGAAACAAGTAGTACCACATTATTAAATTTTTAACATTATATATTTCATTAAAAAAATTACCATTTCTTACATTTAATTTACCCTAGTTGTTGGTAATTTTCACAGAGTAGCTACACTGTTGGCATTTCCTACGTGTGTTAGAGCGAGAGATAAATATTCATCGCAAAGCGAGAGAGACGATAAAGTCGGGAGAGCTGGCCTGCGGTCCACTTAGTCGATACGTTAGAATATAATTTATTTTAAATTTCGTAGTTATTCTAAGTATTTTTTTTAGATGATGTGTAAGTTGGTTCAAGTACTATTCAGTAAACCAAAAAAATAAACCATAATAACGACATAAACAATGAATATACTCGAATTTTAGAAATAATTTTTTTTTTCATAAAATAGCATGTTCTAACGTGTAACAATATTTAAATTGTTAATTTATCAAAGGTAAAACAAGACTTGAAATCAAATATTTTCATGTGTAATTTTCATACGATTACTGGGCACCCTACTCCACTTTGCGCGGCAGCGGTCAGAAGGCGGAGCTTATCGGCAAACTCGCGTCGAAGCTGGCTTCACTGTCAATTCGAGAGCCGCGAAGAGTACGCTCGCGTCTATTACGTGGTGTGTGTTTACAGTGAAGTGGATTTTGTGATGAGATTATCGAATGTCGTGAAGTGAAAGATAGTGTTGTTTTATCAAAAAGTGTAACTTGTGAGCAGTACAATGTTTGTGCTTCACTTATAGTGAATAATCAAAATGTGTGGATCACGATTGTGTGCAAAATTGATTTATGCCACGTAGTGACGCGAACGGGTAATGATTCCTAATGTGGAGTTCGAAGCAAGATGGTTAGAGAGACTCGGCATCTGTGGGTTGGAAACTTACCCGATAACATTCGTGAAGATCGAATAAGGGAGCACTTCAAACGGTAATACCAATTCCATAACATTGTTTATTTTCAGCCACTACAACAATGCGTAGGCATCGGAATCTACAATATATTTCAAGAGCCTATTTCGTTGTATTATCCTTTTTAACACGAAAGTTTAGATAGCCACTTATTGAAAGCCATGTAAATAAATAATAGATTGATGTCATTTAGCAGAGAATCCTGATAGCGGCCTAAGTTTTTTTAATCTATCATCAGCCATGCATTGGTCATGCTTTGCATATAATTGGAGGGGTTTTATGCCCTTGTTACAACTTGCGAGACATTGTATCATCAATCTAGCTCTCTTTCTTTTGCAAACATACGTATAGTCTAAAAATACTCAAATAAATTGCAGAACTATGGGGTCACTAAAACTAATATGACCTTTTAACACTCGGTAAATAAGTATATCCTGTAATTTATTACACCATCAATCGTGGAGATAATTGCTTGTTTGCAATCCTTAAAGCGTAACTAATCATTGCTAATGCTTTGTTTTGCACATAAAAATACTAGCTACATTGCTCACAACTACAGTTAACATATATTCTGTACTACATAAAGTAGAATACATAAAGTTACAGCAAAAAACTCTTTTGAATCGCAATTCCTTAAATATTTTTACATACTCACTTTTCTTTGATTCTATGTGTGCTCCAGTGAGTATGGAATATATTCGGTGGTGATTCCATAAATCATAATAATTATGAATAATTCAAAAAGTTTTAGGTCAATTCTGCTTAGGCAGGTATTCAATTTACTTATGGACAAAAATTATTAACTTTAAATGCTGTCGTGGATATCATTTTGTGGGTAGATGACATAAATATGGTAAATAATGTCATCTTTTTTGGGAAGTCAAATAGATGATTCCAAAAATATACCACAAATAAATACTTTGTTTATGTTATGCTGCGTTTAAATTGTCCTGTATTTTCGCGTTATTCAAGAATTTAGTATAGCGCAAAAGACCCATTTGGTGCCGAATTTACGAGCCGAGTTTACTTCCAATACCTACTCTTTCAAAATATTACGTAAGTTTGTTTATGTAATAGATAATTTCATTAAAATTATTTTATAACTAGAGCTAGAAAATTCTATTTAAAATACTTTTTGAAAATTATCGTCTATTTATTAACCTGTTTTCTATTTCTCCTCATCATTTAAGTTTCTGTCGAGATAAAGCTTGACTTCGCTGCTGGTCCAATTGCTTTCAAAGTAGAGGTGATTGTTTTTGGTCGTTCAATAGTGAGTCGGGCATATTATTATATTGTAGTCGAAGATTTTATAGTTGGTGAAACGAAAATAAATTATGTTAGGGTACATAAAAACAAGGAGTGTGGAACGTTAGACAGAAACACGCTTGTACGATATGACCGTACACAGAAAAACATGGCTCATAGAAATCTCTATTCCTAGAAAGCACGGTTCGCCGAAAACTTTGTACATAGAAAACATTGTTTTTAGATATCTCGGTACATAGGAATCACTGTTAACAAATATCACTCTCCTTATACAGCCCCTTTTGCAGTAACCTCTGTTCGTTGAAACAAGTGTTTTTAGATACCTCGGCTCACAGAAAGGACCTCTGGGAAAGAAACTATTTATTTACAAAGACAACTCCTGCACTAGACATCAAGTCCTGCGTCGCTAGGACTATACAAACTGTATAAGGACAGTGATATCTGTTAAGTGATTCCTATGTTCCGAGATTTCTAAGATTAGAGTTTTCTATGAGCCATGTTTTCTGTGTAAGGTCATATCGTACAAAAGTGTTTATGTCTTACGTTCCACACTCGGATGGAAACACGAAATATTTCACAAAGATATTCAAACACAAGGGACATCGTTCACTGATTTACGTATGTCTAGTTCAGATCGTAACTTAGCTCTCGTAATAAAAAGTAGATACTCATCAATGTTCTTGTCATGCCCCAACAATCACTGAATATAGTTCCAAAGGAACGCCAACGGAACAACCATTCATAAATACCCCTGCGTCCTACGCAAAAGGACTAAGAAAGAGGTCAATCTGTATCACTGAAAAAATACGATTCATGCGTCAGTTTGTCAACAAAATAAAATTACTCAATGCTATCAATTTATATAAATCCTTATTTTAACTTTTTTGGTTTAACAGATTAACAGGCACCACATATTTACATTGTTTAATAGTATCTTTGTAGCTTTTGTACTATTCGTAAAAATGTTACCAATATACATCTTCAGATTTAATAGATAAGAATTTGTACTATTTACGGAAACATATCGTGACCTATTAAAATCACATTAAAGATTTAGTAGCCTTAGTCACCTTTATTCAAGTAGGTAAAATTAATTCGAATCGAATCGGCTACAAGGCGAAATGTGTATTGATTAACACTACACACAATTTGATAAGACTTCAAGCAAACTATCCATATTTGAAAATGTAACCAAAATTTATGTTAAAATACACTTCTCATCAGAAAAATCGAAACAGTTGCAAGTTTGTGTTTTGTAAGGATTATCTGAAAAATGTGTATATTTAGGAATATGTGTTATATATCATTTAATAGGGAATTTAATGAGGTTTTCAAATAATAATGTTAATGTTCTAAATTCAAATTAAATTTTCATAGATTTCGTATTTTGTTTAACAAGTCGTATTTACCCTGTGCGTAGTTTGACGGAAATTGACAAAATTAGGCACGTAAATGAAAAAAAAAGGTGACAACGTTTATTTAATAACCCGTATCGCGCACTTAGAGTTCCTCGCTCCTCTTATTACACCGTCCACGCGATGTTTACCCGCAAAAACCGCCAAGTGGTGGCATTGCTGAATTCTGGACTTAGTCAGGTTATTACGGCTGAAAGATTGCATCTAAGCTTGTCGTCTTTTCATAGAATCTGCAAACGCTATCAGGAGACTGGTTTGCTCACGCGCCGTTAGAGATCTGGCATAAAACAGGTAACTTCAGACCGAGTAGATCGATTTATAGTAAGACCTTTCTTACAAAATCTACGCCTTAATGTCTTTCAACCGCAGCAGCAGCTTCAAGATGAACCTATGGTGGCTGTAAATGACTCTACAATTAGAAGAAGGTTGAAGAAACGTGGACTTGTACCGTACAAGCCAGCAAATAGGGAGAAACTACCTGCAGATCATAGAAAAGCGCGCCTTAACTTTTCACGTAATTACCTAAATTGGTCATACATCTAGTGGAACAAGTTCCTCTTTTCTGATGAGTGCAAAATTGTATTGTATGGTAACGATGGAAGGACTAAGGTCTACAGAAGTGATGAAGAATGCTTTGCACCATGCAGGATTAAAAGAAAAGGCCATCCATGGTGGCGGTTCATGGACTGTTTGAGGAGAAAATAGTGTAACGACAAGACAGAGTTTGTCTTTGTGTTTGGGTCACGTCTGCCCTTATTTAACAGTCATAGGTACATCGAACAGTATCTTGAACCTCTTGTGATGCCCTATGCACATTTATTTGACCCCGGTTTGACATTTATGTACGAGGATGCTAGGGCAAACACCGCGAGCGTCGTAAGAGATTATGTTACTGAAGTCGATATCTTTATTATTGATTGGCAGCAAGAAGCCTGGACATGAATTCGACTAAACATCTTTGAGATGAATAGAAATGACGAATTAGTGTTAGAAAGCATGCCTCAAAAACACTTAGCCAGCTTTAAAATGCAATCCAAGAGGAATGGAATAGGACGCCACTATATTTGATCGTGACTCTCATCCTATCGATGAAGAACCGTACAGAAGCAGTAATGAGGGCTAGGAAAGGGTATACGAGTTATTAAATATACATTTCCTAGCTTTTTTTTTATTTACGTGCGTCATTTTATCAGTTTACGTCAAAGTACGTACAGGGTAAAAACGACTTGTTAAACAAAATCCGAAATCTATGAAAATTTAATTTGAATTTAGAACATTACCATTATTATTTAAAAACGTCATTAAATTCCCTATTAAATGACATATAACACATAATCCTAAATATACACATTTTTCAGATAATTCTTACAAAACACAAACTTGCACACCGTTTCGATTTTTTTGATGAGAAGTGTATAAAATGTCTAATCAGCACATTGGTAACTAGCTGACCCGTGGCCACTTCGTTAGGCGACGAAAAAAACGCGTCACTTTTTTAAACATATTTCATTACTGCTCCCAGTCATAACGTGATACTATATAGCCTATGACACTCCCCGATAAATGGACTATTTAACACAGAAAGAATTTGTAAAATCGGTTCAGTAGAACCAGAGATTACCCCCTACAACATCACAAACACACAAACTTTACCTCTTTATAGTATTAGTATATAGATGAAGCAAAACGTCCACAATAAAGCTAATTCTTTTAAAAAAAAACCTGCTTAAGAAATTTTGGATTGAAATTAAAAATTTGTATTTAGTTAGGGTAGAACAGTGAAGTTCTACCCCCTCCCCTTCACATAATATTAACAGCCCTCTCTGGTCGCAAACCCAGGCCAGAGAGAGGTTTTGGTAATCGCTCCCTCGATCGAGGCTCAGCCTCTATTAGGAGGAAGGAATGTGGCACACAAATTTCAATCGTTGGAACCTGGCCAGGGTGTTCTTCATGAGTTTATTAGATATTTTGGAGACTATCTATCCCTGAATGCAGAGAGGTTCTAAAGACCCTTCACCTGATTTACCATGCAAAAGAAAAATTTGAACTGTGACCATTCACATGAAACACATATACCAGACCAGACCCTATACAACAACTATGTATAATGAACAATGTCACTACAGGCAGTTTTTAATAATAGTTAGTCTACTTGACTAAGGCCTTGCGCAAATGTAGGCCATTTTTGTTGCCGAAACGGCACACCCACGGAAGAAAGAATCAAGTGGAAGTGCTAAGTAGGCGTGGTACGCGTGTCACTAATACGCGCTGGTTCGCTAACTTGTCGCTGAGGTCATAGGTAATACATAACGCGAATAGCACCCTTATGAACAACATGTTAAAGTATATAATTGCCAGAACTGCGAAAAGCACCATCTATGGACGACGGCGGAATTAACTCGAAAATTGAATCTACCAGTGAAAGTTTCACCAATAAAATCAAATTATCGCTAATTTTATTTCCTGTGAAACCTTTATTTTAATGAAAAATATAAAAAAAATCATTTTGAACATCAAACTCAGGTTTTTACACATCAAATTAATTTATATAGTACGTTATCATTATGCTTCTTCTACACGATATGGATAAAACATGAATAATCATAATTTGTTGAAAAAATTACCATTTTAGTGGATAACTAGAAAATTCCTCAAGGAAATGTTACAAATTGATAAAAAAACAATAAATAATTAATCCTTTGCATATCTTTAGATAGTATCTTTAACACAGTAAGGTATTGTGGTTGACTAAAATTATTAAATTTAACAGTACTTTGTTTGACAAAAACTTATTTTAATATTGTTACAAGGTCTTTATTTGTTATTAGTACCTTTCTCATTGCTTACAGATCTCAGATTAAGTAACTACTACAGTAATTCAAATGAAATCTTTGTTTT
The DNA here is from genome assembly GCA_905475405.1 of Schrankia costaestrigalis. NCBI lineage: Eukaryota > Metazoa > Arthropoda > Insecta > Lepidoptera > Erebidae > Schrankia > Schrankia costaestrigalis. The sequence goes on along the minus strand of FR997843.1, from coordinate 10,828,765 downwards.
TAGTTTTGTGTCTACTTACTTTGTAATTGCCTAAAAATTTCCTGCTCTATTCTTAAAACTTACTTTTATTAACAAATTAAATAACTTGTGTTTAAGCAATTCCCTAATCTGAGAATCAATAAAATCACAGCCTTTAATTTAACATTACTAACTTTAAGGAACTTTTATTTCACGTACTTAGTTACGTAAATTGACGTTTTTTACGTAGTTCTGCGGTTTTGGTGCTATTCGTATAGGTAAAGGTCTTGCTTGGCCTGTGGCCATGCCAAGATCATGTTTTTGTGTGTCTCGTCAAGGACATTCTGATCCCACACATCGTGAACGTACTGGGGCCGGGTTACTGGCCCTCCTACCGGCATTCAAAAATAATTAATTCAAATATGTATTATTTTTGGACCATGTATTTGGGGTTTGATAGATCGTACAAAACGCTATAGATGCGTACCTTTTATATAACAGTTTTATTTTACAAGAAACATATTCGTCGAGCAGATCAAAGCAGTTGACCATCACAGGAAAGGCTCTAACACTGAAGTTCCGTTGCCGGCATGGCCATAGACATGTGTGATCAAGTCCATGAACAATATATTTGTTGCAGTCATCTGGTTGAATTTGCTATAATTCAATGACTAGCCCGTTTATAGAACGACAACATTTCATTGCATGACTAGGGCGAACGTTGATTGAACAAGCGACACTCTAACGTCCAACTGATTGTAAAATAGCTCCTAGAACAGAGTGATTAGTTAATTAACTTAAATCTTAATAGCTTCCTAATCCGTAAAATAACTACCTATAATACATTTTATTTTTTTAAATATAAGTAGGTATTAAATTAAAAACTGCAGTCGTTTTATTAATATTTCTTTTAAACTATTTACTGAAGTGTTATATTTTTAATCACTTTCTTGTCTGGGTATATAGGTATAATGATAGTACACAAATTGTTAAAAAATCTATGTTTTGTTACTTAGAAAATAAAAATATGGGGCGCTGCTGGGCATAAAGGTTACCCATCACGCGCCATAGAACAACTGTTAACCTTGATCTTTTTTAGCTATTCTGAACAATGAGGTTATGAGCTGAAGTATGTTTATAAACATATACATAATTAAAGGTCTGAAAGAAATGATTATGACTATGCTTAGTGACGTTCAGTCAAAAGGTTGAACGGGAACTAGACGAGTTATCCTTAAGACATTCAATGAACGTGCTGGTCATTTAATTAAATAGCAGATTTGATTTATTAAAGATATTTACCATTTTTAGATACCCCATGTATGTCAAGCGGTCCTTTGGTACAAATAACTAATTTGATATAAAACCAATGTCACGTGATTTCACAAACACGGAATTGGTATTGGCAAACCGCCCATTTATCCCACGAGCCTTACACACACGTCCAACTCTACATACTGATCATTAAACAATTGATGGGATGAGTGTCTCGTACTTTCTAAACCAATTTACAGGTCTTAATTTATGTTTTAGGTTTTCATTTTGTTATAATATCAAAACACAATTTAAAAACAAAACATAGTCCCAAATTATTTATAAAAATTGATAATATTTATTGTTTGTTTATTCCACGTTATTAACGTTAATTTTTTAGGTATAGTAGAACATTATTTGCGGTCTAAAACAATAATTTCGATTTAGTTAACCATTTTTGTGCTCTTTTATAAACTACGCCTTTACCACTACGTGATAGACTCAATCTATCGCCCCACCAAAGTTTTGCAATGTCTCGCTCCAAAAGCAGAATAGGTGCGCGGGCGGGGACCGTCCAGGTCGACGAACTCTCGCCACAGGCAAAAATAAACGAAACAGAAGCTGTAGTATGGGTACATAATTTAATTTGATTATTTTACATAATGTATTTGATTCTAAAAAATTGTTAATTTTAATATCGTACTATAATTAAGTATAAAAATTAATTCCCACGAAGGAAAATTAAAACATAAGATATTACCTAAAAATCCTCCAGATAGAAATAAAACGTATAGTAAAATTTACTAAATATTTCGTTAGTTTAATATTAATTAACTTAAATCTTAATAGCTTCCTAATCCGTAAAATAACTACCTATAATACATTTTATTTTTTTAAATATAAGTAGGTATTAAATTAAAAACTGCAGTCGTTTTATTAATATTTCTTTTAAACTATTTACTGAAGTGTTATATTTTTAATCACTTTCTTGTCTGGGTATATAATGATAGTACACAAATTATTAAAAAACCTATGTTTTGTTACTTAGAAAATAAAAATATGGGGCGCTGCTGGGCATAAGGGTTACCCATCACGCGCCATAGAACAACTGTTAACCTTGATCTTTAAAAGTTGTAGCTTATTCAAGAGAATAGTAGTTTGAGTTTTCTGAATATTCCGATTTAATTTAATGTCTTCCCAATGAAATAAATAACGATGTCTTTTCTATCTTTTGTGATTTACATTTGGAACATTATTCACTTAGAAAGTTGTTGGTAATCTGTTTACATTATAAAAATAGCAATTTTCTTAGAATTATTATTGCCCATAATTATGAACTGGAAACAAACGCCTCTATGATATAACGACGAATCACGTTCTATACAGAACCAGTTACGAATGAACTGTGATTGTGTTCGCCTTGGATAAAATATGTAAGTAGTCGTGGCGCCCCGAGCCGCTTGAGAGCTGGCAACGTCGCATGTTTTGTACTTTTCGCTTCGTGTATCATGTAATGTAGGTATGTTTGTACACTCGTGTGACGTTTTACAGTAATGAACTATGAGTGTACTGATGTTTTATACTTCTTGCTTTATAACGCTGTGTTATTATATTAAATATTAAGCGAATACGAATAAAACACCACGTCTTCTAAACTTGCTTGTAAAATATGTTTAAGACTCTTGACTTGTTTTACAAGATCGTTTGATTAATAAAATGCCTTATCATAAAATACTGTTCAGTATGCATGAACCTTATCAACAAACACTATACATATTACAATCTGCAGAAAGGTACAAATAAATAACAATCTATCAGGGTATTTGTTGAACATGAACAGCCCCACTTATTTATATATTATTCGATTAATAATCGAATAATATATGAAATAGCTTATCCAGGAAATGTTTACTAATCGTGGTTCTTGAATATTTTATACACGGTTAAGTAATTTATTAACGTCTGTAATAATAACACACCTATTGATAATAGTTATTTTTCTATTATCATGTATTGTGTGTAGAGCAGAAGAATAAAATTATGCGAAGTGTCAAGTTGCGGATAGAACGCAGTCTACTGCGATCGATGCCAGCCAGCCGGTCCAAAGCCACCAAAGGGGGGTGAGATGGAGTAGTGCGCATAGCGTCATTGCGCCGGCTAACCTGAAAGGCGGGTATGGCGTGGACTACACAATTTGTATCTTACGTATAATTAATCCGTAAGAAAGTACATACTTAATATTTTTTAATAACAAAATGTACTACTCTTAAAGATGCTAGTTTCCAGCTATAAAAAATAAGTAAAAAGCAGATCCAATTATTCCCATCATAATATACTGTTATGCAAACTATAAATTTTGCATAGTAAAGAAAATAAAACACGTAAAATGAAAAGTTATTAGGTACTACGTTCGTTTGCGTGGAATAAGTTTCTACCTCAGTCTGTCCCTACATGTTTTAAGGATATATTATTGCTACTACGATACTATTTACTTTCGATCCATCCATATCAGCCTATAGACGCCCACTGCTGGATTTACTTTTTATTTGTATAATTTTAGGAATTAATGATATATTTTAAATACATTATTCCTCATACTCTCACGCCATCACGCCACGTATTTAGTTGCTTAACGTATGAACTTGATGTTGAATTTTACATTTACTCCAGTTTTGTTTTGTCGTAGATGTCGTTATATGTATCAGATCTCTAATGTAGTTTCTAAAACATTAAATACCACGAATTTCATACGATTATAGTTGGACATTTATAGGTCCTACATTTAAATGAATCGCTTCCACATTACTAAAAGTCCTGACTTATCTTATTTTCTATTTCTGTTACCATTTTTAATTATCATCTTTATATCACATCAGCCAATTGACTACACTATGGACATAGTCCTCCCAAGTATTTCGTATTTACACGGTCTTGTGCCTCACCCATCCATCGGTTTCCCACCGCCATAAATAGGTTGTCTATCCGCCGCGTGAGGGCACTTAAAAATCTCCAAATAGACTTTGTAAAATCGAAGTATAAACTTGATTTTAGTGATACTGATTTATGTTTAAATTTTAAACTTTATTTAATTTAGTTTCTTTCATTTTTAAAATAAACTGCAGAATATTGTGTTATATGGTATAGTTCAATCATATTTTTATTGGTTTCCATGGTGGTTGTGACAATTTATTTATTTTTTATTGATATCTTGTTTTATTCTTAAATAACTCCCTTCCTAAAAACCTGCAATTCAAAGTAATTTATATTTTGTTATCGTTTTGTACTATATTTCAATTGCAAATCCATCCATCCATCGAATTTACACAAAATATTTCTAAAATAATTAAACTTCTGTACTTCTCGTCCTTTATTTGGTTTCAACAATCCCATTAATTAACGTACCTATATAAAAATGACCCGTGAGCGCGTTCCCACTAAGTCGTAACGGCAGATAACCGTGTAGTTTTGTGTGTTTGCTTATATGTTTAAATGGGAGTGTTCACAAATAGAACGACACGATTTACTGTCGTCTACGACATTTTTGCAGTTACAACAGATTGTCGTGATAGTGGGAACGGTTAGCACGACAATCTAGTCATAATGTAGTGGTGTATGTGTGCATGTACAATATAAGTACATGCACTGTTATTAATAAAGAAGTCTTATAACGACAGTCGTGTGTATCACTTGTCTCCCCCTAATCCCATCCTTACATGGCGACCCTGCCAGGATGGATCCGCAAGGCATCGGATAACAAGTGCGAATTTATCATGTTATATTGATAATATTGAAAATTTTTTTTTTAATATGAACCTTGTGACTTTTTATAAAAGAAAAAAAGTGTTTAAATATAATAAAAGCAATCGCAGAAATGACGTACATTGTGTAAATGTTGCCGTAAAAAGTGTAACCACTATGAATGGTGGAGAATTGTAATATTAAGAATTGTAATATTATTTCTTATATCAATAATATTAAATTTTCATTGTAAGTTATGTTATTTACCCAAAAAAAAACTCATGTAATTTGTTTTTTTTTCGTGCACCCCCGGAGGTGTAGTGGTGTATGTGTGCATGTATACCCGAAAACGAAATGGCTTTATCAGTTTTGACAAAAAATTCTATCATAATTCAAATTCATTAAGATCGTTATTTAATGTTTATGCGTGAGCTTGACGTCATTGGTTGACCGTAATCAAAACTATGCTTAGATTAAAAGTGCAATCTATTTTAAACTTTCACTTCAACGCAATAAATAATAATATCTACTAAAACAATACAAATGTCACTATATTAAACTGTAGAGTTTGTATGTGAAAAACCATGAAAAACCATTAAATAATTTAAAACTAAAGTCAACTTGTTACTTGTGACATTACAAGCTTGTCATTTCAGAAAAACTGAAAATGTAGAATTTAAATATTGGCTGGTAAGCCACCCAATTGTTGGCACCTTAAAAGTGGACTTCGTGTCAGACTAAAATATAAAATATCATAAAATTATAAAATACTTTAATCTTTGCTTATACTTACTCATTATTATGTGATTGAATAGTATTAAATAAATATTATTGGCACTAATGCCAATAAAAGGATTCTGATAAATTTATTGTTGCTATGTTGTCACATGAAATAAATAAAATATGATAAAAATATTAAATAAATAATATTTGAACTTGAATAATCATACTGAACTAGGATAATCTATAGTGTTTTCTTTCTTTTTACTCACTTTTAACTCTTAAGTGCCAATAATTGTAGGACTTCTAACGATTAGGTGGTTTACCCTAATTTGTTTTATATTATAAAATTACGAAAACTTTAAATTGAAATATGCACCAATGACGTCATGCAAGAAATGATAGGGATGGACATAGAAGGAAAAAAGAGAGAAATTCGTTAGAATAAAACATTTTACCGAAAATATACTCTAGTAACAGTCAATAACGTTGACTTTATTATTTGTTTTTATAAATATCTAACGACTATTTGCTAACACAAAAGAACTGATATGTCAAAGTAGCGTCATGATTTAGCTGATGTTTTGTTGTGCGATATTGAACCTAATAGTTTTATGACATGCAACTAACATTAACTCTAGAGGTGATAAGGCCATTTAGTTTTCGACTATACAATATAAGTACATGCACTGTTATTAATAAAGAAGTCTTATAACGACAGTCGTGTGTATCACTTGTCTCCCCCTAATCCCATCCTTACAATAAAACGTTAAAAAATAGTTATGACTAAAATGTTATCACAAATCTATCGTAGCCACAATAAAAATATCGTCTCTTCGTTTACACGTGATTTCTTTGCCCTATACTCTATAATCGGTTTGCTTTGTGCCTGTCAAAACTAAAAGTAATACAACTTAGGGTCCTAAATGTACTACTGATCTCCAAGAAATCGTAGAGGCGACTGTAGATTTGTAGATTGCTAATGATGTGTAAACGACAAAGCGACTGTCGTGAAATGATAAAATGTCGTCGCAATTCATTGGCAACAGTAGGACAGTAGCCGAACAATAAATTTACGTAACGACTCAGTGGGAACGCGCCCTAAGAAAAAATACACTATAGATTAATAAAATTTACCTTTATCATTAAATACGTACGCATGCAAACACCAGTATTATATTATCTTGGTACTAAATCTACTTAGTTGAATTCACCTGCGTAGTATTAGTTGGCCACGTTCCACTCTTTACTGTAGGTTAGTTGACTAAGATGTTAACAATCAAAATGCACTTTCAATCGTATATACATACATAATCATTGGCATACGTAATCTTATTATAATATTATAGTATGTCGATTTAAAGCATTGTTGGATTCAGTTTTGTTATCGTCATCGTTAGGTATTGTACGGGGGCTTAGTACTTTGCTTTGTAATTAGATGCAAATTCAAGCGTTAGCGTTATAGACGTGAAATTAACCTCACTAGGTTATAAAAAATCCTTCAAAATATTGGTTTCCATCCATCAACTAACTGTTTAATTCGGAAATATCATAAGTTAAAAAAAATCTTGTAAAATGCTGCTATGTGTAATAATGTACGATTTCCACCAAACGGAGCGCGTCTGAAAGACTTTCACGTCGAGTAAAGAAAATGGAGCTTTGTATACAGTTCTTGGTTTAGGAATTTCGTTTTTCTCTCGGACCTTTTATTAAAACTTGATAACAATCTAATTATTGAGCGTTTTCTATAAATATTATAAAAAATACATATAAAACTTTCTGACCATGTGCAACACACGCAATGTATTAAAACGCTCATTGCTTGCAGTACGCACAATCTAAATAAGCCGGCCTGAAGGGCTTTCAGAGACGTTCGCACCTGCACAGTAACTAAACCAAACACACACTCTCCCAGCCGTTTAGTTCCAGAAATGCCATCTGTGCAGACATTTGCAAGAATTTCAAGCAGATACAACAGAATAAAATTAAATAAACTGTTATCATAATCATGTCGTTTTTATTTATGTTAATTATTTATAACGAACCAAAATGATAAGAATTATACCTATTTCCTTATACTTATGACATTTCCATTTCGAGGGTATTCTTATATTTTTGTTTAATGATGTTAGCATAATGTGTCTTGAAGATACTTTAGAGATATTTCCGGGCTATACTATACACATAGCTTTGAATCCACGTTTTACATAAGTAGTCGCTTATACAGGGTGTACATGACGATTTTTTATTAGTCATCATAACAGCCAATACCTAGTGGACATAAGCCTCCTCTAAATATTGCAACCTTGTGCAGTCCTGTGCCTCCGTCATCCTTCGGTGTCTTGCCATTTTAACCAGATCGTCGTTCCACCGTATGAGGTGGAATCTGCCACTCTGCGTCTTTTGATACGCGGTCGCTATTCCAGAACTTTCTATCACGGGTATCCGTTCTTCGCTCTATGTCTGTCCACCGTTACTTCAATCGAAAAATTCTTACTGCTATGTGACCCTTTGATTCTCCTGTGGATCTCCTCATTTCTGATTCGATCAAGCAGGGAAACTCCCAACTTAGCTCTCTGTATTGCACTCTGGGAGACCATAAGCCTTCTGAGAAAGCCCATACTGAGCACATCTCTGTTCCGTACGTTATCACTGGCAACACACACTGGTCGAAGAACGTTGTCTTCAGACATTAGGGCAATGTGGACTTACCTAGGTGAAGAACTGTTCTAGTAAATATATTCATCGACAACTTACGAGTGTAGAGCCCTCCAGCCGTGATTAGACTAGGTGCCATAATCTTGGTCTTATTCGTATTCATTTTAAGACTAACTTCTTGAGAGACATTACTGAGGCCATCGAGCACAGTATTAAGATTCTTCAAGGTTTCAACCATGACCAAGATATCGTCAGCAAATCGAAGGTGCGTGATGTACTAGCCATTTATGTTGATTCCAAGTCCGTCTCAGAGAGCTTAAAGCATTTTCCAGAGCTGCGGTAAACAGTATTGAAATTGCTCTGATGTTACAAGGATCACTCTTTGATCCATTCCTGAGTATCGGTATGATTATATTAGGTCTTAACCTATGAAATTGCCGATTTGTATGTTGATTTTATGCGAAGTTTGATTTTTCATACTAACGTTTTCTTAGTTTTTTCAATAATTATTAAACCTATTAAAATGAAATTTAGTGTAAGTAATAGGACACATCTTAGCTTACTTTAAGCATTTAAATCATTGGAAAAAATATAAGGGAAGAAGTTACATTTGTTTAAATGGTAAAATTAGCTGGTTTAAATTGGACCCATATTTACAGACTTATTACTAATACAAATAATAATTACACAGGTCTGCAAATTTGAACTCTTATTTTCCCCTTTTGGATTTGATTGCTGATCTTGAGGTATTTTGGTGAGCTGATTACGAATATGTACTAGGATTTGTCCTATCACCTTCAGTTTTAAAAAAATCCTTTTATGTGAAATCGGAACAAAGTTTTTTTTTATTACAATGAAGTAACAATTATATAACTAAACTTAAAACATTAAAAATACATTGAAGGGACAGTAATAAATAAATTAAAAATATGAAATACTTTTATGGTATTTTGCTTTTTTTTCACCGAAGGTCTGATTGTGAGATTTTTGCTTGAAATTCCGACTTGGATCATCACGCTTTAATACCCAACAGTAGTCTGCCATCATTACTTTATTCCACTTTCCCTGATAGCGACGTTCCATCTCCTTCAAGTCCTGGTGAAATCTTTCGCTTTGCTCTTCACTTACAGCTCCCAAGTTATCAGAAAAGTAGTCCAAATGCGAATAAGGAAGTGAAGTTTAATGCTCATTGAACATCCTATTTTGCCGAAATTTTCAATTATTTTCTTTACAATTTCCTCATAATTTGGACTTTTATGGTTTCCTAGAAAATGCCTCACTACTTCCTTAAAGATTTCCAGGCTTCTAATTCAATTTCCCTCAATTTTTCATAGAAATCTATATCTTTCATCAAAACTTTATGTGGGACCCACTGTTTATCTTGATTGGCGATTGATAGGCCAAAATACATATTATAAACGTTTCTTATAAATTCGGTTATGTTATGCTGCTGTTTTCTCAGCATAGATTGCCCATAAAAATTGTACGGAGAGTTTAAACACTTTCGCGATGACATTTTTCAAGTAAGCGTTACGAATTGCGCAGAAGTACCGACTTTTTAAAAATAGTGTTGGTGCTATTTATACAAAATAATATTATTCTACCTTCATTAACTGTCTTCTAACGATTTAAGTTAATTTCTATAAAAAAAGCATTTAGCCTACAAGAAATGAGGTCTTTAGCAAATGACCTAAAAATCCACTAGTTTTTTTTTGATAATAAGGGTATATCACATACTTAATTAAAAGTTATGTTTAACTACATTTATGAGAACTCATTCATTAATGTCTACTTCAACCATTAAGTGTGTTTTTTGTTCAATAAGATACGATTAAAATAAAATAATTAATAAATTACTAGGAAGGCTTAAGTAATTTAGGCAAAAAAAAAGGATGATCTGTATTAGTTACTGAATCCTGACGTGATCGAATTTTTTTAATATTTTTCCCGTAATCAGCGCCCCAAAATCTATCCAAATCGCTCATCAAAACTGAAAGAGGAAAACCATTGCAGACCTGTGTTATTTTTCTTAATTATCTTTTGTTAGTTGTTGCTAATGTGCTGTATTTACCAAATTACAAAAATAATACAAGCAATCTATGTTTTAAAAGAAAATATAGGCTAAAGACTGCGGCGAAAAAAAAATGGCAATTTCATAGGTAAAGACCTATTATGAAGACGTCGACGTGCTAATTTGCTTAGTCACAAGTATAATTATAAGCATGAAATATTTATTATACAAATAGTAATCTCATAATAGAAGTGTGAATGGTATACAAAATGTTAGTTATTTATTCTTATCCATTTAAACTGTCTTTATTTTGCTTTAGAAATTATACCTTAACGCCCATAAATAATGAAAAGGCAGAGGGGAGTCGGAATCACATTATTGTGCTGTTGAATGAGAAATGACATGTACACCGCAAAGTAAAAGACGTCATATTCAAAATTGATTACTGCTGCGCTGGATGAGGCTTTGACTGTCCCTGACTAGGCAGAATTCTGGCGACAACATCGTTGTGAACATACCAAAGCCCAATGGCCTCAGTAAGATCTCGCGATAAACATGTTAAAAAATAAACAAGAACAAATCCAAGTTTATGGCAAAAATCCTAGTTGCACCCACCCCTATTAAGGTTGGATACTAGAAGTAGTTCACTACGAACAAACAATTCAGTGTTTGTTGTTTGTGATGACTTCTGGAACAGAGATGTGGTCGATGATTATAGGTATAAAGTAGTTATAAATATAAAAGTCAAAAGTCTGGTAACCACGCAAATGCTGTCTTTATCTAGTGCTATCAAATCAGAAATTAGGAGATTCGCGAAAAAAAAAATAGTCATCGAAATACCATGGAGAACAAAAACATAACCAGGTATCATTGTTTATGAGCTGTTTATCGTGTTTTTAGGGTTTTATATATTAGTCTAGCGGATAAAGACAAAAAAGGCTAAATTCGCAAAGCGATGAAGTTCTGCATTTTTGGTATGTTAGGGTAGTGTGATTTAAATTTGCAACTTCGAAAAATTTGTGGAAAATGACAAAATCAAGAAACCTTTGAAATTTTGGCACTTTTTCCACTATTTACTTTAGGTACAGTGACAGTAATAAAAGGTCCGCCACCTGAAGGCCTATTTTCGTGTGCTTGTGCAGTATGAGCGATACTCTGCTTTACCGATTGAATATGACATAATATTGCAGTCAATGCTCGGCTGTCACTAGTAGGGATGACAATACAATATCGGTTACCTAGGCTACCAGAATTAGTCCGCGTGAATGCTCGTGAATCGGAAATAATATTCAAGTTACTTATTTAATATTCAAGTTTTATATTCTGTGGCTAAAGGTATAAAAAAATATTATTCAAACAGTAATAGACATTGACAATGAAACAGAAGATATCACAGCAAATTAAAAGTTTGTAATGACTAAACAGGCCTGTTGGCAGAATCATCGATTAATGCCCGATTTACACATCGACAAGTACAGTAGCGAGTTAACTTGCCTCATTGGCGAGTTAAGTCACTTTATGCGTGTGGACGGCAAAAGCGAGTTAAGTAGTAAGTTGCTGATTAAGTTGATTTGAATACAGCTCGATCCTATTTTTTGGCGAGTTAAGTACGAAGTAGCCCCCTCTCTCGCGTCTCCCTCACCCCGCCGGCTCGGCGCTCGCAGCGCCCGCCGTGTAGACGGGCGAGTTTAGTAAGTTCTAATATGTATTTATTTTTATTTTTGTCTGTTTTTTTATGTATAATGTGTACGTATTTACAAAAGTATTTAAGTATATTTATGCGTTGTCTAGTACCCATAGTACAAGCTCTGGTTAGTTTTTTTTTCTGGTTAGTTTGTGTAAAACTGTGAGGAATATTTATAATTAATCTATACTTTTCTATTAAAATTTTACTTTCAGTGTGTTATGCAAGTGTTAATACTATTTCTCGTATAATAGCGCGTAAATTGGTATTCAATTGTTCAATGTCCATTTTATTGATTAAAATAACCGTAAACAATCTCAGGCGACGCACGCCGGCACGCACGACGCGACTGGTCTTCGTCTCTGTTCGGCAACTTATGAGCTGTACTCGCCTACGTGTGAACTGTACTTACTACTTATTACTTACTACCTAACTGTCTATTTTTTTAACTCGCTACTGTACTTGTCGATGTGTAAATCGGGCATAACATAGGAGGCATTATTAAAAAATAGAACAGAACAGACTACATAGGTCAATAAGAAGGTTTGATGTTGACATGTAACTAGACGTAGGCCAAAGGTGAAAATGAATTTGACTCTTACATATCATACTGTGTGAGTATAATTTTATGTGTTTTGTCTATACAATGCTTTAGTTTCAAAAGGTATTAAGAGTTTTAGGCTTCACAAACGAATGAAAAAGAAAACTGATGGACGTTTTCTTTCCCCCACTGTACATGGCTAAAACTATGACATTTTTGTAATTTATTTTCTATAACAATTAACTGTATTAAATTACCTACAAATTAAGTCTAATTATAGTACTATTGAACCTATGGGAGCCAAGCCTAATAGGTTTCGAAAATGACCAATTTTTCTCGAAAATTTAAATTTTCTGTTTTTATCATTTGTTTCGCAATAAATTGGCATAATTCCTTGTCCTATGAAGAAAATGAAAAAAGATTTCTAAAATACACACCTCAACAAAGTCTAGGGATATTTGGTATTTACTCAATTAACTCCAAAATTATTAAAGATAACATACAAAATGTTTATATTTTTATAAAGGTAATATATCAGGCTACAATCCAGAATTAAATAAAAGTATTATTTTTGCGTAAATAATTTTTTATTCAAATAAATAAAAAAATTGGAAAATTAGTAAAACTAACAATGAATTTGTTTCTTAAGCAAAAGTGAAAATAATCGAAAATTAATCTGTTTTTAACTGTTATGTGAATAATCAAAAGTCAGTACATTCGAAAAACCGTAAATAACGGTCCTGCAATGGTTTTTCATGCTTGTATTAAGTTATCAAGGTCTTGATGCGGTATAATGTTACAGGTCCGACTAGGATACAAAAAAAGTTGCTCTTCCATCGCAAGTTTATGCAGGAAAATTCATCAAAGCCCTTCTTTTGAACATGTCCTACGCGTATGTTATGGTTTTGAGGTTAGGCGATTGAGTGGTTCAGCATAAAATTGATATGTCGTGCTCCTGCAACCAGCTCGTCATCACTCTCGCTTTATGCGGACGGGTGTTATCGTCCATGAGCTTAAACATTTGGCCCAATTGTAGTCTACGGGGGTAGATTATTAGTTCTAGCACCTCGTTAAGGTATTTTTCAGCCGTCATGGTGTTTCTGATCAAAACGCGCTCTGTTCTTCAACCGACACAAATTCCCGTCCAAATCATAATTGTTCTATCGTGGTATGAATAGATTTCCTGAGGATATTCTAGACGGCTATCACAACCAGGAACTCGCCAAGCACGTTCTCTACGTGAATCCGAGTGGAAACCGAACCGGGAATCATGTGTAAACACCACTACAGATAACAGGTCATCTTTGCAGAGCAAATGTTCACGACCTCACTCTAGTCATCGTGCGCGATTTGCTCAACGTATTGCTGGAGTTCAAAGCTGTATGCGACCATAAAGGTGGGCTTCATGCCGACTTCTTCTGACAGTTTGGTCACCCGCAAGAGGTTCCACCAAGAGCTGGAGCCTCTAACCCAGCTGTATGGTAGTAACTTTTCGCTGTCTTTTCGCGGGAACTTGCAAAAATCGATCATGTCGTTGAGGGATAATAGACTTTTTGCTGTGATATCTTTTAGCCACTTCACCAGTAGCACGATAACGTGACCATAACCTTGATTTCATATTTTGTATTGTTCTAATCTCTTCAGCAATACTCCGCTTAGTACCCGCAGCTGGGAGCATGCCTACTGCCCTTAACATTACCTATATGTTGAAATAGCGCCGCTGCTTGATGCACACAATATTAATCATTCGAAATAAACGTTTAAATTGTTATAAAACTTAAATTTTACACAAAAAAGCAGTCAAAACTTACTGTTGGTAAATGAAAATTTCGAACTTGACTACGTTCAAGCCGCGTAAATCTTTTATTTTTAATTTTATTTTTCAAATTCAAATTTAGAATGGTTGAAAAAGGTTAGCAAAGTAAGTTTTCATCAAAAGAATTAAAAACAAACCAATTTTTTTTGAGTTTCACAACTTAATACAAAATATCGTGAAAATATCCCTATACTTTGTTGAGGTGTGTACATTATTATACACTTATTTTGCTTTTATTAGAGCCCAAAACGAAGTCTGGGAGACTAATAGTTCACTCACAATGTCAAAAAAACAAAAAGGAGGTAAAATTGATTATGTAGGCAAAAATATACAGGGTGTCCAGTAAAGAAAAGATACTCCTGAAACACCTTATATAACGCGGTGTCCTACGTGGGCGACGTACGCGATCAAATCAACGGCGTATTCTACTTCTGTCCTGTGTCCAATCTGCGACGAGACGCCTAATCATGTAGGACACTTGTCGCGTGTAGCATCGCGTCGCGTCGCATTTGTGTCTAACGTAGGACATCACGTAAGACCTATATAAGACTTCAAAAAAAAATCTAATAAATTAGAAAAAAACCAGGTACATATTTCTTAAAATATTTCATTTTAAAGAGAAAAAAAAAGACGTTTTTGCAGGAAAACTTTGTTTTTTTGTTTTTGTTCTAAATACAAATCAAAATCTTCAGTTTTTTATGTTATAGTATTCTTCATAGATTTCCATTTTAATAGAGATTATGTAGTAATTTTTATAGGTATCCTGTACACTTTACACATATACCTACTAGTACAGTCAAATAAGGCTTAAATAGGGGCAAACCTCGGAACGGAAGCGAATAAGCTGTAAATTCGTATAATCCTTTGTTTTGATGTTTTGATGACTGGTGAAAAAGTCTCATATGATCACGTGTCTGCGTCATAAGTTATTCAAGGTCAAAGGTCACGAAAGTTAGTTTTTTCCCATCATCTCGTTTTCTATGGGAAATACGCATTTAACGTCATTATAAATATTGTAGATCATAAAATTGTCTACAAAAAATATCTCAACACTTTTCTCCTAAAAAGCATCGCTTTCGAGATATCGTGACTTTAGAGCGCAGGAAAGTCGTATTTTCGCCTATATGCACACACTAGCTTTTTCCCGTGATTTCGCTCGCGTTTATAAATATTATAAAAAAATAAGGCTTATTTCAATATATAGTAGCACATGCATGCTTGGTCTCAGCCTAATCGGTTTGAAATTGACAAAGTTACATACAAACTTCCATCCCCTATCTTATCCCTTTAGGGGTAGAATTTATCAAAATCCTTTCTTAGCGGATGCCTACGTTATATCATCTACCTGCATGCCAAAATTCAGCCAGATCTGTCCAGTGGTTTGAGCTGTGCGTTGATAGATAACTATGTCAGTCAGCTTTGAGTTTTATATAAATAGAAGATTTCCGCACCACCTCTGAGGTAGATAAGGCCAATCTTGCACCAACATTAAATCAAATACAACAGTACATTGAATCAAGCTCAAAAAAAAGCTCGGCGGTTTTTATTAACGTGGTTTCTCCAGTAGGAATACTCCTACCACATACCTAGTGTTCTATCAACGCACAGCCCAAACCACTGGACAGATCTGGCTGAATTTTGGCATGCAGGTAGATGATATAACGTAGGCATCCGCTAAGAAAGGATTTTGATAAATTCTACCCCTAAAGGGATAAGATAGGGGATGGAAGTTTGTATGTAACTTTGTCAATTTCAAACCGATTAGGCTGAGACCAAGCATGCATATGCTACTATATATTGAAATAAGCCTTATTTTTCATAATATTTATAAAGGCGAGCGAAATCACGGGAAAAAGCTAGTGTGTGCATATAGTCGAAAATACGACTTTCCTGCGCTCTAAAGTCACGATAACTCGAAACCGATGCTTTTTAGGAGAAAAGTGTTCAGATATTTTTTGTAGACAATTTTATGATCTACAATATTTATAATGACGTTAAATGCGTATTTCCCATAGAAAACGAGATAATGGGAAAAAACTGATTTTCGTGACCTTTGACCTTGAATAACTTATGACGCAGACACGTGATCATATGAGACTTTTCTACCAGTCATTAGTACACCAAAACAAAGGTTTATGCAAATTTACAGCTTATTCGCTTCCATTCCGAGGTTGAATGCTTATTTTACTGGAGTATACAGTCTTTTGCCAATGTAACGCATTTTACTTTCTTTTTGTTTTTTGACATATTCACCCAAAATTCATAGTTTTGGCCCTGGAGAGTAAATAGTAAAAAAAAGTACCAAAATTTTGAAGTTTTTCTCAAAGTTCTCATTTTCACTAATTTTTCGTAGTTGTATTTTGAATTCAGACTACCCTAATAAACCCCATACAACATACTAAAAATGCAAAACTACATCACGCTTTGCGAAATGACCTATATTTAATGGGAAGGAATGATCAAGAATAAGATTCCATTCAGTAAAGATCTTTAATTGTGACTCCTGTAGCTCAGCAATTTTATTTTGTTTTTGTCACTGGCTTTTAAAAGGTCATGCGACCTTTTAAAAGCCAGTGACAAAAATAAACGTAATAGCATGCGCAAAAAAAAGGAATCTGACATAATATATCTCCTTAGCAATGTGGGTAGACTTGAAAACTAAATTTATGAACTCTGATTCAAAGCAGCTTGTTGTGCGTTTTATTATTTTAAGTAATACGCGTTGTCCTGTCCTAAGCATTTGCACTTAATGTTTCGCGGTTTTTAGTAGTTGGCGTAAAAAGCTTATTAAGTTATTACACTGTGACATTGCAAAACGGGACCCGTTTGTTGGTAATTATTTTGAAGAAGGTTTATTTGTGTTGAAGTTTATATAAGTAAAAATAGTTAGACGAAGGTGTAGTGACACTATTATGCAACGCAAAAGTTGCTGACTGGTGTACGGGGTGAGAAATAAGGTGCCCACCCCCATACACAATATGTATAGCTCAACTCTACCCACGCCCCCTCGCTCTATCGACCTGCGCAAGCATCCGGCCCGTCGTTGTTACGGGCTCAGCGACCGACCTGACCGAATCGAACATTTACCCCCTCACTCCTGTAACGTAACATATCAAACTCATTTGCTTTTTAGGTGCTATAGTAAAAAGTGTGGTGTTCTCACCATCGTCATCCAATCTTATACCGAGGGTGTCTTAAAAGCCGGGTTTTAAGACACTACAAAATCTAGACTTTAAACCTGATTAAATCTAAGGCCAGTGGTTTTTACCTCTACTACACCTTTTTATTAAAATTTTAATTTATTTGCATTTAGGTAAACAATTTCTATGCAGATGAGTTTTTAATAATAATTTGGCTCAAGTACTAAGATTTCTTATACTCAGAAGTAATATGAGAATTGCGTTTGTTTTACGTGTGATATTTTACCAGCACAGTGAAATGTGAATAGCAACGACGGAGAATTTATGCAATTGTGTAAATAAATTATAGTGCTGATCATGGAATATATTCTCTAGACTCTGTTAGTAAAGTTTTTTTGAAAATAATGTTGGGCTTTACTGGTCATTTAAATGCTTTGTGATATTTTACTGGTTTTGAAAATATAAATGATTAAAAAACGTAACATAAGAAATGTTGGTTGTGTTTGAGTCAAGCTATTATTAATTTAATATTATCGCCTTATCCTATTTTTACTCGTAGATTGTCGTTGTCCGTTGAATCGACCGAGACTTTAATTCTATCCATAATTCACAGTAATACTTTCTTTTATGTAAAGGGTGGTTAAATTTCAAGGGCCGATGTTGATTTTGAATAAAACACAAACTATTTAGGAAATTATTGTAATTTTATTTTATTATGATATATTGGTATTACTCAATTATGTATGGAACAAAATATCGGCCAAATGAGCGCCGCGACCTCGGCGGCACACCTCCATACGATGGTCAAAATTTTTGATGACGCTGAGGCATAATGAAGGTTCTATGCCGTTAATGTGCCGAATTATCTTATCCTTTAGGTTTTGAATTGTTGCTGGCTTATCGACGTACACCTTTTCTTTCAAAAAAGTCCAACGGTGTCAAGTCACATGATCTGGGGGGCCAATTGACATCGCCATTACGTGAGATAACACGGCCATTGAATTTGTTGCGCAAAAGAGCCATTGTTTCGTTAGCTGTGTGGCAAGTGGCACCGTCCTGCTGAAACCACATATCATCCACATCCATATCTTCCAATTGTGGCCATAAAAAGTTCGTTATCATCTCACGATAGCGAACACCATTCACAGTAACTGCCTGACCGGCCTCATTTTGGAAAAAATACGGCCCGATGATGCCGCCAGCCCATAAACCGCACCAAACAGTCACTCTTTGTGGGTGCATTGGTTTTTCGACAATCACTCTTGGATTCTCATTCGCCCAAATGCGGCAATTCTGTTTATTGACGAATCCACTGAGGTGAAAATGTGCCTCATCACTGAAGATGATTTTCGAAGAAAATGAAGTGATGAGGCACATTGTGTTTTGCTCAGTGTTTATCTACCCACTAGGTTGTATACGTACGTAAGTTAATATTTTTTACAGGTGCATATTTTCTGTTATGAAATTACACTTATCTGTTATGTATTTGTGGGCAACTAATTAGGAAGGATAGAACACTAAGCAATATAAATCTAATGTTCCTATCCTATTATTGTAATTTTATTCGTGTTTGCTGTCTGTTACTTTGTAAACATATCTATTTTATCAAGAACTCTAGTTAACATAATATTAAAAGAATAAATGATCTACAGTTGTAAATAAATTACATTAATAAATCATTCTGGTACAGACCATCTAATAAGGACCTATCGTCACCTAATAAGGAACACGTAACACTAATTTGCTATTTTATTTCCTAGCTCATATATTTAGAATACCAGTTAAATTACTTGTTATTAAACTTCGGCCGTTCAGAGAATGCGTTCCTGACACGTCGCGATTGAACTGACGCAGTAACTTTGTAATGGCGTTGCAGTTACGATAAAAATATTTTTGCTGGTTGTTTATCGTTTTAACTATTGATGAGCATTAAAACAACATTATTATATCAATAATTAATGAATGTTATAATGTTGTGTCAAACTGAGTGTCAAATAACTTGGTAAACAATATTTTTCTAAATCTACACTGCGCTATTACAAGGTTATGTCAGCGCTTTATATTTGTAGTGCTGTGCCAACAATAACAGTGAATAATAGTATCGTAATCTGTTCTTATCGATACAGTTATACTTTATAAAATAATACGTTTTGTTTTTCTTTTCAAGAATTTGAAAATAATGGACTTTAGAATAACTTTTATTAAATATAAAAATAAAAGTACATTAAATACAAAGTAGCATTTTTATATTTAGGTTGAAAATGGTAACCCCAAATGGCGTTATGGGCCGCCATTTTGTGACGCTGAAACAGTCGTCTGTTGTCGTTTCGTGCGCATAGACCACGTTCTTCAAGTGTTTGCGATCTGTTGTTATTTGACTTTGATTGTGTCTTATATTGCGTTCTTTTTACTTTTGGTGCATAATAATGCCTAAACGTGGACAAACATTGAAAACTGGAGCCCGTGAGTTAATTATCAAGCTGCAAGATTACTTTGAGCGGGAGCGGCAAAATGGCGGACCCCTGGTTCCTGTCGAAAAAGTACAAGAACGCGTCTCTCAGGCGCTTGGAGTTAGCAAACGAACGATTACAAATATTAATAAAGAAAAGTTCGGCTCTACTGGCATGGAAGATAATATTTTAC
The DNA here is from genome assembly GCA_905475405.1 of Schrankia costaestrigalis. NCBI lineage: Eukaryota > Metazoa > Arthropoda > Insecta > Lepidoptera > Erebidae > Schrankia > Schrankia costaestrigalis. The sequence goes on along the minus strand of FR997843.1, from coordinate 10,808,602 downwards.
GTACTCCGAAGAAGAAACGTAGAACTAAACCCGTGACAGATATTGATACCTTTGACGCCGATGCAATCAGAAATCATATATATGGTTACTATTCCAGAAATGAATATCTCAACAGGATGAAGCTTTTGGCGTCGTTAAGAGAAGCTGGACTGTTTAGCGGGGGTAAAATTGCTTTAACGAAAATCTTAAAAGATATTGGTTTTTCGTATAAAAAAACAGACAAAAGAAAAATTTTATTAGAACGATACGACATCATTTTGAAACGGATAAGTTTCTTGAGAGAAGCAAAAAAAATTGATAACTGGGATAATGTCGTGTTCATTGACGAGACATGGCTAAACGCCAATCACACGGTTTCCCGTTCTTGGACGGATGATACACAAGCGTCGACGTCGAAAGTACCAATGGGTAAGGGGGCTCGTCTGATAATATGCCACGCAGGTACTGCAAAATACGGCTTTGTGGAGAACGCTTTACTGGCATTTCAATCAAAAACCACAAATGACTACCACGAGGAAATGAATGCCAGTACATTTAAAGAGTGGTTCCAGAACGTGCTTTTGCCCAGCCTACCAGAGCCTTCTGTAATATTGATGGATAATGCCTCCTATCACTCGTTTCAAATACAGAAACCACCTACCCAAGCTAATAAAAAAGAAGAAATGGTTGCTTGGTTACAAGCAAAAGGCATTGACGCAAATATGCAGATGCTAAAAGCAGAGCTAATTAAGTTAGTGAAAGAAAATAAAGCGGCAAATGTGCGATACGAAATCGATGAAATGGCTTTGGAGTACGGTCATCGCGTTCTAAGAATTCCACCGTATCATTGCCAATATAACGCGATTGAGCTAATCTGGGCTCAAATAAAAGGTTACGCCGCCCGCCACAATACTTCCCCGCCATTCAGCACGAAAAAGATGATGACCCTGTTAAAAGAAGCCTGCGGGAAAGTCACAAGAGATGACTGGGCAAAGGTTGTCGAAAAGACTAAAAACCTGATTATGGAACATTTTGACCGAGATATCAGGATTGATTCTGTAATTGATAATAATATAATTATACATGTAGGCGAAGATGATGATGAAGACACCACCTCCTCAAGCGAATCGGAGTCTGATTAATATTCTGTACGCACATTTAGTTCAATGTACTTTATTCCATAGAAATACAGATTGTAACTTTGTAAAAAATAATAAATAAAACAATTTTATTATATTAATATTCCCTTTTATTGTTTCCACGTAAAGAACTAAAATATAAATTTTAAATGATTCCGCCAATTTAAAACGGTCTAAATCTAATCATAAAAATAACGCGGCGGTTCATTTTGGAGTAACGGTAACGAACTCGGTATAATGTTGTGTCCATCACTAGTCGTGACTAACTGATAAGTGTCAGGAACGCATTCTCTGAACGGCCGGATAATAATAGGTACATGTTTCAAAGTCTCATAAATTTCTTTGTTCGGGCTGGAGAAAAGTTCTTGGGTTATGGTGAAATAGTGTCCTTAATTTGACCACGAGAGTATTATGTCATAAGTCTTCTACTAGCTCTTTTGTAAAAAAAAGATTTAACACGTAGACTAAACAAATACCAGGATTAGTAAAATCATAATCAAATTATTAAACTATCTATTAAAACAATTAATTGCTGTAAAAAGTATTTATTTAACTGTAATAAAACACGGCCTATGTCCAGCAGTTGACTGCAATAGGCTAGTTGATTGATTGCTGCAAGGGAGAAAGCTTGAAGTACAAATTTGAATATTATAGCAATTTATTGACACACTAGCTAACCCGTACCCACTTCGTTGGGCTGCGAAAAAAACGCGTACCTTTTTTAAACATATTTTATTACTGCTCCCCTCCTATTAGTCATAGCGTGATACTATATAGCCTATGACACTCCCCGATAAATGGACTATTCAACATAGAAAGAATTTTTTAAATCGATTCAGTAGATCCAGAGATTACCCCCTACAACGTCACAAACACACAAACTTTACCTCTTTATAATATTAAAGTAAAAGTATAGATTTAATTTTTAAAACAATGTTTTTTCTCCTAAGGAAACAAAAATACAATATGTATTTTCCATCTGGCAACATAGTTCGAACGCTCAGTTCTATTAGTCGCACTATGAGGATTTTTTTATCTTTGTTGTTCGGTCGGTCGTATTACCAGGATTCTTAAATAAATATTGTTCGACCCTTGTGATCGTACCCTTATGATTACTAGCAGAGGAGAAAAGATTAGAGTTCTATTGCGTGCTTATCAATCCTTTTTGCCATCACTATGAAGAACCTAGATCTATCCCCAAGGCTATCAAAACCAATCTTCAAAACCTTTAACATCCTAAATGTCGAGGCACAGTTATCATTACAACCCTGACTTATAGTACTGAATTTATTTTTATTGATTTTACTGACAATCTTATAAATAATTTTAGAGGGATTTAGACTTTACTGTACTGTTTACTGTACTGTTTACTCTAAAACTGATAAATATTATTCTTGTTAATTCAGACCTGGATAGGATAAGGGCTAATTGTTTGCTATGATGAAGTTATAAATGTTCGTTTATTTATAAGACACGGCAAAAAAGACCATTCTGTGTTATGTACAGTATGAGGACACTGATAATAGGATTGGCTTTTAAAGAAAGACAGACAACAATGAGGAAGCGAGAAAGTGAGATTATAATTTATTGATGATTTTTAAATTGTATATAAATGACGTTAACAATAAGTGCTATATTTTGTTGCACTGCAATGACTTTTTATCGAAGTGCAATGTTTCCGTCACCAGTGTCACTTAGTAAGACATGATGAAACATACAATGTCAAATAGAAGTAAGTAGGGATTCAATCTTTTATAATTTCAACCTTATGCCGAACGCCATAAGATACATTTTAATGTGATAATTTTCAAAACGTATGCTAAAATTATTCAGCTATTTTCGGTAATCGGATGTACTTTTCTTACTCATTGATTTGCTGTCTTTCTTTAAAAGCCAATCACATTATCAATGTCCCCATACTGTACATGCAGTTGTTACAGTCAAATGACTAGCACTGTTCAATAATATACAAAAAGGATTACTGACGTTTGGCAAAAAACGTTTCCCAAAGTGACACTTGCCAAAGTATGTTTCCCAAATTTTCATTTGGCAAAAAACCATGTGGCAAAACCATGTTTTAGCAATTTTACAGATAGCAAAACTATTTTTAGCAAATATGGTTTGGCAAATATATTTTCCAAAATATCATATGATTTACTGAGTCTAAAGTCACTACATTAAAAACTTGGCCTAATTTGCACTGACAATAGAAATCAATTCTGGCGCTTCTTAGGCCGCTGCTGCGGCACGCTTACTTCGCTCGCTCGGCTCGCGCTCTGTTGGGGTTCAAACAAATAACACAGTTCAAACCTAACCTTACAAATTTTTCTAGCATTTCTATACTAACCTAAATTTTTCACCGATATTAAAATTTAAACAAACTTACTTAGGGAATATATTTTTGACAAATAAAGCATTTGCTTTTTGTATATTTGACTAATTAAATTTTGAGTTAGTAAAAATTTGCCAAATGAAGATTTGACCAAGTGAATAAAAAGCGAAATGTAAATTTGCTAAGCATTCTTTTGGGAAATGAAACTATTCGATAAGTTTTTTGGGAAGTGAAATTTCACGAAACATACACACATCAAAAAAGTCTAAGCAACATGCATGATATTACAAATTTACCATTTATATTAATTAATTTCTAAGTATTTACTCACTCAAAGTGTATAGGTAAGTAAAGTTCAAGTGTATAGGTAAAAAAATTTCGATTATGTTTTGTTTTTTTTCATAAAATTCAAATGACTGCGAATTTGTTTGAATTTGAGTGCATGTTAATTGCTACGTTTTAGTCTTGATTTTATAATTTTACCAACCATTTAAATACAGTTGGCGACAAAATTGAATTGTTAGATATTCTTTACGTCATGGAGCGACGTCATTTGACGGCAGATGAAATGCAAAGAGCTGTAGGGATGTTGCAAGCGGGAAGTAATCAATCTCAGGTATCTCGACATTTTGGTATTCATAGAAGTGTTATTTGTCGTCTTTGGCAGCGCTACAATAATACAGGGGAACCCGCTGAACAGCATCCAGGCCGTAAAAGGAGTACAACCACTCGGCAAGACCGGTACATACAACTGACTGCAAGACGCCAGCCGATGTTAACCGCTCGAGAGATAAGTTTGAGGCTACAAAATTCAAGTGGTGTTGATGTAAGTCCCCAAACTGTGCGAAATCGACTGCATGAGTACGGCCTACGAGCTCGACGCCCTATCAGGTGCCCACCGATACGTCACGGGAATCGCGCTCGTCGAAATGAATGGTGTAGAGAACGCATAACATGGACCCAGGAACAATGGGATAAAATTATGTTTTCCGATGAGTCGCGATTCGGGTTTAGGCCTGATACAAGAAGGGTGCGAGTGTACCGTCGACCCGGAAATACTGAAAGACTCAGGTGCGTTCAGGAAGTTCATCCATACAGCGGCTCAACAGTTATGGTATGGGCGGGTATTATGAAGAACAGGCGAACTGAGCTCGTTTTTGTAAATGGAAACATGAACGCTGAAAATTACGTTGAGGATATTCTCAGACCTTATGTCCATCCATTTGCACAAACCTTTGGCTCCGATTTTACGTTAATGCATGACAATGCGCGTTCACATACAGCTCGGCGAACCAGTGAATACTTGGCAACGGAGAACATCCAGGTATTGCCCTGGCCTGCACAATCGCCAGACCTCAACCCCATCGAGCACGCATGGGACATGCTCCAGAGACGTGTTTTGAAGGACTTGGACGGAGTGACAACAACCCAACAGCTGAAGGATTTGCTACAATTCCATTGGGAGCGAATACCGCAAGATGACATAAACAGTCTCATTAATTCAATGAATAATCGTTGCCGACAAGTTCTGAATAGCAGAGGAGGCCATACTTTGTATTAAATTGTCCTATTCTTTCACAATAAATTCATTTTCTTAAGAAATTTCAATTTGTAAAAAAAAAAGTTTAGTTTCTTATGTACCTGTATATTCTAATATTGTTAATTTCTGTTATTAAAAGAACTTATAAAGAAAACAGCTGTTATTTTTACATCATAGAACCCTAAAAATATTATTTTAAAAATAAAATACAACGTTATAATTAAAATAAATGGTAAAATAAATTAATATAAATGGTAAATTTGTAATATCATGCATGTTGCTTAGACTTTTTTGATGTGTGTATTTTGCCAAACGGCAGGATCCTAAAAAAAAAACCATCCAACTTATTCAGCATTGCAGTTCAGTTGACTTATTGGGAAGTTTTAAATTAATGGCATATTTCATAGTAGGTTGACTGTAATACTACATTATATAAAGAAATTATTATTGTATCCATAGACTTTATAATAGTCGTACGCTTGTACTTGTTTATTATTCTTTAGAGTTGTTAATTACTATAATCCAGTTATTTGTTCAAAACTCACGGAAATCAGTAGGTAAAAGGTTGCCAATGTGATGATTTAATTCTCACAATAATACCGTACTCTACATGTGAAAATTCAATGTTAATCACTTCACGATTTAACTTACCAAATTTTATCGCATAAAACTCATGACACGAACAACGCTCGATTGAAGTTTATTTATTCAGAAAGTATATGACGTCACCAAGCCGGTATCTCCCTTCCCCTCCCTCGCGTCCGTCCTACCGCTTATTTTTTCCTTGCTTTGCTCGCCGACGCTACCTCGCCTCTACCCCGCTTCACCTCTTCGCCCGTTGCTTGTGCTACCTCAAACACGCGCAGTTGTTGAGTCGAGTTTCACACGGAAACCGGCTACGGCAACGAGTGCGCCATGTTGTAAGAATATAAACCTGGCAACGTCGCACCAGACATCGACCGATATAACCGCCGTGTCGTTGATTTTTTAAAGATAAGACTGTAAATGGTGTCTCATTTATCGTGCATTAATATTACTCATTCCTCGTTAACAACTAAATTATAACTTTTACAGTAAATAATACATTTTCATGATAAAACTGTAATAAATTTGGGAAATATATCAGACTCTCACGAACTTTATTTTGGTTATAATCCTTTGACTTTTAAATAGAAGTAATTCTAAACAAAATAAATGTAACATCTGATGAAATAATCAAACACTTGAACTTAGTTTTAATATCAAATTGAATTGTATTTACATGAATGTCCTTCCCAGGTACAAAGATCTTGAACGAATATATTAATATTCTACCTAGTATAAATGTTATACAGAAACCACATACAATGCGTCGTCGGTTGGCGTGTTTTAGATAGAATGGGGAGGAAAATTGGCGCGTTGCGCTGTGCGTCTCGCGCCATTGCCATTGTCGGAATGGCAACCGAGCATTTATCTCTTCTTCGATACCTACCTACAGCGAGCTAACGATCGGAACGGCAACGTAGCATTCGTTTCATAGTATTACCCACCCGCTCGCTCTCGCGTCATGCTGACGCGCACCGCTGCTCGTCCGGTTAGACGTGCCTGTCTAGTTGTTTATTTTTTAATTACAAGGTGCGCCTTTTTGTAAATATGTACATATTTTATTTGGTTGCGTGTTTTGTATTTAAACTTTTATTTTTCCTTTAGTTCTTAAATTAAGAAAGAACATAAAATTAAACTATATCGAACTGCACAATAGCTTATATCACAGGGCTATTTAGATTATGGGCTGTTTATCACGCATATTATTTTAAACAATATTCCTCACACATTAACACAACGCCATCTATTGTATTATGCGTACTTACTAGATAAGAAACGAATAAAAATATTTTCGTACTTTTTTATTGTAAGTACATTCACATTGTACAACATCTAGAGCAATCAAAACATTCATGCTCAATCACACAAATATTTACAATAAGCTAGAATCGAACCCTTGTAATGCATAATATGCCTTTAAAGGTGCTACAAGGGTTCGATTATTTAGTTCGCCACACAAAGGTCATAATAATATTTTAAGGCAAAATTTCCGCGCTTGCCAAGAGGCACATAATAAGATTGTTTATTACGGATTGTTTTATTTTTCATGCGTAAGTTGAGTAGAACACCACATACAAAATAAAAAAATGTGTGTGATGCTGCTTTACGAGTATAATGCACGTCTAAAATTGCGTTTTTTACTAAAACGTACCCAGTGCTCTGAGACATCGATCTATCAAAAAGTTAAGATAATAATTTTCTAATTGAAATACAGATTCCAAACCTTTAAGATCATACGGTTTAGAAAGCAAAATGGACTGCGATATAGTTAAGTCTTTTAGTCGTTATTGTTTTTGAATTAATTTAATTTCTGAAAGTGTTTAGTAAGAAATAGCATTCAACTGAAGTGGACCTAAAATCATAACATGTTCGATGCCTACATCGAACATGTTAATTATACCTATATAATAAACTTTTTATTATTGACTGTCTATTTTAAAATAGCGTTTAAAACTATGTCACTCCTTGCCCTTTTTTAGTAGTCTTCTAAACCAAATACAGGTTATTTTTATTTGTTTATCTAAAATGTTAATTACATCGTTTTTAAAACAGTAGAACTTTAGTAAAAAAATACGCAAAAAGTCATAACTTTTAAAATTAATATTTTAATTACAAAAATAAACTTATATTATACGCTTTATATGTAAGACACTGCTGCCCCATGACGTCGACATAAGCATAGTACAAATAAACATATACAGTATTTCGACTTCATAGCAATGGACGAAACGCGAGTTATACCTACACCTCACGATAGCCGTGGCTTTGCGGAGTGAACAGTCGCGACTGTGCCGCAGTAACGAACCGGAAAGTAGGTAAATGTAATTATAAAGCTGGAGGTGGGCAGCCCTATCGCATGTTTACGTACCGCGCAGACGTAAGCGTTTAAAATAAATATTCGACCGAGTTAGACTACTGGTTGTACTGTGACATAAGTGTCAAATTGAAATAAATTAGCAATGTCAGTAAAAAAAAATGATATTAATTATGAAATTTTGAGGTAGGTATTCAGAAAAAAATACCCATGTTTATAACGAAATTATAATTGTCTTCGAATACTCTATTTGCCGGTATGCATTTCCGCGACATCTAAATTGGTTGATTTCTCATGATTGAAAAATTAAATAATAGGCCTGTAAAAATATTTTGGCGGTGTCCGTACTTTTTAATCGGGCTTTGATAGATTGAGGTCATTGACGCGGACGTTCTTATTTGAAGAGTATGTGTACCAATTTTCGAATCAATTGGTCAAGACAATAAAATTCAATCCCCATTTCACCCCTTAATAAACGCCGTTATCTATGGTATAATAAATCTGTCAGAGAGAAGTCAAATCTGTACATGAAATATATTTTCAAAATACATAACTATCAGGGTGTGGTTGGTAATAGGTACTAATGCCAAAAATGCAATCAGTAAAATTTTTGTTTGTCTTTCTGTCTCTGTATGTTCCTTATATAAACAAAACTTACTCAACGGATATTAATGAAACTTGGTACAATTGTTCTCCATACTCCTGGTCAGATTATTGTATACATTTCATCACGCTAAGATCAAAAGGAGCAGAGCAGTGTTGAAGAGTGTTGGTAAAACGAGAGAAATTACAAAAACCAATAAAATTTAACATTAGAAGTTTTTTCACAGGGCTTTTTAGGCAGATAGCTGATGTTATAACAAACAATTAAGGCCTATTTTATTAGGGTTCCACAAAAAAAGTTGTTACATACAAGCCGAGTTGCCATCACTGATTCAGAAACAATAACGTTAAACAACGTCATAGGCTTTTTTTATACGGTTTCGCAGAAATAACCTTTGTACTACTCAAATATTGTTTTCGCGAACAAAGTCGCGGGCTACAGCTAGTTTAAAACATAAATATCAACACCTGCCACAGTTTCATGCTACAGTTTAATAACAATGGCGCTTGTATCCTGACAAGACCAATATTAGCTGTCACAGTGAGCTTATAAATATGCCATGACTTTCATTTGCTGTTTCTCTAATTAATGAACACTAAAGAACATACAACCTCCAGTAGTGGAGAGGCACTGAAAGAAGAAGAAGAAAGAACATATTAATAGATATGTTACAGCCAAAGTAATAAATATGAATATTATAAATAATAACTTGCCATTATGTATAACGGCTACTCAATTTAGATAAAGTGATTAATGTCGCAGAATTAATCACATGAACTAGCCATTATGTATAATATTTTCAAAGACTCAGATAATGTAATAAAACAAGTAGGTAAAGATTACTAGATTATATTTTAATTAGCCTTAAGCATACCTAACTCAATCAACTAGCCTATCGCAGTCCACTGCTGTACATAGGTCTCTCCCAACACGCGCCACAGAATACGGTCCTGGGCTTCCGCATCCAGTCCGACCTAGAGACCTTTTTGAAGTTGTCGGTCCACCTAGCTATCCTTCACTACCTTTGTCGAGTCGCGATCTCCACTTTAGGAAACGTTTGCTCTAACTGCAACCGGTCCTTAAACAGATATGACCAGCCTATTGGCACTTCAGGTTGCTAATACTGCGAGCTATGTCGGTAATTTTAGTTCTTTGTCGGATAACCTTGTTCCCAATTTTATCCTTTACTAGCTGTGAACGCGACCTCGTCCGCAGTTAAATTTGAAAATAAACAAAATAATTAAAAACTTGTTTAATTCATAAAAAGTAATCATCATCATCACTACCACCTAATCGACGTCAACTTCTGGACATCCGCAAGAGACCGCACGATGTGGCAATCTCCAAGTATTGCCACATCGTGCGGTCTCTTGCGGATCTCCTCATTTCTGATTCGATCACAGAGGGAAACTCCAAACATAGCTCTCTCCAATGCCCTCTAAGTAAAGATGAGCCTTCTGAGAAGGCCCATAGGTCAAGCTAACGTTAAAATTTGAAAGAAAAAAGAATTTGATCGTAGTAGTACAGTCAAATAAGGCTAAAAAAGGGGCAAACCTCGGAACGGAAGCAAATAAGCTGTAAATTCGTATAATCCTTTGTTTTGATGTTCTAATGACTGGTGAAAAAGTCTCATATGATCACGTGTCTGCGTCATAAGTTTTTCAAGGTTAAAGGTCACAAAAATCAGTTTTTTCCAATTATCTCGTTTTCTATGGGAAATACGCTATTTAACGTCATTATAAATATTGTAGATCACAAAATGGTCTACAATTTTTGTTCAAACATTTTTCCGTATCACCTACCGTTTTCGAGATATAGCGCAAATGCATAAATCATAAAGTCTATAATTCTATAAGTAATAATGATAAAATTAATAATAATTAGTGTATCTTTATCCAAATATCAATTTTTCATAGTTAACTATATCTCCTCAACTACAGAAACTAGCACCGCATTTCACATGATTTCTTTATGTACATGTGCGTGCACTTAGAGTCTTTGAGCTATATCTCGAAAACGGTACATGATACAAAATAATGCTTAAGATAAAAATTGTAGACAATTTTATGATCTACAATATTTATAATGACATTAAATGGTGTATTTCCCATAGAAAACGAGATAATTGGAAAAAAACTAATTTTCGTGAACGTTGACCTTGAATAACTTGTGACGCAGACACGTGAATGAGACTTTTTTACCAGTATTAGTACACCAAAACAAAGGTTTACGCAAATTTACAGCTTATTCGCTTCCATTCCGAGGTTGAATGCTTATTTTACTGGAGTATAGCGTGATGTTATATAGCCTAAAGCCTTCCTCGACAAATGGTCTATCCAACACTTAAAACAAAATTTAAATCGAAGAAGTAGTTCCTAAGATTAGCGCGTTTAAACAAACAAACGTGAAAATATTCTGACAAATAAATGATTATTCTATTCTAAAAACAAACTCTTCAGCCTTTTATATTAGTAAATGAAGACGTACCGAGCCCGTTCCATAGCTCGACACCGTATAAAATTACTAGTAGGACTCATTGGTTGAAGACTTTGGTCTTCAGGCATTGCGGTACCTAACTACATGACATGTAATAACAGAATAATATTGCTACACAATGTAGCAATATTATTCTGTTATTTGAAATGCAACAATTACAAAGATTACAATTTATTGATAAAGTATTTGAAGAGCGAGAGGGGTAATAAGTTGGTTATACCGTATTTACTACTTTGACTAACTTTGATCAGCTATTATGAATAATATCTATATTAAGTGATTAATTTATCATATTATCTAGTCTTGGATATTATATTAAGACCAGTCATTATATATAATAGCTATGTAATCACTTTGACTATAACAGATACATAAAAAGAGATAAATATAAATAAGGCTGAATGAACGATCACACATCTACCGCGCCAAAATGTCATTTCTGTTTCACAACCCCGCGTAAATTTATAACATTACTATAGTCTTTAATCTTTGAGAAATGTATAGAAATCAAGGAAAAAATTCTATAATCTACAAATGTCAAATGGTAAAATTAGTTTTATCTGTGAAATTTTTCGTTGGAAAAGATTATATTTATTTAAAATTTAAGAAAGATAGTGGATAAATCAAAGTGATTTACGTGTTTTCTATTGCATAAACGTTTGATGCTACTTTCCAGAAATTTTCATCCATGTCGAAGTGTGTGATTGATGTAAAAACTAGTGAATTTGCAATATGTGGTGTTTGTTTACTAAATAAATCAAGTAAGAATGAATACGGTATACACATACCCACAAACTATCAAACCTTAGGATATAGAATTTTATTGCTTTTGCGACAATGATTAATAAATATCGTAGAGAAACTTGAGAGAAATATTATAATATTGGCTACTTCTTGGGGGTATGTTCAGCATTGGGCGGGGCCTTACGGCTGAATACTCAAACGTCTATTAAAGTAAAGCAGCGCTTAAACTAGACATTTTGTATGAGAATTTCTAGTTTAAGCGCGCTTTACTTTAAGAGATGTTTGAGTATTCGGCCGTTAGTCTGATACAATGATTGCTTTTCAAATATATACTTTTATAGCAATACAATAGTCCCAGTATGGCTATAATTTTACATATTTCTAGATGATTTCACTGAAACAAATTCTACTTTATTAAAAAAAAACAGGACCTCTCTTTATGATAAGACTAAAGTTAAAGTGATATAATTCAATGGTTGCATTTCACCCCAAAACCAATGCATGTATAACTATGCATTGTCTTTAGAAAAAGCGACCATAGAATTTGATTACGACATTGTATTTAAAAGAAATGTATGTTATGAAGGATCTACTTTAAGGCTAATTAAAGATTCGTGTCTGACTAGACTTGCGTTATTTAATTCAACCACCGTGTGTAGTGTCTATACGTGGTTTGTTTTACCACTAAAATCTTCAGCAGCAGCGTCCACGTTTATGCTTAAAATGTTTTAATCAAGTCTACAAAAAGCCTTTCTTTTACTAATTACATAGTAGTTTTAAAATTGTTTTCATTAAATTATTCCTATGTGAAAGATGTTCTCTTTTTACAGCTATGGCCGAGTCCAGAATGTCAAATTGTTGGGTCGGACAGACAACGTTGCCACTGGTGTGGTTGCTGGCACAACCAGTGGCGTTTGTGCCACAGTTGCCTTTATGGACATTAAGTCTGCGTCGAAGGCACACAATGCAGAGCACGTCCTGGACGAACGCACGCTTACTACCGAGTATTATGAGCCGGCGGCGATACCATCGGCAGCGGGTGCGCCTTCGGCCGGTTCATCGCCTGCCGGCTCTGGCTACTCAGGTTCTTCGTCCTCCGTGAATTCTACCCCAGCTCCCACTTCCGTGTCACGCTACCACCTATCGTGAGTATTTATGTTTTTCTGCTTTATATTTCTGACACGAAACAGTGATAATTTTTTTGATTTTACAGTTTACCACGTACACTTGTCCTAAAACGTTTTCCGGGTTTGTTATTTTCGCGTTTCTATTTTTTTCTTGAAAATGTTAGTTCCATGCCTCCTCACGTTTATCTGCATTCATAGTTATAAAAAAAATCTGAATTTTGTTTTTTTAGTCGTTATGAGATCGTTTTTGTTTATTAAAAATTATCACTGTTTATATTAAATCATGGCTCGAAACCACTACCTTATGAATGATCTACAAAGTGTTAACAAAATATTGGACTGTAAGCTTCGGGGCAGATTTAATACTGCGATGTATGGATTGTTACTGGATGCAACTAGCCAGTGATTATACGATTTTTAACACTTGTGGTTTTAGGCCTTGATTTTATTTGTGAGCTTCAATCATGCATTTTTATAAGAATTTCCCTCTGTTGTGTGTACTTAGCGCATGAGGACATGTTAGAGGTACTACTTTACTATTATTTTTATTGGCCACACATCAATGAGTAAATTAGGTAATCTTTGTGATGAAGTTGAGGGAAACCGATGGGGGTTGTGATACACTGGTTTAAATTATTCCCTACGTCATCCTCTCTTATACCACCTTTTCACCTTCTTCTAAGAGCCTATTTTGTTCAATTTTTTAAAGTTAGTTCCTTATTTTCTTTCGATTTTTGTTTTACCATTCTATTTCCTTATTCCATAATTAACCTGACACACCTCACGCTTTGTCTATTACTTTCTAGGAGTTATTAAGATGTCGAGCAATGCTACAGATCTTTCGCTGTGGTATAAAAATATTTGACCTTCGACTTGACCGACATATTATTGCGAAATACCTAAGGAGAATTATGATGGAAGATGTCATTCTATATTGTCACATCACGGAAGTGTATGCCCTAGTATTAAGCCAATAAGGTATACTTATATCTAAATTAGTGTGGTCGAATTGTTTATCGAATTAGTACATTTTCAAATGTGCAGCTAACTATATGTTAATTAATGTATTGTTTTTGTAGTACCTCTATCATGATTCATGCCCTTCATGTTATGTGTATTTTTTAGGTAACGATTTTTTCTTTTGTGCTTTTTATTGACATGCAATTAATATTTAAATAGCATGTAAAGTCTACGTCCTCTGCACAAATACGGTGCCGCCGCCGCCTTTGACAGACTATCCTTCGTAAATATGTTAATGGATTGCAGTGAATTATTTGGATTGCAGTGCAGGATTTCCTGGAAAAGTGACATGTGTAGTGTTTAATCGTGACAATAAGTGCTTTAAGTGATGGGAGTGCAGTGAATTTAACATGTCAGTGACATACGTTAGATTTTACGTTACAGTCATTGTTGCTGGCGGCGGCTCTGTTATTTTGATTTTTACCATGCACATTGTTATTAACTTTTCGTTTTATTGTGTATTGAAGAAATTGACAAAATAATGCACTAAGCACCCTTGTCCTTAGTAATGTATTATTTATATTTTCTGAATGTGATGCACTTCTACCATAGTTAGCTCTGTACTCTATATGGGTACATAAATATAATCAAATATATATAACATTATTTAAATTGTCAGTCCAATGAATCATTTCCATTTTCTGAATCATTTGTCAGTTACTTTGGGCTCCATGTAAAAATCTATAAATTTGATATTTTTATCATGATCGGTTTAGCGATAGTTAAAGTGCTAGCCAGTTTGTAATATTAAGTAGTAATTATTATTCTATGGTAAATGCACCGCGTTATTGAACATATCAATTCTTACTTATTTACTTTAAAATTAGGAATATTTATATCAGACACCGAATTAGCGTTTTCGTAGCGCAGTATTAAAATTGGGATTTGAATATTTTATTCCCTGGAGTCGTATAAATTTGAACTGTCTAAATTTAGCCATTGTGCAGTAGTTCAATTTCGGCATACTAAAATTATTTAGTATTTATTTTTTATTCATATGAAATGTATAAGTTAATTTTAAGGACTGTTCGTTGCTAAGTGCATCACATGAAGTATCGTCAAAATTGACCAATTTCAATGACATTACATAAATTAAAAGCGTTTTTAAAATTATGTTAAAAATTTGGAATATATTACCTAAACGAATTCGTAATACACGGTGTCATCAAATATAACACAAATATTTATATCAAAAGCTTCTAAACAAAGAAAGACTTCCATGCAGGGATTTCTGTCAGATGTTATTCATCTTATCGAAATACCCTGGCTAAACATAGAAAGAAAGGGACTACATGCGCGTAAATCGAGCTCTACCTACTAACACTACTATCTTAGTAGCTTAGGACAAATTTCAAGGCGATTTCTCGTGCTTTTATTTTAAGTGTTATTAAATGTTGCATTATGTGTGAATGATTGTTACATATCGTCTTGCTTAATCATACGTCTGCGTTTTTATCAATAGGTAGAAGTTTTAAATGCTCTCCAAGGGCTTTACCGCCATTTCCTAAAGCAGTGTTATAAGAAAAGTAAAATTGAAATATTCATTGCTTTTAAAAGTGGCATCCCTGGTCAAACATTTATTACTAAGTTATTTGGATTTTTTTCGAAGTACAACAAACGTGATTGTGGAACGTAAAACAGAAACACGCTTGTACGATATGACCGTACACATAAATTATGGCTCATAGAAATCTTTATTCCTAGAAAGCACGTTTCGCTGATAACTTTGTTCATAGAAAACATTGTTCGTACATAGGAATCACTGTTAACAGATATGACTGTCCTTATACAGCTTTTTGCAGTAAACTCTGTTCGTCGAAACAAGTGTTTTTAGATACCTCGGCTCACAGGATCTTATTTTATTTTCATTCAATTACTTGTTTTAACATTTAAACAATACTTAAAACATTTTTTTTACTATAATAACCCACGCCAACGGGTAATCCATTGATACAATAAGACAGCTTTACCATTATAAACGTTTTAAGACGTTCATTAAACGGATAAATAAGCTACTTAATTGACATTTTCTTCTGTACATAATTGCAAAACGCCTCCTTCATAATGGATCAAAATTAAATGAACGCTGGAAAATAGTGTAAACCAATGAAGTTACACAAAAAGACAATTTTTATTGTTTTTCCTAATTAAAAATATATTTATATTTTTTAAATAATTTTATTGTTACAAAAGCATATAATTATGTAAAAATGTAGTCCTAATTATCTTTACTAGTAGAAAGTAGTATGATTAAAATGACATATTAAACTTCGCGAAACAACTATTATCATATCTATGTTCATGTTGATGTACGACTTATGTATTATATTATTATAAGTAGATGTTTCGTGGAAACAGCTAGAACTGTTCATATACTACGATTATGTATAGCTGTTTCCATTATCATTCATCGGTCATAGTTTATGTTATATTTTATGCATGAAATTAATGTAAAATACCGTTAATTTTATTCAATCAATTGCAGATGTTGTCAGTATGTATTAGCTAACCCTTATTTCCCGAATTAAAACCAATTCCTTTAAGCATTCGAAGTCTGTGCTTTTGGTATTGCACTATCTACGTTTGCGTTAATTTAACCTGTGAAAAGAAATATTTTCCCCTTTTTATTTATACTGCTCCTATTGGTCGTAGCGTGATATTGTATAGCCTTCCTTGATAAATTATTGTACTACAATTATTATTACAATCAATTTCATTGTTATGTTATTTAAGATAAGGTTTTTTATTAAGATAATAAAATATCATTACCCTGAACCAAACGTTTATATATTGTTATATTTGTAGTTTTCAGTTACTATCATGATTTTAAATCTTTATATATGTTACAGCCAAAGTAATTAAATAGATACTATACATAAGGACTGGTCATTATAAATAATATCCAAATTGACTAGACAATGTGATAAATTAATCACTTCATCTAGATATTATTTATAATAGCTGATCAAAGTTAGTCAAAGTAATAAATACGGTATAACCAACTAATTATTACCTTAATTATTATGAGTATTACTATATTCTAGTCCTTTACTCACCATACTAACCTAACCTAACCAACTGTTTCTGACTTTTGCCTTAATATTTTATTTTAGGACATATTACTTTATAGAAAAATAGGATATTTAAACAATTTTAGTACCCTATTTTATGACACACAAGTATTATAGGTAAAGACGATTAGGTAATAGGTATACGATTTCGTATATTACAGTAAATATATCCTCTAAATAGTAATCACAGATAAATCAACCGCTCCGTATTATATAAATATAATCTAGTAATCTTTACCTACTTGTTTTATTACATTATCTGAGTCTTTGAAGATATTATTTATAATGGCTAGTTCATGTGATTAATTCTGCGACATTTATCACTTTATCTAAATTGAGTAACCATTATACATAACGGCTAGTTATTATGTATAATATTCATATTTATTACTTTGGCTGTAACATAATATATAATTCTGCTGTACGTGTGTATGTCATTAAACTCCTCCTAAACGGCTTGACCGATTTAAATTATTTTTTCTGTATGCGTTTGAGTGGAGCCCTAGATGGTTTAGATTCACAAATCAACCCGGCAGATGGCGATCCAGTCGTTGTCTAGGTTATTTATCTTATAACGGCTGAACTGATTTAAACAATTCTTAATTCTTACACTGTTGGAAAGCTACTTTTTTACTGAGTGACATAGGCTGTATTTTATTTAAAAGAAATGGGGATCCCTACTTTAAATTAACAAATCTAAAAATATTGTTAAATGTCCGTGCGAATCCTGGACGGGCCGTAGTTATATTATAAAAATATACGACAGGACCCGATTTATACTAAGAAAAATAGCATATTGACAGGAACGGGATTTTAATGCATTGGTTGCAATTAAGAGTATTTTTTAAAAACTATTATACAAAAGCATTTAGATTGACTTTTTTAAAATTAATGAATATTTATATTATAATGTTTAGCTTTCTATATTTATTACATTGTTTAATTCCTCAAAATTAATGCATTATTCACGCTAATTGTTTGTGTGTCCCGTGTAGGTCCCGATTGTGCTCAATTTTCCTTCATTTACATGATTTACAGTCCTGGTAAGGAAGGAGGTGTGTAGCATTACGATTAATGTATGTAAAGCTATACCTGTTTCTTTCAATTCATGAGAAGATTAAATTTTATTGTTATGATAGTTATTAAGATTTTTTTTTTATATGTTTGTATACTCTATGTAAGTAATGTGAACTATGTAACTGAAATTCTGAATGGTCTCACTAGAAGGGAAATCACTGAAGGGTCTAGACTGCTAAATATAATCCACGATATGTAATATTCTAAAGGGTTATTTATTACGATTGTCATTCTTGTTTTTCACCTAGGTATTTTTAGGTTACAATAAATGAAACGAACGTAAATGAGCTTAATTAGTTGCTTTAGGAGAAGGCGATTCTTGTCTTTTGTATTGTTGTGTAATCTAACCTAACCTCTTAGACTACGCTTAAAAGTTGTTTAATAAATACAGTGCAGCATATAATAAGCTTGATTATCATGATATCCCAACCAATACGAGCGATATATGAGAGTACAAAGTCTAAACTTGCCTCCAAGCTGCACGGATGTTACTACCCTTACTACTATAACAGAAGCAAATTTCACTAAGCTTATTTGTTCTTTCGATTGCTATTATAATCTGTAGATTTTCTTTGTGTATCTCGATTTGTATTTAAAAAATAATTAAGGTGTTGTTGTTATAAAATTCTTAATAATTCGTATACCTAATAATAACCAGACCTAAAGCCATAGCTTAATGCATTAATATTTTATGTAATGAATGTATAATTAAATATATTTTAATAAAAAGATTAAATAATTTAGCCTTAATTTATTACATACATACCTAAACTCATGATTCTTATAAATTTGCTCTGCTTCATCTACATTTATAAATATACATGTGTCTACACCCAGCGGGATCCCCTGTCTGAGAGACTAATGAATGATGCAGAAAATTAGATCTGGATATGTTCTACTGAATTATGCTGAAAACAGAATTTGTTCCGTATAATAAACGGAAATATAAACTTTTCTAACCGACCTCCAGCCAGCGGAATATTTACCAAAATTAAGTCTGGGGAATTATAAATTGGTATTAACTTTTAGTTCTGTATTTTTTCTGTTTAAAAAATTAAAAAAACATACTTCTAATGCCCTTACTTCAGCCACAATCAAGCTGAAATGTAACCTCCAGTCAGCGGACTTTTTCTTTCAGGAACATTTTTTTGTAACTTTTACACTAAATTTATAACATTTAAATTATTTACGACTATAATTTTACTTAAATTACCTTTTCGTACATCTAGTATAAAAATTAAAAGTATGGAATTTGAAAGCTAGTAAGTGGGTAGAATACAAAATAATCTCACCAGTCTGCATTATCTGGATATTAGTTCTAGTTGTAGATGGATATTAGTTTAATATGTATGCATGTGCTCTACTGAATCGATTTCGATTCAGTAATATCCATACTTACAAATATTCGTATTTATAATATTAATTAATGGAAGATAATGCAGACTGGTGAGATTATTTTGTATTCTACCCACTTACTAGCTTTCAAATTCTATACTTTTAATTTTTATACTAGATGTACGAAAAGGTAATTTAAGTAAAATTATAGTCGTAAATAATTTAAATGGTATCAATTTAGTGTAAAAGTTACAAAAAAATAGATTTTAAAAAGAGGTTACATTTCAGCTTGATTGTGGCTGAAGTAAGGGCATTAGAAGTATGTTTTTTAATTTTTTAAACAGAAAAAATACAGAACTAAAAGTTAATACCAATTTATAGTTCCCCAGACTTAATTTTGGTAAATATTTCGCTGGCTGGAGGTCGGTTAGAAAAGTTTATATTTCCGTTTATTATACGGAACAAATTCTGTTTTCAGCATAATTCAGTAGAACATATCCAGATCTAATTTTCTGCATCATTCATTAGTCTCTCAGACAGGGGATCCCGCTGGGTGTAGACACATTACATATACACATATGCTTGTTGGTTCCGAGTGCTACGCACTTGTCTTTTCTGAGGGATTTTACCAATTATGTCGCTGTAAGTATTTTCAGGGCGTCCTCTACCGACCTTACCTAATACATTCGCGGTATAAAACCTTAGTCAATCTTCTATCATCCATTCTCTCCAAACCACCTTAGCATAGTTTTTTCGATAGTCGTCACTACAGTTCAATCAAAAGAGGAAAGTGTAGAGTGCGTGAGCTTAGCGTAAGAAATTGCTTAGGTTAGGGATTTGTTCAGGGTGCTTAGAAAGTAAACATACTAAAAATCCCTGCCTTTAGAAGCGCCGCCGGAGGAGAATTTTTTACTTTTTTGCTAATATTTTTAAAACGATGCGTCGTCAAAGCGAAAAAGTGTCTACTACGTAATGAAAACTTACAAAATTTCCTACAACTTCAATTATGTACATTTTTTGAAATTCTTATCTGTTTTCGAGAATTTCGGAGAATTAAGCTCCGAAATAGTAAAAGTAATGATTCCATACTTTCATGCACCGGGACACTTTCCGTATGCAAAGTCATGCCAATTGCACGTTAAGGATATGGAGATTTTATTATCAACGTATAGACCCCAGAAGAATTCAATAAATTTCCGATCGTTTTTGTACAGGCATGTGGTCAGATATGATCATTGAAACAACATTGATACGCTCATTCAAAAGCCGAGGAGGCATAAGTAGAGGCAGATCTGTTTCGGACAGCGTACTCAGCAAGTGGGTCGTTGAAAAGGAAACAATGCTTCGATAGCTCTAGGTTTGTATCAAATTTGGTATTTAATATCTTAGGATTTGGATTATCATATAGCTATATTTCATCCCGAAATAATATAGTTAAAGTAGCAAGCAAGAGGTAGTGTTCGATGACGAATTACTTTTCCAAAACGTTCACTTCAAAAATCGTTAGGAATATAAAAAAAATCATATGACAAAAGTTGTCTTTCATCACGTAAGACACTTTTTCGCTACGACGACACACTGTTTTAAAGATATTAGCAAAAAAGTAAAAAATGGGAACTTTACCCCCCTTCCCCTCCTTTAGCGGCGCTCCTAGAGGCGAGGATTTTTAGTATGTTTATTCTCTAAGCACCCTGAAAAATTCCCTGTAGAAATTGCTTAGAAAGGTCCCCGGCTCACGCATTCTACACTTGCCTTCGGACATTCTTTGACTGATCTGTACGTCTTCTTTCAAATCCTTTATTTGTTCTCAAATAAAGGTGATTGCCCAGAAAAATACAAAGTAGAAAGTTTCAATGGGGCAGCCAAGGGAAGTAACTTAATCGTTGCAGCTACAAGAAATTAGTCTTAAGAGACTATCCATAATTTAAAAAAAAAATTCATTCCCATTCACAGATTTTCTCGAACTATTTTCCTGCTTTTATCAAAGCCGATAAGGAGTAGATTTATTTAAGAGCTTCATGAGAGGCTGCTCTTGCTGTTCTCCATCGTCACTCAGTTTAACTGTTCTCCTTACATACATCTAAAATTCATTGCATTTTTTTAAATAACAGTAAAACGAAAAACATGGTTAGAAAAACTCATTCTAGACAGTACCCTTTGCAATAAAAAGCAGTATCCTTCATTAACTGTATTCACTTATTTTCATTGTATCATAATCTTTTACATTTTCAAATATACAAAAAAAAAATAATATTAAAAAAGGTTCACCAATTATATTATTATAATTATGTTTTTGAAGAAAGAGTATACCTACATATTTGACATGACGACTTTCCTAATGCATTTCTAATTTGGCCCTATCTGTTTATGACATTTTTTACTTTAAAAATTTAGATCATTTAAAATTTATGATTATGCTGATTTTTATGTAGCATTGACAGAAAGCGAAAATATATTTTTTGGGTTTATATTAATTACCTATATTTTTTACCTGGTTCTCATGAATTTTGATCAACGTTAACGTACACCGCTAATTTAATTTGAATATCAACGTCGTTTTAATTGCAATAAACATTAACATTATCGCATTACGCAATATCTTCTAGGTCTGCGTCATTTTACCCAGAAAAGATTCATGTCGACAAAATTTAGTTCAGTATATTTTAATTTGTTAAGTAATTAATATTTATTCTTGAATGAGAAAAACCTATTATGAATATTTTGTATTATAACTTCAGGAGGAAATGAGTGCATCGTTATCCTACTAATATAATAAATGCGAAATTTTGTGAAGATGTATGGATGGATGGATATTTGTTACTCTTTCACGCAAAAACTACTGAACGGATTTTGATAAAATTTGGAATATAGGTAGTTTAGGGTGTAGAATAACATTTAAGCTACTTATATAATGCGGGTGAAGCCGCGGGCATCAACAATAATATAGTCCCTTGTTTAGATTGAATTCAGCATAAATCTTATATGGGCTTTCGGCCATAAAAGCACGAATAAATGACTATTACTCACATTTCAAAACATACTTACCTACTTCAATTTATTGATGTATTAATTTGACTTTAACATATTACCTATATTCAAGATCAGTTCCTTGGTAGTATGTACAATAATGGATAGGTAAGTGTCTAAAATAGAAAGATCTAGAAGAGAATACCTCCGATCAATCATAAATTAAAATACCTTATGTTTTAAAATACCTAAGCGTATTAGATACACGAGTATTAACGCGATACACGTGTATCTAATAATAATAAAAAATAAAACACGAAAGTTTTAATTTAAGTTTATAATATCTTCATAAGAAATATCTAAATATAATAATCATTTTAAATAACTTATGTTCAAAATATGTATAGTTATACTCGTAACACCAAAGTATAATTTACACACATTTAAAATACCATATTGTCACTTGCTGTGTATTAGTTTAATAGGTTATTTTTTTCTTTTATTTTTAATTAGCAACAAATTTACTTATTGTAGGTTTGTATTAATGTTCAAAAATTTAAAATCAGTAAATATTTGTGGTTTCATTGTCATTTTAAATTTAAATACTTTCATTATAGACACTTACGTACCCAGTTTTACACTACCCTATTGTCGTTATGGTTATCATCCTGACTTAAAGTACCCAGACTTGGACAGGTTAGGTTAGTGGTATTTTGTTTTTAAACCATCAAGAAATAGGAGCTCCCCATAGAGGGGCTCCGTTTAGTGTTGGGCGGGACTCGAGTTTTTTAAGTTCTAATTTAGCGACTGGACTCATTTTGACAGAGCTCGCAAGACTCTGACTAAAATAAGTCCGGAGTTATGAGTCTTGAGTCCTTTCATTGAGTCCTAATGCAAAAAGACTCATAGGACTGAGTTTTTATTGTAGAACTCAAGTTCTTCAAAAAAACTAGTCATATTAAAGGATTTGAGTTTTTTTAAAGAAAATTGAGTACTCTTAAGTTTTTTGATAAATTACTTATTTACAAATACTCTGTAACCAACTTATTCTTATACATAACTAGCGGTCCGTCCCGGCTTCGCACGGGCATTATTTTCCCGCTTTTCTGTTCAATTTTTTCCTAAATTTTCTGTGCTGTAAACCTCACGGAGCCCAAGAACTTTCCAACGAATGCAAAATCGTGGAAATCGGTTTGTGCGTTCTGGAGTTATAGCGTCAGGAAGGAAAACTCGACTTTTATTTTTATATAGTAGATAATAAACGAGATGAAATGTTTTTGATTGATTGATTGAGATTATACGTGATTACGCTAGGTTCAGAATTTATTGCTTAAAATCTAATTAACAACCTATAGCCAGGAAATGTATATCAACAGAATGAAAATAGAACTCACTTTTTTTAAAAAGACTGGAGCTCGCATTAAACTTGAGTCATAAAAGTTTCATTGAAATATAAATATCGTTAAAAGACGTTAAGAGTTCTTGAGTCACATAGTGAGGACTCGTAAGTCTTGTCACTAACAAAAAGGCTTGAGCTCTCATTTATGAGTCAAGTCTCCAAAAATCGAGTCCAGTCCCTAAATTACGCCTTAAAGGACTCGAGTCCTGCCCATCACAGGCTCCGTTACATTAGCAGATGGTAAAGTAGACATGACCTTTAGAGGTCAATACAAATGTTCATGTTCATGTCGCATTACAGTAATGTCGACATGTTTAATTTTATGTAAGTATGATAAATGTATTTGCATTCAATGTCATCCATTAGGTATTAGTGATTTTGGTATTTTAATACGTACCTATTGTAAATTTATGTTTTGTGATGATTTATAATTTAAACTTTTACGGCCTTATTACAAAATACGGTCTAACTATAAAACACGGTTTATTACGTCACAAAACCACTGTTTTTGAAATTTGTTATTACAAAATCAGTTTTAACACTAAACCATGGCGTAATGTCAGGTTTAAAGATAAACCTACTCGACCCCTAGTTTAAACTATAGACCATGGTCTAAATACATACAGTTCTGTCAAAGTTGTTGTTTTGAGGTTAGCGTTGCTATTGGTAATGTGTTAGTATTATAATATTGTTGACTTGTTTCAAAATGGATATCGACATGGTTATTGAAGATATTGAACTTTTAGAAAGACGACGACCCAGTAGTGAGCTTGTTCGTGTTGATCCTTTTATAGAATTATCCAAAGATTTTAGAAAAAAATATAGATTTAGAAAACGTATTAAGTACTAAAAAATTTTGGAGTTATTGGTAGATAATATCACACGACCCTCGGGGATGTACTTTGTCCCCTGAAATTCAAGGTTTGCGCATTACAAAGCTGGGCCACAACAACACCTACAAACAAAACAACTAAAAACCTACTTAGTCGGTTGAGAAAAGAGCAAACTTTAAACTACTTAAAACGTATTTTTGTTTTACCTACAACGATTAGGTACCATATCACATACAAACTATTTTCATATTGTTGACATCTTACTCGTATTTCAAATGATGCCCGAATAGGTACCTAATGATGATAATACCTTCTTTATTTTGTTCCGTTCTACGTCTTATATTTAACATTGCGAGTTATGAAAATGCTTATTATTTCAGGGCCCTAGAATAATAAATGGTAATCATTAATAACCAATGTTATATATTTATACTAAATATATAAATTATTATCATTTCATTGCTGATATGTAATTAAATTTATCAATTTTTTAGCAATAAGCTTTCCCTCGAGTAGTACGGAACGTTATAATCGAATGATGTAATGAATGGTGAAGCAATATTTTGGATAATCTGTGACTGTTTATTTAAGCTAGGGTCTAATTGCTGTTCTATGAAAGCCACGGTTTATTTATGATTTGTAATAAGGTGACATTTAGACTGCAGTTTAAAAATTAAGCCTGTGCTAGCTGAACCTGGTTTAAACTGAGTTTTATTTAGTTTTTTGTAATAAGACGGTTAGTATTTTAGTTAAAACACCATGAAATGTTTTTTAACTCACTTGTTACGAGCGTCCTTTTAAAAGACCACCTCTCAAAAATTAATAATTACAAATATGAGGTTACTATAACAAATAGTTTTTGATAAACATTACGAGTTTAGGAGTTTATCTGTCATTTAATAAATTACTTTGGTGTTTTAAGTGTATTATATTGTCGTTTTAGCCAAAAAAGTTTTTTTATAAAAACAATACTTCCGGAGAAAGGTTAGAATATACAATTGTCACCAAATATCGACAAAATACGTGTAATACTGTAACAACATAACCCTTACCTATATTTCTAATGTATTTATTACTATGTACAATACAATGGTAGTTGCCATATTTCATGTTTATTATAGCGTCCTTTTAAACGGACAGTCGTAATATGACCTACTATGACGCTTTGAAAGTTTTGTTACAAATGTTTCCTTTTTTTGCCTTTAGATCACATATCAGACTATAATGTTTACATGATATTGTGGAGAAGCAAGAACTGGTTAATGCTGATGACGAAATACCGTCATAATATTACAATTAAAACATTCTGATAACTGTAATGCCGAGGTAACTGACAAAGATTCAGGTGACAAGAATCAAGTTTCTATGTCAAATTTATCTGGATCTCAGTTACCAGTTTCTGCAATAGCTCATTACAGCCATGATGCATCGACTTTTAGCAATAGCGATGATGATCATTTAGCACAAGTGGAATAGATGCCACTTCCAAATGTAGAATCTTTCGAAGAAACCATTTATACGAGGCAAACCGCTTCGATGGGGCTACAAATTCTGAGTTAGAGCTACTCGCTTAGGATATGTCGTACCTATGGTTTGATTCTTATCAAGGTCAAGGAGCAGACATTCCTGAAAGTTACAAAAAGCAGGTCTTAGGCGCTTGTGTAATTCTCTCATTTTCTGATATTCTGCGTTCAATAGATGAGACAGCGCCGTTTCGCTTGTTCTTTGACAATTTTTTTTACGTCTGTTTATTTTATTGATAGACTGGGAGGAGCAGCTATAAAAGCTACTGGTACCATAGGAGAGAATCGTGTATCTAAGGGTCTTTTACCTTCTAATAAGGATATGCCTAAATCAGAGCAAGGAATGTTTCAATACAGATCTACAAGTGCTGAAGTGGATTTGTTGAACAAGTGGCATGATAATGACATGTTAAAAAGAGTCTAATTACAGATTATATTCACGTCGAACAACCAGTTGTTATGAAGTCGTCGTGTAACAAAAATGTTCTGAGAACATCCATTCGAGGCAAAAGTGGTATTTTTCTATTATATATCATGAATTAGATAAGATAATACATGGTAAAATACTAGCTACTTACTTTTTAATTAAAACCTGTGCAATACAATGAGTTTTCCCAATTTAATTCTGAAATTTAATATTTTAGTATCAGCAAAGTGACAGTAGTACATTTTACGAGTGTCCTTTTAAAAGGACACAATTTTCCGGCTTTCTCAAGGTCACAGATTTTTTTTGTTATTTTTTACATGACATATGATGTACAATAAGCAGTTCATGAGAAAATTATAACATTGCGATAGGTATTACACTTCTCGTAACAAGTGGGTTAATATTGTTTTAATGATTATTAATATTATTTTAATCTTTTGGTATTTTGTGCTTCGGTGAACAAACAATTAGGTTTTTAATTTTAGACAATTTTAGACATAAGATACCCTTCATAAATACAGTCGAATAGAATATTATGTAAATGCTGAAAGAAAAAACAAAAGTAGTGTTGTAATTTTTTATATTTCAAAAATCAATTTGTGTAATATTTTTTTTACACCTTGAATGATGTGATTTCATGTTATATTCTTAGTATATTTGTTCATTAATTTTACTTCAATAGTCTCTCTCTATTAATCATAAACTACAGTAATTTTGTTGGGAGTAGAAATTGTTAACCATATATTCAAGAGTTGTTTTATTATTTAGGTTGATAGTTTCTTAGCATATTATGTAAACCTTGTTTATCATATATCTTGTATAACTCGATGTATACCTACTTTATGATAATGATGATTATGTATAACTCGGGCGCGATAACTAGATACCTGGCTTCCCGCATCTCCACTTAATTACTCGGCCCCGCTCTTGTCTGTCAAGGACGAGACCGTGGCCTCTGAGATGCTAGAGAAGATGCGAGTTTCGAACCAGGTGTATAGTTTTCGCGCTCAAGTCATAAATGATCGTTAGTAGTTACATAGTTGTATGTTACCGTTGTAGCATCTGCGAAAATCTTACTAATACTTAAAGTTCAACAAATCTAAAAGATACAGTATGACGTTTCATATTTTTCAAACTGAAACAACTTTGTTCATGCGTACATTATTCAGTTTCGAAAACCTTTTTCGTAAAACCATAAATTTAGTAAGATTTTATTATTGTATCTAAAAATGTACAATTCTTAATATATAAATTTAATTGAAAAATTTCAAACAAAGCAAAATAACACATATTTACATAGTAAATAATATCTAATAGTTCTATTCTTGACCTCATTGCAAAGTCACGTAGTTAGGTCACTGCTCGTAGTGTTGCGACTCTTCGGATACACTTGTATGCAAAAAAATCGTTTACATATACGAAAAATCGTTATTATCGTTAGACACGTAACTAACTATTACTTATAACTATTAATCGACGTGGTCAAAGGTAACGGGAGGCAACTTATAAAGGTCTTAGTAGTGAATAAAAAAAAATCCTAAACATTACTTTTATTTAATTAATTATAATTAAAATAAAAGTAATGTTTAGATTTTTTTTTTATTTTCTAAAAGTACTAGATCTAATACCTACTACTGTTTATTTATTACGACCTAAATATAAAGGTAAGCAACTATGGGGTCGTGTCAACCACAGACTAAAGACTTTAGTATTTGACCTTTGAGAAATGTATAGGAATCAAGGACAAAATTCTAGAATCTACAAATTATGTCTAATGGTGAAATTAATTTATATCTGTGTTTGACGTTGGAAAAATTACACTTATTTAAAATTTAAGAAAGATAGTGGTTAAATCAAAGTAATTTACGTGTTTTCTAAAGCATAAACGCTTAATGCTATTTTCCAGAAATTTTCATCCATATCAAATTGATGTAAAAACTATAGAATTTGCAATATGTGGTTTTTTACAAAGTTAATCAAGTAAGGATTTTCCCTTTACTAATAATGAGATTAATTATTAAAGTGCCTTAAAAATCGGATATTATAGTAATCGATCTCTTAAATTTCGGATATTATAGAAGCCGATTTTTTTATCCCAACCTTATTATTCAGTTTGTCAAAACTGTCATACCGTACCTATTAGATTTGTTGAACTCTAATACCTACTTTACCCTGTTAATATTTTGTATTTTTACTTATGCCCGATTTACACATCGACAAGTACAGTAGCGAGTTAAGTAGTATTTTAAGATTAAGTTGATTTAAAAAGATCTCCATCCTATTTTTTGGCAAGTTAAGTTGGCGAGACGCGAGAGAGGGGGCTACTTCGTACTTAACTCGCCAAAAAATAGGATGGAACTCTATTTAAATCAACTTAATCTTAAAATACTACTTTACTCGCTACTGTACTTGTCGATGTGTAAATCGGGCATTATTGATTAAGAGATATACTAAATAAACTAGTCATATTGAATTACCAAACCGTCGTATTATTTGACTCACAATGTGTAGTATCACGTATGATTTATTACTTTTAACTACATCATTCTAATAATAAAATAGTTCGTTGCCACCTGAATGAATAACCACAATTTTGTTATTCTTCGTAGAATAAAGATATACGGTGTTATTTAACAGATCATATTTGACTAACGATATAATTGGTCAACATACCGATATGACAACGGTCATACAATCTTATTTAGTTTTTGGACCTCTACACATTTTATTTACGATGTATATAATAAAAATTTATAATAAAAAAACCAATTAAGTTAATTTTACGCTTTACTGTTACTATATTAAATCGGGTTAGTAGCATAAGACCCCAGTTGCATTTGTCCCCGAAAAATAATAATTAAATCTGGTTGCGTTTTTCCCCGATTTCTTGCCAATTACAGTGGCGTTCAAAACTGTTTGTTTGTTAAAAAGCAATTTGATGATCTATAAAGGGATATTAATACACTAGCTTCTTCCCGCGGCTTCTAGTTACTAATAATGTCTCTCCCTCAGCCCATTTTGTGACAATAATGGCCTAAAATATTTGACGTACCTCAGGTCGCGTCTTAGTTCTTTCTTTTCTTTCTGTTTGTGTAAGTAAGTGGATTTTAAGATGATATTTTTATTTGTTGAATACTATCAGAAACGTACTTTTGTATACTTGTATTTTATTTTATTGTCTAAAGTAGATTTAGTTCTTTTTTCATTTCTTGATTAGTTGGTAAATAAATCATAATGATTGTGATAGATCAGCTCAATTATGATAATGAATATGAGTAACATAGGCAATTTTTTTTCTTTGTCCAGGAATGGGGAACAGTGCTACACCGAATTTAACGCGAGCGAAGCCGCGGGCAAAGGCTAGTTATAAATATTGACCACTTTAGAGAATTGGTTTTAAATATTAATACAGACTGATTAAAATTTTGTGGAACTTCTGTTATTACCTGTACAAACTTTTAATTTATTAGGTTTTTTTTTCGGGTCAAATGCAACTGGGGTCCTATGCTACTAACCCATTAAATCCATGCTTATAGGTATATTTTGACAAATCGATAAGGAGATTTAATACAAGGGATACATTGATTTAATATACTTTATCTTATTTATTTATTTATTTAACACTTTAAATACATTTGTATAAAGGCGGACTTAATGCCTAAGGCATTTTCTTCCAGTCAACCTTGGGTGATGCAGAGATAGATGTGGTAGGTGTTAAAACAGATTAAAGAAAGAATATAATATGTACTTTCGATGTTAATATGTATTAGGAATTGGTGTGACTTGCATTTAACATTTCTTCTATAAATATCACGTTCCAGTCCGTAATTCGGTTCATTTTGCGTTAATTGTTACTCTTTGCGTTATGGTCATAGAAAAGACATGTCTGGGCATGCTCTTTTCATTGATTTTTGGAATAATGACACCTACGGTTTGATGCGGGTCTATATATTAAATATTAGACTGAAAGCCTGGCTTGGTTCTTAGAACCACCTTAAGAACCAAAACCTGAGAAGTGATCACCTACTATAGTCCAAGTATCATCCTTTCACTTTAACCTCTTTAGCGTGGTTTGATACTATTGCATTCGAAGCAGAGATTTACAGATAAACTTGACAGATTTGGAAAAGTTCGTTGTAATGTTACAATATTATTTTAAAGAAAAATTATAGATTATGACAACGTGTCTTTTGACGAATCCTGTTTAAATCCTAACCATTTACACAAATATTGGTGACATAATCCGATTATGCCATGTAGTTTTGTAGTAAATGGGGAAAAGGTAAATCACGCGGGCTCAGCTTCTCAAGGTTTATATTATAAATGTAAAGCTGATAAAGCGAATTTTATGGATATACATCTTACAACACTCTTAAACCAACAAGTTTAAACAATATCCACTGCCAAACTTCAAATTTTTATACGTAATATGCTACAAATGTCATAAGTGATGTTTTTACTTAATGTTACTCCTGGCCTGATTATTATTGTATGAAATAGGAAGTTAAGTTTATCATTTATGTAATACTCAACACCAAATTATATTACATTATATTACTCTTTATAAATTAAAATCGTCTATCGAAATCTTATCTGATCTACTGTAGCATTTGTCCTCGATTTAGTCAAAAACGCATTTTGTTTATAAATTATCTAATATTTCCATTAATAGTTATATCATGTACAAAACCCTTTTTATCTTCTGCTCTTCCTCTTCGGGGACCCTTAAAGATGGAAATGAAAACCTATAAGGATTAATTTAGTCAGCATTACATTATTGAACCCTTCCATGCC
This sequence comes from Schrankia costaestrigalis, assembly GCA_905475405.1. Lineage (NCBI taxonomy): Eukaryota > Metazoa > Arthropoda > Insecta > Lepidoptera > Erebidae > Schrankia > Schrankia costaestrigalis. The sequence goes on along the minus strand of FR997843.1, from coordinate 10,777,296 downwards.
TTACGATGTTAAGCTACAAATTAGTCAGTGATCCGTTCCAATTCCGTTGACATTTTAAACTAATAGATGTTAACAATAAGTTAATTGCTTATCAGGACTTTTTCAGAAAGCGAATCTTATCACTTATCAATAACATCAAAGTAGAAAACCGCCAGGTACCGAACTCTTCAATTTTTTTAAAATTTTACTACTAATTTTTTTTTTATACTCCGATATATTTATTTATTAGTGTAATTAATACATCTTCTTTTTTAACATTACACTTATTTTACATATGGATGAACGGATTTACCTCTCATGCGGGTTTCCGTCGTGTAATTTCGTTCAAAAAAATACAATTGAATTAAGAACCTTTTTTTGACGTCGTCGGTTTTTATGCGGTCGCTTTGTCACAGGCTGGTTATCTTTTAAACATTTAATGTACCATTTTGTTAATAATACTTTGCGTTACCTTTGTCTCTTTTATTTATTTATTTATTTATTCTACTTACTTATCACTATCCTTACAGGGTGCACCCACATACAATTAAAAATAAAATAACTTAATAAACTAATTAAGTATAACAAATTTCGATTAATGTTATCTTTTAATTTTGTGTTACATGAAAAACTAGTGACGAAAATACTTTAAAGCCCATTTGCCTATGCTTTGAGGGCCACTTTCTAAAATCCTTTGAAAACATGTTTAGGATTTTGTGAACATTCCAAAACAATTGTGAAAGTTGGAATCAGATTTTGTGAAAATCAAATACGGGAATTATAGGCTTAAGTTGAAACCTTAATCCACTCATAGAGGATTGAGGGTCCACTTGTACCGAATAAACTAATGGCACTAATGAAAAAGTTTACGCCAAAATTTAACATGATCCCAAACAAAAATTATTATAAAAAGGAATTATAAGAAAACATTGTATTATTTTCTATAGGTATATGTATTATTTTCGTTCAAAATAGGCTGTCAGGTGGATAGTTTATACGTTAATTATATCAAAACCATTAATATTTTGCTACTTTTTATAATTTTATTAGTGTCTGACCGAAGTTTTGGCCGAAACCGAAACTCGTTTCGGAAGTTATCGTACACGCTCGCCTTCTCTGTAAACATCATTTTTTGAACACCATGAATATTTATAAATGTATTAATGTAGTCCTCACTGTTAAATAGAACTCTCGCATCAAATCCTTATCATCAATAACTTCCAAAAACTCACAAACTATTGTTTACTGGATTAATAGCAACCTAAAAATGCTAATGCGCGGTATGATTACTTCCAACTAAAACCAAATTATTGTTACCTTAACCACATACATTATCATATTATGCCCACTAAAAGTATGTTTTTTTGACAGCTCTCGCCCATAAAGTTTCGTAATACTTCTTCCGCGTAAGCCCGATTTACACATCGATAAGTACAGTAGCGAGTTATAATAATCATACTGAAGTACTACTGTACTTCAGTATGATTATTCAAGTTAAAAAGATTATTTCTTTAATTTTTTTATCATTTTACTTATTTCATGGAACAATAAAATCAGAATCCTTTTATTGGCATTAATTAGTGCCATTAATAATTATTTTATACTATTCAATCACATAAAAATGATTAAAAGCAAAGATTAAAGTATTTTATCATTATGTTTTGTCTAGTAGTTTTTTTCAATAAGATTTTATTAAAATATTTATTTTAGTCTGACACGAAATCCATTGGGTGGCTTACCAGCCAGTACATATTTAAATTCATGAACATTTTCAGTTTTTCTGAAATGACAACCTAGTAGGATTATGGCACCCTTGTAAAATACTCATCGAAAACTCCTATTTACCCTTCAATTTCTAATACTGTTGTAAAGAAAAGTTTACTTATCTATTATTATTATTTTATTAATGGGGCTGGTACCTATGTACACAGTAACATTTGCTTACATCAAGGGAATTGAAATACGTAAGACCTAATCTTAGGGGGCCGACTCGTGGTTACCCCGTTTTGTCACCCCAGGGTGACCACGAGGAATTTCAATACAACCATAGGACTCGTGGTCACCCTGTAGAGAAGGGAATAATGATTAGTTGTGAAGAATAAAATATTAGGTTAGGATGAAAGTTTTTCGCATTTTTGTATGAAAAGTTTTCTTTCAGTTTAATAACATTTATTCACAATCGGCCTTATTACAAAATACGGTCTAACTATAAACCATGATTTATTACGTCACAAAACCACTGTTTTTGAAATTTGTTGTTACAAAATCAGTCTTAACGTTAAAGTGATAAAACTGATTTTGTAATGACAAATTTATTATTTTGTATTTGTTAATACAAAATCAGTTTTAACACTTTAGCGTTAAGACTGATTTTGTGACAACAAATTTCAAAAACAGTGGTTTTGTGACGTAATAAATCGTGGTTTATAGTTAGACCGTATTTTGTAATAAGGCCGGATGTATATGTACCGTGTTGTTCAATATCTATATGCAATTTTGTGGGCAGTTGCATAATCCTGTTACTGTAATAATGTTTGGACTTCTGATTAAAAAAACAGGACAAATAGTTTTGGTAGTCTCGTAATGCTAACTTTACAGAACCGAAAGAATCCTGAAGAGACCGAAACAGGTAAAAATCTGAATGTGCAAGGTCAGGGCTTTATGGTGGATGCACTATAACCTCTCAGTCAAACTCGCTTAATTCTTGCTGAGTGGCTAAAGATGTGTGTAGTGACCATTATATAAGTAGGTATTTATTGACCAAGCTGTTAACTGCATATTTATCTGAACTATATTTTATCTAGCGATCACTTCATTATCTAAATACAACTCAGGGTAACCACGAGGAAAAGAATTCCTCGTGGTCACCCTGGGGTAACAAAACGGGGTAACCACGAGTCGGCCCTCAATCTTAGCATTCCATGAATTCTCCGTGGGGGTGACGGGTCCATCGCGTGATAGAGGACGGAACACTTGCATAACAGCGTCTAGGACTTACGACGTAGATGTAGGTTTAAGGAGTCTCCCCATACAACAGGTTAGCGGTCACCTTCACTGTCTGCTATGTTCCGTCCTCTACCTCTCCAAATTTGGTAAGAATCTGACAATGCCGTTTTGGACATTCGTGATAGTAGAGGAGCTTACTGAAGTTCTAGTTCTTTTAATAGGATATATATATATATATATTATCTAGCGATCACTTCATTATCTAAATACAACTCAGGGTAACCACGAGGAAAAGAATTCCTCCTGGTCATCCTGGGGTAACAAAACGGGGTAACCACGAGTCGGCCCCCAATCTTAGCATTCCATGAATTCTCCGTGGGGGTGACGGGTCCATCGCGTGATAGAGGACGGAACACTTGCATAACAGCGTCTAGGACTAACGACCTAGATGTAGGTTTAAGGAGTCTCCCCATACAACAGGTTAGCGGTCATCTTCACTGTCTGCTATGTTCCGTCCTCTACCTCTCCAAATTTGGTAAGAACCTGACAATGCCGTTTTGGACATTCGTGATAGTAGAGGAGCTTACTGAAGTTCTAGTTCTTTTAATAGGATATAAAGGGATTTAGCTGGTGTACCCCTCGTACCTATTTCCACGGCATAAAGAGAACCCTGTAGCCATTTCTGATTATCTCATTTGTCAAGTCAAAGTATTTGTATGTTTTAATTGCGTGGTCTTTGGGATGTTAGTTTCCCACGGTTCCGTGAGCTCAATAAGTACTACACGCTTTTTCAAATTTGAGTAAGTAGATGTATATGTCTAGTCTCAACGGCGACACGCAGATATAGAAATATAGATAAAAAAATTCGTAAATAAGCATGGCGCCATTGGTGATTTTATGATCAACGTCTCATATCAAAGTCTACATTTCAATTAGAACATTTAAAAATATATTTTATGTATTTTTAATTTGGTTGTTAACCATTGTCTATATCCTATTTCTCGAAGTTGATTTATATTATCATTAACATTGCTATTTATTTCTTTCCACTGCTCGATTATTTGTTATAAATATTTTGAATGATTAAAGACTGACTTAATATTGCAAGCAAACTTATTATTTATACACTTTATAAAGAATAACGGTAGAGATAAAATTATAGATGCACTTTTCTCTTTAGCTGTATTTTCTATCTAAAAGATGGGTACCATAGCGGGACTTTTTGATAAGTATTTTACTATTGTACCAGACCGGGACCATATCATAGCGGAACTAACCCGTAATGTCACAAATAACAAGTTGACTTTTGTTTTTTATTAATTTATGATTTTTCACATATTATTATAAACTCTACGGTTTAATGTAGTGACATTTGTATTTTGTTAATAAATATTATTATTTATTATGTTGTTGTGAAAGGTGAAAATAGATTGCACTTTGAATCTAAGCATAGTTTGGACTGCCCATCAACCAATGACGTCAATCTCACGCATAAACAGTAACAAACCTTAATGAATTTGAATTATGATGGTTTTTTTTTTGTCAAAACTGATAAAGGCAAACCGTTGTAGACTATACTTACGAGCAAATCCGAAGCAAATTACACTTCTCATCAGATGCGTTAATTTTATATTGCTTTTACTTTATACGGGGTAAAAATTACATTTAAAACAAAATACGAAATCTTTGAGAATTTAAATAGAATTTCGATAAAAATGAATGAGTTTGATAACGTTATATTAATCCCTATTAAACGACATAAATTTTATGGCATATAATATTCCTTAACATGCACATTTTTATGATAATCTTTGCAAAACATGAACTTAGAAGGTGCTCCGATTTTTCTGATGAGAACTGTGTAGTGCATTAGTATGGAACTAATTCAAATGGTATAATATAAAAAGTTAATATTAGCAAAACTTACGGTTTTTAAAAAACCTTAGTTTAGTTTCGTAAAGTCTTTTTGATTTTCGACTAAGTCATGCTTTAGATTAAGCATGGTCTCTACTCTCTAGTGGTTTAAGGCTTATACAGTTAGGTTAGTCGTAGATATTTAATAGTCTCGAACCTAATAATGTTTCACAGGTACTTATAATTGTCGTAAATCTTTCAATACATAAATATTTAATGTAAAAGTGATATGCGTTTCAGGTCTTATACGTTTTTAAATTCGAGTTTAATATACTCGTCTAGGCACTCGCGTATGATTGATTAGTTATGAAAAATACTCAAATTAAGTCTATCTTTTAAGAATAAGATATATTAACGAAAGATTCATCCTTATTGCAGAAAATACTAAACTATGTACAGAGTACTACAGTACGGGATCCCTATTTTGGTTCAAAAGTTGATAGTTCGATTTTTATTCTAACGAACACGGTATCGCGATAATTCAGTAGTACGAAGTTATATTATAGCGATATTTTATTAGTGCGGAAAATTCTGTTGCGAAAATCCTTACAGCGATTGCTTGTTAGTTCGTTAGTTTAATGGTTTTTTTTAAAGTTTTGGCCTGATGATTAAACATTAAAAAAGACAGCAACATGAACATGCATAATTTGCATGAATGTAATGAGTGTAACTCGTGGCTTTTTAAAATTGCGATAGGCTGTACTTTTTGGCACTTTCAACTAATACCATAGTTTCTACTACTTTTCACTTGATATGATGATGACTCTTTCCGGTTCAACTACTTAGCAGTTTAACTTATTCAACATTGGAATCGGCTCCTAAATTTTACAAAAAAGATTTTTTTTGTCCATGATAGCGGCAACAATTTACCAAGTATGATACCATTTTTAAATCCTTACTAAATGCGCCAACTTTTGGCGGAACTTGCCAAACTCGCGTAGTACATTTTTTTTTTCACTACAGTCAGTTCAAACTGGACATTTTTTTCTATATAAATAAATTTTATTCTAAGAAATAAGTCCTATTGATGTGAAAACTAGACCAGGTAGTTTTAACTTATTTATTAGAATTTAAAAAGGCAATATTCAGGGTAACAGCTCATAAAAAAGTTGGAAAAAGTTAAGATTTGTGATAACAGGAGGGAAAAGCGTGTCACAAAGTAGGAATTTTTGCGTTTTTTTTCAAAGACCTATAACTTTACAACCATGCGACTTAGATTTTTTTAAATATTTTTCTGATAACTAGCATGACTTGCCTTATCACCCGGCTTCGAATTAACGTCGGGTTTTGGGACACCCTGTATAAGGTCGTGTGTGGAACATAAACGCTGTCATCTCCTGCAGTGACTGCGTTAAACTGGATGCTTGCAGGGCCTTCACGGTGGTTGGCGATAGTCTCCTTGTCTTGACCCTTGAACCCCTACAATATAGTAGTATGCTTAACTCTAAAAGAAACACTGAAGAACCAAAATAAAATTAATTTCTGCATCTATACTTGCTACATATTAGTATTTTTCTATCTACTCATCACAAGCGTATTTGGGTCATTCTAAGTTAAGAGGTAATTCGTTGTATGAAATGGCGGCACGGGTTTTTTTTATATATTTTTACTTAAGTATACATTATTTTAATGTAAACTGCTACGTTTAAAACGTTTACAAAGTGGCCAGTCAATTTATTGGTTTTATTACGTTTTATAAGTGACCAGGGGAAATACACCATACAGGGGAGAGACAAGGTGTACAGGGGAGGATACTTTATGAACAGGGGAGAGATAAACATGGTTATTTTTAAGTATCATCTTTATTTATGAATATGAATTATTTATAATCAGGCTTTTCATTTGTTTACAATCTTTTTTGTCTATAAAATTAAATGTTTCCTATGAAAATCAATAACAAAGAGAAACAAAAACTAAAAAATTTCTTTTGAGTAACATTATAAATTATTTTTCTTGTCTATCAAAACAAAACTACCTAAGTATAGGTGTATACAGGGTGGCTCATTCAAAAGGGTCAGTATGAGAAAGTCTTAAACTATAAGTCATACGAAGATTTGTTCTTAGGAACCATGACACCGATTTTGATAAAAAGAAAAACCATACATTTGAAAAAGATACTGTACCCAGCTGGGGAATCGAACCCGGTTGTTTTGCAAAAATAAACTTATCCTTTTTCTATTTAAATATCGATTCTGTAGGTCTTAAGCAGTAAATATCTCTATGAAACATTATGTCTTAAATGAATAAAATGCATTGTTTTCACATAGTTTAATTTATCATAGTAGGTGTTCGAAGTGACCACCATTACAATATTCAACAAGTTCAGGCATGTAAAATTGTCCCTACAGTTGTTTGTACCCCTCTGCTAGTTACATACACCGTGTTACATAATCATATGGCATTGCATTAAACTTTTAAGGAAGTTTTGTTATCAACAGTAATATTATTATCATGCAACTACTTACTTCTATTATTCAAACACTAACAATAAATTAAAAACCCCACATAAAGTATGAAGATATTGTAGATAGGTACAGAGACGTGTTAAGTTAAGCCTCATTTGAAAATGGAACGTTTCAGTGTGACTGGCTGCATGAAGATACAAAATGCAATAAGAAGATCGTTACCTAAACGTGTTAAATATTGTATTGAACAAAACGGTGGCCACTTCGAACACCTACTATAATAAAGAACAATGGGCAAAACGTCCCCACCCTTGTAACACTTTCAGCTATACATCAAATGAAAGCCCTTGAAAAGTAAAGCATTTTATTGTATGACAGCAAATCTGTCAGTCATGGGAGAACAGAGTTATTGAGGAGAAGAAAATAAAAATAATGAACGATAATATTACATAATTTATGCTAATGTTTCCTATGTAAGCACGATAGAGTCAAAGGCTATCTTACTAGTAGAGGGACCATACATGTAGAACATCCTACATCATCCAGAAAACCATGAATTTCGCTTTTCAAATAAAAAACATACAGCTTTCATAAATATAGAAACTCGTATATCATATCAGCCAATTGATGTCCACTGCTGAACATAGGCCTCCTCCAAACATTGCCATCCTCTTCCATCGGTTTCCCGCCGTCCTAACTAGGTCGTGGGACCACCGTGTGAGGGGTCTCTCCACCCTGCGCTTTCTGATAGGCGGTCGCCATTCCAGAACCTTTCAACCCCAACGGCTGTCGGTTCTCCGCGCTGTGTCCCCTGCCCACCGCCACTTTAACCGGTCAATTCTGAGCGCTATGTTCATATGCACAGTTGGGTATATTAGAAAGATAACTGGACCTGACGCATCTACTACTTCCAATGCAACAATAACGAGCTAATGCTAATCATTAATGAAAACCACGCACCTATTTATTATTTATTGCATGAAACTGATGCATTCATACTACCACTCCGACACCGACTCCGGTCATATCCCCACAAAGGTGATCACTGATTGGAAGAGGCTCGAGGAGAAACTCGCGTCTGTCGAATCCGCCCAACTAGATAGTAGTCCCTACAGTTCGGATACTGTAGTGGTCACTGAGGCGGCGATCGGTGCCCTGACAGGTCGTGTCATTAATTACCAATTGCTCTTAGACAGTGGCTATGCTGGAAGACCTCCGCATGCAATTACCTGGAGAACTGCGTGACCTGTTGAGCCGCAAGATCCCTGCCACACGTGCCTACGACAGGGCCCTCAGCGAGTCCAATAGGGTTAGAATTAGACAGCTTCAATGGCCTGTTAAAGTACGCATAAATGAGTTTCGTCAGTCACGATGGTATGCGCAATTGAGTGAGATCGAACCTTTTTATCTCGCTTTCTAGCAGTTATCCCGTTCATTAAAGAAGGACGTATACTCTACTATCCCTCCTTTGGTAGGCCTGATAGGAGGCTAGCGTTCGAGTATGATAACAAGGCCGAATGCCTGGCCAAGAACCTCGAGGCCCAATACGCAGTTCTCCTCAGGGTAACAATCACGATATAATATCAATCACATACACCAATTTCAAATATTTGTCAACAGCGAAGTAAAACGGTGAACTTCTCTCCAGGAGTCACCGCTCAAGGCAGACAACGACGAAATACAGTTAGTCACACCTACCGAGTGGAACCGTTAAATAAACTTCTCGCCCCTAAAAAGGCACCAGGCTCAGAAAGAATAACAAAAATAGTCATTAATTTATTCCCCGAACGTCTTTTGGTCCTTGACATGCATCTGCAATGTCGCAATATCAAATTGTGTCTTCCCACAACAGTGGAAAGACGCCGTGGTTATCGGAATACCGAAACCCGACAAAAAAATTCCGACCTGTTAGTCTGAGTCGAGCCGTTTCCGAGCCTGAGGAACATAAATTCTGTCGTTTACTATTTCTGCAATGGTTGCTGAATAAAGAACATGTCCTAATGGTTCTCTAAATGTTTATATTAGCAAAGCTAGCTATCCGAAAGTCAGGAAAATGCTGTAGATGATTTTCTGGATGATGTAGAATGAGCTAGATGTATAGTCCGTCTACTAGTAAGATAGCCTATGTTTAGTTTAGCAAAGCTAGCTATCCGAAAGTCAGGAAAATTCTGTGGATGATTTTCTGTATGATGTAGGATGAGCTAGACGTATAGTCCGTCTACTAGTAAGATAGCCTATGTTTAGTTTAGCAAAGCTAGCTATTCGAAAGTCAGGAAAATGCTGTGGATGATTTTCTGGATGATGTAGGATGAGCTAGATGTATAGACCGTTTACTAGTAAGATAGCCTGTGACTTTATCGTGCTTATATAGTAAATATTAACATAAAGTATGAAATATTATCGTTTATTATTTTTATTCTCTTTTCCTCAATAACTCTGTTCTCCCATTACTGACAGATTAGTTTCATACAGTAAAATTCTTCACTTTTTAAGGGCTTTCATTTGATGTATAGGTGTAAGTGTTACAAGGGTGGGGACGGCTTCCATACAAAAATGCCCATTCTTCTTTAAATATGTAAAAAAAAATGCATTTTATTCATTTAAGATATAATGTTTCATAGAGATATTTACTGCTTAAGACCTACAGAATCGATATTTAAATAGAAAAAGTATCAGTTTATTTTTTGCAAAATAACCGGGTTCGATTCCCCAGCTGGGTACAGTATCTTTTTCAAATGTATGAATGCAGTTTTTCTTTTTATCAAAATCGGTGTCATGGTTCCTAAGAACAAATCTTCGTATGACTTATAGTTTAAGACTTTCCCATACTGACCCTTTTGAATGAGCCACCCTGTATAACTTTAATACCCGTGTAGATATTAATAATAAGTGATAATGAAACACGAAAGTTTTAAAGTTATATAACTTTACTATTAATAGGCAATAATTAAATAAAAAGAAACAAAAACTAAAAATACTCTTTTAAATACTCTTACGACTTCAGGGGATATAAAAGGCGACCAACACCTATGAGTTTTATTAGTTGACCGTGAAATGTCAACAGGTACACGTCCCCAGAATATTCAAGCAATAAAACTTCCCAGAAATGGACACAAGATCAGAAGTAGCGGCTCAAGCAGTTACACTGTTAGAACAAGGCATGAGTAAACGACAAGTGGCTCGTACTCTGAATATAAGCCAGTCAATGGAGTAAGAACAAGCCAAAGGTACCAAGAGACTGGTGGCTTTGATCAAAGAAGAGGTCCAGGTAGAAAAGGATCCACTTCAAAAAGAGACGATCTTTTCATCGTTAGTACTTCACTGCGAAATTTTTCACTCGACGGCGTTCAAATCCAACGGGAGCCCCGATAAACTCGTAGACTAACTGTCAGTTCTCGCACTGTGAGTAGAAGACTCAAGGTAGCTGGTAACCCTGATCCCAAAAAGACCAGCAACAGGTTCCAAATCGACTACAGACTACAGCGCATCGAGCAGCTCGTATTCGTTTTGCGAGAGAACACGTCGATTGGACGGAAGATCAGTGGCGCTCTGTTTTCTTCTCCGATGAAAACTGAGTATGTCTGCATGGTAGTGACAGAAGAAGAAGAGTGTATAGAAGGCCAGGAGAGTGATACGCACAATGCTGTTGCGTATGGAGGTGGCTCCTGCATGGTGCGGGCTAGTATTTTTTTGATAGAAAAAATCGACTTGGTTTTCATTGAAACCGGCCGCCATGTGAGGGGATTGACTGCAGATCGGTACATTAAAGAAATCCTGGGGGACCACGTCGTTCCATATTTATGCTGGTTTTGTTGGTGACAACTTTGTCCTAATCCAAGATAATGCCTTTTATGTTAGCATGTTTTTGTGGATCATCCAAAGTACCCAATTGAAAATGACGAGAGTCACAGAAGCACCTCAAACGTTTTAATATTAGACAATACGCAACCGGTAACTTGGTGAACCTTTAGTATTCCTGAAAAAGTCTCTAAATCTTTAGTAGATCCCAATTTTTTCGTTATGTCGGTATTATTTTCTGTAAAAAAAAACTTAATATTGTATTTTAAAGCTATGATAAGCATAACGCCAAGTAAAGGCGTAGAGAAAACTAGAAGTATTAATGGAAACGCGTAAAAATTTATCTCCCCTGGATATTAAGCATCTCCCCTGCCATCAAAAGAGGCAGGGGAAATACGCCAGGGGAGATATATTTTCGATAGAAATCTAAATTAGCCGTAAAAGTATTTCACGCACGTGATTCACACACAAACGTAACAATGTATACACTATTTGTAATAAATATTTAAGTATATGTTGGTATTTTAACAAAAAATGGCAATGGAAAACTTACCAGGGGAAAGACTGCATTCACTAAACATTTCTGCACCCAGCTAGTGGCGTGATCGAAATGGCCAGCAATAAGGCGGCGCAGTTGCTTATGCGCCGCTTGCTGGTAACTTTACGTTACACACTATGCATTCATGGTCACAACTTCTGCAGACTAGGAAAGCAGAACTGATGTTTGAACGAAAACAAAAGACCAGGGGTCGAGACACGAAACACGGTGGACAAATTTCGGTGTTCATATTTTTTTTTAAAGAATTGGAATAAAAGCACTTTTACTTGTAGGATACTATTACTAAGTTTACTGTCCTTGTAAAATTAAATAATTTAAAATAATTATTGAATTTTAATACATTCATAATTACTGATTTACAAATAAAGTCGGTTATGGGACAGACCAGGGGAGAGACATTTTTCACATATTAGAGCTTATTGTGACTAAATTACGTACATTTCTGCAATAAATTTTAGTGACCACGTAGGAAGCATTTAGTTTTAAGTAATAAATAAGTTATTTATAAAGTTTATTGAAAAAAATATATATTTTTTGTCGTTGCCGTCGAAAGTACTTCTTAACTTAGAATAACCCATTTACAAAGTAAACGTCACATGCAACTTAAATTATATATATGACGTTTCAGAGTCTTGCTTAGCATAAAATTCATTCATTCATTTATCTTAGCCAATTGACGTCCACTGCTGGACATAGGCCTCCTCCAAATATTGCCACCTTGCGCGGTAAAATACTGGTGGTATTTAAACGCACATCAAAAATAGTATATTACTTTGTTTACAAAAATAATCTGAATTTACATCAATAATACTGATTAAGCAGCAAAATTCTCAACTTACTGAATCAACATCAATTTATAGTCGTGATGTACCGCTATTTATCTTAAAGTCAAGCTTTTTTATTAATGCATAGCTATTAATTACTTACGCACATCAATCTATTTTCTTAATCATACAGCAGTTTATCTGAAAGAATTTGAATATAGCACTTCACAGTTCTAACTAGTCCTAACCTACAGAAGTTGGAAACCTTATACCCTATTCATTTGGGCCTGAGATATTTGGTAAACAAAAAAAAGGGTCTTTTTAATGTCACGATTACTCATTTATAGATAATTATAATCTATGGTCACGATGAAGACTCAAAAATTATAAAAAAAATATTAATATGTTAACGACTTTACAATAAAATAGAAATTTCATTACCTAGTATGTTTAAATAATTTAAAAATTATAATTAGATCACCATGACGTAATCAATTAATTTTTTTTTCTTCCTAAACATTACATACGAACTAATTCGACATGTGAAGAGCCTACAATTGTCAATGTCTAAAATGTCATGTATCGCATTAATATGTCATAACAGAAGAAAAATAATATTACAAATTAATGGGATTATTGAAGAATTTGTTGATTAATTTATAATACAAGCTGGGAACAGTTTTTCTGAATCTGAATTAAAAGTTTCTGATTTATAGAAATTGAATAAAATGTTTTTAAAAAGCAATTTACTAATTTGTAAGTTTTATTTATATATTCTGCTTCTCAATAAATTTTAATTGCCTTAATTCAAGCATTATTTACTAAATTCACATTTTCTTAACCAGGTAGAATACACTTATTTATATTTACACAGAGTTATTTATTGTTTAGTTATGTTTTTAGTTAAAAATGTTTGAAAACCTAGGCATTTTTGCAGTTTGACAGGTTTTTGACATGTTTATACTACTTTTTCTTATGCTATCTTGAATAGGATATAATGTTTTTTAAACCTATAACATAAACTAAGTATCTTGTTTCTGGTAGCAACTTGATTTTTAGTAGTGTCGCATTTATATGAATAAAACACTTGATTAAAGATAAGAGATAAAGATATTTATTTTGCAAATATGGGTTAATACAATGTGATGTTACATTTTTTATTTAGACCTGCCATATTTCACCATTCGGCATGCAAAAATCAAATTAAGTAGGTACTTTTACCTTAAGTCTAAAAATAATAAGAAAAGGAAATAACAATTGAAATAAAATTATTACAAAATAACAAGTAAATCAGAATAAAATAAAAAATAATAACAATAAAATTATTCACTTAAAACATAAACATAACTATAAAATCATACAAAATGCTTTTCAACCAAAAACTCGTCAATATTATAATACACTTTGTCCACTAAGAAGTTTTTTAAAGTTTTTTTTAATTGAGTTATTTCTAAGTTTCTCCAATCTTTAGGAATCTTATTATAAATTATTGGTGCCATACAGCAGACACTTTTGCGCATTAAATTGGTTCGCGCAGGATGAAGAGATAGTTTCGTATCGTCACGCCGATTTCGAGGTACGATATCAGCCATCCGTGTAAAATATTGTGGATTCCTTTTTACAAATAGGGCCATTTCTAAAATATATAATGAGGGCAAAGATAATATTCTATGACTTTTAAAAAATGGTTTACAGCTGTCAGTAGTTTTTAAATTGAACATGGCTCGTATAGACCGTTTTTGGGCCTTAAATGCGATTAAGAAATTTATAAAAACGAATATTAGAATAAAACAAATTTGGGGTCAATGGGTTTTTCATCATCATCATAACATCCCATTAACGTCCCACTGCAGGGACGGGCCTCCTCCCGTGATGGAGGGATACTTAGCCTACTAATACCACGCTGGCCAGACGGATTGGTATAGGGTTTAATTTCAAGTTTTCCTTCTTTTATTGCGTAAAGATAATATTTACGGATAGTCCTTTAGTCGGTTTTTACGACACCCATGAGATGAGATAAGCTGGTGACATATTGTATTCTTACTCCGTCACCACACGGAGAACCCTAACAGACAGGAAGTTAAAAGACTATGTATACATAAGGATAAATACTAAGACATAATAAAAATTTATTAAAGAGAGATAGACAGACGGGCGGACAGCGGAGCTTTAGTAATAGGATTGAATTTTGACCCTTGGGTACGGAACCCTAAAATCCATAAAAATAATATAAACCTGTATAATAAATACGAAGGGGGCAGATTAAACTGAATAGGTTCCATTGACCACCGGGGTGGCTTACGACACCTATTAGTGCCGACCACCACCCCGGTGGCAAACTCAAGGGGGCAGAGATATGTTATAATTATGAAATAATAAAAAACTGAGATTTTCAAAATTTATACTTGACAAATAACACAAAATTACTTTTCAAAATTTTAATTAACATAATTATAATACTATATAAAAATAAGTCGGGTTTTCCTTCCTGACGCTAGAACTCCAGAACGCACGAACCGATTTCCACGGTTTTGCATTCATTGGAAAGGTCTCGGGCTCCGTTATGTTTTATAGCAAAGAAAATTCAGGAAAAATTTGAACAGAAAAGCGGAAACATAATGCCCGGGGGAAGCCGGGACCGGTCGCTAGTTATAATATAATGTCGTAAAAGCATAATTCGATATAGTCATTATTGGTTGCGGACTTGATCATTTGGGTTGAATGCAAGTACAAAACAACGATCACTATTTTCCATTATTTTATTTGAATTTAAATAAAACAAATTGTCAAACAAGAAATAAATAGTTAAGACTGAGCAGTGGGTCCCCCGTGTTTTATTGTTTATTTGTAACAAATCAGTTTTCTTAAAATTATACATAAGTCTCACAAAATAGCTGACGCTGTTTATATGTGGGATCAGGGAGTCTCCTAAATACATAATAAATCATTGTTAATGAGGTAATTAAAAAACCTATGCTTATAGTCTGAAATCTAAATTAACAGTTACAGTTATTAAAAATTAACAGTTAAATTAGGTAACAGTATTTAATAAATACAGGGTGTTTAATACATTGTTTTAAATACATCGTTTGCCAAATTGAAAAAGCTGATAGAAGAGGTCATTGCTCCTCTTTCCTCTATGTGCTATGCACAGTCGTAAAATAAAAAAAAAGTATTGTTAAGAAAATATCATATTTATTATAAACAAGCTGTAATCCGCGACTTTGTTCACGAAAAAAATGTACAAGATTCACCATTTTATTTATTCTGCGGAACCCTTTAAAAAGGCCTTTGACGTGACATAACAACTGTGTCCGTACAAGTACAACTGGACCCGGAGTTTTATGTCCCCTTCGAAGCACGGTCAGATGAAATACCACTGAGTGGTCACCCATCTATGGAATGACCTCGCCGATGTTGCTTAACCACCGTTATCGTTTCTAAATCAGTGATCGCAGGGAACCCAAAAAAAGAAGCCTTAGTTAGTTGTTATAACATCAACTATCCGCATGTAAAAGCCCTGTGAAAAAACAGAGTTTTAGCCACAAACAGTCTTTTAGAAGAGTATTTAGTACAGAGAATTATAACAAATTAAAGATCATGGAAAATATCTTGGAAAATTAAATATCATCAACTTTAAGTTTTAGAAAATAAAAATAGATAAAAACATCGCAATATTTTTAAAATTATTAACAAAATAAAACCTTATTATACATTATTCTCTAAAATCACTTTTCACACTCAAATCAATTTTTTTGAAATAAAATGTAATGAATCAAATAAAAGATCTTTAGCAAAAACATTTTTTTTTGTATTTTTATTCAAAAAGTTACACATTTAATACATAAATTGATCATTTATGTATTTAATCTGATATAAACAAAATATTTTTTAAATAACAAAATACCTATAAGTGAATGAATTTCTTTTTAACTTTCGTGTTTCATGTTATATTATTATTAGATACGGATATCGGCTCCAATTTTCATAATATGTAATAGAAAAAACTGCTTCTTGCATAAAAGTAAAAAGATGGCGCATCGACCCCCGCTCGAGGCCAATGCCCAGCTCTGATTGGTCGTTATGTAAATTCAATATTCGTAACTTTAATTGGATAAATAAGTTTTTTAAATTGTAAGTAATTTAACTAATCAAATAAAATTAAAAGTGAATTTTTTAAAAGTAAACAAATAATATTGTTACAATAAGTATTATGTAAACAACAATAGATCCGACTTTTTGATTCCTCCGACATATAAAAAAACAAAATTTTACAAAGACAAAGTATTTTGTATCAATTAACTATTAAACTAAAAATCTAGTACCAGTAGTGAACAAAAAAATACCCTAAACATTTCTTTTATTTTAATTATAATTAATTTTTTAAACATAGACTGATGATTCTGAAGATTCGTGTTCGAAGGTGCCTATAGGTAAAGGTGAAAGCCTCATAATATGCGTCTACAGGCTTCGTGGAAAATTCCTTATTAGCTATCCAATCCAAAAGCACCAAGAGTATCATGAAGAAATTGAAGCGGTTAGGTTCCGAGAGTGGTTCTTAAAATTATTACAGAATATACCTCCTAACAGCACAGTTATAATGGATAATGCCCCATATTATGAATTTTGCATATAAAGATTGACTTAAAAAATAATTAAATTAATTTATTTTGGGGGTACCTATGTATTAAGTGATTTACGCGGTCGCGCAGTAACGTGTCGTTAATTGATAATTTGAAAGTAATACATTCGATTTTTCGTATATGTAAACGATTTTTTTGCTTACAAGTGCTGGTAGTGTTGCGACTCTTCGGATACGAAGAGTCGCAACACTACCAGCAGTGACCTAACTACGTGACTTTGCAACAGTGATCGAAAAGACTCGAGCCTTTTAGCCCTTGTTTAAGACTCGCCGCCTTATTCCGATGGCTAGAGGCTAAAAGGCTAAATAACTCTAAAGCCCTCGAGGCTTATTGTATTTATGGCTTTTGGCTAGCGGTCTAAAAAGGCTCAAACCTTGTAGCCCTAAATTTAAAGCTAGCGAGTCTTTTTTAAAGGCGGACTCACAAAACAGTAGTTAACACTAAAAAAGAGCTTAAGGCTTTTTTTAGGCTTAGGGTTTTTTAGGCCTAGGCTTTTTTAAAGCCTTTTTAGAAGACTGGCGTCGTAATTGGAGTTCTACCTTTAAAATATCTATATTTAACCTATTCCCATATCATATATGATACATACCCATTATTTTACTACTGTGTCTACAGGCGGGAAAGGCAACCTGTTAATATTGTAGCCATCGCTACAAAGCGGCGAGTCTAAAATAAAGGCTAAAAGGCTCGAGCCTTTTCGACCGCTATAATAAATGATAAAATCATAACCAGACTTCTAAAAAAGCCTAGGCCTAAAAAAGCCTCAATCCCTTTTTTAGTGTTCACTACTGTTTTGTGAGTCCGCCTTTAAAAAGGACTCGTAAGCTTTTTTAGGGCTAAAAGGCTTGAGCCTATTCGATCGCTCTTTGTGAGTCCGCACTTAAAAAAAGACTCGTAAGCTTTAAATTTAGGGCTAAAAGGCTCGAGCCTTTTGCAATGAGGTCAAGAATAGAATAATTAGATATTATTTACTATGTAAATATGTGTTATTTTGCTTTGTTTGAAAGTTTTCAATTGAATTTATATATTTTACATTTTTAGAAACAATAATAAAATCTTTCTAAATTCATGGTTTTACGAAAATGGTTATCGAAACTTAATAATGTACGCATGTTACGCAGAAAAAAAAATCAAATTTTTGGTAGTAGGTAGGTATTTGGCTTTTTACGAGCTTTTAGGGCCATATATATATTAAAAGAGTAATTTAGACAACTCTTGTACAAAATAATTATTAGAGTTCCGCAGAAAAGAAATAAAAACAAGAAAATTTTAACATTATGAGTTTTTTCACATGGCTTTTACAGACGGATAGCTGATGTTATAACATACATAGCTTTATAATATAATAAGTAAGTTATATGTATACTTTAAAGACTACACGTTTGTTGTTTCTAAATTTTCTGTACACTTATATTAAACAGGTCCACTTATCACCTATAAGTGGACCTGTTTAATACAAGTGTGAAGGAAGATAATTTATACAACGTGGCCCAAAATTCAACGATAAGCCGGCACCAGAAGTTAAACTTACTTTTGACTACTAATGAAAAAAGTGAGAGAAAAAAAACATATTTTAGTGATATTGAAAAATCCACTTTCTCTCGGTGAAAAAAAAGTATAATTAAAAATTGACGAGACTAATAACAATTCCGAAAATGAAAAAAATACCTAAATAAATAATACCTAATAAATACCTTAAAAAATCTTTGCCACACTCAAAAGTAGTAAACCATTTAAAAAAAGTACGATGTTTTTAATTGGTTGTTTGTGATATTAATATCGTTTACTAACTGTAGCATGAGTATTTTATGAGTATTGAAAATGGTGTTTATTTTCTAGACTAAAGAGGAAGAGTTTATTTTTTATTTTTACACTATTAAAGAAGAGGTTTTAGTATAGTAACCAACTCGATATAACTCTTGTGTATGCTATCATGGACACGGACACGGAAATTCTTAGAATGAATGGCACACGCTTGAAGTTAATTATCAATAGAAGTTAAGATAGATAAAAAAAAAGAAAATTAAAAAAAATAATAAAAAAATAAATAAATATGAAAAATAATAAATAAACACAAATTACAAAATACTGAGTCTATAGTTAGTAAACGCTATTAGTATCAAAAAGATTTTTTTTATAACAGGACCACTCGTGTCGGTTTGCGGTGTCATACTCAGTCAGTTTGTCAGATATCGACTTGCCCCAAATGGTTCGGAAATTCCTTTCTTTCATTAAGTTGTGTAACAAACTCCTAGGTCATATATTTCCTCCATCGTCCTCCTCCATCCATCCTCCATCTCCACCCTTTTGATCAAGTTACCTTAACGCGAGATGCCTATGAAGTGTTAATACCTAAAAATAAGATTTGAATAAGAAGTGGTTAAATACATACGCAGCAAAATGCCTAAGTAGTAAAATGTTTACAAAGCTATATATGTCTTATGTAATGAAATGCTTATGTCTGTAAAGAATTATAATTGTATCATTGGTCACTTGAAAAATTTTCCATTCAAAAAAATATATATCCAATTGAACAAAATCCACTAACAACTTATACAACGTAAGACAACGTATTCCCGAAATTCCCTCAGTAGCCTTTTTCCGATATTTCTGCGTAAAACTTATTCCTAATATTCCCTCGGGAACAGAGAATGTCGGGTAAAGGTAATTCGGGAATACGTTATTGTACATTGTTAGTGGATTTTGTTCAATCCTACTTTCTACTAATCCTACTAATATTATAAATGCGAAAGTTTGATGTATGGATGGATTGATGTTTGTTACTCTTTCACGCAAAAACTACTAAATGGATTTTGATGAAATTTGTAGGTAGTTTAGGGTGTAGAATAACATTTGGGTGGCGGGAAACCTAAGAATAAGGAAGTCACATGACCGCTTTAAGTAAAAATATTTCAAGGAAGCCTATGTCCAGCAGTGGACGTCAATTGGCTGATATGAAAGCTACTTACAACGCGGGTGGGTGAATTTTAACCCTCTACTTCATATGGGCCCATATATGGTATGCCGATTTTATTGTTGTTTTATTTCCAAACAAATAATAATTAAGTCATTCCACATTGTTAAATCCATGTAATGGTTAAGTAACTAAAAGAAAACGCACTTAGTTTGTCTATGATTTGATGAAATTTAGGAAAAATTTTACTTTTGTGCGGGTAGTCAGTGAAACAAAAGACGACTGCCTGTCATACATTTTTGAGTATCAAAAACAAAAACGAAACAAGTATTCAGGAAGGGTAAAATTATATTTATAAAGTCAATACTTCCTTCTTTACCTATAAACAATGATTTTCTTACTTTTTACGTATTTACTATGCTTTTCATCCACTTTTATGTCAATACCATATATGGGCCCATAAGTGACTAAGACGGAATGAGACTCCAAACATCTGGATCCATACAATCCTGGCAACTTCACCTTCACGGGCGATATTCAGCTGCCTTCATGCATTTCAGAGGTGAATACACCAGCTGAACTTTTAGTTTTACTTTTAGTGGTGGTTCGCTGTACAAACCTGGTACACCCGTATCTTCTAAAAGGATGACAAAAAATGCCAGAGCGATGATAAAACATTACTTTGGGCTGTATCAGAACAGATAACATTGGACATTGGCCTATGTGGCAGAAAAAACGTCAACATTGTATAGTATGTTCTATGAAGACATACACTAAATGTACAAAATGCAAAGTTTTTCTATGCTACAATGATAAAAGAAACTGTCTTGTTACATTCCACGACTAACAATGAAATATATTATAACCTCCTTAGATATTATGTAGGTAATGTTCCTTTTCTACTTAGTTATTGACTGCATACGATACCATATATGTCCGATCGAGATTTTGTCTAAGTGCATACGATCCCATATATGGAATCTTAGTTTTTTTTCTACATGAAACTACTTTTTTATTTTTTTTCGATTTTTTTGTCATAATATTATTTAAATAAAGCAATATCCACAAAGAAATTTTTTTTTTCATCTCCTTAATAATTCATGCAGTATTAAATTCAAATTGCTTTATTTCATAAAATTTATCACAAATTGTTTGAAATCGTTAAAATTTTAAACAATTTACTTAAAATTTAAGCTACAGTTAAAATTATTGGCGCGTTGTATCGTCCAATGTAAATTAGTGGAGAAAAATAAAACCAATCTGCTACTCAAATCTACTTGTCGGTCTGTGTTGATCCATAAATTCCAGTTTCCAAATGCATAGAGCCAATGATAAAAAACCTGGCAAAGAAACTCCTCTTTTAAAATTCAGTTGTGTTTACAATATATTTTTTTTACATTAATCATATACCCAATCAAAATATTTTATAGTACCAGAAACGGATAATACACCATTTACACACTGTCATAAAAAATAATAATCAAAGAAAAGAAAAATAGAAGATAAAGGCGTGTCCAGACATAGCGCGGCGAGTGCGCGGCAGCATCACGCGGCATTCGCGAGACACAGCATTGCCGCGCGATTAGTGTAGACAGCCCAAAAATATGTGCGCGGCAATACTGCGCGGCATGTCCTAGACACGCCGCGCTCCCAGTTTGCAATTCATCCAAGATGAAAGCGGCCGCGTGAAAAAAAAATTAAATTTTTAGAGATTTCATCCCACATGCCTGGTGTCTCACAATAAATTATATGAACCATATGTTTCTATTAACCTAATTGCTGTTTCGTTATCCATGGCAAAGAGAATGTAATAAATAATACTATTCTATCGTCCGCGTCCACTTACACGCATACGCATACATAAATATAAAAAGTGCATAAACTTGCATTATTAGAAACAGCCTTAGAACAGAAGCAGTTAATCCCAAGCCTCGTCATTCGTGTAGTCAGGGATCGTATAATATCCCTTTAGGAAAGGTTTTTATCTTTTTTTTTTTTTTTAATCTTTATTGGACATAAAAAAAAATAAAAATGATTTATTTCATTAACAAGTTGTACATAGTTTTACATGTGATGGAAGTATCCTTTTAAGTATTAGAATACCTGTGTTAGGACACCTCCCTCTTCCATAACAAAGGTATCTTTTAATGCACTTATGTAACAATACAATTTGTAGCAGGTAATAACAATAAAAGAAAAGAAAACACTATTGTAACTTACAACCATTTAACCTAGAACAAAATATTCAAAGTGAGTGTGTTAAAAAGTGTGTGAGAGTCTGAGCATGTGTTTGTGTAGTGTGTGTGTGTGTGTGTGTATGCGTGTGTGTGTATGTGTAAGTGTGTGCGTGTGAGTGAATCTGCGTGTTTTTCTGTTTACTAAAGGTTTACGTACCTACCTACTTGTTCCAATGTTTACATGAGTAATGTCACACAGTATCAAGAAGCCCCATGATATAGTTATAATATGGAATCAGAATAACAGTAACTGCTACTTGATACAGTGTTAGATGATGGGTTTTTCTGATTTAGCTCATGGTTGTCAAGAGAGCCTCAGTCTCCTCGTAACTTTTACCTTTCAACCAGGCTACCAGTGTTTTCTTACATTCATAGTAGTTTAAGTGATGTATGTTTATTTGCTTGTTTATTTTATTATACAGTTGTGCCGATCTTCTTTCAAATTGTCTACTCGCGAAAGCGCTTTTTACCTGATTAACTGGAGCTACATTATGTTTTCGTGTTCTTCTCAAGTTATCTGTGTTATAAATTAATGATTTATGCAATTTTAATACAGTGTGTAAGATGTAGAGTTGTCTAATGGTAAGAAGGTTGCTTAATTCGTAAAGTTCGTTTGTAGGAAATCTGTATGGTTTGGAGTGCATGACTTTAATTAGCGATCTTTGTGCTCGTTCTAGTTCTAGGGATTTAATTTTAGTGGCTCCACCCCACACAGGTATGCAGTAAGTGACAACTGATTGCGCTAGTGAGATGTATATGTTGTTTAACAAGTCCTTAGGGGCTACGTGCCTCAGTGTTTACATAAAAGGGCTTATTCACTTTGTGAACATGTCGCCCCTATAGGAAGATACATATCAAAATCTAATTATCTCTATTTTTTAAAGCTAACTTAACAATATTGTATACTTGTTTAGCTTCTAGTGAAGCAGGCGAAGCAAGTATATTGTTACAGACCCCAATTGAACGCAGGCAAATGCCACCATCACACTCAAGCTGTTTCCTTTCTGTTTCATTTCTCGTGCATTCAACTATACCATATAACATGATAAACATCTTCCCTAACATTGCACAATGTACAGTTAGGTGAAGGTGATTTTTTCATAAGATGTAGGAAGCAGTTTAGTGGTATATGTCCTGAACGCAGTCTGAATGCGATAGTCACATCGTGCCTACTAAGACCGGAGTCTGCAAACCATAGATAGGGACAGGGATAAGGCTGTATGGTCTTATACCATATGCCCTTAGTACGAGACCTTTCATCGAAGTACTCGCTCCACATGTCAGCGCACTTCTTTTTAACTATTGGTAGTAAGTCTTTAAAATAAGGTAAATAAGGATATATTACCCCAGAGGAAGAGGCTTCTTTAGCTAATTGGTCTACCCTGGTATTGCCTTCCAATCCTATATGAGAGGGAATCCATTGGAGGATTATGGTAATCTTTTTCTCCTTTATTTTTCGTAGTAATTGTAGGATTCTGTAAGTAATAGGAGCTCCGCGGAAGTTAGTAGTACATCTAATAATATGTTGAAGTGAGCTTTTTGAATCAGTAAAAATGACGTACTTTCCAGACGTAAATGAATCTATATATGATAGTGCTTCAAAAATAGCTATTAATTCAAGGTACATTATAGAAATATTTAAATTTTCAATTTGAAGTTTAATTAAACCATTCATTTGTGGATCATAAAAGGCAGCACCAGCGCATCCCTCCCCTTTTGAACCATCTGTATATATACAATAATAGCCACTATATGTGTATTTTACAAACTCAACGCAAATGTTATGTAATGTAGTTGGATGAAAGTGTTGTTTGGGTTTATCAATTACTTCGATGAAAGGTCTCACTATGTGGGTTACATTAATATAGGTTATCCATATGTCTAGAGAAAATAATTCAAATTGTCTGCTGCTGTATAAAGGTACTGTGTTAAAATGTTCAAAGGACAGAGGTAACAGAGGTTTATTCCTACGTGTCCAGCGCGAATTTTGAATTTGTTCATAAAGTTTAGTGATTAGTGACTCGATTTCATTATCGTCGTACGATTTTATTTTTAACCAATATTTTCCCGCCAAAAAATAACGCCGTACATGCAACGGTTGAATGAAAAGCTCACTCTCCATTGCATGCACGGGAGTACTTCTTACAAACCCTCCTATAAGACGTAGGAATTGGTTTTGTAATAGCTGTAATTTAGATAAATGTGTAGTGCAACTTGAGCTATATAAATGACAGGCATAGTCTATTCTACTTCGAACCAAGCTAATGTACAAACGTCTCAAGTGGATCGTATGTACTCCCCACTCCTTACCCGCCAATACTTTAAATATATTTGTGTAAGATGTAACTCTTTGCCTGATCTCATCAATATGCTTGGCCCACCTAAGTCCTCGATCAAGCCAAACTCCAAGATATTTGACATTATCAACACATTCTAAAGAGACACCGTTAATTTTGAGTTTTATCACATGTCTAGCAATACCAGCTCGGAAAATGCATACTTTACTTTTAGATGGTGAAATATCTAGTCCTATATCACATATGAGCCTATAAAAGTTATCAAGTGACAATTGCAGATTTTTAGCTATATCATGAATGTTTTTACCTGAAGAATATATTACGTAATCATCCGCGTATTGCGAGATAAACATATTGTTTGAACTAATCAATTTACAAACTAACTTTAAGGTACATATATTGAAAAGCAGGGGAGAGAGTGGATCCCCCTGAGCCAGACCACGACCGGTATTTCGACTGACGGTAAACTCTTGCACGAGAATACTAAGTTTCCTTTCCTTCAAATAATTCCACAAGTATCTACAAATTTTGTCACCAACTCCTATACTATCCATAATTTTAATTAAACATGGTATTTCTACGTTGTTGTATGCATTATCTAGGTCTAAAAAACATCCTACTGTAAATAATTTTTCACAAAAACCTAATTGAATTCTAGTCGTTAAGGAAGTAAGATTGTCTAAAGATGATCTACACTTTCTGAAAAAAGGTTTTTATCTTAGATCTTGAATATGTTTTCGGATTTTATTATAGAGTCGCACACATTGATTCTGAAATAAATTGTGTATTTTTTGGAGCCTAGAATACGGATGAGTAAGTTTATTTTTATTTCTAGTATTTATACTATGGACATCAATTCTTTTGACAAATTGGTCTTTATTTTTATGAATATAAATTATGTTTTCATAAATGTGTACTTGCTTCAGTCAATATATAGATTCCTTTAAATTTTTCTTGAAGTGATTGTTACCTAAATTATAAATTGCAGGAATTGCTCTTTTTTGCAGCACAAATATAGTATGAATGTCGGCAGCATATCCCTATAGTAAAATACCGTATGACATTATGCTGTGAAAATATTGTTATGATGTTAGTTTGAAAATTTTTAAGATTGCATTAATATGTAGTAAAAGATTTATGATTTATTTATTTAAAAGAAACTATTTTTGGGAAAGGACAACGTTAGTTAAAAATTATATTAATGTTTGTTGCTAGTTCTTTGGTCTAGCTTTGTTTAGGCTCATAGAGGGTCCGAAAAAGATGAAGCTTAAGCTTTGATAGGTATAGAGGGCAACTCAAATATGAATTGCCTGTGTATTATGAACTGCCTAGTACATCTCTTTCGTCTCAAATCTACGCTTAAAACTCATTAATGTCGTTTAGAATATATAATATAATATAAATATTTTTGATGTTTCAGGTAAGCGACAAAAACTTAACTGATATTATTCATTGAGATAAAGCTCGCATTTGTTGATAAAAAAATGATGATCACTTAGTTCTTATTATATTCTTTTTTCTTCCAGTCTGCCTGGTACCTCAGAACGAGATTCGTTTTGAATTTACATCTCTTGCAATGATCTTTTGATATTATTTTCAACTCGACAGATTTTTAACTCGTCATATTTGCAACTCGACGAATTGTCACATAAGGACAACTGAGAAGGAAAGTCTTAAAAAACATTTTTAAGTGACTTCAAAAAAAGAATGAATTTGTCAATTTCATCATAACAGCCCATTAATGTCCCAATGCAGGAACAGGATACCTACTTGGCCTACAATTACCATTCTGGCGAGACGGATTGATATTTAATTTCAAGTTTTCCTTCTTTTCATTTCGTAAAGATAATATTGACGGATAGACCCTTAGTCGGTTTGTACGGGATGAGATGGCGTAATGACATATTGTATTCTTACTCCGTCACCACACGGATCATTTTTATGTATGTTACCAATTATATACAAACGGCTGGAATGATTTCGGAATTTTGTTTGGTTTGAATGGGTATACAGCACGGGTCCCATAGTCCGGAGGTCTGGGTCTGATGATGGGATCCTGGTGAAATCGGGGTAGGTACATACGTATATACCTACCTAATATAGGTGTACTAGAAACTCATGGCAAATGGGGAAATAAAAAGTAAATAAACTAATATACTGTATACAACATAGTAGGTACTGCCAGACTTATTTTTTAATATGAAATTCTACATTATATCCATCGCATTGTAATATTTTTCGATTCCTCTGGCTACTTACAAACACTTATTTACTATTAAAAAGACAAATGTGTAATCAACTGTACATTTTACGACGACTTAAAAATCTGACATTTCAATTTGAAAATCTGTCGTCTTGTAAATCTGACGAGTTAAACATCTGTCGAGTTAGAAAACACCCATATTTTGCTTGTAGAATATAATATTTTGCCTTAGTTGATTTTGATATTAAACACAGGAAGAGAACATTGGTGTCATTGTAATCGTCACGTAAGTTACGTGCGGTCGAACTTTTTGTCTAATTTTACGATCAAACTAAGTATTTCAACAAATTTCAATTAACTTTTTAATCGATTTACACATACATATTTTTAATACAAATATTAGTTTAAATTATACATGCAATAAATAAATATTAAACATAAACATCTAACACGCGTTTACGTTCGTTAAATTTACTTTCTTATTTGTTGTTTGCTGTCTTTTTATTGCGTCTTTATGAAGATCTCAGGTTTATTCATAGCATTTATTTCTACCGATTATTTGTAATCTGTTTCATAATTGTGATAATAGCTATGAGTGTCCATCACTAAGTAACCATGGTAACCGAAAAAAACATGGGTCCGTCCATACAAAATAATTTGTTTGAAAAATAAGCGGAAGAATTATAAAATTTCATAGGCGTGAGTTGTCAAAAAGAAAATAAACGAATCCAGGACAGAGTATAAGTACCTTCTCCGTGTTTCACAATGCAAGATATTATTATTATTTCTAGTAAAAATCATCTAAACCAGAGCGTCGATACCTATTATATTACTTTTTTTTTTAAACCATCTTTTATATTATTTCTCTGCTACAGTCAGCTTTATGTATAAAGTGAGGGATTTAAATTTTAGGGAACTCAAATATAGCAATACATCCAAAACTGTTTCTTACACTGTGAGCGTAACGACGATAGCATGTGCTTTGTTTGGCCAAAAGTTATTTGGCAAACAACATTTGGCAAAACAATCGATTCGCCAAACAATCGTTTCGCCAAATGATCATTTTACTATTAATCATTTTACACAATACTCACTTTACCCAATGAGCAACACTTAAAGGACAATGCAAAAAAAAACCCAGGCTTGGCGCAAACGGAAACTGTCTATTTTTTTTTGTTTTTAATGTTAAATGGCATACCTCGTAGGTAGGATTATCAAAATCGATGGCTAAATGTAAAAAAAAATCTATTTCATGGGAAACTACACGTACAACAAGGTGAATAAGATATTAAATATTCATCCAATGACCAAAATAAATTGTAAAAAATCAATTACAGATTGCCTAAAAAGTTTAGATTACGAGCAAACGGAAAAAATCATCCTCATATTATAATGAACAGCACCGTAACAAGCGAAAGGAGACACAAACGCACACACATACATACACACACAAATACACAGCTACACACACACATACACACATACGCAACTTATTTTTGTTTTACTCTTCTTTTACTCCTAATAAGAAATTTTGTTATTGCCTACCACTAAGTACTTGTTGTATGCTCTCACGAACAGTATCTCATAAAATCCATACATAAATGAACTGAGACTACCCCAGTAAGTTATGAGTATACTTGTATTGGGGTTGTCTCGCAAACTTTTAGTCCGTTACAGAGAATACATTAAATAAACAAGAAATTAATAAATAAATTGAAATTGGTAAGGGTCTAAGTAAGAGCGAAAAAGAGATAACTCACACTGTGCGTGTGTGTGCGCGCAAAAGGATTAAAAAAAAAGAAAAATGAAAAATAAATAAAAAATGAAAATAATGTGGTAGTACAATGTTTGTATTGGCAGAATCACCAATGAACGGCAGTGCCATACGTCGTATTATAACGTACATTTTATATAAAAGAGAAAGTGACAGGAATCAGGAATGGCATATCGAAACATTATTGCTCTTGCATTCATGGAAAGAGAACGTTGGGCAGTTGCGCCCATGTGATGTCATTGATATATTACCTAGGATGGGCTCGATACCAAAACTATTTCGAACACCCTGCGCTATCATTAGAAAACGTTGTAATAGACATAGAAAACCAATAAATGATTTTTTTACTCAAAATAGAAACTATATGTTCCTTCGTACATTATTTTGGATGGTTTCATGAAGTCGAAGGGTACTAAAAACTAGTCCAGTAAAAATATGTCTGTTGTAACTATTGTAGGTACTGTAATTACCCGTGCCATAAAATAAATAGCATTTTTTTTCGCATTCAGCCATCAGTTTCAATGTAAAGCGTTTCTCTTTGGTATTTGGTATATGCTAATTATAAATATTTCAATTATATTTTGAAATACCTGAACGTCAACCCTGCCACTAGACGAACAGCAATTTCTTACATACAGCCATCTATTTCGATGATGCCACCGATGTGGCATTTTATTACAGAATCATACTAAAAATCTGAGATACGTTTCATTTGCGCCAAGGTAAGGTTTTTATTTTCATACTTCGTGAGCATTCTCCTTTACAAAATGAACATTTAGCAACAGAGTTATCAGATAAAAATACTAATAATGGTTTAAAAACGCTTGATAAAATGTTTTAATTAATACAGTGCCCATAATAATAGGGCAATGGACGAATGCTTCTCGTACGCGTATGTGAGTCATGGGGCACTGAGCAAATGCTCCTTGAACGTGTATATTTGAGTCATGAGGGACTGGCTGTAGTCGGGCACCGCGTTAAAACAACGGACAGCGAAAGTGTTAAAGAGCACAATTCGTTTATTAATAAATCTAATAATGATATATTTGGTAAGTTTACGTTAGGTTTAGGTAGTGTAGCACAGTTTAGCCAGTGCCAGAAGCAACTTTAGGTCGTTTTTACATTGACATTTGGATGAATGCTTAATTTGCGAAACTTATTACATATTTGGTAAGATGAAAAAAGGACAATTGAAATTTTAATTAACACATTTAGCGAGTGTAGTGTTTACTAATAGATTATTTGCTAAGTGAGTTTTTGTAAATTAATACTTTTGTAAAATGTCTCGTTTACCAAATAAACATTTGGTGAAACGTTGTTTGTTAAATGACCATTTGTCAGTCATTTTTGGTCAAACATTAGTAAACCGTTTTGTCTATTCCTTGTCTGTAGTTAGTTAATATTGTAGAATTGTAAGATGTTTATTTTTACCCTTAACTCATGTATTTGACAATGTCGATGTACAATTATACATCAGGTATTGGCTAAGCAAGAAGAAAGAATTATTAGAATAATTTGAGTGTATATATTACATTTGATTTCTTTAGGAGTTCCCTTAAAGAATATGGGCAAGATGTCTTTTAAATCTTATAGTCCTTAATTTTCATGAATAAAAGCTCTTCTCATCTTAAATAATATTCATTTTAAAATTAATATTAAAATCTGTATAGGCCACACAATAATTACGTAAATACATAAAATAATTAAGTAAATTGACTTTTATCAAATGGCATGGTTACTCGTAAACCTTATTATCATGTACCTACTTAACATTTTTATATTAATAAAATAGTTTGATCATTATGCCTAATCTGATTATGTTTTTATTTTTAGGATTGTTGCAAATCCAATTCAGTTTATTAGGAATTTTAATTGCAAAAAATCTATTGTGAACTGCATTACCTGTCCGTTTGCCGTTATTACGTCTTGTTTGTTGTGACAATAGGGTAATTTGTAAATATTGTGACGTAGACTCTTCGATGTATTCTTAGTTATTTTTGATAATTTTGTAAATATTAAATCTAAAAATCTTTGCTTCTTTGCCTTTTCTAATAAAATATATAAGATAGTTAGGTTCAACAATTCATTTTATGCCTAATTTTTTAAAGTTTTTATTTCACATTAAAACGCCTATTTTGAGTACTAAATAAAAGAATGTAGGATAGCTGCCAATACTATTTAGATATAAATATGTTATCTTTCTCTTTATTATTTGAAGCTGAGTGCACCAACTTGGAAGTATTAACATACTAAGTATTACGATAAAACTATTAAAATATATTGAATAAATCTTCCTTATTGAAAAAAATCCAGTATTGTCAAAATATGTTAAAATTGTGATAATTTAATTTCAAGATAAACCTTTAACCCACGCGAAAAAAATCAGACCCCGTATAAATATATATCTCATGTAGATCATAACAAGTGATCGTTTTCATTCCTGGTGGCGACACCAGATGGACATATTTGACAATTTTGAATAAAAGTTCGCATTGCTCGAGGTACTTGTATTCTTCGATGGTCAAAGTATTAGATTTGTAGAACATCGCTATTAGAAATCTCTTCCAAGTCATTGTTTATGTCCTTTTCTATGTCACGAGCCACACTTCCATGGTCAGTCTGGATTAATCGACCGTCTCATTAAAATAAAGCTCATCATCATCATTCCCCTGCCCTTATCCCGTCTCATCAAAATAAAGCCATTTACATAAATTAGCTTGATAGTAATCTGTTTGCAAATTGTTCTAGGGAAACCTGACAATCTGGATAACATTAAAGTTTTTTCTAAGTTAAGCGCCGATTACACTAGACTACATGTAGTCTAGTGTATAAGTCCTACAATATACATGCATAAACATACAACATAAATATACACATAAGACAAAGACGCGAACGAAATTTTTAACGTCATAACACATTAAAATATTGTTAATGTCATAGGATTTATTAATGACTAAAGGATCAGTACCCACTGGTCGCCTAATATTGGTCCCCTGTGACCACTGCTGGTTCCCTGAATTTCCAATGTTTTGCAATTAAATAAAAACAATATTATGCAAACATTGTAACTTTGAAGAAACCGGGTTGTTTTTCGTTAATAAAATAAGTTTTAGAAGTACCTATAGGTTTTAAATTTCTTGATTTGTTTGTTTTTATTAATTCAAAGAAATATTTTTTAATAAGAAATAGTAATAAAAAGCAAGTAAATATCATAACAGAATATTGTAATAAAATAAAATGTAATCTCACGATTATATTCATTATCGATCCTTTTAACAAATATTACAATTAATTATGATAATGGTTTGTATATTTTTTAAATGTTAAACTTCCTTTTATCATAGTAATCACGTGTTATAGTACCGGAAAGATAACAATTACTAATTGAGTGTTCAAGTAACTAAAATTGGGAGATTTATCCATCCACATAACAAGCGATTAATCGATTTAATATAGTTTCGATATTAAAATTGGGATAGATGTAGAGTTAATTAAAAAATGGTAGATGGTTAATTACGTATAACATTTTATAATCAATAAAGTATAATATTAGGTAATTACTAAATAAATTTTTATAAAAGTAAGCAAAGGTAAGAATAAAATATGTCATCACCCCATCTCATCTTATGGGTGTCGTAAAACCGACAAAGGGACTATCCCTGAATACTATCTTCACGAAATAAAAAGAAGGAAAACTTGAAATTAAACCCTATACCAATCCGTCTGGCCAGCGTGGTATTAGTAGGCCAAGTATCCCTCCGTCACGGGAGGAGGCCCGTCCCTGCAGTGGGACATTAATGGGCTGTTACGTACGATGAAGCAAAGGTTAAATTTATAAATGCTCCACTGTACCCCTAAGGGGAACCATAGAGCATACCAATTTTACCCGTCCTACCACTCGTGGTATAAACCAGGGTACTACAAAGCAAAACCCGACGTGACCTTGTGTTAACTTCATACTTTTATAGAAAATGTATGTATGTAGTTTGAAAGCTTTATTAATGTACTAACGATTTGATATTAAGTTATTAAGGATATAGTAAAGATGATTTTAGAATTCGTGAATTGCTTAATTAATACTTGCGGCATGGTTATAAAATCTGTAGTCCTAAAATACTTTATTGCGTAATTTACTACGACTCAGTAACATCGCGTTGTTGAAAAAACTTACTTTTATTTATGATAGAAAATGAATTGATTTGAAAATGAAAAAGAATACCCATGAACAGATTTTGATAAAATTTCACTAGTTAGTAAATAATGAAAAACGTTGGTCAGAGTTGTTAGTAGTTAGGGTTGGACTGGATGCGGAAGGCGCATGACCGTGTTCTGAGGCGCATGAAGTCTATGTCCAGCAGTGGACTGCGATAGGCTAGTCGATTGATTGATTAAAGCGTGTTGGTGACTTCTATTTCTAAATTCATACTGTTATTATACGAGTATTATATTTATAAAAGGATATCATTTAAGTGCGTTTATGGGACTCACAAGCGCCGCCATTTGAAAAATATCATAATTTGCGAATAGGATTATTAATGCAAAATGTTGTTAACTAAGTCTTTAGAAAAAACAATAAATTATTTGTATAACACACTCTTAACACTTTTAAATTAGTTAAATACACATCCGGAAATAAAACTTTTTTGTTTGCAATATTTATCTAATTGAAAAACATTTAAAGTGTTGTGAGCGTGTTAGGGCGCCTTCAAATTTGCCGCTAAGTGCCGCGCAGAAGCAGCGCGTCTGCAGCGCTGAGGTCGCGCTGCTTTGTAAATTCATAGAGATAAAAAACGCGCGTTTGTAGCGCTACGCCCGCGCTGCGTCCGTGCATCCGTTCATTGAACGACTAGTGTTGTTCAGAATACTTTTTTGTTTTCAATAGTAACATTATGAGCAGTGTTTTTTCGTCTGAGTCCATCGTAAAACTAAAACACAACACTACCATTTTCAAACCTAGCGGCTGCAGCGCTGCAGACGCGCTGCCTCCGCGCGGCACTTAGCGGCAAATTTGAAGGCGCCCTTATACACATACTTTATAATTGTATTTAAACGCTCTAAATTCGTATACTGAAACGTGACTTAACTATATTTAGGTGTCAAATGATCTGCCAAATTGATTTAGCGCTAGTTCAGACACGGCGGGTACCGCGCGATTTCAGAATCGCATGGAAATCGCGCGGGTCTTATTTGTATGAGTTATAAAGTAATCGTTCAGACATAACCGCGCGGTTAATCAAGCCGCGGTTACCGCAACCTAACCGCCAGAAAATAGAATCGCGCTGCACCCGCGCGTTTCTATTACTATGGAGTCTTTACTTTGCGTTCAGTTGCGTTGCGGATACCGCGCGGTGAGCACGTCACTGCTCGTTAGTTCGCCATGGATCGTTTCGTCACTGAACTATTTATTGATGAGATGCACCCAATACCGCCTTTTTCTTTTCTTTTTTTTAAGGAGCAACCACAGTAAACACACTTCTTCGTCGACCTCCATTTTGAAACTGACGCTAACCCGCACGAAATCGCAAACTAACCGCGCGTGTCTGAATAGCATCACAATTTTGCGGTTTCAAACCGCGCGATGCGTAAACGCACGATTCCCGCATGTCTGAACGCAGGCTTAAGCAGCTTATAAACCTGAGAGTGCTCGCAAGGTCAAATCTACAAAAAGTTAATAAACAAGTGATTATGATGATTCAAACAGTTGTTTAATGTCTAGAAATCAGTAAAGTAAGCATCGCCGCACTAGCGCTGTTAAGAATCATTAAAAACCTCTGAAACTGAATTAAGTTGCAGTTATAAACACATTTATAAATAAAATAATTGGTGAGGTGTTGTCTTATGTCTAATAATCGTCAGCAATATGCAGTAAAGGCAGTTTAACGTCAAACAAGTCAAAATGTTTTACGCCTAGTTGAATAATTCAAATAGGTCTTAATGTTGACAATCTAATATTGTTATATAAAATTCATCAGGCGTTAAATATTGTTACTTTAATTTTATGGACTTAAACCCGTCCCTACAGATGACGATTATCGCCTTAAAAATCAAATAATTGTATTCATTCACCGAATTGTACATTAAATGACAGCCAAAAATTTGCATATAAATGTTATTACAAGATGGCTAGGGTCCGTACATGATAGCACAATTTTTAACAACACTCCTCTATGTGCACAGTTAGAGCGTGGAGAGTTTCAAGTCATGACTCTACATGGTGATAGCGGATATCCGTGTCGATACTTGCTAACCCCATTATTAGGAGTAAATCCACGGATACCAACTGAATAAGCTTACAATAGAGCCCAAATAAGCACCAGAAATTCTAAAAAGGCTTTGGTGTACTAAAAAGATTTCCCTGTCTCCAACATGAAATGGGTTTAAAAATTAAGAATAATTCACTAGTTATTGTGGCATGCGCTGTGTTACACAACAGCGTAGGCAAGATGGAATTTTAGAAGAGAATCCACTTTCTACCTTAGAAGAAGAATCTGTACCACTGCCTTGAAGCCTTAACTAATCAAAAAGCAAACACTACACTTGCTAAATGTGTTAAATATTAAAATTTCGATTGACCTTTTTCATTTTACCAAATAATAAGTTTGGCAAGTTAAGCATTTATGTAAATGTCGTTTTAAAAAAATGCCTAACGTAAAATGCGTAACGAAGTGATTTTAAAACTAATATTTCGATAGACGCTATTTAAACATAAGTACAGTATATTGATTCTTACCTTTTTTTATTTGATATACTATATCTTGCCCACAGTCATTATCTTCAACATTAATCATTTTCCTATATATCAAATTTATCATTACCATCTACAGTCGTCATTGTCCTTAACGGGTATTTTTAATCATCATCATTATCATCATATCAGCCAATCGACGTCCACTGCTGGACATAGGCCTCCTCCAAGTATTGCCACCCTGCGCGGTCCTGTGCCTCCCTGTCCTGTATTTTTCAAATATTTCTTAAGCTATTAACATTACATTGATGCCTCTCATGTATATGTTAAGAGCCATAGTGAAGAAATTAATCGAGTAATAAATATTTGCCGTGCCACTAGTTTCATCACTTTTAACAACAGACGAAAATATATTCCAATCGAAGAAATACCCAGTTATTTAGGGCTGACATTAAACAAATAGATATAAGTATCCTACCATGGACTGTTTTAAAAACTTTTTAAGAGCAATATTTTTTTTTGTGTAACCTATTTACCATTTGCACAGCGCATGCAACGTAATTTTTCTCTGTTTTTGCAACATTTTTCACATAAATATGCTCCGCTCCATTCTATTCATTTTAGCGTGATGGTATATAGCCTGTGTTACTTGCAAACAATGTATCTTTGTATTGGTGAAAGAATGGTTAAAATCGGTTTAGTAGTTTTGAAGTCTATTCAATACGAGTTAACCCACGGAATTCCGAAATTAATTTCACATCGCGTCGCATCGCATTCGTCGCCCACGCAGGTCACCGCGTTATATTACAAAAATGTTGGTATAAGTTGTTAGGTGTTCTATGATTGGTTAGAAATTGTAAATTAGGGAAAATTTGTAGTACCTACCTATCAAAATAAACTTGTAAACACAAATGTACGTTCCCTTGAAAATAACTAAAAATATAACGAATAACATTGACATGATACACCATTTCAATGTTAAGTTGTCGCGTCGTAAAGAAATTAAACTTTTTCTGATATCTCACAATGGAACTTTACGAATGACTATGACAATCATTTGGCAGTTCGTGTTAGGTGCACTGGGACATAAAAAAAATATATTTTGGTTGATAAGATTCCCATAAAATCGAAAAGAGCATATTATGCTCGTTTCGATCTTATGGGACTAATAAATAAATCTAATAATATCTACTAATAAATCAATTATTCAAAGTACATACACATGTAGTTTATGAACAGATATTTGTCTGTTCATTTCTTTACTGCGGTGAAAAAAACATAGCTGCCTACTATTTCTTTTATTTATTGGTTGAATAAAATAACAAAATGACAATGTCATTGGATTTTTTCAAATTGAAACAATTGTGAAACACATTATGTTTAAAAGATCAATGCTAGCTATATTCTATATTTTAAGATTTAAATGTTAATGCAGAAAACTAATATTTTGTTGTGATTTCTAAGTACTCAATTAATTTATAAAAGTGACCCTATAACGATACTTATGAAACTGTTTTCTTTCTAGCGGCGGGGAAGACAGTTCCAGCAATACGTGTCCAATAGCAGCATCCGCTGCAGCACCTGCGACATGGCGTGGCACGAACGATAGCGCCACCGATTATTGCCGACGAGGAACTACGCCGTCAGCATACGGCAGGTACCAGCGCAACAACTCTTCTGCACCTTACTCTACACCACCTTCCAATGTAGAAAGGTATTTATTATTTCTTTTGATTTCAAAGAAAGGCGCATCACTTGGAAGTCTATTGCGTATTAGTTCGTTGACCATTTTGTTTGATATATTTAGACGTCGTCGTTTTAAATAATATAAGAATACCTTGAGGCTCTTTTCTTTATTTATTTACAAGTCCTCTGCGTCTTATCTTTAGTAGTCGTCTCGCTATGTCCGAGTCTAGAAAAGTGTGTACAGGAAAGTACGTTTGTAAATTATTTTATCAGTCTTGAATATTTTTATTCTAGGTATCTTACTGGCGATCGTAATTTTAATGAGTCTTTAATTTATATTAATACTTATCGTTAACATCAATCAAAATCGGCCCCTTAAGGTCCAACCCCACCAAACGGCCTGCATAGCATCGCACATACGTTGTCGCATACTACTGCCTTCGCTTCTTTTTAGTTTCATAGTCTTAAGCCTTAAGTGCAGACTAGCGCATTCGGCGGTATTCGAACGTATGCGTCGGTATCCGAACGCACGCTGACGGAGCCGATCGAGTGTCGCGGCATGTCACCGGCTGTGTTTACCCTTGACTTGGTAATATAAACTTTAAACATTGTATACATAGTCCAATCAATAAAGTAGTTATAGAGTGCGTAAGCGGGAACCTAAGTGATTTCTACAGAAACTTATTCAGGGTACTTAGAGAGATAACATACTAAAATACAACGCACAGCCCAAACCACTGGACAGATCTAGCTGAATTTTGGCATGCAGGTAGATAATATAACGTAGGCACCCGCAAGAAAGGATTTTGATAAATTTTACCCCTAAATGGATAAGATAGGGGATAGAAGTTTGTATGTAACTTTGTCAATTTCAAACCGATTAGGCTGAGACCAAGCATGCATATGCTACTATATATTGAAAATAAGCCTTATTTTTCATAATATTTATAAACGCAAGCGAAATCGCGGGAAAAAGCTAGTGTGTGCATATAGTCGAAAATACGACTTTTCTGCCCTCTAAAGTCACGATATCTCGAAAGCGATGCTTTTTAGGAGAAAAATGTTGAGATATTTTTTGTAGACAATTTTACGATCTACAAACTTTGTCTGAACCATTTTTCGATAGCTCTCGTAGTTTCAGAGATATACGCAAAAAACGCAAATTTGTGACCTTTGACCCTCCCTCTCCCCTCCGCCTCACCTCCTAGAGGTGGGGACTTTTAGTATGTTATCTCTCTAAGTATCCTGAATAAGTTTCTGTAGAAATCACTTTGGTTCCCGCTCACGCACTCTATACCCCGCTTTGAGTCATTCGTTGACTGCACTAACAAGATTTAATTTCGTTGAAACATTATAAAATGCGTTTCGATGCGGGCCATTTGGTGTAGTTGGACCTTTATAGGAAGTCATTATTACACCGGACTTTTGTCTAGACAGTTCAGTCATTTGGATTTGGAACTTGGTTTTACTAACTACTACTTTTTAAATCTTTTGGAGGCTGTACATTCGCTTAGTTGGTTTTTCGGAGCTAAGAAAAAGAGTCTGTGTTTTTCGGCGAGGCGTTAGTAGTCCTTACATTACTCACTAGCACGTTGTAGTGCCTATGTTGATTTTATACAGGAACGTGTTACTATCTCTTGTTACTTATATTTGTTCAACATGATAGAAATTGTTCTTAGCGATGGTTTTTATTCATCCTGTGAAGAAACTTAGTAATTCAATACAATAATCTTCCAGTTCTATAAGATATTCTTTACGAAATCTTTGATTTTATTGGTGAATGCACGTTAGATAGTTTTATTCTTTTGTGACTAAACGAACTGATTAGATACTACAGACTCCAGACCATTCCGTGTTACAGCGAAACCTTTGTGCGACTGTGAGCTAGCAAAATTCTTTATTAAATATTTTTTGATATTGAATCAAACATTTGTACTTTTTTATTCGCACCATCTCTTATTTAAAAAGTAAAGCTTGAGTTGCTATCCAATGTAACAATCTCGCTGACTTCTTGGATTGTAGTTTTACAGTCTCTTTTCTTGTGTAATTAGAAAAAAAAATATTCATGATACAGTATATATTATTTAAAGCTTTAGTATTCTTAGAATTTATTGTTTTCGTTTTAAGCGCGGATCTGATTGGAGGATCATTGTTGCATTATAAATCTAGACACTATGTTACCTGAAACTAATTTATCTAGTTTACATTCTAGGGAAAACAACTTGTATATATCTTTTAAAGTTAGGTACAGAGATAGAATAGAACTTGATGTAGGACATCATACATAGACTACATTTACATTTTATGGTAAGCAACTATCCAAAGATGTTAGCGTCATAGTCATAGAAGCACTGAATATATTCAAACAACAATCAATTAAACAAAAAGACCTCCTAGATTCCCTTCTTCAAAAATGCTTGGACTTATATCTAAAGAAACGGTAGTAGGTAACTATTTATCCTAATATATCTTTAGTTGTATCATACAGAGTTTTTTTCGTTAGGTCAACTTCGGCTCTGGACATAATAGAAAATTATCGAATTCCGTAATCTAAAATTTGTGTCCCTAAATAAATTTGAAAATTGCTAATAACAAATATGCAAGGTACTTGAAAACAAAAGAAATGTTCAATACCTCCCTACCTATTTTCACTTGCTTCAAGGTTTGTTGGAAGAACGTTTGTTGTCCTTTTATCATTGTTGTGTGTTAATAAATGCTTGCTTATAATTTTAACTGTTTTATAAATGTTCAATGTATAGTCTAATATTTATTTGTACTTCATTTAGTGCCAAAGGTTTTAAAAGTGTGTTTATTTAAATTGTATTACCTTAAGGTAGGCATACACGATCCTTCCTATCGTCCAATCGGCATGACGCTACCGATTGGATCAGTCATACTTTAAACTACATTTCAGCTCAGGCGATAAGATTGCGTCTAACTGTCATGCCGATCCACTCGCACACACGGTCAATTCTAACTGATCCAATTGGTAGCGTCATGTCGATTGGACGATAGGAAGGATCGTGTATGCCTACCATGACCTATTTACATATTTATACCCTTACCTATTTAGTCCTGACAGACTCCAAGTTGTAACTATTTTATTTATAATAATATGCCAAATGCTACGTATTTTTAATATTATTATGTTCTTGCAAAAATACCTAGATCAAGAGCCTTTTAATGTACCTTCAGACTATTTACAAACCTCATTCATTTTGAAGATAGCCTCGTACTTTGCCTTTCCCTTCTAACCATTCACCCCCTTTCTCATAAACCCCTGTTAAATTTTAGTCAATTAATTAGCTTAAATTCTTACTATTTTGTTTGGTATAAGGTTGGTTTTCCTAATAAAAATCTCGCTAAACAGTGATTAAAGCTATATTTGTATAATCCTTGTTCATGTAGGTTTGCATTGCATTCTGTGTAACTAGCTTATTGTGCTTTTATATCCTCTAGAGTATGTAATGCTGTGTTCTGTGTGTTTTATATATTATTTGAATTACCTTTATGTGGACCGTTTGCTTATATACAAACCTTTTGAATACTTTAATATTGTTTCAGGTCAACACCTCATCACCGATGGTACGGTTTGGGAGGAGAGAAAATTCCAGGCCTAACTGGCGGTGAAAGTACACCTAGTACACCTGGGGGAGGAACTGAAAGTGGGCGCCGGCGTCGGAATTCTGGATCAGGGTCGTCAAGATCTGATTCCAGTTCGCCAGAACCTAGTGATACTTCACGAGCTTCCACACCTGCAACACAACCAACACTTTCGCATCATACCAACCATAGGACACCACCAGCTCTTCATAATCAAGTACGGTTTTACGTGTTTCTTATTAAATTCGTCAGACTTACTGACATTACATTATTTTGTTAGACCACAATAAAATTCAAATTTGAATAAAAAACTAAGGAAATTGTCATACAAAGACAAATAGTGATAAACATACAAGATTTTTTTTTTTTAAATTGTGTTTATAAAAACAAATTTATTTTTCAAATAAAAAAGACAGAAACGCCTAATGTTTGATAGCTATTAAGCGTCTCCGTTCAGCCTCGCAGCGGAAAACATCATAGATTCGTGACATCTTTTTCTGCGACATCAATAAAACTTTTCATATCACATACAAAAGTATCTAAGAGTGGTTCTCTACCTACTAAGATTGTTTTTAGGTTACTGAAATATCAGGCTTACTAATGTTTGTCGTGATTTATAATATCATATTTATTATTTATATCCCAATACCTTTCTTTAGTCGCGTTTAATAACATAAAAGAGAAAGAACTCCATATTGTTATTTATTCGACATTATCTATACAAGAAACGTTTCTGATGCCATAATTGTTAAATAGCTCAAAGAAATTTTCACTAATTTTATGATCAAATAAGTCTCTTATCGTTATCCAAAACATTTATTCACCACATTTTTAAAACTTAATCCGCATGTTGTACACGCTATGTGTGTTCAAAGTTCTATTAATTGAAATGATTTAATGGCAAAACAAGACCATTCTGATAGTTAAGGACACGCCTAGGACGACTTTTTGTAGCGATGCTGTTGCATCTCAGTATCGATATAGTCGCGAAACAGTCGCTGTGTTGTGTACCCTCGCCCACGGACTCAGATTCTGACATTATGCAATCGCGATACAGTCGTGCTTCGGTCACGATGCAAACGGGATGGTTCTTCTCCACTCACGCGGCCACCCTTTTCACCCCGATGTCGTCCGAAATGGCAGCGCATTTACATCGATACAGTCGTGCGTTACAAATGCGACCATAACGCCTTGGGCGAGGGCCCTAAGTCTTTAGGGATGAAAGGATTAGACTATTCTACACTTAACATTTTTGGGTTTTATTGATATAAAAATATTAACAAATCTTTTCTTCTTACTTATAGTGGGCATCGACGGCGAGCGGTAGACCATTAGCAATTTGTGTTCGAAATCTACCTACGAGATCTACGGACAGCTCTTTGAAAGATGGCCTTTATCATGAATACAAGAAACATGGCAAAGTAGTATGGGTGAAAGTAGTTGGTCAAAGTGCTGATCGATATGCAGTGGTGCGTTTTAAAAAGCCGTCCGATGTGGAGAAGGCGTTGGAAGTGTCCCAAGATAAACTTTTTTTTGGATGCAAAATCTCAGTGGCGCCGCACCAGAGTTGTGATGAAGATGCTGACTCGGCAAAACCTTATGAAACTGATATCGATGAATACCATCCAAAGGTAATGAAACGTCATATTAAGTTACTAAGTAGTCATTACATTAGTACCTTTCGCATAGTAAGATACTCATAAATCAAATTGAAGTGTCAATTTGTAACATCTAACCTACGGCTTTTTTTAACAAACTGCTTACAAACCTCGGTTATTAATATCTTAAACGACATTACCAATCTAGTCCTAGATAACGACTGAGCCCATTTGCAGTCTAGGTTACAAAATTATAAGATATGTTTCCTGACTGTTAAGGTAGCTGATATTATTCGGAATATACCTATTTGGCTATTATATTATAGGGATCACAAGAAAGAAACATAGGTTAAAATTTGTCTTAAGTTATTTTTGTAACGGTACTTTCACTAGATAACTAATATATTAAAAGTAACTTGGGCTACTCTTTTACAAAAGCAATGTACGGGCTTAGGGAATAACATAAAAACCGTGAAATATATATTATTATCTTATCCTAAAGTTTAGGCTATCTTAAACAAGTAGTTTTAATTATATTTTATCGGACTAGTCAAGCTCGATGTTACAAAAATAGGTAGCATTTCAAACCTTACATCCTTACTTATACACATTTTATATCTGTTGACACACTTCAGTTTTCAACAGATATAAAATGTATACGTACGCCCATATAATATTATCTGAACCATCCTACAAAGTCCTATCAGAAAACCTCAGAACATGCTTAAAATTGAATGTAAAATCCTTTACTAGAATTTGTAAACAATAGCCTTGGCCTTGGCCTTTACACACATACACACACTTTATCGCGCGTAAAAGAGCAATCTTGCGGGAAAGAGCGCACGTGTAAAGGAAATGAAAGAAAAAGGAATAGAGCACACCGCCACGTTTAGCAGTCCTATTCGCTTTCCCGTTTCTCTGTTTAAAACTGTGTAAACTGCACACATTCCAACTCGCGCCAGTTTTGCGTGGTCTATCCCGCGTGTTAAGCCTTAGACCGCTTATTCCGCTGAAGGACACGCCGCTAATGACCACCTCATTTTTAACAAATTAGAATCTGCTAAGAATTTTTATTAATATTTTCCTAATTTATGACATAATGCGTATGGCCATTTAAATTTGTAAGTGCTGTGCACACCTGTAAGTGGCAATTTCCCTCTAGTTTTTATGAAATTAACAATGTATTATGCAGATATTGGTGAATGCGCCGTTGGTGTGCTATTATTAATAAATAAATTAACAAAATAAAATGTTTTCTGTGCCTGTTCATTGACTTTGTTACCAATCTATAATACCAGATGTTGCTTGAATTATCGCGACAATAAGATTAATCTTTGATTTACATTAATAACACTTTATCCAGTGATAACTATATTATGTAAACTAGCAACAAATGAGTTCACACGTTACTTTTATTTTACAGGCTACAAGGACACTATTTATTGGTAATTTGGAAAAAGATGTGACACAACAACAACTTCGTGATAAGTTCAAACACTTCGGAAGAATTATTGAGATTGATATAAAAAAAGGAAGCAGCGGTGGAGCGGGCTACGCCTTCTGTCAGTATGCCTCGATATCAAGTGTGGTGGAAGCTATACGCTCTATGGATGGCGAATATGTGGGTGGATCACGAGTAAAGCTTGGCTTCGGCAAACCTGTAGCCACCACTTGCGTCTGGGTTGATGGACTTACCGAACATACTGAGAAGCAGGTATTTACCCTTTTAAGCTCATAATTATAATATATCATACTGTCTCTAACAGTGTTTTAAAAATAATTTTAGGTAACATTTGGCTGATAGGATGACTTTTTAAACTGAAATTAAAGCTGTTATTTTCTAATACTTGTGCGTGTAATAATAAAGAATGGGAGCACATCTAAATACCTAAAATGAAAACACTGACTCCCTTACTCATAAACGCCTCTTAAATTGAATCACTGTTTAGCTAAATTTTTATTAGCAAAACCAACCTTATATGTACTAAAAAACAAAACCGTAAGAATTTAAGGACAATACATTGCCGAGTGACCTTGAAGATCTGAGGTTTGTTATAGCTTTCATAAAAATAACGCCATCTACTAACAGAGATTAATACT
Organism: Schrankia costaestrigalis; assembly: GCA_905475405.1. Classification (NCBI taxonomy): domain Eukaryota; kingdom Metazoa; phylum Arthropoda; class Insecta; order Lepidoptera; family Erebidae; genus Schrankia; species Schrankia costaestrigalis. Next base: position 10,733,191 of record FR997843.1, on the reverse strand, counting down.
AGGATATAATCTACTAATTATTATTTAGATCACAGATGCGACACAAATTTGTCATTGTTTTTACCTAAATTATTATTTATTCCTTGGGGGACACCAATTTTATACATACTTATTTGATGGTATAATATAAGGACATGGTAACACCAGTTTTCATAATTACCCTATTTGATTACTGATGCTACTACACTATGTCTTCTTCAGAAGACTCAGTGTAGTCAGGTCTCAAAATATAAGTTTAATCAAAGCGACGTTCTTAAAATGAATTTAAACATGCATCGTTTAAAAAAAGACGTGTCTAAAGCATACTATACCCCTTCCAGCGTAAGTTTAGCTTTTTGACAGTTCACGTCCATGAAGTTTCGTAATACTTCTGCTTATTTTTCAAACAAATAATATTGTATTTCATGGACCTACCCATGTTTTTTTCAGTTACCATGGTTACTTAGTGATGGACACTTATAACGATTACCACCATTATGAAACAAATTACAAATAATCGGTAGAAATAAATGCTATGAATAAACCTGAACTCTTCATAATACGTTTATAAAATGTAATATGATACTTTAGATTAACTATAACCCGCGAATGCGTCACGTTAAATTATATATTTTAAATAATACCTAAGGTAACTATAATTTTATCATTTTAGGCTATAGGCTAATTCTCTTAACATAGATAAAGAAAGAAACAGTAATAAAATGATAATGTTAGTTGATGTTAGGATCCAAATGCGTAAAAAAAAGTAATTTGAAAAATCGCGAAATCGCTTACAATCGAATGGCATTACATTCGAGATACTGCTGAACGTCACTAACGTCAACCTGTCAAATGTTGTTAAATATAGTGGAAAGGGTATAAGCTATAAAATATTAATGTATAAAGCTTGTAGGTACAGTTTTGAAGAGCTCGGCCACACTTCTCATTACTTTTATTTTTAAATTTAGGCATAGTCTATGAGTGATTCAAAAACAAAATTTAAAAACTAGGGTATATTACACTTATGTATTTAATTAGAACTAGTATTATTTAAAACAATTGTGTTCTTTTTATTTAAAATATGTTTTCATTTAAAGTTTGTCGGTTTAAAGTTTTATTTGTAACCAAAATACGGTCGTACAGTCCACCCGTCACAAGAGTCGTAACGACACTGAATGTGTCGACTCCCGAGTAATCGTCACGGGATGCAACCCCGGTGCAGGCGCGGGGATTTTTTGAAAATCTGGTTTTTATCAATTATTTTAAATATTACAAATAATTAAGATAAATTAATCAATGCAGATTATTAGTTAGAATATAACACATTTTTTGTATAAATTTTGAATAAAATCAATCATCCGTTTAATAGACAATTTGATATTTAGTTATTATAATACCAGATTTCGTGATTTTTTTTTGAAGTTTTTAGGAAATAATTAGTGTTTTTAATCAATGCAAAAGATTTTTCGGTAATATCTAGTTTATTCATGTTTTTTTGTAAAGTAAACGTATGTAAGGATTCGTCAACAAACTTCTTCAAACCGAGCGTGTTTTTAGGGTTTCAGCCATGTATTGCCCTTAAGCTAATCAATTGACTAATATTTAAGAGGCGTTTATGAGTCATCATTATCATAATAGCCCATTAATGTCCCACTGCAGGGACGGGCCACCTCCCGTGACGGAGGGATACTTGGCCTACTAAAACCACGCTGGCCAGACGGATTGGTATAGGGTTTAATTTCAAGTTTTCTTCATTTTATTTCGTAAAGTGAATAAACAGCACGGATAGTCCCTTACGGGCGAATACTCAAACGTCTGTTAAAGTAAAGCGGCGCTTAAACTAGAAATTCTCATACAAATGTCTAGTTTAAGCGCCGCCTTACTTTAACAGACGTTTGAGTATTCGGGCGTTAGTCGGTTTTTACGACACCCATGAGGGATGAGACGGGGTGTTGACATATTGTATTCTTACTCCATCACCACACGGAGGTTTATGAGTAAGGGGGCTAAAATTAAAATACCACCGTTCAATATACCTAAAATTAAAATACCTAATGTCTAAAAAAGTCCACTTGCTATGTATTAGCTTAAAATAATAGATCCCGACTCAGAGTACCCCAACTCGGACAGGTTAGGTTAGAGGGTTTGGATTGGTTTTTTTTAAACCATCAACAAATAGGAGCCTTTGGATAGCAGATGGTTAAGTACACGTGACTACGGTCGTTTTCCATTAGGTATTTTAATATTAGGTATTATAATTATTTGTATTTTAAACTTTTGGTATTTTGAGTTTAGGTGAAACAAGCATTAGGTATTTTAATTTAAGTATTTTGAACTGAGGTATTTTGAATTTAGGTGTTTTAATTTTAGGTATTTAGATGTACCCTAAACAATACATAGTTTCAATACTTTTACCTCGTCGGCTTCATTGGCGTAGTGGTTATAATGGCTTGGGTTCGATTCCTATAAATTTGTGTATTGCTTTGGGTGTTTTCTGTATGTAATATTATATTTATTTACGAAAAAGAGGTTTAAAGTTTATTTATCCGTTGTACAGTACAAGTAGACTTATTGCATTTGTTTTCATTCTCTTGCAAGGATATAATTTATAAAAGAAGGGATATAACAGTAGAATTTCGGAAATATATTATCTTGAATGATGGTACAGTTGACATACGTCTGGGATGTCACTGTCCAGGAGAATCACTCTGACATATCTATTGTTTCCAGTTTATCTCGTCTGGAGAATGGTGTAAATACTTATGGATAGACACAGCCAGTATTATCGACAAACAACTTGCTTAAAAAAGTGTTGTGGATCTGCATCTATATACTGTTATAGCTCTGTACCCTACCCAGTTTTCAAAAGTAGTAGTAATATAGGACCTATTATTACCGATTGAACTATTGTGATGATAGGTCAGACAGAACCGTACAATGATAATAATCGATAACATTATTCCTCATAACGAGAATCTTATAAAAGCCAAAAAAGACAAACAATTGGACATGACTCACCAGATTTTTGTCATGTAGAATGTTGATTTAGTGATCATTGCCCCGATAGTTGCAGCCAATGAACTCATTTTATAGTACTCAATAAAGAGTACCCATTAAAACCTAAGAAAAGAATAGTAACCTGTAACTACAGAAATTAATTGCTATTACTCCCCACACATTCACACATCGCCATATATTTTCAAAATAAGCAGAGCTTGTACTATAGGATACTAGACAACGGATAAATAATATAGTTTCCCCCTTTTTTATACATAAATAATACAGATAGTTGAGTAATCTTCCTGAGAACTTTTAAGGCGCTTGTAGAACGAAAAGAGAAGAGGACATTTTAGTATTGTTATTCCACCGCCACACGGACAGTTAAATTTTATTCTTTTTTGTGTAAAATGATTTCCTATGCCTTATTTAACATATGCCTCTGCGTACACCTCTCTGTACGCGCTATATGAGCTTACAGTAATTAATTTCGTAAACGAAATATTGGCTGGTATTTGCTCTAAAGACAAGTTAGCATCCTTTTTATTCGACCGACGTTGCCGTTGCAATGATCGAGTTTAATAGTTCTAATTGAGATGGTGTGGACAACCTAAAGGTTAATGTGAGGCATTGCACATGTTAAAACAGTACACCTTTCTGAATGTTTATACTGTGTGTTTTGATCGTTCAGGGTCAATAAACGTTCTTATCCTATTAGTGAATAATTGGTTCGGAATGAATAACACTGTGCACACAGTAACATCATTACTACTGTAAAAATGTAAAAATAACCAACTCAAAGCCATGTGTGAGGTTATCTCACGTGGGAGACCTATTACCGAAAATGATTACTGAGGATCGCTCAAAGTGGATATATTTAAAGGTCACCCTTTGTCCAACCATAGATGTCCTTCGACCTTCTCAACGAGAATGATGCTGAATTTGAAAACGCTCGTTTTAAACTTTAAAGCCCTGACAGTCAACGTAATCCCTTATAGAGTTAAAAGGGTATTGAAATAAGTGTGAGTCGGTTCTGACGTGCGTGATGCTGGGCAGGTCCTGACCGCCGTGTCGCGGTGCGGCGGCGCCACGTCGGTGTGCGTGGACCGCGCGGCGGGCGCGGCGCTCGTGCACTTCGAGCAGGCGGCGGCGGCCGGCGCGGCCGTGCGCGAGCTGCGCCGCGTCGCCGCCACCGTGTCGGCCGCCGACCCGGGCCATCCCCGGCTCTGTGTCGACTACGCCTCGCGAGAGTGCCAGGTACACACCTCACCCCCCCCCTCACCACCACACTACTCACTCCCTCGAAACTCATAGACGGATTACACTTTTAATATCATACTTATACAATCCCTTTACAATTTAAACACGATTACCGTAATGCGCCGCGCCAAAACTTGTACTTTTAAACGTAGTATTAACCTACAAAAATGTAATATATTATTAATTTTTATACATTTGTTTTAGGAGGCTTTTTACGAACAACTTGAAAAACATGGTGGCACTGCTGCGTTGACGACTTCTGACAGAATGACCGCTGAGATTTCGGGTACGCGTTTTGTGCCGTCGTCAACGCGTCATGATCCTGTCAGGTATGTGTATACGATTATTGCACATCATACGATGGCTGAGCGCAGCAATAAACTAGAACATGTGAAACTTTGTACACATGACAACACAATAACTTAGACACCCGCATACCTTAATAATCATAATGAGATTGTCATGACACAGCCATAAGATACATTTCGTCCTTACTTTATACATGGTGTGAAATAATGGTAAAAAATATATAAAACAAAAAATACCTAAATGCATAAAATGATTGCTGATTCTGAAAATAAACTGCGACTCTTTTATCATATCGGCCATCTAAATAAACATTGTGAACATATTTTTTCAACAACCCCCATGTAGTTACACTTTACAGTCTAGTTCATTAGCGTGTTGATCTATTTAAATATAGATCTAAAGCGACGCGACGGGTATAGCGTATATGATTGCTTCTCTGAACTGGAGACGTTGCACTCAGAAGTGATAATCTTTTATGAAAGATTCTGGAATAGCAACCACGTATCAAAAAGTGCAAGGTCTGATCTGCCCATCCCTCATAGTGACTGACGATCTAGCTAAGGTTGCGGCCAAACAATAGATGAGGGACAGAAAATATATGTGCAGTCATTTGAAGAAGGCTGATATGACATCTTCCTAAAACTCATTTAACATTTTTATTAATGTGCATATGCAAGATTTTCTAAATTAGGGGAGAGTGTGTATGAAAGAGCCAGTTTTAAAAGATAAAAAAAAAACATCCTAAATATTTTTTTTATAAATGAAATTACTTTTTTACATAATTACTTTAGTTACGCATGGTATCCAATCAAAGTAAAATAGATAACTAGGTTATTAATTGGTGCTATAAACATCTCAAAAAAAAAAGGTTAATCAGCTTTCATAACAACATGTCCATGAAAGAGCCGCCGCGCCCCGTGTTTCATGAAAGAGCCGATACGAAACAAAACAGTTTTTTAACAATTAAATTCTGTTAATAGTCTTTCAAAAATTAGTTAATATTAAACTTACATAATTCAAGGCAAATCACAGCGTATAATCCGTCTCAATAACAATTAATTTTATTTTTAATCAACAATAATATCATAAGACTTAAAATAAAATCAAATTTCTGGGTCTTAGTCGTTTTTTAACCGCCTGTTGATCCTTGAGAAGACATGATTTGAACTCGGAAAAAAAAACATGCAGAATACAAATATTAAGAGACTAAACCTTATTCGTGTAACGAACAACTGGCTCTTTTATAGTATGTGTTTAAAAATATAAATAAAATATGATAAACGTCTTCATTTTCACAACGCTCCTATACTCTTTATCAGATAGGAAAGGTACGGTGACATTTGATCTTTTCCATGTTACTTAGTTTACTTTTGTAGAATTTAAAAATAAAAGCTATTAATTTATAAATCCGAACTGATAAAAAATTAAAAATATTATTTAGACGTTAATATATAATTAAATTATATGAAATATGTATTTGTTTTATATTCCATCTTCAACCCTAATATGTAAAATATAAACATATAAATTTTAAAATCGTATGCGCGACTCGGAACGAATTTCAATAGAGATTGACACAATAAAATTGTTAAAATCGAATGTTTTTTTATAAAATTGATTAAATCGATTAAATTTTTTTTTATAATCATAGAAATTAATATAATAATTTCAGTTGTCTTATAACTCAATATTAGTTTTTACGAGGATAGCCCGCAAGTTTTTTTTTGGCGGGATTCGTACGTCATAGCGGTAAAATCTTGAAATAGAAATATCATTTATTTGTGAAACACAGGTATAAGTTTAAGATGTTACAATTAACAAGTGTACAGTGTATTCTGTGTCTTGCCAGTATTGGCGTACAAATATAGGTAAAACATTGAAGTTAAATTATATTTTAATAGAAACAATTTACTTAAATCTAACTATGTCAACATAAATACAAAAATTAAATAGTTAAAAATTAATAAGTATGTACTAGTAAATTAAATATAAATGCCAGAAGTTAAATATTAATTAAATAAGCTAAAACAGTAAAAATTAATCATAAAGTGTTCTTAAAAATCTACAAAAATAGTACAATATCTGCACAGAATAACACAAATGAAATTATAATTAAAATTAGCTTTAAATAGTGTCATTAAGAAAATCTGTAATGGAATAATAACACTTTTCAATTTGGATTGCTTTTAATTTTACACGAAATAGGCTTGTACTTATGTAATATTTTTATGGAATCTGGCAGCTTATTAAATATTTTAGGGGCCAAACAAAATACACTTTTCCACAAAAGAGTTGTGTTAACTCTACGTAAACATAAGTTATTTATTCGCCTATTACGTCTGATAGACTAGGAAATAGATGTAGATTAGTCTTTACAAATAACGCTACTTCAAAAATAAACAAACATGGTAGAGTCAAAATGTTGTATCTGATAAAATATGGTCATAGCCCTGATGCATCTTTTCTGACATTTAAACACCACATCTTTGTTTGTAGAGTTGCCCCAAAAGATAATACCGTATCTTAATTAGAATGGATGCAATCATGCCATGATAGCATGGCATGATTGCATCCATTCTAATGCTTGATGATGTCATTATTAAAAGAGGCCTGTGACCTGTGACCACGTAACTGCCGATGATTGGAAAAAACAAAAACCTAATACTTCATGACTGAGAGGAAGAGACATCAGATTAGACAATTCAGTAGATTTTCACTTATTATCTCATGTAAGTGACGAATCAAGTAATTCATCAAGCTGTTCATCAGATGAATCACGCATTGATTCGGCATAATTAATAATTATTTAAAAAAAGCTTACTTTCTTATTTTGTACCCATAATCGATTTATTCTTGTTTGTAAATTATATCGGTTAGATATATAATCGGTATTTTTAATAACGATTTTAGTGTTACTACATCTCTAGTAATGACAAATACTAAACGTCACCGTACCCATAAGATAGGAAAAATACTATACTATGCCATTTGTTTTCGTAAAACTGTCAAATGTTTGTGGGTGACAGCTGTCTACTTTTGCCATGTTATGAGTAAAATAAGACTTGGGTAAAATATCGATAAGTTATGAAAAATAACATCGGCTCTTTCAAAACCTTTTCTTTTATACACACTTTCTCCACTACATGAATTTTTAAATAACCATTTAAGTGTATATTTAGTGTGTTTAAAAAAAAGCTTGTTTTCATATCGAAACTAAATTGCATATTAAAAATATATAGAGAGAGCGTTATGATACCTCTAAGATTACGACCACGGCACGCACGACACATGTACGAACGTAAAAACGAATAAAAATAAGTCAGGTTTTCCTTCCTGACGCTATAACTCCAGAACGCACGAATCGATTTCCACGGTTTTGCATTCGTTGGAAAGGTCTCTGGCTCCGTGAGGTTTATAGCAAAGAAAATTTAGAAAAAATTTCATCAGAAAATCGGGATAAAATGCCCGTGCTAAGCCGGGACGAGCCGCAGAGTATTTAATGTTTTTTTTAGTAAACTTTTTCTCAAATTTCATCAAGTTTAGTTTAATTGTGATTAAGTTAATGATTAATAAATGAAGTTCTATTGTATAGAACTTGTGGTCGTTATCTTAGAGGTCGAAAATTATTACATCTTACTTTTAAATTAATGAAAAGTTTGTTCAAGATCTAATCGTTCAAATACACATTTATATTAAAAGTTGTACGTTTCTACGTATGACTTTTTATATAAATGTGTATTAGAAACACCCTAAGCACGACGCAAAAATAGTTCGTATTATTGTACTATTTCCGTTAACTGTAAATTTACTCTAACTTAGGACGTTGCCACAAAATACTTTTTCTCTTTTTAACTATTTTTTTAACAATATGCCAAAACCTGAAATTTTATGACGAAAATTATAATTGTCTACTGTGGGATTCTGTATTTGAAAATCAATATTTTGTTGTATTCGTTTGTTTTACATATTTGAACCTTATTTAAAATGGATTTAGATTAAAGTTCAACAAATTTGATCGGCAGGTATGAGACGTGTACTTCGCGGTCGCGAGCCTCCAGTTACGGGCGTGGTTCATCTTCTCGAACTCCTCGTTATTCCACTCTAGACCATTATGATCCCGCAGAATATGCTGCAGACCGACGGTACAGGTGATACTTTTATATCCCAAAAAAAAAAAGTAGGAAATTGACTTAAATCATTATTACTCATTTTAAGTATACCTTTGAAACCTATCGGGAACATGCGAAAATACTATATACCATATCTCGTTTCTTCCTAACTAACAAATTCTTATTTATTCCAAAGGGTATACGATGAAGTGGGCTCCAGCCCTCAGCCGGAAGAGACTCCTTACGAGGAGAGGCTACAATCGGTAGTTGTTTCGCCTCACAGAGCAAGACGACATAGACGTGATTCCAGCCCTGAAGATCGGAAACACTCTAAGGTAAGAAAATAGATCTGTCTCCAAAGATTTCTATAACACAACGTAGAATTCGGAAGTTGCTCTTACTTACTTTGACAGCTTTATCATCTATATTTATATGGATAAGCTTGTCAGTTCGTTATGTGTCTGACGTGTCAAGTAAGGTCACAACTTTTGAGAACGAAGAATTATTATTCCCCTAATTTGAGGCAATCACAATTTTAGATTAATAATGGAACTTCTCTATTGTATTTCTTGTCAAAATATCGAATTTAGATACCGTATTTCATTTTCACTTTAAAGCCCCTATAGAGTACCATTTTTTATACATCCATTATAACTCTGTAGATATTGTTACTCGTTGTACCCTTGGTTTTCAAAAGTATTCAGAGTAAAGCATTCTAGAAGCTAGTGAGAGTGTTGATCAATTAGGTAACTTCTCAATTTTATTTATTTTCATTCTAACTCTTACAATATTAATATTTTTTAAATAGAGGTTGATTAAATGGTCTGATATATTTGCAGGAACGGCATCGTAGCGCAGGCGCAAGACGATCGCGTTCTGGATCGCGTGGTGGAGAACGTCACGGACCACGTCGTAGACACCGGCGGCGACGCGATGGCTCTGGCTCTCACTCTCGCGCTGGCACACCTTTGCGTGACGAGCCTGATGCGCCTCCGACGGAGCCGCGTCGCGCTCCTCGGGAACGACCTCCGCTTCCGATGAGTCTACCTTTGCCGAAGTTTGCCGTACAGTTGCTGCGCACGGTGCCCCCGGCCCCGCGTCCGGCGCCTGCTCCCGCGCCTGATTCTCCGCCACGCCCGCCTTCGGTATCTTCATCGAGCGGCGGTTCTGCTCCACATTCTCCTTCGCTCGAGGAGCGTATAAGAAATCTCGACGAGAAACTTAACGGCTCACGTATCCTTAATGACGCCCCCGATAGAACACGTCTCCGGCATAGGCTTCTCGCTGTTGATATCAATGAAGTAAAACCGTCGGAAGTAGTACGGTCCCTGCTTGCTAAGCGATCAGTCTTTGACGAAGATTCCGAGAGGTTGGAGGGGGCCGGGCGTGCACCGAGTCCCGGCGGTAGTCCACGATCTCGCCCTTCTCCTTGCACACCGCGGGCGCTTCGTTATCCGTTCCCTGCTCACCCACCACCCCCACCTCCTGCACCATTAACGCCCCCTACACCGCCCACTCCTCCAGGGCCATCAGATGATCGTATTCGCCCTAGAACTCCTGATACACTGCCGAACGAAGTCGATCAGAAGTCATCACCTTCATCCCAAGAGTTTGAAACAGATCAGAAACTATTTGAGAGAAGAACACCCGCAACTTTATTACCCATTGTTGGCGATAAAGTTATATCCGTGGCGAGCGATTGCAAGGAGACTGTCGTTACGAACGAAGACGATTTCATTTCAAGAGATCGTGAGAGCAACTATGCTCTTATATCAAACTGTCACAGAAATCAATCAGGCTGTACTGACATTAATCTAACACCTACCAGTGCAATAGTTATAAAAAACGAAGAGTGTTGTTCTGTTGATCGAACCAATGCCCCTTTGAATTTATATGCAGAAGAGAAAAGTGCTCGTGATGTCATGGATATGTTACTGAAGAGAGTTGAAAATTATGAAAGTCCTAAAGTTGAATTAAACTTTGATAAAAAACATAAAAGTGCTAAAGATGACATTAGTAGAACTGAAACAATTAAGCATGAAGATAGAATTAAAGTAGATAGAGAAAGCAAATTAGATCCACTAGGTCAAACTGATAATTCTAGAAGTAAAGAAAAAATTGAAAATCATATTGCCAAAGAATTAATGGAATTTGAAATTCAACAGAATAATTTAAACGCTATCAATACGATTAAAACGATCAATCTAGAAATAAATGAAGATGTATTAAAAAGTTCTGAAAAGCTCTTCAAGGAAAGACACAGTCATAATTACCATAGTACGAAACTTGAAAAAGAGAATATCCAATTCGAAAAATCATTGGAAAAGGATAAATTCCAATCCTTGCCAGTGGAAAAAAAGAACTTAGAATGTGAAAGAAATCACGATGAACGTTTAAGAACTGAACGCGATAGAACGAAACATAGTAAAGATAGAAGTGATAAAGATAAGCTCGAATTGGATAAAGATAAGGTAAAAATTAGATCAGAGAGGAACACTGATAAGGAGAGAAAATTAAAAGATGATTTAAGTAACGATAAGTTACTAACAGAAAAATGTGAGAAGGTAAAGGATAAAGATACAGAAAAGGTCTATAAAGATAAACATGAAAAAGATACTGACAGAGTTAGACATAACGAAGATAAGGCTTTTAGACATGAACACCACAAAAAAGATAGAAGTGAAAAAGATCGAAGTGAAAAAGATCGAAGTGAAAAAGATCGAAGTGAAAAGGATCGAAGTGAAAAGGATCGAAGTGAAAAGGATCGAAGTGAAAAGGATCGTTGTGAAAAAGATCGATGTGAAAAAGATAAACATGAAAAAGATCGATGTGAGAAAGATAAACATGAAAAAGATCGAAGTGAAAAAGAAAAGCATGAAAAAGATCGGAGTGAAAAAGAAAAGCATGAAAAAGATCGAAGTGAAAAAGAAAAACATGAAAAAGATCGAACTGAAAAAGATAAACACGAAAAAGACCGAAGTGAAAAAGATAAACACGAAAAAGATCGAGGTGAAAAAGAAAAACACGAAAAAGATCGAAGTGAAAAAGATAAACGGAAAGATTCTGTGGACTCTGATTATGTATCACATAAAATTAAAAAAGATGATAAACATAAACACGATAGGTCAAAGAAAGAGAATGACTCAAAGAAGGAAATTAAAAAAGACACAGATTCAATCAAACATCGCAAAACATCTAGGGATGAATCGTCCAGGGAATTAGCTCGTAAGGACTCCACAGATTCATCAACTTCCAGAGCATCGCATGAATCATCTAAATTAAAAGAAGTTGACAATAGTGACTCAAAAGAAGATATTAAACCAAAATTAAAACAGACTGATTTGTTTTCAAAAATTGAAAGTGATAAAGAATTAGCTATCAAATCTGAAATCAAAGAAGAAAAAGATTTGATATTTATTAGTAAAATTAAAATCGAAAGTATACACGAACATAATTTGAAGATTAAAGGAGAAAATAATGAAAAACAAAGACATTACTCTCTAGATTCCCCTAGTGTTGATGCAAAGCGCAAAGAACGGTTAAATTCTTGTTCAAGTTTGCCTTCCAATATTGGAAACAAACGAAGAATGTCATCCCAGGACAGCCTAGACTCTTTTAACGAAGATGTGAAAAAATGTCGAAGCGATACTAGAATTCCTGAAAGAAGAGATTCAAAAGATTCTCGAACTGAAAGTAGACACAAAACGACTAAGTTTAGTAAAGGTCATTTTGCAAAGATTATAGAAAGCAAAACAAAAGATGATAAAAAGAACCAAGTTAAACCTCCAGATGATTTATTTGTTGAATTTAAAGAAAACGATAAAAATGATTTTAAGGAATTGAAAAATAACGACAGAACTAAATATTTACGAAAAAGTCCTAAGGAGGAAATAGAGGAACAATACCTAAAAGATGCATCTTCAGAAGGCTTGCGAAATGATTTGGATTTTCTTGCAACTTTGGAGTTAAGATCGAGTGAAGAAGATGAAAGACAAAGAGCCCTTAGAAAAGAAATGAAAGAAAAGAAACGGATCCAGCAATTACAACAAATACAAGAATTGCAAATGCAACAGGATGCATTACAAGCAGATTTTATGGGAAAGATTAAAGACGATAAAAAACAAAAATGCGATGATAAAAAGAAAGATGCAGCTCGTGAAAAACGGATGTCAACAGACCGTAAAAGCAGGGATGAAAAACTCGATAATAATAAAAGAAGAAGCCGGAAGCTTATTCATAGTAGTGACAGTTCCGATTCAGATGAACCTAAAAAACATTCGATATTTGATATAATTGACGATGGTCCAACGTATATTTCAATGTACGACAAAGTAAAGGCTCGCTCGTGCAAAAACATGCAAAAACAAGAAGAAGAGAAACGGCAAGAAAAAATAAAAGCTAAATTTAGTCAACTAAAACAAAGCAGAGCAAAACGCGAAGAAAAGAAAAGGTCTAGCTGGGATGAAGACAGTGATTCTGATCAAGACGGAAAGAAACATCAAAAGTCTTCGATGGATAATTCATCGGATGAGGACAATATGGTCATCCATACAAAAAAACGAGACAAAATACATGAGTACGAGCGCAGTAAATTGGAGGACTATTTTGATGGCAGTAACAACGACGAAGATCTCCGTAACAAACTATCTCGAAAAAATTCAAGGACTCGCATTATGTCTGATTCATCGGATGACGAAATTTCTAAAAGAAGTCTTAGCAAAAGTCCTTCATTTCTTGAACAAGTGAAAAAAGAGTTGCTTTCCAATACTGAATCAATACAAAGATTAAAAGAAGATAGTTTAGGCATCGAAAATAATGGAAAAAAGAACAGTTTATTAAACTTATTTGGTAAAAGTGACAGCGATGATAGTAAACTCAAATTAAATCTTGGGAATGACTGTTATAAATCTAGTTTTATGAAATCAATGTCTAATGACTTCTCCTCTGAAAGTGAATCTAATAAACTAGCAGTGGAAAATCGTAGAAAGCATAAGAAAAAACAAAGAAAACATAAACCAACGTACTCAGATGACGATACAAAAATTGAGAACAGTGATACTAGTTTACTAGATGGAGAACACAAAGTTAAGAACAATCAAAAACAACGTCGTCACAGTAACAAAAAGGACAAACGAAAAGATAAGTTACGTGAGAGCGTAGACACCGATGACACTCGCGATGAAAAGCTTAAAATTAAAAAGGAGAGAAAATGTGCTAGCTTTGATAATACCCCAGAAAATGTTTCTAATACAATTAAGAAAGAAGGAAAAATGGAGGATATTTTTGGACCATTATCAGATGAATCGGACAGAGATGCACGAGGTCATACAATACAAAAAGAATTTCCTTCAAATGATATAGACTCAGTGTTTTCTGCTACTAGTTTAGAATTCAAGTTAAAAGATAAAGAAGACTGTAAACGTAGAAAAGAGAAAAAACGCAAAGAAAAGCGTTATTTCAGAGACGATGACAACAGTTTAGATGTTGATGCTGTGAGTAAAGCAATAGAAGCACGGCTTTTTGCTGATGTTCTCGATGATGAAGACAGTCTCGCCCGTGTAGAGACTTTATCTGAAAGTCTAAATAAAATGGATCACAGCAATCTTAAGTATATTGAAGCAAATATAATTAGCGAAATCGTTAAACATGATAAAATTAAAAAAGAATGTAAAGAGAAGAAAAAGAAAAAGAAGAGAAGTCGTGAAGACCGTCAGAGCCGTAAGGATCATCAAAACTTTTATATGCATGAAAAACTTGAAAAATCAGAACATCAAATTGTAACTGAACATGAAGTCGTGTCTCCTAAAACTTTATTGTTAGATATACCGTTACCTACTGATGAAAAAGCTTTACCTGTAAAAGATACGGCTACAGAAATGTTACTTAACAACAGCTTACCTAGATTAACAGACAGCCCTCCCGCTGTTTCATTACCGCCAGATGATAAAACTGATTCATCAAGTAAGGATTTGAAAAATGCTAATAATGTTCATATTGACTGTGAACTTCCTTTAAATGAAAATAAAGGCATAGAAATAGAAGAAATTCCTATGCCACCACCATATGAAACGGTTGCAGCAACAGACATAAGTGATGTGCCGTTACCGAAAGAACCTTTACCAAGTAAATTAAATCACGATCGTGAAGATTTTTTATCTAGTTTTGGTGGCGATGGCAACTTGTGTGAAGATGCAGTGAAAAATATTACCAATTCTGAAAAAGAAATTGATAAACCTGAAATAGCTTCTGATATTGAACTTTGTAAAATTGAAAAGAAAACTGATGAAAAACCAAGAGCTATTATTTCGCAAGAGGAAACTGAAGATGCAGTAGCTGCTTTGCTTGGTGAAAGTTTTGGGGGAAAGGTGAATGATTTCACAAACTATGAAGAAACTGATAACAATTCTACTAGGCAAATACAACTGGAAAGCGCTGTAATAGAAGACGAGAATATACCCGAGGAGGATGCTGAAGAAATGAGACAAGCAGTGCAAAATTTGAATGCTAGTGAAATGGAAATGAAGCCAGATACCCCAGTTTCGGATAATGACTTATTGTTAATTGATACTGATACTGATGAAACTGAAGAAACTACACAAGATACCATAGATAAGCTACCTGTAAACATTATAGCAACAAGTTCAATTATAAATCCTGTATCTGAACAAAGTAAATCCTGTGCTGTAAGCAACACCACAGTTTCACAAGCAAAGTCTACTTTAGTCCATGCAATTAACGCAGCTCCAGTTGAAACTAATTCTAAAGTAACTATAACGGCAGATGAAGATGTGAAGATTCAACTTTCGAAAAGAGATAATTCTATTCAGCTTATAACATCTACTGCAACACCTGTAATCACTTCATGGACCTTAAGTAACAAGAAGTTACTGGAACCCCACATTTTAAATGTTCAAGCAGCGGCTAATCGAGATAAGAATGAAATTAAACCAACTCATATTACTGCTAACATTGTACAAATTAAGACTCCACAGACTCAGAATGTTGAAATAAATAATTCAACAAGACCTATAGTGACGACAGCAAGGGCTCCATATCAAGTAATAAATCAGATGATTCGTCCACAAACTCTTAATATGCAACCACCGACTATAAAAATTCCAGAGCCTCATATTTTGTACTCAAAACCACCCGGTATAGTGATATCGCCTCGGATGTCGAGTGATCCAAGAATACAAAGTCCAAAATCAAGTCCAAAAAGTGAAGGTATGACTTCGCCACGTCTTACAAATGTCGCCATTTTAAGTACATCTCCACAAAATCTAAATTCAGTTGGTATTATGTCACCTAATACTTTACAGCAAAGATCGCCTGGACAAGTAACCGTGGTAAGAATGCAACAACCTCCTTTAAGTCCTATTCAAGCAATGCATATACCACATGGTGCAAGGGCTATGTTATCACCGAATAGACCCAATTCTGTTTTGGTGCAAACCCAAGGCACACCAATTCATTTTAACCGCTTGCCTGTTACGCCAGTCTTAGCACCAATTTCTAAGCAAATGAATGTTAATAACTTGGTTCAACAAAATAAGGCGATTGTAACTGCTTCATCAATGATTCATCAACAAAAATTTATATCTGCCGATTGTAGAAAAAATGAGCAGCGAAATATTTCAGAAAATACACCAGAGCCTTCAAAAATAATTTTATCTCCAACGAGTATCCAACACAATACAAATCATACGGTCATGGCACAAAATAGACTAATTTCAATGCAAAATTCGGTTCATGTTGGGAATATTAATTCACCTGTACATATAAACAAAATGGTTATTAATACCGTGAGCCAATTAAGTGATAAGAGAGACAATCAGCCACCAAAATCCGATCAGAATCATATTCCTTTTGTATCTTCTCCTATCATACATGTTGCTGGAGTAAATAATGCCACAACCTCAATTATACAAAGCGGTACGAAGACTGTTGCATGCAATTTGCAAGAAGCCGGCAAGATCAACCGCAGTCAAGGTTCAAATGTTATACATTCTTTAAGTTCTCAGCGAGTATTAACACAGGCCCAGGTTTCTAATGTTGTACAAGTTGAACAAAATAAAGGACCAGCGGCAATGAAAGGACCAACAGTGTTATCAATGGCATCAATAAGGTCACCTTCATTTATAACCAAGTTAGACCTCTCTACTACACCTTCTGTTGTCACTACAAGTATTTCGAACGTCTCTCCATTATTATTAAAAACAGCCAGCTCCATGCCACCTGTCAGGCTTAGCACGAAATTTGAAAAGATCGACTTAGAAAATCATTCGTCAGTTTTACTAAATCATACACGTGAAAATGAATTAAAAGTTGAGGAAAAAAATGACGTAAAGAAATTAATTGTAAAAGCGTGTGAGCCTAAAGAACAACATGATTTACCATCTTTGGTGGAGAATACAGGTAAATGTGAAACAGATTTTGAAGAACTTTTAAAAGATAATACTAACGAGATTAAAGTTACTAATGACCCTGAAAAGAAACTAGAAGTTAATGTCGGCAAAACCGTGACGCTAATTACACAAAATCACGATGCAAAAAGTATATCTGAGTATGTTCATAAGGAAAATAATAATACAACGGATTCATCTAAGCCGCAACCATTTCACGAGAAGGAGAAAAATAATCAATCCTGTGAATTAGTAAACTCATTGTCTAATTTGGGAAATAATGCAATTCAATCACCATCCACTTCAGAGATTAAAGATGTTAAAAACACTACTTGTTCTGAATCAAAAATGACAAATGAAACAGATAAATCTTTAAAATTATATAATTTAGATAAAACTGATGACAATAGTTTCATCTCGCTTTTGCCAACTATGGCTGATACAAATGAAAATCAGTTAAAAAACGATGAGAGTGATTCATGGAGCGCCAAAGACCTTAATATTGAGTCCGTAATAAAAAAGGTAGATTCTTTATGTAATGAAATTTTAGATATAAACCAGAAAGATGAGGAGATAGATAAATTAGCTAATGACTCTGAAAATGTTGTTATTGATACTAAACTAGCTGACAATGTTACTAACGCTACGCCACATATAAAAGTTGCTCCTGTAAATGTTCTAAGTGATAATACCATAGAAAATATTGATGAATCAGTAGGGGATAATATTTTGCCAAGTGTTACTAATAGAAGAGGTGGGCGAGGAAATATAAGAGGAAAAAAGACGGATAAAAACCAAGATAGGATACAAACTCGCCAAATATCTAAACCATCAAGAGGTGGGACTTCGAAACGCGGTAGGGGTAGAGCGAAAGTGGACAAAAAGATTAAAAATTTGGTAAATAGTAATGCAAGTGCCATGCCAGGTGACGTTTATGATTTTCATGAAGATTCAGGTGATGAAACATCTACCTCGCCCAACAAAAATGAGACACGGCCAAGGCTGATTCTAACAATAAAGAGTCCCCTGTCCGGCCATTCTAACATGATGGCGACATCAACACTTAGTATAACTCAAAAAGATCAAATTAAATCAATGGATAGAATAAAGGACGATAAAAACGAAGAATTTATATCTCCGTCAGCCAACACTAGAAAGTCACGCAGACTGCAAGAGAAAGATGTTCAGCGTACTACGGTAGATGACATTATCGAAGATGTAATAAAAGGACCTGTTAAAATAAAAGAGGTTAACAAAAAAAGACCAACTCGGCAGGCGGTCACGAAAGCCAGCCAAGAAAAGATTTTGGGAACCGACACTCGTAAGTCACCCAGGGGCGTCAAGCGTACGCGGGACAGGAGTCTGTCTGACGCATCGATAGACAGCGGTGACGAAAGAATATGCAAGGATATCCCGAGAGAACCCAAAGCGCCGCGACTGGACGAGCAAGAAGTCGGCGACGTAGAACCCGTCGAACCCGCAATCGTGTCCCGAATTATACCGCCTCAGGTCGCGACAACTACTCCCATTTCGACGCTCGCGACAACTACCGTGCCAACCGCGACGACGCAGGTTCTCACTTTGGCGCCGGCACCGACTCCGACACCGACACCGACACCTATACCTATAACAAAACCGCCCAAGAAGATGATTTCGGAAATCAGTGCAAAATTAGCGAGCGCTTTCGAAGCCGCAGCCGCCGCCGGAGCTCCGGAACGCGGTACCTCGGACGTCACACGGCCGGCAGCCGCGTCCCCGCCCGCGTGCGCCCAAGGCGGCGCCGGTTCAGTAGCGATGGTGAGAAGGCTCGGCGAGACGGCGGGCGGGGCGCCGGCGGGGGCGGGCGGCACGGACACGGCGGACGCGCGCGTGTTGTCCCCGGCGCTGCCGGCGCGCGGCACGCCCGTGCTGGTGCGGGGGCGCGCGCGCTCCCCGGCGGCGGCGGCGGGCGCGGCGCAGGGCGAGGCGGGCGCGGGCGCGGCGCCGGCGCGCGCCTTCCGCGGCTACGGCGCCACGCCCAGCCTGCCGCGCGGCGCGCACCACCCGCCGCCCGACCACCACCACCTCGTCAAGCAGGTCGCCGTCGTCGGTCCGCAGCCGCATCAGCATCATCAAGGTAGGTTCTCTCTTTCAAATTTCTGGCGTGCGTCGTTTGCTTTGCGAACAGCAAGATTAGATTTCGCTAAGACGCGCCTACCTGCGAAGCATTACCTACTATTACATTATCCGAGAGTAACATTTTCCTATAAACATAAATATTTTGTTTTTATGTACTTAATTGATTTACTAAATATTAATGCGTTAGATAAAATGTTGGCTACAGCAAATATCAAACATTTCGCTTTTACACACGCATTGTGGATTTTTTCTGTAAAGAAAGTCATGTTTTAACATGGTCGTAGTTCTGAGCTAAAGACTTCTTTCGAGTATTTTTAAGATTAACTTACAAAAATTCGTTTTTAGGATAATAGGGTTCATGGTTAAAATACACAAATACAATGAGTTCATAGTTCTTTAATTTCATTGCAGGTGCCGCTTCGAGAGTTAATATTGCTAGTGTACCATCAATTAGCCCTCAAGGAATCGGCATGGTAATTATTTTTATTCTTAATTTAAGCAATAAGTTTTATTTATTAAGTAAAATAACTTTAATTCTGTTCATGCCACCCGGAACAGTCTGCTGATTTAGTTAGAAGTCCACCACCAGCACATCAACGAACTTCTCCTGTTACTGCGGTATATCAAAATGTAATAAAAAAATATTTTTCTATCCTTTCTGAAAATTAAACCTACTTGATAGGAATCACATGATTATATAAACAGAACAGAGGCAAATTTAACAATCTGCAAATTTATACTTCTGGTTGAAAACTAAATTACAGTTCTGGTTTTATGAAGCTTTGTTTCTATTCTGTTTATTTACTCAGTGTTGGGAATAGGTGCAGTGTTATAATTTTACTAACTATATATATTTTGCAGGGCGATGGAATGTATCCTCACTTCTCACATCAACATTATCAAATGTATCAGCAGCATTTCCGCGCTACTCAGCACGAAAGTCGAGCCACACCTTCTCCATATACAAGGTATTTACAAATATATTAAATTTTGTCGGATTCTGCGTAGCCTTTAACGACACATTAGTTTACATTCAAAGTCAGAACGATTTCTCGGACCAGGAAAGGGCTAATCGAGCGCCAATCTCTCTTTTAGATCACTGGAAGCGGAGGGGTCGGAAGCTCCCACGCCGCCGCTGGAGCTGCGTCGTCCCCCGCCCGGCGCGCGCGTGCCGGGCCGCGACGTGGCGTACCGCGCCGAGGCCGACGCGCTGGACGCGTACCGCCGCTGTGCGCCGCGCCACGCGCGCTCGCCGCCGCCCGCGCACCCCACGTCGCGCCTGCCCCCCGCGCTGCCGCCGCCGCCCGCGCCCGGCCCCGCGCACGCCTCGCAGGTGCCGCGCGAGGCGGACTCGCTGCAGATGCTGCTCAGGGTACGTACACCTACACGCCTGCCGCGACACACACCTTAGCTCCACTTTCTTTACCGTGAATATTAAATTATTCCGTGAGGTCATTGGATTGTTTTTAAATATTTTATTGTTCGATTGAATTTTGTTTTTGTTACATTTTAACACTGAATTATAGTGGGTTATTCAGTTTTTTTTTCGTAGTTTCAAAGTAACGTTTGATTCAAAAATATGGGAAAGCCTCAAGGTATTCATAGACAAGCGAGGAAAGTAATCCTAAAAGTGTTTTTCGAACAACATAATAATATTAATGTGTTGTGTTCCTGCAGCGCTACCCAGTGATGTGGCAGGGGCTGCTGGCGCTGAAGAACGACTCTGCGGCGGTGCAGATGCACTTCGTGGGCGGCAACCCCGGCGTGGCGGGCGACACGCTGTCGCGCCACGCCGACGGCTCCACCCCTCTGCTGCGCATCGCACAGCGCATGCGCCTCGAGCCGCTGCAGCTCGACCAGGTGCATCGCAAGATGAAGGTACGATATTATTATTATAATAAGTATACAATTATAATATTTTATTGGCGAGTTTTTAAGATTAAAAAATATTGTCATATTTTTTCAATTTGAAAATAGCCGGGCAATTTTAATAACTCCTACTCGTCTGGAAATATTTTAAATACTGCTGAGTAATTTCTATTAACCTAAAAAAAATAATTACATATTTTTAACGAAAACAATATTTGAACAGATGGAAAACGAACACTGTATGTTATTGGCGTTACCGTGCGGACGAGACCACATGGACGTGTTGCAGCAGTCCAACAACCTGACGGCCGGCTTCATCACCTACCTGCAGCGCAAGCAGGCCGCCGGCATCGTCAACATCGCGCCGCCCGGACACCAGCAGGTAACACGACGCTCTGTCACTACCAACACTTATGTACATACCTACTATACAACCAATTGTCTGGAAATATATAGCACACTTAAAACAGCGAGACCAATGCTAACTCATCTTCATTGTTTTTTAAAAGTTTCTAATTGTATGACACTGACGTTATCAATTTACTTTATTAATGCTACAATAATGTAGTTACAATACGAAAATTGCTTGTAATTTCTTTACAAACCATTACCCTTATAGTTTATTTTCTTTTGTCTAGGCTATGTACACAGTCCACATATTCCCATCGTGTGACTTCGCAAACGAAAATTTAAACCGCATCGCACCAGACCTCATGCATCGTGTGGCCGACATCGCACACTTACTGATTGTTATAGCGACCGTGTGAAGTTTGTTGTGTACTTATCTAACGACTTTTTATACAACCTAATCATTATGTGCAATGTATTCGTATGAATGCTTTTACTAAGCCTTATGATATATCTTATGGAATAAAATAAGTATCTTATATCTATAATTTTGGATTGGACGCTATATACTTGAATTGTTAATGAATAAATATTCATCGATATAAAGACGACCCGATCGCTTTAAAAAAGCATTGTAAATAAGGCCAGGTTGTGAACATTTTTAACTTCATTTTATATTAGCAATAGATCGACCTGGTAGAAATTATGGAGAACTTTTGTGGTCATTTTAAGAGTGATGAGAGTTGTTAGGAATTGAGTTTAATACCTCTGAGAAAGGGAATTCTCGTTGTGGTAATTTAACGTCAGTTTATTTATTGTTATGTTTCGCGGCATATATCCGCGCCTGTATAAAGTCTCACTTAGTTAGATAAGCAGCCGTCACTTATTTAAGCGCTAGACATAAGTTATAGCTTATTTGTAAAATACCTTTGTTATGGTCGA
This sequence comes from Schrankia costaestrigalis, assembly GCA_905475405.1. NCBI lineage: Eukaryota > Metazoa > Arthropoda > Insecta > Lepidoptera > Erebidae > Schrankia > Schrankia costaestrigalis. Next base: position 10,710,858 of record FR997843.1, on the reverse strand, counting down.
CTGGGTTCGACGATATTCGGAGTTTAAATTTTTAAAGAATAATAATAGATGGCAAAGTCAGTTGATAAAAATATATTTAATTTTGGGTTCCGATTAGATGAGTGGCAATCTATCGAGCATTTTTATTGTTAGTGTAAATTGTTATTTTGTTTTAAGCGAATTAGGTCTAAAGTAATTTAAAACTTGTAAATATGAAATCTATCCTTACGAAAATTCGATTTCGCTTAGATCATTACAGTAGGTAATGAAAAACTCATGAATACTGGGTCGAATGATTACTGTTTATGTGTAAAAATCAATCATAAAAATAGTTGAATAAGTTATATCAAATAGTAAGGCAAAAATACACGTGGAAAATAAACTGTGATTCTGACTTTTAAATGTAGACTGTAGGTAGCCCTATTGTATGGAGCATAGAGAACAGTGTGCACGCCACGTGACACCGCTACTGTACTATGTGTGCGCGAGTCTGTACCAGCTCGCACTCCGCCTTGTCGATAGCGTGTTGCTCATCACTTACTAAATTCTATAGTTATTGTCATCCTCTATACAACATTTTGTAAAGACTTTCAGATATACATTACTTCAATTTCCTTTCAATTGCAAATATAACATTATGATTAACAGGTGATTGTAAATGTAACAAAAAATCGCCTTTTTAAGAACTAATTGACATTTCCAGCTTCTATTGTAATTATTAGCTCACGAATATACTTTAATCCTTGTAACGGTACATGGAAAATATATTTAAAGATGTGGACTGTTAAAAGGATTATAGCTTTGTCGATAGCGCAGGGCGGCGTAGAAACAAATGAATGCATGGTGTTTACTTTAAGTACAGCTTGTTTTACAATGACCAAGTAATATATCTAGATGATATAAAATCATGTAATCTGCTTTTTTATTATACAAAAACGTAGTCATGATTTCTATCTTCGGATAGGTTTACTTGTACATTCCGACACAAGCTCTTTAATATAATTTGGATTTTAATAGTTATTTCTGTGTTTATGTTCTTAGACATTCCTCAGTCTTTTTTACATAAATTATAAACTAGATGGCATACGAAAACGATTATGATGTGCAAAACAAAGTATAACTGACTACTATGCCCTAGTGTCGGATATAGTTTCAGTTTAGATGGCTCGCGCGCTCGCCTAGTGTCGACGTATTTGGATCTCATTGCTGCTTTAACTGCGGGGCTCAGGTTATTCTCTACTTGTACTCGCCATCCTCATTCACCGCTCTTCACCATTTGCTTACTTCCAACATACATAACTGGCACAATTTATTATCGTATGTCATAATACGTCAACTGTAGAAAGATTTTTTTTACTCTCGGTACAACTAATATAACAATATTGTACTTCTCATAATTTATTTAAGTTCTAGCGCCTTTCCGATTCTATTAGCTGGCATCTCGGAAATACATTACTGCATTATCATAGTTATTTGGTGCGACTGTGCTGTCGTACGTAAAAATAAAGTACAAAATATTTTATGTATTGTAATTTTATAATGTACGATATAAATTTATAGCACAGGTAATAATATTATTACTTAATGTATTCTGTTTAAGATTTAAAATTAGAATGTATAAATAAAATAGTTATATTGTTTGTCATATTTCCGTCGCAAACAGTTCTTAACTTGGCTAGGAGGAACACTAACGAACTCATCACTTCGTCCATTAATTTTAAAATATGTATAATTTTACTAGAACACAGAATGCCCAATGATGTACCCTTTAAAATCATATTTGAATTCCTTATAAAGGATATCAATGTAAATAAGTCTTCATGAAAATATAGAAATATGACGGTATTTTGACATGCTATTGATAACATTATGAGATAAGAAACAAATGAGAATTATAAATGAATAATTTTATTAATTTATTGCACTAAAGTTATTTGGACTTTTATTGTGCTTGGGATGTAATTATTTATACTTTGACATTCATTATAAATAATAAATAGATATTATTGATTACATTTTGTTGACTAAAATATTGATCACGATTCTAACATTATGTTATAAAACGTATATTAAATAAATTTAAAATAAAACATTCATGACTAGTAAAATAACCATAGAATAGTTATAATTTTATAAATAATTACGTCCCTCAGTTGTATGCTATTAAAATGTCAATTATTAATACTTAATATTAAATTCAGTAATATTTCATTGTTACAAAAAATATATATTTGTTTAAATGGCGCAAGCCATATTTCGACAAGCATAACAGTGTGTGAGAAGTATAATATAGTTTTGTTTATTTGTCACTAAGATGGAGATACACAGTGATCCCACCTCATTGTGCCTTCAAGCTGGTCATTGGAGACACAACGACGTCGGATCCTTTCCACTTACTACCTTCGGAGATGCCTTTCATTCTGTTCTCAAGCATGAAGTGGTTACATGAGGATGGAATGTCTAAATACTTCTCGTCTCCTTCATAAGCGATTGTTGCTGGTGTGCGAGATGATAGTTTAAATATATGTAAAAATAACATTTGATCTCAAGTGTGCAGCAAAAGTGAAAGTGAGTTAGATTGTTATAGAGCAACAATCACGTGTGGACGAGACGCGATGCCAGTGTGCTCTATGTTGGTTTCAGTCCTAACAGAGCGTACGTATAGAAAAAATATTGTGATCATAATTATATTATAGTTTTAAAGCTAGTATGTAGGTATAACTGTATATTTTGTACATATTGAAAATAGTATTGTATCTTTACTTCCCTTTATCCAAACAACCCAGACTCCTGTGTGTTATGTACCTCCTACCTACCAATACTATTAAAAAAAATATTACATACTGTGGTTTTTTATTTACTGTAACATAGTAGATACCCTGACGTACTTTATAGACAGCTGATTATTTCATGTGGAAGATTATTAACTTGCAAGTAACAAGCTAATTACTGAATATGGCTCCCGAGGTTGCCATAGCTAATTTGTAAGAAAACTGAAAGTAAAGCTTATGGCCCAGCGCACAACGGCGCGGCGAAGCGCAATTGAAGACAATTTAAAATAAACTTAACTATCTTGAGATACGGTCAATATAAGAATAAATTCTCGTAGGTATGCGGTGCTTGGAGCGCTCTCAATTTAATGTACTAACAAAGTGACCATAAGTCACAAAGTAATTTTAGGATATAAATTATTTATAGGTCAATTTTTATACAGACAGGTACATAGACAAAGCTCCATTATTTCGGCAACATTCAGTACGCGCCAACTGTTATGATTTTTTTAAGCAAGCCTGACGGTTCTGGCCCGGCTCCTAAAAGTGCATGTAACTTTTTTCCAAAAGAGTTATTGAAAACGAAGTATCCACGAGTACCTACTTACGGAGCTGTTTTCCATAGAAAACAGATGTGCGTCAGGCCCGCCCGGCCCTACGGAATTTAGTAACGAGACTTGTACCAATCTAATGTACTTCTTGACCCAAACCTATGTAACTACTTCGTTTTCAATGTAACTCTTTTGGAAAAAAGTTACATACACTTTTTAGGGGCCGGGCCAGAACCGTCAGGCTGAAAACTTAAAAGCTGTGTTAGTCTTGTATACCTACTTAAGGATATCTATGATTGACTTTTTAATAATGTGGCAATTACTTAAATTGTCCCAAGGAAAAGTGCCTGAGTGTGCGTCAGGATTGCTCCGCCAAGTTATCAAATCAGAAAATGGTTTCAGCCAAAAATTTGTCGATATTTGTCAAAATCGAAAGAACCAAACCCCGTATTTGTCAAAGCAGAAATAAAGAAGTTATAAGCGTTTTAAGTTGGCCGCGCAATCCTGACGTCAAGGACTGCGCGGCCACGGAGATCTCAGCAACTACTTGGGATAGAGAAATAATTCCTTTTGTCAACTCAAGTCTGTATTTGTCAAGATTTGTCGAAAAATGAATCAAAGCTCTATATCAATATTATAATTAAATATTCGCCTTGAAAGTCATGGCCGCGCAGTCCTTGATTTGCTATTTTGTTTTTAGTATTTTTTTTATTAAAATTGAAGACTTCATATAGTATAGGAGTTAAAAGGAGAAAGGTCTTAATTTGTCGAAACTGACAAAAGCTTTAAAATACGACTAAAGTGTAATTAAACAGACGAAATCAATTTAAAACACAAAACTCGTGGCCGCGCAGTCCTGACGTTACTTTAAACCATGATATCTCAATAACTATAGTAGCTAGGATTTTGCTGTAGACGTCCATATAATCCTCATATTAACCCCATTAAAATGACATATCCTTTTACCCTCAACACTGTTTGGGACGCGAGTAATCTCAAGAATTATGTTACCCCATACAATGTTCTAGTAGAGTGACCATAATTTCGATTTGTTTTTAATCTTTGTCAAACTGGCTATGACAGCACAGTTCAAGGGCATTCTGTTCTGTTAGTCAAAAACTTAAATAAAATACTAAATAAGACGAAATAAAAAACTTGTTTAATATTTGAATATTTTTATTCATTGCACAAATATAAAGATTTCAAAAATCAACAAAATCATTATTCTTCAACTTTAAATGTTTTTCATAGGCTCTTACACCTCTACTAAAACATAAGTTAAAAAATGGATATATACAGAATCGTTTGTACTCTCTTCTAATTTACTCTTGTTATCGTCGTAACAAAGCATTCCGCTATTTCTTATAATATGACACTTATAATGCCTTATTGTTCCAAGTATTGGAGGAACATATTCTACGGCACCTAATAATTTATAAATGTTTTGTTTAATTATTATACTTTTAGGTACCTCATGTAAAAACACCATTTGCGTGCCATTTAAATCGAATGTAACAATTTTTGACAAGGTATAATGAAATAGAACTACTTCATTGCATTTTCTGCATTGCTTGTTTTCCCAATCATGAATAATAATAGAATCTTCCAAGTTACTGATGGTGAAAATATTAATTATATCTAAATTTAACGGTATAAACACATGTTTTCTTCTTGATGGGGTAGAATTTATGCATGCACTATTTGAACAGTTACTTACAGAAGAAGCACTAAAAATAATATCATTTAAGACGTGCTCATAAATAAATGCAGCGTTACATTCACAATCATAATGATTGTTTTTGAAATGTATCGAAGCAATTCTTATTCTTAATTTGTTTGCTTCTTCACTGTTATTATCAGAGTTACAGAGGATTTGTAAAAACGCTGTTATATCCCTATTTCTGCAATTATTGTCAAATAAATCGCGTATGCATGAATACTCTTTAAATCCGTGGGCCAATAAAAAAAATACGGAATCAAATGCACAAGTGTTTGTTAATTTAATATTTTTTTCAGATATATCTTGTACAGTAAATTACTATTTTTTAAAAACATTATATTTACAGGTTTATTTGCAGAATCATCTTTAGGAACACCTTCGCCTCTCCAGTTTTCAACATACGTAGGAATTACTGAGAATACCGAATCATTTAAAAACGTTTTGGTTACACTAGGTTTTTCTTTTTTGCAGCATTTGTTTTCAAATGGTAACATTTTTCGCTTGCTAGTCTTACCTCGTTTTCTTTTAATGTTTTTCTCCTTTTTGTCTACAATGTCGGCGAAATTATTTAAACAATTTAAAGCAATTTTTATTTCACCTAATAAATAATCATAATGCATATTTAAATATTCATCAATGTTATATTTCTTCGACCTTGTTGTGAATAACAAATTTTTCATAGTTTTAAAATAACTCTCTATAGCTGAAGATGTTGGTACTTTGTTTTGTGATTTATATAATGGACACATAATATTACTCCAGAGGGGTAACTTTAGGAGTAACCGTTTGAGCGTTGTTATTAAATGAGGCATGTAGAAAGAGTTTTGTGATTCTGACGAACTTTTTGTTATAACTAGGCTTTTTTCCCTCTCAACAATTTCATCAAACCATGAGAGCAAACCGTCATCATCGTCGAGGATTATGTTTTCGTGAATATTTTCCTTCTCATCGGTGTCTTCATTAGGTTCCGTATATGTAGTATTACCTAAGGTGCAACTTATTTTCTGAATATAAACAGAAACAGGGTTTTCTGGGTTATCGTATTCGGTTAGACATAGTCTTACAACATCAGTAATGAGAGTTTTAATTTGCTGAAACGATTCACATTCTTTCATATACAAAATGCAACGAACGTATAACATTTTAACATTTATATCCCTATTTTCAAAGCAACGAAAATTATAAATTGTTTTGATAAAATTACTTGTATCTAGCCTAATAAATACTTCAGGTAATGCATAATTGCGGCCACTTAAGACTAAAACAGATCGTTTAACATAATCTTATAAACTGCTAAACGTAGTAAATGCTGAAACATTAGCTGCAATTAATGCTGATGAGTCATCGGTAATAATTTCATGTGGCGGGCTCCTTACTTGAATTAACCATTTTTTTAACCACGCTGCAATTGAATCTTTATTGTGAGAATCGGTAACCATTTGAAAAATTGGAGTAGATTTAATTGAATCCGAAGCAATCATGCCAATATATACAAATAGTCGTTTTGTTAGTGTAGTTCCATCGGGAAGCTTTATAGCCTGAAAAAAAGATCCAGTTGCATCTACAGTAATGGTCACTTTAGAAAAACTATTACAATATAGTACTCTATTTGCTGATCAGACCAATAATATAAATGAAAACACGGTATCAATGTCACTTCACGGATAAAGTTCTGTACCTCTTGAGTCATCATGAGTATACTTAAAATTGGGTGAGCATGAAGTCTCTTGCTTTGTCGTCTCTCATACTTGATCTGGCGGAGAGCTGCTAAACTTGGCAGCACTGGTGGGCAAACTTGATTTGGGTCTTTAATTAATTTGGCCGCAAGTTCTTTTTGTACGACTACGGCAGGCTTATACTGTAGAATTTTTGCTAATTTACCTCTTTTGTATGGAGTTAATTTTGATTTTTTTTTAGGATTGTGTGGTACATTCTCTTCCTTACAAGTAAGTATATCGCATGTAAATCTTACAGTTTTTTCAGAAATTGCTTCGGTTTTTATTATTGTTTCTCTTTGACATTGTGAGCACTTTCCAAATAACGAAATGTTATTTTCACCGTCAACTTTCTTATTTTTAAAGTTCCAAGTACATGGTAGCTTAGATAACTCCCAGAGCTTTTCTCTCAAAAAAGTCGCCCACTTAAACTTTGGCAGACTCCTGTGTTTTTGGTGTGTCGATGAGGTCCTTATATCTCTTCTAGCATAATGTACCATCACGGGTTGAATTTTTTTCCATTCATGCTCGTCCATTGTAAAACAAAATGTTTTCACCTTGTCTTGATATGTCAGCGATAATGAAGCCACACTATGACGCGACGGTGAAGAAGATGAACTACTCTGAACTCGGGGTGAATAAAGGTTATCATCTTCATCATTTTGAAAATACTCGTCGTAGTGCCTTTTCAATGCTTTGTAGATTGCATAAGGAGCTATCGTATTATCTAACTCATTAGATATTGTTTTAAATACTGGATCATTATATTTAATACTGCGATTTCTGCATACATCTCCGTACCTACTTAAGAAATATTTTTTTTAATTTTTCACTATTGACTTTTCCTTTGCGACCCGCTTTTATCTGAAAATTAAATTAAAAAGTATATTTTTAAATATCTATTTATTTATAACTGCTTTTTAATAATTTGAGATTACCAGGAGTTAAAAGTTGCGTCTGGTTTAGGCAAAACCTTAAACGCTCTATTTAGTTTTTAAATAGAGTTATTGAGATATCATGGTTTAAAGTAACGTCAGGACTGCGCGGCCACGAGTTTTGTGTTTTAAATTGATTTCGTCTCTTTAATTACACTTTAGTCGTATTTTAAAGCTTTTGTCAGTTTCGACAAATTAAGACCTTTCTCCTTTTAACTCCTATACTATATGAAGTCTTCAATTTTAATAAAAAAAATACTAAAAACAAAATAGCAAATCAAGGACTGCGCGGCCATGACTTTCAAGGCGAATATTTAATTATAATATTGATATAGAGCTTTGATTCATTTTTCGACAAATCTTGACAAATACAGACTTGAGTTGGCAAAAGGAATTATTTCTCTATCCCAAGTAGTTGCTGAGATCTCCGTGGCCGCGCAGTCCTGACGTCAACTTAAAACGCTTATAACTTCTTTATTTCTGCTTTGACAAATACGGGGTTTGTTTCTTTCGATTTTGACAAATATCGACAAATTTTTGGCTGAAACCATTTTCTGATTTGATAACTTGGCGAAGCAATCCTGTCGCACACGATAAAATAACAAAGCCACATATGATAGGTGTCCGTTTTATCAGTTAGTAGACTCTGGTAACACTCCTTATCTGCTACCTTTTCGGTAAGACTGTATTTCGAACACGAGGAAGACAAAACCACGTCGATTTACATACTAACTTTACATACTAACAACTCTCCTCCGTCCAAGTCAGCTAAGGTCACTAGCAAAGCAACCTCCTCTTGCATCCCCCAGGGGAGATACTGGGTGACTCAACCCTAAAGGAATATTCCAGAAGCACACGATTATAATAATAATAATACACATCATTGTTGATCATTGTTCCGATAGTACTTTCGGTGAATGGACTTATTCCAAAGAGTCTCTATCAACATCTACGGAGACTCTCGCTTGACAGTTGGATCATAGGTCTGATGCAGAAGGCAGTACTGCTTGACACGGCAGGTATTGTGAGGAGGTTCCTATCTCTGGAGCCCTAACCACCAGTAGCTTGGTCCCTGTACCCGATGCTGGTGGGTCTACATTTTTTATATTTTTAAATGTTTTTATTTTTATATTTAAAAATGTAATAAAATGTGAACAATGTAAATAAAGAGAATAATAATACACTAATTATGTATGTTTTTACTTTTTTATTTTTCACAATTATCAACAATACATTTATTCTAATAAAATTGGCGTTTAGATATTGACTGTCGTACCTAAGTATATAACATAATAATCTTGAGGCAGTTATCTATTTGCTAACACTTAAGTTTGTTACCCACACTAAATTATTCACAGTTACTTTTGGTGTTATGTAGGTGGCGGTTGAGTTCAGTCATTCCATCAGGAATATTCTTAAAGTTTATAGCAGAGGTTGACTCGTATTCTGGGTTTGACCAAAGCAAGTCCAACGAGAGAAAATAAATAAGTAGGTATTATTATCATCATTCATCATACCGAACTAAAACTGGATTGAACATCATAAACATAATTTAACCTACTACTAGGTTAAATTATGTAGGGTGAATTATTCTTTCAACTTCACCTATATGATTTTTTGTCAGTTAACCATGTCTTAAATTTGCCTGATCTCAATATTCAGTTACTTATATTTTTCCGATAAAACATCATCCAGTTCTAGTAGAAGCTCGAGAAAAAACTAAAACCAACTTGATTAATAGCAAGGTAAATAAACCATAATTTCCCCTGCTTTCTTGATATTATAAATTTCCTAAGCGTCACAAGTAGTGCAGCTAGTTATTAATGTATAAATTAAAATACAGTAGAAATTATGTGTTTAACCTCTAAAATTACAATAACTAAGTATTCTAACATTAATAATTTGTGATAGAATTTTGTAGGCATTAAAACCTACCTAAATATTTAAAATTGATAATAGAAGACAAAACATGTTTAATATTTTACTATTTCTCCTTTTTCTATATTTTCAATTTATTATTGTACTGTTATACCGTTCTAATTATTATCTAAGTAATCTCGTTATAAGAGATTTATTGCTAGTTTTTTAATACTACTTCGAAACAAAGACAATATTGTGTAGTATGGCACATTATAATTGCCATACAAGGAATTAACATCCTTGTTTCATCATGAGATCGGCTAATTTAAAGATCCGTAGCCAGCTGAAGTTTTCTGGTTGCTGTTGAGCTAAGCTAGACGTAGATGCAGCCGCGGTGACGGCAGGGTTTGGTGGTGCTTGCTCTGGTGTTCCCGCGGAATGCGCAGGTGATTTCTTGTCGCCTTTCTGATTGTCAGGTGACTTGGTGATTGCTGGCGAAGTCATGCTGAAAATGTATAATATTTTTTTTTTTTAATTTAAGAGTAAACTTGATATAAATTCTACCGGTATGGTACAGTTTAATATTTACGACGCGATTCATAAGCTTGCAATAATCAACGGGACGAAAGTGAATAATTTTCTTAATCAATTATAGCTGCAAAATTACTTTATTAAATAATTAATATTTACAAGAGCGGTATATAAGAACAACTTTTAATGGGAGATAGAGCCGTAGAAACCTAAGAAATAATTAGCTAACAACTAACGAGGATCACCAAGGATGAAATGTCATTGTGTTAACTAAGAAAATAGTAACATAAAAGAAAATGTTCCAATCGTAGACTCTGTAGAACTCTAACAAAAGAAAAACAGTTTTTATCTTTTCACAATGGTAAAGCAGGATGTGGAACAGCTCTAAAATATTCATCTTTAAATGCTTCCAAAACAAATGTTTTATGCAATAATTAGGTAGGTACAATCTTGGTCTTTTTTCGCATATATAAAACTATAAAATTACTTTTTTCGTTAACATTTCTGATAATAATATGTTGATTGCTACCCAGTGCCATATAAATCAACGATTAAGAAAGATTAAAAAATTCCATAGTGTAATTGTAAACAAAAGCAGTCCAGTACCTAAGCAATTATTAAGAAAACAAAAGGCTTTCAATATCAGGCACTTGTTTAAGGTCAAACCAAGTCAGAGTGTAATAGGAACCAGGAAGAGAAATTAATATTTAAGTACCTATTATGCTTTGGCTATACATCACTACTGAGAAATGTGCTGGAGCTTAGAAGCTTGAATTGGCAAAACGCGGAAGTTTTATATTTTATTGACATTAATTTGCCTTAGACATGTATCTATTTAAATCAAAGAAGCTTAATAGCTTTTAAACTGTAATGTAGTATGTAAAATATATGAGGAACTAGCAAACCCGGCGAATTCCGTTTCGCCACCAGATGGCTTCGTTTCATGTAACATTTCGTTTGGTGATTAAAAGATGATTTTTCTTTGCTATAAATCTCACGGAGCCCGAGACGTTTCCAACGAATGCAAAACCGTGGAAATCGCTTCGTGCGTTCTGGAGATACAGCGTCAGGAAGGAAAACCCGACTTATTTTTATATACTTAGTAGATAACTAAACAGTCGGATATACGTACCTATACGAGTAAATATCCGAATAAAGCGCTAAAGATCTTAGGATAAGACGGGATGATAATACTAGGTGATTATATGTCATGAAAACGTAGTCCTCATAGTTCAGAGCATAAAGGAAACAATTTAGCCAGTCACGAGTATAATTTTATAATTTGGGTTGAACTTGACCTGACAAACACAGCTCAAGAAATACATAATTATAATGATGTTCAAGTTAAATATGGAAAATGTAAGTTTGATATGAGAAAACAAATTACATCGACATTTTATATTATACTCCGTGTGGTGACGGAGTAAGAATACAACATGTCGTCACTACCCCATCTCATCCCATGGGTGTAGTAAAAACCGACTAAGGGACTTATGTAAATATTATCTTTACGAAATAAAAAGAAGGAAAACTTGAAATTAACCCCTATACCGTTTGGCCAGCGTGGTATTAGTAGGCCAAGTATCCCTCCGTCACTGGACGAGGCCCGTCCCTTGTTGTTATTGTATCATAATAGAATCAATTTATGCAGCGTACCTATATACAACATAAAAAGTAGATATACCGTGGAAGCCACTACTCTTTCTATCAAATATTGAGCTTGCGATGCAATAGGTACGCAACTCAATTACTTAACTGATTCGTAGTCGAATAAATTAAATTCAAATTGACGCAAAGTATTTTTGAGGTCACCTCAAAGTCCCTAGTGGCGAAGTGTCCATATAACTCGATTCCTACCGGCTTACCTTTGCAAAAACCGCTTAGCATTGTCTATTAATCAATTATAAATCAATGACGCAACATCCACTCAATACAAAATAATATAAAACAAAAAAGTATTCTCTTACGTAAATCGCAATAATAATTACAGTAATAATAATTTTCAATATAATTATTTACGTACTCATAACGCCATCTTGTAATTAAAGGTTGTCAACTAACAACTTGTTATGGTTCAGTCAGAGAGTACTTAAAGCGCGCATGCGCGGAGCGCAGTAAGCCGGTCGCGAAATTAGGAATCCAGTACAACAGACTGTACGGAAATCGTACGGTCACGTGACACTTTGTATTCGTCGATCTAAGGTACCATATAAGCCGGTGGCCATCGGCTTATGACAAGGATAAAAGATACAACTACAACATTGCGAGAGCGAGAAAGCACTATTGCAACCAGTGGACCGACCAATTGTAACGAAGTTTCATTTCATTTCACGTTAAGTACTTAATTTGCCATTGACATTCCTTTGTTTTTATCAATTATTTAAATCTGATAGAAATCAGCCTTTCTTCTGAATTTTTAGTTTTTAATTATATTTATTTGTTTTTATATTTTTATACGGCTTGCGTCTTGACTTTGGCAGAATCATCGGTAAACGATAGGACCATTTGAAGAAAAAACAGATATTTGTATTTATTTTCTGCAAATAGGTTATAAAATTCGCTTTCTTGTTTAAAGTAGTAAAATTTGTATGTTTAATTATTTATGATTGTGTATTATGTGTTGTGCATTGGTTGACTTTATTTTTGTCGTAGTGCGTTGGGATCCTATGGAATATTTTTGTAAGTACTTGTTTGTATTGTTTTCAGCAAATTTAATAGTTTGTTGTTATAAGGGACAGGTTAATAGTGTTATATTATATTGACTATCCTATTATGTGATGTGCGATAAAACATCATTCTCGAAATTATTTAATAAATATAAGAAACGCCGGCGCTGTGGATTTACGAAACATTTTAATACAATTATCTCATTTCGATACGTATAAGTAAGTGGCTTACAGACAGTATTCTCAGATTCTAAAAGTAAGTAAGTAGGTATGTAGAATCATTTAGGATATAGCAATATAAACAATTAATCTAATTGATCAAAGAAGTCTTCCAAACAGAGAAACATTTTCGTATTTTAAGTTTATGAGTTCGGGACAACTAGGTAAAATCGAAACATTTTCTCACGAATACCTATGAACTACAGAATAATAGTAATATAAAGTAGAACAAAAGTCCACGGAATCTTCGGCTTCCCTTTTATAAAAATCCACCCTTCGCCACTGCTATCTACTAAAGATGGTCAATGGTCATATACTTAATGCTTGTTGTAGTAGTTGTCCGTGACCTTATTAGGACAATCATTGAATAATGTGTTTCGATAGATGTTTGAGGCCGTTTCATGCTTGATTCTTTGTTGTCAACTTGTAAAAATACTGCATAGATCAACTCATAAGCATGTGGATATACTGGCATTTGTGCATTTCACAAAGGTTCATAAACAATAAGATAAAAAATATTCACGGACAACGAACTTTCAGCGTAACTTTATATTAGGTAATACAAAATTAACCTTCTGCAAATTGCATCAGTATCATCAAAATAAATAATCAGTAATTAGTAATTACCTTATACGTTATATAAAAAATTTATATACTTAAATCACATGTGTGTTAGTTATTTTATGATTTTTGTTTTGTTACAAACATACGGCCTTATTACAAAATACGGTCTAACTATAAACCACGATTTATTACGTCACAAAACCACTGTTTTTGAAATTTGTTATTGCGAAATCAGTCTTAATATTAAAATGTTAAAACTGATTTTGTATTAACAAATACAAAATCATAAATTTGTTAATACAAAATCAGTTTTAACACTTTAGCGTTAAGACTGATTTTGTAATAACAAATTTCAAAAACAGTGGTTTTGTGACGTAATGAATCGTGGTTTATAGTTAGACCGTATTTTGTAATAAGGCCGTTTAAGTTTGTTATTTTAATTGCCTTCGTTTGTAAATCAACGATTTTAGTTCAGATATTTACTCAATTTTGATTTCGTTTTTATCCCACATCAATGATGTTAGAGAGGTTTCCAAAACATACTAAGACAGGTTTACATAACATGGATTTTTAAAGAAACAATATATTTTTGGAGTTAGTGACGTACGTAGAGTCATAAACTTTTTAATAAATTTTTGTGTAAATGTCTTAAGTATTTATATTTAATTAAAAATTAAGAGAATCAAATATAATATTAATAAATTTAGGTACAGTACATAGTATCTTACAAAATAAATAAAGCTTATTTTGATTTTATTATTGGACATGTTTTCAATTAGTAAAAAGTGTGTATTAGTAAGTAGGACGACGACCTCCCCATGACCTAGCTAGGTGGGCGCAATATCTAGCGCGACCTATATAACTCTCGTAGTTTGGTTAGATAACCGGATACTGGCCAAGGAAATACGCACACTATGTATATTAGTAATAAACAGTCACTACTGCAGCTACGAGTATGTTAATATTAGTAAATAAACTTGTGAAAAGTTTTGTTTAAATTCGTTAATTAAAATTACCTAATTCCATTGTGCCTATAAAGCGTAATTAGGTAAATTAGGAATTATCATTTTGGGAATAATAGTAAAATAATTTTAATAATATGAATTAGGTAGGTACTTAATATTTAAATTAAACGCACAGAGCAAAGCTTATTATTCAGTTTTATACTTTCATTTTTTTGGCAAAAATAATTAAAATTAAATTTAGACAATATTAGTAATTTAGGTCCATAATCTACGTAAACATCAGCCTCATATCTAGCCAAAGATAATGAGGGAAATAAATTAATCTATGGTTATAAAAAACACTTACATGTCAATTGTTTTCAATAATATTTATAATTCCTTATTTGTTTGCTAACACACTTATTAATGTTATGATTTTTATTTATTCACATACATAGAAAATAATATGGCACAGAATAAAAATGACTTGGTTGGCGCGAAACGTGAACGTTGGTCGAGAACTCTGTTCATATTGCCGAGTTTAACCTTACTTCTAAACATCATTGTAGTAATACGCTATCGCATAGTATGTGTACACTTGTGCCGTAATGTTACTCAATTGATGTCAACCATGTTTGTGCCTTAATGATTAGAGAAAAATAGGCAATTGAGTACCCATATCTACTGTATATTTTCACTATGCACATTAGCATAAAACAATCATTTGACTTCTGGTGTCTTAAAAGCCGACTAAGGGTCGCAGATATTACCTTAAAGAAAACAAGAAATGTTAAACTCTATGCTTATATGTATAGATAGCCGATGGTCAGACGGATTACCGTTTGGCCAGCGTAATAGGCGAAGTTTATTTCTTTCAGGACAGTGACATATTTATGAGCTATTATGGAAAACATTCAACTGACGGATTAGTAGATACTTGGTACAGGGTTTAGTAAAGTACTCCTCCTCCTGACACTTTCACAACACTCTCGGGATGTACTGGGTAGAAAATATTATTGGTACCTACCTATGTAGGTATACTGTATAGGTAATTCAATTCAATTCAATTCAATTCATTTATTTAAAAAAATAAAAGTAACAAAGTGACTCATTTTGTTAGTAACAATTTTACTTAAAACTATGTTAGTATCATATATCATTAATTCAAACACAATAAACATAAAAACACGTAAAAATCACGCTAGACTCGTGCAGCCGACCCAACCGAGGCAGAAAGGCTGCTGCAGCGTGCTAGATACACGCAGTCTAGCCTGCTAGCGATACAACGTAGAATGTTATAGGGGCTGGCCCGCACCCGACGTACAAGGGAAGCACACCGTTTCCGCATAGTGGCGTAGAAACAGTCCACGTTTGCGTCAGCGAACATCCCAGACGCGCTGCAGTATCGGGGCAGCCCCAACAACACCCGGAACGCGTTATTGTATTGTCCACGAAGGGCACTGTACGATTTCTGCACACAGTCTGCCCACAGGCTACACGTATAAAAAGAGGTGCAATATGCACGAAACAAGGTAATTTTTACCTGTATAAAGCAGCGTGCAAACCTGCGAGCCAACATATTTGCCCTAACCGACAGCGGCCTTCGCTCACGTTCGATGTCCTCATCGTCCTTGAGGCCTGAAGTCAACACGTGCCCAAGGTATTTAAACTTGTATACCCTCGCCAATTCGGTGTTATACAATTTGACCGGCGGTACAGTTTTAAGACATCGACCGCCGGCCTCAAAGACCATGATTTCACTTTTTCTTACATTATATACCAAACCATGGTGATTAGCATATTTTTCGCATATGGATACCAGTCGCCTGAGACCGCAGACCGAGGCGCTCAGCAAAGCCGAGTCATCAGCATAATTTATATTATTAACGCAAACACCGTCTATATAGCATCCAGCTCGCTCTCTGCTGAGCGCCTCGATCAGCTCGTTGACGTAGAGGTTAAAAAGAATAGGTGAGCTTATCCCCCCTTGTCTTACACCACACTCCAGGCTGTAAGGTTGCGATAACGCCCCTGCCCATCGTACCTGATTAATCTGGTCTCCATACCAATATCTTAGAGTGTTAATCAGCTCATGCAGCAGTTAATCGAACTGCTAATGTACCTGGACGAATAATATTTCTAATTGTTTCAATTAATACTATAAAAGGTATAAGAATAGAAGGAGTTCCTTGAGGGATTATATGAATAAATATATGTTGAGAATTATTTAATCATCCATAAATTATAAATCTTAATCATAAAGGAAGAGAAATAGATAATGAAAGAGTTAAGTGACTAGTTCTAGTGAAAATATAGGGGAATAATCCTAAAAAATTATTAAATAAAATAAATGTAAATATTGAAATAAAAATAAATGTAGATCCTTGAAAATAATTATTTTTTAGTAAAGTTTTAAATTCATTATGAAGTTTTAATAAAATAAAATTTCAAATTATAAAATGGCGATTAGGAATTAATCAAAAAGAATAAGGAATAAATAAAATTCCTAAAAATGTTCTAATTCAATTTAAAGACAAGGAAAATAAATTAGTTGAAGGATCAAAAATTGAAAACTCCAGAGTACTCCAGCTTTATCACATTTACCCCACAGAATATCGTAGGAAACGAGATCAAACGCCTTTGAAAGGTCTAGAAAACACGCGTGAACAGGTGTTTTGCGACGAACGTAGTACTTGACAGCCCACTTCAGAGACAGTATGGCACTTTCTGTGGATAAACCAGGTCGAAAACCGAACTGGTTGTCGTGTAATTTGATGTATTTATTAAGCTGTGTCTGAAATAGGCTATCAAGCACCTTAGCGATTACCGTCGCCAACGATATAGGCCTATAATTACTAATATCTGACATGTCACCTGTTTTATTCTTGACTATAGGAACAATGATCGTTTTAGTCATCAAGTTAGGTACATAAGAATGACTTACACACAAGTTAAAAAACAACGACAACAGTCTAGGCAAGTGCGGTCCCGCAAATTTAAGATGTTCGATGCTCAGTCCATCGTGACCTGGCGATTTGCCTCTTGCCATGGTACTTACAACCTGCTTAACATCTTTTGACTTAAATCTGATCCTCAGGTCACCATGTTCAAAAGCATCGAACATCGACACCGAAGGGCCCAGCGGTGAAGTTACCCTAAAGTTAGTTAATGTAGGAAAAATGTAATGTAGGAATTATAGTTTAATGTAGGAAAGAAAGAAAACATTGCGTACCTAATAAAGCACTATTTCAAGAATTTGTCAATCCATTGTGTATTGTCGCTTTGTACTGCAGTTGAATAATAATACTGCCGTCTTTTAACTAAAACCACGTTAACCCCAAAAACAGATTTTGTAGAAAACCGCAAAAAACGCGCGAATTATTATTTCTAGAAAACTGTTATACATAGATCAGTGATTGTTAGACATAATTAAAACACATGTTTCCTAGCATAATTTATGATATATAGTTATATACATCCATAGAAATATAATTTAAATTATATAAAAACAGGGTTTTTTTGGTTTAGTCAAGCATTTTAAATATATATTATTCTTGATTACCGTACTAAAACGTCGCTAACCTACACTTAGAGACTTTTTAGTCAAGCATTTTAGTTAAATATATTATGGTTCGTAATGTTTTAAAGATTTACTCTAAAATGCTTATCTATAAACTCGCTAAGTCACTTAGCTGTTGTGTAGCTTAGATTTTTCTAATATTTACACATTGTTACCTTTCATAAAAGAAGTTAAGGCACATAAACGTCTTTCTAGCTAAGTGTTTTTGCAAAATTTAGAAAAAAGTAAAAAACTTGCGCTTTTTTACTAAGCTAGAAAAAGGCTACTCTTACTTCGATAACTACTAGCGTTTTTATAGTTTAGCATTTAATATTAAAAAAAACTGGGAAAACAAATAAAATGCATTACCAAAGTTAAAATAAATTTTAATCAAAGTTTAAAAAAATCAAAGTTTCTCTCTTTACTTAGTTTTATTTATAAAACATTTTTATATCAAAATAAATCACATGGTATCTTTGTAGGTATTATTAAATATTAATAACATATTAAGTAACTATTATGTCACATTAAAAATTAAAAAACAACAGTATTATACTATCCAAGCTACACTAAATTATTGAGATCTCAAAATTACCACTAGACACAGTCTTGATTAATTCTTTTTAAGATTTTCTTAACTTAATGTCCAAGACAGTTTATAGAATATAATAAAGTTATTTTAAGGCTCTCTGTATTGCCATGTAGGGCCAATTTGCGTTTTAACAACAATAACATTTCAATCACACAGTATTACTTACCTACACTAACTTAATAATAATAAAAGACATCAAAAATTGTTTTAATCACAGATTTTAAGGAACTTTGTGCTCAATATCTTAAACAGACATATCCTTAATCAATAAAGTAATCCAACATAAAATTTTTGTTTACAAAAAGACTAACATAAAAATTCTTTAAATCAATAAAATACTCTCACATAAAATCAGTTCTGTTTATGTACCTAATCTAATCACTTATTATTAAAACCGAGCTCTACCTTATTAGATAACAGTCATCATTAAAAAAAAGAACAACAGTGTTCTATAAAATATGTAGGAACGCTCAACGCCGACATATTCATAATTATGTTCAAAACGAAGATCCAGCTAAAGTCTGGAAATTCTTAAAGTCGCTAGGAATTGGTAAAACTCAACAAAATTGTCTCCCTAACGATATTAACCTTAACTCTTTAAATAATCACTTCTCAACATCGTCGTCCAATTTTGATAGGACAAAAAAATCTATTACTTTACATTCTCTTTCATCTTTACCATTGCCTGACTATTCTCCCCTTGTCATTTGTCAATTTTCTGCTTGTGATGTTAAGAAGAGTGTATTGACCATAACTTCCAATGCAGTTGGTAGTGATGGTATAAGTCGCAAAATGATCGTACCAATTATTGACGAGATTGCACCGATAATTTGCCATATCTTAAATTTCTCCATAGCCAGTGGCGTTTTCCCAACTTCTTGGAAAGCAGCCCAAATAATTCCTTTACCCAAAATCAGTAAACCCTCATCTTTTTCTGACTTCCGTCCTATTTCTATTCTCCCTTTTCTTTCTAAAGTCTTTGAACGCTTAGTGTACTACCAACTTAAAACTTTCCTTTCTGATGCTAACATTCTTAACCCTTTACAATCAGGTTTCCGACCTGGTCACAGTACTACTACAGCGTTAGTGCATATCACTGATGATATTAGATTAGGCATGGAAGAGGGTAAAGTTACAGTTTTGGCTCTCTTAGACTTCAGCAACGCATTCAACACTGTTGATTTTGAAGTCTTGCTTGGTCTATTACACTCTCTTAACATATCTCCAAGAGCGATTGACTGGTTTCGTAGTTACCTGTTCGGTCGTCAGCAGCAAATTTGCGTAGATCAGCTACGTTCCTCTTGGTGTAACACATCTGCTGGCGTCCCACAGGGCGGCGTTTTGTCTCCATTACTCTTCGCAGTTTTTATTAACTCTATCACGAATAAATTACTCTCTTCCTACCATCTTTACGCAGATGATTTACAAATCTATACGCAAGCTCCTGCATTAAACCTATCAGATGCCATAAACAGGATAAATCAAGATTTTATAAATATTTGTGACTGGAGTAAATCATTTGGACTAAGAGTTAACCCGTCCAAAACGCAACTAATTGTAATAGGCAGCTCAAAAATGATATCGCGAATTAAATGGGACCAACTTCCAAGTATTCATTGTGATGGAGAGATAGTTCCATTCTCTGAAAAAGTTAAAAACTTAGGGATTTATATAGATCAAACTTTATCTTGGGTTCCTCAGTTGCAGGAGGTCAGCCGCAAAATTTTTTCACACCCTGTGAGCGCCCGAGCAGCAATGTGCTAGCTCCCCGCGCGCCCTTCGTATTCCCGAACACTCCCGAATCGAACAAAACGCGAGCAACGTAAAACGTGTTTCTAGTTAAGAAACGTGGACTAGCGGTTATCAAGCTAAGGATTTATGAATATTTTTTGATCGTATTGCTTATTAGATGCAAATAATGTTTTTTAGCAAAGTGTTTTGTAGAAATCGCAGTATTGAAAGTACTTGACTAAAATACCGTTACGGTGGATTAACTAGAATTTAGACAAGTTTTTCACCGTAAGTAGTTTATAGCATTGCTTTTTTAAAGTTTTACGATAAATGATCCTTAGCTATAACCACGTAATACTCCCTTAGTGTGTTTGTAGTCAAGAATAATCAAATAACTAGGTTTAAGCTAATGAAATAGTAAGGAAATATTAGGGGAATAAAGAAGTTAAGGTACTTTAACGTGGATCTAGTTAAAAAGTATGGTATAGTCACCTTTAAGTTAAGGTTTTGTTGGATAATTTGCCATTTAACGGTAAATCAGATCTTTATATCTCTAAAACTAAAAGTGATAGACCCACGGTAGTTAGACAGAAAAATAGAGAATTTTAAACTGTATTAATTGGCCTTCAAAACTCAAAATTGTCTGTCTGAGGGTTAACGTGGTTTTAGTTAAAGGACGGCAGAATAATTTAAATTGCCGGAAGGCGGGCCATACGTTCAGCACCGTTGTATAACTTTTTTCCGAGGATATGAAGATGTAATATTGTCCTATGACATTATTTTGTATTAAAATATGGGTGTTAACTATAGAAGTTTATCTGCGTAGATCATTCTAATCGGTCTCATCCATAAGATACCAGTCGGAGATTATATTGGTACAAATTAACCGAAACTAAATAAAACTAAATAATTTTATAAACCAGCCGGTTATAATTTTGCCTGGTAAATACTCAGTAGAGTTATGTCAACTCAAATAATTATAATTAAATTAACATTGTGCTCCCAAAAACTATAGAGAAGAAAATAATTGCAAAACATGGATGAGTTCAAACTTTAAACTTTTCTGCTAACAAAGAATGTCCTGAACTGCTTCGGTCATGCTTTTAGAGACTACAGTATAACAGTGAGATTTCAGTGCGCTTCTATATTCTAAGGTAACATTACACCTTGTCATTAGACTGTACGAAAAATGTACATTCTGTATTTTAAATCATTGACCTAGTAAAAAAGAGGAGCGTTTTACGTTCACACAGTTTGGTAACATACGAGTACATACTGATTACGTCAGACTAGCAGATAAAACAGTATTCATGTCGTATTCTGTACAATGTCGCATGCATCGTATTGAATGTTTATGATGCTCACAGTACAGTTAGAAAGTAGGTACACGGTTAGGTGACTGCCCGAGTGACATTTCATTTTGAAAAATTAAAAATGGAAATTTAAAATACATATTAGTATTCGTGATAAGAAAATAATATAGAGAAACTAAACGTACTTTTTATGAATAAAAAGTAGAAGGAGCCGCGATATGTTACTTGCTAAGTAATTAAATAAATTTATAAATAGTAGGTAGTAAGTAGATTAGTGCGTAAACTACAGGCACGACATATTCTTCTTTAAGAATATGTCGTGCTAGCTACTCGCTTTAGTAGCCCTGAACGTCCTACTGAAAGGATAAATAAATTAAGTATTAAACTTCGGCCGTTCAGAGAATGCGTTCCTGACACGTCGCGATTGAACTGACGCAGTAACTTTGTAATGGCGTTGCAGTTACGATAAAAATATTTTTGCTGGTTGTTTATCGTTTTAACTATTGATGAGCATTAAAACAACATTATTATATCAATAATTAATGAATGTTATAATGTTGTGTCAAACTGAGTGTCAAATAACTTGGTAAACAATATTTTTCTAAATCTACACTGCGCTATTACAAGGTTATGTCAGCGCTTTATATTTGTAGTGCTGTGCCAACAATAACAGTGAATAATAGTATCGTAATCTGTTCTTATCGATACAGTTATACTTTATAAAATAATACGTTTTGTTTTTCTTTTCAAGAATTTGAAAATAATGGACTTTAGAATAACTTTTATTAAATATAAAAATAAAAGTACATTAAATACAAAGTAGCATTTTTATATTTAGGTTGAAAATGGTAACCCCAAATGGCGTTATGGGCCGCCATTTTGTGACGCTGAAACAGTCGTCTGTTGTCGTTTCGTGCGCATAGACCACGTTCTTCAAGTGTTTGCGATCTGTTGTTATTTGACTTTGATTGTGTCTTATATTGCGTTCTTTTTACTTTTGGTGCATAATAATGCCTAAACGTGGACAAACATTGAAAACTGGAGCCCGTGAGTTAATTATCAAGCTGCAAGATTACTTTGAGCGGGAGCGGCAAAATGGCGGACCCCTGGTTCCTGTCGAAAAAGTACAAGAACGCGTCTCTCAGGCGCTTGGAGTTAGCAAACGAACGATTACAAATATTAATAAAGAAAAGTTCGGCTCTACTGGCATGGAAGATAATATTTTACGTACTCCGAAGAAGAAACGTAGAACTAAACCCGTGACAGATATTGATACCTTTGACGCCGATGCAATCAGAAATCATATATATGGTTACTATTCCAGAAATGAATATCTCAACAGGATGAAGCTTTTGGCGTCGTTAAGAGAAGCTGGACTGTTTAGCGGGGGTAAAACTGCTTTAACGAAAATCTTAAAAGATATTGGTTTTTCGTATAAAAAAACAGACAAAAGAAAAATTTTATTAGAACGATACGACATCATTTTGAAACGGATAAGTTTCTTGAGAGAAGCAAAAAAAATTGATAACTGGGATAATGTCGTGTTCATTGACGAGACATGGCTAAACGCCAATCACACGGTTTCCCGTTCTTGGACGGATGATACACAAGCGTCGACGTCGAAAGTACCAATGGGTAAGGGGGCTCGTCTGATAATATGCCACGCAGGTACTGCAAAATACGGCTTTGTGGAGAACGCTTTACTGGCATTTCAATCAAAAACCACAAATGACTACCACGAGGAAATGAATGCCAGTACATTTAAAGAGTGGTTCCAGAACGTGCTTTTGCCCAGCCTACCAGAGCCTTCTGTAATATTGATGGATAATGCCTCCTATCACTCGTTTCAAATACAGAAACCACCTACCCAAGCTAATAAAAAAGAAGAAATGGTTGCTTGGTTACAAGCAAAAGGCATTGACGCAAATATGCAGATGCTAAAAGCAGAGCTAATTAAGTTAGTGAAAGAAAATAAAGCGGCAAATGTGCGATACGAAATCGATGAAATGGCTTTGGAGTACGGTCATCGCGTTCTAAGAATTCCACCGTATCATTGCCAATATAACGCGATTGAGCTAATCTGGGCTCAAATAAAAGGTTACGCCGCCCGCCACAATACTTCCCCGCCATTCAGCACGAAAAAGATGATGACCCTGTTAAAAGAAGCCTGCGGGAAAGTCACAAGAGATGACTGGGCAAAGGTTGTCGAAAAGACTAAAAACCTGATTATGGAACATTTTGACCGAGATATCAGGATTGATTCTGTAATTGATAATAATATAATTATACATGTAGGCGAAGATGATGATGAAGACACCACCTCCTCAAGCGAATCGGAGTCTGATTAATATTCTGTACGCACATTTAGTTCAATGTACTTTATTCCATAGAAATACAGATTGTAACTTTGTAAAAAATAATAAATAAAACAATTTTATTATATTAATATTCCCTTTTATTGTTTCCACGTAAAGAACTAAAATATAAATTTTAAATGATTCCGCCAATTTAAAACGGTCTAAATCTAATCATAAAAATAACGCGGCGGTTCATTTTGGAGTAACGGTAACGAACTCGGTATAATGTTGTGTCCATCACTAGTCGTGACTAACTGATAAGTGTCAGGAACGCATTCTCTGAACGGCCGGATAATAATTACACATACTTTCTGTACAAACATTCTCCTCTTTTAACAACATCGACCTTAATAATAATTTTTAAGTTTTATTTTGTCTCAGAGTAAACAAAAATATAATTTATTCGTTTACAAGTAGGTAGAGCACGCGTGTCTCCTTCGACCAGACAAATGAAGTTCGTTGGCCCCATTAATTTGTTCCTATAAAGCCTCTAGAATTAGATCACGATTCATGATACAAACACATCTTCTGAAGTTTGACAGTTGTTTTGCCTTTTGCTGTTTTAGTTCCTTTGTTTTATTGGAAGGGAGAATGCAATTATGATCATCGAAACATATAGAAAATTTTAAGATTGAATGTGTGATCAAACCTACCGAGTAGGTATATCTTTTTATAAAAGGGATGCGTACTGCGGCTGCGAACTGTAATGCAGATGCGTGACCAAAAAGTGTCGGTTGGCTGGAGCGAAACAGAACTGGATATTACTGCTCTACCTACCAGTGGCGAAGGGTGGATTTTTATAAAAGGGAAGCCGAAGATTCCGTGGACTTTTGTTCTACTTTATATTACTATTATTCTGTAGTTCATAGGTATTCGTGAGAAAATGTTTCGATTTTACCTAGTTGTCCCGAACTCATAAACTTAAAATACGAAAATGTTTCTCTGTTTGGAAGACTTCTTTGATCAATTAGATTAATTGTTTATATTGCTATATCCTAAATGATTCTACATACCTACTTACTTACTTTTAGAATCTGAGAATACTGTCTGTAAGCCACTTACTTATACGTATCGAAATGAGATAATTGTATTAAAATGTTTCGTAAATCCACAGCGCCGGCGTTTCTTATATTTATAATTCAATTTCGAGAATGATGTTTTATCGCACATCACATAATAGGATAGTCAATATAATATAACACTATTAACCTGTCCCTTATAACAACAAACTATTAAATTTGCTGAAAACAATACAAACAAGTACTTACAAAAATATTCCATAGGATCCCAACGCACTACGACAAAAATAAAGTCAACCAATGCACAACACATAATACACAATCATAAATAATTAAACATACAAATTTTACTACTTTAAACAAGAAAGCGAATTTTATAACCTATTTGCAGAAAATAAATACAAATATCTGTTTTTTCTTCAAATGGTCCTATCGTTTACCGATGATTCTGCCAAAGTCAAGACGCAAGCCGTATAAAAATATAAAAACAAATAAATATAATTAAAAACTAAAAATTCAGAAGAAAGGCTGATTTCTATCAGATTTAAATAATTGATAAAAACAAAGGAATGTCAATGGCAAATTGAGGACTTAACGTGAAATGAAATGAAACTTCGTTACAATTGGTCGGTCCACTGGTTGCAATAGTGCTTTCTCGCTCTCGCAATGTTGTAGTTGTATCTTTTATCCTTGTCATAAGCCGATGGCCACCGGCTTATATGGTACCTTAGATCGACGAATACAAAGTGTCACGTGACCGTACGATTTCCGTACAGTCTGTTGTACTGGATTCCTAATTTCGCGACCGGCTTACTGCGCTCCGCGCATGCGCGCTTTAAGTACTCTCTGACTGAACCATAACAAGTTGTTAGTTGACAACCTTTAATTACAAGATGGCGTTATGAGTACGTAAATAATTATATTGAAAATTATTATTACTGTAATTATTATTGCGATTTACGTAAGAGAATACTTTTTTGTTTTATATTATTTTGTATTGAGTGGATGTTGCGTCATTGATTTATAATTGATTAATAGACAATGCTAAGCGGTTTTTGCAAAGGTAAGCCGGTAGGAATCGAGTTATATGGACACTTCGCCACTACTACCTACTAAATATCTGTTAATTTTAATTGTTAAGTTTTACGCCCTTGGTCTAGTGTGTAAGTAAATTAAGTTCTGTTACGACAAGCGCGAGCGTTTCTATTTATATTTTCCCTTTATGGAAATGTCAGTGTGGGCTTATCTATGTAGGTTTAAGAAAGACAACTTTTAGAATGTGATTTCTATGGTGATCATAATTGGATATAATAGGTGTACTAAATCATTGGATTTTGGGTTTACAGAATTTTTTTACGAGTTATTTAAATAATGTTGATAATAAAATAATATATTAATATGTACACTAAATACGTATTTAACAAGAAAGATTTCTAAAAAAAATTCACATACAGGGTCCTTTTAAGACTTATACCTATTCAGTTGTACTGAATATATTTGATACTTTTGAATGCCCTAGGACCTAATGGCCTGACCAAGTATTTAAAAGGGGGGTGCGAAATTTCTCACAGTTGCATTAATTTATAGATTGGCTTATGGTATAACCATTGTTAGTAATATGTAAGTAAAAAGCTCCCAGTGGCTTACCACTGGGAGACTTGATTGGTATTAACGGACCTTAGTCCGTTAATACCAATCAAGTCTCATAGAAGGTCATAGTTAATCTATCATAACAATAATGTCATACACATAGGAACACAATATTAAGCTAAACATTGAGGATAGTTGAAATGTAAAGAACTGTGTTAAAAGCTTTATGTATAAAAGTACTTCTAATTTTATCTTTTAAGTGTCTTAAGGGAATAAGCCAATGTCTCTAATATAGATCGATCAATAATTTATTTTTATCTCGGGGGATTATATTGACAGAGTAACTGTTGATAGATTATATTTATTATATTTTATAATTACGCGTTTATTATAAGAAGGTATTTATTTTTTATTTAATATTTATAGTTGCTGTGTGTTTGACATTTTTGTTAAATCATATCATAATAGACTAGTGTCACGTCTAGTATTTTCGTTGGTCAAAACAAAAATGATGTTATTAAAATAAATTTGTTTAATCTTAGTATTGTAATTTAGTAGTTTATTACTTAATTCTTATATTATACCACGTATATATTGGATACACATTAGTGCATCAATCAATGAACTAGACGTAATTTTTGATGATAGACCTTTTGATTGTATTCATACGTAAATACAGATCGCTCTATCAATTATTGAGTAGTTGCAAACACGATTTATTATCATTTTGTAATACGTGCCAAATAAAAAGATATTTTAATAGAAGTACCTGTTTTAAATAACGTTTATAAATGATTATGTAAAATACATAAAGCGTTACTACCAAAACAAAGATGATTCGTCAATACCAAACAAGAACTAGAAGCACCTACTTGAATATAGTCACAACCTGTGTATTGTGCAATTCATGTTTACAAAACACTTAGAGAAAGACAAGTACACTAAAAAAGTACCATTATGTTAATAACACATGAATACCTAGGAGCTAAAAATAGTCAAGCATAAAATTTTTTATGGATGTTTTAATAGCTTATACTAATATACGGGTCTCATATCGGTAAAATGAAAGGTTATTACTTTAAATTGTCACGCGACCTACGTAAGTCACATTGTAGCAAGTTTGTAGGTCAAACAGTTTAGAAACCTTAAAGGGTGTCAATATCATAACGAGTTGTTACCTAACTGGGATTAATAATATTAATAATGTAAATGATGACAATACTTATTATATTAGGTATATTGTTATCATTTACATTTACAAAATACTTATTACTATTAGACTAAGGAACTTTTCCTTTTTAACTATACTGACGATTAAAGAAGAAACTGTTCTTAAAGCTATGGGAAAAGGTCTGTTGATTAAATAAGGAAAACTTGACACAAAATCCATCTGACCAGGATAGTACTTTTCTCAATTTCTCCTTCGTCAATGAAGGGATCCCGCCCAAACGGTGGGATCTTTAACGAGTTTTATAATAATTCTCCGTAAGGTATAGTTAACATATAAACATGTATACATTTTCACCAAAATCGATAAAAAGATGGCGGTATTATATACAGCGTACTTAAGAACGAAAAGTTGTATAACCAACTTAAATTAGAACCTCGTATATACCTACCTTACAAAACTTCACTGTGATGTACACACAAACTGATTACATAGTCGTACAAAAATCAGAGTCGTACAATCAATCCCTCAATTTTTGTTTTGATTAAAACTATAACACGAATGCAGTGAGTAAACTAGACATATAAATACGAATAAGGTATAATAGTTACCTTGTTTACTTGCTTGAGTGCTTCGTGGAAGATATGTCGTGTTTATTTATGTAATATTGATGAAGAAGGCGTCAGTGTAAAAGCGCGTCGAGAAGTGTCGTGAAGTCGGGCGGGCGGAGTATGACCAATGCCGCGCGTCGCTCTCTACAGTCTCACAGATGACGCGTTGCCCTGCAATCCTACTGCGCACCGCGTATCTTACGTATACGTATACTCTCTGGTTAACGTTCATCCGTTGGAAGGAGGGTAATCCCTCACTAGGAACGTAGAAAATGAATATCTGGCCGTTTAGGACAATGCATGTCTGCAATTTTAAATGTACTACATTTGAATCTAATGAACCGATGATTATATCTACAAATACATATACTTAATACCCTAATCTAATAATGAAATAATGTAATACTCAGAATAATGAAGCTAACTCTAAGTTTCACAAGTAGAACTCATGGAAGTAAACCAAAAAGTGATGACAAGCTGTTGAAGCCTGTACTGGTTAAAAAAACTTTGTTTATTCTGTTATGACGTTATGAATGAGTCATTTATTTTTATTACGTAATTTATCCGTTTTTTTACTGAATAGTAAAACGTACTTCGTTAAGTTTAGTTATGTTTATTGTGCAAGAATTTATACTTAATAAAAAATACACTTATTCTAATGTTTAATTTTTAATGTAATAATTTTAGTTCAGAGAGACCGCGACTTACAGTAGAGCAAAGTATTTTGAAGTTCTACATCTAATAGGTTTTTTATAATGTTTACAGTTTGCTATAACATATAACTATTAAAACTCCCTAGCACAAGAAGATCTTGTAAGAAAACACAAGCTACACGTTCAAAACATATTCTCTCCTATTTTCCCAACGAAATAAATGAATGACGCTGCACGACTTATAAATATTATCTAAAAATATAAAAAGGTCTACTCGTAGGTGGCGCGTGTTCTACATAAAACGATATCAGACAGAAGTGGGCCGCCACTTCAAAGAGCCCGTTATCTCGATCACCTCGGCCATTATTACCTAAATGTATTTACATGATTTATTTTAACATTTATCAACGAACCTTAACGTTACAGAGAAAGATTTATTGTTAAAAGTTATTTATGGTATTTTGTTTATTTATGGCAGTTAATGAATTATTTTTTTTGTTTAAGTATACATAATTATTTAACTCGGTATTTCGGGAAAAGAAAGCTATGAAGATAAAAGCTGAAGGTGATGGCCTCGACTAGAAAAGAAGTTGAAACACAAAAGGCTATAAGAAACACTGTCGCAATATAAGTATAGGGCAAAAAACGTTCATTTTAGGCCGGAAAAAAGCTTAATATGTATAAAAAAAATCTCTGGGTCTTCGAACATTCAAAAACATCATTTCATTATATTGTGTTTACAAAAAACGTTAAGTGTTATTCCTTCATAAATTGGAAAACATTTAGTCATGCGCATGTAGCTGTTAAATAGGCTATACAATAAATTATACTTAATGCCATAACAACCATTGAAAGTGTGTAGGTACTAGTGGCGAAGTGTCCATATAACTCGATTCCTACCGGCTTACCTTTGCAAAAACCGCTTAGCATTGTCTATTAATCAATTATAAATCAATGATGCAACATCCACTCAATACAAAATAATATAAAACAAAAAAGTATTCTCTTACGTAAATCGCAATAATAATACAAAATTATAGTAATAATAATTTTCAATATGATTATTTACGTACTCATAACGCCATCTAGTAATTAAAGGTTGTCAACTAACCACTTGTTATGGGTCAGTCAGAGAGTACCTAAAGCGCGCATGCGCGGGGCGCGGTAAGCCGGTCGCGAAATTAGGAATCCAGTACAACAATACGTACGGAAATCGTACGGCCACGTGACACTTTGTCT
Organism: Schrankia costaestrigalis; assembly: GCA_905475405.1. Lineage (NCBI taxonomy): Eukaryota > Metazoa > Arthropoda > Insecta > Lepidoptera > Erebidae > Schrankia > Schrankia costaestrigalis. The sequence goes on along the minus strand of FR997843.1, from coordinate 10,680,571 downwards.
TCGTCGATATAAGGTACCATATAAGCCGATGGCCACCGGCTTATGACAAGGATAAAAGATACAACTACAACATTGCGAGAGCGAGAAAGCACTATTGCAACCAGTGGACCGACCAATTGTAACGCAGTTTCATTTCATTTTACGTTAAGTACTTAATTTGCCATTGACATTCCTTTTTGTTTTTATCAATTATTTAAATCTATACGATGTATGGCTATCTTTAAATAAATGAGATTTAAAAAAAAAATATTTAAATCTGATAGAAATCAGTCTTTCTTCTGAATTTTCAGCTTTTAATTATATTTATTTGTTTTTATTTTTTTATTCTCTCCATCTTGACTTTGGCAGAATCATCGGTAAACGATAGGACCATTAGAAGAAAAAACAGAATTATTTATTTTCTGCAAATAGGTTATAAAATTCGCTTTCTTGTTAAAAGTCATTGAGGTAATTATGTACTACGTACTTTAAAGTAGTAAAATTTGTATGTTTAATTATTTATGATTGTGTATTATGTGTTATGCATTGGTTGACTTTATTTTTGTCGTAGTGCGTTGGGATCCTATGGAATATTTTTGTAAGTACTTGTTTGTATTATTTATCAGCAAATTTAATAGTTTGTTGTTATAAGGGACACGTTAATAGTGTTAGATTATATTGTCTATCCATAATAATGTGTTGTGTGATAAAACATCGTGAAATTAAATTATAAATATAAGAAACGCCGGCGCACTTTGGGGCGCCTACGAATACCTATGAACTACAGAATAATAGTAATATAAAGTAGAACGAAAGTCCACGGAATCTTCGGCTTCCCTTTTATAAAAATCCACCCTTCGCCACTGGTAGGTACACTAAAACAATTGATATTTCGTTTACATTATGCAACATCGTGTTCACTTTCTGATTGCAGATGCAGACGGCGCCAATGATTGAACCAAATAACCTATAGTGCTTATGCTAAATCGAGTCTATTGTTCCTGTATATACTCTGTACTTGTATGTAATGGTTATGGTCGTAATAAAATATATTTGGCTCGGCTCAATACTTGATAGGTCCTGACTCACCTCGGTTGAAAAGCGTTTACTTGTCACAATAATAAGTACTTACATAAATGTTTTCTTTCTATGGGGGTATGATCACTACGATCTTTAAAAACCTGCTATGCTTAATTTACATTTATATGTTTATATATGTCGCAGGGAAATGAGGAAATCAGGGATTTCACGAAATCCTTTCTAACCACCCTACAAAGACGCAAGCGATGCTGGGCAAAAGCTAGTACATAATATTTAGGATTTAATCTATAAACTAAGGTTAGTCTATTGTTGTACTTATGTAGATTTCAAAACTTTGTTACCATAATAACGTATATCGTGATAGAGTTGTCTACACATTTAGAAACTACGGAAGTTTATATATAAATCAATTAATCTGTTAACTGTCTCGAATGTGATGGCGGTAGCCGTGAAATTATATATATGAGCTGCCATATTGGAAGTTCTATTTGGCGATGTTTCAGAGACACGCGACGTTTCACCCAAATGTCGTAAAAGAAATGTTGCTATAATTACTATATTACTTCCTGGGTGTTAGCTAGCACCTGCTTGATGCAAATCATTGCTTCCACTGGCTGTTAAAAGGGAATACTTTAGTAATTGAAATGAATCATCATAACAGCCCATTAATGTCCCATTGCAGGGACGGACCTCCTCCCGTGACGGAGGGGTATTTGGCCTACTACCTAATACCACGCTGGCCAGACGGATTGGTATACGGTTTAATTTCAAGTTTTCCATTTTTTTATTTCGTAAACATTATATTCACGGATATTCCCTTAGTCGGTTTTTGCGACACCCATGGGATGAGATGGGGTGGTGACATATTGTATTCTTACTCCGTCACTACACGGATTGTAATGAATAAAGGTTTTTAATTGTTCGCGTTCGATAAGATCTGGTTTCCTTGCTGTGCCGTGCGATTGGCGTGCATTTTTCGGGTCTCAAATGCATAGACTTTTTATGAAAGACAAACTTCATTGAGAGAAAATTATGCTGAATAGTTAGAGACAGAGAAAAAAATAGCCATCTGTTGTCTGAAAATGAGAGATTTATAAAAGAACAGCTTTAACAATTTCGGTTCGTATTTTTTTCGATTATTTAATATCCGATTTATAATTTTTTAAAACAAAAATCTTAAAACTATTTGACTAAATTACTAAAACAAATGATAGCATTGATCAGTACTTCTACATATTTGATAAAATTGTATCAGAAGCACAGTGTAAATTTTCTAAGAGTACAAAGAATTAAATTATTGCCCTCTAGTGGCCATACTCGTAACTATTGGACATGTTGCTTTGTCATTGTAGAGCCGTATTGATGTCAGAGTCATACTCCGTTGAACTGTGTAACTTTGTTGGAAGTTTGGTCAGTGTTAGCTAGATGGCTCTGCCAACTGCTTCTAAATACACTCTATAGTGTAACCAGGAGCACCTTAAGTAAACGGAATGAAAGAGGTTTGCAATTATTAATGCATTATTGATGATAACTCTGTCACTATAGAAAACACGTTATCATCTAATTACTCCAAAAAAAGATAGAACATATTGTAAAAAATAGAAGGCCAGAAAGTGCAAACGAGATAGATATAGAAAAATGTTATGGCTTAAAGCCATGATGAAAGACTCAGATGATAATGCGACATCTATAGTATAAATCACGGTATAAATATTGTAAATGGCGTAACCGGCGTAAACCTCTGTGGCGTAGTGGTTATATAACATGACTGTTACGTAGAGGTCTCGGGTTCAATTCCCGCTCAATGCAAATCTTTGTGTGCATGAACATGATTGTTTGCATTGGTCTGAGTGTTTCTATGTATACTATGTATGTATTTAGAAAAAAAAGTATTTAAGTATGTTTATCCGTTGTCTAGTACCCATAGAACAAGCTCTGCTTAGTTTGGGACTAAATGACGTTGTGTAAATGTGTGTGGATAAAAAAAAAAAATATCTACTAAAATTAATTAAAAACAAATAATTAAACTAATGACGATAGTTAAATGAAAAATAAGTTATTAATAAATAATGTAACTGTCGCGGTAGAGACACTAATAAGACTTTCAATTGACATTTCGTTAAGTATCTCTCTATCTTACCCTATTGTTGCATTAGTAATTACTAAGGAGACAATGTGGAATTATGTATTAAGTCTATAACTACATAAGTAACTATAACCAAACAATAAGAAGAGGACTTTTTGATTTAGATGTGATTAAATTTATATCTATACTAATATTACAAAGAGGTAAAGTTTTTATTGAAACGATTTTAAGTATTCTTTCTGTGTTGAATAGTCCATTTATCGGAGAGTGTCATAGGCTTTATAGTATCACGCTATGACTAATATAGGAGTAGAGCGGTAAAGAAATATTTTCAAAAAAGGGACGCGTTTTTTTTTGCCGCCTAACGCAGTGGGCCAGCTAGTACATAATATTAAGTATTATGTTGTATCCATTTTGCATACGTAATTAATATTGTTTTTTGATTCACTGTACAAACTTAAACTGTTGTTTGTTTTAATTTTCTGTTGCACTGTGATATGATACTTAAATATGTGGCGCTGTATCTATTGTATTATCAACTTAGGTTTAATAAATATTTCATCATTTTCTTCTATATGAGCAGGAAAGGCTTCCATCAAAAGATGCCTTTTAAGTAATGAACAGTCTATTGCGAGTGATTAGAAAAGAGACTCTCCTTTGCAAACACGAAAGGCCTGAATACAACCCGTCTGGCCAGCGTGGTATTTCTAGGCCAAGTTTCCTATCATATAGCTGTATAGAGGAGGCCAATTTTTGCATCAGAAAGAATACATGGGCTGCTAAGAGCAGATGTTGTGATCAGATGTATTCAGTCAATAACGTCATAGGCCTTTTTCAAAATTCTCTTTTTTAGGCAACATTCTTACTATTTAGGCATTACTGTACCTTATGATTAGACGACCCAAATACATGCCTCACTGAAGTGACTGTCGTGGAGACCTTTTGGGTAGCATGCATACGCGGGTTCGAATTCTACGCAAGAAAGCAAAAACTTTATTGTGCAATCAAATTCTCGTGCCCATTTAATTGATCGCTAGATCAAAATTGTTTTTAATTCTTAAAAATAAAAACAAATCTTCAAAAACGTATCTATTTGAATGGAAGGTAAAGCATAGCATATAAGTGGTGTACATATATGACGAGACGTCTATAGGTGTGGAGTTGAAAGTAATTTACATTTTAAAATGTTCGAGGAAGGTATCTCGGAGAGCTTAGGGCGACTTTACGCTTGATTTATAGGCTCAGGTAACTGCTAAAAAATTCAAATTTTTCTACCGCAAGCTATAGTTCTCATTTAAAATGTTACTACCTTCTAACTTTGTGGGGAATTCATTAAAATGATGTTACATAGGTGTTATATTAAAAGTTTAAATGATTTACTAGTTGGTGCCGTGACTTTGTCTTCGCAGGATTAAAATGTTTATAAATTGTAGCCTATGTGGTTTACTGACGTACAAGATATATATTTGTAAAGTTTCATTAAAATCTATTCAATAGTTTTTATGTGAAAAGGTAACAAGCATTCATACTAACTTTCGCCTTTACAATATTAATAAGCATTAAGATAAGCTATATTGAAAATGATGACGGAGTAAGAATGCACGATGTCACAACAAGAGCTGGACTGTTTTTTTAATCACTCAAATAATTGTGTTGCATAGGATTCGTATCCGTGATCACATTGCACGGCTTTCAGATTCGAAAGCACGCAAAGGAATCTCGCGAATCGAGCTTCAAATTGTTTTCATTGGTCACCTGCAGTAATTTGGAATTATAACAATTATGTAATAATTAATTAATAATAATACGATATTTATAATGTAATGATATAATTAATCTATATTTTTTTTGTTTTTGTTTTATATAATTTTAATTTAATTATTTCTTTTTTCTGTTTTATTATATTACTAGCTGACCCGGCGAACTTTGTTCCGCCTTAATGGCAATAAATAAGCTGTTTTTTTGTTTATTTTTATTTGAAAAAAAATACAAAAAATATGAAATACCTACATTAATCATTCATCTGTATTTTAGTACATAGGTTGCTCTTCACTGAAGTACCTTGTGATACACGACATTTTTTGTTTTATTATCAGGCGCACATGCCACGTATAATTGACGATGGGAAACTCGATTCATCGACAGGTACTTGACCATTACCGATAGTCAGCAATTTCTCCGAGAAATCTTCAGCAGATATATCATTAAGCAATGTAACTCTCATGTTTGTTGTCAGCTGCAGTTTTTTCACATAGCGCCATAGATTTAACGATTTGAGGCAAGCGTTTATTTCGTCGGCAGCCGTAGATCTTGGAATTACTGGCAGCGATCTTGGAATTAACGGGATAAAAAGTATCCTATGTTCGTCTCCTGGCTCTAAGCTACCTCCCTACCAATTTTCAGCCAAATCTGTTCTGCCGTTCTTGAGTTATAAGTGGTGTAACTAACACGACTTTCTTTTATATAATAGGTCGGGGAAAAAGTCTTTTCGCATAACGTAGGTATAAACTTATTATAAAATTTCTTTGACTGTACTACTTGTGTCTGGCTGGTTTTGGTAACATTAAAAAGGTTACATTATAAAGAAAAGAAAAAAATAAAAAAAAGTTGTTTCCCGCTATTTTCATTTGTTTTTCTCTCCGTAAAAATGAGTGAATCTAATGAAGAAATTCGATACATTTTAAAATTTTATTATAAAAAAGGCAAAAATGCAACTCAAGCAGTGAAAAAATTTTGTGATGTTTATGGACCTGATGCAGTGTCAGTAAGAGTAGCACAAATTTGGTTTAAACGTTTTCAGTCCGGAAATTTTGATGTTAAAGATGCACCTCGCTCTGGTCGCCCTGTTACGAATAAAATTGACGCCATTTTTGAAAGAGTGGAGCAAGATCGGCATATTAGTAGTTACGATGTAGCTGAAGAACTGGGAATTGACCACAAAACAGTTTTGACCCATTTGAAGAAAGCTGGTTATACAAAAAAGCTCGATATTTGGGTGCCACACGAGCTCACTCAAAGAAACTTAATGAACCGTGTACTCATTTGCGATTCATTATTGAGACGTAATGAAACCGAGCCGTTTTTGAAGAGATTGATAACTGGCGATGAAAAGTGGATCACGTACGACAAGAACGTGCGAAAAAGGTCGTGGTCGAAAGTTGGCCAGGCTTCACAGACTGTGGCCAAACCTGGCCTAACACGAAATAAGGTGATGCTGTGTGTATGGTGGGATTGGAAGGGCATTGTTCATTATGAGCTTTTACCGCCCGGCAAAACCATCGATTCTGATCTTTACTGCCAGCAACTGATGAGATTAAAGGAAGCAGTCGAGAGAAAACGGCCGGAATTGATCAACAGGAAGGGTGTGGTCTTTCATCACGATAACGCTAGACCACACACATCTTTAGCCACTCAGCAAAAATTAAGAGAGTTCGACTGGGAGGTCCTAGTGCATCCACCATATAGCCCTGACCTTGCGCCTTCAGATTTTGACCTGTTTCGGTCTCTTCAGAATTCTTTAGGTTCTGTAAGGTTGACCTCAAGAGAGGACTGCCAAAACTATTTGTCCCGTTTTTTTGATCAGAAGTCCCAAAGTTTCTACAGTAACGGGATAATGTCTCTGCCCACAAAATGGCAGAAAGTTGTTCAACAAAACGGTACATATATATTGTAAATAAATGTAAATAAACTTTGAAAAAAATGTCTTGACTTTTCATACAAAAATACGAAAAGACTTTTTCCCCAACCTAATATACAGGGTGTTTGGTACATCGTTTGCCAAATTGAAATAGCTAATAGAAGAGGTCATTACCCGTCTTTCCTCACTCACCTAGCCGGTTTTAACCTCAACATATTTTAGATATCGATGTAAAGGTATTTTTTAAGAAAAACCCAATATTTACGATGAAAACTTAAATTAAAAAAAATATGTCTTCCGTGAGTCCTTATAATTATGTTTTATTTTAAAGTTTAATATTAGGAGCATCAAATAAATTCAACATAGCTAGCCAAGAACGCCAACTTTTTCTTTTATTGACTGACAAAACTGTTGAGATAAGGAAAATTTAAAGATATGATCAACTTCACAGTACAATAAAAAAATAAATAAAAGAGAGAAAGTTCTTCCATTTTCTGAAAAAATGCCTTACTTTATCCTCTTTCCATTGGTATACAACATGTTATAAAATAGTAAATAGTTTTTCTACAAAACATGTGTAATACATAATCCGAAGTAAAGAAAACACGTTTGATGAATAAGCAAAGGTAAATTTACTAGCTATAATTGCTATAATTGATTCATTCTAGCGTACTTACCTAGTTACTTTAGTTTTTTTTATCACTGCATTGGGTCTAGCTTATCACATTTGAGTTAATTTTAATATAATAAAAGAAAAAAAAATTTCATCATTTACTATAGCGTCAATAATTACGATTAATGTTAGGCATCAAACGTGTTTTCTTTACTTCGAATTATGTATTACACATGTTTTGTAGAAAAACTACTATTTTATAACATGTTGTATACCAATGGAAAGAGGATAAAGTAAGGCATTTTTTCAGAAAATGGAAGAACTTTCTCTCTTTTATTTATTTTTTTATTGTACTGTGAAGTTGATCATATCTTTAAATTTTCCTTATCTCAACAGTTTTGTCAGTCAATAAAAGAAAAAGTTGGCGTTCTTGGCTAGCTATGTTGAATTTATTTGATGCTCCTAATATTAAACTTTAAAATAAAACATAATTATAAGGACTCACGGAAGACATATTTTTTTTAATTTAAGTTTTCATCGTAAATATTGGGTTTTTCTTAAAAAATACCTTTACATCGATATCTAAAATATGTTGAGGTTAAAACCGGCTAGGTGAGTGAGGGAAGACGGGTAATGACCTCTTCTATCAGCTATTTCAATTTGGCAAACGATGTACCAAACAGCCTGTATAAGATAGATAGATAATCAATAATGTCAATAATTAAAATATTGTTCACCGGGAATTTGTGCATGCGGGGTTAGCCAGTAAGTGGTTGTTACACAAGTAAATGTATGATATGTAAATGAATAATACAATATGTAACTGTGGAAACAATCGTTGGTTGACCTAATAAAAATAAATAAAATAAATAAATTGGTTTTAGATTATTATTTATGTAATTTATGTTAGTTACAAATGAGAAAGAAAGCTTAGGTTTGCCAAAAATCTTCATCGATATTAAAGTATTAACACAAAAATACTTTTTCACAGCAATTTATTATTTACCGCACGTTCAATCACCATACAAACCGACTATTCAACTTTATTATAGATATAAGTCTATAAAATAACTAAGTTTGTAATAACTTATGTATGTAGGTATACATAATTATGTAGCATAAACAGCCTTCAATAAAGTGTTAAACTAATAACTTTCAATACGCTTACAACTTGTCTTAAGTAAATTAATATATTATTATTACAAGGTGGAACAAGCTCCGATTGCGGTGTTGTCAGTAATTTATATGCGGTGTTGCTAACATCTGGTGCCTGTTTATTCAAGAATGTAATACAAACTTAGTTCAAGACATGCTTCTACTACATCTTTATTTATTACTGGAAATGACTAACTACGTCGGGATTTTATTATTTTGGTCTATATTCACCACTGAGGCCATTAGTTAGCGAGCCTTGCTTGAAGAGTGTTGCTTTTGCTACCCGAAGATATCATAGTTTAGTTGATAGACCGGATCCCTTCCACCTTAAGCACGTATTCGCCGCATTGCATGATTGGTTTGCTCTCTTTATATTTAAGAAGATGCTGTGGATGCGGCTTTGGTTCGGTGTGCTATGAATGTGCTCTGCTCTTTGACACTTCAAATGTACTGTCAAAATGTTCAAATGAAGGAAGTCTAAGTGCTATATCGATCAATATCCTTAATTATTGGTTCCAATATGCGTCATTATTAAGACTGAGCATATTTAGGTTAAAATTGCCATTTTTTAAATATTTATTATCAGCTATAACTGTATATAAATGTAAGAAACGTAGCGACGTTTTATCTTTACTTGACGAGGTCTCCTGATCCTGAGCTTACAGGAGAAACAGTTGTGGAAAGTTAAGTAGGATTAAAATATAAGACTGTATATCTCATCCAGTAATAAAGTGAGTTTGTGAGTAGTACGAGATGCAGCGGGTGACTTATTAACTTACAGAGATATTACGTAACAACAACAGGTGCTTAGTAAAAACATTTTGCGAGGTGCATTTCATTAAGTTTTAGCCCCAGCCCCACATTTTTATTATTCTGCATTGTTTAATCTGCTAATATTTGCTTATATCTGCAATATAATACAATTTTTTATTTTTGTATACGTACTATACCACATAACTTTCGTGGTGCTATTATTTTCTACAGAAATTTAACATTATTTTGTAGAAGAGTAGCTTTTATTGAGGTAGGTAGTTTCTAAGAGGCCCTTTTCGAATACTTGGAAAGGAATTAGAATAATTTTAGCAACATTTACATTAGGTTTAAATATTAAATACGATCTTGAACGTTATATTAATTACATGACACAAACAACCACTACTCTTTCGAATGACTATAGTAGAGCTCTGAGAAGTATGTGGCTAAAAACGCATGTCTTGAATACCACTTGAAAAACAAGCCTAAATTCTCAGTGTACCTATTCATAGAAATGTACGAGCATAACATTGATTAGAATGTACGTCTAGGTAATATAATGCTGCTCCTAATTGAGGTTGGCTCAATCTCACCCCAGGCCTATCCCATTCGCCTCACAGTTCCACGCGACAATAAAATAAGCAGTTTTCCGATTTGTCGTTTTATTTTGTCTTTTCTATTCGTTCAAGAAAATGGAGGCCTGGGTTCTCTGACTGTTTGTGCACTAGAATTAACCACATGTTTTATCGGAAAATACTTTGTAGATAACATTATTCGTATTCAGAATAAATTGTATTTAATTTTATTCTATTGTGATCTGTACTGATATTTTTTTTGTAAAAAAAAATATATCTTTATTAATCTTTGTCTATGAATGTCTTATTGCAGGACTGGCATTACGCTGACCAGGTGGGTTGGTATCGGGTTTTGGGGCAAAGCTTTCTTGGATATTAACTAACATCGTGCAAGGCTGTTGCATACAGTTAATAGGCTACCATGGTTCCCATGATTGGTACCTGCATGTTATAACAATTTTCTAATTTGCATTTGTTTAGCATGTACCAAATAAGCGTTTAAGCTAAGTTTGTACATAAATCAGACAGGACTTTAGCAACATTCCTCACGTGAAGCTCACCGCCGACACAAGGGTAAGGTAAAATTAAACTTTGTCATTAAAGACTTAATTTGTACTACGGAAAATTATGTGACGAGAACAGTTTTAAAGTTTTAGTGAAACCATTAAAAAGCTTTTGGCCAGGCTATTAATGTTTGTAGACAAATGGCCTAGACTTTATTAATTTCTGTTGCCTGGTGGTCGAAAAAACGTGAAAGATATTAACATCCATTGTTTTCAAAATAATGTAGGTACAGTTTTCATTTACGAATTTCATTACGGTGTAATGCAATAATAGAAAATTATTCATACATTCACACAACGCGTTACTGTTTAAAAATAAAAACTAAAAAAAGAAACTAAAAAAAAAACTAGTTTTATGGGTATTGTAAGATATTTCATAGATCCTACTCACATTGGCTGTGAGTGTGCTATGATAGCGGTTCTGGCGTAGACATTCCATTTGTCGATTTTCGATACCGTGAAAAGTGAATACACGTCTGAGGTAGGTAAGCTATGTGCCAGAATATGTTTATGAAAATAAAAATATATATCACTACACCAGTAAAAGAAGATTTCGACACCAACAATGTATACTACGCCAACTCGAATTTTAGGAAAATACGTTTTTTACGTTAAAGTGCTTAAAATGTGCTATTTTATTTGTAATAAAAAAATCATGAAGTAATATACAAAAATAACGAAGTTACAAATTTTATACAACGCTAAGTACAGCTAATTTTTAGAATCGCTCGATTTAGTTTACGCTAACTTCACTTGTCGCATTATAAGATGGAAGTGCGCGGTTTGAAACACTTTATTAGTATAATGCTAATTAATAGAGCTATTGTTACAAGTTAGTCTAAATATTAATAGTGTTACTGTATTTTTACAAAAATGACACAAAAACGAGCTGAATATTTAGTGAAATTTACCAAAAAGGTAAAATATTTATTGAGGAGTGTTGATAAAAAGGTAGAGATTCCGCTTTATACTGCTATAACGGGTAAGTTTAATGTGCTATTAAATATTATATTGTATGTTAAAGTATATAAAATATGGTTTATATAATTTACTATATTATTTTGTAAGTTTTAGCCGCTTTGCTTAAAGTTCGTGTAACACTACGCTAAATGTTACTAAGCGTGTAATGGAGCCCGCTCGGATTTCGTTCTTCGATTGGCCATGTACTAGTTAGCGACTGTATGTGTTATATTATTTCTCGTATAAAACTATGTTAAATACTTTATAGACAGCATATTTCATATTTTTAAATGTAGGCTTAAGTTTAAATGAATGCATAATATATTTTAAAGTAAGCAATGTAAAGCAATAAAAATCACACTTGTTTAGTACTGTGACCGCCCGTAATACATTACGCTGACTACTAGTTAGACGTGTGTAGTGCGTAAAATCATATTGTGGAATTAGGGATATATACGGCTAACTTGCACCAAATTAAAAAATATACACAATTAAGGAAAAATATAAATATGAAATAACTATAAATAAATCAAATATTAATCATACAAAAATTCAAATCAATATCCTTATTAATATAAAAGTTATCGCGTTTTTCCCTTTAAACGCGTCTACTGTAAAGTTCACTTTTATGGGTTAGCGTAGTATAAATTAATGGTGTCGAATTTATGTAATTTAAAGAATTAGAAAATATAATGCTCTGGAAAAAGACTCATTGTCAAAGCTCAAACACTGCTAAAGAAAAATAAACCGTGCAAGTGCGAGTCTGAATCGCGCACCGAGGGTTCCGTACAAATTATTTTCCCTAAATCCTGATATATCATATCAATTCGTCTCGTGAACAGTAGACCTAATCCTTTTTTTAAAAGATGAGGTATATTGTGTCCAGTACTGCGACTTTTATACGGTTTAATTTATACATATAACCCTAATGAATGTAATAGCTCTAATTAGTAAATAAACTGTCTGTATACCTGTATACCAAACATAACCAAACATTTTGTAGGTTAATATTACCCGAAATTTACGTGTTCATATTAGTCTATGAATATTTTAGAAGCTTTTCGTATGTAAAGGAAATTTAGGATATTAATATAAATAATTCTATATTATGTATTTATATTAACAAGCAAGTGGCTTATTTGAAGTTATTTTAAAAGCACTTAATTTGATTATTTAGCAAATAATATTTATACATATTTTCAGAAGTGGGATGAAATAGAATGTGTTATACCTGTGTAACGCGAAGGGAAATTGAGTTTTCAATTGGAATTACATTTACTGTTTTGTTCTAAAAACTCAGAACCCTTATCTAATCCTAATTTGTCGGAGGATTTGGTCCGAGCGCGAGATCGTTTAAGGTTGAAAGAGTCTGAGGTCCGAGTCGCGGGCGTTGCCCCCTTGATTACCTCGCGTAACTTTGCACACGTACTTACATGCAAATTGTTAGCTATATATATAATTTGATTTAGAAATAATCATTTTTATTGAATTTGTATTCTGATAAAATGTAATACTAATATTTTATAAAATATATTTTGCTATGAGAATTGCATTTTCTTCGATGTGTTTTGCGTCTGAAAGTTTAAGGTTTAATAAAACTTAAACAACCTCTAATAATAAGGAAAACGATATTTTTAAATAGAATTTTTAAATTTAATTCAATCACGTATTTAAAATTTATATTATAATTAATTGATACCATTTATTTTATTAGTCTATAATATTTATAAAAAGTCTTTACCACTTAACTAGCTAGCATGATAGTAACTTAAACTGATATCTATAAACTTAAACCACCTTACATGGTAGCCTTCCAAATAAGGACGTAGAAATAGTTAAGTGTGCATTAGTCTATGCAGTAAAGTTTACATTTAATCTAATAAACAAATTCCTACCTTACATTTGCAGAATAAAACATTGCTCTCAGAATTACTTGAGCGAAAGTGGCTCCGCCGAGATACCTATTGTCTCAACTTTGTGCCATTTTCGTTTAGCTTAAAACTTTTCTTAAACAGGTATTCTCACCATTTGTTATTGCCTTGTATAATTCGGTTGGAATATTGTTAGCATCGAGGTTTGTAGGTGAAGATTGTGGTGTGTGTGGCACGATATAAACACGCCTTAGGGAAATACCTGACGGAGCTCAAGGTAGGAGACTACTTAAGCCGAGCCCGCCTCTTGCTGACTAAGCGAACGTTCATCGACGTATTTTACTTTAGTTTAACTTCACTTTTTTTCCCTTTCGCAATTGTTTAAGGTGTTATAGCTCGCTGAATGAGGTAGACGCTTCTAATATAACGTTTTTGCCTCACTAAACCCAGTTTACGTGCGTGAGTTGCGCATTTTGTGATTTAGAGTAATGTTGCTAATATACGAGAATGTTTTTAGTATTGTATTGAAAGCCAATAATGATGAAAATTGTGTGTGCGGTGATGGTATAAGAATACGTGATATCATACCTTGGGTGTCGTAATCACCGGCTAAGGAAATATCATTAAAATCAGATTTTGTTATTAAGAAAAGAACAAAGGGACATCTTGACTTAACATTCTGTGACAACCTAGCCAGCATGATGTTAGTAGTCAAATTTTCTTTCCGTCACTGGAGGAGGTCCGACCCACAGGAAAATATTAATTGGCTTTTAATAAACATTATGATAAATATTTAATAGATTTGTGTGTTACCTGGTATGCATATTATTAAGTATATAATTAAAATGCTTTCAAATTACGCAGAAGCTCTCCTGTTCTAATACATAATACCTAACTATCAATATTCTTCATGCTGTGCTTCTGTAAAATATAGAAATTTTGTTAAAATTACTTATTTTAGTATGTTAAACCAAATGTTGTGTAAGAATAAATTTTAATTGAATTAGAAATAAATAAAATAAATAAATCTCTTGATTTTACAAACTGTGGTTTTCTTTTTTAATAAATTTACATGACACATTAAATTAGAAATTGCACAATCTTCTATTTTGTATAAAAGACTCGTATAACGTGGAGGTGTTACAGCCGCTGTATCAAAAGTTGTAAATCAATTCGGATTCATAAAAATATCTATAAGAGATTTACTAGATATCGAGGGCCGGCCCACCACCGTGGGAAATATGAAAATTGGAAATACATGCGCGGCCCGATACGGTGTCAAATAAATTTCAACCCTATTTGTAAGGGAACCTCAATATCGCAAATAGTAGTCGTGTTGGTGAGTGCGTCGATCCCGCACCAAGTCACATGCACGACAAACCGAATGTGAATTGGAAATTGTTGAATTTGTTCTGTATTTTACGTAGGAGCATTACTAGCTTTGTATTACTTGAATTTCGTATTTGTGTTTTGCAATAAAGATAACTGATATCTGGATGCACACAGTCATAGTGTATGCGATATCATGTTCATAATCAGCCTTAGTAGACTAATACTATACTTACAGAATATAATATTGTAAGTAATTTTAAAAGTATATCTTCTCTCTAATAATTTTCACCCAGTAAGTTAATGTTTTTGGAAGTATCTATATTAATCTAACAAATGAAAATAAGATAATTTTGAAATGAATAAAATACGACTTAGTTCACAGATAAAATACATTTAAAAAAGTAGCTGTACATCTTATTGAAATCGTTTAAAACTAGTAGTTAACTTAGGTACAGGTTTAACAATATTAGTGTCTAACTGTAACCTAATTACACGGGAGAACCTTATCTCTCTAATGTTTTATTATTTAAGAATGTAATCCTGAATCATTGTGTCTACATCAAGGACATTTTCAAACAAAATAAAAAGGTTTGTTACCGGCCTGTTACTTGTGGCTTGCGACCTACTTCGGTTAGAGTAGGATTACAGAACGGGTCCAATGTTTTGCCCATCAGAGTTTAATGTGTTCCCAGCCATCCCTACTCATCCCATCGGAAGCCAACTAATTAGAATCTATTTTCTGTTTTCTTATACAACATACCACCTGTTTGTATAGGATAGGGCTAACTTTGTACGGATTGATTTTGAATAACAACCTTTTTACCTTAAATGTAGTACTTACATTGCTATTCATATATTTTAATATACGTATGTTTTTTTAAATAGCAAATATGTCAGCAGGTTGTAAATCTTAACTGCTCTCAAATGTCCTACTGCGAGGACCGGCTCCCTTCAGTGATAGTGATTAACTTGGCCTGACGGATTGGGAAAGTGGTCTGTGTCAAGTTTCGCTTCTAACATTTACGGTACTTTAACGTCACACAGCAGGCCCGTCCCTGCTGCGGGACGTTTAGGTATCGTTATTATGATACCCATTATCGGACCTTGATTAAAGATTGATCCAAGATAATAATTTACAGAATAGTATTACACTCGTAGTTGTGCTTATGGTTATCATACTATTATTACTTTATTTATTACTAGCTGCTGTGCCCGCGACTTCGTTCGCGTGGCGGATGTTACTTACTTCGCAATTCGATTTAATACTGAAAAATCGTTTTTAAAACCTTATAACGAACAGATATACCTACATTACAAACGAATTGTAAAATTAACGAACGAACCAAAACCTTTTCAAAGTAAATAAATAGTAAATAAAATATCTATGAAGACTGCGTCTAAACTTATACTGAAAGACATGAGCGAACGTCATTCTTTCAAGGAAAATCTTAACACCGCGATACTGAAAATGACGTCACAGGCACAATGCTATCTGTTGTCAAATTTGTAAGTTAAAATAAATGACATCGCTTATTTCATCATAACTGCAAGGACGCGCCTCCTCCCGTGACGGAGGAATACTTGGCCTACTAATACCACGCTGGCCAGTCGGATTGGTTGATAATATACGGATAGATTGGAAGATAATATTCACCGATAGTCCCTTAGTCGGTTTTACGCCACCCATGGGATGAGATGGGGAGGTGACATATTGTATTCTTACTCCGTCACCACACGGATACATGGCTGGCGTGCATGAGGTCGCGGGTTCGATTCCCATGGAGGACAATTGTGATACACAAACTATTGTCCTTAGTCTGGATGTTCTTTGTGTCCGTTAAATTGATATTTTTAAAGGCTAGTGTGGGATTTGTCTTTTGTAAAAAAAATGCTGAAATAAATTATTGTACCTCACACCTTTTTACCATCTAGCAAAAAATATTTGACTAAACTTAGACTCGACTATATTATTATCTATAGATAAACTGCGTGCAGTATTTTTGAATTACTTAATAAAATAAACACAAACACTTTGAATAATAATTTAATGTTTTGTGATTGTATTTCTTTATTTTATTGTCAGTTTTGTATTTTTTTATTGTTGACAAATAGCAATAATGTGTAAAATGATCTATATCTTGTGTGTTTATCAACCGATTTCTATAATTTTTTTTTTATGAATAAGATATTAAAGTGTACTTTTGAAATATGGGAGTTTGAAAAAGATATGTCTATGCAAATTACAATATATTTATGTATTTAATACACTTTGAAGAAAACCCTAACGATTAAACACGTTATTGTGGCTAATATATAAAAGATAGATATATACTATTCAAGACTTTTTTGTACATCTTTTGAAGACCATTATTTTTGTAATACATATTTTTGGCGTATGATCAACGTATGCGATGATAAGAGCTAGAACGCGCTTTTTGTCAACTGACTTGCTTGAAATTTTTCGTCACTGCTCAGCTCCTATGTGTCTTAGCGTTATGTTATACAGCCTATAACCTGTCCGGGAGTATGGACTACAATCGTACCAAGTTTGGTTAAAATGCCTTCAGTAGTTTTTGACCCATGCGTGCACATACAGACAGACAGACAGACAGACAGACAAAAAATTTATTGATTGCATTTTTGGCATTAGTATCGATCACCATTCATCCTCCAATATTAATTTTGAACATATATTCAATGTACAGAATTGATCTCTCTACAGTTTTATTATAAGTATAGATAAAATGGGAAAGTGTGTCTGTCTTTTTGTCTTTCTTTCACGGCAAAACGGAGCGACGAATGGACGTTATTTTTTCAGTGGATATAGTTGAAGGGATGGAGAGTAACATAGGCTACTTTTTGCTACCCCGAATTTAACGCGAGCGAAGCCGCTGGCAAAAGCTAGTACTTTATATTTACGGTACTAACATTATTTGTATAAAAATTAAAAATTGTAGCAAATACTGGCTATAGTTTTATATGGTGTGCATGAGAACGTAGATATATCCTCCTGTAAACTATAAGGTTTACAGAAATTTTAACACAAAACTCAAAAGGTGTGTCAGTTACTAGTAATCAGTGATATAAAATGCAAGTGTTTATTATACACACCAAATACTAACATAGATAGTGAAGTGATATTGGAAAACACTAACAGATGAAAATGAAATACAAAATGATATTGTTCGGCTGTGTATGAAACAAAAGAAAATAGGTACTAATGGAAATTTAAAAATCCAAACATTATTTACTTAAGTATAAAGCCAGAAGTTGTAAAATGCAAATAGTGTTATTTAACATTCCTCACATATTCCTTACGCTTTAACACAACGCCATCTAGTCCCAAACTAAGCAGAGCTTGTACTATGGATACTAAGACAGCGGATATACATACATAAATACTTTCTTTTTTTTTGTAAATACATACATATTTTACATAGAAAATACCCAAACCAATGCAAACAATCATGTTTATGAACACAAAGATTTGCATTGAGCGGGAATCGAACCCGAGACCTCTGCGTAGCAGTCATGTTATATAACCACTACAACAAAGAGGTCGTCAAACATTATTTATATTGTGATCATTGATTTATTTATATTTTGGTGCAGGGTGAAGCATAAAAAGATTATTTAAAGTGGATTATTTAATAAGTTAGAATCTCCGTTCGCCAGTCTGTTTTGAGTGCTACGCACTTGCCCTTACTGAAAAATGTCACCAATTATGATAAAACAAGTAATTAGAACAAATACTTCATTTATTTGAAGCTTAACGCCATAATGAAAATGATGAAATATTTGTTAATTAAAGGAGAAAAGTAAAATAATGTAAAATTTGTGTTTAGTATGCAGTAGGCGTCTCCCGAGCCTAGGGTTTACTTTGGACAGATTGTCTTGTGGACTACGGTTTGAACGAAATGTCTATCACGTGGTCTCTTATTTGGCAACCGCTATTACCATATATATCTTTGAATTCTCTTTGACCACATGTCATTTTGAACTAAGTTGAAGGTTCCTATTTTAGATAACATTTTCTGTGTACAAGTTATGTGCATTTCATGTGCCAGTTAGGATATTATAATATAGCTTTCTAGCGTAACCATGACATTAGTAATCACTTGAGTTTTAATAAATCAATCAATAGCCTCCAGGAATATTGTCAAATCAACAAATTAGATCTTAATCCTGAAAAGTGCTCAGTTGTTACATATTCCCGTAAACGAACTATAATACCCACCGTATACACCATTGGTAACCAACTACTGCCTAGATCAAATACTATACGTGACCTAGGGGTGTATCACGACAGTAAACTCACTTTCGAAAATCATGTGGATGCTATTGTCTCTAAGGCATCTAAATCATTAGGTTTTATCATGCGTATATCCAGGTGCTTCACTCAAGCTAAAACTATAAAAATACTTTACTGCACATTTGTAAGAAGTCATCTGGAATACGCATCAGAAATTTGGAATCCACGATACCAAAGGTACATTGATCGTATCGAGAGTGTCCAAAAACGATTCATTTCTTTTCTCTGTTATCATCAAAAGATTCCGTATCATTCAGAAAACTATCTCAATCTGTGTAGGAAATTCCACTTATTGCCACTAGTTTGTAGACGTGACATTAATTATAAAAATATGCAATAATGAAGTAAATAGTCTTGACTTGTTATCGTCCATTACCTTCAATGCACCACGTAAGCTAATGCGGTTTAACCCACCGCTTAATGTGCCATCTTCTTCAACAAACTATATAATAGGCAAAATTCATTTATACTGCGTGCGAGCAAATGTGTGAACAAGACGTGTAAACAGTTTGACTTAGACGTTTTTACATCAAGTGTGTCTCAGGTGAGAAAGTGCTTAAGTTGCGATTTCTTTTTATGTGCAAACACTTTATATAATTAATTAATAAGCTGATTGTTTTTGACCAAATGTTCACAATGTTTAATTTTTAAAATACCTGATCCTATACGTGAGGACTTGTAATTGGCTTAATGTTGAACTAAATTGTTAATTATACTGTACTAATAGCTGTAAGTCTTCCATAGATAATAAATAAATAAATAAATAATTTTTTGTTATACTAATACAGGCACAATAGTGTGGGGCCGCTGGATAATAATAATGTACATACATGTTTTTGTGTTAATAAATGATTTATTTTTTTTTTTTTTTTACAATGTCAGTTAATTGCTAAGCACTGATGTGCAAATATACCGTTTTATGTGCTACTCAAATTACAGGGCTATAGTTTAACATCGATAAAAACACAAAGTAGAGGCAATCTGACCTTTACATTACAAGCTGCGCGTGGAGTGTACCATCAGGCAAACGACAATTTTGAATCGTCACCAAGTCAACATGTCATATAAAAAATCTGACATGAAAACCAAAATACAAGGCTATTACATTTAGCTCCTGTTGTAAGTTATACTCATTAATTTCAGTACGACTCGGAAATCAGATGAAGGAAAGGCCTCTGTTGTCAACGCTAGACATTGGATTCAAATTTTGAGCTGAAACACAACTGCTGGAATTTTAACATTTGGAAGGTAGCCAAAACATCAACTTATAAACCTTTCATTTCAAGATTGATATAATAAATGCTTTTTTATTAATAATTTAACTTCCATGTGGACATGCTCAAAACTACCAAAATTGATCATATTCACGTAACGAATATAGTGTATAAATCTCAAGCAAAGATGCAACTTGTAGATAGCATAAAACATATTATGGAGTTCTTTACAAAAGATCCTTTATCTCTAAGCCTTTAACATATTTTGTGTACCGTTTTATATTGTCGAGTGTATAGAGCAACATCGCATTGCATGCGCTTGAATTCCCGTACTGATGGTACATAAACAGGTTCGTAGCCACAACGACGAAGCAGGCAGTACACACGTCCCACGTTATGAAATGGGAATTAAATTGTCTGTGAAGAATACAACAGGATTACCATTTATTCCTATACAACGCTACTTTGAAAGTAACAGTTTGTTACAAACCTATTGCGCGCTCGCTATTGCACCATTTGAACAATTCAGGTCTCGAGTAGTAATGGATATATCGCATGGCCATAAACACGACTTTATATATTTTAAACTCTTCTCGAATTCCACAGTCATGTGGTATACGCTGCATTGCAGCTGGATGGAGCTTGGCAAGCGCTGCTAGCTCGAGTTTGTGTATCGTAAACACTCATCGGATAAAGAAATGCAAAATAAGTTTTAAAAAATATCATTTTTTACAATAGGTACTAATGTTTAATTGTCCTAAATAATCTAAGTGTAAGTGTCGAAATTTTGAAATGCGTGGTCAAAATATGATGGTTTTCCAGAATCAGGATCTAAGTGATTTTGATATTTAGATTTGTAAGTTGAAATTTCTATCGGATAGGCTGCCTGGACCATGTAATGATTATTTTCAGAATCAATGAAGTAATCTGTACTTTTATAATTAAGTAGCGTAGGGTTGAGATGATATGTCATTGCATTATTTCTGTAATACTTTCCCGGTATGTCTGAAAATTTTGAAAATACTTCGGGATTATTTGAAGATTTGTCTACATTGTTTTTTAGATATTTTCCAGGAAAATCGTCATATTTAGCTGGACCCACTTCGATACGATTTTTAACAGGAAATTCTAAATATTTTTCAGGTTCTTCGAAATGACGCGCACGTCTTTCGGGATATCTTGGTAGCATTTCTCTAAAGTTTTCGGGTGATTCATGGCTTTTTTCAGGTACTACTACTTCTCGATATTTTACCCTTACTTCCGGCTTGTTTGCGTTCGATGTCGTTGGCAAAACCATGTTAAATAGAGCTTTCAAAATTTTGCTTTGTTGATTATTTTGTTTTGAATAAGACTTTGACAGTAATTGAAGAGAATTTTGATTTGACCTATCGAATGAAATATTTTTACCTGGCTTTTGCTCAGGTCTATTTTTATTCCAAGCTGGTATGAAATCAAACATTGATTTATTACTGTTTAATAAATTAATTTGTGACAAATTTGTGTAATCACTCACATTACTATTTGTCGTATTACTTTTTTGTGTAGATGGCATATTTCTAGAATGATTTTTCAGTTGAACGTATTGTTTATATTTGAGTTGCATTGTCACAGGCCTTCTGTTATGGAAATTAAACATATTTAAATATTTTTCAGTAGTTACGATAATCTTTTTAGTTGTTTGTTTTCTGTGTGCAGTGTTTAGTATATTTTCTAGATCCTGCAAACTAGGCGGCGAAATGGTTCTAGCAAAAGATTTAACTGCATTCTCCAAGTTAAACAAATTTTGTTCATGGTCATGCCTGTTAGTTTTCGAAAAAGGTCCTAAAGGCGACCTAATGGATCTATCCCAAGAAGTACGAGATTCATAGTTATTATTGTTTAATTCCCAGTTTCTCAAAATATGATCTATATTATCATTGTCTGTTTCCACATTAGAGTCTACAGCATTTACGTCACGTATCAGAGATGCTATTTGTCGTCCTAAGTTTGAATAGTACTTATCATCATCACTTAAACCTTTGCGGGGTGTGGAACTTTTTCCTTTCCTTTCAATTGTAGTTTCTGGTCCATTATTTCTTCGAGTTAAAGGCATCGCTATTTGTGGTTCCGGAATTTGTGATATGTTAGTTTGATTAGGGTTTTCTTTTGGTCTATGTATTAATTGACTTATGTATTTAAAGTTTACATCTTCTAAATTTTTTAATTCGTTCTTTTTCATTTTATGTTTCCGTTTTATTATTGGCGAATAGGCAGAACTGTCTTGGCCAACTGGAATCTGATCGAAAGGTACATATTCATCTGATCCATTTGGAATGTCTTCGTGGGTGTCATAATTTATGTGTTTGTTATTCCTTTCATTTTGTATCATTTCTTTTAAGTGTTTCACCTGTAAACAAATTTCATAATATTAACTAAATTTTGTCTAAAATTTCTTATTTGTTTTAAGTAAATAAACTTACGAGGTTCATCCTGTCTGCATCTTTGAATTGTTGTGATTTTCTGAAATTTTGTAAAATTTTAGTTATTAAATTGAAAAATATATGTACCCCATTTGTGGTTGTTTATTCATTCTGAGCACAGCGTGACTTTACCACTCAAGAATAAATAAATTAGTGTAGTAACATTTTACTATCACCATAATGAATAGATGCACAGCACATCTACATTCAGTGCGAGTCAAGTTTAAACCGCTCAATCGTGTATTAACATGACCGCTTGTTAAGGTCTGAGTTTTTCGTGGTAAATATTACCCTTATGATTATTATATACACAAAAATATGATTATCATCTGTTGAGCAAAGCTTGAGTATTTATTCACAATGCAAGCTATACTCTGGCACTAAACGTGCTTTACAGTCAATTGCACCACTAAAAGTAGTGAGTAATTTATCTCCATTCCTAGCGCTTATGTTATATATTTTAGTATATCTGCAATTAAACATAATATATGTGTGCTTATTAGTAATATACGTATAATGTATGTGGGTCAATCTCCAAATCGGGCGTATTCGTGTGATCGCTCTAGTGCTTTTCAGATCTTGATATTTTTTGATAATTATGTATCTCATTGAAAATAGTAATATTAAAATACTACATTTTTACTATTGGCCTTCATTTTTGACAAGCAGTTATGGAAATATTTAAGTTCAAACATTTTCGCGTCCAGAGCAATCATGATAGGCGCTAGAGCGATCATAAATGGTGAAACAAAAATAATAAAATTGGTAATATATTATTTATTTAGTCATTTTTAGTCTTGCATGTTACAAGATTTTATGATTTTATGTTTAGGGGATATAATATCTAGAGATTTTTGAGAGCTCATCAGTTGGAAACTTGTTCATTTTTAGGGCAGCGTACCGATTTTGAAACATCGGAACCCTTATAGGATCACTTCGGTGTCCGTCTGTCTGTCTGTCTGTCAAGACCATTTATCTTAGGAACGCGTGGAGGTATCAAGCTAAAATTTTCAACAAATGTTATTAGTGATGAGACGTGACGTCATAGAATTTTTGACAGATAAGTAAGTCGTGACGTCACATAATTTTGGCAGGAAAATATTTTTTGACAGCTGAGTCGTGACGTCATTGAATTTTTGACAGATGTGTCGTGACATTACAGAATCTTTGACAGATGAGTCGTGACGTCATAGAATTTTGGCGGGAAAAATAATATTTAGACAGCTGAGTCCTGACGTCATCAAAATTTGGCGAAAAAGTAAATAGGTTTGTACGGAACCCTCGGTGCGCGAGTGAGACTCGCACTTGACCGGTTTTATAAGGGTTCCGTACCGATTTTGGAAAAACGGAACCCTTTGTTGTCCGTCTCTCTATCAAGACCATTTATCTCAGGAACGAGGAAAGGTATCAAGCTGAAATTTTTACCAAATACCTACTAAGGTCTGTTGCCTTTTAGTGCTGTAAAAAAATCAAACTTCTAATCTAACGAAATCAAGACATATTTATGTCGCAAATTTTCGATGAGCAAAGGGCAAAAAGCTACAGGGTACTTCCAGTCTACATACAAACTTGAAATTTGGCATGAAGCAAGGTCTTATAGTGCATGTAAAGGAAAACTTCCGAAAACTTGAAATTTTGACTTCCACCATATTATATTTTGATAATTTCGTCATAGTCATAATAATTTTGACAGCTGAGTCACGTGACTGAATGAATGAGTCGTGACGTCATAGAATTTTGACAGATGAGTCGTGACGTCATAGAATATTGACAGATGAGTCGTGACGTCATAGAATATTGGCGGGAAAATATTTTGCAGGGGAGTCGTGACGTTATAGAATTTTTGACAGATGAGCCGTGACGTCACAGAGTTTTTGACAGCTGAGTCGTGACATTTGTCGTTGTAACAATCTGGTATTATTACTTAAAGTGGTTTTATAACGTACAATTATTGCAAAATATCATCGCTCTGGTCTTTTTGACAGAGCAATCATAGCCATAGCGATAAAAAAAAGTCATAAAAGCATTAATATAGCCCAAAATAAAAACAGTAGAAAGTTGTGTTTACGTCTCATAAAGAACATCATTACTATCGCTTAATTCACTTAATAAGCACATTCACAACCTTACTACTTAATTTTAAAAACATGCCATATCAATCATCAAATTCGAAAACCAAACCCAGATAAATCATAAACTTACCCTCGTAATGTTGGAGTGGGGGACCGTGGCACAAATGTATCTTCCTCGGCGGTTAGACCACTACAGCCACTACCCCGGGGGAGGAGAATAGAGTTTCTATTTCGTAAAACGAGGGATGAGCGCGATGTTTTACTTCAGCGCAGATCGATGAGATAAAATGGCAGGTCATGACGATAAATTTAAATTGTGCCAAAAATATTGATAATATAATTTAAAAAGAAATATTACAATGAAGATTAACTATTTGTTATGTAATATAAAATAACACCGGAGATATGAACCTTCTCAATAAAAAGTTACACAATGTTTTCTCATTCAATCGGGAGTTAGGTCAACCCAGAGCAATCAGGATTTTAGGGTTTATGATTTTTTTTTTTATATTTCTAATAAACCAATTCATAATTTCAGCCCTGCACCACATAGATTAGACACCAAAGTGTACATAAAAAAATGTAATGAAAACGTTTATTGATTTCAAAATGGGTTTCTCCAGTCCGACACGATAAAAAATGCCTCTGGAGATCTAACCATGTATCGTTCTGCTGTCGTTTGATTGAGTTTTTTTTTAATATGTCAGTCAACACACGTAAAATAACAATAAGTAATTCTTACCTTGCCTGTGAACTACGCATCATAATAGAGCTTTCGGGCCTATCTCTCCCTGATGGTCGCTTCAGTGATTTCCTGGGCTTAAACATTTTCTGTCTCATATGATGACGAAGCATACGTAACGCTTCAGGTTCTGTACTTGGAGTTTCTTCCGCGGGTGGAGAAGAACCCTCAGTTTGAGTTGGTGGAGTTTCTGCGTTAGGTGTAGTAGTTTCAGCTGTAGAACTTTCAGTGGGTTGCTCTGAGTGGTTAGGCGTAGTTTCTGCTTTAGCAGAAGTAGTAACAGTAGTTGCAGCTGTGGAACTGGCACTTGTAGGATTGGCACTTGTAGTAGTAGTAGTACCACTTGCACCTTGGTCACATGGATTCGGCTTATTAGGATCTATATAAAAATAAAGGTTTTCAGTAAGTACCAAAAGTTATTGAATATTAAATTGTTCATCACGTTGAAATACCAAAAGCACAGTAATAACAACACAGTTTAAATTAATATATATGTTACGGGCAATTTGATAAGTCCGGGCACTATTAATAATGGCCGGTCTGTATTCATAATGCCCGACTCAATTGAACAATGTGATTAAAACAGCATAATTAATCACTTTTCCCGGCCATTATGAATAATGCCCACCCTCTCTTGGGCAAAGTAATGAAATAGGTGAACTGTAGTGTTTTTTTTATTAAATGAAATTAAACTTACAAAATTTTCATGAAAAGTTAACAAAAAATAAACTATTGGACATAGTAGTTAGTACATAAACATTTCATTATTTTAATTATTTATTAAAAAATGTTTCTGGCACTCGCCGGCCGCTACCGCGGCCCGCTCGCTACGTTCGCGCGGCTCGTGCGCGTTGTGGTCGCCATACTAACCTAACCTAACCAACTGTTTCTGACTTTGGCTTAATTTTATCTAAGGACATGTGACTTTATAGCAAGAAAAATTAGGATATCTTATAATTATAGTACCCCTTTTTATGACACACAAGTATTTTAGGTAAAGACGATAAGGTAATATACGATTTCGTATACGCGAACGTTATGGAAAGTGATGATTATAGTAAACTTGTTAGGGATTACGATTTTAGTTTTTTTTTAAGCTATCTAAAACACTAACTTATTACATGGACCACGGGCCTTCGGCCATTATTAATAATGGCCGGTCAAAGTGATAAATTTATCACTTTGGCCGTCGTTATTGGGCATTATTAATAAAGGCCGGTCCTTATTAATAATGCCCAGTTAATCACGTTGCCCGTAACATATACACGTAGGCGAGATGATCAGGATCGAGTTTTACTTATGCACAGTTTTCTTTTTCTTCTTCTCTTAAGAAGGTCTGGTTAAGAAGCTATGAGCGGTCCACTGCTGGACATTTGAAGAAGGCATTTGACCCTTCCTGGTTTGATTAATTGTTGTACAAGAGCCCTCATACGAATCAAAGCTTTTGCTACTAATGTGTTTGTGATAGATTTTCATGATAAACATTAAAGAGAATAAAAAATAAATATACAAACCTAAGTAAGGGTAATATGGTGCCATTGGTGGAATTGGTACCATCGGGTACATAGGTAAAGGTGGTGGTGGTGGTAAACCTATTGGTGGATAGTAAGGTGTATCCATACTGGGGACAAAAATAAACGAAGGTAGAGGCGGCCTTGGTCTCTTGTTAAATATTATAACTTTCTTATGACCATGTTCAGTATTGCCGTCAGAACCGCCGCCACCGCCACCTCCATGACCGGTACCTTCTTCTTTCGATTCTTCATCACTCGAACTGGAGCTGTCACTGTAATCATCATCACTTTGGGAATCAGACTCTGAATCAAATAAACTGTCATCTTCCGTTATTCGGAGTAATTTTTTTTTCAAGCTATGGCCTTTCTTTTTTCTTTTCTTGCCTCTACCTCTCAAACTTTTACGTGTTTTTATTTTACTGAAATCTAGGTCGTTGCCTTCACTTAATTTAGAGTTACTACGGCGTGTATTACCGATTGATGGTAATACATCACTACCACTCATTTTTGGTTCCTCATTTGTATTATTAATTGCTTGATTTTCAATTGTTTTGAAAAATTGATTGTATAACCAATCACCGAGTTCATCGGTGTCTCTCGTAACTTCATCGGCTTTTCCCCGATTGTTTGATGTATTTTCTGATCCTAATGATTGGCTATGACTATCTTGCCTGGCAGCTCCAGCTAATTTCGTACTAAAAAAAAGTTTGATTGATTAGGTACTTGCTACTTTTTGAAAAGTGATCCTACAAATAAAACGTGAATTGTTGTTATTTAATAATGAAAAAATAATTTGGTAATTACTTTGGTTCACATATTTTGGTATCTTTATCGAAGTAGTAGCCTGGGTAACAATGACATCCAATGACACAATCTGGTGAATCATTGATGCAATACTCGAATTTACCGTGAGCGCCACATTCTGTAATCAATAGTTAAAAAACAATAAACAGTGTTACTATGGCTGCCTTTGAATATACCGCCCCAGAAACAGACTGCCCTTATGAGTTTGTCTGTGGAAGACAAAATTGGCCTATAGATTCTAGCCATGGATGTTAAAAGCTGATTTTGTATCTGCCTTATGTTGCGTTAAGTAATCTCGGTTGAAATCATGGAGCGGCGACGACAACTGTCCTAAGTTAGTAGTCCGTCAGCACGCATCACTGACTGCCATTATCACAGTCTATCAGGGCTATTTCGTGGCCATTTGTATAAGCAGAGTTTATATTCAGACGATTATGTAGATTTTAATATTCATTTTCAATACAAAATATACGCCCGACCACAATGTGGCGTTGTTGTGGTGTGGTTGTAGTACGTGTGAATTGGCCCTAAATCCAAACCAAGCTACGAATTATTTTTTATTTTTTAAAATAACCTTATACTTAGACCATATTCTTCCTTTTTCTTAAGTTTCTGTCATTATAATTAATTAATATTAAACTGTGGTATCATATTGAATTAGGCAGTAGAAAAAGGCTTAAATCAAGAACTTAATTGTCGTTGAACGTATTGTATTATGTCGGTGTACAGGCTTGACCATTCAGCGGCAATTCTACCTCAGTTCACTTACTTAATAATGATGTGAAGATGCTATGGTGTCGCTTAAGTTTCGGTGAAATTAAGGAAGACCTAATTTTAAACACCATTAATATTAGTCTCCTTTTCTTAGCCATCCTCATACTCGCCAAACTTTCCAGGATGACTCCGGCATAAGCTGTGTAGATCACTTACTATCAGGCTATTTTATCTTACAAATTATGATGACTGTAATCTTAATTATAAGCTACTAGCTGACCCGTGCCCACTTCGTTGAGCAGCAAAAAAAACGCTTCCTTTTTTTAAACATATTTCATTACTGCTCCTCTCTTATTAGTCATAGCGTGATACTATATAGCATATGGCACTCCCCGATAAATGGCCTATTTAACACAAAAATAATTTTAAAAATTGGTTCTGTATTCCAGAGATGACGTTGTAGGGGGTACCCTACAACGTCACAAACTTACAAACACACAAACGTTACCTTTTTATAATATTAGTATAGATATATTTATATAATAGTACAGGTATTTAAAATTAAAATTAAAATCTTACTCCAACCAATATGTTGATACTAAGAAAATTCACCTATACCTACTAACATCGCGTTAGACAGATATTTTACGTTATTTTATTTTTATTTTAACATGTTTGGGAGGCTTACAGCTATGATATACATAAACTTAAAAATAGTAACAAAACGCCAATAACAAGCTTCCACAGATATACAAAAATAATTTTAAACTAAGTTCGTTGACATTAAGTGAATTAATAACATAAAAATACTACATTAGTAGACAAATACTATACAACAACAATTTACCATTCACTATACCATTAGATTAATATGTGCAGTTTAATAATTGTTGGCATTAATCGGATGACTGGACACAAACTTTTTCGTCAATTTTGACTTAGCACTGGCAGAACTTATGGTAAAAAGATCAATCATGTCGTCGCTATTCAACCTATTAAACTCGGCAAAGACTCTGGGCAAATAGCTATTCTTTCGATAGTTGGTATGGCTCACAGGAACATAAAGGAGCTTATTATGTCGCAATCTCCTAACTGGAGTCCATAATTTAATACTTTCCAATAGGTCCGGACAGTCAATTTTACCTTGTGCAAGATTAACAAGAAAGCATATATCTGAGATGTTTCTTCTTATATGTAATGGAATCAAATGCAACTTACAACACCGCTGCTCATAAGATAGTTCTGGTAGGTAATATAATTTGAACTTAAACCCTAGGTATCGGATAAATTTCTTTTGTAGCTTCTCAATCTCAGCGGAATAACAATCGTAGCATGGGTTCCAGATTTGACTAGCGTATTCAAGATGACTGCGCACGTAAGCACAGTATAGGACCTTTATTGCTTTCATATTCTTGAATTCCTTGGTACATCGGAAAATAAAACCTAAAGCCTTATGGGCTTTTTCAACTATTTGATTAATGTGACTATCAAATAATAATTTACTGTCGTGAGCAACCCCCAAATCAGCACTCACTTGTTTTCTTTCTAGTTCATAACCTTTGAGCCTGTACTTAAATTGAAGTGCTTGACGCTTACGTGAGAAACTGATAAGGAAACACTTAGATGCATTTAAATCGAGATTATTGGTTGAACAATATGCATCAAGGCGTTCTAGATCATCCTGTAGTAGTTTAGCGTCAGCAGAGTTACTAACATTTTTATAGATCTTCATATCATCGGCGAAAAGAAGAAATCTTGTGTGCAAAAAACAAGAACCGATATCATTTATAAAAATTACAAATAAAAGAGGCCCTAATAAAGATCCTTGTGGGACTCCAGATGGAATATGAGCCCACGACGATGAATAGCCATTTAACACTACTGACTGAGACCTGTCCAGAAGATACGAAGAGAACCAGCTATGTAAACTACCATGGACACCAAGATTAGACAGCTTGGTCAGTAAGATATTATGGTCTATACGATCAAACGCCTTACTATAATCGGTATAGATCACGTCGACCTGACTACCGTCGCTCATGGTGCTGGTTAAATACTCGTTAAATACTAACAAATTAGTGGTAGATGACCTATTTTTTAGGAACCCATGCTGTTCAGAAATAAAATTTGTTTTAATAAAGTTATACAGTTGACTAAAAATTACGCGTTCTAATAACTTGGCTAATAAACATAATTTTGAAATTGGTCTATAATTTAAGACGTCACTTTTAGACCCTTTTTAATGGACAGGCGTAACAAGGGCAGTTTTCCATATAGAAGGTACATGGCCCTCATTTAATGACCTTTGAAAAAGTGACGTGATAGGGAAACAGAGCTCTTTAGCACATGGCACCAAAAAGAAAGCCGGAATAGTGTCTTAACCCGGAGACTTAAAAAGATCTAGTTCTTTTAAAAGTTTAAGAACTTCTTCGCTCCTAACCTCGACAGTAGAGATACCGCTTCCATAGTCTATCATTGGAGCACTACGCGATAGAGAGTAACTATTAGAACTGTTAATGAGAAAATTGGACGTAAAATATTCAGAGAAGAGCTCACTTATACCAGCTCCCGTATTACTAGAACAACCAGCGTAGGTCATAGTTGCCGGGTAGTTACTATTACCCCGTTTGTTCTTAATATAAGACCAAAATATTTTTGGATTATCAGTTATAGAATTTTCAATTCTTTTAATATAATTTTTGAAACACGTATCTTCTAGTTTCTTTACTCTAACTCGAAGCAAATTGTATGTATGTTCATCAGACTTATTATTATATGTTTTATATTTCTTGAAGAATTTAAATTTTTCTTTAATGCACTTTATAAGGGCAGCGTTAAACCAAGGGGGATAGTTGTTACCTCTGACCGGTTGCAGGGGAATATACTTACTTCTAAGTTTGTACAATAGTTTGTAAAAGTTATCGACGGCATCATCTAAAGAATCTACGCCAAGTAAAGTAGACCAGTCTATTGCTGATAATTCTTGACAAATACTGTTATAGTCACCACGTCTGTAGCAGAATGTCTTCCGCGGACAGACTTTAAGTTGGTCTAAATGAAGAAATGATAGTTTAATGATCAAGCTTTTATGATAAGGGTCCTCAGTAACTAATGGATCCGGACAGGCTACAACTGTAACGAGCTCATTGCACAAAACTAAGTCTAACAATCCTCCAACATGATTTACGTGGGAGTTAAATTGCATAAGACTACATTCCCTTAATGTACTAATGAAATTACAATGATGAACATTTGTGGCTGAAGGCCAAAGACTCTCCCCACACGGAGCCCAAGAAATCTCACTCATGTTGAAATCGCCCAACACTAAGAAATAATCGGAAGCATTATACTCTATTAGTTCTTTGAGATTACCTAGAAAGATATGAAGTTGTTGTGTAAAAGAATTACCCTTATTCATCCGGCAAAGGTATAATGCACAAATATGAATTTTAATAGTGTCTTTATGAGAGTTACGAATTGACAGTGTCAGCCAGATGTCTTCCGCACTAGATCTCCACTCCAGATTGTGTTCTACAAGAAGGTGACGAAGTACTGCGATTAGGACCCCCCCACCTCTTGACTGCTCAGTAATAGCATAGTCACGGTCGCGCCTAAACACTATATATCTATGGTCAAAAAGTTCATTATCGTTTATAGAATCAACAAGCCAAGTCTCAGTCAACAGGATCATGTCGTAACTATTCATACATACGTTACGAAAAAATGTAAGTGTCTTTGTGCGAAGCCCACGACAGTTTTGGTAGTAAAAATTAAGACACGACATTGTTAACCGAAATTGCAATACATAAATAGACAAGTAAATATCGTTATATACTTGATGGAATAACTAGGTTTAGCAAAAATGATAATAAGATATGCATAAGACGTTTAAAAAAAAACCAAAAAAAAAAAAACTTAAACCCAACACTTCATCCTTTGTCTTCTCCATTGCTCGAACTCTGTTATCTAAGTCAGTAAATTTAGCGGAAAAGTCACTCATCGAAGCCTTAAGGTGACCTATGTCACTTTTGATGTCCTTGATATCCGCTAGGACATCAAAGATAGGGCTTAGCGTAGATTTTAGGTTTGCAATCTCTTCCATGATTGAGTTCAGGGATATTGGTTTGGGTGATCCAATACCCTGAATGGAGGTAGAAGACGGCGCACTTTTGCAACTTGAGCATTTCCATGCCGCTTGTCTCTCAGCACCAAGCTTACGGTAACCGACCTCAGTCACCCCCGAACAAGGAAAGTCATAATCTTTTCTACAAGAACTGCACTGCACAACATCGGCAGCTTCCTCACCACATCTGGCACACTGAACCATTTTATAGATTTTTAAAGCACGACACAGAAAACAAAGTTTGAGAAACTCTGAATGCACCCGACTAGGCTTGGCCAATGATAAACAAGTTCCGGCCAATAGTTTAATGAGGTTTGACAATAACAGCTATGTCTCTTCCACGACACGACGACAGGGTGTGTTTAGCTCGCAAGAATACTCGTAGTAATTTTTCTCCCTTTTTTCTTATCAAGTATTCAATGATTAAAATACAATTATATAGATTGAAAGTATAATGGCGGTATGAGACAAATCCTTAGCCAGAGCGTTGATTGCTAAACAGATCGACAACTGTCAAGTTGTCAAAATCATGCCTTGCTGGATAATCAACAAATAATTATGTCGATGTTTCCGGCAAAAGTTTGTACAATCACCCTTCTTGCGATCAAAAATATCAAATTTGAAATTAAACGGCCACAGAAGTGTATGCAAAAGTTCCGTTTTATAGTTAAAAACACTGTGCACTTGGAAGAATAATATAAAGGACTTGCCAAACTGAGGTAGGCTAATGGTTTTGAAGTCACTCCAACGTCTTCAGGGCACTTTTCCTTGCAAAAACTATTTTTATTGCTCACTAATGTCATCTACGTATACTTTACTACAGTCTCAGAACGGAAGTTATTCGCGCATTATTTTAAAACTGAGATATCTTTCAAACTAATAATCGGATCTCATCGCTGTAAAGGACAATATTGTTTAGAATTAAATAAGTATAGTGATTAACGTATTTATTTTGGTAAGGGTCAATACCATATACACAAAATACCTTTACAAACAATGCATTTCTTTAAATCAAATTTGATTATTATAAAAAAGGTCGTAGTGAGTCAACCTTAGAAGATAGATATATGCTATCGCTGACTTAATTGTAAAACTTTTTTAAAGGTACAATTCTCTAATACATCATTTCAGTAT
Organism: Schrankia costaestrigalis; assembly: GCA_905475405.1. Classification (NCBI taxonomy): domain Eukaryota; kingdom Metazoa; phylum Arthropoda; class Insecta; order Lepidoptera; family Erebidae; genus Schrankia; species Schrankia costaestrigalis. The sequence continues at coordinate 10,646,918 of FR997843.1, read as the reverse complement.
ATCTCCAGACGTTTAAGCAGCAGAAGCAAAATAAACGTTTTTTAGCGTCCCTTTTATAAACATATTTCATTACTGCTCCACTCCTATTAGTCATAGCGTGATGCTACATAGCCTATGACACTCCCCGATAAATGGACTATTCAACACAGAAAGAATTTTTGAAATCGGTTCTGTAGATCCAGAGATTACCCCCTACAACGTCACAAACACACAAACACACAAACAAACAAACACACAAACTTTATCTCTTTATAATAATATATAATATAATATAAATATATAAGTAATAAGTAATAAGTAATAAGTAATAAGTAATAAGTATAAGTATAAGTATAAGTATAAGTATAAGTATAGAAGATATAGATAGTATAGAAGTATAGATTATTGGAAACAAATAAGGCATAACTTTAAGTCGCTAATAGAACATAATGATTATAAAATTAGCATATTTTGATTAAAACCACTTTACCAAATGATTTCATCATTTTCAATCCAAAATTCCTACTTCAATTATTTAAAGAAGGATAAAAGTAAAAAAAAATGCTTTACTTAATCTTTTTCATTTTAAAATAAATGTAACGTAAAACTGGTCCCAATTATCTGAAAATTATTACTAATGATAACTTTTTAATAGCCTCTTTCTAACTCACTTCTTATTATCTTTTTAACCACAATAGGTTTAAACTTCAAAGTTGGTTAGCTTTTAAATTATTTAAACTAGGTATTTTGAACAAAACTTTTTAATAATAAAATGTTGTAGAAAGACGTACCGTAACTATTTGTTATTTCCATGGAATATGTGCAGCTTATTGATGTAAGGTACGTTACAAACACGCAAAAAAACTCCGAAAACAACATTAGTAAAACGATTGAAGTACAAAAAACCGGATATCAAATCAACAATACATATTATTAAACACATAAACACTATTTATAATATTTACTTTCACACTATGTTCTTCATTTTTTATAATTTCTTTCGAATATAAAAGTAGCAAATCATTTAAAAAATACACTCTCATTGATGGAAAACTGAGGTACGATTAGAAAAACCAAGTGTGTTTAAACAATGGTCTAATAATTTGTCTTTTTTGGTGTTGGTTAAAACAATGAAGGCATTAAAATGATAAGCTAGATAGGAGTTAATGCACAATGGTTGTTTTATCAGCGTATTTGTAAGGAAATAAGATCTAATCAAACTACACCTTAAGTTTAAAAACCAGTCCATCAGTTGTCCGTATATTAGATCAGAACGAACCGCCAATTTTGACAGTTAAAGATCGACATATTGATTTTTATGCTGACGTCACATAGTCTATGACACTCTGAGGAATAATCGAATCTAATGGCATTCTAATTTCAAAATTAGTAAAGCTATTTATGCTACAGGATATCACAATGGGACGTACATATTTACTTACATGATGAAGGGCGTTCTGGATCAGTAGGGTAACAGAAAGAGCATTCTCCTCTGAGCCTCTTGTACAAAGAGGTATTTACAGTAAAGCCAAATTACGACTCTAGGGGTCTTCCTAAGTTTGCCGAGCAGTCTCTACTCGTTGACACATTTTCTCTAACGTCGCTCGTTTTTATTACATACTTAGAATTATTATGGAATAATATAACCAAACATTAATTAACTGTAACCATTTTATTAAAATCTTAAAATATACATTACTCTTTATTCTATTTTTGTAATTTTTATTTACTCATATGTCGTCGCCAAGATCTGGTATTCCTTTGAGTCCTCTGTAAACAAAAAAATAGTTAGCTTTTAAATATACATAAAATATAGGTTGAATATAAGTAGTAATAAATAAAATGAGTCCACGTCCTCACAGGTAGGAAACTATCGAGAATTCTCATGAGTACTGAGCTAAGGTTTAGTTACATATGTATTTAGGTAAGATAAATGTTCTGTAACTTTGGTAGTTTATCACCAAGTAGGTTTAACGTCATTTATTCATTTAGTTTATAATACACATACCTTCATACATAATTAAGTTGCATTTCCCCATAGAGGTAGGCAGATAATAATGAGAGCTATTTAATTTTTTACATGTTTGATAACCGTGAGAGATTTAAAAGCAAGAGATTTGGGACTATAGAATTTTTTATTTTTTACACAACGCCATCTAGTCTCAAACTAAGCAGAGCTTGTGCTTTTGGTACTAAACAGCGGATAAACATACTTAAATATTTTGATCTAATTTGGTTCATCATCATCATAATAGCCCATTAATGTCCCACTGCAGGGACGGGCCTCCTCCCGTGATGGAGGGTTGCTTGGCCTACTAATACCACGCTGGCCAGACGGATTGGTATAGGGTTTAATTTCAAGTTTTCCTTCTTTTTATTTCGTAAAGATAGTAGTTACAGTTATTCCCTTAGTCGGTTTTTACGACACCCATGGGATGAGATGGGGTGGTGACATATTGTATTCTTACTCCGTCACCACACGGACTCTATTTTGGTTCCGTAATGGAAAATAGGCCTACTTAGCGTTGTAGTATCACTAGCAAGGGTGAGCAAATTCTTAATTTTTATCTTTATTAAAATGTAATATGATAGTAGTGCAATATATTACTTGGTGCATTCTTCTGGTAGAACACACTTGTGTGTCCTGTCGTCTCTCACGTAAGGGTGTGTACAGATGCAGCCCGGCTCGCAGAACGGGTAGCAAGGGCGGAGCCTGTCCCGCGGATTATCGCAGGTCACAGACGCGCACCCGGCGAAACATGCTTCGTACCTTTACAAACATTTATCATATTTACTTTAAGTTGAAGAGTAGTTAAGTTTATAGAAAGTACAAAAAGATTTCTTTTATCTTTCTAATAACGACTTCCGCTTTAGGGATAAAGCCATGTGTCACAAAGCTTTTGTACAAGCAATAAATTAACAGACACTAACATCACGGGTGTAGAGGTTGGTGGATCTTGTAAATAAATGTCGTGGGATTCGAAACCACGACCTCGGGCACGAAAGCCGCTTAATCGACCGCTTTGCTATCGAGGCCCTTTATTATGCATATTAGCAATAAAAATATAAAAAATCGGAATAGAATGTTCGTATTACCTTTCATGTGGTCTCTCGCAATTCATTACTTTTTTCTCTGAATCTTTATCCCTGGAAAAGTTTAACTTTATTATGAAATCACTTCTTTTTATTATGAAAATAAATTTATTATAAAATCCGCCTGTGAACTACTGATAGTAGGTACGTATAATAGGATTAAATAAACAAAAGCTCTTAACAAGACTTAACTAACACGTTTTTTAATATAAAAAAAATATGTAATGTGCTTTGTTGTATATTGATATGTCACCAAAACTGGTGAAAAGCGCTAATATACAAGTCCTAAGTCAATAAAACAGTGTCATAGCTAATTAATACTCATTAAAAAAAACTCTAAGGCGACCGCATCCTTATAATAAATTAGCTTTATAGGTAGTACAAGAATGAGGACAACGGTAGCCATTATGAGATAGGTATCTTTCCGTCACTTTGGCGATCTCGTCAATTGCTTTTTTTACACTGTCACGTGTCGCACGTAATAAGTACTTATATGAAATTAACAGGCACAAAGTATAGTCAGACAAGGTGATCAAATACTTCTAAACAATTTAGACGACTTCGGTGGCGCGCCGGTAGAGCCAGCGGCTGCCGCGCATGAGGTTGTGGGTTCGATCCCCACGCAGGACAATAATTTGTGAGATCCACAAATTATTGTCCTGAGTCTGGGTGTTCTATGTGTCCGTTAATTGATGTTTGTAAAAGTCCCGCGACACAGGGCATGAACCCTAGTGCGGGAGTTGTCTTTAAAAAAAAAAGAAAAAAAAAAGTTCAATAAGTTCTATGCGGTACAAGTGACCATTAATATGTGAACATTAAACAAATTGACTGTTTGATTCATTTAAACAATGAATGTTCAGATATTAATGGTTACGTATGCGTGTAGAAGTTATTGAGAAGTATTTGATCACCTTCTCTGCTACGATATATCTGTTGGTGACTGAGACTCAAGACAATTGAAATCGTCTATGGCCGCTGCATACGCCACCCTTTTTTTAGTTGTACTATCCTTTAGTTTCTAAATTTATAAAGGCCTCATCATAACAGCCCATTAATGAAATACTTGACCTACTAAAACCACGCTGACCAGACGGATTGGTATAGGGTTTAATTTCACAAGTATATTTACTTACATGTTATAACCTAAGGAGTGATCTTTCATATTCTGTTGCATATTATTATTATCATCGTAATGTCGGATTTCATTTCTATATTGTGATGGTATATCCATATCTCTATCTCTCTGCCTGTCAACTGCGTTGTACACCTTCGTCTCTTCGTCAATATATCTCTGGTTATCACTGTCATGTCTCCACCTGTCCCAATCTTTATGATCATCTTTTCCCATACCTTTTTTCCTCCAATCTCTTCTTCTGTTATCTAATACTGAGTGTCTTTTATTACCATCGAGATCTTCATAATCATAACCGCTTGACTGTATCGATACAATATTATCTGAAAAGTAATGTCGTTGTCTCTTGTCACAACTATTTACTAACAGTTTGTTAACAACAAATACGAGCTACTTACTTATAATACTTACATAATAATAACGAAAGTAGCAATAAACCTCGCATTTTATTAATTTCTTTAACACTTCCTATTAGTTCATGTTTCAGTTTACAAAATGGTCGCTTATTTTACTGTTCCGTATCACTATACGATAAAATTGGAACTAATCAGTGAATAGTTAACCTCCACTTGCAAAGAAAAAAAAGCAACAAGTGTGTACCGGATGTGATTGCTTGACGACTTTATCGACACTAATAAAAATTTTCGCCTATAAACGTGCGCGCTTCTTTTTTTTTTCTGCTCCAAAGGAAACAAACTTATTGTTTCTTAATAGCAACATTAATTATTTCCCATGTATAGACTTAACTTTCACTCAAATAACGATATTGTTATTTATCATATTTCATGTAATTTTGATTAGGTACCTATGTTTCATGACAACATTTTTACTTAGGATCATAAGATTTTACCTTTAGTTAAGGTAAAATATAAATTGCATTGTTAAATAAAATTAAAATATCGTAGTATTAAATATTTTATTATGTTCAATATAAATAAGACAACTAATTCATTCGTTTAGGTACAGTTCTGTAGGAGTCACTTTCTAGTATTTTCCTAGGTTGTAAAGCTTTGATAGGCGGTGGTGCAATCACGATATTGAAGTAGTTACCCATTCTGGACATATCTGATGCTTTTTGGTTGCCGTTGTTGCCATTAGGATTGGCGTTATTGTTCACGTTGGGCGACATGTTATCAACATTGGTCATCATGTTATTACTATTGGGCATCATGTTATTATTATTGGGTATCATGTTATTGTTATTGGATGCATCATTTTCGTTAAAGTCCATAGGTAAATCATCGCGTCTTGAGTGCGGTCTTTGTAGTCGGCCGGGATATTTAGCCACTGGAGCAGGTATTGGTGATTTCTCGATCCTTTTTGCTGATGGAACTGGTATGCCCATTTGTGTTCTGTAACAATCATTAAATTAAGTTTAACAATGGAAATAGTTTTTACTGTTTATTTTTCCTAAAAAGCCGCAAATTTTAAAATAGTGGGTTTGTTAACATTTACGCTCAATGTTTTTTTAAAATCTATGATATTAAATAGCATCCTACAAAATGACTACCTTTTACTCTATTAAATAAATATGCAATTATTTTCAACACTTTTTTTTTTTGTGATGAACAAAGGCAATCAATATTTGTTATATTTTATCACCAAAATTACCCATCTTTACCACAAAGATAGCACACAACATCAATTTAATATTTTTTTGCAAATAATGTTCACTTACGGGGAGCAATCTTGCGGCATAACACATTGATGTGTGCGATCGTCTCTGACGTAAGGGTCTTCACAAACGCAGCCAGGCTCGCAGTACGGGTAGCAAGGACGTAAGTGATTACGAGGATTATCACACGATACTTCAGCACAGCCTCCGAAGCAGGGTTCATACATCTCGTTCGGCCAGTAGCAGGCTGGAATTAAAAATAAAGTATGAGTATGTGTCACGTTGGTACAACGAAAACCTGGTCTTTTACGTTGGGCTTATCCAATTGCAATTCTGGGTTGACTCAGACCAACAACTTTGAATGTAAAGACTTCAATCATAATCATTATCATATCAGCATATGAACTTCCACAGGTAAACATAAGCCTCCACGAAACATTTTCAACCACCATACATTTTTACCATTTGACTTCAACCATGTGTTTAGGCAAATGTCCATGGTGCACTAAATGATATGATTTGGTGCAACATGAACATTTGCCATAATCTTGGTTTTGTCCATGTTCTTTTTTACTCTCATTGGAGGAAGCCAGTTGCAGAAATATAACTTACAAGGTCTGATACCAACGATGAATATAAAGAATTCCTAAAAACAATTATGTTTCAACTAACAGCGTCATACCTAATATTTTACTACGAGTAATATTACGAAGAAGAGTTTGTAGCGTTTGACGCGAACTATCTAATCTCAGGTACAACAGGGCCAAATGATAAATGAGTTTTGTGTTGGATATTATATTTATCGCAGAAGGCACAAACACCCTTTAACCTATAAGCGAGGAGCTTCTATGAAACATAAAACACAAAATGTAAGTAACAAGTATTCCTTTTTATCGGGAGTATTTAACTCTTGCCATATAATATTTTTTTCTTTTAATCTCATTTATTTAAAATAGCCATACATCATATAGATTAAGTCCCATAAGTATAATATTGATATACTTATTATAAATTTAATACAAATTGCGAGTTCTTTAAACACATTTAGCGAAAATAATGGCTATTAATCTCTTGAATACGTTTCGCCGTAAAGGATTCTACAATTTCTCACATCGGCACATTATTGGATATCTGCGGGCACTAAATTTAGTTGCCGGCTAGACTTTTCCTTTTGTAGTAGTTTCCACAGGTCCATTACTGGTCCCACGGGCGCTACTAGATATCCCCAGACTTACACCACTACTTCTAAAACTTAGACTGGACGTACTTACATGAGATAAAATCGGCAATAGCAAAGCGATCCTTTATAAACTACTGGCTACTTTTCTAGATATTTGTTTGGAAAATATCTACTATTAACTAATAACCCAAAAGGCTTCTCTGATTATATTTCATAGCAATTATTGTGTTAACATCAGACATTATTAAATAAAATAAAATAATAAAAAAAATGATTAGACAATGTATTGCAGCTAAGCTATCGTAATTAAGGAATCGCCCTAATCACTAGACAGATAGAGAGCTATGGGAATATAACACAGGTTTCAATTTAAGAGGACGAAAATGTGAAACCAATTCTTTATCAAATACTCTAAGTGATGTGCTATAGATGGAATGATACGTTCATTACGTGCTGTGGATTGGCTGATAACGAAAGCCAGGAGAAAACACATAACCTAAAAAGTCACTTGCAGAAATTCTAATAAAGGTATTTCCTTCTAGAAAATATAAAAAAAAACATTTACCTTTCATTATTTTATCTTCATCTCGGCAAAAAAGAGTTTGAATATTCAATGAAAGGATAAACAAAAAAGTATAATGAACAACATGCATTTTGAGTATTTAACGATCACACAACTGCTCCAATCAGTAAACGCAATGTGACTAACGAAATATTGTTTTCACATTATTTTTTTCTTTTTTCTTTGTTCCTGTATAGATTCATCATAACAGCCCATTAACGTACCACTGTAGGGACGGGCCTTCTCCCGTGAGCGTGGGATACTTGGCCTACTAATACCACGCTGTCCAGACGGATGGTTTAATTAAAGTTTTCCTTCTTTTTATTTCGTAAAGATAATATTCACGGATAATCCCTAAGTCGGTTTTTACGACATCCATGGGTTGAGATGGGATGGTGACGTATTGTATTCTTACTCCGTCACTACATGGACCTTTAGGTATAGATTGTTGGTGTCAAATTAAGTTGATAATTACTAAATAATAGGGGCAAGTTGGTGGTTGTAAGGTCTCGTGTTTGTATGATAAGGGTGTATGTTAGTAAACATGGAGAGAGCCAGTTAAGCCGCGTTTGATTGAATTATTGCTTGTGTTGTAATTTTGAACGCGGCTTGAGTCACGTTCTGTATACTATGGATATTAAGCTATATTACCTACTGTCTTATTAGTAACATAGAATAGGTAAATGTAGGACTTATGGTCAAATATCCTAAACGGTTGGGCATTTAACGATGCCTTTTTGTTTGTGCCTAGTAAAATTATGCCCTCCTCGCGTTAAAATTTGTGCTACATTCTCATGTACATTTGTACAACCTGTATATTTAATATTTTAGGTGCTAGTTTGCAATAACTCAATAAAATTAAATGTTTATAATGATAAAATATTTAAAGATCGAGGGAATTCTGAAGAAGTCCACAAACTGCCGCAATTGTCACGGGCTTTATACTTATTTATATTTTTTGATACGATTTCCTTATGTATGTGTTAGGGTCCTTACGTTTTCTTGTAACCACGGTCATGCTTAACGATTGTAAGTGCAAGGAGGTCTGACTTTAAGAAGGCTCCTTCTGTCAAAACCAACTCAGCTGTCGGCGAAGCCTAAAAGATTGTTGTTTCACCAAACGTTGCGTGAGAAAGAGAAAAACTCATAGAAAAGCAGTCAGAAACATGCACACGCACACGCGCTCGATTGTATTTATTACAAATCAAAATGTCGTTCAAAATATAAATATTGTTCTTCTTGATTGTTAGGGTTGACACTAATACTAGCTGTAGGTAGTTACCTAAAAAGTAATAAATCAGGAGTAAATAAAGATAACTAAAATGGGTTTTTAAAAATTATCTTATTGTAAGTTTTGTTGCGGAAGACACACCAAGCGAGACATCAATTTATCTTGTAAGTGGTGTAGGTATGACACCGTAAAACATTATAATTTTTTTTTTTTTTAAGTTAAGCTGTTTATTCTTGAGGCAGTTTTTTAGACCGTGCATCGTTAATAGGGGTTGTAGGGGTTCCATACAGTACACAATAATATCTTACTTCACATACAGTACATGAAGTTAATTTTAGCTGGATTTAAAAAAAGGAAGAAAAATCATAAAATAAATAATAATCATAAAATCTGGAAATGATAGTTGACAAGAAATGATACTTGATCAGTCATTCAGATACCGGGGCGGGGGTAAGTCACGTAAATATAAAAAAAATATACAAAATGAATTACAAAAAAAATACAGTTTATGCAATGTGACAGCCTTAGCTAGCTTGACTATTCTAATAAGAGGTGAATTTTGACAGTTGATTTTAGTCAAGAATGTCACTGATGTAGGTATTTTATCTAACTGATTATGCATCTGATAATAATTGGATCTCTTTGATAAAAGAAATTACGAAACTTCTTACTGGCAAGCGATACGTAATTGTCATAAATGACATAAATTAAAGTTTATTGAAGTTTGAAAAAAAAATATTCGGTAACATTCGACGACGGTCGGCTTGCTGTCGTACCTCCCCTCCGCCGACCCGAGGGGTGCAGAAAGTGGAGGCGAGATGCAAGATGTCGATGGCGGAAACGAGCACGGTAAAATTTCCTAAAATGGTTTTGGGAAAAAAGTAATCGCGTACAAACTTTAGAATGTATCTAGTCAATATAAAATTATTAGAATTTTCGAATAAATAATCTATTCCTATTCCCAAAATATATTTACCTTTATAAACGTTTAATCCTATTTTATTACGCTAAAAGTTGTTATAAAATGTGCATAGAATTATGAACTTTGAAGCCTCATAACTTGTAAATGAATATTTTTTTTACTGTTTTATTAATCAATAAGACTAGATAATAACGAGACAAAACGATATCATCTATAGTTTTGAGTATTTATTATCTAATGAAGGAGGAATTAACTTTCTTTGTTTGTATGGAATTGCGATTGAATTGTTTCCCCTTAAAGATAGTTATTAGCTAGGTCCGATACCGGAAATCTTACGGGAAGAATAAATGCAAGGTGCATCATTTTGCATGCAAAGTAAAAATGTTTGACTTTTCATATATATGTAAATAGCACTTCCGGTTGCCTGAATAAATCGCAAGTGGACCGAAAACTTCACTTGTCAAGAAATACAGGGCATGGAACAAATTTTGTTCTTAAACATTTTTTAATATCTTCAGTTTTGTACCTTTAAAAAAGTTATTCAAATGATTTCTTTTGCGTGTAGTGAATAACGATAAAAATTGATACTCTCCTTATTTATTCAAAGGGTATTGTAAATATACTGGATTACTACCTTAACAGCTATTATCTGTAACAAAGAGGGTATATTTGACACAAAAAACCAACCCGCTTGGTCAGCATTGTGTCTAAGTTGTCCTGCAAGAACAGTGCCAGCTGACCCTGGAAAGGGACATTTATAGGCTGTTATGATGAGAGCTACAATACAGTTTTTAAGAACCTTACTAGTATTCCTTAAATCTGAGGAATAGTAGTACTAATCTTCCTATAAATCAGAGTCAAAAGAGAAATAATTGAGGGGTTAAGGATGCATAGCATAAGCATGTTTTTTTATTTATCATTAATTACGAATAAAAACTCTAAATTCTAATAAACCACACGACTTCGCCGCAGTCGGGTAAAAACATAATACACAAATCAATTTTCAAACAGATTAGAAATAGGTATTGTTTTTCTAAGTAACAAAGAAAATAGTCCGAAAAGAAGAAAGAAAATACTTTTGGAATCCTATCAAATATACATTAAAAGAATAGTAAACCAACTTATACACGGATCGTACTTGAAGTTATATAATACTTATCTATCATGAGAGAGATCTGAACGATTAATGATTGATTCATTTCTCTAGTACATATTCAGAAGAACATTATACAAGAATAAAAGGAAAATGATTGGGTGAAACAAGCAAGCAATTGCATAAAGATTTTCTCGCAAAAGGATATTTTATTCATACAATACAATGTTCCCAAACCCCCTTTTTTCTTGTAACTATTTGTTACCTATTGTGCACAAGCATTGTAACAAGTGTTTTGTATTGCACAATAAATTTGTCGTCCACAACCTGTGCACGAATCAAAGAAAAAAAAAACTAAAATATAATTTACCAAACCTTTACAGGAACCTTATCAATAAAATCTATCCATACCTTTAGATTATTTCTTCCTTATGAAGCAAATATTGGAATTATCGTGATAGATGTCTTTAAACGACGAATATTCGAACAAAGGAGACAAAGGCAGACCAGAGACAGTACAATAAATACTACAAGGAGCAGACGATAAATTGAGATTCCGTTCTCTTTGGTTCGCTTTAGTATTATAGTATAATGTAGGTAGGTGGGTAGCTAACACCTAATTGTTGCACGTGACTTGACATGTAAGACCAATATACCTTGCTTTGTATTAGATTCTCTTGAGTGTAAGTAAACAGTGTGTGGTACAAAATTAATAAAATAATGGATGATTTAATGAAATAATACTTTAGTATAATATTATATGCATACATAAACTCGGGAGTTAGCAGAGACTGCTGCTAAGCGCCTTGTGCTACGATCATTAAAACCTTGAATATATTGTTATTTAAAAAAAAAACTTCAAATATACTTGTCCTATAGGTATATAGACTACCTTCTATAATGAAAGGCATGTTGATTGCTTCAAATCTAAAATTGGTAGCGTTTTCGTAAGAAACTAGTTTTTTTAGTTTTTAAGTTTTTAAGCACATTATCATAGTAGTGAGATTCACATTGACACAAACGTACGTATTTTGTGTTAAAAATATAGATAGATATGATGACGAATGTTGACAATTGTTTATTGAGGACTTTTGGTTGAATACGTCTGAAAATTTTGGCAGACCATTTATGTTTGGTTTCACGGTTCGTCTGCTTTTAATAAAAACAACGAATGAGTGCTTATTTGTTCTAAGTCGTTTGTGTTTATATATTGAAGGTATTATTTTAAAATATATTACACTAGCTGATGCCCGCGGCTTCACCCGTGTTGTATATGTAGCTTAAATCTTATTCTGCACCCTAAACTACCTATGTTCTAAATTTCATCAAAATCCATTCAGTAGTTTTTGCGTGAAAGAGTAACAAACATCCATCCATCCTCACAAACTCTCGCGTTGATAATATTAGTAGGATTCAGGTTTGTAAGAATCACAGAAATCTAAATAAAAGGTAAGAATCGTAGTACTAGTATTAGTCTCTGCGTACCCCAAATAAGCCATATGTAGGTATATATTTATATTTTCATAAGTTATAAGTTAAAATAAAATCATTCTGCTTATCAGCTGTTATATGCCAAGTTCAACAAAGTTGAAGCTTATTAAACAGCACCAGGGACGAAGGCAAATCATTCCAAGTTAATCCCTCATTGTTTATAAAATACTGCTTGTATTTTTGTAAAGTAAGGCTTGATGTATTGATCACTTTATTGTTGATAAGTCGTTCTATATAGAAGCAGGGAAATTGAGGCGTTTCACATTTACCGGTGTGGAGTAAGATCCGTTCTGAAAAATAGCTTACCCGATAAAATATGATTGGTTGCGATCTTTTTTATAACTCCACGAGCTTGCACCTTTGTTGTGTAAATAAACAGGAAGATGGGCTCAAGGCTCTGCTTTGTTTTTGCTTAAATTATTGAGCCCATAGATTGGTGTTTACACTTCAGTGGCGATGAGTTGATTCTTAAAATGAAACTTTATCAGTTCGGTTTAGACAGCGGTGGCTTACTAAAATGAATTGAACCAATTTTCCTGTTTAAAAAATTGCCTTTATTCTTGAGAAATGTGAGTTTTAAGTGTCTAGTCTTAAGCTCAGTACTCACATACGGTTTTACTCGATCGAGCAAACATGTTGAGTAAAATCCACAGCTAGTACTTTCGTCCACACATTCAGAATTCACCTATCGAGTGAAGCTCGCTAGAGTAGGTGCGAAGGAAATTACTTTTTATATAAATCCATCGAGCCGGCTCGATGCGAGCCTTCGAGTTGTTGTTTTGTGGTCCACACCTTAAGTTTTACTCGGTTTGGAGTAAAACTATCGAGTAATATCGTATGTGAGTACTGAGCTTTAAAGCACAGTACTCACATACGGTTTTACTCGATCGAGCAAACATGTTGAGTTAAACCCGCGGCTAGGACTTTCGTCCACACATTCAGCATTCACCTATCGAGTGAAGCTCGCTAGAGTAGGTGCGAAGGAAATTACTTTTTATATAAATCCATCGAGCCGGCTCGATGCAAGCCTTCAAGTTGTTGTTTTGTGGTCCACACTATAAGTTTTACTCGGTTTGGAGTAAAGCTATCGAGTAATATCGTATGTGAGTACTGAGCTTAAGATATAATTCGAGCAAAATGTCAAAAGAATCGTTTTTACTATTCTATTTTTGTTGTATGCCTGGCAATTCCGATGGCGCCAATTGTAAAAAAAAGTAGTGTAGGAGGAGCCATTTTAATTTGAACTTGTCATTAAAAAAAAAAACATTATTTCGACATGAAATAATATTTTGATATTTCACCCGATCTTTCTATAAACTAGTAGTTGATTTCTACCATTAAGGCTAAAGATAGACTAAGTAAATGTTCTTGTGTCAAAGTGAACCAGAAAATCTGAATACGTATTTTTGTCGCTTGCATCTTTGCGAATTCAAAAATAGTTTGTTTACATTTTTGCGCAAAACCATGCATTACGATCAACTTCATTCCTCTATTTGTTTGTACTTAATTAATCTCATGCATGCGTTTCTCTGTTTCCTCATAGATATGTTATATATTCCCAGCACGCGCAATACAAATTACAAGTAAAACGATCTGCTGTCCCTTTAAATAGACGTCTCTCGATTGCACATCCCTTTCCTATCAAAACAAATATTACCTTACCGTATAGCTGTTTTGGATGTTATATCCTTGTGTGTAAGGTTTAGTTTTGTGTGTTTGGTTGGTCAAAACAAGAAATGATCGGCTACAACCCACACTGGCCGGTCTCTAGGGCCTAAGAGTTCCAATATATTTGTGCGGCTCGCGACCTGGCAACTCTTCAAGATTACTGTCAGCAAATAGGACAGGCCGACGTGCTCTGAAAGGGAGATGTCTCTTAATGCGACCTAGTGCAACCTCCTTACATTTTAGAGTGTGCCAAGTAATAGTGTGATAATTTATCTTTTATATTGAAGTAGTGACGACGATTCTTCTCAAGTATATTTTTAAATAATCACAAAGACTAGGTTTTTGAATAGTGTAGGCTGTATACCTAATAAGTTAAAACTTTTACTTACCTACATTTATTTGCCCTTGTATAGTTTTTTTTAAGTTACAAGACGTTTTGTGAATGATTGAATATGTTAGGAATCTAATTATAAAGTATTATTCCTAAGTTCTATACAGTTAGTAAGTTATTTAATTATACGTGTAAAGCTTGTGTAAAGCTTCTCAACGAACTGCACTCAATATCTGCTACAATATCGTCTACGAACAAAGTTAGGATATTGCTTAGCTTAGCTAGACTTATCACCTGACCAAGTTGTGACAAACAAACTGTACTGCACGCCAAACTTAGAACAAAGACGTACGTAGTTTAATAACGTCGTAAATGTAAACAGTACATCGAACACGTACCTTCATGGAGTAATGCAACCTACGTGCTATTGCACCCTTGTTGCTACATTTATGACATTTCTAATATAATTTCTATACTGTTTATGATGGTGACGTGACGGTTAGATGTTAACTGCTGTGTGTATTGATATCTCTTAGGTGTACTAAGTAATAAAACGTAACATAAACGCTCATATTCAGCTGCAACTATTGTACATGATAAGGGAGTCTAAGCAACGTCGGCGAGGAGATCGTTTCATTTGAGTATCTTCGTGCTGTGGAGGACACGTAAAATCACACTGGCGCTATGAAATGGTACTAGTCTAGTCATTTTAGGTATTTTAATTGACAATCTGCGGAACAATTCCAAGTGGCGATGTTAATTTTCACATTTTCATTATAACACTATAATAAAGATGTATGCAATAATATACCTAGCTCTCTTAGAATTATTCCGCAGCAAAAACCTAAAACCTCCTAGCCTCTGTGTGGTGACGGAGTAAGAATACAATATGTCACCACCCCATCTCATCCCATGGGTGTCGTAAAAACCGACTAAGGTACTATCCGTGAATATTAACTATACGAAATAAAAAGAAGAAAAACTTGAAATTAAACCCTATACCAATCCGTCTGGCCAGCGTGGTATTAGTAGGCCAAGTATCCCTCCGTCACGGGAGGAGGCCCGTCCCTGCAGTGGGATATTAATGGGCAACAGCCCATTACAATGATGATGATGATGAAAAATCTAAAATGACTGGACTATACTAGGCTTAGAGTCCAGATTACCCACTTACAGATTTTATAGTAACATACGTATTTATTAGTATATGATAGATACGAACGGTTTGTTGTGATTAAACAACCTTATCTTTTGTAGGATGAGTATGGTTTCCTCTATGGCTGTATGAGGTGTGTGATTGCTCACAGGTGAGTATAGACTGTAATGATGATTATTAATTAAGACATGGTAAAGTTTTCAAAATGCTTGATCTTATTGTGTACATTTTAAATAAAAGAATATGCAAAATATAAAAAGCTGCATCTTTGTAAATTAACTGATAAACAGATATTTTTGGAGCTATCTATATATAACGTTAATCTTTTATAATTGAATCACTGTAACTAAGCTATTATCACGAGAAACACAATAACTAAACAATAATAAACAATAATAAACTCACAAGAAAGATAATAATAAGACTCATTGATAAAGTTACTTGGCGCGCCCGTATACATGTGAAGAGTAAAAGTAATATCTAGGTGTGGGTGTGAGTGGCGCTGCATAATTGAAAGCCGCGGTTTGGCCCAATAACAATAGAACCGTACAGTAACGTTCGCCGCGTATAAATTAGGGAATTATATTAATCGCGTATAACGCGGCGTCGTACGCCTCCGCCCCCGCGCTTAACGACCTCACTCCTGTTCAGGATTACGTACTTGTAGCTCAAAATTACACTTTATTACGGTTTGACTCTACGAATCCGACAATTTTAATTACAAGATCCTCTACGAAGATATTAACGTACGAGTATCGCTTCTACATTGTTTAAAATATACTCTACTTCACTTACTTAACAAGTCTTTAAGAAAATATCTACAAAGATTTTCATTCTAGTTACAAGATATTTTTTGTTTCAAACGGTATAAAAGCCAGGTAACGCTCCGGAATTGCCTCTCTCAACGATATTATTTATAATTTAATTTGCAGTACGCTGCCGGAGCACAATCAATTTGCGAAAAGATTATACGAGGGAAAATTAACGCAAGATAACACGGTATTAGCGACCCACCTGGGGAAGGATTCGGTCTTCTATATAAGTGAATATATTACCCTCGATTACCAGAAAAGAACAGATATTTAGGAGAAAACAGTGTAATGTAATTGTCGCTGCAATCTAAACGAGCGCCAACAAAACTCAGGGGAAGATCTAACAACGTTTATCAGTACTGTAGGCTTTTGTTTATTATTAGGAGCGATCCACCGCGGTACATATTTTGATACTTCAGCTTTGTGCTTGCAAATATCAGAGAGATATTTAAGTTTTCAACAAGCTTATCTGAGTTAAATATGTATGTTTGTAAACAATGCTTTGTGTTGTTTTGTAACATAAAACGAAAGCAGAGAAGATAGTACATGTTTATTATTGTGTTATCTGTGTGTACATCAATCACAAATTGCCGGCTTCTCCCAACATTAGTCCGCAGTCGATGACGTAGCAGCTTCCATTAATACAACTTGCCTTATCACTGGCTAGGAATGTAACTAATTCCGCTACATCTTCCCCTTTTGTTATTTTTCGCAGCGGAGTAGTCATTTCGATAGCTGAGAACATGTTATCACAATCTGTGTCACTCATGCCTCCTCTTCTAAAGAGCTCAGTCTTCACGGGTCCAGGATTAACAGCATTAACTCTGACCCCGTGAGGTCCCAACTGTAGCGCCGTACATTTAGTGAGCATGTCAATAGCGGCTTTCGACATACAATAAGGAGTCATAAGCGGTAACGGCTTGTCCGACAGTATACTCGAAAGGTTTACGATGTTCCCTTTCGTTTTTACCAAGTAGGGTCCGGCTTTACTAGTTAGTAAGTACGTGCCGCGTAGATTGGTTGTCATAACTCTGTCGAAAGCTTCTACTGGACTATACGGGCCGGGTATAGAGTTTACGCCCGCATTGTTTATTAAGATGTCGATCTTATTATATTTCTTGATAGTTTCTTCGATTATCCTGTCAATATCTTCTTCTAAAGTAATATCAGCGACAATGGTCAGCGGTTTTTGATGATTTATTTTTTCGCATTGATTAGCGACTTTAGTGAGGTTGTCGATATTTCTTCCAACTAATGCCAAGAGAGCTGATGACTTCGCGAATCTTGTGGCACAAGCTGCTCCGATGCCGGAGCTAGCACCAGTTATTAACACAACTTTGTTAGTGAAGGACATGTCGTCTGTAGAGCTGGTTCCGCAGTGACTGAGCCACACAATAGCGAGTCCTGTATTATACGGTCGCGGTACCGACGGCGAAACCCTTCCGCGTTTCATTGTGACCGCATACAAACTATACGATCTAATGACAATTATAACTTCCCGTATTTAGTTTCATGTGCTAGTTTACCTGTTTTGAAGTTTAAAAGTATGTTCTCGAAATAATTTTAATTAAATATTATGCAAGGAATATTCCATTTAGTTTTGTACTATTAAGAGTTATAAAAAAATTTAGTTTGAGTAGTGAGTTTCGTGGAACCTAACATATTATAAAACTTACCATCAAGTAGGCCGGTTGCTCTGCCACGTCAAGAAAATAAAATAAAAAGTTATTTTTACGGCTAATTAATACTGATATTTTAGGTAAACTATTTTTTCTTAGTTATTTCAATTTACAAAACTTTCTTACAAAGTTTAAGTAACTGCAATTGACAACCTCTAATGAAGAGGTTACGTAATTGTATCTGGTAGCGGTCAGTTAAAATAACGGTGTCAGAAATCATATCAGCTTGTAATGTCTCATATCATAACAGGTTCATTACCCTTATTAATGCAGTACTATTTTAGTTAAGTTGTAGTTCAAAAGGGCTTATCATTACGAAAGAGCATCAATTTATTATTATTACGAGTAGGTATATCTTTAAAAAAAACAACTAATGCATTAAATATAAAATACATTTTTGTGAAAGAAGATTTTTTTTATACGATAGACATTGATAGCATCCAGACTTAGAAAAATAAACCGTGGATCACCAAATAATATTGTCTTGCCTAGAGTTTAAACCTGTACCTACATTTTCGGTACTTTGGTTGCTCTGCTTTCTCAATTTTGTACTACACTTTAGGTACATAAAAATCTTTGAAGTATTTTTCCCTAAATGACTTTACACTTCTTAGCATGAACCGTAAACATGACTCAAAAGAATATATTTCATATGAACGTGATATGATTGATAGACGAGTACTGACATGCTTTCTAATACATTAAGGCTATGACTACACATATACATGTTTTGTTGTTTTCATTCTGCCCACTACATGGATAGACTTACTCTAGCGATGGAGGAAAATTTGTCCTGCTGGATTGGTACAGGGTTTTGTATCTAGTTTTTCTTAGAGATACTCGTAGGTATATGCGCAAACTTCGAATAGTAATTTTTCCACATTTATCGGTTACTGTGTTGAATATTATAAAAATAATTGATTAAGACATGTTATTGTGTTAAATAGACTCCGTGGATCAGCGCTTGCCGTAAACGGTTGCCGTCATGAGGTTTAAACCTTATAATGCCACGGAGGACAGTTACTGCGATTTATACGAAATAATTGTTATTGAGGAGCTGTATCTTTTATGTGTCCTTTAAATAGATGCCCGTAATAGTCTCCGCGATCCAGGCTTCATAGCGTGGGAATTTTACAAAAAGAGATAAGTGTGTGATGACGAATGTAGAAAACATTATATTATCACCACATTGGCTTTAGGTTTCTGTTTCTCTTTCACTTGGTCACCGTGCGTCGCCAGCATTACAATGACATGGTCGCAGAAAGTGAGAGCATCCCATTTCCAGGCCTGGATCATCCAGCTAGACACTGGCTTTTATTAGCTCCGTGACGAAGCACACATTAGGTTAATAGGTCGTTATAGGATATTAGTTGTGAAAGGTAATAAAACAAGTAGTTTATCCGTTTTCATACAGTTTATTTGAGTCATCTCAATACGAAAGACAACAATTAAAATTTGAAGCGACTCTTTATTTACACCACTTACATCGAAACGAAACTTATTGTAAAAGCTCCCTAAATTGTCTTTGGCACTTGCTTTACACTAATACTTTTATTACATTTACATGAAAATTTTAGGAGAAAAGTATTACATAAACTAGAATGACAAATAGATAATGGCATTCGAAATAAATAATGGCAACATCTAGAAAAACAAAAATGAAATGTTGTCCGCTTTTAGGCAGATCATTTTACAAGGGCTCGTAATACTTTTCTGAAAATGTTTGTTTAAGGAAACTTCAGAGAAAGTTAAATTTTTTAACAGTAAGATATATCCGTGTATTTTGTTAGTATAAAAGTCGAGCAAAATGGAGTCTAAATACATTAACATAAATGTTATATTGAAATAATTTTAATTTATTCTGAAATACCATACAAATAGAGCCTCATTACTAAAAAGCGTTAATTTAAATATTTTAAAAGAAAATGGAACTTTAGTCAACTTAATGCAATCTTATCCTGTCACGATATGGTATGAAGTTATCTGAAGAACACGCAGAGAGTACCGTCGACGATATAGTTAAATGTATTTCGGTAGTAACGCACATTCGTTCAAACATTAATTTGCGAAAAGCGATGTAGTACGAGTATGTAGCAATGCGTCATCTTGACAGGTGGACGCTCGACCTTAAGCAATCAGGATCGTGATACCAATACGTGAAGAAGGAAACGGTTTACACTCCCAAGAGGGATTTGTAGCGGCTGTAGCATTTGCATATTTATGTTAAACCAACAATATTATCATTGCAGATTAGTTTTCTATGTGGCAAATTATAATAAACTCATTTCTTAGCTCAGTATCTTGTACATTCAGTACACAGAGTATGAATGATTCTTGTTATAATAATCTTGTTGAATTGATTACTTTCTCGCGTGAGCTTATTATTTAGCGTTCCTGGGAGTAATATAATCACGTGTTGGGTATATATTTACTTCTTGCTGTCGGACTAAGATTAGGGTCACAAAAGTCTACTTATTAAAAGCTGGTGGTTTATCTGTACTAGTTATTTGCGGATGCAGTGTACACGGCGTAATTATTACTGCGAGCACAAAATGTACGTTAAGTCGATTTTTGCAAAACTCTTAAGAAAAGATAGATAGGATCCCTAAAGAGTGGCAGGAAACTCGATACAAAGTCAATTTTGATTTTATACATACATATCAAGTGCTGGTTTAAGATAAACATTGTTTAAACATACTGTTTCCTAAATCCCTGATGAATGAAGTTATACATTACAATATGAAACTATTTCAAATGAAGCGAAGGAGTTTCTCATTGAGAACATGGCGTAAAGTACAATAGTTAATGTTTCATAGATGACTCTAAAGTAGGAGCTACTATAATGTTAGGAGGGTCACGTACTTGCTAAGCGCATTCGAAATGCATCACTAAGCTCAATAATCGATTTTAAATGTACATAAATTGAGTCTAAACTCGTCTGTCGTGCACTTATCCCATGTTTAAACGTAGCTCAGATAGCCTAAATACTAGTTTATTTACGTTAAATTGATGTTAAAAGCTGGAAAGAAACAGATTTGATTCGCGCTCAAGGAACATCTGAGGTTGTGAGCGCAGAAGAATGTTTTTCTTAATGTAAGTGGACAGCGTAGATCCAGCCTGCAAGTTTCGTGTTTAATTATGTATGGTGCTGCAATACACAAGGAAAAGTCACATTTGTATGTGATGATATTATCGATATTATTTCTTATAGGCCTAGGAGTGAAAAGAGCGCTTTAAACGCCCTACGCAAATCTAAATAAATTTCATAATGCTGAATAACGCATAAAGTTGGACAAAGGAAGAGAAAGAGAAAGAAAGGGCGAAGAAAAGATAATAAGAGAAGGAAAACAAGGGTATGGACGTTCACCTACACTACCACAATTATTGGCTGAGATGATCACATTGTTCTGTGAGTCGATTTCAACTTAAAAATTCGAAAACCTTTGAATATTTTTGTAATCGACCGTAACGTCCGGAAATAAAAGGGGTATTTTACCATTTAAATTTTTAACGCGTATACGAACGATTTACTTTTATTTAGGAAATGATGGTGGTTGTATAGATATTATTATTATGAATCCATCTTCCATATATATTTTATGTGCAGTGCTATGTATTTTTGTTATAATTATACATACACGAGTAAATTATATATATTGGATGACATTTCTATCATTTTGCCACTTGATCTGAGAGCGGTGCGTGGACGGGGATTGATGCGTGAGACGGGCAGAGGACTGAAAGAAGTGGCGCGAACTTGGGGAGACCTAGGTCCAGCAGTAGACCACTTATGGCTAAGAGAAAGAGGAAGATCCTGCAGGCTTGCTGTCCACTTACGTGACAATAGTAGAAACTGTCGATGTAACTATTATTAATAGTAATGATGCAAGTGAAATCTGTTATATGCACTCTACCGTACTCTAGTTAATATAGCCGAATAGTAGCCATAAAACACTCATAACTTTGTACAAAAATGATGTGTTTAAACACTGGAGGGAGTGCGATACTGGACGTTTGTGTTATTACCACCCTTTTACACTTAAACATTAACATTTACTTACACTTAAGTTACATTAAGCTATCATTAAAACTTAAAGTACTTTATAAAATAGTTTTTGGGTTCAGGAACGTAGCGGCAGGGTTGAGCATCGGTTCTAATTTAATCTCATTATTGAGTTTGTCGGCTGTTTGAGTAATAAGTCGAGACGCGTTACCTACGCAGTACAAGCTGACATGTTAAGGCGTAGTTTAGTACATACATAGAGGTTAGTGGTGTACATGTCGGAAACGAAATATGTTCACATTGTGGTTTATAGGACAGAGTCCGGCCTCGATCGATACACACCGGACCAATATATTATTATTTTGTTCAACGAAGCGTAAAGGAGCTACCAGAATATTCGCTCACAGCCATTTTTTAATGAATTTCGATTCACTTATCAAAAACATTTTCGATGAACTGGAAATTTCCAAATTAATACGTAACACTATACATATCGAAATATAAAAAATACTACGTACATTAAAGTATTATTACGATCTCAAGCAGGTACATCTGACTCCGGATCGTGCTTGTCATACATACAAACAAACATGCTGACGTTTAAAATACACTTATATTTTAATTACTCTATGATACCCTTACAAATGTTGACATTGAACTTGCTACAGTTATACATAAAAATTAATAACGACTAATTATAATGTAAAAACTAGACTTTTATAAAAATAATTAATGTTCCTACTCCTACTACTACAAGCGGCTGTACATGACTAACATTAAAAAGTAAATTATTTACATCTACCACAGACTTTTGTGCCTATTATACTAAGAAGAAAAATGTTGACAATAACTAGAGCTTATACACAAAAGATGAAAATACTACTTACAATCGAATGACAAATATTCGAGATCACAATATCGCTTGGCAATATAATCTTATAAATAACGACTAGCATTCTAAATTTGAGATCATTAGTAATATCTATCTAGTGTTTCTAGACGAAAAATATTAATCGATGACTATATTATTTTATGTATAAGCTCACTCAGAGATAAATGCATAAAAATACGCAAATTATATCTAACATTTAGATTTTTATTGTACCTTTTGGAGCAACAGCGGATCATTCGATCTGTATCTCTAGAATATTTTTCACGACAAATGACTGACTCATATTGGTTTCAGTTTCTATAGGTGATGAAGCACGATAAAGAACGAACAATTTGTAATGCATTTAGCGCGGTCAGTAATGCTACAAAACTATCCTTTTAATGTACCTAACGTGTAACATTTGTTCTACTGAGTTAGTTCTGACTTTAGCATAATGTATACTAGTTTGCGACGCTGACTGATTGATAACAAGTGAAGATTAACGAGCTTATTTTATAGATGTATCATCCTCTCAGATATATTTTATCTATGGGTTTTCATTATTCGAAGAGCAAGATAAGTAGAGGGAAATTATTACCATCCACATCTACTTGTATCACACAGGTAACAGATAGTCCAGTATTTTAGGTTTTTGCTGCGGAATAATTCCTAAGTTTTTTGCATACACCTTTATAACGCGCGCTGTTGTAATGAAGATGTGAAAAATCGACATAGATAAATGCCTAAAATTACTGAACTAAGATTGATTTTGAGTTTTTATAATTTATATGTAGTATAAAATAATTCACGTTGAGATAAATCTCGCTAAGATACATTATGTCATATTATGTTTCGTAGTCTAAGAGTTCTTGAGGTGATGTGCGTCGTGGTCGCAGCGACGAAGGACGGCGAAGTGTGTCATCTGGAAGGTGTTGGTAGATCGACTGCCTCTCTCCAGAGTACCGGTCATCGTGTAGCCCATGTTGAAGTCCGCTTGAGTCACGTTTGTAGTGAGGTACAGCTGTTCGAAGACAAAAAACTAAAATTAGAGTAAACAGCGAAATTTAAAAAAAAACAGTTAAAACTTAAGCTTCTGATGTTTTGTTGTTGAAAAACTATGTTACGTTTTCTATGTTTGTGTCATTATAAAGATGGGGTTGCAAAAGCAACTACGTACATTTTTTAATTAGAGCCTTAACTTTATAATATATCTCACAAACCTTATCTACTTCCAAACTATTAAAAATATTTCTACTGGAAAATAAAAATTTGTATAAAGCTGAAATGGAATTTAGATGTCTTAAGTTTAGTAATAGTCTAAGAGTAATAGTAGTGTCTTAAGTTAGTAAGTAATTTGAACTTTAGGTCGCCTTAAATAATATGCTATTTAGGTATAGTTTAAGCTTACAATAAATGCTACTAAAAATAATATAATGCCAAAGAATATAAAATAAAGTTAGTTTATAGATGCATCAAAGTACTATTAACCTTGAAGTCGGCATCAGTGCCCATGTGTTTGAATGTGCCCACGATGTAGACAGCGTTGGCTCCACTTATCACCATGCGTGCTTGAGTACTGTGTCTGTAACAACAGAATATTATATAAGTATGTTAGTAATTGGTTTTCTACTCCGTGTGGTGACGGAGTAAGAATACAATATGTCACCACCCCATCTTATACCATTGTTGTCGTAAAAACCGACTAAGGGACTATCCGTGAATATTATCTTTACGAAATATAAAGAAGGAAAACTTGAAATTAAACCGTAGCAATCCTTTTGGCCAGCGTGGTATTAGTAGGCCAAGTATCCCTCCGTCACTGGAGGAGGCCCGTCCTTGCAGTGGGACATTAATGGACTTTTATGATGAATCGATTTAATTTATTGTGGATTTTAATATGTTATGGCAAGCCAAAGCTTGTGTGAATCAGTAGTACATGTAGTGATACCTACATATATGTCAACTGTATAACAATAAGCAGAATAATGCAGTTCTTTTAAAATTAACTCATATTGTGCAATGAGGAAGAATAAAAAAGAAAACGAGACAGATTAGTCGCTCACCTGATAGTAAGCTTTAAGCTTGTCTATACTAGATGTAACTGAACTCCTTGCTTCACAAGTACTTTTAAAACTCAAATTAACAAGTGACCAATCCTGGTCCATAAGCTGATATTAAAGACCTACAATTTCATTAGCAAACGTACTCTTCTATCTAATAACAGTTAACATATTTTGCTCGCTACTGCTCGGATCTGGATTATGCATGTACTGAAATATACGCCTTAAATATAAACTTATTTTTCTGTAGGTACTAGCGCCCTTCGTGTTTTATCGTGAAAATATTGACAGGTCGATGTGTGGCAATGTAATAAATGTCAAATTTCCAGAAAGTAGAGCAATAACTGCTAAACGACATGGGTTACGTGACTTGTCAAAAATTAAAGTTATTGGCAACTCTGAAGGGAAAAAATATTTGATACGAAGAAAATCTTTGCGAAAATCTATGTCGTTTGGTTTATTATAACATCCCATGAATAAAACAGCTCTAAAACTTTTAATGTGTTAAGGGAAAACTTGGTCTATAGATTCGCAGGCCAGATGTGTTGGTATCACAGACTTATATTGATGTATTTTCACCTTTTACTGTTAATAGGCATACTTTTAAACCATCCTTTGTTAATAGAACACGAATTAATGCAAAACTCTTTGAATGTTCGCTTGAGGTTTGGCACTGGATCCGATTGAACCGTAGACTAAGCCGTGAATCATCGATCATAGCCGCTAAAGCGATGCCATAGCTTCTTGATTTTGATAGATGAATCGTCATCTGCCCACCCATGTAACTAGCGAACGGTTAGCTAGATAATTAGTTCTCTCGACTAGATTAACTGGTAAATTAAATGTTTTATATAATAATGTTACCCCTTTGTCGTTGTGAACAAAATGTTTAGTACATAACTTTGTCTCACAGGTAAAAATAAACTGGTGCAAGCTTTACCCGCCGCCACAGTATCCTTGTAATACGCCGACGACGTCCTGTGATTTATACACGGTCGACCGCTTCATAACTAAACACCATACAGATAGTTACAGAAGTAAATTGCATATAATAAATATATAAGTAGGTACTACATTTTTAGAACTTACGTTCGGCGATCTCGTTGCGTCATTTTTACCATTAGACAACGCAATATTATTATTAATTAAACTGTTTCAAATTCACTCCTTTTACAGAATTGTTTTAGATCTTTTTAATCATTAGGGAAAACAATTTACTGATTCACTGTAAAATAACGTTATCAGTCGGAGCACGAGACCTAGAAAGTCCCCGTGCTTCACCCAGGTGGAGCACGAGTCCGGACCCCATTAAGGGTCTGTGTAGCTATAAATAAAAAAACTTCGCGAATGAGTAAGTCATGTCAAAACTGTTTATTGCTTTTCCACAATGTTTTATGGATGTTAAAATTAAAACTAATGTATCAATCATAAACCCTGTCGGACATAGCATCAAATACATTTAAAGAATACTGAAAATAACACGCGGAACTCGCAATCCAATTTTTCTAAAACGGTCCTAGCCATTTTGAACTTAGTTATACTTCTATAGTCTCTGTTTTATGTCAACTACTGTCCCTACGAATTACTTGCTGTACCATGAACGCGTCCTACGTGATAGATTGTGAACTGAGGTCAACTTGTGATTGTTTTCACGGACATTTATAAGATTACTGCTATAAAAGTTGTTAACATCTAAAAAGGGCAAAAGTGATTGAAGATACTGGAACCTTTGTGTTTACACATTACTTAGGTAGTGCAGTGGTAATGGTTTATTTATTTTTCGTAGCTACAAGAGTTTTAGCTTTCTTTTTCAACTATAGAACGCCCATCTAGGCTGCCTACCGGTAACCTTTCAAAGCCCATAATAAAATTAGTTTACCAATAAGATGTTACTAAAAATGTACCTAATAAGAATTAATTTATTCAATTTTTAAAACCGTTTTGCTATTTATTTTAATAATTAAAACAAAAAAGCATTAAGTATAAGTCATTTATGTGCAGTTTTGAACATTTTAATTAGCTATTTCTTTTTTAAATACAAAGAGGTAGAACGTAAGAATTACCGAAAATACCTTTCGTATTACGTAAACTAATTTGAAGAGTAAAAGTCACGTGTAAATTTGGAAACTTGAGTCTTCTTGGTGCATTTGAAAAAAGGCGAGATATTTGTAGACAGGTCACGTATCCCAGTTAGTAGGGCGCGAATCCGACACGTGCCTACCACAGCCCTAACAGCCCAGTAATGGCCCCCGCTCCTCAGTAATAGCCTCGAACATCACTTCCCTCCGACTACCCAACACCAAATTAAAATCCTGTTATGCCCACTTCTTCGTTGCTTTTTTCTAGGTAAATGAAATTAAATCGATGTTTCCAAGTATTAGAACACACCTTTGCAAAGATTCTCTAATTTCGAATGTAATCGAAATAGAAGCAAAAAATTATCCTCCTTTATTTTGTATCTCTAAAACTTTGAGAACTTTTTACTTTATAAATATATTCATAAAGCTATTCAAAAACAAACTGTCTAGGGAGTTACTCGTTAGTTTCTATCGTCCCCTCTGTTTTATTTTTGTACAAAGGTCCGTTTAAGAGCATTATGGAATTGGAAATAATAAGTATTATTCAATAGAAAGTTCTTTGCGGTTATTCGATTATTTTACCTTATTTTTCTGGAGAGGAATAACTGTTCTATGTATTATTAAAGATTTATTTAATGTGGGTTTTACGCGTCCTAACTGTATTTTACCTTTTCATATTTTATTACAGTGTAGCTCCTATCTGAATTGGAAATAGGGCAAACCGTTTATGCTATCTGTGCGAAGGCTATCGTGAGATACAACTCATTTAGACAAAATAGTGGGACGAGCGCAATAATCGTTAACGCTAACGGCTTTCGTTTAACCGGCGCGTCATTGCTTCGACGTTTATCTCCGACATTTTTTAAACACTATCTTCTTTGTTACTGTAGTGTAGTGTTATTTTTATTTTTAAATTAAAAGGATCTTGGGTTAAAGATAAAATGGTTTTTGTCGAAAAGAAGAAAGACAATGGTAAACATTTTTGGTCCTCGAGACAGGGTTCAAATCTGATTCTTTGAACTGTACGCGTCCAGCGCCTTGATCACTTTGCCACCCGAGTACCTGTCGCTTTAACCAAATTAGACCAGATTAGATGGTTTTTACATTTACTCTTAACAACAGCTTTAGATCGATATGGTAGACTAATATCGTTCGAGTACTGCTGTTAGCTATAGCGAACTAAAGTGGTCAATTTGGTGTCTAGCTACATGGCTGAAATTGTCATAAACTCAACAGGATTCAGACTAAATGTGAGGGTTAGTATACAAAACCCCGTACTAACTAAACTTGGAAACATGACTTAAAGATGTGTCAGTGTAATTCCCTGTTTTGCTGAAAAACGATTATGAAAAAGAGTCAGTTGGAACTAATGCCCGATTTACACATCGACAAGTACAGTGGCGAGTTAAGTAGTATTTTAAAATTAAGTTGATTTAAATAGATCTCCATCCTATATTTTGGCAAGTTAAGTACGAATTAGCCCCCTCTCTTGCGTCTCGCCAACTTAACTTGCCAAAAAATAGGATGGAGATCTATTTAAATCAACTTAATCAGCAACTTACTACTTAACTCGCTACTCTACTTGTCGATGTGTAAATCGGGCATAAGATTAAGGTCTATTGTTGCTAACTGGTAAAAACTGAAGGAAAACATTGTTTTCGATTGGACTAAGTATAAAAGTTTCGTTGAATTATAAAAGAAGAGTTTTTATAGTAATAAATATAATAAAATATCTTAGTCTATGCTTTCCGTATTCCTATTAACATAGTGTACAAACAGATGACCTCAGCAAGTGTTACATAAATACTTAACAGTGTAGCGGTGTGATAATAAATAGCGCTCCATTCGCGTTAAGCCCTTAACGTCCACCATCTTTATTTACGGCACGTTCGCGCCACTCCTCAGAGTTGGCGGGAGATTCAGCGATAGTGGCGCCACTTCCCGCCGTTTGTCAAACACCGGCTTAGCGCTCACCTGAACCTCCAGTTAATTGCGAAAAGCACGTTAACTTGCTACAAGCATGATATAATGTTTCCTCTCCGCTGTTAAAGCGTTTAATTATATTTTTCACTTAAATCCCCTCTTTGTGGGAAAATTTGTGTTGTGATTTTTTTGTTTGAAACTCTAATTCAGTTTACGTTTGACTTATGCCTGGGTACTTAGATGTTTTATGTTGGGTTTATGTGGAACGCTATCCGCTATATCTCCGGGTAAGTTAGGTTATTTAGTAAATTAAAGCTATTCACTCAGTCACGAGTTTTCGTAAACCAGAGTACCTAGTAGCTAAATAACTTTCATGAATATATTCAATTATAAAATAAGTTAGCTGTCTCACTTTTATCAGAAAGAAATTTTGCTGAAGCTGTATGACCTGAAAGAACCTGAACCTGAACCAAAAACCTGACCTAAAAGATCCTGTGCCATTTTGAACTAAGTATCAGTAAAATTTAGTAAACCAGTTGTTATTTAATATCCAAAGTAATCTGAAGGCTGATCTCGTAACATTATTTGATATAGGTCATATTATTATATCTATATTTCTATGTAGATATATCAAGTAACGTTATCTGTATTTCCGGTAACAGCTCTAACTAAACTTAATATAAACTAAACTTTATTTAACACACAACGGCACTGTTTGATTGGTTGCAATACTTATCAAATTTGACATTAATGACTTTCAAATTGATTAGAGATTTGACACTAAAGCGCAAGAGCAACAGTTTTGTCAATTACCTGTCTATTATTCAAATGTCTCTCAGTTCGTGCCCCCTCGTATGGACTTGTCACGTTTGACATGCGTTCTGCTGTCAGATCAAAGTGAGCTCGGCTTTTACCATTATATGAAAATTATTGTGGACTATTATAACATTTTCTGCGTTAACAATCAATAAGATTGGCTATGTTAGCCTCAATCATATCGGTAAGTGTCAGGATGAAGTTCAAGAACTCAACTTCAATTACAGAGAAATATTGCACACCATTGCAGATATGTGTTTTTTTAAGGAATCCTCCCGCACCCTCTGTAGGTTTTTAACACATATTATATCATGGACAAAAAGAGCAACCTGGTTCATGAAGATCAATATAAAAAATTGGGGCAATGAAAAGAAATCAGTTAATGAATGTACGGCTAAGATTAAATAGGTAGCATTGAACATACTCGTATTAATATTATGATGTATGATCTGAGTTTGCAAAACCACAATATTTGTCAGTCATACATAACAAATTACTTTTACCAAATTGCTTATAATAATTATTTCAATTTTAGAACAAAAGGCAAGGTAGCCTTACTGTTATTATTAAGGTTGGAGTCTCTGTATTTTTAGTAAATTTGAATTGTTATAATGTATTGAAAAGGTTTATTCAATTAGATATCGTCCCTTTAGAGCGCTTTAACGTAACAGTCCTTTTATGTTCCACTACATGGACAGATTTTGTTGGAATACTGGATAGTATGGTAATGGTCTTCTGGGTGCTGACCCACCAAACTTGAAAGGTAAAAAACGTCACCTCTTACGACTATTATTTTTATTAGTAATAATATTCCAAAATCTCTATTTTATTTTTTTGCTTGTTTCGTTTCCTAATGATTACTTTGTCATTATTATTAACGACAGTTACATCTTACCGTCTAGTGCCTGCCACTTCTACAACTTTGCACCTCGAGCGTCGCCACCAGCACGGCTGTAGGGTCCAGTACGAGGAAGAGGCGCTGCGAGCCCAGCCTTCCTCTGGGAACATCAGCACCTAAGCAACAATATAAAAAATATATCGTTTAACATAAAATACCAACAATATATAAGTAAAAACAATTAAAAATTATTGGTCAGGCTCCTATTTTGGTTTTCTAAACTCGATAATGAGAACAGACAGGTTTATTTTCATTTTCAAGTCCACGTAAATTAATTTTAAAACTCCGGGACCAAGGCCAATCATTTCGCGCGAGAGTTCGATTGATGTTGTTTTAACAATAGAAGCTGTTCGTCTCACCATATTTTACGAGTTTCGTCAGCATCTTCAATATACGAACGTGAAATGAGGTCTTCACGAAACGTTGAGTACGAATTAACTAAATTACAAAACTTTACAAGCCTTTCGTCGGCGAGGGTTGAAAAATAGCTTTTTGACTAAAACTAATATTGCAGGCCAGAAACAAAACAGAGAGGAGTTGTAACGAAGTTGTTTCAGACGTTCGAGTTTACAACCGCGGGCTACAGGAATGAGCAGCGAGAACCCGCTCGGTACTCGTTTACGTTTACAGCGGGTGGAGTACCGCAGGCAACATCATCGATAACGCAAACGTTGCAGCATATTGCCACCGAGACTCGTTCGCTCGATTGGCTCCTGGCATTCCGTCCTCATTTTCTTCGTGGCTTCGTCTCGGCCAATATTTTTTTTCTCGTAAAATGTTTTCCTCGTTTCGACAATATTGCGCGAGTTTCAAAGAGGTGGAGTTGTCGGGGATAAAATCGCTTTCACATTGAGTGAGCACACTAATGATTGAGTTCCGTAGTGTGCGGACGAGTGGCGTACTGTTGTCAGTGTCGTGCGCCGGGCACGGGGGCGGACGAAGCCGGTTGGCACGGGGACACCGACAGGACGCGTCCGCTCACCCCGCTGCAGTCCCTTTGATCAATGTAGGTACTCCACTGTTTAATGGATTTAAAAGCATTCCATTGTTACGGATTTTGAAATGCAAGGATTTTATTTAAGCCGACGACGTAAATTATAATACTATGGTATTGGTATTAACTTGATTAAAATAAAAAAATAATTTATTCAAAAAACATTATTACATTTGTATATATAATGCCGACGTAGTTTGTACATAATAATTATACGTCTACTTACTTACTTATATCTATTACAAAAATATAACTTATTTAATAATTATATTACTAAGTCAGCACAAATTGCTTGAATGTATTCATTTGAATCAGCAACCTACATGACCTAGGTTTATACCTGTGTTTCAGGCTAACGGATTACTTATTACATAAAAACATTTAGTAAAAAAATTATATGTTAATCAAAGAAATATAATAAAACATCAATATAATAACACTAAAACTATTTAAGAACTACCATTAAACTCTCCGTATCATTATAATTAAGGTTCCCTAGATGTTTAGTTAAAGTTACACTACAATTTTTATGACTTAGACTATGAAGGTGCAAAGTTTTATTTAATTTATTGTATATAAAAGGGCCTAGAAATATATAAAATCTATTTACAAATGCATGGTTTGTTTGTGTCTTTATACAAACCATGTACTTCCTCCTCTTTTCCAGTACAGTTTTGATAGAAATTTCACTATGTTGTCTCAGTAGAATGTTCAGAACAATAAGTAATTGAGTAATAATTTATTTATTTAAATGAATCAACGTTTTGAATTTGAATTAGGTAGGCAATTTTGTTATTGAAGTATTTACTGTGACGCGAAAATAAATGACAATTTTTTTTTCACTATACGTGTGGTGGCGCGGTAATAAATGTGATCACTTCACCGCTTCTAACGATACCGTCTTCTTGTTTAGAGGAAAAAAGAAGAGGATGATCGCTTTTCGTGGATGCCGTAAAAACTGACTAAGGAGAAGTTTTCTGGACATAACCAATGACTTAGAAAAAGCTATTAAGGTATTGACCATCGCTAAAATGCTGCATTATACTTTGCTATTAACCTTTTCTAGAGTACATTGATACAGCTGTTTCAAAATACGTCGACAGGTCCGACTGGTCGTCATACAAAGCTCTGTGGAATAATATCTGTAGTTGAAATTTGGAAAGTCACGTTTATTCCCCAAGGTACGTACCAACTCGCTGACGTCCATTACTGTTAGGTTAGATTATATTCTACCTAAACGTTTACAGACAACATTTACCTTATCCTTGTAGATTAACAATATTATGTAATACTTTGATCAAAGAAAATTAGCTTTGCTTTCGTATAAAATATTAATAAATGTAATTTACTTCTGTAGATGAATTTATTCATAAAGGAAAATGTTGGTTATAAGTCTTGTGAATATTTTATAAATTATTTTAAGTGAAATTATAAATTAAAGTATATTATTATTACAATGAGGTGACCATGGAAGCGAGTATGTACGACCAATGTGTCATGAGACGTACAGTTTTCCATATCTATACATAGGTATTCATTAGGTAATTGATAAAAATAAAAGGTTAAATTATAATAATTTTCTAATTAAAAAACCGACTTCAACAGGAGTCGGTTAAAAACCATGCTGATAACAATTTCTAAGATTCGTATTAAATAAATTTCTGCAGTCGTCTTCATCATAAGATCATGTTTGTGTAAAGTTTTCATTAATACGAATAAAATAAGCTCAAACACTAGGTAGCTGCTATATACCGTTGAGAAGTTTCCTCGACCCTCAGTCGTCTTCATCATCAGATCATGTTTGTGTAAAGTTGTGTAAAGTTTCCATCAATACAATTAAAATAAGCCTAAACACTAGGTAGCTGCTACATACCGTTGAGGAGTTCCCTCGACCCTCAGTCTTCTTCATCATCAGATCATGTTTGTGTCAAGTTTCGTAAAGTTTTCATCAATACAATTAAAATAAGCCCAAACACAAGGTAGCTGCTATATGCCGTTGAGTTGTTCCCTCGACTCTCTGTGGTCTCCAGCATCAGACCAGTTCTGACTCTTGACTATTTGGTAGTGACGTCAGAGATGCACGTATATGACAACATTTTACATAATGCGTCCCTACAATTTTCAAGAGATGCCCTCGATTTCTCTAGGATCCCGTCATCCAGATCCAGATCTGGTGACAATGGGACCAAATGGGAAGTATACCCAATCGAACAAAAAAAAAATTTTTCAAATCGGTCTAGCCGTTTTCGAGAAATCAGGTAACAAACACAAAAAATAAAAAAAAAAAAAATAAAAAAAAAAAAAAAAATACAACCGAATTGAGAACCTCCTCTTTTTTGAAGTCGGTTGAAAATAGAGAAACCTTGTATAAAAACATCACCCAAAATTATTTTTTGCTGTATTAAATGTAGGCCAAGTATCCCTTCGTCATGGGAGGCAGCCCGTCTCTGCAGTGGGACATTAATGGGCTGTTATGATTATGAAGTAATTAATGTTTAGTTCTGTTATGCTTGCTACATTTATTCCTCCCAGGGAACATTTTAGTAGCGACAGCTATTTGGCTTGTTAATAACATAGAACTTCTATGTTATGAACAAGCCTTAGAAGCACCCATTTCAGACTGTACGTTTATAAAATAACTTATGTAATTAATAAAATAGGCCAATATACACAAAATTTCTTATGATGAAAAAAAAGCTGGAACTTTTTAATAAATTTCCAACTTTATAATAACGTTCATGTCGCCGTGAAGCACAATCCTCCATTACGTAGACTTTTATATTGGAGCAGACAAAACTTGTTCAATGACATCCATTAATATTCAAAAGCCCTCGTGGTGGCATCAATCTACACCTTTTTATATGAAGCAATCAATTCGCGCCTCGAGTGTCCTCCAATTACGAAGCGATCTCGAAACGATCTATTAATTACTTCGCGGACTGTTTAATGTTGAATACAAGATATTTGTGTTACTGTTTTGTTACTATCGAGCTTATTAGAACTGTAGGTTCTAGAACGTTTTAGCTTCTAGAAGCTCTCGCTAAATGTAATGTTAGATGAACTGCTCTAGCATCGTGAGCGTTGTGAATAGACAGAAGATGCAATGACGGAAATGGAGAGACGTATGCTCAGGTAGTTTAGACGTAACAGAATAATTAAAAGAAGATTAACAAAAAAATATAGTTCGTAAGTATTTATGTACCATACAGGTTACCACCTAGCTGGAGTCCGATCCGATGACCTCAAATAGGTCGCGGGGTCGGAATGAATGTGGTAGGCGGAGGGAGGACCGAGTTCTTTTCTATTTGCATTGTGTAAATTTGAAATCCTTTTCACACTTAGGTTACAGAAGCAGAAACATAAATAAATTTTAAAATGTATTTAATTTGTAAATAGTATTTTACAAAATCGATGCATATTTGTCGGCACTGATGAAAGCGTCCCATAGTCACGTGCGACCACTCGACGTGGAGAGTTCACGAGTCAACCGACGCCAGCCAGCATTTAGAGCCTTGAACAGCCGAACATCAATTTGCTAGAAGTGCCACCCAACCTTCTTCAACGAGTATACTAAAGTTGCTGTTTTGTTTTTAAAAATAAAAGGCTGTTCTTTATGCATGCAGTTTTGAAGCTTAAAAGTAGAATGTATTTGAACGATATATTATAACTGGCCATTAATGTTGCGCTTGGAATACTATGACCTTGCTGTCAAGACGAACTGACTATTGCAATATAGGATTGTATGTCAAATTTCAATATTCATTTGTTTTCGTAAAGTTAATTTGAGACTTCTCCTCTAATGGGTTTTTTTCCATGTCATAAGATGGGGTTAAGATTCCCCGTAACTATTTCATGAAAGGCAATAATTACCACAAACATGTAAAAAGTCTTGGTTAGTAGGTCAATTAATGGTTCTGCGTTGTGACTACTCTAAACTCGAACGAAGAGCTCTGCAAACGGTTTGCTCTTGGACATCGTGTTCTCGCCTAAGCCGGTGTGCACACGTCGTATGGTCAGACCGGTAGTGACAGAGTTAAGCTATTTGATGACCACCAGTTGCATTTATTCCTGAGCTATAGTCGCACTTATCTTTAAGTTTGACTTTAAAAAAAATAACTAATATGACTCTACATTGTTAACTGTTTTACCTAATTATTTTATTTATTTAAACATAAAAATTAACAGCATTAAAGACTTCGATTCTGTAATCCTTCGTATGGTGACACGGCGGTGGCGTTCTCTACCCGACTCGCAATACACAGAATAGTTGACTGTTGTAATGTTGAATTAACTGTGCGAAATTAAAATAAGACATTTTTGACAATAAAACCATAACAGCCCTGCATTGTTATGGTCTAACAAGTTCCTTTTAACTTGGAACACACCTATCCCTGCAGTAGGACATTTAAGGGATTTCAAATAGAGCCTATAGTTTATATCTCAGAATCACACAGTTACACTGTAAGTATATCAACTCATTACTTTATAAATAATTACATTAATTAATTGCATCACAAACATAACGAACTTAAGACTAATACAATTGTATTTACTTTTCCCTTCGTACAGAATACACTAGTGAATTATAATAAGGAAGAACAACAAGTGAGTTTTATGACGAAGCTATGTTATTCCTTGGTCTATGGTCTGAGCCGACGCGCGGTAATTGGATTTAGTCTGGACGAGAAGTACGGGTGAGGATTATCTACAGCTTTAAGGGCATACTAATGATACAAATTGTACATCCCTAAAACTTTTACAATTAATTATAGTTGTATTTTGTTTATTGAATGTAAATAATATACGTTTATTGTAAATACATATCTAAGTATATTTTTAAAGGAGGACTATGCCCAGCGTTCTTTGACTGATATGATGATACGTCTATGCTTGTTAGTTAGATATAAGAAAACAATAGTTCTTCTCTCGTTCGTTCTCGATGTGTGAGACTCAAAATCATTGTAGAGTTAGCTCTTTTATGTGATTTGTATAATAAAAGTCACTATTAAAAACCTGCAACAAAATCAACATTGCAAAGTTATTATAGATAACTATGGGAATTTCATTATTATTTCAATAAATTCGATGGAAATTTTCACATGACAAGTTTAAGAGAGAGAAGGAAAACTCGAAATAAACTCTATACCAACGCCTACCTAGATATCGCGTAGCGTTTTTGATAGTAGTTTTCCCCAAAAAACCACTAGTTCACGTTTTTTTATTAGTACTAGGTTTTTACTAAAACAGTACTTAAAATATAAAATCAACGAAATTAATTAGTTCAGAACAAAGAAGTCATGACCCGAAAACTAGTGCCGTAATAAAATATTTAAGTATATATCAATATCCTAAATATTTATTACCACTATTTATACTCGTATACACTGGCCAGTGACCGTTAATCTTAGTTATCTGTGGGAAGAAAATTGGGCATTACACTATCATTCTTTATATTGCGGGATATGTTTGTTCAGTGTAAGAGTTTGTTTAGGAACGATTGATTTATGACAATAAGTTGACTGGACGTCTCGTAACTTATCAGCTGTAACATGATATGAGATACGGAGTAATGAAATATTATATAAACATTCCAACAGATAGGTATCTTATGTGAAGAGTAGGGTTGTAACAAAAGTGATATTAAAGGTACTCGCGTGTTTATAAAATATTTTTACTGGACATTTAATAAGTAATAGTAGAATAACATAATATTAATCTACTGTATAATAAATACTTTAATTATGATATTATAGAATATTAATTACTAGCAAGCCTGCCTGGCAGATAGTATGATGTGCAATAGTATCCATCATTATATTAGTCCAATTGTGACAAAAACTCTCTTTCGAATATCTCCGCTCTCTTAGAATATCGAAAAGTTGTAAGCACAAACATTATTCAACTTCCACTACGAGTATATCGAATATTATTATTAGATATTAAGGAAAACTATATAAAACCATTCTGATTAGTGTGGTATTATGTATTCCTAATTTGGCATCACGACTAAAAGTCAAACCTGAAGTAGGATATTAAAAAATAAATCAACGAAACAAAATGACAAAGATTGACACAACTCCTCGGGGTATTTAAGTAAATTAATGTCCCAACCAAAGCCCTCCTATAATTACTTTGAAAAAAGGTTGTAAGAAATGTTGCTTCAATTTATATTTTATTAGGAGATCATAAAGTTAGATGTTTAGAGATGACAAAGAGAGAGGAAGTTATTGTTACTTGCATGAAGTGTAAAAAGTTATGAGGTATCAGCAGGTAACCTTACTCATAAACTTTTGCTTAAAGACACCATGGAGATTCTAATTTAGTTTACGCTGTTAATGTAGGTACTAGCCAATCATAAAGTTTTTATTTTATTATATTACAATGTGTATATTTCCACAAATTCAAAAGTAATTAAACCGTTGAGAGAACGTCCGATATTTACCTCTACTTAACATTGAAAACGCGTATTTACTTGTTGGTCTCCTACTATCAAAATTTAACGCACTAAAGACAAATAAATCCTTAACTAATAAGATGATTAGAAATTGCGATATGGTTATTCTTTTTGTCCTGAAAGTATGTGTGAGTAAAACCAAGGGTGCTGTTGCTAAACCCTTCTATAACATACTTTAAGAAACGCCATGATCTTCAGTAAGCTTTCCATTAGCGTAAATGTCCAAAATGGCATTATTAGGATCTAAACACATTTAGATATAAAATTTGTTGTGGAGGAAAGCCTTACCTTCAAGCCGAACGAATAGTAGGAGCATCTAACCTTTAGCCCATTGTAAGGCTTTCTTAAACATACACGTGGTTTGTAAGTCCCTTAATACGTTCGCATTTATTTCTTCATCTTCGACACGTTCAGAATCGTACAGATAATTTGCTTCAAAATCAGCATTAAGTCCAATTCATACCGTTATAAAAACAAAAATACATTTTGTCCATTTTTGTCTTATATCTTTCTAGTTTCCTATATTTTCAGTTATCTTAAATGTACTGTGAAACTATCGAAACTACGAATCGGCCGTAAGCCCAACGCTTGATACTGATACCAATATTTGAAAATGCGTTGAATGATTTCGTTGTTTTAGAAATAAAAATAAAATAGAGAGAAATCACGACGAGAAACATTTGTTTGATAAAAACTGTAACCAAGGAAAGGCAGTGATATTATCTTTGGAGATAGCCTTTAAGAATGGCTTGCAAGTTTTATCAAAAAAATATTTCAAATCTAAAATTATTAAAACTATAATTAAACTGTTATTTTCAATAGAGATCCTCAAACAAATCTGCAATGTTTATTATCTAACTAAACTAGAACAAAGTACGAGAATTAAGTAGATATGACTGCAGCGGTACAGAACTTTCTGTAGCAATTGAAATTGAAACGAAAATAAACACGAAACAAACTTATACAATTAGTTCAGAAACAAGCATATTGATGTTTTATACATATACATGACCGTGGCCGCGGGTTCCGTGTCAAAATTTAATTAACCTGTGCCAGGCGAGTTCTCTATGGTAAATAGAGCTGGATGACATGCGGCTCACTTCATCGGCTTTCATTAGTAACCGGGAGCTCTGCACGTGCATTACTAATAAACTTAGTGAATGTATATCCTGTGTGCATGAGTGTGTGTGTGTGTTCTAGAAACGTATGTCTCAAATTAATTAAAATTCTATGCGGTGACACCATTTTGTGGTGCAAGTTGTGTTATATGTCATCTAGCTGAGAGCTAGTAGTTCTACAGAAATATAACTGTGAGAAAATATAATTATATTAGACACGTCGAAAATTCAGATGGATTTGAATCTGCAGGAACGTCGACCGTTTTGAATTGTTGCTAGTTATAAAAATATTTATTTAATCTAGGAAATCTATTGGCAGCTGTTTTTGTATTATCAATTTTATCTTTACGTTATAGAAACAACTGGTTATGAGGACTCAGGTTCTGCAGGGTACAATCTGCCTACTTAAGACTTATTAAAATAGTGTATTTTATGAACTAATAATCTAGCAGAATATATTTAATAAACTCATAAACTAGAA
This sequence comes from Schrankia costaestrigalis, assembly GCA_905475405.1. NCBI lineage: Eukaryota > Metazoa > Arthropoda > Insecta > Lepidoptera > Erebidae > Schrankia > Schrankia costaestrigalis. The sequence continues at coordinate 10,607,278 of FR997843.1, read as the reverse complement.
GCGTGTTCTATTAACAAAGTGATTTAGGTGTCTGTTTCGACGCAATAATTTTGTCTGGGTCAAATAATTACAGACACGTTAATGAAAAAAGTCTAGCAATACACGCAATTGTTGAAAACGGATATTTTATTTATATAAAACGTCCCGCCCCGGCTCCACACGGACACTTACTACAGAATGTCCCTAAACAACGTTGAAGTACAGCTTCATTAGACGATTCATTAGAAATCTTATAAAACCAGTTTTCTGAAGGTTGAAAGAGCGCAGAGGGCCGTACTGAAGGTGATGTTGCGCAAACCCTATCGATATCGCACTACGCAACTATACATCGATTCTAAATTACTTTCGGTGCGTCAGATCTTTGTTTTGCAGTCTACTCTTAGGAAACATGCCAGCGTACCCCCAACTGACCCTAAGAAAAGGAAAAAACTTCCCTTAAGTACACCCCACAAAACAACCTTCGCAAAACACCAATACTACACATTAGGTACATACATATACAAAAAAATTCACAAAAACATAAACATTGTCAATCTAAATAAACATCAAGTAAAATTAAAATTAACGAAATGGCTTTTGGATCAGGACTATGTACAGACAGAATCCTTACTCGAGTACATCTCCTAAATACCTCCACACCTCCAATCACACACAAAACATTCACACCCTCAACACTCATACATACAAACGTAAACGCTCATACATTAATATTACGTATAGATAACATATTACTTTTCTCTTAATAAATTAGGTTTATGATTGTAACTGCTCAAGTAGATCGACACAGTCTACTGTTATACATATAGCATCACTTCAAGATGGATCACTGTCTCTCAAGATACAGGTTGCCTAGTTTGAGAGGCAGGGTTCTCCATGTTGTGTACAGATTTCTAGTTTTAAGATTGTACTATATTACCACTATCATATAATTGTGTTCATGTAAAACATGTTAAATCTCTTTTTTGCAAAATAAAGATTTTATTTATTTATTTAATCTCTAAATTTATGTGGGTTTCTCTATTATATTGTGCATGTGTAATACATATAAACCTTCCTCTTAAATCTATATCTCTCTATCTATATCTTTAAAAAAAACGGCATCAAAGTCCATTGCGTAATTTTAAAGATTTAAGCATACAAAGGGACAGAGAAAGCGACTTTATTTTATACTATGTATAGAAGAACAAAATGTCGTGATCGTGTATCGTCCACTATCTCCCTGTGTCGAAACGCACTGGCAATTTGTAGTTTGATGACTCGACAAAGGGTTAGTACACCGTGCTCCGTTGTCCGAATATGCGATACTATTCTAACTCGATTTGGTAAACGCTGTGGTTGGCTGAATTTGGTCACAAAGAATATCGATGCTATTGCGCTATTCGCCATAGAGCTAGAATTCTGTTTTGATAAACAAATATTTGTAAATATAAATAAAAATCTTAAAATTTGATAGTTTCGACTTATATTGTATGGTATAAGGACAATGTGAAAACAGCATCTAGTAATTTCCGCATCTTACTAAAACAGAACCAAAAAAAACATAAGATTAATAAGTATTTTTTCGCACATAAAAACCCTCGGTAAAATATTTTCACCGAGTTGCAAAATGCAGTGAAGCAAAGTAAACTCCCTATTAATGCTCTAATTAAATTGTTTACTTAGCTAAAATAAGATAAGCTTCAAATGTAACTGCCACATCAGTTATATAAATATTTAATAAGCTGTTTAAATGGTAAACAGTTTCTATGTTATTTGTGCCACGAGTACAATGTCCATCGTTAGCGGGATTTCGTAGGAATTAGCTGATAATGTTATTTAGAGTGAGTAGTTTCAGTGAACATGAGCCAATGCATAAATTATGCATTTGCTTTGTACCTACGTAATTAGTGATACACATCAATGGTATTAGTATTTATTAGTTATGATTATTATATTATGACGTGTTTAGTGTTGTTTTCACATAAATATTAGCTTTAACGACAGTAAATAGCTATTTGGTTAAAGGAAGAATCTTAATTAATAATTTACAGTTAATTTAAGTACATATAGCGTTTCCGTATTAATCTTAGCTATAGATACAGTGAATGAGCTTTTTGGTTTGGGTATTTGTCAAAATCTTAATAAATCATACCTACATCATTTTTAAGAATTGTGTCCAAAGACTTTGTATTTTAAGTTATGAAATTGTATACCAGTAATACTATTTACCGTAAAGAATCTGGAAATCACTTTGCTTGGAATGTTAAAAAAACTGCACCTATTATTTTACCCCTTCCGAAACGAAAAATAAAGGATGCTCGAACCCGATTATCTACTAACCAACCTAATTAACCCCTAATTTGCCCGTTTAGTTAATACTAGCTGTGCCCGCGACTTCGTCCGCGTGGAAAAGTGACTTTACGCAGTAATTTTAAATACATATTAGTATGTTTAGTTTTATTGATGGTCATTGCGATGCAAAGGCTTACGGGAAATTGAGTTCTTTTAAATTGGAAGGGGAAACTATTGGGTAATAAGGGAATGCGTGGAATAAAAACTCTTTCACTTCTTGCACACTCCGATAATATTTCAGCCTCAATGAAATTTTTCTGAAGGTTAATGACCTTAACACGTGCACTATTGCATAGTTTTGGAGGACTTAAATTACGCAAGAGAATGATTGCTACACTAACCTTTAGCGAAATGCTTTATGCTGGAAAACCAGAAACACTCAACAAATTTAAAAATTCCACTGAAAAATTAGTGGCGTTCGTCCTGATCAACCATTGAGTCGATTGCTAAATAAGTGACGACATTACCAACAATTTCAGAAATAATTTTTGCATTAATAATATTGGCGTGATCATTCCTAGGTGTTTAAATTGCCCGCTCACATAACCAGGAATTTTCTTTTTGTGTTACATGGGACGTATTTCCATAAACACTGTATTAAGTCTTCCTCACTGGTGACCAGGGAGAAAAGGCTGGGTGGCAAAATAATTTTAGTCTGATTTTCGGGAACTTTTCCGTTTCCTATATCAAGTAAGATATTAGAAAATTTTTGAGCTTGAAGATTATCACTCATATGCGCCCTCATATTTAAAGTTAATTCTAACCTAACGATATGTCGCCAAAAAAAAGACCTCTTCAAAGAAGCGTTCACTTCGTCAGCTCTTATGCCCCTACTAACAACCGGCAAGACTGGCGAAACTCTTCACAAAACACAACAGTTACCCCACCCACAACTCGTTTACTTCTGCGCAAATTTCTTAGTGTCCTATCAACTGGCTCTATAGCTTTCTTATGAGCCATAGTGCACTCATCCCATTAAACAGGTATCTTGCAGCACTTTAGTTTTGTCGCTATTGCGTGACACACCACACACGGAAGTTTCAATGCAATTTAAATCCAAAGAAATTTTAAATGCAGTGTGCGCTGTTTTGCCACCAGGAAGTAATGTTGCTACAATACCTGAAGATGGCACCGCTAAGGCAATTTTTCCCATTCTTCTAATTTCCGCTAGAATTACTCGGGTAAGAAATGTTTTCCCTGTTCCACCAGGAGCATCGAGAAAATATACTATGCCGTCTTCGTTTATTACTGCTCTTGTTACGGTATCATAAACACATTTCTGTTCTGTAGCTAGCCTAGGAAAATTATTATTAAGGATTGATTATAGTTCAGCTGCACTATATCCTATTTCTTCAATATATTCCCGGTTGAGTCTAGGCTGGATTGGAATGACTACTGGCTCATGTAATCCATATTGTACAATATTGTTACCACCTTCTGTGCTAACAACTTCCTAAAAAGATCTCATACATACAAAAATATTCGTCGGCATGGGATTGGAACCTCATTACCCAGCTCCTACTGTAACCGTTTGTCTATGAACGACTTTCAAATAGGGGAACGAAATTTAAATTCATTCAACATCGAACTAAAACCATTTTTCATGACCCCTGATTTGTATTGGACTGTTCTAATAAAGAGATCAAGCGATATCTCGTGTAATACTTATCCGATTTTGATGAAACATACCTCAGTTTAAGCCTAATAAAAAAGGCTACAATACAATGTATTGGTCCTAAGAAATTCGTTTTAAAGATGTGCGGTAACAAACTGACAAACAGACATATTCATATTAATTCTAAAAATTGTGTTTTCGTGCTTTTTGACTTTTTTCTAGATTTTATTGATAATTTTTATCTGAATTTTCGAAAAGAACAGACATTTCGACCTCTACGGTTTTATTATAGTATAGATAGATAGAAGATAGTATAGATAGATATAACACATACGATTCATGGTTAATTTTATTAAAATTTAAAAGGAATAACTTATAATTAATAGCACGTAATTAGATTATTTACATCTCATTTATGAGTATGATTACTACAGGTAACCCCATCTGGTGAACAAAAGAAACAAAATTTAAATTCATTCAACATTTTACAAAAACCATTTTTCATGACCCCTGATTTGTATTGGACTGTTCTAATAAAGAGATCAAGCGATATCTCTAGTAATACTTATCCGATTTTGATGAAACATACCTCAGTTTAAGCCCAATAAAAAAGGCTACAATACAATGTATTGGTCTTTAGATTATATTAATTCGTTTTAAAGATGTGCGGTAACAAACAGACAGACAGACAGACATTAATTCTAAAAATTGTGGTTTCGTGCTTTTTGACATTTTTCTAGATTTTATAGATAATTTTTATCTGAATTTTCGAAAAGAACAGACATTTCGACCTCTACAGTTTTATTATAGTATAGATTACCTAATTTAAGGACAGATGCCACCTACTTTTTAAATTCATCTATGATGGGATAAATTGCAACCGCTGCGTAGTGATAAATTGAATCACTCAGAGGGCAGGGAGCGACTTTCCTTGCCATAAAACATCAAAGATTCAATTAAAACCAATATTTACCATTCAAAATTGATCATAACAGTAACGAGTATAAAATATGATACAATTTAAACTACAGTCCATCTTCAAAAGAAGATAAATATTATACCATCTATTTTGCTTTTATTGCCTAAATTAAGGAAATCAAAACTCATCATTCTATTGCTTTCGCTGAAATAGAATAAATCAAGAATCAAATAACAAATCAATTTTATAGAACCGAAGGTTTAATTGAACGATAAAAGCGAAGAAATAATTTCGTTAGTGGTCAGATAGGGAGGTTTCTTGGTTGGTTGGTTGCTAGGCGACGGGGTTGACAACAACGGAATGCCGGCGGCACGTCGCACTTTGAAGGGTGATGTGGCTTATCAGATAATTGACTGCAACTAGTGGTGACACGAGAGGAATTGCAGGGAATGCTTCTCGACAACGAACGTGATCTTATTTACGTCACGTACCGAATTGATGATCTCTCGATATGTAAATCAAGTCGAAGACTTCCGTATAACTACATTGAATATATAATATGTAGACAATTCAAACATTTGTATAATTTGTTAGGGTTTACGAACATCAGTAAAATGTTTACTGTTTATTTATTTAGTAATTAAGTTTTCATGTAAGTAATAACGTTTACATTGTGTACTTTTGTTAATTATAGGCCTTATTTCTTTAGGAATAAGGGTTATGTAAACAATTTAATGGAACAAATTTGATTGATTATACCTTTTGAATAAACAGGAATAAGTACATTTTTCCATCAAAGTATGATTACTTAACGTCAAGGGGCAGTGTAACGTGTAATTTTACTATTATTTTGTAGCAATCACAAATAACCCTTAGCACTTGTAAAACTTGTTAGTATAGAAACAGTACTGGATCAAAAATACATGCGTATACCAACTGTCTGTGTGTAAAAGTCTACTCTATCTATAGAAATATTGTCTAAATCTAAAATAATAAAGTGTGTCTGTGACAACAAAACGGAGCGACGGATTGACGTGATTTTTTAAGTGGAGATAGCTGAAGGGGTGGAGAGTAACGTAGGCTACTTTTTTTTCTTCTGTGTCCAGGAAAGGGAAACAGTGTTACCCCGAATTTAACGCGAGCAAAGCTGCGGGCAAAAGCAAGTAATTTATGCACCAAACCTGCCTAGCCTGGTATTACATATAACCAAAGTTTTCCTCTATTCATAGAAAAAAAAAACATCTCTACAATAAGTTATTAAAAGGCTGGAAGGAAAAGCATACGAAAATTGTATCGCATATAAGATATAAAAAGATTAAATGAAAGAATATATAAATCAGCCAGTTGGCATTGAGTCGCAAGTAGAAAAAACTTGGCAAAGTGAACTTGAATGATATTCCGCAGTGATATATTTTATATGTTTATATTATGTAGGGTGTTTTCAGGCCTACCCTTATATCATACTATATCAGAATTGTAGCTGTGTTATAGCCTATCTATTTGCCGAGATTGCTAGACTTTATTATTGTCGTAAGTTTGATATACTCTACTAGTTTACGATTGACTTATCTTTTATTTATTGTTTTGTTTACTATTTTGATATATAAGAAAATTATTTTGTAATTTATACGGAGTAAATTGTGGTGAACGGTGCGGAAAAAGATTTCAGAGTGATCAGATTGGTTAGAGAACTCCGAATAGGATCCGGTCTCAGGTCGAGCGATGCAGTGAGAATTTTGCCTGGTAGGGTTACTAGTGTTGGGGATATTGGGGTTGCAGCTCTATCACCTTATTGACTAATACACAAAATTTAACCTATTACATACAAAAATATTAGGTACGAGGGGTGGCTGATAAGTTACCTACTTTGTTAAATAAATAAATTAAATAAATTTTATTACTTATGTATGTATTATTTAAAATTAATAGCATTCATTTGTATTAATTGTTTTCGTTACGAATAGTACACCAACACAATAAACATGTCGGATAAAAATATTGAAATCCTAAAACTTGAGCACCAGGTTGTGTTTAAATGCCTAACTAAAGAGGGTAATACGCCGTTACAACTCAAACAGCGGAGGTTTAATATGTTGAATGATTCATGCCCTTCCTATTTTATAGGAAAGTTTTGGTCTAAACAATTTAAACACGGCTATATGAGCATCGAAGGCGACCTCCGTAGCGGATGGCCGGTTTCTGCAGTCAAAGACAACAGATTTGATTAAATGAAAAAAATAATACTCGAAGACTGGAGTCTTAAGCAGTTGGCGATCACTAGAGATGGTAGAATGAGTAAGGAAGGTGTTCACGTAATTATTTTAAATTTTAGAGGACGTATTACCATTATTTAGGGATGTCAAAGGTGAGCGCCCAATGTGTACCCAGAATTTTGACGTCCTTTGTCATACAACGACGAGTCGAATGTTGTGGGGCGTTTTTGGACCCGGAAAAAGACAAAAAAGAAAAACTATCTCCTGATTATTAACCAGCAATGTAACCTGAATTTGCCAATGGAGGAAACCAAACAGGAGTCAGTGCAATGGAAATATAAAGAGGAGAAGCCACCGCGCAAGTTTAAAGTTTTGACGTCAGCACCACCTTATGGCACCAATTTTTTGGGATGTGGAAGGGATTATTTTTATAAATTACCTACCAAAAAATACAACGATAAATGCCACTTACTAAGCCAGTTTACTTGACCAAATGCAAGTAGCAATAAAAGAAAAACGAAGGGGCAAACTTGGGTAAGGAGTTTTAATTTTGCACCAAAATGCTGCGGTCAACAGAGCTTTCTATGCGAGGTCAGTTTTAAGCAAAAACGTCTTCACAAAGCTAAACCATCCACCTAATAGTCCAGATTTGGGCCCCTGTGACTATGTCCTATTAAGAAATTTGAAGCAAAACCTAAAGGGGAGAGATTTTTGACCAATGAGGAAATGAAGGACCGCTGTGGATGGCCATCTTTGATGACCAATCCAAGAAATATTTTTTTTACGGTGTAATGTCTGTTATTGACAAATGTAATAAGTGTTTTACAGTTGCAAAGAACTATATTAAACACTGAAAAAATATTAGCTTCCTATGTCTTTTCTTTCTATGTTAGGTAGATAACTTATCAGCCGGCCCATGTAATTCGATTTTCAAATCAAATTTAATCAGATTTCGATATTATGAAACCGAATAACAAAATTCATAGAATAAATAGTTACACCCAATCAACTAGTATTACGCAGAAACTCATAACCGAAATCACCGCACCGTGGTATATTGTAATGGTAGTACAAAGCTATGGTAAGTAAGCAGTCGCAAACTAATACAGACTCATTATGCATGCGTAAACTTCACTGATACCACCTACAGTACATGCGGAGACATACGGTACATATATTAAGGTACATTATAGTTACATGATAGAGTTTAATTTACTGTTCATTTTACGGTTGGTTGGTGAATTATAATATTGGGTTAAGGAGTTAGTTTGATGTTTTTAAAATATTTGCTTTGGACGTCGTTCCAAGGTTCACGGTTGCAGTAAAGTAATTTAGAAGACCTGAAAAGCCTTATGTGATCCTTCCAGAACTAGTGAAAGAGATTGCCTCTGCAGCGTAGAGCGTTATAAGTTAACAGAACTTTTTAATTATCTACCTATAATATCTATTAACAGACGAATTGGACTAGGGTTTTGTAATGAGTTTGATCCTACAATAAAGTTAGAACTTCTGATTTATTGTATCATAATATTTATGTAGGTACACTTGAATCCCAATATCCCACTAGAATCCCCTTAAAACTACAAAACTTAGATACAAAACAAATGTAGCACTTTACACAAGGTATAAAGCACGTTTGAGGTATACCCACGTACGTACATACATCGCATACAACGTAAATATAAATCACGACTCGAATGTTTAGATCTGTCTACTATTTTGAAAAATAAAAAGTATTACAATTTATATAAATAAAATTCACGTATGAGAGCCTCGTAAATCGCGTAACAGGGTGTCAGCTGGTGATACAAACGTGTCATTCGATACCCACGTGTCATGGCGGACGATCAAAACGAATTTTGCCAACAACGTATTTAAATATATATTTCCCCTGCTCACTTTTCATTTATTAAATCATGTCCTTTCAATTTTCGTATAAGGATAAACCTGTCCTATGGGTGAATTAACTGACATGCCGTGTAAAATATTGCTCAATTTTAATTAAAATATAACTGAATATTTTTATGAGTTAAAAACAAAGTCCACAAATAATACAGCAAAAAAACCATTATGAAAATTACTTTATCGTTCAGAAAATGCCATAGATATTTTTAATAGTGCCACCGAGTCGATTCTGAGAGAGGAGGAAACATAAAAATGTAAAAAGTTTTAGAAGTTAGAAAAGTAGATTCTTTTTCACGAACTCCTCAGCTCATCTTTCTTAAATCAGATTTATGGGTGTCTACGTGGTGGAATGTAACAACTTAACATCATCTCCTAAAGAAAAAGGGAAAATACAGTGAGTACAAAAAGGCAGCTATATTTCAACGTCGGTACGTCATCATGGAAACAGCGGGAACATCGGTAGAACCCACCCAGTGTCGGTTCGACGCCTCGGGCCTTCGACGCGATTAATGCACAAAGGGCGCTAAGTGGCAGCGGCGGTTCATCGATGAAACAAAGGGAATATTACCCGGAACACGAACAAAAATTGAGATACTCACTGTACACAAAGCGAAGTGGCTTGTAAGCTGCAAATGATTTTGTTTACAATTGTTCATACTTTGCTACAGAGAGCCGAGTTCATTAACAAATTCTGTGAAATATATTTTTTTTGGATTTTGTTTCCCATTTCTGTGTGTAAAAAAATACAGGGATTTTTTTGTAATTACAAAATGGCTGCATATACATATTATATATTATTATGTAATGAGTAAAATAGAAGATTTATTTATTTTGCTTTTTATTTAAGTAAGTAAGTTGTTTGTTGTGAAGTTTTTGATGTTTTTAGTAAAAAGTATGACAGTAAGGAAGTAGGTTTAGATTTTTTTACACTTTTTGTACAAAAATATTATTATTATTCTCTTTACTTACATTTTACACATGAATTTACATTTTGAAATATAAAAATAAAAACACGTGGCCAGCGAATGGTAAATAATATGTACAGAACACAGACCTTCATTACTTTAGCGATGTCATCCTGATGATCCTTATTTACCAGTTCTCAGTTCTTGGAAAGTGGAAAGAAAGTCATCGCAACACATTTAACATTAGGTACATGAATTCTGTAAAAAACATTTCGTATGATTTTTACCGCTGACAATGCAGTTCGCAGCGGTGACAATGAGTTTTATAATTTCGTAGACAAAATCTGTTTCTGGCACACCGCCATCTATCGCGATTTGTAGGTCAACTTTTAACATCTTTCAGCGGTTCAACTAGTCAGCACTAGGTATTTCACCATTAAGTGAATTAAACTTTGTAATTAAAACCGATGTCATTTTGCGGTTCATTTTAAAATATTTGTTTGGTGACTTAATATTGTTTTTAGCTTACTTGTTAGCTGATTTTTCAATCTAGGTCTAAGAGGTTTACCTATTTATCTACATCTCCCAAACCGTATCACCAAATATTAAATACTATTTTATATGACACAGATCCACCTGTTTTCATGAGTATTTAATAAGACCCACTATCACACAAGTTCTTTTCTTCATTGAAGTACAGGGCCGGACACTACAGGGCCGATAAGAAGAAGTGTTCGCGACACAGAGTTCCCCTACTGCGGAAGTTGTCTTTAAAAAAAAAGATCAACCATCAGAATACAGTGGCAATATTTGGAGGAGGCATTAGGTCCTGCAGTGGACGTCTGGACGTCGATTGGTTGATATAATGATGATGATTTATTTTATTTATTTATTTGAATAGTTTAGCAAATGATAAATATTAGTGGTATTTAAAATAAATAAATAAATATATTAATTTTAAAATAAATAGTTTGTAACAAACGATGATAACTGTAGTAATAAAGCACTCTGTAGGTACAGGGCCGAGCTGAATTTAATAGCTGAGTATAATTCGATTGTTCGAGCCTGCTCGCCTGTGAAACTATATTCCTTTTACGTTATCAAGTGCAACAGGGCTTGTGCATATTGTTTCATTCGCTTTATTTCTGTGAGTTGTAACATTTTTTATACTATTGAAAATTATTGTAAATTTTTTTCTACGTTGGTTAATTACTTTATTAAAACAAAATAACTATATCCTAGTGATTTACCAAGTGGTTGGACGTCCTGGAAACCTATAGAACATCGTATCGGTCGTTAATATGTTGCAAAAATGAAAAGATTATCACTTCTGAAGAAACTAATTACTTACTTAAGGCGAAAGAAAACGCTTCCATAGCTAGTAATAATATAAAAAATAGAGAACGCAAATAAGTTCATTCTCTTTATTATGTATGTTGTGTAAGTGAGTATGTTTCATTCATATTCGTAATAATATAATGTTACATTCGAAATAACGCTTTAAATTTTCCCAATGGAAATCAAAAGTTGCGTGTGAAAATAAATGGGCATGTATTGTGGCTGTGTATGTAATCCTACGTTATACAAATAATAAATGTTCTGCTGTTGTGAAAATGTATAAAACATAATTTATATTCTCGTTTTTCGAATCATAAATGAGGAGATCCATAGCAAAATCAAAGCGACTAAGTAACATAGATTGCTCGATAAAGTGTGGAGTTGAAATACCAAGCTTCTTAAATCCTAAAATGACTTGATGTTTGAATGTTTAACGTTTTTCATGCACCCAAATTCATATAAATTTTACCCCCTTAGCCTGTAATTTCTAAAATCATTTCATTTGAATTAAATACAAAATGCGTCAACTGTCAATTTTTTTAATTTTTGGGCCCGTCCTGTTGCTAGGGATATTGATCAACCAGTCTAGGCAAAGTAGGTAGGTAAAAAGCCTATAAAAGAACAAATAATGTAATAAGATCCAAATTCATAACAAACCTTTATATAATAACAATATGATACACGATATTATGATATAATAGGATACATTCGGAACTTGATACACGTAGCAACAATATCATAATAGCGGTCATCTAAATAAAATGAGGAAAGAATGGGTGTCACGCGGGGCAATACGTGGGGCCTATGTAGTGTAGGTAAGGACCGCCCAGGCTTGTGACAAATAGGAACCGTTCTACTATATTGTCGGTAATGTGGTATGAAATCAGTACAAAATGTTTATTGATATTACAGGAATAATCTGATAAAAAAAATCTAATCTATTCGATTGGTTTCAGTTTCGGTTGTAGCATTCGAGTTTCAAAATAGGTATTTTATTCAAAAATAATACAACTTTCGTTTTATCTCTTTTAACGTAATTTATACTACTTAATCTAAGTTCAAATACATTTTAAAGTTTAGAAAGCTTTACCGCATTGTAGTTTTTGCTTATGTATAGAACTTCTCCGTTTGGTTAAACAGATTGAAAACTGAAGGAAGAAAAGACACCTTATACGTTTTTACGAACGGGTAGGTAGGTACAGAGGTCATCAAATATTTGTAAGAAACATATCAAGTATGTCAAGACATAACATTTTCTTACAAATATTTTTATATATTTTTAATATACAGGACAAGTCTTATAGATACAAACGAAAAACAGTGTAGATGATAGTATGGTTGATACTAAGAGACGGATTTGTTTTACGAAGAGCCGAATTACATTAAACCAGCAAGACAACCATCTTACACTCAAAGCAGTAATCTTACCAGCGGAACAAACGATACAATATATCCAGTGTAAATAGTATTGCTTTTCACATAGCAACTACTCGTAACTGTAAATGCAGTGTAACTACTACAAACTAACAAGGAGTTTCTACTAAAACGTTAACTACACTACAATATAAAAGGAAGGAACAGTTAAAAACAATTCAAGCTCCCACCTTAGAGAATGGTACTTTGCTCAATTTAGAAATTCTTGCAATTTGTGGTGTTAGTACACATCAGCTTAGACAGGCGTGCCTAAGTATACATTATGTGGGGGTAATTGGATACATTTTTAATCTGACGAAGTCATTTGTCGAACAAAATGCTAGCCTATGTCTCGTTTTTCAATATCAGGTTACCCCAATAACCACACAATAATAATAAAAAATAATTAAATGTAGGTATATAAAATATGTTGTGCCTACACCCTACACATACAAAATTAATTACACTACTGAATATGCAGGTCAAATGTTTTGGTATAGGGTTACATTAAATGTTTAACTTAAACAGTCTTACTCGTAAGATCTTATGAATTTAGGCTAATCAATTGACTAAAATTTAAGAGGCGTTTAGCTAAGACCGCATATGTTTTTTTAGATCATTATACCAATAAGATAGAGGGGCGACATCAGAATCTCTTACTTAGTACCTTAAACAGCCTTGAAAAGTACGTATAACATTAAAATAAAATCCAACTCAAAAAGATAAACATAAAATAAAGAAGGGTGTGCAATATTCGTATTTGCAACATCAGCGAACAATCAGTCTCGTTAGGTCCCCGTTGGGCGCCAATTACAGATCGGTATTGGTCTGATTGCACGGAAAATAACAAACGAGCTATGAAATATTTGTAAAGGGAAAATATTATTTATTAATATTTAGCTTACTAATAGTATTTATAGTATGAGGAATTCTTTGACGTAGTGGTTAAAATGCATTGCGGACGGGAAACGAATCCGCAATGCCTCTGATTCGTTTCCCGTTAATTACAAGTTATTGAAATTTTATTTTTGTATGTTCTCGTAACAGTTTTTTATTTTAGTTTGAGTCTCGTGTTTTAATACAGGTTTTTTTAAATAAAATCGTTTAATTTTTTATCTAACTGATAAAATTATTGTCTGTTATCTCAATCAAACAGTGTGGTTTTATTAATCATACTATTTGTTGGTGTGTATGTTACAGCCAAAGTAATTAAATAGATACTATACATAAGGACTGGTATAAATAATATCCAAATTGACTAGACAATGTTATAAATTCATCACATCATCTAGATATTATTTATAATAGCTAATCAAAGTTAGTCAAAGTAATAAATATGGTATAACCAACTCATTATTACCTTAATTATTATAAGTATTACTATATTCTAGCACTCGCCGGCCGCTGCCGCGGCACGCTCGCTTCGCTCGCTCGGCTCATGCGTCCTTCAGTCACCATGCTAACCTAACCTAACCAACTGTTTCTGACTTTTGCCTTAATATTTTATTTTAGGACATATTACTTTAAAGCAAGAAAAAATTGGATATTTAAACAATTATAGAACCCTATTTTATGAAACACAAGTATTATAGGTAAAGACGATTAGGTAATATACGATTTCGTATATTATAGTAAATATATCCTTATATAAATAGTAACCACAGATAAATCAACTGCTCCGTATCATATAAATAGAATCTAGTAATCTTTACCTACTTGTTTTATTACATTATGAGTCTTTGAAGATATTATTTATAATGGCTAGTTAATGTGATTAATTCTGCAACATTTATCACTTTATCTAAATTGAGTAGCCATTATACATAACGGCTAGTTATTATGTATAATATTCATATTTATTACTTTGGCTGTGACATGTACACTGCATGTCCCAACGAGCGAGCTAGCACCGCGGCCTATTCCGAATACTTACTTACTTACATTTTTAATAAAGTTGCGATCTTTTTGCTATGCACTTTTATCTCATTCATTAAGTAAAAAGTTTCTGCGAGTTAAATATTTGAAATATCAGCGGCTGCTAAATTTTTTCGCTAATCGCCATCATACCGCTCCCCTTAGTATAATTAGACAGCTTATCGTCATTTTTTATTCTTTAGTATGCATTTTAGTGATAAAAATGTACAAAAAACTCAAGTTATAATTCAAATTTTATTTTTATTAGCGACCGGCCCCCGCTTCGTACAAGTACAATATTATGTCACCATTCCATCATATCCCATAGTTTACACAAGAGAAGGGGAAAATTACTCTTCAAATATAATGCAAAAGAGGAAACACACGAATACAAACCCTGTATTAATTCGTCTGACCGTGGAACATTATTGGACAATGGATAATCGAACATAAACGCTATACTATGTATTTTGTTGTTGTAGGTATAATAGACTTAAGTAAAACAATTAATGAAAATAATGTAAAAACAAAATATAATGCATCATTTCTAAAAAATATATCTTATTCAAATCCCCAATACCTAACGAATGTGTATTATGAAAATGAAACGTAAATGCTATTTTTCAGCTCAATTCGTCGGGAGCGTATAGTGACGCCATTGCACCCTACCACGGAGTATTACTAATGTCCAATTTACAATTCACGCGTGGCCCTAATGTGATTTGTCCGACCCTTTGTGACTCGGACCCGGTGCATTCCACACGAATAAATTACCTTCAACGTTTGTTAAAACTGTTGTTTTATATTAGATACATGGAAAACTGTCTGTGGTGGTTGAACGGTTATCGTGCGTGAGGTTGCAGGTTCGAATAATTCAAGTCAGATTGATACAACTTTAAAAATTAAATGGTACAAAAGAAGTAGAAAGTAAAACCAAATTAAATAAACACTAATCATCGTTTTATTTTATAAGATACGCCGTAATATGACTTTGATGACGAACCAAGAAAAGCGTGTAAAAGTAGTTTTATAGTTTTATATTATAAATTATAGAAAACACAAATACTGTCCAAGAATGAAGGCAAAACATGATTGCTAAAAATGACTTCCCCTAATCGTCTCCTTTGCCTTGCCGATCTGGCCAAATATTTATTATTTGTTAATAAAAATCATATTTAAGTCACAAATAAATAATTGCTTATTCAAGTATTGTTTAAAAACAAGCTATTTAATTTATAACACAGTGTATAAAAAAATAAAAAATATAATAATCTATTTTGGTTAGGACAATGCAGAATTCATTCCGCAATGCTCAGCAAACCCATTCAAAAAAATATTCGTGTTTAGTGCCGTAGTGAGTACTGTAAGTAGTAACAGGTGTTTTACCGAATGCTCTTCACACGACTAACACGCGTTCACTTTTATTATGTACCTCCTGTTTTCTCTTCCATTTTGAGCTTCCATTTCGAGTTTGACGAGTTAATTGCGAACCGAAATAGATGGTTATATTCTAGTGAATATGTTTAAGAAAAACATCTCTAGACACTTCGCTATTGCGCAGTTCCTAGAAATAATAAAAATTCATACATATTTTTAAAAAAATTTAGTAGTTAATAGTGTTAACCCCTGATGGATAAATACAGGTAACTTGGATCATACTAGCGCTTATTTCTGGGTAAGAAATCCGCAACGAAGTAGGAAATTGAAACCGGAGCTCCAGAGCAAAAGTACTTTAAAAAAAAGTTATTTAATGCAATTGAATGTACTCGTAACTACATAAAAACAAAACACTTTTAATTTCTTCTATCTGCATGTATTTCATTCGAAGATTAAAGCTATTTGATTATTTTAACTTTATACAAAACAGGTAGAACAGGTACAGAGATCACAGGCATACTCTGCCTGACAACCATTAGTCACGGAGAGAGAAAACAAAAGTGAAGAGCAATAAATGCAGTTAAGAAAAAATAAAATAATTTAAAAGCATGTTAAATGTTTTAAAATACTAAAATGTAACTAAGGTTAAGGGTATGTGTCCAGTAATAACATACTGTAGAGCCTTCTAACTTAAGTACAGTAAGCGTACACAATACTTCCTCAAGATTTATAATAAATGTTGTTATTGCCGGGCATAATAGTGCTGAAAACGGCACTGTCCTGGCATTATCTAGCCTCTGGCTGAAGCAACATTCCTCTGAGAGACAAAAACCTCCGTGGTTATGACCTGCACTGTGTTCGCATTTTAATTCCTACGTAATACTTGTTTGTTTCATTTATTTTATTTCGCATATTTCTGAGTGTATGTTAGTACTTTTTTCGAGTCTTTCTTACCTATGAGTGTTCTGAATGTGCCAAAGAGAAATAAGTAATTGTAAAGAAAAACTTAGTGTTTTTATTTCAGAAATCATGCGGCATTTTTCGTAGCTACTAAATACAAAAATATTAAAACGCCGATCCAGAATTATTATTAATTGTTTTCTGCCAAATAAGACAGCAATCAATGATAATTAATTCCTAGTTAAGACTAGAAGCGGTAAGTAGATCGATGAGGGAGGCACAGGACCGGGAAGCGGCAATGTTTAGAGGAGGCCCATGTACACTGTACAGCAGTGGATGTCCATAGGCTTATAAGATGACTAGCTTTTGCCCGCGACTTCGCTCGCGTTAAATTCGGGGTAGCAGTGGTCCCCTTTCCTGGACACAGAGGAAAAAAAGGAGCCTATGTTACTCTCCATACCTTCAACTATCTTCACTTAAAAAATCACGCCAATTTGTCGCTCCGTTTTGCCTTAAAAGAAAGACAAACAGACACACTTTCCCATTTATAATATTAGTATGGATGATGAAATGATACGCAAACAATGCCTTTGATTTACGTTGGAACCTACAAGATATCAAATGACGATACAGTGTCTAAACTGCAATACATAGTAAATATAATGTTTTCATTACATTCCTCAGACGTTCAACGTACCTAAATCGAGTTGAGTAAATATCGTTACGCCTCGTTTCTGTAACTAAATAACAATTCGAAAGGGAAAAAGACGGGAAGAAATTTTTTACGTAAATATAACTAAAATTTAAAATTTCTGTTGTAATAACCACATGGCCGCTTACACTTTACGAAAAGCGTGTAGCCACTCAAATTATTGAACTTAGGAAGTGAATTCAAAGGAAATAAATTTGATATAATATTATAGTAAAGGCGTTTCAGTTATCTTTTAGGTTACCTTTCGGATTATAAATTAAATAGTAATATTGTAAGTTCTCCGTGTGGTGACGGAGTAAGAATACAATATGTCACCTTCCCATCTCATCCCATGGGTGTCGTAAAAACCGACTAAAAGACTATCCGTGATTATTATCTTTACGAAATAAAAAGAAGGAAAACTTTAAATTAAACCCTATACCAAATTAATGGGCTGTTACGATTGTAATTATTAAGTAATATTATATGATAATTTAAGCTACTTACTCGAAATAATGATCCTGAACAGACGAAGTCGCAGCAGCTAGTTCTTAATAATGTAATAATTACGAAAAAACATAAAAATATTCATAAAAAATTACAGATTCTAAATTCAAACACAATATTGTTGTTTTTTAAATAAATCAACAGACTAAATATAAAGTAACATTGTAGCGAGGTCTCATTCTTTAACTGAGATTAAACTGGTCCGCAAGTGACAGTGCTGTAACCAGTAGATAGTACTCTTGTAGTGTGAGCTGGTCACATACATCATCCGATAACAAGGAATAGATTACGGTTGTACTATAACTATCATAAGATACTAAGATAAGACATTAAGATAGTAATATAGCTATAAGACACGTAGATATTAAGTATATAAATCGTGGTAAGATGTAATTAAAGGAGCATTCAACATGTCATCATAGTATCATTTACTACCCCACTTCTACACCATCTGACGAGTTCCGGTGCCCACTCCACATGGCGACCCTGCCGTAAGAAGTCTAGAAAAGCAGAATGAGATTCGGAACAGGTTATGGATACGCGGAAAACTAAAATAGAGGTACAAATATTAAATTTATTTTAAAATGGGTGGTTCTACTTCGAAGGAGGAAGTAATCATAGCTCAGACAGCTTCTGGTGGATCCAACAACACAACAACAACTGTCAGCCATAAGTACAGTCGTTTGGTTCATGGCAGCGTGTTTTTGGTTATTATTGTGAGCGCAGTGGGTTATCTCTACCGAAGGTGCCACATGAACTGGATACAAGGAGAAATAAATAAGAGGGATGTCCAGCGAGTGATGCAGGCATAACAAGAAGGAAGGAAACGTGAGTGAAAATCAGTGTTATTTTATGTTTGTGTACGGAATGTGTTTAAAGACTATAAGTTTATCATAATCGGTTATTATTAAATTATGGAAGTAGAATTAACTACAATTTTTGTACAATTAAAAAATTTAAGAGAAAATATTGTTAAACTAGGACCCAGTAGAAGGGTAGGAAGTAATTTTGAAGGAAAAATTAACGAAATACAAACTTTATACGATAAATTTAAAACAATTATTTCGGGAAGTTGCAAATTTTCAACAGAAATTGTAGAATTAATTAATAAAATAGAGAAACTTTATTTAGAGACTATAAAATTCGAAAATAAGATTACACCGTCAGAAATGGGTACCGAGAGTTTTTCTCTGAGGACGGCCGTGGGGCTATTGCCTAAAGTAACGGTAGAAGAACATGTCACTCAAGACCTTATAGACTCTATTGAGTTATACAGTTCAATGATTAAAGAGGAAGAAAAAAAATTATTAATAAAATTTGTATTAAAAACACGGTTAAACCAAGGGGCTAAAATACGGTTATCAGGAGAGTACGATTCGGTTGAACAGTTAGTAAATGACATGAAAAAACATCTATTGACAATAAAATCAGACGTAGCTATTCAAAATAAATTCTCTAGGGCTACTCAAAGTAATAAATCGATAACAGAATTCGGGATAGAAATAGAAAAGTATATGATAGACTTAACCATTGCGCAGGCAGGAAACGATAAGGAAGCATACAAAGTGTTACGGCCATTAAACGAAAAATACGCAGTAAAAAGATTCGCTGACGGGCTTCGAAATCAACGTATAAGCACTATCATTTCAGCACAGAATATAACAACATTAAAAGATGCAATTAGGATAGCAGAAGACGAAAGTTGTAATTCCTTAGAACAGGTATTAACTTTTCAACGACAGTTCAGGACAAATGGATTCTACAGGAATAATAGAGGTAGTGGAAATAATAATAATTTCCAACAAAATTATCGCGCAAAACAAAACACAGCTGATAGGTACGTGTTTAATAATACAAAGAGATGGCATGGTAATGGAATTCGCGGACGTAGCGGTTATCGTGAACAACCGAGTCAGCAAGGTCGGCGAGCTGTAGCATGTTTAGAAGTAGAACATACGTCAGGCGATAATGAACTTGACACATTGGAACAACAAATAGAGCCGAGTCAGTTTTTTCGTGAATAAAGATAAACATATATTAACGTATAATAGTATAAACTGGATTTATTTTTTTTTTCTTAATGGCCTACACTCGGAATGGCTAATTGATACGGGTGCGTCAATATCAGCCATAAAAAATGAAATTTTAGAATGTTACCCGGGATGTTACAATATTATTAAGGATAAGGTAGTAGTTAACGGTGTAGGTGGTAAAATACAAGCGATAGGTTACGTGTACTTAAATTTAAATTTCGAACAGTGTTCGTTTATGCATAAGTTTTATGTATTTAATGAATTACCATGTAAATCGGTCGGCATAATAGGTCAAGATTTTTTACAAAAATATAAAGGCGTTATAGATTTCTCAGAAAATAAACTAACTCTTAAGGAATACCGAGGGCAAGTTATTTCGATGCCACTTAGATATTATGATTATGTATTAAGTATTCCGCCGCGTTGCGAGGTAATTAAATATTTTCCAGTTAGCATAACCGAAGATTGTGTGGTATCAAAACAAGAGTTACAGGAAGGGGTTTTTTTGGCCAGCGTAATAGCTAAACCGAAAAATGGAATGATACCTATTAGGATATTGAATACAAAAGACGAGGAAATTGAATGTATTTTAAAAAATATAGATATTCAACCCTTAAGGAATTATAGCTATTGTTATTTTCCGGAGTCAAGTAAGAGTGTTGAACGTATTAAGGAAATATTTTCAATTTTAAAATTAGACTATTTAAACAATGAGGAACGATTAATGATTGAACAGATCTGTGCGAAATATCCAGATATATTTCATTTACCGGGAGATAAGTTGACTGTAACTAATATATATGAGCAATCTATAAAATTAAAAGACAATGTATCACCGGGATATAAAAAACAGTACAGGATACCAATTGCTCAAAAGAAAGAGGTCGATAGGCAAGTACAAGAAATGTTAAAAAATGGAATTATTGAAGAGACGGTTAGTGAGTGGTCTAGTCCTGTGTTAATTGTCCCTAAAAAAGCAGACCGGGACGGGGATAAAAAATGGCGGCTTGTAATAGATTATAGGCAATTAAACGAAAAAATTCAAGACGATAAGTTTCCTTTACCAAATATTAATGAAATTTTAGATTCATTATCAGGATCTATGTATTTTAGTCACTGTGATTTGTCGCAATCATATTATCAATGTCAATTAGACGAAAAAAGTAAACAGTATACAGCATTTACGACAGACAAAGGACAATATCAAATGAACAGATTACCAATGGGTTTAAAAATTAGTCCGAGTTCATTTAGTAGAATGATGACTGTGGCGATGTCCGGATTAAATTATAATAAATGTTTAATATACCAGGACGATTTGGTTATCTTTGGGCAAAATTTAGAAATACATAACCGAAATTTAATGTCAATTTTTACACGATTAAGAAAAACTAATCTTAAACTAAATCCATCTAAATGCGAGTTTTTAAGGAAGCAAATACTTTATTTAGGACACGTTATATCAAATGACGGTATCTCTCCAGATCCGGGAAAAATTGAAGTAGTAAGAAATTACCCACGTCCCGCTAATAGTGATGAAATAAAACGGTTTATAGCTTTTGCGAATTATTACAGAAAATTCATCCCTAAGTTCGCTAAAATAGTTGCACCAATGAATAAAATGTGTAAGAAAAATGCTGTATTTAATTGGTCAGAAGAATGCGAGGAAGCATTTTTAATACTTAAGGAGGCATTAATATCACCACCAATTTTAGATTTTCCCGATTTTTCCGAAAAAAACACGTTTGTACTGCAAACAGACAGTTCAGGTTTTGCGATAGGAAGTGTCTTGAGTAATGGAAACGGCAAACCCATCGCGTACGCGAGTAGAATTTTAGGGAAAAGCGAGTTAAATTATCCTATTATAGAAAAAGAATTATTGGCTATAGTTTGGTCAATTAAACATTTTAGGACATATCTATATGGTAGGAAATTTATCGTAAAAACAGATCATAAGCCATTAATATATTTATTTAATATGACGGACCCATCAAGTCGGTTAATGAAGTTTCGTCTGTATTTAGAGGAATACGATTTTGAGGTCGAATATGTGAAAGGGAAGGACAATGTGCTAGCGGACGCATTATCTAGAATAAAAATCTCCATTAAAGATTTAAAAGATATGGGAAATAATAGTATATCAGTAATGACGAGAATGCAGAATAGGCGGTTGCAGGAATTGGGTAAAGAACAGGATATTCGGAAGGATAATATAATAGATTCTAGGATAGGGCATCCCAGAATAGTAGAAGTACTGAAGAAACAAGGGAATGATGTGGAATTACGCAGAATAAATGCAAATAAATGGGGAAAATTGATACGTGACAAAAATTGTAAAATAATTATGTCTAAGTCACGAAATAAATTGATGTACGTGCCAGAACACTTAAGTGTTTATATTAACTATGAATCTTTATCAGCTTCTTCCCTAGACGAGTTGCTGAAAGACATAGTAAAGTTTTGTTTTGAACAAAACTTGGAACATATTATTATGTTAAAAAATAATGATAACGAGTATTTGATAAAAGGAATGGCACGGTATTTAAAGGAAAACAATAGTTCATTACAAAAGAACTTTAAAGTATGTATAGTGAAAGATGTACGTAGGATAGAGGACAGGGAAGAAAAGAAGGTAGTCATGAACGATTTTCATATATTACCAACTAGTGGTCATGCAGGGATACGAAGGATGATTAATAATATAAAGAAATCTTTTTACTGGCCAGGTATCGAAAAAGATGTAGTAGAATACGTCCAAAAATGTGATAAGTGTCAGAAACAAAAATTTCAGAAAAATATTAGGGAACCAATGACAATTACGACGACTGCGTCAACAGCTTTTGAGAAAATTTACTTGGATATAGTAGGACCATTCGATAAGGATACGAATGGAAATATATATATTTTAACATTACAGTGTGAGTTAACAAAATTTGTGGAAGCTTATCCTTTAAAAAACAAATCAACCAATGAGGTAGCAAAAGCGTTAGGGGAAAATTTCATTTTGAGATATGGGATACCGCAAAACATTGCTACAGATAGGGGAAGTGAGTTTATTTCCAAAGTCATGGTAGAATTATTCAAGATTTTAGGCATAAATAAAATATTAGCAACGTCGTATCATCATGAAAGTATTGGTTCGCTAGAAAATGCTCATAAAACTTTGGGTGCGTATTTAAGAATTCAGACAAATAACAACTCGTCATCATGGAGTTCTTGGATCCCTTATTGGTGTTTTTCATACAACACAACAGTAAATACTGTAACTAAATATACTCCATATGAGTTAGTGTTCGGAAAATTATGCAACTTACCAAGTAATTTAAATAATGGGAGTGTTGAACCTATATATAATTTCGATGATTATCCTTTAGAGTTTAAGTTTCGTTTACAGAAAGCTCAAGCGGATGCTAGAGAAAACTTGATAACTAGTAAATTGGCCAGGAAAATTGTTTATGATAAAAATAGTAACCCTGTAACATATAAGGAAGGTGATTTAATATTGTTGAAAAATGAGAATACAAGTAAGTTAGATAATGTGTACAATGGACCATTTTATGTAATAAAAGATGAGTCACCAAATGTAAAAATAAAGTATAAAAATAAAATAGAAACTGTACATAAAAATAGAACCAAATTGTATTATGATAGTTAAAATTAATTATAATAGTTATAATCAAAACAATAAAATTAACTTAGATTTAATTTTAATTTTTCTCTGGAAGGGTGATGTAGTGTGAGCTGGTCACATACATCATCCGATAACAAGGAATAGATTACGGTTGTACTATAACTATCATAAGATACTAAGATAAGACATTAAGATAGTAATATAGCTATAAGACACGTAGATATTAAGTATATAAATCGTGGTAAGATGTAATTAAAGGAGCATTCAACATGTCATCATAGTATCATTTACTACCCCACTTCTACACCATCTGACGAGTTCCGGTGCCCACTCCACACTCTATTGCAGACAGGTACGTCTTGTGAGGATTGGCGGCGGGTGTTACATTTTAATTAGTACACAGGTGAAGGTGGGTTTAACTCTTCCTATACATCTACAGTGCTTTATTTGTATAAAAAACACAAGAAATATTCATGTAAAATTACAGATTCCAAATTCAAATATAATACCTAATGTTTTTTTTAAATGAACAGTACCTACACAGGTGGATTTAACTCTGTGTTATACACAGATATCATTACATTGCTGTGGTGTTATACATCTACAGTGCTTTATTTGTATTAAAGTTAAAAGATTTCGTGTTTAACAATGAAGCAATATAAAAATTCCTTTACTTTGTTGATGCAAATTCATTTTATTTATTTCTTACAAATGCCAATGTTCGAGCTTTATGTAATCTTTGTGCATTAATAACAATGTTTTCCTTAGTTATTTTGTAAAGTTTTCTGTGCACAATACCCGTGTATTCTGATGTATTAATGTGAAGTTTTATTACATCTTCCATTCAGTAGTTTCATACCTATCCAGACTTATAAGCTTTCGCGTTTAGAATGTTATAATAGAATGTGTCTTATTAAAATACTTTTTTTTTTGTAAATAAATATTCCTCACTCATTGATATAACGCCATCTTGTCCCAAACTAAGCAAACCTTGTACCATGGGTACTATACAACGGATAAACATACTTAAATACTTTTTTTTCGTAAATACATACATATTTTCTAGTTATACCTAAGCTTTATAGGTAAAAAATTAAATTACTATTTGTAATTTAATACATACATACCTATTATACATAGAAAACACCCAGACCAATGCAAACAATCATGTTCATGCACACAAAGATTTTCATTGAGTGGGAATCGAACCCGAGACCTCTGCGTAGCAGTCATGTTACTTTAGAATATAGGTACATTTACTTAAAATAATAAATTAAGCATTATCAATAGATCTTAAATAAAAAATTTGTGAGCTTACAAAATTTGAAAACAATTTTCAATAAAGAGCATATTGTACTATCACTCGATATATCTATCGTCCCATCTTCATTTAATATACGTCCCCAAGACATCTAGACAGGATGTAGAAAAGAGGAATCTTATTTTCAAACCTCTTTTATATGAAATAATTTTAATAGAACCTATTTCTCGAGCTATTCATGAAAGCGTGCAATTTAACCGTATAGGGTAAAACTTGGTAGGTCTGCTTTGTTTTTATCTTTTGGTTCGTGGCCAACCTGCATGTCAATTCTCGTACCTTAAAATTCGTTAAAAATTCGGTTAACTTTTAGATGTCAAATTGTCACATAATAGGCAAGACAATTTGACAACTAAAAGTTAACTTAACCAAATTTTTAACGGTTTTAAGGTACGAGAATTTACATGCTAGTGCCGAGATTTTGTTTAAATCGCACGTAAGCTACGGTAGTGGCTTAACGACTGTATCAATATGACCTCAACAGAAACCGACTTTTGCGTGCCCTCCAAAGCACGGAAGCGCTCGATGAAATACTGCTGAGCGGTCACCCATCAATGAAATGACCTCGCTGACGATATGCTTAAGATTGCAACAAACTGAAACCCTCAAAATAGGTATTAAGTAATAAAATGACAATTTTATAATATTTTAAAAAATATTAAGGGATAAGTTAGTGGAGTAAATTCACCCTCGATTTGCATTCATGAAGGACGACGGGTGCGGAGGGTCTAAATCGAATTCCTGTCGTTTCTTTTACACTTTTACAAGTTCGCTCATAGAGAGGACGGACCACAATCTCCTTGGTCGCTTGCCTCCTTAATCATGTTGAAGTAGTTGGTAATTTAGTTTTTATAAAACTTATAGTACAAACTCTGCCCTTGGTAGTTGTATACAAATATAATAGTTAAGAATAACTAAAACAATTTTGATTTTTTGATATTGTTAGACCAATTTGGAAGTAGTTTGTTTTAAACCCTTCTCAATTTGCTCAAGCTGAGCCTAAGTTACGAAAATAAAAATGTATCTAATAGAGAATTTAGATTAGTTCCACTTTTGAAGTCAGTTAATAAGAGTTTTGATAACATGAAGTACCTTGTACACTGTACCAAAAAGGTTCTGACATATAATTTGATACAATACACCTCCATCATGAACTGACTCTATTGTTAAGCATACACAGTGTTAGTTCGTCAGCAAGATTAACAAGAATATCTGGTAGTATCAACGTGTACGTTGTCCCGATAATTTACTGCTCACAGTACGTTCATACTCGTACTAGGTCTAATACCTATGTAATTGTGTATATAGTTTATCTTATAGTGTTAATTTGATTGCTTGTAATTTCGTAGAGGGCGCTATTCTGTAAAAAATTAGGTAACCACAAAACATCCAAAGTCGGCATGCACCTTTACCATACTTAATAAAATTTGGTCCCATTACCATGAATGTAAATGAAACTCATGACCAATTTCTGAGGTTTAATATAAAAATAATTTGGTAAATACACCCAGTGTTTTATACATTGACACGGAATATGAACAGATCGAGCCTGATAGAAAGTACAAATATGGCACAGAAATCTAAGCAACGAATAGATAATGTCTTTAATTACATCAATATAATATGCGGAACGACATCCCTATAATTACAAAGGCAACTATTGACACAGGATCGTTGCGAATCAATGGCCTTACAGTAATGTAGCACAGCTCATGCAAATATATTACATACCGCACATACTAATTATACCCGAACCCTGATGATTGGTGTATATAATTTGTTCAGTCTTAGGCTCGAAGTTTGAGGGCTGCGGGGCGGCGGCGGCGCTTAAGCGTTTAGCATCTTAGGCATCCCCAAGAACGCCGATTCCAAATATAGGGTACATTTGGAATCGGCGTTCTTGAGACGTATGAGAGACGCTCACGCGAGGTTTAATTTTTAACGACGTTACTGACCATCAAAATAAAAGCGGTGGCGTTCCAAAGAAAGCATACGCAGTCAATATGCGAAGCGTAGCTGGTACACCCGAGGAATGGTGACGCCAAAATTAAAGAGGCGGAGGCTTTATAAATTTAAACCGTTTTCGAAGATAGCGGCGCGGTTGAGGTGGCGGAGAAAGTAACAAGCGGCCGCCCCGCGCCGCTGCCCGTAAAATTTGAGGCAGCGGTCTTAGACCCGGTTTCCGTCCCTCAATAGGTCTTGACGTTCCTACTAAATCTTATTAAAGATCTTAGATTACAATACGGGTACGAATACAGAGTAAAATATGTTTTATTTAACAAATTAACAAAGTTTGTTTCGTGTCCGTTTGGTAACGGAGTAGGAATATACAATGTCACTGTCCCAAATTGTGGTGTTCTCGTAGAGCATTGCGCTTGTTTTGTTTTCTTAAGCGACGAATCAGAAATGATTTCATTTGTTCCTTGACTTTGTCAAAAAATATTCTATTAACAAATAAAAAATTCTCCGTGTGGTGACGGATTAAGAATACAATATGTCACCACCCCATCTCATCCCATGGGTGTCGTAAAAATCGACTAAGGGACTATCCGTGAATATTATCTTTACGAAATAAAACGAAGGATAACTTGAAATTAAACCCAATATGAATCCGTCTGGCCAGCGTGGTATTAGTAGACCAAGTATCCCTCCGTGGGAGGAGACCCGTCCCTGCATTGGGACATTAATGGGTTGTTATGTTGAAAATAATCTCTTTCGAGTCGGTTAATATTCCTAGGGACGGTTACGATAATTTTGTTGTAAAAAGTTATCTAACTTATCCATGTAAATTAAAAAAAGAACTGCAACGTTTATCCTTATTCACCACAGCAACAGGTACCTTTAAAATAATAAGCGTCTTCCACGCAAATTGCTTACTTTGTAAAGTAATACGAAAATTAATAAATATGTCCCCGAGACGCACTGAATTAATTTACAAATCGAAGCAGCTGCGTACAATACCGGAATCTATGGGGACTTACCTTTCATATAAATATGTTATCGTTGGGAGACAAACATGTTTACCTATGGTTTGTTTTTGTGATAAAACCTTAGTGTTTTTGATGTAAGAGTAAAGACAATACGATTCTATGCTGTAGTGGTTTCCTATCATAATGCTAGGTGATCCTAATGTTAAATTATTAGTTATTAATATTTAGTTAAGTTATATTATATTATATACCTACTCTGATATAGACATAATTAGAATTATATAATGTATAGCAGTGCATGCTCGCAACACCTTAATTATATTATATTTAGTTCATAAGTCTTCTTGTAAAGTGAAATTTGTATAATTTCTTAAGACAATAAAGATTCTTTAAACCTAAATGTGACTAAGGCTCTACTACTAAATAGTCTTTATCTCTAGTAAGAAAGAAGGCACAAGTAGAAATTCAATACCTCAAGATTAACAGCTCACGTCAAACATGGTAATTGATCAAGTAAAGATACTAAAAGAAACTGGTGTTTTATAAGTAGGACAAAATATTCATCAAGCCTAGAGAATAGAAGGGCAGAGAAGAATACAATGTCCATTTTGCAAAAAGGCAAAAGAAACAACAAGTTTCTACTCTTTATATATGTTAAATTATTTTGTAATAACAATTACAAAAAGTTTAGAATCACTTTAAACGGGCACGAAGTAAATCTGAATTAACAAAATGCGGATGCCGAACCATCTAGAACTTATAAAACACAAAAAAGCATTTAAATTCTTCTATGTTTGGATTTACCTAAGATAGCGCATTGTACAGTTTCTTGCCTAAAGAGAAAAACGCGATGAGGATAAAAAAATCACCCGAGAATCCTCATTCGTGCTGAAAAATTGCAATTGCAAGTGCAATTTATTCATAATGTTTGTATTTGCTCACAAATACAAGTAAAATCAAATTGACGTTATTGTTATTCCAACAGTTTGAATGCACCAAATAAATTCTGTTCGCGGTTACTTTGTGGCTGACGAAGAACTTGTGTTTTCAGCCAATTTAAGTTATTCGGCTGACTCGTAGCCGTGTCTACGCTTTCGTAGAGATCTGCTACGAGCTACGGGCTACGGCTACGATACTCTAGTTATATCCTTGTATGCACCATTTTATTCAAAAAGTTTGAAGTTTGGATAGCGTACCTTAGTAAGGTCGATTAACTATTGTTACATTATTTTTATATTATTTTTTATTTGATATAGCTTATTTAAATTAACTTAAACAGAATGATAACTTGCAAAGCTTGAAACAGGAATCGAATTCCCATCGCGTGGGTTATTCACCATTTGACCACCTGTCTCAGTCAATTATTCCACCGCTTTGCAACTGTTTGAGGAATAACGCTATCTTGATTTCCAATCAATAAGCGCCATCTCTTAAATTAAATATTTAATTAACTTTAGTAGTGTTAGATGACGTCAAAAATACAATATCATTGTACTTCTTTGAATAAATGATATTTGATATGATTTGGTTAAATCTTTAATTTACGTGTTGTTAAAAAATACATTAATAAATAAAGCACCTCAACAGTCATCAAACCAAATATTTGTGACAAAAAACGTTGTATTTGTAAGTTAAATGTGACTTGTAAAATATTTTCATTTGGTACGCCTGTGGGCACGTAATGGCGCTCTTTGTCGCGGAATTAGCAATCAGCCGACGGCACTCAGCCACTGTTGAAAAAAAAACACAGAGCCTCCACAGAGCTTTTTCTTAATTGCTCCACAGATAAGCTTTACGCCACAGACCTCACACAAATTACTATTATTTATTTAACTACTCTCGACTAAATGAAAATATTAAATAGTCTACCCCTTGTGTGAAATAACTTAGTAGAATAGCTGTCAATATTTTTTTATTATTTTCAATTCGGTATGTAAAGATTTATTTTGGTATTTTTTTTTATTTTTATTTTAAAGGTTTATGAATTATAAACAACTAATTTGAGTATTTTAGGTCTCCTACCTATACTTTATTTTTAATAAATATTTTAAGTTTTACTTGTGATGACGTCATGCGTACGGCCGAATTACTTGAGCAATGAAGGCAGAGACAAACTTCTGTTTAGCTGGACGCATGACGTCATTTAGAGGTCAAATGAAAGACAAAGTAATTTATGTATAATTGTAAAAATGAACACAATCTTGCAGTTTTTTGCACTAAAAATATGATTTTTTTCCTCGCCTATCTAAATTTTCTATATGGTTTTGGAATCGATATAGGTAAACTTTTACTTTACATACCGAATTATTTCCACGACTAGGTATATTAGTGACGGTCTATGTAGCGTAGAGACCTGATACTAAATATTACTCGGCATAGAAACGTAGATATAAAACAGTTTTAAAAAGTGATGTTAGATGTATTTTTTTTAATCATTTATGCTTCCATAATTACAAAGTTTAAAAGTTTATACATGTGAAACTGAACAGGCAATGTATTGTTCGGATACCTTTCACTTATAGTCGCAAATTATAGCATTGATGACGCAAAAACCTTTTTAGTTTGCCACCCTACAAAATTCCAATACCACAAAGCTCAAAACCCGCAAAGAAACATAGGTCCAACTTTCAAAATTATTCTCTATTACCTTTTCAAAGTGTTTTAAAAACATTAAAAAACGCATCTCGAGAATCCCTTTAACCGCCGTATCTCGTTATAAGGGATGTAAAGTTTTACGTTGAACCATGAAAAAAAATGAAGAGCGTCCAAGTTTTCCACTTTGCTGGCGTTAAAATGAACTTCGTTTAAGAATTGAATTGTATTTCGAACTTGTTAATTCCGTCTTCGGCGCTTACTTAAGTAAGACTTTCATTAGCGATCTTCACGTGAGTTGAATTATAAACCTGGATGTTTAAAAAGGTTGTAAAAAAATTCAAAAGACAATGATACGACGTCCATCTTAAATTTGGAAACCCTTCTTTGAAAGTGTCTCTGTGAATACAAATAGGTTGGAGTTGGCTAACAACATTTTATTAGCCGTAACCAATCACATTTTAGTAAAAGATACTTGTACAATGTTCTTGTTTTGGAATTTGTAATGACGATGCCTTCTGTGGTCTATTTGATGGTTAACTTAAGTATTATAATACTACGGATAGTAACATGGCTTAATTTCCGTTTTAAAGCTTTTTTTCTGTGTAAAAAATCAACTAATCAAGTGTCTAAACTGTCATTTTAGTTCCTGGAAATGACAGTTTTAACAATTAATTAGTTGATTTTTACTTTATCAGTCATTCGGAAACCAGGGTAACTTGGTCTGAGTATTTTTTTGAAATTATGAGTATAAAATTTTCTGTAAACGTTCAAAATATTTGTCTGTCTGTCTGACGTAAGTGTGTTTTAGGATTAAATGTATATAGTTAAGGTAAGGGACATGACACGAATAGTAGATAGGTAATGAAAAGGGTTATTCCATGGTGACTTCTTTTTTTGTATTTCAATATCATCATAACAGCCCATTAATATCCCACTGCAGGGACGGACCTCTTCCCGTGACGGAGAGATACTTGGTCTACTACCTAATACCACGATGGCCAGACGGATTGGTATAGGGTTTAATTTCAAGTTTTCCTTCTTTCTATGTAAAGGTAATATTCACAGATAATCCCTTAGTCGGTTTCTACGACACCAATGGAATGAGATGGGGGGGGGGTGACATATTGTATTCTTACTCCATCACCACACTGATATATCAATATAACATTATGTAAAATGCATTGTATGCAATTAAAACTTCTATCAATGTAAATAAAACGAATATAGATAAAATGAGAACGTATTTTAAACCATCAAGTCATTTATATTAATTACTCTATAACGTTATTTGGCTCTGATCGGAAAACGTTAATAACTGTTTACGTTTTTAAGCTTCAACACCTGCTACAGTTATTGCTATCGTTACAACGTGGATGTCATTGAATATTATTTTCTATTTAGTCGATGCTACGTGTAAAAATTAGAGGCGGTTATAAATTTATTTAGTTGTATTTTTTTAAATATGTTTTACTTCAGAAATCTATTATTTACTGTTTAAAAGGATATGTTCATTAATCACTCAGTACCTAATTTAATTTAAATTCGTCAAATAATTTGGTTTTTATCTCAAAGAATATCATTTGTAAACGAAATTGCAATTTCGTTTGTAATCGGTTTTTAGTTGAAAATGATTTACTTAATATATGTATTTGGATATGGATATGTGTACAACAAATAAAACAATCTTAGACATCACGTCAATAGACATAACGTCGAACCACATTTACTACACAAAACTATTTTTTTCTTTAAAAGCACAAGTCTATAGGTGTTCAGTGAACAAGCATTTTCAGAGGTAGGGAGAGAAGGTTGGTGCGGTTACAAAAAGACCTACGTCTGTCAAACTCGACGGGGCAACTGTAAAGGACAATGAAAAACACTTTCACCCCGCCGCGCGTGAATGCAAATAGGGTAAAACTTTACTTTACTGCCAACATACGAATAATATTAGTAGGTATATAAACTTTTTTATCGAACCCTACACTCGTTTATTAAATCAAAAAAGTTACGAAAACCATTTTATTAGCGACGCCAGAAAAAAAATGGATCATTTGAAAAAGGAACGAATAAACAGGATACCCAAAACTTTTTTATTGTTTAAGAATATTGTATTTCGTTTTACTAACAAAATGGCTTAAACTTTATTCTATAAAATATATATTTTATACAATAAGCACATATAAATAAAGTCTAGTAAAGTCTATATAGCAGAGTTGTTTTTTTTCTCAACACCATTCAGTCTCAATCAAAGCAGAGGTTGTTACATCGGTAACTAACTATTTTTAAAAGAAAACACCCGCACAAGGGTCCATGCGCTGTGTCGCGGAGACTTTACTAATATCAGTTATACAATATCTCTTCAGTAATACTTCATACAACGCCATCCTGCCCCAATAAAAGCAGAATTTGTACTTGTTTTAACTATAACATTATTATCCATCTCAAATCTGTTCCACATGAAGCATACTCCTACATAACATATATCTTGGTTATAACGTCTAAAGAGGATCGTAGTAGAATCTGCAATTATTCAGATTGAAGTGCTGGTTTCAATACTATTAATCCTTCGAGGAAGCCATTAATATTGATGGATTCGAAAGCTTTAATGAAAAATGTAGACGTTTGGAGCTTTTTGTTCTGAATTGAAACAAAGGGGTTATCTATTGGTGAAGAGCAAAAGAAAACTGATATTTACGAGTACAGTTTGCATAACCATTGTCTTGTTGAGCTATTGAGCTATGAAATAATTGAATAACTACTTTATTTGCACATTGTAAAAGCTTGAAAATTTAAAATTTAAGCAATTTATAAAAAGATTGGTGCAGGTGAAAATTTTCATTTTAGACAGATACATTTTTACAGTTATCACCACAGCAGAAGGACGTATAACACTAAACTCTATATTAACATATATCGCCAGCGTGGTATAATGAGCCTAATGTTATAAGAAAGCACTTTGCAGTACTAGAGCATTTATGAACCAAAAGTAAAGAATAATATTTTTTTTTCTAGTACAGGTTTAAGTACGATGCAATATATCAATGTAGATGAAGGAAAGCAGGAACGTAGAATATGTTACGTAGTCTGCCTACCCTCGCGGGAATAAGGGATGAGTTTATGTACGTTATTCTAAAAGTATTACCTACGCGTGCATTTCCTCGCATACATAAATGTATTAAACATTGAAATGCATAGTATTAAACATTGAAATGCAACGCAAAATTACTTTCGCCTTCTGACTGACACATATCCTCTCGAACCTCGTTTAAATTCATGGTATTCTGCACCTAGAAATAGTTAGTGAACTTTGAATGACTATTACGGGTGAAGTGAGGTATGAAATCACTGTTCATTTGGATGCGGAGAAAGCCACCCTCGCTTCTACGAAGGATATTTCCGATAGTATTGTGGATACAGTGGTGAGTGCTAGCGGTGTATTAAGATGATATTAAAGTTTATTTACTACCTAACTGGTTTAGAAGGATGTCTTCACAAATATATGAGTTACTATATACAGACGTGTGGGGTTATGACCACCTATTATTGTGAGTGTGACCTCCTGTAAACTTGTTGGCTTGAATAATTTCCTACTTTAGGTTGTTATTAGGTAAGTTTACTTCTCCAAAGTATCATAGACAACGTGAAATAAAAACAATATGGCCGAACAAACTTATATTTAAGTACATACTTGTTATTATATATCATTACTGTAATTTTGTCAATAGTTACTTAGCGACTAACCTATATAGGTATTACAACATAATTTACGACTGAATAAATAATTTTTATGGTAATAGATACATTATTTCATATCTACGAACCTATACATTTTTAATTTAGTTCTTATGATGAAACGTTTTTCGGTGTCACAACTGAACAGTCACCTAAATATATCGGACCTTTTTTAAACGTTTCAATTCCCGAGCGGTCGACATACGAAGATCTTTCTATGCATACATAGCTCTATGCTCTCCATGGATTATCATTTAATGTCTCTTAGCATAGGTATTCCAAACTCAAAATCAAAGACAAGATGCAGTAAATCTGTGTGCTCGGTACTCCGCCTCACAGAACATTTATACTCAAAGCTCCGCCTTAAGTCGTCATAATTACTAGCTGATTGTTACATATTTCATGAGGAGTGAAACAGGCATGTTAAAAAATTACTTTTTTTTAAATTTATTTTTATAGGCTTTGTCGCTTAGCGACCACATCGCCTAAAAAATTACTTTATTAAATATTTTTAAGAATAAGATAAGTGGCATATTATAATATAGTATAGTAATAGTATTATTTTAACTTCAATTTATTCACAGGCGCTTCATCGCCTGTGCACATAGAATTCCAATATTTTCAACTGAATACGAATATTAAAAATGTTAAAGGTTTGCCCATTACGTACGTATCCTCCCCGAAGTGTGGTAGCAGCGGTTTACGAAAGAGTTCTGTACGGTTTCATCACCGTACATTATTCTGCTGATTCGGTGACATCATTTCACCCTACTCACACATAGGCATTACTAACATACAACATACTAATTACTAACCAAATAATTGTGTATAAATAAGATAACAATAAGCATTTTAATTGTAGACCATTTATAGCCGTGGTTCTATCCACGTTACTTAATAAACTTTACTGAAGTTTGTGACGTGTTTCAACTTATCAACATCCCAGATGTACGGTTCCTTACAAGTCCGTACATTTTGATCCTTCGAGCATCTGTGTGTGTCTGTGTCTCTTGGTAAGGTACCGAATCGGTCAACTGGTCTCCCACAAGCGGGTCGCCCCAGTTGTATTGAGAAGGTGCCATACCTTTAAAGAGTATAGGCATACATTACCAGCAACTTTACCAGAAGAGCTATACGAAGACTTTCTAACAAAATGAAGACTTCAATAACATTAACTACGTGGACCCTTACAACAAGAACAGTTCACAGTGGAAGAATCCTATAACAAGAAGGGGTTCAACCACATCAACTATAACTATGTGGACCCTTACAACAAGAAGAGTTCACAGTGGAAGAATCCTACAACAAGAAGGGGTTCAACCACTACAACATTAACTAGGTGAACACTTACAACAAGAAGTGTTTACTTGTGGAAGAGTCCTGCAACAAGAAGGGGTTCAACCACTACAACATTAACTAGGTGAACACTTACAACAAGAAGTGTTTACTTGTAGAAGAGTCCTGCAATAAGAAGGGGTTCAACCACTACAACATTAACTAGGTGAACACTTACAACAAGAAGTGTTTACTTGTGGAAGAGTCCTGCAACAAGAAGGGGTTCAACCACTACAACATTAACTAGGTGAACACTTACAACAAGAAGTGTTTACTTGTGGAAGAGTCCAGCAACAAGAAGGGGTTCAACCACTACAAAAACTATGAAGCATTCATACGAAGACTTTAAATCACTACAAGAAGTCATCAAACTACTGTAAACTAATATTATATGAAGAATTTAAGTTACTACAAGAAGACTTCAATTATTTTAAAATTGAATATAATATTACAATAATATGAAAACAACGATATACTTATTAAAGAAACTAGGTTAAACCTAATCTGCAATTCCGCAAATACTTCACACACTTTTACAATAACAACGCAAGCATAAATACATATGTCTCAACGGGTCAACGGTCAACGCTTTGGTCAACAACAAGTGAATTAGAGCTACCAAGTTTGATGTCGATCCTTGTCTCCATCATTGCGAAGGAAGTTCTACTCCATTTACTTCCATTCAGCTACAACCCATGAATCTTCGAGCGTGAAGAAGCAGTTACATTCAGATTACACACAGCCAACATTCAACCAATGCAGTTATCATCTGGATACCTTGCCGTAAACTACTAGATGAACTAGTATATATCACTAATAGATGAAGATTATAAGCAAAGTACAAACAAATAAAAATATATTATATTTTATGTAACATGAAGACACCAGTATTCACAACTCAAGAATGCACCTTGAACAGCAAACTGCAGAATCAACAAACTAATACGTCGTGTCGCCTTGTGACGTATTGAACGTGTCACGCTGGGTCAAGTTACTATCATCAAACAGCTGGCTTGTTGTGTGCTGTGGAAGGTGCGAGCTACGTAACTACTGTTTACAACAACGATATAACTTCGCCAACGACTACATCATCAGCTACACTTCCCAAAGCAGCGAGGAGAAGACAGCAGTACAAGGACATCGGACCACAACCAACAGGATGAGGCGGCTAAGGAAGGCGTCCATCATTTACCCACTTGTCCATTATCACACTTTACCTGTTGATAACATTCTCTTTACTTTAACTTTATATAATTTATTCCCTTTTTTAATATTGCAATCTGTTTTATACATTTAACTTTACATTTACAAAACTTTTACATTCTTATTTTACACATTATACTCTTTTTGGGGTTGCCAATATGTACGGTTTCATCACCGTACATTATTCTGCTGATTCGGTGACATCATTTCACCCTACTCACACATAGGCATTACTAACATACAACATACTAATTACTAACCAAATAATTGTGTATAAATAAGATAACAATAAGCATTTTAATTGTAGACCATTTATAGCCGTGGTTCTATCCACGTTACTTAATAAACTTTACTGAAGTTTGTGACGTGTTTCTACTTAACATCATCCTACATGTACGGTTCCTTACAAGTCCGTACAAGTTCAATTGGGAACGATTACGGATTGTTTTTTATTGATTGATGTTCGCTGAGCAGCGGTTTCGATGCTATGTTACATATTACATGGAAGCGTACCAAGTTATTTGTGTGTTGTGAAATGTTGATTTTAATGTATACCAGATTATACTTTAACCTTGCTGATATAACAAACTGTAAGTATATATTTTTTCTCTATTTATACCTGTTAATAGCCTGCGTATTACTATAACTCTATTTATACTGAAGGAATTAAATATAAAAATGTTAATAACAGCTCATACATTATGTCCTAATTTTAAGGA
Organism: Schrankia costaestrigalis; assembly: GCA_905475405.1. Lineage (NCBI taxonomy): Eukaryota > Metazoa > Arthropoda > Insecta > Lepidoptera > Erebidae > Schrankia > Schrankia costaestrigalis. The sequence goes on along the minus strand of FR997843.1, from coordinate 10,569,754 downwards.
CAGAAAAAATTCCTTCAAAACTCGAAAAAAAATATTACTTAAGCGTACAGAATTTATTACAAGCTCATTTGATTACCTATCCTTAGTTAAAGCTCTCTAAGCCGACGATAATGAAATTAAACGAATAAGTACCCCTTGAAGAAGAATGACTTAGTTAATTAGTAAAACTATGTAGATACATAAATAATTATTTATGTATCTACATAGTTTTACTAATTAACTAAGTACTTCAAACCTTGTAGTTAGGACAAAAAGGACAAAATGGTGTGTAAAAATTATATTTTTGTACCTTATCAAAGCTATGCTGTAAGTTATATAGAGCTGAAGAGTTTGCTTAAACGTGTAAAAACTATTGGCTCGTTTTATTTATTAGGTATTCTTATTATTCTATAACATATATCGGGAAAGGCAACGAGGGTACGAGACCTACATATTAATACAGGATGGAATTGGGATAGAAAGGAATTAGGGGCTAATTATATTAGTAAAATTTTACTACACTCCCTAAAATTAAGTTTTGACTTTTTGTATCTATTCATAGTTCGTTAGCACACAGACAAAAGTAGAAGAGGGGATAAATACTTAATATGTTTTTATTACGAGTATAATGTGATTTTTTTTTCTACAAAAATTTCTTGTAAAACCTAATCAAATTTTATTTGACATTTTAACGTAAGTTCCAGTTTAGCTAAAAAATTAGAAGGAAGCAAGTGAAAAAAAAAGGAATTATGTAGGTTCTTTGCAGATTGAAGAATGTTAGTCCGCTCGGTTATTTGCTCTCCGAAATGAGTTTTCTCAAAGACCTTTATAACTTTCTTGGACAAAAACATTGAATTCACCTCTACTTATTTATCAAAGTTTGGAGATCTTTTTCTTGCAATTGACTTACGTAATATTATTGTAGTTGAAATTAAGGTTGAGGACAACAATGAAAATGTGAATAACAAAACAACAATTAACCTAGATTCATAATTCTAAGAAATAATAGAAATATAATTTGTTTTCTTGTACATTGCCTGAAATGACATTACATTAAGAGAGCTAGCTTAATTTGTTGATTCTAGCAAAATATTGTGGTGCTAATGAGTATTGTATAATAATATTGCATAAACAGAATAATAATATTTATTGTATACAGATGATTGTAACTTCTCTGTCTCTGGTATAATGACGTAGGTAAAACTTTTCTTAACTCCTTGCTTGCTACTATAGTATAATGTAGGTGTTTATGAAGATATTCGATTACCGAGTATTAAGTATAATTACTAGAAAAAGAAGCATGGGTCCGAGTAACTTCCACATATACAAAAATATGTAGCTTAAAGTCCACTGAAAAATAGATTAACCAAAACGAATTCTAATAAGAGAAAATTGTTTTTCAATATTCTATAAACTTAAACTAAAAATAATTTCATCTCGTCTTTCTACTACGAAGTTTCTAACACTGAACTTTGAATTTTTAGTGTAGGTAGTACATTCTGGGCACATAATAGCCTGTCTTCTCGTGTCTACTATAATACGCACAGACAAGGGGGGTGACAGCGGTGAGTGTTTGCACACCCATCCCTGGCTCGACGTCGATGGGATAATAGCAGTACTCGGCACGACACTGAGCCTCGCTTCACCGAGGCTACATCAGATTTCATTCGGCTTAATGAATTCCCAACGTATAAATACGTTATCGGTTTATTCTATTCGAGTTTAGACATTCGTGAAATTAAATTTTCGGACAGACGTTTGATAGCCTTTTCGTATAAAGGCATTTTTTGGTGACAGCAAATGTTGATATCGAATGGAATGAGCATAAAATAAAACTCTTGATTACATACGAAATGTACGGCAGAGGCTCTTTGAGACTCAAATATTTTTATGATTAACAAAGTTAAGCTTTTATTTGACATGAAAGACATTAGAAAATAGCTATATATTTAATTGACTAACTATTTAACACAAATACATACTTAAAAAGGCTAACTTACAATTACATTAAGATAATTATTTTAAATCCGCACTCAATTAGAGTTTGTGTAATTAATCCTGTACGTATATCATCTACACGGCTGCACAGATTAAATAGTGAAGATTTATATAAATGTAATATTACATTATTTTTACATTAGGTATACTTAATATTCTATCTAGGGACTGACACTATAGACACATACATCGTACATGATAATAAAACAATTTATTTTAGTAAATACATTTACAAATTGGAATTCATAGGACGGCTATACAACAACAAAAAAAACTTCAAAGATATATTTGTAATATACAACAAAGCACGCGGGAATAAATACCAATTTTCACCTCAAAGGAAATCTATCTGTAGAGGCGAGGAGCAGCCAATCGGAACGCAAACGCAAGGTAAATATTATTTGGAGATTTCCTTGAACACTAGTGGGGGTTTGAAGTCACGTAGCCGCCAGTGATTTCAATTTCGAGCAAAGAATTCGTGCTACAGCCACCGAAGCGCCTTTCGACGAGTGAAAGTACAACACCCGACGAGAATTATAAATGTGCCAATAAGTATTAGACAGCTTTGAGTTTTGTTACACAAATATAGAAAATGGTGATCGTTATTAATGTATTTATATTGAAATGTATTTGTATCATCATTTGCTTTAGTTTTTGTTACCTCTTAAATGCGAAGAAATTGATCAAGTAAATTAATTCACATGCGACGACTCAAGTGTATACGTTTTTGTATTTCATTTCTGAATCTTCATAACTTACGTGTATACGTCTTTATAGTCTATTTACTGTATGGCAAGCTCTCTTAGTATAGAGTAGATCAAGTATTTAATGACACGTAGAAAAACGTTTATCAGATATCACTACATACAGAACGCCGAGCTAATAGAAAACAATATACATAGAGACAACGTTTCGCCGAACCTCATGCCAGCAATGCAAGATCCCCCTCTCTGACATTGAGGACTGTCAGCAGTAGAAAGCAATATACCAAAGACTCCGTTGTCTAAAGGAAACGATAGGCTCCATATTAAATCTAACGTCGTCGCCTACGTTATATATTCGCTCGTTATTTAAAATCCACCTCAACTTTATTGAACAACTTTCAAACTTAGCATAATATTAATTCGAAAAGTTTAAGTAAATTTTGTTCTAAAAAGAAATCTTTTAAAACAAGAAGTCTTAGATGAGAACACCTTAGCAAATATTTACAGATCGTGGAGTTATAATTAGGAGAAATCTAGTTGATTATTTATAAAACGATATTTTGATATCTTATAGGTCTTGTAGCTATCTATAAATAAATACAAAGTGAAAAATATTGTTAGACTATGTCCGTCAAGGGAATATTCTCTAGGAAGAAAGTACCCCTTTGGTTGATATGATCATCCCGTGTGTGTTAAAACCAAAACAGGTTTCCGCCTCAATATTTTTTACAAAATCGCACAACGACATCTAGACCCAAAATAATCAAATTTTAGTACCGTGTAATAATATTATTCGTAACGCATAAACATGAAATGAACCTCTGTCATCTGCATAGCAGTCAGCTACTATAACGGAACAAAAAAAGTAAAATAAATAAATGTTCCTCACACATTCACACAACGCCATCTAGTCCCAAACTAAGCAAAGCTTGTACTAGGCAACGGATAAACATACTTAAATACTTAAAAAAAAAAGGAAAATATTTGTATTTTAGTTTTAGTTGTTAAAAACGTACAGTTAATTCTTTAAACAATTATTTTTACACAACAAACATTGTTTTAAATGGCAAACACAAGCCGTCAGTGTTGCCGCTCTTTGACATCTGTAATCCATCTGACATTTTAAATGAATGGAGTGAGTTTGTCGAAACAGAGGCTCTGTTTTGACGTACCGTTGCAATAATCATCTATCAATTATCTATAGAACGGTAATAATTGATTGATTGATAAAACTTTTGTTATGGTTAATACGATAACGGAACTTGGACATGATATGAGTTTGTTATTGATATGTTTCAAAAATTCTTTGTTGGTAATCCTAATCATTCTATCCCAAGGAAATAAAAGGTGAAAATATTTAGAGGAGACTTATGTCTAGCAGTGGATTTCCATTGACTGCTATTATGATGATGATGATTATATCACAAATATATATATGGAAATATCACAGATAGTCCTTACAAGTACATAACATTACTAGAGCTGAGAAAGTTATTTTCGTATAGAAGAAACTCTCTGTTTTTAACAATCATCATAACAGCCCATTAATGTCCCACTGCAGGGACGGGCCTCCTTCAGTGAAGGAGGGATACTTGGCCTACTAATACCACGCTGACCAGACGAATTGGTTTAATTTCAAGATTTCCTTCTTTTTATTAAGTAAAGATAATATTCACGGATAGTCCCTTAGTTGATTTTTACGACACCCATGGGATGAGATGGAGTGGTGACATTATTGTATTCTTACTCCGTCACCTCACGGATTTAGATAGACGTTTTTAACAATATAATAGTGTAAATCAATAAGTGTTTTTAGAGCTAACCCGTATTGATAATGTCGGTAGCTTTTATTTATCTTAGGAATGACGATAGAAAATTGTTAGAATAAGAGGTTTATGTTATTTGTTTGATGGCATACAACTTTTTTTATTGACTTTCCTCGTAACGTAAGTTTTCGTGTTTTTCTTTGATTTGTTCAATAAAAGAGATGGATAGGTTTGTCGTCTATAAATATATAACTAAAAATAGATTTTTATATAAATAGATTTCTTCGTATAATCACATGAAGTTATTGGATTTCTATTTAAGTTTCTTTAAGAAAAAAAAAGTTTTTTCTAGCTAGAACTTTATGATTTAGTAAAGGAGCCAAATTTAAAACTTAGATTTTATTTTCCATCATCCATTAAATGGTTATATGGACTTCTGTAAAGCAAATCCTGATTTTATTATCTTTCATTTAGCTATGGGCTAGATGTTTAATTAAATTCTTTTTGTGTTAAATCATGCATAATATACACAAAACCCAAACCATATTAAACAGCCATGTTGATGGCTACAATTACAAACATTATCTACAGTATCTGTAATATGTATATACCTATTACAAAGTTATGTATTATTAGTATGTTTATCTGTTATTTAGTACCCTTAAAGTAGTTAGTTTCGGATTAGTTAGCGTTAGATTATAAGGAATATTATTATTGTTATTACACAATTGTTAAACTTGCACGAAGACTAAATTCTAGTCGTCAAAGTCATTAAGCTTGCATCATTCCTGTTCTGCTACAGATCTCGTTAACCAAACAACTTTTGTTCGTCCGCAGTTTAGTTCGACGGACATTTTAAAATGCACATTTAGTAGAGCAGATGCTAGTTCAAGCAAGCAACTTATTCTCTACTAACTACTTCTGAACAACGGATCTGGCCAGCAGCTGCACTTACACTGTTTGCATCTAACATCACTTTAGATCTAATATTGAATAAGAAAATTTGTAAAAGAAAACGGTTTCTACTATTAAACTTGCTGAACTAATGGGTTATTTTCTTTTGTTATGTTTTTATTAGAGATATTGGTAGTTTAAGCGATTAAAGAATTCGTTTCTGTAAACATCAACTTATTTTCTGTACGCGGTATGCAGACATAACGTAGTTTTCAAACCTAAGTAAGACGTTTATTTCTGCAATCTAGAAATGACTTTGTTATTATTAGCTGTGACGGAAAATTAGCAACTAAAGTACAGAGGTTTAGGCTTTATGTGGCGGAAATTTGTACAGACATGAAAATACTATACCTACACAAAGAACATCCGTCATTGCACAAACAATTATTGTCATGCATTTGAAACATAATAATTAGGCAAATAACAGTACCACACAAACAAAAGTACAACTTAAATTGAGAACCTCCATTTCGTTTTGGAGTCAGTTAAAAAGCTCATAATTTCTAGCTAAACTTTATACTTGTCTAACACAAGAAAACTTGTAAGAGACCAGGAAAAATAAGCAATTTCTCGTTATAAGAGCTGCATAAGGATCTCTTAAACCGCTTTTAAAAGCATAAATTATCGCTGTTAGCAAACTGTGGGCGATTTATCGCCGACCCACCTGTGGCCGGCAACTATCTGAGCTTTATAGATATTCATATCTGATCGAACTTTGTTTGAGTGTTGCTTTAATTAATTCGAATATAATCTACTAGCGTTTAACCGCGGCTCCGCCAACGGTAACGTTTAAATCGTGGCACTACTCACCTCTCATTTAGGTAATGCATAGGTCTCTAGTCTTTAGTAGATAAGGTATTCATAAACCAAACTTAATAAAAATAGATGTAAACGGGATTTAAAAACAAAAAAAAACCTATAAAACCTAACGATTACTACACCTTTTTTTGTAAACGACTAAAATCACTTCTCAATACAAAACTTTTTACTTAACGTTAAAACAAAAAACAAGCTTCAGTCAAAACATCCCTAGTCCATTAGTGTACAATAGTGAGTATATCGACTAATCTTTAGATTATGCTAATGTGATGCTACTTAACTGTATATAGAAACCTTTTTGAAAAGATACTCTTTATATTCAAAGGTTCGAATATGTAAATCATGAAAGAGTTTTAGTTCATTTAAAATAGTAGAGTGAAATAGTTTGATAAAGGGTTTTGTGTAACTTAACAAAATATATTTCGCATGGAGGAAGTCGTTGTGTATTTTTTTTTTACACAATACAAGCAAACACTCTGTAAGCATTTCTGTAAGCAAATGTTGTACTAGTGGAAAGCGTAATTAAAGCATCGAACGGTAGTCATGACTAGTCATGAGTCATGACAAGGTTCACTCCGTAATAGTCATGACAAGGTTCACTTTGCCAGTCTGACCACGCGTAAGCTGGATGTATTCGACTAATTCTCGAACACCATATCCGAGTGTACGATTTCCGTTTCTACCTAGGCGACCATTAGGTCAGGCCTTAATACTTGAGTATTAAGCTACAGCAAATCTAATCAAAATCTCTTTTATACATGATAACATTTAATGTAGTGTTTTATTTACAAACTCTTTATTGTCAGAACTCTGTATAACAAATGGTTTCAGCAAACGAATAAATTATAATGACCTGCATTCTCATCTACAAGACGTAAGAATATAATAAATATTTTCATACTCGTAGTATATTTTCATTGATGAAAAATTTCATTCTATCGAATTCTCAATTTATATGATTTATTTGTAAAAACCGTTACACAAAAGTCAGACAAAATTTATACGTTCAACATAATTTAAATTTATAGAAGTTCACTTTTAAGTATTTTCTTGTTACGTCAGCATTAACGCCAACAAAGCATTTCAAACACTTTTAATTACAAATTAGTAAAGTCAGCATTTTTTTTCAAAGAAATCACATTTTATGAATAATTATTATGCAAAGCTTAATTAACTGGGCGTAAATTAATTTACTTTTTAAGAAAATTAGGGTGACAGTTTTGTAGTCGTGCGCTTCCAACGAAGATATTTCGTCATTAAGAAAATTGCTAATTTTGTTTTTTATCACACCCTGTCGGTGCCGTAACGCTCATTAAAAGTCAGTTTAATGACAGCCGTTATAAAAATTAATATTTATTTTTTACTTTGGCAATATTATTTTAGTAGTGTTTTGCTACTTTGTACGTAGAGTCGAGTGCACGTAGATTGAAACATCGATATAAAACTCGAGAGCTTTTCTCGTCTAGGCAGTTATATAGGTAGACACATTAGTCAGATTGAAACCTCTTTGCCGAACTTAGAATTGCAAAATAGTGACTGCAGCCGTTCTCGAATGCTGTTTGATTCAAAGAACACATTTTATGTGACGTTTTGTTTAACCACACAATATTTGGTATATTTTATTTTGCCAGTTTCAATAGCTGTTATTGATTTTTAAATTCCACATCTAATAAAAATAATATATAATATTTTATTATTCTATAAATGTCTAACAGAGAAGCTAAACGTTGAGAAAATCATGTGCCGATAACGTGTCATATCATTTTTTTTCATTCCGATTTGAAAAGTAATGGGGGCACGATGAATGTATAAGGAACAGAACGTGTAATATTTTAATAGGCCCATCAAAAGACGCCTACTTATTAAAAGCAACGCAAAAACAATTTATGAAACGGACTAATACAAATTATAAATGTTTATAGTTGGATAGATGACTTATGACTACATAAATAGATGTGCATTTGTTTCCCTGAGGAGGTTAATCAAAGCGAAGGAGCGCTCAACGTCAGCAAAACTAATTTGATCCAAAGTTAGCACTTCGCGGACAACTTATTTGTAGTAGTTATCATCTTAACACGATATACATACCATCAACTGAAAGTTACAAACTTGTATAATAATACAGAATACATTTTCTGAATACATTATAGGTATTAAATATGTATTTTGTGAGGGACGAGTCAACCACCATGTCGAAAAGTTACTTCAAACTTCAATTATATTGAGCTTAAAAGCGCTCTACCTTGAAATATGGAGATCGTTCTAAGGGCTGGGTGTTACATTTAAATAACTAGATTGTAATTGCCTTACAAGGAGGTATATAATTATATGTATCGACTTTGATATTGCATTTGCGTGAATTACGGTACTGTTTGATGGATTAATGTTTGATGAGGAACTTTGAACTATATACCTTTTGTGATGAACTATATACTGTATACCTACTACTGTAACTAAAACTATATTTGTTAGTTATTTTTAAGTGAGAGTGCATTGTGTCGATATCTCATCTCATGATAAAGGTGGACAAAAAGTCGACTAAGAGTATAATTCGAAAATATAAATTGTAAATGACATACTAGTTTAAATAAATTATACGAGTAAGTGTAATTTTTTAGGTTACGTATTAAGGGACTGCATTATTTTTTTGTTTTTCTTGTTAAAATCTATTTATAGTTATGTATGAGTAGATGATTCACTCGAAGTAATTTATTGTTTTTAATAATAAATCATTATCAGTTAGTAAAATATATTAAGTACATTCATCTGGAACACTTTTACAACTGTAAAACACAAGAAATCATTTCGTAGAAGACTAACAAAATATGTACTTACAGATAAATTATTTATAAGCGGCTAGATAATTCTTACCTTCTTAGGTTTTCCATTCTTCCTGAGCAGCTTGGCGCAGCAGAGCCCCCTGGTGTCGGGTAGAGGCGCCGGGGGTCGGCGCGACCAGCACAGGCGGCGCGGGCTCGCCTCCGCACCCGCTTCGCTCCTCACCTCCTCCTTATCTTCACACATTACACTAACCCCCTACACCCCTACTAACATTACACAACCCACGAAAAATCACAACCTCCAAGATATCGATGCTTTATGAGAACCTCTGGCATTGTTTTCGCCTATAAAGCTACGTACACTTGCCGATAAAGCTATCTACATGAACGTATGTTATAGCAAAATAGCCTGAGCTTTACTAAATCTTTCTCTTTTATGCTTTAAATGTTGTTATAAAAATAAAGTAGAGGACTTATTAGCGATTAAGTTCGACAGCTTTGTACTATTATTAGTAGTAAATTAAATGTAATTGCACGATGCTATGTTATTTCTACTGGGAGCTGTTTGAACGTCCGATCCGACATCTGAAACAAATGTAAAATTTATTATTACTAACGTGTGTTTTGTTTATTTAGATAAATAGATGGTTTATTGTTAATATGTTAAATAATGAGATACAATATGTTTATCAGATGGTTGGTTTCTGTACCAAGAGACTGTATTGTGCGATACATTAAATACTTTTTAGTATATTATTACTAGTATTCTTTATTTAAACTACATTAGATCTCTATTACTCTCTAGATTTAAAGCACAATATGACAACAAAATAATATAAAGACAACAATAAAACATTACGATAACATCAAGATCATGTTATAAATTGTCTTCTACTGACTTAAAAATGTTTTGGCAAAAGTTAATATCTGCGGCATCCAAATAATCCATGAGATCTATCTTAACAAAAAGTTTTAGCCATTAATGAATACAAAGGCCTATAGAGAATTAAACGAATGAGATACAAAGAAACTCGAACCGAAACAGATTTTAGATATAGTACTTATGAATAATCTGGCGATCGATTAGTGTGTTGTAGTTTAAAGGTACACCAATGAGGGGTATTAGAGTAATAGTATATAATGAACATACTGTAATTTGTTTGTTATTACCTAAATCCTTATGAGGCACAAGACCGCGCAGGGTGGAAACGTTTGGAGGAAACCTATGTGCAGCAGTGGGCGTCTATAGACTGATATGGATGGATATAGAAATACATAAATTTTGTTACATTTACCGGCATAGTCGATCATAAAATGTCATGTAACAAAATATTCCTTCACGAGCGGTAGAGATAATCTCAGCTAATTAAACTTAAAAAGCTTTCTTAAAAGTTTTGTATCATCATAGGGATATCATAACAGCCCACTGCAGGTACGAGCCTCCTCCTATTTGGCCGAGGGATACTTGGCCTACTAATACCACGCTGATAGCCAGACGGATTGGTATAGGGTTTAATTTCAAGTTTTCCTTCTTTTTATTTCATAAAGATAATATTCACGGATAGTCCCTTAGTCAGTTTTTACGACACCCATGGGAATAGATGGGGTGGTGACATATTATTGTATTCTTATTCCCTCACCACACGGAGAATAGGGATATACGCCCGCTTTGGTGTTGATACAGCGCACGATTCTATGTTTCCCTCAGTTATCGACGTTCTGCCACCTTTATCAGTTCTTTGAGCCTTCGTGTAAGGGGTCCTCACACTCTACTTCTTCAATCTAACACATTTCAGAGTTGACAAGAAAAGTATCTACGAGTATATTATAACTTCTAAAAATTTACAAAGCATATCTAGATTCAGAAAAATCACTCAACATCAAGCGTAAAATTCCAAAGTACAATAAAAGTACTTAACAAATAACAACAAATAGGCACATACATAACAGGCGTACAACTCAGCTTAATTACCATCAATTATTTCCCTCGTACTAAGTAAGAAACAATGCCTCGCAGATACACACATTATATATAAGTTCACAGATTCCCCTAACTAGAACACCCGTTAAGAATTTAAATAAGTACCTCTCAGAGTTTGGTAAAGAATTCAATGAGTTAGCGTTATTATGTAGAACAAGTTGGTACATTCATTAGCTCTGTTGTGTTTAATATTCATCAGGGTGCGGTCTAAAAGTAACATTTTTACTTTACGACTTGCGCCAAATCCTAAGTACGAACACAAATTACATGGAAATTAGTATAAGTTCACTTTGTAAGGAAGCTTTGTTACAGTCGAGGAGTTACTAACTTAGTTATTGTTCTATATATGCTACGCGAGTATATAGACTGGGAGCTTAAAGTGATTTGCTGCTTCTGATTGGCCGTGAGCCGTGATCGTGCAAGAGGTTATTAAGTTAGCTGTTCTAACTCAAGATATGCTTGTGTAATTATTGTATGATAATACAGAATGTCAACTATGTTTCTCTTCTCAAGAGCGTCGTATAAGCAAAAGAAAAAATACAAGAAAGATCATTAACAAAAAACAAAAGCTATAAGAAACCCATTGCCCATTTCAGTGCAATGGCTAAGGAGCCAAAAAATTAGTCTTTTACGAACTTTTAGGAACTCCGTTGTCACACGAAACAGCTTAAAGTGTTCCCAAATATTATACGGCACTTTGCGATCATGCACGCTAGAAAATAATGGAGAAATAATATGAAATTCTCCTCAATACAGAGAACGCAATCTTTGAAAGTCTGAAACGTAATTTCATTTTTGAAACCCAAATTTTATAAACGGTCTACTAGGTGTATAGAGAACTTCCTCATAAACAACAAGATAAAATAAACATAATATAAAAAAAATGTTACTCTATTATATCTCACTATCTTCACTACTAGGAATGAGATTATTTTGTTTGCTAAAATTCTAGATTACAAAAAAAAAATTCATACTCAGCTCTTGAGGTCTCTCAGAGGTACTTGGTCTTCTAATGGTATTATGAGTACAATTTAGGTGAGAACTTTCTAATAAGTAGGTACTCGTACTCCATCTAACATTAAAAAAGCCTGTGCGCAATTAAATCTTTCAATAAACCAAACAAAAAAATAAACATAAAAGCTCCGCGCAGTGAAACTCATCATTACATAAATAAACATGGCACCTGTATTAGGTACAGTTACAAAGTATAGTTCACACCACAGTTTTGGAATCATTCCAACAGCTAATATCCCATTCTGTTTGTCTTTCGAAGCAATAAAATGACTTTTATGCAAATCATACGAATTCTATACATTTTTGATGAGCCACCACCGACGCATTCGTTGCGGTTAATTAATACATTTCCCATCAAAACTTTACAAAAGTTTCAAAACTCACCGTTATTTTGTGTAAATACTTGTTTGCATTTTATAACATTCGCTTTGTTATTTGTTTTTCTTTTAAGAATAATGACGGATACATTTGCATTTTATTTTTGATGTCGTGATTCTATTTGCTGCTTTTATTAATCTCCTGAAACGATATCTACAACACAGAGTATATTTGTTTGTTTTAATGTAAATGGTAAGTAAGTATAATAGGCGACTAAAACATTGTGTAACTTTAACTAGCTCATATCAACTTAATAGAGTTATGAGAGGATATATTACTGCGAAACTCTAGGACACTACACCAACAAGTTTTGCTAGGTGTGACAAAGAAAGGCAAATTGCCTTCCATTACTTGGTTTTCATGTTCTGCTAAGTCACACAGCCAATCTTAAACAAAACATTTGTCCAGACTTCTCTTGGTAAAGTAAGCCAAACTAACTACTAAGTGGGGTTCCTGCACTACAATTACATATTACTGGAATCAAAAATAGCGTCCCTATTGAAAATCTCCTTCGTGCTTTCTAATTATTTTAATAGCTTATGTACATCTTTAACTACACACATCAAAAAAGTCTAAGCAACATGCATGATATTACAAATTTACCATTTATATTAATTTATTTTACCATTTATTTTAATTATAACGTTGTATTTTATTTTTAAAATAATATTTTTAGGGTTCTATGATGTAAAAATAACAGCTGTTTTCTTTATAAGTTCTTTTAATAACAGAAATTAACAATATTAGAATATACAGGTACATAAGAAACTAAACTTTTTTTTTACAAATTGAAATTTCTTAAGAAAATGAATTTATTGTGAAAGAATAGGACAATTTAATACAAAGTATGGCCTCCTCTGCTATTCAGAACTTGTCGGCAACGATTATTCATTGAATTAATGAGACTGTTTATGTCATCTTGCGGTATTCGCTCCCAATGGAATTGTAGCAAATCCTTCAGCTGTTGGGTTGTTGTCACTCCGTCCAAGTCCTTCAAAACACGTCTCTGGAGCATGTCCCATGCGTGCTCGATGGGGTTGAGGTCTGGCGATTGTGCAGGCCAGGGCAATACCTGGATGTTCTCCGTTGCCAAGTATTCACTGGTTCGCCGAGCTGTATGTGAACGCGCATTGTCATGCATTAACGTAAAATCGGAGCCAAAGGTTTGTGCAAATGGATGGACATAAGGTCTGAGAATATCCTCAACGTAATTTTCAGCGTTCATGTTTCCATTTACAAAAACGAGCTCAGTTCGCCCGGTCTTTCTTAATACCCGCCCATACCATAACTGTTGAGCCGCTGTATGGATGAACTTCCTGAACGCACCTGAGTCTTTCAGTATTTCCGGGTCGACGGTACACTCGCACCCTTCTTGTGCCTAAACCCGAATCGCGACTCATCGGAAAACATAATTTTATCCCATTGTTCCTGGGTCCATGTTATGCGTTCTCTACACCATTCATTTCGACGAGCGCGATTCCCGTGACGTATCGGTGGGCACCTGATAGGGCGTCGAGCTCGTAGGCCGTACTCATGCAGTCGATTTCGCACAGTTTGGGGACTTACATCAACACCACTTGAATTTTGTAGCCTCAAACTTATCTCTCGAGCGGTTAACATCGGCTGGCGTCTTGCAGTCAGTTGTATGTACCGGTCTTGCCGAGTGGTTGTACTCCTTTTACGGCCTGGATGCTGTTCAGCGGGTTCCCCTGTATTATTGTAGCGCTGCCAAAGACGACAAATAACACTTCTATGAATACCAAAATGTCGAGATACCTGAGATTGATTACTTCCCGCTTGCAACATCCCTACAGCTCTTTGCATTTCATCTGCCGTCAAATGACGTCGCTCCATGACGTAAAGAATATCTAACAATTCAATTTTGTCGCCAACTGTATTTAAATGGTTGGTAAAATTATAAAATCAAGACTAAAACGTAGCAATTAACATGCACTCAAATTCAAACAAATTCGCAGTCATTTGAATTTTATGAAAAAAAACAAAACATAATCGAAATTTTTTTTTTACAACCAGCCAGTATGTCATCAATAACAAAAAAGTTTACTTACCTATACACTTTGAGTGAGTAAATACTTAGAAATTAATTAATATACCTAAATGGTAAATTTGTAATATCATGCATGTTGCTTAGACTTTTTTGATGTGTGTATTTGCATTCAATTTCCGCATCCAAAATGGAAGTTTTTGTCCAAATCGTTATCTTCCCATGTTTTAACTTGAATTTCAGTCTTTCTCAAATAAATGCTAGTTTATTAAAGTGATTTTCTTTTCTTACGTTCTCTAATGTTTTTATATAATCGACATCAAAAGTAAATACCAATTAAATTAAGATCACACGAGTGCTCACAGCAATAATATACGAAAAGCGAACACATAACACAGCATTATAATAATTTACCAAGTATAAAGCCGCGGTGTTATGAATAAAAATATCAAAGCATTATTCATTCATCTTAAGAATAAAATCTCTTTTATATTCAACCTCATTAATGAGTGCAAATAAGTTCAAATATACACTAGACCGAAGTTTGTTGACATGCTAGCGAATAAGCGGAGGCTTTTCGTTTTTTCACTTTTCCACTTGTATGAAGTATACCCGTCTACGTCGACGGCGCATAAACTGCTTTTATTATAAAATCAAGCGCTTTTCGTTCAAAAACGATAAGTATACTTGTCTGGCGTTTGAACAACATGGAATGTTGATTCTTTGTATGCTCACACTTATTTTATTAAAACCAAAGTGGTTGCATTGTATTGTAGGACGAAATCTCAATTTATTTTAGAAAATCTAGACACTCTAGAGAGTATTATAAACCCAAAAAAAATGTTAGTTTGATTAATCGTGCTGATCACAGAAACTCCGAGGCAGTTGGTTGTGCTACAACTACAACACGAAATATGTGAATTAGATGGAATTATTTTTATATACGAAATGCTTTTTACGAGAGAAACTCTCTTATCTTTCACGAGACGAGGAAGTGACTTGTTGGAGTAAGCTTCACTCTTGTCCATACCAGATATAAAACTATTAGCTTTACAAATAAAAAAGATCAGAGGAATCTACTTCTTTTGACATTACTTCTTGACACCTCCAAGCATAGAGCGGGCATACCAGAGATACTAAGCTAGATGGCGTTTTACTAAAGACCTAGGTATACCACCTAATATAACTTTTGAGAACTCTCATTAAGCCGAACGAAACCAAATACATATTATATATGAAACAACGTAAATACATGTTATTTACTAGCTCTATTTAAACACGTATGGGTTAGTAATAGAACAGAAAAAGTTCCAGTTTTGTTTACTCACGCTAGTTTCATTAAGCCAGGCCGTAATGTATGAAGTGGGAATACATGTTGTGGTGAGGACGAAATAATTAGATAAATGGTTATATAATGTACTCAGTAACAGTGGGCTTAGTAAGTAGTAGTGTCTATTTATATGAGTTAGATATGAGAAGTAATTTATTACGTGAAACTAGAGGAAATGTATCAATTTTGACTCCCTCAAAACTATAAAAGTGCTTTATTGCTCTTTTGTAAGGTCGCACTTGGAATACGCTTCGGAAGTCTGGAACCCGCAGTATGAAGTTTATATTTCCCGCATTGAAAACATACAGAAGAAGTTCTTGAGGTATCTTGATTTCAGGGCGAAACAGTTTTCCGTAGACTATATAGTCACCGTTGTATGAGATACCATTTCCTACCATTACATGTCAGACGAGATATTAATGACGTATGTACGCTAATGAAGATTGCAAACGGCACCATAGACAGTAACGAGTTAGTTAATAAAATAACATATCGTACAAATCAACTCAGTTTCCGTCAAAGACCGCTACTACATGTACCCCTAGCTAGTACTAATTATAGGAGCAATACGTTTATGTTAAGGAGTGCAAGGTCATTTAATGAAATACCTCGCGAGATGGACATCGACCTCTTTTGTACCAATGTTAGCACACTGCGACGACGGCTTACTAATATATTCTTTGAGACAGAAGATTAGTAGGAATTTTACCTATATTTATTTTACCTATATTTGTTAGTTTTGTTTTTGTTAGTGTGTTTTGTAAGTAGTTTTTGTTTTTTTTAATATTGTGTTTTAAGTAGTTTTAGTATTATGACACCATTTAGCTTTATACTTGCAGAAGCTTGTAATCGGCAATTTAATGTAGTTTATTTAAAAATATATTACTATGTAAGCTTTTTGTAAAAATAAATAAATAAAAAATAAATAAATAAATAAATTTTGGTGTACTATTAGATCAGTTTTAGTTCTTGTGTAAAATTTAGATGCGATTATTAACTACTTGAGGTCTAAAAAAACAATATTTTAGCACACTTTCTTGTAGCATGGGTGTCAAATTATAATTCCCTCAAAAAACCTTTGAACGCACTCAACACCACGTACTAACATTTTCCATCTATCACTAAAAAGGCTTGTTCTTGTGGTATATTTACATCTATCTGTAAAAATATACAACTTAACGCGTAAATTATCGTTTTGTAATTAACACAAACCAATATCATTTGTTTATTTATTTATTTATTTGGTCTTCAAAAATGCGTACACGATTCAAAGATTTTTTGTAGAAATTTATTTGTAGGTAAGTAGCACTTGTTATAACTAGTGGAGACAAAAACAAGCAAGGGGCGTAGCAATGTTTTATTGCAAGGCTGGTAAGAAGACATTACATTAAACATTTATCATAAAGTAAAACCTCATTTCGATAGACATTATGATTATATAACTAAAGTACCGAACTTAATTCTGTTGCTTTGGAAATTTTACCAAAAAAGTGATTAGCGGTTTATTTGTCGATTATAATTATCTATTAAAAATATTTTAAAAACCCAGACTAAAAATGTATTGCAAATAAATATATAATATTATTATTATTTAATGGAGAGAGCTATGTTAAGAGTTTCCCTGCGTGATCGTATCAGAAACGAAGAGATCCGCAGGAGAACTAAAGTGACCGACATAGCGCTCAGGATTGCCCGGTTAAAGTGGCGGTGGACAGGGCACATAGCGCGGAGAACAGATAGCCGATGGGGCAGAAAAGTTCTCGAATGGCGACCACGCACCGGAAGGCGCAGGGTGGGGAGACCCCTCACACGGTGGACCGACGACCTGGTTAGGACGGCGGGAAGCCGATGGATGAGGGAGGCACAAGACCGCGCAGGGTGGAAACGTTTGGAGGAGGTCTGTGTCCAGCAGTGGGCGTCTATAGGCTGATATGATGATGATATAATATTAAACTAAGATAACATGTTGTTTTAAAGGTTATAAACAATATTCGGTTAACTTAAACTTCTTTTGGAAAACATAAAATAAAATCAGTTATACAATGAATATTGCATGAACAATACCTCATTTTTATTATGAGTAAAAAGAAAATAATATTATTTAGGTCTTTTCATATTTTTCTACATCAAGTCTTAAAAGAACTCTAGAGTTAGTTTAACTGAGTATCATTTACTGGAAGTAATGTAAAAATAAATACATGAACATTCACAAAAGCAAAAAATTTATTAAGATAACCGGAATTGATTAAATTATTGATAGTTTTTAGGTATATCTATCCTAAAAGTTAGTAATTTGGAACTAGTTTGTTAATATATTTCTGAAAACCCGTTAAAACATAGTAAAATAGAGTTTATGGAAGTTTTAGATTTCAAATGCTAACTGCATTTCATTTTATAATTACTTTTTAAGTATCTCAATACATCTTCAAACATTCTTTAAAAATGAGAAAACTTTCATAAAAACGATTGAATATTAATTATCAGCCAGGACAAAGGAGAAGAAAATAAAAATTGTAAAAAACAAACGTTTAAAACAAAGGAAGACAAAGTATTTAATATTCAAACCTTACCTAATAATTAACGAGGCAAGAATAAGTTCATCTACCGGTACCGTAGCACCCACGAAAAACTTCAAATCAATTCAAATTTTACAATATTCTCTACGAAAGTACTTTGGGAAAGTTTTTCGTAGAGAAGTGTTACGCGACGTACTACGGCGTAGCCGAGAGCTGATACCGCTCTGAGCCGGCGCCTGCCTGACGCTCGCCTTTTATTGAGGCATGCCTCCCGGACCCACAGCGCCTCCCGCCATATCATCCCCCCGACTCGAGTCATAGGAAATCTCGAGCCGACTTGTTACGGAACGGCTTTAATAACGCTATAGAAAGAATATTATACGCTATTCCAAATTTAACTTGAGTACGTTTTCTTCCTTATTCTTAAATATTAATTTTTTTTGTAGTTTTTATGCGTTGAAAATGTGTTATTACTTGTATACAATTACTTGGCAGTTTATTAATCAGAAGAGATACATTTCTATTGTTTTGTACGAGGTTAAGGTTTTATTAACTATCAGGTTATAAAGTTAATGTATGGTAAAGTAAAGATATTTTTAACTTACTAAAATGTCTACTGTAACTAAAAGTAAGCGTTCATAAGTTAGTACTTACTACTTATGTACATCTATGAATGTTAGTATGTATTGGTTTAAACATTTAGATTAATGTCAATATATTAGTTAGGCTAGCTAAACATTGTTGTATTTATTGTGATATTTTGATGATTTACGTGATATTATTGTAAGCTGTAATTTAGCGGTTTAATGTAAATCATGGTTGTGAAATAATATTATTTTAGTATCATAATCAGTATTAATACTGCTATTGATTTAAGACTCAAGAAGCGGAAAAGTATTACTTAGATTAACTATTATTACGAGTACTTACCTACTTTTTGCAAGTATGTGACATTTCGTATTACACTGTTCTGTACACAATAAAATTATAATAATTAATGAAAATTAGTTCTAAATTATTGATATTACCCCTACATTAATCCCAATATATGCAATTAATGTAGAACAGATTATATAAAATATTTCTTAACCGTAACATATTGCCATAGATAAACAATGACTGTTATTTGTCAAAACAAATCTTTATTTACATTATCTTCACTTGCTAACACAATTACAATAATATTATACCTAAACAACAACATAAGAACAAAACAAAAATTCAATTAAACAATAAAACAACAACAACTGCCGATTCGTAAACAGATTCCTTTGGACATCAACTATACAAATATAGGAATAGGTACATTTAAATAATTGTAAACTCAACTCACCTTACAATACTTTTCCAAAGAGGTCATACGTTCCACAGACTATACATGAACTAAATATCTTTGTGTAACAAAAAAGTATGATCACAACACAACACAATACAGTTTGTTTACACTAAATCTAAGCTAAATAAGATATAATAGCATGTTGTGCAAGGGCGGGCTCGCAGCGCCGACTAGCGGCAAACGCGTGAAGCATGCGCTAGGGCGGCGGCAACTGGGGACGCGAGGGTACCGGCTGTGGACCTTTTCCCTCTCATTCGCACACACTTCGCCTTAATTGTCACAATGCTCCATCGCGTTACGCAAAAACGACGCTTTTATCAATGACATAGGATATATAATATTAGTAGGTAGTGTATCGCGTCGACGGCCCCTAGCCTGCGCGGACTGGCCTTGAGAGGGCCTGATGTTTTCATCCCGTGTGCGTAATAAAGCGCTTAGGGAGGGAACAAGTGACTTTAGCTGAAGGATTTATGGACGAATCTCTAAAATTAATTCGGCCCTATTGTGGCCCTCCCGCTTGTCATAGGGTTAAGATAGCAGATTTAAATAATATTTACATAATTGTACTTATTTCACGCAATTTTAATGAATTAATTTAAAAAATCAAGGTTTTGTAGAATCACTTCTAAGTTTTTTAAGGATCATTCTAAAACTTAAAAAGTAAAAAATATTGCCAGTTACATTGTTGTGCAATAATTTAATTTAACGTTTCTCTTGTATAAAGCCCGATTTACACATCGACAAGTACAGTAGCGAGTTAAGTAGTAAGTTGCTGATTAAGTTGATTTAAATAGATCTCCATCCTATTTTTTGGCAAGTTAAGTTGGCGAGACGCGAGAGAAAGGGCTACTGCGTACTTAACTCGCCAAAAAATAGGATGGAGATCTATTTAAATCAACTTAATTTTAAAATATTACTTAACTCGCCACTGTACTTGTCGATGTGTAAATCGGGCATAAGTGACAGAGCAAGAATACAGCGTGGTACCAAGCCCTCTGCGAAAAGAGTAAACTTGATACAAAGTGTTGTACCAACCTACCTTATACCCAGTGTAGTATTAGTGTATTCCTATCTAGAGTACACTGGGTTATTTTTTTTTTGTACTGTTAAACTAGTAACTACGTACATTTTCCGTGTGATGACGAAGTACGTAATAGGTACGTTAGAATACAGGTTCCACCCTGTCTCATTTCAGAAGAAATGAGACAGGGGTGTCGGAAAAGTTGAATAACGGCAATAATGCAGACATAACCTCTACGAATATGAAAGAAGGAAAACTAAACAACATATTGTAGGAAACTGGTCCCTGCAGTAGAGGATTAATCGGCTTTAACGATAAAAATAAACTGATGATGATAAATAAAGTATTGATTCAATTGTAAGTGAGTTGACTATACCCCTTCCACTATATTTAACAACATTTGACAGAATGACGTTAGTGACGTTCAGCAGTATCTCGAATGTAATGCCATTCGATTGTAAGCGATTTCGCGATTTTTCAAATTACTTTATTTTACACATTTGGATCCTTACATCAACTTACATAATCATTTTATTATTGTTTCTTTCTTCTATGTTAAGAGAATTAGCCTATAGCATATAATGATAAAATTATAGTTAGCTTAGGTATTATTTTAAATAAATAATTTATCGTGACACATTCGCGGGTTATAGCTAATCTAAAATATCATAGTACATTTTTATAAACGTATTATGAAGAGTTCAGGTTTATTCATAGCATTTATTTCTACCGATTATTTGTAATTTGTTTTATAATGGTGGTAATCGTTATGAGTGTACATCACTAAGTAACCATGGTAACTGAAAAAAACATGGGTACGTCCATGAAATACAATATGATTTGTTCGAAAAATAAGCGGAAGTATTAAGAAACTTCATGGACGTGAACTGTCAAAAAGCTAAACTTACGCTGGAAGGGGTATAATTGACATAAATGATGTGTCCTCTTTTAAATCTACTGCGAATATAAATTAATCAATCTTTGATTTTAATTAGGGATTGTTTTTTTTTTCAAAATACAACTCTCACACTATGGATTATGCTCTGTGTTAAAGGTAAAGTCCCTTTAACACAGAGCATCAATTAAACGGACACAAAGAGCAACCAGACTCAGGGCAATAATTTGTGGATCATATTGTTCTGCGTCGGAATTAAACCTGCGACCTCGTGCGGGGCAGCCGCTTCAGCAACAGTTGGCTCGCAGAGACAGTTGATTATAAGGAGAATATTTACACTTCGCTAAAACCATAGTGGAGACATTCATGCCTCTACAACTATTGTAGCTGGCATGGTGCTCGCCATTCTAGGACTCTAATGGATGCTTAATATCAGGCACCATAGAGTCAATCTGGTAGGCCAATTTAAAAAAAAAGAAAGATATCCAACACAATACAAAATGTATGTAATTAGTAGCAATATGTAGGTGTGCGAAATTAATTGTTGCTAGAAACCCAATGGCTGTTCGGCCCTGTTACGACAAAATGCTGTAAACATTGAAGTGCCAAGTTTTAGAAAACGCAGTTTTAAGTTTTAATATTAAACTCGTTACCAAATTACATCAAGTATAGATAGACATTTGATTTTTTTTATAAATTATTGTTAATAGTGTTTGCTAACTATCATTAGAACATAACATTATCAAATTTTGATTAGAAACCTCAAAATTTTAGAAAAATTGTTTTGTTACGATAACAATTATTGGCCAGTATGTGATAGTATTGTCATATAACGATGCAACCTGAGCTTACCGCGTTTTTTTGTGATAAGTATAATAAGAATACAGTAAGTTAAGATAAAATTTAAATAAAAACACCGAGCTTTTTGGTGTTTCAAATTCAAATATTTCTGAAGTCTCATCTAAATCTTTAGTAATGTTAACATTGACTGTTAAATTATAATAAATGTGGTGCCTGGACGTGGGCATACATTTTAATAAATCTTTTAAATCATCATTATTTTTTTGAGAAATACGTTTCGGTGTGTTCTCCTTAGTAGGCCAACAAACCCCACAAAATGATAGCACACAAAAAGTAGGGGGAGCGAAGACTCTCCAAGGGACGTCAAGCTACCACAACAACCGACCTTTGGCCCTGGCAATATACAACGCGCCACACTGCGTACCGATGAGAAGGTCGTAGAACTGGAGGAAGAATTGAGCAGGTTACGGTGGGATATCGTCGGCTTATCGGAAGTCCGGAGACAGGGGGAAGATTCGATAACCCTGAAGTCCGGTAACCTGCTCTATTTCCGGGAGGGCGACCAACAGTTCCAGGGTGGTGTCGGGTTTTTCGTCCATAAATCGTAATCGTAAATAACGTGGTGAAGATCGAGAGTGTGTCTTCAAGGGTAACGTACCTTCTCGTCAGAATTACCAAACGATATTCGTTGAAGGTAATGCTGGTATGTTAAAGGTATGAAAGCTGAGGTGGTATCGTAAACCGGTTTATGATTCCACATCAGCTCATGCCGACAATGAGGTGAAAGAGAATCAGATGTATAAGGATATTTTCTAAGCCATACATACCTTTAAGACCCATTACACCATTGTCATGGGGGACTTTAACGCGAAGCTGGGCTTTAGAAGTGGAAATGAGTTGACAGTAGGTTTTTTGGGTATGGGCAAAGAAATCCACAGGGCCAAATGCTTGCGAACTTCATGGGGTGGGAGGGACTTTTTATGATGAATCTCTTCTTCAAGAAGCGTAACTACCGTCAGTGGACCTGGCTTAGTCCTGATGGTGTCACAAAAACTGAGATAGACTTCATCATGTCGACAAAACAGTGATCAATTCGGTGAAAACTGGTAGTCATCACTGGACGGTGAGATGCACAACCACTTCAAGAGGCTCACGTGGATATGGATGAATATCACGAACGGTTTGTGGGCAGTTATACACTCCAACACAACCACCTGGAAAAACGCCAAAGGCGTAGGAGAGAGAGGTGTGATGGTACTGATCATGAAAAACGGCGATAGAACGCTCCTTCAGAATTACAGACACATCAGTGTTCTGAGTCACGTCTACAAATTGTTCTCGAGAGTCATCACGAATCGTCTCGAACGCAAACTGACCGATTTCCAGCCTCCCGAACCACTTTTTAATACCACATTAATATGCTGCGGCAAGTTATACAGAAGTGCAATGAGTATAACTAGCCTCTATGCTTGGCGTTTGTTGACTATGAGGAAGCTTTCAATTCGATCGAGACTTGGACATTGTTACGGTCTCTCCAACAGTGCTAAATTGACTATCGGTACCTCTAGGTGTTGCAATGGTTATATATAAACGCCACAATGTCGGTGAGTCTTCAAGATTGATGTTAGAGGCCTATCCAGCTGCAACGAGGAGTGAGACAGGGGATGTTATTTCTCCGAAACTGTTTACCGCTGCGCTGAAAGATGCTTTCAGGCTCTTGAACTACGACGGACTTGGCATCAATATCAATGGCGAGTAGGTATATCACGTATCTCTAATTTGCCGATGTCATTGTGGTCATGGCCGAGACTGTGGAAGACCTAAACACAATGCTCGGGGGCCTCAGAGTCTCTCAACAAGTGGGTCTTAAAATAAACATGGACAATACCAAGATCATGTCAAATGTTTGGGTGTTGCAATTGTCTGCGTATAAAACTACTATTTTATAATCTCTACAGAGTTTTTTTTATGAATAAAACATACCGTTGCTTCGTCAAATGCTTTACGGCCAGATTCGCCTTCGTGTCACAATATTATAGTCGTCACAACTTTATTTCCTTTACCTATACTGCCAAAGGTTTCATTAAACAAATTTAATTTTCTGCTAAAGAAGAAATCTTTATTACATATAATATATAATTTTGGCATGGTAATACATTTCGGCATACCTATCTATAGTAAATAAGCCAATTTCCAAACGTACTGAAAAACCGAAACCGAAAACTATTTGTAAGTAGTTAAACTGTGTAATTAACTTCCAATCAATTGTTTAGTAAGTTTTCGTTTAATATTTTGACAAAACGCGGCAACGCGAGTTTGCAGCGTTATGTTGAAATAATAAGACATTCGCCGCTCGCTACGATTTCGGTAGAACACTGCAGTCTAGTATGCAGCGTTTTGTCAAGATTTTTAGTTAAAATTTTGGGTTGCAGTAAAATGTTATTTAGAATATTTCAGTTAGAAAAAGTGATATTGAAATTTTTATTGAACAAGTAGCAATCTAACATGCAGCAGATTATTTTAAATCATGTTACGACAAAACGCTGTAACCCGGGTTACAGTGTTTTGTCGTAACAGGGCCGTGTTACTCTATTAGAAGCAAATGAAAAGCGGTTAGTAAATTGAAATAAACCGCAGGTTTAAAGGCTCTCTCGGATTATTAGTAGTGTTGTTTTGTACATTAGGTATAGGTACCTAGAAAACTACTTTTGTAATAAAAAGGTACCTAATCGATCTGGGTTCTTACTTCAAGCTCTTGTTAAACAGATTAGTCAATGTGAGTAATTTGTTTAATAAACCGGGTAAGTACCTAATATTCAATCTAACATTCAAAGGTATGACACTTCTGAATTTCATCATAATCATAACAGCCCATGATCGTCCAGCTGCAGGGACGAGCGTCCTCCCGTGGCAGAGGAATACGGATTGGCATAGGGTTTATTTTCAAGTTTTCCTTATATTATTTCGTAAAAATAATATTCACGAATAGTCCCTTAGTCGGCTTTTACGACACCCTTGGGATGAAATGAGGTGGTTACATAATATTTTTACTCCGTGTCACCTCACGGATTCACAATACTAAAATTAATAAAATTCTGAATTTAAAACACTGAAATTCTGAATTTAAAATACTAACAATTTAGGATTCTCGCTCTAGAGGTTGAGCCTAGTGTAGACACAAAATACATTTAGGATCAAGACATTAACTACAGGATCGCCCAAATGGGTTCCACTGAGATCGCGTTTATTTCAGCCGCATCCTAAAACGTTTTAATACCGTACACCAAATCTTTTTTAATAAGTAATTATTAACGTTGAAGGGACGTTGGTAAGGGTTCTGTTACAATAAGATAATCGGTGACAACGCTTTTCCGAGACGAAATGTAGGTATGCGTTTAGGCGAAACAAAAGTTTGTAGAACCACGGGTATAGCGTCCCATAGTCTTTACTTACAACTGGGAACTAAGTAGGCGTGAATTTATGTACCGAAGTATGTCTGGTAGATGATTACCTACCAAATTTTTTACAATCAAAAAACATCAAGCTTTACAATTTCCTAAATGTTTCTTATTACAATAGTTTATGTGTTTTGTACAATACTTAGTTTTATGTAAAAGACGATGTTGATAAGTTGGTTGAGTTCGTGGCTGCAGCGCAGGAGGTCATGGGTTCGATTCCCGCGCATGGAAATTATCTGTTAGATTCACAAACTATTGCCCTGAGTCTAGATGTTCTTTGTGTCCTGTGTTTGTGTCTGTTACATTGATGTTTGTAAAAGACGATGCATGAAGACGCTCCAGGCTACATTGCCCTCTGAGTAACCATAAGCCTTCTGAGTAGGCCCATAGGTCAGGCTACAGAGGTAAAATTTGAAAAAAAAATTGTCATATCGTGATGTTATATAGCCTTCCTCGATAAATAAATGGTCTATCCAAAACCGAAAACTAAATAAATTCAATTCGAAAAAGTAGTTGCTGAGATTAGCGCGTTCAAACAAACAAACAAACTCTTCAGCATTATATAATAGTATAGTCTATAGATATAGATAACATCATTGGTTGGGATAGCTAAATCTACAGCACAGGTAATAAATAGTTGATTAATATATTTTGTTATGTTTTACAAACGTAGAGTTGGTCCACAAAGTTTTATTAATTGCGGTTTCGTTTATCAACGCAGATAAAAAACTAGACAATCGTAGTTTGCCAAATCGTCCTTGACCTCGTCAAGGAAATCGAGAAATGCGGTAAACCAACGACTATAGAAGAATAGTCCCATAGAAATTTTATCGATTCAGTAATTTAGTTTTTAGTAGAGAATATCTGAGAATATAATCATAGAATAAGTTGCAAGCAGCCATATATGAAGGGCAAGAAGCTTCCCGTAATGGAGACTCTGTAGCCAGCGTATCGCAGTAATTTGGCTCACATTGGCAAAGCCTAATTAATATTCTAAGTACTTATATTTAAATCATCAGCAAATTAAACTTGTTAATTAAAGTAACTTTTTATTATAAATTACCTAAACTATATTACAAAAATAAATTGATTCCATAAAGTAACATTGTGACTGCTTTATAAAGAAAATAGCTTACATAGACATAGATATTTTCATCTTTAAAATGACTAAATTGTACTTTATCTCACATTAGATACTCAATTACTAACATTCAATGAAATGTAACAATAAAATATAAAAACAATTTAAAAGAAATTAATATAGGTAATTATTATTTGTTTATTTAAAAAAAAATCGCCTATTGGAATTATTTATATAAGTACATGTTTAGGTCTGTATATGTTCTTGTTAATTTATCCAATAAGCATGGGCTCTAGCTTTCCAGAAGCATACAAGGCCTTGACATCTGATCCACCGCCAACACAGTTTCCATTTATGAATACTTGAGGTACCTGGAACAATAACATTATATTATTATAATACAGATATTATAATAATAAATTAATAAACAATGGAAATTATTTGATACCCAACAATCTTATCTGCAAATATGCATCCTAAGACTTCATGTCTCAGACACAATTGATCACTATGTCACCCGCTTTTGTAGGTGACAAGATCCCTTTTGTACCCGTGACACCACCGTCTTGCACCACTGGTGGTGTAAAGGGTATTCTTTAATACCTATTACACTACCAAACAGCTGCACCACCACCGGGTGGTGTAAATGGTATTTTTCAATACCCATTACACTACCAAAAAATAGTGCTGTGCCACCATTAACTGTATTAAGTAAAATAAAAAACCTGAACTTACCTACGATCCTAAGAAACTGTCAAAACAAAGTAATTTGAAGGACATGTTCCCGCGTTTATAAAAAAAATACTAATAATGGCCCAGTTTTAATTCCAAAAGGATCTTATTATAATTTTTTTTAATCGGAATCCCAAATTAATTAATGGTAAACTTATAATTTGAGTTTTTGTTGGGGGTGCTGATAATCTGGTGCAGTGCTGCTAGCATTTGGGGCCTTAATATTAAAGAATATTTCGCTTTTTAATTTTAAATCAAAAACCAGAAGATTTAATGCATTTATTGCACTACGTAGTTCAATGACATTAAATTGTAGGCAAAGTAATGATTCATACAATGATAAATAAATAATTAATAGGAACATAAACCAAAGAATAAATGTAACGTAGGTACACCTCTTTGGTAGTGTAATGGGTATTGAAAAATACCTTTTACACCACCCGGTGGTGGTGCAGCTTTTTGGTAGTGTAATGGGTATTAAAAAATACCCTTTACACCACCGGGTGGTGCAAGACGGTGGTGTCACGGGTACACAAGGGACAAGATCTTGCTCTTTTTGGGCCTAATTCATATTTGTCCTCTGCTTTGTCTCATAATTTGTCTAGATAGTAACTCTAGGAAATGGAGTAGTATACTTTCAATACTTAATTAAAACTAATTTACTACTAATATTCTATTAAATAAAAAATAAAACAAACTACATAGAAATACTATCTTTTGTTTTCATGTCATAACAATGATTTTTAGTTTATTTCCATGTGAATATAACATAAATATATAGATAATATCAGGTTTTTAGTTTTTCTTCCAAGTCAACTACGCTAAAATATTGTAAAAAAAAAACGTTTTACTCTTCACTAAGAAGTGTTTTTAGATGCAGCAGTATATAGTATAGAATGTATAATTTATATATAGAATGTATAATTTATATATATAAGTACAATGTGCTATTATTGTGCATACAACATTACATGCAACCAAAGTAACTTCTATCTGAATAAGTCTTTATGTTATTATGTTGCGGATATTACTCAAATAAGAAGTTATCCATAATAGAAACATAATAGAAGTTTTATAAATGAAACAATTGGTGGTACTACATCAATAAATATAAATATCATAAAGTGAGCCTCATAAAAGAAAGGTTTGTCATACTTTTACAATACAACATTTTCATTTTTTACAGTACAGTAAAAGCTCCTTATTCGCGGGATATACGGTCCGTAAATATGCCGCGAATACAGAAACCGCGAATATGGAATGGTAATTAGTATGGAATTATAGGGGATACGTTCCAAGGTACCAAAATGAAACCAATATGTATGAAAATAATATAAATTTATAGCTAAATTCTAAATTAAAATAAATCATTTTCGTCAGATTTAGACTAGGGTTTAAAGAATTTAGTAATTTTTTTTTGCTTTGCTGCTTTTAAGAGGTCATTAAATTCTGCATGATATTGAGCTGTAGCATCAATAATTTGCCGTTTAAAAATAAGGCACCTTTCCATAGATGGATTAATATTCACGAAGAAATCACAAAGATCATTTGCCCTACGTAAACCTTCACTCAGATTTTTTAAGTTAAAAGTCACCTTTTCAGTGGTTGCTGAAGGCTCTTCTTCAGTGGAATGTGAAGTTAACATTTCCTCTAAGTCGGTTTCGGTCAACTCATCCTGCGAATCAAACAACTCTTGGATGTCACTTGGTTCTATCTGTTCGAAGCCATCTCGTCCTATTCCATTTGCAACGTGAACAACATTTTCAGTTAAAGATTGATTTATCAAAAGACAAAGCAAAATAGTGACGGCGGCATTAAAGAATGGCTTTTATTTAGTCGCAGTAAGGCACTCGGTTACGTCCTTTGTAAACGCCGATGCGGCGCGTGCCGGCAGTACTCAAAGAACGCCGACACTTTAAACGAAACCGAATCAGTTTCTGTTTAGGTACCGATTGCATCCGCGAATAGTGAAATTTTTAGCCGCGAATACAGAAACTGGGTTGCAATTTTTTTACCCGCGAATAATGAAAACGCGAATAAAGAAACCGTGAATAAGGAACTTTTACTGTACAATTAAATTGATAATGAAATAAAGATTAGAACACTTGATATTTACAACTGTTACCTTATCTCCTTTGACATACCTAAATATAAATGTATACATATAGTATGATTACTGTTAAAATACTAGGTACATTATGTTCTTTGTTTTGTATTTGCACCACTTCTTATAGAGACCTCAAATATACCACAGCAGGCCTTCTCATAATTGCAGGCAAACTTGGACATAAGGCACCACTTTAGCAGCTTTGTTTCAAGTTTTCCTACTGTACTATATTTTCCCTTAGCCACCTTTTAGAACACCTTCGAGTTAAGACGAGGTCACCACATGGATGCCACGAAGCTAACACCGAAAAGCCATCAATGGTAATTGACTCTATCTAATTAGGTACTTTTAAATAAATATTAAGACAATTCCATTATCTTACGCTAAATGAAAAACAGTAATAACTAAAATTGACTTATGAAGAGATCTTGATTGTAATAACTTTTTGTTCCTAATTACTATGAAAAGTAATAATATCTACCTTCTAAGAAATCTCAATATAACACAAATTATAGATAAAAACAACTTGTCACACCTAATATTTAGTTAACATGACTCACATACAAAGAGTCATTTCTAATATTAAATATACTTACAGTTCTTATTCCAGTGACCTCATGTAGACTAGCCTGGATATCACTACCATCATCCCGTTCATTTAATTCATATACTTTAGCTGGTTGTTTAATTTTGGCAAAAACCTGGAATATAGGGTAATATCTAGTTACAATAGAGTATGTTATAACTAATGCAGTTAATTGATTATTACTATTATGATATTACTTCTGAATAATTAATTAGAGATTCTATAAAATATTAGTAATAAAAAACATAAATAATTTAAAATTCTTATCCTATTCTTGTTTGAAATTCCACTTACTTGTTTAGCCATATCGCAATAAGGGCAATAACTTTTTGAGAATATTACTACTTTATCTTTAGCAATGGCATCTTTGATAAATTCTTGAATATTTGCAGCAGTCGCAGGATTTGCCATGGCAGTAGTACGTGTTAATTTACTAGTCAAAGCGCCCATGTAGGTACTAAAAATTTTGAGTTTGGATTTAGAAAGTCACTTTAGCAATATGTCAACGATGTCAAATAGACACACATGACAGTTACGTTTGCGAAGTCCAAAGATAAAAGAACTGCGAGGATCCCTTTTTTTGTTACGTCTAAAAATATTATAATTATTATGCTCTTACTATACCCCTTCCACTATATTTAACAACATTTGACAGCTTGACGTTAGTGACGTTCAGCAGTATCTCGAATGTAATGCTTTTCGATTGTAAGCGATTTTTCGATTTTCCAAATTGCTTTATTTTACACATTTGGATTCTTACATCAACTTACATCATCTTTTACATTATATTATTGTTTCTTTCTTTATCTATGTTAAGAGAATTAGCCTATAGCTTAAAATTTTATAATTATAGTTAGCGTAAGTATTATATAAAATACATAATTTATCGTGACACATTCGCGGGTTATAGCTAGTCTAAAATATCATATTACATTTTATAAACCTATTAAGAAGAGTTCAAGTTTATTCATAGCATTTAATTCTACCGATTATTTGTAATTTGTTTCACAATGATGGTAATCGTTATGCGTGTCCATCACTAAGTAACCATGGTAACCGAAAAAAACATTGGTACGTCAATGAAATACAATATTATTTGTTCGAAAAATAAGCGGAAGTATTTCGAAACTTCATGGACGTGAACTGTCAAAAAGCTAAACTTACGCTGGAAAGGGTATAATTTCTTAAACATTTCATTTTGCTGTTATTTCAACTAAGATGGTAAACAATAAATGTTGATTTTAATTAGTTATGCGCTTTCATACATAACTTCTTCAATTATGTTTTAAATAAGACCTTACCTAAATATGAACCAAATAATTAATATTTTTTAACTTTACTTTTTTAGGTGTGCAAAATTAAATTTAATTTTGCACACCTAAAAAAGTATATACTTGTTTAATTTTTTCTCATAATTATGACAGAAACCATTAGAAAAACTTCCGTAGTTTATTTAGTTTATAGTGCGGCAAAATTAGGTAAGTAAACCTGTACAGAGAAACGACAAGTGTCCTCTTCGAAGCTCGTCACTGGAGCAGTCAGACGTATATTTGCAACAGCCAAGTTCTACGTTTGGGGTAAAATTAAATAATAAAAGTTGTAGGTAAATCGTCAGCATGAGTTATGTTGGTTGGAGAATTCAGTCTTACTTTATCCACGACCAGTAAGCAGTAGTGTTTAAAGCTTGCTGTGTTTTGGGCAAAAAGGGTAGTAGGTAGCTAATGAAATTTCTCAGTATTATAAGCCCCAATTTGTATTTTATGGTGACAAGGGAAGTGTAAATGCACCCTAAGCACTTTGTAGAGTTGAGCTAGTGCATTGTTTCTGCTACTAGTATGGACAATCGTGGTCTTTACCATAGAGAATAAAGGATACAGTGCATACATTTCTCCAAATCCGTTGACTGTAGCGTACCTAATCTTTCTTATAAAAATAGAACACTTGAATTCTGTAACAAAAAACCGGCTCCGACAAACCGATAATGATACAAAAAATAACGTAATAGCCACTGGAAAGTTGTAAAAATTATGAAAAATTTGTATAATGTATTAAATATGGTGTACCACAGGGTAGTGTTCTAGGCCCGTTACTGTTCATTATTTACATTTACCTCCTTAAATCTACTCATAATCCGATTGGTTTTGCTGAATATTTTTAATGATGGAGGCACTATCAATAGTAAGTAGCAATAAATGAATAATTCAATCGCTTCAAAATAATAATTTACAAATTAATGCAGCTTAAACCAAATTAAAGAAATTTAAACAGAGAGTTATTATATAAAAATAAATTGTTTTAATTTTATTAGGTAGGTACAGTCAGCTGCAAAGAAATCTAACCCCTTCAGCGCGCTGTTATATTCTTGAAGGGGGTTAGATTTCTCTGCAGCTGACCGTACCTATTCTATTAATGATTTTTTATTTCCTATAATTCTGCAGATGTTTCTAAATGATGAATTGCCCCTTTCAAAAAGGTCTTAATTTTGATAATTTATGTTTTTTTATTAAATTGACTATTTTATGTTAATGATATAGCTACTTATAACTTTTTATTATTATTTACATATTTAAACAAGTATTAATTAAAAAAAAATGAAAATTGTTAGGATTTGTGGCAACAGAAGTAAAAAGACTGTCACAGGCTAGGCTGTAAAATTTTGCGATTTTCTTAAAATGCCTATAAATACTTAGATTTTTTAAAATATTTATCTGACTATCAGCATGACTTTGACCTTTTCACCTGGTTTAAGGTTGACTTCGAGATTTGGGACCACTTGTAGGTAAAATGTATCAACATAAGTAAAGGTTTGCATTCATTCACTTTATTCTAACAAATATTGATACAAATCAATCGTCATGTCTTGAATTATAAATATAACCATTGAGAGCAGTATTATGTATCTGTAATTCTATATGTTATTGCGTATTCCTACAATATGTACCTTGTTTGCGGTTAGGTACTATTGGTATATCAGATTGTAACCGCGTACGAATAACATTTTACTTGGGAACGGTACAATCAGGTATGCACCGTTAACTAATTACATAAGTTCATGACTTATTGGTCTTGTTAGGTTTAGTATCCTCGAGGTACGGCTATTTAGTATTGTATCCTAATTTATTGGTTTAGGTAACTTATTAGTGTAATGCAGAATCATACACCTTTGGTAATCTGGAATTTTATAGCCATCTGTTAAAGTAGGTAGAATTATTTTAAAGAAGAATGGGCGAAACGTCCCCACCCTTGTAACACTTTCATCTATACATCAAATGAAAGCCCTTGAAAAGTTAAGCATTTTATTGTATGACAGCTAATCTGCCAGTCATGGGAGAACAGAGTTATTGAGGAGAAGAAAATAAAAATAATAAACGATAATATTACATACTTTAAGCTAATGTTTACTATATAAGCACGGTAGAGTCACAAGGCTATCTTACAAGTAGTGGGACCATACATCTAGAACATCCTACATCATCCAGATAGCCATGAATTTCGTTTTTCAAATATAAAACATAAAGTCATAAATATAAAAACTCGTACCTACGTCATATCAGGCAATTGATGTCTACTACTGGACATAGGCCTCCTCCAAACATGGCGAGGGTGGCACCCTCATCCATTGGTTTCCTGCCGTCCTAACTAGGTCGTGGTGGGGGGTCTCTCCACCCTGCGCTTTCTGATAGGCGGTTGCCATTCCAGAGCCTTTCGACCCCAACGGCTGTCAGTTCTCTGTGCTATGTCCCCTGCCCACCGCCACTTTAACCGGGCAATTCTGAGCGCTATGTTCGTATGCATAGTTGGGTATATTAGAAAGATAACTGGACCTGACGCGGCAACTACTTCCAATGTAATTCTTCGCTGAGGCTCTCGAAACGGTTCTGTAATATGAGTTGGAAGTTCTCAGGGATGTGGACTGTTGTAGGTCGGAGACTTGTAGACTTTATCAGTCCACTTTTTTCCAGCCTAGATATTTAATGTGCCTCTCACCATCCGGTGATCGCTTCAGGTTTTTACCGAATTGATCACTGAGACATAATTAAATATATGGCGTTTTGTCGACATGATGAAGTCAATCTCATTTTTAGTGACACCATCAGGACTAATCCAAGTACACTAGCGGCAGTTACGCTTCTTAAAGAAGGAGTTCATCTTAAAAAGTCCTTCCTTCTCCATGAAGTCCGCAAGCATTTGGCCCCGTGGATTGGTGTTGTCATTTTCATTTTGGAGGGTTTTTGGCCTACTTTACCACGCCGGCCAGACGGGTTGGTAAAGGGTTTATTTTGAGTTTTCCTTCTCTAGCAGTGATAACATAAGCGTAAGGATTCCCATAATCGGATTTTACGACATCCGCGATGAAAGGGGATGGTGACATCATGTATTCTTAGTCCGTCACCATACGGACATTAAACTTCTCGCCCCTAAAAAGGCACCCGGCTCCGAAAGAATAACAAATATAGTCATCAATTTATTCCCTGAACGTCTCTTCATCCTTAACATGCATCTTCAATGTCGCAATATCAAATTGTGTCTTCTTGCAACAGTGGAAAGACGCCATGGTTATCGGAATACCGAAACCCGACAAAAGAAGTCCGAACCGGCTGGTTATCGACCTATTAGTCTGAGTCGAGCCGCTGCCGAGCCTGAGGAACATAAATTCTGTCGTTTACTATTTCTGCAATGGTTGCTGCATAAAGAACATTTCTTAAATGGTTAAATGGTTTAGTTTAGCAAGGCTAGTTATCCTAAAGTCAGAAAATGCTGTGGATGATTTTCTGGATGATGTAGAATGATCTAGATATATGGTCCGTCTACTAGTAAGATTGCCTTGTGACTCTACCGTGCTTATATAGTAAACATTAGCTTAAAGTATGTAATATTATCGTGTATTATTTTTATTCTCTTATCCTCAATAACTCTGTTCTCCCATGACTGACAGATTAGTTTCATACAATAAAATGCTGCACTTTTCAAGTACTTTCGTTTGATGTATAGCTATAAGTGTTACAAGGGTGGGGACGGATTCCATACAAAAATGCCCATTCTTCTTTATATATTCCTTATCGTACATACCTATGCACTTCTATGTAGGTAGGTATGTACACGTTTTCATCCAAATATAGCATTTATTTTTAAATTTAATATTTACGAAGGTCAAGGTTGACTAGTTGCAGTGTCTTACTTACTATTAATAATACATATTACTAGTAAGACACTGCAACTAGTCAACAAAAATAGATTCACACAGGTATCTTATTATACGAGTATATTATAAATTTAAGATACCTATGTGAATCTATTTTTGTTACCTGCTGTTTATTGCTAACTATTTACTATTGACGACGTGTCCCTCCTGATAGAATCCAACCTGGCCTAGTAATACTACATTGGCCTAGTTATTATGGACTAACATTGATCATAAGGAATAATTTGCTTCAAGTTTACATCTTCTTTTATGGTATTATAGCACTTTATTACAGCGACTTTTATAACAACCACGAAATGAGATCGTGGTCGGTTGCTAATAAGTAGGTACTGAATTCTCTCTTTTCTTTCGTCTTTTTTTTAGTTACGATTGCCACTTTGATGTTAATCGCAAGAAGATTTTTAGATTCTCAAGGAGAGCAGCGTTGTAAATCCCACTCGTATTTTTATCTAATGTGGACCAAACAGGTATGTAAACGATATTATTGGTATAAAATGTGTTGTGTTTCATTTCATAGGCTTCCTCAGAATAAATCTGCTATGTAATCTACAAAATTCAGAATTTTCGAGTTTGAATAAGTACCTATAATATAAAGTGGACTAAATAACCCTAGGTGTTATACCTACAGATAATATTTATAAATTCAACTAAATACCATTAATCACCAAAGAAGCATACCTACTTAATGTTATTAATACTAACCTATTTAATTATCGATGAGGAAAAAGTAATACTTAGGTAATAAGGTAGGTATTACTGTAATATATTTCCTTAAACTTTGTTTTCTCTGTGTGTTAACAAATTAACTGTATATTATTTATATAGCAGATTCTTTATTTTGTTAATGTTTCTTAAACATTTTTTCGGGAACTGAGTGTTTAAAATTCCCACAACTGGCGCTTCTATAAGTAAAGATTAAATGGAGTATCTAAGTACCTACTTACCCTTACAATAAACACTGTTTTTAACAGACCGGGTGACGAATAGGGCATGCAATTCCGGAATTCCGTATCTCCGGAATTCCGTAACAATTTTACTGATTTTTCAATTCCGGAATTGAGAGGAGTAATACCGGAATTCCGGTATTCATCATTTTTTTATATTATTAAATAATACCTGCATAACATATCATTTTTTGGCTAGTGAGTTGTCCTAATGTTGCCTGTGCCATAATGCAACGCTATTACAGCTAAATTTAAAGAAACTAGACGAACATAACAGCTCTATGAGTTGAGACAACTTGCGAAGTCGTATAGAACTCTAAAAGTCGACTACTATAAGAAGTTGCTTTCCACTATTTACACAATCCAGACACACACGGAGGACAGTACCTTTAGTTAGCCCTAAAATAAGAATATTTTGAGATCATTGTCGATGTACTTCGTCAGCTAAAGTTTAAAACTCCTAACAAACCCATCGAGGACGCTACAACTACACAAGCTTCAGCCGGTTTTTATTTTATGTGATGGGAGGCAAACGAGCCAGCAGTTCACCTAAGTGATCACCGCCGCCCATGGACACCCGCATCACCAGAGGAATCACAGATGCGTTGCCGACCTTTAAAAAGGAGTACGCTCGTTTCTTGAAGCTCCCCAAGTCGTAACGGCCGGGAAATATAGCCGCAGCGAGCTTGTTCCACAAAACAGTTGTTCGCGGTAGGAAGTTTCGCGTAAATCACACAGTGGCTGACCGCCAACCATCAAGGTGATGACGATGGTAGGACAGCCGATTGCGAGTGGTTCTGTGGAGTAATTCAGCTGCGGGCAATGTCCAGAACAACTCCTCAAAACACTCCCCGTGATAAATGCGGAAAACAAAGAGAATGCAAAGAGACCCTACATCTCTCCGCAAAGCCAAAGAGTCGAGCCGACTAGAGATCACGCCCGAGCCGCCCTTCTTTTTATGCGGTCAATTGAAGGAGTTGACTGGGGTGCTCCTGCCCAGAGATGGGAACAGTATTCCAGATGTGGCTTGTAGAGTTGTAGGGGATGGTTCGGCGTAAAATACTGACCCGCTCTATTGAGCACACCCAGTTTTTGCGAAGCTAATTTAGCTTTACCTCCAAATAATCGCAAAACTGAACTTCGCTCGAAATGCTGACACCCAGGATTTCAAAAGACGGCTTGACAACAAGGGGAGCGCCTTCGAAGTCAATATCCACAAAGAATGGAGATTTTTTAGCGGTAAACGCGTCTTTGAGGGGTTGAATCGGACTAGATTGCCGACCCCAATTCAAAACTAAGCATGTTTTCGATATCTGACACAAGTTTGTTCCGGTTCTCATTAACGTTTCCATGAAAAAGCAGAACGTACTTTTTTTAAATGAAGTAGGTTTTTGTTTCCACCAGTAGCATCTTTTATCGTCTTCAGAACTTCACAATAGCAGTTCTATAAAGAATTAGATCTCTCGGCAAATTTTCTAATGTACGCAATGGCGAGTATCTGACAGAAGCTTACAAATATATTTTTAAGTGTTCTGCTAACATGTGTACAGAATGAAAGTATTTTTCTGTGGTGGCCACATAAGTAACCGAGTACAAAGTTCATTCTTTAGCAAAATGTAATTATCAAGAACAATGAGTTAGTTATGTCTTGCCTTAATATAATGGCTTAGAATGAGAATAATAATGGAAAAAAAATTACCAAACATGTCAAAATCTTAGTGAATATAATTAAACAACTGACATTATTATACTCTTCTTTTAATTCAAAATAATCCAAAAATTACCAGTTCCGGAACTAGCTCCGGAATTCCTGAATTAGACCTCTGGTTGGAACTCAGTTCCGGTTTTTGTGTTTATTTTTTTCCTACCGTACATGACATTCATAAAGTTCGTTAGAAATGCGAAACAAGATGGCGCTGTGACAGTCCTATTCTTATTTGAAACGCATAGTAGGTAGATCGTAAAATTGTCTACAAAAAATATCTGAACATTTTTCTCCTAAAAAGCATCGCTTTCGAGATATCGTGACTTTAGAGCGCAGGAAAGTTGTATTTTCGACTATATGCACACACTAGCTTTTTCCCGCGATTTCGCTCGCGTTTTTAAATATTATGAAAAATAAGGCTTATTTCAATACATAGTAGCATAATGCATGCTTGGTCTCAGCCTAATCGGTTTGAAATTGACAAAGTTACATACAAACTTCCATCCCCTATCTTATCCCTTTAGGGGTAGAATTTATCAAAATCCTTTCTTAGCGGATCCCTACGTTATATCATCTACCTGCATGCCAAAATTCAGCCAGATCTGTCCAGTGCACAGAGGGGTATTTGACCCTAAAAGTTGGTCAAAATCCCATTTTTTTATATTGGTTCTACCCCGTTTAAGTCAATGTTTCCAAAAAGTAGTATAACCAATAATAGTAATATACCTCCACACAATAGCGAAAAACATAAAGCGCTAGCGCATGCTCGCGCGCTGTAAGCTCGGTCGGAAGTTACCGTTCGCCAATAGTGTTCGTGTGATTGTTCGATGCGCTTAAAGTTCGTAGTTTTAAAATACTTTTTATTTTGTGATTGAACGATTTTGAGTTAGTTTTCACTATGGATTGTGCACAACCAGGTATGTATCTCACTTAGTACTAAATTTAAACAAACAATCTTTGCTCATTCTTTATTTATAGGCTTTGACAGTAAGCACCTAGAAACTACTATGAAAAAACACATTTTGGAAGTTCAAAAAGGTTTTTGTTATATTTCTCCTCATTTCTCCGTCAAATTTACAATTGATTGTTGTAGCGTAGACCTTATAGTATGTTATTATGTAAAAAACAGCCACCCGAATGCACCCCCCCCATTTTTGCTGATTTTTTTCCGTAGACACATTCAAAGCAGGGAAATTGGAGTTTTTCTTATTTATTATGAATTTCTGTTATAGGCCCTTCTGGAATGAGAGTTATGCCTCGCAATGATTTATTTGATATAATGGAAAGATCAAATATGACAACTTTCCATGAAAAGTTGCAATTTATGGAACAGGAACAACTCAGTCAATATGCAGAAAATGATCAAAATATTGCTAATGTTAAGCAAAAACTGTTAATGATTGGCCATAAATTTAAACAAAAAGGGTCAGCTGCACGCAACACAAAGGCAAGATTCCTAAAAAATAAAGCCGAGTGGCTTAAAGGCGGTATATCGCTACCGAAAGCAGGTGAGTGATTACCAAATTTTATTACCCTTTATTGTTTTGTTATACTTTGAAGAATTTTGTTTACCCACAACAATGTGTAGTTATTTATTATTATTATTGCTAATCTGGCTTGCCTTTCATGTAGTATGTAGTTAATTAGGTACCTACTTAAATTATATCTTCGGAGTTATTACTATAGGTAAAATTTCAATTGTTTCTTTAAGTACAACTATTGTTTTTGTTATAGGACCAAGTCCCGGACGACCTCAAAAGTCATTCTCACACTCGAGCGAAAGAAGTAAAAGGCAAAAAACTGAAGAACTCAGATCGTCTGACATGGATGGATGTTTGAAACATATTGCCAAGAAACGGCTAAATTATACGTTTCATTCTACAAATTTTATCCCATGTCTCCAACTTTACATAAAGTTTTGCGTCATGGAGCTACAG
Source organism: Schrankia costaestrigalis (assembly GCA_905475405.1). Taxonomy (NCBI): domain Eukaryota; kingdom Metazoa; phylum Arthropoda; class Insecta; order Lepidoptera; family Erebidae; genus Schrankia; species Schrankia costaestrigalis. The sequence goes on along the minus strand of FR997843.1, from coordinate 10,529,724 downwards.
TAATAACGGAAGCAATTCTTCCTATTAGACAACTCCCCGAAGAAGCCGCAGAGGCTAGAAACAAACACATCCGAGTTTTCCGCCTCAACTACTCCAGGAAGCTTTCCCGGGTGGCCTGTAACGCAGATGTTCTAAACAGGCTCCTGTTGACATCTGACCCTGTCCTGACAGGCATGAGGAAGAGGAAAAATAATAAAAATCACCCACTTTCGCCCGATATTTTAGAATTATTACTTGAAAGTGACATTGTAAATGTAAGTTTTGAAGACGATGAAGAATAAATGTTTATATTTTTCACAAAAGCCTTTGTTTTACTTCACCCAAGCTAAAACTGAAATAAAACATCATTACGCCGCCATTAAGCGTATAAAATATTTTTGGCCAACTTTTAGGGTCAAATACCCCTCTGTGCAGTGGTTTGGGCTGTGCGTTGATAGATAACTATGTCAGTCAGCTTTGAGTTTTATATAAATAGAAGATTTCCGCACCACCTCTGAGGTAGATAAGGCCAATCTTGCACCACGATTAAATCAAATGCAACAGTATATTGAATCAAGCTCAAAAAAAAGCAAGCCGGTTTTTTTTAACGTGTTTTCTCCAGTAGGAATGCTACTACCACATAGTGATCTATCAACGCACAGCCCAAACCACTGGACAGATCTAGCTGAATTTTGGCATGCAGGTAGATGATATAACGTAGGCACCCGCTAAGAAAGGATTTTGATAAATTCTACCCCTAAAGGGATAAGATAGGGGATGGAAGTTTGTATGTAACTTTGTCAATTTCAAATCGATTAGGCTGAGACCAAGCATGCATATGCTACTATATATTGAAATAAGCCTTATTTTTCATAATATTTATAAACGCGAGCGAAATCGCGGGAAAAAGCTAGTGTGTGCATATAGTCGAAAATACAACTTTCCTGCGCTCTAAAGTCACGATATCTCGAAAGCGATGCTTTTTAGGAGAAAAGTGTTGAGATATTTTTTGTAGACAATTTTACGATCTACAAACTTTGTCTGAACCAATTTTCGATAGCTCTCTTAGTTTCAGAGATATACGCAGAAAACGCAAAATTGAGACCTTTGACCCTCCCTCCCCCCTCCGCCTTACCTCCTAGAGGTGGGGACTTTTAGTATGTTATCTCTCTAAGTACCCTTAATAAGTTTCTGTAGAAATCACTTAGGTTCCCGCTCACGCACTCTATAACTACTTTATTGATTGGACTCTCTACTTGGTTTTTACTTAAATATAAAACCATAATAAATATAAACCTGGAGCTCTACGATTCTAAAGTAAAACAATTTTAGTCAAATAAAAACTAGAAGTACCTATTAGATAACCTTTGGTTTTCATCAACGTTCCACCAGCATTTAGAAGGTTTACATCTTACTCATACCTGATAGATAACGAGATTGATCACGGTTCTTGTGTACTTATAAGATATTAAACTGAAGGTCTTTTGTGTAAACTCGAAATTTCGATCGCCGCGAGTAACCATGACTCAGACGGCCATTAAATTAAACACCAAATATATACCTTACAAAGAGAAGACCTTGGCATTCAGTAGCTATACATTTTATAACAATAAAAACCTACTCGGAAAACAAAAAAAATTGCCAAGGTCAACATCCTTCAATTTAAAATTACTGTAGAAAGTCAGCTCTATTTTTTTAACCTCCTGTGTCATAAATATAATTGTATTTTATGATGTAATATGTAGGTATATGAGATAATCACTAAGGGAATAGCCTGATATTAGGTTAATATTGCTAATAAAAGAAAATGACCAAGCACGTTGAGGAATCGCAAGCGCTGCATAGGTCTTTGATGAAAGGCTGAAATAAACTTGAAGATTGATTCGGTTCCAAAATAGATAGGTACCTACCTATTAAGATCTTTAAACTCGACTAACAGGTTAAACTAAGTTTTAAATTAATTTAACCTAGTTTATTTGATGTTTAAAAAAAGCATCGCAACCCAAACCCACCCAAAGCCCCCTAACAAAGTCCTAATTTTTTTCGAGTAACTAAGTATAATACTTACGAGGTACAAAACATTTCGTGTTGTCGTACTCGAGTTCTCATATGTAGTAAGTAGTATTAGTTACCCATCCTTTTTGCTTCTAACGTTGACTTCTGTTGGCCAAAAGATCATCTTCATAATATGATTTCTGAGGTATCCTTGAGTAAGATCTGCCTTTGAGTATTCTCAGGCGACTTTTAAAAATATTTTAGTTTTTCTTTGTTCTACATGTGCTTTATTGCATGTTGTGGTAGAGTTGGTAGACTAATCCCATAAACAATGAATTTAAATAGAATGATAACACAATTTGTCCAGGTATGCCTAAATTCATATTATCTATATAGCATGGAGCTTATGATTAAAATGTGTTTTGATTAATTAATTATCATTATAAATCAAAAGAAGTCCTATAATAATCGATATCACCATTCCTTGTAACAAAGAAAAGATTCGTAATGTAATATTTGTTCTCCAACTTAACAAATTATTAATTAATTAGATATTACTTAATTGAAAATAGAAATAACTATGTTACATGCTTTTGTAAGAGAAATAAATAAATATCGAATCCGGATCTAAAAATTAAATTAAGTACATCTAGATTTTTCAAGTTCAACTGGCAGGTTTTAATAACAAGTTTTGCTTACAAAAATTTATTTAAATATTTTGTCATTTAACAATAATTAGAAATTTACATTTTTACAAATATTTTAAATTGTTTTTTTATGCAATAAACATCTCAATCATGTTTTCTCATTGTTTTCCTATGCTACCTTTGCGATATAAATATTAGTTAAATTGTGTTCTCTCTATATATAGCCTATATAATACTTATTTCCTATATTTAGAGGATTGCCTCTAATATAATTTAGGTTACATAGACCATGCGCAGAAGAATCCTAGAAAGAACACAATTTAACTAATATTTATATCGCAAAGGTAGCATAGGAAAACAGGGGAGCATAGGGTAACATAGGAATATAGGCTATCTTAATAAAGCAAAACATTAACAGTAGATTCTAGAAAAAGGGATGACTGACCCTTTTTAATACAGAAACATAATCCTATTTTATTGATTCTAAATTATTTTCTTCTACCCAGATTATAAAAACTATTTTCTTCTAAATTATTGTTTCTGCTTAAAAATGAAGTAAGTATGTACTTTGTAATAATTGCGGAATCTTATTTTTCTTATAATTTGGTTGTACCTCGCCTTTACGTCATGCGTAAGTAAGAAAACCTGTTTCTATTTAAAAAAAACTCTAAAACACCGTGTCATTATGACAAATAAAAGTAAGAATATATTATGTATTTTAATTTAATAAAGTAAGATAAAATTATGGGCAAATTATGTCATAAATCAGGAGGAATAGTTACTACCTTTACTTTAAAACTTTTGTGTTACATAATATGTAATAATATCGTGTTAATACCCGTGTTAATAATAATTACATAGTTACTACATACCTGTAACATTACAGGTTATATTAGAAATTTGACAGCTATGCAGAGGTCTTGGTTTCGGTTAGAGACCAGATTTTAGTGCTAATATTTGTTATAAAATAGACATCGTAAAATAAAACAAGATAAGTATAGTTAGTTACTTAACATTATGAACTTTCAGTTTAAGACAATACCTATAGAATACAAAACAATTTTTTTTAAGGTATTTATTTAAAACGTAAAAAGTACATTGGTTAAGGGTAGATCTCCAGAGGCATTTTTTATCGTGTCGGACTGGAGAAACCCATTTTGAAATCGATAAATGTTTTCATTACATTTTTTTATGTATACTTTGGTGTCTAATCTATGTGGTGCAGTGCTGAAATTATGAATTAGTTTATTAGAAATATTTAAAAAAAAATCATAAACCCTAAAATCCTGATTGCTCTGGGTTGACCTAACTCCCGATTGAATGAGAAAACATTGTGTAACTTTTTATTGAGAAGGTTCATATGTCCGATGTTATTTTATATTACATAACAAATAGTTAATCTTCATTGTAATATTTTTTTTAAAATTATATTAACAATATTTTTGGCACAATTTAAATTTATCGTCATGACCTGGCATTTTATCTCATCGCTCTGCGCTGGAGTAAAACATCGCGCTCATCCCTCGTTTTACGAAATAGAAACTCTATTCCCCTCCCCCGGAGTAGTGGCTGTAGTGGTCTAACCGCCGAGGAAGATACATTTGTGCCACGGTCCCCCACTACAACATTACGAGGGTAAGTTTATGATTTATCTGGGTTTGGTTCTCGAATTTGATGATTGATATGGCATGTTTTATAAATTAAATAGTAAGGTTGTAAATGTGCTTATTAAGTAAATTAAGTGATAGTAATGATGTTCTTTATGAGGCGTAAACACAACTTTCTACTGTTTTTATTTTGGGCTATATTAATGCTTTTATGACTTTTTTTGATCGCTATGGCTATGATTGCTCTGTCCAAAAGACCAGAGCGATGATATTTTGCAATAATTGTACGTTATAAAACTGCTTTAAGTAATAATACCAGATTGTTACAACGACAAATGTCACGACTCAGCTGTCAAAAATTCTGTAACGTCACGACTCATCTGTCAAAAATTCTATAACGTCACGACTCCCCTGCAAAATATTTTCCCGCCAATATTCTATGACGTCACGACTCATCTGTCAAAATTCTATGACGTCACGTGTCACGTGACCAAAATTCTATGGCGTCACTAGTCACGTGACTCAGCTGTCAAAATTATTATGACTATGACGAAGTTATCAAAATATAATATGATAGAAGTCAAAATTTCAAGTTTTCGGAAGTTTTCCTTTACATGCACTATAAGACCTTGCTTCATGCCAAATTTCAAGTTTGTATGTAGACTGGAAGTACCCTGTAGCTTTTTGCCCTTTGCTCATCGAAAATTTGCGACATAAACGGCTATATGTCTTGATTTCGTTAGATTAGAAGTTTGTTTTTTTAACAGCACTAAAAGGCAACAGACCTTAGTCTTTGGTAAAAATTTCAGCTTGATACCTCTACGCGTTCCTGAGATAAACAGTCTTGATAGAGAAACGGACAACAAAGGGTTCCGTTTTTCCAAAATCGGTACGGACCCTTATAAAACCGGTCAAGTGCGAGTCTCACTCGCGCACCGAGGGTTTTGTACAAACCTATTTACGTTCTCGCCAAATTGTGATGACGTCAGGACTCAGCTGTCTAAATATTATTTTTCCCGCCAAAATTCTATGACGTCACGACTCATCTGTCAAAAATTCTGTGATTTCACGACACATCAGATGTGAATGTGAGAGTTTTTGACAGATTCTGTCAAAAATTCAATGATGTCACGACTCATCTGTCAATGATTCTGTAATGTCACGACACATCTGTCAAAAATTCAATGACGTCACGACTCAGCTGTCAAAAAATATTTTCCTGCCAAAATTATGTGACGTCACGACTTACTTATCTGTCAAAAATTCTATGACGTCACGTCTCATCACTAATAATATTTGTTAAAAATTTTAGCTTATCTCAGGAACGCGTGGAGGTCCACGCGTTCCTGAGATAAATGGTCTTGACAGACAGACAGACGGACAACGAAGTGATCCTATAAGGGTTCCGTTGTTTCAAAATCGGTACGCTGCCCTAAAAATGAACAAGTTTCCAACTGATGAGCTCTCAAAAAGCTCCAGATATATCCCCTAAACATAAAATCATAAAATCTTGTAACATGCAAGACTAAAAATGACTAAATAAATAATTTATTACCAATTTTATTATTTTTGTTTCACCATTTATGATCGCTCTAGCGCCTATCATGATTGCTCTGGACGCGAAAATGTTTGAACTTAAATATTTCCATAACTGTTTGTCAAAAATGAAGGCCAATAGTAAAAATGTAGTATTTTAATATCGTTATTTTCAATGAGATACTTAATTACCAAAAAATATCAAGATCTGAAAAGCACCAGAGCGATCACACGAATACGCCCGATTTGGAGATTGACCCTTAAACAGTTTGAGTTACCACAAAAACCGGGCACGGTTTATCAGTGGTACTTCAGTCACGATACTCGGTACAAAAGCTCGGTATGAAAGCTGTAAGTAAGTTTAGGGGAAGTGAAAAACGAAATACGTACATACATACTTACTATCAATTTATTTCAGAGATACACAGAGATATTGGTAAGCATGTGTTTTAACTGTAAAGGGTAGAGTGACAAGGCCGACCAGTGACCATAAATAGTTGCGGTTCACAGTTACATTAATTGAGTACAAAAAAATATATTCAGTAACTTTTTTATTAAAATTTGTAGTTTTGCACTTTAGTCGTCGTATAAAAAGCAACACATCAAGCTTTACAATTTTATCCAATAATGTTTGAGAAAATGTTTGTTCCGCACAGAGAAGCGGTTTGTCTATTAAAACCGGGCGGTCTCATGGCTGAATTATGATCAATAAATAGCATAATAATCATAAGATAACGTAAATATCAATTACACAAGACATATCACTGTCCCGATAGTTAATTGTTATACACAATCGAATTTTTATGACGCCATAATATAGGTAGGTTACATTTTTCATCTGCCATCTAATAGCTACAAACATCAAGTTACAGTGAAAGTCCCAGCGAATTACTTGTTAAATTACAGCTTTGTGATTTGTGGTAGATTATGCAGACACAGTGAGGTCGTAGTGCCGAATTTTACCCTTATAGATAGTAGGTACCGATTGAATATACGCCTCTTCGGGAAAAGACTCATTATCGGATAAGTGTGTGAAAGTGTATGATTTTACTAGACATATCAAAATTCAACTTGTGTTTGATTATACTTCTGGTCAATTGCAAATCTGGTAAATCGAGAATCTGGTGCACTGCTCCTGTAGGGAATTAAGTACCATAGACTTTTTACTATCACTTTGACAGTAATAGTCGACATAAGTATTATCTTATGTCAGAATGAAAAATCACAATAAAACCACAAAGTAAACATAATTTAATTCATTAACGATCAATAATTATTCTTGTTTAATTGTTTATTAACTATTAAGAGCAGATAATAAACAGGTTTTCTTCGATCTTATCTTGTAATCTTTTAGATGACATGTGCGATAACAATTTCAAACAATAATTAACATAAACCGACTATATTGTCGAAAAAAAAAACAATTACAACTAATTTATCACCAACCGGTGTATTAAAGGACATCGGATAATAATGTAAAACCACTATACGAGTATAATATGAGTCATTAAGAAGTCGTATTACTTTTGTTTTCAGTGAAAGGTTCTAAATAAACACTTCTCTGTATGGTGACAGAGTAAGAATATGAGATATCGCCACCCCATTTCATATACCTACATAAAGCCGGGTTCACATTTATCTGACGTGTCGTGTCGTGATGCATCAGAACGGTATCGGTTTCATACATTTTATATACACACATCAAAAAAGTCTAAGCAACATGCATGATATTACAAATTTACCATTTATATTAATTAATTTCTAAGTATTTACTCACTCAAAGTGTATAGGTAAGTAAACTTCAAGTGTATAGGTAAAAAAATTTCGATTATGTTTTGTTTTTTTTCATAAAATTCAAATGACTGCGAATTTGTTTGAATTTGAGTGCATGTTAATTGCTACGTTTTAGTCTTGATTTTATAATTTTACCAACCATTTAAATACAGTTGGCGACAAAATTGAATTGTTAGATATTCTTTACGTCATGGAGCGACGTCATTTGACGGCAGATGAAATGCAAAGAGCTGTAGGGATGTTGCAAGCGGGAAGTAATCAATCTCAGGTATCTCGACATTTTGGTATTCATAGAAGTGTTATTTGTCGTCTTTGGCAGCGCTACAATAATACAGGGGAACCCGCTGAACAGCATCCAGGCCGTAAAAGGAGTACAACCACTCGGCAAGACCGGTACATACAACTGACTGCAAGACGCCAGCCGATGTTAACCGCTCGAGAGATAAGTTTGAGGCTACAAAATTCAAGTGGTGTTGATGTAAGTCCCCAAACTGTGCGAAATCGACTGCATGAGTACGGCCTACGAGCTCGACGCCCTATCAGGTGCCCACCGATACGTCACGGGAATCGCGCTCGTCGAAATGAATGGTGTAGAGAACGCATAACATGGACCCAGGAACAATGGGATAAAATTATGTTTTCCGATGAGTCGCGATTCGGGTTTAGGCCTGATACAAGAAGGGTGCGAGTGTACCGTCGACCCGGAAATACTGAAAGACTCAGGTGCGTTCAGGAAGTTCATCCATACAGCGGCTCAACAGTTATGGTATGGGCGGGTATTATGAAGAACAGGCGAACTGAGCTCGTTTTTGTAAATGGAACCATGAACGCTGAAAATTACGTTGAGGATATTCTCAGACCTTATGTCCATCCATTTGCACAAACCTTTGGCTCCGATTTTACGTTAATGCATGACAATGCGCGTTCACATACAGCTCGGCGAACCAGTGAATACTTGGCAACGGAGAACATCCAGGTATTGCCCTGGCCTGCACAATCGCCAGACCTCAACCCCATCGAGCACGCATGGGACATGCTCCAGAGACGTGTTTTGAAGGACTTGGACGGAGTGACAACAACCCAACAGCTGAAGGATTTGCTACAATTCCATTGGGAGCGAATACCGCAAGATGACATAAACAGTCTCATTAATTCAATGAATAATCGTTGCCGACAAGTTCTGAATAGCAGAGGAGGCCATACTTTGTATTAAATTGTCCTATTCTTTCACAATAAATTCATTTTCTTAAGAAATTTCAATTTGTAAAAAAAAAGTTTAGTTTCTTATGTACCTGTATATTCTAATATTGTTAATTTCTGTTATTAAAAGAACTTATAAAGAAAACAGCTGTTATTTTTACATCATAGAACCCTAAAAATATTATTTTAAAAATAAAATACAACGTTATAATTAAAATAAATGGTAAAATAAATTAATATAAATGGTAAATTTGTAATATCATGCATGTTGCTTAGACTTTTTTGATGTGTGTAGTTGCGTTCACATCTATCCAATGTGTTGTGTCGTGACGGCTTCTGATGTGTCGCGTCACAAACGATCCCGGTCCGCGTCAGGACGGGTGAGGTGCGGGGGGCGGTGCAGCAGGACGACACACCGCATCAGACTAGTGTGCACGCGCCAGTGTTGTGTTGTTACGCGTCAGAAATTGATGATTGTGTGAACTCGCTAAGAGCCAAGACACAACTGATACAAAAAAGCGTCATAGTGCGTCATAACACATCGTATCAATGTGAACACTAGCCGTCACGACAGAAAGAATCACAACACGACACGTCAGATAAATGTGAACCCGGCTTAGGAGTCAATATCAATAGCAAGGAAGGAAAATCGGACAGAGTTGTTCAAGCCTCCCATAGAGCCCCTATAGACTGTGTCAATACGAGTCGTATTTTGTACTTTGATATATTTATACTTCTGTTATAAGTAGTTTTCTTTCATTAATAAATAATTGCTATTTTTATTAACTCATGAGAACAATAGAAAATAAATGTATTTAATGGTTTGATTGTTTTCGAAGTACAAAAAATACTTAATATCAGTTATATATTTACTAAGTATTTGTTACTGTAATACAAAATAATTGAAAATTGTTGACGTTTGCCATGAAGTGGTCTTTAGGATTACGACTCTAAAAGGATTGTAAAGTGTCGTCGTTCTTCTCGCACATCAAGGTAACACACTCTTAATACGAGTAAGTACCTATAGTGTGATGAAGCATTTGCCCAGACTGGCAAACTAATAATGATAGGTATTCTAACATCCGTGGTCTTTATTCCTGGAGGCAAAGGAACGAACAGGGTCAAAATATTTAGAGGAGGCTTATGTCCAGCAGTGGACATACATTGGCTGATATGATAACGATGATGCTGTGTCATCAAACATACGTCAAAAAGATAACAATATTAAATAAACAAAAATATCATGTCATCAAAACCATTGATTTGAGTACAAGAATAATCTTCATTACACAAAGGCTGATGCGGCTATTCCAACACATTCTTTTGTCTTACATGAAAGAGCACGCTTTGTTTCGGATGACGAAACATTGGGCAAACAATGGCTTAACTACTTATTTGTTTACGGATCAGTTATGGAGGTAGGTACATACAGATAAGCACGGGTGTGGTCCAATTTAATTATATGAGGATACATAGACATAATTAAACATTAACTTTTATGTGTCATGGGAGACGGTTATAGCGCTGTAGCTGTTTTAAAACGTGTCGTGGATCAGGCGTGTGCCACTAACGCTTGATATCACTTCAAGTTTTCATTAATCGTGGTAACACAGCAGCTCCATTTTAAATAGAAATTCTCTCCCAATGGGACAGTTTTAAGTTTATTGTTCTAAAAAGCCTTGTGCCATCTCTGAAAAAAGTCCTTATATCTTTCGTCCGATGCCTAAAAAAAAATATATAATATGTATTTACCTACTATGTATTATGATGTTTATAATACAATGTATTATACATTAGAAATGGATCGCTCTCTTGTCTGTACATTAGGTGGGCTTAGTAATATAAATAAACCCCTGCTAATAATCCCTAATGCTAAAGTTGTATTTCCAATGCACTTGAACAAATACGTCAAATAGGAACACAAATCTTTACATAAATACATTATTTATTATTAGGTATGACATAATCACGTAAAACATAAGTATTTATCGTTTTTATGTTAAATAGCAAAGTTCACATTTTAAAATACCTACTTTTGGCATTAGTTAAAAAAATAAATAATATTTATCATAGTTATTAAGTTATCAACAAACTTATTCTATTGAAACGACTCTACAATCCAGTTTAATAGAAACGAGGTCGAAATTATTATTTCTGGGTAATAAAGCTATGACCATTTTACTATGACATTACTTTCGATTCTGCGCTTCAACGAACACAAAACACAAGTTTATCAGTAAAGACAGTTCGAAATTTAAATTTCAAATTCGAAATTAACACGTCATGTCATTCCACTAGTTAACACCAACCAGTATTATTAAATGTGCCGAAATATTTTTGCCCGCCATATTGCGTGCTAATATTTTTGTCTTTTCAAAACTACAATATTTTTTTCTTGATAGGTAAGTTATTTTATATAGGTGTTGTTATTAATAATTTGCAAACGATTATCATGCAGTGATCTGCGCATATCGTACACGTGGAACAACGAAGGTCTTAAACGTTGGGTTAAAACCAGAGTTGGTAAATAAGAGCGCAGCTGTTATTCTTTTTAGGATACTCTGCAGTCATCATCATAAACCGTCTATAAATGTTCCAGTATGGGGGCAGGTCACTGACTAGGGAGAATAAAAAATTGAGCTACTATTACCAGGCTGAATCGGCGGATTAATAGGTACTTTACTAATTACTACTTGTTTAGGATACAACATATTTATAATATTGAGCATATTTTTTTTAGACGACTAGCATCATATTGACAAGAATATTTTGGGTAATTGTATTTATTTATTAAAAATATGTTTTAGTTTATTCCAGGTTTTGTGACATCTTCCTTTCAGTTTAATATCTATGTTAATATTCTATATCTTTGTTAGTAGTTCTCCGTGTGGTGACGGAGTAAGAATACAATATGTCACCACCCCATCTCATCCCATGGGTGTCGTAGAAACCGACTGAGGGACTATCCGTGAATTTCGAAATAAAAAGAAGGAAAACTTGAAATTAAACCCTATAGCTATCCGTCTGGCCAGCGTGGTATTAGTAGGCCAAGTATCCCTTCGTCATGGGAGTAGGCCCGTCCCTGCAGTGGGACATTAATGGGCTGTTATAATGATGCTAGTAGACTAATATCTTATTCATGATATTGGTACCTACTTTAAAATAATGTAAGTAATCATAAACAATACAGTTTATCTAAAGTAACACGTGCTGAATCAGACTACCTACGCGAAGAAAGTAGAAAATATCAAACAAAATTATTCAATACAAACGTTAATTGCAATCGAAAGGAAGCCAGCTCGTAACTACAAGAGAGTATAATAAAAACAATTATGATTCTTGTAACCGAAGAAAACTCACTTTGTTACCTGTTTGTAAACAACTTGACCGTATTCATAACATGCTTTGTACATAGGAGGACGAAAAGCCGCTTTTCACCCAGTACTATATTTGTGTTTATGATAGATATTAGACTTGTATAAAGTAAGCAGGTAACTCTCGTGCCGGAACGTGTCTTTAAACTTGTTCATTCGATCAATAGTTGATCAAGATTGCATATTGTCACCAAACCAAGTCATAGAATGGGTGTCGTAAAAACTGGCCAAAGGAAATGTTACTCATATTATCCTAAAGATAACTAAATAGGAAAAGTTGACTTAATATCCGCCTAGCTCATTATTACTAGGTCAAGTTTCTCACTTTTTGACAGATGAGTCGTGACGTCATAGAATTTTGACTAACAAGTCGTGACATCATTTTGGCAGGAAAATAAATAGGTTTGTACGGAATCGGTACGCGAGTCAGACTCGCACTTGACCGGTTTTATTTTCAATAAGTAATAAGGTTTGACCCTATAATTCAAAGTTATTGTATTTTACCCACAGGAAGGTAACGGAGCCCTATTAAGTTCTATGAAGACTTATAAAATCCATGCTCTATTAATTTTTTTAATTTATGTACAGTATGGGGACATTGATAATGTGATTCGCTTTTAAAGAAAGACAGCAAATCAATGAGTAAGAAAAGTACATCCGCTTACCGAAAATAGCTGAATAATTTTAGCATAAGTTTCGAAAATTATCACATTAAAATGTATCTTATGGCGTTCGGCATAAGGTTGAAATTATAAAAGATTGAATCCCTACTTACTTCTATTTGACATTGTATGTTTCATCATGTCTTACTAAGTGACGGAAACATTGCACTTCGATAAAAAGTCATTGCAGTGCAACAAAATATAGCACTTATTGTTAACGTCATAATATACAATTTCAAAATCATCAATAAATTATAATCTCACTTTCTCGCTTCCTCATTATTGTCTGTCTTTCTTTAAAAACCAATCATATTAGCAATGTCCTCATACTGTAAATCAATCTTTACGATAGAGACATTAGGCTGTCAAAACATCCACACTCCGTTTATTACTTAAAAAGGAGGTAAACTATGTTCAAGTGGGTATCCTAAAAGATAACATATAACATGTATTAGACTAATAATTACCTACTGCATTTGTTGTCATTACTAAACTGATTAAGCTTGCTGATGTGGTGACAGAATAAGTATAGGTACTAAATATACAAACCACCCCCTGTTAAATGAAAGATTAATGTGTTTAGTAGGATAAACGACAATGTACTTAATCAATTAGTAAAACTCAATTCGAAGAAGCAAGTTTCTTATACCACTGGAAAAGGCACGTCTCTACAGCAGGATATTAATGTGTTAGTGTTAAGTATACGTAATTTAAACCTCGTCTTATGCATTGAAACGGGGTATTACTTAATAAATATTGGAGGCTTAGAACTGAAACTCAATTTTTTTCTTTTTGTAAAATTGTGTTTTTATGGATAGGTGTTCAAAAATCATATACCTACTTATCGAGTTTTCTAAAATATATTTTTTTTCATTACTATTAAGTACATATATAGGCTGTGTGGTGACGGTGTCCGTGTGGTGACGATGTCCGTGTGGTGACGGAGTAAGAATACAATATGTCACCACCCCATCTCATCGCATGGGTGTCGTAAAAACCGACTAAGGGACTAACCGTAAACATTATCTTTACGATGTAAAAAGAAGGAAAACTTGAAATTAAACCCTATATCAATCCGCCTGGCCAGCGTAGTATTAGTAGGTCAAGTATCCCTCCGTCACTGGAGAAGGCCCGTCCCTGCAGTGGGACATAAATGGGTTGTTATGATGATTACCATAACAGTTTCTTGACACACATAAGGTCTTAAATATGAGGCAGATACAACTATCTTAGTACCATAAAACATATATAAAATAACACACAAGGGCCCCAATATGCAACGATATTGTGAACTAGTAGATATTCACTTTCCTACGAGCTATCTTTCTCTAGGGAATACAGTACGTGCACTGCCGGGGCCGGAACTACGTTGCCTAGTTGAATATATTATCTTGAATTATGTCGATATGGTAGAACCCTTCTATATCACCTCTGAGGAGTAGTCCATGGCTGCTATGCAGAGGTCTCGGGTTCGATTTTCTTTGAAGTTTTCTTTCTTTAATATGTATTGAAAGTAAAAAATAGTTAATAAGAATGTCTTACGTTCGTGAACAGCTCTGCTTAGCTTAAGATTAGATGGCATTTTGGTAATATGTGAAAATTATATTTATACTTTATTTGCGATGTTTTCCGGTTAGTTAGTTTTCTCAGGAGGTTCAAAATACTTCTGCATCGGCGCTGCTTTAGTTTTTTTTATATTTATTAGCCAGAAAAGGGCTTGATCACATTGTAAACATGTCGCCTCTGCTCTTTGTCTTAATAATTTAGTTTTGCAATATAACTTTTGGTTTTAGTCGAAGTGTTTCTGATAATATTTAAGTAACACACTGAAATAAATAATATGTACATTCGTTGTCAACTTCTCATAGATCTATTTAGTTTAACATTAGGGTAAGGTTGCGATCATTGGACTAGCGCTTTGTTTGGACCACTTCAATATTTCGCGATCTATTCATATTTGAACCCGATATTTGCATCGAAACGATAGCTTTACAACCCCCCACACTGCCCTCCAACCGCCAATACCGCAGCAGGCAGCATGAGGAATGGACGTACTTCGCTTTGTTTCTCGGACCTCGAATATAATTTTTACGCGGCAAATAATAGCATGTAAGTACTGTTGTATTAATTATTTTAATGTGATTTTTTTTTACTATTACAGTGACCTAATTAGGCTTACTTACTATTGTTTATTTTTGTTGAGTAACGTGCTTCTTTTTTTAAATAAATATTTTAGTGGATGTTAGTGAGTTTCTATCAATGGACTGGCACGATGCTCTTTCATTGAACCGGTCCAACCATGGCAACTTCTATAATGTGTATTATTTAAAAAACAAATCTTTTTATTTTAGCATGGCAAAAAGAATAGGAGAGAGAGGCGAATATGTAACTAGCTTAGGGAAAAAAGAAGCTGTATTGAATGAGGTAATCAGAATGTTTCGAGTGCCAAAAGCGAGGTTAAAGAGAAGATTTGACGAACCTGAAATATTTTTGTGATTTTGCATGCCAAAGAAAGAAATATAATTAGAATCGACTAATTAATGTAACTATCTATTCATTTTCGAAAATAAAAGAAATTTGATAAAAAAATATTTTACTTTATTAATTTTTTTACATGCACCTTGAATGGACCAGCCACCTATAATCCCTAAGTCCAATTATAGCAACTAAGTGGTCCGATGAAAGAGACGGTGGTTCAAACAAGGAAACCGTCACAAAGCTTTATTTTCTTCTTTTGTGACTTATACATAATAAAATTAACTAAATTATGTTAATTACCGATAATTGAATATACAAACTACTCGTTTACACAGTTTTTGATTTATTTTACGCTCTATTTTAGATACCAGGTCTGTTTAAAATTAAGTGGTCCAATAGTCGCAACCTTACCCTAAATGGCGTTGTGTGTTTACATGTAGGGAATATTAAGTAATTTAATCTTGTTATTGACAAGAAATATTCAAATTGCTTGTTCAATGAACACTCATGGGCTATTATCATAATGATGACACCGATATTCATCAAGGAAAAGAAGTACAAATAATATCAGTAATTAAATAGTATAGTTCAAGTAAATATCTAGACGTAAACAATATTTAACTTGAAAAAGAAAAATGTAAACTTCTTAGTTTCATCATATCAGCCCATTAATGGCCCATTGCAGGGACTGGCCTCCTCCCGGGACGGTGGGATACTTGGCCTACTAATACCACGCTGGCCAGACGGATTGGTATAGGGTTTTATTTCAAGTTTTCCTTCTTTTTATTTCGAAAAGATAATATTCACGGATATTCCCTTAGTCGGTTTTTACGACACCCATGGGATGAGATGGGGTTTGACATATTGTATTTTTACTCCGTCACCACACGGAGAATTAGATTCAACAAAACCTTAGAATCAACAAAGACTAAATTAATTTATAAAAGAATGTAACTTTCTTTTAAAAAATTGGCAAGGCTTTGAAATTAGATCACACAATTAATTTAGTCTTTGTTGAATCTAAGGTGTTGTTGAAGTGGCAATAATGTGGGTGTTTTTTTATTGATTTCATATGACTGACGAGCAAGCAACCCACCTAATGGCGCCACTCATGGACGACAGATAAGTCAGAGCACAACACAGCCAACTCGTTACTCGTTACCCTAGGCTGTTAAGTTCCACACATGTGTAATTTCATTAACTACTGTACCCTTTCTCTTAAACACTATTACACTTTCATACTATTGCTTGATGATGTGCCAGAAGTAGAGGTTAATTTTATCCGAAATATTTTGCTCAAATCCCATTCAAAAAGTACAAATACATGCTCAGAAGTTACATAGTACGAAAAACGATCTTTTTTATGATATAATAAAGTGGGAAATTCCTATTTTATTAAGAAAACCTAATGGAAAGAATGATGGAAATACAAACATAAGCGGAAACATTCCCGAGATGTTCTCTACAGTTCTGTTCAAGTGAAATCCGATGAATATTTATAAAAATAAGACGTTTCGAAGAATAAGCGTGACGTCTCTATTAGTGCGTACAAAGTGGTACATCGATGTAATTTACAATATTGATTAAATACACCTAATTTAATTATAGCCTCAGCTATGAAAACCTTGCTCTTACCTTATACATCTAAAACATAGTACAAAATTTACTAGTAGGTATATAAATAATCCGTGTGGTGACGGAGTAAGAATACAATATGTCACCACCTCATCTCATCCCATGGGTGTCGTAGAAACCAACTAGGGGACTATCTGTGAATATTTTTTACTTTACATAGAAAGAAGGAAAACTTGAAATTTAACCCTATACCAATCCGCCTGGCCAGCGTGGTATTAGTAGGCCAAGTATCCCTCCGTCACGGAAGGAGGCCCGTCCCTGCAGTGGGACATGAATGGGCTGTTATGATGGTATAAATAACCATTACAAGGATGAAGATATAATAGGATGAGCGAAAAAGCCTGGTAAGGACTTAAAATTACCATTGAGCATAATGGAGTTAAATGTATGGTCACGAAACACAGAAACTAAGCATGGCATTATTATTTTTGTCTGAGTTTACACTACGATAAAGTAACAATATCGTTAATTGAATAGCGATAGGTGTTATGTTATGTGAAACATTCGATGCAGCCAAATCCAACAGCAAAAATCAATTTCAAATACTTACTATGTAAATTGTGGATACTCCATTTGTCAAGGTCTCCCAAATACAATAAAAAACATAAAATCAGCAAGAACCATGTGTCCAATTTGAATAAACGTAAATTAATCTATGATGTATCTCCGTGTGGCGACGGAGTAAGAATATAGTGTCACCCCCACCACCCCATCTCATCCCACGGGGGTTTACGACAGTAAAAACCGACTAAGGGACTATCCGTCAATATTATCTTTACGAAATAAAAAGAAGGAAATAGAAAGAGAAAACTTGAAATTAAACCCTATACCAATCCGTCTGGGCAGCGTGATATATATCATGGGATCTATCAGGCCTGTCACTGCAGTAGGGCATTAATGGGCTGTTATGATGAATCTATGATGTGTCTCTATTTTCTCTGAACAGGTTAAATATCTACAGAATCAGGTGCTACATTTTCTACTTAGAATGTTATTATGTTTTAGATAACATAACATTGCAGTCATTCTGAGTCGCATACTCTCTGAGAAGGTATGTGTAACTAATAGACAATTTGTGCTTCTATTATTATCGTTGAAACTAGTAGGTATGAATCACAAAAGTATTTTATAGCATAGCCTATGGCCTATTAAGGCATGGACTACCTACTAAAAATTTTAAAAAGGTTAGATACCAATAGAGTTATTACCACTGTTTTGTTTAAATAGACTATGTGCAAACTTATTTACAATCATGCAGTGTACACCAATGTGTACACTGCATGATTGTAAATAAGTGCAGAAGCAAGTGATGCATGCTTGTACTGCTTGTATTGCACTGCATGATTGTAAATAAGTGCATGGATCAATATCCATGCTCTGGGTAATTAATACCAGAGTGCCTAATTTCCTACAATTTTCTATCCTATCCCTGTTTGTCTCATTTTAGCTGCTTCTATAGCAAAGCCGGCAGTTTGCCCGCCAGGCACGATCACCCTCGCCTGGTCGGTGGATCTTCCCCTTTCGTTGGAGGCGTGGTGCTGTTACGTCACCGCGACCTCCACACCTATACCAATCCGTCTGGCCAGCGTGGTATTAGTAGGCCAAGTATCCCTCCGTCACGGGAGGAGGCCCGTTCTTGCAGTGGGACATTAATGGGCTGTAACGATGATAGCAAAGCGGCATTGTATGCAACAGCTGCAAGGTCGCGGTTTTGCACCTTACGCAATATAATTAACTCTACAAATGATTGTCTTAAACCTTGTTGATTTTAGTGTCAGTTAATTTCATGTTTGCAAAAGTTCCCGCGACACCTGGCTTAATGCTTGTGCGGAAGTTGCCACTAAAAAACAAAAAGGATTTCCCATCACAAAGACTGGCAACATGTGTACCATTCCTTCTCAGGCAGCTGTTACTTAGTGGCTATAACGAAAACTTTTCGAATACACTAGTCAACGATACCTACGTGTACACATTTAACCAGCTTTGACGAGCTTTAAAGGCATCTTACAAGGGTTCTTACATATTAACATAATAAGTAGCATCATGGACCCTGTCGGGCACGGCAAACGTAGGAGAGAGGAAGAAGCGTATTTTATAGAATAGGTATTTCTTGCGACTTTTTAAATGTTATAATGTATCCCTATCCCGTGTGTCATATATGATACATTACCCATTCCAAACATCGTCACGGTCCCAAACCAATTTTGACAAGGATAAGTAAAAAAAATAGGTATGTTTGTCATGAAATAACCGAGTTCAAATGAGTTCAATGACGGTAGCGTACACAAGAGCTGTATCGAGTTGGTTACTATGCCAAAAAACTCGGTGTAAATACTGCCTAATTAGTGTAAAAATAAAAAAAACTCTTCCTCTTTAGTTTAGGAAATAAACTCCATTTTCAATGGGTACGCCAGCGTCACGATCAAGCTAGCGTACCCATGGCCGTACTCGAAAACGGCTTATTGTAAAGCAACAGAAGTTACACACACAAACTCGGTACTAACTCTGCCACCGCTATGCAAAATATCATAACAATTGCTCTTGTAGAAACAGAGATATTGAACAAGACTTTTAAATGACAGCGTTATGGTAGCGTACACATAATAGTTCTGATTACTTCTGATAGATAGGAAACTTTTCTTTTGATAAATGCTATATGAAAAAATTCGGTGTGAAATTCTGACTCTATTAGTGTAAATACTTTATGCGAATTCGCAGTGGAATATGTCAAAAATCCATGTTATTTTATGTTCATAGTACTGGTACAAATATGCTCACAAGTGATTTGACAAGTTTTTTTTAAAATACAGAATTAAAACTGATGAACCGTGATGAAATACTGAACTAGGAGTATATTCACTTTGTTAATTTCTAGATATAGCCCTGATAGAAAATGAAATAATTGGAAAAATTCAAATAAGTAGCTTTATCAGAAAAATAACGTTTGTTTTGCCAAAAACTACAATTTTTGTCACAGTATAATTATTTTAGGTTCTGTTTTGTTATATTAATGACAATTTACATTTAAAATAGGTTATGATTTAAACATATTTATTAGTAAGAATCAGTCTTAGAAAATATTTACAAATAATAACAATTTTTATTTTAAAAATTTATAACATATAAATTTTTAACTTACCTAATAAATTCACTGCCACAAAAAAAAACAACAACACATCACAACAGGGTCCGATTAGTCACATCACAACGGAAATTATGTGAGCGGGTTTTTTCGCGCATCCTTACCCCGCTCACCCCTTATCCTCACCCCCCGATCATGTTAGCTGCCATAAGACGTGCAAGCGCGAAGGAGAAAGTATTAAGTATAGTCTATTTCTAAATTTGTTAAATCGTTAAAAGAATGGTTAATCGAGAAGGCATTTTACTCGGTAACAGAATTTTTAAATTGTAAAAAAACTTGACATTTCTTCCTTTTTTGTATAACAATTAGTAATTATTATTGACATTGACTTACCTTTGTAATCTGACATCACATTTAATTATTTTTAATTCTGACACACAATTTTATTTTATAAATAAATAATAATATGTAATGTATGTGTGTAGATGTAAAAAATATAGTTAATTGATATTATGTATTAGCTAGATCTTAAGTATTTGCATGCCCAAGTTGGACGAAACATGTAGATCAACCACTTTTGTACTACACCTTGTAATACCATGTTTTTGCAAATAAAGAAATTATGAATTATGAATTTCACATTAGCATTTGAAAATAACCATTCCAGACAAACCAACTTTTTACAGTCAAGTACATAAATAGGTAGTTAATCTTTTTAATATTTATGTCAGAACAAATCAAGCTAGCTTATATTAGCAAATATCTCTGTTTATAATTTCACGAATACATTTTGTTCGCTACTGTACGTCAATACATTTGTTCCTAGAACTTTACATAGATTTTTTAACATATTCCACTGCGAATTCGCATAAAGTATTTACACTAATAGAGTCAGAATTTCACGCCGAATTTTTTCATATAGCATTTATCAAAAGAAAAGTTCCCTATCTATCAGAAGTAATCAGAACTATTATGTGTACGCTACCATAACGCTGTCATTTAAAAGTCTTGTTCAATATCTCTGTTTCTACAAGAGCAATTGTAATGAAATTTTGCATAGCGGGGGCTGAGTTAGTACCGAGTTTTTGTGTGTAACTTCTGTTGCTTTACAATTAGCCGTTTTCGAGTACGGCCATGGGTACGCTAGCTTGATCGTGACGCTGGCGTACCCATTGAAAATGGTGTTTATTTCCTAAACTAAAGAGGAAGAGTTTTTTTTATTTTTACACTAATTAGGCAGTATTTACACCGAGTTTTTTGGCATAGTAACCAACTCGATACAGCTCTTGTGTACGCTACCGTCACGGACACAGTTCAAATGGAACAAAACTTTAAAAATACAACTGAATTGAAATCCTTCTAGAGCCACTTAAAAACCTATCGGCGGTCAGCTAGAATAAGATAAATATAGTTACCAGTAATTTACATTATATCTATGTAGATCACGAATCTTCACGCTTATCAAAGAAGTACATTATCACCGTGACACTATTCCATTATAAAGTACCAATGTTAGATATAACAACGGGACTATAACGGCTCGAGGGCATCATTGACCTTTTCTAATGTTAAAAAAAAAGTTTAAATGTAACTTTTACATTCCATTATGATCACTAAGGTATCATTAAGTAACCTTCGCTTTTTATAACACATAGGAATATTAAATATGTATCTGTTAGTCACTTTAATAGTTGTAAAATCTATTAGTAGTTAAACTGGATGAATGGATACTATTTAGGTGAATAAATATATAAAATAAATATTCCTCACACATTCACACAACGCCATCTAGTCCCAAACTAAGCAAAGCTTGTACTATGGGTACTAGACAACGGATAAACATACTTAAATACTTTTTTTTGTAAATACATACATATTATACATAGAAATCAATCAGACCAATGCAAATAATTATGTTCATGCACACAAAGATTTGCATTGAGCGGGAATCGAACCCGAGACCTCTGCGTACAGGCATGTTATATAACCACTACGCCACAGAGGTCGTCATTAGAATAGCAACTTACAGGGTGAATATCAACATCTCACGACTCCTTGGTATGAGATAGAGCGGTGACACCGGGATCTTTTTATAATTACAAACCGTTAGTACACAAATATTTTTTGCATAATTGCAATAAAACAATTTGTATTATACCTAAGTATGATTAATTACTTTTTAATTATAAAATTAAATTCTTGATTTTGATACATCAACGACGAATGCAAGTACTTATTCGGAGCCGTTTTAAGCAGTTGTTCACTCGAGCATTAAACACGCCCTAGTGAGCATAGTGTAATATCCTTCATACACTCATACAGAGCCTTCTAGCTACAAATTAACAGAATAACTAATAGACACACGTATGTATTAAGAAACTGTTAATCCCTAGCCAATGTAAGATCAAGTATTACTTACATCGTTGACAGAAAAAGTACTTTTATTGGCCTACTAGACAATGTTAAGAGTCGTTTTAATTTTTTCTCTATGATTAAGCATGTTATACTCCTACACTAGTAGTCTTTGACCCTTGTGTGTATTATGTATTCTTAATACGTCACCCCACGGACAAATATAGTGTGTCAATTAGATGAAGTACCTTCCTTCCGTTGTGGCGTGTAGGTGGCGACAACGGAAACGCCAGCGCCGGCCACGTGAATCACATGACCATAGCCATAGCACACACTACGATTCATTACCCATTGTCTACACACACCATAAACCTGCCTCTAAATGCTTTATAAAAATAGGGATTGTATTATATGAATGCACTCATATTAAAATAAAAATTATGTACGTATTATAATAGGTAACGAATGAATAGAATGAAACATTATTGTTATATTCTTCTGAGCTTGTGATCGTGAATTGAATTTTTAATCTACAAAATTGACATAATCTTATCGGTGGATTATTTTATATCGGTGTTAAGAGATTTTTGGAGATATATCCTGGATTTGATTACTTTATATAAGATTTTATTATATGGTACGTAAATAAGCAAGGAAACAGAATTACTTAGTCCCTATTCTTTTTCATTGCTTAATTACATTAAAAGAATCCTAACAGCACATTGTAGAGACGGAGATACTCCGGTAACACAGACAAGACATTCAGCATACTAAAACCACGATGACTGTCGATGACCAGACGAATTGGCCTTACTTTACTCCGTCACTATACGGAGATCCCGCCTAACCGAATCGAAAAAAAGGAAGAGGATTAATTATCTTTTTTATTTTATTGTCCATACTGACCACTGACTTTGTGTCTTAAATTTCTGGCAGAGATATTTGCTTTGTAAACTACAAAGATTTGGAGTTCTTTTAGAAAACCTGTGGTATGACTTAAGATGGTGACTTTTACATTCTAAGTCCGTCACCTCACACAATAAAATTTAAGATTACTTACATATGTTTAGTGTTGGTAAATATTTGTTATTAACGTTAAGTATGTTTTAGGATGTACGTCGATCTGGTTATTGATATTCTCATTCCGTGTAACATATGCTTACATATTTACACAGTTTTTTATGTTAAAATAAGTTTACGTCATAATACGTTTAGAATTCTAACAGAATGAAGTTGAAGAATATATTATCAGTATTATTTCAGGCAAAAGACGTCTACTGCTAGACACAGGTCTTTCAAAGGTCTCCGCATCCTCTGTCCTGATCCTGAGTCATGACAGCATCGCTACCAAGTCATTTGTCTTTTTATTATTTTACTAGCTTTTTCCCGCGGCTTTGCTCGCGTTAAATTCGCTGTTACACTGTTCCCCTTTCGTGGAAACAGAAGAAAAAATAAAAAGTAACCTTTATATATTACTCTCCATCCCTTCAACTATCTCCACTTAAAAAATCATGTATCACATCAATTCGTCGCTCCGTTTTGCCGTGAAAGAAAGACAAACATTCTGACACACTTTTCCATTTATAATATTAGTATGGATGGTGTACCCGATACTAAAAGTACTTCATTCACCATATCGTAAGGCTAGGCCACCGAGGTTATTAAAATACTATAAATGAGTTAGGGGTAGGTCGGGTCCCTATTGAATCAATAAACTATTAAAAATTGTTTTCGTTATTACTCATCTTGTTATAACACGAAGTGTACAATCTCTATTGTAAGTTTTCTAATAGATAATATTTAAAAACACCTGCTTTTTGACTACAATAGCTGTTTTATATTTTCCGTCTTCTTTACGGAAAATATGAAATGCACAACACTATTTAAGGGTTATTAAGAAACATCTAAACCTGTATCCAGTCTTACAGACTGGATACAGGTACCACGTCATTGATTTCTAACTTTACTAGCTGGCCAAAGGCAAGTGTAGGACCTATAAAAGATTTTTCCTCAATCAAAAAAGCTCAGTTTTAACTTAACATCAAATTTCATTTCTCCTCAATTTCCTATTCTTCTCCATGTAGCAACGTTTATCTCCTATAAACTACACTGATTTTGGTCAACATAATATTTTAGCCTGATGTTTTCCCGCCATTTCCTAACGAATTACACTAATTACGCGCACATTTGATAATTTCAAAATGAAAAAATACTTCGTTTTGCGTAATAGTTTTCTAGGCTATGTTTTGTATAGCACATACACTGTATTCAATAATACAGTACAATTACATCAGAGTAATGTTTAAGTGCATACTTATGTTTTGCAAACTTGTAAATGATGTTCAAGGTGCTTCAGTTTTATAGTTTTCTGTTTCACAGTCACTTGGTGATGTCATCTAATTGTCGACTGTAAAGAGAATGAATCTACTCTTTCAATAAAGTGTTTACTTTATACGGAATATTGTAATCACGTGAATGCCATTGACAAGATCTTGTTATTTTTTCTTACTTGAATAATAAATTAATCAGACAACTGATGTCTCGGTTATGGGTACATTATAATATGGCACTAACCAATGATGATTTCTGTTACCGCTTGGCTGATCCAACAGACTTCAAGGAAGCAGTAAGGGCTGCTCTATCTCCTTCAGAGGTTTGTTTTGAAGGTAATATTTGTGTATCAAGATTATTTTTTCGCTCGTTATTCCGTTACATTTATGTTACCTGAAATTCTGCTGTTCTAAGGATTACCATGAGCTGTTATAAGAGGAGAGAATTTTCAGCTTCCTAATGTTATTACTATATTTTTACTAAATGTACTGTTTACTAAAATAAGTAAAAAGTATATCGGCCCTATAAAATTAAAGAAATATATTTACATCGTTGTAATGTATTATTTGCTTACGAAATAAATGTTTAAAGTAATAGAATTTATGAAGAATTCTTGCGTGAAATCTTACGTAAGTTAGTATAAATATCGGTTTGTTATTAAAACATAATATTATAATAGTACTGTATTTTTTTTTGTAAATACTTTAATTGATTATAAAACTCATTCGAATGCCTGCCATCCTTACAATGTCGTTGTTTCTACTTATGCTTGCATTGTCCTTCACGTAATCTTCCGGCTTAGGAGGAATGAAGAACTATTTAAATTTTCTGACCTTATTTTGGCCAGCATCATACAAATCCATAGACATACAGCTTAAATGAAAAAGGTTGATTTAAGTTTTTTACTAATTTCATACTGTCGACACAGCCTTAAAAACTCCTTGGATTTTTTCTTCTTCTATTTTCTTATTTACTTTCGAATTAAAACCTTAGTATTACGGATGTGCTAACCATAAATATGAGAATAAGTTAGTGTATTCGAGTTTGACCTATTATGAATATTTATTCAAGTTTCCTGTTGGTATAATAACTATTTAATTCAAAGTTTATCCTTATTAGTTCATTGAACGACTTTGAGCTGTTATTATTCGATACCGTATAAAACCAGTTGACTGGCATTATTGCATGTGACTCTTAAGACGCTACTTTGAAAATTTTCGAGTTGAATTCGGCCGTGGTCAGAGGGGCGCGCCCCTCGGCGCGCGAATGAGACGGATATACTCTCGCTCACGCGCCGCCGCGCCGTGTGCGCCGTCGTCGTCCCGCCGGCCCTCAAGGACACGTTATCGCTCTGTGCCATAGTACAAATATATACAGTATTTCAACTTCCTAAAAACGGACGAAACGTGAGTTTATACCTACACGCTCACGATCGCGGAGGGAACAGTCGCTACTGTGCCGCAGTAACGAGCGGACTGTGTGTTATAATTTGAAACTAATTATATTATTCATATGTCAATTTCAAACAAACATGGCTGATATAAATACCTACCTTACTAAATGACTTAGGTATTTAATATTATAATATAGTATTTTGTGTATATCACGAAAACGGTTTGTTGTACTTAGGTCAATAATAATGAATATTTAGCCCCCCTTTATGTAATCCCCCATGCGTGTCTTTCACTTTGATCTAGGTAAATTTAAGCAATGACATCGATGTCTTTTTTTGAATGGATTGGTCACCCATCCATAAAGTGACCTCGATGCCTTTATTTCGACATTAAATAGATCTAATAGACCTGTTTAAAGTTTGGTTTTGGTTATCGATAAATTCAATTTCAAACAAACATGGCCAATATAATAAATACAGCACCCGGCCGTAAATATTACACATCGACTTTTTCTCTGACTCTCTACGAAGCCGAAATTGACCGATTGTATTTTTCTATAGGTTGATATGCAATATAAACGGCCCGGTACTGTACCTACTTTACTGAATGACTTGTTAAGTACCTTCTTAATATTATAATTTAGTATTTTATTTATATCACAAACATGGTGGATATAAATACAAACATATATATGTTTCTTTAAATTAAATGTATCAATCATAAAACAACACGTTTTTTACAGAACACTTCCTATTTATTTAAATATAAAATAGAAAAATAAAAAGTATTAATTTACAATTACAAAACTAAATGGAAACACAAAGTAGATCGCATGTTTACTATTGTTTACGTACCGCGCACCCGTTTGACTACTGGTTATACTGTGACGTCAGTCCGCGGTAGGTAACAGAAAATTCTGTTACGGAAAAACCTACTATCTACCGGTCTATTATGTTTATACATGTAGCCCCTATTTTTTTTTTAATTTACACCCGCGCAAGTTGTTATGAAGGCACAAAGCACATCCAGATTTAGAACAATAATTTGGGGATCACAAAAATAATTTGACCGCCTCGGGGTATCGGTCGCAGTGCACGAGGTCGCGGGTTTTAATCTCACGCAAAATAATAGAACTTTAAAAAAAATACAATAGCCCCACTATGTATTGTCCTGTGTCGCGGGGTATTTACAAACATTTACTTAGCTGACACAAAGAACATCCAGACTCAGGACAAAATTTGTGGATCGCACAAATAAAATTGTATTACGTGAGATTTGAACTCTAGGTGATTTTCCACCAGAGGGGCAAGACGAGGCAAAATTTGAAATCTTTATGTAAAAATGAACCGTATTGTTTAGGAAATAGAGTATATATTAACTTTGTAACAAAAACACTCGCTTCTCGCGATAGGCCTATTGTTGTTTGTTGCTACTTTTTGTTTGTGTAAAAATGAACCGTATTATTTCTCACATAGAGTTCAAAATACATTAACAAGAAACACGCATGTCGCGATGTCAATTTTTGGTGGAAAGAGTTCGGTGCGATTTCAATTCTCGTCTCGTCTCGCCCAAGGTTCTGGTGGACTCTTCATGCTGACTCACGATTACCAATTACTGCGCCCGCCACTGCCTAAGGCAGACAGTTTTTTTGTGTGATCTACAAACAACAGTCCTGAGTCTGAACGTTCTTTATGTTCGTTTGTTTCATGTTTGTAAACGTTCCCGCAGTGGAGTGCATGAGAGTTCAAATCTCACGTAAGAAATTTTTTTGTGTGATCCACAAACAACTGTCCTGAGTCTGGACGTTCTTTGTGTTCGTTTGTTTCATGTTTGTAAACGTTCCCGCGGTGGAGTGCATGAGAGTTCAAATCTCACGTAAGACAATTTTTTTGTGTGATCCACAAACAACTGTCCTGAGTCTGGACGTTCTTTGTGTTCGTTTGTTTCATGTTTGTAAAAGTTCGCGAAAGTAAAAAGTATTATTATTACCTACCTACCTAAGCTTGCAAATAAAATAGGTACGTAATATTATTTCTTTGATTTTTTCAGTTTCACACAGCTCCTAGGTATTGTCGCGGAGACTTTTATAAAGAACATCCGAACTCAGGACAGTAATTTGTGAATCGCTCAAACAACTTTTTTGCTTGTATTCGAGCCCGCGACCTCGTGCACGCAAGCCACTACCGCGACCGCGCCGCACTGCCCGCGCCACTGAGGCCGTTTCAATTACGTGATCTTGACGAAAACGGTTATAAAACTTATAACACTTGAGCATATAGTCTAAAATCGCTTATATAAACAAACGCTTGCATTACCAAAGGGTCAACAGTAACTAGGTACTTAGTTGAGTTAAGGCGAACTTTACCTAAGTTTTATAAAAGACATAACTACAAAAATATTTTACGATACAATGTTATCGAAATAACTATTATAAAATAATACTATTATTTATTTAAAAAAGAGAACAAAGTATTAATAAAAACTTAGGTATAAATATTTTAAACCTAACCTATATATTTTACCTACGATATAAAATTACGCGATAAAATTTAGTACGAACGGTGAGTCGACATGCACAGGTCCGGCGTCGAAGAGGGCCATCGCCCGACTGAATCGTCGACCATACTCATTCTGTATCGATCGTTAACTTACCGGTATAAGGTCTGAAATTGCGATGCGCCCGCAACGATCCGGAGCACTTAGAAATTGCTAAAATCTTATTTGATTCATTAAAAATTATTGGTTGTAGTTATGTAATGATATTCTACAGTAATACTAATATTGATGTTACGAATGTATTTGAGTAATTCCTAAGCATAATGATAGTGTACTTTCCGTGTAATATGTAAAAAACTGTTTTTGTAGAGGTGTTTTCAAAAATAAATATGATCGAGCCAAAATCAAGCTATCGCGTTTTCGTAATTACAAAAACCTAGTTAAAGGTATCAATTTACCTATATTAAAATTCTAGATCAATAGGTCTTTTCATATTCCTGTAGTAGTTGATGAAAGATAGTGCATTTTATCAATGTATCATCTTAACATATTAAAGTAACTAATATAATTTAATTAAATACTGGCGTAATTAATTTATAAATGCATTAAATGTGACTTGATTACTTTTTAATTTGTATTTTATTATGATTTTTATTTATTTCTATAAAAGTGTAAAATAGATTTTAAAGAAAGTATTTTTAGTTACGAGAATTACCCTACAGATGAAATGCTATCAACACTTCTCATTTCAACCTCCTTTACTTGAGCGTAAATTGGAGGGAAACTTGACCTAGTAACACCATGCTGACAATCTGACACAATAGACAACATTTCAAATTTTACAGTTCCAAAAATAAAAATACTGTTTTTTTTTGTGACTCGTGCCGTAATTTTGCACTAAAAGTAATATTAGTACCTATCTGTAGGAGGCATTCTTTTTATGAGCTTTGAACCTATATTATCTATGTTTATCCGTTTTCTAGTACCCATAGTACAAGCTTTGCTTCGTTTGGGACTAGGTGGCGGTGGTGTGAATGTGTAAGGATTATTTATGTATTTATTTATATGATTTATAACCGTTGTAACCACTAGTTACTGTCCTATTTCTTATGTAAACATAAACAGTGATGATTACCTTACTCAAAGATGAAAAGTTAACATAAAAAGAAGGCAACAGATGTGTTAGTGAACACTTCATAAGCCAACTAGGTCAGAAAATAAAGAACTCTTTAATAAAAAAAACTAAACTCATTTTAAAGCTCTCAATAGGGATCATGAACTTTGGCGCAGAGATTAAAATATTTAAATTTAATGCGTAAAGTATGTCCAGTCTTGATGCTAATATGTTATCATATCAGTGTAATCAAGCATTATCTCACTAATGATGTGAGCTTATCTTAACTTTTAATTGTATTTTACAAAAACTCTCTTGATCTAAAACATTACATAGCACAAAAGGACCACTTCCCTAAACGAATGGATGAAATTTTGGCATACTAATACCACTCTATCCAGAGTTTTATCGTTAAAATATTTATCTTTAGCGATATCAGCGCAGAAGTAGCTACTTACCTGTGTGTTTTTAGTCTATGATTTCTTGAAAAAGGGTTTTGTTTTCGAAATAGAAGATGACCGTCTCTACAGCAGAACATTTCGAAGTCAATAAGTATGATGGTAATATTATAATTACAATGGTATTGACTTGATCTTAGGCATAACAATTGATGATCAGCTCACTTGGAAACCTCATGTACAACAGGTGTGCAAACGACTAAGCAAAACTGCATTTGCTTTGTCACAATTAAGCAAACGTGTGTATATTGATGCTCTATTAACAGCGTACCACGGAATGGTAGCTTCCATTTTAAGATTTGGTGTCATTTTTTGGGGTCAGTCAACTGATCGTGAGCTTGTATTTAGAATGCAGAAAAAATTTATTAGGTCTATGTGTGGTTTAAAATCAACGGATAGCTGTGTGCCATATTTTAAATCATTGCGAATATTAACATTACCATCATTGTACATTCTTGAAACTGTATTAATTGTAAAAAATAACATACATCTCTTTCAAAAAATTTCCGATGTACGAAGATTACCCGTACGAGCTAAGTATGTCATACTCCAGTAAAATAAGCATTCAACCTCGGAATGGAAGCGAATAAGCTGTAAATTTGCATAAACCTTTGTTTTGGTGTACTAATGACTGGTAGAAAAGTCTCATATGATCACGTGTCTGCGTCATAAGTTATTCAAGGTCAAAGGTCACGAAAATCAGTTTTTTCCCATTATCTCGTTTTCTATGGGAAATACGCATTTAACGTCATTATAAATATTGTAGATCATAAAATTGTCTACAAAAAATATCTGAACACTTTTCTCCTAAAAAGCATCGCTTTCGAGATATCGTGACTTTAGAGCGCAGGAAAGTCGTATTTTCGACTATATGCACACACTAGCTTTTTCCCGTGATTTCGCTCGCCTTTATAAATATTATGAAAAATAAGGCTTATTTCAATATATAGTAGCATATGCATGCTTGGTCTCAGCCTAATCGGTTTGAAATTGACAAAGTTACATACAAACTTCCATCCCCTATCTTATCCCTTTAGGGGTAGAATTTATCAAAATCCTTTCTTAGCGGATGCCTACGTTATATCATCTACCTGCATGCCAAAATTCAGCCAGATCTGTCCAGTGGTTTGGGCTGTGCGTTGATAGAACACTAGGTATGTGGTAGGAGTATTCCTACTGGAGAAACCACGTTAATAACGCACGCACAGCCCAAACCACTGGACAGATCTAGCTGAATTTTGGCATGCAGGTAGATGATATAACGTAGGCATCCGCTAAGAAAGGATTTTGATAAATTCTACCCCTAAAGGGATAAGATAGGGGATGGAAGTTTGTATGTAACTTTGTCAATTTCAAACCGATTAGGCTGAGACCAAGCATGCATATGCTACTATATATTGAAATAAGCCTTATTTTTCATAATATTTATAAAGGCGAGCGAAATCACGGGAAAAAGCTAGTGTGTGCATATAGTCGAAAATACGACTTTCCTGCGCTCTAAAGTCACGATATCTCGAAAGCGATGCTTTTTAGGAGAAAAGTGTTCAGATATTTTTTGTAGACAATTTTATGATCTACAATATTTATAATGACGTTAAATGCGTATTTCCCATAGAAAACGAGATAATGGGAAAAAACTGATTTTCGTGACCTTTGACCTTGAATAACTTATGACGCAGACACGTGATCATATGAGACTTTTCTACCAGTCATTAGTACACCAAAACAAAGGTTTATGCAAATTTACAGCTTATTCGCTTCCATTCCGAGGTTTGCCCCTAATTAAGCCTTATTTGACTGTACTATCAATAATTTATGTCAAACAACGTGTAAGACTGCTCTCATGCATAAAAAGTTTTTTTGGCTTAGCTCCTAATTTTTTTAATAAGTTGCCTAATGATGATATGGGATATGGGGGAAGACCCTTAATGTTCAACAAATCAAGAAATCATTACATGCATTACTGCTTGATAAATGTTATTACACACTAGATCAATTTTTAAATGATAAAAGTATAGTATGATAAAAGACAATTTTGTAAAACATCTGAACATATTCATGAATTATTATTATATTGATTAATTAAAAAATTATAATGATTTAACACTGACATTTTTTGTATATTATTAGTTTTAAGCATTTATGTATAATTTAACGTTGACATGTAATTATTTGATGTCTTTTTTTTTAATATTTGTATGTCCGAGTGACAAAACATAGCGCAAATTAATTTACTTAAGTTCACATTTTATGTATTACCTGTGTTTTTGACAAATAAATGAATTGTATTGTATTGATTTTAATGTTAACTAAGCAGAGCAATGAAATTAACGTCAAGGAGACTGACCCTGTCGTCCCAGATACCGCTGGAAAGATGTGGTTAAGAATGATCTGAGGGAACTTCAGGTCAGCGACTGGCAAGAGGTGACCAAGGATCGAGCACAGTGGCGTTCTCTCGTGTCGGAGGCCAAGACACATTTTGGGTCATTGAGTCAACGGAGTAGGTAAGACTCGTACGACTTTTTTGTAACAAAATCTCCCAGTTTTTATTATGTAGAGTCATTCTAAGTAAGTAGTTACTTAAATTGGCTACACGGGCATGAGTGCTGTCAACAACAAAATTGTGTCATTGACGATGTAAATATCTGAAAAAAACAGATTGTTGAAAGAACAAACAAATTAAGAATTTTTTTTTAGATATTTTTACATCGTCAAAGACACAATTTTGTGTTTGTTCTCTCAACAATCTGTTTGTGTTTTAGACACCTACAAGTATTATATGTGCTTGTTATTAAACATCACGTGATAATATTGTTTACAAAATACAGGTACGTAATTAATAATACGTATTTCTTAAAGAAGTTGAACACTAAAGTAAACATTGCTAGCCTTTTAATGTCGTACTGAGGAATGGTTCCTTCATTGATGGGGGAAAACTTAGCTCACATAATATAATGGCGCATACACAGTTTGGTACAGAGTTAATTTCTAATTTTCCTTCCTTGGTGAATTATATTATTGTAGCGACATTTGTATTCTTAGTCCTAAATAAGGATAATAAAAAAGTAAACAATAATTTATACATAAATATGACAATTTATTATCAAATGTTATAGTAATATCAATACATTGTTTCAGTCATTTCAATATTTACAAACATGTGAAATAACATTAGCAGTAAAGCATGGATTCGGTGCACAAATACAAATTTAATATTTATTATTATGACTGTTACACAGCAGTTACATTTTATATACAATTTTCGTCCACTTTGTAGACAAAGCTGTTTTTAAATCTAAACTAATGAAGATAAGAGAGCTCTTGAAAATTATAACTGGAGAGCTAATAACATAAAACATTAATTACCTTGAACCTAGATCGAACAATGGATCACCTTGTAATCCATCTCATAACATTTTGTTCTACAACGTTGTCTATATTCGCTCGCAAAAAATATGAAATATAACATTGACAAATGTCTTACCAATAAAATCTAACACTTTCCGTTGCCAGAATAAACCATACGCCAGATATCTTATCTAATACATTTTTATAAATTTAATACTGATCTTCTGCAAGCACAATCGAAATTTTAATCAAAACCATATCATAACATAAATCGTATATTCATCACGTACATTTCAAAAATGAACCTAAACGTAATAGTAAATGCGCAAAAAGCCTCACAAAATTAAAGCAACTCTACAGCTATCTGTGATGTATGAAGTAAATTATATGTAAAAAGTAATTAGTGAACTGAATAAATAATAGGAATAGTAAAGCTTAATATATAATGCAAGTATAAGTGAATGTAGACCGAGATTCAGGCGTTGCAATCATGATTCTAGGTGATGCAACGAATCGAGAGCTGAGCACCGTTACCTGCGTGCGCCGGCAGCCGGACGTGCGGGATGCACCGCCCTCACGCTGTCATGCATGCCACCCACCGCACAATAAATTAGACTGACTCATTAATTAACAACATATCTAACCTGAGCCGCTAATACCTCCTAACAGGAACCCCATATTTCATAAATGCACTCTAGCTCTCCTACAACTTAATGTACTACACTCCTAAAAGCAAATAACGCTACATTTCTAAGCAGTCTCGAGGCCTTATATTTAAAAAATACACTTGATATCACAAAATATATACCGTAGCGCATAAATGCGCACACTGGTGTCGTTTTTATAAACAAAACTGTCCTTTGTCCATTATTCGAGAGCATCAAGATGGCGGGATCAAGTCTCCGATTCAAAATATAGCACTTTAAGGGTTTTGTACTACATATGTACTAATTGTACCCTAAACCACACATTTGTACCTCTTAGGGTAAAGGAAGTATGCCCCAACTTACCTGGACCCGCTACTTTGATGTCAAAGTGGCTGGACCTTCTGCAGCGCTGCTCAGAGGCTGGAAATTCACACACGAAGGTTTAGTGCTATATATGTACATACATGTACTCAATTTTCATTACATAATTGTATGTGCCGAATAAAAGTTAACCGATTAGAACATTGGTCCCGCCACTTTGATGTTTCATGTTATAGCTGAAAACATATGAAAATCGTTAGATATTAAGTAAAATCAAATGTGTATGTTTAGTACGACCTAAGTACAAAAGCATATATAATATTCATATGTATAATCGATGTACTTTAAAAGTTATCTATCTTTCATCGTTATATTTGAAATGGACACTTTTATGCAGAAATGAAACAACAAAAATATTATTATGTATTTATATTGATTTAAATTATAACTGCTGATTTTTGTGTTATAATGATTAAACTAACTTAAATAATAAAAATAAAGTTCAATAAGACTTATTATTGTGCAGTTGTGAAAAAAAAAATTAAAATTGCGTTGAACAGACACGTATGAACTTTTCGGAGTCATTCCAAAATTAATTGTCTACTTATATAATTAAACACTTGGTCATTTGATGATGGTATGCCGTGAATAAAAAATACTTTGTTATTTTCAAATACCTTTTTTTGGGCTTCTCATGGCACTACACTTTTCCGGCCTGGTAGTATTTTTCTCTTCATTGTTAATGTAGAATACCACTAACACAATGTAAATTAACTTGTTTTGTCGCTCACGTAAATACAGATATTATTATATCAATATTACTACAATTATCAATCGCGTTTACGTATAGAAAGATGATACAGTACCGTCGCAAAAATCATTATGGTTGATACTCAATTTACTACCTACCCTCATGTTAAATAATATTAAATACATACAAATCAAAAAAATAAAGGGATTTAGAAAATAGTAACATAAATAAAATATTTGAATTGTTTTACAATATTAGTGCATTACACCTGTCCAATTCTATGAAAATAACGAGATTTGGAAATAAAATAACGATAATGAAAGATATTTTTTAAATTATTTAGATTATACATATGAATATTATATATGTTTTTGTACTTAGGTCGTACTAAACATACACATTTGATTTTACTCAAGATCTAACGATTTTCATATGTTTTCAGCTATAACATGAAACATCAAAGTGGCGGGACCAATGTTTTAATCGGTTAACTTTTATCCGGCACTTACAATTGTAATGAAAATTGAGTAGGTACATGTCTGTACATATATAGTACTAAACCTTCGTGTGTGAATTTCCAGCCTCTGAGCAGCGCTGCAGAAGGTCCAGCCACTTTGACATCAAAGTAGCGGGTCCAGGTAAGTTAGGGCATACTTCCTTTACCCTAAGAAGTACAAATGTGTGGTTTAGGGTACAATTAGTACATATGTAGTACAAAACCCTTAAAGTGCTATATTTTGAATCGGAGACTTGATCCCGCCATCTTGACGCTCTCCATTATTCACAATGCAGAAACCACAACATGAATGTATGGTCAATCTTTGTCACGTAGCAACTCCGATTTTGCACTTTTTTCATTACCGTGAAATGAAAAATTTGCATTATCTTTTTGTATATATGCTTTGTCCAATTTTGCTGAAGGTAGGTCGTTTTCGATAGGTGTAACAACAGGTGTTCCTGATGTTATTGGGGCGGGGCTTATGTTCTCACCTCTACAGAACTCTTGAAGCCAACGTTCGGAATTATACGAGGGACCTTCTCCACCTAGTTCGGCAGGTAGAATGTCCAGAGGTAACGCATCGTGAAGCGTTGATAAATTATTTCCATGTAGCACTATACGTTCACGAGTCTTCGTTTTAAGATACGGTTTTATTACGGCGAGAGCGGTTTCCACATACCAAGGTTGACCGATGAAATGTATGCTTTTAAACCGCACTGGCATACAATCCTGTAGGCAATCTATCATCATTTTCAACACTTTTGCTTGTAAATTACACGATTGTTTAAATGTAAATTCAGTCCAATCAACTATAATAACATATCCGTTAGCCTGATTTTGAACATCTTCCAGAGTTCTTTCTATAGTAAGTAAGAGCGATCTGAACACGGAGAGTAAAGGACACGCGTGAGGAATCCAGTTGGATGCGTACATTAAGAGTACACAACGTCCACGGCGGTCACGCTGGGCTAGCACGCCGGGCAGGCCGTCAGCCAGCGCGCGAAGGACTCCACCATCTGCCGTCGCCCATAGCTCGGGGTGCTCGCGGCGGTACTGGTGGTAACTCACTAATAACTCGAAGCTTTGTTGCACGTCGTGTTTCCGTGCGTACAGAAAACGCCGCAAAAAGTTATCGTCTTGACATCTACTTTTGTCACGGAGGGCGAGGTTGAGGCTTGAGTCCACAGCATCTTTGAGGGCGACAAGAGCACGTTGCCTGTCGCTGTCTGTGAGTCGTTTTCTTGATACTTGATCGCACAGGCGCTCATTTTGCATCTGATGCAGTTTCCAGTCGTATTCAGCGTACTCGTTCATGACTGGTTTGTGTGTGAGTCATGCGTCCTTTCACTAGTACAACGTGAAGTTGCGCGCGCGCCGCCTGCTGCTCGGGGCCGACTGCGCACCGTGTTCGCGCCGCAAGCCGCCGCCATCGTTGCTCGTTCATTAAACCGTGTAATGCCCCGTTGAGTCGGGACAGTTACTCGCACAAGTTTACTTGCCTCGTTATTATTGTTTAATTACATAAAGTAAATATTTCGGATCATCAAGCACGATGTCATTTAATTATATCAGACTGTTTGAATCTAGTTAGATATTAGTCTATTTTTAGACTTTTCTTTTCACTCCACTCTTGCTACCGCTTATTACCTTTTATTACATAGGTACCTTTGATATTGAAGTAGTAATACAAGATATCCTTATAGATACTTAAAGTACTTACTTACTTAGTAGTAAGTTAGCAAACGGAATTAAACTTGAGTATTAATATTTTGTAGGTCTAGTTTAGCGAAAACCTTATCTATTTATTAAACGTTATCATCCTTATCGACATAAAATCGATTATAAATACAGATTTCGTGTTTCATTATTGTCAATATTATGGTGTAATACTTGCTAATTTTCACATATTATTATTTTTATTTACAAAAAAAAATATTACACAACCTTGTTCAAGATTAATGTATGATACCTGTAGATAACCTTGAAACTATCATATCAGCCCATTAATGTACATCACTGCAGGGACGGGCCTCCTCCCGTGACGGAGGGATACTTGGCCTACTAATACCACGCTGGCCAGACGGATTGGTATAGGGTTTAATTTCAAGTTTTCCTACTTTTTATTACGTAAAGATAATGTTCACGGACAGTCCCTTAGTCGGTTTTTACGACACCCATGGGATGGGGACATATTGTATTTATACTCCGTCACCACATGGAGAAAAGAAAAGAATTACCTTTATGCGTAAGGTAAAGACTATACAAAATCATAAAGCATATTTTTAATACATTAATAATTGTATTAGTTGTAAAATAACAGAGATAAAGAAACTCATTTACCAGCTCTACTGTCCTCAAGTTAAACGCATTCAAACAGGTCATAACTTGCCCAGCCGGAGCGAGTTATAAATAAAAAAACTGAAGGTTGGCAGTATACCGGTCAATTGGCTGGCTGGTTTGTGCGATGACGTAGTAGCCGTGCGCAAGAGACGCACAACATACGATAGAGCGAGATAGCAAGACGCTTTGTAACAATTATTTCTATGAAGCCTTATTCGTAACGTACAAACGGATGGCCGAAAATCGAATAACGTCCGCGCTTTGTTCACTTTATCGTGTAGTTGCCGTAACAGGCAACAATATGTACTTACGACGCATTCATAATTAGTACTTAAAATACTCGATTGTTTTCTATTCCTCTTACTACACGCTACTTTACGATGAAATACTTATTGAAATAATTCGCAAATCATTGTCGTGTTATGTAATTACTTGGTTCTGTTATAATTTGTATAACTAAGTGATTTTAAAAGTCATTAATTGTTAATAATATTTTGAGTTATTATCTTTTCAATTAGCGGACAGACATTATTGATGTGTAGGGTTTTAATATATTTTATGAAAATATAAAATTCAATCTTGCCGTGACGTAAATTTTCAGAAATTGTTTGAGTTATAAAGAAAATAATATATTGTTTCCTTATGAAAGACATCAACGTCATCCTTAACAAACAAAAACTGTTTCGTCATAAACAATAACGTTATATTAACTTGTTGACAAAGCTTCATTATCAAAACCTTTTTGTTAACCAGGCTCAGACAATGAACTCATGGGATCCGAGTACTCACATTTTACAAAGACAACCTAATTGACGATTCCAGTAACGTCACTAACGTAACTATAAAAAAAAACATACTCTTTTCTTGGCAAAAGGTTAAACAGGCACACAACTCATCTATGAAAAGAACATTGTTCAACTGATTACCAGAATTATTCGCACAATGAATGAGGTTTTGTTTATAAATAACTTTGTCGATGATACTGCATTATTTTTTAATAATATCACTGAACTTGTGTCAAGATAATGAGTACAGGGCAACGACTTTTTAAAAATTAACTGAGCCGATGCATCTTATGGTCGTTGGCCCCTATGACTCGCCTAGGTCGGCGGACGTTCGAGTAAAAATAGATACTGTGGACTTGCGAGTCTATGTTGATAGGACCACTGTACACTGTACAGTCACGAGCAATAATATGTACACATTTTCGCATTTTGTAAACCAGTTATCTAAAGTTCTGCCAATCCAAAATTGAAAATTCGAAGATTAATTCAAAACTGTACGGAACCTCTTCTAAATTACGAATTCATTTTGATATTGTAATGTCTAGATAAACGTGCAGATAGTTTAGAAAATTTGAAAATGTGTACATATTATTGCTCGTGACTGTACAGTAGTCTACAGTGCAGTGGCGTGTTGTATATACAACGTATTGTTACATATTGTAATTCAATTTACGTGGGAAATGATAGTAGAGACGGAACACAAAGTTACTATAACATACTCTAGTGTTTTGATAGCATTTCTCTGTGTGTGTAAGTACTGATGTAAAGGTAAGCACACGTGGGTCTTATTCACTTCTTTATCGAATTTCTAATTGTTGAATAGTACCTTTGTTACAGCTCTAAGGGTTTTAAACTGACATAGAGTTTGTATCACACGGATGCTTTCTCTGACCATAACTAAGCCGCTACCTACCCTGGAACACAACCTGTTATGTTTTTATAGTAATTGTATAAGCTGCTGTATCCTTTCACCTCATCACACAGCATTTTAACACTATTGCTTGGCGGCGGATTAAACGGCCACAGAAGTGTTACTGACCTAAAATGCCCGCTAAAATCCATCGCTACTGTAGTGACCATCACTAGGTGGTATTGGTACTACAGTAGCAAGGGAAAGAAAAGATGAGAAACAAGTGTATAAGGGATCATGGCTGGTCTTGTGGTATTGCAACGAGGTTTAATGTTTTAAACTTCTTACTTGCTACGAGCTATTATTACTAAGCTTATCTATAAATACAAAGAGGAGTTTGATACCATAAGTGAAAGACAGGACTGCATGCACGGAGTAGAAGAGTTTCGAGGACAAATTTCGCAGTAATGTTAAGCAGCGGACATATTGTCTTTCATAAAGTTAATCAGGTAGCTAGTTAAATAACAATGGCCCTTCTAAAAAATCGTTATATAACTTTGTTGTGATAGTTTACCGGAAAAAATGTAGGTAACCGTAGCTCGGTAACAAGCAAAAAGTTGACTTCGTAATTATATAAAAAAAACAATAGATACAGTCTACCCACGGACTATATAGTTTATTGATAAAAAAGTATTACTTAATGTATTAGATTTTATTACTACCGTCTGTCTGTCTGTCATTACTGATAGATAAGATCTCTAAGTAATCTAAAAATCTTATTTGTATCTAGCTCATTCTTCTTTACATCATCCGAGTGGTGAAGGTTTAAGAATGTATTTGGTGTCACCACCCCGATATTAAAGATATTATTATGTATTCGAAAAAGAAAGAAGATAAAAATTGACAGAAAGATAGATGTAACAAAATAAATACTAAAGTACCAGGCCGTAAATATTGCACATCGACTTTTGTAAAGACAATCGATCAATTTCGGCAGTATTTACGGCCGGTACCTGTACAATGATAGAGACTATATCTACAAAACTGCTTGCGCAGTTTAAATGTGAGATTATTGAATAATGGAGGTCAGTAATACCAGAACACAGCTCAGGTTAATCTGGTACCTGTGATATGAACCACAGCCCTAATAATTTTACCAGCTACTCTGGCTTTCCATCTAAACACAGTAACATTTGCACACTACTGCTTAGAGGTCAATTAAATGACCACAGCGGTGGTACGGACTAATCGACCATTTGCTGAATAGCCACCACTTGATTTGTATATAAAATACACAAACGTTTGCACAATAACATTGCAAAAGTAGAACATTTCTATTTACTTTCAAACAATTATTGAGGAAATAACCAAATAAGTTAAATAAACACATCGAGTACTTCGCAAAACTCGGTCCCGTTATCGATTTTCACAGATATCTATTGATAAGGGGACATTATCGTTATCGACAAATTGTTAAGTTCAGATAAAACTAATCTCATGCTGCGTTTACATTTAAACATATAACATACTAAATATTATTTTTATTGTTTAATAATATCAGTTCATAAATGACCCACTGCAGGGTAGTTTTCATAAATGACCCACTGCAGCCTCTTATACCGATACAGGCAAACTTGGCCATATATTTTTACGCTAGATGTATTTTTTTCTTTGGCAGTCAATACATCTGCTATTCTATTCTTTAAGTTACGAGCTTACCCGTAACTGTTGTCATTAGATTAGGTTTTAATATCAGGTTAACCCCAACTGAACCTTTATAATTAATAATTAACATTTTATTTGGGATAACCTTAAGAGAACAATTAGGAAATAGCTCTACACCACCTATTTTTATTTTATAATGATTTAGCAATACGAGCATGACTTTGCCGAACCTGATGAAAAGCGCGAAAACAGCCCGCGTGTTATTAAGAATGGTAGTCAAAAAATCGTGACTCTCAGTGTCCTTTTGTGTTCGTAAAGATAATGTAAGTGAAATTTCCCTTAAGACATCGTGGCGCTTACGACATCCACGAGGTGAGTTAGGGGGGTGACATCATGTCATTGAATCCTTTCTCGGTCATGATACAGAAACTTATTTTCTAAAGTAAATATTGTTATATTAAGTAGGTAATTACTTAACTAATACGCACTAATTTAAAGTATTATAACGCAAACGTATTGACTGTATTATAAATGCATAAAAAATATGACAACAATATAACTACAAATGATTAGTCTTATTAATAAATAAGTACTATGTTTTGTGACTAGTTTGCCATTGTCAAACTACGAAATTTACGAAATAGTCAATAATAAATTGGGTTAGTTAGGTATATACCTAACTACAGAGTTATCTTGTTATTAATATGGGTAAGCAATCCACCCACCATCGGTCCCGGCTAGCAGGTGTGTCGGAATCCTAACAGACCGGTCACACTAAAACCAAACGGCCTTATTACAAAATATGGTCTAACTATAAACCACGATTAATTACGTCACAAAACCACTGTTTTTGAAATTTGTTATTACAAAATCAGTCTTAACGCTAAAGTATTAAAACTGATTTTGTATTAACAGATTTATGATTTTGT
This sequence comes from Schrankia costaestrigalis, assembly GCA_905475405.1. Classification (NCBI taxonomy): domain Eukaryota; kingdom Metazoa; phylum Arthropoda; class Insecta; order Lepidoptera; family Erebidae; genus Schrankia; species Schrankia costaestrigalis. The sequence goes on along the minus strand of FR997843.1, from coordinate 10,487,455 downwards.
ATTTGTTAATACAAAATCAGTTTTAACACTTTAGCGTTAAGACTGATTTTGCAATAACAAATTTAAAAAACAGTGGTTTTGTGACGTAATAAATCGTGGTTTATAGTTAGACCGTATTTTGTAATAAGGCCGTAAAAGTCAACGTTACGAGATAAGGCTGTATTATTAGCTGACAGGTAAATGGTTCGCGTTGGCGGTTTCCGATAATGCAGAGGGCAAGGGCTACTGAAATATTCTTTTCCTTCTTTTTACGTGAAGGAAGAGCTTTGTGTTTACGCAATAATCGCCTAGAGCTCATCAATGTGTTTATATCGGACTCCCCTTCACCCGCTTACCAACTAAAACCTCCAAGCCATTTGCGGATTTACACGAGGAGTCTGGGGGACTTAATAGCAACCCCGGAGACTCAGACAAAGACTGCGTTCACTAGACGGACCTCACAAAAGTATAGTAGAATGGAGTGAGTGCCCTATTTCATTCTGAACTTTTGATAACAATCGCAGCAAATTCTGGTTATCGTCACGCCTCAGGGTCACTATAGCAGCTCTATCCCATATTGTGACTCCTTTTTGGGCCTACCGACAGGCAAAAGAAAAGTACGCTAAGTATACTACTGGGTCACTACATGCGAATACCAATTTCGACATATTAAATGAATGTCACTCTCAGAGTTATTCGGTGTATAATCAGGAAAATAAGGTTTACCTTTCATCACAACAAAAAAAAAAAACATCGGATAAGCTTAGTTTCTGTAAATCTCACTTTATTAATATATGCATTTGCGGTATTGCGTACAATTTTGAATAGATTTGATTTTCATCAAATATTTAGTCTTGATTGGATTGGTCCAACCTCATCGATTTGAATTGCAGCCAACTAATTTGAGGTTTTATTACAAACTGGTATAGTTTGCTATTTGGTTCAACCACAAACAAAATTACCTTTAATTGCTTAGAACTGGTAAATAAAATACTTTATGTTACTCTTTTGGTAAATAAATTATGTGTGTGCCTGTATATATATCATACATATATCATTTATAAGATAAAATTAAGACTAAAATAAATAAATGAAAGTACTTAAATAAAAAAATAAGTCAATGACAGATAAATTAATAATCTGTGTGAGTCAGACGATCTCTTAATAACGCGTTGAACATTATAAAACCTGTTTAGATGTTATTACTCGTAATAAATTCTTTTTTTTTTTCACTTACAAAATGTGCACCTTTTGGGTTGAAAATACGCCTTCAGGTCAATGTACTACACCACCATAAAAGTAAATAAAAAACAAAAAGAATGTAATTCTGACTCCGGCATTTAAACTTATTTTACTGTCACTGCACAGAACCACTAAATACAAGTGGCACAAAATTAACATATAATAGAAAATAGCTGCCTCTGTAATACCAAATAGGCTTTAATACATCTTCATATCCTCAACCTGAGAATATGCTTCTATGACTATATACTAGAAAATATATTATTACAATTATTTAAATATATTATTATACTGGAAATAAGTCAAAAATACATTTGCGGAAACACTCACATCTCTTAAATGAAATATAAAAACTACTACAGTGAACAATTTTGCAAAACAGAGATAAAAAAGTAATGAACTGTAAGAAACAACTTGAAACAACTAATTGCTGTAAACTTCAATCCCAAGATAATCGTTTAGATATACAAGCGTAATACTTGATCCGTACAACACCACGGTAATCTTACTCCTTGCACCAATCCACTACGAGGTTAGAATTTATTATCTTATCTGATGGACTTAATTATAACCAAGAATATTCTTGCATGCAAATGTTCATATCTTCCGTGAAACCAGGAGAGAGCGTGCATTGAAGCAAACAACATTACTTTGATGTTAGACGCTCGTCAATACGACACAGGCATACCTACACTCGTTCATTTACTAATTAAATGTTGTCGATATCATCCCACGCGAATACGATTATTCCTGCTAACCTAATTAGAGACAATCTTAGAATAGATCGCATCTTCAACCTACCCACGCTATTGTTTTGTTTGTAATCGAAAGTATTATTTAAAATGTTTTCTGATTATTTTTTAGTGTTGTCTGTCATCTTTGATTAGGTTTGAGCTTCAGATTTCAGCTCACTGCGATGTAAATATTGATATAAAGTATCATATTAAAGTTTCATTCTATTACAAACATTCTTGGACGCATTTTACGATAGGTAATATATAATAATATTATATCTTGACAATAATAATGGATGTTTGTATTCTAATTCATCAGGATTCTTTTAGTATCTATTTCTTTGAATGAATCATTGTTTTTATGATATCACGAACAATATAGTTTATTAACATTCAACAATAGCTAACGTCTTGAAGGATAGTAGAAAGAGAGAAGATAGTTGTTATCAAAGTACAAACCACCAAGCCAATTTGTCAATGTGTTGATAATGGCATGATGGTCTCTTTTTTGGTATTGCCACAACATCAATAAAAGATAAATTAAAGAAATCTGTTTGGCGGTGCATGTGTTTTATGTAAATGCTAAATTTGCTTAACTTGTAAATGCCCAAACATAATACATATAAAACAGGTAGGTAAACCGTTGAGTTGCACAAAAAGCGGCCTCCACAGGCGGCAAGGCTGTTTGGCCGGTTTCGAACCCCGATAAATATAGGTTCCCCACCGCATACTTTCGTCTGATCAATAGTTAGAGTTCGTGAGATAGGTATATTGCGAAAACTTCTACGGAATATACACCTAATAGCTCTTAATATAGAGACAGAATATCATAATATAAAACCTCTTTCATAATTTTTAAACCAAATTAAGCTAACGTTTATTCTCTACATTAGAGATATTTACGTAGAATGTTTTTGTTTAATTTTTAATAATTTTTTACTTGACTCCAATAAGAAAACCACTTCAACGTACTAACGCAAGTAAACAACCATTCTTTATTTGTATAGAAAATAGGCTGCCGTCCGATTGTGTGAATTTCAAATCCCACGCAGACCTTGTTGTTATTGTTTTATTTTTATTCAAAAATGATCACTCTGAGATTGAAAGTTCTTTGCGTCCGTTTAATTTATGTTTATAAAATTTCTGTGATCTCAATTTAAAAAAAAAACAAGTACATTTTAGTACCTTTTGGCATCAGCCAAACCCGATACAAAAAAAAATCGCCTCCACAAAGTCTCACAAAATATTACAAAACTAAAGATATGATATCTAGTTTACTTAGTCCACATTATCTTAGTAAATATATGCTAATTAGGCCTCATAAAGAGATAAAGTAACGTAAATGTAAATATATTTCGTGTATTTTATTTGTTTTATTGTAACACTGCTTACACACAGACGGGCAAGTTAGTTTTGGGTGATTCGTTCAAAGATAAAGGTGAAAAAAGGTAAACAATATTCATAACATAATAATTTTAACCTTTGCACCAGAAAATAAAATTCATAGTTATTGATATATAAAAAATAATTTTGAAATTATCACTATTAAATTATTTTTTTCATGCTTAAAACAGGTGGAAATATTTGATGCAACCACGTCGTCCAAGCGGTGTGGACGTGTGTCAAGTACTCGTAATATGAATACAAACAAAATATAAGTTTTTTTAATCTTGACAAGAAAAAAGGCTTTACTATGTGTGTGAGAATAAAACAGGTAGGTAAGTAGAAAATTAAGTAGAAATTGCGATCTTATCACGAGATGATGGATAACAGAAAATCTTTGAATAATTTGGGTACTATGGTTATGTAGTTACTAAATATTATTATGTAGATTGTCTGTAGTAAATAGTTTAATAAAATATACCTAAACACAAAACAATTAATAAAAGCCAACAAGTGTCTGTTTATTTACTCGTTTAGGGACACAAACAAAAATCTTACATATTTAAAACCTATTGTAATTTTTTTTTAACTTTATACGTTGAATATGAATTAATTCAACGTATAAATGTACCTAATTAGTACAGTCAAATAAGGCTAAAATGGGGGCAAACCTCGGAACGGAAGCGAATAAGCTGTAAATTCGTATAATCCTTTGTTTTGATGTTCTGATGACTGGTGAAAAAGTCTCATATGATCACGTGTCTGCGTCATAAGTTATTCAAGGTCAAAGGTCACGAAAATCAGTTTTTTCCAATTATCTCGTTTTCTATGGGAAATACGCCATTTACGTCATTACAAATCTTGTAGATCGCAAAATGGTCTACAATTTTTGTTCAAAACATTTTTCCGTATCACCTACCGTTTTCAAGATATAGCGCAACGAGTGGCGGGCGCGCATTCGTACAAAAATAAAAAATAAATGAAAAAATAATAATATAAATTAATAATAATAATTGTGTCTTTATCCAAATATCAATTTTTCATAGTTAACTATATCTTAACTTTACAAACTAGCACCGCATTTCACATGATTTTTTTATGTACAGGTGCGTACACTCTACTCTTTGAGCTATATCTCGAAAACGGTTCATGATACAAAATAATGCTTGATATAAAAATTGTAGAAAATTTTATGATCTACAATATTTATAATGACGTAAATGGCGTATTTCCCATAGAAAACGAGATAATTGGAAAAAACTGATTTTTGTGAACTTTGACCTTGGATAACTGGTGACGCAGACACGTGATTATATGAGACTTTTCTACCAGTCATTAGTACACCAAAACAAAGGTTTATGCAAATTTACAGCTTATTCGCTTCCGTTCCGAGGTTGAATGCTTATTTTACTGGAGTAAATATCCACCAAAAAAAAAGAATATGTTAATCGAATACATGTACCACCTATTTACAGAATAGCCAATCGGATGCAAACATATTAGTTATGTCAATACACGTTCTCATAAAGACTGTCATGAAATCTGTTGAAATTACTACATAATATAGATTATTACATAGAGATATATATAGATTAGTACATAGGTACTTACTTCTTTTCGAGTTAAGAAAAAACCTGAACTCTCTACCAAGCGGTCGCGGTAGATAGAGCGTTGCACCTAGTCATCTATCCTCCTTTATAAGTTTAGAAGAAGGATATACATATAATATGCGTAGTAATGGTATGTTTAACAAGGTGAATAACACGGTTACCGTTAGAATAATTTGAATAACTTACTTATTTATAAATTTAATTAAAATTAATGTAGATCATAGAAACTAGTTATGCATTATAATGATTCAATAATTAAAACTAAAAATAGAAAACTTGTTTGTGTACTGTTGTACATATTTCTTATTTACATAAAACAATAATGATCCTTGTGGGTACGGAAAATAGAGAGAGTCACCGCCCTAAGTCATTCCGTGTATGTGTATGTCATAAGGACTAATAAATAAATAAATATTCCTTACACTTTCACACATCGCCACCAAGTCCCAAACTAAGCAAAGCTTGTACTATGGGTACTAAACAACGGATAAACATACTTAGATACTTTTTTTTTGCAAACAATCATGTTCATGCACACAAAGATTTGCATTGAGCGGGAATCGAACAACTAGACCTACAATTCTATACTAACGTACCTGCAATTCTGGTATTAGAAGACCAAGGTTTCCTATGTCGCGTCACTAAAATAGACAAGGAGTCTTTTCCAAGAGTGGGGCACTGATGCTCTATGCCATTATGCTCTATGCATTACTTGTATGGAAGATACGGTATATAAACTGGGTATGTATGACAGATTACCAGCCTACCTTAAAGGGAAGGTAGGTACCTAGTATTTTAGAACGAATCATTTTAATTTTAATTTAGTTACAAGAAAAGTATAGAAAGAACCCCTCAAATTGTCATAAGACTATCACACATTTTCTCTTTCAAGAAAAAAAAATCTAAAACCCCTGTTAAGTGCTATTAATATGCCAAGAATGTTTCCAGCACTGGAGTAGCCGCATATCTGTACCGGGACTTAAAAAGGTTGATTGCATTAAAGGAAATGGACATTTTTGTTTTCCCATACTTAATAGAAACAATATTGCGTACTTAAGTAGTTAATAGCATTCCATCGCGCTTCTTAAATCTGCGAGGGCTATAAACACCAAATAACCGTAACAGACTCAGGAAATGAGCTAATTAAGGAGCTAAAATACACGTATTAATAAACTGTAGTTAAGCAATTAATAAGTGAACGTCTCAAGGTGATGTAAATTCTTGTAACATTGTTATAGATTGTATCTAGTTATTTATCCTGAGCTCGAGGTCTTTTCAGTAGACCAAATACTTAGTTGTTTTGAAAATTTTCGCAGTTGTACACATAATAGTAAACTTCATGTACTTGAAACATAAAATTATACTTTAAAAGAACACATTTACTTAAATAGATAATATTCCTTACATGTACTGCCTATTCACACTGCGCCACTAGTAAAAAACTTAGCAAAGTTTTTACTGTTAGGTACTAGACTCGAATTAGCATACTGGCTTACTTTTTTATCTGATTTCAAATTCGATTGCAAGGTTTTTTAAAAAAAAAAGCAAAGGTAATTCCTTGGCAATTTCTGTGAATCATCGAGATTGCGTAAATATAAGATGAAAAATAAATAACTTCACAGCCATGATCAGTAAAAATGTGTGGTTAATGTTTACAAAACCACAATATTAACTGTGAATGTCTCGGTGTATCGGCCAGGGTCTTCGGATTCCGTAATAATATTTTTTAAGATTTTAGTAAAGTTTATTTTTTCCTACTAATATTATAACAACTACTTAAATAGTGGAAACGTTTGGAGGAGGCCTATGTCCAGTAGTGGGCGTTCAATTGCTTTGCCGCGGTATAATTTTTTAATTATTTAGAATGTAACAATTATTTATAATTAAGCTGATCTCCTTGCTATGGGAACTGTATCACTGATATGAAAACTAGTTTAAGGAGTGTCGTGTTTTTTGTTCGTATTTGTTTTTTTTTAAACTCTGTTGGAGCCGATTCGATGGGTGAACGACATTTACAAGGTTACGTACTTACAATAAAAAACTTTTAGTTATAAAAAATAACTCTAACTGATAGTTAATATTTAAAGTAATTGCCGAGTTACTATCCTTCACGCTAATAGGTAGAGTAACTACCTAAACTAAACCAACTGGCCCCTGAAGTAATATTTTATAAATAATCTTAGTAGTTAATTCACGCTTCGCAAATTCACTGCATAATGTTTCATTCAATATGTTTACACATTAAGTATATGAGATACTATGGCTATTCTTTAAAGCGAGTTAAGTACGAAGTAGCCCCCTCTCTCGCGCCTCGCTAACTTAACTCGCCAAAAAATAGGATGGAGATCTATTTAAATCAACTTAATCAACAACTTACTATTAAACTATCGCGTTTCATTATTATAAATATTATATAAACGGGATATTAACGCGCATTTAATTTACCTTTATTTTACTTGACGTTTCGGCACAGGTTGCACTGGCCGTGGTCGCAAGCTGACTGGTGATGCGACGTCACAGCTTCGTCTTCGTGATAGATAATATATTATTATCATCTACCCTCGCATCTTGAGATGTTAATATAAAGTCCCCCTACACACAACACTGACCGTATCGCTGTTCTGTACGTTAACCGACCGTTCAAAAAAGGGAGGTATTGTTTTCGATATCACTGGATTCGAAACGTCAAGTAAAATAAAGGTAAATTAAATGCGCGTTAATATCCCGTTTATATAATATTTATAACAACTTACTACTTAACTCGCTACTGTACTTGTCGATTTGTAAATCGGGCTTAAGACGGGGGACCCTAAAGAAGACCTGTAGAAGTATCTGACTGTAGGGATGACTCTACCACCACAACTTTTGCTGTGAGCTTTGCTGGTCGATGTAGAAGATAGTAAAGAAGTAAGAACAACAGATAAAGTCTCTTAAGTCTCACAAATGTAACGAAACCCACATTAAAGCTACATCTACTAAAAGGTATCAAGTAACATCAAATACAACTGACATTATAGCACTTATTTATTAGTACATTACATCATCATCTTAATATCAGCCAATCGACGTCCACTGCTGGTCATAGGCCTCCTCCAAGTACCTATTGTCACCCTGTGCGGTCCTGTGCCTCCCTCATCCATCGGCTTCCCGCTGTCCTAACTAGGTCGTCGCCGTGCACTTAGATCTTAATCTATTAATCACCAGACCAACATCATTACATTATCTCTTCAAAATAGATTCCAAGCTATTCAATGCGTACTAAAAAGGACATAAACAATGAAATTAGATGATTTTCGTCTTCGAAACATTTATATTTCTTCATTTGACTAACCAATGTATTGCCTTATTTCACACGGTTTAAAAGTATACTCCTACTGGTAGTTACGAAACAATAGAATAACAACTAACAGGAAGTGTGAATCTACCTCTTTACTTCAATATTATTTTATATAAACCTAAGTGTTTATTACACTTGAAAGTAAACCCTATTATTCTACCCTACTACCCTACCATTCCGTCTGGCCAGCGTGGTATTAGTAGGCCTAGTATCCCTCCGTTATGAGAGGAGGCCCGTTCCTGCAGTGGGACATTAATGGGCTGTTATGATGATGATATGATAAGTGTTTATTAAGAAAAAAGGACATTTTGTAAAAGACTGACAAATAAAATATTTTTTGAAAATAAGAAGATTTATTGGGTAGAAAGGACATTTTGCACTGAGACGCCCTAGATATTTTCGGTCTTAAACAAACTATTACTTAGTAACTCCACTATTACCTTCCATTTATCATAGTGGTCACCACTTAATCCTAATGGCTCTAACTTCAGATTTTTCACAATTTCACTCTATGTTTGAGACAAAAAATGACTTAAACAATTTTCATGAAAATATTGATATTTTAGTTTTGTCATTTAATTTGGTTAAGAAATAACCAAATACTGCAGAAACAACCCTTCTAACTTTTTCCTTGTGGTGACGTAGTAATAATACAGTATCCCATGGGTGTCGTAAAAACCGACTAAGGGACTATCCGTGAATATTATCTTTACGTAATAAAAAGAAGGAAAACTTGAAATTAAACCCTATACCAATCCGTTTGGCCATTAATATGCCAAGTATCCCTCCGTCATTGGAGGCGGCCCGTCTCTGCAGTGGGACATTAATGGGCTGTTATAATGAACCCTACTTAACCATACATGCATATACAACCTCATCCTCGGTTTGAAGTCGGTTAAAAATACCAACTTTAGTTTAGACAATAACATACAACTATCGGCTTAAATAAGAACAGTTAATTTACATAAGAAAGCTTTACCGTCTTAATCTCTTGTGTAATTAACTGTAGATTAATTAGAAACCTTAACTCCTAAACCAGGTAACGCGCACATCGCGAGTTTATACCGTAGAACTTGTATTCATCGTTATCAGACTATGTCATAATAATTGTTGTGGAATAAAAACAACAACCGCTACAAACGTGTGACAATGGAATTTCTAATAATGGATCGGTTAAATTAGATCTAAAAGTTGATAGTCTACGAATAAACAATACTGCAACGGCTTGCACTGAAACCAAAGTTAGCCAATAGCGAAAAATAAACTGGGGCACAATACATAATGTATGTTGCTGTATGATACCTACATTTGTTAGGTAGAACTTACATAATACCTGCTGCAACTAGATCAAACAAACTGCAAGTTGTAACACCAGATGGCGCACTAAAATTATGCATTATATGAACACAGAGCGTGACAAATTTATAAAAAGGTAACGGTTTAGTGTCTTTGATTCGATTGGATTTTTTAATGCTTTTCTATCAGGTATTGTGTTGTAATTTTTATGATTACAATAGAGTTACATTGAGTAAAGGTAGTGGGTTGTTGCGTCGACGTGGCCGCAGAGAGGCGCTGTCGGTGAGGGCGCCAACACACCGTGAACAAACATTGACCAAGCACGCACTGCGCTCCGGCCTCCGACAACTTGCCGCAACATTCTTAGCGTAAAAGTTACCGTGGATGGTTTACTCTATGTAATTTGCGATGTACGAGTTGATAATAAGTTATACCTTAAACGACATTTATTTGTGCGAGTGACTTTATAAATTTTTCGAACTGAAATTGTGATGTAAGCGATGTGTTTCAACAAGAATGATTTCTCTGATATTCATGGATGTAATATATTTCGTGCAAGATGCAATTAGTGAGTATTATTGCTTTTTTTACTTTCCATTGAAAATAAATTATATTTTGGTCGCGAATGTGAGCAGTGATGCGATGACAGCTGATCCACTTGTGATAGATTTAATCCGGTGAGTTTATTCAACCAGTTCCTTAGTAATTACTGACTACAACTATAATTGTTTTCAAACTAAGTAAGGATTAGTTTTAAAGTGAATTTAGCACTAAAGTTTTTAAAACTTTACGTAACTCTACATAAGAGTTTTTAATTTAGTCTTTGTTGTCTCAGAAACAGCCTACAAAAGCCTTGGACCGCCTCAAGCTTAAAAAAAAAAAATGTTTATTATTCGCTAACCAGACTGTTTAGTAGTTTTCTATAGAGACCTCTTTCATTTTCTACCTTCATTAAGAATTAAGAAACAATCTCTACAAATCGTGATATTACTCGCACAGTCGTAAACTAAATAATACGAGTAAATATCCAAATGACTAAGATAATCATCAAGTTGAAAATCAAGCCACTTAAATTAACAAAAAGACCTTGAATAACACCTTGAGTAACTACTGCTCAAATTGCAGGTTTATTAGCGAGCGGAAACTTGCTTAGTCATATTTTGTACAGACATCATTATCTATCACGGAACCATAATATGAAATGAACAATTTAGAGAGTTATATTGGAAATTACACCACTTATAAAACCATTTATGTGATGCCTGTATTTTCATTTGATCGTTTACTATCCAAACAATGTATGTAAAGCAAAAAATGATTGAAGAAGCATTCTTTAATTAGCGTTTTTTGTAAGATAACGTGTTTGTTACCACTTATAAATAATGTTTGAAGTCAAAACAACTTTGTTAGATTGGTATTTTGATAGACACGCTAACTAAACAACCTTCATACTGTTAAAAAACCTTTTCGTCTAGCGATTAAACTGCATTATTTCTACACAAGTTTAGGTACACACGTCTTTTTTCCAACTCCTGCAAATAATAAGGTTTTATACTACCAAAAACTAGCTAACTGAGCTTTACAGTATTACTTATAGTACCTATACCTAAGACATAATTTGATTTGTGATTAAAAAATGCGACTTTACCTTTACCAGGTCGCTTCAGTCGGTACCACCTTTGGCCCTTTTTCCGCTTTTAAGCATTGTGCAAACTAGGTGGAATGTTACAGTAGCTAGTGAAATTACAGGGTTATGGATATTTTCCATAACCCTGTAATTTGTGTCTCAGGTTAGGTAGCGACTTAGCTATATTTTGGCATTGCTGAGATCATTGAACTGCGCCATTCTTACAGATGGTTGCTTCCTTGTCTCCAACCTCAAAGCAATTAAAAAAAACCTTTTATGCCGCATAGCGTATACCTTAAAACAAGGCAATCGTTCAAACTTCGCAATGTCTAGTACAAGGTTATAATATTAAATCAATAACTACGGACCGATGTGAATCAATTCAACTGCGAATGGAAACAGCATTTGACAACGCGACCTCTTTAGTTTATATTTATCGTTTCTATCATGCTAGTACCAAATTATTGTATTAAATAATAGGTAACTCATACAGGTCTATCCCTCAACAGAAAAGTAAAGCTACAATAATATCGTTTAAAATTTTTATTTTAGAGAGAGAAGGTATACTTGAACTCCTGTCTTCCAGTAGAGTTTTCGCAAAAGAAAGCAAACATTTAAAAGAATACCATCAGTTGCTTTTATTCCTGTACCATATTCGCGCTTTTCATTAGGTTTGGCACGGTCCAACGGCATCATATCGATTTAACTGATTTCCAGACAACATTTAAATTAAAATCTTTGATAGAGTTCACTTCGAATCTTAACAAAAAACATGACAACCTTGGACTATGCAATTTTATAGTTAACTTTTTTAAAAACCGACAATAAAACCAGAGCGTTGACATCAAATATAATACACATTTCATTTACTTTGATAATTCATGTTTTTTTTACTGCATATCTTATTAACTACTTCATTTTTATTTATTTTTTTATTTATTTAACACTTTATTACAAATTTTTATTTTTATTTTATTACAAATGCGGACTTAATGCCTATATATCGTAAGTTAATTAATTTTAGATGCAATTTCAATGGGATTTTCTTTCAACTTAGAAAACGTACTGAATTATCATAACTACGACAAATGATTGAGTGTATCTAACCCCAACAAATATAAATATTTGGAGTTGGTTATTAATACGAAATAAGTTTATTTATATCCTATAAACAAAATAAACCGGTTTCAATAAGAAGCAATTATCTACGCAATAATTAATTATGCTTTGGTCGAGTGATCGATGAAAATAACTCCGTTAACAATTTCCTGAATTAGCAAATGTTTTCTTTCCTTAATTATAAAATAATATTAAAATAACTCTTTACTTTCGTTTTGGTACTTAATGGAATAACGCAAATTGTCAATACAGTAAGACTTATAAATTCAGGTTTTAGCTGCAGATTAGTTTTGTTGTCAAAGTACATACTGTAATAGACTAGAGATCTAGGCTCTTACTAAGTAGATAATAAATACATAAATATTCCTCACACATTCACACAACGCCATCTAGTCCCAAACTAAGCAAAGCTTGTACTATGGGTACTAGACAATCGGATAAACATACTTAAATACTATTTTTTTCTTTTTCGTAAATACATACATATTATACATAGAAAACACTCAGACCAATGCAAACAATCATGTTCATGCACACAAATATTTGCATTGAGCGGGAATTGAACCCGAGACGTAGAGTCTAAGAGTATGTCGTAAGAGTCTTATGACTTTCTTAATTATTTTAATTGAAAGTTCTAGTATTTAATACTTACGCCATCAATATTTATATTACTAAGTCACTTACATTTTAAGTAGATAGAGCACGTAATATGTGTAAACAATCATCATAATTATTATATAATTACATTAGGAAATTAAATGAAATAGACGAAGATGGTATAATTAGGTAATAATTTTGTAAGGTACTTGATTTAGTAAATGTATGTAATAATAATACTCTTCACATTTTTACTAAAAATCATTTTCGTAGTTTGAAACTAAACAGAGATTGTATACCTAGTGTATAAATGAACTTACTATTTTGATAAATAATAATACATGCTATTATATATAGGAAGTACTCAAATATACATTATCATGTATACACAGCAGTATTGAGCAGATATTAAACTTAAGACTTGCGTAGCGCTATAACTACTATGGCACAAATGTCGTAATTTATTATTGATGACAAGAAGATAGATATGATACTCCAGAGATTGTACTTACTAAGTAATATGTGTCTCATATGTACTACTTAGTTCGAATTCGGATAGATACCAGATTCGGTACCGGAAGTGAGCGTTAATTTTTCAAAAATCAACGAAAATTGCATACAGGTTGGAAAGTTTCAATGGGACAGTAAAGGGAAGAACCCTAATCGTTGCAGCTTCAAAAAATAGACTAAGTATACATATTTTTTCAAAAAAAATACATTTCCATTCACAGATTTAAAAAAAAAATTAGGTTTAGCAAGAAAATTACCATTATTCACTAAATAATTTTTGATTCTAATCGTTCCTGTTTCGTTTTTAGATCAAAAAGTTCTATCGGAGCAACTGAGGTTGGAGTACAGAATATTCACCAATTCAAAAAATCTTTCCACCCTTTATATTTGAGTGGCAAGTAGGAACATATTTGACTTTGAGTCTACCTCTTAAAATTTGCACCCTTTCAATGGATAGACAGATACTTAGCTTACTAATAAACGTTCCGAGTTTTCCTTGCACTATCATAGTAAACTAGCTAATAAAACCCTTTACGAATCAGACTGGCCAGCGTAGTAGTAGAACAAAGACTCCGTTACTGAAAAAGACTCACACACTTCACAATATGTAGAGACTCTAAGTACCGCGTGTAACAATAACGGGCTACTACGTAACGAGGATTGTTTTAAATTAATTAATTAATATGGTTCACAAAAGCAGTAATAACATATTTTGCAGTTTAATACAAGTACCTAGTATTATTTAACCTTCGAGCTCTAAATATTATTATTTTAAGCACATTTTTCAAATACATAGCTAATTAGGTTAAGCAGGTTATTTAATTAGTTGATTATCTACATTGTTATGTAAAATTCTTAAGCTAATTACATAACAATGGCTGAAGTATATTCTTCCACCAAAATAACAAGAAAAGAATTAAAACTTATAAATTGTAGTGCTATTTACACTCTGATAGGTACCTACTATATGCAAAAGCGCCGTGTGTATAAGGCTCTATGTGATCGCGATTCGAATTCTACGCAATATTATTCTTTATGCGATCCACAAATGATTATTTTAAACGTGAATTTATTTTTATTCGGTTTATTTCATGTAGTAGGTAAGTGAATCATCTATTGCAACATAATTACAACACAGCATAATATTTTTCTAATAAATAAACACATAAAAAAATACGATTCTGACCTCTTCATGAATTTGACTGACCTTGCATTCGTTCAACGAAGTAGCAAACGTTTTCAAATAACTCAACATTCATCTATGTATTTCGCAATAAATACTTAGTTTTACTTAGCTACTTGTGCTATCCGTCATTAGGTACACTTTATAATTATTAGGTACACTAAATACTTACCCAATAACGGTAAAGCAAGTGTTATCGCTAACTCTTAATATTATTCAGTGTGAACAGTGGTACCAATAAGGAATTAAATTAAAATCCAATATATCTAACAAACGAATAGATTCCCTTACTTGGTAAAGGAAATCGATTGCGCAAATCAGTGTTTTTTGCCATTACTATTGTGTTCAGTGCAACAACCGTACAGCTGACGAAATCTTTGGTGTATATTGACTTGCGTGTATAGTGACTGGCAGAACAAAGTCCTAACATAAATGGTATGTTTATTTTTAACACCTTAGTGCAATTAAAACAATAGAAAAACTCCAAATGCTTTCAAAACGAAGAATTAATAGGTTAGCTAATAATAGAAATTTCTTTTAATTAAGAAACCATGAATTTGATGATTGAACAAGGTTGAACTAAACTAGGGCAGTTATAGTTCCGTCACTTGCAAATTAATAAACTGTGACGCGTGTAAAATATCTATTTAAAGATTGAATTCAACCGGCCTTATTACAAAATACGGTCTAACTATAAACCACGATTTATTACGTCACAAAACCACTGTTTTTGAAATTTGTTGTTATAAAATCAGTCTTAACGTTAAAGTGTTAAAACTGATTTTGTAATGACAAATTTATGATTTCGTATTTGTTAATACAAAATCAGTTTTAACACTTTAGCGTTAAGACTGAATTTGTAACAACAAATTTCAAAAACAGTGGTTTTGTGACGTAATAAATCGTGGTTTATAGTTAGACCGTATTTTGTAATAAGGCCGAACGAGTTTAAAAAAAGGTTAGTTTCTAATTATTAAGTAACCAAGTATCTACCTATAATCTGATGAATTATAAAAACATTGTATATTTTAGTAAGTAGTCGGTTGAGTTAGGTCCGGTACATACTTATAGGTTTGTGCCATAAAAAATCATCCAAATAGGTTTTAATAGTTTAGGTACTATTCCTCTAAATAAAATGTAAATTCTGTGAATCATCCATGTTTGCGAAATTGCGTATTACAGTATCAATAATTACTCTGATAGATTTATCCAACATAAGTAATGAATAGTCATAAGTACTGAATACATTTGTTAAAATAACCCAGACTAAAACTAGTGCCTAAATAAGTACCTACCTACCGACATTATAGTTTTCACAATTCTAGAAAAGATAGTCATTTATTACCTATATTCCTTTATGCATTTATGGTATAGAAACGGCTCTATATTAATAACAAACTTCGGCCTTATTACAGAATAGAGTTTAATTATAAGTTTTACCGTTACAGAAACTGTAGAGTTAAACCAAATGTGTTTATGTAGGTATCTAGACTGTCTATGATTTCAATTCCCACGTTTCGATGTAACTTTCGCTTGGAAAATTTTCACACAATTCACACCATTATGACAATGACTAATCACCTTTGTCAGGATACCTTTTTTGAAACATTTGGGGCAATCATAAACATAAATGTATTTTTACTGCTTTTGCTACTAAATATGGAGAATATCTCAATGGGTTAGAGACGTGATGATATTTATTCTGAGTTAAGAAAAGGAAGTACCTAACTTGTTAGTCTAAAAGCAAATTCTTTAACATAACAGCCTATAAATGTTCCACTGCAATAGCGAAGAGTAACTTGACTTATTA
Organism: Schrankia costaestrigalis; assembly: GCA_905475405.1. Taxonomy (NCBI): domain Eukaryota; kingdom Metazoa; phylum Arthropoda; class Insecta; order Lepidoptera; family Erebidae; genus Schrankia; species Schrankia costaestrigalis. The sequence goes on along the minus strand of FR997843.1, from coordinate 10,471,028 downwards.
GTACCTACGTCGCCGGCTAAGCAGATTGACATGGGGTTAGTTCTATGCAAAGTTTTCGTAGAAATGACATTTGTAAACTTGTACTCGACATGTACTGACACTCGTGTAATGATATAGGGATGCCACTTGCCCCGTGACGGAACGTGACAAGACCAAATTGAGTCTATCAGTCTCATCTTTATGTAGGTAACTATTGAGTTCATGATCGAGTCTGACAATTCAGTTTTAGTTTGAAAAAAAGACATTTTTTAATGCCTTCTGGGTTTAAGTTTAAAGAAGAGAAAGAGAGTAAGAAGGAAATAGAACACACTTGTATACGCGGTTTTTTGTGAAGTAAACGTATGTAAGGATTCGTCAACAAACTTCTCCAAACCGAGCGTGTTTTTGGGGTTTGAGCAATGCAATGCCCTTAATCTTCAGTTACTTAATGCCTAGGCAGTAACTACAATACTTACACATAAAATAATTGTCATCCCGGCGCCGTAAACTACTAAGTACCTAGTTACCTATTGCTAACTACTTCTTTTACATTTTCTTAAAGTGGCAGACATGATCAAGCGGCTTATCTGATCCTAAAATGTTAACCACTGTTCGTGGACAAATTACGAATATTAATTATGCTTTTCAATCATAATTATCTTAGCTTAGTAAACGATCTAAATTCCAACGTTTCACTTCTTCATACCTAATCATACCTAGTTCGTAACGTGATTTATGCAACATTATAACAGTAATTATTAGCATACATACGTTATAAATTAAAACAAGCAGGTATTATGAGTTATGACATAAGCTCAGGCTTTGTAGTGAAGGGTCAAATATACTATAAACGCGATACATAACAGTCAATTTCATATCAACAACCTTACCATCTCAAAAACGTACCTACCTACGTGGTACCAAGGTACAGGTGCTTTTGACTAAGTAGTAGTAGCAGAGAAAATAATGGTCCGCCATTCCTCCCTTCCTGTAACTTGTGAGCCTTGCCTTCAGGGTGAACATCAAAATATTTTTTGTATGAAGGATCCAGGAGCATTCCGTGATGCCTGTGTTGGTCCCAGTTGCTCTTTGCGTCAGCGTTAAAGTGGATAGAGTAGGTACTGAAGCAATCTTGCTACTCTATTTTCTGCTGCTGTCGTGCACAGAATTAACTCTATATACTTACATAGTACTTGTTGAGTAAACTGAATCTAACAACAAGTTACCTACTTAACAATTAACTTTTACAAATGAGCGAATACGCAAGACACTATGTAGGTACTTAATACTCCCTGAGATCTATTGTTAAAATATAGGTAATTACTAAAGTAAGACATGCAGTGCCGTGTGTTGTGTAATTGCGTTCTTGCATTAGAAGTCATATTTGTAGAAAGGTAAAGATTAGACTTACCTACTTAGTTTATTAAATCTATTTTTTTTATTAATTCTTGAAATAATCATGCTGATGCAATAATAAATGGAATAGACTTTTAATAGATGAATAATAATGTACCTACCTACTTCCTCCACATTAGGTAGGTATTGTCTGCAGTATGCGTTTCGACTGCTCGGCCACGGCACGCAAACAGAAAAAAAATTAGTCAGGGATTCTGTCGAAATTTGTCGAAAACGAATGGCACAAACTAAAAATTTGTCGAAGTAGAAATAAAGAACTTATAGGGGTCTAAACGTGGCCGCGCGAACGAAACGCGGAGGATTGCGCGGCCACGGAGATCTCAGCAACTACTTGAGCTAGAGATCTAATTCTTTTTGTAAATGAATGGCTGAATTTGTCAACAATTGTCGAAAAAAGAATCACAAGCCCTAGATCAATACTTTACTAGATATTCACCTCTGAAGTCATGGCCGCGCAATCCTGCACTTGTGATTTCTTTAATGTTGATTATTTCTTTCAAACTAAGACTTTAGACAGTAAAATTGGTGTTGACAGCAAGGTTTTAATTTGTCGAAACTAATGAAAGCAATAGACTCTACTAAAGTTTAGCCATATAGACGAAATCAGAGGAAAACAAAAAGTTCATGGCCGCGCAATCGAAACGCTACTTTGGACACTGATATCTCAGTAACTATTATTGCAAGGATATTCGTGTTTACATTTATTTATTCTACATTTTAACCTCATTGTAATGACATATAGTTTGATCCTCAGAACAGTTCTCAAGCCGTGTAATCTCAAAAATAATGATACCCTGTACAATGTTCGAGCAGAGTAACCATAATTTCGATTTCATTAGGATATTCCTCTAATGGGAGACTATCATTTTTATTTTAAAAAACAATAAAATTACTCCTTTAGTGCGTGCATGTAATGAATATAATAGGTTGAATGGTAAAGTCGATATATTCCATGACTCTTTTTCCAGTTTTGGACAAAAAAAAAAAAAAAATTAACTTTTCTTTTTTAGTTAATTTGTTTTAATTTTGCTCTGCCTTTTATTTTGTTTGGTTTATTTAGAATAAAAAAAATATTGCTCACCTCTCTTTATTGGTATCTCTACTCTTGTTAATGTTGTACATGCCTCTTTTAGGTTTATATAATATGAATACTATGTAATAATGTGTTTTTTATTAAATTGAATGTCTATACCTATGTATAAATATTATGTTGACATGTCTATTGATAAATAAATAAATAAACAACTAAATACGAATACATACCTATACACAGTATTTATCTCCCGATTCAAATCGACACACAGCTGAGTTTTAAACGAGAATAACGTTCCTCTGCAACTAAACAGTGTTGCAAACTTTATTTTTCCACGGAGTACAAAAGATTGTATTAAGCTCGTAGATACATGTTGAAATCTTAATAATGGGTGTATTAGATTCTTTTTTCGACAATTGTTGACAAATTCAGCCATTCATTTACAAAAAGAATTACCTCTCTAGCTCAAGTAGTTGCTGAGATCTCCGTGGCCGCGCAATCCTCCGCGTTTCGTTCGCGCGGCCACGTTTAGACCCCTATAACTTCTTTATTTCTACTTCGACAAATTTTTAGTTTGTGCCATTCGTTTTCGACAAATTTCGACAGAATCCCTGACTAATTTTTTTTCTGTTTGCGTGCCGTGGCCGAGCTGTCGAAACGCATAGGTACTTGTCTGCAAAGGTTCAATATTGCAGTTTATTTTAACGGTTAAAACATCGGTTAGTTACAATATAATTATTGTTTAGCCGCAGTTTGGGTCATACGTAAGAGGAGAACAACTCTAAAAAGTTTCACACGACAACTTAGCATAAAGTCAATAAGTACGAGTAGGTACGAATCACCGTCTGATGATTCCATTAAAAAATATCAATACGTCCAGTGTCCAGTCTTCTATGCCGATGATTTCAATACCCTCCATCATAATTATTTATTTAATCATTTCATTAGGGTTTCTTTCAATACCCACTATTCCCTTCCTTCCCTTCTCCAATGATATTGCTAGAGGAGTCTCCCATTAGTAGTCTGTTACTGTTTAATATATTCATGGTAGGAGATTTGAATTTATTTTTTATTAATTTATTAATATTACTTAAATAATCACTACTTGTAAAGTAAATTATTCTTTGTAGATCCAATGCAGAAATTCGTAACTTTGTGTGTATTAACTAAACTAAACAAATGCCAAACAACATAGTACTGAAATGTCATCTACGTTTTGTTATTATAGCAAATTCATGTGCAAAATTTTCAAACAGCTGTTTTCTTTTTCAGTACGCTATACTGATGTAAATAAGTGAAAAACATGAGCAGAAATTACAACAGGCGGCTCGCTGACTTCCACGATGAACATTGCTGCGCAGGTAATGTCATCGGGAACTTCAGGCGCAGCTCATCATTGCGGCTGCGCGGAGAGAAAATGGTGCAGCGCTCACCTTTGGCTACAAGAAAGTTAATACCAATAATCACGGAAAATACTCATCAAAAACAACGCAGCGATGTGCCTAGACTCCAAGAGCCTGGCCATCGCCAGCGGAGCCACGTAAGTTCACCACATTGACATTCTGATGCTTCATTTATTTTGAGAAATCGCCATAGCGACCGAAGGCAAGCCACGCAGATTATTATTAATGTATTGTTGACTTTGGCCACGTATGTTTTAGATAATTTCAATTGTTTTCTTTATGGATGAAGTAACTTAAATTTAGGTTAAGTAAAAATCAAAACAACATTTGAAACACACTAAGCATTAAAACAGTAACGAATCTATTTATAAATGAAACCAGATTGCATAAAAATAGTTGCCTTTTGTTTTTATTAAAGATATTATGTGCTTAATTGTTTTACTAAATAATAATAATATTTTTGTTTTTTACAGTCATTTAATTCAAATCCTCTCCAAAAGCCAAAGAAATCCTGCTTAAAATCTCCAGATGGAGTTTATGATAGAAAATTGAGCATGACAGATTCTGCTCATACTCCACCTGGTTCACCAGAAGACTTGCCAGATGATGATTCATTACACAGCTATGGTAGTGCTGCCACTGCTGCCTCAGTTGATGCTGGCTATGCTCCATTCAACGGAACCACTTTTAGTGGTAGATCCATGCGATATGTCTTGCATTGCTCATCACATGCAGGTCTTGCTGGTGAAGAGTATTTAACACCAACACAAAGAGCCCAAAAACAAATCCGTCGACTTAAAAATCTCCTTAACCAAGCCAAAAAGGACCTAGATAAGAAGGATAGTGAAATATTTCAGCTGACCAAGGAAGTTGTTGAGCTACGATTGTACAAAGCATCAATATGTTCACCTGATGAAAAGTCCAACTCTAGTGAAATAGTAACTATTAGAGAAAATGCTGAAGATGCGTCCATTGAACATGACAGTCCAAAACATGGTAATGCTTGTAGATCGTATGATATCACTGACAGTCCATCTTTGTTCAAAACGCAAACACCATCAAGAAGTCGTAATGAAATGCAGGGTTCATTCACTGACTCGGGACATTTTGATGATCTCACTAACTCATCATTGCATTCTAAAGAATCAGTCCACATGCTCACACATGAAGCTTCCTGCATGACTGAAATAGGAGATGGAGATGATGAACGTCGTAGTTTAATAGCATATTATGAAAAGAAAATTGAAGATATAATTCGTGCTCATGTCGGAGAAACACAAGAATTAAAGAAATCTCATAATGATAAGGTGGAAGGGTTGCTACAAAAGTTGGCAGATGTAAATACTCGTTATTGTGAACTTTTGCCGAATTATGAGCAAGCTAAAGAGAGAATTCACTCTTTAGAGAGACAGTTGGAGGAAGTAAGCAAGCAGCTGCAAGAAGAGGAGAGCAGACATAAAGCTATGTACTTGCAGATGTACAATAAGGGTGTGGAGGCTGCCAAATTTGAATTAGATAAGGTAGGGTCTTTATACATTAAATTTTATGTATAGCGTTCATGTACTCATAGAGTAATAGTGTCACCAGACTAACTGATGCTAAGGTTAAAGTAGATATTTATGCAAAGAGAATACTGTCTACCCAATGGGGCTCTACAGTAGCATATAAATGTTTTATATAAACATTTTTACTAGTTATCTTGTATCCATTGTGCAAGTTCCGCTTAGTTTGGACTAGATAGCATTCTGTAAGCAATGTTATTTTATTATTATTCACTTATTTTTTTGAAGAAATGCAGTTTTTTATAGTTGAATGATTCTGGCAAAATCATGCAAGCAATATTGTGATTTAAAGCTAGTATACCTAAAGCTCTTCTTCTTTGAAGTAAACATGCCTCTAAAACTGTAACTTATCATTTCTTATTATTAACCCATGACTAAATATAACTTTTAGGATCTAGAGCCTGGCACTTCACAAGTGAGCCGGGTATCCGTGGAGGAACTACTAGAGCAGTTGCAGATTACTCAGACTGAGCTCGAGAAAGTTCGAGTGAGTTATGCCATACAAATCTATACTAATATATAAATGCGAAAGTAACTCTGTCTGTCTGTCTGTCTGTCTGTCTGTCTGTCTGTCTGTCTATCTGTCTGTCTGTCTGTCTGTCTGTCTGTTACTCTTTCACGCCTAAACGGCTGAACGGATTTCGATGAAATTTGGTACAGACAATCTTTAGACCCTGAGAAAGAACATAGGCTACTTTTTATTAGCAATCATATTATATTTTGATTTCATAGAATTTTGGCGGGAAAGCTGTGTCACGTGACCTGTGACGTCATAGAATTTTGACAGATGAGTCGTGACGTCACAGAATTTTGGCGGGAAAATATTTTTTGACAGTTGAGTCGTGACGTCATTGAATTTTTGACAGATGAGTCGTGACGTCACAGAATTTTTGACAGATGATTTGTGACGTCATATTATTTTGGCGGGAAAATATTTTATACCTCTGTCACTTTTGACAGCTGTCAATTTTGACAGATAGGCGTGACGTCATAGAATTTTTGACAGATGAGTCGTGACGTCACAGAATTTTGGCAGGAAAATATATTTTGACAGCTAAGTCGTGACGTCATTAAATTTTGGCGGGAAAAATAGTATTTAAACAGCTGAATCCTGACGTTATCACAATTTGGCGGGAAAATAAATAGGTTTGTACAGGACCCTCGGTGCGCGAGTCAGACTCGCACTTGACCGGTTTTTTAGCTGTGGGTCTGATATATCTAGAGAGCTTAAATTCGTAATTGTCAACTTATTTCATCATAACAGCCCATTAATGTCCCACTACAGGGACGGGCCTCCTTCCTTGACGAAGGGATACTTGGCCTACTAATACCACGCTTGCAGACGGATTGGTATAGGGTTTAATTTCAATTTTTTTTTTCGCCCAACGAAGTGGGCACGGGTCAGCTAGTATTATTATAATTTTCACACTGAAAATTATCCAAATACCGACTTTGTTATATTCAACTGATGTCTTACTCTAACAATTTCTGACAAATTTGTATTCATATTATAGATAAAATTGCATTAATTAATTAATTAATTAACACAGTTTGAACAATTTTGAATGATTAACTCACATTATTGTACACCGATTTTAGTTTTAGTGTGCATGTAGTGGCAATTAACATGCGCCAGCTTTAACTTGTAGTGCGTTACAGGACACGGCATTCACAGAGGACCGATCAGCAAAGTCACAAGTACTGCTAAGTGCAAAGGAGGCTGTTTCTTTATGGGTCCTAGGAGCTCGAAAGGTTGGATTTTTTAACGGACAACAACAGTATTCACTGTTCAATTCTTTTATTTTTGTACAGTCACCATCGCTTACCAATTTACCACACAGGTGTTGAGTTATCCTAAATTATTTTTACTTTTTTATTTTTTTTTTAATTACTGGATGTAGGTAATAATAAAATTCAGTGATTATGCCGTCGTTGTATTTTAGGTTTTTTTTTCTACCAATTTATTTCATTTTAATTAGTTTTAACTGTAGTATTAGTAGTAGATGAACAGCTCTTAACTAATTTACTTTTTGCAGCCTAAGCTTACATAATTCTTAATTAACATAATTTTAACATTATTATAGTTTTCTTGCCTAACCTTAGCTTCGCATGTTACATAATTGGTTGAAACAGCCTCTTTTGGTTTTGGGTATTATTTTATAATTTTAATATTGTAAATATAGTTATAATGTAGTATATATTATGTAATATCGTAGTTATACCGTAGCCTAAATATAATTTGTAATTATGTTGTTGAAAATAGTAATATCTAAGTACACAAGTCTTTTTTAATATCATACTACATTTCGTTCTTATGCTCATTGGGAACAATAACACCAAAAAGTACTCGTCGAAGAAGTTGGCCGGCCTGTTGTTATCTATCAGAGAAGTTCGCAGCGCATGACAGAGGAACAAATAAAACACACGCCCCCCGCCATTTAATTCGAAAACTGACATCTGCGCAGCCAACTGCAACGACTTCAGGCCGGCCGAGTTAGGGCTCTTTGCAGCTATCTGCAACAACTTCAGGCCGGTCGAGTTTGTTGGGGCTTACTGTAACTGTTTATATACCAAATCTGAGCTGAAAGTGTAACACTCTACAGAGTAGGTATATATCCAGTTTACGTTAAATGAAGTGAACACTCCGCTTAAAATAACATGTACTTATCAGTAAAAAAGAAAACCTTTTGAATTCTAGATTTTATGCCCATATTTTAACAGGCTCGGTTAATTCCTTTTAGCTATATCCTATCACTCTACTCCGTGTGGTGACGGAGTAAGAATACTATATTTCACCACCCCATCTCATCCCATGGGTGTCGTAAAAACCGACCAAGGGACTATCCGTGAATATTATCTTTACGAAACACAAAGAAGGAAAACTTGAAATTAAACTCTATACCAATCCGTCTGGCCAGCGTAGTATTAGCAGGCCAAGTATACCTCCGTCCCGGGAGGAGGCCCGTCCCTGCAGTGGGACATTAATGGGCTGTTATGATATCCTATCATCGATCCTCATAACGTGTCCTTACGACATACTTCTCGACGATCTTATCCCATTTTTTTAAGAGTTACAGAATATAGTTTAATGACGAAATTGAGAGATCCTCTGTTTGTAATAAGTTAATAACACTTAACCATTCGTTCCTCGTTAAGATTATGTTTAATGTTTACTTTTATTACTTATATTGTAACTAAACGTACTCAGGGTCGAGTCGGCTAACATTGACACATCGGTTTCGTAACCTATTGTCCATTGTATAATTTATTGTTTACTCAATCAATTCTTTACAATTAAACGTTTGTAATCGAAATTGTCTCGTCGAATCGTGTTGATAGAGTTACAGCTACTAAACCTGCAATGCCATAGAATTCTAAGGGTGCAGTAAAATCGACAATGAGATATAGTACTGATAACAGTTATGCGAAAACAGGAACACTTGAGCTTAAATAGGGCTCACTAGCGCCGCCAATACAAAAAATATCATAATTCGCGAATAGGATCAATAATGCTAAATGTTGGTAACGAAGTCTTGAGAAAAGGCAATTAAGTATTTGTATAACACACTCTCAACACTTTAAATGCTTTACAATTAGTTAAATTGCTCATTCGAAAAAAAACGGCCGTTTTTGTTTATAATGTAATATTTATTTAATTGAAAAACATTTAAAGTGTTGAGAGTGTGTTATACAAATACCTACTTTATTGCGTTTTTTCAAGACTTCGTTAAGTACCAGCATTTAGAATTATTGATCCTAATCGCGAATTATGATATTTTTTGTATTGGCGGCGCTAGTGAGCCACGTAAAGGCCCTTAATACAAAGCCCATTTCAATCTGTTTGACTAACATGGAGCCAAGACTCCCTCCATTGTTCTAGGAGGACAGACTTGGGACCTTTATGACTGATATGTACAAATTAATGCATGCTGCACTCCAATATCTGTACATAGACATAACCCCATACATTTGTAGATAAAACTCAACATCTCTGCTGGTTGATATAAGCCATTTATTGAAATCACAGAGATAACCCCATACTCATTAAAATTATATTAAAAAAAGACTTGTGTACTAATTAGATTTTGATTATTAGAATGTAAATAGACGAGCATATACATAGATGCATGCCTTCATATTACAAAAACAATTATAAAAATAATACATATAATATAAAATATTAATTACAGGCAATGTACCGTCGCATTGTCGAGTCGCAGAAAGGAAGCAAGACCAACGTAGACCCTGAGGTGACATTGCAGTTCCTAAAATCGGCCATCTACTACTTTTTAACAGATCCAGAGAATCATCAAGGACATCTTAATGCTATTGAAAATATACTGGGATTCACTGAGGCTGAGAAAAATAATATACGTAAGGCAAGGACATCGTAGGCAAAGACTGCTGTGAACGTGTGATATGACATTATTACTAGATAATTTTGTTACTATTTTATATAGGTTTTATTTGACGTCTGGGACGTGATAGTTTATAGGTAAAGAGTAAATTGCTAGGTAGTTACGTGTGCACTATATACTTAAGATTTACTTATATGAGTTTGCACATTTTATTATGTTTGTATTGTTTTTTTTTTTTCATTGTTTAGTGGTTTTTAGCCCAATGTTTTTTTTTATTATTATGTTTTTTATTTCTTAGGTTTTAAACCGAATTTATTTTCTAGATTGTGATTTTTATAATGGTTTCTAAGTACCAAAGAATCAGCTATTTTCAGCAACCAAATCGTGCAATTTTGACTATAGTATTAAGCATAATAAAGGTTGGATGTTTACATTCCAGTTTTAGTATAAGTGTTACATTTTATATGTATAATTATGTTCCTTTGGTATTGTTTTCCTATCTCGTTTGTTTTTTATTTTACTTTGCATGCTGGTCAGCATTTTATTTTTATATTATTATGGCTATGAATAAAGTATGTACTTATTACTTTAATAAATTCACATGGAGGTCATTATGGCGACATTTAAAATCATGTAAACCACATTTTAAAGTATAACGATTAGACACGTCGTAGTCGTTCCTACAGAATTAGCTGTAGCATTGATTTTAAATATTAATACTTTAAAATGTGGTAAATACATTTAACAAATAACATTGAAGATAGATTTTAATGATTATTATGACATGAATGGGACCACGTTACGTAAGGTGCATTGCTTATTATCGACCACGTAAATGCTACTGTAAAGGCAATAATTCATTTGATCCACAAATTATCGTCCTCAACCTGGATAGCATAAGTGTACGTTAATTTCCCCTTTGTATGAAAGTCTTCGGGATACAGGGCTTAGACTTTATTCAGGGAGATACGTATTTACTTATATAAAATAAACCTGAAATCACACATAATGTGGTAGGGAATAACAGTGCCGATACGTGACTTGCCTGATCCTAAAAGAAACAAATTAATAAGTTTCTTTTAGCTTGTATACATTACAGCACAAAATCTATCTTCAATTGTTACTTTGATTCAACTAACTTAGCATAATGAAAGACGACCTCGTTTTTGACAATTACTTCTTGCCACTTATTGTATTGTCATCTGTGATTTAATGTACCTTATTAACGACAATGCATAATAATAACCTTTCTAAAGGTTCGCGTATACAATGCAATGCCATTCGACAATCAACTGTTAAGTACCTAGGTACCTACTTAATAGACCAACTAAGATAGAATGGTACCTACACCAAAAATAATAGGTATCTTTTATCGATCATTTGGGCAACTACTTTTATATTTATCATTTTTATCTTCTAGTGACTCTTGATGAGAAGTCTTTGAAGAAATATTTTCATGAAAACTCTTTCCAAGTTAGAATTTTCTCAAACATGTTCTCTGCATGTTTTCCGATAATGTTAATTTGGAAAGATGTAAAGCTACTTTATATATATTTTGAATTGTCGAATGGTATACATTAGCATTAGTTTTTATTACCTATTTACTATAGGTATATTTACAAATTGTTTTTATTTTAAGTAAAATATCTTAGTTACACAATTATATCAACTGATTTTGCATCATGTCTTGCCTTTATGAATTAGGAATGTTGGTGATATAATAATAGCTATTACTATAGCAATGTTAACGTCCAATAGTTATACAAATCTGGTACAATAGGCTTTGTAGATTTGAATAATATTTTAATGTTTTTGTTATAATATTTTAACGAACACATAACATGACATTAATTAGAAGGCAATAGAATAATCAGAGACATTAATTGGCTTCTTTTAGTTCTCAATAAAAGGTAGATATTCAACCTGTATTTTCATTTATACCTATACCGACTTTTAATTATGCCCGATTTACACATCGACAAGTACAGTAGCGAGTTAAAAAAATAGACAGTTATGCCCGATTTACACATCGACAAGTACAGTGGCGAGTTAAAAAAATAGACAGTTAAGTAGTAGGTAATAAGTAGTAAGTACAGTTCACACGTAGGCGAGTACAGCTCATAAGTTGCCGATCAGAGACGAAGACTAGTCGCGTCGTGCGTGCGTCGCCTGAGATTGTTTACGGTTATTTTAATCGATAAAATGGACATTGAACAATTGAATACCCATTTACGCGCCATTATACGAGAAATAGTATTAACACTGAACATGCAACACATTAAAAATGAAATTTTAATAAAAAGTATACTTAGAATAATTAAAAAATAAATATTCCTCACACTTTCACACAACGCCATCTAGTCCCAAACTAACCAGAGCTTGTACTATGTGTACAACGCATAAATATACTTACTTAAATACTTTTATAAATAGATACACATTATACATAGAAAAACAGACAAAAATAAAAATAAATACGACATTAGAACTTGTGAACTGTACTAAACTCGCCCGTCTACACGGCGGACGCTGCGAGCGCCGAGCCGGCGGGGTAAGGGAGACGCGAGAGAGGGGGCTACTTCGTTCTTAACTCGCCAAAAATAGGATCGAGCTGTATTCAAAACAACTTAATCGGCAACTTACTACTTAACTCGCTTTTGCCGTCCACACGCAAAAAGTGACTTAACTCGCCAATGATGCAAGTTAACTCGCTACTGTACTTGTCGATGTGTAAATCGGGCATTATGTAGTAAGTAATAATACAGAGACGAATGGCTAACGCAGACCTGGACGGCATGGCAAAGTATTTTAATTTTTACTAATGGAAATTCAACCGTACTGTTACAGAAATACGACATAAATTGCTATGCTTTAAAATGATGCCGCGGCATTGAAAGGGATTTTTCAATGCCGCGGCATCATTTTTTTTATTTGTTTACGGTTATTTTAAGCGATAAAATGGACATTGATGAATTGAATACCAATTTACGTGTTATTTATTATACTTACGAGAAATTGTATCAATACTTGCACAACAAATTGAAAATGAAATTGCAATAGAAATAAATAGACCCAAACGCACATAGGAACGAAAGTGGATTGCTGGAAGAATTTAACGTGGTAGCAACAAACACTCATGTTGTCACAAAAGAAACTGTAGTATTTTCCGACCATTTCATTTTCACTTAGTTCATATTTAGAAAACAAAAACACAATGTTATGCAGCCGCTTTGTACGAACTTGTGAACTGTACTAAACTCGCCCGTCTACACGTGCGCCGAGCCGGCGAGTCAAGAGGGCGGGGTGCGGGAGACGCGAGAGAGGGGGCTACTTCGTACTTAACTCGCCAAAAAATAGGATCGAGCTGTATTTAAATCAACTTAATCGGCAACTTACTACTTAACTCGCTTTTGCCGTCCACACGCAAAAAGTGACTTAACTCGCCAATGAGGCAAGTTAACTCGCTACTGTACTTGTCGATGTGTAAATCGGGCATTAGATGCAGTAAACTAACAGTTCCAGTGATGCAGGCGGTTACGATAATGATATGTAAGTATAAGCGACGACTTCTAGAACCAGATTACCTACTACAACTCCGTTTTCAAACTTACCTTTTCACTGACGCGGAACTGCTGGTCTACTCTTGAATTTAATTCCGATCGATCGGGATTGGAATTATGACGTTTATCGCTATTTCATACTCTTGAAATCAACACTAGCGCCAAATTGTTTTCAAATTAGGTGTCTATTTGTTGAACTACATGAAATTGTGATTGAATTAAAAATGGTACTCTTGAATTCATTTTGACAGCTGCGTATTGCGTTGAAATTGTGTTCTGGGCTGAGAAGAACTCAATATTATCATCCGTTACGCTTCTACATAATAATAAAATTACAGCGGCCGTTGCTGTGTGGAGGACAAAGAGCATTGGCGAGCTGAGCGGTGCGATTACTGCACATTAACGATATCTTTATCTTCCACTTTCAAGTTAACAAAGTATTTGAAACATAAAGAACAAAATTCATACGAGTATAAAGTCACGTTTTAAGCTAGTACTTGTCAGAATCGTTATAGTTGGTCTCAGTCGATATTTGTATCGTAAAACTCAACTGACCCTACGTTTTTGGAACGACATGGATGACCATTGATCATACCTCATTCGATACACCAATATAAAGATTTGCCTTTTGTAAACTTTAACCTTGAGATAAATGAAAGTCAAACATCAAAACATTCTTATTTTATTGTACAAAACATTGCATTTCAATTTATAAGTAAATTATTGGTACAAAACTTATACAAAATATCAAAAATTTAAAGCTAGCGCAGACTTAAAAAAATAAAAATACTTGCCTTATATAAAATATGTGAGTCTTGTTGTAGCTGCCAGATACATAATAATAGCAGAACAACACTTAAATACTAAATATAGTATAATAATGTGGCCCGGCAATTGTTCACTTGCACAAATAATAGCCTCACATAGTAAAAACTGGTATCACAACCATTATCTTGTACATCTTTGTATGGAACAGCAACATATTCTTACACAATAATTATGTAAAACACTTTAGTAACTATTCAACTTGATTACTTATTATTGATATAATAGATATTTGATACGAAACTTGATCCTTACATGCTACAAATATATCAGTCAATTAATTAAATATATATATCGCAGAATATGTTTATGGCACAGTATTCCAGAGGTCATGGATATCACTCAAATACAAATGCGTAGTGATAGACGACATAACTGCTCCACAAGTTGTTTATCACTTGTCCTTAATACCCAAAATGAAGATTTAGGGTTTCTTAAAAAGCGTTACAAATGTTATAACTTTTTGGGAAGCTTAGGTCAGAGATTGAAGATAAGTTTTATCAAAAAGATATAAATTGTCATGGATATTTTGAAATAGCAATAAATGCATTATTAATGCTGCTTGAGATTCTTATCAGTCTTTTTTTTCACTTCAATGATAAATCACGAATTAAATCTGTTAACAAATTTTAACTAATTTACAGAATAATTTTGCTAATTTTTCATTTCTTCACAATCAACAATCACTTTAGGGCGCGTGCAACACTAATTTGAACTTCAATGTCTTACTGTCTATCTTATTGTAATATAACCTTTATAAACATTACGATATTGATTAAATATCAAATATTGAAAAAATCACGTTTCTCGGGAAACCATGTCACTTAATTATAGTAAATTACACTGGTTGTGTTTTAAGACATAACCTTCTCTAATATCTCTCAATTCTTTGTCTTATTTCATGCATGCATTCTCATCAATTCAATAGTATCAGAGTAACTGGTTCATAGAAACAAATGCATTATCTTAGGATATATAAAAGCTCAATCAAAACTGAACTTGACTTCCTCTCTCGGCGGATCATTGTTTGCAGCGACAGCTTGAAGCCAGTAGCGACTGATTTGACTTTCGATAGATGGCGTGCTTTCCTTACGCGAGGAGGCAGCGCGGCCTTTTCTCTTCGCCTTGCTGTGCTTCGTACGTCGCCGGCCGACTTTCGTCTTCATTTCTGCGATCTTCACAGACAACTGACTGTCGAGTGAGTTGCGTCGTGACTCCACAGACACGTGTCGGAGGCTGATACTAATTTGTGAATCTTGTGAGTTTCGTCGGTCCGGAGTAGAGCTGAGCGAATGATGCGTGTGGGTAGGGAGGACTATAGCGTCACGGCGGCGGACAAACCGGGGTAGGGTTGCAGCCCATGACGATGACAATTCACCACTAAAAAAGAAAACGAGAATTTTTATATTATTAACATTTTCAAATACGGTACGCATAGCACATATAACGTAGACTCCATTTCACGAAAGAAGTCCCTTTGGTGCGGCGCTGTATTTGCAAGATACAATGTTGCCAAGTTTACCAAATAACTCCCCAATTATTTAAATACGTAATAAAAGTTCTATACTCATGAAAAAAATGCACTAATTTTAGGTAATGCTATGGCGACCCTACATGGCTTAATGGCTAGTGTGTTTGAAATAGAGAGAGGTAGAGGTCTCGGGTTCGATTCTTGATCAAATCTAACAAAAATCAATCAATCTATCAATTTATTATTTAAAAAATTACCTAACCCACCAATATTATGAATAAATTAGCATTAAAAAATATTTTTTTAAATATTTTATGTTGTGTAATTATACTATTCTTATATTTAAGTTTGATAAAATATTAATAACGTATTAATAACTTTAAAAATATTTTCCTATTAATAACACAACAAATTCCCATCCCAACGGCAAAAATCCTCGTATAGCAACCCTAAAAAGTATTTACCACAATTATCACCCTTGATAACATCGAAAATCGACAACATGGCCGTGCTGTCAAATTTAGTTAAACAAAATGCCGTGGGACTTCTTTCATGAAAAACACGAAGACATTTAAAAATAATGCACTGTAATGTACAGAGTATGAGAAATAAATTCATCGAAGTAAAAAACATTGTTAGTATGTACAAACCAGACGTTGCAATATTCAACGAAATTAGACTGAATCTGAACAAACAACGATACAACATCGTCGAATATGATAAAATATTCGAAAAAAAGGCAGATCACCTTGGCACAGTAATGTATATTCAAAAAGGGATCAGATGGACGCAGGTAGCGTTGGCAAGAGGATATGAAGACGAAGATAGGCAAATTGAAGGGGTTGCCATCAAAATCTTTAACAACTTCCAAACCAATGATACGATCACAATAAAAGGTATTTACGTACCTATAACAGGTCAAGCCACGATGAGTGATGAATTCGAAACGATAATACACGGGGAGGGTTCATTATGCATCGGAGATATGAACATCAAATCTACAAGGCTTGAACAAAGAAATAATAGGTACCTTGGGTTAACATTGAACGCACTAATAAGTAATGATGAGTGTAATCTAATTCACACGGGCCTACCATCAAGGCCTACGAGTCAAGGCAATGCAATACTGGACATTGCAACGGCAACACATGATCATCGTGACTACGAGGTAAAAGCGTGCGCCCAAATCACAGACATTGGTTCCGACCACATGCCATGGTTAATAAAAATTGCGATGGATGGAGAATATGAACAAAAAACATCAAGAAACCTGAGAAAGATTGCAGCAAGCAGAGAACTACGAGACAAATATAAGGCTGGTATCGCTAGACGAGTTAATTATGTTGATCAAATTAATAACGACGATCAATGCGACCTTTTTATTCTCAAAATTGAAGAAGCCATAAAAGACACACTTAACGAAATGGCACCGGAACGCGTAATAGCTTCCAGAGAGGATCTACCACCTGAACTACAACTTAAGATCACAGAAAGATATCACAAGAGACAACGGGCATGGCGACTACGTAGGGATCCGGAACGAAGCCTCGCTGCAAAAATTGAATATAACGCTATTAAACATGAAGTAAAAAAGATGCTGATGAAACATCGTGAAGAACAATGGCTCGGCATAATAAAATCGGTACGTAATCCCGAATCGCGTACGTGGGCAATCCAGCGTTCCTTGAAAAAACTACCGCAGCGACTGCCGACATTTGAAGACGCCAAAACGGAACAGGAAATCATTGACATGCTCGTCGATGCGGCGATAGTGAGCGACTCACCTGTGAACGACGAGTATAAAGCAACAATGATACAACAACCATTTATACCTCTAGAACCAGCCACGAGAGCCGAAATCAGACGAGCACTGTACAAATTTAAAAACAAGAAAGCACCGGGACCTGACGGAATACGCGCAGATATGCTGAAACTTGAACGATGTTCCAAAGAATAGTTAACTACATACTCCAATCAGGATACTTTCCACGAAGATGGAAAGAAAGCTACAGTATTTTTTTACACAAACAAGGCAAAGACTACAGCAAACCAGAATCATATCGACCCATCAGCCTTCTCAACATCATGGGCAAGTGGGCAGAAAGAATCCTACAAAATCGGCTAGAATACTCATATAGCAAAATCGTGCCACACTATCAGCACGGATTTGTCAAAAAAAGAGGCACGGCAACGCAAATACTGAGAACAGGTGGTTACATCACCAAAAAACTTGACGAGGGAAAATGCGTAGCATTAATCTCGACGGATCTTTCAAAAGCATTCGATTCGATCAACCACGCAGCACTGGTGAAAAAACTAAAAGATGCAGCGATAACGCCTAGCATAGTCAAAATTATTGAAAATTATCTCAGCGGACGGTCAACGCAGGGACAATTTAGAACAACAAAAGGTAATAGAAAAATCGTGCCACATGGCGTGCCCCAAGGCTCTATACTCGGCCCTGTGATATTTAATATGTACGTGGCTGATATTCCAGCGAGCCACCATCCCGGAGAATTAAGAGCGCAATACGCCGACGATCTGTGTATTCTAAATGCTCGAGACAATCCCAAACATGCCATTAGATGTGTTGAGGAAGAAGCTGAAAAAAATATCAATTATTATAAAAAATGGGGCCTTAAGTGCAACGTGAATAAAACAGAATGTGCAATGTTCGCTGCGCCAAACAAGAAATTACCGAAGGAGATCACAATACGCGGTGAAAAACTTCCAGTAAAGAAAGAAATAAAATACCTCGGAGTCTACTTCGACAGGACGATGACCATGCAGAAGCACGCAAACTACGTGGTCAACAAAGCTAAGAGTGTACGGGGAGCGCTAAGTAGCATCATCGGATACTACTCAAAGGTCTCCGAAACGATTAAGTTCCGACATTATCCAAGCTTGCCTTTAACCTATCTTGGATTACGGATTGATACCTCTGTTACCGAGGTACTCCAAAACAAACAGATTGGCTATCGAGAGACAATACCGCATGGCGTTAAAATCGGCGGGGGGTTTTGACCGCCGCCTAGAGACTGACGATCTGTGGGAAATTATACAAATCGATCCGTGGCATCTACGATCACTAGATCTGCAACGCAACTTGATTGACAAGCTAAAAGAACTCAAGATAAAAGACTTAGACATTGAAAATCAGATACAATACTCTAGATATGGCCAGTACAACCTACTGATGTACGATATTCGATTAGGCGATAATATTCCCGTTGTTAATAAAAGAGAGAGGGCAAAACCGCCCGACCGACGAACAATTTCTCCCAGAAGACGACTATTATAAAATATACTCCACAATATACTAACCCTTAGCTATTAAGTTACACACCTTACTAATCCACACGTTTAACGGGAAAGCCCGAGTGGCCTCTTCCAGGCAATACATCTTATGCTCGATTGAAAAAAAAATAACATTGCATAAGATGAGACTAACCAGAATAACACATTTTCAGCAAAGCAACATTCATTGTTCTCACGGAAAATAATACAAACAAAATATGGTGTAATAAATTAATAATATTTCTGTAAAAGCTAGGCCTAAAACAAGAAATAAAAGGTTATTCTATTCTATTCTTTCATGAAATGGAGTTTAACGTAAATCTCATCGCCTCGCCTTTTTCCTCGGTGTCAAACGTCAAAAATCCGATTACGTTACGTATTCGATTAGTGTGCGGTGCAGTAAGGAGTTTCATACAAAGAATACTGAACGGCTCTGGTTGATACGGTGACGTTCCGTTTACGTTACGTTATATGTGCTACGACGCTTAGCGGTTGGAGTGCACGAGGTCGAGGTTCGTATCCTTGGCAATCTTAATGTGCTCGTTAATTTCATGTCTGTAAAAGCGCGACATAGGGCTTGACCTCTAGTGCCCTATTTTAAAAAGAAAAATAAATAAGTTCATAGTTACCTCTCGTGTTTAGCATCGTCAGGATAGTCGACAGGCTCGGTGGGGTCTATGCAGAGTCCCACGGGGTCCTGGCGAGACCCACCTAGCGAGATGGACAGTCTGCCGCGCGCCGCGAACTCCCCGCGCCGCCGGTACGCGCGCGCTATGAGCTCGTGCTTGCGAGCGCGACGCGTCACCTCGGCTTCCACTGAGCAACCGCACTTCCTGGACAATACCAAATGAATTAAATTAATAATTATTTTTGATTAATTATTATGCAATTATTTTTTATAAGGCGGCAGTGAAGCAAGCGGCTCGCCTGATGCTAAGTGATAACTGCTGCTCATGGACACCATCAATGCCAGGGCACATCCAAGGCACTGCCTAGGTTGTTGTTGTTGGTAACAAAAAGTGGTGAGAACATTATACTTTTACTAGTATTTGTTTACTATTGGTGTGTACAATCTACAATAACTTGCAGAATTATTAGAAAAGAAATACTGTTTCAAACATTAATATGCTAGCTTTTTTTTTATCAAGAATTTAATGATTATTTTTGGAAATAAAACCTTATTTCAAAAATAAATTACTTTTAAGAATTATTCAACATTTACAATAATTAAATGAATCTCTCATAACCAACTTTACTAAATTATCAATTATTACGTAAATTTACCAGTTTTATTTTACTAATTAATCATTTAATTACCAATACTAATTACGCCATAATTATCATAAATAGCTGCGATGCGACATTGCGAATACATACCTAGCCAGATATCTCCTCCAGCCCGCCGCAGCTGCCGGTGTCCATGTCCACGACGCCATAAGCGCACCTCCAGCGAAGCAACACAACAGTCTTAGCTGCAACACTGACACGGATGGTCGTACTCCCACTGTACATTCTTTATCCATTGACTTTAGGGCTTCGAGGCGACAACTGAAAAAACATTAGATGTTATCATTAATGAATGAGTCTCCTTGAATACAAGTCTTGCTCTTATATTCAAGGTCGAAGATTTGGTCTGTATAGTTAAATGATGATGACTCTTCCAAAACATAAAAGGTCGTTTAAGAGAGAACTAGTTAAGCTGTATAATAACTGCAAAAGAAATAACTATGCATACAGCTCTATTCAACAATTCAGAACAATTTACCAGATGGCGTTCTGAATATTTTACAGTGGAATGCCAATAGCTTAAAACCCAAAGCTTATGAATATGAAAATTTAATGTTGCAAGATAAGATACATATGTCCTTTATTAGTGAAACATGGCTTTCAGAAGAAAAACAGCTTAAGTTTAAGAATTACAATATTGTTAGAAAAGATAGAGAAGATTCTTATGGAGGAATATGTGCTGTAGTTCACAAATCAGTTTGTTTTCATCAGAGGGTACACAATTTCATCAATCCCCAAATAGAAATATTAATTATTGACGTAAATAATGTGAAGGGACTGAGGCACGTTATATCCATATACTGTCCTCCTTCTACTGTCACTAACCAAGGAGACTGGGACTCACTGTTTAGTATGTTCACCTCAGAGTGCCTTATAGTTGGCGACTTCAACGCCCATCACATTTTATGGTCTTGTAAAACTGACCAGAAAGGAGAATCTATATATAAAGCCATGTTTGAAAACAACTTCATTTGTCTGAATGATGGATCCCCTACAAGAATAAAGATGGTGAATGGTCATATACAGAGCTCCTCCCCGGATGTGACCTTTGCTTCCACAGACATTACAACTAGTATAAGCTGGAAAGCAACTAGAGAATCCCTTGGAAGTGATCATGTAATTATAAACATATGTTGTGGATACTTTAGAGCTAAGACATATAGTAAAAAAAGGAATTATAAAGAGGTTAACTGGGCAAAATACAAAGACGAGGCAAAAACAGTGTTTGATGTGCCAATGCAATGTAATGTACAAAATGATTACAACCTGTTTACTAAAGTTTTGCAGTCATTGGCTGATAAACATATCCCTTGGATTAAAATATCTAACGATCCAACATCTAAATTCAAGCCCAAACCATATTGGAATAAGGACATATCTAAAGCTGTAGCAGAGAGACGACTAGCATTGGCCCAGGTACGACGGAACCCTACACCTGATAACTATAGTACATTGCAAAGCAAAATAACTCAAGCAAGAAACTTGATCAAAAGTGCATCATCAAAAGCATGGAAAGAATTTTGTACCAGCATTGATGGCGATACGTCTTCATCAACGGTGTGGAGCAAGATGCGATGGATGAAAGGGGGCGCGCGCAATAACTATGGTGTTGACTCAGTAACTGCAACCAAACTTCTACACTCTCTAACCCCAGATACAGCTGTGGAAGACGAGCCTGACTTTGTAAACATACAAACTACAGCCCTGAATATACCCATAACATTGGCAGAATTCAATAACTGCCTGAAGAAGAAGGATACTTCCCCGGGAGCGGATGACATCTCATACTCTATGATATACAACTTACCAGTTTTAGCTAAAAAAAAGTTAATATATATTTATAATACTATTTTGCATAGTGGTGAAGTCCCAGACCAATGGAGAGATATTAAAATAATTCCAATTCATAAACCAGGAAGAGATCCCGGATTAGTGTCTTCACTGCGTCCAATCTCACTCATGTCATGCCCCTGTAAAACCTTTCATATGATACTTATGAAACGGATGGAGTGGTTTGTGGAGAGCCAAAATCTACTTCCGGTGTCTGTTACTGGTTTTAGAAAAGGTCGCTCTTGTTTAGACAATCTGGCTAATCTCACTACTAATATACAGTTAGGATTTAGTAGAAAAGCACCCACAATTTGTTGCTTTGTTGATGTGGATAATGCGTACAATAACGTTAATGTAAAATATTTAATTAGTGTTTTGACAGAAATTGGTGTTAGTACAAATATCTGTCGTTACCTGTGGAATTTTTTATCTGTAAGAAGATGTACTTTGTATTTAAGGAACGAGAAGGAAGGTCTTGTTAGAGTAACGAATAGAGGCTTGGCACAGGGAGATCCTATATCACCTCTTCTCTTTAACATAGTTACTATGAACATGGGGAATAGTATTAATAATGTTATGATTTCCCAATATGCTGACGACTTTGTATTGTATAAAGTGGTAGAGAATAATAATATATTGGCTAGTGTTACTATCTTGCAATCTGCCTTAAATCTTATGGTAGTGATGCTGGAGAGGGTCGGTCTGTTTGTGTCTGAGGATAAGTCAAGTGTTTGTGTGTTTACAAAGACTAGAAGACCAATTAATGTTAATATTACTATTAAGGGACAGGTAGTTCAGAGTGTTAGGAAGGTGAAATATTTGGGTTTATGGCTGGACTCAGCTCTGAGATGGGGAGTTCAAATAAATGAAATTTGTGAAAAATCTTATAAACTCTTAAACATTTTAAAAGTGCTGGCAGGGAGGTCTTGGGGGGTTCACCCTACACACCTTCGTAGACTCTACATTAGTCTTATAAGAAGTAGATTGGACTTTGGAAGCTTTATATTTGGAAGTTGTGCTAAAACTCATTTAAGAAAATTAGATATTCTTCAAAATCGAGCTCTTAGAATTTGTGGAAGTTTCATCCGTAGCACCCCAGTCTATGTCATGGAGAGTGAGCTCTCTTTGCCTCCTTTGTCAGTACGACGCTTTTGGTTAGGTAGCAGATTTATATTAAGACTAAATGAAATTCCTAATAACCAGATTGGACAGGCTTTGCGAACTTTAGTAACAAGAAAAAGCATATTCAGTGACATTAATTTTCCCTTTCTTGCAAATATATATAGTCAATATACAGATATTGAAGTTTGTAGAGTTGCCAAACTGGGAATGTATTCCCTGGATGTATGGGTGTCTGCTATAGATACCAATTGTATTTCTGATACGATTCGTGGTATTGAGGGTCCTAAAGACAATTATCATGATGTAGAACTAAAGAACTTGTCACTGTTAATGCTAAACAATGAATATTATGACTTTTACAAAATATATACAGATGGTTCGAAGATGACACAAGGTGTTGGAATGGCTCTGTGGGACCCTCAGTGCAACAAGTCTTGTAAGTGGGTGGTGCATGGGAATATTTGTATTATGAGGGCAGAGCTGACAGCAGTTAAGAAAGCTTTACAGTATGTGGTGGATCTGTTGCCTAAGGATACACGGGTAGTCATTCTGACTGACTCAAAGAGCGCCCTTCAGCACTTGGCTCATTGTGCCTCGGGCAATCGAGGCATGATGATAGCCTATGAAGCTCTGCAACTGATACACACCATACAGAACAGAGGTGGTACCATTAGTCTCCAGTGGATCCCATCTCATATACAATTACCAGGTAATGAAGTTGTGGATGCTCTGGCCAAGGAGGCGGTTGTGAATGGAGATGTACTAGATTGTAAGCCTTATGCCAGGGAAATTATCTCAATCATAAAAAAAAAAGTTTTAGAGAAATGGGAATACCATTTTGGGGAACAGGCAGTAGACAGGGGTCTTGGAGTCTGGTACAGAACCATCGTAAGCAGCCCACTATGGACGCCCTGGTTTGACAATAGCAAACTTAGTAGGAAATATCTGGTGTCAGGGCTTAGACTGCGTTCCGGTCACACTCCAACAAATAAATTCTTACACTTAATGGGTATTAAACCTTCCCCGATGTGCAGTACATGCAATATGGTTGATGACCTGTACCATGTTTTGGTGGAGTGTGTTCGGAATGTAGACCTACGCAACAGAGTCTTTGGAGGTAGTGGTGGAATGTCCAATGGACAGATAAATTGTTGGCTCTCTGACCCTTTAAGTGTGGAAGCAGTAATGATGTTCAGGTTTATGTACTTGTCCCAGCTATCCCTATAGCTGGGACGGATATATGGACTGGAACATTGTTTATACCAGAATTTTTATATGCATCATCCCATGAGGCTGACATAGGCATAATATGTGCTTAAAGCCTCAAAAAAAAAATTAGAATAAAAAAAAAAAAAAAAAAAAAAAAAAAAGAACAATTTAAAAAAGCAACAGTAGCTCAAACTATGTGAGAAACTACAATCAGTAGAAATTAGTGAGCCGAAAATTAACAAAATGGATGCATTTTTTATGTATTTTGACTTAGCCATACCATCCTAGTGGAGCTAGATAAATGAAATAATGAAAAATGTAATATCAAACTTTACTAGTCTAAGAAACTTACATGATATTCTTCTTAAACGCCTCTTTCCACAGATCAGCGTTCCTGAACTCGTATATATGGCACGCGAACGTAACACATATAAACACAGCCACAAGTGCAGCCGTCAGTGAGCATCGCGTTATAGTCTGACGGATCTTGTTGGCAGCGCGGGGAGATATAACGTCTTTGCTTGATACTCGGACGGCAATCAATGAGAATACTCCTGTAAATAAATAGAATCATATTTAAGCATGCCAAGAACTAAGTATAAATGCTGTTATAAACTAATAAGGTCAGGTACCATAATGTCCCAATGAATTAAAGTCTCCTCCAATGATAAGAGAAAATTTAGGTCTGCAGTGGTATTAGGCTGATGAATAATTATTATTATTATGTATAATTCAGGCAGGCAGTTATACAACTGATGAAGCCTGTATCCAGGTGAACATTTGCGTTTAGCTCTTCTTTGTCTGCTTTATGTGTAGTAAGTGTTTATCTAGTTTGTTTTTAAACATATTAATAAACATATAAATATACAATTTAAACATATAAATTAGGATAGGGTTATGTGTCAAGTTTTCCATTTCCATTTTATTCACAGATATAATATCTGTTTAGATTTTCCTCAAGGTTGCTTTTTACAACTGAGCATGGTAGATAACATAAAATGATCTAAAATAATAAAAAACATAACTAACCTCTAAGTAAAAAATATCCACCAAGCACCAGAACAACGGACAACGGTGAAAGGAGCAACGCAGCTCTCATAGGATGGTTCACATATCCGACGAAGCATATCCCAGTAACACTACTGCCATCCACTTCACCAAATGCCATAGTCGCTATAGTAAGGATCAGTGGTAAAGACCATGCAACAAGGTGGAAATATGCAGCTTTTTTGTCTATACGATCCTGAATTTTACCCAGAGCACGAAAACTCATGTGCCATGCGTATGTGAATATGACAAACCATACACATGCTGCCATCATGAAATAATATACCTGGAACAATAAAGGTAGGTTACTAAATTAAATTGTGACTACTATTGCTACTGACTATTATTATTAAGAAAGTCACACTAAGCTTGTATAAGTATTACCCCTCCCGTCCCCCGACGAGAGGGTATGCGTAGGCATTTTACCCCAGCGAAACCAAAAAAAAAAAAATCTTGTATAAGTATCATATTATGTTGTATTTGTTGCTTAAAATAATTCTTTCATTAGGGATCATGCCCTATTTTGCAACCAAATTTGACCGCTAAAAATACATCTAGGTTTAAGAAAATGTTAATTAGTGGATTGCACAAACAAATATAATGAGTTGGTTTCGTACCCGCAACCTCGTGAACGGCAGCCGCATTCACGTCGGTTTTGCCACCGAGGGAGTGATAATGTAACAATTTTACTTACCAATACAAAGACGACAACACATGATAAGTTTTCTTCAGCTGAAGGCTCGCCCTGCCTCCTTGTACCATCTTTAGAGCACACAATGTCATCTCTAGATCCCACACCAAACTGAATTAGCCACCTAAAACGAAATAAATTTTAGGTTATTGACTTGTAACACTAAACCATAGTATTTCGCCTTCATAGAAACGGACGAAACGCGAGTTATACCTACACGCTCACGATAGAGGTGGCTTTGGGAAGTGAACAGTCGCGACTGTGCCGCAGTAATGAGCGGGAAAGTAGGTAAATGTAATTAAAAAGCTGGAGGTGGGCAGCCCTATCGCATGTTTGCGTACCGCGCAGCCGTAGGCTTTTATAATAAATATTCGGCCGAGATAGACTACTGGTTGTACTGTAACTATACTAGGTTTATCATTTCATTTGTCTCAAATATATATCATTACAAAGGCTGGACACAATGTTTGTGTGATTCCCTTTTCCATCCATCCATTGACTATCTGGCATTACCAAGTGGTCGTTCTACCGCGTGTATGACTTTCGCAACCTTCTTGATGCAACATTGCTTTGATTTAGCGCGATATTTGCCCATCGCAATACCTATTTCAATTAGGTCACTCTCTATATCTGAATTAAGCCATAGGACGCACATGGAACATGCTCCTTATGTGATGCTCAATGCAAAATTTAAGGGCATTAAAAAGCTATAGGAGCACGAGGACGAAAAGGGACGATTTAAAAAAACATGTAAGTAAATAATTGTCTTACCCCATAGATGCGACAGCAAAGCATACATTGATGTAGAATATGACCAGTGCAGGGTACTTATTAGCACTCCTCCAATCAATAAGAAAAGTGGCAACAGTCAGTAAGTTTAACGCCAAACATATGCCCGCGCCCCACGCCACCAATCTGTGAATTTGTTGGTGTTCGTCCTCTGTATAAAGAGGGTCGCGGCAAGGGAGACCACACCCGGATATACCTGAGGAATAAAAAGTAAGCGTCAAAAATGCTTTAAGAAGTAGTTGAGTTACTTATATAAAATTTTGTTCCCCTGTTTTGGATTTCGATTCCAGTTAATGCCTCTACCGAAGATCGCCATGTGAGTCATGTAAAGTTTAGTTCTAGTACGACAATCTAAATGAAAAATAAACAAAATTAATTGCCTTGGTCACGGCAGCAATTTACGATGGACATGGATACGAATTCTACGATATTCTTAGGTCTTTGACTTTATTTTATGTTCGTAAAGAGTATTTATTGCCTATTAACATGGTTCATACAATTTAACATAAATCATTAATTGCACTAGCTTTCAAAACTAGAAAAGGGTGTAATTAAGCGAGATTTAAAAAAAAGAAAACTATAACAAATGCTTACCTTCATAAAAATGCAAAACTTTGTCAGTATGAATGAGAGGAGGCAAACATTTGCCAGTCGTATTGAACTTCATTTCACGCACAGCATTTTCACATCTCGACGGAAATAATGTAGTATTACATTTCAAAAAGGACGGAAAATATGAGGTATTATACAGTATCGAACATGGTTCCATTGTTATCTTGCACATTTCAAAAGAAGGTAAATGTACCATGTCTTGACCAAGTATTCGCTCGCATTTCGGCATAAAAGTAGCACATAATAAGGGCTGTATAACAGCCCAACAATTTGGCACATTGATTAATTCTCTATACAGTTCCAATTGTGTATCAATCTTGTATTGATTGTCGTAGAAGGTGAGGTGCACGCTCGTCTTGTCATATGGCAGTCTTGATCCTAAGCAACTTGTCTTATTAAGTGGTTCACATTGTGCTCTTCTAACACAACTATTTAATTTAGCTTCACGTTCAGGGAACCATTGTGTACTTTTATCAGGTTTAATTAACTTATAGTTTGGCGTGCCGTTTATAACTTCAAGGCGTTCTGTAGCATTGTCGCTCATATCTGTTATAGAGTTTTTGTCGCCACCACTGTCGAACTGGCTCGCATGACAAGCTAATATCGTTAATAACCCACAAAGACATCTCCACGAGGACATCTGTAACAAAAGAAACATGTTTGTGACTATCCGTGACATGTGATCTCCAGGGGCGAAAATAAATAAAATTAAAAAAAATTAAAACTACACTTCATTTCTCAATAATCTTTATTAATGGAGGTCGAAGGCAGTATCAAATGAAACCCTTGTAATTTTCATAATTTTATTCATTTAACATTTTTTCAAATTACCTAAATATTACTAGATCATTTACTAAATACCCGAGTCCTGCCGTTGCTTAAGTTTGTCCAAGGGAAAAGGATGTTTGGTTGTGTGCAGGTGTGTCAGTACATTTATTTCACGCCATAAAATATTTTATGGCCTATACTTCCATCTATGTTGGTGGTCTTGGTGTAAAATTATAGTCAGGGTACAATGTAAACATAGACAACATAATTTTAATTACTGGGGCTTAAAGCAGTATTACATGGAATATAGATTCCACCTCTAAAGTTACTGATAGCTGTTATCATATTCCATCAAGAAATTTTCTTGTATAGCTTAGTTTTGCATAAACTGGAGCTGAAAATTTATAGATTTGGAAGGAATTATGTTGTTAAAAATAATGTGCAACCAAAAGTATAATATAATAAATCCATAGCCCTAGCAGCTAATATATTGCAAAACATACATACTAAAAGAATCTTTATTTTAGAAAATCTGCTGAAACATTACTATATAATAAAGATAATGGTTTTTTTATTAACACTTTTCTGTTCATAGATGCTTTGTTTCCAATCTTGATGTTTATAATTAAAGGTACAATATTGAGCTCCGATAACAGAGCTAATAAAATAAGAATGAATATTTATGAAAAAATAAACATTTAAAAATTAAAATAATAATAAAAAGAATGAATAATCATGATGTTTTGTATGTTTGTTTATGTGAGGCTATGGAAATAAATGTCTCAACAAATTGTAACCCACACAATTACAATTCATATCCATATTCTGTTGCTTTAAAAACACAATTGTTAATGTATGCCAGGACTCAGTGAGACACAGTACTCCACTAGAAAGAAATATTATAGCAAGTGGGAACAAGGGGGGTAGTTTCAGAGGTCTTGCAGTTAAACTGACTTCTGTCTTAACCCTTTCGCAGTGCTGCCAACAGACACAATAGGAAAACAATGCATGTGTACCATATATGGTACACTACACTGGGAACGTGTTATCTTACTGTATTCATAGATACCATGTTTTAATGTACAGTGGTGGTACCACTTTTCAATGGGAATGTCACCGCACAATACGATGTATTGGGAAAGTTGTATTTCTCTATGCTAAGCTCATAAAGTTTTAGTTTACATTTAATATAATATTACATAATAAATTAAAATGATACCTGACATAAATGTGTTCATGACATTAACATTTTAATAAATCTAGGTATATGTACTGACAACCACGAAATAAAGGACAGGATGACCCTTGGACAATTAATATATTTATTTATCCCCATGTATAATTTATTTATTTATTTTAAATATTAAATCCTTTTATTTCTTTATTTTTCTTACATTAGAAATTGAGTAAACTTTATTAGTAATCTTTATTTATTTATTGACAAAACAAATTCAAAAAATACCAGGTTCTTACTATAAGAATGATGCTCTGGAACATGAAGTCAGCAGCGATGCAATTCAGCCCAAATGTTTGACAAAACTGCAACTTA
The DNA here is from genome assembly GCA_905475405.1 of Schrankia costaestrigalis. NCBI lineage: Eukaryota > Metazoa > Arthropoda > Insecta > Lepidoptera > Erebidae > Schrankia > Schrankia costaestrigalis. Next base: position 10,441,220 of record FR997843.1, on the reverse strand, counting down.
GTAGCTGTTCCTGCCCGATTCACAGCATTCACTTCAATTTTTTTCTTCCATAAAATTACCTGATACAACAAATGACGTTTTTGAACATGTTCAACATTAAAATTAACCAATTGTGAAACTGATCAACTTACCAATTGCTGCCATCAGTTAAAAGTAAGCACACCTGTGTGAGAATCAAGGATTTTGTTGACATAATACAAATTTATTATGTATTTAACTTATCTTAAAATAAAATACAAGGCATAAAGAAAAAATTATATACAACCTGTTGCATAACATCACTGTATTGTCTTGTTTTAACACTTTCGAAACACGTCCTTAAGTCTCGATTGAAACGTAAAAAATTAAAGACAAAGTCTAATTATAAAAAACAATGTAAGGAAAGTTTGTTAGTTAGAAATAGGTTTTCCACCTCTTCTAAAATTCCGGTTTGCCCCTCCTCCTCTGCGTCCACCTCTAGGAGTACCGCGCTGATTAGATCTCCAGTTGCCTCGGCCACCATGTCCATTTACACCTCGATTTCTCCCCCGAGACTGGTTTCGCCCTCTATGATTATTACTGTCCCACCTTTGATTTCTTGAATTATTGTACCCCTCATTGCTATCACCATTGCCATCATCATTATAGCTGTCTTCGTCATAACTTTTGTCATTATAATTATCATCATCATTATAATCTTCATCATTCTGGTTAAATTGCTGATTATCATAGCCAGAATCAAAATGAGGCTTATTAAATCCATTATCTGTAAATGGTGGTCGTGGGGACATATTATTCATAGGTGGCATGTTACCCATTGAGGGTGGTATGTTAGCCATCATGAGCGGTGGTGGCATGTGCATTGAGCCTATGGGTGGCATTGATCCCATAGGAGGGCGAGGACCCATGGGTCCCATGGGCCCCATATTCATTGGCGGCCTCATTATGTTGCCCATAGGAGGAGGCATATTATTCATTTCAGGACCATTGTTATAGCCTTGTTCATCATCCTGATTATTTTGTTCACTGGTATCCATATTTTCATTGTCATAATAATCATTATCTTGTTCATAATTATTGTAATTATCCTCATTGTCATTCTGACTGTTTGATGTATCATGATCAGGCTCAGGATATTCAAATGGTAAGAAATTATCTTCATCTGCATCTTCTTCTACATGAGGCATCACATCATGTAGATCCTCTATTTCGCCAGAAGCAATGAACCTTTTCAAAGCCAACGGGCCTTCTGCTATGGCTTTCTCTAATTTTGATCCAGGCTCTACAGGAATTAGTTTGCCATAAATGAATATTGCAGATGGTGTTATTTGTTGCAAAGGAATAGCACCAGGCACAGATTCAACCAAAGCTTGAGTCAATGCCTCAGTAGCAGACTCTTCTGAATTAGGCCCATGATTCCATTGAGCTTGGAAGTGTCTGGGAATAGGTTTACTGTACGGTACTTTTTTAACTTTTTTCTCAAAATCCATTGGCAAGAATGTTGTATCCAAATCTAAGCCAGGAATAGCTTTGTCAGTATCAGATGAAAATATCTCAACTTTATCTTCAGGTCCCATACCTGGTATCACAGCTGGTTCTTCTAAATCATGGTCATCCTGTACACCTGGTGGTAAGGTATTTAAGTTATACTTATCCCTCATAAGGTCTCCTGGCCTATTTCTGGTCCAAAATTTAGATGTGTGATCATTAGAACCTGAGCATAATATATGACCTAGAGGATGCCAAGCCATTGTCCATACAATTGATTCATGAGCACCTTCAATACAACCAACTTCTTTATCTGTGCCAACATTCCAAAATAAGATGGCACCATCAGAACCTCCTGAACAAAATAATCCTTCATGTGTTGGATGCCAAACAACACTTGATGCTTCCTTTTTATGTCCTCTGAAAATTTGTAATTCAGATCCTAATTTGCGTATATCAAATAACTTAAGTAAGTGATCCCTAGATGCAGTAATTAACCAGTTGCCATTATCATTCCATTTCAGATCCATAACAGTTGATTTATGAGCATGTAAAGTGGACAGTGCTGTGCCAGATTTAGGATCCCATAATTTAATTGGTTGTTGATTGTCTTTACTTCCAGACACAATTAATGCTTTTGTTGGATGCCATTGCACACATTTAACATCTGCACCATGTCCTCGTAATATCCTTTCCTCTTGGCATCTATAGAAATCAAATATTCGTAATGTGCCATCATCTGAACAGGTTACAATTTTGGAGTCACTAGGACTAAAACTAATACCTCGGACTGCTTCTTTATGAGCCTGATACATTTTGACATTGTTCATATTACTTTGCCAATACTTGATGAATCCAGAATGATCACCAGTCACCATCCAACCTTCACCATGAGACCAAACCATGGACCTAACTGGTGAATCGTGGGCTTGAAGAATTGTTTCGAAATTGAATGTTAATCCATTCCAAAGAGTAAATTCACCAGAAGAAGCACCCGTAATTAAACGTCGTCCTTCGGGTGTCCAAGCCACAGCAAAAATTGGACATCGCATTTTGTTAGTAGCCGTTTTAACAAAACGTGTAGTAACTGCATTTATTGGATTATCTGTATACGAAGGGGGCGGCAACAAATCAGGTGTGTACATAGCGTCCGGCTGCAATGCGTGCCTGTCCCGCCAGTCCCTCTGCCAAACGCGACATTCTAAAGCTTTTATAATCGCTGCATTGTAGTCAACAGTTTTCCGCATAACAGATTTACGTAAACGTTTACCATCAAAGTCATCTTGTGTCATGTTCAGTGGACCTTGGGGTGGGAATCGCATTTGATAGTTAAAAGGCCTAAAGTTATGGCGCATGTTGTTCCTACCGGGTGGGCCCATCATAGGAGGACCCATAGGCGGGCCCAAAGGAGGACCCATTCCCATACCTGGCGGAGGCATCCCCAAGTTCGGCGGTGGGTGTCCAAAATCCATCGTTAATTACTTCGATACCTAATTAAAAAAGAACTACATTACAATATCGGCCATTTAAAATTTCATCTACGTATGGCCAATTTAGTAACTCTTGTCAGTTATTACGCTTACCTTATACATATAAATACACTATAACATTATATCCGCTTCACTTCACAACTAATCACACACAAATTGATTTATTAGTTTTACCAAACGCCAATTATATACAAACAGAAAACTTAAAATACAATGTTAACCTATTTGGAATGCTATGCCAAGCAAAAGCAATCCGGCCATGTTGTTATCTGCTAGAGGTGGGTTAAAGACTGTTAACTATAGTTGACTAATACTAAACAGTCGATTTTTTTAAACTAGGTATCTCTTTTTATTCATAAAAAAAAAAATTGCTTATATACATTATTTTATCACATATGTGAACCACATAAAAATCCACGCATCAAATACACAAAAAAGACAAATATCAAGTAAGAGCGAAAGTCGGCAAATGGCGAATAGGTCATTTAAGAAAGGTAAGTTGTAGGTACAGTCAGCCCCAAAAGTCGCTGAACACATTTTAAATTCCAAAACTGCTGAACACTAAAAATGTCATAAATCAGTGTCGCAGCAAGAGTACAGAACATAGATAAGAATTATATACTGGAAATAGATTGCCAACTCGCCCATAAAAAATGCCAATCCCGATTGAATTTGACGTTTAGGCTCTGCCATCTATGAATAGTATTCCGTAACTATGAATGTATAAACATAGCTATAGCTATATATACACTTTTATTTTATTTGTTTAGGTAACTTGTAATCAAAGAGATTTTGTTTAAAATAATATAATCTTGAATAATACATTTAAGAATTAAGTAAAAAGCTAAGTCAAGATTATACTATTTAAAAGAAAATCTCTTTGATTACAAAGTATTGCGTGCACAGGTAGAGTAAAATAAAAGATATTTTTCATTTCTTAGTTTTATTGTGTTTATGTTTATTATAATAAATTTGAGCTTTTGTTTTAGTAATATCATCCCCATCATAATTAATTATACCACATAAAATTCTGTTGATTGAACGGCACCAGCTATACAAAATAATGTTCATGGTAGTGTTATCAAAAAATTTTTTAAATCAGTTTTATGTTTTTCACAATTAAACATTGCAATTTAAAAAAACCTCATTTAATAAATTTATATTTAACTTTATATTTTTTGTTATAATTAAGACTCCTTTTCCTTAATCTACAAATCTCACTTCTTAAGCTTCTCAAGTCACGATGCAAGCTCCGATACGTTTTTGTCGTGTCTGAAAATAAGTGAACACCGTATTTTATACTTTTGTTTTTTCAAAACACAATAAATGCGGGGATTTCATGCATTAATAAAAAAAATATAATGGCATTGACATAATTCTCCATCTACTCAAAAATATATAAACATCAACTAATGTCACATAACAAAAAAAAAGAAAAGCGGTTGTGTAGCGAATCCCACACAAGAATAGACCGAACCAGAAATTTTTGGTTTGAGCCTGGATGTACTTTGTGCCGTTAGTTTCATGTCTATAAAATCTCCGCGACACAGAGCACGATCTTCAAAGCGAGAGTTGACTTTTTAAAATAAGAAGAAATAATAATAATATAATTTTCATGGTTTTCATTTAGTTGTTATTACCAACATATTTCCGATAGATTCCCGTATTTTGATATCAAAATTGCCTACTTATTTAAATGCTTACTCTTAACCATTTTGAATACTAATAGTACCTACTATACACTATTCATCTGGGCGTGAGAAATTAGGTAAAGAAAGTAGCAAATGGGCCTTTTATAATGTCAAGATTACTCATTCATACATATTATTATCTATTGTCTCGATGAAGACTCGAAGATCAGTATGAAAAAAATATTAATATGTCAACGACTTTACAATAAAAATAGAAATTACATTAGTATGTTTAAATATTTTAAACATTATTTTCATTATATGTAATTTAATTTGATAACCAACCAATAAAATAATTATTTTTTCCGTTTTAAAAATTACATAAGAACTAATCGACATGTTAAAGAAGCTACAATTGTCAAACTTATTTCGCAGTAATATGTCATAATAGAAGAAGAATAATATTACAAATTGATGCATTTATAGACATAGTTTTTGATTAATCTATGCTATATCTATCTAAGCTGGGAACAGTTTTTCTGAACCTGAATCAATGTCTGATTAGTAGAAATTGGAAAAAGAGTTTTAAAAAACAGACTAGACTATTAATTATTAGACTATTAATTATTATTAGACTTAGACTATTAATCTTTTGCAATAAATTTAGACTGCAATGCAAATTTCTATAGAATTCCATGAATTAACTAAGTTTTTGTTTTAGTTTTAACGGTGTTGTGTGTTATTAATATTAATAATCTTGTTATTTTCCTATCTCTATCTTATCTTACGACAACTACAAAAGCTGTTGAATACATTTTGTGTAAATATTAGTATACCTAGGTGTTGTTACTATAAAATATATATACCTTGCAAATCCAATGTAGACAATTCTGAAGGAGAAGGCAAAACTTTATTACTTTCCTCTTTTGTATGCGTTCCTGTAATTAACAACCACAATAGCTTAATTATATTTAAATAACTCACAGTTAATTATTATTGTGTTAATTATTTTAGTGGTAGAGTGCATTATAATGGTCACATTGTAGACCTAGTCTGATTTATCATAACAGCCTATTAATGTCCCACTGTAGGGACGGGCCTCCTCCCGTAACGGAGCGATACTTGGCCTACTATAACCACGCTGGCCAGACGGATTGGCATAGGATTTAATTTCAAGTTTTCCTTCTTTTTATTTCGTAAAGATAATATTCACGGATAGTCCCTTAGTCGGTTTTTACAACACCCATTGGATGAGATGGGGTGTTGACATATTGTATTCCTACTCCGTCAAAACGTAACGTACACGGAGAATAGTCAGATTATGATATTGTAATTCCTCGTAGTTCAGTTTGACTTTGAAAAAAAAAATCTGAATCTGAATCAGAAATGTCTGATTAATAGAAATTGAAAAAAGTGTTTTAGTATGGAGAGATAGGTGGGAACCTGGAATAGGTTAGGCTACTTTTTATACCGGCAGCGAGTTCCCATGGGTCTATAGCCGCGTGGAGCCGCGCGCAAAAGCTAGTTAAAATACAAAATGTAATGATTGTGTACCTGAATATGACTGGGAGGTACTAGGTAAATAGAGTTGCAAATTTATATCAGCTTCAGGGATTTCTAGGACATCCTCAGTTGGTGGATCTGAAAAAAGAAAAAAAAAAATTATATTATTTAGTTGGCAACATTGGCATGCTCTTACTGAACCTGAAATAACAATAAAAACTTTATTGTACATAATAAAAATAAACTATTTTGGTATAATACAGCTTTAGACATGGTATAATACATAATACAGCTTTAGGCGGTGGTAAAGTTTTCTAAACTTTGAAATGTTTTTAAATTTAGATTAAGTAGTGTTAGATGACGTCAAAAAGATACAATATTATTGTACTACTTTGAATAAATAAATGAAACTGAAACTGATGAAACTATTGTCATGCTGTAAAACTATAGGTACAAAGCGAGAGACCGTTGGAAAGATCAGCCTGTTAATTTTTGTAAGTTAATGACTGACTGTTTTACTTCATTTTCTTTTAGGATAAATTATTAACTTACTTGGTAAATGTTTTTGAGAAACAGCTAATCCACTCAGGCGGTTGTTACGGGTTTTATGATTTTCTATGAAATGTTTATCACACACTTTCCTTAATTTGAAAATCTGGTCATCTCTCATGTCCTTCAGGGTATCACCAGTTAAGTTTACCCAAGTTCTAAACCGCTCAGGATATATCAGAGGATTGGGAAATCTGTGGATTGTGACACCTGAAAGTAAAATACTAATATTGAACTATGTAAACACATATCTCGTACTTCCACCCTAATATTATTTAGGGTGATTAATGCGTTAGTTAATATACAAAACACCATGAAAAACTGTAAATACATTATTTTACCACCATGTCTCATCCTGATAATGTACAAAAATTTTACTTAGAATAATTAAAGGAAAACTTGTTATAAAATCCTATAGCAACCTCTCAAACGAGCATGACAAGTGTAGGTCCAATATCTTTGTATATGTGTATATCTTTTCAACCTTAGATTATTAACGCATTGACCTTGACATTGCAAAGTCTGCAATAGAAAGTCTGTAATGCAGACACAATAGAATTTCTATTGTTACCGGTCACCCCTTTGCAGTTAACAGCTTATTACTTGCTGATAAGTTCATAACTAAACTATACATATATATAAAAAAATGAACTGTGTAACAGGGACAGTTAAATACTCTCAAACAAATAACATCCCAACTCAAACCCAGAAAAATTATGTATGGATCACACAAAAATTGCACAAACAATAAGTTATGGGACGCGGGGACTTTAAAATACATTCAAATAACATTAAGTACATCTAACCAGACTCGCGACAATCAATTAAGGATCGCAAAAATGGGATTCGAACCCACGACTAGAGGCAGAAACTAATATTTGTGAAAAATATAACATAATGTACTTTTATAACAATAATCCTATAGCGAGTTTCTTTTATTACGAGTAGTATCCTTCTTATATAAATGAAAATTATTATGAAGTTTTCCAAATTTCCATAACGATCAGAAGTTTCAATTTATGTTCTAATAATATAAAATGAGTACATTACCTGTAGTGACGCATCCGAAAACACAGAGTTTGTTGCTTGGCATGATGAGCAACGTATAATATCACAAAAAATAACTATAAGCGTCTATTTATCGCAATAAACACAAAATAAAATGTAAATTAGCGGAGTTTTTGAACTCATCGCTAAGCGATGTTCTTAAAACTGATATAGATTCTTCACACTACAACGGAGGAGCAAATGCTCAACTACACGTATTTGCAGAGAAGAAAAACAAAATCAGCAATAAAACACAATATTACAAATGTACGCGCTTAAACATGAAACAAGTAACAGCAGCGGCCATTTGCAATTTGAAATTTTCCCAACTTTCAAAAACTTTTCAGGCCATAGAGTCGTGATGCTGATGACCATAAAGTTAATCATCATATTTATTAAACACATTTTATTTAATTACTTTACCATGAGATGCTATCTAAGACACAAAAATTACTACTGTAATTATTTTTAAGCTTCTGTTTAATTATTGTTTATCTTAAAGATGAAATATGTTTAATTCCGCTCAGTAGTGACATCTATCGGTTTTAATTTAAGTAAAATATAATTTAATTTGGATTACGTCCAAGAGATATCGCAATTAAAATTTTTATTTGACGTTGGTAGGGAACTTTCCAGCCCCTGGTACAGAATAAGATTTACATACGAAACGACCATAACACGCTGAACACGGTTATTACAAAAGTAGCTGAACCCTAGTATTTTTAAAATTAACTGAACACTAGTATTCCCAAAAGTATCTGAACACTAGTATTCCAAAAGTAGCTGAACTTCATTAAATACATAAGTAGGTTAACAAAGCATATTATCAATGCTATTGCCTGTCAATCTACTTTTGGTGTTCTTGATGTAAAGCGAATTATGGTCCTTTGACATATAAAATAATTTGACAAATGTTATAAAGTTTAATTAATAATCACAATTTTACAATGTATATGAAACAATAAAAAATTCTTATTACAGGCATTAGTTCCGGAATGAGTTTCTTTTAATTGAATTTAAACTACAATTACAACTCCTTTCCTGAATTCCTTTTCTTTAATATTTTTCCGCTCTAGGAATTATGCTTTGTGTCGCGGGGACTTCACAAATATCAAGTTAAAGGACACAAAGAACATCCAAACTCAGGACAATAATATGTCGATATCACAAAAAAAATCTACGTGCGAATCGAACCCGCGGCCTTGTGCACGATAACCTCATCCTCAACCGTCACGCACCAAGGTAGTTGAATTTAATTGTTTTATTTTATTAGTTTTGCTTATTATAATCAATATAATGTAGAAAAAAAAATACACAAAACTAAACAAAATGAAACATGCAAAATTTTACGTTTTGTAAACTTTTGCGCGTTAGTAAAAACATTTATAATAGGTTAAAATATTATATATATTTATACCTAGGCTATAACCAAGATAAAAAAAACGTTGTATTAATTAAACCTCTTTGGACAAAACTTATCTGTTCTAAAAGTTTTTACTTATTTTTTTAAAGATGCTTATAGTATAATACTCATAAAGTAGGTTTTAATATGTGATGTTGACGCGTATGTACAACTATTTTTGGAATCTTGAGTGTTCAGCTACTTTTGAAATACTAGTGTTCAGCTACTTTTGAAATACTTGTTCAGATACTTTTGGGAATACTAAGTGTTCTGTTAATTTTAAAAATACTAGGGTTCAGCTACTTTTGGAATAACCGTGGTCAGCGTGTTATGGTCGTTTCGTATGTAAAGCTTATTCTGTACCTACTCTTGTTGCGACACTCACTTATGACATTTTTAGTGTTCAGCAGTTTTGGAATTTAAAATGTGTTTAGCGACTTTTGGGGCAGACTGTACCTACTCTATATTTTTTGTCATACAATGCTTTCGCCCTCTTCAATGACCTTTTCTTCTTCAAAACAAGGAATGCATAAAAATATATGGTAATAAAAAATGGAAAAAATATGTTAGTTTGTCCGGGTTTAAATTCCAAGTCTCAAGTTTTTGCTCTTTGGATATATTACAGCTTGGACCTCCTTTGAGTATAAATGTTCTATGGACGCGACGCTGCTTTCAAGTGTCAATGTCAGATGTATTCTGCCTGAATTCCAATTTCAATAGTTATTTTACTCTTTGCTGAATTCTAAAATACGTGGTGTATTCCAATCACAGAACATTTATACTCAAAATTTCAATTCCCCGCGCATATTATATTATAAAAGGTATAATATATACTAAATAACTATATACTAACTTATTATTACATTTTAAAAGGTCGGCAACGCATCTGTGATTCCTCTGGTGTTGCGGGTGTCCATGGGCAGCGGTGATCACTTACCATCAGGTGACCTGCTGGCTCGTTTGCATTCTATTACATAAAAAAAAAAAAAATCAGTAACTTTATAAAAGCTAATAAGGTTAAGCTCTAATTTATTTCAGTACCTAAATCTAGATTTGTAGTATGTTTAGTTGTGTTAATTACTTTGTAACTCTCATACCGACTTTTTTAAATTAAGCACAGCAAAGCAAAGCACAGAATAACACGTTTTTATTATTTTCAATATTATGTCAAAATTAAATGTACCTTGTTCGCTTACTGAAAGTATATAACTGGTTATTGGCGGAATCATTGAATCGCCATCTCGAAAAAAAAAAAAAAAAAAAAATACGTGGTGTTGTCATTGTATTTGCTCGCATCGAATTCCTACATTCAATTGAGCAGTTCGTTTTTACGTAAAATTGGACACGTACATGTAATTACGCCAATTATTTTTTTAGGGGATAGTTTACAACTGTGAGTGACATTTAACCTGAATAAGTACCTAGGTAGCGTGTATGTTTTCTTTTAGTCCTAAGTTCTATAAAGAAATTGTAAGAATTTCATTCCATAACTTGAAAAATTTGTCTTGATTTCAAAAGTTTTGTTTAATTACAGACGGTGCAAAGATGTTAAAAAAAGCATTATTTCATCTCTTTGGAGCGATACAATTTTTTTATGGATGTTATTACGACTATAATTATGTCGTTATTCCTAGTACTTCCACTACAGTAACGCCGTACGGTGGTAAATTCAAATATTTGACCTATTTAAATGCGGTAAGTTCTCATTTTATCAACTATTAAGTGATTGAAACCTAGAAAACAAGTTATGATATTTACTTTCTTTTCTTTTTGTTTCAGATGATACAAACAGTATATTTCACTTTAGCCTTTATTAATGACCTTACTGGTACAAATGAGCCCTCACCGTCTCATAAACCATTGATTAGAAAAGTTAAAGACCTTGTGTTCAGTTCTTTAGCATTTCCACTTGCAACATTTGTAGGATTTACTTTCTGGGGTATTTATGCTGTGGATAGAGAATTAATTCTTCCTAGAAGCATAGACCCATATTTTCCTACATGGCTAAACCATGTAATGCACACAAACATAGTTGTGTTTATACTCACTGATCTCTTGACATCATTCAGAATGTATCCACCAAGGAATGTAGGTTTTTCTATTCTATCTTTGTTCATGATATGCTACTTAATTTGGGTGCATATTATTTACTTTCACACTGGTAGTTGGGTATACCCAATATTAGATGTTCTCAATTGGCCTGCCAGAATATTTTTCTTCATATTCTGTCTGGGGTTAGCAATTCTTGCTTACAATGTTGGGGAGAGAATTAACAGAATGGTTTGGGCTTCTGAAGTTGAAAAGACTGTCAAATCTGGAAAGAAAAAAGCTAAATAATTAAAAAAGATTGAGGTGCTATGCTAACTTTTTGCTTCCTTTGTCAGATTATTTGGTTACATTAGGTAGTATTGGTGAAAGTTTAATGTAGACTGTATGTATGTATATTAAGCATAAGAAGTTCTAAATAGCTTATGTAATACAGCTACTTAAAATTAAAGTAAACTAGGTCTAATGTTACATGGAAATTACATGTAATAAACATGTTTTTAATAGTAAAAGCTAATGTTAAATTGGTACAAATTTTATGCCAGTGATAATAAATAACCCCAGTTGTACCTAGTTGGGTATAGTACCAAAGTATAGTTTTCAATTAGAAGCTAATATTATCTTACAAAAAATATAATTATATTGAAGACTCTCTCACAATTTGTAATACTTGCACCAGTCAGTATGTTTAATTAGTATTTAATGTAATACTGTATCCATTTATCAAAAATTTATAATTATTTTTACATTCTTAGTTGAAAATGAGGTTTCTTGTTTAATTATTATTTATATTGAAAAGGAATTATAGTTAAGTTAATGAGTATTGTCCAAATTAATAACGTACAAAAAAAAGTAGATATACATGTTCTATTTTGCTTTGATTTAGTATGGTACAAACTTTTATGGTGCTTAACCTACCGTTTCGCAACCCATCAGCAAACTTTTTAATCGCTTTTACGAAATTCCAGCTCAATTTGGATTTACTCCAAAGACATGATTTCACTAGTCTATGAATAGCTGTTTATTCCATTGCTTTGTTCATAAAGTTATCACTGAAAGCTAGTTCACAATACATGTGAATTTAATAAATTATTTCAATTATGAAAAAAGCAAAGTAATATAGAAAGTTAATTTAAATGAGTATTTAAATAATAGACAATACCCATTATCACTGATTAAAATAAAGAGATGTTGTTGGTTGTGATTTGATTCAGCAATAAATTAAATAAGAAGCTAGTGTGCTATTCTGTACTGTAAGTAATTTTATTCTGTTATCTGTCTTAATGATAATAGTTAACAATTAAATGATTGCTACTTCAATAAATTTTAGTAATCATATAATAAACTGATTATGAAAAATTAATAGCCCGCTGTGATTGTATATTGATTGGTATGAATTTTATTCAATCAAGATTTCAATTGAAGAAAGGATTGATTAATTTAAAATGGCAGGTTATAAAAATTAGTATGTAAATTAGAAGTGGTATGGTTAGCCATAGAAGTGACTAGACATTTTTTTTTTACTGCTAACCATATTTTTAACTCAGTGCTTTGTAGCTAAGTCATGTAATTGTTATTTTAGACACAATTCTGCTAGTTGACTTGTAATTATTATGATTTAATTAAAAAAATGCAAGGAACATTTAATTTTGTGAACTAAGACAATTCATGATGTAATACTCGAAAGAAGTCTGATGTTTACTTATGCTAAAATAAGTGTTTTTAATTTTATTTCGTTAAATGTATTTTTTTGCTTATTTATTGTAAACAAATTAAAATAAAAGGATTATTTTTACTGAAATTGCATTCCAAAAATAAGTGACTTAAGTAATTTATGCGTGTAACCAAATGTTTTACTTGCCATAATAAATATTTAATTCAAACTTAAATATGGTAATGGATGTACTTTATAGTTTTTCTTTTCTATATGGTGCTGTAAGAATAAAAAAGCGATTCATAGCATAATGTGCAAGTCGCAAAATGTGCAGGCTACGTAAAACGTTCAGGTCGCAAAATGTGCAGATCTCAAAATGTGCAGGTCTCAAAATGCTTATTTATTAACACTTGAATTAGCTTTTTAAAGATATGAACTGACTGACTATGAAGGACTTCTTGAAAGGTTTTATCGCAGCTTCATTTGCAGAAAATCTGATACGGCGCAAGTATAGTAATTTAGCGGGTAATTATTTGTTTGAGCATTTGAGGTTGAGACTTTAGGTCCAAGTGCCCGTCTTGACTTCAAAGACATTTCAAAACATCTAATTAATTAATCCGACGACCTCGGTGGCGCGCCGGTAGAGCCAGCGGCTGCCGCGCATGAGGTTGTGGGTTCGATCCCCACGCAGGACAATAATTTGTAAGATCCACAAATAATTGTCCTGAGTCTGGGTGTTCTATGTGTCCGTTAATTGATGTTTGTAAAAAGTCCCCGCGACACAGGGCATGATCCCTAGTGCGGGAGTTGTCTTTTTATATAATTAAAAAAAATTGACGCTTGTCACGACCGGCATGCTGGTCTTCATTTTATTTGGAACAAAGTCTGGGTTAGGTTCGTAAGGTCTCACTTGTAAAATGTGACTTCGTTCACGAAAAAATATTTAGGTCTAGGCATTTTTTTTCTGTGGAACCCTATAAAAACATAAAAAACTGGGACCGGAGCCTTTATGTGCCCTTTGAGCCACGGTCAGATGAAATACCACTAAGTGGTCACCCATCTATGACATTACGTCGCCATCAGCACTTTTTGCGATGTGCACATTTTGCTACCTGTACGTATTACGATTAGCACATTTTACTATCTGCACATTTTGCGACTTGCACTAGTGCACATTTTGCTACTTGCACATAATGCTATGAATCCTAAAAAAGCATTAATACATTTGTTTCCAAAGAACGTAAACATTCCTCAGATTGTTAGAAATATTGTAAGAAGTATAGACGCTGTTAACGTAGTTCATAATAGCCATACTCTTATACATTCTTGCCAGTCTTTAAATGTGGCCGTAGTTATACCAAATCTGAATTTTGTTCTCAACTCTGATTGGTGGAACGCACGGTATGATACGAATTAACAAACTCGGTACTGAGTTAGTCATATCTATTATCCTATTGCAAAATTGGACTATTTAATAAACACCATTTATTTACTCTCAAATTATGTACCTAAACAGTTCTACCAATCTTAGTTTGGATGTATTACCTATTTATTAAAGTTTACTTTTAATAAAGCCTTATCTTGAGGTCAAGGTTATATTGATAACAGCACTCTTTTACCCGAAATATTATAAATTATCTATGCATTGTTAAAAAAGCATTTGTAATCTGTAAAAGTTAGGTAATAAGGCAAATTCGTTGTCACAAATATCTACAATATATTTAAATAATGTTTAGTATGTTCATTGGTGCCTATTTGTTAGCAGTCGAGTGCCTATTTTGCCTAAATTCATCATGGAAGTGTTCAAATCAGCTGGATGTGAATGTTTAAAACCACTTGTGGTATTTAGTAGTTATTAGGTCCATAAAATATAAGAACGCAATAAATTTTATAATAAATAAATTGTTTTTATTTCTCATCTTTTATTTTATTTCACTTACATACGTACTTTATTAAACAATACATACTTTTTATTTACATAGTAACAACCTCGCATTGTGTAGGTTCAAGATTTTTCTCACGCAATAAAACAATCAATAGCCATGTGCCAATTTACACTTCGTCCTTTGACAGCTAGAGACTATTAAATCATATATAAGGAGAATCCTATTAGTAGATACTAGATCCGATCTCCAGGGTGCTATCGCTTATGGAGTGTTTCAAAAAGTATAATAGGTATAGCTGGACACACCCGTGGACAATAAAGGAAATTTAAATTTTGCTGGATAGACCAAGTCCATAAGCCAAACATTATTATTGAGCTACTAGACACGTTTGAAGGCATTCCACCTGGAATTACGACTAGTTTCAGTTAGGTACTTTCGACTTTTAGGTCACGCTCCGTATACACGTTTGATTAGCGATCGTGAAGCTATATTATCATTCGCAATAATGGAACTCGACGGACTTCGACCAGGGTTTGTTGTCATAGAACCAAAGGTGAATTAAGATTTTATTTTGATTATTCCATCCATCCGTTATCAATTTTAATGATTATATATATGATGATACAAACATTTATACAACTTTAATGATTAATTTTAATGAAATTACAAAAATACTTTTGATAACATTTACCTACAACTCCAGCAGTTTAGTGTTGTCAATATTGAATTTCGTGTTTATTTGCACGGCGAACGATAATACTTTACAAGTTTACTTAATTAAATTCGTGATTCGCGTAATTTGACCTCAACTAAAAAAACAACGCACAAGTGGGATCGATGGGGACTTTTGACATATCATTTGTAATGACGTATTCAAGGCCTGCACAAAAATCCAGCTTGTTGGGAATTAATGCAAACTGGATATCTATTTTGACTGGACTAAGGTTAAAAGTTCGCTGGCACAGAAATACCTCACCGACAGCTGTTGTGTGCTGACTACGACAGATGATGAAAGAACACCATGTAGTTTTAGTCGGTGTGAATCCGACATGACCATGACACTGACAGCCCTCAGTGGTGTAAAGTACGTTCCGAAATTCCAAACATTAAAATATTTTTTTAATGTGGGTTTTAAAATATTTTTTTAAATGTGGGTATTAAAATATTATTTTAATGTTTGGAAATCCGGGACGGATTTTACCATATTAGGTTCAATAGTCTATTCTATTAAAACACACAAGTATAAAGCATAAATGCCATATTTTATTTAAGTACACTCAAATTATAAAATACTCATAAAAAATACAGTAAATAAACATTATGCAACAATGTCAATCTATAATATTATCACTTAGCACGACTAGATTATTTAATTATACCTAATTATAAACAAAATCATTTTTTTTTCAAATTCACTTTGTGTATATTAAATTATATAATTATAGAGACAATAAAGATAATTTACATATTTTATATGATCATAATATATTACAAACTTAAATAGAGCAATAAAACAAGAAGTATAACTTTTTATATAACGTTAAGTCATATTAGTTACAGCGAAGTTAATTTTAAAAATAGAATTTAGCCAATAAAAAGAAACATGAAACGAATAAATATGAAATTAAAATACGATATCAAGGCAAGTCATTATTTTCGGTTGATTAAATTGATAGCGCTTTTTACACTTATTAATATAAACACTAAGTAAAAACTAATTTAATACATAAGTAGTTACATTGATACTTCACTGTAGGTAGGTACGAAGGATAACCTTCAGTTTAATTATAACAAAATTGTACTTAATAACATAACACTGTCGAACTATAGCCGTTGAAATCACGTTAATTGCTAAGTCGGCAATAATCAACTGACAACTATTATGTGTCTGCTGAACGACTTCCAATGTCTTTGAAACATTGTTTACTTACCTATAATAAAATTACAGGTATTATTTATCAATTACATATGTATAAATAAATATATTATGCATATTGCATACAATTGTAATAATGTTGTTGCATAATATACATGAATATATAAATAAAGGGTTAAATAATACTTAGTATTTTATTATGTAGAGCCTCTGTTGATAGTAGTTTTTATAATATAAATAAAATTAAACTACAAAATAATTATTTAAAAATGTATTACCTAAATAAATACTTCGGGCTACAGTCTATGGGTCAGATCGAGACTGACTATGAATTGTAAAATTCATTGCAATGATTTATTTCCACGTGCTTAACTGATTGCTAAAAGAAATAAAATTTTGTACTTATTGTTCTTTTACGTAAAGTGATTATTTATCATGAGACTTTTCTGCTATTAAACTATTATTGTATTTATTTCAATGATTTATTTATTTTAAGTAAACAACTAGGTACCTACTTTGCAAACAATTTCAAAATTTAAATATTATCAACATACGAGACGGATTTTTTTATACAAAACCTCTTTAATTTTAAAATGTTAGGAAAAGTATGGCCAAAGTTGTAGACTAACGAAGCGTTGGAAGAAGGAAAAAGTCTTTGCTTTGCAACGTCAAGGAATGGACAGGCATCGCGCCGGCGAACATTGTTTCGCTCAGCAAAAGAAAGAGTATACAGAGATTAAGGCCTACCTCTAATAGGTAGTAGAAAACCATAGAAAGAAGAAGGGAAGTCATAAGGTCATTATCAAATTTCTATTCTCAGAAACAAATGATTTATGTACACTAATTCATTGATAATATTTTGTGCTTCTAATGTTCACGCAGTCTTTCGACTTATTCCTATGGCGGAATGTTTTATTTAAAGGTTTTATACAAACCTTATATTTATAAACATGTTAAACTTACTTTAATCTTTATTCAACTATATTTTAAGTATACACAAAATTATCATTTATTCATAGCCAAGTCATCATTTAAACTTATATAGAAGATGATTAAATATATTTTTATAATACATTGATATTTTGGTTTTTACGTGAAATTGATTTGATGAAACATTATAATGGTTTTCTGCAATAGTTTTAAATATATTAATGAACGGTTAAACAGTGTGCGTTGGTCTACGTTCGTTAGATTGTTATAATAGTATTTTCTTATAGTAATAATGTATTATACACATAATAATATGCATTATCTACGAATGTATCTAACAAATCTAATAATACATTCGTTATACTATATATCTAACAGTTTTCTTTGATATAGTGTTTTATTTTATACATTTACTAAGTACTAAGCGTACCTATTTGAATTTTAGTCTAGCGTTCATCACTAGTCTACGTGATAATTGGAATTTTTTGAAAACTTGAATATTTATAAAGTTTATACACTTGAATTGATTGAAACAGCTACGTGTCGACAAAAGGCAATGAAACTAATTCTTTATTATACCAGTTTTATGTAGTTGGTATGTAGTAGTAGTGTAGTTGGCCAGCTTTAAACATCTTCCTATGCATAAAGACTTTCCTATTGAAATGAAACTTCTTATTATCGGAGATAATAAGAAGTTTCGTTCAATCATAAGCTAATCTATTTGATATTGTATGTACTAATATTATTAGTATTGGCCATTATGATTTTTAGATAAATGGATCAATTAAATTTTTGTCTTGTATATTTTGTAGTAGATTTAAGATTACTTGATTGGGTTAAAAAAAATCATATCATACCTACATAGTTATAACTTATAACCCAGATCAATGCTATATTTTATGTATAAATAGGTACATTTGATATACAAGATTTGCATTCAATTCGAGACGTAGTGTGTATTAAATTGTTGTGTTTAAAATTAATAATACAAAGACATATTCACTTTGGCTTAAATTCTTCGAAATAATGTCATCAAAACTACATTTTCAAATGAATTTCATTGAAATATAATAATAAATCAGGACAAAAACTAAAGTAAATCCTCTGTTTGATACAGTTTGCACTGAATACACGCTTTAAACTTTACGATACATCTAATATAATTACACTAGCAGTTTCATTATTCATCAAAACGAATCTACTATCCAATTGCAGACGGAGCTACATCTCTCTCTCTCAGCCGTGGACTACTCATGTCCATTGCTGGACATAGGCCTTCTTACATTATCCAGAGCCTTATTACATTAACTATCGTGAGTTCTGTCTATAACAAAGTTTTTTTTTTAAATTACACCTGAGTTGAATAATTTAAGGCCTCTGCACACAGCGGGCGGGGCGTGGCGGGACGGGACGGCGACGCGACGCTGAGCAGTTGTAATGTACTAGATATTACGGAAGACGCCACACAGAGCCGTCCCGCTCGACGCGACGGTAACCGTCGCTCTAGTACATTTTGTCACGTCGCCGTCCCGTCCCGCCACGCCACGCCGGCTGTGTGCAGAGACCATTACAGAGCTAGCCTATACTCTGTCTACTTGACGTTAGTGACGTATCTCAGCTGAGCTGTCAAAAGATCATTCATAAAGCGGACAGAGTATAATAAATATGTCATTTCGAATACTATGAAACTGGTAGTCTAGCCAATACAAAACTAAAAATTTTATCACTACAATTCTCGCTGTCAATGTCTGTATAATACAATATAATATTATCTATTAAACTTATATTTACCAATTGCCGATTGTATCTTAAGGCAGCTAAGCCTCCAAGCAATGAGCTACGTCTTCACTTTACGTGAGCTCTTATAGTGGCCGTTTTTCTTCCAACCGTTGCCCTGTGATGCCTCGCCGTTCATAGCTCGAGATGAAAATGTTGTCGTCTTGCTTTTTGATTCGAATAGTACGTCTGAATCTGTTTCTGTGTCCGAAA
Source organism: Schrankia costaestrigalis (assembly GCA_905475405.1). NCBI lineage: Eukaryota > Metazoa > Arthropoda > Insecta > Lepidoptera > Erebidae > Schrankia > Schrankia costaestrigalis. The sequence continues at coordinate 10,421,750 of FR997843.1, read as the reverse complement.
CGTCTTTACTCGCGACTGTAAGGGGAATAAGAAGATTAATTAACTTTTGGTTTAGTTTTTATATTTGTTTAATCAAATGAATTCATTTAACGCCATACAGAGCATGTATAATGGGTAGGTATCTAATAGACCAATAAATCTCATTCGTTGTTTTTTTTTAAATTTATTCTTTAAAAGAAAATACCTCCACTAGGCATTGAAATTAACGGACACAAAGAATATCCTGCTCTATACAATAATTTGTAGACCACACAAACAATTATTTTGCGTGGGATTCGAACCAACGACCAGCAATGTATAGGGCAATGTATAGGGTATTGATCCTTACTTGATTAAATTTGTAAACAAATACCACATATTGCAAATTCACTAGTTTTTACATTAATCGCACACTTTAATATGAACGAAAATTTCTGGAAAGTAGCATTAAACGTTTATGCAATAGAAAACATGTAAATAACTTTAATTTAACCACTATCTTTCTTGAATTTTAAATAAATGTAATTTTTTCCAGCGTCTTATTTCACAGAATTCACCATTTGACATTTGTAGATTCTAGAATTTGTCCTTGATTCCTATACATTTCTCAAAGGTCAAAGACTAAAGTCTTTAGTCTGTGGTTGACACGACGCCATATTTATTTACCTTTATAATTAGGTCGTAATAAATGAACAGTAGACCACCACTTTGCCACCGAGGGACTTTATTTATCAGTTATGTATTCCTATGTTGAATATAGAAAAATCATAACAAAACATTTAAATTTATATAACGTCATTTAGTTAAGTAAGCTAACTCAACACAGCTTGTTCAGATCGACTTGACCACAATGGCTTGTTTGATCTAAAAAATATAATAGTAGTTGTAGTAACTCACAAGGTTTCTCCTCATGCTCAGCTAGCGGCAGCAGGCGGTACTTAGGTCTGGCGCGCGGCTTGCGTGGCGCGCACGAGCACGCGCGGCGCAGCGCACGCCACGCCACGTACACGCACGCGCACGCGCCGCACACGCACGCCAGCCCGCCCAGGCTCGCGTACACCACCGACCAGTCTGTAGATACACATGCTACGTTAATATACACACAGACATTATACTCATTCTAAAAACTATGTTATCTTTAGAAGACATTAGTTTCAGTGAAAATTCAATACTTGCACATATTTTTCCTTCTACAAATTGTTTTTTTTCTTTTTTTATAAAAGACAACTCCCTCACTACAGTTACTCAAATCTAAAAGATACGGTATGACAGTTCTGACAAATTGAATAATAAGGTTGGGATAAAAAAATCGATTACTATAATATCCAAAATTTAAGAGATCGATTACTATAATATCCGATTTAAGACACTTTAATAATTGATCTCATTATTAGTAAAGGGTATTGATCCTTACTTGATTAACTTTGTAAAAAAACACCATATATTGCAAATTCAAACTTTATATTTTTGATATTATATTTATAGAAATAAAACAATATAATATGTTTTATAATTTTACTTTTTTGGGGACATGTTTTACCAATACCATTTTTCCAATACAGACATTTTCACTTGCAAAAAACAACTACAAATGATTAAATTTACAACGTATCTTGTCATCACACACATACTTATTAACTGTAGATTCCAAAAATAATTATAAATTGTTTTAATAAAACCGTATAAAGGGGGCAGAATTTTTTATTTCCCGAAACCCATACAATACATGGGTTGGTCGGTCCAACTGGGTTAAGTGATTTATGCGGTCCGCAATAACGTGTCTAACGATAATAACGATTTTTCGTATATGTAAACGATTTTTTTGCATACAAGTGTATCCGAAGAGTCGCAACACTTGCAATGAGGTCAAGAATAGAACTATTAGATATTATTTACTATGTAAATATGTGTTATTTTGCTTTGTTTGAACGTTTTCAATTAAATTTTATATATTAAGAAGTGTACATTTTTAGATACAATAATAAAATCTTTCTAAATTCATGGTTTTACGAAAAAGGTTTTCGAAACTGAATAATGTACGCATGAACAAAGTTGTTTCAGTTTGAAAAATATGAAACGTCATACTGTAGCTTTTAAATTTGTTGAACTGTAGGGATCATGCCCTGTGTCGCGGGGACCTTTTACAAACATCAATTAACGGACACAAAGAACACCCAGACCATCAGGACAATAATTTGTGGATCTCACAAATTATTGTCCTGCGTGGGGATCGAACCCACAACCTCTTGCACGGCAGCCGCTTGCGCTACCGTCGCGCCACCGAGGTCGTACTACGAAACTATATGAAATAAAACGTGAATTTATATAAAAAAAAATGTAAAATAGTGTTTAAGTAATAAGTTACCACAGTCAGGCATAGCGTCCGGGTCTAGTTGCGACAGTAAGCTCTGCATCCAGAACGCGTCACAGCGACACGTGCGCGTGGCGTGCTCACACTCGCCGCGCCCCGAGCACGTGCTCAGGCACCGCGCCGAGCGCAGAGAACCTCCCCCAGCGCCGCCGCCGCCCCAGGCGCCTGATGCAGCGCGGGACAGAGTCAGCGCGCGGATACCTTCTACAACCTTGTTCTGTAGGTACATAATATGAATTACCATTTTACGTCAAGAGCTTTAAGGTAATTAACTTAAAAATTTACTTGACTAATTCAAGATTAATAATTACAATGATTATCACAGCTGACGTCTCGTCTTTTTGTTATTGTCTGAGGAAGAGCCCGAGATTTAGCGCTGAGCCGCGTGCCGCCGTAAGGTTGCTAGAAAGGGGCTTCAAGATGAACAGCGCGGCGCGTCGCGTGGCCTTGCGAGCTAGCACGAGACGCAACTCCACTCTTGCGCGTTGCACGTGCAGTTGTCTTTATAAATAACCAGCTGACCTTATATATATTTTTATGTTTTATTTATATTAATTATGACCCGAGCCCACTTCATTGGACGGAAAAAAACGCGTCCCTTCTTTAAACATATTTCATTACTGCTCCACTTCTATTAGTCATAGCGTGATAATAGCCTATGACACTCCCTGATAAATAGACTATTCAACACCGAAAGAATTTTAAAATCGGTTCAGTTGATTCAGACATTACCCCCTACAACGTCACAAACACACAATCACACAAACTTTACCTCTTTATAATATTAGTATAGGTGACGTTCAGGCGCTGCGTCACAATACGTCGCGCTACGCCACGAGGTATCTCGAAGCGTAGTATTGCGTGGTGCAACGTACTCTGAATTCTCACAATGAAATGTGTATTTTTTCGTGTATTAAATAAAGTATATTTTAAGTAGCTGTTGTTGAAATCTTTTGAAGGCTTAGCAGTAAGTTAAGGTTTCGCTACATTGAATTCGAATTTCTAAGCGCCTTCTATTACTAACCAAACTACGTTATCTACAATACCGCTATACAAATAACTAGCTGACCCGTGCCCACTTCGTTGGGCGAAGGGCGGCAAAATAAACTTATGTATTTAATTACTGCTCCACTCCTATTAGTCATAGCGTGATATTATATAGCCTATGACACTTCCTGATGAATGGACTATTCAACACTGAAAGAATTTTAAAATCGGTTCAGTAGATCCACATATTACCCCCTACAACGTCACAAACTTTACCTCTTTATAATATTAGTATAGATTACCTGTTCCGACAAAAAGAATATCAGCTGAGTCTTCCCAGTATCAATTTGTCCACGTATTTCAGTGATATTAACTCTTATATCGTCCTTCAAGAGCAGCGTCATTTTCTGTACGATCGAGTCTAGTTGTCCTTGTGTGAATGTGGCTACAGGTGTGTCGAGAGTTAACTCCATTAGGTTCATTTCATAAGGGTTAGGTTTCACTTGAATGCTCACTGTGTCGCGGTCCGATTCTCCTTGGTCGTCTGTCACTGTTAGTTCGAATACGTATCTGCCTGCTTCTATGTTTGTTAACTGGGGAAGAAAAATATACCTATATAAGTAGTTATTTTAAAATATTTTTTTTATTTATAAATTAAAAAAAAAACAGGCATATTAAAAACTTTAAGAGAAAAGTTTAATTTAATCTAAAGGCGCGGGCCTGTCGCGGTGCACGGGAAGTCTACACACGTGTATTAAGCTTCGCTTTGCAAGAAAATGTATGTGGTTGTGTCCACTGCAACCCACGGAGAGGCTACGCATGATTTGACGTCATTCATACACGGGTGGCTTGCTCGAATACGCGGTTACAAAGCGCAACGCTGTCGACGTGGGTCTACGTTTCCACTGGAGTACACGAATATGACCGTCGACTATGTACAGCTCACCTATCGCAGCGCACTTTTGTACGTGGATAGCAGTGGCACTTGAGGTGACGCCACGGTAACAATGTGTATTCTTAATGTCTCAATTAGTATTGTTACTTATTATACACTTCTCATCAAAAAAATCGAAACAGACAGCAAGTTTGTGTTTTGTAAGGATTATCTGAAAAATGTGTATATTTAGGAATATGTGTTATGTATCATTTAATAGGGAATTTATTTGAAAACCTCATTTTCAAATAATGATGTTAATGTTCTAAATTCAAATTTAATTTTCATAGATTTCGTATTTTGTCAAGTCGTTTTTACCCTGTACGTAGTTTAACGAAAATTGATAAAATTACGCTCGTAAATAAACAAAAAGCTAGGAAACGTTTGTTTAATAACTTGGATATCATCCCCGACATCTCATTATTGCTTCTGTACAGTTTTTCATCGATCGGATGAGAGTCACGATCAAAAACAGTGGCGCTCTATTCCATTCCTCTTGGATTGCATTTTAAAGCTGGCTAAGTGTTTTTGAGGCATGATCTTTTACACTAATTCGTATTTTTAATTCATCCCATAGATGTTAAATCGGATTCATGTCCGGGCTTCTTCCTGACCAATCAATAATAGAGATATCGACTTCGGTAGCATAATCTCATACGACGCTCGCGGTGTTTGCTCTAGCAACCTCGTGCATAAATGTCAAACCGGGGTCAAATAAATGTGCATAGGGCATCACAAGAGGTTCAAGACACTGTACGATGTACCTATGACATACGTCTCCCCTTACAGTTAAGTAAGGGCAGACGTGACCCAAACACAAACTCTGTGTTGTCGTTAACTAATTTCTCCCCAAACAGTCCACGAACCGCCACCATGGATGACCTTTTCTTTTAATCCTGCATGGTGCAAAGCGTTCTTCATCACTTCTGTAGACCTTAGTCCTTTCATCGTTACCATACAATACAATTTTGCACTCATCAGAAAGGAGGAACTTGTTCCACTAGATGTATGACCACTTTAGGTAATTACGTGAAAAGTTAAGACGCACTTTTCGATGATCTGCAGTTGATTTTTCCCTATTTGCTGGCTTGTACAGTACTAGTAGACGTTTCTTCAACCTTCTTCTAATTGTAGAGTCACTTACAGCCACCATAGGTTCATCATGAAGCTGCTGCTGCGGTTGAAAGACATTAAGGCGTAGATTTTATAAGAAAGGTGTTACTATAAATCGATCTACTCGGTCAGAAATTACCTGTTTTCTTCCAGATCTCCAACAGCGCGTGAACAAACCAGTCTCTTAATAGCGGTTGCAGATTCTATGAAAATACGACAGGCTAAGATGCAATCTTTCAGCCGTAATAACCTGACTAAATCCAGAAATCAGCAATGCCACGACTTGGCGGTTTTTGCGGGTAAACATAGCATGGACGAAGTAATAAAAGGAGCCAGGAACTCTGGGTGCGCGATACGGGTTACTAAATAAACGTTTTTTAGCTTTTTTTTTCATTTACGTGCGTAATTTTATCAATTTCCATCAAACTACGTACACGGTAAATACGACTTGTTAATCAAAATACGAAATTAATAAAAAAATTATTTGAATTTAGAACATTAACATTATTATTTGAAAACCAAATTAAATTCCCAATTAAATGATATATAACATATATTCCTAAATATACACATTTTCAGATAATCCTTACAAAACACAAACTTGCAGGCTGTTTCGATTTTTTTTATAAGAAGTGTATACATTGTAAATAAAATAGTAATAATTTACAATATATTACTATACATTATTCCTATTTTTCTAAGTGTATAACTAAATAGTTATAGGCTGGGGAAAATAGGTGAAAATCCACCCAGTGCTTCTGGAATATTTTTTTAAATTAAAACAATAATATACATACCATAAGAACAGGCGTCTTATCAGAATGCAGAATGACTTGTCCAGCAGCCAATCCTGATCCAGACCTAGTCCACTTCCAACTAACGATACGGAAATCATCGGAGGACTTCGATCCGTTTAGTATTAACACTGGCACTGGTAAATTTAGCACTTGATCTCCTCCGGCATCCGCTTTAGGCGGACTGTTTTTATCTGTGATGCATTAATTGCAATATAAATTTAATTAGTATTAAGAACTGAATAATAGCTTCTGCGCCATAAAATCTTGGTGTATTTCAGATAATAATAGTGAAAAAGACATGACACAGATTCTTTATTTCCTAGGTAGCTACGTTACTTATACTTTTATTAAGTGTCTATGAGCAATGGTACACAGATTAAAAGACTTAAGAGAAAATAACAATATTTTCTGGAGGAAAGCCCGTTCTACGTCTAAGTAAAAGTCTAATACTGCATTATGAAGATGTGTAATTACGAGAATTACCACTCAGGCGTGGGCCCACTTTGCCCATTACCGTAGGAAGTATATACAATAAAATTAAACCAATGATTTTAGTTTTGAAAAGTAAGTCCAGAAAACAGTTAATAGAAAATATACTTTACATTATGTGCAAAGAGTCCATTACAAATAACATGCAAAATTAATCAACACAAAAGTACAGCACAGTACAGCGCCATCTAACTCGTCCGGCTTGAAGTTGTTGCAAATGGCTGCGCAGAAGTCAGTTTAAACTAAATGGCGGAGGGAGCGTGTGTTTTCTTTTTCCTGTACATGCGCGAACTTGTATATCACCTAACTTCAGGCCGGCCGACTTAATTTGAGCATGGTCATTGGTGCTATTTACAAGTAAATGTAATATTACTTACTTTGTGTTACAGTAATGGTGACATTATCAGATGCCGAGTTCCCATTATCATCAAGTACAGTCAGTGAGAAGACGTATTGCCCTTTAGTAAGTGCGGTGGCATTGGCAACGGACTCGTTAAAATTGACAATGTTAGAGTTAGTAGGACCGGTGAGGCAACGCCAGGTGTATGCTACTATCCTATGATCATCATGCGATGCTGAACCGTTCAGGATAATCCATGTTTGAGGTAGTGATATGAACTGCAATTATATACCATAATAACCTATTACCAACTAGAACTTAATTAAAAAATTAAAGTAGGTAGAATGTACGTACGTACGTTAAGTACGTGAAGCATTCCAGATTAACTTTTGTGTTTATGGTCTGCTAAATTGTAATTTTATATTACTTTGGTAAATACATAAAAACCTATTTTTGTATTATTGATAAAATATTGAATACAAACCTAAAACAATAGGTTAATTCGTATTGGTTTTCTTTTTATTCTACATCATTTTGACCCTTCAGCAAAAAATATTGAATACGCCCGCTGACTAATATTAAAATTTCTTAGTAACAAAAACGTATTTTTTACAGTAGTTGAGTTACTAAGCAAATTGTGTTCTATACTAATATTTAAAAATTCTTTCTGTGTTGAACAGTCCATTTATCGGAGAGTGTCAAAGGCTATAGTATCACGCTATGACTAATAGAAGTGGAGCAGTAATGAAATATGTTTAAAAAACGGACGCTATTTTTTTGCCGCCCAACGATGTGGGCACGGGTCAGCTAGTCGTCTTTATTTGGCAATATGTTCATTTGGCATGTCAAATTAATATAATTATGCTTTTTTATGTACCTAGTTAACTGGGCAAAGTAAGAGATTGCAATTTGGTGTGTATTTATGGCGTCAAGAAAATTAAAGTTTATGTGGTAAGATGAGTAAGAGAGATTATTATAATACATTTGTTAGTATAAAAATTTCATGCAACATTTTATTATAATTATTAAAGTACCACTAACATGTTTAAGAATGAAATATTGTACAGCAGTACCTACTGAATTTACTTTTTTAATAATACTCGTCAATAAACTTTGATATCCTAATATAATTTTCAACCGATTAATTTTACCCATAACACAAGCAGGTTAAGCCTAACTTACTTTGGGAACAGATGGCGCTGTGTAGAGATTTCCGTGAATATTTATTATTATCTCTTTAGAATATGTTACATAGCCAATATTTTGTCTTATTGTGCCTATACGATAACGTATATTTAACTATACATATACTAAACTCCTTACCTCATCGGGTCCCGCCGCGGCCACAGGCGGTGTGTTAGTAGGAGGTTTAACAAACACGTGAACATCCGCCGTGGATGACTGTCCGGAAGAATCTGTCACTTTTAGTACAAAAGTGTATACTCCTTCCGATAAGTTGGATAGCTGAAATTATCATTACAAGCTTTATTAATATTTGTTTTATTCACGTCACCTATGTTTTCCATTGACAGATAAAAGCCTGGTCTACTTATACTGGCCAAAGGAGTACGTGAGAGAGAGAGGGAAAGGAGGAAGGGACAAATGTTAGTTTAAAAAAATACATGGTGATAAGAGAAAGAAGTTGGTCGCTAATAAGATCCACGCCCGTGCGTCCATTCCAGGTACAGATAACTTGGTGCTTTGCAAAAATAATAGAGTCTCATAATTTTAGTTGAGTCCCTCTGTGACTTCGGTGTGAAAGGACGGAGCAAAGACCAATGTAATACCACGAGAAAAACCCGATTTTTTATACGGTGTTTACAAAATTAATTTTAGAGCGCACTTGTACTACGCTCGTCAATCTGAAACCCAGACCAGATGTTAAGTTCCATAACCCTGTAATTTAACTAGATACTGTATCCTAATCACAGTAACATTTTGCAATACTCTTTGGGAGAGGATTACGCTAGCACATAAGTACCTACTACCCTGCATCTTGTTGTAGATCTACCACTAATTAAAAATCAAATTCAATTAAAAGTTTATAACTGATAGATACGTTTCTATGTACTTTTAATATAGGGCAAATAAATGATATTAGTAAGTATGTATATGATATTTATAATAACGGAAACATTAACTCTACGCGCCAGATTGATAAGTATAGATAACAGTGGAAGGATATAATTATAAACCAAAGTTTTACATCAACCGTTATCTATTGGTATGGTAACAATAAAAAACACATCAAATTATTTTCTAAAATTACTTAAAATATGTAAGTATAATAATTTACGGAATTTTCGTGTAGTGACGGAGTAATAACACACAATTGTACGTGTATTTGTAGTAAGATTATGTTATAATATGGAATGGATAATATGAACTATCCGTGTGGTGACGGAGTAAGAATACAATATGTCACCACCCCATTTCATCCCACGGGTGTCGTAGAAATCGGCTAAGGGACTATCTGTGAATATTACCTTTACCTAGAAAGAAGGAAAACTTGAAATTGAACCCTATACCAATCCGTCTGGCCAGCGTGGTATTAGTAGGCCAAGTATCCCTCCGTCACGGAAGGGGGCCCGTCCCTGCAGTGGGACATTAATGGGCTGTTATGATGGAATGGTGTTGTAAAAGCTGAGTAAGGTCAACTTAGCACGACAACTAAATAAGCAAAACTTGGACTTAGGTAAAACCCTGTACCAATTCGTCAGCTTAGCATGGCAAGCAACGTTTCCAACCTTGTCTGAAGGAAACCTGTCCTTGCAGTGGGACATTAATAAGCACTAGTGTAGAATGATTGAAGGAGAAAAATGTATGTAAATATTGTACTTACTTGTAAATAAGGTGAATGCGTATTTTGCATATCGACAGCTTTATTCTCGTCTTCAGCTGATTTCGTCCATTCCCACGATGTTATTTCATGATCATCAGTGGAAAGGCTTCCGTTTAATGTAAGATTATTATTTGGTAAATATATTATCACATCTTGGCCTGTAAAAAAATAAGACCTAATCTTAGCATTCCATGGATTCTCCGTGCGGGTGCCAGGTCCATCGCGTGATAGAGGACGGAACACTTGCATAACAGCGTCTGAGACTTACGACCCAGATGTAGGTTTATGGAGGCCCCCTTACAACGCGTTAGCGGTCACCTTCACTGTCTGCTATGTTCCGTCCCCTACCTATCCAAATTTGGTAGGAATCTAACAATGCCGTTTTGGACATTCGTGAACTATCACGAATGTTTTGTGTGTTTGGTGGAGAACTTCAGTAAGTTCTCGATAATAAAATTAATATTTAACGTAAATGGAAGATTAACGCGTATGTTATTTAGTTTGCCTGTCGTTTCAGCACAGGTTACAATAACTGCGGGCTTAAGCAACAAAGTTACTTTTTATTTTTATAATCTTTTCGTGATCAATGTCTAGTTCCTATAGAACAATCCCTGCTTAGTTCGGGACTAAACGGAATTATTTCAAGGTCTTAGGAGTATCACATTACTTATTATTATTTAGATTTCAGACACTTGTCACACATATGCAAGGTTCTTATAACAAACTGTCGTTGTTCCTATTTTCGTTGGTAGTTACTAAGCGAATTCCTTATCAATGACCACTTTGTGTGTCCGTACCAGCTGGAAATCGGACACCGGCTACACAGCACAGCTTTCTAACACTTTCTATGACTGACAATTTTTAAAATTATAATTTCAGGTCTTTTCATAATATAAAATTATTTATTCAATATCATAATTAATTGTTAATATCCTCGAGTGTGATCGATTATATTCTATCCATACTAATATTAAAGTTGCCGCGACATATTGCATGATTCCTAGTGTGAAATTTGTCATTCATATTATCATAACAACTAAAGGACGTCTATGCTGGCAATGCTGGCATCCTCCAAATATAGCGTGGTGGGTCTTTAGTAGAAACAAAAAAAGGAATAAACAATACGACATAGACCTTAAAATATAGATAATGCTGTCTCATACAAATTACATAACAATAAATTAATGCATAACATACCTGCATTAGCTTCAGGCGGATAATCGGTATGATTCAAAACAGTGATATTAGCTGTGGTTGAATTCTTCACATGGTCCGAGTCTTCAACGGTTAGTTTGAACGTATAGTTACCAGGTTGTTTGAGATCGTTCAACACTAGTGTTGTACCATCTTCCATACGAGGTTGGTATCCGATAGGGCCTAAAGTTAAGTCCCAATGCCAAGATATGATAGCTTCGTCGTCCTGTAAGTCAGTTTTATTTATGTCAGATGGTGTATATGGTGTCCGTGTTCCCACGTCACGTTCAAGAATCCTACTAACATTACAAATGCGAAAGTTTGTGAGGATGTATGGATGGATGTTTGTTACTCTTTTACGCAAAAACTACTGAATTTTTGATAAAATTTGGAATATAGGTAGTTAGAACCACATTTAAGCTACTTATACCACGCGGGTGAAGCCGAGGGCATCAGCTAGTGTTTAATAAAGATTTTTATGATCCCTTTACACTATGTTTAGCAATAAAGGAAAACATGACACATAACCTGATACAAATACGCCAGGCTAACGTATAGGTACAATACATCTGGTCAAGTACTTATATATTTTTCTATGGTATCGGCCCCTACCTGGAGTGGTACGCTCATAGACTGCAACGAATATGACGCAATACTATTTACTTACATCAAAATATAAATTCACGACCTGACTTTTGCTTTCCAATATTATCATTATAATATCGGCCAAAACACATCCACTACTAGACAAAGGCATGCTTTTGGCGTCTTTACTGAGCGCGATCACGTGAGTCTTTTATCCATCGACCTCTTATCAACCTTATTAGATCGTCGCCGGTCCGTCATTCTATCGCATTAGGTGGCCGTTCTAAAATCCTTTAGCCCCATCGGCTTTCAGTTCTGCTTGCCTTACCTATTACCACTTTAATATAGACATAATACACAATCATGATCTTACTATACATATAAATCAACCTATAACTAAAACTCAAAGTGGTACATACCTTACTAGCACTTCCATCAAGTACCGCAACAGTATTAGGCAACTTCACAGTCTGAGTTTGAGGCGTGATGACGACTTGAGGCGGTGTGTTAATACGTTGTCTTGGCAGAACAGTTACGTTGGCATATCCTTCGCCATAAGAGTCTGTACCATTGACTGTCACTTTGAAACGGTACTGGCCTTCAGTTAAATCTGTTAGTGTTACCTTAGCGCCGTTTTGGTTCATGTTACCTACGACCAATTTTATATTATTAGAAATTAATTAACATTACATCCCTCCCAACATACAGCTCGCGCTAGTTTGGGAATCAGGACTTACATAACAATTGTATTCACCTTGTTGTTACAATAAAGATTAATTTATTAATATTCTGCACCCAAACACACACAGTCACACACACATATTATGTTTTCATATTGTTTTAATTATTGTATTCTTTTAAAAAAAAACTTTTTTAAATTGTTTTAAGATCTCATTAGTCCTAAGAAACCGTATTGTTGATGGTCGCGATACAGGCTTTGCCTAATGTGGTTGTCATTGTAAATTATATAGTAAACACTGGACTGCCTAATAAAGTTTGTATTTTTTATTCTTATTCTTTTATTAACAGCCTCGGTGGCGGAGCGGTCGCTGGTTTGAATCCCTCGCCGAACAAGTCTTTGTGCGATCAACAAATTACTGTCCTGAGTTTGGACATTTTTTGTATCCGTTAGATTGATGTTTGTAAGTCGACTCAGGACATAATCCCTACGCACTAAAATTAAATATGAAAGAAATGATAGTTTATGGTCACAGAAGGTGAAAGAAAAACTTTTGAGCTGAAACCAAGTAAATAGGTATAAGAAAAATATTTTAAATAAAAGTATCTTAAATACTATTATAACGAAAAATACTTTTAAGTGACACTACATGATGCACTATTGGCAAATGAAGTTACACTAGCAAGATGAGTTAATGAATACGATAGAAAATTGATTTATGAAAATAATATAAGTGACAGTTAAAATTTACGAATAGGACTTCTGTACCTGTAAAACCTCCTTTCGGTTGATCAACCAAGGTCCATACATAGTTGTAATGGCTCATTGTTGCTTTTTCATCAGGAATTGTATACGCAGCCAAGGTAACTTCATTCTCAGGCAGTTGTACCTTGACAAAGAAATAAATTGTTATTATGTATCATCATAACAGCCCATTAATGTTCCACTGCAAGGACGGGCCTCCTCCCATGACGGAGGGATACCATGCCCACTAATACCACGCTGGCCAGACGGATTGGTATAGGGTTTATTTTCAAGTTTTCCTTCTTTTTATTTCGTAAAGATAATATTTACGGTTAGTCCCTTAGTCGGTTTTTACGACACCCATGGGATGAGATGGGGTGGTGACTTATTGTATTCTTACTCCGTCACCACACGGATGGTTAGTATGTATGTTTCCTTGTAAATACTAATTGCATAAGTTTATTATTAAGTTATAAGCACTGCATAGTATAAAACAAAGTCACTGTTGCTGTCGGTCCGTCCTAATATACGCTATGCAACAGATTTTAATACAGTTTTTTAATAGACATGATTCATTTTGCTCTATACGTATAGTACAGGCATATTAATATTCTAGAGTATAAACATAGCTCCTATGCTAAGCTGGTCACTAGTATATATGCCAAAAAGAAGCAGATAGTATAAATAAATAGTTAGTTTAAATATATTACCTGTTTAGAGCTCACAGAAACTGTCAAAGTTTGTACTGTTTTTTGAGATGAAGTCTCAGTCTTTAAACCTTCATTCTTCCCATCTGGGTCATCAATTTTTTTCATAGCATCCACTTGTATGGTAGGACCTTTAGCATAGGGTCTAATAATTTGCACACATGCTCCTTGTGAATTTTCTTCCGTTCCCGGCACACATTTACAAATTCCGTTACGTAGCTTTAGGCGGAGGGGTATGCAAGCAGCATTAATAGGGCAGTCATCTGCTCCAACTTCACAAGGTATTTTTTCTAGATAGCTGGATGCGTCCATGATCATGTCACTATCACTGTTATCTCTGTACTTTTCATAAGTCCTCTCATCATCATCCATTGTTGGTAAGTTATTGATGAATCTGGATAAGAACGCCGATTCATCATCATCAGTAAGGATATCATTGCGTCGGCTTGTATATGGTGAATAAATAGACTCCTCTTCTGGTGAAAAGTTATTGCTTACTTGTCTGTAATTTGATTGGTCAAGTATATCTGACCAGTTTTCTGTAAAAATATAGTTATTATATTATGTACAGTTGTCTCTTGGAAAATATTAAATCTTGATAATCATGTATTAATTAAAAATAAAATGATAATAATTCTCACACATTCACACAACGCCATCTAGTCCCAAACTAAGCAAAGCTTGTACTATGAGTACTAGACAACGGATAAACATACTTAAGTACATTTTTTTTTGTAAATACATAGATTAGATAATTATTAGTGTTAACTTACCATTGGATAATACTGGTTTAACTAGAATCATAGATACATGAGTAGACTCCCATTTTCGACTTCCAGTCCGCAGCAACGGTAAGCATAGTTCATCACTCACACACTCCACATGGAAACATCTTGTATCATATATGAACACAATGTTGCAAGAGTCAGCAAGGCAACATTCCATTACACATTGTTTTAAGCCTTTTAAGCCAGTCTTTTCTGTGTAATTACCTGCTGTTAGATTTCCTATGACAAAATATACAATTAATTCTGCATCAGAATATATACAATATTAATTACTTGAAAATAATAATGCAAAATTTCAATTTCGAATTAACTGCACCAACTAATGGGTTAAAACTACATTTGTTTAATAATCAAGTACAAATATTGTAAATTGCAATTATTAACAATACTATTACTACTAATAATAATACTATTACTACTATTTATTTTGAGTACTTAGAAAATAATGTTTGGTTTCTAAGAATCAATCTGAGAAATCTAAAAATAAAATCAAGATAATAATTTTAACACTAGTCAATAATTAAAAGCGGAAAATGTCCTTATCAATTTTAATGTTAACATCAATATCATCAAGTTGATATAACATTTTTATATTTATAATTAGTTTAAAATATAAACTACAACCATTGTTACAAACATATAAAAATGAGCTAGTTTCTAATGGTTCAAATGATAAATACAAAACCAATTTAGTATTAATAAATCTGTATTGATTTAAAAAAAGAAACATATTAATTAATATTTGTTAACACTTTATACATATACATACATTTGCATATTATTTAATTTGTTCCTCCTGTGGGCATTTTAGTAGGTGGTTTAAATAAAATAGCACTGACACTCCTGAATAATGTAGCTCCATAATGTGAAAGTATGGGCCAAATGGCCAATGGCTTTGGACTAGTTTCAAAGAACCAAACCAACTTAATAATAAAATATTTTGAATAGATATTTATAAACTTACCAACTGGCATATAGTTAAGAAAATTCTTTGGATACAACTTAGGGCATTTATTATTTTCAAATTTATCACTCCATGGTTTACTAAAGAGTCCCGAACATAAGTTTATATTTAATGTAAATACTAAAATAAATAATTTGAGACATACTACACTAATACTTTTCATTGTTTGTACTTAAATATTTGATTTATTATGAACACTTCGCAATAATTTTACGACTCGACAATAAGAATTGCTCGGTAGAATTATCTCAAGCATAGGAACCTAAGCATTTACAGTACTTTTAGATACAACATTCGCGTGAGTGTAAAGCATTTTTGCCATTATTCTTGTTAATATTTTGTTTTATCACAAACGTGAAATCGCAGAATCTCGCTGCTCGCAGTATGTTTCATTTAATTTGACAGAAAATCGAGATATGAATGTTTACTGACGTTGACAGCTTACATTTTTTTTCTCCATATTGTGCCTTATGGTATAGGCTAAGGTGCTCTCATGATACATTAGTCGTAAGCCTTTTTAACAATGACGTTTTTTTTATCTAACATCAGATATTTCGTGGGTAGCGGACGGAAGAGACTGTAGGGTTAAACAATGTGTTCGCCAAATTTCTATCCCATCTCACCACTGTGCTGCTTTCAGGGGTGGTTTCCGTTATGCAGCCGCGAAGATATGGAATAACCTTCGACCTCCCTTGAGACGGATAGAAGGTGTGAGCACTTTTAGATAAAACTTGAGAAACTATCTCTTAAAAAAACAGCGAGATTTAGGTTGCATAAACCTCGATGTTTCAATTGTCTGACATGGTAGAATATGGAATAATGATGCAATGATGGGGTTCAGTAGATCAATGTACATGTCGCAGGGAAATGAGGAAATCAGGGATTTCACGAAATCCCTAGGGATATGACGAAATCCCGTTTGTACCAGAAAAGAAATGCTCATATTTTTGTTAAAAAAACACAAGGATTCCAACTTCTGTAGGTTAGGTTAGGTTAGAACTGTGGCCACAATGGCAAGGCATTTTTGTCATTTACCGGGATTTAGAGATATCCCTAGTGATTTCGTGAAATCCCTGGTTTCCTGAAATCCCTGCGACATACATAAACACACGCACACACACACATACATTGACAGAAAACACACCCACACTCACAAGTCACAACACACAAGATTAAATATTATGTATAAGTTTATGTGTCCAAAAGGAAGCTACACTTTGTTTCTGTTAATTTTTTTTTCATTTGCATAACTATTTTAGTTACTATTAATTATATATTGTTATAGTAATGAGATAGCAGACTTGTTGTGCTATTTGACATTTGTTCGCGTAGTATAGGTTCCAGATGAAAACCAGCGTATATCAGAAGTGTTGGACATTATGCTGATCTGGATACCCTTTTTAGGGTCACCCGTGGGACGCATTAACAATAATTTATTTAACAGTTGGTTCATGTATATCATTTGTGTCCTACCTCTCTTATATTTCTGTACCTACTGTTAGTATTTATCTTTCTCTTTATGTATCATTTCTTGTTATGTGTTTCTGTGTGATCTTAAATAAATAATTCATTCATTCATTCATATAGATTACATTTTCTACAATATTACTTTCGTAATGGTAATAGTGATGCTTACACCACATGGCAGTTATGAAACGTAGCAATGTAGTTACATTGAGTCTTCTTAGAGTCCTTTGTATATCACAGAATTATACTAAATAATTAAATTAGTAAAAGAATTCGAATTGGACTAAATATATAAACTTGAAATACAATTAACATTGCTTGACAGCTGGTTTTCACTTTATCTCTGCATGAATCATACGTCAATACGTCGCGTCGTTTATAAGTATCATACTTACCTTACAACTTGAATCAACATCAAACGTGATCATTATTTCTAAAAGATAAAATGTACCTGGCGCTCGAATTATTTAGTTTATATTGTACATTTAGCTTTTCGATTAAATGGCCCATCGGTTATATTATTATGTCTTTTCGATGAAATGGCTCTTCGATGGTTGGCCGTCGTAGCAATGGCTTTTGCAAAATGTCTTCTAGAGGTTACTTTGGTACTTTGTACACTAGGCATTTTTGAGAAACCCTCATAAGAGTCACTTGTAAAGCAGCTGGTGTAGTTTTTCATAAGATGAGCGGTAGGATACTTCTTCCTTTTCTTAACTTAAGACATTTTATAAACGTCGTTAAGCTTAGTTTGTCAGTAAGTATTGAACGATCAGAGAAATGGGCAAATATCTAAAAGTTGTTGAATGACGATATTATTGGATGGATCCACGAGATTGACGGACAGCTTTGAAATACAAAGAGTGTTCTGGTAATATTTTTGCAGGCATTTTGTTAAATTTTAATCAAATACCATATAAACATTATGGCATCGTAAATAAAAACAAAACAAACAAACGTGTGGCGATTATAACACTTACGTAAATTTGTTTATTTGGATTATTCACACATATTCTATTTTTTTATATAATAAATAAATTACCTACTTAACCAACTTACTTAAATAAATACCTACTTTGATGTAATTTCTTTAGTACCAACTTGAAAGCATACCTTTAATAATTTTCTGTGTTATGAATAGGGTAAATATACACACGTAATATTCAGTAGTGAATGCATTAAATTTATTTAATTACTTATTCTTTTGATCCTCCGTGTGGTGAGTGACGGAGTAAGAATACAATATGTCACCACCCCATCTCATCCCATGGGTGTCGTAAAAACCGACCAAGCTACTATCCGCGAATATTATCTTTACGGAGTAAAAAGAAGGAAAACCTGTAAGTATATTAAACCCTATACCAATCCGTCTGGCCAGCGTGGTATTAGTAGGACAAGTATCCCTCCGTCACGGGAGGAGGCCTGTCCCTGCAGTGGGACATTAATCGGCTGTTATGATTACACAAATAACTAGGGTAAAGGCTCCAGTGAATGAACACTTAAGCAATTTTTAAACTTCAAAAAATAAAAACATGTGTTTTTTCTTATGCATAGGTCCTCAGAGCTAGTTTTTCGTTTAGAAGATTTATTCAAAAATATATTTCAGGCTAGTTTTACCTTTTAGGATAGGTACACAGTTTGTAAGATATTTAGGAATATATAGAAGAATACCCCAAAACCCCAGTGAATGAACGCAAATTTCCAGTAAATGAACAGAAAAAAACCCAATGAATGAACACGATTTGGTTTTTATTAATTATGGTATAAAACAGTAATTATTGCAGCAAACACAATAAAAAAATCTACCTATTGTTCAAAATTATTAAATTTTGCATAGGTAGAAAGAACGAAAAACAAGATACATGGGCAAGAGCAGAAAAAAACTATTTAATATTATTAACATAAAGGACGGCAAAGCCTCAAATTAAACACCTTGGCCCTGCTGCGGTGTCATGGCTATTGTGGTTCTTTAACGTCTATCTGGAATCTGCTTCAGTCCCCTGTCTCTTGAGAAAATCCAAGGTCATAGCCATCCTCAAGCCGGGGAAACCAGCTGACAATCCTAGAAACTTTCGGCCCATAAGTCGTCTTCTGTGCCACACATACAAGCTGTTCGAAAGATTGTTGCTGACCCGGCTCACAAAGGGTATAGACCCGAAAGGGATCAGGTCTCAGAGCAAGCAGGTTTTAGGCCGGTGAAATCGTGCTGCAACCAGACACTCAAACTTACGCAGCACATTGAAGATGGTTTTGAGATGGTAAGAGTAACCAGAGCTGTATTCGTGGACCTATCGGCGGCCTATGACACAGGGAGCCTCAGGCAACTGTTATGGAAAGTGGAAACCATGACCCTTGACCATAAATTCGTCGCAATACTTCGAGAGCTCCTCCACAATCGCCGCTTTCCGGTCCTCCTTCTCTCAGACCAAAGTCGCTGGAGATCACAGAAGAATGGCCTACCAGAAGGTAGCGTTCTGGCTCCCCTTCATTTTACTATTTACACCAACGGCCAACCGTCATGTCCTAATATATCCCGCTTCTTATACGCTGACTATTATCTCAATCGCTAAATATCAAATGGCAAGGTATCCCGATAGCTCATAATTACAAATTACCTTACAAACATTGGCGGACTGAGTTGCCTGTGCGGTGTTCCTCAAACTTTGGCCCACCTCTCATCATGTCCTGGATGCCCTAACACTTGCACTCATGAAGAGCTTAACCCTTTGACCGCCAAGGACGGATTGAAGCGTCATTCAAAAACTTGATCCAGACGCCGATGACGTCTATAAGCGTCAACCGATCTATAATATTTTAATGAGGTAGATAACTTTGGTAATGCTGATTTATTGAATGAAGAACATTTCTAAAGGTTCATCTAGACTTTGGCTATTATTATTTTACATTAAAACATCGAGGTACAGTATAATTCAGCTCATAATTAACGTAAATTGACTGATCAAAAAACCAACTTATAAAGATACACTCATAGCGCCATTGACGTCTTAAAGCGTCGTCTAGTGCTGTGACTACCCTTATTATTTTCTATATCTCCGTTCAAAATGGGCCCTCAGGTGGAAAGTTTATTACGCTAATTATAACAAAACCATTAACTTTGCCTACTTTTTAAAATCCTATATTGTGGTAAATAAATTGTGACTACTTGTAAAAGCAAATAACATATCACGATATTATAATTTTGGTGAAAAAAAACACTGTGTCAAAATTCAGCCCCTCAATTTTCCACTTTTTTGTTTTTGGGTTGTGTTGCTTAAAGTATGATAGCTAGGAAAATCATAAAACGATCTTCTTTTGTAGAAAAAATGTGCTTGTCATATTATAGTTTTCAATTTAAATAAACATCGACAACTTATTGGAACATTACTACTCGTCACATACTTTTCTATGTCGTGAACGCCGTTGACGACTTAAAACGTCCGCCTACGATGTCACAAGCGAGTGCATTACTAGTTATAGTGTTGTGAGTTAACGGTAGAAAAATAAAATATTTTGTGAACATACCTCAAGACAAAAATTATTATACCTGCAATAAGTGTTTTACTAGCAGATCATTTTGCGTAACGCGTCTTTATTAAATTTGTTAAGAACAAAATAAGGATAACGATTAGCTGCTTCGACTTGCTATTTTAGAATCGGAATACAAAAACAAATTTCACGATTACTACCACTACTATTTCAGTTAGGATTATATCGCATAACATCACTTTCCCAACGCTATTGATGCTTATAAAGCGTCAGCTTGTACGGAAAACTTTTTAAATAATATTTTGTGGTTATGTGTTTTTCACTGTAATATAAATAACTCTTATCATAATTATAGTGAAACATATGTAATGTGTTTTATTATAAACAGAAAAAAGAATATTCTCTGTTGTCGATATCGAAAAATAATATTATCGAATCGATAATATTATTTTTTAAAACATGTCCCATCCCTACTGTTTAGTAGGTATTTAATGCGTAAATATGGCTTGGCGCCGAGGGCTCGCCGATGCAATAGCGCTCTGGCGGTCAAAGGGTTAAAGATTTGAAGGATTTTAATGTACAATTTAGTTTCAAAAATATAATGTTCATTTACTGGTTATGGATTCTTACTTAAAACTAGCAAATGAACACAATGGAAATTGTTGGTTCATTTACTAGATTTTAAAAACCAATAAATGAACTCCCCTGTCCCAATACTGGCTAAAAGATCAGAAATCGATTTATCAAAAGACTTGGGAAATGTGAACTTAACAGCATTAAAATAAAATACATTTTTTTACGAAAATGTGAAATCGTCAATACCCAATGAATGAACGGCCGTTCATTAATTGGGTTTTACAAGATTTTGAGTTCCAATGCTGGGACACTTAATATTATACTGTACCGGAATATATACATGTTTAATTTGATTTGAAATGCATTATTTAGCTATTCTATTATATTTATAAACAAATATCTTGACGAAAATACTGCAGGTTTGGTTATAATATCGAATCATAAACGGTTCGTAATACCTGTGACGTAAATTCCGGCTCGAACAAATTCCCAGTGTCACGTTGCTACCACTTTAGACGCTCGCCGATTTGAAATGAACAGTGATTTTAGAAATCAATGTTGCTAATAATATTAGGAATATCGTTACTATTACTAAAAAAATACTCTATTTGGTAGAAATGCCCTAATTTCTTATTTTTTGGAAAAAACTGCGTTTTGTTCATTCACTGGGGGGTGTTCATTCACTGGAGCCATTACCCTATATTGCATGGGATTCGAACCCGCGACCTTGTTCACGGCAGTCGCATACACCATCGCTTTGCCACTGAGTCATTTGGAAATGGGATGTTAAAAAGCTCTCACATCCGAATTACGCCTTACATGCCCATGTATTATTATACGCCTCACTGATTACGATTAGGAATTCATAATCACATTTCATTAAGATGGTTCCGCTCGAATAATTTTTATGTTTATTTCAGATTCAACTGTGAGATTTAATAAAAGTAATTCTTCTACAACATTTCAAGGATACTTTTAATAATAATTTATATAAAAAGTATTAATTTTAAAATAAAAGACAAAATGGGCGCAGGACAAATTGGAGGAATAGCAACATTGCGTAAATATCCTGATTGTTATTTATTTTTATTTAAAAAATGTCATTGGCACGTTGGCACTTTTTGAAAAGGCCAGAAATTCATTTCGCTGACTGAGCAGTAAGCGGGTCGAATTTCTCCAAAAAATACAAGTACCTTCTTAAAAGGCATAATCATAATTATAGAAATATGTTATTAATTATTTTGTCATAATTCAGTACATTTGAAGAAGTGTTTTTAATAAGTTAATTAGTAAATTACATCGCACATCTAAAACCCCAGTTCTTGTTGTTAGGGATTATTGTACAGTAGGTATCTATTTATCTTGTCGAGAACTTCGAGTGTAGAGCTTCCAACCATGATTGGATTGAGTGTCTGGTCCATGCTCATTTTAAGACCCACTTGTTGGGAGACACTGAGGCCATCTTGCATAGTATTGAGGTCCTCTACGGTCTCAGCCATGACAACGATATCGGCAGCTAATCAAAGTTGCGTGATATGCTCGCCATTTATTATACCTATGCCTGTTTTTATTTCCAGTGGATATGGATTTTAATAATGCAGCGGGTTTTATCGGTGAGATACCTGACAAAACGGAAGGACAATATATGGTAACTGATTACGGAATATCATTTTGCTATATTTCATGTTGTGATGGGATGTAGAGTAGACGAAAAGTGACCTCTCGTACCTCGTGTTGCCCTTCTATCACTCTATGTGATCGTTTCTTGTGCCTCATTTTCTGTGGCTCTATGTGACATTGGATTTAGTTATCAAATTAGTACCTACCATTGCACAACGTTAAGACTGGTCGTCATTGCTATAGTCTGATGGAATAGAATCACCTGTCAGTCACAAATTCATATCCATAGCCTAATTGCTATAGATTTTTATATCCTTTCAGTTGTAAGATTTAAGTACTAGCTGGCAAAGATGCATTCGTCACGATGCACTCTAACACGTCTTCTTTTAAAAGTATGAAATAGACCCGACCGATTTTACCAAAATCATAAAATTAAAATTGACCCTTCATACATATTTAATACTACCTTCTGCTATAATTATTAATCTAATCCTATACTTATGTAACTATTTCATAGCTACGGCTGTTTGTCGAAGGTGGTGTATTTGTCACATGCGTTACTATTCTGCGTTGGAACATTAATAGAAGCACATGTTGTCCTTACACCAGCTATGTGTGTTTTTGGTGAAATATACAAATTTGAATTATATGCTGGCACACACAAATTCCTCGAGAATTCAGGTGTAGCTCGGAGGGTGAACCATCTTTGTGTTCATAAAGGTAAGTGGTACTTAGTTATGTTTAATGACACACTGAAAAAAGCGCGCCCCTGAGGTGTTAGGCCCTGGTGAATGACGGAGTTAAAAAGCGTTGTGAGCTCATTTAGGACAAGTGTTCTGCCAGCTTTTAGTAGCTCTGTAGTGATTCCCTCATCGCCTGGACACTTAGGTATTGTTCTTAAGTTGCTCGAGAGCAGCGCTGACCTCGCCCCGGTTGACATCGGGGATGTCCTCCGTATAATTTTGCGTGACTGGGGCTCTGTGGTCATCTTTGCTAGGTCCCAAGGGTTTAGTCATCCGTGATGCGTACAGGTCCTTGTAGAAGCTCTCTATTTCCTCGAGTATCTCGAACTTGGAGGTCACGGAGTGTGTTAGATGGGTTCTACCAAGCTGGCGCGGAAATGGTGCCTCTATTCTGTTCGATCGCATATTTCCACTAATTGACTAATCGAATTGGTTGAAATAACCCTCCACTACATATAACATAAAAGTTTTGCTTGTCCAGGTTACAACCATTCTCTTAGATACTTCGATTGTATGCAGAACAATATAGCTCTACTTGTACTTAAGGAACATTATGACTTCAACCGAAAAGAAGAGTATGCTGACTTTATAATTAATCGACTGCGATACATTAGTCCTTTGGAGACCAGTGATTCTATACATAATCAAGTATGTCATTTTTATGGCTGGGGTAGCAGAAGAAATGTAAGTACTACACATTTTTTTTCTTCTAACAGTAACAAAATACCGTAAATAAGAAAGACAATGGAAAAAATTGGTACTTGAGGCGGGACTCGAACCCGCGTCTCTGGACTATACGCGTCCAGCGCCATGACCACAAGGCCCCCCGAGCATCCGTCTCGACTACCAAATTTAATCTTCTTTTCAGATTTTTCTAGCTATACCTAAGCTTTATAGATAATTAATTTAATATGAAATTCCATGTTTAACTTCATATATATTTCAGGGGTATTTATTACCTTTACTCATAAATGCAAGAAAAGTCACTGTCACCATTCTGCCACAAGATCAATGTTTGAAAATGTTCAACTTTGAGGATCATTATCTCTGCATTCAAATGTTTCCATGCACGGTAAGATATTTTTATGATACTTATTGTCTGTCACTTTGACTGTGCCTTATGGATTTATTTCTTGACCTTGAAAAGAAACTTTGTAAAAGTTTTTTAACAGTTAACAAAACTACAGCAACTTCAAAACGTTATACTCAGATCTATAACAGGCGTGCCATGGTTTGTAACAAATGCCAAGATACACGCGAATCTACAAATCAGAACCGTGAAGGAAGAAATTCAAAACAGTACTGAAACCTACAAAAGGAGGCTAGCTAATCATCCTAATGATTTAGCAGTGCAGTTGATACCTACGTACGGCGCGGCGTCTGATCCTGGGTCTGAACCAGGTTTAACCATTTACATTGAGGAGCTGCCTCCGCTGGGAGACACACTCTGCATGACAATGTTTTTTTTTTTTAAGTACTAAATTAAGTAAGTACCTATTACTTTTTCTTCACTTATAAAAATATTAAATGTTTTAAGAACTTCTACAATGTTGTTTCAGACTTCCAAATTTGGAGCCTTATGTCCGGTATGTATAATTTTACTAATAGCACAAACTCTTTCTGTAACCATTGATACTTACTTAGTTACATTCGAGTATAAGATACATGATTATTATTATAAGTAACGTAGTAAGTCCCAGAAACTTTTTATTCCTTTATATATGCCTTCAAGAAAATGTAACGTTTACCTATATATAAAATATAGTAAAACAATTTAGTAGGTAGGTACTTAGGTGACGCGTTATTAATTAATCAATCAACTAGCCTACGCGTTATGTTGCAAGATAAATACTGACATAAACTTGGGTAATTCAATAACATTTTTATTTTCTAGGACGATGTAGGCACAATGCTCGAATGTTCCGGTTATGCCCGCGGCATGATGGTATCGCGTATGGTGGATCGTCCCTGTGGCATCGGTTTTCTAGACTTAAGCAAGTTCTCCAAGTTCCTGATATGCGGAGTAGACGATTCACGTGACGTGGTAGATCATGATGCGTATGATACTGCCATTATAACCCCCACTCCCCCA
The DNA here is from genome assembly GCA_905475405.1 of Schrankia costaestrigalis. Lineage (NCBI taxonomy): Eukaryota > Metazoa > Arthropoda > Insecta > Lepidoptera > Erebidae > Schrankia > Schrankia costaestrigalis. The sequence goes on along the minus strand of FR997843.1, from coordinate 10,396,256 downwards.
CTTCTGACTACTCCATCAATGCTAACATGCGACGGTTGCACTAAATCTACTACAACATCTACATGTACTACTACTACTACTACTACACAGAATCCAGATGGCTGTTAGAAACCTACTGAGCTTGTAAGCAATAGTCGCTATTTCCGACTCATGATTTATATAATACCTACTCCTTTTTCGTTAATCATTTGTGCGAAATAACCATACTTTTCATTTATTAGTGAATAATTTGCCAATAGGATTTTTCATCTGTGAATAAAATCTGCTGTCTATTAACCTCTTAGTTAATAAATTAACAGTAGAAACTGTTAAATAGAGAAAGTTTAATTATTTTGTATGACCTATAATCAGTGATTGACGGAGATGTCAATATGGAGATTATCATCTTTCACGTTTGGAGTTAATCTACACAAAATATAAAAATCTATAGAGGTCGTCACTAAAGTTTTCCAACTACTTTCGTATGTTGACCATGGAAGCGGCATGCAGCTAGCTGGTCGTCCCTACAAAGCCAACCGTATTAATCTAAGCCTCTTCTTAACCTTAATACAGATCGATTAGTGTGCAAAGCGATATCGACGATCCTCGTGCCACTAAAACCAGCCAGTTACCATATATTTCGTAAAAGATGGTTTGATGATTGCTTGTTGATGATTGTCCTGTGTGATACCTAAGCAATTGGATCACCTTAATGCTTAAAACTTTACTTACTACTTGCTTGCTGGTAGGTACTTTACTTTGCTTGCATTTCCAACAACACCACAATAAAGACATTTAGGTTAAAAAAAAACAAATAACTAACATTTAATCTCAGAAAAGTTATAATTTAAGTACCTACATCTTAAGTATAAACGGTTTACCGTTGCAAAAATCACAAAAAAGCTTATTCGTAACTTGAAGTACGAAGCACTATGGTTAGTTATTCTGGGGTGCAGAGTATCTCTAGCTTTAATTAATAAACCGTACCTATATTTTATCCGATCTTCGTGTGATACTGACTTGATGTCCTTTCATAGGAAACAAGAGCATTTCTATTTTAAGTGTACCAATATCGTTAGCTTCCAGTTTATACGTACGTACTATTCTTGATAAGATACTCTTCATTATTAACATGCCAAAATTGCGCCCTGGAAAATAATGTTATAACGTTTAGTTTAATTTGAACGCTTGAAGTCTGGGCCAAAAACATTAACCCCCTTACTCATAAACGCCTCTTAAATTTAGCTTAATTGATTAATTAGCTTAAACTCTTACGTTGTTTGGTATAAGGTTGGCCTTCGTAATAAAAATCTCGCTAAACAGTGATTAAATGTAAGAGGCGTTTATGAGTAAGGGGGTTAATGTTTTGATTATGTCGATGATGTGTTGTCATCGAGACGATATGAAGAAGAATTTGATATGATTTTTTTAAAATACTCGCTGCCTTCTTATAAAAATCATTTTTTGCATATATACTATACTAGACTATATACTAGACTTATAGAACTAGAGCTCAGGCATTTAAATTTACCGTTGGTATACTGTACGTTTTCATTTCCCTACGATATTCAATCATTACTTACCTATACAGTTTCTAGAACCGTAGCTGAAAGGTAGAAAAGCAGCAGGATGCCTGTTAATGGATCGTTCTGGTAGAAACCTGTCGGGGTCAAAAGAGTGAGGGTCAGGACCCCACACTGCTTCAGATCTATGTATAGCAAATGCTCCTATAACTGCTCCGGCTCCAGCTGGAATTGTAACTCCGCAAGTAGCTGTAACAAAACGATCAATTTTGTTTTCAATTCTGGAGGATATGACCGCATTACGTTAATACCTTCTGCAATGAATATCCAAGATCAGGACAACCTTTTTCAGATATTATTATTATTTAAAACCTGTCCCACTGTAGGGCAAAGGTCTTACCTTTTTAGATATCAAGAACAAATTATCTTGTACTTCAATTTTATAACTTGTTTTAACACTGAATTGATTGCTTAATGGCCATCTTGACATAAGTAGAGTTGTTTAAGTCACCTCTGAGACTTGAAACACCCTAGTAAAATACTGAGAGAAACTTACGCAGATACGTATCTTTGTCTACGTTCCTTGCAATGATGGGCACTACAGTGTAAAGTCGCATGCTTTCCTTAATAACCATTTCCAAATAATGCATCTTTTGTAGATCATCTTTACTGGCATCACGATTTGATGATTCAAATAGGGTTTCTTGTCTATAAAATAACAACAATTTATTTATTTTATTTTGAATTCTATTGAGGATGGATGGGTGGATGGGTGGATGGATGTTTGTTACTCTTTCACGCAAAAACTACTGAATGGATTTTGATGTATTGATGGATTTTGATGATTTGGAATATAGGTAGGTAGCGTAACTACATAAGAGCTACATAAAAAATGCGGGTGAAGCCGCGGGCATTAGCTAGTATATTATATCTTCGATTCCATACGGGACATATTAAAGCTGCATGTCTATTACCCACATCATTCCATATTTACAAAAACGTTTAAAAACTTACTCTGCAAAAACTTTTTCCTGTACTTTCTGATGTATACCGAGCAGCACAATAGTGTAAGCGATCACCAGAGCTGTAGTGTCGTTACCAGCGATCGTGATAGAGTCTATATGTTCACGTAGTTGTTCGTCTGTAAACTCTATCTCTCGACCAAATAGAAGATCTAGAACTGTGTTTAATTTCCCATCTGTAAATATAGAAACAAAATTACGAGTATGTTAGAGAAAAAAACCAGGCTAGAAACACTGGCTTTCTTTGGCCATGCACTGAGACCTGTAGAAGTCAAGGGGAGAGGCCTGTGTATAGCAGTGGGATGATATGGAACAGTAACAGTATGGTAGAGAACAGTAACTCTCAGTAACACCAGAGCTTTGCCAAAGGTCTGACATAAGCTGTTAAGTCTGATAACCCTTTAATTTCCACCAGTACCTGCACCTTTTATTAGCACTCAACTGCTTGGAGATTGATTAAGCAAACATAGTAGGGGTAGCGACTTATATGGCCTCTTGCTGTAGAGACCCACAAGCTGGTGAATAGGTGACAAAAGAACACCGTGGGTTTAGTCAATTAAGTTTAGTGGCGTAGTGGTTATATTACATAGCTGCTACGCAGAGGTCTCGGGTTCGATTCATGACTTTGATTTTGTTTTCGAGTCTGACAAACGGGTGCACTACCTAGGTATTAATGGTTGGACTATATTAGGAGATAATTCTCTCATCTATCAGTCAATGGACTTCAACTGCTGGACATAGGCCTTTTCCAAATATCTCGACCTTGCGCGGACTGAGCCTCAGCCTTTTTAGCTGTGTCCCGGCGACATAACTAAGTCGTCGGTCAACCGTGTGACCCCTCAGACTCAGTTCGACTTTAGGAGATAACATAACAAGTTCTTTTGCTTTATGAGCAAAATTTAATTTTTAACATTGATAGAGTTATAAATAATATTTAATTTTTCTGTAAAGTATTTAAAATAAATAATAAATAATGTTTCAAAAATTGCGATTTGGTATTTTAATAAAAATCTTTTATTAAATTATTACATAAGTACTTGAATGTGTAAGTCAAGGTTTTAACAAACGTTTTGAATATGAAAATTATTACGTTCGTTATTAAGTAAAATCACTTACAATTTTTATATAATACTTATTAGGTATTGTACCGAATTGTACCGTATACGGGTCGAATCTAGCCCGCCCGCGAGGTTTGAGCGTCCTAAAACGACCAATTTATTAGCTAGGTACTAGCCCACCCGTGCCCACAGCGTTGGGTTAGACTATATAGCCTATGACACTCCCCGATAAAAGGACTATTCAACGTAGAAAGAATTTTTAAAATCGGTTTAGTAGATTTAGAGATTACCCCCTACAACGTCACAAACATACAAACACACAAACTTTACCTCTATAGAATATTAAGTATAGAAAAACTCGAGTCTTTCTATATTCCCTGTAATAGGAAAGGCCTGTGAAGAAATAGGTTTTAGGTGACAATTATCATAATCATCACTGCTGTACAAAAGCCTACTCCAAACATTTCCACTTTATACTTTACTCCGTCCCTTATCCATCGATGATTGATTGATTGACGCCCTCTGTGGCGTAGTTTTTTTTTTTTTTTACTTTATTTCATAAAATTTATTACAAATTGTTTGAAATCGTCGTTTACTTAAAATTGAAGCTACATTTAAAATTATAGATCGACACAGATAAACGCTACAGCACTAAAAAAAGCCGCGTTGTATTGTCAAATGTAAATTAAAGGAGAAAAATAAAACCAATCTACTACTCGAATCTACTTGTCTGTCTGTGTTGATCTATAAATTCCAGTTTCCAAATGGTGTGTGAGTTATTTATCAATTTCCCGGTGACAAAATGAAGATATAATTAAGTATCTAGTTCAACTCTATCAGCTCTTAGTAACTATAAAGTACTTTAAGGTATGTATTTTGAACATCAAAAAGTACTTATTAACTATACAATAATAGGTATTACGTAACTTTTATGTCACTGTGTACTCAGTATATGAATGTAGGTAATAATTGATCATTTACATAAATTTGGTAATGTTATTATAAAAATGAAAACACATAAACGTGTAGGTATTTATATACTTACTTTGTCGTTCTTTGCCTAGGTGCTTTTGATATTCCAAGCGGCGTTTTTGAACAACCTATAAGAGAATTAATTTAAGTTAAGTACATACACAATGTTACTAAAATTGCATCATGCATCAGGGCATGATCCCTAGTGCGGGAGTTGTCTTTTTTAAAGAACAGAAACAAAAGAACAGAATTATTCTGAAAAGGAAAAACTCAGGAAGTACTTATATTAAAAATAATGTCATAAAAACTTTTTAGAAGAGATAGAAAATGCGATAAAATAGATGTCTTACACAATTTTAACCTACTCCCAAAAAAAAGAAGCTAGGAATACGGCTAACTGACACATTATTGTAAATTTTAAAGGAGTCTCGATAATTTAATATGTAAAACTAAAAAAGGAAAACATTGATTTACCTCATCTGTAAACTCATGTGTCAATTTAATATTGTCCTTCTGCTGTTTGGCATAACTGGTAAGATTGAATATGCAGTCAGGTTGCAGCCACACTTTGAATAAACGCATGTTCAAGATTGTCATGACCGTATGCCGAGCGCGAAGGTACGGTGTGTCTGGAGTGTATTGCACGTCCATTCTTTCTCCCATAGCTGTCTCTAGTTACGTGGGCAGATATACTTTATTCATTTGAGTAGCAGTTAATTATAAATGTTAAAATAGGTGGTTTTTTCTTTCTAGTCAACTCATCTTAACCACCCATTAATGTCCCACTGCATGGACGGGCCTCCTACCGTGATGGAGGGATACTTGGCCTACTAATACCACGCTGGCCAGACGGATTGGTACAGGGTTTAATTTCAAGTTTTCCTTCTTTTAATTTCGTAAAGATTATATTCACGGATATACAAGTTCCCTAGTTATTTTTTACGCACCCATATTCAATCGTATCCAGGAGGTTATCCCATGGGATGAGATGGGGTGGTGACATATTATATTCTTACTCCGTCACCACATGGAGAAGTGTTGTGACGGAGTTCTAGTCAACTAAATCATAAGATAGCACGCGGGAAAAATATTCGGAAGAACCATGTCCCGTTATAAAAACGTCCTTTATTTGATATGATGATGAACAATCTAAGTATATGAAAGGTCATCTCTACTTCGCGCCCCTTGTTAATCAAAGGCGACTTTGTTTTAGGTACTCCTATCCTCCCTGGCCCTCTATCATTGTTAGAGATAATAAAAATGTCTACTACTAGGTCAATTCAGTTTCCATCCGTCTCTACTACAGTACACTTCTTCACGATAAATTTTCATTGAGTTGGTATGGAAAATGTCAAATCGAAATTAAACGTATGTAGGTAGATAACTTACCAAAAACAATATCCAAAGTACACGCACTTATGTATGGCAGAATATCCAACTCTCCTTTATCCGTCTTCTCTTGCAAACGTTTTATAAGTACTTTAGCTTGATCATTTACCACTGGCAAGTACTCCTCGATTATTTTGTTGTGGAAAACTGGCAGCATCACTTTCCTATGAGCTTTCCATAGATTAACTGTAAATTAAAAATATTAGGTATACTTACTTACAATAATGTAGCAATTTAACACTAATTTAATGTTGTAAGTACAGTGGTTTACAGGACCGTCAAATGACACACCTACACAAAAATTATCAAATAAGTAGTTTTAAAATATTGTACTTATATAAACTGAAATAAGTGGGTAATCTTCCTGCAATCTAATTTTTGCTCGAAGAACTACAGAACAAGACTAGTTCCATTTTTACTAACCAGGTTTAGGTGGAAATGCAATAACGCAATTGTCGGAGTGGTGACGGCGGATAACCTGAAACAAACTCTACACCAAACCAGCTGGCCAGCATAAAACTAGTTCTAGTAAATCATAATCTAGGTATACTACTTAATATTATAAAGAGGTAAAGTTTGTGTGTTTGTGACGTTGCCGCGTTGTAGGGGGTAATCTCGGGATCTACTGAAATTGTAAAAAATATTTCTGTGTTAAATAGTCTATTTATTGGGGAGTCTCATAGGCTATAATTATAGTATTATTGTTATCATGTTTAAAAAAGGGATGCGTTTTTTTCGCCGCCTAACGAAGTGCCTTTCTGGGTTGCCAAGTAGCTCTGCTTTAAAGTAAGCAGAATGAACCTTGACAAGTCGATTATATCACTTATCCAAACTTATGACTTAGAACTATGACTCTCTATCAAAACATTTATGCGACCATAAAAATATTGCGACTTTGTTTGCTTATTAGATATTGTAGGTAAACTGCGTACTTATTTGCATTCATAGAAACAGTCTATTGCTTGCTACCTATTTACTACGAGCGAATACAAACATCATTGTTATACAAATATTAACAGAGCTAAGTATAAAGTTTACATCGCAATATTCCTCATTCCGTTCTTGTAATTAAGTTGAAAAATGTATTTCATTAAATATTTACCCGGAGCTACGAAGAGCCCTTGACCCAGCCAAGGTCGTAGGAAGCGGTAAACAACGTCTTTGTCAAGGCAATTTTCTAATACTACTTGCGCGTCAGCTGGATCTGCAATGGCTGCAAAAATGTACAGTAAGCACTAATCAATCAAGATGCTATAATATGCTACTTACAATGTATTTAAAGAAACTGCCTCAGTGAAATGGCAAAACGGCTGCCCAGCACGAGGTCGTGGATTCAAATCCCACAATCATTATTTGTGGATTCCATAAATTGTTCTTTTAACCAACCACACAGGGACACATCCCGGCCCGGAGTCATTAACAAACCTGTATATATGTATAAGGTAGTACAATCATTATCATGTCTTTATCTCCTAAGTAGGTAGTAGCAAACAAAATACAGAAATATCGTCATAACATAACAGCTAAACAAATTGTTAAGGAAAAAGCAAGCTTTCTATACTAATTTGAATATAAGTATGACTGAGGCATAATATCATCAATTAACTTACCAACGTACAATTTGGGACCCAGCCATAATTTCGCAGATTTTTTATGTTGGAATGCTAATTCAGCTAATTTCCAAATGTTATTTAAAATTCCTGAAACATAGGGCAGGAAACAAGTTTGATTAAGGTATGTTTCTACAATACAGTACTTGTAAGTATACTAGAAGTAACTACCACTTACTTTGAGTGTCTCCAAGAAAAAGTGTACCGTTTCCTATAATAGGCAGCGGAGTTAACATAGGTAGTGTCGCTGTCATTTCATCCATGCGCTTTACTCGTGCCTTCCAATTTATCCAATACATCCATATAGCAATCAGGACTACTGCCAGAATAATCATTTTTGAAACTGTGAATAAAATGAAGAAATAATATGAATTGATTGCCTGATTAAACTGGCAATAAGCCGATCACGGAACATACGGAACCATCGCTCATTTTAGTACAAGTTCTGGAATGGCGATTCGGTACAGACATAGGTAGGTAAAACTCTCTAAAGCCCGATTTACACATCGAGGAGTACAGTAGCGAGTAAAGTAATAAGTTGTTGATTAAATAGATCTCCATCCAATTTTTTGGCGAGTTAAGTTAGCGAGACGCGAGAGAGGGGACTACTTCGTACTTAACTCGCCAAAAAATAGGATGGAGATCTATTCCAATCAAATTAATCAACAACTTACTACTTAACTCGCTACTGTACTTGTCGGTGTGTAAATCGGGCATGAAAGTGAACTGACTGATAATATAAAGTTGGCGCTCACGCTTAAAAATGTAGAGAGATAGCTAAACAAACAAACTGAAAAGAATTTATTGGAGGCTAAGTAAATCATTTATCAAATTAGTCAAGAAATGATGGAGTTTTTTTTAGGTAACCTAAGGTGTAATAATGTAAAATATTAATAATGTAAAAAAAAAGAGGTGTAAGCAGGTAGCGCTATAAAAAAACTGATATTGCGTTTATGAGGATATATGCATGAAAATTAACATGATGCTAAACATGTTTGTAAGGATCGTTCTAGCACGTTCCGTGTTTTTCGTTGGCTCTACCTAACCTCCCTATACCTATGTAAGTTTTTGTATAGTATAATTACTCAAACTCTTTTCTCCGTGTGGTGACGGAGTAAGAATACAATATGTTACCACCCCATCTCATCCCATGGGTGTCGTAAAAACCGACTAAGAGACTATCCGTGAATATTACATTACGAAATAAGAAGAAGGAAAACTTGAAATTAAACCCTATACCAATCCGTTTGGCCAACGCGTGGTATTAGTAGGCCAAGTGTCCCTCCGTACCGGGAGGAGGCCAGTCCCTGCAGTGGGACATTAATGGGCTGTTATGATAAATTACTCTAACATATGGGAACAAAGAAGAAGATAGTTGTTTACTTCTGAATGACGTAGGTACGAAAATTGTATATTTTGATTGTATCTTTGTTTGTTGTTAGATCTAATATTGTTATGGCACTTACGTCAAAGCTTGACTTTAGTTCAGACGAAGTCTGAAACGGATACACTGTAATTAACACCTTTATTACGTAACAACAATTTGTATTGTATGCTGTGCACAGCACAATAACACCGTAAGGCCTATTTAATAGCCCTCCGTAGAGCCCTGAAGGACGCAAAATACACGAATTTCCATGCAAGATATTAAAATCATCACCAAGACGAAAAAAAAATGTATATCTAATTTAATAATTTTAATTAGTGATTAGTTTAAAAAAAATATTTCATCCGTTTATGTTAATATTTTAATTGCAAGGAAACACGGAACGTGGAAATACCCTCAAGAATTTCCTAGCAATCAAAATTAAGAACAATTAAAAAGGATTCAAAAAAACTAAATACCTAAAAAAATCATGCTTTTAAGTTGTTTTTGTTGAAATTTCCGATAACAACTTATCAAGAGCGTAACCATTTAATTCTTCTAAATTACAGTTCGACTATTATCTATATTACTTAATCATTTGCATAAGTAATCATAATATCAGGCCATTAACACGTTATTGTTGAGATAGGCCTAGTCTTCTAGATTACTTCGATCGCATAATATAGTCTATTCACACTTTGCATCAGTTTCGATCAGTCATAATCATTATATCTTAGATTCCCATCTAATTTGACAAGAAAAGAAACACACAGTTTATTCTTTCTGGCAGTTTAACTAATTTTGAAAAAAATTCACGACATACGGCATGTTCCCTTTCTTTTTTTTTATTTCTGGACATTTCGGACTCGAATCGCCTGTGAAAATTCGATTCTAAAGAATAACACTAGAGTCCCCCGCCAGACTTCAGTGTTGTCGCCTAGGCCTGATTTTCTAAGAGCCTCTCTTTTTTCCGTGCATGAGATTTGCAGTTGTGGAGGCCGCATTTCCAAGACATGAATCCTATGCATCATTCCTAGAACCGGTGATGGATTTGTGCGTAGCAAAAAGAGTTTTGATTGGGATTGAAAACCAGTTTCATATTAGTGTAGTATATGAAGGCTTACTTTGGTATGACGTAGTTAGTAAGCCTGAGCGAATGTTTGCAGGACTAGTTAACACATTTAGTCAAACAATTATCTATGTTTTGTTGATTCGCCACAGCTTCGCACGTTTTGCCTTGATCGATAAACATAATCACGATACAGACGATTTACTTTATTTTGACATGTTATTAGTGTAATCGTGTCAAATTTTTGTTATTTTTCAAAGAGCTTACTTGAAGTTTTATATTAGCGTACAATAAATTATATAGCTACAAGGAATATTTAAATGTCTTTTTTACATAATGTCAGTCTGACATGCAAAGGCTAGTTTTCTATAAATTATTCCTTCATGTCATGTCGAATTTTCTTGATTCTCTAGAGATTTATTTGTACTGCTTAGTTGTATTTTATGAATCTCGTAATAGCTAATATAGTTAAGAATACAAAGTTGTAATGTTAACCTTGTATTCTTAGTACACAAGAAGAATGATGGGTATTGTGAAACAGATTGAATTGATTGTATGGTATTAAGATACTTAATAACAATAGGTAAGGGTTAAAAAACCTAATGTTCTAAAACTCTCAATTCGATTAAGAATGAATTTGATCTTTGCTACCTCAGTCAAAACGTAGTAATTGTAAAACTCCATTGGTTAAGTAGTTAGATTTTTATCTAAAAAAATACGAAATCATTAAGTAGCGTGAAAAAAATGTTAAAGTACCTACATCAAAGAAACATTTTCGTACCGTCATTTAAAAAATTAATGAATTTTTTTCTTCCTTTGTCATCCATCACGTTCATTCATTTATTTTTTACACATATAGTAAAAACTTTTTTATAGTAAAAAAATCATACCTTTATTAATTAATGGCTATGTGACAATACTGAATTACCTATACTTAATATAAGATGATATTTAGCCAAGATTCCGTCCGTGTGGATGTCTGGCTGGATAACGATAATTACTAAAACTATACCATATTCATCTGGGCTTGAGAAATTTGGTAAACAAACAAAAAAATGGGTCTTTTTACTGTCACGATTACTCATTTATAGATAATTATAATCTATGGCCACGATGAAGACTCGAAAATTATTAAAAAATAAGAATATTTTAACTTACGTCTTTACAATAAAATAGAAATTTCATTACATAATATGTTTAAATAATTTAAATATTATAATAAGATCACCAAGTAATCAATTATTATTTTTTTCCTTTTTTAACATTACATACGAACGGAACGACAATGATGAAGAGCCTACAATTGTCAATGTCTTAAATGTCATGTATCGCATTAATATGTCATATCAGAAGAGGAATAATATTACAAATTAATGGGATTATTGAAGAATTTGATAATTAATTTATAATACAAGCTGGGAACAGTTTTTCTGAATCTAAATTAGAAGTTTCCGATTAATAGAAATTGAAAAAAGTGTTTTTAAAAAGCAATTTATTAATTCGTAAGTTTCATTTATATATTCTGCTTCTCAATAAACTTTTATTGCCTTAATTCAAGCATTATTTACTAAATTCACATTTTCTTATCCAGGTAGAATACACTTATTTATATTTACACAGAGTTATTTATTGTTTAGTTATGTTTTTAGTGAAATTTTTTTGAAAACCGCGGCATTTTGGTAGTTTGACAGATTTGACATGTTTATACTTTTTCTCATGAATAGAATAGAATAGAATAGAATAGAATAGAATATTATTTATTTTGCAAATATAGGTAGGTATAAAATACATTTAAAGATATTAAAAATAAACATATAGTTCAGCTATATTTTACCTTTTGTAGGCATGCAAAATTTAACATATTATAGTTAGGAAAATAAATTAAAAAGTTACTTTGCTAAAGTTTTTTTAAAATGTACAGAACTAAAGTTAATTAAGAAGTAAAATAAATTAATAAATAAAATAAAATCTAATAATGGAAACTAATAAGGTTATGCTATCTTGAATAGGATATAATAAATTTATTTAGACTAAGTACGTTTTCTTCAAATATTTCAAAGAAATTTTCGTCGTAAGGTTTCGTTGTGGCAAAATAACATGTGGCATACACATCCTCCTTTCATATTAACATTGACTTTTACATAATCAAGGATTACTTTATAAGTACCTACACCTAATTATAAATAAACAAAAATATACTTACAATTTTGTAGACTAAAACTGTTTTATAAATCACAAATACAATTTTAATTATTTTTCAAACACTTAAGTCATTTTAAAAAGACATCGTTTTACTTATTACATGCGGATTAGTTCGTACGCGACCACAGCCGCATTGAAACTTACAGTCATAATATCTGATCATTTGGCCATCAGGCTTTATTGATTCACGTCAAAGTAAACAAAAAAAGGGTCATCAGAATATTCAACAGTTTTCGTAAAAGGTATAACATAACTACTCAGTTTAATTTATATTTTCCTTCTTCAATTATATAATTAAATCGTTTTAATATGTTATGTAATGAAATTAACCCAGATAAGCCTACTGTCCTATATGTAGGACGGTATAAATAATTAAATATTTCAGATTACCTATTTAACTTGAAAATATTAAACCTTGTGATTTGTAGTAACGAGTATATGTGCGTTTGTCTAAAAATTAAAAAAAATAGTTATTTTAATAATTATTTATAGTAATTAACGCTAAAAGTGTGTAATAAAAGTGTGTCGCCGACATGTCGAATTACAGGTATGTAAAAATAGTTGTATTTTACAAATTAATTTTATTTTTGTGTGTTGTCACCTTGTTTAGAACCTCAATTTTAGTAAAAACTAAGTATTAGAGATATAAGAAATAGTAAAGTCTATATTATATTACTATAAATAAAGATGTCCTACATATGGGACAGTAGGATAATACGCAAGGTTCTAATAGAGTGTTATAACTTTTTACTTACAGATTGTTAGCTGCTCAAGATATTTTAGATGCTTTGGAAAATATTCCCGGTGAAAAAGAAGACTAGAGAGAAAGAGTTATATGTATTCTACCTCCTCCTGTTGACCCTGGCTGCATCACTGATGAGGATTCGGGGAAAGTAACTCTTAACAACTTACCACGAAATATACTGCTACAACCTGCAGACGTAAGTACACTAGGACAGGATACGGTAAGTGATGCAGAAGAAGAACCTTCTGAGTCTATAGTGCGATCAAAACGTAAACGAACATATGCGTGGAGAAAACAGGATTTAGAAAAAGTCGAGTTACTTGGCCTGAAGTTCAGGGGCCTTTCCAAAATAAGAGCCCAATTGAGTGGTTTGAAAATTTAATGGATGAAGATGTTATTTCGTTATTTGTATCAGAGAGTTACAAATATGCCGTCAAAAAGAATTTTCCTGAGTTGAGGATATGAAATGTTTCATTGGTATATTGCTGGTTAGTGGTTACGCATGGCCTCCCCGACGTAGAATGTACTACGAAAACTGTCCTGATACAAAGAATGAGTTGGTCAGTTCTGCTTTGCCTAGGGATAGATTTGACTTTTATCGAATTGGTATACGAGGTAAGAAATGGTACATGCCGATGCTTACACACATGATTGATCTCGCCAAGCATAATGCTTGGCAGTTGTATAAAATGAATCATGGAAAACTTGATCACCTCGGTTTTCCCAGGAGAGTAGCAACTGCTATGATTGAATCAAATAGAAAAATAGCAAAGAGAGGTCCAAGCCGACACTCCTCTCATGAACATATAATAGTCGAAAAGATCAAATCAATCATCTGGTTATTCCTCAATCTAAGCAAACATGGTCCCTCCAATGTCACAAGAAATGTGATGTTGGAGTGTGTGTCAAGTGTTTTGAAACATTTCATTCCTAACATATTATCCATACAGTCAATAATCTTCTGAAAAAATACTTTTCAATTTTCTAATAAAACATTTTTTATTTATCCCTATTATCCTACTGTCCTACATATAGGACGGCGGTTTTCCTGAAAGCCTTACATGCAATTTTATTTTCAGTATTTTTTTTATGTTTCTTATGACCTATGAAATCAAAATATATCACGTTTTTATTAAATTTTAGAAATTAATAGTTTCAGGCTTATCTGGGTTAAAATTGTTTAAACAACAAAACATACATAATGTAGATACGTATAAATATATTACTTAAGTCCATCTTAGGTTCTAAGTGTATGTAGGTACTTAGTACACACATAGTGTAGACTTAGGCACCCTTTGCATTGCCTATAATGCAACTCTAGTTGAAGTGGAATAATGATTGGATAGGTATTTATTTATTAAAATTAGTCAGTGTTTTAACTCAGTGGCTCGAAGGTCGCTAACGTGACCTTCGAGCCACTGAGTTTTCATGCACGAGGTCACGGGTTTCAATCCCGTGCAGGATAATTCGTGCGATCTGTAAATTGATGTACCTAATAGAATAGCGGTAATAAAATGTTAAATGGTGTAAATAAAAGAGTTTTCTCATGATATTGCTTTCAATATTTTACTCTATTACCATACTCTATACTAAAACATACTGATACCAATTGTAGATATTGCTTCTCCAAAACAAACACTGCCTTTCTAATTTTTTAAAAGTTCAATACACGAAGTTCATTGATCTTCTTCTATCGACTCTCGACTCTAGATTAAGTCAGGTCTACGGATATGCGACAGTCATTTCTGAATTTTAGGTTTGAAGCATGTTTTCTTTAATAAAAAACATGGTAATATATTATGACCATGTCCGTGTGGTGACTGGTGCCGGAGTAAGAATACAATATGTCACCACCCCAACCGACTAAGGGACTATCCGTAAATAGGTATTATCTTTATGAAGTAAAAAGAAGGAAAACTTGAAATTAAACCCTATACCAATCCGTCTGGCCAGCTTAGTATTAGTAGGCCAAGTATCCCTCCGTCGCGGAAGGAAGGCCGTCCTTGCAGTGGGACATTAATGGGCTGTTATTATGATATATGACCATATCGAACCTGAACCTAATGGTAGCCTAAGACTAACTTCACTCCGTTGTTATCACCATGTTCTTTGCAATTTTTCAGCATTTTACAAATACTTTTATTCTGCTGGTAAGCAGCAACTTTAAGAGCTTTTCTCTACGTGTTCTCTCCACTTCCTCAAGAGTAGCTCTGAGTTTTGTTCAAGAGCAAGTCGTGCTCTTTGAATAAATTACGGTCACGTTCTTAGGTAGCTACTTACGTATCCATGACCGTTAATGCTAGGTATTAATGTATAGATACCTAACAATTAATACCTAATGTATAGTACATTAATACCTAATATATGTCTTAATTAAGTATATTCAGTGAACGAAAAGTATACTTACAAATTAGTGTTATAATATAGTATTAGGTATACGGGCATCCGATAGCTGATGGAATAGAAAGGTCTTTGCGTTTTGCGGTCCGCAAGACCGGTAGACCCCTCGCGTAGAGGACTGACGAAGTGCTTAAGATTGCAAGAGGCTGAAAGGAAGCATAGAGTCGCGCGCGGTAAAAACAGTGAGCTCTATGTCTTGCAGTGTATATCATTTGGTTGATATTAAGATGATTATGTTGTGGTCTTTTCTGCGAACTGATTTCAACGCAATAATGTAACAACCAGAATACGCCATAAAATCAATGTAGGTATGTTAATAAGCCATATACGAGTAAATACCTATTCATTTGTCTATTAAATAGATATACCAGTTCTAGCTTTAGTATGCATTGTTTGTGAAACGTTTTATTTAAATGGCTGTAATGTAATGGAAATATTGAAATACAAAGCATCAACTATGAAGTAAAAACATATAGTTAAAGATGTAACATTGACTGATGATGTTAATGTATTAAATACACATTAAGTACCTATACACGCCCAGCATCTTTTTGCGGAAAAACAGTGTTAAAAACTCACGCATTTTTGTTTCATCTTTCAGTACTATAGCGAAGTCTAAGACGAGAAGTGCCTAACATTTAAACTAGCTAGTTAAATCTTGAGAAAATGTTGATCGTTGTGTTAATTACTTTAGTGTCTCTATTATTTTATTGGAATTTTAGACGGTCGAGGAAATTGCTTTATGAATTATCGGATACTCTACCGTCTGTAGGAGATTTACCGATATTAGGAAATACTCATTGGTTCGTGGGTGGTCCTGAAAGTTAGTGTTTTTTATATTAGTATTTAATCAGTGTTCTTAGATTAAAAGAATAAATAAACCAACCAATTTATTAAATCGTTTTTTCAGAAATATTGACCAATATACGTACTTTGTTGGAAAGAATTGAGGATACGGATACCATGTGTAAAGTTTGGATTGGACCCACCTTATACGTTGGTAAGTTTATGCCTATAGATACATTTATATTTTATTTTAGTCTTTTATATATAATTATAAGTTAACATAACAGTATGCTTAGAGAAAACAAGAAAGTTATCTTTTCTTGTTTACAATTTCTAGCAGTTAATGTACACTGTACGTTGACGACTTCTGTTGAAACATGCCAAATATTAAAGATAGTATATTTTTCTGCTTATTTTGGTACGCAGTGATTAAATGATAGATAATTGTCTCAATTATAAAATATAAATTAGAATCTCCGTGTCCACTTATATAGGTAAACAACAAGACAAAAAACACCTAAAATAAATTAATAGTCGTTACAACTAGTTATAGGTATATTGTTACCTAAGTTACAACTCTTTTAATAATATTATTGTAATTAATAGGTCTGTAACTCTTCTTTTTCAGTTACCATGAATTTAGACGACATACAAAAAATATTAGATTCCTGCTTACAAAAAGATCATAGTTATAAATTTTTAAGAGCTTGGTTGGGCAACGGATTGTTTGTGGCTCCAGGTAAGCAAAGTTTTTGGTTCTAGTTTTCTTACATTTATGTATGTGTAATCTAGAGAAGGCTTTAATTAAACGTGCGGCAATACGTTTTTATCTAGAACATTTTTTGTGTTACTACTCTCTATTTTTTAAATTGGTTAAATAATTAGTTATAGTTAAAGTTGCAAGTGTTAGTTAATTACGAAAGAAATTATTAGAAATTATATCATTTAAAATGCACATTATATCACATAACATAACATTTGGCAAACCGTATTGTAGTGACCCCGGTTGACCCCTTGTTATGTTACTCAGTAATATTTTTAACTAATTATGTTTAAAAGAATCTCTACATGTTGAATTCCTTATGTAGAGCTCATTTAATTATTTTTTGCTGTAAGTAGGTATAGTTTTGATGTTAAACAATATTTAGAATAAATTAAAATAGGGTAATAAAAAAGGTACATTAGACTTGACAAAAATACCGCGTCTTTGACAAAGCGGTCATACATAAAAAAGATACATTTAATTTTGTTTACTATTCGTCACCTGCTAAACTACGAGTAAAGAACTACGTGACGTAGAAGCTTGTACTGTGGTAGAAATCAGTTTGTCCTTTGTAACTTTGTAAGTAAAATGTGTGAATTGTGTTTAATGATGTGCCAAATACACAACAAGAACGGAATTTTTTTAGAATAAAATAACAGTAAGTACTTAGTTAAAAGAAGTCGGTGTTTTTTTGTCAAAATACAGTTATAATGCATGAATAAACTCTAGTAATTTTGAAGGTGAACTGTTCGAACTTTTAGAGGCATTTCCACTGTGCACATTGGTCTATCAATTGAAGAAAAAAATTCTATATCACAGTAGGATACAAATGATCTTCAGTTGTATCCCACTGTGATATAGAAAATATCATGAATCAAAATGAAATTTAGTTACAGAAAAGAGCTAAGTATACACGCTATCTATCAGCTTGAAGCTCGAGATTCGCTATTTATGAAAAAAGGTAGCTTAACCATCGTATCCCAATAGGAACATTTAGGTAGATCAGTACCTACTTATAATGTACCTATGTTAGGCAAAGTATACATAATATAATAAATGCTACGAATTAAGTCTTTACATATTTGTAAATATTATCAATAAACATAAATAATATGTCCTTCATTACCATTTAAAATATACTATACATTGATCGTTTTTATGACACTTTGTATATTATGTCTTTATAACAAAGTACAGCATTCTATTAAATAACAAATTACCAGTTAATTTACGGTAAATAAACATATAAACATAAACAGTGATTAAATTTAAGAGGCGTTTATGAGTAAGGGGGTTAGTTTGCAACTTGACGTCGCAAAATACTTAAGTGACTTTATCACTGTATGTTGAAATAGTAGTAGTTAAGTTGACTTTTATATCTGCCATGTCATTGACACGTTAAATATTTAACTGCATGTTAAATTGAATAAGAATTAGTTAAACTCTTTCTGAATATAAAATTGGCATGAGCTTACCTATTTGAAAAAAGTGTGGTCAAGTGACAAGTCTCAGTGCCCTCTTGCCCTCATTCTTTTTAGAGCTTTACTATGATCATCTGCGAAAAGGTATGTACTTAGTAGTTTCTCAAAAAGTTTTGAAGTGGCAGTTTCAAGCCTAACATAAATAAAAATGATTTGACTATGACTAAATACAATGATTAAAACTTTTATTAATTCCAAGAAACATTTTTATCAATGTTTCAAAAAATGACAAATATGTCTAGCACATTTTTTATTAATGTTTTAAAAAACATTAAATATGTCTGGTCGGCCCTCGCGGGCATGTCGGAGACCTTTATCCAAATCGTCCTTTTTTTGATCATGTATTGTATTCGTGCTTAATATTGGGTGTGTTGGCGAAGCTTAGCCGCGTCACAATAAAAAAATGGCTGGGTTATTCTTAGATGTCAAACCTTGTTGATGTCAAAACTCAACTAGTGTTGTGTTTTTTTTTAATTTACCTGAAATATGAACGTCACCTTTAAGTAGGTCCACGGAAAACCCTTTCGAAGCATTAGAACACTTCCGGAACTCTGCACGAGGGACTGAAAGCAGTGATAAGTAGTAATATAAAGCTATATGGAGACCTGCTAAACCCGCATTATGCCTGCTTTCTAGGAGTCTTTTAAACATCTTGTATACTTAAGTAATTTGCGGTTTCTCTGTCATCATCTAACAGTTATAAGTATGCGGTCACAAAAACAAATATTTTATACAAGTTGTTAATTGTTTTTGATTAGAATAATTAACACTATCGTAAAATCAATACTACCTTTGAGATACCAATACTGACCAATAGGAATTTTACGACTACTAACAATTTTGTTAACCATTGTACCTTGAACGCGTATTGCTTGCAAAAGTACTCGTAACTTATCAAATACATATAATTAGGCATACTTACAGATTTTTTGTACATTATATTTAGAAAGTTTATAGTAAGATAAAAAGCATTCTAAAATTGATACTTTATTAACACTTTCCCAGTGCAGTGTACTATATACATAGTTTACGTGCATTATTTTACTATTGTGTCTGCTGGCGGCACTGTAAAGGGTTAAGCTATTTAGCGTGAGGCAGATTATTAATCAATTAGGAATGTAATGTCTTTACAAATAAATACAAAACAGTTTTGTGTACTACGAATAATTTAACCACATTGAACTTATACGCCAAAAAAAAAAGTGGTATAATAGTCCGCAACCTACACTAACAAATAGTTTTACTTTTTCTTTTAGTTGGCCTATGGAAGACACACAGGCGTCTACTTGTACCAGTTTTCAGCAACCGTATAGTTGAAGAATACATTGATGTTTTCGTCAAACAAGGCGATATTCTAATAAAACGTCTTGAAGGTGAAGTTGGAAAGAAACAGTTTGACGTATACGAGTATGTTACTTCTTGTATGCTCGACGTTGTTTTTGGTAAATTACTATTTAATAATTTAATCATCAATTTGCAAAGCTTTGCTGTATTTAACAATTTTAACGAGAGGTACGACGAGGGTTAGGTATATTTTTTTTAAAGCATGCATAGTACAAATGTTTCGAACGCTCTGCTGTAGCCTGTAATGAATGAATTAATACTTTACTAACCTTTTTCATACTTAACTCAACACATTCCTAACTTTAGTCAACACATTCATGATCACTAATCACATCACAGATAATATAATAAATACACTCAAACTATTTAACAACACATGATCACTGTTAATACAAACACTACATCTAATTACTTAATATTATTATTTATTAAATTTATTTATCATACTTATTCAATTTAAAAAAGAAATTATAATGTTAACTACTTACATACTTAAAAAATAAAACTGAAACTCTAAATGTAAGAATATGTATAATACTTAAAACTCAGAATGTAAATAGACTAAGTATAGTCTTATGAACCTTGTATCAAAAGCAAGGGTTAGCGCAAAGTATCGCAATAAACTCCACCGGCAGGTGGTTTTAACCTGCCCAGGGAAATAAAAAAAAACCTATATCGATACCACATTGTTTAATAAAGTTTTATTTTGTTTCAACAGCCATACACGATATTCATGATATTCATTCGAGTATCCAAGCATGAATTAAAATCTTATTACGTACGGCTAAGTGGCATTGACCTGAGTGACCAAAACCAATATTTATATACATAGATACTTAGCAAATACATAAATTCTTTAGGGCCTAATATTATTTGTTTATGAAATTGTAAGTGCCATTCAAGCATAGAAGGGTCATGTTTACATATTCCCCCTTACTCATAAACGCCTCTTAAATTTAATCACTGTTTAGCGACATTTTTATTACGAAAACCAACCTTATACCAAAAAATGTAAGAGTCTATGCTAATTAATAAATTGACTAAAATTTAAGAGGCGTTTATGAGTAAGGGAGATTGTCATCAAATATGCTCGTGAACGAAAAGAAGCGGAAGTTCTTGTAGTTACCTATATTTTTACGCTTGACACCAAATTATTTTGAAAAACATAATTTGTAGAAAGATTTTTTTGTTTGCATTTTTATTCCTAAGTTAGTCCCATAGAAATGTCATTAAAGTTGTTTAAGTAATTTTGGTTTCTTATCACAAAATATGGAAATATTTTAAGTATTTCATTATTCAATTAACGTTTAAATTTTAGAGACATCGATGGGTGAAAAAATGAATGTCCAAGGTAATGCAGAAACACCATATCTATGCGCACGTAAGACTGTCATGTCTATTATTAACATGCGCCTTTTCAAAGCCTGGCTACAACCGAACGCATTGTTTAATCTAACTAAGTACGCCACAATGCAAGAGGAAAACATCAAATCGACACATCAATTCACAGATGAGGTAAGCACCATAACTATTTTTAAATAAAACTTTGGTTCTTTTGTGAGTTAAAACAGACTCTAAAATGAGAGAGAGCTTCTTAATTCGGAGTCCCTACCTACTGACAATGCAATTGTACCTACAGCAACACGTACCCCAAGTAATACATAGGATATATAAGTAGTTAATACAAATAGGTGCGGCTTATATTTCACTAGGAGGTACATACGTACAAAAAAAGTATCAACAAAATCAAAAAACACTGTCTAATTTTTATTACAGGTTATTATGAAAAAGAAAACAGAGTTTGAAAAATCTGATCATAAAGAACATTCACAAGAGAAAGGAGGTAAGTTATGGTGGATCACTTTTCGTAAGAGGTGTGTGGTTATCGTCTCTAGGGTCCTTTCGAGAACTAACCGGCCTCAGAATCAAGAAGTCCGTTTGTGATTCTCACACGTTAAAGAAAATGAAAAACTAATGCAGCTTTTTTTTATTTAGGTCCAAAAGATATATTACAAATATTATTAGAAAGAAATCTAAACTTCAGCAACGTAGAGTTACGTGAACACATAGATTCCATAACAATAGCCGGGAATGACACCACAGCGCTTGTGATATCATATGCTCTGACGTTATTGGGAGGACATCAAGAAGAACAAGAGAAAGTTTACCAGGAGTAAGTGCTATTTAGTTTATTACACCAAAGTGACATAGCGTTCAGGATTTCCTGATTAAAGAAGCGGTGGGAAGGGGTCATAACGCTAAGAACTGACAGCCGGAGGTGTTAAAAAGTTCTAGAAAGGCGAACGCGTCCCGGAAGACGCGTGGGGTGCCCCCACATGGTAGACGACCTGTTTGGGGCGACAGGAAACCGATGCATGAAGGAAGCACAGGACCGCACAAGGTGGAAACATTTGGATGAAGTCTATGTCTAGCAGTGGACGTCAATTGGCTGATACGATGACACATATTATGTGTAGGTATTTATGTTGTGTGATCGTGTTGCGCATTCCAGGAATTGATTGAAGAATATGTTTACGTGTCATTGCACATTGGCTCTGTGGGCTCTACAGAGAGTCTTCTTGGTCTTTAGTAAGATAGAGATAGGTAATAAGCGAATGGTGTTTATTATAAAATTGTTTAAAGGAAATATATAAGTATATTGCATACATAACAATTTACTAGCCCTTTACGTCAATAGAGGTAAAATCATTCAACTAACAATCCGCCTCATGTCGCTCTGTACTCTTTCTGATTAGTGTTTATTAGCGAAATTAACGAAGTACAGGGACAAAAAGTGATAATTATTTTATATTATTATGTAGATAGGTTGACAAAACTCCGGTAAGCAAATAAAAGAGAGATAAGTAAATGACATCTCAGAATCCACTGTCCTGAAATGCCATGGTACTTGGTGATAGTAAAGAGATGTAATGTCGTCAACCTTGGGTGAGTCCCAAACGAGTCCTGGTTTATTTATGCGCCCAAAGATTTGAAATGAAGATTCTGAAGAGAGATATGAAGATATCAAGGATAACGGATCTCTTATGTTGATTGAGATATAAATTGTTCAAGGACTACTTCGAACTGTATTTTTGAGGACTCGGATCGGATGTACCTAGAGCTCAAAATTCTTTATAAAGGTGTCCTTATTCCTTGGTAACAGTGGCTACCTATAGTCCCGCTGATATGGCCTATCGACTGATGCAACTTTCACAATTTATTTTACAGACTCAAAGATATTTTTGGCGATTCAAAGCGACCAGCAACTAAAGAAGATTTAAATAAAATGGACTATCTTGATAGAGTAATTAAAGAAACGATGAGGTTGTACTCAGTTGTGCCTATGTTTGGACGTGAAACTCAAAAGGAGTTGCAACTTTGTAAGTATATTTACCTACCTATAGACCAAGACTCTCCGTGTGGTGACGGAGTAAGAATACAATATGTCACCACCCCATCTCATTCCATGGGTGTCGTAAAAACCGACTAAGGGACTATTCGTGAATATACTCTTTACGAAATAAAAAGAAGAAAAACTTGCAATTAAACCCTATATCAATCCGTCTGGCCAGCGTGGTATTAGTAGGCCAAGTATCCCTCCTGGAGGAGCCCGTCCCGGCAGTGGGACATTAATGGGCTGTTATGAGATGACACCAAGACCTGGCTAAATTTTATTTTTCTTAACACGCCAAAAATCATCTGATTGATTGAACTGAACTGTGTTTTCGCATCGAATCTGATGGAAAGAGCGAACTCAATTGAAGATTCAAGGCAGCGTAGAATGAAAAAGGTAGGTAGTAAATTACAATAAAATATAAAACTACCAGGTACCGCATAAGGTTATTGTTTCGCTCTTTTGGCGAAACATAACTTGAACTTTTCATTTTTCATTAACTAATCTGTATTACTAAACAGACTATCGTAATTCAAAATTACCCAGAAATATGTAAGTACAAATTCTGCATTATGTACCATTCGGTGTTATTTAGTGACGGCCTCTTTGGCGTAGTGATTATACAACATGACTGCTACGCAGAGGTCTCGGGTTCGATTCCCGCTCAATGCAAATATTTGTGTGCATGAACATGATTCATGAGCATTGGTCTGAGTGTTTCTATGTACCTATAATATGTATGTATTTACAAAAAAAAATTGTATATAACTATTAATATCCGCGGTTGTTCTGTTACCCATAACACAAGCAGGTTAAGCCTAACTTACTTTGGGAACAGAATGCGCTGTGTAGAGATGTCCGTGAATATTTATTTAAGTAGTTACTTCGGGCGTGGCCGCGTGGTAGCGTTTAAACTGCATTTAAATAGACCTCTAACATAAATATGCACAATTTTTATTATACTAATGAAATCTACGTTGAAGGTCGTAATGCCGGTACATACATTTATTTAATGACATCTGCTTTATGTTCATGAATGCATTGAGCGTAAGCAACGCGGTTTTGATAAATGTTTATTTTTTCTAAAATTACGCAAAACATATTATATCATACTGTGAAGGTTCTCGAATGAACATACTCGTAAACATGGCGTTTTGACAAGTTTTATACATGGTATTAGAGTGGACAAATAAACATATTATGCGGTCTAATTTGTGTGCCTAAGTTACAGCTTGGTTAACTAAGTTACGATAGATATTTCAATCTAATACCTACATAACACTTAATAATCCGTGTGTTGATGTATTAAGTAAAATAAATCTTAGATTAAAAACAATTAAAAAAACCCAAAGATTTCAAAATTATTATAATAAGTATAACTGTTTTAAAAAAAAAACTAGAGAAAACTGACAAAAATAATTACATTATAAAATATATTATACCTACCTATAACTGTTCGTAACATTAAACCAACGGTTTTTATTAATTGCATATTAATGTATACCTACTTACATTTTAAAAACAGTTGTCTGTCTGTTTGTTTCGGATGATCCTCGTAACGGCTGGATCAATTTCAACTGGAATTTGACTGGTAAATTGTTAGTTTAATGGCCTGTAAAATAATAGGAACGATATACCTATAAGGGTAATATGAAGGTTCTTCGAATTACATAAACATGGTGATAATTTTAGCTAGGTACTTAGGTACCTACCTAAATAAACTTTTCGTTACGAATTTTCGAGGAAACAGCTAAGTAGTTTAGACTAAACAGGGCCTTTCTATAACATTATTTTATTTTATTATAAAACAGTAAATTTAAATTTAAAACTAAAGTATAATAAAATTTACTAATCCATCAAGCAAACCAGTAATTCCTACAAAACATTGTTTTACAGGAAATCACAAGCGGATAACTTCAAAAAACTCTATAGTATTATTATGATATAGGTATTAAAATAATAGCTGAAAATAACAAATCAACTTTTTATATAAATTGTGGCTAGTATACAAACATATTAAAAAAAACATTTATTAATCACACAGGTGACGACGTTGCAAAAAAAAATGAACATTATATAAAAAAAAATAATAACAATGTGAGCACACGGAAAAATTACAAACAAAACAAAAAAGTAAATGAAAAGAAATAAAAACTAAAATCTACAACAAAGAGTTAAAAAAAATAAAAAAATTATATAATGAAGTAAAACGGGCCAATGTCCCGCAGTGTCACACACGTGGCAAAAAAAAGGACCTCACTCAGCATAATGCTGCGGCAGGCAGTCATGCGTGGCATGACTACCATCCTAGCAGCGCTGGTTTTCAGTGAGACCCTTGCATGTATATAAGTGCTCAAATAAATACCCGAAAACGTGTGATGTGTTTGAATGTGAAATTGTGAGGTCTGTGTAAATGAATAAAATATTTTGTAGTGTGAAATATTAAATAATTATTACTTATTATACCTAAGTATATATAATATATTACAAATTAATAATTGTTTCACTATAAATTAATTTGTCCATAAGTATGGAGCTTTCCGGTTTGCCGATTATAATGCGCTGAAGTAGAAGATCACTTCAATAATAAGATAGCTATTAAAGTTTCAACTTTCATCTGTATAATGACTTGGTGGGTTAGTGGTATTAGTTAGGGGTAGACTTGTTTTAGTGATGTGCTGTAGGTAGATGTACATTGTTTTTTTTTATACAAACTGTAGTACGCCCGACGTAAACCAAAATCCATAGTTTGGAAGTTTTTTTTTTTAAATAAAAGGAAAAAATATGATAAAAGAAAACCTAATAAATAATTATTACTTTTGCTTTCAGCTAACTGTACTTTACCAGCGGGTGTTGGCTGTGTAGTTGTGCCATTCGTTTTACACAGATCGAAAAAAATCTGGGGCCCTGATGCAGATAGTTTTAAACCGGACAGATTTCTACCTGAATTATGTGCGGCACGACATCCCTGTGCATACTTACCGTTTAGTTATGGCCCAAGAAATTGTATAGGTAAGGAGGTTTATCTGTGTTAATGGTGTTCTTTGAAGCTTGCTGTACCTGGGAAATAACTGCCACTCAATAACGACCAAATAGTTACTTACTTTACAAATACAAAAAAAAAAAAATCATCCGTTGTCTTTCTTTCTGGACTCTGGACTGTATTCTCGGGCCTGCATAGGTAGTGTCCTGTTTGTGGATTTAGAACTATAAGCAGGCATTAGGCATTATTTCTTTTGATCTGCCTCTCTGTTTTGACCCTCTATGGAAGAATCATTTAATGTTCACGACTTAACCGTTTAATACATATTAATTTTAATGATTTCTTTTTGAATAATTGTTTTTTTCGTATTTCACAGGACGACATTTTGGATACTTAGCAATGAAAAGCATACTTTCGAACATAATTAGAAACTACAAAATATCATCAAACACTTGTAACCGATTAAAAATAGAAATACTTCTATTTCCTGTACCCGGACATTTAATATCATTAGAAAAAAGAGCGTGAAATTATCTGTGGATTTTGTTTTGAGCACGCTGTATGCAATGACATTATACCTTTTTTATTACATCATTGGCTGTATGACTGTTGGAAAATAATAAAATTTATGTACAAATTATTATCTAATTTGGGAAGTAATAAAAGGAAATATTGGAAATGATTACATTTACTTAACTACTTTTTATAATTATTATAGGGTACCTAATTATTAAAAAATAACTATAATTTAATAAATTTACTTATATTAATGACATGTTGTTTTCTTTAGAATTGTTTCAAAAATACAAATCCCGCACTAGGGATTATGACCTGTGTCGCGGGCTCTTTACAAACATCAATTTATCGAACACGAAGAACAACCTGACTCATGACAATATTGCGTGAAGATTGACTTATCAAACAATATTCTGCATGGCATGTGAATTTTAAGCTATTTAAGCTTAATATATTATTCTGACTGGGGATCATAGTTTAAGAATCGCATATTATGATACTTACTCTCTCCAAGCATGTCGTACTTAAATTCTAAGGGTTAAATCATAATACTTACCAAAGGTTTCTTATTTTTTTTGGACTCCATCAATCCCAGGCATAGCCAGGCCGCTACCTATCTTGCCTCCTCCCCGGCCGGATCGCGCTTCCTTGCACTTAGTACTTTCTGTCTACCTCCCCTAAGAGAAAAGAAGACAGGATGATTAAAGTGCAGTTGGGCCTCCGTTGCTTTACACTCACTGAGCGAAATATACTAAAAGAAAACGGCTGCTTCGGTCTTCTGTGGAATAGTACTCGGGCTCCGTTAGGTTTATAGCAAAGAAAATTCAGGAAAAATTTTAACAGTAAGGCGGGAAAATCTTTTTTCACATTACAAAAAAGGTAGCCATCTAGTGGCGAAACAGAGTTTGCCGGATTTGCTAGTAGGTATATATTCTAAAAACAACCTGCAGCTCACTCAGAATCTGGCATTCAAAGATTTCTCTCATTGTTATCCTTAATAACAATGAGAGAAATCTTTTATATTGTGACAACGTCAAAGTTGCAAAATAGTATCTCCCTGACGAATAAAAATTGGCGACCTGTATTACTTATCGTCAATTTTATATAATAAGTAATAGTTATCAATTTTTGCTTGCCGAATTTGAAAGAAAAAGATCTTTATATTTTAAAATTGGTTAAAAACTTTTGTGTGTTGCATAAAAAAGGCTTAAAATTAATTACTTCAAGTAATATAGGATCTAGCCAAATAAAGTAAAAGGATAACTAACAAACATTGAAAAGCTTCTTTACTCTCTAAATCATTATCTCAGTCTCGGCAAAAAATGTGACTCTGGAAAAACAAATGCTAGTCGTATAATAGAAAGACCTTAACGTTCTTCATGTAGATAACGTAACTTTTCTTATCTTTCTTGTTTAACAGACCACCAACTCGTTTTTATAACTTAGATAAAAAAAATATTTTCTGTAAGTATTTGGTAAACTTCGGAACTTTTTAATCCAGTACGTCTATTTATTCGTTAACTATGAGTGCGTAGATTTTTATATGGTTCAGATATCATAGTAAAAATAATGTTGATTTAATGCTGATAAAATAATGTAATATAAGGACCTATTTGCCATTTGCCGACTTTCGCTCTTAGTCGATCTTGTCTTTTTTGTGTATTTGATTATGGTTTAGCCGACTTTTATGCAAACTGTATTTTTAGATCGTGTTTTGCCAACTTTCGCTATTTGTCGACTTTTTCTACCATCCCTCGTTTTAGTAGCTGAAATACTAATACCAGGTATATTTAGCTAAGCAATCTGGATTTGTCGACTTTTTGTACAGGCAATAACAGAACTGTTGCAGAAATAATTAATGATAGAAATGTTTTTCATTTAATAATAATGTTTTTTCTTTTGTGATTTTTTTTATAAAAAAGGCGAAAATGTTTTAATATTTAGTTTTTTTTTTTATTATTTTATTTATTTAAAATACAACTACCTCACTAGGGATATTGGGTAGCAAGCGAGGTTTTTTGCATACATCAATTTGACTTGCTTCATTGGTGCAACAGTTGTGGAAGCGGCTGTCGTGCACAAGGTGGCGGGTTCGATTCCCACGCAGGACAATTCTTTATATTATTTACAAATTTTGATTTAGATGTTCTTTCTGTCCATTAAATTGATGTTTGGAATTCTCAGCCGACATCTACATAATGTATGTATGTATGATCCTCCGTTTACTTTTAAATAAATATTATAATTCAAAACATCCAGACGCGGCATAATCATTTGCGGATCGCTTAAAAAATTGTCCTATGTAGGACTCGAACCCGCGACCTCGTACACTTCAGCTGCTACCGCGGCCGCCACGCCCCATGCGCGACAAAGAAAAGCTATAAAAAGATAAATCTGTAGTTTAACAAATATTTATTTAAAGCCTGACCAGAAAAATAAAAAACCTCGCCATGTTGCGCTTTTCAAGAACTTATTTTCGTCATACAATTTGACAGAAGATTGACAATTAGGTAAACACGAAAACCCCTCTCCTCAGGAAAGGGGCTTTGAAAACCAAAACCTGACAGGAGTGACTCCTGTCAGGTTTTTTATATTTCTGGCCAGGCTATTTATTTATATATATGTTTACTTAACTATAATAGTTTCAAAACAGTTTGATTTTATTTTTTGGTTCCTTACTATTAAATAATTATTAAATAACTATCACAATTGATTTATATGTATAACTGTACCAATTTCGACAAATCACTACTAAAACAAGCTTTTATTATAATAGGAAACAAATACGTAACTACATAACAGAAAATTCATAAAGTTGGCAAAACGAACTAAAAATACAGTTTGTTAAAAAGTCGGCTAAACCATAATCAAATACAGAAAAAAGACAAAGATCGACTAAGAGTGAAAGTCGGCAAATGGCGAATAGGTCTCTTAAATTTCCATTTTGCATTATATTATGTTGTAACAGCTTTTTTCAATTTATTTTTTTTATACCACGACGATTAACTTTAAATTACTCACCTGACGATTCATTCATTTAAATTATTCACCCCTAACTACTGGTAAAGGCCTACTGCTTTTATTTGATTTTTTTTGAGTTAAGACCTTATGATGGTGGTAGGTACGTATAATAATATTATGTGAAAGAGATTCTCCAATAAGGGTTCTTGTAAAATAGCACTTTTGTGTGAAAGTTCATGAAGATAATGTTGCCAAATCACATATTCAGATCTTACGGCGAAAACACTGGTATTCAATAACATAAAAGTTATTACGATTCCTAAAATAACCAACTAAGTTTATTAGAAAGATCAGGCTCTCGGTCTAACCTTTTAGTTGCGTTCCCAAAATCATGTAAGAGCTCTGTAATTCAGCAAAAACATTATTATTAGATTCACATTTCATTACACACTTCTTTGCATACTGCTTCTTCATTGCACAGGTCTGCGTTAGGTAAGTAGGTTCATCTTATCTATGTGCAACATTACGACTCTGTTTGTATTGAAAGGTGAATAAGTTGGTAGAAGAAAGGAAACATTCATTGTAAGCTTGTAATTTTTTTATTAATTACTGTCGAGATCTAAAATAAGAAAATTCCTACAAAGCTCCCCACATTGTATAACAATTAGCTACATAGACAGAAGAGCTAACAATCGAGAAAACACCCGCTACGTAAATAGTTGGTTATAAGCTGTAACAAGTAAGTTAAATAGGTGGTAATCTAGCATATGCTGTAGGAGCATTGTCGGCCGCTGTACCAGTGAAAGCGGCAGGGTACGGCCGAGCATATTTTGGAACTACTGCAGGAAGCTCTGGTAATGCACCGCGTACCAACCGGCGAAGTGCAGCATTCTTTTGCCTTAATTGGACTACTTCATTGTGGACTTTTTCACGCTCTGCCAAATAAATTAAATTTTAATTAGATCACTATAAATTAGAGAATCCACCTTTTTTGTAGGTAATGTGGAGTCCCATGGAGTCCACGAAAATATTGCATGAATTAATTGTCGAGATTAGGAAAAAAGTCATGTATAGCCCTGGCATTGATAACCCTATGCCTATAAAATCATGCCCATGCATCAATATCAGCCAATAGACGTCCACTCCTGAACCTGTGCCTCCTTCATCTATCGGTTTTCTACTGCCCTAATGAGTATAGCCACTAGTTATACTCTCCACCGTGTAAGGGCTTTCCTTATTCTACGTCTTCCCGCACGCGTCTAAAGACAAAAACTTTCCGTCGTTTTTCGTCTTGGCCCTTGTTCAAATTCGCTTTCGATTTCCTTCCGATTGCGAAAATTTTAAAATCAGATAACCAGCATAACTTCCCTTTTCACCTGGTTCCGGGTTGGCGTCGAGTTATGGGACCCCGTATATACCTACCGATATAACAATGCTTTAATGAATTAAGGATTTAGTACCTTGCAATATATCCAGATATTTGTTCAACCCAGTTAATACACCATTCCAAAATTTATCTTTTTGTAAAGTGAACATGCTCTTCCATTTTTCCCAATAGCTTTCGATTTCTTCAGGAGGCATTAATCGTGATGGTGTGTCAAAAGATGGAGGTTTTAGGCTATCCCTGTAATTTAAATCAAATCACTTCATGTACATTTATTTCTTTTCTATACGAAAAGAAATAAATGTACATGAAGTGATTTACAAAGTTTAGTACAAAACTAAGAAAAATAAAAAGAATACAAATCTAAACAAACATATGGATAGGTATATGAGCTTATACATCAGCTAGCTTATGTATAAGTTCTTAGCCGATGTCTCCTTAAATTATACTTCCGCTAACGTCTCCGGCCACCACAGCTAGAAGACTATTGAAGCCATTCCACACCCGACGCATCAGGGATGCTGATATTTTGCGCATAATTGCATGAAATCCGTGATTTAGAAATTTTGATATAATTGTACTTATTTCTTTTATAAAAGACAAATGCAGAAGCTCAAAATTTGTAAAATAATCATGTCAAGGGGCCTTTAACGGACATTAAATTAAAGGACGTAATGAACATCTAGGCGTAATGGGATTTGAACCCACGACGCACAGCAGTCGATACCACAACCGCTTTGGTACCGATATGCTATTAGTTTTTATATGTATATGTCGCAGGGAAATGAGGAAACCAGGGATTTCACGAAATCACTAGGGATATCACGAAATCCCGGTAAATGTCGAAAATGCTTTGCACTTCGGCGGCCGCTACCGCGGCACGCTCGCTTCACTCGCTCGCCTCGTGCGTTATGGTCACAGTTCTAACCTAA
The DNA here is from genome assembly GCA_905475405.1 of Schrankia costaestrigalis. Lineage (NCBI taxonomy): Eukaryota > Metazoa > Arthropoda > Insecta > Lepidoptera > Erebidae > Schrankia > Schrankia costaestrigalis. The sequence continues at coordinate 10,364,377 of FR997843.1, read as the reverse complement.
CCTACCCTACAGAAGAAAGAATTTTCGTGTTTTTTAACATAGAAACAAAAATATGAGCATTTCTTTTTTAGTACAAATGGGATTTCGTCATATCCCTAGGGATTTCGTGAAATCCCTGATTTCCTCATTTCCCTGCGACATATACATACTTAGAGTAACGTATATAAATACTAACAATATATCGTGAAGTTTCTTTTTTTCAGGAGGTACAAATACAGTAATGAAATCACTTAATGCCATCAAAACTTGTGGTGGCTCTATTTCCAAATTGTGACCCACTGTAACAAAAAACAACACATCATTTAAATAAAAGGTAATTAAAATATTTTGTAATAAAAACCATTACTTAACTGAAAAAATAATTAAAGCTCAATTCAGGATACAATAATAAGCGCTTCAGACGCTTTTAAAGACTTGTCCACCCTAGCCCGTGTCCCTTTAACCAAATTTCTCCTTGCTTTCCATATAGCCAATCGCCTCTAACTCTAGTAATATTTGGTCGACTATTTTCTAAACAAGGTATATTTACAATCATACATAAACTAAAGCATTTTCCTACGAACACAAGCAAACATTTTAAGTAGAAGCAGCAATAAAGAGACAAACGCTATAAAAAAATCGACATAATAAGACCTAATCTTAGCATTCCATGGATTCTCCGTGCGGGTGCCGGGTCCATCGCGTGAGAGAGGACGGAACACTTACATAACAGCGTCTGGGACTTACGACCCAGAGGTAGGTAAGCTTTGTTATTGAACTTGCGGGGAATAATAAAAAAATTACAACAATAATAAAAATATATATTGAAATTTGCTGTTTTTACATCATAGGTGCGGTGCGTAAGAGGCCATTTGGTAAGTTTGTCTATAAAAATTAAAATGATAACGTGTGTTTTAGTAATAATATATAAGATAAATGTGTACATTGGTTATCCAACTATCAAATAAAATCGCTAGTTATATAACCGTCATAACATTTTTTTTCAAAATTCTGTTAAAATGAAAATCCGCCCCGCACTCGCCATTTTCACGAATTTTCCTGGCACCGATGACTGTTACATTTCGCGAGTAGGTCTGGCACCTGAGAGGGGAGGCCCCCTTACAACGCGTTAGCGGTCACCTTCACTGTCTGCTATGTTCCGTCCCCTGCCTATCCAAATTTGGTAGGAACCTAACAATGCCGTTTTGGACATTCGTGATAGTAGAGAGCTTACTGAAGTTCTCGGCAGTCCTAGTTCTTTTAATAGATTGTAGAGGGATTTAGCTGGTGTACCCCTCGCACCTATTTCCACGGCATACAGAGTAACCCTATAGCCATTTCTGGTTATCTCATTTGTCAAGTCAAAGTATTTATTTGTCTTAATTGCGTGGTCTTTAGGGATATTAGTTTCCCACGGTACCGTGAGCTCAATAAGTACTACACGCTAGTGCATAGTTACTAAGTACGTAATATTTTAACAAAATAGCATAGTACTAACGTGGACAAAGAAAACGGTTGCTTGACGTCAACTTTACACTAGCAGTTCTTGTCGGTTGAGAAGCAACGGTAACACCTCGACCGCCAGCTTTCCTCCCCGCTAAAGAACCACCCTCGGGCGTTCCTCCAGTCACCATCATACTTTCAGCTAAAATAATCAAAAGTTTAGATACTTGGTACAATCTACCTTTTAAGTAAGTAAATATACATATCTCGTTTGTTGAAAAAGATAGCATCAAAATGTCGCAGGCATGACTCAACTGCATCGTTTCCTCGTTGATACAAAATTGTATCAAAAATAATTAACCGAATACATTCGATATTTTAGTAAAATATTATAAATCTGTAAGTGAAACTATAGTGTATTCACGGAGACGAGTTAGTAGAGCGCTATCTCACTCACACAATTTTTTAATTGCGATTGGTCAGTGATAAACGCTAAGGCGGTGTACACAGTACGAGTACTTTTTAGTCTACTCATACTTCCCGTGCTGTGCAGACGTGCTCATACTTGTGACTGTATGCTCGACTTGTGAACCGGCTGGTGTATTGGATTTTATAATTTATTAATGAACTAACGACTGGCTTGAAAACACCTTCAGGTGTGCATTTTTTTTTAATAAATGGGACATGGTAATTTTTAAGCATCGCAGGTGTGCTAATGACCCGTTTATTGTTCTTTTGTCATAAATGAGCATTACCATAGTAAAATACTATTTCCCAATTTTGGTATATTAAACTGGTGCGCTACATCCATTGTTATTATTATCATTAAGTTATTGTTATATTCTCATTGTTGAAACACGTGTTTTATAACATTTTTATATTCTCGTTGAGAGTGAGGATGGAGGATGGAAGGTGGTCTAAATATGTTTGAGTCGAAGAAACAAGGCGATTATCACAAGGAGATGAATGCCGAAGAATTTGAAAATTGGTTTAGAGAAATTTTAAATAAGCTAGATGATAATTATGTGATAGTCATGGATAACGCTTCTTATCACTCTAGAAAAATAGAGGGAATCCCAACGGCCCAATTTAAAAAACAGGATACTTGTAATTGGTTACGAGAAAAAAATATTAGCTATAACGCTGAAATGTTATAACGTGAATTATTAAACATCGTTAAAAATCATAGACCGACCATACGACGCTTGCATTATAGACGAAATGTCAAAATCACAAACCAAAACTGTATTGAGACTGCCGCCGTATCATTGCGAATTAAATCCTCGAATTTATTTCTTTCCTTCATATCCATCAGATACCCATAAAAAAATCTATCAAATTAATGTCTCTCAATTTATACGACAGACGAAGCCGCAGTAATAAACTAAGCGAACTTTTAAGAAGCGCAGTGTGAACGCACATTTACATTTCTAAGGATTTGTTAACGCCCACCGACCCTAGAAAAGTATTTTTTGTCCTTGTCATTTGTATGATAATGTGCGATAAAGAAGGCGCTATACTAACTCGTCTCCGTGAATACACTATAGGTAATATCTATTGTAATAACAATAATACGTTATTATTCAAACCTTGGGGATTTCCACATTTTTGTAAAATTTCGTCAGCTTCCAAAATTAACATTTGGTCAGCCGGTGTTAAATCATGATTTCTGTAAAAAAAAACATTAACACATGAAGCATTTTTTTAAAGCAGTAGAATTTTAAAAGCTGTTTTATCTAATGATACTGTAGAGCGCAAGCTATTTATGAAAATAGCTTACTTACTCGTATTATTACAATATTTATTGATATGCAGCATGACACAATATCCCTGTAGGTACTTACCTATTTCTAATTCGACAAATAAGTGTCATCATAATATCAGACAATTGACGTCCACAGCTGGACTCCTCTAAATATTACAACCTTGTGCGGTCCTGTGCCCCACTCATCCATCAGCTTCCCGTCGTTCTAACTAGGTCGTCGGTCCGTCGTGTGAGGGTTCTTCCCACTTTGCGTTTTCCGGTACGCGGAATACAATAAGTATGTTATGTAAAAACGAAATAGGTACCTACCTTACACCGAAGTGCGCGGATCGGGAGGTACTTGCTGAAATACTTCTCAGTTGCATACTTGGACGACCTCTAATAGATGGTCTAGGGCCTACAGCAAATTAAAAAGTAATCCATTATTTATCACAGGCTAGGTAGGTATGTAAAGTTAATGACGTTTGGGCAGGAATGGTATGATGAGATTGTGACACCATTATGAAGAAATACAGTTAAGAGCATAATTAATAACATAATTTAAATTAGTATTTAAGACGACAAACATAAAATTAATTTCGTATCCACAAACCTTTATTTACACCACTTCCAGATTCCATTCCGGAAGGTACCTCCGGCGTAGACGACACAGATGGTTCACTGTCCGAAACCTCCTCTTCTAAACCCATACATATCGGACAAAATGAATAGTTCAAAAATGTATTGCACAATAGCTCTACATCTTCTTCAGCTTCGATTTCTAATGCCTGCGGGTATATTAATTTGTTTTAATTATTTAATTTAATACTGGCACCTGAGGTTGATAGAAGTGTTTTTTTATGTTATAGGAGGCAAACGAGCCGGCAAGTCACCTGATGGTAAGTGATTGCCACCGCCCATGGAAACACCAGAGAGAGGAATCACAGATGCGTTGCCGACCTTTCAAAAGGGAGTGCAGGGCTGCCTGATGCGAGTTGCACACCAAGATCTAAGCTAAGTTAGTTTAGCTTAGTTCTCATAGCTGAAACAGTTTTCCATACTTCTTCCATAGTTTGCGGTCTGAACACAAGTATAGAAAACAGTGTCAGCTATGCGAGCTAAGCTAGACTAACTTCGCTTAGCTCTTGGTGTGCAACTCGCATGATGCCTGAGCTAAATTGCTCTGAGGGGATTCTCCAACACCATGAGTGACGGTACCCCCCTGGGGTAAATCCTTTTTTTGAGCCGCTGCCATAGTAAAGGGAGGGAGGTTGGGCTACCGGACTCTCACTCACCGGACGAAACACAGCAGTGACAAGCACTACTATTTTACGCCGATTTTCTGTGAGAGGGTGGTATTTCACCTGACGAGCCTGCCCATGCGTGCCGCAGCCAAAGACTGACGGCACTCTCGACTCACGACTCTACCACTCAAAAGTGTGTGGAAAAGCGGTTGTGTAATAAAATTCGCATTCGAAAATAAAACGGCCGTTTTTGTTGTAAATGCAAATGCAATATTTATCTAATTCAAAACTGTTTAAAGTGTCGAGACTGTGTTATAATACTTAATACTTTATTGCCTTTTCTAAAGACGTTCCACCTTACTCATAAACGCAACTTAATTTTAATCACTGTTTAGCGAGATTTTTATTACGAAAACCAACCTTATACCAAACAACTTAAGAGTTTAAGCTAATTAATCAATTGACTGAAATTTAAGAGGCTTTTATAAGTAAGGGGGTTTGTAGCCAATATTTTGCATTAGTGATCCTATTTGGGAATTAAGATTTTTTTATCAATTGGTGGCGCTAGTGAGCCCCGTAAACGCTCTTTAGGACGACATGAAATGTATAATAACTATGAAAAACATTTTTTTTTTAATGTTTCGTTTATTAAAAAGCAAAACACTTACCATAAAGATAGCATCTAAAGTACATAGATTTCTAGAGCTCAGTTGATATTTTTTTATAAGTGTAAGTAGACGATCTTCAACCAGAAACCCTGTATTATCTGCCAGCAGTTGAAGTATATGTTTGACCTAAACATTTAAAAATATTGTTTCATCACAATTAATAAAAATATAATAATTGAAGTGTCTCCTTAAAAGTCCATAAAAACAGGTAATTTGCTGTGAACGAGACCACAAGTTGGTCTACTAGAATATATTATTATTAGACCTTTTATCATACCTACATCAATGGCTATGACAGTCCTACAACTTGTAAGAAAATCTTTGCAAAATTTTTTTTTTTTGGTTAAATATAACAGATTTTATTACCAGTTTCTCTTTAGCTTTTTTGTTTCCACCTTCATCCACAATGACAATTTCGTCACCCTTTTTAGTTTTTTCAGCGTGCTCAAGTTCTGTAATGAAATTATTTACATTAACACTTCATAACATAACATCATCTAAATACATCAAAGAGTAGGTCTTATAATACCTCCTATGAGAAGTAGATACTGAATAGTAGGAGTATATAGTACTGAAGTACAAAAAAGAGTAAGAATTGGTTTTACAAAAAACATTTACCTATATCCAGCTTTTATCCAGCTTGCCAGCAACCATACGAAATTTCATCCAAATCGGTTCAGCCGTTAAAACGTGATTGATCGAGTAATAAACATCCACCCGTATTTACAAAATTTAGCGCTTAGAATAATATTAGTAAAGATATACATTACCATACTTTAATAACGGATTAGCTGGTGGCGGTGGTGGCGGAGGGGGAGGGGGTTCAGCCAGCACATGCGCGTGTAGTGCAACCTCTCCTTGACGCAACTGTTTAACGACATCGTGACACTTAGCCATAGACATACGCCATACTTGTGCAAACTTATAATTATTAACATGCGAAAACTGATTAGACTTTATTTCTAAATCGTCCATTGTCTGCATTAGTTTTACTATTTCAGCATCCGCTTTCTTTTCTTCTATGGCGCCGGCTTCAGCCGCTTTACGAATTTTAAGTCTTAAATCATTGGAAACATCTGACATCTTATTGAGTTTCCTCTTTTGCTGAGATCTCACAAACACATTTTCCTCTTCACGTTTTTTGAGGACCTTTAATAAATATTTATTAGTTACTAAGTATGGCAACTTTATAGTCTTCTGCACACATTACCTACATAAATAATAAAGTTTACAAATTACCTGATAAGTGTAGCCAATTTTTTCAGCGTTCATTAGGCAAATGACCTTTAATTTCTCGAGTTCTTTCTGTAAATCTTGTGTTAAGGTTTCTAGTTCAATTTTTGCTTCACGATATTTCTCATGTTGATCCCACATTATTTTGTCTATGATTTCTTTATGTTCTTCTAACTGAAACATTTTTTTTTAAATTGCCGCGTCAACCCTAGTGAAAAGTTGTACTTGTAAGTATAGGATAGTAGTCGTCAAACCATGGTCTTCTCTTTGCTGATCACCTAATGTGATACCACGGTGGGCAGGAAACACAGCGCGTAGAACTGACATTGAGGCAGAAAGCGCCTGGAATGTCGATGGCGTACCGGAAGACGCAGAGTGGATAGACACAGAATAGCGTAATGAGAAAATATTTGAAGGATGCCTATGTCCAGCAATGGACGTTAATTGGCTGATATTATGATGATTACGTAACTAATTAAGTAGGTATACCTGTTCAAATCTGTATTCCATCTGAATGGTTTCTTCTTTGTCTCGTTGTTTATTAAGTGCTTCCCACCGTTTGTTGTTATGGTCTATCATTGCATCCCGCTCAATATTACCAGCTGATTCTATAAGGCTGAGTTGTTTTTGGTAAGCTCGTTGCATTATTGTAATTTGTTTTTCTATTCTGTCTGATAATTCCTTGATGTCATTATCCTAAAAAGAAAAATACTACTATTAACAGTTCAAATCTAGTTTATTTTAATATTTATGTTACAGTCAAAACTCATGGCCGGTCAAAACCCTTATTGACTGTTTTTTGCAGTCAAAAGTGGTTTTGACCATCGATGTTAGTCAAAACTCATTGAAAATTGATCTTTAATACATATTAAGGTAAAAGTTCGAAACAGTTGGTTAGGTTAGGGCAGTACGGTGACCAAGGGACGCACGAGCCGAGCGAGCGAAGCGAGCGTGCCGCCAATTAATATGTATTAAAGATCAATTTTCAATGAGTTTTGACTAACATCGATGGTCAAAACCACTTTTGACTGCAAAAAACAGTCAATAAGGGTTTTGACTAAGCACGTCGGTCAAAACCACTATTGAATAATTTTTTCGGTCAAAAGTGGTTTCGACCGGTTATGAGTTTTGACTATAACATTTATATCTAAGACATTTACGACACGATTATGTATGATGTAGGTATATCAATGTTGTTCCTGACTTAACTAATTAAAAGTATGTACCTATTATATAACTAGTAATTAAATTTACCTGTTTATTTAAGTCCTCATAATAGGCACGGTCTACTTTTTTTAGTTCATCTCTCAAATAAGCAATCAGTTCGTCTTTTTGTTTAAGCAGGTCATCACATTTTTTCTTCTGTTCTTTAATTTCGTAATCAATGTCCAAGGGATCCTTGACAGACAACATGTAGTCCCAATGTCCGGAAATAGTTTCATATTGCAATTGAGCGCTAGCTGCCTCCTCTTCCATCTTTTGTAGAGATTCTGTCAATTATCGTCCCCATTTAAGTAAGTGCCGTAAACCATTTTATAACTTAAAAGCTAGCTACAGGTTGAAACGGTTGTGCTACCTCTCTTTAAGTTTACAAACTACAGCTGATCCTCGTGATGGCTGCATGAGACAGGCAGAAGGCCAAAAGGGACAGGCTTAGGTCCACCTCATGGCTAATAAAGAGATAGAACCTAGTGTGCCCTTCTATCTGTCTTCTATATGTTGATGAAATAAAAATACACAATGTGACTACATCATCTCCTTTCTTAGGTGTAGTAAAAACCAGGGTGCGGATAACCGGTAGTAAATATATAGGTAGGTAGGTACATAATAATAAGTACGTAGATACATTTACCATTCATCTTCTTAAACAAGTTAGTCCGGCGGACCACTTCCCGCTCGTCTGTCGTAACCTTGACATTGGTAACTTTAGCTGCGCCATCGAGAGCTAAACGTTGAAGCTCTTCAGCGGCTGCAGCTGTTGCTTGCTCTACTAAACCTGCCCCTTCATCTACCGTCCCGGATTCCTCGGTAGCCTGCTCCGCTCTAAGTAGCGTAGAAATACGTTATAAACTAATAAGGCAATGTTTTTTTTTTTGTCCAGGCATTCAACTTTAAGGCCCCATTCGCACGAGCGGTTGTTTAACGCGCGTTAAAAATGCGTCGAAATAGAACAAAATATGCATTATTATGTTCGAAATAGAACACAATTTCCAACGCCGAGCAAAAAAAAGCGTCGCGTTAAAAAAGCGCTGGCGTGTGATTAGCAAAATAGGAATGCATTTGTTCTATTCCGCTCGTGCGAATGGGGCCTAATATAAAGTAAAATACCTACATAAATACTTGTCATGGTACCATGTTCTAGACAGGACACGAAATTTAAAGAAATGCTGAAGGAGATAGTATTAATCCACTTGTCAGAGACCACCAATAAGTAGGTACTACATACATAAACTTTGATCTCCTGGATTTAACAGAATATGGCTACAGTCAGGGTTTATCTAAACTATACTACATAATATTATAAAGAGGTAAAGTTTGTGTGTTTGTGACGTTGTAGGGGGTAATCTCTGGATCTACTGAACCGATAAATTCTTTCAGTGTTGAATAGTCCATTTATCGGGGAGTGTCATAGGCTATATAGTATCAGGCTATGACTAAAAGGAATAGAGCAGTAATAAAATATGATTAAAAAAGTGTAGTTAAAGTTTTTCGCCGCCTAACGAAGTGGGCACGGGTCAGCTAGTCGCCCAATAAAATAGGTGATGCTAAACAATCAAGCCTATCTTCCGATGCTTTACTCCTTATTTTAGGCAGACTTACTTTTTCAGGGCTTCTTGTCTACGCTTAATTCGCATAAACCGGGCTGCTTTCCGCTCATCTGGATCTAGTGACGTTACTTGTGGTTCTTTAGGCGCCAATATATTATCTTCCTCCTCTTCAAACATTTTGACGTATTATCTTTGTACCGGTTTATAAGTATAAAAAATATTTACACAATCCAACGTATCCTTTCATAAAACCATGTCGAAAACACCAAACTTGACAAATACTCCGCAAATTAGTTTAATCAAAACAACCTTTGCCATGGTAACAATCAGTTGTTATTTAATACCATGGAGATGATTACACTTTAAAAGAGTTTTTATCATATCCTTGGAGATTAAATTAATTCAATTTAGGCGTTTCATGTACGTTTGCAATGCGTTTTCGGTGCGTTATTTCGCAAACGTAATTTCGTTTTCATACAAAAAATAAAACCGGTCAAGTGCGAGTCTGACTCGCGCACCGAGGGTTCCGTACAAACCTATTTATTTTCCCGCCAAATTGTGATAACGTCAGGATTCAGATGTTTAAATTCAATTTTTCCCGCCAAAATTCAAAGACGTCACGGCTCAACTGTCAAAAATATTTTCCCGCCAAAATTCTGTGACGTCAAAACTGATCTGTCAAAAATTATGTGACGTCACGACTCATCTGTCAAAAATTATATGACGTCACGCACACATCTGTCAAAAGTGACAGCTGTCAAAAGTGACACGGGTGTCTAAAATATTTTCCCGCTAAAATAATATGACGTCACAACTCATCTGTCAAAAATTCTAGGACGTCACGCCTATCTGTAAAAATAGACAGCTGTCAAAAGTGACAGCTGTCAAAGTGAAAGAGGTCTCAAATATTTTCCCGCCAAAATAATATGACGTCACAAATCATCTGTCTAAAATTCTATGACGTCACGACTCATCTGTCAAAAATTCAAAAACGTCACGACTCAGCTGTCAATATTTTTTTTTTTTTTTTTTTTTAATGGCTATTCTAAGATTACGCCAATGACCAGTTAAAATAGTACTTTTAGTAGACGAGCAAGGTAATCAAAATTTGTTGTTATACATAAATACGTGTTATTCTGTGCTGTACTAAAAAGGCAGATATTAATTTAAGAATATAAACAAGAACAAAGAATTAAAATGACAAAACCATTACAGTTTTATGTTGTTTATCTCTATATAGTTACATAAAACATATATAAACGGTGAATTAGAATACGTAAGAATATTATTAAAATTAACAGGACGAGGTATACGAGAGGGAATGTAATCATAGAATGAAGAGCGCATTAACGGACATTGGAAAAAAATATGATCAGGGGAACCTTATGATATGAATATGAATATGATCAAAGACAGCTCGATGTGTGAGTGTGGTTTGGATGAAGGTTCCCCTGTCAAAATATATTTTCCCGCCAAAATTCTGTGACGTCAAAATCATCTTTCAAAAATTCTGTAACGTCACGACTCATCTGTCAAAAATTCAAAAACGTCACAGCTCGGCTGTCAAAATATATTTTCCCGCCAAAATTCTGTGACGTCACGAATCATCTGTCAAAAATTCTGTGACGTCACGACTCATCTGTCAAAAATTCGGTGACGTCACGACTCATCTGTCAAAAATTCAAAAACGTCACGGCTCAGCTGTCAAAATATATTTTCCCGCCAAAATTCTGTGACGTCCCGAATCATCTGTCAAAAATTCTGTGACGTCACGACTCATCTGTCAAAAATTTAAAAACGTCACGGCTCAACTGTCAAAAATATTTTCCCGCCACAATTCTGTGACGTCACGACTCATCTGTCAAAATTCTATGACGTCACAGGTCACGTGACCAAAATTCTATGACGTCACAGATCACGTGACTCAGCTTTCCCGCCAAAATTCAATGAAATCAAAATATAATATGATTGAAGTAAAAATTTAAGGTTTTCGGAATTTTCCCATTACATGTACAATAAGACCTTGCTTCATGCCAAATTTCAAGTTTGTAGGTAGACTGGAAGTACCCTGTAGGTTTTTGCCTTTACCCCTCTAAATTTGCGACAAAAACGGCTATATCTCTTGATTGTGTTGGATTAGCAGTTTGATTTTTTTACGGCACTAAGAGGCAACAAGCCTTAGTATTTGGTGAAAATTTCAACTTGATACCTCCACGCGTTCCTGAGATAAATGGTCTTGACAGACAGACGGACGGACGGACGGACGGACGGACAGACGGACGGACAGACGGACGGACGGACAACAAAGTGATCCTATAAGGGTTCCGTTTTTTCAAAACTGGTATGGAACCCTAATTAATGGTGCGGCTGCTTGTATGCGTTTCGACTGCTCGGCCACGGCACGCAAACAGAAAAAAAATTAGTCAGGGATTCTGTCGAAATTTGTCGAAAACGAATGGCACAAACTAAAAATTTGGCGAAGTAGAAATAAAGAAGTTATAGGGGTCTAAACGTGGCCGAGCGAACGAAACGCGGAGGATTGCGCGGCCACGGAGATCTCAGCAACTACTTGAGCTAGAGATCTAATTCTTTTTGTAAATGAATGGCTGAATTTGTCAACAATTGTTGAAAAAAGAATCACAAGCCCTAGATCAATACTTTACTAGATATTCACCTCTGAAGTCATGGCCGCGCAATCCTGCACTTGTGATTTCTTTAATGTTGATTATTTCTTTCAAACTAAGACTTTAGACAGTAAAATTGGTGTTGACAGCAAGGTTTTAATTTGTCGAAACTAATGAAAGCAATAGACTCTACTAAAGTTTAGCCATATAGACGAAATCAGAGGAAAACAAAAAGTTCATGGCCGCGCAATCGAAACGCTACTTTGGACGCTGATATCTCAGTAACTATTATTGCAAGGATATTCGTGTTTACATTTATTTATTCTACATTTTAACCTCATTGTAATGACATATCGTATGATCCTCAGAACAGTTCTCAAGCCGTGTAATCTCAAAAATAATGATACCCTGTACAATGTTCCAGCAGAGTAACCATAATTTCGATTTCATTAGGATATTTCTCTAATGGGAGACTATCATTTTTATTTTAAAAAACAATAAAATTACTCCTTTAGTGCGTGCATGTAATGAATATAATAGGTTGAATGGTAAAGTCGATACATTCCATACGATATATCCTGTCCCATCACAGTTCACACATAAAAATATGATAGTCCGTTAAATGTGAATGTTTCGTTAAAAGCAAATCACTTAAAATTAACACACAGTACCTATACACAGTATTTATCTCCCGATTCAAATCGACACACAGCTGAGTTTTAAACGAGAATAACGTTCCTCTGCAACTAAACAGTGTTGCAAGCTTTATTTTTCCACGAAGTACAAAAGATTGTATTAAGCTCGAATGTATAAAAAAATAATAGTAGATACATGTTGAAATCTTAATAATGGGTGTATTATTTTCTTTAATTTTTTATTTTATTTCAGTAAGTTTTAGCGACTATCGTTAACAGAAGGGAAAGTGTTGATTGTATGTATTATTTCATATTTAAATTTAGTTTTTATATTATTTCGTTAGATGTGTTAAAATCAATACCCGAATAATGTTCATTAACAAGCTACCAACAGAGAAACTGTACATTAAAATGCGCGATACATCATGTCATTGTTTCAAAGCCAAATTGATAGAAAAGCTGATGTTTTAAACTGAAAAATGTAACTTTTATTGTAATATTATTCTTAATTGGTTACGAAAATGATGATTTTGGTAAGAACGTAGCGTACGATTTTGAGTTCACGGTCGTGTAACGTACCAAAAAGTCGTATGAGTACGATTGAAATCGTACGGCTGGCAACACTGAAGCCACTACTATTCGGCCGTCCCGCCCGGTGCGGTGGCTCGCTCGCAAACAAATGTGCGAATGAGAAATCATAATCTTAGAGTGAGAGCGCAAAAGGCTAATTTTCGCTTGATCCTTCCGGTTTCGTGGATAACTCTAGCGCAATCGTTGGCAAAATTGCTTTAAATTAGACCTTGAAGCTTTTGGGTTATCCAATTGTTGTAAAGTAATTATTAGGTACATTTCAATTTTTATTTTAAAATAATAGGTATAACAATGGGTGTAAATAAAAATGTTTGTGTGGTGTTATAAAACCAAGATGTAAGTAAATCTTGTAATGCTACACGGCACAGAATATCTTTTAAATATCACTACACACACAGTAAGTTCGTAAAGAATCATGCGATCGATGTACGAAAAAATAACTAAGGCGATAACAAAAAAGTACAAATACATACTTATTAAAAATCTTTCGTCTTTAAAAATAACTAAAGTATCATCAGTATCTCAATAGTTCCTTGATAGTTTAAGATCTACAAATGTTAAAAATGCTACAAGCATAAAATAATTTACTATGATTAATAAAAAGGAATTTCCTAATGAAATCGAAATTATGGTTACTCTGCTCGAACATTGTATAGGGTATCATTATTTTTGAGATTACACGGCTTGAGAACTGTTCTGAGGATCAAACGATATCTCATTACAATGAGGTTAAAATATAGAATAAATAAATGTAAACACGAATACCTTGCAATAATAGTTACTGAGATATCAGCGTCCAAAGTAGCGTTTCGATTGCGCGGCCATGAACTTTTTGTTTTCCTCTGATTTCGTCTATATGGCTAAACTTTAGTAGAGTCTATTGCTTTCATTAGTTTCGACAAATTAAAACCTTGCTGTCAACACCAATTTTACTGTCTAAAGTCTTAGTTTGAAAGAAATAATCAACATTAAAGAAATCACAAGTGCAGGATTGCGCGGCCATGACTTCAGAGGTGAATATCTAGTAAAGTATTGATCTAGGGCTTGTGATTCTTTTTTCGACAATTGTTGACAAATTCAGCCATTCATTTACAAAAAGAATTAGATCTCTAGCTCAAGTAGTTGCTGAGATCTCCGTGGCCGCGCAATCCTCCGCGTTTCGTTCGCGCGGCCACGTTTAGACCCCTATAACTTCTTTATTTCTACTTCGCCAAATTTTTAGTTTGTGCCATTCGTTTTCGACAAATTTCGACAGAATCCCTGACTAATTTTTTTTCTGTTTGCGTGCCGTGGCCGAGCAGTCGAAACGCATACCGGCTGCCTTCCGTGCATATTAGTGCTGAAGCCCTTATTCCTTAAAAGTAATCTTATATTATGGTAACCTATAGGCAAAGAGATAACATCATTGGGTACAGGGTTATGTATCATTTTATTACGATTAATAGACGATGACGACCTAGTTAAGATGGCAGGACACCGATGTATGGGGGAGGCACAGAACCGCGCAAGGTGGGAATATTCAGAGGAGGCCAATGGACGTCCATTGGCTTATATGATGATGATAATAGACCAGAAAAGTTCTGGAAAGGCGACCGTGCGGCGTACCGGAAGGCTGATGGTGGGGAGACCCGTTTCAGTGGATTAAAGACCTGGTTGTGTGTTCGCCCAGCGGAATGTTGAATTTAAAGATTTTAAGTATGCAGATATTTAGTGTATGACGTAGCGTAATTGTGTATGGTAAAAAAAAACTGTGTATGCAGCCATTGTGAAGAAATTCGGCAAAACTGATTCCGCTAAGAAAAAAAATGTGTCCAAAAATTATTGTGTATTTATGAATAAAATTAGTCCATGCATAAACTTCGGAGAAATTAAAGTTTCCGCTGCGCGAACGCACAACGTATGTAAAAATCTACAGCTCTCTATCTAAGCGCTATAAATTAAAAATAGAAAATGGTTTAACGTTCGCGCAGCGGAAACTTGAATTTCTCTAAAGTTCACGTGCACTAATTTACCTGGTTACCTAATCTAAACCTAAACCCAAAGAATGAAGCAGGTACAAAACAACAGTGACGAATAATGTTGCCGCCCCTCCTAACCCAGACTGAAAGATGGTCAAGGAAGACGGAAGGAAAGTAGCAACCCCCCTAGTTTACGAAATGATAAAGCTGAGGTAAATAATAATAAAACACTGAATTCTTTTATAAATTTTTTACTTAAATTTACTTTTTGCTGTTAAGGATGATACCGTCGTATTTCTGTTGGAACCACTTCATGGCATCTTCCTTTGTCAAACGATGGGGGAACCCAACTTTGCCGGTCTTACGTCTTCTGTGCGCTACATTGAATCCTGTAAAAAATAAAAGATGTTTATAAGTTTATGCAACTATTAGTAACAAGACTATTATGCATGCAGGCTACAATAAATCAAGGGCCTTGTTATTCATTCTTATTATTATTCATTATTATTCATTATTTCAGAAGTTGTTAACTATTTTTAAAAACTATAATGCTGTACCAATACTTAGTGGTATGTATGTTAACCCAAATGTACTTTTTACATTAAATATTATCATCAACTTCTTTCAGATTTCTTCTATGAATCTGGGTGATGGTGCTCCAAAAGCAGAATAGCCAGTTTTAAATAGGTAAAACACATCTATAGTACTAGTTTCCAATGTAAACTGAGCTAATAAAACTTCTGACAAGACATTCAGTTGCTCAATAAACAATGTCGCATAATTTTATATGTTAGTCAATATCATTTTAATACATGTTTCTTTTATCTTGCATATTGGTTTTAGTTTAATACAGCATTATTAAAATGTACACAATATCTTAAAAGAAAATAAGCAAGTTAACTTAAATCTTTACAGAAAATGTATTTTCTTTAGCACATTCTTTACAGAGTGGAGTTGTGAAGATCTACACTCTTGAACACATGCGCAGAAAAGATTTTTTAGTTAAAAAAATCTTGATAAGTAAAATTATTGTTTTGAATAAAATAACACACTATAACATAACAAGTAATGGAAATAAACTACAGCCACATTTTAAGGAAATCATACATAATCTAAATAGTATTCAATAATATTATAACTATAAAACATCTTGCATCAGACTATTTTTTAAATTACTTATTGCCTACATTTATAAAAACATGTTTAATATCAATATCTTACCTGGTCGTCCAAGAACAACGTAGAAGTCAAGACCATAGATACCAATGGAAGGATCATATTTGATACCCAAGTCAATGTGTTCTTGAATACCAAAGCCAAAGTTTCCTGTGGCTGAGAAATTGTCTCTCCTCAATTCATATTCTCTGACCTGAAAGAGAAATATAAATATTAATTTCAAAATAAATATATCTAAAA
Organism: Schrankia costaestrigalis; assembly: GCA_905475405.1. Lineage (NCBI taxonomy): Eukaryota > Metazoa > Arthropoda > Insecta > Lepidoptera > Erebidae > Schrankia > Schrankia costaestrigalis. The sequence goes on along the minus strand of FR997843.1, from coordinate 10,348,074 downwards.
CTACCTATAAAAAACCAGAAAGAAATTACAATTTTAAATTCAACTGAATAATTCAAAACTTAGTATGCAATTTTTATCAATTCCAAATGTCAAAATTTATGAGCATAGAAATACAAAACCATTGTTAGTCAATAATGGAAACTTAAACTATAAAAAGTTCTAATATAACCTAGAAAATTTGTATATGACATGAAATTGAATAAAATTCAACAGGAAACTACTAACCTTAAGTCCTCTCTCAAGGATTTCCTCAGCCTTGGCACCACGGACTGTGCAATGGACAGCAATCTTTTCATTACGGCGGATACCGAAGGAACGGACAGTATACCTGGCCTTTGAGAATACTGGCTGTTGTCCAGTTAGCTGTTCCAACACCTGGAATTAAGAAGACACAAAATTGAGATACGAATGATGAAAACTGATTAATAACCGGATACCATATTATAAGTTTAAAAACAATTCAATTGTAATTTCCGTAAGTATTCTGAACAGTAAGGTATTAGTGCTCAGAAGTTGCAAATTGGAAATATTAATCTTGCATGAATTTACAAAGAATAACACAAGTCGTGTTATTCTTGAACAAGTTCATGCTATTATATTTACTTGTTGACATTCATCAAATCGGTTATTCTTCTTTACAACAGTTAGATATCTTAGTAAAATTATGATAAACCAGCAGTTAAACAGTCTACTACTCTGCAACTTGTAAAACAAGCTCGGTAAATCTTGTGGTAGGGTTATAGCCTCATGTATACTTTTTGATAACATAAGAAATTAAATGTAATAGTAGTAAAATAGAAAGCTAACCTTAGCAGCACGAGTAAGCCTGTCACCAGACTCTCCAACACAGATATTCAAGCAGAGTTTCCTGATGTGCAGATTTCTCATAACATTTTTAGAATTATCTTTAGGAGGCTTCTTCTCCTTCTTGTCCTTCTTAACCGCGGGTGGTGGTACACGCTGAAATATACACATACATCATTTACGATTGACACTCAACAACCACTTTACAGTAAAATTTACTTCTAAATAATAACACTTGAGAATAGGTTATGCCGTGTATACTAAAAATACGAACAGAATTTTAAAAATAAATGTTTTACATTAAATATTACTCAATAGTTAACAATATGATCACTTTGAGAACAATAAATACGGAATTCTTTCACTGATTCAAACGGATAAATTATTGTAAAAATTAAAAACACCCACCGCCATGGTCACAATTTTCTAAAAAGAACCATAAACAATTCCACTCACGTCAATATGGAATGATGGAAACGTCAACGTCAAATTACAAAAAGCACAGACAATTATTTTAGTTTATTCCTTGTAGTGAAGCAAAGGTTTCTTTATCAATGTCATTCTACCTATAAATTGGTTGTTTTATAATTAAGAGAGCTATATACTAGTATATTTTTTAAAGGGCCTTCAAGGATGACCTTCGATTGCGATTGTGTCTTCTTTTGTTATTCGTGATAAAGTTGTCGTATGGCTTATAGCAGAAGGCATCAAAATCATGTGGCATTTTTGTGTTGAATGTTTAGGTAAAAATATGCTAAACAGTGTATTTTGTAAACCAAAAACCTTGTTTTGAGATCCTTGTTGCCACGTTCAACGCGTGAAAAATCATAATCTAATGAAATGAGACTTTGATTTTTGTAATGTGTATGAACCTCCAAACTATTCAACATTATAATGATTAGCATTAAAACGATATCACATAAAGTTTATGAAAATAATTTGAACAACACGGAAATTTTAAATTATTGATACTTTTTTAATAGTATTTGCGTTATTTTATTATGAATTATTATCGATCATCATAATAAAATGCATCAAAATTTTACACTTCCCAATCTCATGTCAATCAAATCAATATCTTATAATATAACATAAAATAACCATAAATGTCTTGCCTTTTGCTTGAAGTGAAATATTATTAGAGTGTATTATAGCAAACTAACTTTGGCACAAAAAGTAAGTTGTCCACTTTTTTCGCAAAGAGCAAGCGCATTCACTTTTCTCGGGGAGGTGATGTTGGTGTTATATTAAAAATCATTATTCGCGGCGCGCTTAAAACCTAAAAATGTTATAACATTTTTACATAGGTTATATTTACTTAGTATGTTATACAGGGTGTTTGGTACATCGTTTGCCAAATTGAAGTAGCTGATAGAAGAGGTCATTACCCGTCTTTCCTCACTCACCTAGCCGGTTTTAACCTCAACATATTTTAGATATCGATGTAAAGCTATTTTTTAAAGAAAACCCCAATATTTACCATGAACACTTAAATTAAAAAAAAAAAATATTCCGTGAGTCGTCATAATTATGTTTTGTTATAAAGTTTAATACTAGGAGCATCAGGTAAACTCATAATAGCTCACCAAAAACGTCAACTTTTTGTTTATTGACTTATTATAACTATAGAGACAGGTAAAATTTAAAGGTATGATCAACTTCACAGTACAATAAAAAAATAAATAAAAGAGAGAAAGTTCTTCCATTTTCTGAATAAATGCTTTACTTTATCCTCTTTCCATTGGTATACAACATGTTATAAAATAGTAAATAGTTTTTCTACAAAACATGTGTAATACATAATTCGAAGTAAAGAAAACACGTTTGATGCATAAAATTAATCGTAATTATTAACGCTATAGTAAATGACGATTTTTTTTTTCTTTTATTATATTAAAATTAACTCTAATGTGATAAGGTAGATCTACTGCAGTGACCAAAAAAGCTAAAGTAACTAGGTAAGTACGCTAGAATGAATCAATTATAGCAATTATAGCTAGTAAATTTACCTTTGCTTATTCATCAAACGTGTTTTCTTTACTTCGAATTATGTATTACACATGTTTTGTAGAAAAACTATTTACTATTTTATAACATGTTGTATACCAATGGAAAGAGGATAAAGTAAGGCATTTATTCAGAAAATGGAAGAACTTTCTCTCTTTTATTTATTTTTTTATTGTACCGTGAAGTTTATCATACCTTTAAATTTTACCTGTCTCTATAGTTATAATAAGTCAATAAACAAGAAGTTGACGTTTTTGGTGAGTTAATTATGAATTTATTTGATGCTCCTAGTATTAAACTTTTAAACAAAACATAATTATGAGGACTCACGGAAGAATTAAAAAAAAAATGTAAGTATTCATGGTAAATATTGGGTTTTTTCTTTTAAAAATAGCTTTACATCGATATCTAAAATATGTTGAGGTTAAAACCAGCTAGGGGAGTGAGGAAAGACGGGTAATGACCTCTTCTATCAGCTACTTCAATTTGGCAAACGATGTACCAAACATCCTGTATTATTTACCTTAGGCTGCACACACATGGTAAACTGAGCCATTACGAAGATTGCTTAATAAAGTATGAACAATTTTGGAAGGACTTGTCTCCATAAAACTTACTTTATTTCGTGTATAATGGTCTCCGTGTGGTGACGGAGTAAGAATACAATATGTCACCACCCCATTTCGTCCTATGGGTGTCGTAAAAACCGACTAAGGGAATAACCGTAACTACTATCTTTATGAAATAAAAAGAAGGAAAACTTGAAATTAAACCCTATACCAATCCGTCTGGCCAGCGTGGTATTAGTAGGCCAAGTATCCCTCCGTCACGGGAGGAGGCCCGTCCCTGCAGTGGGACATTAATGGGCTGTTATGATGAAGTGGTTGCTGATTGGTATAGCCAATCCAAAGTATAATATTCAACTTATATGGTAACATTTCGTCTTACGGAACGTACGTTCTCCATTCTACAAATGCCATAGTAAAACTTAAAGTATGGAAATCTCGGTCATATAAATCCAAAATATCCCAAAGTTATATTAAACATAACTTTGTTATGTTTACATAACATAACAAAGTTATGTTATACAATATATTTGTCACGGGTAGATTGGTGCAGATTTGATAGCTAACTGTTTAATCAATATCCTAAATGATGGTCTAGGTATAGTAACTTAATTAAAGTAAATTAAACTATTACCTGTTGTAGACTGTTTCATTTAGGTTATTAAATACTAGCTGACCCGTGCCCACTTTGCTGGGCGGCGTAAAAAACGCGTCCGTTTTTTAAACATATGTCATTACTGCTCCACTCCTATTAGTCATAGCGTCATATACCTATATATAGCCTATGACACTCCCCGATAAATGGACTATTCAACACAGAAAGAATAAAATCTGTTCATAGAATCAGAGATTACCCCCTAGAACGTCACAAACACACAAACTTTACCTCTTTATAATATTAGTAGGTATAGATGAAAGGCACATGCTAGAATAGAGGTCTGATGGATTACCTATCTTTACCTTGTCGTTTGTATTTACCTTACCTTTTCAACAGTTCCTCTGTTTGCTCAAGTTTGACGATGTTATTTAGAACACGGTAATATGACTGCATGGAAACTTATGGAAAGCGTGAACAAAGCTACGGGTAAGCCTTGTTCGTATTAATTCCTTGTCACTTAATCCTATTTGAATAATTTTACCTAATTGGGCCTTCGAGATCACTTAAGTGTGGTCAGTCATGATACTAATAAATATGCTGTATTACTAAGCGTTCGCTTAGTTATCATCAGTCGAATAGTTGAACCAAGAGCATTGAGATACTTAATAGAAATTTATTTTAATAGATAATGAAGAGTTTTATTATACTTGAACTATACTTTGTTCGTTGTTTGTAGGTTTAATACCGCACATGCTAAACATTCGTGTGTCTTATAACAGGTTTCATTAAATTGCGTCCAAGTCTTTCTAAAAAACTTGTAAATATGCATATTGTACATAATTTGTTTTATTACTATGCTTTAATGTCGTATTTAAGATAATATCTTCTTATTGTTACATATATTATATGTAAACACAATAGGAAGACGTGGATAAAACTCTACCGGAAAAAACACGACTGTTTAATTTAGGTTCATTACTAACTATTATTGTAGATTCATTAATATTGTAAAATTAGCCTTGACTATTTCGTTTAGGTAAGTACCTATGTTATAAGTACCTGCTATAAATAAATTTGACTTCTTTCAATTACGTTTACTTGGACGACCTCTGTGGCGTAGTGGTTACATAACATGACGGATACGCAGAGGTCTCGAGTTCGATTTCCGCTCAATGCAAATCTTTGTGTGCATGAACATGATTGTTTGCATTGGGCTGGGTGTTTATATGTATAATATGTATTTATTTACAAAAAAAAAGTAGTTTATGTATGTTTATCAATTGTCTAGTACCCGTAATACAAGCTCTGCTTAGTTTGGGATTAGATGATGTTGTGTGAATGTGTGAGGAATATTTATTTACTATTTATATTTATTGGACGACCTAGTAACTCTAATGCCCGATTTACACATCGACAAGTACAGTAGCGAGTTAAGTAGTATTTTAAAATTAAGTTGATTTAAATAGAGTTACATCCTATTTTTTGGCGAGTTGAGTACGAAGTAGCCCCTTCTCTCGCGTCTCGCCAACTTAACTTGCCAAAAAATAGAATGGATATCTATTTAAATCAACTTAATCTTAAAATACTACTTAACTCGCTACTGTACTTGTCGATGTGTAAATCGGGCATAACGTATTTTTTAACCGACTTCAAAAAACAGGGGAGGTTCTCAATTCGGTTGTATTTTTTTTTTGTGTTTGCTACCTGATTTCTCGAAAACGGCTAAACTGATTTGAAAAAAAATCTAGTTTAAGACCTAATTACTAAACCAACATTTAGAAAAAAAAATATAAAGATTAAGAAAAGCTACTTACCTCAACTAGAGAACTTTAATAAAACAAGTCTTTACATTTTTTATCTTTGGTGTAAGGAAACTTTCAAGCGTGGGCCATTTTTAAAAACGAGCCATGTTTCTCAGTTCTCAGTAACTGGGATAGTTAGGGGTATTCAGGGAATAACACAAAAAAACAACAGACCTATAACTCGAAAACAGATCAATTAGGTAGGCACCTACATAAAATTAGAGGTTTAATCAATGAAAATTCAAACAAACATTTATCTAATATTATATTTTTAGAATTTGTAATTTCATTCATTGTTATTATGTACCATGACAATAAAATTAAGTACAGCATACGAACTATAAAAACGCGAACGAAATTATTGTCAATACATCACCTTAAAGGGTGGTAAAAAAGGTAGCAAACACGCATTGAATTACATACCTACATAAATGACCTCGCTAGTTGAAATGAAACTTTCTCTTATATATTAAATATAATATAATATAGAATACAATGTCATCTAATTTTAAATTAAGCTGCGCATGTCTTTAATGTAATGTACTAGACAACGGATTAAAACCTACATATCTATAACGAAATCCTTTTTTTGTAAATAGGTAGATTTATACATATTTATTAGAAAACACACAGACCAATGCAAACTTTCATACTTCGACTCGCTGGATAGCGCCGCGGTCGCGGTAGCGGCTGCTGTAGTGAGGTCGCGGGTTTATTTTCAACACGAGGCAATTCTTTGTGCGATTCACAAAATATTGTCCTGAGTCTGGATGTTCCTTGGGCCTTAAATTGATGTAAAATTCCCTGCGAGACATGGCATGATCCCTAGTTAGTGCGGGAGTTTTCTTTTTTAAAAAACAAAACAAACAAAAATTTCTAAGTACATAGCTCAATATTGTAAAATTAAAAAAAAAATAAGATATCATTACATTACTAAAGTGAATAGTAAAAGTCATAATTAAATAAAATAAAACTGTTAACGTGTCGATAGTAACAGCTGTTACATATTGCTGTTGCTGTTTTTTTTTGTACGCGTGCAGCTGCCCTTTTTTGTTTTGTTAATAAAAGGACACGTACAAAGTCTTAAAAACTAGGGTTCTACGAGCTGCCCTATACAAGTTCATGGAAAGTTTAAAAGAGGTAGAGTAATATCAGCCGTAGAGTAGGTAACCACAGTTGAAGCTTTGCCTGGCTTGAAACAAGAATGCTGTGAGAAAATGAAAAAATGAAGAGTATTAAATTATTATTTGACTGTATTTACATTAGTCTCACAAGTACTTAGTCAACAAGGTACTTACTGGTGGTTACAGCTACAGAGACAGGAATTTCCTCCTAAGATGTGCAGTGTCAAGGAGTTCCTCCTCACTTCTGGTTTTTACCGGTGATCAACTGGCTAAAGAAAGTCTTTGTCTTAACACTTGCGTTCACGGACACTATCTACTATAGTTCTACTCAACTACTACCGAAACAACGATTGCCGAATCCGCAATGTGTAAACAATTTCGTGAGCCAAATGAAAATAATCATCTATGCTTGTTTTTTTTTTCGATTTTTACCAGATTCTCATCATTAGGAATAGTAATGTGGATTATTATTGAACAACTAGGGATTATTTGATGTAAAAATAACATTATTGATATTAAAAAGACATTTACTGTCCAAGACATCAAACCTTGTGTGGTTCGGGGACTTGACAAACATTAATATAAACACAGACCCAAAAAATAGGTACCTAGATTCAGAACAATAATTTGGAGTACACAAAAAAATGACCTGCCTGGGATTCGAATCCGCGACCTCGTGCACAGCAACAATGTACACGACCGCTTTGTCAACGACGCAAAATGTCCTAAATTCTTATTCCTAACTCAATATTATATTAATTTAACAGCTGTTGTTTATTATTAACCAGATTCTATTAGTATTTGCGTATTCACTAGTTACATAATAATCGCCTATGTTATTGTTTCGTGTATTATTTTTATTATTTGATATTGTTTTGTTATGTAATACTAAATGTGGGTAGGTACAGGTAGCATCTCATTGTTAGTTCTCCCACTTTATTTTCATGTAATAATATACAGATTAGGCACCTTTTCATAAAACCTATAAATCTTTACCTACCTACTAATTGAATAAATGAAGTAGCATAATAATATTAGCTTAGTAATAATGTACGTACAGTGTTACGGTATACGCGTCATTATCTTAATAACCATTTTTTTATTCAATAATTACATACAAACACCTGTACCTACGTATCAGGTATAAGTACTAAGTAAATTGATAGTAGAGCTGTATTGAAATTTGTTTACTAAGAAAATAACGAAGTGACCAGCCAGACGCGGAGCGCCGAGCGAGTCTCTCAATAAAAAGCACCGTAACTTAGAAAATGGAGGAATCAAGAAAAAACAAAATATTACCAAATAAGAAATACAAAAAGTATTACTGTTCTACATGTCGTCTATACACAAACTCAGTCAACCAATTACAGCAACATCTGGAAGGATACCGTCATAAACATAGAACTTTATTCGTTAGCTCGCACAACGACGATAACAGTAATTCTGATGAATGTCAATGTAATATCTTTGTGTACGTTCCTGTTTTCATTGTTATTCTCATAACTACTTTTATATTTTATTATACAATTGTGACATATGTAGAACATTTAAAACCTATTACAAATAATTAACATAAATAGAACATTAAATTGTAGTTAACGTCGCCTTAAATTTCGCGCCATAATTTTAATTGGCGGAGAAGTCGTCCCCAAGCGTTCACGGCTTCTATGCGCACGAACGAACGCGCAGAACAATGAGGTAGCAGCCATTTTATGTCGGTGTCTAAGAAAAACATAATTCGAATGGCCAATCTTAACGAAATTGTGTAATTAGTGATATAATTTATGTGATTCTGTATACACTACTATATTTAGGTGTTTCTTTACCTATGTGAGTAGAATATAACATTTGCTATACATATATGATGGTACAATAACATAAACGCGATGAAACCTAACATTTTGCATTAAGTAATAAGAAATAATAATAAATTTGTGTCTCATTCCCTCCATATAATAATATATGTAAGGTTAATGTATTTCCAATAGCTACAAGTAGTTAATTGTGATAGTGCTTATGTTTATAGATGCAAATGAAAACTATTTCACGAAGTATTTTCTGTCTGTAGATGTAACTCGGGTTAATATGACATAACTTTCACCTAAACCTCATATAAAGTAATATAACCCGTTTTGTTTACATTATGCTTGTATTGGTTACTAAATTACTTGTCGTGTGACAACCGGCGTCGCGCAGCCTCGGCTTGAAAGTTGGGGACAAAATTCAATAACGAATTGGCCATTTTATTGATGGCCGGGGGGGAGGCTGGGTGGAGACAGTCGGTCGGTGAGCTTCCGCCATTTAATATTTTGTCAGAGATTTTAGTTAATTCATTATGTTTTGAAATTTTGTTTACACTTTCGTTTACGCTATTTGTACCGAATGTTATCGCTAGTAGTATGTTTGCAAGTCTTTAATCTATCTTTGCTATACATTTTGTTGATAATGTAGTGCAGTACTAATAGGCTTCCTATAAGTACTTACAGTAGGTATAGGTAATTATAACTCGGGCTTTTTACATAGCTCAGTTCTCGGCACAGTCAATGGCCTAACAATATAAATAAACGATTACTTGCCTATGTAATACACATTAATGTATGTAAAGTTCTATAAGAGAAATATAAATGTTGATACATACCTATATATTTAAGGTACATTGAAACAATTACAATAAGTACTTACCTATCTACCTATAACATTTGTTATTCAAGAAAGAATATAATTTTTTCCGTGTTTTGTTTGAAACTTGTGTTTATACGCTTATTGTTTTGTTATTCACATTGTAGTGCAATTTTTTGTATTGTTTATTAAATAAGTATATTGTTTTTGTTTTATTATGTAATTGGTTGCTTTTGTAAATTTTGTTTTGATTATAAGTATTACACGAATAAATTAAGCTTTTTATTTTTTTTACAATTTTTATAAAATAATTTGTCTTGGGTGAGAGGCAACGGATTCTAAAATCGGAAAAAAAATTCCGATATTATTTATTATCTAAACCCAAGTTTTTTAATTTGTCTATTAAATATAGATACATTGAATTAGTGAAATAATTCACTTACGAACATAATAATTACTTCTATATGATGTATGGCTATTTTTAAATAAATGACATTTCAAAAAATAAATAATAATTACTGATGTTGATAAAATATATAATGATAATTAAAAATAAATATTGAAGCTATGTTTAACATAGCTATTTAAAATTAATTGAAGTAAGTATTTAACCATCAATTCTATATTGTTTTTCGCACAAAGTTACTGAACAATACTTAAGAAAATAAATAAACAACCTCTGTTCTGAACAGTTAAATAAAACTGTAGTACTTATTAATTAAATAAAACAGTTGATCTGCATGCCGTAAATTGTGGCGGACTGCAATCCCGTTCTAAAACCATTATTTACCACAAAAACACAATATTGAATACAACTATGTATCTATCAAACTTCTGTACGCACAGTCATACTGAATTTTTTTTTGTTGAAATGAAGTTTTTTCCAGGTGGCAGAAGTTGAAAATGGGGGAGCAAAGAAGTCGCCATTAGTTTTCCAGCACACTGGGGCGTAGGCGTCGGGGGTGTGGCACGGGGCGTGGGGGTCCCCGTGCCACCCCCTGGCGACCTACTCGCCACTATATCCATGTTCGAACAGCAGATTAAGGCTGAACCTATGAGGTAAGCCTTAATTACAAACTTATAAACACTATTTCGTACTTTAAACGTCCCAGAATCATTTTGGTTACGACTAAAAGATTAACAATATGCCCAACTAGTCCTTGTTATATGAGCGGAACCATTTTTTTTTAAATTGGCATCAGTTACTGTGATTTAGCAGTTGGCAGCGTCAAACAAAACATAAAAATTGTACTAAAAAAAACATCGTTCATTAGGCAGTTTTAGTATCAACTGGGCTCCTTGTTTGTCATTCATCAAAGTATATTATTTTGTTGATGTTGGGCCTCTTCTTTTTCAAGCCACTTTCCTGGCCCATGCAGCCCACATCCACTGCTTCCCCGCAACACCGAGTGAGTATATACGTCGAAATAGGGCTTTCAGTAACTTTTCTAAACCTGGGCCAATTTAATAATACTTTTAGTAACTAGAGATACACGAATTTACTATGGTATAAGTACATTTTAATAAACTGTAGGTACAATATAATTATTTACATTCGATTTTTCGGCCATAAGATTTAATTAAGTACGAGATCGGATCTAATTAAAAATCAAAATATTTAAAGTAGGATATTACTTAATTTTAAGTAGGATACCTAAAAGATGTAAGTATTTCACTTATATATAACCCATCGATATAAATCTGCACATTAGGTACTTCATCTGAGAATGCACAGGTAGAAACCATCTTCTGCAATAGCACTTGTAGCGTGTAGCATATTATAGGAAAAATACTATCGTGTTTAAATTCTATAAACACCAAAATATGCAACTAAACCATTGATTACAATGTAATGTTTACCTTGCAGCTTTTATACAACTCACAGCCACGTACATACCGGTCCCCCTACAATAGTCAGATCAGATTCAAACCATGCCAGCATCATAAACATGAACCAACATCACCAGCACCAAGAGGATTCTAAAGACAGCCTCATAGTACAACAACAAGTACAACATCAACAAGATCTCATGGAACAACATCAACAACAAGAAATGCAACAAGATGATGAGGTCAGTTAAACTTTTATTAATGTTATAGGTACTAACTGCCTCGGAGGCGCGGCGATCGCAACCTGCAAAAAAGAATCTTGGTTGATTTCTCGTATTTATTACTTCAAAAAGGAGTATCATAGAGGTCTCTAACACAACACAGTGAACAGAAGACGTGGTTAGGGCGGCGGGAAACCAATGGATGAGGGATGCATAGGACTGCGTATATCATGAAACCTCTCACTCTGTGGACAAACGACCTGGTTATTTGGGGCATGGTACGCGTAAATGGAAATGATTGGAGTAGGTCTATGTGCATCAATTGGCTGATATGATGATGGAGTATCAATCACGATCGTCACCTCAAATGCCATCGTAGACATAAGTTGTCGCTGAAAGCATAACTTTATAAAAGAGAATAAGAAAAAATAGCTCTGATTGAACTACTTTGTGTAGACATGATTTTGTCAAAATATGAGTTACAATTGTTTTGTTTCCGTGTTTTATAACACTCAAATTGAAAAAAGCACTCTTCAACAGTAACAGCAACGTTTTTATGGTATTTTTAAATTCCCTATTGAACAAATAAAGCACCAAAATCCAAATTAGATCATGGAATCGATATCGACATCTAATACCATAATGGTTTAAATTAAACAAAAACCTGAATCTACTAAAAAAAAAAAAGTTTAAAAAGTGTATCTATACAACACATGCGAATTTAAATAAGGAGCATATTAAAAAAATACTTTGAGAGTTGCAATGTGGTAAGGTCTTTATGAACTAAGTATTGGGTGCAATTTACTCTATTGTTGTTTTATAAAAGAATCGAGTAAAACCCTTGGGATTATTTCATTGTCTGAGGCTATTGTGTTTGTTGAAAACGGGAAGATATTATAAAAAAAGACGATTTAACTTTTTAAGTATTTATGGTCAATTAATTATATTCTCTAGATTTTGTGTCTAAGATTTTTCTCAATATTTTGTAACGAACTTTTATTGTAGGCTAGCTTATGAAAATAATTATAATTTAATGGAATATATTTTTTTACAGTTAAGCTTCAAAGGAATGGACGATGAAGGCGTTGAAATGGATATGGATGGCCGACAGTGTTCTCAGGTAAATAAAAAAAAAATTGTTTTTTTTTTTTCATTACAATATTGGGTGATTGAAACTAACTTATAAAGTTATTTATAATTTTACTTAATATTAACTGAATAATATTTTATTAGGGTATGGGAGTGGATATGGGATCAGTTCAAACTAAAATGGAAGTGGCGAATGGCGGTCAGGCTGGTCCTCGATCCAAGCCACAAGCCTGTAAGGTAAGTCATTACAAATCACAAACACTTGATAACATTGGTAAATGTTAAAATAATAAAGAACAACGGCGTATTTTATAAAAGCACCTAAGTACCCTCATTTTTCATTTATACTTACATCTCACAAAAAGCAGTAAAGTTATAGTCAAGTAACATCTAATTTAAAAATCCTTAGATGTGATTAACTCGTTAGTTGGTATATTGAAGAAAAGTCCTAAGGATTCACATGGTTTATATTAAGTATTAGCGAGAATCTAAGAATTTCAACGCAAATATTGAAGTTACGTGAAAATAATATAAATTACGCGCTTTAATATGTATTTCCTACGTCATAAAAACTGTAGTGGATAGTAGGGATGCGCGATCCAGTTCATCGATCCGATTTTAAGGATCGGATCGGATCGTAATGCGTTGATCCGATCCACGAATTGGATCGCATGCCATCGATCCGATCGATGTCAAGAAAATCGATCCGGATCGGATGCAAATAAGTAAGACACAATTATTTTTAGATAGGTAAGCATTTATTAAGTAAATACAATTATGAAAGGTGAGGAAAAAACAACCAGTTATATATAAGTTAAAAGTTCGAGTTGGCATCTTTAGAAATAGTTCTATAGGTACCAATCTTCGAACTCTAAACTTTTGAGAAACAATAATTTAGAGAGACGACATGGATCGAGTCTGTTTCGACATTCGCTTAAAGTTAAGTTTGCCGACGAAAAGAGCCGCTCTGATGGCACCATAATTCAGTTTTATAAAACAAAATGTCCGCACAATGAAGATACTCAATAAAACTAATCAACCGACCATAAACTTTACTCGTTTGTTTACGAACTTACCCACACAAATATTATAAATAAAATGTAATAAGATGCTCGTATACCTACCCGCAAAAGACGCCGCCAAGTTTGGAACATAACGTAACCTAAACAAAAGATCATTTCGTTCCTAACAACATCGTAAGCAGTTAATGTAGGTAGATAAACTGAATTTGAATCCATACGATCCAAACGAATCGATCATTGTAGCTTTGTATCGATCTTACAAAAAATCGTATGGACTCGATCCGATCCAAAAATCGAGAGATCGTATGGCTTCGATCCGATTTTCAACAAGATCGGATCGGATCGGCGCATCCCTAGTGGATAGTCAATTGTTAAGTTTTAAAGTTGGAACTCGCTATCTTGCGTACCTGTTTTCTTGTATACTATAATCCTGGGTCGCTGGTCATTACCATTTATCATCGGTACTACTAATTCCATTCCATGCCATGCTACTAATGCAGTACATACGTAAAGTAAAAGTTTACCTATGTCGATACCAAAACCAAGATTTTAGATCGGTAAGAAATAAAATCATATTTTTACCGCAACAAACCGCAAGATTGTGTTCATTTTTACAATAAAATTATACATGAATTACTTTGTCATTTGATCTCTAAATGACGTCATGCGTCCGGCTAAACAGGAGTTTGTCTCTGCCTTCATCGCTCAAGTGATTCAGCCGTACGCATGACGTCATCACAAGCAAAACTTAAAATATTTATTAAAAATAAACTATAGGTAGGAAACCAAAAATACTCAAATTAGTTGTTTATAATTAATAAATCTTTAAAATAAAAATATTTAAAAAAAATACAAAAAGAAATCTTTACATACTGAATTCCTTACCATCGAGCCGAGTAAAGTCATTCTGGTTAACAAGTAAAAAAAAATTAATGTTTCACCATCGATCATTGCTACATTGCACGCACATTATGTTCTGTGCTTTTGTGTCAATATCCAGTAATTTTCTTAAACATTGTCATAATTTTATTTCAGGTTTGTGGTAAAGTACTTTCGTCCGCTTCTTCTTACTATGTCCACATGAAACTTCACTCAGGAAACAAGCCATTTCAATGTACTGTAAGTATACAAATATGTTATGAATTAACTTACTATTTGCAGTTGTGGGTACTTGACAGTTTTAGATAAAGTAATTCATCAATGATAGTTTCACTTGTCTATTTCATCTGTTGAGTTACAAAAATGTTTAAATATTTAATAAGATAATAAAAAAATAAACATCAACCGTGAATGAAATAATGAATACCTATAAGTGTTGCTTCGCTAGATATTTACTCATGGTTGGTATACCTACTACTTATTAAAATATGAAATAACATACACACGCGCAATCTACGACGACATTTTTGGAACTAAAAGGTAGGGATGCTGTACTGTATGTAGTAGACAAGTACCTAGACTATACATTCTCGAACATATCTGAAAGCCAACTTTAGGCCGGCCAAGAAACATTGCGTTAGTTGTACTTACAGGAAGATAACTTCATTTCCCTTCTATCTAATAACCTTCAGTATAATTCTTCTTTTCGTTCCTTCTATTTATAAAATATTAAAAGTATTTTATTGATATTCACATAGGTTTGCGACGCAGCTTTTTGCCGTAAGCCTTACTTAGAAGTACATATGAGAACTCATACAGGGGAGCGTCCCTTTCAATGTGATCTCTGTCTCAAACGTTTCACACAGAAGTCCAGTCTCAACACGCACAAACGCGTACACACAGGTAAGCTTTAACTATAAACATAAGCACATACATACATATCAATGTTCTTGTATGGTATGCAAAAAGCAGATGAGGGTAGATCAACATTTTCCTTTAACTGCTTTTTGATGTTATTCTAATATTTTTCAATGATGTAACTCTATTAGATCAACAGCCTATTCTAAGGTATTAAACAACCATGATTGATAATAATTATTGTTTATGAACTTGAAAAATATTATCTAATTTGATGATTAAAATTATTATTTTTGAAATTTACCCTTATACGCCATTGATGTTGAATGCAATTTAATGTAATTTCCATATTTATAATTATTTAAAAAATAGTTATTAAGTACTACTTTTACAAATTACTTTAGCCCCTTTTATGATAAGAAATCACATAAATTAGGAAGGAGGTAAAATTATAGTGTGTAGGTATAATTATATAAATAAATTATATGGAAGTTACATTTGAACTACACTGGACTTCAGTAAACAAATTCCCGTATTAGACTAATGTACCATGAGGGGATTGTTTTAAATAATATAAAATTGAATTCTTATAATTTTTGAACAAGTTGACCTCCTCCTGTTTCCGCGAAACCAGAGATTTTAAAAATTATTTTTGTTTTAATTATTATTTCAAATTTATTCTAATTGGCTACTTGTTAATTATCGCTTATATCCTATTTTGACGCCCTGATAAAATGAGCTATTTTGTATTTTATACCTATGTATTGTCTTTATTATAATTGGTGTACTTACATTATATCTATTTAATTTTATATGCTAGATGTACCATACTTCTATAAATATATATGTACTTAATTATTTTATAAGCGTAGCAGATATAAGCACATATTTATTCTTAAAATATTATTTTACGTAGCAAGTAGATTTTATTTTGCGTTCGTTTACTGAATAAGTTTCGCTATACTTTTCCTCAACCTCTAAAAAAATATATAACAATATTCACTTTCCTTTCTTCAATTGCAGTAATAAGCTATTAATAGTACTTATTGTATTACTTTAATAGTGCTTAATTAATTTTATACATAAGTAAGCACGCGGCCTCTGGACGGAGCTTATAACGACTTTATAAAACACCTCTATTATACAATATTGTTTATAACATTCACTATACTTATTCGTATGGACAACATACACTAGCCTAGTAGGACACTGGTGCGACACATCGCTGTTATAGTTGACAATACATATGCTTAACATACGACATGTGAATAGTTTTTGAGTTGTGCCAATAGCTAAAGTCGTTTCACTAAAGATCAGGGCGTGAGGAAGGCTTCGTTGATGTGAGGTAAACAGGGGGAGGTAAAGAACTCACAATGGATGCCTCGAGATATACAAGTTACGATATATATCGATAGTCTCACAACTTACTATGTAGAGTACAATGGGAGTCGATTGTGTGTTCTTGTATATCGTGGTGTAGCAACAGTTGTGAGAGCGTGTGTTGTTGGTATGTGGCCTGGGTTCTAGATGAGCACATGCGCGCGTTGATGGTGAAGGAGCGGCCCTACAAGTGTGAACTCTGTCAGATGCGGTTCACGCAGAGTTCCAGCCTCAACCGACACAAGAAAATTCACACGGGTGGGTTCATGACATCTTTTGCTGCCCCGTGCCGACACTATCGATAGCAGAGTACACTCTTCTCCCTCTCATTAGGCTCCTCAAGCCATCTAACTCTTAACCCGTTCAAACTTCCACGTCATATTAAGTAAGACATATTCTGACTCATTCGATGGTTTCGTTCAGAGGAACACAGACGCTTGCTGTTGGCTAAGGAACGGCCCTACCAGTGCGGCATCTGCTATGAGAGATTCACCCAGAAATCAAGTTTGGGCCGGCACGGAAAAATACATACCGGTGGGTCCCTATTTACGTACTGCCTACTTGTGCGTGATCGTTATCCTTGAGGCAGAACGGTACTTACGTGTATTCTGTTATATAGATAGCCTACCTCCCCCTGAGTGTGTGTGAATGGTTCATAATGTAACATATTATACTAGGTAATAATGAAATACATATTGTTTGAGAGGGTGGTGAGATGCTATATCGAACTCGTATAACTTATAGAGGAGCACAGACGAGCCCTGTTAGAGAAAGTGCGGCCGTACCAGTGCCACATCTGTTTTATGCGCTTCACTCAGAAGTCCAGCCTGGGACGACATGGGAAAATACACACTGGTAGGCATTTTCCCCTAAAATCCTTAAGTAGACAATGAACTTGTTAATTACGTTAGCTCACATTACTACATAGGCAGTAACTTATTAGCAGTGCGCGAGCTGGACGCTTGTTTTAGCTGAATTTTGTTGGTATTTCTAGAGGAGCACATCCAATCGCTGATCAACAAAGTGCGCCCCTATCAATGCGACATCTGTGACAAGCGGTTCACTCAGAAGTCCAGCCTTGGCACTCATAAACGTATACACACCGGTGGGTCCCTTGATATTTCCTTTATTTTATTTCCGGTCTCTCAGCCACAGTGCAGTTACATTCATGATACTATATTTTAACTTTCAATGTGGCTTTGACACCCTATGTTTTGTGAATAGTTTTAAGGGCTCCCTAATTTAAATAGCTTTTATTTTGAACACTAATACAATGTTTAGCGGTGTGCCAGTCACAAAAGTATCTCGTTTAATTAGTACTTAACAAATAACGTACATTACAATTAGGTTACACACGCTCAAAAACTATTCACAAACAGTAAAGTAAAGCATGTGTACGTTGTGATGATATCCGTTAAGTAATAGGAGAGAGAATGTTAGATGGACAAATAAGTGAGCACAAATTCCCTCATGGTAGTGTTGGCATAGTTTGTGATCGGTATGTTGAGAGTGAGTAGTATTATTTGTCCATCGTGGTTTTGTTTTGTTTCTCTGTCCCCCCGTGTCTGTGTCGGGCGGCGCAGGAGAGCGGCCGTTCCAGTGCACCGTCTGCCTCAAGTCCTTCACGCAGAAGTGCGCGCTCAATTTGCACGAAAAAATACATACGGGTTAGTAGCCCACATATATTATACTACGCAGTATTCCTTCGGTACGTCTAGCGTTAACCTACGACTCGTCATGCAGTCATTTCATTAGCGTCACGCTTCGTTCCTATTTTTCCGTTGCCCGCCTAACCCGTTGTTTTACTCTCCCTGTTTATGATAGCTTCCATCTCGTTGCTTTCGACTAACATCTCGACTTCTTTAACTCATTCGACTGTGCGCTTTAAGTACTTCTGCATTCACTGATAATTTCCCGCCTATCATTTTATTAATACGACTACCGGTCATGCGCCCTCTTATCCCTCTCATTCTGCATACGATTCGATGTATTAGCATTTATCATTTTTATCATTTCTTCATGGATATTAATTCATTCACAAAAGCGGTAATGCAATCGCCGCGATGACGCATACATTGGCGCCTAGGTACCACTTAACGGTGCCGTCAAAATTGGGTAAACAAAATTGGGTCGAATCGGTCGCCGCGAGCGACGGGATGCGATGGGATCGGCAGGCGGGCGGCCAAAGGCATCGTAGCCTCGCGTCGGCGACGTGCGTTACTCGCTTTTGTGTGTGCACTGGGCGCAGTGCGCGGGTGCACGGTGACCGACCTGGACACTCACATGCGCACGCACACAGGCGAGCGGCCCTATCAGTGCGACGCGTGTCTCAAGCGCTTCACGCAGAAGTCCAGCCTCAATATACATAAGAGGACGCACACAGGTGGGTGACACTGCGGGCCGGACTGGCCGCCCGCCCGCCCCCCGCCTCGCTCGCCATCCTCTCCTCCGAATCTCTCCCTAGTGCGCGGCTCTCGCGGCTTTACCTCTCGATCGTTCGTAGTGAAAGATTTGGAGCGGAGTTAGCGGCGAGCGGCGACCGGTCCGCGCCGCGATCTCCGTAGTGCGAGGGCGTCTAGCGTCCTTGCGGTCTCGCCGCCGCTATAATATATGTATTGGGCACCAGTCCAGGGCAGACCGTTCCAGTGCCTGTCGTGCCCCGCCGCCTTCACCTGCAAGCAATACCTGGAGATACACACGCGCACGCACACCGGCGAGCGGCCCTATCAATGCGACATCTGCCTGAAGCGCTTCACTCAGAAATCCAGTCTCAATATTCACAAGCGGACTCATTCAGGTACGTGGGTGGGTGGCGAGGCCGCCGGGCGTAGGGACGTATGAACGTATGTGGGCTACTAGTGTGACGCGAGGCGGCGCGCCGGTGCTAACGCTCGTCCTCGTCCACAGTGCAGGGCCGCCCGTTCCAGTGCCTGCAGTGCCCCGCCGCCTTCACGTGCAAGCAGTACCTCGAGATACACAACCGCACGCACACCGGCGAGCGCCCCTACCAGTGTGACGTATGCCTCAAGAGATTCGCGCAAAAATCTACACTCAATATACACAAAAGAACGCACACAGGTCAGTCGACAACGCTTTGCGCACGCCTTTCTTAAGTTTCGTTCTATAAAAACGTTCATAATCATAGCAATCTCATGTATTCTTAATCTTTTTTTCTGTTTTCGACTTTGAAAGTTGTCGGTGCCACATAACGATCATATTAACGTTAGTTGTGAGTATAAATGTGTAGATATAAATAAATGATTTAACATAAACTAATGATATTATGCGGGGTGTCAGTGCAAGGGCGGCCGTATCAATGTATGGAGTGCCCGGCGGCGTTCACTTGCAAGCCGTACCTGGAGATTCACATGCGCACGCATACTGGTGAAAAGCCCTTCGAGTGTGAAGTCTGTTACAAACGCTTCACGCAGAAATCCACGCTCAACATTCACAAGCGAATTCATACCGGTATGACAAGTTGCACTGAGTTACAAACTCCTCGTGTTCATAGATACCCGATTAGGAGCTTCTTTAGACGAAAAACATAAAATAAATACATTTCATTTCGCCTTCAACCACGTTTAAGTAACATCTTAATTAAACATGTTTTGACAATTAAAACAAAATTGGCAAAAATAATATTGTATCATCCTTATCATTACGTAATAATTGTAACTAGAATCACTCAATCAAACTAAACAAACATATTGTTGTATTCTATTCATTATAAAATTAATAGACAAACAAAAATGTTTTTCGTCTAGACTGGGTTGTACTAAAGAAATTATAGAACTACCCTCTAGTTACTAAGACGGCAAATTGCTATACAATCAGGTTCAAAAATTCCTCTGAAGTTAATGATGTGGCACCGACAACAAAATTACATTTATTTTTCATTCGCTACATCATCACTTAATTTTCACTAATGTGTTATATTTATTATAATTTTTCATGGCTTACATTCATTAATTTCAGAATTCATCTTTATCTAATTGCATCTTGCCGTCTTTCTAACATCAATATGCCTTCTAGCTTACCATTGGGTGATATACAATCATTAAATCAGCTTTATTATTTACTGCGAGCTATATAAATTACAAGGGTTCAGAAATGTTATTAATTTTTCAGGTGAACGCCCATATGCTTGTGATATTTGTCAGAAAAGATTTGCTGTGAAAAGTTATGTTACTGCGCATAGGTGAGATATTTATTATTTAATTCTGGTACCTTTGTCAATATCTGTTTTTCAAATTTTTGTATCGACAATCTTTTTTATCGACATACCTACATATCAATCGAATCGAAAAGTTTATTTACAGTTTCAAAGTTTTTCTACTACTATATACTATATTTTGATAATTTGAGACAACAAAAAAAAATAAGTAAGTACAATCCAAGCTCTTGAAACAATGCTCGCGAACTCTACTGAAAATTTACTGCAGTGGTAAATATCGTGGTAAAATTTTGTATGATGGACTGTGTTATTTTATAGATATTTTTCACTTTAGAATATAATATATACATTTAAGTATAGTAAAGTATAGTATACAGTAAAATAAGATAATACATTTAAGTGTTTTGCTCACCAGATGGTCTCACGTAGCGGACAAGCCGTTGAATTGTGATCGATGTTCGATGACGTTCACTTCCAAGTCTCAGTTCGCGCTGCACATTCGCACGCACTCGTCCGGCTCTTGCTACGAGTGCAGTGTCTGTGGACGATCCTTTGTAAGGGACAGCTATTTAATAAGGTGAGAAAATCTTATAAATATACGTAATATAGTTTAAAGGAATAATACTAGGATATTGAACAGTTCGTTGGTCTCTTCAATAAAAGGGAGTCTTGGTTGGCACCCCTTTTTTTGTTTTAATCATTATTTAAGGAGCTTTAATGATTAAATAAACGTTCCCTACATAGCTAGGTCCTAACACATTCCAACAGAATATGCTGTATGTCCTCCACTACTCCACATACTTCGCAATTAGGAGATGGATGATATACCCATAAGGTAGGTCAATTTTCTTGTTGGAATGTGTCCGGATCGAAGTCTCATAGCTGTTACAGAGTTTTTGCGCTTTATGCATCTTAAAGCAGTAGTGTGCAAATGTTACAGTGTCATTAGGTGAAATTGTACTGTAGTGCTAGTGAAATTACGGGGTTATTAGAATTAACAGCTTGTGCGCAGAAGGACTCTGTGCTTTAATCTCTGTATTTGTAAATCACCGAGTTCCTGCGGCTGTCGATTCATAAATTTATACCAAGCATGATGTTTACCATCATGCGAGTTATAGGTTCGTCTAGTTACCATGTTCTAATGAAAAAAGAAAATAAAATAATCAAAAAACAGTTCAACATCACGACCACTGGTCCAACTACCCTCCATCTTATGTCGTATAGAGAAAAAAGTATCACATCATTAAAACCGGTTATGAAACTGGTAAAAATAAGTACATAATAAAATATAACTTTTCTTATAGACACCACAACCGTGTACACCGTGAGAACCACAGCAACGTATCAGCGAACAGCATGGGGACGTCGATCGCTACAAACACTAATAACTCTAATAATGGTTCCTTTGATTCTCCTGGCGTTTGTGACTTAAGGTAATATTAATGTTTTTTATTATTGTTTTTTACTTTTCAATTTTCTGAACAATACTTTGGATATTAAGTTTTAATGAGAAAGATTTGACAATATAATTATTGCATTTTATTGTGCTCTGCTCTACTCTATCTATCTATTGAACATAATGTTGCATACATTATGTTCATAACTGTTATTTCATCTACGTTTATATAAATATTTGTGATCTTGAACTTTTAATGTAAAATATTTCAATAGGATCAATACTTTATTTTAATTAAATAATTATTGTTTTAAACATGTAGAGCATGAGGGCCCTAGTAGGGCCATTATTCAAAGCAGTATAGTATATCCTAAAATATGAATGCACAGGTTTTGCTACAAAGAAGTTCAGCTTGTATTTTGAAGTAATTATAACTACTAATGCGAAAACAGAAAGAAGATTGTATGTCAAATTACAACAGTAAATCAAATAAACATGAAAATAACTATAATATATTGTTTCCAGCTTTGTACCAATGGTAAATCGCTACATGACATCTCAGGGCACACAAGTATCCATGCAAGATACGAGCAAAATGTCAGCCATGTCGCCGCAATCTATTGCGTCTATATGTAAGTATACTCATAATATCACCTAATAATATTTTACATAATGCATATATAACTGTAGTTTGGCAGAGCTATTAGCAATTTTATACATAAACAAGTCAACTTTACGCCAAAATAGTGCACAAATAATCCCCCTTCATACAATACTTTAGGCCATGTATGATGCCAGCATGTAATTTATACTAGGAAAGAAAAGTTTGGAAACTCATTTTTAAACAACTTTCTTTGCTGACTGTACCTAAATGTAGCTATAAAAAAGCTTGATAAACCAGTTAGAAGCTTTGCAAATCTACTAAATAATAAAAAAATCAATACAATTAAAATATTGTAGAGTAAATTATATATCTATAAATCGTAGATATATTAAAAGAAAATATTTTTGTTGTAGCGTCGCCCCCTCCCTCGCATACACCTACGCCCCAACCCCAGATGCCTGGTCAGTTGCATCTCACAGACTGATCGCCGAAATAGGTAATTTTACATTTTATTTTCACTACTAATATTCTTCCTTTTTTTAAATCATTTAACTTATACTTTTCCTTACATGACTAACAACAATCCTTTTAATTTATAAAAATATTTTTGACGTAGATATAACCATAACAGGATGATGATAGCCTTATCTACGCCCTATAAATTATGTGATAAAATCAAATCCCACACATATTTAAATACTGACACATCAATGTTTCGTTGCAAGTATGAAGTTTTCGGCTTATTTTGACCCAATTCCTGACTGCTACATACCCAACAATTTGGCTATCCTTTCAATATTAATTCTGAATGAATTTTAATTGACAACAGGTCCTTTTAAAACTATGATATTCGGTTATAATTGCTTCGAGATTGTTTTAAATATTGAGGCATTGCTTGATTAAATATTAAGGCATTGTTTGTTCCAGCTTTCGGTTGACTTGTGAGCAGCCAGAGTGCAATACATAGACGGCAGCCACCAACAGGAGCAGCTATGTCTCTATATATATCAAATATGTATACAAAGAGTGAGGGCTGAAGCCAGCTCCTCAGCAAGGATCGTCAGCATGGACTCATGCGTTATGTTTATTTCCGTGGAATTATTTATTGAGTGTTGATTTAGTCGGCCGAAATGTGTGATGTGGCGGAGTGCGGCAGTCGAGTCGGTTTCGTTTCGCTTGTGGAATCCCTCGATACGACCAGGACATCACAATATAGAGACGAGGACGTAGTGTGTAGTCATGTAGCGGTACCGCCTATCATAAATATTATGCATTGTGATTTATACCTACAACTGTGATTTATCTATACCATCACATGATTATATTAATTTCCGTGGTGGCGTTCATAAATCAATACTTAAAAGTCTCATCATGATAGATTGTAGGCCTAAAATTTTTGATCTCATATTCTAATTTGCTTAGTGATAAATTTTGGAATCGTAAATGGTAAATCTCCAACTTTAAAATTCTAAATTTTAATGTTCGTCATACGCTTGTCATCGTCATTACCCATCCTTCATTAGTCGTAGTGAAATGTAACAATATCTTATTGCGATGCTTTAACTTAGAACGTGTCAGTGTATATGGAAGTTCAGTAATTTTATATACAACTCTTACCGGAGAGAGGTAAACTATTTTGAAGGAATGGACTCTATAATATGATACTCCTCAATATTAATCCGTAAGAAAAAGTCAGGTTTCATATAATAATAATAGTAAATAAGAAGTACAAAATAATAAAACCATAAACTAGCAGAGTCCTGAGAGGCATTATTGAAAGCTTCACAAAATTGATAACTTTTAATATGATGTTTATTGGAGAAATCCAGAGAAGTGCCTGTTGCAACAAAAAAATTGGCAATATTTTTTAAACGTATTACGTTCAGAATAAAATTATGTTGAGTGTTCAATGTGTGTGAAGATCGGTGCCGGTGGTACGTGTTGTATCTCACAGTAATAAGTGAGCGCGTACGTAGTGTAGTGGCGGGCGCGTGCACGTACACACGTGCACGTCGCTGATACACAATTTGTGAAGCTTCTTACTAAAACTTTGTGTGCCTTCTAGCGGATAGCGACATTAGGCAATATCAATCATAACACCATTGATAATACTTCGTTTATATTTTCAAATTTCTGACGATATATAATAATCATAGTAATAGTAGACTCATAAAACATCGTACATATTTATTTACCCATTTAGGATTATCGTCGCATCTGTATAACAAAGGTGTGTTGGCGAAGAGCAGATGTTTATTTCCAGTAATAGTAATTATGAATAGATATAGTGCAGTAGTCTTCCAATACCTTGAGACAGTTCTTTTGCACTGTGTTGTGCAGCTACAGTGTCCGCTGCGGGGGTTCCTTATGGTTTGCCATTATTAATATCAAAGATAGATTGGTGCCATTTCTATGTAAATGATGTGGTAGAGTAAGTTTAGTTAAGTCTGCAGGTCAGGGTAGAACTGGAAATATAATATTGTAAAAGTTCTTATAATATTGTAATAGTGTTAACCGACATTTTGTAACCATTATTTTACAACTTTAGAATGTTGTTATTTTGTATCATTATTTTATTTCCACAATGTGTGTGTCCATGTGCTGGTTCAGGAAATGTAAATAAATATTGGTAGGGTTTATTTATTCAAGTATATCGAAGAGGATAACATTCAAAATTATAATAAGAGTTTATGATTTGTAGAATTATTTCATTCTACAGTCATAGCAAATATCGAACTGAACATAATTGGAATTAATGTTAGATTTAGTGCAGAACTATACTTTGGTACTATGAAGATCAAAATTTCTTGTAGATGTACATAAGTATACATATAATAATAATATATACATATGAATGTTGTTTGATAGTCCTCAATATTTTTTTATATTTTGATAGTTCTGTATTTGAAAGAAACACGAAAAAAATAGGCCAATATCTCATTATCATTTAAATAAAATATGTGCACCGTATGTTGTAAGGTATATATAGTAAAGGATACGAGGATGCATTTAGTTGTCCACAAATATTAATATTAAACATCTACTTTTCCGTATATTATAAATTCTTAAACGTTTTAGTAAGTTTCTTACCAAGCCATTGATAACAGTATTATTTAGACAAACTAGATCTTGATTTAAACCAGTAGAATATAAATCTCTCAGCTACCATTATAAACTGATCACCATTGAAATTTTAAACCATAGTTATCAATAGTTTGTACGTAACAGCATTGGTAAGCACAACGCATATTAGGTGCCTTTCAATGCTGTTTACCATATATTATATCCATAGATATTATGAATGGAAATAGAAACACCAACATAGTGACCTAGGTACATAAATACATATACATTATTATATAAATATATCTTAGTACCTCTGCTCTCCGAACACTCGGCGCGGGTGATTGTTTCTATTTGAATTCTAGGATTAGTAATAATATATTTTTGTTATTATTATATTATGTTCACTGTCTTTATGATTGTTTTATATTTATTATTATTATATTAACATTTACTATCGTTGCTTCGTTCGCGCAGAGTGTATAGGAGAGCTTGAGGATACGCGGTTCTTATTTATTACTAAATATACTCGATTTTCTCTATCCATAGAACAGAGTTAAATTCATATATTTATATTGAATATGGAACGATATCTTAATGATTATATTTCGTAATGAAAAAGAACCCTATAATAAGACAGTGAAGGGCGCAAGTTGCACATTAATTCGCAAGAGCTGCTAAAAGTATACGTTGTACAAGCAACTTGCGACTCTTCTCTGTGCAACTATTTTACATACCGATGTTAGTTAAACTATATGTTAAGAAGTGAATATTGAATCCTTTTAATTTACGTAACACAAAAAGTGGTTTAAGTTTTTTTTGTCTCGTTTATTTTGAACCGTAGAAAAGACTGAGGAATTCACAAAGTTAAAAAGAATACTCACAAGAAATATTGGCAATGTTAGATTGTGTTTAATTGTTATTTTGTTGTTAACATCAGAGTGATTGTGATTGGTCGAATAACCGGTTTATTTGTGTGCCGTTTGAAGTTTTTGTTAAAGAAATCGTACATATCCTTATCCCGTGAATGTAAAACGTATACTTCCCTTGTCGAGGCAGACTACTAGTCTAGGGGGCCGAGCGCCGCCGACCAGTTACACTATACTTGATCGTGGTAGTTTTATGAAATACAGTGAGCCTTGTGTAATCATAATGTCTAAGGTACATAAATATTTAGTTCTATTGTATCGTTAGATTTACGTGAACTTCCGCTTTGCCAACATATTGCGTTGCTTACATTATAATCATATGAGAGTACAGCCTAAGGATTTTAACTTTTTTTATATTATACTGAGAGCTATTTCTAAGTCACTGATTTTATACTATTTCTAATTATACGCTAAAAAGTACTTGGCTAAAAGCCACACTTTACCAAATTTTGGAGTATTTTACATCCCTTTGAGTGCAATTTTTTATTATAAAATTCAATACAAACATCATGGCATGATGATTATTTACACGGTCATTTAGTTATAGCTCTACAGAGTTTTTGAATGACCAATATTTTCACTGGAACCGTTTTATTTTACTTTTATTGTTAAAATTTTTAGGCTAGATTATATTTTGAATAAGTTAGATTTGTTAATTGTGGTGTATTACATTTACATTGCACGTGATTATAGCTCTCACAGCCTCCTTTACAGGTGATTTATTTAGTTATTTTTGTAGTCTGAAATGATTGTGATAAATTTATTATTATAATTATATTGGTTTGTTTAGTAGAACTGGAGTTTGATATTGTTTATTGTTGTTACTTTAAGTACACAATCTGCAAGGTGTAGGTGTATAGCGGTAGGGAGAGGCTGTCAGAGCATTTATGTAGTCAGCATTATATATATGCTTTAATGTGATTTTTTAAATGTACTCTTTATTATAGTCTCATCAATCAATATTATAATTAGCGAACTAACAGAACTTTTAATTTTTTTCAGTTCATAGTGATTTATATTGAGATCAAAATAAATACAGAGTTTATATTTTAATTTTATGGAAAATATACATTGTAAAATTATTCTTTAGTGCTCATTTTGCAGAGCTCTATAAAAAAAGAAACTATATGAATGCAAAATAACAAGTCACGATTCTTTTAGAAGTCGCCATGTAGTGGAAAAAAATAAACGTGCCATGATATTTGTGGCTAATTATATTGTTTTAATTCAACAACCTATCTCCTTTACACATCTATGTCTCTTGATTATACCCCTTCCAGCGTAAGTTTAGCTTTTTGACAATTCACGTCCATGAAGTTTCGTAATACTTCCGCTTATTTTTCAAACAAATTATATTGTATTTCATGGACGTACCCATGTTTTTTTCAGTTACCATGGTTACTTAGTGATGGACACTCATAACGATTACCACCATTATGAAAAAAATTACAATAATCGGTAGAAATAAATGCTATGAATAAACCTGAACTCTTCATAATACGTTTATAAAATGTAATATGATATTTTAGATTAGCTGTAACCCGCGAAGGTGTCACGATAAATTATGTAATTTAAATAATACCTAAGCTAACTATAATTTTATTATTTTAAGCTATAGGCTAATTCTCTTAATATAGAAGAAAGAAACACTATTAAAATGATAATGTAAGTTGATGTAAGGATCCAAATGTGTAAAATAAAGTAATTTGTAAAATTGCGAAATCGCTTACAATCGAATGGCATTACAATCGAGATACTGCTGAACGTTACTAACGTCAATCTGTCAAATGTCGTTAAATATAGTGAAAAGGGTATAGTAGTACATTGCCACTGTGATGTGCCGAATTGGTATATTATGAATGAGGAGAAAGAAAATGATTTGCGCGGGCACAGGCAATTCGGTATGTAAAGATTTTTTTTGGTATTTTTTTTATATTTTTATTTTAAAGGTTTATTAATTATAAACAACTAATTTGAGTAATTTTGCTTTCCTACTTATAGTTTATTTGTAGTAAACAGCCAAAGTAAGCAATTCGACTGCATGTATGACGTCATAGATGCGGTCGAATTGCTTACTTTGGCTGTTTACTGCAGATGGGCTATAGGGGCAAAGCAGAAACAAACACGGCAAAAAACGGGCGACATGATGTCATTTAGACGTCAAATGAAAAACAAAGTAATTTATGTAATAATTGTAAAAATAAACACAATCTTGCGTTTTTTTGCGCTAAAAATATGATTTTATTACTTATCGATCTAAAATCTCTAAATGGTTTTGGATTCGACATAGGTAAACTTTTACTTTACATACCGAATTACGGTAAGCGCTAACTAACTCGGCCGGCCTGAAGTTGTTGCCGCGCAGGTGACGCCGTTTTCGAACCAAATGGCGGGGCAAGGGCAAGTTATTTGGCGACTACTGTAGATATTTATCGCCGCAAAGCACTATGTGTTATTAGTTGCAAATTTAAAAACACTATGAACACGTAGTATTTCATAATTTATAAATATCATTTATTGTTATGTGTGTATGAATAATGCCGAAAGAAGAAACAGTCCAACTATCCCACGAAATACAAAAGATAAGTAAATATTTGCTCCTTATTTTTTCATGTTTATTATAACTCGCTCCGAAAATCTGTTTTTTTTAATTCTCTGTATTGTGTTTAGGTCAGAAGCAGAACTGTCGTTTCTTTTTATTTGTATTATGTGTGTTAAAAATGGTTTTAATTTGTAAGGTAAGTAAATAAAATTGCATTATTATAATCGGTATCGGTTTTGAAATATTAATTAAGTAATCCAATGTCCAAGGTCAATGTGATTGAGCTGAAGAAATTATTAAGTTTTCCTAAATGACGTTGGGGCTATATTCGTGGTGACTTTCAGTGGGGCTAAATCACTGGTAATAAAAGGGTATAATTTTTGACATTTTGTTTAAAACATTCTATGCCAGTCTTAATAAAATGAAATGAAATAAAATACTTTAATAAAAACTCACCGATTTAAGCAATGCTTTTATTCTTAAAACCTTAAATCTAGCAATCGACGACAATTTCTTCTTTCACTACATTAGCATCGACGGAAGGTGCCAAAGTATTATCAACAATTGGCGTTGGACTCTTATAGTACTTATTACTTGCATGATGTTCCTTTACGTATTCTCCACCCATTTCATAGTATTCCTCTTTAGAAATACACCAGTTTTCAAATTCATTACTGCCAGCAAAATCTCTAGCGCCATACCACGCGTCTAGGCTTGGGTCTTTTGCCATTATAACTTTGTGCGTTGACTGGAATGGTCGCATTTCTAGTAGTTCTCTTTCAAGTCTTTCTTTCAGTCCTGAAATGTACAAGCATTTTAAATGTTATACTGATATTAATAAGAAGACTTCGTTTGTTTTAATGCACTAATGTCAGCAACTACAGTACTCGGCCGGCCTAAAGTTAGCTATCAGCGAAGTTCGCGCATGACAAGAACAAATAAAACATAGGGGGTGTTTTATTTGTTCCAGTCATGCCCCGTCATTTCGTCGTCGACGGCCTCTGTGGCGTAGTGGTTATACAACATGACTGCTACGCAGAGGTCTCGGGTTCGATTCCCGCTCAATGCAAATATTTGTGTGCATGAACATGATTATTTGCATTGGTCTGAGTGTTTCTATGTATAATATGTATGTATTTACAAAAAAAAAGTATTAATATCCGTTGTTCTGTTACCCATAACACAAGCAGGTTAATGGCTTACACAGACCGGGACGGCATGGCAAGGGATTTTAAATTTTACTAATGGACATTTAACCGTACTATTACAGAAATACGTCATAAATTGCTTTGCTTTAAAATGAAAAATGCCGTGCGATAAAATCCCTTTCAATGCCGCGGCATCATTTTAAAGCATAGCAATTTATGTCGTATTTCTGTAATAGTACGGTTGAATGTCCATTAGTAAAATTTAAAATCCCTTGCCATGCCGTCCCGGTCTGCGTAGGCCTTAAGCCTAGCTTACTTTGGGAACAAATGGCGCTATGTAGAGATATCCGTGAATATTTATTTATTTAATTCGAAAACTGACTTCTGCGCAGCCATTTCCAACAACTTCAGGCCGGCCGTTAGTTGGTGCTAGAAGAGGTAATTTATTGAGGATAGTTATACGATATAGTAAAATTTTGTTACGGCTAAAATCACAAAAGCATCAGTTCAATTAATGTTATTACGAATGAAAAAAAACATATAGATCCTGGATTCCACTTGGCAAACTTGACTACAACATTCAGGGTATAAAATATATTATGATTTGGGTCAATTATGACAAAATCAAAATGTCGGTTTTTAAAGAGTTAAAGACAAGTGATATTCTCAGACATACCTGGATATTGCGAACAGCCACCCGTCACAAAAACGTTATTGGCTAACAGTAACTGATCATCAGGGCTAAAATGTTTGAATACATATTCCATAGTTTCCGCTAGGCCAGCTTCTAGGTTACCCATCATTGATGGCTGGAACATTAATTCTGGAGCTCTGAAAATATAATGTCAGGTTTTTTGTTATGAACTGTTACACAATTATTGGAAAAAACATTATTTTGAAGAGTCAGAGAGAAAACGATAGTAACAGATACCATCCACGGACAAAACAAACTCAATTGCTTTTATATAACTCATCGTCAAAACAACACATTAATGTCCCGCTACAGGGACGAGACTTCTTCAAGGGTGATCAATGATTAGCAACCAATGATCGCGTACACATCGACAACAACTAATAACCACTCATTTAACGTCGCTGTATGATTCAATTAGGATATTTATATGAAACCCCATTTCTGCGAAAGATATTCAGCGACTCACGACTCAGAATAAATAACGCTCGTTTGGCCTCACTGTTTTAGTTAACATTTTAGTGACAAAAGAATTTTATTCCTTTGCGGACAGATGTATCAGCTCTGTGTAGGCTCTCTATTTCTCTTGCCTAGGTACACCTAGCTGTACTTAATCCGTTGAATCCAAAAAGTACTCGCAATCTTAGTTGGCCGGCTTGAAGTTGTCGGAAATGGCTGCGTAGATTTGATTTCTCTTTGTTCCTGTACATGTGCTAACATCTCTGAAAGCTAACATCCAAGAGGGACAAGTATTATTGCCCGAGCTGTACCTTTACTTACCTAAATGGTTCTATAGCAAGATGTAGTTGATGATGTTGACTTGAATTAGCCGGAGGTGGTTCATACTCACGTAGAGCTTCCTCCAATTCCAAAAGTCTTTCTCCGTCTGCCTCTGAATCTGAGTCAGCTTCTCGACTTATACTGAAAACCATTTTCATGCATGTTAACAAAACTCGTTGAACAGAGAGAATACTTAATCTTGCTATATACCGCGCGTCGGTCTATGGGACTGACTACATACATTGTTGACTGGCGCGGGTATAGTAAGGTTAATAGTTAGGGTTCGCTGTATCCCGTAAATATGCGTAAAAATACTTCCAGTGCACGTATGTAAGAGAAGATTGGTTAGCATAAACCGAAAGAAATGGAAACTCGATATAGCTATACCCGCTTAGTTCATCTCCAAGCCTTAGAATTAAACCCTTTTGTTTAGGGGGAAGGGTACAGGTAGCTAGTGCTATAAGACTTCTGCATTTCAGTGTGTCGAGCGTAAATCGACTTCTTTTGCAACTAGTACAGGTAAGCTTAAAGCATACAGCAAGGTTGTTCATCTCAAAGTTGTGTATGAAACGGGTTCAAGCAGATACTTGTTATTCTAGATAGGTACAGTACCTTTTATAAGCATCCCAATCCGAATCCTGGTTCCCAAACTCGTCCCCTGCCGCCGCAAGTCGAGATATAACGCGCATACGTTCCGCCGCGGCCGCAGTACGTCGTC
Source organism: Schrankia costaestrigalis (assembly GCA_905475405.1). NCBI lineage: Eukaryota > Metazoa > Arthropoda > Insecta > Lepidoptera > Erebidae > Schrankia > Schrankia costaestrigalis. Next base: position 10,315,230 of record FR997843.1, on the reverse strand, counting down.
GCACCATGGCCTGGCGACGTGCGCGACGGGCTTCCCGACGGGTTACTAGTTCGCGGTACTGAGGATATCATTCTTTATTAGAAAATCTGATTAAAGACTCCACTGACTAACACTGCGACCTGATTTACTCCAGTAAGGATGTCTTTGTGTAGGATGCTGGCCAAGTCCGCATTTGCAACGCCCATAACCAATGGTGCTATACATGATTCTTTTATTATGCCACACATACAAGCGAAACGTGGGCCTGACTGTAGATCCGTGCTACTATGCGTGCCACGCCCGCGTCCATGCGCAAACACGCCTGACAATAAAAGGACCCATTTATATAGAACAAGACCGACTAAACACCAAGTTAGCCAAACAGAAAAGTTTTTATGTTAACATTTCCTTCTTTTAGGGTTTTTTCAATTTAGCCGTTTCGTGCCGTACGGCTTCCGTGCGTTTTTCGAACGGCAAAAGCAAGATTTGAATGAAAAACAAACGAACGTAAGTTTAACTGAAATAGCTCTTAGTCAGCTTTTAGGACTCTCGTGGAATGAGATTGTTTAAAAGTCGAATGATTGAAATTCAGCAAGCCTAACATCGTTGTTAAGGTGCAAAAACCTAAAAAAACACATTGGCGATCCATTTTGACGACATGGTATACGTAAGCCTATATTCCTAGGGAACGCTCATCTCTATAATATGACATCAAAGAACTTGTAAGATAAACCAAGAAAAATCAACATACCTTAGTTCTAGTTTCATTGAGCCACACTTGAAACGCTTCAGGTTCTGTCGGCGGATTCATTCTACCAGTAGGTCGAGTTTCAAGATTTTCTTCAGCAGTCGCGGCCGCTGCAATGCGCTGTTTATTTTTCTCTATCCGGACATTTATATTAGCTATTTGTCTCTGTAAAAAGATTTTATATGTAATTCAATATAAATACAAAATGGATGATATACTTCTCTAAATGCCAATGGACGTATATTAGCCGATATGTTCATATTTATTATTGTTATCTAGCGACAAAGATTTTTGCGCATCTATTGTTTTTTTATCAAAGACGACAAGTTCTCGCAAGGCTATCAAGACTTAACAAAAATGTACATGTAGATTGTAGAGGCATTCAAAAGATTAGACCGCCAAACCAAAGACCAAAATCATTTTTACAATAATTTTATATAAAAATTCTTACCTGCAAATCTTCATAACTTTTAATATCGAAACCTTTAATTGCTTCATTAAATTCATCTGTATCTCCATCATCTATCATGTCCTGAAAATAATATTCAATCATAAGTAAAAATAAATATTTAAAAACAGACATCTCCGTGTGGTGACAGGGTAAGAATACAATATGTCACCACCCCATCTCATCCCATGGCTGTCATAGAAAGCGACTAAGGGACTGTCCGTGAATATTATCTTTACGTAATAAAAAGAAGGAAAACTTGAAATGAAACCCTATACCAATCCGTCTGGTCAGCGTGGTATTTGTACGCCTAGTATCCCTCCGTCACGGGAGGAGGCCCGTTCCTGCAGTGGGACTTTAATGGGCTGTTATGATCTCCCGCACGAAAGAACTATGTCTCGCGGTGCTTTTACTAACATAAAAATCATCTAGGCTCAAGAATAGATGCGGATCACCCAAACAGTTATCTTGTGTTGGATTATGTAGAACCTGCGATCAATATTTCATGGATAGTAACTGAGAAGATACTACTAATATTACAAATGCGAAAGTTTGTGAGGATGTATGGATGGTTTGATAGATGTTTGACTGAATGGACTTTGATGAAATTTATAATATAAGTAGTTTAGGGTGTAGAATAACATTTAGGCTTCCTATACCACGCGGGTGAAGCCTTGGGCATCAGCTAGTTATAAATATATTCCTTCTTTGAGTATACTTTTAAATTGGGATTGTATTGTTTTAAATAAATACGACTCATCCGTAGAACAAAGTTCGATTTGCAGATAGCTAGTTTTCATTAGAAGCGAGATTCTAGAACTAAGAGACCTAACATTTTGATTTTTTTACATGGTATGTCATAACAACATACCAAAAAATCAAAATGTAGGTCTCATAGTTCTAGAATAACACAAGTCAACAACTTATCTAGCTTCTAATGAAAACTAGCTATCTGCAGATCGAACTTTGTTCTACGAATGAGTAATATTACTTTTATCGCAAGAAGTTGATTTAGCTGCTCTTCGTCTTCCGCCAGTCTCTCCTCACGTTTTCTTGCGTTTATTTCTAGTAAGCGACGTGCCATTTCCTTTTTACGTTCTTTTTGTTGTTCCGCTGAAATCAAATGGAATGTTCTGTTGAATGACATGACAATTTCTTAGACAAGTTAATGAATTATAAGATCAATGTGACATCAGTAATTGCTGTTAAAGGTTTTTTTTTTTCATATAAACCTTTGTAACTGAATATATGCCCAAAGACCACCTACCTGTTAACCCCGATGGAGTTGCAGCTTGAACATAAGGCAATTGTATCCGTTTCACATTAGCCTCATAATAATCAGGGTTGGCCCATTTCCTAATTTCTTCTTGATAGTCTAATGCTATTGAACTATGCTCCTGTAATATTTCCTCTACTCTGGACATAGTAATGGCATTCACATGAACCGGGTATTTGAGTTGAAGTAGTTTGTGCAAATAGTATATCATTTCACTACCACCTGTGGAGTAATTAAGCATACTTTAATTTATTTTATTAAAAGTTCGTAAGTAGTGCCAAAAAAGTCCACCATATTGAAAATATTTTTAATAGAACTGTAAGATAGACTGATAGAAAAATCATATGCAAATTGTTACCATATCTTTTTAGCAACAATAATTTGAAACGACAGCACAGCAGTTAGTGTATCTTATATAAATGTGTAGTTGCTGCTGATTTGCACAAGCTGATGTATCAGTTGACGTATGCGTTTCGACTGCTCGGCCACGGCACGCAAACAGAAAAAAAATTAGTCAGGGATTCTGTCGAAATTTGTCGAAAACGAATGGCACAAACTAAAAATTTGTCGAAGTAGAAATAAAGAAGTTATAGGGGTCTAAACGTGGCCGCGCGAACGAAACGCGGAGGATTGCGCGGCCACGGAGATCTCAGCAACTACTTGAGCTAGAGATCTAATTCTTTTTGTAAATGAATGGCTGAATTTGTCAACAATTGTCGAAAAAAGAATCACAAGCCCTAGATCAATACTTTACTAGATATTCACCTCTGAAGTCATGGCCGCGCAATCCTGCACTTGTGATTTCTTTAATGTTGATTATTTCTTTCAAACTAAGACTTTAGACAGTAAAATTGGTGTTGACAGCAAGGTTTTAATTTGTCGAAACTAATGAAAGCAATAGACTCTACTAAAGTTTAGCCATATAGACGAAATCAGAGGAAAACAAAAAGTTCATGGCCGCGCAATCGAAACGCTACTTTGGACGCTGATATCTCAGTAACTATTATTGCAAGGATATTCGTGTTTACATTTATTTATTCTACATTTTAACCTCATTGTAATGACATATCGTTTGATCCTCAGAACAGTTCTCAAGCCGTGTAATCTCAAAAATTATGATACCCTGTACAATGTTCCAGCAGAGTAACCATAATTTCGATTTCATTAGGATATTTCTCTAATGGGAGACTATCATTTTTATTTTAAAAAACAATAAAATTACTCCTTTAGTGCGTGCATGTAATGAATATAATAGGTTGAATGGTAAAGTCGATACATTCCATACGATATATCCTGTCCCATCACAGTTCACACATAAAAATATGATAGTCCGTTAAATGTGAATGTTTCGTTAAAAGCAAATCACTTAAAATTAACACACAGTACCTATACACAGTATTTATCTCCCGATTCAAATCGACACACAGCTGAGTTTTAAACGAGAATAACGTTCCTCTGCAACTAAACAGTGGTGCAAACTTTATTTTTCCACGAAGTACAAAAGATTGTATTAAGCTCGAATGTATAAAAAAATAATAGTAGATACATGTTGAAATCTTAATAATGGGTGTATTATTTTCATTAATTTTTTATTTTATTTCAGTAAGTTTTAGCGACTATCGTTAACAGAAGGGAAAGTGTTGATTGTATGTATTATTTCATATTTAAATTTAGTTTTGATATTATTTCGTTAGATGTGTTAAAATCAATACCCGAATAATGTTCATTAACAGGCTACCAACAGAGAAACTGTACATTAAAATGCGCGATACATCATGTCATTGTTTCAAATATTAATACATATAAACATTGATAGAAAAGCTGATGTTTTAAACTGAAAAATGTAACTTTTATTGTAATATTATTCTTAATTGGTTACGAAAATGATGATTTTGGTAAGAACGTAGCGTACGATTTTGAGTTCACGGTCGTGTAACGTACCAAAAAGTCGTATGAGTTCGATTGAAATCGTACGGCTGGCAACACTGGATCAAAGCCACTATTCGGCCGTCCCGCCCGGTGCGGTGGCTCGCTCGCAAACAATGTGCGAGTGAGAAATCATAATCATAGAGTGAGAGCGCAAAAGGCTAATTTTCGCTTGATCCTTCCGGTTTCGTGGCTAACTCTAGCGCAATCGTTGGCAAAATTGCTTTAAATTAGACCTTGAAGCTTTTGGGTTATCCAATTGTTGTAAAGTAATTATTAGGTACATTTCAATTTTTATTTTAAAATAATAGGTATAACAATGGGTGTAAATAAAAATGTTTGTGTGGTGTTATAAAACCAAGATGTAAGTAAATCTTGTAATGCTACACGGCACAGAATATCTTTTAAATATCACTACACACACAGTAAGTTCGTAAAGAATCATGCGATCGATGTACGAAAAAATAACTAAGGCGATAACAAAAAAGTACAAATACATACTTATTAAAAATCTTTCGTCTTTAAAAATAACTAAAGTATAATGGACTCAATAGTTCCTTGATAGTTTAAGATCTACAAATGTTAAAAATGCTACAAGCATAAAATAATTTACTATGATTAATAAAAAGGAATTTCCTAATGAAATCGAAATTATGGTTACTCTGCTCGAACATTGTATAGGGTATCATTATTTTTGAGATTACACGGCTTGAGAACTGTTCTGAGGATCAAACGATATCTCATTACAATGAGGTTAAAATATAGAATAAATAAATGTAAACACGAATATCCTTGCAATAATAGTTACTGAGATATCAGCGTCCAAAGTAGCGTTTCGATTGCGCGGCCATGAACTTTTTGTTTTCCTCTGATTTCGTCTATATGGCTAAACTTTAGTAGAGTCTATTGCTTTCATTAGTTTCGACAAATTAAAACCTTGCTGTCAACACCAATTTTACTGTCTAAAGTCTTAGTTTGAAAGAAATAATCAACATTAAAGAAATCACAAGAGCAGGATTGCGCGGCCATGACTTCAGAGGTGAATATCTAGTAAAGTATTGATCTAGGGCTTGTGATTCTTTTTTCGACAATTGTTGACAAATTCAGCCATTCATTTACAAAAAGAATTAGCTCTCTAGCTCAAGTAGTTGCTGAGATCTCCGTGGCCGCGCAATCCTCCGCGTTTCGTTCGCGCGGCCACGTTTAGACCCCTATAACTTCTTTATTTCTACTTCGACAAATTTTTAGTTTGTGCCATTCGTTTTCGACAAATTTCGACAGAATCCCTGACTATTTTTTTTTCTGTTTGCGTGCCGTGGCCGAGCAGTCGAAACGCATACTCAGTTGACTAGTACTAGAGATACAACTTCCAAAGCAAAATTATATTCCTTAGGCTATAAAACTAAAAAAAAGCTTGTAAAATCTTACCTAAATTAATTCTTCTAGCATGCTCCTCAATAACTTGGCCTCTGATAACAGGAATAATATGTATAGTATGATAGCCACAATTGACAATAAGTGCACTATCACCTATTTCATTTCTGTACATGCTGAATAAAGAGTCCACTCCATAGCTTACTCCAGGAACACTGTAGCCCTCAAACAATAACTCAGACATTACTGAAAACACAAAACAAAAAATGAGGTATGCAACATGATGAAAATTAACAGGAGCCTTTTTATCAAGAAAGTGCTTTTTAACCCGGCGTCATTGGGGTTGGGTCTGTGCGACCCGCCACATTTTATTTCGCTTGTAGTTAGGTTACTATACGTGTGACGTTGCTGCTCTTCTCAATAGCTGGAGCTGTTGAGTTATCCTACACGTCACAAGCAACACGTAAGTCGTGCCACGGCTGCAGTAGAAGATACAGGTGCACAAAGTTAAAAAAGGTACGTGAGACCCATCCCCGCAGTCGGTGTAACAATTTCGCGCCGTTTTGTGTAGATATTGTTTTACTTATTATCTGTGTTTTTATCATTTTTATGTTTGATTTTTCGTTGTTATTTACAATATTATAGCTAGTTAAATAAAGTTCAACGTATTTTATTTGTATTTTTGTAGGTACTTAGTAATAAATAGACCAGCGTTTTTTGCTGACTGTACCAAAAAATTAAATTTCAAATAATTATTTTTTTTTCTATTAAATTTACTTAGCTACCTACCAAAAAGTGGTAATAAAACGTTAAAACTGATTGTTTATTAATAATATATTACATATATGTAGAAGAGAAAAAAATTGTTGAAAAATTTAGATCTTTTTTTTAAATTTTATTGTACCTAATTGAAACATAATATAACACAGAATTTGTGTTTTATTTAATCATGTAAATACCCAACAATATAAACGTAAATAAATATAATCTTTATTATTTATAAAGTATTGAAATAATTTCGTAATTATGAACGGGTCGGTGAGACCCACCCCAACGTCCGTGTAACACTTTTCCACCCCCATGACGCCGGGTTAATTGCCTTTTAAATATATATATTTGAGGCCTCTGTTTTTTCTAGAATAATAACGAATACTGAAGTATTATTGTAGATTAAGTAATTTTAAAGTTGTAGAAATATGTACATTTATTCATTACTTGAAATTATAAATCAGTATTAAGTTAAGAGGAACTTTATAATAATTGATTATAAAATATTTAGTCGCAGGATACAGCAGTAGACAAAAACTTGACATAAAACGGTATACTAATCCATCTGGCTTGTTGGAGAAGGGTCCTTCTTTCTTTGGGAGACGCCTGTTCCTGTAGTGTCACAAGCTATGACATAGAGCAGCTACTTAATTTAAAAAGAGACATAATTATATAATCATCATAATGTCCCACTGCAAGGACCAGCCTCCTCCCGTGAGGGAGGGACACTTGGCCTACTAATACCACGCTGGCCAGACTGATTGGTATAGGGTTTATTTAAAGTTTTCCTTGTTTTTGTTTCGTAAAGATAATATTCACGGATAGTCCCTTAGTCGGTTTTGTGACACCCATGGGATGACATGGGGTGGTGACATATTGTATTCTTACTCCGTCACCACACGGAGAATATATAATAATAACTCATTACTTACACTGTCTACAATAGTTAGGTGTAACAAAAGCTTCAGTCAGCACTATAGGATGTGGTACACTGCCATCACTGTCAATATCCAAATGGGAGAAGATGTAATCAAATACTTGTTCTTGTGCTTCAAAATGTGTCACTACATTCTTGTCAAACTGAGTCTTTAGCTGAAATCTATAGACATGTTTCTGTTAGAATTTAGTTTATTAGGACTGAGTCTGAATGTTCTTTGTGTCTGTTATAATAATGTTTGTAAAAGTCCCCACAACACAGGGCATGAGCTAGGGCTCATGCCCTGTGTTGTGGGGACTTTTCTTAGTGCAAGAGATGTCTTTTTTTAAATAAATGAATCATCCACAGACCTTTGATCCCCTCCAGCAAGAAAAGATGTTCACTAATGGCAGAGGGAAACTTCACCTACTGATACCAAATTGGTCAGATTAGCAGGGTTTCCTATAAAGTTTAAATTCTTTCTCAGGGCTAATTAATATTGTTCCTTAATCTTCTTAAATAATACTCCATCACCACTAAGTATGGAGCTACCATAAACATTTAGGCCCACTGTTAACCTTTTCTAACTTAATAATCTTTAACATTTAATTGTTTGAATAAGGCTTACCTTACAGCTTCAATATTTACTATATCATTACCAATCTGAATCGGTGGTGTAGCTGGCGGCTCTGCATCTTTTTTACATCTATCCTTTCTGGGCCTAGCAATCAAATTCTTGAAAATCAAATTAGGTTCATCGTAAATTGACCATCCCACTCGACATTGGTATGAACCTATGATTTTATTTACATTTTAGAATCATTATCAAACCAAACGAATCAATTTTAATTAATGTTTTATTAAATACTAACCATTATCTATCACTAAAGGTATGTGTCCAAATTTTAAAGTTGGACTGTATTCATGCACTATGTCGGGTACTGTTTTATAATCTTTTAGGACTAATACGTTTTCCACATCCATGATTAACGAGTCACAAAACTATGAATTAAATAAGATAACCGGCAAACACATAAATAAATAAACGAAGAGGAACAACAACCAAGCAACGAGACGAATCTGTTTTGACAGTGACATTCATATTCATAGACAAGAATAAAATACTGGACAGTAAAAGTCATAGATTATCAGTGTATGGTGTGGTGTTGGTGTCTGTCTCTGCCAAGAAAGTCTGGCCATAGTCCTTTTAGGGTAAAGATATTCAGTAGTAAAGCGCAGAATAAATATTAGAACCAGTCAGACTTTGATCAGTCTTGATTGCTTTTTTGCTGTTTACTGGAATTTGATTGATGATTTTATTAAATAGTTCATTTGTTTGAGTAAACACTCTTTTCACTAGAACCCAAAGGTTTTATGGTAAGTAAATTAATGTTCTCTTGGTCATCGTAGTTATATTCCTCACACATTCACGCAACGCCATCTAGTCCCAAACTAAGCCAAGCTTGTACTATGGGTACTAGACAACGAGTGCGGAACGTAATACAGCATCGTATCTCAGTACATAGGAATCACTGTTATCAGATATCACTGTCCTTAAGGTGGGTCTACGCTAGACGAACCGAGCACGAGCGGAACACGAGCCGAACCCAATTCGTATAGTGTGGACCGACTTACAAGCCTCGAACGAGTGCGCTGCGAGCATTTCGTTCGTGCTCGGCTGCGTTCCGCCTGTTGTCGGTTTTTTGACGAACACAAAGGGATTTGCTTCGCGCTCGCAGTGCGCTCGTGGACGTGTTTAGTAACAGACGTCGGTCGCTCGAGCCGAACATCATGGAAACGTGGACCAAAGATGCTTCCGTGGAATTAATTGAATTATATAAAAATAATCTATTGATATGGGACCCAAAACATGAGGATTACTATAAAAAAATAAGAAGCTTGATGCATAGTCACGTACATCCCAAGAATAGGGTAAGGATGTAGAATTGTGCAATATCATCCATATTCGCCAAGAGCCGCGAGCTCACTGCGGAAAACTACGTTCGAGGACAGTGATCGTTGTACGTCCACACTTGACGCCACGAACGACGAAACCGAGAACGGCTCCGCTCGTGTTCGGTTCGTCTAGCGTAGACCCACCTTTATACATCACCTTTTACAGTAAACACTGTTCGTCGTAACTACTGTTATTAAATACCTCGGCTCACAAAAAGAACCTCTGGGAAAGAAACTCTTTATTGATTTAAAAAGACAACTTCTGCATTAGAGATCAAGTTCTGCGTCTCCCTAGGACTATACAAACATCAATTCATCGGACACAAAGAACATCAGGACGCTCATTTGCGGGTCACACAAATAATTGTCCTTCGTGGGAATCGAACCCGCGACCATCGCGCCTTCATCATCATAACAGCCCATTAATGTCGCACTGCAGGGACGCAGGCTTCGCATCGCGCCTTAGAGGCAGCCAAATCTACTTTATAAAAATAAGTCGGGTTTTCCTTCCTGACGCTATAACTCCAGAACGCACGAACCGATTTCCATGGTTTTGCATTTGTTGGAAAGGTCTCGGACTCCGTGAGGTTTATAGCAAACCGTTATAGCAAAATAATGCCCGCGCGAAGCCGGGACAGGCCGCTAGTACTTAATAAATTGCTAAATTTCGGGTTTCTGCCTCTGACAGATATCCATAAATCAAATCACTTTTATTTCCAAGACATTTTGTGTCTTTGGAAATTTCATAAGTGCGGTGAATACTGACCAAAAACCCGGTGGGTTTTAAAATTTACCCACCGGCAGTCATACGTCCCAGAGAAATAATATTTTACGACCCGCCAGCATCACGAACAAGCTAGAGTACCCATGGCCTTCCTCGAAAACGGCTAATTGTAAAGCAACAGAGATAACACACAAAAATAATTAGCATTAACTGCCCCTGACGCAAAATTTCATAACAATTTCTCTTGTAGTTACTTCAATGACAGTATTGGCTTGAACTGACCTATCGATAGTATTGATAAAATGTTTTTCTGATTAAAACTATCGATAGTTCGGCAACACTATAGTGACATACTGCTTCTTCATAGTATGTTTGAGGCCCTGGAATGAAGTAATAGGAAAGAGGGAAAGCTTGTGCCATCAGAGTGCCACATTTTAATGGCTCTTATAGCATGTTTATTGACTGCTACTTTGAGCTGTACCTAAATTACGTCAAAGAGAGTAATAAAATAGAAATTGATACAATAACAATGTAATATGATGAACTTTATTCACAATACTGTTAATATACTTAATCCAGTTATCACTTTACAATCCTCTAACAAACTAATAATTTTTAAATCATTTGATACATAATACATATGATACATAATACATATGATTTGCATTACTACATTTTATTTAACAAGTATCTAATGACCTTTTTATATATAGGAATGTGTATGCTAGCTGTTATGTAAAACTAAATATTTATTGCACGCCTCTTCAAGATCATCATCGGGTATTTCTTTGTAGTATTTAAGTCATGTGCGAATGGAACGGAAGCATTTATTATTTTATATACATTTTTTTCACACCGATCTGTTTGATTTTATTAAATATTTAATAATTATTTAAAAGGCTACATTTCTTTCGAGCCAACGATAACAATGAAGTTAATATCACTCTATAAATAAATATATGATTTAGGCTTTAGCTCCGACAACAGTGCCAGCCTGTTTGTCAATTTGTTCTTTCTCCAGTTGCTTGCCAAGGTATTCCCTGAAAAAAGGAAGAATAGCATAATTAACATGTTGCCAGCAGGTTCCTAAAAGTCTAGTAAAGGGCTACTGCAGGGTCCAAATAAAAAGTTGTAATGTAAATTAAATGATTCAAGAGATAGGTAGCATATATGGTTTTTATTGGATTACTATTTTGTCTGCTGGCAGTAAGGAGAATATAGGTTGTTGCACTTTACACCAGTCCAACACCATTCCAATGTCGATTCGGTATTAACGGGTCGTCGACTAGGCAATCGACTCGTCGGTCACCAGTGGACAACTTGGCGTTAATGTGGTAGGAACGTGTAAAACTCGTTTTATCTGATTTTCAACAGTACTCGGAACAAGGAGACAGGGGGACTGACGGATAAGCAGGCAACGCGTCGCCCGCTATCAGTGAACTTGTTTACTACTCGACTATACCCAAATTTAGAAGAGCTTACCAGTTGTGAACCATAAGTTTCTGTACGGCCAAAAGTGCTTCATATCGTACATTAGGATCTTCGTGACTTAACAGGAACATCACGCGCTGTTTGCCACCCAGCTGTTCGATGATGCTGTTTAGAAATACATAATTAGAGTTATAAATTTACTCATGGAACTAAAGTCCAAAACATTTCATTGACTTAAATTAATCATTTTTTGAATAAGCCAACCAAAGTTACATCCAATGAAAGTCATTAGCTGAGTTCATAAATCGTTTGACCATGTCTTTTCCAGGCAATATGGTGTTTCCCAAACACAATAAAATCTAAAGATAGCGCGCGAGTTGAATGCAGTCGGGGTCTGAGGTAAAGAGCGGGAGCATCTCCCCCCGCTATCCGCACGCCCCACCTCACGCGCCTGCAGTGTAGTGCTGTGCCATCCTTGTCAACTATCGTACGTTTGTCGTGTTATTGTGTTAATAGTAATACTGAAGTTCCCGTGTTATTTTTTTATGGGTATGATTTAAGCTGTCACCAATTTAATTCATTTTGTGTTTCTTAAATAATAGGGTTTGCCCTCAAAATAGTAGATTTGTCACCAAAATGTAGTCACCAAACAATATAAAATCAATTCCACAATAAATTACTGAAAATCATGGAGATATGGGGTCAAGTACCAAATAAATGGTTTTGTATGTATTAGAATAGGTTTGTCCTAATAGTATTTAAGCAAACTAATTTAAAGAGATCACCAATAAATCATATATTTATTATATGTATCACTAGAAAATTTCATAAAGGTCTAAAAATGTAGGGTGGTCGTCATCATCCTTTCAACCAAAAGAGTCTACTACTTAACTGGCCATGTGCCTCCCCCAAGGGTCGTAATTTCCACAGGTAGTATAAATATATTTAAATTAAATTTCTAGCTGAATAGTAAATAAAACACTTAATTAAAGTCAAAATAATCAATATTTATTGTTAAAAATAACAATCACTGAATAATCAGCGCTGGTTTGGATTTTGAAGGGCGCCCCCTTTTTCTTTTCTGGCCGATAAGTAAAAACCCTTCCCTTCCTCTTACCTTTGAACTATTTTCATTAAAATTATAAACTGATGTATTAAATTGGTAACGAATACATGATTTTAATAACTGAACAAAATAAAATGTAACTTATGTATTGGTGACAATATAACAAATAAAAAGGAGTCGCAGTCAGGGATCTATTAATCAATTTATTTGGTGACAGATCTATCATTCTGAGCACCAAGCTATTATCTAAGTAATATAACTATTATTATAAGAACGAAGTTTATATTCATGTAATGTACTACAATTTTATTGGTAACCCATCTTATATTTTACACATTATATTAACAATAATTTGGTAATTCATACCTGGGAACCTCTTTGTTTATCTGAGAACGAAAATATTTCGTGGCGATAGATCTATTTATTAGGTGATACAACTTGATGACAAATATAAATTTTGGTGACAAAAAATATAGTTCCCTTTTTTTATTCCGTTTTGTGAAATGATTATTAAAAACATGAGATAATTATGATATTGTTTTTTTTTTATCATGTTAACCTAGTGTACTAAATAAAATTAAACTTATAACATTGTTTAAATTTATCGACATGAATGTCAATCAATAATTATAATTAGGTCACAGCACTACCGCATTCCTAAGCTCTGCATTCAACTCGCGCGCTATCTGTATGTGACTTTAGACTCACATGTTCCAATTTTTGTGACAAATAATTATATTCGAATTCCGTACTTGTTTCTTAATAATACACCTATGAAAATTTTTAGGATACAGTATTTTTTAAAACTAACAGATGCTCTTAGCGTTTAGTTTAGAAAAATCTTACCATAGCAATATTAATACGCATCTAAAATAAAGCCATTTACAAGTAATACTCACTGCTTTCCACGTGGATAATGGCGTACATATTCACCGACATCGTAGCAGGCGACCGCCAACACGACGGGGTCGTGGCTCTTCTCCAACAAGTGCACGAGAGTGCGTAACAACTCTTGACCGCGTTCGTTTAGACGCGCCGCGTTCTCGCGCCAGAACTTAGCTGACTTGTGGACTGGAGACCATTCCAAGCTGTAAATGATAAGGATTATTTATATATAAGCAGTGGTAAGTACACCATTAGTCTTAGGGTCAATTTATACTACAGCAGAGTCGAAGCGCATCGAAGCGTCAATCCAAAACTGAACATATCAAATTCAAACTTAACTCCACAGTATAAAGGTCATGGCACATTATACCGGCACCGCAACAGCACAGCTGCTGCACGGCGTCGCCTCGAATTTGAGACTACGGCTAGCTGCCGGCGCGCTAACTACGCGTTGTCCGCAAGGTGCAAGCTCACAGTCCGCGCGGTGGCCGCGAGGTGTAAGCTTGCTGTCACCGCGAACTCAATATTGTTTTAAGACATTTATGATTGAACACGCTTAGGACTTGCACGACTCGGAGTCGGCGCGTAATGAGCATGCCGTCGGCGCGCTGTACGCATAAGGTCCGCTCGCTTGCAGCACGCGGGCTGCGGGTCGAGTTGTGTGGTAGCGGCAAGCGCGCTGACTGCCCGCCGTTGGCTTTTTCATATTGACATTATGAAATATATTATACTACACACGATTTAATGCTCTAAATTGAATGACAAGTTAAATGCTGGTGTGGAGCGGTGCTGTTGCGGTGCCGGTATAATGTGCCATGACCTTACCGCACACATTACTTCTAAGATTGTGCGCAAAACCAATCAGCGTTTGTCAGGCGCAGGCGCGCGAATTCGGAAGAATGCGCGCATCTTTTTAAAATCTCCGAAGTAATGTGTACGTTACGCTGTGGAATTTAGGGGTTAATTTGTTTTGTTAAGTTTTGGATTAACGCTTCGATTCGCTTCGACTTTGTCTCAGTATAAATTGTCCCTTATTACGCTCTGTACCTAACTTAATTCGTGCGAATTCATACAGCCAATATAGCTCTATAAACGGTAGGTATATAAACACTCATTATGGTTGGCGGTGACTATTTCAGCACCATCAAGGATTTGTTTCATGGGCGTTAAGTGTTAGCCCAGACGAGGCTAAATAAAACTGAATTAGGTTAAATTTAAGACACTGCTATACAACCGTGTTTGTTTTCTAATCAGAAAAGAAAGCACTTCATTGTTACATTAAATCTTACAGTGATATGTTTATGAGTTTGGATGATCAGTTAATAACAAACATTAATTCATATTGTTTCAACAACTAGATGTAACTTCCTCTTCTGTAGACGGATTATATTTCAGTTGTATTTTTTTTAAAGTATGTTTTGAGCCATTAGTCTTGGATACAGAAATGAAATTGAAGGACAGAAAGTACTTCCAGACTCAAGACATTAATATGTTCGTACAAATCTTGTGAATGATTCTGTGGCACATGACAATAGCATAGACGACTGCTTTGTTATAATGGCGGTTTTATTACATAAATAAATAAATATTCCTCACACTTTCACGCCATCTAGTCCCAAACTAAGCAGAGCTAGTACTATGGCTACTAGACAACGGAAAAACATACTTAAATACTTTTATTTTTTTACATAGGTATGTTATTACATAGGAATACTTACCGGCCACTCTTAACCTCAGTAGCATATTGGTCGAATGAGCTGAGGTCTTGAACGGAAGCCTGGAGGCGTTCGTTCAGAAACTCGACGTCATTCATGATGTCTTCGTCATCAGAACGCTTCTGCTCCAAGATCGAAAGCTGTTTCAGAACCTTGCATTGAACCATGGCGATGCAGTGCTCCTTGGCGACCTTGAATAACAACAAAATTTAATTAATAATTGGCAAAAAAATTAATAAAAAAATTTCTTTGAGTTAAATATCTATAACTTCCCAGAAGTGATGTTAACTCATTCCCAGTGTAATAAGGTTGACTGTACATTGTTTTACTGTGTCTGCTGGCGGCACTGCGAAAGGGTTAAAAGGTAGCTGATAAGTATAATAGACAGTTCTGTGTCAGGTCCGGTACAGAAAGTGTGATGTGTTTATAGGTCGAAAATGGGCGCTGCACTGTTCATAAAACAATCCTAAAGTGTATATTTTGCAAAGACAATGTAAAGCAAAAATGTTTACTTTTATTAATAGAACTTCCGATTGGAGATTGCAATTCTAATGGATATGGTCCAAAAATTACACAATAGTTAAAGTATATTAATTCTTAGATTAACAGGTTAAATATCCCTCTGTAAGGTGAGGTTTATTGCGTAAATCAATCTATGATGATCAAGCTAACAAGTTAAATAAAAAACTAAAAGAATACCTGTTGGTCTTCAGGCTTGTCAATAAGATTCCTGAACACAGCGAGCACGATGCGTGTCACCTTCTCCTTGACGGAGTCGCTGAGGATATCAGCCAGGATGGGGATGGCATTGAACTTGTTCATCTTTTCAGCCAGCAGAGGGTTGAAGGTCAGCACCCATAGGCAGAATACGAGTTGGTATTGCACCTGTATGAGACAAAAAAGACAATATTTACAAGTGTTTTATTGATTGGTTTTCAATAATTATTTTAAATCCTCTATAAATCAATTTATTTTAATTAGTAAATACTATTTTAAATATAGTGTCATAATCAACACGATTCAGTAACTCATATTCCTGCAAAGATACGTTTATTAATAATTACTGACATTATCGTGATTGAATTTTTAAGCCCTCTATAGATCGATGAAAATCAATTACCATAAAAAAATTACAATCTACCCTTAAAATTTTTGCACTTCGTTTGATGAGTTTTAAACCTTATTTAATGTAGGGTTCACTTACCTGGAAGTTAACCCTGGAGGCCAAAATAGACAGCAGGGTGGAGATACCGTCGACAGATAAAAATGCGAAGCGGTACGCGTCAACGCGAAGCATCATTTGTAGGCAGCGGGCCACCGACTGGATGTAATCATTGTTCTGTGTACAAACATACATATTTTAACATTACATAGTAAGATGACACAATTCTTATAATTTTATTAATCGTCAATAAATTTCGATAGTCTCAATATGAGTAACACTTGCATATTTTGGCATTGTTTGCAAGAATACCTAAAATATCATTGGTATTTTTATAAACAATCAAAAATTGACAATTGCTAAAGTAAAACCAAATCGAAACTGATATTGAAATAAATAAAATTACAAGAATTGAATCAATAAATTTAAACACCTCATTAATAATTAGCGTTTAATTTATCAAAATAAAATATGAAGCATTGTAATGCCACGTCGATTTGAATCCACGTTCATAAGCTGAAAAGCAATTTAGGCTAAAACTAAATTATTTTCAAGATTTAAATTGCAATAGACGCATAAAGAAGGAATACAAATTATAACATAAAAATATTAAGTTTACAATTTCAAATAAATACTACTTTCTCAAGAATTAATTCCCACTGCCCTACGCTTACCTACACATTAACAAAGTTTAATAACATATATCACAAACTACATAGCAAAATAAAGCATTCTCTATTATTTATAAACATATTTTAGGTTGTTATTAAACTCAATTTCATTTCCCATAAATACTACTCGGGCAAATAAGCTTGACTGTACATTAAACCTGTACATAATGCAAAAGTACGCAAAGTTCTTGTTAAATTCGTCAACGTGAATTCTGCGCGAAACCCAGGGCCGAATGATACAGCCAAACCGATTTACCTGAGCACCTCATTTACATGCTAACGCTACAAGAAAACAAGTACAGGACGCTGCGCGAGATTAGTGTGATAAAATTCAAGTTTCACGTCAATTTCGCACTTTCCATCAGGTTTGGTATGGTCACATAGCCGTGTCTTTATAAAAAAATGTTGCAAGTTTATGCGCCCAAGTAGTATTTATCAAAAGAAATTATTCAAATAAATCCCTTATTACTCTGAATAAGACTCCAATCTGATAAGCTCCAAATCAACGGGTCCCATAATAATAAACCAAAGGGCATTACACACCTCATGCACATTCAAGAAAATATAACTTGTTACGCATTCTTATTAAGTACCGTACTTATAATGTGCCTAGTAGCTTCCTAAAGTGACGAAATGATACGAATGATCACATCGAAAATACAGTGTGTTTTTTTTTTGTGAAAGTCAGCCCGTGGAATCGCAAAACAATGCAAATGCAACAAGTCTGTTTAAAATTTAAATTTACAAACAAACCAATATTTCAAAACATTGTGACATGATTGATTGTTATTTATTATGGAGGCTTCTCTTTTTTTTCATTATATCCCAAGTCCAAGTTGAGACACAAAAAATATTAGAAAGTAATTTTACTGTAAAATACAGGTTACAAAACAACTACCTACTTATAACAAATCCAATCCATGTAGTTAAGCATAATATTATCAATAATTTAAGCAAGCACCACAATACCTTTATAATATCCTCCTATAGCATGCAAGTGTAATGACAAAGATTAGTGTTAGGCATGCATTTGCATATCAATAATTATAAACTAATTTTGTTAGATTATACACAAAATGTTAGATCTCCTAAAAAGTTTTTGCTATGTTAGGTAATAGTTTGTTATTATAGACATTTTTGTTTTAACACACATTGTCGAGTCTATGTACTCAGAGTACAGAAATACCTGATGCAGGGCAGGGAGCAAGTCATCATGCGGTTTCAATTCATCAAAAGAGCTGTAAAGGCTCGAGTATTTCTCCGGACCCGTCCCAGAAGAATGCTCTTTGTCACTGTGATGATGATGTTTCGGGGGTTTATCGGCTGCAAAATGCTGTTTCTCGTGCAGCAACATAACCTGCTCGGCATGCGCTAACTCGGCAGACATATGCTCCGCCTTACCAGAAAACAAACCTCTCAATGACAATCCATGCCTTATCAAAAGCCCCAACGATGCGTGATGCTTGTACGAGAATACACAACATTTTGTTACATATCAGTCAGTTTAGACACAGTAATGATGACATTATATCAATTTGGTAGATGGCACTAAGAAGCCATAAATATTTAATTAGTACTGAAATTCTTCAAATTATAACACATAGTTACAGATGATGAAGAGTTGAAGTGCATTGTTTGTTGAAAAAAGAATTTTATGGAAAAATGTTGTTTACTTCTGCGAATGAAGTGGGATAAGATGCAGAGCAATTTAAACATAAAAATTAAATAATGTAGGTCTAAATTAGTTACAACAGTAAGATTGTTGTTGGTAATGAGAAAGTACTCCCTTCATCAAAATAATTAAATTTTATGAGTCACCAACATTAAGATGTTGAGCAAGATGAATAGAATTATGTCCCTTGATGAAGGAATAAAAATTGCAACATGTAATCTAAAAAAGATAATATCAGAAAACAATATTTTTTGTGTATTTTGTGTTTATATAATATTTATTTTCCATACTCATTAATTGGCTGTAAATTTTTTTGATTTAATTGATATGATAATTAGTTGTTATTAGTTAATGTTAAGTTAAAGCATAATTAATTATGAATTGAAAAGAATTTAAAATGATTAAGTGAAAATCTGAAGAGCGAGCTTACATGATCAGAAAATCATGCACATTGTACACAGAGAAAAAAACCATGAAAACAATTAAAATCAAAATATTCCTATAGGTTTCATGCATACCAAAAACTACAAGAAGAAAATAAAATATCATGCAAAAATAAAGTATGCATTTAACATGATAAAAAAGAATTGATTATGTGGTTAATTAGTCTGTTAACACTCACATTGTTTTTAAGCTGGTCCTTAAGCCAAGAGAGGTAGAAATGTAAGTCACTCTTTTCCATCAGCTGGGGATACCAGCATGCCAGTTTGGCAATAATACGAGCAGTCATATGCTGCACAAAATCATCCTGACGGTTAAGCAGGTTTAAGAATGGCTGCCAGCCATTTGAATTCTCACGGAAGATCTTCACCCTGGTTTTATCTTCCTGTAAATAAACATTGTTAAACTTTTTTTTTTTTTTTTATATTTTAGGACCTAACATGCAATCGGTCGTCAGACCATAAGCAGTTTTTTTCAGTGTTATTGGCATGTAAGGTTTACTCTTCCACTGTCGAGTAGCCTTCCCGTGTTACTTGTTACTTATATGGTCCCAGGTGTGTAACCGTCTCAGACGTCGTGTGTGTGGACCAGGGGCAAGACCCCGGGCAAGTTCATTGTTAAACTTAATATCATTTCACAGATATATTAAATATAATAACATGGGTAGTTGTATAAAATACTGAGAAAGTTTATTTTAAACAGTGTATTGAAACAAAAATATGAATTACATGTACTTACGGAAAGGATGTCATCAATTAAAACAAGCAAGTACTGGATAGTATGATCTTTGCTGATGTGAGTGAGCAGATTCAGTAATACTTCAGCACAACCTTGAGGGTTGGTATTAGGCAGGTCATGGTGCCCACGTTGGTCCAATTTTTTAATAAATTCAAAGTCTCGTTGAGTGATCATCTGAGACCTGACAAAAGATAATAAATCAGTTTTACAACACATTAATCCTGCACCACAAGTTCATCTAAGTAAATGAACAAAGAATCAATACTTACTGCTGGTAAGACTGCCAGTTTATCTGAGTCTGGCGAATTTCGCTGGCTCGAATTTGCAAGACGCTGGTGGCTGCAATCATATCTGGGAAACATATTTAGTTTAAGTACACCATCACCCTTCTGGGGAAAATGAGCAGAATAATTATTGATGTTTAGCGCAAATCTACTTACCGATTTTTTCGTCACCCAGCGACGGCATAAGCTGACTAACATTTTCATCACCAATGTTAGCCATTTTGGCCACTGATTAAAATATATAAATCAGTTATTTCCAAAGAAGAACCAGAATCTTTTAGTTTGGAAAAACAGAAAACCTCAGCTGATGGGAGGTCTTGTGACTGTGCTGAATGACGTTAGTTTTATGATAGTGATAATTATTTTCTTACCTTCTCTGATAAACACAGTCCGTGCTAGAAAAGAAAGAAACAGCTATATGAACAAAACGGTTGCCTGCATTGTCCTTTCCTTTCAAAACGACAACATTACGAACTAATGTCAGTGTTATTCATAGATAAAATTAACAAATCAGGCTAAGCTCTCATTTAGCAGTTGCTAAACGTAAAAACATGAACTTATTGTAAATCGTCTCTTCACTTCGTACGTGGCTACATCTTATTTAGTTTCCTTCAGAACAATTTCTGCAAACCTTTGCCCACCGCTACTTTAACCGAGATAACCGGATCAGTATGTTGGTCACTTTGGTTCTCCTGCGCATCTCCTCATTTCTGATTTGAAACTGACAGGGTGGACTGTGGAGTGTCGGACGGAACCCGTCGCGGTAGTATTCAATTTCTCATTCTATCCGAGACCACGGCTGGCATTGGCCCCGGATTAACTCTGGAGCCTCTCCCTGGTTAGGGCGAAGAAGTCTCCGGTAAATGTGTATTTCACGAAACGGAGACCACCCTAGCTCGTACTCAAGGAACGCACGATGATTCGCTTGCACCCAGTTACTTAGGGAGATCGCTGCACGCTCTTTTCTAACCCGTAACTCATTATTTTAATTGAAGAGTATAATGTACTAATTTGCGAGTCAATCGGTCAAGTTAATTAAAAGTTGCTAACAAAACATAATCTCTAAAGGTTGTCATTAAGGGTTGAATTTCGAAAAATCCAAGTAAGGTACACCTTTAAAGAATACCCAGCTAAAATTTCACGTCTCTAGAACCAGTGGCTTAGGCTATGCGTTGGTATCTTAGTCAGTAAGTCAGGGACTTTGAATGTTATAATATGTCCCTTAAAATGGGCACAAGGTGGCAATATTTAAAGGAGGGAAATACTACGGCGGCCGTTAGGCCGTTTTGCACGCACAAAATGCGCGAGTTCAAAAGACAGTCTACTAAACATAATAAATATGACTCGCATGCGAGGTAGGATCACGTAATACTTTAATCTAAATGCGTTTAAGCACTGTGTCCTTTAAAACGGACCAAATCAATAAAAGGGTTATATAGATTGCAAATTTTAATAGGGATAACTTTCAATATGGTGGATTTTTAAACAAATCTCTAATTTATTTGGAGATTACCAAATTATCTGACAATAACTTTTACAACGAAAACCATTACAATTAACTCGAATAATGTAATAATCATGACTTGCGTTGTCTATTGATGACGGTCTGTTTATAACTGTAGCCTAGACTAGAATCCAATTATTGGCAATTATTAAAAAATTCCAATGAACCTAATAAACAAATAATTGAATTCTAAAAAATATTTTAAATTAATTAATTTATATACCCACAACGAAATAGCACGTTCGTTTTTCAAGTAATATTGTTATTGGATAACATTTAGCTTTGTAACAAGTATAATTAATTCTTTAAAATATTATCTAACCTATGTTAAGGTAATTCCTGTTCATACTGTGTTACTACTAATCAAAACGTTTTCCTTTTCAAATTGTATCGTTAAATATAAATTTAATTCTAAACTCACCGTTATATGTATCGGTATCTTGAGTTTCTGGTCTGATTGATTGCCATTGTGTGAATCTGTGTGTCATCGCTCCTTAATTTAATACTCCAAACCAAAAACTATTAATGTAAATTTAGTTTTTCATTGTAAAAGATCTTTCTAAAGTAATAATTAATAACTTTTAATTTTACAGTGTCATTATTTTGCTCTGCAAATCCTAGATGAACTGACATATTCGGCTGTAAATAAATTTGGGTACTGGCCAGTTCTTTTGTCATGACTTCTTTGCCATCAGAAGATTGTCAAACTAATGACCCAAGTGACAAATATCTTAGTGAATCGTTGCGTTCGCGATTTCTCGTCGATAATTCAATGAGAATAGTGTTTACTGGATATTATAATGGTTATAATGTTGAAATAAAATCTGTGGAGGAGATTGCACTTTTATATCACATGGGATGTTTTGGCAAAGGATCCACATCAAGATCACAGCCAAAAGTTGGAGATAATGACAGTCCACAAATAATGCGCAAGAGACAATTTTTTAAAAGAAATTACTGGTTTAAAAAATTTGGAAATTTCACCAAAACACCAGACATAGATACTTTTATGAAAGATGTTGATGATATTACAGCAAAAATTATATGTGATAGTGAAAGGAGAGCCACAAGGGATATAATAGACTTAGTGTCTAGTGATGAGGATTGTGGTGGACAATCCAACAATAGTAATGAGTTGATAGTCAGTGAGGAGCAGTTTGAAACTCATAGTAAGGGAGATGTAGTAGTCATTGTTCCAAACAGTGATTCTGAAGAAGAGAACTACTTTGCTAATATGAAACCAAAATGTTGTTTGAATAAAATTAAGATGGAAGAAAAATTAATGTTAACATTACAGGAAGCATTCTTTTTAATTTATGGCTTAGGATGTTTACAGATAGTCAGTTTAGATAATATGTTACTAACTATTGAGCAATGTTGGGATTTATTTTCTGTGGCTGATAAGAATTTTGTTATAAAATATGTAGTCTTCCATTATTACAGATCAAAAGGTTATGTTGTAAAACCGGGAATAAAATTTGGTGGTGATTATTGTAAGTATACCTACATTATTTTATTTATGAGTGCAGTTTTGTACATCTAGAACAGTTTCTTTATTTTAGAACATGTCTAATTATTTTTAGTGTTATACAAAGAGGGACCTGGCATTGCACATGCAGATTACATAGTAATTATTAAGTCTCAATGTAAGAAACATGATTGGATTTCTTTGCTAGGTCATGTAAGAATGGCAAATACTACAGTGAAGGTAACTATTTTTATTTTACTATCTATTTCTGAATAATTATTGTTACATATCAGCTAATAGTCCTCCAGTGTTGCTGGTCCTAGGCTTCCTCGATACTTTTGCACTGTGTGCAATTTTCAGCCTTTTTGAAGATGTATGAGGGACACATTTGTTACCTGTCCTGTAAGGGAAACATTACCATGTTACACCCCTCTAAGGCCAAAAGTACAGGGAGTAATTTTGGCAAGGGTATTTGTTAAATACCTACCCTATTACTTACTTACTCCTTACGCTGCTGGCTCAATGACAAAATGTGTCTTGGCCTCCGACACAAGAGAACACCACTCTGCTCGATCCTTGGTCGCCCTATTAAGTTGATATAATTTAGTTTTAATATTATAGGATTACACAAGCTGTCTGTGTAATCTTAGCTTCATAATGTATTGTAATATATCTGTATTGGATATTATAATGGAACATATTTATAAGAATGACTTCCTATGATTGTATATTTTATATGAATAACAACAGGATTTTTATGTTGCAGGAAATATTATTAACAGAAGTTATAGCACCTGTAGAAATGAATATTAATTCTCCAGAAAACTTGAAGGGTTATAGCATAAAGGAAGTTGTATTAAGTAGGAATATACCAGTAACAATAAATGAAGATGACTAAACACTTTTTTATTTATTAACAATTGCACTAGCCTAACTTAGGTTTAACAAAATACATTATGCTCGTTTGATAGGTTTCTTAATGCCTGTTTTTCTGTATTCACTTCTCTGTACCAAGTATTCTTCTGTGCATGTCTTTATAAAGTCTTCATTTTGATACCAATTGCTTAGACAGTCTTTAAGAATAGAATTCTGATTACGACACTTGACAACCATCAAAAGAGATGAGTCTTTGCAGCATTTTTCAAATTCTGCCACTTCTTTAGTACATCTTTCCACTTTAGCTTTCTCTCTTATTAGTTTTGGGATAATTACATCGACTTCAACTCTCCTTAGAGTTCGGTCTTCGGGATCACCTGTAAGATTTACAGTAAAAAAAATGTTTATCTTGAAAAGTAAAATATAGTTAGTATTGATGTTGATTGACCAACTACTGTACCTAGTCCTTTAGGTCCATCTGAAAACTTTGTAGGCAAAACAGATTTTGCAGCCATTCTTCTAAATCAATATTATATTTACAATAAACAAATAACTGAACAGGACCAGAAAACTGCAGTAGGTAATGCTGTCACTGTCAGTGTGTGACATAAAATTATGTCAATGTCAAGTTTGTGAAGTTTTTGTGACATCAGCTGAATTGTAGACTGTTTCATGAATTTTTATTCTAGAACTTCTGTTCTGTTTATTTAATACGATGGCCCCATCGTTTCCCAATGATTCTGCCAACGTCAAGGTGGAGAGAAAGTATTAAAAAATAAAAATGCCCGGTCTCTACTAAAAACTGAAAATACAAAAGTTAGTTTGATTTCTATTACGGTAACTCAAACAAAACAAGAAAAAACAAATAGAAATGAAGCTTGGTAAGTCATCAGCAGAAAGGTAAAATTCTAAATAAAATAAATCATATAAATACATACATTAGACTGAACTTACCCCCGATTTCCGAATGACTGATCAAGTAAAAATTAACTGCATTTTATTTACTGGCAATATTTTGCATTTAAAACATTTTATAGCAACACTTAAATGAGGTTGCATTTTCGACGTGGGCTGTCATTTTCGATTGCTCTAAATTGAAATCATTCGTTTCATTCCTTGTTTTACAGCCCCATTCATTTTGGATTTTGGCCGAAAGTTTTCGGCATTAGTGTAAATGTTATAAAGATAATCGTGTAAGTATTAGTTTAATTAAATTTAGTGGCAAAATGGATGATTTCTATGTTATGAAGTTAATTACAAGTAATGTTATTGTAGTTTCATGGTAAACGAAATGTTGACTAATGGATGAGTTTGCTTTATTTTAGAGTGTAGAAGTATAAAAGTTCACAATGGATCGTCTTCTGCGTCTCGGAGGAGGTATGGCGGGGTTGTCCCAAGCGCCACCACCAACAGATGCTCCTGCTGTTGATACTGCCGAGCAAGTTTATATCTCGTCGTTAGCGTTGTTAAAGATGTTGAAACATGGTCGTGCTGGTGTACCCATGGAAGTCATGGGGCTTATGTTAGGTTAGTATTAATAGTTATTTGTGTTATTTTAGCAGTAGCTATAACAATGGATAAATATAAATGCTGTATCATCATGCAATTTGTTATTAGTATACTTTTACAGTTTAAGCATCATCATTGTTTGGCTAAAAATATTAATGTCTCCCTAATGTTTTCCAGGTGAATTTGTGGATGACTACACAGTTCGTGTTATTGACGTGTTTGCTATGCCCCAGACTGGTACTGGTGTGTCTGTAGAGGCAGTTGACCCTGTCTTTCAAGCTAAAATGTTGGATATGCTAAAGCAGACTGGACGTCCTGAAATGGTTGTTGGATGGTATGTATTATACTTTTGGAATAATGATAATATAGAAGGTTCAGTTAGTAATGATGACTATATGTTACTAAAATTCATTCTAATATGGAACATCATGCTGCTGGTGGTTTTCTTCCTGGCCTAGACCTGTTATACTAGTGGAATTGTTAACAAAAACAAACAATTTATGGACCCCATCAAGGGGTGATGGAAACATCTGGAAAGGTTGTTTTAAATATGTTCAGTAGCATTATATCCAATTTATGAGAATGGAACTTTAGCACTTCCAGCATAAATGTAACTTATAACTACATATTTTACATATTATGTGAAATGATTGTGAAACAGAAATAACATCCAGGATCAAGGTTATCTTGCGTGGTATTTGAAACCGCAACCTCATGCACAGCAGCCACATACATTACTGTTTTGTCACTGAGGCAATCATTATCTTATTGTAACAAACTATTAACCTCTCAGACGTTTAAGACCGGATCCGTACAAACCCCTTAGTCTGTGTTGTCCCGTATCCGTCCCAAGAATACCGGCTCTGAATTTACGCAATTATAATGCCTAACCACATAAAAATAACGTATTTTATTGCTTGAAATCTATTCTATGATTATCAACCAACCATAAAAAAGTGTTGCTCTTAAAGAAAAGAATGTACTTACAATGAAAAAACTCTTTAAAATGACTGGCTATGAGGATGATTGCCGATGGCGCGCCGATTTGCTATTTTGAAATTCGTTTTTAGGAGTGAATTATTGTTGTAATCTTAAAGTTTTTTGGAAAATTGATTGGAATATTGTCTAGGAATGTGTAAAAATAAATACAACAAAATTTTGTGAACAAAGGAGAATGTTTTTTTTGGGCTAAAAAGTCAAAGTCTGTCCCCAGGTCACCAACTAGGTTCATTACAAAGATTGATAAGTAAACAACATTTTCTTCTAAGGAATCAACAAAATTCGCCCCACAGAAATCTATATATCAGCTGTTCAAAAAATAAAAGCCCTGTGGCACTCCAAGCAGTTATCTACTACAAAGCCAGTCTGTCCCTAGGTCACCAACTAGGTTCATTACAAAGATTGATACGTAATCAACATTTTCTTCTATAGAATCAACAAAATTCGTCCCACAGAAATCTAGATATCAGCTGTTCAAAATCTAAAAGCACTGTGGTACTCCTTGCAAAAGTTATTTACTAAAAAGCCAGTCTGTCCCCAGGTCACCAACTAGGTCTATTACAAATATTGATACGTTAACAACATTTTCTTCTATGGAACCAACAAAATTCGTCCCACAGAAATCTAGATATCAGCTGTTCAAAATCTAAAAGCCCTGTGGTACTCCTTGCAAAAGTTATTTACTAAAAAGCCAGTCTGTCCCCAGGTCATCAACTAGGTCTATTACAAAGATTGATACGTAAACAACATTTTCTTCTAAGGAATCAACAAAATTCGCCTCACAGAAATCTATATATCAGCTGTTCAAAAAATAAAAGCCCTGTGGCACTCCAAGCAGTTATCTACTACAAAGCCCGTCTGTCCCTAGGTCACCAACTAGGTTCATTACAAAGATTGATACGTAATCAACATTTTCTTCTATAGAATCAACAAAATTCGTCCCACAGAAATCTAGATATCAGCTGTTCAAAATCTAAAAGCACTGTGGTACTCCTTGCAAAAGTTATTTACTAAAAAGCCAGTCTGTCCCCAGGTCACCAGCTAGGTCTATTACAAATATTGATACGTTAACAACATTTTTTTAACCCAGCGAAACCAAAAAAAAAACGGGTATGCCTAGATTGTACTCTAACTCTTAACAACCAGTTATTACCGTTAGAAAATGTTGCTTATGTATCAATCTTTGTAATGAACCTAGTTGGTGACCTGGGGATAGACTGAATTTTTAGTAGATAACTGCTTGAACTGCCACAGGGCTTTTATTTTTTGAACAGCTGATATCTAGATTTCTGTGGGGCGAATTTTGTTGATTCCTTAGAAGAAAATGTTGTTTACGTATCAATCTTTGTAATAGACCTAGTTAGTGACCTGGGGACAGACTGGCTTTTTAGTAAATAACTTTTGCATGGAGTACCACAGGGCTTTTAGTTTTTTGAACAGCTGATATCTAGATTTCTGTGGGATGAATTTTGTTGGTTCCATAGAAGAAAATGTTGTTTACGTATCAATCTTTGTAATAGACCTAGATAATGACCTGGGGACAGACTGGCTTTTTAGTAAATAACTTTTGCATGGAGTACCATAGGGCTTTTAGTTTTTTGAACAGCTGATATCTGGATTTCTGTGGGATGAATTTTATTGGTTCCATAAAAGAAAATGTTATCTTTGTAATGAACCTAGTTGGTGCCCTGGGGACAGACTGACTTTTAAGTAGATAACTGCTTGGAGTGCCACAGGGCTTTTAGATTTTGAACAGCTGATATCTAGATTTCTGTGGGGCGAATTTTGTTGATTCTTTAAACATGTAATAAGCTCAATGGTATAAGTCAATGTACAATGGTTACAAACGTGGGGGCAGCAATTTTTATTTAACCCAAAGCTCCTAGAAAAAAATCATTCTCCTTTGTTGAAAAATCTTTAACTTTTTGCAACAGGTAATGTTTGTACTGAATCGCTTTATACAAGTCTGTATTAAAAAAGGAAAACATATTTTATAAAGAAATGTTTATGAATAATTATTGTATAGTGTTATTTATCTTGCTAAAAGAGTCGTTGGTCATATTACGATTCATATAAAAAAACTTTATATTTTGAGAAATTCAAAGAGCGGTCGCGCGCTCGCGGCCGCGCGCGTAACTTGCGACAGACGACGGGTACAAGTTTGTATGGCGCTTTGACGTACGAGAGGTTAATATTACTTCAGGGGTAGGCCTCCTCTATTAGGCTAGGTGAAATATTGGCCTACTAGTAGTACTAGTAGGGCTAGGACCAGACCATAATATGATGATCTACCAATAAAAGATTTATGTCTTTTGGTAGATCATCATATCAACTGAAATATGTCTGAATCAAATCTGATTTGTGTCCAAGAATTTGTCTCAATGTCACCTGATAAAATGGAATTCATGACTTGTAAATTTGTCTTTGTCTTACAAGTTAACTGAAAAAAAAAATTAGACCCCTTCCACTATATTTAACAACATTTGACAGATTGACGTTAGTGACGTTCAGCAGTATCTCGAATGTAATCCCATTCGATTGTAAGCGATTTCGCGATTTTTCAAATTTCTTTATTTTACACATTTGGATCCTTACATCAACTTACATTATCATTTTATTATTGTTTCTTTCTTCTATGTTAAGAAAATTAGCCTATAGCTTAAAATGATACAATTATAGTTAGCTTAGGTATTATTTAAAATACATAATATATCGTGACACATTCGCGGGTTATAGGTAATCTAAAATATCATATTACATTATATAAACGTATTATGAAGAGTTCAGGTTTATTCATAGCATTTATTTCTACGGATTATTTGTAATTTGTTTCATAATGGTGGTAATCGTTATGAGTGTCCATCACTAAGTAACCATGGTAACTGAAAAAAACATGGGTACGTCCATGAAATACAATATAAGTTGTTCGAAAAATAAGCGGAAGTATTACGAAACTTCATGGACGTGAACTGTCAAAAAGCTAAACTTACGCTGGAAGGGGTATAGCAAAAAATTCTTTATGTTGGCATTTATCAACATGCTAAAAAAACAATGTACGATAAGGAATGCTATCTTAACCAATTTGTTTGCCCTTTTTAGTGATTAGCCACATTTTTTACTGTAGGAAGTTTATTTGGGCTAGGGTGAAAGAATATCCAACATAAATAAACTGTTTTTTCTATGTGTGATTTTGATCTAATACATTTCACAAGACTGACTAGACAATTTGTTGTTTTCAGGTATCACTCTCATCCAGGTTTTGGCTGCTGGTTATCAGGTGTTGACATAAATACTCAGCAGTCTTTTGAAGCATTATCAGAGAGGGCAGTTGCTGTGGTTGTTGATCCAATACAGTCAGTGAAGGGTAAAGTTGTAATTGATGCATTCCGCCTAATCAATCCAAACATGATGGTCCTTGGGCAGGAACCAAGGCAGACAACATCAAATCTTGGACATCTCCAGAAGCCATCAGTACAGGCACTTATACATGGTCTCAATCGTCATTACTACTCAATCAGCATAAACTACAGGAAGAATGAATTGGAACAAAAGATGTTGTTGAATCTTCACAAGAAGTCATGGATGGATGGTCTGACACTGTCTGACTACAAGGAACATTGTTCTATCAATGAGACAACAGTAACAGATATGTTGGATCTGGCTAAAAATTACAATAAAGCTTTGGAAGATGAAGAGAAGATGACTCCTGAACAGCTAGCTATTAAGAATGTTGGAAAACAAGATCCCAAGAGGCATTTAGAAGAGAAAGTTGATGTTCTAATGTCAAATAACATAGTCCAGTGTCTTGGAGCGATGCTTGACACCATGGTGTTTAAATGATCCCTATGTGAGACTTTTTATACTATTACATTAAGGCTATTACATTAGTAAAGTGGTATTAAATGAATCCTGTCTCACACTTTTATCTATTGAATGTATGATACTTATAATTTACTTAATTGTACCTAAAAATAATAAAACAGTTTTTTCATATACATTTATTACTTGAAATTCATTATGACTTCATAAAGCTAACATCTATTAGAAGAATACTTGTTCAGGAGCAATTTGTTCACGAATACTATTTATTTTTTCATGAACAGCGGGGTGATCTATTTTCGTAAAGTCTATATCGAACATTGGCCTCAAAGTATTTTGTGAATTGACAATATCTTTGATGATACCTCGGACTTTTTTGAATGCTTTATTTGGATTGTCCATCATTACCTGAAAATAAGATGAAACCGATTATATAAGACTGGCTAGTTCTAATGTGTTGGTTAGTTTTGGGGGCTCGCTTACAAGCAAGTTCCGGAAAATTTAGTGTGTAATGTTTGATTTGTTTTGCACTAAGCAACCTAGATGGAGTTGTACATGTAATGCGATAGAATGACAGCCAAATCTGAAAATAACCCTGACCACAATTGTCATGATTATTTTCGTCTAGCCAGCTGCCAGCAACATCTTCACGAAAAGTTGATTTAAGTATAATAGGTACACGTATATTGTACTGCCGGCCGTATTAATAAATCTCTAAGGTAAATATAAACAGTATTTATTTTTTCGGAGGAACCCTAACATTTATTTGAAGACTAAAAACTATTAATATCGTCTGCCAGTGACAGATATCATTATTCGCTTGTGGTGTAATTCACACATTTTTTAAAGGTGCTTTTCTTCTAACGTCGACTGTAATGCCGTTTAAAGCTGCTCAATAGAAGAATACTATATTGTTAAATTTTCATTTTATTATTATTCCTGGAGAATCCTAAATTAGCTTATGTTCCGCGCCGTAAAATCGGCAATCTACATGTGAAAGTCCCATCTAAATCGGTCCAGCAGTTTCGGAGGTAACCCGAAACACAAAAGTCAAAAGTGATTCTTGGCGTGTCCGTGGATTTGATGTTACAAATAGATTTTTTTTACATGTACTTATTGATTTTTAACTGTTTAACGGTTTCTTACTCGTATCTTCAAATTTTCTTGTAATAATTTTTTGCACGTGCTTTACCTATCATAAGAGGTCACATAAGTGGCCCAACACAGGATAACAATTCAAAATAACTTAAAATTGTATTCTTACCGTATCCCAGAATAAACCAGGTATATTCCGATGTATATTCTGGTAATCTTCTCTTTCGTTTGCTCTGGCTAAACGTTGCATAGTTTCTCCATATTCACCAGTGTCTCTAATAACCTGCACATTAACATTCTGATCGTACACGGTTACTTACATTATTCCTATAATGACTTAGTACATACAAAGTCTTTTCGTGGTAGGAAAAGTCATCATAACAGCCCATTAATGTCCCACAGCAGGGATGGGCCTCCTCCCGTGAAGGAGGGAAACCTACTTGGCATTTTAATACCTCGCTGGTCAGACGGATTGGTATAGGGTTTAATTTCAAGTTTTCCCTCTCTTTATTTCGCAAAGATAATATTCACGGATAGTCCCTTAGCCGTGCATGGGCACGACACCCATGGGATGAGATGGGGTGGTGGTGACATATTGTATTCTTACTCCGTCACC
Source organism: Schrankia costaestrigalis (assembly GCA_905475405.1). Taxonomy (NCBI): domain Eukaryota; kingdom Metazoa; phylum Arthropoda; class Insecta; order Lepidoptera; family Erebidae; genus Schrankia; species Schrankia costaestrigalis. The sequence goes on along the minus strand of FR997843.1, from coordinate 10,283,164 downwards.
ACACGGAGAAGTAGGTACTGCACGATTAACTTAGAAAAAAGGAGATTTAACGATAACATAATCAGTATTTTTCTCTCTATTTAATTTTACTTTTGATAAACCTACTTACCTACTTATATACCTACCTGTTTCTGACCGAACAAAACAAACGCTAGTTTATTATTGGAAAAGAACTTAAAGGTGTTCTTATCAATAGCTGTTGTTAATATTATGAGATAAAAACTTATACTAATAAAACAAACCATATTAGGCTCCAGGTGACTTATTAAAGAATCCCGATCTACGTAAGTATTTGCCATAAGAATCTGTCTGTCAGCTGAAAAAAAGCAAGTAGAGATAATTTGATAGTGTGCGTACGCCCAGCGGAATGTTGTTGAATTTAAAGATTTTAAGTATGCAGATATTTAGTGTGATACGTAGCGTAATTGTGTATGGTAAAAAAAATTTGTGTGCGCAGCCATTGTGGAGAAATTTCGTCAAAACCTGGTTCCGCTGGGCGAACGTTGTAAACGTTGTCCTGGCGGCACTTTTTTTGAATCCATGGACTTAGAAGAAAAGAAATGTGTCTAAAAATTAGTTTAAATTTGTGTACGATTGTGTATGTATGAATAAAATTAGTGTATGCATAAACTTCGGAGATATTCAAGTTTCCGCTGCGCGAACGTTTGGCCATTTGCTAGTTTTCATATAAAGCGCTTATTTATAGAGATGTAGATTTTTACATACGTTGTTTTGAATTTGTTTACATAAGCGCATAAAACAGATTTAGAAAAAAGCGTAGGCTTTAAAAGATAAAAATATAAACGTAAAATACGCTTATTAGGTCCTAGTTCGTATAGTATGCACTTTGGGGTTTAGATTTTCACGTTTATACAAACCTTGTAAGTGTCTGCAACATGTTGCCAAGTATCAGTGATTTTCCGTTAGTAATTAAAAAGTTATAGGACTATTCACCATAAACAGAGCACTGTTTACAAAGCAGTCAAATAGCACGATGTTCTGAAAGTTCTATAAAGAATTGCATAGTAAGATGTATTCCAATTATCAGTGTAATAATTCAACTACGCACATGCAAAATTTCATCTCATTAAATTCAGTAATTAAAGAGAAATAATTAAAATACTGACAGAGCTTTGAAAACCTACATAACCCGACCACGTTCGGATGGTTATAAAAAAGCGGCCGTGCCATATATTTAGGTACCATTTTAATATTTACAGTATAATACCGGTTTTGAATTGGTACAGGTGATAACAAAATTAATTATTGTTTCGATATAATCTAAGTAGGTATATTATTTATGACAAATAAAAATCATACAGCTAATTTTTACTCAATATTCCACGGATTAGGATTCTAATTATAGACCTTAGATAAATTAAATAACTACCACGTGTTACTGTTACTGTTTAGGTAAATAGTTTTTATTAATGGAATCGGTACAATTCGGAAACAATAAATAGTTGTGTGTTCTAAAATAATGCCTTCTTGTCGTGCTGTAAATAGCTGTTAGAAACGGTCTCCAAACTGTAATTTGCAAAACGCCGGCATGACATTTCATGTAAGTGTTTTTATTTCTATTTTATTACATTTTTATCAAAAAATCTGTTAAATTCATATTATTTCTCAGTATCAATTAAGATTTATAGCGACCGTACATGATATTACCGTTGTCCTGTTAGTGTCGTATGTATGTGAGCGTGTTCCCCTGCACCACACCAAAATACCTATGCAGAATTATTATGTTCGGTTAAGGTTAAAACTACAATATTATAACTACAAGTTATGAATTGCATAAAAATATTCAGAATACAGAAAATAGGCAGACTCAAATCTGAACAACTGAATAGTCTAGTAATGTGATCTGTGATTTTAATTAAGTTAGAAATATTATACTTACCTACCTTCATAATCATAATCGTTTATTGACCTTTGTATTTTAGTTAAAACTCATATTAGGTTTGTTGCAATATCTAACCATTGACAGTATGATTAGCCATTTCGCAAATTTTTTTGTCTAAATACATAAATATTATGTGTGATTAAAAATATTTTTGTTTCATTAGAGAATTACTTGTTAATTAAAGATTTTTTTATCGTAGTTAGTGTCGTTTTTATTAAAAAATATATATTTATTAAAGAAATAAAATTGTTTTATTTTTTTCTAACGCTTGTGTACGCAACTGTACCATATTAATAAATACTATACTGGAAGCTTAGGAACGTTACTTAGATGTATGGTACGGCCGCTTTTTTATAACCATCCGAACGTGGTCGGGTTATGTAGGTTTTCAAAGCTCTGTCAGTATTTTAATTATTTCTCTTTAATTACTGAATTTAATGAGATGAAATTTTGCATGTGCGTAGTTGAATTATTACACTGATAATTGCAATACATCTTACAATGCAATTCCTTATAGAACTTTCAGAACATCGTGCTATTTGACTGCTTTGTAAACAGTGCTCTGTTTATGGTGAATAGTCCTATAACTTTTTAATTACTAACGGAAAATCACTGATACTTGGCAACATGTTGCAGACACTTACAAGGTTTGTATAAACGTGAAAATCTAAACCCCAAAGTGCATACTATACGAACTAGGACCTAATAAGCGTATTTTACGTTTATATTTTTATCTTTTAAAGCCTACGCTTTTTTCTAAATCTGTTTTATGCGCTTATGTAAACAAATTCAAAACAACGTATGTAAAAATCTACATCTCTATAAATAAGCGCTTTATATGAAAACTAGCAAATGGCCAAACGTTCGCGCAGCGGAAACTTGAATATCTCCGAAGTTTATGCATACACTAATTTTATTCATACATACACAATCGTACACAAATTTAAACTAATTTTTAGACACATTTCTTTTCTTCTAAGTCCATGGATTCAAAAAAAGTGCCGCCAGGACAACGTTTACAACGTTCGCCCAGCGGAACCAGGTTTTGACGAAATTTCTCCACAATGGCTGCGCACACAAATTTTTTTTTACCATACACAATTACGCTACGTATCACACTAAATATCTGCATACTTAAAATCATTAAATTCAACAACATTCCGCTGGGCGTACGCACACAATTTGATAGGAATTATAATGGGAGTGTTAATTATTTGCTTCTACATAGTTCGTGTATTAACCTTTTAACCTATGTCTGAAAAAACATTCAACATCTAGCTCGCACTGCGCCACCGCCGCCGTCTTATAAATACTGATTGTTCTTTTTGAAATGATTAGCGGCCTTTACGTACACTATTACGCGTGAAACAGTAACCTTGCGGGAAAGAGCGCACGTTTAAAGTAAGTGAAAGAAAAAGGAATTGATCACCACCAAACAAAAACAAAAACTCTCACTGCGGCCTAGACACCTATCGCCGTCACTTCTGATCGGTCTTGTGAGCCTGCTTAGCCGGCAGTGAGAAGTACCAACCTTTATCTTAAACATCCATCTATTATCCACCTGTCACCTTAGGACGCATGGTGCAGGTATCCCATCAGATAGGCTAGGAATTTAGGGACGTTAGGGCTGTAGGGGCTTTAGGGACTACAGACTATCACCTTAGGTTCTCCTATCAACCCCAGCGTTGGTCATAAGCCAAACTGGCGCTGGACATGGAAACAAGAACGCACGATATTTATTTATTGTAGGTATGTGTAAAGGCCCCTATTGTCTTTTGGCGGTAGAGGCACGTTCAGTAAAAAATGCTGCGTCGCGTCGGTTAAAAGGTTAACAATATATTTATAGTTCAGCAACTTACATTGGTCGTTTTGGCTTGACAGGTACTGCCTGGCCTCAGTAAGGAACGCCAGCCAAAGGTGTAAGTCATCATTAGATGAGCTCGGTGTTATGTGAGCGTGTTGTCCTGGTGATACCCAGGGCTTTACACTTATAGACCGTATGTTATCTTCCGTGTCTAAAAAATATGAAGTAGTTAGGTATATTTTATAGTAATTACAGTAATAACAGGTAGGTACTCTTTCAAACATGTTTGATACAATCAAATTCAAGGATAAATTTCTTCGTATGTCTTTGAAAGACCATTGTCAAAATTTTGATAAAATGACAGCCAAGCAAAACAATTTAGGTAAAACGATGCGAGTTTTTTTAAGTTTCAAAAATACAAAACATTTACAAGAAAACTTGACTGTTAAAACTATATAATTAGAGCTAAACACTTGCAAGAATCTTGTCTGGGTGTGGACCTTCTTTAGTGGATATGGTAATGATAGCTATTCAGGCAAGAAGATTGATAAGTAAATGCTGAATTACTCTCATCATAACAGCCCATTAATGTCCCACTGCAGGGACGGGCCTCCTCTAGTGACGGAGGGATACTTGGCCTACTAATACCACGCTAGCCAGACGGATTGGTATAGGGTTTAATTTCAAGTTATCCTTCTTTTTACTTCGTAAAGATAATATTCACGGATAGTCCCTTAGTCGGCTTTTACGACACCCATGGGATGAGATGGGGTGGTGACATATTGTATTCTTACTCCGTCACCACACGGATAATTACTCTAAGCAGAGTAAACAGTAAACTACTAACTACTTTTACTTTTGTCTTGCGGTTCAATAAGCATCCCCGTAGGCTCAACAGCCTGTGCCGTTGTATCTTGACATGTAAACGTTACTGATTTGATTGACTTGGATCCAGAAGTCTCATTTGTCGGTACGGCTGAAAATTATTTATTGTTGTTTAAGTTATATTGTAGCAACATAAAATTAACGCAGTTTTCTTTTATATTTATAGCTTAGTTTCAAGAAAGTTGTAGATAATGGTTTGGAGTAGGTACAGTTAAGAACTGTTACGACTAGCATACTCGCATCGATGTAACGTTGGTAAAACGTCGTTTTTGCGACACGTAAAGCACAGCACCTACCAGTATACCCGACTAGGTACCTTTACTTAGTACGCCAGGCAGTAGGTAAACAGAGTGATTTAGAATTTTCTGTCAAGTTTTCCTTCTGTTCTGTTCTGTTTTTTTAATACAATGGCCCCATCGTTTCCCGATGATTCTGCCAACGTCAAGTTTTCCTTACCATAGTCAGTTATTATGACATCTATCACATGAGAAGGGGGAGTAATAAGAAGACATTACACTAAGAGTATTTATGACACGAGTTACTTGCCTTTTAATGTAGAAGAAGGATATCCACTAAAATCAATACTCTTCTGTTCACTGATACTTGTCTTTTTCGTAGATATTTTACTGTTCCTACAAAATAGGATAGAGTCATGTCGGGCAAAAGAGCACAATTTCTTTGTTTGTAAAGAAATGGTGCACTCTAGAAACTGAATTTAAAAAAAACATTTTAAAAAAAAGAGATAATTCGATAAATTATTTATTGCTTAGTTATTGTAGATAGTCTTACTTAGACCCGATGTGTGAAGTGTATGATGTCAAGACTGTAATTATAGAATGTATCATACAATTATTAGAAATGTTAGTAAACATTTTACAATAAATAGTAAGTAATTAACGACTTTTATAGTAACATACCTGTCTGTATCAGCAGGGGCTCTATAAAATGTAAAAAATCAAAGTTAAAACTATTAATTAAATTTTCAAGTGTGTCGTAGAAACCACGACCACGTCACAAATTGATATGGAGAATCCATATTCGCCCCATGGAATGTTCATCAAATTTCCACGGGGCGAATGTAGATGTTCAATTGCGTAGGTACCCTAATTAAGTATTATTATCAAGTTTCTAATTTATTGGAGTCATAACTAGATTTTTTTTTTTAATTTGAATATTATTTAGCTTGCGCATTTGTTAAACATGAGAGTCTTATAAACCTTAACTTAGAAACTTTAATTAGTTTAGTTAAGATGGTGACATACTCCGTCACCATCTATTAAATGTCGACATCCCTTCTCAAAGCCAGGGGTTTCTTCATCTTAAGGACTTCCTTAAGATGAAGAAACCGGAGTATGTCACCATCTGGTTCAAAAGCTGTTTTTTTTTCTTGGTTGCATATTGCAAAAGGGCCAAATAAAGAGCACTCGTAACCGACGCGCATGTACCTATGACTCGCTTAATGAATGTGAGCGAGGCCCAATCTGTTTACCAGAATCGTGACAAATGGTGTTCTGTTGTCTCTGCCTACCCCTGACGGGATAAACCGTGAGTTTATGTAAGTACCTATGTAAAAAGGAAGTAAATATTTGAATACGAACCGTTTATGAGGTGTGGCTGGGTAACATCCAGGCCCAAGGAAACTGGCGTACTCCTCAGTGGTTTGTGATCCTTTGAACAACGAGTATAAGCTTTCCTCCCAACTGATCTTATCAACATTATCATTTTGAGATAATTGACCCTATAAACAAATAATAAATTAGAATAATATTTGCAAAAGTTATACAAAATTAAGTAAGGTAATAAAATAAAACAGTTATTTTGAAAGGACTATAGTACATACTAGTTATCATCTAAGTACTCTAAAAAAAAAATTAAGTTATTATATAAGAATTTTCTAAATATGTGGTAAATGCCGCTGGTGGCACAATTATGTTATTCGCACCTAATATTTTATACAAATATGTATTGTGTCATTGTTTGTTTACCTAAATAAAAAAAAATAAAAAAAAAATAGAAGACCCGTAAGTGCAAGCGAGATAGATAAAGAGAAATAATATACCATATGAGTCAGATGATAACGCGATGCCAATAGTTACTGTCATAAAATTTAACATGACGGTATAGCGTACTGTGCTTCGTCATCATCAGCATAACAGCCCATTAATGTCCCATTGCAGGGACGGGCCTCCTCCCGTGGCTGAGGGATTCTTGGCCTACTAATACCACGCTGACCAGACGGATTGGTATAGGGTTTAATTTCAAGTTTTCCTTCTTTTTATTTCGTTAAGATAATATTCACGAATAGTCCTTTAGTCGGTTTTTACGACACCCATGGGATGAGATGGGGTGGTGACATATTGTATTCTTACTCAGTCACCACACGGAGGCTGTGTTTCGTATCTGTAACTAATTAATAGTGTATAAAATTTAAAAAAAAAGTATGTTAACATACCCTGGCCAGTAAAGCGATCAAATTCATGTCTTTTGAATCGCGAGCATTTCTACGTACTTCACTATCCAACAGTAGCGAGCACTCAGATTCTAGCACAAAATCGCTTTTTAATTTTTCATCCGGCAAACCCTTAAACACAAAATATTTAAACACAGTTTACTATGCGTTTCAAATAAGAATAGGACCGCACTTGCTGCCAACTTCATGTGGCAACTGTCATTTTAGTACGACCAACAAAAAATATCGTAAAATAATCTAAATAAAAATATTAAGCATTGAAAATTCCGAAAAAAACAGATTGTTTTATTTAACGAAAAAAATATTTTTTCATTTTTTAACGTTTTATTTCTTTGTTACATTGAAACAATAACATAAAAAACCTTACGAAAAAAATCGGTTTTATTGAAAATTTTGCCGTTTGTTTCACATGGAATCCGATTCGGATGAAGAACGTAGCTGTGATGCCAAAAGTAGTGTGGAAGAATTGGATTCCAATTAAAATTTAATTTATGTAAAAATCTATTGAAGTAAAAATTAATAAAATTTTGTGTTTATTTTTTTCCTACCGTACATAACATTCATGAAGTTCGTGAGCAATGCGGAACAAGATGGCGCTTTGACAGTCCTATTCTTATTTGAAACGCATACTTAGTAATAATTTTAATCTATTTTTATCAATTCAGGTGCATATAATAAAACTATAGACAACCATTTAACTCCATAAAAATTAGCTGTAAGGAGGTTTTTGCATTCTTTCTTAGTGAAAGCTTCAATGTTACTTCTTCTTTTGCTGACCCTGCTGGACCTGTTTTCACGTAAGTGTAGAGCTTCTAATCATAATTGGAGAGCTTCCACATATATATTTGCCCTAATCATATCCATTGCTTCATCCGGTCTTGTCCTCATTCATTTTAGGATCTTGTTGAGACACTTCTAAAGTCACCGAGGGTTGTGTCCTGCATGGTCTCGGCCATGACCACAATGTCATCAGTGCAGTTTGTATTAATGAGCAGGAATCAAATAAGTAAATACAAATCTGTCATACAAATTTCGAAAATTAATATTACATTAATATTTCATCTTATCTGAAATGAATGTAGTTACTTCCATTGTTTGTTTTATACAAACAATGTTATAAAGAAAATAAATAGGATAATTGTCTTTTTATTTCTTTAACGAATTGTAAAATTAAAACAATTAAGAACCGCCGACAAACACGAGGAGGGCTACTTATAAATATAATTTGATGTAAGCTTATTACCAAAATAACTTCATTAAGGAGTCCCGTTATTATAAAACGACCAGAAAGCAAAACTTGTAGAGTGTCGCGATCGTATGGACTGTCTCTTATTTGTTGAGTGTAGAAGACATCTCGAGCTCTGAAACAAATAAAGAAAATGTTTACAAATAGATAAAGAATATGTAAATATGTATAAATTACCTATAAAGCTGGTTAAAACAACGAAAAACTATTAAAAACCGTTTTTTAAACTCGAGACAGGATTCGAGCCTACGGCACCTGAGTACAGTCACGAGCAATAATATGTATACATTTTCACATTTTGTAAAACAGTTATCTAATGTTCTGCCAATCCAAAATTGAATTTTCGAAGATTACTTCAAAACTGAAGGGAACTTCTTCTAAATTACGAAATAATTTTGGTATTATAATGTCTAGATAAACGTGCAGATAGTTTAGAAAATTTGACAATGTGTACATATTATTGCTCGTGACTGTACCACCTCAGATACCTTGATTGACTTAATTTTTTTTTTCATTGTCTTCAAGTCTTTTCGAAATTAGCATAAGCATATTGATTAAACCTTTGAAAAAGTCATTAAATTTAAACCTTATAGAAAAATAAAAACATGGATACACCCACTTACATTTTCCGGTCAAGTTGATTTCCGACGAGAGTGTTTGAATCCTCCATTGTTGTAAGGATCAAATATGGCCGATATCCACGTAATTTTAACATCAAAGCTCCTACTAAATCCATACATACAACTTTTACCTTACCGTCTTTTACGCAGGCTTCCTCACGACCTAAAAAGAATTATTTTTAACGTTTATTAGATGTATGTAACGTTCAGAAATTATTTTATATAAAATGGTAATGCGGAAAAACATGCGTATCTATGTGTAAAATTTGATTAAAAACCCGTTTTGCATGTGACATGGAAAGAACGTACGGAGAGGAATCATAATTAAATAAAGGTTATACAATAATATGTTATACAAAGAAGACTGCTAGACCAATGCAAAATGAAAGGTAAAAGGCAAAATGCAAAATAGGTATAGTTTTGCTAAGCCAGTTTAGTAAGGATGATTTCCCTGCATCATTAAAAATCACAACCCAATGCCGGGGGGCAAGGCATTGTGAGGTTAAAGGGCCATTATGACTTACAGTTATATTATGGTTACTTTCCGTTTATATGTAGATTTTCTAAATTAAATTTAATTCCCATACTTAATCCGTAAGACTCTCCGTTATGCTCAGAATATGTCAGCATATCTCCTGCAAGTAACATCTCATCAAATTTCTGCGCCGTTACTTCTATGTAATGATTTGGAAAATGGTGATTGGCTGTCGTGTGTTGCCGACCTAGCTCTACGTTTGAACTGCATTCAGTGGCCAGACGACGTGATAGAGTTCCTGGAAACAAGACCATAGAAGTTTTTCAGAATCTCAAAAAGTCTACTAATAATTAAGAATTCAAAACCTTTTATCGTTAGAAAAGTGTTATAAAACTCGAGTATAAGAAGGTCATGTAATCATTGTTCGTATAGTGACGGAATAAAAGTACATGGTACCACTTCATCTCATCGCATGGGTGTCATAAAAGCCGACAAAGGGAAAATTTCTCCGTTATTATCTGTACGAAAACTAGTAAAACCTTGTACCCATTCGCTCCACCAGCTAGATAGAAGCCACGTTCGTCGTTGGAAGTCCTGAAGAAGGTGGTCCATGTAGAGAGCTCATTCATGAGCTATTATGATGGTTATTTTTCATAAGTCATGTTGCAAAGGGATTTGCTCGTATAGTGAAACTAATAAATCGTATACTTAACCAGGATAGCACAGCATATACAACTAACCTTTGCCAACACCTTCACGCCCGACTAAAACAACCAACGGAACGTCAGTGGTATCGGCTGGTGGTAAAAATGGCGAGACTCCAGCGCGCGATAGTTGTGATATGTACAGTAACCGTAGTAATCGTTTTGTAGCTTGAACGGTAATGTCGGGAAACATTTCCATTTTCAAACTGCGCTGTAAGTTTAGATTTTGAATTTTCACAGAATTTAAGACGTGACTAAGCTCTGAGGACACAAACATAATAAAAAAATACCACCAAATTGAGAACCTCCTCCTCTTTTGGAGTTTATTAAAAGGGGGTTTAGTTAAGTTTACTTTATCAGAAACATTTTTTGAAGAACGTCCTTTATGTGAGTGTGATCCATATGATAAGACGAGGTTACAATCGTGTAGTATTGTTACCATGCTGTGTCCAATTAACATGTTGTTATACGTAACAATAACATACAAAAAACATCATAAAAATAATTACCTGTTCTACTGGTTCTAATTGTGCAGCGTCTAAGCACAGGAGCAATGGAAAAGTGTTAATAATAACTTCTTTATAACCAGGAGTAATACAAAGCGGGTTGGCGCGGAAGTCTAACACAGTCAGGCCACGCATATCCTTCATGTATAGAGGCACTTCGAGCAGAATGTTAAAGTCATTATTACGAAGGTATAACTCCCGAAGCCTGTTGAAGAAAATATTATTTACTTTATTTATATAAGAATTGAATAGTTAAAAATGTTTCAGTAAATTTTTGTGAATTCTCCAATTTTAAATATAAAAGTGAAAAGGTGAAAATCACTGTTTGTCTTGGTTTAGCTATGTAATAAGAAGGGATGGAATATCTTCTTCTTGTCGTGTCGATAGCAACACATTAACAGACAGTACAGATCCTCAAGCGTACACGACTCTGGATTTGCAAGGCACGTAAAGTTAGTAAGAAACTCTTGTATGATTCTCAGTTTTAATAAGACTCAATTTGTTCAATATTTACCGAAAATAGTAAAGCTACAATAGCATTATTGGTTACATAATATCTAATACGGAAACATGTTTACATGTAGTGTTAGAAGTAAAGCGTCAAATACGTGAGCCGAATAAAATGTATATCCATTTTGATCGGGAATAGCGACCATATGCGCCTCTCTGAGGTACTAAACTACTACGAGACATACGAGGTCCAATAACTGAAATATGTTTCTATTTTGAGCATGTATTTGCTCTATGCTTTTAGACTCTCATAGTAACTGTTCAGTATAATACTGAGGTTACAATATTTTGGCTGTTATTCATAAAGCCAGCTGACTAAATCTAATGCCTGTTTTAAGTACAACTTATAAACGTGGTAAATATCATAAATTCAAATCGGAGACTTGTTTTTTATCATTTAATATACTACCTATTGGGTAAAAAGCTAGTGCTAAAGAATTTAATTGTAAAATTAAATTGAAAAACTATTTCCTATGTATAAATGTTAGACTATTAGGATGTAATACTCAGCCTTTGTTCCATTCATTAGTAGTACGGTTGATTCGTAAGCATTATTCCGTATTGTGGTTGGAACGTTAACGTCGCTAATTACTCACCTAGTGCAGCCAGCGAACATTTTCATTTTGCTCAAATTATTCTCGTTTAGGTTCAAATACTCTAGATGTAGTAAGGTCCATAAGCCAGTTTTGTCTCCCATTTCGAAGCCAGATATGTTGTTGTATGATACATCTAACCAGAGAAGACGTAGGTGGCTTAAGTTCTCTAAGCGTTGAATGTGGTTGAATGATAGGTCCAGTCGACGCAAGTAACTAAAAGTAAGTATTTTATATAAATTTTATAATGTAAACATTGGAAAATTGTTATCCTCGGTCTACAATCAACACTAAGATAAAGTATATATAGAGATATCCCAGTATACTCTATCACATGGCACAGGTCATATTATATCTACTTAAGTTAAACTAGTATTGAGTTGTCTAATATAGTGAGAAGATCTTTCGCGTTCAGTATACACAATAAACACAGTCCTTCTGAGGATAGGTAATATTTTATCGCGATGACTCACGTAACATTGAGTTTTTAGTCGTTTTTTTGTCGCTTTCCATCTTCAGGACTTGGACTGAGACGCAGAAGCATACTTAGGGGTACCAGCGTCTATACTTGACTCATATACATTATTAATTAGTAACGACACAGAAAAAAATATACCAACTTCAGGTTTTCTAGGCCACAAATGTATTTAATATTATTGTGAGACAAATTAAGAATTGTCAATGACCAAAACGCTGTCAAATCGTTGATTCGTTTAATGGCGTTGAACTTGTAGTGTACCTCAGTGAGAAACCATTGAGCTGAAAAGGGTAATAACATATTATACAGTGGTGGTCATATAATTAAGAACGCTGATATAAAGGGAAGATTTTTAAAAACTAAGACGCAAAACTCGTTGCCTGCATTTTTTTTATTTCTCTCGGTATCGTAAATTTTTTCAATAACACCTTTGTAGAGTACGTTCATACAGAGTATGTTCTGATGGTAAACGATACGTAAGACGTCCCCCGAATACAGCATTCGACCCTAAGTATACCAAAGTTACTTTAAAGCACGGTGGGGGAAATGTGAAAATTTGGGGGTGCTTTTCTGGAAATGGTGTTGGAGCTGTAAAGTTGATAGAAGGTAACATGGACCAGTTCCAATACAGAAATATACTGTAAGAAACAATGTTACCTTATGCTGAAGACGTTCTCCCGGTTATCTTGACATTCCAGCATGACAATGATCCAAAGCACACTGCACGCACCGTAAAGGATTTTCTAACAGCACAATCAGTTTCTGTTCTAGACTGGCCAGCTAATAGCCCAAATCTAAACCCAATAGAGAATTTGTGGTTCGAAGTAAAAAAAAAAGGTTTTTAGAGGAATGGAATTGTATTTTTCTTGCGAAATGTCAAAAATTAATAGAATCTATGCCTCGCCGGTGTAAAGCAGTAATTAAAAGCCGTGGATATGCTATCAACTATTAATTTTAGTTACAAATGTATTCAAATGCTTTTTAAAACTTCCGCGCTACACTATTATTATATTTTTTTAAATGTAAGTGTCATACAAAATAATTTACGAGTAGTGTATTAAATCGTTCTTAATTATTTGTCCAGCTTCAGTAATATTTGAATGTGTTACTTTGGTACAATAAAATAAATTGACAATAAAAAAAAATGCGTATTTATTCTTTATTACTAAGACACGTTGCTCTATTAATATGACTATTTTATAACATACCTAGTTGCTTTTTAGAAGGTACACATCTCTGCGTATGACACGATTTACATGAAAAACTCCTAGAACTTCAAATCGTTCTTAATTATATGACCACAACTGTATACTTGTAATTTAACTGACATTAAGTATGCTGACGGTCTATGAAGAGTTTTAATACTCAATCTAGAGGCACATACACATAATTAACATTGCCTGCATCTATAAACGAAACCCGTTAGGCGTAGAGTAAAACTTGAATACTGTCTATCTTTATCTTGTTTTAGTTGTAAAACATACTGCGGAGGCGCTTGTTCATTTAAAGTAGACAATATTCACCTTTTATTATACTTACTACTAATACCATAAAGCTGTCGAACGATCTAATCACAGAAACTACTGGTTCTTTTTTATCTCATGAATATAAAATTTATCGACAGTAGCCGAGAAGCAATTGATTGCACTCAAAAGAAGCATCCTTTGAGTACGGCATAATTTTTGCATTTGTTTCAAAGCAAAAGAACGTGCGAGAATAATGTATTGATTAGATTACTTACGAGTATCATATTCCAGTATTGTTGTCAAATTATTAAAATTAACGGAAAGATATTGTAGGTATAGTAAATGTGATAAAACAGTTAGTTCTTGCAGTTTATTAGAAGACAAATCAAGGTAAACTAAATATTTATAATGTTTTAACACGTCTATATTGAGTAGGTGCTGAAATTTTACAATGTATTAGTTAAACATAAAACATGGGAGTTGATTTTCTTGTTGGCTTATATTAAGCCCGATTTACACATCGATAAGTACATCTATACCAATCCGTTTGGCCAGCGTGGTATTAGTAGGCCAAGTATCCCTCCGTTACTGGAGGAGGCCCGTCCCTGCAGTGGGACATTAATGGGCTGTTGTGATGAAGTACAGTAGCGTTTAATCAACAACTTACTACTTAACTCGCTACTGTACTTATCGATGTGTAAATCGGACTTTAGACTAAGTTAGAAAGCAAATACATTCCCTGTTACATTGATGAAGATGAGAGAACATTGACCAGTAAATAACATGCTGGCTATGGGTGCTGGCTAAGTATGTAGGTGTAGGTTTTAAGTAAAGTCTATCTTGTCTCGTATATAGGTTATTAAAATATGTCCAATTTATTTAATAAACATCCTGCATAGAATATAAATTGTTCAGCTTTTGCACAACAGCCCGGGCAATGTCATGCTGGCTAGACGAGACAGTGAATGCTTAAGACGATAGGTATTTAGCTTAAGTACTCAGTAACCTACCTTGATTATTGATTTCAGTTTAAAATTACCTTTTTTGAAAGATCCAATTTTATATAAGCGTAGTCCCCTAAGATGGGCGTGCGTCGTAAGTAAGTCAAGCAAGCCGTGACCATATCTCTTGTTAAAACACCTTTTTCAAGTTCTGCCACGTCTTCCAATTCCCGTACCCTCACTATTGGTGAAAACACATCTTCGTATATATTAGGGAAATTGTAAAAACATCCCCATTTGTTCTGTTCATCCAATAGTTTCGTGACGTTTACTGGAAACTTTATTAAAAATTAATAAATTACATTATTTAAAATTACATAGTTAGTATTTTTAATCTTATAAAAGTCTTCCACCTTTCAGTAAGGATCGTGATGTGCAGGCAGTTTTCAAGGAGTTAAATTCTGTGGCAAGTACAGGACTGGTGAAGATCATTCCGGTCAAAAAACTATTTTGGACCAGCGATATCTAGCAACACGTGCCCTTGGTCATATCTTACAGAAGTCACAGTCGTGAAAATTAGTCCCAAAACGACCCCTAGCAATATTAATAAAACACAAAAAGCAGGAAATCAGAGTACCTTTTAGCGAACATAAAATAAAACCTTTGTCCGCTAAAATGTCTTTAGGGAAATACCAAGTGTAGAGGTGTGTCGAAATGTGACCCTACTCAAAGGTACGTTATACATCAAATTGTGAGGTTACGACAGTCTCGTACGACGGTGCTTTTATTATCTACATCATTGTAAAATATGTTTACGGCTACCATTAATATAATAGTAAGTTTAAGACTTACAATATCGAGATCATAAAAAGAGAGGGCATGGCTTTTGATAATATTAAGATTTGATTTTAATTTTTTGCTTGCGTAGTGGTTGGCCACTACGCAAGCAAAAAATTGTCGTCAAGCCTTTGCTTAACGATTGTGTCGTTACGTTGACTGCCGCGATCGACTTTTGACACGCTCTCCGAAGCATGGCGATGCTCAGGTTAAATACCACTGAGCGGTCACCCCTCAAAGAGATTAAGAGTTATTATAAATAGCTCTGAATCTTTCACTAAGGGACTGAAAACTATAGTGACGGAGGATAACTTAGCCAACGAATACTCTCTTGACATATTATATGGAATGGTGGATTTCATGTCAAATTTACTTTCGCTTTTTTTGTTAAGATTATATCTGTGAAAATTTCTTTCAACGGTTTTTATGGGATGGGTTTTAATAAGATGCGGTGATAGGACCATATTCCATTCTTCACACAGAAATCGGTTAAGAATGGGTTTCTTTAAAAACATTGACTATTTACCTGTTCCAATAAAGAATCATCCTTTGTCTTATCAAATAACAATGTTGCCGGTAAACCAAATAAGGGAATTGTAGTTGTTGGCGTTTCTGCACCTCCTTCCATTCCGTAGTTGACACTTCGACGGCTTAACATAGTTGCAACTAAAATGAAGGCCTAAATTTAGTATTAGATCATTGGTTTTTAGTGACACGACCTGATAAAACCCAGTGGGTGTCGTAAATGCCGAAAAAGTAAGGTCTGTAGATACCTATCAGCTCATTTGCACTAATTCAACATTTTTTTCTTTTATTATTTTTTAAAGCACTAGGGATCATGCCCTGTGTGACATTAACAAACATCTATTTTGAACCCAAAGAATATCCAAACCCAGGACAATAATTTGGGGATCGCTAAAAAAATTGTCCTGCGTGGGAATCGAGATCGTGACTTCGTGCACTTAAATAACCAATAGTAATTGATCTGCTTGAAAGTTAAATTACGTTTATACTAAACTAGCTGACCCGTGCCCCACTTCGTTGGGCGGCGAAAAAACGCGTTCCTTTTTTAAACATATTTCATTACTGCTCCACTCCTATTAGTCATAACGTGATACTATATAGCATATGACAAAATAAAAAACAAATAAATTCTAATGTTTATTATTCTCGATAAATAAACTAATCAACACAGAAATAATTTTTAAAATCGGTTCATTATATCCAGAGATTACCCCTTACAACGTCACAAACACAAAAACACACAAACTTTACCTCTTTATAGTATTATTATAGATAATTACCTGAATTAAGCTCCGAGTTCCAAAAATTTATAGCGGAGACGTCTGTCACGAACTTCAAGAAATTACCCGTTTTGCCCATTGCAGTAGAACTATAGCTATTTGGAGCACGATTGGTCTCTGAGGGTGGATGCTTATAATCCCTCACTTGATCATCATCACTCTCTACTTGAAAGGTTGTTTCTTTAGCCGGTATTGAATCCATTTTGATTTATACAAAACTTCTACTGTCTAGAATAATGCTAAGGAATGCTTATTAGACAAATTCTAACGTGAGTTAGACAGATATTAAATCTATATTTGTTTATATTATGACTTCTTCGTGAATGGCCTCATGTGAAATTGTTTATATTATTGTTGTGAGATTGACCCTGCCTATTTTACGCTTTAAGGTTATAATAATATGACAGTCCAATGACACTGATAGCTTAGGGGGCTTATAAAAATAATACCGCACATTTTAGGCCAGTTAGTAATATGATTGCTAAAGTGCCTATGCCTACGCCGCCGGTCCATCGTTTGATAAATATCTAGGCGGGTTTATTTTATGCTTATGTGTTTGATCTATGTAGTATAAGTATTCTAGACAGGTTTTTAGCCTTATATGTTTAACCTTTGTATTATAACATTCCTTGCATATTTATAAAACGCCATCTACACTGGGCTGCAAAGACAGCGGGTCACTAACAAAACTTAAACAAATGTAACGGCCACAAACAACATGCATCTTAATGCATTTCCTTTTAAAATAGGTTACATAATAGTAAAACACAGTCGCAACAAGAAATGTCGGTGTCTCACATTTGTTACTTTGAATACGCTGTAAGGTAACGAAGTCTTGCCTTTTGTTTTACGTCTCCTTTGACTACAGAAATCTTCTTAGCTTCCATACTGTGAGGTTTTTTATAAGGAACGCGGTATTTCTCATGTGCTGTTTCTTTTTGTACAAATAAATCTACGTTGTTAGCTTAAACTGTAGCCTTTTATTAATTTAGCATGCTAGTGATTAAACTCTTTCGATAAATATCTAGACAGGTTTCTTTTAGGTTTGTACTATATATTCCTGACATGTCCAATCAACGCCATCTACCCACAAAGTAAGCCGAGTTTTTACTGTAGTTATTTATTGCAATCTTTTTGTATTTTTTTAAGTCAACTCCTGCATACAAAGGAGCCCCACTCCTTCTGTCGCGGGGACTTTATCAAACATGAATGTAAAGCCCTA
This sequence comes from Schrankia costaestrigalis, assembly GCA_905475405.1. NCBI lineage: Eukaryota > Metazoa > Arthropoda > Insecta > Lepidoptera > Erebidae > Schrankia > Schrankia costaestrigalis. Next base: position 10,265,200 of record FR997843.1, on the reverse strand, counting down.
TTTACACATCGACAAGTACAGTGGCGAGTTAAGTAGTAAGTTGTTGATTAAGTTGATTTAAATAGATCTCCATCCTATTTTTTGGCCGATTTTAAATCGGCGAGACGCGAGAGAGGGGGCTACTTCGTACTTAACTCGCCAAAAAATAGGATGGAGATCTATTTAAATCAACTTAATCTTAAAATACTACTTAACTCGCTACTGTACTTGTCGATGTGTAAACCGGGCATAACGGCCACAAACAACTTGCATCGTAATGCATTTCCTTTTGAAATAGGTTACATAATAGTATAATAATAATAGATGAAATATCTAGATGAGTTGTTTTTATGCTTATGTATTTGATTTATTTCGCTTGAACTTAATATTCGCCTCGTCTATAAAGTACTACGAGTAATTTAACAGATATAAACAACATGCATATTTCAATGGAAAATTTAATTCCTTTTAAAATACGACATGCATCTTTTAATGCAAAATTTAAATCTTTTTAAAATAGGTTACGTAATAGTAAAACACAGTCGCAACAAGAAACGTCGGTGTCTCACATTTGTTACTTTGAATACGCTGTAAGGTAACGAAGTCTTGCCTTTTGTTTTACGTCTCCTTTGACTACAGAAATCTTCTTAGCTTCCATACTGTGAGGTTTTTTATAAGGAACGCGGTATTTCTCATGTGCTGTATCTTTTTGTAGAAATAAATGTATCTTGTTAGCAAAAACTGTAGCCTTTTATTAATTTAGCATGCTAGTGATTAAACTCTTTCGATAAATATCTAGACAGGTTTCTTTTAGGTTTGTACTATATATTCCTGACATGTCCATTCAACGCCATCTAGCCACAAACTAAGCCGAGTTTCTACTGTAGTTATTTATTGCAATATTTTAGTATTTTTTTTAAGACAACTCCTGCACACACAGGAGCCCCACTCCTTCTGTCACGGGGACTTTATCAAACATGAATGTAACGGACACAAACAACATGCATCTTAATGCATTTCCTTTTAAAATAGGTTACATAATAGTAAAACACAGTCGCAACAAGAAACGTCGGTGTCTCACATTTGTTACTTTGAATACGCTGTAAGGTAACGAAGTCTGCCTTTTGTTTTACGTCTCCTTTGACTACAGAAATCCTCTTAGGTTCCATACTGTGAGGTTTTTTGTAAGGAACGCGGTGTTTTGCATGTGATGTTTCTTTCTGTCTGTCTACTTAGTTGGCAAAAACTGAAGCCTTTTTTATTAATTTTCGCGCTAGTGATCAAATAATTAAACATAACAGCCCATTAATGTCCCACTGCAGGGACGGGCCCCCTCCCGTGACGAAGGGATACTTGGCCTGCTAATATTACACTGGCCAGAAGGATTGGTATAGAGTTTAATTTCAAGTTTTCCTTATTTTTATTTCGTAACGATAATATTCACGGATAATCCCTTAGTCGGTTTTTACGACACCCATGGGAGGAGATGGGGTGGTGACATATTGTATTCTTACTCCGTTACCACACGGAGAATTAAGTTATTTAATAATAATTAGACGGAATATGTTTACGGTCGAGTTTGAGTTATGAAGTACGATATGATATTGCATTTCTTATTCACATATTTTTTTCGTTATTCACATAACGCTATCTAGTTCTAAACTAAGCAAAACTTGTGCAGTGGATACAAGATAACTGAAATGTACACTACGTTTCGACCATCTGTCAATCGCGATACTAAGAACGCTACGCTTTTATTCTCGTAGAGGTTGCTGCTACGGTCTTTATTTAAGCTTGTCTTTACTGCTAAACTTGTTACTAACCTCTGTTTCATAACTGCCCATTAATCCCCCACTGCAGGGACGGGCCTCCTCCCATGACGGAGATGATGATGATTACATGATCCTTGGCCTACTAATACCACGCTGGCCAGACGGATTGGTATAGGGTTTTATTTCAAGTTTTCCTTCTTTTTATTTCGTAAAGATAATATTCACGGATAGTCCATGGGATGAGATGGGGTGGTGACATATTGTATTCTTACTCCGTCACCACACGGAGAGATATTATTATGTATGTCTAATAAACTATTCAATATCCCAATATTAGTATAAATATATTTTGATGGTAGTAGGTATATATTGGACATTCAAAAACAGTTTAACACGACTTCTCGCTTACTACGTTCGCGGTCTCGTTTAACTGTTCTTGAATGCCCAATATTTAAAAAAAAATATGCCTGCAAGCTTTGGTTAACAGCATTATATATTAAAATGTAATTGATACATTAGCTCATTATTTATCAAACCATATCAGGGCTAATTATGAAGTTTGTGAAAGAACCGCAAACATTACAGGTAAACACAATCTGTGAAGACGTTTCTAGAACTGTTTCCCGTCATGGAGAATTATTAAAATTTACAGGACAAGAAATAAAAGGAGAAAGAACATTAAATGACCCAATTCATTTCTCAAAGAGAAACCAACTATCGTTCACAGAATTAGTTTTAAAACAGACTATACCGAACTAATACTCAAATAAGTTGGACAAACTTGTGTCAGTTGTTCAAAAGACAAATCCCCAAAGCGTTAGAATTTAAAGTAAGTTTATAACAAACAGCTTTGACTTGTAGTTGCACGTACAATGTGCTTTTAACGGTTTGTACGTTGCATTTATACATCGTTATACATGTGTGGTTATTTATTTATTTATTTCAGATCTCCAATAAATACATAATACACAATACAAGTTGTTTTATACAATTACATACTTACATACAATAGTCTTAGTGTTGCCTCGATTAATGGAGATGCACAATAATTTATACAAACTACAAAAACAGAGAAAAGCAAAAAAATACAATTAATTAATTGTTATAGTAAAAATATCATAAACTAAATAAAAATTAATAAAAATTATGAATTAAACTAAATTAAATAAAAAAATTATGATGGAGTAAAATACATCTGGTAGGTTACTACCATACTGACTTATCCCATGCGTATAGTGGTCTATAGTTCGGGCATAAGGTCGAGATTAAGATTCGGGTTTAATGTGTAAATGCATCAAGTTCCATTTTCGAAGTAGAGTTTTGATGAGCTTAACTTTGATTAAATTATTTAGATGCTAAGTTGCAATTACAAATAAAATAAAATAGTCAAAGACCATAAAATAATGGGGAACCTAATTTACTGTCAATAAATTCACATTTTTGATTCAATACCAAACTTTGTCCAAAAGTCCCATAAAACTCCCATTTCGATTTTGCCGTGTTCATTTAATTTGATTCCGTATAGATAAGCAATGATCACAAAATTTCTGATTTCCTCTTTTATATTATAACTTCAAAACTTTCCCTAATTAAATTTTCCGGGACAAAGAGAGAGGAGTGTGAAATGTCGCTTCAATCTCGCGAGGTTACCGAGGACCGGGACAATTGAATTGCGACTTTTAGAAATAAAGTTGTTACGAATATTTATGTAGTGACGTCAAGCAACAACAAACTGTCATAATTCAAAGTTATCTGTAGAAGCTTTTGAAAATATAAATAAGTGTCTATGGACTCGTTTGTAAAGAGAATGGTGTATGAAGTTTTTGTGAAAAGAGCGGTAAACCGTACCGTAAGGCGTGAGCTTTACTTTTTGAATAGATAAAAACGATTTTGTAAGAAAGTAAAAGTTGTGGTAAGCTGGATGTGAAAAAAGTAAAAGTTGTGGTACCGTATTTATCTTAGAGTCGAAACTAACTATTAAAATACGAAGAGTATTTCAATATCATTATGATTATCAATCTATCGGAAATTTTCTAGATCGGGCTAAAAACTATTTGATAGGAAAACATTATTAGTACCCATATTCAATTAAATAAGTCAGTTAATAACAACTTTGTTGTCTATGAGTATAACTTCTTTTTATATAACAAAAATTTCCATTAGATTGCTACCATAGTTATTTTATTTTTGTTTGAATAGTGTTGTCCAACATAAAAGTAATTATGTTGAGTAGATTCGAAATAATGTTAAGTTTGTTGTATTTTTAGTTCTTTGCTAAGAGAGGTTGAGGACACTTAAACAAATTAGCTTTCTTCATTTTATTACAGCTCTACTGAAAATGATACTTACTTTTATTAAATTATTGTTCTTAAAGCTTATTTTCCTAATTATACTTGCAAATGTCAGTATGCTCGTAGCGATAATAGTTACTTTAATTATTAAGTGTTGTTTTATTGTTTGCGATGAAACAAATTCGAAGGACTTTCGACGAAAGAGCCAAACAGAGATTTCAACACACTTGTCTCTTCAACAAGAGACCGTCTGGGTCAGTGCTTCTTTACATTGAAGAGGTATACAGCCTCCCTAGGCTCTAAAAATATTACTGTGTTTAGTTAGAAAGGTACAGAAGCTAGTCAAATTAATAGATGAAGAAGCATTTGGCCAAACCAGCAATATGATGACGACGGATTGAAGTTATTTTTAGACTTCTATTCGTTGGCTTCATTTGTGGACTGTACTCGCGCTTTCCATCAGGTTCGATATAGCCATATTGCCGTGTTTTGTATATAAAAAAAAAAGATGAAATGTCGTAGTGAGAATGTGTAAATAAATTAATAACGAAGTTCTCTATTGTTAAAAGGAACTCAGATTCCATAAAGTGACCTAAATATACGTAACATACATATCTCTGTATAACACATTCGCTCAACAATTCCAAGTACTTTTACGACTCTAACTCCTAACCGCATATTAAAAGGTGACTTAATTAGAAGAGGTCTGCAGTGTAATATTGCAACTAGACGAAAGGACTAACCGCTAACATTTGTAGTTACCGGTTCTGGCGGTCACATCCGACGTACTCAGTTGCAACTACTGAAACGTTAAGGTTTTATACGATATTACTGCATAGGTTAAGATTTTGAGAACCTTTTAGTTAACTATACGTAAAGTTTTGTTCGTATTATACTACTAAAAGTTTATCTTTTTTGACAATAGCTTGGGATCGATAGGGTCAACTGGAAAATCCGCGAGGTCCGGTTTTCCTAAGTACATTTTCTAACGTACTTTTTGAGAAAAATTTAAATATGTAAAACTAGCTGTGTCCGGGAATTAGCATACACAAAAGATAACTGTGTAAAAGTGACCTAAATATATCTCTGTATAACACATTTACTCGACAATTCCAAGTACTTTTACTACTCTAACTCCTAACGCGTATTAAAAGGTGACTTAATTAGAAAAGGTCCGCAATGTAATATTGCAACTAGACGAAAGGGCTAACCGCTAACATTTGTAGTTACCGGTTCCGGCGGTCACATGCTACGTACTCAGTTGCAACTACTAAAAAGTTGAGGTTTTATACGAGTACGATATTACTGCATGGGTTAAGATTTTGTGAATCTTATAGTTGTGGATTTCGTGATTCTTTAGGTTAACTACACGATAAGTTTTGTTCGTAGAATCTTTTTGGCAATAGATAGGAGCAACTGCTAAAAATGTGTGGTACGGTTATTCGTAAGTACATTTTAAAATATACTTTTTGGGCAACAATTGAGTGTGTGAAGCCAGCTGTGTTCGAAAATTAGTTCAGACAAAAAAAAAGCCATGGTGGTTAACTAAATCCTGCATTTTGTGATTTTATATAAAAAAAGAATTCTTAACTGTAGAGTCCACATAAAGTAGTGCAAGTTTTGTGCGACCAACTAAATCTCTCCATGGACTGAGACAATGGATAAATCAGTAGAACAGACTCATACATATATTTATGTATATTCCTATAGGTAGACGTGCAGAAAACTTTACCGGTTACCCCTCTTTTTACCATAAAAACACTACCTTGTTAAATTTTCTCAACAAAATCTTAAAAGGTCTATAAAATTATTCAGGCTTGCCCATATTTTGCAAAGAGGCATTTGTCCCCTATTGAGTGTTCATTAATCAAACTTCACAGCGACACTAAGGTATTGTCCGACGAATTCAGGGAGGCTGCATTATTATTTATGGCGCGTGTACAACAAGCCTCCTCCTGAGATTAATGGTGTTATAGTACTTGGAAAATAGCGAGTCGAGATGTTGCGATAAAGTTTGTTAGGCTTATATTTTGCATATAAACTAAATTGAATCTAGCTTCTTTCAGTTAGGAAGGGAAACTTGAAATTGCGATAGGGTTTAATGACAAAATAATACCTGTGAACTTACTCTTAATCTGCTTTGACTTAACACTTAGTGTCTTTGGCGAAATGCCTACACTTTGAGTTTAATGTTTGAAAAGCATCTACTTCTAGACATAGAGTTGGGAGACCCCTTATAAGGTGGACAGACGACCTAATTAGGGTGACGTGAAATCGATGGATAAGGAAGGCACACACATAAAGTGGAAATATTTGGAGGAGGCCTCTGTCCAGCAGTGGACGGCAATTAGCTGATATTAGAGAATGAAAATGCATTTAGTATAGAAACGCGTAGTTAGCTTACTATCTGGCGAGTGACATGTTTGTTGCTTCACAATCTCCGATATTTCCGGACCGTTACGACTTGGGGAGCTTCAAGAAACGAGCGTACTCCATTTTAAAAGGTCGGCAACGCATCTGTGATTCCTCTGGTGTTGCGGGTGTCCATGGGCGGCGGTGATCACTTACCATCAGGTGACCTGCTAGCTCGTTTGCCGCCTATTACATAAAAAAAACTCATAAACAAAAAAAACATTACCAAACTACTAAAACAACATACCCGTTTAACACATGGTTGAAAATCATCTCGCCCCTGTCACGTCCTCAAGCAAACGGATAGCGTTTCTGGGCCAACACTCAAAAGAAATACTCTACGTAACCATATATTTGCGTCTCACACTATATATGTTACGATGTCAACGTTTTCGTGATGATATTTTCTTACTGTTATTATAAAAGCAAGCTCTATTAGTTTCCTATCAATTGGAGTATTTTTCCTCTAACATTGGTTGTAACAACATTACTCAATAACTAATTGTCTTGTTACATCTTAACTTATGTAGTTTTCTTTCCTCATATTAAGTTCTTGTTTTAAAGTTGTATGTGGTTCGACTTTATGACAGTCGTTTATGCAACTTGCATGAACTACTCCGCGATTTTCTCGCGGCACATTATTAAAGTGATTCAGAAATGTTTGTCTTGAACTTAGAAATCCTTTGAGTTGGTATAATTTACTATTTTAATATTAGTAATGACGTGGTGTGGTGTGATTATTATACCATACATCAACCCATAAAGTTCATACCACAGTGACAGCCCTGCTTCAGTGATAGATTAAAATATACGTAATTGGAGTACTGGATATCAGTTATCATCAAATAAAACAATTAATTATAAGTAATAAACACTTTTCAATAAAAGTATTAAAAAACAAACGAATCAAATTTAGAATTCTGTGTTTTTAAAAGTAAATTAATATGACAGTTGACAGTTTTTTCTTCCGATTGGAAGGTTATAATTTAAGTAATTAATCTAACTTTTTATAGACTAATTTATTTTCTTATCTAAAGAAATGTCTGCTCAAATTTACTTTGTGATTCATGTCTGATGGCAAATTAAAAGATTTTTAACTTATTACTTTGATCGAATCATTGATTGCCATAGTATACTTTTGTCGAGACTCGAGATTGTCAAGTTTAATAAGCCTAATGTTACTTTTGTGTCATTCTGTTATTGTATTTTATTGAGTAATATATTAGTTGTTTTCTAATTAATTTTCCACTGAGGTCGTCCGTCGAGTAATTGGGGTAGACATGAGCTATTTATACTAAGATTTTGTAAAAGATTAAAGAAATCTTAAGAACTTAAATTTAAAAAACGTTTATTATTTCTGAAAAAGATGTAAGAGAGTCTCCGTAGAAGTTTACAATATCCTATCTGGGTCAATCGAATTTAATCATTTGTTCTATTATTGTTTCAAGAGAATAAGAACTCATCGAAAATGTTACATTGAATCAGCAACAAAAAAACTTGCAACATGAATGGACTATCTCTCTATGATACTGCCAGCCCTGGAACTGAGGCCGACCACGGATCGAGATGTTTCACTGTTTCAATCGTAAAATATGTTGAAAGGTATAATTACATTACCCTATATGTAGGGCACTATATGTTGTCTAGTGTAATCACATGTAGGCTGTTAGGACACTACTTATCGGAGATTGGCGAGTCCCGACCGCCCTACATCATGTAGTGCCCTACAAGATGTAGGGCTTTACATGTAGGGTAGTGTAATCGGCGCTATAATTGGTCAAAAAACTGCAAAACGCGGCAAAAAACAAGATAGGTAGCAAAAGTCAGAAAAGCACATCTAAATATATAACGTTACCAATTATCAAAATTCTCGATATTTTATCAGATTACCAAATGACTGTACCTACAATATAATGAAATGTCAAACATATGTAGAAATAAAGTAACAGCATTCCCCAATTTAGAAGAACATCACTCAAGCTTAAGAAACATAAATATTATTTCCTTTTCAAATACAAGCATACAATAACGTCTCTCCAATCACAATATTATATTTTCCTCTCCTTTTTAGTGACGAATAAGGAAGGAATATCTTTGTATATGTTTTTATTCGCAAAATTAGATAACAGCCGCTGAATACTGCATTTACTTTTTGGGAGGTTGAAGATTCAGAGGTTGAAAAATCACTTCGTTCTATTTCCACTCGGGCAGTGGGAGATGACGGCCTCCAGCTGCAGATGTTTCTTCCTATCGTCAATGAAATTATTCCTGTCCTTACACACATTATTAATTATTCTTTGACCACCTCTTCTTTTCCCTCTGCTTGGAAGAAAGCCTATGTAATACCACTTCCTAAATTCTCAAAACCAACACATTTAACTGAATTTAGACCCATATCTATTCTACCTATTCTCTCCAAGGTTCTCGAGAGTATTGTCCATAGTCAACTGTCTAATCATCTCTCCTCTAATTGTCTGCTAAGTCCCTACCAGTCTGGTTTTCGCCCTGGTCACAGTACAACTTCTGCATTAGTTAAAATAACGGATGACATTCGACTGGCCATGGAGAACAAACAACTCACAATTTTAATTCTTTTAGATTTTAGCAGTGCATTTAATTCAGTGGATTTTGACATATTCCTGGGAACATTAAGATCTTTTAACTTGTCTGGATCTGTGATTAGTTGGTTTAGATCGTATCTTCATGGGCGCTCGCAGTCCGTTCGCTTGGGCGAGACTTCCTCAGACTGGCACGGATTAACTGCGGGTGTTCCTCAAGGTGGCGTACTGTCCCCTCTTCTTTTTTCTGTTTTTATTCATTCTGTCTCAAGTATTCTAACTTCCCAATTTCATCTTTATGCAGATGACTTGCAAATATACCGCCATTGCAATGTTCGCGAAGTCTCTGGGACTGTAGCTGCGATCAACGATGATCTGGCAAATATTGGCAAATGGGCTAAGTCTTTTGGACTCAGAGTGAACCCTGCTAAATCACAAGCGATCATTGTTGGTGGTAGGTATATGCTTAATATTTTGGGTCAGCAGGCAGTTCCCTCTGTTTACTTCGACTCAATTCTTATACCATATACGAAAAAAGTAAAAAATCTTGGGGTCTTTATCGACAATTACATGACGTGGGAGGTCCACATTGCGGAAGTATGTAGAAGAATGTTTGCCACTTTCCAATCATTGAAGCGTCTTCAAAAGTTTCTGCCCATTCAGACTAAAACTACTCTTGCACAGACTCTTTTGCTTCCTCTTCTAGACTATGCTGATGTTTGTTTCCTTGACGCCAGTGAAGAGCTTCTTAATAAACTTGAACGATTGCAGAACTTAGGTATCCGTTTCATTTTCGGTCTTCGGAAATACGACCATGTTTCAGGTTTTCGTAAGGAGCTGGGGTGGTTGCCTATTCGACGACGCCGAGACTCTCATATTCTATCCTTTCTATATTCTATTCTTCATAATCCTAAGGCTCCTCCATACCTTCGTGAGCGCTTTGAGTATCTTGTCCCAAGGGGCCAACCCTGTCGTACATCTTCTTCTCTTCTCCTTCGTACACCATTTCACACTTCCAGTCGCTACCATGACTCGTTCACAATTCGTGGTGTGCGGCTATGGAATGCCCTTCCTCATACTATACGTGCTAGTCCCTCTTTGGAAGTTTTCAAAAGAAGAACAAAAGAGTATTTGCTTACATTGCCCTAAATTACCTTATTATATAATAAGGTAATTTAATACTAATATTAGTATATATTATGTATTGTTTATAATCGTAATTGTTTGTGTAATTATTAATATACATCATTTTATTATTTTCTTCTTTTTTCTTCTCTATTATATTAGATGTGTTACTTATGTAGGGGTCTTATAAATGTATTTAATTAAGTATCTATCTTAATGTTATTTTAAATTTTATTTTTACTCCTATCTTACTTTTCTATTGTACACAACTATCCTGCACAAACTTCTCTCTATCACTCAAAGGTTTGCTGGAAGAGAACTCATTTGTGAGTTAAGCAAGTCTTTGTACATTTTCTCTCATTTTATTATTATTATTGTATTATGTTTTTAGTGTACAAAAAAAAAAAATAAAAAAAAATAAATAACATTTATTATATTAGTCCTACTCACACATTCATACAAAGAGCTTTGGTATTATATTTACATTTTTTGATGTTATGATACTTTTTTGAAAGTGTCTGATAACAACAGACAATTTAAATTAAAAAATATAGACATGATACAAGAAAAGGACACGTATTAGGTTCTCTTAATTAGCTTATAATCTGATAATATACTAGCTGACCCATGCCCACGTTGGGCGGTGAAAAAAACGCGTCCCTTTTTTAAACATATTTTATTACTGCTTTACTCCTATTAGTCATAGCGTGATATTATATAGCTTAAGGCACTCCCCGATAAATAGACTATTTAACACAGAAAGAATTTTTAAAATCGGTTAAGTAGATCCAGAGATTATCCCCTACAACGTCACAAACGCATAAACACACAAACACACAAACTTTACCTCTTTATAATATTAGTATAGATATACACATACTTATTGTACATAGAATACATCCAGGCTAAACTCAACATTCACGTTCGAATGCAGACAAAGATTTCTATTAAGCTAGAATTAAACTTAAGACCTATGCGTGGCCCTCCCTGTCGACATAATATGATTACCCCTCATATACTTGTATGTCCCTCTAGAACCATAGGAAGGGATTAGAAAACTCTACATATTATTTTAAAACGTAAAACGGTGTACTTCTACTTTTAGATTTAAAACGTTAGTTTATTGTAACTTGTAACTACAAATTTTTCCTTAAAAAAATCTAAAATCGTTATCGATATATTGATTTTAGGATTGTCATTCGACACGGTGGCTTTCTGTTTGCCAAGTAAACATTTATTTAGTAAAAGGGACGCGGTAGCCGTAGATGACGACATAAAAAAAATCGTTACGTCTGCCATTTTCCATTTTCTTGATATTTATTTGCCGTTCCAATTTCCTTACCAACGTTGGGTTAGCTTCACTTCGAATTTTTTTTTAATACCCCTATAATTGGACTACGATTTTTATTATAGATAAATTTTATTGTCGCGTTCTCCTTTTTAACTGAATTTGAAGTGTTTATAAATCTCGGGCGTACCTAAATGGATTTTTGTTGATAATCGAACGTAGTCAGCATTAAACGCATTAACTTTAAGACAGGTGGCGGATCGGTCTTTCATGTGGTTGCCTGTTCACTTTGCCATAGCCGGACGTGCGTTCAAATCTCACACAAGTCAATTAAATTAATATTCACGGACATCTCCACACAGCGCCATCTGTTCCCAAAGTAGGCTTAATCTGCTTGTGTAATGGATAACAAAACAACGGATATTAACACTTATATCCTTTTTTTTTGTAAATACATACATATTATACACAGAAACACTCAGAACAATGCAAATAACCATGTTTATGCTCACAAATATTTGCATTGAGCGGGAATCGAACCCGAGACCTCTACGAAGCAGTCATGTTGTATAACCACTACGCCACAGAGGTCGCATAATTATTATTTGTAAGAGTCTGAACCAGGCATTAACAACTTCTCCACCAGGGTGCATTACTTGTTATCTGTTTAAATCCCCTAAATCGGAAAATCCCACAAATACCAGTTAAACAGACGCACTCAGGTTCTAGACAATTTTAAATCATACAAACAGTTGTTCTCCGTGGCCGTGCTCCGTGGTCCGGTTCCAACTCGCCTTGTTCAATGCAGTATACACTAGGCGGCGATACAGTTAACATGAGCGAGGGTCACCAAGCCCTTTGAGTACCAAATTACATAAGTAATGACATCTATTCATCAAATTCAATACTAGTTATTAATGTGCACCTGATATTCTACGTTGTTTCCAATATCAATCACAAAGCGAATGTGTTTATACGTCATAACATACACACACACACACATACACACACTCATCAACATAATGTGTGTGTAAGGCTCGTATGGCTCACAATTATGTTATTATTCGCTGTCAGTTATAGCTGTCGTATGAAATACACTTATCCTTCGTACAATGTTATGAAGTTGTGTAATTAAGAACCATCAAAATATATTTATACTAATATAGGGATATTGAATAGTTTATTATACATGCATATAATACTTACCATCTAGTTTAAGCAGAGTTTGTACTGTGGGTACTAATATCTCGATAGAAAAATACTTTAATTGAATGAATGAATGAATCTTTGTCCATCATATTGGATTAAAAATTAACTGCTTCATAAACACAGTGTATGTAAATACGTACTTACATACGCTTGTTATACATAGAAGCAGTCAGAGCCAATTACACAGTTATGTTCATGCATACAAATGTTTTGCTCGTGTGTAAATCGTACCCGCTTCGTCAATCAAGTTGGAAATATGACTGAAAGTAGAGACAGTTTTATTAAAGTGGATCACGTTCTTTTTTTTTTTTTTTTAAGTATTAAGTTTTTACTAGTGATGCCGTGATTTTTACGATTTTTACATCACACACACAATATATTAAGAGCCCATTAATGTCCCACTACAGGGACGGGCCTCCTCCCGTGACGGAGGGATACTTGGCCTACTAATACCACGCTGGCCAGGCTGTTTGGTATAGGGTTTAATTTCAAGTTTTCCCTTCTTTTTACTTTGTAAAGATAATATTTACGGTTAGTCCCTTAGTCGGTTTTTACGACACCCATGGGATGAGATGGGGTGGTGACATATTGTATTCTTACTCCGTCACACACACAAGATTAAACTTAATTACACACCCAAGGTCAAAACAATTATTTGTGGAAAGCAAAAACAATTAAGTTGGATTCAAAGCCGCGACATCATGTAGGTACGGTAGCCATATACCTACATGACTGCTTTGCAACCTAGGCAGTTACTAAAAAGAACGGCAATTAGTAAGGGGATTTCGCTTATGTTATTTGTTTTATTCGCTTATTCTACAAGTAAATAAAATAAAAGGTTTATTTGTCACAAAAAGCATACAAATTACATAAAACTTAATTGCAGAAGACACAAACAAACATTAGTAGTAAGTATGTAATCGACACTACAAGTAGTAACACCTGTGCACTGCGACATGTGTATCGAGCCTTTAGCTCTATAACTTCATTAGCTACTTTAGCTTACCACCCAAACATAGCGATGCTACCGACTTAAACGGCTTACTGTTAAAGAGACCTATCACCAGTAAACATAAAATTAGTTAAGGTTGCATTAAGACATAGTTCCGTGTGGTGACGGAATAAGAATACAATATGTCACTACCCCATCTCATCCCATGGGTGTCGTAAAAACCGACTAAGGGACTAACCAAAAATATTATCTTTACAAAGTAGAAAGAAGGAAAACTTGAAATGAAACCCTATACCAATCCGCCTGGCCAGCGTGGTATTAGTAGGCCAAGTAACCTTCGGTCACGGAAGGAGGCCTGTCCCTGCAGTGGGATATTAATAGGCTGTTATGATGAAGATATATTTTAATCCTTACCTTTTTAGACGGATGTGTTGCTATACTAAAAAAACGTGTTCAATTCATTCCAACTCCAAAACTCATTATCTCTAAGTAGCAAAATAAATTCATGCTATATATACATCTACATATATGTATAATGGGAAGGATAATCTATATACTCGAAGGGCTTTATCCGTTGGTGTGTGTGGCGTCGTATGATTGATTGTGGTTACGGACAGAGGGCCTTGTTTCACGTATTAGTTGATACGATGATAGGAAAACGGCTATTTGTTACTTAAATGTATCATGTTATCATCAGTTTGAGTGTTTGTTGTATTTACTTTGGAATGTTTTTCTTATTGTCATCACCTTAGACTAATAATGTCCCACTGCAGGGATAACCTTCAGTGGCAAAGGGCATCTTGCCGTATTAATACCACGCTGCCTAGACGAGTTTATACAGAATTTTATGTCATGTATATCTGCCTCCTATTATTATTTGCAGAGATGACATCATAGATTTTTTTTAGATAAAACTTTTAAGGCTTTCAAGACACTGAGAGAATGACTTAGAATGTAACACTATGCATTCGTACTCTGTTACAACATAGATAATACCTTACCATATAGCTTTTACGCGAGTAATATGCTTTGACAGCCAAAGAGCAGATTAGTAAGTTTCACTAGTAGCAGGTTGTAAGTTTAACTTAGCAATTAACTTTACCTACATGTGTGTCTACAGAATGTTCTAGATTATACATATTGTCTCCGTGTGGTGACGAAGTAAGAATACAATATCCATTCCATAGGTGTCGTAAAAACCGACTAAGGGACTATCCGTGAGTATTATCTTTACGAAATAAAAAGAAGGAAAACTTGAAATTAAACCCTATACCAATCCGTCTGGCCAACGTGGTATTAGGTAGTAGGCCAAGTATCCCTTCGTTACGGGAAGAGACCCGTCCCTGCACTTTAATGCCTGGGACTTTAATAGGCTGTTATGATGATACATATTGTACCTAGAGAACAATTTACACATCATAATATGATGTTGCCAATAAAAGTTAAGTTGAACTAGGCACATTTTATAACTATATAATAGTACCTAATAACATGCGCCCAGGTCAACCTAACTTTTATTGGCAACTTTCCAATAAAAATAATCTGCACTGGGTCATCGATTAGCTAACATTAACATAATAAGGCGATTTTATACTTATATACATATTTTTTTGTAAATACATAAATCAAATCAAATCAAATCATTTTATTTTTGCAGAAAACACTGTTATAATGGTGTTACAAAATGTACATGTTTCAAGTGTATCTACCGTGAGGCATGCAAAATGTATACAATTATAGCTACAACCAAGATTGACATTAAAACCAGTAAACATACAATAAGTTATTAAAAATTCAAATGACAGTAATGTCATTATTATTATTTTGTGAAATTAAATTTTAATAATAAAATAAATAAATAAATGTCCCAAACTAATGTAATGTTAAATTAAAGTTATAAAATTAGGTAATAATTCATAGTAATAAAATAATTGTAATGTCATTCTCATATCCCTCAATACATTATTTAAAAATTTATCATTTAAAAAATCATTCAAGCTGTGATAACATTTGTCGACTAAAAGGCTCTTTACATTTTTCTTAAATTACACATAAATTATACATTTTTATACATAGAAACACTCAGACCAATGAAAAATAATGTATTATTTTGTAAAATTATAAATAGTGTTTAGAAAACTTCTCTTAAAATACTTAAGTATGAACGTCGAATACTAATTACCGTTCCGGAATCGTGTGGTCTTTTGTGCAATTTCACCTCAAACAACTTAGAAGTTATAATTGGAGTTATATTAAAACTCGAAAACAGTTTATACTTCGTCCGTACCGTTTATTAATTGATTGAGGTCGTTTATGGGTCTGTAGGGATAAACCTTTTGTGGTTATACTATAATTTGGCTCCCAAAAGTGTCATATTTTATTAAGGGATGTGATTCGTATTAACTGTAATGAGCTTCCTCTTTAGTTAGTTAAGAAACTAACTGGTGCTTAAGTTTCCTTCAACAACTACTGGATTCCTTCACAAGAAGCCATCATTGCGCTGTTTTGTAAATGGACGTTACTTTGTTTATTTTTGTCATATTATAATTAAATTAAATTCCCTCACTGATGCAAAAGGATTTTTATTTCAAGTGCTTAGATAAACAATTCCCGTCCATTAATGTAAAAAGCAAAGTAATACGTTTACGGGCAGACTCGTGCCACGGACAAACAAAAGGTTTTATAACTTTTTTGTAGTTAATTTGAAGTGGTGAACAAAGCAAACTGGACGAGAGTACTTTTTTATACCTAATTATAATAAGAGCTCGCAAAGAGGTTTTTATACGATTTGTATAATAATATCTCATAGTAGGATAGAGGACATCTATTTTATTGTTTTTAGAACAATAAAAACGCTGTGTTTATTGTTTGTTTTGATTTTTTAGCATCATACATTAAAAATCTTTATAACCTACGTTAGAAAACTCAGCTTTACTTGCGTAAGTACATTAAAGATAACTGAAATAACCGTTTTAATATCATATGAGCCAATTGACGTCTACTGCTAAACATAGGCCTCCTCCAAATATAGCCTGTGCGATCCTGTGCCTCCCTTATCCATCGGATTCCCACGCCGTCCTAGCTAGGTCGTTGGTCCACCGTGTGAGGGAGAAAAAGAGTTTCATTTTAAATAGAATTCTAAATAAATGCTAAATACAATGATTATGTTTTTAGCCTACCTACAAGAGATAATTTTGCTTCTGCGTAAAGTTACCTCAAAAGGTATTTTCTGTATACTCTTTGGTTGGCGTTTATAAAGTAGCAAAATGAATGATTCACTGCAAACGTATGGAAGTAAATAAAAATAGTTTTTGTCAACACAAAAAAGGGGAAAAAACTCAAATATTTTTTGCTGAAACTGCGAAAGAAAGCGTCAAGGAAAATAATGCCTTTATTGTATATGAAATAGTGTATCACTAAACATAATCTACCAAATTTATAACTGCTATACTATATTTTGGAAATGTCAAGGTAAATTTATTTCTTTACTTTGTCAGATAAGAGAGGCAATATCGTATAGAGTTCGAGCATAATTTCGACTCGTGTGGTGACGGAAAAAGAATAAATCGGTTCTTCCTCGTGGTCAAACTATTTTGTCTAACTGGTTTGACCACGAGGAATTTTGACAATTCCTCGTGGTCAAACTAGCATAACCTTTTTAAAGAACATACTGTATGCTACGAAATCTAATAGTACAGCTTTTAGCTGTAAAACTAAATAAAACTAAAATGACAAGTATGGCCATGTCACTTGTATTATTAACGGTTTAGGGGGATCGTCACCACATCTAAGGGAAAGTTCGCAAATATTATCTTGACAAAAACCAAAGAAATTTATAAAAGCCTATACCAATCATTAGCCTAAGATGTGGGTGGTGGATAGGGGTGGTGATAAAATGATGTATTCTAGCTCCCTCTCCACACTGATAAACTCGATATAGCTACTTAATATTCAATTAATTTTATTATAAATTACACGTAGTAAGTGTCAAGTTGTGTGGCATAACTTAGGATCTAATTAATCTAATGGCGCAGATAGCACTCGTGCCTGATGTCAGGTAGAGATAATATTGTCATTCGAATTAGATTATTAACTGTCACCATTAGTAAATTACTTATCGTCAGCTTCGTCATTACAAGAACATTTCGTGTTAATATAAGCTGCAAAGATGACGGCTCCTACAATACTTGTGAATACGTTTATAAAAACTGATGAAAAACCGTACCTTGATTGTGTGTCAAAAGTCTTTATAATGTGCGAAATTCCGTTCGGTATCATACGACTCCCTCTGCTGGGAAATTTTCATCGAGTGTTTACTTTACTGTTAGTTTTATACTCTATTGGCGTGGCTGCCTTTCTGATTGTATTTTTAAACTCAATTGATGACGTGTACCTTATGGATATTGCCATCGGATCATCCATATTTGAATGCTTCTTTTTTATGTTCTTCGATATAGTGGCCATTAAGAGGCTAGAGAGATATTACAACGAGTTAAATGTTTTTGATAAAGAGGTTGGATGTAGACCTAAATTGGGGAAAGGTTCTGTAAGAAATATTATCCAATGTTTGGTTATGATTGTGTATATAACTATTACATTCACTTTACCGTACGTTCTTCCATTTATAAGCAAGCAATATCTTCAATTTATTCCTGTTATCGCTTGTCATATTCTTGAAGTGTATTTCATCGGGCATCTTCTCAGTTTACTCATACCTCGGTTGCGTCTAATAAATTACTTCATGGAACTATCGTTGTCTAACACTAAAATAACGAAAACAATAAAAGTGGAAGAGTTTGGTTTCGTCAACAGTACGGGTAATAAAGCTCTTTGTAAAATGGATAAATTGATGAATCTTTATCATACCGTTATAAAGTCATATAATTTCTTGGTTGAAGCAATTAAATGGCAGGTAAACAAAATGTACAAGTCATTGTAGGTAGTAGGTACAGGCCTTCTTTATTTAGGTGATAATTCTCAGGCCAGTCGGGTTGTTATTGGTTTTATGTCAAGTTAACCTTCTTTGTTGCAGATGTTCAGAGAGTTTATAGGGCTCACTAGCGCCATCATAATCCGCAAATAGGATAAATAATGTAAAATGTTGTTATAAAATTCTTGAGAACAAGCCAAAAAGGTATTTGTATAACACACTCTCAATACTTTAACCCCCTTACTCATAAAAGTCTCTAAAATTTAATCACTGTTTACCGAGATTTTTATTAGCAAACCTTAAGAATTTAAGCTAATCAATTTACTAAAATTTAAGTGGCGTTTATGAGTAAGGGGGTAAATGTTTTTCAATTAAATAAATAATGCAAATTTAACTAATTGAAAAACATTTAAAGTGTTGAGAGTGTACTATACAAATACTTTATTGCCATTTTCTTAAGACTTTGTTATCAACATTCTACATTATTTATCCTATTTGCGAATTATGTTTTTCTTCTATTGGCTGTGCTAGTGAACCACTTAAAGGCCCTTAACTAATACGTAGTAGTCTATTATATATAATCCGTCAAGTCTAAAATTCAATCTCAAGCAAAGTTTAGTTGTAAAGGCCCGAAATTAATAAAGCATTAACGTGAACTTAAAATCTAATTTTTATAGAAAATGTATTAAAGTTCATAATTTTTTTACAGTTACTGGTAATAATAATAGCGTCATTCATCGGTATATTGTGTTACTGCTACCACGTGTCATATGCTTTGATAAAGGATGAGGTAAGTGACATATTTATCTATTTATTTATATCAGCCATGAGCGGTCGACTGCTGTACATAAGCCTCACTAAGCTTGCGCCACTCCTTCTGGTCAACTGTTGGACATAGGCCTTCCCAAGTTACATAACAGTCCCATTCATGTCCCACTGCAGGGACGGGCCTCCTCCCACGTCGGAGCGATACGTCGCCTACTAATACTCCGCTGGCCAGACGGATTGGTATAGGGTTTAATTTCAAGTTTTCCTTCTTTTGAACGAAATAATCGTAAAGATAATATTTACGGATAGTCCCTTAGTCGGTTTTTATGACACCCATGGGATGAGATGGGGTGGTGACATATTATATTCTTACTCCATCACCACACTTCCCAAGTTCGCGCCACGCTTTCCGGTTAACCTGCTTGTCTCATCTAACCGTAGTAACATAAATATGACGGGATGAATTCGTTTACAAAGTCTGACGTATTTGCTTCCACACTTTTTTCATTTTGACGTTCTAGTTGCGCAAAATTGTGTTAACCGACTGTCAGAACTTTGCTCTTTCTGCTTGTAGTTGATAAATGTAGTTTTAGTTTGGTTTCCATACGAAGACACTCGCTTTATATTATTTATGTGTTTATGTTTAGTATGTCAATCTCTGTGGTGTAGTAGTTACTGTACGTCTTTGCTAAAGGTACTGGTTCGATACATAAACAAAGTACACATTTGTGTACAAAAAGCAATATTTGGGTATATTTATCAGTTTTTGTTCCTATAGTGTAAACTCTGCTTACTTTGGGACTAGATAGCGTCGTGTGATTTTGTTGTTTGCAAACATTAATGTTCATTGGTCACACAAAGATTGAAATTGAGTGGGAATCAAACTGACGACTGCGCCACTGAGGCTAGTCGAAAGATAAATAATAAATAAATATTCACGGACATCTCTACACAGCGCCATCTGTTCACAAAGTATGCTAGGCTTAACCTGCTTGTATGAACAACGGACATTAATACTTATATACTTTTTTTATTGAAAAAAAAAATACATATTATACATAGAAACACTCAGACCAATGCAAATAATCATGTTCATGCACACAAATATTTGCATTAAGTGGGAATCGAACCCGAGACCTCTGCGTAGCAGTCATGTTGTATAACCACTACGTCACAGAGGCCGTCTAAAGAATTCCTATATTAAGTTTTATATCAAAAATCCACTAACACGGTAAACGACAGTACATTTTTCTTTACGCGAGCAAGAAAGTGTGAATTTTTTCACGTACTTACATTTTTCCTAATTAAAATTCTTGAGTGGGCACTCGGCGCAGAATATTCTTCAAACCGTATTATAATGAGAACGCTAAGCTGGCAACATTTGGAATTATAACTTAATGGTTTTTCGATTTTTCTTTCTAAATATTAAATGTACATTATAAAGAAGTAACTTATTAAAGTTAAACATCGCCCAAGCAAATTAAATTGTTTCAAAATATGTTTAATATTTAAAATATTAATTCTTGAGAGTTTTTACCAGTTTTCTAGTAATAATATTTTCAGCTACAGTAGCAAGAGGGCTAAGCTCTTAAATATCATGTATTATTGTTTAGTAACTTTATCTTCAGCTAAAGTTATCCTTCACCAAAGATACATACACATTAACCAATATAATACACATTTATGTGTATACTTTGCTTAACATAAATTCACAGATAGGTATAATACCAATGTAATTATGATATTCTGACGAATTGCCAACATTCAGGCTTGGTTCATTTCGTCACTACCGCCTACTAGGTATAATACATACCTACTTATATAACTTAGGTATAAATTAATAACAACAAAAGCTATAAATGGTTCTCAAATTAATATTCAATTAATGTTGTGAATTCAATCTATTTATGTCTACCGTTCCCGGTAACGAGGCTGGTTGACTAGACAGATCAATTAAATCAATAACGCGCCCTTCTCATCCAAGTATTATACGATCGTATATAGCGCTGGACAGAAAACGATGGAGGTAAGTGGAGGGTTGGTAACCTGAGATACAGGATTCTCCGAGTTCAGGTACCAACCCGCCATAAGTCTATTAGAACACTAGCTGTAAAACACGACTTTGTCCGCGATTAAATTTGAAATGAAATAAAAAAAAACTTGTATAATTCATACAAAGTTTATTTATCATCATCATATCAGCCAATCGACGTCAACTGCTGTACATAATATGCCTTCTCCAAGTATTGTCACCTTGTGCGGTCCTGTGCCTCCCTCATCCATCGGCTTCCAGCCGTCCACACCTGCGCTTTTCGGTACGCGGTCGCCATTCCAGAATCTTTCTGCCCAAACAGCTGTCGGTTCTACGCGCTATGTGCCCTGCTTGTCGCTACTTTAATCGGTTATGTCGCTTACTTTGGTTCTCTTGCGAATCTCCTCATTCTTGATTCGATCACGCAGGAAAACTCCCAACATAGCTCTCTCCAATGCCCCTGAATGACCATGAGCCTTCTGAGTAGGCCCATAGGTCAGGCTACAACATAGCTCTCGCCATTGCCCTCTGGAGTGACCATGAGCCCTTTGAGTAGGTCCATAGCTCAGGCTACAACATAGCTCTCTCCATTGCCCTCTGAGTGACCATGAGCCTTTTGAGTAGGTCCATAGGTCAGGCTACAACATAGCTCTCTCAATTGCCCTCTGAGTGACCATGAGCCTTCTGAGTAGGCCCTTAGGCCCCCTAAATTTGAAAATTTTTTTTTGTCATAGCTTGATGTTATATAGCCTATAGCCTTCCTCGATCAATGGTCTATCCAAAACTGAAAACTAAATTCAATTCGAAGAAGTAGTTCCTGAGATTAGCGCGTTCAAACAAACAAACAAACTCTTCAGCTTTATATAATAGTATAGATATAGATAATAATTATGTAAAAAAAATGTTTTGCTGTACCTATTCAATTGATTATTTAAGAAAAATGTAACTTATAGCATTATGTATGTGGAGAAATAAACTTTATTGTTATGTTGCTTTTGAGATGGATGTATTTAGCTCATTCATTATAATGAACATGAAAGTTGTTCTTCGTTTTAGTAGCTATCGTGACGGTGACCAAAATCCTTAGACATGAGGTACCGATTTCAGAGGAGTTAGGTTAGGAAAACAATGATAAATTCGCCATTAGATAACAAGGTTTTTCTATGTCGCTTCGTTAGTAGCAAACTTGGTGTAATATGGTGTTTCAGCCACCCCTGGCCTTTGACGTGGCTTGACATCTGTGTAACAAAGACGTCAGCCGTACCCGATTCTTTTTACGTGCCTTCGGTAGCACGGAGACGATCAGATGAAATACTACTGAGCGGGCAGCCATATTTGACTTGGCTTTGCTTAACCATTTATGAATTTTATCGTATGGTTATCCTGTATGTATCAGTGGTTGCCTGTGAGTCTTATTTATAAGTTATAATATAAATGTTCTTACAGTATTATTTACCTATTGCAGGGTTCAGTATCATTTACGGCATCGTGTCTGGCTCTATCAGCAGGTATAATGTTACCGCTGTTCGCTCCTTGTACACTCGGGGACCAAGTACATAACGAAGTGCGACGACTAAGAGAGCTACTTGCCTCAAGACTTTATGAGAACCAATTGGGTACGTATTAAAGATGTTTTTTTAAGGAAACAATTTTTAAATGGGGTCTCTGTTTTGTTATTGCCACATTTAACACAAGTTTTTGTAATATTTTAATTAATTAAGTGACTCCAAAACAAATAGGCTGATCTGTTGATGATAAAACATTGAACATAGTCACTAGCTTTTATGCAATGAACGGCTATGTTATTTATACAAAATGAAACAATTGGATTGGCGCAAGCACAAAAGCAACAGCAACGTTCATTGGTGGGCATAGGCCTCCTTCAAACCTTGATAGGGTCTTCGCATCACTGCGTGAGGGTTATACAGTCTGTATATTACGTTCCGTGGTCGCCAATCCAGAATCCTTAGGATATTATATCAATCACCAATAGCGAAGTGGTTAAAATACCATGTCACTACTCCAGTGTGTTACGTGAAAGAAGATTGTACGAATAGATTTGATGGGTACGTTAATGACAGACTAAAATACATAGTCACTATCAGCTTCACGCCCAGTGGATAAATAACTACTTACGACACCTCTGCAGATAGCATTGCTTTCTAAGTTCTAAGTTATTTGGGGGTTGGTTTCCGCACTTAGTCCCTGAGGTGGACCATTGTACGTGAGGGGTGCTCGTCATTCCAGCCAGCCCACCTCCCTCCAGAAGCGTGTGAGGTTGCTGATTTTGTTCAGGCATTCCGTGATAGATTTCAGGGTTCCTAGTGTGTTTCTTCGTGTGTCAGCGACACCTGTGCACTCAAGGAGCACATGTGACACCGTTTCCTCTGCCCCCATGCATGCCCTGCACAGGGGACTGTCTGTTATGCCTATGGTGTGGAAGTGTTTATTTAGCGAGCAGTGACCTGTGATGGTTCCAGTCACCAGCCGCAGGCTGTTTCTGTCCAGACGCAGTATGCGTTTGGTCAGTTTGTCGTTTAGGAATGGCATGGCTTCCTTCGACTGCCTGCAGCCTGGGGCTGATAACCAGTGCTCTTGTGTTTGTTTGCGGGTAAACTCTTGCAGCCAGCTGCGAACTTGGCTGAAGGGGATTGGTGTGATAGGCTCTGGTCCGAAGACCGTCATGTCTGATCCCCTTCTAGCTAGTGCGTCAGCCGCGTCGTTTCCCAGTGATCCGCTATGTCCCTTTATCCATTGTAAGGTCACCGAGTTCCCATTGGAAGTCGCAATCCGCTCTAACGCATTGTGGCATTCCAATATAAGTTTCGAAGTGACATGGGTTTTATTCAGAGCTTTGAGTACCGAGGCGCTATCGGTTATTATGCGGATTCGAGAGTCTGAAATCCTTTTTGACTCTATGGTGTAGGCTGCTAGGATAATCCCCACGCATTCTGCTTGGAATACGGTGTTGAATTTGCCTAGCGGTTTGGATATATTTATATTGAGTTCGCTTGAGAATACACCTGCCCCAGTGCCTGAGTTTGTCTTGGAGCCGTCGGTGTATATTCTGAGCTCTTTTGGGCTTGAGTAATCTTGTGATTCCTCTTCATGTTGTATGGTGTAGTGCTTATGGAAATTGAATTTCTTCAGGGTCCTATCGTTGGGTGATGTCAGCATGGGTTGATAATTGATCCCTCGCTCACGTATTCGTGTGTGTTTAATTCTGGAGTCTTTCCCCAATGTGTCCGCATTTTGGAGTCTAAATGTCGCTAGCGCTGCTTCCTCTTGCACAACAAGGTGCAAGGGTGGCAGCCCCAACATAATTTGTAGTGCGGCTGTGGGTGCGGTTCTCATGCTGCTTGTGATGGCCACGCAGGCATATCGTTGTACTTTTTCTAGTGCTTTTTGACCGGTAGCCTGGTCCGTTCTGGGCCACCAGACTAGGGAACCGTATGTTATAATCGGTCGGATAACTGTAGTGTATAGCCAGTAAGTGGTCTTAGGGCTAATACCCCAGTTTTTCCCAAGCAGTCGCTTGCATTGCCACAGCGATATACTGGCTTTTATGGTAATGTAATCAGTATGTCTAGCCCAGTTCAGTTGTTTGTCCAAGTAGACGCCCAGATACTTGGTTTCTGATGTTAGGCTTAGAGTAGATCCGTAGAATCGTGGTAATTGTAGGTTTGCTAGCTTTCTTTTTTTGGTGAAAAGGACTAGTTCTGTTTTAGTGGGGTTGACTGTTAGTTTGTGCTCTTTGCACCAGTCCTCTACTATTTTCAAGGCTTGGCGCATTAGGATACACAGTGTGTTTTCGTGTGTACCATTTATTATGATAGTTAAATCGTCGGCGTATCCTACGGTGAAATAACCTTTGTCGTTTAAGCGATGTAAAAGGCTGTTCACGACAAGGTTCCACAGGAGAGGCGAGGCATGTGGGCATCCTTTCGCTACGATTGCTCTCGTTGTGTCATTCACCGTGACCTGAATGGCCCTCTGCTTGAGCATATTGGTTATCCACCCGCATAATGTCGGGGCTATACCATGTCTCATGAGGGCTGTGTCAATACTGTGAAACATTGTTTTGTCGAAAGCGCCCTCGATGTCTATGAAGGCGGCCAGTGCAGAGCTTTTGTGATGTACAGCGAATTCGATTTTGGAAATCACGCTATGTAAAGCTGATTCTGTCGATTTCCCTATGGAGTATGCGTGCTGTTGTTTGTGTAAAGGTGTTGTGCGTAGAGGTCCATCTCTGATGTATCTATCGCAGAGTCTCTCCAGGGTCTTTAAAAGGAAGGACGTTAGGCTTATAGGTCTATAGGCCTTTGGTTGTGTGTAATCAGTTTTTCCTGGTTTAGGAATGAAAATAACTTTCACTTCACGCCAGGCGTGGGGTATGTATCTATGTGCAATGCAGGCTCTGTAGACCTTGACCAGCAATGGGGTTAGACGATCTATACCCCACTGGAGAAGGGCTGGCAAAATGCCATCCAGGCCCGCGGATTTGTATGGTTGGAAGGATTCGATTGCCCACGTTATGCGTTCGGCTGTCACTATGTCGTGGGCCACGGTCCAGTCGCTGTTGGTCGGGTTCATTCTTGTGTCATCTGCCCAGATCTTATCTTTTAAAAGGCTGCAGTCTGGGAAGTGTGTCTCAAGAAGGACCTTGCTGATTTCGTCATCTGTTTGTGTGAAGGTGTTATCAGGTTTTTTCAGCGCACCGAGGCTGCGATCTTGGTCGCTAGAAAGAATTTTTCTTACTCGGGCAGCTTCATTGTTTGACTCGATTGATTCACAGAACTTTCGCCAGGCAGATCTCCTGGCATGTCTGATTTGTTTTTTGAATTCGTATTGTGTTTCCTTGTACCGGTCCCAGTCCTCAATTAGTCTTCAGTTCTTGGCTCGGTTAAATTGTTTCCGTAGTTTTCCTCTGAGTTTTTCGAGTTCGGCACTCCACCATCGGTTATTTTTACACTTGGTAAGCGGAACTTTTAGTTTGCAGCATTTGTGATATGCTTCTGTGATGTATAGTGTTAGTTTTGTCACTGTATTTTCTATTTGTGATGGGTCTGTTATTGTATCGCGTGGTAGATTACTGGCGATAAGGGAAGCGAGAAGTCGCTTGTAGCCAGGTATATCTGTCCGTCGCGGGTTACGTTTCGGGCTGGGCGTTATTGTATCTATTGTTATTGTAAAACGGATTCTCTTGTGATCTGAACAGGAGAGCTCGTTGGATACTCGCCAGTTTGATATGAGTTTTACTGCATTATCTGTGCCTAGCGTTAGGTCAATGATGGATTGTCCCCTGGATGTGACCCAAGTGGGTTCTGATCCCCTGTTTACTATGTTTAGGTTAGTTGAGAATAAATAAGTGGATAATACCTCTCCTCTGGTGTTTGAAGTGTTGCAACCCCAAAGCTGGTGATGGGCGTTTGAGTCAGTGCAGATGATGAGATCCAGCTTGGCGCCCTCGCAGTATTCCACGAGGTCGCTCATCTCTTTCGGTGGGCAGTTCTCGTCGTCCCCTGGCATGTACACTGAGGCTAGTACTATGTCAGGGATTTCTCCAGCATTCTGGAGTCTGACAGCTGTCAGATCTCTGGAACAGAATTGTGTTAGTGTTGTGATCGGGATATTATTTGGTATGTAGGCACATGTTCTTGGCTTTTCTGTGTTTAGTGTACTTTGGATTAACTTACCTCCGGACAGACTTGGACAAACTTACCTACTTTGGATTAGCATTGCTTTAGAAACAGGTTGCCTCGATATAAACATAATTATAGCAATCCTTCTGGCCAGTAGAATGAGGCCCGTATCTGCAGAGGGACATAAAAGATTTTATGAGTAGGTACACTTTTATTATAACTCTAGCATCTGCGCAAATTACACCGTTTTCTTGCTTTTTAATAGTGTTGTAAGTTTTTACTGCTTGTTTTATTTTAATGTCACATCTTACAGTAAATTATATATTTTAATAGTGCAACAAATATTCTGTCGTTTCTTCTTGTGATGTGATCAAAAGTTTTGAGAAAGAAAACTTAGTTATGTTTTGTTTTAGAAAATTGAAGAATTAAGTAAAATACAACCGTAAAATGTTAGTTTCTTTTGGTATTCAAAGTATTATGGAATGAGAATTCTTGTATTTATTCGATATCACTTATACAATAGTTGTCATCATCATCATATCATGTCCACTGCTGGACATAGGCCTCACAGTATTGCCACCTTAGCGATCCTGTGCCTCCTTCCTCCATCGGTTTCCCGTCGTCCTAACAAGGTCGTCGGTCAATAGTTATATACTTACCTAAACATGTACGACGTACGACCTAAGTAACATCCTACCTGTGCCATCGCACATCGCAAGTAAATACCTGATTACGATCGTAGAGACAAAATTCTGCTAACTTTCCCCTTAGTCAACTTTTAGTTTACCCAGGGGATTAGACGGATGGCGATACCTTGTATTCTCACTCTACATCTATATCTATATATCTATATACTTATAATAAAACTGTAGAGAGATCAATTCTGTACATTGAATATATTAGGTTGGGGAAAAAGTCTTTTCGTATTTTTGTATGAAAAGTCAAGACATTTTTTTCAAAGTTTATTTACATTTATTTACAATATATATGTACCGTTTTGTTGAACAACTTTCTGCCATTTTGTGGGCAGAGACATTATCCCGTTACTGTAGAAACTTTGGGACTTCTGATCAAAAAAACGGGACAAATAGTTTTGGCAGTCCTCTCTTGAGGTCAACCTTACAGAACCTAAAGAATTCTGAAGAGACCGAAACAGGTGAAAATCTGAAGGCGCAAGGTCAGGGCTATATGGTGGATGCACTAGGACCTCCCAGTCGAACTCTCTTAATTTTTGCTGAGTGGCTAAAGATGTGTGTGGTCTAGCGTTATCGTGATGAAAGACCACACCCTTCCTGTTGATCAATTCCGGCCGTTTTCTCTCGACTGCTTCCTTTAATCTCATCAGTTGCTGGCAGTAAAGATCAGAATCGATGGTTTTGCCGGGCGGTAAAAGCTCATAATGAACAATGCCCTTCCAATCCCACCATACACACAGCATCACCTTATTTCGTGTTAGGCCAGGTTTGGCCACAGTCTGTGAAGCCTGGCCAACTTTCGACCACGACCTTTTTCGCACGTTCTTGTCGTACGTGATCCACTTTTCATCGCCAGTTATCAATCTCTTCAAAAACGGCTCGGTTTCATTACGTCTCAATAATGAATCGCAAATGAGTACACGGTTCATTAAGTTTCTTTGAGTGAGCTCGTGTGGCACCCAAATATCGAGCTTTTTTGTATAACCAGCTTTCTTCAAATGGGTCAAAACTGTTTTGTGGTCAATTCCCAGTTCTTCAGCTACATCGTAACTACTAATATGCCGATCTTGCTCCACTCTTTCAAAAATGGCGTCCATTTTATTCGTAACAGGACGACCAGAGCGAGGTGCATCTTTAACATCAAAATTTCCGGACTGAAAACGTTTGAACCAAATTTGTGCTACTCTTACTGACACTGCATCAGGTCCATAAACATCACAAATTTTTTTCACAGCTTGAGTTGTATTTGTGCCTTTTTTATAATAAAATTTTAAAATGTATCGAATTTCTTCATTAGATTCACTCATTTTTACGGAGAGAAAAACAAATGAAAAATAGCGGGAAATAACTTTTTTTTATTTTTTTCTTTTCTTTATAATGTAACCTTTTTAATGTTACCAAAACCAGCCAGACACAAGTAGTACAGTCAAAGAAATTTTATAATAAGTTTATACCTACGTTATGCGAAAAGACTTTTTCCCCGACCTATTATGTTAAAAATTAATATTGGAGGATGAATGGTGATCGATACTAATGCCAAAAATGCAATCAATAAATTTTTTGTCTGTCTGTCTGTCTGTCTGTCTGTCTGTCTGTATGTGCACGCATGGGTCAAAAACTACTGAAGGCATTTTAACCAAACTTGGTACAATTGTAGTCCATACTCCCGGGCAGGTTATAGGCTGTATAACATAACGCTAAGACACATAGGAGCTGAGCAGTGACGAAAAATTTGAAGCAAGTCGGTTGAAAAAAAGCGCGTTCGAGCTCTTATCATCGCATACGTTGATCATACGCCAAAAATATGTATTACAAAAATAATGATCTTCAAACGATGAACAAAAAAGTCCTGAATAGTATATATCTATCTTTTATATATTAGCCACAATAACCTGTTTAATCGTTAGGGTTTTCTTCAAAGTGTATTAAATACATAAATATATTGTAATTTGCAAAGACATATCTTTTTCAAACTCCCATATTTCAAAAGTACACTTTAATACCTTATTCATAAAAAAGAATTATAGAAATCGGTTTATAAACACACAAGATTTAGATGAAAGAAAATTTCCAAATGTCGCCGCGCCAGTATGAGTACGGCTGTACGGTTGATTTTTGTTTAACGTCCGAAACGGCCAACCGGTAATTTCATTCACATTGACTCTTAATGCGAACGGACGTGGTTCTTATTGACTCTTCTCGAAATAAGCGCGCTTTAGATATTAAAAAACATAGATACGTAGTTTTTAGGTATTAAGTTTAAAGTAGGTATCTATCTATACTATAATAAAACAATCGGATAAGTAATACTCGAGATATCGCTAGATCTCTTTATTAGAACAGTCCGATACAAATCAGGGGTCATGAAAAATGGATTTGGTTCAATGTTGAATGAATTTAAATTTAGTTTCTTTTGTTCACGAGATGGCGTTACCAGTAGTAATCATAAAATAAATGAGTTTTTAAATAATATATAACTATTTATAATATTAATTATTCATAAGTTATTCCTTTTAAATGTTAATAAAATTAACCATGAATCGTATGTGTAATATCAATTATAAGTCTTCACACTAGCCTTTAAAAATATCAATTTAACGGACACAAAGAACATCCAGACTAAGGACAATAGTTTGTGTATCACAATTAATTGTCCTCCATGGGAATCAAACCCGAGACCTCATGCACGCCAGCCATGTAATGCGACCGCCGCGCCACCGAGGCAGGTAATTCTGCCGCACCATAACGTGGCGTGCAAATGTATTCATTCATAATTAATTAGCGATTATCCGTGTGGTGACGGAGCAAGAATACAATATGTCACCTCCCCATCTCATCCCATGGGTGGCGTAAAACCGACTAAGGGACTATCGGTGAATATTATCTTTACGAAATAAAAATGAAGGAAAACTTGAAATTAAACCCTATACCAATCCGACTGGCCAACGTGGTATTAGTAGGCCAAGTATCCCTCCGTCACGGGAGGAGGCGCGTCCTTGCAGTGGGACATTAATGGGCTGTTATGATGAAAAAGCAATGTCATTTATTTTTAATTACAAATTTGACAACAGATGGCATTGTGCCTGTGACGTCATTTTCAGTATCGCGGTATTAAGATTTTACTTGAAAGAATGACGTTCGCTCATGTCTTTCAGTATAAGTTTAGACACAGTCTTCATAGATCTGTCTTTGTAAAGATCTGTTTTTGAAAAGGTTTTGGTTCGTTCGTTAATTTTACAATTCGTGTGTAGGTATATCTGTTTGTTATAAGGTTTAAAAAACGATTTTTCAGTATTAAATCGAATTGCGAAGTAAGTAACATCCGCCACGCGAACGAAGTCGCGGGCACAGCAGCTAGTTATGTAATAAAATGTAAAATATATAACAATGTCTTTCTCGTTTATTACATTAGAAATACTTTATAGCGATCAAAAACTACAATACCTATCCTATTATTATTTTTTACACAATTCTTGTGGTTCTTACTTTATTCATCATCATCATAACAGCCTATTTATGTCCCACTCCAGAGACGGGCCTCCTCCAGTGACGGAGGGATACTTGGCCTACTAATACCACGCTGGCCAAACGGATTGGTACCCTATACCAATCCCTTTTTTATTATACTAAGACTAAGATTAAACCCTATTTAATCTCAAGTTTTCCTTCTTTTTATTACGTAAAGATAATATTTACAGCTATCTGTAAATATTATCTTTACGTTGTAAAAACCGACTATGGGACTATTCCCATAGTCGGTTTTTACAACACCCATGGGATGAGATGGGGTGGTGACACACTGTATTGTTACTCCATCACCACACGGAGACTTACGTTACTTTATTAACAAACATATTATTTATGTTATACCAAATTTGTAGGAGTTTTAGCAACAAAATTCAGATAAGAAATAATCTATATTAAGTAAGTTTTACTTGCACAAGTTCACCGTATATTACGAACAACTTACTAATAATAAGTTTGAGTTCCACTCAATCTCGTTCCTCGCGCCGACACGTGTGAGTCGGGTAATCAACTAATTTCACTTTCATCTACACTTAATTGTGTAAGTAGTACTTAATGTACTATGTAGTAAACTGTACTAATACTACAGGGGACGATATTTAATTCAATCAACCACTTATATCTAAGTTACTAAAGAGATATATTTGGAACACTAGGGCAATAATTATTTTACATAGCGTTGCTGTAATGATGTTAATTTAGAAGTTACCAGTTATTTAGGTACTAGAATATTTAATTTGTACAAAAACTGTATGAGAGTTTTATTAGTAAAATTCCTTTTAATAAGAAATAATATGATCTGTATTAAGTAAGTTTTACTTGCACAAGTTCACCGTATCTTACGAACAACTTACTAAAAATAAGTTTGAGTTCCACTCAATCTCGTTCCTCGCGCCGACACGTGTGAGTCGGGTAATCAACTAATTTCACTTTCATCTACACTTAATTGTGTTAGTAGTACTTAATGTACTCTGTAGTAAACTATACTTTACTACAGAGGACGGTATTTAATTCAATCAACCACTTATATCTAAGTAACTAAAGAGATATATTATTATTCGGATCACTACAGCAATGATTATTTTATTTAGTGTTCGTTCGTTCGTTCGTTTTAGCCCTTATCATCCCACTGCTGGGTGTGATCTGTATCTTGGAGCGCAGTGGTGTGTTTCGGACTCTGTCCGTTAATTAGCGTTAGTGTTGTGATGTTTATTTAGGATATTTTGTTCTTTCGATTTGGGTTTATATATATTATTAACTGCTCCGTTTAGCCCTGATCAGGTCCTACACAACCCCACTATTATGAGAAACACAAGAATAATAGTAGGATGGTCGTTACTATCGTATTATGAATTACAATTTGCTGAATAAAAATATTACTTAATGTTTCTCACAGATGCACACAACGCTATTTCTTAATCCCAAACAAAGCAAAATTGTGCTAAGGGAACTTGAGAAAAAATATACGTATATTATACCTACATACTTTTTTCGTAAATACATAGTACCTAAATGTTATCCTAGAAAACACCCTGACCAATGCAAACACTCATGTTCATGATATTCACAAAGATTTGTATGAAATAGTACCCGAGAAGGTTCTACGTAGCAGCCCCAAGCACATTGTTACCATAGATCAGTCAAATTTTACAATATTTTTAACTCGGAGAAATAAAGAGGGAAAGCCTAAAATACAATCCATTTGCTTTTACTTGGCAAAGTAGTTAAAAAGAAAAACACCCATAATTCTGGTAAATAATGTCAATAACACGTGCACATTATTGCTTGCATAATTGACAATTCCCATTAAATTGATTAAAAATATGAACTCTTGGCATCTATTCCATAAAGATGATGCAGACTTGACGCAGATATATTAATATTAATAATCTTGTCTTATCTTATTAAATTTCGCAGATAAATCTAGCAGAGGGATGGCACGAGCGCTGCTTGCGTGGACAGAAACGAGGGATCTGTCATTTTCTCTTCTACGAATGTTGAGCATCGATATATCACTGCCGTTCAAATTTGTCGGACTCCTTGTTACCTATCTTATTATATTACTACAGTTCCAGAAAGTTATTAACCCTTGAAACGTAACAATAATGTTACTTCTAACTTTGGTGTTTATTTTGAAGCAAAACTAAGTTTAATTGCACCGGCGTTGTCGAATAAAAAATTGTTTGTTGACTTTGTGGAAATAAATTTAAGTATTGTATAATTAAAGTTATTTATTACAGTCGTTTTCTGTGTTCCCCTAAAGTTGGTTATCTTGTTCATGGAGAATTTACGAAGAACTCTGCATTTTCCACGTAAATATTTAGTTAAACAACTTAACCGCCAGCCTTTCGTAACACGACGCGGAATACTTCCACAGTCAAGGAAAACAAGTAACAGTTTTGTTAAAATTAAATGGTCCATAAATCTCAGTTTACGAGTTTCGACTTGGTTTTTAAGTTTCTCTTTGTTAATTATTAATAGGGGGCAGCGGAACAGCAACAATAAAAGTTTTGAAGAGCATTTTATTAATTTCACAATAAAATTGTAGTTTTGAAATTAGTGTTATTACAAATTAATGCTTACAGCTGAAGTTTTGACTAGGTATTAATGCTTTGATATTACTTTAATTCCAATTGAATGTTTTACCAACTATATTCTAACATTGTAGTTAAAACGAAAAAAAACCACAAACATTAACGACCACGCGGGAATCTTGTCAGACGGCCGGTACTAAACACACCCCCTCAACGAAAGGAAAAATTCTACATTGTAAATTCATATCATTACAATATGGCTGTACACTTATCGCAATAAGACGCGGCTAAGAATTGGTACCTTTATGAGCCATCGAGCATAAAGTTTATCAATAGGACATTAGTAACTTAACTAAGCGCAAACCTTATACCTACAACTAACTAACCTAATATAATTTTTTTGGCCTTATCTACTTTGATTGCATGTGTTAAATGGAACCGTGGTTTCAACACACAAAAATCTAGGTTATCCAAGTTCCCTGTTATTTGCGTTCCTTTATGTTAAGCCACGCTGCTTTAACGGCTAAATAATGTTATATATAATATTATACAACAAAAATGCAATATAAGACTCTGATTCCAATAGAGATTACTTGTGTATCGAGGTTTGGTTGTTAGATTCCATTTGTGTTTCCAGTTTGTCATTACTGAAATCCATTGAAGTGCTAACTAGTTCTCTGTGCTCTAGAACTTTGCTAGCTTTGTTGAATGCTAAGATTAAGTGGGCTAGTTTACGTACTAAAGTTTCCTATTACCTATTGGTCCGCAATTTATAGCTCAAATTCACTGTAAGGAAGTATGGTAAACTATGCCTGCCTGTGTATAGACACAGGCTTAGTTTTCGGGGACACCCAGATGGTCTGAAATATTTTTACGATTTTCCTACGTTCGAAGTAAGACTTTTAGGTATTCGACGATATTGATCTCAGTCTACACATACATGATATATTTTAGGAATTATAATGATACGAGTAAAATACTCGTATAAGGCGGAGTTGTCTTGATATGTGGCCTTTTTGTAAATCAATATTTCTAAACTAGTATTTTGAAAGACTAAATTTAGAACTGTCTAAATACTGATCAGCAGTACTAAAAAATATACTCGTATATTAATGATGTTTGTGGTACATTTTGAGTAAGTTAGTGGTACTTTTAACCAAAATTACACTTTGGCCTAACTACAGAAATATTAGGTTGGGGAAAAAGTCTTTTCGTATTTTTGTAGGAAAAGTCAAGACATTTTTTTCAACGTTTATTTACATTTATTTACAATATATATGTACCGTTTTGTTGAACAATTTTCTGCCATTTTGTGGGCAGAGACATTATCCCGTTACTGTAGAAACTTTGGGACTTCTGATCAAAAAAACGGGACAAATAGTTTTGGCAGTCCTCTCTTGAGGTCAACCTTACAATAACAATAACAATAACAATAATCTTTATTGACATAAGAATAGTACAAGTTATTAGAGAATTCCCTGGTACCTACGAAAGTATACAATTACACTGAGGTGTAGGCACCAGTGTCTTCCCCTCCACATAATTGACAATTTTATTAAGATTATATAGGTATTTCAATAAACTTGAATGTTTTTAATAAAATAATATTAACAAAAAAAAACTAAAACTATTGCGTACTTTCATGCATGTATGCGCGCGTGTTTGTGTGTGTGCGTGTGTGTTTGTGTGAAGGTGTGTATTTGTGTGTGTGTATAAGGGTGTGTATTTGTGTGTGTGAGAGGGTGTGTGTTTATGAAACTTTTAAAAGAATTTCTACTGCATCATAGTCCATTGTCTCTAGCCAGTTAATTATTATAAATTTAAGTTTACGGTTGTTGATTTTTCTAATTTTACATATTTTGTTGCATTTATTGTATGTAAAAGGAGCAATAAAATTAAAATGTCTTTGAGCCAGTTTAGATTTGCAACGTGGTGTAGGACAACGTTCTACTCGCTTGTGCGTCATTGGTAGATTAGGAACTACTTTTTTGTGATATCTTCGTAGCATTTCCATTACAAATAGCTTTCTAACCGAGACCACTCCCGCTTGTTCATATAAGGACACTGTAGGATGTCGGTATGGTAGGTGTAACATGACTTTGAGCAGCATGCGTTGACTCCGTTCAATCTCAAGCATATGAGTCTTTGCTGCACCTCCCCACACACAGATGCAGTATCTAATTATACACTCGCATAAAGCTCGATACGTTTGAATTAGTAAAGTATGATCAGCAACAGATCGCAGGCTCTTGAAGGTATAGACAAGCTTTCTAACTCTCGCTATGGTTGATGCAATATGAACTGTATATGTCAAGTTGTCATCAAGCATCACACCTAGATATCTGATGTTGGGTACTCGAGACAATTTGTCACAGTCGCAATTGGTGTAATATTCTTTTCTATTACACGGGAAGGTGTGTAGTTTTAGAGGGGTCACTATCATATCGTCTTAAACGCAACTGGTAGAAGTAGCATTTGGTCTAAAACGCAGCTGGTCTTACTATCATCTCGTCTTAAACGCAACTGGTAGAAGTAGCATTTGGTCTAAAACGCAGCTGGTCTCACTATCATTTCGTCTTAAACGCAACTGGTAGCAGTAGCATGTGGTCTAAAACGCAGCTGGTCTCAGTATCATCTCGTCTTAATCTCAACTGGCCTTAAACCTCTAAATATGTTTCTAAAGTGGTAACATCATACGTAAAAAGAAATTCACTATGGGAACCGCTGTCGTCAAAAAACAAATAAATACACAAATAAACTATGTACTAACAAAAAAATAACATATTTAAAGTAAGTTAGAGTAACTTAGATAAATCTAGTTAAATAAGCTTAAAGGTATAAATAATTAATCTGTGTAGACTTTTGAGTCCCTGTTCATCATCATCATACCAGCCTATTAATGTCCCACTGCAGGGACGGGCCTCCAGCTGATCCTACATCTGGGAGTAAACTTTCATAAACTATAAATAGAAGTTATTTTGCTGTAGCGCACTAAGAATTATATGACGTTTTGGAATCTAGATATAAATTCAATTTTCGAGTTAATTTCGCCGTCGTCGATACATGGCGGTTTTTGCAGTTCTGGCAATTATATACTTTAACATGTTGTTCATAAAGGTCATATTCGCGTTATGTTTTACCTTTAGCGACAAGTTACGAGTACCAAAGCGTATTAGTGACACGCTTACCACGCCTACTTAGCACTTCCACTTGATTCTTTCTTGCGTGGTTTTTCCAGGTTCCACAGTAGCGTAGTACAAAGATTTGTTTAAACTTTAAAGTAAGGAACATTTTAGTGAAATTGTTTTCTAAAGAGTTTAAGATTAATAAAAGTTAATTTAAAAAATTAAAGTAATGAGATTGAGATTTAACGACTGTCTTTTGTTTTGACAGATTTCTTTTGTTTTTTTTTAATAACAATAAATATGCAACTTTATTCGGTTTTTCTGATTATTATTTATCTAATTTAATTGTACATATGCCGTTTTAAGTATTTGCTATTACGAGACAATTACGTGTTGTGCCCTTGGCATTTCAGACCAGTTGCGTTTTAGACGACATGAATTTTAGACTAACTCCGTTTTAGACCAGTTGCGTTTCAGGCGACTTGTATTTTTAGACTAATTGATATTTAGACCAGCTGCGTTTTAGACCGGTAGCGTTTTAGACAAGTTGCGTTTTATACCCAGTGACCAGCTGCGTTTTAGACCAAATGCTACTTCTACCAGTTGCGTTTAAGACGATATGATAGTGACCCTTTTAGAGTATGTGCATCAGTAGGTTTGCCTACCGATGTCTTACTGAAGCATATATACTTGGTCTTGCTGCTATTCAGAGATAACAAACTGTCCTCCAACCAACACGTTATCTTTGCTAGGCCAATCTCAGCAAGCTGGTATGCTGTTTTCCACGTTGGCCCAGAAAATACCAACACTGTGTCATCCGCAAACATAACAATATTTAAGCCTGGTAACGTAGCCATCTTGCATAAATCGTTAATGTAAATAAGAAACAGTGTCGGGCCAAGCGTACTGCCCTGTGGAACACCGTATTTACAGATATTATCCCCGCTTTCCAACCCAGCTACTCGCACTCGTTGGACCCTATCAATAAGATAGTCCTTGAACCAATCCAGAACTACCCCTCTTATACCAACACTCTCTAAGCGAGTTATTAAGATAGGAATAGACACAGTATCGAAAGCTTTTTGGAGATCTAGAAAGACCCCTATGCATTTGTCTCCTCTATCAAGATGTGAAACTACCGAAGATGTTAATGTCAATACTGCATCTTCTGTTGAATTTTTTTCTCTAAAACCGAATTGAAAGTCACTAATCAGCTTATTACTTTCTAGATATTTAACAGTTCTCCTATTAACTATTTTTTCAAGAATTTTTGAGAGCGTTGATAAAAGAGATATAGGTCTATAATTGTTAGGCTCACGTCTATTGCCAGATTTAAAGATAGGGCAAACAACAGCTCTTTTAAACAATATTGGAAATGAACCAGTGCTCAGACTGAGATTGCACATATAGGCTAAAGGTTCGGCAAGTGTACTGATATTTTGTTTAAGAATTTCAGCCGTTATTTTGTCCCACCCTGGTGCACTATGCGACTTCAATCCAAGGACTATTCCTCTTACTTCATACGCATCTGTTGGTAAGAAGCACATAGATTTAACTGGCGAGGAATCTCGAGCAGATTTCTTTGCTAGATCATGATCTGATTTGTTCATTTTTTTCAAGATCTCACCTGCTAGTGCACTTCCTATGCCAGTAAAATATCCGTTCACTTTGTCCAGGGATTCAGTTGGTGTGGCTTCAATATTTAGTAGGTCTGTGTTGCTTTCACTGTTTCTTTTCATATCACAAAGTTCTTTTATGATCCTCCATGTTTCTTTTATGTTGCCCTTGTTTTTGTGTAATTGTTCCTGGTAGTATTGTTTTTTTAACTTTTTTATTGTGTAGTTGCAGTTGTTTCTATATTTTTTATACTTATTTAGTAGACTTTCATCGTTTGGTTGCTTTTTGCTTTCTTTATATAGCTTATCTCTACGTCTTATGCACTTAACAATCCCTTCCGTAATCCATGGTTTAAGGGGCCTGTAACGATTGGATTTTCTTGCAGTAATGGTACTATCAGAGATCACTGCTAGCAACCTTGTTGTAATTATCTCTGCCGCAAGACTAGCATTCGTAACATTGTAAAATTTATCCCAAGATTCCTTAGTTAACGTGTCTTTTATGGTTTTATAGTCAAGCTTAACTTTAATGTGTACAGTGCTCTTTTTGGTTGCTTTAAAGCCATTAATGTAGAGAAGTATTGGAGAGTGGTCGGTAATTGGTTGTTCGAAAACCACAGTTCTCCACTGGTGACAGCATTTAACCATAAAATGGTCTATACATGTTTTCAAGCGTGTTGGCTTTCGTACACCTTGTCTCAGGCCATGCATTGCCATCAAATTTAGATACTCATGGGCCATGCTAGAGAGATTATCAGAAAGAGTATCAATGTTGATATCACCAGTAAGCACTATGTTTTTCGTATGGCATCCACATAAAATCGTGTTAAGAGATTCCAAATAACGACTAGGATTCCTAAAACTAGTAGAACGATATGAACAGACGATGGTATAGTCGGGTTCAATAGTGACGATTAGACAATTTCCTTCTGCAATGTTTGGCTCATAAGCACTAGACACGATTTCACTGTGCACGTAAACCACCACACCGTCATTTTTGTTTAAACTGTTCTGTGTCCAATATAAGCTGTAGTCATTCATACTAGGAGGTGGATTATTTACGTTAGTCCAGCATTCTGTTAGCACAATTACATCAATATGCATATCAAGTGCCTTACAGAACCTAAAGAATTCTGAAGAGACCGAAACAGGTGAAAATCTGAAGGCGCAAGGTCAGGGCTATAAGGTGGATGCACTAGGACCTCCCAGTCGAACTCTCTTAATTTTTGCTGAGTGGCTAAAGATGTGTGTGGTCTAGCGTTATCGTGATGAAAGACCACACCCTTCCTGTTGATCAATTCCGGCCGTTTTCTCTCGACTGCTTCCTTTAATCTCATCAGTTGCTGGCAGTAAAGATCAGAATCGATGGTTTTGCCGGGCGGTAAAAGCTCATAATGAACAATGCCCTTCCAATCCCACCATACACACAGCATCACCTTATTTCGTGTTAGGCCAGGTTTGGCCACAGTCTGTGAAGCCTGGCCAACTTTCGACCACGACCTTTTTCGCACGTTCTTGTCGTACGTGATCCACTTTTCATCGCCAGTTATTAATCTCTTCAAAAACGGCTCGGTTTTTATTACGTCTCAATAATGAATCGCAAATGAGTACACGGTTCATTAAGTTTCTTTGAGTGAGCTCGTGTGGCACCCAAATATCGAGCTTTTTTGTATAACCAGCTTTCTTCAAATGTGTCAAAACTGTTTTGTGGTCAATTCCCAGTTCTTCAGCTACATCGTAACTACTAATATGCCGATCTTACTCCACTCTTTCAAAAATGGCGTCCATTTTATTCGTAACAGGGCGACCAGAGCGAGGTGCATCTTTAACATCAAAATTTCCGGACTGAAAACGTTTGAACCAAATTTGTGCTACTCTTACTGACACTGCATCAGGTCCATAAACATCACAAATTTTTTTCACTGCTTGAGTTGCATTTTTGCCTTTTTTATAATAAAATTTTAAAATGTATCGAATTTCTTCATTAGATTCACTCATTTTTACGGAGAGAAAAACAAATGAAAAATAGCGGGAAACAACTTTTTTTTATTTTTTTCTTTTCTTTATAATGTAACCTTTTTAATGTTACCAAAACCAGCCAGACACAAGTAGTACAGTCAAAGAAATTTTATAATAAGTTTATACCTACGTTATGCGAAAAGACTTTTTCCCCGACCTATTATGTGCAACAAAATAGTAATAATATTTCCTTTCTCGTACTGAAAATTCAATTCTCTCACAAGGCTGAAAGTTCGGAGAGATAATTTAGGGTGCCCCTGTTGTGGGAATAGCTGTTGTTTGAAATTACTTCCGTGCTTACTTACTTATTAGCTTTTACTTAAAACAAAGCAAACTGAATGCAAGTTGTTGATAAGTTATTTAAGTATCATCTTGCTATAGAGCGTAAATTAACAGTTACTTCTTACTTATAACTCCTTTGAAGATGTATTATATTAGTCAATACGGTAAACTGGGGTAACTTGATGTACCAGAACCTCTTGAAACAACTAGATGCTAAAGTGACGAAAACATTGAAATCGTGGCTAGGGTTAGCTCAATCTGCAGACTCTTCTGCTCTGTATCGAGACACAAATAACTTTGGGATGAAACTAAAAAAACCATCGGAACTCTACAAACATCTAAGAGTCACTAAAATGCAAGTCTTATCAACATCTAAAGACGAAATTGTAAAATCCATCCCAACTGATAAAAATTCATCTGCGCTCGAGTCACGGTTACAATTCCACAAAAAGTTCATGATAGGCGCACAAACTAGTAGAGTAGGTCTAGGAAACACGGAAAGTCAATCGGACAAAGAAATTATAAAATCTTTCTTGAACCAAGATGAGAATAACAGCTACAGAGTGCACGCAATGAACCTAGAAATGCAAAATGAATGGGTTACTCTAGGGGACTACTGTATACCTTTAGCCTTGAAGTGGCGCACTTTGCTTTACGACTGGTCACCAGCATTACTTAAATTCTACCTCAACGCCTTTCAATTGACTCTCCCCGATCAAAGCAATCTTGTAAGATGGGGAAAAGCCACGGACAAAAAATGCACAGAATGTGGCAAAGAAATTGGTAAGGCAAGACACTTATTGGTAGGCTGCAAAGTGCTTTTGGATAGGGGTCATTACTCGCAACATCACGACAAAGTATTAGGGATTATACGCGAGGCAGTGAGTCTGTCGATTGCCAGAGCTAGAAAAGGACTGACTACGAATGAAAGACAAAACATCCAATTTGTTAAGGAAGGCACTACTAAAAAGACCACCTACAAGCCTTTTTCAGTCCTGAGTCCGGCAGACGATTGGACTCTACTGGTTGACACGTATGAAACACACTACAAAATCCCGGAGGATATCTGCGTGTCGCCGTTGAGACCAGACATATTCCTCTACTCAAAATTGAAAAAGCGTGTAGT
The DNA here is from genome assembly GCA_905475405.1 of Schrankia costaestrigalis. Classification (NCBI taxonomy): domain Eukaryota; kingdom Metazoa; phylum Arthropoda; class Insecta; order Lepidoptera; family Erebidae; genus Schrankia; species Schrankia costaestrigalis. The sequence continues at coordinate 10,223,320 of FR997843.1, read as the reverse complement.
ACTTATTGAGCTCACGGTACCGTGGGAAACTAACATCCCTAAAGACCACGCAATTAAGACAAATAAATACTTTGACTTGACAAATGAGATAACCAGAAATGGCTATAGGGTTACTCTGTATGCCGTGGAAATAGGTGCGAGGGGTACACCAGCTAAATCCCTCTACAATCTATTAAAAGAACTAGGACTGCCGAGAACTTCAGTAAGCTCTCTACTATCACGAATGTGGTGAGGTGTTGTCTTCTTGATAGTAAATAAAAGGCGTGGACTGTAGATACAATGTTGTTTACTTGCTGTTTAAAGTTATATTAACAATACAATATACTCGTAGAAGACGCGACGGTTAAAAGAATGTAATTTTAAGAAGGCCGGCGCGGCCGTACGTTGTGTGGCTGACTAAAGATGGTGTCGGCGGCGAGCGCCGACGCATGTCTAGGGAGGGGCGCGCGAGTGACGGATCGCTGACCTTGATAGCGATCAGCTGGTGGGTACAGGTTGTGTTCCCAACATACTTCCCCCCGTTGAAGTATCTTCAACAGCAACTACTGGCAAAGGGCAGATCGTGTTGAAGGCGCGCCTGATGACTCCCTTGCTCGTGCGGATGTCGGTGACTCTTGCAATCCCATCTCGTCCGGGTAACGTCTGAAGGATGCGACCTAAAGGCCAAATCAAAGGGGGTGAAGTTTTATCCTTTATAAGGACCAATGTCCCTGGTTTCAGTTCTCCTGAAGACCGTCGCCACTTTGTTCTTTCCTGGAGCCATAAAATATATTCGTTCGAAAACCTACTCCAGAAATGTTGTTTTAAATATTCTATACGGCGAAACCTCTGGATACTGTTGATGTTGAGGTGTTGTATCTGTGGATGTGGCAACATAACTAGTGAGCGTCCTATTAGGAAATGGGATGGAGTTAACGGAGTAAGATCTGAAGGATCCTGGGAAAGAGGAATTATGGGTCTTGAATTAAAGATAGCCTCTATCTGTATCAAACACGTTGCCATTTCTTCAAACGTTAAGTTTGTTAAACTTAAGACGCGTCTGAGATGATGTTTGGTCGATTTGACCGCGGATTCCCATAAGCCTCCGAAATGGGGAGTGTAAGCGGGAATGAAATGAAAATTTATACTTGTATCAATTTTACTTAACTCTAAGTCTTGTGAAAGCAGGTTAGCAAGCTCATTAAATGCACCTACGAAAGTTGTGCCGTTGTCGGAGAAAATACTTCGTGGTTTTCCCCTTCGAGCAACAAACCGAGATAAAGCAGCCAAGAAAGCATCCTTGGTTAGGTCCGAAACAAGTTCGAGATGGAGAGCTCTGGTAGCTAGACAAACAAACACACAAATAAAACATTTTATGAGTCTACAGCCTCTACCCTTTCGGTCAGCTATCATGATAGGCCCTGCATAGTCTACGCCAGTGTCTAAAAATGGAAATTCTAAATGTACACGTTGATGAGGTAAGCTACCCATAATGGGTTGTATGGTATTAGCCTTCATTCTGCAGCATTTTACGCATTGATGAGAGACTTTCTTAGCAAGATTCCTACCTCCTATTGGATAATATTTATGACGTACGGTAGCCAATAATAGCTGAGGTCCAGCATGCATGAGGTTAAGATGATACATATGAAAAATCAATCTACAAATAGGATGATTGCTTGATAGCAAAATTGGGTGTTTAACGCTATAGTCATAGAAGGAATTCTGTAGTCTACCGCCAACTCGAATCAGATTGACAGTTTTATCAAAGAAGGGAGACAATGATAATAGTTTGTTTTTTGCTGGTAATTGTTTGCCCAACAATAATAAATTGAATTCTTCAGGAAACGACTCCTGTTGACTTAATTTTAAAAGAAAATTTAAGGAATTATTGTACTCTCTTGATGTAATAGAACCAGATTCAAATGATTGCCCCCTACATTTATTAACAAATCGAAAAATATATGCTACTACTCATTGTAATTTGAAAAATTGTGAATATTTAATGCATAAATTAGATATAAGATTGCTATTATTTTGATGTATGATGTATGACATGTAATGAAATTGCCATGTCTGGTCATTTTGACAAATTGTGTTGATTTTGTGGGGGAAACGCGGGCCATGACGATTCGTGATTGCCTAGAAATTGCGGCCCCGTCCACCATAGGGAAGAAGTTAATAGTTTATCGGCACTAAGTCCGCGCAAAGCAAGGTCTGCCGGGTTCTCCTGCGACGGAACGTAACGCCAAAGTCCTCCATTTATGCCCACCAACGCCGATCTTGACACGAGTATCGCGGGTGGGTTTGTAATGACTTCCGCAACTTTAACGTAGCAATGCGACTACATTTTTAAGATGTATTCGAGCCCGTCTAAGGCCCACCAACGCCGACACGAATATCGCGGGTGGGCTCGCTGCGTGAAGGCACCGCACAGGGTCTAAGGCCCACCAACGCCGACACGAGTATCGCGGGTGAACTCGCTGCGTGAAGGCCCCCAAGAAGCTGTAGTTCCAAGTTGAGGCAAATAATTTGAAAAAGAAGAAGTAGTGTTTAGGTGACATTCAAACATATGACCTAACTCTATACTCTTGCATGAATTCCGTATATAACCTTTTAAAGTGAGGTTCTCTCTCAATACGACGTTCGAGGGATAAGAAACGAAGTCTTGCCATTGTGTAAGAGTTTATAAGTCCTAATACAGTAGGGGATTCTTTAAAGGGTATTTTTACTACGAACCTGCCATCCGAGTTGCGATAGGTATTATCAACAAAAAATTTTTCACAAGATCGTTCTTCGGATGTGAACTTGTACTTAGGAGACACAGAATCTAACTCCCAAAACCGATTTAAATCTTCTTGTAAGTTGTCAGCAAACATACATACATGAGAAGAGGAGTTAGTCTGATGTATTTCGCCTGAAACTAACCAACCTAACTTGGATTCTAATAAGGTAGGCATGTGTTTACCTAAATGTATACGATTAGTGGCCACAATAGTCCAAAAGAGTTCCGCGCCAACTAATATGTCGATTGAAGACGGAACATAATATTGTGGGTCAGCAAGACGTATATTTGAAGGTGTATGAACATTACTAATGTCAACATATGTATTTGGGACATGTGATGATATTTTAGATATTACTAGGCATTGAATATTAATATCATAATCTCCACTGTGTGATTTTACTAAAATTGTACATCCATTTGCACAGTTAGAAGTAAAAAGATTTATACCAACCACCTTGGACTTGGTAGGATAGGTAGCTAATTGAAGTTTTTGTACAAACTCTTCAGTGATAAGGTTTGCCGTGCTCTCATTATCCAGAAGGATCCGCGCTGAGTGAAGATTCCCTTCAGCATCACTCACCTTCACCAGAGCTGGGGACAGCAAAACAAGTTGAGGAGTAGCAGGCTGATTTACAGATAAAGCAAGTGTTTGAGTGGTAGTAGGAAAAATAGAATCTGAGTCTGTATGTATTAATGTATTATGTTTCTCAGAGCAATGTTTACAATGAGATAATCTGCATTTAAGTACAGTGTGACCTGGTCGAAGACAATTGAGACATACATTAGAATTATGAGCCTTTTTAATACGCGCCTGCACAGGTAAATTAGCAAATTTCGTACACTGGTATAAGTAATGATCCTGTAGGCACATGGGGCAAGAATATTTTTTATGTGAGTCTGACTGGTTTAAAGAAGGACCAGAAAAACTCGTTCTAGGTTTATTATTATTATTAGTGATGTCACTCTTAGGTCTACGAGAACTAGATTCCTCGAGAGTCTCTAAGAGGTCTGCTCTATTACTAAGGAATGTTACTAAAATGTTTAATGTGGAAAGTTCAGTTAAATTATTTCTATACTCCTCCCACTCGCGGCTGGTGACCTGATCAAGCTTAGTGGCAATTATATATATAATAAGAGTGTCCCAGTATTGAACTGGTTGTTCAAGACTTGCTAAGGCTCTAAGGTTTTTATTAGTTGTATCAATGACATGACGCAATGACTTACTTGATTCTGAGCTAAATGTTTGTATGTTAAATAATGCCTGCACGTGATTATTAACAAGAAGTCTCTTGTTGTCATATCTTTCACACAGTAGCTTCCAGGCGGTATCGTAGTTGTCTGAACTAAAGTCAAGGTTATCAATAACAAGGCTGGCACTTCCCTTTAGGGAGGCGCGCAAGTAATGAAGTTTAGTTATTCTGTCTATGGTCTTATTCTCGTGTATTATAGAAATAAAAAGATCCCTAAAAGGTAACCAATCATTGTAGCCTCCCGAAAACTTGGGTAAATCAATTTTAGGTAGACGAATTGTATTGTGTTTATGTGTCTCAGCATTACCAGAACTCACCCCGGATAAAGCAGGTCCCGAAAGAGAATCGCGACCTTCCGCAATCAATTGGCGAGCAGAAGCCACTAAGCTGTAGTATTGCTTCTCGAACTCCTCACGCTCTGAAAATTGCTCGGCAGGGTCGTCCACGGCTTCTTCAAGCTCATTCTGTAACACGTCGTATTTTTCGTATAAGGCTTCGAATATATTAAGACGATATTCAACCTCTAAAATCTGTACTTCACTTAACTTTTGACACGATTTAGCAACATTAAGGTAGGTAGAAAATTGTGTAAGCTTTGCCTTGATAGAAGCTCGCTTTTTAATAAAAGTTTTAATATCAGCCATATTTAAATGAAATTAAGTATTTGAAATTATTAAAATCAAGAAAAATAACAGTAACATAAGAATAAGAGAAGTTCAGTTGTAGTAATACAAATTATGTATTGGTTTTATATTTTAGCCAAACGGTTAAATAACAGACACGAAAAGTGCTTAGAATACAATGGCGGAAAAGAAAATATAATGGCGGCGTACTTATACACACAAATTATGTTTTGTTTCCATATTTTACTAAGCGATTAAATAACGGAAATAAAAAATCCTTAGTAATACAATGGCGGCGTACTTATGCACACAAATTATGTATTGTTTTATATTTTAGCTAAACTGATAAATAACGGAAATAAAAGTGCTTAGTAATACAATGGAGGCCTATTTTTGCACACAAATTATTAATAAAGCCAGCAATTATTATGAATGTTACACTATTAATACTATAACTACTCAATCACTATGTTAGTGGATGTAAATAATTAAAATGTATGGAAGAATGGTTAATGTTTGATGAGATAATATGAGACTGAAGATGATTGAATGATTAGGCAATTATTGTGTTAATTTACCTATGATAAATGAATTAATGATTGGATGAAATGGAAATGATAATGATCATGAAGATGATTTTGAAAATAAAAGACGAAAAACTAGGAATAATGGAACGAACTCACTGTTTCTGTAGCAAACCACACTGAAGATAGTAAATAAGCTGGCACTTCTTGGAGATGATACCAACTCACGACGACAACCTGAAGAGGTGGCTTCCAGTAAAAATGTATATTAATGGATATTCTTCGCTCTGGACTCCTTGGTAGAAGAAACCTCAATAAAGGCGGCTATGATGTGACCGTGTTGATGATTTTCAAGAAGTCGTTACGTTGCTTGAAATTATCCAAATCCAGTAGAATAGCGTCCAAATTCCAATTTTTATGCAGCCGTTGAATTTTCAAATTCGTATTTTTTTTCTCGGTTCTTGACGGTGGTGGAAGGACCAAATGGTGAGGTGTTGTCTTCTTGATAGTAAATAAAAGGCGTGGACTGTAGATACAATGTTGTTTACTTGCTGTTTAAAGTTATATTAACAATACAATATACTCGTAGAAGACGCGACGGTTAAAAGAATGTTATTTTAAGAAGGCCGGCGCGGCCGTACGTTGTGTGGTATGTGGCTGACTAAAGATGGTGTCGGCGGCGAGCGCCGACGCATGTCTAGGGAGGGGCGCGCGAGTGACGGATCGCTGACCTTGATAGCGATTAGCTGGTGGGTACAGGTTGTGTTCCCAACAAATGTCCAAAACGGCATTGTTAGGTTCCTACCAAATTTGGATAGGTAGAGGACGGAACATGGCAGACAGTGAAGGTGACCGCTAACGCGTTGTAAGGGGGCCTCCTTAAACCTACATCTGGGTCGTAAGTCCCAGACGCTGTTACGCCAGTGTTCCGCCCTCTATCACGCGATGGACCCGGCACCCGCACGGAGAATCCATGGAATGCTAAGATTAGGTCTTATCGTGGGGTAACATTGATAGCTTAATTTTCTTTATAATAGAAGTGATATTTTCGTGCAAATGAAGCACGCCATACATGTGACAATCCTGATAAGGGCTAATACTATAAATCGGTCATCCTTCTCTTAGTACTGTACATACTGTGAATGTACATTCAGAGAAAAACGAGTGATCAATGTAGCCTCTGCTTATTAAAGTAACCCCATTCTACGGTACTAAATGTAAGATTCGTTATAAAAGAAAGGTGGATAAAACAACAAAGGCAGTAATATGGGCTTTGTTATGTCAGTTCATGATGTCCTTCTGCAAAGACGGGCCTCCTCGGGGTCGAAGAGAACGTTGATTCCAAATGCAAAGCATTATCCCTTTCCCGTCGCTGGAGATAAAAATATTGAAAAAAATATTTGAGATTACCTTAAAAAAATTAAAATAACTAAGGAGCCGAAATGTTTTATTATCTCTACACAATACAATATTAACAAGCATATGTAAATAACTCACTACAACTAAACAACAGGTAAATGTTTAATACTCGATGAGAAATGTCCGTCGACATTTGTTCGACGGACATTTGTGGTACGTTGTTCATTGTTACGTGTTTCATCTTAAGATTTCAACGACAAAAAATATTTTCACGATGAGAGGTATAATCTATTGTTACCAAGAAGGTCTATTCCTATAAAAGTATTCTTTAGTGGAAAACATTTCAACGAATTCTCTTTCTTCGTCTTAGTCGCGTTTTACAATGATGAGAACATTCGCCTCAAATTTATTACTACACAAATTTGGTATGTAAGTACTGCTATTGTTGTATTTTTTTGGGTTTTATTTTAATCTAAGAGTAAGATTGTATTGACCAGATAGTATAGCGGTTCTAAAGTATGACGAATGTCTACCTGATTGGTAAGAACTTATTACTATTGCTGTAAAGTTATCAAAGGAAATATTTTACATACAAAAGCTTCATACGAAATCCCATAAAAAAAAAATTTGTGGAGTATTAGAATAGTGTAAAATGACTTATTGAGACTTCTGTTCGATTTAAAAGCGTTAATTTTTTTATTAAAAAGACTTTAGTGTGGAACTGTGTTACTGTCCCAAAAATAGTTGTTAACTGAGTTAAGCTCTCTTGTATGTACCTAATAGGATCCGGCCGGGAAAGTGAGAAACATTAGAGAAACACTTGCACCTCGGGTGGAAAATCAGCTTTATACTGTCTGAATACTAGACTTAGTGGACTACGTAGGTACCTAATGACGACTAAGAAGCTCGATTTGTAAGAAAAAATTAAATGATAAATAGTGAAGACTATATAGTTACTTTTGTTAGATTAAATTCAGTTAATAAGTCTAACCTCAAGCAATCTGGCTCTAATATCGAGCGTAGTAAATGTTTATGCGATTCATGCAATTACAGTTGCTTCGGCTTTGGCATTGTGGTTTGAAAAGTTTAATGATGTTAAGCTTATTTTGTACGAATGCTAGTTTACACAGAGCTGTGGTTTTGGTATCGTCGTATAGTTACGTGCGTTTTCAATGCAAGTAACTTGTTTTTAGTAATTTTTCAGTTATATCGAGGTATTGAAAACAAAACAGTTTTTATTCCAAACAACCTTTCTGACCTAGCAGCCTAAGGTTCTGGAATATATTAAATATAGTAAAATTTCTTTGTTAGTTTGATTTTATAATTATAGATAAAAGTAACGCTATTATAGCAAGTAATTGCACTACAACTGTTTCCAAACATTGCCTATGATAAGGTTGCCATCTGTGTACGTACAGTCACGAGCAATAATATGTACACATTTTCGCATTTTGTAAACCAGTTATCTAAAGTTCTGCCAATCCAAAATTGAAAATTCGAAGATTAATTCAAAACTGTACGGAACCTCTTCTAAATTACGAATTAATTTTGATATTGTAATGTCTAGATAAACGTGCAGATAGTTTAGAAAATTTGAAAATGTGTACATATTATTGCTCGTGACTGTACTACCTACATAGTATTGGTTGGCACATAGACCATTTGCGCTCGCCAAACCTTAACCTCAGTTGCTTGTACGGCAGCTAGGTTTCGAAACGATATAGTGTTACTAATTATTCTTATATGCTATAAGAACACGCAAGATAAAGTTTTATTATACTATAACTACAGAAAATGGCCCTATTTACTACTGACCGTAAATATAGCCAACTAAAACCACGCTCGTCAGACTTATAAGTATAGGGTTTTAAGTTAAATATTCCTTCTTTTCTTTTTGTAGGAATTGTACCTGCTCCTGCATGTTGGCTTTTGCGACATTTATGCGAGTAGTACATTTAGGAGGTGATTAAAATAAAGATCGTTATTCCGTCACCAATTATATGAAGTATAATTAAACATTGTTTACCTAATATTAAAAGCTTGCCATAGATAGAATATTTTCCTAAACAGAGATTATAACAAGCACAATGTCCATACACCCAACTCACACATAGTAAGGTAAAGTTATGAATATGTATGAGGTAGTAATGGTGAAACAAGTTCAACAGTACATGTGGCCTCTGTGGATCTACAATCTAGTTACGCAATGAGCCTTTACCGAACAAGCGGGGTATTAAACTGATTATAATTTAGATACTTTTTGAAGGATTTTGGGTTATATTTTTTAAGGAAAATACTGCATATATTTGATCATTTATTATTGGAAGATGTTTGATAGTAAATGACCCAGTCTTACGGATGCGTTACTAAATTGTAGAATAAGGGGGTCTTAAAGAATATATTTTTATTAATATAATTACGTTTAACAACTAGATTTACCTACTTCATTTTAAAGATTTGCTGTAATATTTTTTGTAATATTACAAAAAAATTATTAACTAAAGAATAAATTGTTTAATAAATGAATAAATAAAAGAGAGTATTTTATTTTATATTTACATATTACGTATCAGCCAGACCATATTCATTTTGGAAGTTTTTTTTGCATCGCCTGCAGGCACCGCAAAAATTTATATTTATAAAAAACTATTGAAATTACAACATTAAAATTTAAACTACACTGGAAAGACAAAGTATTAAATAGCAAAAGGTATTAAAAATAAATTAGGAAAAACTGTCTATGTAACTTCTTTGTTTTGTCGTTGGCAGAATCAAATGCTCATAACAGAGCCACACTAACCTCACGTTAGACTCGAAAAAAACTCTATCGAATTACGTGTTTTCTAACAAAATGTTAGATAGGAATAATACCATGATTTATTATACTTAATCAACCATTAAGCGTTACACTGAAATCCAATCTGAAACATACGAGTAGATAGGGAGAGCGATGATGCTATCTTGTTCTTGGAAGGCTCTTTCTTGTTTTAAGCGTATAATATATTATTATTTTGTCTTTATGTTATGTAGGGCTTTTTGTTTAATGTGGTAAATATTCCGTCCACTCCCTTAGAGAATTAAAAAAAAACTTGAAATTAAACCCTATACCAATCCGTCTGACCAGCAGCCTGGTATTAGTAGGCCAAGTATCTCCCCTTCACGGGAGGAGACTCGTCCCTGCAAAGGGACATTAATGGGCTGTTATGATGAATGCGGTGATGGGCTGTTAAAAATGGTCTATCACTGGCTCCCAGAACTAGAACATTTACGATCTGATTTCTTAATTTTCATTAGTGCTATGTTTAAACTGTTCCCTTGTGCCTCTTTCTAAGTAATATATGCAGATGTGGTTGTTACATAAAATTATTTGGGCAAGACCCGAGAGCTTAGGTCTACTGTCAATTATATACTGATTCAATTAGGACCCCAGATCTTTCTGAGATATTGCTATTTGGTGTATCCATTTGTGTTAACTAATTAATTCTATTATTTACTTATCGTTGTATACAATAGATGAACTTTACTAATAAATCTAACTAGTAGGCGTTTGAAGTGAGGGCGTTCTATGGTATTTATAGATTTCGATTTACTGTGCGGATTGTATTTCAACTACGATATTGTATATTTGCATTTAGTTTGTATGTGAAATTGTAAAACTCTCTTTGATTGATGAAACTATAATTTTTCCCTGACTATTGGCATCTAATAAACATATTTTTTCGAGTGTTGATGGAGTAAGAATACTTACTTAATATACTCGTAGTTATCATCCCGTCTCCTTCTACTCGGGTGTCGTAAAAATCGACTAAGTAAGTGCTGTTCGCTAGTATTAGTAGGGAATATTTTCACTAGTCGAATACCCTATATTCATTTATATATTTTATCTTTTTGCACAATATTGTACAAAGGTATATGGTATTCATTCAGCTATTACGATGCCTTTAGATCGAGCTCATTTAATCTATAGGATGAAATTCTACAAGTACCTTCTATACCTAAATATCTGTAAAGATTAATAGAACAAACATTGTCCAAAAGATAAGCCAACAATCAAAAAACAACAGTAAAATCCTAGAAATAAAAAATCTTTTAAAAAATCCACAGTTCTCTTGTATTTTTACCAGTCGCACATATTCCGTGTAATCTCTCATTTCCATTTCTCGTTTCAGTTTTAATGAAATCTTTGATAGCGAGTGCTTCGATAAAATAAAATTACAAAAATGTATGGATTATACAGTCATTTACTTTGGATTACGGATTTTTGAATACTTGGTGCGCAAACGTAATTATAGACTTGACTTAATCAAAGACTTATATACGTTTTTTATATTGATGACCTCTGTGGCGTTGAGAGAGAGGTCTCGTGTTCGATTCCCGCGCAATGCAAATCTTTGTGTGCATGAACATGATTGTATGCATTGGTCTGGGTGTCTTCTATGTATAATATGTATGTATTTACAAAAAAAAGTATTTAAGTCTGTTTATCCGTTGTCTAGTACCCATAGTATAAGCTCTGCTTAGTTTGGAACTAGATGGCGTCGTGTGAATGTGTGAGGAGTAGATTTTAAGTTTATTTTATGTTTAGGTAGTATAAATTATGGTAGTGTTTTATGTCCCTGGCGGGAAAGTAGTCGTGTAAGCAGTTGTCGTGTGCAAGGTTGCGGGTTCTAACCCCAGTCAAGATGAATTGTAATCACAAATTATAGTTTGGAGCCTAGATAAATATTCCTCAAATATTCCTCACACATTCACACAACGCCATCTAGTTCCAAACTAAGCAAAGCTTGTACTGTGGGTTTTTTTTTTGTAAATACATACATATTATACATAGAAAACACCCAGATCAATGCAATCATGTTCATGCACACAAAGATTTGCGTATTGATCTTGAATCGAACCCGAAACCTCTGCCTAGCAGTCATGTTATATAACCACTACGCCACAGAGGACGTCTAAGATGTTATTTGTACGCGTCAGTGTTATATATGTAAAAGGCACGGAGCTAAAAATTTAGAGTAATAGCAATTCTCAGGTGAAATTAAAAGGTTAAAACATAAAAAATAAATAGGTTGTTCTCGTCCACCTTTTTTGAAGCTCTCGTACCTAAAAATTCGGTTAAGTTAACTTTTAGTTGTCAAATTGTCACACTCTAAATAAAACTTTAACACGACCACAAAAGATTACATTTGCAATAGCAAAAACAAGACAATTTGACAACTAAAAGTTAACTTAACCGAATTTTTAGGTACGAGAATAATTCAAAGAGCAATATTTCTACAGATCCCATTTTTCTAAGTTGCTTTTTAAAATGGCGGGTATTGTCATTATTGATGTATGTGTGTGTGAAAGTGTAAGGTATGGAATAACAGTTTCTTGATGATGAATGTCGACAGTGAGGTGACTCGAGGTCGTAGGTAACGAAGATGAATTGTTTCTCTAATAAGAATGGTAGTAGTAACAGGTGTGTACAGTGAAGGATGACTGTTTATATATTAACGAATCTTTGTTTTTGAACCGACATCCATTGGAGAGAAAGGTTCTGAAATGGCGACCGCGTACCGGAAAACGCAGGGTGGGGAGACCCCTCACAAGGTGGACCGACGATCTGGTTCGGAAGGCGGGAAACCGATGGATGAGGAAGGCGCAGGACCGCGCAAGGTCAATTGGGTGATATGATGATGATGATAAATCTTTGTTTTAATTAGATCATCGTCTAGGTCTATGTATATGATTACATAGACCTTTCTTCGTGGTGACAGAGTATGGGTTCATGATACCTAACAAATATTGTCTTGTGTTTCCGATTATTCTAAATTTGCAATTCCCAAATTTAAAGAAAGTAAAAGAGTAAAAGGTTTTGTATTTGTTTAAAAAAAAACTATAAATAACCTTATTTCCTTAACTATAATTACTGCGACATACTGTATGTAGGCGGACTTTCACAGCAATTAAGTTGAAGGACGACGATGTCCTGTCTCTGGTTATGTGCATGGCTTTGTGTGTGTTTGTGTGAGTGGTGACCGTAAGAGGTCTAAACAAATAATTATCATTACCCTACAATTAGTAAACCAAAGAACATTACAGTACCACAAACGTACATTGTGGTTTCATATAGAGCTCGTAGATGTTCTACGTAAACTAACCAATTTTATGCCTCCATTTCTTTTGCTACGAAATGGCTACGGCGTAGACCTCTACAGTAATAGGGAGGTGCTACGATACACATGTTATGTTTTTACAATGTTCAACGTTGCTTAAAATGCTTTTTAAGTTGTACGGCAATTAAAGTAAGGTTTAAAATTGTGTGTTAGGTATTTTTCTGATCATTAACTTGTCTTTTTTTGTAATTCGGTATTATAATAAGTAGAATAGAATTATAATAAGTAGAATAATATCGAACTAATGTCCATGTAATTTTATTTCCTAAGCTATAGTTCGTTGCATTAGTGAAATCCCCCCAGCTAGGTGAACCGACGATCTCATAAGGTCTCTGGGTCGGACAGGATGCGGAAGGCGCAGGACCGAGTTCTGTGGCGCGTGTTGGGAGATTTCTATGTCTAGCAGTGTACTGCAATAGGCTAGTTGATTGATTTATTGAGTGAATGTCCACGTAAATCTTTTAATCGATTTAAATTTTAAGACTAGGTTATGTCTTTTTATTATGTTAATCAAACTTCTTCTTCAAAATACTTTATTTCATAATGTATATATACTTTATTTCTTTATTTCGTTAATGTAAAGTAATCCAAAAAAAAATACAATGAAGTCATATGCAGTAGTCGGTTAATTATGTTTTCTTATTTTAATGCTCTTTATTCAATTATATTTATTTACGATTACCGTAACATGGACTTATTACATTCAAATATTAATCTTCCGTGTGCCCAGAATCACAACAAGAATAAGAGATTTTTATTTCAAAAGAAATTATGAAGGTTTTTATCCATAATACGTTCATAACTTGTTCATAATGATTTATAGCAATTCTTCTTCCTTTTGCCGAGTGTCAAATTAAAACTGTCAAGTGTACTACACAACGGCCATAATGGCCGCCCATTATGTTAATCAAAGCCTTGAACAAAATCGATTAAGGTTTCTAATGAGGTTTTTATATAAAACTTTTAAGGAAATCTTTAGTGTGCACTAATTGTACAATTGGTCGTTTATTTAATTTATAAGTATCTGTTGTAGTATCATCATAACAGCCCATTAATGTCCCACTGCAGGGACAGGCCTCCTCCTGTGACGAAGGGATACTTGGCCTACTAATATCACGCTGGCCAGACGGATTGGTATAAGGTTTAATTTCAAGTTTTCCTTTTTTTTATTACGTAAAGATAATATTCACGGATAGTCCCTTTGGTAGCCATACACGATCCTTCTTATCATCCAATCGGCATGACACTGCAGGCTTGATCCAATCTGCAGTTCGTCCACTTTGGGCATACACGATCCTTGTTATCGTCCAATCGGCATGAACTACCGATTGGATCAGTCATACTTTAAACTACATTTTAGCTCATGGTGGCCATACACGATCCTTCCTATCGTCCAATCGGCATGATACTGCAGGCTTGATCCAATCTCAATCAAAAGATACGAAATTCGATCCTGCCATCCATTCTAACTGTCCTTCCGATCCACTCCCACACACGGTCAATTCTAACTGATCCAATCGGTAGCGTCATGCCGATTGGTCGATAGGAAGGATCGTGTATGGCTACCATTAGTCGGTTTTTACGACACCCTTGGGATGAGATGGGGTGGTGACACACTGTATTCTTACTCTGTCACCACACGGAGGAGTAGTTTGTTGTAGTATACAGCCTTATTATTATAGTTACCTAAACTGCGTAGTTCAGTGTTGTGTTTATGATTTATACTAAGATATATTTTAGTTATATTTCATATCATTTCTATGAATTAATTCTTTAATTTTAAAAGCATATCTAAAAGTTTTGTACCTATACAATACCAGGTTATTGACCTATTTATGTAAACAGCAGACAGTGACAATTGTACATTAGAACATGCGGAACTAGGTAACGTGTCGACGACATTCAATTACCTCAGGTGATGCGTGCACTTGTGAACGATGCTGCATTGTTCATCGACCCGTCTATATTCACTCATGTCATTATACTATGTACATTACGTGCTGTCTATGTGTATAGTGTATGTTCTAGTGTACATAGTCGGACATCATCAGAGTATATATGTAAACAGCAGACAGTGACAATTGTACATTAGAACATGCGGAACTAGGTAACATGTCGACGACATTCAATTACCTCACTAGCAGGTGATGCGTGCACTTGTGAACGATGCTGCATTGTTCATCGACCCGTCTATATTCACTCATGTCAATATTCTATGTACAGTCACGAGCAATAATATGTACACATTTTCGCATTTTGTAAACCAGTTATCTAAAGTTCTGCCAATCCAAAATTGAAAATTCGAAGATTAATTCAAAACTGTACGGAACCTCTTCTAAATTACGAATTCATTTTGATATTGTAATGTCTAGATAAACGTGCAGATAGTTTAGAAAATTTGAAAATGTGTACATATTATTGCTCGTGACTGTACATTACGTGCTGTCTATGTGTATAGTGTATGTTCTAGTGTACATAGTCGGACATCATCAGAGTATATATGTAAACAGCAGACAGTGACAATTGTACATTAGAACATGCGGAACTAGGTAACGTGTCGATGACATTCAATTACCTCACTAGCAGGTGAAACGTGCACTTGTGAACGATGCTGCATTGTTCATCGACCTGTCTATATTCCCTCATGTTAATAATCTATGTACATTACGTGCTGTCTATGTGTATAGTGAATATTATAGTGTATATAGGCAGACATCATCAAGACGTTGATTTAAAATGGCGTTAGAAAATTTATTGGTTAAGACATATAGTACGCGGTTCTAATGTCGAATTTTAATCGGCACGTCAATTCTCGTACCTTACAATCGTTAAAAATTCGGTTAAGTTAACTATTAGTTGTCAAATTGTCTACCTATTGTGTGACAATTTGATAACTAAAAGTTAATTTAACCGACCTTAAGGTACGACTTACGAGAATTAACATGCAGAATAATTACTTGTGTAATATAAATCATTGCTTTATTTATTTGATTTTGTACTGTCCTTAAGAAGTTGTTTTTATTTTAAAACAAAAAGCTCCTTGCCTTGACAGGGTCTAATAAATTTAACTCTGAACGTGTGCCAGCACTGATGATGGTTAAATAATGCTGACCAGCCAAAAAGGACTTCGCCTGTGTTATACGTAGGCCTTCGACAGGATGCAGGGCATCGCCCTAGACCATCTTAAAGCTCGGACGGTTCAAGCAATGCTTCGCTTCTCTCCGTCTCGGTTTTGGATGTGAAGCAAACCATTCATGTTTCAGGGCATAACCAACACACATACCCACCAAGATCAAAGATGAATTGAGGAACACTTAAAGTTGCCAGTTAAGAAAAGATAAAACCGGTCAAGTGCGAGTCTGACTCGCGCACCGAGGGTTCCGTACAAACCTATTTGCCAAATTGTGATAACGTCAGGACTCAGGCTGTATAAATACTATTTTTCCCGCCAAAATTCAATGACGGCACGACTCAGCTCTATTAAAAAATATTTTCCCGCCAAAATACTATGACGTCACGACTCATCTGTCAAAAGTTCTATGACGTCACGCACATCTGTCAAAACTGACAGCTGTCAAAGTGACGGGTGTCTAAAATATTTTCCGGCCAAAATAATATGACGTCACAACTCATCTGTCAAAAATTCTGTGACGTCACGACTGATCTGTCAAAAATTCAATGACGTCACGACACAACTGTCAAAAAATGTTTTCCCGCCAAAATTCTGTGACGTCACAAGTCATCTGTCAAAAATTCTATGACGTCACGTCCCATCTGTCAAAAGTGACAGCTGTCACTTTGACAGCTGTCAAAATTCTATGACGTCACTGGTCACGTGACCCAGCTTTCCCGCCAAAATTCAATGAAATCAAAATATAATGTGATTGAAGTAAAAATTTAAGGTTTTCGGAATTTTCCCAATACATGTACTACAAGACCTTGCTCCATGCCAAATTTCAAGTTTGTAGGTAGACTGGAAGTACCCTGTAGGTTTTTGCCCTTACCCCTCTAAATTTTGCGATAAAAACGGCTATATCTCTTGATTGCGTTGGATTAGCACTTTGAATTTTTTACAGCACTAAGAGGCAACAAGCCTTAGTATTTGGTGAAAATTTCAGCTTGATACCTTCACGCGTTTCTGAGATAAATGGTCTTGACAGACAGACGGACAGACGGACAGACGGACAGACGGACAACAAAGTGATCCTATAAGGGTTCCGTTTTTCCAAAACTGGTACGGAACCCTAAAAAAACATTAATTCTGAGTCATGTCAAAAATAAATGAAATTAGTATAGTATTTTACTACGAAAATATTTGACATTCATCATAAAAGCACATTAATGTCCCACTACAGGGACGGGCCTCCTCCCGTGACGGAGGGATACTTGGCCTACTAATACCACGCTGGCCAGATGAATTGGTACAGGGTTTAATTTCAAGTTTTCCTCCTTTTTATTTCGTTAAGATGATAGTCCCTTAGCCGGTTTTTACGACACCCATGGGATGAGATGGGGTGGTGACATATTGTATTCTTACTCCGTCACCACACGGAGAATTTGACATTAACAAAGACAAATATATCATGACCTGATACAGTTTTACACCCCTCTTTACGCATCATTCTCCTAATTTTGTTTACAATTAACCGCCATTCTAACAATTTGAGATCAAATAAACTAGAGAGGGTGTTTCTCCTACTTCCCAGAGCTTTGTCATTCGTAAATAACTATTTATTAACTTAATTGACTCATTAATGTCTTTAATAATTGTCTCATTTCTAAAATAATTAACTCCAAAACATAATACAATCAAAGGAAATAATTTTAGTATAATAATTTAATATTTTATTAAATACAATACCTATTTTGGACGTAAATCTTTTGTGCAAAGGGGAGTGACAGCTTCAATGTTCAATTACTGTTTAATAAATTTGTCTAAATTCGTCTGAATAATTTACTAAGGTATTGTGCTTTGTTTACTGTCAACTGAGAATAATGATTGTATTCATTAAATTATTTCCAATAGGATTGTATAAAGACTCCTTTCGTTTGAAAGCACTTTGCATCGCATAGCCCTTATTAATTTTATCCTTTGTCGGTTAACGATTGCTTCATTTTCATCTTTATTGCACAGCTACAGACTTTGATACTTTTTCGAATCGATATTTTGATTTGAGAGTCATTTAAGATTTGCAAGGTTAACAGCGTGTAATTAATTAGACAATAATAAACATTGTTGTTACGTAAATCGATATTTGTAGGTAGGTATGTCATTCAAGAATAAGACTTATTTTTAAGAATAACGACCCTGTGTTTTTAATTCTAGAGTATGTTTTTAATATTGCACTAACTTATTAAAGTTACAACCTCTATGGAACAGCGTCGCCTATGCGGCTACATGCAAGACAACTATTTGTGAGATCCATCCAAGTCAGTCCCCAATGATATTTCGTTAGAGCGTTTATAGGGCTCACTAGCGCCACCAATTGAAAAGAAATCATAATTCGCAAATATGATAAATAATGCAAAATGTTGTCTACTATGTCTTGAGAAACGGCAATAAAGTATTTGTATAACACACTCTAAACACTTTTTTTAAAATGCAATTTTTATGTAATGAATAGACAACATTTTGCATTATTGATACTGTTTGCGAATAATGATATTTTTCAATTGACATAAGAACTTATGAGGAAACCTTAAAAAGTACGCAATAACTATGTAACTTTACGACCAGTGTGTATTATCTGTGTCCAAATGTAAGCAAGCTGACTCTTGCTCGAGGATATTCGAGCATTTTACGAGCTTAACGAGGTAATGTCATTTTCTAGCTTCGTTGCCTTCTATTTTATCTATGGGTACAGGGTTTAAATCTTTAAATATACTTACGCTTAGTAGTAAGGTAGTTACATTAAATCTTATCGCCTTAAGTTGTATAGGTATGCTATCATTGGCTTGGTCCAGCTTGATCCATATATGATAAATTTGATGCTTAACATATGTTGACCAGATAGGTTCCATATTGAAGAAGGGCCAAATAAAGAGCACTCGTGACCGATTACTCGCTCAATGAATGTGGACGAAGCCGAATCTGTTTGCCAGGATCGTGACAAGTGGCGTTCTGTCGTCTCCTTCTACCACGGACGGGATAAGGCGTGAGTTTATGTATGTATGTATGTAGTGATGCTTCTTTTTTCTTTGTATTTTTTAAGGTATTTGAATTTAAAAAAAAGGAAATTTTGTTAAATTTCCAAATAAGGTTCACTTAAAACAAGCGTGGGTAAAGCGCGAGAGAAAATATCACATTAATAACAAGATAGCACGTTGTATAGGTATCCTAATAGACAATTTAGCGTAAAACACCTGCTCAGAGTAAATATTTTCACATTTATAAACTAAAGATATTTTAGGCCAAACCAATTAGGCACTTCAGTTGAAATCTAAATTGTTAATTTTGGTATTACTTAGGTAAAAGCTGAAGCTTTCTTTAAATAAATTGAATAATACGACTTGAATTGCTTATATGGTCTTTACCTATGAAATTGCCATTTTTTTTCGCCGCAGTCTTTAGCCTATATTTTTTTATTAAACATAGATTGCTTGTATTATTTTTGTAATTTGGTAAATACAGGACATTACGAACAACTAATAAAAGATAATTAAGAAAAAGAATTATTATTTGTATTAGAAATAAGCCTGTAAATATGGGTCCAATTTAAACCAGCGGATTTTAACATTTAAACAAATGTAACTTTTTAGCTAAGATGTGTGCTATTACCTACACCAAAATTCATTCTATTAAGTTTAATAGTTATTGAAAAAACTAAGAAAACGTTAGTATGAAAAATCAAACTACGCATAATATCTCCATACAAATCGGCAATTTCATAGGTAAAAGCCTATTATTTAGATAATCGATATTTAGATAGTCGATAAGAATCTTAACGTCTTTCGTATTGGTGTTTTAGTTGAATACAAATACAAATACAAATACAAAATCATTTATTTGCTTGAAACATGGTTTTTTTTACAGATGATGGTTTATAAAATATTATGTACACAATGTTTCGCTTACTTTATTTCAGCATGCAAATTATTTAAGTGTAGCATACACTCTGACTACTTCTAATGTATTTTTTTATTTTTAACAACTTATATAAACTTATCTACTAACTATCCTACTTAATAATTATTATTATCATATTATATCTATTTAATTATCCTAAAACTTACTAACTAATTAATTAATGTTACATGAATACATAATAAAGTTTTTATTTAATTGCATACTTTTTATTTGTTTTATAATTCATGAATTCTTTAATAGTATAAAAACAGTTATTTACTAGCCATGTTACTAGTGTTTTGTAAAATAATGAGAAATGTAACTCTCTTATTTCTTTAGGTATCATGTTATACACCCTAATTGCCATGGTACCTATATTTTTCTGGCAGAATGTTGTCCTACACAAATTACTGTCTAGTTTCGTTGGATCGCTATATGTTTTGTTTCTGGCTGCATTGTTAACTGTCTTGAAAATATCACTGTTCTTTTTGACAAACAAACCTACCTCTAGTATGTACAGCGATGCCAGTGTTAATAATTTATGTTTAATAAATAATGGTTTGCATGACTCCAGTGGGTGTACACCAAACACCGACCTTACACATTTTTTTTGTACAACAAATGCCTTGTTAATGTCAGTGGAGTTTCCCCACATAATTATGCCATACCGTAACACAGATGCCACATAGCCGTGGTATGCCATTAAAGCAGCATTCAGCCCTACTGTTTTCCTAAGATTTCTGAGTGCAAATGTGAAACTATTTAACCTACTACATACATTTTCAATATGTTTCTTCCAATTACAATTTTTATCCATAATTATCCCTAAAAATTTTGTATCATTTACTTCTTCAATTTTGTTGCCATTTCCAAGTATTTGTATATTTTCTTGTGACATTTTATAATTTGTAAATCTTATATATTTAGTTTTATTAATATTTATACTTAAATTATTTGTTTCAAGCCATCCTAATATTGACTCTACAGCTTTATTTAACCTATCCTGATACCGCTCATTCCCACTCTCCTCCTTGGCCACCACTAGAGAGATATCATCAGCGAACAATATACATTTATTGTCGGTTACTGTGGGCAAGTCATTTATGTACAGCAGAAACAACAACGGACCCAAAATGCTGCCTTGTGGTACACCGTATGTATTAAACTTATAGTCCGACATATAACTTATTATTTCTCTTTTACTATTGATCCCTAGTAATTCTACACGCTGCTGCCTACCAGTGAGGTAATCCTGGAGCCAACTTAGAGCTTTGCCTCTTATACCATACATTTCACACTTGTTCAGTAATAAATCATGTTTGACAAAATCAAATGCACTACGCATATCAAAGAATATAGTTGTAACAGGTGTTTTCTTATCAATGTTTTCTGTGATTGACTTAATTAATTGATAGCAAGCTAGTGTAGTAGATTTACCTTTTTGAAAGCCATTTTGTTCCGGACTAATTATATTATATTTATTTAAAAATGTTATTAACCTATTGTACATTGCTCTTTCAAAAATTTTTGAAATTACCGGTATTAAGGCCACTGGGCGATAATTACTTACATCATCTCTATTATTTTTCTTATATAAAGGTTTAACTATAGTATACTTTAACTTTTCAGGGAACTTTTCTGTAAAGAAACTTGTATTAATTAAGTGGGTAATAATGGGAGACAGTATGTCAGCACATAATTTTATTATGTGTGTTGAAACACCATCATATCCTACAGCTTTGGTATTATTTAAAGATCCTATAATTTTAGATACTTCACTAGTTGTGCATGATTCGAGATATATACTATTGCTTATTATATTTTTGTTATGTATGATGCTATTTTTACCATTATTAGTTATGTTAATATTTGTAGAATTAATAAAGTGAGTGTTAAATAATTCAGCAATTTGGACAGGGTCCTCTATCCTAGTACCATTAGCATTTATTAAATCTATGTATTCAGATCCTATATTTTTTGGTTTATTTTTAATCAGATTCCAAGTTGCTTTACATTTACTTTTTGAATTCAGCATGAATCTGTTAGCTGTTTGTTTCTTAGAACTATTTACACATTGCTTTAAAATCCTGCTATAACTAGAATATTTTAATTTATTTTCGCTTGTTTTATTTATATTATATTTTGCTTTAAGATACCTTTTAGTACAACAAGCTTTTTTAATTCCTTTAGTTATCCATTTTAAAGGCGGTGATCGATTATTTATCTTTATTCTTTGCATTGGAAAATTTAATTTGATTTGTTTTATTTTTTTATTTAATTTGA
This sequence comes from Schrankia costaestrigalis, assembly GCA_905475405.1. Lineage (NCBI taxonomy): Eukaryota > Metazoa > Arthropoda > Insecta > Lepidoptera > Erebidae > Schrankia > Schrankia costaestrigalis. The sequence continues at coordinate 10,201,290 of FR997843.1, read as the reverse complement.
TTGAAAGGTGATTCAACATGCAAAGTTATGTTAACATCTACTTTGGGGTATAGTTCTTAGGGCCAGATTCAGAGACCGCACTTTGTCTTTACTTTAGCAAAGTCTAGTTATTATCTCTGAATTTGAACAACATTAAAGTAATTTTTCGCATGAAAAAGTTTACTTTCATTATTTATTACTACAAAGTAAACTTTTCATGCGAAAAGATTACTTTAATGTTGTTCAAATTCAGAGATAATAACTAGACTTTGCTAAAGTAAAGTCAAAGTGCGGTCTCTGAATCTGGCCCTTAGATTCCTTATAAGTCGTGGCGGTAGATAATAGGGAAAAGGTGCTTAGTTTCCCTCCGTTCGATTCCCTGTTGAGGCAAATCAAAGGGCTGTTACGGTTTTAGATAAATTTAATAAAATTATTATGTAATTAACTAAATTAATATAAATATCATATTTCTTAGATCGATGCAAATGTTCAGCTTGCAGTATTAATAAAAAAGTAAAATTGCTGTACAAATCTGACCGATACCACGTTAACAAATATAACATTTGTCATGTACGAAGAACCGGCGTCCTCTGCCGTCACAAGCACGTTAAAAATTAAGTAAAATACTAACTATTTAACTTCCATTTTACTGCGCTCGCGATAACTGTGATAAGTCAAATTCCCTTGATTCAATTCAGTTTAACGCTGTTATTGAAATAACCGAACGATATTTATGGCGTGAAACAAATTGCATTTAAGAGCAAAAACATTTTAAGCGTGGAAAAATAATATTAATATGAAGGGAATAAAGTTATAGTTTTTAAAATAAGTTAAGTAAACGCTATTCTTAAATTTTAATGTCTCTTTGTTACAACAATTACTTAATGAGTTCTAGTGGAGGAAGAACACTTAACTTAACAGCTGCTTTACACTAGCTGTTGGTATACTTCTAACTTCGTTACTTAATAATACAATTAAAAGTGGTTAGTTAATTTGATATTTATCACAAAAAAAGTATGGATAAATTCTATGAATCATTCACGTAAATGATTTTCCGTTACAAGTACTTAAGTAAAATTCGTATCAATGCCTTAATTTGGGGTGAATTACTGATTTCCGAATTACTGAACCTAGAATATCGTAACCACGAAAACATGCAATCACGAATAACGTTACCACAAAATATGCAATCACGAATGTTCATTTCGTCATCGTTTCTCACATTATTGACCAGAGCGATGCGACAAAAAATAGGTTTGAACAATCCACAGGATGTGCATTTGCACATGAAAACGTTCCTTATTACAACTCAAGTAGAGTAAAAATGATAAGTTTAACATGCATATTTCTGTATAAATCCAACTGGAACTACATTTGCTTAACAAACTTGCAACTGAGTAATACTCAGTAGTGCCGGTACCACTTAAGAGTTGCTTGTAGTACTGACGGAGCCGCATCGTAACACTCCCTAGTACTGAGTACTCAACCGCGTAGATACCAACCTCACCGCACCGCATTACATGCTTAAATATATTTACGTTTTGATGTACAATTTATCTTCGTACCTGAATTTAATGCTGCAAGGATGGGCTTGGTCCTGTAATAAGGTGTAAGAGAAGTAGCTATAACAGTCGAATTATGGTTTACATTGTATAAATCATGGGATAAAAGGAGAGCCTGGGAATGATGTGCACTACAGTGCGATTAACGATTGTGTGACAAAACTGTACTGCGACTCCCCATCGTTCGAATGCACGCTAATGCGACAACAACCTACAGTGAGGTTGACATTACTCTAGTGCGACGAGTTCTCCTGAGGAGTCGAATTGGTTCGCACTAGCGTGCCTTCGAACTATCGTTAATCGCACTTCCTTTTGTCGAACTTACGTAGTGCACTCAAAAAATTGAAAAACTTAAGCAATTACAGTGACCAAGAGTAACGCTACTCAAACATATTTACTATATCTACTAATATTTATATTAAGTAAACCGTAACACTTTTGATGGCTTCGATACAGCGCTATGAGGAATACTTACTGTGTTCTAACAAAGCACCATAATTTAAGTTAAATAAAGTTCAAATTCCAATTAAAACTACGTTTAAACTCAACAAATTTGCATATTTCCTATATAAGTTTGGTTAACTTAAACAGTTAAGTAAAACTACAGACAAAAACGAAATAGATACAACGGTTGTAAATGAAACTAGTAATCCAATTTGGGTCTATCCTTGTTTGACTCATCCTTTTAATTTGGTACAAAAGGTCTCCAATCAAAAAGTAAATAATTTAGTAGAAGAGATCAAAGCGATAGGTATCTTACCGTATAATTGTTTAGGGGACTTTGAGGTCCGACTAAAGTTTGCGGATCTACCGCATCGAGGGTTGATTGTAATTTTGGACAACTTCATTATACTACAGTATCCATATGATATTAGTTGTATCAATTTAATTTAGACAATAATAATATGTTTGTGTGGCAATGTTTAATAATTAAATTTTCTTTTATTTGTCCACAATTAATTTGACGACCTCGGTGGCGCGCCGGTAGAGCCAGCGACTGCCGCGCATGAGGTTGTGGGTTTGATCCCCACGCAAGACAATAATTTGTGAGATCCACAAATTATTGTCCTGAGTCTGGGTGTTCTATGTGTCGATTAATTGATGTTTGTAAAAGTCCCCGCGACACAGGGCATGATCCCTAGTGCGGGAATTGTCTTTTTTAAACTATTTAAATTAAACTTTAATTGCAGATATTTCGCTTGACAATTATAAATGTTTTTAATGCATGACACAGTCTGATTATATCGAATTTGATAGAAAACACAGGTATGTATATACTTGTTTTGAAATCCATTGACGCCATTTGCCCGGTCTGTACACATGTGCGTTGTGTGTAATGTATCGGATTTGAATCGTAGCGGTGCATCCCGACTACGTAATGCAACCGCCACACCACATAGCCGATTGTACTGTTTAGACTATGTTTGTACTTTTAATTTTATTAATCCATTAATTGTTGTCATCTTCTTTTTATTTGTACAGATAATTTTATAATCTCTAAGCAGTCCTTAATACTAGTGTCAAATCTTGTTATCAAGCTAACGTAAACTGCATCTGGTTTATACATCGTTAATTAAAAATAGCTCCTACATTTATCATAGTAACTTTGGATCTTCATTTTTTATCCGAGACGAATTTTCAAGATGAGACAGGCGTTAATTATTTTAAGATCTTGGCCGTAATATGTTGAATAATGATCGCCACTAAGACGAACCCAGAGAGAAAAGTTAAGGCAAGTTGATAATTATGAAAATTTTAATTACGAATTTATGGTAATTCGTGACGGAGTGAAGAACCACCGCTTCGTGTCCTGGATAAAAGCTCATTCAAGAAGGTAAAGATTGACTGAATAATATTTGTTGGCATTGCAAAGCTTTTTTGTAAAAAAAATGTTCTTTCTTGTGATTATCTGTATCTTTCTGAAAGTTAAGAAGCTTGTAAAAATGTTATTTATTTACCGTGTGGTGTCACGACTGATACATGAGATATGTCTCGAGCGTCATATGGGGTGGCCTCTGTAGTTGTGTTTGGAGCCATGTCTGGATCAGCATTTCGGGCAGCGTCTGTTGTGACTTCCGAAGCGGCGGCTAGGGTAATGTTTGGACCAACGTTTACTTAGAGTGGCGTTTCGTGTGGCTTTGTCCCCGGCATGGATTATCATATTTTTATTTCATAACTGCTAACGACAGAAACTTTGGTATTGAAGGGAAACTTGGTCTAACACGTTGGTCAGACCAAGTGGGATTGGGAACCAATATCAAGATTTTATTTTTTGAGACGTAATAATACCAAGCTTTGAACTTGCAAATAGAATGAGACAGGATACTAATTGACTTGAATACACGGTGTACTCTGCCACCACACAGAAAACGTATTCAATCAATCAATTAATCTATTGCAGTCTTCTGCTGGACACAGGCCTGTCCCAATACGGTCACACAATACTATTTTAAAAACGAATACAAAAATAAATTCTGATAAAGTTAGCAACGTGATTTATTTTATAACCATAAAGATTGAGTTTTAAAAACCTCCTCAAAAATACTTCCTTAAATCTAATCCGAGTATAAGAGGGGACGGGACGAAGTAAATATTAAACTTTGTACACCCAATCACTGCGGTTGATGTTTTATAGCTTAACATAAATTTCTATGAAGAGTGCTTAACAATGGCGTCATTAAAATAGAAGTTTGAATGCTTTAAAAACCAGCCTATTCACGTTGTTTTGCAGATACGACTGTTAGTATTAGTGTATAATCTATGGAGACGACCCTGCTATGCTAACAGTGACAATTTTGTTCTTCTTATAGCACGCTAGCCAAACGGATTAAGACGGAGTTTTTTTTCTTCTGTTTTCGTGGTGATGACAGAAGTATCATTACGTCATAGCCTCCACATGCGAATGCCGTGCACGAGATAACGGGTTCTGTAATCGGTACTCACAAATGACTGTCCGTAAGTTACGTACATTTTTGACAGTATCTTCCACCAAAGGCAGAATGTTACTCCATAACTTTTAATTGATATATTATAAGAATAATATGTAATATATGGGTGACTATGATGGAGCGACATAGTTATATTATGTATGACAAAGCTCCGTAAATAAAGATTAAAAAAAATCTTTTAATTGGTTATTTCGAAATATTAATTATACGAAGAATGCACGGCTCTAAATGTCCGGTCCTCTATATTTATTCAGCAAAACAGCACCTTCTATGACGTCATCTATTATTATAATACGGAAACATTTGCTATTCCTATTAACAGGTCATCCCTCTCACGCATAATTCTACATAGTCGATAGCAGTCTGATAACTTTCTGAAGGGTATCTATAAATTCGTTTTACATCTTCAAACGTTTCTCGAATACAAATGTTTTGCTTTATCTTGGCATCAAAAAGGGAAGTGAAAGAAAAATAAAGCTTACTTTTGTTTCGTTCGACGCCTAACAGAGATTTTTTTATTGCTAATTAAAACTCCCGGAATCTGGAGCAAAGGGATTGTTCCCTCCCTTGTGGATTTCGTACAAATTGTGAACAGTTAGTATTTACTTTTATACTCTTTTATTTATTGTTTATCTTTGATTTGATTTATAAAATATTTTGTAAATGAAGCGCAAAGGTAAATATTTGGTGTTTTCTTTATTTACTGGCCCAATAGAGAACGCAGGTCGAGGTTCTCAATTTATTTATTGTTTTTTAAATTGTTTGTTACCTTAGAGTTCCGTTATTTCTTCGAAAATGTAAAAGCAAACTGAAATACTCCAGTTAGTAAGTCTATCAAATCAAATAAATCAAAATATTTTATCTATTTAGCATGCATGGTACCTTTTAAAATCGAAAGGCTTGTTTGCAAGCTACCAACTGATCTGCAAATAAGGTTTCCATAAAAAGAATCAGGAAGACCCCCATAACTATTCTTTTCGATAGTTTTTAAAGTTATAATAATACATACTGTGTCTGAAATAATGAACAAACCAAGGATTGAATACAACCATACAACAGTCAATAAACCCTATTTTATTATAGCGAAAATTTCATCGTTGATATCAGTAGACCATAAAAAAGCAATCGTTCATATAGAAAAGATAATTTATCATACCCTTTGACTACGTTATATTTGTTTTGAATAAAACCTCAATGTTGCATGCCACGTGGAAATGATAAAGGGATTATTAAAAGCCGTCCGAATTAAAAATGAATATCATTCGATTGCTGGCTGTATAGAATTTAGAATATCGTATTTGATATTGTGATCGTTTCAATTAATCGGGATAATAACGTTTCACAGATTGATACTTATATTGTTAGTATTTAAAAACAATTTAAATTTAAAAATAAAGGTAAACATAACGGTATCGCACAATTTATTTTTATTGAATTGATTAGTCAGGATTACCCTGACTAATCCTGAAATAATTGTCGTCCTGCTAAATGTTAACTGATTTGAATGAAATTTAATTTGTTGATGTCTTTTTTTAACGTATGTAATGTCGTTAGCGTAGGGTTAATATTTTTTAATACCTAGAAATCAGAAGTCGGACTGTAGAATTATTTTTGAATGAGATTGAAATACACATTACACATACAATTACCCATTTAAAATCATAAATGTTGAAAATTTTAACTATATCTTAAAAAAAGCTTTTCTAAAAAGTTATTCTGTGAAAGTAAACTGTCAGCGAGATATAGGAAAGCGTCATTACTGCGGCCACGGAACAGTTTAGCCTGACTAATTGCTCCAAGAACTATCACGGGGCTGGTTACAAATTTGCGGGCTTTCGGTATTTCGGCGTACCGCTAGCGGAATTTATTTCAAAATTCAGGTGCCCCTTAATAAATAACGTTTTAGGCGAGTAATATTTTAAAGCCACCGTTATTTTAGAAACTGCTGCTGTTATTGAAACACAGGGGACGCAGGTTGGACAATGCTTTGGTAATTTAAAAGATAAAGTGCTGTTAAAATTTGTATGACGACGTAATAGGTGCCATGGGCATTTCTGTTGCCCAGTTTTATCCGTAACTCTGCTTTGTACGTTACAATAAGTATACTTTAAATCTCAAAGTGTCTAAACTGAATAGGAGACTACCCTGAAGAATAGGCTTAAAAATGAAAAAGAAATTTTGTATGAATGCTGCAAAGTAGTGTAAGTGGTGTGAGTGAGATGATACAACATCATCTAATAATATAATATGATGCCTTTTTGTTCTTTCTTCAGATATACAAAACAGGGAAGTTATCTATTACCTTCGACAAAGGTACAGTTATCTTTTGGTTTTTATACCACAAAACTGGCAAAAAAATCTAAGGGCTCTCCTGATGTAAGTATTTATCGTAGCATTTGATTATTTGCAACACCATATGTGTCACTTGGGTGTTGCCGACAATAGAAGGAATTCTCTATTGAAAGTCCCTACACTGTAGACTTTAGAAAAAAATCTCGCGAGTTAATATATTCAACTGGCAAATAGTACGTGGTTGCAAATTCCTTTACAAATTCGTTTGTAAAGTTTATTAACATCGTCGCCTCCAAATAGTATTTCATTCAAGTTCGTGAAAGGTATCTTATTAAACCTGTATTTAGCTTTCCGATTCCCTATTAAGTTTGCGTTAGATTTATAGAGACGGAAATGTAAAGCGTATCCGACGAAGCCTTATGTTAGCAAGTTGAAGTGTCGAGAGATTATGTGATAGCAGAACTTAATTAACGTGCTTCGGTGTATAAAGATGTGTTAAATTGATGTTATAACTGGTACGGATTGTAAACTTACTTCTGAGGTGACGTACATGGTTATTAACGTCATTACTTTGGCTTCTACTGTTGGTTGTATGCGGATTTCTTATATGGTATTGCGCACCTAAATGTTGCCTTGTTGCTAGAATTACCAGGTACGACCTGCCTACTCTTCTTCTGCGTTTTGAGGAACACGAATTTGCGAAAGAAATGCACTCAAAATAAACGTGAACAAAAATCACGAACCATGATTTTTGTTATAAATGCATGAACTAATTTAGATAAAATTGTCTTATTTAAAGTTTTTTTATCGCGATAAAAAGGATTCTTCCTTAGAAATGACCTGGAAATTTAAATGACTACTAAACATTTTTTGATATACATTATAGTTAAACGGAGGGTGGGGAGACCCCTCACACGGTGGACCGACGACCTCGTAAAGACGGCGGGAAGCCGATGGATGAAGGAGGCATAGGACCGCACAAGGTGGCAATATTTGGAGGAGGCCTATGTCCAGCAGTGGACATCAATTGGCTGAGATGAATGAATGAATGAATGAATGAAAGAATTATGGTTTAAAGTCTAAACTCTAAGGCCTTGTGAAAGGATAAAAGCTATGTTTAGACGCGATAACGACCTCGAGGCACGTCAGGCAACATCAAGTTTCTAATAAAATCATATTCATGATTAATCTTCATAAAGTATTGAAGCATATAGGAATACATGATATTATCAAAGTTTCAGAAGCATAACAAGCCCCAAGCAGTACTTGTTATTCATAGAAAGATAAAACGTTGTATCTCGATCAAATATGATTTCTATGTATGATGCTGTTAACTTAGTCTCTGAGCCATGATATTATATAAAATTACTATCTGTAAACAGTGTGTACTTTGAAGCTAATATATATAATCATCTATCAAATGCAAACGGGAAAATAATTTAATGTTTAAATGATCATTATTACAGCGGATAAAATACTTTTTTTAACGACTTGCTTATCTAAACACAAAACAAAAAAACCTGATGTTAATTATAATATTAACGTAAAAGTACACTTGTTCGCCACGTCATATATACCTATATCAAATAGTATAGACTTTACAGTCAAGTAAGTATGTAAAAAAAAAACAATTTAACATTTACATACCAAGTTTTTGACGCATTTATGACCTGAATAATTATACTTTTGTTGTTAACTGTACCTTATAAGAATACTTATACAATATTGCATTATAAAACAAACACGAAGGGAGAGAAGATCAAAGCGAATAATTCAGTGTTGAATATCTCGAGGCGCGAACAAGTGTCCAGAGCACAAGAATGTGACAGTTACGAACAACATCTCTGAAGTTATGAAGCAAACTTTGTTCTTACCGCGGACATTCAATAAAAATATTTTTCATAAAAAAGTTAATTAATTTTACTCTGGAAGTTGACAAGGTGTCTTAAGCCACGCTGATGTTGATTCAAATGTTAATAAATTAATTAAAATATTTGACAAATAATTATAAAGTCATTTGATGTTTGGTAAAGGCATATTTCCTACGTTGTGACAGATTTATTCACTTTATTAAAGGATTCATTAGACCTCATACTGTTTCTCGCAAAAGACGTATAAATTACATAGGTTAACAAAGTTAAATTAGCTAGGTACGCGTCCTTTAGGATTGGGTAACCCACTTTATTAAGGTGTCTTGTGAGCGACATATTTATACTCAAACATACATCAGCCAGCTGATTTGTTAAGCTTAAATGTTTATTTTGGTCGTATTTCTTAATATTATGGGCTCTGTTTATACTGAAGAACGGCAATGTGTCTTTCGTTTTGTTTTTGTGCGCTACAGAAGAAGAGAAATGGGTTACTAGGATGCCAGCAATTAGCGAAAGTACTTTTTTTTAAACTAAACGCGCGGTCTGTATGAAATTTAGCACATGTTTTACGTGTAATTTAAGACGGTATTATGTTTATAAGTCTGAAATTGTACAGTTTTATGAATGTGGAATATGAATCTAATACAAGTTGCAGAAGAATTCGGAAATTCATGTATTTAGGTATAACAGTTTTTTTGGTTTATGTTTAACGTTCGAGGCAATGAGAGCAACTTTTGATAATGTAATTTTTGCTCATAATCTGCTGTTTTGTTTAATCAGACTTTCCCATTCCTTGTTAAGGTTAAATAGTATTTATGCATTTCATTAGCTTTGAACGTAGCCTTGTTTCATAATATATAGCTTGGAAGCCTTGCTCGCGAAGCCTCTTCGTATCAAGTTCTTACGGCCGGTTCATATTCTCGTAATTTTCAACAAAATGTTAACAAGGTGACTGCTTGGTGTAGTTCCACACTTGCTTGGGCGGATAGACAACCTCTAAAAGGCTTTCCATGATAAAAGAAAATAAATGTCAGGGTTTTTTTTAAATGAGTTTTAAATATCTGAGTCTAAACTTATCCATATATAAGACTAGCTGACCCGTGCCCACTTCGTTAGGTGGCGAAAAAAGCATCCCTTTTATAAACATATTTCATTACTGCTCCACTCCTATTAGTCATAGCGTGATACTATATTTATAGCCTATGACACTTCCCGATAAATAGACTATTCAACACAAAAATAATTTTTAAAATCGATTCAGAAGATCCAGAGATTACCCTCTACAACGTCACTAACACACAAAAACACAAACTTTACCTCTTTATAATAGTATAGTTCAGAGGCTAAAAGCACAAAATTTTGAAAGATAATTCTAATTTATTCTCCTATAACAATCCTCGTTGTTATTACACAAAACATCATTACGTACTTACTTATTTATATTTATCCAAGTTATACTTTTCTTATTACGCTGTTGTTCAAAGGTTTTCCCCACGTCCTCGTAAATAGGTTTATGAACAACAAAATAATAAAATAAAGATATAGCGATCCTGCAGTTTCTTTAACACGATAGTAACTTGTTTTTATACGGTAGACCCTTTACTGATTTTTATAAGTAAAATGAGTTACGGCAAATTTGTTCGGCTCGTGTTTTTTATGTAATTATATTGGAGTTGTTTGATGGATATCGTTGTTCTGTTTGAATTTTTATTTGCTGGGATGTCATCATCATAACAGCCCATTAATGTCCCCCTGCCGGGACAGGTCTCCTCCCGTGACGGAGGGATACTTGGCCTACTAATACCACGCTGGCCATACGGTTTGGTATAGGGTTTAATATCAAGTTTTCCTTCTTTTTATTTCGTTAAGATAATATTACGGATATTATTGGCATGTAATCCCTAGAAATACTATAGGACCAAGGTGCGAGTATCGTATTATCTAATTCGATACATGGATAAGTACATATTATCTCATTCGGTACTAGTTTCGCTTAGTACAGATTATAAAATCAGACGGTCAATCTAGTTTTCTCGAATGAAAAGGTTTAAAAATTCCTAGACCATATTGCCGCTTTTGATCTAGTTCAATATTGGCCTACTCAACAATGATCATACAGCTTTAGCAAGCTGTTAGACATTAATCGATTTCAAATTTCATTTGGCTTATTAACAGAACAATTCATGTAAAAAAAATACATAATTGTCTTTATTTTTAGCATTTTAAAATAATTTTTACCACAACGTTGTTATAAAACAATAGTAGAGATCTTTATTGAATTTACTTCCGCGCATAGAGCAACGCAAGGAAGAATAATTTCATCACAGCTCGCTATAGTTACTGTGTGGTACACTTAAATAATATCAGATAGCACTTAGTCACTGGGTTATCGGGGCTAATTGTTTAATGCCTAAGGGTTGTCAAACATACAGCAGTGCATATATTATTATATAAAAGAAATACAGATTTGTATAAAAATTCAAGTGACTTTTCAATAGGGAGAGTAACCGCTTTTTTGTTACCTCTAATTGTGCTGTTATTCACTTCAATTCATTAAGAATTTACTAAGAGTACTGGTCCAGAACATCATTTCATCGTACGATTTTTTTAAAATCTTTTGACCTTAAAACACTCTTTTATTATTCTGTATTTTTTACTCTTTTTTACTGAACGAACTTCAAACAAACGAGCTTCAAATTTTAACCAGCAGATACTACAAAAAAAAAACGCATATGAAGCCCATTGCAGAAATTCATCATCAAAAATATAACTGGCCTTCAAATTTGATTGATAGGCTTTTTTTACAATGGGTGGCCATTCATCAATTACATTCTGTACCTGTACCTGTATTCCTTGTCAATAACTCGTTTGGTAAACCACACGTTTTTGAATGAGTTCTGGTTCCAGAATCAAATTATAATTATAATAGCCTCGTTAGTAACGCAGACATGCGGCTGCTGTCTAAGAGATGTTAGGCTCGAACACACGTAAACTTACTTGTTCGATCCAGAAATTATTGACTAGAGTTGAGATGTACATGGTCCGTTAACTTCATGCTGTAAGTCTCCGCATACATACACACACAGGGCTCGAACCCTAGTAGGTACAGTTTTTACTTGGTCAAAGAAAAAGAAAATAAGCTTTTTCCAGCATATTTATATTAACTCATTCATATTAATTTTATTTTAAAAATTTACATTAAAAATAAAATTATAAAAAAAAGATTGTTAAAAATATAAGTTTTCTCTTCTCAGCCCTATAGCTAGTGAGTAGAGCCACTTGACATTGTCAACGAGGCGCAGTGGACGAGCGCAGTCAGCTGTCCCCGAGCTAAGTAGTACGGACCTATCCACTCACATGTAATCTCTTAACGACACTTACAATCTACATAATCAATACACTGCCTCGGTAGCGCGGTCGCGGTTGTGACTGCAATGCACCAGGTCGTGGGTTCGATCCCCACGCAGAACAATTATTCGTGCGATCCACAAATTATTGTACTGAGTCTATAGTCCTAGATGTTCTTTGTGTCCATTAAATTGATGTTTGTAAAATCCCCGCGAGACGTCGCATGATGACTAGTGCGGGAGTTGTCTTTAAAAAAAACCATTCATAAACTCACGGTTAATTCCCATAGGGGTAGACATAGATTACTGAGTGCCAAGTACTGCGATTCTTAGAAACCTTCTTTGCTTCGTTTACATTCATACAAAACAAGCTGTTGCATGCGGCTTTGCTCGCGTTAAATTCGGGGTAGTATTGTTCCCCTTTGCTGGACACAGAAAAAAGAAAAAAAAAGTAGCCTATGTTACTCCATCTCTTCAACTCTCTTTCCCTGTGAGTCTTTTTAAGGCGCCACCTACCGACGTTACCTAATACATTTACGGTAAAAATTTCATTTGTTATAATCTCCCACCAGTTTGTCACCAACTCATCTCATCCCATGGGTGTCGTAAAAACCGACTATATCTTTACGTAATAAAAAGAAGGAAAACTTGAAATTAAACCCTATACTAATCCGATTGGCCAGCGTGGTATTAGTAGGCCAAGTATCCCAACGTCACTGGAGGAGGCCCGTCCCTGCAGTGGGACATTAATGGGCTGTTATGATGATGTTATGATCCATTCTCTCAATGTGTACCTTCTTGCATAAACAATCAATAACTCTACAAAAAACTAACACCATTCTCGAAACAAGAAAAGTAAAAGTTGTAAAGCCAGTTAAATGGAAAAACTGTTGTTTTCTAAGGTTTTTATCTAAACATATTTTTACGATGTTTGGAAGTTTTTTTGCCATTTTCTTTTTTAAGTATTCTTTTATGTCTGTTTATTTTTGTTGACAGTTTAACAAAAGCAAATTGCTTTAGGAAATATCAAAATAAGTTTTTATCGATATGGTTCTGCCATAAATATAGAAGCCTATGACTGGATATTTATGGTTTTAAATAGCCCTTAATTTGACAAAATTGTAATGACTTCTTCAGAGCAAAGTATTTCATATTTATCTGTTACTATCATCCTCGATAAGTTTGATTACTGCATGATCATGACTTTCACAACAAGCACAAAAGATAATAAAAAGAAAACATAACAATAAAAAGAAAAAGAAAATTTTAAACAATCATCTGATTGTGTAATCAATCTGGCATTCAACTCGAAACATCTTAGCTACTTTAAACAAACTTTTCCTCATTGCATCAAAGTAATAAATGGTCTCGCATCAATCTAAAAAGCTTTTCGTATTCAACTGAGATATATTTATAAATATTGCCGAAGAACTAAGCGAAAAGAAATCATACAATTAATTATTTTAAAAGGACCGGCCCAATGTCAATCTTTTTATCGATTTAGTAAATTCACTTAGTGTGATTGAAAAAAAATTTAGACGTTGCCGTCGATTGAAGATTGGTTAGGTTTATAAAGAGGAATGGTAAGTTTATTATTCGATTGAATCATTGTATAGAGTTTATTTGATTGAGAATCCCATCTGTTTCTTGATCTAGAAAATATGGTTGAAATTTTAAATGGATTGTTGTAAAGTAATCGTTTTTTGGTATGAAAAGGTGCAGGTTACAACGTTGTCACGAAATAAAAGGTTTGAACACAAGGCTCTTCTGACAGCAAGAAAATAACAAATGTAAAAACACACAAAAAGCCAGTGTGATAGAAGGCGCTATTTTCTTCAAGTTTTTCTTGACAGGTTGCAGGCTTCAAAAGTGAAATAAAAAAAAAACACTCATTTACCTACGTCAGCAGCTTTTCAGATATGATTTAGGAAAATAAAAAGATAAAGGAAACTTCATAATTAATTCATTTTGTTTCCAGTTTAAAATATGTGTTATTTTTCTCTTTTTTCTTATTTATTTTTATAGGCTCTGTCGCTTAGCGATTTTTCTCTTTAAAATGTTGATATTTTTTTTTATGTTATGTTTAGAAATATCATCCGTTTGAGGGATTTCAATTCCTTTAGATATCAATATAAATGTATAAGGAACGTAAAGAGCGCTATAAAATTTAATTGGAAAACGTGAGGCATACTTATTGTAGTTCTCTTTTCTCCTCAATAGTAATGTATGTAACGGCAATAAAAAAAATTAAACGAAAAAATTGGTGTGTGCATGTTTGTTTGTTTCTCTAGAATTATCCTTACGAGAGCCGACCTAGGGCTTTCGACAAAAATGGCAACTGTCATGTCATGCCAATGTTATCTTTGTTTCAACGCATAACGATTGAAAAACTAAGTGTTATCAGAAGGAGCACACATGCGCCAGAAGTCCGTCCTACTTTTTAAATGTTCATCATAACACTTGTGCAATTTGCAGAATGTCTTAATTGCTGTCTACTTTATCACCTTCTTATTGCTTCCATCGCACATACGAGCAATATAGGTAAGTAATAAAATGTGTACGTTATTATCCAGCTATTTACTGTAAGTTTATCCTCAAAGCCTAGGGCTGTCCTTTGTTTATTAAATTTGCAAAATTCATATCACGTTTCACCGACATGGATATCCTAAGACTACGTGTTTTGCTCATTGTAATGCATATTTTTCTGATCTGAACCCCCGTGACTTCTAACGAAGTATTTTCCTAAATTGATATCGAGAACTGGAAAATTAATTCAGAGCAAGGCGAGCTTAGTTTAGTGAACTTTTCAAATATCAACTCATTAAAATGCTGACGGTATGGTCCGGTATCCGACTCACTCTGAATAAGAATGCGAACGTGGAGAGCTGTATGAAAATACGTGGTGCGCGTGGGTGCGATCTCGTAACCTACCCTACAAACATATATGTAACGCTTATCGAATGAATTATTGGTTTTATGAACGCGAACTTCTAAAAATAAACCTCTTTTTATCATTCGGCCAATTTATTATTAGCCGTTGTTAAAATACAATTTTATAAAAATATACAGGCGATTAAAATACGTTTAACAATTTTTAGCTCGAAGTTATTAATAATTTAATATATATAGGGTTATCAACGTGCATTATTTGATGTTAAAATTACATTGAGATTCTGATTTGGCGGCATTTTTAGCTTTGTGCTTACAGATACATGACTGCTATTCGAGACGCCTTGTTTTCGATTCCCGCTCAATGTTAGTTCTAGGAATCTATTAGAATGGTAGAATATTGCATATCCTGTAAATATCAACATTTTTTACAATCATAATTTAATATCATGTATCTTAATCTACCATCTGCAAGGCTACTTTAGTAGAATTTCAATTCTCAAATTTTGTACCGATTTACATGAATGATTTGTATGCAAAGAGTTTTCAAGCACTCCCAACTTTCGAACTTCCATTTCTCAAATGCATTCACCCTCGAATGTAAATCTTTGCCTACCGTCTGGTACCGTTAAGAAGACGGATGTGCAATTTCGTCAATCTTTCGGATTAAGTTTCTACATGAAAAGGCAAAAATTTTAAAGTACGAAATCTATGTTCTTTTATTTTTTGATTGAGCTTAAATAAAACGTTAAGACTAGGCGTAAGTGCTGCGAGCAAGGGATTTCTAAATATAAAGAGATATGTTTCGCCTGTTAGAGATTGCTGCAGTGCTTTAATAGATAAGTCTTTGAGGTATTACGAGCGATAAGGAAAGATAAAATAAAAGCACTGGTTTAAAAAGTAAAAAAGAGTTAGGTAGGCTATAAGCTTATATATCTTTCACTGCAAGGATATTCAATAATCCTTGTGTAAAGAAATAAAATATAGAAAGATGCTGGGTCGAGGTCTCACTAGAGTTTCCAGGAAAAGAGGTCAGGAGGATCTTCCTTACTCAGTGTGATCTGTAACAAAGGCTTATTAGTTACTTCGATTTGATGTTTCAGAGTTGGTTTAAGATTCTGTTAATGTATTTCTCGTATTGTTCTCGCAAAATATAATCTTGTTTCATTAATAAAACAACGCTAATTGGGAATCAAAGATATTAGAAAAGTCGCTGAGTTCATAACGAAATGTACTGATAAAAAAATGGTTATGATTTTTATGGTTAGCTTTCACTTCTTCTGTGCCCAATTTCGTTCACCATTACCAAACCTTTTATTACGTCTATAAGAAAAATCTTATTACAAAATTACACATATTTGCAATACGTATATGTTTATTGGACGGATCTGTCAATTTAATGGAGATGTGCCTACAATTGGCTTATCCCTCACAACCGAACCCGAAGCCCAACTTATATAGACGCGACAAAAACGTGATCAGAAAGTATAATATTTTACATTGTTGAGTCCCTACGTTTTCCTTTTACAATATTTATTTTGTCTATGAGTTGTCAGGTTATTAATACAAGGATATTTACGGAAGAAAATCATGACACGAATAAAAAGTATTTCAACGTTCGTGCGATGTACAAATAGATACCGAGAGATACTGATCGCATGATGACATAAGGCCCGATTTACACATCGACAAGTACAGTAGCGAGTTAAGTAGTATTTTAAGATTAAGTTGATTTAAATAGAGTTCCATCCTATTTTTTGGCGAGTTAAGTACGAAGTAGCCCCCTCTCTCGCGTCTCGCCAACTTAACTTGCCAAAAAATAGGATGGAACTCTATTTAAATCAACTTAATCTTAAAATACTACTTAACTCGCTACTGTACTTGTCGATGTGTAAATCGGGCATAAGTGCTTCGGTTTTGGCAAGTACCAGTTTTTATGCAATTGTGCCTGCACCACATTTCCTATTTTGGTATGTTATGATATGTAATTGATCTGTCAATATATTGTATAGTATTTAGTCAGTCGATCGGTAACAAGTGTATCTATTTAACGTGACGTATAATAAATTACAGACAGTATTCAGTATTTTATTTTATACCTTTGAAAGAGAACCCAGTATACATACATATACACGCAACTAAGAAAGACACTCAACACAATTAAGCCATAATACGATAATCTAACATCGACATACCAGGTATGGATACCAGACATGTGTCATTTTCATAAGTTCTTGCTCCAACTATTTTGTATTTATGACAAAACGACAATGATAAGTCGTTTTAATAAACAAAATACACAAAGTATGAAAACATAATTATCACTTATTTCATAACAGCCCCATTAATGTCCCACTGCAGGGACGGGCCTCCTCCCGGGATGGAGGAATATTTGGCCTACTAATACCACGCTGGCCAGACGGATTGGTATTGGGCTTAATTTCAAGTTTTCCTTCTTTTTATTTCGTAAAGATAATATTTACGGATATATCCCTTAGTCGGTTTTTACGAAACCCATGGGACGAGATGGGGTGGTGATATATTGTATTCTTACCTACTCCGTCACCACACGGATAATACACAGAGGATGAACACATAATTATCACTTATTTGATTTTATCTTTATTCACAACTTATACGAAACGAAATTGGAAGAAGCCACACTTTAGTAACACAGGCTTATTTGCCAGGATCAGAATTTAGGGATTACATAGGAACGGAGTAGATAGAAAATAATATCTTATTTATAAGTACGCTATTTCGCTCGCGTTAATATGAAACTCTCAAAAGGAATTTCTTGTTTTTAAAATATTTTTCAACGATGTTTTCCTCTAATTTCACGTTATATTACATTTTAAGTGTATTTCAAGTAATATGGATATATGAGAAAATATTTATGCTTAGTGTTTTAACTGGAAATAAACCGACATCAGGTCAAAGGCTTGGATCTGAATTGTCCTGTTTTCTTAATAAAATAATATTTGTGAAGTGATCACCAAAAAGAGCGATAGGAACCCAGCAGAGTTTCTTGTGGGTGTCTTCTCTGAGATGGTAATGTTCCGAACCCTTAGTAAACTTAGCCGTTAAGTTAGACGTGCATATGTGATCACTATATAAACTCTGACTTTCATAAGTGTCACTAACGTTTTTTTTCATTATTTCTGCTTTATATTTATCCTGGATCATATTAATTGTCATTATCATAAGTTCTTGCTCAAACAGTTTCTAGCGTACTCTTGCACAGCAAATAACACCTAGTCACGGTGACAATGAGCAACGTAGAATCTACCCAACCCTATGTGTTCGAATTAAACCTAAACCAATCTATCACGCCAATCCTGTAGATCAAGTTAACCTACTAATTTGGTGGAAACCCGTCCTTGTAAGGCGACACTGAAGTGCATAGAAACAAGAATGTGGTCTAATAGTACATTTCATTATATAATAGTGTATTTTATAAAGAAAATGACATGCACAAAGCAAGATGTAACATTGTGTTTGAAACTTTTATAAATTGAAAAACATAAAACTCAGTTTTAGATAAGACAAGTGAACGTGGCACTGAGGCATAAAACGAAATAACCAAATAAATGGACTTTTTTATTACTCATTCAAATGACTACATAAAATCGATATCGTTTTGTGTACACTCTATCATTCTATAGCTCACTTATTTTTTATGGGGAGTTACTTAAGTATGCGGAAAACTTATGACTTAATATAGCTTGTTCAGAACTTACTAAAAGAAGACTTATGAAGTCTAATATGTTACCGTAGGGTATCTACGAGTGAGATGTAGTGGTGTACCGTTGGAAACCCCTAGGGTTCTAGAGGTGCGAGGTAGTTTTACAAATAATTACATTTCTAAAAAGTATTTATTAATCGATCTGTTAATTATAACAGCCCATTAATGTCGCACTGCAGGGACGGGCCTCCTCCCGTGACGGAGGGATACTTGGCCTACTAATACCACGCTGGTCAGACGGATTGGTATTGAGTTTCATTTCTAGTTTTCCTTCTTTTTGTTTTGTAAAGATAATATTCATATATTAGTCGTAATACAGGATAGTCCCTTACTCGGTTTTTACGACACCCATGATGAGATAGCGTGGTGACATATTGTATTCTTACTCCGCCACCACACGGATAGAAATCTCTGTTAATCTATTAAATTATATATCAATGTTGTAAAAAAGAGTTTCCATAAAAGATTAAAGAAAAGTCTGTTTATCTTTTGTAATTGTCTTCATCTTCTTCTGGTCTAAATAAATAATTACAGTCTTCCATAATTAGGTGTGAGATTATGACGGCATCTGTTAATGAATTTTAAAATGAATTTTAACTGGCGCATAAATTGTTTCATAAATTATGAGGTACGTGCATAAATAACGACTATAAGGCTGCCAAATTCAGTAACGAAGCTAAGTTAGGAGAAAAGACTGAAGTTTAAACAATGTCAATGTTTCACTCTACTATTTATTTACAAGCTTAAAATTAAGCTCACGATTAAAAAGTTAAATTTGCTTTAACAATCTATTGAAGAAAATTGTTTTGAAAATTGTCATTCTATCTGATATTAAAGGAAGTTTTTGTTGTTGTTTTCTACCAAGAAAGCGAAAAGATCTTTAGGTTTTTAGCTTTAATTTTACTTATTAGTTTTTGTTCTTTACGTTATTGGAAAGCAAGAGAAGGGACCTTAATATAACAGAAATTTTATTACGGCCCCTTCGTGTTTGGTGTTCTTATGGGCTTACGAAAACATTTTATTTAGATATTTATTTATCCGGATAACAAATTTTAGTTTACTTTGCTTTTTGTTTATTGCTTAAATATGGTAGACTAGCTGACCTGTGCCCGCTTCGTTGGGCGGCGAAAAAAACGCGTCCCTTTTTTAAACATATTTCATTACTGCTCCACTCCTTTTAGTCATAGCGTGATATTATATAGCCTATAATACTCCCCGATAAATGGACTATTCAACACAGAAAGAATTTTAAAAATCGGTTCAGTGGATTCAGAGATTACCTCCTACAACGTCACAAACACATAAACTTTACCTCTTTATATTATTAGTATAGATATAGATGAGTAGGTGGCCTACCTGATAGTAAGTAGTAACTGCCACTGATTGATGTTAGCAATGACAGAGCACTGGCAACCCGCAACCAGTCATAAACTAAGTAAATCTTTTGGACGTTATAACCATCGAAACTTTTTTTTAATACCTACTCGTATGTATGAAAAGTAAAGAAGGGAAACATGATGTTAACCAATACCCTATACTTATTCGCAAGGCTAAGTTGTCTGCCCTTACTGGAGAAGCTCTGCCCAAGCAGTAGGACATTATAAGCTAAAAAGATGATTAGAGAAACAATAACACTAGAATAGATGAAGAACAGGGTGTATTTGTATAACTACGGGTTTTGTACTTTTAATAATATTCATTAGTTAAACATTTATTTCTGTCTGTTTGTTTGCCGATCATGGATGCAAACACCCGTAGATAGAACAGGATAAACTTTTGCGTTTATTATATAACAAGAAAGAGTTATAAAATTGAGTCAATAGCATTTATTTTATCGGAAACACGAGTTCATATTGGCAATATAACAGTAAGTTATGCTGAAAGCCCTCGATTAGAGTGACACCCACGGGATTATAGCTCGTTCACTTGACCCAATGGACTCATGTGTACCTGGATCGATTTAATTTATATTTCCTCCCCTAACACCCGCTCTTTGATGTTCGAAAACGTTTTTATTAGAGAAGCGATCTCGATTTCCTGATATCATATCATGAATTTTATATTTACAAATCGGTGTTTGTGATCAGGTAGGGTTTAGTGTGGGAAATCAAATTACATTTGTGGCACAGACGCAACCGGTCACCAATAATAAGGGGTAATTTTCGTTTATGTTACAGCTACAGTAATAACATGTCTCATAATTTTATTTCAAGACATTTTAGTATCTTTTCCCATACCTACAGAGTTCTCCTGCTTTGTGTTGTTTGTGAAAAAAGTGCAAGTATCGCGAGAAAACGCTTCATGTTGAAGTCTTATTTGTTATGTAATTGTCTATCAAAGGTAAAGGATAGTTCAACAAAACCTTTATGTGGATGAACTTTTTCTTCACGACTAAATCCTCAGAATTCAAAGCCAACTTACCAAATTATTCAGTATCGGTTTCCTTAAAGAAATTTACATAAAAATATTTCCCAGGAAACATTACTAAAAACATTTTAGCCAATCCTTCGATTTTCCTTTCCTTACCGTTTCGCCTGTACGGGTTCGCTTTTCAAACTTTTTACTTTAATGCAAGCTGGACTTAAATAAAACATTTGAAATGATATCAATGTACAGTCATCTACAAAAGTTAATTACCACATTTTTTTTTACAACGGTCGCTTTTCGAGTTCAGCTATTTATAGAAAACTAGCTGATGCCCGCGGCTTCACCTGCATGGTATAGACCGATTTAAAAAAAAATAATACTTACCTATATTCCAAATTATTATTATCCAAATTCGTCCAGTAGTTGTTGCGTGAAAGAGTAACAAACATCCATTCATCCATACACCCTACCAAACTTTCGCCATTTATAATATTAGTAGAAAGTAGGATTGGTGTACAATTCGTTTTCGTTTTCTTTTAAATAGACAACTCCCGCACTAGGGATCATGCCCTGTGTCGCGGGGACCTTTTACAAACATCAATTAACGGACACAAAGAACACCCAGACCAGGACAATAATTTGTGGATCTCACAAATTATTGTCCTGAATGGGGATCGAACCCACAACCTCTTGCACGGCAGCCGCTTGCGCTACCGTCGCGCCACCGAGATCGTCAAATGTTTATTCGACATTACTAATATTAAGATTATATCCTTTTTTTTTCAAAATATTTTTTTTTTGAGCTTTTAGTGTTTACATGTTTTATTATTTTTATTTATTTAATGGTACATATTAAACACAACATTTATAAATTCAGATAGTTACATCATAAATATGTAATAAATCAACGACTATAATAATAAGTAACCTACATTAACTTGTAACATAACAGCTACTTTTTCCCGCGTGATTATCACTTCTATATTGTGTGTTAATCAAATTTAGTGGTTGGCTGTACAAAAATGGTAGTTTACGAGTAATGTGGGTATACGGTAGCGTCCGTCCGGCGGAACATGAGCAACAGGAAAGTTGCGACTGAAAGTGATATCAAGTGAGATACTGCGCGCGTCCTGACATAGCGCCTTCCTGCAAGCTTTTACCTTTTTATATAAGTTGTATGTTAAAACTAAGTATTCTTTTAATGTTATGGTAGTCAATTAGGTACTACATAAACCGTACAGTAAAGTAAATGATTAAATTAAATATCTTCTTGGTGTAGCTTTATATAATTTAGAGGTAATAATGTTTAACTTTATTTTATTTTTAGTAAGCTAGAAGTGGAGATGGATATCTTTCATACTGACAGGTTGTTAACTGTATTCTTAACCATATGACACAGTAATAAGCTGGTTTTATTGCATGATTTATTTGTAGTGTAAGTGCAATCACACCGCATATAAACCAGAACAGTGTGTATTAGGTCCCTCTATGAACAAAGCGATCAAATTTACGTGGGATGTTTTCGATCATGAATCTACTCTAAAAAAAGACAGCTTACTACATACGTACAATTCGAGTTCTAATAAAGGCGAGTAAAGACACGCGCAAAAAGTTTTAGTTAAAAAGGTAGGTGTGCCTTAGGCAGTACTAAAACTATAAGTACTAAGTACCAATTTAACAATGTACCTATTACCCTTATTATAATATCTAACACAAAAGACAATGGCAATGTGGCAGTTCTGTAAAAAGTAACGCCTCCCTAATGCGATTATGAATCTACTTCATAGTCGTTACCCCATTTGAGATTGTGACCTTCATCTAACAGCTGTCTAGTCATAAATTATTTGGTACCAGATGTTGCTATTAAGAAACTCGCCTATTGTATCTTAGACGGCAACTTTAGTTAAATTATACATTATGATAACAGTCCTGTAGAAAGGAACGCTAACTATCACAAAGCTAGTCAGAATGGTGTATTCATAAGAGGATTTTTTTCTTTTTTTTTCGAAGAGGCAACGCTATATGAAAATATTTTATAGCCAGCTTTTATAACAATTTTTGAGACATCAACACTCCATATAGTTACATGATATTACTTTTATGTTGATTTAAGTATTTTTCTCACTAACACAGGGTAACACAGAGTAGTAGGTAAATGTCGCAGGGAAATGTGGAAAACAGAGATTTTCACAAAATCCCTTAGGGATACCTCGAAATCAGGGTAGATGTCGAATTTACTGGTTTACTACGTCTTCTTACTTTAAAGTTATTTATTTAAGTTTAAAGCATAAATCATACATAAAATGTTCACTAAGGTGCAGCATAAATGTTTAGTAATATGATAAAATACTTATATTAATAACTGCAGTGATTTGTCGTTTCACTAAGTAAAATATATAAACATAATTATCACTTATTTGATTTATCTTTATTCACAATTTATACGAAACGAAATTGGAAGAAGCCTCTGACTTTCGTAACACAGGCTTATATGCTTGGATCAGAATTCAGGGATTACACAGGAACTCTGTAGATAGAAAATATCTTATTTATAATTATAAGTACGAGTACGCTATTTCGCTCGAGTTAATATAAACTTTCAAAAGGAATTTCATGTTTTTAAAACTTTTTCATAACGATGTTTTTTTCTCTAATTTGACGTTGCTTATAATGTTCAATTTATAAAGTATTTTTCAACGAATATGAATAAAATGAGAAAAGAACCATAGTGATTTAACGGGAAATAAACAGTGCTAAGGCGTTCTTGTAAGATTTATATTAAAATTTGATCTACACTATACATAGATATTTTAGGACAGTGTTCTGTGGCGCGTGTTGGGTTGTGAGCGGCGTATGCCCAGCTGTGGACCGCGATAGACTAGTTGATTGATTAATGATTTTTCATCTATTGTACAGATACCTTAAGCTTAGTATTAGATGAACTACTCATTTACCTTGTTATGAATTCATACAAAAAAGAAAACATAAAAAAATATTATATAAATATTATATTTACCTAACACTAAAGTAGCAAGATTAGTAACTCAAAGGGAGTTTCCTTTATCTTTGTTTAAAGTTACCGGCGCTGTTCTATCTTATCTTATCTTCTTATCTTATCTTCTTCTCCTCCTTTTCGGGTACCCTCCAGGTTGCACTTCGACCCCATCGGATCTTTTGTGCTGGTCCCCCGTTCACCACCCCACGGCTTCCTCAATCACCTTGGCGAAGGAGATGAGTAAGCCTAGCGGCAGCTTGTCGAAGTCACCAGGTGTAGGATATCCCACTCCCAGCAGCTTCATCCTTTGTCTGGTGAGGGCTTCGCAGTTGCACATCAGATGTTCCACTGTTTCGTCTTCCTCACCGCATGCTCTGCACTGGTTGGTGCCTGATAGTCCCATCTTCATCAACAAGTCGTTGACGGGAAGGTGACCTGTAAACATACCGATTATTAGTCGGATATGTCTGCGGCTTAGGTTCCACAATTTTGTGGACCTGCCCGGATTTGCTCCTGCGATAAAGAGCTTTGAATGCCTCATGCCAGCCGACTGCTGCCACTCTGATAAGTGTTGCTGTGTCGTCTGGTCATTTACGGCCATTAGGAACGTACCTTTTGAAAGACCTACGCATGGTTCCGGTCCGTCGAAACTCCTGCTTGATCCTTCCCTTGCAAGTTCATCGGCTCTTTCGTTGCCGACGTAACCTTTGTGTCCTGGGATCCATACCAGTCTCACCTTGTTAGTTCTGCCAAGCTTGTTTAGGGCCTGGATACCATTTTTGACCAGCCTAGAGGTGACTCTTGGTGCCGTTAGGGCTTTGAGTGCTGCTTGACTGTCGCTGAGAATATAGATAGTTTCGTTGTTCACTCCACTATCGATGTTCCCTTGTGCGCATGCTGTAATCGCGTAGGTCTCTGCCTGGAAGACTGTCGCATACTTACCCATGCTTATGCTACTGCCGTAGTCTTTGGTATAAATACCCGCTCCGGTACCCGTGCTCATCTTTGATCCGTCCGTGTACCATATCTTACCCTTACCATCTGGTGGTTCGAGTCCTTTTGACCATTCAGATCTTTCTGGAATGATGATCTTGAATTTTCTTTCGAAGATGTAACTTGTTGGCATCTGGTCGCCGCACATGTTGATTGCATCTTCAACTTGCCTAGATAACTTCGGCTTTGTGTGTCTTGTGCTATTTCCGGTGTCGTTCCATAGCCCAAGACCTTCTAGTCTGTAGAGTGCTCTTACTGCCTCCGACTGGACCGCGAGGTGCAGTGGTGTTAGGTTTAGTAGGACCTCCATTGCAGCGGTTGGGGTGGTCCGAAACGCACCCGTCATCGCAACGCAGGCCAACCTTTGTAGTTTTAATAGCTCCTCCCTGCATGTGCCAAGGTTTGTCCTCGGCCACCATGCCAGACTTCCGTACAGCACTATAGGTCTGACCATCATTGTATACACCCACAGCATGACTTTGGGTTTCAACCCCCATGTCCTACCATAAGTGGATCTGCACATACCGAACACTCTGTGTGCCTTTGTTGTTGCAGACTCTACGTGCTGCTTCCAGGTTAGTTTGTTGTCTAAGATAAGTCCTAGGTACTTTACCTGCTCTGAGATCATTAGATCCTGGTTGAAGAGACTCAGATTTATTGAGTTGTTGATGTTTCTCTTCCTTGTGAACGGTACTATTACCGTCTTACTCGGGTTGATCGAGAGCTGTTGCCTTCCGCACCAGCGCTCTACCCTCCCAAGCATCTCCCTCATGATCTCAGTTACTGTTTTCGGGAATATTCCGTTAATCAGGATAACCAGATCATCAGCATATCCTACGGTCCTGACTGGTCCGCTGTTGAGTTCCTCCAGAAGGGAGTCCACCACCATATTCCAAAGTAACGGTGATAGTACCCCCCCCTGTGGGCATCCTTTGGTGGCAGTGATGGTCAGCTCCTCTCCCAATAACGCTGCTGTCATCGTTCTGCCGTTCAGCATGTTTCCTATCCATTCACAGATGGTTGGGTCAATGCCATGTCTTGCGGACGCTTCTTCAATCGCTGCGTATGATGTTCTATCGAAGGCGCCCTCAATGTCTAGAAATGCTGCTAGACATATCTCTTTGCATTCAATTGCCTTTTCCGCTCTGTCTACTACCAGGTGAATCGCCGTTTCTGTCGATTTGCCCGGTTGGTAAGCACATTGCATTGTGTGAAGTGGACTCCTGCGTAGCGGTCCATCACGAATATGTCTGTCGATCAGTTCTGTTCTATCTTAATCGGCACTCTGAGTTTGTTCACAGCGATAGAACTAAACTTAAATCAGTACAATGCTTAAAGATGTCATTAATAATTCTTCTTATTCTAATACATTGATTACCTGGTGCTTTAAATTATTTCATAATAATTATCTTGTGGTCGCTGACTATGGGCCTTCTCAGAATGCTTTCCGTCACTCAAAAGGCAATGGAGAGAGCTATGTTGGGACCGCTCACTCGGTGGTCCGACGACCTGGTTAGGACGGCGGGAAGCCGATGGATGAGGGAGGCACAAGACCGTGCAGAGTGGTAACTTTTGGAGGAGGTCTGTGTCCAGCAGTGGACGTGACGTCCATAGGCTGATATGATAATAATCTTCCTGTCCTTATTCAATGATTGCCTAGTTGTTTAAATTAGTTTTTAATTGACTGCTGCAGTATCAGGTTAATTTGCCTCGTATTATCCGTATGTGGGAGTGGCACTGCATTTTTTTTACTAAGTACCATCTGCAACCTAAATAGTTTGATGAATTTGTCTATATATTTATACTATAGGTAATTACAAAAAAAAAATATTAAAGTAATTTTATTTGTGGTCTCCTACCCATTCGTGTACCTCGTATTGTGTTTTAAATTGGGCAAGTATTTAACTCCTTTTTAGTCTCTGCAGTGGGACATTAATAGACAGTAATAGTGATAGGTTAAACGTTTTCAACTCCACTCACAGCGGCAAGGTGAAGGTTTGGCCATAAAACTAATATTAACTATGTCCCACATTTTTTCTAACCACTAAATTTATTTCAGTGTTTTATTAAGCTTGAACTACTAATAGCTATTTCTGATGTTGAATGGGAGCTATTTAATCTAATTCTAGCGTCGTTAATGTGTAAAACTGGCTAAATTTAGTAATTTATTACCAGACTATTTTTTTCTTTTTTTTTTTTTTTCTTTTTTTTAAAGACAACTCCCGCACTAGGGATCATGCCCTGTGTCGCGGGGACCTTTTACAAACATCAATTAACGGACACAAAGAACACCCAGACCAGGACAATAATTTGTGGTTCTCACAAATTCTTGTCCTATGTGGGGATCGAACCCACAACCTCTTGCACGGCAGCCGCTTGCGCTACCGTCGCGCCACCGAGGTCGTCAAATATGTAGGTAGTGCTGATATTGTAATTATAGGGATTGTTGTTTATATCAATTTATTGCTAGTTGTATTGTGTCGTGTTAAATACAGAGCTTTTTTATGAAATTGGTTACACATGTTTACAGGTATAATCATAATGTTATATTTCATTATCGTAACATCTTATCTTGTTTGTTGAGGGTTTTCCTTATTTTTTAATTGTTCAAAAATGATTGAGTTTTAAGGAAAACACATAAAACAATACAACCAAATTGAAAACAAACGTCTCTTGATATCATCGGTATAAAAATACATAGGTACAAATATAACTGAATCTACACCGCCATGTCACTTTTCGATGCCATTGTGAGTTGTTGTGGAAAACAAATATCGTAACGAACATACAACGCATGCAATGACAAATAGAAAACAACAATATTTTACCGCGGCTGCCTTAATTGAGAAGGCTTTTAATTACAAGCAAACTAAATTATGTTTGCACATAAACATAGGCACTTGTGTTTCTGTTCATTGGATGTGAATTAGTACTATTGAAATTAGAGCTTGTATCTCATATAAGTTGTATGTGTGTTTTTATAACAAATTTTTCAGTGCTAGGGAAAATGGCGTGTGTTTCGGAAAATCTTCAAGACAGACGCCGTGTGGTGACGGAGTAAGAATACAATATGTCACCACCCCGTCTCATCCCATGGGTGTCGTAAAAATCGACTAAGGTACTATCCGTCAATATTATTTTTCGAAGTAAAAAGGAAGAAAAATTTGTTTTTTTTTTCTAAATTAAGCCCTATACCAATCCGTCTGGCCGGCATGGTATTAGTAGGCCAACTATCTCTCCGTCATGGCAGGAGGCCCGTCCCTGCAGTGGGACATTAATGGGCTGTTATGATGAAGAACCCTTTTGGATACGGCTAGTGATTTGCGCAGGGAAGAGAATTATTTCTCATACATTTAACGACTTTTAGAAACTAAGCACAGATTGTACTTTTAGGCATTAGATAACTACATATTAACATGCTTTAAAACCATTTTTAAATACATACATAAAGTTATTTTTTAGAAAATCTTGTAACTTATATTACACATCCTTTTCTATAAAAAATTGTAACGAAAAATGAATTTGGTTAGGTACTAACAATGTACAAGCATAACACATACCACATCAAACAAGCGCTAGTGGAAGGCCTTTTAATTTATTAACCGCTTGTCTTACCTACCTCAACATTCCGCCAGCCCACTGTCACTATCTATGCCCACTCTCTACAATATTATAGAGAGAGATTGGATTTTTGAAACTAAAAAGATGAAATAAATATAACATGTATTTCAATTTTTAATTTATTTAGTAAAGTTTAGTTTAAAAAATTATAATGAAAATATAATAGTGCTACCGCGACCGCCGCGCCACCAAGGCATTCAAAATGCTCGGTATTAAAATCAATACTCTTTGGAATGGAATGGAATGGATGGTGGACTCTAGTTTCCACACTTAGACTCTCTTTTGGTCCGTTGTGTGTAATAATACTCTACTAATCTCTCTACTCTACTCTACTAATCAATACTCATATGGCTGGAACACCGTGTGACATTGACGAAATACGAGTATAAATAAATTTCTCCCACAACTGCTATTACTAATACTATACTATACTAATACTATATATACTATATACTACACCTTGTACTATGGGTAAGTAGATAACTAATTCATTGTCGGTCCTCGAGATCCGGGATTTGATTGCTACTATTTAACTCTTTTTTAAACATTATTCTTAAATTGTATGTAAAAACACGTGGACCGAATCAAACCAGACAAACCGCTAACCAAAACCGCTAACCAATTAAATGGTCGTTTCAATAAATTTTTCACATTATTAACAAACACAACTGTAACTATTACACCAGAGTTTGTAGCGCGGCACCTTTACAAACATCCACTTAACGGAAACAAATAGCATCCAAGCCGACAATTAATTGTCTTGTATGGGACTCAAGTTACGACCTGAACACTCGCATACAACAACCGTCAGATGAACGAGACACTAAACTCTAATAACGTTTTGTACGTATTAACTTAATGAAATTATTTTTATGTAAAGGAGTATTTTTATAGGCCTTTTTTGGAATTTCATAGATATTTCCGTGCGTGTGTGCATTGAAGAACACATTACTTAAAACCCTACATAATTTAAAAGTATTTATAAACAAAAGGAAACCTTAGTGAAGTAATAATATAATAGTATAAAACACGGAGCCTAAATGAAATCAGGCAAGACGCTAACCAATTATTTGGATTAAGTAAATGATTTTTTAGCGCGTAAAGAGTTTGCAGCGCGGCACCTTTACAAACATCCACTTAACGGAAACAAATAGCATCCAGGCCGACATTGTCTTGTATGAGACTCAACTTACGACCTCACGAACACTCGCATACAACAAACGTCAGATGAACGAGCCAGTAAAGTCTAATAACGTTTTGTACGTATTAACTTAATTAAATTCTTTATAAGTAATGGAGCGTTTTTTAAACACCTTTTTTTGGCATTCCATAGATTCTACGTGCCAGTTTATTGAGGAACACATAAGCGTGACTATGACAGAGTATAGGACTTTCGGATGCTGCCGATATGTTTTAGGGACTTTGACACCCGACGAAGAAGAACGTGGAGGTTTTATTCGTAGATCGCTTTAGCATAGAAGTCTGACATAAGATCTTAGCCTTAGGCCGGAAAAGTTTAAGCACAAAAAAGAATTTTATTCACGAAAAAAAAGAAAAAACTGCTTATGTAGTATAAGATAACATAAAAAGCAAACCTAATTAATCCGCCTGGCCAGCGTGGTATTACCAGGCGTTACCCTACAAGATCCGACCCCGAAATATGACTTTTAATAGCTAGGTATTAAGATGATTGATATTGGCTAAAAAGTGTAAGCGAGCTAATCTAGAAAATAACTTTTTGTGTAAATTCCTTTTGTATTTATTAAAATTAAATATTTGAAGGCGTAGATCCAACAGTCTGGCAATTAAGCTTACACGATTGAATACCTTTACAACTCCATTTGCCTTTAGGAGTTATTTTATAAATTGGTTTAGAATGTTTAAATAATTCATCAAAGTTGTTTATGATACAAATGTTTGCTGAAGTAATTTTGAGTTTATTTTAGGGATTGTGTAGCTTTTGTGTTTAAATATGTATTTGTTATAATGTCATTGTGCTGACAATAATATGTAACTGCAGTAGACTACGTAACAGATAGAATGCCATGTAGGACAATTGTGAAGGCGATGACCAAACCATATTTTGGGCCCTGGATTTTTTTTTGTGTCAGTTTATAATGTTCCTATATTATCCCAGTGATGGGTTATTATCCCTCTTCTTTTTATTTAATTTTCATGATACTTAAATATACCTAGTAATATTAATCAATTGCGATACAATAGGTAGGTATGTGTTGTGACTGCAGATTGTATTGAGATGGATATATTATATTATCACTGATCGCACTATTGCCTTCAATACGCTAGATATTGTGGCGATAGATCAATCAGATTACCAGGCAATGGTGATCGATTTCACCATTCTTCCCGACAACAATAAAAACATGTGAAAACAAAACCCAAACGAGCAAAATATTTGGACTTGGCTCACGAGATTGTATGTAGAATGTTGATTAGTAGAATACTAGATTAGAATAATTGTTCTGTTAGTATTTTCAGGCAATAGACTCGTTCCAACGAGTCTCGCGTTGATAATAAGTGAGAGGCCTATTATGTGCTGAAGAAAGCATAGGATCATAAGATGATGGTGACATTGCGCGGTAGCGAGTTCCATTTACTTTTACAGTTCAATAACTGTAGAATGTTTAATCTACGTAGATAGTTAACAGTTCCACAAATCAAGCTTGATTACTAGTTTCTGAACTAACCACGCCTTGCCACAAATGAATGGTTATCCTTTCTAATTAACGTATGTACGGTAACAGAGCTTTAATCAGTTGTCAGAACTTTTCACTGTCCCGGTTGTTAGGACTACGAGATTTATTTACGCATAGAGGATTTACGGTTCGGGTACCTATTAGTCTATTCTGTAATTGTATTTGTTTAAAAGTGACTCGGCTTATTGGCATAAAGACACAAATTAATAAAAATGGAGGGAGGTAAACTTATTGGTTTACTATACCACGCTGTCTTAATGTTTCGATATAGGCTTTCTCTTTGTTTCGGATGCTAGGTTTCCCTATGTCTGAATGTAGAAAAAGAATTATGACCTCTACATTTCAATAAAAATCATCAGTTGCTAAATGTTTGAAAACCGTATTATTTCAAATTATCACTTTAGTAAAATAAATTCAATAATAAGCTAGCTAGCGTTCTGTCGCGTCTGCCTACCTCGGCCGGGATAAGGCGTGTGTTTATGTATGTATGTAATAAGATAGCAACAATTTGTCTGCTTGTTTTAACACAATTGCCGTAAACAAAGGATAAAATGATTTGGTGCAACTCATGAGTATTTACACTGAATGTGCAGGCCCACAACATTGAATGTATTATGGCCGCATTCTCACGTAAGCCTACCGGTATTACACGAAGCCTCCTATAATGCAGAGCAAGGAGGTTCCTGTTTTAATTTACACTTAATACTTGTTTACTATTATTATTTACTATTGTACTACATGTTAGCAGAATAATTCAATTATATTTTTACATCAAGCTTCCCCGCACTAGTAGAGGATGCCGTTCTTGCAATTTTTTTTAAATTATAAATTGGCCTACCAGAATGACTCTAAGGTGCCTGATGTTAAGCATCCATTTGAGTCCAAGAATGGCGAGCACCATGCCAGCTACAATAATTAAAATTGCAATTCAGAGTTTTAGGCTTTCCATAAGTTCAATATAGTTGTATTGTCGTGTACTATAAAAAATACATTAACTAGATTTGTAACTCCACGTTTGACAGCTACTGTACCGAGTCTGACAAAACTAGCAGGGAACACACCAGTACAGAGACAAAAAACTTTTTTTTTATCTTATTTTTTGTGAGTGTTTTTTTGTGATGTATGTTGTTATATTTAGATATATTATGTAGTAAAATGTTGTGGTATCCGCCCAAAAGAAAGGTAGGGCGCTGCCAGAATACCAGCGCTGGTGCGACATAAAACTATGCCGTACCAGCATTACAGCTGAGGCAGAGCCTTTTTGGCCATTTAGACTTTGTTTTATTGTTTTGTGCTTTTTTTTGTGTTTTTGTTGTGTGTGTTCTTTATGGCCAATAAACGGTTTTTCTTTCTTTTCTTTCATTCACCTACAGGCCATATTCAAGAAAGTTTTATTTTGCGATAATAATTAGTATTCTACCGATTCATGTTACAGATAATAAAACCATAATATTATTTTATGAACACATTCTTTCTATATCAATTTGCAATAATATTAAAAGGAGGAAAAGATTACATAAATCACAAAGAAAACCTCAGTAAATGAATACTACATTATTTTCCTCAATCGTTTGGTGTAATGTTTTATTTATTTTGGATAAAAAGGAAGTAAGTAGGAAACATAAATAGAAACTGGCAATATTTTTTTGTGTGGTTATGCCACTTGTGCTTGTCATGTCTACTTAGAGATCTTTCTTTATATGTTGAGATTACGAAGGCTATATAACTAAAAAGCTAAGGTAATGTCCCACTGCAGGGACAGGCGTCCTACCGTGACGGAGTGATACTTGGCCTACTAATACCACGCTGGCCAAACGGATTGGTATAGGGTTTAATATCAAGTTTTCCTTCTTTTTATTTCGTTAAGATAACATTCACGAATAGTCCCTTAGTTGGTTTTTACGACACCCATGGGATGAGATGGGGTGGTGACATATTGTATTCTTACTCCGTTACCACAAGGAGATTAAGGCTTATATTGGAGAACAATGTGTCTCTCTCTTAGTAAATCATTACAAAAAAAGATCGCACATTTAAATCAACATTTTCACAAACCGAGAATAGAAATTCCAGGAAGTATGTCCATGGAGGTCGTTATTTGCATGCACAATATACTTGTGTAAATGAAGGAAGGCTTCGGAAGGTTTCGGGTACGAGGTCACCGGTCATTACCATAATCCTGAGTAAATATATGCACATCACGCGGCACTGTCCGTTGTTCATCTTAATTATGAGAGGTCCGGGCGGATCAAGCCGTCAGGTGAATACTAAATCGAATTATACACTGAAGAGTTACATTTCATTGTGATATGGATACTGTTTTAAGGAGCTTCGGTAATAATGGTAATTCTAATATGGAGACATTAAATAAATAGTTAATACTCACACATTCACACA
Organism: Schrankia costaestrigalis; assembly: GCA_905475405.1. Taxonomy (NCBI): domain Eukaryota; kingdom Metazoa; phylum Arthropoda; class Insecta; order Lepidoptera; family Erebidae; genus Schrankia; species Schrankia costaestrigalis. The sequence continues at coordinate 10,167,567 of FR997843.1, read as the reverse complement.
TATCGCCACCTAGTCCCAAACTAAGCAAAGCTTGTACTATGAGTACTAGACAACGGATAAGCATACTTAAATACTTTTTCTATTTTTTTTTGTAAATACATACATATTATACACTGCGCCACAGAGGTCGTCAAACAACACATTGTGTTCAAAATGCATTATCTTCATGGATTGTATTTTAATAATGAATCTGCCATCTTAAAAGTGCTTGGGAGTCGCTTCGCACCGGCAATAAGGCTCCTATTTGAAGAGTAGTTAAAGTATAATCACGGCGCGGCGGGCAGCGCGGCGTTTTCTTGTTCCATTTGACGCAGTTGCACATGAGACACGATTGCTTCAGCAAATGTTAGATTCGGTTCTTCTATAACTGAAATAAACTTGTCGTTGCAGTAGGATATTATAATGCTGAGATAGGTAGTGTAGGCAAAGGTTCATAAATGTGACCTAAATGATTAAAGATTTACGACTTTGATTTGACACACAATGGGTCCGATTGCGTTTCTCCATTGACTTTAATTAAGAACAACAAAATGAACTTAAATGTAAACTTAAATTTTTAGTACACATGGGTATTACCTTTCCTTTAAATAAGAACATGACACTAAAATAGGGCCATCCTAAACTTAATTAGTGATAGTAGTTTTCTTATTCCGATTGCGTTTCGTCTTATTTGACATTTGACTGACCTTATTTAAGTAGAAGCTGTCAAAAGCAGCCTTAATTAAAGTCGCTCGAAATTTTGTGCGAACTTATTTTAATCTATTAAAAAAAAATATTTCTTGGATTTTTAGTAACAAAAATGTTTCCTATCAGTGTTATAATTGTGCAAAGAAGGTTAAATGAAGAACATCAACGGTAAGAGTGTTTAAATGTGTTAAATTACCTAACTGAATGCCTTTGTTCTAAAGTTCTTTGTTGTAAAAAGTGTGTCTTTTCTTATTAGTTTACAGACAAAAAGAAGGCTTAGGTACATATCGGCATATCAGAGATCATTCTGATCCGTTCGATGTGACAACTACAGTGTTCATAAAACTGTGTTGCTTTTTCTTCATCCTTCTCTTTTTATCTGTTTCCATGTTATAAAAACAAATTAAAAGATATCACAAGTAAAAACGCAAAATAAGTACGAACGAAAGTAAGACTAACTTTGACGTAATACAGGCGGCGATGTGGTCGCTAAGCAACAAAGCCTATATAAATAAATTTTAAAAAAACTTTGACGTACAGATGTCAAACTTGATATAACAACACTCTTATTTAAGGTTGTTTTCATAGACAAAAGGAATTGGTAGATTTTTAGGTCACCTTCTTATTTTGTGACATCCGCAATAGCTTTCAAATAAGGACGTGGTCTTATTTTATAAATTTTAGTGCATCCTTATTTAAGAACGAAAAGAAAGGCAATCGGACCCAATCTATACTTTAAATTAAGATACATCACCATTTCAATAAGCGTGACCGTTCGCACAAAATTACGTGCCAATCGTGATCCATAAAACAAAATGGGAATACCTACCGCTATCGGAAAATTCAGTTGAATAAAATTGGAAACTCATTTTTGGGCTTCGTCTTTATTTCAAACGGAGATGGAATCTGAGGTCTAAATCGGATTTCTCTGACGATATTGTCTAAACTCGGTCGTCGAAGCTAAGGAATGGGAAGTCAGGAAATCGATGGTACGTATATATGCTGACGATTTCTTCTTGCAATAGCTGTATACAGCAACAGACGTAATGTTGACATTGTAGAGATAAGTATTGAGCTAACACGTCCCTTTCCGAAATAGATACGAGGTCAAGTTGTGAAACTAATAAATTCTGCTTTGAAGGCTTTCCTTTACTAGTAAAAGTATTCTGCGTCGTCTGTTTTGATTTAGTTTGAGGTTTAATACCTAGTGTAAAATAATTCATTATTACCATAACAGCTTATTGATATTTTATTGGTAAAACCAGACTTCCATGATGGGTTAAATGGTGACGGACTAAGAAAATAGTATATTGGCACAGTATTTAGGCACTACAATATAATATACTACGACACAGTTATCTTCATCATCATCATCATTATAACATTCATGTCCCACTGCAGGGACGGGCCTCCTTCCGTAACGGAGGGATACTTAGCCTACTAATACACACTTATCTTAATTTGCGCTTAGTCCAGTACTAGTTCAAATAAAGTACTTAGGTTAGAAATAATTACGATGTAATTGTTTTATTAAGTTTTCAGGTTTGTATACCACGCACGACAATTTGGAACGATCTATAAATAATTTTTCTTAATCTGGATATTCTTTGTGCCTGTTAAAATTATGTTTGATAGTCTAACTAACACACCAAACTCATAATGTTTTTTTATTTTCATCCATCCATGCGGTCTTGTGCCTCCCTCATCCATCGGCTTTCCGTCGTAAATTTTTTGATTTTGGTAACTATAAATTGAAAACTATTCATACCCTGCTTATACAGTATGTTGAATAATATCACGTCTATTACAAGACAGTCTGCTGATTTTCTGCGTAATATTAAATGTAAGTAACATTTAAAATTCACTTTGTTCGTTAAGATTCAAATGAAATTACCTTTCAGTGTGAATTAGTAAATTTTAGAAACTGGATTTACTAAAAAGGAAATTAGCAATAAAAGACAATACAAATTTTAATTCTAAACTGTTATTTCTTTTTATTTATCACCAAAACTGTAAATCACACTTTGGTACAAAAAAACAACAAACTTTATAATTTTAAAATACAAAATAAATATAATTATATCTAAATAATACATTTAACAATAAACAAAACATTTTTAATAAACATCTTTTAAAACATTAATATAATATGATAGCTAAAATTGACTTAGGTTTCACCAAACAGACTATTGGTTTACACGGTAACATAATTATATATTTATTTATTTGTTATTGAATTTCTTTACAATATTATATTTTTTTATAATTTCTGTCTTTATTTATTGTGAAATAAAGACGATTTTATCCATTATATATTTAATCTCAGACAAGATAGGTAAATGACATAAAGATTCAAGAATTTATGATTCAAAAGTGATGGGTCTACTTTTATAAAATATGAATATTTAACTACGACGAAGGTCCCACGAGTACTTTAAGAAATAGGAAAAATGAGCTATTTTATATTACATTAATAATTGCTACTTCATTTTTTTATTAAACTATGTTTAGTTTGTCTGTTTGTAAATCTTTATTTTGAGTTTTATTCTTGTACGCACACGCTGTATGCCGATTCATATATTCGTAGTATTATGTTTTGTTGATATGAAAAACGAAAGCGTTATATTTGTCCTTGTATTCTAACTGTATTTATAAAGCTTCAAGATAAAAATATCATTACACACCATTTTATTGCTTTATTAATCATTAAATCTATCACTTCAAGTTCGATAATATAAATACTTCTACAGAAACAGTTATTTACATAAAACTTTCACAGTCTCTAAAGAAAACAATGATTCACGACTTGTGTCAATAATCACACGTTTGATTTATGAAACTAATATCATACGGATGTCGTGATTTGTTCAATGAGATGGTGTTCTCTTCGGTGACACGGCGCTCGACAGGAACCACCTCGGGTCCACATATGACCTCGTGAAGCCAGCCCCTCGGGCACGCTCCGCGACGGCCTCAAGGGCGGTGCACGTCGATAACAGTCAGGACAGTGAACAGCTGAACAACACGCTCGGTCAAGCGGTGCAGCGTATGACAATGATTTTGGTAAACGAGTACTGCCACACGTGGGGCCAGGCCACGCGCAGTACGCTGTGGCGCCACCTGCACTACACGCGCACCATGCCGGCTCACACCTCGGCGGTGGACTCACACACGGACATGTCTCCGCTATAGTCGGAGCGGGAGTAGGCGGCGGCGGCTCCGGCTCACGTTTAGAAAACCCAACAAAGAACAACAGCAAAGCACCAGCTAATGTAGCAGCTGTTGAAAAATAGAAACCTGCTCGTGGTACTTGTTGATTTATGTATCCAGTAACAGGCACTCCCACCATTACCGGAATCGCTTCCGCACCTTGCACGAAGCCTATAGAAAGAAAATATTTATATTAGACTTTACTCTACCTCCCTTAAGTATAAATATATGCATCATTTTCTTACCCCAAACTTTTGTAAAGTGTCGCCCCCGAACACGTTCCATTGTGAGCATCTTCATTGAATACAAAAATCCTCCCAAACATAGTCCGTACATCCACGCAAATAGCACGTAGCCGTGATAGCCTTCCACGCTACTCAATGCCAGCATAGATATTCCTGAAAATATAGTACAATGTAATACGGGACTAAAAAGTGGAACGTGAATTTTGTAGTTTATTATTTACCGATTCCCAACATGGCGGTTTGACAGAGGTATTGTTTTGATACGAGGCACTGCGCTGATGGTCGTACTAGTACGAGCCCGAAGCCAGCACAACCGAGCACCGCAGCGAACCCAAGGAAAGTTTGAAGTAATACCAGAGCACTTTCTTCTAATCCTTCTTGGAAGCCTTGTAAAGACTGCAAACGATTTAGAATAATTAATTGAGTTTTATTCACCTTACATTTAACACAGTATATTTTTTTTAAATTACTAAAACATTACTTTTATTAGTTAAAGGCATTTACATACAGTTACCATCCGTTCTTGCTATAAAATCTACGATATAAAGATACTGAACAAGCCGCGTGATAAAAGTAAAACTTTTTACTCCGAAGCACGGTTCGGAGGTAATTTTCAAAGCTTTTATTTAATTTCAAATATTTAGGCGCATGTGAAATCTTTGTTTTGTCATTTGTTTTAATATTTTACAGAGCTTGAATCAAAACGGATTTTTATTTTAATGTTGTGCCTTTGTTGGTGAATTTAATGAATTCAAATTTGCGTTTTAGTTTAATAACTTCACAATCCATAATATTGCTATTGCCCCCTATTGAAAGTGTCTTATATATCTATTCTCTTTACTATCCATTAGTATCCATAGGCGTCCTTATCCTCCCTTTCAACTTCATTTCTAGTTTTAATACTTAAGTTAACATTATATTAATCTGATCTGAAGCTTTGTTTTATTTCCTCTTTTAATTTTCTCGCTAACATTTTGACGGCAAAGTTCTGCTGTTATTTTGTTAATTATGCTCGACACTCTTGTATTTTTAAATAAAAAAAAGGTAATTTTAATGTCGTCTTTTATTAAATTTATCATGTACAAGAATTAAAATAAAGAACAACAGCTAATAGAGGTAGCATGCTGTCATAAATTTCAATAACTTATTAAATCCAATTAGAATAATTTAGATATACTTAATCATGAATAAGTCTGAATATTTCAACAAAACTTCGTGTTATCAAGATTTACTTAAACTTAAGTCGTCTTTGCTGACTATAGAAGAGATGCACAATTATGGTGGATCGTTAATTTGAATTTATGGTTATTATACTTAACTTTGGTCTTTAAATTAAGGAGAAGAAATGGCTATTTTCTATGAAGCAATATCAACATTTCTCGTATTACTAAATAAAAAAAAACACGGCAAAGCTGGTCAAACACAGCAAGCAAAATTCAACTTACTAGGTAATTAAAAACTTCTTAAATTTCTAGCTAAACTCGAAAAACGATTAAGTTGAATTTCATTTACAACTTACTTCAACGTTATGACTCACCAGAAAAAAAACAGGAGTGTAAAGTCCAAAAGCTGCTAAGCCCGCCGCGAGCAATAAAACTTTCGCAGGTCGTGAACGAAGAGGACTTAAATCAATGAGTGGTGCTCTCTTTAGGCCTTTTTTTTCTTTCACCTTTAACAAAAAAGTTATTTTAACACCTAGTTTATCAAATTAAATCTTAATTTTCTTTTGACGATGTATAATTTTTATTATTTTTTATAAAATCATTGCATTAAAGTAACAGGCAAGGTAGGGCCAATCTAAAAGTAACTGGTAACCGTTGCTCATGGATTCCAGCAATGCCCAGATCAGCCAATCATCTCTCTAAAGATTCGGGGTCTTTAGTGACAATAAATTGATTTCAGTTTAAATAATAGCGGTCTTTACACACACTCTATCGCGCGTGAAACAGTAATCTTGCGCGAAAGAGCGCGCGTGTAAAGGAAGTAAAAAAAAAGAATAGACCACGCGCCACGTTCAGTTCGTGCGCGCATTCCCGTTTCCTCCGGTTAAAACTGTGTGAACTACACACATTCCAACTCGCGCCAGTTTTGCGTGGTCTATTCCGCGCGTTCAGCCTTTATACGACCGCTCATTCTTCTGAAGGACACAAACAAGAGAACGGGCAGGCATAAAAACCTTACAAATAATCGCGTGCTAAAGAGCGTGCAGGCTTTCCCGCGCGCAATCCTTTACGTTCCGAAGAATGCGATAGAGTGTAAGTGTAAACTGTAACTGCTCCTACCTTTCTTCTTTGATTCTTAAGATGTAAAATGGCGCGTCTTTGTGGATGATACAAAGATGCACTTCGGTATACAGCACTAAGAAAGAAAGCCAAAACTAGTATTCCTGTGACAGCTTGCAGGCCCAGGCGCCAGCCTAGTTTCCTAAAAGTAAAAATAACATATTAATGACTATTATGGTCCTATTCCTAAAAATAAAAACACACCAGTCTATGAACACTGGCTCATAAATTAATGTTTCCTTGTAGGCACGAGTCAGTATCCTTTGTAAAAGCATTCTGAACAGACGGATTGGAACCGGGTTTTGTTTTCGTTCCTTGCAAGACATATTACGCCATTAACGACACTCATGAGTTGAGAGGAGGTGGTGACACCCTATGTTATTATACAAGACAAGATACAGGATTAGTCCTGTAATTCATGTGATTGCAGTAAGAAGCTATTTTTATACATTTTGCATTACATTTAATTGCCATAATAGTACTTATGAGTTTGCGTGTTTCATAATTCACTGTTTTTAGACTATTGTATTTTACGGCTATTATGCTCGTAGTCATTGAGTTTTCAAACATGTTGGCTCTATACTGGGACTTACTTTTATAATAAAAAACGTTAAAAAGTTAGTACTTACCCCACAGCCTCCTTATAAGCAACGCTAAACAGCGCAATGCCAACACCACCACCAGCATGCGCGACTAGCTCAACAAACTGCCTTCTCCTCCTGAAGTAAGCGCCTAAGACTAGTCCAGCTGCTTCTCGTACTAAGCCGCAGCCGATACCGAGTACTACACCTGCGTAGATAAGTCACTGTTAATACACATAAGTCGCTTTGAGATGGCTACTCAGACTATTCGGCTTAAGCGCTCAAATTGCATTGCCTTGCTCTGGATGAAGTAGCAAATTCTCCATAGATATGTAGGGAGTAGTATTATAGTGCATCTACATTAATTGTAACAGGTTTTGATTTTATATTATAGTAGTAGGAATTATGATGCTTCATTTAGGTACATTTTTAGATACAGATAGATTTTAATACATATTATTATTTCTAATTCACTTTTGGCATCTGCTGACTAAAAGACCAGACTCCTTTAAAGCGGAGATGTAATTTCAATTAGAGTGCCTCCTCTAAAATTATGCGAATATGTTTGCTAACTACATTGTTTTGGGGATGTGTACTGTTTTGCTAAATGTAAGCTAGCAGAACTTCAGTGCATGTGGTGAGTTGTGGATAGTTTAGTAAAATCTGATAAGATAGTTATTACATACTGTTTTCCCAAATATTATTACGACAACGAGAACGGGCATTATCCCAAACCACACGACCTTGTACCGGAGGCAGAGTGGACACCGTTCAATGCACGCTGTACACATCTACACAATGTGTAGTTTAATAGTCGCTCATATTGTACTACACAAATATATTAAGAGGAGCCAAGATAATGTTGACCTATCATGTAAAACTCTATCTCCGCTTCACTCGTATCGTGTCTGCTTTTAGTAGAAAATATGCTAAAGACATTGCCTGAATCCGAAAGAGGATGGTAAGCAAAACTAACAAGTCTGTTTCAAGTTGTTTCAATCAATGTTCAAGCAGAAACCACCTTGTATATAGAGGACTAGTTTCCGCCCGCATCTTAGCCCGCGTGGTGTTTTGATAAAAAGTAACTTATGTTCTTTTTCACAAATTGTTCCCTAAGAAATTTTTACGACACCGACTGAATAAGATCGGTTAGTTAGGTTTAGTCCATTTTTCATCACTTTATTGCCGTAAAAGGTGACTTAAGGATTAATAGTCTTTATTATTTGTAGCATATACGTTATTCTGATGTTTAAGCTATATTACTGTAAAGTTTAATTTTTGCGTGAAAGAGTAACAAACATCCATCCATCCATCCTCACAAACTTTGGCATTTACAATATTAGTAGGATAACACATTAAAGAGAAATCTTGCTTTTCACCTACCTTATCTATATTTACACGTTCACGTCAAAATATCTGTTCGGGTGTAGCTCAATCTAACTTCCAACGTGATTTATTTGTAGAGGTAGCAAATGTCTATAGTATTTTGAGTTCGTAGGTTTGATTGGTTTACCGGTCAATGGATTCACTTACTCGTCTGAGGCTTAACTTCGACAGCTTTTAATGGACGTATTACATAAGTGTTTCAAGACGTGCTGTATAAGTCTCTATTAAAAATATCAGATTATATTGCCTTGAGTTTCAATTGGTTATCAATATATTTTTTTCATCACGCTATTACACGCGTTACTTTAATATCAAAACAGTAAATATTGCATCCACTGCTGGTCATAAAACTTTTTCTAATATATTTCCACCTTGTACGGTCTTCTGTCTTTATTTATCGGTTCCCTACTTCCTTTAATCAATATCCTGCTTCTTCTAACACACGTTCGCTATTCCATACTTTAGTTAAATTGAATACATATTTTTTAACTACGCTACAGAAAAGCTAATTAGGTATGTGCTTACCATAGCTAAGTAAAGTTTGATGAAGTTGCGTTGCAAACGACGTGAAGAGGCAAGCAAGAGGCAGCAATAATCCTCCAAGTAGAGCAATGATTCGTGGTGATCTTCTTCTTCCAGACACGAGAGCACCAGCGGCACGGGACACACCTACGCATATCGCTCCTGCCCACACTGTAAAAAAGTAAAATTCAGTATTTGATATGCAACTGTTTTCATTCGGTCGCAAAGCAGTCGTAAACCGTGAGCGGGTTGGAATCTCACGCAAGATTGTGTGATCCATAAATTATTTTTATATTACTTATTATTCATAATTAGGTTGGATATTCTTTATATCCGTTAATATCATGTCTGTAAAAGTTCCCGCAACACAGGGCTAGATCTCTAGTGCGAGAGTTGCCTTTAAAAAAATATTAAAAATGTTTTTATTGTATAACATAACAAGCTATAAATTTTCATACGAAAATGTATAGACAGACATCCTACATATATCGAGGAAAACATGGACTACATTAAAAACTGACCTTTTTCAATAATGTCGGGATGAGCTTGGCGTCATACACGCTATTTTATTTAGTGTTATTTTATTATCTTCAAAACATTATCCCATTAATAAAAAGACACATCGTAAAATAAATTTAAATGTTTATTTCTTTTTTTAAATAGGTGTAGGTTATTTTATTAATAAATGGGTCAAAAATGTCCGTAACCTCGGCCTCGACTGTAAATAGACCACCATACGATTTCCCACGGGCATCGTAAGCGACGACTAATAGGGGATTTGTGTAAATAGGATGATATTCATCTTGTTAGTCATTGTTATGTGTGAAAGTGTTCTGCCACTTCATAATGTATTTATAAAAGAGCCACGCGGAAAAAAAACAATTACTTTGTTACGACCTGTCTGATACATTTGAGTCTCATGTTTTGTTATTTTGCGAGTACACATGGTTGGGGGAAATTGAGAGAGATTAGTGTAAATTATTGTAATTCTTTACTTGTTTTTAAGAATACAATATGTCACCACCTCATTTCATCCCATGCGCGTCGTAAAAACCGACTATGGGACTATCCGCGAATATTATCTTTACGAAATAAAAAGAAGGAAAACTTGAAATTAAACCTATACCAATCCGTTTGGCCAGCGTGGTAATAGTAGGCCAAGTATCCCTACATCACAAGAAGAGGCTCGTCCATGCAGTGGGACATTAATAGGCTGTTATGATTGTCATTATAATAACCTAGTATTGTATGTAGGTGTTGCATACTAGTCATGTATTTATTCGAAAGTTAAACTCTATCTGTGTAGTCATAATCAATAGCATATTGTTGTCATGGTTGAAGGAATGAGTGACTAAGCGAAGCTTGGCTTCCGTGGCGTAGGAATCTTAGGTTTTTGTACCTGCTTCATCGGGAATATATATTATAGTTAGGTTGTAGTAACCGTAAAGCAAAGGTATTTAATACACTGAATTGGAAAACGAAGGACAACCAAACAAATGCAGGTAATATACATTTTACATGAGTTTGCCAATATTTATGAAGCTGTTGGAAGTAAATAAATAAAAACCTTCATATGCACAAATATGGTACAAAAGTTGTTAAGTACACAAATTATTTCTGCATTTTCGGTCGCAGTGGACGTTTAAATAGTTGAATATTTGGAATCTCAGAACCGTAATGTATGTTTTATTATACAAATATGCATGTATGAAATGCTTAAATTCGTGAAGACTTCTTATTTTATATGAAAGTGTCACGTATTTGCAATTATGTTTCACGCTAGGAGAGCTATTTTTACTTTTGGTTAGTTTCCTGGTTTTAAGACGGTTTAGACCTCTTTATTCCAAGGACTCTCCAAGTATCATGCTTGCTGCTTTTTGCAAAGATACGTTTTAGATCAGTATCTAAGAGAGCCAGTGCTCACTATTCCATAAAAAACCAATGGGTCTCCCTCAGAGATTGAGAGAAACTTTGCCTACTATATATACCAGTCTAGCCATATAGATTGCTAATGGGCTTTAACCTCTTGACTTTATCTTTATTCCTTCTTTCTTCTTGTAGAATTTCTGCGAAGATTACCATACCATTTTTTACGACATCCGTTGGATCTTGGACGGGGTAGTGACAAACGTTCAACTACATTTCTACACGGAGAATCTCATACAAATATGTTTTCAAATTAATCTGTTTACTAAAACAAAGTCATAACACAAGACTAAACATGAGCCTAATTGTATGATGTGCTACAAACCGTATGCACACGGAATTAATTTCGTCTCTGTTGTCCCAAAAGCGATTTCATCAATTTGAACATCAGAAATGTCAAATCACTTTTCAACGAGTGGATTAATGGTATTACAATCTCTTCAAGAGGTCCCTTGTGTATACTAATCTAGACGAATTCTGTCAACAAATGCTTTTTATCGGAAGTTATATTTTGTTGAACGTTGATTTTCTATTTTGTTGATATCTTGTGTGGATGCTTACATTTTTATTTCTGTTTATTCCCTTACATTTTCCGGTTAAGATAAGGTGGTAAAAGTCAAAACTATCACTGAACCCTAATTTTATATACCTATCCATACTAAAACATTAAAGATAATTATAGAGTAAACATTGTCAGGAGTTACTGGTTAAAATTGATACATTTTAAGGGCAATCCATTAATCGAGAAATCTTTTTTCTTAATAACATAAATAAGATACCAAGCAAAAGGAGCGAAGCGTCAATTAAAAACGATACTAGAAAGGGAAAAGGATTGTTATAAGAACTCAAATTAAAGCGGATAAACTGCAGGCTCAGTGACAATAAAATGACAGATTACCTTCCGTCTATTCACAGAGTAAAAATAAAGTACCATCCTAAAAAAATACTCTTGCATTTTCTTTTATTTTATTACTATGTGATTGCTCTTCTTGTGATTATGCTTCCTTAGGGACGCGGAAAGTTATATTGATGTCCAGTTTCTGTCCTAACATAATTGAACGTATAATAAAACAGGAAAAATAAAATAAATGGAGACATGACGAAAGAAAAATTGTTTACCTTTGAGTTTCATGTCAACCAAAATGTAAGGGATTAGTTATAAAAATGAAGGACTGAAAGCCAAGATTTATTAGACCCAAAGTGGACCGCACATTTATTTACGAATGTGGGTATTTTTTTGAATACTTGCGGAATACTAATATCATCGTCCCTTTTTCATATTTGAAAATACGAGCAGCCTTACCTACCTTAAATTAAGTGTAAGTGTCTTTCATGTTATTGTTTGACAAAGGAGTTTTGAATTATTATGACATGTAGTTTTGAATTTAATCAATGAATTAAGAACGAGGTAAGACCCTGATGATGTTATTGTTTTGTATATCTTCAATTACAAAACCTACTGAGTAGTCACTTCACCAGTTACCCCAAGCAACTTAAGGTACCGAATCTGTTAGCAACAGACAAACAAAATAAACGCAGCACATAAAACAGTAACTACTACCATTAACGCTACAGTTTTCAGTAAACAACATAGCACGGTCAATAGCAATTAATCATCTCTCCTTGTTACGTCACTGTTATCAGGTAATGACGTCACACAATGCTACTATTGTGTCCACACAATAGTTAGATATAAAGAAATGGACCATTCTTTAGTATTGTAGCTTTTTTATACTTGGTTTAAAAACAAATTGTGATTGTAGAGAAGAGCGGTAAGATCTTTGGAAATTGGTTAATCAATTAAGCACTTTGTCAAATTTTGTACTTCGTGGAAAGTGTGGATTTTCTTATTATGCAAAACTACTCATTTGTTCTAGGTGAAAAATACTATACTACTAAATAATACCTAATACATAGAATTTTTTTTTGTAAATAATAGGTCGGGGAAAAAGTCTTTTCGCATAACGTAGGTATAAACTTATTATAAAATTTCTTTGACTGTACTACTTGTGTCTGGCTGGTTTTGGTAACATTAAAAAGGTTACATTATAAAGAAAAGAAAAAAATAAAAAAAAGTTGTTTCCCGCTATGTTTCATTTGTTTTTCTCTCCGTAAAAATGAGTGAATCAAATGAAGAAATTGGATACATTTTAAAATTTTATTATAAAAAAGGCAAAAATGCAACTCAAGCAGTGAAAAAAATTTGTGATGTTTATGGACCTGATGCAGTGTCAGTAAGAGTAGCACAAATTTGGTTCAAACGTTTTCAGTCCGGAAATTTTGATGTTAAAGATGCACCTCGCTCTGGTCGCCCTGTTACGAATAAAATGGACGCCATTTTTGAAAGAGTCGAGCAAGATCGGCATATTAGTAGTTACGATGTAGCTGAAGAACTGGGAATTGACCACAAAACAGTTTTGACCCATTTGAAGAAAGCTGGTTATACAAAAAAGCTCGATATTTGGGTGCCACACGAGCTCACTCAAAGAAACTTAATGAACCGTGTACTCATTTGCGATTCATTATTGAGACGTAATGAAACCGAGCCGTTTTTGAAGAGATTGATAACTGGCGATGAAAAGTGGATCACGTACGACAAGAACGTGCGAAAAAGGTCGTGGTCGAAAGTTGGCCAGGCTTCACAGACTGTGGCCAAACCTGGCCTAACACGAAATAAGGTGATGCTGTGTGTATGGTGGGATTGGAAGGGCATTGTTCATTATGAGCTTTTACCGCCCGGCAAAACCATCGATTTTGATCTTTACTGCCAGCAACTGATGAGATTAAAGGAAGCAGTCGAGAGAAAACGACCGGAATTGATCAACAGGAAGGGTGTGGTCTTTCATCACGATAACGCTAGACCACACACATCTTTAGCCACTCAGCAAAAATTAAGAGAGTTCGACTGGGAGGTCCTAGTGCATCCACCATATAGCCCTGACCTTGCGCCTTCAAATTTTCACCTGTTTCGGTCTCTTCAGAATTCTTTAGGTTCTGTAAGGTTGACCTCAAGAGAGGACTGCCAAAACTATTTGTCCCGTTTTTTTGATCAGAAGTCCCAAAGTTTCTACAGTAACGGGATAATGTCTCTGCCCACAAAATGGCAGAAAGTTGTTCAACAAAACGGTACTTAAATATTGTAAATAAATGTAAATAAACTTTGAAAAAAATGTCTTGACTTTTCATACAAAAATACGAAAAGACTTTTTCCCCAACCTAATACTTTATATACAAAAAACAATATAATTATAAATTAGCTGTCTAGATCTACAACTTATTAAGGGTCTACCCACATTTCTAGACGCGGAATCGGCTTAAGCCAAGTACGGATCACCACACTACTCGATTTATCGCCGATAAGCTGTTGCGATGGCTGTTGACATGCCATCGGCAGTCGATTACTTCAAACGGCCATCACGACGGCTGTTTACGTTCGGCACCGACACCTCCGAACAGTCGTCGCTCGCATGCCTTCATTCGTCGTAGATGGCATGCGAACGGATGATTCAACTGCCGTTCAACACCGTTCGACCATCTCCAGCGTTGTTCGGCAGATCGGCAGAAATCTACAAACGGCTCGTTTCTCCGGTGTTCTCCGCCGTTATTCTCATCTGTGTCTCGTTGAACCGATGTGAAAGGTATTGGTAACACCCTTATTCCGGCGGCATAAAGACTTTTCTGAACAGCTTTAGCCGATTCCTTGTCGATAAAAATTCGGTACACCGTCAAGCGAACACAAACGACAGAGCAGACAAGAGTTATGTGGAACCGCCCCGCCTACACTACTCACAAAGACTACCTTTATAAGCGATATTACTTCTGCCTTTTAATGTTCAAGCGGACTCGTGAATCTTGGAAAATTAATTCAATAAATCAACCTACGATGCTAATATGGGTGGAAAACTTCATTTATGTAATAGATTGCTATATAATTTGGTTTTCTCTGTCAATTCATAGTAAATGATTGGCAAAAGGTGAATAGTTAGAATTTGTGCTATTTGTTATATGAAACTGCCTTACAAATTAGGATGGATAAACTTAAGAATGTCTTATGTGAGCTGTTTTTAACTCCAATAATAGGTATATCCCTAAATATTCGATCTTTCATCATCGCCCTAATCGGCATTATTACTTCCTTGTATTTTGCTAAAGATTCAAGCGATACTACTAAAGAATATGAAGAAGGAATTGCTCATGTTTGTTCATTTCGCGTCACAGATTTTAATTTCAGAGAAAATTCTCACTAACAATAACAAAAATATATTTGTTCTTCTAGTTTCATTGTCAGTCTCAAAAATTACTAACTCTAACTTTAATAAACTGAGTCCAATTAAAAAGTATTTATAACTTCCAATAATAATAATGAAATCCTATCAAAGACTTGAACTTTTTGTATCTGACGTAACACTTTCATTTAAGCCGTAAATATCTCTTCGTCGTTTTCTGTTTATTTAAGTATCATATCCGGAGGGTTGCCGTTAATAGATTACTTTTTCTACTCTCTGTCCTTTCTCGGTTCTGGTTACTGCGTTCAAAATGTATTTTTGCCTTAGTATTACATTTATTTCGTTGTGATGTAAAGAGCTATTGTCGTTATTTTTATCTTACGAAAATAATCTACGAAAAGGTATAAGTTTTTCTACATCGCTAAGCTGATTCATACCTAGGACGACATTAAATGGTAGGAATAGACCTTGACTTGACTGTATTAACGCCTTTTTGCATAAGAAGGGACCTACCGCCAAGGCCGCATAATTCTACGTTTTTCAGGGTCTTCGTTCTTTATTACGGGAGAAAAGCCAGGTTTAGTGGATATAGAAAAGCCTAGTGTGAAGAAGGCAGAAACTTCGCACTGTAGATTTTATTTAATTATTATTATTTTAATTATTTATTTCATTTAGGAGACTGAAGCCCTAGAAAAGATATACTAAGATAAAATAAGCATGCTTCTAACTTTATAATCAAATACTTTTCAAATTATGCGACATAGAAGAGTTAAATTGTGTAGTAGGAATAAAAGAAAACTATTGTGGAAAGCTAGACTTAAGCCTAATGCTAATAACAAATTAAAATACAAAAAATACTGTAGGTTATACAGAAAAATTATAAACTTGACACAAAAGTCACAAAATGATTTCAAAATTAAAAATTCAGAGAATAAGTGTAAAACAACATGGCAAATTATTAACCAGGCTAAGTATAACATTCCCAAACACTATATCAAACAAATACAGTTGAATAATCAGACAATCACAGACACACAGACTATTACAGAGTCTTTTAATAATTATTTTGTGGATAAAATAAAGCCAACTATAGCGTCCAACACGAAACAAACCCATAGAAAAATAGACAGTCAGTTTAAATCAATGTTTATGGCGCCTTGTAATCCAATTGACATACATAAAATAGTTATGTCCTTAAGAAGTACTAGCAGTGTAGGCTATGACGAGATTAGCACAAATATCTTAAAATGTGTAAGTGAGGAAATTTGTGGTCATCTAAGCTACTTAATAAATCTTAGTATAGTTGCAGGTATTTATCCAGAAGCTCTAAAAAAATCTATCATAAAGCCTTTGTTCAAAAAAGATAATAGAGAGTTAATGGAATGTTATAGACCGATTTCTCTTATTCCAGTAATTTCAAAAGTCTTCGAAAAATATATTTATAATGAATTGTACAAATATCTAGAAAAAAATAACATTCTGTGTGATGAACAGAAAAGATTTCGTAAAATGAGATCTATAAATATGGCAATTTACGAATTTATATGTAATATCACTAATAATGTAGATAAACGAACACCTGTCTGTGCAGTATTCTGTGACATGACCCAGGCGTTCGACTATGTAGATCACGGCTCCCTTGTAAACAAGCTAGATGCGTATGGGATTAGAGGTAATGTTCTCAATTTGTTTAAGTCATATCTAGATAGCAGGAAACAGATAACTGAAATTAGTAGAATTAATGTAGTTAAAAAGGTTGAAGAGATATTTCATTCATCAGAACGCATTGTAAATTATGGCGTCCCACAAGGAAGCGTCCTAGGACCACTTTTATTTATTCTTTACATAAATGATTTACCAAAATATATACAGCATTCTTTAACGCTTTTTGCCGACGACAGCACGATCACAATACCTTGTGAAGATACAAATACATACGAACAGGACATCAATAACTCTGTACATTCAATGGTAAGCTGGCTAGACAGTAATAATTTAATAATTAATTTAAAAAAAACGAAAATTATGCACTTCAGTCAACGTTCAATGGTTTCAAATAATCTAAATATCCAATATAATCATGAAGCAATTGATAAAGTAGAAAACATTAAATTTCTTGGTTTACAAATAGATCAAAAATTAAACTGGAAACCGCATATAGAATCCCTTTGTAAAAAAATAAGCTCTTCAAGCTATGCTCTTTTCTCACTATCTTAGAAAATTAACACAGATGCACTTTTAACTGCTTACTACGGTATGGTTGAAACCCACTTACGATATGGTGTAATATTTTGGGGCAATTCAACTGATAAGGAGATCGCATTTAAGGCCCAAAAACGATCCATACGAGCCATGTTCAATTTAAAAACTACTGACAGCTGTAAACCATTTTTTAAAAGTCATAGAATATTATCTTTGCCCTCATTATATATTTTAGAAATGGCCCTATTTGTAAAAAGGAATCCACAATATTTTACACGGATGGCTGATATCGTACCTCGAAATCGGCGTGACGATACGAAACTATCTCTTCATCCTGCGCGAACCACTTTAATGCGCAAAAGTGTCTGCTGTATGGCACCAATAATTTATAATAAGTTTCCAAAAGATTGGAGAAACTTAGAAAATATAACTCAATTTAAAAAAACTTTGAAAAACTACAAAGTGTATTATAATATTGACGATTTTTTGGTTGAAAAGCATTTTGTATGATTTTATAGTTATGTTTATGTTTTAAGTGTATAATTTTATTGTTATTATTTTTTATTTTATTCTGATTAACTTGTTATTTTGTAATAATTTTATTTCAATTGTTATTTCCTTTTCTTATTATTTTTTGATTTAAGGTAAAAGTACCTACTTATGATTTTTGCATGCCGAATGGTGAAATATGGCAGGTCTAAATTAAAACTGTACACATACCATCACATTGTATTAACCCATATTTGCAAAATAAATATCTTTATCTTTATAGAATCTCGCTGAATTATTATTTCCTGTTAGGAATTATTTGGATGAACATTGAAGAAACACATTAATAATAATAATAACAGTTGGATCATAGGTCTGATGCAGAAGGCAGTACTGCTTGACACGGCACGTATTGTGAGGAGGTTCCTATCTCTGGAGCCCTAACCACCAGTAGCTTATTCCCTGTACCCGATGCTGGTGGGTCTACCTTTTTTTTATATTTTTAAATGTGTTTATTTTTATATTTATATTTAAAAATGTAAATTAATGTGAAAAATATAAATAAAGAGAAAATAATAATAATAAATAATGGTTGATAATACTAATGCTTCATGCATAACATTTTATTATTGACTAAAAGCTGAGCCGAATAATGAAATTTGTTTATCAAACCAAGTATTTAACGACCTACTTACTTTAAGAAAGTTGTTAACTTTGCTTCTAATAAATATTATTTGGATTTTCGTAACGTTCTTATAAGTCGTAACGTAAAAGTTAGTTTCAAATGTAATAAAAATAATTTTAAGACAACTTCTACATTAAGATCAAAATACGTGTATTGGGAGGACATCATACAAACAGGAATGTAAGGGACAATAAGTAGATTGTAGCTTAAGCATGACATTCGAAACATGACCTCATTCGCAGTAGCTTATAATCGCAACCATACCAAAGAGCAACTTGAATTATTAGAATTGAAACGTATCATCATAAAAGCCCATTAGTGTCCTACTGTAGGGACGGGCCTCCTCCCGCGACGGAGGGATACTTGGCCTACTAATACCACGCTGACCAGACGGATTGGTATAGAGTTTGATTTTAAGTTTTCCTTCTTTTTATTTCGTAAAAATAATATTCACGGGTAGTCCCTTAGTCGATTTGTACGACACCCATGGAATGAGATGGGGTGGTGACATATTATATTCTTACTCCATCACCACACGGAGATTTTCTTTTAGTAGTTTCGTTTATTAAATAACTTCGCGATATTTTATCATTCTACTCGTGTTGTAGCATGTTACGGGTCCCTAGACGATTTTGATTTTCTTTAGGATACGCAGAATGAAACATTCATTCCTTTTACGAGTGACGCTGTCAATCTGGTTTTACAAGAATCATGCATGATATTTTCCACATACATTGGACTATATCCAATGTAATAGAACACATTAGCAAGGTTTTTTTTAAAGAAAAAAAAATAAGTTTATTTAAAAAATTTACATACCTACATACAATAATCCCACCAAACTGCAAAACGGGTTGTTTATTTTAATCAATTGATACGTACCAGCATGATCGCCGTGAGGTCCTAGATGTCTTAAGGCATACACGTGTAGTGCTCCGTAGGCTAACTGCAGCCCTGTAGATAAGAGATGGGCGAGAAACGCGGCCCCGCACACGATCCACCTAGAAACATAGATTAATTAAGATTGGTTGATTTTGAAGTAAATAAATAAATTATCCTCACACATTCACACATCGCCATTCACTATCTAGTCCCAAACTAAGCAGACCTTGTACTATGGGTACTAGACAACGGATAATCATACTTAAATACTTTTTTTTTGTAAAAACATACATAAAAAGTGTGAGTAAAGCAATTGAATTCTGTCTTAAATAACAATGGTTCAAAGTCTTATTTTGACATGGTCTATCAACAATGGCTGAAATAACGTGACCACCAAAAGTACCAAAAAATCCATTGACTTCCTTGACTGTCACTAATCTGGTTGTCTCAACTAAGAATCTAATCCAGGACATTTAAATAAAATATATAAATAAAATATCTTTATTTCAGACTTAGGTAGGTTTGTACATAATTTACTTTGTGATTAGTATGTTAGTACTTAACAATTTGTATTCTTACCCCCTTACTCATAAACGCATATTTAATTTTAGTCAATTGACTAGCTTAAATTCTTACGGTTTTGTTTGGTAGGTATAAGGTTGGTTTTGCTAATAAAAATCTCGCTAAACAGTGATTAAATTTACGAGCGTTTTATGAGTAAGGGGGTTAATGTCTAAGTTAGTATTGTTAGTTAATAGTATTTACACTTATAATATAATACAATGTAGATAAAATAGGAATAATGTACATTTAGATTCAGTAAAGAGATCTCAATTTTGGAGTAATACATGAGTCGGAGTTTTAGTTTTCACTGTACGTCTTAGTTATATCTTGTTATAGTTTGAATTTGGAGATAACTTGTGCAAGCTCAAGTCAAACGTACCAAACTTTATTATTGTTTAAAGGAGTTTCGTCTATTCACTATTTCATCTACGTACTAAATGAATACTATCTTAGTGCGTTCAAAACATGCTTTGATGGGAAATTAAGTCTAATCTCTAGTTGCCGATCACTAATGACTAATTAGACATAATTATGTTATGTTATTTAGCCCTACTCATATTTTTCATACCAAAATGTTTTATTTTCATCTCATACCATGGGTGTCATAAAAACCGACTAAGGGACTATCCGTGAATATTATTTTTACGAAATAAAAAGAAGGAAAAATATTTTATACTCCTAAAATATGAATTCATCAATAACAACCATCACTTTTAAAAAGTCATTATCACTTTTGATAAACCTTTTTAAGATTTTGAACTAGAGATGAAAACGATACGGTATAATTATAGCAAGATGCAAAGTAAAAGCTTCTTACTAAGTTTACGCAATAAGTACTTGCAGACTCACGTCTATTAAAGCAATTAGTAGTGCGAATTATTAAACAACCTCGTTAGCAAACTTAAGTACATGAGACTTTAGCGACTGAATAAGTTGTCCTGAGTTGAATCAAATACATTATGCATATGGAAACACGCATGTCCAATTAACTAAAGCAGAAAATGTTTTGACAAAACTGTCTTTCAGTTTGTTCTATGAAATTCATTTATACATCCTTTCTCTTTCAAAAGAGCTACGAAGATGGATTCAGATTCATAAATGTAATTTTAAGGAACCTTTTCATTCACCTTCACAGATAGGGTAAAAGATTCTTCAGCGTACGATCGTCCCAAAAATGTTAGCTTTTAATTTCCACGTTCATATAAAACGATATTGCCATTGTTGCCATACCTTTAGCCATGCTAATAACAACTTTCTTTGAAATTAATCTCGGGATGTCGCATTGCGTAAAAATACTTTAACCTTTTTTAGGATTGCCAACATTTTGTCAGCAATAAATACGGATCAAAACCTTTTTAGAGACTCTTCAAAAGCTGTAATAGCGTGTAAATATTTAAATTGTTATGATTTCTTCAAATACAATACATATTAAGGAATTTAATATATTCATACCCCAAATAAACAAGGTTACGTAAAAATAAGAGAGAATTTTCTTAGAAATGGCTATTTGAGTTTGTATGAACTTTTGTTGTTGGGTACACTACAGATATCATAGATTACCCCAGGGAACGAGTTACTATTCGTACTATATTTGTGTACGAACGACGCTATGAAAAAAAAAACAAAACAACATTCCATTTTTAATTTAAAATTCAAGTGTTATTAATATTGAAGAGATCTCGCGTCATCAAAATTGGAACGCCATTAATAACTTGCGGCAGGCAGTCAATATCCGAAACATAAATTCGTTTATCCGTTGATGAGATCGTCGTATCATATCAGATTTATAAATTCGCCTGTAGACGGTATATTTATCTTGTAGTAGGAATAAAGTTGAGTTAAACTGATGATGATTATATGTCTTCATCTATGTCGTGTCAAGTTTGTACCGCGAGGGAAATACGAGATCGGTGTGCACCGTCGCAGCGCTTGTTAGGACATTTATCTGCGGTGGGAGGAGCTGCGTATGACGTGTCGTCTTGTATCTACTGATCCGTGTAATCTCTCGAGAACTATTGCATATAGAGCGGGTTTCATGTTATATGTATTTTAATACTTATCGCTTATTATTATACAGTCATGTAGTAGCGATGTTTTAATGAACTTATAATATAATAAATTAATGTAATCTTTTTCACGTTTGTGTCTTTAATGTCACTTTACTTTTTTCTGCGGCTTTTTGATAACCATAATAATGATAGACCAAGAATAAAAATGACTTTAGTTTTTCTCATGCTGTAAGTGTTTTTAAAATTTAACTATGAACATAGAAGTAAAACTCTAATCAAATTGCGTGGCCCTCGAACGTTACTTAACAGGTCATGTTGTTCTTCATGAAATACAAACCCTAGAGAAATTGTGGCGACGCGATAATTAGAGCATATAAAACTTATATTTTACTTATGTTATATTTCATAGCCACTCGACTTATTAGTCGTATTTTTTTAAGATGGGAAAAACACTTTTTAATGATTTTTCTTAACTACGAAGTCTAATATCAAAGTTGTTATTAAAACCGTAACTCAGGCCGTTATCGAGTACATTTTTGGTTTAAAAAACAATAATCCGACCAAATGAATATTCCAGTTACGAATTAATCAACCCACAGCAACATGTAAAGCTACGGATTTTTAAAAAATGTATCTTATTGCAAGGTATTAAGGTGTACAGATATCCAGGTATATGTAAAACTGTGTAAGCACTGATGCAAGCACTGATGATTTAATTGGTTCGTAAAATTTTGATATAATTATACGTTGACATGAAAACAAATTTACCCAGAGCGTGCGAAGTTAACAAATTAATTTCATTATAATGCAAACAGGATACTTTAAATAAAAATACATGTACCGAGTGTTAAAATGGGTAATTAAATATTTTTTTTAGACTTTATGGTATAGTTTCCCTCAGACCCAATCCAAATTAAGCTTGAAGAATCGGTTTAAAACTTCAGACAGGATTCAAATCTGCGTCTTGTGTATAAACGCCTTAAGGCCTACGCAGACCGGGACGGCATGACAAGGATTTTTATTTTTACTAATCGTCCCGGTCTGCGTAGGCCTTTAGACTCAATCCGTCTCTTTACTTTTTGGAATTTACTTTTGCGTAGTGAAACTCTTAACATTTGACTTAAAGTAGACAACGCCATCTAGGTTACATAGCAGTTAACTATTAGTGATGCAACTAGTAAATCTAATTTCTTTCAACATTGAGACAACACCATGTTTCATCAGTTTTTTGAAGGGTATTTGACAACGGATAAAAATATCTATTTACTTTTTTTTTGTGAATACATACATAACTAATCCCCGGTCGGTCCCCTCACACGGTGGACCGATGCCCTAGTTAGGGCGGCGGTAAGCCGATGGATGAGGGAGGCACAGAACCGCACGAGGTGGCAATACTTGGAGGAGGCCTATGTCCAGCAGTAGAAGTCGATTGGCTGATATTGATGATGATGAGGATGACATACATAAAATATTATACATAGATAACACCTGTTTATGTGTTTAAACATCTTAGCAAATAAACATTAATCAATCAAAACATCATGGGATTTGCACTAAGATAACTTTAAATCACTAAGCCAAGCTTCAAATAGTTGAAGGATAATCTGTTTAAGTAAGTTCGAGCGAAAGTGGTTGCACTAACTAACCACCATCGCTAAGTACCAATTTGCTAATAAACAACTTCACTATTCTCGCGGGGCGAAGACTGAGAAACAACT
The DNA here is from genome assembly GCA_905475405.1 of Schrankia costaestrigalis. Classification (NCBI taxonomy): domain Eukaryota; kingdom Metazoa; phylum Arthropoda; class Insecta; order Lepidoptera; family Erebidae; genus Schrankia; species Schrankia costaestrigalis. Next base: position 10,143,953 of record FR997843.1, on the reverse strand, counting down.
AATTATTATTGTACTCGTAATATATTTTGCCTTTATACTACGTATATTTCGTGATTAGTGTGGTATGTATGATGACATACAAGTAAATCCTTGTATGATATCGAGAATATCAAAATGGGTGAATGAATTATTTATCGATTGCCTCATCGGTGTTACCGAGAATACGTGCATGCTAGAATTTATTTTGCAAAATGTTGTCATGGGCCTGTGAGTCTACTGAGACTCAAGTGATTGATGCTGACCAGGCATGGAAGGACTGATGAAATACTTAGTTCTATCGCTCGTAAAAGCTCACTTACTACTATTGCAGTCCACTGATGGACATAGGCCTTTCCCAACACGCGCCACAGAACTTGGTCCTGCGCTTTCCGCATACAGTTCCACCTAGAGACCTTTTTGAGGTCGTCGGTCCACCTAGCTGGGGGGCGTCCTACACTACGTTTGCCGAGTCGCGGTCTCCACTCTAGGACACGTTTGCTCCACTAACTAGTTAAGGTTTCAGAAACGTTTACTCAAAATCTACATGTGCCTGCTACAAGCCTCAAATATATTTTCTTATACATATTTCATTTGATGTCAAAGCTTATTCCGAAATCTGGAGAACTGTGATGTGCCGGCTTATGAAGTTCATATACACGTATATTACCTATTCCACTTTCATACTTCATGGATGTCATTGTATGTCTTTGAGGCTTGAATAGGTAAACTAGATATATCTTGCGCACGACTTTTCTAAGATCAAATCAGATTTACAAGACTGATTTGATTCGGATAGCACATCTCTGACATTTTCTTGGATTCAATACATCTCGTTCTATTCGGATTTGGGTGGATTGACATATCGATGTTGAGCCAATTTTACAATTCAGTGTGGTTCCTTTTGTTACACCAGAAAACACTAATATTTGTAATATTATGTCTGCATATCAAATTAAGCGAAAATTTTGTATTAATTTATGTAAAACATACTTTTTATAAAGAAAGCCCCCGCTAAAGGGATTGAGACCTGTATTGTGGGGACTTTTGCAAATATAACATTAACGAACACAAAGTTCACCCAGTTATAAAGTTTTATTTATTCTTTATATTATTCTTCAGATACGAAATTAACACACAAAAAGTTCATTCAATCTGCCTCTACTAATGGTGTAGTAGCCATTTTACAAGATCTGCTTAGTTAAGTTCAAGAGAACGGCACGCCGTTTTGCTTTGAGCCACGGCTCAAGAAAATTATGTAAAATTATTATTACTACAGAGGTATAACCGCTAAAGCATCTAGTAGATGGCAATCAGGCACTTTGTAGTATATCTCTTTTTTACACTTTTTAAGATTGTTCATCAATTTTGTAAATTAAATAAAAAAAAGAAATAAATTGTGATTATGAAACATAAGGACAAAACAGGACAAAGAGAACACTATATTGGTATTTATTTGCATGTTAAGCACAGTAAACATACCCCCATCCACCTTCAGGATAGAAATGATGTTTGATTGCCCTCGTGTCCAGCTCTCGGCGACGCAGTGCAGGAACGGTGCGATGCAAGGAACGTAGCTCACGTTCCCGTAACGCGCCCCCTGAAGACTCTTCTTCGCCGTCTGGCCATCCATCTGTAGGATATCAAAAAGTTTAGTATACTGTAATGATTTGAACACACTTTTGAGAACTAATGCTTGTAAAAGTGGGTTACAATGAGAATGCAAAGTTTTCTCTGTATGGATATTTTTATAAATTTATAAATTTAACAACGTAACGAATTTAACAACGCGTTGTAAATAACAAATACACACACAAAAATAAATAAAAAATAAATTCGAAAGTCGATGTAGGCTCTCCATGGAGAAAATAAGCGTACGTTTTTTTTACATAGAAAGAACATCTCTATTTAACTGTTAATTTTTGACGTTTCCCGTGTATTCACGGCAAATTTTACCAAATGTCTTAACGCCAATTCTTAAAATAGGTAGGTATGTTTCCAACAGAAAAGTTTTCCGATTCTCAAAGTTTACCATGCCATGTCAAATGAATTATTTCCGTAAAGCGCATCGGACGACGGAATGGTTAGAAACTGGTTGCTACTTAATTATTTCATAGTTCACGAGTTCTACATTCATAGTTGTGGTACGAACTCAATTCCACCAATTCCTAGTTAAACTTTGTCTGGCAGTAACATTTGTAATCTTGGCACTGTACGGTCAGCTGCAGGTCTAGTTAAAGTTTTGCAATCGTATTAAACCTGTTACAGTTAGGTGCCCCTATCGTATCTAAGAACTTGGAGTTACAAATCACGTTTGTATGTTTTATAGATACCTTATTTAGGTACAGCACTTACCTATAGTGTTCTCTTTAATTTTTTATATTCACATTCACACTACAAAGTGTGCCATAAATATAATTAAAAATTCGTACTACCGAAACAAATTAAATTACAATTAAATTAATATCAGCTTGACTGTTCGTCGCCAGTAATTAAGTCAATAAATAAAATCCACCATATTTATTAGTAAAACTAGCTGCTGTGCCCGCGACTTCGTTCGCGTGGCGGATGTTACTACTTCGCAATTCGGTTTAATACTGAAAAATCGTTTTTTAATCCTTATAACAAACAGATATACCTACAAACGAATGGTAAAATTAACGAACGAACCAAAACTTTTTTAAAACAGACCTTTACAAAGACAGATCTATGAAGACTGCGTCTAAACTTATAATGGAAGACTCATGTCTTCCATTATAAGTAAAAAGTAAAAAAAGAATGACGTTCGCTCATGCGAACGTCATTCTTTCAAGGAAAATCTTAACACCGCGATACTGAAAATGACGTAACAGGCACAATGCCATCTGTTGTCAAATTTGTAAGTTAAAATAAATGACATCGCTTATTTCATCATAACAGCTCATTAAAGTCCCACTGCAAGGACGCGCCTCCTCCCGTGACGGAGGGATACTTGGCCTACTAATACCACGCTGGCCAGTCGGATTGGTATAGGGTTTAATTTCAAGGTTTCCTTCATTTTTATTTCGTAAAGATAATATTCACCGATAGTCCCTTAGTCGGTTTTACGCCACCCATGGGATGAGATGGGGAGGTGACATATTGTATTCTTACTCCGTCACCACACGGATAATCGCTAATTAATTATGAATGAATACATTTGCACGCCACGTTATGGTGCGGCAAAATTACCTGCCTCGGTGGCGCGGCGGTCGCATTACATGGCTGGCGTGCATGAGGTCGCGGGTTCGATTCCCATGGAGGACAATTGTGATACACAAACTATTGTCCTTAGTCTGGATGTTCTTTGTGTCCGTTAAATTGATATTTTTAAAGGCTAGTGTGGGATTTGTCTTTTGTAAAAAAAATGCTGAAATAAATTATTGTACCTAACACCTTTTTACCATCTAGCAAAAAATATTTGACTAAACTTAGACTCGACTATGTTATTATTGTTATCTATAGATAAACTGCGTGCATTATTTTTGAATTACTTAATAAAATAAACACAAACACTTTGAATAATAATTTAATGTTTTGTGATTGCATTTCTATATTTTAATGTCAGTTTTGTATTATTTTAATGTTGACAAATAGCAATAATGTGTAAAATGATTTTATAAAGAAAAAACGTTTTACTTATTATGTTGTCTGTTATAATACCCATATATTATTAATTATTAATGTGTGTTATAATTGCAGTTATAATAAGATTGTGAGAAAAGGAATGTTAATTTAATTCGATTTAATATTTATGATTAAGTATAGGTATAGTTTAACTTTAAAAAATGAAGTTTGTACCCCAATATTAGCAATACAGGGAAAGACTATTTATTTTTGTCAGATGTTTTGTACCTGTGATTAATTAGGTTATTTGTATTTATTTACATTAATAAAAACAGGTGGAGTCTGTTGCATACTTTTACGTTGACCAGTAACTACTACAGTTTCAACTAAATTAATACCAAAATAATAATTGATACTTTAGATTAATAGCTTACTAATACAATGTATATTTAATTAAATTGCGTTTCAATTACGAAAAACACAAAAATATAACAATCAAGTAAAGTTATAATTGATTTAATTTAATAAGACTTATAATTGATATTACACATACGATTCATGGTTAATTTTATTAACATTTAAAAGGAATAACTTATTAATAGCACTTAATAATAAAATAGTTTTATAGATTCTTTAAAAACTCATTTATTTTATGATTACTACTGGTAACGCCATCTCGTGAACAAAAGAAACGAAATTTAAATTCATTCAACATTGAACCAAATCCATTTTTCATGACCCCTGATTTGTATTGGACTGTTCTAATAAAGAGATCTAGCGATATCTCGAGTAATACTTATCCGATTTTGATGAAACATATCTCAGTTTAAGCCTAATAAAAGAGGCTACAATTCAGTGTATTGGTCTTAAGATTATATTTTAATCCGTACTCATACTACGCGGCGACATTTGGAAATTTTCTTTCATCTATATCTTGTGTGTTTATAAACCGATTTCTATAATTATTTTTTTTATGAATAAGATATTAAAGTGTTCTTTAGAAATATGGGAGTTTGAAAAAGATATGTCTATGCAAAATACAATATATTTATGTATTTAATACATTTTGAAGAAAACCCTAACGATTAAACACGTTATTGTGGCTAATATATAAAAGATAGATGTATACTATTTAGGACTTTTTTGTACATCTTTTGAAGACCATTATTTTTATAATACATATTTTTGGCGTATGATCAACGTATGCGATGATAAGAGCTCGAACGCGCGATTTTTCAACCGACTTGCTTCAAATTTTTCGTCACTGCTCAGCGTATGTGTCTTAGCGTTATGTTATACAGCCTATAACCTGACCAGGAGTATGGACTACAATCGTACCAAGTTTGGTTAAAATGCCTTCAGTAGTTTTTGACCCATGCGTGAACATACAGACAGACAGACAGACAGACAAAAAATTTATTGATTGCATTTTTGGCATTAGTATCGATCACCATTCATCGTCCAATATTAATTTTTAACATATATTCAATGTACAGAATTGATCTCTCTACAGTTTTATTATAAGTATAGATATAGATTAATTAATGTTCTAGTTGATAAATAAATACATAATATGCTGCTACCTACACTATAAAACTAAATTACTTACTATAAAAGTTAAGCTTAATATATTTAGCGTGATCATATAGGGCACAGTGGCCAGTGAAATTACAGGACCAAGAGACTTACTCGTAACTACTTGCGTCTAGAATATAGGCGGTTTGTCATCTCTTATCAATTCATTTGACAGTCGTTACATTAGTGGTCTAAGTATATTTTTTTTACTGTTAATGACCTGTCCCTACAGCGGGACATTTAAGTGGTAGCAACAAGAATAGAAAGAACATACCACCTATATTGGTTGTTTTATTTACGCCGAAAACAGACGCCCTATTTAAAACATTATAATTCACGAAATCAGATGTTTTGACACAAGGCATTTCCGCGTGATCCACGATCAAAAAAAAAATTAAAGAACTAAATCATTAGTGTAATACGAAGATAATTGGAATAACCATTAATCAACACACAATATATCAAAGCTTCGTATACTTTAAAGAACTCATAATAAAAGAAATATATATTTAATTAATAGATTAAGTGGGTGATAAATTATGAATGATCATTAAGATTCTATAATGGGATGTAAAATATGGGATGGGCGTCACAGATGATCCAATTCCTAAACGAGACAGATAATAAATTGTACCACAGACTTTATATACACTTTATTTATTGACATTTATTTTTATCGATAAACAAATTAGATGTCCGACCTATATGCCATTTTTATCGCAAAATAAGACACATGTAGGCTAGGTGTAGGTGTAGATTTAATAGCCGTTTTACTCATGAAATTTAACATTATTTTTCTTATTTACCTATACACAAAAATATCAATAAAATATAGGTTATCACTACTTCTGTGAACAAAATTTTCTGAAAACTTTTTTTTTCTCTAACCGTGTTATTGTTGTTAACTGTTATTTTAGATTGGGATTTTTTTTTTCCGTTTTTGTAACTTATTTCAATAAACCGCTTGTATTCGCCTTACGATTATGTATAGTTTATCTAGATCTTTTTCTGTAAATGGACTAAGCATAAAATACATTCAATTCGAATCAGCTGTTGGCAGTATTAGCGCATTTAAGAAAACAAATTACCGTCAAGCGTTAACATATATTGGTATTATCATAACAGCCCTTTAATGTCCCACTGCAGGAACGGGCCTCTTTCTGTGACGGAGGGATACTTGGCCTACTAATACCATGCTGGCCAAACGGATTGGTATAGGGTTTAATTTTAAGTTTTCCTTCTTTTTATTTCGTAAAGATTAAATTCACGGATAGTCCCTTAATCGGTTTTTACGACACACATGGGAAGAGATAGGGTAGTGACATATATTGTATTCTTACTCCGTCACCACGCGGGGATTGGTATTATAATAAATATAATTAATTCACCTTATCGTTCATCTTTTGTAAGACAGGAAGCGAAGATTGATTAGCATCGTGTATCTTAGTCACAACTCTGTTAATTTATACCTTTGATGGGGCAGCGATTAGTTAGTTACTGTTTATGTTAACTTGTATTATCTCACTCTGGGTAAAGGCCTTTCACCCTGTTTTTTCATACGTCCATGGTTAATGTAGACCAGTATTATTTGAATTCCTTGTAATAAAGCCGTTTCTTTAAATATATAATTCATTTGTGGAATCATGTAATTGGCATGTAATTGTTTACAACTAAATTCACTGTACTGTAGCTCCCCAAAAAACAATAAAATAAAATAATGTCTTTGCCCAAAATGAGCATTATTTATAATGGCTGGGAAAAGTCAATAATCAAGCGGTTTTAATCACATTGTCCAATTGAGTCGGGCATTATGAATACAGACCGGCCTTTATTAATAGTGCCCGGACTTATCAAATTGCCCGTAACATATTACACGGTGCAATAAAAAAAAGTGTAAATTATTAATTTTATAATATAGTCTTACTTACTCCCAGGGTTTTACAAAAACTATTTACTAATTAGCTGTGGGTAAATTTAACCTACACGACCTTTTTTAAATTAAGCAATGAAATAACTGTACATAATGGTAACTGAGGTATCCAATATTTTAGGAGAAATCCAGCTAAAATAAACGTCAGAGACAAAAGCATGTCTAAAATTCTTTTAAACGTGAAAGCATAAAGGCAAGCGGCTAAGTGTTTCACATCCGGGAACGAGCACACATTCGTTAACAACAAATTGTGTTGACCGTTGTTGTGAAAATAAATTAAGGCTCAGTTTTTCATGTACCTACACACAGCAACACATCAAGTTAAACATTTTCATTTGAAATTGTGTCTTATTTCAAGGTATTAAGGTACATGAGTGTGTAGGTTGATTAGTTACTGTGTGTACGTAAACATTTTGCCTTTAGCCTCATCTAAATCACGGCCGTTCTTCACCTTTATATTAAAAGCGAACCTTTACGTAAAAGCCAGGAAGGTACTTAGGAAGAATAGTGAAATTTATCGTTTGACGGCTATTATATTAATTATGTATGAAAAATGTGACGTAGGTAAATGAGTTTAGATAAACGAAAAGCCAACATAAAGAGTTTATGTTATGAAACCTAGTGACGGAAAACTTGGTAAAATTGATGACCCTACCAACCCACCTGCCTACCGTGGTTATATACATGCCTTATAAGAATATTAAAAAAGACTTGGATAAGTAAAACCTTGCTTTTATTCTTCTTTTTATTATTGATAAAAAAATGTCCTAATTAATCATTTCCACATCGAGCAATGCTATACCTACTTTCTTCGTTCATACCTCATAATCATACTGGGTTCAGGCATAATATGCAGAAAACTTTATCCTTATAAGTATTCATGTATTACATGTGTAATATATTGGTGTTTGATGAATAAAAAATGTTAATCAATTGCTAACATATTTGATCAATCATTAACTCTTTACTCTTCTCTTTTTTTTTTTTTTTCTTTTTTCACATTAACATATTTGATTAATCCTCCGTATATAAATACGCCTTAGGCGATGTTTCAATGGCATTGAACAAACGTACGGTACCTCAAATATACTCGTACTTGTGCATAAAACTTTTGATTTATTATTGCTGGAGGGAGAGAGTTAGATTTATCGGGTTACCGATCAGCAACAAGTGACATTTTTACGATGTAGGTTATTGTACTGCTCCCCTAGTTCCGTTTACATCGTTTGAAATAAGGTTCATTATGTGTGTTCCTGTAAGGGATAATTTGACGAGTTGATGACTAAATTACACAGCTTAGATTGCAGCAATAAACAGAAGCCAAGCAGTAATTTTTAATTACAAAGGATGTTGTAAGAGGACCGGTCCTGGAAACCTTAATTGAAGAGACTGTTAACATGACTGTACTGTACAAGGTTGATTATAGCTATTTGATTTCATCTTTTTCAAAGTTTTGAAATTAAATACCAGGATAATTTAAAAAGAAAAAAGATAAGCGTAATATTTTTGCTAAGTTAAACATCACGTCATCCTTTTGTCGGATATTTACTGATAGTGCGGTTGTGTCTTATTTGCGTATATGCACAATTATTTTATGTGAAAACCATTCGTTTAGGAGCTACATACACACACATGCACACGTCACACTTATAACAACCCTCTTATTTTCAAAACAACTTACCATAATGTGGCAAGCAATTGTAGCTAGTAGAGAAGGGTTGTCGGCATCGGCAACGCGGCGGAGGGGCGCGGGGCGGAGGCGGCGGCGAGGCCGACGGCGACGGTGACCACCAGCCCGGCTCCATCAACCGGCCATGGCTGCAGCCGCACCCGCACCCGCGCCCGCGCTACCTGCACAACAACTAAATATTAGTACAAATTGTTTAAAATTCTGCAAAAATAAAACATCAATACTGATGTCAGATAGTGGTATTCCTGAAGAGTGCTTCAGTAAAAAGTTAAAATTAATACAAGTCGCCAGTGTAGTTATAAATGCTTCACTCTTCAGAGACTAGCCGAATGTATTGAAGGCAAAGCAAGGCCTATATCTGATATAGGCTGGGTTTTGCATGGCAGTCGCATGCTCGACCACTTTGCTATAGAAGCAGTTATAAATCATTTTTCATTCATTAATCTGCTTCACATTTGGAACGGGCCAGCAGTAAATTGAAGGCAAAGCAAAGCTCAGAAATGTCAGCAGGCTTAAAACGGGCGCTCTAAATATCAAAATATCTTTATTTAGGATAGAATACATTCGCATGAGCGTATCCCAAAAACGGGGCTAAAGATCCCACTTAAAACATATGTTAGCAAGGACATGCCTGCAATCAATGTTCGTGTCAATCAATGTGCCTCGTCCATAAAAAAGGCTTTCTTTCCAAAACTAACGGTTAAATTGAAGTCCTCTATGATGATGGAATAAGTGAGTGTGTACGAATGTTCTCTGTGGTGACGGAATAAGAACATAGATGGTAATGAACTTATATTCTTATTCCGTCACCACAATGATCCAATCGTATACTGTCGCTTTTCAATCCAACTGGCAGTCTGAAATGGATTCTTCTTAAATTCCATTTTCTTTAGTTCTTCTTCCGTTTATCCGTGTGGTGACGGAGTAAGAATACAATATGTCACCACTCCATCTCATCCCATGGGTGTCGTAGAAACCGACTAAGGGACTATCTGTGAATATTACCTTTACATAGAAAGAAGGAAAACTTGAAATTAAACCCTATACCAATCCGTCTGGCCAGCGTGGTATTAGTAGGCCAAGTATCCCTCCGTCACGGGAGGAGGCCCGTCCCTGCAGTGGGACATTAATGGGCTGTTATGATGATGATGAAGTTCTTCTTCTTGAAAACCTGTATCAATTATCCCTATTGTAATGGCCTTTTTAATGTACCCTACAGTTAGCTGTTAACTACAGAAAGGAGATTTCTGCAAGAAACTTAGCCTAATAAACCACTAGGTTAGGAGTTAAAGTTGGGGTCCTAGTTTAGCTATGATGTCAAGTATTCTATTCCATTTTTACAAAAATCTTACTCTAAAAAATTTCTTATTTCGTCAGTATAGGACACGATCACCAGCACGTAATCTACTATACTTACCCCCGGTTTTGGAATGACTTATCAATTAAAAATCAACTAATCAAGTGTCAATTTCAGGAAATAAAATTAAAGTTTTGACACTTGATTAGATGATTTTTACTTAGGGTAAGTCAACTGATGCAAGTAGTTACTAAAACTGAATAACTTATTCCGCAGTTCTAAAGTGAACAATACCACGTTAATGATGAAAAACAATTATGCACTTTACATACAATGCTACGTTCAAATTCACAATTGGATTCTCTCTCGTGGGTGCAATTATGGATATTCAGGCCGAGCTAAATTTATAGGGAAATCGGATTTTTGTCGTAATGCGCAACACGGTTTTGGGATTCAGCTCATAAAAGGGATTACCCTTTCTCCGCCTTTCTAAAGAGTAACTAATAGGCTTGTTGCCCGAGATTTGCGACATTTGAATGTCTTGCCCTGAATCTATTGTACTTTTTTGTTGGCAATAAATTGCATGTAATGTTTAAGACGTATTTTAAAATTTACTTCTTGTATAACGTTATGTCGTGCCGTGGTGAATGATTTAACAATGCGCATCATTAATAAACATTATTTAGTTCAAGATAACCTATACCGCTTATACCGAGATAACCTATACCAATCCGTCTGGCCAGCGTGGTATCAGTAGGCCAAGTATCCCTCCGTCACGGGAGGAGGCCCATCCCTGCAGTGGGACATTAATGGGCTGTTATGATGAGTTCAAGATAGGTAATGGCAGACCGGGGTGTATGAAATTTAAACACACTTTCTTTTTCCGTGACTTTTCTATCTCTGAATTTCTGGAGCCCTAACCAACCAGTAGCTTGGTCCTTGTACCCGATGCTGGTACATTTTTTAATATTTTTAAATGTATTTATTATTATTTAAAAATGTAAAACATTGTGAAATATGTAAATAAAGAGATAATAATAATAGTCATTAGACCCAACTACGCTTAAGGCTGAGCGCAGACTTGGAACACGACAGTCTTAAGACAGACTATTGCTTTACGTCGTATAGACAATATTGTCTCAGATAGACAGTTTTGTTTTATGTGTGCTACGTATCGTAGTCAAAACTGTTTCGTTTTAGTTTTAAGACAGACTTGTCTATATGAGGCAAGTCAGTCTTGAAACAGTCTAGTCTCCAATGTGCGCTCAGCCTAACACTACTCAACCCACAAGATAGGATCCACCAAGACCACGTTCTTTATAATTCAACTTCTTTGTCAAGATTTTGTCTTAACACAAGAATGCGCCCGCGTCTTAGCGTTTCTCATTCGTGCTCAAACACCGAGTCTAACACCTCCTTCAACTCATTCATTTCTTTAACAACTCTGCACTTAACGTGCACAATGTAAAGAGAATTTCTACTAAAGTTTTCTTTAAAAAAGTTCTTTCTGTGTATAACATACCTATACCTAACTGACAAAAGTTAGATTTAACCCTTTATAGGACGGTCCATACAAAGTGGCCAGTAAACTGGACAGTCACTTTAAGGTCGATAGTTGAAAGACTTTTATAACAATGGCAACACTTATGATTATAAACGATAGTCAATAAGCCATATTGGCCTGTTTACAAGCCAGCGTTCAAGTATGTCGCGTATGTTCAAAAACTCGCGTCATTTTTTTCGGTGGCCTGTCAACTGGCCACTGCGCACCCCCACCCTAGTGTTTGCTAATTTCATTTTTTGAGTTATAGCATATTCTTTATTATTAAATACAAATATAATCGACTATCGTAAAATAAACATGTTATTTTTGCAATTACATACAGATCGGTGCGTTAACAAAACCTAGCTTAGAAATTGCACACATGAGTTTGACGTAGTCTCAGAATCATATATTTAGATTACTACATATAAACTGTATTATTTCACTTGACATACATAGTTCATTTTTAAGATATAAAAACTGAATAGGCATAACTATTCAGGTTCGGTAGTTATAACTTGATTTCGGAATTCTTTAGGTATTTTTTAGATCAAATTGTAGGTATGTACAGTTATTAGCAATTAATTGTTTCTGAGTATGGTTTTTTTTGTTACTTTAGAAAGGAATTTAGTTATAAGGATCTGGAGATGCTGAATGATGACCAATGGGCTGAAATGATGGCCATCACTGATGACCAGGCCTTCGAATCGGACATTGGTGGCGATTTCAACGGTGATGACGGTTATGACGATGTTGTCTCCAATATCAGCAGCATTAGTACCCGCAGCAATCTCGCATCATGTTCCTCAGAACCTGTACATGTATCTCCGCAACTACTTTCACCAGCACCTCCACATCAGCTTTCTCCAACACCCCCAATGGCACCATGACATGCACTGCCCTCAGTGTCCCTACCTATAGTTACGAATCCCTAAGATACTCCTGAAAATCTAAACAACTGGAGCAAGAAAAATGTAGAAACCCCCCGGAACTACATAAAATAATTTAATTTAGTAATTACATAGGTATAAATGTGGAACTGACCTAAGGTCACCAATAGACATTTTTTTCTCTTTGTTGCAATTGATGAGTTAATTATGTTATTTGTTTTTGAGGCTAATTAAATACCGATTACGAAATACACAAAAATTTTATTTTATTATGTTATTTATACCGAAAATAACCTGATTTTATAAGTGTACAGTTTATTGGCCACTGATCATATGATGTAGAATGGTCAGTGGACAGTATAGTGGCCACTATATTTTCTGAATTTTCTCGGAAAATAAAAAGTTACGGAAAAAAATATTTAAATATGTTGTTTTAAAAAACCCACTACAACATATATTTGTTAAAAAATATAGCAAATTAAAAAAAAAGTGAAGGTGTGCGTTAAAGGGTTAAGTATGAACTCAATTACTGAATTTTATTGATTCGAGATTTCTTGTAATATTTTACAAATCATCATCATCATATCATCCCATTAATGTCCCACTGAAATATGTAAATAAAGAGATAATAATAATAGTCATTAGACACAACTACGCTTAACACTACTCAACCCACAAGATAGGATCCACCAAGACCCAGCTCTTCATAATTCATCTTCTTTGTCAAGATTTTATTTCATCACAAGAATGCGACCGCGTCTTAGCGTTCCTCATTCGTGCTCAAACACCGAGTCTAACACCTCCTTCAACTCATTCATTTCTTTAACAACTCTGCACTTTACGTGCACAATCTAAAGCGCATTTCTACTTTCATTTCTAATAAAGCTTTCTTTAAAAAAGTTCTTTCTATGTAAAACATACAGTTAGTATAACTAACTGACAAAAGTTAAGCTTTAGTATGAGCTAACTAACTAAATTTTATTGATTCTAGATTCCTTGTAATATTTTACAATGTATCAGAAAATATTAAATTAAAATTGATAACCGCGGTAAAAACTACTTATTATAATAATATAATATTATCCCACACCACTTTTTTACTTAGTTATTAACAGTAACGTCTTTAAAATGTACTCTAATTTATCACTCCCCTTATAACCGAATGCAATATAAAGATAAATATTTACCTATCTTTTAAAAAAATAATTGAAACGTAAATAATGGTCCCAAGTAAGGCGGTATGAAAAGAAGCAATTTTGTTGACGATCCTATTACTGGTAAAATAGCCATAGAACGTTAGGGTGGCGTAATCACTTTCTATCGTTTATTAAAAACGACCCTTCAATCATTTCCAAGTTTTTTTCTTCTTTTTATACTAAAGGAGGTTAAATGTGTATACGGGTGACCTCCCGGTAGGTGAATGACTTTTTGGAAATAAATAATAGTAATAATTTAGTATATAAAAATTACCTTAAACGATTTGAGTCTAGACTAGAAAAAAGGAATAGCTCTTTTCAATGATTTTTAGTTATTTCTTTGGTACATTACAACTAAAAATAACAAATAACAATAGAATTTTTATTTTCTAAACTGTATGGCATGCACGTATAACGTAGGTACGACGATCATGAAATCAGACCCAATATATTTTATGTAAATTAAACACAGAATAAATAATATTGTAGTACAGGATTGGTTTGGAACTAAATGGCTTGACGTGAATATAAAAGGAATATAACATAAAATTATTAACAATCATAAGCCATTTGTACTAATTTAATTAAAGTAGTACAGAGAGAAAATCTATTATTCAAAGCAAACATAATGAACATAAATTATAATAACAGTTGAAATCATATTTTACAATGTCCTTTTGACAGGTATACATTGTAGATTATAAACATATTTATAATCATTTTATTAATAGTTTATGTTATTTCATCGTACCTAATTAGTTGTATAAATAAACATAATTCCTGGAACGCGTAAATACTTTATTACAGTACTAATTACAGTCGTAGCCTTTAGATTCATGATGTAAGAAGTAGCTACATTTCCGATTTCACTCCGGTTTCCGACCTAAAAACTATAGAAATCCAGCTTTGAAATCTAGTATTAAATTATACGTGAGCTAACGGTGTAATTATACTTAGTAAGACCATTCCATCTCATTGCATGCTTGTAGAAAAGACTACTAAGAAAAAGTATCCGATTTTATTACATAACTCTCTGTATGTTGGCAATGTGTTGAAAAAAACCATTACCAAAATCGTCTGATAAACTAGCTCCTCATAGTCCAAAACTCCAATTTATTTATTTTCATCACTGAAGAAAAATTGGACTAGTTACCTTTCTACTAGCTTCTTCTTACTAGCTTTCGTTACTAGCTACCTAGGTAACTTTTTCTAGAGTGGTACAATAATGGGCCCATGAACATCATCTTAATAAACCTTCTCTTCAATCATTCCCCACTTCAAAAACTAATGGTATATTTCTTGTCATAATCGATAAGCATAATCGATAAGCTATTAACACGTATCGATTAGTCATCGAATATTCGACATGTGTGCTGACCATTCAGTATTGATTACAATTATTTTTGAATTGGTTGCTTCATCAAAGACAGGTAGATATAATTTTGATTCTTCTCTTTTTTTCCTCATTCTGGAGTCAATGAATGTACTGCCGAGGTTGATTTTCTACGTATAATATAGGTTGGTAATGAGTTGATATCGGGGCTTATGTCAAGTTATTTTTCTTGGTTTTTTCATTGATTCGAGATTACGATTGTTAACTTAAATTCCCTTTGTTAACTTGTATCTATTAGATATGCCTATTATTTGACGACCTCTGTCATTCAGACCAATATAAACATGATTGTTTGCATTGGTCTGAATGTTTTCTATGTATAATAATAATGTATTTACAAAATAAAAGTATTTAAGTATGTTTATCCGTTGTCTAGTACCCATAGTACAAACTTTGGTTAGTTTGGGACTAGGTGGCGATGTGTGATTGTGTGAGGATTATTTATTTATTTATTTTATTTATTCCATAAGATAAAATCCACTAAAATATTATCTTTTCATAAGTAGTATAAGTCAATAATATACTACTACAAATGACATAAACTTTGCTAAGAGAAACTTTTTGATTAAAGCCCAAAACATTGACATTACCAGTACGAATTACTAAGCTTAGCCAAGTTGTTCGTATTGGACCGCAATGCTGTTTGTAAGCCAAACTGATCCGGAAAGGCATGACTACGAAGTTTATATATCACCATAATTTATTTCAATGGTTCAAAATTTAATCAGTCATCAGGCTTTATTCATATCAACGTGAATATCAAAGGCTATGCACCATAATCATAACAGCTATTAATGTACTCCTACTGAGGGATGAACCATTACCAGTGACGAAGAGAAACAGGCTCCTACAAATACCACGCTGGCATTAAGATTGGTACTGAATGTTACTCTACGAAAAAGTTCGTTCGGAAAACCGTTATTTGGCTTTTACGACATCTATGGCAAGAGACCGCAAGAGAGTCCATGTGGTGACGGAGTAAAACTACAATATGCAACCACCCCATCTCATCCCATGGGTGTCGTAAAAACCGACTAAGGGACAAACCGCTATACCAATCCTTCTGGCCAGCGTGGTATTAGTAGGCCAAGTATCCCTCCGTCACCGGTTGACGCCCGTCCCTGCAGTGGGACATTAATGGGCTACTATGATGGCAAGAGATAGGGAGATAACATCATGTATTCTTACTTCAAACACCACACGGAGAAAGCGCATTAATACATACTATCATAAAATCTCATTACATTCTCTATCGCCTCATATTCAAGTGCAATATTTTGAAAGTATCCGAAGCATTCAACCATGATATTATTTTCAAGACGTTGCTACTCAGGACCAAAATATATTTTGCAAGCTAAAGAGTATTTGACAGTGACGTAACGCTTTTTTGTCAAGAAAATGATGATTTGCTCAGTTAACGCTACGTGCCTGGCATGTCTTTATGAAACATAATTTAACTCTACTGTCTCTCTTATTGCTAAATTAATCAGAAGACGGCTGAATATTGTGCCTTTAATTTTATTTATGAACTCATATACAATGCGGTACTCCGTTTTTTGAAGTAAAAACATAAATAAGACCTTCCGTATAATTCCAGGGCTATTTTTATAATCGATTAAGGAAAAGTTCTAACTTATTATAGTATAGTAATGGGTCTAGTTAGTCTGGTTTGGCTGAATTTGCGTTGGTAACTGAAGGAATGCTGTTTTGGTAGAAGGAAAATAATGGTTTTTTTATATTCTATTCTACGAGTAGGTTCAAATAATATTGTTTAGTCATTTTACAACATCAATAGCATATTAAGTTATTTGTTTCTAATTCGTATGCTCAATTACTCATATTCAATATTAACTCTAGATTCAACCGTCTTGCATTCCACAGCTTCCGTAGCATATGCATCGTAGGCGGACAATATAACGTGTTTATTTTAATGCACGTCTGTATATTTTGTATAATGAATAATGCATAGTGAATGTGTGTGTGTAATTAATTTACATCTGGTGCATACAAATTAAAATAAATGTACTGCTATTATGAGCTCAGGACGGATAATTTCCATGAATCCTTTGATATACCTATGCTATATTCGATGTAATCGTTTTGTATTTCAAAGTTATTTGAGCAAAAAATGGACCGAAGAGCTGATTAAGGTGGCAGGATACCGATGTATAAGAAAGACATATAAGGTATCGCGCTCTTTATTGTTCATGTAATGACTGAGTAAAAACACTTAACACCATTCCGTGTTGGAGAGCGACTGTAATAAAATTAGAAAATATATCATCCGCAAACAAGGAATTAAAACTTCGAACAAAAAAAGAAGACCTACTAATACTATGCTACCCAAACGATTAGGTTCGTTTGGGTAGCATAGTATTATTAGTAGGTCTCTTATTTCATTGAGTTATGGTTCTTGGATTGGATCTAATGGATTATTGATAAACTATGCCTGTTTTAGATTGATGCTTTTCCAAGCTTACGAAACAGATTTCAGGTCCCAGTAGCTGTAGTAATGAGAAAGTAGGTGCTGTTAGTTACACTTTGCAATACGCGGCATTTAAAACATTTATTTACATAAACCAATTATTTATTTAATAAATTTGAATTTAAAATTGACAAAAAGAAAAACAAGGTTGAATGTAAACCAGAGCTTAATTTATTATCGAGTTACCACAATATGCCGGCCGGCAATCACAACAACGACAATTCTTTCGCTCTTTATTTAATTTCAATTACAACAGTGAATTAAATATTTTATTAAATTAAAGTATTCATTTGTTTCCGTGTGGTGACGGAGTAAGAATACAATATATCACCACTCCATCGCATCCCATGGGTGTCGTAAAAACCGACTAAGGGACTATCGTAAAGACAATTCTTTACGAAATAAAAAGAAGGAAAACTTGAATTTAAACCCTATACCAATCCGTCGCATGCTGTGCACGGGTACGCGGCGCATTTTAGCTGCGTGTATTAATTTGTTTGATAACGTGGGTCTACGTTTCCACTGGAGTACACGAATATGACCCACGACTATGTATAGCGTGGCACGGCGCACGGAGAGGCTACGCACGTGCCACTGCAATCCACGGACGAAACTGCGCTGCCATAAGTGAGCTGTACATAGTCGACGGTCATATTCGTGTACTCCAGTGGAAACGTAAACCCACGTCGACAGCGTTGAGCTATGTAACTGTGTATTATAGTATAGACCACTGCGAGACTTATTTATTTATATAACAGTAAAATATAACATAATATATTACCTAGCACAAGCGCACCGCTCCAGTCCTTCGCTCACACTGTACACACTGGCTCGCCGCATCCGCCGCTACTGCCCTACCGCTGTCAAACTCCGCGGTGCCTCATCACCTACACCGCACTCACTAAACGTTACACTTTTGCATACTTCGTACAACACTATAAAACAACACTATATACGTATCTCCCGTGAAACTGTCCAGCTATTTGACTTTGGCATACTTCTTTTTATTCACTGAACTGACGTCATGTTCTTTGTGTCACTTGCCATTTTTGTTATTCAGTATCGCATTCGGGTATCACGACATCTGTAAAAGAACAGATAAAATCTAATTTAGTATTATGTAGATTGTAAATGTCACATGTTGTGTGTATTGAATGCTATAGTAGACCTTATTTTTTATTCATCATCATCATCATATCAGCCAATTGACGTCCACTGCTGGACATAGGCCTCCTCAAAATGATTTCTCTTGATTATGGTTAACCCATTTAGACCTACTGTACCCTATATGGTACAGTAACTTTGAAAAATTATTGTGATTTTCGTGTGGGTATATTCGTATTTTATTTAGTTATATAAATTAGTCCAGAGTGACAGTTTTACATTTATTGTTTTATGTATGTCATTTAAGTTAAATGCAAGTAATTTAGTGTTTTTATCGACTTCTGCTAGCAGAAACGGAAGAAATTATTTACAATGTCTTCAAGAAAGCAATATTTACATTATCTATATGTCGCAGGGAAATGAGGAAACCAGGGATTTCACGAAATCCCTAGGGATATCACGAAATCCCGGTAAATGTCGAATATTCTTGATTATTACGTCTTCATACTGAAAATATATGATATGTCATTTCACTAAACAAAATCTAGTGAAATGTGGTTGTACCAACGTTCATCTTGCTAAATTACGGATCAAAGACAGCTCGACGTGTGAGTGTGCTTTGGATGAATGTTCCACTGATCATATTTTTTTCCAATGTCCGTTAATGCGCTCTTCATTCTATGATTACATTCTCTCTCGTATACCTCGTCCTGTTAATTTTATTAATATTCTTCACGACCTCTGTGGATTGTGGTATTATAACATGACTGCTGCGCAGAGGTCTCGGGTTCGATTCCCGCTCAATGCAAATCTTTGTGTGCATGAACATGATTGCTTGCATTGGTCTGGGTGTTTTCTATGTATAATATGTATGTATTTACCAAATAAAAGAGTTTAAGTCAAGCCTTTTATCCGTTGTCTAGTACCCATAGTACAAACTCTGCTTAGTTTGGGACTAGATGGCCACCAAAAGATGTATTTGCAAGAAACTGAATTTTGAAACTAATTTCTTGCAAATACATCTTTTGGTTTTGCACTGGATCTTAGATTTTTCACAGTGACATTTATAAACGACTATTCGTTTTTCTGACATTTCACTAGATTTTTTGTTTTTTTTTTAAATGGCGATTCTAAGATTACGCCAATTACCAGTTAAGATAGTACTTTTAGTAGACGAGCAAGGTAATCAATATTTGTTTATATACATAAAAACGTGTTATTCTGTGCTGTACTAAAAAGGTAGATAATATTAAAAGAATATAAATAGGAACAAAGAATTAAAATTAAAATGACAAAACTATTATAATTTTATGTTGTTTATCTCTATATACACACATCAAAAAAGTCTAAGCAACATGCATGATATTACAAATTTACCATTTATATTAATTAATTTCTAAGTATTTACTCACTCAAAGTGTATAGGTAAGTAAACTTTTTTGTTATTGATGACATACTGGCTGGTTGTAAAAAAAAAATTTCGATTATGTTTTGTTTTTTTTCATAAAATTCAAATGACTGCGAATTTGTTTGAATTTGAGTGCATGTTAATTGCTACGTTTTAGTCTTGATTTTATAATTTTACCAACCATTTAAATACAGTTGGCGACAAAATTGAATTGTTAGATATTCTTTACGTCATGGAGCGACGTCATTTGACGGCAGATGAAATGCAAAGAGCTGTAGGGATGTTGCAAGCGGGAAGTAATCAATCTCAGGTATCTCGACATTTTGGTATTCATAGAAGTGTTATTTGTCGTCTTTGGCAGCGCTACAATAATACAGGGGAACCCGCTGAACAGCATCCAGGCCGTAAAAGGAGTACAACCACTCGGCAAGACCGGTACATACAACTGACTGCAAGACGCCAGCCGATGTTAACCGCTCGAGAGATAAGTTTGAGGCTACAAAATTCAAGTGGTGTTGATGTAAGTCCCCAAACTGTGCGAAATCGACTGCATGAGTACGGCCTACGAGCTCGACGCCCTATCAGGTGCCCACCGATACGTCACGGGAATCGCGCTCGTCGAAATGAATGGTGTAGAGAACGCATAACATGGACCCAGGAACAATGGGATAAAATTATGTTTTCCGATGAGTCGCGATTCGGGTTTAGGCCTGATACAAGAAGGGTGCGAGTGTACCGTCGACCCGGAAATACTGAAAGACTCAGGTGCGTTCAGGAAGTTCATCCATACAGCGGCTCAACAGTTATGGTATGGGCGGGTATTATGAAGAACAGGCGAACTGAGCTCGTTTTTGTAAATGGAAACATGAACGCTGAAAATTACGTTGAGGATATTCTCAGACCTTATGTCCATCCATTTGCACAAACCTTTGGCTCCGATTTTACGTTAATGCATGACAATGCGCGTTCACATACAGCTCGGCGAACCAGTGAATACTTGGCAACGGAGAACATCCAGGTATTGCCCTGGCCTGCACAATCGCCAGACCTCAACCCCATCGAGCACGCATGGGACATGCTCCAGAGACGTGTTTTGAAGGACTTGGACGGAGTGACAACAACCCAACAGCTGAAGGATTTGCTACAATTCCATTGGGAGCGAATACCGCAAGATGACATAAACAGTCTCATTAATTCAATGAATAATCGTTGCCGACAAGTTCTGAATAGCAGAGGAGGCCATACTTTGTATTAAATTGTCCTATTCTTTCACAATAAATTCATTTTCTTAAGAAATTTCAATTTGTAAAAAAAAAGTTTAGTTTCTTATGTACCTGTATATTCTAATATTGTTAATTTCTGTTATTAAAAGAACTTATAAAGAAAACAGCTGTTATTTTTACATCATAGAACCCTAAAAATATTATTTTAAAAATAAAATACAACGTTATAATTAAAATAAATGGTAAAATAAATTAATATAAATGGTAAATTTGTAATATCATGCATGTTGCTTAGACTTTTTTGATGTGTGTAGTTACATAAAACATAATTATAATAGGTCGGGGAAAAAGTCTTTTCGCATAACGTAGGTATAAACTTATTATAAAATTTCTTTGACTGTACTAGGTACTTGTGTCTGGCTGGTTTTGGTAACATTAAAAAGGTTACATTATAAAGAAAAGAAAAAAAAAAAAAAGTTGTTTCCCGCTATTTTTCATTTGTTTTTCTCTCCGTAAAAATAAGTGAATCTAATGAAGAAATTCGATACATTTTAAAATTTTATTATAAAAAAGGCAAAAATGCAACTCAAGCAGTGAAAAAAATTTGTGATGTTTATGGACCTGATGCAGTGTCAGTAAGAGTAGCACAAATTTGGTTCAAACGTTTTCAGTCCGGAAATTTTGATGTTAAAGATGCACCTCGCTCTGGTCGCCCTGTTACGAATAAAATGGACGCCATTTTTGAAAGAGTGGAGCAAGATCGGCATATTAGTAGTTACGATGTAGCTGAAGAACTGGGAATTGACCACAAAACAGTTTTGACCCATTTGAAGAAAGCTGGTTATACAAAAAAGCTCGATATTTGGGTGCCACACGAGCTCACTCAAAGAAACTTAATGAACCGTGTACTCATTTGCGATTCATTATTGAGACGTAATGAAACCGAGCCGTTTTTGAAGAGATTGATAACTGGCGATGAAAAGTGGATCACGTACGACAAGAACGTGCGAAAAAGGTCGTGGTCGAAAGTTGGCCAGGCTTCACAGACTGTGGCCAAACCTGGACTAACACGAAATAAGGTGATGCTGTGAGTATGGTGGGATTGGAAGGGCATTGTTCATTATGAGCTTTTACCGTACCTAGTGCATCCACCATATAGCCCTGACCTTGCGCCTTCAGATTTTCACCTGTTTCGGTCTCTTCAGAATTCTTTAGGTTCTGTAAGGTTGACCTCAAGAGAGGACTGCCAAAACTATTTGTCCCGTTTTTTTGATCAGAAGTCCCAAAGTTTCTACAGTAACGGGATAATGTCTCTGCCCACAAAATGGCAGAAAGTTGTTCAACAAAACGGTACATATATATTGTAAATAAATGTAAATAAACTTTAAAAAAAATGTCTTGCCTTTTCATACAAAAATATGAAAAGACTTTTTCCCCAACCTAATATAAACGGTGAATTAGAATACGAAAGTATAAATATTCCTCTGACTTACACAAAACGCCATCTAGGCCCAAACTAAGCAGAGTTTGTACTACGGGCACTAGACAACGGATAAACATAAATACTTTTTTTTTGTAAATACATACATATTATACATAGAAAACACCCCGACCAATGCAAACAATCGTGTTCATGCACACAAAGATTTGCATTGAGCGGGAATCGAACCCGAGACCTCTGCGTAGCAGTCATGTTATATAACCACAACGCCACAGAGGTCATGAAGAATATTAATAAAATTAACAGGACGAGGTATACGAGAGAGAATGTAATCATAGAATGAAGAGCGCATTAACGGTCATTGATAAAATGTGATCAGGAGAACATTCATCCAAAGCACACTCACACGTCGAGCTGTCTTTGATCCGTAATTTAGCAAGATGAACGTTGGTACCACATTTCACTAGATTTTGTTTAGTGAAATGACATATCACTGACGTTATATTAGTATTTTGTCATATCACTAAACATTTTTAGTAAGAAGACGTAATAATCAAGAGTATTCGACATTTACCGGGATTTCGTGATATCCCTAGGGATTTCGTGAAATCCCTGGTTTCCTCATTTCCCTGCGACATATATATATAAAAGAAAGTCGTGTTAGTTACACCACTTATAACTCAAGAACGGCAGAACAGATTTGGCTGAAAATTGGTAGGGAGGTAGCTTAGAGCCAGGAGACGAACATAGGATACTTTTTATCTCGTTTTTTTTTTTTTTTTTTCTGCTGATTTGAATCAAGCAGCGTTTCAATACGATTGCAGCAATGATTACAGCTTGCATCCTAGCGTTTGCATTGGGCAAATGGACGTTGTTTGCGAGTATTGTGGTGCATTAAAGTTTTTTTTTTCGTTTTTTTTTCTTCTTGAAATAAACGCTTGCCTCAAATCGTCAAATCTATGGCGCTATGTGAAAAAACTGCAGCTGACAACAAACATGAGAGTTACATTGCTTAATGATATATCTGCTGAAGATTTCTCGGAGAAATTGCTGACTATCGGTAATGGTCAAGTACCTGTCGATGAATCGAGCGGATTAATATCATTTCCAAATAATTTCTGTAATTTTGTCTTATCAAAAGACGAACGTATCAACAATGTATTTCCAAACATTATTTCTAACTACAAAAATAATGAATGGTTGAGTGAGCGAGCAATTTTAGCGGCTAAAAATAAAGATGTAAATGACCTGAACTACATAATTCAAAATAAGATCATTGGAACAATGCATTCATTCAAATCTATTGACTGCGTCACAAATGAAGATGAAGCCACCAACTATCCAATTGAATTTTTAAACTCTTTGGACGTGCCTTGCTTACCACCGCACAATTTACGCCTAAAGGTTGGCTCCGTAGTAATCATGCTTCGAAACATAAACCAACCAAAACTGTGCAACGGTACGCGTTTGGTGGTTAGAAAATTGATGAACAATGTCATTTACGCTACGATAATGATAGGAAAATTCAAAGGTGAGGAAGTTCTCATTCCGAGGATCCCGATGATCCCAACCGATATGCCGTTTGAATTTAAAAGACTTCAATTTCCGATACGTCTTGCATTTGCCATGACCATCAACAAATCACAAGGCCAGTCCTGAAAAGTTTGTGGTTTAAATCTAGAACATTCATGTTTTTCCCATGGTCAATTAATTATACGTGGCATGTTCACGGGTCGGAAGACCATCTGCGTTGTTTGTTTTTGCGCCTGATAATAAAACAAAAAATGTCGTGTATCACAAGGTACTTAAGTGAAGAGCAACCTATGTACTAAAATACAGATGAATGATTAATGTAGGTATTTCATTTTTTTTTTTTTTTTTCATATAAAAATAAACAAAAAAAACAGCTTATTTATTGCCATTAAGGCGGAACAAAGTTCGCCGGGTCAGCTAGTTTTATATAAAGTTGATTGTTTATCAGTATTTTTATATAGCTTAGAGTACAATAGGTGCTATGACTATAAAAAACTTTGACCTAAGTCATTGGAGTTAGGTTTATTCAATCCTCAATCAGGTGTACCGTATGTGGTACAGTAGGCTTATGTGTAAGCAAAATTTACCATAAACTATACTTATACAGATCTTAGCATTTTACAGTTCTAGACCGTTAATCCTTCATGATATTGCTACAATTCTTAAAGAAGATGATGATGTTTATTATAGAGAGCAAGATTTCGATATTATTTTATTTCTACCCGATACTGCGAATGCCTGATCATGCCTTGGGCTGATCATACCTCTGGTGAAAAGGATGTCCCAGACATTTACCACCAAGTTTGCTTTGAGCACCAGCAGAAGTGCCTCCTCTTAGTCGTTCTAAAGAGCCAGAAGACCCTCGTGAGTCTCAAGAACCATTGCAAAAACGCGTCATGAAGTATAACTGGAGACAACGAGACTTTTGACCTAAACGACTACGACTTGGCAACCAATGTATAACGTTTCTCTTGTAACAAATCCAATAGAATGATCTTCCGTTTTTTTCTGAAAACTTGTTTGACTTGCTAACAACTGAAACAAATATGTATTTTGTGCAAAAGCTTCTTCCAGCTGACGATGATTGCGAACCAGCGTTCGTGGTAAAAAGTGGAACATGCCTCTAAATATTCACTGAATTGGTTTATTTTTACAAAATGATTGGTTGTTATATAGACATGATGGCAGGCACATGGACTTGCTAAACATTCGACGTAGTATCGCAAACACAATCATCGACAGTAACAAGCTACGTGAAAACCTGGTCCTAGTCTGCCCTCGTCAATCAATAATACCTAATTCGGGATATGATGGCTGAGCAGGCTAAGCAGGAGAACAGAACCAGGTGTAGATAATGTTGTTGTAATGCAATATTTGAGTTCACATGGAATATTTTACTATGTATCACACAAAAAAGCTAATAAAAGTCTTTGGTAAAAATAAAGTATTTTTGCATACGTATAAGCCCTACTGTACCGTATATGGTACGCCCCCCCCCTATGCTCCCCCTTTTATTGGATAATTTTTTATATATTTTTTTTAGGTTACTGAGGTGTCTTTTAGCAAGCTTTTGTTGAAAAATTATAAAATATTTACAAAAATAATTGTCGGTCTAAATGGGTTAATTCCTCCCCAGTGAGTGCATGGAACCCTAGTCTGTCACTCAGACTTAAAACTGATTTATAAATCATCAATTATTAAATTCTGACACCAAGGAGATACATACTAACCTATACAGGTTTATGTTATGAATGTCTATTACTTTTAAAGTAAACAAACTTTTTTAAAAATGTGCAAATATTCCAAATATGGCCATTTATTTCTGAAAACAACAGCACCACGTTGCCTGTATAGATCGAGGAGATCAACATAAATGAATTTAGAATAGACTCTCATATAACGAAGCTTTGCCCAATCTTTGATCGTTGTTGAATTTAGTGAAATCCTATTTTATCCCCAACGTCCCAAAAGAAGAGGACAAGGGCGAACAAAATTCCTTAGGCTTATGAGAAACAGTGATGAATGGTAGGATTTTGCCTTTTTGATTAAAACGAAAACCGCACGGCAAAGTTCATTTTAAGATACGAAATTTTTACTGCTCTGTTTTTAATGCAGAGATAACGACTGCTGTATTAGGGTATCTTGATAAAATAACCTAATAATAGACGATAAAATTGTCAAGAAAGAATATCCACCTTTGTATTCTATGTTTCAACTCAAAGAACCTTACAAATAGACATTTTATTATTCAAAAAGTTCTTTACATACTATGAGTTATTCACATACGGATGGTTGTTAAATTGGGTTTTTCACGTTATCTCGTATTAGGTCGCCTTTATTTTATGATGGATGTGACTAAAATTTGAATATAATGGTAGCGCTAGTACGTGCCCCAGCAATGTCGGTTTGGCTGTTAGTTGAAGTATAATTTGCATTCAATCTGCCTCCGGGAAAATGGAGTGTGATCGTAACCGCGGCATGGGTTCCACAAATTTGTTAGCGACACGAGATTGGCCTACAATCAAGAGCGAATATCTACGCGAATTGTTTACAAATATATTTTTATTGGTTGTTAACACGTATTTTATCGCTGTTTGGACTGTGCAATTGTTTCAGCTGTCTTGTCGCTGTTTTCTAATATGACAAAGGGTATAGATTAATAATGTGGTTATCAAACAATGCTTATTCCGAGTTCAAACATATTTTTGTCTTTTACTAGAATGTTTATTTAGTCTATAACTAAAAAAAACGTAACCCCAAATGCTGTGCGACACTGTTTGATCATCCAAGTAAATTATTTGGGACATATGGTGACCTAAAAGTGCGCCAGTGGTTTACCATCATCGCCTATGATTTTTTCTGTGTAAAATAAAAAAGGTTGCTTTCTTAGTTCTAAAAAAGTCATGAAAACAAGAGGCAACAGATTTGGAAACAAATAAAACTTGTACCAAGTCTTTTTGCTCAGCGCTATTATAAGTGACTAGCTGATAACCGGGCTTCACCCGCGTTGTACAGGTAGCTTAAATGTTATGTATATGTAACAAACATTCATCCATCCATCGAACCATCCGTACATCCTCACAAACTTTCGCATTTATAATATTAGTAGGAAGTAGCATAGTAGGATAACTCTGACATTCTGATATAAACATTTTTAATCACTAAAGTCGTAGAAATACATGTAAAACATTAAGTTACTCAGCAGGTAATTCAAGGAAACAAAAAAATATTTCCCAATTTTGTAGTAATAAGGAGAATCAATGGGCAATTGTAATTTTGTAAAAACAGACATGATTATAATTATTATAGGTATCTTAAACTGCTTTACCCGCAAACAACAATTATAAATTTAACATGTTACATGTAACTTGTAGATTAGAATGATTGTCAAAACACATAACAGCATAATGCAAATTTCCCAGCATCTGGTTGATGAACAAACATTTCAAAAATCTCATACATGTACCGAGTGCCCCAGCTGATCGCAATGCTAAATTCCGTGGACCGCTTCATGAATATATTTACCAATTGCACCGTCTCCTTGTGTTCGTAAATGCAAATGTGTCAGCAATATTTTAGCTACGTACATTGTAAGATTTAGAATCTAGGACAATCCCATTCAAAATGTAATAGTCGCTAGCTATATCTTGATTGAATTTTTGAGGTTTTGAAGACAAGTCTTTTTTTATTGTTAATGTGGTCACAATGACATGTGTACAGATTTAATTTACATAAATTACAGATGGATCAAGTCAGGAAAAACTCAAATATTCTCAAGTTCCTTGTTACGAAAAGACAAACATTTTAATTTACTTTTAATTAATGTTTTAGAGAAGTATATGACATATATTTGGTGACTCAATCAAATCGCTATTATAAGGTGTAATGTATTCTGTTTTTTGAAACCAAACAACAAAAAAACGGCAAAAATAAAAAGAATGGGAAAGAAAAATGCCGCAGATGCTCTCTTACGGACTGATGTAAAAGTAATTACAATCCTGCCTCATTCTATGAATACTCATTCTAAAGAAGCATTCTTTAAGAGCTTATTTAAATTTAACACAAGAACAGAATACGTTGAAAAGGAATAATTATTAGTGGCATTTGCATTTCCTTCTTGAACAAAACAAATTAATTCGTTGTCTGAATTCGTAAGGGATTACACCTCCATTAGCTGTGAAATATTATGCTTTTTAATAACGCTTTGTTTACATTATACAATTACCTTTTATGACGACTCAGAACAATAATAATTAAATACTTAAGAATAATGATTGCATGTTGTATGCAAAGAACAGCGGTAATTGGCTTGTTGAGCATATTTCGAGGATTAATTATGAACTGCTTCGGTGGCATGACGGTCGGAGTATAGTGCTACAGTTTTCAGAGTTGCGGTTAGAATTTTGTTTTGTGAGTTCTACAAATTATTGTTTTGAGATTGGATGTTCTTTGTCTATACTAATATTATAAAGAGGTAAAGTTTGTGTGTTTGTGACGTTGTAGGGGGTAATCTCTGGATCTACTGAACCGATTTTAAAAATACTTTCTGTGTTTAATACTTAGTCCATTTATCGGGGAGTGTCACAGGCTAAATAATATCACGCTATGACTTATAGGAGTGGAGCAATAATGAAATATGTTTAAAAAAAGGGACGCGTTTTTTTCGCCGCCCAAAGAAGCTAGTGTACAATAAACTTATTTATCTAAGTCCCCGCCACACAGGATGTCTGTCGTCTGCAGATGATATAATAATATTTCTTACCAATCTATTGTTATTGCATCTGAATTCAATAGATATCTAGCTCTCCTTAGTATCAGAAGTCACAATGTATTTCTCTACACTAGCAATTAATTCATGTAGAACGCTTGTAGGTGTAGAGGTAGAGTGACATCTGGACATACGCTTAATTTATTAGGATCATTATTCACTGGTAGGATGGATCCGGTCTGGCGTCTAAGTGACGTAATCCACGCCTTTATACTTGGAGCTTTTTCTAAAGCTCTGTAAAATATTGGTCACTGAGATTGCTTTATTCTAACACAATGACATGTTTCTATTCGCTTCTATATTGTTGAATGCTTTATTCGAATAGAAAATTGCACATGTTTTTAGACGTTGACTCGTTGTTGAAGGATTTGGTAAAATTGTTTATTGAGGATTCAGTAAATGTGCTTTTTTTTCATAATAAGTGTTGTTTATTGAGGTTTTAGTATTTTCTTTTATAATAAGTGATTTCTTGCATCTATGTTTATTTACTTTTCAATATTATTTACTTTTCTTACAAGCTAATCCTTGTAATCCGTCATACATGAGAAGCGTAAACCAAAAAATATAATAAAGCACAGTGACTTAACCCCTACACAGGTATATAACAAAATTACAAATCTACTAAGCTAAGGCAAATGATATTCCTTCTGTCATGTCAAGACTAACCCTTGATGAAGTATTACTTTTTACGATAAAACTGAGGCGCTTATACCGCTCGCTCGTGCGAACTTTTTGCGGGTAGATATGCCCTTTAACGCTCATCTCGCAAAAAGTTTTTCCACCATAAACGAGAATGTAAGTAAAAAAAGTTACAGATGCAAGTTCAACGAGTTGGTAAATTTTCTTACAGAACTTAGTAGGCGTGGAATTGTCACGATATTTTTTTTAGTTTTACCTGTTTGAAATATCGAAGGAGTATTTCGAATGGAACGAAAAGGTTTGCACAATTGCACGAACCTCTTTTAAAGTTTAATAGTTTTTCAATTTCTGGTGTGCGATTGGAAAAAGTATGTAGATCAGTCATTGATTTACAAAAAACCAAAGATACACACTCCACTTCCCAAAAACGTCCGCAACAAATGGGCGCATTGTGCACTCTTTTCAAATTAGTATCGCGTTGTTCTACCGGCAAACGTCAATCATTAAATTTTATTGCTTTATGTGCATTACTTTTTAAATACAACTTTATGTCATGCGTGTAAGATTGAATTTGAAAAAAGAAATATGTTTACGATATTACTATACGTATTTATTGCGTATGTTTAATTTGGTGACACTTTTGGCTGTTAGTTTTGTTTGAAAATGTGCATCTAGGGTTTTTTATAAATCAATGAGATCAGTAATAGCTTTTTAAAACTTCTTGTTTTTTAATTTATTACTTTAATGTTGTTAAGTTTCCTGATTCGAATGTTAGCAGCGATGTAGTAGCAGATTAGGATGAAGTAGTGTTACTAACCCTCTTTCATCATTAACATCACCATCACCATCTTATCAAAATAAATTATAACGGACATGGTAGCAAAGATGTTGAGCGAAAAGTCTCCCAATTGGTTTGCATCGTGTTGTGATCGAGGACTGTTGCTCATACTGTGCACATGAGACTGGTCAGACCGGGATTATATGCATTATGACAGCGACAGAGTAAAGTCTTTGCATGACTTCCGTACTTTGCTTTTATTCGCGGTTTTATATCATGTGCGATACAGCCATTTTGCCGTAGCTACTTGTTAAATTAAATTAGTAAATATTACAGAATTATCACTAAGTGAAATAAAACTAATTACCAGAGCTTATTAGCAAAACTAAATATCCTTAGAACCATTAGTGACCTAATTAAACGCGCTTCACATAAAATGATGTAATAACGCCCGTTCTGAGTGCGTACGTGCTTAGTGATGACCGTATTAAATACTTAGTAAGGTAATATTGTTGGTTACGACCTTAATTTATGATTATTAATGTTACGTTAATGAAAATAGGATTGTCATAACATGGAACAACAACAATCGATAACTTCTTAATTAGTTATGGTTTATTTAGTTTTAGATCATTGCGCTTCTGGACAAGCATAATTAAAGTCTGTACTCCTTTTTTTAACAAAATGGCAAATACTTTGGTTTAAGATAAACAACTTGACTAATTCTTGAAAAGATCATATTAGTTTTACTAACAGTATTTCGTAGTTTTAAACCTGTCTACGGTTACACCGTATACACACAAAATAATTTTACAAAAAAAGTTGCAGTTATTTTTTAAAGTTGTTCTTATGGTTTTTTTTACATCCTCTTGCTTATTATGAAATAATCCTCACACATCGCCACCTAGTCCCAAACTAAGCAAAGCTTGTACCTACTATGGGTACTAGACAACGGATAAACATACTTAAATACTTTTTTTTTTGTAAATACATACATATTATACATAGAAAACACTCAGACCAATGCAAACAATCATGTTCATGCACACAAAGATTTGCATTGAGCGGGAATCCAATCCGAGACCTCTGCGTAGCAGCCATGTAATATACCGACTGCGCCACAGAGGTCGTCGTAAATATCTTTAAACATGATAACTAATGTTAATACAACCCTTGCTTGAGATTCTAGCTTGAGCTTTCCTCAGTTGCTCAAACTATAACAAAAACAAAAGGTCAGTCTGTGTAGTACGTTTTGTTTCTCCCCATTGCTAACTTCGTTGGATACAGTATATAAAAACAGATACGGAAGTTTATATTCTCTGAGATTGTAACAGTTACTGATTTCATCGTGATTTTGTCCGAACGTTTTAGATAATAATCTTATTCAACAGAAAGATGGAACGGGAGGGAAATCAATCAATCGCTCAAACGGATTGAAGATAGTGTAGGTAAGTGAAAAAGTAGAATAAAACAAGAATTGGAACAGTTTTAACAGTTATAAATCATGCATGTCAATTCTTGTTCCGTAAAATCGTAAAAAATTCTGTTATGTTAACTTTTAGTTGTCAAATAGTTTTACCTATTGTGTGATATTTTGACAACTAAAATTTAACTTAACCGATTTTTTAACGATTTTATGGAACGAGAATTGACATGCTGCTTATATTGGGTTGAAATCAAATGCTTAATTACAATATTTGGAAGTGAGAAAAAGAATTGGAAGTTAAAAGTGTGTTAGTTGGTATCATTACAGTGTTTTATAGTCTTAAAAATGTAGACAATAAAAAGTTATTTTTTAATATCTTTTTTTATAAAAAATACCGTCACTCTTAACTTATGTAACACATCGTTCTCTGAATCAGTTACGAAGTAATTGGAAAAATAACTAACGACTGATGCAATTGCAATATGCAAACTTTTTTTTTTAAAGAATAATTAATTTATTGAAAGGTAAAATATGAATAATATTCATGTAGTGTGAGACAATGAATACAAAACGGTCACTTCATTAAAGTAAACAGGGCAAATTTTTATAATATTATAAAGGAGAGAAGAAAAATAGAACAAAACGAACCTTAAACTAAGACGCTTAGCTAGCACGGTATTAGAAGGTCAAAGCGCAGGCAGTGCATGGAGCCCGTTTTTGTAGAATTTTGCAATAACTCCCTTACTCATAAACGCCTCTTAAATTTAACGACTGTTTAGCGAGTTTTTTATTAGGAAAACCAACCTTATACCAAACAAAACCGTAAGAATTCAAGCTAATCAATTGACTAAAATTTAGGAGGCGTTTATGAGTAAGGGGGTAAGTGGTTAATCCATACTAAAGTTATAAATGGGAAAGTGTGTCTGTCTGTTTGTCTTACTTTCACTGCAAAACGGACCCACGAATTGACGTGATTTTTTAGTAACATTCTTTTTGCCCCTTTCTAACCCCCCACTTCCCAAAAATAACAAAGACGCAAGCGAAGCCGCGGGCAAAAAGCTAGTATAATAATAAATACTAACGAGTTAATAATAAGGTTATATAGTAACAGTTAATCTAACTATTATTTCTAGATTCAATTATCTCTCTACCATAATTCTTTACTATACGCGTAGCATGTATTGTAAATCCTGGGATTATTATTGCTGTTAAATTTAGCTTTGCAAGAGTTTCACCATAATGGCGCGTGTATTACACTTGACGGTAATCTTTAATATATTGTAAGAGTAGAAACTATAGAGAGATTAAATATAATTTAAGGGCTGTTTTGTCTGCATAATGCTTGGGATAACTGTTTATTTTGGTTTGTGTGTTTGTATGTAATTACTCAGAGAAAATTTAACTTTGTATTTTTATTAGTTGTTTAGTATCTCTATTATAACGACTTGTATGTCTGTGACTAGGTAACTTTGTGAGAATGTGTGAGGGATATAATATTATACTTACTATAGTACGTCACCTCATAAAAGTCAAAAGAGATAGAAGGTAATATATAAGAATAGAAGACCCTTAAGTGCAAGCGAGATAGATATAGAGAAACGATATGGTCCTAAGACTCAGATAATAACGTACGTAGTATATAAGTACGTAGTATGTTTTCTACTTTTGAACAAAAATACATTAAAATATGTCGCACCTATAAAACAAGAAGTTTGTAGGTTAGATTTAGAAAAATTTTGAGTGTTAAAAACATACAAGAAATAAAATTGAACACCAACCACCAACAAATGAAACCATTGGAACATGATAGCTTGCTGCATTTTTGTATGTTTACGTCGGAACAAAATATACTATGTTACAAAGTAACAAACTATGTAACAATGATATCACGTGTCACAAGCATTTTTGGTCACTGTTTGAAAATTTTAAAATGTTCTAAAAAATAAATGAATTTCAGCTAAAGGACGTTTTACTGTCACCATAATAATTTCTCTTCCTCCACGATGACCCTTTGCTACAGCGTTTTATGACCATCTTGTTTTGATAGATGTGCAAACTTTCCCTTGCAGGGCGTTTATGACATCCATGGAATGAGATCGGGTGGTGAAAACGTGTATTCTTACTGAAGAACAGTTGTTGTTGTAATAATCTTCTTTATGCATATAGAGCGAGCAGATCAGATACTTTATGATATCATAAACTAATCAAAGTTCTTACCTAGTTTCTTTTCTCATCAGAAAAATACCAGCAGTAGTATCACAAAGGGTTCCATTTATTGGTTATTTCTTATTATCAGGTGCTCTTGAACTTTATTACGTTGATTGACGATAAACTAAGAAAACTAAAAAGTTTGTTAACAGATTTGCCATTAAACCAAACCGCTTATGAAGTTTTGTAGTTTTCTTATAAGAACGGCTGTGGTTGGAAAACGTAATATAATTATGACTATTTCAGCGTTAAAGTTGCAGTTGAAGTTTCTATCGGAGTTACAGAAACAGGATTTAAGTTAAGCTTAACGCTTTTAAACTTCCCTAACTCGTGACGTAATAAGGTGAGTATGCCTGAGACTACATAACCTCTAATATTTCAAGTTAACGCTCTTGTTTTTGTAACAATACTAGCACTATTAGGCTTATTGCAGAGCGTTGTGTCTTATAACGATTGCTCTCGATTCATATTCGACGCATAGCTTGGTTTGCTCTTTAAGTGCAATTACCGGATAGTCTTGTGGCTACAGCTATCAAAAATGTATAAAATAAGACCTAATCTTACATTCCATGGATTCTCTGAGCGAATGCCGGGTCCATCGCGTGATAGAGGACGGAACACTTGCATAACAGCGTTTGGGACTTTTGACCCAGATGTAGGTTTAAGGAGGCCTCCTTACAACCTTAAATAGCAGGCATACAATTTCGTAAAAAGGTATCCGTATATCGCATAAACTCTTTGTTCAAATGGACCTACCAGATAGCGTGTTCTGCGTTTTCATTTAGAGACAATAAACTACTCCTGGCTTGCTCTATACTGGGGTACTTTACTCTCCACTGATTCTCGATCGTACATTTGCTTAGTATCAGAATTCTCGTTGGTGCTTTAAAACTAGTAAATTCAACTGGAGGTATGGCTCTTTAGTAAGACGTTGTGCCCACTTACACCATGTCAAAAGAGTAGTGTAAAATGGTACTGAGTTAAACAGTATCTAGTCAAATTACCGAATATGGCTTTACTCTGTAATTTTATGATAATTTAGATTATAACACTTTCTTGTTACCACAGCCATTCTAAACGATTATAGATGCAAGAATGGTGCTTGGCACGATAATAGGTATCAGTCCGGAAATTGTTCTTAGCCAAGTCCGGTATCGGAAGTTGGATGTTATATACCCGAAAAGGGCTTTATTAAATATGTTTTTTCCGGTAAAGGTTTGTTATACCTCAGTACTTCGTAATAATAATGATGTTTTCATGCCGTAATATGCAGCTTGTATGTTTGTTATTCTTTTATTTATTGGCCGTATTAGGTTAAAAGGTGTCGTAAATTATAAATTACGAGTATTTACAACAAAGTAAAATAAACGCAAACGTGGAAACAGGTCTTACTGCAATTAAATACTTCTTTTTAGACGTTATTTTCTCTCTCTCTCTTTGTGTGATAACGGATTAATTGTTATTTGTTCTAAATATTATGTATTTTATCATCTTATACAATGCTATTGATACTTTCTAATCAATTTCACTTACGAAGCATCCGTAAACATCCGGTAGAATCAATTATTTGCATACTACTGACCTACTTGGTTGTTAATAAAATGTTTAGGCAGCTAAATGTCTAAGCGAGTGTAGGTTTCTTTTAATAAGTATAACATGTCATTGACAAGTTTTTTTAAAAGTATACAAAATGACAATAAGATGTGTTGGTTCAATGATAGACAGGACTAACCACGCCTTTAAATAAACAATAATACTGACTCCTACGTGCATATTATTAGTATGATCTAGTTGCAGCGTATAAAAACTATTATGTATCATTTTGTGCCGTCAATAAAGTGATACTATAGGTATTAGTGTAAGGTATGTAGTGTAATATAGAGTATCACCACACTATTTTCTGCTAAAGGGTTTTGTAAAAGACGGCTAAAGGATGTCTACTTAACAGGCAATATCTGTCTCGGTACTGTACCTGATTATCTTATTGTCTGTAACGAGCCATTTTTACACCGCGCAAAATATTAAAGATTGCCTGATGTTAAATCCAAAAACACATGGTTTTTAAAATAAACTAAGTAATATTTAATTGTTATTAACAAAACAATCACAGATTTTTTTCATACGTTTTTATTCAAAAACGTAGAGAATTATAATTATCTATATCCGACATAAATGCTATAATATATTCATTTAAAGTGTTCATTTTCATTTTTAATATTACTTACGTGTTAATTTATGCATATAAGAGCGATAATCTTTGCCCAATCAACGATAAATTTACAAATCCCAACACAAGAAAATAAAACTGAAATAGCTTACGAAGAGTTATAAAAACTAGAAAATAAAAATTGAAAGGTTTTACTTCATTCTGAATAACAGTTCACTGAAAACTGTCAAAAGAGATTGGAAGATTTAAGGGTACTTGGGATATGTGTGGAGTTCTTAGATAACACGAAACCCCAGGCAATAATGGACCTTATAGTCCTATTTCTATACGTGTATATAGCGACCCGTAGTCCTTAAGGTGAAGTTGATGCTTTGTATGAGCCCGATCATATTTTTTTATTATTTCCTTTCCCCTTTACATGAAACAGAAGGGAATCGTATTATTCGCTTGTACGTTTTCACTTCACCTCTTCCAAATAAGTATATATCATATTATTCGTCGACGTATTTCAGTAGAGGTAATGACGATTGTTATACCTCAGTTCTTCGTAATAATAATGATGTTTTCATACTGTAATATGCACATTGTATGTTTGTTATTCTTTTATTTATTGGCCGTATTAAGTTCAAAGATGTCGTAAATTATAAATTACTTACAACAAAGTAAAATAAACGCAAACGTTGAAACAGGTCTTACTGCAATTAAATACTTCGTTTTAAGAGAATACTATAGAATACGATAGTAATAAGACTGACAAGAGCTTATGTAAGCTGTCTATAAGAGCATTTATCCAAAGTGGTAATTTTAGGATTTTACTAAATAAAGTATGAACAGGTAGTAACGGCTAAGGCATTATATTAAGGAGGCTACCTTAAACCTACATATTGGTCTTAAGTTCTAGACACTCCTTCGATCGCAAATGTGCCCTTTTCAATCACACCTGTTGTGTACCCAGCAGATAATCCATAGACTGGCTGTCAAGAAAAATAGTCTAATAAAAATGTAGAAGCCGATTTAACAATTACTTATCACAATTGACGACCGACCTCTGTGGCGTAGTGGTTATTTAACATGACTGCTACGCAGAGGTCTCGGGTTCGATTCCCGCTCGATGCAAATCTTTGTGTGTTGTGTGTTGTTGGTCTGGGTGTTTTCTATGTATAATATGTATGTATTTACAAAAAAAAATTTAAGTATGTTTATCCGTTGTCTAGTATCCACAGTACAAGCTCTGCTTAGTTTGGGACTAGATGGCGTTGTGTGAAATAATTTTGCACAAGAAAATAAAAAAAATAAAACACTTTTGCTCGCTCTGAAAGGAAGCAATCACTTTTATCAGAATTATTAAACTTTATAATAATTCAATTTAAAACTGTTTGCAGGTTAATTGATAATCTAAAGTTTTAACTCTACCTATAACACGGGTTGTCGGCACCCGTCGAGGTGTTATAAAACTTCGCCGCTAATGCAATACGGAACTTTATTAACTGGTTATTTCTACAGTTTTCATTAAATACTTCAATGAAACTAAAATAAAATATAATAAGTATGTTCTTTACACATTTACACGCCATCTTGTTCAAAACTAAGCAGAGCTTGTACTATGGGCCAGATTCAGAGACCTTCTCGAGAATTTCTCGCATGAAAAAGTTTACTTTCATTATTTATTACTACAAAGTAAACTTTTCATGCGAAAAGATTACTTTAATGTTGTTCAAATTCAGAGATAGTAACTAGACTTTGCTAAAGTAAAGTCAAAGTGCGGTCTCTGAATCTGGCCCTATAAGTACTAAAGGACAACAAGAAGTTGACTTCATTTGACTGTAATAATAAGGGAAGGTTATTTACCCAAAAAGTGACTGGTAGTGATTTCGTGCTTAATAAATTTGAAACGAAATGTCAATATAGTACATTATTATAGTTATTACAGAGGATTTTTTAGCAAATATAACGGTGAAGCATAAAATTTTAATATAAAATCATTTTAGCCAACAAACCTGTAGTGTACTTAGCATATTATTTGCTTAAGTAAGTACGTACATACTAAGTTAATAGTTAATCTTTGAAATGAAAGTTATATTATAAAAAAAACAATTTCATTTGAATAAAGTCTTCATTTTATTTTATGCTACAAAGATTTTAGAAATTATTTAAATAGTAGGTAAGCTGCAACAAATTAACTAGCAAGATCGTTATTGGTCGTGATTAATAGTAATTATTGTAATAAATTGTGAAGACTCTTCTAATAGGCCATTACGTTCAATGAAGGCCAGGACTTGGTAGGATTATTTTAGAGATATTGTTATTATAAATACGATTTTGTAAAAAGATATTTAAGGATAAATTCTGTTTTCAAAGTAAGATATAGAGCGCTATTTGTGTTAATAAATTTTAGGAAATTTGTTCAATCAGAAACGACTCAATTAGTTTTCTTTAATAAAATATCAATTCCTCGACGACCTCTGTGGCGTAGTGGTTAAGTAACATGACTGCTACGCAGAAGCCTCGGGTTTGATTCCCGCTCAATGCAAAACTTTGCGCTGTGTGAATGTGTGAAGAATTTAAAGTGACTTTTTCAGACATAAAATTACTGATAAAAAGCTCGGCGCTTTCCATGTAGGTATAAAGAAACAGAAATGAGCTTATCACTGTGTTCTATAACTACATTATTGTATTCTATTTTAGTAGTAGATAACAGCTTTATTCAGTCACTTAGAGAACTAAAATCTCAGAACACGTACTCTAATGGCAGTTAAGAGTTTAATTTTCAAAGCGCTTTGACTTCCTTTAATGGACCATCTGGTTACGCTAACAGCTAACTCTCTTTGCCATTATTTAACATTGTCGTATCTTTTTTATCAGTTGAAGCAACATTCTAATTTTATTATAAACAAAAGGACATTGGAAGTATAATAAATAGATTGATTACTAATGTCATTTAAATATTTTACAATAATAATGAGCAGGATTATTTCTGTTTTCGTAGTTTTGTGCCCGTATCTGACGGATGGAAAATAGTTACCACATTTACTCATTCTGTGATTGTCGTAAAACCACCATGAGTGCAGTAATCGTAATTATATCAATTCCTCCATGTAAAATTACGTTGTAAGTAGCATGAAATATCTACAGAGAAGAAATTGAAAATAAACATTTTTTTTCTTTTCTTTTCTTTCTTTACTGAGGCAATAGAAGAGAAAAGGTCCTTCAAAAGAAGATTGTAAGGTTATTGAAGGAAAGTTACAACAGTAAACGTCTTATGAATAAAATAATAAGTGACGCAGCAGACAAATCTAGTGCGTCATGAATTGTCGACACATTATAATGACCCCAAATCGTATGAGTACAGCATGCTT
Organism: Schrankia costaestrigalis; assembly: GCA_905475405.1. NCBI lineage: Eukaryota > Metazoa > Arthropoda > Insecta > Lepidoptera > Erebidae > Schrankia > Schrankia costaestrigalis. The sequence goes on along the minus strand of FR997843.1, from coordinate 10,104,342 downwards.
CCACTGGTTATTATCGTTTTCTCGATTATTAACTGAATAATTACTCACTCATCTGTCTGATGGACTGCAATTATTGCCGTCCATAATGCCTGCAACTTAATTTCTTAATTACCAATGCTGGAAAAATAAATTACTCTTAATGAATCGATTATGAGAATTTTGTTCAAATTTTTAAACGTTCATGTCGAATGTGAGTGTAATGTTCTGTTCAATGATTCAATGATGAAATGTCTCGTGTAAAATTAATAAGAACAAATAACTAGTTTGTATAGGACCTTTGTATAGGAAAATATCGAAATTATAAACTATTTTAAAAACAGTGGCAGTTTGTTTCTTCTAGATTCTTCTTATGGCTTGTCCCTATCTGCATAACTGACGGTATCTGGCAGGTAAACCTTCCGACTTTTGTAAGTAGTTATGCCAAACCAAATGAATAAAATTAAATGGTTTGTTATTGTATTCACCAGGGACAAATATTAATGCCGACTTTAAAACACCCACGAAATGAGTACCAACAGATAAAATGACCGTTAACGTCAGATATACTCATAACGTTATCCGTCACATTGTTTATAATAAAGTCAAGCTTTTGAAATAATAGCAGTACATTCAAAAGTAATATTGCTCAATAAACATTACTCTTACAAAATATTTTATTAGGCAATATATTCAAATATAATGAGTCCACTGCATATTTGTATGTAATAACATAAACAACAGGGAATAATCGATGCGATAATACTGAAAGTGTCACTAAAACAAATAATAATCTCTGACTTGGTCATTTTGCAGCTTATTTTGGTACATTGCGTTTTAATGTTACTTTATTCTTATTGTGTGTATTATCATAACAGCCCATTTATGTCCCGCTGCAGGGACGGGCCTCCTCCCGTGACGGAGGGATACTAGACCTACTAATACCACGCTGGCCAAACGGATTGTTATAGGGTTTAATTTAAAATTTTCCTTATTTTTATTACGTAAAGATAATATTCATGAATAGTCCCTTAGTCGGTTTTTACGACACCCATGGGATGACATGGGGTGGTGACATATTGTATTCTTACTCCGTCACCACACGGAGAAGAAATTACTTATCAATTGTGTGTATAAATTACTGTTTACTAAAATTATGATCATTTAACAAATTTTAATGATATTTATACTAGAATTCCGTTCATTTGTGTGGCCTGCGCTTTTTCAAAACCCACGGAGTTCATCTTTCTCGTATATGATTATGGCACTCCGTGAGCCGATGAAGAATTACTATTTTAAGCTAATTCGTTATTAGAGTCATCTTCGATAATTCTGAACATACATAACACCTATAGTGCTTATTAGTTAACTGTGAATACGAATACATCTCCTGTCTGATTCCATACCGAATCACTGTCTACCACAGACCTCAGTCTATTGAAGTAACCCATCTCTCACTGCACTTTAATTAGTTTAGGACAGACATGTCTTGTCTATATCAATACATATCAAGATAGTCCGTTTTGCAGGTAACGTCGGTATATTGTGTTAAATTTAATTTGAAAATAATATTGGTACTCGTGGAAGTGACAGGTACTAATTGGGTAGAAACGGAGAAATTAAAATAAAGTTGATAGACGAACGTTGTTTTTTTAATTGGTAGAAAACTTCATTTTAATGTCTTCAATCAATGATTATTTTTTGCGTTTCTATAATATTATTGAACAATTTTTTTCCGACATTGGTCTTTAAAAAAAACCCCGTTAAGTTTGGAAACCAATACGATACATACACCAACAATTTATACCACTATTCATAGTTGTAATTTGTTTGAATAGAGTATAGAATGTAAAACATTTCATAAATAAATTTATATAAGAAAAGGTAAGATGTTTATCTTTATTTATGTATGTAAGGCTTTATTTATATTTAAGGCTGTTTAAAATAGTTATAACTACTCGTAAAAAAATCAAACTTTTGTCAAACAAGAAATCTGGTGCATAGAAACTTACTAACTACTAAAATGTTAAGCAAAACATTCCTTGTAGCAGATTTGATACAAGACTGCTAACGAGTTTCATCTCCTTCCAAGCAAAGAGGCTGAAATATTACGCTAGAGTACCGCAGTAATCTATCAAAGACATGTAACAAGTACTATGCAAAGCTTTCCAAGAAGTAACATGCCTTGGAATAGTACTCTATGTAGCATCATTCGTTTCAGTCATATCTACGAGTATGTTTTGTTTTAAGTAAAGAAACCAGATTATGTAAAGTGTAGATATGTTCACTTGCAGTAAGAGTAAGTAAACTAGTAAATAAATACTTTCGTAGTAAACCCATACTAATATTATAAACGGGAAAGTGTGTCTGTTTGTCTTTCTTTCACGACAAAACGGTGCGACGAATTGACGTGATTTTTTAAGTGGAGGTTGAAGGCATGGAGAGTAACATAGGCTACTTTTTCCAGGAAAGGAGAACAGTGCTACCCTGAATTTAACGCGAGCGAAGCCGCGGGCAAAAGCTAGTTAGTCAATACATTTAAGTCTATAGCATTTGGAACTGAGCGACGACGATGATGTATAAGGTATTATGTATAAACGTTGACGAATTAGTGCAGGTTTATAAGAAAGGCATAAAGCGTGTTTGTGTACTCGTATGTAAACGAGGATATCGTTTTACTCTACGTAGGTATATAATATTTTTTCAAAGATATTAAAATAAAACGCGATTGTGTGGACTTTGCAGTGTTTACGGAGCATGCGAATGCATATCACAAGTATCGAAACAAAATACAGAGTGTTACAGTTTAGTGGTAGTGAGTTAATGGATGCACTTCATTCAATTTTAGCTGCAGAGATTTAGGTTAACAAGATGTGAAACCCTTGTTATAGAATTGATAAGTAACTTCTTTTAAATAATTAATAAAATATAATTATACCTTACATTTCGTACCTAGATATTAAATAGTGTACTCTTTTAAATTATTTTAATTAATAATTATAATTAAATTCTTTTTCTTTATTTAAATTAAAAATTATGAACCAGTAAAGAAAATTATTAAGTGCTAAAGGAGCCGTCCAAAATGTACAGTTATATTTTCACTACAGCCTGTATCAGCTGTGTTTGTCTGATTGGAGCACGTTCCACATCGGATGCGACGTGACGCCATGGTGTCAGAGTGACAGATCGTGACAACACGACACAGTTGTACCTACTACTCACTGACGGAGTGTCATGTATTCCGTAGGGAATCTCATGCTGTTTGTGGCCGTAATGGAAGCCAGTTTTATTTTTAGCTTTGATAATATTGAAACCATACGTCTATTTCCTTTACTTTTATAGATCCCTAGGATCAAACCCTGTGTCAAAGTTGACTGTGGCGTAGTGGTTATATAATATGACTGCTACGCAGAGGTCTCGAGTTCGATTCCTGCTCAATGCAAATATTAACATATGTTCATACACACAAATATTTGCATTGACAATCATTTGTTTGCATTGGTCTGGGTGTTTTCTATGTATAATAGTGGAAAAAGACATGCTGCGCCGACTGAAAAAAAAAGAAAATTGGGTTAAGGGCAGGGGAGTGATGATGATTCTTAAAGCTTAAATTACTAGTTACCTACATACTAGATATCAGTTTGGTTAAGCATCTGTTGCAATAAGTTATGTAATGAAGTGTGTTTATTATTTAGTATCACATGTGCACTCGTATCGTTTGCCAAGAAATTTAATAAGACCGAAACATATTATCATTTTGTTGGAACTCCGCTAAAGAGAGGATAGTTTTAATAAAGAAACAATGTGAAGTTGTTTCTTTATTAAAACTCTTCAAACGGTTAAAGAGTTAATACTTTCTGAAATAGTTCTAAGTTTTCCACATAAAGAGTTAAGAATACAGACATTTTACTTGAAGTTGCGCTGTATGTATTGTTTTCAAGTAAGGTTCGAGAAACTTGGTCTTAGCAACAACTTGTTGTGTTTCACCCACCATTTACAATTTGCGATTGTGTGTACCAACATTTAACCTACTTTACACATTTCTGTTCAAATTTTCTCCACGTATAGTTCGCTCGTTTCACATAACGTCTGAATAAAATTTAGCTTTTTTGTTCACTCGAATGGATCTGTATGGAGTTAGTGATGCTTCAAAATAAAGCTCTTTTACAATGCGATAAATATATCGGGATCTTTGTTAGACAGTATAAGAACCATTCTTCTTACTTATGTATTCATTGTTACATTTTGTGTGCTTATCTGAATTTAGATATAGGGCTTATATAAGTCGTACCCACACACTATAGAGGTTTTTTCTCTATAAAAGGGGTCCGCAATGAATATGCGAAATACGCAAGGTCGATGATCAATTTGTCGAATGAATTATTTGCCAACCTACTTCTGCACTATTGATCCTCAAAGCGAAATGTTTTTTGCCGAAATATTTATGATCGACGAACGATTAGCCGAACGAAATTTTTACCAAAGTATTTATAGTTAACGACCGATTGAATTAATTTAATCGACATCTTATAAAAAATCGTTCATCGACCATGTCTATATAGCATAAATATTGCGGACCCGTATAATAGAAGGTAGTTTTGACAAAGAGCAAGCATTCCGGTATATTATTAAAGGATAATTCCTACAAAAAGTTTTACAACTCTGTATTATTCTCACTTAGAAGGATAAAATGTCAGATCTAAGAAACATTTTCTTTTTCCGTGAAACGTTACAGTGGCAATGATTTTGTTACGTTTTCCTGCTACGATTAAGTACGGTACAAAATGTTTTGGAAACTGTATAATTTAACATTATGTATATCTAACTTAAAACAGACTGGATAGAGGAATCTACTAGAATATGACATCTACTGTTTGTAGTTTTTTAACTAGCCAAATCAATTTTGACTCTAAATTTTATGGTTTAACAATAATTATGTTAGGTCCTTAAATTACAATTGAAATTCTATTAATGATTTACAGAGATACAAAAAAAATAATAATCAAATAACTTGCTTCTGAGAGCTCTTTGGAATCCAGTCGCTGAAGCGCTTTAGAGCTAAAGGACGATAGCCAGATTCTATACTGGGAATAAAACGTAAAGGGAATTACCATACACTTCACCCTGAGTACGCAACTCAAGGACAAGACGTCTTCACCAAAACTACGTATGATCTCTACTGCTAAGGTTCACAATGACCTATACTTTGACCTCTACCTACTTTGAATTTGGAAATGACAAGTGAAGATCAATGTTGTATTCTATTTACTGAAGTATCCTAAAGATTAGTAAAAGTGTAGTATAGTCAGCTATCGTTCTTTTCCCATTGAAGTTTTGTAAGTCTCGAATAAAAGCATAGGTTTAACATTCCTCACACACTCACACAACGCCATCTAGTCCTAAACTAAGCAAAGCTTGTAGTATGGATACTAGACAACAGATAAACATACATAAATACTTTTATTTGTAAATACATAAATATTATACATAGAAAACACCCAGAGCAATGCAAATTGCAAACAATCATGTTCATACACACAAAGATTAGCATTAGCGTTACTTTTCAAATGCAAAACCCGGTTAAAAAGTACTGTAAAAATACCTTCTATTTCTGATTGCAGGATTTAGATGTTCGTTGTACGTTTGCTACCAAAAATCGGAGAACACGTTTTAGATATTCGAAAGTTACACTTCTGAATTTATTTCACTTTATTTACATTTAAACAGTTTCTGTTTTAAAGAAAACTGTGATGAATATAGTGACTTGTAGGTTAGGTGAATGATTATAATAATATATCATATACAGGAAGAGTTTGAGTGAAATTTTTACGACAAATACGGAGAGTCCCTATTCTGTCATAAACCCAAAATACCCTAAATTGCCTCTGAGGGATGTTTACGTCTCTAGCAAAGACGACTTTAAAACCTAAAACTCAATTTCAACTTGTGGGTCAAGTCACCCTCAATAACTGGAGATTGGTTGTCAAATCAGTGGTATATTTAAAAATCATCAAATGTACAACAAGTACGTTTATGACGTTATTGTAACATCAGAATATTTTTAATGTATACCTACTAATATTATAAAGAGGTAAAGTTTGTGTGTTTGTGACGTTGTAGGGGGTAACCTCTGGATCTACTGAACCAGTTTTAAAAATTCTTTCTGTGTTGAATAGTTCATTTATCGAGTTGTGTCATAGTATAGTATCACGCTATGACTAATAGGAGTGGAGCAGTAATGAAATATGTTTAAAAAAGGTATGCGTTTTTTTCGCCGCCTAACCAAGTGGGCACGGGTTAGCTAGTAGAGAATAAACGAAGGTAAACCTACAACACACATTATACACAATAACAACAAACTTTTCTTATAAACGTTAGGTACAGATTGCTGCAATGACCATAAATTCTATCCCTCAACTTACTTGACAAATATCGGTTCGATCCTCAAATTATTCTTTCATTAAACAGGATTTAGTGGTTCTAACTAACAAAATATGTAACATATTATTCTTAAATCATTCAGATTTGTTTAATTAACTCCAAAACATTTAAAATAGTTGCAATATTAATAATTATATTTTATAATCTCTTTGAGCTCAAAGTATTTTATATACTCTATCTACGTCCGGAATATCATCCGGGATACCGTCAATGTTGTCCGGTTTAATCTAGAGCTAGGATCGATAACTAGACCATCAACAGGTTCCTGTGTGTACTCGTACATAATAATTAAAGTTCAGTCTTGTTGAGAATTTTATATTAAGAGAGTAAGAAATTATACTGCTGTGTGAATCCTACTTTCTACTAATATTATAAATGCGAAAGTTTGGGAGGATGTATGGATGGATGGATGAATGTTTGTTACTCTTTCACGTAAAAACTACCAAATGGATTTTGATAAAATTTGGAATATCGGTAGTTTAGGGTGTAGAATAACATTTAAGCTACTTATACCACACAGGTGAAGCAGCGAGCATCAGGTAGTAGTTTGATATTTGAATATAATTTTAACAGCAGCAGGTTTGAATTCCACACAGGGTGATTGTCTGTTCAAACCGCAATTTGATTGTCTAGGTGATGTGTTCCATTTACTGTTAATATCCTCTTAAAATTTATCATGGCGGTAAATAAGCGCGATCTATAGCTTGTTGGTATGATTGTAACCTCACTATTTTGCATCGAATATCCCACTTAAAATAAGCACAATATTGTCATAAATCAATATGTGTTTTACGTAAATAAACAACAAAACTAATAAAAGAGATAAAATTTATGATTCAATTGTAAATATTTATGTACTACCAAAGCATGCATATTTTTAATTTGCATACATTTGACCAAAAATAATATTTATTTCTGTTTTCCAACATTTTCCATTCATTGCACTCCATAAATATGTTTACAGTAGTGTTAATAAATAGAACATAACCTAAACCATTTATGAACGAACCCTGTCGGTTAAGGCAAAAAGTAGGAGAGAGGAGAGATAATAATTGTAAACATTAAGCTGAATATATTACTTAAAGTCTAAATTACATACCTACCTCAGCCCATTAATGTCCCACTGCAGGGAAGAACCTCCTCCTGTGAAGAAGGGTTACTTAGCCTACTAATACCACGCTGGCCTGCCGGATTGGTATAGGGTTGAATTTCAAGTTTTCCTTCTTTTTACTTCGTTAAGATAATATTTACGGCCCTTCCTTGATAAATAGAAAAATAAGCACGAAAATTACTCTAACTAGATATGCATACCTAAACAGACAGTCATGAAATATGAAATAAGCAAACTTTCTATAATATTAGTTTACATACGTGCATCGAAATGTTATTTTAGAATATAACCAGTGAACACAGCCTTCAGGGAATATCCATCACACGTGTAGCATAGTCGCTTCACTGATTTGGTTGCCTTTTACATAAACCGATCAATATGTCAGTAGATTTGGGCACAGGTTTTATATAGTGACTGAAAATTAAATTATTAAATCGTTTTTGCACTCGGCAGGGACCATCTTTGGGTGTATCATATTGTGCGTTCAGAGATGGTATCAGCCCTGTGTATCCGTTACCAGATTAAATATATCTTAAAGGGCCTCTACGTCTTGGCTTCGGCCCGATGTGTGCCTACCAAAGAACCGGATCTCCAATAGACCCGAGTATTATGGAAAAGAGAAACATAATAATACTAAGTTTAAATAATAATACTTTTGAAAAATATGCAATGAAATCTAGTCTAATGAGTTGTACGTTAGATAATTTTTAACAAATTTTTTAGTACATTATTTTGTGTAGAGATGAAGTAACAATTAATCTTAATTTGTAAGCGGTGTAAAATTTAATCTAAGAGAGAAATTAACTTTTCTGGAAAATAAAAAACACTTTTAGGAAATAAATTATGTATCCGTATTTTTCGGTTTTCCGCGGCTTTAATCAAGTCGTCAGTCCATCTTGTAGAGAGTCTAGTGACCGATTTCACCGTCATATTTATGTGCGGTCTATAATACAATCTGGCCCAATCTAAATTTTTATGTGGTTCCTCAAATATATCTATATATATAAAACTCAAAGTGACTGACATAGTGATCTATCAACGCACAGCCCAAACCACTGGATGGATCTGACTGAAATTTGGTATGCAGGTAGATATTATGACGTAGGCATCCGCTAAGAAAGGATTTTGATAAATTCTACCCCCAAGGGAATAAAATAGGGGACGAAAGTTTGTATGAAACTTTGCCAATTTTAAACCGATCAGGTTGAAACTTTGCATGCAAATAGTTACTATGACGTTGGCATCCCCCTAGAAAGGATTTTATTAAACTCAACCACTATAGGGATAAAATAGGGGATGAAAGTTTGTATGGAACTTTGTCAATTTTAAACCGATAGATTTGAAACTTTGCATCCAAATAGTTACTATGACGTAGGCATCCTATTAGAAAGGACTTTATTAAATTCAACCCCTATAGGGATAAAATAGGGAACGAAAGTTTGTATAAAGCTTTGTCAGTTTCAATCCGATCGGGCTGAGACTTTGCATGCATATAGATATTATGACGTTGGCACCCCCTTAGGAACGACTTAGATAAATTCTACCCCCAAGGGGATTAAATAGGTGATTAAAGTTTGTATGAAACTTTGTCAGTTTCAATACTATCGGGCTAAGACTTTGCATGCATATAGTTACTATGACGTTGGTACCCCCTTAGGAAGGACTTAGATAAATTCTACCCCCAAGGGGATTAAATAGGTGATTAAAGTTTGTATGAAACTTTGTCAGTTTCAATACTATCGGGCTAAGACTTTGCATGCATATAGTTACTATGACGTTGGTACCCCTTTAGAAAGGACTTTGATAAATTATACCCCCAAAGGGATAAAATAGGGGATGAAAGTTAGCACTAAACTTTGTCAGTTTCAATCCGATCGAGCTGAGACTTTGCATGCATATAGCTACTATGACGTTGGTACCCCCTTAGAAAGTACTTTGATAAATTCTACCCCCAAGGGGATAAAATAGGGGATTACATTTAGTATGAAACTTAGCTTCTCCCATGGACTGCATGTTTTATGTTGCTTGCTCACGAGTAATTTCTCTCAATAGCTTAATAGTTTTAGCGCCTTATGACAGATTAATTATTAAGAACAAAAAATAAGCCCAATTAATCATAATACTTCTGAACGCGAGCGAAGCCGCGGGGAACAGCTAGTTCATAGTATAAAAACGAAATTATCCGTGTCACCACACGGAGTAAAAATACAATATGTCACCACCCCATCTCATCCCATGGGTGTCGTAAAAACCATTTGTGAATATTATCGTAACGAAATAAAAAGAAGGAAAACTTGAAATTAAACCCTGTACCAATCCGTCTGGCTAGCTTGGTATTAGTAGGCCAAGTATCCCTCCGTCACGGGAGGAGGCCCGTCCCTGCAGTGGGACATTAGTGGGCTGTTATGATGATGAAAACGAAAATTAATAAAGTTCAATTTTATTTATGTTGCGGCTAGAAATGTGCTTTAGTTTTTATAGCTTCCTTTTACTATTTAACCTAAATAATGAATTACACAGTGTTTATAGAAGGCAGTAATAAATAACTTTTACACCTGACATATTATTCCTGTTTAATTTTCATTTAACGTCCTCATAAACGCTTATGAAATGGCGCGGCCTTTAATTAGGCAGGTACGTGAAGTATGCTTACATTGTTTTGTAACGTGACGCACCAAATAACCCAATTAACTAGGTGTTAAACAACATTTATTTTTCCCAAACACATCGCAAGAAAGACAGTGTGATTAAATTTAATTATTTCAAAAATACATTCATAATTACCAGCATTTAAATTGTATATTTAAATGGCTAATGGGTAATTAAGTACTGTTTCCACGAACGAGTAGCTCTCGTATTTTTAATTAACATTTTTCTGTTTGTTGCAAAGTCGATTTCTACAGGCCAAACAGGCAATCTGGCGTATAACGGTGCTATATTTACGGGGTACAGAATTTTAGGCTCGAGTTTTATCGCTGGCATACTAATCTCTAACAAAATGTTTCTGTAAAATGCTTTGCTTCCAGTAAACAAGAAGAATTATTCTCTTTTAGAAGATATTAAAGCGCTGCGTAAATTATTTTACGAGAAAGCGTAATATTTTAATATTTTATTAAGTTCTCGCTGTAAGACGCCAAGCGCTTTAAAGCGAACATGCTCATTCAGTGCTCACAAAGTAAAGCAGCTTGAAATCTTCTAAGGTTTTCTAGACTTGTAAGTAGAGATTATTTTTATAATACTCTATGATAGCATTGAAGATCATTCGTATCGCTATACTAAACCTCTTAGCGTACCCGTATAAAGATATTAAGGTAACAAACCCCATTGGACACAAAAGAAAAAGCGGGTGAAAAACTTAATATCGAGTTATGTTTTTCGCATCATTGAAATGCCAGTATAATATGAGATTGAAAAACCATTGATCTGTATTTTTGTAGTTCTGTATTATATCTTCGAAACTAAAGCTGTGACAGTGACATTTTCAAATAGTTGCAAATTGAAACACTCCGAGTCAGTCAGTCTGGAATAGAATTTTTATTGTACACTAGTACATTTTCTAAATAATAGAACTTAAATGAAAAATAAAATGTTGAGCTATTTCTATTGTTTATTGTACCAATCGCGTGCTATTGACAGGTGCATTGTGACGTAATCTCGCCGAGGTAATATGGAACAGATGTTCAATGAGCTCAGTACATGGCATGAGGAAGATATCGGAATGGAAATCATCTGTTTTACTATAATACTACTGTTAGGTTGAATAGAGGTAGAAATGCAGTTTTAGTTTAGAAACTCACACTGTTAGTTTTTATTTAATCTATTAGAAATTGAATACCTACCACAATTCAGGTTTTTAATTACTCAATAAAAATAGTATAATTATTTTTCCTGAGTGATTTTAAGACTTTTAAAAGACATTTAATACGTTCTATTATTAATATTTCTTCAAAATTAAATATTAATTATTATATAGCCTGTAATAATAACCTATGGAACAGAGACGTAGTCGCTCACTATGGCCCTTTTCAGAAGGCTTACGGTCACCCAGAAGGCAATGGAGAGAGCTATGTTTGGAATTTAACCCTGCTTATTAAACTGCTAATAATGTAACATTTGAACCAAAAAGGTAACAAAAGAAATGACAGTTAAAGTGAATTCATCTATAACCAAAGTATTTGTGCTGATTGATTGAATTTCAGTTACGTCGAGTTGATTTTCCGTTCGGATTATTTCAGTAACTGCCTGAGCCGCAATGTGTGGAAGGAATCGTCGATTTGGAAACGAATCGCTGATCATTTTTTTCCAATGTTCTACTCTTTTGAGCCTTTAGTACCTTGCCACGGGTATTTTCCAGCTGATTGTTATAATAAGCATTCATTTTATACTTTTTATTTCATTGTTATCTTTCTGAAAAATCTTTTATATCTTTAGGGAATTTTTGGTAAATTTTACCGAGAATGTTGTCAGATTTTTGGTGCGTTGTGATTGTAATGTGATACGGTACAATCATTATTGCATGTGCTTAAATAAAGCATGCATTTTGACAGAATATTTGAAATTGCAAAAACTGTCAACACACTATTATCCATGTTGGGGATTAAATCTGAGTCATAGACCTGATTTCCAGATTTCCATGAACTCTCTAAGCGGGTTCCTGTTGACTCCTTTTTGCGCTATATTCCGTTTTCTATTTATCTAAGATAAGATTTTTTTTATTTTACAGAGCCAGTGAAGCTTTTGGTAGTTCTTGTTAGGTATGAAGTCTGTAAAGGAATTCAGCTGTTCTTCTCGTGCCATTGAGTATTGATATTTCGATATTACAAGTCAGTAATACTGTAAATCACAGCTTATTTTACTGTTTTACATTATACCATTTGTAAACAAAACCCTTTATATGATTCGTTTGTCTACTTTTAACCTCTTTTATTTTCACTGCGGGAATGCTCGAGAGCAATATTAAAACAAAGTCAGAAATACACAGTTTTTAACTTTTTCATTACGCGAGTTTATTCTTACGTTTCTTTTATGAGATTTTATCCTAAGGCCAAAAGGGAATCTAAATTTGTAATATTATAAAAGCGTGTTGAATCAACATCAAACATAAATAAAAATTTATTTTACTACGTGTCTACAATGGGAGAGTGAAAATATTTTTCAACAACAGCTGGTAGTTGATGCTAGCTCAAATTGATTTGCATCTGCCTGGCTTCCGTGACTGAGGTCACGGCTTTCTGAGCTCGACAATCTCGGTGCGATCCTCAATTGCTCTTGACCTCACGACTCAAGGCATGATCTCTAGTGCGAGATTTGTCTCTTCAACAGAAAACTGTACATAACGTAGAGACAGCTTTTTAAGTGTAGAAGAGAGTATATCAATTTATTATTCACTAAACTAATACCTATACTTAATAAAAAAAACGAATTCATCAACTTCTTTAACCCTTTCACAGTGCCGCCAGCAGACACAATAGTAAAACAATGCACGTGAACCATATATGGTACATTGGACTGAGAACGTGTTAAATTTGTTCTACAAGTTTCATACACATCTGATAAGAAGATGATAGATTTGACACAAAACCCTATACCGATCCCTTTCCCCGGCGCGGTCAGCGTTAGTTAGGCCAAGTAGGTTCATCGCTGATCCTTGCAGTCGGTCATTCCTCTGCTTTTGCGATGTGATTATTTTCTATTTATGCTGAAAGTGCTTATTTATACAACTATAAAATAGTTAGTGCATTAATATTATTGTTATCAGATCCTCTTTCTATCAACGGATACGAAGAGATTATGTTTTGCCGCTGTTTATGTGTCAGGGTTTCGGAACTAGGACGCGTATGTGCATCCTGGATTAATGATAGAAGAATATACAATACATAAAATATCTACTTCCAATAAGATACTGTTATCGTCATGATTTTTATATTTAAATAATCATTTTATTTATATCGCAGTTGCACTATATTCTGACGAATTTATGTGAAGTAACTACATAACTAAATGCAATGGGATAAAATGGTAAAATAATTACCACGAAATTCATTGTAACCTATATATGCGTGCTATATTAGTTATAAAAAAAACTCAAAAAACGTTTTTCGATAATTTTTATCTCCATCTTATTAAAGGTTAATGAGGACTATGAAAGAAAAACACTCAAAGCTGTTATAGGTACCCGTTTTCAGGAAAATCCGATGAAAAGTACTAAGACCTTCTCAGCTACTCTTCAATGAAATCGATCACAAACTCAATGAGGAAAAACATCTACTAGAGGTAGTCAACCAGAAAATAACCGGACATATAATAAAATAGACTAAATTTTACCAAAATGCCTCTTTTGATTATAAGTTTGAAACTTAAAGTTAGAAATTGGCGACATTTGATACGAACTTCGAAATATAGAATGTTTTAGTTATTTTGTGGAATATCTAATCAAGATACTTTGACTGTAGGTAGAATTTCCTTTGGGACCGATTGTAATCAGCGCCTGCAAAGCTTTGAGTATGTGTATACAAATATAAATCATATTTATGTGATGAGCAACTAATTCTAACTGAAATGTGAAAATGTTCTGTGCTTGAAATAATTTGACTCTGTAATGCGAAAGTACTGTGGTGTCGTAGAGACACTATAATATTTTTAATAGTAGCTAGAAATATTTTAATTTCTATACATTAAAACGTAGAGCAAAGAGTGACTAAAATCGATTCGATTCCTGCCCTGCATCACATATCCTCTGCGTTTCTGTTTCCTGCATCAAGGGTAAAACTGCTGTTTTGTGTTTAAGCATGTCACACATGCTTGTTATTAGGCAGCGATCCAAGTCCGAATTAGAGCAATACTAAGTTTTAGTTAAGAACTCCCAATTTACTGTAACTAGAGTAACGCAGTACCTAAAGGCTATTCTACGACTAACGACGTAAGCTTATAAAAAACGCCAAAAGCCATAATAGGCTTAAAGAAGTTCAATGCTATGTATACTATAGCAATCAGACTGCTAATACAGACACTTCTCAACATAGACGCCTGATAAGGTGACTTAACCGTATTGTTGTTATTCATCTTGTTAGCGTTAGTAGCACAAAATACAGTACTTCAAGGAAAAAGTAGTGACTGAATTATAATCCTTATTTATCCAGGAGATACTAGTCGTATTACCTAGAATTAGTCACGCTTTACTACACTTACACGATCCTTAGTCTCCCTTTACTACATTTTCGGTATGACATGGAGTGACTGTTTTGTATTTTTTACTCCATCACCTCACAAAATACTAGTAGACTAACTTTAAATACAGATTTATACTGCATTGCAGTTTAATATTGATACTAAAATTTTGTGAATTTAATATAAAAGGTCATTCAGTTATCAAATATTCCTCTCCAATTAATTGGAAATTTACTAATTTGATTGGAATCTAGTGATAAAACTAATTATTTTTAGCTTTAATTAATTGATACATTAACCAAAATATTTAGGCAGTTTTCCACTAGTAGCGTAAAAGCTAAAATGTGTATTACGGATTATTCTTTCTGTTATGATGAAGTTCAAATCATCTCAAATGATTCTTTATCAATATTTGATTGAAGTTCTTGAAGAATTCTCCATGTGGTGACGGAGTAAGAATACAATATGTCACCACCCCATCTCATCCCATGGGTGTCGTAAAAACCCGACTAAGGGACGATCCGTGAATACTATCTTTACGAAATAAATGAAGGAAAACTTGAAATTAAACCCTATACCAATCCGTCTGGCCAGCGTGGTATTAGTAGGCCAAGTATCCCTCCGTCACGGAAGGAGGCCCGTCCCTGCAGTGGGACATTAAAGGGCTGTTATGATGATGATGATGATTTGATTAAAGTCTGTACTGTCATATTAAACGTTATAAAGTATCATCATGCTTATTATGGATATTATTATGAATGATTATGGATTATTTTGGTGCTATGTGTACCTACTCTTTTTAAAATGCAACTATTATTTATTTAAAATCGTAAAAACATCTAGAATGTTCCTTCTTATTGAATTGTACTGGGTTTTGTCGTACTTATCGTTGTTGTACTCTTAGAATTAAATATAACAAGGAAATCCGAGGAATTATGAATGCCTATTGAACTTGCCAAGACGTTATGTCTTAAACGACCTTACAAACTTTTAATCACTGACCCGTAGTTCCTTGAATCGGGGCACTTTTACAAATAAATCTTAAATCATAAATATCATACCTATTATGTAAAAGAAAAGTTGTATAAAATGTAGAAAAAATATTTTATTTACTTTTTCATTTCTTGAATGACTCTAGATTTTAATCTTTGTTTTAATATTTTCTACGTGTGGTGACGGAGTAAGCAATATGTCACCACCCCATCTCATCCCATGGGTGTCGTAAAAACCGACTAAGGGACTATCCGTGAATATTATCTTTACGAAATAAAAAGAAGGAAAACTTGAAATTAAACCCTATACCAATCCGTCTGGCCAGCGTGGTATTAGTAGGCCAAGTATCCCTCCGTCACGGGAGGAGGCCCGTCCCTGCAGTGGGACAATAATGGGCTGTTAGGGATACTTGGCCAGACGGATTGGTATAGGGTTTAATTTCATATTTTCCTCCTTTCTATGTAAAGGTAATATTCATAGATAGTCCCTGAGTCGGTTTCTACGACACCCATGGGATGCGATGGGGCGGTGACATATTGTACTCTTACTCCGTCACCACACGGAGAAATAATAACAATAACACATTTACAAAAAAAAGTCACACAATAACTTATTACTAACTTCACCTTTTTTTTTTTTGGGGACGAGTAGTTTGTCTCTGACGACAGTTACTATTTTACACGGCTGTGTTACCGCAAGACGTCAGCATGATGCTCGTTATGAAACTAGCGCTGGTCTTCCCTTGAGACTGATTGGTAAGTGACGTACATCATTTTAATTGGTGAAGTCACATTACAATTTATTACATTGCACATACCAACGTGTGGATAAACTTTTGATTTTAAACTTCTATATTATATATTTTCAGCCATTGAAGTTATGGTTATAGTCGAAGTAATTAATTATCAGTCGGAATGTGTGTGACGGCAACGCAATTCATTTTACTGTAGTTCTCAATCTAAAAGTAATAAATCAAAATGAAAATGGACAAAACTGATTGACGTACATCAGAGAGCTTTTAATTTGATATAAATTCATTGATTTATTAAACAGAAGTTAGGTAATATTTTCTATCTGTTTGTAAAACACAATAGTTTGATATGTTGGTGCATATATACGACCTCTGTAGCGTAGTGGTTCTATAAGATGACTGCTACGCAGAGGTCTAGGAGATTTGCATTGAGCATGCAAATCTTTGTGTGCATGAGCATGATTGTTTGCATTGGTCTGGGTGTTTTCTATGTATAATATTATGTATGTATTTACAAAAAAAAGTATTTAAGTATGTTTATTCGTTGTCTAGTACCCATAGTACAAGCTCGGCTTAGTTTGGAACTCTAGTCCCAAACTAAGCCTAACTAACTACACAACGTCATCTATGACGTTGTGTGAAAGTGTGAGGAATATATTTATTCTTTCTCCTTTTAGCCGTTTAGTGTACAATTGCAGAGAAGGGCTTCCAATTGTAGAGACTAACTTCACCTACTAGTATCACGTTATGCGTTTGCTCCGTCCTAAGAAATTATACTTTGTTTTTTAAATCTCATTAAATCATTAGTACCTTTAAGTTTTTACGACACCCGTCGGACCAGAAAAGGTACGGAAAAACAGAGAGCATAATAAACCTTTTACTTACATTTATTTTAAGCTGCCCCAGCTAATTTCGATAAACTTTTGTGTTCCTTATAGATATTTATCTGTAAGTAAGTTACGCTAATTAAGGCGAGGGTGAAAAGATTGAAATCTATTAAAATTAAAGGCAAAGGTGCGCTTACCTCATTAACATCTAACTACTGATGATACAAATATATTTTTTTTTTTTTATATATACAATTTATTTGCCAGTATCGTGACAAGTGACGTTCTGTCGTCTCTGCCTACCCTGGACGGGATAAGGCGTGAGTTTATGTATGCATGTATATGTATAATTTATTTTCAACTTCAGACTGAAGTATAATAATAATACAATATTCCTCGCTCATTCACTACGCCAATATTCTTGATTTTTATAAACAAAGTATCCATACTAATGTTATAAATGGGAAAGTGTGTCTGTTTGTCTTTCTTTCAGGGCAAAACGGAGTTTAAGGGATGGAGAGTAACATAGGCTACTTTTTTTTTTCTTCTGTGTCCAGGAAAGGGGAACAGTGCTACTCCGAATTTAACGCGAGCGAAGCCGCGGGCAAAAGCTAGTATATAATACATAGTAATGTAATAATACATTTATTTCTATCTTCCCACAATGTTATGATTGTACTGTTGTTTCGTCTGAGTTGTGGACGCGTATCGTTAAACAAATTTGTTTTCATCATGCGTAAAGCTAACACTCTATTGTGCGTCCTGTGTGGTCGGGATGTGAACTTCTACGGTATGAGTGATGACGTGTATTATGGTAAAGTGTTTTTTGAATACGAGTGACTCAATTTGTAAACAGTACCTATGGATATGTGGGAAAGATAAAAATACTCATTCAATCTAAATATCATAGAAAAAAATATTAAGAATATTAAAGAAAAATTATAAAAAAGATGAATGGTTGCCTAGAAAGAATCCGCATCAAAATGTGTGTTAATTATTTATTGTTAAAGATATTGAAAAATGAATAAGTAGGTATTATTATTGTAATAATTTTATAGATATTTGTCATATCAGTAAATATCTTAAAATATACAAAACTATTGTGATTATGGATGAAAGCAGTAAAAAAAGAGTAGGGTAAAATATATAGGTTTTCCACCCCATCTCATCTTTTCCTTTCAATATCATGTACTTAGTATTACTTTTTACTTTAATATATTATAGTAATAAAAGTCATAAAACTATGAGACTTCTTCTTCTTCTATCGTGTCCATGGTCGAGAACTCAAACATTTTTTGAATAGTGAGTGGCCACTTCAATGGCATTTGGAGTGGCCGCGTAAAGATCAGCCATCGTACACCGCTCAGGGCACAAAGGGCACATCAGTAGATGCGACATCGATTGCACTGGACTGCCGCAGTCACATTGGGGGAGACAGGCGTCTCTGAAAACCCACTTACACATATTTGCTCTACAGCGGCCAACCTGTGTACGAAGTCGGTTTAATGACCTCCAGATCGGCCACTGCAATGTGTGACCCGGTGGAAGACTTTCGCGCGGGGTGATATAGTCTGGAGGATCTCTGATATGAGACTATGAGGACTATTTAGGACTATGAGACTACCATTTAACATTCAAATTCTGCAGCACATCTAGATTCTGAAAACAAATCCAAAACCTGCCTGGCCAGCTTGTATAATAATACCAAATAAACTGTGTGAAAAAGAAGTTAAATGTTTAGTGCAGCTACAGATTAGATCACTTAATTTTTAGAAATCATACATGTTAACTTTTTAAATTCAGTCAAACATGGTATGTTACCAACACATAGTATAAGTACTTGTCAATGTCAAAGCGTAACTGTGAAAGCGATTCATCAGTCCAACCCTTAGCCATTAATTTACGAGTGTCATTAATTATGTCAGTACGAATAACAAATTTATGTTTTGTCGTATGTGTACTAAGTACCAGGTGTATTCCTTGTTAGCAATGTGAACCACAATTTGTAAACAATTAATTTGTCAAAACGTATCTGGCGACCTCTGTGGTGTTTTGGTTGTTGTCTTTGGTTCTTATTCAGAGGTCTCGGTTTTGATTTTCGCTCAGTGCAAATATTACTATAGATTAAATCAATTCACTCTCAGTGACATGACTAGGTGTACCAGTTATATTAGTTATTATGAAGGAAAAATCTATAATAGGTAATACGAGCAAACTAACCCCCGTGTCTATGTAAATGCTTATGTACTAAACTTAATAAAACATACGATAAGGTTGGTAGGTATATTCTTATAGATAGAAATCCCAATATTTTACTACAAATACAGAAAAAAAACTAATGCCCATTTCGCGAGAGCATCTCTAGTTGATTTTCTGTTTAATAGAGGACAGCGTCAATACAAAATTAAATTGTGTGTCACAATGTTATTATGACAATATAGTCAAGTAGTTTTGATAAGTAAGTGTGTAGCTACTTAATCTATAATATAAAAATGAATCGCAAAATGTGTTGGTAAGCGCATAACTCAACAACGCCTGGACCAATTTGGCCAAATCTTTTTTTTAAATGTTCGTTGAAGTTCAAGGATGGTTTTTACGGCGAGAAAAATTAGAATTATTGCTGGAAAAACCCTAAAAATAGCCCTTTTCTTTTTCCAATACAAATGATTTCTAACTAAAACGTAGTCAATTTGAGCTTTATTGCTATGGTATAAAGTTCATATTAAATTACAAGCACTCACTGTTGTCTAAGCTATGTAGGTGTGTTCCTTACGTCAAAGATCATATCTATCAAAACAACCAGTCGTCATGATATTACAGCCAGAGTCTTTAGACAAAAGTTGAAATCTTTAATGGATTTCATCGTAAAACATAATGTGTTTGGTGAGACACGCTGCTGGATGTATTCTGTGAAGTGGCAGAAACGAGGATTGCCATTTTGATTTGGTTGGTTGAAAAAATAAGGCCAAATGAAGTTGATGCAGTGATATCAGCTGAAATCCCTAATGTACAAGTAGATCCTGGATTGCATGAGGTAGTTATCAAAAACATGATACATGGTCCCTGTGGAACTCTTAATCAAAATTCACCGTGTATGATGGATGGTAAATGTTCAAAACGATATCCACGGACATTAATATCGGAAACAATTACTGGTAATGACGGTTATCCATTGTATCGTCGCAGATCGACAGCAGACAATGGAAAATCAACAATTGTCAAATTAAATCAACAAGATATTGAAATAGATAATCGTTGGATTGTTATATATTCACCCATTTTATCAAAGACATTCAAAGCACACATCAACGTTGAATCTTGCCATTCAGTGAAATCTATAAAATACATTTGCAAATATGTAACCAAAGGGAGTGATATGGCTGTGATTGGAATTGGTGCAGAGAATTCCAATGATGAAGTTACCCAATACCAAATGGGCCGCTATGTCAGTAGTAATGAAGCAGTTTGGTGAATATTTTCTTTTCCTATTCATGAGAGACACCCTTCTGTTGTTCACTTAGCTGTGCATTTAGAAAATGGACAAAGAGTGTATTTTACAGCACAGAACGCAGTACAAAGAGCTGCTCAGCCACCATCTACTACATTAACCAGTTTTTTTGAGACATGCCAAAACGATGATTTCGCACAAACATTGCTATATTCTGAAATGCCAAAATATTATACCTGGAATCAATCCTCAAGGAGATTTATACGACGGAAACAAGGAAAACCAGTTCCAGGATATACAGATGTATATTTCACCGATGCGATTGGCCGGATTTATTCAGTACATCCAAGCAATGATGAATGTTTTTATTTACGACTGCTATTAGTCAATGTACGTGGCCCAACATCATTCCAACAGTTACGAACTGTTGATGGTGAATTGTGTGGATCCTACAGAGAAGCCTGTCAACGTTTGCAATTGCTTGAAAATGACGCTCATTGGGATCAAACTCTCAATGATGCTGTAATATCATCACACGCTCATCAAATACGAACATTGTTTTCTATAATCATATCTACATGCTTCCCATCAAACCCAATTGATTTGTTGATCAAGTACAAAGATAATATGTGTGATGATATTTTGTATCAAATACGGAATAGAATGGGAAATCCAAATATACAAATCAGTGAAGAAATTTACAATGATGCATTGATTTCAATTGAGGACATGTGCTTGATAATGTCAAACAAACTATTAATTCAATTAGGCCTGACCGCGCCCAATCGTCCAATGCATGACGCTTTTAACCAAGAGTTGTATCGAGAAAGACTGTATGATCTCAACGCTTTGAAAGAATTAATTCAAACAAATCTTCCACTGTTAAATGAACAACAGAAGTATGTATTTGAAACTCTTATGAAAGTAACAAATGATGAAACTGGAGGGATTTACTTCTTAGATGCACCTGGTGGTACAGGCAAAACTTTTTTGAACAATTCGCTTACAAAATAAAATTGCACTTGCACTCACTTCGTCGGGAATCGCAGCAACTATGATTGAAGGTGGTCGAACAGCCCATTCAGCACTAAAATTGCCATTAAATATGCAAAGCAATGAAACTCCAACCTGCAACGTTTCGAAGAACTCTGCAATGGCAAAGGTTTTGCAGCAATGTAAATTGATTGTTTGGGATGAATGCACGATGGCACATAAAAAATCTTTGGAGGCTTTAGACAGAACCTTAAAAGATCTACGGAGCAATAATAACCGATTTGGTGGTGCAATGATTTTATTAGCAGGAGATTTTCGTCAAACATTGCCAGTGATTCCACGATCAACGCCAGCTGATGAACTCGATGCATGTCTAAAGTCCTCCAATTTGTGGAAACATGTCAAAGTACTTCATTTAAGCAAGAATATGCGTGTCGAGTTGCAAAATGACCAATCTGGAAACATATTCTCTAAACAACTCATTGACATTGGTAATGGCAAATTTCCTATAGACATGTTGACTGTGCATTAACTTTCCTCAAAGTTTTTGTCAGTTAACTCGATCAAAAGATGAACTTATTCAGAAGGTGTTTCCAGATGTTTCTCAAAATTACAGGAACCATGATTGGTTGAGCGAACGAGCTATACTGGCTGCAAAAAACATAGATGTAAATGAATTAAATTTCAAAATTACAGGCGAATTGAGGATATATAAATCAGTTGATTCGGCTACTAATCAAGATGATGTAGTCAACTATCCACCGGAATTTTTAAACTCGCTGGATTTGCCAGGATTGCCACCTCACAATCTTCAATTAAAGGTTGAATCGGTGGTTATAATGTTGCGAAATATCAACCAACCGCGTCTTTGCAACGGTACACGGTTAGCGATAAAAAAATTACTAAACAATGTGATAAAAGCAACTATACTCAAAGGAAAGTATAAAGGAGAAGATGTTCTCATACCGCGCATCCCAATAATTCCGACTGATGTGCCATTTGAGTTTAAACGACTACAGTTTCCAGTGCGGCTTGCTTTTGCTATGACTATAAACAAGTCCCAGGGGCAATCATTAAGTGTTTGTGGTATTAATCTAGAAAACCCATGTTTCTCACATGGTCAATTGTATGTTGCCTGTTCCCGTGTTGGAAAACCATCAGATTTGTTTATCTATGCGCCAGGTAATCAAACAAAAAACGTCGTATACCACAAAGCACTACAATGATAATAATAATAATTATGATTCACATGATTAACAATGAAGCGATTACTTACTTTTAAATCTTTATATATGTTTTATTTAATTATTTTTTATTCACAACGCCCTATCACCAGGGTGACGGTTCTGTTCAGGAGAATTTTTTAAAATACGTAGGCACAAAAACTGCCACATTACAAATCTTTTTGACAGGACGAAGTCTGTCGGGTCAGCTAGTAAACCAAATAAAAAAGCGCGTTTCGAAAGCTTTTACTGTTACTTTATTTGTTAATTAAGATAAGTGTACTTATACAGTGAATCCAACTATTAAATAATGTTAAAATTAACTATTCATCTTACTTTTAAAATTACTTACGGGCCTTATAAGAGAGACTATGTGATTATTAGAACAAAGAGGTTCTTAAAAAGGTATTCAGCTATTTGCTTTTTGACAAAAAAATAGTATTAGAATATTTTTTATCTACCATTATAACATTTTCATACACAAGGCGATTACTTAAAGATTCGATATAACAAACAAAATTGTCTATTCATACGTTATTATATGAAACAATCAAACAGAATAGTAAGATATGATATATTACTATACTTATGTACTACTTCATAAATTACTTAAGGTCAGGCACAAATGTACAAAGGCATTTTATTCGTATACATTGGGCAGAGTTCCAAGAGCTCAGAGTACACATATAATCACTTTGATATCATGTTGAATGATCCGAGTGTTAAAATGTTGGTGTACTCTGCTTTAATGTAGTACGCCTTATTTAGTTCATATTTTATTGCCTACTGTTTTATTCTGTCTTACGCACTTATTTCTGAAAGGTTTATTAACATAGCAAAATTATGCAAAATTGTTGGTACAGTGAAAACAACTATAACAAATAATAATCATTCATTTACAGAATAGACACTTATGTACCACTATAAAGGTTTGTCTGCAAGGTACCGCTATATTCGCAAAAGGAGTTGAGTCATGAAAATAATCTTAAAGAAACTCAAAACCAATCTTTTAAAAATAGTTTTGACTTATTTTAGTTAAAATAATATATTATGACTGTACCTAAATGTGCTGCAATAATTATGTGTAACAACCATATAAACCCGTAAGGGTCATAAAAGCCGAATGAGATTAGTAAGTTTGTGTATAAAAAAACAAGAAAACTTGACCTAAAATGATTTAGGTACTTAGTCGGGCAAGTCGTATAGTCTATGAAGGTAGCTCATCATAACAGCTATGTTATGACTACAATAAAGTTGCAAATTATATTTCAAACCAAGGTTAACTGTATGTTTATAGTTCCAGCTTGTATGGTTCTAGTTATAGTTTTGATCAAGAGATGCTCAGCGTTTAATTAATTATGTTGCTTAACAGCCTATCATAAACAGTGTGTTAAGATCATTGATTGGTTATTCGTAGTTGATTATACCAACTTAAGCTTTTATGTAAGATATAACTGAACTGATTTACTTTCTTTTAAGTTACTTAATTCATAAAAAATATATTTTTTTTGTTTAGAGATGGGCCAAAGCAATAATGATTGGTACAAAATGTCGCATCCCTATGACATTTAGGGCAACAAAGGTCTAGAGATCAGCTTTCATCTTTTGAACTTAGCTATAGGTCAAATTAAAGCCGCCCACCACTGCACATTCGAGCGTAAAGCCCACTGCTACACTTCTTACACTTGCATACCGTGTTCGTTGTTCGGCCGGGGTAAATGCAGTGCACACGTTTGGTCACACCAGCTAAGCGATTGCGACAAGTAAAATTATTTCTGGACTATTATCCCTTGTCTTAATTCCTAGACTGTAATCACGCATTCTATCAGGTTTAATAGAGTCATACATACATTCGTACATAAACTCACGACTTATCCCGTCCGGGCTAGGCATTGACGACAGAACGCCACTTGTCACGATTCTGGCAAGCAGATTGAGCCTCATCCACATTCATTAAGTGAGTCATACATGCGAGAAAGAGTCGTGTCTCTTAAAAACAACAAATCGCTGACCCCGGGCAATAAAGCTGTAATCGACTATTACGCCCTTTTTAATGTTATTTCGTTTTTGAGTTCCTTGTCCTTCAATCTATGCCTCATTTTTTTTTTAGATTTTTTTGCCAATATTTAAATGTATTTAATGACATTGACAGCTTTATTGTACGCAAAATTATTAAACGATTAAGTTATGTAATATTGTCTTACTTCCTGAAAAATAAAATAAAAAATCGGCAAACAACCTTACACTATTTTCTTTAAAAAAAAAAAACAATAAAACAGTTAACGGCTTTTCTCAAAATAAATATTTATAAACTTGGATATGTAAGCACCTAATACAAAGTAATCATTCTACCATTTATTTTGCAAAAGCTATTACGCCTTTTTTCTCGTAAATTTGTTGTAGCTCTAGCGACGTAAGCCACCATTACGCTGAACACCATCTCTTTCACTCCTACGCATAAGTTAATACCCCTTTCTTTTTATCATGATGTTTATGTAAACAATTCATACAAGTATTGACATGATTCAGCGGCCGGTATCAGAGCAGCGCGTGACGTCTTACGCACATTACTTGCATAATGTAATAGTAATGTTATTATGTTGTTATTTATTAAGTTGGGATCTAGAAGTGAAAAGGAGTGGAGAGTGGGGCTCTTTGGATATGGACAAAGAAATCCACGGGGCCAAATGCTTGCGGACTTCATGGAGAAGGAGGGACTCTTTATGATGTACTCCTTCTTCAAGAAGCGTAGCTGCCGCAAGTGGACCTGGCTTAGTCCTGATGGTGTCACAAAGAACGAGATTGACTTCATCATGTCGACAAAACGCCATATATTTAACGATGTCTCAGTGATCAATTCGGTGAAAACCGGAAGCGATCACTGGATGGTGAGAGGCACATTAAATATCAATCCTAGGCTGGAAAGAAGTCGGCTGATGCCTACGCTCCGGCCTACACCAGTCCAAATCCCCGAGAACTTCCAACTCCAACTGCAGAACCGCTTCGAGGGCCTCAACCAATGTGTTGATGTGGACGAATATCACGAAAGGTTTGTGGAAACTGTCCGTACAGTCGGTTCCGGTGCTTTTAAGACCCATCACCGGAGAAGATCAAAAAAGATCTCCGACCACACTCTCTCGCTCATGGAGCAAAGGCGTACGATGGCACTTCAGTCTCCAGACGACGCTGAAAAGTATAGGAGGCTCAATAGGCAGATCTCAAAGTCACTGACTCGCGACCTTCGGCACTTTAATACAGCTTGTATTAAAGAAGCCATTGAGCGAAACAAGGGCTCTAAAGTGTTCGCATGAGATCTGTCTCTAGGTCAGAGCCAACTTTCTAGGCTCAAGACTGGGGATGGTAGAATAGTGACGTCCAAGCCTGAGCTTCTAGAGGAGATTGAGAAGTTTTACGGACAGTTATATACCACAACACAGCCACCTAGTGATCTAGCCGCCGATCCTAGAGCTAGACTTACGCGACACCATACCGAAGAAATCCCGGATGTCAGTCTGTGTGAGATTAGTGATGCTCTCCGACAACTTAAGAACAACAAGGCACCGGGGTATGACGGAATCACAAACGAGCTACTGAAGGCCGGTGGAAAACCTATTCTCAAGGCTCTTCAGAGGCTATTCAATTCCGTTATACTCAAGGGAAAAACGCCACAGGCATGGCACTGAGGTGTGGTGGTACTGTTCTTCAAGAAAGGCGATAGAACGCTTCTTCAAAATTACAGACCCATCATTCTTCTGAGCCACGTCTACAAACTGTTCTCGAGAGTCATCACGAATAGTCTCGAACTCAGACTGGACGACTTCCAGCCTCCCGAACAAGCCGGTTTCCGAAAAGGTTATAGTACCATAGACCACATTCATACGCTGCGGCAGGTTATACAAAAATCCAACGAGTATACCCGGCCCCTATGCTTAGCGTTTGTGGAATATGAGAAAGCCTTTGATTCGATCGAGACATGGGCAGTGTTCCAGTCTCTCCCACGGTGCCAAATTGACCAACGGTATATCGAAGTGCTGCGGTGCTTATACGAAAACGCCACCATGACGGTTCGTCTCCAGGGTGGATTATCTGGCCCTATCCAGTTGCAGCGAGGAGTAAGACAAGGTGATGTCATATCCCCGAAATTGTTTACCGCTGCACTAGAAGATGCTTTTAGGCTTTTGGACTGGGACGAACTCGGCATCAACATAAATGGCGAGTATATCACGCACCTTCGATTTTCTGACGATATCGTGGTCATGGCTGAGACCATGGACGACCTCAACACAATGCTCGATGGCTTCATTAGAGTCTCTCAACAAGTGGGTCTTAAAATGAACATAGACAAGACCAAGATCATGGCAAATGTCCATGTTGCACCCACTCCAATCATGGTTGGAGGTTCTACACTCGAAGTTGTCGACGAGTATATTTACCTGGGACAGTTAGTCCAGCTAGGTAAGTCCAACTTTGAGAAGGAGGTCACTCGTCGAATCCAACTCGGTTGGGCAGCGTTCGGGAAGCTAAAACGTATCTTCTCGTCCACATTACCGCAGTGTCTGAAGACAAAGGTCTTCGACCAGTGCGTGTTGCCAGTGACGACGTATGGCACAGAGACGTGGTCGCTAACTATGGGCCTTCTCAGAAGGCTCATGGTCACTCAGAGGGCAATGGAGAGAGCTATGTTGGGAGTTTCCCGTGATCGAATCAGAAATGAGGAGATCCGCAGGAGAACCAAAGTAACCGACATAGCGCTCAGAATTACCCGGTTAAAGTGGCGGTGGGCAGGGCACATAGCGCGGCGAACCGACAGCCGTTGGGGCAGAAAGGTTTTGGAATGGCGACCGCGTACCGGAAAGCGCAGGGTGGGGAGACCCCTCACACGGTGGACTGACGACCTAGTTAGGACGGCGGGTAGCCGATGGATGAGGGAGGCACAGGACCGCGCAAGGTGGCAATACTTGGAGGAGGCCTATGTCCAGCAGTGGACGTCGATTGGCTGATATGATGATGATGATGACATACCTAGTATATAACAACTATATAACAACTCAACTATGAAGTGCGACTTCTCCCAGTTCAAGGGAATTTTACCAACTAACCAAATTATTTTAACCAAATCATGCTTCCTCAACTAGTAACTAACCATAAAAGTATGTATTAGTGGTAATATTATATTAGAAATAATAATTATTATGAAATACAGCCTTAAATAAGAAAAAAATATAGTATATTTAATATTGTAATCAGTTTGTAATGATAGTTACATAAAAATATAAATCATTAATAGGATTTTAAAATAGCGTTTAGCGGATAATACTTCTAGAACAGTATTAAAAAAATCCCTGAAAAAGGTGGTAACCGGCTGATACGCTCATGATTAAAAGTGAAAATGGCGTTGTATTATTTACTTACATCCCGGGCCATTGTTGGAAGATCGATTTGTAAAGCAGTTAATGGTGTTACAGTTAGAACGGTAACGTAAATAATTTGTATTATACATTTTTATAATTATCTCAGCCATTATTTATGAAATACACATATTAAAAAAAAAAATAACAGATAAAAAAATTACCGTTCAATTGAGATATTAAACGCTTTATTTGAATGATTGTACACTAAAATATAGTCAAATTAGCTTTAATTATTTCTCCTGTAAAATTCGTTTTTTTATATTACCGCTTTATTGCCCGGGGCCAGCGAAATAATAAAGCTCTAAGATACGTAAAGGAGGTAAATCATTTAGTTGACCTTTCATAACATCATCTAAAGTCGAAGTCGTTCACCGTAATATTTCGCCACATAAACGGTCAGATAATATCTCTGATTCTGATGCTGATGCCGCTTCATCGAACTCTCTTTCCACTTAATAAGGCACAAATGATCCGTACCATTTGTACGTATATTATTTGTAGACTCAGCAACTTTCAGTTGTAAGATCTGGACTGGGTGCAGTTGAAACAATATGTTTTATATGGGTTTGTTTCGTTTTGTGAAACTATTAGCTATTTTGCAGAACTTTAAAATATTCTAGTATATCCCAGGGTTTTTGGTCAAGGTTTCTTGAATTTAATCATAGCAAAGTAAAAATATATAGAGAGATATTCATAATACATTTAATTATAACGATGAAATTGTTTTTTCATTTTATGCTATTTTAAAAATGTAAATAAAAATACAAACGCTTGTTTCAAACTAGAAACATTATTTTCTACGCAAAACAAAATTTCACACCTATATCTGGCACTCCGAGGGCAGTCTATTTTCATTTGAAATACTAGTGACATAAATTCGTAAAACATTCTAGACTTTGAAGCTGTGAATTCAACAAATGTTCACACATCGCTTCATTCCTCTTCAGTGCATACAATTCTCGTTATTACATTGGTGCAAAATTATTTATGAATGAGCAAAATTCGGTTGCAGTAAATAAAGCATCCATAGAATCACATTCGAAAATGGAATTTCAAAATTTCATAGACAATAAAACTTAATACAAACGTATTTGGCCAGTTAGTTTCTGCACGAGCAATCGAATGTTTGTGGGTTTTCAAACTAACAGCGCTTTCTGCTTCGACGAACTTTTGTGTTTAGGTTATAGAGTGAAAGCATAAAGTAAACTGAAGTAAAAGTAAATGTTCTAAATCGGGAACTATTTTGGATATTACATAGAATTCTATCTAAATTCGTATTTCAGCAAATATTATTTTTAATCTCTCTTGTTAGCAGAAAACAATTCCGACAAGTTTAGTTTTCGAAGAAAAACGATAAATTACCTACTTACCTACAATTATTTTGAAAATGATGTTTGCACGCGGCACATCTTGTTCAGGATGTTTTCTATGCAATGATAATAAAAAAAACAAATAAGCAATACTAGAGTGATATTAATTATTTTACTTGTACGCGTATCTGTACTGGCACATACCAAAATCACCAACTACTATTTGATTCCAATACCATTTCTTTTACGTTCTTCTGAGATTTTTTTTCCATTTTGAATAAATAGATCTAAAGTTCGTTATTCGCTTTGGCAGTAAAACATTCTATTGCAATTCTGCTATTTATGGTGATGAGATAGCTGATTCACTTCGGTGTAGCAGCGTTAGAAGCAGAACCAATATCTATACCGGTCTGCACACAGAGACCATTTATTAAAAAGGTTTTATGTTGAAAAGTGAATCGATGAATTTCCATCGGTCTCTGTTATAGAATCTATTACCTTCGAAAGCATTTTTTTCTTTACTTTCTTTGATTTATAAATATTATATAAACGGGATATTAACGCGAAACGAAACGTCAAGTAATAAAGGTAAATAAAAATAATACGCGCCTTAATATCCCGTTTATATAATATTTACAATAATGAAAAGCGATAGTTTAAAAGTTATTTCTTTGATTTAATCTTTTATGCATGAAAACGATTTGTAATCTCAAAGATATAGATAAGATAGATAGGTAAGTAGGTATATAAAGATACAGGGAATTTAGACTAACACTAGCTTGTAAAATTCATAAGCTTCCTAGCTCTTCGTTGTTTGCTATGCTTAGAGTCAGCGTTATTTTTCCTTATTTTCAAAAATGGTATTCGTAAACGCAATATTTGTATGCAATTTTCAAAAGTAGTCTGTGCAGGAAATAGTTCAACCAGTTCAACCCAATTTATTCAGCCGCTTAAACTGTGTGTTAATAAATCATTCAGTTTCTTTTTATTTATTATTTAAACCGTAGCAACTGGAGTCCGTGATATTCTTTATAATATATATTTCACGTAGATATGTTTTAAAACGAAAAATAATGAAAAGAACAACGAAATGTTAATCAATTGTTATTGAATCATAATCATTATCAGCCTATAGATAGCCTATCAGGGTGGGGAGACCCCTTACAGTATGGACCGACGACCTGGTTAGGACGACGGGAAGCCGATGGATGAAGGAGGCACAAGACCGCGCAGGGTGGACACGTTTGGAGGAGGCCTATGTTATTGAATAATTCAATGTAATTATGGTGCATTCGCCATACAAGTAAATGTTCAATGTGTGATTCGCTTCCCTAAAATAACCTTCCGAATAACTGTAATTATCATAGTTACTCAATATCATATGAACTCATTATCTTTTAGTTTATGACGCAAAAAAAAAATGAAACAAGTCTTAATACGAGTACAATGGTATAGAGACCGCAAAACGAATAACCGAACAGAGGACATTATTCTGGAATGGCTACCGTGACATCTGATCAACCTACGAATTGATATACCTATAGGTTACATCTATAAATGAGGGAAGCATAAAATCGTAGACATAATGATTTTAAAACAATGATGATAATGATAACCTTAATAAAATTCCTCCTCCTCATTTTAGAAATAACTATAATCTTTAAATCCCACTTATGATCTCTAGATCTCCGTGTGGTGACGGAGTAAGAATACATTATGTCACCAACCCATCTTATCCCATGGGTGTCGTAAAAACCGACTAAGGGACTATCCGTGAATATTATCTTTACGAAATAAAAGGAAGGAAAACTTGAAATTAAACCCTATACCCATCCGTCTGGCCAGCGTGGTATTAGTAGGCCAAGTATCCCTCCGTCACGGGAGGAGGCCCGTCCCTGCAGTGGGACATTATTATGATGACCACTTATGAAACAAAATACATACAAAAACATTTTGATGTTCTAAAAGAGAACGAGGCTGCCAATATAAAGGTTGTATCAGTTGCGAGTGTGTTTCGTTGCCAAGTTCTTTTAACTAGCTTGATTTCAAGGCCTTGATCACACAAAAGCGTTCTTTAGGCAACCGTTTAAGTGTTCATTCTTGAAAAGAGGTCATTCAAGTAATACATCGTTTGCTTTTAAGAACTTGAAGTGAACTGAAAGCTCCAAAATTAGCTGTAGTGTATTATAACTTATGAAAAGACTACTTAAGATGTCTTATGTATTTTTGGATAAATATTTAGAAGTAACTACTAGTTTTCAATAGAAACACTATGGTGGTGAAGCTGGTTGCTTCGGGATTTTTGTGTATGGTAAAAGATGAGCCTAGAAAAAAGTTATGATATATGTTTGATATATTAATATTTACTGACCACCACCGGCAGACCTGCCCAAAGTCTATACTTCGATATCGTAAAGAGGCGTATTAGAAACTAGCTGACTCGTGCCCAACTGCCCACTTCGTTGGGTGGCGAAAAAAACGCGTCCGTTTTTAAACATATTTCATTACTGCTCTACTCCTATTAGTCATAGCGTGATACTATAGTCTATGACACTCCCGATAAATGGACTGTTCAACACAGAAATAATTTTTAAATCGGTTCTGTAGCTCCAGAGATTACCCCCTACAACGTCACAAACACACAAACTTTACCTCTTTATTATTAGTATAGATATATTTTTCCATATTATTTGGGTAATGCCATAAAACACATACAAGACTTACATGATGATAAACACAAAAAATAGTAATATAGGAGGGCATTTAGATAGCTTTAGAGGGAATCATTAATCAGGCCAATTATAAGTCTTAATAAGACTCATAACTATGAAGCCGATACAAACATTTTCCTAGAAACTGTTTATCGAAATATTTGATGACAAAATGTTTGTTCTATTTCAACCGTCAGAAGGTAACAATTAATAACTATTCAATTCTGAGAACTGTGTGCAGTCGTCGTGTTAAACGTCACACAATATAAATTAGTGTTGTGCACAGTTGAGTGAATAGAACGATAACGAGTACGATAGGTTGTTATTTGAAGTTAAATTCATAATAATGAATTGTCATCATTTTTATTAAGAGATATTTAAATAAAATATTTATATTGAGAAATAACTATGCAGTCTGTTCAATGTTAATATACTTGCATTAAAAATTTATGAAATGATTAAAACTTTTTCCCTTGCTATGGGGAAATTAATAATAAAAAGTTTTGCCCAGGAACTACATACTTATTTAAAGTAAAAAAACTTAATAAACAGTTTCCATAATAGGTAAAATGGACAGAATAAGAATACAAAATGTCATCCATCGTAAACGAAAAGAGGTTCGCCAAGCGTATAACTATTGCAAAGGATGAAAATCTCGAAAGGAACCTTATATTCATCTGATCCAGCATGTTATTAGTACTCGTCGTTACCCTCCAGCAATATATAAGGTCTTTTCTAGAATAGACCGACTCATCCGTAGAACAAAGTTCGATCTGCAGATAGCTAGTTTTCATTAGAAGCTAGAAGCTAGATTGACGACCTCGGTGGCGCGCCGGTAGAGCCAGCGGCTGCCGCGCATGAGGTTGTGGGTTCGATCCCCACGCAGGACAATAATTTGTGAGATCCACAAATTATTGTCCTGAGTCTGGGTGTTCTTTGTGTCCGTTAATTGATGTTTGTAAAAGTCCCCGCGACACAGGGCATGATCCCTAGTGCGGGAGTTGTCTTTTTAAAGAAGAAGAAGAAGAAGATTCTAGAGCTATGAGACCTAACATTTTATCTATCCTAGGTATAACTTTAACACAGCATTAGTATACAAGGAAAACGGCTAGTAACATTAGATACCCATCAGCGCCACCACTCTATACAGCCTCGTTAATAGGGATCTATTGATCGCTCACTTCTAACATTGTTAACGTCCATCAAACATTAGTAACGTAATTTCATGCTTCACATTGAACGCTATATTGTACCACCTAGAATATTGTTTTAGTTTTTAAAACCTCGTAGTAATCTGTTCTACAGTCATACTAATATTATAAATGCGAAAGTTACTCTGTCTGTCTGTCTGTTACTCTATCACGCCTAAGCGGCTGAACGGATTTTGATGAAATTTGGTATGGTGATAGATGATAACCTAGAAATGGTAATAGGCTATAAATAATCACGCCATCGTTCTTAGGGGATAGGCAGAAGGAAAACTTAATTAACTTAACTTAAAACTTTGCGGACGAAGTCGCGGGTAAAAGCTAGTTTAATATAAAAATACTCACACTTAAAGAAATAAAATTTCACACTAATGACCAATAAAAAGATTTTTAAGGGCAACTTCAAGATCTCAAAATGAAGGAATTCAATAAAAAAAACTGCATCATACTTAATCGCTCTATTAGTTTCGGAGCTTAAATGCTACAGACCGATACACGGCTTTGTAAACATTTGGTCAAGAACTATCTCGATAACATAAAAACAGCATCTCATCACAATTATATCTTCAAAGCCTTTTTTTCTTTTTATCTTCAAACCTATCTGAAAGTATGTGAATTCACAAAAATATCAAAAATTTAACACACCTCCTTTTGCGATAAAAACTAAGTCTATTAAAACAACAACAATAGACATTATAAGTACAGAAGATATTGTAATACGGGTCTATATTCAGAGACAATAACATACTTAGTAGCATTATTTGGTTAGCCAGCGTGAAAGCCGTGTTCCATATTACGATAATGACGCAGCTGAAGGGTTAGAATAATACGGTAATAAAGAGACTAACCGCTGATTATTCATGAGGGGCTGAAGTTTTAACACAGTGTGTAAGGGCTTGGGTATGATTGATCATTGTGAGACCTCATTTGACGACCTCTGTGGCGTAGTCGTTATGTAACATGGCTGCGACGCAGAGGTCCCGGGTTCGATTCCTGATTAATGCAAATCTTTGTGTGGACGAAAATGATTGTTTGCATTGGTGTGAGTGTTTCCTGTTGATAATATGTATGTATTTACAAAAAAAGTATTTAGCTTTACTTATACGTTGTCTAGTACCCATATAACAAGAACTGCTTAGTTTGGGACGAGATGGCGTTGTGTAAAGAATCATCATATTATATAATTCAATCGAAGTCCACTGCTGAACATAGGCCTCCTCTAAGTATTGGCACCTTGTGCGATCCTGTGCCTCCCTCATCCAATGAAGTGAATAATATAATAATATAATATAATGTGTGAAGAATATATAATATACAGGGTGTTTGGTACATCGTTTGCCAAATTGAAGTAGCTGATAGAAGAGGTCATTACCCGTCTTTCCTCACTCCCCTAGCTGGTTTTAACCTCAAAATATTTTAGATATCGATGTAAAGCTATTTTTAAAAGGAAAACCCAATATTTACAATGAACACTTAAATTTAAAAAAAAAATTCTTCCGTGAGTCCTCATAATTATGTTTTGTTTTAAAGTTTAATACTAGGAGCATCAAATAAATTCATAATAGCTCACCAAAACCGTCAACTTTTTGTTTATTAACTTATTATAACTATAGAGACAGGTAAAATTTAAAGATATGATCAACTTCACAGTACAATAAAAAAATAAATAAATGAGAGAAAGTTCTTCCATTTTCTGAATAAATGCCTTACTTTATCCTCTTTCCATTGGTATAGAACATGTTATAAAATACTAAATAGTTTTTCTACAAAACATGTGTAATCCATAACTCGAAGTAAAGAAAACACGTTTGATGCATAACATTAATCGTAATTATTGACGCTATAGTAAATGATGAATTTTTTTTTTCTTTTATTATTTTAAAATTAACTCTAATTTGATAAGGTAGACTCACTGCAGTGACAAAAAAAGCTAAAGTAACTAGGTAAGTACGCTAGAATGAATCAATTATAGCAATTATAGCTAGTAAATTTACCTTTGCTTATTCATCAAACGTGTTTTCTTTACTTCGAATTATGTATTACACATGTTTTGTAGAAAAACTATTTAGTATTTTATAACATGTTGTATACCAATGAAAAGAGGATAAAGTAAGACATTTATTCAGAAAATGGAAGAACTTTTTCTCTTATATTTATTTTTTTATTGTACTGTGAAGTTGATCATATCTTTAAATTTTACCTGTCTCTATAGTTATAATTAGTCAATGAACAAAAAGTTGACGTTTTTGGTGAGCTATTATGAATTTATTTGATGCTCCTAGTATTAAACTTTAAAACAAAACATAATTATGAGGACTCACGGAAGATTTTTTTTTTTAAATTTAAGTGTTCATGGTAAATATTGGGTTTTTCTTTTAAAAATAGCTTTACATCGATATTTAAAATATGTTGAGGTTAAAACCAGCTAGGAGAGTGAGGAAAGACGGGTAATGACCTCTTCTATCAGCCATTTCAATTTGGCAAACGATGTACCAAACACCCTGTATATTGTGTAAGGGCTCGGGAATTATTGATCATTGTGTCAGAGCCCCGTATTCATAATTTTATGTCGCACCACGTTATTAGAAAATAAATAACCGTTAAAAGGTAACGGTATGAAAACACCCCGAAACGTTTTTTTGGGGATTGAGATTTTTATCTTTTGAATTAGTAGGTACGAAAATAAATGACATTAAAAAGTAATTACCTAGGCAGGTATTTTACATTAAATTAATGTTATGGGTGTCCCTTATTCGTCTTTTATTGTCCCTTTGCAAGAACGGACTCCTCCTAGGAAACTTTCTATGATAGCACAATTGGTACAGTAGTTTACTTTTCTTATTAATCAATCAATCAACTAGCCTATTGCAGTCCACTGCTGGACATTTGCCTCTCCCAACACGCGACTTATACTTTTCTTATATTCGTGGTTATTTCTTATTGAATCTCTTTCAGCCACTTTTTATATTGTCACACCTACCAAACTAGAAGGAAAAGTGAGCATTTGTATTCTATGTCCATCAGCATACAGACAAAAGGATTTTAACGCTTAGATCAAAATTATAGCTTAGCTATGGTATAAGTGGATCTTGACGGTACTGTTCTTGGCTAATTGTTCGGTCATAGTTGTGAATATGTTGGATAAGTAAGACATACCTACTACTGTTTCATGTTTTTCTTCTCTTCTAGTTGTAATAATTGAGTACTTATTGTTTTTACTAATTTAATACTATATTCTTCTTAAATGTATTAAATGTATTAAAATTAAAACATGGTAGCAAGTCAACAGAAACATGGTCGCTTACCTGTTGTAAAGCTCTTCGTTTGTCTATACCAGATTCAGAAGAATTTACAAATATTTAGCTCCGATCGAATATAAATAATCCTCACACTTTCACACAACGCCATCTAGTCCCAAACTAAGCACAGCTTGTACTATGGGTACTAGACAACGTACAAACATACTTAAATACTTTTTTTTGTAAATACATACACAATAATATTATGATACATAGAAAACACCTAGGCCAATGCAAACTATCATGTTCATGCACACAAAGATTTGCATTGAGCGGAATTCGAACAGTCATCTTATACAACCACTAGTCGTTATATTTATTTATATTTAGCTCCAATAGCTTCATTAACACTCAAGTTATAAAGTCCTATTGCTTTGAAATTTGACAAGCAAGGTTGGTGGAAATAAAAACACTTGAACACTGCTAATTTTAAGGGAAATAATCTCTCTGTGTGGTGACGGAGTAAGAATACAATATGTCACCACCCCATCTCATCCCATTGGTGTCGTAAAAACAGACTAAGGGACTACCCGTGAATATTATCTTTACGAAATAAAAAGAAGGAAAACTTTAAAATTAAACCCTATACCAATCCGTTTGGCCATCGTGGTGTTAGTAGGCCAAGCATACCTCCGTCATGGGAGGAGGCCCGTCCCTGCAGTGGGATACTAATAGGCTGTTATGATGAATCTGGTACAGTGATGGTGTCAACCTACTAAAACACAGTACGTTTATGTTTAATGAATAATTCAAATCGTAAATCAAAGGCACGCTGAACGTAAAAGTTACAGTCGCAAGGTATTACCCTATAAAATCGTCAGTAAATGGCAACTCGTAAAACTTATTTCCAAATAACATCTACTTACGATACATTCTTCCTGTGACATTAGAGTAGGGTAATAGGTATCCAATGTTATATTAAGTAACATACTTTGATAAGGATTTGATTTTTACTGTGTGATATTACGTTTATTTATTTTTTTCCTATAAAGCTTAGGTATTACTATTTAGGAAAATTCGAAAAGAAGAAAGACAATGGAAAAAATTGGTACTCGAGGCGGGACTCGAACCCGCGTCTCTGGACTATACGCGTCCAGCGCCGTGACCAACTAGGCCACCCGAGCATCCATCTCGACTACCAAATTTAACCATTGCTTTATACCGCGGCGCCGAGCCGCAACTTAGAACTCAACTGTACAACGCCATCTAGGCGCGGCAGTCGTACACTTTCAATGTTGCAATTTAAGATATTATTGTGAGGTTATTCAACCTGGGATTGCATTGTTCATGCTGCCTATTCGCTAGTGTACTTTATCAATTCCTGTCATTGCCAACAATCGGGACCGGCTTGTTGATCAGCCATCCAAAAGATCCAGAGTTCAAGGGAGAAAAACTGTAGAACACTTGGGGATTGACTGTAAAGCTCTTGCTAGGATACTGGGATTTGGCAATCAAACTCTGAGTGATAAAGTAAGAAGTAGGTAAGTAAATAATTTATTTCCAAGAACATGGTGAGTTACAGGTGTTGAAAAAAATAGTTCTTACAATATATTCTGCCAAATTATGGCCAATTAGTGCAAAGAAGGATCTTTACTATTCACTCTGGTAGTGACGAGATGGTTTGTTACTTGTATAGCATAATAGCATTTATAATAAAACATAAATAGACTAAGATTTGATAAGAAATGTCATGACCGATCGCAAGCTCGACAAAAATAAAATGATTAAGGGAGAAACTGTAACAGAATGCTGTGTAAGCAAGTATTCGTGCGAAATGAGCACACGGCAACAGCTATCAATCAATTATTTACACTGTGTTTATTAAAGGTTAGGTTGAATACGAATGGTGGTTCACGTAGATATGTGGGTGTGAAGTTGTATTGGAAGCTTTGTTTATAATTCAAAAAGTGAATTAATATGTCATCATAACAGGACATTAATGTCCCACTGCAGGGACGGGCCTCCTCCAGTGACGGAGGGATTCTTGGCCTACTAATATTATTTAATTTAATTCAATTTAATTAAGTCACTAAGATACACTACGACACTTATTTTATCATATATACTTATTTATCAATCCTGATGTAAATTGTAATTTATTTAATGTAGAACTGTAAAGCAAAATATAGCGATACCTAAACATAATGTACTTACCATCCTTTTATACTTATATTTGGCAAAATAAATGATTAGTATTTGTATTTATTTGTAATACCCTGAAGGCCAGACGGATTGGTATAAGGTTTAATTTCAAGTTTCCTTTCTTTTTATTTCGGTTGTCGGTTTTTACGACACCCATAAGATGAGATGGGGTGGTGACATATTGTATTCTTACTCCGTCACCACACGGAAATACACCATCTCAATCCTGTTAAAACCCTTTCATATCTAGATAGCATTTATAAATACGAGTAGTATGAAGTTTATCCATTACACGATAACGACATCTATCTAAACTTTACAAGGAACTTGTCATTAAAATAACTATAAGGGTTTGAAACGATCTTCGACCCATAAACTATATTAACACTCGTATAAACTCGATATCCGTTGGATATAGGGGTTTTAGGGTTCTTAACTGGTCTGAATTTCCATACATCATATAAGAAAGGTTGTCCGTGTGGTGACGGAGTAAGAATACAATATGTCACCACCTCATCTCATCCCATTGGTATCGTAAAAACCGACTAAGGGACTATCCGTGAATATTATCTTTACGAAATAAAAAGAAGGAAAACTTGAAATTAAACCCTATACCAATACGTCTGGCCCGCGTGGTATTAGCAGGCCAAGTATACCTCCGTCACGGGAGGAGGTCCTTCCCTGTAGTGGGACATTAATGGGCTGTTATGATGAGTATTTTGATTATGTAATTTAAAAAACAGTTTATTACTTCCAGGAACAACAAGATTGTCTTATTTTTGTAGAGATTAAATCTGCGAACTTTGCCTAAGTCAGCTTTTACGACATCCTGGGGAATAAGTTGGATGGAACACTATGTATTCATAACCTATTACTATCCTTACGGAGATATCTCTTGTTACACATAATCTCCACAATTACTGCTTTACGATAGTTTTGTGATAGAAAGAGTATTTCTAAGGCTTAACCCCACTACCAACCTTTAACATTTGAAGAACATACATTAATATACTTCTAGTCAGGGAACATTCACTCAAACAAAATAAAACCTATTACCTACTTTAAGACTACAAAATTCATATTATATAATGCGCGCCAGAGTCTTTGAAATCAATAGAACAAAACATAAGCAAAATATATCACGAGTAGAATCATGCCTCATTTATATGATCTAATTTCGTTGTCGGTTTTGCGGTTGTAATAAACAGAGCTAAATTAAGTTATATCGTTCTCGAACCCTATCAACATGTATATCAAAAGGGTTTTCAACTTGAAAATGAGTTTCCAAATTATTTCAATTTTATTAACCAAGTTACATTCCATCAATTGCAAGTATGAAATACGGAGAGAGAAATACGGCCAAAGATAAGCTTTATGTTTAATAAATAAATGAATTATTACGAAAAAGTGCCTTCAAGGTGGTTACCATTGATCAAATGATCTACCGTCATGCAAAACTGTGCAAATATTACTGTGGGTAATAAAAGGTACTTCTTAGATTTGATGGACTGTATGTGTTTTTGTAGCTGTTAAAGTTAAATCAAATATCTTTTATTCAAAGTAGTACAATAATATTGTATCTTTTTGACGTCATCTAATACTACTTAACCTAAGTTATAAACATTTCAAAGTGTAGAAAACTTTACCACCGTTTCCAAAGCGCTCGTAGAAAAGAAGCGGCGTAACAAACTCTACTGCTGGATTTTCAAGAAGAAGCAGAAAGGTTTTGGAATCGTATTCTTTTAATTACGTATAGTACCTACTATTTTATAGACACTTGACTATACGACAGCTTCTTAAATGCTGAGTGCTTTTCCATTAGATAATAATCATTACATTTGCACATTACAATACTTTTGTAAGAAAGGAACACAATTAATTGTTTAGAGATTATGAATGTGTCACATACACATTCGTAACAAATCAAGTGCACGTTATAAAATATTTAATTTCATATTATATCCAAATACGGAAGTTACTTTAAAATTTAATTTAAGCCTGTAAGGGTTTTTAATTAAATATTATTAAAGAAAGTAAATCTGTTCTCAGATTCCTTTGCAAATGTTGTTGCGGTGAACCAAATCAATAGACAAGATCGTATGGAATTTACTACACTTCCTTATTTTACCAGCTCTTAGATATATCATTGACACGGATATCCTCTGATAAGAGGAATATTGCCCTAGCAATACTAGTCATCTCCTTACTATACCCATGGGACATGAAAGATGGGGGCATTTGTATTCCTAGCTCAGTTAATAATACACTAGACTATAAGGTGAAAAAGATTGTTGGGTTAAATTCTAATCCATCCGGCCTGACCAGGTGAGTAGAACCCAATTATCCTCCATATCATCATCATTATAACAGCCCATTAATGTCCCACTGCAGGGAAGGGCCTCCTCCCATGAGGGAGGGATACCTTACTTACTTACTCCGTTGGCTCAATGACCCAAAATGTGTCTTGGCCTCCGACACGAGAGAACGCCACTCTGCTCGATCCTTGGTCACCTCTTGCCAGTTGCTGACTTGACCTACTAATACTACGCTGGCCAGACGAATTGGTATAGGGTTTAATTTCAAGTTTTTCTTCTTTCTATGTAAAGGTAATATTCACGGATAGTCCCTTAGTCGGTTTCTACGACACCCATGGGATGATATAGGGTGGTGACATTGTATTCTTACTCCGTCACCACACGAATTAAGTTATCCTCCATAGCTAAAGGAGTATAGTCCCTGCACTGGGAGTTAAATGATATGAAGAAACAAAAGAGATACGTCGAAAGAGCTAATTCATAACAAAAGTCATAATAAAATCCATTTGTCTAATGTAATGCACAGTTGTCTAGTCGGACAATAGGTGCTTACATTTCGTTTTGCCGCTTACTTCGGGCCGCAGTCATATCGAGAGTGGATTTCCGCATCCACTGAGAACATTGTGCTCTAAATGGCTTCTACGTTCTGCAAATAGGACGTAATGTAACAAGCTACTTTGTGTGTGCTCATACCAATGCTTCATAGATAGAGAGTGTCATTGTTTCATAAAAAGCCAGTTTTATAGCTGTTCTGTATGTGTTGTTAAACAGGATATTGGTAATCAGGAATAACTATCCTTGATGATTATCTTCGTTATTTTAACATAAAACTATCATCTGACTTCGAGTAAATTCCTTTGAATCCGATTCTAGGCCATTCCGTCGTCGATTTACGTGTGTTTATTCTATAATTTAATTTCAAATAAATAATTAAATTACATAATATGCTGTAGCGCATCGGGAATGTTCGCAGAGGCTCGTATCGATGGATTCCACGCCATCATGAGTAAGAAAGCGGCCTCTTTACTACAGCGCTTGCATGGTAGTGACAACAGTATTCTGAAAATGATTGCAGCCAGGTTTGACTGCCCTTTCCAGCAACACTGGGTGGGTACAGTCATTGGTTTAAAGTAAACTATAATATGTAATTATTAACTAAGAAAATACTAACAATACTAACTTAATATTAAGCACAATTGTTACTAACAAAAATACTAATAACAAAACTATGGACTATTGTATTGGGTCTGAAATAAACGTATAAATATATATTAAGGATTTTTCCAAGTATTTGTAGATAGCTGAATTTTTGGACACCAAACATAGATACATACATAAACTCACGCCTTATTCCGGCCGGAGTAGGCAGATACGACAGAACGCCACTTGTCACGATCCTGGCAAACAGATTCGGCCTCGTCCATATTCATTAAGCGAGTCATACATGCGCGTCGGTTACGAGTGCTTTAACCAAACATAAACATTCTTAAAAATAAAGAACCTAGAATTTTAATTACCATGTAATAACAAACTATAATAAGCTTATTATAATCTCTTATTTATAATATTCTATATAAAAAAAACACATTCGTAATTCCCGTAGTCATAAAACGAAAGTTTTCGCGGACCATTTATCCAATTTTTGTAGTCTTAATGAAACTAAATTACGTTTGTGTTGGTTATTCCCTTGCATACAGATAAGAAAGTTAGTAAGAGTTTGCGCGTCTGTGGAACTTTGTGAAAGGTTTTATTGGGTTTGCACTGAATTTCGTTTCTACGTGTTCTGAATTATTCTCTGCGGTGCTGTACCTTGTCTATTAAATTCATTTATAGAATTAAAATATTATATTTTTAGTTAATTACTATTAAGAGACCTGATTCTTAGTACTTCTATTTTAGATTCTGGATTTTATGGATTATTCATAAGCATTTTCAATTTTTTCACAAGCTTAATTGGCGTTTTGTATGTTAAATTACTCTACACTCTTTTTATTGAAATACATTAACATTATAGCTATTTTAATAATATAATTATAATGATTAATGTAATTATTATTCACGACTGCTGCTATAGGTATACGACATCTGTAGTAACCTACACGTTTAATATTAAGTCCCGTTCCAGCCCAACTTAGTGAAAACTTCCGAACGTTCCGAACGAACACGTCGAAACATAACTTCAAGTGTAAGGAAACAACCCGGTCTTACCTACACCTATAACCAAACTGGTCAAAAAGATTTTCATACGGTTTGGTTTAAATTTTCGTTCTTTAAAATGTTGTGTTCTTTAATTTCCCTCGATTGACATTTTCGACGTCAACGGATAAGGAGGATTGTCAAATTTTTATAGCCTTTGAATGTCACCATATTATTATGGGCAGGAGAATAAGTAAGTAATTACTTCTTAGATAATATGTATTATGTAACATAACGTTGAAGTGAGAATATTTCACATCAATTATTGTTTATTGTTACTCTGAATCAAAATTTGATGCTCGACTTCTTACTTTGCATTATTTATTATAACCTCATTATAAAGCAGGAGCTCAACACAGGAAATAAGATTAGTCAATAAAAATAAAAGTTTATTAATTTTGAATTTGAAGAGGTGTTTCGTAGCTTCTTTTTCGTTCGTAGCATAAATATACCTACTCTAACTTGACCTGTGTCCTTGGTCTATTATAAACATTAACAAAATAGACAATGGAGATCTATGTGCAAGATAAATATTAACGGATTACGGTTAAAAAACTTTATTGCTCATAAAAATTTACAAAAAGTTACTTACTGAGAAACACAAAAACTAAATTACTTAAGTTAAAATCCAGCAGGTGTAGCCTGATATTAACATACAAACAGTATTATAATTATATTAATACAATAGCTTCTTTCTTACTTAGTAAGTAATAAAACAAAACATCAAATTGCTCAGACAATTGTCCTGCGTGAAATAAGAAAGCTCCTATTGCTAATCGGCGTCAGTTGTATAAAACTACTTCCATAAAGGTTAAGACGATGATAAAATTATAAAAGACTACCATACCGTACCCACTTCGTTGGGCGGCGAAAAAAACGTTATCTATCTATCCTCTCTTTTTTCAATATATTTCATTATTGCTCCAATCCTATTGGTCATAGCGTGATATTATAATAATATAGCCTATGACACTCACCGATAAATGGTTTATTCAACACAGAAAGAATTTTTAAAATCGGTTTAGTAGATCCAGAGATTACACCCTAAAACCTCACAAACTCACAAACTTTACCTCTTTAAAATATTAGTATAGATTTAATAAAGAAAAGGCCTTTTTACA
Organism: Schrankia costaestrigalis; assembly: GCA_905475405.1. Taxonomy (NCBI): domain Eukaryota; kingdom Metazoa; phylum Arthropoda; class Insecta; order Lepidoptera; family Erebidae; genus Schrankia; species Schrankia costaestrigalis. The sequence goes on along the minus strand of FR997843.1, from coordinate 10,059,699 downwards.
AAACAGTCATAAAACTTCGGTGTTGAAATCTTAGCAGAGTGTAAAATAAATTATGTAGAAAAGAACGTTTACATGAAAAGAACATAAAAACAACGTAATGTTTCTAAAAACTTATATTAACAGGTGTCCGAAAATGTCCCACTGCAGAAACAGTCCTTTTTCAAATAGAGAATACAGAGAAAAACTCTGTCTGCGTTCTGTAGTTCATTCCACCTTATTTTTATTCAATCACACAAGGATGCTTCTTTCGAGGTTGAAATGAAATAAAATGACCAATGACCCTATACTACAAACAATGTTGAAGCAAATACACTATACTTGGGCCATTACAAACGTGCGATCTGACCTTTGAGTGTGAGCGAGAGGTCTGATTAAAATGATAGACTCAGATCGCACGTTTGTAATGGCCCAAGTATAGTTAAGTTTTACAGAATGAAAACTTTTTACACAAGAACTTAAACCTCCTTAGGGCTTTAAAAAAAGAACAGATTTAGGCGGTACTCACAGTAGATTTACCTTACGCACGGCTCAGATCCCCAAACCTGTATTGTCATTTAACGAGAGCTACGTGCCGTCCAAAATTATTATCAATTCCTTTTTTTATATTCAACATCAAAATACTTAAGGACCCTTCGACGAAGGACGCCTTAATGTTTATTGATTACGTGTATATTACAAACAACTCTGCTGATATTCGTCCATTTTCATCTCTATAAAAGATTTTCTGTACAGATATGAGTTTACAACATAATATAAAAGATAAGTAGGTATCGTTTGTTTGGCAATATCGATTAGATTCTGCGAAAGTTTAGCTCTACAGGTGCTCTCGAGTTTTAATATTGAAACCAGGTAAGGGTTTAACGCTTTTACAAATATTTAAATTAAGAGATTCTATCTTTTTAAAACATGAGCAATACCTACCACAATAATGGCTTCCCAGTTTCGTATTAAATAATAAGTCTTATTCTTTGTATTAACAAAATAGTTACATATTGAATTATTAAAATTTATTTGCTTAACGAAATCTCTTACTACCGCAACATTTTAATTTTAAATATATTTCAGATTCCGCTCGGCTTTATAAAATTAAAATGTGTTAAATTATAAATAAGAATTGACGGCGCTTTTATCTTTATTCTCAAGTTAAAAAGTATTACAAAGTCTGCGTTGCGGCTTATGTTAAGTAACACTTTCTATGATACAAAATGAAACTATGAAATGGATATTTTCTGCACTTACTATTCATAAACGCCTCTTAATCACTGTTTAGCGAGATTTTTATTAGGAAAACCAACCTTATACCAACCAAAACGGTAAGAATTTAAGCTAATCAATTGACTAAAATTTAAGAGACGTTTATGAGTAAGGGGGTTAGTGTTTTATAGTTAAAATTTATTTATTTGATAATATGAAGGCAGAAGTTAACCAGATTATCATATACTTAATTACGGCCTTAGCGAATCAATGAAACGATGATTACTTCTAATGATAGCGAATTCTACAAACTTATGATAGACGATTCCAAGTTTTATCAACTCTTCTTAGATTTTTCTTCTTTCGCGTAGAGTTGCTGTTCTACAAAAAAGAAACAGATAGACTGGCAAAAGAAAATATTATTCTGTGTATTTTCTCCATTACATTTGTTTCATTTAGAACATACGATTATTTCCGACAAGCATAGGTATATATAGGTACGTGGTATTTCTAGGCCAAGTATCCCTCCGTCATGGGAGGAGGCCCGTCCCTGCAGCGGGACATTAATGGGCTGTTATGATATATATAGGTAAATTAAAGCACTGTAATGAAACACAACTTGCAAATTGAATCAATGATATAGGCGCCAAAATACATTGGTACAAGTGCCTAAATGATACACATTAATTATTGCTATGTTACGGTGTACACATTATAACAACAAGTAGAGTGTGAATCATTTTGTTACCATTAATTAAAATATTGGGTAATTGAAACGCAAATGAATGCTTTACTAGCTGCCTCGGTGGTGCGAGGGTCGCGAACGCGCCTGCCATGCACGAAATAGCGGTTCAATTTCCACGCAGGAAAATTCTTTGTGTGATTCACAAATTATTGTCCTGAATCTGGATATTCCTTGTGTCAGGGAATTGTCTTTAAAAAATATATGCCCTATAGGACGAGTAGTTGGTCTCTGACGACCGCTACTACTTTACACGGGCTGTGGTGGGGCGGATGGCCCTCAACCAAAGGTTCGCTGGGACTTTTTTTAATTTCTCCGTGTGGTGACGGAGTAAGAATACTATATGTCACCACCCCATCTCATCCCATGATTGTCGTAAAAACCGACTAAGGGACTATCCGTGAATTTTATCTTTACGTAATAAAAAGAAGGAAAACTTGAAATTAAACCCTATACCAATCCGTCTGGCCAGCGTGGTATTAGTAGGCCAAGTATCCCTCCGTCCCAGGAGGAGGCCCGTCCCTGCAGTGGGATATTACTGGGCTGTTATGATGATGAACATCCAGACTCGGGACAATAATCAGTAGATCATACAAAGAGTTGCCGTGCATGGGAATCAAACTTGCGACCTCGAACACAGCCCGCGTAAAGTAGTAACTGTCGTCAGAGACAAACTACTCGTCCTCAACAACAAAAAAACGACAGTGGCTTCCGCGAAGGTGGCGCCACCTAGACAGATAGTAAGCAAAGCGTCTATTTAAAAAAACTAATCTACATACTTTTTCATCTAATAAATGAGTGTAGATCTACCTTATCTTATAGTTCCAGTTGGTTACCTAAACCAACATTGCTCTCAGAAAGGATTTGTTAAATGTCGGTGGCCATTTATTTTATTGGGCAATTTAGATGTTTTTTTTCTAAATCACGCCATAAATAATGCTTATGACCTTCTTGGCATCGAAACATTGGAACTTTTATTTTAGATCTTTCAAGTTCACTTAATTTTAGTGTTTGTTTAAAATAGATTATGGATTAGTTTATGTGATGAGGTTATGGTATGGTGTAGTCTTATAATAAGAGACCACATAATATTATCTTGATTGTTTTTATATACTTATATTTTTGTAAATTTGCAACTATACCCAATATCAACGCACCTAGTTAGTCTAGTGTTTTCGGCAAAGTTTCTATACATCATCACGTCACCAGATAAAAGTGAAAATATTTTTCAGAAGATATTCAACGTTTAAAGCAATTGGCAGAAATAAACAGTAAAATATCCTGATGGTAAACAATCAAACAAACGCCAAACGGGCATCCATCAGTCACACTTCAACTTAAGTACAAGATAAAACTCTAACGCGACATTAAATACTCTTAATGATATCTTTCTCAATTATCACACAAATATAACGACCGGCTAATCTACGAAACTCTAAAAGAGTTATCACATTTAGAGCGAGAAAATTCTTTTCTATTCAATAATACTCGAATAGGCGTATAGAACGCGAATATTTTCTGGCAACTTGCCAGCCAGATTAATAGTAATCGATGTTTGAATCATAATACATATTGGCGCTTTTGTATAACGTGTGATCGCTTTGTATATTGTGACATTTGAACGCTATTTTCTTTAGCTATTGATACGGTATTTAGAATGAACACAAGGAAGAGGAAACAATTTAATGGCAATTGGTGTTACACCAGTCATAACAGTAACCCAAGCAGGATTCCTTTCCTCTTATTTTTTCAATTTAGTACGATCATAAACCTCTTTTATTTATTACTTTGCATTTGTCTACTTCTAGCATATCAACGTTAAAGATTTCTCTATTCTGCTTAGTCCGGTGCAAGGTAGTATAATTTTATTTTTGCAAAAAACCGTTTTCGATTCCTCAGTTGGGTACAGTATCTTTTTCAAATGTATGAATGCAGTTTTTCTGTTTATCAAAGTCGGTGACATGGCTCCTAAGAAGAAATTTTCGTATGACTTATAGTTTAAAACTTTCCCATACAGCTTAGCCAGAATAGCTTTAGAGTTCTAAACACTATTCACAAGTTTTTAGTTATATTGGGAATAAGGAATGTTGAACATAACCTGATCTTGTATTCAATCCAAGTATAAATAAAATTTCCAAGGAAACATATTTTGTAGTATAAAATTGTAAATACAGGATGTAAATTGCCAAAAGTCAAGGGCTTTGCTTATCTGTATGCGGGTATTGGAGTATAATGCTACGCGGTAACTTTGGCGTAAATTCACGCCGTAAATATACGTTAAGTAACGTACATGATATACCAAATATAAAGGAAAAATGTGTGTTTTTACATAATGATTAAAATATTTGCATTTAATATACGCGTTTAGACAGCTTTTACGGAAAAAATAAATTTCAATTTCATTTGTGTTTGCGTGATGCGTGGTTCACTCACCATACTGCTGAATAAACAGAATGGAGTCGCAAATTTGCGTATATACGTAAAAAAAAGGTCTGAGAGTGTATCATAAAACTTCTGAAACATTATTACGGAATCAGTTTATGATGAGGAAACTACAAATATGTGTATTTTACTGAAAATGCTTTATTTTCATCCATCCATATCAGCCTATGGTTATTTGTGACAGATTAATTCAAATATAATCTTAAAGTTCTAACGTTAAATCTTCCTCAACTTTCTACAGCAGAGTTGGTGCTCCTGGTCCTTCTCCATGAAAGAAAGGAAGCTGAGCTTATAGATACATCACCAGGTAATAGGTTTTATTAGATCTGTCTAATAAAACCTATTACCGATCGCGGAGGTCAATACCAAAGCTGGCTCTTCAGTGGGACAAAATACCTAAGCACATAATAAAATAATTCGAAATATTCAGATGCTCACCCAGGAAAGGCGATTAAACAAACATTTTCGTTGAAAAGGGTCTTCTATCAACAAATAAACAAACTTTTAAACAATATCCCAACAAATACAGCACTTCATATTTTACTATGAGCAAACTTAGTTGAATGCAGTTTATCGTCCGTTTCAAGTTTATATCGATAACTATAAAATTGTTCAGCCGGGAACTGTGAACATATCGTTTATATATTTGCTATTCCAATAGCGTTCCAGTAGGTGCTTTGGGCATTTTATTTGCGAGCTTAAGCCCCTAGTTTGTCATACGATCCATATGGAACTAAACGTTTATGATAATATTATGTAGGAATGTTTGTATTTTTTGCTCCTTTGGCTTTTACAGTATTCTCTGATATCGTATATAAGAATAGGAGTGGATACCGGTACCTAGTCTACCTATCCCCTTGGAAGCAGAAGAGTTTATACATGTATGTCTTAGTCACGAATGCTTCATTATGATAGCAGTGCAATCTAGGTCGTACAATCTTGTTTAAGGGTATCTAAAAAATATAAATAATGAGTATCAGAAAAATCTGTTTTAAACCCACTCCAAAACGAAGAGGACTCGCATGTAGCGAATTCCCTATTTGTTTAATGTTTGTTCAAGATTCGAGTCCTTTTGGATCGGTATTTTAATTATAGAGTCAGCTTTTTATTAAGAAAATATTAGAATTCGATATTTTAATTCAAATAAGAAGTTTTAAAGTGCTTAGTATACCCATAGAGTGCCATTATTATCTTTTGTTTGAAAAATTAATTTTATGATTAAAGTTTTACAGTTTAAAAAGGTTTCAGACGAATTATGTGGGATATAAAAAAGGTTTTATTACCTTTTCTAGATTAAAAAAAATGTTAGCTGAACAATATTAATCAATTATCTCAAAAGGGTTAAGCTTAAAATTAATAGTAATATTAATATGCTATCCACGCAAATACAGCTTCAAGTTAAACCAATATTTCATTTCACAGAAAAATGTAAAATGAACATATAAAATGTAGCAGTATCATGATATCCATGATTTGAAACGTGTTGGAATTGAGAATAAATTTTAAATTGAAACCCGGTAAGAGGATTAGAGACCTCAAGGGAAATCTGAATGGTACATCAACTATGAAAGACTTTTTCTTGTGGCTGTAAATTTAATAAGTAAATTATTTATTTGCTTACCTAATTTTATATACTAACGCGTTTTTTGCAACACTGAGATATTTCTTTGAAAACAGTTACGCAATATTAATTAATTAAATGGTTTTCATTAATCTCTCTTTGTTTTTCTCACACGGTAGACCGACGACTTGGTTAGGGCGGCGGGAAGCTGCTGGATTAGGGAGACACAAGACCGTGCAGGGTGGAAGCGTTTGGAGGAGGCCTATGTCCAACAGTCTATATGAACTTCCACTGTTGGACGTTCATATAGGCTGATATGCAAATGGTTTATTTCTTACTACAATATAACAGACATTTTCGGGGACAAAAACAGAGAGAAACCATCCTTCTCACGTGTCTGAACTCTTTGCAGGTGAATACAGTTTATGCCACTCTGGTTGCCACTGTTGTTTTTTTTTAATTGGCCAGAATGACTTTATGGTGCCTGTTTGGTAGGTTGACAAGTTTGATGTACTCATTCTTTAAATTATTTTTTCTAATACGCACTTAATCATAATTAAACTCATTGATTTTTAATACTGGAAAGCCTTTCTCTTACAAAGTAGCAAAGTGTCTTGGATTGAAATAAGTAGCCTAATAGATATTTCCTTGTTATTTCATACATAACAAAGCCCTTCGTTGGATAGGAAGCAATTTAATCACTTATTTGAGAAGTTAGATATTGTCACACGTCCCTAGCTCCCCGGGGAATTGTGGCCGAACCTTCGTCCTTACTGCTATTAATAAAATCAATTTGCTTTCATGTTTCTCCTCCATGTTATGTTAGGAAAGAGAAAAGGAAACAAAGTATTTTCCTTAAGGATTGAAGTAAACTCGGATTCAGAGATGAGAGGAAATTGGATATCTGTTGGAATATATGTATGTTCGGAAGTAAAATATGAATGCAATATTGATGAATGTTGAATGGCATTGTTGATTCTATTGCTTAAGCCTATTTGTACTTTCTTTGTACATTGTTTGTAAGAAGTTATTGTTTCGAGTTGACAAGGCTGATGGCTTTGTAACTTTATAATGTAATGTTCGTATAGTAAATTATTTATAGGAAATACGTAATAAAGTGTGTTTGTCGGTGACATGGTTCCTAAGAACAAATTTTAGTATGACTTATAGTTTAAGACTATTCCCATACTGACCGATTTGAATTATTCACCGAAACTCTGAAGCTATACAGCTTAAGAGTTCTAAACGCTATGCACAAGTTTTTAGTTATCATCAGTCAATCATGTCATGTTATTGTTGGGAATAAGGAATGTTGAACATAACCTGATCTTGTATTCAATCCAAGTATAAATAAAATTTCCAAGGAAGCATATTTTGTAGTATCAAATTGTAAATACAGGATATTAATTGCCAAAAGTCAAGGGCTTTGCTTATCTGTATGCGGGTATTGGAGTATAATGCTACGCGGTAACTTTGGCGTAAATTCACGCCTTAAATATACGTTAGGTAACGTACATTATATACCAAATATGAAGGAAAAATGTGTGTTTTTACATAATGATTAAAATATTTGCATTTGATATACGCGTTTAGACAGCTTTTACGGAAAAAATAAATTTCAATTTCATTTGTGTTTGCGTGATGCGTGGTTCACTCACCATACTGCTGAATAAACAGAATGGAGTCGCAAATTTGCGTATATACGTAAAAAAAAGGTCTGAGAGTGTATCATAAAACATCCGAAACATTATTACGGAATCAGCTTATGACGGGGAAACTACAAATTTTTGTATTTTACTGAAAATACTTTATTTGTGACAGAGTAATTTAAACCTAATCTTAAAGTTCTAACGTTAAATGTTTCTTATCTTTCTACATCAGAGTGTTCTCCTGGTCCTCCTCCATGAACGAAGGGAAGCTTAGCCTTTATATACATCGCCAGGTAATAGGTTTTATTAGACAGAGACCGTGTAGGTCAATACCAAAGCTGGCTCTTCAGTGGGACAATATACCTAAGCACATAATAAAATAATTCGAAATATTCTAATGCTAACCCAGTACAAGCGATTAAACAAACATTTTCGTTGAAAAGGGTCTTCTTTCAACAAATAAACCAACTTTTAAACAATATCCCAACAAACACAGCACTTCATATTTTACTATGAGCAAACTTAGTTGAATGCAGTTTATCGTCCATTTCAAGTTTATATCGATAACTATAAAATTGTTCAGCCGGGAACTGTGAACATATCGTTTATATAAGGTACTTGCGGTAAATAAGGGCCACCTTAATCTAAACCTAAATAATTTCTATAAATAAAGGAATATAACAAAATATTTAATATCACGGTAATGTTTATTTAAATATCCGCATCAGAAAGTACTATTACAAATATTTTCATCTCAATTAGCCACAGTAATCATGATTTTAAAAAACCCTCTCTATGGCCCTTAATAAACGTCTGTAGTTTTTTAAGGGCCAAATTTTAATTCAAATACTAAAAGAGTAATCAATAGAAAAAATATTGTTTTCAGTTTCATTTGACTTAAATTATCATTTGACATTAAATCACTTTTTTAACATTACTTAATCAAAAGAAAAACTAGCAATGGCTCTTAATAAACTAACGTAGCAAAAACATGTCATAAAAACCTTTATCTATAACATATCGTCAAAATAATTACAGACGTAAACAATGAGTTTGTAACTTTTTAAATATTATCTATGGAAATTACAAAACTATACTATTTATCAGATCTTATGGGTACGGTGACGTTTAGTATTTGTCATTACTAGAGATGTAGTAACACTAATATCGTTTTTAAAAATACCGATTCTATATCTAACCGATATAATTTACAAACAAGAATAAATCGATTATGGGTACAAAATAAGAAAGTAATCTTTTTTTAAATATTTATTAATTATGCCGAATCAATGCGTGATTCATCTGATGAACAGCTTGATGAATTACTTAATTCGTCACTTACTTGACATAATAAGTGAAAATCTACTGAATTGTCTAATTTGATGTCTCTTCCTCTCACAGTCATGAAGTATTAGATTTTTGTTTTTTCCAATCATCGGCAGTTACGTGGTCACAGGTCACAGGCCTCTTTTAATAATGACATCATCAAGATTTGTAAAAACTAATATTGAGTTATAAGACAACTGAAATTATTATATTAATTTCTATGATTATAAAAAAAAAATATCGATTTAATAAATTTTTTAAAAAACCATTCGATTTTAACAATTTTATTGTGTCAATCTCTATTGACATTCGTTCCGAGTCGCGCATACGATTTTAAAATTTATATGTTTATATTTTACATATTAGGGTTGAAGATGGAATATAAAACAAATATTTCATATAATTTAATTATATATAAACGTCTAAATAATATTTTTAATTTTTTATCAGTTCGGATTCATAAATTGATAGCTTTTATTTTTAAATTCTACAAAAGCAAACTAAGTAACATGGAAAAGATCAAATGTCACCGTACCTTTCCTGTCTGATAAAGACTATAAAACATTTTTTTATATAAATAAGTAGTACGGTATAAGACAGGCCACGTACGTGGCCCGTCTTATCCTAACTCTAAAATCTATTGTTATCAAGATCAACAGCTTGGACACTTTTAAGTTAATTAAAGATATTATGGACGATTTATGATACAAAAATAATAACAAATACATGCTTAATAAAAATAACAATTATAGGTATTAAAATAACGAAGACTATTGAAATTTGTTAAAATTAATTTATATTCTATATGTATAATCAGGGCCGGCCTATGTACCCGCCTCACTTCAGCCAGCACTTCATATTTTACTTTTTTTCGTTGAATGCAGTTTATCGTCCGTTTCAAGTTTATATCCATAACTATAAAATTGTTCAGCCGGGAACTGTGAACATATCGTTTATATATTTGCTATTCCAATAGCGTTCCAGTAGGTGCTTTGGGCATTTTATTTGCGAGCTTAAGCCCCTACTTTGTCATACGATCCATATGGATCTAAACGTTTATGATAATATTATGTAAGAATGTTTGTATTTTTTGCTCCTTTGGCTTTTTCAGTATTCTCTGATATCGTATGTAAGGATAAGAGTGGATACCGGTACCTAGTCTGCCTATCCCCTTGAAAGCAGAAGTGTTTATACATGTATGTCTTAGTCACGAATGCTTCATTATGATAGCAGTGCAATCTAGGTCGTACAATCTTGTTTTAAGTGTATCTAAAAAATATGAATAATGAGTATCTGAAAAATCTGTTTTTAACCCACTCCAAAACGAAGAGGACTCGCATGTAGCGAGTTCCCAATTTGTTTAATGTGTGTTCAAGATTTGAGTCCTTTTGGCTGACTCTATAATTAAAATACCGATATTTTAATTATAGAGTCAGCTTTTTATTAAGAAAATATTAGAATTCGATATTTTAATTCAAATAAGAAGTTTTAAAGTGCTTAGTATACCCATAGAGTGCCATTATCATATTCTATTGTTTGAAAAATGAATCTTATGATTAAAGTTTTACAGTTTAAAAAGGTTTCAGACGAATTAGGTAATTATGTCGGGATATAAAAAAGGTTTTTTTACCTCTTCTAGATTAAAAAAAATGTTAGCTGAACAATATTTATCAATTATCTCAAAAGGGTTAAGCTTAAAATTAATAGTAATATTAATATACTACCCACGCACAGCTTCATGTTAAGCCAATATTTCATTTCACAGAAAAATGCAAAATGAACATATAAAATGTAGCGGTATCATGATATCCATGATTTGAAACGTGTTGGAATTGAGAATAAATTTTAAATTGAAACCCGGTAAGAGGATTAGAGACCTCAAGGGAAATCTGAATGGTACATCAACTATGAAAGACTTTTTCTTGTGGCTGTAAATTTAATTAGTAAATTATTTATTTGCTTTCCTAATTTTATATTCTAACGCTTTTTTGCAGCACTGAGATATATCCTTGAAAACAGTTATGCAATATTAATTAATGAAATGGTTTTCATTAATCACTCTTTGTTTTTCTCACACGGAGGACCGACGACTTGGTTAGGACGTCTGATGGATGAGGGAGGCACAAGACCGCGCAGGGTGGAAGCGTTTAGAGGAGGCCTATGTCCAACAGTGGACGTCCATAGGCTGATATGGAAATGGCTTATTTCTCACTGCAATATACCATCCTTCTCACGTGTCCGAACTCTTTGTAGGTGAATACAGTTCATGCCACTCTGGTTGCCACTGTTGTTTGGTAGGTTGACAAGATTGATGTACTGATTCTTTAATTTTTTTTTTCTAATATGCACTTTATCATTATCAAACTCATAGGTTTTTAATACTGGAAAGTCTTCTTCTTGCAAAGTAGCAAAGTGTCTTGGATTGAAATAAGTAGCCTAATAGATATTTCCTTGTTATTTCATACATAACAAAGCCCTTCGTTGGATAGGAAGCAATTTAATCACTTATTTGAGAAGTTAGATATTGTCACACGTCCCTAGCTCCCCGGGGAATTGTGGGCGAACCTTCGTCCTTACAGTTGCTATTAATTTGCTTTCATGTTTCTCCTCCATGTTATGTTAGGAAAGAGAAAAGGAAACAAAGTATTTTCCTTTAGGATTGAAGTAAAATCGGATTCAGAGATGAGAGGAAATTGGATATCTGTTGGAATATATGTATGTTCGGAAGTAAAATATGAATGCAAGCAGTATTGATGAATGTTGGATGGCATTGTTGATTCTATTGCTTAAGCCTATTTGTACTTTCTTTGTACATTGTTTGTTAGAAGTTATTGTTTCGAGTTGACAAAGCTGATGGGTGGCTTTGTAACTTTATAATGTAATGTTCGTATAGTAAATTATATATAGGAAATACGTAATAAAGTGTGTTGTATGTGAATAAATAAGTACCTCATTTCACATTATGTTGTAAAATATAGTTATGCAACGGTTAAATAAAAACCCAGGCTTCAAAGTTTTGACTACCGATGCAGTAAAACCGTTCTTCGATTGTTAAGGGTAATGTAAGAGAGGAGCCTACACAGTTACTTAATGTGACAAGTATGGTTAAATTCCTTCAAAGTTACATTTAATTTAATAAATCAGCCTAGATATCGTGGTTATTAGTCTAACATAATTTTGGTCTCAGCAATATATCCTATAATCATAAGATTCTCCTTAGGTAAACCCTACTTAAATCTTTAATTTATCAATGAGGACAATTCAATTAATATTATTACATCAGATACACAGAACAAAAGAAACAACAAAATAAACCTAAATAAAATACTAACCTATTTCTACACAAAGTGGAATTTCTTTGATCGAAACGTAACGCCAAGCCCTTAGGACTTTTTACACTCCGTACAACATTCGCCCACGCACCAATTCAAGCGAAGTATAAGTATGGGACAAGGGATGTGCTCGTAAATGGCTATAGCCTTCCATTACATTAGGATTTTATACCGTCATCGTTGGCTCTACAGAACGGCCTTAGAATGGCACCTTTGACTCTAACAGGAAAAAACCTTTATTCGCGCTAAATTTATTAAACGTGCGATTGTTGAAAATTCTTGTTACTGGAGTCTGCACTATAAATGCTAAAGAGGTTATTTCGTGGATGTTCCTTCGTGAAACTAAATTGAAATGTGCAAATGTCTTTGTTTCTTCTTTACTTTAACTTTTTGAGATAATTTATGAGTAGGTACAACAAACGTTTCAATCACTATGCCATTGCCTTGATGGTTAAGTTCAATTGGCGTGATATGCTTTGAATGGCTTAATTAAATAAATCTAAACAATGCTTTATGTTAGCATTGAATAGTACGTACACGCGAAGAAGGGTTGCTTATTTTCTCCCAATAATACATTGTAACTTTCATTTATACTAATATTATAAAAAACTTTACCTAAGTTTGTGTGTTTGTGACGTTGTAGGGGTAATCTCTGGATCTACTTAACTGATTTTATAAATTCTTTCTGTGTTAAATAGTCGATTTATCGGGGAGTGTCATAGGCTATATAGTATCACGCTATGACTAATAGGAGTGGAGTGAGTGGAGTGTAATGAAATATGTTTAAAAAAGTGACGCATTTTTTCGCGGCCTAACAAAGTTGGCACGGGTCAGCTAGTATTATTATAAAATACATAGTAAATTTTATATTATTATAGAACACAGCAAGTCTACAATAATATAAAAGTTATCACTTTCATATTATTGCAGACTTGCTTATTCACAAAGCCAGCAAAAAAATTTTGCCACCGAAAGCATCGCATAAACATAAGGTAGTACGGAAACAATTGCGTAGCATCAACTACATTATATCATTCAAACTTTCCTGATCTTTGTGCGTGGCTGTGACGCAGCAATAACTTATATTTACGACGCCCATTTTGTCGCATGAAACCAACCCCAGTTATAGTCACCTGAGATTTTAGCCGCATATTTCATTCTTCGATCTACTTCTGAACAAAAATAGTTGGGATTATATATCAAAAGAATTGTCTTATTATTGTCTTAACCGAATCGTAAATCTAGTTTTGGGGTTAACATGTTTTTGTGTTTCACAAGCTATATCTTATTCAATGTATGTTGGTTTTATTAGAGTACTTAGTTGATTAATCTATACTTTTATACTGATATTACATATACCAAATTTCATTCTATTATGTTTAATAACTATTGAAACGTTAGTATGAAAAGACCAACTTCTGATAAAATCTTCATACAAAACAGTAATTTCATAGGTAAAGACCTATTATAAGCCGCGGAGTGTCTCTACGCTTAGCTTGTCTCCACGAGATACTAGCTGTTATGCCCGATTTACACATCGACAAGTAGAGTAGCGAGTTAAGTAGTAAGTTGCTGATTAAGTTGATTTAAATAGATCTCCATCCTATTTTTTGGCAAGTTAAGTTGGCGAGACGCGAGAGAGGGGGCTAATTCGTACTTAACTTGCCAAAATATAGGATGGAGATCTATTTAAATCAACTTAATTTTAAAATAGTACTTAACTCGCCACTGTACTTGTCGATGTGTAAATCGGGCATTATAGATCGCGCCAAACTTCTAGTCCGTTCTGAACACAGTGCGAAACGCGTCGCAGTACCGAAAAATAGGTATAAGCGGGAAGAGGTAGGAGGTGGCGACGACAGGGCTCGCTCCACTTCACCGTCCCCGCACCTATGTCACCTGTGAGTGCGTGTTAGTGTGCGTTCAGCGATCTTCCAAATAGCACACGAGCTTATTTTTCGTAGCGAAGTACAGTCACGCGCCGATCTGTTTTGATTTTGTTATTACTGTCACTTTGAGATTCGGGTTTCAATAGTTTTAAGAACATGTATTATGTAAACACTTAAAGCATCGCTTTGAATACTTTTTAAAGTAAAATATATATCCACAAAACATGTTATAAGAAATAGCCATAAGAATTTACTTTGTTTAGCTTTGACACTGCCCGTTCTCGTGCAAAATTAGTTCAGTCATGGTGAAGGTTGTGTATTTTATATCAACTTAATTTGTGCGTGTCTGTACACCTGCGCGAAGCAACTTCAGAGCGGACTAGATGTTTGGCGCGATCTATAAGTGTCATAGCTCTGTGTTTTCTCTTGCTACTGTTCCACCTAAAACGCTGTAACATATTTTACACAATTCGGTATGTAAAGTAAAAATATAATAAAAATACCAAAAAAAATCTTTACATACGGAGATTTTTGATTGGTTGGACGAGCTAAATTCTATATTAGTTGGATTGTCCGTTAAATGCGACAGACCATATAAGATGAAACTTATTATATTGCGAAGAGTATATTCTGTCATATATAAATACTTGGTCATGTGCCAAACAAATATAGTTACAAAATAAACATTGTGTTGTCTCGAAGAACACATACTTATTTGGCTGTATCACTTTTCTTGTACCACGCTTCAGTTATTTAATAAGTATAATATCTCGCCTCTTCTTAGTTACTTGGTACCTTAAGTAATATTTCTTCTAGAGAAACAATGAAACCTATAATTACTGTATTGCCTTATTAAGAATTAGGTAATAATGTATACCTAATTAGACTGAATTAACCTAATTAGAATATTGACCTTCTATTTAATCTGTTTGATATACATATATATGATAACTACAACGTGTCTTCTCTTTCAATCTATATTTCTTTCAAAAATTTAATAAATAAACTCTTCATCTGTTTAATAATACGTATACATATATTTAGTTTAACGCAGTCACTACCTAGTAACCATTCCTTATGGCAAACAAAAAAAAACACGGTATACATGCTCCGCCATCAAGCCCATGTCGATTACAGGTATTGATGTGCTTGTTTATAAGGGTCCCTCTAATTCTAACGTACACGAAACGGGAACTTTAGATGATGATGTCTACCCTCATTACGTCGTGTCCAAAACGGTTTTAACCAAATAACAATATATAACGTATAGTCCATTAAACTAAGTACATGTTCTAGATGTAACTATGCCCAAACCTTTTATAAAATAAGGTATGATAAACAGTTATCTACCTTTATCTAGTTGTCTTTTTATTGCGGTCAACGTTTAGGCTTGAACATTAATTGAGCAAACCTTTCAATAACAATGATAATATTTCGCACATATTCATACAACGCCACCTAATGCCAAGCTAAACCGTGTTTATATTATGACAGCCCATTAATGTCCCACTGCAGGGACGGGCCTCCTCCCGTGACGGAGGGATCCTTGGCCTACTAATACCACTCCGGCCAGACGGATTGGTATACGGTTTAATTTCAAGTTTTCCTTCTTTTTATTTTGTACAGATAATATTGACGGATAGTCCCTTAGTCGGTTTTTACGACACCCATGGGAGGAGATGGGATGGTGACATATTGTATTCTTACTCCGTCACCACACGGAGTTTTTATGGATAGTAGAAAACGTAAAACGTCAGAGAAAACAATCAGACCAATTCAAAATCTATGTTCATTGTTCATGCACGAAAGCATTTGCTTTAAGCAGGATTCGAAACTTTTGCACAAGAAAACGAAAAGAAAAATGCGAAATTAAACTTCTAACTTCTCGTTTGGCCTTTGGTTTACCTAAATAGTAACAAAACCCGTTTTTCACTACGCGACTCTCAGAAATACCCAGGTTTATTTATTTAGCTAATTACAAAGTTAAATAAATAAAAATTAAACTAACTATCCAAATATACAACTCGTTAGCATTTCTAAACGTGATTAAGTTGACGAGGGTTCCGGAATTTTAACTGGCTAAAATTATTTTGAAAGAAAACTTAGGTAAAACGAAAATATGGAGTTTTCTACCTGTCTCGTTTTTGATAAAGGTTGGTTAAAAATGTTAGCTTGGTCATGTGCAAATTATAAAATATTCATAACAACGGTTTTTTTTTGTATTTTACAATCAAATTTATTTACGTTAATTTAGAAGTTACATCTCTCAGTATAATTAAGCTGTGTGTCACTGTGCCCTTTTTTTTGGGTTTTGTTACAAACAGATCTTCATAGCGGTTTGCGACATTATGACGTGCTGCCCAAAACAGAGCTTTTATGACAACAGCACTGACATTAAAATTGTTCTATTACATCATAACTCAGCCCATCAAAGTTTTACTGCAGGGACGGGCCTCCTCCCGTGTCGGAGGGATATTTGGCCTACTAATACCACGCTGGCCAGACGGATTGGTACAGGGTTTTATTTCAAGTTTTTCTTCTTTTATTTCCTTATGATATTAGTCCCTTAGTCGGTTTTTACGACACCCATGGCATGAGATGGGGTCGTGACATATTGTATTCTTACTCCATCACCACACTATTACATAAGTAAGTAGTAATATTATTCTAAAGTAATAATTTATTAGTACAAATCGATAGACCCAACTTTACAAACAATGTCATAAAAATCAAACAAACTTTTTGTGTAACTCTCATAATGAAGGACTGCATACCTATTTGCACATTTTTTCCGGTTTCCGCTTTGTGCAAATATTTGTGTGCATGAACATTAATGTTTTTATTGGCCTAGGGGCTTGGCTATGTATAATGTAAATGCATACGTCCTCTGTGGCGCAGTCAGTATATTACATGGATGCTACGCAGAGGTCTCGGGTTCGATTCCCGCTCAATGCAAATCTTTGTGTGCATGAACATGATTGTTTGCATTGGTCTAAAGGTTTCTATGTATGTATATGTTACGGTAAATGTGAATAATTGATAATTATTAATAATTACCGAAAGTCAATGTTAAAGTGGTAAATTAATCACATTTGTCGGGTTTTATTAATAATTTAAACCTAGTAGTGGTAAATGTAATAAATAGCCAAACAGTTGCGGAGTGGGGCGGTGTTTGCGGGGCGGGACAGTCGCATTTCACTGTACCTAGTGTAGCAAACTAATGGGGCGCAAAACACTTGACCGATTTTGAAGTTTTCGATCAAAAGATCATTTTGTAGGTTACGTTAGAACTGTGACAACGCGCGAAGGCGAGCGAGCGAAGCGAGCGCGGCCGCCAAGCGCCACATTCTTAATTTATAAAATAAAATATCTGCTGGTCAAAAAACGTTGGGTTTTTATTTATTTTATCACTTTTACCAATATGTGTCGTGAATTATTAATAATTACTACTAAAAGTAATAAATTTCGATCGATTTATCACATTTATTAATAATTTTCAATTAATCACATTTACCGAAACATATATACAAAAAAAAAGTATTTATGTATGTTTATACGTTCTCTAGTACCCATAGTACAAGCTCTGCTTAGTTTGAGACTACGGTGGCGCGACGACGGTAGCACAAGCGGCTGCCGTGAACACTAAGAACACCCGTTCATAGTGTCCGTTAATTGATGTTTGTAAAAGGTCCCCGTGACACAGGGCATGATCCCTAGCGCGGGAGTTGTATTTAAAAAAAAAAAAAAAAAAGATAACGTTGTGTGAATGTGTGAGGATTATTATGCTATCTCTTTGGTTCACCGAACATTATAGCAAAGTTGTTGACTCAAGAATTCTCAGTACAGTGAACAGTTTTAAGCATCGCTAGCTTTAGAATATCACAGTGCAAGACAATAAATATAATCATCGTCATCATTTATCAGTCAAAAGGCGCCCATTGCTAGATATGTCCTGGCTCCCTGCAAATGATTTTGCTGCGTGCGGCCATTGCTATTCCAAAAACTTTCTGCCCTATCGACTATCGGTTTTGCGTGCTTTGTGCCCTACCCATTGCCACTTTTAAGGGGGCACCTTTTGTACTTCTTTGGTTAAGACAGTTTAATTTTATTTAAACTAGTTAAGACAGTATAATTTTATTCAAACTAGTTAAGAGAGTATAATTTTATTCAAACTTCTTAAAAAAAGTCAATTTATTAGAAAGATAGTTAATAAAAAATGTTGGTAAAAAGGATTAAATTACTGTGCAGAGTTACACATTAGGTGCTTTATGTATATGCCTAAATTCACCATTACTCTTAATATGTTATCTACATCAACCTAATTCGTAAGATAAATTACAACTGTCACAATGATATTTCCTCACAGAATATCTCCCGTCATTTTTGTAATAAATATTTCTAACTAAGCAACATTTGTTCATAGCAGGCATCAATTCATAACGAGTACAGAGAACTAATACATTAAGGATACATAACAAGATGAGACTGTAATTCTTTGTTTTACGCGGAAATGTATTTTATGTTTTTGTGTACCGCTAATAGTCACTAAAGCCCGATTTACACATCGACAAGTACTGACAGTAGCGAGTTAAGTAGTAAGTTGCTGATTAAGTTGATTTGAATAGATCTCCATCCTATATTTTGGCGAGTTAAGTACGAAGTAGCCCCCTCTCTCGCGTCTTGCCATCTTAACTCGCCAAAAAATAGGATGGAGATCTATTTAAAATAACTTAATCATCAACTTACTAAGATAAGACCTAATCTTAGCATTCCATGGATTCTCCGTGCGGGTGCCGGGTCCATCGCGTGATAGAGGACGGAACACTGGCGTAACAGCGTCTGGGACTTACGACCCAGATGTAGGTTTAAGGAGGCCCCCTTACAACGCGTTAGCGGTCACCTTCACTGTCTGCTATGTTCCGTCCCCTACCTATCCAAATTTGGTAGGAACCTAACAACGCCGTTTTGGACATTCGTGATAGTAGAGAGCTTACTGAAGTTCTCGGCAGTCCTAGTTCTTTTAATAGATTGTATAGGGATTTAGCTAGTGTACCCCTCGCACCTATTTCCACGGCGTACAGAGTAACCCTATAGCCATTTCTGGTTATCTCATTTGTGAAGTCAAAGTATTTATTTGTCTTAATTGCGTGGTCTTTAGGGATGTTAGTTTCCCACGGTACCGTGACCTCAATAAGTACTACACGCTTTTTCAATTTTGAGTAGAGGAATATGTCTGGTCTCAATGGCGACACGCAGATATCCTCCGGGATTTAGTAGTGTGTTTCATACGTGTCAACCAGTAGAGTCCAATCGTCTGCCGGACTCAGGACCGAAAAAGGCTTGTAGGTGATCTTTTTAGTAGTGCCTTCCTTAACAAATTGGATGTTTAGTCTTTCATTCGTAGTCAGTCCTTTTCTAGCTCTGGCAATCGACAGACTCACTGCCTCGCGTATAATCCCTAGTACTTTGTCGTGACGTTGCGAGTAATGACCCCTATCCAAAAGCACTTTACAGCCTACCAATAAGTGTCTTGCCGTACCAATTTCTTTGCCACATTCCGTGCATTTTTTGTCCGTGGCTTTTCCCCATCTTATAAGATTGCTTTGATCGGGGAGAGTCAATTGGAAGGCGTTGAGGTAGAATTTAAGTAATGCTGGTGACCAGTCGTAAAGCAAAGTGCGCCACTTCAAGGCTAAAGGTATACAGTAGTCCCCTAGAGTAACCCATTCCTTTTGCATTTCTAGGTTCATTGCGTGCACTCTGTAGCTGTCATTCTCATCTTGGTTTAAGAAAGATTTTATAATTTCTTTGTCCGATTGACTTTCCGTGTTTCCTAGACCTACTCTACTAGTTTGTGCGCCTATCATGAACTTTTTGTGGAATTGCAACCGTGACTCGAGCGCAGATGATTTTTTATCAGTTGGGATGGTTTTTACAATTTCGTCTTTAGATGTTGATAAGACTTGCATTTTAGTAACTCTTAGATGTTTGTAGAGTTCCGATGGTTTTTTTAGTTTCATCCCAAAGTTATTTTTGTCTCGATACAGAGCGGAAGAGTCTGCAGATTGAGCTAACCCTAGCCACGATTTCAATGTTTTCGTCACTTTAGCATCTAGTTGTTTCAAGAGGTTCTGGTTTAAATCATACACAAGGAAAGGCCAATTGAGACGTGATGTTAAATAGTTGTCGTATATCCAGACTTTTTTTACGTTATTTATCGGTTGATGGTCTACCTTTTCAATGTCGTTTATGAAACTATTGACGACACCGTCTAGTACTGGAGAGCGACCTTTATCGTTTATCTTTCTACCAAGAAATTTAAAAGGCACGGTTTCTGATATTATTGAAACGTTTTCCCCGCCAATAGTGAGACTGGGGTCTTATGAAGTATATCTCGTATCCCGCCTACCTAAACACAGACAATAACATTTGCTAGGTTTTACTCTCATTCCATCAGTCCACTCACAGAATTCATGAACCTTTCGCAGTAGTTCTTGGCACTGCTTTGGATTCCGAGTAAGTATCGCTAGGTCGTCAGCGAATGCTAGAATTGATTCTGTATATTTGCCATTGGACTTAAACCGATAGCCCCACCTTTTTTCATCTATTGTTATGTTATCTATTAGTATATTAATTACTGTGTTGAATACTATAGGAGATAAGCAGCAACCCTGGAAAAGCAACTGTACTTGTCAATGTGTAAATCGGGCTTTATGTTATGAAAGCAAAATATTGTAAATGTATCTCTATTACTTCTTTACGCTGCAAATATTAGGACCAATTTGGATAACACGTGGAGGTAGGTGATATTCACGAGTAGATAAATGATATTGGGATAATTAATAGTCATTATCTATCTATATTCTTATAATATTTCTATTATAAAGAGGTAAAGTTTGTGTGTTTGTTTGTTTGTGACGTTGTAGGGGGATCTGGATCTAATAAACCGATTTTAAAAATTCTTTTTGTGTTGAATAGTCCATTTCATTTTGTAACATGTTTATAGCCCTTAGGGAAGAGCGCTGCTGTCTGAAATACAGATATTAATGTATCTAGTTCAGACACAGATGTTCACTGAGTTTTGTATCTTACGATAAAGTTGTATCTTTAAGTCTTTGTATAATAGTTTGTAAGATATCATATTGAAGCAAATAAATAAATAAAAATAAAAATAAAAAATAAAATGTATCGGGGGGTGTCATAGGCTATAATAGTAACACGCTATGCCTAATAGGAGTGGAGCAGTAATGAAATACACTGGCGGACAAAAAAATCGACTCACTTCATATCTTCTCATTCAAAGTGCCCTAATTTTAAAATTAAGACCTAAATTCTAATTTAGGTCTTAAATTATTTAAGTTCTAGGTCTAAACTTAAAAAAAAGAGCAATAATCGCAGTTTTAACTCTCAGATAACCTAACAGTAGTCTATGAACGTTAACTGTATAATTTTATGCTCGTATACTCAGTTGATTTTGCGCGACTTCAGGGGGTATAAAAAGCGACCCACCCCTATGAGCTTTATCAGTTGACCGTGAAACGTCAACAGGTACACATCTCCAGAATTTCCAAGCAAGAAGACTTCCCAGATATGGACACAAGACCAGAAGTAGCGGCTCAAACTGTTACCCTGTTGGAACAGGGCATGAGTCAACGTCAAGTGGCTCGTACTCTGAATATGAGCCAGTTAGCGGTGTCAAGAATATACCGAAGGTACCAGGAGACTGGTGGCTTTGAACGAAGAAGAGGTTCCGGTAGGAAACGATCCACTACTGACCCTATCGAGCACTCCAACGCGATCAACGCCACCAATCGCTCGTCATCGCCAAGACTGGAACGCATTCGCCGCGCTCATGGCAGACCACTCGCCCTACGCCCAAATCGAGACCCACGCAGACGTCGACACGCTCGCAGATCAGCTCACCGCAACCATCTGCGCTGCGCTCCGAGCCTCGAAGCGAGACGCCGCGTCGTCACGGACACCTTCGCAATCACCGGCATACATCATGGCGATGATTGAGAAGAAAAGAAAACTGCGAAGACACTGGCAACGCACCCGATGCCCGACCCTAAAGTCCCAGCTCAACACTCTGGCTGCGAAGATCTCGGAAACATTAAACACAGCTGCAACCGAATCTTGGGAACGCACCATCGTGCGAGCAGGGTGCGACTGGTCGGGTATCCACCGACTGTGCCGCCAGCTCTCAGGGAAGTCACCTCCGATAAGGCCCCTCCTAGCCGATGACGGTACCCTACGTTACCGAGCGGAGGACCGAGCGGAGATCTTCGCCGACCACCTCGAGAGGCAGTTCCAGCCCAACCCAGCCTCCAATATACAGCACGTAGAAGCCATCCAGCAGCATGTGACGTCGTACCTCGACACGCCGATAGCCCCCACGGAAGACCCAGTGGTCTTTTCCCCGGGACAAGTGCAGCGTGTGATTCGCCGCTCCAAACTCCGAAAAGCCCCCGGCCCCGACGGAATTATCAACGAAGCCCTGCGTCACCTACCTCCGCGAGCCATTGCGACGCTGACGCAGCTGTTTAACGGCATCCTCCGCACTAGCCATTTTCCCGAGACATGGAAGCTCGGACGAATCACCATGCTGCCTAAACCGGGGAAGAACATCCTGAAGCCCGAAAGCTATCGGCCAATCACTCTGCTGTCGACTATCTCGAAAGTCTTCGAGAAGCTCCTACTGATGCACCTGACACCGCATATCCAACCACGCGAAGAGCAGTTCGGTTTCCGGGCCGAGCACTCCACAACGCACCAACTTGCGAGGGTACTGCACCACCTGACAGTCGCCCTAAACAAGAAGGAGCGGGCAGTCGCAGTACTCCTCGATATGGAGAAGGCATTCGACCGTGTATGGCATACCGGCCTGATCTACAAGCTGTCCACGTCTACTACTCCTCGCCGAGTAGTTAAGACTGTGGCCACCTTCCTTCAAAATCGGCGCTTTGAAATTACTGTGGAGGGCACGCTGTCATCAAAGCGCCCCATCGGAGCCGGTGTACCCCAAGGGAGCTGCTTGTCGCCGATCTGCTATGGCTGGTATACTGACGACATCCCCGCTGCTGGCGGCGCCATGCTGGCGCTATACGCGGACGACGCCGCCTACATCACCACATCCCTAAACGTCGACCACGCGACGGTCAAGATGCAGCGCGCGCTAGACGCACTCCCGCCATGGCTGGCAGACTGGAGACTGACGGTCAACGTGGCAAAAACCCAAGCCATCCCAGTGGGTGGAGTACGCCTTCCGCATCCCCTCACCATGCAAGGACAACCCGTACCATGGCTACCTACGGTGAAATATCTGGGGGTGACCATCGACCGTCGCCTTAAGATGGCTCCGCACGTCACGAATGTGATCAACCAAGCGCGAGCCGCTCGGGCTCTCCTGCGTCCTGTTCTGTCGTCCCGCCTCCCCTTGCGAGCGAAGCTGGGCGTTTACAAACAATACATCCGCTCCCGACTCACCTACGCTGCGCCGGCGTGGTACGCGCTAGTACCTGAGGCACAGCGAAAGCGGCTGCGTGCGCAGCAGTCGCTCGCCCTACGCACCTTAGTGAACGCCCCTCGCTACGTGAGGAACAACACCATCTCACGGGATCTACGCATGGAGAGCCTAGATGAATTCATCGGCCGCCTGAGCGCCAACATGTTCGCTCGTGCGGAGCGATCCTCCTTCAGCCACCTGCGGGAGCTAGCGCCCTACCATAGGCGCCCACCGGACAGACCACTGCCGCGGGACTTAATCCCCGCAGCAACCCCACCACATCGACCCGCCCCCTGCTGATATCGGCTGACAGGCAACCGCCAGGAACCCCATCCCGGCAGGCTCTCCTCGCCGAAACCAGAGGGGGAACACCAACAAGGACCAAGCCACGACGGGCTCGCAGACCGCTCACCGGATTTCTCCACATGGGGATCCCGCCGGTGGGGACCGGACTCGCCCGCCCTGGCACACCACCGGACACGACGCCCGGACAAGACACCCCAGTGGCCTAATATAGGCCACACTCCAGTGACCCGCCTGTATTAGCAGGCGGCGATCGACGCCACTGAAAGAGGCCAACGCCTCGATACAGTTACCTCGGGTTCCCAGAGGGAATCGTGAGAAGACCTTGTGTGTGAGCTTTATCAGTTGACCGTGAAACGTCAACAGGTACACATCTCCAGAATTTCCAAGCAAGAAGACTTCCCAGATATGGACACAAGACCAGAAGTAGCGGCTCAAACTGTTACCCTGTTGGAACAGGGCATGAGTCAACGTCAAGTGGCTCGTACTCTGAATATGAGCCAGTCAGCGGTGTCAAGAATATACCGAAGGTACCAGGAGACTGGTGGCTTTGAACGAAGAAGAGGTTCCGGTAGGAAACGATCCACTTCAGAGAGAGACGATCGCTTCATCGTCAGCACTTCACTGAGAAATCGTTCACTTGACGGGGTTCAAATCCAACGGGAGCTCCGAGAAACGCGTGGAGTAGCTGTCAGTTCCCGGACGGTGAGAAGAAGACTCAAGGCAGCTACCCTGACTCCAAAAAGACCAGCAACAGGACCCAAATTGACTCCAGCGCACCGAGCAGCCCGTATTCGTTTTGCGAGAGAACACGTTGATTGGACGGAAGATCAGTGGCGCTCTGTTCTCTTCTCCGATGAAAGCAGAGTATGTCTACATGAAAGTGACAGAAGAAGAAGAGTGTACAGAAGGCCGGGGGAGCGATACGCACAATGCTGCATAGCAGAAACTGTTGCATATGGTGGTGGTTCCTGCATGGTGTGGGCTGGTATTTCATTGGAAGCAAAAACCGACTTGGTTTTCATTGAAACCGGCCGCCATGTAGGAGGATTGACTGCAGATCGGTACATCGGAGAAATCCTGGGGGACCACGTAGTTCCATATGCTGGTTTCGTTGGCGATAACTTCATCCTGATGCAGGATAATGCCCGTCCACACAGCTCAAATGCTGTACGGCAGTACCTACAAGACGTGGGTATAACTGTTATGGACTGGCCAGCGCGTAGTCCGGACTTGAATCCCATTGAGCATTTATGGGATGAGCAGTCCGGGCTAGAAATCCTGCACCAGGGTCAAGAGATGACCTTCAAGCAGCCTTAACAGAAGAATGGAATGGCATCCCGCAGGAAAGGGTGAAGCACCTTATTGGATCCATGAAGAACCGATTGGAAGCAGTTATAAGGGCTAGGGGGGGTAACACTAGGTATTAAAATGATTTTTATTCTGTAATAAAGATTTTATTAAATGTTATGTTGTTTTTTGTTAAAAATTTTCCCACTGAATTCTTCAAGTTTTAGGACTCATAAAGTTTATCCCCATTTTCTTTTAAGGAAAATGAGTGCAAGTTAACATTATTTGTACTCATTTTAAAGCTAACACCTAGAACTTAAAGAATTTAAGATCTAAATTAGAATTTAGGTCTTAATTTTGAGATTAGGGCACTTTAAATGAGAAAGTATGAAGTGAGTCGATTTTTTTGTCCGCCAGTGTATGTTTAAAAAAGGGACGCTTAATAACGTTATTTTTCGCCGCCCTACGAAGTGGGCACGGGTCAGCTAATTTAAAATAAAGTATTCATGTGGTATGAACTAATTATCAAAATAAATACTAAGTAAACATATTATTTTGAAGATATTATTCTTACAGAAATGACAAAAGCTTGACAAAAGTTATTAATAATTTTGTCGGTTTGTCCGGTATACTCCGGTTGACTTGTAATTTACGTACCAATTGCGAAGGTCTACAAGTGTCAAATACCCTTGTGATAGACGTGATCGAGTGCTCTTC
Source organism: Schrankia costaestrigalis (assembly GCA_905475405.1). NCBI lineage: Eukaryota > Metazoa > Arthropoda > Insecta > Lepidoptera > Erebidae > Schrankia > Schrankia costaestrigalis. Next base: position 10,033,749 of record FR997843.1, on the reverse strand, counting down.
CCAACTTTTATTAACGATTGACTGGTTTCGTACCTATTACGTATATAGTACAAGTAGAGATGTCATCTACGACTCTATGTTCTTAGTATATTATTATTTTTGATTTAACAAGGCAAAATGTGTTCTTTTAACTATACAAAGATTTATTTTATAAAATGGAAGGCAAACGAGCCAGAAGGTCACCTGATGGTAAGTGATCATCGCCGCCCATGGACACCCGCAACACCAGAGGAATCACAGATACGTTGCCGATCAAAATGTGTTCTTTTAACTATACAAAGATGACAAAATACATCGCTTTGTGATAACAAGAAGCCTTATAAATGTCAACTACAGGAAAATCTTTTTCTATCGCTACTAAAGAAGGAAACTTGATATAAAAAATTAAATCTGCCATGAATAATATTGTCATAAATATGATCTAACATAATTATTTCTTATTTACCTAGAAACTAAAATTATAATTAGCTATTTCCTTCCCAGCAAGTAGCGTATGCATTTTGTGCAGTTGAAAAAGAAAAGTTGTGTAGTTATCCCGTCCGGGGTAGGCAGAGACGACAGAATTATAAAGACAGCTAACATTATTCCTTAACTGCCTACTCTCAACCAGTTGCGACCACTTATCGATTAACAATAATACAGGAGAAGCATACGCGATGAGTTCATTAATCGTTCGTCTTCGCGCACTAATATTTTATTCGAGAAACGGAGGATAGTTAAAAAGTTTATCTTAGTGTTTCAAGATAAATAATACCTAAATAAATATTCCTCACACATTCACACAACGCCATCTAGGCCTAAACTAAGAAAAGCTTGTACTATGCGTACTAGACAACGGATAAACATACTTAAATACTTTTTTTATTGTAAATACATACGAGTACGTATTATACATAGAAAACACCCAGACTGATGCAAACAATCATGTTCGTGATAAATCATAGACATGAAGTTACGGACAACTACCGTTGCCAAGATGGCCACTTACCACTCGATAATAATGATTGAAACAAAGTACCAGTCTCGATTACGTAGAGAGTGCATTGCGAGATCGGGTGCCTAGCCACCTAAACTTAAATGTACTGGAAAAGAAGCAAGTCAACAGGCAACACATTACAGCTCTATCGATTTTATTTCCCGATTTTAGCGTTTTAAGAACTTGTACAGAAAATGAACCTAACTTACTTATGACGACCTTTGTCGCGTAGTGGTAATAGTAAATGACTGCTACGCAGAGGTTTCGGGTTTGATACCCTCTCAATGTAAATCCTTGTGTGCACGTACACGAATCAATCTGAAAGTTTACTAAGTATGTAGTTACCTAATACCCATTTTCAAGCTGTTTTTAACAGTTTTAGGTAACTACTTTTATCAGATACCGGCTCATTTAACTACATGTCTAAAAAATTAAATCGCTTCTAAATTATCAACGTTATGAGTAAAAACCAACAAACGAACATAACCTCGTTGTAAAAAAGTATAATAAATTAATAAACTCTCGCATTACGTTAAACTTTAATACCAAATTTTCGATATTGAACTCAATTCTTTACTTTTTCATTTGATTCCGATAATGTTATAACGCAGAAACGCGCTCAAGTTTTGTCGAAAAACAAAACGCAATCTCAGGTAATAAATTCGATACGAAATACCTTCCTGGAAATATTAAAGGAGTTAAGGAAACTCAATCCCGTTTAGAATAATTTAGTTTTTGTCGATCTACAAAAATGTTTGCGAATCATTCGAATTTCTGCCTCGGGCTTCTGTAAGAGTCTACTAATATACCTGAAATAACGGCTTTATCTACTTTTTATTTAATTTTAATTATTAACATAGCACGTAGAACTGAAAACATCTGGAATGGCGCTCGTATACCGGAAAATGTAGAATAGGAAGATTCACGCTGTCCACTGACACCCAATTATTTACCTACATAATTAAGATGCTGGCAAAATTGATTGGTATAGTATTTGTTTTTAAATTTTTACCTTAAAATTATATTGCCCAAATTATCCCCTCAGTAAACCCAAAGGACACTCTCTATATATACTAATATTCAATAAAGTAATATCAAAAGAAGAAGACAAAAACTGCCAGACAAATAAGATAATACCCTCTAGATTCAAATTAGGCAAATTACAGAAGTAGTAAATAAATTTATTAGTGTATAAAACCACCATCTGGCGAACGAATCGTTGTGTAAAAGCTAGTGCACGTGCCACCCAATTTTTCCTCGCCGTCGAGTGGATTAATTAATTAATTATCCTTTAGCGCAGAAAATTTCGTGCGTTAAAAATTTACTGAGATTTCGACTAAAAATAACTGAATTTTCTAGATTTAGAACGTTTTTATCGAAAGTGGTTTTTAAGGCAACATTTTATAAAAGTTATTTTAGAGTACCAAATTGCTTAGTAATTAATTTCAGTTTTTAAACTCGTGTTATGTAGCAGTTTTAGAAGTAATCGGTTTCACATACTTACTATAGTCTATTTAAACGGACTTGCTTTAATATATGGCGTCGTGTCAACCACAGACTAAAGACTTTAGTCTTTGATCTCTGAGAAATGTATAAGAATCAAGGCAAAAATTCTAGAATCTACAAATGTCAAATGTTAAAATTAATTTTATCTGTGAAATTTTCCGTTGGAAAAAAATATATTTATTTAAAATTTAAGAAAGATAGTGGATAAATCAAAGTGATTTACGTGTTTTCTATTGCATAAACGTGTAATGCTACTTTCCAGAAATTTACATCCATATCGAAGTGTGCGATTGATGTAAAAACTATTGAATTTGCAATATGTGGTGTTTGTTTACTAAATAAATCAGGTAAGAATGAATACGGTATACAGAAGTTTGTAATATACATAAATGACGTCAATTATAAAATATACCATGACGTATAACATGTAATGGTTCTAAAAGGCACTACAATTGTGATGTTTGCAGTATTGTGTTTAGATTGGAAAAAATCTGAAATAACGAATATCTTTTTTAGATTACTGGAAACCAATTTAAAGTTTGTAATAATGACATTTTTACCTGACCCATTCACTTTTCTTATGACTTGTGTTTTTTATGAATGTTGATAACAAACAAGGCAAAGAAATAAATTTTACAGCAAACAATTCTTTAAGATTGACTAAAGAGAGTACAAAGAAAAGCTATAAAAAAGTTAAAGAAATACGCTTTTTTTACGCGTTCTTAGATAAGGTAGAGTTTTGTTATATTTTGGTTGTGCCTACCTTGACCGTAGTAAATTTTCTATTTTCTTTATTATTTTCTCAATGTTGGTATTCCCAGGATGCCTGCTAGCTCGTATATCAAAACGCGCTGACGTATAATATGTTATAAAGGGTTTCATAATGCGTGCGGTCAACTAACAGTATTTATAGAATAGTTATTGCGGTTTACTCTGTTATATTTTTTTAAAGTCCCACTGCAAGGATTCGCCTTCTCTAGAAACTATTGAAAACTTGGACTTCTATTATAGAATTAAAGTTCAAATGAAGATTTTTTCTTGCTTCTGTTACGGAATAATATCGGATAGCCCTAGTTTTATCCAACAGTGAATGGCTGGAACTAGTTGTAGCCGGCTTGATGAAGGCTAGACCTCCTTTTACCCGAAAACAATCGGCTAATACTAGTTTTAACCAAGAGTATGTGGCTACACCTAGTTCTAACCAGCTAAAACTAGGTGTAGCCGCACTTCGGGTATTAGCCGTAACATATATATTTACAAAAAAAAGTATTTAAATATGTTTATCCTTTGTCTAGTACCCATAGTACAAGCTCTGCTTAGTTTGGGACTAGATGGCGCTGTGTGAAAGTAAAAGGAATATTTATTTTAATATTTGAGGTTGCGTTAGACCAAGAATGTAGAGGTTTGAAACCACATTATTTTTTTAAAATAATTACTGCCATGCCGTTAATAATTTTCTGGCAAAATTGTTTTCAATGATATTAAAATTATTTTATTGTCAGTTGCAGCAGACCATATAAAATTATAATACAATATTCTGAAATTATTAATAGAAAGCCAATTAGGCGCAAATTAAATAGAGCTTATATTGTTGAGATTATTTAATATATTTTTGTTAATAACTCATAGTAGGTATATTTAAAAATTAACCAATACCCAAATATAATTTGCGTTCAATGGGAATCGAAGCAAACTCTTCGTGACGTCATGTATTATAAGTTATAACAATGGGACCCGTAGGGTATCAAATAATTTCTAGCTCATTAAAAAGTTGCAAAAAATTGAATAAATGAAAATTTTTTTTAATATTTGGTTAAAATATTGAATAATTGACTTACCAAATAAATGCTGTTAATGCAAAATTTACAAACCAAACCTAATGAACATCATATTCATAACAAAATAAAAATCAAATCCCTATTTAATATTATCATCGCACCCAAATTTACTGAAAAATATTACAATAATTATTCACAACCATTTATTAAAGGACAAAGAGTGTCAGGCCGTACGCACGGACGTTCCATTTAAACGAATGTTGGCTTTTCATCGTAGCGTTTAATGGAAAGATTCATAGTCATAATTTGTGATAAAAGCTTTGCCATATTGGCACCACAGTTTTTTTTAAATAAATTAACTTTAGCCATTGAAAGTACGTGATATGAAAACAATATCCAAACTCTATGAAAATATACAGTTTAAAAAAAAGATAACTATAGTGCATAGGAAGTTTAACTAACTACCATTTAAAGTGAAAATAGATTGTGATGGTCATTTTGTATGACACTACACGGACATTTGATGTAAACCTTTATTAGATAGATTTAAACATAATTCTACAAACACTTAAAGGACGCAATAGCGCCATCCTTTTTCGACGAATTAGTTATTTTTTGACTTCTACTCGTTGGCTTCATTTGTGGACTGTATTCGCGCTTTCCATCAGTTTCGATAGGTTTTTAATGTGGGGTATGAAGTTATGTGGGATCCATAATCAAAAGCAGATGAATAATAAACTATATTTACTGGTACCAGATAATACTTGAAGTACAATATAATAACAATACATAATTACAACGACCTAACTACATGATGGCGGGGAGACGACTGCTGGGCGACGCTAATACAATGGCGCGCCTGTAAAGGTGATTTGTCAGCAGTCGCTCAAGTTACATGTTGTGTCCCTACAATAATATTGCCGTGTTTTATTAAAAAAAAAAAAAAGAAAGAGCAAATGTGTAGCACTTGAAACTATCGGGCAAGTATTAATGTAAAATCAAAGCAAGTTCATATAAAAACATGGAGCTCAGTAGTCCATACCTACTCCCGTGGGATAAAAGTAAATGTCTTTATGTACGTGTTCTATAAAATTAACTTTAAAATACTTACAGTCGATTAACATAAACGCGTAACACGTTAAACACGTTCTAACATTTCATACAACTGTAATTTTGTCTTCAAGAGAACCGTATAAATATTTGTAATGACTGTTTAAAAAATAATGTCACGAACTTCAGTCCCCATCACAAGTTTTTATGAGAACCGACGTTTGTTTGTAGTACATTGTTAACACTTAAATGTCAGACACATTTTCACTTAGAAATAATACTTCGTAGCATATTTTGTTACAGTAATTTATTTTTCTTGAGCCAAAGGTTTTATAACGCCAATTAAATATAATAAAAAAATAAATATTCCTCACACTTCAACGCCATCTAGTCCCAAACTAAGCAGAGCTTGTACTATGGGTACTAGACAGCGGATAAACATACTTAAATACTTTTTTTTTGTAAATATATACTACATATACTACTTTATTGTATTGTAAGAATGTATATGCATGTCTTTCCGTGTATTTATTTGATTATGTGTTGGTGTGTGTATATAGAAGACTATACACGGTAGCACTGTCTTGACTGATAGCACGGACGTCGTAAAATCATATTATTTGCTGACTATGATCTTTATAAAAACAAAAGAATGAATGAAAACCCTATATCAACTACTAGCTTTTGCCCGCGGCTTCGCTCACGTTAAATTCGGCGTAGCACTGTTCCTCTTTCCTGGACACAGAAGAAGAAAAAAAAAGCCCATGTTACTCTCCATGCCTATAGCTATCTCCACTTAAAAAATTACGTCAATTCGTCGCTCCGTTTTGCCGTGAAAGAAAGACAAACAGACAGACAGACACACTTTCCCATTTATAATATTAGTATGGGTACTGGTATAGTATTAGTACTCAAAAATTATCCGCCATAACGGAGGATAATTTTTTCAAGAGCTGTTAGTATAAACTATTTTAACCTACTAACACAAAAAACTAAATTCTATAAACCTGTACGCAAAAGCTCTTTGAAACGTGTCAATGCAAAGCTAGAGCAGGTCTCTAGTCATTAAAATAATTCAATAAAGCAAGTCCTCTTTAAACTTAATGCACGGACCATAAAGGCGTAGACTCTAATGATAAAACGTGGCTCCTATTACACAAGGAATATGGGCCATAAGTTACTTAAAGTCCGTATATCTTTTTGCCTTTATCTTTAAGGTCCTCCCTCACCGGGAACATTCGCGTGCAATGTAATGTTACAGAGTCGAGCATTAAATCGATGAGGGAGGAGAACTGAGCATTATAGTTCACAAACTGTAATGATACAAATCGAGTTCACATCAGTCAAGGAGGAGAACCGAGCATCTTGTAATATTTTGATACCACTTGTAACATCAATGCACTTTTTCTGACGTCTGGCCGGCCGGGCCGCCGCGAATTACATTACACACGAATGCTCGTCAGTCAGGGAGGTTGTATTTAATTGTAATGTAATGTTCAAAGTCGAATCTATTTACCCGCGAACGCTTGTTGGCTAGGGAGGTAATATTGTAATGTAATGCTTAAAGTCGAATCTATAATATTACATTACACGCGAATGCTCCTGGTGAGGGACCACCTTTAGCTTCTGTTATAGCCTTATTGTTGATGTAAGGTAGCCTGGCTGGAATTATTGTACTGTTTAATTACTTAAAGGGTTGCTCATTTAGTTTAACAAGAAGGACTTTGTTATAGGATTATTTAATTCATCGTTTTGGTTTATTAACGTCAATGTAAGAATTGTGTCCTCATTTGACGTTCATGAGTGTGTTCTTCTCATGTCAGATGGGTTGATAAATAGTTTTGTTTTACATTTTTTTTAATTCAAAGAGATTATCTAGAAAGGACGGAGAAAGGAGAATGGGCAAAAATATATGGAGCTTGGTCCAAATTTCCACCATCAATAAAAACTATGACATATGATAGAACACTGCGTTCTAAATCATTATAAGAAGACCGCAACCCAAAATATTTACTCAGTAAAAAGTTATGACCCCATGAGAACTTGCAATTTAAAAACCTTTTTACGCTTAATTATTTCACTATATCTTTTAAACTACTCGATTAATTTAGATGTATGACATTTCTTTGTAATTTATACGATATTCTGGTTGATATAAGCTCTAACAGACAAAATATTAACAATCTGGCGGTCGCAGTAGGTACCTCGCTACGTCAAAAAAATCAAACCCTATCATGTGGGGTATCAAATCAAATGAAAGGACTTATAGCTATCTTTACAACGCTTACGTTTGTTTTAAAATATTTGTAATACTGGGAAGAATGTAAACACAAAAATATCACACAAGTTTTATTTATTCCTGTCTCACAGTGTGGAGTCTGTCCTTATAAGAATACATCTCATGTCTTCACCCACAATAACATTGTCCAAATTCGCAGCGAGAAGTAGAATTGTGGGTTGGTGTCTCGCCCATCCAAAATAACAAATAATTACCATGACATGGGCACAGCACACCACAGTTCGCATTCCAGAAAGACAAGAACAGTAGGTCGAAATGGTTTTTCGATTATGGATCATTACATACGTGTAGTGTTGTCTTGCACGTGCGAAAAATACTTTTAGCACGATTGCGAACCGTCCCGATTACATTTTTATATGAGTAGGTGCGCTAAAGTTATCATTGTATACTTTGCAGACGATTTGAGCGCATTACAGAACAGGGGGAATCCGTCTACCATGTTTTTACTGCTTGAAATGAGGCTATGTGCGAAAAAATTAACGGGTGAATAATTAAAAATACGTGTTTTTAAAACAGTCATAACTTTTTTCTGAGTGAATATATTTTTGTCACCTAGTAATCGAAATTGTATGGTATTTAGTCGACTTTAAGCTTACATAGCCCTCAATAGTGGTGGAAATTTGGACCACTTTTGCTCATTGTCCTTTATTTGTGAATTCTACTCCCTATACTACACTATTCTACATACACAGAGAGAAAATTCAAGAAAACCTGATTGTACTTACATTTATTTAATTTTAAAATAAGTCTTTCCTTTATTCCTATAGCACTTTTGATTACAAGTCTAATATTTTTTTTTCTAAATTTATGCATAGAGTTTTGCATTGGAAATCGAAATTCTGTTTTTCCTGCTAACGAAAGGACCTTATCTTTTTCTGGTAGACCGCAAAATTTAAAATATATTTATTCTGATTCAGTTGTATTTTTTTACATCGCTTTATACATTGTTGGCTTTATACGTTCGGGAGCTTTTGATTGTTAATTGCCTAATGTAGGAGCTTTAAATAAATTAAGAGTTACGCAGAATACTTTAATACTTTTTATAGGGAAATAAATAAAATTGTAATAATATTGCTTTAATGCAGAGCTGGGCCAATGCTGATCTGAAAATTAAGCAGTTTTCGGAACAGAGTTTACAGTTACTTTCTTTTTTTCCCAGCTATAATATGTAATAATACATTTTCAAGATAAAGTACATATAATAATAATATTACATCCATATGATAGATTTAGTAACGGAGTGGTAATCCATGACATCATCACCCCATGTCCTGTCGTATAAGTACAATAAAATTCCTAAAAGTATACTAAAGAGGAATTTTGAAGATGAACTTAACATAAGGGGTAGCATGCGAACAAAAAGTTTTCACCAAGAGCTACGCTACGCGTTCAGCTAGTAAATAACAATTGTAAAGAAACGCCCTACCCACAGATATCTGAATAAAGGAGATGTGCCCTGAATGTCATTTTGTATGGAAACCTAATGTCGCCAGTTTTATTAACACACACAGCAATAGAATATACGAATAGACTACTGTTCTCAGTTACATCTAGATTATCAATGAACGCAATACTCTGTCTCGTTTTTCCTTGAAATATCTCCCTTACACGGTGTCACAGCGAACCAATCAGCGCTACTATATATAAACAACTAAAACAAACTTCAAAAAATTTAGATAGAAGAACTACTACAATTTAGAACTACTACATTCAAAAAAATTACATTTATGCTAGGCGTTGACCTTATCGATAAATAATTAATAAAATTTATCGATAGACAAGACTTATATTTTATTAAAAATTAAATACTTATCATATACTTAAATAATAATTACTTTTATATAAATATGTATAATATAATAATATATAATTGTATGTACAATACTTTTGTAAAATAATATTCACGACAGTTTGTGTAAGATCGTACATGTCGTGAAACAAATTAATCCGAAAACTGATGTCGTAATTTCGCAGGTTGAAGGAACTCAAGCGTCATACTTCTTTTGCGTCCTTATTGTCGCAGCAGTTTGTAACATTTTGACTGTTGTCATACAAAATTAACGCACCTCTGAGGAACGAGCTAGTGATAATTTAGCCACAGTCGGTAAAACCTAGTCGACTTTAAACCACGACTTTTTCCGCACGTTCTTGTCATGCATGATCTACTTTTCATCGCCAATTATCAATCTCTTCAAAAAGCGCTTTGTTTAATTACATCATGGTTCAAGTTTCTTTGAGTGAGCTTGTGTGTGCCCCATATTTTGAGCTTTGGGTCAAAACTGTTTTGTAGTCAATTACAACTTATCGATACGTCAATTTTTGGATAGTTGTATAGATAATAAGACTGAGTATACAGATTATTTTTTGAAGCAGATAACAGCGTGTACAGTTCATTTATTCCAGCATGTGCATGCGCATGCCAAAATGCGCGAGCAATATTGCGCCTAGATAAAATTAAAACAATAGCATGAATATAGGGATTGATAGATGAGCATTTAGACTGATTTAAAGCAAATCTGATAAAACCAGTTAAAAAGCATGTGTGTGCTAATAAATGGATGAGCGTTTAAAAAAAAAATTTTAAAACCACTGTAATCAACATTTTAAACCTTTACGTTCTAGAGTACTTACTCCACCTTTGATTAAGGATATTATTTCAACATTGTAATACTTATATTGAAATTACATAATTTAAACAGCGTAACACAACATTTAAAAAAAATATTTTTTCCATTTAACTTAATAAACCTTATACAATTTAAAATTCCTACAATACACGACTTTTTATCGAAAACGATAGATAGTCGTAGTCATGAACGGGTCGTCACTATCGTTTGGTTGTTAGAGCGATCACGGTTAGCAACCACTTGTCATACGTATTACGTATGACAAGTGGTTGCTAATCGTTAAGCGAATAGTTCATTGCTTCATATATCATTGAATGACTAGTTTAGACAGCATTAGAGAAGCAATGTAAATGTACAAAAATATTATAGTACTTAATTGTCCGAACATGAAAATAACATAGTGAGGACATCGAAGATTATTTTTTCATGATTTTAGAGGTAAATACAATAAAATACATGTACTAGGATATGGTAAGTGATTCCATTTTTAATAAAGATTTTTTTATTGCTCTTATTTTTACAGGCAACCACTGAACAACTCGGCATTTTATATGTTATCTCGGTCGTTGTCAAAACACAGCTAAACCTAGGTGACAGCCATTTTTAGCTATATAATCGGTCTAATCATATTGCGCTCCCACGAAAACCCCGTCATACCACTTCTCCTTTTATTTAGATTTCTGTGGCCCTACCCATTAGTGGTTAAACATAAGACAGAATAGGCGTTACCAGCTGGACCGAATTAGCCGTAATCGCCAATTACAGCTCTTAACGAGTTTTTCTAACAACTGAAGAATTATATTGGTCATAGATAATACAAGGGTTAATTGTTAAATGTATTAAAGTAAAATGTTGAACATTAATAAAATTTCATTTCGAAAATATAAATAAATAGGTCATAAAGTTTTTCAAAATTATTAATTTAATTAAAATTAATAACCGTAATATTGGTTTAATCTTACTAGTTATCACTCAACGAATGTGGACATATTTAAATTCTAATATATTAAATGGTAAGTTAAGTAAACTTAACCTACCATTTATTTTCGAAATTTAGTGCTACTAAATTTCTCACTTACTAACTCAATCATACTAAATTTTATCTCAAATTGCTCTCAACTTAACTTGTGAGGAGATATCAAGCATAAATACACTCACAAACTTTCGCGTTTGTTTGTGGAATGAAACAGCTCTAGGACATCGATATTCTAGAGCTCACGAGTCTTCTTTATTGAGTAACTCTAATTCCGCTGAAGTTTGACACTAAATTGGTACTATAAAAATCACGTCATTACTTCAGACATTACGCTATCATCTGTGTAAAATTTAAGTATTTTAAAAGTATCTTCAACATTCATGCAATGACACCTAGTCCTAAACTTAGCAGGGTTTGCTTTGCACAATGGGTAATGATAAAATACCCTTTTTGTAAATACATACATAGAATACTTCGAATTGAATCCGAAACCTATGCTACTATTGACACATTGTCAAAAGCAGAGGTCACCAAATTGTATTTGGTGACCTCTACTTGTGAGGTTATAGGTAAATCTAAAGTAGTCAGTTATATTAATTCAAAAAATGCAATAAAGTTAAAACGCTCAGTAACTGAACCTAGACGCACCATATCCAATTAATATATAGTCCAGATTTATTCACATTAACCCACTTTTGAAAACTAGTATATACTAAATATTTATATATTATTTTAAAACAATAATGTGTATTAAAAGTTTTAGATATTTATCAATGTTATAAATATACAGAACTTTGTAACCTTTCCTGTTTCGCTTAATCAGAGTGTGGGTGGAAATATTTTTAGATCAAGTTGATAAGGTCCTTGTGGAGTTGGTTATATTTTTAATACGGTATCTAGTTTTTAAGTTCATCATACATATTAAATTGTAAGTCCGTTGCAAGGACTTCGTATTTTAAGTCTATCAAGGCCAACTGAATACATTGAAAACTTAGCACTTACAACTATATTATGAGGGCCGACATGTTCACAAAGTGAACAAGCCCTTTTTTATTTAATAAAGATAAAAAAAAACTGTATTATAAACCCGCTCAAAGATTCAGTGGGAAATCAAAAGATGTCGTGCCAAAAAATATAAAAGAGTGTAAGTTTTCTAAAAACGTTTTCAAGCAAAAAAGAGAGAGAATAGAAAGGAAGGAAACCGGAAAAAAGAAAGAATCATTAACCTCATAAAATTATATAAGTAGAATGTTAAGAGATTATTATCGAAATCATAACACAATCATTACATCCAGGACAACTTGTTCCATGAAACATTATTTTGTATAAATTACGTTAAAGTATATACGAGATTTTATACTTGTTCAGTCGAAAAGCCTCCTACGTTTTACGATTGAGGCAACTCGTCCGAGGATCAGTCTTAGATCAGACGATTTGCCCCATAACCCAAGGGTGGGTTGGGTTATTTGGGTTTATGGGGGTCACTTGCGCGACATCATACCTTCCCGGAGATGCAATGAACTGACGGTTTCTTAGATAAAAAGTGGTAAGTGAATCTTGACCCGTCACTTATCTTGCACTCAAACACGAAGACCCAAGAAAAAGTGTCAATTGTCAGCGTTTTGTGACATGCAATACAAGCCCGGAGAAAAAATCATTATCATTTGGTTAAGTAAGGACTACGGTCAGAATTGTTTTCGATGATTGAATATGCTTACAATCTGAACTCTACTTTTATCAAAGTGAGTAGTAATAACTCCGTATGGTGACGGAGTAAGGATACAATATGTCACCACCCCACCCCACCTCATCCCATGGGTGTCGTAAAAACCGACTAAGGGACTGTTCGACAATATTATCTTTACGAAATAAAAAGAAGGAAACTTGAAACTAAACCCTATACCAATCCGTTTGGCCAGCGTGGGATTAATAGGCCAAGTATCCCTCCGTCACGGGAGGAGGCCCGTCCCTGCAGTGGGACATGAATGGGCAGTTATGATGATGATGTACAATCTGAACTATATTTGTATCAAAGTGAGTAGGAATAAATGTACTAAGAAATTAAATACAACGTAGCACGCATTCGTAATGTGTTGAGACATAAACGACTGTTTGAATAGAGTAACGTATGTTATGCTCGCTTTATTTTAGTGCTCGAGCTTTTGGAATGTCTTTTCAAGATCTTTTCAAATAGAACGAGGTTAAAAGGTAAAAAAAGATATAAGTAGGGAATAAAAAGTAAGAATAAAGATGAAAAAGTAAGGAAAAGATTCACGTAAAGTGATGGTTTAGAGTGAATCTTTCTCCTTTTGAAGTAATTAACGTGTTTTGAAAAAAATAAAAAAATAGTCAAATCCTGTTTCTACAAACCTCAATGGGATTACAGCATGAGTTTAGGTATGTACGAGTATAAGTCAACCACTTTTCTTATCTTAAAGAATAGATACCACGTTCCAGAAACTCTTTAATTTTCCGCGTAGGCGATTAAGATTGATCGAATTTACTACAAGACTTAATCGAATCCTTTAATAATCGACTCAAATAAAACGAATACTTGACGAGGATCTTGTAGACGTGAACACGAAATTAGTTTTACTTAGAGAGTTTATTTTCTCACCTACATTACATTTCACGCGTGCCCACGTACATCTGTGTACATAAATTAATGTAAAGACATTGTTTTCTCTATCTCGGATGAAGATAGACTTGATGTACGTCTTTTAAACACGTGTGAATAGTAGAGTTCCTAATTTATAGTAATAATAAATAAATAAATAATCCTCACACATTCACACAACGTCATCTAGTCCCAAACTAAGCAGAGCTTGTACTATGGGTACTAGACACCTGATAAACATACTAAAATACTTTTTTTTGTAAATACATATAGATACAGGGTGTTTGGTACATCGTTTGCCAAATTAAAATAGCTGATAGAAGAGGTCATTACCCGTCTTTCCTTATTCACCTAGGCGATTTTAACCTCCACATATTTTAGATATCGATGTAAAGCTATTTTTAAAAGAAAAACTCAATATTTACCATAAACACTTAAATTTAAAAAAAAAAATCTTCCGTGAGTCCTCATAATTATGTTTTATTTTAAATTTTAATACTAGGAGCATCAAATAAATTCATAAAAGCTCACCAAAAACGTCAACTTTTTGTTTATTGACTTATTATAACTATAAAGAAAAGTAAAATTTAAAGATATGATCAACTTCACAGTACAATAAAAAAATAAATAAAAGAGAGAAAGTTCTTCCATTTTCTGAATAAATGCCTTACTTTATCCTCTTTCCATTGGTATACAACATGTTATAAAATACTAAATAGTTTTAATCAAAAACATGTGTAATACATGATTCGAAGTAAAGAAAACACGTTTGATGAATAAGCAAAGGTAAATTTACTAGCTATAATTGCAATAATTGATTCATTCTAGCGTACTTACCTAGTTACTTTAGCTTTTTTTGTCACTGCAGTGGGTCTACCTTATCACATTAGAGTTAATTTTAATATAATAAAAGAAAAAAAAAATCATCATTTACTATAGCGTCAATAATTACGATTAATGTTATGCATAGAACGTGTTTTCTTTACTTCGAATTATGTATTACACATGTTTTGTAGAAAAACTATTTACTATTTTATATTATGCTGTATACCAATGAAAAGAGGATAAAATAAGGCATTTATTCAGAAAATGGAAGAACTTTCTCTCTTTTATTTATTGTTTTATTGTACTGTGAAGTTGATCATATTTTTAAATTTTACCTGTCTCTATAGTTATAATAAGTCAATAAACAAAAAGTTGACGTTTTTGGTGCTGGGCTATTATGAATTTATTTGATGCTCCTAGTATTAAACTTTAAAACAAAACATAATTATGAGGACTCACGGAAGAATTTTATTTTAAAATTTAAGAGTTCATGGTAAATATTGGGTTTTCCTTTTAAAAATAGCTTTACATCGATATCTAAAATATGTTGAGGTTAAAACCGGCTAGTTGAGTGAGGAAAGACGGGTAATGACCTCCTCTATCAGCTACTTCAATTTGGCAAACGATGTACCAAACACGTTGTATATATATATTGTATATAGAAACAGTCAGGCCAATGCAAACAATCATGTTCATTCACACAAATATTTGCATTGAGCGGGAATCGAACCCGAGACCTCTGCGTAGCAGTCATGTTATATAACCACTACGCCACAGAGGTCATCTATATTAAGATAGTATTTTAATATTAAATAGATGCTTGAGGTGAAGATATACACAGCCAGTTACAACTACTGTTTTGTAAACGATAATGCTGGTAAAGCAACGAAGGTGAGGTCATTCAATAGTATAGGAGTGACTGCACTGCACAATGAGTAATAGTGACTTGTTAAAAGACTCGAGTTCTCGACGCATATTGTGAGGACTTGAAAGTCTTGACACTGGCAAAAAGGCTTAGCCCCTCATTTACGAGTCTAGTCTTCAGAAATCGAGTCCAGTCCCAAAATTAGAACTTAAAAAACTCGAGTTCCGTCCATCACTAACAATGACGTTTTATTTTCGTCTGAGCATATCCGTACTTCAGAAGGCATGCAAAAACTTAGCCCCGGTCGTTGCAGTCACATCTGATTTATCTAGAACAATAGCTCAACACCGCTAGTCACTAACCAAATGATAAAAAGAGCTATTTTAATATTAAACAATTCAACGATAAAAAAAATTCAATGAAAAGAAGCAGAAAATTTCAATTTGGAGGTTGTACTCGTATATTGCGATGACATGAGGGACGCGTTCGTGCGAAACTCTACTATGGATTCAAATATAGCTATTTTTCTTCACGTTAAATAAATGAAATGTGTGTATACGCAAAGGGTGTCTCCGTGTGGTGACGGAGTAAGAATACAATATGTCACCACCCCATCTCATCTCTTGGGTGTTGTAAAAACCGACTAAGGTACTATCCGTGAATGTTATCTTTACGAAATAAAAACAAAGGAAATATTGAAATTAAACCCCATACCAATCCGTCTGGCCAGCCTGGTATTAGTAGGTTAAGTATCCCTCCGCCATGGGAGGAGGCCCGTCCCTGCAGTGGGGCATTAATGGGCTGTTATGATGAAATAAATAAAATGTGTGTATACGCAAAGGGTAGTGGTGTTGAGTTGTCTTCAATTTCATTCAGCTGCTAAGTAATGCCTCTGTGCTCAAGACGTGGCAGAGTGTTGACAGAGTGGTTCATTATCTTTTGTAGAATTATTCTCACTCCTTTGCATTCTTATGAATAAATGTAGGTAGCTTTCAAGGCTTATTTATCTTATAAGATAAATTTTGTGGAATGTGATGCATACGAAAGGAATGGAGACTGTTTTATTTTGCAATTAGGTTTAAATTTCTTATGATTTAATAATTAATTATATTTTTTATTAAATTATTTTTAATAAAAGATTATAATTTTTGTTTTTTAAATTGGAATATTATTGTATTAAATCCTAACAATAATTATCTGTGTGGTAAGTACGACTAAGACTATAATCTGTAAAAAACTACTTTAAAAAATGTGGGTAGTTTATAAATTAAAAAGAAACACGATCATAATTATAATGAAATAATATAAAATAAGTCATCGTATTAAAAGACACCCTAATTAATCTACAATTAACACTAAACAACTATAATTTAAAACTTATTCACTAAACACGACAGATAGATCATAAAACCCATTTTAAAAAATCATTTATTACTCACTAAGCGTCGTATTCATCCGGCCATAAAATTCAGGAACAGCAATAAAAGTGACACTGCCTCACATCCATTCACAAAAAAAAACGTCGTCACACAAAACAAGACGCGAAATAAACAATACGATATAAACGAAATAGTCACCGAACGTGGAAAAGTACGGGAAAGTTACGTCGCGTTTACAATATGAAAGCTGTGTTCGACTCGGCGGCCAAAGCGATACTAGCCCGGGCCAAGCTCACCCGCGTTCGCTACGTTTTCAGCGAGCCTACGCGCAAAGACAATCTCACATACAGCCAAGAGGCTGTATGCGGGCGCTAACCTTCGTTTAGATTGGGAACTCCTTGAAGATGAAGTGGAAAATTTCTAGTATTGATGTTATTTTTTGTTTTGCTGTTAAGATGAAGTTTGTTTTTATTTGTGTTTTTTTTTATTTTTGTGAAATGGGTTTTAAGTATTTTTATGGTAAAGATTTATGATAGACTAGCTGCTGTGCCCGCGACTTCGTTCGCGTGGCGGATGTTACTTACTTCGCAATTCGATTTAATACTGAAAAATCGTTTTTTAAACCTTATAACAAACAGATATACCTACAAACGAATTGTATAAAATAAACGAACGAACCAAAACCTTTTCAAAAACAGACCTTTACAAAGACAGATCTATGAAGACTGCGTCTAAACTTATACTGAAAGACATGAGCGAACCTCATTCTTTCAAGGAAAATCTTAACACCGCGATACTGAAAATGACGTCACATGCACAATGCCATCTGTTGTCAAATTTGTAAGTTAAAATAAATGACATCGCTTATTTCATCATATCAGCCCATTAATGTCCCACTGCAAGGACGCGCCTCCTCCCGTGACGGAGGGATACTTGGCCTACTAATACCACGCTGGCCAGTCGGATTGGTATAGGGTTTAATTTCAAGTTTTCCTTCATTTTTATTTCGTAAAGATAATATTCACCGATAGTCCCTTAGTCGGTTTTACGCCACCCATGGGATGAGATGGGGAGGTGACATATTGTATTCTTACTCCGTCACCACACGGATAACCGCTAATTAATTATGAATGAATACATTTGCACGCCACGTTATGGTGCGGCAGAATTACCTGCCTCGGTGGGGCGGGGCGGTCGCATTACATGGCTGGCGTGCATGAGGTCGCGGGTTCGATTCCCATGGAGGACAATTGTGATACACAAACTATTGTCCTTAGTCTGAATGTTCTTTGTGTCCGTTAAATTGATATTTTTAAAGGCTAGTGTGGGATTTGTCTTTTGTAAAAAAAATGCTGATATAAATTATTGTACCTAACACCTTTTTACCATCTAGCAAAAAATATTTGACTAAACTTAGACTCTACTATATTATTATTATTATCTATAGATAAACTGCGTGCAGTATTTTTGAATTACTTAATAAAATAAACACAAACACTTTGAATAATAATTTAATGTTTTGTGATTGTATTTCTATCTTTTATTGTCAGTTTTGTATTTTTATAATGTTGACAGATAGCAATAATGTGTAAAATGATTTTATAAAGAAAAAACGTGTTACTTATTATGTTGTTCTGTTATATTATACCCATATATTATTAATTATTAAATAGTTATATAAGTGTGTTATAATTGCAGTTATAATAAGATTGTGAGAAAAGAAATGTTATTTTAATTCAATTTAATATTTATGATTAAGTATAGGTATAGTTTAACTTAAAAAAATGAAGTTTCTACGCCAATATTAGTAATACAGGGAAATACTATTTATTTTTGTCAGATGTTTTGTACCTGTGATTAACTAATAAAGGTTATTTGTTTTTGTATTTATTTACATTAATAAAAACAGATGGAGTCTGTTGCATACTTTTACGTTGACCAGTAACTACTACAGTTTAAACTAAATTAATACCAAAAGAATAATTGATACTTTCGATTAATAGCTTACTAATACAATTTATATTTAATTAAATTGCGTTTCAATTACGAAAAACACAAAAATATAACAATCAAGTAAACTTATAATTGATTTAATTTAATAAGACTTATAATTGATATTACACATACGATTCATGGTTAATTTTATTAACATTTAAAAGGAATAACTTATTAATAGCACTTAATAATAAAATAGTTATAGATTATTTAAAAACTCATTTATTTTATGATTACTACTGGTAACGCCATCTCGTGAACAAAAGAAACGAAATTTATTCATTCAACATTGAACCAAATCCATTTTTCATGACCCCTGATTTGTATTGGACTGTTCTATTATAGAGATCTAGCGATATCTCGAATAATACTTATCCGATTTTGATGAAACATACCTCAGTTTAAGCCTAATAAGAAAGGCTACAATACAATGTATTGGTCTTAAGATTATATTTTAATTCGTTTTAAAGATGTGCGGTAACAAACAGACAGACAGACAGATAGACATTAATTCTAAAAATTGTAAATGTGTAGTGTTGTTGCTTTTTGTCTTTTTTTCTAGATTTTATAGATAATTTTTATCTGAATTTTCGAAAAGAACAGACATTTCGACTTCTACAGTTTTATTATATTATAGTATAGTATAGATAGATAGATAGATTACCTACTTTAAACTTAATACCTAAAAACTACGTATCTATGTATTTTAATATCTAAAGCGCGCTTATTCCGAGAAGAGTCAATAAGAACCACGTCCGTTCGCATTAGGAGTCAATGTGAATGAAAGTATATAGATGCACCGGTTGGCCGTTTCGGACTTTAAACAAAAATCAACCGTACAGCCGTACTCATACTGGCGCGGCGACATTTGGATTTTCTTTCGTCTATATCTTGTGTGTTTATAAACCGATTTCTATAATTTTTTTTAATGAATAAGATATTAAAGTGTACTTTTGAAATATGGGAGTTTGAAAAAGATATGTCTATGCAAATTACAATATATTTATGTATTTAATACACTTTGAAGAAAACCCTAACGATTAAACACGTTATTGTGGCTAATATATAAAAGATAGATATAAACTATGAAGGACTTTTTTGTACATCTTTTGAAGACCATTATTTTTGTAATACATATTTTTGGCGTATGATCAACGTATGCGATGATAAGAGCTCGAACGCGCGTTTTTTCAACCGACTTGCTTCAAATTTTTCGTCACTGCTCAGCTCCTATGTGTCTTATCGTTATGTTATACAGCCTATAACCTGCCCAGGAGTATGGACTACAATCGTACCAAGTTTGGTTAAAATCCCTTCAGTAGTTTTTGAGCCATGCGTGCACATACAGACAGACAGACAGACAGACAGACAGACAGACAGACAAAAAATTTATTGATTGCATTTTTGGCGTTAGTATCGATCACCATTCATCCTACAATATTAATTTTTAACATATATTCAATGTACAGAATTGATCTCTCTACAGTTTTATTATAAGTATAGATATAGATTTCATTTTAAATTAAAATAAACATAAATATTTTGTGAATGAAAAATGAATAATAGATTAAATTGATAATGTTCCTAGATATTTAAACTAAGTATATAATTATATTTTAATTATAAATTGTTATTTGATTTAGAGAATTAAACAAAAAGGGCAAGAATAAAATGGTTAAGCTGAAATATAACAAAGTTAAGAGCAACAATATTTGTTTTATGTATACAAATTACGCGCAATTTATGTGTAACAATTCCTATGTACCCAAAATACGTAGGTTTTCTTTAGCATTAGCATCTTTTCTTATCTTAAATTGGGTTTTCGGTCGGCAGTGAGCTTAAGCCAATACTATTTCGGAAATGCTCACAATACTATATGTGTTATCTTACTATTCAAAGGGATACAATCATAGCAAAACTTAACATGAAAATTTTTGTTCCAAAAAGGTTTAAGTACGTAGATATAAAAACTTAACTTTGTTATCTATTATATTGGGTCGCGTTTTAACTTTTATATGAAACGTTTGATTATGAAGCTATCATATTGCCTAAATATGTATAATTTTAGGGTAATACATTTTCATGTAATTTAAATTAAAAAAAAAATTTTTTTCTATTTCTGGCATATTTATTTTTTATTTACTTATTTATTTCTCCTCACAAAAAATAACTTATAACTAGTTACATAGTCGTCCTTTAAAATTCAGAAAAAAATAAAATAAAATTTAAATTATTTAAAAAGCTGGTCAGCGTCTTTTCTCAAGTCATGGTGTGGTGACTGAGTAAGATTCCATCATTAGACGATAATGGTGATTCCTGTTAACCTTATGGTAATAAGCACGAATCGATTATAAAGTAGATACTAAGCATATATCATTGTAGTCATAATCATAAGAGCCCATCAATGTCCCACTGGAGGGACGAGAGGAGTCCCGTGACGAAGGAATATTTAGCCTACTAATACCACGCTGGCCAGAGGGATTGGTTTAATTTCAAGTTTTCTTTCTTTTTATTTCGATAAGATAATAGTCCCTTAGTCGGTTTTAACGACACCCATGGGATGAGATGGGGTGACTTATTGAATTCTTACTCCGTCACCACACGGAGATCATTGTAGTATTTAATCATTATTTTACTAAAGTATTTTACAAAATAAAACAAGTCATGTAATGCTAATCAACTTAATTAAAATTATTAAATAAACGTTCACTTTTATTGTTGGATAACAAGAGACAAGAAGACTATTTTCTAGTGAGTGGCCACTCAACAGTCTGTGTGATCTCAATTTTAAAACTCAATTTATTTTCTAGTCGAAAAGGGTTCAAACACTTAATTTTCAGTAGTAATTTGATCAAATATCTATCGTGTTAGTGTTCAATTAGTTAACGAGATTATAATATCAATTATGCTTGAAGCGGTTGAAACTAAATAGCCTTAGGTGTTGATTTTCTATTAAGATTCTGAGAGAAAGTATTGTTTCAATATAAGCCCTTTTTGAGAATATTAAAAAAAACTTTTCCTCACTTGGATGGAAAACGTAGTCCGACATAATAGGACTAACTGACATAAAAAAATATGTATATATTCGTATATAAAATTGATCTAGAAATATAATGCAGTATACTTTCTAAGGTAAAACGTTTTACAAATTTTGAAAACGAAAGTTCTATGAAAGAAATTCCATAAATCAGAACATTATCAAAGGAGATTAGTACATATCCTAGTTCGGGCCCCTGTCAGCATAACAGACACATGTCGCATACCCGGATACACCGACCCGTGTAAACGACACAAAAATAGAAAATGCCTACATTTAATAGATGTTTATTTTAATCTATCAGCTTGTCCCGGCTTCGTACGGGCATTAAGCATTACATATTTACATTTGTTAATTTAAGTAAGAATCTACATTTTTTTTAAATGGAATATATCTGGCCTATTTCACTCAAGAAAAATGTAGCTTTCCAACAGAGAAAGAACTGTTCAAATCTGTTCACTAGTTTCCGAGCCTATTCAATTCAAACTAACAAACAAAAAATCAAACCTTATCGTAGTTAAAACGGCGGGAAGCCGATGGATAAGGGAGACGCAGGACCGCACAATATTTGGAGGAGGCCTATTTCCAACAGTGAACGTCAATTGGCTGATATGATGATAATTTTAAATGGACATAATATGAAGTAGTATTCGACCTCTGTGGCGTAGTTGCTATAGTTAATGGCTGCTGCGCAGAGATGCAAATCTTTGTAACATGAATGTTTGCAGTGATCTGGGTGTTCGCTATGTACAAAAATATATGCTATGTATTATATGTATTACTAAAAAAATAAAACCGGTCAATTACTAATAGTTGAAGTATCCGTTTTCTAGTACCTACCTATAATACAAGCTCTGCTTAGTTTCGGACTGCGTGGCGTGGCGTGGAAGTGTGTGGAATATTACATTATTATTTGAATTTCTTTGTTAAAGAATTTCGTTGTAGTATGTACACTCAAGGAATTTAATTGTTTAGCAATTTGCATAATTTTGAAATCGGTCAGGTTACTATTTACCGACTAAAGACGACGGATGACGAACCCCGACATCTTGGGAGTCGTAAAATTGATTAGACAAGGTATATATACCTAGCCTTGTCTATCTATGACAGACAGGTATTTTGTGTTAAAATAAAATTCTTCAATTTTATATTATTGACAGACCAAAGTTAAGTCAAACTAAACTAGACCTTATCTACCATCTCCATCAAACAGTATCCTTAGTCCGAGTTTGTGTGTGTCACTATTAACAATAAAGTATATAGAGTAGCATTCGCTGTTCTGATTGGTTCTATGCATTGTATTGATAATACTGTCAAAATTTTATTTTTTACTCTTTGGACAGAATGGAATTTTTGCAAGTTTGTAAACAAAGAAGTTTGAAGTGCGATTCATACTTATTGGTTATATATTATATTATGTCAATTTTGAGGTATAATATCTTTCAAATTCGTTATGATTATTTCGGTATATAATACGACTAAATTACGGAGGTTGTGTACCTGCTAAACAATTAAATTCCTTGACCGTACCTACTTGGAAAAATGATCGCTTGCTCTCTTTTTCAAGAGAGGTTCTCAAAACTTTTTGATTTTAGGGGTGTTTATTGATTACTGAAGTTTGTTCGTTAACTTTAGGGGTTTCTCTATTCATTGTGAGAAGGAACTTGTTGGACGGATGTAATTTCAATCCATTCCTCAAATTTTTAGCAGGATGTTTTTGCATCACTTGACTGTTTATGTTCTTCGCCTTTTTGGGTTATATGGTTATAAGTGACCTCGAAATCTTTAAGTATTTTGTGTTTACTAGCTTTTCTTTTTTTATTATTTCATTGCCTATTTTACTAACTTTGTATAAAAGACGAGAGTTTAGTGGTAGTGCCTCATAGTCAGAGTCAAATCTTAGTATCATTATCCTTTGTTTAGCGAGAACTTCAAAGTTTCTGAGGATTCTGTGTTTTTTTATTAGTAGTTTCATGTGGAATGAGCAAAGAACTAGAACGTTTTACTTTTTTTGTAATAAATCTGAAGCTTAACATGTATTTACTTACATTTTGTAACTCGTGAATATTTTATTTAATTAGGTCCATAAAGTTAGTAGCAACATAAATAAAAGTTAATATTCGCTTCATTCTACACCAACTTTGTGTAGCGAAAGCGAAAGTTGAAATATTTTAATAAAACTCCTCTTACGTTGGCAACGTTAAGTTTAAATTTTTCAATAGGCCCCGTTCTTAAGTAGAAATTAGTATGTGAGAGTTTTGAAAGACAACAGATACCTTTAAACGAAGAATGTAATTTTAAGTTTATCTATGTATCCCAATTATATCGGACTAAAGCTTTTCGTGGATCAAACTTTTTTAATTATGTTGCCGTAGTAGGATATTGGTTGGCCGCTTTGAACTGATTCAGCTGTTGGAATCTCTAGAAATTGGATTGAATCGGAGCTTATCTGCGAACAGCTATCAGTTTTTACTTTTTCTCAAGGTTTTAGCCAACTAGACTCTTAGAAATTAAGTTTATTCATTCGCAAGAATTTTTATGTTCTTTAAATTAGTTTGCTAGTTTTTTTACGTCTATTTTGTGTTATTGTTTTTAAAAAGACGTTACTGTCGCTTTAGAGGTCATGCCTTGAGTCCTATAACAAATATGAAAACTCAAATTTTCCAATTCCGTCTAAATTGAATCCATGAAAACTACTGCAATGGTGAGTATAACATTTTATTTCAATTTTGATATTATTACTATTGTAGTGCTCATCATAAAATATTCTTTCATCAGACGATAAGAAGATGAATGGGTTTTATATATTTCTTAAAATGGTTTATGTGATTAAACTTTAGTATGATCGTACAGATACGACGGTTGTTTAATTGTGATAAAGTGATAACTATTTCCTATGTAAGATTTATTAATTATTTTTGTGTATTTTTTAATAAATATTTTCACTTTATATTTGTCAGTCGGATAAAAAAGTAAAAAGAGTTTATAAACAAAAAAGAAATAAAACAAATTGTACAGTATCCTTTTTAGTTTTAGGATAGTATTTCATATTTTGACATCTAGTTAAAAATAATAGTTACCGATGACGTGATGTTTTGGTTTAACTGTTGAACTTTAACGGACGTGTTTGAGGCTTAGTGAATTCGGTGTTGCAATGGAATTTCTGATTAACACTACGTGGATTATGGTGTAGGTTCATAATTTGTATTAAAACAATACAATTATTTGCTTTCAAGGATACAAAACCCTTTGTTTATATCAAATATCAATAACTAAGTCAATTGTTTTGTCCATTTTCAAAGGTCTAATGTAATCTTTCAAATCAATACCTGCCTAGAATAAAACGATTTTTTCACAATCGATATTTCATCAAAACTCATCATTCTCAGCGTCCCACCAATCTTTGTAAATGACATCGTGAAACTGGAATAATAATGTCATTTCACTAGATTCAAACATTTTATACATAAAATGTGATGTGGTTTTGCCGCTGAATGTTATTGAGTAACAAAGAGATATAATATTTTATTCGTTTTCCCCGGAGAGAGTCCGCCTGTCAGTATAAAACCTCCATTTTGTCGAGTACATATTCTGTTCAATTTCATTTACTATATAGTTCCTCTTTAGATGTCGGCTTATTCATGTTATATTATGTAATATTTGTGTATTCAAATTATTTGATTCTGCTTTTACAATAACACAAGGTATGTTAGATTATAATATAATTATTGTTAGTTTAGTCATTATGCAATGCATGATTAAACCCGTGTGTTCAATTATAGTGTATAATAACAAACAACATTACATACATAATTATATTTACACCTAGTTTCCATAAGCATATGCAGAGCATTTACTAATAGACATGTAATGTACTGTGATCCTTTCCTAACAAACCTTTTTAGTAGGTAAAATACACTGAGAACATGTAGGTTCATGCTGCATTCATCATCATCATCATATCAGCCAATCCACGTCCACTGCTGGACATTTGCCTCCTCCAAGTATTGCCACCTTGTGCGGTCCTGTGCCTCCCACTGCATGCTGTACTCATTCATACTTATTTTCATTATTTTATGAATTATGTGAACAAAGGGAAGGACATAGATTGCATGTGTTACACCGTACGTTCTGAATATAACATTACGCTATATGATATACTTATGACATGAGAATGATTAAAAAAAGAGATAGGTACCTACTGTTAGAACTTTGCCTTTATAAAATCCTATTAGATTGCAGTAGTAAGTATTAATTCTTTTATTTCTTGAAGATAGGAAAGTCAAGCGTTATAGAGTTGATCTATTGAGCGATTAAAGCGACAGTTAGCAAGATGCATAACGCTAAGAAGCGTGCCTGAAGACCTCAAGTGGGTACGACATGTATGTTAGAAAATACACCAAACTGGATGAATTTTAGTGGCATAGGTTTGCTGGAATACCACGCTGTAGTGATTTACGTAACAAATAGGTATTATAGCAGCGTTTATGCTAAATACAGTACAATAGGCACTATTTTCGTCTTTTCATTTATATAAGCTGTTTTTACTGTTATAATGTACAATAGAAACAAAACTATATACATAAATATCATACATAACATCCTTTTTGGTCCTTACATATTTTTCTTGTACCTTTTCTTTACTATCGATTTTTTATCAAAGTAAATAAGATGCAAGTGTTCATTAAGATTTAATTACTGTACAATGTCGGCAAAGTCGATTACAGTTTGCTTGAAAAGATAATAAAATGTAAATTGCCAATCACATTGTCAGAGACCGTCATTCGTATCCGCGACGCGAATGACGACAAAACATTTTGTTGCGTTTATAACGCGGTTAATATTTTATAAATTGTGTGAACTAAGGGAAGGATTAAGCTGGAAATAATATTAATAATTAGAATTTATATCCTTCATAAAAGTATTACATTTTACGGCTTTCTAGAAATCGTAAAAGTTAGCCGAAAATTTACAACTCTTAATTAATAGGCGTACGTACGTAGGTCGTATAGTCCTAGTATGAGTAAAAATTAAAATAAACCTATTTATGTGGAAAAATCAGCACTATACGCAGAAGTTTAGTAGAATGGTATACTCTCCCTTATAAAGTCTTAGCTTTACAGGTCTAAAAGTAAAACATTTAAAGGCAGTCTATTTACAGCAGTGCAATTATCTTGATTTTTTTGCGATATAAGATACCACAAGGATATAAGAAAAACGCCGTTAAGTTGTTATTTTAAACATGTACATATTTAAATAAATAAACAACTGACTTTTATTTACATCCAAGTGACTAAATCCATATCAAAGGTTCATAAATGACAACACCAAAATCTGCAATAAAACATTTTTATATCCGTGGGTTGCGTCGAACCATAAATATGGAAATGGAACGATTTGAAAAGACTAACAGCGGATATATTATGTAACACATGTACAATCCTTATACAACAATTAACAATTAGCTTTAACAAGAGATCTAGCTTCTAGCCTCGGTTGACTTAACACATACTGTATGCACAAGCTTAATTACGTTTGTGATTCTGATACTATCCGAGAGCAATCTTAGTGAAACAGACCCACTGTACTTATGCGCGTTCAAATAGAACGACGATCGCGCTAATGAAATCTTCTTATCTCACATACTAGCTTAGTGCCAAGTTGTATATTTAAGCTTTGTAGCCACAGATAATTCTGAGATAATTTGTAAAAAGATACGGCTATAGTGATTCGTGTAATCAAATATTTCTCAAATGATTGTCCTGTACCTGGTATCATCTTCATCATCATAATGTCTGGTAGTGGACGTCTGCTACTGATTTTTTATGGCTCCTTCAAACATTTTCAACTTGCGCGATCCTTTGCTTCTCTCATCCATCGGTTTCTAGCTGTCCTAACTAGGTTGGTTCACCATGTAAAGGGCTTTCCCTCCGGGTTAAATACTGTTTAAGACAATTCCATAAAAAGCGATTAGTACGGCATTTAAAAGAAAGAAATTAAATATTCTATTAACGACCTCTGTAGGGTAGTGGTAATATAACATGACTACTACGCAGAGGTCTCGGGTTTGATTCCCGGTCAATGCAAATCTTTGTGTGCATGAACATGATTGTTTGCATTGGTCTAGGTGATTTCTATGTATATGTATGTATTTACAACAACAAAAAAGTAGTTAACTATGTTTATCCGTTGTACCCATGGTAAAAGCTTTGCTTAGTTTGGGACTAGATGGCGTTGTGTGAATGTGTGAGGAATATTTATTTATTTTATTTTATTTATTCTATATATTCGAGTAATGGAGCTATTCAATTTAGTGCCCAATATGTTCTTGCTTCTGTCTACTTTTATCCATGTCTCAGTATGCTTTCTATGTATTTTTGTTTACCTTCCTCTTCTTTGTCTGACTGACTGTAAAATTATAGAAATATTTACAATAAGCTCCGGAAAGGCAGAATGACGGTCGAAAAATAAAAATGATTTTCATACAAAGTTACAGTACAATTTATTCAGTATGGTAATTTATAAATACGGTCACTGAGAGTTAGTCATGTTCATTGAAATAGTTGAATGAGTTTTATGAATGCAGGGAGAATACAAATGCTCCTTAATTCTTTCTATCAGTGAAGTTTCCTGTCCGTAATCGGACCAACCCTATATTTAATCGATTTACTAACGAAGCTCGCTTTTTCCTCGTGAAGTTTGTTTTTATTTGTGCTAGCAAATTAATAAGTAATAATATTGGGAAAATGCTTTCCTTTGAACGCTACCACCATAATTTTTATTATTAACTATCTTCCTTGCATCTTTGTGATAACAGAAAGTTGATTTCATGGCTTTAATTTTATTAATTTTAATTTTAAAGAAGAATTAATATTGAAGTTGACTTGCGTCTGTTATTTGTTAAACAGAAAACGAAAATATAAAGACATTTTGTATATACAGAGGTACGTACTGCTGGACATAAAACTCCTCCAAATATTTCCACAATATGTCTAATATCATCATCATCATAACAGCCCATTAAGGTCCCACTTCAGAGACGGGTCTCCTCCCATGACGGAGGGATGCTTGGCCTACTAATACCACGCTAGCCAGACGGATTGGTATAGGGTTTAATTTCAAGTAAACGTTTGTAAGCATTTTATATTTTTAATATAATGATATATTAAAAATATAATAAACCTTATTACGTTTTACATAAACACCTATTTCAAATAAAGAAGGTTAATCCTACCGGGATTACTTGTAATATGCGTACCTAAAACAGATTTATCTTTACGCGAATATTTACCAAATTCTTGAGGTGTGTCCAAACATTGAGCGGCAATCGAGCGCGGCTGCCGCGCGCTGCCTGCCGCGTTGTGATTGGACGAGTGCCGCGCGCGGCAACCCTGTATTACCAGCCGCAGAAATGTGTCTTACGAATGCCGCGTGTTGCTGCCGCGCTCTTGCTGCTCAATGTTTGGACACACCTTTAGAACTGTTCTAATTTCAATTTTCTTCCAACTGTCTGGTTTATTACTTGTAATAAATGATTTTGCTTGTATTATTATTCTATAGTTTTAGTGGACAAACCGTGGAGCTGATTCGCGAAATTATCTAACAATCACTGTCATATTTTAACCAATAGACTTCCACTCTTAGGCATAAAGCTCCTTTAAATATTTTTATTGTCCATATGAGACTATAGTCTATTTTTTTATCTCGGACACTAAAATGACAACTACTAATGTCAAACGTAAAACTAATATAGCCAGCTTTTAAGAAACAGTGCTGTCCCTGTGTTTCGATTCGTTTTGTAATTATTGTAAAATATTTACGGTTGTTAGTATAGTCGAGAAAAAATGCCTTTATCACCTCTAGAGTTAATGTTAGTTGCATTTCATAAAACTATTAGGGTCAATATCGCACAACAAAACATCAGCTAAATCATGACGATACTTTGACATAATATCAGTTCTCATGTATTAGCAAATAGTTGTTAGATATTTATAAACGATAGTGAAGTGCTCAAATGTATTTTCGAACAAAACATATCGGAGAAAATCCCTTCCATGCAACATCAAGAATTTTTGGACGCAGTGAGACTAAGCCATAAGTCTGGAAAGAAAAATACAGAGCATTGCAATTTTGTAATAGAAGTGACGCCCAACATCCGAAAGGCTCTTATTACACAGGACAGAGTATTCATAAATTGGACGTCCTGTCCAGTTCGGGACTTTACTCTAGTAACTAGATGTTTTAAGTGCCAGCAGTATGGTCATGCAGCTAAGTATTGCAAAAGCTCGACCTCTACTTGTGGACATTGCGGAGAAGAGGGACATTCGGCTCAGGATTGTCTTAAAAAGACGAACCCGCCCGTATGCGCTACATGTCTACGTTTTAATAAGCCGAGCAATCACGTGACTGGAGACGTCGACTGTCCGGCCAGAAAAGCAGCTGAGCAGAGATACATAAATTCAACGGATTATGAAGGCGCCTAAGAGCGCCACACACGCTGCATAACTCTAGAACAAATGGATAATCTTTTACTTACCGAATTAGATACTATCTTTGTGCCGGAATCGACGGTTTGCGAGGTTGAAGACTGCAGGCAGTATCTCTCAAGGTATCATAAACCACTAACTATACTAACCCAAAATATTCGTAGCATATATAAAAATTTTGACAGCTTCGGCATTTTTCAAAGTAGATTAAACATTAATTGCGACATAATAGTCTTCACGGAATGTTGGCTATCAAACAGACTACAAAGCGGACTCCCGCCATTAGCAGGTTACAACTCACACTATAGCACTTTAAACCACAATCAAAATGATGGTTTAGGCGTTTATGTGAAGAAATCATTAAACTTCTCGGTCGACGAACCCGCTATCCAGGGTGGTAACTGTTTAATTCTCAAATTCGGAACAGATACAGTAATTATAGCCGTGTATAGGTCGCCCTCTTATAGAAATTTAGACCCCTTCAATTTTAGTTTAAACCAAATATTACAATCTTTATCTAGCTATAAGAATATCATAGTAACTGGCGATATTAACATAAATATAAACTCTGAATTTAGTGACGTAGGAACCCAAAACTACCTAAATTTATGCTCATTCCATGGTCTCGTCGCGGGACATAGCCTACCGACTCACCAAAGCGGTTCTTGCCTTGATCACATGATGATTAAATCAAAATACAAATTTATTACCCTTGTAACAAATTCCACAATAACTGACCACCACGCTGTCCTACTAACTCTAAATTTAATGCTACCTAAGCTAAATCGCACCGTGACAACATCAGTACTTAACACAAACAAACTCGAACTAGATTTGCGTCATATAGACCTTAACCCAGTTTACAATTCTGCTGACGCGGGTTTGTCACTAACATACTTAATAACAAATGTTCAAACCGCAATATTGCAAAATACAACAACAAGTAAAATTAAAAACAAATTTAATAATTTTAAGCCTTGGATTACTCCAGGACTTATTCGGTGTATGCGACACAGGGATAAGCTGCATCAGAAGGCTAGACGTTTTCCGAACGATCTCAACCTACAATTAATTTATAAACGGTACAGGAATTTTTGCAATAATCTCCTAAAAAGATTAAAAATGAATTTTGAAAGAGACGAATTACAGCGTGCGGGTAATAACAGCAAGAAAATTTGGAAACACATTAAAAATGTCACTTACTCCTCAAACCAGTGCGAATCTGTTTCGACTTTATTACTTACTAATACTACACCGCTTTTATCCGTTAACACAATAAATAACTATTTTGTAAATATTGGGAAAAACCTCGCACAACAGGCCCAAAACAAAATCTCTAGCACAGCACCCTCCCGTCCTCAAAGCACTCACAACTGTCACAATTTCAAAAGCTTTGTAATGCTGGACACAGACGAAAACGAAGTATCTCAAATTATTTCAGGACTAAAAGACGACTGCGCAACCGGCTGGGATAATATTAGTACTAAGATTCTTAAACGATTTCGCAATATTCTAGTCCCTCCTTTGACCCATATTTTTAGAAAATGTCTCTCTGAAGGATGTTTCCCTAAATGCCTAAAAAAGGCAATAGTAATACCTATCTATAAATCTGGAAACAGGGAATCACTAACAAATTACAGACCGATATCGTTACTTTCTTCAATATCTAAAATACTAGAAAAAATTATAAATAGTAGATTAGTAAAATATCTCGAAAAAAGTCGTTTACTTTCGGCAAATCAATTTGGTTTTAGAGCTAAATTATCCACAGCCGACGCGGTGCACGACTTGACAAACTACATTACAGAAGAACTGGGCAGAGGGAACCAATCCTTGGGAATATTCCTTGATATTGCCAAAGCTTTCGATACTCTATCTAATTCGTTACTTCTGACTAAATTAGAAACACTTGGTATCAGAGGCACGCAGTTGAAAATCCTCGCGGACTACCTAAATGATCGGTACCAATGTGTAAAAATAGACAACGTTACTAGCGACTATCAAAGAGTTCCCAATTTTGGAGTCCCTCAGGGTAGTTTATTAGCACCAACCCTCTTCCTTATTTATATTAACGACCTCTGTAATTTAAACATAAAAAACTGTAAAATAGTATCGTATGCCGACGACACAGCCTTAATTTTTATTGGACAAAACAAACAAGAACTATTCGACAACGCACAGTTAGGCTTTAATTCTGTGAACAACTGGCTTGTCAGCAATTTACTGACGTTAAACACTGACAAGACAAAATATATTCACTTCACAATGCGGAAGTCCTCTAATAACACTCATAGCACTAATCTACACGCGCACCACTGTAATACTATCACTCCAGGCTATGCTTGTAACTGTCCAACTATCTTACGCACTAACACTATAAAATATCTCGGGATCACAATCGACGACACCCTTTCTTTCAGACAACATATAGAGGGGTTGTCAAAGAGGTTAAGAAAACTAATATTTATCTTTAAAAAAATACGAATAATAGCAGATCCAAAACTGATTTTGCAAGTTTACTCTGCTCTTTGTCAATCCTTAATATTTTACTGCATTACTTCATGGGGCGGAGCTTTAAAAACAATATTGATACCACTCGAACGGGCCCAGAGAGCAGTGTTAAAAGTAGCACATTTCCATCCCTTTCTATTTCCCACCGACCTTTTATACAAATCCTGCAACGTGTTGACGGTTCGCCAACTATTCATCATGCGATTAGTACTAAAACAGCACACTCAGCTTCCATACAATAATGTCGTAACTAACAAAAGACGGAGAGATATAGTCTGCAGCTCACAATCAGCCTCTAAACACACTTATATTAGAAGATTTTATGTATTTTTAGGCCCATACCTGTACAACAAATTAAATAAAAAACTATGTATTTATAGTTTAAATTACTTTAATTGTAAAAATAAACTATACTCATTTTTACATAATTTAACTTATGACCAGACAGAGACTCTGCTAGCTGTATGTAAATAAATTTTATTATCACGTAGTTTTGTAAGTCTATATGTATAACTGTAATTTATTGTTTATAATTCATTTTGCCTAGTTAAGCACTTAATATTATAATGTAATCTCCACAGTACCTGAAATACAGGTTTTACCTAGTTCAGGTAACTAAAATAAATGTGAACTAATTATGTAAAATTCATATACCATGTAAATTCTAGCTCATAAGTTTCCTGAATAAACATTATCTTATCTTATCTTATCTTATAAAAACAAATAGTAGAAGTTGCTGATAGAAGAGGTAGGTACTTTATCCTCTTTCCATTGGTATACAACATCCTATAAAATAGTAAATAGTTTTTCTACAAAATATGTGTAATACATAAACATACATACTGTTGGTGTGCTTAACAAATAAATAAATAATTCGAAGTAATTATTGACGCTATAGTAAATGATGACTTTTTTTTTTCTTTTATTATATTAAAATTAACTCTAATGTGATAAGGTAGACCCACTGCAGTGACAAAAAAAGCTAAAGTAACTAGGTAAGTACGCTAGAATGAATCAATTATAGCAATTATAGCTAGTAAATTTACCTGTGCTTATTCATCAAACGTGTTTTCTTTACTTTGAATTATGTTTTACACATGTTTTGTAGAAAAACTATTTACTATTTTATAGGATGTTGTATACCAATGGAAAGAGGATAAAGTAAGGCATTTATTCAGAAAATGGAAGAACTTTCTCTTTTTTATTTATTTTTTTATTGTACTGTGAAGTTGATCATATCTTAAAATTTTACCTGTCTCTATAAGGTAAAAGCTCCTATTACGGCGGTAGTCAAAATCTCGTCCTATTACGGAGGTATTTCTATTTTCGTGTTTTATTCTGGTTTTATTTAGTTTACGTACAACAAAACGAAATCAGTTTATTCTGCATCTATTACTTCATGATTTACCTGACGTTTGCAAGTAAAGCACATAGATAACTAATCAAAATCAATCAATCTGTGTAACGGCATCGACGTAAAAGGGATTTCCATACTAACGCTGAACAACAAAATTAGGTACACTAATATTTAGAAACTAAGTTTTTCGTATTAATAAACCGTTTAAGATGGTTTATTTCTTACTTATAACATTTTCTTACTATTATACTTACTATTTCAATAGCTTGTTTTATATTTGTAACTCGTTTTATATCCAAAAAATAAGAAATAAAATAGTGCCGTAATACGACACGATTTTTTTAGATTCGTCCTAATACGGTGGTATAACTCCGTAATAGAAAAAATACTGGGCATGTTTAATTGCTTGTAACTTTCAATTTATTAACTTATTGAACTTGTTTCAAGGTTTTTTGAAATAATTAATAATCTCATAAACTAAAAACCATATTCTGCGGTATGTATTCGTAGTTAGAAATCGAATTAAATACGAAAATTGTTGAGTACAAAATGTGGATTTCTTAGAAAGGGTAAAAATAGGAAGGTGTATTTTAACTTATCATAAATCATTTATTTTGTATAACTGTTGACTACTGTTTACACATATGAGCAAAAAAACTGTTATAGTTTCATTAAACATTTACATTGTTCCATTTATCAAAGTTTTGATAGGTCCGAATTAGGATTATTAAAAACAGTAGTAGTTTTCCTATTGCGGTGGTAATTATTTCCAAGTAAGTCTGTGTTAGGATCTATGATTTCTTATTACGGCCCTATTCATAGAACATAAAATTACAAGTTTTAGGGTACCGTGATTATTGATTCTGAGAATAGAATTGTTATGTGATACGTAAGTTTTTTTGTTTTGTATAAAACCAAAAGCGATAAGAACTTTTAAATATACATATTCATTTTTTTTATTTTATTTTATTTTTCACAGTTGTTAGCAGTTCACAGGGATATCTCGATCAGGCCGGGTTTTTTCAATCAAATTCGATCAAAATCGATAATATTATTTTCAAAACTGTAATAAGTCATAAACTTAATAGTAATTAATACATTTGATTTAATTATAATTATTTAATTTATAATTTTATTTTAGTTGTAAAAACGTATTAGCAAAAAGGTTAAGACATGCCGACCACTCTTAAGGTGCCAACAATTGTTTCATCTTGATAGTATATGATGCGTCCTTCTCTTCTAAATTCTTTAATTTTTCGAAGATATTCGTGACGCCATAAAATGATATCTTTTCGGTCGATTAACGTGCTACGTCGTTTTCTGGTCATATATTTAAATTGCAGGTGTTTTAATATTTTATATAATGTGCTTCTAGAAAAGGATGGAAGTTCGGGGTCTTTGTTTACAACTTGCAGTATCTAAAAACAAAGAGTTGGTTAAAGTAATTATGTCTTCAAGTAATAGTTTCATTTTATTCTAGTTTTAACGAATAAAGAATAAAAACCATATAAATATCAGTACAAGAATAACCTTGTCCAGGGATGGTGATTCGTTTCTATAAAAGAATTGATGTTTAATTATGAATTATATATTAATTTTATTATGAAACAAGATTATTATTATTTTATTATGCAGACTCAAAGATTAATTGTACTTACTACACATACTTACATACACTTTGTACTAACTAGGTAATTTCAAGAGTATAAAAGTGAAGCATTTTGATGACTGGTGTTAAACAGAATCCTTAGTAAAAACTTTAATCAACGATAAGATACGAGGATTTCTTAAAGTCCGCTCGTCACATTTTTAATTACATTACTTGAAAAATGTCTCCGAATAAAACATTTTAAGCCGCTTATTTCATTCATTAAGTAATAAATTCTTTATTAAACATTGGTAACGTTTAAAATAAGATAAAAATAATTTTAAGAAATTTATATTTAATTTTTAAATTAAGTTTTTTTTCTAGGTCACGGATTTGAGTTGTTATTTTCATTTATTTCAGTATTAACGAAAATATAAAATTAAATTCTCCGTGTGGTAACGGAGTAAGAATACAATATGTCACCACCCCATCTCATCCCATGGCTGTCGTAAAAACCTATAAAAGTGACTATCTGTAAATATTATCTTTACAAAATAAAAAGAAGGAAAACTTGAAATTAAATCCTATACCAATCCGTCTGGCCAGCGTGGTATTAGTAGGCCAAGTATCCCTCCGTCACGGTAGGAGGCCCCTGCAGTGGGAAATTAATAGGCTATTATGATGATGATGAATTTTACTTCAAACAAATGTGTAAACTAAATTTAAAGCTAAAACACACTTTCTGCACTTCATTTAGAAAACACACACAGAATTTTAAACAAGAACAGACGGAAATTTTCTTTGTTACCTTTTTATTCGATTAGTTTTAACGACATTTCGTTGAAAGTACTTCTTACATTGTTTGTAAAATATACTTGTCACCAGTTTTACTTTACAATAATTACAAATACTAAGTAACTAACAAATAATCAAAATAGCTCTATAACTACAACTTCATAACACGATTAATACTGTCACTTCTTGGCCACCAGCATGTCAATTCTTGTCCCTTAAAATCGTTAAAATTCGGTTAAGTTAACTTTTAGTTGTCAAATTGTCTTACCTATTGTGTGACAATTTGACAACTAAAAGTGACATGCAGATTCTATGTTTATATTTTAATTAAATTTTACTATTCACCATTATCAAAAACCACAATTTAATCAAAGGCAAGCAAATATTATATATTATTATAACCACATCAATTTAAATGCCATTTAGTACCTATTGTATAAAAATATACATCTTTTATTCGCGTTAATTTTTCCGCTGAGCGATGGTAGAGTCCTATCTGTCGGTCCGCAGCAATCCATTAATCCCAAATGTCGTGCCCGATCACGTTCAATGGCAATTGGATTTTTCTTTTTTTCCCGCCATCCTGTTGCAAACGACAGAGAATGCCATTCCTCTTTCTATAGTAATTTCATTCAATAAAACTACACGCTTTCAGACCTCTTTTATTTATACTTCATTCAGTTTACGATCGCCTCTTACGCGGTCGTGTAGACATGACACGGTTTTTAAGCTTCGAAACTAAAGCCGTGTGTTCACTGTAGAGTTGTTGAGAGTTGACAGTTTTGCATATTGTCATATTCTCTTGCAGATTTGTCCATGTGTTTGATACACATACTTTTGTGTAAGTGTTTTGTTATTTATTATGTGATGGTACTTAAAGAATTACAATATTATATGAACCAGAGACCTCTGTAGCATTACGACGCATTCCACACATCATTTTAACATTGTTTTATAATTTCTTGTACTGAAGGCAGGAGTCTTACCTGCATCTTTGGAAATTATACCTCCGACGCTGTGACTAACTAAATTTTCCTGAGTTTATCCAAATAAATAAAAACCAAGCTTGTGACTTAATATCAACATTCAAAAAGACCACATGAGTTTTCTCAAGTTAAAATTATTTTCATTAGCATGTATTAATTTTCCGATTTCAGCACCATTATTCAGTGGCTAGCCCTTGTGATTTTAATTAATAAATTAAGAGCCGTATATGCTTAAACACGGCTTACCTATGAGTTGGTTAATCAAACATAGTGTAAGAGACGAACCCTTACAGTAATGTTAAAAAATGTTAAAATGAAACTATAAGTAATTGTTCCATAAAAATGTTGTTTATTGTACACCGAATTTAAATGTTATTATAATAGTAAATGTTGACCGAGTTCTATGTTAACTTAAAATGA
This sequence comes from Schrankia costaestrigalis, assembly GCA_905475405.1. Classification (NCBI taxonomy): domain Eukaryota; kingdom Metazoa; phylum Arthropoda; class Insecta; order Lepidoptera; family Erebidae; genus Schrankia; species Schrankia costaestrigalis. The sequence continues at coordinate 9,995,676 of FR997843.1, read as the reverse complement.
ACTGACGTACTTGTGTACGTGATGTATTAAGTTAAATAAAAATAACAAAATTGCAATAAATCTAACTGGGCCAAAGTACAATGTGCGGTTGCTAACCGTACATACTGCCAGGACACAAAAAAGGATAACAATAAATTTGATAAAAAAACCTATGTTTAAAAAATATGTAAAATGTAAATAAAAATTGAATATCTATCCTTAACACATAAAAATTGAATTGTAAATACAATAAAAACTTAATAAAAATAATTATGTTATATCTAAATGTTAAACGCATGAGGTATTGCGTATAGATCGCTATTGCGATTAGTAAGTTCGATATTCTCTCCCCTTGTTCTTGCGGGCTTCGCTGGAGGTAATCTGGTTGACACTCCAATGTTATTTAAGTTGTTATTGCGACTTTTCCAGTAGACGAAGGCTCCTCCCGCCGCAACAGCTAACACAATCACAATTGCAAAGGTAGAGTAAGAAACAATATACTGATGTATATCGTGTTGGGACATATCAGACACTTCTGTTTGTTTTTCCAATTCCTTTAATGAATTATGAAGTTTCTGGTAATCATTCTTTACAACGTGCGTGTTTTGTTGTCCGATTGTAAAATTGATTGGTTGTAAGGATGTCAAATTGTTGATGTCTTCTACATCAATTAGTGGTACTTCGGGATTGACATAAATGTTATTCGAATAGTAAACTTGCGTATAATATGTTTCCTCTTTGTTTCTCAATACACATCCTTCTTTAGCCCTTATTATTCCTGTGGAATGTATTGTATTTGTAGTTATTCGGCCTCCACAGATTGTTTGTAGCGAACAGCTAGAACAGCACACATACAACCATGTATTTGCTTTTAATAGAGGTGTCCATTTATTGCTACAAGTTTCAGATGAATAGACACATTTTGATAACGTAATGTTTGTTATTGCGCCTATTTCACAAGGAATATCTTGACTTCTCATGTTGTGTGTTGGTTTGCCTAATGAACAAACATAAGTCGTAGGTTCTATTTTAATGCAGTGTCCGAGGTCCTTATCAGTTATTTGCATATATATTTCCTTTCTTATGTTGACTGCAATGTACTCTGAACCTGGTCTCATTATAAGCGTATGTGTTTCACTTGATATCAACGGAATCGGAACTGTTTTGTATAAAGTGTATGAAGTATCGCTGGTTAATGGCAACGTAATTTCTATTATGAAATAGTTTTCGAATAATCTCGACTTGACCTCTAACAGTTTATATATGTCAGCTAATTGTGTTTTGTATGTTATCAACCGGTATAGATAATTCCGGCGATAATTGTCCAGAAATTATGTTTAGTTCCTGAAAAAGCTGGCTCTGCGGTAAAAGTCTGGTGTCTACATGGCCATGGTGTATGTTAATAGCTGTGTCTAAAAGCATATGTTGAATGTGACGCAACTTAGATAAAATTACTGAAGTAGTTGTTGTCATAATATTGAAATAAGTCATTGCCTCCTCCGCCTGAAGCTTTTCTCCTACTGTCTTTAAGTACTCATCTGTTATATTCAGGTGTTGCGACAAAAGATGAAATTGGGTATTCATGGTTTCTTCATTCCTTTGTAAAATGTTATTTTGAGCCTCAATAATTGATGTTTGCCCTTTAATTAATTTCAACAAATGATCTCTGTTTTTATGTAATTTTTCAATGTCTTCCTTGTACTGTGTGGCGAACCTTTCATCAAGTACGCCAAATAAACTATTTGCCAGATAGCCTACTCCATTTATAAGACCACGAGTCACGCGCCCTCTAATTTGGCCGTGGTGGGTTTTTAGCAAGTAATTGTTATGTTCAATTTCATTTAATTCCTGTTCGAATTCTGTCATGATTGTTTTACACACGGAGGCATAATCAAATTGTTCGCATCTTTCGCCTAAGTGCTTTACAACCCTATGCATGTTCTCAATGCCTTGCCAATATGACGTCATATTATAATAAGTAACAATTTTCCAGTCATCATGCACGCTTCGTAAACTGCCGATCTTGTCGAAGTATACTGCCCTACTTGATTCAAACTGTGTCATTTGTATGTCAGCACTATTTTGTTTTGACGGATGTAATAATGTTATTAATGTTAAAAGAATGCAAAATAAGCTAGTATTTAATGTTCTAGATTTTAATCGTGTTTTTATGTGAAGGTTATTTTTAATTGGTTCTTGTTTTTCTAGGTTTCTAGTACAGTTAGAGGTGGTGGGTTCTTGCTTTTCTCCTGACTCGGCTATTGGAAGTTTAATTAATTTTATTACAGGCCTTGTAAGTAGTCCTGTGCTTGTTTTCATTGTTACTACTCGAACAAGGTTATCCTTCCCAGGATGCACTTCCTGTATTCTGCCAAGAGCCCATTTTGCAGGAGGTTGATTGTCCTCCTTGATAAGGACAATGTCTCCGACTGTTAAGTTGTCTTTTTTCCATAGCCATTTACCTCTAAGTTGAAGCTGATGCAGGTATTCAGCGGACCACCTTTTCCAAAATCCTTGATGCATTTGGTTTAGTAACTGCCACCTATGTCTTATGTTAATCTTATGTTCATCTAGTCTCTCTTGTGGAGCAAATGTTGCCGGTCGTCCAATGAGGAAATGTGCTGGTGTAAGGCAATCAAGATCCTCCACGTTCTCTGTTAATGGGATAAGCGGTCTAGAATTCATGCACGCTTCTATTTGAGTTAAAAGCGTTAAAAACTCTTCGTATGTTAATTTCTGTTCTCCTAGAACGCGCTTTAGGTGATATTTCATTGACTTAACTGCCGCCTCCCAGAGCCCTCCTGCAGACGGCCAGCTTGGGGCATTAAAGTGCCATGTTATCCCCATATCATTGCTCTTTCTCACCACACTGTCATCGTTGAAAGTTCTTGCATACTTTAATTGTTTAGCCAGTTCTTTTTCGGCCCCAACAAAGTTGGTCCCGTTGTCCGAATAAATATGTCCCGGACAACCTCGTCTCGCTATTAATCTATTTAAAGCCAGTAAAAATGTTTGTGTAGACAAGTCTGACGCTAGTTCTAAATGCACCGCCTTCGTTGTCATGCAAATAAATACTACAATATATCCTTTACTGGTCCGTACACCTCGGCCCTTGTTTAATTTGACGTTTACAAATCCTGTGAAGTCAACTCCTGTATGATAAAACGGTGGAGATGGCGTTACTCGTTCAGTAGGTAAATCAGACATTAATTGGTATTGTTTCGAGGTTTTAAAACGACAACATCTGACGCACTTCTGTATATGTTTCTTTATGGTATTATTACCTCCTAGTATCCAATAATTTTGCCTCAATGTAGCCAAAGTTAATCTCGCACCGCCGTGTAAGGATAAAGCGTGCGCCCTGTTAATAAGCAACTCTGTTAGTTTGCTGTCCTTAGGAATAATTATTGGATGTTTCGTGTTTTTGGGCAAGTTTGAGTGTTCAAGTCTTCCGCCTACGCGTAGTATGTTGTATTCGTCTATAAAAGGACTCAGTTTCAAGAGGCTACTGCATTTACTTATCCTACCTTTTGTTTTCAAATCATTTATTTCTTGTTTAAAATAACATTGTTGGACATAATTTATAATAACATTCGTTGCGCGTCGAATGTCGGCGAGTGTCAAATGACAATGTTTATTTTTAATATCGTAATTATTACTGTTATGGCTCATCGAGAGGGATTCCCTATTGCGATTCCGTCTAGACGTGTTTATGAAACGTGACACCCAGGCGATGACCCGTATTATTGTTGTAAAACAACTGTATTTAATTAAAAGCTGCATAATTATATCCGAGTTTTCTGTTGTTCGGGATGTTACTGTATGGACTCTCTTTACTTCTATGGTCGGGGTCTCATATGTGTCACGCGGTTCTGGTAAGTTGTTACTGTTAAGCCATTCGGGTCCGTTTAACCAGCAAGGATAGTTGTGTAATTGAGAAGGCAGTAGGCCGCGTGACGCACAGTCTGCGGGGTTTTGTTCCGATCGTACGTGCCTCCAATTCTCAGAGGACACGACTGATGTTATTTCGTTTACTCTGTGGCTGACGTAGGTTTTCCATCGTGTTTGATCGCCCTTTAGCCACCCAAGCACTATCATTGAATCTGTCCACGCAGTTACCTTGATGTTTGGCTTATTTAAGCAATGTTTTATTTTTGTTACAAGTTGTGATAAGAGATGCGCGCCGCATAACTCTAATCTAGGCAATGTTTGTGGTTTTTGTAAGGGTGCTACCTTTGTTTTTGCAGCTACCAATGTTAATTTAGGCTTCTGTGTTCCTTCTTGAACCCGGCAGTATACTACACAAGCGAACGCCTTTTCCGACGCGTCACAAAAGGCGTGTAATTCGATATGGGCAGTGTTATTAATTCCAAGCCAACGATGAAATGTAAAAGGTTTCATGTTTATTAATTCTTGTTTTAATGTTATCCATTCTTTTTCTATTTCTACTGAGACAAATTCATCCCAGTCCGTTTTGTCTTTCCAAATCTGTTGGAATAAAATTTTTGCCTTAATTGTAATAGGCGATAGTAGCCCTAGAGGATCAAATATAGTTGAAATGGCGCTTAAAATTTGACGTTTTGATGTTCTGTGATTTTTAGAAGTATTAATGTTCTGTTCGTTTTTTAATGTTGACGAAAATAAAAATATATCTTGTCTGGGATCCCATGCTAAGCCTAACGCTTTTGAGTTGGAGTTTTCGGTAAAATTCAAACAGTTAGGGCTTACTATATTTTCTGGTAAGTCTACCAATAGCTGGTTTTCATTGCTCGACCACTTTCTCAGATTGAAACCACCCTGCCTTAATAAAGCTATTAACTGATCTCGTGTGCGCCGAGCTTCTTCTATCGTATTTTTCCCAAATAACGCATCGTCAACAAAAAAATTATTAAGTAAAATTTGTTTAGCTTCCGGGTACTTATCGCCCTCATCCATAGCCAACTGTTGAAGCGTCCTTAGTGCTAAGAATGGTGCAGCTTTTGTGCCATACGTTACTGTACATAATTTATATTCCTTTAGGGGTTGGTATGGGGACTGTCGCCACACAATCTTCTGCAAGGGTTGATGATCAGGGCAAATGTTGATAAATCGGTACATTTTTTCTATATCCGATGACAAAGCATATTTATACTGTCGCCAATCGAGTAATACACTCAAAATGTCCTTTTGTAGATTCGGCCCAGCTTCCATCACGTCATTTAAGCTATGTTTTGTACTAGTTTTTGCTGACGCATTGAACACCACTCTCAATTTTGTAGTGATAGAATCCGGCCGCAATACGCCATGGTGGGGGAGAAAATACTCTATGTTTTCATGTTTACTGTTAGTTGTAACCTGTTCCATGTGGCCCATTTTTTCATATTCTTCCAGAAAATCCTTGTAATTTTTTGCAAATATCATATTTCCTTCCATTTTGCGTTCTAATTGCTTAAATTGGGCTACGGCTTGAGGTTTCGATGTTCCTAAAAATTCGTGAAATTGATCCTTTAGCGGGAGACAAACCTGATATCTTCCATCTGGCAGTCGTTTTGTTGTTTCTCTATACAGTTGCTCACATTTATGGTCGGGATCAATTTCTTCCTTAGTCTGTAACGACTCTTGTTCCCAGAATTGAGCAAGGTCTTGTATGTTGTTGACGATCACATGACAATTAAATGTTTTGTAATTGCCACATATCACCCATCCTAATTGTGTCTGTTGGGCAATAACTGATGACGTATTTGTTCTTATTAATCCTTCCAGTATTACCTCTGAGTAAATGTCGGCACCCAAGAGAAGATCAATCTCCTGAGATACATTGAAACCGGGATCCGCTAGTTGTAAATGTTGAAAATGTTCAAAATTAGCTTTATCTAATGTTTTACTAGGCAGTTTGTTTGTAATTGATTTCATAATTAGTGCGTTTATGTTAAACTTAAAATTGCTGTACAGGGCTTGGCATTTAATGTTGAGTAATCCTTTACACTTAGTGGTGGCTGACGGGCCAACACCTGACACCACAGCGCTCAACTTGTTTCGTTTCAACTGTAATCTTTGTGCTGCATTCTCTGTAATAATGCTTACTTGGGACCCTTGATCTAATAAGGCGCGTAAAATAACTGTTGTTCCATCTCTGCTTTGAGACCTTATTTGAGCCGTAGCCAATATTACTTCATTCGATAAATCGTGTGCTACATGTGTGTTCAATCGCTGACCTACATTAGACGTAGTGTGTCTCGACCTTGCACTTTCGACCGCCTCGTGCAAAATACTACTATGTGGTTCATTGCAGTGCTTGCATCTTTTGTCTGACATACATTTTACGTCGTTATGGCTGAAAAGGCAGTTTAAACATACACGTAATTCTCTAGCTGTTTTCATTTTTTCATCGGGTGACATTGATAAAAATTCACGACAATTATAGAGGCCATGATGTTTGTTACATTTAGGGCATGTTATGTACTGATTTTGGACTGTTCTTTTACTATTAAATGGCCTTGTTAAGTAATTATTTGATTGAATATTTTGTCTTTGCATTCTAGATTTATTGTATAAGGCATTATGAACTGTTTTAGGTTGAAAAGTTGGTTTGTTATTTTCAATGTTTCGCGGGCGATGCGTATTCGATTCCATGGACATGAATCGTGTCTCAACGAATTTCAAAAATTCTTTTAATGTTGGCATTCCTCTCGGGTCAGCTAATGACTCTTTAAAGGCTTGGCTTGTTTCAGAATCGAGTTTCTGCATCAAAATATGAACCACTAAAGGATCCCATGTTGTTGTATCATAATGTAAGTTTTTAATGGCTTCGATCGTCTCGATTGTTGTATCATGCATCTTTTTTAACTGAGATGCTGTTGCAGTTTGAATGTTAGGTTGGTTTAATAAAATGTTAGCTTGGTAGGTAAATAACAATCTTTTATTGTCGTATCGTTGCTGAAGGATTTGCCAACTTGTTTCATAGTTGTCAGCGCTAATGTTTAAGTGTTGAATTAATCGTTCGGGCTCTCCTTTCAATTTCGCCTTTAAATGTTGCATTTTTTGCGCATTTGAAATAAATGTATTACGGTGTACAATTTCTATAAATAAATCCTTAAATGTTGTCCATTGCGCATAACTCCCATTGAAGATAGGGAGTTCAATTTTTGGTGTTGACTTTTCCTGGTGCTTATTGTCCCAGATTCGTTTATTGATCTGTTCCTTGCTATATTCAAACAGTCTTTCCAATCGATTATAGTCTCTGTCAAATGTTTGTGTGTCGTCTAAAATGTTGTCAAGCTTCCAATACGTACTATCAACCTTTTCCCAGCGTTGGGTGACTGTTTTTAGTTTGTCCTCAAGTTGCCACTTCTCCTTTATGTTTTCTATGTCCATGTTTTGTACGGCTCTCTCGAAAGCCTTAATATATGAGCGCTGTTCACTCATTATATCCTTCGTGCGTTGGTCAACGACTTGTACCTCCGTTGTATGGCTTTTAGTCTCGTAAGTGAGTTCTTCACTATTTTTCTCTAACACCTTATCATGCAAAACTGTGGCGCTAGGTTCTGCTACTTGCACGAAAGTTTCAAATTTGTTCTCCTCTAATTTAGCCAGCACTCTTTGTTTTGATTTGTTGAGCATGCACCTTGTTTCTTCATATAACTGTTCTAGGCGATCGTAAATGTGGTTCTCATAGTAGGCTCCCGATCTTTCACGGTCAAACAACGATAGTTGAACGTCGTTATTCTTAAACTCGTTCCAGAATCGATTGAGTTTGTTAAGTCTTTCGTCGTGATACTCAATAGTAGACTTACGTGTAGGACTATCTTTAGAAAAATTTGTGTTGATTCTTTTAATGTCATCAACTAAAGAAGATTGAGCGGTTAGGAGATCATCGTAGGAAGACATTGTTATTGTTTGTCAAAGTTGCAAATTGCACAAATCCAAAAGAAGTAAAAAAAATCGTCAAAGTTTAATAAAATGGAACGTGCTCACCGGATTCGCAGCTTCAGCTTGCACCTTACCGCAATCTTCACGTTCCGGTTTTCTTGTTTCACACACTTTCTACGTTTTTTGATAAAATGTCTGCAAGTGGGACTAACCCACGGCACGGTTAGTTATGTTCAAAGAAAGAAATGTTCAAAATGTTCAGCAAGCGGGACTTTTAACCACGGCACTGCGTTTAATGTTCAAATGTTTAGCAAGCGGGACTTTTAACCACGGCACTGCGTTTAATGTTCAAATGTTTAGCAAGCGGGACTTTTAACCACGGCACTGCGTTTAATGTTCAAATGTCTAGCAAGCGGGACTTTTAACCACGGCACTGCGTTTAATGTTCAAATGTTTAGCAAGCGGGACTTTTAACCACGGCACTGCGTTTAATGTTCAAATGTTTAGCAAGCGGGACTTTTAACCACGGCACTGCGTTTAATGTTCAAATGTTTAGCAAGCGGGACTTTTAACCACGGCACTGCGTTTAATGTTCAAATGTTTAGCAAGCGGGACTTTTAACCACGGCACTGCGTTTAATGTTATACTATTATTGATCTTAATAAAATGTTATAAAAATATGTTTAAATGTTTTAGTGAACGTTTTCCACGGCACTGATTCTAACTACTTTTCGAAGGACCAAATGTAAGAGACGAACCCTTACAGTAATGTTAAAAAATGTTAAAATGAAACTATAAGTAATTGTTCCATAAAAATGTTGTTTATTGTACACCGAATTTAAATGTTATTATAATAGTAAATGTTGACCGAGTTCTATGTTAACTTAAAATGAACTGACGTACTTGTGTACGTGATGTATTAAGTTAAATAAAAATAACAAAATTGCAATAAATCTAACTGGGCCAAAGTACAATGTGCGGTTGCTAACCGTACACATAGTCTGTAATTACGTGGTGTTAAATTATGAATGGGGTATGTTATTGTATGTATAGTACAAAGTGCGGTATTGTATCTTTAATAGTGCTCAAAATTGTATGGCAACTTTGTATTTTAGTGGGCGTTTATTCTATTTAAAGATTTCTCTTTTTACTTGTAAAATATTAGTGTGAACAGATTAAGGCGTAACCAAAATGCTCGTATGAAATTGGTCTAAGTTATAAAGTTGTTAATAATTACTATACATATTTTACTATACATATTATAAGTAGTAAAATGTCTCCTAAGATACAAGCCATCACAAAATGACAAAAAAACAAAAACAAGTTCAGTGAGAATTTTCACACTACATTTCTTCTGCCAGGGTTTTAATACAACGAATGATAGATTTGTAAGGCAGTTCAAAGATGCTTAGATCTGGATTCAGAACTTCAAGGCCAAAAGTAAGACCGAGTTTCATACTAATACACGAAAATACGACCACAGTATAAAAACACTTTAAAAAAAGGAACACAAAACTAAGCGTCAAGGAAAACAAGCAAAACGATTTTCTCCATTGTGCAAATATGTGTAGTTTAGTTTTATATTTCGAACGTTCTTTTGTATATGATTCGAATTGAAAATGTGAACAAAGGGGCATACACGAAAAGTATTTTCATCTTCAAAACAATACGTGTAAACGAGTAAAACAGTCCATCTCGAAACACGCGCATTAAAAAGGTTTGCAGGTTTAAAGGTAATACGGAAAGGTTTTATTGTACTATGAATACTTGAACATTACTTTGAAGTATTTTGGAGTTTATTCTCTTCTGCCATTTACGATCTTAAACACAGGAAATTTTCATACAGATCACGGGGTTCTTAAATAAAGGTTTTACTGTGCGCTGTTTTAGAGAGTTAAATGATGATAGAATAAGTGGTTTTCGATTTTTATGAGTAGTCGAGTAAGTAGTAGTACGCAGAAAATAGAAAACATTTCGTAGAATTGGATTAACTTCAGCAGTATTCATCAGTTTAATTAGTTTAGTTATCATGTAAGTTATAATTAGGATCTATTAAACTTGAAATGGTAATCCGGTAAAAATAGGTTATCATAAAACTGTTGCTTTATTTTTTAGTTTGCTTTTTTTGCTTTGAAAACTTGAAATTAAACACTATACCAACCCGTCTGGCCAGCATGGTATTAGTAGGCCAAGTATCCCTATGTCACGGGAGGAGGCCCGCCACTGCAGTGGGACTTTAATGGGCTGTTATGATGACCAGTATATTTAGCCACCTACGTTACGTAATTGTAGGACTTCGCACTTAATTTTACCATCATTACAGCCCATTAACGTCCCACTGCAGGGACGGGCCTCCTCCGGTGACGGAGGGATACTTGGCCTACTAATACTACGCTGGCCAAACGGATTGGTATAGGGTTTAATTTCAAGTTTTCCTTCTTTTTATGGATAATATTCACAAATAGTACCTTAGTCGGATTTTACGACACCCATGGGATGAGATGGGGTGGTGACATATTGAATTCTTACTCCGTCACCACACGGAGAATTTACCATAAAATAAATAAATAAAGATTATTTATTCTATATTAAAATTCCAATTACGTTAAGAAACACTCGAAATTTTGTTTTATTTATATGAAGTTTCAAATTTGCGAGTACTTATAAACGATTATACGTTATACTGATTGGATTTGGAAATTTCTCGCATCACTTACCGGTATCGTTAAGCGAAATTATGAGCTCAAGCTTGTGTTTATCTTACATTAGAAAGATAATTAATTAGTATAAATAATATGGGTTTATCATAAGAGGAAGTCAGGATTTCATCATAACAGCCCATTAATGTCCCACTGCAGAGACCGGCCTCCTCCCAAGACAGAGGGATACTTGGCCTACTAATACCACGCTGGCCTTAATTCAATGGTTTAATTTTAAGTTTTCCTTCTTTTTATTTCGTAAAGATAATATTTACGCATAGTCCCTTAGTCGGATTTTACGACACCCATGGGATGAGATGGGGTGGTGACATATTGTAGTTAGGATTTAATTATTTACAAAATAAAAGTGTTTAATATGCTTAACTCTACTTAGATTGGGTGCGTTGTGTTTGGAGACACTGTTAATTTGTCACGCGACCCAATGTCAGCACAACCTCTATTCATGAGTTCATCTAAGTAATTAAAAAAGCACAGTAGCGCAAATTTAAAAACCTATTCCTGGAGACGGAATAGTTGAAGCAAAACCTGTACCAACTCGTTACCTGTCTCAAAGTTACCCTCTGTCCTTGTACCACTTAGTAGGCATATCCTTTCGTAAAGACACTATTTAACTGATAATAAGATTAAGATAGACTTGCAATAACTTATGAAAATGAAGTTAAAAAACCAAGGAAATAGTTTAACAAGATAAGCAACATAAGCCGCATGTTTTTGGGCAAGCTTACACCCGAACTCTTGCCCCTACTTCCAAATCTTGACAAGTTGACGGCTGTCAGAGAAGCATGTAACGAGAAAACATTTACACCAACTCTAAGTGATACAGCGAAGGAAACTGATTATAAAGCTCAAAGTCCTTTAATTAATATCCCAATTTTACAAACATTTTATCAGATTTACCGTAAAAACAGCATGTGCGATTAGCCCACTAATGAACCCCAAATAGTATCCACGCAATGATTAATTACAGAGATTAAGCTTATGGCGCATCCCGTGCAATAAATAATGAACGTGACGGCTAAATCTGCCAATTTTTTTTCTGATAGCTTGAATATTCGGAGCAAAAGTTAATTAATTTGGCAAAAGCTCTTGAACATTTCGTTTGATCCGACCTCTGATCCTTTTACCTAACCTATGCGGAGAGTTGTTTAATTTTTGAAACAGAGGTCAATAAGCCTTATTGACCTCTTGTTAATTGTGGTAATTTCCGTAAATTATCTTATTCGTCGTTTTCTGTAAGGTTACTGACATTATAGAAAACGTCATCCAAGATTTTTTTTAAAGTTATTTGTTCTGTTATGAGCATTAATGTTAACTTTGGTGTTATTTTTGTTATCGCAGAACTCAGTCTGAGTATAAAAATTATTCATCCATCCATCAGCCAATAGACGTCGACTGCTGGCGTACGCCTCCTCCAAATATCTCCCCCTTGGCCGTTCCTGTGCCGCTCACATCCATCGCTGTCCTCCTTGTGAGGGGTCTTCCGTCTATAAGAATAATTATAACTGGGATTCATTTTCTTTAAAAAAAGAAAAGACGTAATTATTATCAAAGATATTTATTGTATCGGCTGATCAGACCTTAGCAGTTACATTTGAATTTGTAATTTGTAATTTTTATGAATATATCTTGTTTTTTTTTCGAATTACTTAATAAAAACTAACTTAGCTGATGCCCATAACATCAACCGTAGGATTAGTATTTTGTTATTATAATATTAATAGCATATAGAAAACAATAAAGATATAGAATATTGAAACTTCGGATTGACAGCTAAGCACTCTGTAGTCATTCTACCATGAAAGTTTGTTTATTCCTAGGAAGTCAAATATTTAACGGCAAAGTAAATAAATCAAGTAATATTAATTACAAGCATTAGTCTGTATTCAAGTGTTTGCTATAAAGTACACGGACACGAGCACTGTTATTGATGAACTCCTATTTCAGTGTAATTTATTTTGTACGATCACCATCTAAGACGCTTTCGAAAGAAAAGGGGAGGGGGTTATATGGGGTCTTTGTCAGTTGCATTCTTAAATAAATAAATAAACCTCACACATTCACAATTCGCCAAAGTCCCAAACTAAGCAAAGCTTGTACTATGGGTACTAGACAACGGATAAACATACTTAAATATTATTTTTTGTAAATAGGTACATATTATACATAGAAAACACTCAGACCAATGCAAATAATCATGTTCATGCACACAAAGATTTGCATTGAGCGAGAATCGAACCCGAGACCTCTGCGTAGCAGCCATGTAATATACCGACTGCGCCACAGAGGTCGTCAAAATAGTTTACTTGTACTCCAACATACTGTCGTCGTGAAAATCTAAAGCTGCTAAGGTATAGATACAAATACTTCATGCCGACTTCTTCTGACAGTTTGGTCACCCGCAAGAGGCTCCAGCAAGAGCAGAAGCCTCTAAACCAGCTGCATGTTAGTAACATTTGGCTGTCTTATCGCGGAAACATGCAAAAATCTATCATGTCGTTGAGTGGTGATAGACTTTTTGCTGTAGTATCTTTCAGCCACTTCACCAGTAGCACAATAACGTGACCATAACCTTGATATCATATTTTGTGTTGTTCCAATCTCTTCAGCAATACTCCACTTAGTACCCGCAGCTGGAAGCATGCCTACTGCCCTTAACATTTCATCTTTGATGAAATGACGCCAATCAAAACTTACTGTTGGTAAATGAAAATTTTGAACTTGACTAGGTATAGGCCGCGTAAATCTTTTATTTTAAATTTTATTTTTTAAATTCAAATTTCGAATGGTTGAAAAAGGTTAATAAAGTAAGTTTTCATCAAAAAAAAAAAAACAGGTTTTTTTGAGTTTCACAACTTTAAACAAAATATCCCTAGACTTTGTTGAGGTGTGTAGGTATAATTTTATTTTTATTTTATTTTATTGGGGAAAACAAACAATTGTACAATGTATCTTATAACTAGTCTATACTTATAATAAAACTGTAGAGAGATCAATTCTGTACATTGAATATATGTTAAAAATTAAAATTGGAGGATGAATGGTGATCGATACTAATGCCAAAAATGCAATCAATAAATTTTTTGTCTGTCTGTCTGTCTGTCTGTCTGTCTGTCTGTCTGTCTGTATGTGCACGCATGGGTCAAAAACTACTGAAGGCATTTTAACCAAACTTGGTACAATTGTAGTCCATACTCCCGGGCAGGTTATAGGCTGTATAACATAACGCTAAGACACATAGGAGCTGAGCAGTGACGAAAAATTTGAAGCAAGTCGGTTGAAAAAAAGCGCGTTCGAGCTCTTATCATCGCATACGTTGATCATACGCCAAAAATATGTATTACAAAAATAATGGTCTTCAAACGATGAACAAAAAAGTCCTGAATAGTATATATCTATCTTTTATATATTAGTCACAATAACCTGTTTAATCGTTAGGGTTTTCTTCAAAGTGTATTAAATACATAAATATATTGTAATTTGCATAGACATATCTTTTTCAAACTCCCATATTTCAAAAGTACACTTTAATACCTTATTCATAAAAAAAAATTTATAGAAATCGGTTTATAAACACACAAGATTTAGATGAAAGAAAATTTCCAAATGTCGCCGCGCCAGTATGAGTACGGCAGTACGGTTGATTTTTGTTTAACGTCCGAAACGGCCAACCGGTGCATCTATATAATTTCATTCACATTGACTCTTAATGCGAACGGACGTGGTTCTTATTGACTCTTCTCGGAATAAGCGCGCTTTAGATATTAAAATACATAGATACGTAGTTTTTAGGTATTAAGTTTAAAGTAGGTATCTATCTATACTATAATAAAACAATCGGAATCGGATAAGTAATACTCGAGATATCGCTAGATCTCTTTATTAGAACAGTCCAATACAAATCAGGGGTCATGAAAAATGGATTTGGTTCAATGTTGAATGAATTTAAATTTCGTTTCTTTTGTTCACGAGATGGCGTTACCAGTAGTAATCATAAAATAAATGAGTTTTTAAATACATAACTATTTTATTATTAAGTGCTATTAATAAGTTATTCCTTTTAAATGTTAATAAAATTAACCATGAATCGTATGTGTAATATCAATTATTATAAGTCTTCACACTAGCCTTTAAAAATATCAATTTAACGGACACAAAGAACATCCAGACTAAGGACAATAGTTTGTGTATCACAATTGTCCTCCATGGGAATCGAACCCGCGACCTCATGCACGCCAGCCATGTAATGCGACCGCCGCGCCACCGAGGCAGGTAATTCTGCCGCTCCATAACGTGGCGTGCAAATGTATTCATTCATAATTAATTAGCGATTATCCGTGTGGTGACGGAGCAAGAATACAATATGTCACCTCCCCATCTCATCCCATGGGTGGCGTAAAACCGACTAAGGGACTATCGGTGAATATTCTCTTTACGAAATAAAAATGAAGGAAAACTTGAAATTAAACCCTATACCAATCCGACTGGCCAACGTGGTATTAGTAGGCCAAGTATCCCTCCGTCACGGGAGGAGGCGCGTCCTTGCAGTGGGACATTAATGGGCTGTTATGATGAAAAAAGCGATGTCATTTACATTTACTTACAAATTTGACAACAGATGGCATTGTGCCTGTGACGTCATTTTCAGTATCGCGGTATTAAGATTTTACTTGAAAGAATGACGTTCGCTCATGTCTTTCAGTATAAGTTTAGACACAGTCTTCATAGATCTGTCTTTGTAAAGATCTGTTTTTGAAAAGGTTTTGGTTCGTTCGTTAATTTTACAATTCGTGTGTAGGTATATCTGTTTGTTATAAGGTTTAAAAAACGATTTTTCAGTATTAAATCGAATTGCGAAGTAAGTAACATCCGCCACGCGAACGAAGTCGCGGGCACAGCAGCTAGTTATATAATAAAAATAGATTAATGTACAATCCACGGCGTTTCCACATATTACAATATAAGTACAGTTAAAACTAGTTGCATCCTACAATACTACTACTTAAATCTAGGTCTAGTCTAGGTAAAGTAAAAATAAACAAAAATGAATTTTAGGTGTAGGTAATTACTCATGCTGATGAAGCGCTTGCACGATAATATTTTTGAATTCGTTACGAGTGGTGGAGAAAATATCAATGTGAACAAAAAAAGCATTGTAGTTCCTAACCATCACATGGAGGGGTGCTCGCTCACCAGCATTCGTACGACCAGCTGTCGTGGCAAATAGAGGGTAGGCACGTGTCTCTCTTCTAACCACAGTTCTAGGCACAACATAATAAAGAGCACCAACAAGCTCTGTACAATTATAGTTATTGTTCACCAAATCAAAGAGCATCATAGCCTGGAGTAACAATCGTCTCGAGTGCAGGGTAAGCAGATTGTATTTATGAAGTGACTCATTGTATGTGTGCTGTCCGAGCCGACATTTGTATTGCATCGACCGCAGAAACTTACGCTGCACTCTCTCGACTGCATGGTCGTACTTAGCGTAGTATGGGGTCCAAATTACACAGGCATACTCTACCTGAGGTCGCACAAGAGAATTAAATAGGTGTAGGTATGTGGTTGGGCATTTGAAGTCTACAGAGGACCTCATTACAAAGTTATAGATTTTAAAAGCATTGGCGGTAATTTTGTCGATATGTAGATCTAAGTGGAGTTTACTGTCCAGCAGGACACCTAAGTCGCTGACCACGTTATCATTGAGTAAGGGTTCGTTGCATAAGGAGTAACTATAGTTAATGACTTTTTTATTTTTAGTAAACCTTATATATTTGCATTTTGGTATACTTAGTACTAGTTTGTTATTATTACAGTAGTCAGACAGTCTATTGAGATCTTGCTGTAACAAATGACAATCGTCCAAAGACTGAATTTTTCTATAAATTTTAAGGTCATCTGCGTATAATAAAAAGCTACTGTTGCGAAAGCACTCGTTGATGTCATTAATATAAATATTAAATAATAAGGGGCCCAACACCGAGCCCTGCGGAACACCAGATGTAGTCAAGAATGAGTTAGAGACGTACCCATTACTAACAACGCATTGATTGCGATTGCTTATATATGACTGAAACCATCGCAATAAATTACCTCTTATACCATTATAGGCAATCTTGTACATTAAAATTTTATGATCGACTCTATCGAAAGCCTTTTTAAAGTCGGTATATACAGCATCCGTTTGGGTTCTTTTATCCATATTATTGAATAAGGAAGTAGTGAATATCATCAAATTAGTAGTTGTGGATTTTTGTTTTACAAAACCATGTTGTTCTGATATGATGTTTTGTTGGATAAATGGATACACTTTTTGATGAATAAGCGATTCGAATAATTTAGACAGAGTACACAGGATAGAAATAGGTCGATAATTCTCTACATTTTGTCTAGATCCACTTTTATGTACAGGAACTATATTAGCTTTCTTCCAAGCCAAGGGGAATGTGCCTGTTGACATACATTTTTTAAAGATTATGCATACGGGTTTATAAATTGTGTTCGCTGTCCATTTTAAGAAACAAGGTGGTATCCCGTCAGGGCCCGGACCCTTTGTAACGTCTAATATTTTTAATTGCTCACGAATTTGGGCGGGACTAAACTGTATATTAGAAAGATATGTGTTGTTATTAACAGAGAGTTCAGCTGGCGGGGACCAATCAGGTAATAAGTTTGTTGGTTCGTAAACGGACTGGAAAAAAGAGGAAAAGAGATTACAAATACCTAACGGGTCGGTATTTGTTTCATTATTATAGTACATAGTCGAAGGAATGCCAACCCTATCTCTACGGTTGGATATGTATGTCCAGAAAAATTTAGAATTGTGATGAATACCATCCTCTACACTTTTAATATAGGCATTGAAGCATTTGGCACATTCCTTTTTAAAACGTGTTCTATATAAGGAGAATACTTCATAATCAGACCTGTTTTTATATCTTTTCCACTTGGACCACGCTTTTTCCTTATATCTATATATATGAATTAGGGCTTTAGAGAACCATACGGGAAAATTATAATTTTTGGATTTTGATAAGGGTACACGGTTTTTAATAATACAATAAATATAATTGTAAAAGGTGGCAACACTGTCTTCGGCGGAATTACCACTTAATAAAAGGTCCCAATCATGATCGCTGATATCGTTATTAATGAGAGTATAGTTAGCTTTATGGAAATTAAATTTGATGTTTTGTTTAGGCTGTATAAGGTTAATATTAATGTTCAGAGAGATGATGGCGTAGAAGGGGGGATGATGGCTACCAGGATGAAGTAAATGCTGGCTGGGTATAAAAACTTGACTTGGTGTGTTGGATATTAGAAGGTCGAGAGTTCGACCGAGAGTATTAGTTAGGTAATTATATTGCTTAACACCATGTATAGTCATAAAATTTCTTATGCGACCACAGAGAAAAGAGGTGCCCGTACAACTCATGAAGCTATGAGTAGGGTTCAGTTTTATCCAGGTTGCATTTGGAATGTTGTAGTCACCTATCATTATCAAATCCTCGAACCTAGTAGAATTTATTATGTGATTAATACATTCCAGGTGCAGGTCGTATACAGAGAGACATGAGCTATTGGGTATATATGCTGCACTGATCAGCGTGTTTGTCGTGTTATTATGATTGGGTATTTCAATAACAACTTGCTCGATGTGTTTGCTTTAGTGAAAATTGTACAGGAAGCTCAACGCGTACGGGGTTGTATTTACGTAAAATGGCTACTAATACTCCTCCTCCGTCTGATTTACCAGTTGCTACTCTATCGCGGTCGCATCGGAAGACTACGTAGCGGTTGTCAATGAATTCGCTATTGTTAATTGTGGAGGTTAACCAAGTTTCAGTTAAGACGATTACGTCATAACAGTTACTTAGGATATTCATATATAAACTGTTACATTTAGTACGTATTCCTCGGCTATTTTGGTAGTACAAACTTATTTTATTGAAAGCCATTTTTATTCTATGGTAAAATAGGAAATTACTTTTAGTTGTGATACAATTTTAAGAAGTTTTATTTAAAGTTAGTTTCTTAATGTCGTTCGATGATTTGATAGCAATAGTAGGTGAGGTTTCCGACAACCTTACTAGAATAGTGGAATGCTTTACCCAAACAAATTTGTAGTTGAGCTTTCTGGCGGCGTCGCGAGTTTCACGTAATAGCTGCTTCTTCTGGAGAGTGAGATGTTCGTTGACGTATACAGTGTGCGCTACGCCATGGATATTGAGATCCGCTGACGAGATACCTTTCCTCAACCGGAAGGCGCTGAGAACGTTGTCCCTCAGGGCGCGGGTTTTAAATTTAACCACGATGTTTTTGGGTCTATCAGTTGTCGCAGCGTGTGGTACACGATGAATGGTGACTACCTCATCATGTGCTATTGTAATATTTATTAACTTCCCAATGCCTTCAAGTATAGTGAGTAAATTTTCAGCACGTCGTTCTGGAACATTGCTAATTTCTAAATTGCTTTGCCTGGCTTGTTGTTCAAGGTTGTCAATTTTAACTTCAAGTGACTTTAGTACACCTTGATGCAGATCACTAGACACAATACTCTCTTCTAACGTTTTAAGCCGTTTTTGATTATCGTCGTACTCGTTTGAGATGTAAGTTACCGATTTTTTAATCTCCGTAACCTCCTCAGTTAGGTTGACCATATTTTTCTTTAGCGTAACATTATCTAATCGAAGAGAATCCATTTCTTTTTTCATTTCTTTTATGTATGTTTCCATATCAAATCGTATAGTTTTAATATCCTCAGTGATAGTGGATAATTTGCTATCTAACTCAATTTTCCATTCACTCAACGTATTCTTTATGTCAACATGAATCATGGTGACCTGAGAAGTGTGGTCACATTCAGGTTGCTTTCTTTTTCTGGTTGTCGTATTAGCTTTAGGTTCTGGATCTGATGTAATTTTTGACAGTTCTGGTTCGGATATAGATTGCTCAGAACGGAGTGTAGGTGTTGGCGGGGATGTGTGTTTAGTCCCAAACATTATAAAATAATTTGAAGCTAGAAGCCGTATATAGTAAATCCTTTGCCCCAATTAGATTTGTCTCAAGCAACAACTAAACGTTCAACTGTCACTTTGACGTTAACGTCACTTGTTTGTGTTGTGTGTGGGCATGAGATTATATTAATTCTTACGATGTTTCCGGCAAAAGTTCACAAATCACCCTTCGACTCTTGGAAAAATACAAATTTGAAATATAACTGCCACTGATAGAAATTAGGAATTCAGTGGATTATGCAGCAAATCAGTTTGTGCTTATAAAAATAATATATGGACTTGCCAACCAAGGTACTGTAGCTATTGTTCACACTTCGTTTATTATCTTAGAAGCACTTTAATCACCAAAAAAACCTTACTTTTTAAGAGCTAGCGAATATGCGTGTACTTTAATGACTTAGAACCGGAAGTGAATGATATTAGAGAGATATTAGAGATTGATAATGATACTATAATTAAAGTTAATCGTAACTCAAACTCTCAAAACTAGCCTTAGTAGGTATGTACATTGCTACTTGCCATAAGCTCCTAGCTCTACTATAAAAAAAATATAATTATAAAGTTGTTGTGTTTAATAATAAAAGATCTTCCTGTAAGTATATTACAAGCAGTTACTTATTATTAACGTGGTCGTCCATTATACCGATTGCCTGATGCGCTTCAGGCATTTAATACAATACCTAGGCAATGTATGAAATTAATCGTATTATACACAATGTCTGATCGCTTTAGGCATTGTATAGAATGACTAGGTATTCTATACAATGCCGAATTATGCACATAACATGTACACTAAATACAAAGGAAACCCAACATTACCCTAGATACCTACTGCGATTGTTATCTCACCTTTATCGAAGTTTCAAACGATCTCTAGACTGTAATTTTCCACTCAATTGCTTCTTTCAATCGTCTGTAACAAAGTGGCGTGGTAATTTATTGGCCGAAAATTTGGTGACCTTGGGTGAGAAGTCCTGAACACAGAACCCATCTACTATGTATTAAAGGGCTTGAACTGTACCTTTGTTTGAAGCCCGTTACTGTCTCTTTTATCCATCTTTGCTTTATAAACTTGACAGACATTTACCACGATGGTCATACGGATTGCCTATATCAAGTTTGTGTCGAGTTCCTTTTTTTGCTATGTAAATTAACTGTTAACTAGAAGAACCTTAGTCATAGTTTTACGAAACACTCAGAATAAGATAGAATGGTCACGCCATATCATTTTACCACGCCAGTAAAAACTAAAATTATTAAAAATAATAATTTTAAATGAATTCCATTTAAAGAATGAACGGATTTAACTTTACTTAAAGGATTTCGTATACTTTTAAAAGCGGAATAGCTGAAAATAAAATCACGCAGTAATCTCTAAAGGCGTTACAGTAACCAAATTGTTCTGAAAATATTTTTGTAAAAATAATACAAATACCCTCGTATCTTTAATTGATATGACATTTGTTTTGTTTATACACCTGCGTACGGTTATATAACAGTGCTTTATTAAAGATTTTTATTAAAGTAAATTACCGGTTTTTTCATTAGGTGAACTGTGTACTGTTTTTGGTACAACGTAAACCTATTGTCTGTATTTTTTGTATATTCGATTTCTGGTATTAATATCTAAAAGAACGAAACCCAATGGAAATAATTTTAATAATCGCAAACACAACCTTTGTGTCTATATTATATTTATCCCACTTAATCAATAGAAGCTGAAAGCTAATAAAAAATATTACAAATAAAGCTTGGAATAACATTTTTCATTGCTCCAATTGATACGAGGAAAAATGCTAGTTTAATATGAATTTCTGATAACCTGGAAAAGTACAGAAATAAAACCTAGCATAGATTATACCTGTATTACTATTCAATAACAATTTCAATGGAATAGGTACTTTACTTTATTATCTGTATACCTAAGCTAGTGTGACGTCATAATCTCTATCTGCGTTATAATTTAGTGGCGTTTGGTATTTATTATGCAATAAAGGATTTCCGTAATCATCAAGTACTTAACACTATTTTGCTTCATAAAAGTACTTAAGCCAGAGAATAATAGAGCAACGAATCAAAGATAGTACAAATTTTATTTACTTAAGATTGTCCGAAAAAGTGGCGGTGGGCAGGGCACATAGCACATCAAAATGTGCAGAAAATCTGTTGTTGCACAAAAGTGGCGGCTGCATACTGGAAGACGCAGAGGATACCTCTCACAGCTTGGACGGACGACTTGGTTAAGATAATAAAAGAGGCACAGGATCACGCAACTTAGAAATATGAGGAGGAGGGTTACATCCAGCAGTGGACGTCCATAGATTTTTTAAACTAAAGTATAAGTAAAGAAAGAAAGAAAGAAAAGTTATTTATTGACCAATAGTATACACAGACAATAAATATAAAAGAAAAAAAAGTTACAATTAAAAAAAAAAAGGAAGAGAAAAAAAGAAATTACAGAAAACATATAGGTACATTTAGGCCAAAAGGACCTTGCCTCAGCATAATGCTACTGCGACATATTAGTCGTAATAGCGCTGGTATTCTGGCAAGGCCCTGAAGTAAGATTATTGTAACTAAAGTAGTAACAAGCCAAAGAACCGAAAGGCATTTCAAACTTCAACTCTTCATTTAAATCACAATGCTTAAAAAAATCACCATCTTTCCAAATCAGTCTAATAATAACCAAGATATTACTTTATACAATATTTCTCCGAAAACCCCAATTGTGTATATTGTTACCACAGCCAACAGTGTGTCTACCAACAATTATTGTTCCTTATTATCTGCGGGTCATGTTACACGGTCTAAGGGTACGGGTCCCTTGCATTAACAAAGGTAAGTTCGTCCTCCGTATCAAAATTGATCATATCCGAATACACCTCAAAGGATTTTGCATTGAAAGGTTTCATGAGGATTTGTTCCGTACAGCAATCTATTTCACTAGTAACCTAAACATTTCGTATAACCCTTTGAAAACTAACCTATATTTTCGAATCAATAATTTCATATCGGCCATTTCGCTATTCGTCAAAACTAGATTGATATGCCTTTTTCTGTATTTCGTACAGTAGAGATTGGCGGCCTTCAGCGGAATCTTGGGTTCATTTGAACTCACAGCAAATCATCATCAGCGCATGAATCTCCCACTGCAGGACCGGGCCTCCTCCCGTGACGGATGGATACTTGGCCTACTAATACGAGTACCACTCTGGCCAGACGGATTGGTATAGGGTTAAATTTCAAGTTTTCCTTCTTTTTACTTCGTAAAGATAATATTTACGGTTAGCCCCTTAGTCGGTTTTTACGACACCCATGGGATGAGATGAGGTGGAGACATATTATATTCTTACTCCGTCACCACACGGACAATCACAGCAAATACTATTAACATATCTTGGAACTGATCATACTCTCTACTTTATTTTCTAGAACAACATACCTATATAGTACCTATTATAAAACTGGTAGATTCTAAGACTCAATGCAAAAGTGGTAAGGGAGAATTTGTTAATATGAAATTCATTTTCTAATACCTCTTTTACTGCATGACAAAGATTGTCTTTATACAAATAATAATATCGTATGCATGTTAATTATAAATAAAATGTTAAATAATCCTCACACATTCACACATCGCCACCTAGTCCCAAACTAAGCAAAGCTTGTACTATGTGTACTAGAAAACAAAATATATACTTAAATACTTTTTTTTTTGTAAATTCATACTTGTATACATAGAAAACACTCAGACCAATGCAAACCATCATGTTCATGCACACAAAGACTTGCATTGAGCGGGAATCGAACCCGAGACCTCTGCGTAGCAACCATGTAATAATACCGACTGCACCACAGAGGTCGTCAAAAGTTATCAGCGAAACTCACAACTTTTCTTTTTCCCAAAACTCTACAGTTCACGGTTCTATGCCTCCCTCATCATTCGCCTCCGGGCATCTTTATCACGTCGTCGTTTACTCAGGACACGGTTCTCTGAAATAAAACAATATATGTGAGAGTATCTAGACACTTCTTGTGATATAACTTCACACAACGAACGGGTACACTTATATTACACAACTTTCCTTTCCTTTGACTTTGGGTTGTATTTATGTTTAAAACAAAAGAATGAATTTTTAGACCACGATTTCGACAACGTCGATTTTCTTAATTTAAAATAGTTTTGTGAACTTTGAAGTGGATAATATGAAGTTTGTAGTTACAATTTATGGAATATTGATTATTAAGCCCATAAACTTTTAACAGACAGGCAAATAGAGACAAAGCTCAGCAGGGCTCAGCCAAATCAATTGTGTTCGCTCAATTGATTGTATGATTTATGCCTGATATTCTAGACCTTGAATTCTCTTTCAATTCGTTACATTGATATTTCTTAAAGTTTACGCTACACAAGGCATGATCCTAAATCAACATTTGCATGTTAACAAAACGAAAAATAAATTTGCATTATATACAAACCAACCACGCCAACCTAGTTACCATCCCAACCGTGCGACATATAATTAAAACCAATATTTCCAAATTTAGCAATAATAATTATATTGAAACTATCAACTTTGTAAATTAATGAATGATACAAACAGATGTTAACTGAACGCCATATTATTCAATATGTTAATTTAATTAAACCAAATAGAACACATTAGACCGCAGTAAACAAGCAACAATTCACCAACCTATAATTAACTCGTAAGCCTTACCTCATTAAGGCTGTGATTTATATTGTGATAAGTAAACCTATGTATAGAAAAGGATGAAAAATTTAATTATTTTAAGTTAAAGCAAACATACAAGTCAATTAATAGAAATTTATAAATTATGACTATAAAAATAAAAGAAAGGAATCTCGATATCATTTTCTAATAAAACCATCTAATTATACAGTTTAAAATATTATAGCGTTAATTAAAACCAGATCAGATTTCCCTTAATTTCACTCGTGTATGGTGTATTTACGTAATGTAACTTGACTTCTTTGCAATAAAAATGCTTTAAGCATGTACCGGTCTTGGTCTATCACCATAGTACTTTTATAATTTATGACTTCTTATTTTACAATTCATCAAAGCAATGATAGAGAAAAGAAAATATGAATAATTTATTACTCGCAAACGTATCCAGTAGTAGTGAACGCAATAAAAGTCGATCTGATATAATATCTGACATGACATGATAACATTGATATAGAGAAAATTAAATATTACTACAACAAGCAAAAAGTATTTATTTCACTTTTTGTATTTATTTCACTTTTTAAACATAACATTATTTCATGACACCTGAAAAGACAGAGTTGGTGAACCTCTTAAGCAATTTCTTATGACCTATTAGGGTGGTATAGTTAGCATGACTGTCACTGTATTCCGGGATAAGACTCAAACGTCTTAAGACCGGAAGTAATATTTATCAGCCTCAAGTAAATATACTTGAAGGCTACACCTACATAAAGGACAAGGTATAGGTGTAAACCTGGTATATTTGATATGTAAGTACTATCTGTAAGCTAAGTTCTCGTAAGTAAGGATACTCGTCTCCATAGCAGTACATTAAAGGGTTTTTATACGATGAGTAAGATCGCTTCCACTAAAAATAAGCTAAAAAGCATGCCCGTCTCACGTCTTCGCTAGAAGAATATAGACGTTGTATCTTATTTTTGAAACACGTTCGGTCCGTTAACTAAAAAATGATACCATCGAAATTGTTATGGTATTTTTATACATTACCTGCCTTGTTAGCGCGATGGTAGCGCAAGCGGCTGCCGTGCATGAGGTCGCGGGTTCGATTCCCATGCAGACAATTATTTGTGCGATCTACTAAGGGCTCTTTCAATTTAGCCGTTTCGTCCAATTCAATTAAGTCCGTTTTTGCCATTGATTTACAAAAAACCAAAGATACACACTCCGCTTCCCAAAAACGTCCGCAACAAATAGGCGCATTGTGCACTTTTTTTAAATAAGTATCGCGTTGTTCTACCGGCAAACGTCAATCATTAAATATTATTGCTATAGGTGCATTACTTTTTAAATACAACTTTATGTCATGCGTGTAAGATTGAATTTGAAAAAAAAATATGTTTACGATATTACTATACGTATTTATTGCGTATGTTTAATTTGGTGACACTTTTGGATGTTAGTTTTGTTTGAAAATGTGCATCTTGGGTTTTTTATAAATCAATGGTTTTTGCTTTTGCCGTTCGAAAAACGCACGGCAGCCTTACGGCAAGAAACAGCTAAATTGAAAGAGCCCAAATTATTGTCCTGAGTCTAGACGTTCTTTGTGTCTGTTAAATTGATGTTTGTAAAAGTCCCTGCGACACAGGGCATGGTCCCTAGTGCGGGAGGTGTCTTTTAAAAAACAAAAAGATACATGACATTTTTATGACATGAAAAGTGACTGGTTCTTCTTTGCATTACTGTCAACTGCTAGTCTCTATTTCTCTGTATCATTGGTGGCTCTGTCTTAGCCTTGAGATACTATTAATATTAGGTCTTTACCTATAAAATTGCCGATTTGTATGGAGATTTTATGCGAAGTTTGATTTTTCATACTAACGTTTTATTAGTTTTTTCAATAATTATTAAACTTAATAAAATGAAATTTAGTATAAGTAATAGCGCACATCTTAGCTAACTTTTAGCATTTAAATCATAAGAAAAAAAATATAAGGGAAGAAGTTACATTTGTTTAAATGGTAAAATCCGCTGTTTTAAATTGGACCCATATTTACAGACTTATTACTAATACAAATAATAATTATTTTTCCTAATTATCTTTTGTTAGTTGTTGGTGATGTCCTGTATTTACCAAATGATGATGGCTAAAGACTGCGGCGAAAAAAATGGCAACTTCATAGGTAAAGACCTATTATAAGAATGGTACGAATCACGATCCTATCTGCGTAATAATTTAGCACGTTCGAACTTAGTGGTATTGAAGCTCCTATTGTTTCTATACTAATCTTTAAACAACGCACGAGAAAATACTGAGATAAATAAGTATTGCACTGCTATAATGAGGCATTCATTTAAGATATTTTTTTATTGTAAAAAAAACGCATTATTGATTGTTATTTTAAAATTGAATCTATATATTTTATTCATTTAAGTTCTTAATTCTTATTAAACTAGATACTTACTTAATAACTATTATGGTATCTTTATTGGGACCATTATACGAGTATAAACAGAATAGATAATAAAGACCTCATTTTATTTATTTAAAGTAAAATTTAGACTACATACTACTACAAATTGAATATAACGTTTTTCATCTCTTTTGTATCGGTATTCTATCATTATTTCTAAACGTACAAGCTAAATAGTTTCTGGAACAATCCTAACTTCACGTCTTATCTACCTCGAAGCGAGCGCTACAATATAACGAAACAACAATCAATTCAGATCCACTATTCTAGTAATTGCTGTTTAATCCTCTCTATTGCTGATCACACAAGATAACTGCTATTAGTCTCCGATCAAATTGCTATTACTACTTTTAGTAAAAGCTTCTGAGAATTGATATTACCGTTATAGCGTTATTTGTGCTCTAATCTATTTGTGTTCTTTTCTTTTTATTATGAGTTTGTTTAAATAGTTATTTTATTGCTGGTCTTTTGGTTTGTAAACCTAAACTTTTTTGACATGTTTCTTTAGCGTTTTACACCTGGTGTTCTCTTCAGTAAGAGACCGTTTAGTTTTGTACCATTCCGCATTGCGGTGCCCCATAGTAATGCTTCCATATATTTAGGTGGAAGGGCACAGTACCTAGTGAAATTGCACAGATTACACAACGTAAGAACTAATAGCTATAGGTAAGGGGTGTAGTGCATAACCAAGACAGCAGCGTATTCATCACAATTGAAACAACAATCTATTCAGATCCACTATTCTAGTAATTGCTGTTTAATCCTCTCTATTGCTGATCACACAAGATAACTGATATTAGCCTCCGATCAAATTGCTATTACTACTTTTAGTAAAAGCTTCTGAAAATTGATATTACCGTTATAGCGTTATTTGTGTTCTGTCTCTTTATTATGAGTTTGTGTAAATAGTTATTTTATTGCTGGTCTTTTGGTTGATATATCTGAAGTTCTTTACTGTATTGCTGTTATTTCTTACAATGTAGGTCTTGTACTTGGAATCTAGCGAGATTACAGGGCTATGAGAATTAACAGCCTATGACTCAAGGTGATAAGGCCAGAGTACGACTACTGTAAGCACTATTTTAAACACAAAGTTCTTCTAAGGCTATCTCTATCTAGTATTTAGTATCTATCTTTGATAGTCTAACCATCTTGTAATGGAACGCACGACTACTTTGTCTCTTCGCTATGTTTTCTATAAAAAATTACAACTCCTCCAAAATCTAAGCAAAAAAAAAACGTCTCAAATACATTCAATACAGTAATGTATGAGTCTTAAAAAACTTTAACAAATTAAGTGCTTTCAAACTGTAAAAAGTTAAAGCAAAGCTACAGCGAGCGGCATAGAATTTTTTTAATAAAAACTTTTAGTATAAGACGAACGACATCCTTCGGAGAGCTATTCAGTGTAGATTCGTCCCCTCAAATGATATACTTTACTGAGGACACATCATCTTCGGATTAGACTGTCGAAGCTCGCTATCTTTTCTCTCTCTCTGAAACTTTATATTATACTTTCGGTATTACTTTTATGTTGAGGTATTTTGTTGCAGTACACCCTAAGGGTATTTTTGTTATAATTGTACTCTGAATCAATAAAATATTGTTAAAAGTAGTGTTTTGTTATTTAATGTAAGTAATGTTTTTTATGAATTCATTTTATTATGCAACGTACTTAATTAACATTAACACAACATGTTGTCTTAATAACTAAAATAATTTCACTTTTATCTATTAGAAAATGTATGTGTATAATATGTGGATCATTTATGTAAATTAAAAAACAAACAAATATTTTAGGTGTCATATAAATAAATCTATTCAGGATTTCAGGTACCTTTCCTTTACCTTATATCAACCAAATCCCATCCCATTGTACCTTTAACACAATATTCTAACTACAAGATATTTTGCTAAATAAAATATTTACAATCTAGTACACGTAGATTGAATATTCTGTTGTCAATATTCCCAAAGAATAGGTAAAGCACCATCCAAGGAAAATAGGACAAGTGTTACATAAATAAATATCCTTGTTTATTTGTTGCTGTGGCAAAAAACAAAATCCTAAAAGCTGTCAACCATGGAATAGGAACAATAGGAATACAAAACTGATTGTTGCAACATTGCTTTTTGATGCTTCTTATCTTTTTGGCAAAATATGGTAATGACGGAACTCGATACCGTGTCATGTGTTTTCCTCCTCTTTTGGACCTGGGTCTAGGAACCTAAGTCCAGGTGATGGCCAGTCGTTGGAATGACGGCCTTTACTACCATTTTCCATAAAGCGGTATGGGGTCAACTTGTTTTACAGCAATACTTATGCAAATATTTTCGACACTAATACAAACTAAACATCTAAAACATAACAGTTATTCACTTCTAAATAAATACTTTTACTCTTAAAATCACTTAAACACAATAACTAGATACTCTGGCAGACAAAATTGATGGGCCGTTTATTAGTCACTGGGCAAGTAGAATACTTGATAAATATTATTAATAACTGTTTTCTACTAACATTAGGATAAGAAATTACTAACACATTTTAATGAATCTCTGGTCTGAAATAAAGAATTTAATTAAAAACATAGTTACGCTTGTCACAAGAACGTCTAGTCACCTAAATTAATATCAACTCGTCGCCATTTAGCGAAGAACTAATGTACATGATAGCAAGCATCGGTATATTGCACTCTGTAATCTAAGGAGAGTGGATGTACGTAGAATGGGCTTTGTGCCAATATAGGCACAGAGTTAACTGCTGTATTCATTACACTCCTATACTTACTTAGATGACCAACTTTATTTGATTAACTGGCTCATTTCATTTTTGTTACGTCGGATTTAAGAGAGATTTCATAGTTTTCATACTTTTATGCTATTGCGTTGCACCATTTTGAATATCAACGTGGCGCAAAATGATTAAAAATGTTTTGTGAAAAGTCAATAGAGACGTACAGGTCAATAGAATTCTATGGGACTGCCCTGCAGTGTGCAGCAGATAAAGCTGTAACGGGAGAGGTACAGTGGGATAAGTTCAGGGTACCTTGGTCCACCAAGAGGTCAGCCCCTGCAGTGAGGCGTTAATCTCCCTTTAGAGCATAATAGCCTTAAGCTGTAGCAGAAGATTGCTAGGAACTAACCTCTTCCTAACATTCAACGTAACTTGGCTTACATAATAATATATCTCACTGGTTAGACTAGTGGGTATCGAGGCTTATGCCAGTTTTTATTTGCTACAATGTTTTCAGATACCTGAGTATTTTTTTAGTAGTAGTTGTTAATAGCAAACGAACTTACGAATACATAATTCCTATAAACGCAATTACCAAAACTACCAATAGCAAGAAATAGACTTAATGTATAAAGTTAAAATTGAAATGATAACATGCAATATAACGAAGACATAAAAGATAATGTCACCCAAAAAGATTTCAAAGAGATTTAAACTTTTATGAGACTTAATAACTTAATAATGTCTGTACAACCAAACTCAAAGCACGCTCCAAGTTTGTTTTGATTAACAAAAATAATAGAATATAAAATCCCCTTTGTTATATCCTATTAATCTTGCTGAATAACCATAATTGACAAAAAACCAATATAAAAAGTAAATATTTTAACTTAAAAATGATCTCAAACTTGATACTTGTTCAAAATAAGGAAAGGAAGGCTGGATTATATATTTAAAAATCGGAGGTGTGGGGACGGAGTAAGAATACAGTATGTCACCACCCCATCTCATCCCATGGGTGTTGTAGAATCCGGCTAAGGGACTATCCGTGAATATTATCTTTACAAAGTAAAAAGAAGGAAAACGTGAAATTAAACCCTGTACCAATCCGTTTGGCCAGCATGGTATTAGTAGGCCAAGTATCCCTCCGTCACGGGAGGAGGCCCGTCCTTGGAGTGGGACATTAATAATTAATGTCACGATATATTCAAAAATCTTAAGTAATATTTTAGTGCTATCTTTTTCACTCGTAGCGATTGATTAAGTACAAGAAAGTGTCGTTATAGTCGACTTAGAGAGACAAGACAAGCATAACATCAATCTGAAAGGGAAGACTCGAGAAAAATCGTACATATTACCCTCAAATTCTGAAGTGGGCGCGTCTCTGCAGTGGGACATGAACGCTTACCTACATACTCATAAATCATAAACACTTACGTGACTAACCTATATGTTCATACTAAGCACGCAAAACTTAGTAGGTACCTATACCTATTTATGTACTATACTACCTGTATACTATTAGGTTACGACGAAAGTGTACGGTTAATTCAAAGGAAAACTGTTCTACTAATATTTGTATAAGAGAAGGCCGCACCTTGGGAACACATTACTATTCATGATAGGAGTTATAAAGTGATCATGTAGAGTCCTGTCTTTGTGTAATGAATTAAGTAGAGTAGAAGGAGACTCGCCTTTCATCCATACTAATGCTAAGACCAGCCCAACGTTTTACGTCACACTGTAAACAAAAGAAAACTGAAATCTCACGTGCGTTTATGGTTAATTTATACAGTGTCCTTTTATAGGTGAACGTAGACAGTAATTCATTTTTTTTAAAAAAGCAAACCGTAAAATAATGAACACTGAGAACGTCAAAAACTGATTTCATCTTTAGCAACAAAAATCGCTAAAAGCAAACATAGTACTTCCAGCAAAAAATATTTATTTTCATCTTTGTGTTCACGAAAACATTTTCACACTACTGCTTGAAGGAGGAATAAGGAAAATAATTGCAGCAAAAAAAACCACAGTGAAATCTTCATTTGAAAATATAAATCGAAAAGAAATATGAATTCGTACACATCAATATGTCTAACTAGTTTCCGCCCGCGGCTTAGCCCGCGTGGTGTTTTGATAAAAAGTAACTTATTAATATGTTCTTTATCAGATTTTCAGACTATCCATACACAATTTTGTAACAAATTGTTGCCTAAGAATTTTTTACGATACCGACTGAATAAGATTGGTTTGTGACAGTTTTTATTTTTAGTCCCTTTTTCGTCACTTTATTGTCATGAAAAGTGACTTAGGAATTAAAAGTCTTTATTATTTGTAGCCTATATGTTATTCTGATGTGTAAGCTACTGTAAAGTTTCATCAAAATCAGTTCAGTAGTTTTTGAGTGAAAGAGTAACAAACATCCATCCATCTTTATTCATTTAAAATATTAGTAGGATAGGATTAATTCTAATAAAATACTGTTTTAAAATAGTAAAACCGACTAAGTTTGACGAAAACAATAATGCATTCATGAAAAAGTTTGTCAAACTAAATAAAAATATTATGTTTTCACAATAAAATATGTATTTTAAACAATATTAATTACTTTTTAGATTCATTTGACATAATAATTATGATCGCTTTAGTACGGATTTCAATCTAAACTAACTAAACCACACAGTTTGCCGATTCATTTATTTATTCAAAAGCTTGCTAATCAACGTTGTGATTGTATTATTGTACTTGTAGCAAATTCCAAATTAGGCAGAGTTAGTAGATATAATATTAACTAACAGTACAGAATAGTATGCATTTGTTAAGCTAATGTTTGTTTAATTCTAAGTACTAATGCTGTCGACGTATGATTAAGAGCTTTGAAACAATTAATAACATACCCTACTCAATACTATTTAACTTCATTGAAGTGTCAGGCATTTGCCATGATTCAAACATCTGTCTTTCTGTGTTTGTCATTTAGGAACCACCAGAAACATATGAGAATTTACCATTGTTCGCATTTCTCTTAAATTTGATCACTGTTTAGCGAGATTTTCATCAGTAAAATCAACCTTATCCTAACAAAACCTTAAGAATTTAAGCTAATCAACTGACTAAAATTTAAAAGGCGTTTATGAGTAAAGGAGTAATAGTAAAATAATCACAACTCATCTTGTGTGAGACTACGACGAACATTTGTGATAAGACTGCATGGCGACACCACGCATTTTCACTCTGTACTTACCTACAAGAAGAACCTCTGGTCGTTATTCCTTCAGCAGAAATTATCTTCAGCAAAAAGGTTAACGTGTGGTAGCGAAGTAAGAATATAATATGTCACCTCCCCATCTCATCCCATGGGTGTCGTAAAAATCGACTAAGGGACTAACCGTGAATATTATCTTTACGAAATAAAAAGAAGGAAAACTTGAAATTAACCCCTATACCAATCAGTCTGGCCAGCGTGGTATTAGTAGGCCAAGTATCCCTCCGTCACGGGAGGAGGCCAGTCCCTGCAGTGGGACATTAATGGGTTGTTACGATGATGATGAGTTAAGATTGAGTTATCCTTATAACCATCAATTTGAAAAACAAAATAATTAAAATCTTATAACATACGCAAAACTTTAAACTTAAAGGTATGACACAGCAACTAACCTCTAAAGAACATCTAATACCAAGTTACTCGTACCAATGCTAAGCCTATTATGCGATTAAGTTTGTAACAAAGACCCACTAAAATAGCAGAGAACACAAATCCTACTAAAATTGATGATATCCCGTCGTACTTAATTCTTAGCTAATAATGGCACACTTTAGATAGTTCCGACTTTGTAAGTAACAAATGTTTGTCATTCTTGAAAGTGAAATAAAACCTCCATCTTATATTCAAACTTCATATGGTGACGGAGTAAGAATACAATATTATGTCACCACCCCACCTCATCCCATGGGTGTCGTAAAAACCGACTAAAGGACTATCCGTGAATATTATCTTTACGAAATAAAAAGAAGGAAAACTTGAAATTAAACCCTATACCAATCCGTCTGGCCAGCGTGGTAATAGTAGGCCAAGTATTCCTCCATCATGGGAGGAGGCCTGTCCCTGCAGTGGGACATTAATGGGCTGTTATGATAATATCTTTACCGTCATGACAGTTAGAGTTTTAAACAATATTAAAATATCTATCTAGGTACTACGTTATAACGTACCTAAATGAAGAAATAATATTATTATATATAAAATAATATTTGTGAAGTGATCACCAAAAGGCGATAGGAACCCAGCAGAGTTTCTTGTGGGTGTCTTCTCTGACATGGTTGTGTTCCGAACCCTCAGTAAACTTAGCCGTTAAGTTAGACGAGCATATTATGTGATCACTATAAAACGACCTTCACACGCGGTATTTTTATATCTTACGTGAATAAATGATTTTTTCTTTCTTTCTTTCTTTAGAATCTCTTCAAGAATATTATAACGTAGCTTAAACAGTAATACGAGATGTAAAATGATGTTCATAAGTCTTTTAAATAAAAAGACAACTCCGCACTAGGGATCATGCCCTGTGTCGCGGGGACCTTTTTACAAACATCAATTAACGGACACAAAGAACACCCAGACCAGACAATAATTTGTGGATCTCACAAATTATTGTCCTGCGTGGGGATCGAACCCACAACCTCTTGCACGGCAGCCGCTTGCGCTACCGTCGCGCTACCGAGGTCGTCTCATTTTGCTTAATTACAATAACTCTACTATTTTTATTATAATAACTGATCCTTAACAAGGTAATATATTTCTCGCGATGTTTAATGTAAGTCCGTTAAATTGAGTTCTTCAATAGCCTAAACCCCATGTTGAAGTAACAATACAACGACTTCTGTGGCGTAGTGGTTATTTAACATGACTGCTACGGAGGTCTCGGGTTCGATTCCCACTCAATGCAAATCTTTGTGTGTATGAACATGATTGTTTGCATTGGACTGGGTGTTTTCTATGGATAGTATGTATGTATTTACAAAAAACAGTATTTAAGTATGTTTATCCGTTGTCTCTGCTTAGTTTACTTTTAGGACTGGTTGGCGTTGTGTGAAAATGTGAGGAATATTTAATATTTATAAAAATCATCATAGAAATCATAAATGCAGTCCAATAGTTGCTTTAATATTATAGGTACTGAAGAAACCTGCTTACAGAGTTTTTGACGTAAGGTCAAGATAAGATCAACAAAGTTAAGAACATCTTCAAAGTTTATGAAATCTCAGGGAGTAGGGACTTAAGTCTCTTGAAATATTTAACACTCAACAAAACTGTTATCCCTGCTCTTTATGTTTAAATGAATCTCGTTGATTTGCAGTTTTGTCTTCTTTTAGTCGGCGAAAAATAGATATTTAATTATAATACCTACTATTTAACTCACTTTAATATAACTCTAATATTATGTCTAGATTCCCAATTATTTCTGGTATGGTGTGTTTTTTAGGTAATATTACGTACTGTGATTAGCTATATTTACTCAATTTTGATTTTAGTTTTCAGCTACATTTCAAAGCTACATACAGGTCCTATCTTCGCCTCGCTAAAATAAGACGAAGGGATGGTTAAAGACAAAAACTTAGTTAATACCTCCCTCTGTTCTAATGTATAATTCTTGAAGATTGATGTAGATACTTATCCAGAACAAAACAGACATAATACACGAGAGGAAGCGATGTATAATGTCTTTATTGTTACCTCATAACGACACAATGCACGAGTGTTCTCGAGTATTCTGTTTCATTCTGTTACATCTGTTTAACCTTCCAAACGTCCCCATTGTTGATCTTAAGCGAGGGAAATGGTTGCAATGATGGTTTTCCTCTATTTAATGGCCTTCGGAATGAGCACTCTCGGAGATAATGTATAAGTAGACGCGAGAATCACATACGCAAATGTAGCAAACACGCAAGCTATATTTCTTTTAGTTTTGTCTTCGATAGTAATGGAATGTTCTGTTTGTGTTTCTTAGATGTGTAAGAGAATATTATGTTAAACGTTAATTTTTTTATAGTGCTCTGTCTTCTAAGTATAAATAGCCCGAAAAGAAGAAGGACAATGGAAAAAAATCTTTCTAAAAAATTATAATTCGTAAAAAATTATATGTAAATATTAATAGATTGACAAAATGACTTTATTGAATCTGATGGCAAACGCGTTGTCCAGTAATGATAACAGAGAATAGTATTTATAAAACTCTTCACTTTATCGTCGCCACTTTGCCGGTCTCTTAACTTCGATCAACGAGTGCACAGACACGATATGCAAGTGCAAAATTTTCGCTCTATTTGTTCCGTAGCCCATTAAGTTAATATAAGTTTTCTTCCAAGCCCGATTAATAAAAGGTCTTCTGCTTGTGTGTTGTCAAAAACTTTACATCGACTTACAAATCTAGACCAATTTTGGGTTACTTTATTATATGTTTGATAAGTAAATCACTTTTAGAACTTGCTGTTAATATTACCGGAAAGTATGAAAACCACAACTAACGCAGTAATATACTAACTGTTTCAATAAAACGTATAAAGACTCTATAATTAATTAAAAACCAAAGCCAAATTATAAATTCATAGTAAAAACTAATTGGTACAAGAGAATATTAATTTTAAACAATAAGTGCTATGAGTACGTTTAACGGGGCCGGACTCGTGGTCACACCAGGTTGTCACACCAGTGTGACTATCAGGAATTTTTTTCTTGTTAGTCACACCGCTTCTAATACAACACCTTGTATTAGATATGAATTAGTGCGGATTATTATCACCTCTTATTCATCGATATTTCATGATGACATTTTATGCAAAAATAGATTGTTTAGCCTAGTGTTAGTTCTTCTGCTTATTCCTATCTTCTATCACTGGCAACCTATGAAGTTTATGATAAACACACCAAATCAGGTTTGGTGTGTTCTTCATAAACTAACTAACACGTTCCCCTATTTCATGGACGTAACTTTTAATTTTTCTTTTTTCTTTTCTTTAGGTCGTGGAGAGGCTCTATGCTCCACGGCAAAATGATATATTGCTAAAGATGATTTTGTTTTAGGGTGTCAATTAAAACTATTAAACCATGAAATATCAGTAGGCCATTTCCTTGAAATGCTGAAATAATTTTGTACTTTGATTTAATATACGAAGTTAATTCAAATAATTTTTTTGTAGATATTATAATATATGATAACGAATTTTGATATTGAATTTACATATCGATAAAACAGCACTAGTTGGTAATGACAAGCGACGATACAAGGTGTTGTATTATTGGCGGTGTGACTAACAAGAAAAAAATTCCTGATAGTCACACTGGTGTGACAACCTAGTGTGACCACGAGTCCGGCCCGCGTTTAACAATGTCTACAAATGATAAACTGCCTAATTTTGCATATTTATCAGGAAACTATGAGAATAATTGTTACGCAGTTATGAATCTCGATTAAGGGTAGAGTTAATTGAATTTGAGTGAATGTTGAACTACGAGTAAGTTTTGCTTGCGTCGTGCTTTCATTGTAAATGTAAATATTTACAATTTGTTGTAAAGTTATACATATTCTCAAATCACTTCTATATACACCTGGGTTTGTATACTTAGTGTTGACTAAATCTAGACTTTGTGTTTCTTTAAATTATCTCGGATAAGTGCCTTTAAAATAAACTAAGTAGCTGTAATCCGCAACAAGTCCAAAAGTAAAATAACTATATCATTCTATATAAATTAATTAAAACAACAAAACCAAATTGCAATTAATAGTGAAAAGTAATTGGTACAAGAGAATATTAATTTTAAACAATAAGTCCTACGAGTACGTGTAACAATGTCTACAAATGATAAACTGCCTAATTTTGCATATTTATCAGGAAACTATGAGAATAATTGTTACGCAGTTATGAATCTCGATTAAGGGTAGAGTTAATTGAATTTGAGTGAATGTTGAACTACGAGTAAGTTTTGCTTGCGTCGTGCTTTCATTGTAAATGTAAATATTTACAATTTGTTGTAAAGTTATACATATTCTCAAATCACTTCTATATACACCTGGGTTTGTATACTTAGTGTTGACTAAATCTAGACTTTGTGTTTCTTTAAATTATCTCGGATAAGTGCCTTTAAAATAAACTAAGTAGCTGTAATCTGCAACAAGTCCAAAAGTAAAATAACTATATCATTCTATATAAATTAATTAAAACAACAAAACCAAATTGCAATTAATAGTGAAAAGTAATTGGTACAAGAGAATATTAATTTTAAACAATAAGTCCTACGAGTACGTGTAACAATGTCTACAAATGATAAACTGCCTAATTTTGCATATTTATCAGGAAACTATGAGAATAATTGTTACGCAGTTATGAATCTCGATTAAGGGTAGAGTTAATTGAATTTGAGTGAATGTTGAACTACTGGTAAGTTTTGCTTGCGTCGTGTTTTCATTGTAAATGTAAATATTTACAATCTGTTTTGATGTTATACATATTCTCAAATCACTTATATACCTACACACTTGGGTTTGTATACATTGTTGACTACTTAATGTTGACTAGTGCCTTTAAAATAAACTAGCTGTAATCCGCAACAAATGCTTCGTATGTATAATACCTATATCATTCTATA
The DNA here is from genome assembly GCA_905475405.1 of Schrankia costaestrigalis. NCBI lineage: Eukaryota > Metazoa > Arthropoda > Insecta > Lepidoptera > Erebidae > Schrankia > Schrankia costaestrigalis. The sequence goes on along the minus strand of FR997843.1, from coordinate 9,957,566 downwards.
TAAATTAATTAAAACAACAAAACCAAATTGCAATTAATAGTGAAAAGTAATTGGTACAAGGGAATATGAATTATAAACAATAAGTCCTATGAGTACAGTTGCGCACCCGTCTTCGATCCGGACGGCGCGGTCGATTGCGATAACTACGGTTGTACGAGTATTGTTTACTTATTAAAAGTATTTTTGAGATCGGTCCGCGTCGCGGCACGGGGCACGTTGCCCAGCGCTGTGAAGTATGGAGTCTGTTGGACCTAGCGTGCAAAATTGTTCAACGAATGAGGATGACGAAAATATTATGGTAGTGGAACGAGGGGAGTGTAGCCAGACAACGAACATGCTAGACGAAACACATAGGGCAGAAAAGAGGACCCGCGAAGACAATTCTTCGGACGATGGTTGGCATACGATTTCAAAAGGGCGCAAAAGTCTAAGAAGGTTAAGTCAGAATGAGAGCGAAGACATTAAAATAACAGTAATGAGCAAGGATATGTTACCTAAACAATTTGGCCTTGCTCGATTATTTAAAGAAAATAATATTAAAAACATTTGCCGTATCAAGCAGGTCAACCCATACAAAATGTTTATAACGTTTGATGACTTAAACCAAGCCGAATTCTTTATGCAATGTGAAGCATTTAAGGAACTCGGATGGAGAACACAAAGGACTTCTGAAGTTGGAGTTTCTTATGGCATTGTTAGAAATGTAGAACTGGATGTTGAGGAGGCGGACATTATTAAAAATATTTCTTGTGACTGTGAAATTGTATCAGCCAACCGATTGCATAGAAGAAACAAAGACAGAGATCAGGTAGACCATTGGTTAAAGTCCGAATCTATACGGCTTGGGTTTAGAGGATCGAAGCTTCCTACCCATGTGTACATATTAGGATTAAAGGTAGAAATAGAAAAATATATATATCCAGTAACGCAATGTTCCCGATGCTGGCGATTTGGTCACAATTGGAAAAGGTGTCCAGCAAAAAAACCGGTTTGTCCTAAGTGTTCCAAAAATCATGAAAATTGTGAAAGTGTCACTTTGCGATGCGTGAATTGTACTGGGAATCATTTACCTTTACAATCAATATGTCCCGTATACAAGAAGGAAATAAGAATAAGAGAACTGATGTCAGAGTTTAACTGCACTTACAGTAAAGCACTGACCTTATATGTCCCACCATCACCAGTCACTTTAGACCGAGATGTATACTCGCCTGATTTTCTCGCAGAGTTTCCAGAACTTCCACATCAACAAAATGTATTTACATCAGTTGGGGTCACGAATACACAAACCCAACCTTTAATGTCAGAGATTGTCAAGATGCCCAAATCTAGTGTGACTGAAGACGAAGACAAAACATAAAAAAAAAAACAAAAGAAACCGCGGCGTATCCCCACCCCACTCCCTTTACAGACAGAATCACATAGTGTACGAAACAGCCTAGGACAGCCAGATACCCCAGAGATTTTGGAGTCCACCGACAAGACAGACAGACAGACAGAATTTACTTTCATACGTTTTATAATGCAATTAAAAAATATTGTTTTATCTAGGGAATCGTTAGAGAATAAAATTAGTCAGATAATTACTAGTGTTACGGAATATATAATATATAAGTTGGGAGGTAATTTTTCTGTTAGCTCATTAGTAAAGATGTTTTTAAATTTTTTTAACACAAAAGATTATGGATAAGAATGTTAATATTATTAATGTAAAACTTATACAATGGAACTGTCAAAGTGTTAGACCTAAATCTATTTCATTAGAACAATTGCTTACACAACAATCTATACATATAGCTGTATTAAGTGAGACGTGGCTCGAGCCTGAGAGCTATTTTAAAATACGTAATTATAATACCTACCGCCTCGATAGGCACACGGCTACGGCGGTGTTGCGATTATGACTCACAATTCTGTGAATGCATGTGTTGTGAACTCAACGCGTAGTACTAATGCTGGTATCGAACTTTTGCACATTAAAATTACGAATTGTCAACATATTGAAAATATAATAGCTTTGTATTGCCCTTCTTCTGTCAATACAACACAAAACGATTGGGACTCAGTTTTCTCTTTAGCTTCTAGAAAATCGTTATTATTAGGAGACTTTAACGGTCACCACTCGAACTGGTCGGATAGAACAGAGCGAAGAGGGTCACAGATTTTAGATAGTATGCTAGAACATAACTACGTATCAATTAATAACGGAGCGCCTACTCGAATTAAATTAGTTAACGGTTTGTTACAACAGACGTCACCAGATATTTCTTTTGTTTCTTGCGACATTGCTACTTTATTTATGTGGAAAACTACAAACGAAAGTTTAGGTAGTGACCACTTAATAATTGAAATTTCGGTTACGTTAACTACAACTCAAAATTTTAAAAAGAAACGTAATTTTAAAAAATGTAACTGGGAGGTTTACTCTTCTAAAACAAATGAATTGTTTTTTAATTTTGTTAGCCCAAGTAATTCACAAGAATTGTACGATAAATTCTTGCAAATATTACATACTGCCGCGGATGCTACTATTCCTACGATTAAAATACCACAAAATTTTAATTCTCAATTTGTACCTAAACCATTTTGGAATGCTGATTTATCTAAAGCCGTAGCCGAGCGGCGATTGGCTCTAAAAAAGTTGAGAAGGTGTCCATCTGCAGAGAATCTAGAAAATTTGAAAAATAAAATACGCAATGCTTAAAAACTTATTAGGTTGGCTAAATGTAAGTCTTTTCAAGATTTCTGCTCTTCTGTAGATGTGTCTACATCGGCTATGTGGCAAAAAATAAAATGGTTAAAAGGATATCGATCAAACTCAAGAATACACTGCTTTGATCAGGAGACGGTCACTAAAATGTTAGTAGATTTAACCCCAGCTTACGCCAATCCACCGCAACCACAAATAAACTCAACTAATAATATTTTAGAAACTGAAGTAATAATAATAAGTAATAATATTCTCAATAAAGAAAAATGATACGGCTCCTGGCAGTGACGAAATTTCATATTCCATGATAAAACATCTATCGAGTACAGGTAAATCAATATTATTAATAATTTATAATAGGATTTTATCAACCAGTTTTGTTCCTGCTCAATGGCGAGAGGTCAAAATAACACCAATTCCAAAGTCAAATGAAACCTTGCGCCCTATCTCATTAATATCTTGTATTTGTAAAATTTTTCACAATATTTTAAGTAAACGAATAGAGTGGTTTATTGAAAATCAATTGCTGTTCTCGGATAAGATGGTAGGATTTCGTAAAGCAAGATCATGCTATGACAGTCTCGCGCGGGTGGTTTCATACATTCAGGTTGGGTTTTCTAAGAATTTAATTACCGCCGCTTGTTTTGTTGATATCGACAGTGCATATAATAACATAAATGTAACATGTCTTATTAAAATACTAGACAGTCTAGGTGTAGGGTCAAAAATATGTTTATATTTATGGTCTTATTTGACTGAGAGACACTTATCGGTATCTACAGACGGTTATACTCTAACAAGAACTACTAGTCTTGGCTTGGCGCAGGGCGATCCTTTGTCACCGCTTCTTTTTAACATAGCTCCTTTACATATTTGCAAAAATATAGTCAATACAGAAATTTCTCAATACGCAGACGATTTCGTAGTGTATACTTCTAAGTATTGCTTAGATTTTGCTGTGTTAGACTTACAAGTAGAATGCCAGAAGCTTCACTCTATGTTAGGATCTTTAGGTCTTGACATTTCAACAACTAAGAGTAAGTTATGTATTTTTAAAAAAGGTGGGTTTAGAAACACAATTGATTTTAAAATTGACAACCAAATTTTACCTGTAGTTAGTCACTACAAATATTTGGGGGTATGGTTGGACAGTCCCTTGAGATGGGGTAAACATATAAATGAAATAATACAAAAAACCTCAAAATACTTAAATATTTTAAAAGTTTTGTCAGGATCTAGTTGGGGCCTACACCAAAAGCACCTACGCCTTTTATATATTACATTAATACGCAGTAGAATCGATTATGGATGTTTTCTGTATGACAACAGCTGTAAGACCAACTTACTCAAATTAGATCGAGTTCAAAATCAAGCATTACGATTAATAGGTGGTTATATTCGTAGTACGCCTATTCACGTTATGGAAAGCGATTTATACCTTCCCCCACTCTCAATACGTAGAAGATATTTAGCAGGTAAGTTCTGGTTAAAATCAAAATCTTTTACTAATAACCCAACTAATGTCCTCATATCAGAACTACAAAATAATTTACAATCGCCATATTGGAACAAGAAAAAACGTCCTTTATTAACTTCCTTGGCCACAGATTTAGATTCAATTCAAATATGTAATAGTCATCAACTCGAGTCTTTTCAATTGAAAACTTGGATTAGCAGTATTAACTTAAAAGATGTGCTATTTGATTATATACCTTCCATTGATCGCGCAAAACGCACTTACAGTAGCCAAGCTCTTCAAACTATTTGCTCTAATTATATTGACCAACAATACATGCAATGCTATAAAATCTTTACCGATGGTTCAAAGGAAGGTTCGCAGGGTGGTGCGGCATTCCTTGATCCCTTAGAAGACTGTTACGTTAAACTTAAGATTGACTCTGACATATCTATTATGCATATTAAGTTGATCGCAATAGCAGAAGCTCTTGCGTATATTGAATCAATTCCTTTTGATAAGTATGTCATCTTGACTGATTCCAAAAGTTCTCTCCTACTATGCGAGGCGCACCGATTGCCTATTGTATATTAGAGTCGATCTTGCGTTTAAAGACATGTGGTAAAGATATATTTCTGCAATGGATTCCATCCCACATCCAATTACAAGAAAACGATACTGTAGATAATATCATGTTGGCAAGACAAGCGACGATAGATGGAACTTCATTTGGGGTCACTCGTTTATTTACTGACTTTATATCTTTACTTAAACATCAGTGCAGAGTCAAGTGGCAAGAATACTTTGACGAGCGATCAAAAGAAAAAGGTATTTGGTACCGCACTATTCAGCCTCAGATACCTAAGTTCCCGTGGATTGACAATAACATATTGAACCGCAAAATGTTAGTGATAGCTCTCAGGCTCCGCTCTGCACACATCCCTTCAAATAGTTTTGGTTTTATGATGAAAAAACTACCTTCCCCTAATTGCGTGGAATGTGGTGTGGTAGAGGACGTTCAACATATTTTGATGGAATGTGTGAGGAACGAAGGATACAGAAGATCTTGTTTTGGCCAAAGTCAATCATTTGAAGTAGGTTGGTGTAATTCATTATTAGCCTTTCCAATATCACAAAGCGCGTTTCCATTGTATAAGTTAGCAGATTTAGGTTTAAAGAAGTAGGTTTCTGTTTATTTGATAATTTGTGTTTTTTTTTGTTTTGTTTCTTTTTTCTTACTGCATAAGTAATTGTTTTTTCTAATGGGGCAATATGGTCGCTCAGCGACAAAGACCATAAAAAAAAAAAAAAAAAAAAAGTCCTATGAGTACGTGTAACAATGTCTACAAATGAAAAACTGCCTAATTTTGCATATTTATCAGGAAACTATGAGAATAATTGTTACGCAGCTATGAATCTCGATTAAGGGTAGAGTTAATTGAATTTGAGTGAATGTTGAACTACGGGCAAGTTTTGCTTGCATTGTAAATGTAAATATTTATAATCTGTTTTGAAGTTATACATATTCTCAAATCTCTTATATATATACACTTGGGTTTGTATACATTGTTGAAACCTTAATGTTGACTAAATCTAGACCTTTGAGTTTCCTTATTTAATCTTGGATAAGTGCCTTTAAAATTAACTAGCTGAAATCCGCAACAAATGCAATAGTATAATAACGTTATCATTCTTTATAGATTAATTAAAACAACAAAACCTAAGTGCAATTATAGTGAAAAGTAATTGGTACAAGGGAATATTAATTTTAAACAATAAGTGCTATGAGTACGTTTAACAATGTCTACAAATGATAAACTGCCTAATTTTGCATATTTATCAGGAAACTATGAGAATAACAAGGGTAGAGTTAATTGAATTTGAGTGAATGTTGAACTACGGGCAAGTTTTGCTTGCGTCGTGCTTTCATTGTAAATGTAAATATTTACAATCTGTCGTAAAGTTATACACGTATTCTCAAATCACTTATATACACACCTGGGTTTATATACATTGTTGAATACTTAATGTAGACTAAATCTATACATTCGTGTTTCTTTATTTAATCTTGGATAAATAAATGCCTTTCAAAATAAACTAGCTGTAATCCGCAACAAATGCAATAAGTTGTATAATAACTATATCATTCTATATAAATTAATTAAAACAACAAAACCGAATTGCAATGAATAGTGAAAAGTAATTGGTACAAGAGAATATTAATTTTAAACAATAAGTGCTACGAGTACGTTTAACAATGTCTACAAATGATAAACTGCCTAATTTTGCATATTTATCAGGAAACTATGAGAATAATTGTTACGCAGCTATGAATCTCGATTAAGGGTAGAGTTAATTGAATTTGAGTGAATGTTGAACTACGGGCAAGTTTTGCTTGCGTCGTGCTTTCATTGTTAATGTAAATATTTACAATTTGTTTTGAAGTTATACATATTCTCAAATCACGCATTTGTTATTACTATTAAATTTAATTTTAACGTTATGTTTCTAAAAAAATTCCTATAATAAAGATAATAACATATATCCGTGTGGTGACGGATTTGGTTGAGGGCCATCCGCCCCACCACAGCCCGTGTAAAGTAGTAACTGTCGTCAAAGACAAACTACTCGTCCTCAACAAAAAAAAAGTGAGTTGATGGAGTAAGAATACAATATGTCAATACCCCATCTAACCCCGTGGATGTCGTAAAAACCCAACCATAGTGTATTGTAAACATTATGATCAAAAACTCCAGCAATCGAATCGAACTAAGTAATGATAACGAAATTTATTACTCGATAAAAAATAATTTATTGTTTAATACATAATATTATTCAAACAAAAGTCTTACTAATATTATTTAATTAATAATATTAGTAGGGTATACAATGTAGGTAGGCATTCCGGTGGCTTCTCAGATATTGATACTAAGTGAGGTTCCTTATTAATGCTGGCTAGTTGGTTAAGTTCCTCTTGGGACATACTTAGGAGCGCTCCGAGGCTTTGGGTATTTGTTAAGACTACACGCCCCTTTAATAAGGATTCTAGTGAGCCTTTGCCGCTTTATTAAAAAAATATAGTAAAACCTAGTTGGCCGTGTTGTGACTAACCGAAAATACAATTTATAAGTGTTATCATCATCACAACAGCCCATCAATGTTCCACTGCAGGGACGGGCCTCCTCCCGTGACGGAGGGATACTTGACCTACTAATACCACGCTGGCCAGACGGATTGCTTAATTTCAAGTTTTCCTTAGTTGGTTTTTACGACACCCATGGAATGAGATGGGGTGGTGACATATTGTATTCTTACTCCGTCACCAAACGGAGAAGTGTTTCTAAGTGTAATTCGTTAAAAACAGTGTTGTTATTCATAGAGACAAAAAATAGAATCATATTCTGTACTGTATACCCGTCCATGCGAGTACTTAGTACGTTTTAACTAATTAATACCGTCAGAAAAATTATTATCTGGCAAAAACTGGTACAAAATGTGCCAAAGGTTTAATTCAGCAAGGATTGCATAACAGATCAATACCAAATGACTCACAGAAGAAAAAAAACAGTAGCCTGTGTTAGTCTCCATCCCTTCAACTACTCCACTTAAAAATCACGTCAACTCGTCGCTCCGTTTTGCTGTGAAAGAAAGACAAACAGACACACTTTCCCATTTATAATATTATAAAGTATGAATAACATCATTTTGGTCTCCCATTTCTATATTAGTAGCATACTTATTTACATTGTCAGGAGAGAAGTTTCTTCAACTTTCCCATTATTTTCTGATTAAATTAGTTTCGGGTGCCAAATTACGAGACACTACGGACTACGCGCGATTTTACAAAGTCGTGCGGTTTTGTTAGGTCAGGCTTTTTAACCTGGTTTACAAAAGTCACACCTGTATAAAACTAGGTGAGATTATAACATTACTTAAAATGTTAACTAACGAAGAAAATGATAATAAGACACGATATAAAAATGCATTAAAAATGGATAACCATCAAAATGTAAATTCAAAACGAAATTAAAGCGAATAAGCATTCATGGAATCACACTACGCGCGTTGGTCAGATGGGAAAAGCAGATAAAACGAGCAATATACAGTTGCTTTTGTAGATACCGTGCTAAACATATATGTAGAGAGAAAACACGATCCTGACGCAATATCAAAAAGCTGGTAATATTTGAAAGTTATGTTCGTAAGCTTCTAACACGAGGTTATGTAAAATGTTAGATACTTATTTACAATATTGTCTATTGTTTTATTGTGTTAAGTAAGTTAAATATTAGATGGTAAATGTACTAGATTTACAAGAGCTCTGTACTGTGGGGAATAAATCAGCTTTTACACGATGGGGACATGAGCAGGTTAGTTTAAAAGGGCTGGTATTTTATGGCATCGATTCGTTACCATAAAGCTAATTCATCTTAATTATTTGTATTTTCTCCGTGTGGTGACGGAGTAAGAATACTCGTACAGTGTGTCACCACCCCATCTCATCCCATAGGTGTCGTAGAAAACGACTAAGGGAATATCTGTGAATATTACCTTTACTTAGAAAGAAGGAAAACTTGAAATTAAACCCTATACCAATTCGTTTGGCCAGTGTGGTATTAGTAGGCCAAGTATCCCTTCGTCACTGGAGGAGGCCCGTCCCTGCAGTGGGACAATAATGGGCTGTTATGATATAGTCATCTTAGCAAAATTCCGTTTCGGTATATTTTCAAAGACAGACTTGAGCACATGATTTGCACTTTGGACTTATTTGATTCGTTACAAGAGTGTCTAACTTACTGTTTAAGACGTTTGAGAATCAATGGACAGAACTGAGACAGCATTTACTGAATATTTAATCACGAGAATATGTAATTGCTCTCTGGTTCAGCACATTCTGGAGCAGTATTGGAAATCGATATCATCTTGCTGACTAAACCAAATTATACCGTAAATGATTATTAAACTAATTCGTGCAAAAAGAGAATGGATTATTTAAGTTTTGAATTTGGAAATCGTATCTATTTGACCTACAGAAGTAAACATACCTGGTCTGAAAGTCTGAAATTCATATTATGGAAAATTGAATGGCATTATAGTACATTAAATTCATTTATTTTAGGGCGCTCGGAAAAACTTGACAGCGAAAATTTATCACTGATAAGAAACAGATTAATTATAAAAGGGATTCCCCGTTTAAGCCCATAGTATTTAGAACCAAATTGTATTTTATTTCTTATCTTTCTATATTTACTCCATCACCGTGCAGCAGAATTGTGATTTGGTACCCTGTAAAGAAGACAACGCTTTGAGAAATATTTTTCTATGCTTCTTTATCATAACAGCCCATTAGAGTCCCACTGCAGGGACGGACCTCCTCCTGTGACGGAGGGATACTTGGCCTACTTATACCACGCTGGCCAGGCGGATTGGTATAGGGTTTAATTTCAAGTTTTCCTTCTTTTATTTTGTAAAGATAATATTCACGGATAGTCCCGATTAGTCGGTTTTTACGACACCCATGGGATGAGATGGGGTGGTGATATATTGTATTCTTACTCCGTTACCACACGGAGATACTTATTACTTACTTCTTTATAAACCTTAATAAAACCTCTTTAAGCATAAATTAAAAACCGCAAGAACTGTATTTGTTTTAGACCATGTAAAGATAATATTATCAAAGTATTTTACCTACCTGTTTCCAATATCACATATCTCTTTTATATCTTTTTCAAACTTTACAAATTTAGTTAAAACTTTCATGTAAGTTGTTCGTAACATACGAAAATCTGTTTCAAGTAATCGCGGGATTTTAAGTTAGATTGCTTTTTCTAGAACACTGTCTATACAAACAAGATTATAGATAAAGTAAACTTATTTATGTCTTAATGTTAAGAAAATGTTGTACAGTAATTATAATCCCAAAAAAAGCATCGGTAAATTTACTACTTAAATATTTAAGAGTCAGCCGCTTTACTGTATAGTTAAATTCGTCTGCGCTTAACAACTGTAAAAAAACCTTTACTTATATTTATTGAAGATTTGAAAACTCATGATCTTTCTTTCTTTCCGAAAAGAAGAAAGACAATGGAAAAAATTGGTACTCGATGCGGGACTCGAACCCGCGTCTCTGGACTATACGCGTCCAGCGCCATGACCACTAGGCCAACCGAGTAACCTTTCTTTCTTTCTTCTATCTATAGGTGATTTCAAAGCCGACTAAGAGTAAGTACGGAGACTTTATAACTAAGAAAACAACCGAAAAAATATTTGACATGACACTATACCGTTCTGTCTCACCCACACGTGGTATTAGTACCTACGTTAAGTTTCCTTTAGTCACTGTAAGAAACGAGCGGTTATTTTCCGTAGTCCCATTGGTCGTCCCATCGATGGGACGACGGAAAATAACAATTAACCGTAGTCCCATTATCTAATGGGACTATGGAAAATAGTTTTTACTTCACGATCGCTTTTCCGTGATCCCATTAACAGAGATGTAACCATATGAAAAAAAAATATGATTCAAATCTAACCTGTACGAGTCGTGGTACTCTGAGTCAGGATGTTGAACATAATGAGAAAATACCGTTGTGTGGGTACATGGTGTCTGTGATAAAACTATGTAAATAAAACCACAACAATTACTCATTTGTAATATTTAATCATAAACCGATACTTACATAATATACGTTACAGAAACACATACCTATATTAAGTATCATAACAGCCCATTAATGTCCCACAGCAGGGACGGGCCTCCTCCCGTGACGGAGGGATACTTGGCCTACTAATACCACGCTGGACAGACGGATTGGTATAGGGATTAATTTCAAGTTTTCCTTCTTTTTACTTCGTAAAGTCAATATTTAATATTTACGGTTAGTCCCTTAGTCGGTTTATACGACACCCATGGGATGAGATGGGGTGGTGACATATTGTATTCTTACTCCGTCACCACACGGATATACGTCCTTCATTTAGCAAAACCGTTCCTCCCTTCCTTTTTATGTAACTAATATTACTTTCAGGCTTGTTCATAATGGAAAATAAAACGTATTTTCAGTTAAATCATAAATGGCGAGTAAGCAAATGATGAGAATGTGAAAATTCAAGCGAAAGATGACATAAACATGACACACATTTTAAATGATATAAAATAAAAAAAATCACGTAAAGAGATTTCATAACTTATTTAATAATCAAAAAGTATGTAAAGTAACAACAGTAATAGTATCAGTGTTATGGCGATCCTGCACAACTCTATTGTTTAATGGGATCACAGAAAAGCGATCGTGAAGTAAAAACTATTTTCCGTAGTCCCATTAGATAATGGGACTACGGTTAATGGTTATTTTCCGTCGTCCCATCGATGGGACGACCGATGGGACTACGGAAAAAAGAGGAAATTTTTCCATGATAATACTATAATAATAATATAATAATAATAATCTTCACACATTCACACAACGCCATTTAGTCCCAAACTAAGCAAAGCTTGTACTATGGGTACTAGACAACTATTAGACTACTATACCAACATTTTCGTGACAAGTTTTCCTCTTTTTGTTTTCATTGAGATTACCTGAAAAAAAAACCCCAAAATTTGATTTACGACATCCTTGGAATGAAATGGGATGGCGACATCGTGAATTCTTACTCTTTTAACACGTAGAAAACGAAGATCAAACATTGTAATAATCAAATTTTAGGCAAGAGCACTTACGTCTTGAAATCCTTAACAAAACTATTCAATAATTCATAAATAAAGGGTCCAAAGCGAATTTCTGGGGCCTATGCCATTAAAATCTATTATCTAAGTTCTATTATCTTCACGGCCACGCAGTAATATTTTACATTAATAAACCTTTCCTTGAAAACTAACTTAAGCAACGGTACAAGACTACGAATGTAATTACTTCACAAATCAATTCCCTTCACGTAATTTGAAAGGGTGCTAACTAAATCTTGTTATGCAATTATAGTTCTTGTTGTGATGGTGTTAAGATTACACATATAGTTAGGTAGACCGTGTCTATGTGATTCCTCTAGTATGGCAGACTGCCGTCACCACTACTAACCATTAATCGAGCTGTTCCAATTGTTCTCTGTTCATAAAAAAACCAAACTCTGTAAGCGACAATATAATTATATTAAAATACAAATCGTCAACTAAATAGAATCTTGGAGTAAGCTTTATAATATTATTACAAATATTATTGTTTGGACATAGTCAATTTATCGAGAAAGGCTTTAAACTCATAAGCAGTTCAAGGCTTATAACAACACAAAACTGTAACTTGAAGAATAACTTTAAAAATATTGATTCTCTCTTTGAGATCTTCTAAATTACTGCTTGTTTGGTTTTACGACGCACACGTTATGAGCCGTTGTTTGGTAATCACCTCTAGTTTCACGCATTTGAATCCATACTGATATTATAAATGTGAAAGTGTGTCTGTTTGTCTTCCTTTAGCGCCAAAACAGAGCGACGAATTGACATGATTTTATAAGTGGAGATATTTGAAGGGATGGGATGGATGGTAGATGGGAAAAAGAGTAACATATAGGCTGCTTTTTTTTATCTATGTCCAGGAAAGGGTAACAGTGCCACCCCGAATTTAACGCGAGCGAAACCGCGGGCAAAAGCTAGTTCTCTTATCAAATCGCAGTGTGTAATTTATATTCTAATATCGAAATACAAAGAAATATAACGTTTCATCCCTAGGCGGTTGTCAGATTAACAAACGGACTTTCTTATCTCTAAGCATCCCATTATGTTAATCTTACTTAATTGCCTATTGGCTTAGTTGACCCATTCTTACCTCGACAAGAGGGTTTGTTAACGCAAAGGAAAAGGTAAAACTAAACAATCTGTTTTCAGATACTGTCTTGAACATAGTTTAACCGTTTAATGACGACAGTTACGGCTATTTTCCTTAACATAATTTGGCTAACGGATTAATTTAATTTTAGTGGTCATAGTATGTATGTATGAAATGTACATGTATGTATGTGAAAATTCTAAAACAAGATATTCTACTTTTCATTATAACTAACCCATAACTTTACCTACTAAGTATATTCACTTTTATCGATTTCAAAACAAGATAGCGTTCGTGAATTTTTCATGTGTTTTATCTTGAACAAACTAAATATACCTAAAGCTTAGCTTAAAGGTTAGAACAGTCTAAAGTTGTATGTCTCTATTTTTAATTGTTTCTCAACTATCCCCGTTTTAAAATTTAATTTATTTATATTGAAAATTAACTATATAAACTGAGGATAATTCTTTAAAACATGTATTTAATTCTATTTCCATGAAACATCTGATTTTGTGATTAAATAGCATTTTGTTACTTTGACATGACAAGCAATGACGGCAAGCGGGTTCTGTATCAACTATCGCTCTAACATCACATGATTACTAATGTCACTATGTTTCATTGACAGTAATTTGGTTTGTACGTGATTATATTACTGCCTTTCAGACTGTTTTAGATGCATATTTACATTCATAATTGCTTTTTTCACCAACCCTAAAACAGAAAGAGGTTCAAAATAGCTCTAGGGCCTCAGAACTTCGTCATTTCTAGGCCATTTTATTTATTTACCTTTGAAGGGGTTAAGCGGGCAAACTTTATAATTAAACATTTTTATCAATTACAATGTTTAATTAATTTTGTTTTTGTTAACAATTAATAAATTTATTATCCTTCGTCATCTTATTGCTAAGGCTTATACCAAGCTATGTCTTAGTCCAAGGACAATAAGACGAATTAATATTTTTAAAATAGTTTTATGAGGTAGGACTAGATCACTGATCTGCCATTTTATTTATAAGATATCAAAAGTAAAATAAAAGTCCCACGCCCAAAATTTTCTTACAATACCGTGAAAATCTTTTATACAACTGCTATATGATAACTTCAATGTGCCTAAGGTAATAAAAGTAAAGAAGTATAATAAATCACTCATAAAAGGCCTCATTGTTGTTACAGTGACAAAGGTTTTGTGCCTCATGGCTATGGCACGTGCGTGCGGAATTAAAAGGCGTCCAACCGCACTTCCCGACCCGGCTGAGGCGGAACTTATACTCGATTCCGCTTAACCCCCTCTGTAAATGTTGTGTTTTAGAGTTCCGTGTTCAATTGGTTTTAACGAGATATATTTATTTAAAGATACTTCTTCAGAATTTCAATGAACACTCATTGTACCAAAACTGTAATGTTTATTAGCAATAGCGTAAAATAAAATACTTACAATTTATGGTAAATTTTAATAACTAAGTAATTATATAAATATTTATATTTCGTAGGAATCACACACATAATAGGCAAGTGAATAAAAATCACGGTTCTCTTATGTCCCCAATGAATCAGTGGAATGAAAAGTAACTGAATTCCGTTGCCCTGACATTAATGGACTCCCTGACAGGATATCGGCACGCCACTAAATCTTAATATAACTATAAACCTTATAATAAGATTAACAAACTGCTTTGAGTAGCGTAATTTTGACGGCATCACGCAAATCTCGCCAGACCTACGCTAATGTCTGTGTATCTTAATTGTCTTTCATATCTTTAGTGACCCAATAACCCAGATCATTTAAACAAGTAACTATGAAGAGGCGATCTGATCTAAAGATCGCGCTTATAATCAGGTACTTCTTACCAATATAAAAAACCAGTACATCGTTTTTCTTGAATTTGTATTTCACCAATCTATCAAGCCTTGCACTCAGAAATTAGGTACTACTACACTTTCCAAAACAATCCTCCTTCTCTGGCAGTTGAGCTTTATCCAAAATATTTTTTTATTGCATGAGTAGCTAACAAGCACGTTGCCTATCTGATCATAATAGTGGTAATCAACGCTGATGCTTGTCAGCAAAGACAGAACACAATTAAACCCATACCCCTTCAATTTAACTAACAACGAACCTATACAAAAACAGAAATTCTTATCTCAAAAACTTTCATAACATTATTATCTATCATAGCATTAAATACTCCTCTTCGTTTAAATCATTTGACATGATATATTTATGAGGGCATAGTACGAGTAGTTGGCCGACGGTCGAGAGCAAAAAAGGGTTTTAAGGCCAAAGTTAGATTGAATAATTCCTTCAAACACGAACCACTCTACAAAGCATTTATATAAAGCTTATAGCTATATAGTTGTTCTTACACTACTGTTTTGATAAATCTTTTATTTGCGTAAGTAGAATTGAAATTAGGGACAGTTGAAATAAAACAAAATGTGCATATGAACTGAAGATTCATAATTAATGTCGGTCTATAGCCGATGTAGTACTTAACGATTTCGATTGGTAGATGTAAACTGATACCATAAGCTTGACGACCTCTTTGACGTAGTGATCAGAGTTAAATGATTTGGGATGAAAAATCTCTCATTAAATCATCTACGCAGAAACATCATGCTTATCATTTTTCACCCAGCTGTAAACACACAAGGTAACAAAGAAATGTGAGAGCGCACAACGTGCATAAAAATCGTATTAATAAATACTAAAACAGTACAAATATTCATCATAACAGCCCATTAATGTCCCACTGCAGGGACAGGGCTCCTCCCGTGACGGAGGGATACTTGGCTTACTAATACTACGCTGGCCAAACGGATTGGTATGAGGTTTAATTTCAAGTTTTCTTTCTTTTTAATATTCACGGCTAGTCCTTTAGTCGGTTTTTATGTATGTCGCTTATTGTAGTCTTACTCCGTCACCACACGGAGAGTTATTACAATAACTAAATTCTCCTAAGCAGTCAACTAGCTATAAACAGTGTAATATCTACAAAAACTAATTTAGCGCCTAAACAGCTTTATAGCAGAACTTATACAACTAATAGTGCCTTAAATATTTCAGTTTAAAGCTTAAACTTACAACAATTAATATAGTTAGTCATGTTTAAGGCTCTATGTCACCGCGTTTAACAATTTAACTTTAGTTGTTAAGTTTTGTGACCTAAAGCCTTTGAGGAACAGTTTTGTTTGGCGCTTTCGAACTTGTGAGTTTTCCTTGAACTACACAAACACCTGCTGGTAAATTAAAACGTCGAACGCATTCGGTGAGGACTTAAAACAATTTTGAAACTAAATATGAGTATCGATTGTTCTTCATAATAGTGTTTTAAGAGTCATAATGGCAATGCAAAGTTCTAAGTAGTTAAGTATAAGTTACTCGTATAAGCTTACTCTACTCACCACTTACCGAGTTTAAAACTAAAATTGATATTAGACTTTATGCTAAGTGTTCCTTATTTGGTTTTTTAAAGAGAAAATAATTGCATAGTTTACCTTCAGTCCCACTCCTTGTTTATTGTGGGTAATGTACATTAACGTTACCCACAATAAACAAGGAGTAAGCTATTATAGCATTCATAGGATTTGTTGTAGTGGTAACACCGTATATTTCTCAGTGTATTTTTCCGACACCACTCGAAGAATTTCATTGGTGTAGATATCTTTTGTACACTTTATTTAAAGCAATTTACTTATTTATTTATTTATAATTAATTGCAATTTAGATTTAATTGATTAATATTCTGTAATGTTTTGCTTGCCGTGGCAACTTGTAATGGAATCAGCACTGTTGCTTGAGCCACCTAAATAATGTATTATTTCTGATTGTCTTTGTGTATGTTTCGTAAGTTGTCCTAATTATAAATAAATAAAAAACGGACGCGTTTTTATCGCCTCCCAACGAAGTGGGCACGGTTCAGCTAGTTTTGTACATAACTACTTATTATACACTTTCCTACAAAAAAAGGTTCAATAAAAGAATACAAAACTTTGCCTTTTTGATAAAACTATGCCTAAGTATCATTTCATGTTTTATGATAATATAGCCTAGAGAGAGATGTATTTGTCCAAGGTTACACCATTTCTACCGGAGATGAAACTCTTAAAGTTCTATCCTGTTAAACTTAATGGTTGTTCAAGTTTCGCCTATCTAAGTAGTGACCGGCCGAATTTAATCAACACAGCAATACCTACTGAAACTATAGCTATATCTTTACTTATGTTAAGTTTTGTGATTAAATAATTACTACTAGCTTTTGTACGAGGCTTCGCTCGCGGTAAATTCAGGGTAGCACTGTTCCCCCCTCCTGAACATAGAAGAAAAAAAAAGGAGGCTAGGTTACTCTCCATCTCTTCACCTATCTCCACTTAAAGAATCACGTCAATTATTCTCTTCGTTTTGCCATGAAAGAAAGACAAACAGACACACTTTCCCATTTATAATAGTATTTATATACATTTATTTAGTACGGATAACGAGCAATGATCCATGGCACAAAAATAACTAGAAGCATATACTATAAATACTAGATAACTTATAAATAAATAAATACTGACAATCTCTGTAGTGTAGTGATTACAGTACCTACATGATTACTGCAAATTTGATCTCTGAAGAAATCATTTTGTATGTATGATGGCTGTTTCATTTGGTGCGGATGTAAGAACAAGCTGTACTTAGTTTGACAAGATTTCGTTATGTGAATATGTGAGGATAACTTTATTACTTAATTTAATATTAACAGAAATGTAGAACCTCGCCAGCTGAACTAATCTAAGTTTATTTCATAAATGTAAACATATTACATTTACGACTCTACAAGTACATACTTGCAGTGTCTTTCTAAGTTATTAGGGGTTCGTTTCCGCTCTTAGTCCTAGAGGTGGACCATTGTACGCGAGGGCACTCGTCATTCCAGCCAGCCCCCATTCCTCCAGAAGCGTATGAGGTTTCTAATTTTGTTCAGGCATTCCGTGATAGATTTCAGGGCTCCTAGTGTGTTTTTTCGTGTGTCAGCTACACCTGTGCACTCAAGGAGCACGTGTGACACCGTTTGCAGTGGAGTTGCAGTATCCTTTCAATAATCTACATTTATATGACCCTCTGATACTTTAAGATAAAAATAAAAAGAAATTATGTTAGGTAAAATCACATGTTATTAAAATACTTTATAAATTACGTCATACACGAAACGTGTTTGTTAGTCAACTATTTTACGCAAAGCATTCACGGCTTGAATTGCTTTCATCAGTAAAAAGCGTTACAGTTTTACAATGAAAATAACAATACGAAAGATTTTATTTTATTCATTACAATTTATATGCATACGTGAACAGATACCGCGCGAGTTGTTTGCCCGTATTAAAGTTAACTGATAAATAAATGTTACAGGCCTATGTCCAGCAGTGGACTGCAATACGCTAGTTGATTGATTGATTGATTGAAATGAGACAGGGTTATAAATAAATTAATTTACTGAGCTTCGCATAACAATAAATAAATTTCACACAGCTCTGCATACCGCTGAAGATGATCGAAAACCGTGTTCTGAAAAAAAGTAGCAACGACCCTCTTAGGGTCGTAGCACATTAACGTAACGTAAACAGATCGGCACCGCCTCGCCTTATTCCTCGGTGTCAAACGTCAAAAATCCGATTACGTTACGATTCCGATTAGTGTGCGTTGCAGTAAGGATCCGTTTACGTTACGTTATATGTGCTACGACCCTTACTCTATAGCAACAAGTCCTCTAATGTCGGTCGCTACTAACGGCGTCGGTCGTGTTTAGATAAAAGGTAGTAGCTAGTGAAATAAAAGAGCTACAATGCACAACCATAATAAAATAGCAACCCAATATACAAAGAACAAAATATCAACTTTTCCCAATAGAATACCCCCTCAATTAATCGCCTAAATAAGTTACGCTCGAATACCAAAAAACAATTAATATTTCTCACAGAAATAAAGTTAAGCCGTTAAAATACAAATTAAGTACTTCGTTAATACTTGCTATTCTAATCCTTTGACATCAAACTTACATCACAAAACCCTCGATTATCAAATAATAAGTTTGTTTCAAAGTTCATCCCTCAATTAAAGGCGACGATTCCGACTTTCGACTCAAAATTGGTATTAAACCAACTTGTACGAAGTACGAAACTCTTTATTGACTTGTAATGATCGTTACTGAACGAAACAAAGTACTTTCATGAATACAGAGCAAATAAAGGTTCCATTTGAGGCTTGCTGATGCCGATTTTACTCATTAATAATTCATTATCGAACTGGGAGACTCTATAATAGGTACTGCTTCAATTGTTTTTGTGCGTTTGGCTATTCATAACAAGTGAACTGTAACTTTACCTATACCAGCATTATTTTTTGTTATTTGACTAGTTAACTATGATCTTTAGATTATTAAAATGATAATAAAAATTTTAAAGCTTGTTGTTACACCTTTCATTAGTCTGTCTCTGCATCATCCTAAGGTTGACTGGTAGAATATGCCTTTGGCATTAAGTCCACCTTTGTGCATGATGCTGTACATTAAGTTAAAAAAAAGTTTGTCTTCAATTTACTGGTTTCCGAAAAATCAAGTATTTATGACTATCATACGTTGCCTTAATTCCTAGACTATATTTCCGCTTTGTATCAGGTTAGATAAAGTCACATTGTCGTGTCCTACAAAAATAAAAACAAGAAAGATCTTAAATTATCAACCACACAAAGTAGATGGGCGTATTTTTTGCATCTTTTTCCCTTCTTCGAGTTACAGCGTCTCCGTCATTCTAGTTTATTTTTCATACTCGATTGTCTTCTTATCGCGAAGTGGAAGAAAAACTTTGTGGAAAACCTCAACCAATGAAAAAGGAACAAGTAACTTAAAAATTCAATTCCTAAAAGGTGTATGAATAAATAAAACTACCGTACTGAGTACATATTGCATTCTTTCGTTGTAAAGCGAATTTTAAGCAAGTGCAGTGCCTTGCTATTTCATTAATTAATATACCTTTTATTTGCGTTTAAATATTTGAAAGACAAACCTGGAAAAAAAAACCATTGTTTTTCCAGGTTTGTTTTTTTTAGAAATTCTTATCTAGAATAGTACCTAGTTCTAGATAAGAATTTCTAAATTATATATTTCTAAGCAACCATTACATTTTTTATTTTATAATACTTACATTTATACACAATGCATTTTATATTGTAGTTTTAGTTTAACTAAACTGACTATTTCTACCTATTTTACACGCCTAGAACGGCATAACATTTCCTACTATTTTAATGTTCAACATCAATGCATGCATGATGTTGAATTAAGTATTGCATCCTTTGTTTTATTAAGTACTTACTTTGTTTTGTTATCAAAATGCAAAATAAATGTATTTTTATCTTTAATCATAGCGCAATCGCCAACCGTAGGTAAGAAACGTGAAATAAATGCAAAGTAGACTTTATAAGAGCTCTCTCTCGCGGTAACTTGGGGTTAAGTTATAAGGCCTCCCCCACATTTGGCGTCGGCGTTCCTTGGGCGTATGAGCGACGCTAACGCCCAAGGAACGCCGTTTACCGTACCCACTTCGTCGGGCGGCGAAAAAAACGCGTCCCTTTTTTAAACATATTTCATTACTGCTCCACTCGTATTAGTCATAGCGTGATACTATATAGACTATGACACTCTCCGATAAATGGACTATTCAACACAGAAATATTTTTTTTAAATCGTTTCAGTAGATCCAGACATTACCCCCTACAACGTCACAAACACACAAACATACAAACTTTACCTCTTTATAATATTAGTATAGATTATAGTTTATAAGGACAAAGAACTGTCTACCCCTGTTTATATTGAGACGTTACTAGGCTGCTATTTGATTGGCCACATAAGCTTATAGATTGCTTATACACTTCAAACCTCTTCCGTAAGCATTCCCGTACTCATATAGTAACTTTAAAATATTCGTTACTGAACGATTCATCACACACAAGTACTTTCCAAACCCGCATTTTAAAAAGTAAATCCTTGATTTTGATACCTACCACTGAAACATTTATCCCTAAGCTTTATAAAAAGAGGTTCATAAATATTTATTTGCTACTTTAAGTAAAGGCTTCTCAAAAGTCTTGACTTCTTAATCAGCTAATTTAAAATTGAGATTGCAAACTTTCAATAATTTTAGTACAATGTTTTTATTAATGGCGCTCTGAATGTTAATTACTTGTCAACAATGTTTATGAGTAAGTTTTTTAATTTAAACATTAAAAAACTTACTCTAGGACTTCTATTATTTTATGCATATAATCAATAAGCTATCATTAAAAAACCGCATTACAATTATTAGACCATTGGTAGAAAGTACTATGGGACATACACATTAATGCGATTGATACCTAAAAATACATGCAAATATCAACTATCTATACTATAATTACATGCTGGTAAAACGGTACTCTTCTTCTCCATCAGTCAGGTAAGAAATTAAATCAACCATTTTACAACATAAACTAAGGAAAGCTATGTGTTTTTATCACAAAACTGGCCTATCTATATTCTACCTACTTACTGGGAGTAAAAACTGCAACTTAGGAATCACGCAACTAAATAGCCTCATATTCATCATCATCATAACAGCCCATTAATATCCCACGGCAGGGATGGGTCTCCTCTTGTAACGGAGGGATACTTGGCCTACTAATACCACGCTGGCCAGACGGATTGGTACAAGGTATAATTTCAAGTTTTCCTTCTTTTTCGTAATATAATATTTACAGATAGTCCCTTAGTCGGTTTTTACGACACCCATGGAATGAGATGGGGTGGTGACATACTGTATTCTTACTCCGTTACCACACAGAAGCCTTATATTATTGTAATAAAAATGCAAAATCCTACATAAGATGAATTTACCTATAAATCTTGCTCAGTTGCTAAAGAAAATATATTTTGTCATAATAATAACTAACGTCCATACGTTTACTAAAAAAGACATGTTGTGATGTGACACAATGTAAATAAGATAGCAACGGATTATGACGGATGTACGTTACTTCAAAATGGAGGTAACATTAGCATCTTTTGCGAACGTTGTGGTGTGATTTTTATTATAATACTTTTGGTTGGTATATCTCGTCACATAAGAGCCAAACCAACGTAACACCAGAAATTCGTTTTTTTAATATAATGTTATAAAAAATAATAAGTTCCTAAGAAACAGAAATCTGCCTACTCTTTCAAATAACCTTATGTTTCAAAATGTTATTTACTATTTTTTTTTATATGCAAGCACCTTTCCATATTTAGGTATATTTTTTCTCGTTTACCACAATAATTATATAACTAGATTAAAGTTCAGAATAGCGATATAGGAGAGCTAAAGATCTGTGTATTTAGCTCTCCTATAAAGCTGTCAAAATGGTGATATGCTCGTTTAGCTGTATTCTATACCGTATGTATTATGTTGCCTCACAAAATATACGAGAGGAAAGGTTCGGGATAAAAAATGTATCTAAACTTTTCCGAGGGCTCAACTTTTGTATCACATTTTTATTTCATACTTATACAAAATCAACGTTATTTCGTATAAGCTTAGGTTAACATACTTTTATAGAAATGGTTCGTGTTTAATGTTCTTTTGGTGATAAAAATAATACCTACATACTGTCATCATCGTAACCTATATCTGCATTTAAGAAACCACGTAAATATTACCAATACGAAAAAGAACAAAGGTTTAATTCAAAAATATTTTATTGAACATGGCTTGATGACAAAACCTTTAGTAGCTTGTCACCACGTACTCTTCCAATTCGCGACTCTTTCTTACCTCACTGTCTTCGCTTTACAATCAAAGTTACACCACACACTGCTTATGCAGTGAGTACATACAGAATTCATTAAGAAAGATCATAGCTTTACAATATACCACGTTATGAGCAAAACAAAGAAGAAAAGAGATAAAATGTGAAATTAAGTATTGAGTATACGCGCAGCTGCGGCCTCAGTTAGTTTCATACACGAGTAAAGTAAACAGTTAAAAGTTTTATATATAAACTACAAGGTAGAAGACAGCCTCGATAACCGCTGTAGTCCAACTTCATTAAAGTTAAGCTTCTGTTAAGTAGTTGCTTGTTAGCCGACAATCAAACATACAAACTTGTTACGTAGTACTATGTTACCTGTTGAGACTAAGTTACGATCTCAAGGGGAGTTTGTAGAAGATTTTTTCTTAAGCTACTTTTAAAGCCATTCTGATGTAGGTAAAATTACTTTTTACCCAAGGATTATGTTTTTCGCATCTATTCCCAGTTTCCTCCGTATACTTTTCCGCGATCGGGGTAAACTGAAATTTTTGGAAAATTTTGTCACATCTTCCCCCGAATGCACAAATCGGGGAAAACTGGGAATTTTGTTGCATCTTCTAAGAGTTTCGAGACTATGTAAGTGTTTATGGGTGTTAATATGTATGAATAGTTCCCCGGTACACTCTGCAGCCTGAACTGCTTAATGGATTTTACACTGATACCTGTAGTTATGTGGAGGTCGCGGTGATGTAACAGCACCACGCCTCCAACGAAAAGCAGAGGATCCTCCGACCAGGCGAGGGTGATCATGCCTGGCGGGCCCACTGCCCAACGGTTGTTCGTTGGACGTTGTATATTATGTGGAATCGCTGTGCGAATCTTAATATCGCGATTCAGGACGTTAGAAGGACAGTTAGATTCGTATTTACGGTTAGATTAACACTTCTGCTACTGTTTGTTTTAGAATAGAAGAGTATGAGCAAAGAAACTATTTATGCTGACACTTAGTTAATGGGATAAGTCACTGACCCAGGATAAAAATTAGTCATGAGAAGGTGGATTAATTGAAAAAAAAGGGCAAAGACTACTTTTGGCCATTATTAATATAAACATGTTTTTTTATGCTTGTTATTGCTGCACTTGATTTGCAATAAGTACTATTCTCACTGCAATAAAGAAAAATACAAATTCTAACACAAGAACAAACGTTACACAATCACCCTCAAACACATTACGGTTGCAAACATTTACATTTTACAGCCCATTTACAGGATATTTACTTAAAAATGTTCCCCTCAAAGCGAAATTAACATTTCCGTGGTTCAATAAAACTTTTGTAATCCCGCCTTAACTAACCTCTGGCGTTCATTAGCTTGTTTTATAAAACAAAAAAGAAAAAAAACATAACTCGAAACTTCAAAAACACTTCTAAAGTTTTCCATCGTTTCGAATAACTGCAAACACAATTCAACACCTGCGGGATTACTTAACTCGGGCCCTAAAATTAAAGCGCTCTGGGGCTTAATTTGTCTGAACTGAATGTGATTACCGGTTAAGTTAGAACGACAAATATAACTTGGGTGAGAGAAAACAAACGGCCACCTTCGCAACTTAACATGGTAATATGCTACTCGAAATCCACCGAAGTTAGTGCTGATATTAATTCAAAAAGGGATAACTAGACATGAGTGTGGATTTGCTGGCTGGTATAACTTTACCTTACGAGATTACATTAGAGGCAGGCTTGTTTTAAGATACATTAGTATATTTCAATTCTATCGCATTAATTTATTCATAGTTTACTAAAGAGTTGAATCAAAATCTTCTGTAAAGATCAAGCTTGTTAAAAGTAGGAAGTGCTGGTTGGTTACAGTGTCTAATTTTTCTAATCTTGGAGTAATCATGTCTAACCTGTGTAAGTTGTCCTGAAAATGTCGTTAAAGAAACTCATGTGGATTGTGCCACCTAACCAAACCTGACGTACACGCCCAATTTATGGATTGGTCTGACGATTTAGTTATTTAGTTGAATAAGGTGGTATGGATAGTTTTCTTTTTTTTCAGTTGAGAGTTACTTAACATTATTTGTTTTCTCTTTATTTTTACTTCAATCCATCTCTTGCGTTCCTTATTCTAAATATTACAGAACTGATGCACATCGTGAGTGATGATTTAAAAGAATCTGAACACGAGTATTTTATCACAATGTTAGTAACATTATGTTACCAAGTTTCAGAAACTGTTGCTAACATTTCAGCATTCCTAGATCATAACTAAGTAAAGTCAGTGATTCGACACACGCACGTAAACGAATAATCCCAATTGATTCGGTCGAAATACGAGTAATATAGTTCTCAACAGAATTACGAGGGAAACGTTTGACCTGTGTAAGTATTGTTAAGGTTTTTACTAAGGAGTTTTACCCTTTACTAGGACTTTAGTTCTTGCAATACATTTAACTTTGAAGTAAGTATGTTTTGAGAACATCATTATACCTAACAGGTTTTAACCTTGACTGACCCTTAATATTGAACTCGATATTTTATTAAAGTTGGGATTTTCCTTACAAAGTAATGAATTCAGTCGGCTGTATATTGCAAAGGATCAAAAAAATATATCAAAAAAATTATTCTTGCTTCATTTTTGCTTAAAACTACAATACAAAAGTGATGTTCACAAGTTCGCCATCAATAATCCCTACTACTGCTCTCGTCTTTCTTCTAAAGAAAGGGCTACTAATGCATGCCCTTAAAAAAACTAAATCAAACCGTGCCACTAAATCATGCAACCAGAGGGACTCGAAAACCTACGTGCTTGGAAAAGAAGCTCGGCAGGAAGAGGTCGGAAGAAGATTGAAGAATAATATGTCAGTTTGATCCAACAGGAGATAGCGTGGTTAACGTGAGCAGTAGGGAGATGGGGTAAGGTAAATTTTGCCGCTGCCCTGGTCAAAGTATAAGAATATTTTTCTGCATATTTAAGGAAAATGGGAGATGCCTGTTAAAGGAAATACTATGTAATATGTAGCTCGATGTTAAGCGAACATACCGAGTGAATGTTCTAATGCAAACTTAAATCAGGGCATTGGCTGTTCTGCGAAAGAAAATGCTTTGTACCCCGGTCGTGTTTACAACCTCCATATTTATACGAGGCCTTATTTATATGTAACGTGATTTCCTACGTCACCCCTATACAAATATGTTACTTCCTTCCGATTGGGTAGAATATATTGTGTGATCTATAGAATTATACAACTTGCGTGAGAAATATTGTCATGTTCGTAGGACTTTATTTGTAAACATGTTTTCAAACTAGGCATTAGTATCTTTCATGGAAGCTTCACCTTATTAACAAAGGCCAACTAGGTTGGTAGGTACCACCACTATGCCCGCTTAATCAAGCTTTAGATAGAAGCTAGTGAAATTATAGAGTTATCAAAACTAACAGTTTATGTCTCAGATAAGCAGCGGTTTATATGTCTAGCAAACTGACGTCCATGAATGGGGGATACCACTTACCATCAGTTCGGGCGCTTGCACATCTGCCTCCTTACACCAATAAAACACCATTAAACCCATTTAAACTAGAATTTTCACAAGTGTCAAAAAATTACTGAGTTCTGAGGTAAACATCTCAACAAAGAAATGCTAGGTACCTATGTGATGTTGTATCACATACCTAGCATTTCTTTGTTGGGTTGGGTTGTTTTAACTTTAATTGAATACAAAACTAGAACATACTTGTACTTACTGTGTTTGTTTCACGAAACTTTTGGCCTAGACTAAATGTAGTTGAAGATTTCTAGATAAAAGGTAAACAAAATTGTGGAAGAAATGCAACTGCTTTAGGAAACTACGGAAATATATTTTTTACATGTTGAAACGACTTCTTACTAAGCAGAATTATTATGATCCCTGAACATATTTGTAAGAGGCCCATGTCCAGCAGTGGTCGTTAATTCGTCTATGATAATTCCTTAACCAGTAAAACAGTCTCAACATTTCTCAAAGATTACTGCACTTCAAATAAAACCTCTTTAATCTTTTAGATTATGAAAGTAGCCGAGAAACCAGTTTACGTGCTGTCGTAACACGTGAAAGCATAGTTTTAGAGTATTCTGACGTAGGGGAAATCTTTGCGAGGTAATAACTGCAACGACTGCTCAGATTGTACATACCATATTAAGGGGTAAAATCTAAAGGGACGCTATTTAAAATTGGAAAAAATTACAGTTTACTTAATAAACCAAAGGTTATAATAAACATAACAAGGAACTAGGCTAACTATCTCAGACAATTGTTATGATAACAGCCCATTAATGTCCCACTGCAAGGACGGGCCTCCTGCCGTGACGGAGGTATACTTGGCCTACTATTACCATACTAGGTAGACGGATTGGTATAGGGTTAAATTTCAAGTTTTCCTTCTTTTTTTTTTCGTAAAGACAATATTCATGGTAGTCCCTTATTAGGTTTCTACGACACCCATTGGATGAGATGGGGTGGTGACATATTGTATTCTTACTCCGTCACCACACGTATAATTACAGTACTTATTTACTTCTAAATTCAAAGAGAACCTAAAGCTGTTCTTATAATTATGGTGATTGATATTATTTATTTTTTTCAAACCCATTGGTATGGTCGTTTGAGGGCTGTGTTTCAATAGTAAATTTAAAGAAGAGGAGTGCACTTCACTTCTCTACATTACAGGCGTTCCACTCTTCATGATAAAAGTTTCCTCACGTACATCGCTCGAGTACCATTGCAAAGGCAAACCACCGCTAGTTATATTTCACCAGCCTTTGCTGTTGTGTGATTGTTGAGCAGTAATGGCTGGTAAGATGTTTAACTAAAACTTTTCTTCTTGTTTCAATACTGTAGTGTTACTTTTTGCATTCTATCTTCAAAATTATTAAAATGCCGTCAACAAGCTGGTTATTAAAGACCTCTATTGTCAAGAGCATAATACAATAACCTAGCTTGCAATGCACAAATAACTAACCACTACACTGAGAAAGTGTACAAAACACAAATATTTACACTTCTCTGGCACAATGCCACGATATACTCGCAGTACTTACACAGTCGACAATTTGACTTTCAAAACTAGAAGCAAATCAGCGCAGTATTCACATACAGATGCTTGTTGGTCATTCCTGTTTATTCTTTGGAGTTAATGAAACAATAATCATTCCTATTTAGACTAGAATGTTACGACACGGTAATGCACTCGTAAGTAACACGATAGTAATAACTTTGATGTGATTTCTATTATTTAACTGTATTCATAATAACAACTCGTTCATGTTCCACTGCAGGAACGGGTATACTTTAGTGACAGCTGACTGTCAAATTTTTCTTCTTTTGTTTTTTAGAACTTTACCTTGATCGGCGTTTACGGCAATGAGATCATGTATTCTGTGTTGCCATGCGAAGAACTTAATTTCGGATTAACGTGAAAAAGATAGTCTTCGTTACTCAAATATTTTAAAAAGCGAATTCATTAATTTTTTTATTGTGGTATAGAAATCTTATGTCATAAAGTAAAAGAAACATTTAAAAAATTAAGGCAAAAAACTTAGTGCAATGCACATTACCAGTTACTCTAAATGCTTATACAGAGCAGTAAAAAATAGTAAGTATTTATTTACCCTGTCAACTTGCATGCTCTACTACTTAAGTTGCATAATGTAACATTAATTACGAAGACGCATTCGCGAGGAAAATTTTCAAAAGACTGTTTACGACTCATTAGTTAAGAGCTTCGTCGGGAGCTGTAGTGTCTCACCGTCACTCATATTCCGTGTCATTTCAGCAATAAAAGCCTTTTTATTAACCGACTCCAAAAAGAAGGAGGTTCTCAATTCGTCTGTATTTTTTTAAATGTTTGTTACTTCAAAACTCCGTCAATAATAAATTATTGAAAAAGAAATTGTTGTAAAAGTTTACTACCAGATTGGTCGTATAGAAATTTCATGAAAATAGGTTCAGTAATTTATCGTAAAAAAGATTCAACTTTAGTCAAAAGTCAATGTAAACGAAATGGCGTAGTATTATTAATCAATTTTCAGTTGGAGTCAGTTTTATAATTAGAAAATTTATTATTAATACTTATACCATTTCATCAATAAACGACTGAAAACGTTTCGATTCTTTTTACCTACAAACCACCTTTTAAGACTTGCCTTTGTAAACTTTTTTAATCCACATTTTAATGAGGTTTCTTCGTGACCATAATTCTCGTTGCTCTGATTGAATTGTCTCACTTTGTTTAGTAAAAACGTTGCATTCTCTCTCTTTGCTAAATTATGTAGATTATGTAGATGCGAAAATGAAGTTTGTAATTAGTTAAGTTAAAATAATAAATTATTGTTATTATAATAAAGTAATTATGAAATTATCATTTCTTTATACAATAATATGTTAATTATCTCTTTACCGCTTTTGCCACTACTAAACCTATCTTAACGTGCTTATTTGCAAGTTGATATAATGCAAGTACAAATATGTGCTAATAAAAAAACAACACTCCGTCGCTAAACTTCTCAATAAAAATCGATTTACTTACTTACTAAATTTATGTCATACAATTTCTAATTCGTTTCTTCCGTTTGTTGAGAACCATAATCACCTAATTCGTTAACAATTTCGACAGAAATGAGCAGAGTAGCTCCTTTCATTTAGATCGCGTGATCTTCAGTAATTGAATTCTTACACGAAACTAAATTAGATACTTAAGTAAACTTGATAAGCTTTAACAATATAGTAGTAAAATAGCAAATAAACACTAAGTAAAGGGGCCAGAGTAATTTAGTAGAATGGATGGGAGCGTTGTGAACATTAGCCGCTAATACTTTACAAGTTTCATGTTCCAATAACTGTTAACAGCACATTAATGTTATAGCGGTCTTTAGGTACTTATTTCTTACAAAATGATGGGAAATTTTAGCAATTATTCCGGCTAATGAGCTTAATAGTAATTGTACCTACAGAAAATTTTCAAAACTACGGATCTTGAAGGTCATAGAAAATAGAAAGAGCTGATGAAACTGAATTGTGTTTTTGGTTAAATGATTTTTGTAATTTTAAGGAGGACAATTTCCACATACATATAAATAACCTTGTTTCTTTTAAGCTGTACATATCTTGTGGTTTCCTGATCAAAATATATCAATCAAATTTTTAATCATAAAATGGCATTTTAGAGCTGTCGAAGTTTCATATACGAGTATTATTGCAAACATACACAAGCTCAAAACTTGTGCCCATGGAGGTACACTGAAAGTACTGAGCGCCAGCGCCGTGTAAAGTTTCGTTAGCAAACTAAGTATGAACCAATATGCGTAATTTCCAGCGTTAGTTTAGTTGACTAAGTTTTCCTACTTCTCTAAAGTGGCCTTAATAGGCATTGGATAATAAAAAAAGCAGTTTATAATTTTTGTATCCTCGAATTTTTCAAGTACATATTAATTAGTTATGTCTTGCATTGCACCTTTTCAGAAGGTAATTAACTGCTTTAAACGAGAAAATTGTAAATTAAATCTTTAACAAATACGTAACATGTCAAATGTCCAAGAAATGTACGATGATGTAGACGTTCTAGAACAATGAAAACCACTTTTGCAGAACGACTATTGTTTTCACGGAACATCTTTCCATCGAACGCATATTCACAATGGACTGATATTGGTTTACATCTTTTATCGATAAAATATATATGGCAACGACATTTTATTTTAGTCGCAGTTTTCTAAAACTACCAACAAGACTGCTATTCTCTGAGCTAACATAAAATTTTAATATGAGACAAATAATTTTAATATTTTTATGTACTCTTGTCTCGTCAGGTTTGTATATTTTTTTCGTTTTAACAACATTTATCTTATTTTAGTGGTATTCAGTAAACAGCATTGCGTACTATTTTCAGGTTACTTCGAATCAATTCATCATAATGAAGTTTCTGGAGTCGAAGATCAGGTAACACCAATGCCTTTACAAAAATCTCAAGGAAATTATTACGGTTCTGTCACAAATATTAAACCAAAACCTTGTCAACGACTAGGAAGCGTACGTGACGTTCCAATTGAAAAATTAGCTGAAAGTCCTGTTAGCCCAGTTGTCACTGAAACGAAAGAGCCATGGCCTCCGAGACGCTCACTTTATTCAGAAACCAGTTCAAAACCTGGCATCAGAATCAACCCCGAGACTTTTTATAAACAAAACTATTTGAATAGTAATAATGAAGACGTGAGTGACGGGTCTCTGCATCTAAATTCATACGACTATTATGATCAAAGGATTCCCAAAGAAGCGTTAAATTCTGATGAAAATCTCAGTGAAGAAAAATCACCGGTTTATATTTCCTTAGTCAAACCTTCTTCAAACTTGGAATATGAAAAATCTTATCACCATAAAGTTACTTTAGACAATGGTGTAAATAAGTCTCCATCATCATCAGAATATTTAGAGCCACAATGTTCCAAGAATAACCGCAAAGAGCAAATAGAACAGCCGAACAAATCACATAGAAGATTTATGAGTGAAAATTCTAATAAAATACTAGCCTCTCAACAAGGTAATAAGAACCAAAATTACATGTTTCTTTTCAATCAAAATCTTCTGTAATCTTAACTGACCAATAAGGACGAATTTCTTTCAGATTCAAATGTAGCTGCTGATAAATCTCCTGCAACAGATGATGATAGACAAAGTTCACCGTTGTTACTTAGTAGCAAAAAAATTAATGATCCTACAAGAGGTCGGGGCGTGTCTTCTATGCAGAAGGGTCCGCCAATGTTAATGGATTACAGCAGAATTTGCTATGCCTGTAACTCTGCTAACAATCCTACATGTTTGAAGCCTGATAGACGTACTTTGGTGAAATATTGTCTCAAGGGGAATGACGCCTGTTTGGTTAAGACTTATGGAAGTGGAGGTAAGTCTTCAAATATTCAATTACTTGAAGTGCTGTTGAACGCCTTGTTCTTCTTTTTGATTCTTGGCAAGTAATTTACTTTAGGTAGATGACGGAACATAGCAGACAGTGAAGGTGACCGCTAACGCGTTGTAAGGGGGCCTCCTTAAACCTACATCTGGGTCGTAAGTCCCAGACAAAGTTATGCAAGTGGTTCGTCCTCTATCACGCGATGGTCCCGGCACCCGCACGGAGAATCCTGGAATGCTAATATTAGGTCTTATTGAAACAATATTTTTATGTGATACATACATATTATCCGAGGCACGAATACTGATAGAGGCAACACTGTCACGATGACATATGGCTAGCTATGGGCTACAGCAAAACCTAGAAGAGGTGCGCTGGAGATGGAATCGGTCAGATACAGTTTGACTCCAGTCAAGATCAGTGCTTCTTTACTAGGAACTGTTACTCGCTTTGTCTGAGCAGCGATATTTCGAATATCTCCAGTTGACCAGTCAAGTAGAACGGGTCCCCACAAGTGATCTCCAAAATACATAATGCCCTATTTACTTAGGATTCGACTAAATTATAGGAAATTACATTTATTTTATTTGTTTCAGATTCAGTTACCGTGGTCCGGGATTGCGGCAAATCCTGCCATGAACCAGAAATACCCGGCTTAACCCCTAAGTACAAAACCTGCTCGATTTGTCATTCCGACCTTTGCAATGGCGCTTACTCCATTAACCTTAACAGTTTAATACTCACACTGTCAAGCTTTATATTTATAGTTTTACTTAATAACAAAAGTTATTAAATATTTTATATTAACTCTAAGTATTAACGGTTGTTAATTGTTACTTATTTATATTCAATATTTTAACGTTATCAAAATATCGGTTTCTTTTTTTACTTCTTACAACCACCTCTCTACGACTTATATGTACGGGTTTTTTTACTGTTCAATATAGCCTACCAGAATGACTCTATTCTATCTGATGGTAAATTTGCAGAAGACTCTAGAAGATCATGCGCGTTGCATTGTTTATTGTTGCATTTCTTTTTGCTTATACTTTAAAATGTACCTTATACTTTAAGATCCTAGATCTGTAAAAATACATCATAATTGTATACTGACCGAGCCGACCTCTACTGAATTCTGTTATAAATATGTTTGTTTAATAAACTTAAAACAATATTATTTTATTTGTAACTCCTTTATCCTTACATAATAAAACCTTCATAAAGAGACAAACACACATGAATTTAGGTAGTAATTATATCATTATGGTGGACAAAAAGAAGAACGATCTTTTAGGGATTAATGTTGGTTACACACGACGTATTTAATGAGGAGGTTATGCTTAAATCTCAAATGTATGTTATGGTTAATGAAATGGTTCGCAGTATATTATTTTATCATTAAATGTATGTTGTTACTGAAAGGGAGTATTAAAAGACCAGTTTTAGTACCTCATTCCGTACATAAAGGATTTCGTGATGGTAGAGGCTTCATGCACTCTCGTGGCCCGACAAACAACACCTTTGAATACAGATATTTACATAATAAAATACAATATAGGTAGTCAAGAAAAGTTTGGCAAGGTGGTATAGCCGCTTTGAGAGGACAGCTGATGATAGAGAAGATCATTACATGTTAGAGAAAACCCTAGAAATTTTACACAAAACTTAACGGTGGTATTACAAAACGACCGTAGAAGATGACCGTAGCCGTCCTACCCCATTGCAACATGGTGTGACTTCATGTATGAGCCATATTTTATCGAATTTTGAGTCAGATATTTTTTTGACCTCATAAAACTGAAACAAATATCTAGTGATTGTGTTCTGCGATCATACTACTGGAATTGCTACTATGTACATATACCGTTAATTTAGGAACCACACGCAGACTAAATCTATTTATTTTAATATTACTCATTTATTTTGTATTTGTGTATATCATGTATTTATGTATAAATGATTATGTACCTAATTGTATGTACCTATGTAGGTATAGTCTATTTAAACGGACTTGCTTTAAAACGTAAACATATATGGCGTCGTGTCAACCACAGACTAAAGACTTTAGTCTTTGATCTTTGAAAAATGTATGAGAATCAAGGACAAAATTCTATAATCTACAAATGTCAAATGATAAAATTAATTTTATCTGTGAAATTTTTCGTTGGAAAATTTTTTATATTTAAAATTTAAGAAAGATAGTGGATAAATCAAAGTGATTTACGTGTTTTCTATTGCATAAACGTTTAATGCTACTTTCCAGAAATTTTCATCCATATCAAAGTGTGTGATTGATGTAAAAACTAGTGAATTTGCAATATGTGGTGTTTGTTTACTAAATAAATCAAGTAAGAATGAATACGGTATGTTTGTAAAACAAAGCCGAATATAAACAATGTTAAAGACAGTTTTGTTATTCGAAGGGTATTTCCACTTTACTGATATTTGAGACCTTACGTGATACTCGAGTTACACATTTAAGTAAAACGGTTTAAATAAATTTTCTATGTATGGTAAAAACAGTATATGATAGATACCTATTGAATATATCAGTACCTTTACTTTGAATTAGCCAATAAAAATCGCTTTCATTTAACTACAAGTAAATGGAACCTGTCAACCAAAAAAAATAGTAAAATAAAAAAAATGTTAAAATTAATTTACTTATTCCATTTTCAATTTATTTTATTCCTACAATTTCTTTTATTTCTAACAAACGTCTTAAATAAAAAAAAAACTCTTTTAATTTTGTAATTGAAAAACCGTCTACAACGGCAGTATCAGAGATACTGATTTATTTATAAAACTTACCAAAGCCATACTTAGTTTACAATAAAAATCTTATTTTATTAGATTTAATACAAATTTACTTAAATTAATCTAGGTGTTATTCTATGGAACTCACTTGGTATTTAACATTGCAGGGCACGATGTATAACGACAGTGCTAAAGTCCGTTTTTAGAATAGAATAGAATAGAATAGAATAGAATAGAATAGAATAGAATAGAATAGAATAGAATAGAATAGAATAGAATAGAATAGAATAGAATAGAATAGAATAGAATAGAATAGAATAGAATAGAATAGAATAGAATAGAATAGAATAGAATAGAATAGAATAGAATAGAATAGAATAGAATAGAATAGAATAGAATAGAATAGAATAGAATAGAATAGAATAGAATAGAATAGAATAGAATAGAATAGAATAGAATAGAATAGAATAGAATAGAATAGAATAGAATAGAATAGAATAGAATAGAATAGAATAGAATAGAATAGAATAGAATAGAATAGAATAGAATAGAATAGAATAGAATAGAATAGAATAGAATAGAATAGAATAGAATAGAATAGAATAGAATAGAATAGAATAGAATAGAATAGAATAGAATAGAATAGAATAGAATAGAATAGAATAGAATAGAATAGAATAGAATAGAATAGAATAGAATAGAATAGAATAGAATAGAATAGAATAGAATAGAATAGAATAGAATAGAATAGAATAGAATAGAATAGAATAGAATAGAATAGAATAGAATAGAATAGAATAGAATATTTATTTATTTTGCAAATATAGGTAGGTATAAAAGATGTATTATTAAGAGGTATTTATGATGAGGGAGGCTCAGGATCACCCAAGTTGGCCAAATTTGGAAGATGTCCATGTCCAGCAGAGGACGTCAATTAGCTCATATGACGAAGATGAGAAGACGATGAAGATTCTATGCCAGTCACTTATTACTTAATCTTCTATAGCACGAAGTGAAAGAAACAAACACTTTGAAAACAAAAATAAGTTAATACTGAGCTTTTTGATTAGATCAGGGT
Source organism: Schrankia costaestrigalis (assembly GCA_905475405.1). Lineage (NCBI taxonomy): Eukaryota > Metazoa > Arthropoda > Insecta > Lepidoptera > Erebidae > Schrankia > Schrankia costaestrigalis. The sequence continues at coordinate 9,921,987 of FR997843.1, read as the reverse complement.
GTTTTCTATGTATAATACAAAACGTACTTACAAATTATTGAATATACAATATTTGAGTATGTGTATCGGTTGTCTAGTAGGTACCTAGAGCTCAAGATCTGCTTAGTTTGCGACTATATAGCGTTGTGTAAATGTCTGAGGAATATTATGTAATATTCCATAACTAAGTATATTATTATGCCATAATGTAATATGGCGGCAACCAGTAAAAAGATAACCAATAAACTGTTCCCGGTGTTCGGAACATAAAACTGCGTGATGTGTGCACCACATGGCTACGTGATAAAACCAATTTTGCGGAAAATGCAACATTTAAATGCCTGACAAAATAAACGTTCCGCGTAATTTTATATTCTGGTGACCTATTTTATTAGTGATGTTGTTAAAAGCTCGTTCTCGTACTTTATGGTGAACTGGTTCGCCTATGCCTGTAATTAAATACAAACATATTATTAACCGCAGTGGGGAGTTTCCCTGCGTGATCGTGTTAGAAACGAAGAGATCCAGAGGAGAACCAAAGTGGCCGACATAGCGCTCAGGATTTCCCGGTTAGAGTAGCGATGGGCAGGGCACATAGCGCGGAGAACCGATAGCCGTTGGGGCAGAAAAGTTCTGGAATGGCGACCGCGCACCGGAAGGCGCAGGGTGGGGAGAGCCCTCACATGGTGGAACTAGTTAGGACGGCGGAAAGCCGATGGATGAGGGAGGCACAAGACCGCGCAGACAGGAGGAGGCCTTTGTCCAACAGTGGGCATCCATACGCTGATATGGATATTATTATCCTCGTAATATAGTGTACCAAATCACGTCCACTTTTGGACAGAGCCCTCTTCTGAGCGAGATTCACTGCCTCTCTCATCAACAAATAAGTAAGTAAGGTATATGTTTATACCAACATATTATCATCAGTGTATCATACAAAACAAGTATTTTGCTAGAAAGAGACTTCCATCAAATACTCTGCATTCTGTGAACGGTACCTATTAGGCACATCGCCGGTACATCGTCGTCGTGTGGGGTATGTATACTTTTCGTTTTCTGAGTCACAATCAGAACATTCATTTGGAATTCCAGAACCATTCAGCCAAACACATACATTATATTTATGTTTTATAGCCTCTTAATGTAAGTATCAATCCTTATCCGTATCATCTATTATTTATTCCGGTAAGATTACACTTTTTCACAAAATACACAAGGGTTACCACGTTGAAGTGCTAAGGTGATAAATGTGTTTATACGAATTCAATATATACCGGTAAGAAAACAAAGTTGCGTGTGAGACAGCCCTTGGGAATAATATTGTTTATTCATGAGTTTGAATACGTTAAACATTACCGAGCACTCCAATCGGTAAAGGTAAGTATATTTTATTGCTGAAAACGTCAATACTTCAAAAAATATTTGCTTTATTTTTTTATTAAACATATTAAATCAGTTTATTTTGTTATGAGTGCAGGATACGATATGAGTGAAAAGTCGAATACTTTGAATATACTTTGCTCGATATACTTTACTCGATATACCTACTTTGTATACACAAAAAGTACGCGATTGACATAATTACCTACTCCAGTGTTCGGGAGATCTTTCGGTTTTACGAGTATGTTCCGGATATGGTAATAGGGCAGGGACACCTGCCTCCACTGATGTAAGCAGCGGTAGAACGCAGTTGGCGCTCTCTCCAGTTTGCAAAGCGTTCGATACCTACAAGTTGGGACATATTTCAGTGTCGCATCCATCCATCCATCCATATCAGCCTATGTGTCACAAAAGACATTGGGTCCTTCAAACGTAGTGTGAAGAAGCTTTTGGCCAAACCGGCGATGTGATGACGACGGATTAAAGTTATTTTTAGACTTCTATCCGTTGGCTTAATTTGTGGACTGTACTCGCGTTTTCTATCAGGTTCGATAAGGTGATATTGCCGTGTTTAGTATAAAAACAAAATACAAACTCTTTTCCTGCTCATGTTTCCTAAAATGCTCATGTCATTGTGTCTTTAAAATAATTTGATCCTTCTAACAAATTGCCAAAAAGTATTTGGCTTGACTTGGCACGGTGATGGCGGAGGATTAAAGTAAGTTATTTTTGACCGCCATAAGTTGCCTTTACCTTGGACTGTAATCGCGGTTTACATCACGTTTGATGCGATCACATTGTTGTATCTATACTAATATTATAAAGAGGTAAAGTTTGTTTGTTTGTAAGTTTGTCACGTTGTAGGGGGTAATCACTGGATCTAATGAACCGATTTTAAAAATTCTTTCTGTGTTGAATAGTCAATTTATCGGGGAGTGTCATAGGCTGCAATGGAGTAGTAATGAAATATGTTTAAAAGAGGGACGCGTTTTTTTCGCCGCCCAACGAAGTGGGCACGGGTCAGCTAGTCTTTTAAAAAAATAAAGGACATCCAATTGTAGGTCAAACAAATAATTTCCCTACTTGACCTCGTGCACAAAGTCATATACTAGATCACGACATTCCCCGTACAGCATTATACAGCATAAACATCCTGTTAATACTTTAACTTCCGTTTATTATGTTGTAACTTTATGATATTGCTGTAACGGTTATTTATCTAGCTACTGCAGCTAATTGCTAGCTGTGCGTTCTAATTTAGTTTAAGCTTTTAAGCTTAAATAATTTAAAACAGACTTTGCTAATTCCTACAGTAAACTTCTCACAGTAATATATTATGTATTACTTTAAGTTTCCGTCGACTCCTTCAGACTATAATAATTATGTCTTAAGATGAATGACAAAAAAATTAACAACAGCTCTTCCTATCCACGTCGTAAAAATCATTGAAAAAACAAACTTTACCAAATACTCCAACAAACACAATCACCATAATCATAACAGCCCATTAAAGTCCCACTGCAGGGACGGGCCTCCACACGGGACGGAGGGATACTTGGCCTACTAATACCACGCAGGCCAGACGGGTTGGTATAGGATTTAATTTCAAGTTTTCCTTCTTTATTTCGTAGAGATAATATTCTCGGATCCCTATATGCCGATAGTCCCCTAATCGGTTTTTACGACACCCATGGGATGAGCTGGGGTGGTGACATATTGTATTCTTACTCCGCCACCACACGGACAAACAATCAGCAGGTGACTTTTCTGAATTCTAAATTTCGACACCAGAAGTATCAATTAACGTAAGGGACATTTTGGCCAAAATGAGTTATATATACCGTTGGATTCGGAATTTCACGCTCTATCGTTTGGTATATTTGAAATTTCTCTATCTTTAAAAAAATGTCCCTTACAGTACACGTTTTCGAAGGTCTAGACTGATTTTTATACTAAAAAATTAATTTAACGGACGTAAATATTTTTAGGTGTTAGATAAAATAATGTAAATACACACATCAAAAAAGTCTAAGCAACATGCATGATATTACAAATTTACCATTTATATTAATTAATTTCTAAGTATTTACTCACTCAAAGTGTATAGGTAAGTAAACTTTTTTGTTATTGATGACATACTGGCTGGTTGTAAAAAAAAAATTTCGATTATGTTTTGTTTTTTTTCATAAAATTCAAATGACTGCGAATTTGTTTGAATTTGAGTGCATGTTAATTGCTACGTTTTAGTCTTGATTTTATAATTTTACCAACCATTTAAATACAGTTGGCGACAAAATTGAATTGTTAGATATTCTTTACGTCATGGAGCGACGTCATTTGACGGCAGATGAAATGCAAAGAGCTGTAGGGATGTTGCAAGCGGAAAGTAATCAATCTCAGGTATCTCGACATTTTGGTATTCATAGAAGTGTTATTTGTCGTCTTTGGCAGCGCTACAATAATACAGGGGAACCCGCTGAACAGCATCCAGGCCGTAAAAGGAGTACAACCACTCGGCAAGACCGGTACATACAACTGACTGCAAGACGCCAGCCGATGTTAACCGCTCGAGAGATAAGTTTGAGGCTACAAAATTCAAGTGGTGTTGATGTAAGTCCCCAAACTGTGCGAAATCGACTGCATGAGTACGGCCTACGAGCTCGACGCCCTATCAGGTGCCCACCGATACGTCACGGGAATCGCGCTCGTCGAAATGAATGGTGTAGAGAACGCATAACATGGACCCAGGAACAATGGGATAAAATTATGTTTTCCGATGAGTCGCGATTCGGGTTTAGGCCTGATACAAGAAGGGTGCGAGTGTACCGTCGACCCGGAAATACTGAAAGACTCAGGTGCGTTCAGGAAGTTCATCCATACAGCGGCTCAACAGTTATGGTATGGGCGGGTATTATGAAGAACAGGCGAACTGAGCTCGTTTTTGTAAATGGAAACATGAACGCTGAAAATTACGTTGAGGATATTCTCAGACCTTATGTCCATCCATTTGCACAAACCTTTGGCTCCGATTTTACGTTAATGCATGACAATGCGCGTTCACATACAGCTCGGCGAACCAGTGAATACTTGGCAACGGAGAACATCCAGGTATTGCCCTGGCCTGCACAATCGCCAGACCTCAACCCCATCGAGCACGCATGGGACATGCTCCAGAGACGTGTTTTGAAGGACTTGGACGGAGTGACAACAACCCAACAGCTGAAGGATTTGCTACAATTCCATTGGGAGCGAATACCGCAAGATGACATAAACAGTCTCATTAATTCAATGAATAATCGTTGCCGACAAGTTCTGAATAGCAGAGGAGGCCATACTTTGTATTAAATTGTCCTATTCTTTCACAATAAATTCATTTTCTTAAGAAATTTCAATTTGTAAAAAAAAAGTTTAGTTTCTTATGTACCTGTATATTCTAATATTGTTAATTTCTGTTATTAAAAGAACTTATAAAGAAAACAGCTGTTATTTTTACATCATAGAACCCTAAAAATATTATTTTAAAAATAAAATACAACGTTATAATTAAAATAAATGGTAAAATAAATTAATATAAATGGTAAATTTGTAATATCATGCATGTTGCTTAGACTTTTTTGATGTGTGTAGTTCTGAAATGCAATTTAGTCCCTTACATTAAACAAAAGTTTTGTACAATTCTCACAATACGACCTTTACGTTAAAACACAATACATAACTTTACTTTAATTTGTCGCTTACCTTAATATACATTCAGTGGCCCACCTTTAATTATGTCTAAAATTTCAAAAAAATGTACATTACACAGTATTTTTTGGTATTATCAAATATTTTACTTAATTACAAGTATGAATTAAAAAACATTTAATGAAAAAAATTTCTAAAAAAATCAACAAAATGAGAAACTAACTATAAAAACTGTAACATTTAGTTAATTGTCCTAGACATGTTCCATAAGATTTAAGTCTGGACTTCAAGGAGGCCGTAGTAATTTTCAAATCACACCCTTATCACACCGTATTCAGTTGTCATTTTTAGGGATGTGTGGCCGGGCACTATCATGGATTAACAGAAATTATTCCCCAATAAATGGTGCAATTGGCATCACACGAGGTTCTTAAGCCTCTGTAACATATATTTCTGCGTTTACACCACCACTTTAAAAAATAACCAAGTCCAAGTACGAGCCCCGTAAATGATGCCAACCAAAACATTATTGAACCACCTTGGCACACCACAGTTTCAAGGGGCACATGGGGCAAACCTTTTATTTTTGTGCCTGTAAGAACTCTGACGACCTTCACGATAACTTAATGTTATCCGATATTTGTCTGCAAATACCACATTTTTCGAATGCTCTCGACGGATCGACATCCGTATTAGCATGGCGGCAACCATGTTCGGGAAGCTAGGTACAAGGGTATGTTACAATAAGCACCTTACTACTAAGACCAAGATTGTTGTCTTTCAGGCTTCCATCTTAAGCATACTCTTGTACGAAGCTGAAACCTGGACATCGTATGCAAAAAAAGATCTTGGGCTTAGCATGGCAGGACAAGATGACAAACGAGAAGGTTCTAGAAATCACACAGCTGCCTAGTCTGACAGTGCTTCTTAAATAGAGAAGTCTGCGTTGGCTAGGGCATGTGCATAGGATGGAACCCTCTCCATTACAACGACATGTTCTCGTTGGTGCAGTAGCGAATGGAAAAAGAGATATTGGGAGGCCGCTGCTTCGTTTCAAAGACTTCGAGAAAGAAGCGAGACATGGCAGCATTTAAAATCGACCACCGTGATTGGGAGAAGCTCGCGGAAAAACGTCCTGAGTGGCGCAAACGTGTCGGAGAGGGTCGCAAATTTTGTAATGAAGCCTGGTTTGGAGTGCTTGCTGACAAGAGACAGAAACGACATGAACATGGTTCGACACTAATGTCCACTTACTTCTTTTGTCAAGCCTGTGGTATCGGTCTGTACAGTCATCAAAAGCGATGTATCACAGACACCACCTCATAAATCATCTGTAATAGACGAAAAGGCCTTATATATATTGTTCATAGCCTGTACTCACGAGAGAAATAAGAAACTGTGGTCCCCTAGCAGTTTTAAAAGCTTAAAGTTCTTCTGACCGTACGTATACCCCCACACACATTTTTAACTTCTTGGAGTTGGTTACGTGCTTGAATTGCTGTAATAAACCAGTCCCTGAGGACATTTCTAATGATAAAACGGTTATGCCAAGTCAAATTACACAGCTTACGACTGTGACCTGGTTCCTAAGATCCTCCTCCCATAAGATGATAAGATCCTGTCTCTAGGAACTGCCTAACTGCATTTACCACAGTCGTATTTACTGTTCAACCAGTCCGAATTTTCTTCAAAATTTCCAAAATTAATCTAAAGATATTGTAAGTTTAAGTATATTTTTACTAATGGACTTAATAATAAAGATATCAAGTCCAAAATTACATGATAATTGCTCTTAATAGTTTATCATTCATCATATTTCATCCAGTTCATAGTAGTTTATGTCCTTTACAGTAGATTTGTGTTATAGTTTCCTATTAAACTTGGTGCTTACTTTAATATGGGATAGTTTACATTGAAAGCTTGAGTGCCTTAAAGGACAACTAGCAGGAACTAAGCAACTTTTTTTAATGTAAGGGACATGCTATTTTTTAAACGCGTAAGTTTACGTAAATATTTTATTTATAGTTATAAAGAAGAGAAAATTATAAGAAACTTTGTCCTAGACACTTTTAAGATCAGGGCAACTAATAAAAAGTACCAGAAGAATTTGTAAAATCGAATGGTTTTTTGGCTCTCCTGAAAAGTCGTGTTTTGTTCCTTACGTTAATTGGTACTTCTGGTGTCGATTGGTTGCAACTTTTATGCGAGTTAATGCAGAATATAGACTCTTCTATAACCAAAATCTTCTATAACTTCGTAAAAATAATATTCACGGATAGTCCCTTAGTCGATTTTTACGACACCCATGGGATGAGATGCGACACCCATGGGATGGTGGTGACACACTGTATTCTTACTCCGTCACCACACGAAGAGAACACATTTTGAATAGTTACTTTGAATTCACACTAATAATAAGATAATAAAACATTAGTCTAGTTCGAAAACAATTAAGAGGGGTATAAAGGAATACCTAAGATTAAAGAGATTATAGCGTAAGTGAATTTAGTGCCGACCATTTTCAAACGATTCTGATCGTAAACCTCGAGTTAAAACCTCTTAATAGCTACGTCGGCAACAATTTATTCAAATTCTTGTTTCGGTGATAAAGTACTTATTCGGCGGGAAAAATATTTGATGTGCACTTAAATGTAATTAACATTTTATATTAGGTATATGAAGATTTATTTGTACTTACCTATGTAGAAACCAAACGTGTTATTGTACTATTACATACTGAAATGTTTCAATCAATCAATCAACTAACCTGTTGCAGTCCACTGCTGGACATCAGCTTCTCCCAATACGCGCCACAGACCTCGGTCCTGCGCCTTCCATCCAGTCCGACCCAGAGACCTTTATGGGGTCGACAGTCCACCTATCTGGGGGGCGTCCTACACTACGTTTGCCGAGAAATGAAATGAAATGTTAAGTAAGAGAAAAGACAAAAAAAAACACTTTTGTTGTTACACCCTTTTTTAAAAGACCCCGCTATAAGTCAGCTAGCAGGCCTTTCAACGCCATCCTTTTTTAATATTCAGCAGCTTTTTCATCAGTTACCCAGAGTGCCATTCATTTTCTTTTTATCTAATGTTTAGGTATTATATTACTACTTTATTATTATACCGTACCAATCTGTGTAGCCGGCTTAATAAAAACTCCTGAAGATTTTCTCCCTCAATTTAGGAGACCAGTCGCTAAAGGAAACATTGTCTTTTTTTATAAAGCCAAAACTGAAGCCTTATATTTATGTCGCGGGGACTTTTACAAACATCAAATTCATAGACACAAGAAACGTCTAGTGTCAAGATAACTATTCTGAATCACACAAATACCTAATTGTTTAGTCCCATCTACGACCTCGTTCACGGTAGCCGAGTAGACGACTTTGGTGCCGAGGCAGTCAATAATACGTAAGTATATGGAATAAATAAATCGAGGATAAAAACATAGTCTTAATGTTTTGACCAAAATTACTATTATGTCAGCGTAATGTAAATTAATAAGCATTTGCCAATATATCTTACGGAGTAAGCTTATTTACGGGGCTATTTATGCTATTAGAGCTAAGAACGGACTACAATAAATTTTACTTAAGCCAGCCTAGCTCATGTATTTTTAATTTAATGTTTTGGTGACTTAAAATAAGGAGTTATTGTAAGACTAATGATGTTAACAATTTTGCTATTTAGTTTACACTTTTACAGTTTGTTTATCTTATGGTATTACTCATTTGTAGTGTTCTTAGTTTAAATTTAAAAAGTACCTAAGTATTAAGTATACAGATTATAATATTCATTTATGTTTTATTTTTTAATGGGTTGTTTTTTTTTGTCGTTATTTTACATACTCTTCTTTACGCGATTATCAGATTACAATATTCTATAATTATTAATTGATTAAATTGATGTTGAATAAATCTCATTTTTAGTTTTCAATTGTCTTTTAGAACAAAGTTGTTTGCCGGCTTTATGAATAAATCAGGGAATTCAGTTTTTTTTTTTTTATATTTATTTCACATTTTAATGATAGGTACAATTAGGTAATTAAATAAAAGCATTACAAGAAACCACTAAGGTTTGTAAAGAATGCTAGATCTACATCAATTTTGATTTTAGGTAAGTACATAAGTAATTATAATCTACAAATAAACACAAGAAAAGAGAAACAAAATATACGACAGAAATAACAATATGTGTAGGTACATTTAAGGTAACAAAAAGTGTGATTTAAGTTTCACTTTAACATTGTTAGGATTAATTTTATTTTTTAATTCTTCAGGTAGTTCGTTAATAAGTCGAGGAACTAGGTAGTCAGTGGTGCGCTCGCCGTAGATATTGTTCGTGCTGGCCCGACTGGTTGTACATAACAAATTCCGAGAAGCGGCTCTAGTGCATACAACGTGCTCTTTTTGTCGATAGTTATTATTTAAAAGGTTTTCTTTAAGCATTGAATATTTTAACTGTGTTTGTACGGGAAGTGTATTACAATGTCGAAATAGTCCATTATCGTCATAATAAAATTGATTTTTAATGTTGGAAGATACAATAGTTCTCAAAATTTTGCGTTGCAGATGAAAAATTTGGTTTATATAGGTAGCATAAGTACGTCCATAACTAGTTAACCCATACTGGACATGGGATTCAGCCAGAGAATTGTACAGCATCATTCTTACTTTGAAAGGAATCCTGTCTTTGAGTATAATTATATTAGCAAGGAACTGCCTAAGTTGCTCAATATGTTTACTCCAGTTCAACTCGCTGTCAATAATTAGACCAAGATATTTTTGAGACTTAACAATTTCAATTTTGGCACAATTACAATTGTTCCCATGTGATAAATGGAGACAATTATGGTCGTGCGCAATAATTGTATTAAATGGGGAATATTTTAGATATGGTGATTTTATATGGAGTAGTTTGGTCTTATCAGGGTTTATCTTATCAGGGTTTAACACCAAACCCGCGTCATGACACCATTTTGTGAGCATATCAAAATCTTTTTGAATTTTCTCGGAAGCGACTTGTGGGTTTTTATCTGCCGCAACGAGACACGTGTCATCAGCGAATTGGTAACAAGCACAGTGGGTTGTATATTTTATTAGGTCATTAACATAAGTCAGAAAGTGGAGGGGGCCCAGTACCGAGCCTTGTGCTGTGCCTTCAGTCACAGTTTTCAGGTCACTAAACGTATTTTCGACCTTTACCGTGAACTTACGATTATGGAGGTAATTTTCGCACCATTGCAGGAGCGGTCCTCTTATTCCACATTCGTCAAGTGTTTTTATTAATCGTCTGTGATCCAAAGTGTCGAACGCACGTGAAAAATCTATGAAAAGAACCAGTACATGTTGCCTATCATTGAGAGAAGAATTAACATTGTCTGTAAACTTAGATAAAAGTTGGCTAGTGCTCTTCCCAGCCTGAAACCCATATTGATTATGATGTAGGACATTGTGTTTTTTATAGAACTGGTGTATTTGTTCACAAACAACTGTCCCTGACCAATCTGAATTCCCTGAATTATCTGATTATAATCAGACCGAAACATACGTAGATGAAAAACAACAAGGAAACAACAAGCAAGGGCTTGTTAAAAGCAAATACCGTTCGAAACACAAAATGGAATCAACGCATTGCATCCGAGTGGTAGCCCCTTTTCAGCTTTGCAATTTCAAGAAATTTTCGTACAAATTTCAACGTGAACATTCTACAAAACCTCAAACGGCTAACTGTAAAACTTGCTACAGGTACCAAGCTACCTACCAATATTCCCAAAGCCAAATTGAACTACCCTGTACGAAGTCCAGTCAAAAATCAAAGCCCGAAATATTCACGACATTTTACTGACGCGGTTTATACAATTTTCTCTCGTGGAAATCCTGTAAATACTTCTCGCTTTGAATAAACTGTCCTCTTGCATTATAAAACTTTTTATAAGCCGATTTAATTCTCAAATCCAAAAGCTGTCCCTTAATTTGGAAGTTAAAGTTTCAGAGATTTATAGGGTCTGCTTAACATTAGCTAATGCTAATTTAAACTAAAGAGGGTTTGTTTATTTACAGAGTGTAGATTTTGAACGTTAGCTATGCGACCTGTTAAACACATAACAGTTTATTAGACAGAAGAAGAAAATGAAAGAACTCTGCTTAGAGGTTATCAGCTTGCTATAATACCTAATCATAAGCGGAAGGATAAAAAAAATAACTAATAGTGTAGATAAGTAGATATGCAAAAGGTTGTAAAATAAAAAAATCTATTTGTAAATTAAAATTAGAACGTCTTTATGATATTGGGTCCTTTAAATTTAGAAAAGAAATACTTCACTCAAGTTGTATTTCCATTTCTAAGATGCTAGGAAATTGACGGACAAAGCGTACACAGGATCGCTTGTATTAAAAACTTTTTTAAGGAGCATTAACTCCGAATCACTAACAACTCTATAACTAGGCTAGTAGTGGTTCTAAAATTACAAAGTTTTGGGACCCAACACAGTGCGGCTCAGGGTGACGAGAACAGTGCTTTGGCACTTTGAATCTGTGTTAGGTGTTGTATGTACCAATACGGAACTCGAAAGTTTACCAAGTTCATCTACTTCTGATTAGGACAAGCGAAGAGGTTACCATCAGGCGAGTGACTTGTCCGTCTCGTCACCATGTCTTTTCAGAAAAAACCCTAAAAAAAAAGAAAAATAGGCATTAACTTTTTTTGGGGCGTCTTTACTCGTTCGAATTTCCGTGCCTGTAGGGGTCGTAAGAATCGATCGAAGGTCTGGGGGATCTTTTGAACCGGTCCGGTGGTAGGTCAAATAATATCTGCCTTAATGCCTGGACTTTATTCATGCTCTCCGCTAGGATTTACGTACAGTAATGTAGTATAAAAATTATTCAAGCCTTTTAAAATAAATTACGTCATCTATTTTAAATAATAATATGTACGTAATATCACAATTCAAATACTTACTATTATTTGTGGTTAATGTTACTGTACTGTACAAGGATAATGACGTTATCAAAACTACGTATTTTCATGTAAACCACGAACCAATATAATGTTTTGACAGCTCATAAAGGTTATCGATATTGATACAGGATACAGGTTGTCATCATTTATGAATTCCGGATACCTCTAGGCAAATATATTGACAATATTTTAAAGCGGATATATTTATTTAAAAAAACTACAGTTTTTAAAAACTACCTACTTTGTCGAACTCCTGCAGACTTATACAAATTTTTCTCCTAAGATAACTTCTTCTCCATGTGGTGACAGAGTAAGAATACAATATTTCACCACCCCATCTCATCCCATGGGTGACGTACGACTAAGGAAATATCCGTGAATATTATCTTTACGAAATAAAAAGAAATAAATCTTGAAATTAAACTCTATACCAATGCGTCTGACCAGCATAGTATTAGTAGGCCAACATCCCTTCGTTATGGGAGGAGGCCCGCCCCTGCAGTGGGACATTAATGGGCTATTATGAATATTTAGCTCAGTATGAATTGCATGTATTGTCCATTCACCCGATATTACCCGTTACTAACATTTTCACTGTACCCGTGGGAAATTACCATGTAATCTTACGGAACCGAAGATAAAGGTCAAATAATTGTATATTAGGTCTTCGAGCTGTAAAATATTAAGATACTACAAAATACTACAAGCAAACATGTATTATTGTATACTAAAATGTAAGAAGTAGGTTAGGTCCTGTGGGAAATCAAATAACTTAGGTGATTTGAAAAATTTTTTTAGAGAAATACTTTTGAATAACAATTATTCATTCGATTTCTCAACAGGTCATATTCTGCTTTTTTGATGAAATGTGTATACCCTTATCAACTTTCATGCCCTCGCCTCGTGAGAAAATGCCATACCGCCTTCGTCAAACTATGGTAAAGTCACTTTACTATTATAGTACTACGTCACTACATAGTATATAACAAAGTCGCTTTCTCTGTCCCTATGTCCCTATGTATGCTTAAATCTTTAAAACTACGCAACGGATTTTGATGCGTTTTTTTAATAGATAGAGTGATTCAAGAGGAAGGTTTATAATGTGTAACACATGCATAATATAGTAGAGAAACCCATATAAATTTAGAGATTTCTAATGTAATCTTCTATAGGCAGACCGTTTAACTCAGACCCCGCCTGCGGTAATAGGGGTGCGCGGGGGGCGAGGACAAAGGAGAGAGCGATCTCTTGATTTTTTGGCAAAACTGCACCATCTAGAGACTGTGTCCCGAACTATATCACATCACAACACAGCTTTAATTTGTAGCTAGCTTATTTTTATGAAATAAAAAGAAGGAAAAACTGAAATTATACCATAAACCAATCAAAATACCTAGAGAGGATTTTTTATTTTTCTGGTCAGCCTTTAAATTGTGTAATAATTTAGATTGCATATTTTCTCTAAGAAAGTAAGAGTTCTAGTTGCAAGATGACGCCACCATCTTTGACATTTGTAAATTGTATAGAAGACGGACTAGGATACCGCACTAGTGTCATACTGACATACTGACTAGATGTCCGTTATGGTAGCGTAAATAGTATAAAAATTTAAAAAAACTCTTAGTACATATTGTTCTTATTATCTGTAAATATTTTCTAAGACTGATTATTAAAAATTAATATGTTTAAATCATACCTGTTTTAATGTAAATTATTGTAATTACACCAAATGTGATTATACTGTGATTTTAATATATAACTAATGATTGTACTTTGTTATTATTTGTAAATATTTTCTAAGACTTTAGTTATAATTATTATATAATTTAAATCAGCCATTCTTAATCTAAAGAATAGGTTCTTTTAATTATTGTACAAAGGATTGTTAAGGATATTTCTTAAATAACAAATATATTTATTTGTAGATTCTTTAAAAGAAAATCAAATTATTACAAATTATGTAATATTATTGTTATTTTTGGAGTCGGTATCAGCCAACGAAATAAGATAATACCAAAGCAAATGGAATGGCGCCCATGAATTACAGATTATATTATTAAATGACTTCGACATTATGACATAAAATTGTTGATTGTTTATGGATTAGTTTATAAATTTAAAAAAAAAAAAACTTTTTTTATTATATTTAAATAAATATATTTTAAACAATTATTAATAATATTATTATTAAGAATTGAGGATAGTTCGGCTGCACTAAATCCTGTTTCTTCAATATATTCCCGGTTAAGTCTAGGCTGAATTGGAATGACTACTGGCTCAAGTAATCCATATTGTACAATGTGCCATGAGTTTCTTTGCCAGGTTTCTTCTCATTGGCCCTACCATTTGGAAACTGGAATTTATAGATCAACACAGACAGACAAGTAGATTCGAGTAGTAGATTGGTTTTATTTTTCTCCTTTAATTTACATTTGACAATACAACGCGGCTTTTCTTAGTGCTGTAGCGTTTGTCTGTGTCGATCTATAATTTTAAATGTAGCTTCAATTTTAAGTAAACGACGATTTCAAACAATTTGTAATAAATTTTATGAAATAAAAGTATTTTAAAGAATATTGTTACCACCCATTGTGCTAACAACTTCTTTATGTTACGATTTTGGAACTATCAGATAGACGCACTTTGCAGAGAATCCTTGACATAATAATAATAAATATACATTGATAACAATTTTGAAATGAAGTCCGTCAAGTCATGCAGAATACAATATTAACTATATATTCCGTAGACCAGCAGCATCCAAGGTTGCGTAATGTGCGCATGTAAATTGTAAATAAAAAAATTGTGTTAATAAAAAATTGCCCAAAAAAATTCGTCGGCATTGGATACGAACCTTATTACCCAGCTTCTATTTTAACCATTTGTCTATGAACGACTTTCAAATACTTAGTTAGGGAACGAAATTTAAATTCATTCAACATAATTATTTTAATTATTTGTATATACTTTTACAGAAACGTAGTTTAGTCAGAAGAAATCAGTGAATGCGTATACCTATACGCATTCACTAAAAATGTAAAAAGAATAAAAATATGGCACATTTACAGCAATATATACAATATTACACTATACAATTTACTTCTACACTATATTAAGGTATTTATGAAAATTGAATACCTATACGTTTTCATAAGAAACGTATTAAGTATGCACTTTCACTAAAAATGTAAGAAATAAAATTATATTAATCTATAAATATTAATTTTATTGGGAACAGCGGTTCCCAATTGTGAATTAGTTGTATTGCATTTCCACTTGATTTTTCTTCCGTGCATATAAAGTAATAACTATGTAGGTATATAAAGCCGTCTTTTGATGCAATGTAGTTCGGGTCGCAGTAACTAGATGGCGCCGTTTTGCCAAAAAATCAAGAGATAGCAATCTATACGTTAGTACTTATTCTTATCTATGTTGTGCTGGGCACTGTCATTGTAAATCAAAATTGTGCTACCCGTGCAATCCCCGCGCGATCCCCTTTGTCATCATTCCCCGCCCCCCAGTCACCCCGCAGGCGAGGTCAGAGTTAAGCGGTCGGCATATAATTATTTTCAACCGACTTCAAAAAAGAGGAGGTTCTCAATTCGGTTGTATTTTTTTTTTTTTTTTGTTTACTTTTTAGTGCAATTTTTGTCTTTGAAGTCAGTTTTTTTTTTGTAAAAATTTATTTAATTTGACATAGAACCAACTCGATATAGCTCTTGTGTACGCTACCATAACGCACACCGCTACCCCGGCCCCCCGTCCCTTTCATACCGCAGGCGGGGACTGAGATAAGCGGTCGGCCTATAATGAAACTGTACATAAACGACACTCTGTAATAGGTGCCCGTGCGGTGCCGGCCCGGTCGCTGGTATTACCTATATAATTAATTGTTACTTTTTTTATTTGTGTAGGTATACCAAGGTTATTAAAATATACGTTTAAGATATAGGTTACGAACAAACCTACTCTAGTGCATTACCGACTACTGACTACCTCAACCATCTAGTAATATGCGATATCAATAATATTGAAATATAGTAAATAAATAGTAAATATAGTATTACTGCCATTATAGCCTAAATAACATAGCATTTTCGTAGAGTCTATACGTAGCAAGTCTCCCTGATCTACGAGTTTGTATCATTCTCTAGGACCGTTTCGAGGGCTGTACAAAATAACTAGAAAGCACAACGTTTGATCGACTTGAGTCCGACACTGACAATGTCCGATAACACTAACAGCCTCAGTGTGTTTTCAGCCCATTAACACTAATAAGGATATCTATTGGTACCGACTAAGTATATTATATTTTCCATGTTCTGACGCAGTTATTATACAATGTGTCACTATCTTATCTCAAACAAGTAGTGTCCAATGCAAATTTAGCTGATATAATCTCTATGAAAATGAAGATAGACAGGTTTACATAATACCGCTTACCTATCTATCTGGCCAGAGTGAGATCAGTAGGCCTAGTTTGTCTCCGTTACTGAAGGAGGTTCGTCCCTGCAGTGAAACATTAACGTATATTTTATGATGAAATCTACATAATTTAATAGCATCTTTTATTTTATCTTAATTATTCTATCCAACATAAAGTAAAATATTGAAATACAAAATAACGCCATCTAGTAAAAACCACTCAAACAATTCCTACACTTACTTGGTTCCCTCTCAAAACGTGCTCTACTTTCTGTAGTATTACTTTACAATGACACCTAAAATTTCCGCAAGGTGTCATGATTCTATTTAGGTATAATGCTTTTACTATAATAGGTACCTATTCATTTATGCGTACAGCGTAGGTGTTAATGTAGGTAAATGTTGCTGTGATAAATGGAAAATGTTTGGAATAGCTTAGGGAAATCTGAGCAGGTTATTATGAGACAGCTGTAAGGAGATCCAATAGAGACCGCTCTTATAAAAAGAATCTCTTCTGCCGACATTGAATATTGTCAACACAACAGAGCTAAGTTGAAGAAAATAACATCTACAAGTATGAATGGAGGTACGAACCGTTGTTACACAAACATATTGAACACAATGGACATGTTATTACTTTAAGCTGCTAATTGATAATTATGTTTTTAATATTGACAACGCGTGTGAAGTTGCTGGCTAGTATTTAAAAATATTCATTTTATTTTCAAGAAACGATACGTGCCGCGATTGTCAGTTAGGTACCATATTATTATGAAGGTACCTTATAGCTACGCACCAAAAAGAAGGAAAAGTAAAAGAGGTTAAAAAGAATTTTCTGTCTTTTTTTCTTCATAAACCATATGCCAATTGATCTGACATAACTTTCAATCAAAATTATGCAAGCATAAAACATTTTCAAGAAAAAAGTATCTACAATTTGTGATTTTCGACTTGGGTACATACAAACGAAATTCATCAGGGTAAGTTAACGCTATATCCAGTTTTAAATAAAATGAAAATTCTTGTAAAACGCTACTAAAATGCTCGGCTGTGCAAGCTGCTGCGTTCGTATTAATTTTTAAGATAGTGTTTTCATGTTTAACTTATTATTATTATTATAAAACATATTAGATTAGCGCGAGTAGGCTGTGCTTGTGAGATCAGATGTGTGCCTTACAGTTATTTTATTTGGTAAAAGTGAGCATGATCTTTTATATAATAATTATTTGTACTACCTAGTTTTATACTATGCTATTCTTTAGTCATTTATTATTTTGACACGAAATGTCTACATGTCTGGTGTAACTACAATTTATACATTTCTGTAAAACACATTGCTGGATTACAGGAATTATTTAAGGATAGGTATACCTACCTACCTAAAAGTTTACCACATTTATTTCTATAAATTAGTGCTAAGCGCGTGCGCATGTCTTTGTATCTTATTTAACTTAATGTGTCAAACTTAGACTGAAACTTAGAACATCCAATATAATTATATTACCTAAATACTTATATAGAATTGACTCTTAGTTATGCTTCCTAGTATTTATTAGTCATAAGGCTTTTTTTATGGACTTAATGAAGCTAAATTTTTAAATCAGTCATTTATTGTCTTAGCTATGAGCAGATTACTAATGGACATAGCTCTTCCACTTCTGAACATAGGGTGACTTGATTTTATTGTAGCTTTTTGCCCTTCTCATCTATTCCTAGTACCTTTCACATGTCATCAATACTTTGATACGGTAGGCGACTACTTGCAACACTACACTTACTAAGGAATTTATTCACTTCAAGAACTCTTTCGGTCTAACAATATAAATCTTAAGTACCAGTTAACTGTCATTTGGGCTTCCAGATTCAGCGAACAAAATCATCATCATCATAAAAGCCCATTAATGTCCCAATGCAGGGACGGACCTCCTCTCGTGACGGAGGGATACCTACTTGGTCTACTAATACCACGCTGGCCAGACGGATTGGTATAGGGTTTAATTTCAAGTTTTACTTCTTTTTATTTCGTAAAGATATTATGTACCTGTAGCTGCCGTGGCCTGCTACAGATTAATCCATAGAAATAGTGATTAGCTCTGAAAAGAGCTGTTTTTAAACATGACTTTAATACAGATTAAGTCTATAGAAACAGTGAGTAGCTCTGATAAGAGCTGTTTTGATAATGACTTTTCAATCACTTCTTAACATAGAAAAGTGAAGTAGTTCTGAAAAGAACTGTTTGTAAATGACTTTCAGATTATTATATCATAGAAATAATAATCAGTTCTAATAAGAACCGTTGTGTACGACTTCTGTACACGTAACAACGTTTTTCATTATTCAAGCTAATATTTATCTTCACGCACGTCGTCGCCCAAACATACGCAGCCAACCAGAATGATCTTCAACAATAATTCAAGACTTCAAGTTGATAACAATCTTCACACACGCCGCACGCGCCGAACCATACGCGAGATCGACGTCCGTCCCTCTTCAACGCCGCGCCCGAGTGAAAGAACGAGTACTTTTTTTTTTTTTTTTTGTGAGGACGAGTAGTCGGTCTCAGACGACCATTACTACTTTACGCGGGCTGTGGTGGGGCGGATGGCCCTCAACCAAAGACATTTAAGTGACGTGCCACAGGGGCACCCCCTTTGGGGTACGAACCTCGGCCTGGACCGTCACTGACTAACAGGACGTGCGGAAGGCACGCCCTCTAGGAGCGAACGCGGCGCGTATTCCGGCCTCGACGGCGAGGACGGAACCGCGGACGTTTTGTTGTGGCTTCGCGAGCCGTGTAAGCTCTACGTTGAGCGATCGTGATCCTATCGTCCGGCTCTTCGAGAGCATGCCTAGGTCTACGAATTTTGCTAATCTTGGAGGGGATGTACCCGGACGCCCCGACCACTAGTTGGTTGGGGTGAGTGGCAGCCGAATCAAAGTAGCGGCGGGAACAGAGTTTCATGTGTTGCTGGATAGTAGGCAACTCGAGGTCTATGTGAAGATCCTCGTTACGCATGAACCACGGTGCTCCCGTCGCTTTGCGCATGAACCTATTCTGAACTGTTTGTAACCTATGGATCCTGTGTGGCCTAAGGTGGGCAAAAACTACGCACGCATACGTCATTATTGGTCTGAAGAACGAGTACGAGCGACGGGTCGTATTTATAACTTACGCACGGAGGCCAGACTGGCCGGTAGGACGGAGCTCGGCGGCGCGCCTCGACATTTCGCGCCATCGCCGCTACGCGTCGCTTCCATCGCATGGCGTGATTACAATCTGAGTTGTGATTGGTTATACATTTTTTATATTTTGTAAATATTTATTTTTCTTATATTTTATTGGTTTTACATGTTTACACACTTTTGTATATAAGGCGACGATTTTTAATAAACCACACGCATTCTACTTCAAGCAATCGAGAGTTTTATTTATACCTCAAGAACCTCCAAATCCTTACAGGAAGCTCTGAACCTGCATAGTCAGACCATCCTGTAAATACCTAATAATATTCACGGATAGTCCCTTAATCGGTTTTTATTATAGGTACCCATGGGATGGGATGAGACGGGGTGGTGACATATTGTATTCTTACTCCGTCACCACACGGAGGCAAGCGAACAAATATTGGTCACTTTATTAATCCCACGGATGTCTTCGGTCCTGCATTTGTTTAAAAAGGCAGACACTGATCAACGAGCTTCACCCTTCCTGCCTTTTCATGTTTAGTCATGTGATCGGTTCGGCA
Organism: Schrankia costaestrigalis; assembly: GCA_905475405.1. Taxonomy (NCBI): domain Eukaryota; kingdom Metazoa; phylum Arthropoda; class Insecta; order Lepidoptera; family Erebidae; genus Schrankia; species Schrankia costaestrigalis. The sequence continues at coordinate 9,901,808 of FR997843.1, read as the reverse complement.
TTTAGACCTGACTTATTATTTTCTAAAGTTGCCAAGTCCCTTCTTCCTGTTATCGTCCTCTTCGTAATTATGTCTTATCTTCTGCAGTCACAACTTTCGTTTTATTATTATTTTTATTTCAAATTTTCATTGTTTAATTTATTTATTTTTAATTTATTTAGGTATAATTTTTATGTTACGTGCCTACGTAACATAGGCATGATGTTAAGGCTTATTTCATCAATCTACCCGCAAAAGCCTCGATGATAAAAAATACCCAGAACAGACTGACATTGTTTCAATGATTTTTAATTATATAAAAAAGGGTATCAATCAAAACGTTATAAGTAAAGGATTTTTCGATTGTATTTATAATATGTAGGTACATTTGCATTACGTTTTATATCGGGCTTAGGTATTGTGTAATAAATTGTCATTATCATTTTGTTTAACTATCTCACACATTCACACAATGCCATAATCTAGTCTCGAACTAAGCAGAGCTTTTACTATGGGTACCTATTTATAAACATTATTACAATTGTTACTTATTTATTACTTAGGTATATAGTTTTTAATTAACCTTTGTTCAATAAGCTAATTACGAATTTAAAGATAATGTAAGCGTTTGATTTATATTTTAGTGATAGACAGTATTTAACTCTTCATTAACTTAATTTAACTCTTACAACAGCTAGTTTTTGTTTTTTTTTTGGTAACACCGCTATCGAGTATGTTTCTTTCATTGCGTGTTTGTATGGTACATTTTCGTTACATTAAAATTATATTTAATTTATATTTTAGAATGACAGACTAAGTTAACTTAGTTTAACTATTTCTTCTTAGAACGAATGTGTGTTTTTTTTATTGGCAACACAACTACCGAGCATGTTTCATTCATTGCGAGTTCGCGTGGTACATTTCCGTTCACGCGTTCACATTCGTCATTCATTCATTTTTCGCGTTGTCGTGGGAGTGTTCACGCACGTACTTGTGTGGTGTGATTGGAGCGAAAATCATTTAAAACCTTCGTGGTTAATTTTTTTCCTCAAGAACTTCATCAACAAAGTGTAAGTAAATTTCATTCTACTACTTAGAATTAATTGGACCTTAGAGCTGTACTTGGAGATGTGATGTAATTCATTTATTGATTGACTTCGTTCCACCCAGTGATGAATAACCTAAAAGGATCATTGAAATAACGTTAAATACAGCAATGGTCTAATAAAGTCCTGGTTTGCATCATTGTTAATAAGGAACAAGTTTTCCTGTGATTATTTTTCATTTGTACTTCGTAGATAAAATATTTCCATTGAATTACGTAATGACATTACGACACCTTGTGCCTTGAATTTTCTGACATTGATCCTGACCTAGTTCCTAGGAACAAATTCCAGGCCTCGTTATCTATTTTAATACGATTATGTGTTACGAGAATGAATCATTAAATGGATTTTCGTCATATTCTTCTCGGTAGTACTTCTACTGGAAGGATGGAGGATATCTTTGCATAATAATACCACGCTGGCCAGACTGATAGGTTCTGGGTTTTTGTATCAATCTTACTTTTGTTTTTGTAGGGATTACTATCTGCAAATTTTTCCTTAGTCTGCTTTTACAACAGCTATGGAATGGGTTAGTGCCACTAAGGACTAAGTTACAGTAAAGTGGAAATGAGAAATGAATCTTGTAGAATAAACTATGACAATCATTGAACATTGACCTTGAGATTTATATGAGTATTAGATGTGACAGTGTACATTATGTTTTAATTTATTTAAATAATTAATTCATTAAAAATTTAATTTAATTTTTCAGCATATAAAATGGGCGTACCTGCTGGTAATGCTGAAAGCGGCAAGAAAATCTTTGTACAAAGATGTGCCCAGTGCCACACAGTAAGAATAGAATTTAATTTAATAATACCAATTATTATTACTGGAATGTTTAATAACTAATATTTTAAAGGCTGTTAAAAGTACAGTATTTCTATTTTGCCTAATTTTACTTCTTATGTCTAGGTGGATTGGTATAGGGTTTGTTTTGAAGCATCTGTAATGCAATGGTATTTTATATTGTATTTTAAATATGCTCATAATATACAATTTAGTTGTTATATTAAGAAGCAAATACTTAATATCTTTGTTAAATATTTGCCTCCTTTTAGGAAAACTATTAAATTGTATTATACATGAAAGACCATGAATGGTGATTTTTATTCTTATGTATATTCTCAGAAAATTGAATAGACATTCACGTCTAAGAGACAAATAGATATACATAGAATTGTTTATCACATGTTAAACAGGAAAACGGTTGAGTAAAACCCAGATATATTTTCCTTAACAAAGAGTTTACAGTCATTATACAACATTTACTTTAGTCATACTAAATTGTGATAATAAATTAATTTCTATACTAATCATAAGTAAAATACCTTATTGATCTGGCTTGCACAATTTTGTTTTGATTAAGGACAAAAACTTCCCTATTGAATTTTAAAGCTATTTTACGTAAATCTTCCACCTTTGCCCTTTTCGCCCAGTCTAGTGATAAAATACCATTCTGTTAATACAAATTGGTAGTGTTTTTAACAAGTTTTCTCTCAAAAAATATCTGCAAACCTTATGGGATTTTATATTCTTGGTCTATCATTTACACAAAAAAGGTTTTTATCTTTATGTAACTTATAATAGTTCTAATATTTTTTCAGGTTGAAGCTGGTGGCAAACACAAAGTAGGTCCCAACCTACATGGCTTCTACGGCCGTAAGACTGGTCAAGCCTCAGGGTTCTCATACTCTGATGCCAACAAGGCTAAAGGTTTGTATTTTATATTACTTAAAAATCTGGTATTCCAACTTTAACAAAGCTATTTGTGCTTGTAGCTTCATGTACACAGTTACAGTATGTTATCATCATCATAACAGCCCATTAATGTTCCTCTGCAGTAACGAGCCTCCTCCCATGATGTGGGGTGGTGACATAATATTCTGTTCTTATTCAAATGTCAATATATTAGATTATATTCTCCGTGTGGTGACGGAGTAAGAATACAATATGTCACCACCCCATCTCATCCCATTAATGGGCTGTAATAGTTAGATTATATAATAAATAAAAACTACAACACTTAGCATTCCTCTGCAGAACATATAGATGGATCCTTATCTGTATAATTAGGGGAATCTAAATCATTCCATACTACTCAATTAAGCATTACAATTTTGTTTAATGTTCCATCACTATCTGGAAATACCCATTACAGATAATGATGAGATTAGTCATGTTATCTATGTCCATTAACATTTACATTTAACTCCACATTGACAAGATATATAATTATTTAGGTATTATTACTATTATTTATTTATTGGAAATATACATTGAATAGAAATTTATAAAGACTTAAAAATCTATATTCAGATTTAAACTAAAATGTTTAAATCTGAATACATAAATTTTATAGGTTGGTAACCATACCCTCTACCTATACCTTAAAGGGTCGTCATTTTTGCTCAAAGATTCAAATCTGTGTAATAATAAATAATTTTTTGGTAAGAAAGTGTACTCCACATCATAAGGACTTTAAAAATAAATAAAACTTCATTATTTAGGTTAAATGACATATTGGCTAAGAAAAATCCAAATCTGAAACAATGCCAACTTAATTTCGTCAGTTACACTCATTTACTTGCAATACAAAATAAATCTGTATTCAAGGTCAAATGGTGTTATATAATATACGAAGGTGATTTTAATTGAATGTTAATGTACTTTGAAACAGAACAATTATATAATATTAGTATTTACTCAGACAAAAATTAAACTTTAACTGTGTCAGTGGGTATTTAAATATCTTAACCACAACCTAATGTTTGTCTTATTTTCATTTCAGGAATTACATGGGGTGATGATACTCTTTTTGAATACTTGGAGAACCCCAAGAAGTATATCCCTGGAACCAAGATGGTGTTCGCAGGTTTGAAAAAGGCCGGTGACCGTGCAGATCTAATTGCCTACCTTAAGCAAGCCACTAAGTGAAGAACTCAAACATAGGAAAATATTGTACAAAATGAGAAGTATTTTTCCTTTGGATTGTACTTCTTATTTTATAGCCCAATCAGTATCATCATTAATGTATACAGTAATGACAAGATGTTATACATTTAAGTAGTTTAAAAGATCACTCATATTCATAGCAGTTACATATTGTGAGATAAAAGTTACAATGTGATGTTGTACATTGTGTATATTCTTTATTTGAAAAGTTGTGAGTGGTGTTATTATTGTAATTAAATTATTTTTTAGATGTCCCTCTCAGCTTTTCATTTTTGTAAATGTCCCATTCATCATTATTTATTTTCTTTTATTTGTATCAACTAATATTGATCATGTGATGTTCATTAATTCCTAATAATTTAATTATAATTGTTACCAGTTATTGCTAGTAGTTATTTTAAATTATTAATAAACACAAAAGTCGATTTTATTTCTTTTAATTTAATTGTGACAGCCTGGTGTATTATTTCTTATGTTTAACAGTATCGCCCGTTGGGCACTAACAAGTTGCAAATTCCCCCCTTATTTAACTTAAGTCTTAATCAGTCCGGTAGAAGCTTCATAATGATACTTGGCAGGCCTGCGCTTTTTTCTATTTTTGTAAAAAACAAAAAAGGGAAACCTGAGTAAAAAAAATAATATAACTAATAAATTACATTTCTCGAACGTCATTATTTTTGCCATTTACGAGCGCTGCTAAGTCAAATAGAAAGGGCAATCCCGGATATCAGTATGTAATTAGGTACCAACTTAATTTAGGGATACGAACATACCCAAGACGACTGTAAAGCTATAAAATACTCTGTGGTAGGTTAAAGTGAAATGATGTAACTGGCAATAAAGTTACCCTTTGCCGTTCGCATTGGCTGTACGAGGGTAATGCGAAGATTAATAGTGCAATCCTCTCACTCTCAAGTTATTGTTACAGTGGAAACATGGGTATACCAAGCGGAAATGCAGATAATGGAAAAAAGATTTTTGTTCAACGATGTGCCCAATGCCATACTGTAAGTCAATTTTGCTAAATAGTACCAACCCTATATATTTCTCACAGTGTTTTACACAACGCCATCTAATCTAACTACGCCGAGGAACTAACCCGAGCTTGTACTATGGGTACTAGACAACGGATAAACATACTTACCTAAATACTTTTTTTTGTAAATACATACATTATACCTAAGTACATAGAAAAGACCCAGACCAATGAAAACAATCATGTTCATGCACACAGATTTGCATTGAGCGGGAATCGAACCCAAGTAAGAGTAAAATGTGTCAAATAGCTCATACAATATGTGGACTCTGACTAATGTAATAACAAAGCCATCATTTCGCTGGTGTCTTGAATGAAACTTGATGATATGAGAAATACTACTTTTTTTTGTGAAAAATCTCTGGACATAGTATTTAATAGGATTCTGTATGATATTTCAGGTGGAATCTGGTGGTAAACACAAAGTGGGACCCAATTTACACGGCATAGTGGGCAATAAGGGAGCAAGTTCTGCTGGTTTTGCCTATTCAGATTCTCTTAAAAATAAAGGTTTGTCTTCTTGAAATTTATTTCAAACGGTTATAGCAGAGTCACATTAAGCCCCATAGCAAGTGTAGTAAATACTATGATTAGGTGTGCCTAATGTGACGTCTGATGAACGTCTTTCAGTTAATCTTAAGGTTTTTGAACGAATATTGCTATGCGTATTACGATAGGGGTGGTGTCGAGTAGGAAGTATGAGGTGAAGGTGTGGCGCTAGTCATCACTTGACACAGTCCGAGTCCGAGCTAAGACGTTCTAGAAGCAGGATGTACTTATTGCATTTCTGTCTTTCACACAATTCTGACTTTTCCCTGTTCAGTCTCTCATTTGATTATTACCTACCTTTATAGTTAAATTTAAACATTTTGGGCTGTTTAATAAAATATAGGTTACTCAAAAGAAGTACTTTTTAAGTAGCATACCTGTTATTGGTTTTGTAATTTAGACAGGAAAGAATAATAGAACAGAGAATTTTACAAGTTTATCATTTATATGTTCTAGCTGTGGTTTGGAAAGAAGAGACCCTATTCGAGTATTTGGAGAACCCTAAGAAGTTTGTCCCTGGTACTAAAATGGTATTTGCGGGCTTGAAGAAAGACACAGAAAGAGCAGATCTGATTGCATACTTAAAACAAGCTACTAAGTGATAACTTTTTAAGGTTTAATATATTGTAGGTACAAAATAAAAAGTTTGTCTTTGTGTCTATTACCGATCAAATAGACACGGGTGCAGTTTACTCGGCCACTCAGCTCTGTTACTGTTTTATCATTTTTAAAGAAATAACTATACCTACACTACATATGGGATTTTTTTGCGTAAAGTAAGTATTTGTCTAGAGCTAATATTATTATAATTTGCTCTTGGAGCGTTGAATGCGATGCGCGATGTAATAAGAATAAAAATATAGTGGGGAATTCATCATCGCAAAATTCGATCATCACTCAACGTTTAAATAATCTAACCAACTGTGAAATGATTACAAGAGGAGATCGGTGACTTGTGGTAGCTCAAGAATTTAAAAACTCACTTCAGCCGTCAGTTACATTACTTTTATGTGGTCTACCTACAGTCACTTGATCTAGGTACACCATTTTGCTTACAAGGTTTTATATTTTCTCAAGTAGAATAATTTTTAAGAAACAGTTTTACTTCCATTGCTAGTTTTCCCATTCTCGACTGTTATATTTATTTTTAATTAAAATTGTTAAGAATTATCTTGTGTTCTTATTTTCTTTTCTACAAGACACATCGGATGTGTGAAATACAATAGGAACCAGACTAAAACATTAGGTGCCGCATTCCCTTTATTCCCGGTCGTCCCCACTGGGTACAAGTGGGAAAATAAAGTTTCGTTTGTCCCCAGTGGGGACGATTGGAACTTTTTGTTTCCCACTCGTTAAAGAATTTAAAATTCTTTAAAATTTAAACGACTTTTAAAAATAAAGCGCTAGTAAACCATGTGAATAGCACTAAGATGTTTACTACATGGACATTAAATTATTATTTTTATTTTTCATTTCTTTAACCAAATTATTTTTAAATAATCACAACATAAATCACTAAAGTATGTTAGGTGCATATAATATAACACTTGAATACGAATCCTAGCTAACGCAACGCTCTAATGTTAACCGACCCACGACGCCGACAGTGTATTTTAACTTAACATACGATTCCTTTTTTTCACCATCATTTTTTATTGTCACTGTATTAAACTTAGGACTTAGAGGTCCCTTAATTATATCCTATCTTATCACAAATTATAGTTAAGTATATTAAAAAAGTAAAAAGATTTCAAAACCTACTCGTCACTTTAAATAATAGCCAAAATTTAAATACTAGACACATAACCACCATAATGGACATTATACTACTAGTACAATTTAATTACACCGCAGGTACTAGGTACACTCAAGGAATTTAATTGTTTAGCAATTTGCATAATTTTGAAATCGGTCAGGTTACTATTTACCGACTACAGACGACGGATGACGAACCCCGACATCTTGGGAGTCGTAAAATTAATAAGACAAGGTATACAGGGTGGAATGTTGTAATGCCACCTGGAGGGGAAGTACTCTTAATACTTTAGATAGAAAATTTTACTCAAAGGAAACATTCCTTTATTTTTGAAAAGAAAAAAAACTGCATTAAAGATTTTTAAAAATTCGCTTGCCGCACACGGTAATCGAACCGACTAAAATCTGTAAAAGTTGCACCGTGTACTTTTATTGCATTGATTGTTAGGGTCAATAAGGATGAAATCTCTATAACAAACTTCATAAATTGAATAACATGAAAACAATTAAATTTTAAATTAATTTAATTATGCACAAAAATTTAAACTAACTTATTAATTGCTCGAAATGGGCTCCATTTTCAGAAGTTAAATGAATGGAAAACAATGACATCTTAAATTATTAATTCAATGGGTCAAGCTAAAGCACTTTTACTCAAAGATCTATCTGTGTAGGTACTTATGTTATTAATTAATTATTATCATTGACGTCATTTATCCATCGAAATGACGAATTACTATTTAGATAAGACGATTGCAATTTGCACGTGTTTGTAATGCAGACTCCTTTCTTAGATGCGACATAACTGCGTGTATGACGTAGTTTAAATATGGAATGTTACATTTGAAATTTGTTAAAGAGATTTCATCCTTATTGACCCTAACAATCAATGCAATAAAAGTACACGGTGCAACTTTTACAGATTTTAGTCGGTTCGATTACCGTGTGCGGCAAGCGAATTTTTAAAAATCTTTAATGCAGTTTTTTTTCTTTTCAAAAATAAAGGAATGTTTCCTTTGAGTAAAATTTTCTATCTAAAGTATTAAGAGTACTTCCCCTCCAGGTGGCATTACAACATTCCACCCTGTATATACCTAGCCTTGTCTATCTATGACAGACAGGTATTTTGTGTTAAAATAAAATTCTTCAATTTTATATTGTTGACAGACTAAAGTTAAGTCAAACTAAACTAGACCTTATCTACCATCTCCATCAAACAGTATACTTAGTCCGAGTTTGTGTCACTATTAACAATAAAGTATACCTATCGAGTAGCATTCGCTGTTCTGATTGGTTCAATGCATTGTATTGATAATACTGTCAAAATTTTATTTTTTACTCTTTGGACAGAATGGTGGAAGTTTGTAAACAAAGAAGTTTGAAGTGCGATTCATACTTATTGGTTATATATTATATTATGTCAATTTTGAGGTGTAATATCTTTCAAATTCGTTAAGATTGTTTCGGTATATAATACGACTAAATTACGTAGGTTGTGTACCTGCTAAACAATTAAATTCCTTGACCGTACATTACTGTACTGCTAAAATTATCCAGTAACTTTAATGCTTGGGTGGACTGTTATTTAGTAAATGAACCTTACAAATTCTATACTAAATTAATGTGTATAATCACATTATCTTCATTTTAAAGATAATTTCCGAGAGGTGGCTAAATGGTCTGTGAGAACTGAGGGACCACATATAAAGGGCTGTAGTTTTTGATACATTTTTGTACAAATTCCAAGATTCGTTCTACAATAATTGTTTCTAATCTACTACTAAATTCTTGGTAATTTATTTTCCGAATTCCCGGTTTGGTCCCTCAGTTCACACGCACACGTGTACTTTTGCCTTAGAATCAGTTGTATGTAAACCTATCCCTAATGAGAATATCGTCGTACAATTTACAAATAATTATGTACCTATGTGTACTCTGTGATAGTCACTATCACGGAGCACAATATTACACCTTTGCCTCTCTAAATGACGAACAAGAAAAAAACCGTTTAAAACGTCAGTTTGATAGGTGGTTAGATAGATTGACATTTAAAATTTATATGTCTAATTTCTGAAATCGAAATGACTGAATGAGTTATTGTGCATGGTGGAATTAACTATACTGTGGTGCATTATTTAGAAACTTAATGAAGATCGATAGTTTCAAAATCTCAGTGATCATTCCTTGAACTCTCATTTGTGGATAAATGCCTAGGTACTCTAGCAGTTTGCTCTGGTGAGTGTTTATTAGAAAATAAATACCTGTATTAAAGCAAGTGGCAACCTTAATTCTCTTATTTCTTTAAAAATGTTGAACACCATTTACTTGTTGATCGTTTATAAATAGTACCTAATATCATTTATTTAATTTGACTGTGTGTTTATTTTAGTTATGTTTTCTTTCTTATTTACCAGATTATTCATCATAAATACTGTGATTTGAATGTCACTGAAGATATATTAATAAAACTCTTTGAAAATGCCAAAAAAATCAGCTGTCGTATTAAGCTTCCATGACATATTACTACATCAGTCTGACCTTCATCTTCTAAGTGGACCACATTGGTTGAATGATACAATTATATCATTTTATTTTGAATACTTGGAAAAAGTCGTATTCAGTCAATCAAAAGATCTACTGTTTGTGTCACCAGAAGTGACACAATGTATAAAGATGGTGCAAACCGATGAAATAAAAACATTCTTAGGTCCACTTGGTATAAGTAAAAAACAGTTTGTGTTTTTTCCACTAAACGATAATGATACCCCTGATGTGGCTGGTGGTTCACATTGGAGCCTATTGGTTTATTCAAAGCCAGAATGCAGTTTTTTTCACTATGACTCCTCCTATGTATCTCTCTGCAACCATAATGCAGCCTGGGAATTTGCAAGTCATTTAATTCCATACTTAACACAAATTGGTAAGTGTTTACTCTTACTATGTAGTCATTTTAATAATATATTTTTTAAGAGATTGTGGCTGATAACATACCAATTAATGTTTAATAATTAATCTTATAAGATTTAGCAACAGTTACAATGCATTAGAGTGGATTGTTTTTAATTTGAAATTTATTTTCAGGCAGTATTAATTTTGCTGATAAAGATTGTACACAGCAAAATAATGGTTATGACTGTGGTGTGCATGTCATTTGCAATGCAGAGAGACTCGCAGAGAATGCTCAAAATACAGGACTAATAGGTAATGCTGAAATGATGCTCAAGATAAGCCCTAGCTTGAAGAGAAAAGAAATATTAAGTATAATTAGTAGCCTTCGTAGTTCAAAATAACTTTATTTATTTATATCCTTTTAATAGACATACTTATTTGTTTTTAATGATTTAGTGTTATTAAATTGGGATCGGTCATTCTAACACATAGTTTTATTTATTGGTATTACATTGTATAGTATTTTCAATCAGGAAAACGTTAACTTTATTTATAAAAATCATGAAATATTTACTTATTATTAGTTATAAAATTATTTATAATTTGGACATATTTTAGGATGTTGACATACAAAATATGTATGAGAGTGAAATTAAATCAATGGAATGAGGAAAAGTAATCTGTAAATGTACAGATAATATAACATGTATCTATTAAAACTAGCTTATTTGTATTAAAACTATTGGGCTTGGTTCTGTAAGATTGAATGTTTTGTGACTGCTTATATCCATTAAAAATTAGTTAATAAATTTGTAATATTTTTCCTGAAACACCTAGTCCTGAAATTAAGTATGAAATGCAAATTCCACTTCACCATTTTGCAAAATGATTTGGTTTTTCTTTTTTTACAATGATCAATTTTTATCAGTAAAGATACATAAATGCAATGAATTAATCAATGTACTGCCTGGTTTTTGGTTTAGTTCAAATATTGGGCATAAAATTCGAGTGGCACAACTATGGTTCTGACAAGTGAAACTGGTAATTCATAAAGTCCTCTTTTCACCATAATAATTATGAAATTCGCCATATATATGCCATTCATCATATCAATGTATAATTGAAAACATCAACAGTCCATTAATGTCCGACTGCAGGGGCGGGCCTCCTCCCGTGACGGAGGGATACTTGGCCTACTAATTCCACGCTGGCCAGATGGATTGGTATAGGGTTTAATTTCAATAATAATTTAATTTTAATTGATAACATAATATGAATTATGTCTCCCCACGTTTCTTATGACTGTATGCGTAACCGCAGCTTAGGATAGGGTGTTTTTTGTGTGGCACGCGTAATTGTCTACCCAACGGGAGTACGCGCTTCCCGAAGGTACCTTAAGGTTTTCGCCACTCTTTTGGACGGGAAAAACTCTATGTCGGTATCACATCCAAAAGGAGAGAAAATAAGTGATGCGATGCGAACCAATGAATGGAATGCTTTTTCTGTTAAAAACTAGGGTCTCTCTCTCAGAGCGGTCCACTGCTGAAAATTGGACTCCCAAGTTCGCGCCACTTCTTTCGGTCTCCTGATGATAAAACCCCATTTGTGCCTGTGGACCCTACACTTCAGTGTTAAGGAACTACTATATTTAAAAGTAAGGGATGAAATTATTAGTTTTCACCTAGGTTATTTTTCCGCCAGGACGGCTCGAGTAATGCCAGTCTTCTCGCCGTCTCGGCATCTTGGGTGAGAGAGGAACACCGTGGGTTTTTAGTCGGTAAACCGTATTACCAAAGGCCAAAGGCGGGTAGACGGCCTATAAAAGGTTTTCACACGCAAAAAAAAAAAAGGGTATTTTTATTTTGCCCTTGAAGCCATTTCAAATACTGCCACTTAACGAACATAGTCTATCAAAATAAATTAAAAACAAAAAATATTAGGTACAAGATTATAACTTCGGATTAGAAATAATAAAATTATAACATAAAATAAATGGAGTTCGAGTGTTTTGCTCACTTGTTCGTTTCACATACCGGCGCGATTCGCCAACTTGGTTATGCCTACTATACCCCTTCCAGCGTAAGTTTAGCTTTTTGACAGTTCACGTCCATGAAGTTTCGTAATACTTCCGCTTATTTTTCAAACAAATAATATTGTATTTCATGGACGTACCGATGTTTTTTTCAGTTACCATGGTTACTTAGTGATGGACACTCATAACGATTACCACCATTATGAAACAAATTACAAATAATCGGTAGAAATAAATGCTATGAATAAACCTGAACTCTTTATAATACGTTTATAAAATGTAATATGATATTTTAGATTAGCTATAACCCGCGAATGTGTCACGATAAATTATGTATTTTAAATAATACCTAAGCTAACTATAATTTTATCATTTTAAGCTATAGGCTAATTATCATAACATAGAAGAAAGAAACAATAATAAAATGATAATGTAAGTTGATGTAAGGATCCAAATGTGTAAAATAAAGTAATTTGAAAAATCGCGAAATCGCTTACAATCGAATGGCATTACATTCGAGATACTGCTGAACGTCACTAACGTCAATCTGTCAAATGTTGTTAAATATAGTGGAAAGGGTATAGCGTCTTTTACCTATGTTAGCTATATGTCAACTTAGTGAATTGTATACTATTGTGTTTAATACAAAACTACGTACATTTAACTACAAAAGTTAAAACATGATTAGTACTTATAAATGAAATGTAAACAAGAATGGCGTAACGAGCATCGTACGCCATTCTTGTGTACATTGTATTAATACAGTGTATTAATACTGAAGAAAATCTTAAACAATATTCTACCATTATCATCATATCGGTCAATTGACGACCACTGCTGGACATAGGCCTCCGCCAAATATTGGCAACCTGTGTCACCTTATCCTCCTCATCGCAGTCCTAACCAGGTCGTCGGTCCACCATGTAAGTTCGTACCCTTTTTTAAGTACCCTTCGTTTTCTGGTACGCGGTCACCATTTCAGGAAATTTCTGCCCCAACGGTGCCTGTCGGTTCTTCGCGCTATGTGCCCTACCCACCGCCACTTTAACCGGGCAATCCTATGGTCGGTCGCTTTGGTTCCCCTGTTGATTTGCTCATTTTAATGCCATAAATGGCACCAATTTTATAATCGGTTTCAAATTTTGCTAGATTAAATGTATCAGGGTATCTTTGACTTGTTTATCCGTATCCTCCTTCCATCTAATATGTAAAGTAAACAGTTTATATTATTTATGATTTTAAGCGTACATAATGACAGTTAACAAACAGCGCTGTTGACAAATAGCTAGCATTGGCAAAAGTCGCTAGTAGGCGAAACCAAGTTGGCGAATCGCGCCGGTATGTGAAACAAGCCAGTAGGCGAACCACTCGAGTAAAACCACAGTAAAAATAAAACGCCAGTTATTTTAAAATATTTATGTATTTCCCAATGTACGATATATATCGTAATAAATAAGTTTATATAAATATTTTGATTATATAAACTAAGTATAAGAATTGAAAATGTAAAGATTATATTGATAACAATCACCATAATTGCATTTCATTGAAAATGATCGCACATCACTGGTTTGTGATGAAGAAATTTTATTCTGAAAATAACACTTGAACAAACTTTTCTCAATTTGTAAAATGGCTGTCGACCAAAGACATGTCTAAATCTGTACGTATACCTACTGCTAACCAACCTGTCGTAGAAATGTAGGTTTAGCAGACTTTTGCATTGAATTTGGTGGTGTAGTGGTTCAGCATTTTTGTGCAAGAGCTCCTTATGCACCTGCTTAGCAAAACAGAATAGAATAAAAAGGTATTTTAAGATTTTTGTGGTTCTACCCAACCTCCGAATGCACGATCTAATTCTTCTGCAACAGCTAAACATAATCTGTCTTGATTATGATTCGCAATGACTTGTATTCCAATCGGTAGTCCGTCTCTACTAAGTCCCAAAGGCACTGTTGTAGAGGGTAAGCCAACACAATTGATAATGGCGGTGTAACAGAAGTTGAATGGACGTACCAATGGTTCGTTATGGTAAGGAGCTGTTGTAGGATGTGTAGGATATAATAACACACCATCATCCCCTAGCAACTCGGAGAAAGTACTCTCAAGGGTATCACGCAGTTTTAAATGCTGGTTATATTTCTCGTCGCCGATTTGAACGCCTCCGTGATCAATTAAAGAGGTAATAAGACCGATAAATGTATTTGGTGATAGACCAAACATGTTCTTTACAATCTCTAACCACACAGAACATTTGCTTGCATTCTGCATAATGTATGAGCCAAACTTTTTAGGACTTTTCATGTTGTTTAGCCAAATCGGCATAGACTTTTGTAACAGCGAAATTTCCATCTCCTCCGAATTTATATCGTACTGTTTTTTCAAGAATTCTGTAACCTTTTTCATAGCTCCCTTAATTTCTGGATCTACTGGGTCAATGAGGGGTGCGTTGTTGCTATATTGATAGAAAAACTTTACTTTCTTTATATCCACGGGTGTGTCTAAATTAAGCATTTTACTATTCTCGCCGGTAATAATTTTCAGTATGGGCTTCAAGTCCACAGCGTGCCTTGTCATAGGACCAATACCTGAAATTTAAATTGATTTAATTATTAAATTGGTGTAATTTAAATGTTGACCTTAGATAACCTTGTCTGATTAAATTTTAAATTGTTCATTCATTTTGATAGACAGATCAGCGGATTATGTATTTTCAATGGTGTGACTATTTTAAAGCCAAAACTAGTTATTTTAGCTTCTTGCGATCTTGTCGTAAATATCGTATTAATTTAAAATAAGCTTTGTTTATAAAGTATATAAAAGAAAATATGCGCCATTGAGCCGACTTACCCAAAAAGGAATTTAATAAATCAGTCTCTGGATGAGGATACTGTCCTTTATTGGAAACCACGTGGCGTGAAGGCTTGTGACCAAAGATTCCGTTGAAATAAGAAGGCATACGAATTGAACCGCCGATGTCTGATCCTGAAACAAAGTAAAACACGTATCTTGATCGTATTTGTAAAATTATACAACACAAGAAATTCAATAAGTTCTTCGGTAATGTAGAAATATAAGACATGACAAATAAAGAACAGTCTTTTCACTATGTTTTCGCTCAAAGAGTTAAACTTAATGTATTTTAATTATTAGAGATAATAATATTTGGGATTTTTCAAGGGGTAATTTTACAAAATCCATTTCCAGATTTTAAAACCACATTATTTACAAAATATGTGTAGGTAAATTGCACACACAGTCACATCACAAGCTCTAAGTGTCATTTGACTGAAGGGCGAATGTAAATAAGCTACGTCCTAGATTAATAGTCTAGATAGTACCGATTAGTGAAGCTCCATTACTCAAAGAACAACCTACCTATACCGAACACGCTGCCGGCCGCCGCTTGACAACAACCTTCGCCGCCGGACGACCCGCCGACTATACGCGTTGTATTGTAAGGGTTATTTGTCCTTCCGTGAATGTGGTTGTGAGTTTCCCACCTGGAAAAATAATTAAACACACATTTTACTTAGGCGTTTGTTTGTAGCTTAAAATGTCCTAATTCAGGAACGAGCTAAGTGTCCCTAAGTCACTAGAGGAGTTACAGATAACATCCAGGTTTAGGGCAATCATTTATGGATCGACGTCTGGCCAGCGTGGGCCAAGTATCCTTCCGTCACGGAAAGGGGCCCGTCCCTGCAGTGGGACATTAATGGGCTGTTATGTATATTTTAGGTTAAAATCACTTCGGCTAATTTTATTTCGAATAAAGTCATTTCGTTTAATTATTTATTTGACCGAATAATTAATTAGTAGAATTTCATATAGCATATTCATTTCTTTGAAATAATGTCATTTCACCGAAGTTTTAAAAGCACTTATTTTATTTAAACTAATGTTTCACTAGACTAATAATCATTTAGTCGAAAGGACATTTGGTTAGGTTAGGTTAGAATTGTGACCCTTATAGCGCGAAGGCGAGCGAGCGAAGCGAGCGTGCCGCGGCAGCGGCCGCCGAGCGCCACATCCGTAATGTATAAAAAAAATGTTTTAATGATTTACATTAATTTATATAATTAGAAATAATATATATTTCTTTATATTGAGGATCTGGCATATAGGGTACTGGTCACTGTTATTGTCACTGGATTGTTACAGTCACTGGATAAGGGTCACTGTTCTAACATAACCTAACCCATTCGGTTAGGTTAGGAACATTTCTAATAGTTTTGTAACATTTCTATTAAACCAATTGAATATTCGATAAAATGCATATATTACCAACTGAACAATACATGAATTGAACATTACACTTATTGACCAATAGGGCAAAAGTTGTTATCTCAAATAAATATTCGATCAAATGAAAGTTATGTTAAATAATATTATACAAAATAATTATCATCTTAAAAGTTGTTCGATCAAGTGAAATTATATCAAAAGTTGTTATACCAAACAAGGGAGAACCGATATTTTATGGATCGAACAAATTAATGGTCTGCGTATCCTACAAACGCCATAATTAATAGGATAGAAGGTGAGTATACGAGGGTCAAACTGAAAGTACTTAGAATGGGCCACTTATAAACAATATATAAAAAAAATTGTTCTAAAATTTGAAAATAGAACTCTTTGCCAATATTATGGAGTATACATTTCATTAATTTGTCATTTATTTTACGATTTGGCGGTAAATTCAAAATTGGCTGTCTCAGGTCAACATGAATTTAACACGAGAAATTTTCGTGCAATGATTTTTTATGACTTTCGATGTCATTTAAGTCAACAAGAAAGTTATGATAGGCTACGATTGCCCTTTCACGATGAAGCCCCATCTCGTGCAACTGTTTACAATTAGTTTAATGAGTTTAAACATGGTCGCACTTATCTCACTGATGATTAACGCGAAGGACGGCCTTCTACGGCGACAACTGAAGATAACATCTATGTTGTGCGGAGTATAATAGGGACTGACAAAAGAGTGACCTATCAGCAGATTTGGACAAGCTTAGGCATCGCTATGAGTCAAGTGCACAAAATCCTCCACAAACATTTAGTGACTAGGAAGCTTTGCACCCGAAGGATACCTCAAAATTTGACTGGGCTCAAAAACTCCGTCGTGTGGATTGGTGCCGTAAAATGAATGAAAGATTTAAAGGAGGTGGCTCAAATGCTGTGTTCGACATACTGACAGGTGACGAAAGCTGAATTTACTGTTATGATCCTGAAACCAAAAAACAATCTTCTCAGTGGGTGTTTTTTTTCGTGGAGTTGCCAACTACAGTGAAGAGAGTTTAGTGGCCTCGTTCTTTGAAAGGATAGGTAATTTCGCAACAATTGTGTTAGAGGATCAAAATACAGTTTCTGAAGAATAGTAGGTACACTATCAATTGTTTGCCACTTGTCTTTGAAAAAGTTCAAGAGATACGACCTCGCAGTAGGATCCTCCTTCACAACCACAACGCCTCGTCGCACACCGCCAAGCGAACGAACGACTATTTGGCGACATCAAACGTTGAATTACTGGGTCACCTGTCGTATAACCCCGACCTCGGGCCTTGTTATTTTTATTTATTTCCAAAAATTAAAGAAAAACTTCGAGGTAAGCGGTTTATGAATGCTGAAGAAGCGGTGACGGCGTATCACGATGTCATTGAAGAGACCCCTAAGGACGAGTAGGCAAAGTGCTTTTCCCAGTGGATCTATCGCATGCAGCGGTGTGCTGACGTGAATTGACAATATTTTGAAAATATATAATAAACTAATAACTCGCTAACGTAATCAGTTTTTGATTTTCTAAGAACTTTCAGTTTGACCCTCGTATTAAAGAATGGCATATTATTAGATAAAATTCTTTTGCTGTTTACACCGGTGCCTCACTACCGGTAGTCACCTCTTTTGAAAGTGCATCTGACGTACTTTAGATATCTAAGTAGGTAATACTGTGGAAAAAAACTTACCACATGCAAAGTTCAGGGACATTAGTTAGACCAATGATAATGGCGCCATTTTGCCGTAGTAATCTGATGACATCACTGTCTTCTTCAAGTACCACATCTTTACGTAGAACAACACCAGCTGTTTGTTGTAACCCTGTAAAAGAAGTATTTACATACAATTAGAGACTATGGAAAGAAGGACGTGTAGGTACAGTCAGCCCCAAAAGTCGCTGAACACATTTTAAATTCCAAAACTGCTGAACACTAAAAGTGCCATACGTCAGTGTCGCGGGTATTTCAGAAGTATCGATGTTGCCAACTCGTGCAGTATACGGGAGCCGCGCATGACTGAACGGCAACGTCGCCCGCTGCGTCGCTCATCTGCGGTCGAGTTTCAGTGTAGTTGTAGTGAGTGATTTTGACAGTAGACAAAAGTCAAGCCAATTTCAAAGCGGAATACTACATTAACAATTTCATCAAAACAGTTGTCAACACGATAGCTTTGCTTGTATAGAGCTTGGGTGAAAAGAAAACAGCTCTGGTTCCATCCTGAGGAACGGATTACTTTTTGTGTTTTTTTATTTTTTCTTATTTTGTTTTCTACTATTATTATTCAATACAAGCTGTAACCCTACATTTTTTGTTTACGAAAAAAATGTATATTCGACAATTAAATTAAATCATTTAATTAATTAAATGGCTTTATCACCTCTAGACTTTTTTTAGTTGCATGTCATAAAACTATTAAGTTCAATGTCGCACAACAGGGAGCGCTTCTTCTTACATAACATTTCAACTCATATCATCGAATCTCCGAAAATGTTTCTCATACAATTTAAAGTCATAATGATCATTCTTCATTAAATTAAAAATTAAATAAAAATACTATTTAATTTTCAATTAAAAATTAAAAATAATATTTTAACTTTATTAAAATACCTGTAAACAGTGACGGTGAATTTAAGTTACTTGTTTTTTTTCAGATAAAATACAATAAATAAAAAATAAAAAACCAAAAATACTTGGCACAACCCGGTTTCAAACGCACGTCTACTTCATCAAAGTCGAGTGTTCTATACCCTAGGCTATCGAATCTCAGTGAATTGTGTTGAAATTATGTATCTATTCCAACGAGTAAACATAATAGACACTAGTGTTCAGCTACTTTTGGAACACTAGTGTTCAGCTACTTTTGAAATACTAGTGTTCAGATACTTCTGAAATACCCGCGACACTGACTGGCACTTTTAGTGTTCAGCAGTTTTGGAATTTAAAATGTGTTCAGCGACTTTTGGGGCTGACTGTACCTACAAGTATTTTATTTTGGTACTATAGTTATATTAGCAATATATAAAACTTGCTTTGTTTTATCTACTGAGAATCTTACATCTTTGCAAGGGACCCCAAGAAAGAGTCTGAAGTTGCTCTAATATTCCAAGATCTAGGGAGTGCCAGACATCACTTATTTTCTAACGAACCAAATATACACGAATGGATAGTGGTGGGGTGTACTATCATCGTATGACTAATAGCTAACTTGCCCCGACGGCCACTTTTCTGGTATCCGTTGATGAAAGTACAAAAAAACAGAGGTAACTTCACTCATTTTCTAATGGCTCGTTTTAACATATATTATACACAAGAACGTTAAGAATCCATAATCGAAACTGCCAGACACTTTGCGTCGGCCGTTTTGCGTAACAGACACTTCAAAGTTCCGAAAAAAAATCATTAATGTCACTCATTTTCTAATGGCTGATTTTAACATATATTATACACAAGATTGTTAAAAATCCATAATCGAAACTGCCAGACACTTTGCGTCGGCCGTTTTGCGTAACAGACACTTCAAAGTTCTGAACGAAATTCAGGTAACTTATTTTCTAATGGCTGGTTTTAACATATATTATACATAAGATTGTTAAGAATCCATATTCAAAACTGCCAGACACTATGCGTCGGCCGCTTTGCGTAACAGACACTTCAAAGTTCTGAACGAAATTCAGGTAACTTATTTTCTAATGGCTGGTTTTAACATATATTATACACAAGATTGCTAAGAATCCATATTCAAAACTGCCAGACACTTTGCGTCGGCCGTTTTGCGTAACAGACACTTCAAAGTTCTGAACGAAATTCAGGTAACTTATTTTCTAATGGCTGGTTTTAACATTTAATATACACAAGAACGTTAAGAAACCATAATCGAAACTGCCAGACACTTTGCGTCGGCCGTTTTGCGTAACAGACACTTCAAAGTTCTGAACTAAATTCAGGTTACTTATTTTCTAGTGGCTGGTTTTAACATATATTATAAACAAGATTAGACAAGATTTATTTTAGCTTATGATTTTGATGTCTTTTTAGTTTCAAATTTCAAAAAAATAATTTATTTGGTATAACATCGTTATAGTTTATTGACGTTTATATTTTACTTATTTGACGTAAGATTATAATTATATATTTATTTGGAAGTTTAGTCTACTTAACCATTGCTGCACTTCCCACTGCTGCATTTCCCGGATGTCAATGTACATATCATAAGTGATTTATTTTTTTACAATGGAAAACCCTGAAAAAAATTCTGATGAACAAGATTTGTATATTCATTATCAAGACTGGCTCGATGACGAATTGCCTGATTTCAACGACGATGACAACGAAGACTAGAAGTTAGTCGAATACTTGCAAATTAAAAAAAAATATAAATATTTGTCATCCCTCAAGTGTTCATGCTAAACTTTAACTTTATTAAAACAGTAAGAAATTGATAATTAAATTTACGTTTTTATTTTCCATACGATTTTATTCATAACTTTAAAGTGTCTGTTACGCAAAACGGCCGACGCAAAGAGTCTGGCAGTTTCGATTATGGATTCTTAACGATCTTGTGTATAATATATGTTAAAACCAGCCATTAGAAAATAAGTTACCTGAATTTCGTTCAGAACTTTGAAGTTTCTGTTACGCAAAACGGCCGACGCAAAGTGTCTGGCAGTTTTGAATATGGATTCTTAACAATCTTATGTATAATATATGTTAAAACCAGCCATTAGAAAATAAGTTACCTGAATTTCGTTCAGAACTTTGAAGTGTCTGTTACGCAAAACGGCCGACGCAAAGTGTCTGGCAGTTTTGAATATGGATTCTTAGCAATCTTGTGTATAATATATGTTAAAACCAGCCATTAGAAAATAAGTTACCTGAATTTCGTTCAGAACTTTGAAGTGTCTGTTACGCAAAACGGCCAAAGCAAAGTGTCTGGCAGTTTTGAATATGGATTCTTAACAATCTTATGTATAATATATGTTAAAACCAGCCATTAGAAAATAAGTTGCCTGAATTTCGTTCAGAACTTTGAAGTGTCTGTTACGCAAAACGGCCGACGCAAAGTGTCTGGCAGTTTCGATTATGGATTTTTAACAATCTTGTGTATAATATATGTTAAAATCAGCCATTAGAAAATGAGTGACATTAATGATTTTTTTTCGGAACTTTGAAGTGTCTGTTACGCAAAACGGCCGACGCAAAGTGTCTGGCAGTTTCGATTATGGATTCTTAACGTTCTTGTGTATAATATATGTTAAAACGAGCCATTAGAAAATGAGTGAAGTTACCTCTGTTTTTTTGTACTTTCATCAACGGATACCAGAAAAGTGGCCGTCGGGGCAAGTTAGCTATTAGTCATACGATGATAGTACACCCCACCACTATCCATTCGTGTATATTTGGTTCGTTAGAAAATAAGTGATGTCTGGCACTCCCTAGATCTTGGAATATAAAGTCTATATGCCTGTCCCGATCGCGGAGGGAATACAAAATAGACTAGCGCGTCCTATCATATCACAATTATCTGGCATTGGGTGGCCACGTGGGCTATATAGTCTGTACACCGGTCCGACCCGAGTAGGACAGGGTCTCGGACTAATACTTCTGCCCGTTATGCCTCCTAGGCGATGGGTGGATGGCTGCAAAGTGTGGCCTCGAAACATTGTAACTAAGTACGACATTTTGAGTCATGGAACATCATAAACACGGAGTCGTATATAGAACGCCATAGCTACAATATAGGTTAGGTATATCGCAATCAATATTTACAAATACCTATAAAACATACAAAGCAATCGTAATAATGTTATGATAACACACAAAGAGTGTTTTGACATTTGTCTTTTTTGTTAAATATGTTATTATTTTTATATACAAAACCTTAATCCATAACATAAGTTTTGTGTAATTATTGTCACAGTGAGTCATAAGGTTACCCATACGGCGTTTTTAATGTAGACGGTTAGAGCCAGATTTCTGAAGCACGGTAATCCAAAATTATGAGGGAGTAAATCTCAATCTCATAAATCTTATTTGAAGAGATACGCGGCCGCTATCCGATCGAATGATCGTGATTTCCAAAAGCGTTTACCGCACTAGCGAACAATTACTAAGGCAGCTGGTATATACTGATGATTCGCAAACCGTTAACTCCATGAAAGACCACCTCCATGCTATTTGCAAAACTGCGAACATTCTGGTGGTCCTTAGTAAGGTAGCTTTAGGAGATTCTTATGAATGCTTCGTTTTTTATATTTTTCTATCTGGCAAAGCACTACTATTCCATAAAAAATAGAATGAGAATAGAGAAGAACAATTAGTTTTTATCTCACCTTTAACACCGATGCAATCTTTGGTTGTAAACGGAACTCCTAACAAGGGCTTTTCTTCTTCTAACTGAGCGGGCGACTTTGATCCACTTCGAATTAGGTCGTCAGCCTCTTGTGCCTCCTTCATTGCCAGTTCAAATCGATCTTGAACGAAGCAGTTTAGTGCAGAATTTACATCTTTTATCCGTCTAATACAAGCTTCTAAAACTTCGACACTGGTAATCTGAAAATAAATAACAGTATTTTTTAAAAATAAGTTTAGTGCAGATGATTTTGAAGGCGCTTTAATGAGGCCAAGATGGATAAATTATAGTAAAAAGGAAAAACGAAATGTATCGACCCTGATGGAAAGCACGAATAATCCTGGAATAATTGTAGTCAAAAAACGGTCGCCATAACCTTGTCCGTCTGGCCTGAGCTTAGCCAAATATATTTACTTTTTTACCTCTTTTTCGGTGAGGGGTTATAGTTCTATAAAAAAGAGAATCTCTTTTATAGAATTATAGGGTTATAGTTCTATAAAAAAGAGAATCTCTTTTATAGAATTATAACCCTAATTATCTGATAATAATATTGTTTCTTTGTCAACCCAAGGATGTACTCTAACTAATACCTACCTACTTAAAAATAATTTCAAACATAATAAATGTTCACAAATCTTAATAATTACTAATACTTTTAAATAAATTAAAGCTATTAAATTTTATTTAAAAGAACTGAAAAAAAATCCGTTCAGGTCTGTTACATTTACAAAAAAGTTATCATCCATAAATATTAATTAACATAGCCTTGTTCTATTTTTAAGCATTTATGACATATGGTTAAATAACGTGACTGACAGAATTTTAAGTGAGCACCCTCGTGTACCTACGACATGTCATCGTAGCACGAGAGTGCCACAATAAAGCCGCCCACATTTTTGGTCTACTTTTGCTGCTTCTTGTTTCTCTCTTTTGCTCTTCGTCTACACGATGCTTTTTAGTAGCCTATAATAAAGAGGGTAATCTCTTCAACAAGTAGGTAAACTAAAGAGATTATCTGCAAGAAGATACTTGATCCGAAACTCAATATTTATCTTGCTTAACTAAATTTTGTTTTAATAACACTACTTCTGCTTTATGAGTACCTAATTGGTATATTGCGATTACTCAAAACTATTCTAACAACAGATACAAATAGCATTAAAGCCTCGTTAAGCTGTCTGTTCAATAAGGAACGATATGAAGTAGGTACTTATACGAAAATACCAAATACTTAGTTCCTTTATTTAGCGTGGTATAAAGGCCAAAACGATCTATCTTAAGATCCTAGCCGTCCCCTCGGAACTTACAAAACCAAATAAAGTCAGAGATTCTAAAAATATCATCCTATTTATCAGAATATCAACGATATTATGCGTTTCGTGCTCGAGTCAATTTATGTCTCATTGTGTGATCATTTAAAGGAAAATAGGTATTATTAGTTACGACGTCAGTCAATCAACAGTGCTGTGTTTCCTGTGCACATAGTATATAGCTAAGCGAACTGCCATAGACCAGTTTCCCTAGGTATGAAACATTTACAACTAGGTATTATGCCATACTGTAAGCTAAACAACAGATATTTTATTAGCGAGCCTTTTAGGTGTTGGAATAAGATAATAATACTTTTGCCACTACCTAGTTTCATCCTGGATTATATTTACGCGATACAAAACAAGCAAATCTTAGTTTGAAAAGTTCACTTAAGGAAGTCTGTTCTGGGAGTGGCACATTAATGGGCTGTTATGATAAAGCCGTAGCTTTTCTTTCATATAGGAATTGAAGAAACTAGTTGGAAGAAATTAGCTGGGAACAAAAATATAATACCTATGTGCATTTTCGCTCGAAACAAAAAAAAAGCGAAGGTCGTCCAGCGACGTCCGGTGCGATGCGATACTGGCCGATGCGGGCCGTTTGGTAAGGATAGACTTTACGGAAACTACTAAACCGACTTTAATTAAATAGAAGGTATTCATAGTAGGTAGCAGTGGCGAAGGGTGAATTTTTATAAAAGGTAAGCCGAACGAAAAAAACTTGTGACTGTCACAAACATCAATTTAACGGACACAAAGAACAAGATCCAGACTCAGGACAATAATTTGTTGATCAAAAAGAATTGTCCTGTCTGGGAATCGAACCCACGACCTCGTGCACGTCAGCCGCTTACCGCGACCGCCGCGCCATCGACGAGGCCGTTACAGTGTCTTTGTATTATTATTAAATATAAAGTATTATCTATTTCGAAATCTACTTTTCTATAAATGTACTTTACGTATTCGTAAAAAAATATTCTGGCCCGAACTCATGTAAAGCTATTCAAATCCGAATATGTTTCTCAGTTTGGACATGTTTCTTTGATGAGTTAGATAAATGACTCCACTAACTTTTAAAATCTGAGAATAAGAAACAAGGAAAACAAAACGTACTATTTAATTTACAACTGCAAGCTTTAAGCCACTCATATTTCTCATAAATACATAGATGTAAATAATATAAAAATATATCGTAAATCCATTGCGCCGGGCGGCGGCCGAAACGTCTCGTTTGTATTCCACATTCATGTCTGTATTTCTTATTTTCGTTATTTAATTGCAAGAAAGAATTTTTGCTTCCACAACAAATAATCAATTAGTCAACAATCTAATACTATTAACGCTGCCATTATAACAACAAACTAAAGTAATAACAATAAAGTAAAAGTACTTACAATAATGTAGTAGGGTACCCAAAGCACTATGACAATATTAATAATGTCAATCAATGCACAACACTCATAACACAAACATAAACTATACTTACTTAGTAATTACTACTTTACACAAAACAGAGAATTCTAATGTATTTGCAATAAGTACTTTAAAATATAAATAATAGCTGAGTGAAACAAAAACAATAAGGAATGTCAAAATGTTGTTTTGGTGGGAAATGAATAATGATTGAGCAAAGCAATGAACATTGACCAAAATGAATGAATACAATATCGTTCGTTCTTACATCGTTTTGATTGGTCAATACAACGACGAACGAATATATTAATATTCCATTTCCTTAGGTAACTCGAAAAATCCCGGCTTATTCATTCAATAATCGTTCCTTATATCGACGCTCACACACTAAGATAAAATGCAATGTTTTTGCATGTGTGCGTACGACTTTTGTACTGTCTGCTTATACTCGATTCCTATTTTTGAGACCGGCTTACCGCCGCCATATATAAATCTAATGTACTCTGTGCCGGCGCCATTAGTTGACAATGTTGCAATAATATATGGCGTTATGAGTACAGTCACGAGCAATAATATGTACACATTTTCGCATTTTGTAAACTAGTTATCTAAAGTTCTGCCAATCCAAAATTGAAAATTCGAAGATTAATTCAAAACTGTACGGAACCTCTTCTAAATTACGAATTCATTTTGATATTGTAATGTCTAGATAAACGTGCAGATAGTTTAGAAAATTTGAAAATGTGTACATATTATTGCTCGTGACTGTACGTAAATAATTTTCATAATATTGCGATTTACGTAGGTAAGAGAAAACTTTTTTGTTTTTTAATTTTGTGTACTGAATGGATGTTACGTCATTGATTTATAATTGTTTAATAAACAATGTTTTTGCAAAGGTAAGCCGGTAGGAATCGGGTTATATGGACCCTTCGCCACTTGTAGGTAGGTATTCGAAGTTCATGTTGATGCCTATCTCTAATGCTTCACTCAATCCTCTTTATATCAATAATCCTAGCATTCTACATATAAATAGCAGTATAATCTAATCTGTTATTAGATATATCATTACATTACATTACATGCCATCGTACATTACACCTACCACAACATCAATACACTACTTAATAGATATCTATGGATATAAAAAAATGGAAAATTGTAGCTGTCGTTACAGTGAAATTCTCATGAAGAAGAAAACGCTTTTATTATTTTCTACTTTGTGACAAAATATAATTCAACCTTGTTCGTTCACTAACAGTTGCCTTATTTTAAAGGTTATTGGTGAAATCTAAGAATGGCCATTAGGTACAAGAAAAAAAAAGGAATAAGTACTCGACTGAGAAAAACCTAGGCTATGTGACTTGAAACCTTATCCAATCAACGTGGCCAGTGTGGTATGACTGTGCGAAAATTCTTTTAAACATATATTTTGAAGTAAATGTCTATAGATAAAAGATAAGATAGATAGTAACAGGATATAACTCAAGTTTTTTGTGTACCAGTTAACTTATATCATAAAAGCATTGTAAATAAAATATGTTGTATTAATTGGACTTCAGATCTAAGCATTGATAATTTATTTGTGTTGGTATAATTTGAGCAATTGTCTGTACTTAGCTGTCACTATTAAGAAAAATAAGTTTTATAGATACACAAACAATATCGAAAGGAAGAGCGGTAAAGGACCTAGACGTACGTAGACCACCAAATACCACGCTGGAAAAAAGTTTTGAAACAAAACTTCTTGAAATGTCCTATTCCACAGATATAACACAAAAGTTCAGGACATTTGTAGATAACACAAACAGTTTTTAAGATTCGTGCACAAGACCTTGAGCATGGTCGCGACAGAGGCAGCTAATTCCATTGTTTTACATTATATTTTATTTTACTACAGAATTTTATAACTCCCTCATGCATCACAGGACAGGACAAATCGCAACCATTTTCTCCAAGAAATTTCTAACGATATTAAAATAAACATTTTATGTGTTAAGATTTTCGCGTTGCAACCGTTATTTTAATCTTCATAATATACATTTTTATTATTGTCTGTCTGACATCAATAAAAATATTATAAAAAGTATTTAGGTCAAAGTATACCTTAGATTAGGTTAATTAATATTTCCATTGCGTGCTTAGACAGATGAAAAATTTAATTAAAAGGATTACCGGCTAACATAAACTCTGTAAACCTCAACTAAGTAGTTAACTCTTATAGCTCATTTTATTCATTCGTTCATTTCATATCTTTTATTAAAAATAGTATTGTATAAATTAAGTGATTCGGACAACAAAAAATAATGAACCTTTTAATTCGCATCTACCCATCAATTTTATCATCACATTTCAGTGTAGAATATTATCTTCTTTAACAACTGCTTGCGAACCTTAGTTGCCAATGTGGCCAGAGAGGTAATTTATGCATTGACATTTTTAAAATAAAAAATATTCCAAACTTAAATTTTCCTCGCAAGCGCCTAGCCCGCAAACGGCAATCGAATAGGTGACACGCTCCGGTACAATTCCGGTCCTACTAATCGGGTAAAAAGATTAAATAAATATGAATGTTGTGTTGCGTGCGATGGCTTCAAATTCAATTTCATATCATAAGTTTCTATAAAACACTAGCTGACCCGTGCCCACTTCGTTGAGCAGCAAAAAAAAACGCGTCCTTTTTTTAAACATATTTCATTACTGCTCCTCTCTTATTAGTCATAGCGTGATACTATATAGCCTATGGCACTCCCCGATAAATGGCCTATTTATTTAACACAAAAAGAATTTTAAAAATTGGTTCTGTAGTTCCAGAGATTAACCCCTATAACGTCACAAACTTACATACACACAAACGTTACCTTTTTATAATATTAGTATAGAGTATTATCCATTCATTCTATCCGTGTAGTGACGGAGTAAGAATACAATATGTCACCACCCCATCTCATCCCATGGGTGTCGTAAAAACCGACTAAGGGAATAACCGTAACTACTATATTTACGAAATAAAAAGAAGGAAAACTTGAAATTAAACCCTAAACCAATCCGTCTGTATTAGTAGGCCAAGTAACCCTCCGTCACGGGAGGAGGCCCGTCCCTGCAGTGGGACATTAATGGGCTGTTATGATAATGATTATCCATGTAACGATGGATTAAGAAAAGGTACATGGTATTAATCAATAAACCAATTAGCCTATCGCAGTCCACTGCTGGACAAAATGCCTCTTCCAACAAACGCCACAGAACAGGGTCCTCCGCCCTCCGAATTTAGTCCGACCAAGCGATCTTTTTGAGGTAGAATTAATTTATAGTACAGGTATTTAAAATTAAAATAAAATCTTACTCCAACCAAAAATTAAATGTTGATACTAAGAAAATTCATCTATACCTACTAACATCGCGTTAGACAGATATTTTACGTTATTCGCGCATTATTTTAAAACTGAGATATCTTTCAAACTAATAATCGGATCTCATCGCTGTAAAGAACAATATTGTTTAAAATTAAATAAGTATAATGATTAACGTATTTACTTTGATAAGGGTTAATACCATATACACAAAATACCTTTACAAACAATGCATTTCTTTAAATCAAATTTAATTATTATAAAAAAGGTCGTAGTGAGTCAACCTTAGAAGATAGATATATGCTATCGTTGACTTAATTGTAAAACTTTTTTAAAGGTACAATTCTTTAATACATCATTTCAGTATATTATTATCTCCATACGTTTAAGCAGCAGACGCAAAATAAACGTTTTTAAGCGTCCCTTTTATAAACATATTTCATTACTGCTCCACTCCTATTAGTCATAGCGTGATGCTACATAGCCTATGACACTCCCCGATAAATGGACTATTCAACACAGAAAGAATTTTTGAAATCGGTTCAGTAGATCCAGAGATTACCCCCTACAACGTCACAAACACACAAACAAACAAACACACAAACTTTACCTCTTTATAATATTAGTATAAGTATAAGTATAGATAACTCATATACCAATATCAGTACCTGGGCATTTAAACGAGAAAACTAGGTACATAATACGAATTTCATTAAGTACTCAGTGAATTTTATAACATCAATATATCATAAATGTAAATAGGTAATAAAAAATATCGAATAATGTAATATCTATAAAAAAATATGGTTTTTGATTACTTGGTTGCTACAACTACAATATTTCATTTTTAGGTATAAGAACAAATTAATAAGGATTCAAAAGTAACGATTTAATTGTTTATTTCGCGCATTTCGCATTTTTGTCACATATAGGTACTCGTAGGTAGGTTAGTTATCGTTTCGACGGGTCCTACGTAGACTAGTATAAGTGCAAAAACACAATTTTACAGGAGAGCAATTCAAAGGTTCAAAAGCTTATAACTTTGTCAAAGTTCTACAGAAATTACTAAAATTTTGACAAGTTATACCTGGAAATGAAAGGAAAAAACCGGACTAAATATATTTTTATATTTCTTTGTATTTTAGAAAATAGCTGTACTTGCATTTGTTTAGCTTGTTTTGATCAAAGTATCCAAACAAGTAAACTGTTACAAGTAACCACTTGTACTAGTTTACAAAGTTCTGGCTTAGTTTTTAAATAATGACAATAAAAGAAATACACATTATTAGTCATACATATGAGTGTAATTTGTAAATCGTGAAACCTCGAAATATGGGAAAATAATTTCATTTATCTACTTTTAGCACTTGCACTACTTTACAAGCTACTAAGAAACTAGTTGTACCAGTAATTTATGTAGTTTTGTGGTCATGAACCTGTTTTTTTTATTGAAAAATGAAACAAACAAACGTACGAAATAGTAAAACACGTTTATTGTGTAACATTAAAAGTGTAAAAATAAACGTATCTACTATTTTTATAATAACTTCAAATTTTGAAGTCTTTTCCATTTAATTTTAAAATGTTAAAAATTTAACATGATTCTCGCTCAGATAGTAAATATCATCTTTAATAGGTTAAGGAGATATTAAATTATTAAATCAGTCTTTAACAAGCTATATAAACTTTAATAAAATATATACTTGGCTTCGTCGTTTTAGTAATAATAATTAGTTAAAGTAATCAGTGCTTTCTTTACCATGTTAATAAAATAATATGTACCTAACTATAACAAAATGTTCGATTCTTTTTAGGTAAAAACTGTACGACTACTAAGACTAATTAAATAGTTGTCTTACAGACTCATCAAAATATAATATACATTGCACAATTAATTTTGTACCACAACAACAATCTACGAAGTGGTAAAAATAACTTAAAAAAATAAGACTTCTATTAAAATAAAAACCTAGTCAGATACGTTTACGTATATATAAAACGTTCTAACGTTTTATTTATTTACAAGAAGGCGTGCAGCATGGCCATCTTTTTGTTTAGTGGAAACATTCTTGTCCCTCCAAGTGGACGTACTGGGAAAAGTTGTCAGATACTAATTCTCCCGTGATAACTTCTCACTCTTTCACAAGATCGATTGAGTTGCATAATGCCACGTATTATTCACGGCTGTGCTGATACACAAGTGGTTACAAGTGATGACAAATTTATGAAAGTGAGATTTTTTTTAATGTATTGAACAAAAATGTCTTAGCTATATGGCTCTGTAGAATTATATTATCTATAAAGTAACGTTGCCTTATTGTGGTAGCTATAGCTGCAAGCAATTTAAGCCCTAACTTGTAAATAATGCAAAAACTAACTTTTTATGTTAAAAATGTTAAGTTTATTTGCTCCCTAAGAGTTCTTTCATTGCACAACTAACGTAAATTTTAGCTGCTTATTTATCTATTTACCAACAATTTATTAAAATGTATAAAAAACGATAATAAAAGATTTTAAAATCTATAAAGTGTAAAATTTTATTCAAAATATTCCCCATAGTTCTCTTCT
This sequence comes from Schrankia costaestrigalis, assembly GCA_905475405.1. Classification (NCBI taxonomy): domain Eukaryota; kingdom Metazoa; phylum Arthropoda; class Insecta; order Lepidoptera; family Erebidae; genus Schrankia; species Schrankia costaestrigalis. Next base: position 9,870,240 of record FR997843.1, on the reverse strand, counting down.
AGCAATATGCTACCCATTCTCCTACCAGGTGTTATAACACCGATCATTTTCCAGATTTCCCAGAGGGCCAGGATTACTTTTTATGTAGATTTCCTAAAACGTTAGTGACACAAATACCAACATATCAAAATTTTTTAAAGATCTGAGACCCTTAATAGTTTCAGGAGTATTTGGCTTAATTGACTCCGAGAACGCTTCATACTTATTATTATTTTTATTTTTACTGATCTTAAACACTCAAAACGTCGTAAAAATATGAATAATTTTTAGAAATTCAATACATAAAGTAAAATTCGTTGCAGTTACACCCGTATCGTACGTACGCGCTGTATCGTCGCCGCGCGTATACTGGTGCAACGGTCACTTACACTCACGCGTCACGTAAATCGTAACTACGTAAACTAATGCAAGTAACTTATATCAGTTTTGACCGTTTCCTTGCATTAAGTTGTGTTACTTACATCAGTTTACGAGTTTGTATCGCCGAAACTAAAAGAAATTTTAATTTTTTTCTTACTGATTTGAGAAGAATAGGTTATTTTAAGGCCATTCGAGCAAAAAAGTCATTTTCGTCAATTTGCGGGTTACATTAGTATACGTAGGACCCGTCGGTTTGTCATCTTGTAACTGTGTTGGAGCAGATAATTAGTAAATATTTGGAAGGATGGATCATTTATTGCATTTGATTGAGATTCACATTATACATTGCCTCACAAAACTGCTTGCGCAGTTTATATTATACCTACCTACGTATTTAAAACTTTACTTTAATTATCACCTGCACTAAAATAACATAATATCAGTCATAATGTAAAATAACGGTACGCTACAAGAAATATTATTATTTCTTGTGACTCAAAAGCCAACATTTGCAATGGGTCTTTTGGTACTAAATCTAAATAATTCTGCAATGAATTATGTAGTGACTCTTGTATGTTGAATATAATTTGTCTGCCTGTTAACTTTATAGTTCAACCCCTCAGAAAGCCGCATAGATTTTATCCCAGTTCCAATTATTGGAATAGTTCCAACGAGTACTTAAGTCTGAAATTCTCTTACGTCATATCTAAGCGAATTCATCTTTGTTCAAATGTTTGGCAACATTAACAGAACTAGTTTTTAACTATTCGCAGTAGACGTTTATTATTTTGCATTAAGCTTTCAGCTAGTATTTATCCTTTTCATAATCTTGTCAATCATTAATGTACTTATCATACACAAATCATATCCGCAGTATAAAGGCCTTCACTATGGGACCTCACTGACACGCTTGCCATCAGGTGAACCATCGAATCCTTCAAAGGTAGTGTAAAGGAAGTGATACACTTCAACGACACACGATAACGCTAACAGTGTGTTATCCGTGTGGTGACGGAGTAATAATACAATTTGTCACCACCCCATCTCATCCCATGGGTGTCGAAGAAACCGACTAAGGGACTAACCATAAATATTATCTTTACGAGGTAAAAAGAAAGGAAAACTTGAAATTAAACCCTATACTAATCCGTCTGGCGAGCGTGGTATTAGAAGGCCAAGCATCTTTCAGTCACAGGAGGAGGCCCGTCCCTGCAGTGGATCATTAATGGGCTGTTATGATGAACAGTGTGTCAATTTGATTAGAAAAAGTAATCTTATCGTCATCCACGCACGCTGATTCACACAATCTGTGACCCGGCTTTATAATTTATACCTTCATATAAATGTTTTATAATCTGTGATTATGATAAGGTAGCAATGTTCAAATGTATAGATATTGTAGTGTTGTTATGTGATGTGATGATTATGTCATCGTTTAGTTCACAAAAGGATGAGATTGACACGCAAACTCGGATAAATTACATCTAGATTGTTCCGTTTTATTGTGCATCGTTAGCTACACTAGTATAGGACCTGTATAGACAACATATTAAATTATTAATAGGTAAGCTTGCTTGTAATCAATGTACCTACTACATCAATAAAAGATAACTTTAAATGTTGTATGTGTTCGTGTGGTGAAAGAATAGGTAGGTACACCATGGTATCACCAGCCTATTTAATCTCATTACGAAAGCAAAAGAACGAAAACTGAACTGAACTGAACACATGCATGAATCCCTATAGAATTCAGTCTAGCCGGAGCGGTGTGAATAGGTCATGTTTCCTTCTGTTAACGGAGGAAGCCCGACCTTTCATTGGAATATAAATGCTCTGTTATGATATTAATGTGTATATATTATTGTGCTATTACGCATCATCTAACGTTATAGAACTCATGTTTATGCAATAAAACATTTGTTTAAAAATAACAAAGCAACCGGCATAATGTGCCGGTTCAAATACCTACTACTATAATTGATTCCACATTACCTTGTAACTTTATTAAGTTGATGGATATGAAAAAATAATCGTTTTATATTACGTATGACGTTTTCGTGTAGCTAATTATTACGTTCAAGACATCAACAATCGAATAACAACCCGGTCTGTTTCAATCTGTAATAGATTTTCCATGCGTAGGCACCGCATTCTTATTTCTTACTCATCTTTCGTAAACAATATACAGAAAACAAAATAAAACTTACCTCTTTATTCCGAATCTTTTTGGCCACTTCAATTGCAGGCTGCTTCAAAATATCATCGTAAATAGGAGGTATTTTTTCTCCTTCAACACCATAATATAAACTTAGAAAGAATCTCACTATAGTTGCTAATACAGATCTCAAAACATGTAACACTCTCAGTTTTATACCAATAGGTTTTATAATTATCTCCGTTTTACACATGTTTCTGTAATGTTTAAATACACAAGTCTATTTATAAACTGAAACGATCGATTCAAACGTTGCTTATTTTATTTTACAAACAATATTTCAACTTATGGCAAAGAAACTGCGACAACAACAGTGTACTGTATCGGTAACACAACAACTCGAACTGTTCACTGAACACAATGAATGAACGATGGAAACCGAGGACACATAGCTCGTATCTCCGTCACTATCGCCGTCTCTTTCCTTCACTTGTTTGTGTAAAGAAACCCGTCTAGTGGTTGTGCGTTCAACTTGTCGTCTTTACGGCAATAAGGTTTGGTTGGTTCGTGTTGCCGGGCGGCGTCATACCATCATATCAGACACTCTTATAACTTCTATGAATTCTATACAGCTGTCTACAAACAGAGTGTTATTTAATCTAATATTGTCCTCGCTCAGTTATCAATATTTTGCAGCAGATAACTTACATTAAAACCATTTCGAGACAACGCTACGGTTCAGAAAACAATATTGTGTTCGTTGAACCCAAAATATTCAATAATTGCGATCCAAAGGGGATAATCCAATGACCAAAGGATCAAATTTTGATTAAGCCGGTTCGTATCTGTTGTTATGAATGCGAATAGATACTTATTCATGTTAATAATTCCACAGATATTGATATTGTTTTGTTTATGTAAAATTACTGCGGGAACAGATCTCCTTCTTTGCTAGATGTTGAATGTTAAGCAGTTGTCTCAAGAGACGACCAAGGTCGTCTTTTATATAGTAGGGATGTAATGGGGTAGTGATTTCCTTATTATAGTCTTTATCAGACAGGAAAGGTACGGTGACATTTGATCTTTTCCATGTTACTTAGTTTACTTTTGTAGAATTTAAAAATAAAAGCTATCAATTTATGAATCCAAACTGATAAAAAATTAAAAATATTATTTACACGTTTATATATAATTAAATTATATGAAATATTTGTTTTATATTCCATCTTCAACCCTAATATGTAAAATATAAACCCCTTCGGCCGCCTACGAAACCAGAGCTACGTAACCAGTTACGTGTGAAGAATTTTTTCTCTTGCTACGAAACTAGTTACGTACAAAGAAGATTTTTTTCCAACGAAACTTAATTGTTACGTAGAAAGAAAAATAATTTTAATTAAAAGAAAAACGAAAAGCGTGTAACACGAGAGTGGTTTGGAAGCCGCCGCCTCATTCTCAGAGACGGTTTTGTCCGACAAGAAAGCGGCGGAAAGGGAGAGGAATCGATATTTTTAAAAACGATTTTAGTGTTACTACATCTCTAGTGATGACAAATACTAAACGTCACCGTACCCATAAAATCTGAAAAATAGTATAGTCCGTTATTACACGGAGAAAAATATTTACTATTATGCTTCTTCATCTTTTTATGAATTAGATGAAGACGGTCTAACAAAGATGGTCGTTCCTGGACATGGCCTTCTTTTAAAAAAATCTACGACTTTCCGACACAACTGTATCAGACAACGTCTGTCCTCTGGGAGATTTCCAGATTAAAAAAACATAATAAATTCTCGTTCTAAAACATAATAATACTTTAAAAAAACTGTAACAAATCTTACCAATATTAGTGTCTTCTTCAAAGCTGCTCGGAATATTCAATACAAACTTTGAATCTTCGGTACAGAGACTTAGGTCAAATTTTTCTTTGTTAGAACTTCCAATAATTTCATAACCAGGATAAGTCCATATTATTCTTATGCCATTATAGCATCCAGAATATACGGGCTTGAATGGATTAAGTGCTTCTTTCTGTACTATCAATTTATGGCAAACCAAACCACACAAAGTAGAGCTAAATTCTTTTTAATTTAGGGAACTGGTAAAGTACTGATCAAATTCATACTTACCTAAAATAAGATTTAAATTGAAAATTACAATGAGAAACTAAAATTTAGTAATAAGTAAAAATACTATAAAAATATCATTGCGTAAATAAGCAATAGAAAAACGTCAAAAAGATTGTATCATCATTATTGGTACACAGTTGTCATTTCGGAGCAAAGAGTATGCAACCTCTTCATTTAATTTTTGGTCAGGGAAGTAGTAAGTAAAGTAAAGTAAAGTTTATTTATTTGCAGTCCACTTATAAGTAAATACATTTTTAATGGTAGCCACACTAGGCAATGCCTGTATCGAGGCTACAAAACAAAAACGATTACAAGGACTAATACTTAACCTAGAATACAAAATAAAATTATCTTTAAAATAAAATTTGAAATGGGTGTCTGTATGTGTATGTATATGTTGAGTAGTATTTATGTGTGTGTGTGTGCGTGTGTGTGTAGGTATAAATAATTATTAAGAATTATCTTAAGTAATTGTTCAGTCTCTTCATAATTAAACTGACTAAGAAAATGTTTCACTTTCAGTTTGGTCTCGCGCATTGTATAGTCGAGAACTAAATGGCTTTATCACCTCTAGAGTTAATGTTAGTTGCATGTCATAAAACTATTAGGTTCAATATCGCACAACAAAACATCAGCTAAGGCATGACGCTACTTTGACATATCAGTTCTCTTGTATTAGCAAATAGTCGTTAAATATTTATAAAAACAAGTAGTAAAGTCAACGTTATTGACTGTTACTAGAGCTTATTTTCGGTAAAACTTTTTATTCCAATGAATTTCTCTCTTTTTTCCTTCTATGTCCATCCCTATCATTCCTTGCATGACGTCATTGGTGCATATTTCAATTTAAAGTTTTCGTAATTTCATAATATGAACCAAATTAGGGTAAACCACCTAATCGTTAGAAGTCCTACAATTAATGGCACTTATGAGTTAAAATTGAGTAAAAAGAAAGATAACACTATAGATTATTCAAGTTCAAATATTATTTATTTAATATTTTTACCATATTTTATTTATTTCATGTGTCAACATAGCAATAATTTTATCAGATTTTTTTTATTGGCATTAGTGCCAATAATATTTATTTAATACTATTCAATCACGACATAATAATGATTAAATATATGCAAAGATTAAAGTATTTTATCATTTTATGATATTTTATATTTTAATTTGACACCGAAGTCCACTCTTAAGGTGCCAACAATTGGATGGCTTACCAGCCAATATTTAAATTCTACATTTTCAGTTTTTCAGAAATGACAAGCTTGTAATGTCACGAGTAACAAGTTGACTTTAGTTTTAAATTATTTAATGGTTTTTCATGGTTTTTCACATACAAACTCTACAGTTTAATATAGTGACATTTGTATTGTGTTAGTAGATATTATTATTTATTGCGTTGAAGTGAAAGTTTAAAATAGATTGCACCTTTAATTTAAGCATAGTTTTGATTACGGTCAACCAATGACGTCAAGCTCACGCATAAACATTAAATAACGATCTTAATGAATTTGAATTATGATAAAATGTTTTGTCAAAACTGATAAAGCCATTTCGTTTTCAATTATACTACGTTTAAAATCACATTTCTTTACTATTTTGTTATACAAATACAACAAATATAGTAGTAACATACTCTTTTGATACGAAATTTTAAATTCGTCTTATAAAATGGATTAATAAAATCATTTCGGACTGCATGTCAATTCTCGCTCCTTGAAATCCTTAAAAATTCAGTTAAGTTAACTTTTACTTGTCAAATTGTCACACAATAGGTACCGGACTTGGCTGACCCGATCCGTCATAGGATAGTTGGTGTAAGAACCACTCTAACTCAATGTCTTATCCGTGTGCGTAAAGGCTTTTTTCTCGCTCAAAAAATAGTTTGTTCGCTAAGCTTTTGTATAATATTACCTAAAATATAACTATAAATAATGCAAATATATAACCGCTCTTATTATTATGTAGCAGCGTTATAAAGGTAACAGGGCGAATCTGACCCACTTTGTTTTTTTTCGCGTACAAACACAAAACTAGCTTTAAATTGTCGACTTTAATACAGCTTTACTAATTATATAAAAAAAATTTATGTACCTACCGGGAGAAAAAAGTTATTTGGGTGTATAAGAGTAGAAAGAACCAAATACTGAACATTATTAAGATTGTAGAAAAATGAAATTAACGCGACAGTTTTCAATTATAATGGTTTAGTAACATGCATACACCAGACAAAAAGGTAACCGGCTTGAAGTTGTTGCAAATCAGCTGCGCAGATGTCATATTTGGAACTAAAAGACCGGGAACGTGGGGAGCGGGTGTTTTTATTTTGACCTGTACGTGCGCAAACTTCTCTGAAAGCTAACTTCAGCCCAGCCAAGTTAGGTAGCGCAAACTGTAGGTGTCCAGGAGAATAAACAACATTTTTATAGAACGTGATTTTAATTCTTTGCTATTTGGTTACAAGCGTAATAATGTGAACAGTGTTGTATTAAACAGACTCCTGCTCCAAGTATTATCAAAATAAGCCCAATTGGTTACAGAAATATTTTGAAAAATCTTTTATTTAATGCCATAAAACAATAAACAATTTTTTTATTTTTCTCCTTTCTCCCATACCCCACAACTGTGGGACCTATACCAGTAAGTATTAGGTATATTTAACTACATGTCCCGCTATATTTCGTTCGTGTACGCCATGGGTCATAATGTCCAAACAAAACGCCCGTTTACCTTTAACAATGATGTTATATTAAACCCTTCTAATAAACGATCAATGTTTGAGTTTGGAAAATACGATGTCTCTTTGTACCTCCTTTGTATAATGTTTTATTTTTAAATTGTCATTTGTTTCATATTTTTAGAAAAATTAATATACTTTATTGTATTAATCTATAATTGTATTATATTTTCATATTTAATCTATCCCAAAAATTATACTCACAATATTTCTGAGAGAACACTGTAAGTTTTTTTAATTATCTTTTTTTACATAACTAATAGATCTTAATTCCCGTTGGTCGATCGACCGTGTTTAACAGATAGGTATATACAATAGCTATGTACCTATTAAATGAATGGTGCTATGCAGCAGTTTCAATTAGTCAATGAATTTATAGCAATACAAATTTAACATTAAAAAAGTATTAGAATGGTGTCAGTGATTAATGACAGCCATGAAAATTTGATTTATCCATCGATATTTTTACGATCACATGTGGTACTAGTTTAGTACTGTTTTGTGTTTTTTTGGTGTACACACAGCAACACATCAAGTTAAACATTTTCATTTGAAATTGTGTCTTATTTCAAGGTATTAAGGTACATGAGTGTCTAGCTTGATGTGTTGCTGTGTGTACAACGTTTTTTTAGTTGCGTTATACTTAAGTACCTTCTTACTTTTTACTTTAAAATAGAACCTAATCGAAAACCTCCTTTTTTACAGTCAGTTCAAAAGACCTCATCCTTATTTCAAAATCTCTTGATTGAGGTATCTTTTTGTCAGAATATGAAAATTCTTTTTATACCAAATGGTGACGTAAAGTCGAACACCTGATGGTAAGCACGCTTGTCCATACATTTCCCTATTTCCCTAAATTAGACCTACATTTAATTTCAACATTTTAATTCATTAGAAAATATCTAAATCCTTTAATCTTACTTGCAGGTGTGCTGTCTTACAGCTTACCTATTCAGGTCATTCATGGCAATGTTTTAGCTCAAAATTTTATTCATTTGATTCAGAAAACGGGGTCACAGGCTTCGCTCGCAGGCGGGGGCTTAGTCTTCAACAGAACTTAATCCTAATCCTCTTATTTCTGTTTCAGAATAAAAATGGCGGATTCACCAGAAATACAAGACACGTCCAAAAACAATTCCCTTAAAATATCATTACCGACTGTACTATGCACTCCCGATTCTGACGACAATGCAGATATTTCAATGAAAAATTCATTTGTTTCTTCCGAATCTAAACTATCTCTTCCATCTAATTTAAATACTCCTACTTCTCCATTGAATTTAACTTCCCCTGTGTCGTTACCGTCATCACCATGTGTGAAATCCGCCCCACAATCATCACATAATTCATTACTAAATCCGATCCCGAAAGAAGCGACTTTGAACGAACAAGATACATCGAAAAAGGTTAATGCTGGTTCGGCGACAGGTAAGTGTTTTTTGCAATAATTTAAAAACGATAACTACTTTGGACGTGTCACTTTAGTATAAGTCACTAATGATAAATTGCTGTTTAAATAGTAAAAACCGTAAAACTTAAAAAATCTTAATATGAGAATAGCATCAAATTAAAAAATCAGTTACTACTACGAAATATTTCTTAACCATTTTAAAATGAAAGTAAGTTAAATACCTACGCTACAATTAACTCTTAATATCTTAACATTGATTGTTCAAATGATTAAACAATCCTTATCGAGAAATAAGTAGGCTTTAACCTAAAATGTAAGTATTCCTTTTGTTACGATATTTACCATTCATTTCTCAATTAGCCCCGTCTGCACCGAAACTGTCATCAAATATAATCTGTCCCGAATAATATAATAACGAAGACTTCAGGCGTATTTACCATCTTAGTTGTTTGATGGCTCGACCTAGTTCTACAACGAGTACAAGCTGTCACCACAGCTAGAACAGGCAGGTTGAAATTTAATTAAATACATAGAGACCTTCTGTTTCCTCTATATAAAGCTGGTTGCAGATAGTAGGTATTCGCTAATCCATGTATGTATGTATCTTATGTTTTACTGTAAGAACAGGCATCTTTGTGTAAAGTTTTCCCTCTTTGCTATAAATATTGATTGATCTAACTGACAGTATAATACTAGACACTGCTAGAATTATGTGGGATCAACCTTTATTCTCCTTACATACGTATTAGTCAATGAGTAATCTTTTGTTCTATTGTGCTTTTATTCGCGGTTTCATCGATTGTGTAGTTACGACTATCTACTTTTGGAAGATTAAAGAATCATAAGAATCATAGTAGTAGAATATCCTTTGTACGCAATAAATAACAAAAGCGGTTCACTTATTTTCGCTTCTATACGTACTTTAGAAGGGATAACATTAATACGGATTTATGGTTTGTTTCATAACCAATTATTTGTCAAGCAAATGTTATCCTAGGGATAATATTGACGATTGGACAGTTTGTCGTTTGGATCAATCATTGTTGTTTGAAGGAAACTTGTGTCAATCAGTGGACGTCTGTTAGATTGAACTTTTGTTTTAAAGAATACCATAGAAATGTCTGATGAATTTCTTAGGTTCATATTATAAATATTCTGACAAAGACAGAATTTTCTATTCGTTATTTATATTGAACTCTTTTCTTACAAAAAGGTTGTAATGCATATTTTTAATTCTGGCGATCGAATTTCTTAAATAAGGGGCTTAATAAGGGACTAATAGGTATTTTTATATTCTGGTCACGTCGCGTCGTTCATTAAGGAAGATGTCATTTGCCATGTTTAATAAGAACTAACGAATATTATATTTATATCTCTTTATATTTGATATTTTGTCCGTGAGGTTACATACTAAAGATTCTTAGTATTTAACTTCTAACTTAATGCAATTACTTTACGTCTTTTTCGCCTGCCCTTATCCCATTTACTTGGGGTCGGCACAAATGGTTTTTGTTTCCATACTCTCCTGTGAGCCTATATCATGATTCACTCCCTTTACTTTCATATTCATCATATTATCATAACAGCCCATTAATGTCCCACTTCAGGGACCTTCCTTTCATGACGGAGGGATAATTGGCCTACTAACACCACGCTGGCCAGACGGATTGCTATAGGGTTTGATTTCAAGTTTTCTTTCTTTTTATATCGTAAAGATAATATTCACGGATAGTCCCTTAGTCGGTTTTTACGAGACCAATGAGATTAGATGGGGTGGTGACATATTGTATTCTTACTCCGTCACCACACGGAGAGTACTTTCATGTTAATAAAATATTAATAAAAAAGGGTTTAATTAAGACGGTTATTATCATCGTTGGTATCAAAATTTCATTGTCTTTATGTAACAAAGTAATTACATTATTATCTTATCAAAGACGTTATCGGAGGGAACGTGCGAGTCAATGTCATGAACAAAATACATAGGTTAATAATGAATAATTTTGTATAGGTACGAAATGCAAAAATAACTCGAAATGTTGATGTTATATTCACAAAATCAGGATAAATAAGTTTTGAGGTTTTGTGAAGCAAATGAAAGTATATGAATAATATCCGAACATATTTTCGTATTTATCTAGTAAGTAATAAGAAGCTATTTGCCATTAATACTAGTACAGGTACCTTACACATTCACCCATTGTATCTTTCCCTAAAAGATCCTGTCCACCATCAATCACTGTGCGATTTTCGCGAAACTTTCTACCACGAACAACTGTTTTGTGGAACAAGCTCGCTGCGGCGATATTTTCGGACCGTTACGACTTGGGGAGCTTCAAGAAACGAGCGTACTCCCTTTTTAAAAGTCGGCAACGCATCTGTGATTCCTCTGGTGTTGCGAGTATCCATGGCCGGCGGTGATCACTTACCATCGGGTGACCTGCTGTCTCGTTTGCCTCCAATTACATTTAAAAAAAGAAGCACCATCAAACAATATACTATTACCTAAGTAAAGTACCGTCTGAAACCTTTTATTAGGTAAATATTAATAAAACCGTCAGTAAGCAAACAACACCGGAATATTATATTTATTCGAGGGGACTATATTGGCGTTCGGTTTTCATTATGGGGAAGCAATCGCTCTGCTGTAATCTAGGTTAATCATAATGACTAAACGTAGACGAGAAACAATTTTAATATTATTGATTTTAGATATTAACCCTTTCACAGTGCCGCCAGGAGACACAATAGTAAAACAATGCACATGTACCATTTAGGGTAAACTGTACTGGGAACGTGTTAAAAAAATAAATAAACGGTTACGGAGATTGGTTTGCGAGTGTTAAATTTATTAATATATTCGCTATTATTTGACGACGATATAACGATTAAGATATTTTGAAAGCTACTTAACAGCCGCAATACAATACAACTTTCGGGGATAGGGAAAATATTACGGTATTTAAATTTGCAGCTTTGTTGGCAGTAATTACCTATCACAGTGTATTCCTACCACAAATTTCACCATGCAGGCTTCTAATGATAAGAAAAACTAAAACCTTTTAGCATTAAAAACAAACGGAAGAAAATCGACGAATTGGAAAAACAAAAGAACTTCTAGCAATGCACGGTAGAGTTCTATAGGTATGCTATGACCTCTATGTAGAACAAGAGAACACAAGCGAAGCACAAAACAAAGCGTTTTCTGCGACACAAAAATAAACAAATTAGATAGGTGAATGTTATCTCAAAAAAAAAATATAAAAAAACATCTTCCATATTATTTCTCATTTCCATTCCGTATAATAAACCTTCGTCTTTAAAAGACGTGTCGCTTTTGTCGCTCTCATCACTATGGGCGCCTTCAAATTTGCCGCTAAGTGTCGCGCGGAGGCAGCGCGACTGCAGCGCTGCGGTCGCGCTGCCGTCGCTAGGTTTGAGAATGGTAGTGTTGTGTTTTAGTTTTACGATGGACTCAGACGAAAATACACTGCTCTTAGTGTTACTATTAAAAAGAAAAAGTATTCTAAACAACACTAGTCGATCGATGAACGAATGCGGGGACGCAGCGCGGGCGTAGCGCTGCAGTCGCGCGTTTTTTATCTCTATGAATTTACAAAACAGCGCGACCGCAGCGCTGCAGTCGCGCTGCCTCCGCGCGACACTTAGCGGCAAATTTAAAGGCGCCCTATTTTTATCTTTGAAAATGAATATTCGCAAAATGCTTCCGTTTTTATGAAAACTGCATTTTAAAATGATTGCACATTTTACAAAGGAAGTTAATAATTTATGCTCTGCACAAATGTTTATAATATTGTTTATAAAATAAAATAAATAAATAAAACTTAAACTGTCTGAAGGATTATAGCTCAACTGCTTACAATTAAAGGCCAAAACTAAACTAAAATACAACTTTATTTTTTATCAACGTATTCGTATAATCGTCTGGGACCCATAAAAGCTTTATAAAAACATAAAGTACTAAAAGCTCCTTTAAGTTCCAGAGAAAATATATTTTCCCTAAGGAAAAATTCTTTAGTTAAAGATAAAAGCAATATGTACTTAAATATAAAAATAAAACTTATATTGAAACCGATGGTAACTATGTAGGTACTTTATATTAACACACTTATACCTACTCGTATCCTGATGATAGGAGAAGAATTGTTACCTCTCAATCTCATCCCATCCCGTGGGTGTCGTAAAAACCGACTAAGGGACTATCCGTGAATATTATCTTTACGAAATAAATAGAAGGAAAACTTGCAATTAAACCCTATACCAATATGTCTCGCCAGCGTGGTATTAGTAGACAAAGTATCCTTTCGTCACGGGAGGAGGCCCGCCCCTGCAGTGGGACATTGATGGGCTGTTATGATGACAAAACTCTCAGGACAAGATTGGCTGGCAACACTCTGTTTTCTTACTCCTGTGGAGCTATATCATCCGTTAATTTCATGCCTGGACTCTATTCGCGCTTTCGATCAATTTCGATATACTTAGTCATATTGCCGTCTAGTATATAAAAAAAAACATCTTCCATATTTCTCATTTCCATTCCGCATCATTCCACACTTTCGTCTTAAAAAAGTAAAAGACGTGTCGCTTTTGCTGTCATCACTATTTTTATCTTTGAAAATGAATATTCGCAAAATGCTTCCGTTTTTATGAAAACTGCATTTTAAAATGATTGCACATTTTACAAAGGAAGTGAATAATTTATGCTCTGCACAAATGTATTTGATATTTTTTATTTTTAAAGAAACTTTTGTACTGGTGGCGAAAACACTTTTTTTATTTATTCTCTGTGGAATACTTATAGCTATTGGTACACTATAATTAACAATTTGGTTAGAAGTACTTACTAGGATCAAGTATTTTTAAAATTAAACATTGTGAACATTTATTTTGGTCAAAATCAATTTATCAACAACATAGTAAAACGGAATAGTTAGTAACACTAATTACCTACATAAAGTACTGTCAGCAACCATAATTATTTGTCTTATCCCAACAACAACGTAGCACGTAATTTGTTTTTTTTTAATTTTATTAGGTAAGATGGCAGCATTGTAGCGTTATGTCTAACAATCTGTCAAACTGTTGGACCTATCATTGTGATAGCTACTTTTTTTTTCACCCGCATTTTAATCCCAGGCCAGGCCTCGGTAATCTACTAAGAAAGTAGCCCTATGTCCAAACCGGCTGATGTAAGGATTCTTGCTGACTAAAACTGCCCCTGGGGTCTAGTTGCCCTAAAGAGGCTATTATACATAAACAAAATGTCTTCTCGAGACAAAAAGTTCGAGAAGGTGGTTCATAGTTGAAGCTTCGTCTCATTAAAAACGACGCCCGTTTGATTTGCTGTATGAAAAAAGCGCGCTTGTGTTCAGATCATGTTAATTTGAATGACTTGAGACAGCTACTAAAGCGCCCAGGAGCTTTTATGGCGTTTATTTTTTTAGTCGATTGCCCCACAGTAGGTACAGTCACGAGCAATAATATGTACACATTGTCAAATTTTCTAAACTATCTGTTCACTTATCTAGACATTAGAATACCAAAATTATTTCGGTAATTGTAAGAGGTTCCGTACAGTTTAGAATTAATCTTCGAATTTTTAATTTTGGATTAGCAGAACTTTAGATAACTGTATTACAAAATGTGAAAATGTGTACATATTATTGCTCGTGACTGTACACAACATTTTTGGAGTAAAATAACCTTTACCACAATTGTTATTTCAGTTCAAAATCAATAGAAACGTTGAACACAGAAACGAAAGAGTTTTTATTGTAAAGGATTTATGTGAACAATGTGTGTTCAATTACATGAATAAGCCATTGTTAATGATGAAAGGAAAAATCTGTACATTGTCTACGTTAGAATTAAGTAGACATAGTTACGTAATGTAGCGTTGTAGACGAGATAATAGAATCTTGATTTTGAATTAGCTACGAATAAAATGTACTTAGTTAATTTCTTTATTTACCATAGTATTATTCATTTCTTTATTTAAATAAATTGAAAAATATTGTAAATAATAGAATAATTATTTGGTATAATCGGGAATAACAGGCGAGGAAAAGCATGAATCAGCTTTCTCTGAGTATATGTTCTAGGATCAGATGCTTTTCCAATTACGCTACCTGAGCGCTTGGCTCAAGACCCAAAGACGCGTGTTTGGTAATGTTATCCTTTATTGTTCATATTACTTAAATAGGGTAAACAGCAAATCTAGCGTAAGAACTAACAACAAAAAATGTAATGTAATTTTATTCATTCTGATAATATTTCTAACTGAAGCGGTAAAAATTAAAACACATAACTGTTTTTATTTGTTCATTCGTGCAGCTGACTCAGCTTTATGAAATTCAGAATTTAAATGTTACTGACCTGACTTTATTAATTGCGCTTTTGTAGAATAACAAAAAGTATTTATCTTATTTTGCAAACATGGAGTTGTTTTGTTTATTTTAAACTAATAAGGTGACCTGTGTAGCGGTTTTGGTATTGCTACGCAGAAGACGCGGCTACGATCACAGCACTAATCAAACATTTGTGTAAGTACATGAATTTGGTTGTTTAATTTGGTTTGGGTGTTTTCTTATCGATATTAAGTACTTATGTTTGTATTTATAAAAATTAAGTCTAGTACCGTACCCATAATATAATTTCGGATTAGTTTGAGACTACGGGTTTGATGGCGTTGTGTGGAAATGTGTTACGTCTTACGTCCACACATTTTCATTTCCTCTCACATCTCCCTGACCACACTGTATTTTAATATTATTTTTCTAATATTAAAGGGCAAAATCATTCACAATTGCCGCCTGTATCCAATCAATGGTTTGGTTAACCACCGTTTAATAAATACACAAAATTACTGTCACCAACATAAAATGAAATTCCTACTCATTAAGACTTTTATTGTCAGATATCGATTCCTTTTACTAAATGGAAACAAATAAAACTCTGAACTCGTAAAATAAACACATAACTATTAAATAATACTTGAAAAGATCATCATTATTTTACTGTTCTGATTTAATGCCTATAAAACTCTGAGAGAATAATAAAATGCTTTGTTTATCTTTACGTTCCCTTCAGACAATACAAATATTAGGATTTGAATACTATTCGTACCTTACAAGATGCTATTTTCTCACAGAGTTCCCATTTAAACTGACACAAGTTTTGCAATTAAGTAGACAAGTTAGGTAACTTGTGAAAGATCGTTCGCCTGTTAAAGTATTTACGTTTCAATTATTTTGAGCGAACAATCGATCGGCCGTCTCTAAGCAACATGCCTAGCTACTTCATCATTATTGTTGAAAAACAATGTCAGCTGAAAAACATTAAACATTTTCTTTCATAAATAAACGTGATATTGAACTTCAACTTGAGAATATCTGTTAATAAAAGACCCTCATATATAAGTATACTCGTTGAGATTACTACGCAACCCCAATAAACATGAGGATTTAGCAATTTTTGTCAGGATGAAAATGAGGAAACTCTCTCATCGACTTCATTCATATTCCGCAGTAGAGCGCAGAGCGCGGAGGAGGCCGGGCGTGCTCCCGTGCCGCTGTCCACGACAATGCCGATACTAATTCGCTTTAGTTTCCTTATCTGAGTGAAGTGAAGTGGCAATTAGTTCGTCGTATGAATCTAAACTAAAACCTCTCAGCATAAACTATTTATGGCCTACTATTAAAACCTTCTTTAATGAACAATAAAGAAAATATAAAAGTTAGGCATTATCGTACATAATTTCGGGAAGTTTGTGTGTGGGGAAAGTTTTTTTCTTTTTCTATGTACGTAAATAGTTGATAAAGAAAATATTAGGTTGAAAGGAGACTTATGTAAAGAGTTTCTAATAAATGTAGGTATTTAAATTTGGAACTTTATTATGTGCCAGGATTGAGTTGTTTGACATAAAGTGAGGCAGGATGCCTTGTTGTGGTTGCTGGTGGAACGGCAGACAGAGGCACCGGCCCCCCGACCAAGACACCACAGGTTATCTTACAGTTCATTTTCTTTGGAAAATTGCTTGTTCAATATAAATGGATGTTGAAACCAATGGATCGTGTTATATACTCGTAGTAAGCGCTTCTTTGTTCAATGTTTTATTTCGCTTGACTTGCTTTTACGAGTATGTGTGGAAATTTTACACGCATGATTTTTTCATTTTTCTTTATGTCACACTGGCTGTAATGCGTGTTTTTTATTTTTATTAATCGACCTGACGCAGATTTGGAATTAGGTGTATTTCCTTTTTTTGATTGTATGTATGTTTGTAACCTCAGAAGTCAGTACTTTCTTCACCCATTTTAATAACACCTTTTTGTTTGAAATGGTGAATCTCTAATTCTATAAAAAAAACATTTTTCTCACATTATATAGAACCATGTATCGCGGGACAGAAACAAACCAATTGAAAATACATACAACAAATAAAAGAGAAAATTTTGAATCAAACCAGCAACCCAACTAGAGATACTGTTTTTGTGCCCGTAGTAGTTCAAGGCTTTCTCGACATTATCTTCAAGAATTCCTCCTCATAACTACACCAGAGATAAATACACAGCTACGTGACAAATTACCCAAACATTTACATAAACGTTCCTTATCTCTATCCTAGTTAACATCTCGACATTACCGAGCTCAAACAACTCGAGTAAAACAGAGGGTTTAACTAGTGTTATACATTTCCTTTATGTCATTAATTGAGAAAGGTACACAGAACCCTGATTGTACTATGTAACACTGGCTGTACATGCGGATTTTTATTTTTATTAATCGACTCCTAAAAGAGGAGAAGGTTTTCCATTCGGTTGTAATTTTGTTTTTGTCTGTATGTATGTTTGTTACCTCAGAAATCAGTCATTTCTTTATTAATGTAAATAACACTTTTTTATGTATAATAGGGTACCTATATACAAAAAAGTATATAAAATCATCAGGTATTAAATCAAGAAACCGTTGATGTATCCTTATAGCATCAAAATTTCTAAACATTATCTTCAATCATTTCTCGTAATAAATAACAACAGTAAAGAGTAGGTAATATACAAGCTACGTGACAAATTTACCCAAACATTTACATAAACGTTCCTTATCTCTATCCTAGTTAACATCTCGACATTACCGAGCTCAAACAACTCGAGTAAAACAGAGGGTTTAACTAGTGTTATACATTTCCTTTATGTCATTAATTGAGAAAGGTACACAGAACCCTGATTGTACTTTATTATGCCCTTACCCCATTATCTAGTTGCTTCAAACATTGAAACTATAAACTAAAGGGTCCTTTTGATACTTGTATATCTGTTAATACTAGCATATTGTATTAAAGTTTTCATTATGGTTACATAGAAAGTATTTTTGTATTTAATTAGTGAGTGAAAGGGTAATTTATTTACTTGGGTATTTATTATACTCTTCATATCAGCTAATAGACATCTACTAGAGATATTACTACTGCTAGAGATAGGTCTTCCTCAAATGACTCGCGCGCGTTCCTGCACGTCTATCTTTGTTATCTATTGGATATTAGTACATCTCCGTGTGGTGACGGAGTAAGAATACAATATGTCACCACCCCATCTCATCCCATGGGTGTCGTAAAAACCGACTAAGGGACTAAACGAAAATATTAGGTATCTTTACGAAGTAAAAGTAATAACTTTGATTCAAAATCCTTCATATTATGGTTAAGACTGATAAGACAAAATATCTATTTAAATACTGCAAATGAGTTCTATCTGATATGAAATGTCTAAAGTAAGAACCATTTTCTTCACAAATAATTGAACACTACGAACTAAAGTAACGAACTTCCTGCTAAAGCTGAATGGCTTATCCTTGAATAAGGGTGAGATTTCTATGGGGTAACAAAGATCTGTTGAAGTATAATAGGATAAAACCTCTTTGTTCCTGTTAATCATTGCGACACAAGTCCAAGGACTTAACAGATTTTCACGTTTATCACGTTTTTCAAACGAATACCTACTTTTTCTTTATAAATTCAGTTACTTTTGTGAATTATTTTGTTTTTAATTATTATACTCTGTAAAGCGTAAGCGTGTGGTCACGTGTTTTTAATAAACATAAATATGTTAGCTTTTTTATGGTTTGAAGCAGACACAATTTGTTGTTAGGTATTTCAAAATGTGCTTTTTAATAAGTAAAAGCTTTGGTTAGTCGATCTGGTTTATATGGTCTGCTTAACTTATTGATTCCATCACAAGAATAACATGTAGCATAAAATAAATATATGATACTTTATCTCATCACCCCTTTACTAAAAACAGGCTCTGGGAAAGTCCTCATATGTTATTTCAACAAAAAGAAAAGAAGGAAAGCTTGAAACAAAACCAATTTCCAACTAAACATTTGTTGGCCAAGTTTCCTTTCGTTACCGGAGGAGGCCCGTCCCTGCCAAACTTTATCATAGCAGCTCACTAATGTGCAGGGATGGGCCCCTCCCGTGACGGAGAGATACTTGGCCCACTAATACAACGCTGGCCAGACGGATTGGTATAGAGTTTAATTTCAAGTTTTCCTTCTATTTACTTTGTAAAGATAATATTTACGGTTAGTCCCTTAGTCGATTTTTCCGACACCCATGGGATGAAATGGGGTGGTGACATATTGTTTTCTTACTCCGTCACCACACGGAACAAATTTCATCAGTCTTCGTATGATACATCCATTCGAGTTTACTTTCTTTTCTAAGATATTACTGCTTTTAATTTTTAGTAGATGACATTTACGACGCCCATGCAACAAGAAGGATTGATAGCATCCATACTAATATTATAAATGCGAAAGTAACTCTGTCTGTCTGTCTGTCTGTTACGCTTTCACGCCTAAACGGCTGAACGGATTTCGATGAAATTTGGTACAGACAATCTTTAGACCCTGAGAAAGAACATAGGCTACTTTTTATTAGCAATCATATTATATTTTGATTTCATAGAATTTTGGCGGGAAAGCTGTGTCACGTGACCTGTGACGTCATAGAATTTTGGTCACGTGACCTGTGACGTCATAGAATGTTGGTCACGTGACCCGTGACGTCATAGAATTTTGACAGATGAGTCGTGACGTCACAGAATTTTGGCGGGAAAATATTTTTTGACAGTTGAGTCGTGACGTCATAGAATTTTGGTTACGTGACCCGTGACGTCATAGAATTTTGACAGATGAGTCGTGACGTCACAGAATTTTTGACAGATGAGTCGTGACGTCACAGAATTTTGGCGGGTAAATATATTTTGACAGCTGAGCCGTGACGTTTTTGAATTTTTGACAGATGAGTCGTGACGTCACAGAATTTTTGACAGATGATTTGTGATGTCATATTATTTTGGCGGCTAAATATTTGATACCTCTGTCACTTTTGACAGCTGTCAATTTTGACAGATAGGCGTGACGTCATAGAATTTTTGACAGATGAGTCGTGACGTCACAGAATTTTGGCAGGAAAATATATTTTGACAGCTAAGTAGTGACGTCATTGAATTTTGGCGGGAAAAATAGTATTGAAATAGCTGAATCCTGACGTTATCACAATTTGGCGGGAAAATAAATAGGTTTGTACAGGATGTCCCACTACAGGGACGGGCCTCCTTCCTTGACGGAGGGATACTTGGCCTACGAATACCACGCTGGCAGACGGATTGGTATAGGGTTTAATTTCAAGTTTTCCTTCTTTTTATTTAGTGAAGATAATATTCACCTTATTTGTTAGGCACTAAAGTGACACACCTTTGCTTATCCTATCCTACTAATATTATAAATGCAAAAGTTTGTGAGGATGGATGGATGTTTGTTACCCATTCATGCAAAAACTACTAAATGGATTTTGATGAAATTTGGAATATAGGTAGTTTATGGTGTAAAATAACAATTAAGCGGGTAATACCGCGGGCATCAGCTAGTTTTTAGTTTCTCACCATACTTACCACACTATACTTACCATTTCAAATTGTATAGAACCTTCAATGTTAAACTACATTTTCTGCCAACAGTACTGTATAACTGGCTGATACATACAAAGCTCAAACGTGAAACGGACAATCAATTTAAACCGTGGTAGAATTGCATTTTCAGTGCCATATCAGACGTTTTACCTTTACCACGCTTAACTATTTTATATCTAGGTATCTCGTATTCAATACACGAACATGTATGTATAACATTTTTGTTTTATACTTTTTTTATATATCTTTTCTTAAGTACATGTTTGTTAGGGGATTATTACAAACTAGCTGACCCGTGCCCACTTCGTTAGGCCGCGAAAAAAACGAGTCACTTTTTTAAACTTATTTCATTACTGCTCCACTCCTATTAGTCATAGTGTGATACTATATAGCCTATGACAGTCCCTGATAAATGGACTATTTAACACAGAAAGAATTTTTAAAATCGGTGCAGTAGATCCAGAGATTACCCCCTACAACGTCACAAACACAAAAACTTTACCTCTTTATAATATTAAGTATAGATATAAATTTTACGAACGTAAAGAATTTACAGGCTGAGGACAATAATTGGAAACCTAACCCTGCTTAACGTAAGATAACGCAAAGCAACGATTGACTTTGCAACTACATGTTATGTTGAGACAACAGATAAATATACTTTAATTAATTTTTATTTGTAAATAGTTACATAAAACATATATTTTCCAATTTCCCTGTGTCATTTTTTCCGACTCGCCCGGGGACGGGAAGGTCGTAGTCCAATACCACATTTTATGCATATTTTTAACTACTGAGTTATACACATAATTGTTTTTGACATGGTGGCATACCGGCCGTGATTTGCGGCTCTCGTGAAGTCGCGGTTTTGAAACTGACGCAAGCCTATTGGAATACACACCACACTTCTAAGCCTTCCATATGTTTGTCAAATTAATTGCTGCCAAAAGTCCCCGATACAGGGTTTCAAATGACCTATAAAACTTATAAAATGCATAAATCATCCGTAAACTTATCCTCTTTTGCACACCAAAGATACAAAAAGCAGAAATTCAATATAAAAAGTTGAACGTTGCATCCGTATCGACACTCAACGAACCAAGGAATAAATGCCAGGTGTTATGTCTTATTGTAGTTCTCACGGTACGGTAACACAGACGCTCAATACCCTTCTACGAACAGTGAATTGTTTACCTTTCTACTTACTAGACAGAATGTAAGCCTGATTTCTTTATACGTCTTTGAAGGAAAGTCTGTAGAGGTTGTATTATTCGTTATGTTATGTTTTTTATGGGAAAGTCATGTAAACATAGTAATAGGTACAAAGATGTTGTACCTATTACTATGTTTTTAGACAGTGTTTATTTTGTACTTTTTAAAAACACGAATACTTGTAGTCCGACGATTTTTTTTTCATGTCGTATGCTTATGTTGGTTATTATTTAGAGCAGCAAAGAATGAATATAATTCTTGTGTACTAGTACTGTATTGCCTACAATGGTGTTTTTTATGTTATGATTGATTTATAACAAAAACATTTTATTTAATTTCTATTATATGTACATAGTAAAATCTATAACATTATTCTATAAACAAATGCTTACGATTATTGTAAACATTTTTTTTATAATTTCGTAACAACATTCATTTAAATCTCAACCGCCACTAAGTTTTAAATGAATGTTGTTTAACTTTAGCTCTATGTATAAAGAAAATGTTTTATGCTACGTGTCATTAAGTACCAATAAAGAGTGTTATACCTATACCTACATAGGTATACTTCTTTTTCCATATGATGACTAAAGCCCGATTTACACATCGACAATATTACGACATACTTGTCGATGTGTAAATCGGGCATTAGGAAGAATCCATATGGATACATAGACATATTAAGTCGTAAATTCATGTATCCTACTTACAGGAAAAGTTTCAAGATATTTTCTCTACGAAAAGGAAATAAGGAAAACTTCAGATCAAACATTGTATAGGGAATGTAATGTTTTAAAAGCTCAATTTTCTCGTTACTGTAGAAGATATTATGATAAGTAGCTATTTCTGCAAATAAAAAAAAAATATACATAAAAACATAAGTATATTTCTGTTAACAACACCAATTTTACAAAGTACGATATAAATTTGTGATACAGTTTAATGACGTCACATTTCGTAGTAACCGCACAATTTTGCGGTTTGCAATAAACGTGCGCTTACCTGCGAAAGTGTTGTTGTGAATAAACTCTCTGACGATACTAACTTGGCTATTCAAACATACGAGTATATACTATCCTGTAATCACAACAGCCCATTTATCACAACTGGCCTCCTCCCGTGACGGAGGGATACTTGGCCTACTAATACCACGCTGGCCAGACGGATTGGTATAGGGTTTAATTTCAAGTTTTCTTTCTATTCATTTCGTAAAGATAATATCCACGGATAGTCCCTTAGTCGGTTTTTACGAAACCCATGGAATGAGATGGGGTCGTGACATATTGTATTGTTACTCCGTCATCACACGGACGGATCCTGTAATAATAATACATTAATTAATTAATCATAAGATCTACTTTGAAGTATCCTTGTAAAAATATAGCTCAAGTTGCGGAGGAATTATTGAGTTATGAGTTAACAAACATTTAAAACCGAATTGACAAACTTTTATTTATTTATGTAACCGTTAAAAAAAGTACCGTATGAAATTAGGTTCACCTGTACAGAGAGTTTAACGATGGCTCAGTCCGAATCTATTTATCAATGTCGTTTTATTATTCCCAGGAGTCTAGGGGCTTTTTGGATTTCGTTTATATCTTTAATCCTATATTTGCCTATTTTTTGGTTTATGTTTTTCAATACAGCGTTTTTTTTATTACCTTTCAATGCAAATCTTTGTGGGCGCAAACATGGATATTTGCATAGAAAATAAGGTGTTTTCTATGTATTTAGGAAACAATGGAAAAAAAGTATAGCTGATAACCGTATTCCCCCCCTCTGAGGCGTTGAATTTATTTTCATAATATTATACATATTACAATCCAAGCATTTTTTATAATAGGTATGTGTGAACGGTTATTGTATACAATGCTGGCCAGACTTGCCATATTTATTGACTTATTAGTCGCGAAAAGGCAACCGACGAGGCATCAAATAATTATTTACTCATGAAAGACCTCAAAACAGCCTTAATGTCTTAATGGAATTCTTCCAGTCAACTAGTAAAAATAATACACATTTTTATATTAACTACTACAATCACATGCACAGACTCAACTAAAAATAGCTTCATAATTTTCTCTATGAAATAATAGGCAGCTAGTTTGATTACTAAAGCAATTTAAACAGCTATGTACCTAGTCGAGTTCCTAGTAGACCTTAAATACACGAGTATTAAAGTCAAGTATAACTTAAAGTTAAATTTTAACTAAGCTACATCTTGGAACTTGGAAGTACGTAACAGACAAAACTTTCTGGCTCTCATTAAAGTTAATTTGTGACCTAAATGATCAAAGTTTTAAACTGAGGAGGTTTTACGTAAGAATATGTATGCTAAGACCCAATGTCTACACTTCTATAAATCTATACTTCTATACTAACTATAAATTCTATACTAATATTATAAAGAGGTAATGTTTGTGTATTTGTGAGTTTGTGACGTTGTAGGGGGTAAAATCTGGATACCTGAAACGATTTAAAAATTTTTTTTTGTGTTGAATAGTCCATTTATCGGAGAGTGTCATAGGCTATATAGTATCACGCTATGACTAAAAGGAGTGGAGCAGTAAATAAATATGTTTAAAAAAGAGACGCGTTTTTTTGCCGCCCAACGAAGTGGGCACGGGTCAGCTAGTTACGAGTATCTTATATTCGGCCTTTTCTAGTTAGGCTTGGACAAAAAATTAGCCTAGCGTTATCACTCTAGGCAAGATTGGTAATGGGGCTTATGTCAAATTTTCCTTCTTAGTTTAATGATAATATCAACAATCATTCGAAAAAGTAAAATTAGAAAATTATAACTATACTTTTCGAAAATTGTATAGTGTAGTTTCACATTGTAATGTTCTGTAGCTAATTTTGAACGGCCCCTTGCCACCTACCGTGTTATAAAACCAGCTTTCCGGTACGCGATAGTCAATCTAGAGCCTTTCAGCTTCAAAAGGCGTTCGTTGTGACTTGTGTTATCGTTCTACGAGCTGTACTTTTTCCGGATATATTGGAAACAACGTTCTATATTAGTATGTAATTTGACTAAACACTGGTTAAAGACTTCAGTTAAGATACAATGTAATTTAACGAGAGAATACGTTCAAGCCTTTCAATCGTTACTCTAGGTGACCTGAACTTGTGACGTAAGATATATATTTGATGTAGCCCATAGACACCTGACGTAGGTACTGTGGAAACGGATCAGGTTGATCTTTAAGCTAGTTGCATATGCACAAGCCAAGCGAATAGTAATATTACCGTATGTTAATATTGGTAACTACTCACAACGATATCGTAGGTGCTAAAAAAAACAAACCTCTAATGCTACCTACTCGTAGGTACCGCCTACGCTATCCACCTTTACCTAAAATAGATCGCGTCTAAGCACGCGATTTGCACAGAGACTGTGGAAAAATGCAGTCACTGTGGTGGCGACCACCTAAGAGCTGCTTGTCCGGACTGGGCCGCAGGTGTTGCTCCAACATGTCGAAACTGCTCAGGAGCTAAAATGGATAAAACAAACCATAACGCGTTCAGCACCGAGTGTCCGATTAGGCGAAAGTGGGATATGTTGGCGAGAGGTAGCATTGCTTACTGCTAAGGACAGGATACCTGCTCATGCTTTACAAAGGAGTTTTATTCCGATAATATGCCACGCATATCAAGATAGACACCCAAGATATGCTTTAGAGGCCGTGTCAAGTCCAAAATCATCACACTCACTCGCTGCCAAAATCCATGAAAACCTCAAGCGTGCTCTGATTCAGAGCAAAAATGTACTTTTGTTCTGGATCAAAGCACACGCTGGGCTGGAAGGCTATGAACCCGAGGAAAATTTCGTGAACTAAGCGACTTTGAGACCGAAGAAACAGCACAATTACGAGCGATGCATAATCTCTTTCGTGAAGAAAAAGAAACGTTAATTGTAGCTCCATAAACGGAACAGTCGCTATAGGGACGGTGACACGGCTTCGATAACAAGAGTTCTGCCGTTGTCAGTAGATGCGTATAGAATAGTACAAAGTAATAAAAATAAATACTGTTAAGAGATAACACAAATAAAATAAATAAATAATGAAATAGATTGAATAATAAACCTGTACCTAGTGGATACTTTTAGTATATGTAAGTATACAAAACAAGTGCCCGGAGGAGGGAAGAAATAAACATAAATAAAGTACAAATAAGCGATGTCGACGATAATAGAATAAGAAGAGAAATAAGTAAAGAAATAGAAATTGATTACACAGTAAAGATAAAAAGACAACTGATCAAAAATAAAAACACAAATAACAACATAAAAGATATCCTAAGTTAAAATTAAAAAGCAAACAAGGTCCCTGATCATGTTAGGGGAAACATGAATTTATAAACAAAAAAAAAAAAAAAAAAAAGCACGCGATTTATTCCGCTTACCTGTCGAAGTGTAAGTAAGTACGTCCTTGATATTCACAGTCTTTTACATATCAACCTTTAAATATCAATATCAATACACTTTTTCGCTAAATACTCTTTGTCGATTCGGTACTTTACCAAAAAATACATTTTTGCGTGACGGTTGAACTAAGCATTGCTGTACCTACATAGCACTTTTTTTTCATTAGCGCTAGGTTTTTCATTTATTGCGTAGCACTTAAAACCTGCCGTGCGGTACCCGGTTAGAATAGGATTGCCTCATATCCTACCGTGGGTGTCATAAGAGGCGATTAAGGTATATCACGATCCGATGCATACCACCTTGCACCTCGGGTCAACCTCTTGGTCGGGAGTCATTCCCAAGGAAGGTTGACGTCAGGCAGGCGACCGGCCGTAAAATATATCCAAAGCTTTTTTTGTGGAAGAAGAAGACATGCTGCGCCGACCCCAAAAGAAAGAATAAAAAAATTAGGGTAAGGGCATGGTAATGATGAAATGATGATGCGTAGCACTTAAAACAATGGGCTTGTATAAAGTTATCAGTGAATGTAGATAGCCTAATCACACTGGTACTACGCGTGATTTCATGTACCTATGTATAATACAGAAGAAAAAAAACAGAATTATGTCAATTTTAATATTATATTACAATTGTCACTGGAAATATGTAGCGGTTCCTAACCGGTCTGAAATATCATGCGTCAGCAGTCTATACGTGCGTTGATCGGACGAGCTTTGAATTTAAATTCACTTTTGTACCTCTGTTTTATACATCAGTGCTATTCAACCTTTTTCGAACACAGTTACGAATTCTAATAAGTTATTGATTGTTTGTTAATATGTGCAAATTAATCAGTTAGTCTCAATCGGTCATGCGGTCATAGTGTCCGCTACAAAAATGTTTTGCTACGCGTTTTTAAAGAAACGTAAAGAAATTCAGTGTTCTAATAATAATTTAGAAAACGAATGGAGTAAGTGAAAAATGTTTCTGTGTCACGTAGAAAAGGCGACGCGAAATTATTTTCCTCGTTAGCTTTTTGAATTTATTTGCGTGGAAATATTAAATGAAGTTATTTAAGAGGGTACTAAAGGTATTTTTGTTCAAAAATAATTTATTATATGAAACACAACAACATCTGCGCCTCGTACGCATTTCTTTCGAACAAAGTTTTCTAATATCATTTTGTTGAACTTTTATTATTTAGAAATCGATAAAATTATAAAGTTTTGATAGAATGATGTTTTATGGCATCTCTTTTTCATTATTCTATGTTGAATAAATTTGATCATTGAATATTTTATAACCAAAATTAATGTGGTGATCACGACAGATTGAATCATATTTGTAGGAGGACATACCATCGACAGGTATGGTCGGTCATGATGGTTTACATTGGTCTGGGGGTTTTCTGTGTATGTATTTACAAAAACATATAAGTATATTAGTCTGGCCAGCGTGGTATTAGTAGGCCAAGTATCCCTCCGTCATGGGAGGAGGCCCGTACCTGCAGTGGGACATTAATGGGCTGTTATGATGATGATGATATGATGATATATTAGTTACTTATCTGTTGTCTAATGGTATGCAAAGCTTTGCTAATTTACATTATCTTTAGTAAATCTCTGCTTGTGTGAATTTGTTGAACAATATTTTTGTATATAATTTTCGCTCTTGTACACTCTTACTCGTACGTTACAAATGTCTACATCGACATCCTGTCAATAAACAACCAAACAGTCTCGAATACTAATTATAGCCCCGAGCGTTAATGGCTAACGCAGACCTGGACGGCATGGCAAATGATGCCGCGGCATCGAAAAATCCCTTTCAATGCCGCGGCATCATTTTAAAGCATAGCAATTTATGTCGTATTTCTGTAACAGTACGGTTGAATTTCTATTAGTAAAAATTAAAATACTTTGCCATGCCGTCCAGGTCTGCGTTAGCCATAAGCCTAGAGCATACTAAAACGGATTTAAACCAATGTTATTATGGTGTTACTGAAGTGTTTGCATTAGATTACAATACCTACTGTCTTCCAGTACTGATTTTACTTGTGATAACGGAATAGAAATACTAGGTTACATTACCCCATCTAATCCCTAAAGTGTCATAAAAGTTGACTTAGATGAAGTTCGCAAATTTATCTCCATTACGTTTTGTTAATTAACAACTTATCTATTAATAATACGCGCTTATTGAAACGCTTGGACGAATCAAAAAGCCTTGTTGAAATTCTCAAATGTTTGGCTTTAAGTGGAAATCGTGCCCAATCAATCGGTGTGGCACCCAAGGCCGAACCTGTCTGATACCCCCCAATTTGTACCGTACCAAGCTACTATCATGGCAGTCGATGGAAACACGGACTCTAAAAGGTTTTCTCATGATACAAAAAGAGCAGACATTTAAACTACTTCACCATTTAGTCTTTTATAAATGATTCATGAAACATTTTAACTTTATTTACGTAAATGAAATTTTTCGAATACAATGCTGCGTGATGAGAATTCACTTAAACTACCGTCCGTATCTAAAAGTGCTTGTACTGTAATCTCATTTCCTATGAGCTCGGAACAGCTGTCATGCTTTCCTGTGTTGCCCACTATCGACTAATAAACTTAGAGTATAACTATATTACAAAAATTCAGTTGTGGTATCATTTAAGTGTATTTTAAACGAGTTTTGCGAAAAATATTTCTCTATTTTGTTGGCTGTGTATTGGCAGTGATACAATACAAACCATAAACCCACATCCTTTCGTGAATAATAAAGTCACGGGACAAAAAGAACGAGTATTCGCTCAACTGTTAGAACACTTTAGTGACTCAGGCTCAACCCTAGTAAAAAGAAGGAAAACTTGAAATTAAACCCTATACAAATCCGTCTGGCTAGCGTGGTATTAGTTGGCCAAGTATCCGTGGTATTAGAGGCCCGTCCCTGCAGTGGGACATTAATGGGCTGTTATGTAAATGCTATAATCAGTAGCGACGCTGTGGTTAGAATACGTTTTTTAATTAAAAAATTAAATTCATTTTTCCCCTTTGAATAAAAAAAAATACATTATTCATTAACCACGTTATTTATGGTAATAAACTAAAACAAGTCTACAGATTATAACCTTATTTAAAGGCCACCCTAAAAACTTTTATAATCCTTTTTTTTATTTTTATTTCTAACATATTTTAACAGGATTGTATTTTTAATTTTACAAAAGAGTATTTAATGTACAGTTACGTTTAGAAATGTTTTGACAGAAGAGCATAAGTAATGGAATTGTTGATGAGCCGTACAACGCGGTTTGCGTGTAAGTACATACTTAGGTTTAAATTCCTGTCTTTGATCATACATAAGCAACCGCCAGCTTTTGTTAAATTAAGCAAGAAGATAGAATACCCAGTTACAGAGTACTCGTCCTTTCTGTCCTTGTTAATGTTTTGTGTCTTCTAAATAAAAACTTAAATAAATTATTTTCATTTAGTTTTAGTAGTTGTCTAGTTTATAAGTTCATTATTATTAATATAGTTTTATATCACACGCTGTTCCAATTGACAGCTAAATAGGCAAAGCACTGTTTATAACCACATTATGTTACCTACATTGTATGTACATACCCTATTTATTGTGATTAAAGGAATTTGTATTTGTATTTGTATAATAGCACCAGAAACTAGAATTTAAGGCATTATTTGCTTCTTAACATAACAATATTATTTATTAATTATTATATTATTTATCATTTACTTTTTATTTTTTAGAAACAATAAAAAGTAAACGTTTCGCGATAACGAGACAAGTTTTTGGTAAACGAAAACAATCATTAGATGAAAGTGTAAAATTAATTAACGAGTTTTTATTCTTGCCAACACTGGCTGCTTCAAAAAGTCTTTTGAAAATAGAACAAATTTATATTTTAGATAGCCTAAAAAGGGTTTAGACCAACAATATCCTATTCGCGTTTAGAATGTAGTGAGTTGTCATTGTCCGCCGACCTAGCCCCGCTCCATAACCAATCGAAACTTTTGGTTAAGACAATGACAACTCACTGCATTCTAAACGCGAATAGGATATAGTATCCACTGTTTTTAAAAGTTACTAACGTCGGAAAACTACGTTGCTCGCTAGAACTTAGAGCCTTCCGATGCCTTTGTTTACTTATTCAGCTCAACGTTATTCAAACATACTTGTAACATGTATGTTAAAGACGCTTTTGTCTGCCACTCGTATACAACTTCTCTAGAACTTGTTTCTGTAAGTTTATTTAACATAAATGTTTTTTTATTTATATAGGGGTAACTTTAGAGAACATTAGTAGAGGTGAACTATTTTTCTTATGGTGACTAAGAAACATCTTAGTGCCACCCTATCTCATTTTCTAGAATTGGCTTGTTTATAATTTGTTTGGTCTTAATGTACCACACACTTGTGCGGTACATTAAGAACAAAGAAAATTCCTATATCCCATCAAGATCTACATAGTTTGGGACTAGATGGCGTTGTGTAAAAGTGTAAAGAATATCTCATATCATCTTATAATTTTCTTGGAAGAAGGTAGTTTAAAAAAATCTACTGGCTTCACTACAAATGAAAACGTTAAACCCTCGTGGTTTGGGCTTGTAGGCCAAGTTTTACTAACTGGGGGAGGTGGTTATCTAGGATACTACTTGGCTAATAAGATTATATCCTATTCCTTTGTTAAATAAAATCAAAGATTAAAGTTTTAAATAAAGTTAAAGTTTGTTATAACTTGCCTATGTACTTGTACATACGGGTCTAAAACTTTTCATTTCAAAAGAGATTAGGCAGACAATATACTCAATATTAGACAGGTATTTAGTCTGCTCTTAACAAAGCTGCATAGAAAATAGTCTTCGTGAAGGAATGGAATGGTTCTGTTTTAATTACCGTTCTAAAGCTAGTCAAGGGGTAGTTCTTTTCATACTCGTAGGTCCGACTATAGAAAGCTCTTATTCATACAAAACTAGAAATACGTACAAATACTGTTCCCACTATAGCAGACGTTTCTAAAGCTGGACATCTTGACTCGATGTAGGAATTGGGTCAGTACTATGTCAGAGATAACTTCACCTATACTCTTATTTGTAGATTGTTAACATTTTCTGATCAAATAGTTCTGAAATTGTGTACGGAAAATCTTTTGTTCTTGTTTTAAAATACATTTTATATCTTTTCGAACTGAAAACAAGCTTTTATTTTTGTTTTAAGTAATGCTTAAGTATAACTTCTCACATTACGTCTACAAAAATAAAAGAAGAAAATTTTAATGTAATAGCAAAACCTAAGTCTCCCTCTCTCTTAAGGCCCGTCAAAGGCAACAGATGTGATTAAACAACATGGTCCAGTCCAGTTGTATTTAACGTCGCCTCTACGGAATGATAGAACACCATGGGCTTAAGTCGGTCACCCATGTTTTTTATCTTTCTGGACAATATACCTCCTAGCGCGGGCCAAAATGAAATGTATAAGGCTATAGACAATGGTACCTATTCAATTACAGTGAATAGAATGATTATAATCTTGCCATCTGTTTTCTAACTATGTATCCATAAGTATAAACAATGTAGATAATACATACATAAGTAAAAATACATTATACATTACTCGTATATGTTTGCCGAAGCAGTTGTGCGGTTCAACTTGAGCGTTGAAATTGCTCGTTAGTTCCGTTTCCTGCTCGACTTGGAGAGCTTTGCATCGTAATGCTTTTTGTTTCGTTCCTTTTTTTATTCGAACGTAAACGTTATATTTCTAATGCCTATCTTTTATCTTGGACCTTTTATTTTTATAAAGACGCGATAATGTAACTGTAGCAAATCTGATGGAAAACGTAAATACGGTACCTAGTGGTAGTCTTAGAAAAAGAGTTTTTTAAATATTTTGATTAAAAAAGACAACTTCCGAATTCGGGATCATGCCCTGTGTCGCAGGGACTTTTTACAAACATCAATTAACGGGCACAAAGAACACCCAGACTCAGGACAATAATTTGTGGATCTCACAAATTATTGCCCTGCGTGGGGATCGAATCCACAACCTCGTGCACGGCAGCCGCTTGCGCTACCGTCGCGCCACCGAGGTCATAATTACTTAACTCTTTTTCCAGAACTTTGCCGGTCTACCTAAATGCGCTTAAAAGACCCGATGATGTGACCACTGTGGCGTAATGACAAAAAGCATCAGTTTTGTAGGCGGCCTAAGAGATTGAACTTTCTTTATATTTACATTTATGTAATCTTAAATGACCGAGTTCTGTGGCGCGTGTTGGGAGAGGCCTATGTCCAGCAGTGGACTGCGATAGGCTAGTTGATTGATTGATTGATTGAATCTTAAATGGAATCTTTTGAAGATATAATAGCCAAAAAACCAGTGAATGTATGAATTCCTCCCCAATATAAAATGGTTTTCATTAAGAAAAGAACATAAAGATGAAGGTTTCTAATAAATAATATTCCTCACACATCGCCACCTAGTCCCAAACTAAGCAAAGCTTGTACTATGGGTACTAGACAATGGATAAACATACTTAAATACTTTTTTTTGTAAATACATACATACATATTATACATAGAAAACACTCATACCAATGCAAACAATCATGTTCATGCACACAAAGATTTGCATTGAGCGGGAATCGAACCCGAGACCTCTGCTTAGCAGCCATGTTATATACTAACTGCGCCACAGAGGTCGTGGTTTTTAAAGATTAATTATGTCAATGTAAAAGCTAAAAAATGAATATTTGCATCAATTAATAAAGCTAGTTAATTATATCTTGAAATATAATACAGAGAGAGGAGAAAAGTTTCTTAATTTGTTTGTATTTTTTTGCCTAATTTGTTATCTCAGACTTCAATTAATTATTTGTTCACAAATTAAAACAAATCGTATTTTGTTTGAAAGGCTATGATTTTAACTGGTCCTATTTTGGTTTTCCCGAAATATCACCATAAAGAGTTTACTTACTTTGGTATTATTTAATTAGAATAATATAAAAAGAAATATATTATTTACTTTCATTATATTTCTAAACTCACTTTTTTCAATCTTGTTTCAGCTATAAATATTTCTCACAAATTATTATTGCAAAAAGTACTATCTGCATTTTATAGTTATATGGTACTAAAGATTGGTCGTATCATAAATCATAAACACATTGCCATAGATATAAATATATACTCGTAGTATTTTATTTTCGTGAGCTCGGAAATAGGAAAAATAACTTTTAACTGCCTCAGCGCGGTGCGTAGCGGCTGCGATAAGGAGCGGTCGTATACTAGGAGGCTAGTTGAAATCTCATACAGGAAAACTATTTGCATTGTGCATAATTTATTTTTGTTTGTATGATTTACACAAACGAACCCCTCGGACTCTAATAGGAGAAGAGGTCGGGAACTCTGAGTACCATCCCAATTCCCAGCCTATTGCTGAACTAGTTATGTCAGACTAGTACTGACTTAACCCGCCTTTGGTGTCTTATTGGCTTAAAGAGGAACTTAAGAACTTTAAGAAAAATATTTACATTGTGCACAAATGATTGGCGTGTCCTTAAATACCCGCCATAACTTGCAACACTGCGATACCTGTCTCTATAAAGTTCCCGCTACTGCATGTTACCTAATCCAGGGTGTGTCATTTTGTAAATGTGTATTTTACAACTGTAATTAGAGACCTTGCGTTGATGAATTAATTAACCTTTACTTATTTCATCATAACATCCCATTAATGTCCCACTTCAGGGACGGGCCTTCTCCCGTGACGGAGGGATAATTGGCCTACTAATACCACGCTGGGCAGACCATTGGTATAGGGTTTAATTTCAAGTTTTCCTTCTTTTTACTTTGTAAAGATAATATTCACGGATAGTCCCTTTATCGGTTTTTACGACACCTATGGGATGAGATGGGGTAGTGATATTTTGTATTCTTCGTCACCACACGGAGATAATTTTTTGATGCTCGTTAACTTACATTGTTACATGGACTCTCCCGGCAACTGCGGTATGGTGGTGTCATTATCAATTGTTAGGTCATAACCAATTGTTGTTAGTACCACATAGCAATACATGAGTGGCCGATATCGAACAGGCCTATGCCATGTATGGAGAGAATCGTCGTCTACAGATCCCACGCTGTCTCAACATGTTTGCCATGGTGTCAAATTATCCAACTCTGCTACAGAATATTGACGGTTAATTTAATTGTTATCAAGATCATAATGAACCTGATAATCTCTTCACAAGATTATGTATTTCAGATTATACATACAATATGTAGGTAGGTGGTTAATACGTCTTTACGTATCTAATATCCAAGTTAACTCACAAATGTGTGAACAGAATAAAGCAATCCTTTATTCTAATTGTAAGACCATTAACGTTATTCCTTAATGAGTTACGTAGACGTAGATTCAGTCTTATATTATGTTACCATTTCAGTAATCGTTTCAATTTATATCATCCCATTAAATTATATCTAGTTATTAATGGAACTGTGCCAAATATTAAACACAAGGTCTTTCTTAAATAATCTTTTGCTCTAAAATAAAGTTTTATTTTTGATTATTGATTTATATTATTTTTATACTAACTAGATTGAGTACACACCAGTGTATGTAATGATACAGAACTGTTTATAAAATTATTTTATAGAAACCATATTGCTTTATATTACGAGTATACTAGCTGACCCCGTGCCCACTTCGTTGGACGGCGAAAAAACACGTACCTTTTTTTAAACATATTTCATTACTGCTCCACTCCTATTAGTCATAGCGTGATTGTAGCCTATGACACTCCCCGATAAATGGACTATTTAACACTAAAAGAATTTTTGAAATCTGTTCAGTAGATCCAGAGATTACCCCCTACAACGTCACAAACACAAACTTTACCTCTTTATAATACACTCGAGAGCAAAAGTTCCGGGTCACTAGCATTTACTTCAATATCTTGAAAACGAATAAAGCTATCGTATTGAAATAAATTGAACTTTATAGACAATTTAATGTTACTAAAATAAAATGCATTACATTTACTACTGACAATTTATTTTATTATGTTTAAAAGGACAAATTAAAAATGGCGTCATTTTGCTTGTAAAACCAAAACTGAAAATATTGAATTTTTTATATTTACAAGTAGTTTTAACACGGTTTAGTACTTGGTATTACCCCTACGTGCTGTCTGCACTGCTGCAATGCGATTTGGCATGCTGTACATCAAGTTTCTGAAACACTGTTGGGGAATGTTCTCCCATTCCTCTACCAATGCATGTTTCAAGTCACTAAGCGTAATTAAAGGAGGATCTTGTTGTCTTACCCGTCGTCCGAGCTCGTCCCAGGCGTGCTCGATTGGGTTGAGGTCGGGGCTACGTGCTGGCCACACCATGGGACGAATATTCACCTCATCAAGGTAGTCTTGCACTACACGAGCAGTGTGGGGACGGGCGTTATCCTGCATAAAGATGGCATTCTCACCAAGTCTTGCCATACATGGACCGACGTGCTCGTTGAGGATTTCATCCACGTATCTTACGCCATTAAGAGTACCGTTTTCGATCAGTACAAGCTCTGTTCGGCTTTCCGCAGAAATTACAGCCCACACGAGTACCGAACCACCACCGTATGACACCTTTTCTATACTAATATTATAAAGAGGTAAAGTTTGTTTGTGAATTTGTGACGTTGTAGGGGGTAATATCTGGATCTACGAAACCGATTTTAAAAACTCTTTCTATGTTGAATAGTCTATTTATCGGGTAGTGTCATAGGCTATATAGTATCACGCTATGACTAATAGGAGTGGAGCAGTATTAAAATATGTGTAAAAAAGGAACGCGTTTTTTTCGCCGCCAAATGGGCACGGGTTAGCTAGTCTTCAATACAGGCTTGCATAAATCTTTCTCCTGGTCTTCTGTACACCTTTGCCCTTCCGTCGTGTGTATACAGCATAAATTTTGATTCGTCCGAGAATATGACATTTGACCAATTTTCAATCGTCCAATTCGAGTGTTCGCGTGCATAAATTCGTCTTGCTATATGATGGTGTCTCTCGAGTTTCGGACCATTTGCGGGTCTAAATGGTTTCAAATTACCTTCAGCAAGTCGTTGTCTTACAGTCCAAGCAGAAGGGCTGCTTCCACCAAGTCCTAAAAAATGATGAGTCAGTGCTGTTCCCGTAAGAAACCGATTTCGTAGCATATAGTTCACTAAATATCGATCTTCCCGTGCCGTCGTACACCTGGGTCTGCCTGTTGTTGGTCTGCGTAGGTTCAAACCAGTTTCTAGAAACCGCTGGCGAACACGCTGAACTGTAGACAACGATACACCGACTATTCTTGCTGTTTCTCGCTGACTGCTCCCATTTTCCAGGATCGTGAGGATTCTCGTACATTCCTCAGGTGTGAGTGACATAATTACCACTTTAATAATGACTATTGGATACCTGGATGACTCCTTATAAATACATTTTATGACAGAACAAAAACAAAAGCAAAAACAGTAGTGAAAATTAGAAGTTCTGATTTAAAAAAAATGGATCTTTTTTTTTATAACTTTTTTAATGCCATTACTTACCGCCAATCAATAAGTTTTTATATGTTTAATGAAAGATTATTAAATTGTCTATAAAGTTAAATTTATTTCAATACGATAGCTTTATTCGTTTTCAAGATATTGAAGTAAATGCTAGTGACCCGGAACTTTTGCTCTCGAGTGTATTAGTGTAAATTCCTATGCTAGGAACTTTGCTTTCAGGACGAAATCTTATTATTTCGTAACAAAAGGTTTATGCAGTATTAAAATCTTGGCATACTTTGAATAAAACTAAAAGCCACCGTCATAATATTAAAATCAAGTTAGTGGCTGTCCGTCACTTTTACATACAATTAAGTACCTAGTGTAGCTTGTAAATGGCAAAAAAATAATGCTTCACTTTCTGATGTTATTGTTTGGAAAAATATACTGCCATGATATACACCGGTCATGACCGATGTAGAAATATTCAAACGAATCTTTTTCAAGTCGGCTGTTTTTGGATAAATTCGCGATAAAAGTTCTGATGTCTATATGTGGCGAACCGTTATCCATTTATCTTTGCAGCTTTCACTACAGTGTTTTTGGGATAAAGTATTTTAAGAGTTTGTCCAGACCACTTTACCAATGCGTACTATTCCCGACCAAACCATCAGGTATTTTATCGCCTAACCATACCCTGGATTTCAAGATGAAATAACTTGTATCACACTTTTCAAGAGTCTTAGTTCATGGCCAGTATCATTGGCGACGTAATAGAACTAAATGTACACACATTTGTATAGAAGAACATGTCAGGCAGTTGTCATATTTAAAAAAAAGTTATTTAATAGGTATGTTTCCCAGCTATACAGCAGATACTTATCCTTAAAACAAGTACCTACTGCTTAATTTGTGACTAGGCTGCGTTGTGGTAAAGATAAATTACGATTCAAAAGCATTCATACACCTTTACCTCATAAAATAACACAGAACAAAAAAGATATACAAACAGAACGAGACTTTACGTATTACATAACCTCCCTATTACGTTACACATTTGATACACGATAAAATAGAATGTTTACGTTAATTTATTACAAAGATACTTAGTAGGTCATACTTATCGCGTAAACAAATTTGTCCGATGAAAAGCCCAAGGCGCCAAGTTTCCCGGAGAGTATGTAAACATGCTCTATCTTATTCCAACCTCACCCTCCTTACAGGCTATCCGATGAACATGGACTTAACGTAGAATATGTAGCTATGTGATGTTAACACTTTAGGGACGGAAAACATAACAAGTTATCTTACTTTTTCATGTTATAGTTAGTTGTAATTAAGTTCAAGACGAATATTGCGATAGGTGTTTTTGTTCTCTTTAACTTGTGTTTTAATGTGTCCATCTGTGATATAGTTATATGATGTTAAAGTGTTAATTAAAAAGAAAAAAGGCGTATGAAAATCTAGGTTATTGCTAATTCCTCGCTAGTTTATCATGTCCTTTATTTTTGTATTCAAAATGAAAAACAGACCCTATTTATATACGGCATAGTGTTTTGAAAAATTCAGGTGATCCAACCTTCTCCTTTCTTATTCAGAACAACACGTGTTTAGCTATAAAGTCATTGCTTACTATAATGCCCGATTTACACATCGACAAGTACAGTAGCGAGTTAAGTAGTATTTTAAGATTAAGTTGATTTAAATAGATCTCCATCCTATTTTTTGGCAAGTTAAGTTGGCGAGACGCGAGAGAGGGGGCTACTTCGTACTTAACTCGCCAAAAAATAGGATGGAACTCCATTTAAATCAACTTAATCTTAAAATACTACTTAACTCGCTACTGTACTTGTCGATGTGTAAATCGGGCATAAGACAGAGTAGAGTTACTCTGTTAGACTTTTACAAAAAAATAATGCATATGTTAGCATATTTTTTTGTACTACATAGGCCACACCGAAATGATCGGGAATAGAAAAAACTATAGGCCGACCGTTTATCTCAGTCCCCGCCTGCGGTATAAAAGGGACGAGGGGGCGGGGTAGCGGTGTCCGTTATGGTAGCGTACACAAGAGCTATATCGAGTTGGTTGCTATGCCAAATAAAATAAGTTTTTACAAAAAAAACCGACTTCAAAGACAAAATTGCACTAAAAATTAAAAAAAAATTAGTTGTATTTTGGTTTTGCAACATTAAATCAGACATTATTTTTACTTAATTATAATCTAAAGAATAGGTTCTTTTAATTATTGTAAAAAGTATTGTTAAGGATAGTTCTTGAAGAGTCTACAAATATATTTATTTGTAGATTCTTTAAAATATAATCAAATTATTACAAATAATGTAATATTATTGTTATTTTTGGAGTCGGTGTCAGTCACGATAATTATATTCTATTTTATATTCTTAAATAGGTATATTAAAACGTTTGAACGTGACACAGGTATATTTAAATATGATAAAAATAGTTATTTAATATTTGTTTAATTTTTAAACCAACCTATAAACAATCAACAACTTTATTATAATGTCGAAGTCATATAATAATATAATCTGTAATTCGTGGCCGCCATTCCATTGGCTTAGGTATTATCGTATTTCGTTGGCTGAAACCGACTCCAAAAATAACAATAATATTACATAATTATTATTTCATTATTACATAAAAATGAAAAACCATTTCTTTTGAAATAAAATAATTTTAAAAATAATTGCCTTTTTGATTTTGTGTCTCATTTACAAGTTTATTGCATAACACCTTCCCAGTTCAAAATAGTGATTGCTTCAAAACCCTCTAAAACGGTATCGGCTACTTTCAAATTTCACTAAAACCTAAAGTTAACTTCTATTTTTGCAAATAACCTCGTTTTTCAAATTGTTTTTATTAAAGAAAGATGTTTGTTGGGATTGCTAGATTACAATAATAATATAATGTTAAAAATCGTACAGAATTAAGGTTGTTAGTAAGTTTAAGACATTTTTTATGAATTGTCGACATTTAAGAATCACTTTAGGGGGTTTTGAAATTATATGACTCATATATACATTAAAACAGGTATGATTTAAACATATTAATTTGTAAGAATCAATCTTAGAAAATATTTACAGATAATAAGAACAATAATAAGAGCTTTTTTATTTTTACACACTACCATAACGGACACGTAGTCAGTATGTCAGTATGACACTAGTGCAGTAAGCTAGTCCGTCTTCTATACAATTTACAAATTTCAAAGATGGTGGCGTCGTCTTGCCATTTAAACTCGTACTTTCTTAGAGAAAATATGCAATCTAAATTATTACACAATTTAAAGCCTGACCAGAAAAATAAAAAACCTCTCCAGGTATTTCGATTGGTTTAGGGTATAATTTCAATATTTCCTTCTTTTTATTTCATAAAAATAAGCTAGCTAAAAATTAGAGCTGTCTTGTGATGTGATGTAGTTCGGGTCAAAGTATCTAGATGGCGCCGTTTTGCCAAAAAATCAAGAGATAGCTCTCTCCTTTGTCCTCGCCCCCCGCGCACCCATATTACCGCAGGCGGGGTCTGAGTTAAACGGTCGGCCTATAGAAAGTTATTACAATAAAAATTATTTTCATTACTTTTCGAAGTATTCTTCGTGACAATCGATGCACCTCTTTATTCGTTTAAAGCATTTATTGTAACAGTATTCCAGTCAGAAGTGGACATAGTCAAAACGGCCGTTTTATAAGCTTCGACTGTCTCTTCTGGACCTTAAAATCGTTAATAACGTAACAAATCTTTAGTTCTTGTGAATGTAAAGTAATCATCGGGGCTCAGGTTAGTGCTGTAAGGAGGATGGTCCATCAACTCCATGTTTTCCTGATTTAAAAATGCGATCGTTTGCCGAGCGGTGTGGGAGCTCGCATTTTCGTGGTGAAGGATTATGCTACGATTCGGATTACTTTTACGAAGTTCTCTTCTGACTTCCGGAAAACAAACTGTTGTGTACCAATTAACAGTAACGGTTCTTCGTTTCTGTAAAATAATCGTAGTCACATGTTTGGTTTTCGAGACAAACGAAGCCACCATTCTTTTTGACACGCCACAAGAGCGCTCAACTTTTGTTGACTTGACCTCATCTTCGTTGACTCAAACAGCCGATTGGTGTTTTCTTTTGGGCTTATATGAGTATATCTACGATTCATCACACAAGACGACATTGTAAACTGCATTTGAGCTCTCTCTATGGAACCGTTGCAGAGCAGAGCGATTCCAATTAACTCGAGCTGACTTTTGTTCTTCTGTCAAACGGTAGGGCAACCAGTGGGAAACTTACTTTATAACACCCAATTGTGCAATATTGTTTGAATAGTTGTCATATCAATGCTGAGGGAAGCCCGTATCTGCTCGTATGACACATGGCTATCTCCTTGTATTGATTGGAGTACAGCATCGACGTTTTCTTGACTTAATGCTGTTTTTGGCAGACCAGTAGAAGATACTGTGGTAATAGAAGACCGTCCTCGACAATACTTAGAATGACAGCGTAAAATAGTAGTTTGACTAGGTAGGTACTTCAAATCTATAATTAGAAACAAGCTCGATGAGACATTGTTCTTGGGATAAGCCTCGGCGAAAGTTGTGAAAAATTATCGCTCGGAAATGTTCCCGCGTAAGTTCCATTTTCCAATTTAAAATAGCTACCACTCTTTTTTATTATTATTTTTTAAAATTTCAATAATAGAATTGAGTTTAAAAAAGCACAAATTTTTAAATACCATAAAGATTTTAATCATTCGGTGATCAGATCATTTCGGTGTGGCCCACGTATATCACGCGATGGACCCGGCACCCGCACGGAGAATCCATGGAATGCTAAGATTAGGTCTTATCACTATGGTACGGGTTAACAACTTTTTAGTTCTTTTAAAAATACATCACGTCCTTTACGAAATATTTTGGAGGTGAAAACTATGTTACCTAAATATCATTTTATAATAATACCTCGTAGTTATAAATGAGAATCTGTATAAACAGAATGAATCTTTCCATTAAGGCTTTTCCCAAAGGATTGTGTCGCTTTCAAATTCAATACAAAAGATATTTTGTTGCAGAATAATTTTAGTTAAGTTTTTTTTTTTGTTATAACTGCCTCGATTAAACGACGGTCTCAGTTCGCGGCTGTCTTGCACAAGATCGCAGGTTTGAATCCCATGCAAGAGATTTTTTTCAAATCTTTATCTAAGGAGCTTTGTCATAATTTGACTTGTCGCTCCGTCGTAGTCACATTATAATTATATTTATAAAAATATTTTTAAATTACACTAGAGAGATATAAGCTATACAGACTTTTAGCTAGCTCTGATTCGGAGATTTTTATTTGCGATCGACACACTTTATTGTTCCAAGTAACGGTGGTAGTAAGTAATCCGAATGTTTAGGTGTCCTCTAAATGGTCATTGATAATGCCTTTTGTAAAAGTTGTCTTTTTAAACAAAAAAAAATGTCATGTTCCTTTTCTGTCAGCCTACAAATAATGGATTCACAGCTCAATGATTAAATATTTATTACGATATTCTGATGTCAAACAAGAAATCTGTCGGTCGGTATCGTATGTAGGATGTTCACAATCTAATATAATTCTCGTCCTAAACCCAAACGAATTGCTCGCATACCCCGGATCGTTTAGATCTAATACGTTGCAAGTTGTATCAAACGGAGCTTGCCTAATTTACAAGGTAAATTGGATATAGAAGAACATATTTTATTTTATCATTTTCTTAACGTAATAGCTAGGTTGTCCAGACTGATTTATGTTTTAACTTTAGAATTTTTCGTGTTTTGAATCAAGTTCTGCTTCCTTTGCAAAAGTAATATCTGTTATATTAGTCTCTTAGACAAACTTTTAGGGCATACCTACTCTTAAACAGAAATGGCGGTAAGGTAACGTTAGTTTATTACTATAATCTGTATCTCATAATTCATCGTATGTAACAAACAAGACTGAGAAAGGCTTAAAGAGAAAAAAAATAAAAAGTGTCAAGGGCAGAGAAAACTTCTACATTGGGAACAAACACCAATACCCTGTTAAATTGTTATATTAGGCCATCGTCCTTCTTTTCATTGTTCTCTTATTACTGTGTTTCAATGAACTGTTGTGAAATTTAAAAAGTACTTATAATTTGAATCAGATTAACTTGGACATCAAAGACTTAATATGCTATTGTCCAATATTAGATGAAAGAAATTTGTATTAGACCAAGTAAATAGCGCTTTAGAAAAACTCCAATTGAAAATGGTTATTTCAATCGTCAAACAAAATCTAACTCTACCTAAACAGCTTTTGAATACATACTTGTAAAATAAGGTTATTGTAATTGAATCGGTATTTGAGATTCTTTTAATACAATAATGTTTACAGTCCGCATGTTCAATAACAATGTTGCTTTTCATAACGTTTGTTTGTGCTTTTGTTAATTTTCACAATACATTTATTGCTTTTGTTGCCATAATTGGAACAGGCAGAAAAACACAGCCTAGGAAGAACGGAAGATACCTTCACAAAGGGAACGAAATGCAACCTTTGCAATATTAAGTTTATTTTGCTCTCATTTTATCAGTGAAGTACTTATTAACATTAGGCAGGTGTTATTGGCACTAATTTGGGTTTCGTGGAAGTCATCATAACAGCCCATTAATGTCCCACAGTAGGGACGGGCCTCCTCCCAGGATCAAGGGACACTTGGCCTACTAATACCACACTGGCCAGCCGGATTAGTATAGGGTTTAATTTCAAGTTTTCCTTCTTTTTATTTCGTAAAGATAATATTCACGTATATTCCCTTAGTCGGTTTTTACGACACCCATGGGATGAGATGGGGTGGTGACATATTGTATTCTTACTCAGTCACCACACGGAGAAGTGACGTAAGTTTCACTATGCTGCCAGTCATCTGCTAACACTAGGGTGATTTTTGTTTGCAGGGTTGTTATTTTGTTTATTAATAATTAATAACTGTGGTAACTCCGATTGGCGACAAGCTTACATTGCATTTGATACCGAACAGTAACCAGGGGGAGTCAACTCTGTTCTACACAATGTTTCTATTAGGGCTGTTAGTCACGACAGAGAGAAAAGATGAAATAGAAAATGTTATGTCATTTCCTAGCAACCACATAATACTTGTTTATATGGAGCTGTCAACAGTCAACACTACAAGAAAAGAAACCGTTTATTTTGTAAATTCCTAAATATCTTGTAAATAAATAAAAAATCTCGATAAATAACAAGTTTATCCTGAATTAAAAACGTTGCACGAGCAT
The DNA here is from genome assembly GCA_905475405.1 of Schrankia costaestrigalis. Classification (NCBI taxonomy): domain Eukaryota; kingdom Metazoa; phylum Arthropoda; class Insecta; order Lepidoptera; family Erebidae; genus Schrankia; species Schrankia costaestrigalis. The sequence goes on along the minus strand of FR997843.1, from coordinate 9,826,011 downwards.
CCTATTCCTTAGTTGAAGTGTTTTTGTGAAATTGCATCCTATTCCTTAGTTGAAGTGTTTTTGTGAAATTGAACGTTATTGACTCCAGTTCTGAGAAAGTGACTCCTATAGGGTTTTTGTTATGTTACAATGAGTTTCAATGTAGAGAAGAATGTTTCAATAAAGAATGTGAATATTTTTTATTATGAATATTATTTACATAAATAAATTGTAAAAGAAATGAAGTTTTTTATTATCAAATCCAACTCTAAATACAGTCATCCTAATTTAAACCTTCAACAAAATAAACAAATAGATATATTATATAACGCCCTAATAATGTAGGGCGTAATATAATATATCTCTTTGTTTTTATTAAATAAAAAAAATAATACAATTTCCCGCGCTGCTGATTTTAACCGCAGTTTTGGCTCCCGATAGATGGCGCCGCACGCTTAGGAAAAGTTTCCTCACGAATTTTATATGAAGTTGACATTCTTCTCCTTTGAGTATAATTGTTCTGTGACAGTAACCCCAAAACAAACATAGCATCGTTACAATTATAAATGAAATAAAATTAATTGTGTTAAATAATGAAAAGTATATTTTGATATTATTTTTTCAACTAAAAATAAAATTATATTTAATAGAAAATGGTTAACAAAGGATTCTTTCATTTACTTTTAACAGAAATGTCAGGTCATATGATTTATTTTAGTAATATATTTTTACGATACATTTGGCAGAATGTCTTTGAAGAATGAATGAATAACAAAGGTTGAAGTTCCAAAATAACGTGACTTTGTACGCTGGCACCCACGGGAACTGATAGGGCAGTCTATTCTTAGCTAGCAACCAAAAGGTAAGAACGTGGACAAAGATCATTTTAGTCTATAAAAATATCGAAAGCCTTTTAGGTCAATAGCAAAAAAATCATACAATGGCAAAAATTGCCGAAATTGTCACCGTATTTATGTTAAAACATGACTGTTATCATTGTATTATCTAAAAACATGAACATTCAAGATTCATTGCATAATATGCAGCTGCTATACAGCTCTCTCTCTTTTAACTTCTCTTCTATTCTTACTCTCATGAATGATCAACAGCATTTACTGAAAATGTAAAACTGCAAGCGTCCGTGTGGTAAGCTATAAAACCCATATTTTAAAAGGAAACATGAGTTCGGTAATTTAATTGTAAAATTAACGTTTAAAAACTCGTGTACAACTTTAGTAGCGTTAGTTATTAAGTAAATAAAAACTTTAAATGTTCATGTAAATATTTGTGGGTGAAACCTCGGTAGGGGTCGTCATTTAGGCATAAATTCGTTCATCAAATTCACTCGGGATCATTAGGCCTACGTTGGCTTTTTATATAAAGGGAAGCTTTATTACATTTTACGGAGATCCTTTTAGTCAATGAATAAATTAATAACTTTTTTAATTTAACTTCAGTGTGGAATGGAGTATAAATAGAGAATATCACTACCCAACTTATCCCTTATCTTAGTCGTGTTACGCCGTAGAAAACATTATTATGGTTGGAATGCAGACAAGCAGAAGTCAAATCTCTTTTTTAAGGCAACTACAAAATAGGTGACATTTTATATTTATCCAAATTTTAAATACTATGCATGTCTTGCATCATAGTATTGTCAAAATGATAAAACGAAACATGTAATTAAAAGCTTTTATTTTTTTTTTCTTAACCAATTCCAAAAGGCAGAGTGCAGTTCAAGACGTTATTTTGTATAGGCTCTTGCGCAATTTCATTTACATGCTTGAAAGAAATTCGATTTGATTTCATTAATGAAATAAAATACAATGAAATACCATTTCTATAGATAACAACCAAGTTACTTAACCATATTTTCCCGTTTTTTATCGGTCAAGAAATGCCTCTGGTTCTGAGCTAGCACATCTTTTAAGTACTTATTTGTATTATAAAAATTATAATACAAAAAAAAAAATTAACAACATCTAACTAGCGTAGATAAATAAATATAAGGCTTAACACAGCCTTGCTTCGTCGTGTTAAAAGGCCGCTTGCCCTGATAGTTTATGCATGCGCGAGCCATACCAAACTCGGACGGCTCCCAGAGGAAAGCCTTTGTCTTTATTAGCAACGGACAGTCCATTGAAACGATGTACAAAGTTTCATTTGCCCGCTGTAACCAGCCAATTTCGACTTCCACTGAATGACCTTTGACTTGCAACGGTTTGATGGGCTGGAAATCAAATTGCTTTTGCTCAGTTGCTTCACAGATCTTTTGTCCCTATCATCGTATCAGCCAGATGTCACCCATTGCTAGACATGTTATCATAGTCCACCTATCCATTTTCCTCATCCATCTCTTCTCGTCGCCCACACCAGCTTGTCTGGCCACCCATGAATGATGCCTACCCTAGTTATTATTGTTTGTATTCTCCTGGTTTTCTTCTCCCTAAATTTTGAATTGCTAATTTGCACGCAGGCTTAAAGACTATATTTTGTACGGCACAAAATAATAATCGATTTAAATTCATTCCGTAATTTAAATAATCGCCGTATTGGTAATTCTCATGAATGTATTGCTAAGAGCTTTAAATTTAACTTCCATATTTTGTGGCTAGTTTACGAAATTATGTTATTTTTATTTAAAGTCCTTAACTGTTATGTAACTTAACATAGAACAACTGCCTGTCGTATTGTGTTTCACCACAGGAATTCGTTCGTTAAGCAAAAGTCGACAAAATGATTATTTTTACTTATTTCTCGGGATGAGATTGAGTAATCATTAATATATTATAATAGATTGAGTAATCATTAATACCCCACGATAGCAGATGAACCTCCTTCTAGGTAACTAATATTTTGCTGGCCAGATTGAATGGTGTATGGCAAGTTTCTTTGTTTTCTTTTCACAAAAATAAAATGCGATCTTTCCCTTAGTCGTCTTTTACGAGGCTTCTTTATTTCCTTCGATATTTCAATAAATCGATTATACTTTCGTTGAATCTTAATAAAATGTAAACCAGAGTTTGTAATCTACAAAATTAATTAATGTAAATATTGCAGTACCGACGTTCTCCAATAAATAAATAAAGTTCATTCAAATGAGAGAGCCTCCATCGTCAATGCTTCACTGAAAAAATGTCCCTTAGGATGAAAAAGCTCTTTCAAGTTAATTTCAAAAAGATAAATCGTATTTACTTTATTTCTATAGAATATAAATTTGTAATCAAAATTTCTGGCCTTATCAATCAGTGACAGAAATAATCCTTGTACCTACATTATTTAAAATAAATTATTAAATATTATTAAAATGTAAATACCGTATATAAAGGTTTTTACTGTAAGTACCTTATATAAAGGTAACAATCAGTCGTCGAAATAAAATATCTCAAAACAACAGAGCTGATTCAATTATCCATTAAAATCTGCTGTAGCGTTTCTAACCTGGTGTATTAAGAGGGTAAAGGCAAACTTTCCTAAAAAAACGGTTTCCAAAATTATGATAAAGTCTATACGAAAACAAGGACGAAAGATTTATGAAACATCTTATTCTAATCCGTCTAGCCAGCCAGTTGTTAGTAGGCTAAGTTCAAGACTGAGTCCATGTTGTAAGACATTAATAGGGTAAAATGACAATGAATCTTGTAACAACGTATTTAAGGATTAAAATTCAAGTTTCTCATGCTGATTCCTACAAGTTCTGATCGATCAACGTTGCTATGCTAACGATCAGTTAACATCACCTAGGGAACACGAACGAATGGCTTACTTGGAAAAACGTATTTATAGTCTGCGAACTGACTTAAAGTACTCTGTAGGTTTAGGGAAATGGAATTGCAAATTTTATTGACGTCTATTTATATTAAAATTTATATTTACGTTAATGCTTTTTCTTTATTTTTTATTGCATTGAAGTGGCAGACGATAATTGCCATTCAGGGACGTTAGGAATGCTTAGGAATAGCTAGCCCGATTTCTTCCGTGGGACAGCTATTATATCTCATTAGCCATGTAATCTTACTATACTCCAACTTCTACCAAAACACATTACCTAAGTAAACTATAAACTATAAAACACAGTACCTGAATAGTAAAAAAATCAGAGCAGGCGTTAATAAGTATTCATGTTTTTTTTTTTCCTGTTAACATTATAATTGATATCTAAACAGGCTAATTACGAGCCCTGGGTTGACAAGGACATCGCCTGTACTTATGAAGCACCGATTTACCCTTTAAAATTAAAGAATTATGACTCAAATAGGGTGATTTATTTAGAAAATTGCCTTGAGACGCTTGAAGCCATTAAAGGCATTAATAATTACCTATAGCAACTTGGAATTAAAGACATAACTCTAGACGTCCTGTTTTGCGTAGAGTAGAACTAAATTATTACATCGTTGTGGTATATTGGTAAACTTTGTATTGAACGGTGCCGTAGGGATTAGTTCGGCACTTCGGTACTATGTTGATCAAACATACGGCTCGGGCATTGTAGGCATTAACAAACAGCTAGGTACAAGAGATTGCATAACGTAAGCCTGTAGTTAAATAAAGGATTCGTCTTTGTGAGAGCTTTGCTAAGACTGATTGGTTTCATGTCATACTTTGACATCTGTCGCGTAGTGGTTAGTTGCTAAGGTGCAAAGGTCTTAGTGCAATGCCCGCTCAAAGGAAATCTTTGCGTGCATGCAAATGAAGGTCTTATTTGTCTGTGTGAGTTTATAAATAAAAAGTATATGTAGTAAGTTTATATGACGTGGTCTTGTACACATAATTCTAACATAAATTAGAATTAAATGGAGTTATGTCTCTGTGACGGAGTAAGAATACAATATGTCACCACCCCATCTCATCCCATGGGTGACGTAAAAACCGACTAAGGGACTATCCGTAAATTATCTTTACGTAATAAAAAGAAGGAAAACTTGAAACTAAACCCTATACGAATCCGTCTGGCCAGCATGGTATTAGTAGGACAAGCGTCCCTCCGTCATGGGAGGAGGCTCGTCCCTGCAGTGGGACACTAATGGGCTGTTATGATGATGATGATGATGAAAGGTAAGTTTCGTCAATGCGGAGGAAAGGAATCTGCCTGGACATTTGTTAATCAAACAAATAATTCTTGCATTGTAAGTCAAATAGTTTTTGATACGATCTGTATAATAGATGACTGGTTGACGTGAGGACTACTTTTCCGAAGTAAATAATTCTTAATGCTACTCACAAAGTTATAATTCAGTCTTAATGCATATTTTGAATATGACAGCTTACAATGAAATATGAGAAGAAGTCACGCACTCACTTACGATATTATGAGAAAATAATTTAGTGATTGATGATGTTAGACAAACTCATTCGTTCAAGTTCAAGTTTGTTTATAAATAATATTTTTACTGGTACTGGGGTACTTGTGTAAGTCGTTTACTTGTAAATTGTGGTCGTTAATATAGGAATTGTTACTCATAGGAATTGGGTAAAAATTTTAGTTTTCCATGCTCCATTACAAGGACGAGTGTTAATGTAGCGTCACCGGAAGAATTAATTACAGTATTATATGGCAAAAAAGTGCATCATTGAACTTCAAAAAACTCATGACGTAGTAATTTATTACGAAACAAAAACTTTCTTTAAACACGGACAAACATTCATTTCCCAGATTCTCAAGGGAGACAGCGGCTTGGCTCTCCCCTAACTCGGCAGAATGCAGTAAGTAATCAAAATAAAAATACGTTAAGACTCTTTTATATGGCTATTGAAAGTAAAACTTTCATGATACGTTTTATTAGAAATAATAATCCTCACACATTTACACAACGCCATCTAGTCCCAAACTAAGCAGAGCTTGTACTATGGGTACGAGACAACGGATAAACATACTTAAATACTTTTTTTGTAAATACCTAGATATTTTACATAGAAACACACAGACCAATGCAAACAATCATGTTCATGCACACAAAGATTTGCATTGAGCGGGAATCGAACCCGAGACCTCTGCGTAGCAGTCATGTTATATAACCACTACACCACAGAGGTCGTCATTATAACTCCTTAGATACAGAATGTTTAGGCGTATATTACTAAGCCTTCTGTTCTTACTACTACTAGCACATACATAATATAGCACCTCTCGGTGTTTAAAACATTATTATTGGTATTTATTTAGTTCAGAATTTTCTTTGGAGTTCTTCTTTAATCTGTGGGCTGGAAACCCCAAATATTTATAAAATATTGATATTATTTAATTTCTATTGAATTGGCTAAGTGGTGATCATACCTTATCTTTTTACCCTCTTTTTTAAGTTGAATTAAATTGTCGTAGCTCGATTCTATCGTAGCTTGAACTACTACTTTCTTCCAAATAATTGGGCTTTCTTATTTTATTTGTTTTTTATTTAGAGCACTAACTTTTGTGGAGCGCCCATTTGTAAAGGCTTTTTGTTAAACATTGCTATTTTCAACTTTGTGTATCTAGTATAATTTTGAACACAGTGAGGATACGTACCTTCTGCGTTTTATACAATTTTTATATTTCTTTACATTCATTTAGAAACTTTTATAAGTATTTTGATCTATATGTTTCGTTCTATAAAATATAACCTAACGTCTAATTAGCATTTTAAATTTTGTTAAAAAAATTTAAAGTAGATAGCTAAAGATAGATAAAGTAGATGTAAAAATTGGTGTTTTATAAATCGAATCTCCTCTACACTTTTTAAATTATTCTAAATCCAAGTGGTAAGGCATCCGAGACGCTTACTAGAAGATGCGGACTCGAGATCCCAGCCTCGAGTTACCAATTTTGTTTTAATGTTCTCGTGATTAACACCTTAATAAACTGTTTATTACTTATTTATAAATGAATACTAAATAAACATATTTTATTACATAGTGATTAATGAGACCGTACCAACGATTAAGAAAATACTTAATAAAGAATTATAACCATTTGTATTTTTTATGAGTCAGAAATTTAAACTTTATTAACAAAAACTTAATGAACCTATGTGTGATTTTTATTGACCTCACAAAGGACTTAATGACCTTTTGTTTCGTTGGCTACCCAAAATTCAATGACTTAAACCGTGGCCTCCCTTAAGTTCAACATGGTATACCTAGATGTAACCACTAAATAATTATGAATAATTTTCTAAGGATTGGGAATTAAGGGGTTTGGCAAATCATTAATCTGCCAAACCCCTAAAAATACATTTCATATTTTTCCTCTACTTTTAAATTATAAAACAAACAAAATAAGATAAAACACTTAAGATTAAAAACGTCTGAGTACAAGATACATAAAATCAGCCGACTAATTAAACGATGTGTATGGCTTTTAAATAAATGAGATTTAAAAAAAAAGAAACATAAAATCTCTCTTAGGATAAAAAAAAACTATCTAAGAAGGTCGGAAACTAATTTGCAAACGCCGAATTCAAAGCTCTTTTCGTCACTTTGTCAATTTTCTTTTATAAATAACGCTCCTATGGGACGTAGAAGAGAAAATTACTTTTATACAAGACAAATTGGGTGGAATAATGAAACTGTTAGTGTGTACTTCTTGTTTCTTCTTACATATAGTAAGTATTATGCTTCGGATTGTTGTCTATTCGGTATAATAATATCCTATCTTAATTTCTACTAACATTATAAATGCGAAAGTTTGTGAGGATGTATAAATGCAAAAACTACAACTAAACTACTAAATTGACCCTAATATAACACCGCTAATTGTAACTACTTCTATACAAAACCATTCCTGCAAAGATCGAATACCTTTAAATTAAGTACTCTATTCATCACTGTCCTTCTTTATAATAAATATCAAAGGATATTATAATCATTTCCTTATAATTAAAAGTAAAAATCTTTTTTAGAAAAGGTTCCAAATAAGTTATTATCTTCCTAAATTCGTCACAAAGGCACAAGAATTTAATTCCACGGGGTATCTTATATCTTGTTTTAGTAAAATATCTAGATTTTTAAAAGCTTTATTTTCTAAGAATTAGAATAAAAGTCACAAGATGGTGTCGGGAACGTATTATCTATTATTATGAGTTGCTCTGGGGCGTCGTCGCACAGTGGATCGAAACCATGATTTTAGTGACTTAGGATCCTTCTTTGTTTTTTTACTTTTTGACCTTAATAATTGTTTCTATGGGCCGGTTTTCCTAAACTTTATAGTTTTGTGAACATTACTTTTATTTTTTTTTGTATGGAGTGTATTGGGTATTACAAATCCAGGCATCAGTAGGTTGCAAATTTATTATGTGTGCATTCCCATATTCTTATACACTTACTCAAGAACAAAATAGGCATATAGGTAAATTAAATTTACTATTATATAATAGTACACGTCACTACTGTGACATTTTATTTTTTGACTCTAATATTTTTATTAGGAACAGTTTTTACTTCAAAAGATACCATGTATCTTTCTTTTTATTATAGAAAACAACTTGCTAATTTATTAGCATTTAATATAGGTATAGGTACAAGTACTAATAGAGTACTCATTAGTTTGGTAGGAGATAGTAGGTCCACTACTAATACATTTATTAAACCATCTAATAGTTTAAACTATTAGATAAGACAAAGGGTAGCCTTAATCTTTGTTTAGTTCATCAAAACATACAAGGTCTATCTGGCAAAGAACTAGAAATAGAACTGTTTTTAAACAAACATAATGTACAAATCTTTTGTGTTACCGAGCATTGGTTACAGTCACATGAATTATTATTTAATAATGCACACTTTACATTGGCAAGTGCGTTTGTAAGAAAGAAGGCTATACGCGGTGGCTCTCTAATATTTATAAGTAATAAAGTTGAATTTAAAGAAAGAAAAGACATAGCAAATCTTTCTATCGAGCGCACAGTCGAAATCTCTTGTGTGGAGCTTGAGCAACATGTCGTAGCTTGTGTGTACCGACCACCGCAGAGTGATTATAGTCTATTCGAGGGTGTTATGGAGAAATTGTTAGAAAGACTATGCTCAGGAAATAAATTTATTATAGTATGCGGGGACTTTAATGTAAATCTACTTGAAAAATCTTCAACTAGTGCTAGATTAATTTGTTTGTTTCAGTCTTATAATTTACAGTTTTTATTTAAAGAAGCCACTAGGATTACATCTCATTCTGCTACATGCTTAGATAATGTATTTTGCAACTGTGAATATGTTAATAAGGATATCTTAAGTGATTTAACATCTGACCACTGTGGGCAAAGGGTAGTATTTCCATCTATTACTACTCCCACAGAGAACAAAATCACATGCAGGCCAATTACCATAAACCGCCTGAATCAATTTAGTGATAATGTTGCAACCAAAGTGACTAGAATTAATCTTAATCAGTATAGCCCAGATGATATTTATAAAGATTTATTAGACATTATCAAGCTTGAATATGATAATATTTTTAAAACTAAGACTTTTGTTAGTAACTCTAAAACTAAATTCTGTGATTGGGCAACAACAGGTATATATAAAAGTAGAGCTCGCTTGTATGAATTGTATGGTATGAAACAATATAATACTCAACCAGATTTCATTCAATATGTCAGGAACTACTCGAAAACTTTTAAGAGGGCTTGTGCCATAGCAAAGTCTTCTTATTTGAGTAATAAGATAAAGGAATCAAACAACAAAATTAAAAGTACATGGGACATTATTAATGCAGAGACCGGCCGGATGAAAATTCGTGATACTAATTATGTACTAAAAACTCAAGATAAGGTTCTCACCAATAATGCTGACATTGCACATGCTTTTAATAATTTCTTTATCAATGTTCCTATTCATACAACAACCTCCTTAAATTCCTCTCCAAACCAAGCAGAATTTTTACTAAAAGATAAAGTAATTGAATGTAAGAACCGCTTCAGTTTTAGGTCTATTAACCATAATGATATCATAAAAGCTTTCAAAAGTCTCAATTCCAAGAAATCTGCTGATTTATGGGGTATGTCTGTCAAGCTTCTTCAGGGTATTATATTTAATATATCTCCACATTTATCTATTATATTTAATAAGTGTATTGCCATAGGTGTATTTCCTTATCTAATGAAACACAGTAAGATTATTCCTTTGTTCAAGAATGGATCAAAAAGCGACCCTGGTAACTTTAGACCAATTTCAATACTACCTGTGATTAGTAAAATCTATGAGAAAATTATCTTATGCCAATTGGAGAGTCACTTTCATTTAAATAATATTTTTCATAGGCAGCAATACGGTTTTAGGAAGGGTAGCTCAACGATTGATGCGGGTGTTTCTCTTCTGAAATATATCTATGATGCTTGGGAAAATTCTATGGATGCAATAGGCGTCTTCTGTGATCTTTCTAAAGCTTTTGACTGCGTTGATCATGGGACACTTCTGTGCAAGCTTAGACATTATGGAATTAGGGATGCTTCTCTTGATTTATTATCTTCGTATTTAAGCAATAGGGTTCAGTATGTCGAAGTAAATGGTAGTAGGTCCTCTGGTCTTCCGCCAAGTATGGGCGTGCCTCAAGGATCCATTCTAGGTCCGTTTCTATTTTTAGTTTATGTCAATGACTTGCCGTTTCTTGCTCAGGGTTTGTGCGACATTGTTTTATTTGCAGATGATACTTCACTCGTTTTCAAAGTAAACCGTAAGCAAACTAATTTAGATGAAGTTAACGAATCTCTCGCACAAGTCCTGAACTGGTTTACTGCTAACAATTTGCTTTTAAATGCTGCCAAAACAAAATGCTTAAAATTCTCTATGCCCAATGTTAAAAGCCTTAGTAATAATCTGATTTTAAACGGTGAGGTCCTTCGTTTTGTAGACACTACTGTATTTTTAGGAATAACGTTGGATAGTAAGCTGCAATGGGGTGCTCATATATTAGCTCTAGCAGGAAAACTAAGTTCAGCTGCTTATGCAGTTAAAAAAGTGAGGCAGCTAACGAATATAGAGACAGCAAGATTGGTATACTTTAGTTACTTTCACAGCTTAATGTCCTATGGTGTTCTTTTGTGGGGTAGGGCTGCAGACATCGAATCTATTTTTATTCTTCAGAAGCGTGCAGTTCGAGCTATTTACAATCTTGAATCGAATGTTTCATTGAGAGATCGTTTTAAGGAAATAGGTATTTTAACAGTTGCTTCACAATATATATATGCTAATATAATATATATTAAGCAAAATATTGAACAGTATGATAGAAATGGCGACATTCATAGCATTGGTACGAGGAATAGGCATAAGTTGATAGGTCCACAACATCGCCTACATAAGGTACATAACACTTTTGCGGGACTCGGTATACGTTTATTCAATAAACTGCCTAAGCATGTAATGGATCTACCTTTACTAAACTTTAAAGCATTTGTAAAAAATCAGCTATTATCGAAAGGCTATTATACAATAAACGATTATATTAATGACAAAAACTCATGGGCTTAGATTTCAATTATCGTGATTTCATGTTGCTTGTTCCATGGTGTAGATTGTGGCTTAACCTAGGTAGTTGTGCGGATGTTATGTTACTACCTTATTACTTTCTTTTACAGTTTTATTTGTTATTGTAACGATAGAAATACTTCACTTGCATTTGTAAATGTATTTAATTATATTATCTAAATGGTATTCTATTCCATTCTCAACTACTTAAAGATTAACAAAATCAACTTGACGACACAAATGCTTGTGTGTTAATTTCTGTCGGATATCGCAGTGACGAGATGACTGATGAACGTGCCATGCAATTAAAGCTTTTTTAAATCAATTTATTAACAATGAAATTTTTTTTATCAATTAAACTTTAAATTGCTATGCATGTAAGATTTGCTTGCACACATCATTCTTCACGCTGCTGTTGGTAATTGTAACAAAGTCAAATTATTATTTTGAAAAGAGTGGCCTGAGTTTCTTGGCCACATTCTTCTCAGAGCTCTACTATAGTCGTCTGCGAAAGTGGTAGTAGTTTGGCAGACATTTTTCTCTATACTATTCTACTACATGTATAACGATTTGCATGTGTTACTTTGTAACCTAAGTGAATAAAGCTATTTGACTTGACTTTGACTTTGTGAAAGAAAAAATAAAAAGAATATTTAAAAAAAAAACTATAAAAAAACAATAATGTAGGTATGTTCTTTTTGCTGTTGATCTAGTCTATGGTTATTACATAAAGTAATCGATATAAAAATATGATATTTAGTCCAATCAATAAAGTAGTTATAGAGTGCGTGAGCGGGAACCTAAGTGATTTCTACAGAAACTTATTCAAGGTACTTATAGAGATAACATACTAAAAGTCCCCACCTCTAGGAGGTGAGGCGGAGGGGGGAGGGAGGGTCAAAAGTCTCAATTTTGCGTTTTTTGCGTATATCTCTGAAACTACGAGAGCTATCGAAAAATGGTTCAGACAAAGTTTGTAGGTCGTAAAATTGTCTACAAAAAATATCTCAACACTTTTCTCCTAAAAAGCATCGCTTTCGAGATATCGTGACTTTAGAGCGCAGGAAAGTCGTATTTTCGACTATATGCACACACTAGATTTTTCCCGCGATTTCGCTCGCGTTTATAAATATTTCAATATAAAGTAGCATATGCATGCTTGGTCTCAGCCTAATCGGTTTGAAATTGACAAAGTTACATACAAACTTCCATCCCATATCTTATCCCTTTAGGGGTAGAATTTATCAAAATCCTTTCTTAGCGGATGCCTACGTTATATCATCTACCTGCATGCCAAAATTCAGCCAGATCTGTCCAGTGGTTTGGGCTGTGCGTTGATAGATCACTATGTGGTAGGAGTATTCCTACTGGAGAAAATCGGAAATCTTCTATTTATATAAAACTCAAAGCTGACTGACATAGTTATCTATCTCTCTAAGTATCCTGAATAAGTTTCTGTAGAAATCACTTAGGTTCCCGCTCACGCACTCTATACCCCCCTTTGAGTCATTCGTTGACTGGACTGTGTTAATTTTCATTTTGGCACGTATGTAAACGTAGTATGAATAAAACATTGTAACTTTTAATGATTTAACTCAAAAATAATAAGAAAAATAGGAATAAACTAACTTATTTGACATTTTCAAGTGACCGTTAAGTATGAAAGAAGATTAGACCTATTGCGACATAGACAAAGCCGTACTTAGTCGAAACGCTTATTTAAAATTACATTTTGGCATAATGCGAAATTGGCAAAATGCGTTTTAGGTACTCTGCGACTAAAGACAACAAACAATGTATTAAATTAATATTAAAATACTATAAAATAATAGCTGGCATCCCTCAATTTAAATTGAAGTTATTTTAAATGTACCTATGTTTTATAAAGCAAGAGTTTTCTAATATCTGTGTACCTCTAATGTAAAATGTTTATGTATATTGCGGTATGCAACTTTCCAATTCTATTTAGTTTTGCAATATAATTGTGTTATTGTTGTGATTGTGAACTTAATTAACTCAAAACGTACGTGTACGCTGTATACATACAACTGCATTCTTGTGGTGTGGCAATAGAACACTAACACTACCTTATTTATTTTTACCTACCTTTTTTATTTTTACATCATCAGAAAACTTGACTTTTAACCGGTTGACCAACTAAAACTCAGGGAGTATTTCTTATGCATATTTGTCAGGGTTTCAAAAGGCGGCTGTCCTACACACGCTGCCGCTGGGTACTGCTACCATGTTCTATCTTCGCTCAGGAATTAAACATTTATTCTTTTATTTTATTATAAATGTAATACATCAAAATATGATAAAATTTTTGTCATAATTAAGTTCCGCGAATACTTGAGAAAATTCTCTCACAAATCGTTGGCAAACTTAAAGCTATGATCCCTCAGAGCTGGCAACATTTGCACCTAAATTACTATATTTAAAGACGTACAGCGCACGATGAAGGTTTGTGAGTTCATTATTAAAATGCCAAGTGAGCATTTTATAAACTGTAATGATAATGATATATTTTTCACCATCTAAACAAGTTTAATAAACCCCGGAGAAAGAATGACGTTTTGTATTTTCAATCCGTCCGTGATACATCTTTATGGTTTGAGTACCGCTTAAAAAACAAACAAAATCTTTGTGTTTATGTTTTGTAAGGCGATGTATATAATATTTGTATCTTTTAAATGCAATAAATAAATGATCCATCCATCCATGAACATGGGTATTTTCTATGAATAATATAAAATGTTTTCAATAGTAGATGAGTATATTTCGCCGTTCTAGTACTACTCATGATACAGCTCGGCTTAGTCTGGAACACGGTGGGTAAAACTTAATTAGGAAGGAGAATAAAATCTTCTCTGTATTAAATGATTTCAGAGAATTTTACACTAACACTCGATGTAATGAGGAACCCATTCATAGTCCATTCATCAAGCTCGTAAACACGTGAACATGACAGGTCGAGTATCCAAAACGGGTTACATTTATCATCATCATCATTATAACAGCCCATTCATGTCCCACTGCGGGGACGGGCCTCCTCCCATGACGGAGGGATACTTGGCCTACTAATACCACGCTGGCCAGACGAATTGGTATAGGGTTTAACTTTAAGTTTTCCTTCTTTTGAGTTCGTAAAGATAATATTCACGAATAGTCCCTTAGTCGGTTGTTACGACACCCATGGGATGAGATGAGGTGGTGACCATATTGTACTCTTACTCCGTCACCACACGGGTTATATTTATAATAACATTTAATTTGGTACCGAAGTAATTGAAAAAGCGAAGGCAAAGGAAAGGTTTAATTTGCTTCCGATAATCTTGTTGCGTGATGAGTGTGCCCTTTCCCAAAGCTATAGGTATGGATGTTATATTATATTGGACATTGATGATTATTGTGGTTAATGCGAATATAACATAATATATTTCTTATTATGAGGAACTTATTCATCTTCTTATATTAGGTCTTATATTTCCTAAATAACAAAAAAATATTTAAACAATATATGTTTTTAAAGAATGTAGTGGCTATAAATTGTCTATTTGTGAAAACCTGTAATTGGCCGTATTTATGCTATATTAGTGTTCATTGTACAGTTTTAGCTGTAAGTTTCCTTTTATAAAAAAAATTAAAATAAAATACTAAACGTAAATGAAGTCGTGATGAGACCAGATGAGACCACTGGCAGCATAACCTGTACCGAAAATTCAAGCAACAAAACACAAGCCCCTTGATAATGACTATAGAAAACACGTTATCATCTGAGTACTCCAAAAAGAGAAGTTATAATATAAGAATAGAAGACCTGTAAGTGGAAGCGACATAGGTATAGAGAAATGATGAGTACGAGCTAACTGCCTTTTTAAAGGTCGGCAACGCATCTGTGATCCCTCTGGTGTTGCGGGTTTCCATAGGCGGCGGTGATCACTTACCATCAGGTGACCTCTGGCATGTTTGCCTCCTATCATATAAAAAAATGGTATGGCTTTAAAACTCAGATGATGAGTAAGTTACTAGTTCGAAAATCTTTATTTTGCATCGAATTTGAAGTAATAAATTCTTCTGTCGGAAACTCTTCATGAGCAGTGAGTCAGTCTCCTACCTACTAAAGTGGACTTAGTGTCTTATTTCCAGTAAGCCTAAAATAGCTTGTAGTAATAAACGTCAAGCACATGGAGCGAACCCTAAAACTATAGATAGGGAACTACCTACACTAGTGCTGAATTTGCGCTCAGATCATTGAGTGACTCCCATATTATACATACATACTCTACGTAGTTCATCACTAGCCTGATTTAATACTTGTGCGTCATAAAGTTGAACATAGATAGCGCTTTATAGTGTCTCTAACAAGGAACGCTCTCACAGTGAATATCGTCGACGACACTTCCATTATGCTCGCATGGAAATAGCAATATTATGTACCTACTGGGGTGAAAACTAACTTATATACGTAATGAACTTCCTACTATGCGTTTAATGTTCATCATAACAGCCAAATAATGTCCCACTGCAGGGACGTGCATCCTCCCATGACGGAAGGATACTTAGCCGACCAATACCACGCTGGCCAGACGGATTGCTATAGGGATTAATTTCAAGTTTTCCTGCTTTTTATTCCGTAAAGATAACATTAATGGATAGTCCCTTAGTCGGTTTTTATGACACCCATGGGATGAGATGGGATTGTGACATTTTCTATTCTTACTCCGTCACCACACGAAAAATTTAATATAACGTTTAATACAACTGACTGGTTATTTCACACAACTTCGTCTGCCTCACAAAAGAATGCGTTATAGCTTAGAGTCTTACTCGTTTAATGGACTAATCAACTCCTCGACTTCAGTATTAAATTGTAATAAAATTGTAATTTTAATAAATTGCTTGATTTGTATTTTGTTTTATAGTTGTTCAAGTCCCGTTGATTGTAACAATTGATGCTCTATAGCCTGTCACCTTCCCCGATAGGTAGAATAAAATAAAAACCGTTTGACCAAAAATTCTCAATAGCACGTTCAAATTAACAAGCACAGAAGCAAACAATAAACTACTGAAACTCCTAAACAATACATGCTACTTTAACAAATGGTAAAGATATACCTAAACGTCAAATGCAGTGACGATGACACAATTGCAAACAGCACTTCAGAGCACTCCACGTGTTAGTCTGCAAAACATGCATTGAACGTTGAAGTCCCTTCACTACTCCACCAGCTCTTCTCTGGTCTTAAGCCCGATTTACACATCGACAAGTACAGTAGCGAGTTAGTAAGTTGTTGATTAAGTTGATTTAAATAGATCTTCATCCTATTTTTTGCCGAGTTAAGTTGGCGAGACGCGAGAGAGGGGGCTACTTCGTACTTAATACATACAAAAAAAAACTCGCCAAAAAATCAACTTAATCAACAACTTACTACTTAACTCGCTACTGTACTTTTCGATGTGTAAATCGGGCTTTAATGATCATAAACAATGCTGACAGTACTCTGCACACGTTTTATTACTATGCTTGATACATCACCCGCTTTGTTGTAGCTTCCAATCAAGAGCTTTTTTTTCTCTATGTCTATTTAGACACCTAATTATCACCAATTTTATTTTTCTAATGAATTATCTGCATGTTATAGTTATTTTCTATGTCAGTTGAACATGAAATACAAAACTCGATTACATAGATCATAATAATTTATGACGTGATCCTTGACAAGAAATAACTGTTTTATTGACATCACAAACTGCGTGAAGTACTATAAATGTTTTCATTTCGATAATTAGTTTCCTTAATTACTTTTCCTAACCTTTAAAGGAGTGTAAACAAAAATAGACTGCAATAATATTAAGACTCTTTGGTAAGTTAATAACAGCATTAAATAAACCGATGACTAAAAGATTGCATTTAGAAAACCAGTAGTCTGAATTGTCACTCCTAAATAAAATAGTTTCTAATTTCAAAAGAAAATGGGTACAGTGGTATAGTTTCGAAGATTACGTAACCTTAACTTTCAAACTTCAATTTGATCTCTACATTGAAAAGAAATACAATTAATTTTTAATCAAACTATTTCTGTAGAGTTCATTTCTATTGAAAACACAGACATTCAACAACCTACGTAAATATTCTCAAAATAGCTTCTGTTGTTGATAACAAAAGAAAGGGCTAAGATATACAGCCTTTAACTCTTTAGTAATCTGGCTCCCTTTAGCGGATCAGCTTTAAAAGGATTTCGATTGAAGAAATGTTGGATTGATTCAATCGAATCGACTTTGACTAAATCTGCGTAAAATCTCTGAACAGGTTTTTCAAAGGAGTATTTTATGCTTATATTATGTTTTATACAGTCGTGTTAGAGAGATTGAGTTAAGGTATTTCAAAGATGAATTGTCTGGCCTGTAGAGTACAAAACAATATTTTACATTACCTTTAGTTTATCGAGCCAGCGGTTTTGTTAGACGTAGACCACATAGACTGTGAGATAAACTGATAATACTGACACTGGTTTGATTTTCTTTGTAGTATTTTGTTGAAGAGAATATTTCTAGGAATAATATTATTTAATATTACATATAAATAAGCTGTAAAGCTTAGGTTCACTATAAATTAATGAAATAAATATCCAATGAGAAAAATTAAAGCTAGGCCTTTGACTATAATACGTTCTTTGAGTATTTACTTACAGAACGTATCAGAGCATTTGCTCTGATCTCGATTTAAAGAACATCATATTTAAAAAAAATATATCATTCTGTCAGCTAAAATCGTTCTACTGGCCCCAACCTTGATAGAGAGAAGTTTGGCCTAATATCGCTGACACTCAGATTTTTTATTTTACATGACTCCCATCATGTAAAAAAAAACGTGGCAAACGAGCCAAAGAGTAAAAGGTAAAGAGTTTTATGTTTAGTTTTCCTTGCTATGCAAGTCGACTGTCACATTACCTGCGAGGTGAAATGAGCTGGTGACACTTTGTATTCCTAATAAATTTTTACACATATAATATTAAAAACGAAAAATAAAGCTATTGTAAGCATATAATATAACTAGTTGGAAACATGCGCATGACAAATGGTAAATTATGAATTATTTAAAACTCGTAGAGTCCATGTCCTTTGGCTATGTAGACGAGATATTGAATTAAAGGGCATTCACCGGTATTCTTGTGATTATATAGAAACTTCTTTCAGTTTGGTTGCATTTTTTTTAAGTTTATTGCACCAAAACACTCAGTAATATTAAAACCATTTAGATTTTATTTTCGAAAGGAGACATTAAATTATTATTGTTGTATGATCTAATATGCAGAAAAAAGTCGTAAAAATACATTGAATAATTAAAAAAAAACACACCTACGTAAATACAAAATGAAATAGTATACCACTACTACTAGTAATGCATAAAAAAAGAAATCAATATTATAATGATTACTAGCTGACCCGTGCCCACTTTGTTGGGCGGCGAAAAAAATGCGTCCCTTTTTTAAACATATTTCATTACTGCTCTAATCCTATTAGTCATAGCGTGATACTATATAGCCTATGACACGATAAATGGACTATTCAACACAGAAAGAATTTTAAAATCGTTTAAGTAGATCCAGAGATTACCTACTACAACGTCACAAACACACAAACTTTGCCTCTTTATATTATAAGTATAAATATCAGAACAAAATAACTATACAATCTTCACTTTGTATCTTCATAACCTAAAAGTTAAACATTATAATAAGCATTTTGTATTACATTCCTCCCCCCAGTTTGCAATTATGATGCCCTTGGATAAAATTACAAAACATTTGTTTTATCTGTTCTCCAACAGGGGAATCTTAGCTCAAGTTTAAAATTTTGTTTGAGTTGGATCTCTTGGTGTTTGTAACGTTGGTATTTCTTCCATGATTCGGACCGGTTCTATTTATGATACTGAAAATACTATATTTGTTATTAACGACAGGTAAATGGTTAAAATCGTTATCAATTTGAACTAATCAGACATTTTTCTCCGTGTGGTGACGGAGTAAGAATACAATATGTCACCACCCCATCTCATCACATGCTTGTCGTAAAACCGACTAAGGGACTATCCGTGAATCTTTACGTAATGAAAAGAAGATAAACTTGAAATTAAACCCTATATCAATTCCGTCAGGGCAGCGTGGTATTAGTAGTCCAAGTATCCCTCCGTCACGGGAGGAGGCCCGTCACTGCAGTGGGGCATTAATGGGCTGTTATGATGATGATGATGATGAGACATTTGTGAGCAAGATGGCAGGTGCCATGGCAGTTTTTTAGTTACTTTGTATAATATGTATACTAAAATAGAGAAAGCATGAGCCTGAAATGGTTTTTAGAACATGCATATACTTTAAAGATTTTTTATTAAATATACATAATTCAGTATCAGTGGCAATCGATTCCGAAACCTCTGCGAAGAATTTTTTAACACTAAGCCACGCTTTCGTCATCTTGTTATCGTCTAATAAATCTTTGTTAATTATTATAAGAATCATTAACAAGTTGTCATCAATTTTATAAGAACTTTACTATACTATAGATATAGAAACGTTAAATTTAAAGGACAAAGTGTTGATCGGATTAAATGTAAGTAGGTTTCATCCCCATCTTCAAAATTTCAAAACGCCAGCCATCAGCTGACAAAACGCTGGCAAAATACAATAGCAAATACGAAAGAGCTACTTATCCAGGCTTGCAATAAGCTTTTGACAAGATTCTTAACACAAAGTGTGTCTGATCCAATTTGCGTTCCCTTTCCATCGCCTCATAAGTATTTGTAATAAGTTGAATTACTAAGACAAATGCTTGCTGCGAAACGCGGAATCACATTTTCATTTGACTTTCTGATTGTAACGAAAACTGTATTATGATGCAATCTACGTAGGAGAAGCAAGCGGTACTCAAACTAACTGAATTTTATTATGATTATATAGCAAACGCCCAAGCAGATTATTGTCCCAGATTAACAGAAACCCTGATTTACTGGTAACCAATGCTCATAGACTAGGCATTACGCGTTGCAACACAGTTAGACTACTTCATACCTATAAAGTAATGCTCTTTTTATACTTCGTTTGAAAAAGAACATGTATATAAAGAAACACTGTAACTCGTAGTTCATTCCATTTACGTACATGGTGTAAAAGATAGCTAGAAACTAAATGTATTGGAAGAGATCGATTTTAAGCGGTGCGAATGAACTTTGCTATTTTTTCCGTGCATTCCTCGTGAAACACTTGATTATACAATGCGTTCTTTACACTAATAGCTAGGCTTAACCTACTTGTGTTATGGGTAACTAAACAACGGATATTAGTACTTATATACTTTGTTTTTTAAATACATACTTATTATACATAGAAACACTCAGGCCAATGCAAATAATCATGTTCATGCACACAAATGTTTGCATTGAGCGGGAATCGAACCCGAGACCTCTGCGTAGCAGTATATAAGTAGTGTATAGTGCTATATATAAGCATCATCATATCAACCAACGGTCGTTCACTGCTGGACATAGGCCTCTTCCAAATACTTCAACCTGTCGCGGTACTCTGCCTTCTAAGCATATTCAGAAGTAAATAAGCCATCATTAGAAAAGAACGCTTGCGAAAAAGTTTGAGGAACGCTCTTCTTGTATAAACAAGAACTTGATCAATATATAGGAGTGTTCCATCTTCATGTATCATGTTAATGCTCTTATATCGTAGGTAGTTTATTATGCTGCCCTCTGAATACGTCGCTGAATTAAGTCTCGGTATTATTTATTGATACATATATGGTAAGAAAGATTTAGTTCCATGGAAAAAATCTGCACATTTTCTTAATAAATAGCTATATGTTTCTAAGGGATGGTTTCAATTAGAATATCGTCATTTAATGAAATGCTACGTTACGTTCAATTATATTATTTCTAGTTATAAGTTCAGGTTATATTTTGTGTAATGTTGTGTTAAAAAATTCTTCTGGTCAATTGCGAATCTGGTGAGTTGAGAATCTGGTGAATTGCGAGTCTGGTAAATCGAGAATTTGGTGAATTGCTACTGAGGAAAATGCTCAAGTAAGAAAAACACGTAAACTAGTGGAGTTATTTGTGTTAAACCCCCGTATATCCGAAGAGCTAGCAGTTTATTGCTGTAAGTGACGTAATAAAAACTAAAACCTTCACGTATACGAGTTTATGTACTCCTAAGTCGGTTCGTTGAGATAGTAGGTAATTACATTCGCCACTCTACAGTGACTACTGCCGAGTGGGTATAGATATCATATATCTTGCATTCCTAAATTACTTTAAATGTGTAGGAAAATTATGACGACCTCACTCTGTGGCGTAGTGGGTACATATTTAACATGACTGCTACGCAGAGGTCTCGGGTTTGATTCCCGCTCAATGCAAATCTGTGTGTGCATAAACATGATTGTTTGCATTGGTCTGAGTGTTTCTATGTATAATAAGTATGTATTTACAAAAAAAAGTATTTAAGTATGTTTATCCGTTGTCTAGTATTCATAGTACAAGCTTTGCTTAGTTTGGGACTAGATGGCGTTGTGTGAATGTGTCAGGAATATTTATCTATTATACCAATTTTGTTAGAGTTGGTATAATCTTCCAGCACATGCTTTCCCTCCATCCTAAAACATTGCTTTATTTCAATGTAGTGTAAAAAAGCGTATGCCCATTGCGCTTTCAATCAGGCATATTAGTGTCTCTTTATAAAAAAACAGTTTATTTATTGGATTTTAATCTTTGTTTCTGGCCAACCTAGTATCAATTCTTTACAGAAACAGACACGTTGGCTTTTTGTTAATAAAACGACGCCCTAGCTATGAGATTCATTACCGTACTCAAAAAGATCCATTTTAATGCACCAAAATTTAAGACATAAATTCCAAAATGTAGCTGGTCCTTAATCTTACTAAACCAAATTGGTCAGTTAATGATTGCCATTGGTATTCAGTAGAGGTTAAAACCGCTCAACAATTTGTATGCAAATGAAGCCTGTCCATCTTGTTAATGCTTTCAGGAGGTAAATAAACCTTTGACCTAACGAACAAAATATATAAGCCAAACTAAAGTGTTTTTGTTTTCAATCTATTCGCTTTTCAACATCCCAATTTCGCCTTTATTGTTGCTAAATTGGATATTCCCAATACACTTTTTTCCTTGCTGACAATACAAGCAATTTATAACATCAATCAATCTTTTTAGAGTTACGTGGTGAAATCCTCGCTTTTAATTACGCTTGGGATAAAAAGTTAAATTTACTTTATGGATTAATCTTGGCTAGATTAATGTTGGCTTTTGAATATTTAGAATACTAGTAGGGGTCTACTCAGGTGATTTCAAATCGACTAATTGGCGGGATACAGGGACTCGTTTCATATATCGATGAAGATGGGCCTGCGATAGGATCTCATGTTTTTTTTTCTTCCACTTTGACTTATAGTACTGCCTCGGGATTTAGGATGGAGATTGAAATTTGCCGGTTATGATGACGTTTTACAAACGTATCGCAAAACTGGAAAGACGGAATCCTTCCGTATTCCTGACTACCTAATAATCTTTGATAAAGATTATAAAGTAGTGAATGTAAATGAATTCAAGTATTGACTGGCAGTTTACGATCTCAAAATTGAGTAAAATAAAGCTGTTCATTGTTCTCAATGAGTAGGTGTTTTTCATCAGTCAGCAACACATCAACGTAAACTATCGTATACCTTAAACCAAAGTAATAAAACACACTTTTCAATGAAAATGTAGAGCTTGGTGTGTTGCTGTGGTGTACAACAAAATTATTGAGTTTAGCGTACTCGTTCATCCCACACTTTCTTTATCTAAGTAAATAAGACAGTAAATGGGTGTAAAAGTTTATTTTACACATTTTTCGTAGGCGTCAGTCCTTTTTTTTGTGGACGAAAATAGACGTATTAATGATAGGGTCGATCGAATTCTGAATCTATTTTCTTCCTAAATGAAAATAGATTCAGAACTTTTAGATCAAGTTTAGTTTTTCCCTCAAGAGAGGGGTGAATAGGGTTTTGAAGGGTTGGTAACGCGCGTGTTATTTTTCTGGTGTTGCAGACGCCTATAGGCTACCGTAACTTACGAACAGGTGGACCAATAGCTGTTTGCCAACAAACGTGGTATAAAAAAAAATCTTTGTACTTTTATTCTGTGTACTCCTTATAATTCTCAATGACCCATCTATCAAAAGGTAGTCAATAAGGTTTCTTAACAATGTTCAATAAAAAGGGTAACATCCAACCTTCTTTCAAAGAATAAATATTATGTTTCGAGTTTACGTTGTTTATATAAAGGAAAATAGCCTTTTCTGACTATGCATGTGGGTTTCTAAAAGGAACGGGTCACTATCATATCGTCTTAAACGCAACTGGTAGAAGTAGCATTTGGTCTAAAACGCAGCTGGTCACTGGGTATAAAACGCATCTTGTCTAAAACGCTACTGGTCTAAAACGCAGCTGGTCTAAATATCAATTAGTCTAAAAATACAAGTCGCCTGAAACGCAACTGGTCTAAAACGGAGTTAGTCTAAAATTCATGTCGTCTAAAACGCAACTGGTCTGAAATGCCAAGGGCACAACCCGTAATTGTCTGGTAATAGCAAATACTTAAAACGGCAGATGTACAATTAAATTAGATAAATAATATCAGAAAAACGGAAAAAAGTTGCATATTTATTGTTATTAAAAAAAGCAAAAGAAATCTGTCAAAACAAAAGACAGTCGTAAAATCTCAATCTCATTACTTTAAGTATTAATCTTAAACTCTTTAAAAAAAATTGAAATAATAGGATGACAATATTTAAATGACAATGCCATAACTACTTATAATCTTAAGTAGCCTATTAACAATACCTACTAAACCTTCCTGGCAAAACCACGGAAGAAATAATCAAGTGGAAGTGCTAAGTAGGCGTGGTAAGCGTGTCACTAATACCCTTTGGTACGCGTAACTTGTCGCTAAAGGTAAAACATAACGCGAATATGACCTTGATGAACAACATGTTAAAGTTGCCAGAACTGCAAAAACCGCCATCTATCGACGACGGCGAAATTAACTCGAAAATTGAATTTATATCTAGATTACAAAACGTCATATAATTCTTTGTGCGCTACAGCAAAATAACTTCTATTTATAGTTTATGAAGGTTTACTCCCAGATGTAGGATCAGCTGGAGGCCCGTCCCTGCAGTGGGACATTAATGGGCTGGTATGATGATGATGAACAGGGACTCAAAAGTCTACACAGATTAATATACCTTTAAGCTTATTTAACTGATTTATCTAAGTTACTCTAACGTACTACGAATATGTTATTTTTTTGTTAGTACATAGTTTATTTGTGTGTTTATTTGTTTTTTGGCGACAGCGGTTCCCATGAATTTCTTTTTACGTATTATGTTACCACTCTAGAAACATATTTAGAGGTTTAAGGCCAGTTGAGTTTAAGACGAGATGATACTGAGACCAGCTGCGTTTTAGACCACATGCAACTGCTACCAGTTGCGTTTAAGACGAGATGATAGTAAGACCAGCTGCGTTTTAGACCAAATGCTACTTCTACCAGTTGCCTTTAAGACGAGATGATAGTAAGACCATCTGCGTTTTAGACCACATGCTACTTCTACCAGTTGCGTTTAAGACGATATGATAGTGACCCAAAGGAACGGGTTTTAACAAAGACATGTTTTACTATTTCAAAGAGAAAGAATGTTCTTCGTTTGGATAGTTAAATGTCAAAGAGTAAGTAAGGTCTTACTTTAGAAACGTAAATAGTTCAAAATGTAAAATGTTGTTTTTTTGTTTGCCAAAGTATTATCCCCTTTTCCAGTGTATTCCCAAGAAACAAAACATATTTTTGTTTCTTGCTGTATATTAGTTTCTTGCTATATACATATATAAGCTTACCATAATATGGTTCATGTGCATTGTTTTATTATTGTGTCTGCTGGCGGGCACTGTGAAAGGGTTAAATATAGTAAACATATTGCATTATTGGACACACGTTGCTCTGGCCGATCTGGAGGTCAACAAACCGACTTCGTACACAGGTTGGCCGCTGTAGTGCAAATATGTGTAAGTGGGGATTCAGAGATCTTGTCTTTCCCAATGTGACTACTGCAATCCAGAGCAATCGATGGTGTGCCCTTTGTGTCCCGAGCGGTGTCCGATGGCCGAACATTATGCGGCCTTTCCAAATGCCATTGAAGTGGCCGTTCTAAAACTGTTTGAGTTTCGACCATTGACACGAGAGAATAATAAAAAGTAAACATATTAAACACAGTTTCTTTGTGCTAGGCTTTATTACGGATTCTTCTTATAGCTCAACCACATCGAATTCGGCAGAGGTTTCCATACAAAAAGACGTCGTTTTTTACTATGCAGATATAGCTGTGATTTATGTATTCCCTAAGGCTAGTAGTTTTTGTATTTATCAGTATTTTCAGATCTCATAAGTTTTAAAATTTATCAAGAATAAGTACATAGCATTGTAGACTCACCCTTATTTCTAATAAGTACAAACATTATACTACCAAAAGTCAAATATAGATGTATTACACAGAACCTCGAAATTCAATTAGCACAAACCAAATACGAGCACTCAGAAAAATATATTGAATCACGTTCTCATGTATGAATTTTGCATGAGAATATTCTACGAATGGAATAAAAATAACTTCACTAGTTATAGGTCTCTTCAGCAAGAACCCTGCTAAGTTAATACCCCCTGTTAAATCCACCTCTAAGCAGAGTGCAAATGTGGCTGTATTGATGGAAGGGTAGTACGAGAATAATTTTAGAGCTATGTGACATTTGCTTCATGTATAGAGCTTATGTTGCAGAGTGTGACGAACGCAATCAAGCAAGCAAGACGCAATCTAACCTTTATCTATACGAATATTATAAAGAGGTAAAGTTTGTATGTTTGTGTGTTTGTTTGTGTGTTTGTTTGTGTGTTTGTGACGTTGTAGGGGGTAATCTCTGGATCTACTAGACCGATTTTAAAAATTCTTTCTGTGTTGAATAGTCCATTTATCGAGGAGTGTCATAGGCTATATAATATCACGCTATGACTAATAGAAGTGGAGCAGAAATGAAATATATATAAAAACGCGTTTTTTTCGCCGTCCAACGAAGTGGGATCAGCTACTACAGTTATAAAGCTTCCCTCGCGATCGCAGAAAACCACCTTTGTTCATACTAATATTGTTCATACTAATACAAATATTAGTATGAACAAAGGTGGTTTTCCGCGATCTCTAGCCTACGTAAGAGCAAGGGAATTTAGTTACTAACATACCCATCCCTCGTACTAGGGGCGGACAAACACTATGAAACACCCCATCAAAAAAAAGTATTTATGTGTCCATCTCATAATTATGTATAAAAAAGTTTACGAAAATCTATGAATAAATTTCCGTTGTTAACAGATAGGTCGGCTTATCCATTATTTCCTGTTACGTCCATTGATGTATGTCTATATGGTTGACCGGGACACCAAACAACTCATTTTTCAGCCGACTCATAAAAATTGGGCGATGGCAAACATGACCGAAATATAAAATAGAGTTCTCGTTGGGAATACGAAAGCAAAACATAAAATTCGAATGATACATAGATATCATTGACATCGATATTTTTTACGTTTACATTGGATAAAAAACTAGGGAAACAGGAATTGAGTATTCGTATATATGAGTTAAATGAAAAAACAATGGATACACGATCAATTTAGGCAAGAACATTCTTGTTTTGAAATCACCTTGAAAATTATTCTTCTCGAGTATAGCTTCGTTATCCATATTCTCCATCTCTTGATTTACTAATGCCACGCTGACCAGACGGATATCGAGTCCACGTGCATATTGATTTATACTTACTCTTCAATCTCCTATATTGTTACTTATTCTTTTGGCTGATTGCTGTTCCATGACTCTTTAATGTCTTGAAAATTGATAATGTATTCAACAAAAATCAAATCAGAACAAAAGGTTAATAAAGATTAGCATTTTCTCATATTTCTGACTGGCATTTTTGTAACAATAAGTCTTTTGTCATTAACTAGCAACTAAATATTTTATACGACACATTTACAACAAAAACAAACTGCCACTTTATCCAGAATAATTATAAATTCAAACAATAATTAACCCAAATCGTTATATCAACCGGTGGATATGAATTAATGTCATTACCAAAAGGGTCTGTTTAACCTGAAATAGTCCATATATAGTAATAGCCTATCAATATTATATAAACGGAGATTAATGCGGCATGCTATTTACCTTTATTTTGCTTGACGTTTCGGTACAGGTAAAGGTACCCGGCATCCGGCAAAAAGAATATAATTCAAATAAGCGCTTTAAACATTGCTCTTTAGATATAGTTTACATTGGCATTCTAAATTAGCAGACAGCTCGGTGGCAGCGAGTATACCGCCACCAGGCTGCTCGGTAGTTGACCGCTCGTTGTAGGCGAGCGGTCTGTGCAGTCGCTTGCCCGCGCCGCTCAGTCGATCAGTCAGTATCACAGATCAGTCTGGCCGTCTGCTAACAGTTACTGCTAGGTGCCTGCTAGCTATCGCCGCGTAGACTACGAGCATTCGTCTTAGTATAGGGCGGTGTTGGGTGGGTGGGAGCGATGTTGGAGCAGATTCGTTTAAGTGTGCTATGACCTTTACACCTGTCGTGGTCGCAAGCTGACTCAGTCAACCTGTGCCGAAACGTCAAGCACAATTAAGGTAAATAGTAGGCCGCGTTAGTCCTATCAAGTCGCAATAAGCCACAACATATAGGTGTAGCTAACCACTAGCAATCAACTTAGTGCCATTTAGGAAATACGTTCCTAATACAATCACGTTAACGGTTGGGTAAGTTATCTAGAGTGTTATTGGTATTGGAATTTGTAATTGGAAACTATTGATGTATATAAAATTCACTTGGTTGTGTGGTAGAGTCATATGAAGCCATATCTTCTACTATATAAAAATAAGTCGGGTTTTCCTTCCTGACGCTATAACTCCAAAACGCATGAACCGATTTCCACGGTTTTGCATTTGTTGGAAAGGTCTCGGGCTTCGTGAGGTTTATAGTCAAGAAAATTTAGAAAAAATTTGAACAGAAAAGCGGGAAAATAATGTCCGTGCGAAGCCGGGACAGGCCGCTACCTGTAATAAAAGTATGGTACTTAAGCTAATTAAAATTGAATACGGTAAAAAATAAATTAATGCCTTAAAGCATTTCTATCGTACAACCTTTGAATGATATTGAATGATGCCCAGACTAATGAATATCTCGCATGAGTCCTTCCTTGTCCATACAGTATTAATAAGATCACGGGGCTTGACAATTAAGCTCCGAGTGACTGTGCTGGTTACTCTGAAACACAAGCTGTTACCCTTCCGCCGAAATACAACAACATTAGCACACTAAACCCTCAATCTTTTACTAAATTATTGCTGAAAATAAAGATCGTATGAAAACTAAATTCAAACCCGTTTGGCTACCCTAACCATACCAACCTTAAATTGCCTTTACCAAATCCATTGGATCATTTCTTCACATGCCGATAATTTCACGAAGAACATTTTTGAAAGGGAAATAAAAAAATGTAAGCCTGTATTTGATCTTGTTTCGGGTGGAAAATTTGACCTAAAAATATTCGTAGTTTCTTTTATTGTCATCAATGACCCGTTAAGTATTGGTTTTCTCATCTTTCCGTCATTTTTCACATGACTTAATATGACGACGTTTGACATATCTTTTAGATTTTGACTTATAGTGTATTCACGGAGACGAGTTAGTAGAGCGCTATCTCACTCACACAATTTTTTAATTGCGATTGGTCAGTGATAAACGCTAAGGCGGTGTACACAGTACGAGTACTTTCTAGTCTACTCATACTTCCCGTTCTGTGCAGACGTGCTCATACTTGTGACTGTATGCTCGACTTGTGAACCGGCTGGTCTATTGGATTTTATAATTTTTTAATAGACTAACGACTGGCTTGAAAACACCTTCAGGTGTGTATTTTTTTTAATAAATTGTTCATGGTAATTTTTAAGCATCGCAGGTGTGCTAATGACCCGTTTATTGTTCTTTTGTCATAAATGAGCATTACCATAGTAAAATACTATTTCCAAATTTTTGTATATTAAACTGGTGCGCTATATCCATTGTTATTATTATCATTAAGTTATTGTTATATTCTCATTGTTGAAACACGTGTTATATAACATGTTTTATATTCTCGTAACAGGAAAAGGTAAAAGACTAATTATTACTCACATCGGGAGTGAGGATGGATTTGTCGAAGGTGGTCTAAATATGTTTGAGTCGAAGAAACAAGGCGATTATCACAAGGAGATGAATGCCGAAGAATTTGAAAATTGGTTTAGAGAAGTTTTAAATAAGCTAGGTGATAATTCTGTGATAGTCATGGATAACGCTTCTTATCACTCTAGAAAAATAGAGCAAATCCCAACGGCCCAACGTAAAAAACAGGATACTTGTAATTGATTACGAGAAAAAAATATAACGACGACAGTAGTGATAGTACGGAGAGTGATGGTGATGATCCTGATATGTTATAAACTTGTATAAGTAGGTAGATATTATTTATTTATTATATTAAGTAACAAACAGTCATATACAAAAAATTATAAATTATAATATAATAAAGAAAATTTAATCATTAACTCTCGATTTTATTTCTTTCCTTCATATCCATCAGATATACAAAAAGTAGGTACTTATAAAAAAATCTATCAAATTAATGTCTCTCAATTTATACGACAGACGAAGCCGCAGTAATAAACTAAGCGAACTTTTAAGAAGCGCAGTGTGAACGCACATTTACATTTCTAAGGTTTTGTTAACGCCCACCGACCCTAAAAAAGTATTTTTTGTCCTTGTCATTTGTATGATAATGTGCGATAAAGAAGGCGCTATACTAACTCGTCTCCGTGAATACACTATAGTAGACTATAATTTAATAGTTTATTTCAATTTCGACCTAGTAGACTTTATTTTAAGGTTTAAAGTTAATTTATACTTGATGATGCAATTTGTTAGTATAATCATATACATAAAACAATTATGCGGCTAATGGCTAACGCAGACCTGGACGGCATGGCAAAGGATTTTAATTTTTACTAATGGAAATTCAACCGTACTGTTACAGAAATACGACATAAATTGCTATGCTTTAAAATGATGGCATTGAAAGGGTCTGCGTTAGCCATAATGCTTGCGAAGGCATTATCAATGCAGAAACATTATCTGGGATTCAGAAATTAGGTCAGACGCATCGTATGTTTAATTTCATGTTTGTGTGAAAGCGTGGTCGTGTAAACAATAAATATTCATTGATTTTAACATCTTACTTAGGATTCAAAATCAATTAACCCTTTGCCTATTCCGTGTATCAAATAATATAATTCTTGTACTATTGTGTCTACTTTACGGATAGGCAACCTGTTAACTAGACTTTTGTATACCGTCTGCGAGCCTTGAATTCGTTTTCTGTTATAAGGTCGCTTTTCCAAAAGCATTGGTCGTCAGCAAAGCGTGCTACGTGCTCTGTCCAAAGCTTCTTTAATTGAATAATCCGAAGCGCCTTTAAAAAACGGGAACATCCTCCTCCAAAATAAAAACCTTCCAAACGTATTTTTCAACTCCAAAATTAAGTGGTTGGATACAATATCTTTTCCCTAAATTGTTTATTCAGCACCCGTATCCCCCTTATAATACTTAATCCAATTTATCTTAATTGCATTGTTCTCGAAAGCAGTGTAACTGGCTGTATATAACGTAATTTAATACGTACATTTGTAGATGGCCTATTTGGGTGGTGGGGTGGTGACGGACCTCTTTTGTCCGGTCACGCGTGACCCTTTACCTCCCTACTAACAAATATTACTCCTTACGTTTATTTTTGTTTTGACAAGTAACCTTGAATAACTTTTACCCTTAGCTTTCGTTATTGGAAAAGCAAATACAATATATTTGTGACAAGATCTGGTTACTTCAGGTATAAGTTGTTTCGCACTCTTTTCGCCGTTCGGGCCATTACTGATGCGAGTTCATCTATTTGGCTCTCTAGCGAAAAGATTCTCACGAAAAAAATAACAGTTTTTCAAAATAAATAACTAAAATACGCAAGTTTAAGTTCTTGCTTTAATAAAATGTTTACTTCAAAGTACGCTTTGACTTTTCGATAAATTTTAAGACAAAGTCAAACTTATGTAATATATCAACATTCGTAGAAACATTAATCTAAAATCTTAATACAATTTCAACTCTATTAGAATCACAACTAATTTAATTTTCACTGCGTAATTATATGAGATGGAATGTGTCGCATTATAATTAAAATAAATTAAAATTAACTTTTGTAAACTAATTATTGTTAGTAAAACTTTTATTAAGTACTATCTTTAGATGATGTTATAATAAAAGTTTATACGTACCTAGTGTAAAGTTATTAAGTAAGTATTGCGGTTAAATTTAAACCCAAAAGAAAAACCTAGGTACTTACTTACTTTATCTTACTGTATAAAATAGTATTATAGTGTGTTTTATCGTTTACACGTTCCCAGTGCACTGTACCATATATGGTAGACGTGCATTGTTTTACTATTGTGTCTGGTGGCGGCACTGTGAAAGGATTAAAATTCACGGTGTTCCTCTGTCGCACTTAAAATGGCAAGAACAGCGACAAGCGATGCATTAGTCGAGCCCTTCAGACTGATTTAGGTATGCTTTAGGAGTAAGCCCCGAAGCGTTCTTGATTTGTATTCATAAAATGTTTGTGGGACATAAATATCCTGACACATTAAACCTTTAAAATAAAAACTATAGAATCAATTATTGAAAGAATAGGGATAAACTTGTATTTGATCCAACTAAATCTTTAAAAAACATTTACGAAAAACATTACCGAAACCAGCTCAAAGGTAAACTTCATACATTAGGCGGTTGTCCCTAGTGTGTATGTCCAAGTGCTGAATAAATAGATTCACTGATCAATGTTTGCCGATATCGATTGCTACCAGTCAATATGATTTAGCTAGCAGCCGACTAGGCAGCCATGTAGAATCATTGTAATCTATACTTCTATACTAATATTATAAAGAGGTAAAGTTTGTATGATTGTGACGTTGTAGGGGGTAATCTCTGGATCTACTAAACCGATTTTAAAAATTCTTTCTGTGTTGAATAGTCCATTTATTGGGGAGTGTCATAGGCTATATATTATCACGCTATTACTAATAGGAGTGGAGCAGTAATGAAATATATTTAAAAAAGGGACGCGTTTTTTTCGCTGTCCAACGAAGTGGGCACGGGTCAGCTAGTATTATATAAACTGTATTATCGCGCATTCTATTTCAACACAAAGAATTTTTAAAATCGGTTTAGTAGATCCAGAGATTATCCCCTAAAACGTCACAAACACACAAACTTTACCTCTTTATAATATTAGTATAGATTTATAAAAGAAAGAAAACTTTACTTAAAACTCTGTATGTACTAACCAGCCTAGTCGGTCCGGTATTAGTTCGACAAATTCGCCTTCTCCCATGACAAGCCATTAATACTCTGTTATGATAAAAACAACAAAATTACAAGACCAAGTTGTAGTCATGAAAACAAAGAACTATTTCACGACAACATTGTCTGTCCTCAAGGGATCAATAACAAATATAAAACTAGATCGTAGTCCTAATAAAATTAAGAGCTTTCCAAATAAATTGTACTTGTTGTTCGCTTCAAAATGTTTCGTATTTTATTTCTTTACTAAGAATACTTGAACAGTTTTCTTAGTACAATATTCTCGTACATTAATTCAAGTTTTGGAAAAGTATGAATGCAAAATGACTCGGGGATCGCAGGCAATAAAGCACCTGTACATCACAAGTCTTTCTCTAAATGTGTCGTTATAATTCTACTAAAATATGCATAATTTGTAAATGAATAACTATCGTTAATCTAAGCCAGCCATACCGTTTAGCCTGTATTAGCATGACATGACTACATCTGGAAGGTTTGTAAACCTTACAATTTTTGTATAAGATGGAGTTATCCAGATCTTAATCTAGGAGGAAGAAAAATAAATTGTTATTATTGCCAAAAGAATAATATTACTTTACAAGCCCTATATTTCTCACTACAGGGACGAGAATGATATTGCAAATAATAATAGCTCTAATTCAATTCTTTATTTTCCAAATAAGTGTAAAATAAAATAGGTCAGCCTCCAACGTTTTCAAACTCATCTTTAATTCAGAAAAGGTTTCGATCAGTCTGCGCCATCGTAAAAATAGAGACTAATTTATGTTTCACGGCAGCGTGATTAATGTTGCATTCCTATTGAACAATAGGTATATTTAATTTACAACTATGAAAACTGACAGTAATGTGCTTAACCTTTATAATTAACTAGCTGACCCGTGCCCACTTCGAAAAAAAAACGCGTCCCTTTCTTTCCCTTCTTTTTACATATTTCATTATTACTGCTCCACTCCTATTAATCATAGCGTGATACTATATAGCCTATGACACTCCCCGATAAATGGACTATTCAACACGGAAATAATTTTTAAAATCGGTTTAGTAGATCCAGAGATTACCCCCTACAACGTCACAAACCCACAAACTTTACCTCTTTATAATATTAGTATAGATGTCCTACTGTAGGGACAGGACTACAAGCAAATGGTGTCCCACTGCAGCAATTGGCCTTTAACAGTGACGAAAGGAACACGGTAGCCTTTTTTTTGTCAGCTAATACGATGAAACCAGACGAATTGTTATAGAATTTTATGTGAAGTTTTCATTTTTGTTCCCAATTCTCACTAGAGAACACTAAAACTAGCTAGAATTTTTTTTTACATTTATTCGACCAAAATCGTCATTAAATGAAAGTAACAAAAATAGCGCACAGTAGCCGACAAAAATGGCGCATGTTCTTCGTAAAAGTGCTATTGACAAAGTGTATCGACAACATTTTGAAGAGGGTTACAGATAGATTAGATAAAAGAAGGACCTTTGAACGTTGAAATACAAGCTGATTCAACTAAGGAAATATTTTGACCAATGTAATAAGTATAGTAGTTCTCCGTGTGGTGACGGAGTAAGAATACAATATGTCGTAAAACCGTCTAAGGGACTATTCGTGAATATTATCTTAACGAAATAAAAAGAAGGAAAACTTAAAATTAAACAGATTGGTAAAGGAATACCAATCCGTTTGGCCAGCGTGGTATTAGTAGGCCAAGTATGCCTCCGTCGCAGGAGGAGGCCTGTCCTTGCAGTGGGACATTAATGGGCTGTTATGATGAATAAGTATAAAAACTCTGTATCAAGACCAATGGAGAGCTGGATTTGGCAGTTAGGTTATGGGTCTCATGCTGAAGGCATTGACAGGGCATGTATAGTAAGAAAGTTCCTATATCTGGAGCCCTAACCACTTATTATTCCTCGTATTTGTACATTTTATTTCTTACACATTAGGCCGCAAAGAAAACGGGTCACTAACGAAAACCTAAAAAATAAAGACAAAGATATATATAATAATAATAATGAATGCGGACGAGGGCAAATCTGTTTGCCAGGATCGTGACAAGTGGCGTTCTGTCCTCTCTGCCTACCGCGGACGGGATAAGGCGTGAGTTTATTTATGTGTGTCTGTAAAGAAAAAATAGACAATAATACAATAAACAATAATGGAAGTAAAATCTTTGGACTTTTTTTGATGATTGTATTAAATCTACAAAAAAATGAAGACAAATTCTTAAATAGCATAATAGGCTATCTGATATAAATTAAAACTTTCATTTGAATTCGTGAAATTCTTGCCATACTTATATATAAAACTTCTCCAATTAAAAGTAAGAGGTCTATTATTAGGGCCCTCGTGGGTGAGAACTTAGAAAGAAAGTCTTGGCATATATTAATTACACCCTGTATTAATTAATATATTAGGGATCAATTTTGGGAGGTTCTTAATTGGATACGGTGTTAATACTAATAGCAGTATTATTTTTATTTATATCCAAAGTTTAAACTTATGATATAAATGAAAATAAATTATATAACTTCTATTTATACCGTGCAAATGTATCCTATAAGTGAAAAATCTCGAGATAATAAAAATGTTAAAGATACTGTTTAGGTGTATCTGTATACAACCGCTGTCGTGTGCCCCTTTAATCCATCTCCAAGCAGTAGTACAAAAATATAACTGTGTTTTAGTAGAGTATAATAGTTTGTACCTAATACCCAGTAGGACATTCAAGTGGTGTTATAATAACACACACGAAATCCCTCAGTAACAATTATTAGTTGGTACTAAATAAATATCGAATTCCAAGCCAAACACACATTCAATCCTTCAACATTTATAAAGAAAACAAACCTTATTTTTCTACATAAAATTCGTACCATTTCCGACTTCGCTGAAATACTTTGTTTTCTAAAGTAACTAAATTAAACCCATCTTTATTTCAATATTGGCTCTTATTTTTTTCCCTTTGTTCGTTCGCTCCATCAGCGAATTCGTAACAAAAACGTCGACATAAGCGTTTCTTTCAAGATATCCTCATTAGGAGACACTGGGGAACTCAAAAGGGTGCTTCTTCAATAAAGCGCTGATGGTTTTTACTCGGTAACACAAAGTTACGACGGGAAAAAATGTACCTTCATTGGATAAGCTAACTAGATTCTATCTAAGAGACGGTTTTCTTTTATATTAGGATTTTGTTTTAAGGAAAAAATAAAGTTTTGTACGTAATAGGTTTTGTAGCCGATTTGAGATGTAGTCAGAAAATAGAGTGTCGATCCCATCTCAAACTTAAGGTCAATTTTCTAACAAAAAGCTAAACTTATCACATAATTTTATTCTATTTCTAGAGTTTTATTTTCGTGCTCTAATATTTTAAATGAAAAATTATTATGGAAAAGTTGGTCTGAACTTAGGGTTCAGTTTGAAAGAAAATTTTATTGAAATCTTTACCGAGCTTAAGAGTTAAAATGAACTTTGATAAGAGTATTAATTTCAAGATTTGAAATATAGTATTCGTATTACAGTACAATACTCTTAGGTTGCAGTTCGGCAAGTTCGTGTTCTGTGCGAACCTCTTTTGCTATGGAAGGGCCACACAGAACTGAATCAAAGGCAGCGCCTTCCCTGACCTTGATATTGGAGCCTTCTTAGGCGAGCTATCATAGTCAAGGTAACAAGTAATGCTGCCGCCTCTCGAAACTCATAAATGGTTAAGAAACACTTCGGAGTTGTAGTCGGTAGACCAGTTAATATAGGAATTCTGACAGACCGGCCTGGAGGGGTCAAGTCAGAAGGCGTAAAAAAGTTTCCCAAGCTAAAAAAAAGGTCACGATATAGGTACATCATAGACGTTATTTTTGGGCATCAACAGTTGAGTTTCTCAAAGACTATAAACTGCCAATAAGCGAGTTAATAATATCAAGGTGGTTGTGGTACAGTCACGAGCAATAATATGTACACATTGTCAAATTTTCTAAACCATCTGCACGTTTATCTAGACATTAGAATAATAAAATTATTTCATAATTTCGAAGAGGTTTCGTACAGTTTTGAACTAATCTTCGAATATTCAATTTTGGATTAGCAGAACTTTAGATAAATGTTTTACAAAATGTGAAAATGTGTACATATTATTGCTCGTGACTGTACTGTTCGCTAGCATATTCCAATGTCAAACAAGACAATTTATTTGTGCCATCCTTAAATTATTCTCTTCAACTTGAATGAGTTATTCATTGATTTATAATTGAAATTCAGTAGACAATAAAACTGATAAATTGTCCTGTAACTCTTTAAACGATTTATTCTTTTAAATTGATATTTGGCGAACCATTAATTTTGTGTGGCCAACGTTATAACGAAATAAAATGGCAGCGACGGTAAAGTTTTAAAAGCAAAACGATAGCTGTTGCAAGTTGATAGCTTTTTGTTTTCGAATGCGAAATTGAATAGCGTACCCGTATATACTTTGTCTTTTAAAGCATATTTTTCAATGAATACTTTTATAATAGGAATGTGTTAAAGGAGACGGTTTTTTTTCGCACCACCCTAAACAGTAATGTTTATTATTCATATTACTCACAAAAATAGTTATTATCTTAATATAGTTAACCGAACACAAATTATACTTAAACGATGAGGGAATAATGAAATAATAATAAAAAAGGATTACACCTAAAAATGCTTGTTTTGGAACGTTCTTAGGTTTATTTTAATGGTTAATACAAATTATCAAGTAACGTACTTTAAAAATAATCGTAGAACGAAACGTAAATAATAGCCAATAGCAGATACTCTGTAGTACAGTTTCAATCAGTTTGACATTGTCATGACAACGCTGTTATTGTTTCAGATTTTATTAGATAAATGCATGATTTATTTGTACTTTTATATTTTATGGCATCTTTAGATAGAGTGCATAATACACACTAAAGCTGCTCTTGCTGGATACTGTTGTTATTGCTTATTGAGCACAGGCACAGTCACTGTTAGCTGCTGTGCATTGTGATGTGTAAAGTGTGGTTTTTATCTTGGGCTCTGCTTTTAGGTGAGCTTGAGCCACCTGCGTCTATTTAAGATGAAATACTGCTTTAAGAGATGACTGTGTTAATTATAATAATTGTGAACAGTAATAAATATTTCTTGTGTCTTATACCTATATACTATAGTATTGTTTCTCTTTAACTACCTTATTATTTAGGATCTACAAGCAATAGCCAGCAAAAACTGCGTTATTTCGAGAGGTCTTGGTTGCCTTATTAGTGTATATTCATTAGACAATAGCTGTTGTGAGATTTTACGTTATCACGAGAGTCATGTTTTGATTGTCGTATTTCAGAGTATTCCCTCAAGATAAAGTTTTGATATATGCAGACAGTTTAACTAGAGATTATAAGGATTAAACCGATATGCATTTCATTGCTAAATGCCACAATTTGTGGTGGTGGCCTATTCGCCGAACAAAAAAAAACCATCTCCTTTAAAGTATACGTAAATATCGTACCTCTAAACGTATTTTTATGACGGAGTTAGAATACATGATGTGAGTTCCCCAACCCTTCTCATGCATGTCATCTATACAAATATTTTTTCGCCGCCCAACAAAGGGGGCACGGGTGAGCTAGTTGTACCTAAAAGTCTAAAATGTAAAGTTCATAAATGTTATTAATGAAAACATAAGAAGGAAATTTTGATATGAAACTATACATAATGTATGTAAAATATTTCATAAAACTAAGACGACCAAATTTATTAGATACGTCAGGCGTTCGCTGATTAAACGCACAACTTTAAAAAAAATACCAACAACTAAGAAACTCCTTTGATCTAATTACTGTCGCACACAAGACGCCAACGTTGATTCTCAATGATGACATAATAAAACTTTTTTGAACTTAATCAAATCTGACTGTCCCAGTTTTAACTAATTAAAACGAATAAATATTTACAATCCAAACTTTGTAAGATGTCTCGGGCAATTCAAAGAATAAGGCAGAAGTTTTGTTAAGTATCAAAGTACTAAAAGGCTTTGGAAAATGCTTGGCGAATTTTCTTAAAGCCAATCCAGAGTAATTGAGTAGTATACATAGTATACACAATAGTATACACATTAAAAGAACAAGCTATTCAAGACTTATCCTTTTCTGACTAAAGGGCTCAGAACCTACACGAAAGAACTATGTAAGTATCGTCTTTGCAAAAAAAACGGAAAACTAATGTAAAGAGCATTTGTGGTTCTTGTCAAATTTTCCTTCTTAAAGATATATTTACTATTAGGACTTCTTTAGCTACGACACCCTTGAGATGTGATGAGGTAATGACATCCTGTAATCTTAGACCCACACCACACGGACAACGGATATAACAAAATACAGATTTTTTTTCTCAAATTAAAATGTCCGAGGCATTTTAATACCATTGAGTCCGGCAAAACTACAAGTAATAGGAGAGGTAACTACGCTACAAATAGGACACACGATACGTTCGGAAATATCGCAATACATTTTTAAACTTCATTGCATTCTATCTTCTCGGGGAACGAAGAATTTTTCGTTTAGAAATTGCATTACAACAGGTATTTTACCTCTATTGCTATTTTACAGGTTTTAGTTTGCTTAATAGTAAATATTTAAAGATATTTGTTGGAGGTGAAATTTTAAAAGGCGAATTCTCAAATAGGACCCTCGCCCTCGTCGACTTTTTGTAGCGTCGCCGTCGTGCATTTATTAGAAGCGCGATTGCATCGCTACTAACGCGCATTAGTCGCCCTTCTACTTCGTGACAGCATCGATTCATCGCTAAAAAAATCACCGTGAGAAAGGGCCCATAGTATCTTTGTTTTTAGAAGACATGACCTCTAGAAATCAATCTATTGGTTGTGCTGACTTCTTCAGACATGTTATTAACGGTTCCAAATATTCAGATTCAGAAAAATTTATTGTTTATACCATAAATAATTGTTTTTCGTTAAAATCAAATTTAAAAAAAAAATACGTTTATCCTTGAATAATTCAGATACGACTCCTTGCGGGTTCTAGAATATCAGTACAGGGACGGCTTTTACTTCTTACCAATATTTAAATTAAGAAACACCTTCTGTTTTTGGCATTGGCTAAAAACAGTTGTTAGCATAAAAAGCGTTCGGATTACAACTCCATAAATCATTTTCCAGTTAACTTTTTAATTAATATCCGTATAAATCACATGGATTAACCCCTGTCATAAACAATAATAGAATGGACAATATGTGCTCGATCCCATTTTAAGAGGTTTAATATCAACAGAATAATAGGATACCAATTAATATTATAATTAAATTCCAATTTCTGTCGGTTGGCGTAAATTTTAATTTCACAGTCATTGTTATATAATAAACTCTATGAATCAACTGACTGATGGGATGACTTTTTAAAACAATTAAATAATATATTTTACTTAACATACAACCACATGTATTTATATTAAAAGATTGTGCTGCGGTATATTCTCGTCTCTCTATCTACTTTAAAAAATAAAAGTAGTTGTCGTAAAATCCAAAACAATTAAGGAAAATTAAGTTCGCAGATTTTATTTAATATAATTAAAAAGTAAATTAAACCCTATACCAATCTGTCTGGCCAGCGTGGTATTAGTAGGCCAAGTATCCCTCCGTCACGGGAGGAGGCCCATCCCTGCCATCCATCCATCCATCCATATCAGCCTATGGACGTCCACTGCTGGACATAGGCCTCCTCCAAAAGCTTCCACTCTGCGCGGTCTTGTGCCTCCCTCATCCATCGGCTTCCGGCCGTCCTAACCAGGTCGTCGGTCCACCGTGTAAGGGGTCTCCCCACCCTGCGCTTTCCGGTACGCGGTCGCCATTCCAGAACCTCTCTGCCCCAACGGCTGTCGGTTCTCCGCGCTATGTGCCCTGCCCACCGCCACTTTAACCGGGCAATTCTGAGCGCTATGTCGGTTACTTTGGTTCTCCTGCGGATCTCCTCATTTCTGATTCGATCACGCAGGGAAACTCCTAACATAGCTCTCTCCATTGCCCTCTGAGTGACCTTGAGCCTTCTGAGAAGGCCCATAGTTAGCGACCACGTCTCTGTGCCCCACTCAAACGCCCGGGTAACTAGAGCGACCCAATCCATTGTAGCGTCAAACGCCCGGGTAACTAGAGCGACCCGTTCGCTAGACGCTATACTAGCGTATTTTAAACTTATTTTTATCTGTAGAAGTCTTCTAAGCATTTTTAGGATTCGACAATAGATGGTACTGTATTAAAAAACGCGTCTTTACATGTATAACAGTCTGACACTTGACAATGAGAATATAGACAATTTTAATTTAGTTTTAACACGCGCGCCGCGAGTTGACAAGGTATTGCGATAAACGCGCGCCGCGAGTTGACAAGGTATTGCGATCTCTGCATTTAAGATGTAATTATTGTTTTATTTATTACTAAAGTCTAGTAGTGTTATATATTAAAATGATCCTCAAGATTATTGCTTATAGAATATCTAAAAATGCAATGGTTTGCGAGTCTTTTGTTATATTTTTACCGGACTTGAAATGGACACGTAACAATTTTTTATGTTGTGTTTTTCAATGTTTCAATTTTACAATAAAATTACTTTATTTTACTAAAATATTTGTTGTAATAGGTAGTACAGTTAATTTATTAATATTATTTCGTTCTTATCTGAAGAAAATATGACGGATCCATTAATATTTTTGTTGTTTTAAATTTACGGTCGGCCATATTGCCGTAATTTTATTAGCAAAAGTGGCTACAGATATGTGGGTATTTGTAGATTGTTTAATTATTGTGCTACCCACTTATTATTTATTTGGTATCAAAATAAAGCTTATATAACCTACTATAATATGACAGTAATGATTTAATAGAAATATGATACCATAGATTCGGAAATACGTGTTAAACAAATGTTTTGCCTAAATTTATCGTAGTTTTGCAACTTTATATTTTTTTTTTGAGTTTCGGGCTGATGGGTCTACTTTAATTTAAATATGCCTAGATGCCTTATAGTTTTAGCTTTATAGTGGAATTTTTATTTTGCTGTAGTTGTAGTAGTTTAGGAGTAATTACATTTTATATCGGAAACGGCATGACGCGCGGAACGCAGTTAAGTCGAAGTCGCGGCGCGGGCGCTTGACGGTCTAGCGGTCCGCGAGCTCGGGCGCGTGAGTGGGTCATCACTGGCAACACGCACTGGTCGAAGACCTTTGTCTTCAGACACTGCGGTAATGTGGACGAGAAGATACGTTTTAGCTTCCCGAACGCTGCCCATCCGAGTTGGATTCGACGAGTGACCTACTTCTCGAAGTTGGACCTACCCAGCTGGACTGACTGTCCCAGGTAAATATACTCGTCGACAACTTCGAGTTAAGCTCTAGCTTTGAGGCTCTAGCCTCCAACCATGATTGGAGTGGGTGCAACATGGACATTTGCCATGATCTTGGTCTTGTCCATGTTCATTTTAAGACCCACTTGTTGAGAGACTCTACTGAGGCCATCGAGCATTGTGTTGAGGTCCTCCATGGTCTCAGCCATGACCACGATATCGTCAGCAAATCGAAGGTGCGTGATATACTCGCCATTTATGTTAATGCCGAGTCCGTCCCAGTCTAAAAGCATCTTCCAGTGCAGCGGTAAACAATTTCGGGGATATGACATCACCTTGTCTTACTCCTCGCTGCAAGCCATCGCTGCCATCCCTGCAGTGGGACATTATTGGGCTGTTATGATGAAGT
The DNA here is from genome assembly GCA_905475405.1 of Schrankia costaestrigalis. Classification (NCBI taxonomy): domain Eukaryota; kingdom Metazoa; phylum Arthropoda; class Insecta; order Lepidoptera; family Erebidae; genus Schrankia; species Schrankia costaestrigalis. The sequence continues at coordinate 9,783,234 of FR997843.1, read as the reverse complement.
TCGCAGCTAGTATATCTACGAAAACAAAAGAAAGTAAACTTAAAACTCTGTACTGGCCTTCATAGTATTACCTAGTAGGCCAAGTTTCTTTCAGTCACTACAGAAGAGCCAAGTAATGTCCTACTGAAGGAACCGGCCTTGCAGTGGGACATAAATATGATAATCATTGTTGACAATTTTGCTATATCATTAAGCAATATGTAACTAAAATAGTGACACATTTTAGAAGGAAAATAAACCTCTGAGTAAATAATTTAAATGAAGCTCTGTCGTCAGCCGGAAAATTAACACAGCCTCCGGGTGAGAGATTAAGTAAGAAATTTTCTACCTCGATAAACAACCAGCTTATATATCTGCATAATGTTCGAGGGGTTTTAAAGAGAGGTTTTACTTTTATGAGCTTTTTTTTAATAAATTTATTCAAAACTGGTATGAGTGCTGTTATTGTGAACTTGTGATGAAAAGGAGGACTTAATTTTGGTAATATGTTATTTTTTAGCGTTAACTCTAGTATCTATGGCTAGAATTTATGGTTAATCGATTGAACCAAATTAATTATCGATGTAAGCGATAGTCTCAGAGGATCAGATTATTCAATTAAAAATACAAATAAACCAAGAAAACATCATAAAAGTAAGGGTTCGTCTAGGTTTGAATAATCGTCTCAAAGCGATAAAAAAACTTATTTTCCTTCACTTCTCTTGTCTTTCTTATGCTTTGTCTACATAGTGTTTACTGATGATTCTGTCAATCTAAGCTTTAGGATATTACGTAAAAACAACATTGATTTAACTCTATCAAATTTATTATATTTACTAGCTGACCCGTGCCCACTTCGTTGGACTGCGAGAAAAACACGTCCCTTTTTTTAAAAATATTTCATTACTGCTGCACTCCTATTAGTCATAGCGTGATACTATAAAGTCTATGACACTCCCCGATAAATGGACTATGCAACACAGAAAGAATTTTTAAAATCGGTTTAGGAGATCCAGAGATTACCCCCTACAACGTCACAAACAAACAAACTTTACCTCTTTATAATATTATAGTATAGATATAGAAGTATAGATAACGTCAGAACTATCAATTTTATAGTACACACAAAATAATTAAAAACAATCAATTTCATCTATGGTCATGACACACGCCGCTACAACGTTGTTGTTTTCCACTTGAATACATGATAAATATCAAATGCGCGCGTTGTGCGTTAAACGTGTAATAAATCATTACAAGATTGAAAAGCTTGCCATGTTGTGGTAAATAAACCGTATTAATATGTTTATTTTTTAACCTTACTGGCAACATATAATTCTCTTTGTGATGTAGCGGTCGCGGGCTTAAATCCCACACAGTAGAATACCTTGTCCGATGAATAATGTTTAATTGAATAACAATGACATATAATTTAGAAACTATCCGCGTGGTGACAGAGTAAGAATACAATATGTCACCTCATCTCATCCCATTGGTGTCGTAAAAACCGACTAAGGGATTATCCGTGAATGTTATCTGTACGAAATAAAAAGAAGGAAAACTTGAAATTAAACCCTATACCAATCCGTCTGGCCAACATGGTATTAGTAGGCCAAGTTTCCCTCTTTCACGGGAGGAGGCCCGTCCCTGCAGTGGGACATTAATGGGCTGTTATTATGATGATGGTGATAATTTAGTAACAAAAAAGTTTCCAATTAATTTACAGAGTGGCTTATAATATAAACATTGGTAACAAGTTGGTAATGTATAAACTCACACTCTGACTAAAGAAACTTCAAAGTGATGCAGAAATTCATATAGCGAAATAAATACTACATCTTATACAACTGACATACTTCTGAATTAGGTTACGTGATTGTATTATTTAATTGGTAACATTATCACAATATAGTGCCATTGTATAGGGTTGCCCTATTTGGCACGAGTCAACCTTTCGGCAAAATCAATATTGACTTGACTAATTTAATTATTTAGTCAGTCAATGAAAACGGTACCACCGTTTACATTTGGGTATCGCTCACTAAAGTATTTCTTATTTCTTTATTAACTATAACTTATCGGTGTGTACCATACCATTAAAATGTGGAACTCCATACCGAGTAACGTATTCCCTTCTTATTTGATCTTGGGTACTTTAAGCGAGGCGTAAGAAACCTTTTTTAAAGCCCTTATTGGATATTGCTTGCTCCTTAGAGACGGGATGACGACTTTTTCTCTGGCCTATCATCAGGATATCACAGACCGCTTTACAGTCAGTTTTATTTAAAAAATCTAACATTTATAATCTAAGTTATTTAAGGTATGACATAATCGTAACTATGTGACCTATATTATTATATTAAGACCAAAGAAAATATTTTACCGCGATCGTCTTTAAAATATAACAAAGTCCTTTTCATATACTAAGTATCTGTTCTACTGTAATAATATGAGTCAAAGTTTCTTATTATGAAAACAGTAAGACGTAACAAAAGAGGTTTATAAAATTATGAATAAACAATCGCCAAAAACATTGTATAAAGTTTCAAATAAGATTATATTTTGTAACAATGAATATTTATACGCGTCTGTATTTAATAAAATGTTTAATTCATTTATGTAAAGACATGATGGTTCTAAAACGAAGATTTAATGTATTTGAGAGAAGTAAGAGTCTCTTTATTAGAAATACTTGAGGAACTTGACGTCACTTGAAATGAAGACTTTTTGAATTTAAGTGTTTGTCGTTGTCCTCGGAAGCTAATGTACTCGGGAATCGGTGGGAAATTCATTTTTGACGTGTTCATACTTTTTGTGGAATTAGAGTAAAAGAATATCTATCATTCGTGTGATATACAGCAAGGCTAAGTTGGTAATAGTTAGTACTTAAATAATACTTAAAACGCTTACTTAATTTTAATTTTTATTTAAATGTAAATTTTTCTCTTGGAAATAGTCCTCTCAGTCTGGATAATTGGAAAACAGTCATTAAAATGGCATCTCTTTGAAACTCTATAAAATCTATTTCCTGATGGAAATTAGACACTGGGTCATTCATTCAAATCAATCACTCTTTATATTTCAAATGGTTGCCGTATTTTGTATTCTGAGAGATATTGCTCTCCGAAGTCAATTAATTAGGAATCTTTTATTTATGTTTTAATCTAGGTTGTAATTAAAACTCTTTGAAATAAATGCAAAAGAAAAAAAAACTCTTTAAATGGAATAATTACTCTGTGAGATAAAATACAGGCGGCTCCCGTGTTTACTAAATAGTTGTTATTATAAGTCGGATTCAGTAATAATAATTCAAAATTGTATGTTCTTTGTGCCCGTTAATTTTAATATTTGTTAAAGTGCCCGCAATACAGATCCTGATCCCGGGAGTTGTAGGCTATAAAAAAAATCTTGAATACGTCACCTGATCCATATATTCTGATCTCGAGATATCGTAAAAGTTAACTTAGGTATTAATACTGAGCAGACTATTTGCGAGAGATGGACAATTTGGCACAAAATCCTAAACTCATCTGGCGAGGTGAAAATTATTTAAGAGAAAAGCCATACCAGCAAACAAGATATTTGCTGTTTTACTGCGGTTTATCGACATTACTGATCCTGAATACGTAATTATCTCACATAATATTCAAGCAAATAAAATTTCATCGTAATAAATAAAAGACTACATTAAATATTAATACAACAAAATATTATTAATATTCTGTTCCCATTGTTCAATATGAAACTCTTAACTTCACGAATTATGTTCCAGCTTAATGAAAATCCTCAAAACTTTTCAACGTAATAATATTGTACTATGAAAATGCAAATTAAATACCGAATGATTAATTATTACGAAAGGAACAAGACTGATAATACTGATTAATCGTAACTCCACTGTTTAAAATATGTATTTAATTTTAATTTACTATGATGTTTTAGTTACTTTGGTGAATGAAACAGACACGAAAAAACAATGGAAGTAGACCGGTCAGTTATAATAATATTATTGTACATGTACATTGTACATTAGTTCAGCACGTCTACATAATAGTAGTATAGTACTACTACTAGCTGACCCGTGCCCACCTCGTTGGGCGGCGAGAAAAACGCATCTCTTTTTTAAACTTATTTCATTACTGCTCCATTCCTATTAGTCATAACGTGATACTATGTAGCCTATGACACTTCCCGATAAATGGACTATTCAACACAGAAGGAATTTTTAAAATCGGTTTAGTAGATCCAGAGATTACCCCCTACAACGTCACAGACACACAAACTTTACCTCTTTACAATTAGTATAGATTAACATTATTAATAACTTAAATAAATATTTCTCCGTGTCCTGACTTACTGGCGTACATAAGCGGCAGTTTTTACTTTTTAACTGGTGGGCCGCTTGCGTATCTGTTATGATATTTCTTAGTGCTATAAGGTAGCAAAATAGGTTTTTGGAAATTCGAAATACTATCTACTAATATTATAAGAAAGTCTGTATTAGGTCCTAAGATAACGAACAAATCATCTCAAATACATCAATGTGAACTAATTTGATTGACATAACGAACAAAAACTTCCAAGGTCTCGGACAAAACTTTCTTTGCTTTGATTTATTGATTTGTCCTTCCTCAGAATATTTATGATGTTCCCAACAAACAGTAATTGCTTTAACTATTTCTGTGTAAAACTATGTTGGTTGGGTACAAACTAACATACCTATATGTAGTTTATTTCTAGTTAAAACATGGCATTTTAGAAACTATTTTCCGAAGTATTTTTTCAAAGGTCTTATTGAAAAAAAACTATGCGAAAGACTGCGTTACAAATCTCATGTTATTTTAGCAAAATGTTATGCGTTGGATTAATAAATGTTAACATGATGTGATACATAATCTCAATAAACGAAAAACAGTGAAATAATTAGCTCCCGTTTCTAAGGTAGAATATGATCCTGCGTTTAAGGCATACTGAATATACAATTTTGTACTCTAAAGAGTACACTCTCTGTCTCCGTGTGGTGACGGAGTAAGAATACAATATGTCACCACCCCATCTCATCCCATGGGTGTCGTAAAAACCGACTAAGGGACTATCCGTGAATATTATCTTTACGAAATAAAAAGAAGGAAAACTTGAAATTAAACCCTATACCAATCCGTCTGGCCAGCATGGTATTAGTAGGCCAAGTATCCCTCCGTCATAGGAGGAGGCCCGTCCCTGCAGTGGGACATTACTGGGCTGTTATGATGACTCTAAAGAACTTGTTTTGATCTATTAGTCGGCCTCTATAAACTGTGTACAACCCTCTAATATAAGCAGAGAAAAATTTATCATCGTCCTTCTAATTTACGTTCGGGGGTACAAGTAGGTATAACAGGTAAACCTCTGAGTAATTAAAACTGTTAATGATACGAAATAAAGAAGTTAATTTTAATTAAAATTAACTTCTTAAGCATCTTCCTTAAATTTAACTTAATAACGTATAGGATTATTTTTATCCTTATTAATAAATTTAGCACCAAAATGAGTTTTTAAATCCCTCGCACGGAAAAGTTCTTAATTAAGTTGTCGAAGCTTTAATAGACGCAAGATAACTTTGTATATTAGTACGTATAATTTGTATGTTAAACGTTACTTCTACATACTAACACTAGACCAAGTTAGTAATGTAAAAAATGTAAGGATCGTTAATATAAATACTCGTAGTAATTCTAAAAAAGAATATCTATTTCGATAGAAGCACGTCAGTCATTTCCGAGAATCGTAATCCTCAACTCACAACAATAATTTGTACTATTTTTGTCACAAAGAAGCATTCTTCTAGGTATATTTTATCATAACAGCCTATTAATGTCCCACTGCAGGGACGGACCTCTTCCCGTTATGGAGGGATACTTGGCCTAATTATACCACGCTGGCCAGACGGATTAATTTCAAGTTTTCCTTCTTTCACAGATAGATAGATATATAGTCCCTTAGTCGGTTTCTACGACACCCATGAGATGAGATGGGGTGGTGACATACCTATTGTATTCTTACTTCGTCTCCACACGGATAACACGGTATATTTTATACCTACAAACAAAATACTCAATTATTTATTCATATTCTAATGCAAGTCGAAGGATTCAATGCATTCAGGCGTGGGAAGTGGAAATCCGTAAATAGTTCTCATTTCTTGAAGTAAATTCCGTTTTATCCGCTTCCGTGCATTCTCGTAATTGCACCTTTTCAGGTCATAGCTTAAGAAGAGAATACTTCATCAAATGGCTTAGAATAAAAAGTTTTTATTCGAATGAGGTTTATACTAAATTGAGTCGATTATATTTTCTACCTTTTATATTCTGTGGCAAAAGCGAATAGCGTTGTTTTTGGGTAAATTACGGTTATTCATTTTTGCTGATTCATCGGGACACAATACGAAACCTTTTTGAAATACGAGTATAAGCATAAATTGCAAGTTCTATAATAGGTGTTTTAATAATATTTTTCTATTGTTTCAGGCAATCCTCGTAACAAATGTGCTCTGCAGCCTGGACATAGTTTGATGGACTGGATCCGTCTCGGCAACTCAGGAAAGGATCTAACAGGAGTCGGTGGAAGAATACGACCTGTTACACCTACGGAGTTAGCTACACACAATAATATTAGTTAGTATTTATATAACTATGTATTAACTGCCAGAAACTCTGCCACTGACTTTTATGTAACAAAAATGTTACATTTGTGCACTGTTTGTTGAATGATTTTTTTTTCCCAATGATAGAATTGAATTGTTAAAATCTAATTGTGGGGTGGTTATTTAACAATAAATTAACCGTCTAAATCGACGTCAGTCTGTCCGATTTCCTGATCCGATTGATTGAATAGATAGGTTTGTGTGTTCCAGTGTTAGCGAAATCGTACATATTACTGAGATTTTGTGACATAAACGTAAATGTGTTGTTCTAATATAAAATTATGAAAATATGTTTATTAGAATAGCATTAAATTTTAGTATAACGTACTCTCTTTAATATAAGTTCTCACTTAGTCCGAGAGAAAACTGCGATAATTTAAAACATTAAAGTTAATCAAACAAATACTATTTATAACTAAACAAGTAACTAAACATCGAACGCTGATTGACAGTATTCCTCTTTATATGTATTAATAACATTATACTTGTATTGTATATTCGACACCAATAACCAGCGCTACCCTGAAAACTTTACATTGTAATCACGTATGAGAATGATGTGATAATGGCGCTGTAATTAAGTTAATATAATGAAAATATTATTTATACATTTCACGGGTAAACAATTTTGTATATTAATATTCCAAGCTATACATGTTCATACGAAAATCTGCCTTCGTAAGAGGTGTTAAGGTATATAATAGGGTCTATGTTGATGTGTGCTTACATAGTTTTATAAAAAAACATTTTTTTGTAACTGACGAAGGTAACATTAAAATAAAATAAGCTTATGGCCTGCTTTCCTCAATAATCATTTCCCATAACATATGAATCAATCAAACATCCATGCATACATTCACGTTTATAATATTAGGATGACTATCATTTAGTTATTTACAATGATTTGTCCAACACATGAAGAATTAATCTTTATATTTACTTATTGTTTCAGACGACGCTTGGTTAGCAATTCGAGGTCGAGTATACAACATAACACATTACTTACCCTACCATCCCGGAGGTAAGATTATAATAATTAAAACAAATTGATAAAGTTTCATAATCTCTTAATCTAAAGTAGTCTACACATTATAGGTCCCGAGGAACTCATGAGAGGCGCCGGCATCGACGCAACGCAACTATTCGACAAAGTACACCCGTGGGTCAATTATGACTCATTGTTAGCAAAGTGTCTCGTAGGCCCATTACGCTTCGATCTACCAGACGCTGAAGAAATATTCGACACATCAACCCCCTCACCTAAGTCCGACCGCCTCAGAGAACCGTCTAAAGCACAAGAACTAGTTAGAAAATCTATGGAGAACTTAGCTAATTGCATTACACCCGTTAGAAAAAAAATAACATCTAAAAATGAAGAAACTGGGAAAGGGAGCCCGCCTAGTAAGATAATGCAGTGTTTAATACAATCCAGCGATTTGCCTGTATCTATTAGTAGGAGAGCTGGATCTAGTCCTTTGAAGAAAGTAGATAAAAGTCCAGATTCTCCAGTGCCGCTTCGATACGACTGGATACAGACATCAACGAAGCTAACTATATCTGTGTATACGAGCCAGCTGGCTAATCCCGGAGGATGTGCCCGGATTACTGAAGGATTTCTCTTGATTGAAGTAGCGACAGATGGGTGGTTGCGGACGCTCAAAATGAAACCCGAAGCTCCGTTAAAAGAACCTTTACTGCTCCGTGTATTTGCTGAAAGTGGTAAAATAGAGGTGAGCTACAAACTATTTTTATTTAAATCTTCGTAGTTAAGTTAATAAACTACGAAGCTTTATTTTCAAGCGAAAACCTTTTGACCTCTGTAACTTTTTTAGCAGGTGTAATTTCAATGTCGATTTTTAACGTCTTCATTACATCACCGTTATAAAGGTGTAGTAAATCTAGCTAACTTGGATTTTTTTTCATTCATCACACAAATGTCCCACTGCAGGGACGGGCCTCCTCCAGTGATGGAGGGACAGTGACCTACATATTGGCCAGACGGGTTGGCATAGGGTTTAATTTCGAGTTTTCCGTCTCGTGTTTATCATGATATTTAAACATTGATTTTCCCGACATTGACATCCCGATTTTTACGACACTCCCGGGGTGAGATGGGGTGACTTATTGTATTCTTAATCCCTTGGAATTATTCAGCAGCAAAACCTAAAATGAGTTAGACGCCACGAGTGTATATTTATAGCTAAGTTTAATATTTTATCTTGTTTATAAATGATATATTTGTCCATATTAACTGATACAATTATTTTATAGGTGACAGCATTTAAGGCAGAAGCAAGCGTGTGGAAAGGTTGTGGCGAGGTGACGCTAGGCTCCTCAAGCCGGGTATCATCACCGCGATCTGTGGAATGTAGAGTGGTGAAAGTGGGCAAAGTATCCCACGATACTTCCCTGTTATCTGTTTGTCCCAGAGCTGGGCCTGTTGTGGTCCCGTTAGGACATCATGTTCGAGTACATAAAAGGATTGACGGTAAGTGTTTATTGTTTTAAATAAGTTACGAAATTCATTTTCAGAGATAATTATTTAAATCCTGAGTTGCACAGCACATAACTCCCCTGAAAGGCCCCTGTCCCTGCATTAGTACATTCTTTGGTACGTACGTGAATGATAGCTTTAGACTAATTTAACGCATTTGCTACTGGTTTTAAAACCCAAAATATTTCAGGTTTTTCAGGTTTAACTTGCTCTAAGTATATTAACAACAGCCAGTAAACGCACTTCTCAGATTCCTTACAAAGTAGCAAAAATTTAGTTTTTCTTATGAAAATATTTTACGGCCAGTTAGGTACCATTATTTATATTACGGTCTACGGACTTAGCTGGAATCTCCTCAACGCTCAGAATTTATAAAAGAGGTAGCAGAAACTTTAACGAAACCTCTTTTGCTAGCTAAATATTCTTACTGGAAAAACACTACGCATTTTAGAAGTAAATGCCGCATTTAGGAAGGTAAATAAAACTGTACTATTGAAAGGGTTCTCTAGAGTTCAATTTTAAATGTACTTTTTTTACAATTTCGGAAAAAAACTTACGTACCTATACGTTTAGTTCAGTTAATTTATTTTTCAACAGAATGTTACATAATAACAGCTTATTGACGTCGATTAAAAGCTACTTAATCTAAGTTTGCATTATTTAAAGTTTTTGAAATTTTACCACCGCTTCCAAGGCGCTATTAGAAAGGAAGCGGCGGCGCCGCGCCGACGTAACAAACTCTACAGGAGCATTTTCTAGACGTCAATTTATAATTTAACAACATTGCAACTGTAATAAGGCGATGCAACTAATTTTACCTATACCACGTATAAACTAAGGATTATACTAACTAAAGAATCAATGTAGATTTTTAATATCTTAAACTAGTAAGAAGCGCCCTGTAGGTAGTACATAAACGTGCTACGTACTTGCCTCTGAATGTATGTATTTACAAAATATATATTACTTACTATGGTAATTATTTGTTAAATAGCGGTAGTAAAAGCTCTGCTTAGTTTATAAGTTGACCTTGTGTAACTCATTTGCACAAGGTCAAAGAGTATTATTATATAAATGCTGTCGCCAAATCGAGCCTAATGTAACTGACAAAGACAGTTTTACTTTTTAAAAAATATCTCGTAGATATCATATAATATGAAAACGTTTCTATTTTTACGCAAAATTGGTCCGTCTTTCTCAATTGTTCTTTCTAAAAGGCAGCTGTCTAGTGTGTCAAGTCGTATACTTATGATGTCAAGAAATGTGATATGTGCGTTCTTTACTCCAATTATATCTTACTTTTGAACAATGTTACCTTTATTTTATTTTCTTTCATTTTAACTGATAATTTTGTAAAAATGAAATATTGAATAATGGTTATTTGAATTATTGTTGAATATGTTAATTTTTATAATAAGCAGTTATTTTATTTTATTTTATAATTTTAGGAAAACTTACAGCTAGTAGGTACCTATATAAAGGATTGAACATATAAAATGAAGGCCAATTTAAAGTTTCCACAGATAACATAAATGCTTAATATGTCCCAGTCCTTCAGTGATTGAAAGTGGCTCAGTAAAACCACGTCGTGTCGGCCAGACAAATTGTCCGTAGCGCAGTGTAGGACATGACTGCTACGCAAAGGTCTCTTCTTTGATTCGCGCTCAATGCAAAACTTTGTGGGCATAATCTATACTTAATATTATAAAGAGGTAAAGTTTGTGTGTTTCTCTAGAATACTACTAAACCGATTTTAAAAATTCTTTCTGTGTTGAATAGTCCATTTATCGGGGAGTGTCATAGGCTATATAGTATCACGCTACGACTAATAGGAGCGGAGCAGTAATGAAATACGTTTAAAAAAGTGACGCTTTCTTTTTGCCGTGGGCAACGAAGTGGGCACGGGTCAGCTAGTCATGAATATTTGCATTGGTGTAGATGTTTTCTGTGTAGGTATAATATTTATATAAGTATGTTTATAATAGGTAACGTTTAGTACCTTATCCACCCAACAGTACAAGCTCAATGGTTTTTGTAAAGAAAATAATATATGATGACACCATATTATATTTTTTTTATTAAATAATTTAATCTCTTTCTTTTTAGTATCCGAGTGTGTACGTTCCTACACGCCAGTGGGAGAAGGGTGGAATCCTACTGACGCAAACGACATTAATTCAGCGCTAAGATTGGCAGTTAAACGATATGACAGCGGTGTACTGTCGCCTCATCTCACAGAGCTGAAACCAGGGGACCACATTACTGTTTCTGGTCCATACGGAAACTTTGAATTACAAAAGGTAAACTATTAAATCAGTTTTTCATTTGTTGTGTACAAACTGTTACTACCTACTTCATCACGAAAAGTTTATTTGTTGTTGTAGGTACGTACGGTTTTAACTTAGCATTATAAGCATGACCGTATCTAAAGCAGATGACAAGTCCGTTCAGCAGAAGACCTGGGTCCGCGGGCCGTAAACCGTAAACGTAATCGGATTTTTGACGTTTGATGCCGATCCCTTTACATTTTTATGTGTGCTACGACCCTTAAGTGGAAACCGAGGTAGTACCGGTCGGTAATACGAATCTCGACCGGCTTACGGCCCGCGGACTTGGTTAACAAAGCAATAAGTACGTTAGTAGTTTTTTCGATTCGAAATCCAGATTGAAAACATATTTTTTTATGTATAAGACAGTAATTTGATTTATCGTTTTCAATTTGTTTCAGCTGAAGTCTGTCAAGACGTTATATTTGATCGCAGCTGGTACGGGTGTCACACCGATGCTTGGACTTATGAAATTTATGTTATCGCGAACTAATCCGAGATGGTGAGTTTTATTTCTGTAGTCATTTACATTAAATGCTTTGTCTATCCAAATGGAATCAGAGTTACCATACAGTGGCCATCTTGAAAAGTTTTTAATCAAGAAAGTGACTATTATAGCAACAAGAGAACCTATTTTATTAGTGGTGATTAAACATTTTTTTTTGATTAAAAGTTAATTAAAACTTTTACAATATTTGGTTTGCTGCTTTAAAAGCTACCTACTACCTTTTTAGTACAGAAAATAGTACAGTATCCGGCCGTATATATTACACATCGACTTTTGTAAAGAGACAATCGGCCAATTTCGGCTTCGTAGAGCATCATCTCTGCTGCACACTATCAAATCATAATTTGTTTTATTTTGCTGAATGCCTTTATTAATAAGAAAATACGTATTTATCTTTGTTTTAACAATTACTTAAAGAATATTTTAATACAATTTCAGTGAGAAGACTCATCTTTTATTTTTTAACAAAACTGAAGAGGACATGCTATTTCATGCTAATTTGAAAGAAATATCCAAAGAGGATGACCGGTAAGCTATCAATAAATACTTAGGTTCTCTTGATAATATGTAAATTTAACAGCTATAAGTCAATTATTACATAAATAGAGGTGTAAAAGCTTTCTTTCGTGAAAAAAAACTATATACGGACTTTTTGAGTGTAAAGTATAAGACAGTCACATTATCTAGAGACCTCGCTGGAATGCGAACCTCGCGTCCCGTTTTTCTTTCAACCCCCGCGCTCGCCACGGCCGCATCAGTGATACCTCCGACGCGACGTGACGTTATCGACGCCAAGTCTCGAGATAATGTGACCGGGTAGTACAGTCACGAGCATAAATATATTACTATGGGCAGGTTGGCAATAACATCTGACATTTCAATGAGTTCAATAATATCTCGCTGCACGAACGCAGCATAAACATCTGATCACTCATTGGCAACATATAATTCTGACAGGCTACAAAGCAAAAATATGTGTCGCGCCACTTTTTCAAAAATATCTGACATGTCGTCTCGTGCAAATATATCTGACATTTGATACTTTCTGTATTTCTGCAAAAATTGGTGTGTTTTTCCAGTAGCGTGCATTTATATCTCTCAGTTGACTCTTGTCAAAATTTGAACAAGTTTTGACATTTAGTTTGTTTTTAACGGCCGTTAATATCAGACTACCGCGTTGACTAAGAAGAAAATGGAAAAAAGTGAATTTCGTGTGCTCATAAAGCATAATTTTTTGCGAAAAAAATCTATTACGTAAACCAAAGCTAAGCTTGATAAATATTATGGGGACTCTGCACCATCCATTTCCATGGTAAAAAGTGGTTTACTGAATTTTGATGTAGCCATAAAAGCACAAAAGATGCCGAACGTTCTGGACGCCCAGTTGAGGTCTCCACATCCGAATCAATTAAAAAAATTCACGACACGGTTTTACTCGATCAGGGATTGAAAGTGAGAGAGATTGCGGAAACCACAGGCATCTCATATGGCTAAGTTGTTTTAATATTGAATCATAATTTGGGTATGAGAAATCTTTCAGCAAGATGGGTGCCGCCTTTTTTCAAAATCGACGACAAACACAATCGTGTGACAATTTCGCAGGAAAGTATGGCTTTGTTTAATTGCAATAGGAACGAATTTTTGCGCCGTTTTGTAACCGTGAATGAAACGTGGATCCACCACAACATACCGGATACGAAACTGTAGTCAAAACAATGGGTTTCTCGGGGTGAATCGGCGTCAAAGAAGGCAAAGGTGGGTTTGTCAGCCAATACACATTGACTACCTTCAAAAAGGAAAAAAACAATCAATGGTGAATATTACAGCAACTTATTGGGTCGATTCGATGAGGCACTGAAAGAAAAACGACTCACTTGGGCAAGAAAAAAGTCCTTTTCCACCGGGGCAATGCTCGGGTGCACACATGTGCAGTTTCCATGGTAAAATTACATGAATTTGGTTACGAGTTGCTCCCTTATCCGGCCTATTCACCAGATTCAGCCAGTCTCACGGCTTGTTATCAAACAATTTACTGGTTCCATTTATATCAAAAGATTCCAACCCAATCCATTAGCCAATAAACGTCCACTGCTGGACATAGGCCTCCTCCAAATATCTCTATTTATCAGTTATGCATAAATAGTCTATTAAAAAAAGAAGGTTTTAGACTAATAACATAAAAGTAGGACCAATGTATAAGAAGAAATAATAAATAGAGGCAACAACAAATAAAAAATATATCGTTATGTTATTTACGAATAATAATAGTATCCAAATATTAATTAATAATATTTTAGTTATTTTCACAGCATAATGTCATACGGTATTTTACTATGGGGACATGCTGCAGACATTCATTCTATCTTTGTGCTGCAGAAGAGAGCTATTCGTACAATTTATAATTTAGGTAGGAGACAATCACTTCAAGAAAAACTTAAAGAAATCAATATATTAACTGTAGCAAGTCAATACATTTATGAAAACATAATTTATGTTCATAAAAATAAAGACCAATTTGTCAAAAGAAGTGATGTCCATAGTATAAATACTAGAAATAAAGATATACTTATTCATCTCTATATCTAGGCTCCAAAAATTACATAGTTCATTTCAGGGTCGATTTTATAATAAAATTCCGAAAGATATTTAAGATCTAAGTTTTAATAAATTTAAGAAAGTAGTCAAACAAAAACTACTTCTAAAGGGATATTATACTATCCTAGACTACACGAAAGACAAAAAGGCTTGGGATTTACTGCTTCTGTTCCCAGGCTGTTTCAAATAATGCAAGTTTATGCACTTTTTTTATTTATGTGTGCTACTGTATTGTTTTATCTCTAAGTTCTAATTGTATTAATGTATCCTTTCTATCTTTTTTTTTCTGTCTTCCTTGTTCTCATGCTTGTCTTCTATTTTTCTTTTCTTTGATTATTATTTTTTATGATGTATAAATGGTGTATTATCCTGTCTGGCACTGTCAAATATTTTGATTGGGTATATGATTTATGTAAAAAAAAAAATTGTAAACACAACTAAATTTTAAAAGAGTTGCCATGAGTTTCTTTGCCAGGTTTCTTCTCATTGGCCCGACCATTTGGAAACTGGAATTTATGGATCAACACAGACAGACAAGTAGATTCGAGTAGTAGATTAGTTTTATTTTTCACCTTTAATTTACATTGGAAAATACAACGCGGCTTTTTTAGTGCTGTAGCGTTTGTGTTGTGTCGATCTATTATTTTAATTGTAGCTTCAATTTTAAGTAAACGACGATTTCAAACAATTTGTAATAAATTTTATGAAATAAAGTATTTTGAAATTTGAATTTGAATTTAATGTCTTATGAATGAAAACAGTGAAGGTATAATTACGTCCCTATTTTTATTATTTTATGTATTGTTATTATTATACTTTACACTAATAAAATACTTATACATATTATTTTAGAATATAAATATTATCACCACTACATTCAAATCATGAAAAAATATTTATTTAAAGTAAATAAATAGTTTTGAATTATTAAAATAAATAAATCTAATATATACTATTTTTCTGTAAATACTCAAATTTTATCAAATAAATTTAAATTACAGAAAGATAATTGATATTTATGCCACCATGTTGAAGTCAGATATTAATGCACGCTACTGGAAAAACACACCAATTTTTGCAGAAATACAGAAAGTATCAAATGTCAGATATATATTTGCACGAGACGACATGTCAGATATTTTTGAAAAAGTGACGCGTCACATATTTTTGCTTTATAGCCTGTCAGAATTATATGTTGCCAATGAGTGATCAGATGTTTATGCTGCGTTCGTGCAGCGAGATATTATTGAACTCATTGAAATGTCAGATGTTATTGCCAACCTGCCCATATTAATATATTTATGCTCGTGACTGTACAACTTCATAGTGACTTTCTTTACGTTTTGTGTACTTATTACTCTGTACTATCAGTTCTTCAATTTATATGACATCGTTAAAAATATTAACAGTTATAACATGAAATACTTAGATAATATTATCCCTTTAAAAATAAAGGGATACCTACCTAAAAAACAAAAATCTTAGAATATTCCTTTCTTACTGTTTTTCTTTCTTCACAGGCTACAAGTAACACATGTCTTATCAGAAGCAAGCACATCATGGACAGGTCACAGAGGTCGTATTACCACAGAACTAATCTCCGAAGTACTAGGTGACATCAAATGCATGGACAACTGCACGCACTTCGCATGCCTGTGTGGACCTACGGACTTTACCTATACAGGTCTCGATTTACTGAAGAAACAAGGAATGAAGGAGAATTGTATACACGCTTTTATGGGTTAAGTAACTAGTTGATTTGAATGTCTGTCCAAATACACACATCAAAAAAGTCTAAGCAACATGCATGATATTACAAATTTACCATTTATATTAATTTATTTTACCATTTATTTTAATTATAACGTTGTATTTTATTTTTAAAATAATATTTTTAGGGTTCTATGATGTAAAAATAACAGCTGTTTTCTTTATAAGTTCTTTTAATAACAGAAATTAACAATATTAGAATATACAGGTACATAAGAAACTAAACTTTTTTTTTAGAAATTGAAATTTCTTAAGAAAATGAATTTATTGTGAAAGAATAGGACAATTTAATACAAAGTATGGCCTCCTCTGCTATTCAGAACTTGTCGGCAACGATTATTCATTGAATTAATGAGACTGTTTATGTCATCTTGCGGTATTCGCTCCCAATGGAATTGTAGCAAATCCTTCAGCTGTTGGGTTGTTGTCACTCCGTCCAAGTCCTTCAAAACACGTCTCTGGAGCATGTCCCATGCGTGCTCGATGGGGTTGAGGTCTGGCGATTGTGCAGGCCAGGGCAATACCTGGATGTTCTCCGTTGCCAAGTATTCACTGGTTCGCCGAGCTGTATGTGAACGCGCATTGTCATGCATTAACGTAAAATCGGAGCCAAAGGTTTGTGCAAATGGATGGACATAAGGTCTGAGAATATCCTCAACGTAATTTTCAGCGTTCATGTTTCCATTTACAAAAACGAGCTCAGTTCGCCTGTTCTTCATAATACCCGCCCATACCATAACTGTTGAGCCGCTGTATGGATGAACTTCCTGAACGCACCTGAGTCTTTCAGTATTTCCGGGTCGACGGTACACTCGCACCCTTCTTGTATCAGGCCTAAACCCGAATCGCGACTCATCGGAAAACATAATTTTATCCCATTGTTCCTGGGTCCATGTTATGCGTTCTCTACACCATTCATTTCGACGAGCGCGATTCCCGTGACGTATCGGTGGGCACCTGATAGGGCGTCGAGCTCGTAGGCCGTACTCATGCAGTCGATTTCGCACAGTTTGGGGACTTACATCAACACCACTTGAATTTTGTAGCCTCAAACTTATCTCTCGAGCGGTTAACATCGGCTGGCGTCTTGCAGTCAGTTGTATGTACCGGTCTTGCCGAGTGGTTGTACTCCTTTTACGGCCTGGATGCTGTTCAGCGGGTTCCCCTGTATTATTGTAGCGCTGCCAAAGACGACAAATAACACTTCTATGAATACCAAAATGTCGAGATACCTGAGATTGATTACTTCCCGCTTGCAACATCCCTACAGCTCTTTGCATTTCATCTGCCGTCAAATGACGTCGCTCCATGACGTAAAGAATATCTAACAATTCAATTTTGTCGCCAACTGTATTTAAATGGTTGGTAAAATTATAAAATCAAGACTAAAACGTAGCAATTAACATGCACTCAAATTCAAACAAATTCGCAGTCATTTGAATTTTATGAAAAAAAACAAAACATAATCGAATTTTTTTTTACACACACACTACCTATACCTACCTACCTACCTACCTACCTACTTTTACCTATACACTTTGAGTGAGTAAATACTTAGAAATTAATTAATATAAATGGTAAATTTGTAATATCATGCATGTTGCTTAGACTTTTTTGATGTGTGTAGATAGGTATAGTAAGAATTCAGGATTAACTCTTGATAAACCTTTTTTTGTTGCGTAGAATAATATAAATAAATAAATATTCCTCACACATTCACACAACGCCATCTAGTCCCAAACCAAGCAAAGCTTGACAACGGATAAACATACTTAAATCGTTTTTTTTTCTTTGTAAATACATACATATTATACATAGAAACACCAAGACCAATGCAAATAATCATGTACATGCTCACAAATATTTGCATTGAGCGCGAATCGAACCCGAGACCTCTGCGTAGCAGTCATGTTATATAACCACTACGCCACAGAGGTCGTCCAGAATGGTGTTCCGATCTACGAATGTTCCTACCAACAAAATAGAATAATGTCACAGTGACAATCTTGTAACCACAATCTTGATCATCACAGATTATAATAACCAGTGACAGTTAACAAGGTGTTGTTAACCTCAAAAAACCGGTTAAGTGCGAGTCTGACTCGTGCGCCGAGGGTTCCGTACAAACCTATTTATTTTCCCGCCAAATTGTGATAACGTCAGGAGTCAGCTGTTTAAATACTATTTTTCCCGCCAAAATTCAATGACGGCACGACTCTGCTGTCAAAAAATATTTTCCGCCAAAATACTATGACGTCACAACTCATCTGTCAAAAATTATGTGACGTAACGACTCATCTGTCAAAAATTCAATGACGTCACGACTTAGCTGCCAAAAGAATATTTTCCTGCCAAAATTCTGTGACGTCACGACTCATCTGTCAAAAATTCTATGACTCACGCCTATCTGTCAAAATTGACAAAGTCACAGGGGTCTAAAATATTTTCCCGCCAAAATAATATGACGTCACAAATCATCTGTCAAAAATTCTGTGACGTCACGACTCATCTGTCAAAAATTCAAAAACGTCACGGCTCAGCTGTCAAAATATATTTTCCAGCCAAAATTCTGTGACGTCACGACTCATCTGTCAAAATTCTATCTTTTCCATTACATATTGTACACTCAAGGAATTTAATTGTTTAGCAATTTGCTTAATTTTGAAATCGGTCAGGTTACTATTTACCGACTACAGACGACGGATGACGAACCCCGACGTCTTGGGAGTCGTAAAATTAATTAGACAAGGTATATATACCTAGCCTTGTCTATCTATGACAGACAGGTATTTTGTGTTAAAATAAAATTCTTCAATTTTATATTGTTGACAGACCAAAGTTAAGTCAAACTAAACTAGACCTTATCTACCATCTCCATCAAACAGTATCCTTAGTCCGAATTTGTGTCACTATTAACAATAAAGTATATCGAGTAGCATTCGCTGTTCTGATTGGTTCAATGCATTGTATTGATAATACTGTCAAAATTTTATTTTTTACTCTTTGGACAGAATGGTGGAAGTTTGTAAACAAAGAAGTTTGAAGTGCGATTCATACTTATTGGTTATATTTTATATTATGTCAATTTTGAGGTGTAATATCTTTCAAATTCGCTAGGATTATTTTGGTATATATTACGACTAAATTACGTAGGTTGTGTACCTGCTAAACAATTAAATTCCTTGACCGTACAATAAGACCTTGCTTCATGCCAAATTTCAAGTTTTTAGGTAGACTGGAAGTACCCTGTAGGTTTTTGCCTTTACCCCTCTAAATTTGCGACAAAAACGGCTATATCTCTTGATTGCGTTGGATTAGCAGTTTGATTTTTTTACGGCACTAAGAGGCGACAAGTCGTAGTATTTGGTGAAAATTTCAGCTTGATGCCTCTACGCGTTCCTGAGATAAATGGTCTTGACAGTCAGACGGATAACGAAGTGATCCTATAAGAGTTCCGTTTTTCCAAAACTGGTACGGAACCCTAAAAATATAAAAAGTTCATAAAAAAAAAAATCTTGAACAAAGCGTAATTTAAAAAGCCCTAATTTGAGACTTATATTTCACAGCAAACATTATTGAATATTCTTGCCGATGCTACCCTACTTCACAGGAAGCAAAACAAGAGTCGGTCCTCAGTTCTTGTTATCTAGGAACTTAAGTTTTTTTTTATCATAAATATTATTAAGCATTTAAAACCCAGACTTTAAGTGAATCTAGAAGATTATCAAGGTCAGTTGTGCTATTTAATAGCCAAAATAATCTTCAAATAAAGACATACAAACGTCATATCAATTACCTATTGGTAATACTTCTCTGTAAAGATCTTAGAATCCACTCTTTACCTCTATAATAGTAAAAAAATAAGATTTCAAAATAATATAGGTACTATGACTTACATGGGATATTAATAATTGTCTTATTTAACATTATCATTGGTTCATTAACTATTCTCGATTTGTAATTATTAATAAAGAGTGAGAAATTATATAATAATAAATTAAAGTTGTAATAACCATTGAGACCATAACTGTCGATGCATTGTAGCGGAGCGAAGTTGCGGAGCTGAGAAAATAATGCATTCCATCTTCGCTCTTCTTCATTGGATAGGCGGCCATGTTCTGTGAAAAAATTATAATAAAATTGTGTCTTGGAACAAATCACTAAAAGCCCTATGTAATTAAAAACAGATTTTAACTAATTTCAATAGATTTTAATAAGTACAAAGTGTGATAAATTAGCTTTTTTAGATATGTCTAATGTTATTTTAATAATTAGATAAATGTGATTAAATAGATTAGCTCAATGTACAGAAAGACAATGATTTAGTATTTAGCAATTACCTATTTGAGGTCATAATTTAGTGGTTATAGTGATACATTTATGTACCATATTCCTCCCATTATTAATTATTCGATTTTCTCTATTCTTGTAACTTTGAATTTTCTATTTTGAAATAAGCTTTCCCCCCCCCCCCCTCCTACCCCAGTAATTTTACCAAATTTTAGCGATATATCTGTACTTACTGTATATGACTACTGCAAACATTGGCCTAATTCAAACTCAAGCCGCGTGATTGTACCAAGTTAGAAAGACAGTATAGGAAAATGCTTCTGTGATCTTTTATAACACCTAACATCCACGCGTTACTACTAATGGATACATTCTTATACTAACGCACAACCTTTGCCCTTATCCAAAATTAATTAAAGTTGTTTAATTTTATATATCGTTCTAATCTACCTATTTAAACTATTCTTTTCAAAATTTGTATACAAAATAATAATTAATACACGGGTAATTTACCTTTGCATTGTACTACCTTACTAGATAAATTTAATTAATGTAACACATTGAATAGTAAGATAAACGTCCAGATTTAAATATATAAAGACCTAGTAAATATAAAAAGCAATTTCAATTTTAGTAATTGATAAAAATAATAATATGTGAAATTGTAAGTACTTAGATAAAAAGTTTGTTTCTGTCCACGTAGATATTCAAATTAATAATAATAGTGCCACTAAAGAGAAAAAAAAGATTTAAAATAAACATCAGAAAACCATAGATTACAGGTAGAAATAGTCGAATAAAATCATAACAAGAATTGTTGTCAATAGCAAGACCAATTAAATAAAGTTTTATTCTTCTCTACCAATGCCATTACGTAGGCTAATTTTTGAGTTCCAATATTACATACTTACCTACGTACAATTATTTCCTTAACTATTGTTATTTTAAATTGAGGCAAGTAACCAGTGTAATTGACGTATTTTTATACTAAATACACAAATATTTT
The DNA here is from genome assembly GCA_905475405.1 of Schrankia costaestrigalis. Taxonomy (NCBI): domain Eukaryota; kingdom Metazoa; phylum Arthropoda; class Insecta; order Lepidoptera; family Erebidae; genus Schrankia; species Schrankia costaestrigalis. The sequence goes on along the minus strand of FR997843.1, from coordinate 9,761,583 downwards.
AACACATTAAATTCGATATTCTTTTTAATAATGTACGGGCAATAAAGGGTTATTTCGGACATCATGGTATTACCAGCATATCAACTACACCCAATTTTAATTGGTTTCAAATACCTTTATTTACTGGTTTTTTATTAATATTTTCTCTTAAAAAGCTGTTTGATTCCTAGCTTTAGTCTAAAATATAAGAGTAATGTGTAGAAATAGGTGTGTGTTATATATTTCAAAGATTATAACAAAATAAATTTATTTTCTATTAAATAATCTTCTATAATATGTATAAGTATTTGGTTTGTTATTTATATAATACGTAATTATAAGTGGGATTTGTGAATGGTTAAAAAGTGCCTACATTCCAGGTGTTATTTTATTTTATTGTTTATTTATTATTTCCAATAAATAATGTGAAGAATATTGAATGTTTTATTTACCCAGATACTCAGTTGAATTACCACTAAATGATCCCACAGCTAGCTATAAAATAACCACCCCTATGTGCCTCAACTTCAACTTACACCTACCTAAGTAGCTTATGAATCAGCGGCTTCGGCTCGGTTTAAGCGATCATGGCAATTATTTACCTATAAATATTCATCATCATCATAACAGCCCATTAATGTCCCACTGCAGGGAAGGACCTCCTCCCATGACAGAGGGATACTTGGCCTTCTAATACCACGCTGGCCAGACGGATTGGTAGGTATAGGGTTTAATTTCAAGTTTTCCTTCTTTTTATTTCGTAAAAAAATTCACGGATAGACCCTTAGTTGGTTTTTACGACACCGATGGGATGAGATAGGGTGGTGACATATTGTATTCTTACTCCGTCATCATCACCACACGGAGACCTATAAATATTATTCATGATAACTCACCCCGAGCGTAATAAGAGTGCTTTAATGACAAAAAGGTAAAATCACCGCAAATAAGAGACTACTTTACTTGACTATCAACCACCTTTAAAGAACAGAATTTCTAAATGAGGAACGACATTTGTGTTATGGGGAGTTCACAGTAGATACCGCAAGGATTAAAAATAAATTAAACAAATATATTATAGAAAGAAACATGACTATAATTACAACAAAACAATATAAAAGTTCTTTTAGTTAAAAATAAATGCCTTTATCCTTTGACCAAAACATCCAACATCCGTTGTCACAATAAGAAAAAAAATAGTAATAAACATTGGTTATAAAACTCATAACAAAGAATCTCATATTTTAATAATTATGTTGTAGTAACGCATGCATGTAGCTCATTCTATCGACTTCTAAATTAATACAATAGGAACATATTGTTTATTGGCTGTAAGACTTTTCACGTGGCAACCAGGTCGTCAGTAACTCAGTACCACTGCTGTGTACACTTAATCCACCTTCAAGTCGAAGTGTGAGCGAGACAACAGTGTGCGACAGAGATGTCGCTCTACGAAGCCGAAATTGGCCGATTGTATTTTTACAAAAGTCGATGTGCAATATTTAAGGCCGGGACTATACCTTAGCTTGACAAGCGCAGTGCCAAAATCTTCAAGATTTGATTTAAGCTAAGCAAAAAGCTTAGCTCATGACGTCTTTGTTTCGTCACCAATATGTTTAAAAACTACATTCTTTTAGTTCTCAAGTAAGTAGTACATACATTGATTTTTTTCATACTGAACTCCACAATTCTATAAATCTCTAGAAAATAAAACAAAGGGAACAAAATTAAAAGCGAAATGTAACCAAAATTATTGACAATAACATTATGTACCTCATTCATTTTACACTACCTTAAAAAATATATCTTATATATAACTTACCTATAGTAAATTTTACACACAGCTGTGGAAAACTGTTTGTAGATGCGGGAAGTAGCATTGTAGCTAAAAAGATTATTTATACCAGCATAGTGGTCAATTGAAGTAACATAAATAATTTTGAACAGGAATTCTTTCACAGTGTTCTCCGTGTGGTGACGAAGTAAGAATACAATATGTCACCACCCCATCTCATCCCATGCGTGTCGTAAAAACCCACTGGGACTATCCGTAAACATTATCTTTACGAAATAAAAAGAAGGAAAACTTGATATTAAACCCTATACTAATCCGTCTGGCCAGCGTGGTATTAGTAGGCCAAGTAACCCTCCGTAACGGGAGGAGGCCCGTCCCTGCAGTGGGACAATAATGGGATGTTATGATGATGATTCTTTCACAGTGGAATCTTAATGAAACTTATTAATCTATATTGCTTTTATTTCTGGACGTATTCGCGTTTTTCTTCAGGTTTAATACGCTCGTTGCCGTCGTTTTCATAAAGAAAAGAGAACGTTCATATTACACAATAGCCGTTTTGATAAAGGATAAAAATATTACATTAGGACACAGCAATCTGGCAATCTGTCTTTGCTTAATAAGTAAATAACAAATATTAAGTTTCTACTAAAAATAACAGTTGATTCCAGTTTTATTATTACTAAGGAGTGCTCTAAGAAGTATAAGGGAAATGTGCAAGTATTGTAATCTAATCATTGAAAAACCAAATAGTTTATACTTACATTAAGTAGGTAGATATAGTTAGATAAATTAATCCTAAATATCACATCGAGTGCCTTTTACTCTTTAAACTTCATCAAATATTTCGTCGGAAACAATAAGGTCGTATCTTAAAATATACAGTACGCAAAAACTAACTCCGTAGCATTCAGTATTCTTTGTGTGTCACTATACGAGTATTTATTATTCACGTGTAGATGTATAATCTAAGTATAGCTCGATAACTACTGACTCTTTAACAATTGCCATACATACCATATGTAATTTTATATATTGTGACGCGGGGCAGAAGACGTGGCGGGACACGCATCTAAGTTTTATCCAACAGGGATTGCCTGAACCTAATTCTAGCCGGATTGGTATCGAATAGACCTAGTTTTATCCAACAGGGATAGTCTGGAACTAGTTCTAGCCGGAATGATATCGGATAGCCCTAGTTTTATCCAAAAGTAAATGGCTGGAACTAGTTGTAGTCGGCATGATGAAGGCTAGACCTAGTTTTGCCCGAAAACAATCGGCTAGTACTAGTTTTAACCAAGAGTATGTGGCTACACCTAGTTCTAACCGGCTAAAACTAGATGCAGCCGTGCTTCGGGTTTTAGCCATAACATATACACAAGGAGTAAAACTTGATAGAAAACCCGATACAACCTCCCTTACCAGCTTGGTGTGAACTAAGTCAAATGAGTCATAATGATGAAAAAGTAAAAACATCATAAAATCCATAGCATGTCTCTAATTAAAATTGAACACATTTTTTAAATGAACTACGTGTTACCTCATGGCAGCATTGGACACTAGCGCCAAAGTGACAGAACGGTTTTGTGTAGAATAAAAAGAATGTAAATTAATTTAGTTCCACCAAATCCGGTAAGAATGCACTTCTTGGTGTGGTGACGGAGAAAGAATACACGTCACCCCATGTGTGCCATTAAAACCGACTAGAGCAAAGCAATTTTTTTTTTCTCGAGATGGCGATTCATAGATTCCGCCAAACTTCTATGAAAAGGTAATTCGTCAAGCTTGACATAAAACCCTGTGTCAACCCGCCTGACCAGTGTGGCATTAGTAATAAAAGTTTTCCTTCATACACAGAGACATATTAATGGGCTGTTAAGAAAATCCAAGAAACATAATTTAGAAATGGAAATTTTGTATGCAAAAAACATTTATTATGTTCAAAGTCAAAAATAAAAAACAAATATTTGTAAATAAAAAATATTTAAATAAAAAGCTCTTTATAAATTCCTTCATCTGTATTAACAGGGTATCGCTAAGAAAGTACTAGTGATATCAAAATGCTTTTGACTATTATTAGTCAACATTTGTAGGATCAACTAGATTATTTTTCCCTATACCTATCCATTTATTTAACAACATTAATTTCTTGAGCACATTAAGTTATTAGAATTACCATTAACCTTACAATGATTTTGCACAACATGCAAACAGAATTTTATCCTAATCCATCAAAATGTGGATCTAGAAATCCATGTATTGACTTCATATCGGATGTAGTGCGAAACCGCTGTTAATCGGAATTAGTCAATGCAAAAAAATATGTGGAACACTTGAGCCTGTGAAAACAATAAATGGAAATACAAAATTTTATAAAAATTTAGTTATTTCATTACCAATTCATTTTGTTCTATTTGTATCATTTTATTTTTAACTATCGTTTTCACTGAAAAATGCTTTTCGAAAAGTATTTGAAAACTTTTTTTCGTGTTGATAATACAGACTCATCCGTCAATACGAAAAAATCTTTTCGAACACTATCTTAACATTTGTTTCAAAAGAACCATATTGGAAATTAAATAGATAAATTAACTTTAAATTTTATGTATTTCAACAAATAATTATTTTGACAAATTCACAACAGTATACCGATGTTTTTTTCAGATACCCTCTGTCTAACGTCACTATAGGTCATATGGTATTCTTGTATGCTGTGGCACAATAAAATAGCCCTGACATGTTATTCCTAAGCTAAGCAAACCCGGTCCCTTTGCGTAATTGTCTCAATCCGTCCAAAGTATTTTACGCAAAAAACCCTAGATTTTCGAACAACTTTCGTAATGAACATTCAATGTTACTTTAAGGGTGGACAAACAAAACAATTGATTAAATCAATTATAATACAATTAAATTATAGTTGTTTTATTAGCTCTTTATACTACGGACCTGCCAAATACTGTCTACAAAGTTCGAAACAGTCATTTCTAAAACGTATTCCACCTATAAGGTTATGCATTCACATCGTTAACGAATAACACATCACGATCCTTGAGGCCGACGTCCATTAAACTGTCTTTGCCACGTGCAATCATACGCTTTGGAAAGTTGGTTGTGATCTCGAACTCTTCCGGTGATTGTGGATGGCTGAATACGAAGTCGTATAAGTCCTGTTGAAGAAAAAAAGAAAATGTACTATACTTATAATCCAATTTAGTTGAATAATTTTAATAATTGTCCCATTTTCCGATACGCGGTCGCCATATTTCAGAATCCTAAGCAGTATGCTAGATCACTTTGATAATCCTGCAATTTTCCTCATTTCTGTTAGATAAAGAAAACCGAATTAGCTCTTTTCATTTCTTTCGTGGATTTTAATCTTCTCCTATAACAAGGAGTATAGTCAATGGTCATGTGAGAATGGAGTATATTCTCTTTAGTGACAATGACGACATACAGCAGTGAGAACTATACTCAGACATGTAGATAAGACAGAAATTGTCTTCCCCCTTCATTTCTTAATAGACACACTAATACAAAGAAGATATTTAGAATGAGCTATCCACTTATTTGATTACACTGAACTAAAGTTGTATTAATTACTAGCTTTTGGCCGCGGCTTTGCTCGCGTTAAGTTCGGGGTAGCAAAACGTAGCCTATGTTACTCTCCATCCCTTCAACTATCTCCACTTAAAAAATCACGTCAATTCGTCGCTCCGTTTTGCCGTGAAAGAAAGACAGGCAGACACACTTACCAATTTATAACATTAGTATGGATTAATTAAAATATAACCCAACCCAACATTCAAAATGTTTCACAAAAGGAAATTGTACCACTCTTGCATACTGCCATGCCTAACATACGCCTGTCAAACATGGTCCTTAACGGAAAACCAAAAGAGAAAACTAAATGTATGCCAGAATAGTATAGAGAGAAGCGTGTTAGGCATAAGACTGAAAGAAAGAATTAAGCTGCAAAATATAAAATCAAAAACCAAATTTAAAAATATTCTGAATGTTATCAGCAAACAAAAATGGAAATGGGCAGGACATATTATTAGAAATAAACAACCTAAATGGACCAAAATTATCACAGAGTGGATTCCCAAAGCCTCCAAAAGAAGCAGAGGAAGACCGCAGAAAAGATGGGAGGATGACATAGTAAAAACCGCCGGGATCACATGGCCACGGAGTGCCATGGACCGAGATGAGTGGAGATCGTTGGAGGAGGCCTATGTCCAAGGACAAGCTATATAGCAAGCACAAACAAAGAAGAACAAGCATTTACTTATATACTGTAAAGCAAAAGGGCTTTAAATAAATAAATCAAAATATGAATAGTATTTACCTGAGTAGTATTTCGATAAGTGAACCGTCTCGTGAGACGTTCCCCTCCGGGCAGACGTATGAGCAGTACTACAGATGAGTGACCGGGGGTCGGTTCCTCAGGCAAACGGGCCGCCATTTCCGCACGAGCCGCTACCAACTGGAAATATTACAACATTTATTTAAAACATGGTTTTGACGACCTCTGTGGCGTAGTGGTTATATAACATGACTGCTACGCAAAGGTCTCGGGTTTTATTCCCGCTCAATGCAAATCTTTGTGTGCATGAACATGATTGTTTGCATTGGTCTGGGTGTTTTCTATGTATAATATGTATGTATTTAAGTATGTTTATCCGTTGTCTAGTACCCATAGTACAAGCTTTGTTTAGTTTGGGACTAGATGGCGATGTGTGAATGTGTGAGCAATATAATCGTTGGGGATAAGAAAAAAAAACACTGCAGTGGTTAATAATTGTCGTTTTGTTACCAGGCACTGGTAACAATCGGGTTTCGGGCAATCTCCAGGATAGCTAGACCGGTTTTGACGGGATTTGCATTAGTAGATAGCTGATTTAATAGCAACTAACTTAAATAAGCTTTGTATAGTAGACTAGAACGGCGCTGTTTGATGTGTGAGTAAAATAACGTAATAATTATAATGTTAAAATACAAAAAACCAATAATTTAATATACTTTCTGGTTTTCCAAATTACTTATATGTGCACAGGACCATACGGAGTTGAAATATTTGGAGGAGGCCTATGTCTAGTAATGGATATCCCTTGGATAATATGATGATGATATGGTTACCTCCTGTTTATGCAGTTCCTCCTGTTTTTTCCTCATAAGATCCTCGTCGAGCAGCGCTTGCTTGGCCGCTCTGTCCGCCGCGCGACGTCGCTCCTTCTCCTGGTCGGCGGCGAGAGACTCCGCGTACGCCTCGTCTTGTGCCGCCCGCAAACGTGCTGTCACTTCACGTTCCACTCTGGAATTATATTGGATGTTTGTGTTATAAGTAAATCAAGATTTCTTTAGTCATTTGAGGAAGCCTATGGATACAATGGAACATTAGAGAGATGAAAGTTTTAGTTTAATATGAATCAATCTTGTGGTCTATCTTCAAGTAAGTAATATACCTACATAACAATGTTGATTTTGGTTATAAAGACATTAACACTCCTTGCCCTATGCCTGTTTTAAAGGGATATTCAACTACTATAGAATTATTCCTAGAAGAGGAACACTCTAGACAAATCCTATACCAATCCGCCTGCGTAGCAGCTAACAGACCTATTTTCGGTCTATACATACTATTTTTAGTTAAACATATTTTAGATTTATTTGGTTGATAAACGAAAAAACAAATCTTTTCTTTATCAATCTGTTGTATGTTAAGTAAGATAAATATTTATCCTAATCTTACCTGTCCGCTCTAGCCGCAGATAAATGTGGTTCATTATCGGTAACAACACGACGTAAACGTTGCAGTAATTGTTGAGGTGAACAACTGCCTTCACTTCTCGCTACAACAGTCATACGATGATCACGGACACAGAGCACGCATAACAATGGATATCTTCGCCCTCCCACTGACTGGGCAACGCGCCAACCCTCAGCGTTGTCGACAGAACACCCCCAGAATAGGGCGTGTGTATTGATGTATTGGATCACTTCTTGATCTGCTAGGGTTGTCCTGCAATAATTATAGTCATATTTTTATTGCCTAAACGTGACAAGCAAGCAACCATGTGGTAAGTGGTAACCGCTGCTCAATGACGTAAGCAAAACTAAGCCGCTAAAACATCAAGCAGAATTACAATATTTTTTTTTTACCTATAAAGCTTAGGTATACCTAATTAGAAAAATTCAAAAAGAAGAAAGACAATAAAAAAAATTGGTAAACGAGGCGGGACTCGAACCCGCGTCTCTGGACTATACCCGTCCAGCGCCATGACCAACTAGGCCACCTGAGCTTTCGTCCCAACTATCAAATTGAACCATTGCTTTATATGGTGCAGAGCAACTTATTCAAGTTCAATATTCAAGCAGAAGTTATTAAAACTTATACCCCTGTGATTGCATGAGCTACTGTACAATTTCTCATAACACCATTACTGTCATACTACTGTTAGGTATTGGATTAGGGTGACATAATGGTGGCACCAACCAAGACAACCTCTTGATGATATATCAAAGAAGAAAAGGTCATTGGGTAGGACAGGAAATGAATTTGTCTTAGACAGACAATTTTATATTTATTAAAGCCATAGAAGAAAAATCAATCGGAAGTGCTAAGTAGGCGTGGTAAGCGTGTCACTAATATGCGCTGGTTTGCTTAACTTGTCGCTGAGATCATAGGTAAAACATAACGCGAATGTTACCCTTATGAACAAAAGGTTAAAGTATAATTGCCAGAACTGCGAAAACCGCCATGTATGGACGACGGCGGAATTAACTCGAAAATTGAATCGATTTAGATTACAAAACGTTAAATAATTCTTACTGCGCTACAGCAAAATAACTTCTATTTATGGTTTATGAAGGTTCACTTCCAGATTTAGGATCAGCTACATATGTTATTTTTTTGTTAGTCGTTTATTTGTGTGTTTATTTGTTTTTTGGCGACAGCGGTTCCCATAGTGAATTAGTTGTGTTGCATTTTCACTTGATTTTTTTTTCCGTGGTCAAAGCCATGTACTTATATCAAAACAATTAAATGAGTTCTCATAACTAGAAGATTAGTGGAAATGTTGCAACATGCAAATATTTACAGTGGTGGTTTACTTTCAATAACATACTTATTAAAATCTACCATTAAAATGACCCAAAAAGATGTAAAGTCTATAGAGCTAATTTTAATTTGGTAATGTTATTTTGTTGACCCAGTATTTACGAAAGCTTTTTATATAATGCCCTCATAGTCAAAATACATTCTTTATACATAATAACAAATAAAAAAAATACATAAAATTAAATTATTACCTGCAGAAATTTTGAGTCTCAGTAGCGGACTCGGAATGCAAATATACAATAAGGAAACGCAGTTCATTCTTAGCATCGTTCAGGGCTTGTGAGTATGTTCCTTGGTAGAACACTGGATGAGGATTGAAGCGAGACTGATAATTTGTTATGAATCCCATTACATCACCAAGAGGATCAGTTACCACTGGAAATAAAATAAATAACATTCAAATAAAAATTAATTACCAGCAGTTTTGTAACAGAAGGCACAAAAGCCAACTTTACTTCTAGCTAAATAGAAAAAGCATTTTCAAGATAAATATATAATAATTATATTTCATAATGCTGTGCTGAAATGTACTGCTATTTAATTATCATAAGCATACACACATATTATGTATGGTCCATGTAATATGTTCAACAAACTTACTGTGCCAATTTCGTCATTAATTTAACAAACAATTTGATTGCTTTTTCAACATGAATACAAAATTACTTAACTATGTTTCTGTGAATCACAGTGTTACTTAACCACTTAACTGTCCCATGAGTCATATATGAACATTTGCATTTTTTTACTATTGTGTCTGGTGGCGGGACAGTAAAATTGTTAATCTACTTACTCTCACTATAATATTACTTTAAACATGGTACTTATAAATTCAATGCAATATTCTATTATATTAATGACTTTATGTAAAGAACTAAGAGTGTTAGTCAAAAACTAATTAGGAAAACTGTTAAGCATTCATTAGTAATGGATTCTAACTATACAACTTTATTTATTAATTGTTATAAAGTATAATTAAAAGGCTGTCTTGCAAAACCACTTCCTATTAGTAACTACATACTTTTTTATAATATTATGGCAAAGCAAATGAATGAATGTTTTTAGCTTTTTATTTGTTTATCAATGTTTCTTATAAAATAAAATCCCTTATTAAAATCTAGTAACACAGAAACAATAAACAAATCATATTTTATTTAGAAAATGAGAAGAGAAAGTTTTATCAAATTTTAGAACTTATTTTTGTAAAAAAACTTCAACAAATATTATTATATAAAACTTATTCTTAATAATTCACAACACAAACATACCAACAATACTACTTTAAAAACTGTTATTACCACATATTTTAGAAATCTTTACACATTCATTCAGAGAAATCTTAATGGTATGAATAGAATTAAAAATAAAGTGATACTTACATCTTCTGTCATCATGCCGTACAAAACTTAATAGAAGATTTAACACAGATGTTAATGTACTATAACACATAGACACAACAAGGTTGACTACGTATCGGAACAGGCCGCCCATCCCAGCTGGGCCCTCAGGAGGTTCGTCTGTAAACACTTGCTGTGCTATATGGTCGTGCACTACAGGCGGCGGTCGTGCGTCTGTCGCGAATACAGACGGTCTGCCTTCTCTTATATTTAGTTGTTCTTGGATCGCCACCTACGACAAATAATAAATACTTTTAAAAAAACTAGTAAACAACCAATATAAAAAAAATAAGTGGGACCATGGTAATTTTGTAACCACTACATTAATATTAAAATAATAACAAAGCTATTACCTCCAGATCCCATTGGTGCCTCTGTAAAACATCTCTACATATTGACATATCTTCTATTCCAGTTAAATCTTGAAATTGAAGTATTTTATCAGTCTGTTCCTGGGTTAGACCCATGGCATTATCCTCGAGATCCATTGCCCTACTTACGATATCTAAATAATTATTCCTAAAAACACAGCAACGAAAGTTAATACGACCTTTAATAAGAACTCATCAAAATTTACTTATTAATACATATTAACACAAATTAGATAAACAAAAAAGTGATAAAACAAAAATGTTTTCCCCACAATAATTCTCAAATCGCTATTCATTGCATACGAATACGAAAGACATAACTTTTACAGTGTTGCCAGACTACATATCTTAAAATTAAGTAAAAAAATATTGCCTATTAAATCCAACATGTGAAACACCTTTATTTATGACCAAACTAAAGTCCAACAAATCTAATAGGTACGGTATGACAGTTCTGACAAATTGAATAATAAGGTTGGGATAAAAAAAACGATTACAATAATATCCGAAATTTAAGAGATCGATTACGATAATATCCGATTTTTAAGACACTTTAATAATTAATCTCATTATTAGTAAAGGGTAAAACCTTTTGTAAAAAAACACCACATATTGCAAATTCTCTAATCTGCGAATAAAAAAAAATCTTAACATTACTTTTATTTTAATAATAATTAATTAAATAAAAGTAATGTTTAGGATTTTTTTATTCACTACTAAGACCTTAATAAGTTGCCTCCCGTCACCTTCGACCACGTCGTTAGTTACGTGTCTAACGATAATAACGATTTTTCGTATATGTAAACGATTTTTATGCATACAAGTGTATCCGAAGAGTCGCAACACTACGAGCAGTAACCTAACTACGTGACTTTGCAATGAGGTCAAGAATAGAACTATAAGATATTATTTACAATGTAAATATGTGTTATTTTGCTTTGTTTGAAAGTTTTCAATTACATTTATATATTAAGAATTGTACATTTTTAAATACAATAATAAAATCTTTCTAAATTCATGGTTTTACGAAAAAGGTTTTCGAAACTGAATAATGTACGCATGAACAAAGTTGTTTCAGTTTGAAAAATATGAAACGTCATACTGTATCTTTTAGATTTGTTGAGGTGTAAAACAATTTCCTTACTATTAAATAAGTCAATTACGCCTTAAAAATGATTCTCGATAAATAAGGATTTTTTCCTCTATAGTAAAGATAATGATTCTGGAACTTCTGTCAAATATATATAGAGAAAATCATGATTTATGAAAGTACCTATACTCTGACCACTCTACAGTCTATTTTTTTATCTCAGATACTAAAATGACATTTCATGTGTTGCCTGTTTTTTACAACTAATAAATAGTGATGCGGTACAGCCGGTACTTACCGATAAAAATATAGGTTAGTACCGCCGATTACGGTAAATAGAGACTTGGTTGTTTTTTAATCTCGAATACTAAAATATCATTACTGTTACCTTTTTTTGTGCAATTTATGTATGGTGATGTACCACCACTATCAACAATTAACGATAAATTTAAATTTTATACAGTTTTTTGGAAGTAATGATATAAAATGTGCAAATTCTAATTTTAAACTCAGGTAAGTAAATGAAACAAAATTTATTTTTGGTACATAATTTATTTTTGGTACATAATTTATTTTTATTTGGCTGTAAGTACAATTAATCTTTGAGTCTGCATAATAAAATAATAATAATCTTGTTTCATAATAAAATTAATATATAATTCATAATTAAACATCAATTCTTTTATAGAAACGAATCACCATCCCTGGACAAGGTTATTCTTGTACTGATATTTATATGGTTTTTATTCTTTATTCGTTAAAACTAGAATAAAATGAAACTATTACTTGAAGACATAATTACTTTAACCAACTCTTTGTTTTTAGATACTGCAAGTTGTAAACAAAGACGTAACTAAATTAATTACTACCTATTTACTACCTATTTTGTCATCACAGCTAACAGTCATTAATTGTCGATTCCAAAAGTATTTATAAATTGTTTTAATAAAACCGTATAAAGGGGGCAGAATTTTTTATTTCCCGAAACCCATACATGGGTCGGTCGATCCAACTGGGTTAAGTGCCAACAATTGTAGGACTTCTAACGATTAGGTGGTTTACCCTAATTTGTTTTATGTTATAAAATTACGAAAACTTAAAATAGAAATATACGCCAATGACGTCATGCAAGAAATTATAGGGATGGACATAGAAGGAAAAAAGAGAGAAATTCATTAGATTTGTAGGGACACAACATTGTAATTTAAGCGACTGCTGAGAAATCACTTTTACAGGCGCGCGACTGTACACACAGCAACTAATCAAGCTAGACACTCATGTACCTTAATACCTTGAAATAAGAAACAATTTTAAATGAAAATGTTTAACTTGATGTGTTGCTGTGTGTACTAGCGTTGCCCAGCAGTCGTCTCCCCGCCATCATGTAGTTAGGTCGTCGTAATTATACAGGGTGTTTGGTACATCGTTTGCCAAATTAAAGTAGCTGATAGAAGCGGTCATTACCAGTCTTTCCTCACTCCCCTAGCTGGTTTTAACCTCAACAAGTTTTAGATATCGATGTAAAGCTATTTTTAAAAGAAAAACCCAATATTTACCATGAACACTTAAATTTAAAAAAAAATTGTTCCGTGAGTCCTCATAATTATGTTTTGTTTTGAAGTTTAATACTAGGAGCATCAAATAAATTCATAATAGCTCACCAAAAACGTCAACTTTTTGTTTATTGACTTATTATAACTATAGAGACAGGTAAAATTTAAAGATATGATCAACTTCACAGTACAATAAAAAAAAAAATAAAAGAGAGAAAGTTCTTCCATTTTCTGAATAAATGCCTTACTTTATCCTCTTTCCATTGGTATACAACATCCTATAAAATAGTAAATAGTTTTTCTACAAAACATGTGTAAAACATAATTCGAAGTAAAGAAAACACGTTTGATGAATAAGCACAGGTAAATTTACTAGCTATAATTGCTATAATTGATTCATTCTAGCGTACTTATCTAGTTACTTTAGCTTTTTTTGTCACTGCAGTGGGTCTACCTTATCACATTAGAGTTAATTTTAATATAATAAAAGAAAAAAAAAGTCATCATTTACTATAGCGTCAATAATTACTTCGAATTATTTATTTATTTGTTAAGCACACCAACAGTATGTATGTTTATGTATTACACATGTTTTGTAGAAAAACTATTTACTATTTTATAGGATGTTGTATACCAATGGAAAGAGGATAAAGTACCTACCTCTTCTATCAGCAACTTCTACTATTTGTTTTTATAAATATCTAACAACTATTTGCTAATACATGAGAACTGATATTATGTCAAAGTATCGTCATGATTTAGCTGATGTTTTGTTGTGCGATATTGACCCTAATAGTTTTATGAAATGCATCTAACATTAACTCTAGAGGTGATAAAGGCATTTAGTTCTCGACTATACTAACAACCGTAAATATTTTACAATAATTACAAAACGAATCGAAACACAGGGACAGCACTGTTTCTTAAAAGCTGGCTATATTAGTTTTACGTTTGACATTAGTAGTTGTCATTTTAGTGTCCGAGATAAAAAAATAGACTATAGGTGAAATTCTCTCAGTCTACGTGCAACTGTCATACTGGTCAAGAAAGACGTAGAGCAAACAAACATAGAACGTTGAGAAAACGATTAAATGCCATCGAGTATTTATAGACACAGCACCAACTAATCATTATAACGTTAATAAAATACACTCTGTCTATAAAGTCCTGAAAATAAATGAGGCCGCCACTGTGCTACACGTAGCAACCCTATTTAGTCTGAGAAAATAGTTTTCATACTAGTAATTTATTGAAATAAAATAAGTAATTTTGAAACACATTATATCTAATACTCAAGTAAGAAATTCACACAACTCATAATGAGATAATTCATTTCATTGGTTGAAACCCTAAGTGATTGAGAAATTTGAATAATTGTTATAACATGACCTTTAAAGAAGTAGTGTTAACCCTATAAACATTTTAGATTACGATGTTTTATATGCACTATAGTCAAGCCATTTTAAATTTTGACAGTTGTTTTGAGCCATAGAATGTAACTTAATTTAGTGTAAGAATTATGAGCATAAGAGCGTAATTTTTGACTTCTGCAAAACAATTATGTTCTATGGTTTTAATTTTAGTGCTGCTACTATATGGCTGCTGCCACATGTATACCAAACTTAAAAAACTAAACTATAAATAATAATTGATTATCGATTAATCGCTTGTTATCTAAATCGATAAATCTCTTAATCGATTTCATACTTGATTGAATCAGAGTAATAAAAACGCATGTACACAGTTAACAAGGAGATTTATTCATCGCTTTCATCATAGGATTTTTTAAATATTCGATGTTGAGATAACTTTCGTTGCCACCTTCATCGTCATTACTAAAGCTTTCTTTGCTGGTGCTATTATCGTCAGTATTTGCCCACAGGTGACGTCCTCTCTTGTAGTATTCTGATTGGAGCTTCTCGACGCGATGGCAACTGTTTTTCCAAGTTTCAGCTGTGATGCTGCTGAAGGCCCTTTTTAGAAATTGCCAACATTTTGTGACCTGCGGGAACATAAATAGTTACTTGTTAGTGATGATTTTATAAAATATTCTGTTATTTTATATATCAATTCATCATCATCATAACTTGTATTCTTCCTTCGTCACTACACGGAAACTACTGATTTACTAACTATACTATTATTATTAAAAAGATTTGATTATTGGTTTATTTGGAGGGGCGTATAGGGGGCAAAGAGGAGTAGAAAGGGAAAATAGGCTAGAAGCTATTATTTTAACTGTTTTATACAGTTAATAATGAGAAAAATTACTATACAAAAGAATATGCTTTATTATACAGGTTACCTTGTATGAAGAATGATAAATAATGTCTTTCCTTAGTTCTTCAGGCAAATCTCGATTTTTATATTACTAGGGTATTTCTTGTAGGCCTATTGCATTTAAAATTTTGCGTAGAACTTTAAGACTACAATTAAAATCCATCACAGTTCTAGCTATCACCTGCAACTATCTGAGGGTTGGTTGGAGCCTGAAATTTTACAAAAGTTATGTTGATTAAACATTTGATTAAACTTTTACAATAAATTTAGACATACCTAGACACAAAATACAGGCAAAGAAAGGGATGGAAAGAATAACTGCAATGCCTAACTAAAATTTATTCAGTGTTAAATATTAACTAACAAGATATCATTTAACATGGAGTTACTAAGAACTAAATAATAAAAAAATTAATAAAATATTGCAATTAATTATTCATTGTCGACAGACCAGTTGATGCGAAAGTGACATACTTAGTTTAGTTATCAACCATAATATAGACATAAAGCAATTAATTCAAATTCAAAATTGGGATAAATCTTGACTGAATTATACTAATGCAACTGATAATGTATCAACAGAATAGGTCGCACTACAATATTTCTTACTTTCAATGACAATCTTACCTAAAAATATGCTATGTACGCAATGCCTGTTTTTGGTCTCTAAATCGCAAATGTATATATATATACTTCCCAGCCGATTTCGGCCATGGTGACCGCTTCCAATTCCTAGACCATGGGACTTGGATTCCCAGCTCTTGCATGTGCCCGCTGGTGGCTACAGTATCCAATTTTATTAGTGAAAGTGCGCGAGCATTGGTTGCAGACGAGAATACCGTTCCTGTAGTTGTAAACTATGGTAGATGGGAGTTTAGCTTAAATAGCGTCTCGCTTTGCATCCAGCGCAGCCTTTCTATCTTCCTCAAAACTAATAACCTTTTCTTTAACTAAGCTCCTCCACTCTGGACGACACCTAGCTTTATCTTCCCATTTCTGGGGATCAATGTTGCATCTTTTCATGTGTCTTTTCTGAACATCCTTATAGCGTAGGAACTGGCCGCCTTGTTTCCGCTTGCCGTTCTGGAGTTCAGAAAAGAATATGCGTTTTGCTAACCTTTCATCAGGCATTCGTAAGACGTGTCCACACCATCGGAGCTGTCGCCGCATGAGGTACGCTTCTATACCGCAGACATTTGCACGTCGGAGCACTTCGGTATTTCTAACCCGGTCCGTCGATTTAATTTTAAGAATGTCTCGCAAGCACCTCAAGTGGAACCTGTCCAGCATTCTTATGTGTTTCCGATAGAGGACCCATGTCTCCGAAGCATATAAAAGATTTGGGATTACCACAGCCATATAAACAGAGACCTTCGTCGAGAAATATCACCCAAATCACATAAAATTTGAGCAGCTTCGTGCTCTGTTAAACATCGCCATAGTACTTAAAAAATCACTTCCCACGTGCCACTTTGATTTACTCTACTCATTCTTTATGTTGTTCTTCGTAAGTCAGTATTAGTTTATTGTAGATTAATGAACTTATAAAAATCACAAAATGAAAACCGTTCCGCAACTTCTACTGTCTTCTACTCGATGACAGCTCATGTACAAGTCTTGTCTATTTTGAATTTCAGTGTTGCCAGACACATGAACAATTTAGTTCCTCAAACTTTAATTTCTTAACTTTATAGACAACCTTGCCTTGTACAAGCGATCTCATATCACAAGTAATTTTTATTTATTTCCGGTATTAAAGTTTAATATAATCATTGTCATAATATTTTTTGTCAATTTAGGTCAATTCAGTCTCATAGCCATCATATAATTTAAAAGGTAGTCTCTCAATGGCAACCACGCATTTAATGTTCTAAAGGAGTAAATGAAAGTAAATGACTTTTAGGACCATTTATTACTTAACATACAAATCGAAATATAAAACAAAACCTGGGTACAAACATTAGCTTATAAAAAATTCAAAAGTAGAAGACAAGTTGGGTAAATAAGAGATTTATCTATTTATTCAAAACAAAATTTAAATAAACAATCTTCGACGTGGGAAGAAAATGCTACTCAAGGTACGAGGAAGGTACTCAGCCAAGAGGAAATTTATGTAACAATAATTTGTACAAAAGTGGTGATTAGGTATGTAATTCTTCGTCGATGGACTATTTTTTTTTCTTTTCTTTTTTTTTGGGTTCGACAACTTTGGGTGGTTCGATAATTTCAGGCTCTGGTTCTACAATATCTGGGGGCACTGATGGATCTTCATTTGGATCATCAAATAAATAACCAGTCTGAAAAAGTTAAGCGTTGCGTTAGTGTGTTTAGAGAACGAACAATAAACCTTTTTTTTAAGAAGCAATTTGAAAAACATAACAAAAATGTTTCGTGATCAAGTTTTCTTTTTAGACGATACAAGTAAATGACACAATATAGAATTACTATTATAGTATAATATTACCTCTATCTTGTTTAATTCTGGAGCATTCCTAAACATACTGTCAATGAAGTTTGCATAAAATACGTAGCCATCACCGCGATCGTCAGCATCACGTATGATTTCATTTAATTCATCTTTCTCAAACGGTTCACCGTACTTTGTTATAATAGCAGAAATGTCATCAGTCTCCAAGAAGTTTCTTTTTTCAGTATCAAAGACCTGAAAATTAGTTAGTGTTATGAAACGCTTAAAGTTAAAGTGACACATATTTATCCTGTTTTATAAAATTGAGCTTTTTAAACATCAGATACCTACTCCCTTGTGAGGTACATCTACATATACGTGTTTTATAAAATTTAAGTTTGTTATAATATGAGCACGTTATCTCAGGAGCTATTGGTTCGAATGAATACTTAATTCTCTTTGTGTATCCACCCTATTATAACTCCTATATATAAGCGGAAGCGGTAGCGGAAGCAGAAGCGGAAGCAGAAGCGGAAGCGGTAGCGTATAGCCTATAGAGATCATGCCTTGGTCTCGCTGGGACTTTTACAAACATCAACTTAACGGACACAAACAACATCCAAACTCAGGACAATAATTTGTAGACCTCACAAATAATTGTCCTGCGTTGAGATCGAATCCACGACCTCGTGCACTGCAGCCGCTTGCGCTGCCGTCGTGCCCCAGCGAGGTCACCAAAGTAGGTGCCATAAGTATACCTACTTCACTGCTGTTATACCCATGTTTTTTTTAATTTGTTGTTTTTTTTCGGAGGTAATCTGAGAGATAGCTATTAGATTACATCCTAGTTCCTAAAGAGCATAAGCTCAGTAAGCCGAATCATGGAATGCGAAAGGTTCTCGCTAACATTTTTTTTTAACCTTTTGAACCAAAATACTACGAAAATTACAGAGGAATCATGTATTCTATCAAAAGGACGATCTCTGATCTAAAATATCAGCCGTCTTACGATACCTCCACCCGGTTTTCTATCGATGTTGTAAAATATGATGGCAAAAAGTTTTCTGCAAACAGTTTTGACCGCGCTCTAAAACGTTAAAAAAATTTTCCTATCACACATAGTAACTATGGTGTCAAGTAGGCTACGCCATTTTTCCAAATCCAAGTTTAAAAACCCTGGATTGGCATATAAAGCGCATCAACTTCATTATAGTCTGTACTTTTAATGGTTTTATTGATCCCAGAATTAAAGCTTTTAAAATCTTTTTTGCTGTAGGTAGGTATACATTCCTCCCCATCTGCTGGTAGGTGATTTAAGATAGTGCATCTTTGATTGTAAAAAATCTCCCTAGTGCGTCGCAGTACGAACGCGTACTTCGATGGTAGGTACGGTACGGACTTCGACGATAAAACTTCTATACGATATGTATTGTCACTAACGCACCAAAGAATGTCAATTCCACAGAGAAAAATTGCTCCCCCAACATTAATTACTTTTGGGTTCTTTTACCTACTTACCTGAAAAGCAAGCAATAACTCGTGTTTAATTTTTGGTTCTACAACCCACAAATTTAACATATAGATCATTTGATCTTGTGTCAATACTCTTGTTACACCTGCTTGTAAATTTTCTGCTTCTTTCATGATTGCGTAATAAGAAGGGTAGTTAAAACTTCTTTTATGAAACCTGTAAATAAACTGCATTGATAAACAGTAATCAAAATTAACAATAAATGAAAACATGTATGTGTGCCATGTAGTGATAGCATGTAAGTACTTCTTAAGTTCCAAAAATGAACAAAATTGCTCGATAGTTACGACGTTTGTTGGCTCTCCTTCGTTGATTACTAATGATGGTTTTGACTTTTCCTCGAACCATTGAATTATTTCTTCCAACTGTTCTTCTGTAAATTTTGGTGTAATGTGTGCGAGAGGGTTAAAAACATCAAACACAGCCATTATAAATTTGTAAAAAATAAACAAAAATGTTATATAAATTTAAACCACAAGAAAGTAATAGGGATTACTTAAAACCTACTAGATGAAAAAAGAAATGTCATTCATAATGTCAAAGAGATGCTGATATTTTATTTGGCTATGTAGGTGAGGACACAAATTATAAAAGAGGATGTTTGAGAACATGCCCTTTCTTTTTATTCAATTTAGTATTTTTTCGAACAAATCAAAATCAGTAGGTAAATTATTCGACTGGTAAGCTACACCAGATCCAGAACTCTGGGATTAATAAATATCAAGACCAGAATACTTCAGATTCACAACACTACAACAACACAACACTAGCTGTTAGTCCCGTAACCATTTAATTTGCCATGCTGTCCTGTAATATTTTAATGGTAAGTATGACAGAGGTGGTAAACCTTGACCACATCGGAGGCCGGTGCCTCAAATTATGCGGTCACCCGCCGGCTAGGGGTATTTGTTCTCAACGCCAACGCTCCCGCGCCGCTGGTTTCAAGAACGGCTTCATACAAAAATGTATGCGTAAGACGATAGGTACCGCTTACGCGCCGCGCTGTACGTAAATTTCGAGGCAGAGGGCCTTACTGAAGACCCCGGAAAAGAAGTTATTTTTTAGTTAATATTAATTAATTCTATAAGTTAATATTAATATATTCTAATAATTTCTCCGTGTGGTGACGGAGTAAGAATACAATAGGTATGTCACTACCCCATCTCATCCCATGGGTGTCGTAGGAACCGACTAAGGGACTATCCGTGAATATTATCTTTACGAAATAAAAAGAAGGAAAACTTTAAATTAAACCCTATACCAATCCGTCTGGCCAGCGTGGTGTCAGTAGGCCAAGTATCCCTCCATTACGGGAGGAGGTCCGTCCCTGCAGTGGGACATTAATGGGCTGGTATGATGATGATGAGTTTATTAATTTCAGTGTCTACATGACATACATAGTTCTAACCTCCGAGGTCAAATGTTTCCTGGTTTTTATAATTTCTACAAAGTATTTAATTAAAGTAGATTTTTATATTACTTAGGCTTTCCTAGTAAAATTTAGCTACCAAATTATGATAATACATTAGTAATGTACGTATGACATTACTAATTTAATGAGCTAAAAGAAGCAAAAATGTTACAAGTCACTCATGTCCTCTAGGGTGGGGAGGGGTTCGTGTACACGGTCATTGTTTTAAAAAATAAACCCCATGAAACGTAACTCAGTCACGGAAGGAAAGAATGACGATTAAGCATAGGTATTTAGAATAATGCCTTTGTCTCCTTCGATGACACAAATCAACTTCAACAATGATTTGGCTATAAGTCCACTTCGTCACCTTCTCGGGGAAGCCCCCTTACTCATAGATGCCTCTTAAATTTAATCATTGTTTAGCGAGATTTTTATTACGAAAGCCAACCTTATACCAAACAACGTAAGAGTTTACGCTAATTAATCAATTGACTAAAATTTAAGAGGCGTTTATGAGTAAGGGGGAAGAAGTATGAGGCCATTTGCGAAGAAGGCAAGAGAAGGTGACGAAGTGGAGTTATAGCCAAATCATTGTTGAAAGTTGATTTGTGTCATCGAAGGTGACAAAGGCATTATTCTTGACTTGACTTGACTTCTTCGTGAATGGCCTCATGTGAAACGTCACATATTTTGCCAGTGTCTTGTCGAGGGGCTCGTAATGTCATTAATCAAGGAGTGTCATGATCCATGCTATTAACCAAATAAATGGTAAACCAAAACAAATCACAAACAATTGTTCAGGATGATTATTTTAAACAGAATAACATAATTATATACACGAAAATAAATAAATAAGATAACTAAATACAAAATTATTAAGCTAAAAGAAAAAAACACAAACTTACATAACTACACTCTGTCTATAAAGTCCTGAAAATAAATGAGGCCGCCACTGTGCTACACGTAGCAACCCTATTTAGTCTGAGAAAATAGTTTTCATACTAGTAATTTAGTGAAATAAAATAAGTAATTTTGAAACACCTTATATCTAATACTCAAGTAAGAAATTCACACAACTCATAATGAGATAATTCATTTCATTGGTTGAAACTAGGGCATGCAATATCGGAAGGTTCTCAATTCCGGAACTGACTTTCGATACTGGAGGTCTAACTCCGGAATTCCGGAGCTAGTTCCGGAACTGGTAATTTTAGAATTTCTTTAAATTAAAAGAAGAGGCAGTTGTTTACTTCTAAATATTCACTAAGAATTTGAACATGTTTGGTAATTTATATCCCTTATTATTGTCATTTTAAGCCGTTAAATTAAGGCAAGACTTAACTAACTCATTGTTCTTGTATAATTACATTTTGCCAGAGAATGAACTTTGTACTTGGTTACTTATTTGGCCAGCACAGAAAAACACTTTCATTCTCCACACTGGTTAGCAGAACACAAAAAATATTTGTAAGCTTCTGTCAGATACTCGCCATCGCGTACATTAGAAAATTAGTCGAGAGATCTAATTCTTTATAGAACTGCTATTGTGAAGTTCTAAAGACGATAAAAGATGCTATTACGGAAAGTTGTATTTCCACCAACAAAAAGTCGGACGGAAAGAGCCGAGTGTGTAGAAAGAGTAGAAATGAGCTCGCTCCTACCTCGAAAACGGAGCGGAGTAAACACAATTTTAAAAACGCTGTTGGTGGAAACAAAAACCTATTTTATTTAAAAAAGTACGTTCCGCTTTCTCATTTTTCTTTCGCGGTGGAAAACGTTAATGAGAACCAAAACAAACTTGTGTCTGATATCGAAAACATACTTAGTTTCGAATTGGGGTCGGCTAAATCTAGTCCGATTCAACCCCTCGAAGACACAGGTTGGCGCGTTTACCGCTAAAAAATCTCCATTCATCGAGGATATTCACTTCGAAGGCGCTCCCCTTGTTACCAAGCCGTCTATTAAAATCCTGGGTGTCAGCATTTCGAGCGAAGTTCAGTTTCGCGATCATTTGGAGGTAAAGCTAAATTAGCTTCGCAAAAGCTGGGTGTGCTCGATAGAGAGTCGATAGAGAGGGTCAGTATTTTACGCCAAACCATCGCCTACAACTCTACAAGGCTCAGGTTTGGCCACATCTCGAATACTGTTCCCATCTCTGGGCTAGAGCACCCCAGTCAACTCCTTCAATTGACCTTATACAAAGAAGGGCGGCTCGAAATTGTTGACGATCAGGTGCTCTCTAGTCGGCTCGATTATTTAGCTTTGCGGAGAGATGTAGGGTCTCTTTGCATTCTCTACCGCATTTATCACGGGGAGTGTTTTAAGGAGTTGTTCTGGACATTGCCCACAGCTGAATTTCTCCACAGAACCACTCGCAATCGACTGTCCTACCATTGTCACCTTGATGGTTGGCGGTCATCCACTGTGCGATTTTCGCGAAACTTCCTACCGCGAACAACTGTTTTGTGGAACAAGCTCGCTGCGGCGATATTTCCGGACCGTTACGACTTGGGGAGTCAACTTTTAGAGTTCTATACGACTTCGCAAGTTGTCTCAACTCATAGAGCTGTTCTGTTCGTATAGTTTAATTAAATTTAGCCGTAATAGCGTTGCATTATGGCACAAGCAACATTACGATAACTCACAAGCCAAATAATGGAATGTAATGCAGGTATTATTTAATAATATCAAAAAATGATGAATACCGGAATTCCGACATTACTCCTCTCAATTCCGGAATTGAAAAATCAGTAAAATTGTCACGGAATTCCGGAGTTACGGAATTCCGGAACTCCGGAATTGCATGCCCTAGTTGAAACCCTAAGTGATTGAAAAATTTGAATAATTGTTATAACATGACCTTTATGGAAGTAAAGTAGTGTTAGCCCTTTAAACATTTTAGATGACGATGTTTTATTTCTTTCTTTCTTTTTTAAAAGACAACAATAATAATCGATTATCGATTAATCGCTTGTTATCTAAATCGATAAATCTCTTAATCGATTTCATACACCAACCCTAAACTACATGAGTCAAAATTCACCTATTAGAATGGTATGGGTATTAGAATAAATTAACGGATTGAAACAGAGTAATAAAAACGCATGTACACAGTTAACAAGGAGATTTATTCATCGCTTTCATCATAGGATTTTTTAAATATTCGATGTTGAGATAACTTTCTTTGCCACCTTCATCGTCATCACTAAAGCTTTCTTTGCTGCTGCTATTATCGTCAGTATTTGCCCACAGGTGACGTCCTCTCTTGTAGTATTCTGATTGGAGCTTCTCGACGCGATGGCAACTGTTTTTCCAAGTTTCAGCCGTGATGCTGCTAAAGGCCCTTTTAGAAATTGCCAACATTTTGTGACCTGCGGGAACATAAATAGTTACCTGTTAGTGATGATTTTATAAAATATTCTGTTATTTTATATATCAATTCATCATCATCATAATACTTGGCCTACTTGTACCACGCTGGCCAGACGTATTGGTATAGGGTTTTATTTCAAGTTTTGTTTATTTTTATTTCATAAAGATAATATTCACGGACAGTCCCTTAGTCGGTTTCTACGACACCCATGGGATGAGATGGGGTGGTGATATATTGTATTCTTCCTTCGTCACTACACGGAAACTACTGATTTACTAACTATACCAATATTATTATTAAGAAAGATTTGATTATTGGTTTATTTGGAGGGGCGTATAGGGGGCAAAGAGGAGTAGAAAGGGAAAATAGGCTAGAAACTATTATTTTAACTATTTTATACAGTTAATAATGAGAAAAATTACTATACAAAAGAATATGCTTTACAATACAGGTTACCTTGTATGAAGAATGATAAATAGTCTTTCCTTAGTTCTTCAGGCAAATCTCGATTTTTATATTACTAGGGCATTTCTTGTAGGCCTATTGCATTTAAAAAGAACAATGGGCAAAACGTCCCCACCCTTGTAACACTTTCAGCTATACATCAAATGAAAGCCCTTGAAAAGTGAAGCATTTTATTGTATGACAGCAAAACTGTCAGTCATGGGAGAACAGAGTTATTGAGGAGAAGAATATAAAAATAATGAACGATAATATTATATACTTTATGCTAATTTTTCCTATGTAAGCACGATAGAGTCAAAGGCTATCTTACTAGTAGAGGGACCATACATGTAGAACATCCTACATCATCCAGAAAACCATGAATTTCGCTTTTCAAATAAAAAACATACAGCTTTCATAAATATAGAAACTCGTATATCATATCAGCCAATTGATGTCCACTGCTGAACATAGGCCTCCTCCAAACATTGCCATCCTCATCCATCGGTTTCCCGCCGTCCTAACTAGGTCGTGGGACCACCGTGTGAGGGGTCTCTCCACCCTGCGCTTTCTGATAGGCGGTCGCCATTGCAGAACCTTTCAACCCCAACGGCTGTCGGTTCTCCGCGCTATGTCCCCTGCCCACCGCCACTTTAACCGGTCAATTCCGAGCGCTATGTTCGTATGCACAGTTGGGTATATTAGAAAGATAACTGGACCTGACGCAGCTACTACTTCCAATGCAACAGTAACGAGCTAATGCTAATCATTAATGAAAACCACGCACCTATTTATTATTTATTGCATGAAACTGATGCATTCATACTACCACCCCGACACCGACTCCGGTCATATCCCCACAAAGGTGATCACTGATTGGAAGAGGCTCGAGGAGAAACTTGCGTCTGTCGAATCCGCCCAACTAGATAGTAGTCCCTACAGTTCGGATACTGTAGTGGACACTGAGGCGGCGATCGATGCCCTGACAGGTCGTGTCATTAATTAACAATTGCTCTTAGACAGTGGCTATGCTGGAAGACCTCCGCATGCAATTACCTGGAGAACTGCGTGATCTGTTAAGCCGCAAGATCCCTGCCACACGTGCCTACGACAGGGCCCTCAGCGAGTCCAATAGGGTTAGAATTAGACAGCTTCAATGGCCTGTTAAAGTACGCATAAATGAGTTTTGTCAGTCACGATGGTATGCGCAATTGAGTGAGATCGAACCTTTTTATCTCGCTTTCTAGCAGGTATACCTGCTAGAAAGCGAGTTCATTAAAGAAGGACGTATACTCTACTATACCTCCTTTGGTAGGCCTGATAAGAGGCTAGCGTTCGAGTATGATGACAAGGCCGAATGCCTGGCCAAGAACCTCGAGGCCCAATGCGCAGTTCTCCTCAGGGTAACAATCACGATATAATATCAATCACATACACCAATTTCAAATATTTGTCAACAGCGAAGTAAAACGGTGAACTTCTCTCCAGGAGTCACCGCTCAAGGCAGACAACGACGATATACCGTTAGTTACAGCTACCGAGTGGAACCGTTAAATAAACTTCTCGCCCCTAAAAAGGCACCAGGCTCAGAAAGAATAACAAAAATAGTCATTAATTTATTCCCCGAACGTCTTTTGGTCCTTGACATGCATCTGCAATGTCGCAATATCAAATTGTGTCTTCCCACAACAGTGGAAAGACGCCGTGGTTATCGGAATACCGAAACCCGACAAAAAAATTCCGACCTGTTAGTCTGAGTCGAGCCGTTTCCGAGCCTGAGGAACATAAATTCTGTCGTTTACTATTTCTGCAATGGTTGCTGGATAAAGAACGTGTCCTATTGGTTCTCTAAATGTTTATATTAGCAAAGCTAGCTATCCGAAAGTCAGGAAAATGCTGTAGATGATTTTCTGGATGATGTAGAATGAGCTAGATGTATAGTCCGTCTACTAGTAAGATAGCCTATGTTTAGTTTAGCAAAGCTAGCTATTCGAAAGTCAGGAAAATGATGTGGATGATTTTCTGGATGATGTAGGATGAGCTAGATGTATAGACCGTTTACTAGTAAGATAGCCTGTCACTTTATCGTGCTTATATAGTAAATATGAACATAAAGAATGAAATATTATCGTTTATTATTTTTATTCTCTTATCCTCAATAACTCTGTTCTCCCATGACTGACAGATTAGTTTCATACAGTAAAATTCTTCACTTTTCAAGGGCTTTCATTTGATGTATAGGTGTAAGTGTTACAAGGGTGGGGACGGCTTCCATACAAAAATGCCCATTCTTCTTTGGGTAGAACTTCAAGAGTACAATCAAAATCCATCACAGTTCTAGCTATCACCTGCAACTATCTGAGGGTTGCACAGTGTGAGAATTTCGCAATCTAGGGGGATTTAAATCAAAATATATTTTTTGTGAATTTATAACATACTTATAACATATTTATACCTAAGACTCTCTTTGTCACAGCTACATATTAAAAATTCTTATAGGTAGGTTAAATAAATAAATAAAAAATGTTGAAGTGGGTAGATAAAATTGTTGTACCCTTAGAATACGAACAACAACATTTAAGTGTCATCTTCAATTGAGATTACTGATCAAATTAACGTATAGTCTTGTTTATTGATTTATTATTAAATTGTGTATATCTTTCAAGGTAAGTAAAAATGTATTATATTTAAATAATAATTAAACATTGATCTAATAACATCGTTTGAAAATGTAGTAAAATTAGGCATTTTTAGAGATGATTTGCAAAATAAAAGGTCTATTAAAAAAAATGATCTGAATGTCCCGGTGTCTTTATTGTTTTATTTTATAGCTCAGAGTCTTAACTTTTGACAACAATTGATAAAAGTTGCGATTTTTTGCGACCGTCATACAATTTTTTTCGGTTTTCAGAATGACCGCCGAAATTACAAAATTAAACAAATTTTCGGACCTTAAATGTGAAAAAAGAGCGAATTGATGCTACTTTTGCTTTTATAATAGATAATTACCGTCTTGTACAATTTTCGGATGATGCTATCAACGATATTAAGTTCTTTTCAAAGAGATTATGTAACAAATTCAACGAAAAATGAACAGCAAGCGGTAGACATCGTGAACGCTGTATAAACAAGAATATAACTTGGTTAAATGAATGTATTAAATTACCATATAATGTTTTTAATGAAATACCATCTACATCTGGCCATTCACCAGGAAGACCACACAAAAGTTTTGTAGAATGTTGTGATAAAACCAAAAAAACGTAAGGTTCAGAACCTAATATCGTCTACTAGCCCCGAAGAAATAACTATGGCACATGAATGTAATCTTCGTAAAGCAGGTAAAAGTGACTCTTTAGCTATTGTAAAAGAACTTTCTATGAGTTCACCTAAAAGAGGTTCCGTTATGAAAAGCGTATGTAAAAGAATGACTAAGGAAACTGTTCAAATGACTGAATCGGCCAATGAAGCATTAAGCATGATGGTAGATGCTGGTTTATCTATAATAAATTTCTATCTGTGCCCACTGTAAGGGCACAGATAGAAATTTAGATTGACTTTAGATTGAATAGAAAGTAATTTGATTGGCCGATGAGGCCGAAAGTGGAATTAGTGATTAAAATAAAAAATAAAAATTCATATCGCATTTTTAATATAACTTTATTTTCTGACACTATTTAAGTATTTATATTTATTTTATCACCAATCAATATTATTTTTAACACTTTTCCTTTATTTAATTCAATTTGGAATTAAATCCCCCTAGATTGCGATATTCCCACACTGTGGGTTGGTTGGAGCCTAAAATTTTACAAAAGTTATGTTGATTGAACATTTGATTATACTTTTACAATAAATTTAGACATACCTAGACACAAAATAGGGGCAAAGAATGGGAGGCTAACTAAAATTTATTCAGTGTTAAATATTAACTAACAAGATATCATTTAACATGGAGTTACTAAGAACTAAATAATAAAAAAATTAATAAAATATTGCAATTAATTATTCATTGTCGACAGACCAGTTGATGCGAAAGTGACATACTTAGTTTAGTTATCAACCGTTATTGTAAGGTTATGATTGTAAAGTTTAATTTACATCCTAGTAGGATACCTTTCTATATAATATAGACATAAAGCAATTAATTCAAATTCAAAATTGGGATAAATCTTGACTGAATTATACTAATGCAACTGATAATGTATCAACAGAATAGGTCGTACTACAATATTTCTTACTTTCAATGACAATCTTACCTAAAAATATGCTATGTACGCAATGCCTGTTTTTGGTCTCTAAATCGCAAATGGAATGAATATATTACTTGAGACAGATTACAAAACACAGTTACACGATTACATACCCATCAAAGTTGCAGTTCGCCCATAAATATCATCCAAATCACATAAAATTTGAGCAGCTTCGTGCTCCTTCAAACAACACCTTATAACTTTAAAAATCACTTCCCGCGTGCCACTTTGATTTTCTCTACTCATTGTTTATGTTGTTCTTCGTAAGTCAGTATTAGTTTTTTGTAGATTAATGAACTAATAAAAATCCCAAAATGAAAACCGTTCCGCAACTTCTACTCGATGACAGCTCATGTACAAGTCTATTTTGAATTTCAGTGTTGCCAGACACATGAACAATTTAGTTCCTCAAACTTTAATTTCTTGACTTTATAGACAACCTGTATCTACGATTTAATTTTATTAAACGCTATATATTTACATAAACATAAAGCAATATTAGGACTAAAGATACGGGAAAGGAGACATTTTAAGGAAACAGGACGAGGGATATTAGAAGGGAGAAAGTCGAAGAGGGAAAATCTATAAAGAAGGCAATTAAAAAAGATGTGATCTGCTAACCCTATGTCCAGACCACATTCGCACAATGAATTATCCCTAATCCTAAGTTTGGCCAGGTGGACAGGAGTTCATGAATGACCCAACCGGAGACGACAAATAGTGGACGTAGTTAATTTATTCGCATGTCGAAACTTACAAAACCAAGGAACTGATGGTAACTCCGGTTGGACCTCACCATAGAATCTGCCTTTTGTATGTTTTGAAGATGCCCAATACTGAGCCCAAGACTTTTGAAGGATGGTTTTAGGAAGGAGGCATAAATCGTGGGAATAAATTTTGAAAAGATCAAGGGATCCAATTTGGGACGCAGATTTAGCACAGGAATCAACAGTCTCATTGCCAGGAATACCAACATGGCTAGGGATCCATGCTAGAGCCACGAGAATATTGGAAGAATGACAATCATATAAGGATTCTCTAATTTTAAGGATTACAGGTTTGGAAAAGGAATGAAATGGGTTGGATAAGATGGCCTGGAGACAACTTTTAGAATCCGAAAAGATAATTGAGTTATTGAGACCATGAGATTTTATGTACAATATAGCTTCGAGAATAGCTAAAGCTTCCCCAGTAAAAACTGAGGAAAGAGGAGGGCATTTATAGCTTAAAAAAATTCTAGTAAAAGGGATCCATACAGCTACACCGACATTACTATTTACAGATTGTTTCGATGCATCAGTATAAAATGTAAACCAATCTTTAAAATTATTATCTACAATATTAGAGAATGCTGTATTAGGGGAGAGAGACGTTTTATCGACACCAAAATCTAAAATAATATTTGGCTGATAAATAAGCGCCTCATACGCAATACTAAATAGCGGATTTAAAGGGACTTGAACAATCGAATAAGGAATTTTGGAAAATTTAATATAACTAGTTAGGATAAAAGGGAGTTTGTCAGGGTTTGAATTTTGAAAAAGTTCTAATAGAATATTTAACTTTGGAATAAGAGGGTGACTAGAATTTTGAATAAGTTTAAAAATAAACCTGTCTGCAAGAAACTGTCTACGCAAATTTAAAGGCTCTCCACTTTCAACCTGCATAGCATTAATTGGAGACGATTTCATTGCTCCTAAAATAATACGAAGGCACTTAGATTGAATTTTGGAAAGAGAATTTAGGCAAGATTTGTTACACAAGTTTAAAAGAAAAGAACCGTAATCCAAGTGACTACGAATTATTGCATTATATAATAATTTTTGAGAATAGGGATGAGAACCCCACCATACTCCTGACAAAGCTCGGAGAATGTTGAGGTTGCGTTCGGCTTTATTGGAAATATAATCAAAATGAAAAGAGCCAGAAAATTTATTGTCAAGAACGACGCCTAGAAATCTTGAGCTATTAGATTGGGGAATTAAATCCTCACCGATAAACAGATCAATAGGAGGAATCAATCTTTTTTTTGTAAAAACCATAGAAGAACTTTTAGATGAGGACACTGAGAGGCCATGATCCAACATCCAGGAATTAAGGTAACTTAAGGCAGAATTTAGATTATTTGACGCAATCTCAATAGAATCATCGAGCACATAAAGGCAGATATCATCTGCGTACTGAATTATGGAACAGAAGCATTGTACGCTCTGCTCCAAGTCATATGTGTAAATATTGTACAGGAGAGGACTCAACACCGAACCTTGGGGTAACCCACACCAGACAGTTTTAGGCGGGAGAAGAATGTTTTGGTACCTTACTACTACCGAACGTTCCATCAGAATGTTGCAGATGAAGCGGATAAGCTTGGGAGCAACACCAAGCTGACAAAGCTTATTTCTTAATATTGGAAGCTGGACATTGTCATAGGCACCTACCACATCAAGGAAAGCAGCCGCAAGATAATTTTTTTGTTTAAAGGCTGTTAGAATGTCTACCGTTAGTAAGGACAAATTGTCCATTGTGCTGAGACCCTTTCTAAACCCGAACTGAGAATCCGCCGGAATTGATTTGTTTTCTACAAACCACTCTAAGCGGATTCTCAGCAAGTGTTCAGTAATTTTGCACAAGACTGAGGAAAGAGCAATCGGCCTGTAGCTATTGCCATCCGTGGGATCTTTACCAGGCTTAAGGATAGGGATAATTATTTGAGACTTCCATTGTAGTGGAACAATACCATAATCGAAAAAATAATTAATAAGATTTAGAAACTTTTGTTTTGTGCGAACGGAAGATTTAGTGATAAATGAGTAAGGGATGCCATCTATTCCAGGAGAAGAGTCCGACAAGTTACCTAGTACCAGAGACAATTCATCAAAGGAGAAGGAACGATCAAATGTATTAGTAGAGACAAGAAAAGAACACGGAGAAGGAAGGAAATCATCTGAAGGAACAAAACTAGGTGCTAGTTTGTCCGAAAATACCTCCAGCCAAGATGACGAGTCAATGGAAGGCACATCCGTACTATTCATTGCTCCTCTAAAGCGCCTAATTTGGTTCCAGATTATAGTAGATGGAGTTTTTGAAGATAGATTTTCACAAAACTTTTGCCAACCAAGTCTTTTCTTAGATAAAACTAATCTTTTGAAACGAGCAGAAGCATTTTGAAAGTTGAAAAAATTTTGATCGTTCATGAAGGCATTATTCTAATACCTTGGCTGTCTTAAACAGCTGTCATTGTCAGCAGCCGTTTAGTGTCAGTAGTAGTCAGAAGCAGAACTGTGAAGTGTCATTTCATGTGTCATTCATAGCCGCAACTCGCTATTCCATTGATTCAAAACTGTTTATTATTAAATAAATGAATACATCTGGGAATTATGTAAATATGTACTTTAATTCCTATACTACATTTCGTAATAGTGAACCTCTTAGAAAACGTTTGTAGTAGACTTGTGCAGCTAAAGTAAAGAAAGTGTTTCATAATGTTTGAATCTGATGATTTTGATCAGGTAAGTACTGATTACATTGTAATTGGAACATATTAGATTTAGGCGCAATGTTATGGCATTGGTTCATTAATACTATATTAAAATAAGTATAGCCACAACTAGAATTTATTACAAACGTAATTGTTTTAGAGTTGTCTGTTGCTAAAGTTACTGCAGCTGACTTTGTTATTACTCATACTCAATAATATGATTTCTTGTTATTAAATATATTGATCGAGATTAAAATGATTTTTTTACTTGTATTAAGAATTCATAAAAATTTAATTTTCAGTTGTTCATAATAATTTTTATAAGGTTGAGATGCTTTGTTGCTATTAAAATTTTTGGTTTTGTTTATAATTTTAGTTATATTGTGTTTAAGGTGTTGTCCCAATTTGAATTTCCTGAAGATGTACAAGCAAAAACATGTGGAAAAGATAAAAACCCATCAAGTCTTGGTCATAGTAAAGTAATAAACAAAGCAAAAGAGAATATAGTTATAAATAATGGAGACATTGGTTTTATTAGTAATCCTAATAAACTATCAAATATAAATAATATACAGACTAAAATAGTTGAAAATAACATACAAAATAATAAAATTACAAAAGATGTAGTCTCCCCTAAACATTTGAAGAGAAAAATTATTAATTCACACTTTGATCATAAGAGTAAAAGAAAATTTCCTGGTCCTGCTGGCTTACTCACTGGTGGACTTGAAGAGAATGGAGATGAAAATATTGGTCAAATGGAATTATTTTCACAGGTAATTTTTTCTTTAAAATCTTTATTAGCCAAAAAAGGGCTAGATCACTCTGTGAACATGTCACCCTTCACTGGTATTTAATGTTATAAGTTGATAGCTTTTTGTTTTATTTTGCAAAGATGCTACTAAGAGTTGTGCAGTCTTTTCTCTTTTATAAATTTATGTATAATGTCCTTAACATTGTATATTGGGTTTCAAGGTGGTGTTGTGATAATTGAACTTGTTTATACCTTTCAATGGTTTTTTTTAGAGGACTACACACTGCCTTGGTATTGATATACTTAAATTAACTAATGAATTCTTGTGCATGTCATAAGAACCTTTTTTGTTAATTTTTACCATTTCATTAAAATAAATGATGACAGTTTGAATTTAAATACAGCTTACCTCATTCTATTTATAATTGAAAACAAAATGTATTTTATATCTTTGTAGGATGTTGATTTCACACAAAATCTAAGAGGTGACTTATTTGAATCTCCATTGTGGGCAAGATTGTCAGATGATTTAAAGGATTGGAATCTAAAAAATGTGGATTCAATAAAGACTATTAAACAGCAAGGTATCACAGGAAGTTTAAGAAGAAGAAAAGCTCATACTATAACAGCATTTGTGGAAACTGTTGATAGATCAGTCACTGATCCATTGATAAAAATGAGAGATAAAACTGGTGAGTAAATCATATTATACTGCATGCCAATTCTCGTTCCTTAAAATCGTAAACAATTTGGTTAACTTTAGATGTCAAATTGTCATACAATAGGTAAGACATTTTGACAACTAAAGTTAACTTAACCGAATTTTTAACGATTTTAAGGAACGAGACTGACAGACAGACATGCTGATCTGATAAACTTAAGGGTACTAAAGATATCCAACACCTATTAGTAAGCTAGTTTTTGTAAGCCATAGTATGTATGTCATTTTGCTTAAATAAATTGCTTTATGTTGTTGCTATAAGTTGCTCATCAGGGGAATTATATTATTTAGAAATATAATGGCAATTATATCCCCATAAATCTTATACATTTTAGAGTATAGGGAGATATTTTATGAACTTAATTATTGCTATTATAAATATGAAGTATTAATAGGAGCGTTTTACCTACCAATAAAACGCTTATTAATTTACTTACCTTATTCGAAGCTTATTTAATTGAGATAGGCATTTCCGTTTCCGCCTCTCACTTACTTCCATATATCTGTCTCTTTCTACTACGTCACTTCCACATGGCAGTGGTAGGGAGGCTCGTGTGACACGATCCTCCATTTTAAATCATTGGCTCAATTACCAGGCAGAGCTTGTTCTTAAGCTTCGAATAAGGTAAGTAAATTAATAAGCGTTTTATTGGTAGGTAAAACGCTCCTATTAATTTGACTTAACCATTATTCGAAGCTTATTTAATTGAGACGTGTTTGTTATCGCCTGGTGGAAGTGACACGCCAATGTGACAATAGTAATGTGATATAAAGCCGTCACACCTAGATATGTGATAAGGAATGGTGTTAAGTCATATGCCTTAATTAATATTAATTAAAAAACAAAACTATTGCAATTTAAAAATGTTGTATTCTTGATTAAAAACAAAACTCAAAATCTTCAGTAATTATCCGAAAAAAGAACATAATATTTTTTAAAAAATGAAATATAAATACATAATCACTGATTAGCTGGCTTAAATAAGGCGGTTATTGAAGGATGGCTAACCGAGGGCCTAACCGCACGTTTATAAAATTTACAAAAAGTATTTTGTGAGCGCCAGTTTCCTCTACTGAGGATTTCCTCAATTGGATAATTATCAAGCCAATTTTTTGAGGCTACAGCTGAGCGAATACTCCCAGGAGATGCATTTATGCCGGCTTCTTTTAAGATAGATTTTATCCAGCCTGCAATTACAGATTTAGATGCGGGTTTTGAAACACCTCTAATGTTTACAAACAAATTACTACAGTTAGCAGAATTTCTACGACTTTCAAGAAGCATGATTGTATGCTTAACCCAGTATACTGGGTCTAAATTTTGTTACTTTCATTAGAAAACAATTGCCAGCCAGATTGTCTATAATCTACAGAATCAGTTTTCGAACCAAACGCTGGCCAAAGAGTCAATACATTGTTTTAATTACAATAATGGTCAGAGTCTATTCTAAGTAAACTTAAGTCATGAATTCTTCTTCCAGAACATAAGATAAGTAGAGTAGCTGTATGTCTCTGAACTTGAAATATGTTACTTTCGTCTACTTGCTTACTTTCTAGAAAGCTAGCTAGATCGTCTATGTTCCAAATCAGGGATTTAGAGTGGGAGACAGGTTTTTGTAAAGCTATAGATTTTAAAACATGTTTTACCAAAACATTTGAACTTAACTGGCCAGATATGTCAGAACTGCAAAGGGTCGAGACCACTGACTTATGTAACAAAATAGAATTGTACGATAATTTATGAATTAAATGAAGATCAGATAAAAACCTAGCTAACTCGCTTGCTGTTGGAGCAGATGGGTTAATCTGGCAAGATTGACACCAAACTAGCCACCTGTTCCATGCAACACTATAAATTTTACGCGTTGATGGGCGCCACGAATTTTTAAGAAGTTCTAACTGATTACTATTCCAAGATGTTAGCAACCCAGACCACCCCCACATTTCCACACTTCTAGAACCATGTCGTGGGCTTTCGGTGGCGGAAGTCCTGTTGTGGTGTCTATCAGAATTTTGTTCAGGTAGCACAGGGTCAGTGGGGCTGCCAGGGCACGCGATTTGATGTCTGGGCGCCAGAAAACTTGCTCCCATCGTGGTACTACTATTAGGTACGTTCCCCAAGCCCGATTGAGATGACTTAGGACTTTGGGGATCAGAAAGGGTGGAGGAAACACCCACCCTAGGTTGTAATTCCACATTTGGGAGAAGGCATCGTAGAACAGTGCTTGGTCGTCTTTCTGATCCAAGGTCACGTAATTTGCCACTACATGTGCTCGGTTGGACGCAAATAAGTCGATCAGAGGAACTCCCCACATCGAGAACACTTGCTCGGTGCATACTGGCATCAGGTGCCACTCCGGACCCATACGAATCCTTGACAGGCAATCTGCGTGGGCGTTGTACATACCTGGTATATAATACACTTTTAGGTGAATGTGATGGTTTTCTGCCATTTGAAAAACTTTGTAAGTTAGGTCCAGCAGAAAACCTGACTTGGTGCCGCCCTCGTGACGGAGATATGCCACTACACTCTTGTTGTCGCTCTGAATTAAAACAGTCTTGTCCTTCAGGAGCCGATAATGACCTTCCAAAACTTTTAGGATAGCTATCATTTCTTTTTGATTGCAATGGAGGTCCCTCTCGGCCTCTGACCACAGACCCGATATTGAAAAATTGTCCAGACGAGCCCCCCAAGCTATGTCCGACGCATCTGTTGCTAGGAAATGTGAAGGGGGCGCAATGTGTATGGGCGACGAATGATGACAATTCTGACGCCACCACACTAGATTGTCTATAGCCCCTAGCGGTAAGGGGTTTAATGTTTTGCGACCGGAAGTCAATAGTAGGTTGAGTACGTTCAACAGCTCTCGAAAATTTAGTCTTCCCTTCGGAACAGCAAAACTGCAAAAATTTAGGAGACCCACAAGACTTTGCAGGTCTTTGAGTGTTGTAGATTGTGTCATGAACATCAGATTTACTTTGGCCAGAATTACAGCAACCTTTTCGTCGGGAAGGCGTTTGTGATTCAGCCATGGATCCCAATAAATTCCTAGGAACACCAAACTTTTTGTGGGAGCTATTATAGATTTTTGGTAATTGATCAACCACCCTAAACTCTCTAGAGTCCTGAGCACCAAGTTCACATGTCTCTGGAGATTGATCTTGTCCTGATGAGCCACAAGAAAGTCGTCGAGATAGACTATTATTCTGACCCCTTGTCGTCTGAGAGTTTGGGCTATCCAGTTTGTGATCGTTTCAAAAGCTTTTGGTGCCGTGCTCAGACCAAACGGTAAACACGTCATTTCTAGCAACTCGTTTTGATAAATGAGCCGAAGAAACCTTCTGTGGCTGCGAGCTACAGGAACGTGAAAGTAAGCCTGTGAGAGGTCTATTTTGCATAACCAATCCTGTGGCTGTATAAAATCGGGGATGCGATGTACATTTATGAGCTTGAAAGGGCTGGTATTGATGTAACGATTCAGTGCTTTTAAATTGAATATTGGTCGACTCGAGCCGTCTCCTTTGGTAACCAAAAAGATTGATGACAGGAAGCTTGGCGAAACTACAGCTCGCTGTAGAACTCCTTGCTCCCTCATCTTGTTTATGACAGATGTCATTGCAGCAGATTCTGGCACATTTAGTTGGTTTCCAAGAGTGCTTGGATGAGTCAGTGGTGGCTTCTGACAAAAAGGTATGCGATACCCGGTTAACATTTTTAAAATGAATTTTGGTGGATTCATCTGTTGCTATCGATCTCGAAACTGTAGGAGGCGGCCCGCTCTGAAAGAGTCAATACTTCCGTCGTTTGTCATTATTCTGTCGTGGCGGCGATGTTGCTCGTTTTCGGCTATACCTTGCCTGGTTGTTATGTCTAGCGCTTGGGCGGCCACGAAAGCTATTAGGAGCACTGTGCTTGTGCTGAGCAGCATGATAATGTGCATTGCAGCCACTTTGTGGCGGCGGAGCATCGATTTCACAGCCACCTTGCGGAGGTGGGTTACTGCTAGCGCAATATGCATTAGTATAATTGTGCTGGCAAGCTGAAACAGTATGTGGTAAACCCTGCGAGGGTTTTTTGTATAGTCTTGACCCCTGCGAGGAGCCACGATTCTTATTCCTCTCTGCCTGCGAGGCTGAGGAAGTCTTAGCCGTTTGTAGAGGCCAAAAACATTTTCTTACGCCACCAGCTTTTTCTATCAGCAACAGTGAATTGCTCTGCGTTAAATAAGTTTGAAGGCGACGGAGGAATTTTATTCAAACTGGCCTTTACAAGGGGATCTTTAGCCTGTTTAATAATAAAATCCCTACGCATCTGAATAACTTCAGCACGATGGCCACAAACTATCTGCAATAAGTCTGAGGAGCATTTGTTAAAGTCACCTGTGGCAAAACATTCATTAACTTTTTGAAACAGTGTATCGTAATTTAACGAATTGCTGTTCCTTGCCCACAGTAATAAATCTTGAAGAGATTCTTGCAACAACTCTCTTTGCTTTATTACACACATAGTTAAAGCTGCAAAAGCTTTATCAGCGTACATAAGATGACGCGGAGAGTTATATGCCTTAACTTCCTCATTTATTTCTATATCTGTGTAACCGGGGTATTGATTGTACATTTTTTGTGTTTCTGAATATCTAATTTCATTCCAGTCACTTTTATTTAAATGCTGCAGGTCACAAAGCATATTTAAATAATGATCAGAAGTCTTAGGCATAGCAGGTTCCTTTATTTTAGTTTCAAAAGTTAATGTAAATTCAGAATCACCACGTGGTGTGAAATTTTCATGTTCACAATAACCTTCGCTAACGCCCGACAAAAGAGAAATAGCGTCGTCTAAATTAGAGTTTACGTAAGAATGGCTTTTGTTAGTTAATTTTCTGCGAAGATTACGAACTTCTTTCGCTAGTTTACTAACCTTACGGCTTGCGTGATGCTTGCCTTTCCTTTTCTTCTTACGCATTCCTTTCGAGTTGCTTCCGGCAGACGAGGAGCTACTGCTGCTACTCGATTGACTTGAGCTTGAGCTACTCGAACTCTTCGAGCGAGTTCTTCGCTTATTTGGCGACGAAACTCCCGGCACTACACTTTTATTATTTGATTCCATGATCAAAATTAACAATTTATTAAGTACAGTTTTTTTTTATTAAAAAAAAAAGGCAATAAATTATTTATTCACTGTTTAAAATTACACCTTTTATTCTATTTTTAAATAATTATTCACTTTTCAGTACAATATTCACTTTAAATAAAATTATAATAGGACAGATAAAATTTTTAAATTATTTTTTTAAAAATGGAAGGTAATTTTATAACTATCGTCTTGTTCGTTTTCGGTAGAACCGATCGCGGCGGAAAACAAGACGCCAATGATTTAAAATGGAGGATCGTGTCACACGAGCCTCCCTACTACTGCCATGTGGAAGTGACGTAGTAGAAAGAGACAGATATATGGAAGTAAGTGAGAGGCGGAAACGGAAATGCCTATCTCAATTAAATAAGCTTCGAATAACGGTCAAGTCAAATTAATTAAAACTTTTCACACAAACTTTTATCATTTTTCTTTTGACCCTTTTTGTTGTTGTGATTTGGTACACGGGTGGAATAAGGTTTAGGGGTACTTATTCTGTATGTTTTTATATTCCATTTTAGTTATAATGATTAAATGTAATAAAAAAGTTAATAAAATATTTATTTTTAGGTAATATAAAAGGGACTCTACATAGGGATGCATGGTCAGCATTTTCAAAATACATTGCCGCTGAATATTGTTTATTTATATTATGGAAACCAACAATATTAACTACTGGTGCGGCAGTCAAAAAACATTACCTGAACATAACTCTAAGTAATATACTAGCAATTTATAGTTCCACTGTATTGAATGATGAAGAGGAAAATAAACCATTGCCTGATGGTTACTTTTTAATGTATAAGGATGAATACACTGTGATAAAAAAGGAGAATAGCGTGCAGGATACAAGTAAGTTATGTTATAACTTTTAAACTGTCGCATTGGGTGACATAATCAATGTGATAAAAACCCTCCATAAATATATATTAAAAAAAAACTGTTGCTTTGCATGATTATAAAATATTAAATGTAAACAAGATATTAATGCGGCGTATCTTGATTCTTGGGTGTACAGTGGCAGAGGTCTCAAGCAGATTCAGCTTGTGATATCAATGTCATTTATGCTACTGCCTTAAAATAATAATATAAAATACAAAACTGCAAGGTCTAAAGCCCGATTTACACATCCTTCAGTAATCAGTTAAGTACGAAGTAGCCCCCTCTCTCGCGTCTCGCCAACTTAACTCGCCAAAAAATAGGAATCAAATAGGAATTCAAATCAACTTAATCAACATCTTACTACTTAACTCGCTACTGTACTTGTCGATGTGTAAATCGGGCTTAGTGAGTTACTGAATTGATGCTTAATTTTATGTTTTTGTTTTCAGGTACAAATAGTATTAGTAAGTTTCCTGTGGATGAGCCCAATGATTTATGTGATTTAGAAAGTATATTTTCAGATGATTTATTTTAAGAAAAACATTGTTTTCATTAAAACACTGTGTTGTTGTAAATAACCTACATTTGTTATTAAACTTTTGATTAAGCCTATTTTTATTGTTTTTAATTATAAACAAAAACATAAACACAAGCAGTAATGATATGAATACATGCACAAAAGCAAAAGGAACTTTAGGGACTTTATCACAAAAATGTGCTGTTCTGGACAAACACATGATACATAATACATCATCATCATATCAGCCAAAGGATTTTTACTGCTGGACATAGGCCTTCTTCAAAATTGTACCACTTTACACGGTCCTGTTCCACTTTTATCTATCGGTGTAACTTTTTTTTATGCTTTTTACAATTTTTTTATCTATGCTGTTGTCATTTCACAACTATTTCCTAAATTATTCTTAAATTTCCTCATGTTTGGACTAACTTTATAAATACCACACGCACATCTCCCATCTATGTCGCAGAAAGAATATGTCGGCGTTAGCTTATGATGGCAAGTTCTACGATAGACCGGTCAACTCGAAGTAACACTTTTAATACACTGAACACTACACCATATTCGAAATAACACTACTCAAACAAAAAGGATAACGGTTCCCAGTAAAGGCCTACGCACACCAGGACGGCATGGCAAGGGATTTTGCCGTGAGTCAGCGCTCGGTCGCGGTAGGCAACGGCATGCCGTTGCCTACCGCGGTATGCCGCGGCATCCCGCCACGGGAGCCTGTGGCGCGTCTTTTAATGCCGTGCGATAAAATCCCTTTCAATGCCACGGCATCATTTTAAAGCATAGCAATTTATGTCGTATTTCTGCAACATTACGGTTGAATTTCCATAAGTAAAGATTAAAATCCCTT
The DNA here is from genome assembly GCA_905475405.1 of Schrankia costaestrigalis. Classification (NCBI taxonomy): domain Eukaryota; kingdom Metazoa; phylum Arthropoda; class Insecta; order Lepidoptera; family Erebidae; genus Schrankia; species Schrankia costaestrigalis. The sequence continues at coordinate 9,720,231 of FR997843.1, read as the reverse complement.
GCCATGCCGTCCCGGTCTGCGTAGACCTTAAGGAGCACCGATCACGACCGAAGTCAAACTGTCACTGACTGGCGTCTCCCTCCGGCGCGCCCCACCTAGGCTCCGTTGTAGCACGAAGCTACCTATACACGTCATTGCGACAGTGTCGCCTCTACCGGCATTTGTGCTGCGCTTTGTTTATGAATCAAATTAAGTACTGTTTCCGACATATACATATTATGTTGCGGTTAAAACTAGAGAATTCTATTTATTTTAGGTTACAACTAGGTATAGCTTTCAATATAGCGGCTGCAACTATACTGGCGTGCAATGAAATTAGGTCACCCTTTTAATTATCCTACAGTTTAATTATCTAGGTTTACTCTTTTCTGGTAATAATATAATAAAGATTTGGTTTACATGAACTGCTTTTAATTACACATAAAATATTGTAAGTAAATAATCAAATACTTATTGCTCCCAAAAGAATTAGCACATTGTGTCAAGTGGCCTAATTTCATTGCACGCCTTTATAGTTGCAGCCACACACCAGAGGTTTAACTTAAATGTTGACATTTTGTTTTCTTCATTCAAATTTGAACTATGAATTGAATAATCATGGCCACCTCAGCTAAAATGTTATCTTAAACAACAAATAAAAATACTTTAATAAAGTATATATCTTATATTTCTTTCCATATACACAAACTACTATCAACATTATTTTTTTGCAAGTAAACCACAATACAATGACAAAAATGATGGGTTCATCCACAGTCACAGTAAATCTTTGATACAACTTGAACGGGTTAATGGATTCCATTAAAAAGATACTATACCTACTCCTTCCAGCGTAAGTTTAGCTTTTTGACAGTTCACGTCCATGAAGTTTCGTAATACTTCCGCTTATTTTTCGAACAAATAATATTGTATTTCATGGACGTACCCATGTTTTTTTCAGTTACCATGGTTACTTAGTGATGGACACTCATAACGATTACCACCATTATGAAACAAATTACAAATAATCGGTAGAAATAAATGCTATGAATAAACCTGAACTTTTTTTAATACGTTTATAAAAATGTAATATGATATTTTAGATTAGCTATAACCCGCGAATGTGTCACGATATGTATTTTAAATAATACCTAAGCTAACTATAATTTTATCATTTTAAGCTATAGGCTAATTCTCTTAACATAGAAGAAAGAAACAATAATAAAATGATAATGTAAGTTGATGTAAGGATCCAAATGTGTAAAATAAAGTACAGTATGGGGACTTTGATAATGTGATTGGCTTTTAAAGAAAGACAGCAAATCAATGAGTAAGAAAAGTACATCCGATTACCGAAAATAGCTGAATAATTTTAGCATAAGTTTTGAAAATTATCACATTAAAATGTATCTTATGGCGTTCGGCATAAGGTTGAAATTATAAAAGATTGAATCCCTACTTACTTCTATTTGACATTGTATGTTTCATCATGTCTTACTAAGTGACACTGGTTACCTGGTTACGGAAACATTGCACTTCGATAAAAGATAAAAAGTTGCAGTGCAACAAAATATAGCACTTATTGTTAACGTTATAATATACAATTTCAAAATCATCAATAAATTATAATCTCACTTTCTCGCTTCCTCATTGTTGTCTGTCTTTCTTTAAAAACCAATCATATTATCAATGTCCTCATACTGTAATTTGAAAAATCGCGAAATCGCTTACAATCGAATGGGATTACATTCGAGATACTGCTGAACGTCACTAACGTCAATCTGTCAAATGTTGTTAAATATAGTGGAAGGGGTATAGACATTTAATTTAGGGGAGACATTAAATAGATTTCAGCCCAAGGTCCAAATTTATTTTAAAACTGCTACACACCTAAAATATGTGATAGGTATTGTACATTTTATAATAATATGATTACAATGTGGGTATAGGTACAATAGGTAGGTACATATTTTTTGTTCAGATTTATCTCAACGATAATGAGATTGTTTAATATTCCCATAAAATGGCTATTTAAAAGTTTATTTAGCTTTTACTTTAATATGTCGCGCTAGGATATGTTTAGAAAGTGTTGCGGGGTGGAAATAAGTACTTCGGCACATTTTACATTTGTAAACTTCTTTGCTTTGATTTAATTTACCATCTTCTAATGGATCTTTAGATTCGTCTGTTTCTGACTTTGTATCCTGAAGGCCTAGATGTGATTTCACGTGTCGCAAGCAACCCCACAACTTTGGAAATTTTGCCTGAAAATAAAGTTATTAATATATATTTAAAATATTAACATTTTGTTTCTTCTATTACATGTGTAAAAAACAAAATATACATTTACTATTCTATCATATTGTATTCTTACTCCAGGTAGTGACGGAGTAAGAATAGAATACGTCCCCATCTCATCCCAGGGGTGTCGTAAAAACAAACTAAGGGACTATCCGTGAATTTTTTCTTTACGAAATAAATAGAAACTTGAAAAAAAAAACCCTATACCAATCCGTCTGGCCAGGGTGGTATTAGTAGGCCAAATATCCCTCAGTCACAGGAGGAGGCCGGTCCCTGCAGTGGGACATTAATGGGCTGTTATGATGATGTTGGTGATATATTTACTTACATGACATTGAGTACAGCTGAAACTTTTGTCATTCTCAGTCTTTATCATAGCATAAGCGTCAACCATATCTAACTTTTCAGTGTCCACAACCATCGCCTCGTTTTCAACCAAACATTCCTTCTGGAAATTAATAAAATAAATGTAGTTATTTTTAAAATTATATTCTATCGTTTTTTTTGGCTAGGTGAAAGTTTTATTTTCTTGGCTCGCTGGTAGTACCCGCCGGATAGGCTTGAGTGATGCTTTGCGCCGGGTTATTTAAATAAATATTCCTTACACATTCACACAACGCCATTGCTACTAGAGTCTATTTTTTTATCTCGGATACTAAAATGACAACTACAAATGTCAAACATAAAAATAATGTGGCCAGCTTTTAAGAAACAGTGCTTTCCTGTGTTTTGATTCGTGTTATAATTATCGTAAAATATTTACGGTTATTAGTACCTAAGTACCATTATGATAAAAAAATACTAGATAGATTCATTATAGAAGTAGGTTACGACTCGGAGGATTCCGAATATTTAAGTAACGAATCCATTTCTGATTAAACATTAATTGTATACCCGAAAACGAAATGGCTTTATCAGTTTGAAAAAAAATTCTATCATAATTCAAATTCATTAAGATCGTTATTTAATGTTTATGCGTGAGCTTGACGTCAATGGTTGACCGTAATCAAAACTATGCTTAGATTAAAAGTGCAATCTATTTTAAACTTTCACTTCAACGCAATAAATAATAATATGTACTAACACAATACAAATGTCACTATATTAAACTGTAGAGTTTGTATATGTAAAACCATGAAAAACCATTAAATAATTTAAAACTAAAGTCAACTTGTTACTTGTGACATTACAAGCTTGTCATTTCAAAAAAACTGAAAATGTAGAATTTTTATATTGGCTGGTAAGCCACCAAATTGTTGGCACCTAAAGAGTGGACTTCGTGTCAGACTAAAATATAAAATACTTATCATAAAATGATAAAATACTTTAATCTTTGCTTATACTTAATCATTATTATGTGATTGAATAGTATTTAATAAATATTATTGGCACTAATGCTAATATAAGGATTCTGATAAATTTATTGTTGCTATGTTGACACATGAAATAAATAAAATATGATAAAAACATTAAATAAATAATATTTGAACTTGAATAATCATACTGAACTGGAATAATCTATAGTGTTTTCATCTTTTTACTCACTTTTAACTCTCTCTTTTTTTTAAGTGCCAATAATTGTAGGATTTCTAACGATTAGGTGGTTTACCCTAATTTGTTTTATATTATAAAATTACGAAAACTCTAAATTGAAATATGCGCCAATGACGTCATGCAAGAAATGATAGGGAGGGATGGACATAGAAGGAAAAAATGAGAGAAATTCATTAGAATAAAACGTTTTACCGAAAATATGCTCTAGTAACAGTCAATAACGTTGACTTTACTATTTGTTTTTATAAATATCTAACGACTATTTGCTAATACAAAAGAACTGATATGTCAAAGTAGCGTCATGATTTAGCTGATGTTTTGTTGTGCGATATTGAACCTAATAGTTTTCTGACATGCAACTAATATTAACTCTAGAGGTGATAAGGCCATTTAGTTTTTGACTATACAATAAATTATGTACTAAAAATAAATTTTGTTTTATTTAAGTACAGTCACGAGCAATAATATGTACACATTTTCGCATTTTGTAAACCAGTTATCTAAAGTTCTGCCAATCCAAAATTGAAAATTCGAAGATTAATTCAAAACTGTACGGAACCTCTTCTAAATTACGAATTCATTTTGATATTGTAATGTCTAGATAAACGTGCAGATAGTTTAGAAAATTTGAAAATGTGTACATATTATTGCTCGTGACTGTACCTGAGTTTTAAATTATAATTTGCACATTTTATATTATTACTTCCAAAAAACTGTATAAAATTTAATTTATCGTTTACTTTTGATAGTGGTGGTACATCACTATACATAAATTGCAAACACATAAATATACAGGTAATGATATTTTTGTATTCGAGATTAAAAAACAGCCTATAGTCTCTATTTACCGTAATCGGCGGTACTAACCTATATTTTAATCGGTAAGTACCGGCTGTATCGCATCACTATTTATTAGTTGTAAAAAACAGGCAACACATGAAATGTCATTTTAGTATCTGAGATAAAAAAATAGACTTTAGGCAACGGATAAACATACTTAAATTTTTTTTTTTTTGTAAATACATAAATGGAAAACACCCAGACCAATGCAAACAATCATGTTCATGCACACAAAGATTGTTATTTGCACCTGAAATTAGGTAACATTGTTTGTAAATTACCTTTTGATGTTCTAATAAGGCGTCTTCAGATTTAAATAAGGCTGCACAAGCGCTGCACCCGTAGACAGGGTTTGGATGTCGCTTCTTTATGTCGAACATTAGATTTTTTGATAGTTCTAAAAACAACATCATCATTAACTTTTAATATGTTTATATTTCATTTATTGATATAAGAAGGGCACTTTATATATAACAAGCTATAATTTCACTAAGCATTTATATCAGACCGTGCTTCGGAGGGCACATAAAGCTCCGGTCACAGTTTATTAATTGTTTTTGTAGGAGCTTAGAGGTGAATGTATTTAATTATATTAGTATTGTAGACTTTTTTGATGTGAGTTTGCAATAACAGACTTTCAATAAAAAAATTTAACCTCTACTACCAACAAAAAGAGATAGAAGATATTACATAAGAACAGAAGACCCGTAAGTGCAGGCGAGATAGTTATAGAGAATTATATGGCCCTAAGACTTAGATGACAACGGGATATCTATAAAATAAGTTTGGGTATAATATACGTCTTCTCCGTGTGGTGACGGAGTAAGATACAGTGTGTCACCACTCCATCTCATCCCATGGGTGTCGTAAGAACCGACTAAGGGACTATCCGTCAATATTATCTTTACGTAAAAATAAAATAAAATAAAAAACTTGAAACTAAACCCTATACTAATCCGTTTGGCCAGCATGGTATTATTAGACCAAGTATCCCTCCGTCACTGGAGGAGGCTCGTCCCTGCAGTGGGACATTAATGGGCTGTTATGATGATATTATACTTACGTCGCTTATTTAACGTGACGGAAACTCTAATAACATTGTCAGCACTTTTAGTCTCAGTTATGTGTACGTGGAACATTGTACATATCTCATTCTCATGGTCTATACATTCCAGATTCTGGTTCTCACATGTCATCGCTATCTCTGGAAAATGACAAAAAAAAATATTATGACAATGACAGAGAAGGGTGTCGATAAAGGAGTAAAGGAAATACATATATTTTTATGGAAATAAAATAAGGAAAACTAGATAAATTCTTTACCAATCAGTCTGACCAACATGTTATTACTATTATACCCCTTCCAGCGTAAGTTTAGCTTTTTGACAGTTCACGTCCATGAAGTTTCGTAATACTTCCGCGTATTTTTCGAATAAATTATATTGTATTTCATGGACGTACCCTTATTTTTTTCAGTTACCATGGTTACTTAGTGATGGACACTCATAACGATTACCACCATTATGAAACAAATTACAAATAATCGGTAGAAATAAATGCTATGAATAAACCTGAACTCTTCATAATACGTTTATATTTTAGATTAGCTATAACCCGCGAATGTGTCACGATAAATTATGTATTTTAAATAATACCTAAGCTAACTATAATTTTATCATTTTAAGCTATAGGCTAATTCTCTTAACATAGAAGAAAGTAATAATAATAAAATGATAATGTAAGTTGATGTAAGGATCCAAATGTGTAAAATAAAGTAATTTGAAAAATCGCGAAATCGCTTACAATCGAATGGGATTACATTCGAGATACTGCTGAACGTCACTAACGTCAATCTGTCAAATGTTGTTAAATATAGTGGAAGGGGTATAGTAGACTTATAAAGAGGGGTTTATTTGTTTAATCATATCATGAATGTCAAATGATCTTTATAGCAGTCAAAAGATGTCAATTGATGAATATTTTAGAAGTTTTCACACTATGGCCTGGGCTATCGAGCTATAGGCATTACAAAGTTATCAGCCTTCCTTCAGTTGAGTCTTCCTACCATGCGTATTTCAGTGCACAGTCGTCATTGCTGTAACTTTCTCCGATAATGGCGGCCGGTTCTACTTGGTCACTTTACAAAGACAATCCTAATAATAATATAATACAGTCGTAAATATAATATAATACATGTCGGAAACAGTACTTAATTTGATTCATAACCAAAGCGCAGCACGAATGCCGGTAGAGGCGACACTGTCGCAATGACGTCTATACGTGTATAGCTACCTAGGCTCCGTTGTATTATTTTGCCGGAGGGAGACGCCAGTCAGTGACAGTTTGACTTCGGTCGTGATCGGTGCACCTTACTGGGAACCGTTACCCGTTTTGTTTGAGTAGTGTTATTTCAAATATGATGTAGTGTTCAGTGTAGTTAAAGTGTTACGTGTATTAAAAGTGTTACGTGTATTAAAAGTGTTACGTGTATTAAAAGTGTTACGTGTATTAAAAGTGTTACGTGTATTAAAAGTGTTACGTGTATTAAAAGTGTTACGTGTATTAAAAGTGTTACGTGTATTAAAAGTGTTACTTCGAGTCGACCAATCTATGCTAGAACGTGCCATCATAAGCTAACGCCGACATAGAAATGTCTGTAACTATAAAGCATACATACCTGAATTAGTTTTAATACTCTGTAACATATTAGGTAAATGTTCGAAACCAGTAGAATCATTATTTTCAACAACATGACCAGTAACAAGTATCACATTGCTTCTGTTATAAATCACACCAAATTCATCTTTACTGTTCTTTGCCTACAAAAACATAAAATACATTTTATTAAAAAGCAGTTAAATTTTTTCTAGTTGTGACGAATGAAGTTTTTGTAAGCATTGTAAATATTGACTTATAAGGAAGAAACCCCTTTAGGGTGTGCCTATATTACATTAGAGTCTTGTAATATCTTTACGTTTCTCCTATATCAAAATACCAAGCGCATGAAATGCCCAGCCACAGAAAAGGGCTGAAAGGGAAAAACTAGAATTACAGTTGACTGACGGATAGGATAAAAAAAGAAAGTTTAGATTGGTTTTAAGTTAAAATAAATTAAAGCTTACCTAGCATTTAAAAAAAAAATTGTTGATCATCTATACTAATATTATAGAGGTAAAGTTTGTGAGTTTCTGACGTTGTAGGTTGTAATCTCTGGATCTAATGAAGCAATTATTTTAAAATTCTTTCTGTGTTGAATAGTACATTTATTGGGGAGTGTCATAGGCTATATAATATCATGCTATGACTATATAATAGGAGTGGAGCAGTAATGAAATACATATGTCTGAAAAAAGGAACGCTTAATAACGTTTTTTTCGCCGCCCAACAAAGTAGGCACGGGTCAGCTAGTAGAAATAATAAAAGTACTATAGATTCTACCTTAGTAATAATTAAATTATGCCCAATAAGTGAACTCTCCAAATTGGGCACTTTAAGTAGCTGTGAGATGACACCCTCGGCAGATTTCAGATCTTCTGGATCCAGATCATCTTGACTAGCGAGACGCACCGACTGCTTTATTAGACTAACCAGTTCTGTTTCACTCATTATTGTTGTACTTGCTGGAATTATAAATAGAATGGAATGAGTAAGTAATATTACTGTGGGCTTAGGCTTTCTCCGTACTTTTGATTTCTTGTTATCCTTTGCTTAAAAGTCTATTCTCTAGGACTAAAGATCGAGCCATGTGTCGTATGAATTTGTAACAATGATAATTTGACAGATATGTTTGAAACTATCATAGTCAGATCATAATAATTTGGTATACGCAAAAGCAATCTGCGTGGGATCTAAACCAGCAGCTCTGAGCTCCATTCCTTACTCATTGCAGATTGGCGTCCTTCAAGAGGTCTATAGGTATAGGTCTTTAAATGGTCGGCAACGCGGTTGTTACTCTCTGGTGACTCTTAGGCTCAATTCATATCGCCGCGTAATGGAACGGAATGGAAGTTTTTGTACATCGCATAATGAACTTTATGTCAAGTGTATAACACACAAAGTAGATCGGAGAATTCTCGAGAATGCGCGAGGACTCCGCGGAAGGCGCGCGACTTTTTTTAGGCTCGTAGTTAGTTTGTTTGTTATACACTTGACTTAAAGTTCACTATGCGATATACAAAAACTTCGATTCCGTTCTGTTCCGCGGCGGTATAAATTGAGCCTCATGCTGCGTATCGACTTGCCGCTCCAAGACGGCGAACAATGGAAACGAAATGAATGTGTTCGTTGGAGCGCTCAAACGCGGTGCGTTGTTGCGTTCCTAATAATGGACGACAGGCAGTTCAACAGCGCCAGGAGCGTTTAGTTGATATTTTTCAAATATTTGGAACGCGTTCCGCGGAACGCACTCTCGGCGCGGTTATTCATGGCGAGCGCGCCAGGAACGCGAAGTCGATCCACGACTCTACAGTTCAATTACTACCAGGTCGGACGGTATGTCTGTTTGCCAACAACATCTATAGGCCGACCGTTTATCTCAGACCCCGCCTGCGGTAATAGGGGTGCGCGGGGGGCGAGGACAAAGGAGAGAGCTATCTTTTGATTTTTTGGCAAAACGGCGCCATCTAGAATACTGTGACCCGAACTACATCACATCACAAGACAGCTCTAATTTTTAGCTAGCTTATTTTTATGAAATAAAAAGAAGGAAATATTGAAATTATATCCTAAACCAATCGAAATACCTGGAGAGGTTTTTTTTATTTTTCTGGTCAGGCTTTAAATTGTGTAATAATTTAGATTGCATATTTTCTCTAAGAAAGTACGAGTTAAAATGGCAAGATGACGCCACCATCTTTGAAATTTGTAAATTGTATAGAAGACGGACTAGCTTACTGCACTAGTGTCATACTGACATACTGACTAGGTGTCCGTTATGGTAGTGTGTAAAAATAAAAAAAGCTCTTATTATTGTTCTTATTATCTGTAAATATTTTCTAAGATTGATTCTTACAAATTAATATGTTTAAATCATACTTGTTTCAATGTATCTAGTCATATAATTTCAAAACCCCTTATAGTGATTTTTCTTAAATGTCGACAATTCATGAAAAACGTCTTAAACTTACTAACAACCTTAATTCTGTACGATTTTAACATTATATTATTATTGTAATCTAGAAATCCCAACAAACATCTTTCTTTAATAAAAACAATTTGAAAAACGAGGTTATTTGCAAAAATAGATTAGTTTTAGGGGACTTCGAAGTTAACTTTAGGTTTTAGTGAAATTTGAAAGTAACCGATACCGTTTTAGAGGGTTTTGAAGCATTCACTATTTTGAACTAGGAAGGTGTTATGCAATAAAATTGTAAATAAGACACAAAATAAAAAAGGCAATTATTTTTAAAATTATTATATTTCAAAAGAAATGGTTTTTAATTTTTATGTAATAGTGAAATAATCTCTAAATCATAAGATCTACAGCAACAAATTTAGTATCATTTACTGAAGCCGCCATCCAATCTTTAGATGCTAATAAACAATACGATGTCATTTATACCGATATCAGTAAAGCTTTCAACAGAATTCCACATTCAATTCTAATATACAAACTGTCAGCGTACGGCATCAATGGTAATTTGCTGACATGGTTTAGGTCTTACCTGACAGAACGCACATTCTATGTTGTGGTAAATGGCTTTAATTCCTCAACATGTCAAATTAAATCTGGCACCCCACAAGGTTCTCATCTGGCCCCGAGCTTATTTAATGTGTTTATTAATGATCTCGCCACTTGTTTTCACTCATCTGAGTATTTTTTATATGCTGATGATTTAAAATTCGCAAGAAATATAGAAACCAAGGAGGACTGTGCTTTGTTGCAACAGGACTTAGATCGGGTCTCGCAGTGGTGTAGTTCTAATAATATGGAGTTGAACGTAAAAAAATGTAAATATGTGAGATTTTCCAGAAAACATCAAATCATACAATCTGAATATTTTGTAGGTATGCAAAGGATTGAGAATCTTGACACAATTCGTGATTTGGGAATTTTGTTTGACAGTAAATTGACATTTGTGCCACATATAGATTATGTTAGTAATAGATCAGCAAAAATGCTTGGTTTCATTTTAAGGAATACCAAAGAATTCCACAGAAATACAAAAATTATGCTCTACTATAGTCTTGTAAGGAGTGTGATGGAATATTGCAGCGTCGTATGGAGGCCACATTACTCGGTGCACATACTGCAATTAGAACGTACCCAAAAGCGGTTCTTGTGGCACCTTGCTTTCTCAGAGAATAAACACAAACAATTAGACAGCTATAATACACGTCTGCAATATTTCAGAATGCTGCCACTGTCTATACGTCGAAGCATGCTAGATTGTACTTTTGCTTGTAAAGTAATTCAGAATATAACTGATTGTCCAAAAATATTAAGCCTCTTCAGGTTTCGTGCTCCAGCTCGATACCCAAGACACAACATCACACCTCTGTGTCCACCTCTCAGAAGGACAGTACTTGGAACTAATTCTCCTATAGCTAAAATGTCTAAAATTGTAAATGAATTTAGTAGTATGATTGATATCCACCATCACAGTAAAGCAACAATAGTTGCCAATATAATTAATAATTTCTTTCACAAATAATAATTTTTAATAATTTTTAATAACATGCATGATCTATATTATCTTGAATGAATTGATTTATAATTTATATATTTTTAATTGATTTATTGAATTATTTTTAATTTATTTTAATTAATTGATTTATTTTTGATTAGTAATTGATTTATTTCTAATTGATTGATTTCTTTGTGAATAATTGATTTATTTTTAATGAATTTATTTTGAATTTCGAAGAAATTTTTTTTAATCTGCCTTTAATAATATAATACCTTTATATTGTTATATTAAATTAATTTTATTTTCATTTTATTTACAGTAATTTATAATATAATTTTACAATGTCTTATGCTAATTTTATTGCATGTAATAGTTATAGGTTTGATTGTTATTTGAGTGCTATGTAGATTATCTAAACTACAATTTGTTATTATTTCACGTCTTAGATACTCTAATAAGGTCACGTGGTGTTAACCTATAATTAATTGTGTCACTCTATTTTGAATTATTTTGTTAAGTAGAAAAATTTAATGTTATTAGTGATAACAATTGTTGGTTAACCAAATAAATAAATAAAAATAAATAAAAAAATAAAATAATTATGTAATATTATTGTTATTTTTGGAGTCGGTGTCAGCCAACGAAATACGATAATACCTAAGCAAATGGAATGGCGGCCACGAATTACAGATTATATTATTATATGACTTCGACATAATGACATAAAGTTGTTGATTGTTTATGGATTGGTTTAAAAATTAAACAAATATTAAATAACTATTTTTATCATATTTAAATAAATATATTTTAAAATACCTGTGTCACGTTCAAACGTTTTAATATACCTATTTAGTAACTGATTAAAGCTTTCCATAACTTTGGGCGTTTATATAGGTTTAACCAGCACCGTCAATTGAAAAAAAACGTAATTCGCAAATAGGATCAATAATGCAAAATGTTGTCTACAAAGTCGTTAGAAAAGGCAATAAAGTTCTGTATAACACATTCTGATCACTTTAAATGGTTTTTAATTTTAAGTAATTGTCTTTGATTCGTAGTACTTTCTCATCTTAGTCTTTAGTCTGTGTATAACACGACGCCATATTTCTTTAAATTTTAAGTCAGGAATATAAAATAGAATATAATTATAGTGGCTGACACCGACTCCAAAAATAACAATAATATTACATCATTTGTAATAATTTGATTATATTTTAAAGAATCTACAAATAAATATATTTGTAGACTCTTCAAGAAATATCCTTAACAATACTTTTTACAATAATTAAAAGAACCTAGGTATTCTTTAGATTATAATTAAGTAAAAAGAATGTCTGATTAAATGTTGCAAAACCAAAATACAACTAATTATTTTTTAATTTTTAGTGCAATTTTTGTCTTTGAAGTCGTTTTTTTTTGTAAAAACTTATTTTATTTGGCATAGCTACCAACTCGATATAGCTCTTGTGTACGCTACCATAACGGACACCGCTACCCCGCCCCTTTCATACCGCAGGCGGGGACTGAGATAAACGGTCGGCCTATAGATACATCACTGGCCAGTTGAATCTGATATTATGCGTTTCAAATAGGAATAGGATCGCACTTGCTCCCAACTTCATGTTGCAACTGTCATTTTAGTACGACCAACAATAAAATTCGTAAAATAATTTAAATAAAAATATTTAGCGTTGAAAATTCCGAAAGAAACAGATTATTTTATTGAACGAAAAAAATGTTTTCTCGTTTTTTACCGTTTTATTTGTTTGTTACATTGAAACAATAACATGAAAAACCTTACGAAAAAAACCAGTTTATTGAAAATTTTTCCGTTTGTTTCACATCCCAAGTAACACATCAAAGCATTATAAGGGCCGAATAAGAGTATTCTTGTATCCTTTTAGCATTTTGAGTTAGTTTTATAGTCGCATTATAAACGTTTATATGGCTACTGTAATGCTTATTTGGGCACAAATTATACAGCTTTATGCCGTATATAGGTTCAGGTAGCTGGTTAATAGCATTACTGGCGCATTATATTAGCATTATTATGGTCAAGAAAGATGTCAATCGGATTAAAGAAGCATCATTTTGGTCAATAATATTGCCAATCGCATTAAGAAAGCATTAAAATGGTCAATGAGATAGCCTATTGCATTACAGAAGCATTATAATAGCAAAACTATTGATAGTGAAGATGCCAACGACATTACAAAAGCATTAGACTAGCATTTAAATGTGCTAAAAGAATTATTGGAGCAATTTAAGTGTTCACACTTAGGAAACTTTATATTATTGCGTGTAAATTATTACAATCAAAAAAAGAATAAGTAAAGACGGTCAAAATAAAACAGTGAGTGACGCCGTATCATAATTTGCATCAAAACAAATTCATCGGATAAGTTTTTGACTCGTTTGTTATTTCTTGCCTTCAAATATTACTGCGCAGTGAAGTTTACTGTACTTGTTTATATAAGTTTCATTGAAAATTTTCACGCGCCTTCGATATTTTGTGGTTTTCATACAAAATGTTTTATAAAAATGATGTGTGTAAAACCAAAACAAATGTGTATTCCTAGTACAGAATAAGTTTTGAATAAATACAATCATAGTTTTGCTTGTACTGTCTTAAATTAAGTTATATAAATATTTTAAAAGACAATTCCTTTTATATATAGATCCGAAAGAAAATATTTTTTGGTTATAAAATATTTACAAAATGGTGGTCAGCCTTAAGCAGCCCGGTGAGCCCAATTAATGCCACCAGCATTACAACTACTCACGTGTGATTGTTTAAAGAGCTATTAGCTACACAACAGCACTCAGTTCTTCCTTTAAAATGCAAGCATTATATTGATTCACATTTATGCTGTTCAGCAGCATTAAGCTTTTACTTACCCCTTACAAGTGCTTTTACACAGCAAAAGGCAAAAAAAACAGCTTAAAGCTGGATATCGGATTTACATGGCATTATAGTGGTTCACGTTTGTGCTGTAAAACAGCTTCAAGCACTTATTAACTACTTTAAAATGTCTTTGTAGAACCAAAAGCACTAAAAATAGCTAAAGACTTTACAAAAGCATTCTGATATGCCATTATCCAACTGTTATACAGCGTAAAGCATTACAATGATTTTCAAATGCCATTGTTCAGCTTCAAGACGCTCGGTGAACTTATATAAGAGTTTGTACGGGTCTTAAGCTCTATATAAGTTCACTTGTTGCTTGTTAAAATGCTTTCTGTGTTACTTGGGATGGATTCGGATGAAGAACGTAGCTATGATGCCACAAGTGGTGTGGAAGAATTGGACTCCAATTAAAATTTAATTTATATAACATATTGAAGAAAAAAAAAAATTGTTTTTTTTTCCTACCTTACATTCATGAAGTTCGTTAGAAATGCGAAACAAGATGGCGCTTTGACAGTCCTATTCTTAGTTGAAACGCATGGTAGATAATAAAATTTGCTTTTATTTATAACTTATGTCAAAAAGAACTTACGGTATTCCTGTTTAACTGCAACCTTCTCGTTAACTGTTTGTGTAGCTGTATCATCAGCTGTTACATTATTATTTTGTTTAATATTTGATAAAGACTTAACAAATTTCGCTACTAATCTTTTACCATTAACTGTTTTGCCTAATACTATTTTATCTGGAATATCTGTAACAAATAATGTTACTTAATTCATTTTTTCACAGTTCATACCCCGCTCACCTACACAGTAACGCCCCGCCCACTTTTACAGTCACGTGGCCCGCCTACAAGTAACAAAATAAATAATTCAAATTTTATTTTAGTTAAATTAAAACGTAAAGACTAATTACATTAATTTAACAACATACATTATTACACATAGATTAAATTAATTATAATGTGAATTCATTAAAGACAATTTAATTTTTTGGTCATTAACCTACTACAAAGTTAATGCCATGAGATTTTCGTGTCTAATGAAATGAAACTTACTCCAAAATTAGTTTGACATTGCAAATATCTACTATCCTAGAGTTTGTTTGTTGGTTTTGGAATAATATAAAATATTGTTAATTACCTTTAAAAATAAACTTGGTATTTATTTTGATTGTACTCGATGGACCTAATGGTTCTTGTTTGATAGTTGCTATTTCATCATCATTCGTCAATTCTAATTCTTCACTATTCTCACATGTGTACATTTGTTCGTCATTACTTATAACAGCTTCTATTTCTTCTGAAATTAAAAAGAAATGTAGGTCATTAGAACTGTAATTATGTAACAGTCTCTTACCCCTGGTTTCCGAATGATCAATCAAGTAAAAATCAACTAATCAAGTGTCGAAACTGTCATTTTAGTTTCTGAATATGATAGTTTTGACACTTGATTAGTTGATTTTTACCTCATTAGTCAGAATAACGATAATTTCGGTATGAGATATCGTTTGCATAAGTCTTCCTGTATTCTTTCGGACTGAAGTTAGCTATCAGAGAAGATCGCGCATGTACAGGAGCGAAGAAAAGAACTTTAAGCCGGCTTAGTTAGTCGGCGTATAATGTAGCTGTGCTGAGAGTAATTTAAAAAAAAAGTTTCTTTTTATTACCTTTATCGTCGATGGTATATTGTAGATCTTCTATAGTACTATCTTGTTCTTCATTATTACCTATTACAAATTCAACTGTCTCTTGTTGATTAGTAAACGATTGAGCAACTAAATTAGGAAACTGGCCTTCAACATTTTCTATTTTGATTGTTCTGGAAAATGTAGAATATAATTGTAATTAATATTGTAACATCATTATAGGCCTAAAGCTCTTTCTAAAAGCACCAGCCACCGTTGGCATCTGGAGAAAACTTATAAAGAAATAAAAGTTATTATCTTATTAAATACTAGCTGACCCGTGCCCACATCGTTAGGAGGCGAAAAACAGGCGTCTCTTTTTTAAACATATTTCATTACTGCTCCGCTCTTATTGGTCATAGCGTGATACTATATATCCTACGACACTCCCCGATAAATGAACTATTCAACACAGAAAGATTTTTTTAAATCGTTTCAGTAGATCCAGAGATTACCCCCTACAACGTCACAAACACACAAACTTTACCTCTTTATAATATTAGTATAAAAAAGCCCAAGTATAGTATAAGTTGACTAATTTTCATGAAGTTTTAAAAAACAGTAACATATTTTCAGTGTATTTTCGTTGTTTATGGTACATTAATATACAGCACTACTATGACATGAAAGCAAAGATTAAATCGATTTAAAAGGTCAATTATGACTTAGGTATGTATTTAAAAGGTTATTGCAATTATTAATTTATTTATTTCAAATACTTTAGTAAAGCAAAAAATAAAGAATCAAAAATATGATTACCCAGTATTTGGTTCAGCATTGTTAGCATCATTTTCAATTTCACTCTTTAATTTTTCTATTAATTCTGTAACATAAAAGATTATTAAATTAATCTAGCAGAAAATATAAGGGCCAAAACTTAACACATAGATACGGCTTCCCATATCAGCTTATGGATATTCACTGCTGGACATAGACCTCCTCCAAAACGATACGGCTTAACCCTTAATAGGGCAAAGGGAACTATGTTACCACCTCATTAGCAACTCTAACGACCTTGTAATAAAGGTCAAAAACAATGAAAAAACTAAGTTACTTGTGCCCGTTTAAGGGTTAAATACTACTTTTATCAGGTTTGTCACAATACCACCAAGACTGGCCAAAGAGAAGTAAAAAATTACATATAACTTACATGCATGTTCTCTGCTAGAGAAGCAGGCATATACCAGCTGTGAGGTATTTAATATTATTATTTTAGTGGTTTATTAGTGTAGCTTGGATGACATAATGACATAAATTAATATTTATTTCTTAAAAAGTAACAATTAAAAAAACTAATCTAAACACCGAGCATAATGTTATACTTACTGTCATTAGATGTGATATCATGTAGACCCTGTGTATTCAAAATATATACTTTGTCATTTGATTCTAATAATATCCAACCTTTTTGTTCTAAAGTTTGATACTGTTCATCACTTAATGTTATCTGAAATTTTAAAACTTTTGTTATTATTGTGTGTTATTCATCCAATTTAATATTTAAATACTATTTATAATTATATATATTTCAAACATAAACTCTCCATGTGGTGACGGAGTAAGAATACAGTCTGCCACCACCCCATCTCATCCCATGGGTGTCATAGAAACCGACTAAGGGACTATCCATGAATATTAACTTTACGTAATAAAAAGAAGGAAAACTTGATATTAAACCCAATACCAATCCGATTGGCCAGCGTGGTATCATAGGCCATTATTATTATTATTATGTTAAATATAGTTTACATACAACAGAAAGTCACCTCAGTAAAATTGTTTGCTTGTTTATTTTGTGTAGCTACATCAATGTCAACTTCTTGTGTGTTTGTCTCTTTTAATTGATCCACTACAATATCTTCTTCCATCTGGAATTGGAAAAATATAACAGTAAACAAAAAGACTCATAGAAATCCCTAAACACATACTTAAAAAATAACATCCGGCACTTATGAGAGATGCAATACGAAGGTAAGGTAAAAAAAACTCACAAAATTCAAGAAAACAACTTTTGAATTTTGTGAGATAACAACCTTTATATGATTGCATATAACAAATACTTCTAAAGAATAAATCTAGGTGTTTAGTAAGTATCTCATACATACCAGCTATAACATCGCAAGAAAAGTCCAACACCCAGATAATTCCATAGTAAATAATAAAAGTAATTGCATGTGCAGCCATAGGTCCAGTCTCCAACTACTATCAATTATTATATTCTAGTTATCCATATCAGCCTATGGACGTCCACTGGTGGACATGGCCTCCTCCAAAAGTTTCCACCCTGTATGCTCTTGTGCCTCCCTCATCCATCGGCTTCCCGCCGTCCTAACCAGGTTGTCGGTCCACCATGTGAGGGGTCTCCCCATTCTAGTTATAAATAAATGAAATTTAACCACCTGTTCAGTAGCATTGCTCGAGCTTGGTTCCAGTAGGTAGCTATTTGTGTAGAGGCTGTTATCTCCATCAGGCAATATAAATTGATCTTTAACAAAATGTATACAACATGTATTGTTTTTACTCCATATTAATTTATTTAATATATAGGACATGGCCTGGAACTTTTGACAGAAACATATTTGTACAAAACAGCTAAGTACATTATAACTTTTAAACTATCGCGTTTCATTATTATACATCTATACTAATATTATAAAGAGGTAAAGTTTGTGTGTTTGTGACGTTGTAGGGGGTAATCTCTGGATCTACTGAATCGATTTTAAAAATTATTTCTGTGTTTGATAGTCCATTTATCGGGGAGTGTTATAGGCTATATAGTATCACGCTATGCCTAATAGGAGTAGAGCAGTAATGAAATATGTTTATAAAAGGGACGCTTAAAAACGTTTATTTTGCTTCTGAATACAATAAATAAAAATAAATAAACGTCTGGAGATATACTGAAATAATGTATTAGAGAATTGTACCTTTTAAAAAGTTTTACAATTAAGAGACTTAAGATTGTCGTAAGAATGCTAGGGTGTCGTAAAATGATGAAGGGTGTTGTAAAAGATGGAAGGGTGTCGTAAAACTGCAAGGATGTCGTAAAATGAAGGAGGGTGCCGTAAAATGCATGGAGGGTGTCGAAAAATGATGGAGGGTGTCGTAAAACTGCTAGGGTGTCGTAAAATGCATGGATCGTGTTGTCAAACTGCAAGGGTGTCGTAAAATGATGGAGGGTATCGTAAAACAGTTAAGGTGTCGTAAAGTGATGGAGGTTGTCGTAAAATTATGGAGGGTGTCGAAAAATTATTAAAACTGCAAGGATGTCGTAAAATGAAGGAGGGTGTCGTAAAATGCATGGAGGGTGTCGTAAAGTAATGGAGGTTGTCGTAAAATGATGGCGGATGTCGTAAAATGATGGCGGGTGTCGAAAAATGATGGAGGGTGTCGTAAAATTCACGGAGAGTGTCGTAAAACTGCAAGCATGCAGTAAAATGATGGAGGGTGCCGTAAAATGATGGAGGGTGTCGTAAAATGCATGGAGGGTGTCGTAAAAGATAGAAGGGTGTCGTAAAACTGCAAGATTGTCGTAAAATGCCTGGAGGGTGTCGTATAATGATGGAGCGTGTCGTATAACTGCAAGGGTGTCTTAAAACTGCAAGGGTGTCGTAAAACTGCAAGGGTGCCGTAAAATGATGGAGGGTGGCGTAAAGTAATGGAGGGTGGCGTAAAATAATGGAGGGGTGTCGTAAAGAGAGACTAAATGTTCTGCACTTAGTAGACATTGTTTTCTGCCCTCATTATCATCATATATCTATATTTCTATACTTAATATTATAACGAGGTAAAGTTTGTGTGTTTGTGACGTTGTAGGGGGTAATCTCTGGATCTACTGAACCGATTTTAAAAATTATTTTAGTGTTGAATAGTCTATTTATCGTGGAGTGTCATAGGCTATACATAGTCTGGCCATAAATACTGTTACAATTAAAAATAAGAAAGATATTACATTTGAATTTGGAATCTGTCATTTTTATACGATTGTTCATTGTATTTTCTAATTTTGGCCCCAATACATTGTACAATATTTTGCTATATTAAAATGGAGTGGGGTGATAAAGAAAACCGAATCGCTGTGATTGCATTACACAAAGTTGGTATGGAGCCGAATGTAATTTTTAAAACTCTCCATACGCTTGGTATTAGTCAAATGTTTGTGTACCGGGCTATTAATAGGTACAATGAGACCTTCTCTGTTTGTGACAGAAAAAGATCTGGCCGTCCACGTAGTGTTCGTACGAAAATGGTGGTCAAAGCAGTAAGGGAAAGAATTCGAAGAAATCCTGTCCGAAAGCAAAAGATTTTATCTCGGGAGATGAAGATAGCACCCAGAACCATGTCACGCATTTTAAAAGATGACTTAGGACTTGCAGCCTATAAGAGACGCACTGGTCATTTTTTAACTGATAATTTAAAAAAAAAGAATAGGGTGGTAAAATCGAAGCAACTACTGAAGCGGTACGCAAAGGGAGGTCACAGAAAAATTTTGTTTACGGATGAGAAAATCTTTACAGTTGAGCAACATTTTAACAAACAAAATGACCGTATTTATGCTCAAAGCTCTAAGGAAGCTTCCCAATTAGTCGACAGAGTGCAACGTGGGCATTATCCGACTTCAGTGATGGTTTGGTGGGGTGTTAGCTATGAAGGAGTGACTGAGCCATATTTTTGTGAAAAAGGTATCAAAACATCGGCACAAGTGTATCAAGATACCATTCTTGAGAAGGTAGTTAAACCCCTTAACAACACCATGTTCAATAACCAAGTATGGTCCTTCCAACAAGACTCAGCGCCGGGTCATAAAGCTCGGTCCACGCAGTCTTGGTTGGAAATGAACGTTTCGGACTTCATCAGAGCTGAAGACTGGCCGTCGTCTCGATCTTAATCCGCTGGATTATGATTTATGGTCAGTTTTAGAGAGTATGGCTTGCTCTAAACGCCATGATACACTTAATGGGTATTAAACCTTCCCCGATGTGCAGTACATGCAATATGGTTGATGACCTGTACCATGTTTTGGTGGAGTGTGTTCGGAATGTAGACCTACGCAACAGAGTCTTTGGAGGTAGTGGTGGAATGTCCAATGGACAGATAAATTGTTGGCTCTCTGACCCTTTAAGTGTGGAAGCAGTAATGATGTTCAGGTTTATGTACTTGTCCCAGCTATCCCTATAGCTGGGACGGATATATGGACTGGAACATTGTTTATACCAGAATTTTTATATGCATCATCCCATGAGGCTGACATAGGCATAATATGTGCTTAAAGCCTCAAAAAAAAAATTAGAATAAAAAAAAAAAAAAAAAAAAACGCCATGATAATTTGGAGTCCCTAAAACAATCCATACGATTGGCAGTGAAGAATTTTCCCATGGAAAGAGTGCGTGCTTCTATTGATAACTGGCCTCAACGTTTAAAGGACTGTGTTGCAGCCAATGGAGACCACTTCGAATAAGCTTTTTATATTTTGAATTGTTTTATATTTATGTATTAAACTAACACACTGTAAAAGTAATAAATATTATTTGCAATAAAAAAAAATGTTTTTTCTTCGTAACAATATTTATGGCTAGACTAGGTATAGTATCACGCTATGGCTAACAGAAATAGAGCAGTAATGAATTTTTTTTTAAAAAGCGACACGTTTTTTTCGCCGCCCTACGAAGTGGGCACGGGTCAGCTAGTATTATTTATACGGGATATTAACGCGCATTTTATTTTACTTTATACCAGTCAGCTTGCGACCACGGCCAGTGCAACCTGTGCCGAAACGTCAAGTAAAATAAAGGTAAATAAAATGCGCGTAAATATCCTGCTTATATAATATTTATAATACAGGTACATATTATAAAAATCACAGCTTTATTTACATAAACTAACACCTCTTCCAAAGAGCATCTAGATTCTTACAAACCAGCACTCTAAAACCCACTTTTTATTATGTAAGAGCATGGCATGGTTTGTGAACATCACTGCAACTAGGACTCAGGAATTATTTTTAATACTTATATAGGTAACCGTCAATGATTTGTTATACCATACAGTGTGTTTATTATTCAATAAAAAATTACTTTTATTAGTTCTATTTTCTATATAAAAAGACATAATTACCTGAGACTGATATTAGTTCAGTAGAATTTTCTACATCTACAAAAAACTGTTGTGAAGACACTCCAACACCATACACTGTACATGGCTGTACATCTTCCAGGACCTCTTTAACATCTTGCACCTGGGTGACATATTGTATCTGCCTATTTACTGAAAGCAAAATCACCGTTATTAATAACAGATTTTAAACCACCTTTATTAACATGGAACGATTGGAATACACTGCAATGTACAACATTCCTAGCCTTTTTAATACAGCAATGGTTTGTAATTTCCTTATTACCTATGTTATTTCACAGCTTTGAAAACTTATTCTAAATTTTTAAAACTTTAGTAGCTTTCTTTATAGCAAAGTTGCTGATCAAATTTACTTAATTAGATGGCCTTTTACTCACAATATTGTTACTAAATAAGTTATGAATATTTGAAGTGTAAAACCCTAAAAAAAGACACAACTCTGTTCACTTTTAACTTCAACAAGAGTTAAAAAATTATCAAAATATAGTAGAAGTTACTATGTTACGGTTGTGTTTTTGTGTTAGTGAGCCCTAACTATTAAAAAATACTGTGCTATTTAGAAATTTGTTTGAATGTGAATCCCAGAAAAATACTTTTGAGAAGTCTTATGTACACACCTTTTCTAACTATAAGGATAACTTTAAACTACAGGTATTACCAAGCTATTTAGTGGTAAACAAAGATGAAGTGGCCTATGATAAAACAAAATATAAGAGAACACTTACGAAGAAAAGTCCCATCCTCTTGAACAACAAAAAATTGATCAGGTTCAGCCTCAAATGTTTCGTATGTGTTTTTATTCATATTGTAGTCTTCATGAATGGAGGCTACGTTCTAGAATACAAATACTATTTCTCTAGGCTCATTCAAAACGCAGTCGGTTTTAAATCTTGTTTATATTTTTATAGCCAAATTGTCCCTCTAACATTGACATTTTGACATTACTTGAAGAGTTGACATTGACAGTTTGCTTTGACATTATTCAGTGGACGGACTTTTTTACATTCAATGAACTTGCATTTATACCGCAGAAGTTTCGGAGTTTCTAGAAATACAATTTATTTTTATATTAATATTATTTTATAGTATGTTGATTTCACTTACAAAAAATATCCCCATCAAAAATAAACTTTCTTAGAAAACTATTTACTGCCATAAAAATACTTGTCACTTGAGGAATTAGCAGATTGCCTAGTAATGGACACGAGCAACAGTCAAAACATACAAAATCTGGTTACTCAAAGTAGATTTCTATGACTACAACACCAAGGTGTTCTTTCCAAGCGATAATGTCGGAGACTCAACGTAAGCCTCCAAAAGGATAATCCTAGAGAACTGCGGTGGTTTTCGATCGCATAAATCCCTCTACGATCCCATATCCGGGATCAGGGCATTAAGACTTGAACGTGGACACGTCACGCCACCGTCTGGCCCTGCTTAAAATATTACACCTATCCCCAACGAGGTATAAGATGGGTTACGGGTGAGGCTTAATATTATAATACATAGAAAATCAAATTGAAACTTACCTTGAATCAGGTAGTTCTTCACACAGGTAAAATTGTTTAGTAGCTTCATACTAAATTTTATTACACGATGCATTATGAAACAGATTTAGTTAGTAATTTGTGTTTATGTCGTTGTAAATTTCTTTTCAATTTTTTCATACTATTTACTACTTAGGCTACTGTAAAGTCGAGGATGTAGTTTTGAGTAGCAAACGCTTCAACAGGAGCAGTATTTCTTATTCCATAAATATAATCTTTTAATTCTATTGGTGTATACTTTGGTCCTTTAAGTTTGCCCACCACCATGAACTCAGATATTCTATTCAACATATTAGCAATTTCATAAGAAGGAGCTGCGTCACTCCAATCACCATA
The DNA here is from genome assembly GCA_905475405.1 of Schrankia costaestrigalis. Classification (NCBI taxonomy): domain Eukaryota; kingdom Metazoa; phylum Arthropoda; class Insecta; order Lepidoptera; family Erebidae; genus Schrankia; species Schrankia costaestrigalis. Next base: position 9,696,316 of record FR997843.1, on the reverse strand, counting down.
ATGGAATTTTTTGAAATGGCAATCTCTACGTACAAATTGTTTTGTTAGAGGTAAATTGTAAGCACTTCCGTGATAAACAATAATAGAATTACGTTCAACTAATTTTAGCAAACAGTCTTCGTACCTTCCTCCTAAGGCGTTGAAGGCTAACGTAGGTCTTGTTAAAGATGTATCAAACGTACACATTTCTTCAGCTTCTTCTAACGTACAAACTGTTGTACCACCTAACTGGAGCAGTTCGTCCTTAACGTTTGCAAATCCACAATGGTTTGCTACTATATTAAGACTTTTTAATTCGTATATTTGACATAGTTGTATGACGCACTGCCCAACAGGTGTGTTGGCAGCATTTTGTACGACTGTTTCGCCAGGACGCATCATTCTAAAATCATTGAGTAGTCTATATGCTGTAGATGGAGCTATAAATAACATTGATGCTTCGGGAAGAGATAGTTTATTAGATATTCTTACGAGCGCATCCTCCGGGTAAATACCATATGTTTGCCAGGTGCCAAGCAACCTTTTTTTGACTATAACTCTGTTACCTAGTCCTAAATGACAAACTTTATGTCCAATTTCCACAACGTCTCCAACACCTTCATCTCCAGGCACTGACGGCAAAGCCGGAAGAACGTGGGTCTTTCCTGGAAATAAAATTGATTTAAAAATAGACGATTAATTTAACACGTTACCATTGTCTTAACCCTTTCACAGTGCCGCCAGGAGACACAATAGTAAAACAATGCACGTGTACCATATATGGTACACTGCACTGGGAACGTGTTGAAATATAAAAGATTCCCATACTGTTTCCATCATATACTTAGATAATATCTGGAGCGTGGAGTTTCACAAAATGCGGTCTGGTGTCCCACAGGGCAGTATACTGGGCCAAGTTCACTGCACTTATAAATATGAACACATACATAAAGTTTACACGTTAACGACGTAAGCAGATATGACGGCCTTATTAAATAAATATGTCTCACACATTCACACAACGCCATCTAGTCCCAAACTAAGCAGAGCTTCTTTGGGTACTAGACAACGGATGAACATTTCATGCAGAAATACCTTTTTTTTGTTAATACATACATATTATAAATAGAAAACATCCAGACTAATGCAAACAATCATGTGTATGCACACAAAGACTTGCATTAAGCAGGAATCGAACCCTAGACCTCAGCCATGTATTATATTGACTATGCCACAGAGATCGCATTGTCTTTGCACTACCATCTAAAGATAGCTGCTGAACCACATCAATAAAACAGAGTTGAACAAAAGATAGATAATTTAGTAAATCTGCTAACATTAAGTTGACTTTCAGAAGACACAAGTGGCCTAGTGTTCATTTAAATAACAGTCTCACAAACTTTTAAAGTGCCTTTTGGTGTATAAAATTTGAAGCTAAACATTTAGAAGGATAATTGATTTAAGACATATCAATACAATTTTGACTTCTTTGGTTCTTATGTTAAAACAATTTGTAATCATGACATCTGTAATCATACATTGTCCTACAAATTGTTAATAATAGTTTGTGATGGTAAAAAAAACATAAAAGTAACATTAATTTACAATATTTATTTCAGTAACTATTGGAATAATTAACAAAATATAATACTATTAACTTAATATAAATTAAAAGCAACCTACGAACTGAAATCTAAGATATATTTACATCCTGCAAATCCCTCTGTTGTTAATGTGTTTCCTATAGCATCTGCATAGTTTTCAAACTTCACCATTTTATGCTTGGGAGCTTTTATTTTGTTTTCACACATTAAAGATATAATTTCAGTCATCATTTCATCTTTTTCTTTAGGATTAGCGTTTTCATTCCATGCTGTCATCCAGAAGCCAAATGAAGAGAAATTCTTGAATATAAATGCAGAAGTCGGAATTGTTACAGGGTCTCTAGACATACCTCCATAAGTTACCATACTACCAGAATGTGTCAAATGTCTTAACATTTCCAAGGAGCTTTTTCCTCCAACACAATTCAAAGCCAATGTTGGTTTATCTATCAGGTTATCTTTGAAAATTTTAGTTGATCGTAATTCTTCTTCAGTTAAAACGTAAGTTGCTCCTAAGTTTTGTAAGTAATCTTTTAATTCGTTGATGTCTGGTCTGTTCCTCACTATGTTGACATTTTTGATTCCCCAAGCTTTACATATTTGAATAACATTTTGTCCACAAGCACTGTTTGCTCCATTTTGTATAACAACTAAATTATTCTCTCTAACTGGTTTGAAATCAGTGAGCATTCTATATGCGGTACAAGGATTAACTGTCAGTGTTGCGGCTTCCACTATACCTAAATTATCTGGGACAACTTTAACTACATCGCTAGGAAATGTAGCCAGGTCTCTCCATGTACCTTGCACTGATTTTGTAACAATAACATTGTTTCCGGGGCAAATTCCTTTAACATCACTTCCAACATCTTCCACTGTTCCCACACCCTCATTGCCAGGTATACACGGCAGGGGCACCTTAACTGGATATTTACCTAGAAAGTAAAAAAGCACAATTCTATATTTTATATAACTATGTACTTAATGTAAAAATAAAATTAAAAAATTATATTTAACATATTCATAAATTGTCTTAACTGCAAAATATAGAAACAGTGTTTTCACCAATTAAATTGTATGTTCAGCCACTAACCAAGTACAAATTTGACAGTCACATCCAGTCACATTGATAACACAAATTTATATTATGTAAGATTAAAATAAAGGTAAACTGTTATTTGAAAAGAAAAATAAATTAAATTGAAAATATTGAAAAATAATGTTATAAATATAATTATTTATATATAGGTATTTAGTGCTATGGGTAGTTCTAAAGTTAATTCAAAGAAATGTTTTTTGTTACCTTGTATAGTATTTATATCCGCAGGGTTGATAGGTGAAGCTAACATACGAACCAATACATCTTGGCTACCTAGAGCTGGTACTTCACTTTCTCTAAACTTTACAACGTACTGTGGGTCTCCAAATTGGCTAAATATTAGTTGTTTTGAAACAAGGTTCCTTATTGATGTTATTGCGCCGGTTTTTGCCGATAAAGCAGACAACATTAAGATATTACGTTTATTAAGTCGGAGAGCCATATTATTCTAATTTACTTAACAAGAGGAGGCTTACAGATCACAGACAATTTAATTATATTTATTCAAAACGAAGTAATTTTTCTAACTCGCTTTCATTTTATCAAATGATATGTCAATGTGACAGATTGACATAACAGAAAGAAAAAGCAGTAAACATTATAATATAGGCAAAGGATTTACATGCAGCTGTAGTCAAAGTATAGTTTAATAGTATGCCAGTATCTTTATTTTATCTAGGTAAAGCTGCTACTTTACGCAGTATTGAACAAATTATACACCGTTGTTTTAACCGATGCAGCACAATATTACGAAAAAAGTATCACAGCCTCAAAGTATCAAGAAAATCGAAATCTGTAATCTCGTAGTATTGTTGTGTAGGACACAAGTAGGTAGGTACCTATGGCATGTCCGAAAGTCTGAAGCCATAGTTCGAGATTTAGGTCTTAATAGAACTTAATAAAATAGACAGTGAAGGTGACCGCTAACGCGTTGTAAGGGGGCCTCCTTGAACCTACATGTGGGTCGTAAGTCCCAGACGCTGTTATGCAAGTGCTCCGCCCTCTATCACGCGATGGACCCGGCACCCGCACGGAGAATCCATGGAATGCTAAGATTAGGTCTTAATAGGTAGGTATTTAATAAAATTTATTTAACTGTATGGATGATAAGATTACACCATGTTAACACACTACTTAGTCCTTTGCGAATACTGTGTAAAACACCATGACCACTATAGCATTTAGCTATGTTTACAGTCACTTAATTACCTGCTTCGTATATTATTATTCTAACATATTAAATGACCTTATAGTTTATCAATACGACCTTGCAACTGGTCATAATCGCTTCTTTTGGCTATCTGATTTGATAATTAATGAGGGAAAATTGTATAAAACGAGTTACGCTCTTCTTCTCTGAGATAGGTAGAGCTCCATGGTCGTCTATTCTCTTCGAAAATTTTTAAGCTTTAAAGGTTTATTAATAACTAGCGGTTCGTCCCGGCTTCGCACGGGCATTATTTTCCCGCTTTTCTGTTCAAATTTTTCCTGAATTTTCTTTGCTATAAACATCACGGAGCCCAAGACCTTTCCAACGAATGCAAAACCGACGAAATCGGTTCGTGCGTTCTGGAGTTATAGCGTCAGGAAGGAAAACACGACTTATTTTTATATAGTAGATATGTAATTGAATATAGATCTAATGTGAATTTGTTGAATAATTATTCAAGCAAGGTTTTTGAGAATTAAACAAATAAATTATACATACACTCTTTATTTAACGCTATGTTTTTAGTATTATAGTATATATTTTTAGTAAAATCAGTAGTTACTATCGAGGTGTAAAATATATTTGAATCCAGCCTGACCTGACGCTGTGAGCGTATTTGCTAAAGCTTCTTGATATCTGTCAAGGTTTACAATTTTATGTGCGGGTGCTTTTAACTTATTACAACAAATTAAATTTATAATTTCTTGTAACATTGTATCTTTATCAACCTGACTTGCTGTTTCATACCATTTAGTTAACCAAAATCCAGATAGTTTCAAATTTTTGAAAATGAAGGTGGCTGCAGTTGCTTTAATAGGCATTCTGGACATTCCGCCGTATGTTACCATCTCTCCTGAATGATTTAATACATTCAACAGCGTGGCTGCACTAGGTCCACCGACGCAGTTTAAGGCCAACATAGGTTTCTCAATTTTTTTACTTTCAAATATGGTACTACGTAATATTTCTTGTTCTGTGAATACATACGTAGCTCCAAGACAATATAGGTATTGTTTCAGATCACAGATGTTTTGTCTATCCCTTACTACATTAATATTTTTGATACCCCAGTTCCTACACAGTTGGATAACGTTTTGGCCACAAGCACTGTTAGCGCCATTTTGTATAACAACCATATCTTGATTCTCCCGCACAGGCTGGAAATCAGTCAGCAATCTGTATGCTGTACAGGGATTGATTGTCAATGTTGCTGATTCTGCTAAGCCCATGTTACTAGGGATAACTTTCAAGGTGTCCATATGATATATACCTAGGCTTGTCCAAGTACCAGATTTAGGTTTGATGACGATTACTTTGGTACCCGGGGCAAACCTTTTGGCACTGTCACCCACGTCTTGTACAATTCCTACGCCTTCGGTACCTCCCACAGACGGTAGCGATGGCTTAAGTGCGTATTTGCCTGTAATAAGAAAGAAATAGGTAACAGATGTATTACTATAAAATAATTATTAAGTGGTTATCCTTTTAACTATGTACAGTCACGAGCAATAATATGTACACATTTTCAAATTTTCTAAACTATCTGCACGTTTATCTAGACATTACAATATCAAAATGAATTCGTAATTTAGAAGAGGTTCCGTACAGTTTTGAATTAATCTTCGAATTTTCAATTTTGGATTGGCAGAACTTTAGATAACTGGTTTACAAAATGCGAAAATGTGTACATATTATTGCTCGTGACTGTACATGGATAAATAATTTAATCTGTAATGTCTATAAAGTGTGTCAATAAACAGGCTGAGCCTCCAAAATATCTAGTCCATGTTATTGTTTATACAAACATGTAAGCACCTATGCGAAATCTTTAGTTTCTATGGCCAAGAGGGGAGCAACAAAAAGACATTTTCATACATTCATAATGTTGCATTGATAAGCAGACCAATAAAGACTATATTTGAATATCCAACGTAAACAAAACTTTCAGTTTTTTAATATAAATTTCAGGATTGATGAAATGTACCTTGGATTATGTTAATATCAGCAGGGTTGACTGGCGCAGCTAACATGCGGACCAAAACATCGAATTTACCCAAAGGAGGTAATTGAGTGTCCACCATCTTAAGCACTCTGATAGGATCACCAAACTCGTCAAACTTAAGTTCTCTTGTGAATACGCTTCTCGTAAGTACTCTAAAGTTTGCAAAATGTCCAAATTTAAAAAGTTTTACATAAAAACCCATGTTAAGAAATATATAAAACTATGAAAAAGAGTAAATATTCAGCTTAGCTACATGCTCTATATTGACAACTGTGACTTTGGCAGATTTTGTTGCTTAGCTTCTTTATTTTTTTTAATAACACTCCTCTGTTAGAGAAAAGTAGCTTCTATATTTTTTTGTCATCTAAAATTTAATGGTGTCCCCGTCTAATATTATTTCATCTGCAGAAGTAGGCCAACAGTGAACCAAAGGTATACAGTGAACCAGGACTCGTATATCCGAAATGCGATGTTGCCAGCTCGAGCCGCGTACATGAAAGAACACGTTTCTTACCGCCTCTCCCGCTCCCCAGTCGGTGGCGAGCTCCCGTCGTAAACACCCGCGTCACGGGACTTTTTGTGGTTTGCAGACGAAAAAATAAATAAAATGTAAGTACTAATTTTTTTTCTAAAATAATTTTGATACCATTTTTACGATGTTACATTTATTAAACATGTAAAACAGCAAAATAGGTACCGTTTAGAGCTTCAGTTACCACGTGTTTTACTTGCGTTAATGTTTGACATAACCTAAAATGTTGAAATGAGTGATTGGTACTGAGTGAACCATACAGGTGAAGTACACAGTGAACCGGTTAACTGTGTACCGGTCGATAGTCTTATATTCTTAATTATCTTATGAATAGCGTATAAAATTAGATTACTCTCTAAAATATTATTGCTTCAGAATGGGCCGAACTAAGGCAGCCAAAAGAAAAATTGGTGGGCATAGCAAAGAAGATATGCAGAGGGCAATAAATCTTGTAAAGAATGGAATGAGTATCCATAAGGCTGCAGACGAGTGCAATTTAAAATATCCTACGCTAAGAAGGTATGTCAAAAAACACCAAAGCAATGACAATGCCAATGCCAATTTAGTACCAAATTATGCGGTAAATGCTGTATTCACTCTTGACCAGGAACTATCTTTAAAAGGCTATATCACCGAATGTGCATTTATGTTTTATGGACTTTCTGCAAAAGAAACACGACAATTGGCTTATCATTTATGTTTTATGGACTTTCTTCAAAAGAAACACGACAATTGGCTTATCAGATGGCGACTGCCAATAATCTAAAAGTTCCTCCTTCCTGGACAGAGAACAAAATAGCTGGAAAGGATTGGCTAAGATCATTCAGAAAAAGACACAGTGAGTTAAGCCTAAAAAGAGCTGAAGCATGTAGTTTGGCACGCGCCACAGCATTCAATAAAGTGAATGTTCAAAAATTTTTCGAACATTTGAAAGTTGTTATGCAGCGTCACCCTAGTTTTGGTGACGGAACTCGACTTTACAATCTGGATGAAACCTCAACGACGACAGTTCAGCGGCCACCAAAAGTCTTAGCGCCAAAAGGAAGCAACGTCTGTAAAGTTACTAGTGGTGAAAGAGGTGTTTTTAGTAACAACATGTTTGATTGTCTCCGCTGCTGGGCAAGCATTGCCTCCTGTTATGGTTTTTCCCAGAAAGAACTTTAAAAGCCACATGCTACACGGTGCTCCTACTGGGACTCTTGGATTAGCTGCAAAAACCGGGTGGATGAATGCGGAAATTTTCGTAGATGTCATGAAACATTTCATAAAGCACACCTCAGCGTCAATGGAAAACCCAGCCCTCTTAATACTTGACAATCATGAAAGCCACCTTTCATTAGACGCTCTTGATCTGGCTAAATCTTCTGGTGTAACCATTCTTACTGTACTAATATTGTCTAGAGACAACTTAATTATTATTCTCTATAAGAAGACCTAAGTTTCTGTTTTATGTTGATTTTTTGAGATTAAAGTAGTTTTTATAACATATAATGTTGTTAGTTTTCTGTTAATCTCCCTAAAACTTTAAAAAATACATTAAGTTTATGTATTTCATTAGCCTAATTTACTGAGTACATAATGGTTCACTGTTGACCTATCCCCTGGTTTACTGTGTACCTGTAGTTGGACACAGTGAGCCACTTCCCATTTTTTAAAAAAGGTAAAATAAACTCTAATTCTTTAGACTTTGAGTTGAAATTGATACAGAAGATCAATATTTATTAAATGACAAGTTGTCTAGCAAAAAAGGACTTTGCTACGTTCTTATACGGTGGATGTATGAGCGTTTAAATTTTTTATGGTTCACTGTTGGCCACCTCACCCTAATCTAAAGACGTACGGCCATCATTGCGTACACCGTACGGTCAATAATGTTATATTAAAACGTTCTGGAATAGTTTATGTAAAGTATCTTATAAAGTTAAGTTGTTAGGTATAGTGTGACCACAGGAGCTGTGCACCCCCTGCGGTATGTGCCGCGAGGTGGGGGACGAAGAAAAAGTAGGTGTCCGTTATGGTAGCGTACACGTGATAGTTCTGATAGAAAGGGAACTTTTTTTTTGATAAATTCTTTATGTAAAAATAATGCGTGAAATTCTGACTGAATTAGTGTAGGTAAATGCTTTATGCGAATTCACAGTGGAATATATCAAAAATCCATGTTAATTTATGTTCATAGTAGGTACTGGTACAGATAATATGCTCACAAGTGATTTGAATATCTCGAGAACTACAAAACATAGGTACAGTAATTCTGTTAATGCAGTAGAAATGTAACCCTGAAATAACGCCTGTGTAACACTTTATTTCAATACAATATTCAATATTATCGGAGATATTAACGGTTCTTAGGGGCCGGGCTGAAGTTATTTCATTACGCTATAATATTAAAACTACATCAACTATTTTTTTAAAATGTAGGTACAGTCTGTCTATAAAGTCCTGACAAAAATTAGGGCGCCACTGTGGTACACGTAGCAACCCTATTTAGTCTGACAAAATAGTTTTCAAAACAATTATGTTCAAATAACACACTACACTATTAGAGCACTTATAATACTAGGGCATTTCTTGTAGATAAGCCTATTGCATTTAAAGTTTTGCGTAGAACTTCAAGACTACAATTAAAATCCATCTCAGTTCTAGCTATCATCTGCAATTTTCTGAGGGTTGGAACTCGAAATTTTACAAAAGTTATGTAAATTGAACATTTGATTATACCTACAATAAATTTAGGCATAATTAGAAACAAAATACAGGTAAAAGAAGAAAAATGTTATATACCTCTTTTTTACTGTAGAACATAATTGTATTTTGTGGGGGAGAGCAGAAATATAGAAACTATACATTTATTTCTTTGGCCGGCCTTGCCTGTGTTTACCAGGAGTTTCAAGCTTTTCATTATTTTTAAATCTGTTATTTTTTAATTTAATAATTCTAATGGAATGGAAAAAATAACTACAATACCTAACTAAAATTTATTCAGTATTAAGTATTAACCAACAAAATATCATTTAACATGGATTTACTAAGAGCTAAATGATATAAAATTTAATAAAATATTAAAATTAATTATTTTTTGTAGACAGACCAGTCAATGCGAAAGTGACATAGTTTAGTTATCAATATCAACGTAATATAGACATAAAGCAATTAATTCAAATTCAAATTAGGATAAATCTTGACTGAATTATACTAATGCAACTGATATAATGTATCAACAGAAATGGTCGTACTACGATTTTTCTTACAATGAATATCTAACCTAAAAATGTGCTATGTACACAATGCCTGTTTTTGGTCTATAGATCTCGATGATTACGAAAAACAGTAACACGATTACATACCCATCAAAGTTGCAGTTCACCCATAAACATCATCCAAATCGCATAAAAGTTGACCAGAATCGTGCTCCGCTAAACATCGCCTTATAACTTTAAAAAATCACTTCCCGCGGGCCACTTTGAATTACTCTACTCATTGTTTACATTGATCTTCGTAAGTCAGTATTAGTTTATTGTAGATTAATGAACTAATAAAAATCACAAATTTGCCGACTTTATAGACATATCTGTAATATATTACATTTGATCACAATGTAACTCAAATATGTGACATAATAAAATATTGGTGATAAATAAGAACTCACCCCTTACTCATAAACGGCTCTTAAATTTAATCACTGTTTAGCGAGATTTTTATTTGTAAAATCAAACTTATACCAAACAAAACCGTAAGAATTTAAGGTAATCCATTAACTAAAATTTAAGAGGCGTTTATGAGTAAGGGGGTAATCTGTATAAAGTAATTCCTAGGAATACTGTAGTGTTAACGATTTCTAATTCCTCATCATTAATCTTAACAATTGGATTTTTTTTATTTTATTTATGCAGAGTTTTTTGGCTACCATAACGGACACCTACCTGCTGTCACGAGTTTTGACGGCAGTGTCATAACAATTCGAACATTATATTTTTCTTTAAGAATTTCATGTTCTTAGAGTATTTGATACATTCCGCTAGATGTCATTTTTCTCAAAGTTACATTATAAACACACAAATAATGTTCCTATTTACGCTTAAAACTATACAATAATTTAAATACTTTCTTGGAGTTTTTAAAAATGACTGTCTTTTAATAGAAAACTGCTACAGCCGCTCGTGTAGCGACCCGTACCAGCCAAATAACTTAAGTATATTGCGTCAGATGTCGCTAGTAGCTACTTCATAGACTGTTTATTCTATACCAGTATATAACATGTACTCTATATGTCCTCCCCCCTCTCGCCGCGCGCATACCTCAGGAGGTACACAGCTCCTGTGGTCACACTATAGCAGTAGTACTTAGTTTATTAGTTAACTTATTTAACACTTAGTTTTATATACAGACAACTATAGTATGTGTTATACTCAGACCATGACCATGTTACACCAGACTTTGGTCTGAGGTGTTATAGGTGGAAAGCTAATTTGGCGTATTTCCTAATGGAGTGTTAAGAAGCCGCAACATTATAAAAATATTTCTGGATAATCATTGTATTTTTTTGTATTACCTGGTTACCAGATTTGTCACATGTCATAAAATTCTGACATCATAGACACAAGTTCCTGATATTAGCATCACCTAATTCGTCACTCTATAAAACCACGTATCCCCTACGTGTGCGAACGCTCTTTAATATAGCGTGCACACGCCTTTATTCCCGGTCGTCCCCACCCTGTCGTCCCCACTGGGTACAAGTGGGAAAAAAATGTTTCTTTCGTCCCCAGTGGTGACGATTGGAACTTTTTATTTCCCACTCGTTTCGCTTATACTCCTTTCGGGGAGTAATGACCAAGGTGCTGAAATGACCAAGGTTTAAGAATGAAAAAAAACAACGACATGACAACATACTATAAAAAGTTTATTAAACCTTCAAAAAATGTTTTACGTCGTGTCAGTAATTAATCCTTTATAAATCGAAGGAAGATTTAAGAAGATATTGATCCATTCCCTCGTCTTTAAGGAAGCGATTGACTCTAATGTCTAAGTCCTTTCGTGCCATGGGTGCCGTCGAACTGGGAGGGCCGATTGCATCTGCTGATGGCATTTGTAGTTTTGGAGTACGGAACCGTCGCGCACGTGTTAACTGCCAAGCAGTACCGGAGTTTCGCAACCCGCGAAGAGACTGATGTTCATCGACTGCTGCTAAACGGGGACGCGGAGTACTGCAACATTGAAGAAAAATATTTTTGCTTCATTTACACTACGTCATCTAGTCCTAAATTAAGCACAGCTTGTGCCATGGGTACTGACATCGGATAAATATACTTAAATACTTTTACCAAAAAATACCCAGACCAATGAAAACAATCATGTTCATGCACAAAAAGATTTCCATTCAGCGGGAATCAAACCCGAGACCTCTGCGTAGCAGACATTTCTACAATTACGCAACAGAGGTTGATAAAAACCAATTAGTCGTCACTGGGCTATGTAATATATCTTCAAAATTAAATCTTACCGATCAGTTGTAATAGATGAGCGCAATCTGGCTGGAGCTATCACTGAGGGCATATCACCTGTGTTATTTCGTTTCAATCCTAGAAAATAATACAGTAAAAACTTAGTTACCCTGTATGTATGTAGCACTTTCACATTGGAAGTTTTATCGGTAAAATTCATTAGTTATTTAAAAAATCATTATTTCCTAAGAGGTGCAATAGCAGACTCAATGCTTCATGCTTTCTCTACCAGTCAAGCCCGAGTCATGGAGTGAGAAAAAGGTTCCACAAATAAATTATGTGAAAAGTCACAGGCAAATTGACCCGTGAAGGAATCAATTTAAACTAACTATCTTGATTACTTATGTATCCGTGTGGTGACGGAGTAAGAATACAATATGTCACCACCCCATTTCATCCCATGGGTGTCGTAGAAACCGACTAAGGGACTATCTGTAAATATTACCTCTACATAAAAAGAAGGAAAACTTGAAATTACACCCTATACCAATCCGTCTGGTCAGCGTGGTATTAGTAGGCCAAGTATCCGTCCGTCACGGGAAGGAGGCCCGTCCCTGCAGTGGGACATTAACGGGCTGTTATGATGATCTTGATTATGATAGTCGCATATTACGACTGCCACGCCTTGTATGCATTTAATTAACGAAATGATGAAGATCTAAATTCTAATTCGAAATAACTTACCGGAATATTTTATGTTATTGATAGAGCTTTTATCTCTCCACTTTTGTGAGCAAACTGGACACATCGACTTACGGATGGACCACTTTGGAATATCCTTGTCATGCACCGAAGGCACTTTTTGGAATGCAGGGATTTCGAGTGGTGCCTGGTAACAGAGTTGTAAAATATTGTTATCAAATATTTAGTAAACAATTTCTATACGCCTTCCAAGTCTTTTGAGAACCCTAGCCACAATTGCGACATTGTAACGGTCTAAGCGGCGTCTAAAGATTAATTAATATGTCGCTACTCCATTATATTTCATTGGAAAAGCGGAACAAGGGATACTTCTCAATTTATTATCTCTACAAAAACAAAAGAAGAACAAATATGACATAAAATTCTATTCATGCCAGTCAGGCATGGATCAAAAACGCTAGTCAACCCTGTCCTCTGTCCCTCAAATGGATTATCATGCCATGGCATTATTTAATAGCCAAATTTTATCCGTAGCTGGAAGAGGCAAGTCCTTGCAGCAGGAGATTGAGGAGAAATTGTATGTAAAAGTTATTAAAAAAATATTTAGCTTTAAATGTTGTAAATAATAATTTAAGTATGGAGAGACTCCTCACTCGGTGGAGCGACGACTTAGTTAGGACGGTCAGACACCGATGGATGGTGCAGGCACAGGATCGGAGATATTTGGAGGAGGCCTAAGTCCAGCAGTGGACGTCCTTTAACTGAAAGATGGAATGATTTAAGCAATTATACTAACCGGTGCAGGTGCTACTGAAGCTGTGAAGGCCAATATAGAAGGAATGTCCATGTCACGACGTGTTGACACTCGTGAGATTCTGGACATACTGCGCCGAGACATGCTCCTATCTGTCATTCGTATACTGTAGCCATGAACGCATGCTTCGCTTGAATGCCTATTTCATTGACAGAAAAAACCGTATAACTATAACATTTACAATTTACAGACAATTTTGTTGTAACTAAACTTATTTCAAAGATGGCATGCTATTTCTGTAAGATAGATTGATTATTTTGTTAATAATGTCTGATTCAGCTAAGTAGGTATTTATAAAACTTTAATTTAGTTACGATTAATTTAATTCGGGACAGTTGCTGGTCCTTTCTTCCTCTTTACAGTAGCAAAGCTAGCCAACATGTTTTGAAATCTGAGGGATATGATAACATTCTAAATAATTATATTATTGTACTTATATCGTTGCATTTAGTATTATCAATTTTCATGCTGCGTTTCATTTGGTACTTATTTTCCTATCCGAGTGAGAAGTAGAGAAGTATAGCAGCAACACCTCAATAGTAAGTAACTATCTACGCGCGTCTAACATTAACCAACAGGTGATTCATAAAAAAATGGATCAACAATGTACATTAACTAAATTAAAATAATCTTAATCATCTATGATACAACAATAGTAATAGTGGTTTATTTGTTGAAGAAAACTGTGAGAAAGTTGTACTTAATAGACATAATTGAATCGAGAGGGAAAGTTATATGTGGGAAAATTAGCTTTTTACAGTTCTATCTTTGTTTATGTCGTTTCTTGATAATTCGATCTGCTTGCAGCTGTTTGTTGCGTATGACACACTTATTATAATAATAACAATTGATAAATTATTTATGAAACGCAATTATCTATCTAAGTATGCTGTTAATTTGGTGGTAGCATATACTTACCTAACTTGTTGTGGCTAACCATCTTGTCCCATAAGTATTGTACGACTATGAATATACAGATATTGTCGCGGCCAAAGAAAACTTCAAAAAACCCTATAACTACTGTTAGAGAAGCTTCACCATCGCTTCTCCTGGTCAAGATTATTAAAAAGCGAAGGTAACATTTGAATAAGAGGAGAAAAGATGCGACCGCAGTGTTCCGGGGGCTACAGGGAATAGTCTACTGTTACTGTTAGTCCATATTGTACCACTGCTAGACAAGAGGTATGAAGTATGAGTGTAATCAACCATTTATACTAACGCTTCTGACACATCATCACGCGGCAACTTTAGAGTTTTGTCTATCGATTCTTCGTTGAGTTCACGACTTTTTGCTCGAACCATCTCAAGAAGTAATGTGTCAGTCTCTTTTAAACTGCTGACTCTGAAAAAACCAATTTCAGTATTAGAAATAGCTTACGTTTAAGAACTAGATAAGACATTATCACTTAACTTAGTTTTTTTTTGTAAAAGCATAAAGCCACCGAAATAAATTAAACAGTCATGTCCAAAGATGCAAGGATCAATCCTACGATCGGTAAGGAGGAAGAAATTACGGGTTCGAATCCCAAGCAAGAATAGTTATTTGTTTAATTCATAAATGATTATCCCTAGTCTGTATGTCCTTGGTGTCCATTGAATTTATGTCCGTAAAATTCTCTGGGACTCTCCGAAATACGAACTCAACGACGTTTCCCGATCTATGCTTTCCTAAGTTATTCAGATAAGTTTTATTTGACTAAGTACTGTGAAGTCTTGGACCATAGAGCAGTGTGATATATTTTTTAATACAATCCAATCAAACAAACTTGATTTGACGAGATATAATTATTTAAATGTTTAGTTAAAAGAGGTTGAAGGACCTCACAACTAGTTTTATAAAACCTATTTTATTCAAAACGTTCGCTTCATAATGGCCACACGATCTTAAACATTATTCATATGATATTATAATATTCCCCCCACAATTTAACACAAAACCATTTAGTACCAAACTACGAGGACAAGCTTAACATACGTTTGGAACTAGATGGCGTACTATATAAAATATCCTGTACCTAATAAATAGATGTATCCTACTTTCCTACTAATATTATAAATGCGAAAGTTTTTGAGAATCTATGTATGGATGGATGGATGTTTATTACTCTTTCACGCAAAAACTACTAAATGGATTTTGATGGAATTTGGAATGTAAATTGTTTAGCGTGTAGAGTAACATTTAAGCTACTTATACAACGCGGGTGAAGCCGCGGGCATCAGCTAGTATAACATAAAAACACTCAAACCAAATTAAACAGCCTTGAAGTACATAAATGACAAATTAATAAATGACTTGTGTGACAGTTTGCATTGGCGCAACTTTCGACGTAGCAGCTACACTAAATACTAAACGCCTCTTAAATTTAATCACTGTTTAGCGAGATTTTTATTAGTAAATTCAACCTTATACCAAACAAAACCGTAAGAATTTACGCTAATCAATTGACTAAAATTTAAGAGGCGTTTATGAGTAAGGGGGTAAGTCTCTATTTTAATGATTTTTATCAGGCTGCATTATGCTAAGGTAAGTAGTAGTAGTAACTCGTTTCGCAATATTCTCAGATAGACAAAAACATACAAAGAATTTAGACACAATATTCAAAGCGGATATAGTCTCTATTACCATATTTTGAATAAAAAAATATAGAGAAATTTCGCATTTAAAAATCAGTCAAAACTTATTAGTCACTTAGTTGATTAGCATTTTTGATTTAAAACTTTATTAATATATTTTTACAATATATTGAGAGTTTAAAATATTTAAAGTAAACAGTTTCTATAACTTTCTATATTATGATGAGCAGGAAAGTAAAGACAAAAGTCATTTGCGGTAAAAAAGTATTAAATCGTGCAAAAGATTAAACGATACTTGGTTGTCATCTTATTGAGGAGATGTTAGTAAATCGTGATTATATAAAGTGATAATAATGTAACATTGATTATATCTGATAGCTTTCTCTTAGTCATCTTTTACGACACCTATACTATATCATAAGATTGGGCGAGGCTGTAATATAATAACGTTCTCACATGGAAAAGTTAGGGTAAGGTTGCGATCATTGGACTAGCGCTTTGTTTGGACCACTTCAATATTTCGCGATCTATTCATATTTGAACCCGGTATTTGCATCGAAACGATAGCTTTACAACACCCCACACCGCCCTCCAACCGGCAGTACCGCAGCAGGCAGCATGAGGGGTGGACGTACTTCACTTTGTTTCTTGGACCTCGAATATAATTTTTACGCGGCCAATAATAGCATGTAAGTACTGTTATAATAATTATTTTAATGTGATTTTTTTTTACTAGTATAGTACGGTAATTAAGAATTCATATTATCGTATATTTTTGTTGAGTAACGTGCTACTTTTTTAAAAATAAACATTTCAGTGGATGTTAGTGAGTTTCTATCAATGGACTAGCACGATGCTCTTTCATTGAACCGGTCCAATCGTGGCAACTTCTATAATGTCTGTTATTTAAAAAACCAAATCTTTTTGTTTTAGCATCGCAAAAAGAGGAGGAGTGAGATTTGCGTATGAAACTAACTTAGGGAAAAAAGAAGTTGGATTTAATGAAGTAATCAGAATGTTTCGAGTGCTAAAAGCGACGTAAAAGAGAAGATTTTACGTACCTGAAATATTTTTGTGATTTTCCATGCCAAATAAAGAAATATAATTAGAATCGACTAATTAATGTAACTATCAATTTATTTTCAAAAATAAAAGTAATTTAATAAAAAAATATTTTACTTTATAATTTTTTTTCCATGCACCTTGAATGGACCAGCCACCTCTAATGCCTTAAGTCCAATTTAGCAACTAAGTGGTCCGATGAAAGAGACGGTGGTTCATATAAGGAAACCATCACAAAGTTTTATTTTCTTTTTTTGTGACTATATACATAATAAAATTAACTTAATTATGTTAGTTACCAATAATTGAATATACAGACTACTCGTTTACACAGATTTTGTTTTATTTCTCTCTCTATTTTAGCTACTAGGTCTGTTTAAAATTAAGTGGTCCAATAGTCGCAACCTTACCCTAATACTATGTAAAGATAATAAGGAAAAATAACATAAAACCCTTTAGTAATTCCTATGATATTGAATGAAATTAGTAAGTCATACCTTCCTCCATTGCCGTTGTTAGAAAATATTTTAACACTAGTACCTAATTTGGTTCTTATCTCATAAAAATATTTCAAAAATGCCTTATATACCTATAATGCGTATAAACCCCTCGGTTTTGCAGTTGATTTCGTTATTATAAATGATGTTGCATGATACTGCATTTCAGTTTCTTTTAATAACAGCGTCAACTGAGTGGTTAGCAGGTCCAGGGACAGTCTTTAAGGTGGGCATTTATAGACCCAAACTCAAATAAATACGATTGCGGCGTTTACCAGCGTGTCCTGCGAGAGCAGAGTCGTGTTAGCTTGTGGACCTATACGAAGAATGGCCAAACACCTTTCGTGTCGCTGTATATTGAGCCAGAACTATTTAGAGTACCTATAGAGATTACACGATAAAGTGAGTAAGTAAGTGAGTTATGTAAACATGTATGCCGATAGCTAAAATTGAAATAAGCCTACTAACCTCTTCAATAAGTTTTGATAACTGGTTTCAGATTCATCCTCTTGTGACATTATCGTTTTTAATGTAGCAGAGTCAACAGTTAATGAGGACTCGCCATAGATAGAGCTGTTTCTTTTTGAACGTAATTTCATTAAAAAGGATTTAGTCGGTGTCGATTCTTCGCCCATGAATGATATACGACGAATAGGGTCTTCGATCGACCTTTAGAGGAAAAATATGATTATAAATTATGTTTGAAAAAAAAATCGTACTAATTTACAGGAGACTTACCTAAGGAAATAAACTTTACAAAGTTTTGTTACTATTCCATATCTTACCGCAAAAAAACGCACTTCGCAACGGATATTTAAGCGGTATTTTGTAATCGATAGAGTGATTCAAGACGAAGGTTTATATTGAACTAATATGTGCTTATTTTTGTAGATTATAAGGACTGTAACCCGTGCGAAGCCGAGGCGGGTCGCTAGTTTAAAATAAATAAACAAAAAGTGATATCGTTATTATTTGTAATGTAAGATGACATAACAAACTGTGTGGATAATTATTATTATCTTTTTTGTGCAATGAGTCATCACCGCTATGAGTCAGATCATTACTTGTAGGTACTAAGAAGGTTGTACTCATTTTCGAAGTTGTAACTTGATGCCTAGTTTGCCTTGAAAACGTTTGTAATACTAATAACACGATTCAGCACCTATTTTTTTCATCTAGAATAAAATAGTGGTAAAACAATGTTTGAAAACAGATTAAAAATATAAGGAACTCGACATATTATGATAATTCGTTAAATTTGTTTTTGTGTGTCAGCAACAAAATTTGATAACAATGTCACAAAAAATCTTGTATCTCTTCATAATGGGAGCAGGCCAGCACTAGTCGGGGATTTGGAAGACGGACTGAGTGAGAGACGGAATACCGGGGTGCTTTAGTCAGTAAAGAAAGTGAGTCTGACAGACACCCTCCGCTCTCATTGGGGAGAGAAACTCTATAAAGTTTTCTTCGTAAAAAAGTCCAATATAATGAAATCTACGTTAACCCCTCAAGCAATGGATATGTAACGTATACATGCAAGCATTCACGTTGATGCACATAAAGTTTTTTAGTAAGTGGAATCGAACCCGAGACCGAGACGGAGCAGTCATGAAGTCTATTAGAGCATTCCCAGCGTGGTACCTACTAGTAGACCTGGTTACCCTCCGCATCCACTTTCGTGGGTAACTAAAGACCTGCTGAAACCTATTTCCTGGGGCGGGTTAATGCATAGTTTATTTTACCTTGCTTAGTTTAAAATTAACTTTGTTTATGAATTTTAATGATTTATCATCACAATTTCACGAAATATAATTATTGTGACTAACCGAGTAGTGCGCCTCGTCGAGTATAATTTAGAGTAACGCGCTTTCCATTCGCCATTATTTCTCCAAGCAATTTCGGCCTTCCTGAAACATTGTTCAATAACAATCGTTAATCATAATCACTGTTGCGGCCATTGGGGCAGTTCCAATTTACAGATTTAAGTAGTATCTCGCTTCATTTTACAACAACATTGTTACTAGAGATTCTTAATAAGTACATGATTGTAAGGTTGATGACCATTTTCATTTTTTAGCTTTAAATAAAATTGTGTCAATTTGGAAGTAAAAAAATCGCGTTATTGGCAATGTCAGGAGGTTCAGAAGACTCCCTAGAACCTCCATATAAGCTCAGAATATCTCCAGCTAATCGCCACGTTTCTAAACCTATACCCAAGTAATTGTTACCGTGCATCTTTGTTGGGCAAAAGAGCCCATGTTAATAAGAAGCTATTTCATCGTCTTTTGTACGTAATGTACAAACTAAAATATGGAATGTGTCCATGATATATCTCCGTATCTAATAAGCTCCATTTACAAACAAAGCTTACTATATTTTGTGTAAGGTAACTCGTAGGTCATGGTTTGATTTAATTTACTTATTATTTATAAACAAATATTACACCATAGTTTTTACTTACTGCATGATAATATTATGTATTTATAATCGATATTCCTCAGCTAGCATCACATTTATTTCTGTTAGATTATTGAGTAATATTAATTGTAAGTTTCTTAATAAATTTCTTTGCATCCATATCAAAAGTACTCGGCGATCTTCCATTGCGGTATGTTGTCAATCATAGAGTACTTGTCAATTTTAGAAATTTGACGTTTTGTCCAAAGAGTTCTTAAGTATACTCACTACTTTATCTCTCGATATTTTGTCAATAGCTTGGTTCAAGGACATAATTATTATAGTGTAAAATGCGATTCACGAAAGGACTTAGTTACTTAAATTTATATAAGAAAATAAGTAAGTACGTCGGATTTCAACCTGGCATACTGCAGCCGCATGAACGACTGCTTTGTCAGCGAAGTAAACGTTATAAATGTCTAGTATTATTCTAATATAACGGTGGGATCTTAATATTAAAGACTGATTTGTCGAATGATAAATAGAGTGATTATATTTGTAACACATGCTAACAATGAGGCTTGATTGTAATAGGGACAGTTAAATATTTCTTACTGGCATGAGTAGAGCAAAGTAAAAAGGAGGTCACAATTTCAGTATATATGTAAATTAGGTGCACGTGCACGTCATGTTGCCAGTATGGTGGACGACTATTAAAAGAAGTCACCCCCCTGTCTCATCTTACTGAATTTACTATTACTTGCTCTGAAATACAACTTATATAATATGTCAACTAAAGAACAACTTGACTTTAAACCCAAAACCGGTTCATCTGTACTGCGTGGTACCTGTAGGGTAACTTTTCCTCTATATTTGGAGGAGGGCACGTTCTTGTAGAAGGACACTGCTTATGGGCTGCAATGATAATCTTTAAAAAAAAATTTATATTAATTTAAGCTTGTTGCCAGGACCAATAAATACTAAAGTCTACTACTTACTTCCAAAAGATACTAAATCTTTTCGAGAGGTGCAATAAGCTCAATAAGAAGAAAGTTCAAGAAATTTCCATCCACCATTTTGATTTGATGTCAATAATTTGTTCCCCTTGATTTGTTTGACGGTTGTCAATCACTACCTCACGTTTCTAATGTCTTGAGTACCACGTTTTACGTTCTCGTGAGTATTCTCCTGTTGTTTGTAAACCAAGCGTACGTACTGCAAGATTAGTTTCCAGATAGCAACGTGATCGATTTAGACCAAATCTTCAACTGTTCACTATTTTAATTTTACTACTTAGCGCTAGAAGGTCACGCCTTAGAAATACTTACAGGGACACAATTGGTGATATCCTTCAGGAAGAGCGAGTGCGTAGTGCACTCGGAAGCGACGGGCATGTAAGCAACGCAGATTTGTAAGCATCGTAATACTTGCCATAAGCAGTCCCTGCCGGTCCCAATGGGGAATAAAGCGTGAGGTTTCGTCATATTCATCATCATCATTACAGCCCATTAATGTCCCACTGCAAGGACGGGCCTTCTTCCGTGACGGAGGGATACTTAACCTACTAATACCACGCTGGCCAGACGGATTGGTATAGGGTTTAATTTCAAGTTTTCCTTCTTTTTTATTTCGTAAAGATAATATTGACGGATAGTCCCTTAGTCGGTTTTTACGACACCCATGGGATTAGATGGGGTGGTGACACGGTTATGTGGTGAGGTTTCGTATACTACTTAAACTATTTTCAATACGAAAGAGCCTATCGACTTGACAATTTGAACCACTTTAAACTATTTTTTAAGGTCATACACGTTATGTAGAGTAGGTAAATCGATTGGTATCAACACTTTCATTTATTTTGACCTACGACGTCATGGATCATCTTTAATTATGTATCACACTAAAAAATTAAAAGTAAAAAATGTTTACTCTGTGGCATATTGGCGTTGCTTCTAATTAACCTAGTTGTAATAGAACGAGAGTTAACACTAATGTATTTTCTCCTTTTACATTTTTTATAAATAGAAACTAAACATTATGCATGATGGAAAAAACCGGCCACTTTTAACTGCTCAGGGTTACCCTACCGCTATAAAAGAAGGTTGTACATGGTCGTTTATGGATGTAAAACCAATATATACAAATGGCAGAGACATAAACTATAGTTAAACAAACACAATAGGTTAGTCAGACTTGATTACCTTGAAAACTATTGACCTGTAACGACCGAAACATGTTACACTGCTGTTTAGCTTAGATTTATCTCACAGCTCTATAAACGTGACATCGATCAACAAAAAGGTAAAAGAGTCCATTATTGGCGAATCACATCTTTCAAAAATGTACCGTTAAGCAAATCTGAAGTCTAAATTTGCTAACTATTCATAGACGAACCGTGAGAGCCGAGAGCAGGGTATTGTCAAAGCCGTAAGCATCTGTTTTCTGTCAGCGTTTAAGTACAATACATAAGATAAGTAATTTGATTTAAGCTGTTGTGACGGTGTCAAGCAGCGGCGGGGGCGGTGAGCCTGTCTCCCGCGGCGGTGCGCGACTCGTCTCGCCTTCAGTCATTCCGAACGCGAACACCCGCGCGCACGTTGCGCCACAGCGCACAGAACTACTCCAAACAACACGCCTCACGATAACGCGCTCTATTTAAACGTAACAATCACTCTAACTTCACAACTGAATCTATTCACACTTACTATGAACTTATCGGATTACGTCTTCTCGGTCTCTCTAGGATACTTTTGTTTGAGCGACAGTTCATAAACCGGTTCAGTGACCATATGATTCGCATTGGAACTATTCAGTACTGATTTTCAATATTCGCGATATATTGATAGTCAGCTGAGAAGTGGATGAAGTTTTTTGTTTTGGATTTAATAATGACATAGATGGTACAAGTGTTTGTGATTTTCCTTGTGTTGGAGATGTGTTGACGTTGATTTTTGTATTAGTGTTGTGATTGATAAGTGCAATGGCAGGCGCTAGTGAGGAGAGTGGTAGTGTGGAGGAGGCTGTGCCAGGATCTACGCCAGGATCTGCGCCTCCTGAAGGTCGCACAAAGCGCGGTCTCAGTGGGTCTATGTCGCTGCGCACTCGTAAGCTAGGCCGACGTCTTTCTCGTAGCATGTCTATTGTTGCGCTAAAGATACCAGAGAAGGCGCAAAGCATCACGAGATCCTCATCTAAGCTGATGAGATCTGGTAGTCGTGTCAAGAAGACCAGATCTTTCGAATTATCCATCATATTACCAGACAAAACACAAAGACAGGTAAATACTAACTGATAACACTTATGATATGAATGCTTTTCTATATCAACGTATATTAATTAACACTAATTGATTTTAAAATGAGATTACATTATCAAGATACATTATCATGTGTAGGTTATAGAGCTAGAAATTGACATAAAAATCATATTTAAATAGGATTTTATGACGTGATTAATTTTGAAAAAAACATTTTAATTACTGTGTATAAAATATGAGACTACGTAAAACAATATAAATATATTTGTTGAAGTTATAGACAAATACTTTAAACAATCAAACTGCTTACTTTGAATGTTTACCCTTAAGTGAAATATTACAAATACTAGTTACTCGCTAGTTGTTACACGGATAGCAAAAAAAATACAAAAACCTATTGCAACTTTGTTATTTTGTGCTGAATACGTTCATACGATATTCAATCTTATCTATAAGTCATTACGAATATCTTTAGCCTGAATACACCTTCAGCAATTTAAAATAAGTCCAACACAATATTACTAGGCTTGAAGGTGATAATTGCTATGGTTAATAAAGAAAATAACCATAGGTAACTTTTAGAAGCATATAATTATAAATGCATAACACGTGTTTTTAGGGAACTTTTTCTACATTTTGTAATACTTATTAATCAATGTCATCATCATCATCATATCAGCCAATTTACGTACACTGCTGTGCATAGGCCATCTCCAAATATATTCCTTGATGCGGTCCTGTGCCTTCCTCATCCATCGGTTTCCCGCCGCCCTAATATAACTAGGTCGAATTTTGTCCATCGTGTGAGAGGTCACCCTGCATCTATTCAATGTGTATTACTCATTATTCAATAGATCTTGATCAGAGTCATTTAATGAAAAGAAATGGAATTATTTAAATGCCTCATGTGCATTGTGCAGTGATGCCGTACAGGTCGCGAATTTAAATCCCATGCAAGGTAATTAAATTTGTGTGAAGTACAAATTATTTTCTTGAGCCTGATGTTATTCGTGTCCGTTATTTCATGTCTGGAAAAGTCCCCGCGACACAGAATTCTATCCATAGTAAGCGAGTTGCTTTGAAGAAAAGAGTTGCCTTTAAGAAGAATTATGCATTTACAAATTCGATAGTACGTTTCGAAAGTACACAATGATTCTGTATGCATTCGAATGTACAGTTTACTGAGTCATTGCTGTTTTGCCGTAGATGTTTCGCCATTACATCGTGTGTCGCCCACTACGCTGATTTCTCCATTGATATAATAATGAGCTGTTTTGAATGATTTGAATCAATCGTTGGCATTGTTTGCTGTTGTCATTGAACTGAGACTGCTCTCTAGTGAATAATGTGTTAGATACGGGTGCACGTTACATCTAAGTATAATTTATTGGCAATACGATGTTATTGATATCGATGTTATACTTTCGTGATTTGTGTACATCTTACAATTTTTAAGTTGGTTCTTACTATGCAAAAAATTGCAGTGAGAAAACAAATGCGAGACCTTTTGTATAGCAGCTATAGGCTATAACCACTACGTCTAGTTCTTATTTCTTAAAAGAATACTCTTGCACTAGGGTTTACGCTTAGAGAATAATTTGTGGATCTCACAAATAATTATACATCTGACGACCTCTGTGGCGTAAAAGTTATATAACATGACTGCTACGCAGAGGTCTGGGTGTTTTCTATGTATGTGTTTTCAAAAAAAAAGTTTTAAGTATGTTTATCCGTTGTCTAGCAACCATAGTACAAGCTCTGCTTAGTTTGGGACTAGATGGCGTTGTGTGAATGTGTGAGGAATATTTATTTATTATTTATCTTGCGTAGAATTCGAACCCAAGTATCCAACCCTTCGTGCACGGCAGCCGCGTACGCCACTGCTTTGCTACTAACAAAGTTTTTATTGTTGTTGTTCTTGTACTTCAATGTTATATTATATACTACAAGACTTGTAGTATATAATATAACATTGAAGTCTAAGAATAAGTACAGTTTAAGTATTTTTTTATAGAATTTACTTTTTGTTTAGTGCTTCCTTTAAAAGTGAAGGACGGATCAGTTCCGGTGGTAGTTGTTTAATTAGTTTACCGATTAATTACAAATTTAACATTGAAGAATACTACCGTTCGGTACATTTCTTTTAGTTTTTTTGCTAATTAATTGGTTTTAACATTTCTTATGTAAATAACAAAACATGGTAATGTAAGGTTTTCGTTACCTCAGAACGACATGCAGTGTAAATAGACCGTAATGCCACTACTGTGGTAAGGCCGTTTTAAAAACATTTGGAACTTGAAAATTATGGTAATTGGGCGTAATATTTTTTGAACTACATATGATCTAGCGTTCCTTAAAGTCCCTTAGGCTTAATATTTAACTGGATTTATAGGCTGAAAATACTCCTTGAGCATACAAAAACAATAAATATTGTTAAACATTTTAAAGTTAAAACTAAAGTTTGTTTTTTCGTGTGCCTAATAACCAAAGTAGCTAAGTTTAGGGGTAAACGGAGTGGTGCAAATGTGATGTTGAATGAGAGATATCTATAGTATATTAACTAGTATAGTAGCGTGTGAGCTTAATGACTTCTGTTCACTGACATACTTGCATATCAGTTATGTAGACTACGCCATACATAATACATTAATATATACGGGACTAGCTATGGCATATGTAGAGATGTTTTAACACTTTTAGGGTTAAGATAAAATACAGTAAAAATGAGTTCATAACTAAATTCTAACTCGTTTTCAGCCGTGAGTGGTCCACAGCTGGGCTGGACTTCCCTAGTTCTCGCCATTCCTTTTGGTCCTCTGCCCGGCTTATCCAATCTTTTCCGTTTTTGTTATTGACCTACCTACTTGTTTATTTTTTTTACAAAAAATTGAATTATTTTTATAAGTTTTTAATAAAATTGTGGTCATATTTATTTTTTTAAAAAGGTTCTAGAGTAATAATATTGTGTAAAGAAAACAATTAAAGGTCAGAAAGGTCTAAGCCCCTGAAATAAATATTTTACAAAGATAACACAAACCTGCCTTTGTTCATAAAGGTCATGTAGAGAACCTTTTTATTCTACTACATTAAATATTTGCCTAGAGTTACCCAGACCAGACCCTGCTTAGGTAATTCTATAGATTTATTATACCTCTAAATATCACAAAACACCAGTTAGTCTCAAACTAAGCAGAGCTTGTACAATAATACTGTGACTAGACTAGATATACCTATGTACTTACAATTTTTTTTTGTAAATACACACTTAAATTATTCATAGATGAGTATTGAATCGTTATTTCTTATGAAATTATGGTTTATAAAAACATTGCAGACTAAATTATGGTAAAGATTATTAACCCAATGAGAAGACAAATAATATATTTAGCGGCAATGAGGATGAACGCCTACATAATGCACCGACTATAATGCAACGGAAATGTAAACCCAGACAGATAATAAGAGAATTGCTTCAATTGCTATAAGTTTCGATTATGTCATAAGAAACAGCACGTGTAGTGATTGACTAAGAAAAATATATGTCACCACATAGAGACGATTACTAAATACTGAACTATATTTATGAACATTTACTGTACTGAATTACTAAACTATATTAATAAAAAAAGAAATACAGTGACATAGATAACAACTTTTTGATAATATTAATTAACGTAAGTAATATAAATGCAACCAGAAAGTTGACAACATTATACGTCGTGTTATCGTTAGACTTAGACATGAACATAAGTCTTACTTAGCAAACCATAAAACAAATAGCTACAATGTATATGATAGACAGAATGACAAATTAGTTGGAGAAAGTGATGTCGCAATGATATGCGTTTAGGTATACGATGAAGCGAACGTTCTACATGCGGGTAACATGAATATCAAAACGTACTCGATATAATCTGTTACGCTAAATACGTGGCGTGATTAAATATTCCGATTCGGAGAATACGTTTAACTGAATCGAGCGTAGATGACACGATGCTCGATTCAAGACATAGGTCGAAGTAATCAATTGATGGATTCGTAATAGCAATTGATTCGAGATAAATTGAGAGGCGGATTCAGTTTTAATATAGGTGATATAAAATCGATTGCAATTGTTTGAAATTGGTTTGTGTAGTGACAGAGAAGTGACATAAAAAAATGTGGGAGTAATAAAAGAGGGTAAGTAAATATCATCTTTGCGAAACTTGATATAGAATTTTATACTAATCCATCCATATGGATGTTAGTAGACCAGGTTCCCTATATCGCAGAAGGAAGCTCGTCCCTGCAGTGGTACGGAAAGTCGAAAGCTTTAAGAATACACATATTGCAACAATCATTTTTGTGAGCTGATGTGTATTCTGAAAGTTTCAAGTACCTTGTAGCAGCAGCAACTATGTAGTTACTAAAAAGATACTGGCCCAAAATACTTGTACCTAAATGTTTTATGAATATGTTGTTGAAATTAAAACTATGCATAAAACAAAATATTGGTTACAACATCAAGCGTGACATTGTCCTGATTTTTCTTTTTGAACTAAATAATCAGTGCCAAAATTATAAAGCTTCAAATCTTTGCGAGTCTATTTCTTGAGAAGCGGCTGTCGTTTCGTAACATGACTGTAATAATGAAACGGTATTTTACATGGAACGTGCCATTAGTACGAGTATTAATGATAAAACGTGATAACTAACAAGCCAATACTTTGTAATTGAAGACTAATTACTAACATAATTTAAAAAATGATAAATGTTCCAAAGAGTTTAATTGATCCGTTTTGAAATCATAAGAAATTGTAAAAGACTGTAATTAGTTGAGTCATTGACGAAAAGAGTCCAGTTCGATTCGATATGGAAAAACGATTCGAAATTAAGTAAAAAACAAAACGATGTTATCCGAAATTTTAAATCATGAATAAATATGTTACTGAAATTAGCAGCTATCGCAAACAAAAAGTAACTTCTTATATGCAGAATAAAATCTAAACCATTTAAGTAAATTGATGAATATAATATAAAAATATAACTCTAAACTTCGCCCCTAAAAACCTTTATTTCAATCAATCATATTATTATTATCATTGTGTTTAAATAAAGTATTGAAAGAAGAACCATTAAATGAATAAATAAATAATTCCGTAAGTACTTTGTCGTCAATTTTTACTTCCACATTGCAAAAATGAAACGTCTGTTTTCATTTGTATTTCAATGTTTGTAAATACGACGTTGTTGATTGGAAGTGTGCCATTTCATTGATCGATAGAGTACGTCACAGTAATATTCGCGGTATTTATTATTTGGAAAAGGGACACATTCACATTAGTTTACATTTGTTTGGAAACAGTGTTACTACACTTTTAACAAATCAAATATTGAAATTAAAACTTTTATTAAGTATTTACAATTTTTTCATTATTTTTTTTTGTTATTTAATACAACTAGGGTCAATTAACAGAAGTACCAATAATTTTGTAATTGTAAGTATTTTCAATCAAATTATGGTCCAAAAGACCATAGCTTCGTTAGCGCGAAATACCTAATTATGCTGAGCTGGTTGCCTTTTTGTCGCAGGTTTAAGACACATTTGCCATTTTTTTTGTTACTTATGTACATACAATTATATATTTTTGTATAACTATAGACAACTTAATATTAAGATATGTAATTCTTGTAATTATGTAATTTGGGTTGAATTCTATTTGTATATAGTGTCTCCTGTGTCAAATAAAGTTTATTTTCTTTCTTTCTTTCTATTTGCTTTGGCGTACTAATTTTTTTTTTGCCATAAAGTGTTTCTAAAACAAACTCTACCAGTAAGTAATATATCTAACAATTTGTAAAGCTATCGTTTAGACATAAATTGAACAGACATACAGAAACATTGAATTTCTTCAGCACTTGTAATATAGTCAGGGGAAACAGGGATAATGAATAAAACGAAAGCTAGAAAAAAACTAAGTAAAATAATCATTAAACATTGCAATGTCTACAGTTTCTAATTAGGGAAACCATACTTATTTAATTTAACTAAAATGTAATGTTGCACGTGGAAAAAATGAGAACGGACACTTTCACAACTGCAATAAGCTGTAGGTATGTTATTTATTACTTAACCTCCTTTGTTCATAAATACTGGCTTGTGAATGACAGACTCAGATTTAAAATAAAAAAGCATTCGTCATATAAATTCGATTTAAATTTTATCATCAATAACTCAACCGTGCTTAATTATAAAGTACATACTGCAATATAAATATGCTGAAATGTTCTGTGTATGAAGAATAGATGCTGGCATTCGGATCGCTAGTTTTGTTATTGTTTTTATGTTCAGTAGACAAGTCTTTCGAATTATGTCATTCTAACTACTTTGTAATACTTACATTAAAATATGATATAAACGGGGTATTAACGCGATTTTTATTTACCATTATTTTACTTGAAATTTTGGCACTACCAAAAAAAAATGTAAAAGTTATAATTACTTATTTTAATTAATTATTTTAGTAGAAGCTTTAAAACAGGATAATTCAAAATAATTCATATTTTTTATCTTGTTTATTAATAGCAGACGACGTTATAAAAAACCATAACCTAAAGGGTCTGCAGACCCTTACGGCCATTCGTTATAAGTTAAAGACAAATAAAAAATAGCTCCGTAGACTCCGTACACAAGAGCGTTATCGAAGAAAGTAGTACCTAGGGATCAAGTTGATCTTGAACCTAAGAATGGTGACTAACACTTTTTTATCTGAAGCAGTGGTTGAACCGGTCCGATGCCTGGACTGGACATACGCAATCTATTCGATACATAAATACAATGTACGGAGCGCATATCTCAATTATACCCGGTCTGCTATTATAGCATTAATATAACTAACCTTTTTGTTTGGTTGATTTTTTTTATTATAAGCACAGACGCGATTTTTAAGGTTGTGAAACTTATAAAGGTTATCTATTTATGTTATCTCTCTTTGATAGGTCTATTTGGTTTTGGAGTTTTGGAAAAAAAATACGCATTGTTTACCACGATAATCCTTTCTACAACCACAATGATGACCAGAACGGTGAAAAATGAAACATTACTTGGGCCGTTGAGATAAGCGCGGAAACCTGTAGTCATCCTCTACTGGTACTCGAACAGCATCCTTTATGGACTGCTAAGGTATTAACGGTGCCGAAATTACCAGAGTTGGTTTGCTTAAAGACAGTTAAAAAAACAAACACTCTCAAACAAATTAGCTTACGTTGTCGAATACCCAATTAAATGAGACGTTGAAAATAAAGCTCTACAAACACAGTCTTGATATACCGATGCGAAATCTCCATTAATTTATTCTTCCATATCTCACATTAACATACGTATTACAAGTGTATACTTGACAAAAAATAACCTAACCGGTTCAGTATTAGATGCGAGCTAACAAAATTAGTTTCGTTATGCAAATATAGTGAAAGGATGTAGAACTCGCGATTTTCATGTCAGTGCTACATTTCATTTCGAGAAAGTGAATTTGTAAATTAATCGATGTTTTGCCAATATCGATTTGTAATCCTCTAAATAAACTTTCAAAACATTTGCACTTTTCGGATATCGATATGCAGTTAAATCTTAATCGATTAACTGCTGTAATATTTCGTTTCGCATTTGAAGGCAAACATCGAGCAATGCCTTGTTGGGCAAACAAGGCCAGTAGAAGACATGGTTTGGTTGCAATATTGTTTATGCGATTTATATAAAAACAAAAAAGAATATGGCGCACGTACACTTTCAAGAATGGCAAATTGTTGTGACCTCCTGTTGCCTAAATGTGCTAATTGTTTTTAAAGTCTTGAGCTCTCATTGGATTCACCTATTGTTATTGTTAGATATTAAGTAGGTACTTAGATATATAGCGCGGCCTGCGAGCCGCGCGGTCATAGATCAGTACAATAAATGCAGTCATAAGTACAAGCCGTGTCTCATTTAACAGTGGCGACGAGTTACGTATACCTACGCAAGATAAAAAATGAATAGTTTTATCGGTTCAGTTCCAACTTTTGAGCTCGGCCAGGACTGGGTTGTATTCAAAGAAAGACTTTCGCAATGGTTAACAGCGAATACACTGTTAATAAAAGCAGAAGAACAAGATGCTCGGCGAAAGGCGATTTTATTGAGTGCTTTGAATAACGACGCGTATAAGTTGGTGCGCGAGTTAATATCTCCAAAAACAGTCGAAAGCATATCATACAGCGATCTAACAACAGAGTTAGATAGACACTTATTACCCAAAAAGTCGGTGTTGGCAGAAAGGCATACATTTCATACAGCTGCGCAAGAGTCAGGAGAGGATTTAATTCAGTGGGCAGCGCGTGTACGTCAGTTGGCAGTGGATTGCAAGTTTGGTAGCGGATTAGACGAAATGCTAAGAGATCGTTTTATAATCGGAATGTATCCTGGACCCGAACGAGACAAGCTGTTTATGGATGAGAAGACAGCATCGTCACTAGCGAAGGCTTTGGAGGTGGCCGTAGCAGTTAATAGTGCCAAGAGAGCTGCTAGGCAATCAGCAAGAGGAACAGCAGGACCATCGTTGCCCGCAGAGGTGTTCAAAATCTCCTCGGTAAAATCAAAAACAAAATGTGCGGTGTGCGGGTACAATAATCACACTACGGACAAATGTCGTTTTTCAAATTACAAATGTAAAAAGTGCGGAGTCAAAGGTCATTTAAAGAAAATGTGCGTTAATAAAAGTGCTCAAGTACATTGCATTAAATCGTGTGATGATAATGATGACGATGGTAAGAGTATTCTTGTTTGTAATATTCGTAGTTTTCGTGGGGAGCCGATGTTGCTGTCTGTTGAGGTGAATGGTTATCCCATTACATTTGAAGTGGATAGTGGTTCAAGTGCTACTGCTATTCCTTACAATGTTTACAAGCAATATTTTAATAAAATACCATTAATGAGTCCTAAGTCCGTTTTAAAAGCTTACTCGGGTGATAAGATTAACGTATTAGGTGTTATAAACGTTCCAGTTAAATATATCAATGAATTACATAACATAGATATTTACGTGGTAGAAGTCACTGGCCCTGCGTTATTAGGTAGAAATTTTTTATCTTTATTTAAAATAGAACTATCTAAAGTACATCATTGTGAAGAAATGTCTGTAATTAATTACTATGTAAAAAAATATCCGGCTTTGTTTTCCGATTGCATAGGAAGTTTTAACAAATACAAAATAAAACTTTTATTAAAACCCGATACTAAACCTAACTTTGTTCGGGCTCGTACGGTACCTTTCGCTCTTAGAAATAAAGTTGAAAAAGAATTAGATAACTTAGTAAAGGCGGGTATATTAATTCCAGTTGAACATTCTGATTGTGCTAGCCCCATAGTACCTATTTTGAAAAAAAATGGTGAAATTAGGTTATGTGCGGATTTTTCAGTGTCCTTAAATAAATGTTTACAGATTGAAAAATATCCTTTACCAAAAACCGAAGAACTATTTGCTAGATTACATGGGGGACAACAATTCTCACAATTAGATTTAAGCAGTGCCTATTTACAATTATTATTGGACGATGAGTCACAGCACCTTACCACAATTAACACACATAAAGGTTTATTCAAATACACTCGGTTAGTATTCGGGCTGGCTAACGCGCCTGCTATTTTTCAAAGGACGATGGAGAATTTACTTCATGGAATAGAAGGGGTTTTGTGTCTGTTAGACGACGTATTAGTGACAGGAAACACTCGTAGTATTCACACAGAAAGATTAAATCAGGTTTTTAAAAGGTTACGAGACGCGGGTTTAGTGCTTAATAAAAATAAATGTAAATTGTTTCAAGATTCGGTGACTTATTTAGGATTTTTGATAGACAAAAACGGCCTTCACAAGTCACCAGAGAAGGTAACGGCAATGG
This sequence comes from Schrankia costaestrigalis, assembly GCA_905475405.1. Taxonomy (NCBI): domain Eukaryota; kingdom Metazoa; phylum Arthropoda; class Insecta; order Lepidoptera; family Erebidae; genus Schrankia; species Schrankia costaestrigalis. The sequence goes on along the minus strand of FR997843.1, from coordinate 9,663,235 downwards.
TTAACACCAAGCCTCCAAGTAATGTGCAGGAGTTAAAATCTTTTTTGGGTTTCGTTAATTACTACAGAATGTTTATACCTAATGCTTCGTCTATTCTTAGTCCCTTAAACGATTTATTAAAAAAAGGTATAGAATGGTCTTGGTCAAAAGTTCATAATGATGCATTTAATCGCGTAAAGAATGAATTAACGTCAACTAGGACCCTTGCACATTTTGATCCTTCTAGGAGGTTGGTATTAACTGTTGATGCTTCTCCGACAGGCTTGGGTGCGGTTCTAGCGCAACTTGAAGGTCAAACGGAACGACCAATAGCTTACGCGTCGAGGTCGCTTAATAGTGCTGAAAGAAATTACAGTCAAATTCAAAGAGAAGCAACCGCAATAGTATTTGGTATTCATAGATTCCATCAGTATTTGTATGGCATATCTATACCTTTTATATTACGTACGGACCACAAGCCATTAATGTTTATATTTCGCCCAGACAGAGGGATACCTGAAATGTCGGCAAACCGGTTACAACGTTATGCATTGTTTTTGTCTAGTTATAATTATGAGATACAGTATATTCCGACCGCTAACAATTGTGCTGACTACTTTAGTCGTGCGAGTGTCGCGAGTACTGATAGCACGGGCAGCAGCGAAGCGTCGAATAATAATAAAGAAAGCAAATTAATCTCGGTAGGTATTCTCGGTAATGAATTGGTAGACAAAGCGGAGTTTATAAACTTTGTTGTCGACGGTCATTTACCTATTACTTTAGACGAAGTGCGATCAGAAACTGATAATGATGTAACATTACAAAGAGTTAGGTATTGCGTACAGCACGGTTGGCCTAAAGTAAAAAATGATTTAATTTTACCGTTTTATAAATGTCGAATTGATATCACTGAGGAGGCCGGTTGTTTACTGAGGGGTCATAAATTAATAATACCTACTTCATTGCGTGGTAAAATATTAGATGAGTTACACAGACCACATTTAGGTATAGTTAAAACAAAAATAGAAGCAAGGTCTAAATTTTGGTGGCCATATATAGATAAGGATATAGAAAATAGGATTTCTACTTGTGATATATGTTTAACTTTAAAACCTACTCCGGCTAAGGTACCTTTAACTCCGTGGCCTTTTCCGAAGGGTCCATGGTATAGAGTACATTTAGACTTTTTCGGTCCCTTGCAAGGTGCTATGTACTTAATAATAATAGATGCGTATTCCAAATGGGTGGAGTGTTTTGAGCTTACTGGTGACTATTCCTCAACTACGGTTATAGCAAAGTTGCATGAGACTATGGCTCGATATGGTATTATGCACTGCCTAGTAACGGATAATGGTCCATCTTTTACTAGCAAACAATTTAATGATTTTTGTATTCTTAACGGTATTAAGCATATTACGTCACCTACATACTCACCGTCTAGTAATGGACAAGCAGAAATTTATGTTAAAATAGTAAAAAAAAATTTAAAATCCCTAATTTTGCAAGGGACACCAAAAAGTAAAATAAAATCACGTCTTTTAGAATTTTTGTTTAGGTATAGGAATAGCAAACACACAACAACGGACAGCACACCGGCGGAGTTAATGTTAGGGCGTAGAATGCGTTCTAGGTTTGATATATTAAATACATCGGAAGACGATACGTCTTCATTATCATCACATGAATTACAAAAGTTAGTTCATTACAAACAGTATATACAGAAGAAATGTTATAAAGGCAGAAGAGAAATAGATTTTAATGTAAACGAATCTGTGCTTGTTAAATTAAACAATAATAATAAATGGATACCAGGTGTCGTTAAACGTAAATTAGGAAACAGTGTTTTTGAAATCTATGTTCCTGAAAAAGACATTTTAATAAAAAAACATAAAAATCAATTACATAAATTAAAACGTTGTGAGCAAATGCAGGACGACTGGTCTTTTGTGAGCCCTAGCGCTGATGCATTGGACGCACAAAATCCTCAGATGCAAAGTAATGACCAGGCTTGGAGGGAGAGTGCAGAGCCGTCCCCAGAAGAGGAGGAGTGGTGCGAGGCCCGCCTAGAACCCGATACAAATCAGACCAGCGTGGTATCGGATCTTGGCGTCCATGTCAACCGCCGCGAAGACCCTGAAGCACGTCCTAGGTTAAGGAACATTACACGGCCAGACTTTACAAAATATTTCTGATCGGTTAGGTTTAGGTTAAGTATTAAAGGTGGAGGGATGTTAGATATTAAGTAGGTACTTAGATATATAGCGCGGCCTGCGAGCCGCGCGGTCATAGATCAGTACAATAAATGCAGTCATAAGTACAAGCCGTGTCTCATTTAACAGTTATCATTTAAAGTCTGTCTTGTTTTTTCTTTTATTCAAACTGTCATACACACTTAGAGCTTATTTACCTGTGGGATAGTAAATTAATTAAGTTAAAATCATTACCGATATAAAAAATAATTAGTTAAATTATTTTGTAGGAGCTTATTATGTAGATAATAAATATTATGACGTCATTCTAGTGTTAAATTAAACTAAACTCAAAGTAGACGCTTAGGTACAAGAGCAAATCTAAAACAGGTTTTACATTGTTTTGCACAAGCTAAAGTTCACAATGGGAGCAAACCCCATATCAGAGACAAACGCACCTGAGTTCACCTGATATAAACCAAGAAGGCATAAACGTAATATACATTTCAACTAACTACATTATTATAAAAGCTCTGAGAAGTCCCAATGCATACTTAGCGATTCAGGGGAAAACGATACTGGCTAGATGTATTTGTGTAGAGTTTTTTGCTAAGATTTCATAGGGTTTTCGAAAAAATACATTAAATATGTCTGCCAAATTTTGTTACTGTTTCTCGGCAGTTAGTTCTGTAAAGTTACTTTTCTAAATATGTGTATAATGTAGAGCTTTTCTTTTAATTCACATTACGACACCCGACACGATAATAATATAGCGCAGTAATATTAGTATCTTACTTCTACCTTACCTTAATTTATAGCCAGTACACCGTAGTTAATATTAATATGTCCCGATGCTCTAGCATGAAGCTAAATATATCATTCATAGAGATACTAAATAAAGCATGGCAGTTACATGCTTTAATTTCATGTAATAAGACACAATTTCCTATGACAATGTGTAACTTCGTATATCGCTGTGTACATAAGAGCTTCACAAATTTTGTCGTTCCGTACCCAAATGGTTAAACTCAATCCATACGCTGCAGTAAAAGCATATAGGCGTAGCGTATAGGTATAAAGGAAGTGTTATCCTTGCCCAATGTTTGTTTGTCTAGAGCCCACGCTAATCGGTTTTAGGTAGGCACAATAATAATATGGATGTTAGCCAGGTCCGGTAGCGAATAAGTGAAATGTGAAAGAAATCGGCACTATTTGTCCAAAAATCTAAGAAATCAATTTATTAAGGAAGTATTGACATATTGATAAAATTATAGTTGATAATTTTTGTTGATTATTTAAAAAAAAACAAAATTACTTTGTTTAAGCACTTGGGATCGAAGCCTAGACCTCTGTCGCAAGCAATATTTTAGTTTACGACCGCTTAGCCACCGAAGTTATTCTAAATTTTAGGTCATGGTAAGGTATGAGGTCCAACAAATGACTTAAAAAAATGTTATAATTATTTTTCTTCCACTTCTCGCTCCCAGTGGCGGTCTTATGGCTCTAGACAACCTTCGGAAGGTTTTTTAAAAAAGTATTTGGGGTTCTGTGTGATGTATGTACCTACTGATAATTCCGTACATAAAATTATTGTTGACGACAACTTTGGTAGTTTTCGACTTATTAGGTAATCATCATGAATGAATGTCTCTTTGTTTCCACAGAAAAAGATATTTCTTTGAGATGAAAAGAAAAATACAGTAAAATCAAATGCAAACATAATACGTACCGACTCCAACAACCCCTAGTATTGGTAGGTTAATCATACTAGAGTTATTAGAACAATAGTAAGCGATGAAAGGTATAAAACATGTTTATAGTTTCAAACATTAAATACCATTCGAGTGCTGACTTGAACTGTCGAGATATCACTCTTCATATTATTGTTTGAAAGGGTAAAACAATAGAGGGTCCAACAGCTAGTTATAATAAAACTATCAGTTCTCAGTTATTGCCTACTTATTCTCAAGTATATGGCTTGTTTAACGATAATGTCAATCAGGATGTTGTATTGTACGGTTGTATATGCGAATGCGATACGCTCGTAAACAACTGCTGTGAAATGGGTGTCGAGTTGTAAACATTTAAACAGGGCCATATTGTACCAGTCCAGAATGGACGGTCTGTGTGATGACGGAGTAAGAATACAATATGTCAATACCCCGTCTCATCCCATGGGTTGCGTAAAAAGCGACTAAGGGACTATCCGTGAATTATTATCTTTGCGAAATAAAAAGAGGGAAAACTTGAAATTAAACCCTATTCCAATACGCCTGGCCAGCGTGGTATTAGTAGGCCAAGTATCCCTTCCTCACGAAAGGAGGCCCGTCCCTGCAGTGGGGCATTAATGGGCTGTTATGATGAAAGATGAAAAATGATGAAACTTTGACAAAACAATTACATAGGCCGTCTCAAAGTCTTAAATACTTGAAGAGGCCCACTCTTCAAGTATTTAAGACTTTGAGACGGCCTATGTAATTGTTTTGTCAAAGTTCATAGGCTGATAAGATTTGCGTATTAAACAAAATTTTCTTTTTTAATTTTGCATTTTTTTTTAATAATGACATCTATCGCTCTCCGGATCTAGCACTGCGAGGTTTAAGACAATAATTTTGAATTTAATAATAATAACAAACAAATAATTTGCGTAACGTGTGCAGTTGGCCACCGAGGGAGGCTAGCATAAAAATTATTTATTATTGACCAAGTTTATTTATAGATTTACTTGTGAGTGACTGCTAAGCTTGTATGCAAGTTCTCTATGGTTTTAACCATAACCACGATGTCGTTGATAAATCGAAGTTGCCCGATGTACTCGTCGTTGATGTTGTTGCCAAGTCTGTTCTACAATCTCTACAGTGAGTGCAGTGTCTCCTAGAGTAATTTCGAATATGTATAAGACTTTTTCTTGCCATTTTTAATACATGTTAGTTTGCATTGTTCTAAGTGTTGTCTTTATACAATTAAAAAGCATTTACAAAAATAGGATATAACTATGTTTATTTTAGTACCCATAGAGCAAGCTCTGCTTAGTTTGGGACTAGATGGCGTGGTGCGAATGTGTGAAGTGTTATATAAACAGAATATAGGTATATGTGCGTTACATCTGCAATGCATAAATATTACAAATATATTTTCGTACGCACAAAATACGTTGAACAAATTGAAACTTAATTATACTAGTGATTGTTTTATGTAAAGATTTTCCGTTAAAATGACCTTAATTATCTACAAAATGGGGACATTTATGTGAACGATGAATCGAGTTAACTGTCTTTGTCAACTATTTTACAATGTGGGTAGTGGTGACATGCGTTGTTTATTAAATGGAAGATGAGAAATATTTAACAGCACTTTGTTCTCGGAGAGTTTGACGCAAAATAAAATAACATGAGAAAAGGATTCGATTAGGTTCGTGTCACTCAAGAGTTTTGTTTGACGTTTTGTTTTTTGGCTTATTTTATTAATTTTGTTTTATTTTGTATATTAAAAATTTTTGTTGAAATAAAAAGTTTCTTGAAGAGGAATTTCATGAATATTTCAACACCGTGGTATAAGTATATATGGTAAGTCGCACTGATCATCATTCTAGCTAGGCCAGAGGCAGGTGATTTCCTCTAAAAACTTTCTCACATTTAAATAATAGGAGGAAGGAGGTAGAATTCGATCTACTGTCCGCTTTATACATACTCCACATGCAGTAGAGTAGACTACTGTCTACTAAATAGTAGTAAGAGACAGGGTTATAAAACAACTTCTTTTTAGAGTAGGCTTAACTTAATTGAGCTCTTCTTTGTCTGCCGCGTAAAGCAATAAAATAAGCTTTAAGTATGTAAGCTCAGTTTGAGTAAATGGGGCTACATTGAGGATTCAGACACTCAGTGCGAGTGTGGATTCGACCCCCAGACAATGGTACACCTCTTGGAATGCCCTCGATGCCCCGCTACATGCAGTCCTCAAGACCTATGGGCTGCTACAGACAACGCAGTTGCTGTGGCCGAATTCCGGGCCGGCACTGTCTAAGTTTTTGCCAATCGACACGACAATAAAAGAAGTTTACTTACTGACATAAAAACTTTTCTTTACACTCCAAAATGTAAACAGTCTCTACTCTCTATTATCTATGCGTGTACAATGTACTAAGGTGTAACTGTATTCTATCTTTAAAAAGACCCGCTTTAAATCTGCTAAACCTGCGTTACTTATTCGATGAGTTTAACCGAATAATTCAGGGTTTACCTACAAAATATATTGAATATTCATTATAAAAATAGGTTTTAGAATAGAATAGGTATATAATCGATTAGTGAACTAATCGAGAGGAAACTCTTTGATGTTTAATTAAGCATGAAACCGTTGTTGTCGTCGACTGAACGGTTTTCAGGGACAAATACAACACGATTCTGAAATGTGTCTCAGTATAATATTGGAATGATAGGAAGTGATAGGTGTGACATTGAACTAAATACTGAGATTAAAAACTGCATGAACTAAAAATGTTGTTTATGATTGAGTGCATGACAGAATTAATGTGTAGTTGACGTAGTCTACCACTGCTGGTTGTTGTTCAAAGTCTTGGGTCGAATTTAGACTTTGCAATTGTTTTAATATAGATTACTTGTGGTGCTGAACTATGAAAAAAATGTAAAAAATGACTAATTGGAAATAATTTTTAATATCGGAATTTTCTTTTAAAATAATCTTTATTATTTTAAATTTGGTATGAAAAAAAAAACCATATAGAGTTAAATTACTTACAGACATACTTATTAATATATACTTTTGTGTTAATTGATATTTTTCTACCTTTTTTAAACTAGTTTTCATGCAAATATTTTCCATGCATGTACAGACTTTTTTCTCTACAGCCTTTTTGTAGCATCGATGTGCTAATGACATATAACCCATATTATGACGTCACCAGACAATGTATTTTTTCGTTCACCACATGTTTGTCGAGTTAACGCGATTATTAAAAATTATGCCACTCCGTCCTGAAATAGAATGCCGCTGCCAGAGAAAGTTGACACGCGTTTCTTTTACTCGACATGATGAAAACTAACGGAGGCATTTTTGGGTCACACAAACACATAATAGTCCCGAATACCAAGATAATAAATTATAATTCAACACCGCAAAATATTTACATGAATATTTTTCATGTCTGTTGTCATAAATTTATTTACGAATTTACTTTCTTTATTACTGATTTGGAAAACGTGAAATAAAGGTAGAGTGAGGTTGGGACGGCAAGAGTTAACTTAACCGAATTTCAGGTACGAGAATTGACATAAAGTATGTCAATTCTCGTACCTGAAATTCGGTTAAGTTAACTTTTAGTTGTCAAATTGTCACACTCTAAATAAAACTGTAACACAACCACAAAAGATTACAATTGCAATATCAAAAACATGACAACTAAAAGTTAACTTAACCGAATTTTAGGTACGAGAATTGACATGCTTAGGCGAAACGTCAAACAAAATAAACGTACATTAATCTCCGTTTTACGTTCAATATTTATAGTTTTAGTTTAACTGTATTTATCTGTAAATTATATTAATTAAATATTTATGTAACTATAGTAAGTAGTTATTTACTTATTATGTATGTTTAATATGACGCCCAGATGGTGTTGCATTAGTGCATGTGCCTAACACGCTGGAGGTCGTGGTTTTGATCGCGATTAAAGATAAGATAAGATAAGATAACTTTTATTGCTTTTCCACAATGTATTTACAGGTGTTATTAATAAATATAGGTATCAATTATGGACCCTGTCGGGCACAGCATCAAATATATTTGAAGAGAGGAAGAGGCATTATATTATGTATTTACAGTTATAATTAGGTAAACTAAGTAAAAGACGAACCAAAACAAAAAAGCAAAATAGAAACTCGAAACAAAAAAAAAAAAAAAACAAAAATAAAAATGTATATAACAATTTATACATACATTTAACCCAACAATCTCTGAAATCTAAGTTTTATTTAGGTGTTATGTTAAAAACCTATTTGATGTTTTAAATTATTCTCCAGGGTTTTTTTTATTTTAATGTATTATTAAATATAATACATTACTATTTTTAATATATTATTATATAGTACACTTTTTATATTTTAAAGTATTATTAGATATAATAAATAAGTATCCAAGTAGTACACTAGTAGGAGTTTTGGTTATTGTAAGATGTCACTGAATAACCATTAACATCAACAATAATCAAATCAATTTATGTAATAAAACATTATGAAATAATCATTAGGTAATTATAAAATTATATAGAAAGTTTTATATTAAATTATTATAGTTGCATTTAATTTAAATTTAAATAATTTATGTAGGTATTATTAGGTAGGTATAATATATTTTATTGTATTAGAATTTAATTATCATGTAAATAATATCTTAAGTATGAATTAATGTAGTATAGGTATTTTATTAATATTAGATTTTATTGTATTTTATACCGTTATATTGTATTAAGTATATATAAAGAATTTAATTATTATAAGGTAAATTATAGCATACAAATTTAATCAGGTAGTACCATCCAAACACTACTTTTAACTATTTATGTTGGTAATCTATTTAATGTGTTTTCCTTTCCATGTATTCTTTAAGAGAATAGTAGCTTTCATTAATGAGGAATGATTTCAATTTATTATTAAAAACATTACTTTTTTCTTCGTTTTTGATTAAATTTGGTAGTTTATTGTATATTTTTATAGACATAACAAGTGGTCCTGAAGAATGCATATGAAGATGAGAATTTGGTAGATTTAATCTATTTTCATGCCTAAGTGTGTATGTTGTTTGAAACAACGGTTGTTGTTGTTTAAACATTTGTGTGCATGAACATCTATGTTTGATTTGGTTTCTATTTGTGTATCTATGTATTAAGTATACTATATTTACAAGTAAATATTAATGTATTATACCGACAGTACAGGGTCTGCTTAGTTTGCATCGTATTAAATATTGTTCAGTTTGTCACTTTTCGTTTTCTGCATCGCCTAAAGGTCAACAGGTAGACAATGCCTAAGGCGTTAAGTTCGCCTTTTCATGCCATATATAGACTACATAAATATTTATTGTACGCATAGTAAAAATTGGTGACTGCTGTAAAGATTAATACTTCATTAATTTGAGACTCTAGGTCGACTGTTACAAACTGAATTGTTTATCGACTATCATTTAGCGCTACGATTGGGTTTCATCAATCACTGCCCCTATAATATAATGATACCTTTAATAGAAACGACCCACTGTTGTCTCTAATATTATATGCGTAGTAGACTATTGACCCACATTACACACAGCTCAATTAAATTACGTTTAAAAACAATATCAGTGTTATATTTCAGCGTCTATTCTCATACCAGTTCATAGTAAATTGTCACACATATGTTCGCGTCAATATGAACTCATGGCACAGCTGTAAAGAACATACAGTTATGCAATTAGCAAGGAGAATGGCGTACAAAGTAATGTCCTTCTCGGCCAACGGACTGTATACTGTAATACTTATACTATTAACATAAACTACGATTGTAAAGCAAGGTTGCCGGTATGTAATTCGGCCAGGGGTACGATAAATATATTTTACATCCTAAATTTTAATGAATTATTATTGCATTTGGTAATACTGGTTTAATTGAAAACTAGGTATTGCTAAACGGAAACCTTTTGCTTAATAAAGAATACACCTCTGTACTAAACTAAAGTGTACTTTTGCAACTGACTTATGATAAAATCGTAAATTATATATTACTAGCTGCTGTAAACGCGACTACGTCTGCGATTAAATTTGGAAATAAATAAAATAATAAAAAAACTTGTTTAATTCAAACAAAGTTATCATCATCATCATATAAGCCAATCGAAGTGAACTGCTGGACATAGGCCATCTCAAAGTATTTCCACCTTGTGCGGTCCTGTGCCTCCGTCATCCATCGGCTTCCAGCCGTCCACAGCAGCCCTTTCCGGTAAGCGGTCGCCATTCCAGAATCTTTCTTTCCAAACAGCTGTCGGTTCTCCGCGCTATGTGTTCTGCTTGTCGCCACTTTAACTGTTTATGTCGGTTACTTTGGTTCTATTGCGGATCTCCTCATTTTTGATTGGATCACGCATGGAAACTCCCAACATATCTCTCTACCTTGGCATCTGAGTGACCATGAGCCTTCTGAGTAGGCCCATAGGTCAGGCTACAACATAGGTCTCTCCATTGCTCTCTGAGTGACCATGATTCTTCTGAGTAGGTCCATAGATCGGGCTACAATATAGCTCTCTCCATTGCCCTCTGAGAGACCATGAGCCTTCTAAGTAGGCCCATAGGTCAAGCTACAACATAGCTCTCTCCATTGCCCTCTGAGTGACCATGATTCTTCTGAGTAGGCCCATTGGTCAGGCTACAAATTAGCTCTCTCTATTGCCCTCTAAGTGAGCATGATTCTTCTGAGTATGCCCATAGGTCAGGCTACAACATAGGTCTCTCCATTGCCCTCTGAGTGACCATGAACCTTCTAAGTAGGTCCAAAGGCCCTCAAAATTTGAAAATAAAAAAAAAATGTCATAGCTTGATGTTATATAGCCTATAGCCTTCCTCGATAAATGATCTATCCAAAACTGAAAACTAAATTCAATTCGAAGAAGTAGTTCCTGAGATTAGCGCGTTCAAACAAACAAACAAACTCTTCAGCTTTATATATTACTAGCTGCTGTGAACGCGACTACGTCCGCGATTAAATTTGAAAATCTCTCTATTGCCCTCTGAGTAACCATGATTCTTCTGAGTAGGCCCATAGGTCAGGCTACAACATAGCTCTCTCCATTGCCCTCTGAGTGACCATGAACCTTTTAAGTAGGTCCATAGGCCCTCAAAATTTGAAAAATAATATTTAGTCATAGCTTGATGTTATTATAGCCTATAGCCTTCCTCGATAAATGATCTATCCAAAACTGAAAACTAAATTCAATTCGAAGAAGTAGTTCCTGAGATTAGAGCGTTCAAACAAACAAACAAACTCTTCAGCTTTATATAATAGTATAGATAATAGTATAGATGAAAGTAAAAGGAGAGACGTGAAATATGGTCGTTGGTCGAGCTAATGAAGAAAAGCTTTGGTTTTATACTCAGTTAACATCCTAGTCGCGTTAAACAGCATACGTGTTTCCTTCTTTCTATGATATCGGTTCCTTTAAACGTACTTTGCAGAAGCATTTGTGATGGACAGAGTGAAGTCATTTCATGACTACCATACTTTATCCTCATTACTGAACCCTATACGGGCTTTCTATGCATTATTGCCATTTTTAAAAAAGCTAAAACTTTGTTACCTGTAAGCAATCAAGGAATTGAGAGAGCAACATGCTCTACGCTGTATAAAACAGTAGATAATGTAATAATAGTAATGTAAAACTCAAAACGACTTTTTCATTATCAACTTCATTATACAAAAACACCGGTCTTTGTACAGTGTCTTGTAAAATGATATAAGTAATTAATGATATAACAATTATAAACTGTTGACGTAGCTATTAGGAGGTACGGCCTAATTGCAAGAAAGTGAAATGAGAGACCGTGTAATGTGGGAACGTTTTCCATAACGCTAGCTTCGCATTCATACGCGTAATAGTACTTTGATTATGTACTGTTTTTTTATCTATCAACTTATGGTATGACAAATGATAAGTGGTAAAGTGAAACTTTGTGTTCTTGTTTGTTTTTTAAGGATATAATAATTTACTTTTTAAACTGACCCGTGCCCACTTCGTTGGGGGCGAAAAAAACGCGTCCTTTTTTTAGACATATTTCATAACAGCTGCTCCACTCCTATTAGTCATAGCGTGATACTATATAGACTATAACACTCCCCGATAAATGGACTATTCAACACAGAAAGAATTTTTCAAATGGGTGCAGTAGATCCAGAGATTATCCCCTACAACGTCAAAAACACATAAACTTTACTTCTTTATAATATTAGTATAGATTATAATTTGAAAGTATTAAACAAGAAGTACTTAATAGACGCGACGATTACAATTGAAATAAATACAAAGCCTTGATGGGCGGGGGTACGCGGGTTTTGGCTGCCGATTATAATGTCGTGGGTTGAACCCACGCAGGATATTTGTTTGTGGAATCCCCAATTCATTGTCATGTGCTTAGGTGTTTATTGTATCTGTTACTTTGATGATTACAAAAGCCTCGAAAGGATCGTGAGGAGACTCTTTTGTGAGGAGGGAGCACGATCCTTAATGACAACAAAAAGATGCGAGACTGTGAATTTTTTAAAAATATATTATTGGAGGCAAACGAGCCAGCAGGTCACCTGATGGTAAGTGATCACCGCCGCCCATAGACACCCGTAACACCAAAAGAATCACAGATGCGTTGCCGACCTTTAAGAAGGTAGTACGCTCGTTTCTTGAAGCTCCTCAAGTAGTAACGTATTTAAATTGAGACCTGTAACTAACATTACAAAATCAAACGGGCTAAAAACCTCCTCCTTTCTTGCAGCCTAACTGACTGCTGATAAACTTAAATAAAGAATGAATTAAATAAAAACCTTTTTCAACGTAAAATAACCTTATCGTATTATAAGTATAATACGTGATGTGACAATACAGAATAACAGTTGCATGGAGTACCGTACTATAGTCTATGGTCAAAGAAGAAAAAAAAACAAAAGACAGCTGGTTACGGTCGAATATTAAAGCATGTAAATTGTAAAGAAAAGGATATGATGTCAAGTCAGTCATTATAACGGATACTCTTACATTGTCGGAATGTTTCTATGATTTGTTATAGTTGTTATTACTTTGAAACAAATGGTGATCAATTAAAATGGGTTAACCATATCACCATAACAAGCTATTAATGTGCCATTGTAGGTACGGGTCATCTGCAGTGATATTATAAGGTTTGGCCTACTTAGTACAATGTAGAGATCTATGGTTTTTTTAAGACAAGTTTTTTTATGTTTTCTTAAACATAAAACTGCTCTTTGTTCCTTTTTTTTTACTTTCTATAGAGACTAGTTAGTCACTTTTTACGACATCGTCGTTATTAGATGAGACACGGAAAAGTATTTGTTGTACTATGTATCTAAAACAAAGAGTTCTGATATCTGCATTTGACTTTTATATGTTTAATTTAACGCTTATTGTCTATGGACGGGATGTGTGGAAGTTAGAGGCAAAGGTCAGTCCAGTACCCTACCCGATAGTTATCAAGATTGTACAATTTTCACCATCAAAAATAAACGTAAAACAAGTTTATTTTTAAATAGAAAACAGACAACACAAGTTAATAAATAAAATTAATTGTCTATTGCTCAAGTCTGACCGAAATTGTGAAGGACACTCTTTCAAACCAATTGTATAATTATTATGAAGAATATTATCTAATCTACTTTACAGTACAGTATTATAAGAACAACTGTGTATTATTAGTTGTTTGTATAACCTCATTATGTTTTAAATTTAAATAAATGATTCATTATTTTTGTTAGATTTGGTTACAATCTCATTCATGAACTAGGAGAAAAGATTTTTAAGCAATTATTATAAACTAGACTCGTATTAAGTTCAAGGTGACTGTACGTAATTGTTAGAAAAATATTATAAAAATATACTTTTAAGAAAAAAGATTTAGTTATTGCTACATTAAATTAAAATTAATTATTTTTAGGTAATCAGTAGTTAAATACGTATTTTACTTTTTGACGACCATATTCCTCTACGTATCTCGGGTTTGAATTTCGCTCAATGCAAATCTATTTATACCTATTACTTTACAAATATTTTCACTTTTTATACTTACATCAATTTCTCGTGGCCATAGTCTTCTGTCGGAACGATAATTGTACATTTTATACACCTTATCTATAGGTACCTACTTATTCTTATAACTTTTTTATTAAAACTCTATTTAAAAAATCGTTACTTACAAATTCTACTCTAAATTAAATACACCACTAATTATTATGTTTTTTATTATTACCTGGGTACACTTGATAGACCATTTGGTTAAGTACATTTTTTTGTAGCTGCACGCCGTGGGAAGGCATGGGGTTGTCTATTTTTGGCATCTCTCTGATGGCACAATGAACAGAGAGCAATTGGGAGGTTATTTATAAACATTCATTAGTCTAGTTAACTTTAAACAGGCGAATGGTGATTTAGTGTAAATATGTATAAATAAATATAAATATTCTTCACACATTCACACAGCGCCATCTAGTCCCAAACTAAGCGGAGCTTGTACTATGAGTACTAGACAGCGAATAAGTATACATAAATACCTTTTTTTTTTGTAAATACATACATATTATACATAAAAAACACCCAGACCAATGCAAACAATCATGTTCAAGCACCAAGATTTGCATTGAGCGGGAATCGAAGCCGAGACCTCTGCGTGGCAGTCACGTTATATAACCACCACGCCACAGAGGTCGTCATAATAGTATGATATTTATCGAATATTAATAATTTTGGTAGTCCGGTAAAGTTTATTTAGTAGTCGTTTGTCCAGTGTGATATAAGTAGACTATAAAGCTAGTGCATGTAGCGGTGCATTCGGTGGGTAGGGCATTAATGGTTTGGTATCTTGCTTTGAGTGGTGATAATTGGTTGATTAATTAAAGTGTCTAATGATTAATAAGTATAATAAATACTTTTAATTGGTAGCGTAGCCATAGATTTATCTCTGTTTAGCACATCCAAGAGCGATCCATTGGTGAACCTTATGCCTCCCCTATTTTGCGCTACTCCTTCCGATCCTCTGCCCATCTCATCCAGCCAGATTTACAGTCCTTTCGAAATGGCGTAACGCTTCTAAATATTTTCGTATTAACGTACGTCGCGACAACATCATTCGCTATAGCGGTTTTCGATTTAAAGTACTTTCGAACTAGCGTACCACTTGGAATTATTTTACGTCGGGATAACGTCATTCGAATCGTCATATCAGACTCGTATATAGATTGACAGGCCAAAGAAGCTACAAGCTAACAGCAAAAAAAGTTTACATCAATAATGCTCGTGTAGGCTCATATTTCGAGAATCTATATTCCTTAGGTTGTTTTCCTTGAAAACGTTCAACTAGCGTCAATAATAACGTTATGTGATATGCTGTAGAATGTAAACCTAAGGTTAACTAAATACATATAACGTTACATGTTTATGTTATTGCGTAGGTAACTGCAAATATATCAGTACTATTACATTTAAGGTTACTTATTCTATTTAATTCCAAACGTAGTAAAGCTTTACCAAATTTTTCTATTTAGCTTATCCATTATCTAATTTCAAATTAGATAATGGATAAGCTAAATAGAAAAATACTTTGACCACGAGGAAGAATCAAAAATAAGTACATACATTTTTAGATAGAAAACACGCAGACCAATGCAATAATTCAGATTCATAAACACAATTTGTAAAATTCTACAATTTTTTCAGCAAATTATGAAGTAAGATTTTAATTTAATTTTCTTATAATAACATCACATAAGTTATAGAGCACAATAAAACTTTAAACTTATATTCAATGATGTATATGACATGTAATGATAGCTATAAATAATAAACGAATACAAACATTGAACACATATTTTACGTGAGAAATACGTTACAGCTTAAGATTAATAAAGATTTAATATAAGATTGTCAATGTGTACAAAGCTAAGGCTATTAATAAAACGATAAGACTTATTTAATAAAACAATACTGTTATAATCTGTAAGTCCCCGTATAATATTCTATTCTATGATATTATGAATATTTAGAAATAAACAGAGGTCTGTAGGTATGTACCTACACTTTGAATTTTCACAATTTAAAAAGGCTAACGATATTAGGTATATTAGGCACGATATCAAATAGCTAGTGGTAAATGTTTATATAGCCCGTGTTCAAGTTTCAATCTCAATCTCAATACACTGCAATTTTGTGAAAAACAATAATAAATAAAAATAAATTAAATTAGCCGTTGCTTTATATGTCTATCTATGGTCTATCTTAAACAAAACTTATCTTAATTAATGAAACACGGACAGAAAATCCTTGTCTAAAACTTGACAACTATGATGCAAAGGCTCAAGAATGTACCATCCTCATTTGTTTTATGGTGAGTACCGGAAGGCCGAATTTGATGAATATAATTTGTCAAGAACCGATAAAAACATATTTAAACTATTAACAAGACCATCCTAAAAACATAAATAACGAGAGACAACGGGCTTTTTTCAAAGTGAGTTTTAAAAGACAACTTTTAATTACTTTTCATCTGAAATAAATTATGTTTCATTACAACGACTACCTTTAGACTTTAGATATTATTGTTGTACTTATTTGATGAAAATATATTCTAGTTAGCGACCACTTTTTAGTCAGGAAAATATATCTTTATTTATTATTTAATTACAATTAACATTAAGAGATATTTCAAAGAGATCATTAATATTGGTACTTATTATTATAAATGTCGTTGAAGGCAACACGCAATGATGAAAGAGATCGTTTGAAATCTTTAGTGGCACGATGATTGTTAACAACATGAATATAGGGTCATCGTCTTATAAAACAATCATGCTGGCAACATCATGAATATCTTTTTAATATTTTTCTTATGCACAATATGTATTGTCGTCTTCTGATCGTGAAATATTGGCGATAAAATCAACAATGATTCAATGGTATGGCAATAACAACTTATTAAAGCCTTCGCATTTTTTTGCGCAGCTTTTTTCAAGTTATTCTAATAAATCACTTTATATTTATTTAGATGCAGTATTGGTACATGGCAATAAATACAATGCAATGTTTTAGCACGTGTTTTCGTAATTTGAATTTAGATTGCCGCTCACCAAACCAGATATGCAAGTGCAAGCCGTTAGGGGGCGTTTGTTTTTAGTTCGATTATAATATAATATTATTATGATGGTCCCTAGCAAGGCAGCTATTTAGTTAGCCAACCACTACATATTCACATTCTACCTTATGTAGAGTTTTGACTACCTCTACGACTTCTTTGTTTCACCTATCCTATAAAATTTCTATCATTAGCTTCAGAACAGCTCAGTAAAGAATACCTCAGTAATACAGTAATGTATAGATAATAATCAAGGCCTGTTGTAACTATTTCATCATTTTCATCGTCATTACGTGTAATGTTCTAGGTATTGTTCAAACTTGTTAAAGTATAGAGAAAGAAAGTAGAAACGTTCCCATCCGTTATTAAATTAATTTGGTAATTACTCATTACTTTTTTGTGCTTTATTTCGTTGTGTCATTTTACGGTATTGTTCTCGAAGTTTCGCCTAGAAAATTGAATGTGTGATTTATGTAATGAATTTTTTGTTATACTTCAATTTATATAAATGGTATTACTGTACTGTTCCCGTGGCGGCCGGTTAAAAGTAGGCAATTTCATCTCTCAGGGAAACTAGGAGCACCTCCGAAACAAGCTCTTTATCAAAGTCAATTAGTATAGAGCTTGCTCCTACTGTGGTATCAAGAAAGGTCTTATTAGTACATATTTAAAACAAAAAATACTACCTATTGTTGTTTAGTATAATAAACTATGCGCTAAACTTGAAAAAAATTATTGGTAATTTATGATGGGAGTGAATGACATAGGTACCAAAAATGACATTCAGTTTGAGCTGTTTTCGACCATGAAATTCATTTAAATGAGCCTAATTTTATATACTTTAGCAAATAGTGGTATCAATCTGCCATAACAGAAGTAATAACAGACTAAGTATACACGGAGTACAATGACTGCTAATAAAAAAGAGTGAATGTCCGAAATAATTTTCCACTGTCATTAAAGCCCGATTTACACATCGACAAATACAGTAGCGAGTTAAGTAGTAAGTTGTTGATTTAAATAAATCTCCATCCCATTTTTTGGTCAACTATCAACAACTTACTACTTAACTCGCTATTGAGCTTGTCGATGTGTAAATCAAGCTTAAGAAAAGCGGGTACCTAGAAATGAATTATTGCCATGATCTTTAAAAAAAAGTTAACTTGTGGTAACGGACTAAGAAGACAGTATTTCAGTACCTCATATCATCGCAAGTGTTATAAAAATCGTTTAAAACTAATTAACAATAACTTTGTGAAGCAACGAAAATCTTGGAAAAAAAAACGAAACCAATCTGTCTGACTACGTAATGAAGGAGTCCCTATCTTGTAGTGGGACGTTGTCTCTGACTTTACACAATTAATATATCTTTAGTTATTGTTCTAAATCTATGCTAGTGTTATAAAGAGGTAAAGTTTGTGTGTTTGTGACGTTGTAGGGGGTAATCTCTGAATCTACTCAACCGATTTTAAAAATTCTTTCTGTGTCGAATAGTTCATTTATCGGGGAGTGTCATAGGCTATATATCACTATATATCACGCTATGACTAATAGGAGTGGAGCAGTAATGAAATATGTTTAAAAAACGGTCGCGTTTTTGCGCCATCCAACGAAGTGGGCACGGGTCAGCTAGTTTATAATATTCTCTTTCGTGTAAATAGACTAAAAATATGAAAAATACCTAAAAGTATATGCTACTTTTACGTTCCCAGAACTGAAAGTCAAATTATCTTACTATGGCCTAAGCCTGATCTTGTAAAAGCCCAAGATTTGTTCTAAGTTTGTCTATTTAAGAAATACAGTGTTATGTTCTCTATTTCTTTGTTTTCAATAACGTTTTTGAAAGGTACCTACCGGTTTTTTCGCGTTTATGTAATTTAATTTAAACGCGATCATTCACCCGTGGGGCATATACAAGGCTAAAATACCTGATCTAAAATGTCAGTTATTAATTACTACTTGATTTTGCTAAACATAATATCAAAACAAAAACTTGTCTTAAGAAATCCGTTATGATTATGATTTTTATTAGAAACAATAATGTAGGGATATTATAAAAACAAATTCTTCTTATTTACATTAAAAAATGTAATAACTTGTAAGTAAATAATGAAATTCGTTGACATATTTAGTAAACACGGGGCTAAAGTAGCATGTATGTTGTGATCCAAGAGATTAATAAGGCCAGGAAAACATGCATTTATTCGTATCGCATAAACATTATGATTCACCGTTTTCCGTTTGGT
Organism: Schrankia costaestrigalis; assembly: GCA_905475405.1. Classification (NCBI taxonomy): domain Eukaryota; kingdom Metazoa; phylum Arthropoda; class Insecta; order Lepidoptera; family Erebidae; genus Schrankia; species Schrankia costaestrigalis. The sequence goes on along the minus strand of FR997843.1, from coordinate 9,643,937 downwards.
CCATAACAAAACATTACATAAGAACGGAGTGAAATATCCACAACTTCTCCTGGTCTGGAAGCACAACAACAACACTACTTCTTGTCTCGAGGCCATTATTTACTACTAGCTGACCCGTGCCCGTTCGTTGCGCGGCGAAAAAAACGCGACTCTTTTTTAAACATATTTCATTACTGCTCCACTCCTATTAGTCATAGCGTGATACTATATAGCCTATGACACTCCCCGATAAATGGACTATTCAACACAGAAAGAATTTTTAAAATCGGTTCAGTAGATCCAGAGATTACCCCCTACAACGTTACAAACAGACAAACTTTACCTCTTTATAATATTAGCATAGATATAGATTACCACGCTAACTAGGCACATTAGTTTAGAACTTATTTACCTTCTTTTGCGATAATTACCGCTTGTGTAACATCCCTATTAGACTGTTACGACATTAACGAGACGGGAAGAGACCGCGGATGTTTTTATGTCCTAAGAACCAGATTTGTATATTAGGAAAATATTTTTGCAAGTTGATTAACAGCTATGATTACGCAAAGTCCCATATAAGTAAATATAATATGTATCACCTTTTTAATTAACGAATCAAAGCAGTTAGATTCAAAGAACATGTTGACTTACTTTTGGTTGAATGAAAAATATATGACATAATAAATATTGCACGTTTAAAACCGGCCAGTGCAAAAACTGGAATATTATGAAACTTATTTTAAAAGTGTCGAATAAATTGTTCTTTATTTGAATCAACGTGACACATAAAGTAAAGCGAAAAAATGCGAACGTAAAGTAAAAGGATTTAAAAATAACTTTGTACATTATTAGTACAAATGAAGTCTTGTTTTAGGTTAATTAACAGCAACAATATTTAGAATTTGTACATACTTAGAACATGTAGCTTTTTAAAATGACATCTAAGATCAGATCAACTAAATGTTTGTCGATCGCACAAATAATTTTCATTGTAAATAGAAACATTTCTTACCATTGAATTATCTGTATTCATCCTATTTTTTGGCTAGTTAAGTTGGCGAGACGCGAAAGAAGGGGCTACTTCGTTCTTCTATTCTCTTCTATTCAAATCAACTTAATCAAGAACTAACTACTTAACTCGCTATTGTACTTGTCAATGTGTAAAATCGGGCTAGTGCCGAACTGGGTTCAAGACGGGTTTATTCAGGCTCATTTACTCCTCCCAGGAATTACAAATTCGCTACACTAGGTATTACAGTAAAAAATATTTGCTTAACTTTCCGAATACAGATAAAAATAGTTCATTGGCAAATAATTTCGCGGTTTTTTATTATTATCTATTTTTGTACTAACATTTTTAATATTGAGTAAAATAACTTTAGCAAATAATATCTTTTTTGCTAATATCCGTAGATTAATTTTGCAATATTAATGTAAGTGTGATTATGTCAGTCCGTTACGCCTATCAGTAAAGCAATTTGCTGTGCATTCATCTTGCCTCAGGAAATAGAACCTTATGAGAACTCATAATTATTCACAGCATGAAATTATTGTATAAAAATACATACTCTATTACGTAATCGATATGAGTTTGTCATAATTCATGACATCTGTGGCGTAGTAATCAATGGCTGCTACGCAAACGTCTTAAGTTTGATTCCCTGTCAATGCAAATATTTGTGGGCATGAATTTTTGCATTGGTATGGGTGTTTTAAATACAATAAAAGTGTTATAAATATTATATAAACGGGGTATTAACGCGCATTTTATTTACCTTTATATTACTTGACTACTTGAGTAAAATAAAGGTAAATAAAATGAGCGTTAATATCCCGTTTATATAATATTTATAATAATGAAATGCGATAGTTTAAAAGTTATAATAAAAGTGTTACTTAACTAAAGACACAAATCAGCTGCACCAACCGACTGGTCGGTTGTGGACAAACATTTATGTAGGTAATTGTAAATCCAATACCCAGCTTAGGCTAATATAGTTACATGGATAAAGTTTACATCTCATTTCAATGCGACGACGCTTAGCTATAATATTATTGTAATTGAAGGATAGTTAAGATATAACAAGTTTAACATACCGATACTGTTTGTCATACGGTATGTTTTATTAAGTAAGCCATAATGAGCTCCTTTGTCGTAGATATACCTCTGCTAATAAGTACCTAGGGATGAATTTCATTTCTTCGATCTATTTAAGAAAAATCTATTTATCTAGTTAAATAGTTTCTTATCAAAGTCCATAACTAAACTGTTTATAATGTAATCGACCTTATCAAATAGCTTTGTCTGCTTATCACTTCCATTGATGGCTGATAACTTGTTTCCTTCACAGTGTACATCTAGTTGCAGGTTGTAAGTGAGTACACAAACTTTTGTTTTGTTTAGGATATTCTGATTTTACCCTTCTATTAAAAATACGTCACTATAAGGAAAGCCAGGATCTACTTTTTACAAGATGTCTGTAGTACGGAGGCGCTCAAATAAAGCACCACAGAGCGGTTACCTATCTATGGAATTACCTTGCCAACGTTGCTTTATCAGCATTATCGTTTATGAAATTTTAGTAATCAAGAGATACAATAGCCTTAACACTTAAGAACTATCCAACACGTAAATTCTCACAAACACAACTTGAGTCATAAGCATCGTATTAGCAAATACAGTGGTATTGTTTGAGTTTTTACACTGTTTCATAGTTTTATATCAGTGACAATGACACGGTATGTTACATGCTTGTTCGTAACTAACAATGGTACTGCTTGTACAAACTGGCGTGCATTGCAATACCACTTTCCTTTTTCTTCACTAGTTTAATCATTAGTTGTTACAACAGTATATTGAAATAAAGTTAATTCTAGTTTTGTAGACATTAAAATAGTTAGTTTATTGCTTTAGTACAAAAATTACTAAATATCAATATCGATGTCTATACTGGCAACTACTTCCTATACCAAACCATATGAACTTTTTACTCATCTCTTTGATAACATTGGGTCTTTCAAACTTGGTGTGAATAAGCACATGGTAAGTAAGTTCCGCATGACACTGGAGACGAAAGGAGAACTTTACCTCTCCCTTTTTCCTTATTTTTTTGGTGGAGGATATGGTGGGCGCTACCTATGCGGGTCATAGTTGATTTTATCATGCTTGAAAGTTGAATGGACGCTAGTGCGAAGGGTATAGAAGGGGAGGCGAATTGTATTGTAAAGCTGTCGCCTCAAACTAGGTAGTTTTCTTATAACGTAATAGTTATCTTTCTTTCATCTCAACATAAGGAGAAATGTGCAATACCACACAAGCCATTGTCTCTAGTTAATAATATTATCAATCTTACGTAAATGAATATTACCGTGTATTAATATGTAAACATTGATCTTACAGTTTTCTTTGTTCAGTTATTATATTTTCAACAGATTAACGTAACATTATTTTTTATTATTTTATAATCTAGTTGCTTAAGTCCACTACTTCATTAAGGTGGTATGTAGTAAGTATAGGTACTAACTACAACAGTAGATCATTTGCTTATTTTTTTTTATAAACCCAGCATAAAACTATTGTGAAAAGTTATAAAGAAAGTATAACTACTTAATAGATTATATTATTATTAGAACATATATCTTTACTTCATTGTAAACGTGACAAAATGGTTTACAGTCGACTTGATGCTTTACTATAAGACTGTGTTTTTAATTGTTTGTTTTCAATCAATTTCATATAATATTTTCTGCGCAAAATACAAAATTGTAGGTACTTACGTCCTCATGCAAGGTCGTGGCCAGCCAATCGTCGCATGAAACTGTTGATAATAGTAGTTTGCACTCAAATTACAAACCATCATTCTGTTCTGATGACGTGATGAACAATACATAGCTATCATTATACAGAACATGCGAATAGATTCTACTTATGAGATTACTACTGCAACACACAGTAAATGAATTATGTTTTAGTCTCATATTATGTTACCTATTAATATTATGATAGTAGTATAGAATCGCGTACAGGACAATATAGGTATTCTTTGATAGTTTTTCTATTCGATTGATTTAGTTAAGTTCTATCTATAGGATAAAGACTTACGAGTATATCAACCTTTATGATGCTGGAAATTGTAACAGAATCAAAATATTATATTTTAAAAGGGTAGCCTGATTTATTCGGGTACATTGTTTGTGGAGCTCTAGCCAAAAAGTAAGTATAATAACTTAAACTGATATAAGTAAAGAAGCAGCAGTTTGGTAGACATTTTAGATATTTACATGAGTTACATTCTAAATTTGACTTTTGACTGGTTTTTTTGACTATCATGTCAGGACAACGGGTTTATGATTTGAATTATTAAAATGAATTTTGATAATAAAAATAGAACAGGTTATGCAAAAGGTATCTCTGTTTAAGTTTTTTCAGAATGATAACTAGCCTTGTTCCTGTCATAACAGCCTATGCCCGTCTAAGCCTAACATTGAAGGGATAGGAATTTTCCTTATATGGAATAAACTCAGCCTTTAGATTCCACGCTGGGCAGAAGGATTCGTATTTAGTTATATTATCAAGTTTTTGTTTTTTTGAAAAGGTACTTTGCCGTAGCAAGCGACTAAGGAATGACTTATAAATAGTATTTCCTTAGTCGCTTACTACGGCACTCCAGACCTGAGTTGACACCTCATTTTGTCAGTCCATTACTACACGGAGACCTGTTTCAGTGCTGGCCACCAGTGGCTATCGTCGGTGGCGTTGGCGGTCTCGTTTGCGCCTGGCCTTATGCAAATAAACTATGCAGCTTATTTGTTGCGGTTTTAAAATAATACTTTACAATTGTACATAAATATTCTGTGTCTGTTTAATTACATAACAATATACTAAAATAAAGGTTACATAATTAACAAATATTTATTAAGTGCAAATTTGTTGAAGGAAATGGCATACTAATTTCCTGCTTCACGCGTCGTTGGACACAGAATATAAGTGTGTGAGTGTGACATTATTGATCATATAAATAATATTAATACGCAGTATCTGACATAAGTAATAACTATATGACCTACTTAACTGAAGATAATTGCAAATTCCTTTGAACTTCTTTATTAAAACATTAGTCATATGCGAATGTTTGGTCGAGAGTCGGTGACCTTTCAAAGGTACACACACATGTTACAAATGTATATTTACTTTTGTGAAGTAATACCAAACAAGTTTATATTTACTTGATAATAAATAATTACTTATGTTATCATTGACTCTATTGTAATTAAACCACTTTCCAAGGAAATTAATTCGCGTGTAAATGTATTCTTAAAACTTTGCTACCGGTTCTTTGCGGTGAATATCAATTTGCATCGGTGACTATAGGCCGACCGCTTATCTCAGTCCCCGCCTGCGGTATGAAAGGGACGGGGGCGCGGGGTAGCGGTGTGCGTTATGGTAGCGTACACAAGAGCTATATCGAGTTGGTTCTATGTCAAATTAAATAAATTTTTACAAAAAAAAACTGACTTCAAAGACAAAAATTGCACTAAAAAGTAAAAAATAATTATATGCCGACCGCTTAACTCTGACCTCGCCTGCGGGGTGACTGGGGGGCGGGGAATGACGACAAAGGGGATCGCGCGGGGATTGCACGGGTGGCACAATTTTGATTTACAATGACAGTGCCCAGCACAACATAGATAAGAATAAGTACTAACGTATAGATTGCTATCTCTTGATTTTTTGGCAAAACGGCGCCATCTAGTTACTGCGACCCGAACTACATTGCATCAAAAGACGGCTTTATATACCTACATAGTTATTACTTTATATGCACGGAAGAAAAATCAAGTGGAAATGCAATACAACTAATTCACAATTGGGAACCGCTGTTCCCAATAAAATTAATATTTATAAATTAATATAATTTTATTTCTTACATTTTTAGTGAAAGTGCATACTTAATACGTTTCTTATGAAAACGTATAGGTATTCAATTTTCATAAATACCTTAATATAGTGTAGAAGTAAATTGTATAGTGTAATATTGTATATATTGCTGTAAATGTGCCATATTTTTATTCTTTTTACATTTTTAGTGAATGCGTATAGGTATACGCATTCACTAAACTACGTTTCCGTAAAAGTATATAGGTACAAATAATTAAAATAATTATGTTGAATGAATTTAAATTTCGTTCCCTAACTAAGTATTTGAAAGTCGTTCATAGACAAATGGTTAAAGTAGGAGCTGGGTAATAAGGTTCGTATCCCATGCCGACGAATTTTTTTGGGCAATTTTTTATTTACACAATTTTTTTATTTACAATTTACATGCGCACATTACGCAACCTTGGATGCTGCTGGTGTACGGAATATATAGTTAATATTGTATTCTGCATGACTTGACGGACTTCATTTCAAAATTATTATCAACTAGCTGACCCGTGCCCACTTCGTTGGGCGGCGAAAAAACGCGTCACTTTTTTAAACATATTTAATTACTGCTCCACTCCTATTAGTCATAGCGTGATACTATATAGCCTATAGCTTCCGCCCGCGGCTTCGCCCGCGTGAAATTAGTTTTTGTCAATCAGAATCAGAAATCATTTACTTGCTTTGAACAAAGGTAATATATTATTATGATGGTATGGTATGGAATCACAAAATCATATATAGCAATAATAAAGAATAAAAAAAATAAAAACATATAAAAATAAAATAAATAGTATTCAAAATAAAATAAAGAAATAACATGTCAAAAACATTGAATTATAAAGTCACTTTTACAAATAAAAAAACAAAAAGAAAATATAAATAAATAAAAATATAAAAGAAAAAAAAATAGCATTCAAAATCAAATACAAAAATAATAATAAGAAATAACATGTCAAAAACATTGAATTATAAAGTCACTTTTACAAATAAAAAAACAAAAAGAAAATATAAATAAATAAAAATATAAAAGAAAACAAAAAAAAATAGCATTCAAAATCAAATACAAAAATAATAATAAGAAAAAACATGTCAAAAACATTCAATTATAAAGTCACTTTTACAAATAAAAAAAAAAAAGAAAATATAATTATATAAAAAAATAAAATCAAAAATATAAAAACATAAAAAAATAAAAATAAGAAAATAAAATAAATAGCATTCAAAATCAAATACAAAAATAACAATAAGAAATAACGTGTCAAAAACATTGAATTATAAAGTCACTTTTACAAATTAAAAAACAAAAAGAAAATATAAATAAATAAAAACATAAAAAAATAAAAAAAAATAAATAGCATTCAAAATAAAATACAAAAATAATAATAAGAAATAACATGTCAAAAACATTGACTTATAAAGTTACTTTTACAAATAAAAAAACAAAAAGAAAATATAAATACAAAAATATTTTTTAATGACCTACATACATACTAATTTAAATGTGAATTATGACTAATTTAAAACATTTTTGTAAACAACATTTGCAGTTTTTTTATCATAATTTGTTAAAATGTAGAGATTGCTTGGATTCGACACTCGCGAGCAGGCCACGTACAGTTGGCCATGTGAAAAACAGTTTTTCTCTAAATGGACACCTGCTACTTTGAGGGTTTGGCCTTGCGCTTTATTAATGGTCATTGCGAAGGCTGGTTTGAGGGGAAACTGGATTCTTTTAAATTGAAACGGTATATCTGTAGGGATCATGGGGATGCGTGGAATCAAAATTTCTTGATTTTTAGCTATACCTGTCATTATATTTGCTCTAATAATATTGCGTCCTAGGTGCGTAATTTGCAATCGAGTCCCGTTGCATAGTCTAGGTGCTTCGAGATTTCTCATTAATAAAACTGGAACCCCAACTTTCAGTCTCAGCTTATGAGACGGCACTCCTGACAGCTCTAAAGAATTTAGAAACTCAGTAGGATAAGACGTCACCTGTTCACTGTCCATGACAATATCTACTGACAAATATTCGACAACATCGCCTTGCACATGTGACATCATTCTTTCATTGATCTGTCCCACGATTTCATTAGTCGGTGCCAATATTGCCCTTTCACACAGCCATTCTCTATTCCTCATGTTATATTCTAAACCGGGATAGACGTTGTTTTTAAGATCTTCCAAGTTGTGGACAGCATTACAGAATTCTTGATTTAATGTAATCATACCGTTAGCGTCTGTAGTCATTCGACCTTCACCGATTTTCAATAGAGCAGCTGCATATTGCCCCGATTGCGTATCATTATGTAGTTGTACTCGCATGTTTTTAGTGAGACAAATTTTTTTTACATGTATCCATAATGTAGACGCTTTCAAACATGCATTTATCTCATCTGCTGGAGTGCCTCTAGTGATGACAGGTAGTGTCTGTCGAAAATCACCCGCAAGCAACACTATCATCCCACCCATTAAACTCGGGTTACTTCTGATATCTTTCAGAGTCCGATTGAGCGCCTCGATTGCTTTTTTATGTGACATTGTGCACTCATCCCACACCAACAACTTGCATTGCTGTAGCATTCGGCCACGATCGCTGTTTTTTGTGATGTTACAAACTGGAATTTCCTCATGATGTAAATTTAATGGGAGTTTAAGTACCGAATGTGCCGTGCGACCTCCATCGAGCAGCGTTGCTGCAATTCCAGAGGAAGCTACAGCAACAGCTATTCCTTTGTCTTTCCGAATTTGAGCTAAAAGTAAATTCAATAGAAAAGTTTTTCCAGTGCCTCCTGGCGCATCTAAGAAAAACAATCCACCCTCACCAATATCTATTCTTTGCACAACAATATCAAAGACTAATTTTTGTTCCATGTTTAATCGAGGAACTGACTCTGATATTTGTTGCTGTAAAGAAGAGACATTGTAGTCCAGTTCTCTTATTAAATCACTACTGACTTCTCCGATTCTTTGTGGCTGGTTCATTCCAAAATCTGATAATGGCTTCCCAGATATAGCCATCACTTGGTCATCAATCTTAGTAAGCGCCTCGTTATATATACTAAATCATTATTGACATTAGGATTATTTTGTTGCAGTCTGTGCAAAATATCGTCTGACATATCATTTTTGTACTTTTCCCATAATATCTGAGGATTTGACAGACCACATGTTGCTATGAGAATGGCAAAAAGATCTCTTACCTTAGCTGCTGATCTACATTGTGCAGCCTCTTCTAATGTCGAGTCCCAATGATTGTCATTCTCTAACAATCCTCTTGTTTCACAGGCTTCTCGGAAGGTAACAAATGTTTGACCATTGTAGTTCTTGAGATCATCGAACGAAGTTGGCCCACGCACGTGGTGTAGCAGTAATCTTAAACAAAAGCATTCAATGTTGCTAACGTGGACAGTATAGACCCGTCCTAATGTATCTCCAGATTTAACGCCAGGCCAATCCAGAACAGCAGTTCCTTGAATTCGGCGTGTCCAACATTTTCTACCTCCATCCCACGTGTAATACCGAGGTACCTGAACGTACAAAAGTGTTTTTGCAAATTCATCTGATCTGCAAAGGTCAAAAAAGGCGGTCAAAGTGGTTTTTGGTGGTGTTGTCACTCGCTGGTGAAAATTATTTTCATTGAAATAAATTCGTTCACCATTCTCTAGATGCACACTGAGGTGCGTAACAGTAGGATGCCTTTCGTGCAAAGGAAACCCTAATAGGCGCCATGCAGCTTCGTTGCTGCTGACATAGCGACCAGACTGAAACGTTTGTACTTCGTCTACTGGGTTTGAGGACTCTGAGCTTCTGAAATTAAAAATAGCTTGATCGCTGCCTTTATTAATATATTTGCAGATGTATTTTATTGCACGTACGGAACCGCAAGCTTCTACATTTATATGGGCGTTAAAAGTTTTTAATAGGACAGGCGAATATGGCACTACCCAACTATTGTCAACAGAAACTTGACTACCATTTCGGAGTTTAACAAATGCCGTACGGCCTCCGTCTTCTGGTGCTCTTCTACGATACATCGGGTAGCCGTTCTCATTATGGAGAGTCTCTTTCAGTAGGTTGCGAGGAAATTTTTTTGTGCATTTACGTTGTTTCATGCACGGGCACTGAGGATTTTCAGCCCCGCATGGACCATGGATCATGTTTTTCATAACAATATCATAAAGTGCCTTGTCATTGTTAGAATCTGGTATTTCAGCGCTTATAACTTTATCGATTTGGTCAGGTCGCAATTTATCTTTTAACCAAAGCAAAATGTGGGCATGTGGGAGTCCTCGCTTCTGCCACTCAATGGAATACATAAAGCATTGCACTTCTCCAAAAACCCTTCCTTTAGTTATTACAATTATAAGCTTTTTAACTTTTAATCTAAACACTCTGGCAATGACATCGTGCCTATCGTTGGCGCTTTGACCTGGCATTAATTCGTCAACTATTTCAGACCAAGATGGATTGCAGGTGAAGGTTACAAATAAATCAGGTCGACCATACGTACGCACATAAGCAAATGCGTCTTGAGTGTACTCGTGTAAGTATCGGGGACTGTTCACAAACGAAGAGGGCAGAATCACCATTTTACCTATATTATTAGGGTTCACGTTGGCATCATTCGATACAGCATCTTGGAGATGAATATAATTTTCGGCTCTAAGTTTTGTTTGATTTAAAGATATGTATCGCAATCTTTCGCTTTCAACCTTCACGTACATATCAACATAAAACTGGTTAGCGAGCTGTTTGCATCGTTGTATTACGTTAAAATTGTCTTCGCGTATCATCATATGATAAACATAAAAGTCCATGCTCGATACTTTTTTGTTGGACAGGGGGAGGTTGGTCACTGGATTGACCTGTGGAATTTGAAAATGGTACCCCTCTTGCCCCTTGCTAAACAGAAGCGGGTATTGTAATGCGTCATAAAACTTGTGTGTGTCGGGCACCCTGGTCAATGTGTTGTCACGGGTTTGTAAAACAATATCACGCGATGCGAATTGTTCACCACACACCATGGCGGCGACTTCGTTTATTAAGGGTACATTATAACGTCTTTCATGTTCCCCGCTTGGCGTACGATCTGGGTGTATTACTAATTTGTAATTTTCCCCTGGCATTCTTTCTAAGGCTGTTTTGAAAGTGCTGATGAGGTTATTATGTCTGTGCAACATTCTTTGAATTTTTAAAACAATGTCCCTCTCAACTCCTTCAATATTTTGACATCTGCGGTCAACCTCGCTGTTTTCGTCTCCCATAAAATAAATCTGTAGAAATTTTGGTTGATCATTGTTTGTGGGAAGCAAAGAACCAATCCTATGATAAACTTGCCCTTGTACCGTAAATGTGGGTGAAAATCCAGGCATGATGACTTCATTACCCACACCAAATGATGTCATTTGAAAGCAAGAATTGTACTTTCTTATACTGTTTAAAAATCGCCGAGATTCATTGCTGTCATATAGAAGTAAGGATTTGAGTGGCTCTTCGGGGTCACCAAGCGTTGGTACTGATACTTTGCCTCCAGAACAGCACATACCTGGGGTCTCTTCCTTCCACTTGAGTGCCTCACATTGTCTGCATTTATTGGCCATTCTACCTATGAGGACTAATCGATGATTAAAGTATTCAATTAACGGATCATAATCAAAAGCAGCATCGGCAAATGCCTCCCACGTATTCATCGTAAACGTACGTCTCCTTTCTGCTTGCCGCTCGGAATTATTTAAACGTCGTCTACGTGTTTCTTCGAAGGTCTCTGCAGCTATGTACGAAGCTTGCCGCTCAGCATCTAAGATTTGGCGAGCTTGGGTCTGCTGAGAGGTCTCAGCAGCTCTTTGAGCCGTGTGACGCTCTGCATCAATGACTTGGCGAGATTGGGTTTGTTGAGAGGTCTCAGCAGCTCTTTGAACCGCGTGACGCTCTGCATCAATGACTTGGCGAGATTGGGTTTGTTGAGAGGTCTCAGCAGCTCTTTGAGCCGCGTGATGCTCTGCATCAATGACTTGGCGAGAATGGGTTTGTTGAGAGGTCTCAGCAGCTCTTTGAGCCGCGTGACGCTCTGCATCAATGACTTGGCGAGATTGGGTTTGTTGAGAGGCCTCAGCAGCTCTTTGAGCAGCGTGACGCTCTGCATCAATGACTTGGCGAGATTGGGTTTGTTGAGAGGTCTCAGCAGCTCTTTGAGCAGCGTGACGCTCTGCATCAATGACTTGGCGAGATTGGGTTTGTTGAGAGGTCTCAGCAGCTCTTTGAGCCGCGTGACGCTCTGCATCAATGACTTGGCGAGATTGGGTTTGTTGAGAGGTCTCAGCAGCTCTTTGAGCCGCGTGACGCTCTGCATCAATGACTTGGCGAGATTGGGTTTGTTGAGAGGTCTCAGCAGCTCTTTGAGCCGCGTGACGCTCTGCATCAATGACTTGGCGAGATTGGGTTTGTTGAGAGGTCTCAGCAGCTCTTTGAGCCGCGTGACGCTCTGCATCAATGACTTGGCGAGATTGGGTTTGTTGAGAGGTCTCAGCAGCTCTTTGAGCCGCGTGACGCTCTGCATCAATGACTTGGCGAGATTGGGTTTGTTGAGAGGTCTCAGCAGCTCTTTGAGCCGCGTGACGCTCTGCATCAATGACTTGGCGAGATTGGGTTTGTTGAGAGGTCTCAGCAGCTCTTTGAGCCGCGTGATACTCTGCATCAATGACTTGGCGAGATTGGGTTTGTTGAGATGTCTCAGCAGCTCTTTGAGCCGCGTGATACTCTGCATCAATGACTTGGCGAGATTGGGTTTGTTGAGAGGTCTCAGCAGCTCTTTGAGCCGCGTGACGCTCTGCATCAATGACTTGGCGAGATTGGGTTTGTTGAGAGGTCTCAGCAGCTCTTTGAGCCGCGTGACGCTCTGCATCAATGACTTGGCGAGATTGGGTTTGTTGAGAGGTCTCAGCAGCTCTTTGAGCCGCGTGATGCTCTGCATCAATGACTTGGCGAGATTGGGTTTGTTGAGAGGTCTCAGCAGCTCTTTGAGACGCGTGACGCTCAGCATCTAAAGTACGACGGATCTGTGAATCCTCTTCTGATTCCAGATATCTAGCAAGTTTAGCAGCCCGAGCTCTGCTAGGGCTATTAGCTAAATTGGACTTTCGTTTGCGAGGCATCGTTAAAAAAAATGTAACAAAACAGATGTACCGATTAAAATTTAAAATAAAAAATAACCGTTAAGAATAATGCGCTCATCCGACGGCGATGTATATTAAACACAATCGTCCGTCAAGTTTACGTTTAAATGGAAATAAAGTAACAAAGAAATTAAATTATCAATACATATGACATAACAATATACAACCAGAGACTACTTTTTACAACCAATGCATAAAAAAGTAGAAGGTAATGTAAGTAGGTTAGGTTTGTTTTACCTACCTACCTATTAGAAATGTTAGATGTTATTAAAAAAAGAAACTATCTAACCTACTTTTAAATATGAACTAAAATAAATATCAGTATGAATAAAATTAATTTACAGGACCTTTTTATTAAAATACACTTAAAAATTTACACGAAACAATAAAATGATATTACTGGTCGAAAAAAATAATTCTCTATTGGTTAGGTGCGCGACGGTGGCGACACGTAGCGTTTACTAAATTAGCGGAAGCTGTCAAATAATAACAATGTAAATATTGTTAGTTTTCTTTGCAAACATAAATAAATCCAAAGATTAAAATAGTATTGTTGTCATAATTTAAGTGCAATTTATTCAATAGTTTTACTTTAAAATTAATATAATAATAATAACCTGGTTTGAAACTATTTCAAATAATATTTGTTTCCAACCACAAACTGAGATAAACACAAGCAGAGCATGTTAGAAATGTGGAAGAACTGCGCAATAACGGCCAGAGCTACTTAATACGTAGTTCGTCAGACATCTGTGACACTAACACCATACAAAACCATTTTAAACGTAAGTAATGTTTAAGTGATGCTAGAATGCTATTACGACATGTAGGTATGTAAGTCATTTAAAATTTACTAATTGTAAGCGTCTTATCCATCTTATTATTTTTTGCATATCAATGGTGCTCGTGTCGTCACTGATGTGGTCAGAGCAGCAAGTGCAAGCATGTTAATGCTTTAATATCCTATGTTAAGAACACCACCAGCTTGTCAGAGACCAGTAATGAACAACAGTGAGGCAAACCTAGCATTCGGCAATTTGTTCAGAATAAATATTCTAAGAAGACATGTTGTTTATATGTATTGCTTTGCTTTGATTTTGTACTGCAATTAACACTTTTTACAGCTGATTTCTGCCTTTGTTTCCAATTATTGTTATTTTACACCATAAACTACATATATTCCAAATTACTTCAAAATCCATTTAGTAGTTTTTGCATGAAAGGTTAACAAACATCCATCCATCCTCACAAACTTTTGCATTTTTAATATTAGTAGGATAGGATAAGCAAAGGTGTGTCACTTTAGTGCCTAACAAATAAGGTGAATATTATCTTCACTAAATAAAAATAAGGAAAACTTGAAATTAAACCCTATACCAATCCGTCTGCAAGCGTGGTATTAGTAGGCCAAGTATCCAGTTTCAGTTTCAGTTTCATTTATTTATTCAAAGTAGTACAATAATATTGTATCTTTTTGACGTCATCTAACATTACTTAATCTAAATTTAAAAACATTTCAAAGTTTAGAAAACTTTACCACCGCCTCCAAAGCGCTAATTGACAGCTGTCAAAAGTGACAGAGGTATCAAATATTTTCCCGCCAAAATAATATGACGTCACAAATCATCTGTCAAAAATGCTATGACGTCACGACTCATCTGTCAAAAATTCAAAAACATCACTGCTCAGCTGTCAAAATATATTTACCCGCCAAAATTCTGTGACGTCACGAATCATCTTTAAAAAATTCTGTGTCGTCACGACTCATCTGTCAAAATTCTATGACGTCACAGGTCACGTGACCAAAATTCTATGACGTCACACGTCACGTGACCAGAATTCTATGACGTCACAGGTCACGTGACCAAAATTCTATGACGTCACAGGTCATACAAATTCTGTGACGTCACGAATCATCTGTCAAAAATTCTGTGACGTCACGACTCATCTGTCAAAAATTAAAAAACGTCACGACTCAACTGTCAAAAAGTATTTTCTCGCCAAAATTCTGTGACGTCACGACTCAACTGTCAAAAAATATTTTCCCGCCAAAATTCTGTGACGTCACGACTCATCTGTCAAAATTCTATGACGTCACAGGTCACGTGACCAGAATTCTATGACGTCACAGGTCACGTGACCTATGACGTCACAGGTCACGTGACCTATGACGTCACAGGTCACGTGACACAGCAATGAAATCAAAATATAATATGATTGCTAATAAAAAGTAGCCTATGTTCTTTCTCAGGGTCTAAAGATTGTCTGTACCAAATTTCATCGAAATCCGTTCAGCCGTTTAGGCGTGAAAGAGTAACAGACAGACAGACAGACAGACAGACAGACAGACAGAGCGACAGACAGACAGACAGACAGACAGACAGACAGACAGAGTTACTTTCGCATTTATAATATTAGTATAGATGTATATTTAGTAAATTAAAGGAGAAAAATAAAACCAATCTACTACTCGAATCTACTTGTCTGTCTGTGTTGATCTATAAATTCCAGTTTCCAAATGGTAGGGCCAATGAGAAGAAACCTGGCAAAGAAACTCATGGCACATTGTACAATATGGATTACTTGAGCCAGTAGTCATTCCAATTCAGCCTAGACTTAACCGGGAATATATTGAAGAAACAGGATTTAGTGCAGCCGAACTATCCTCAATTCTTAATAGTAATATTATTAATAATTGTTTAAAATATATTTACTTAAATATTATAAAAAAAGTTTTTTTTTTTAATTTATAAACTAATCCATAAACAATCAACAATTTTATGTCATAATGTCGAAGTCATTTAATAATATAATCTGTAATTCATGGGCGGCATTCCATTTGCTTTGGTATTATCTTATTTCGTTGGCTGACACCGACTCCAAAAATAACAATAATATTACATAATTTGTAATAATTTGATTTTCTTTTAAAGAATCTACAAATAAATATATTTGTTATTTAAGAAATATCCTTAACAATCCTTTGTACAATAATTAAAAGAACCTATTCTTTAGATTAAGAATGGCTGATTTAAAGTATATAATAATTATAACTAAAGTCTTAGAAAATATTTACAAATAATAACAAAGTACAATCATTATATTAAAATCACAGTATAATAACATTTGGTGTAATTACAATAATTTACATTAAAACAGGTATGATTTAAACATATTAATTTTTAATAATCAGTCTTAGAAAATATTTACAGATAATAAGAACAATATGTACTAAGAGTTTTTTTAAATTTTTATACTATTTACGCTACCATAACGGACATCTAGTCAGTATGTCAGTATGACACTAGTGCGGTATCCTAGTCCGTCTTCTATACAATTTACAAATGTCAAAGATGGTGGCGTCATCTTGCCACTAAATCTCGTACTTTCTTAGAGAAAATTATGCAATCTAAATTATTACACAATTCAAAGCTTGACCAGAAAAATAAAAAAACCTCTCCAGGTATTTCGATTGGTTTATGGTATAATTTCAATTTTTCCTTCTTTTTATTTCATAAAAATAAGCTAGCTACAAATTAGAGCTGTGTTGTGATGTGATATAGTTCGGGACACAGTCTCTAGATGGCGCAGTTTTGCCAAAAAATCAAGAGATCGCTCTCTCCTTTGTCCTCGCCCCCCGCGCACCCCTATTACCGCAGGCGGGGTCTGAGTTAAACGGTCTGCCTATAGTGCCTTACCGGGTCGTTGTCGGAAGTAGGTAAAGTCTAAATGACAAATATGAGTTCACATGTAGTGTGTTTTTGTTCCAATCCAATAAAAACAAGTTTATTAAAAAAAAAAATTATCGATAAATAGAGAAAACCATAGTTTGTTTTTTTTTTCTTTTTTTGGTTTTCAAACGAATGCAGCGAACAACACACAAGGGTCTAAGTATAATATTTATTTTATTTATTTGTTTAAGATAAATGTGCACGTGCTGTTTATTGTTTGATTTATAAAGTACTACTTAAACTGTCATCCAGACAGAGACAGATAGGATCAAATCATTGCTACTGTTTTTATATCTGCTGTATATACGTTATTTAATATGCTGCTGCTGCAAATAAACTCTTTAGTTTAGTTTAAAATCTACGTTGTTAGTTCTTATTTGGTGAGGTCATTCGCCATGACAGTCACAAAAGCATGTGAATAGTATTTAGTAAGAATATCTAATGACACTATGTGTCAGACTAGAAGCAATGTCCCTGCAAGGCAAGACAAAGACACCTTTGTTTTGCGCACACTTTCAAAGATACTGCTTACAATGTTTATATAAATAAGTAAATATTATATAAACACAAATGGAATTTTACTTAATAATATGCTAGCTAAGCAAGAAAGTTTTAGACATAAGGTCAAATAGCTCTTCGGGCTGGCCGAATAATCCGGAAGTGATTCGAATGGTATCTAGGTACAACTTATGAACGAAATTCGTTCAATAACTAGATGCTTCTTCAAAAAGGCTAAAGCAAGATAGGGCGAATATCTTGCGATTTACCGGCATGAAATTAATGTACACAAGGACTAGATTTTTTTTTAAATCAGGGATAAAGGGATCAGGCCATGTGTTGCGTTATACAGGCATGAAAACATTATTGACACAATTATATGTGGCAATTCCAGATTTAAGAAAATGATTTGTGGATCTCACAAATAAATTAATCTTGCGTGGGGTACAAAACCGATGGCTTTTATAACGGGTTTTTTTAGTTATTCGGTACTTGTGTACTGTGCCTTATGTGAAGTTATTTAACGAAACGTACATAAAAGTTTAAAATGTTATAACATAAGGTAACGAACTGATTGGTTGTGAGTATTCTCGTCATGCTCTAAATTTCACAATTGAGGTCAATACCGCTTTCGGCTCTGTCGATTATATTGAAAAGTATGTACGTAAACATGTGTAATGGAGCTAGCTGTGCCCATGGTAATCTCTTTGTGAAAACTATCTGTCGATATCGCACTACTATTATAATAGTATAATACATATTTTATTACAAATAAAGAGCATTTGTAACCGACGCGCATGTATGACTCCCTTAATGAATGTATAAATGTAAACAAATAGTACTCGACCCTAGTCTTTTACTGTAGTTAACATATTCATTTCTTAATCGTTTAGCCATCATTACCATCATATCAGCCAAAAGACGTTCACTGACATAGCCTACACTAAATATTTCCACTTTGCGTAGCCCTGTGCCTTCTTCATCTATCGGTTACCCACTTACTTAACTAGGTAGTCCTTAATCGTAAACTACATAACAATACATGTTCCATCTGACATAAGGCGATCTACATGTATACTTACTTGACTTGACTTTAATATGTTCCCTCGATGGCGCAGAGGGCGTCCACAGTGCGTCTCCATCCCGGTCGGTTTTGAGCTTCGCGCTTTATTTCGCTCCAAATCTTCCCTATACCCTTCACTTCTGCAGCGACAGTCCGCCTCCAAGTCTGTTTTGGACGGCCACGTTTACGCCTTCCTTGGGGGTTCCAGTCTAGGACTCGCCTTGGTATGTGTTCCTGGTCCCTTCGGAGAGTGTGGTCAATCCAATTTCACTTGCGGCGTTTTATCTACATAGCAATAAATGTTCCGTCTTCCACTAGTCGATTAACATACTCTTTGGCTAATGGAGTCAGTATAAGTAGTATGTTATACTTACTGCATCTATACCTAAGTAACATTAAGGTTAAACAGTTGATTTGTTTACTCATGATTAAACCGCAATACTAACTTTCTTTTGTTAATATAAGGCTTAATGTTTATGCCGCTTCTATCTATAGCTTTTGATTTATTTTCTTAGTAGGTCTAGAGATGTCACTTTACCTACATTTATATGTAAATGTATAAAGAAAGTGGTTTAATGTGTTTATTATAGAAAGAAGAGCTAATATCGCTAGATTACATTGTGTTATTATTAGGCCTTTATTTTAATGTATTTCACTGTATTCAATATTGAGAAAATGTAAAAGCTATTATCTACTTAATGGCTTATGTTTCCAACATTTTTAAGTATTAAATAAAGGCTCAAATTAAGCCTCTAAAGCAGCCTTAAGTGCCTAAAGAATTAAGCAATACTTAATTGTATTATACAACATAAAATCACGCATTGTCTTGTAAGGGTTGTCAGAGACTAAGAAGTGCTAAGAACTGCTATCCTTATAGTTATTTTGCACCCATTTCTATCGACTGCTACACATCTCCCGTGCTTCAAAAAAGTTACGAACTACGTACTTTTAAGGTAAAATGAATACTTTAAGGAGCTGCTTAATGCGGCTAGGACAATAGTATTTAGTAGCAGCGCGATAGTACCTACTTTGTAAAAAACTAACAATGATATTATTTACTTATGACTATACGGTATAAAGACCATATTATGAAAAAAATAAAACTACAAATTAGTCTCCATGTACGAGTATGTCCAAACGTCGCCTTTCTTAGCGAACTGTGATTGAAACTATCCATACTTGAAATTCGAATGCTAGCTACATTTCATTTAACACCTACACACCTCCTTGCATGTTGGTCACCTCAATGCAAATGTCCTCTGCCTTTTACGCTGCACTTATAGACGCAAAGTGGAACGACATTTAAGTATTATTGTGTAGGAGTAAATGTCCTTTATTTACAGCAGTTTAAAGTGTTTAATAGAGGCTTACAGATGACCCGTCTCGAGTATTGGTTTGTATTTTAGTAGATCTTTTTTTTTTTCTTAAAAAAGACAACTCCCGCACTAGAGATCATGCCCTGTGTCGCGGGGACTTTTACAAACCTCAATTAACGGACCCATAGAACACCCAGACTCAGGACAATAATTTGTGGATCTCACAAATTATTGTCCTGCGTGGGGATCGAACCCACAACCTCATGCGCGGCAGCCGCTGGCTCTACCGGCGCGCCACCGAGGTCGTCATTCAATCTTGAATAATAAGTTTATTAAAATTTACTTTTATAGTAAAATGAAGAAATTGATTTTGTTGCTTATAGTTTTTGGTATTCTTACGTCACTTTTGCAGACGAACATAAGTTGACCTAAGCACTTTACACAAAGAACATTCAGGCTCAGGACTATAACTTATAGATCGCACAAATAATCATCCCTTATTTGATTTTTTTAAGCCCACGACCTCGTACGCGCCAGCAGTAACCGCTGCGCCACCAAGGAAGTTGTAAATTGTAATTCTAAGTTATTTCCGAATCAATACTATTGTTAGAAATTGATTACTTGTTGCTTATTTTCTCTTTATTTTTGTTACAGGTAAATAATCAATATTGATGAACATACACTCTAATTACGAGTACCAGGTAAAGTCTACATTAGTAAGCATTTCTTTGTAATTTAAGTCATATTCAGTCAACATGTTATTTTAATATTACGAATTAAAAACAATTAGTATTTCATAATTTAATTAACAATTATTTAAAACAGATAATCTATGAAAATGTTTGAACTCGAAACAGGATTCGAATCTGTGTCTTTTAATGAGCTCCTATCTAGTGAGACTCTAATAACCTTATGAAAATTTTAACAATACCCTTTAATTTCTTTTAAAACATTATTTTGATCGACCATGATTCAGTTCATGAGTTTATCATAACAATAGATCGAGAATTTTTATTATTTTTAAACACATTAACGATCCAAACATCCGCAAATAAAATTCTCTAAAATTACTCTGTGGTTTTCAAAAAGTCGTTAATTACTGATTACCTTTTTTTTAAATTAGTACTCATTTTAGCGCTTTGGCTATATTTATCCTAAGTCCAAACAACTCACTCCAAGGGCAAGGACAGAACCTTTTGAGTGATGAAAGGAAATTTGACCAACCAAAACCAAGCTAGGCAGAAATTAAATTTGAAAAAATTGGTAAATTGTATAGATAGAGATGTAGATAGAGCGATAATTTCTGCAAACTAACCTTTAGCCGGCTTTTACGATCATGAAGTTAGATGGGGTGGTGATACCATGTATTCATATTAAAGTCGCGTTTAAAAAATCCAGGTGTTACATTGAAAATAAGGTTTTCACAATAAACATTCAAACTTTTTATTAAATTATTACAACAAGCAGCATCGTGTCACGATCACAGTTCAAGTTGTGTAAAATTAAAAAAAATAATGTGGTAACATTCGAAATTCAAATAGAATAGAATACGAAACGTTGTCGCACCAACTTTCTTTTCCACGTGTCACACGATGCATAACTACATGACATTTGTTGCGAAATCATGGCGGACTGATAAAACCAATTTTTTGTAATATGTTGTGTAGTACACAAGTACAGAGACATACTTATACAGAGTGTAAAGAGAAAATGACGCATTCCTTTTAAAACAAGGGCATAATAATGGGCAAACTAAAACATTTTGCTACTAAAAAGCAAACCAAAAAAGAGTACAGTTGGTGACTGTAAGGTTGGAAAATAAAACAAAATTATATGACAATTTGGCAAATAATTATTAGGTGAAATAAAATATAAGATATGCAAACAATTTTAGTTGTAAATGCAGATATGTTTTGTTCGTCGTTGGTAAAGTAATGCCCTTTCATAATGTTAAAATTAACGCGCAGATCTCATGTACCTAGTAACACCCTGTTTATAAGATAAATATATCGTACTATTTACTTGTTTGCTTTCTTGATATTGGGAACAGGTGTGAGTGTGACTGCAAATTCAGAATCATTGTTTGAGGAAGTATTGTATGGGCGTAGATAAGGACTATAGTTACTATATTATGATAGTGTATGTTGTGTAAGTATATTACGTGTGTTATTTTGCATAATAAATAATGGCGAAAAAATATTATGCATAACAAATTATGTTTGGTAATTTGAACATGATATGGCTGTAATAGATATTATATTTGCGATTTAAAATATACTTAGTGTTTTTTCGATGTGCTGTACAACGATCAATCGGTAATAGATATAAAATCAATTGCATTTGTTCTGTAAATATAAAAAGTATGTGAGATCCTGTGAGCTCTACCGTACAAAAATAAACTTTTCAATAACAATTAATTATAAATTTAACAATTAATTTTAAATTATTATAGAAGTATAATTATAATAAAAATAATTTTACCTTCTAATTGTTGTGGAAAGGTCAGAATATAGAAATATGAAAATAAAAGAACGGACTGAGTTTTCTGCTCTCTATTCTTTTATGTGCTACGTAACGCGAAAGTAGGGACATTTTGACATAATTATGTTTAATAAGAAAAGAGTTTATTTTCGCGATAAATACATATAAATAGGTCACAAATCCTAAAATAGATAAATCAAACATATATAACAGATAAAAACGCACAGTTATCTTAAGTAAACAAACAATGCATGTAACATACATAGGTAATAAAACAACGGTATCAACTAGTAAGGAACGTGGGTGGACCGACAAATGTTTGTAAATCGAACGTCGGATTCGCAAAATCAATTTGCATTTGTACACACAGCATCTAATCAAGCTAGACACTCATGTACCTTAATACTTTGAAATAAGACACAATTTCAAATGAAAATGTTTAACTTGATGTGTTGCTGTGTGTACTGGACATTGATCTTTTACTACATACAGCTGGACGGTAACTAAAAGTCAAGGACATAATTATTTGAGTTACTGTTTCGTAACTTTTTTATTAAGTCAATGTCTCAATGTCACACTCTTTTATTATGCTTTCGAAATAAATAGTTCTTAATAAATTATGTGCGTATTTCGCTGTTTAAAAGTTTTGTTTTACTTTTGACGCAAAAAGGAACTTTTAAAGGTAAAGCGTGTCTATTTTAATAAGGATGCAAAAACCCTTTAACGTAACGTAGATCTCACAAAATTCGACAATCTGTGTAGTTATATTTATCAAAATAAATAGAAAGACAATTGACTAAATTTAAAGCTCAAGGCAGGGATAGAACAGGCGTCTTCAGTTTACACCACAGATTACTAAATAGTTACTACGTAAAGTACTCATCATAAACACATTAACCGCTGAGCCACCCGAGCCGTTACCTCGTTATCCAGATCTGTCCATTGCTTTGCGCAAACTATAAAGGCAATTTCTCATTAATTTTACTAGTTAAGCACCAATTCCATTTCATAATATTAATATTACCCGTCAGTAATGGTTTATTACGTTTTACTATGGTCACAATGTCAGTTCGTCTGTAAAATGTCTACAATTGATCGATTTAGATTGATTTATTATAGCTATATTAAACTATCCATCTACAATGACCTCAGGTTCATACGGTATTTTAGGAGATATTTATGTTGATATAAATCACAGTATTTTATGTTTGAAATGTGACTATTACATGCGTAAAACATTTATCACCGAGGCTAAATATAAAGAGGCATACAGATGAATAGCAAAACGAGAAATTAATTTAATTATCTATTTAGTTGTGTAATAGGCAATATTGCCTATTGGCAATATTGCCTATTACACAACTAAATAGGCAATATTGACAATAATGGGCTGCTATCATATTAAGTATATACTTAATATGATAGCAGCCCATTATTGTCACATTGCAGGAACGGGACTTCTATATGAAGAAAAGAAGTAGTACCACGGTTTTCTGTTTGCTTTTTGTCTTACATGACGCCATTATTTTATCATACTATCCGAACGGGACAAACCTCTATGTCCTTAGTAATAGCGAATTAATACAAAAGTAAATCAATACTAGAATAAATTTAAAATAATAAATGTATTTATGTTTGCCAGGATCGTGACAAGTGGCGTTCTGTCGTTTCTGCCTACCCCGGACGGGATAAGGCGTGAGTTTATGTAATAGGTCGGGGAAAAAGTCTTTTCGCATAACGTAGGTATAAACTTATTATAAAATTTCTTTGACTGTACTACTTGTGTCTGGCTGGTTTTGGTAACATTAAAAAGGTTACATTATAAAGAAAAGAAAAAAATAAAAAAAAGTTGTTTCCCGCTATTTTTCATTTGTTTTTCTCTCCGTAAAAATGAGTGAATCTAATGAAGAAATTCGATACATTTTAAAATTTTATTATAAAAAAGGCAAAAATGCAACTCAAGCAGTGAAAAAAATTTGTGATGTTTATGGACCTGATGCAGTGTCAGTAAGAGTAGCACAAATTTGGTTCAAACGTTTTCAGTCCGGAAATTTTGATGTTAAAGATGCACCTCGCTCTGGTCGCCCTGTTACGAATAAAATGGACGCCATTTTTAAAAGAGTGGAGCAAGATCGGCATATTAGTAGTTACGATGTAGCTGAAGAACTGGGAATTGACCACAAAACAGTTTTGACCCATTTGAAGAAAGCTGGTTATACAAAAAAGCTCGATATTTGGGTGCCACACGAGCTCACTCAAAGAAACCTAATGAACCGTGTACTCATTTGCGATTCATTATTGAGACGTAATGAAACCGAGCCGTTTTTGAAGAGATTGATAACTGGCAAATAAAAGTGGATCACGTACGACAAGAACGTGCGAAAAAGGTCGTGGTCGAAAGTTGGCCAGGCTTCACAGACTGTGGCCAAACCTGGCCTAACACGAAATAAGGTGATGCTGTGTGTATGGTGGGATTGGAAGGGCATTGTTCATTATGAGCTTTTACCGCCCGGCAAAACCATCGATTCTGATCTTTACTGCCAGCAACTGATGAGATTAAAGGAAGCAGTCGAGAGAAAACGGCCGGAATTGATCAACAGGAAGGGTGTGGTCTTTCATCACGATAACGCTAGACCACACACATCTTTAGCCACTCAGCAAAAATTAAGAGAGTTCGACTGGGAGGTCCTAGTGCATCCACCATATAGCCCTGACCTTGCGCCTTCAGATTTTCACCTGTTTCGGTCTCTTCAGAATTCTTTAGGTTCTGTAAGGTTGACCTCAAGAGAGGACTGCCAAAACTATTTGTCCCGTTTTTTTTATCAGAAGTTCCAAAGTTTCTACAGTAACGGGATAATGTCTCTGCCCACAAAATGGCAGAAAGTTGTTCAACAAAACGGTACATATATATTGTAAACTAGCTGATGCCCGCGGTATTACCCGCTTAATTGTTATTTTACACCATAAACTACCTATATTCCAAATTTCATCAAAATTCATAGTAGTTTTTGCATGAAAGGGTAACAAACATCCATCCATCCTCACGAACTTTTGCATTTATAACATTAGTAGGATAGGATAAGCAAAGGTGTGTTACTTTAGTGCCTAACAAATAAGGTGAATATTATCTTCACTAAAAAGAAGGTAAACTTGAAATTAAACCCTATACCAATCCGTCTGCAAGCGTGGGCCAAGTATCCCTCCGTCAAGGAAGGAGGCCCGTCCCTGTAGTGGGACATTAATAGGCTGTTATGATAAAATAAGTTGACAATTACGAGTTTAAGCTCTCTAGATATATCAGACCCACAGCTTAAAAAACCGGTCAAGTGCGAGTCTGACTCGCGCACCGAGGGTCCTGCAAACAACCTTACAAACCTATTTATTTTCCCGCCAAATTGTGATAACGTCAGGATTCAGCTGTTTAAATACTATTTTTCCCGCCAAAATTCAATGACGTCACGACTTAGCTGTCAAAATATATTTTCCTGCCAAAATTCTGTGACGTCACGACTCATCTGTCAAAATTCTATGCCGTCACGGGTCACGTGACCAAAATTCTATGACGTCACAGGTACGTGACCTGTGACGTCACAGCTTTCCCGCTCGTCGTCTGACTCGTCTGTCAAAAACTCTATGACGTCACGCCTATCTGTCAAAATTGACAGCTGTCAATGTAACAGAGGTATCAAATACTTTCCCGCCAAAATAATATGACGTCACAAATCATCTGTCAAAAATTCTGTGACGTCACGACTCATCTGTCAAAAATTCTGTGACGTCACGACTCATCTGTCAAAAATTCAAAAACGTCACGGCTCAGCTGTCAAAATTTAATTCTGTGACGTCACGACTCAGCGTTCAAAAATTCAATGACGTCACGACTCAACTGGCAAAAAATATTTTCCCGCTAAAATTCTGTGACGTCACGACTCATCTGTCAAAATTCTATGACGTCACGGGTCACGTGACTAAAATTCTATGACGTCACAGGTACGTGACCTGTGACGTCACAGCTTTCCCGCCAAAATTCTATGAAATCAAAATATAATATGATTGCTAATAAAAAGTAGCCTATGTTCTTTCTCAGGGTCTAAAGTTTGTCTGTACCAAATTTTATCGAAATCCGTTCAGCCGTTTAGGCGTGAAAGAGTAACAGACAGACAGACAGACAGACAGACAGACAGACAGACAGACAGACAGACAGAGTTACCTACTTTCGCATTTATAATATTAGTATGGATAAATGTAAATAAACTTTGAAAAAAATGTCTTGACTTTTCATACAAAAATACGAAAAGACTTTTTCCCCAACCTAATATGTATGTAAATGTATGTATGATTTAAGGAATTTTACCGTGACTTTCGAATTAATTGGTAAAAATTACAACTGATCAAGGATGTCGACTTTAATATGTCACAAAGTAAAAGCGATCAAAACAAGGTAACAATATATGTATAGTATTAACATTGAGTTTTACGGTTCAAAAAAAACTTCGTTCTTATTGCTTTAATGTGACTAAAGAATAAATAAGACTAAAAAAGTTAACAACATTTTCTATGAATTGGTAAGTGATATACTTACCGAAAAGGTGTCATTAAGTGGTAGAGTCACGCTGTTTACATAATGATCATCATCGCTCGGTGTACCGCAGGCCCAACTATGCCCTGCGCATTATTGTTATTTATTTATTAATTAATTTCTTATAATAATAATTATGTTTACAAAATATAACAAAGTCTCGCAAAACTGCGTATGCAGTTTGACTGTGAGATCGTACATATTATCTTATGAAATCAGTATTTAATAGGTCGGGGAAAAAGTCTTTTCGCATAACGTAGGTATAAACTTATTATAAAATTTCTTTGACTGTACTACTTGTGTCTGGCTGGTTTTGGTAACATTAAAAAGGTTACATTATAAAGAAAAGAAAAAAATAAAAAAAAGTTGTTTCCCGCTATTTTTCATTTGTTTTTCTCTCCGTAAAAATGAGTGAATCTAATGAAGAAATTCGATACATTTTAAAATTTTATTATAAAAAAGGCAAAAATGCAACTCAAGCAGTGAAAAAAATTTGTGATGTTTATGGACCTGATGCAGTGTCAGTAAGAGTAGCACAAATTTGGTTCAAACGTTTTCAGTCCGGAAATTTTGATGTTAAAGATGCACCTCGCTCTGGTCGCCCTGTTACGAATAAAATGGACGCCATTTTTAAAAGAGTGGAGCAAGATCGGCATATTAGTAGTTACGATGTAGCTGAAGAACTGGGAATTGACCACAAAACAGTTTTGACCCATTTGAAGAAAGCTGGTTATACAAAAAAGCTCGATATTTGGGTGCCACACGAGCTCACTCAAAGAAACCTAATGAACCGTGTACTCATTTGCGATTCATTATTGAGACGTAATGAAACCGAGCCGTTTTTGAAGAGATTGATAACTGGCAAAGAAAAGTGGATCACGTACGACAAGAACGTGCGAAAAAGGTCGTGGTCGAAAGTTGGCCAGGCTTCACAGACTGTGGCCAAACCTGGCCTAACACGAAATAAGGTGATGCTGTGTGTATGGTGGGATTGGAAGGGCATTGTTCATTATGAGCTTTTACCGCCCGGCAAAACCATCGATTCTGATCTTTACTGCCAGCAACTGATGAGATTAAAGGAAGCAGTCGAGAGAAAACGGCCGGAATTGATCAACAGGAAGGGTGTGGTCTTTCATCACGATAACGCTAGACCACACACATCTTTAGCCACTCAGCAAAAATTAAGAGAGTTCGACTGGGAGGTCCTAGTGCATCCACCATATAGCCCTGACCTTGCGCCTTCAGATTTTCACCTGTTTCGGTCTCTTCAGAATTCTTTAGGTTCTGTAAGGTTGACCTCAAGAGAGGACTGCCAAAACTATTTGTCCCGTTTTTTTGATCAGAAGTCCCAAAGTTTCTACAGTAACGGGATAATGTCTCTGCCCAAAAAATGGCAGAAAGTTGTTCAACAAAACGGTACATATATATTGTAAATAAATGTAAATAAACTTTGAAAAAAATGTCTTGACTTTTCATACAAAAATACGAAAAGACTTTTTCCCCAACCTAATATGTGCCTAAAAGTATAATAAACTGCTATATTATAATACGAGTACAATATTTATCAATTGCTTAAATTAAACATGGGTGGTTAAACAAACGATAAAACAAATAATTTTCTAATTAAAAAACCGACTTCAACAGGAGTCGGTTAAAAACCATGCTGATTACAATTTCTAAGATTAGTATTAAATAAAATTCTGTAGTTGTCTTCATCATAAGATCATGTTTGTGTAAAGTTGTGTAAAATTTTCATCAATACAATTAAAATAAGCCCAAACACAAGGTAGCTGCTATATGCCGTTGAGGTGTTCCCTCGACTCTCGGTGGTCTCCAGGATCTGACCAGTTCTAACTCTTGATTATTTGGTAGTGACGTCAGAGATGCACATGTATGACAAGATTTTACACAATGCGTCCCTACAATTTTCAAGAGATGCCCTCGATTTCTCTGGGATCCCGTCATTCAGATCCAGATCTGGTGACAATGGGACCAAATGGGAAGCATACCCATACGAACAAAAAAAAAACTTTCAAATCGGTCTAGCCGTTTTCGAGAAATCAGGTAACAAACACAAAAAAAAAAAATACAACCGAATTGAGAACCTCCTCCTCCTCAAAGTCGGTTAAAAACAAGCCTTTATTCAAAATAAGATATCTAGTAGACGTAGCGAGCGTAAAGAACATACTCGTACTTACTTGCCTTACGGTTTACTTATTTTCCTGTCTATGAACAATGTATGTATGATAGCTTTGCACTTCAAGGTATCAGAATAATTGGCAATTGTCTTTACGTTTAGTGATAAGGTCTGCCTACATGTTAAAAATACAATGTTTTATTTACCTATTATGCTCTAAGCGTTTATATTTTCGTTATGACAGTGTTGTGCCTTAATGCTTGTCTTTTGCCTATTTTAGCACTAATAAATAGTTGCTAACTATTAGAAGCTGTTTATATAATTACTTATATAACAACTTCCTCATTAGCACTTTTAATTATTTTATCACTTCTTCTTAAAGATTTCATCATATTGTGTCGCTGGGTCGTATTTCAGTTCTTATTTAAAATCTCTATGATACAGTAGTCTTTACCTATGGGTTACCTATCTTAGCTTGCCTATATTACCTCCAAAAAACACGGAATCCATTTCTTCTAACAACACCGAAAGTGATTGCACAACAAGGAAATCATATAAGTCATTTCGATAATATCGGTTCAGTTCACGTGATACGTGGATTCTTTGTATGATCCGGTATGAACACGCGAATGTATCTACCGTAATTCCTAACGTTGCATGAATACTTTACAATGTACTAGAAGCGAAAAACTATCTAATTAAACGTTTATAAACACGGTAATTTAATTGGTTAATTATTTGTGGTTATACCACTTTATCGGGTTTAGTATTTATGTTCGTTTTTTTACGTGTAATGAATAATCTAGCCCTGCCATTTCTTTTTTTCTTCTGAAGATAATAATTTTTTAGAATGAATAAAAAACTGTGCCGGCAATATCCTTGCTTCTGTTACCATTTTATCATCACTACAATTCAAATTTAATGATAAGTTCAGAGAAAGACCTAGACCTTTCCTCCAGTGATGGAAGGAAACTTTGGCTAATAGGTACTACCACGCTGTACTGACGTTGCTGATCGAATTGTATATAATTTTAAGTCAAGTGATAAGCTCGATTGCAATCCAATAATAATAAGAACAAAGGGAGAACTAAGTTCCCTCGACCTGTCTATCTTATTAAGTACTTTAATTTTCACTCTGCGCTTAATTAATTTTCAAAGAAATGTACACCTTTTCCTTTAGATTACCTAAATGTTAAGATAATATTTTGCAAGTCTCCTTGTGTAAATCTCTTGTCGTAATTTGGTTGAATGAAAGCCATTGTTCTAATATGTAAGATATGTGTGAGAATGTTGGCGCTTTGTTTATGAATTTATATACAGTTTTTTTACATTATATTCGGATTCTGTAAAGAGGTTGTTTAAGAGTAGCCTAAATAGGTACTTTGTTTTACAGCCTTGTTAGTGTACTTGCTTTTAGAAGCTAAATTATAGTATTATCTGGTAACAGAGATAAGTTTTTTATATGCAATAGGATATTAGATTTTACTTCTAAAGTATATCTTAATTGCTAAAACACTATTCTACACAATTCAGATTTCCAATTGTTTTTATTTTTTGTGTTAATAAAGATGGCATTGAGCAGGAATCGAACCCGAGTCCAGTCTTAATTACTACCATTACGCTAAAGTCGTCGTCAATTAAGTAAGTACACCTTTTTTACCTGAGGACTCCCAGTGTCAGGGCATGTCGGTTCACAAGTTCTTCCCTGTTGCCATAAATGAGAAAGCATGTCGAATCGATTAACACTACAAGTTCTTCCCTGTTGTCAAATAAGAAATTACTCAATTTATTATATTAAAAATACTGTCCAAGTCATGAGTCATCTGTCGCAAGTAGTTATTAAACAAGAATCGTTTTACTCAACTCGATGCCATTCAGTAGAACTCAAGTCAAGGTGAGATTACGGTTTGCATTTTTATTAGCACTGCCTTGTCCTGAAATGCTTTGTGACGTTTACTGCTTATACGTACTGTTCATATTGTCCTTTTGTGTTATATTTGAGAGAAATGTGCTGGATACATGGATTGGTACATGGGTCTATATGAAGATTTCTTCTTTGCTTTAGTAGAGTTTTTTTTATATTCCTCACACATTCACACAACGCCATCTAGTCCCAAACTAAGCAGAGCTTGTACTATCGGTACTAGACAACGGATAAACATTCATAATATACATAGAAAACACCCAGACCAATGCAAACAATCATGTTCATGCACACAAAGGTTTGCAATGAGTGGGAATCGAACCCGAGACCTCTGGGTACTTAGTAGTCATGTTATATAACCACTACGCCACAGAGGTCGTCGAAATCAGGAACTTTCCCTTGGTCGGCTTTAACAACTGCTAGCTTATTATTGTAGTAACACAAATACTTGAAAATCAAACGCCTTATTCTTGTTACGAGACAGGGTGATTATATTATACTGTTTCCCTACATCAGGGTAGGTGACGGCTTGACTGTGGCACATTGCTGATGTTCTTACCATAGTTTTGGCTCGTCTGCCAACTTAAGGCAAAAAAAAATACAATTAGGTCTGCAACTATTTACTAACTAATAACATTTTCATACGTATTTTAATCACGCCTTATTCCCATGAGGATAGAAATACACTACTTACTTACTGAGCGCCAGGTACTAAGATCCTTTTAAACCTGCTTTGCTTTCAAGTACCTTTATTTGGCAACAAAATTCGTATAGTATAATATCATTATTCTAAATAAAGGTAGCTGGCCATATTGGCACTAGAAATCGAAAGTCATAACCGCGGTCATAGTATTCTATTTAAGTGTTGCCCCATTGTTCATTCACTACCTATTTGGATTGTAAGTCTTAAATTGGTTAGAATGCTTTGTTTCATTATGATTGTTTATTTGCTTCATTTTGAATTAGGCTTACTTTGATAGGAATTACGTCATTAATGTTTTTGGTGGTGTATAGTATTATAGCATTACTGGACTTCGTTTTAAGGTTGTCGGGTGCTCATCTAAGGTTTAAGCTCATAATAACAATCCTTACCTCTATAATCTCATTGAAGGGATGCCTCCACCAATGACTAATATAGGTACAGGATACAGGGTGTGTTTTTATTATATTACTTATTAATTTTTATAAAATATTAATTATTTATTATTATTTATAAAAGCAAGTCTAACAAAAATAGCGTAGAAATATAATTCTTCAAAATTAATTTTGTCTTTTTGTAAAAACATTAAATACAACGAAACTATAACTAGGTATTCAACAACGAAAGGATCTTATTGTTAAAATATATTTCATAGTAATTTATAAAAATAAAAGAAGAGAGACGTAACTGACGAAGATGTCGAGGATAGAGCGAAGTGGAGGAGAAATATAAGGAAAGCTGACCCCACCACCATGTGGGATACATAGCTGGGAAGAGAGAGAGAGAGAGTAAGATTATAATAATATAGAAAGTAATATTATAAGAGTTTAATAATGTCCCAGTATAGAAACTGAGCTTTTACAGTGAGGACCATAAACTCGGCCTACAATGCCACGCTGACCATGCGAGCTTAGTTAAAGGTACCTAAATAAAAAATAACAATCATAAGTAGGTCTCTAATTAAAAGGCCTTTTTATTATCACAGAGGTCTAATTAAGTGCTTATTAAACATGTAATTTTAATTCACGTTGTTATACGCAACTTCATAAAAGTAATAACAGATTTACATAATGAAAGAGTAATATAGTGATTAGTTAATACGCTTCCGAAGTAATAGGTACTTTTGTCTCGCAATTTTCTCACTAACATTAAGTACCACATTTGCGAGGCCTTTATACGTAACGTGTTATTTCATTGTTATTGCGTGTTATATAATGTTATAACCACCTGTCATAATAATATACTGTAGTAGGTTTAATACTTAAATATGTAATGTGTATAATATTGACTGCAACATTCTTAGTGTTACACTTTTACTTTTAAATAATTGGCAGTTCTTTCTTTTAACAGACAACTCCCTAGCTATGAATTGAGGGTGTCCAGACATCCTTCATTGTCATCATATTTTCATGGACGACCTCTGTGGCGTTTTGGTTATTCAACATGACAGCTTGTTGGGTGTTTTCTATGTATAATATGTTTGTATTTACAAAAAAAAAACAGTATTTAAGTATGTTCACCCGTTGTCTAGTGCCCATAGTACAACCTCGGCTTAGTTTGGGACTAGATAACGTTGTGTAAGAGTGTGAAAAAATAATTAGCCAATTGGAGTCCACTGCTGGTCATAGATCCCTTTAAAAACTTTTTTCCTTTTATGCAGTTCTGTGGCTCTCTCAACTTTACAGACATGAAATTCATCATAACAGCCGATTAAAGTACCACTGCAGGGACGGGACTCCTCCCAGGAAGGAGGGATACTTGGCCTACTAATACCACGCTGGCCAGACGGATTGGTATAGGGTTTAATTTCAAGTTTTCCTTCTTTTTATTTCGTACATATAATATTCACGGATAGTCCCTTAGTCGGTTTTTACGATACTTATGGGATGAGGTGGGGTGGTGACATATAGTATTCTTACTCCGTCACCACACGGAGAAACCAGATTTAGGACAATCGTTTTCGAAAATGGAGCCCGCGACCTTGTACACGTCAGAGGCAGTAATAAATAAACTTTCCTTCATCATTGGAGGAGACCTATTCATCCAGTGGAACATTAGAAGGCTGATAAGAAGATCAGTAATCTTATCCATCGCCTGTCCAAATTACAAATAAACATAAATAATGTATTAGAAAGGATCAATGTATTTTGAACAAGTGCTAATTTACATTCGTTTATTCTAATGTAATAATCATTTGCCGGCAGGAACAGTGCGTTTAATATTTATGTTGATTGCTTGCAGTTTAATATCGCTACTCTGTTCTGTATCTCGGGCTTCTGTCATAATAAGAGTCTAAGGGCCAGATTCAGAGACCGCACTTTGACTTTACTTTAGCAAAGTCTAGTTATTATCTCTGAATTTGAACAACATTAAAGTAATCTTTTCGCATGAAAAGTTTACTTTGTAGTAATAAATAATGAAAGTAAACTTTTTCATGTGAAAAATTACTTTAAAGTTCTTCAAATTCAGAGATAATAACTAGACTTTGCTAAAGTAAAGACAAAGTGCGGTCTCTGAATCTGGCCCTTAGTGCATCGATGGCTTTTACGCAATGTTTAATAAACGTAAACTAGATCTTTTATCTTAGACCTGTGCTCTATAATCTTAGATATTTCCGAGTTAACAAAACTAGGACTAAGGGAGTATGACGAGTCCATTGTACCTAAGTAATTTTAACTGCCTCGATAGCACGACGTTAGTGTAAGCGGCTGCCGTGCACTAGGTCGCAGGTTCGATTCCCGCTCAAGACAATTATATGTGTGATCCACAAATTTTTGTCCTTAGTCTAGATGCCGTTAATTTGATGTTATTTGTAAAAGTTTCTGCGACTTAGGGCGTGGTACCCAGTGCGAAAATTACCTTTTTTTTAAAGATAAAATAAACAATTTAAAAAAAAATGAACACTTGTCAAAACGGGCTTTATAGGTTATTTTTTCACTTTAAAGGTGTGTCCAAACATTGAGCAGCAAGAGCGCGGCAGCAACACGCGGCATTCGTAAGACACATTTCTGCGGCTAGTAATTCAGGGTTGCCGCGCGCGGCAGTCGTCCAATCACAGCGCGGCGGGCAGCCGCGCTTGATTGCCGCTCAATGTTTGGACACACCTTAAGAGATATAGGCAATATTGGCCACCGCATCAGGACAGGGATCGTCTGCTGTGGCCAGCTAGTTACCAGTTAGCCACACAGTGGTCAATCCATTTCGCGGCACTTATCAGCATTGGAATTCTCAGACTTGTAAAAACTTGG
Source organism: Schrankia costaestrigalis (assembly GCA_905475405.1). NCBI lineage: Eukaryota > Metazoa > Arthropoda > Insecta > Lepidoptera > Erebidae > Schrankia > Schrankia costaestrigalis. The sequence goes on along the minus strand of FR997843.1, from coordinate 9,609,177 downwards.
CATATATTTCATGTAGGTATGTATGTCACTTTATATAAGGCGAGGAAATTGGCAGTTATGTTTATTCATTGTGAACATTATTTCGTGTGGTATTTACGTCGGGAAGTAATTAATCGTATCGTTAACGTACGGATTATCGCGCTACAGCCAACAATAACGTTTGTCGAATAATCTTTGTACTGACATTCGTTTAAAACTTCCGTGAAATGACATTGATATTGTAATTATTAATTAATTAACTCCGTGTGGTGATGGAGTAAGAATATAATATGTCACCACCCTATCTCATCCCACGGGTGTCTTAAACCGACTAAGGAACTATCAGTGAATATTATCTTTACGTAATAAAAAGAAGGAAAACTTAAATTAAACCCTATACCAATCAGTTTGGCCAGCGTGGTATCAGTAGGCCAAGTATCCCTCCGTCATTGCCGGAGGCCCGTCCCTGCAGTGGGACATGAATGGGCTGTTATGATGTTTTGTAATTATGTATATCTTTTTTATTAGCTTTTTTTATCCATGCTAATGTTATGTCATTTTCCATTTTTATAATGACGATTTCTTTAAATTATTTGATGTTAAACTGCGCTTTGATGTTAAACTCTAGGAAGAGCTCTTTCATATTCCATCTTAAGGAGTCGGTAATTCTGGTTGGTTGCACTTAAAGCCTGATTTACACATCGACAAGTACAGTAGCGAGTTAAGGAATAAGTTGTTGATTAAGTTGATTTGAATAGATCGCCATCCTATTTTTTGGCAAGTTAAGTACGAAGTAGCCCCTGTCTCGCGTCTCGCCAACTTAAATCGCCAAAAACTAGGATGGAGATCTATTCAAATCAACTTAATCAACGACTTACTACTTAACTCGAACTTGTAATTCAGGCTTAAGCGACCGTAAGTTCACCTATCATCATCAGTTGAAAAGATAAAAAGATGAATCTAGACTTTTAGTTGCGTTTGTACCGAAAGGGAAAATATTGTGACTGGTTCTTCAGATATCACAGTGATCAAAAGGTTTGATAAATGTTATGTTTTAAGTGTTCCATCTTAGTTTGGTTGTATGCTGTTTTATTTGTAGTCTGTTCTATCGCATATATAGAGCATAGGAATATAGTTTTATCTAAGAAGTATTCTGTATCTGTTTCTACGTCTTTGACGTCATACACATGTATTGTTTACTTGATATTCGATATGTTGCACTGTACTTAGCTACAATTGTATTTAGGTAACTTGATAGATATAACTGCGCATTTAACAAATATCTACTGAGAACTTTATATAAGTATTTATTTCTTCTAACATAATTAGAACGAATCATTGCACACAATATTGATATTAAATGTCTTATTTATAGATAGCAGTAGAAGTAAGTAAGCTTCTAGCGAAAAAGCCTAAGTATTTATTTTCTCGTAAATTAAAATTTTAATTTACAGATAGTGGATATACAATTTTGTCAATTATCTAATTGACGAAATTGTATATACATTATCTGTATATAGTTAAGTTAGTTAGGGTAATGTTACATCAAATGTAAGTGTGTGTAATCTTAAAATGATACAGAGAGTGTGCCAATTTTTTTAAATCAGTGCTATAGGGATCTATAAATAGTAAGTATGGCTTCTTATAAAAAATTGTTTCTTTTTCAATTAACTTCTTTAATTTGATTTAATTGTCATTTCGTTGTATTGTTTTCCTTATAGAATTAATTTTATTGCTGGCTACATTTTATTACGTCAACACTTTAAAGGTCTAATTAAAAATGTATTCCAAGAAAGAATTCGTCAGCGATTACACGGAACTCTACGACTTAAAAATGCTAAATATTTTTACCAATTCGTTTCAATAAATAATATGACATAACGGTTTCTATTCTCTGTTTGATGGAATTCAGAGAACAATATCATGTTTTAACTACCACATGTCACTCTGGAGGTCGTAAAAAGCGACTTACGGGTAAGTCTAGATATTACCTCTATGAATACCTTAAACCTTACAAGAAAAATAAGACTACCTTTCAACCTTTCACTTCTTTGTCTGCCCAGCTTAATATTACCAGACTAAGTTTTCCTTCGTCCTATCCGGAGGCCTGTCCCTGCAGTGGGACATAGGCTTCTACCATAAACAGTTACTTTATTATTAATGATATATTTGATTATACACGTGCTGTCCGTCTCAAGTTTTAGGAATTTGCCTTTAGATAACGTAAGCTATTATTATCTAGAAACGACATTCGCAGAAACCGGTAAACTGGTTTGGAGACTGCTGTGTAACAACGCCCAAGTAACACAGAAAGCATTTTAACAAGCAACAAGTGAACTTATATAGAGCTTAAGACCCGTACAAACTCTTATATAAGTTCACCGAGCGTCTTGAAGCTGAACAATGGCATTTGAAAATCATTGTAATGCTTTACGCTGTATAACAGTTGGATAATGGCATATCAGAATGCTTTTGTAAAGCCTTTAGCTATTTTTAGTGCTTTTGGTTCTACAAAGACATTTTAAAGTAGTTAATAAGTGCTTGAAGCTGTTTTACAGCACAAACGTGAACCACTATAATGCCATGTAAATCCGATATCCAGCTTTAAGCTGTTTTTTGTGCCTTTTGCTGTGTAAAAGCACTTGTAAGGGGTAAGTAAAAGCTTAATGCTGCTGAACAGCATAAATGTGAATCAATATAATGCTTGCATTTTAAAGGAAGAACTGAGTGCTGTTGTGTAGCTAATAGCTCTTTAAACAATCACACGTGAGTAGTTGTAATGCTGGTGGCATTAATTGGGCTCACCGGGCTGCTTAAGGCTGACCACCATTTTGTAAATATTTTATAACCAAAAAATATTTTCTTTCGGATCTATTTATAAAAGGAATTGTCATTTAAAATATTTATATAACTTAATTTAATACAGTACAAGCAAAACTATGATTGTATTTATTCAAAACTTATTCTGTACTAGGAATACACATTTGTTTTGGTTTTACACACATCATTTTTATAAAACATTTTGTATGAAAACCACAAAATATCGAAGGCGCGTGAAAATTTTCAATGAAACTTATATAAACAAGTACAGTAAACTACACTGCGCAGTAATATTTGAAGGTAAGAAATAACAAACGAGTCAAAAACTTATCCGATGAATTTGTTTTGATGCAAATTATAATGGCGTCACTCACTGTTTTATTTTGACCGTCTTTACTTATTCTTTTTTTGATTCTAACAATTTACACGCAATAATATAAAGTTTCCTAAGTGTGAACACTTAAATTGCTCCAATAATTCTTTTAGCACATTTAAATGCTAGTCTAATGCTTTTGTAATGCCGTTGGCATCTTCACTATCAATAATTTTGCTATTATAATGCTTCTGTAATGCAATAGGCTATCTAATTGACCATTTTAATGCTTTCTTAATGCGATTGGCAATATTATTGACCAAAATGATGCTTCTTTAATCCGATTGACATCTTTCTTGACCATAATAATGCTAATATAATGCGCCAGTAATGCTATTAACCAGCTACTGTGAACCTATATACGGCATAAAGCTGTATAATTTGTGCCCAAATAAGCATTACAGTAGCCATATAAACGTTTATAATGCGACTATAAAACTAACTCAAAATGCTAAAAGGATACATGAATACTATTATTCGGCCCTTATAATGCTTTGATGTGTTACTTGGGCGTCTACGTATATGTATCGAAATTTTGTGATCCTATAGGGTTATCGATACATTCACGTAAAGCTACTTAAACGAGACATGGATTTACATTAAGTATTATTATAAATAAATTTATGCTATTTATGTTATTTAGATATTATTTATAAAGTGACAATTTAATAGGATTTATATAATATGTACTTAAAAAGTAATATTCAATACACATTCACACAACGCCATGCCGAGTCTCAAGCTCAAGCAAACAGAGCTTGTATTGGATACTAGAAAAGGAAAAACTTACTTAAATATTTTGTTTATTAAATACATATACAACATAATATATATACAACATTATATTACTTAATCATTTTAATAAGCATGTCAATTCTCGTATCTTAAATTCGTTAAAAATACGGTTAAGTTAACTTTTTGTTGTCAAATTAGTGACAATTTGAAGACAATTTTATTAGCTATCATGATTTTCAGAATACCGTGTAAATTATCACTCTTATCCACAATCGACCTGATTCTTAATTCAAAATAAGTACGCACGAAGTTTTCCGTTAGAAAAGAAAAAAAAAACCGTACTGTGTGTTATAATTTTTACAACATGAGTAAAGTGCCAGTATCTTTTTAATAAAATGTTTACAGTACTTAACAAATTAGCACATATTATTATAATTTTTCTTTCATTGACGCCGTGATTATATAAAAACTAGGTAAAAATTCCTTAGAATACATATTATTATAATTTTGTATCATTTTTTGGTAATAATCTATGAAATAATTAAAATGAAAGTCTACGTTAGAAGTGGGCACCAGTGGGCAATGGGATCAGAAAATCTAATAAACTCTACCAATCCGGCTGACCGTAGTACCTGTAATATCTTAAGAAAGAAAATCTTGGATACTAAAATCCTATAAACGTCATTTTAAAATAAACTTAAACTTATAGAAAAACACAGAAAAACAATTAAAGTTCAAAATGTTGTTCAAGAAACTTGAATAACTTGTTATATTATCATACAGATAGAAATTGGCTAATATCGCCAAATTACTGGAGCTATAAAAGGTTAATGCACTTTGATGTTATAGGCATAGATAGGTTGGTGTTCCACTCTAGAGACAGGCCTACGACAATGACTGAAGGAAACTCGGCCACTTTACGAGTATTACCACATAGCCCTCTATGCCCAAGACTCCCTAGTCAAGTGACAAGATTAGGGAGTAGGGAGTCTTGGGCATAAAGAGCTATGTGGTATTATAAATAAATAAATATTCCTCACACATTCACACAACGCCATCTAGTTCCAAACTAAGCAAAGCTTGTACTATGAATACTAGACAACGGATAAACATACTTAAATACTTTTTTTTGGTAAATACATACCTACTTATTATATATAGAAAACACCCAGACTAATGCAAACAATCATGTGCATGCACATTTGCATTGCATTGAGCGGGAATCGAACCCGAGACCTCTGCGTAGCAGCCATGTAATATACCGACTGCGCTACAGAGGTCGTCTATATAAAATATCATTAATTACTAAATATGGATATAAGTTTTAATTACTTGCTCTGCTTTTATGGTCAGATACCTTATAGGTACCACGCCCTCGTGCCTCCTTTTTCATTGGAAAAGTTCATTATGAGCGATTTCTTTAAAAAGGCTGACATAAAACGATGATACTACTTAAGTATTTTTTTTTTATTTCAATTGCATAGTCGGCTATCTCATAAAAGTATTATACCTAGTCGTGTATAATTATAATGGGAGTTCAGATCTAAGTATTGTTCTATGTTATAAGTATGGGAGTTATTTGTGTAGCTATAACCCTTCTGTCTATTATTGTTCATTTAAAATAATTTCTATAAAATAATTAAAAGGAATGGTGTAATGATTCAATGACATAAACTAGAATACTCTTTGTTTATTATTAGACTAGTCCACCAACATTTCAATAGGTTTCGGAATGCAAATGTCACAATAGAAGGTATCACCTGTCATACCGGCTATGGACAGCTGTGTGGTAATTATAATGTTTAATGTTGTACCTAATATGGGACAATACTAATTAAAAAACATGTAAGTATTTGTTTGATGACCAGATGCCATAGTGGTAGTAGTATCTGCCTCGCGGTAGGTCGCGGGCACGAGCCTCGCTTAAGTGAATTGCTGGTTGATTTGGTCTCGTTTATTCTATCCAAAATGAATACGCATTTACAAAAAATATAAATGAGTATGTGTACACATTGTCTAGTACTTCTAATACAGGTCTCAATTAGTTCGATACTAGATGGCTTTGTGTGGATATGTTTACGAATATTATTTCTTAATTAAAATATTTTTACTTTATTACTTTATGAAAACATTTTGCTGGGACCTAAGTAGTGAAAATCGTTTTAGGTGGTAGGATCACATATATGAGGAATGTCCTTTCTTGTTTAATCTGATCGTAAGGGAATTTGCCTTAGTAAAGGGAATCAGCCAAGCCTTACAGCCAACCAGTGGCATATAAATTATATCGATGACGGCGGGAAATAATTCTTTCTCAATTGCACAAAATTAAGTACAACTTAATACTTTTTTATGTTTACTACTGCTAACTGTATCAGTTAGATAACTAGATTTCTAGTAAACGGTAAACACCTCTATATAAGGATCTGGAACATACCAGAAACCAGAAGCGAAGACTTCAGCGAAAGCAACCCTGTCTTCATACATGTTTTAATTAAGGACATGTTATGCCATAACAAGTTGAGTAGGCAGCTTGTGCAATACTTAATCTACATTCTGTTTAATAGGACTAATTTAAAAAAACACGTAGATACGTATTTTACTGGTCATAACCGGTTGTTTGCTTTTAACTCTAACGATGGGACGAGGGGACTCGACATTCTGCGACTCGCGCTCGTGGGAATAAACCATCTTAAAGTTGTATTTAAGCAATTTCATAATAATCTGCATCGAAATCATAAACTGACATATTATAGAGTGCCATGTTCTTCAGTTTTAGTTATTTCCTCAAATGATATATTTCTTTGTCATACTAGAACCTGCTAAGTACCTCTAAAGTAATCTGTACTAGAACGTGTCGTAGTAAGCAAACATTCATATTCATACCCACAAAGATTTGCATTCGACAGGAATCTTACCGAGGCAACATATTTTACTTAATGTTTCCTGTCTGTCAATTTAAAAAACAAACCTAATCCTCTTTTTTGAAGACAGTTAGCAAGACAACCTTGCCATTATATCTACACACTTTTACTTTTACTGTAAAAAGTCAATTATATTGAAACAAAAGCTAACATTGTTACTAATAAATCCGGTAGATGCTATTGCAACAAAAATATCCGTGAAGATTGCTAGAGTTCATACGGTCAGAAGTAAAAATGTGTGAATAATTATAGTAAAACCATGACTAATACATTGCTGGGTCCATACGTAACTAATTGACCGATCACGGCAACATAGGGCAATAGTTTACGAAATACAATAACTTACGCAATTGTTATAAGTGCAACAATTAAAGCCCTATAATTGACTTAATATTTCTAGCATTTGTTTTCTTGCCACCTAAAGTGATTTAGTGATGTCCTGAGCTTTACTTAAAATGTCGTTTGTTTACGGTGCGGTGTGAGGAATCGGCCTACCCTGAATCTACCGGTACGCAGTTGGCTAGAGTCTATCTGGCCCAATGGCTTTCGTTTCTTCTTTGGGTAATTCCGAGCGCTAAAGGCCGAATAAGAACTCAAACGTCTTTTAAAAGTAAAGTGGCGCTTAAACCAGAAATTCTCATACAAATGTCTAGTTTAAGCATCGCTTTACTTTTAAAAGACGTTTGAATATTCGGGCGTAAGTCGGTTAAATTGGTTCTCCGATGAATCTTCTTGTTTTTAATGAAAGCTCTAAAGATATAGTTATCGACTGTTTGCCTTCTGAAAAGTCTTATAAACAATCACCATTTGATAAAATAATAATATGCTGATTATGTTTTAAGTTATTTTTAAAACGACAGTCGTGATTTCTATTTTGAAATTCATTAAGAAGTATTTTTTTTAAGTAACTTTGTCTTTGCGAATACGACGTGGCGACATCTCGTTTGTGTATTCTCGTAACCATCTCGACATTAATGTTTCAGATTCGTTGCCACTACTATATACCTATTTTTTTTTGTTTTTTAAAAAGACTACTCCCGCACTAGGGATCATGCCCTGTTTCGCGGGGTCCTTTTACAAACATCAATTAACGGACATATTATTCAATTATTGTCCTGCGTGGGGATCGAACCCACAACCTCTTGCACGGCAGCCGTTTGCGCTACCGTCGCGCCACCGAGGTCGTATTCGTAAGCATGATAACATGACGCGTACACATTACGGTCAAAAGTCAATCCTAATGAAATGATGAATAACATGAGTTAGTCAATACGGCATATTATGTTAGCAATACCACACATACTAGGAAACGGGACATTGGAAGCTGACTCACTAGTTCGGAACGAATCGTACGCATGAACGACCTTACTTGTTATTATAATTAACTTGTTACATTCAATTGGATCTATATAACATGTATTTGTAAAAAAATGGCGTGCTATGATGAGAGGAACTGTATATTTCCTAAAACACCGTACATATCGCAGCTCCATGTCCTGACGGATCAATGACGAATGTCTATCCAAACATATGCGAATTAGAATTCATTTTGTTTTTTGGTTTATTAAGCGGTGTCTAAGGATAAATTTCTAGTACCTATATGCTGCAGGCAATGTCCTTATTGTAAACGACCTTTAGTCTTAGCGAAAATATATTTCTTATAAAAATAAGAATGTTTCATTCTCCTTTACAACGTAAGACCAGCCAACCGTGGTTCTCGGTTGCCTAGTACCTTTAATCCAATTGCTAGAGAGGCTAACACAACCTAATTGCTGCTGACTGGCAGAATCAACAGGCGGACAAGCTCTTTAAGGTTTTCCCTGTAAAACGAAAGTACAGACAGCCTATACTAATGAAGAATCAGCATTAATATTACTTAATCGCTACTTACTTAGAAGTAAAAGTAAATGATTACCTTCAATCACGTTTCCGTATTTAAAGCTCAACGTTAACGACAGAGGGAGTCAAAGCCTGTCATAAGTTGCTCACACTGAGAAAGCGTGACGAAATCAACAATTACTTCGCGAACTATGTAGGACAAGCAATCCTTTAACATACGAGTACTTACGAGAATATTTTGGTAACTGACAACCATGACAGTAATGTTACTTTAATACCATTGTGAGCCATTAGAATTTCACTTTCAATATCATTTGACTATTTAGATCTAGCTTTGTAATTGCGAGCTAATAACACATGATTTTTAATTTAAATGTAAGCACATGAGCTTTACTGCATTTATAATAAGTATAATATATAATAAACTTTGGAAATAGGCTGTAAATTTTATAATTTGGTGCTTTGCCTAACACTATTCCATATGCCATTACTATCCCGTCTGTCTTAATCATAAGAAGCCAGTTAACTTTACATCTCTTTTCTATAGATCTAACTCCTTTAACTTTCACATAGGCTGTACCTATTTCCTGAAGCCAGGATTCAGAACGTGAGCTTCTGAAATGACTAAGCATAACACTCTGTAAGTCCTAAGGATAACCTAAATCGTCTTTAGCACCAGTTACCAAACCGGCGCATCTCCGATTTACTGCAACGATTCCAAAATCTCCCCTGTATTGTTTAACGCCCTACTAAATTTCAAGGCATTTGTTTGGCAGATGGGCAATGAGAGCGAGACATGTCCGCTACCAAACATAAGTTAGTAGAAAGTGAATCGTCGCGACAAAGTTAACAAAGGTCGGAAGTGATTTCCAATTGTAACGACCCTTGACGACGCGCTTACCGAAACCGAGACCTTAATTTGTATTCGCTAGTTTCTTACCTCACGTATTGCTTTTTATTTGTTTTGCAGTATCAATTGCAGCTGTAATGTTATTCAGTAATATAAGTGAAACCTTTCGTATGGTGACAAAAAAAGAATGCACTCAATGTCTTTGCTTGGATGTCGTAAAAAATTATTGAAAAAACCATGGGTAGGCAATATTTAACTGACAAATATCATTATTTACTAAACCTCTATGTATGACTCTAGCTTTGTCCAAATAATTAACCAAAGTAATTGGAAACAAAGAACTAGTGGGCACTGGGCACATATGAAACGAGAGCATGTGTCAGTCTTTTTCTTAAAATCTTTATCTCCGTAAATAATTAGGAACATATACATGGAAATCAAAACACATAGAATGCGCTGTTATAATAATCGAATGTTTAGAAATCATACCAATCTTACGTGCATTCCCTTCCCTGAATACCTGCCAAAAAACAATTCGGTGACGTTGAAATAAAAGTTGCTTCTGAAAGAGTTCATTTGAGAAATGAACTCGAACGAAACATAATATTTAAAAAGTATAACATAATATTTCAATAAGAAATTTGCCCTACATTAAACAGTAAATAAATGTATGTGATGAAAAACACTGGACACCAGTTACTTCTAAGAAATATTTACATAATAACTGAGTTCCAAGACTTACTGGTTACGTTTTAATAGCAGGCGTAGTGCCCTAATAATCTAAATAGTTTGTATCTGTTAGATATCTAGTAGTGTTTACTATAGTATATTAGTACTCGTAGTGTAATGACTCTAACACTGGGCAGACAAAACACTAATTTAGTTTAGGTAGTTTCAACCAAGACAACAAAGGAAATAATTATGAGCTTTGGCAGCTCATCTTTTTCTTATTCCACATACCAACAAAGAGGCCCAGTCCACTAGCCACATCTAGTTACGGAGGGAGACGTGCCCTAAATTATACCACACTGGTCAGACGGATTGGCCTATACTAATCCGTGTATGTGGTGAAAACTAAATTGTCTATGAGTTGGTTTTCTTCTTTCACATAGATAATATTTTATGATAAGCAGAAGATCCTTTCTGCTTTTAAAAGCATTGTAAGATTAGTTGCTGGCGATATCTTAGTAAGTCATCGATCACTACGTTTTTAAAAATATACAACAAAAACATACTAACACCAAATTAATGTCAATATGAATAAAAGTGAAATGATTATGAATACCAAATTATCGAACATGAGTTTCTAAACGAGCGGAACATCATTAACATATGTTTTAGTATTAAGGGGAAACAATTCAATCGCAATTCCATACAAACAAAGAAAGTTAATTCCTCCTTCATTAGATAATAAATACTCAAAACTATAGATGATATCGTTTTGTCTCGTTATTATCTAGTCTTATTGATTAATAAAACAGTAAAAAAAATATTCATTTACAAGTTATGAGGCTTCAAAGTTCATAATTCTATGCACATTTTATGACAACTTTTAGCGTAATAAAATAGGATTAAACGTTTATAAAGGTAAATATATTTTGGGACTAGGAATAGATTATTTATTCGAAAATTCAAATAATTTTATATTGACTAGATACATTCTAAAGTTTGTACGCAATTACCTTTTTCCCAAAACCATTTTAGGAAATTTTACCGTGCTCGTTTCCGCCATCGACATCTTGCATCTCGCCTCCACTTTCTGCACCCCTCGGGTCGGCGGAGGGGAGGTACGACAGCGAGCCGACCGTCGTCGAATGTTACCGAATATTTTTTTTTAAACTTCAATTAACTTTAATTTATGTCATTTATGACAATTACGTATCGCTTGCCAGTAAGAAGTTTCGTAATTTCTTTTATCATAGAGATCCAATTATTATCAGATGCATAACCAGTTAAATAAAATACCTACATCAGTGACATTCTTGACTAAAATCAACTGTCAAAATTCACCTATTATTACAATAGTCAATAGAGCATAGCTAAGGCTGTCACATTGCACAAACTGTATTTTTTTTTTGTAATTCATTTTGTATTTTTTTTTAAATATTTACGTGACTCACCCCCGCCCCGGTATCTGAATGACTGATCAAGTATCATTTCTTGTCAACTATCATTTCCAGATTTTATGATTATTATTTATTTTTAATAAAAATAATCAAGAGTTAGAACTGGTCAGATCCTGGAGACCACCGAGAGTCGAGAGAACACCTCAACGGCATATAGCAGCTACCTTGTGTTTGGGCTTATTTTAATTGTATTGATGAAAACTTTACACAACTTTACACAAACATGATCTGATGATGAAGATGACTGAGGGTCGAGGAAACTTTTCAACGGTATATAGCAGCTACCTAGTGTTTGGGCTTATTTTATTCGTATTAATGAAAACTTTACACAAACATGATCTTATGATGAAGACAACTGCAGAAATTTATTTAATACTAATCTTAGAAATTGTAATCAGCATGGTTTCAACCGACTCCTGTTGAAGTCGGTTTTTTAATTAGAAAATTATATGATTTTTCTTCTTTTTTTTTAAATCCAGCTAAAATTAACTTCATGTACTGTATGTGAAGTAAGATATTATTGTGTACTGTATGGAACCCCTATTAACGATGCACGGTCTAAAAACCTGCCTCAAGAATAAACAGTTTAATTTAAAAAAAAAAAAAATTATAATGTTTTACGGTGTCATACCTACACCACTTACAAGATAAATTGATGTCTCGCTTGGTGTGTCTTCCGCAACAAAACTTACAATAAAATATTTTTTAAAAACCCATTTTAGTTATCTTTATTTACTCCTGATTTATTACTTTTTGAGTAACTACCTACAGCTAGTATTAGTGTCAACCCTAACAATCAAGAAGAACAATATTTATATTTTGAACGACCTTTTGATTTGTAATAAATACAATCGAGCGCGTGTGCGTGTGCATGTTTCTTACTGCTTTTCTATGAGTTGTTCTCTTTCTCACGCGACGTTTGGTGAAACAACAATGTTTTAGGCTTCGCCGACAGCTGAGTTGGTTTTGACAGAATGAGCCTTCTTAATTATAAATGTAATGTAATTAAAAATACATGGCCATCTGTAAAAAGTATGTCAGTCAGTTAGCTGTCATACTTTCAGGCAGCACTAGGTTCTGTGGAAGTTTAGCCAATACTTATACATACAGTGTATTTCTTCATCATCATATCAGTTTATGGACGTCCACTGTTGGACATAGGCCTCCTCCAAACGCTTCCACCCTGCGCGGTCTTGTGCCTCCCTCATCCATCGGCTTCCCATCGTCCTAAGCAAGTCATCAGTCCACCGTGTGAGGGGTCTCCCCACCCTGCGCCTTCCGGTGCGGGATCTCCATTCCAGAACTTTTCTGCCCCAACGGCTATCGATTCTCGGTGTATTTCTTAATTTGCTGTTATTTTATTTGTTATTTTTTAGTAATAAAAAGAAGGAAAACTTGAAATTAAACCCTATACCAATCCGTTTTATTAGTAGGCCAAGTATCCCTTAATATTTTTTTGGCGAAGAAAACTGACATGACATGTAATTGACTGTACTCGTGTAAACCCAAAACAGATTCGTAGTAGTAATGTGTCAGTTAATCTAAATTCAAGAGAGATGCAGTTTTATTACTCCTCATATATTTAGAACCGGTAGTCTGTTTCTTCTTATTATAGATTCGTAATCGTTTATAGTAAAAGTGTTACAGCGTTCTTGTAGTAGATAATTAATGGGTCTTAATTACATTTTATCTTAAAAACTATTTAATTAAAAATGGTTTTTATTGCTTTTAGTATAGCTTATTTTTATTTTGTTTTCCCTTTTGCGTTAGGATTTTTTTAACCTTCTATGCAGTTTGCATCAACTATCCTACAATATATCCAACAGTGTGTAAAGCTCAGGGAAGATTAAACTCATCTTGAAAACCGTAAGAAATCGAATCAAGGGAAAAGAAATGGTCATCTTGCCATTTCGGTCCTTATGAGTGAATATATTATCATGGTATTTAGTAGTTCCAGTACTCCGACACTAGCTTTGTATTTCATTTCATCATCATCATAACAGCCCATTAATGTCCCACTGCAGGGACGGGCCTCCTCCCATGACGGAGGGGTGCTTGGTCTACTAATACCATGCTGGCCAGACGGATTGGTATAGGGATTAATTTCAAGTTTTCCTTCTTTTTATTTGTAAAGATAATATTCACGGATAGTCCCTCATAGTCGGTTTGTACGACACCCATGGGATGAGATGGGGTGATGACATATTGTATTCTTACTCCGTCACCACACGGAGAATTAAGTCGGTAAATAAAGTTAAATTTCATCTTTTCTGGACTCGGACACCTAGCTTCGTATTTTATTTACTTGAATATAAATACCCATCCTTCTCAGTTATTGGTAGTTGGTTTCCGCATTTAGTCCTCTATATCTATAAACCCATAAACATGCATGGGTTCAAGTAGATGTCCTCTTTGAAAGAGTATTTTATTATCTTAAAATAGTTGAAAAGGTCAATTTTAATAACCTACATAAAAGATAACTTATTACTATTATATACAGGTAAAGTGCAAAAATTTAAATCGAATATATCCATAACGTCTCAGAGAGAAACAGGAACTTACGTAATATTAACGTAAAATAAATAATTACTTTTATTTATTTATTTTTAGATACATTTCCGTAATATTACTTTTGCTTTTTGTGACGATGACGGAAGTTAATTAATTATATCCTACATAATATTACTTAATTATATTTCAATTTGTTACGCGAATACTTAGATTTAAAATTTATGAAACGTGTATGTCAAGACTTAAAAATGTAGTATCTGCATTTAAGAACATTATGGAACTTACTAAATAAGATATTGCAGGAGTATTACTTGCTATAAAATACTGCAAAGAGTGCCACCAGACGCCGATGACCGTATGATCACCATTATGGTGGGTATACACGATCTTACCTATCGTCCAAACGGCATGACACTGCTGGCTTGATCCAATCTGCTCAAAAGAAATGAAATTCGATCATGCCATCAATTCTAACTGTCATGCCAAACCACACGAACACACGGTCAATTCTAACTAATCCAATAGGTAGCGTCATGCCGATTGGACGATAGGAAGGATCGTGTATGCCTACCTTAAAACTTCTTCAGGCGTTACTAAAATTTCTTGAACTTGCATTTCACGTGAACACATTTTATGAGGATTAAAAATTCATGCTAAGTAACAAATTGGTCATCGTACTTTGAGTCTGTACTTATCAAATGTGTAATATTAATGTGAGTCATAAACTACATTAAATCATCATTCATTTACCTACAGTAAAATGATCGATTGAGATAATCGTGCTCATTTTGATTTCATAATATATTTTTCAAAAGCACATTTCTTTTAATTTATACTCATTACCAGTTTGACATAATTATTTATTGCCTGTCACCACTTTATTAATCAACACGTTTTAAATTTATTTTGTAATTTTATACACGAAATATGTATTGCTCAAAGTTTGGTTTCTAAATAAAATACTTTTGCACAATATTCACGTGGGACCTTAGTATGGTCACTAACTTAACTAAACTAAATAAAATTATTGGCATTCTGCACCCTTAGCTCGTAGTAATAAATACTAAAATCGTTTTACAAATTACTTCTTCGTTTCCAAATTATTTTAATCAATTTTTAACCAAAACTCTACTAAACTACTTCACTTTTAATCGTATTGAAGAATGAAGTGGTATTTTAATCGTATTAAGTTGTTCGATTTGTTGTTGAGATTGATAAGAAAAATAGATAACGATAGAGCAGAAAGGAAAAAAAACGAACGAAAGAACAATAGGAAAAGGCGTACTCTATGTAAGTACTAAAAAAGATTTAACACGGAATACTCAAACTATTGATCAGCCATGCCAGTTAAATAAAGTTCTTGTATCGTCTCAAATGAATTCCTTTAACAAGTTCGTGCCATTCGTATGACTGATTAATCATTCCTTGTTAGACGCATCAGATAAGATACAGCCAATACATAATATTGTAGATAACATTATACTTATTAGAAGCAAATGGTTTGTTTGTAGTCACGTAACTGCGTGTGTCATATAGACGACTAGCCTTAATTATAATACACTTTCTATAATTTTAGTTCCTATAAAACACATTTCACCTATTATTAACATATCGTATATTTATTTAAAACAATTTGTAAATTAATATAAATAGCTAACTAGAAATGATTAATACTAAAAATTGGTATGTGAATTTAAATGAATACGGATATGTAAATAACTAAGGAAATGTTGTTAAAATGATGTTACTCATTTCTTTTTTATTTTAACTTATTATTAATAACTACACGGGTATTAACACGATTAATTGTGGTAAATATCGAAACTATATATTTACCTTTGAGGCACTCGACGTTTCGGCCATGTTACACCAGCCATTGTCACGAGATGACTTTTTTATTTTAGTCTGTATCGCATAATAATATATCACTTTTTTACATTTTTCCTAAAAGTTAAGTGTTTATTAGCCTAAAAATGTCTCACTTAGAAACTTAATGGGAGTAAGCGAAGTTAGGACTTTGCCTACTCCTGTTCCTCAAAACATCGCGTGGATTAATGTGTAGGTACTTACTTGAAAGTCACATAATACAAGCTTACGTATTATAGGGTACTTAAATATTCACGGACATCTCTACACAGCGCTATCTGTTCTCAAAGTAAGCTAGCTATAACCTGCTTGTGTTATAGGTAACAGA
The DNA here is from genome assembly GCA_905475405.1 of Schrankia costaestrigalis. Lineage (NCBI taxonomy): Eukaryota > Metazoa > Arthropoda > Insecta > Lepidoptera > Erebidae > Schrankia > Schrankia costaestrigalis. The sequence goes on along the minus strand of FR997843.1, from coordinate 9,592,829 downwards.
ACAACGGATATTAATACTAATAAACTGGGCTATAAGGCCTATATTTCGGGATACAAACTCCAACTTACAAAATGTTATATTATTATTTACATTTATTATGTAGGTACTCATACAAACAGTAATAAACTTTATCTAAATATTTAATACCTACGCTTATAGTAATAGACGCTTCTCCTTGTGGTGACGGAGTAAAAATACAAATATGTCACCATCCCATCCCATGGGTGCCGTAAGAAGAACCGACTAAAGGATTATCATCTTAACGAAATAAAAAGAAGGAATACTTGAAATTAAACCCTGTACCAATCCGTCTGGCCAGCGTGGTATTAGTAGGCCAAATATCAGTTGGATATTGATAGGCTGTTATGATGAATAGACGCTTATTTACTAAGGCGTAAGGAATACATTATAGGAAAAGGTTATCTTAATACAAAGCCTAATACTAACCTTTTTGATTCTGTGACCTTTGACGATAACAGACTATCGTTGAAATAATAAGGGTATTGTAGTGGTATTTATTTACATCGTACTTCCGTACATAGTAGGTACTTTATGTTATGGAGGGAACTCGTTCTATTTAACCACGTTATCTTGAGGAATTGGTTTTGTTTTGATCTTTATTCTCTCTAGCTATTTCATTTTATGCATATTTTTTTCTAAGTCTAAGTCAACATATTTAGTTTTTATATATAATAAATAGGGAATAGTGGTAACTTGAACATTCAACACGCGTCGGCAAAATTACTTAATGGTATGTGAACTACTTAAAGGCAGCCGATACAGTCTCCAACTCCTTAGATTTCAATCTTCGTCAGACAAGCCATGATATCCCTACCCCTCTAAAGGTCTGACAAGACAAAGCCTACTAGTAATTTACCCCCTTACTCATAAACGCCTCTTAAATTTTAGTCAATTGATTAATTAGCTTAAACTCTTACATTGTTTTTTATAAGGTTGGTTTTCGTAATAAAAATCTCGCTAAACAGTGATTAAATTTAATTGTAAATCTTTATTAAATAAATTATACATCATAAGCTCGACAGATCATCTCGTTGGAAGTTTCATTGACATCAACTTATTTGACACAAAGAACGAACAGACTCAGAACAAACATCCTGCCTGGGCTTGGAACTCACGATCTTCTGCCAGGCAGTCTCAAACCAAAACTACCATGATAAACAGGCATTTAATGACAGCTTTTCAACAGATTCAAGAATCTGATATGGGGAAAAATAATTACATATAAACTTTTGACTAACGTACTCGTATCTAAATCGTCATAATAATATAAGTTTCCGTTTTCCAATCCTACTGTCACGATTTCGCCCTGATACTGATATTTATATATGGGTATACCTATTTATTTAACAAATCGAGAGTTAACTATATTTAGAGAGCGTTTTGTTATTATGTACCTACCTAAGCAGCTATCCGAACAATGGATTTAGCTAGACTACCTTGAATGAGTAGGTTGAATGTAGTTTTTATGTCGCGGGAAAAGATTTTGATATCTGTGTCTTTTAAGTACTCTGTGTATAAAATTCTTATTTGAATAAAAACTTGGTTTCCTTTTTATTCATTTGAATATGAATATTTATTATAAAAGTAATAACTTTAATATCAGTATGATTAAGTTTCGAAAATTGTCTTTAGATATAATTTGTTTAGGTAGGTACTTTTTTTAGACTTATACATGTAGATTTTTTTCTAAATTAAAATGAAAAAAAAAAAGCTGAAATTAATAAACTGTTTGCCTGGCTTAGTATTTCTAGGAGATGCCAAGCAGTAGGATCATGCTAGAAATATAATATAGCACCCACGCAAACCTTTCATGTGATAAGACACATATTGGAGCAACGAACTTGACTTTTTGAGTAGGTATATTATGTTAAGTAGGTAAATTTATTTATTTAAATAGGACTTAGATATTCAAGTTCCTATGATCACTGGTGAGTATCGGCTCGTGACAATCAAAGCATAGCTATTGTATCTATACAATAGAACGAGGCATCATTAAAAAGAAAGAAAAAGTGACATTACAATAAAAGTAGGTCACTGATTTTCGGTTATTTGCGTGAAAACTTTTTGTTTACTTATGAAAGTGGTTACTGTATTTTAGTAATGATTTTTGTTATTAGAACGCTCTGTAAACATACATAGGTACATACATAAACTCACGACTTATCCCGTCCGGGGTAGGCAGAGAGGACATAAGTAAGACCTAATCTTAGCATTCCATGGATTCTCCGTGCGGGTGCCGGGTCCATCGCGTGATAGAGGGCGGAACACTGGCGTAACAGCGTCTGGGACTTACGACCCAGATGTAGGTTTAAGGAGGCCCCCTTACAACGCGTTAGCGGTCACCTTCACTGTCTGCCATGTTCCGTCCTCTACCTATCCAAATTTGGTAGGAACCTAACAATGCCGTTTTGGACATTCGTGATAGTAGAGAGCTTACTGAAGTTCTCGGCAGTCCTAGTTCTTTTAATAGATTGTAGAGGGATTTAGCTGGTGTACCCCTCGCACCTATTTCCACGGCATACAGAGTAACCCTATAGCCATTTCTGGTTATCTCATTTGTCAAGTCAAAGTATTTATTTGTCTTAATTGCGTGGTCTTTAGGGATGTTAGTTTCCCACGGTACCGTGAGCTCAATAAGTACTACACGCTTTTTCAATTTTGAGTAGAGGAATATGTCTGGTCTCAACGGCGACACGCAGATATCCTCCCGGATTTTGTATTGTGTTTCATACGTGTCAACCAGTAGAGTCCAATCGTCTGTCGGACTCAGGACCGAAAAAGGCTTGTAGGTGGTCTTTTTAGTAGTGCCTTCCTTAAAAAATTGGATGTTTTGTCTTTCATTCGTAGTCAGTCCTTTTCTAGCTCTGGCAATCGACAGACTCACTGCCTCGCGTATAATCTCTAATACTTTGTCGTGACGTTGCGAGTAATGACCCCTATCCAAAAGCACTTTGCAGCCTACCAATAAGTGTCTTGCCGTACCAATTTCTTTGCCACATTCTGTGCATTTTTTGTCCGTGGCTTTTCCCCATCTTACAAGATTGCTTTGATCGGGGAGAGTCAATTGAAAGGCGTTGAGGTAGAATTTAAGTAATGCTGGTGACCAGTCGTAAAGCAAAGTGCGCCACTTCAAGGCTAAAGGTATACAGTAGTCCCCTAGAGTAACCCATTCATTTTGCATTTCTAGGTTCATTGCGTGCACTCTGTAGCTGTTATTCTCATCTTGGTTTAAGAAGGATTTTATAATTTCTTTGTCCGATTGACTTTCCGTGTTTCCTAGACCTACTCTACTTAAACTTCTACTTTAAAAAAAAACATAAATGTAAACATATGGAAAGAATATGTTCCCTCACCACTACATAAGTTTTCTTCTACTTTTTCTTTACTGGTATCACTCTTCATAAAGTAGCCGTATTGATGACTTCTAGGTACAAATGGCAAGCTACCAACATACCACCTCTCCTCTCTGTTACACCTCTTATAATTATATATTACCTACTTACTCTTATAATTTCTGAAAACCAAGCACACTATCCTTACTAGAAAGAACTTGAAACGTCTGGCCAGCATGGACTACTTACTGGAACTAGAAAGTCCGTCAAGCTACCCATCTTATAAGGAGTCTCTTTCCTGCAAATATGACAATAAAGGAGAGATAAGAAAAACTCTACTTTACTTGAACAGTTTTGTTTAACAAAAAAAAACTGTCTAAACTGTGCGAGCTAAGCTAAACCAACTTAGTTTAGCCGGCGGTGGACGTTCGACATGGGCTGATTTGAATGGGTAGAAACACTCTGATATTTTCTAAATTTGATGTTAAAAGGTTCAGGCATTATTTTAATGTGCCTTTAACATACGAGTTAGTTCATGATTAAGTATATCCAATAACGCAATTAATAAGTAATTAAAATGCTAAAATTCGTTTTCAGAAATTAGTTTATAATTTTTTTAACAGCGCCACCTATGTTTTATAATACAAAGCGCGTTACTTGTTTTATACGGTGTTAGTTCAGGTATACTTCATAAGATGGCGCTTTGTTAACAAATTCATAAGTTTACCGCGCAAGTAAAACAGATGGCGCTACTAAACCGTAATGTCTGAATGTAATCAAGTTAAATGAAAAAATATATAATATTATATTCCTTAATTATGATAAAATTACATTCGGACTGTTTACTAGAAACAGATACTGTTATTGTGTATTTTTCATATTTTAAAATAACTTTTACGTAGTTTGGTATAATTTTATAAAACTATTTGGTGTAGTGTTATTTTATTAGTAAGTAACTAGCAAAAATATTTACAATATAAAGAAAAATAAATGGTTAGATTATTTTTACTGTAATAAATATCTATGTAATAATTAGGATAAAACTTGAAATAAATAATTCTTAGATTAATTTATTAATTATAATTTACAAATAAGTACGTAGGTAAGTAACATTAGGCAGCATAAGTATATCATTCATGTAGAAAAAAGCAATAAATTAAAAACGACGACGTTGTGTTCAAGTTCAGCGCATGTCCAGATAAAAATTTATTATTAATAAAAGACATATAACTTTCTGGTTTTGTAAGACCATAAACGCGTTGCCCGTGTAAAATTGTATGTCCAGCCTTCTTGTTCGGAGCATCTCGTTTAATTTTTTTCCTTGTTGAAGATATATCAGACGCATTATCCTGGAGGTTTGGTATCGGGGGGGAAGAGTGGGGGAAGAGGAGGCAAGTCGCGCCCGTGCGCGTGCGCATAACTCGAGCGTGACGTCACGCGAAGGCCCAGTAAAAAATGCCATGAACCCGATCGTCAAGGCCTTCGAGCCTCCTGCATTTACATGTTATTATACCTACATAGTAATGAGATTTGCTCACGTTTCGTCCAATGGCAAAGGTGCATGTCTAGGTGTTAAATCTTTACCTACTCGCTACACGTGCCTGTTTAAATTAGATTCTAAGAAATAAGATAATATATTATTTTGCTTGGACCAAGACGGAACAAAATAAGAACAAACCAGCTACTTAAATTAACTGTCAAATACAGAGATCTCATGCAAAAATGAATCTGAACATTTTGACAGGTTAAAAATATAAGACATCTGTCAAGACCAATGACAGTTTGGTTTAAAAATAAAATATTTTTGATCATTGTTAAACAAATGACAGTTTAGGCATTCTCGAATATTAGATAATTATATTTTGTGGTACTTATAGGAACAATTAAATACTTTATAATACACACACTATATAAATACTAAGTAAGTATTAGGTACAATTCGTTTTCAATGTGAAAAGTCAAGCAATTGATTATTAGTTTTTATTCAATTGTATACTTATTTACAAGATAATCTGTTCAAGGATACACCCATTAGATACATAAAAATAATGATAACTTATAATATCTATTTCTTTATATCACGGCTATGGACGGGTAAAACTAAAAAATATTTTATCAGATGGGTTGTATTGTGCTTACCTTTCGACGAGGTATTAAAATATTACGTATTGTTATAACCAGACAATTTACTACCAGGAGGGTACAGTTCCTCCTGCCCGTACAGTTATAGGTTTTAAGACACCCATAGAATGAGATGTGGAAGTAATAATATGTTTTTTGTCTCCGTCAAATTAGTAAGCCACATCAAAATCTCAACATTGCTAAGTACTTTTGTAACAAAACTTGATTGAAACATAAAGCAACATTGTAATGAGAACAAACATATTGCAAACATACCAAAGTTCGAAGAAATCCAATTACAGGGATATTTACAAGCCTCTCACTAATATAATATGTTATCAATCTTAAATTTTAATGGTCAACTCTCAGTATTATTGTGAGTCATATTAAAAGAATGCAGTCACGACTCTTTAAACTAAATTCGAATGTGTCTTACTTAAACAAACAAAAAACAATGCACAAAACAAAACATTGAATTTAAGATGAAAAAAAGAACAAAAATGTCTTCTAAAAACGACCCTTAAAGTTCTGCAAAGTGATATAAAAGTTTTTGGTCACGTACGTTTCTGTTGGGCCACTTTAACTTTATGACCCTACAGAAGAATGGATGTAGTCCATGTCATAGTCATCTTATCTTAGTTCCATACATACAAAAATAATAGTATTAACAAAACAAGAGCTGTGGCGTGGCGGCGTAATTTGAACCCAACAAATACGGATTGGTGTCTTGTATCGTGCTTCAAATTTGAATTCAGTTTATTAATATTTTCTCTCTTTTTGTTACAGGTGACAGTATGGGGTAACAGCACAGTTGCAGAAATAGCATGTGAACCATTAAATGAAATTGGAGCTACAGTAGCTGGTATACCTTCAGCTCCTATATCAGCTCCATTATCACTACCGATGGGAGGGGATCTACCATTACCGAATGCGTTTACCACGCCGCCTCCATCTCCCCCAGTTGCATTACTCTTCCTTGGAGGATCCAAAGCTCCGGTGGAACCAAGAGCTTTAGCGGCAGTTTTGGAAGGAGAAGTGCTAGTAGTGGATTATCAACCCCCGCAATGGGATGGAAGGAATTTGGAGACTTTCATCGCTTGGGAAAAGATTTATGGTTAGTACAATAATTTTGTTATACGACTCTTAACGAGACAAATAATTTGCTCCACTGATGATTCTTCACGTTCCTAATATAAATCTTAGTGTATACATGGCGGTTTCCACCCTTGTAGCTACCATGTTTAACTTCACTTACTTGCAGTGGATAAATCCCACTGTTACACAAGTTTTACTAGTACTTGATCTAGTCAAGCACACACTTGTAAATAAAATATAAGTGTACTCACAATATCGCGTACCTTATTTGCCAAAATACACTTGAGTTCAAACGATGTATTGAATTTAAACTTTCATTAAAAAGTATTCTTCGTACTAATGCACAAAGTATATTCATTCAGTATTCAAAAGGCAAACTCAGCAATGTTTGTAGAAAGCGGTTTGGCAATAATACGTATACGCATGCTATTGTCCGGTAATCTTTCCTAGAAGGCGCTTTATGCATTACGTATGCAACCATCGTGACTACCATTGTAACTTCACTCAACTACTGATTATAGACGTGATGTACTTAAGATATTATGTTATACTCTCCCAAAACTAGTTTAGATTTACTATCTTACTTGCAATTATAATCGTAAGTCATAGGACATGATTTTGTTATGAAGTACAGCCACGAGCAATAATATGTACACATTTTCAAATTTTCTAAACTATCTGCACGTTTATCTAGACATTACAATATCAAAATGAATTCGTAATTTAGAAGAGGTTCCGTACAGTTTTGAATTAATCTTCGAATTTTCAATTTTGGATTGACAGAACTTTAGATAACTGGTTTACAAAATGCGAAAATGTGTACATATTATTGCTCGTGACTGTACATAATATCAATATCATGTAGGGTGTTGTAAACATTGGATAAGTAAATAAATTATATTTTACAGTTGTTATAATCCCCTAGAGCAGTGTAGAAGGCTCCCGGTCATTTTTGAAACATTGTTGCTTTGGTAATATTGTCCAGTTATACTGCATTCTCTCTAAGTTGGTAATTTACCGTACTATAACAATAATAATAAAAAACACCAGAAGTGAGCTACATGTAAGGTGAATCATTTAATCGATGTGCAACATAAGCTCAGTGACACCCACGCACATACTTGTACGTATATTGTGTTTCAAGTAACACGGTCAATAACCGACAATTATACTAAACTGGTGTATACCTACGAGTACCTTATACAATTTGCATGACAAATGCTTTCTCTTTTTTTACAGCTTCAACTCTGTGTTCGGCGGTGGAACTTTATGGCAAGCCGCTACTACGTGCCGCTGTCATCACCAAAGAAGAATATCACCTGTTATTCTACTATTTAGAATCGGTCTCTGAAGCTAGTGAAGCCTTGACGGAACGTATGAGAAAATACATAGACTCAGGTTTACTTAAAAGCGAATACAAGCCTGAAGACGAAGAAACGAATTTATCGGAGAATTCTATCATAGACGAGGATCAGAAACATAGTTTACTGAATGAACTAATTCAAGAAGGTGTACTGACTCAGCATGATGTCGATTCTTCCTCGATGATAACAAGCTCGGAATTTAATGGTTCAAATATAACCGACAATAGAAAAAATGACGATGATAGTCGATCAAGTGTTTCCTCTGTAAGTCTACGCAAAGTGATTGTCGACATTCCAATTGATTGTGATGAATCAGTGACCGACAGCTCTATTATAGAATCTAGCGATAATGTGACAACTGTAACCATTAGAAGTGGCGGACAATGTTGCGCTGACCACAGGATATCAGCTGATGTTACAGATAACGTGTGGGCTAATGTAAGGTGGGATTTCCTAAATCCCAGTGATTTTGGCTACGATCAAATACCAAGTGTAAAGAGAAGTCGTTCCGACTCAGCAATAACCCCTGTATCACAGCGGAAAAACGAAGATTTATATGAACGTCTACATGATCACGGCATTGAAGCTGAATCTTGTGGAAGTATAACTCCATATGAATCAATTGAGGATTTATATGATTGTATAAAAAACTCTCAGTACAGCAGCGCGGCAGCGGAAGAGTCCTCACCGTCAACTGAGAGCCAATCGGAACCTCAATTTCCGGACTACTATGAAAAGTCGAGCACAACTCGTCAGAGTTCAGCGAGTAGCGAAAAAAGCGGTGCCTCATCCGCTTTTCCGTTTTCGAAATGTGGTTCGAGCGATTCAACGGACGTGTTTACGTCGTGCGAGTCCGCCAGTGGAATAAGTACTTTCGCTGTGAAAAGTATTGCAGATTCCTTGAAGTCTCGGGAATTGCCATTGCCTCCAGCGGAAGGGAATTCAAGTGAAAGCGCGATACTTTTAAAACAGTTATTTAGTGGAGAATTACTGGACGCTTATGGAGAATTTCTGTCTGCTTATCCTTATGCACGAGCTTTGCTGCGTCGAAAAATTCGTCGTGACGAGCACTTCACAGCCCTCGCGGACATACGGCGAGGAGCTGCGAAGCACACTATTAGCGACTACCTCGAATTACCGGTAAGTACCCTAACTATAAGCAATGTCAACGCTATTACATACAATTGAATTAATGCCTTCACGTATTGTTAGAGTGACAACTATTACGAAAGTCAGTAGGATAAATGTTTCTTCATTACACTTGACCTTACGTAGAGTTCGTTCGGATCTAAGGTGGAACTATATGAACGTGTCAAATGTGCTCATTACATTTAATCGGCAAAGAAAATGAGAACAATGCGAGAGTGGAGGTAGATTGATTTAGATCAAGAGGTTTAATCGCGAGCGAGTGCGACAATGATCCGTGCGACATGGGCACGCGCGGTCCATTCAATGCTAATGGGCCGGAAGAGTGCGCACGTGTAGCTCTCTCTCGTGATTACTACACACATTGTTTCCCTCATCACTCGATGCCGCAGCAATTTCAGTTTCAAATTACAGAGACATTGCTATATTATTAATACTAAACCTAGGCCGACACGAAACTTGTCTCTGAAAATATATTTATATCAACTTTGTATGTCATATCATATTACCAATAGTAATTATTTTGACATTAACGTAAAGTATAAAGTATTTGATACGTACATTTACTTGATATTAAATTACAGTTTACTCAGATATCAATTAATAAACGGAGTTCATAGTGTTAATTGTATATAATTTCTTTACATACATAATATTAATAACGCACACGTGCTGCATTAAAAACATAAGACTGTTTGGCGTTTACAAATGATAAGAGAAATTAGTTCAATAATGTTTTTGTAGTAACGGCTCCTCTCTATATGTTTAATGTTTAACATTATTATACTACAAACTTGCTCATATATTTTGCCTTATCAAATTATATACTTTAGAGTAACAATTAATTAATATCATCGCGCCGATATGTCTAAAATAAGCTTCCAGGAATCTCTGGCCTACACATGAAAGTTCTACTCGAGTTGAGTCAGACTCATCACGAGTAGAGTCTTGTCGTGACCATGGCTGGTGTAACCTGGCCGAAACGTCGAGCGGCTCAAGGTAAATAATTAAAGTGTTTACCTAAAATCTATACGCGTTAATACCGGATAATATTATTATAATAATAAAATGAAACGCGAAAGTTTCAAAGTAATTACGAAAGTTCAAATTCGATAATTTATATTACTTTTTGAAATCAAAAATGTAAAGTCTCTCTGATAAAGCGAATATAAAATAGCACTTAAAAGTTCAACTACGATCCTACATAAGTCGTTGTTACTCTTTTAAGTATTCTAGTACAAGAACGTGTAAAATGTATTCGTGATTCTGATTCTATCGACGCGACTCGCACATTCAATGATAGTTACAAAACGCTCTACTCTAGGGCTGACTCAATAAACAAGCTTGAGTTAGTTTTACTTCTTAGTTTAGTTCTATTCTTGTGAAAATACAGTCTTTTATTTTTTTTAAATGACAGTCTTATAGAATATCATAATTCTTATAGATCGAAGGAATATAGATTTACAATTATGGACGACATTGAACATTGTTATAAATTATAATCTAGCTGATCTACGCAATTGCATTTGCGTCACATGTTTAGACTATAGCTTTTTAAATAATAGACTATGTGTAAACAATTTTTTTTAGCTTTATAATATTAAAAGTGGTTACCTACGGTACATATGGTGTATATGGTGTCAACACCCTATGTCTGTCCGTGGATGTTGTATACCCCAACAAAGAAAACTTCACAGATATTATTTTTACAAACTGAAAAAAATGAACCTTTTCATTTAGCCCAACATCTACTATATAAAAATAAGTCGGGTTTTCCTTCCTGACGCTTGAACTCCAGAACGCACCAACCGATTTCCACGATTTTGCATTCGTTGAAAAGGTCTCGGGCTCCGTGAGGTTTATAACAAAGAAAATTCAGGAAAATATTCAACAGAAAAGCGGGAAAATAATGCCCGTGCGAAGCCGGGATGGGCTGCTAGTTATAGTATAAGTCTAGCTAAATATTAGTATTTTCATTTCAAGCTTCCCTCTTTACTATAAAGTTCGTCTCTGTTCTGGATTAATAAACTAATATAATGAAATAACTCAAATAAGACAATGATAGCGAATTACGCCGTAACATCGACTATGTGCTAACGCAATCAAGAAAGAAAATTCTTATTTATCGCCTATTTCAACTCATCTACACGGTATCTAATAACAGGCTTTACTCTGTTGTATGCAGATTTAAAATAGTAGGATTTAAATACAGATTTAACAAGGCTTAACTTCGACATGTCCGCTGCATTTTCTTTTATTATGTTTAAGCTGAAGTTATAGACCGTATATGAAGTTACGTGACATTTTTTTAACAAGTTTACGAAGATTAGTTGCGTACAGAGAAATGTAAATTGTGTTGGATTAAATTTGAAGTAAAACCTTATTTGTATTTATTTTTGTTACGGCAATCGCGTTGAGCAAGTATTGATGTTGCCACATCAAAGAGGTTGTTTCAGTTTTAACTGACTCCAAAAAAAAAAAGGTTTGAAAGGAGAATTTTTTAATTCTTTTTTCAAATCAGTAATTTCTTCATCATAATCATAACAGCCCATTAATGTCCTACTGCATGGACAAACCTCCTCCCATAAGAGTAATTTCTTAATCAATTAAGAATAGGTATTTTTGATTTTACTATAGTTAGTTTCATACGCTTTGCTGTTGTATATTTGATGTGTTTGTTTAAATTTTAGTTGGTTTATTGAGTACTTTGATCTTTTATCCATAAAACTATTTCGGTTTTCATAAACTCACGCTAAAATAAAATATTTAATAAGTAAACATAAGAGTAGTGATTGGTTTTGATTAAAAGTCAAGTGCTTTTCGCATCTGTTACCACAGGTCAATGAATTTTGTAAAAGGTAATAAATAGTTCTTTACGTCCTTTTAATAAAAGTATAATTTTAGTGTAGTATAGTTTTAGTACCTTTGTGTATTGATGATGTAGCATTACTCATACCATAGATACTATGGGATGAGACGAAGTGGCCAATAAGAACCGACTTTAAGGAAATTTGCAGATACATATTATAATATTGTCAATTTTCACCATCGTCGAATTAGAAGTCCATGGTATTCTATTTCTGTCATTGGATGAGACCCGTCGTTTCTTCATGAGGAGATTAATGAGTTTCCCCACTGACATAGAACAGTCACTACTTAATTAAAATGTACTATATACAGGGTGTCCCAAAACCCGACGTTAACTTGAAACCAGGTGATAAGGCAAGTCATGCTGGTTATCAGAAAAATATAAAATAAATTCTAAGTTGCATGGTTGTAAAGTTATAGGCATTTGAAAAAAAAACGCAAAAATTCACACCCTGTGACAATCTTTTCACTCCTGTTGTCACAAGTCTTAACTTTTTCCAACTTTTTTAAGATTTGTGACAACAGGAGTGAAAAGACTTGGCATTTTTTTTATACTTTTCTGATAACCAGCGTGACTTGCCTTATCACCTGGTTTCGGGTTAACGTCGAGTTTTGGGACACCCTGTATATTTAGAATATAAAAATGTTCTATGAATATTTAGAATATATAATAGAATACTCTTATTATTTGAATAAGTCAGCAACTATTTTAATTTAGTAAACTTAGTTTACCAATAGAAGAAATTTTATTTTTTAAATCAATCAGTATTTTTATTTGTACAAAAAGAATGTCACGGCAATTATGTAAATACACCTACACACTACAAAAAATATTCCTGACAACAATAATTCTACAAAATATAAACAACCGTTATCCAGTAGTATACACAGCCACACATCAAGTTAAACATTTTCATTTGAAATTGTGTCTTATTTCAAAGTATTAAGGTACATGAGTGTCTAGCTTGATAAGTTGCTGTGTATACTAAAATGCTGAGAGTCACGCAAGCGAAGTAAAATCGCCGGCGGGCTACAGTAGTGATACATAGCAATTCTCTTATCAGATTTTATTGTAACATTCTGCGTAATGTGAATGAATGGAGATATAGTTACCTGATTAAATAGGTTCGTTTAACTACGTATCATCTTACTAGGAAGTAATCGGCTGAGTAGTTGAGTCGTTTATTGTGGAGAAATAAAATGCTGCGGATAGCTTAAAAGCTTAGTCTATTTGGTGATGGGCTAAGAATACGAAATCATCAACAACTTTGAATCATCATAACAGCCCATTAATGTCCCACTGCAGGGAGGGGCCTCCTCCCGTGACGGAGGAATACTTGGCCTACTAATACCACGCTGGCCAGACGGATTGGTATAGGGTTTAATTTCAAGTTTTCCTTCCCTCTATGTAAAGGTAATATTCACAGATAGTCACTAAGTCGCTTTCTACGACACCCATGGGATGAGATGGGGTGGTGACATATTGTATTCTTACTCCGTCACTATACGGATAGGTAACAACTTTGAACAAAAAATAATCTAAGGACCTATTTGAAAGTGTACCTTTGGTATTACTTAAAAATATGTTTTTAAAACTAGCCAACAAATGACTGAATGCCAATTAATAAATGTTTAATATATATAACCAAAATTATCCTTCTCGTCTTGGAATTAGTTAAATAACATTTAATAATCTTGTAAGTCTATTAAGTACACTAAGTCATGAAGTAACCCTAAACTTTAAGCTCGTTTTACACTAACTCATACCTAGTAGGAAATAAAATGCTTAAAGTTACACTGCCAGTAATAAATTTTAACTAAGAAACCAGAAGGAAGTAACCGAACAACGTATCATCACATTATAATGCTGTATTATACAAAATGTAGTTATAAAACTAATTATTACTTCCATACAATAATAATAACATCTGACTTAGCCCCTTCCATATTATGTTTCCTTATATACTTCGCCATGTAATTTTAATACTGAGATTTATTATCTTCGCGTAGTTATATTGTGTAATAGTAAATTACATCAAAATTATGTCTATTGTTTAGTAAGTTAAAATTTTGTTGCATAACAACCCTTTGATATTTTAGTACAAAGACTTGGCCTAGTAATACTATAAATAAATAATCCTCACACATTCACACAACGACCTCTAGTCCCAAACTAAGCTGAGCTTGTACTGTAGGTACTAGACAACGGATAAACATACATAATTATTTTTTTAAATACATACTTTTTACACGTAGAAAACACCCAGACCAATGCAAACAATCATGTTCATGCACACAAAGATTTGCATTGAGCGGGAATCGAACCCGAGAGCTCTACGTAGCAGTAATGTTATAGGTATAACCACTACGCCACAGAGGTCGTATGTCGTCGTTCTATATTGGCCTGACCGTATACCTATTCGTATAGGTTTTTTTTATTATGACAAGTTTCTTTTGTTTACGTAGTGATAATATCAGCGTACTTACTTACTTACTTTACTTAGTGGGTTTTAGGATACTTATGGAATGAAAAAAAGGTTCTAGTGCGCGGGAAACGTATTACCTACTTGTAGAATACGATTCAAGTTTACTTGCCATACACCTAATTCTGCGCCTACCATGAGTTACCATTAACATTTAAAATAAACTAACAATAAAGGATATTCAATCAATCAATCAACACGCGCCACAGAACTCGGTCCTTCCGCATCCAGTCCGACCCAGAGACCTTTATGAGGTCGTCGTACTGGATGCGGATGGATGTAATAAAATAAATTGCTTGCTTTCAAATTCACAAGTGTTAATAGGTCTGTAAGAGTAGAATCACAATCGTACATCGCATCGTACAGTTGTTATCTGTAGTGTGAACGCCGAGCATCGCCGCTTGTCGTGCTTGGAATACTAAACGATTCGGAGTGAGCTTTCAAATTTAGATAGATATGATTTATATCTCCTCCTTATATACTTAAACTACGCCATCTAGTCTCCACATAAGCAAACTAATATAGGTACTACGGTTTTTGTTTTATAAGTACAAACATTTTCCAAAAAGCATATATTATTAATAATTCAAACTGACATTTACACGCTTACAGAATCAAATCCGCGACTTTTGGTCTGGCGAACAAACACTAATTACTACACAATTTTGACCATCAATATACCGCTACTGTAGGGTGATCACCACCCCAACTTACTCCGTGAATGTTAGCAGTAACCATAAAACCAGACTAATAAATTACACTTTCATTTTTTTTGGAAACATGTAATGGAAAACTCGACGTTAAACCCTATACTAATCCGTTTGGCCAGCGTAGTAGTACGCCGTGATAAGCCGTGGTATAGAGGAAGCTCGTCCCTGCAGAAGAACATAAATGGGCTGTTTGGATACCGTTATGTGACCACGACAAACGCTTAAACTCGATCAAGGTCGATCCTCCCTGTCACCAGTAAGTAGACTAGCGCCAGCAGTTTATTACACGCCCCTTGCTCTTTGCAGAGCTATTTCAAGCATCTCAATTAACCATGTAAATGACATCTGAGATTGAACTGATTACCTGAATACTTGCAAACTAGTTGTACTGGGAAAATTATGATAGATAATTGTGTTCTGCATTGCTTTAAGTTTTTGATTTATGTCAACTTATTTTGATATGTCGGATAATGCAATATAACTGTATCTTATACTGTGACACAAACTAAATACGTACCCCGTACTGCCCCTACCCTGGGGCACGATGAGGTTTTCCTTAAAGTTTAATAAAACGCAATGACGCAACTCTGGCCATTTGGATTGGTTTAGGTTTGTTTAATGTTCTCTTACCTTGTCTTGCAGTAAAATTATGCTTATCGAACCTTCCTTTTATAAGATCCTTATGACGAGAAAGAAGGGTGATATTTAATTTTGGAGTCTTCGTAAGCAAGTCGACTTTAATGCAAATTAATATTCTTAGGTTTTAAGCCAATATTTTTCTTATCTACTTATTAGTTTTTAACAATAGAAAAAAGTAATTATATGCTACTTTCTTTTGTATCAAAGTAAGTTAAAACTTTATCCTTTTTACGAAAAATACCTACAATACAATTCCACTTAAGTTTAAGTAGTAGGTACTTACTCTCTTTACATTCAGAATATTCTACGAATTCGTAAGTAACAAAAGGCCCTTCTTTTTATTGCTCGATTTATCTCAAACATTAATCTGGTGTTGAAAGGTTTTTTTAAACGCATATTTGTTGTTATTGTAGTAAAGCAATAAAATTCAGTCTGCCAATGGCGCCAAGACTCGCAGTCCGTTTGTCATTTATCTAAAAGTTACTTCTTTTAATCCATTTTAAAGGAATGTAATCCTTATTTGTATTTAGCTAAAGTTTCAAGTTTTAATGTCACGTTTGAATGCGCATCAACGTTTGAAATGTATCTTTAGGAATTCAATTTGAATTTTTATTGTGACATGCGAAAAGTATAAAACGGGCAGACATCTTTTATTTGATTCTGCATAGGAACATTACTATTTTATAGTGCTTGGGATATAACTGAGACTAGATTTTTTACTATCACTGTTTATCACAGTAATAGTGATGTATCGATACTATGTAAAACTACTAACTTTATTAGTCTTTGATGTGATTTCTAACATGAGGAGTTAAACATATCCCCATTACTCATAAACGCCTCTTATATTTTAGTCAATTGATAAGTTTAGGTAAATTCTTATTTGTTTGGTATAAGGTTGGTTTTCGTAATAAAAATCTTGCTAAACATTGATTAAATTTAAGAGCCGTTTATGAGTAAGGGGGGCGAATCTGTATGATTATAACTATCGTTAAGTGCATGCTGTTAAAGTTAGATAGTTATAAGTATAACGTTCCTGTGATTTTGAGCTAGAAAGGTTTTAAAAAATCGACTCTACCTATAATTTATTGTATACAAAACTTAACTATTTGACATATGACAGCAGAGAAAACCGTTGTAGTCGGTTTGACCCTATGCCATTGACAATCCTGAGCGTCGTGAAGTTTCTTAGGACTTTTCACACGTAAAAAATGTGTTATAAAAACTAATTTAATTAAATTATTAAAGAAAACTTTGAACTAAACGACCCCTTCTGACCAATAAGTAAGAACTATTATTATTTATAATTTTCTCGATCTTTAGAAACCCATATTATTATAAAAGTTGTCTAATTTCTCCATAATTGTACGAAGAAGGTTATGTTATGTATCGTAAACTAAATAATTTTATCGCACCCGAATACCGTTTATGTTTATGATACTCTCTGGCCAATAAATATGTTATTGGTATAAGTGTCAAAAGATTTTAATTAATATAATAATATTATATTAATTAAAATCTTTTATACAGAATAAACAGACTACATTTTATGGTTCCATCAATTAGGTATATTATTGAATAAAATGATGTTCTTCTTATGTAATTGATTAAAACGCCGATTACACTACCCTACATGTAGGACCCTACATGAGGTAGTGCACTGAATGAGGTAGGGCACTACATGAGGTAGTGCACTAAATTATGTAGGGCCCTACATGAGGTAGTGCACTACATGAGGTAGTGCACTAAATGAGGTAATGCACTACATCTCTGATATGTAGTGTCCATCCAGATCTAAACAGAGCTAACTCAAAAATTGACGTTTTTGACTTTTACACACAGTCGAATTCCTTGATTCGTTACGCATCGACCACGAAAACAGATTTAAATATATCAACACTACACGACGCTAGATGTCGTAAGGAGTCTTTTTTGTTGGATAAACGGACTCCGCTCCTCGGAGTTATTTTGATTTTACTGACTACATCTGACATTTTTCGTAATTTTATTTTGAGTTGTCTTTATTTTAACGATTAGTTTCAAGTGTCTCTAAGAAACATTTTGAGTTAAACTTGTATTGCTGGTCTACATCTAGCGTCGTGTAGTGTAGACTCGTATATTTAAATCTGTTTTCGTGGTCGATGAGTAACGAATCAAGGAATTCAACGACCTTGGTGGCGTGACGGTAGCGCAAGCGGCTGCCGTGCAAGACGTTGTGGGTTCGATCCCCAAGCAGGACAATAATTTGTGAGATCCACAAATTATTGTCCTGGTCTGGGTGTTCTTTGTGTCCGTTAATTGATGTTTGTAAAAGGTCCCCGCGACACAGGGCATGATACCTAGTGCGGGAGTTGTCTTTAAAAAAAAAAAACGAAAAATAAACTGTGTGTAAAAGTCAAAAACGTCAATTTTTGAGTTAGCTCTGTTTAGATCTGGATGGACACTACATATCGGAGATTGGCGAGTCCCGACCGCCCTACATCATGTAGTGCCCTACAACCTCATGTAGTGCACTAGCTCATGTAGGGCCCTACATGTAGGGTAGTGTAATCGGCGCTTAAGTAAATAAAATGAAACCTATTTTATTATAACATTCAAAAAAACTACCATTACGTAGAGAACATAAAAAAACTAAATAATAAATATTTTTATGTATAAAAGGTAAATCAACGTGGCATGTTTAAATCTCCCGTTTATATAATACTAGCTGATACCCGCGGCTTCACCCGCGTGGTATAGGTAGCCTAAATGTTATTCTACGCCCTAATCTACTTATATTATAAATTTCATCAAAATCCGTTCAGTAGTTTTTGCGTAAATGAGTAACAAATAAATATCTATATACTTACATCCTCACAAACTTCCGCATTCATAACATTAGTAGAAAAAGTAGGATTTTTACAATAATGAAACCATTGAGGCAATATGTACTACGTACGTAGTACATATTACCTCAATGAATGAAACGCGATAGTTTGAAAGCTAAAAAAATAAATTATTACATTTTGAGGGATAATAACAAAACAAATTAAGAGATAGGTAGAGTGTACTATATGGTGGGATTGCAAATACGTGTTTCAAATATCAAGTTTCTTAAAGTCAAATAACAACGACAATCAGAATACAAATGAACATACGCGAGTACACATAAATTCTTTTGTACAGTCAGCTTCAAATATACAGATAAAATATCCCAATTTAACACGTTCCTGGTATATGATTAAAGTTATGTTAAGTTAGTTAGTTATTATGTTGATTTATATGTGGTACATGTGCATTGTTTTACTATTGTGTCTGCTGGCGGCACTGTACAAGGGTTTAAGGGAACTCCAGAACAGAGTTAAAAAATGTCTTTATATTTTTGTATACTTTGAATGAACTTATGGTTTTGACAATGATGATGTACTATGATTTGAACAAGATCCACATATCAGTATTTTGGGTGTATTGATTTGATATATTTAATCTCTTTAGGAGTTCCCTTAAATTCGGATATGATGTCCATCACTTCAAAGATGACTAGCAACCCACTTTGCACGGGTGCAATATTGTACATGTAAAAAACATATAAACCTTCCTCTTGAATCACTCTATCTATTGAAAAAAACCGCTTCCAAATCCGTTGTGAAATTTTAAAGGCTTAGGCATATATAGGGACGGGCAGACATTACAGCGAATTTGTTTTATACTATATAGAGAAGCTGACTGTACAAGGATACATTTCACCAAAACCCGTTGACTCTCAGTCGACCTTAAAAGAAGTAAACATTAACGGTACAAAAAATATAATGAACGTAAACAACCCGTCAGATGGTTTATTACATAATTGATGTTATCAGTAATGGTTAATTTGTTAATGGCGTTATTTCTAACCCTACTAACAGCAACTCTAACGGTACATGAGTACTACATTTATTTGTTGGTTGATGAACTATTAGTTGGTGACGTTTGTGCCACAAAACAGAGGGCACAGAAATACATCTTAAGTTAGCACCTCATTGCTTTACCTATTTATCTTTTTTTAAAGGTGAGCTTTTGTTTTATCCGCGTGGTGACGGAGTAAGAATACATTATGTCACTACCCCATCTCATACCGTGGGTGTCGTAAAAACCGACTAAGGGACTAACCGTGAATATTATCTTTACGAAATAAAAAGAAGGAAATCTTGAAATTTAACCCTATACCAATCTGTCTGGCCAGCGTGGTAGGTATTAGCAGGCCAAGTATCCCTCCGCCCCGGGAGGAGGCCCGTCCTTGCAATGGGACATTAATATGCTGTTATGAAACTTAGATTGCGCGTTCTTTTTTGTAAATAGTCTTCTATACCTACGAGTATTTCTGTACTATGCCACTGTTCACAAGTACAAAGACTTATTTAACTGTAGGTGTGCACCATTAGACAAGATAAAAGTCTATATATCAACATCAGCTCATAAATGTGACAGTGTAAGTAAAGAACTTTTTCTGACGAGGGAGCGGAATTAACCTTTCAACAATAGTTTGGTAATACATAATGTACTATCGGGTTTTGTATTGCATTTTTAATGTTGTTTGTACAGCTTCTACTGTTTTTAGGGTAACATTTGGTTGCAATAAGTGAAATAAATTCATCATAACAGCCCATTAATGTCCCACAGCAGGGACAGGGCTCCTCCCATGACGGAGGGATACTTGGCCTACTAATACCACGCTGGCCAGACGGATTGGTATAGGGTTTAATTTTAAGTTTTCCTTCTTTTATTTCGTAAAGATAATTTCACGGATAGTCCCCTAGTCGGTTTTTACGATACCCATGGGATGAGATGGGGTGGTGACATATTGTATTCTTACTCCGTCACCACACGGAGAATTAAAGAAATTACTTACATATTTTATTGGCACCATAAAGACGTATAAAATTATATCGAAGTTGGTATGTTCCCAGACATTTTCAGTTCAGCGTTCGCTACGAAATTTGACTCTCCAAACTTCGCAGATTTTGTAATATGCATTCTTAAGGAAGGGAGCAACAACCTACAAAGATATTTTTCTTCAAAATACATTGTAAACTAAGTATAAGAAACTAAACATTCACGCTCACGCGGTTGGAGATTAGAATTAAAACAGGAATCGAACCCTAGACACCTAGACCATACTAGAGCCGAAGTATGCATCATTAGCATTTTCTCTAAAATAAATAATTACAATTAAAAAAAAACTGAAATAAAAAACATACAACATCAGTTGTATGTTTTTCTTGCAAACAAAAGAAAAACGATTCTTCTTTATGTCCCATAAAAGGGTGCTCTTTTATGAGCTTTTAATAAGTATCTTAGGCGTACTAGTTTTTGTGCATTGTTAATGTGAGTTGAACCTATTCTTTGTTTGTGGTAGATCATTAAAGCAAAACTATCAATTGCCACTACATTAGCAGTGGTGCGTGTGGACCGAACGGTCGCCCCTCCCAGTTCTGCTTTCTACACGCGCGATTTCACTGACGGCGCCGCAGTCGACAACTCCGTGTTGCTTTTTGTATAACTACACGCGATTCATGAAAAAAGTTACTTTTAAATTCATAATAATATTTGTTTATTGACTCCCAAAACTAACAGAAGTTTAAATATATTAAGCATTATAATTAGGTAATGGCAGCCTGATTTCCAAGCTAGGTTTCGACCTGTATTATGAATAACAAGACCTCTATCCACGGAAACAGTTGAATACTGGTTGTGGGCAAATGTATAAAAGTACAGGAGTACTTCTAAAAGTGCTTAAACCTGTTTCAAAAACAAAACAATAAATCTTAAAATTATTATGAATAGTCAGGGGCACATTCTTAGGCAGAAATTCCAAAACAATGAGCAACATTTTATCTTCATTTACCCCAACTATGCCCGGTAGTATCAATGTATCAGATAAGGCAATAAATTCTGCGGCCCTCACAATAGGATTCTTCGTACATTTCTTGCGTTAGCGCTTACACTATATTATCGAGCTTGCTAAGGCTTTCTTTGAGATTGCATGAGTCATATCTGAGTCAGAACTCTGGGCATCGGACTAATGCGGAACCATTACTTAAATTATATTATTGAGCGAATAAATGTTTTATAATCATAATTTAGGTCTGACTTCAACAAATGCAACTAACAGTAGTTGTTTAATTAAGTCACAATAAAATGTACAAAATTAAACTAGATTTTTTAACCTTAAGTAGGCTTAGGTTTCTAGTAAAGAAAGCAGACTTATATAAGGATGATAGAGTAGTAATATTTCTTGTATATTGCTCTAAGCTTTAAGATTTCAAAACAGGTTGTCAGTCTATGAGTCATAATATATAGTCGTAGTCACGTCTCATACATACTAGCATCATTTCAAAGGTACAACACAACATGGCTGATTAGTTTTTATTTAACGCTCAAGAAAACTTGCTATTATATAAGAATACATGTGAAGCAAAATTGGATTATTACAAATTCTGTTGTTGAAGTAAATTCAGCGACGGAAGCTCACATGTTCCGAGTGTGTTATGTGCAACGTCCGGTCTATTGTGCTCATTCAAACTTATTGTCGAGGTAAACGCTCACGACACAATAATGTACGGACAAGGTTCTAACAGATGACACTAAGATAATCTATACTTAATAATGACTATTATTAGTAAAATTCAATGGAAAAAACAAAATGACTTATTTTTGATCATTAGCTTAGAGGAACATCTATCAAATATTGGCGCAAAAGATATTTAAAACAAAAAACTGGACGTCAAACATCCAGCATGTTTTTGTGCACACATCGGGTTCTTCAAAGCAAAACAAACATTTTGAGTACACATAGAATGAAGGATGACCGACACACGTGTCCGCAAACATTTTTGTCCTCTATTTGTTCAAAACTAAGACCTTAATGACTTTGTTTTTGTTAATCTGTAGCAGCCCTTAAAGTTTTTTGTGAGTCGTCCCATACCAAATTTATGTTCTGGTACTCGTTACAAGCCATTTTTGACCAATACATGCAGCGTAGGCGGCTGATGCGTCAATGACCCGCTAAACTTGCGAATCCGCATTCAGCAGGTAGTACAATTTAGCTCCATTATTAAACCAATTTATTGTTTGTAAAATCATTAGCAATAATTGGTGTTATTAGAATAGATTGATGGCGAAGTTATCGTATAGTTTTTGATATTTTGATGGTTTATACGCTCTCGTTGCAAAAGTTGCACCTTATACAAGAGACCCAATTAAAGTTTTGCTAACTGGGTTATAATCCGAGCAATTCTTGTATTGCTCGTCGGAAGGCTTGTCATTTACAACTAGTTCCGTGACCTCGCTCACGCATTCCCGCGCCTGCACCTAACTGTACTTTCCCGTTGACTTAATGCCGACTTTGGACAGAACCTGATCTTAGGCAAGTGTACATTATAGCGCTGAGATGGCGATCGGCTGTTGCAATTTAATTATATTTTGTGTATGCGAAGCCAAGCGGGCGTTGCGTAGATCCCAACGGAGCAGCCGATGCTGTAGCCTCTGGGCCCGCGTGCCGCGCATTCCACCCGAGCGCCGCCGAGGCCGGCCGAAGCAGCCCGAGCGTGGCGCTGCCCGCGGCCGACTTCACACCGGAGTATGCGCGAGCGCGGCGAGAACGTCTCGTCTGTCTGCACACGCTATCTGTCAACAAACTTCTTCATACAAAATAGCTGACAGTTCAACTTTCGAGTGATAATTTGCAATATTGACTGGTTTAATGTGTAGTGTACCATCTCAGTGAAGAACTCGTATCGTAAGTTCACCATAGACTTTGTGGAAAAATCGTGTTATTTTTTTTCTTTTGGATCGCGTGCAACGCTCGCTGTGAGCTGAAAGCCGCGGACGTGTGTGAGTGACTGTTTCGTCTACCTACATGGAAAGTAGCCCTTGATGAAGCTAGTGATTCAAACCTCAACACCGGATTTGTGATGTCTTATGATTTACGGTAAATACCTATCTTATGTGAGAATGTTATTTGTTTTAATACAGCGGGTGACGATTCTATGGCCTCGATACATATGGAAAGATTCCGTTGAACATAAAATAATATTGTTTTAGTTTTATTTCAATATTTAAAATAGCCTTAGAATATACATAGTTGGATTATTTTACAAACATGCGATCACGGTGTTATATAAACCTATATTATTAACTATTTTTAAGGCCATACCTATAATTACCTATTTTACTTTTCAAAAGATAAGTAAAACATATCCATATTACAGAAGTTTGTGGTTCGGGATTTTTACTTTGCAGCACTTACCTATTGTGGTAACTTGACCAAAAACGTTAAAATCGTACTGGAAAAAATGAGCGCGCACAACCAAAACTGAATTAATTTTATTAGTAATCTCTAAGAGACAGGTTTTAGCGCGCCAAACATATCAAAATCAACGTTCACCAACGGAAATATTCGACATAGCGTAGACCGAGAGTCATGTTTAAAACCGGTAACACGAAGGTAAAAGGTTATAACAACAATCTTAATAATTTCTCCGATTTTTGGAGCCATCTCAGTAATAAAATAACGTTAATCTTAATACATACTTACAATCAAATTATCAATAAGCTTCTTGCAGCTGTAGCTAACTATATAATAATTATAAGTATAGATACACATATTACATTCATAGGTACATATAGAGTCGTGAAAGTGGACTAAGATTCAAACACAATGCAAAAGAGGTAAAAAAATGTAATAATACACTTGGCTCTACCTATATTTGCAAAATAAATAATATTCTATTCTATTCTATTCTATAGACTATACCTAATTCAACTATTTATGGTAGAGTCTTTCTATCTTCCTGGAGAAAATCAATCCCTGTGGTGGCTTACATGAATTAGCTTCTATTTAAACTCAAGTTTGCATAACTTGAGCAAAATAATTATAAAAAAATTACGAATTTGAGTTCAGAACTATTTAGACGGAAGATTTAAAGCTATTCCTTTAAACCTTCCCACAGAACCTGTTATTACTCATTAGTTAAAGTTAATAGCTGTATTTGTTTATTTTCATAATAATTTATTACAAAATACCTAACACTAATTATATTCTCCTAATTAGTTACTAAGTATATAACTAAATCATTATGTCATGTTTTGTGTAACATTTATCGTTATAGTTTCAAAATATTATGTCGACTAAAACAAATTAAATTGATTTAAACACATTGCTTACACAATACAACTAATGAGGTGTTATGTTTCATAGACAGACAGATAGGCAGACAAAATATAGACAGCTTACTAATCATTCGTCATTGTGCAGTAATGCAATTTTATAATCTAAGTATACTAATATTATAAAGAGGTAAAGTTGTGTGTGTTTGTGACGTTGTAGGGGGTAATCTCTGAATCTACTGAACCGATTTTAAAATTTCTTTCTGTGTTGTATAGTTCATTTATCGGGGAGTGTCATAGGCTATATAGTATCACGCTATGACTAATTGGAGAGGAGCAGTAATGAAATATGTTTAAAAAAGTGACGCGTTTTTCTCGCCGCCTAACGAAGTGGGCACGGGTCAGCTACTGAAGTATATTATTCTTAAGTGACATGTACTACAAAATTTACTGCTAATGTTGTTGCGTATAATTTTCATTTCCTCTCGTATACAATTCACATGAACGTCACGCCATCAGCGACCGCATCATTAGTTGCTAATAATTTCTTGGTTGTAACCAGTTGTTACCAGTGATTTCAATCCCAGCGTAAACATCCGCGACTGGCTGCAGGGCTTGTTTGCTAACTAACGCTTTCTATTCCCGGACTAACATCGGATCCGGAAGAATTCTGATTATAACCTCGTTACTGCAAAACACATAACTCTCCGTTTCTATTCTATTTTTCATTTGAATTTTGTCATCAGGTCTCATTAAAATATACTTAGCGTACTGCATAAGTAGCTGTTCATAATTTGTGTTATGAATTTTCTTGTTATGCTTTCGTTAATCATATGTCATTATTTGCTAATACAATAATTTTTTGTCACATTTTGCTAGCTAAGTTTTTTTTACTGTATTTCGGTCTTTATTCCAAGAAGTCTGATTCGTAAATGTTTTTGTTATAAGTACGTCAACAAATCAAATCTTGGAATTCAACTATAATACGTTGAAGTATTTTACAGGCTTCGTAGACTAACCTCAAAAGGTGCATGAATGGATATAGGTCGTACTACCTGGTCTAGTAAATAGGGTTAGTGAAGTAGGGCTTCACAAATGCACGTGTAGATGCCTTGACTACAGATACTCTCGTGTTTACTCACGCGTGAAGCTTGTTAACCATTCTCAGATTATATAGGATTTCTTCTTTGTAATTGATATCATTCAATTGATTAAATTAGACTATTAGTACAGGAACATTGAAAAATATGGTTTGGGTTTCCTAACTTATATCTAAATAAAGTTTTCTATTTGAAATTGAATTGTCTGAAACGCCTCTCAGGAAACATAGGACTGTAGACATGATTTCAAAAACAGGTGCAGAAATGGTCAGCTGCATATCCAAGAAGTCATAGCCAAGAAGAATGACGTTTACTCTGACTCACTCTGACAAAATTACATCTAGAGCAGTGTCGTCATATTTTCATAATAGTCCATTAATGCTCCACTACGGGGATGGGCCTCACATCAACATAATGAGTTTGCAAGTAGTATGCCTTTCGAAACTTTCTCAGTACCTATCTATACTAACTATAATGTATTAAACAAAGCCGAAGGGCAAGAATTAAGAAACATGGCTGACGTTAATATAAGTGCACTTTTTTTTTAAAACTTAATGAGTCTGCAACACTTTTTTTGCAGCGTTGTGAATTGATAGCAAATCTTTTTATAGTCGCAGTTTGTCATTGACACAGTGATTTCTCTAATTAACACAGAGGTCAGTCCAATTACACACTCATGGTTGCAATTTGTGAACTTCGCTCTTGTTATATTTTGTTGTAGAATGATTGAGTTAAATTTTTGTAATACAAATTATTTGTACAGTTAGCTCAGTTTGCTATAAGTGACCAATTTTAGTGACCAATTCATTTTGTTGCGGGATTGTCAGAAATATAAGTAAATTTCGGTCAGAAATAATAACTAATGGAGGAACTAAGCAAAAAACTTGATGCGAAAACCCAGACCCAAATTATTAAAGCATCACTAATACTGAGGCTAAATTATTTTCAACGTTCCAAGTCTGTGTAGTAAAGGATTAAGAATATAATAAGCTCTTAGTTAGCAAAGAAAATGGCCATGGTATGCCATGCCATGCAAGCAAAAATTTGCGAAACTGTGTTGCCAGACGAGTGGATAAGCTACCCTATTTTATATTTAAGAATGTTTTGTCAAACTGAAAACTATCTCTCCGGGTGAATGTAATATGACACTATACCATAGGGTATAGACCTGATTTGCGTGATATTGAAAGGTCGTATTCAACTCTACATCCCCTGCCTTTTGTAAAGTTACACTTCATCAAACCCATAGTCTTTTCTTAAAACAGATAAATAAATAAATAAATATTCCTCACACATTCACACAACACCATCTAGTCCCAAATTAAGCTAAGCTTGTACTATGTTGCTTGTTACATAGATCATCTAACCAAAGTTTCCAGTGGTAAAGCTAAAATTCAGTTAGAAGTAACGTTGTTTAATTTTAATTTGTCTATTATCTAAATTACGTTATTTTCATTATATTTCATTCACGCTTTAAATACTAAGTAATGGACGAACAACTTTACTTTGCCAGTCATCGTTGTGACGCTTCTTTTGATCCGAGTCTCGCTAAAGAATAGCCAGAAGTAAAAACTAATCATTCGCTTCAAGAAAGAGGTTCCATATTGTTTGTCGATAAAGATTTTTTATCTATAGATTATGAATAACGATGGATTACGGTAAATGTATACTAGTAATATTTAACAACTTTCACTTGCCTAGATGCGATTCGTAGAAGTTAAAGGAATGTTAAAAATGTTAACAGAAAAACAATGTTAACGCTTAAAATACAACTTGGATATATAATGTGTTCATGTAGGCGGAGGTAATGATGCAAGATAAGATATAAATTGGCCGGAGTAATTATCAAATTTTACGCGTCTCTTGTTTATCGAAAAACAAATATTGTTAACCTGCTTTTGTAGTTTACGACACAGGCATGTTTCATAACTACAATAAACAGTCTTGAGCATTAAAAAAATTAGAAAAAATGAGTTATGAACGTATGCCATTAATAAAACCAAGTAAAAACATGTTTGTAAATATAATGCAAGGAAAATATAGCAGTTGATAGTTTTGTTTTTTTCTAAAAATACACGTTTAAAAAAGTTATTATTAGTGTTAGGTATTTTGAGTTTATCTGCAGTTTTTTGTAAAAATGCTTTAGAAGATCTTAATGTAATTACATATATTATATGTAATACCGTAAAGATCTAGTATGCTATTCGTATCATTCCATAATTATGTATCGGATATTCTTCATACATTAAGAACATTTTTACAGTACAATGTTTAACTGCGGCTCCATTAGTAGCCCTATGGATAAATATAGAGTAATTTAAACCAAAGCATGATTGGTCACCGGCATTTTCAAAAAGGTAGTTTTTATTTGATTGTTTATAGTATTTTTTATGACAACGAATGGATTAACATCTCCTGACAAAGTTTGACTGCATTAGAACGTAGTTAAAAGCGGGTGGAAAAGAATTTTTATTGCCCTCCTAAAAGGATATAAAATTTTATTATTTTTAAAAGAAGGACAGTATAATTAACGACCATCTGAATTTGAACAAGGCATCTGTTGAAGATATGTTTAATATTTATGTTGTTAGTATTTTTTAATAAAGTGATTTTTTCTTTTTTTAAATTCACATGCGTCTTAAAATAACAGTAGGAAAGAATATATACATTTAATGGATATTAGTAATTACGAGTCTCAAGCCTAATAGAAATTCCAGTTCTTTTCATATTCAAAGAGTTACAGACAATTCTTTTTAAATCTATGAAATAAGTAAGGTGTAATTTAGTACAACAATTGAATTATCCTCGGTAGAAGTTAACATTGAAAAGGAGTTTTCTGGAAACTTAACTTGCCTGTAGGAATATTTACTAAACCAAAGAAGTAACTATTCTCATAGGTATATAAAATACTAACAAACTGATACCTTACAGACACTTTTCTAATAATCAAATTAATCTCATAATAGTCGTTTTTCAATAGAATCAAGTTCAAACATTGAATAGAATAAAAGTAGAATCAATGTAAAAAGCATTACATCATAAAATTAGAACGAACGAATACCATTAAAACCTCAGATATCAAAATTCGAATGGACGAAGATTCCATTTTCGAATTATCAATGCACTTTACAAGTATAATGAAAGTACCATTAACGGTTAATATTCCTTTAACAATCTAATCTACTGAGTACATAATAAAGTTAGTTTGACCTACAGAGGATGTTGTCCTCCCGTTACAAATAGTCGAGATAGTGAACAAACGGCCTAGAGAAAGCAACCAAGGAGTATTTTACTATTGGTACATTAGAACTCCTTGACCCGCTCGATAGTTATGCATTAGGGGTCAGACCATAATTGCTAATTCATTTATAATTTAACTGAATAACTTTATCATGCATTATTGGATGGTTGTCGTTTTAGCTTATTGTGAACACGATATTGTATGTTACGAGACCTACTTGTAGTAACTTAATAGCGTATTCCATTAACGGTTTTTAGGGTAATGTGTACTTTGTTAATCTATGGTCATAGGTTTTAATTCTTAAATTGTGTGTTGAAATAACAGTTCAAATAACTTCGACTGTATAATATTGTAGTGTATATTGTAGTATTGTAGTGGCTTGTTTTAAAATTCCCACTAATTTTAACATTTTTTTTCTATAAATACTTTAATTGTTATTATAATATTAGCATAGCTAAGAAAGTATTTTAAAATATTATCTTTTATGTAAAATATAGTTTCTTTTATAAAAAAAAATGTGTGCGTAAGTTTTTATGAAAAGCATTTATTTTTTGTTTTTCCTCGCACGCTTATCCCCAACTAAAAAGGAAACAATAATGTATTAGCAAAATTGTTAATAAAAGGATTTCTGGAATCCAATTTTAATAAGCAGTTTCTTCCATCTTGTTACTTTTTACTAATTACAAAAACAATGACATTTCCTATATATAATTTATGTTAATTAATACCATGTTTTCTTACCTGAAGATAATTACAATACATACCTATGTGTGACCTGTACACCGTACACAAGAATATTAATAACTAATTGTGTAACAAAGAACAAGAAAATTAAAACAATGGCACACACGTTCACATAATTCTCTATTACATATACAATGTAAACAAAACTAATGATTGCCTATAGAGAATGTATTGGAGAGGCAGCGACCGGGTTATAGCGCTCCCATCGATGAGCAACAGTTAGAAAACATTTAAATAACTCTGTCACGCTGTGGCTAATGTATACTACCAAGTAACGGGCCCTCGCCCTTCATAACTTTAACTGAGTTTAGTTAACGAACCAGCCTCTTTAAGTGTTTGACGCTCCTTGTGAGATCAACACCATAAAGTGTTTATTCAACTCAAGGACCACCACTTCAAAAGAGGAACTCTAAAACACTTACGTTTCCTAACACAAACAATAATCTTTTAAGCAGTCAACATAGCCAAAGAAGGAATTTTCTGCGATGTTATTATTGTGGTGATAACTTAAAGTCATAAAATAGATTGGTGATAATCTTAAATCTTTAATATTAAACTATAATAAAACGTTAGTGTAGGCGTTAATACTTCTTGTGAGTTAATATTATGTTTATTTTGGTACATTTTAATAGGAAATAAACTCGCAGGTTGATACTGCTTTCTCTCACGTCTCGTCATTAGAGTAAACGACTCCGTGGTAACACAGCTTACTTTTGAATGACACAAATTTGCTTAAAAAACGAAATGAAAAAAAAATGGCTTACAATACAAACTGTACAATGAATCGCTAACAAAATGATGAAATCTTGTTAACTGGTTTCGAATTGATTTGGAAATAATTCATTCCCACAATTGTACAATTCGTTAGTGTACGTTAAAAGTAATTTTCCGATTATGTAGGAGGTTTTAATGTGAGTCTATCGTGGCTTGGCGCTCGGGTCAACGAGACGGGCAGCGTGGTGGGCTGAGCGTGACGTCTGCCACCCGATAGCTCATCTCACGAACGACCCACTTCCAGTCCAAGGTCACCGCCTGACCTCCTAAACTTTGTAACATTTACTTAATATCCACCTGAAATAGTTTCTATTCTTATCCTATTATATGGGTCATTCTAAGTTAAGAGGTAATTCGTTGTATGAAATGGCGGCACGGGTTTTTTTTATATATTTTTACTTAAGTATACATTTTTTAAATGTAGACTGCTACGCTTAAAACGTTTACAAAGTGGCCAGACAATTTGTTGGTTTTATTTCGTTTTACAAGTGACCAGGGGAAATACACAATACAGGGGAGAGACAAGGTGTACAGGGGAGGATACTTTATGAACAGGGAAGAGATAAACAAGGTTATTTTTAAGAATCATCTTTATTTATTTCATTATGAATTATTTATAATCAGACTTTTCATTTCTTAGCAGTCTTTTTTGCTTATAAAATTAAATGTTTCATATGAAAATCAATAACAAAAGCAACAAAAACTAAACAATCTCTTTTGAATAACATTACAACTTACTGCGACTTCAGAGGGGTATTAAAGGCCATCCCATCCCTATGAGCTTTATCAGTTGACCGTGAAATGTCAACAGGTTCACGTCTCCAGAATTTTCAAGCTATATAACTTCCCAGAAATGGACACAACACCAGAAGTAGCGGCTCAAGCAGTTACCCTGTTGGAACAGGGCATGAGTCTACGTCAATTGGCTCTACTCTGAATATAAGCCAGTCAGTGGTGTAAAAATAAACCAAAGGAACCAGGAGACTGGTGTCTTTGATCTAAGAAGAGATTCAGGTACAATAGGATCCAGTTCAGAGAGAGACGATCTTTTCATCGTAAATACTTAACTGCGAAATCGTTCACTCGACGGGGTTCAAATTCAACGGGAACTCCGATTAACGCGTGGAGTAGCTGTCAGTTCTCGGACTGTGAGAAGAAGACTCAAGGCAGCTAACCTAATTTCAAAAAGACCAGCAACTGGTTCCAAGTTGACTCCAGCACATCGAGCAGTTCGTATTTGTTTTGCCAGAGAACACGTCGATTGGACAGAAGATCAGTGGCGCTCTGTTCTCTTCTCCGATGAAAGCAGAGTATGCTGTCTGCATCGTAGTGACAGAAGAAGAAGAGTTTGCAGAAGGCCAGGAGAGTGATACGCACAGTGCTGTTGCGTATGGAGGTGGTTCTTGCAAGGTGTGGGCTAGTATTTCTTTGATAGAAAAAACTGACTTGGTTATCATTGAAACAGGGCGCCATGTGAGAAAATTGACTGCAGATCGGTACATTGAAGAAATCCTGGGGGACCACATCGTTTTATCTGCTGGTTTTGTTGGTGACTTTGTCCTAATCAAAGATAATGCCTTTAATGTTACCATGTTTTAGTAGATAATTACAGAATAAAACAAAGTACCAAATTGAAAATGACGACATAACTCAAGAGTCACAGAAGCAGCTCGAACTTTTCAATATAAGGCAATTGGGTGCAAATACTTAACCGGTAACTTGGTGAACTTTGTCTTGTGTCTTTATACCTTTAGTAGATCCCATTTTTTTCGTTACGTCTGCATCATTTTCTGTAAAAAACGTAATATTGTATTATAAAGCTATGATAAGCATAATGCCAAGTAAAGGCGTAGAAAAAACTTTAAGTATTAATGGAAACGCGTAAAAATGTATCTCCCCTGGATATTAAGTATCTCCCCTGCCATCAAAAGAGCCAGGGGAAATACGCCAGGGGAGATATATTTTCGATAGAAATCTAAAATAGCCGTAACAGTATTTCGCGCACGTAATTCACACACAAACGTTACAATGTATACACTATTCGTAGTAAATATTTAAGAATATGTTGGTATTTTAACAAAAAATTGCATTGGAAAACTTACCAGAGGAAAGACTGTATTCACTGAACACTTCTGCACCCAGCGAGTGGCGTGATCGATATGGCCGGCAATAAGGCGGCGCAGTTGCTTATGCGCCGCTTGCTGGTAACTTTACGTTACACACTATACATTCATGGTCACAACTTCTGCAGACTAGGAAAGCAGAACAGATTTTTGAACGAAAACAAAAGACCAGGGGACGAGACACGAAACACGGTGGACAAATTTCGGTGTTCATATTTTTTTTAAAGAATTGGAATAAAAGCACTTTTACTTGTAGGATACTATTACTAAGTTTACTGTCCTTGTAAAATTAAATAATTTAAAATAATTATTGAATTTTAATACATTCATAATTACTGATTTAGAAATAAAGTCGGTTATGGGACAGACCAGGGGAGAGACATTTTTCACATATTAGAGCTTATTGTGACTAAATTACGTACATTTCTGCAATAAATTTTAGTGACCACGTAGGAAACATTTAGTTTTAAGTAATAAATAAGTTATTTATAAAGTTTATTGAAAAAAATATATATTTTTTGTCGTTGCCGTCGAAAGTACTTCTTAACTTAGAATAACCCATATAACATTTTAATAAAATTATAAATACACAGTCTTTACGATGTTACCATGACTCTAAACTTAACAATAGACGAATTATTTAAATGTAAAAATATGTTCTGACAAGCTATCCAAAATAACGAATAAGAATGAAAAGATATTTATTATTCGGAATGGGTCATCGATCATCGATCATACACAGAATCGAAAGGGACTGTATCCAAACATATTTATTATATTTTGTTTTTGTTATTTTATGTTTCACTGATTGAAAGAAGGATTATAATATATTACTCTCAAAAGGTTTTAAAAACTTTATAGGGCATAGCATAGTTAAATGGGCTGAATCTAACACAAAATAAATATTTATTACGACAACTTTCTGATACCATTTGTAGTTCTTCAATGATACATTTCATACCAGATTGATTCAAAATTCTAACCCCCTTACTCATAATCGCCTCTTAATTTTAATCACTGTTTAGCAAGATTTTTCTTAGTAAAATCGTATGAATTTAAGGTAATCAATTGACTAAAATTTAAGAGGCGTTTATGAGTAAGGGGGTAAGTCTAAAAAGAGAGCATTAGTAGAACGGTAGAAGGTCATTTGTAAAACAGTACAGAAGGTAAATATTTCTTTTTAATACTACGTGTACTTACTTGTGTATTAACAAATTAGCGCTGTTATTACCCAATAAAATTGTTAAGAGTCCATCAATCTAATAGATGCAAATAACAAAAATTGTTCTCGTTTTACTGTTTATTGCATCAATCTTAGTTATAAAAAATATATGTATTAAACTTACACAGTTATTCAAAATGTGTGCAACATTTATTCAGACATAAACATTGAAAAAAAAAATGCAATTAAGTAATTAAATTTAGTTATTTTATTTCATCATAAGATATTACATTTTACTGCTGAGAAATGTGCAACTTTAAAGAACTGTTTATATTTGTTTTCACAAAACTATTTACTTGTCAGTAAGTATGTGAGAATTGTCTTGCAAAAATTGGTATTAGAAAATATTTTATATATTTTAGTACAAAAGTGCTGGAATCTAGTGAAGCCAAGAAAGTCCATAAAGACCGTTTGAATTTTTGAGTACATGTTAGAGTAAAGTCAATGTATAAGTAAATAAGAATCTTAGTAAAATACGTAATGTAGGTTAGTTAACATAATATGGTTGTCAACCTTGTGTATACGAGGTCAATTATAATATTAATAACGCATTTTTTACTTCTTAAACGATAAAAAACACATAAGGTAAATAATTATAAATTAAAAATAATAATGTAGAGCTAAGTCTAAAACAAATACAGGTAGATACGTAACTTGCATAATATGATAGATCGGAGTTTATTTTAAGAACAACCATGTAAGACAGATCAGATAATTCCTGGACAAAATTATGTAGAGTATTCTACATAATATAGGACTACATGCGTAGTCCTAACTTTTGAGATAAGTGTAGCAGTACAGTACCAACTATTTATTTAAGAAATTAAGCTTCATTTCATATTTTAATGCACTGTATTGTTCATAGATTATACAACAAAGCTATAATTAATTACTATTTACATTAGTGGGTGTGCTAACATGTTCGTGCTAGCGACTACGCGACAGATTAGTAGATAGGGCGTCAATCAGACCGTGTGTGCGGACCGTATCACGGCCTTTCTGATACACAACACACTTTCTAATCCACTGCGCTTTTGTCACTGCGCTCGACTATTGGCTAACTTGTCTTTGTAGTTAGACTTTCGCCAATTGTTTTCACGCTACATTTGATTTGTTCACGGTTTTCTTGCTTTACATTAATTTGATATGTTATTATTATTGTGTAATACTTGCTAATACTACAAGTTCAAATGTAACTATATTTGTAACCGTGCCGTAAACTTTTATCCATTATCTATTATAATGAAGTTCTTAAATATCAAAAAGTTTGTACTACACACATCAAAAAAGTCTAAGCAACATGCATGATATTACAAATTTACCATTTATATTAATTAATTTCTAAGTATTTACTCACTCAAAGTGTATAGGTAAGTAAACTTTTTTGTTATTGATGACAAACTGGCTGGTTGTAAAAAAAAAATTTCGATTATGTTTTGTTTTTTTTCATAAAATTCAAATGACTGCGAATTTGTTTGAATTTGAGTGCATGTTAATTGTTACGTTTTAGTCTTGATTTTATAATTTTACCAACCATTTAAATACAGTTGGCGACAAAATTGAATTGTTAGATATTCTTTACGTCATGGAGCGACGTCATTTGACGGCAGATGAAATGCAAAGAGCTGTAGGGATGTTGCAAGCGGGAAGTAATCAATCTCAGGTATCTCGACATTTTGGTATTCATAGAAGTGTTATTTGTCGTCTTTGGCAGCGCTACAATAATACAGGGGAACCCGCTGAACAGCATCCAGGCCGTAAAAGGAGTACAACCACTCGGCAAGACCGGTACATACAACTGACTGCAAGACGCCAGCCGATGTTAACCGCTCGAGAGATAAGTTTGAGGCTACAAAATTCAAGTGGTGTTGATGTAAGTCCCCAAACTGTGCGAAATCGACTGCATGAGTACGGCCTACGAGCTCGACGCCCTATCAGGTGCCCACCGATACGTCACGGGAATCGCGCTCGTCGAAATGAATGGTGTAGAGAACGCATAACATGGACCCAGGAACAATGGAATAAAATTATGTTTTCCGATGAGTCGCGATTCGGGTTTAGGCCTGATACAAGAAGGGTGCGAGTGTACCGTCGACCCGGAAATACTGAAAGACTCAGGTGCGTTCAGGAAGTTCATCCATACAGCGGCTCAACAGTTATGGTATGGGCGGGTATTATGAAGAACAGGCGAACTGAGCTCGTTTTTGTAAATGGAAACATGAACGCTGAAAATTACGTTGAGGATATTCTCAGACCTTATGTCCATCCATTTGCACAAACCTTTGGCTCCGATTTTACGTTAATGCATGACAATGCGCGTTCACATACAGCTCGGCGAACCAGTGAATACTTGGCAACGGAGAACATCCAGGTATTGCCCTGGCCTGCACAATCGCCAGACCTCAACCCCATCGAGCACGCATGGGACATGCTCCAGAGACGTGTTTTGAAGGACTTGGACGGAGTGACAACAACCCAACAGCTGAAGGATTTGCTACAATTCCATTGGGAGCGAATACCGCAAGATGACATAAACAGTCTCATTAATTCAATGAATAATCGTTGCCGACAAGTTCTGAATAGCAGAGGAGGCCATACTTTGTATTAAATTGTCCTATTCTTTCACAATAAATTCATTTTCTTAAGAAATTTCAATTTGTAAAAAAAAAGTTTAGTTTCTTATGTACCTGTATATTCTAATATTGTTAATTTCTGTTATTAAAAGAACTTATAAAGAAAACAGCTGTTATTTTTACATCATAGAACCCTAAAAATATTATTTTAAAAATAAAATACAACGTTATAATTAAAATAAATGGTAAAATAAATTAATATAAATGGTAAATTTGTAATATCATGCATGTTGCTTAGACTTTTTTGATGTGTGTACTATAGGTATAATAATTTTATTGTTAAGTAGTCAAGGAAAAAGGTCTAACCATGCTTCCTAGCATTGACATGTTTACGACTATAGCAAGAAACAGGTAGTGATGATATTTAATTTTGTTTGTTGTAACTCAAGATTATATCTAAACTGCTGTTATCCGTAAAGATCAGATTATTCCCGTTTATGGGGAGTTAGTTTCAAACTACGAATTTGATACGAACTATCCGCGCACCGTGAAATAAGAGAGCAGATTGACAAGAAGCTCAGTCACAGGCTGTCTTGATAACGTGACGTGTATGCGTATATTTTAGAAGTGCGCGGGGGTGAGGTAATGTCCGCGGAGAGGGAGGGGGGGGGGGGGGTGTGTAGGACCGGTCCGCGTACCGGTTTGCTTCGACGCCGACTTAGGACTAACCGTTTTATTAGCTGAGCCATGCTCCACAAACGATAGCTACCGATTGATGCTGCCAGTCCTGAGGCGCGAACAACAACACTGTTTGACTGATGTATGCGCAATACAATGACAATTCTATGAATCGATAGATGGATAGGATGGTACGAACTATAAACTGGCCAAAAAAAAGTGTTTCAGGGTTTTATCTAAACTGAAATTGAAGGACGAATTTAAACACGGTTCATAATGAAGATACTTTATTACATGAAAACAATTCTATTTCTTTTTTGACATTAAAATCCACGCACTATAGATAAAGAAACCTACATTAGCCGAATGTTTTGACACAAAGTATTTACAGGAAAAAAATCAGTACAAGTATTTACTTTTTTATGTATCGTAAGAATAAACCACGTCCTGAACCGCCACATACTAAAAAGTTTACTAACAAAGAGTCTAGTCTGTAACAGAAGCAGTAAACAATAAAGTAAATCATCATAACAGCCCATTAATGTCCCACTGCAGGGACGGGCGGAGGCCCGCCATAACCATACCCATACACATACCATAACAGCCCATTAATGTCCCTCCGTCACGGGAGGAGTCCCGTGACGGAGGGATACTTGGCCTACTAATACCACGCTGGCCAGACGGATTGGTATAGGGTTTAACTTAGTAAAGATAATATTCAGGGATAGTCCCTTAGTCGGTTTTTACGACACCCACGTGATGAGATGGGGTGGTGAGATAGTATTGTATTCCTACTCCGACACCACATGGAGAAACAATAAAGTAAATCATGTTAATTAAAAAAAATGAACTTGAAATTAAGAGTTAAGTAATACATAAACGCGTTCAAGTTTTCGGTAACAATACTAAGTGTCCTACTTACTCTACATAGTTACCTTGAACAAATGCGGCGCATTCACAGGCATCGTAAAAAGAAGTAAACAATTGTCTTGACACAGGTGTAAAAGTGAAAATACAACAATATTTTTCGTTTGTGAGTTGCTTGAATGAAGTCTTGAACTGTTTTCGCAATTGTTTGTTTGCAATCACGAGTCATGAACGTTTAAAGAGATTAGAATAGTGCAACGATTTTAATCTTGTTAGCATCGATTTGTAACCTAGTTTGTTTATTTCTTTGCTGAAAACGTTGCTTTGCGTTTTGTTAAGATTGATGCTTGTAAAGTAGCCCTACGGTAAATGCTATTAGCGTTTCATAAAGATAGAGACTTATTAAATAACCCTGCTAAAAATATGTGATCATTTTTATACATATCTTCTAATTATAGTAAGTTAGTCTATTGATTTTTTTACCGCGCTGTTGACTTATTTTTTCAGTGACGTAATATAAGGCTTTCTTGCGAAGTTATTCACTTTTCAACTTGGTGCCTTCTCCTTATGTTATTAAGACAAAGCCGTAAAAAAACCCAAAGCGTAGCCTTCTATTCAAAGAATGTCATAGCCGGACGAGAAACACTATAATATTGTTAACTTATTATCCCGTCTTGCCAGATCTACCAAGGAACAGTCCTGCTTGATTAAATAATACTTTACTCTGGGGCTGATTCTTAAATTAAAATCCAGACCGGAAAAATCTATTGTAAGAATGAACTTGTAAATATGACATGAGTCTTCTTCGGGATTGTTTCTATTTTCGCTTTCATGTTATGGCCTTGTATATCTATTTCGATGTGTTAGTGGCAAGGTGCCACGACAACAAACTTTTGGGCGACTGACATGGACAGTGGCACACTTTCATCCGTTTCGAACACACCGTGTCGTGTGATTAAGTCTCTGACTCTTTTAATTACAATATTAACTCGGTAACTAGGTTAACGAACTTAATACTACTATTCACAATCGTGTGAATATTATATTATGAACATACAGCTGAACTTCTTTCAACATTACCATTTAAACATTTCGTAGTACTACATATTATAAACATTCGGATACATTTTAGTTTTGGACAGTGATAGTTGAATGCAAATGTGGACGTATTTTGCCATTTCCGTTCGTCACGGTACGCACACTGTGTGAATGAATCACAAACAAAGCTATTTCGAGAGTCACTATCGTTTATTCAAATGACAATACCGACGCAGATCGGTCAACGATCTGTAATGCTTAAACCTCACCGAACTGAACTGTGATCGCATGTTTGTTATTGGGACTTAAAAATCAACCGCCATAATGGAATCTCACCTGCTGTGATTGAAGTGCATCATCACAGATAGTTAATGTTTTCTTGTAGGCGTTCCAACATACGAGATAGTTCAAGCTGCTGCACAATATGGATATACATGAAGGTGGTCTGAGCGCTGCTCGTGACTGGTCGTCGGAGTACCACAGTGGATAACGAGTGCCAATATGTTTGAATCGCTGGTGTCACGGTTGACGTCACCGCCTGTGTCGAGACGCCGACACACGGTGCACGCGGCTAGAGAAGTATGCAGTGAGCCCGAAGAAGATGCCGCGCCAGTCCAGCGACGTTCGCGAACTGCTAAACAGCTGCTGGACAAACGTCGCAAGGCACGTTTATCCTGCGCTGATCTCACCGCTGCTACTAATGCAGAACCAGAGCGTACCTCGCGTATGGACGCATTTAAAGCATTCTTGCCGCTTCGACAGTCTAAATCACTGGGCCGACTCGATGGTCTTAAAGAGGTGAGTTATCTTACACATTTCTTACATACATAACATTTTAGCTGTTGTTTTTTATTTATAGTTTAATTTACTTTATTATGACTTATTCATAAGTTTTTTGTTAGGAATTTACAAAGTTACAAAATTAACATATCTTGCCTTAACAACCATGGAGTTACGGTAGTAAAAATTATATTTACAACACTAGAGAACGTTGTGACTTGTGGTGGCCTTCATACAGATACCATGCGCGAGTGCCGGCCTCGTACACCTGTTCCGATCCCCCTCTCCACCTTAAAAGTCGCTTGCTCAATCAATAACACCTAACATTAGAACTGTCCATTTATAAATACAACGACAAGCCGTTGAGTGCGACGCACCCATATCAACACGCCTATATTAACATCGAACACGTTGCAAAATTGACAGCTGAGGGCGTTTCTATGAACTATGACATCATAAGAGTCAGATCCACTGAGGATAAGACAATACAAACAATACAAGGGATTCGACATTTGATGTCATGACTTGTCGAATCTTCGACATGAATCATAATGGAACATGAGAAACAAAGTGCACAAGTGAAGCAGTGTGTAATGGTTTTTAGTTTTAATGTAGATTGCATTTCAGCGTCTAGTTCAGACATCTTTTATTCTCAAAGTAATATAGCTTGTATTTAAAACAATGGCTTTAGTATGGCACCTATTGTCTTTGTGATTAAGTAAGCACTTAAGAACACTAATAAGCGTAATTTGTTAAACAAATTTGTATACGGATTTGTATATGTTTAGCAATGTAAATTTTGGCTAACCTGATCCGCATTAGCTTATTTGCGTAAAGGTTTGAGGTCGACGGTCCATGACCTACAAGGCGAGTATTAAAGAGAACAGAAAAATAATAAATCAATAAATCCTTGGTCTGAAATGTTGACCCATCAAATATTTAATGAATGATAAATTACTTTGAAATAAAGATCAACAATGAAACATTTTTTAATACAAGCATAATCGACTGTTCAGTTTTTTCTTTACCGGCAGTTTAAATATTTATATTCTATTTAAAATACGTCAAACTATATTACCATATTCATAATTGCATTGTCAATCAGTGATTGGCAAAGATTAAAGCGTTATAACGTCGAGGACAAAACCGTGTAAAGTTCAATTTGAGAAGTAGGCACGCGGGGACCGTTACGACACACGCGCCGCAAACCTTCCGATACTTCGCAGATAGTACAAGAATGCGAGATAGGCAGCAGGTAGGGGCAGGTATGCTCAGCCTTGATAGCAGGTACACTCACACATTTACACTTCGCGTTCACGTATAAACAGCGCCAACGTGTGCGCGCTGTTTGTCCATGTGATTTACAGACAAATGCTACGAGACTTCTCGCGCATCTGTTCGCTCGTCTCTTTGTAAAGGAATCTCTATTGCGTTAACGCCTTTTGTCTGCTTATTCGAATAGAGAACATCTGCGTTCAAAAAGGTCTTATTAATTTTGTTCTTGTGTAGGTAGTCATATATGTACGTCTACTTGGATCATGTGTTAATTGCAGTATAAGTGTATTGTAGCATGTTGCATACAATTTCTTTGTTTGATTTGATGCATATCATCATGCGTGACTTAATGGCTGCTATCAAAGGCATAATACTATTCAAGTAATAGTATGCTATTAAGTTTATTACATTAAGTATATTTTTTTATTAAGGCAAATTATAGCTTAAGATTTTATTGTTAGCACTAGTACTGAATTTGTTTGGATAGATTACAGATTTTATTGTTATTAGTAATTATAAATATAGGACGTAACTAATGTTTAATCCCAATGCTAAATTACTACAATTATTTTCCAATGTAGTCTTTATATTATCTTCTCCTTACTGAGATCAGGTATTTGTGTATTTAATGATAATGATAAATTTTAATTAACTGATAATTAATTAAAAAATTATTAACTCACCTGAGTTTATAATTTCGTACTCTTTGTAAGTACAAACTTAAAATGAGTACCAATTTGTCAAATGCCCATAAAGTTTAGAGTATTACAGTAATAGTAGAGTATTAGTAAATTGTTGGAATCATGTTTTTTATCAAATAAAAAAGTCTTAATTAGCACATTTTTATATAACAACAGATAAAGCTATGCATTTTATTGTAAAATGTATCTTATTACAACGAATTAAGGTGTAATAAGATTTTTACTGGATTTTAATGCTTAGTTTGCATTAACTCGATAATTGTGCTCTAAAACTCGCACTTTACTTTAAAGCCTATACATTTTGTTTACGGCCAGGTTTTACTAATAAAACTCTTTGTTGAAATTAACTTACAAGACCATAAAGTTTACGTTAAGCATTTAAGAAAATACGGGAAGCCTTTTTAAATTTAATTTGCAGACCTGAAAATGGACTTCACAAAGATTTTTTTTTAAATTTAAATAAGACCTTTAAACCCAATTTATAAAAAAATAATCACAGCAGCAATGTTCGTATGTTAAAGTTTCAAAG
Source organism: Schrankia costaestrigalis (assembly GCA_905475405.1). Lineage (NCBI taxonomy): Eukaryota > Metazoa > Arthropoda > Insecta > Lepidoptera > Erebidae > Schrankia > Schrankia costaestrigalis. The sequence continues at coordinate 9,550,279 of FR997843.1, read as the reverse complement.
AGAAAAAAAAATTTTTGTTTTTTCTCATATGAATTGATTTATGTATAAATCATTTAGCTTATGGAGCTTATTAAAACTGTTAATAATACCAAACCCTTAGTACTAGTAGAACAATTTAAAGTACCTATAAATTCTTCTAGAGTTCCTATATCGTCTCTGTTAACGGAACAGTTAGTATCGACAAGACAAGATCTATATAAAGATTGCCGATGACGGACGGATAGTTGCCAATCGAGAACTATTCGCCAGAACAACTCTATAGAATACCACAACTATGGTCATTTATAACTAGTTTCTTTTACAAATCATTATTTATATTTCATCTTTTCCAAGAATCACAACTCGAAGAATATTTCTTGTTTTTGTTTCATACGACGCTGTTGGAAATAAATGAATTATTGTAATAATATGACACAAATACGCGAGTACAATTTAAAACCTGTTTCCTTATACCATGAACGTATTTTAATAAAAACTAATATGTATAGAGATATATAAAAAAGTAATAGAATATATTATTACGTACTTCTTTGTTTAATGTAATGGTAATTAAATTTTAAATTATTGTGTTTATTAAAGCTTACTACCTTAAGTTTTGTGCTATAATTCGACCTAAATAACGAAAGGAAAGCTCTTAACAAACCTAGAAATGTACCTCAACTATTGGACAAACTGAAATTAGTTAAAGAAAATACAATCATATTAAGAACCTCTTCCTCTTTATGAAGCAGGTGAAATTATAATAAACATGAAGAAACATCAATAAGCCTGTCTAATTACCATTACTATAATAGAAGTAATGACCTGTCTAAAAGTCTTTAATTACGACATTTAATAATAGCGTTGTCTAGACTAGTGGTAGTTTAATAATAGTATACTAATACTTTTAGTCCAATGCCTTCAGTTGTGTGGTCATGCCAAGCACATGATACGTTCTAGACGTCTCTAACTCAGTATAGACGAACGATGATGGCTACAAAGATCATTAATACACCTGCCACAAGAGATAACGACTAGCTCCCACTTGAGCCAATAATTGTATCGATGTGACATCAGCTGATGAATACATTTTGAACTCTCTACCAACTTGTTTTCACGTTGTTTGCTGTTGTGACATGTTCAAATGAGAAAGGTTGATTTGCACGATTTAGAAAATGGTTGATTAATTTTAATGTCAGTGTTGAACGAAGGTTCAAATTCGTTCTATGACTTCAAACGTTAAATCATTATTAGAACCTGAGCATTCAAACATAAGGGACGTTACAAAAACAGAAGACTGTATTTAACATTAGGCAAAATCAAAATAAAAATTCTTAGATAAATAAAAAGCCTCATTAAATCGTGAAATTAATGACGAGATGAAATCTAAGAATGTAGATAAAACTAAACTACGACTAAACGAATACCACAAATTCACGAAACTCTCTAAATAAACTATTGAGTGTCACATTTTAATTCTTACTATTCTTATAACTGGCAACATAGATTGGCAGTAACTGATTAACCAGAAATTACTGAGATATCTAACTCTCTCTGTTAAGATACAGAATAAAATAAACGATTTGTATTAGAACGCAATGCGTCGTAATTTTAACAGCGAGTATAACAAAGTATCCTTCGAGGAACTAACTCATCTTTGTTTTTATTTACGTGTTCTTTATTTTTATCTTGTTATACAATATTATACAAAGGTTCCAATATATCTTGTCGATTAAATTCATTTCCACCACACCTTCGTAACTCAGACACAAACCGGATTATACATAATTATGGAGTTCGTTCTCATAATTATGACTTTGTGATCGAAATAAGGCTTGTTTTAGTTACTTAGTTTGGAGATAATTTATTTCATGGAGGTGGAAAAAGTTAAATCAAATGAGAAAGGTGAAAAAGTAAAAAAAATGTGACATAATGTAATTACATGTAGATTGCGTGTATTAGCAGATTGTTAAACATCATATTGTGTTAAATTTGGCACTCTGCTAAATTTCTAATATTTGTAAAAAGTTTGGTTAAACAGAGTTTTTTAAATTTCGAATGTTTTTTTTTTTCAATATGATTCTTTTTTGGTAATAAACTTAAGCATCTCAGTTCTTTATAATAGTGCAGACATTACATAAATTTTCTTGGTTACAGATTTATTCAAAACTAGTCGAATCAAATACAAATATCACTTACCTCGTTATTATTCTATTCTATCAATGTAGGACTAATAAATAATGGAATAAAACAAATGTCTTGCCATAAAAGGAGTCTGCAAGGACATTAACTATTAAAGATTATAATTTATTAGGTAAATATTTGTTGTGAGTTCGCTCTTGATTCTAAAACAGAATATATAATAGTAAACTGATATTTTTTATAGCAACTTTGATAAATTATGTACGTGGTAAAAATAATGAAGCTATTTATATTGTATGTTATTAAATTAGTGTTTTTCATGGGTGTGAAACAAAAAACAATCATCGATATGTTTTTGCGTTTTCTGGCATGACTTTTTATTACCAGCAGTAACTAAACAACTAACGAACCTGATAAAACGCAAGTACATAAAAGTTGAAACTGTTTGAGGTATTCTATAAAATTGCCATCCACTGCTGGACAAAGGCCTCCTCCAAATACGAGTATCTACACCTTGTGTGGTCCTATGCCTCTTTCTTCTGTCAGTTTCTGCCGTCCTAAACAGGTCTTCGGTCTACCGTGTGATGGGCCTCCCAACCCTGCACTTTTGTGTACGTGGTCGCCATTCCAGAACCTTAAAATAAATAAGGAAATGCCTTATTACCCTATAAATAAGGACCACTTTATCACAAAGTAGCAACCCTATTCGGTATAAGGTAACACATAATGTTTCCGCCAGTAAACGGTAAACATTATTTATATTAGCGAGTATCACTTTCAAAGGATTCAAAGAAGATATTACCTGTTACTGACATTACTATTGGCGGCCGTCCAAATGTTAAACATTATAAAGAGACTGTTTATACACACCAGTTACCTTGAAAATGGTCATCTAATTGCAAGTCTATTACGATGCCAAACGTCATACATCATAATTCAGAATATTGTTTATAAACTTTGCTTTCTGATTTATCGTTTGAGATAATCTTTTCTTATTGTTTTTTAATAATATTTGATATCAATTATTAACTTCTTTGTAAGGATAAACATCCCCAATCCAGGGCCTTATCTAGGGATGAACGTTAAAGTTTAACATAACCACATTTTACGGCAATTGATTTTGTTCAATATATTATATCTGTGGAAGCTTGTTATTGGCGTTTTGTTACTATTTTTAAGTTTATTTATATCATAGCTGTAAGCCTCCCAAACATGTTAAAATAAAATAAAATAAATAATTGTTTTGTAGAAGTTTATGCACTTGATTATTTAGTATAAATCATCATCATCATCATCTCAGCCAAGTGACGTTCACTGCTGGACATAGGCCTCCTCCAAATATTGCCACCTTGTGCGGTCCTGCGCCTCCCTCATCCATCGGCTTCCCGCCGTCCTTAGGAGGTCGTCGGTCCACCGTGTGAGGAGTCTCCCCATAGTATAGATATTTTTATGCTATTCATCGTTTTTACCTGTATCGTAAAACAAAAGCTTTTAGTTTCTATCTTTACTATGGTCGTTCGATAGAGTGCATTTTTCTTAATAGAAGCTGTACGTTTACTAACAATTTAGTGAAATTATTTCAAACTATTCAACACAAGTAAATCTGTGATCTTTGCTAGTTTGCAATTTAATTATTTTTTATTTATTAGGTACGGTTAGAATGTTGGATATATTATTTACTTTTGTTCAAAATTCAACAAAGCTTATGTCATGCAAGACGTAACTGTCATAATGGTTACGATTACAGTTAGTCACTGAACAATTTAGCGGTTTACGCACATAAATTACGTTATTTTCATGTCTAGCTACTTTTTCAACTGTTTATTGTTAAAATTTATGAAGATTTCAACAGAGATATTAATTCAAATGATTTTACGGTTAACCGTTGTTTCTTTGTTAGCTTTTGACAAGGTAATTTTTGAATTTGTAATTAACTTTGAGATGGAAAAACGAAACCATGTTTCCATTTTCGACGCGTAACAAAACATTAACAAGATTCGATGAAATTAAAATACACAATTTTAATGTATTCATATACTTATCTAAATATGAAATCAATTTCTGTTTTAACGAGTTTTTTATGTTTACAAAAGAATATCCAAATTCCTATCTAAAGAAGTTAATTAAGAAAATGTTCATTGCACACGAATCATTAGTATAAGATTAGGATTTTATTAATTTTATGTGACACAACCAAAATATAAGTAGCTGTATAAATATAGTGACTCATTTAGCATTGAGTCACTTAATTTAACATACCTGATTATGGCTACTGCTTTAGTTTGAATGTGATATTATGGTTTGTCATTCATTTAGGTTGTAGCAACGTGAAGCAGGAAATGGCTTGTATGTTCTCTTAAAACCTTGTATTTAATTGTTTATTTTTATAGAACAGGTAAATAGAATAGGTAAATATTGTCACATCTAGAAACACAGGGTCACCAAAACAACTCATACCTAAGATCGTAAAAAGCAACTACCGGATTACTTCTTAACAGTCACTTAAAGAGGCTTTACTGTGTACAAATTTTAACTGTGTTTGCAAATATTAGTGCAAGGGTCTTCAAAACTTTCGTCAGTAATAGCGCCGACTTCTCTCTTTTTGTACATCGTTCTCCAGACAAGATGGAACATTACAGTTTCTTTCTTTAAGTATTTATTTGTGACAAGTTATTAGTATTGGGTGATAGCTACATAAAATCGACATTCAATCCATCATTCGATCGATGTCAAATATCTATACTAAATGCATCGCTTGGGACTCAACTCCAAGGTCTCTTGCTCTGCTTCTCCTTTTTTGTAACATATTATTTTTTTCTGCCTTTATATTCTTGGGAATATATTGAACCCTATAGAATATGGATGACGGATACAGTATTTTTTTAGTCAGCAGTATCGATGAACCGTGACTGCTCGTGACATGTGGGAGTAGATAGGTGCAACTGTACGACGATCAATCATATTATTATTGACGCGATTGCCTTCGTCAGGTCCTGCCAGTCGTTCGATATTAGATGTCAGCATTCTTTAATTCCCTGACAAATAAGATTGAATGCGTTCTGTGAAAAATGGTAATGGTGGTTGTTGGCTGTTGCTACCGATTGTTGAAATATTTATAATTTATTTACAGTTGTCCTGTTCGATAATTGTTTAAGTACCTATATTTTATAATATAGTGTTACTAATTAAATAAGAATTTTACCAAAAATAAATCCCACGTAAGACAATTATTATTATTACTGGATTATCCACAAATGTGTATCTAAAGAGCCGATTACACTACCCTACATGTAGGACACTACATCTTGTAGGGCACTACATGTTGTCTAGTGTAATCACATGTAGGCTGTAAGGACACTACATATCGGAGATTAGAGTCACGACCGCCCTACATCATCTAGTCTCCTACAAGATGTAGTGCACTACATGTAGGGTAGTGTAATCGGCGCTTAAAAAAAGTCTTTGAAATCTTTCTACTTTTTTATATTTGGACTAAAATTTAACATTATCCTTTTGCATGTACAAGTATGTAGTGTAACTATGCTTACATTGAAAAATAAAATCTACAACTCTTTCAAAAATGCATTATCTTTTTTCGAACAAAAGTTTTTCGTGCTGACATGGGTACCATCCATAAAATATGAACATTTGACTAAGTGGTTTTCGTAACACTTGACTGGCTAATGAATTTTTTAATGTTATGCACGCATCAAGCTGTCAAACATATTACTCTCGGTTTAGGTCACTCACACCTTAGGAATTTCAAAATTACGTACACCTTAACAATGTAATATACCATTCAAATGTTTTCGTACATAAATATGTTAATTTTACTCAAAATCTTATGTAAGATGCCAATGGCGTTACCAAATAGTGTCACAGTTCAATTCTCAACTCCTAAAAACAAAAAACAAACGCATAAATTCAAATAGTTCAGTAATGTCATGTAACATAAACATCAAAAAGTTTGACATACTAATCTTATATACAAACAACAATAAATATAAATTAAATCGAAATTTAAAAAGATATAAATCTAAAACACTATGCTATGTGACCTTAGTAACGTTCACATTCTCACAATGGAAGGTTTCGCATCAATCATAATTATCTAACAGATTGTTGTTGCCAAAACAAATGAACACTGCTTAAAATAACAAGGTTTTCCCGTACTCTCGCTGGATAAGCATAAATGAAAATGAAAAATATTTACCTGTCTCAAAACAGTAACTTTTGATTTATATTTGAAATATTTCCAGTAAGTAATAACTGTTAATACTTACGTTGGCAACTTAGATTTTATCTTAGACTTTATTTTTAAAAGACAACTCCGCACTAGGGCTTGAGCTCTGAGTTGCGGGGAGTTTTATAGACATTAAATAACCAAAAACAACGAGCATCCAGGCTCAACACAATAATTGTGGATCTCACAAATATTTATCCTTCTCAAATACGACCGCTTTGCCATCAACGCAGTTTAGATTATTGTCCTTCTTCTTCTTAATGTTCCTCTCCAATGAAGGAAGGTTGTACATCACGCTAGAATATCTTTCCCTATTTCTAGCGAGGTGAAAGAGTGTTACGAATTATTTTCCTAGTATGCCATAATTTTATATACATATTAAATGTATGTATTTAAGTATGTTGTACTAGTACCCACAGTACACGCTCTGCTAAGTTTGGGACTAGATAGAGTAGTAAAAATGAGTAAAAAACAAAAAATCTGTTTCAAAATCAACGCACTCATAACATCACAGCCGCGATACATATTGAGGTTATTACACTCGGCACTCGCAATCCATCTGAGTGCGACAAACGCTTGCAGGCTCGTGAACTTACATGTTACGCGCACCATTGTGCACACGCATAGACATTGACATAATGTCTCGGTGAAAATGTGAGAAATATATACTGTTACTCGTACATTAGTTGCAAAAAGTAAGAGTAGTTTGGCAATAATGCTTTTTATATTACTGTGGCTTTTGGTTTTTTTAATATTGTTCATTTTACATTAACTTGTATTTTCTACCATTTAAATTAAATTCCGAAAAGTAATAAAAGGTAAAAAGAAGAAAAGGCTCTGGTGGGTTTTTTGGCACGCTATGTCTTCGACGTTAGCTTGTTAGGGAGAAACGTGCTTCATTAAAAAAAAGTTGAGTTTGTGTATTCTTGTATTTTTATTTTCAAAAGGTCTTGTACAATGGTATTTGTATTTATGACAAGATAATCTAAACACAGTAAAACCAGGGAAAATACATGTTAGTTTGAATAATTCAGGTGTCAAATACAAATTCAATACCCCTACAAATACACACGTTTACATAAGTTCAACATAAACTAAAATAGAAAAGAACAACAAATGTAAAATTTTCTGTACAATACTGTGTAACAAATTACGTAACCGATACCACTATATTTGTTGAAGAAATAATAAACAGTAATTCTGAAATAGCAAAAAAAAACGTCGTCATGGTACCGGCCACATTCAACTTTCTATTGTTTCCCATAAATTGTAGGCTGTAATTTATTGTGCGAGAGCCAATCATCCACTTGATTGTAATTAAATAATGATAGGTGTTAAAGGAATGGACGATCGAGATAGCTGGTGAATGAATGACGTAAGAATGATTGTCAATCTTTGAGTCTACGCTGCACCGGCAATATTTAACAATCCACAGAATTACGAAACGCCACGAACTGTAACTGTGCTGTATAATGAAGGGACTTTGGTGATTTAAATTGCTATCATGTTTATACATGGTATTTTAATCTCATTTATTTTACGTTCACTCAACGAGACCTGTTTAAACTTTGTACTTTTTGTTACGTTATGAACTTTGCCAAAAGAAACAACATAAATAATTATCCCTTTTTTATATAAGTCTTTAGAATTTGGTTAAATACCTCTTAAAATCAGAGTTTTACTTTGTTAAAGTACATTGAGGTCACAACTATTCGATTGTACTCGTAAAACCGTGTCATCGAAATCTGATGCGCAAAAAAGCCACGCCCAAAGTTGCAACTGACAGGTGCCTGAGACGCACCTACCTTAATTTTTTTTTGTAACTTTTATTTTTATCATCTTCGCAATCAATTTGTAACTTTATATTAAGTATTGCATGGTTCTGTTTTGTAATAAATAAGAAAATATGAAGTGAAAACGTGGTAATTGCGATAGTTATTTTTGTTTGTTTTTGGACAAGATGTTTTCGTAAGTTACGGTTAGTGAAGTATTTAAATTAAGGCAATTAACAAGAATTTTTTTGTTTTATTTGGATTTACGCAGTTACTATTAAACGCCCAGTAAGCATTGATTAGAACTTTGAATGTTATTGGAACTTGACCAGCAAGTTCTTTGTCCCCAACTTTCGTAACGAAAAGCAAATAATAAAAACTTATAAAAATGTAATATTGTGTCGTGATTGATGATGTAAGAAAACCAAATCTCAACTTCCTCTGTCATTCTTCCCATCAACATTGCCAATGTTAATAAAATAAATTATATTAAATCCTAATATGGGAAAATGTCTTAAAATAAAACTTTCGGTTATCAGTAAAGAAATCAGAGTTTTAATAGCTCTCCAGAGATAAGACAAACATTAATTTAATTCGTACAAGCGTTTGATTTCACTCGCTTCATTTAACTCATTTGAAACACCGTTGTTTCCGTCATATATTTTATTATAATGACTATGGTTTTATTAGCCAACAGTTCTGAGGGCCATCAAACTTTCCTTCACCGTAAAACTATGTTTATTTTGTTTACTTACACAACTTTTCCGTTACGCAATGTTGAACGACGAACATGTTGGAAAAACGTTAATTTTCATTATGTTACGTAATACGTTGCATACGTGACACAGTTTGACTGTGTGTCATATTGTATGGGAATAATCTGTCGCTGCTGCATCCATATTGTACTATCAAATGTATTATTATATCGAAAAAGTAATGACGAAGTTACGCTATTAAATCATTTATAATTATAAACACTTAAAACTGTTTACTGTACATATACTAATCCTCCTAGTTTCCCTCCTTTACTGGAGTGACACAATATCGGGCTCATATGATACGACGTACGATGGCAATGTATGTATCCTTTAACAAATGTGTAGTTTTTAGGACACACTAAAATACAGCTATAAGTGCTAGAAGATCATAACGAAAAGTCTTGACCTAAAAAGAACTTAAACAATTTACATACTACGGTATATTGATACCGTAGTATGGAAGTGGTTTATTTCACGTCCACGAAATCTAATAACAAAACAACCACTACAAATATAACATTGCACAAAGTAGGTATTTCCTTATCAGAGAAAGTTAATAAAAATAATAAGTCATAGCATGAATTTCAACGTTTCTTGACGTATTTCTTCACCCTGAATGTTTATTTTGTTTCGATAATCGTGTGCAGTTCCCGTGTTGATAGCAATTATTCACCGTATATCACGTGAGGAGCCCTGCACGAGGCGTGGGCGCAACACGTGAGCATTTGCGACACAGCACGCTCGGAAGTAGAATAAACAACACCCACTAGATGTATTGCCAATAACGAGCTACCCTATACGTTACGTCACAGCTTAAGTAGCATTACTGTTACTGTGTGAAGCCAAGCAAAGTGAAGCAACACTACCACTTTCATTAATTGTACTTATTTCAATATCAACGGATATCCCGTACCGGTTACTTTCTTCGATTATAAGACTGAACGATTTCCCAACTATACTTGACTGATTTGATACGTTACCTACTTTTCATTAGCTTGCTTGTTGATTTGCTTAGTGATTTCTTCATTCGATGTATTTGGATGATTCACAACAACCATTTTAGTGCTTTTGATATAATGTTGAACAGTTATAGCAAAATTACCTATAATAGATAGTCATCATAAGAGTCCATTAATGTCCCACTGCAAGGACGGGCCTTCTCTCGTGACGGAGGGATACTTGGCCTACTAATACCACGCTGGCCAGACGGATTGGTATACGGTTTAATTTTAAGTTTTCCTTCTTTCTATGTAAAGATAATATTCACATATAGTCCCTTAGTCGGTTTTTACGACACACATGGGATGAGATGGGGTGGTGACATATTGTATTCTTACTCCGTCACCACACGGAGATTTGGCTGATACACAACAACCATTTTTGTGCATTAGATATAATGTTGAACAGTTATAGTAAAATTACCTATATGATAGTGACAAAGTTAAAATAGACAAGAATATTAACCATGCAATTAGGTTTTTCTGCGACTATCAGTAGTTATAATTTTTGTGCGACACCTAGAACTATCATGATAGTTAATCGACATTGTTTTACTCACGCATCGTAAACAATAGCAGCTGTATTGACAAGAAGAAGAAAAACAACGCCTACTTGATGGCCATTGTGAAAAAATGCATTTTCCCGTAATAGCAGTTAACTATGAGAGTTTTAACAGTAAGTTACTTTCTTATGAGTCAAACGTGATCTTGGCTCGCCTTGTTCGTGAGTTTCGGTATTACTTTGTCACCTTATTTGTGTTTACTGACAGCTATTACGCAGCGAAAGTGTTTTGTAACAGTTATATCTTATTTCTATCTTGTGTTTGTGTACTATACTTTAATAGTAAGTATGCTTAACTATGTGATATCTCGGTGTAATATTGAGATAAGTTGTAATAGTGTACCACTCCATAAAATGCCGTAATTGTTATAAAAATAGACTAAATGAAAGTTTGAAGATTAGATCTTATTTAGGAAAATAAAATAAAGAAAACTTATGCCAACGGTAAAATTGCATTTTTAGCCGACTTCAAAAAAGGAGGAGGTTCTCAATTCGGATATATTTTTTTTGTGTTTGTTAATCAGGTAACAAACAGATTTGATTTTTTTTTCATCCCATTGCATTCGTTAGACTGCTATTATGCATTAATCTATTTCGCCGCGGCTATATATCGAAACACCTTTGCCTAAAAGTCTACACCAGCCTGATCAGCGTGGTTTCCTCCATTTCTCGAGGAGACCTTTTCCAGGAATGGACAATAATGCGCTGATAAATGATACAATGTGACTACTTACAGTTTTAGATACCCAGTTATGTTCTGATTACTCTTATTACTGTAAATATCATGTAAGTAAAACTCGTTTGTGTTAGATTGATATGGGATTACTTCTAGCCTTAAGGGCCTTGCAAACTGATTGCAGGTATTTTCCTGTATGTTCCTATACTTAATGCTGTTCATTCAATTTGCTATTAATGGTTAATAGAATATTGTTGTGCCTCGTTTTGTGAACGAGGAAATTAAAAGCTTTCGCAATTGGGGTTAAAAACCATTTAATTGTTTTTGACCCTAGCTCAGATAATATAATTATATTATTTTGTTATTATTGTTTCATCTCATTGTGTGATAAAGCCGACAAGGCTAGGCGAAAATCTCTACAAAAACAAAAGAACAACAGTACACTTGACAAAAACTATATTTATGCAAATCCTTCTTTTATAAGCCCAAGTCGTTCTTTGACAGAAGAAGAAACCTGTACCTGTATTAGATCATTATAGCCCGATTTACACACCGACAAGTACAGTAGCGAGTTAAGTAGTAAGTTGTTGAAGTTGATTTGAATAGATCTCCATCCTATTTTTTGGCGAGTTAAGTTAATTAAACTTACTACTTACCTCGCTACTGTACTTGTCGATGTGTAAATCGGGCTTAACAGCCGTTACAATAATACATGCACTTCAAATATTCTTACTGTACTCAATGATAGTACAAAGCTTTAAAGAATCGAATGATTCTTTTATTAATAGACGTTATGTTAATCATTGTTATTTTTTGTTTAGTTCAATGACATGTGAAATATGGTCGATAATACTTTTTGCGGTAAAAAATATTGAAGTATTATTTAATATCTTCATAATTGGTTCGTAAGAATGTTTACTTGTGTTAATAGTTTACCCAATTGTAGTCAATTACGGCTTTGTATTGATTACACATAATGTAGCTAAAGCAACTATTTGTATGAAGCTTTAAGAAATCAAATGGATTAAAAATATTGAAAATACAATCAAATTTATTCATTTGTTATTTATAAAACGAAGGACATGGGTTAATCGTTATGTTTGCTTAGATAAAGGAGTAAAAAAGAATAGTATAATATTAAAATTGTGTAGGTACTTTGCATCTCATGTCTGCGTTTGGATGTTAAAGGGCAGGCAAATAACGTTCCATAAATATAAACATTTTATACGACATATAAATAAATACATTAGACATAAAATATATAAAATAAATACTTCATAAAACCGGCTAGTGTTTAAGTAACCATAGCAATGAAATATGCAAGCTTAATTCAAATGAGCCGACAGCGTCGAATCACCATTCGTAATCTATGTAATCCTTATAGTTGTAGTAAATATAGGGAAGCTATAAGCGAACCCGCTAGGCTAAGAACGGGACTCGTTTTACGAACTTAGAACATTCTACTTTTATAATATTTTCCTTATCTTTATTGATCTAAGGAAGATAATATTTTAATACTATTTATTATATTGATTTTGTTGCTATTTTCTTTTACTGGAAATTCAATTTTCGAATAGTGTTTTAGGAAGGGACTTTATGGTAATGATTAATTGAATAGTCTTTATTCAAATGATAATGTTACATTGGTGTTTGCCAAAGTCAATATAGAGCCTGTACCGATGTAGGAATTTTCTTTTTAAAAATAATTTTCTCTGCCTATAAGAAAATTATAGATTATTATAAAAGCATTCCTTTTATAATGAACCTTAAATATTTTTTAAATAAACAGTTTAAATAAGCGAAAGGATAGTTGTTCTGTAGCATCACTTTCTCAATGTTAATTAAAAAATCAAATAGCCTGGCAAAAAAAACTTGAATTACAAATATTGTTTATAAACAAGTTTGTATTAAGATCGAAAGTACCTTTTATCAGTGAAATGCATTTATTTTTAAAGATTATTTTTTAATTGTTTCGTCTGATTGTTGCACGCAAATAATCTTGAAACTTGTTTAAAAATAGATTTTGTTTACTTTCGATTCTTTGTTGTTATGTTTTAAGAACTTCGATATATCATAATAATGTTAATATTCCTCACACTTTCATACAACACTATGTAGTTCAAAACAAAGCAGAGTTTGTACTATGGGTACTAGACAACGGATAAACATACTCGTACTTAGGTTAGTATATTCTGTATAGTTAGTTTGTATCATTTTAAACACAAAACTATAATGACAATCATGAGCTTACATTTAATATAAAGAACGCTAAACACATTTACTTTTTTGCGTTCTTTAAATGTAAATTTTATAAAAGTTTCTTTGACATAGAGCATGATCACTAGTGCACAAGTTATCTTTAAAAAACATATTTAAAAATTCTATATAACAACAAAAGAAGTTCGCTATTAAAAATATTGAAGATGCTGGTGTCATTTAAAACAGGTTTAACTGCACTTTATTCAACATTCTGCTATGTAACTTTATGACTGGTACTTAGTTATGGCGCAATTCTGACTTATACTCGTACTATTTACTATATCGACTTGCATTTATCATTGCATTATTATTATAGGACCCATACATTTTTATATTTACTTCTATTTAACATGCGTAGTTTAAAATAGCTCTGCAAGATAGATACTAAACTCTATTGCAAAAAAAACGGGCACTTAAGTTTTTTTTCTCTATTTCAATGAAGAAGAACAAGAAATAGGTTTTGTTAATTTGACGATGTATTGGTATGTTTTTTGAAGCATCCTGGCATGATTCTTTACGTTCCAAATTTAAAATTATTAAAAGAAAAATAATGATTATTGTGGATTATTCTAAAATTGCTTTACTAATGGCGCGAATTGCTGAAATGATTTTTAACTGATTAGGATATTTTAAAACTTTTTGGATATTTTCTGCAAATTAAACAATTTAATCTTTCTTTTTACATTAAATACCACTTTTTGATATGAGTGCTCGCCCGCACCGTTCTGGCGACGTGGAAGCGTACATGCAAGAAGTTGGGATCCGTCGTTTAGATTGGCCAGCTCGAAGTCCTGACCTCAATCCAATTGAGCATGTGTGGGATGTTCTAAAGAGACGGGTTAGATCAGTGCAACCTGCTCCACAAAACATCAGGGAGCTAAAAAGAGTAATTGCAGGAGAGTGGGAACGTATTCCTCAAAACGTTATTAAAAACATCGTGGAAAGCATGCCCAGAAGGATTCAAGCTGTGATTTTGGCAAGAGGAGGTCACACTCGTTATCAGGTTTTTACATTTGTAACTTTATTTAATTAAAAAAAGTTAAAAAAAACTAGTCTTTACTGCCGACCACTTCTTATTGTTTGGGCGTGTACATCGATTTTAAAGAATCCATCGTTTTTTTTTTCTTTTAAATGCTTGTATTCACTTCACGCGCATTCATTTACACGACTATAAGTATATAGACTACGTCAAAGAAATAAATTTCATTTAATTGACTAAAATCGACCCTAGAACGTAAATTTCCTTAGGTGCCCGTTTTTTTTGCAAAAGAGTGTATACATACATCGAATTAACGACCAGAAAAAAAAAGATATAGTAATTAAAAATAGCGGTGAGATAACTAAAAAATAGGGGAGAAAAATATGTGAAGTCTACAAGAAATAAAAAAATATTAAAAACTCATTAGAGATTTTTATTCTATAGAAAAAAACTGCATACTCAGTTTGTGTAATCTGTTCTACGAGTATAAAGGTTGGATTATCGTAGAGATTAAATCATAGTTCTACGAGTGTATGGACACACTTGTTTTGCAGTGGTTATTAAATATGACCGCTCCTTAGTAGTTGCGGGTTACCTTTCTGATTAATATCAAAAAATGATTATGTGAAGTAATACGGTAAAATATGTTTATATTTATAAAAATAGAGCTATGAAAGAATGTATTAAAGAAGTCATGTTTAACTATTATTGTCTAGTATCTACCTATCTGCCTACTCATAGTACAAACTCTCCTTTGTTTGCTACTGGGTTGATTTATATTGTCTTAAGCATATTATCTTATACCTACATTTGTATTATACTAGCTGACCCTTGCCGACTTCGAAGGGCGGAGAAAAAAACGCGTCCCTTTTTTAAACATATTTCATTACTGCTCTACTCCTATTAGTCATAACGTAATACTATATAGCCTACGACACTACCCGATAAATAGACTATTCAACACAGAAATAATTTTTAAAATCGGTTTAGTAGATCCAGAGATTACCCCCTACAACGTCACAAACACACAAACTTTACCTCTTTATAATATTAAGTATAGATATAGATTACCTATATCCGTATTATTAAAACGTGTAGGTAGGTACTCGTCAACAAATATGCCGAGATGCTGAGGTCTTTACAGTGTATTGATATTTGGTATAACTAAGTTATAACTAGATTGTACTGTCAAGGCCTTTTAGTACTTTAACAAGGCCACTTTAGTTAACAAATGGAACTGTACAACATTTACTAAAGTAGGGTATTGTTTCTATAGTTGTAGGCTCATTTCGCAATGAATATTTTGTCTTTTAAATGTCAAATGTATACTTTTTTAACATCTGTTTCTCGCAGTTATTGTAGTAGAACTGGTTGGTGCCCAAAATACGAGGATTATAATACATTTTTCTATAATATAATATATTATATATTTTATTTTTTTATATAATTCTTTTACAGTACAAAGGAAAAGTCTTCCCATAAATCTAGAGTGATACATACAAATAGATACGTAGAGTCAAAACTATTAAAAAAAGGCTAACTGCCTGATGGTTAATTTTAGTTCCTGAAAATGATAGTTTTGACACTTGATTAGTTGATTTTTACTTGATCAGTCATTCGGAAACCGGGGGAAATTTCGGAAACTTATTTATTACTCATTGACAATAATTTGCTTTGATATTAAAATCAATTAATATTAAAATGGTATATTTATACATAATATTACATAATAAGTTTATATTTACAATGAATACTGTACATACAAACGTGATTGTTTTCACGACACGACTCTATGTCACGTCACTGCTCAGAAACACCTAGGAAATGTGTTAGCATGAATATTTATTAGGTATAAACTCCCTTTTAGTATTCTTCTGTAGTAAGTCTATAAGTATAAAGCGTTGAAAAGATGTTTGTGCTTTCAATCAACAGGCCTTATTTAAGCTGAGCGTAAAACTTACGTAGGTATTTCAAAGAGTATGAGTTTTTATTCCACAAATAGGTTCCTAAACTTTGTAAATGATTTTTTGGACATTCGTACTGTATGTTAGTATAGTAATTAGACGTACTAAGTGTGTATGTAAGTTCTTATAATACCTATTTGCATTTTTCTAGATTCATATTACATTTTCAACCGTATGATTTTGTGACAAATCTAAATATTGTAATTGCCTATAAAAGTCTTATGGGATATTTCCACATAGTTATCAGTTGTCTTAATACCCAATAAACTAAAATATATATTATTGTCCTGCTAACGTATTGAATATACGTGGAATAATAGCCATTATTTTCATAGTAACACGATTCCTTTTCCTATCCATCATGTCTATTGTTACTTATGTTCGTAGCGCAGTACAAGGCGGTTTATCATGCACGAAGTATCTCTGCAAGTTATGAATTTACATGTTTACGAGTGTTCTCAGTTGGTGGTCAGCCGCGATTTGTCCTCTCGAATGGTAACCATATGACAGGTGGTTAACCGACAACCATTAACCAAGGAGTTCAGTTTATTATTAATATTGATGCCAATTCTTCCCGAACGTATTTTATCATCGATTTATCCCTCCCGGTGGGCATTCAGTTATCTTCCTTTATCATAATACTTTGTAATATAATATTCTGATGTGTTTTATTAATGTTGCAATGTTACTAAACCTTTTCTTCTTCAATTGAACGATGTATTTGCAATATTTTCTACTGTGGCAGCATTAAATCGGTATAAGTACGGTATTTTGTTACATAATCCTTGGAATCGGTAACATTTAATGATTTGGAGTTATAGTAGGTACTTGTGTCAGGGGTCTGTTGTGTAATAAACTAAGAAAAGATGGTTTTACCATTATTTACCTTTAGAAAAGAAGTATTGAAGGTAAGGGTCTAGGTAGCGAGGTACCTATAGGCCAATATTCCCTCTATATATGGAGGAGCCCCATCTTTGAAACCTCCATGGTCTACTATGAGATAATTCAATTGCTAGACAATTTGGATACAGTATTGTTAATTTAAATCTCTATCACATACCATTTTTAAATAGATTGATTTCTCTAATTTTTCTAGAATTTACGTCATCGGCGGTATGGTAGTAAAAACTCTAACATGAGATATACAACATGAATATATCAATAACGCAACAGAAAGCTCTTACCTAAACATCGAAACCAATCAATGATCACAATAAACATGAGAACAATCTGTGTATGGATCTAATCAAGATACAAAAGGTAGGTAGCATATTGCAGTAAGGTTCATAGGTCGTGCATTGCATCAACGCTGCACTTTCGATATGCGCTAGTGAAAGGCGAATCCTCATCGCAGGTGCATCTGCTTGTAATGCCCTGTGTTTAGGGTTGGCACTTACATACATAACTTTTATTAATATTTTGAGTAATTTTGTTATTAGGATACTGTACAATTTGTTTTATTTCTATATTGTTAATAAACGCTTTTTGCTTCTTTTTTTATTTGTGTAGTAAGACTAAGAGAAGAATATAAAATGTCATTACTAAATTTCATACCTATTGTAAAAGCAAATAGGACGTCTATATATCAACCAAAGAAAAAAAAAACCAAACTTGATACCAAGTCTAATCCGACTGTCCGGTCAGCGAATAGTTCAGTAACAAATCATAATGACGACTATTTAGCAATTATCTAGACATTAAATCAAAGCTATTATTATGAAATATACATATAATATATCATAAAATATACATATTATTATATTATTATCAAATATAATCACCAAAATGTTAACAGACAAACAATTTTGTAAGCCTAAGACTTTTATACAATCAGCACGCAAAGAAGGTGGTACTAAATTATTTACTGAGGCAATAAATTAAATTTTGTTTAATTTTAAAATCCGATGCAATTTACTTTTAAATAGGATTTTGATAAATGAGGTGTCATTAAGAAGATTAAAAATGATTTACACGTTCACTAGGCGCCATCTTGATTACATTAAGCCTTTTTACACATGACCATAAACTATTCACGCTATTTAAGATTTCGACAACCCTGTATAAAGCCAGTCACCCGTTATGCGGTCAAGCTAGTGCAATAATATTTATTTTTCCGCTGCCATGCTTTTTCTGCCCACACATAAACAGCAAATACTTGTCAATGTTCTAAACACATTCATGAAATCTTGTTCTTATGATACTTGCGGTGGCTATTTAGAGGTTCATTTGATGCTTAAAACAGATATACAAACTCGAGATAAGAATTAATTACTTACTTGAATAGTTTTATTGATAGCTAAACCTTTTAAAGTGTTGTGAGGAAAATCTAACTAACAGAAAGTGTAACTTTACGTTCGACAAGACTATAAAAAATCAAATCACTTACGCCGTCTTAGGGAAACCGTTTTAAGAGTTAACTTAAGGATAAGACAGTAGGTAATGAATGTCTAAACGGATGTAGGTATAAATCAAGAACGAAGTCTAGAAATTAAATTTAATAGAAAACCGTTTGGCAAAGTACAAATTACTTTTCTGTTTCCTTCAACGTAGCGACCAGTTTTACCAGTCCCTGATAATTTCACTGCAAGTGTAGGTGTTTTTTTTAAAGGAGCATAATTGACTAACTTATATCATGTAGCGTTTAGCGTTTCTTTCGAGGTATTTTTTTACCCTATCGATACCCACTTGTGTTTTTGAATCAATAATCCGACACCACGTTCACAATGCTTCGACCTGTATGTACTTAAAGTACTGTTGAAAAATAGCGTTAAGTCTTTCTTGTGTATACGCACCGCCATATTGGTTATGTCATTTGCGTAAATAATAAACGAAGATTTTTTATATCTGAATCCAAAGAAGGCAAGCATGTTTCCTGGCACAAAGCATTTTATTTATCATCTACGGATAAATTAGCATTAGCAGGTGTACCAAGGTAAAATAATAGAATGCAATAAGACCATATAAATGTGTCACATATCTTAAGATATGTCGTAATATTCTAATCTCGTGGGTATTATTTAAATTATGGTCATTATACCATTTTCGGAGGCAACGTAATGATGACACATCGGCATACGTATTTTTTTAAATGGCTCTTATGGAGACCGATTATTTGCATAGTAATTTATTTTAGTAAATAATTTACGTCGAGTCTCTATTACTATGTAGATTGAATTTTAAATTTATTTCAGTATGTCATTAACACGTTTCTGTTACATTAATATTGGGTACGGATTTATACTTAATTTACGAGCGTTAAACATGATCAAGTGAATGCAATTATCTAGGGCTGCACCGAGCTTTTTAGATGTCCTTCTTTTTAAAAAAAAAACACCTACCGTAGTATGGACCATCTTCTTTATCGTTTACCATCAATTTGCATTCTCTCAGTATAAGTAAGTAGAAGTAGATATTCTATAGATTGCATTGGTATAAAAGGCTTTTGTTAACGTACTCGTTATAAAACTTTAACTACACTACAAAGAGACGTAGTGTCAATATCATTATGTTTTCTTACTCAATTCCTATTCAAAAATAATCAATTTATTTATTCAAAAAACATTTTCACCTTTCATACTTTTTTGACCTTTACTATGACTTTTATTATACTAAGTGTATAAGTACATAAATAGAATAGGCCTATTGTGTTAAACATTGCGGTAGAGTAAGCAGTCTTTTCAATTGGTAGGTTGTTCACAGTTCGTGCCGTTCTCTGTCATTCATTACACAGGAAGTAAGCATATTATTGGTTGCTGTTGTTTCATAAGCTGCGTTCTGTTATTACGAACCGTCTCTAGGTGCTACATGGAAAATTGTCACGGGTGAATGCGGTGTACTTAACGGGAAATGCGCCTCGCAAATTGTAACGTCCGCATTGATGTTTCCACTTTCATACTCAGGGTCTCTACTATAAAAGGACGGCTTTTTATGTACGACTATTCGTTTACTGATTGCACGATTGCATGCCATACTAGTTACTTTGCGGAATTGTATTTTGCGGATGACTTGATGTTTTATTTAAGTTACTGACACATTCACACGGAAAGAAACACAACTAAATATGCAAAGCTATTACTATTATTCACAAACTAAATACCGCAAGATGAACTTTTATATTAAGATAGAGATAAGAGCTATGCATTTTAGTCAAAACAACAATGTCACAGACTTTCCTTTCCTTTTCAATAGCAAACCATTTAGTGGTCATCCACCTGCTGTCTTGGCTTCGGCGAGTAACGAGGGAGGTTCATGTCAGGCAACCGCCAATATCCACGGTTTTTTTTCTCCCACCCATTGAATTACGAGAACAACAGCATTATTCGTTCCCTACATCACTAACTTGCTACTCAAACAAGTGCCTTAAGAAAGCTAAATAACCAATAAAAGATGTGTCCCCGTCCACGTGCAGTCGTGAAATCGATAGCACGACGATGTTATCCACAACCGTCATGTTCAATAACCATGTAACTGTAACATTTGTACCATTCTATAAACTATTACACAATAACTTTTACTTCCTTCTTTTGTAGATAAATAACGACATTGTTGTTTTTGATAATCATCTCACGTTTAAATAATATAGCTGCGTAAGTAAATAAAATGCTTTTATTTTTGGTTTAATATCTGCTGTTAAAAATTTATCGGTGTGTGTCAAAATGACGAATGAAAGAGTAACTTGTAACGTTTCAATGTAATTTTGTAAAACACAATTGCGTTTGGCAGATGAATGACGGAAAACAAATGAAAATTCATCGCATGAGTAATCTACATAAGTATAAGCTCGTGTACCTATCGTAACGACGACTTCAAAAAGGTCTCTGGGCCGGACTGGATGCGGAAGGCGCAGGAGCGTGTTCTGTGGCGCGTGTTGGGAGAGGCCTATGTCCAGCAGTGGACTGCAATAGGCTAGTTCATTAATAGATTGTACCTATCGCTTAAAGTTGCATTTCAACATCTCTGTGGAATAGTAAATAAAATCAATTATCTTATTTCCCCAGATTATGGTAGAAACAATAGGTCTAAATCATCGCTTGAAAAAGCAAAACCCTTAAATCGATCCATATTAGCATATGGATGTCCACGGCTGATCATAAGCCTCCTCAAAATATTTTCATTTTAATCAGTCTTGTCCGTGTGGTGACGGAGTAAGAATACAATATGTCACCACCTCATCTAATCCCATGGGTGTCGTAAAAACCGACTAAGGGACTAACTGTAAATATTATTATCTCGAAGTAAAAAGAAGAAAACTTGAAATTAAACCCTTTACCAATCCGTCTGGCCAGCATGGTATTAGTAGGCCAAGTATCCCTCCGTCAAGGGAGAAGGCCCGTCCCTGCAGTGGGGCATTAATGGGCTGTTATGATGAATCAGTCTTGTGCTTCTTAATCAATGTTTTTCCCACCAACATAATACCACCAAAGCTGTCTGGAACTTCATTACAAACGTAATGTACACAGATAATTACCGCATCCAGAAAAAACAGCAATGACATACCTACGAACCAAAAAGACCTGTCTACCCTACCCGATCTCACGATAACAATCTGACGACTGAACAGTTATAATAGACCACATTACCGATAAACTCCTCAGTTAAAGTAATAACCGGATTAGATGAGTTAATCAGTAGGTACGGTGCAGTTTCTTACACATGGATGACAAACCTTGTTATTAGTACTGTGTGAATGGAACAAGGATGGCGCTTGTATGCTGAGAACAATACTTTCTGTGATACTGGCAAATGAACTGTAATTTTATTTATTTTTGTTGTAAAATCAGGAAATGAGCTGAAAATCTAACATAGACAATCGTGCTAACAACGCTAATTTTGTTAAAGTTTTATTAAATTTATTTAAGTTAAAATGTAAGACGGTGACGAAATAAGAATACAGTGTGTCACCACCCCATCTCATCCCATGGGTGTCGTAAAAACCTACTATGGGACTATCATCTTAACGAAATAAAAAAAAGGAAAACTTGATATGTTTATTGATACTTAAAACTTTGTACAAATTGAGCTTAAAATTAAGTCATAAAAGGATTAAAGTTGTACAAATAGAGATACCCCTAGCTCGCAAAACAAGGAACTCCTTTGACTTGGGAGCTAGTGTTTCGCCGTTACTAGAATGACAAACCTTATAATATAATTTTAGCAGTGGTTACACAAATTTGAGTAAAGGTATTAAGCTGAAATTGAAATTTATTTAAGTATGCTTATTGTGAATGAGAAATCAGAACAATTTATTTAAAATAAGAAAGTAAAATAAGAAATGAGTTGATAATTGAATTTAGACACAAAATTACAAGAATGGTTATAATAAATGCCATAATGCTGGTTGTTTTCTAATTATTATTGCATTTTTAAATGTCTTTTTTCTTTAAAATACGGACTCTATTAGAGAGACGTTACGTATTTACAAAAAAGTATCTAAGTAAATTTGTCAGATGTCTCAGTACCATTTCTACAACATCTCTCTGCTTAGTCTAATAAGCGTATATCCTTTAAAGTCTGACGTATATTTATAGGATTACATAGATGAGCTGTGGAATCTATTATCAAGGTATTTTACTTGATACTATCAAGCCGTAGCCTGTTTTAAATAAACTTACCTATTTAAATGTCTTTACATTAGCGTTTATGGTATTTATGGTAGTTAAAAGAACTGTTGAAAGATATAAACAAAACAAAAAATTGTAAGATTCAACTATGCTGTAATTAAGGTGTCCTAAAACTTCAAATAAGTTTTATAACTGTTACATGTATTATTGAAATAGCCTTTTAGCAATAGGCACGTCTGTTCTAATCTCTCATCCGGCCAAGGACTGAGATAGAGGGAGTCTTAATAAGTATAAGTAAAGTTGTTAAATATCCTCATAATTACTTAATAATCATCAGTCAGTTTAAAATCTTGTACACATATCAATACCGAAGCATACCATGTATATTAATAATTTCTTATCTTGTTTCGCTAACTGTTGGTAGAGAAATTTAATACTAAACCCTTTTTTTCGTGTGAATTTTGATTGAAGTTCGCCTAATCGCTACTGATGTTAAAGGTACTAACAGGTGTGCATCGTATCCCAAACCGACCCTAAGTTACCTTTTGAATACCCATCACGTCACAGCTATACCTATAAAGTACTAAAATGCGGTAGTTGGTTATTGATATCTTCTGTGAGTTTTAAAAGCCCGTATCGTTTAGTATTTAATCGAAATACAAACATAAAACGTATAAAACTAATTAGCTAATAGATAACAATAATAAAACAAACAGACATAAACGTAAATTAACATTTTAAATTGCAAGTAATGCCATATCCGGCAGTAGTAAGCGCAAAATATCTTTCACTAATCTAAGCTAAAGCATTTTCTATACTAACAAAATCTAGATCAGTGATTAGTATGAAATCATGTGGCTATTTGTGTCTCTTCTAGTCACGCAATCCTTAGTGGCGGTACAACAAAGGATTCAGCCACATAGCTCGCGTGTTCATCAGTTACATACAGATAGCGCGCGAGTTGAATGCAGTCGGGGTCTGAGGTAAAGGGCGGGAGCATCTCCCCCCGCTATCCGCACGCCCCACCTCACGCGCCTGCAGTGTAGTGCTGTGCCATCCTTGTCAACTGTCGTACGTTTGCCGTGTTATTGTGTTAATAGTAATACTGAAGTTCCCGTGTTATTTTTTTATTCCGTTTTGTGAAATGATTATTAAAACATGTGATAATTATGATATTGTTTTTTTTTTCACCATGTTAACCTAGTGTACTAAATAAAATTAAACTTAGAACATTGTTTAAATTTATCGATATGAATGTCAATCAATAATTTATAATTAGGTCACAGCACTACCGCATTCCTAAGCTCTGCATTCAACTCGCGCGCTATCTGTACGATTTCCACTGAACAGACTGCGGCGAAGACAATTTCAAGTTTACCAAAGAAAATTAAACCTAATACACAACTCTTAAATTTTATTTTTGAATGGCAACTTAGCGCAACCAAACGGCTACAGCGGCATACGCGCGCGATTTTTCCTCCACGCAAAAATGAAATTTAAAATCAGTATCCAAGGCTCAATTTCCTTTGGTCAACGTGAAATGCTCTTCCACGTACTCCGTTCAGTGAAAATTGTACATTAGACTCATATATACTTAGTTAATCAGATCATCTAGTATGTAGTGATAAGTATGAGTGCCAGTAATGGTATGTTAACAAGTTATTAGCAACTAGATTTACTCGTAATAAAGATGACATTTTATTTGCCTATAAATATTGCTTTTCAATGCAGCTTGATTGCACTGTTTTGCTTTAATGTTAGTCTAAAATTTTTCACTTGATGGCATATAATACTAAGTAAGTTGAATATTACTTTTGTAGAAGTATAAGCTAATCTTTTATTTTGTGCAGCATGACAAAGCCTATTAAGATCTATTGAACAATAACCTAATCTCTGCCTTTTATCAATGGATAATCATGAAACATCAACTACTTTTGATTATATTATTTTGTTATAAAAATAGGCTTTTGTGTCCATTTTCAAACCTATACGTGTGGTTAGTATCACCTAGTACGTAACTTCTATAAACAATAAGAATCACAATACATTACTGTTTTCTTGAAACAGTTTATCAAACAATACTATCTATTAACTACAACCTATAAAGCTTAGGTATAACTAGAAAATTTCGAAAAGAAGAAATACAACGGTTAAATTTTAGTTACTAGCATTGATTTACAAAAAACCCAAGATGCACATTTTCAAACAAAACTAACAGCCAAAAGTGTCACCAAATTATACATACGCAATAAATACGTATAGTAATATCGTAAACATATTTATTTTTCAAATTCAATCTTACACGCATGACATAAAGTTGTATTTAAAAAGTAATAAAATTTAATGATTGACGTTTGCCGGTAGAACAGACGACGATACTTATTTAAAAAAAGCGCATTGTGCGCCTATTTGTTGCGGACGGTTTTGGGAAGTGGAGTGTGTATCTTTGGTTTTTTTGTAAATCAATGGTTACTAGACAGAAGTTGGACCTGTTGCACCTAGATGGCGTTGTTACAGTTAGGATTAAATCACAAGGGCTAATGGCCCCGTAGAAAGCAATTGTCTAATATGGTTAACGAGACAGAGATTCGGGTGGCCTAGCGATTAAGGCGACCGACGTGTATAGTCCGGACACGCAGGTTTGAATCCTGCTTCGAGTAACAAGAATTCTTTCATTGTGTTTCTTACATACATACATAAACTCACGCCTTATCCCGTCCGGACCAGGCAGAGACGACAAAACGCCACTTGTCACGATCCTGGCAAACAGATTGTCTTTCTTCTTTTTGAAATAGTATCCATGAATTAATAATGGCTATTTGTAATCTAGTGTCGTATAGGTGGTGTCATATATTTGTATTTAAGCATTACCGTGTCGTAGAAAGCGATCCAGTTACAATTGAATATCGCGCAAAGCGTACAAGATATAAATAGGGTTACCAAATTATTTGTATGTTTTGAGACTTGTTTATTTTGTAATATTAAAGTTGTAAGGCTAATCCTAGTTAAAAACAACACACATACACAACTTATTTACCATAAAGAAAACGCGCTTTTATAAAGTTTAATTAAACTGTTCACGCACAAAAAAACATTTGTACGAGGTAACGTTTGCCTTCTATAAGGAATAATCTACTTTATAAATAAAGTAATGCTACAGGTATTTAGTAATCGAAAGTAGAGTCCCTTAAATAGTAAAATAAACTACTACAGGTTATATTAATTTGGTATATGGTAACCCTACCGCCACGTGTTGTGTGATCGAGCGATCAATCCGCTTTCACGTTTCACAACTATGCTTGACGAATGCTCGAGGAAAGTCTATGATTGTCAGTATCCCGTGTGCACTGTAATTGGATCTAAACAATCCACCAGGCGCGCCCGTGTACAAACATTATCGTTTATTTGCCAGACCTGTACTGATATTTTAATCGCTACAACGTACGTAAATGACAGCAAAACAAAACTTATAATTGTCTAGAATAATATTCTACCCACATTTTTATTCCAACTCGTTAAGAATATGCAGATTTTATTAGATTCTAGATGCAATTCTTGAACATTTTAATCAATTCAATTACCAACCCAATGTATTAATATGTTTTTTTCTTATATAAATGCCTTCGAGCTCAAAAACAGGACTTTAATAAATCTGCCGTGTGGCGGGAAATTCGCTCCTTTTATCAAATGTCGTAAGGCCGAGGTGTGCTTGTGCTTGCAATATTTCAGAGGGCTTTTGCACAGAGGCTAGTAATTAGCGGTAATCGATCTCTCAGTTTACGCCTGTTCGTATATGGTATGGGCGGGCCGGCGATGGCGGCGCGGGCGCTGCGTTCGAGTGCATTCACTCGCGCACTCCTGCGAAGCTAATTTCTCTATCTTTAGCACGGTGTAACTGACCGCCAGTCCTGCTACTGACTAAAGAGAAACTGCATTAGATGCGTCCGGTTTATATACACACGTCAAATAAATAAACTAAAAATAAATATAGTATTAACACTTATGTGAAAGGTATGGAATGTACGCATTTAATTCTAGATTCACTTAAGATAGTACGAAATTCCTGTATCTAGTTAGATCGAGAACGAAAGTAATAACATAGAGGTGATTATCTTAGTAACTGTCGGGTAATGAGAGAATTTCCTTTATAACTAGTTGGTGCAATTTCGTTGCAACGTAACTGTAAAACTGTTCCTGCTACAAGTGACGTACGTTTAGCCGGTTAATTTTCTGCTAGGTAATATCCTGTTATTTGTAGCCCTGTTGTACCATACAATGACAGCCTTATTATCTCTTGTTCAACATTAATATAGATTACCTACTTTGCAAGTGAATATTTATATGTTTTGAAATATGGTGAACGTGGGTCGAATCCGTTCTATGATTCTACATAAATATTATGTATTTTAATAAAATATAGAATCGTCTAAAGGATTCTTTCATGATAATTTTACATTTAAAGAAGTTTAGTTAGTTTTGTATATAGTTTCTGTATATACTCGTAGTAGTATTTTTTTTGTGTACACGTTCAAGTCAAAGTTACATCTTAATACGAGTAGGTATCCGCTCCGTAACACAAGATTTCCTCTAAACCACAACCATTTAATTAAGTAAAGTACACTTAACTTATTATAATATCAAAACGTGTTAGCGTGTAAGTTATTTAAATAATGTTACACACGGTTGACATCTGTTACAGTGACGTATAATAGGCACATGAGAGAATTGTCGAAATATCTCTTAGTATGCACACAAGTCGAACTTTCGCTCGTACAGTGAGAGTTTCCTAAACACTGTCTTTGGAAATGCCATAAAGTTATTCTTGTAGAAATTTTAATTTAATATGTGACGGGGCAAAGTGGTGGTATTGCATGATTACATTCCAGGAATGATAAGGACAATGACACCTGTAGATATGGGCTTGCTTCGGAGGAAATTAAAGTTTGGGCCTGTCTGTCGTCGTAGTGATACCTCCGGTAAGCCTCCTCAGAAGAATGACCCTCGACATCAGGTCGTGAACTAACCCAACTTTAAGAAAAAATATAGATCGGGGTTCGGAGAGTTCAAAATTAGTAAAATAAAATGCAAAAGCAGTCAATACAATAAAGAGAAAACTGCTATTCGCTCTATAGCCAGTCAGCGTATTGACAAAGTTCATCTGCGATAAAAAATAGTACGAAATACAAACAAAAAATTCTAAAATTGCGTATATTCCAATTTCAACAAGTCACATTTTCCTTTGCACCAATACATGTCTGCTTTACATAACACTTCTCTTATCCAATGTAAGTCTTTATACACGTATTTCAATGCCGCCGCTTTATGTTCATTAACTCGACTCAAATCGATTTTCTATTTATGGCTTGATAGGAAACTGATTTCAATCAAGAGTGCCGGACATAAAAGTGTACTTCAGGAATAGGTTTAGTTCATTTTACATTTTATAGAGGTAAATGAAATTTGATTTAACATTTAAAATGACATCTTTGAGAAATGCTGACATTTTGATGTATTTTATATTCTTAGTATATGATTAGGAATTAAGAAATTCTATTTTATTAAAAGTAATTAAATTGAAGTATTTTCCACCCAGAGGGTATACATATAAGGTAGCTTTTCCTTTTCATTTTGACAAATTAAAGATCGACGAAATATTTATGTAGAAAGGGCGACGTGTGTATGCAATATGACTAATCATTTGCAAACTCTTATGTCCTGGTAGAGTTAATTAAAGAGCAAGCTAAGGTAATGATTCTCATAACCAGCTTAAGGTTTGTCATTACCTTACAGGTAACTAATTTTACATAGTACAATGTAATTTGCAAATATTGGAGATAATGTTTCATATTTACATCCATGTTGAATATAGAGAGAATACATGACTTTGAAGTAACAATTTAATCGTGTGATTAGGTCTTGTGTGGTGTAGAAAACTCGGCAACTCTCGCACTAGGGATTTTGATCCTAAAGCCTGTGTCACGCAAACATGAAATTATAAGTTCATCCAGGCTCCAAACAGTGACACGTGGATCTTACAAATAATCAATAATTGTTTTGTGAACTCCTGATCTTGTGCACGGTAGACACATACGCGATCGTTGTGCCATCGACGCAGTTCAATCTAGTAGCGTTAACTTCATACCATTTTAGGAGATATACATCTCAGCTGTAGGAACATTACTTATATCTCCCTAAAAGTACTTATCAGAAAAAAGTTATACCTACGTAATAAACGAGTTTATCAAATACTCTAAAGGAAAGAAAAAGTTATAAAATGAGTTACGTTACTATCACAATAGCACTTGAGCAATAGAAACTATTTCTTGTTCTGTTGTATTAACAACAAGTGAAAACGGAATCTTTGTCGTAACTGCAGCTTACAATGGCTACGACACGGTTCTTGTGCTTTATGAATAATTTTACTACAACTTTGATATGTTTACGACATTCTTATTCATACTTACGACATCGATATTCACGACATGTATGACTAGTATAAAAAGTGGGATTAGTCGTATGACGTAACCGATGTTAGTTTATAGTTGAATGACTAGTTTTAAAAAGAGGGATTAGGTAAATGATGTAATATCTTGTATATCCGGCTGGAATATAATAATAGTATGTTAGAGTTATAGTAGCTGTTATGGAATAAAAAAAATATATTTATTTGTTACCTTTTTTTAAGTTTGCCAGAACTTGTCTAAGTACTAAAGGAAAACATGCGTTTTTTTATCTTTATTAGCCAAAAAAGGGCTTGATCACATTGTAAAACATGCTTTGTTACGCAATATTTTCTCTGCATTGTAAGAGTCGCGAACAAGAGCTCGGGATATAATATGCTTTCTCTAAAGATGATATTATATGTCGTTAGTCTTTTCTATTAGCTTTCCACCGCAGTGACAAAAATCCCCTAAACTTACGTCTGGCCAATACTACTACTACTAATAAGCACAATACTGGCCAAATGTACTATAAGGTTTTATATCAAATACCTAATCCTTATTTTTTTATGCTTATTGTCTTCTCCTGTAGTTGACTTTTTAGGTAGCCACACGTTGATTGAGGTGGGTTCTGACATTTTGTATTCATACTCCATATCCACACTTTATATTACTAAAAATTAATATTTATATAAAACGTGTAGATATATAATTTAAATATCGTAGACAGCTATGAATGAGACGCTGTTTTACCATTACGTATTCTTAACCAGCCTCTTTACACGAATATAATATAAAGAGAGGATATTAATAATTATATTCAAGGCATTTGTTTTATTGTTTATTCACCTTGTTTTCTATGTTTTTCATTTATAAACCTTTTTGCCCTTTAAAATTATTAACAAGAAAATCAACGAACCGTCAAACCAAATTCCCTGCTCTTATATAAATTCGTCATTGGTATTATATGCCTATTAGTATTTTCTTATTACGATTAATAAATGGTCAATTAACAAAGCGGGGTAGTGGGAATCGAGCCTGCTTAGCTGGGCATCGATGAACAAAATTGTGTTATAAATAAGTATTTGAAAAATATTACCATCTAAAGACAAAGAATAACAAGATAACCTTGAGATAACACTGATATAATTAACTTTAATTTGTAGTAGTATTACATACCTACTGACCGTCAAACTAATACCTTGATGTCAAATCATAACATGCTCTCATTTTTGTAATAATATTTAGCTAGTGTTAGCCGCTCCGTGTGGTGACGGAGTAAGAATAGAGTGTTTCCCCCATCTCATCCCATGGGTGTCGTAAAAACCGACTAAGGAACTCTCCGGGAACAATATTCCGTCACCACTCGGAGACCTACTAAATTACTTCACATATCTTTTACTAATATTTATATAACATTCATTGCAAATCACTCAGCTAGTTCACAGCCACGTGATCACAGGATATTGTACAACATCGGTACTTCTACTTGCGACAGATCTCAACTAAGATTGCATACAGCTGATTGATCTAGACTTAATAATTACTACATATACCTACAGCACGTGTATCACTAATGACTTACATCTTAGTAATTTGTTACTTATTTGAAATAATATGAATGGTGGCTAATGTGTTTTTTTTTTCTTTTTACAGGTAAGCTTTGATATGATCTGCTTCGATAATGTTTGGTGTTGTGGTAAGATTTCTTTATATTTTTGTTACTTATTATATAACTCTACGATACAAGGCAAGAAACGAGCGTACTCCCTTTTTAAAGGTCGGCTACGCATTTGTGATTTTTCTGGTGTTGCCATGTCCATGGGCGGCGGCGATCACTTACTATCAGGTGACCTGCTGGCTCGTTTGCCTCCCATCATATAAAAAAAGAGCTTTTTTGTTATAAAGTTGCGTGCTTATCGTATAGTAAACTGATAGTTTTATAAGTAAAGAAGTATTTTTTGTTTATACTGCTTTCTGAAATAACCTAGTGGCCTATTCAATTAATTATTATTGAAACTAAACTTTTGTTTCATAATTGCATCAAAATGGACTAAGTAAATAAGTTGTCTCTTGTTTTTATTCTATAGAAGTATTTTTTTTTAATTTTAAAGATTGCACCAGAGAAGAAAAACCTCTTTCTAAAAAAAATTATAGAAGATGTAAGTAAAAGATTTGGTTTTGCTCAAACTCCTTTAACATATATTTCACAAATCTTAAAAAACATTACCGGTAATTAGATCTAAAATTAAACAAATGAAAGCAATGACAATTTGCCTAAGTCGAGTCCCAAACTACTCTCACTTACATTATCATTATAAAAACACAACCACAGCCACTAACTCATAAGCTACATATTCATCAACATGCGTTCAGAAAGTGATTACTTTTGTTGTATGTCGTATTATCGTACCAACTAACGACAGGTGACTGCACCCATACATCTCAAGTAGCTCATTATGAACCCAATTACTCCTATATCTACCTACCTCCATGTTGCTTTATCCTCAGTAGAAAGTCTAGGACGTAATTAATATCAAGAGGCTTATTATTTTGATACCGATGCCGCTTTGGTTCACATCAAAAGATATAATAGTAATTTTCCACTCAGCGTTCGTGTATTATCAGAGAAAGTTCCCTTAAAGGAATGCACGATAAGCTGTTTTTTTAGAGTTCATGTAACCTACGTATTTATTTAGTCATTTGATGTGGGAATCATGCATCCGAAATGGGTATTAAAAGACAATGATAGGAGAATTTTAATTTATAACTTTTTGATCCTTAAGAGCTTTTAACTGCTTTTAAATGTATTATGTTTTGAAGACATGATAATGAATTACCAATGGAATTAAGTAGGAGTTTTGTCAACCACGTTTGTGGTTGTTGTATAATGTGCTTAATCACACCCACAGAAATATGAATAAAGATCACACCTGTTGTTTTGTGTTTGTACTTATGTCTTCATTTATAAGAAAAAAGTAAAAATGTTTATCCCTTGAACAAACTATACATATAGTGTTGTGTAAGAAATATTTATAAATAAGTATTCTATGATATTGCAAATATTTGTTGTCGTTTTATTTGTTGCAAAAGCCCTTTAATTGTTTAGCGTTATAAACGTCCATTAAACATTCCCGTAACCTGTTACTCTCATACTATACTATTATAAAAGAACCCTACAACGTAGTGATGAATTATAATGAACGCAAAACCCAACAATTTAAAAAAAAACCTTAGTAATTACAACGTTGCAAAATTACCTGAAATGCGCTCGTATTTTTTGTTGCGAGTGTAAAGCGGAAAATACGAGAAATACTTTGGCGGGCATGTGCCAGAGAATCAGAGCCGAGGTTTAGTAACACAAACATGTTGTTAATTACATAAATTATCAACCGACTGTCCCCTAGTGATGAAATGTGTATAAAAAGTACATTGCGTAACGCGTCAGTTTATACTTCTTTTTACGTTTATAGCCAGTGATTTAATTATTTTTAGTTTGTTGCTGTAAACATATTAACGTAAAGACTTTGATATTTTTGTGCTTCTAACAAAATGTTCAATTTCTAATTATTGTAAGTATAGTAATTTCCGTGTGGTGACAGAATAAGAATACAATATAAAGATAAAGAGATAAAGATCATTTTATTTGTTAAAACATGAGTGTACCATGTGTAATATGTCACCACCCTATCTCATCCCATGGGTGTCGTAAAAACCGACTAAGGGACTATCCGTAATTATTATCGTTACAAAATAAAAAGAAGGAAAACTTGGAATTAAATCCTTTACCAACCCGTCTGGCCAGAGTGGTATTAGTAAGCCAAGTATCGCTCCGTCACGGTAGAGGGCCGGTCCCTGCAGAGGGACATTATTGGGCTGTTATCATGTATAGTAGAAGAAAGCTAAATGAATTCAGAGAGTTTTTCCAAATAATGGTGTCTTGTCTAATATTCCTTTAATACAATACAATACAAATAATTTTATTTCTTTAAATAGGTTTACATTATTATGTAGTGATTGAAACCGCCTTTTAAGCAAACAATGCCTGTGACAAGCGGTCTCGCTCTTCCTTAGCAGTATTACATATTTAAACAATACCTAGATAGAAAAATTTTGGATGCTGCTCGTGTAAATATATTACTACAAATATGTGAGCAGCTAATTCATTTGACTTCTGGCGTACATAGTCGCTCGCAGTTGCCTTTGATGCAAATTAAGGCCCCGCTAAAACCTAACCGAAAATATCCAGGCAAATTATTAGTAACATCATCTCTAAACAATATATTTTGGAATGAAATCTGTAATGTTTTAACTGATTTTGTAAAAAAAATAACTAAACTGAATGCCATAATACTCGTAGAACAAACTCTGTTTAATTAATTGTAAATATTTCACAGTAGGTAACTATTGAATTAAAACTTCTTCTTTGGAATAAAATACCAGAGTAGTACAAAAATATGAACTCAGAACTTTAATTGCTATTTTGTTTTCCGTCTTCAACAACAACACATGAGCGAACAAAGCATACTCTAGTTGTTGTCAGATTTAGGGACCTCGTATGAAATCATCCAATGACATTTTAAAATTTAAAGAACAGTTCAAATTTCTGGCAACAAAAAGCTCACATACACGTTCAGTAATAATTTACTCAAACGCAGACGTAGATCTCACATTGATTAATTGCTTTTTGAACGATGAGATTCTACGTCGAAACAGAACTCGTCCTATTACGAAAGGTGAATAATATTGAAAAATAAATAATTGGGCCCTAAAAGTGAAAGCTGTGAGTTACGACTACTAATACGCTTATCTAATTTGCCCCACTCAATCACAGTGCACTCGAGACAAAACGACGCGAGACACTCCATTCCTAATATATTTTAAATATCACATGTCATTAATATTATGCATTATATTATCTATTAGGTACTCGGTTATGTAACAATCGTGAGCCTCATTATGGCCCATGGCACTCACTTGTATTTCAGTGTACAGGCGCACGTCAATGTTATTATTTCTCATAAATTAAAACACACTATTGTATTCCTTATATACTACGCAGTAATGGTTCAATTGGTTTGTAAGGTTATTCTATTAGCTGTTGTACAAAGGCCTCTTGTGATTGTAGTTGGTGCTTGAACATAATAGCATGTAACTAGTAATTTACAGCATTAAAGGAATTGTCATGCAATTACGTGTAATTAAACTATTTTCACTAATTGTCAAAGTACTTAATAAACGAAGCAATTACTGCTTTATTACGGAGTAAGAACATAATTTTTTATGAGCTCTGCTTCCCAGAAATCAAAGTAAAAATTTACACGAAAGTGAAGCCCAAGTGGTTATCACGTGGTATAAAAGTCTGCTCAAAACGAAAAAGAGCGCTATTATGGCAATACAGATTAAATCCAAATAAACAAAACAAAACAAACTTTACAGCACTGTCGCAAAGACTTAGAAAAATTATAGAGCTTACACAAAAATGTCAAAATAATAACTTTATTAGAGAATCAGTTAACAAATCCAAGGCAACATGGCAAGTAGTAAACAAAAAACCAAATAATTATCCTCAAGAAGGTATTCAACAGATACATTATAAGAACAATATTATAACAAATCCCGAAACAATAGCCAACATCTTTAACAATGCGTTTATGGGTGAAGTACCAGTATCAAATAATGCAACATCTCAGACAGTAAATATCCCAAATCAGTTATCATCAATATTTATGCAGCCAACTACGCCGCAGGATATATTTAGAATTATAATGAAATTAAAAAACTCTAATAGTACTGGATATGACTCGATTAGTACTAGAATAGTAAAAGTTGTTGCTAATTTAATTTCTCCTATTTTAAGTCATATTCTTAATAACTGTATTGTAGAAGGGATTTTTCCTGATAAACTAAAGATATCAATAATTAAACCCCTTTTCAAAAAGGGAGATACAAACGATGTAACATGTTATAGACCTATTTCATTAATACCGATTTTTTCAAAAATTTTCGAAAAGGTTATAGCAAATAGTCTAAACAATTATTTTGAAATTAATAATTTATTTTGTGATGAACAAAAAGGTTTTCGCCAGAATAAATCCATAAATGAAGCCATATACGATTTCTTAGGCACGATAATTAGAAGTCTAGATGGGAAACAACCGGTTCAAGCATTATACATGGATATGACGAGGGCTTTTGATTATGTGGATCATAGTATACTGTTGAATAAACTATATGCATATGGGGTAAGAGGAAACATAAATAGTCTAATAGAGTCATACTTAACAAATCGACAACAAATAACAGTTGTTAATAGGATGTGTAACAAATCTCAAATTGAAAAATCATAGAAATCTGAAGCGAAATCTATAGTACGTGGAATTCCACAGGGAAGCTGTCTTAGTCCGTTATTATTCATTATTTATGTCAATGATTTTCCGTGTGCGACAAAATTCCCAATGATAATGTTTGCCGATGATAGTACAGTCGTTTTTAATAATGAAGATATAAATAATATAGAATTAGAAATTAATAAAAATATTGATAATTTAATAAA
Source organism: Schrankia costaestrigalis (assembly GCA_905475405.1). Taxonomy (NCBI): domain Eukaryota; kingdom Metazoa; phylum Arthropoda; class Insecta; order Lepidoptera; family Erebidae; genus Schrankia; species Schrankia costaestrigalis. The sequence goes on along the minus strand of FR997843.1, from coordinate 9,514,391 downwards.
ATGGCTCCAAGTGAATAGATTAATAATCAATTTAGACAAAACAACAATCATGCAATTTAGTCAAAAAAAATATAATAAAGAATTAAATATTACTTACAATAATGTAAAAATAAATGAAACAAATACGGCGAATTTTCTTGGTTTAAAAATAGAGAACACTTTAAAATGGACAGAACAAATTGATAGTTTGTGTACAAAAATAAATCAACATTCGTATGCACTGTACAATTTAAGAAAGACAGTAAGTAGGGATACGCTAATGACAGTTTACCATGGAATGGTAGTTTCAAAATTGAGATATGGAATTATGTTCTGGGGCAATGCAGTAGGCAAGGAATTAGTATTTAGAGCACAAAAGCGTTGTATTCGAGCAATTTGTAATATACATCCCCCTGAATCATGTAAGCCATTCTTCATCAAACTTAAACTCTTGACTCTACCATGTTTATACATATTGGAAACTTGCATCTTTGTCAAACAAAATTGGTCAAGATTTTCACCTGTAAATAGCGCACGCCGATCGGGTACATTACATTTGATACCAGCTAAGACCGCTCTATACTCTAACAGTGTATTTGTAATGGCACCAAAAATATACAGTTGTGGTCATATAATTAAGAACGGTTTGAAGTTCTAGGAGTTTTTTATTTAAATCGTGTCATACGCAGAGATGTGTACTTTCTGAAAAGCATCTAGTTATGTTATAAAATAGCCATATTAATAGAGTAACGTGGCTTAGTAATAAAGAATAAAAAACGATTTAATTTTATTGACAATTTATTTTATTTAAAAAAAAGTAACACATTCAAATATAATTAAAGCTGGACAAATAATTAAGAACGATTTACTAAACTAATAGGAAATTATTTTCTATGACACTTACATTTAAAAAATTATATTAATATGTAGCGCGGAAATTTTAAAAAGCATTTGAATACATTTGTAACTAAAATTAATAGTTGATAGCATATCCACGGCTTTTAATTACTGCTTTACATCGGCGAGGCATTGATTCAATTAATTTTTGACATTTCGCAAGAGAAATACAATTCCATTCCTCTAAAAAAACGTCGTAAAGCTTTCTTAAATTTTCACACTGTGTATTTGACACCTTTTTTTTTACTTCGCACCACAAATTCTCTATTGGGTTTAGATCTGGGCTGTTAGCTGGCCAGTCTAGGGCAGAAACTGATTGTGCTGTTAGAAAATCCTTTACGGTGCGTGCAGTGTGCTTTGGATCATTGTCATGCTGGAAAGTCCAGATAACCGGGAGAACGTCTTCAGCATAAGGTAACATTGTTTCTTCCAGTATATTTCTGTATTGGAACTGATCCATGTTACCTTCTATCAACTTTACAGGTCCAACACCATGTCCAGAAAAGCAACCCCAAATTTTCACATTTCCCCCACCGTGCTTTAAAGTAACTTTGGTATACTTAGGGTCGAATGCTGTATTCGGGGGACTTCTTACATATCGTTTACCATCAGAACATACTCTGTTTATTTTTGTCTCATCAGAAAAAAGTACATTTTTCCACTGTTGCACTGTCCAGTTTTCGTACTTTCTAGCAAATGCAAGCCGGGCTTGTCTGTGGCAAAGTTTTAACATGGGTACCTTTCTTGCTATCCTACCGTGCAACTTTTCTTCTACCAAACGTCTTCTAATAGTGCGTGCTGAAATTGCTGAAGGGTTATTATCACCAAAATACTCTTTTCTCAGCTCATTAGACCCTTTAAAAGGATTTTGTTTTGCCATCCGAACGATGTTTCGGTCATCTCGAGGAGTTGTTTTTCTCTGTTTAGGTACACGTGCAACATTTGCAGTAGTTTGATACGTAGCAAAATGCTTTACAGCATGGAAAACCATCGTTTTTGAACATTGAAGATGGTCGGCTATCTTTTTGTAAGACCAATCCATCCGGCGAAGTTTTATTATTACTTCCCTTGTAGATTTATCACAACTTTTATTTTTTCCCATTGTTTTTTCATAAAAAGCAATCACTTTTAATCTTTTACAGCTCTATATGGCGCCAAATTATTCAAACAATAACAAATCAACTGAGTGTTCTCTATTTAAATTGGAACAAAGGTATAAACTATTTAGCGTTCTTAATTACGTGACCAGCCAGTAAATAGAAATACTATGTTTAGACGTAGTGTAAAAAGTTTGTCTATTTATTTTTAATCTAATCGTGTGTATCAATGAATACAGTGGTGTTATGGAAAAGTTTTACGATACCAAGAGAAATAAAAAAAAATGAGGGCAACGAGTTTTGCATCTTAGTTTTTAAAAATCTTCCCTTTATATCACCGTTCTTAATTATATGACCACCACTGTATAATAGACTCCCAGAATGTATAAGATCGACTGAAAGTTTACACATATTTAGAAGCAGGTTACACGTGTTTCTTGTAGAGAAGGCGTATTACACTATTGTTGAATATATGACAGACAAATGTAATAAGTGGAGTCAAAATCTTACTCAATGATTTAATGATGTTTTTGTTTTTTTATATTGTTAATTGTATAATTATTCTTGTGACATTTCCATTTTTAATGCCGTTTTTTATAAGTTTATTACATTTATATAATTTGTACACCACTAAAAGGTGGTAGGGCATAGCGTGCATGTTAATAATTCTTTGTAAGATCTTTGTAAACCTATGTTTCCACAAATAAACGATTGATTGATTGATTGATTGAATTTTATAATGAACAAAATCCGAAGCATTAAGTTTAATTAAAAAGAAGAAAGTAATTAGTTTGTTCGCAGTAAACTGATTCATTGCGTAGGCTCGGTCGTTTTGCAAATCCTATTTTAGCTTTGTTGTTTATAAAACTTTGACTTGATTGACTTTTACTTTGCCTTTTAGGAAACGTAAGTCATCGAAGTAAAATTGGTCACTAAAGTCACGGATTGTGTAGGGCTTTGTTTATCTTTCTTTGAGAGAATAATTTCGCCCAAGTTGACTTACAATACCGACAACATACCGTAGTACAAATACCGACTCTTTTATAAATTGAGAATTAACTTAACCATACTGTACGTATTAATTACGTCCTTTCTTCCAATTTACCTCTTTGGTGCCGATAACAACGCTCAAAGAAAGCTTTACCAACGGAGAAATTGCGGAAAACCTAGTCGTTAAATGAAAATCTTTATTAGTTTCCTGTTTACTCAATCTTATCTATGTTTGATTACGACCATAAATCATTACACGAACCTGGCGATTAATTTTATATTTGCATTATAAACTGAACGTATACTCGGTAAACTCCATAATCGCTATAAAATATTATTGGGCACTTAATGATGTAAAATGATTCGATAGCCTCTTACCAAATTAGAAAGTATAATGTTTTAATTGTGATTTATTTAGTTATTGTGTAATAAATAAGAATTTGAATAACACCTCAAAGAATGATAGATAAAATTATTCAGTCGGCTTGTAAACCATAATAATTCTTTGGTATCAGTGAGATTACGAAGCGTGTAGCATAATTTATAATCCAAAATATTCTAATGCAAGAATTGCGTCATGGATACTCCAGTAACATTTTATGTGGGTGTGTGACGTCATCAGTCGACCCATCTCTTTACTTAGTGATAATTTCGAACATTGTAACGAGGCACATTAATCTCGGACCAGTCACAGGGAATCACTTTCACTCTGTACTTGATATATGTACTAAAGTTCAACATGTTGAGTAATTAAGTGTAACGTGGTGGCTTGTTTTGGTAACTCAAAATTACCTAATAGGATGAGTGGAAGGCTGTATTTCACTCAACTGTAGCTAAGGACTCTCTGTTGTGTATTGTACTAAGCAGAGGTGATTCGATGGCTTAATTTCAATTGAAAACTAATTGGTTTGAAGACAAAAATATTTCTTACCCCTGTCGGTTATTGAAGAAGAATGATGACAGATTTATATAACTTATTATTGATCCTAGATATCATAGTTTTATGTATTAATTAATGCTAATTAAACAAGAATTAGTTAAATTTTCTCGATCGTTACGTCAATCAATGATCGCAGTTAGTGCGTAATCGAAAATAAATTAAGGCTTAAATACGATTTTTTTAGTAATTTGAACCTGATTGTGAATCATAATACTTTACGCTTCATAAGATTGAGGAAGTAATTAATACGATTTACGTACCATCGTAAACTTAACATAGGGAATCTTTTAAATTGTTTACGATTTGATTCTTAGTATAAGTCATAATTCATCATCACCCCTTTAATACCCCACTTCGGCTGTGCGTGCGTTATTAACGTGGTTTCTCCAGTAGGAATACTCCTACCACATACCTAGTGTTCTATCAACGCACAGCCCAAACCACTGGACAGATCTGGCTGAATTTAGCAATGCAGGTAGATGATATAACGTAGGCATCCGCTAAGAAAGGATTTTGATAAATTCTACCCCTAAAGGGATAAGATAGGGGATGGAAGTTTGTATGTAACTTTGTCAATTTCAAACCGATTAGGCTGAGACCAAGCATGCATATGCTACTATATATTGAAATAAGCCTTATTTTTCATAATATTTATAAAGGCGAGCGAAATCACGGGAAAAAGCTAGTGTGTGCATATAGTCGAAAATACGACTTTCCTGCGCTCTAAAGTCACGATATCTCGAAAGCGATGCTTTTTAGGAGAAAAGTGTACAGATATTTTTTGTAGACAATTTTGTGATCTACAATATTTATAATGACGTTAAATGCGTATTTCCCATAGAAAACGAGATAATGGGAAAAAACTGATTTTCGTGACCTTTGACCTTGAATAACTTATGACGCAGACACGTGATCATATGAGACTTTTCTACCAGTCATTAGTACACCAAAACAAAGGTTTATGCAAATTTACAGCTTATTCGCTTCCATTCCGAGGTTGAATGCTTATTTTACTGGAGTATAAAACTGAACTTTGGAATCATTGTAATAAAATATCCAACAATACTCTATCAAAGTAATTATGGTATAATAATATAAGTATATATAATAAGTTCTCACAAATATACCTTTTTTGTCCCTTGTTATTCGAATGACATACCTAGTTGTTCTTTTTTAATTAAAATTAGTCGTAATAAGATAATACGTTTTGATTTACTTACCTACTTTGCATCATGAGCGTGTAATAAGATATTAACCAATGTATTTGTTTTGGCTATATGTACCTACATATTATACCTATATAGAATACAGGGTGTCGGCACTCTATAAGATCTCGAGAAAGTCGCATTACTAACCGATTTAGTCTCCGTTGTGTATATAGACCTCGTTTAATTTTAAGTCCAGTGCGTTGTGCTATGAGTAGCCAGTTAACGTATTTAAAGTGAAATAATATATTACTTTTGCTTCACTGACCTTCGAAAAAGTCAGTCTCCGCAATGAGTTCTTTATGTAATATAATAATTACATACAACCTCAATACAGTTCTTGGAGCGTATCAGACAAAGCGATCGAATTCACGGATTCATTAATGAACAAGATATATCAACTATTATTTAATTACGTACTTACTTTTACAATTCGAATCGTAATGATAATGATGTAACTTATAAATCATTATCAAGATCATGTTATAATATTATTAGCGTTAATTCTCTTTATTTACATTACATTTTTGAATATAAACATAAAAGGAATATAAAATAGTTCTCAATTCATTACATTTTAAAATATAAATATAAAAATAAACACATTTAAAAATATCAAAAAAAGGTAGACCCACCAGCATCGGGTACAAGGACCAAGCTACTGGTGGTTAGGGGTCCAGAGATAGGAACCTCCTCACAATACGTGTCGTGTCGAGCAGTACTGCCTTCTGCATCAGACCTATGATCCAACTGCGAAGCGTTAGCATTAATTTATTATTATACTTGGCCATTCATGTCTCTGATACTTGTAACTAAAGGATACCATGCTGATTAGACATTGTGTTTCTTTGCTGGAGGTATTTGCTGTCAAATTGTTTTAGCAATATTTGTTATAATTTCATTAGAAATTAGGCAAGCTAGAAAAGGTTCTCCTAAGTTTGGGTAATATAAAGAATATAAAAAATGTAACCTATCCAAGTCGGTTTGCTCTAAATCGATGTGTTAACCATAATTGTATTATGTCAAGTAGTTATTATGAGGGAGGACGATTATGACAAACAATAGTATAACAAATGAGTTAATTATCTTTAATAACAGATTCTTTAGTCAAGATGATTGGTACTCCGTTATCAAATGATTACGGAAACTTACGTTACTTAGTAAAATTCAACTTTTCTTTTTTTTATCAAACGAAATATTTAAATGGCAGAAATTCGATAAGATATTAATCGAAATGCCAGTACTAAAATAACAAACTTAATTATTTTTAAGTGATTTATGCTCAATTCAATTAAAAAAATAAATAAGTGAAAGTAAATATTAAATTAATAAAAGTTACATTACACGAACATGATATCAGTCCATTTTATGTACATATGTATACTAACCCATCCATCAGTTAATGGACACTCACACTCCACGTCCACTGGTGGACATAGGCCTCCTTCAAATACACGATATCTTGTCGTAGTGTCGTAAAAGTCGACTAAGTGAGGTAAAGTTTACAAGTTTCCTAAACAACGCATTGATACGATTGATTCCTAGTAGGAGAGTAGTATTTTTAAAAAAAGAGGACTATTCCATCTAGATTCTTCTTTTTTTTCTCTCTCTGTTTTTGCAGGTTGTGTAGATTATTGTGCATGTTATGATTTCTTTTAATTGAGGAAACACTAAAACTAATTTATGTATTTTGTCTAGAACAACTTGTATTGTGTATTCTTTGTTGGAGATCCCAAATAAATAAATAAAAGTCTTATCAAACAAAAACAATGTTTATTAGCTGTAAGCTTTATTTTTATGTTTTTCTAAACATAAAAATAAAGCTTACAGCTAATAAACATTGTTTTTAATGTTGGGAATATATAAAAATAAAACTTTTGCCATTTAACTTTAAGATGACTGAATATGATTTTATCTAGAAATTCATCGTAAAATCAAACTAACGGCAATCATGGCAAGTCATATTACGAGTAAATCTTATTCCTTATTAAGACGTTATTATTATTAAATATAAAGTGTTTATATCATAAAACGCCGACACAAAAAAGGAAATTCTCTTAATGGTCAAAGGTGATAACTTTTATATTCTAGGATAGAAATAAAAGAGGTTAATAAAAAGTTTATTCGAGATAACTTTTACGTTTTAAAATGTAAAGGATCTTTTCTATTTGTTTTCTTTTTTTGTAGTTTTATGTTCTTACTGGCAGTTAAAAAGGGCTCACTAGGTCAAATCGTAAATTAAAAAAGTTACGATATTGCTTTCTACGCTCATTTTTTTTACTTATTCAAAGGCCTCTCATCCCTTTAACAGAGCTTAATTTGTAGAAACACCCGGTAGTACTTACATTATTTTGTGGTATTATTCTGTTAGCTAGCTTACCTTTACCTACTCAAATAGACTATTTTAAATGTCTCATAGTCTCTTTCACTTGTTTTTCTCTAGGTGTACTGTAGTACTATCATCATCATCATATCAGCCTATCGACGTCCACTGCTGGGCAGGCCTCCTCCAAGTATTGCCACCTTCTGTAGTACTATGAGTCACTTCAATTGTCATGGGAGTCAGTATTGAGCATCAAAGACGGGGCGATTGACAGTCTATTCATTTATAGTAGTCTTTATTAGCGCAATGATTTTCATAATTTGCGATAATTTTATTCGAAAAACTTAATTGTTGAAGTAGGAAAGCGTAACATAGAGATGCATGAATAATAAGTATTGGTTTGGTCAGTGCCACTTGAATGAACGATTGTTTTTACAACGTTAAGTGAATAACATCGATATAACAATTATCATCAACATCATAACAGCCCATTAATGTTCCACTGCAGGGATGGGCCTCCTCCCGTGACGGAGGGTTACTTGGCCTACTAATACCACGCTGGCCAGACGGATTGGTATAGGGTTTAATTTCAAGTTTTCCTTCTTTTTATTTCGTAAAGATTGTAGTTATGGTTATTCCTTTAGTCGGTTTTTACGACACCCATGGGATGAGATGGGGTGGTGACATATTGTATTCTTACTCCGTCACCACACGGATGATAACAATTATACTTGATGTTTATCATTAAGTATTCGTTTTATGTACCTATAAATGAATATTTAATTAAATTATATATACACCTAAATGCATCTAAACTCCTTATTTGTAGGACTCATTTCATCCTATGGGTATCTTAAATACCGACTAAATATTACATGTTTTAAAGAAAAAGGAATAAAATTTAGTATTAAAACATAATATAGTTTAATTGGTCTGGCCAGCGTTTTAAGGCTACCTAAACGTGGAAGAGCCGTCCTGCTGTAAGAAATTAATTAACATCTCAGGAGACTTGGGTGCATAAAGAAGTGTAGTTAGGTATCAATATAGAAGGAGGTACTTTTCACAGGTTTTATTAATTTCTACATACATTCGACTATAAACAAATTTTTAATAACATTATGAATTTACGACTCATAATTTAGAAACTTTCTCAGATTTTATTTAAACTATAATTTGTAATCTTACAGGTATTTAATCAAAATAGTTACATAATTATTATTTGTTTAATTGGAATCTAACATTTATATCTATTACTATTAGAGTTAAAGTAATCAATCAGATAAGACATTGTTAGTTAAACAACATTGTAGGACAATGCAGATTTAAATGATTATGCTATTATTTGAAATAGTCGTAATGATCTCAAAGTAATCTGCTGCAATCTGTGTTCGTGCTTTTGTGGTTTTTGTCGACATGTTGATCTATGTTTATGTAACTAAGTTTATTACTTATTATTTCTAATTATACCAACAAAGTTATTCCGTTGTCTAGTACTCATAGTACAAGCTCTGCTTAGTTTGAAACTAGATGACGTTGTGTGAATGTGTTAGGATTTTTTTTTTATTCCTGAAGACTAAGCCCCAAAGACAATAAAATATTTTATCTTGACTAAGTAGTGACGTAACTAGAAATAGCTACGTGGTTAAATTTCGTAGAAGTAAACCTACCTAAAGCTAACAGAAGTAGAACAGCTGAGAGTTTTAAATATACTATTTTCAAACTAAAGACAACCCAACAAGCCTTGTTTAGAAAAATCTTAACAATAAAAATATTCCCCCTTACTTATAAACGCCTCTTAAATTTAATCACTGTTTAGCGAGATTTGTTATTACGAAAACCAACCTTATACCCAACAACGTAAGAGCTTAGGCTAATTTAATCAATTGACTAAAATTTGAGAATTTTTTTATGAGTAATGGGGATTATGTTTATCCATAGGGGTACTAGATAGACATAATGGAAGAAAGATATTTAAATGTATGGGGATAGAACTGCAAACTACAGGCTCAGTATACGTCAAATTGTATAACCACTACACCATAAAAGGCGTCCATTAACCCCAGAGACATTCAGAATGTTAAACTTGTAATCCAAACAATAAAAACATCTCTACAATAATAATAAGCATAATAAAATATTAATAACTTCTTCAGAGGATTCCTATTCGTATTCATAAAGTAATTACTCTATTCAAAGTTATTCAAACATCATAACCATTCGGTCAGAGTCTATATACCATTCTAAAGTGTCGTGTAGAGTGCATTCGATCGTGACCAAACTCCTGAAATGGTCATATCGGTATCTCTCCGTGTGGTCATTGGTACAACCTTGCTAGCTTATTGTAACGTGCTTGAAACAAATAATTGTCTTATCACGTTAGTGTTAAAGCTTAATTTCGGATGACAAATTGACCTTGTAGACTACGTGTATGTGTAAACAATCGATAGTAGTGCGAGGCAACCCATCGCGCATCGTAATGTGCGGACGTAAGCACAGCGCATAGCGATGAGGATGAACTGAGGCCGGCTAAGCCCTTTGACTATCAAATTTTATTAGAATCACTGTTTTATTATATACATTTGTATTCAATACTTCCTTTATTAAAACACCTATTGGTTAGGGTGTCGCAAAAAGGGTCCCGACACTTAGAAAATTTTTCATCGGTTTTGTATGGCGCTAGGACTTAGAAAAATTTTGTCAAAAAAAAATTGATGTAAATTTTATTGTTTTATCGTATAGATTGATGTAAAATAATACAAAAACCTCTCTTGCACTTTTGGCGTAATACCTACGGATCACCGGCAAAACGCGATCAAAAATGTCTCTTTTGTATGGAGCCGGGACTTAGAAGATTTTTTCATATTTTTGATTTCACGTAGTATCGGAAGAAGGGTCCGACACTTATAAAAATTTTGATCGATTTTGTATGAAAACTGGACTTGTAAAATTTTTCAAATTTTTGATTTCACGTAGTATCGGAAGAAGGGTCCGACACTTAGAAAAATTTCGCGTCATTTTATATGAAGCTGGGACTTAAAATAATTATTATGAAATCGAGTTTTTTTTACCCCGACTCGGATAGATTAGGTTAGAAGGCTAAAGGCGGGAGCTTTAGCTCCCGCCTTAGCCTTCGTGGTTTTTTTTTTTTAAACCACCCAGAGTGAGGAGCCCCGCGAAGCGGGGCTCCGTCGAGACATTTTTGATCGCGTTTTGCCGGTGATCCGTAGGTATTACGCCAAAAGTGCAAGAGAGGTTTTTGTATTATTTTACATCAATCTATACGATACAATAATAAAATTTACATCAATTATTTTTGACAAAATTTTTCTAAGTCCCAGCTCCATACAAAACCGATGAAAATTTTTCTAAGTTCAAAATCGAAAAAAAAACCTCTTTTTTTTTAAATTTCGGCTAAGTCTTTTGTAACTACGTTAAATAAGCTTAATTTTGAAAAAAAAAATTTTTCGTTAATATAGTGGGACCCTTTTTGCGACACTCTGACCCACCTATTCCCTTCCTCTATAGTGTGGAAAGTAAATGATAATTACATTAGATGGGGAAAACGTGTGGGAACACGTTAAATCATATAACTTCATGTACTTATGACGAGTAATTCGTATTTATAGGTGAAAGTAATGTTTGTACGTTGGGTGTGGAAGTGCATTAAGTAAATCAGATACACGAGTACACACAGCAACTAATCAAGCTAGACACTCATGTACCTTAATACCTTGAAATAAGACACAATTTCAAATGAAAATGTTTAACTTGATGTGTTGCTGTGTGTACCTACATGACTCTATGTGAGATCGCTGCAGTCACGGTACTAAATATTGTATTTATTTATGAAGCTTACCGACTCTTGTTACATAATTTACTATTACGTATAATACTTATTATATTTTAAATACTTTTACTCATTTTTAATATGGTATTCAGTTGGAAATTAATGAGATAGTTAAATGTTTAACGAGATTGGTTATTATAAACGTCACCATCATCTTATGAAACACGATACATATTTCATAACTGATTAACGCCAAATATTGAAAGGAGGTCGTAAATCTTTTTTATTTAATTACATAAAGTTTCTGTTGTAGGAGTACCGCGCGCATACGCGCCGTATTTGAAGTGATAATGACTACTAAAACTGTTAAGTGTTCGAATTGTAACATTGTTATCTGTGAAGTGTTAGCTTTTATACAAAACAAAGCGGATGTTATGGACGAGGAGAGCTTATCTGCCCTGTGCCACAGTACGTTTTCGGAAAATGAAATATTATATGCTAAAAACCTATTATTTGATTCCTGTGCAAATAAAACTATGAAAATTAAGATAAGAAAAGGATCAGGCAAGTCAAAGCGTGACATAGATGATATTATCGCGTTCATTAAACAGGTGGATCCAGAAACTATGCCGATTTTTGTGGCTCGTGAACTTCATAAATTACCGCCTATTTGTTTTGACCATATTGACGTGACAAACTTATTAAAGAAACTTTTAATTTTAGAAAGTGATATGTTAAAAGTTAAAGAGAATTATGTTGACTTAAAACAGTTTGATAATTTGAAAAAGGAGGTAACAGACATGAGAAATGCATCGATTGTTAATAATTTTGAATACACTAACATTAACTCGAAGCGGGGTGCCTATCAAACAGATTCACATTGTGATAGTGGTCCAATAGGGCTACCACACATTACATTATCCCCTAAAAGCCCCATCGGCTCAGATCTACGAGATACAGAAAATAAATTATGTTTAGTACCGCCACAACATTGTTTAATCGATGTAACTGAGGAGCAAAACAGGCGCGTGGAGGCCGCTACCGCGGTTTCGCTCACCCCTTCTACCCCGCATCATATGTCGAACACCAGCAGCGCGGACGCAGGTGCAACAGGTGACGGCCTCGGTACCGTGGTTTCGAACATAGCAACATGCGTCAGCGCGCCCCTCAACAATGATAATATTAATAATCCGACCGCTTCGGCATCTAATATTGTAAACAGACGATCATATGCTGATACTGTTATTGATAGTGAATGGAAGGGGACGAAACCAGACGAGAAATGGACTCTTGTGCAGAAACGAAGACTGCAGAATAGGTTTATTGGGATGAAAGGGAAAGCAAATACACAGTCATCGGATAGTTTTAAAGCGGCAGACATTAAAATACCTTTGTTTATCAACAACGTTGACAAAGAAACGTCGTCGGATGACATAATAAATTATATATATACGAGAACACAAGTAAAGGTATCTTTAGAGAAGATAAATATGAAGTATGAACGAGAATATAATGCCTTTAAGGTTTATGTACCGAGACTTAAGATGGATGTTTTTCTCGACAGCAGCCTGTGGCCTGAAGGAATTTCGTTTCGAAAATATATTAATTTCAGAAACCGTTCAACTGTAACAGGTAAAACCCACAGTAATCGTGTTGCGTCACCCAAATAAGAATAATAATGAATAGTAAGTACATAAAAGCTATTTCCTTTAATTGTAAGTCAGTCACAAGATCAGTAGAGGGGATACGAGAGCTGTGTGCGTCTACGGATATCATAGCGTTGCAGGAGACATGGTTGCTTCCGCATGATACAGCCTACATCGCGGGTATACATCCAGAGTTTGACGGTTTCAGTAAGTCTGCGGTCGACACCGGTGAAGGATTGTTAAAAGGTCGCCCTTACGGTGGGGTGGCAATAATGTGGCGTAAAACTTTGTTTACATCAGTGTCCGTTGTGCAGTGTAGTTCAGTGCGTCTGGCCGCGGTAAAAACTGTCGTGAATGACAGAACTACGTTGTTTATTAACGTGTATATGCCCTGTGACTCGCGGGACAATCTATCCGATTTTACAAGCTGTCTTAGTGAAATAAACGCTATAGTAGAATGTAATAATATAAATTCTGTCTTTATATTAGGAGATTTTAATGCGCATCCTGGTGAATTGTTTTTTAACGAACTGACTAATTTTTCTTGCGATCAAATGTGGGACATAATAGACTATAATTTTTTAACAATAAATGATACATTTACATATGTTAGTGAGATAAATGGCTCTCATCGCTGGCTTGACCATTGGATTACCACGAAGTCAGCCACAAAATCAATTGTAAATATTAGAGTACTTTATGATGTTTTCTGGTCTGATCATTTTCCACTAGAGGTAACTATTGATATGGGTCAATTAAGTTGTAAAATTCAAAACTTTGATTACTATTCTGATAAAGTGTTGTGGGGTGAAAGAAATAAAAGTCAAATATATAAATATTCTGAGATTTGTTGCGAAAGGCTTAGAAGTATAGATTTTCCTGTAGAATTTAGATCTTGTAGCAATCACCGCTGTTCACATCCTGAACATAAATTAGTTATTGATAAAATGTATGATAGCATTGTTTGTACTCTGAGAGAGGCAGCAATAGCGACTAATAATCTTAAGATGCGAAGTAATAAATATATTGTTGGTTGGAATAAATATGTTAAACCACTTCACAGTGACGCTCGACTTTGTTTTCAAATGTGGGTTTTAAATGGAAAAAGTAAAAATGGATTTTACTACGAAAAAATGAAAGAGAGTAGAAAATTATTTAAATCAAAAATAAAATGGTGTCAGGATAATAAACAAAGAATAAAAATGGATATTTTGGCTACACACGTTAAGACTAAAGACTTTTCAAAATTTTGGAAACAAACTAACAAGTTGAATCCAAGGCCGAGCGTCCCTGCGAGTGTGGATGGCGAAAGTGACGCGGAAAAGGTGGTGAGTGTTTTTAAAAGTCATTTTAAATCTACCCAGCAATGTTTATCGCAGAGTTTCGATGCTGGTATCCGGGAGGGAGAGGAAACCACAGCCTTTACAACTAAACAGGTTAAAGAAATAATAACAAACATGTCGCGTGGTAAATCTCCAGGTCATGACGGTATCAGTATCGAACACCTGCAGCACGCTGGTGTCCACCTGCCGCGTGTCCTAGCAATGTTGTTCACTTTTTGTGTAGGGCACTCGTACTTACCTGCAGACTTTATGAAAACGGTTGTCGTACCAATACTGAAAAATAAAACAGGAGATCCTTCGGACAAGAACAACTATAGACCAATCTCACTGGCTACTACTATAGCAAAGGTAATGGATGGTCTGCTTGAGAGAAAGTTACAGGCCTCCCTAAATATATGTGATGCTCAATTTGGTTTTAGACCGCAGCTGTCCACAGAAAGCGCTGTACTTTGTCTTAAGCACACCGTCCGTTACTACACAGAACGTAAAACCCCCGTTATAGCTTGTTTTTTAGACCTTTCTAAGGCGTTTGATACGGTTAGATATGACATACTCTGGAAGAAACTGGCGTCAGAAACTAATGACTTTCCCATCGAGTTAATAAGTCTGTTTCAGTATTGGTACGATAACCAGCAGAACCAGGTGAAGTGGGGGGGAGTACTTTCGGAGGCATATGAGCTGGGGTGCGGGGTAAGACAGGGTGGTTTGTCTTCTCCTGCACTTTTTAATCTGTATGTTAACAGTTTGATTAGTGAGCTCAGTAGTAGTGGAGTCGGCTGCTCTATCGATAATGTTTCGTACAATAACATAAGTTATGCCGATGACATGGTCCTGATGGCTCCGTCAGTTGGGGGGCTTGGAAAACTCCTCAGAATCTGCGAGAGGTATGCATTGGCCCATGGCCTCAGGTACAATGTTAAAAAGTGTGAAATATTAGTATTTAGATCAAAAAATAAAAGCTATAACTTTCCTGATGTAGCTATTGAAGGCACTCCACTAAAGAAAGTGACAAGCTTTAAGTACCTGGGGCACTGGGTTACTGAAAATATGTCAGATGAGGCTGACATAGAAAGAGAGCGCAGGGCTCTAGCGAGGAGAGCGAATATGCTCGCCCGTAGATTTGCACGATGTAGTAGTGAAGTTAAACACATTCTTTTTAGAGCTTATTGTCTATCCTTCTACACCTGTAGTCTATGGGTTGAGTATACGCAGAGGTCGCTTACAGCCCTACGCGTACAATATAATAACAGTTTCAGGATGCTGATGGGGCTGTCTCGGTACTGCAGCGCGTCAACAATGTTTGCTGAGGCTCGAATCGATAGCTTTCAAGCTATCATGCGCAAGCGGGTTAGTTCTGTGTGGCGCCGCGTCCGAGACAGCTCCAACAGTCTCCTGGCTGCGATAGGGAGTCGCTATTGCTGTCCAATACTGAGACATTGGAACAGAGTTCATGTAGGTTCGAGACCTGCTCTAGTTAATGTAAGATAGATTTAATTGTTAATGTTTTACTAACCCTAGCTTTAAGTTATTTTTAAGTATCAATGTAATAGCTAACCCAATGTATGGAAAACTTTTTTTCTGAAATAAAAGTATAATAAAAAAATAATAATAATAAAGCGTATGATATGTTCACTTAAATTTGGAATGTATATCGCTCTCAACCATAAACTACCACGGATTAAACATTGGTTTTTGCCTGTTGTCCGGATTCTTATTGGTGACTGTTTATTCTTTTTGAAATTTAAATTGAAATATTTCTCGAAAAAAAAATCTATATGCTTCTCAAATGGTTTAAAGTAATTTTACCTTTCTTAAACAGATAGGGTACTTAAGTAATTGATTTAAAATTAAATATAAAATGGTTAGTTAAGTTTTTTTATTTAAAACTGGCTCGAGAAAATTTGGACAAAGACAGGGTAATAAAAACTTATGAGTTTAGAAACAGGAATCAAAACTCGTGCTGCGTGTGAAAGAAAACTCGACACGAAACCACTACATGCATAATATAGAAACTGGGCATAACTTACCAATGTAGAAACTAGGCATAATTTATCAATACTATTGCTGGAGGCTCTAGTGGGATTAATAAGAAGGGTGATAGAACTCTTTCTTATGATGAATACGATGACTAAGAAACAATGCTTTCAAATTTGTTTGTTATGTTCTACGAGTATGATAGCGGTATATTGGCACAAAAGGAGATAGCTCTTTGTTCCCTAGAAAATAATCAATTGTACTATTCTTAAGGTTACTAGAACAAGTAAATCAACAATCATAGTAAAGACTATAGATGACTCATGGATTTTAGTTAAAACAAATAAAGAAAGAGGTTTTATTCAAGGTTTGAACAATGGCGTCGTAGTACATATTATAATAGGCAGACTATTTGTAGTAAACATTGGAAGAATCGCGTGCGTCGGCGTCTGAGCCACAATCACGCACGCTGGAGTTCACATAATAGACGTAGAATGGAAAATTGGATAATTTCTTAAATCACTCTGAGCTCATTAGGCTATACGACCTATTTTGTGGAAATTTGCCAGATTCTAAACGTTTAACGAAAATATAAATTGTGAATCATTAACATAAATATTCAGGAAGTTAGCGGAGACTAAATACGTTGTTGACGAAAACAAATGACTGTTTTTTTGATATTATAATACAGCTTTTTTGTGTTATACTTTTTGCATTATATTACTCGTGGCGCCATTTTACTGTTGAGTAAAATTAGCGGTTGAATAGTTAGATGATCGCGACAGTTTTCGTGTTAATGATATTTCTTAAAACATCGTGACAACCGCAGAATTTCGTTGGTCGGTTGCATTATAAATTTTAATGTAGCTGATGTTTTGTGGTGTTGAAAGTTTTGCAAATTTCTTAATATATATAACATTAAAATAAACTCATTAGAAAGGAGGTAGGCTTTCCTTAAACTCCTTTTAACTTCGATAAAAATTATGGTTGTAAAATGTAAATGTATTCTACATAAATTTGATTGTTCATTAAAAATAAATTTATATCAGGGAGGGCAGAAAATTAAAGAAGAGAAGTTCTACAATTAACCAATTGAGCAGTTTTCGGGGACTCGTAGACCTATTTATATGTTCGTCGAAAACAAGGGGTCGAAATTGTAATTGTCAATTTAAACGTGTAGTAGGTTACAAGCAATGAAGTTTCTTTAGGAATATGTTGACTTAACAGCTTGTTTTGTTTTCTTAAATATTACAGGTTAGGTTACAACCAATGAAGTTCCTATTAAAACAATAATAAATTAAGTGGATGTGCGGGATACTTCGTTTTGTTTGACTAGATTTCAAGTTTCTGTCATTGCAATTTTTGATATCTAGTTTCCTTTACTATTTCGCCACTCTCAAGTCCGATACTTTATCATAAAAAAACGTGCTTGCCATTAGCGTTCGTAGCATACTTAGTACATAATCTACAAACTTAATATTTTACCAACATAAATGAAAAGTACGTAATGCACGTGTCAAATTCATTGTTCTATTGTGACCTAAAAACGTCGACTAGCTTAGTAAGCATCTATGAGCATACGTTTAGTTCGTGGCAATAGCAACAAGTAAGAGATGGGGTGACATTATGTATGTATAAACAACAAATTAACATTAATAGTCAATTGTTAATTCAGCACATTCAGAAAGCGCATACTTCGCTTGACGGGTTTGGATATGACATATGTTTGAATACATGTATGTGTGTATATGTACGCAATTAGAATTTTAATAGATGTTAGCTATGTGGAGATATGCGCTGTTTTATTAAACTCAACTTTATGTTCAAATAAACGTCATATTATTATAGTCAATAAGTACGTAGCTTTACCTATTACTTTTTGAAGCAATATTCTTTTAAATATTTCTATGCGTTTTGAGGGCTTATTGTCCGGAATTTTATGCTTTGTTTTGTGTTATCGTCAGTTATTTTGGTGACTTATGCACATTGGTCATTTAAATGACTAGTTATAAGAAATTAGGAGATAAGTATGACATTCTTTTAAGGTCTGCGTGTAATATGCAATATTGCTTAAAAAGCCTAGTCTGAGGAGATAAAAGAAAATGTGGAAATATGCGGTGTACGTCGTTATTTTTTATTGTTATATCTAATTTCCATAGCTTCTTGTGTAAACTAATTTTAATTATTTCTGTATTCTACGTAATAAGGTATAATTATGAAACTATTTAATTTGAAATTTTACAATAATCTTGAGAACTCAAAGAAAATTGTCTATTCAATCCCACGTTTCATTTTAGGGAATTAATTTTAATTGAAATCGAAGTAATATTTTAATTGCTACTGAATTCAACCGACAATTATATCTCCAAAACTACATACCTACAATAAAATAATCTAACAATTACTTTCAACCATCTAAAATAGTAGATGTAGAAGAGCCAACGCTATAAAAGATCGTGGTACTCCCCGCAGAAGCGTGGTTAGTGGCAGTTAATCGAATTATTGACGACAGACGAACACCAATGATATAATTTAACTGGTTTAATTCAATCGGCCACAGTCGGGGTCGATGAATTCGGGTTACTCAGTCAGCTTACAACTCCTTCACATTGTTGGTCATAATGTAGGTCGAAAGTAGTACACGAAATACATCATTATCTTCATATCATTACTGGTTTGAACAATTACAACATACGCTAGACTGAGCTTAGATTATATGTGTCTTAAGCTTGTGTTACATGATAGAGATTACAACAGTACCGACATAATTTTGGCAATAGGTACTTAGTATTAGAAAATTAATGTATGTAATTAGTTCGCAATAAAATTAGAAATATGGAGTTCCTTAATTTAGTTGGTTCATCGATATTAGATTTCAATAAACAAAGGGAAATCAGTATGAAAAAAGAAGTTTGTTTTTACCATTGTAGCTAACTGAAGTGATATTTCATTTGAGATAACGTTTAATTACCTCCCAAAACACTTCCTGAAACAAACTCCAAAAAACTGATCCAATCCCTGCTTTTTATCTTTACGTATATTTAGTACGTTTGACATTGCTCTTTATTGTCTGCTATTGTGAACCAAGTTTTACGTGTGCCAACAAACTATATACCTCTGCGATAAACTAGTATGACAAATTATAAAGCATAGTACAGCGAGGACTCCAGCTATTGTTATTGTAAAGTATACTCACACACCTATGACGGTATTTATGCTACTATTCGTATAAATACATAATAAACCTACACGAGGTCGCGAAACGGAAGAATGACGAATATTTCCCATTTACCTCATCATACAATGTTTATAGTTGTCACATATGGAAGAATTTGGTTTAAAATTCAAATTTAATCGATTACACAATAAACGTTATTCAACTGGCTAATGTGACAACCGAATAGTAATCGATACCTAAGAGCGTTTGTTGCAACACGGACGGAAGTTTCGACACTGCGATTATTAGTCGCTGAATTATGATAAACATCGGTATTATAGCAATCGACTAATTGGCAAATTGAATTCATTTCTTGTTCAACAGTCAAATACCGTACAGTTAGTACCGTGTAGGGTTGAGCTAGTTTGATTATGTTAATATTGCGGCTTTAGATCAGCGACTGATGCAGTATGTAGTTATGATTGATAAGTCGTATGACACAGTTCCATTTCGCCGCGGGCGCGTATATCGGTGATTGTAACCGCGCGTGCGTTCTGACCGGCTACCATCACGAAACTCTTTTATTATACTGCTTACATTAATATTACATTGATAAGTTACACGGATGATTTATATACTGTCTGTTAGTCGTAAATAACTTTGACCTACTGCATCTATTGTATGCCGTATAAAGTTTTTTACTATCTAATGTAGGTTGTATAATTCTGCAACAACCAGTTTGTAGGGCGGTCAGAAGTTTTGACGATTTGATAGATATCTAAAGTCAACTGTGACATTAATACTGTTGTTATAAATTATTGTATTGTTGTGATCTTATGGTTACTTTTACTTTTTATTCCGTTGATTTCTTTAACCTATTTTATGGTATGCGTTTTATGTTCGTTAAAGTCGGTCAATAAAAATAATAAAGTTCTTCGATATATGTATAAAACAAACAATTGGTTAAATTTACAAGCAATGTGTTTATTGTTGGGCTTGTATTGAACTCAACAGGGAGTCCTTGGTAATGGACATCAATTCGAGTACAGTATCGAAAAATTAAATTGCACAGAGTAACCTGAGTTTTTTCCGTTATTTTAGGTTTTATAAAACTGTATGTGTAATTACTTTTTCGAATTTATGATTTTAAAGTTTGAAATATTATATTTGTCTTGAGAAGATTTATTGTTAATTATTTTTGTTTTATCTCAATTACGTTGAGCCAAGCATACGTTTTGAAATTATGAAAACTTGTAAAATAATAATTTACAGGTTTGTTTGTATTATTATTTTATAATAATATGGTCAGTATTGACGATTTTGGTAAAATGAATGATTGTATACAGACCTGGTAAGTAATAAACCAGAATAAATAAAATCAATGAATTCAATTTAGTCTTTAGCAATCAAAAGCACATTATATAGACAAGAGACCTTTTACAACAACACGTTATTTTCTTGGCTACTTACATTACTAATTATGAACAACAACAAGAAAGACCAAAAAAGCATCAACTTTAGCCTCTACATAAATTATAACAGCCAGTTCGTCATCAAAAAAATGCTTATAGTATAATGTTTTCAAGTTTCTTAATGTCTTTAATATAGAGTTCAAAATCGCTTGTAGTTTGAATAAGGCTTGTGTTGATGACGCGATCGAACGCCGGCGGACGATCAACGCCGGCGCACGATCACTCAGTCTTTACTGAACCGCGCAACTCGACGGACGCACGATAACGTCCTTTCATACATCGGTGTTTAGTACAAAATAATACACAAATAAGGGTCGGAGTTAACCCGTACAGTGATGTTCCCGTGTTAGTGACGTTTTAAAGAACACGACTACTGCACACACACAGGACTTATGATGCATGTGAGTGTCTATTACTTACTACTTAATAATGGATTGTTTGAGTATTCGATGTTAATTATAGTTACGTGTTTTGAAGTGATGTGTTAGATATATGATACTATTGCTTGTTGTCGTTTGTTTTTTGTATTTTTATTAAGTATTTTTGTTATTAAGATTGTTTTACAATTATTATTATATCTTGTGAGGTAGATCAAAATATTTTCTGGGTTATTATGCCAGATATTTTAAATAATGTCTTCGAAGTTTAAAAGCAATTGCTATAGTCATTTGTTTTAAGAGCAATACACCGTCAGCTCTAAACCTCAACTAAGCTTAAACTTTTTTGAATTGCGTTGTTATTCTATTTGTATTGAAATCTTCTTGGTAGGTTTTTTTCATATTTGGATTTTATTTTTAAGAAGTCATATGAACTTACCCTATTTATTTTTAATATGTACATTTGTGTTGAAAAGTTTATGGTTAAGTTAAAAAACACCTATGTTACGTAATATTAGCACATGTGTAATATAGAAGCACTATTTAGCATAATTATACCTATACCTAAAGTAGAGTAGGTATTGATACTAATATGGGTTGGAAACTCAAATCAATGTTATTAAACCTATTAATTTAAATTTTATTAATAATTAGAAATAGGCAAATATAACCAAAGCCTTTCTTGTTGGACTAATAAAAATAAAAAAAGGAAAATATGAAACTAAAGACATAATACATAATAACATCGACATATTTTAAGGCGGGAATAGTCTACGCATACATAATAAAGTTTTTATTATTAGTACTATTATTTACTTACCTACTACTTTTGAAGTTTTATTGAGATCGAAGCTTAAGCCCGATTTACAAGTTGGCGAGACGCGAGAAAGGGGGCTACTTCGTACTTAACTCGCCAAAAAATAGGATGGAGATCTATTCAAATCAACTTAATCAACACCTTACTACTTAACTCGCTACTGTACTTGTCTTTGTGGAAATCGGGCTTTAGGATAAATAATTTTTTACGTAAACAGAACAAAAAAATATTTTTGTTTCATTCCTACAAGTATTCCTAGTATGATCGTAATATCAATTATTCATTAAAAATCTTCGTAATAATAAATAGAAAAATAAAACTATTTTTCTACATTTAACTACGCATAATATTCTATACTAACGACAATAGTTATTTTCTAAGCATCCTGTTTTTATAATGTATCCACAACCTTAATTGATCCTGGTTCCGACTTAATGTTAGCAATTAAACCACCTGGCGTGGTATTTTCCTTGACGTTGTTGTAAAATATATCTTATTATTATTTTCCTGTATTTATCTCGTTAAATCATAGTAGATATGTTACATGTTCAATTAATTTTATACGTAATATAGACGTAACTTATTTATTTATTGTAATTTTATTACTAAATATACAAGCAATATTTCTAGGTTTCATTTTCTTGGATTCTACTTCTTATAGAATCCTTGCTTTGGCTTTGTCAACTTATACCTAGTCCCCACAAGTCGAGAAGCTAGCATATCTTATTAAATATGAATGATATTCAGCATATTATTATATTGCTTTTTTTTTGCCAGACTTTTCTTCATACGACTCCCAAACTGAACTTCGACAAATTTTACTACGACAACATTTTACTTCGACATAAGGAAACTTTGATACATCTTAATTTCCTCATTATTTAAATACGAAACAATTAAATTCAACACTACTGTACTTCGACAAGGTGTTTCTTCGACATGACTTTACTAAGAAACAATGTGAGATCGACAACATTCTACTTAGAAAAGTATGCTACTCCGAAAGTAGTCTAATTTATTATGTCGAAGTAAAATGATGTCGTAGAAAAATTTGTCGAAGTTCAGTTTGGGAGTCTCTTCATACTACATTAGCATTGATAGCTGGTAGCACCATCTCTCTAATGTTGTCAGTGTCCGTGTAAATATTTTTTCTTCTTTTGGACATTATAAAAACATTAGCAGATGTCTTGGAGCCAAAAGAAGGTTGATGTTATGAGGTGTATTCTTAAATAATTATAATGTTTGGAGCATCAGGTAACAATGTGGCCGGTACCTTTTAGTTGCTCTGTTTATTAGCGGTTCACTTAACAACGAATACATCCATAGCTTTTGTTATATTTTACTGTACATTGGCTACTCTAGTAAGGTAATCTGCTATGGAATATATAGTGTGGAGTAGAACTAGGAGTGTTGTAGTAAGTACTGTTTGTTTCATTATGGAGTTTCGTTGCCAATATTGTTGTCAGTTGTTAATTTATAATATGTACCAATATTGTTAGGTATAAATTTAAATATGGTATGTATAGATATTTTCTTTTGATTTAAATTTTTATAGTTTATACGTGGAATTTAATTTTTTGAAATGTTACTAAGAGTTGTAGGCACTTCTTATAAGTAGTTTAGCCGGTTAAATTATCTGCCTATTCAATAAGCTGAAAGAGCGGCTAATAATGATCATAGCTAAAACTGTACCGTATTATAGAAAATATTGATTTTATAATAACGAGGCTATTACTATGGTCATAAACGTCAATCGTCTAAGTCGTTAAAGAGTCTTAAGCAGTAGCTAAGCTATGTTTATTATTGCGGTATCTCTGTTCTCCTTTGCACAATTTTCTTTATAATAATGTAGATGAAACCAATTTAATAATAGGACCTTATTGGCTGTCAAAAACATTGCCCACATGTCTTTGAGCGTCTATATGATGAATGCTAATGTGTTGGGCAGAATAAGTTCATCTTACAGGTTGATCTGATAAATAAAACTGCAAAATGACCTAGAAAATAAAAAAAAAACGCTCTAACTTATTTCCAAACAAAGCATCTAATTTTTGTTGCAATTCCAAGTGTTCTGTTCCAAATTTGGGCCAAAAACAAACAGCAAATTAGCACCGTTACATTACACTCGTACTTCGTGCCTTACATAACACGGTTGAATAAGTCGGTACGATCTATCGAAGATACATAGTATAGATTAAAACGTTATTTCATAATTGTTCCGTAATCATCCAGTTCGTACATGATTTATGTGTGTAACCCAAAAGTCCATTTATCTATACAATAAGACGTAACATCTGATCGATTAATCTGTTTAATTTAATTATTCGGAAATCTTTGAGCATAATTCTCTAATTAAAAAACCTACTCCGAAACTAGAGCATTGATTGCGATTAGAATACTCGGTTTAATTTACTTGGACGATTTTTATGTGTTTTGTAATTTTTGAGATAGAAACCAAATTGACTTGACCAATATTTCTATGGATCAACTAGGGTCTATGTTATGCCTTATAAATTAATGATCTTTGAGGTAACATACATAATCTCTTTTTGAAAACAAAGTTGTCTTTTTCTATATTTTGAACCAATTCGTTTATGAAGCTTTATTTACTGCCTTCAGACAACGTTGAAGTATTCATATCTTAAGTACCTAACTGAGAATAAGTACGTAATATTATCTCTGTCTCATCCTCCGGGTGTTGATTACATAATTGTGTTTGTGTCAGTGACAATTTCCGAGTAACCTCTTGCTTAGACCCCTTTACGACCGTCCGTCGTAATTTGTTCATCTTGTAATTTGACCAAAACGCCGCCAGTTACATTATTACATCCCTTCTTCATCAATAACAACATTCAAAAGGTGAACAACAAAATTAAGGTAAACAAGAACTAAATGAATAATTCATTATTTCGGTGCATCTCATTAAACTACAAATAAGTCTCTTCCGTCTGACCAGCGTGGTGTTAGTAGGCCAAGTATCCCTCCGTCACGGGAGGAGGCCCGTCCCTGTAGTGGGACATTAATGTCTTGTTATGATGAAGTCTCTTTAGAAACAGCATCTATTTTCTATACAACTGTGATATGTAAGTAACAAATGCTATAATTATCGTGATTCATATCAAAAGGAGTTTGTTAATTAATACTGCAGCTTGTCTTGTTCACTACAGGTTTATGGTTTTGTAGTTAATAGTACATACATATTAATAAGTACAATAACTAGTTAATGCACCTGTCAATTACTAGGCCACCTGATCTATAATAAACATTAAAATAGCCAGCCGTTGACATACATCATGGCGATCGAAAGAAAAATTAACTAAAAAAAAATAAAACGAATTTATTTAATTGCTTCTTTTAAATGGCGAAGCAGACGCGAGTGTAAAGATGTCTTTGAGTTATTAGCAAATGGAGCAAAAACTGCATCTGCTCCGTACGCGTGCTGTACATTCGCGTACATAATACCAATTACAATTTGATACCATATGCCTCTCGGTACTACACGATGAAAGTAAATTTAGCACAAGTTGAACTACCGCTTTAAAACTCTTGTTTTGTTTATTTCGTTCCAGCAATACCGTTACTTATACTAGTAATATTAATAGAGCAGAATATAAAACACATGTTAAGGGTTTAACAACTAAAGGGTACATACGATAGGTGTTAATTCATGATATTAAGGTAAAGAAACAATCACGTTCACAATAGATTTAACACTGAATACTGAATAGAATATACTTACTACTATTAAAAATGTGATAAGATGATGTAATGTTTTATTAACAATATGGCTTAAACAATTGAATATTGTTAAAATAAAGTTTTATTATAAAATGAAAAGAAAATAGAAGATTTTCGTTGTCTCAAGTAAATTGAATAGAATGATATCAGAGAAATAAAAATCAAAAACAATTAGATGTAAAATAGTTAGCTGTAATAAAAATATTTAATATAGCATTTTACAATCTATAACTATATACAGAAACAAACT
The DNA here is from genome assembly GCA_905475405.1 of Schrankia costaestrigalis. NCBI lineage: Eukaryota > Metazoa > Arthropoda > Insecta > Lepidoptera > Erebidae > Schrankia > Schrankia costaestrigalis. The sequence continues at coordinate 9,488,399 of FR997843.1, read as the reverse complement.
CTTTTGAAATCCTACACGTAATAGAAATTCAAATAGTAAATATAAAATAACCGATAGCATTCTATGAATAATAATCTTCCATAGTACATGGGGTTGTATAGGAGCGAGTTGCGTCATGCATGGTAATAAGAAGACATTACAAAATTACCCACCATTGTTCTGAGTTCGCGGAACACTATTTCTTAGTGCAACCGCGCCGATCAGCGGCTAATAGAGCTCTCGCATCATTGTACATCTCGGTTCCCACAACAGAACACAACCCAAACAACAGCGTGGAAGTAACACTATGAGATTTCTATGAATTAGTAAAGGAAGTGTTATGTCGTCACGTAATTCGGCGATTATTACGTCTTGTACGAATCACGTACGATACGTTCCCAAAGGATACGTCTTAAAATAATGTTCTCAGTCTGTACTGCATCTTCTAAAGATAACATAGACGCAACACGTGTTGTTACTGTAAGTTTAGTGACCCCCTGACGCGTTGTGACGTCAGGATTGGTCGACCATTAGTCGACGTCCTGCGGTGGTCTGACTGTTCTTTATACCCTCGGTCGAGACATTCAACAATTGCTTACTTAACTGTTTTGTAACGAGGACATGTACAATACCAGGAGTCGGTTAAAAAAAAGTGAATAGAAACTGAATGAATCATTAAAAAGAGATGCTTATAAGTAGTATCGTTTGAATGGATTACAGACGATAACTATTTGTTGGCGCCTTAGAAAGGTTTTCGACTAGACAGTTTACATAAAAGACAATGTTTTTGATAACGATATGTTTTAGTTGTCTTTCTGTTATTAACCTTAAGCTATTATCAAAATTTGGATCCAAATATGATAGATACCACAGAAAACATTTATTTATGTTTAAAACAGTATTATATCCCATAGCACATTGAATCCAAACAGTTAAATATTGCATAGATATTCAATACTAAACTCATAAGGGAAGATGGCAACGAATAGTAATAGGTACATGAACTCTTTACTAGTAAATAGCAAGTACCAAAGATGTAACGTATAAAATAATGATTAGGTTCTCATAGTTCAGACGTTGTTCAATTCCAAATAGGCGCGAAAGTTCTATGGTCAGTGATCTACATCGTTCTGACACGTCCACAGCCCGTGCCGCTTCCAGGGGATTACGTGACCGTGAATAATAACTCCATGGCAAGTGTACAAAAAGGTTGAAATTGTCTAGTTTATGTTTTTTAAACAACTCCTGCGCTAGGGATAGTGTAAGTCGCGAGGACTATATAGAGATATGAAATTAACGGACGCAAAGAACATCCAGACATAAATAATTGTTTGGCATGGGATTTCAATACGTAATCTCGTGCACCGCAGCCGTTAAGGTGACCGCTTTGCAATCGTGGCAATAGAAATTTCCTTAAAAATAATTTAATCAGCTTTTGATATTATAAAGTTCATAAGATTGAATAAAAGGACCTTTTAAAATTCTTTAAGAAAGTTCCTTAGAAAGATTTTACCTAATGTTATGTTTAGATTCCTTAGCTGTCAATTCGAATGTATAAAAAGTTTGAAATTTAACGGTCAATATAAATTGATTTAGGTATTCGTGATCCGTTATTCGTTTAAATATTTAGACGTGTGTCACGTATGAAAAGATTTAATTTTGTAACATGTAACTAAAGAATGACAGATCATAAATATTTTTTTAATTGTTTTATTTTTAGCATTCTTCATTTTATAAGAAACTGTTACTTTGATACTAAAATTTATTTTATGATTAATTAAGAATTGAAAATGAGAGTGATTTACAAAGAAATGAAAAATTTACTATCCGTACAACCTAATGGTACTTATCTGGCAAAGATAATCACAAATTTTGACTTTATTTAGGCAAAAAAGAACAGTTTTTTAATATTTTCGAATTTTGTATTTACCAGAATTAAGTTTATAATTTTAAAAACCCTACAGCTACGAATACCAAAAGTGTTCAAAACCTTCACAACTCGAAAACGCTAGCAGATAACAATGTCACCTCGGGACTGTAATTGCTACTTAGTCGCAGTTGCGTGTACGTTTTAAAACATATTCCGGGAATCATGGCGCGATGACCATGCCCCGCTTCACTGCGTCCTTGGGGATAGCCACCCTACTGGTTTGGAAGCATTTTACTTCATAATGATTACCAAATTACTTTGAGTCTTAAAACTTTTTGTATCCTGTATAGTAATGACTTAAAGTCACGGGTTTATCTACAATCTTAATAGATAGAAGGTTTTATTGCTCCTTTTTTCTTATGTTCACTTTAAACAAGGTTAATATGTTTTTGGTTTTTGAAATTACGAGTAACACACTATCTCAGACGTACTTTGTTTATGCAGGAAACTTTTTAAAGGCTCTGTACCAAACCGTTCCTTTAAAAAAAGTCAGTCATAAAGACCACGACAGCAAGTTTAGGTCTTTAACAAAATACTTACTTTAACGTGTGATCTATTTAGTTTTGCCTCCAAACCCTGAGTAAAATTAAGTATAAAGCGCTGATTACACTAGACTACATGTAGTCAACTACATCATGTAGGAGACTACATGTAGTCTAGTGTAATCACATGTAGGACAATGTAAACAGAACGTCCTAACACTAAAAAGTTAGGACCTCCTTATGTAGAAGACTACATGTAGTCTAGTGTAATCGGCGCTCATCTTGACAACAGAATTTTAAAATAAAAATACACCCCAAAGAGTAAGAATAATTAAAGTCTTTAAATAACAAAACAAATAATAAGTACCAAATGACAAGTTTCGTTAGGTGTAATTCAGGCAGGCTTAAGCAATGTAGCTTACATCCAAATAAGGATACGCGTCCTTAAGCTGGACATCACTGAGCAAGGAATGTTTTAATCGTATGCCTTTATGGATGTGCTGGTCTATTTTAAAAACAAGATTTTAGATATAAATAGTAGTGAACACCAGGTGGTATTGTAGTATACTTTATCATCTTGAACTACCACCTTTTTTTAACATCTGCGTTACTGCTTCCACATGCCTATCTTAAAAAGAAGATTAACTAGATTAGAGAAACCCCTATCAAGGATAACTCCATAATCCGACGACCTCGGTGGCGCAGTAGGTATATTACAAGGCTGCTACGCAAAGGTCTCGGGTTTGATTCCCGCTCAATGCAAATCTTTGTGTGCATGAACATGAATGTTTGCATTGGTTTTTTTCTATGTATAATATGTATGTATTTACAAAAAAAAAGTATTTAAGTATGTTTATCCGTTGTCTAGTACCCATAGTACAAGCTTTGCTTAGTTTGGGACTAGGTGGCGATGTGTGAAAGTGTGAGGATTTTTTATTTTTTTATTTATTGTTTACCAAACAACAATATTAAATATGACTTTTTATATTCATACGTAAGATTAATGTCTTAGCAAATACAGCTGCATTAAACAATTACGCAATTATAAATTATACATGGCTCACAAAGTTTACACATAGTGCTTTAATAAGGACACAACTTTACCTTGAATAAAAATGCCAATAATTATTTTCAATTACAAGGTATTAACAATCACGATCAAACATAAATATATTCTGTTCATGTCTTTAATATTGATTGGTACAACACTTCACATATAAAGAAGTCCATAAAAAGTTTTGATGTTTTCGATGTATGTACTTTAAGTTCCGTGCATAACTAATATATTAGTAGCAATAACAGCAATGAAAATGCTGGTATATGTAGGGTGTTATAAAAATGATATTTATAGTAGTCACTGCGAACTAAAAATACTAGATTTAGGCTTTATATTATCCTAAGGATGATAAAAAGGTGCTGCCTAAGTGACACATGAAATCTGCAAGAAAAGATTTACGAAATTTCTAGGGTAAAATTCCCTCCATAATTAGAGAAGTAGTATTTTTTACCTAAATGCTTCGACTTTTTGTACAATAGCTTAGTTAAATAATATGACAATAGTGCTAGTAGAAGCTATGCTCGTTACAACTTACTAAACTATGGGCAACACAACACCAAGCTTTATGTCGCGGAGTACTTTACATAATAATAATATGCAATTAATAGATACAAAGGCACTGTACAATTATTTTTGAAGGTCACAACCATAACCTTAATTGTATACACAACACTAATGTTTTGAATTTTACCTTTCAATGTTCGAAGCATACATTTTCTAAGTACATCTACTAAGTATTAGGGTTATCTTTTAAAAAGGCACGTGCTTGAACACCGTGCCATATTAAACTTTGACAACTTGTTCCACAAAACTTAAAATACCCTAAAGAACTTTACTAAAACTGTGACGTAGACATTGATAAAAGTTAAAAGTCCCAGCAACACAAAAATCGATCATTAGAACGGTAGCCGTCTTTTATATAAACAAATCCATAAAAACAATCACCAAGATAAAAACTAAAACGAATATATAACACAGTCATCCATCACGTTTGTCCATCAACCTACAATTAGCTTAATATCTCAGATTACGTAACGCGATATCAAAAGTAGCACAATATCCATTTTAATATTGACGTGGGTCTTCCTCAGACGTTTTGATTCTTAAGTTTTATATAAGACTAGCTGACCCGTGCTCACTTCGTTAGGAGGCGAAAAAAAACGCGTAACTTTTTTAAACATATTTCATTACTGCTGCACTGTTATTAGTCATAGCGTGATACTATATAGCCTATGACACTCCCCGATAAATGGACTATTCGAAACAGAAAGAATTTTTAAAATCGGTTCAGTAGATCCAGAGCATACCCCCTACAACGTCACAAACACACAAACTTTACCACTTTATAATATTAGTATAGACTAACAGCCCGCCCCGGCTTCGCACGAGACCAATGTTTATATGCTCTACAATATTATGCATGTATTACACATACAAACCTTCCTCTTGAATCACTCTATCTATAAAAAACCGCTTCATAGTTTTAAATATTTAAGTATATATTCGGACGGATAGACAGCTACATTGTTTTATACTAGCTGGTGCCCGCGGCTTCACCCGTTTTATAGAGGTAGCGTAAATGTTATTCTACACCCTAATCTACCTGTATCCCAAATTTAATCAAAATCCATTAAGTAGTTTTTGCGTGAAAGAGTTACAAACATCCATCCATACATCCTCACAAACTTTCGCATTTATTATATTAGTAGGAATATGTCAAGATTTATTATCACTACAACAACATAATTATAGCTATTAACTTTATACTAATCTGATAATTGTGTTAATTCTAGAATACATTTAACACTTACGCTAGACAAATTGCTAAATAAATAGTATTGAGGACGCTATTTCATTGGCTATTACGACCTCAATAGTATGTCAAAAGTACTTTATAGTTATGCAATATGGCGGGCGGTGTAAAATATTTGCTTCAATGAATGCTATAATGTTATGTTTAGTATTCAATTTGTTACTTTTCTTTCATTATTAATTAAATAAATAAATAATCCTCACACACTTACACATCGCCACCTAGTTCCAAACTATGCAAAGCTTGTACTATGGGTACTAGACAACGGATAAACATACTTAAATCCTTTTTTTTTGTAAATACATACATATTATACATAGAAAACACTCAGACCAATGCAAACAATCATGTTCATGCACACAAAGATTTGCATTGAACGGGAATCGAACCCGAGACCTCTGCGTAGCAGCCATGTAGTATACCGACTGCGCCACAGAGGTCAAATTTGATTACTTATTTGTTTTTTTATTGCCGTATTGTTTGATTTAGTTGTGTTATTTTATATCACTCTTTATAAGTTTTTCATATATGCTCAATTAAAAATACAAAAACTTAGTATTAAATAAAATTTACGTCTCCACACATTACATTTACTTCACTAGTAAGTCTTTATGAATCAACAGCGTATACTTATTTCATAAGAACAATATTAGTACAGAGAAAAAGAAACGTTTCGTACCATATAAGTTCGATATTGCAAATAACAAGATGTAAATGAATAATGTAAATGTGAAAAACAATGTTGTACGTTACGCGAAGTGAAAGTGGGAAACTGAATTATCGATAGTTTGCTTAGTTCTGCAGTACACACAGCAACTAATCAAACTAGACACTCCTGTACATTTATACCTTGAAATAAGACACAATTTTTAAATGAAAATGTTTAACTTGATATGTTGCTGTGTGTACCTACTTCTTGTAATCATTACTTCGGTAGAATTAACAACGTTGTGAAGTCAAAAAGCCGATGATGTAACAGTCATAACTTCATCTCAGTTTACAACCAAATAAAAAATAGGAACATACCTATATAAATATGTACTATTTAGTTTATACATAGTATAATATAAAGTCGTTTTCGCTGTCCCTATGTCCCTTTGTATGCTTAAATCTTTAAAACTACGCAATAGATGTTGATGCGGTTTCTTTTAATAGATAGAGTGATTCAAGAGGAAGGTAGTACAGCTTCTTTAGACATTTCTAAATTGACATGGGGTTACTCTACTATATTATGCATGTGTTATGCATTACACGACCACTTTGCCAACGCGGTAGCTGAAGACAATAATCATTACTTCTATAGAATTAACAACGTAGTACGATGACAAAAACGAACTTACAACCAAATAAAAAATAGTAACATACTAATAAGGACCGCATATAAACCTTTTTTAATCTATTAAAAAATAAAATAACATAGATATACAAAAGCGTAGGCAGGTAGTAAGTGTCACCTCCGTCCTTACCCCATATCTCAAAACTTGACACAAATCCGATCAAATATTTAACGGGATACGGATTTTTATTCGAAACCCAATCGGATTTTCTATTATAAATTTCTACCTGTCCAATGTGATTATTACGTAAAAAAATAATCATATTTTTTGTCAACTTTTATGGCTTACAAACTTTACACCTATTAGGTAATAGATGCAGTAAACTTCGAATAAGCATAAATGAATAATATGATAATAATAGTTATTTCATAACACGGTGGCCCTATAGATTACTAGCAGTCATTGCACTATGAACTTTGGTGTTAAATATGTCAAATGATTATATCGATATATCGATATCGACTACGCAACATCACTTAAATAGTCAAAGTCAATCTAATCAGTGTAACGTTGGGTGTTGGAGGAATAAGATTAAATGCGTTTGTTGAGGTCAGGCGTTTTGACCTGCGAGGGGTCCGCGTTCAATTAAGCATGGTATACATGAATGATGTCATGTTTGGGTCATGTTACGTATAAGCCCTGAGGTGGACTTTCTCTAGTGGACTTATTTAAAAACGTCTCCAATGATTGACGTGCCATTGTTAATATGGTTTCTTATGTAATAAGGCATGATGTGCGCTCGTATTTATTAGATTGATTCTGTTTGTGTTATAGGTACAGTTGGCTACAGAATTTTATAGACATATTCAATTGTATAAATTCGCTTTAGATTTATGGAAAATATTGTGTATAATATTTATTAGACTTACGAAAATATTTTCTCTTCTCGTCACGACTCGCGATACTTAATGGCAGCTTCAAGCGTTGAGATATTTGAATGCTAAAAACGAAAATTGCCTTAATAATATTGTATATCCGAAAAGAAAAAAAACAATGGAACAGAAACAATATAGTCCAGAGACGCGGGTTCGATTCCCGCCTCGAGTATCAATTTTTTTTCATTGTCTTTCTTTTTTTCTGATTTTTCTACTTATACCTAAACTTAATAGGTAAAAAATTATATTTAATTTAATATTGTATATGTTCATCAACTTTTGTAGTCACCTGTACATATTTATAATATGCATCGTTACCTTCCTATTGCCGTTTAATTGTTAGGTAACTTATACGTCTGCTTAACCTATTGTCCGTTTCGGTGTACACACAGCAACTAATCAAGCTAGACACTCATGTATCTTAATACCTTGAAATAAGACACAATTTCAAATGAAAATGTTTAACTTGATGTGTTGCTGTGTGTACGCAAGCTTAAGTTCACGCCTCATCTTAAGTTATAAGTTATTGAAGCTGTCATTCTGCCTCTCAATACAATTGTATGTGACTAATAATTCATACGCCTTATAAAATAAGTTATGTTGTTGTTGATATATTATTTGCGAAATGTATGAATAATTGAAATTCTTTTGTGGCCTTTGTAATAGACGATTGGTTGTTAACTATTTTTTAATTAATTTATTTTAATTTTAATAATTGTTAGCGCTGTCGTTTGAATCCGGGTCGCAGTATTGGTATTGGCAGTACAATAGTTTATGTGATCCAAAAATAATTATTCTGGGTTTAGATGTTTTTTGTCCACTAAATTAATGTTAATAGAGTTCTCGCAACACAGGGATCAATTCCTGGAGCAAGATTTTTTTTTCAATAAATTCAATTATTATATAAAAAAAAATAGTAGAACAGATTTGAACAGACGACCTCGGTGGCGCGACGGTAGCGCAAGCGGCTGCCGTGCAAAAGGTTGTGGGTTCGATCCCCACGCAAGACATTAATTTGTGAGATCCGCAAATTATTGTCCTGGTCTGGGTGTTCTTTGTGTCCGTTAATTGATGTTTGTAAAAAGGTCCCCGCGACACAGGGCATGGTCCCTAGTGCGGGAGTTGTCGTAATAAAAAAATAAAAAAGATTTACTTGATGGCCATAGCTATGTAGATACAAGAAATAATGTCAGGTAATTACCATTCTGATGGCTTCGTATATAAATCATAACGAAATGAGAGCGGTTACCAAAGAAGACATCAAGCGTGGAATTTCCGATTCGGAATTATGTAGGACTGCCTTGGTGATTCGGAGTCGAACGAATCATGTAGGAGATAAATAAATAAATATTCCTCACACATCAACACAACGCCATCTAGTCCCAAACTAAGCAAAGCTTGTGCTATGGATACTAGACAACGGATTAACATACTTAAATACTTTTTTTTTTGTAAATACATAGATATTATACATAGAAAACACCCAGACCAATGCAAACAATCATGTTCATGGACACAAATATTTGCATTGAAGGGATTCGAACCCGAGAACTCTGCGTAGCAGTCATGTTATATAACCACTACGCCACAGAGGTCGTCAACGCAGATTGGGGTCAACGGCCTTCTTGCACCCCTTGGAGACCTCAAAGGTCCGGAACATTCGTTTTAAAAAATGAGTAAGAAGCCCACGAAACAATATTTCAAATGAGATGCCAATTTGTATTGAGTTCGTACAACAATTAATGAGAACGATAAAATATTGTTCAAATAATTTTTTTGACAGTTTTTGACTTATGTTCTTGTGAATAATATAGCGTTATTTTTTTACCTTAACCTTTGTTTTACAAAGATCAATTTAACTGAAACAAAGAACATCCAGACCTGGGACAATTATTTGTGGATCATGCAAATTAACGGTCACCAATACTCCGTGTGGTGACGGAGTAATAATAATACAATATGTCACCAACCCATCTCATGCCAGGGGTGTCGTAAAAACCGACTAAAGGACTATCCGTCAATATTATCTTTACGAAATAAAAAGAAGGAAAACTTGAAATTAAACCCTATACAATCCAGTTGTTTCTCTATACAGGCCAGCGTGGTATTAGTAGGCCAAGTAACCCTCCGTCATAGGAGGAGGGCCTTCCATGCAGTAGGACCTTAATGGGCTGTTATGAATAATTGTTTTACTTTCGAAACAGACATTATTACTTCTATCTACATAGCTACAGTCATCAAGATAAGTAAATCTGTTCCATTTGTATACGTATCTTTATTACGTAGGCAATTAGGTAAAGTAATGCATTGACCCCTTTACCTCATAATACATTTTCCTTAATACAAACGTTTATATACAAAAGACATCGACGCGTTTCGTTCAATCGTTCTACTTAAGTTTGTTTGTCTATACTTAATATTATAAAGAGGTAAAGTTTGTGTGTTTGTGACGTTTTAGGGGGTAATCTCTAGATCTACTGAACCGATTTTAAAAAAATCTTTGTGTTGAATAATCCATATAACAGGGAGTGTCATAGGCTATATAGTATCACGCTATGACAAATAGGAGTGAAGCAGTAATGAAATATGTTTAAAAAAGGGGCGCGTTTTTTTCGCCGCCCAACGAAGTGGGCACGGGTCAGCTAGTAGTTAATATTCAGTAAAGCATGCCCTAGTAATAGTTTAACACTTCTATTAACACAATTAACTTTGTTGGAATAATAAATATTGAGTTTGTTTACTGCTTATTCTGTTCATGTGCTCTCATTTCGACAATTTGAGGCTCTATACTTGTTTTGTAGGTCATTTGTAAAGAAAATAAAGTAAAAAAAAATTCTAAGTATTGTAAATGTGATACTTGACTGTAAATGTGATACTTGACTGTAAATGTGATAGTAAAGGGAGTGTCGTAAAAACTGCCTAATAGCTTAAATGGAGCTCTCATGTTACTTTTATGAAAATAAAGAAAAGGAAAAAAAAAAAATGGAAAACTTGATAAAATACTCTACACTAATATTTTTGTTTAATGTGATATCTTTAGAACTTTTATTTTAGCATTTAAAATACTTTATAGTTTTCAAAATGTGAAATAAATGAGATCTATGGACACACATAACACTTATTTGTGGGACACACTAATAATCGTTTATTATGGAACTCCTACGTTATCGTTGCAGAACCAAAACATTGACTCATAAGTCACAATAAGCCTCTTTACCCACGGGCAAGATTTATCAAAAAGTGAAATTTTATCTTTCATGATGAGTGGTCGTTTTACTGAACAATAGATAGATGTCACTGTACGCCTCAAGCGTTATTCCCAATCGCGCAATGTCTTTCCTATAGTTTCGTTTTCGTACTCATTCATTCGTGTTTGTCCGAACGATAAGTTCACTTTCAAAGATACATATCTCGGTAACGCCCCAATATGCGGAACGAATTTTTCGAATAAGTATGTTGAAAGCCAACCTTTACCCTGTGCTGTAATTAAAATATATTTCTTCAAGATTAATTCGCGTGTTGTTTGTGCCTTTTTTTGAGATTTCAGTTTTATTTTACTTCTTTTAATAATATTATCTTTAAGTTGAAACGTTAATCTAGATATCAATTTGTATCGGTCTTCTTTGGCGGCGAGAAATGGCCATTATTCTGGGCATAAGGTTCAAAAGGTTTTCTTTTAAATTTTAGGTTATAATGATAGCATCGTTAGCTAACTTCTTGTTTTAATGAATTCGCGTATCTGTCTCGATTTTTCTCAATTTAACTAAACGTTATTATAACCATTGAACACATCATAACAGCCCATTAATGTCCCACTGCAGGGACGGGCCTCCTCCAATGACGGAGGGATACTTGGCCTACTAATACCACGCTGGCCAAACGGATTGGTATAGGGTTTAATTTTAAGTTTTCCTTCTTTTTATTACGTAAAGATAATATTCACGGATAGTCCCTTAGTCGGTTTCTAGGTCGCATAGCTTATCAATACACAACTAATTAATGAAGGTACAAAATGGAGAACAGTTATATAAATCTCGATACGACACACGATGACAACTTTCGACTTCCTTTGCGCAACATTGCTCGTGTTATGTAAGGACGAGTTCTTTTGTACCGTTTAGGAAAAACTATTTTTATGTTCCACTTTTTTGTTTTTTTTTATTACTGAAAGCTTATGAAGAGAAAAGTTATGTGCCAAGATGTATGTCATAAAGTCTGTTTTAAAGTTATATAAATAAATACATATTCCTGACACATTCACACAACGCCATCTAGTCCCAAACTAAGCATAGCTTGTACTATGGGTACTAGATAACGGATAAACATACTTAAATACTTTTTTTTTTGTAAATATGTACATATTATACATAGAAAACGCCCAGACCAATGCAAACAAACATGTTCACACAAATATTTGCATTGAGCGGGAATCGAGCCCGAGACCTCTGCGTAGCACTCATTTTATATAACCACTACGCCACAGAGGTCGTCATGTGGCAAGATGTTTAAGATCATAAAGTCACGTGACGTAAACGTTTCGTGGTTACTGTTGTGTTAAACTTTGTGTTTTGACTAGTAACTATATTTTGTCTATGGTTCTGTCTGCTTTTATGTCGATTCTCATGATCAAACATGGCGATTGTCTATTCTAATAATCAAAATCTATTCAGTATTTTAAAATTCCTTGCTCATCCTAAGGGATCATTGTATCTTATAACAATAAAATACTGTGCTTAGTTTAAACCATGGTGTTAAATAACTCCACATTAAATTTTATGTGAACGTGCACTACACCAATATTTTCCGTAAACGTGATTCTATAACCATATAAACCGCCAATCTGCCAAAAAAACCTAAACAAAATCGTAAAACCCAGTCATTATTACCTAATCATCTAATTGAATCTCGATTGTTGTATAAGATACATAACATAATATAATCGTTTAGTTATCTTTTACATCTTCAACAATTATTACAAGCGTGTAAGCCTTCTAATAAACAATTATGTACAATATCCTATAAGTTATAAACACTATAATTACTAAAGAATAGGCGGTCTTATGACTCGATGTGCTTTATGTAATTTTGAATGGTATAGGTTAATCCAAACAGTTCAAATAATGTCCCACTGCAGGGACGGAGGGATACTTGGCCTACTTATACCACGCTGGCCAGACGGCTTAATTTCAAGACAGATAAGGCTTAATTTCAAGTTTTCCTTTCTTCATTTTGTAAAGATAATGTTCACGGATAGTCCCTTAATCGGTTTTTACCACACGGGGTGGTGACATATTGTATTCTTACTCCGTCACCACACTATAAGGTGAATAGACTTTATTGTATAAATCCTGTTTAAGATAGCATTCATTTAATTTATTTAAAAAAGCGTGACTTTATTACTTTTTCATTCAAGATCAGACAGTTTGATAAAGATCACTTTCTTAAATTTTAAGGATTTTTGACCATATTAGTATGACCCTTAATCTTAAAGTGTAACGCGCATTCGAAATCACAATCATTAATGAGACCTATTTTCATAAAATATGCAGACATATTAGCGATTTTCACTTCCCATTAAGTTTCAAAGGCGCCATAATTACGTCCAAATTATATCTTGACATTCATTTTTAAAGCTAAGTTTAATACCACAAAGATTTTAACGGTAATGTGGTATTCATACCAATTCATGGAATGCAATCATATCGTGATTCACTAAGGCTGTAGTTCGATACAAGGATATGCAACGTTCGACCATTCGGTCGTGACCACACTTGTAACAATCGTAGGGCGTACACACACTAAATATTTGTAATGGTAATGTAGAAAACTTATTTATTACTGGCTACCAAGATAATTTTTCATCCAAAGAAAGGTTTTACCATGTAACAAGGTCATCCTATATTGTGTTTTTTAGTTTTAAATTTTGTATCTGTATCATCAGATGTCTCCGTGTGTTGACAGAATAAGAATACAATATGTCACCCCATCTCATCCCACGGGTGTCGTAAAAACCGACTAAGGGACTATCATCTTTACGAAATAAAAAGATGGAAAGCCTGAAATTAAACCCTGTACCAATCCGTCTGGCCAGCGTGGTATTAGTAGGCCAAATATCTTTCTGTCACGGGAGGAGGCCTGTCTCTGCAGTGGGACATTGATGAGCTATTATGATGATAATGATCATCAGATGAGCAAAGAAAAAGACACACCAAGAGATAGGTCCATGTTGAACTAAGAATTCAACATTTTACCTCTATTTCTCTTTTAAGATATATACGATAAAAAGAATTAAAAAAATATTTAAACGTTAAACCTCTTTCTTAACTCAAAAGCTGCTCATAATGTTGCCTAAACTTACATAGCTACTAAATAGCCTTAGATTTTCTAAGTTATACATTCCCTATAAGTAAAGACAAGCCCATACCTATTAGTTGTGTGTTGTGTTAGTAACATTAAAAGGCAATGCAAGCTTCCAACGTTGAAGTTCAATTGTGGGTCAACTGTGTAATTGGTACTATTTAGTGAATGTTTTATTTGTACTGCGGGTACTTAATTAAATTTATTTATTGTCCCGTTAATAACATTGCTGCTATCTGATGTTGAAGGAGTTTTGTTATACATTTTAGGAGTGTCACTTGAAATTCCTAATTGGAATACTTGGACGAAGTTATTATCTATTGTTGGCCTAAAAATTATATGCCCTAAAATTCTTAAGGCCGAATTTATTTTGCCATAATTTTATTAGACATAACAGCAAAATTAGCCCAACGGTAGTAGAGAGGTAGTAGGAGACGCGCTTGGTCTCCTACTCTCTTTAATTTCCATCTGGCTAGAATGGTATTAGTAGGCCGTGTCCAAATAATCTTAATAAGGCTCCTTCTTACAATTTTAACATACCTACATTTTTGAAATGACCCTTGTGACTTACTAGCTTAAATACGATTCAAATTCATATTGTCCAGACGTTTAAAAGATAATCTACTAAGTTTTTACGATCTGTATGACATAAAAACCTACCCACTTAAAATGTTTGAAATAGCAAGGCGTGTCCATTAAAGCAGGAAACTAAAAAGTTGTAGATAAAGATAATTTGTTAAAAAGCGCGGGCGAGGCACGCTTAGGTTATCTTAAGGGACAGTTCACTCGTTATCTTCCAACTAAGTCTTGTACACACAGCAACACATCAAGTTGAACATTTTCATTTGAAATTGTGTCTTATTTCAAGGCATTAAGGTACATGAGTGTCTAGCTTGATTAGTTGCTGTGTGTACCTACTTACTCTAAAGTAAACATTTGAGTTAGAAAGTGCAGTACCGTGTAACACGTTCGTAGATAAAACGCGTGTTTGTGATGCTCTGGATGAAAAAATACATTCGAAATATGAAATACGTGTTTCGTTGACGAACACGCTATCTATATACAAATTTGACGAAGGATATATTTATTTTTAAAACAGCTTTTTTAAATTTTGTATTTTTATCTTTTTAATATAATATTTGTTAACTTCCCTTATTATTTTTAATCTCTTGTTGTGTTGTCAAAAAAGTTCTTAAAATTGTTTAGATATCAAAATGATACTAATACTTTCAAAATACCAACAAAAAAAAAATATTTATTATTTGAGCTGGCAAATCACTTCTACAAAGTTAATATTAATTGTTTATTAATTAATAGCTTTCCAGTTTTTGTTTCCATTATAAAGTGTATGTAAATGATAATGGCTAATAGGTATATTAGCACAAATAGTCATCGTAATGACATACTCTTTGGTAATGAAATTAATAAATTAGCTAATGGCTACTTTAATTTTATTAATTAAATAATTAATTCGCTGTGCAATTCTATGTGTGTAGTTTGTCTAATAGAAATGACAGTTTTGCATGTCAATTCTCGTAATTTTAAGTCGTTAAAAATTCGGTTAAGTTGACTTTAGTGGTCAAATTGTCATACAATAGGGAAGACAATTTGACAACTAAAGTTAACTAAACCGAATTTTTAACGACTTTAAAGTACGAGAACTGACATGCTGTTTGCCACTAAGTCACAGTTCATATAAATCTTGGTCTTTTTTCACACGTTGCTTATAATTCTGAAGGGGAAGCCGAACAGGACTCATGTCATAAGGATATTCTAAAACTAATAAACACACTAGCTTAATGACGACATCCGTCTAATCTTGTATACAAAATATCGTATAACAGTACAAGCGACGAGCTGTCGAATCAGTTCATTCAAATGAGAATCACAGCGATCGCGTCATGTCGCGGTTGTGCGCACATTAATATCTAATTATTTACACTACAATAACTTTGCGTCATACTACCTTCATTGTGTACTAGCCTTAATGCTGTCAATAATGATCAAATGAGTTTTTGTGTTGAACTATAATGAGTATGACAAAAAATTATACATTTAGCTTAACGTTTTATTACGTCATGATATAACTAGTCGGTTCTTCACCTTATAATTGTCCGTTTGTCCTGAATGTCCTTTTGTATGGGATTTTATTTTAACTTTGAAAAAACAACGTTAATTTAAGAAACACGGACAGGAAACTGCAATCATGCAGCCAAAGTTTAAACAACAAAAAGAACAAAAGTTGCTGTACAAAAAGTTGTTTTGTATTTCTGAGTTTAAACAAAGAAGCGCTAAATATACATACTTTATAATAACCATAAGTTTCTTCATATTTTTGTTTATAAAGCAATTTTACTCATTACTTACTTATCACGAAGAACATTATAAACATTCAATTAATGGGTAAAAAGTATTTCCAGACTCGGGCTAATAATTAGGATTTTTATTCCGCTCTTTTCTTACTCAACACAAAAAAAACTATTCAAAATAATAGTTTCTTTATTTGTGTAGACAATCAAAAAGACAGATAAGATGATTTTAGATAACAGGCATATTATTTTAAAATAGACCTTATTTACATTACCTTTTTTCTTGGAAGTGCTGTAAGTATAACAACTACTACAGGTGTTTATTGCTCACGGCAGCTTTTTACGACACCTTAAAGTTGATTTATTTATTTGTAAAGCAAAGAATATTGTGTCATCTTGGCACTTATACAAACTTGTTTAACTAACTGTTAAAGCACTCTTGCTATGTATGCTTCAATATCATAGTTTTACTAAAAAATATTAAAGTCTTAAGCGCCGATTACACTAGACTACATATGTAGTCAACTACATCATGTAGGAGACTACATGTGGTCTAGTGTAATCGGCGCTTTTGACGTTTTTAGATTTATAAGTCGGAAGTCGGAACTCCCTTACTCATGAAGAGAAATCTAACCACCCGTAATAAGCGTATTAAAACGAGGTTAAATATGATTTTTCCTTGCTTGATTACTGGGCGCCAAATCCTTACAAACAAGCACTCCACAACACGCTTTTCGCCTTATGAAAACCTTCACCACTTTATCAATATAAATAAATAAAATAAATATTCCTCACACTTCCACACAGCGCCATCTAGTCCTAAACTAAGCACAGCTTGTACTATAATAATATATATATAATATGACTGTAAATTTTCTCAGACCTAATAGACTTTTACAACAAGAAGACGTGGTGACATTTTATATTCCACCATCAACACTACACAGACACTTCATACTACAACTCATATAAGACAGGATATTGTTATAGTAACATGATGAAACCGCTTCAACTTCCAAGAACACTATAAACTCTCGTAAACAGACTAATGTAGCTCGCCGTTGATTATACGTATCACTTTACGTTATAATGAACTCGAGCTAACATAAACAATTTGATACGATACCTTTATATACTGGCTTTGTTTTTTTTTATAAGCAATGAAGCTTAGGGTCGGTACGTGAAGGGTTATGCGCTGTAGGTGTAGATTTAAGAGTGTATTATCGATCTTTGGGATAGAGAAAGTGAAAAGTGTGAAAAGTATTATGTAATTGCGTGGGTTTGTGTGTGTGTTTGTAAATGAGTATGTTATGGTACGAGTACTACATAAATGTACATTTACCACTCCTGCAATATCTTATTTTCTCGCACAACAAGACAAGGCATAAATGAAGTTGGCACTTATTCACAAACACTTCCATATTTCGCATTTCATCTGAAGCCATTTCAAAGGCAGTTCCAAAGTAATATAATCATGTATTCAACTAGTAAATTTCAATAAAGGCCCGTAGTTCACATTGCGCTTTAATACAAGTAAATTGCTATCAGAACGATTGCCAATTCATTCGTGACCTCAGAATTGTCAGAGATTGTGTTCATCTGAAGGTGTGTTTTACTTGCGAATGTTTCATTACTTTTACGAACCACTTGCACGAACCTTGTGGATTTTTCTGATGATATATCCCGATCTTTGGATAGCCGCGTACCTGTGGACGTCATTTATACAGATTTGTCAAAGGCCTTTGATAAAGTTCCACATTATACATTACTTTTGAAATTATCAAAGTTCGGCTTTACCGGTGCCTTTCACAAATGGTGCACATCATACTTACTTGAGCGTACATCCAGAGTAGTTGTCAGTGGATATGAATCTGATCTCTTTCCTAAACCTTCCGGTGTTCCACAGGGTTCCCATTTGGGACCTATATTTTTTAACGTATTCATAAATGACGTCACCCTTTTTACTAGTAATAGTCAGCTGTATCTCTACGCAGATGACCTCAAGTTAATGAGGCCCATCAGGGATCATCATGATACAGTGTTGCTACAAACCGATTTGGACAAAGTGGTTAACTGGTGTAGTTACAATAAAATGGTTTTAAATACGGACAAGTGCTGTTACATTCGTTTTACTCGCAATCGTAATAATGAAGTGTCAGGCGGTTACACAATATCAGACAATCCTATTCGAGAAGTTGAATCCGTTCGTGACCTTGGCGTTATTTTTGACAAGCAATTAAGTTTTAAAGAACATTATGATTATATAATATCAAAATCACTCAAATGTCTCGGCTTCATAATGAGAAACACAAGGAACTTTAAAAACAAGACAACTGTCATTAGATTGTATGAGAGTTTAGTCAGGTCTCTTCTTGAGTACTGCTGTGTAGTTTGGGACCCACATTACGATGTTCACTGTAATAACATTGAACGCGTGCAAAAAAGATTCATGCATCACTTGTCATATAAATTTAATCTAAAGAAAAAGTTAACTTCTTACCCTGACCGTTTAAATCATTTCCATATGACACCACTTAAAAAGCGCCGTAAAATATTAAATTTATCATTCTTACACAAGTTAGTCAACGGTAACGTCAATAGTCCCAGCCTGGTAAGAAAATTAAATATCACAGTCTCTAATAAACTTCCACGGCTGAGTAGATACTCATTGTTTACTCCAAAGCGTTCCAAAACTAACTTGGGCCAGTTCTCTCCCATAAATAGACTCCAGTCGCAATATAACGCTGTCAGTAAAAATAGGGATATTGATATATTTACCTTAAGTTTACCTTCATTTAAAAAGAAACTTGCTGCAATGTAGTAAGTTATAAAAAAATTAATTATTTGTGTGTTTTTTTTATAAGTTACGGGTGGCCTTATGCTCCCAACTTCTTTGTGTATTATGCTCTCCGTGGCAACCTCTAATTAAGGCAGCATCAATACTTGTATTACATTCTATGTAACTTTTAGCTGTTAAGGTGTATGTTCTTGTTGGTTGTCCTAATAAAATAAATAAATAAATTACAGAAATACACGAGAACATTTTACCGAGCATACTATCGAGCGTTCTGACAAGCATTTTTGCAAAAGGACAGATTTGTTTCATTTGAACCAGATTAGTTTGCCATCATCGTCAATTTCTTTTTTTACGTCACCAACATTTATAAACGCAGCACATATGACCATCAATTCTTCAAATCTTTTCATGAAGAACGTATAATAAATATTATATAAACGGGATATTAACGCGCATTTTATTTACCTTTATTTTACTTGACGTTTCGGCACAGTAAAATAAAGGTACATAAAATGCGCGTTAATATCCCGTTTATATAATATTTATAATAATGAAACGCGATAGTTTAAAAGTTATAAATGAAGAACGTATGCTAGGCTTGTTGTCGAATGTTTTAAGTTAAGTGAATGCTCAAATCTATCATCACTTTAAAGATACACACGTTACGTACAATTTCGCTTAAGGCTGCGTGATATAAGTTGGACAATGACTTGTAATATTCTCACGGTCCTTTGTCCTGTTATAATAAGGTAGCATTGTCGTGGACACGGTTGAGAGAGTCGTCGTGAGGGAGCACCCTCAGGACTCTAAGAACTTGATGAGAATTTAGATTACGTTGCCTTTCAATAGATGATTTTAATGTAGAATAGTGTATGGTTCAACGGTTATGATAATGTGTTCTGCGCGACCAAGTTCTACAGTGATATTATTTATTAGAAAATTAAACTTGATTTAAAGGAGTATATGTATCTTTATTAGCCAGAAAATGGCTTGATCACATTGTGAACATGTCGCCCCCTAGAGTATGTATTTAGATAGTCTTGTTTAAAATACATTGTAAGTAACAAAAAACTATTTACCCTAATATATCTAGAATCAATTTATGATGTACATATCTAAGTCTAATTTTCGGAAAGTTATAGGTAAGAAAAGATTTTTATTAACGTTGCAACGCCTTGTATGGCCTACCACACCATAAACTCACAATTAGTGTTTGTATATTCTTTTTTATCATTATTAGTCTACATAAAAGTTATTTACTGAGTAATTTATATTATTCCTTTAACGTTAAACTTAACCTTGAATTCAATAATTAAAACCTACTTTAATAAAAAAAATGTAAACATACTGACTTAGAAATACTATTGCATTGCGTAAGTTGTTGATAAAAGGTGACTTTCCGCGTTAACTATTTGTAGTCACAATATTTACCTAATAACTGACACTATTTTAAGTAAAATACGTGACAATAACACTGTATTTGCTCACTGTGTTGATGAAGCTATCTTTTATATACTATTTTAGTTTATGTACGTGTCGACAAATATGTCCCATATTATCTTTTTCGGTTAACAATGTGAAAATACTTTATTTGAGTATTGTTATAACTATTTTAAAATATGCCCTTATAACATGGGTGATTTAAGAGTTCTTTTTTTAAATACGTCAAGGTGGTAATACGACTAAATTGCTCGCCTGGTTATAAGCTTTTCACTCCTGTCCTTACAAAATGCAGAATAACTCCTCAGAATAACTCACCCCTATAGAAATAAGCTGTTTAGTCCCACAACCATGTAATTTAAGAAGCATAAGTAGTTTATGCTTCAGTGAAATGGATTGGATCCTAATCATATGCTGTCATGTATTACCATCCTAAGACGTTGAGTGTTTGTGTTGTTTTAAAATAATAAATAAATAATCCTCACACATTCACACAACGCCATCTAGGCCCAAACTAAGCAGAGCTTGTACTATAAGTACTAGACAACGGATAAACATACTTAAATACAATAAAAAGGTTATTAATTCAAGACCTCAGCCAAATGTTGAATTAGGAAGTTTTTTTTAAACTACCTCCAATTAATAGATCATAAAATAATTTAAAAATACAATAAACTAATATAATCCTCTCATTGTTCCAGATCGAGCGGTTAGCACAGTATGAGCGTCTGGTCGGTGGTGGGTGCGCGCGCCGCAGAGCCGCTAGACTATCAGATCTGGAGCGCGTACAAGATCTGTTCCCACACGACTATCTCGCGCTGCACGACGCTGATGCACCCGCCGCACTTGCCTCACACCATGCACAGGTAATGTACTGAGTTTGGTCCAGTTTAGGGTAATTTTGAGCTAAACAAGAAAAAGCTCAACAACTAGGACTTATTGTAGGCGTAATCTAAATTAGCCGGCTTGAAGTTATTGCAAATAACTGCGCAGATGCCATTATTGGAAGTAAAATTATACAGTATATTATTATCCTATAAAAAAGCTAACTTCAGGCCTTTAAATTTTGTCAGACTATAAAAAAATGTTATAAGGAGTAAACGCATTTTTTTAATATGTCTTTTAGTTCTTCAAAATAAAGTCTATTAAAATTATATTTCTAATACTAGAAACAAACAGACATACAATAATTCTCTGCAATTAATTACCAGACAAACTAGTAAACTTTCCCATCGATATATTAAGCTGGGTGGAATGTTCTTATAGAAATTGTATACCGAATGTGCGGTTGACATTGTGGTTCCAAACATAGGTACCCATATCACTACGAGTACTTATATCGTTTTAAACCACGTGTATGTTTACCACGTGGGGGAACTCGTTTGTTTTTGTAAGCTAGCCAATGGTATAGATACCTGACTATGTTCAGCATCTGTTGAATCATAGATCAAGATAAAGTGGTTTGTATTTGAAGAAAAAAACAGGGTCCTTATTTGAAAAGACTTTAATTGCGCACTAAGTAAGTACAGGTTAAATAAATAGTTAGAGATCGTTGTAAGGAAAAATTAATTTAATTGGAGCAAATGTAATGAAACAGTCTTTAAAATTAACTATAGTAATTATATGGAAGGGCGTAGTAAATAGTAAAGGATATAGCTTTAACTAATGTCCATCTAAGATAAATGCATCAAAATGTTTTAGCTATTCCCGAAACATTTATATAAATATTGCAGTTAAGAAAGTTCGATAATTAAGGGGATTTGTGATTGAAAGCTGCATAGAAATATTAAGCTCCTGGGTCATTCTGCCAAATCACGCTGTCCGGTAAGGACAAAATTTCAAATAATTTTGTAAAATTTTAAATAATTTTGTCCTTACCGGACAGCGTGATTTGGCGGAATGGCCCTCCTAATAAAACCTACAATTTAAAATAAAACAAATATTTAACAATATAAATATATCTGTTACAGAAACACAAAAGCTTGCGTAAACGACCAAGCCTGGACATCGGAGGCACCATCAGTGCTAGTAGCACGAACCTCTCACCACGCACCTTCATCATGGAAGCCCCGGTCCAACTTAGCCCACTAGGCACAACCTCCCCACCGTTAGACCGCCATCTATTCCTCTTCAGTGACTTACTACTTGTAGGAAAGTCTAGAGGAACTAATTGCTTTAAACTAAAAGAGAGCGTCAGACTTGCTGAAGTATGGATTTCCGTGTCAGAAGCTGATGATACAGGCTTCCTTATTGGATGGCCCACTGTTAGTGGAGTTGCGAATTACCTTGCCATGTACCCCACACAGGCTGCTAGAGACACTTGGTATAGGTAAGTTATGTTCATTACTTTTACGCCGTAAATAGATTGTTGTATTTACAATAGAATCGTGGTTAAGAAGGGTTGAGAATTTGCAATAATACAAAATCATGCTATCTCAATATACTATGTAAAAAAGGAAACAGATATATTGAAGAGTTAACTTTTATTTTAGCTTTGAATAAACGTCTTAATAACAATTTTATATTTATTTTCAGGAAAATCCAAACTGCTTTAACAGCTCAACTGGCCACAGAACCTAAGTCTACAAATATCCAGATATTCTTCAAAGATATTACGAGCTCTATTGAATTTGTAAGTGGACTTTTAGAACAATTGATTTCTCATTTAATTGTTTTACTACTATTTTATAAAAACGAAAGTTTGTGAGATTGAAATTGAAAAATTTGGCAGTAAAACTGAGGCATCAGATTAATATAAAAGCTTTAAATAATGCGAGCAACCAAATCCTTTGGAGGAGGACTATGTCCAGCAGTGGATGATGATGAATCAAATACTCGTGGACAAAATGTAGTATAAACTAAATGTATGCATCACCATATGACAAAAAGTAACAAAATATTCTCTTTTCAGTGTAAGACAGTGTCTGTGAGTCCAGACATGAGCGCCCGATGTGTCGTGCGTCAAGCGCTCCACGTGCTACAAAATGGCGGAACCGAAGGAGAAGAACACGAAGGTGAGAATGATACAGAAGGTGACGGAAGATGGGGACCAGCTAATGAGTTCACTCTTTGTGTCAGAACTGCTAGAGATGGACCACCAACACCGCTTAAAGGAATCGAAAGGCCACATGCAGTACAGGTGAATATCCTAACTAATATTGTAAACGCGAAAGTTTGTTTGTATGCATGTTTGTTGTCCAAGCACGCTTAAACGGCTGAACCGGTGTGATAAAATTTAGTTTAATAGTAGCTTTCACCGTGTATTAAAAGTTGACGGAGCCGGGAGAAAATTCTAGTTTTTTAAATATTTATTGATGAAAAGCTCTTCGTCTTTGTAATGGAATATGTACTGATGTCATTTTATTTACATTTTAGATGTCAAGAATAAGACAGACCTTGTCAAGTGAAGATGGCTTTGATCTAGAACACGTTAACGCGAAAAACAATCCATGTGGACTTGTGTTTGAGCTGAGAAAGAAAAACCAAGGATTGAAAAAGTAAGTCTTAATTTATAATGTTCGTAAATTCGTTTAAAGTATCTTTAAATACATTTTTAAATCGTCATTATGCCTTTAAACGAAAATTTAGGACATTGCTTCAGTTGTATGTATTTCTAACATTTGACTTGGACCTTAAAACAAGTACTTTATTAACCCCTGTCTCTTTTCACAACAGCAATCCTGCCGGTCGTGGTCTCCGACTCCTTCGTCGCGGCGGACGCTTATTCGGTGTGACACTTACACGGCTATGCGGAGGCACCGTACCTCCGGCGCTAATGTTAGCGTTAAGACGATTACGTGCTCTTGCGCCTAACACGCATGGTGTTTTCCGAAGAAGTGCTAATGCTAAAGCGCTCAGATTATTGAGAGATAAGGTAAGAGAACAATGGTTTCTAATATAGACTTTTTTATAATTTTTTAGTTGTTGAAAGTAATATAGTAAGGAAGGCATTAACTATGGAAGTGGACGGGTACAAGGGGAGGGGTAGACCGAAGAAGAGATGGATGGATTGTGTGAGGGATGATGTGGCTAGGAAAGGAGTGAATGTTGAGATGACGGGAAACATGATGAGTTGTTGAACTAATGAGCTCTCAGATTAAGTACAAGTTGAGGATTTGAATTATAGTAGCACTGATTTGTAAATCTCCATGTGTAACTGATTACAAACAACTAATTTGTTATCACCCTTTATTGATCCCTTGAATCGAATGAAAACTACCCTGAGCCAAATTTAAACTATTTAGAACGAAAAAAAAATTAAACAAGATCAAGAGAGATAATTTTGATCATCTTTTATTTCTCTTGGTATTTACTTACAAACAACATTTTTATTATTTTACCCCGAAAAAATTAATTCATTACTTTTAATCTCTTCCAGTTGGATACCCTCGGTCCTTGGGCAGAAGGTTGTCCGGAGTTAGAACGCGCTCCAGTGTTACTACTCGCAGCACTTGTTAAAGAATTCTTCCGAGCACTTCCTCAACCGCTTCTTGCCTCTGAACTGTACCCGGCTTGGCTACAAGTACTAAGTAAGTATTATTTTAATAAATAATGCTAGTTTTATATATTATTTGGATTGCTTTAGGTTTATTCCCGAGCACAGTTTAGTATTTTTTTTAGATTAATAACAAAGATAACTTACTTTAGCTCATATTTATGCTCATCCTCGTTTTGTATTCCGAATCCTTTTCGGTTGCATAAATAATTGAAAATAGAATGCCTATGCAACCATAAAACAAAAATACGTGTTTTAATGATATTCATTTATTTTTTCTTTATTTTCAGCTCTATCACAAAACGAAAAAGTGACAGCTGTGCGCTCCCTGCTGCTCAAACTGCCAAAACCTCATTACACAATGCTAATGTACTTCGTCTGCTTATTGCAAGCTATCGCCAAGAAGTCTAACATTAATCTTATGTGCCCCATGAACCTCGGAGTATGTGTGGGACCAAGTCTTCTGTGGCCCAACACACCCTGTGACAAAGCTCCCAAAGCAGTGCCAATGGTAGTAGAACTCCTAATAGTTAAAGCTGAAGCCTTATTTGGACCTCAAATAATTGGTCTTCTGGGCAACGGTAGCCCTGAGACTTCAAACGCTTTACTGGATTCAGGTGCAGAAGAAAGCGATAGCCTACATTCTGTTGGGATATCTTTAGACTCAATGGAATTGTCTACGCCACGTAAGGAAAAGTTATCCTTAAGTCGAGACTCAGGGTTGACGTTGTCAGAAGATGACTCGAATAGCAATGGAGGAAATAGTCCTGCCCCGCGTAATATCCTGCACAGTCTTTCAGCGACAACGTGCAACATGCAGCAGGAGTCAAAATTAGTCATGCGATACACCACCGATAACCACAATGTAAGCGGACTTCCCAAGATACCTCCACAGAGACAAAACATATATTCCAACAAATCAGAACTTTACAGTACTGTTAACGATGAATTGTACACTACACCTTACTTGGGAGAACGCTATGTACATAACTCTATAAATATAGGAATCTCAAATGGTATAGACGAAAGGAATTATGTGTCAAAAACTGCATTGCAACGTTCAACGGCAGACATCTACGATCAAAGTCCTGCTAAATACATAACTGGTTTAGAACCACAGAAACCACCAAGAAGTAATGTTTCAAAGGCGGCACGAACTTCCAAGGTTTACAGCATGTTTGCAGAAACACAAGAAACTGATAAAAATGTAACCAATAAAAACTTCAACCGAGCAAAAAGTTCAGATAATCTTTTGGAATCCAAACAGGAATCTGTCGAAAATAAACGAGACTTGGTATCTAGTCAAGAAAATATAGTATACAGCAACATACACGACTTAGCAATGTTCACAGAGAACATTCAACGACAAAACCAATATCAAACACACGCAGAAGCCGTATCAAATACAAACTACTCCCGAGTTTATTCTGGTTGGGAGAAAAAGAGTGCCAACTATAGCAGTAAATCGAATAACTGTACATCAGAAAATATTTATGGTCTGATGACGAAGAAACAAGGAGAGACCTCACAAAGCAAGGTCGATGGAAATGTAACACCGGCAGCCACCATTTTTACAAGAAATGACTGGACTCGTCAAGCAGCGAGAACAAAGAGCTTAGAAGTAAGCGAAGAGATGAATTCCAACCCTGAGAAAATGCGCAATGGAAACTACGAAGTAAATGGTACAAATTGTTGTCGAAAGAGGCGATTTGATCCTGCTCACTTGTGCAGCAAGAGTTGCTCTATTCCGCAACCTCCCAGCAAAGAACCAGAGAAGCATATGAATCCATTACAAAACTCTTACTCATACGCCGAAAATATTCATACTAACGCCGACGAATACAAAAAATCTAGGTTACGTAATTATAACACCAACAAGCTGAATCAGTCTAAGTCTTTGGCTAACATTATTTTACACAGCGACTCAAGTAGTAACGATACATTGTACCAACCACAAAATTCATACAACAGCAGATCAACAGAGTCACCAGCTAGCGAGAACTCATATGAGAACTGCTACACTACACAATATATCGACCCACTATACACATCTGTGTATAACCGCCGGAGAGATATATTCCACGACATGAAATCTCCAAACATGTTCCCTTCAGATATCTACAAAGCGACACCGACCTCTGTACAACCTGAATACAGTAAGTTGGAAAATGAGCAGAATAATAACAACAAGAAACCTCCTCACATGCCTCCACCAGTCCCGCCGAGAAAAATGGTGTACCAGAGAGTATTGAAGAAGTTTCAACCGGTGCACGTGAACAAGGACGACAAGAATTTACGTTCTAAATCTGTTCCGAGACTGTACAGAGAACCTCCCAATGGTGCTGACAAAGGACAGAACACCTTGATCACCTTGGACGGCTCTGATTCGGATACTGAGTCCGAATCATACGTATAAAAAGCTACACGAGCACAAAATTAATATTTAAATTATTATTAATACATATGTGTCAAAGTAATTATGATCTGTTTTGAACAAATTTTTTTATAATCGTAGAATAATTTCAATGTTAGAAACTTTGTTGTTTTGAACCAGTTTATATACTACTTTTAGAATGCTATATCGTAGTGGTTATGTAAGGAATATCTTGTGAATCCCGCCTTAAATTTAAACTATGTGACCATAACCGGAGTTGTTTTGGTGATGTAATTCCAAAGACGTAAGAATAGTTTCAAACATAATGGTATTAATGTAGATGGATGTATCGTAACTAAAGGATACTTTAATGTTTTTAATTTTGTCCTTAATAAATTGTTAAATATAGGACGTGTTTATGCCAATCACTCGCTACTAAATTTTAATTAACGTTAGTTTTTTTTGTCGTAGTGTACTTTATACTAAAAAGAGTTGCGCTGGTTGTATTTTGAATACATGTTCATAAATTGAATTTAAAAGCTGTTTAATAACATTATAAATGATTATATTCTTGACTTTATCAATAAATAAAATATATTTTTAATAAGATTTTATAAATTATGATTTGAAATGTAAATTGTTGTTAATAATGTATTTATTATACTATTTTTA
Source organism: Schrankia costaestrigalis (assembly GCA_905475405.1). Classification (NCBI taxonomy): domain Eukaryota; kingdom Metazoa; phylum Arthropoda; class Insecta; order Lepidoptera; family Erebidae; genus Schrankia; species Schrankia costaestrigalis. The sequence goes on along the minus strand of FR997843.1, from coordinate 9,460,482 downwards.
TCTATATTTTGTGTAACTGGCGCTGATGTGTAATAAATTATATTTTTCATGTGTCATTTATGTCTGAGAATACTAAGATAATGATTTTATTTTTAATGAAAGCCTGTCTATGTATATAATGTATGATATATTGTACGTACACTTATAATAAAATATATTAAATGGTTTTAATAATATTGCAGTTTGCTTCTAGACCCAATCTTATAAACTAGGTACAGCTGTTATCAGATCTATTCAACGTTGTAGAACCTTATGAACGTAATGTTCACCCAGAACAATATTTAATAAATTAATTGTCCTAAAGTACCTATAATTACGTCAAGTCAGAGAGTCCATACGTCCATACAGCTAAGTGCATGACTTCGTAAAAATAAACTTTACATTTTAGGGCCGAAACTGCGTTACGCGTGTGCGGGCGCGTATTCATACAAAAGTGCTACGTCGCGGATCACCGCGCGTGCGACCGTCACGTGGAGGCGCGCCACGCACCCGCGGAACGGGTCCCGCCTCCGTACGACGGAATACGGCGCGTGAGGACGCGCCGTAACCCGCCAGGTTCCGTGGGAACGCAATGATTCACTCGCGTTCTCACGGAGCGCGCCCGCGTGTCTACGCCCGTGTCTACGCGCGTGTTCACGCACGTAGATACGCGACGGCTGCCCGTCGCGTAAGCCCGCTTAACGCAGTTTCGGCCCTTATACTGGTACTTAGTAGGTATTATCCACTTAAGTGCTTTGCAGCTATGCTTCGAGGACGTTAAAGCTGAGATAAAATAATAATTAAAAAAAATAAAATGATTTATTTCATTAACAAGTTGTACATAGTTTTACATGTGATGGAAGTATCCTTTTAAGTATTAGAATACCTGTGTTAGGACACCTCCCTCTTCCATAACAAAGGTAGTATCGTTTAATGCACTTATTTAATAATACAATTTGTAGCAGGTAATAACAATAAAAGAAAAGAAAACCCTAATTTAACTTACAACTATTTAACCTAGAACAAAATATTCAAAGTGAATGTATTAAAAAGTGTGTGAGAGTCTGAGCATGTGTTTGTGTAGTGTGTGTGTGTGTATAAGTGTGTGTGTGTGAGTGAGTGTGTGTATGTGTAAGTGTGTGCGTGTGAGTGAATCTGCGTGTTTTTCTGTTTACTAAAGGTTTACGTACCTACTTGTTCCAATGTTTACATGAGTAATGTCACACAGTGTCAAGCCCCATGATATAGTTATAATATGGAATCAGAATAACAGTAACTGCTACTTGATACAGTGTTAGATGGTGGGTTTTTCTGATTTAGCTCATGGTTGTCAAGAGAGCCTCAGTCTCCTCGTAACTTTTACCTTTCAACCAGGCTACCAGTGTTTTCTTACATTCATAGTAGTTTAAGTGATGTATGTTTATTTGCTTGTTTATTTTATTATACAGTTGTGCCGATCTTCTTTCAAATTGTCTACTCGCGAAAGCGCTTTTTACCTGATTAACTGGAGCTACATTATGTTTTCGTGTTCTTCTCAAGTTATCTGTGTTATAAATTAATGATTTATGCAATTTTAATACAGTGTGTAAGATGTAGAGTTGTCTAATGGTAAGAAGGTTGCTTAATTCGTAAAGTTCGTTTGTAGGAAATCTGTATGGTTTGGAGTGCATGACTTTAATTAGCGATCTCTGTGCTCGTTCTAGTTCTAGTGATTTAATTTTAGTGGCTCCACCCCACACAGGTATGCAGTAAGTCACAACTGATTGCGCTAGTGAGATGTATATGTTGTTTAACAAGTCCTTAGGGGCTACGTGCCTCAGTGTTTTAAAGGTCCATATGAGTTTCCTGGTTCTGGACATCATCAATTCCAGGTGACTATGCCAAGTTAAACGCTGGTCAACTATAACACCTAGGTATTTTGTTTTTTCTAGTTTTGTGATTGTTTCACAAGGGCAGTTTAAGTATGTGTTGTTAGTACATGTGTGTATTTTTATTTGAAAATCAGTAGGTGGTTGTGTCGTTAAGTATTTAGTGAATGTTATGTAATTTGTCTTCGAGGTATTTAAAGTGAGTTGATTTGCGTGTAACCAGCTGGCAATCTTATAAAGACCCTCCTCAGTGGCATTTTTTACAGTATCCCAGTTGTTTCCAGTAAAGACTACCGCGGTGTCATCCGCATAGGAATAAATTTGTCCCTGTAGGTCCCTCATGCTACACAGACCATTAATATAAAGCAGGAACAGAGTCGGACCAAGGACACTCCTTTGGGGCACGCCGTAGGTAACACTGACCTCTTCACTAGTGTAATTACATATTTTTGTGCGTTGTTTGCGTTCTGTTAGGTACTCTGTCAATAATGCGAGATGTACCCCCCTGATTCCTGCATTTTCAAGCCTATTTAATAGTATGCCTGTAGAGACGGTATCAAAGGCTTTTTTTATATCAATAAACACCGCCAGACACTTCTTATTAGCATCAACTTGCTTAGTTAAAAGCGCCGTAAGAGCACCCACAGCGTCCTCTGTCGAAATTTTCCGCCTAAAGCCGTATTGAGAAGGAGACAGTACCTTATATTTGTCAAAGTAATTTATAAGTCGAGTATTAATTAATTTTTCTAGGACTTTGGATATTGCAGGAAGTACCGAGATCGGTCTGTAATTACAAGGTTCATCTTTGTCATCGGCCTTGTAAACAGGAGTGATAATAGCTTTTTTAAGGGTAGGAGGAAACTTGCCCTGGTTAAAACATAGGTTTGCTAGGTGTGTAATAATAGGTACTAGTATATCAGCTGCAAGTTTAAGGAATTTCGTAGGAATATTATCGCATCCTGGGGCACTGTCTACTTTTAGTTGGTTTAATATTGAGCCGACCTCTCTGTTATCAGTTTCAGTAAGCACGAAAGACGATAATTGTGAACCCTGTACGTCGGTTGTCTGTTGATAACGCGGTGTGTTAGTCGAAATTTTTTCAGCAAGATATTTCCCTACGTTGGCAAAGTAGTTATTAACGCCATTTACTGACTTTTCAGGTGTATTATCAATACATAATAATTCTGTACATAGTGTTTTATTAGGTTTTCTAGACGTTATATTGTTTATAGTTGCCCATAGTTTTTTAGGATTTCTATAGGTGTTGTGTAACTGTTCTCTATCATATTTTCGTTTTAGTTTTTTAATAATACTATTACAATAATTGCGGTATCTCCTATACGTTATTTTTAAAATGTTATTTTCTGGGTCAGTTTTAAGTTTCTTTTGCATGCTATTCCTATTTTTAATACAACGCAGAATACCTGAAGTAATCCATGGCTTTATTATACATTGATTACTCGGTATAATTGAAATAATGGTATTTTGTTGTAAGCAGTTGCTTAAGTAATTTTGTAATAACTCAGACAAAATGTATGGATCTGAACATGAAAGAAATTCTAGTATCTTCCCCGGGTTAATACTATTTAAGGCTTTGTCAAAATCAATCCTTGTTTTTGTTTTATTGTAAACAACATTACTTTTTACTTTAGACAATTTTAAAAAGATCATGTAGTGATCTGTTGTGGTAGTATGAATAACTGTTATGGACGCACTAATTTTATTCTCTTTAATTTTTATCATAAAATGATCCAAGCAGTTTTGTCCGCGAGTTGGTAATGTATGCCCGGGTAATAATCCATGTAAAGCCAACATATTTAGGTAAGTAAGTCTGTTTGTGCGTTCGTAATTCTGTTCATTTGTTTTTGGGCTAAGATTGATGTTAATGTCGCCGGTTATTATAATGTTAGAGCATGATCCGATGGTTTCTAAGTGACTGTTAAGCGAATTTATGAAGCTAATTGCATTATGGTTTGAAGGAGAACGGTATATACCCAAAATGATTACATTACATAAAGAGATTTGTAGACAAGATGCATCACATAATTTTATTTCTTTTACGTTCATTTTATGTGAGTCTTTAGCGTAGATAACAACTCCGTCGCATTGATTTACGTGATTTGTTGTGAAGTAAGATATATAATTATAAATTTTGGGAATAGTTTTATTTGAATTTAGTCTACATTCACTTAGAACCATTAGGTCAATTTCACAGTTAAGTCTTGTTAGTGTAATTTGTAGGTCATTAATATTATTATATACCTATGCTTCTAATGTTCTGTGATATTATTGTTAGATCGGTGTTTTGTAGGGTTACTAATTTGGAAAAGTTCTCTATTAGACATTCATTGGACTTCGCGATTTCTGTTTTGTCTATTTCTTGCATAGCTATAAGTGTATTATCCATTTATGTATAATATAAGTTGTCTAGCAATTGAAGCCAGGTAAATTCTATATGTAATGTAGTAATGTACTAAATTATGTGTAATTAATGTTAGCGATATATTAGTTATTGTAGTTAAATTGTGGATATAGGTATGTGGCGAAATCCCGGAGCGGTTCGAGGGAATAATCTTGTATTTATCTGAGAAGTATACAGGTAAATTATATTTCATTTTAAATTGTATTGTAATAGTTTTAGTAAATAGTTTTATAATGCAGAAATTAGAAAGTTTGTGTATGATATATGAATTGTAATGAAGTTGTGTATATAGTACTAGTAAATATAAGATGTTTAAAGAATTATTTTGTCTTGTGGTATGTTTTTGTTTAATGAGTGTTGAAAGTGTTGTAGTTAGGCAGTACGAGAACAAGTTGTTAATATAGTAGTATAAGTAATGCGTGTACTTTAGTTTGAGAGGGTTTATAGGTAAAGGGTATGAAATGTGTTTATGATTATGTAAGTATTGTGTGTAGTAAAGTCTGTGAGGGTTTGTAGGCAAAGAGTATGAAATGTTTTTATAATTATGTAAGTTTTGTGTATAGTTTAGCTTATGAAGATACAGCGGGACATTTAGACGTTCATGACATAGTAACAAATAGTCCCTGGTTGACAGGTGATATAAAGACTCCTTAAAACTAATCTTAATACTAATCATACCTAGTCAGATGGCTTGCATTAAATTATTAACTTGTGCTTCGCTTTTAATTAGTATGATTGGTGAGTCATCTGTCTTCCTCACGTAGACTTTTCCATATGCAGTCCAGCAGTATTTGTATGATTTTATTTTAGTAAGCTCTCGACCGACAAAGTATATGCGGGCTCCCTTGCCAGTTAGTTGCTCCGATATGTAGATAGGGGTATCTTCGTTTTGTTTATGTCCAAGGTGCTTAGCACATAACTTTCCCTTGTGTTTGACATTATAGTTCTTGCACATCTTCAGAAAATTTGTTTTTAGTATGGTTGATGACGTTTCAATGACTATTGCTGTATTAGTTTGTTTCGTTTCTTTCTTCCCTTGTACTCTGTAAATGTCTCTAATGTCAGCTTCTTGTATCTTGTAGTCAATGGTCTTAGATAGATGTATAACCATGTTTACCAAGTCATCCTTAGTTTCCCTGCTCAATTTCGGAACATTTTTTATTTCTATATTAATGTGAAATTGTATCAACTTTACTGACTATGTACTTATCACAAAACATAGGGTTAAAACAAACACAATAAGATGGCATTGTTAAGGTCCAACCACACCAGCAGGCTTATGGCTGCGTGGTAAGCAAGGAACTAATTTGGTTGACGAGACTAGGCCTGTTTGTGGTACTTGGTGTCGGAGGTGTCCGTATACCCAGCAGGACCCTTCGTCTGATTCGAATGAAAGCCTAAATTCCACGTAGGTAATAATTTGTACCTTCCGACTAGTGTAAAGAAATAATTTGTACCTTAACAGTTACACAGAAAATTAGAGTATATTTCCAGCAGGACCCTCCGTGGTTTGAAGGTATTTTGACCTGTGGAGTATGTCACTGGGTAGCGGCAAATTTGTACCTTTAGAAAATATAAGCTATGTTTAAAAAAAGTTATTAGTTTAGAAGTAATATAACCATAAAAATTTTATTCAGCCAGCAGGACCCTTTTTTATTCTGGGTCTTTCAGTCCAGACAAAGATACTTTCTAGTAGTATTGCATTTGTACCTTTCAAAAAACTTATCACCTAATCCAAATAATGAGTAGAAGTAAGCAAATAAGTCGAAAGAAAGTATTGTAAAACCATAACATTACTTCGATACCCCAAGTATCGAAGTAATGTTATGGACTTTATTTATTATTGTTTTATGACTTACTTACACACAAAGACAAATAAACGCAGACATCACACGCACACATACACATGCATATAACACACACACACACACAAAGCATACAAGACACATTAGTGCTGGTCGATTACGTAGAACTTTGTATTATGTCTACCTTACAAACACTGATACACACAACACACCAAACACACATGCACACACTCACACAATGCATACAAGATACATAAGTGCTGGTAGATTATGTAGAACTTTGTATTATGTCTAGCTTCCAAACACTGATACACACAACACACATGCACACACTCACACAATGCATACAAGACACATTAGTGCTGGTAGATTATAGTAGAGTATGTAGATTACTCCACAGGTCAAAATACCTCCAAACCACGGAGGGTCCTGCTGGAAATATACTCTAGTTTTCTGTGTAAGTGTTGAGGTACAAATTATTTCTTTACACTAGTCGGAAGGTACAAATTATTACCTACGTGGAATTTAGGTTTTCAATCGAATCAGACGTAGGGTCCTGCTGGGTATACGGACACGTGTCGGAGACATATTCTCCGATGACACAGGTTTGAATCCTGGTTCAATTAGCAAAACTTTTGTTCTCATCATCGACATAAATCGAAGAGTAGGTATAGGTACCCAAGCTATATAGTTTATTTTATGTGTAGGTAATTTAAACAAAACTATTGTGGAATCCAATAATTTATTTTCTTTATAATATTATCATAATTCACCATCATCATCATCACAGTCAGAATTAGAACAAAACCTATCAATTAAGGTTAAAATAAAAAACTGGTTTTAAAAAAATATACTTAAAAAATATTTGAGCTATTTACAAAGGAATTAAACATAATTTTATTATTTAGAAACCGACTTCAAATAGAAGATACTTAAGGCCGAATACTCGAACGTCTTTTAAAAGTAAAGCGGTGCTTAAACTAGACATATGTATGAGAATTTCTAGTTTAAGCGCCGCTTTACTTTTAACAGACGAGACGTTTGAGTATTCGGACGTTATACATTTATAATTATTTCTCTTACTAGTTCCAAATTGTTCGTCATCTATTGAAAAATATATAATTTGAATGCGAAAGTACAAGTTAAATTTAAAAGGAATTCTAACAGATTTTAAGAAGCTACCTTTATTTTAACAAGAAACAGGCCAAAAAATATTTTTCTAATAGATTTACATACATTTTACATCTTAGATAAAAAAACAAACAAGTAAATCCTGAAATATATGAAACGTCCTTTTGGAGTCAGTTAAAATTCAAACGTAAGTACATATAATTATATAAAATATTTAAAGGTATAACTGGTAAAGTATTACCAAAATTTCCATTTAACTACCAACATAAACACATAATTTCCAAAAATGAACTGGTACACAAATTCATACAACAGCGCATATTTATGTTGTCTAAATCCTGTTAGATGTGTTGCCCATAAAGCCCGATTTACACATCGACAAGTACAGTAGCGAGTTAAGTAGAGAGAGTAGAGATCTATTCAAATAAACTTAATCAACAACTTACTACTTAACTCGCTACTGTACTTATCGATGTGTAAATCGGGCTTAATACTCGGGAATAAGTACGACGCTTGCTCTGCTTTCTTCAAAACTCATATTTCTAATATTTATTACTATGTTTATTACATTTAAAATATATTTTGTAACCTAATATGCATGTAAACTTAAATCTCGTTATTTATTAAAATTGTATTTGTACGTTCGGCTCCAAGAGGTTTCAGAAAGAACGCTCAAATATAATTTGTTCTAGAAAAACACAACAATCACTAACATGTAGCTATTAAGGGGTAAAAGCCCACAAACGGAACACTAACATTTCATAGCTCAATTGAAATATAGTTTTAGAAATTATCTGAAATGAAATACCAAGTATTATGGTACTTATACTAAGATCCTTAGAAACCTTATCGTTACAATTTTAACTCGGTTTATTGGTTTAAGATGTTGGTTAAACAGAGTAAAAGTATTTAATTTCCTAATAACTTAGAGTTTTTATCTAAAATATTAAATATGGCGATTTAATACGAACTTACATAACTATTAATAATTCGGTATACCTAATCGGCTTTTAGCAAATCCACAGCCGATTTAATTCATGGCCTGTAGCAGGAACTTATGTGACAAGACAAGAACGTAGAAAATCTAAAATTCTTAGTCGAATATAAAACCCATCGCAAACAGTAGTCTTAGATAAAAACATTATAAAATGTGCGTAGGTATTCAATTTGGGTAATTTTTAGCACACTCTATATCCAGTCTCAATATAAATTCACAGAAAGTCAAAGTAAAAATGTTACTGTCTGATTTGATTATACTGATCTATGAAATTCCCATTCACGGAAATCATTCTTCAGTGATTGAAGGAGTTACTAATTGAGAACTGTTTTTTGTTTTCAAATTTTAGGTAAGTACAACATTTTCTTTGAATTTTGGATCAGTAAACTGAGATTTTGTGTGTGTTTATAATTATGGTGAACTAAGTTTGCGATGGCATATCTTTCGAATTAAATCACTTTGTAAAATATAAATTGTTATCTTGTCACACTCTTGCTGGACCTTCAACGTAATCCTAATAATGTTTATGTGTTCGCCTTATGTCTTAGGTGCTATTTGTACGGTGGTCTCTGTGTTGTTACTCTCTGGCTGTCTCTTGTCTTCTTCGTCTTCTTCAACTGGAGCGACATAGTTCCATGATTGTGTTTCGCCTGTACCGAATAATATGAAGTAGCAAGCAGATGCAATGTATAGTGAGGCACCTGTTATGAAGACGGGACGCCACTCCGCAAAACCATTCTGAAATAGTGCAAAGTTTTGGTTAATAAGTATATTTATGCGCTAGTCCGCTTATTTCAACTACCTATGTCATCAGCTGTACTTTAAAACTATCGATGTTTGTTTCTATGATTTGGATTTTTGTAGTAATTATCAAAGCCTTTTCTGAATTTTTTTTCAGGAATAATGTTATGGTAATTTAGTAAGAGTAATATAAGTAGTTAGTAATTTAGAGTAGGTATACTAAGATCGCCAACAGACTTAAGTAGCTCGCTAACATAAGATACGATTTTAAATAATTTAACTTACTCCATTCTTAGTAAAGTGAGCAGTCACAAGTGGCGTAACGAATCCAGCAGTATTGCCAATTCCATTAGCAATGCCATACAACGTGGCAGCGAAGTTAGGTGCCAAGTCTTGATGGTTCACAAGGTTGGTGAGTGTGGCCGCTCCATTAGAACCCATTGAGAAAGTGATCAGCGCTACAGAGAGAATCGGAGCGCACCCTGTGTAGCCAAGACCGATGAGTAGAAGGCCGGGCACCACGTGGGAGAACAAGCAGAAGAATTTTCTCATAAACGTTGTTGATACTACATTTTGCTTCACGATTCTGAAATATGAATAAAACACTTAGTAGGTACAATCATTTAAAATTCAGTGTGTTTTATATAATCTATATATATTTAATTCTAATATATTTCATTCATTCGACGTTGGGTTTGTCATTCATTCGACGTTGGGTTTGTTTCATTCGACGTTGGGTTTGTGTTGAGAATAGTGGTCTTACAGAACTTTTAAAAATCATTTATTAAATTTTATAATTGTGCGCAAAGAACTCTCGTAAATAGTGTTAATAGAAACAAGTGCTAAATTACTGTACACAAGTTAAGTGAATAGTCGGTGTGTAACAAAGGAAGAAATATCGGCTGTCCTTGTCCTGCATAGCATCTTGCGGAGCTAACAGCGGAGCGTACGTTCTTCACCCCCGCCCGCTGGGATAAAAATTATAATAATTATATTTTTGTCATCAAATACGAACTTACGCTAAACAACATACCTACAATGTCCGTGCAAAGGACTTCGCCGAGTGGATCTTTATCGGACAACAACATTCCGGAGTCGATTAATAAGGAATCTTTTGGTAGTTCACGCAAACGTAAACAACCCGACCTTGAAAACGACTTAATGATGGCGCGTCTTGAAGAAAAGTTTAATTCGCAGCTGTTAGTATGGAACAAAAAAATTACTGACACCATCACTGAGAGCATTGCATCAGCGGTCAAATCAGTTATGTCTAATGAATTTTCCAATATTTCGTCAACCCTAAGTGAAATAAACACAAAACTCACGAAACTCAACTCTGATTATAATATTCTTAAGAACAACTTAGAAAGCACTACGACCCGGCTCACAGATTTTGAAAAATCCCTTAATTTCACCACTGAGCAGCAGGCTTTTATGGATACTCGCCTCAAGGCTTTAGAAACTCACACGAAGGTAAATTCAGACTCAGAATACAAACTAAATGTGCTCGGAAATAAGATACTGTCATTGGAGCAGCAGGCACGACAGTGCAATATTGAAATATGCAACTTGCCTGAGCGGAGAGGTGAAAACCTAGTAAACATTATGGAATGCCTTGGAAATGTCATTAATCATCCAATACGTATCACGGACATCGTGGCAGTGCATCGCGTACCTCATGCGGACCAGAATAATTCACGTCCAAAAAATATAATATTAAAGGTTACGACTAGAATGCTACGTGACAATATCATTTCTGCATACCGTGCCATAAAAGGACTAAACAGTGAGAAGTTAGGTATAGGTGGTTCGCAAATTACTACAATCTATTTAAACGAACATTTAACTCTTCATAATAAAATGTTGTTTCGTAAGTGCCGTGAATCTGCTAAAAAACTTGAATATAAGTATATATGGGTCAAACACGGAATCATATTATTGCGAAAGCATGACGCATCACCTGTCATCGCGGTACGATCCGAACAAGACATTGGCAAAATTAAATAATCTATTATGTTATGTAAACAAACTTGCTTATATTATGTGTACTCGTATATTAATTATTGTTTTTCGTTCAGTAGTAAAACCTTTTCTTAGGAAAAATATTAAGTATGTGCATTATATCACGTTATGTGGGTACTTATGTACTATGTATAGTTGCTATGTCTTTAAAAATAATATAGTGAGATATTTTTATTTTATAAGATGCCTATTTGATAATAATTACGCAAGCAATGGCTTGGCTTACATGTGTTTATGTGTTCTTCGCTTGGTAGTGGAATCCTTCTTTTATAAGTATATAAAATATGTGTATTGTACTACGTTGCGTGGGTACTTGTTTTTTATGTTTGCTTGCCATGTCTATACAACTACTGTAATTAGATATTTTTATTTTTTATTAGGCTTATTTGATAAACATTACGCAAGTTATGATTTATTCCATTATATTCTTAATGTCTTAGATAAGTATTTGGTTCTTTTAAAACTAAGTAGTGATACAGTATACAGTGCAAAAACAAAAATTCACAGCGACTTTATTTACAATTGTTTTAACATTATGGCTAATTTACGGCGGACACGATATCAATACTTTTTATACTTTTTACACAACAGTAATGGATAAATTGACCCTATATTATCAAAATTGTCGTGGATTACGCACCAAATTGCATACACTGTTCATGAATGTTTTGTCACATAATTATGACATAATTATTTTAACGGAGACATGGTTGCATTCAGACCTAAATGACAATGAGTTAATTGATCCGAGGTATCGAGTTTTTAGATGCGACAGGGACCGTAAGGGCAGCGGGCGTCGAGACGGTGGGGGCGTACTGGTAGCGGTGCGGGCCACGCTCGGAGCCACGCGCCTGGCTGTGCCGCCCGGGGCGCCTCCGCCGTCCTCGCCGCTTGTAGACCATGTCCTTGTTGAACTGCGCTCGCGCGGAGACAGTTACATAATTAGCGCGGCTTATATACCGCCCGCTACGAACTCAGACATATACTCAACACATTTCGATTATTTATCTTTTATTTTACAATTTACTAATATAAAAAAATATATCATCGTTGGTGATTATAATCTACCGAACATAGAATGGAAGGACTGTGGTACACACATGTCGCATATCATTTTAAGTAGTTATACAGTAGCATGCAAAGTTTTGATTAATTTCTTGTGTCAGTTCAATTCTATTAATTGCAATATACTAAAAAATAAAAAAGGGCGCTTATTAGATTTATGTTTGACTGATCTTACTGATCTCAAAACCCTTCAACCCCCTATGCCACTAGTACCTATTGATGAAAACCACCCCCCTTTTTATATTATCTTCTCTTTTGGTAGTGCTTTACAAAATGTCATTAAACAACAAAGAACACAACTTCAATTTCACAAATCAGATTACTCACTAATTAATAATGACTTGGCTAGCATTAAGTGGAATGAACTATTACTTAATAAAAATGCTGAATCTATGGTAACAATTTTTTATGAGCGAATATATGAAATCATTAGGAAATATGTGCCTATAAAAATTGTAAAGCCATCTCACTATCCGGTCTGGTTTTCACCTGCTCTTATTCATATGTATAAAGATAAAAATAGATACTGGACAAAGTGGAAAAAGTATGGAAACCTATGTGACTATGAAATATTTTCACTTTTTAGAAATAGATTTAAGCATGCATCACATGAGTGTTATAAAAAATATATTGAAAGGGTTGAGAGTAGTATTCAGAAAAACATAAAATATTTTTGGACATTTATTAATAATAAGAAGAATAAAATAGATATACCATGTAAAATGAGTTATAAAAATGTTGTAGCTAATAGACCTGATGAAGTGTGCAGTCTATTTTCTTCGTTTTTTGAATCGGTGTTCGAACCTTCAGATGTTACACCTGATTATGATGTTGATGAGATACCTGATTGTAACCATGTCTCTGATATTTACTTTAGTGATATAAAACTTGCCGATGATGCAATATTACGAGAGTTGAAAAATTTGGATCTGTCAAAAGGGCCCGGTGTAGACAATATTCCGCCGATATTCTTGAAATCCACTGCTCAAACAATTTATTTACCAATAAGTTATATATTTAATACATGTCTTAAGGAGGGTGTCTTTCCAGCCATATTTAAAGCTGCCCGTATTGTTCCAGTGTTTAAAGGCGACGATAAATCTAATATAGAAAATTATAGACCTATATCTATTTTGTCTACTCTGTCAAAAACTTTCGAAAGATTAGTGCACAATTATATTTACCCTTCAATTCACACAACCATTATTGACCAACAACATGGTTTCGTAAAAAAACGTTCTACTATTACAAATCTGTTAATATATACATCGTACTTATTTGAAAGTATGGATGACAATAAACAAATAGATTGCATTTATACTGACTTTCGAAAGGCATTTGACAGAGTGGATCACAAAATACTTTTAGAGAAGCTGGCATTTAACGGTATACGAGGCAACTTATGGCGTTGGTTCAAATCATATATTACCAACAGAACACAAAAAGTAGTTCTAAATGGACATGAATCTGACTTTGTATCTATTACCTCTGGCGTGCCGCAAGGTTCAATATTAGGGCCTCTCATGTTTATAATCTTTATTAATGATATTAAAAAGTGCTTTAAATTCAGCAATTTTTTACTTTATGCTGATGATTTAAAGATTTATCATAAAATCGAACATGTAGATGACCATATTAAAATTCAGCAAGATTTAGACCGATTTGCTAATTACTGCGTCAAGAACAAACTCGCACTTAGTATGAACAAATGTAGCACCATTACTTTTACAAAAAAGAAAAATGTAAGTAACTTCCATTATAACATAGGGGGAACTTTCATTGACAACGTCGAGACAATACGAGATTTAGGGCTAATATTGGATACAAAGTTGCACTTAGATATACACGTAGACACTATAATTAGCAAAGCATTCAAGATGTATGGATTTGTTGTTCGTTCAAGTACAAATTTTACCCAGACTTCCACATATCTTCATTTATATAGGTCTTTGATTCGTTCACAGCTTGAATATGCCGTGCCTGTCTGGAATCCGTTTTATGATAAGTATGTTAATGCCATAGAAAGTGTTCAAAAGAAATTTTTGCGCTGTATACAGTTCAAGTGTTATCGTAATAAATTATCGTACGATGAATTGATTGTAAGATATAATTGCTTGACATTGGAACAGAGACGTCAGTATCTGCAAGCAATGTTACTGTATGACATTTGCCATAACAACTATGACTGTATTTCACTAACAAATAGAATAAGCTATAGAATACCCACAAGAACACATAGCCGTAATCTATGTTACTTTTTTGCGACTCATAAATGTCGCACCAATGCTGGTAAACGATCGCCGATGTTCCGTTTGGTTGATTCATATAACAAGCACTTTAATACTATAGACTTAATGGCAACACGTCCTAGCATATATAGAAAGCAAGTACTATTAGCACTAGCAATTAGTTAAATATTGTTTAAAATTAGTTTAAGTATTTCTTAATTTTTTCTTACAAAGTAACGCCAGTTTAATTGTTTCTCAACATGAACAAACCTGTTAAGTTAAAGTCTATAAGTCTAAATATGTGGTAAATGCCGCTGGTGGCACAATTATGTTATTCGCACCTAATATTTTATACAAATATGTATTGTGTCATTGTTTGTTTACCTAAATAAAAATGAAAAAAAAAAAAAAAAAAAAAAATAATGTTTACTTTGCTATATATTGTCTTCATGCTTTCCATTTATCGGCATTTACGGATGATGATCATTATTTTAGGATGAAACGAGAGGGACCTACTCTTACGCCCTTTTTAGCAGCGATGTGTTGTGTGAAATAAGTGTATTGATAAATTAATACAGTAAACGTTTACGTAATTATTATAACTATATCAATATATCTAGTACGAAGGCAAACAATAAATCCCTCGAGCTAAGACATACAATTCAATCAATAGCTCATTTAAATAAAATCTAGTTACATACCTGTCACCGATCGCTCCGAATATAAGCGAGAATATCATCCTTGCGAGGTACGGCAGAGAGGCTAATGTACCGGTCGATGTTAGATTGAAGCCAAGAGCGCTTGACACGAATTTTGGAGCAGCTGTCATCACAAAGTATAAGCCCCAATTGCTTCCGTAATGTAAGACAACCATAGCGAGGAACGGGAATGATGTCAATATCTTCCTGAATGGTGGTACTACCTGAAAATGTTTATTTAACGTTTATAATATGTCCTTTGCTAGGTACTGTTTGATGGCTTAGTAATCAAAACATTATTGTATGCATAGCAACACATTAAGCTATTCATTTCCATTAAAATTATGTCTTGTTATAAGCCGTAAATATTATGAAAAAAAAAAGAGTTTTGGTTGGTGTGTTGCTGTATATACATAGGTGTCCCCCAAGGTATTATTTTAGGTCCTAGAGAGATAACTCTGCAAATTTTATGTTTGAAAAGGTTTTAGACATTGTGTTCTAAGTGCAAGGTATTAAAACGGAAACAGTTCTGTACTAAAATAAATCATTAGTAGTAGTATCATAAAATAAACAAAATAAATAATAACATACTTAAAGTATGTAAAGAAACGAAGTACAGATAACTTATTTACATAAATAAATAAATAGAAACAAAACAGACACCCATGAAAACACGCGACCTTAAGACAGGTGTGTACAACTTTTTATTAACAATGAATGAAAAAAATATACAACATGATGAACAAAATCCATCAAATTAATGACGTAATTAGAAATCCCACCTACATTCGTATGTTGACCTCTAAGCTGTTAACCTTCATAATTCTATCAACTCTGAATATGTTTTCAAGCTTAGTGGGTAAAGCATCTCTTAACATTAATCTTTTTTTTTAAAGAAAAAGGAATGATTTGACTTTAGTAACAATTTGCACGGCTTTTGTAGTTTAAGTGTATACCTACATTTTTTTTTGCTCAGACAACTATTATTGTTAAAGCAATATTTTGGTGCATGTTTTGATCTCTACTTGCTTAGACTTGATGTATGGTCGAAAACTAAATGGCTTTATCACCTCTAGAGTTAATGTTAGTTGCATGTCATAAAACTATTAGGTTCAATATCGCACAACAAAACATCAGCTAAAGCATGACGCTACTTTGACATATCAGTTCTCTTGTAAAAAAGCAAATAGTCGTTAGATATTTATAAAAACAAATAGTAAAGTCAACATTATTGACTATTACTAGAGCATATTTTCGGTAAAGCGTTTTATTCTAATGAATTTCTCTCTTTTTTCCTTCTATGTCCATCCCTATCATTTCTTGCATAACGTCATTGGCGCATATTTCAATTTAAAGTTTTCGTAATTTTATTATATAAAACAAATTAGGGTAAACCACCTAATCGTTAGAAGTCTTACAATTATTGGAACTTAAGGGCCAGATTCAGAGACCGCACTTTGACTTTACTTTGAAGGAAAGTTCGACTTTGATACAAAAACGAGGTATAAGGCCCAAATTCAGAGTCGTGACTTTACTTTCTTTCAAAAGTAATCTTCCCAAAGTAAACTTTTCATGCGAAAGATTACTTTAATGTTTTTCAAATTCAGAGATAATAACTAGACTTTGCTAAAGTAAAGTCAAAGTGCGGTCTCTGAATCTGGCCCTAAGAGATAAAAGTGAGTAAAAGAAAGAAAACACTATATGTAGATTATTCAAGTTCAGTATGATTATTCAAGTTCAAATATTATTTATTTAATATTTTTATCATATTTTATTTATTTCATGTGTCAACATATCAAAAATAAATTTATCAGAATCCTTTTATTGGCATTAGTGCCAATAATATTTATTAATTACTATTCAATCACATAATAATGATTAAGTATAAGCAAAGTATTTTATCATTTTATGATATTTTATATTTTAGTCTGACACGAAGTCCACTCTTAAGGTGCCAACAATTGGGTGGCTTACCAGCCAATATTTAAATTAGACATTTTCAGTTTTTCTGAAATGACAAGCTTGTAATGTCACAGTAACTAGTTGATTTTAGTTTTAAATTATTTTATGGTTTTTCACATACAAACTCTACAGTTTAATATAGTGACATTTGTATTGTGTTAGTAGATATTATTATTTATTGCGTTGAAGTGAAAGTTTAAAATAGATTGCAGTTTTAATCTAAGCATAGTTTTTTTACGGTCAGCCAATGACGTCAAGCTCACGCCTCAGACCAAATAAAAAATAAAGACGTAGCGCTGCGAACACTCGATTGAAGTATTCAAAACTACGCCTCGCTCTATACATACAAGTCACACGCACACATTTACTACCCAAACTACGCCTTATCGGTCAGTTGGCGCTAGTTTGTCAATAGAGTATGACATATAAACATTTTTCATTATTTATTCTGGAAAATGCCTAATTGTGACGTAAAAGGGTGCAAAAACCAATCTTCAAAAAATAAAAAGCCAGATGGAATCACATATCATACGTAAGTAAATATAAAAAATCGTAATTTTAATTATTAATATTATTGACTTATGATGACGGCCTGCAACACAAAACCTCAACAAGTGTTGCCACTAGTAAGCGTCAGAATTTTCCCCGTTTATGGGGTAAGTACTTGTAAGTAATAAAAAAAGTAACATTAGGTATATAAATAAAAAATAAAAGAAAAATATGGCAATGCATTTTCACTTATATTCTCTTTTATCATAATAAAATATGTTAGGCACTCGCGCGCCCGTCAACCACTATCGCCTTGTAGTCACTGAGGACGCATAGGGTTTAGCAAAAAGATGGTAGCAATAGGTACAACCAATAAAAAACAACCTTTACAGTGAGTCTCAAACAATATTTAATTTCTTTACCATACATATAACCTCCGGAGAATCTTAACATCGCAATTAAACTATAGCTAACAACGACATCTAGCGAAGATGAACTTAATTAACCATCGATTGTCGCAAGTTACATAAACTGGTTGGTGCCATCTAGTGTCCTATTGATTACAAAAAAAAATAATTGTTTACAACTAGACATCCCGCCCACCATGGACGGAAGTCCATAAAATACAAACAACGGGTTCATGGCCACCCACCTTGACATAAATCTTAAAATGCAACAATAAAAAAAACGATGGGTTTTACAAAAATAGTGGACTGTATAATATTTCTACAAACCCAGTTATTACACAATAAAAATACAAGCAGAGAATAACTAAGTTATACATCACCAAGACTAAAAACTAAAACGTAGGTACAGACTAATCTTAATCTATGAGTACATAACGAAGCTTACTAAAAGTGATTACTCTGTAACAGGTAACACAATCAATTTAGAAACGGGCCGTTTCAACACGGACCCCTTGCAACGTAAAGATACTACTCTAGTTACTTTGTCTGAACCAGTATGCTTCTCGATAATAAGACCGTAGAGCCATCTTGCGGGTGGCAAGTCGTCCTCCATCACCAACACCACATCACCCACCTTAGGTTCTACAGTTTGATACGCCCATTTATATCGCTGATGAAATTGAACCAAATACTCGCGAGACCAACGACGCCAGAACTCTTGGACCATTCGCTGTGTCAATTGCCATCGCTTTAACGTGCTAATATTTGATTTCTCAAAATTTTCATCAGGAGTAAGCAACAAAGACTCTCCTACCAAGAAGTGACCCGGCGTCAACGGACGTGGATCCTCTAAATTACTACTAAGCGCAGAAATTGGTCTCGAATTGAGACATGCCTCGATCTGTGTGAGGACAGTAGTCATTTCCTCAAAAGTTAAGGTACTTGTGCCCACAACTCTTCTGAGGTGGTGTTTGCTGGACTTTACCCCAGCTTCCCAAAGCCCTCCAAAATTTGGAGAGTGGGGAGGAATAAAGTGCCACTTTGTTCCATTGGTAGTCAACCAATCGGCAACATCAGGTGCTGCGCTCAACCTTTCGTGTGTGACCAGACTTTTTAACTCTTTATTGGCTCCAACAAAGGTAGTGCCGTTATCACTCCACAACTCCCTGCAATGGCCCCTTCTCGCTGTAAATCGCTTTAATGCAGCTAAGAAAGCTTGTGACGTTAGGTCACTCACTAACTCCAAGTGTATGGCACGGGTGGCCATGCATACAAATAGGCAAATATAGCCTTTTGTGGCGTGATAACCGCGACCCTTTGTCGGCCTGACATTAATGGGACCTGCGTAGTCCACACCACTTTTAGAGAAAGGTCGGCTAGCGTTTACTCTAGCTGACGGCAACTGCCCCATCAAAGGAGGAACGACTCTGGCTGAATAGCGAACGCAAGTCACGCACTTACGGATGTACATCCGTACCGCAGCTTTGGCATTAATAATCCAATACTTAGATCTTAAATAATTAAGAACTAATTGAAGCCCTCCATGTAAAGTTCGCTCGTGAGCGTCAGCTATCAAAAGTGTGGTGATATGTGACTTGTGAGGTATAATTATAGGGTGCTTTGCATTATAAAGAATATTTGCCCTATGTAGCCTGCCGTTAACTCTTAAAATTCCTTCCGAATCAAGATATGGATTGAGAGTGTTGAGTTTATCCCTTTTATTAACTATTCCTGTCTTCTGTAAACTATTGATCTCGTCTTTAAAATATTCCAATTGACAAACCTTAACACAAGAAAGTAATGCTTGATTGATCTCAGAGTAACTGAGACGCTCGTTTGACATATCACCTAATTTTAAAAATCTTCTACAGTATGCGACCACTCTAGTAAGCCTTCTTAAAGACGAAAACTTCAACATAAAATTATCATCTTCTGTACCTTCTACTGTCACCTTGCAAACTGTATTTAATACCTTTTCTTCTAATTTAGTTGGATTTACTACCCCTTTACTATATTCTATTTGCTCATTTTGAAGCCAACTAGGTCCATATAACCATAAATCAAGACCAGCGAACTCGTTAGGATTCACGCCTCTGGAGGCACAATCGGCAGGGTTATCTTGCGATTGTACATGTGACCATTGACTGCTGTCCATGTCAGAGAGAATCTCAGATACCCGGTTACCAACGAAGGTCTTCCACCGGCTGGGATGGCTGCTTAGCCAAGCTAAGACAACAGAAGAATCAGTCCAAGCATGAATATAACCCTTTTCGATTCCTAAGGTGCCTGCAACTTCACGCAGAAGTTTTGATAGCAGTACAGCACCGCACAATTCCAACCGGGGTAGTGACACCTGTTTGACTGGTGCCACCTTGGTCTTTGATGCAACTAAGCTGATATGAACCTCACCATTGACATCGATGACACGTGAATAGACAACAGCTGCATAAGCAGTAGTAGAGGCGTCACAAAAACCTTGAAGCTCTTGTCGCTCATCTAATTTGCTAGTGTGCATCCATCTAGGCATTTGGAAATCCCTAAGATGGAACAAGTTACTTCTGTAATCGACCCAATCCTGCAATAATTGATTAGGAAGTGCATCGTCCCATTCGATTCCTGAAAGCCACAAGCGTTGTATGAACACCTTAGCTGTGATTATTACTGGTGCGAGCCAGCCCAAAGGGTCGAATAGGCGAGCAATGTCAGATACTACCTTTCTCTTTGTCACGGGAGCTTCCAGTGTAGAGAGGTGGACAGTGTAATGAAATACGTCATTACTTCTGCTCCAAGTTATTCCTAAAATTTTAATAATTTTGTCTACTTTAAACTCAATGTTTTCCTTCGTTACTTCTGCATTACTATTGATCTTATTTAATAACTCCTCATTGTTGCTTGACCACTTCTGAAGCTGGAAGCCCCCGCGAGCAAGTAACTCATTCATTTGTCGAATCATTTGCTCACCTTCAGTCACAGTTTCGCAGCCTGACAAATAGTCATCTACATAGAAACTTGACATAATTTTGCTAGCTACTGAAGGAAAATCTTTTCCCTCATCCCGTGCGAGCTGTTGCAGCGTACGCACGGCCAAATAAGGGGCCGAAGACACCCCAAACGTAACACGCAACAGACGCAAATGTTGTAATTCAGCATTTGGATTTTCCCGCCACAAAATGCGTTGAAAGTCAATATCCTCATCGGCTACTTTGACTTGACGGTACATTTTTACAATGTCTGCCACTAACGTTATGGGGTGACATCGCCACCTCATGATAGTTTGGCGCAATTCTGGTTGCAAGGTCGGGCCGACCATCAACTCATCGTTTAACGATACTCCCTCATGACCAGAGCACGAAGCATCGAAAACGACCCGAACCTTCGTCGTAGTCTTATCGTCGCGGACTACGGCGTGATGAGGTAAATAAAAAGCCTTATTATTTAACTCGTCTTGAGGAACTACTTCAGCATGTCCTAGCTGAATGTACTCCCTGATTACAGCACTATACTCCCTCTGAAGACTAGGATTTTTCATAAAACGATGCTCCAGCATGTTAAATCGTTTACGAGCAATGTCTTTCGATCTTCCGTAAACGCAAGTAGGACATTCGGTTTTGAAGGGCAGTTTAACAATGTAACGCCCTTCTGCATCTCTAATGGTCGTGTTGGAGTAGAATTCTTCGCACTTCTGCTCTTCTTCGGTCAATATAACCTTGTCGATGGAAGGTTCTGACTCCAACTCCCAAAACTTTCTCAATAAACCGTTGTCATTGTCCCTAATAACAGTATTGTAACATACTGCATAAGTACTGGGCGGGGTGTGTAATTCACCTGATAGGATCCATCCTAATTTGGTCTTTTGAGCGACTGGCGTTCCAGGTGGGCCTCTGACTAAGCCTTCCAATAGAACCTTACCAACTATACATGAACTCAGAAGAATATCAATTTTTCCCGGAATATTATAGGTAGGATCTGCTAGTTTTAATGAAACAAATGTAGAGGGCAGTATTTGAATAATCTTCCTCTCTGGAAGATGTGATGTGAGCCTGTTCAACACGTAAGCCTGAACATTTAGAAAAAATGTTGGATCTAAGCGCGACTGTAATTTAAACTTCACAATCCACTTGGAGGGCATGGAGACCCCCTGGTCGTCGCCTAATCGTACTATGTCCGCGTGAGCAGGTGATTTCTTGAGACCAAGCAACTGCACTGCGGCCTCAGTTATAAATGAGACCTGAGAACCTTGATCCATCAAGGCTCTTAAAACCATAGTAGTGCCAGTTCTTGTCTCTACGCTTACCAAAGCTGTTGCAAGTAAACTTTGAGTATGCATGTTTGTAAAACAACAAAACGTGGTGGGTAACTCACTGTGAGTAGAAGTTGCAGTTGCCGCAGCAACCATAACATTCTCAGATGTACTGCTTACGTTATCAACAGGTTCAGCAGTATTATCAGTTGTTTTTGGGTGAAGTAGTGTGTGGTGTCTCCTTTTGCAAAGTTTGCATTTGGTGGATTGTCGACAAAAATGAACAGAATGATTCTGACCTAAACAATTATAACAAAGCTTATTGCTTCGTGCAAATTCGCGACGCTGGTCAGTGTCTTGCTTAGCAAATTGCTTGCAGTGAAATAATTTATGGTCACCTGAACAGAGTATACACTTTTCAGAAGCAATGTGAAATGTTTTAACATTAACGTTACGCTTGGGTTGAGTAGGCTTATCTAAAAATTCTAGGGATCGAAACCTACCTAGTAAAAAATCTTTAAATTGCGAAAACGTTGGCAACCCGTCATCTGCACTAATCATCGACTCCCACAACTTGCGAGATTCAGTATCCAATTTTTCACTTATTAGGAAAATGATGATCGTGTCCCAAGAATCGATATTTATGCCAATTGTTCGCAATCCTTGTAAGCAATCAACGGTAGTATCTAAAAGATTTTTGATAGAAGTAGCTGACTCCTTTACAATAATAGGCTGCTTCACAAAACGCTTTAACATACTATGAGATAAGAATTTCTTATTATCGTAACGTTTAGTTAACAAAGACCAACACTCTTCATAATTAGAGGCAGTGACTGGAGTATGGCGTAACAATTGCTCTGCCTCGCCTGACAAGTGAGACTTTAAATAATGAAGTTTCTGAACATCATCTAATACTTCATTTTTGTGTATGAGTGATAAAAACAAGTCCCTAAACGAAGTCCAC
Source organism: Schrankia costaestrigalis (assembly GCA_905475405.1). Taxonomy (NCBI): domain Eukaryota; kingdom Metazoa; phylum Arthropoda; class Insecta; order Lepidoptera; family Erebidae; genus Schrankia; species Schrankia costaestrigalis. The sequence goes on along the minus strand of FR997843.1, from coordinate 9,437,464 downwards.
TCGGTATACAAGCCTGAGAACTTGGGAAGACTTATCTTAGGTAATTTTACATTTGATACAACTTTCGGCTGTTTATCAAAGCTAGTAGTAGGTGCAGAATTAACTTTATATTTTAACAATCGTTCCTTCAACTCTGACTTATATGTTATGTACGAATCTTCAGTTGTGTCATACACATCAGTTGTAAAATAAACATGATTTTCTGATTCAACCGTAGCTTGTTCTACAATGGAACTATTTACCACTACAAAATGTTTCCACTGTTCTTCTAAGGATTCTAATCTAGTTTCCAAGTATGATTGCGTGATGCGCTCTTTTGGTGATTTTTTGTAATTTATTCTTGCTTTCTCAATTATTGATTTATTATTCATTTGCACTTTAATCAAATTATTTAACTCCATTTTAAAATATATTTATTTCTTTTTTTTTTTCTTTTTAATTAATTTATACGTAAATAAAATTGACTTGTTAATTTACCAATTCAGATTAAACTTACAAACTTAAAGAGTAGGTAAGCCAATGACTATCATAAACAAAGAATCGGTTAATGATAATAATTAAGTACACAAAGTGAATCACTCAATGATAATGTCAGAGAAGAAAGAAGTGAAAATTTTACAAGTGTTTAAGAATTTTAAAAAACTAATAAAAATCGGGCATAGGTTCCCCGTCTGAACCAATTTTCTTAAACTATTCTAAGTCTAAACTTACAACTAAAATTTCACAAGTTACACCAAATACACTATTTAAAATACACTAAGTTCAAATAATTAATCCACAAAATGTTAATGTTCCGGTTAAACTGCTTCACAGAATAAATTGAAAGTCGTCACAATTAAAAGTCAATAACAAAGTCCACTTACTTCGTTTTCTGCCAAACCTTGTATCCCTGGTCTGCCAATGTTTGTCTACTAATGGCTGGTACTCTACGGCTGGACAGGCTCCACTGCCTGTACTTTGCCCAGCACTGAACAGCAAGCAGGTACAAGTCCTCTGCAACTATTGCGCAGCTAGCGCCATCTACCGTCGAGTAGCGGAAGCAGCTGACGTCGCTCGTCAAACTGATGTCACACGGTACACGACCTAAGTTATGTCAACTAAGGCAACAACCCAGTCGTCCGGCTCGCAGGATCACAAAATGTTAGGCACTCGCGCGCCCGTCAACCACTATCGCCTTGTAGTCACTGAGGACGCATAGGGTTTAGCAAAAAGATGGTAGCAATAGGTACAACCAATAAAAAACAACCTTTACAGTGAGTCTCAAACAATATTTAATTTCTTTACCATACATATAACCTCCGGAGAATCTTAACATCGCAATTAAACTATAGCTAACAACGACATCTAGCGAAGATGAACTTAATTAACCATCGATTGTCGCAAGTTACATAAACTGGTTGGTGCCATCTAGTGTCCTATTGATTACAAAAAAAAATAATTGTTTACAACTAGACAAAATATTTACAAGATAATCCAATGCCGTATTTTTCCATCACCTTTTTTTGACAAGCCTCATGTCAGAGTCTCTTGTTTTAGAATAAAACTAAGTATAGGAAAAAGGTTCGTTTTGCTTATTCTCGGATTAGGATTGTTACCAAAATCGGTACCATATCAAGAATTGATCTAAATGCGGGAGTTTTTTAAAGAAAACATGTACATTTTCAAAGTTTCCTAATCGAAATAAGATTGTAGCAGAGAAGTGGATTGAAGTCATTCGACTTAGCCGGAATGATGAATCATGGAATCCTAAGGCGCGCAGCGTACTCTGTTCGACACATTTCGATAATGGTGACTTATATTATACACAAATCCGACTTCGTCGTGTGCTTAAACATGGATATCCAAAGGATATTTCCAATATGTCTATTATTGGTTATTTCATTTAGTAACAGAATAAAAACTAAAGTAGGATATATATCTTTTCCTTTTGTTTATGTTTTTCCAGATTCCCTGAAATACACACATCAAAAAAGTCTAAGCAACATGCATGATATTACAAATTTACCATTTATATTAATTTATTTTACCATTTATTTTAATTATAACGTTGTATTTTATTTTTAAAATAATATTTTTAGGGTTCTATGATGTAAAAATAACAGCTGTTTTCTTTATAAGTTCTTTTAATAACAGAAATTAACAATATTAGAATATACAGGTACATAAGAAACTAAACTTTTTTTTTACAAATTGAAATTTCTTAAGAAAATGAATTTATTGTGAAAGAATAGGACAATTTAATACAAAGTATGGCCTCCTCTGCTATTCAGAACTTGTCGGCAACGATTATTCATTGAATTAATGAGACTGTTTATGTCATCTTGCGGTATTCGCTCCCAATGGAATTGTAGCAAATCCTTCAGCTGTTGGGTTGTTGTCACTCCATCCAAGTCCTTCAAAACACGTCTCTGGAGCATGTCCCATGCGTGCTCGATGGGGTTGAGGTCTGGCGATTGTGCAGGCCAGGGCAATACCTGGATGTTCTCCGTTGCCAAGTATTCACTGGTTCGCCGAGCTGTATGTGAACGCGCATTGTCATGCATTAACGTAAAATCGGAGCCAAAGGTTTGTGCAAATGGATGGACATAAGGTCTGAGAATATCCTCAACGTAATTTTCAGCGTTCATGTTTCCATTTACAAAAACGAGCTCAGTTCGCCTATTCTTCATAATACCCGCCCATACCATAACTGTTGAGCCGCTGTATGGATGAACTTCCTGAACGCACCTGAGTCTTTCAGTATTTCCGGGTCGACGGTACACTCGCACCCTTCTTGTATCAGGCCTAAACCCGAATCGCGACTCATCGGAAAACATAATTTTATCCCATTGTTCCTGGGTCCATGTTATGCGTTCTCTACACCATTCATTTCGACGAGCGCGATTCCCGTGACGTATCGGTGGGCACCTGATAGGGCGTCGAGCTCGTAGGCCGTACTCATGCAGTCGATTTCGCACAGTTTGGGGACTTACATCAACACCACTTGAATTTTGTAGCCTCAAACTTATCTCTCGAGCGGTTAACATCGGCTGGCGTCTTGCAGTCAGTTGTATGTACCGGTCTTGCCGAGTGGTTGTACTCCTTTTACGGCCTGGATGCTGTTCAGCGGGTTCCCCTGTATTATTGTAGCGCTGCCAAAGACGACAAATAACACTTCTATGAATACCAAAATGTCGAGATACCTGAGATTGATTACTTCCCGCTTGCAACATCCCTACAGCTCTTTCCATTTCATCTGCCGTCAAATGACGTCGCTCCATGACGTAAAGAATATCTAACAATTCAATTTTGTCGCCAACTGTATTTAAATGGTTGGTAAAATTATAAAATCAAGACTAAAACGTAGCAATTAACATGCACTCAAATTCAAACAAATTCGCAGTCATTTGAATTTTATGAAAAAAAACAAAACATAATCGAAATTTTTTTTTTACAACCAGTCAGTATGTCATCAATAACAAAAAAGTTTACTTACCTATACACTTTGAGTGAGTAAATACTTAGAAATTAATTAATATAAATGGTAAATTTGTAATATCATGCATGTTGCTTAGACTTTTTTGATGTGTGTAGTTTAAAAATTGCTAGTGCGCTACTTTTATTTTTTAGTAATCCAAATTGAGTAGAATTTAAAACAGAATAACGTTCAAGAAATCCACATAAAATATTATGTATAACTTTTTTAAATATTTTTGTAAAACTTGGAAATAGGGCTATGGGTCTTTAATTATTAATGTCATGTTTTGGGCCTTTCTTATGTAAAGGTTTAATAAGGGCTACCCTATCTGGAAACACTACAGTTTCTAACATACGATTTGTTGTGATTATGCATTTATTAAATGGTTTTGGAATAATAATTGTTTAATTTTTACCCAATCTTGTCGGAATAAACATGCTATTATACCACCACTTAAAAGGAAAATACCTATATACAATTTTAAAATGAAACCTATCCATGAACTCAATCAGCCTGCCAGTACTTAAGACAAATATTAGGGTAATTAGTTTTCACTGCATGGCAGCACTCCTTAAATGGACACATGTTTACAAAACCTGCTTCATTTTTTTGTTGACAGCGCTACGTCTTTATTTTTTATTTGGTCTGAGGCTCACCGCATAAAAATTAAATCTTAATGAATTTGAATTATGATAGAATTTTTTGTCAAAACTGATAAAGCCATTTCGTTTTCGAGTATACCTACTGTCAGATGGCTTTGTTGTAACCTTCGCTAGGATCATCCCTTGAATCGAGGAGTTTACAGACTTTAATTTAACTACACAGATGTGCACAACATACTGGCTCAGGACAAAAAATTCTGGACCTATGAAGCAAATTTTTCTGTGCGTGTTCGTACTCACCCATGGCTTCGTGCATAAAAACCACTACCGTGACCACTGCGCCACCGAGGTAACTGTGTTTCACTTTTATTAATATTATAATACCTTGGTTTCCGTGGAATGCTGGTTAACTTTATCACCGATAGCTTCAAGAATATATTTCTTCTCTTCTTCAGAGATGCGAGGATGCTGTACCGGAGAGTCGTGCACTAAGTACAACCATAACATGCACCAGACCACCGCTATTACACCTGGAACAATCATTACAATGATTTTGTTTCTTTAATGAATACTTCGTTGACAAAGCCTGCATAAGGTCGTTGGTTCAAATTACACGTAGGGCAATTATTTGTGTAATCCACAAATTAGACCCTGAGTCTGATTGTTCGGTTAAAATGTAAATTTGTCAAAATCCCGCGACGCTGATTTGTGTCATTGTGGGGGTTGTGTTAAAATAAAATAAGAAGAAAGAAAAGAGATAATATGTGACAGGCTTTTACAAAATATTGTTATAAAGGTACAGATTTTAGGATTAAATTTCGCGATTTAAAGACACGTCTACATACGCAATGGCAATAAACATAATAACAACATTTTAATAATACGTGCTGACGTCTTTTTCTAATAAAATCATTGCCAATTAATTAAAGATTTTTATAACAATCATGAAGTTAAACTTTATTTTATTGTTAATATCAAAGTTAATTGACTTAATCGCTCGTTTTTGCTATAAACTTTGCGCTATCATCCGCCATAAGCTTTATCCTCGTTAACCTTGGTAATAACGAACGAGTAGTATCTTATAAAGTCCGTGTGGTGACGGAGTTAAAATACAAAATGTCACCACCCCATCTCATCCCATGGGTGTCGTAAAAACCGACTAAGGAACTAACCGTAAATATTATCTTTACGAAGTAAAAAGAAGGAAAACTTGAAATTAAATCCTGTACCAACCCGTCTGGCCAGCGTGATATTAGTAGGCCAAGTATCCCTCCGTCACGGGGGAGGCTCATCCCTGCAGTGGGACATTAAATAATATACCTACCAGTATATTCAAATTGTAATTTGGTATTTATAAACATGATATACATAAGTAAATAAACTTAAAATATTTACTTTTCTAATTAAGTAGGTCCGTAAATGAAGCTTGAATTTTCAGAATCTTTTTGTTTTTTTGTATATTTTAAGGTTACGTACCGCTTTACGATATCTCTGGTTCCACGAAGCTACAATATTAAAAGCTGTCAGACAACAACAAATAAAAAATGGTTTTCTACGAATGAGTATGTATGCAAACCTATTAATATAAATATGAATGAATTGAGTAAGTATACACAATTGTTTAAGTTTTTTTTATTATTTTATTATCATACCTACTCACATAGTAATTAACATACAATGTGTAGCAAATGTATGTAGTACACATTCAAGTAGTGATAGGCTAAGTGAGTTTTAGTAACTTTGATTTTACTGCTAAAGGCGCTTTAGCGAATGAAATATAATATATATCTATACGTACTAATATTACAAAGAGGTAGGAGTTTGTGTGTTTGTTTGTTTGTGAAGTTGTGACGTTGTAGGAGGTAATCTCTGATTTTAATGAACCGATTTTAAAAATTCTTTTTGTGTTGAATAGTCCATTTATCGGGGAGTGTCATAGGCTATATTATAGTATCACGCGATCACTATTAGAAGTAGAGCAGTAATGAAATATGTTTAAAAAAGGGACGCGTTTATTTTGCCACCCAACGAAGTGGGCACGGGTCAGCTAGTTGGTAATAACCTGGTAAGGATAACTTACATCAAAGCGTCTGAGGTCAATATTCTCAGAAGTTGCAGGTTGCACCGGAGCTTTAAAATTGTATTCATTGCTTTTCGTTTTATATCGATAAACATTAGCAAGCCCAAGCTTTAAGTAATTACATTTGTAATTTGGCATAGTAGTAGATAACTCCATGCCAAAATGCTGAATTGAGAATAGAACCTTGTAAAATTCAGAGTTAGCCAATTCAGTTAAAGGTAGCAAAACTTCAAGCGGGCAAAACCCGAACTTAAATAAATTCGGGCTGTTATTATTTTCTCCAATATATCAAATAGCAACCGGTATCAAGATTCAACCTCATGCATTTAAGAGTTCGATCACCTTACAAAGGAGAGTTTAAATATACACACAATATATTTATATCTTTTTTAACACGCAATGCATTGCTAATTTACTTTTAAACTCCACTTACCAATCGAACGTGATTTGTTTTACATGTTTGTTAGGTAATTTTATAACGGACATAGTACGCGATTGTTTCACCCTTGTTTCCGTAAGAAATTTGTGGTGAATCCTATACTAAAGTATCATTAGTCAGGGTGTGTAAATTTTTTACTAAATACATAAAATATACGAACACAAAGTATAGAATCAAGACAATCATCAATCACATAAAATTTAAGAATCATGTCCATAAATCACGATTCTGCAATAATCTAAAATTAACACTAGGAAGAATCTTAGTGAATCGAAAAAACTAAGTGTCGATCAATTAAATAACTTACGTATATCCTATCCTTCTTCCTATTCTACTAATATTCTAAATGCGAAAATTTGTGAGGATGGATGTTTGGTACTCTTTCACGCAAAAACTACTAAATGGATTTGGTGTACTTAGAATAACATTTAAGATACCTATACAACGATGGTCAAGCCACTGACATCAGCTAGTAAAATAATAAAGTTGATAACTTACCGGGAACATAAAAAGCGTAATCCCATCCAAAGTTTTCAATAAGAGGTCCAGTTAGAGACCAAGTGACGACTGTACCAATCGCGCCACCCAGTAGGGAGCTCACGAATTTGCCTTTCTCAGCCGGTGGCGCCCAGTGTGCTACTAATGCATGCAGCGCTGGGAATAGGAAACCCTGTAATAGAAAAATATGTATTTAGAATAAACAACATAGGTACATTATACATGGTGCGAATTCGGGAAATCTTGATTAAGGGGGAAGGGGGGAGGTGATAACCTTTATAGAAGGCCTATGTGTCAAGCAATGGAGGAGAGACAGATAAATATACATATATATCATCATAACAGCCCAATAATGTCCCACTGCAGGCACTAATACCACGCTGGCCAAAACGGATTGGTATAGAATTTAATTTAAAGTTTTCCTTCTTTTTATTTCGTAAAGATAATAATATTCACGGATAGTCCTTTAGTCCGTTTTTACGACACCCATGGGATGAGATGGGATGGTGACATATTGTATTCTTACTCCGTCACCACACGGCTATATACATAATATAAGTATATCTATAAACTAATATAAAAAATGTTAGAGTATAGGTACACATTATTTTTTTAATTAAAAAATCAACTCCAAAACTAGAGCGTTGATATCGATTATACTTTAATATGCAATTTCATTTACCTGAATGATTTCTACACAGTAATTCCGTATTTATTGATTAATTTCCCATTTATTGAACCTTTACTGATAAAATTTCCATTCAGCCAAGCCGGGAGTAATAAATAAGGAGATAATAAATTAAAATGAATTAAGTTGAATTTATTTTCATGTTTCTTGACAGATTCGAAAAAATGTTTAAGAAGTACTCCAAAGTTGCGGTTACATGAAAAAAGCATCGTAATAGCTTAAGTTCTACGTTATTTTTACATATTTTATTTCATTTTTATGTCAAATAATATTAATTAAAATAAACTATCATGCATGTACCTATAGTTTTATAGTTAAACGTGGTTATGTTAATGGCGTGTTTTTGTTATCGCCGCTTATTCATTCGTTACGATTTACTTGTAATACTTACTGACTGTTATAAAAATACATACAATGTTCCTATTTAGTAATAATACCTATCATACTTAATGCCACAAGTACCTATTTCCTATAAACTATGTTTAAAATGTATTGGTTTGAAGTCTTTTTTGGCTAGCATTTGCAGCTAGAATATGTTCCCTATCAATGAGCATGGCCCTGTTACTTGTAAAATATAGTCAGTAGTATGTATTAAACTTTATCCGTGTGGTGACGGAGTAAGAATAAAATATGTCACTACCCCGTCTCATCCTATGGGTGTTGTAAAAACCGTTAAGTAAGATACTATCCGTAAATAATACTTTTACGAAATAAAAAGAAAGAAAACTTAAAATAAAACCCAAAACAGTCTGGCCAGCGTGGTATTCGTAGGCCAAGTATCCATCCGTCACAGAAGAAGGCCCGTCCCTGCAGTGGGACATTAATGGGCTGTTATGATGATGATGATTAAACTTTAGCAGAAGATTTACGACTATTTATTAACTTAATACTATGAACATCGAAGGCGGAAAGACATGAGTACACAATGAAACATTGTTGACAGTTCTATAATTGATTAGCAATTTTCCGCAGCAGAATATTAAGTCTAAGGCGCGGGACACACCACAGAACAGACGTAAGACACGGACCCGTCGCAGTCGCGACGCCCCGCGCCCGTTCAATCTACTTTCATACAAAATGTATGCAGCCGTCGCGACGTAAAACATACTGAAAAGACGGGACGTGCCGACGAAGACGTTACACGTCCGCTCTCTATTGGATGGCGCGATGTCTGCAATGGGTCCGCGACGCGTCCTTGTCTTACGTCTGTTCTGTGTGTCCCGCGCCTAAGCTATTTCATTATAAAAAAAAATATTATTACATTTGCAATAATTCATTATTATTATAAATAAAACATGCGGAAAAACACTATCGTTTTAAATAAGTATAATAAAAAACTGAGCACACAACATACAATCTTTTTACAATCATTCACCCAAGGAGTCCATTATTTGGTCAAAGTAACAATGTAATGATTGTGGGAACTCTTTGGTGTTGGGCTATTCTAATACCATCAACAATACAGATCCTACCTACTTAGTACACGTGTAAACAATAATTATTTTTCCTACACATTAAAGAGATGATATATTATTATTATTGTTATATTGGTACTATGGTGGTCTAAAAACACGGTATTAGTAAATTCTGTGGTTGTCATAAGTGTAAAGTAAGGAAAAACTATGATGATGTAAAACTATCAACACCAATATTTTTTGCGAAAATGTGTCTTATTATAAGGCCTTAATCTATAATGAGGTATGTGATATGTGTACAGAAGATTCATGATTATTCTTGTCGTGGTGGGCGGACCAGAAGAAGTACCTTTTTTCTTCATTTTATTAAACAATCTGTTAACATAAAGTTAACGTAACTGTTAATATGTCAACTTAATAGTCCACCCTGAGTTCATCTTGTTAAAGAAATGTTATCTATAAAGAGGTAAAGTTTGTGTGTTTGTGACGTTGTAACCCCTTACAAATCTCTGGATCTACTGATCCGATTTTAAAAATTCTTTCTGTGTTGAATAGTCCATTTATCGGAGAGTGTCATAGCCTATATAGTATCACGCTATGACCAATAGGAGTGGAGCAGTAATGAAATATGTTTAAAAAGGGACGCGTTTTTTTCTCTCCCTACGAAGTGGGCACGGGTTAGCTAGTCATGAATAAAATATTACTGGATACAAGATAAAGACACAAGAAGAAAATAAAAACTAAATTTGAGGATACTTGGTCTAATAATTTCCTTTAGCAGGTTTTTACTACAGCCATTCTTACTACATTACCAAAGCAACTATACACAACATTCATAATTACTAACTATAACAAAATACTTATATTTAAAATAGTAACAAAACATTATTGTTTACGTACGTGTAAATACTTACGTTTAAAACATTTAGGTGATAAAGCATGGCCCCTACCTATCCCACATTTTGTAGATAAGAATGGTATTAAACTAGTTATTATAAACGAATGCGATATTTATGTTATGTCTCCTTATACCGGTATTGAGCGTGACTAACAAACGATTATTCCACAAATACAAAATGTGTTCTATCTTCTTTAACAAATCGTAAATATTATTTTACAATCTGTAACGAAACTGCATGACTAAAATATTGATAGTGGATTCCAATAATTCAGTAATGAAAGGAAAATGTTGAGTGGGAAGTCCCTTCACGCGCTGTAGCCTGATGACTTGAACAATGTTGCAGAAACCCGTGGGCTGAGAGCCAATGATGGATTGCACGAGGTAGAGTCAGTTGGTTTATAGGTTCAGAGGCATACATGGACTTATTCTTATAATTCGAATTACTTAGTTATATAGAATTTACACAAATAGGTAGATATCCGTTTGATGACGGATGAGTCTAAAATTACTTTCATCATAACAGCCCATTAATGTCCAACTGCAGGGACGGACCTCACCCCCGGTAACTAAGTAAAGTAAAAATAAAAAGGTAAAGTAAAAAGAAGGAAAACTTGAAATTAAACCCTATACCAATCCATCTGGCCAGCGTGGTATTAGAAGGCCAAGTATCCCACATACTTGGCCTTCTAATACCACGCTGGCCAGATGGATTGGTATAGGGTTTAATTTCAAGTTTTCCTTCTTTTTACTTCGTAAAGATAATATTCACTGATAGTTACTTAGTAGGTTTTTACGACACCCATGGGATGAGATGGGGTGGTGAGACTGTATTCTTACTCCGAGATTAAATTACATTGAGAGGATACAAAAAGCTATGTATCTGCCGAATAGTAGTTACTTTGGTAAAACTCTTTTAAGCTTAAGACCGTATCTTGAAATCTTCTTATAATAAAAATACCTACAACTACAATGTGCTATAAAAGAAGTAGGTATATTATGATCAATGTGTAAAATTAAATTATATATAAAAAATAATTTATACACCGTGTATTTCAATCGGCATTAAAGAATTAAACCACTTAATGTAACCGATTTTAGGAAATTTTTGGTAATATTTAAAATTAATTTGAACAACTTTAATTTGTGAAACTTAAATTTAAAAAATAATCAAAAGTTTTAAAACCATACTGTACATTGCATGAACAAAAGAGTCGCCCATTTCTTTGTTGTAAAAATGCATTTATTGGGTAGGATTATAGCAGGACAAATTGAATCAACCAATGATTTAGAGTCCACGTGGACTTTTGTCCAATCATAATGATCTGCATAGATCGCTGGCGTCTCACGTGGTCTCACCCCCCGCGCACCCTCTTGCAACTCAAACGCACCGCCGCGCGCCGACCGCAGTCAGCCACAAATTTGCAAGCGGAAGTGCGTGCGTCTAATTACCTTTTTATTACGTATGTCGTGACATCACAGTTATGATCAGTCATCCTCGCAATAAACAACGAAAACCGCCCATACTCGAATGTCGAGTAACTATTTAGATGTGATGAGATTGTATGTTGTTAGCTGGAGATAACCTCAAGCGAAGCTAGAAGACTGTACGCTGATTGCAGCATTATTCAGAAGTTACAACGCCAAGGCATTACGCTCCCAAGGGTGCCTAGCATACAAGTTATTTTGGCAGCGACAGAACGCCTACGGGACTACCTAGACATCCGCAAGGACGTGGTGAACCAACCACGGTACTCGGCGGCCCTCGAAGAAAACATTTTAGAGTATTTCGAACGACATCCTCGACGAAGTACTAAAGCGGCTGCACGGCGGCACTTCGAAGTCAGCCATTCATATGTGTAAAAGGAAATTAAAATAAAATTAAAAGTGATACCTAAAGTGACGGTCAGTGACCCTAATCAGGATTCGTGAAAATATTAAAAAAGTGCACGCTTGTGTTTATGTGTTTAAAACAAAATGGGAAGCAGTTTTAACAATTATTTCAGTACCAATAGGTAAACAACTAATAATAATTAAGGTATCTTGCGATTGTACGTTTTCCACTTATTGATGAGTTATTATGTTTGTTCACAATTCATATGAAAAGAGATACGTCACATATTGTTGTTTAATAATCCTCTCTAATAGTTATGTAGTAAATACGGTCCAAAACACATTGTCAATTCATAAGAAACTTACGCTTAAACTAAAATGAAATGACTAATCAGACTTACACTGTTGTTTAAATGTTTCGAAACTATTATTTACTGTGTAACATGAAATTAAAATAAAGTAACATAAAATTATCATTTGGTTTAATTTAATTCGTCGCGTACCTATGCCAGCTGCCGAGCACAAGGTCGCGGGTTCGAATCCTGCGAAAGTTGTATGGTATGACTTTGTCTTCGTTTATTGATACTTGTAGACATCCCCGCGACCTAGGGTACTGTCTTAAATACATTATTTTATAGCAATAGTGTATGAGGTGTCCGTATAAAATTAAATTAAATGAACATGAACTAAATATTAAGGAACAGCTGATCGACCCGCGCGCTTGCGATGTATTTCACGTAAGTATCTAACGCGCGGTCTGTGTTTCGCAGGTCAGTGCCCGCGCCGAGCTTTTGTACCTACGTTAGTGTAAAGCGTGTTGCATTTTTAAAGTAATAAAGTATTATTTTTAACATTTTTGAAGTTTTTAAGTCTAATTTAAAACTTTTTTTTGCATAAATGACTTATATACAGTCTACTGATTGCTTGGTTCAAATCTTTAATGTCGACTAAAATACACGGTGTATAAGTTACAGTAAGGAGCGCAATACTTTAGGTACAACGAGAAGTGGTCATTTTGTGGTCAAAACCAATCATGTTTTAGTAAGTTCAAGTCTTTAAGTACTTAGGTATACTTACTCGAAAAAAATAGCTATTTGCATTTATGAGTATTATTAACTAAGTAAGTAAGTATTGTCAATTTTACATTTGTTTTGTTTTCAAAGACAACAAACTCCACAAGACTTGCTTTTGAAGGAGACACTATGAGACTATATTTATAGGCATCTACCAGTATTAGCATGCACTTATAAAATATAGAGGTTTATAGAGGTGGATTTGTAGTAAAGAAGACATAATATAATAATAACACCTCAGGTTAGCCTCTGGGAGTACGGTGAGGCTCAACAAACAATGGCACACCTTCTACATTGTCCTAACTGCCCACAGAGCTGCACAGAGAAAGATCTTATGAATGCCTCTGACAAGGCAGTGACTGTGGCCAAATTCTGGGCTGGTTATGTTTAAGGGAAAAAAAAACTATTTGTTTATCTACGACTCGAAAGAAGAAGAAGTAAACAAAATAATAATGTCGAAACATTAGATAAAGTCAAATCCTCAAGATTGGATTTAATTCTTAATACATTATGTAATTTAAAATGACATAACAGACTCACATTTCATTAACTACCCAAGGATTTCTTTCTTAAAACAAATAATATCATTTTAATAAATCACAATAGCAATAACATAAATATTTCAAAAATCTATGAATACTAAACTAAATTCATATTTTGATTTAAATACTATACGTTAATTCCATTGTGGTGACACAATGACTCCACCCTGATATGCGATACAATAGAAAGTTAAAAAGGTGTGTTTTAATACACAACAAAAGAGAGAGAGAAATGTATCTAACAACAGTCAATGTATGAAATCGATATTATGTTAAACTCTACTTATCTACTATGATACTCCGAGGAAGGAGAGCTTGTAAGCAGAGCTTGTACTATGGATACTAGACAACGGATAAACACACTTAAATACTTTTTTTTTTGTAAATACATACATTATACATAGAAAACACTCAGACCAATGCAAACAAACATGTTCATGCACACAAAGATTTGCATTGAGCGGGAATCGAACCCGAGACCTCTATTATATAACCTTTACGCCACAGAGGTCGTCTCGTATTATAGTTTTGTTTTAATTACTTCCATTATGTATTTTCACAAAGAATTATGCTGTGCGGGTTTCGAAAGCAGAATCTTTTGCACGGAAACAGCAATCGCGATCGCACGCGTCATTGAGACAGATAAAAGTTTGTCAACAAAGTATTAAGTAATAGATTTAAGGTACTTAAGATAAGTTAAAAATATGTAAAGTGTTATGACACTCCTGGATCTATATATTATTTTTATCACTTATCTCACAACAAAAGTTATCTCATTATCTTGACAGCATCTGTCAGGTATAGATATAAAATAAAATTAATTTTCACAAAAAAAAAGAACCGACTTCAAAGACAAAAATTGCACTAAAAAGTAATAAATAATTACTTGTATTTTGATTTTACAACAATAAATCAGCCATTATTTCTATTTAATTTTAATTTATAGAATAGGTTCTTTTCATTAAGTATTGTAAAAGTATTGTTAAGGATATTTCTTTAAGAGTCTGTAAATATATTTATTTGTAGATTGTTTAAAAGATAATCAAATTATTACAAATAATGTAATATTATTGTTATTTTTGGAGTCGGTGTCAGCCACGATCGTTATTATTAAGTATACCATTTTTTATTTCTGACTGAAAACTTAAACAAATATTATGGCGCCGTGTTATACACAGACTAATAATTACATAAAATTCACATTCGAAAATGAAACGGCCGTTTTCGTTTTAAATGCAATATTTATCTAATTAGAAACCATTTAAAGTGATGAGAGTGTGTTATACAAAACTTTATTGCCTATTCTAACGAACTTGTAGACAACATTTTGCATTATTGATCCTATTCGCGAATTATTTCTTTAAATCTAATCTATTTTAAGTTCTGGAAAGCTTTAATCAGTTATTAAATATAATATTAAAACGTTTAAATGTGATACTGGTATTTTAAAATATATTTATTTAAATATGATAAGAATAGTTGTTTAATATTTGTTTAATTTTTAAACTAATCCATACACAATCAACAAATATAATGTCGAAGTCATTTATAATCTGTAATTCATGGCCGTCATTCCGTTTGCTTAGGTATTATCGTACTTATTCCGTTGGCTGACACCGCCTCCAAAAATAACAATAATATTACATTATTTGTAATAATTTGATTATCTTTTAAACAATCTACAAATAAATATATTTACAGACTCTTAAAGAAATATCCTTAACAATACTTTTACAATACTTAATGAAAAGAACCTATTCTATAAATTAAAATTAAATAGAAATAATGGCTGATTTATTGTTGTAAAATCAAAATACAAGTAATTATTTATTACTTTTTAGTGCAATTTTTGTCTTTGAAGTCGGTTCTTTTTTTTTGTGAAAATTAATTTTATTTCTAAATTTTTAGTGAATTCCAATTCTATAAATCCGTGTGGTGACGGAGTGAAAACACAATATGTCACCACCTCATTTCATCCCATGGGTGTCGTAAAAACCGACTAAGGGACTATCCGTGAATAGAGATTGAGATATAAAAAGAAGGAAAACTTAAAATTAAACCCTATACCAATCCGCCTGGCCAGCGTGGTATTAGTAGGCCAAGTATTTCTCCGTCACAGAAGGAGGCCCGTCCCTGCAGTGGGACATTACTTTGTCGGAATATGGGTAGACCTACGAAACGCGCTGCTTATATGAGACAGCGCCGATTGAATGAAACAAACGAAGAAAGGGATAAACGCCTTTTAATGTAGGAAATCTACCTCCAATGTCATTTCAAAAGAGACTAGTGAACAACGGAGGACCTACATGCAAAAAGTTTTAAATAGGGAGAACATCGAAAAGCGTAGCCACCGTCTCGGCATGGTTAATTGGTAATAATAATTAAGTTAATTAAAATTAAAATAAATCAAATAAATATAATAATTATTATTATCAATTTGTTATATCTAAAGAATAAGTTTAAAATAAATTAAATGCAATTCAACAATTTTGTCTATTTATAATCCGTTATTAATTCCTATTTTAATTTAAAATAAGAATTTCATTCAAGTCTTAAACCACACCTGCGATTACATTCATAATGTTAAGTTTTCATCAATACAATTAAAATAAGCCCAAACACAAGGTAGCTGCTGTATGCCGTTGAGGAGTTTCTTCGACCCTCAGTCGTCTTTATCATGAGATCATGTTTGTGTAAAGTTGTGTAAAGTTTTCATCAATACGAATAAAATAAGCCCAAACACTCGGTAACTGCTATATACCGTTGAGGAGTTGCCTCGACCCTCAATCTTCTTCATCATCAGATCATGTTTGTGTAAAGTTTTGTAAAGTCTTCATCAATACAATTAAAATAAGCCCAAACACAAGGTAGCTGCAATATGCCGTTGAGGTGTTCCCTCGACTCACTCTGGTCTCCAGGATCTGACCAGTTCTTACTCTTGACTATTTGGTAGTGACGTCAGAGATGCACATGTATGACAAGATTTTACACAATGCGTCCCTACAATTTTCAAGAGATGCCCTCGATTTCTCTGGGATACCGTCATCCAGATCCAGATCTGGTGACAATGGGACCAAATGGGAAGCATACCCATACGAACAAAAAAAAAATTTTTCAAATCGGTCTAGCCGTTTTCGAGAAATCAGGTAACAAACACAAAAAATAAAAAAAAAAATAAAAAAAAAAAAAATACAACCGAATTGAGAACCTCCTCTTTTTTGAAGTCGGTTGAAAAATCTTATTTGTTATTGATCTTATATATATATATATCAGGCCACCAGAACCAGAGCGGCCCAGACCACAATTTGTGATTTTTTTAGTTAGGCACGCCAATGCCCCCTTAAAACCCCTAAGTTTATAGACAAAATGATTTTAAGTTAATTTAAAAATAAAATCATAGATGGCGTTATAAAAAAGAGTTTTGCCATTTCGAATTTTAAAGTAATAGTGATAGAGCACAGTGACCCAGATCACTTGGGTCACTATGGTTTTCGGCGCCATTTTGGCTCATGTGACATGAGTTACTCTGGTTTTGAAACTTATGTTTTTACGAGTAGAGATTATTATTTTTGTACTTTTTATTAACTGAATAGTGTTTTTTAGAAATAAGTGTGTATTCATTTGTTATTATTTTATGTAAGCGTGCAAGAAGTTTGCAGTACTGCAATAAGTTTAAAGGGAAGAATATCAATTTATTAGTCAATAGTTTTTTGTTTTTTGGCGGCAACTAATTCATACTTATAAATTACCATAATTTATAGTATTTTTGTTTAGGATAGATCTAACTGGAGTTACAATGAGTGTAAATAAGAATGAATCCACTAACTACATTGAAGTTGACTTAAATGGCAAGTTTATCTTTCTAGAGTTCCGTAGTAAAACAATGTAAGTATGAAGTTTTTCGCGGGTCTTGGATAGTTAATTTGAAAAAACGTTTTTGAATGTAGGGGCGTTACAAGCGGGTAAGAAGCTTACTATAATATATGATCTTAAGATTATAAATTATATATTAGGCCATCACAGACTACAAAGATATGATACTTATCACTATAGTTTTCCCACATCAAATTCCTGTAACTAAGCTTTTCTTATTATCCGACTTCAAATGAGGAGGAGGTTCTCAGTTTTTTCATGTTTGGAACTTCATAACTCAGTCAATTATAAACCGATAAGAGAGAAAGAAAGAGAAAGAGTTTTCACTCTGATTAGTCTCATGTCATTTTTATCAAAATAGGTTTAGTAATTTAGTTCTTGGTATTACATAGTATTATTTATTACATAGTAATACCAAGAACACCATACCATTATTATTAAGTCTCTAGCTTAAGTGGGTTTTTTAACTGGAAATTAATAATAAAAAAAAACCATGTGGTATTTACTACCACACGGTTTTTTTTTATTTATAAAGTCCTGTATAGAAGACAATCGTGTGGTGACGGATTAAGAATACAATATGTTACCACCCCATCTCATCCCATGGATGTAGTAAAAAGCAACTAAGAGACTTTCCGTGAATATTATCTTTACGAAATAAAAATAATGAAAACTTAAAATTAACGGCAAGACGGATTGATGGTATCGGGTATACAATCCGTCTGGCCAGCGCCAGCAGCTTGCAAACTTTCATGTTCATGCTTACAAAGTTTAAGAGGGAATCAAACCAGAGTTTTAAATGGTTTGTTATTACTCACAATTGCCTTATTTAATACGAGACAAATGTAAACATTTGTAAATTGAAATGTAAAATGGAAACTGGACGTCTGAAAAATGCAGTAATAGAGTTTGTAGTAAGTATCCTTTCTTCTTTAAAACCTAGACAGCAGTGGCAAAGTTTAGTAATTTTTAACTGTGTAAACTTAGATTAAGTAGAATAAAATTAAAGTCAATAAGTTAATGAAATGAATTGAGTTGAGACGTCTGCTTAGCAGCCATGAACTATACCTCGTCACAGAAATCGTTTATTTATCTTTTAATCTGGGTTGGTATAGGATCTTGACACGCTAGTCTTATATGATGTTAGGTAGGTATCCTTCGGAATATTAACTACGTCGGTCTAATTATTCGATATTGAGCCAATTTTCCAAAAAAAATCAAGCGTGTGAGAGACTAGACAAGAAAAACTTATATAACTTACTCCTAGTTTGGCTAATAAAAGCTTTAATATTTGCATTCGATTATTGGCACTTTTATCCATTATTTTGTATGTAAACCTAAAAATTACCAAAAGTGCGATGATATCATTAGAAGCCTTATTTATTTAGTTTATTATCATGTTGTGACATTAAAAAATAGACTAGTATAAGTATTAATGGCATTGGAAACGATTCGAAACTAGTTGTCTAAGTGCAGTGTTTACGTGTTATTCAATGTATGGTTTTGCCCACGTAAATGAAATGTTATTTTTTATTATAAAAAGCTAAACTAAACCTATTTATTAAATAAATAACCATACCAGATTGCCCTAAGACGCGCTAAGTGTTTATAAATAAGCTAAAATGAATACACTCTTAAGTTAAAAATAAACTAAGAAAAAAAATTTAAGATAAAACATAAATTTAATAAAAATTACACATTAAATAAGTTAGTTTTAATTTTAATTTATCCCATTTATGTTTAAAAAGGCCAACTTGCATTTAAATCAAAAGAAAAGGTTATAAGCTTCATACCTTGTGGCCCATCCCACTACACTATTTTTAAATTTATTGTTAATGCTAAATGCCATAGTGGCCCATGTCCAAATAAAATGGCAAATAAGTAAAATAACGATTGTTTTAATAGTTTATCTAAATTTTATCAATAACTACATCCTATTTTTACAAATAATAAACATACTGTCCATAGATTTTTTTTAAATTACATTAACTTAAAATTTCGCATAAACTCTTTTAGCAGATATCCACATAATTGTATTTTGGGTCTGGGCCACTCTGGTTCTGGTGGCCTCAATTATATATATAGATATATCTCTTAAGTTTTTAGTAAAAATTATATGGAAAATAGTCATAGTTGTGACGTCAAAATATAGTTGCCATGTTACATTATTTGAGTTTCTTCTCCAGATCACTTAGTTTCCCCTAGGATCTCTCATTTTAGCTAAAGCTCTGTTCAAATAAAGATTTGATCAAAGGCCTTAGAGCAAGTTTTATTGGTTATATTAAACTTATAACTAGTCTTGCAATAAATATTGTTACATAATATTAGATTTGTAAAGGAAAACTAAGAAAATTATTGCTTGGATATTTTTTTTATTTTTGCAAATTATTGCTCATTAAAAATGTATATCATTTTAACATCACAATACGGTATGATCTAAGTAGTTTTAATTAACTAGGTACACTTAATTATCTACTACGTGACCATGATTTCAATAATTTTCCTTTATATTACGACTAAAGGAAATCTATAGAGTTATTCACGGAAAATAATGAAAAGCGAATTAAATAGAATGAATTAGGTAGGTACATAAAATTACCTTGATCATATCATGTCTAATGAATATAATCGCGGAAAACTTAAGTAATAATAAATGTAGAAGGTAAAATTAGTTATTCAGTTATCTAATATGGTAGCAAGTAAGCTTAGGACACCCCTTAACGCTCAGGAGTTACCATAGTCTATAGACGCTTACAAGAAATGTCTTTTACCTCGTAGGTAAAACAAACTCTTCAGACCACAGACTTACATTCAGAAGTGTGCTTTAGATCATGCAAATTATACAACCTTTTCCTCTTTTTATAAGGACTGTATTTTCGGGTTTGACGGGGATGTATGAAGATTTGTGCAAATATAGACTTTCTTCCCATGAATCGTTTTAATACTTTTCCTACTTCAGTACATACCAGTGACAAGATGTAGACTATTAAGTTACGAAATGGAAGGAGTAGACAAAACCGTTGTTAATCCTAAATAATCAATACAAAGTAAAAAAATAACTTACCGCTGCAAGTCCACAAACGAATCTCACTGCAACAAGCACCATGTAATGTAACCTCGCTGCCTGAGGACACAGTATCGTGAGGAATCCAGATATCAACATGGTAACAAACACCAGTTTTCTTGGACCCCAGAACTCGGCGGCTGTACCTGCTATCAAGCAGGTTATCGCGTAACCCCAGAAGTAGCCTGATAGGACGTAAGCTTGCTCCTGTGCAGTCCATTCGAAGGTTACCACGCCTTCTGGCTGTAGGAAAAAAGAATTCGTCTTAATGTTCATCCTATTAATATTGTAAAGCGAAAAGTTTGTAAGTAGCGATGTTTGTTACTCTTTCACGTACAAACTACTGTATGGATTTTAATGAAACTTTTTAATAAATTTAATTTTAAATAATACATCAGAATACATATTTATTTAAATAAAAATGACTGATTTGATTTTGGTCTATTCATATTGTCCAGAATCTCAATATCCAATATCTGCTCATCCATCGGGTTACCCGTCGTAGCTTGGCCGTCAATGCAACGTGTGAAGGGTCTGTCCACCATGCGTTTTTCAGTGCGGGGTCGCCATTCCAGAACCTATCTGCCCTAAGGTCTGTCAGTGTTTCACGCTATGTGTCATCGTGCCTACAGCCACTGTAACCGAGCAATCCTGAGCGCTATGTCGGTCTCTTTCGTTCTCATTTCTGATTTGATCATGTAGTTTACATTTCAAACAATCATAGTAATTAGAAAGAAAACATATTGTATTGAATCTATTCATTAATGAAAATGTGTTAATACAACATAACAACTAATAGTTTTTTGAACTCACTACAGCGCCTCATATTTCGTTGTAAACAGTTGTTTAAAGAAACAATAACTATGATTAAACCTTATTTATTACACACTAGCTGCTGTGCCCGCGACTTCGTTCGCGTGGCGGATGTTACTTACTTCGCAATTCGATTTAATACTGAAAAATCGTTTTTACTACACACGAATTATAAAATTAACGAACGAACCAAAACCTTTTCAAAAACAGATCTATGAAGACTGTGTCTAAACTTATACTGAAAGACATGAGCGAACGTCATTCTTTCAAGTAAAATCTTAATACCGCGATACTGAAAATGACGTCACAGGCACAATGCCATCTGTTGTCAAATTTGTAAGTTAAAATAAATGACATCGCTTTTTTCATCATAACAGCCCATTAATGTCCCACTGCAAGGACGCGCCTCCTCCCGTGACGGAGGGATACTTGGCCTACTAATACCACGTTGGCCAGTCGGATTGGTATAGGGTTTAATTTCAAGTTTTCCTTCATTTTTATTTCGTAAAGATAATATTCACCGATAGTCCCTTAGTCGGTTTTACGCCACCCATGGGATGAGATGGGGAGGTGACATATTGTATTCTTGCTCCGTCACCACACGGATAATCGCTAATTAATTTTGAATAAATACATTTGCACGCCACGTTATGGTGCGGCAGAATTACCTGCCTCGGTGGCGCGGCGGTCGCATTACATGGCTGGCGTGCATGAGGTCGCGGTTTCGATTCCCATGGAGGACAATTGTGATACACAAATATTGTCCTTAGTCTGGATGTTCTTTGTGTCCGTTAAATTGATATTTTTAAAGGCTAGTGTGAAGACTTATAATAATTGATATTACACAAACGATTCATGGTTAATTTTATTAACATTTAAAAGGAATAACTTATTAATAGCACTTAATAATAAAATAGTTATATATTATTTAAAAACTCATTTATTTTATGATTACTACTGGTAACGCCATCTCGTGAACAAAAGCAACGAAATTTAAATTCATTCAACATTGAACCAAATCCATTTTTCATGACCCCTGATTTGTATTGGACTGTTCTAATAAAGAGATCTAGCGATATCTCGAGTATTACTTATCCGATTCCGATTGTTTTATTATAGTATAGATAGATACCTACTTTAAACTTAATACCTAAAAACTACGTATCTATGTATTTTAATATCTAAAGCGCGCTTATTCCGAGAAGAGTCAATAAGAACCACGTCCGTTCGCATTAAGAGTCAATGTGAATGAAATTATATAGATGCACCGGTTGGCCGTTTCGGACGTTAAACAAAAATCAACCGTACTGCCGTACTCATACTGGCGCGGCGACATTTGGAAATTTTCTTTCATCTAAATCTTGTGTGTTTATAAACCGATTTCTATAATTTTTTTTTTATGTATAAGGTATTAAAGTGTACTTTTGAAATATGGGAGTTTGAAAAAGATATGTCTATGCAAATTACAATATATTTATGTATTTAATACACTTTGAAGAAAACCCTAACGATTAAACAGGTTATTGTGACTAATATATAAAAGATAGATATATACTATTCAGGACTTTTTTGTTCATCGTTTGAAGACCATTATTTTTGTAATACATATTTTTGGCGTATGATCAACGTATGCGATGATAAGAGCTCGAACGCGCTTTTTTTCAACCGACTTGTTTCAAATTTTTTGCCACTGCTCAGCTCCTATGTGTCTTAGCGTTATGTAATACAGCCTATAACCTGCCCGGGAGTATGGACTACAATTGTACCAAGTTTGGTTAAAATGCCTTCAGTAGTTTTTGACCCATGCGTGCACATACAGACAGACAGACAGACAGACAGACAGACAGACAGACAGACAAAAAATTTATTGATTGCATTTTTGGCATTAGTATCGATCACCATTCATCCTCCAATATTAATTTTTAACATATATTCAATGTACAGAATTGATCTCTCTACAGTTTTATTATAAGTATAGATGTTCTAAGAAATTTACGATTACTGTATATTTGTGTTCATTTGACGATCGTTGTGGCGTATTGGTTATAGCGCTATGCAAAAGTCTCTGGTTCGATTCCTGCTCAATGCTAATTTTTTGTATGAACATAAATGTTCCTATTGTTCTGGATGATTTTTATATACCTTTATACTGTATTAACAAAATAAAGTATGTAAGTATGTTTACATGATGTCAAGTACCCATACACATGCTTTGTTTAATTTGGGATAAGTTGGCGTTATGTATGTATGTGTCAAGAATTAAAATTTATCCCCTTATTTATATCTCAACAAAGCTTGTCCTTAACACATTCTATCAGAATAGGTATGCTGTATAGCTTCCACTTACTACTCCACAAACCTACTTCGCAATTAGAAGATTGGGATTGGGGAGAAAATTTAGTCATAAGGTGGGTAAATTTTCTGATTAAAATGTGTAATAAGTTATCTTCACTAATATTATAAAGAGGTAAAGTTTGTGTGTTTGTGACGTTGTAGGGGGTAATCTCTGGATCTACTGAACCGATTTTAAAAATTCTTACTGTGTTGAATAGTCCATTTATCGGCGAGTGTCATAGGCTATAAACTAAGTATCACGCTATGACTAATAGGAGTAATGAAATATGTTTAAAAAAGGGACGTGTTTTGTTTTCGCGCTACGAAGTGGGCACGGGTCAGCTAGTTAAATATATTAGAGAGTCGCTAAAGCCATGTTGTTTACTCTTAAATCTGTCCAAGACATTTTTGTCCGCTATTACACAATAACCTACATAGTAAGTATAACTATAGTGAAAATAACTAGTATGTTACCTGTCTCAATTCTCGTTTGGTGACCACAGATGAGTTGTATAACGATGTGTCGTTTGTCACGATCGCCATGCATTCGCTTTTCACCCTGTGAAATGTAAATAAATATAAGTATTAATGAAAATATAAGATGAAGTAAGGTTCAGTCCTGTTTATATAACATGAAATTAATAAGTAAAGGAAATTTTAACAGATTTTTTAAATATTATTTTAACAATCATTGCGACGATGTTGTACAAGCAGCCGCATAAGCGTCCACTGCTCCATATCAGATCAGAACAGCCCACTAATGTCCCACTGCAGGGACGGGCCTCCTCCCGTGACGGAGGGATACTTGGCCTACTAATACCAAGCTGGCCAGACGGATTGGTATAGAGGGTTTAATTTCAAGTTTTCCTTCTTTTTATTTCGTAAAGATAATATTCACGGACACTTAGTCGGATTTTACGACACCCATGGAATGAGATGGGGTGGTGACATATTGTATTCTTACTCCGTCACCACATTATTACTTTTGTAATACATAATATTGATATGTGTCAGTGTTGCAGAACTGTTGATTATTTACATTGTGTGACATTATTTTGAACACAATACAATCGTTAAACATAATCAATTTTATAGTTTGGTATAAAACATTGAATTTGTGTCAAGGCATGACATCTATTTCCTCTTTTGTGGGACATTATTAAAATTGGAGTAAGTAGGTATGTTTAATATCGTTTTTTTATTAAATGTAAATATATTTTTTTATAATAATTAAAAACCGTATTTAAACCAAAGCTGATCACCTATACCTATTTAAACCTGCCACGACAATCAAAGTTAGCAACCAGAAAAAAAGAACCTATCTTAATTTAGTAATTAAACACCTAAAGATTATCCCAAACAAATTAAGTTTATTTGTATCATCGCCATTCCCTTAAGGTTGTGCAACCTGTATACTTATACCAAATATCACTATGTGGTAGATAATTGGTGTATTGACGTCATGCAGTAATTACAAATAGCGCATATTTGCAAGACCAGTACTCTTGAGCCTTTATTATGAATTGATTAAGCTCACTTGTGTTATATGCATGTATTAATATGAATGCTTACAAAAGGGGCACGTAGGTAAAGGCTTTATCAATGTTATTGATTTGCAAGAATGTAGATACCTATAGAATAAAGTTGATACACGAACAATAATACCTAATTCACTAATAAGTATTTGCTAGCGACTTCGGCCGCGTTGATGTCGTTTTCTGGACAATGCAGCCAATCCAAACAATAACCCAAGTAAGCGTTAGTGGCGGTTTCAAGGCGGAACCTAACCTTACCTAACCTAACCCACCCTACAAGCACATTGTAAGTAAAGTACGCAAGTTTAAAATAGTTTTATTTACATTTTCAAACAAAATTATAAGGGTAGAATACAATACTGCCATGTTTCTATAAAAAAAGTTACTCAATGTAATAGCAATTTTTACTCTCAGTAAACGATAAATCATAGAGAAAGTTTAACATTTTGATTCAATAAATTACTAATATTCTTAAAAACACATACTTATACATTATCTTATAATCCGCATCTCATAAAAAATTGAGTCACATCGTATCACGTGCTTGACCACGCGTGACGAACTCAAAACGCATGAATTCATAATAAATATATAACTTTAGTTATATCACGTGTTAAAATAAATTAACAAACTGGTACTATAGTACGCGCCCAACTAGCTTGGTCGGCCCTGAAGCATATGGGAAGATGTGACTAAATTCCCAGTTTCCTTCGATTATAAATTCGGGGGAAGATGCGACGAAATTACCATTTTCCCCAGGGAAAAGTGTACGGGGAAAACTGAGAGTACAGGTACAGAAACAAAGAAAGAAAGGTGACGTCGGTGGCGCGACGGTAGCGCAAGCGGCTGCAGTCCACGAGGTTGTGGGTTCGATCCCCAAGTAGGACAATAATTTGTAAGATCTACAAATTATTGTTAAGATCTACGTAAATGTAAGATCTACAAATTATTGTCCTGAGTCTGGGAGTTCTTTATGCCCGTTAATTGATGTTTTTAAAGAGTCCCCGCGACACAGGGCATGATCCCTAGTGCGGGAATTGTCTGTTTAAAGAAAGAAAAAAAAATCGCCCTCTCCTGACGCTTCCCACTGCGCCGCGCCGCGCCGTTTAGTTCCTAAGCTGACATCTGCGCAACCATTTGCAACAACTTTAACCCGGCCTAGTAAGTTTGCGCGTACTGTATATTATCACGTGTCAAATTACATTAATCAAATTGTACCAGAATATTTTGTACGAAGGCCGCAACAGATCTCGCCTTCAATTTGCAATTAATCAGTGTTAAAGCAAATCGAGGCCATCTAACACTTTCACGTAAATACCCAACTTAAATAAACATTTACGAGTATATTTATAAACATTATAATATCTCATTTTGTGTTATGAAAATAGTAATACATAATATGGACATGACATTACAATGTTATGTTATGACTATTTATCTTCTGTTTCTATTGTCTATTGTAAATAACTTCTTACAGTATATTATTAAGTGGACTTTAAAAATCTGAGTTACAATAACATTTCTTATTTCGTAATTCTAAACAGGTAAACAGATTGCTAACGTTATAAATATCTTAAAAAAGTTTTTATGCCTTTTTTATTCCAGCCCACCCATAAACACAGTCCGACTAAAATATTTACGTTTTAAGAAAACTACCTATGATAGAAAAACACGAGACAGTTTTTTTTTTCATTGTTCATCACAACCGTTCACCGGGTATAGTATAGTTGGTTGCGGGACACATACGAGTATATCTAATATAATATAATGTTTTTATAATATATCCGATGTACACTCAAGGAATTTAATTGTTTAGCAATTTGCTTAATTTTGAAATCGGTCAGGTTACTATTTACCGACTACAGACGACGGATGACGAACCCCGACGTCTTGGGAGTCGTAAAATTAATTAGACAAGGTATATATACCTAGCCTTGTCTATCTATGACAGACAGGTATTTTGTGTTAAAATAAAATTCTTCAATTTTATATTGTTGACAGACCAAAGTTAAGTCAAACTAAACTAGACCTTATCTACCATCTCCATCAAACAGTATCCTTAGTCCGAGTTTGTGTCACTATTAACAATAAAGTATATCGAGTAGCATTTGCTGTTCTGATTGGTTCAATGCATTGTATTGATAATACTGTCAAAATTTTATTTTTTACTCTTTGGACAGAATGGTGGAAGTTTGTAAACAAAGAAGTTTGAAGTGCAATTCATACTTATTGGTTATATTTTATATTATGTCAATTTTGAGGTGTAATATCTTTCAAATTCGCTAGGATTATTTTGGTATATAATACGACTAAATTACGTAGGTTGTGTACCTGCTAAACAATTAAATTCCTTGACCGTACCTACTTAGCACCCTTGGAAGAATGAGGTAAAGACACGAAACATCCATCCATCCGTAACCTTCCAAAGGAATTTAATATGTTACCTTAACCCGTTGCATTACGACACATTTTACAACAAACTGTCTAAGTAGTTTGATAACAATGCACAATTATTAAACTATAAACAGTTCTTATCAGATACACAGGTTCACATAATCATTGAGTAAAGATTACAAATCATTAAGGGTAATAAAAGTAGCTGCTGTTGATAGTTAGATTTCATTTACACATGCTAATAAACATAGTTACTTCACACTAATCAGATATTTGATAAGTATCTGATTTTTAATTAAGTCGTGTTAATTAAATGTATGTTCTAAAAACTATTAATGTTAAAAGACGGCTTTTTTTCATTAGTTAGGTATTCAGTATTAACTGTTCGTAGTACTAGTATTTCTGTAGTTTTCCGATATTAAAAGAATACCATGAAAATTGAAACCATCTTAAAATCTATATGTAATGAATTTAATTATTCATTTTAATGAAATCTCCAACAAAATATGCACACGTACTTTACAAAGTTTGAATCTTTGTGCTCTAAAAGAGCATTACGAAAATCATCATATCATCATCATAACAGCTCAGTAATGTCCCACTGCAGGGACGGGCCTCCTCCCGTGACGGAGGGATACTTGGCCAACTAATACCAAGCTGGCCAAATAGATTGGTATAGGGTTTAATTCCAAGATTTCCTTCTTTTTATTACGTAAAGATAATATTCACGGATAGTCCCTTAGTCGGTTTTAACGACACCCATGGAATGAGAAGATGGGGTGGTTACACACTGTATTCTTACTCCGTCACCGGAGACAAAAATAATAACATTTAATGTAATTGTCACATTACGTTACGACACGTAATTAGTTGTTATCAAAATAATAATAAATAACATTATGAATGAATGCTTTCATAGCGATGTAACGTGAGCGAGCCTAGTCCCAAGTTGGGCTACAGATTTATACCCACAGTATTCCTCTATCTCTCTTCGTGTGGTGACGGAGTAATAATACAATATGCCTTTACGAAATAAAAAGAAGGAAAACTTGAAATTAAACCCTTAATACCAATCTGTCTGGCCAGCGTGGTATTAGTAGGTCAAATATCCCTCCGTCACGAGAGGAGGCCCGTCCCTGCAGTGGGACATTAATGGGCTGTTTTTTTTTTCATTTTACTCTCTCACCCGTGAGTCACAGGAAAATTGAAACATTTTATCAGTTCACAAAATTGATAAAGAAGTGGATTTTACCGCTACAAAATTATTGTTTTCTTATATATTGAAAAATCTATATCTTATCTTATCTTAGAGAAAACACTATCAGAGGGCACGAGGCAATTCCGTCTAAGATGAAGACAGATTTAATCATGTAAGATAAAGTATCTTATCACTTTAAGAAGCATATGTACCTATTTAGTTGTTGATTGCGATAATATGCATTTCATAACATTATCACGTTTTGTAATAGCAAAACAAAACGGTTTGAACGTAAAGTAGAACGACAAAAAAACAAAAAGGAAAATTAATTTATTCCTTACTAGCTGACCCATGCCTACTTCGTTAGGCGGCGAAAAAAACGCGACACTTTTTTAAACATATTTCATTACTGCTCCACTCCTATTAGTCATAGCGTGATACTATATAGCCTTTGACACTCCCCGATAAATGGACTATTCAACACAGAAAGAATTTTTAAAATCGGTTCAGTAGATCCAGAGATTACCCCTTACAATGTCACAAACACACAAACTTTAACTCTTTATAATATTAGTATATTACAAGTGATGGATGCCTATTGATTCGGCAATGTTATATGAACTGAAAGATAATGGAAAAGTTCTAGACAGGACCCTGAATTTGTCTATATGCACGGAATAGCTAGCTAGCATATGCACCGCCCAAGGTTTTGCTATCAAAAATATTTTGCCCCTCCGCACTTAGCATTAAGTTACTTTGAATGGAAACCAATAAGCACCACCCTTATCGTTTATTTAATTTAATTGTCAATTGGGCAAATTGACACATGTTTTCTAACAAAAAAAAATTATATTACAACAATACTAGAACAACACTACATACTTAAAAATAAATAAATATGTATTTGAATTGAGAATTCCAAAACAAATCATAGAATTGTCGTCTATGGCGCGAACGCAAGCGTCATGGCAACAGGTTTTTGCTTATTGATTATTAATTAGGTAAATATGCAAATTGCTTAATCAATTAATATAATATTGCATGACATGATATCAAGCATGATACTTGTAATATCTATACTAATAGTATAAAGAGGTAAAGTTTGTGTGTTTGTGACGTTGTAGGGGGTAATCTCTGGATCTAATAAACCGATTTTAAAAATTATTTCTGTGTTGAATAGTCCATTTATTGGGGAGCGTCATAGGCTATATAGTATCACGCTATGACCGATAAAAGTGGAGCAGTAATGAAATATGTTTAAAAAAGCTTAAAACGTTTTTTTCGCCGCCCAACGAAGTGGGCATGGGGCAGCTAGTAGTTTAAAAGAAGATTAGTGTAACATCCGCAAGGCACAAAACAAAAAATAGGCCTTACTTTAAATATGTACACTTTTGTTCGTGGCCGCCTATATTTATCATCATCCCAGCCGTGATCCAAGACCGGGGATCCACTATGTGATATATTCCCTACCCTGCTTATTCATATCGCCCTTTGTCATAAATATCAGAACCTTGCTAGCTTGAATTCTGCTCTCGCAACATTTACTGTACAAAATTAATGACTATGCAAGCATGTACTCCGATGCACTTTATTTGTATTAAGACATGCAATGTCATTCGAAAATGTACCTTATTACAAGGCAGTAAGGTATACAGGAATCTCGATTGATGTACATATTGTTGTGTGTACCTGTCGATGTCATTGCAATGATATTGATCATTGTCTTCTCTTGCTTCACTGACTTCAATGTAGGTTCTGTTAGTGTCTTATTGTCCCTAGTGTAATAACTTAGTACTAATATAACCATTACGTTACAACAATCACCGCTTAATATGTACCTACTTATAGATGCAATGTAGGGACAGACCTCGTTCAATAAGTGATAAGTACTTACTTTATTAATCATTAGGCGCTCAGGATTGCCCGGTTAAACTGAGAACTGATAGCCGTTGGGGCAGAACAGTTCTAGAATGGCGACCGCGCACCGGGAAGCGCAGGGTGGGGAGACCCCTCATAAGGTGGACCGACGATGTGGTTAGGGCAGCGGGAAGCCGATGGATGAGGAAAGCACAAGACCATCCAGGATGGAAACGTTTGGAAGAGGCCTATTTCCAGCAGTGGTGGCGTCTGTAGGCTGATATGGACTTACTTCATTGCCGATCGTGTTTTTTTTCCTATGACTGAGATAATTGCCTGCACATCCTCCCACCCCACTTATCATTTTAAGATTGTGTTATATATTTGATACCTTTTCTTGCTAAAACGCTGGACTGGTTACAAATAAATTCGAAGGTACTCCTAGGTGCTTAGGCACCTGAACCTATTAATAATTGAGCCAAATCATTTTTCGCTGCTCTATTTATTGTTGTTGCTCTTATGAATATTCATCTACCCATAAGAGTGTTTCTTTCTTTTTGACCCATAAATTACAATTCACGGAGAATAATAAAAATATTGATTTTCATATGTTTTGGTTACGTACTTATAAAGAATTACGTTTGTTTTACATCGAACAAAGTGACAGTTCTTTTCCGTATAATAACGGAAACAGCTGTTTATACACTGTCTCGTTATTTGGGCCATTGTGCGCGTGTCGTAGTTATGACGACTATGTAATAATGTTGACTGTTACAAAACATATAAGTACAGAAATTGATCTACATAAAAGTAAGCTCAAGGCACGCGGCGCGCTCGGTGTTTTCCAGGAGTGTTGTGATGAGCAATGCGAGCGCGAAAGTCATAATATTTTCTCAATAGCAAATATGTTATGAAACAAAAATAAACAAATGAGTGGTTTATCTTAAACAACTAAATACGAATGCCTTACTGATCTCAGTCAAAAGATGTCCGCTGCTGGAAAAAGACCTCCTTAAAACGCCTTAACCTTCGTCTGTCCCGTACCTACGTTTTTAGGAATGCGATTGCTATTTTAGAACCTTGCATTTCTTACGGCAGTAGACTCTGCGCGCAACATACTCTGCCCAATGCCACCTTAAAGTAGGCCTGTGCCATATTTTGCGCATAAACAAAAAAAGGTATAATACAAAAGTAAGTAAGTATATGAAATTAACTTCTGTACCTTTCTGTTTACTGGCTGTTATCTGTAACAACCCTGCCTAAACTGTGTTAAGTACAAGTTGTTAGCATGTTTGCTTAGATAATGGACAACAATTTGTCTTTTTCTGCTAATAATATGGATGAATGAATGAGGGAGACACAGAACAACGTAATGTGGAAATATTCCGTGGATATGTCCAGCAGTGAACGACGATTGGTTGATATGATGATGATGATGATAATATGTATGTATTTACAAATTTAAGATAAAAAATCCAACGAGATTTTTTCAGTTGTGTAGGTAGTACCTATTGTAGGTACAATCACTGCTTAGCTTGGAAAAATAAAGCTTGTTCTAAATTTGTGAGTTATCATTACAGAACAATCTATACTAATATTATAAAGAGGAAAAGTTTGTGTGTTTGTGACGTTGTAGGGGGTAATCTCTGGATCTAATGAATCGATTTTAAAAATTCTTTCTGTGTTGAATAGTCCATTTACGGAGAGTGTCATAGGTGTCATATTATCACGCTATGACTAAATGGAGTGGAGCAGTAATGAAATATGATTAAAAAAGGGACGCGTTATATATTATATTTTTGTTATTATCTGTGCAGACAAGCCGTGCAATATTACTTATATACTATATAGAAGGAAAACTGATTTGATAAACAATTTTTAATTTAATCAATATCCATAGCCATCATAGTAGGTTTTTAAAATACTTTAGTAGGTAATAAAATGTTTGCAACACCAAGTGGACTCTTCATCTCTAAATATCTCGAGTTTATTTTATCGTGTAACGTAAATATTAAAACCTTATTCTACTTCATAATAGTTACGGTTTGAAATAAAATAAATACCTAGGAATACTTAATATTCATAATTAAAATAAAATCAAATCAATTTCACAGTGTTAACAGCTATATTATGAGAATATCTTTATTACATTTAAATAATATTTACGTATGCAAAACATTTTATTATTATATCGCACAAAGTGCGGTCTCTGAATCTGGCCCTTAGAGAGTCGCCTTTAAATACTTTTTAAAGCAAAAGAAATATCCACAAAATTTTTTATAAGAAATAGCCATAAGAATTTACTTTGTTTAGCTTTGACACTGCCTGTTCTCGAGTGTATCTACCAGTATTCTATTGCAAAATTAGTTCAGTCATGGTGGAGGTTTTGTGTTTTATATCAACTTAATTTGTGCGTGACTGTACACCTGCGCGAAGCAACTTCAGAGCGGACTAAATGTTTGGCGCGATCTATACTAGACAACGGATAAACATACTTAAATATTCTTTTTTAATACATACATACTTATATTATACATAGAAAACACCCAGACCAATGCAAACAATCATGTTCATGCACACAAAGATTTGCATTGAGCGGGAATCGAACCCGAGACCTTTGCGTAGCAGTCATGCTATATAACGACTACGCCACAGAGGTCGTCTTATCAGCCAAATGACGACCACTCGCAAGAACAAACACTTTAGATTAGACGTTTAAAGGATCGATGGTCAGGGCACATAGCACGTAAAACCGATAGCGAAGGAAGGTTCTGAAAAGGCGGGATGTCAATGCATGTGGGTAGGTACTTAGTTAGTACCTGCTAGAACTACCATCGTCAGATTGGTACAAGGTCTGTTTAAAGATTTTGTTAGCATGAACACATTTCTATGTATAATATGCATGTATTTACAAAAAAAATGTATTTATGTATGTATTCCGTTGTCTAGTAGGTACCCATAGTACAAGCTCTGCTTAGTTTGGGACTAGACGGCATTGTGTAAAAGTGTGAGGAATATGTGAGGAATCTCATTTAGTAAGTAGCCTTTTACAAGTCCGTCACCACACGACATTTTAATAACTAACTATACTAAATTAAATAATATAAGTAATAATAATCCTTTAAGTACTAATCATCATATTGCAAACTACGTTTAATTTAAAACTAAGTAATTGTTATAAATCGACACGTTTTGTAAATTAATGGTTCTGGCAGTTGTAGAAACAAGTTTGGCAAAAATGTGTGGCGCCACAAATATGTCTGTGTTACTGACACACTTTGTGAGATAGAACATACTTAATATTTGTGAATAATTTGTAACATACTCGTAAGCTTACATACAGCACTGACGGTATTTTCTAGTGTTTTGTAATGACGTAGGCGTAGGTATGCTCCTTTATAAAAATAATATAGACTAGATAATAACATAATAAAATACGAGTTTTTTATGAATGTTTAAAACTTTTTATAAATTTTAATAAATTGTTTTAGTGTATTTTTTAACCAAATAGTTTTATTTTATCTTAGTTATTTTTATTAATTAGGTGCTTTGGTCTTACATACCTACCACTTTAGTAAAAATGTCAATAATAAGAATACATTTTATAATTAATTTAATTATTATTATAAAATATTTATCACATAGGCAAGTAGGTGTACCTACCACATTTTTTGCCTTATTGAATATTTTTAGTCTGTATATTTTAACTTTATATGTTCAATAGGTATTTACGACAAAAAGTATAAGTATCTATTAAATACTTAGATGTTTATCCGATGTTATGCCCTAGTATAAGCTCTGCCTAGATTGGAACTTAATGCCGCTGCTGTCCGAATATTTTTCATTAAAATGACCAACACATTTTTTTACGACTGTGGCTCATGTAAGCCAGGATCACCAGCATGACCTCGAAAAAGTTCCCAAGTATACAATGTATAATGTACATATCAGTAATTGTACATTCAGTTGTAGTCGCTTAAAGAAAAATGTATAAAATCTATACTAATATTATAAAGAGGTAAGGTTTGTTTGATTGTGAGAATGTGTGTTTTGTGTGTTTGTGACGTTGTAGGGGGTAATCTCTGGATCTAATGAACCGATTTTAAAATTCTTTCTGTGTTGAATAGTTCATTTATCTATTTATTGTAAATAGTTAGTATCTGTATATTGTATCAAGCTATGATTAATACAATATACAGAGAGCAGTAATAAAATATGTTTAGAAAACGAACGCGATTTATTCGCCACCCAACGAAGTGGGCACGGGTTAGCTAGTTAGATATATAGATAGAATACTTACGATGTAGTAGTAGACTTATCAGGCACCATAGCAATGATGTTAACACTCATATTAACTCTCATCATATAGTTGACCCAACACGCGAAGAACATCATGATGGCCACGTTGAACCGCGCCGGTATCAAGTCTGAAACAAAACACAAAAAATTTAGAGGATTTAACGCCTAAGACCTATGATTCAACTTCCAAGCGAGAGTCCGTAGATGTTGATAAAGAATCTTTGGAATAAGTCCATTAACATTTGTTGCTAGGCTCCAGAGATAGGAACCTTCTCACAATACGTGCGGTGTCGAGCAGAACTGCCTTCTGCATCGGACCGATGATTCTTCTTCCAAACGAGAGTCCGTAGATGTTGATACCACAGACTCTTTGGAATAAGTCCATTAACATTTATTGCTAGGCTCCAAAGGTAGGAACCTTCTCACAGTACGGGCCGTGTTGAGCAGTACTGCCTTCTGCATCATACCCATGATCCAACTGCAAGAGTTTCCGTAGATGTTAATACTTAGAGACTCTTTGGAATAAGTCCATTAACATTTATTGCAAAACAAAATCAAGGTTGTCTTAGAATGTTAGTATGATTTTTGGGTGTTTTCCTTATCGTGTTAACATGCAAATCGATTACCAAATATTTAGATAAACATTGTGATGTAATATTATGCTTGAATAGTTTAGAATAACCTCGCTTAATAAAAACTTTATCATTCGGTTTTTTTTATTTATGCTTCTACACGGCACGCGATCGATGTAACCAGCATGTCAATTCTCGTTCCTTAAAAACGTTAAAAATAAAGTTAATTTAACTTTTAGTTGTCAAATTGTGACACAATAGGTATTCTTGTATTTATAATTTAAAATCTTTTTAAATTCTTGTAATCGTACTGTAACTAGGCTTAAAACGGCATTCTGTAATTTTTAAAGTGACAGTTGTAATTTTCGCGCTAAAATGAGTATTCTTGTCAATAAGAAACGTCAAAACCTTTGCGTTTATTTTAGGAACGGCAGTGCGCGTGCGCGAGGGAAGCGAAACGAGCGGGAAAAACAAGTTAGGGATATCGCATTATTACATTCAAAGACCCTGATTTTCATATTTTGTTTTCTTAGAATAGAAGTTTACGGAACTTATAATATTTTAATTTACCGAAGATAATTTCCTGTAGTTGATATATTAATGTTTTATTTCTGTATATGGAGTGTTAGAAAATCTATTAAAATTTCCAATCTTTTAAATTGTAAACCCTAAACTGGCAACTCTGTTATTTAACTCTTTTTTGCCATTTAACTTAATTTTAACTTTTTCTTTAACGGACAAGAATACCACTTTGGATTAATTAAAAATGAAATTTAAAAAAAATAAAAATTAAGTTAAATTAAATAGTATGTTTAGAGAATTGACCTGCTGATGTAAAATTAAATGCAAATAAAATCTAGGAATCAAAGCAACGGATGGTAGTTATGGAATGGCTTCACTCCATCCCCATCACTTTTTCAGTCAGTGCAGGATTTATATCGGCCGTTCTGGGAGGACTATAGTTGCAAAACTTCTGATTAATACGGAATAATACCGGAAAAAATCAGGGAAAATTTCATAAAATCAGATTTATTCAAAATTTATTTAATAAATATTTATATGTTTTATTTGCTGAAAAATAGTATTTTGCATCGATCGTCGATCACCGCCGCGCCGCGCCGGCGCCGCTACAACTTTGTGCGCCGGCCGCAGCCTCACGGGCGCGAGCCCGTCTGCACGACTCATGTAACGACGTGAGTGGTTCACGTTGTGACATGACTCTCGAGTTGTTCGGCAGCGGTGCCTGGTGCGGTAATGCCCGATTTACACATCGACAAGTACAGTAGCGAGTTAAGTAGTATTTTAAGATTAAGTTGATTTAAATAGAGTTCCATCCTACTACTACTACTACTACTTAACTCGCTACTGTACTTGTCGATGTGTAAATCGGGCATAAGAGAGAGAGGACATGCTTTGCGGAGGAGCTTTCCCCCCGCGAGTGAGTGAAAGATTCGATCGAATTTTCCGTTAAATATATCGCCCGAATATTAAACTAATCTAAAATAATAATATAAAACTATCGGTACCAGGCAAAATGCATAAATAGTTTATTTACAATTATTTATACTTACCTATAAATTATAATTATACACATAATAAATAAAAACATAATAATATAAATTTTATATTTAATTTTATAATAAATATAATAAAATAAATAAATCACGTGACAGTGCGATCAGTTGAAAAAATCCCAAAGTTCCGGTATATTTCGTTATTATTCCGATTTAATCAACTTGAATTATTTGGATTTTTTCCCGCTAGCATCTATAGGGAGGACACGACATACAAGTGCTTACCGATTGGGGCCTTTTTTCTCGAGTGTAAGGCGGTTATATAAATCAGACACCTGAGGTTTACCACCAATCTCAAAAGATAGAAATACTCAAAGCTCTAAATGTTTATGTTTTACAATGTTAATAAAATATAGAGGTGTTTTTGTATTTGAGGTTAACAATTAATCAGTTGTGGACCATGTCGGCCACAGCTACACTATCTAGAAGAGAGGAAATGGTTTCAAGACCTTCGGTCGCCTCTTGCGACCTTTACGGTATATAGAAGGGGAGGCAAGTTGTATTCTGAACTCATGGCTAAAAAATGATTATTTCACATTTTCCTTGTATTCTTCATATGCAAATCGAATTCTAAATATTTCGATAAACACTAGTATACATACTTAGTTTAGAAGAACCTCGTATAATAAAAACCTAATCATTCGTTATTATTATTATTTAATGGGAGTGATATTCTATTTATAATATTTTGTGGTTAGTCACAATCAGTGAGTTCTGTTTGTTAAAACACGTTTTCATTTTCATCTCGTTCTTTCTGAATTACGTAGGGTAGGTTGGGACTTGGGACATTGATACTGCATTTTGGAGATGTATTATTTCGGGAATTGTCTCTGTGAAGTCAAAGTTGTTCAAGGTTTCAATATGACAAAAGGATTACTGATGCTCACATATTTTGTAGGTCAAATAATTACTACCTAGTTGCAATTCATATAAACTTCTGTACTATAATATTATAAAAAGGTGAAGTTTGTTTGTTTGTGAGTTCGTGACGTTGTAGGGGGTAACCTCTGGATCACTCATCTGGAAAACTGTGTTGATTAGTCCATTTATCGGGGAGTGTCATAGGCTATATATTATCACGCTATGACTAATAGGAGTGGAGCAGTAATTAAATATGTTTAAAAAAGGGACGCGTGTTTATTCGGCGCCCAAAGAAGTGGGCACGGGTCAGCTAGTTTATTGATAAATTAAGATAGGTAATCTTAAAAGCTTAATATTTCATTTCTGGACACAGATGATTACGGAAATTTTCCAATTTAGTATGTAAATTGTCGACAAGAATGTATGACCTCATGGAACCCGTATTAAGTGTGCGGAAGATAAACTTTCGAATTCATTGTCAATAACAGACGGACATTCACACATGGCAAATACTACCTAGTACCCTAATACCTTATGTAGTAGTAAATAAGACTCATTTTCAATTGCGATTAGAATCTCGGCTGCTCTTGATGTTTACTATAATATTGTTGTCTATTCTTTATATGTTGTGAGTATAGTAAATAGATTTGTGTTGTTCAAATATAGCTCCTGCAGAATGTTATTTATTTATTTATAGGTTACTAACAAAACCTCTAAGTACAGATAGTTGTCACAATAATTAAGTAATATTGTTACACGAATCAAAGCCTCAAATACAATTCGATGAACGAGTTGACAGTAATGTCACCTTGGACGAAACTCACAGTTCATTGCGTTTAAAAATAATTAACTGTTAAGTTGAAGTAAATAATATTTCTACCTTCTACAAATCAAATGACGTTCGAAATGTACCCTTTGGTAATCTGTAATTATATGGCGTTTTATGGCAATATTATATTAATCCACAATAAACATGTAATAGCTGAAACACCGTTACTGAGGTGCTTTAAAACTTTTTTACTGAGGTGCTAAAGCCCGATTTACACATCGACAAGTACAGTAGCGAGTTAAGTAGTAAGTTGTTGATTTAGTTGATTTGAATAGATCTCCCTCCTATTTTTTGGCGAGTTAAGTACGAAGTAACTTGCCAAAAGAGAGAATTTCTTAACCCCATTGAATACAAAGCATAATATAAACAAAAAGGTACATAACAAACAATAAATTCTACACTTTAAGATTGTTTTTTTCTATGACCATGGCCTCTTACAACTATGAATAGATGTTTCGCGTGATAATGACAACAAAATGACTCAAACACGATATCAAACCAGTCGCTAACAAAACAATGGCCACGAGTTTGATCGCATCTTATAAATAATATCTACTTTTATTTATAGAAACTTTAAAAATAAAGGTATTTTATAGCTGTTTTTAGATATTATTAAGTCTAGGTATAACTGAGTACACTTTTATAAATATGCAACCTATATCTATAACACGGTCACATTATCTAGAGACCTCGCTGGAATGCGAACCTCCCGTCCCGTTCTCCTTTCAACCCCTGCGCTCGCCACCGGTGCATCAGTGCGATACTTCCAACGCGAAGGCGACGTGACGTCATCGACGCCAGGTCTCGAGATAATGGTGACCGGGTAGTAAAAAGTGTTTAAATTAGAAACGTAACTGTTTAATATAGACAATAATTTTACATTATTTCTAGATTTTTAAAGGTGACTTTAGACATATCTCAAGGCGGAAATTACGACGGGAAGGAAGAATTTACGACGGCAGTTTCATGGCAACTTTGGAAAATTGGCACTAACTAAGTAATATACTTATTTTAAATTAATTTACATAGTGTGTGCAAACATGCATGGCCCAGCAGCAATTTACGAACACCTTTTTAACCACAATAATTTGTGACCTCAATAAAAATTGTGGTCTCAAATAAGCTTTTACGCTGGGCACATGAGCCCCGTAAAAATGGAAATACGATGTACCGCTTAAAACTGTGTCATAAAGGATTAACAACCTTACAAGGCCAGAACGGTAAGAAGCAATCCAGCCATCATTATGGGGAATTGTAAGAACATACACAGTATAAAGTACCAAAGTATTAGGTACCGCTTCCGACTTCAGCTTTAACAATAGAGAAACATAACCACTACTTATCTAGGGACCCATTTCTTAAATAGCAGGTTACAGAATCACGTAACCGTCGGTGAAGCTACTATGTAGATAAATTGTTATAAGCGGCTATTGTTTATTTGTAATGTCACGAAACAGTGATAAGCACAGAAGATAAATTTACGTCCTTATGTGCTGATGCACTCACATTTAGGATGTGCAGAGGCGCGGCTTATATGTGCTCTTGTATTGCTGACTTGACCATGAGCGGTCGTCATCATTTACGATCAAATGAGGTGCCTATTCCTGGCACCTCAAAAAAAATAAAAATCACGAGTGCCACCTACCACCATATATTTTGAAACATAAACCAAATAGAAAAACAATTGTACGACAACCATAATTTTATTTCTTATCAGACAATACAATACCACAGATTACTTAATAGTTATGCACTAGGTAAACGGTAACGACTGGGCGTACTGGACAGAAAGGTTATTAAATGGCGACAGTGTACCGGAAAGTGCAGCGTGGGGAGACCCCTTACACGGTGGACCGGACCTGGTTAAGACGGCGGGAAACCGATGGATGAGGGAGGCACAGGAGCGTACAAGATGGCAATACTTGGAGGCGGCTTATGTCCAGCAGTGGACGTCGATTGGCTGATATGATGATGATGAAATGATGAGACTGACTTCTGCACCATTCTTTATTGTGGCAATGCCTTTGCATTGAGATGAACAGCATGTGCATCTAATTGATGTTATAAGCACCTATTGTTAGGGATTTAATCCATGTCAGGCTTGGACACGAGGTAGTTAAGTTAACTATTTATCATTATCATCATAACTGCCCATTAATGTCCCACGGCTGGGACGGGCCTCCTCCCGTGACGGAGGGATACTTGGTCTACTGTTTGTTGCGTCGCTTCTTCTCTACTAGCGCTTTGGAGGCGGTGGTAAAGTTTTCAAAACTTTGAAATGTTAATAAACTTAGATTAAGTAGTGTTAGATGACGTCAAAAAGATACAATATTATTGTACTACTTTGAATAAATA
Source organism: Schrankia costaestrigalis (assembly GCA_905475405.1). Classification (NCBI taxonomy): domain Eukaryota; kingdom Metazoa; phylum Arthropoda; class Insecta; order Lepidoptera; family Erebidae; genus Schrankia; species Schrankia costaestrigalis. The sequence continues at coordinate 9,396,381 of FR997843.1, read as the reverse complement.
AATGAATACTGAATGAATACTGAATACTGATACCACGCTGGCCAGACGCATTGGTATAGGGTTTAATTTCAAGTTTTCCTTCTTTTTATTTCGTTAAGATAATGTTTACGGGTAGTCCCTATGTGGTATTTTACGACACCCATGAGATGATATGGGGTGGTGACATACCTATTGTATTCTTACTCCGTTACCGGAGTAAGAATCGCCCGAGATCCGACATTAATCGGCTGTTATGATGATCCCTAACATAAAAAGTGTTCAACTTCACGAGCTGCAGGAGCGTCTATAATCAATTAAAACAAAATAAAAACTATCTACAAAGGTTAATAGCCAAGATAGAAGTGAACAAACTTCACGAATAGAAAACCTGATCCTTATACGAACTCATTTAAAAATATACTAAAACAACTGATCTCATAGGTACTGTGCAACAAAGTAAGTCTAAGGCCCTGCGCAGACGACAGACTATCCGTGACGCACTTTTTAGTCTGTGAAAATAGAACCTATACCATTATAAGCAGTAACGCACAGGACGCGCAAAAAGTCCGGCGCACAAAAGACTCAAACATATGCCTGTATGGCAGACTTTTTGTGCGCCGCAGACTCGATCGTACAAATAGTGTGCCGTCTGCGCAGGGCCTAAGTTAAAACTTGATTATCTCAAGCACCTGACAAAGTTGTTTAACATAAGTAAACGTAAGTTCTTGTTAATGAGAGACATGAGACAAGTGAATCTATCATTTACGTAACGGTCTACTCTTAGTATGACAGGGTTACCAAACTAATCTTCATCTTAATACCTAATTAATGATCTGATCACACACAACAGGGACAAACCTCCCAGTAGCTGGGAACTTGACTAAATTGAAAAGTAAGCTTGCGGGATAGCGCGGCAACAATTTTGACAGTTATTTCATTCGGTCGGATTTCCACAGACACCATCCATGACTTGTCATTTTTTTTTGTTTACCTTTAGTTAAATACTTAAACAAATGGAGTGTTGAGGGAGATAAACCTCCCAAACTAAAACCATTTCTCGCCGGGCAGTTTGGTACAGGGTTTTATTTCAACAGTTCCTTCTTTTGTTTTCTTGGAAAAATCATCTGAAAACTTTCTGTATATCAGCTTTTACGACACCTATAGATTAAAATGGGGTTGTTACATCACATAGTCTTTCTTACTCCGTAACCATACGGAAAATGTGTGTATAAGTAAACTAGCGGCCTGTCCCGGCTTCGCACTGGCATTATTTTCCCGCTTTTTAGTTGAAATTTTTCCTGAATTTTCTTTGCTATAAACCTCACGGAGCCCGAGAACTTTCTAACGAATGCAAAACTGTGGAAATCGGTTTACGCGTTCTGGAGTTACAGCGTCAGGAAGGAAAACCCGACATATTTTTATATAGTAGATCATAAATCAAAGTTACTAAAAATCTAAATTTCTTAATAGTTATTCCTATAAACTCAATAGTAGCTACCTAAGCAATATTCCGTAACATAAACAGTTAAGTTATTTGGAATCAACCATGTAAGTAAGTATTTAATTTTTAATCACAATTAAGTTCCTATATTCACGACTCAGTTAGCAGTTACTTTATACAACTGCGAACCCTAATTAGTGCTAACATTCTGCAAGAATCTGTACGTTCGTGTATTGGTGAAAGTGCAAGAATGCAGGCTATACGTAGGTACAGGCGCCGCAGTGCCGACGTGCCGCAGTTGGCGCCAGACTCTCGTGCTAATGACTGACCATCCCGTTTTACCTCATAACACTTGATAACCCTTATTCTCTTACGTTTTATGATGTTAACATTAATTTTGTTTATTATTCTGCTGCTCTGCTACATATCGTCCTTTTCATTTACTTTTATATACTTATTGCTAGTTGGTGACCGCGTCTACGTCTGACAATTAAGACAACATCTTTATAAATAATAGGCTAGGTATTTTTTTTTTTTTTTTTTAATTTATAAAGACACTCCCGCACTAGGGATCATGCCCTGTGTCGCGGGGACCTTTTACAAACATCAATTAACGGACACAAAGAACACCCAGACCAGGACAATAATTTGTGGATCTCACAAATTTTTGTCCTGCGTGGGGATCGAACCCACAACCTCTTGCACGGTAGCCGCTTGCGCTACCGTCGCGCCACCGAGGTCGTCAAATTATTATTCTTATGCATAAGCTATGTTATTGTAAAGTTTCATTAAATTCATTTTGTAGTTTTTACGTGGTAAAGTAACGATCATCAGTACTTACAAACTTTCGCGTTTACTTATAATATTAGGAGGATATGGTACAATTAGAGGACTTAATGTTACATGTGTGTACATTATCACGCATAATCGTAAATCGTTAAGATATATAAAAAGAATTAAGTCCAATGAATAAAGTTTTCAATAACTTTATTCATAGGTCTTAATTTTTTTTTTCAAAATTAACTTAAGCGTAAGAAACAAGAATATTTAAAATAAGTATACCTAAATACTTAGTATAATTAAGTTCTAGATAATTAAAATACGTTTACAGTAAAAGTACAACTCAAAATTTCACGTCAGTCGATCCGAGGATGTCAAAAGATAAGTTACCTACGCGCTGACGTCAATATGAGGATTTATTTTACTAAGTACAACTCTGTTCATCCTGTGTCCTGCCAGTATTCTATTAAATTACAGAAATGAGGATACAGAACTAACTAAACAAAACATAAATGTAAGTACTTCCATGAAGTTGTATTTACAAATCAAACAAATAGTCCTTAACTTTCACCTATCACTATTTATAAACTAGAAACGTCCAAGGTCTTTGAAAGTAAACCAGATACTTCAATGTATCTTTGTATTAATCTGTTCATCGCAAAACCTAACGGACATTGCTTGGGATGAATACTTATTAATAATAGTGACAGATGTCGAACAGCCAAAACTTTCAAATGAGATTTCAACTACTTGTTAAAGACTCAATATATACTCTAACGGTACAACCTAAATAACTTTAAAAAGCTCATATGAATCATTGCGCATTTAAACTGTGCGGACGAGATGCAATAATCCTTCGAAGGAATTCGTTCGGTTTCGCTCATTAAACTTTAATATAATAAATTATCGAGTACTCGTAAATAAGTTACTTTTTAATAATTTAAAACTTTTCTTCGTTTTACCTGCTCATTGTGGTGACGGTAATAGTGTCATGTCATTGGCTGTATACTTGCAGAAGCTTGTAATCGGCAATTTAGTCTAGTTTATTTAAAAATATGTTACTATGTTATTAGTCTGTAAGCTTATTGTAATAATAAATAAATAAATGAGTGATGTACCTACTGCAGGCTTTAGATCGTAACAGAAGCCTTCGGTAAAGTTCGCTGAAATGAAACCAAAAGAAGGGAAACCCCCTAGAGCGATCTTATCTTTTATGGGAAGCCTTAATACCATCTTATAATAGTAGTGCCATTGCACAGATAAATAATTCTACTACTACAGAGGTTACCTTTTTTTTATTTAAATGTGTTTTAGTTCTTATCATTTGCTTGGAAAAAAATAATTTTCTATTTTCTTCATACTAGTAGGACATAGTCATTAAGATATTTTTTTATGTATTAGAATTAACACGTGCTTAATATGGTATGTGCAATAATTACTCGACTTATTTCCTTATTGATTTGTTAACCTTAACAGAAACGACCTCTGATACACAGCTATGAACAGTCACTGTTCACTTTTTATTGTTTATGTACACTTTTTTACACTATACATTGTAAGGCAGCACAACTTATTTCTTTTTTTCATGTTAGAGATAGAATTATGACTGCATCGAGCCTAATGGAATACCTACTACATGTACAGATACATTCTAGGAATAAAGGCTATGGTATTCATGGAATACTCTCCCTGTGGTGACGGAGTAAGAACACAATATACCACCCCATCTCATCCCATTGGTGTCGTAAAAACCGACTAAGTGACTATTCGTGAATATTGTCTTAACAAAATAAAAAGAAGGAAAGCTTGAAAATAAACCCTATACCAATCCGCTTGACCAGTGTGGTATTAGTAGGCCAAGTATCCCTCCGTCACAGGAGGAGGCCCGTCCCTGCAGTGGGACATTAACGAGCTGTTATGATAATTCAGTGAATGGATACACTTCTTCGTCGTCGTCATTTTGCCGGTTTGAGCACACTTGATTATGAGATACACACCGGTTGATCACCGAACACGATTTGGAGAATTTTCATTTGATTATATAGCTTTTCTTATTGCAAGCGCAGTGCTTAAAATACTTAGCAGTTTTAATACAATTACATTAAATACATTATTTTAACATCTGAACACGAAATCTTTATAACATAACTTTTTAGATAATTAAAATTAACTCACTAGATGGCTTTGATTAAAAAATAAATTTTCAAATCGTTTCAGCCGTTTTCGAGAAATCAGGTAACAAGCACAAAAAATAAAATACAACCGAATTGAAAACCTCCTCCTTTTTTTGAAGTCGGTTTAAAGCACGTTAAAAGGTCGTATGACATAATGTTTCATTACTTACATTAAAATAATAAATAAATAAAAATTACAATATCCGCGAAGAATTAATAGGGTGTCCACTTTCGAGGCTTTAGATCGTATTGTCTTCTCTTATTATTGCTACTGAAGCTCAAGTTTATCTACTGCGATCGTTTCAATCTTTTGTGCAAGCTCATTTTTACCAATAGATTTTTTAATTGAAAAAACTCGTCAAAATCGGGTAAGCTAAAACTTAATTGAGGCTTATAAAGCCAGTTGCATTCACTGATTTATAATCGACTAGCTTACCCGTGCCCACTTCGTTGGGCGGCGAAAAAAACGCATCCTTGATCCATCATCAGGATACTTGACCTACTAATACCACGCTGGCCAGACGGATTGGTAAAGGGTTTAATTTCAAGTTTTCCTTCTTTTTATTTTGTAAAGACAATATTCACGGATAGTGCCTTAGTCGGTATTACGACACCCATGGAATGAGATGGGGTGGTGACATATTATATTCTTACTCCGTCACCACACGGAGATCTTACTCCGTCACCACGCGGAGAATGAATGATCATGTAGTGGTATTTCATTTGGTTACCGTGGTATCTGTATACACAGTATTCAGTATTCTTCTTTAAATATAGAAGGCCCTTGCGAAGAAGAAAACTCATGGCCTACTATGATAATGACAAAAAAAGTATATCAAACCAAACAGACAATGCGACAATCGTGAAAATTGTTAAACAACCTGAAATCCTATTGCTCTATTCACTTGATAATTTCAAAATGGATTTAAAATGACAAGAGTTACCGCTGAACCGTGAAGAGCAGAACTAATGGCATCAAATCGTTCTGTCAAGGGCAGACTCGTCGGCAATCAACACCCATGTACACACATACTGGCATTTTATTAGATATCGGATAATTATTGGTTTATACAATGTGGTGTTTAACTATACTTATGTGTGTAGGCTGTTTTTTTTTATTTAAAGGATATGTTGCGGTAATTAATCCTAATCCGAAAGAGAACCAAAGTAAACCATGTGTTGGGCAAAATGAACTAATACTTAGCAATCGGAAAATCGCTGTCCTTAACCACATATTATCTAAACAATAATTGGGATCTATCATAGATACCAATTAAATAAGGGATTTTTTTTTAAAATATATATATAGGTACATAATATTATCCAGCAACTACCGCTGAAAAAGTTACTGTATATTAGAAGCAGCTCAAGTTTTCTTTATAGAAATAGCACGTAGGATAGATAGCCATGTGTCTGCTTTTCGCACTGAACTGCAATGGCTTTCTATTCGTCAGCGACGCAGCATGCGCGCTCTCACAACTCTTTTCTCTTTCCTTACTTCTCCTACTCCCCCTGCCTATTTAACTCACTACTTTCAGTACCTATGTTCTACCCACAACCTCAATCTGCGATCCTCTAATAATCTTCTTCTTTCATGTCCCTCTCATAACTCTAACTTTATTCATTCATCCTTCCCAGTTCAGTCTATTCTTCCCTGAAACGCCTTGCCTCTAGAAATCAGGATGTCAACTAGTCGTCAAATGTTTAAATATAAAGTACGTCATCTTATGTTAAACAAACCTTAGTTGATCTTCATATTGAATCATTGGGCTCTATTTATCTATTTATTTATGTTCGAGTTAATTATTTATGTATGTATATATTGTTATTTATATTTAGTATTATATACATAGGTACTTATTATATAATTATAAGTTTTTTTTTTGATCGTGTAAGAATTGGTTATCTATGTTTGTAGTTTATGTATTTGTTACATTACACACTATTTCGACGGGTCCTACGTATACTGGTGTAACCCGCAAATTGACGAAAATGACTTTTTTGCCTGAATGGCCTTAAAATAACCTATTCTTCTCAAATCAGTAAGAAAAACATTAAAATTTCTTTTAGTTTCGGCGATACAAACTCGTAAACTGATGTAAGTAACACAATTTATTGCAAGGAGACGGTCAAAACTGATATAAGTTACTTGCGTTAGTTTACGTAGTTACGATCTACGTGACGCGTGAGTGTAAGTGACCGTTGCACCAGTATACGCGCGGCGAAGATACAGCGCGTACGTACGATACGGGTGTAACTGCAACGAACTTTACTTTGTGTATTGAATTTCTAAAAATTATTCATATTTTTACGACGTTTTGAGTGTTTAAGATCAGTGAAAATAAAAATAATAATAAGTATGAAGCGTTCTCGGAGTCAATTAACCCAGATACTACTGAAACTATTAAGGGTCTCAGACTTTAAAAAAAAAATTGATATGTTGGTATTTGTGTCACTAACGTTTTAGAAAAACTACATAAAAAGTAATCCTGGTCCTCTGGGAAATCTGGAAAATGATCGGTGTTAAAACACCTGGTAGGAGAATGGGTAGCATATTGCTAGTAGAGAACTATGGGGAATATTTTAAATAAAATTTTATACTTTATTGATTTTTAAATGTTTGCTGGTTTTTTATTTATTTTAATAAATTGTGGGTAAATGAATAAATAAGCAGCTAAAATTTACGTTAGTTGTGCAATGAAAGAACACTTAGGGAACAAATAAACTTAACATTTCTAACATAAAAAAGTTAGTTTTTGCATTATTTACAAGTTAGGGCTTAAATTGCTTGCGGCTATAGCTACCACAATAAGGCAACGTTACTTTATAGATAATATAATTCTACAGAGCCATATAGCTAAGACATTTTTGTTCAAAACATTAAAAAAATCTCATTTTCATAAATTTATCATCACTTGTAACCACTTGTGTATTAGCACAGCCGTGAATAATACGTGACATTATGCAATTCAATCGATCTTGTGAAAGAGTGAGAAGTTATCACGGGAGAATTAGTATCTGACAACTTTTCCCAGTACATCCACTTGCAGGGACAACAATGTTTCCACCAAACAAAAAATGGCCACCCTGCACGCCTTCTTGTGAATAAATAAAACGTTAGAAAGTTTTATATATACGTAAACGTATCTAACTAGGTTTTTATTTTAATAGAAGTCTTATTTTTTAAGTTATTTTTACCACTCAGTAGATTGTTGTTGTGGTACAAAATTAATTGTGCAATGTATATTTTATTTTGATGAGTCTGTAAGACAACTATTTAATTAGTCTTAATAGTCGTACAGTTCTTACCTAAAAAGAATCGAACATTTTGGTATAGATACATATTATTTTATTAACATGGTAAAGAAAGCACTGCTTACTTTAACTAATTATTATTACTAAAAAGACGAAGCCAAGTATATATTTTATTAAAGTTTATAGCTTGTTAAAGATTAATTTAATAATATAATATCTCCTTAACCTATTAAAGATGATATTTACTATCAGAACGAGAATCATGTTAATTTTTTAAAATTTTGGAATTAAATGGAAAAGACTTCAGAATTTGAAGTCATTATAAAAATAGTAAATACGTTTTTTTTACACATTTACCCCCTTACTTACAAATGCCTTTTAAAGTTTAGTCAATTGATTAGCTTAAATTCCTACGGTTTTGTTTGGCATAAGGTTGATTTTGCTAATAAAAATCTCGCTAAACAGTGTTTAAATTTAAGAGGCCTTTATGAGTAAGGGGTTTAATGTTACACAATAAACATGTTTTACTATTTTGTACTTTTGTTTGTTTCATTTTTCCATAAAAAAATCAAGTTCATGACCACAAAACTACATAAATTACTGGTACAACTAGTTTCTTAGTAGCTTGTAAAGTAGTGCAAGTGCTAAAAGTAGGATAAATGAAATTATTTTTCCATATTTTGAGGTTTCATGATTTACAAATTACACTCATATGTATGACTTATAATGTGTATTTCTTTTATTTTCATTATTTAAAAACTAAGTCAGAACTTTGTAAACTAGTACAAGTGGCTACTTGTAACAGTTTACTTGTTTGGGTACTTTGATCAAAACTAGCTAAACTAATGCAAGTACAGCTATTTTCTAAAATACAAAGAAATATAAAAATATATTAAGTCCGGTTTTTTCCTTTCATTTTCAGGTATAACCTATCAAAATTTCAGTAATTTCTGTAGAACTTTGACAAAGTTATAAGCTTTTGAACCTTTGAATTGCTCTCCTGTAAACTTGTGTTTTTGCACTTATACTAGTCTACGTAGGACCCGTCGATTTTACATTTTCCTCATTTTAATCACATTAACACCTGCCACATTTATCTCTGCATCACCTAAGGTTGACTGGTAGAGAATGCCTTAGGCATTAAGTCCGCCTGTATACAATATTGTATGAAGTGTTAAATAAATAAATAGCCAGAACCAATACCCAATGGAGCGTACTGAAGGGTATAAATGTAGCGTGAAATCAATAGAAACTTTATGAAAAGGTCATCATGCATATCTAGCAGTACCGTAGAATGGGGTTACTCTAATAACTACATTCAACACTCATTTTTCTCTGAATGTGCTTAGAGAAGGATTACCGTTTTGTACTATTAACCCTTATCAGGATAGTCCCATTTATGGGGTGCTTCACTTGTACGAAAATAACACTTCTATAATAAAGAAAATTGAGCGATCAATGTTACCCACGACATCAAAGTAACACCAGTTTACCGGTAGATGTTTTATTTCATACAGTAATTTTGAAATGGTGATACTGATACCTACTTATAAAAGTACAGGAGAGCTCAACTAATAGGAGTAATTTTGATCCCGTAGTACAATACGTAAGAAACAACCTACTTTGCAGATTCAAAGAACCAGCTATCTGGATAGAACAAGTTATTGTTTTTGCTGTTACTTTAATAATGCCAACTCCGTCTTAGATAAAAAACGAAACATGTTGTTCGTAGGTTCTTTTTTCTTGAGTGCCAAGCTCAATGAATATGGATTCAACTAGATAGGTATTATTATGTATTTCAACATTGTTATTGATGAATCACCTTTAGAAAGAAATGTGGTATCTATATCGAAGATAAAGTGTTTAATATCTCTCTTTGATTCATATTAACATTTTTAACATTTCTTTAGTATTTTAGAAAATAGTTAAATATGTAATTTGGTACTTTAGAAAATAGTTAAAGATTAAAAATGTATTATTCATTAAATTACGGAAACACCAGTCTAAGTTTTAAGTCCTGACCTGACATAATGAAAAGTAAGTACTCAGATTGTAGACTTTTATGGCGCGGCGTACCTACCTATTGGTTAAGCCAGATATTGTAGACTTTTACGGCTCGGCGTACCTGTTGGTTTTGCATGACTTAAGCCAAGCTTTAATTTTAGGCTCCGGCCACTAGCAAGTTCACACATATATATATGTTCTAAAGACGTTTAGTCTAATGTTCATAATAAAATCATGTAAGTGTATCAAAATGAATAAGATCTTTTGTTAACCAATTTGTAAAATTAATATTAAATAAAGAAATTTTCAAACCATTGAAAAACTAGCAAGTTCGTGTCTGTGGAATGCGTACCCTTAACAGTTGCTAATAGATACCAGACTGATTGTATTTCGTGCGACAGAGATGATGCTCTACGAAGCCGAAATTGGCCGATTGTCTCTTTACAAAAGTCGATGTGCAATATTTACGGCCGGGTACTGTACTAGTCTAGTACTGTACTATTTTGAACATGAAAAACTGAATATATTATGCATAAAAAATGTATTGAAGTATGTTCATCAGATAAAGAGTTTACTTTAAAGAAAAGAAAATTGTCCGGCAAATTAGCACATGAAATTAGTAACATTTTAACAGTTAGTTTTCCAAATGATCATTTTAACTACCTATAAGTAACACAAGGTACCTATATATAATTAAACAATTTCACTGTCCCGCCAATAGACACAATAATAAAACAATGCAAATGTTCATATATGACTCATGGGACAGTTAAGTGATTAAGTAGTCATTACTTATTTGTAAAAACCTTTGTTTGAGTAAACGATTTGTATTTTACTGAGGGATGCCCAATTCGTCAGGTCAGTGACACTTACTGTAAACTTACGGTTTTATTGTATTTCAAGTTTCTTTACATAGGTTCAAGATAATATTCAGATAAGTTATACTCGTAGTATCTCTTATATATAGTTCATTCATAATTTATAACAGCCCATTAATGTCCCACTGCAGGGACGGGCCTCCTCCCGTGAGGTAGGGATACTTGGCCTAATACCACGCTGGCCAGACGGGATTGGGATAGGGCTTTATTTCAAGTTTTCCTTCTTTCTATGTAAATGTAATATTCACAGATAGTCCCTTAGTCGTTTTCTACGACACCCATAGGATGAGATGGGGTGGTGACATATTGTACTCTTACTCCGTCACCACACGGATATACATACAAACAATAGTTATTAGTAAGTATAGTAGTATTTAGTATTTTAAGCAAATATTTGGTTAATTAGAACATTAATTAATTATTTATTTATTTTTATTATATTGGTGTAGGTATCAACAAATGTTACGAGTTACGACCATACGATTACATACAAATTAAAATAAAATTAACTAATAGCATAGCTAATTATAGATAAACACAGCTCGTACATTATTACTTAAATTTATTACATAAGTATTTACTCTAAATGAGTAAACAAAATTCTAAAAATGCTAAATAAAAATTGTAAGATAATAACTTTTTTTAATATTATTACTTATTTCATAAAATAATAATCAACAAGTTACCTATCTATAAACTCTGGTAAACCTAAGCTTTAAGGGTAAATTTTAAGTATAATTTACTACTTATTATAAATTTGCGCGCAGTGGACATGTTTGGGGGTGCCTTGTGTCTATTTTGCCTAATAAATATGATGATTAGGTAACTAATTTAAGAAAAATCTCTTTCTGATCTTGATTGATATAGTCCATCAAAACAAACTTAAAACTAGTCAGCAGGCTTCCTAATCGAATTATTTTGTATACACCCAACTTTTTTTCCTGCAGCGCTTATGTAGAACTTGCTCATCGATATTTCATAAAACAAACAGGAAAAAACAAGCGTAACCGTAAAGACTTCTTAGATTTACCAAGAATTTATAAAAAACGCATGTGTTGCTCGTAAGTATAACAGGTTAAAACAGATTGTAGAGAAAAGCTTTGATTACAAACTGGAAATATCGTACTTATACACTTTGTATTTAAGGGAGTTAGTAACAACCCTTAAACTGTATTGTTAAGGGACAGCCTGCATTGGAGCAATTTAAGGGACCTAGTGATAAAAAAAATGCCTTCTAATACCTACTACACAACTTTTTTGTAACTTTTATTCTGTATTGCGTTTTATTTTTATTAAAATGGCTTTATCTTTACTAGTCTATATCTATACTAATATTAATTAAAAGAAGGTAAAGTTTGTGAGTTTGTGACGTTGGCGTTATAGGGGGTAATCTCTGGATCTACAGAAACGATTTTTAAAATAATTTATGTGTTGAATAGTCCATTCGGGGAGTGTCATAGGCTATTTAATATCACGCTATGACTAATAGGAGTGGAGCAGTAATGAAATTGGTTAAAAAAGGGACGCTTTAAAAAGTTTTTTCGCCGCCCAACGAAGTGGTCACGGGTCAGCTAGTTTATTATATTAGAAAAATAAAAGAATGCTCTAAACTAAAATAAATAAGCTTAATTTTGAATTATGTCATTCTCAGTGATTGACATTCATATTCACAAAACCTGTCAACATTTTAAAGAAAAAATATCTTGCAAAGGCCATCTTTGAATATACTGCCGCCTTTATTCATTTAACTTAAAGATGTTTATCTTGAATGTAAACGCGCATATTTTGAGATAAAAACAACAAAATTTGATTAATAACTCTACAAGAGCATTTGAAGGATCCAAAAACAGAATAATATGATTGTTACAACTTTTTTATTGCGATTATTGTGAGAAAACGTGTTTTGTTTATTGCCTAAAAAACTACCTATCCGACGTCATTTTTTGATACTCTAGGTATATAGTAGGTACCACTATACATATAGTAGGTATACTTCCTTAAATGGATATGATATAATATGATTTTACAATCTCAAACTCAAAACAAAACCAAATCGTGAGACATTTACGGAATGTTATACTTAAACTGTAAGGTAAGGTACGAGTATATTATAAAATTTATGTAAAATATTATATTTTTTTTAAGAAAAAAACTCGTTTAAAAATGATAAAAATGTGCTGTGTATTTTATCTTGTATTTTTCTCCTATTTTGGTAATTGCTTATTTATTATCCAAATTAATAAAACAATTATTTTGTTATTTGTAAAGCCTGATTTACACATCGACAAGTACAGTAGCGAGTTAAGTAGTAAGTTGTTGATTTAGTTGATTTAAATAGAATAATAGATACCCATCCTATTTTTTGGCGAGTTAAGTTGGCGAGACGCGAGAGAGGGGGCTACTTCGTACTTAACTCGCCAAAAAATAGGATGGAGATCTATTTAAATCAACAACTTACTACTTAACTCGCTACTGTACTTGTCGATGTGTAGGTAAATCGGGCTTAAGAGTTCTGCAGTCAGTTAAATAAGCCTTGCTAACTCAAAACATTTAAATAATTTAATGCTAAAGCCACAATTACACTAGTTACCCGAGGACAACGTAAAAGGAAAGGGGATAATTAATACCAACATCATAAGGTACATAAAACTAATGGTTTTAAATATTTGCCATTCAGTAAGGAAGCCAGCTAACAAAATAAAAATACCAACTCATTTATGACCTTACCTACATTTAAGTATTATTGATTTTCAGAAGGTTTGTTGGTAGGGTAAAACCGGGGTAGACGCCCCAGTGGGATAGATGCCCCAATTTCAAAAAACCTGACTCACCCACTTTTTGAAAAAGCCTTCTAATTTAAAAAATATTCATTTTAATAAATATTTTTTAAATTAGAAGACACTTGGGCGTCTATCCCGGTTTTACCCTATACTACGCTTGATAAACGGATTGGTAAGTAAGTATAGGGTTTATTAAGAATTTTCCCCTATAATTACTTTCCGAAGTTACAACCACTAAACTGCAAATTACTAAGGCTTTTAACAGCTTTTACTTAACAACATTCTATTAATTGTAGAATAGGTACTTATGTTATCTCAGTAAGTACAATTAAGTTTAACGAAGTTTTACTATAGCTACCTAAGTAGGTACTGCGTATTTTGATTAAAAACTACCATCAAATGACCATTCACTTCCAAGTACAAACTTAATGATATCACAAGATACAAAATTATTCTTCAGTTAATTGCAGCTCAACATTGTGCAGCTAACTATTTAATTACATATAAAACCTGCGAGTTAAATAGGAAAACTTGTTATAGATTTTATTTAAATGCTTACCAAAAAATTTAATGTGAAACTTCATATTGTTAACTTGTCACAATAATTTAGTAATGAACACAAAACCGCCGCACGTTACTAATACTCGCGAGCCACGACTTGTATTGCAAATTGTGGCGAACTAGCGGCCTGCGCGGGCGCTTGTCTTTCATCGACTGCCTTCTTTAACATTGTCGGTTGCTTCGCACATTGCATTCGAAGGCCTCACCTCGCGTGCCACTTCAAAACATCCGAATGTCAATGGGCATTAACTATGTAACACAAAACCTTTGAAGCTGCGATTAGATACTTGTCGTTGACGGACTTTGCGGTGCAAACACCAGTAGGTATAACTATCTAATTGAAGATCTACTTACGACTATGATACAATGATATCCCATTTAACATGCAACATCGAATACTTAGTGTTACCTAATTAGATTTTTATAACTTTATTTATTTATTTTTTAATTATTTATTTATTCATACATTTATAACAATTACAGAGTTGTTTTTTACAGATGCCACATAAACTCATTCGAGATTTCCCGGGCATCTGGATTCGCCGACATTTAAATACTATTGTTTCATAAATACCCATGGAACGTTCAAATGCATGCAGGTACGAGTATATTATGTCATCTCCCTAGATACACAGAAAGAAAATTAAAATAAATAAACTTACCCCTAAAATATCAGGCTGACCAAACGAATTTGTTTCGTTTTAAGTTTTCCTTGTTTGCTATCATCATATGAGCCAATGGTCGTCTACTGCTGAAGATAGTTAGGATAGATAGGCCTGTGCCTCCCTCATCTATGGGCTTCCCAGCGTCTTCCAGCGTCTTCTTGACTGTTAAATAGTAGTCCTTCACTCGCTTTTTACGTGACTTTCGGTATGAAACGAGGTATAGTGTCATCCATTACCCAGTCATGACTGCTTTTATGATAAACCTTACAAAAACGTCCCAAGGTGGAGATGGCAGGAAAAATGACTCCCAAACTGAACTTCGACAATTTTTTCTACTACAACATTTTACTTCGACATAATGAAACTACAATACATCTTAATTTCGACACTACGAGTATTTTAGTACGAAACAACTTAACTTCGATACTACTGTACTTCGACAAGGCGTTTCTTCGACATGAATTTACTAAGAAACAATGTCAGTTCGACGACATTCCGAAATAAAGATGTATCGAAGTTTCATTACGTCGAAGTAAAATGTTGTCGTAGAAAAAATTGTCGAAGTTCAGTTTGGGAGTCGGAAAAATTGGCGGACAATGAATTAAAATTGATTCATCATAACAGCCCATTAACGTCCCACTGCAGGGACGGGCCGCCTCCTACCGTGATGGAGGGATACTTGGCCTACCTACTAACACCACGCTGGCCAGACGGATTGGTATAGGGTTTAATTTCAAGTTTTCCTTCTTTTTATTTCGTAAAGATATTAGTCACGGATAGTCCCTTAGTCGGTTTTTACGACACCCATGGGATGATATGGGGTGGTGACATATTGTATTCTTACTCCGTCACCACACGGAGTGAGAAAATTGATTGACTGAAAAACTTTTGGCACAATCTTAAAAAAAATAATTTATAGATTCAGTTGTAGAAACTATATATTTGATTGAAAATATCTGTTCCAAGATTTTGTGAAATTCTATTGGTTAATATTTTTTCGTTATTCCGCTTTTCAACCATGCGCCGCTTCGGTGGACAAATAACAGCATAAGGCTAGGCAGCCTTATGCTGTAATTTCTTTTAATAGATTTAAAAAAAAATCGGTAATCGTTAATTCATTACCATAAGTAGGATTACATGTTTTTATTTTTTTGGTCCTTATTTACCTTTAAAATGGATATCTTTACTTTAGATATTATTTCCTAAGTATTTAGATGTTAACAATGTTATTTTTGCCGCTACATTTTGCTAAGTAGTCTAATTAAAACAAAGAGTCAAATAAAAAACATACTTTTAGACTGTAAATTAGCTAGACAAGAAGACAAGGTAAACTAGTATTTGACAACATTGTAATGTTAAAACAAAAACTAGATTTCTTGCGTTAGTGACCATCTCACGTTTTTATAGAACATAGCGTTGACCTTGACTTTCATATAGAATCTAGAGGACAATATTTACAAACTTGAAATCTATTAATATCAAGTCAGAAATAGTCAGAATCAAGACAAAGCCTATACATTTTAATTGATCGTCCTTAGGTACAGTCGGCCCCAAAAGAATTATCTCTATTAGTGTTTTTGATTTGTAAGTTGTTAATTTGCACTTCAGACTGATTTTAGTGAAAATTATAGTCAAACTAACATGTAATCAAGTGTCAGTCAATTAGCGAATATGACAATAGTTTTTAAACTAATCTTGTTAAATACTAAATACAAAAAAGGTAAAGTTTAGGTATTCTGTACTCTTGTTGCGACACTGACTTATGCCATTTTTAGTGTTTAGCAGTTTTGAAATTTAAAATCTGTTCAGCGACTTTTGGGACCGCAGATTTTCAATTTTAGACAACATCATGTATGTCATCAAAACAGGCCTTGAATACCTACCCCAACGCAAGGATGGGCGACGTAAAGAACGTTAGCCTACGAATACCACGTAGACAGCTAAACAGATTTATCATAACATAGCCCATTAACGGACGGGCCTCCTCCAGTGACGGAGGGATAGTTGGCCTACCAATACCACGCTGGCCAAACGGATTGGTATAGGGTTTAATTTCAAGTTTTCCTTCTTTTTATTACGTAATGATAATATTCACGGATAGTCCCTTAGTCGGTTTTTACGACACCCATGGGATGAGATAAGGTGGTGACACACTGTATTCTTACTCCGTCACTACACGGAGGGCTAAACAGATTAGCATAGGGTTTTATCTAAAGTTTTCCTTCTTTGACTGCTACGCAGAGGTCTCGGGTTCGATTCCCGCTCAATGCAAATATTTGTGTGAATGAACATGTTTGTTTGCATTGGTCTGGATGTTTTCTATGTATAATATCTACTATATAAAAATAAGTCGGGTTTTTCTTCCTGACTCTATAACTCCAGAAAGCACGAGCCGATTTCCACGGTTTTGCATTCGTTGGAAAGGTCTTGGGCTTCGTGAGGTTTATAGCAAAGAAAATTTAGAAAAAAATTCAACAGAAAGGCGGGAAAAAAATGCCCGTGCGAAGCCGGTACGAGCCGCTAGTTTATGTATGTATTTACAAAAAAAAGTATTTAAGTAAGTATGTTTATCCGTGGTCTAGTACCCATAGTACAAGCTTTGCTTGGTTTGGGACTAGATGGCGTTGTGTGAATGTGTGAGGAATATTTATATATGTTACAGTCAAAACTCAAGGCCAGACAAAACCACTTTTGCATTCTTAGAGATACGGATTAATTACTTGACTGTACTAATCATAAGTTGGAGCACGGCACCTACCAAGTCCCCATGCTTTACCCAAGTGGAGAACCTAGGTGAAGCACAAGTCCGGACCCATCAGATGTAGGTTCAAATTTTCTTATACTTAGGCAGACTGTGTAGGAATTTTTGATGACACCTATTTATCGAATATCTATATAATATATTTTATACGAAAGCGCCACTAGTTTAAACACATGGTGATTCAGACCTTATCTTTGACGGCTGGTGAAAACTGGTAACAACTAACTTAGTCTAAAGAATATTTACAATCTTTAGAAGGGGCTGTCAAAGCTACCAAAATAAATTAGATTACGACGAGATTACAGTATCATGTAGGTATTACCGACTCGTAAGTACCTAGTAGATAAATAAGTCAAAAAAATAATCTTTTGTAAAACTACTTTAAAAAATAGGTAAACATAAAAGAACTTTTGTATTTTAATTTTCGTGTGCAGCATGTCAATTCTCGTACCTTAAAATCGTTAAAGATTCGGTTAAGTTAACTTTACTTGTCAAATTGTCTTACCTATTGTATGAAAATTTGACAACTAAAGTTAACTTAGCCGAATTTTTAACGATTTTAAGGTATAGTCGTAAACTAAATGGCCTTATCACCTCTAGAGTTAATGTTAGTTGCATGTCATAAAACTATTAGGTTCAATATCGCACAACAAAACGATTGATGCTACTTTGACATATCAGTTCTCTTGTATTAGCAAATAGTCGTTAGGTATTTATAAAAACAAATAGTAAAGTCAACGTTATTGACTGTTACTAGAGCATATTTTCGGTAAAACGTTTTATTCTAATGAATTTCTCTCTTTTTTACTTCTATGTCCATCGCTATCATTTCTTGCATGACGTCATTGGCGCATATTTCAATTTAAAGTTTTCGTAATTTTATAATATAAAACAAATTAGGGTAAACCACCTTATCGTTAGAATTCTTACAATTATTGGCACTTAAGAGTTAAAAGTGAGTAAAAAGAAAGAAAACACTATAGATTATTCAAGTTCAAATATTATTTATTTAATATTTTTATTATATTTTATTTATTTCATGTGTCAACATAGCAACAATAAATTTATCAGAATCTTTTTATTGGCATTAGTGCCAATAATATTTATTTAATACTATTTAATAACATAATAATGATAAAGTATAAGCAAAGATTAAAGTATTTTATCATTTTATGATAAGTATTTTATATTTTAGTCTGACACGAAGTCCACTCTTAAGGTGCCAACAATTGGGTGGCTTACCAGCCAATATTTAAATTCTACATTTTCAGTTTTTCTGAAATATGACAAGCTTGTAATGTCACAAGTAACAAGTGACTTTAGTTTTAAATTATTTAATGGTTTTTCATAGTTTTTCACATACAAACTCTACGGTTTAATATAGTGACATTTGTATTGTGTTAGTAGATATTATTATTTATTGCGTTGAAGTGAAAGTTTAAAATAGATTGCACTTTTAATCTAAGCATAGTTTTGATTACGGTCAACCAATGACTTCAAGCTCACGCATAAATATTAAATAACGATCTTAATGAATTTGAATTATGATAGAATTTTTTGTCAAAACTGATAAAGCCATTTCGTTTTCGGGTATACACACAGCAACTAATCAAGCTAGACACTTATGTACCATAATACCTTGAAATAAGACACAATTTCAAATGAAAATTTTTAACTTGATGTGTTGCTGTGTGTACGAGATTATGGTACTCTCGGTGGTTAATGAAAAAATATAAAAATCGGTACAAAATGAACTCTATGTAAAAATAAACATAGTTAAACTGATTTTGAGTCATAAATTTACATGATTAATTTATAATAATTATTAAAATTAAAAATTGATATTTTTAATCTATATATCACGTGACTAAAAACACGAGCCGCTATGCTGTGACGTCATATTGGCAATAATAATTTGCTGTCACCTGTCAACCCAGTCGTAAACTTTATATTTTCGATTCGTCAGTGCTCTTCGTCAAAATTATTCAGTTGATTTTAAACGTCAAGCTTTGATTACATGCCGAAATGACGTCATAAACATGGCGGACAGCGCAGAAGCCTGTTTTCGCGGGAATAAATATATTTAAAATTTTGAAGGTGGGGTAAGAAAACGTCCGTCAGTTTTCTTTTTCATTCGTTTGTGAAGCCGAAAACTCTTAATACCTTTTGAAACTAAAGCATTGTTTAGACAAAACACATAAAACTATACTCACACAGTATGATAATAAGGTTCAAATTCATTTTCACCTTTGGCTTACGTCTAGTAACATGTCAACATCAAACCTTTTTAATTAACTATTTAGTCTGTTCTGTTCTATTTTTTAAAAATGGCTGCGAAGCTAATCGATAAATTCTGCCAACAGGCCTGTTTAGTCATTACAAACTTTTAATTTGCTGTGATATCCTCTGTTTCATTGTCAATGTCTATTACTGTTTGTTTATTACTGTTTAATTAATAATTTATTATACCTATAGCCACAGAATATAAAACTTGAACATTAAATAAGTAATGTTAAATAATAATAAATATTACTTCCGATTTGCGAGCATTTACGAAGGACTAATTTTGTAGCCTAGGTAACCGATATTGTATTGTCATCCCTACTAATGACAGCCGACCATTGACTGCAATATTATGTCATAATCAATCGGTAAAGCAGAGTATCGCTCATACTGCTTATGCACACGAAAATAGGCCTTAACCTCTAGAGACCCAAGAATAGAAATATCTTTAGAATGCAATTATTTTTTAAAAATGCGTTTTAAATAATAACTCTGTGCATATAAAAATTAGTGAAAAAAATCCTGTACTTTTCCAAAGGTGCTTTTCCTAATGTCCTCGTGTGAGTACAGGCGGACTGTGTCCTCGTGTGAGGTCAACCTTAAATTAAAGTTAGATTGTATTCAAATCAACTATAATATTTTAATTACACATTACATCACAGTAATTGCAGCCTTCTTTTATTTATTAACAAATTGTACTTTAGGCTGGTGCTATAAATGCAGATAAAAGCACAGGTAGGGGAATGTGGTCTGAGATGGCATAGCGATTGAAATGGCATAGTATTTGTATTTTCACAATTTGCAGTTCAGTGGAGCCACCAGTATTGTAGGTAAATTCCTAATGCATACGCATCGCGATAAGTCCGTTGTCAATGCACCACGCCGATTGAAACGAACGCCACGTTTGTATTTGTAAAATTAACATCTTGAAAATCAATTTTTTTGAAGAATTCTTCGTCGCGATATCAGAAAAGTCACATTATACATTATTTGGCCAATTGTGTATATTGATATGGGATAATGGAACTGCGATGTGTTTTTTATATTATGTACCCCCAGGGTGAGATGGCATATGGGTATGCAGTCTCACCTATAGATTATGTTGACGAAAGGGAATCAGCTCGCAATTTAAAAAAACGAGTAAGTCATCCGATTCATCAAAAATCAGTAGGTGCTGTATTCCTAAATCTTCTAAAACTGTAAACAATAAAAATAATCACATTAGAACATGAAAAATAGAACAAAATCAAAGATGGACATACAAAATCAGTCGGTGTTCAGACCTGGTGTGCTCGTACGAGAACATTAACTTGTGGTATTCAGACCGGGTGTACTCGTACGAGAACATTAACTTGTAACATAATTTTGACCTAACTTTTTCAAATTATTTTGAAAAATATTTACTAAATATGTTTAATTAGATATACACAAATATAATTGTTTGAAATTAAAAATATATAATTAACTTATTGATATAGATTGGGTTGACTAACTTAACCGCGACATGATGCGGTCTGCTGGTTGAGATAGTTTTCATCGCACTGACAATTAATGGCTATCTGTCACTCACCCGTCATTTTTATTACAACGAATAGTTCGTTCATAAACTATTTTAGTGTAAAAAAATTAAAAATCAATGTTACATACCGATACAGAATTTTTTGTTTTCTATCTACTCAACCGAACCCGCGGGGTCTCTAGAGGTTAAGGTGGCGGACCTTTAAATACCATGACTGTACTTTATGGCATGAAAGCGGCTTTATTTCGCCGAAATATTTTTTTTTGGTGTCTTTTAACGATGAAACGAACATATTAAGTATAGTACTTTGCCAAACAGAGTAGAATACCCTATTGACATGTTGATCTTGTGACTTTCGTAAAAGAATTAAAACTTAATTTTACTTTATCCATTCTTGTCACACCGCAGCATTCTTATCTCAGCCACGTGTTTCCTCTTTCATCCGCTTTCCTTGTGAAATGGAAAATGCAATGATGAAAGAAAAAAAATTGCCCTTTCCTGTACCTAGTGAAAAATTAATAAATATAGGTACTTATT
The DNA here is from genome assembly GCA_905475405.1 of Schrankia costaestrigalis. Classification (NCBI taxonomy): domain Eukaryota; kingdom Metazoa; phylum Arthropoda; class Insecta; order Lepidoptera; family Erebidae; genus Schrankia; species Schrankia costaestrigalis. The sequence continues at coordinate 9,374,764 of FR997843.1, read as the reverse complement.
CCTCACACATTTACACCACGCCATCTAGTCCCAAACTAACCAAAGCTTGTACTATGGGTACTAGACAACAGACAAAAATACTTGAATCCTATTTTTTTTTGTAAATGCATACGTATTATAATTATACATAGAAAACACTCAAACAAATGTAAACAATCATGTTCATGCACACAAAGATTTGCACTGAGCGGGAATCGAACCCGAGACCTCTGCGCAGCAGTCATGCTATACAACCAGCACGCCACAGAGGTCGTCAATCATAGGTCTGTGTTAAGTATCTAAGCTTATTAAAGCTTTTCTATTTCATTATAACATCGTATTGTATCTATGTAGGTACTCTTTGTACTTAGTAAAGACTGGACATACTTGACTTATCGTATAATATTTCAGAGATGACAGATTATAAATTATTTCGATAGTACCTACAAAATCTGATGATTAAGATTGATCCGTATGACATTTGAGTGCTTATAAGTTGTTATCTAAAACAGCTCGAGACTAGTTCCATCTCTATTTATCATTCTCACATAATAAAAAAAACCCCATATCCGAATATTATATCAATATAAACAATATTAATTTTCCTCATAGGCAGTATTTAGGCAATACAAAATTTCCCAACAGTATCTACAAGAATACGTTGTGGAAATTACGCTAAGCCGATAACCAACTCTATTTTCAGTTTCCGATAACCAGTTCTTCTATTTGTTTTTGTGCTTTCATTATCTCAGCTTTAAGACTTTGATTTATTAGAATGAGATCAAAGTAGGTAAGTAATTAATTGTCTAAGTAACAGATGCAATGGCAAGTAACAGACGCACAGCCCAAACCACTGGACAGATCTGGCTGAATTTTGGCATGCAGGTAGATGATATAACGTAGGCATCCGCTAAGAAAGGATTTTGATAAATTCTACCCCTAAAGGGATAAGATAGGGGATGGAAGTTTGTATGTAACTTTGTCAATTTCAAACCGATTAGGCTGAGACCAAGCATGCATATGCTACTATATATTGAAATAAGCCTTATTTTTCATAATATTTATAAACGCGAGCGAAATCACGGGAAAAAGCTAGTGTATGCATATAGTCGAAAATACGACTTTTCTGCCCTCTAAAGTCACGATGTCTCGAAAGCGATGCTTTTTAGGAGAAAAGTGTTGAGATATTTTTTGTAGACAATTTTACGATCTACAAACTTTGTCTGAACCATTTTTCGATAGCTCTCGTAGTTTCAGAGATATACGCAAAAAACACAAATTTGTGACCTTTGACCTTGAATAACTTATGACGCAGACACGTGATCATATGAGACTTTTTCACCAGTCATCAGAACATCAAAACAAAGGATTATACGAATTTACAGCTTATTCGCTTCCGTTCCGAGGTTTGCCCCTATTTAAGCCTTATTTGACTGTACTAATTGGTGTCTTCTGCGACTTTTCGAAAGCGTTTCACTCCCTTGTGTAGGTATGTCATCATGGCTTTTACACAAACTTAGGCATTATCTACGGATTGCAGAATTCCTCTCTCTAGGTCATCTCACATAATAAGTAGTCGTACGAAGTATGATGTAGTTAATGGCTCGATGTCCACTTTTTACTGGGCGTGCCACAAGGATAAATTTTAGGTCCTTTTGCAATTTTAATGTCTGCTACTGGTATACCATTTGTAATTGGTTTACGGTTAATACCTTTGTATTTATTTCAAAAACTAAATGTAAAATGCTGAATGCTGTGCAAGTCCAATTTGATCGTTGGTCCGTTATCATAAACATTGCGACGGGTTTTGTTAAAAAATGAAACTTGGTCTACAAATATGACGTGGGCAGAATTAATATTGCATGGTTTTTTTAGGCATTGCTTCCTTTCTCGCACTGATAATAAAAGTGTAGTACTTTTAAAGATTTTTATGAGATGCTAGAAATAAGAAAAAATATGAATATTGTTATCCATGCGGTGACGGAGTAAGAATACAATATGTCACCACCCCATCTCATCCCATGGGTGTTGTAGAAACCGACTAAGGGACGATCTGTGAATATTACCTTTACATAGAAAGAAGGAAAACTTGAAATTAAACCCTGTAGGTACCAATCCGCCTGGCCAGCGTGGTATTAGTAGGCCAAGTATCCCTTCGTCACGGGAGGAGGCCCGTCCCTGCAGTGGGACATTAATGGGCTGTTATGATGATGAATATTGTAGTGATTGAAGGACCAGTAATAGTCTTATGGATACAAAATTAAAAACATTGTTGTGTTTATTGTAGGTAGGTATATTTATTATTTATATTATAATCGTACATAACTAAATATGATAACATGACTAGTTATTGCTTAAAAATAATGCCATTAAGTACAATAAAAGTAATATTGGTACAGTAAAACAGATAGGTGGGTTGCTACGTAAAATAAACATTGTTGAACTTTAAATAAAGTTCAAATTACAAACTTATCTATCTCTTCCATAAGCGGTCTACTGCTGGGCATAAGAAAAGAAAGCAGTAGAGCAATGTTAGGGAGGCCTATGTCCAGCAATAGACCGCTCGTAAACTTATGCTGAAGTAAAATGGGTAGCTCTATTAACGGTAAACCCCTACAGATAAATTTAGACAAGCTATTACAGAGTAGACTGTAGGTACTTGGTCTAACATTTCGGTAATTAGCACCCGCCCAGTAGTGAATAAAAGTCGGTGGGTAAAAAGCCTATGAAAAACTTTCCATAATAATCAAGAACGGTAGGTAATATGGATTTGAGGTATACAGGCATTCGAAGCATTACAATCATCGGTTTTCAAGGTGCCGTCTTTAGGTAGTTACACATTATGTCCTATCTGAATCCAATCCAAATGCTTCAAAATATGACGCTAGAAATATTGTCATAAATTCAACCATCCGATCGGTCAATGATGCGAAATTGGACATTCACGTACGACGGACAAAAAGCTAATAGCCGATCCATACCAAACGATCCATTTTGGATCAGCGATCAAGCGATCCGCGATCCATCGGATCCTGCGGCGCAGTTTGGATCACGCGAGGCAAGTCCACAGCAAACGCTCCTGCCGCGCGCGATCGGATCGCGCTGGATCGTTTGGTTTGGATCCGGCTAATGACGGACGTAGGGGCCAGCGAAATTGTTCTCGCGTCGCATTTAGATCTAATTCAGTTTGTAATCTATTATTTTGTTTTACATAAAGAACAATGACATCAACTAAATAAACTAAAACAAATACATAATCGTAGTATAAGTCAAACAGTTTATCTAAAACTATATCTAATGAAGATTAATTGATTTAAAACTGATTAATTGTGAATAAGTATGCAACTAGTTGTTACAAATAACCGTTTAACGACAAGTCCTACCAGGAAACGCATACACAACATTCCCTTTACAAGGCCTTTAAGTGAATTAAAAATTTAATTTCTATTTTGATATTTTGTATATATAAAAAATACTAATATTGCATAGTGCCAATTGCTACTTAAAGTTAAAACAGTAGAGGTATTACGTAAAAGTTTAGTCATGTCAGGAAACCAATATTTTTTTAGAAAGTATATTAAAAACTTTATTTGTTTTATGGCTATTTAAAATAATAAAAAACAAAACATACCAATACAGTTATTTTATTTAAAATATTTACGTTTGAAAGAGAAAAATCCACGACTAAAAGTGCCTTTTTTTTCCTCGTCACACATACTGGGCACATACAAATTTAAATTATCTGAATATAGCTTGTCAATGACTAGTCATGGAGGCAAAAACAATCAGCACTTATTTCATAATCAGATGAGAAATAGATTAGAAATAGAGAAATAGATATAATTTAGTACCAAAGAAACAGTCTTCCTAAAGGTAATAATAAGTCCGTTACTTCTTGTCCCCTATCTGCCGAGAACTTCAGTAAACTCTCTACTATCACGAATGTCCAAAACGGCATTGTTAGGTTCATACCAAATTTGGATAGGTAGAGGACGGAACATAGCAGACAGTGAAGGTGACCGCTAACGCGTTGTAAGGGAGCCTCCTTAAACCTACATCTGGGTCGTAAGTCCCAGACGCTGTTATGCAAGTGTTCCGTCCTCTATCACGCGATGGACCCGGCACCTGCACGGAGAATCCATGAAATCCTAAGATTTTTTTTACAATTCATTATTGCCCCATAATTAATACCTCATAATAAAATACTTGGACAAAGGCAAAGTTAAAAAGTCTATTTACATTTCATTCCTAAGTAAAATCAATGAATTTAATCTACAAATACAAATTTTAAGGTAAATTATCTAACTAATATTAAACTTTTAGCTGCCTTAATACCAACCAGACATGCATATTCTAAGACTTCATTCTGCAATTTTCCATTCTTTTTACCGGCGCCATGTTTCTTATATGATTTGTAAAGCATGACTGCTCCGTTTACCCAAACAGGGATAAAATTCAAATCACTTTCTTTAGGATAATTTTCATCTACTCTGTCAATATCAGGGTCCAGCCTACAATATGGTGATGCTTCTAGTTTAGGAATACATTCGACTAGGGGTTGCCATGTGTATGTTTCTGGACAAACTAAGTCAGACGGAAAGAAATTTCCTTTATATCTCATCTTACGGCATGAATGTATATAGTAGCCCATGTAGTAATACTCTATTTGTGGACATTGCGAGTGTAAGTGCCTTGTGAACTCAATCTCTCTGAAATACAAACAGAAGGATTAATTAGTACTTATTAAAAATACACTTGATCCTAAGCTCCCTCAACAATAGGTTTTCCTGCTGCTTTTACCAGGTCAATATGTCCACCGTTTTAGGTTTCTGCCCACAGTAGATATATTTGAAGGAGGCATATGTCTAACAGTTGACATAGAGTTATTTACTAGTAAGTGTACTCATGCCACTTTTAAGAAAATAATAGAATTTATACTAATAGTATAAGTAACAGTAATGATAGAATGCTATAAATATTATACAATTCAAAAACCTCACCTCAATGCACCATATGTGCCTAAAGTCAAATTCATGTACTGCGGATCATAAAAGAAATAGACAGAAGAGACACACTTCGGCAGTATATCTATAACACCGACTGCTATTAATTTACCATCAAGCCAATATTGTTGATGGAAAGACCCATAACCACAAGGTGGTCCATTTTCTTTGTGCTCTTCCTAAAAAATTAAAACATTGAGATAAGTTTTATATGTTTTTAAAAATCAATGAACTGGAGAGAAGTAGGTCCAGGATCTGCATCTTTTGGGTATACTCCCCAGATGTCTTGCAAATTATCCTTGGCAGAAATCAAAGAATAAAAACTTTAATTCCGATAACTAAGCGCCATCTATATCGCTTAGTAGTAAACTACATTTGCTATTAGGCAAAAAACATCAGCAATATCATTGTTGGTGCAATCTACAAATTGCCTACATGATGTTCTTTGTATCTGTTTATTTATGTACAAAAGTGTTCGAGATATTTGTTTTGCAGTTGCAGCTATCTTTTAAATAAAAATAAAAAAGTAATATAAATCTTACTTACCAACAAAGGGCTTTGTACTAAAAAATCTCTAAACTTGGGCTCAGTACATTTATCAGGCTTATCGTTATGTATAGTAGTTTGATACTTGACATATACATCATGAGTCACTTTAGCTGTCTCCAACCATTCAGGACTAGGTGGTGCGGTTCTCACTAGTTTAATCTGTCAACAAGATCATAGAAAATACGATTAATAAATAGAAAATAGAAGCAAGTAAAGATTAGGCATATGTGATACAGTGATTTCACTAGTACATGTGCCAACGTTACAAACTGTAAGTCATTATTATTTTGAAAACAATCTATGTATTATGACGTTGAGATAATGAAGTAAATTCGAATACAACACAATTTTCTAATTATATTTAGGTAAGTAAATATTGTGAAGGCACTGTATGATCGATACTCAAATGCGAATATGAGTCACGGGTAAAGGTAGTAAGGCAAATATGAGATAGGAAGGTGATGCGACAGTAGACTCTTGATCTTCCATCATCCAATTATTACCTAATCTGTTACCTTTACAAAGGTACAGTACCTTAAACCTAAATCATATAAAAGCTTGTACTTAATAATATTTATATAGATAAATCATTCTTACCACTATCATTTAATCAGGGAAGTACGCCCATTTAAAGATGTAGGTACTTACTCAGAATTAAAGCTAAAAAACAAAACAATAGGCTCCAAAAAACCTAATAAAAATAGTTACAGTACCTCTAGCTTATGTTTAACATCGTCGGGCAATTCATTTATAAAATCCTCAATTTGTTTTTCCTTGTTTTTACACACACTATTCACAGGTAATTCGATACCCTTCTCACGAAGTTTTTCAAACTTCCTCTCTCTCCTCAATTGTTTCGCTTTTTTACATGGTGCTTTATTAGGATCTGAGCCAGCATCTGCAAATCATGTTTTGTAATTATAAATAAGTCAATATTCTTGGAAAAGTTGTCAAGTAATTTATCGAAAAATACTAATTTAATCTATACTAATATTATAAAGAGCTAAAGTTTGTGTGTTTGTGGTGTTGTAGGGGGTAATCTCTGGATCTAATGTACCGATTTTTAAAATTCTTTCTGTGTTGAATAGTCCATTTATCGGGGAGTGTCCATTTATAGGAGTGGAGCAGTGATAAAATATGTTTAAAAAAGAGACGCGTTTTTTTCGCCGCCTAACAAAAAGAGCTGCCAAAGGACTCTAATTTTATTATTACTTAAATAGACAACACCATACAATACAAGAGTATAAAATTAAAATAGAGTCACAAACCTAGTGGATCTACTATGGGTCCCACATAGTCGCAAATTTACTTATTTGTGAAAATACATAAAACTTGAGACAAATGTAAACAAGCTCACAATAATTTAAATTGAGCAGAAATCTTAATCAAGAACTTTTTCTACATTGCTTTTGCTACTTTTAAAAAGAATTTTTTTTATTAGAATAGTAAAATAATTACATATACATAACTCAGTATGGATGACATGGAGACAAAATAAAGTTGATTTAAATGTTTTCACATCAGAATACAATTACCTATCTTAGGTTTAACACGGTAATGAAGAGAAACTTTATTTAAAAAAATACATTTTATTGTCCTACTTTCATATTAAATTGTATATTGCTATTGTACCATTGAGCTAGTTTTTCACCAACCAGTTACTAAGGAGTCTTATTATACCTATTTTAATTGTCATGATAACCGCTAGGTATTGTTTTGTTTAGGTAAATAAGATTAGTCACACACAACTAATCCAAATTACATTATTATATTCCAGCTAACAAAACCTAATTACCTTTTTTCACAGTATTTTGCATATTGATTATTTCAGGTTTTTCTTTAATTACTACACTCGGTGGACACACGTCAATAGCTGCAAATAAGAAATAAGTTATAAGATTTCTATTTACAGTTTAACAACTGGTAATAATTATAAATAACTTTATAAAAAAATAAACTACCAATTAATCTTGTTTATATACGTCTTTGTTTGTACGTTTTTATCATCTGGTCAGTGTAATATTAATAGTTATCTCAAGACTAGGCAAATTTATATTAATATACATTTTGTTAGTAAAATACTTATTAAACTCTTTGTTAACATTCTTAAAGTAATTTAAATATGTTTATCCCAAACCTGTAACGCAAAACCTGCCTTGACGTGGAGTTGCGGAAAACATCCCACTATACCATACCCATACCATACCTAACCTGTAGAAATCTAGTACACACCTGGAGTATCACCAGCCATATTTGTAATATCTTTAGTTCTAATATTTTCAATATTGATATCTTGATGTTCTCTCATAGTTTCAATGAATTGTTCTCCTCCTTCCTCAAAACCTTCTCCTAATACTTCGCTACCGCTACTGCAAGTTGACATTTTCCGTCCTATATCAGTCGATGATATTTTTCCACCAACCAAGAATTTGTTGAACCGTTTTAATACTTTCTTTTGAGATTTAGTTGCTTTGAATTCTTGGGAGCGGCACCTATACAAAGTAATTTAAACAAAAAGAATTACAGTTTTTTTAAAAACAATCATATAATGAATGATTCAGAAAGTTCTTTTTCAGACCAAGTCTAACACAAACAAATAGTATTATACCATTATAATTATATTATGTGGTGGACCAACAACCTAGTTAGAAGAGGAGGAAGCTTATAAATGAGAGAGGCACAGGACCACAAAGTATGGAAATGTTTGGAAAAGGCCTATGTCCAGCATAGGCTAATATGGTAAATATACCATTACAAATTAAAAAGGTATATGATAAAAGAGAATAACAATCCACCTCTGGTTCCTATTTTATATAGGGCAGGCCACAACAAATCTTATTAGAAAACTACTATTTAGTTGGAAAGGTACAACAACAAAGACAATGAAATAGGTACCTTTTTAAAAACAATACCAAATAAATAGTCAAACAAATACTAACCGTATAGTATACATAGGACAGCAGGTTACATCCATAGTTGGCTTGTAACAATACTTCCCTGATCGTCTCCAACCTCTATCTATTAAGTCTTGATAATCACCAACAGTCAATGCATGAGCCCACATACCTAAATATTGATGAAAAAATGTTAATTATTTAGGAAATAATAACTGATGAAGTTCAACTTCATTGCCAGCTGAGCACAACCTTACCATGGCTATAATTAGTATCAGGGCTCTTGCAATATCCACATCTATAGCTTTCATGTTCAGCAAAATACTCAACAAGACTGTGCATTTTGAATTGTAAACAAACTTTAACGGCCCGTTTTTATTACAGTTAGTTAAAGAAACACAGTTTTCATAAATAGTGTTTAAAATTAAAGATAAGAACTATTGTTTAAAGAATTGTTAAATGAGAAGGACAATAAATAATTGTCAAAACGAAAACGGACAACAATCAAATCAACCAATTTTGGAAATGACATAAAACTGACAGTTTGCGACGGCTCTCCACAGAATATTAATACATTGCTTAGGGCCAGATTCAGAGACCGCACTTTGACTTTACTTTAGCAAAGTCTAGTTATTATCTCTGAATTTGTACAACATTAAAGTAATTTTTCGCATGAAAAAGTTTACTTTGTAGTAATTAATAATGAAAGTAAACTTTTTCATGCGAAAAATTACTTTAATGTTGTTCAAATTCAGAGATAATAACTAGACTTTGCTAAAGTAAAGACAAAGTGCGGTCTCTGAATCTGGCCCTTAGACTCTCTTTGGAAAGTATAATAAAAGAAAAAAATGTTTTTGCTTCTCACTCTGTTTATGAATGGAACTGTCGCTCCACCAACTATAAATATAAATTGATTTTATAGAAATGATATAACATTATAAATAAAAAATTGACATACGGTAGTTAATATGATGGAAGCGTCGTACTTATCTTAATTACGCAGACATTTTCATTACTTTGTTCAGAGACTGTCATACCGTGGCAATCTCGTAGGCAGATTGGATTACATCCCACTTCTACACTTCTTGGGTTGAATTTTTAATATTCAGATAGTTGTAGAGCATGCTTTCTGGTTCTCTTCAGGTCAATCGTCTTTTAAATCGAGCGAGCCCATAGAAATAACTTCTCTACTTAGGTTCGTTCGGACTTCGGAGTGACGACAGCGACATAGTGTTGTGGTGAATGTGTAAGAAATGGGTGCGCCAAAGTTCACCTAAAATTTCAACTCCTATAATTGAAAGTCCGAAAATGTTCTTCCTAACATTTTTTATCCTAACAATCTCAATTCCTAATTTTTTTGTCTCTAATGTTAATAATCCGAAGCATTCAACTTCATAATTTCAGTAGCAATAAACATCTATTATACTATTATTTGTTTTCCTATATTTTCTCAACATAACCATCGTTTATACTATAATTTAAAGTCATATCTTTTTTGTTTAGATTTCTTTTTATTCATAATAATCAATATTACACTTCTCATCAAAAAAATCGAAACGGTCTGCAAGTTTGTGTTTTGTATGGATTATGAGAAAAATGTGTATATTTAGGAATACGTGTTATATATCATTTAATAGGGAATTTAATGAGGTTCTCAAATAATAATGTTAACGTTCTAAATTTAAATTTAATTTTCGTAGGTTTCGTGTTATGTTTAACAAGTCGTTTTTACCCTGTACGTAGTTTGACGGAAATTGATAATATTACGCACGTAAATGAAAAAAGAGCTAGGAAACGTTTATTTAATAACCCGTAACCTGCTTCCAGAGTTCCTGGCGCCTCTTATTAATTGCAACTTGCGATGTTCACCCGCATAAATCGCCAAATGGTGGCATTGCTGAATTCTGGACTTAGTCAGCGTGTTACGGCTGAAAGATTGCATCTAAGCCAGTCATCTTTTCATAGAATCTACAAACGCTATCAAGGGACTGGTTTGTTCACGTGTTGTTAGAGATCTGGCAGAAAACAGGTGGTTTCTGACCGAATAGATCGATTTATAGTAACAACTTCCTTTCAAAATCTAAGCATTAATGTCTTTCAAACGCAGCAGCAGCTTCATGATGAACCTATGGTAGCTTTAAGTGACTCTATAATTAGAAGAAGGTTAAAGGAACGTGGAATAGTACCGTACAAGCCAGCAAATATGGAGAAATTATTTGCAGATCATCGAAAAGCAAGTCTTAACTTTTCACGTAATTACCTAAAATGGTCATACATCTAGTGGAACAAATTTTTCCTTTCTAATGAGTGTTAAATTATACTGTATGGTAAGGATGGAAGGACTAAGGTCTACAGAAGAGATGGAGAACACTTTGCACCATGCTGGATTAAAAGAAAAGGTCATCCATGGTGGTGGTTCGTGGACTATTTGGGGAGAAATTAGTGGCAACGACAAGGCAGAGTTTGTCTTTGTTTTTGGGTCACATCTGCCCTTATTTAATAGTCATAGGGACATTAAACAGTGTCTTGAACCTCATGTGATGCCCTATGCACATTTTATTGACCGCGGTTTGATAGTTTGGCACAAGGATGCTAGGGCAAACACAGCGAGCGTCGTATGAGATTATGATACCGTAGTAGATATCTCTATTATTGATTGGCCAGCAAGAAGCCCGGGCACGAACCCGACCAAACATCTATGCAATAAGTAAAAAAAACGAATTAGTGCAAGACATCATGCCTTAAAAACACTTAGCCAGCTGTAAAATACAATTCAAGAGGAATAGAACAGAACGCCACTATATTTGATCGTGACTCTCATACGATCGATGAAGAACCGTACAGAAGCAGTAATGAGACTTGGGGAGGGTATGTGAGTCATGAAATAAACGCTTCCTAGCTTTTTTTTTCATTTACGTGCGTAATTTTATCAATTTCCGTCAAACTACGCACAGGGTAAAAACGACTTGTTAAACAAAACACGAAATCTACGAAAATTAAATTTAAATTTAGAACGTTAACATTATTATTTGAGAACCTCATTAAATTCCCTATTAAATGACATATAACACGTATCCCTAAATATACACATTTTTCTCATAATCCATACAAAACACAAACTTGCAGACCGTTTCGATTTTTTTGCTGAGAAGTGTATATACATTAATTTTGCGTAACTTTGTTGACAACATGTAGGTATAATGTACCAAAGACCAGAGCAAAACCAGAGTCCCGCTCCAATCATTCAGTCAAGATCCAGAAAAGAAATGGGTCCTATTCATAATTATTGGTTTAGGTTATGGTAGAAGTGTGACCTCAACGCACGAGCCGAGCGAGCGCAGCGAGCGTGCCGCGGCAGCGGCCGGCGAAGTGCCAGAACCGAATTGGTCCTTTACTTATTGGTTAAGTTACGGTTACGGTAAACTCGCAGGCCATAAGCATAACTGTGAACTAGTCATGTTTTATGGATTTCATTCATTTAAGACAAAAATATTCGAATAATTTTAATAAACAATAATTTTAAAAAAATGGTTTAATGTAAAAATGTAAAAAGTTGTTTTGTAATCACAAGAAATAGTATAGGTACAAACAAACCTTTTTATTAAGTACTTTCACTTGGTAAATATTTCTTTCTGAAATGAGATTCTATGAGAGAAAATATTATGGTAAAAATGTTTAGGGATAAAAGCGCTAAGATAAACAACATTAGGAGTTTAAATATATTTACTTAGCGATATTATTAATAACGATTTTCGGAAACATGAGTGTTATGACCATCGCCGGTAGCAATACAAATAGTATGAATGAAAACTTTAGGATTTCAAATTTTAGGAACAGTGATCATTCGGATTACAAATCGTTAGGAAGAACATTTTCGGATGAAGAACTATAAGTGAGCCAATATGGACCCGTAAGAAATATTACTTATATTTATATCTCTTTTTTTTAGTATCACGGATTTAGCAACATCAGAAACCACCTCCATAGTGAATTTCGGGAAGACTGGATGCAGGCCACTACCGTCACTATTAATGCAGGCATTGGTCCCATCAATGTTAGTGCTGTATATTGTCCACCAAAGCACAAACCGAAACAACACATGTTCGACCGCTACTTTCAGAGTTTGGGAAACAGATATATAAGTGGTGGGGACTGGAACTGTAAGCACACCCATTGGGGATCAAGATTGACGAACAGTAAAGGACGTGAATTAAAAAAATGCGTCGATAAACACAACCTAACAACACTAGGAACAGGAAAACCAACTTACTGGCCAACTGACGTCAACAGAATACCTGATCTAGTCGACTTCTTTGTTGTGAAGGGACTGTCCGACGTGTATTTCGACGTGGCATCATCGCTCGATGGTGACTCTGACCACACCCCTGTCATAGCTACATTTAGCGTTTCGGCCATACACAAAGCACAGAGACCAGCGCTATACAATCATAAAACAGACTGGGGCGCATTTGCTGAATACTTGGAGGATGAGGTTAACTTAAAAGTTAGGCTTAAAACAGAAGAAGATATAGATGAGGCAACATTCTACATCACAAACCTCATACAAGTTGCTGCGTGGTGTGCTACTCCGACGCTGAACTCTCCCAATCAAGTGGATAACATACCACTAGAAATACGCAATAAACTGGAAGAGAAACGGAGACAAAGGAGGCGATTACACTCCAGCAGATCAAATGTCGACAGGTCGGAATTTAACAGAATATCCAGGGAGCTAAAAGAGCTAATCAAAGAAAATCAGAACTCGACCTTTCAAGAAAAACTCCGCACGCTCTCAGCTCACAAGAAGGATAATTATTCCCTCTGGAAAATAACTAAGAGCTTTAAAAGACCACACAACCATACGCCACCTATAAGGATATCCTCTAACGATCCATGGGCCAGAAGCGAAAATGAAAAAGCGGAACTTTTCGCTAAACACCTAAGCGAAGTTTTCACACCAAACCAATCATCCATGACAGAGTTTGAGGAAGACGTGGATATTATGATCAATAGTGACCAGCAATTATCATTACCACTAAAACTTGTTACTCCGCGGGAACTAACTCGAACAATTGGCTACCTGGAAAACAAAAAAGCTCCTGGCTTCGACCTAATAACGGCAGAAATTCTTAAGAAACTGCCTAGAAAAGCGATAGTGTTTCTAACAATGCTGTTCAATGGTATCTTTAGAATACAGTACTACCCAAAGCTGTGGAAGATATCGCAAATAATTATGATTGCAAAACCCGGCAAACCACCAACGGAACCCAGCTCATACAGGCCTATAAGTCTTCTCCCCTTAATATCCAAACTTTTCGAAAAAACATTTCTGATGAGACTAAAACCAGTTCTCGATCAAAATAAAGTTATACCAGACCACCAATTTGGGTTTCGGGAGAAACATGCTACTGTAGAACAAGTACATCGAGTGGTTCACAAAATAAGACAATCGTTAGAGAAGAAGGAGTATTGCTCTGCAGTATTTATAGATATACAACAGGCATTCGATAAAGTTTGGCACAAGGGGTTGTTGTACAAACTGAAAACCCTCCTACCGAACTCATTCTATATGATCCTAAAATCTTACCTAGATCAAAGAAGATTCCAAGTAAAGTATGGGGAAGAGCTTTCAAGGCTGTATTACGTCACTGCTTCAGTTCCACAGGGATCAGTGCTTGGTCCAGTTCTTTACTCAATATATACAGCGGATCTACCTGAAACGGAAAATGTTGTAACAGCAACATACGCGGATGACACCGCATGCCTTGCAAGCGATGTGAACCCACTCAGTGCATCACTGAAATTACAAGAACAGCTGAACAAAATTAACGAGTGGCTGCAGAAGTGGAGAATTAAGCCCAGCATATCTAAATCCATCCACGTCACCTTTACACTACGAAAGGGCGATTGCCCGCCTGTGCGTATGGATGACAAACCGTTACCGAGTAGTAACAGCGTTAAATATCTTGGCCTCCACCTGGATAGAAGACTTACCTGGGCTAACCATATAAAAGCTAAGAAAACAGAAGCAACCTTGAAATTCAAAGAACTATCTTGGCTCCTAGGGCGGCAATCCAGATTGACACTCAGTAACAAATTGCTTGTTTACAAGGCCATCATACAACCGATCTGGACATATGGAATAGAACTCTGGGGCTGTGCTTGCAACTCCAACATTGAAATCCTCCAGAGATTTCAAAACGTTGCACTGAGAACAATTGCAAGTGCACACTGGTTTGTCAGAAACAAGGAAATACATGAATATCTGGAGATTCCGACCGTAAAGGAGGTAGTCCGCAGGAACAGCATGAGATACAGGGAAAGGTTGAATAAACACACAAATGAACTGGCTAAGGATCTGCTGACTCCACGAGATGATGTTACTCGCCTGAAAAGGTGGCAAATACTGGAACTAGACAAGAGACACTAAGCTTATACAAAACTAGCCTCCACCATTATTTACGGTGCCATTCGATGGAATGGCGCTCTATCAAGTTTAACACATAAAATATCTGATTATGGCTGATAGCCGATTGCAGATCAAGTAGAACAAAAAAAAAAAAAAAAAAAAAGTATCACGGAATTGATGAGACCCTTTTATGGATTTAATAAGAGACCTTAAAAACATGAACTTCGTTAAAATATTTTATAATGCAGACATATTCAATCGTTGTTTATTTTTAAAATAAAGTTAAAAGTAACAAAAACAGCTTTTTTATCAAAAAAATAAATTAAGGTAACAGGCTTGCGCTATGCAGATATGTATACGTAACATAAAGTTTTTTGTATTATTTTGGGTTCCCTTGCGTTAATTTTCATAAGCTGTAGTTTCTGTTAGGTCGATCTGACGTTTATACTCGTACCTACTATAACTACGTTTTATTATGTAAAAATAATGCTGCAAACGACATAATTATTAAAATGTTAATTTAGGAGAGCAGCATCAAAAGGGGTCAGGCTCTTTCAGCCTCCATGCATCATGCATCTCTGTTACGATTTAATTTGTACAACAAACGTTAGGTAAAATGGTTTATTGACAAAATAAGCAAACAGCAGATACCTACCTCTGCTGTACCTACCTGGACTCACAAGACCTACACGTGATCTAGTTAGTGATTTATTTCGAAAAAATATATATAAAATAAACTACACAGTTCTTGTAAGTCATCAAATATTTATTGCAAATTACGTAAATTTGCCATTTGCGTCACTTTCAATTGCGATGACAACTTTTCTTCATCAACTTCTAAAATATCGGACATTGTTGAGGATGGTTTGGGCAGGAAATTTACTCGCCGAGGTCTACAAACATACACATTTAAAGTAAAATATTATATACGTAATAATTCTTTATGCTAAAGAAGCAAGATTTTCCTAAGCCATAGTATGCCCTTTTGCTCCACGCGAGATTTCTGTCCTTGCTGAACGGGCCTTAGGATATCCGCGTTATTCGTTGATAGTTGAATCAAGGCACCGATTTAAGTATCTTATTACACTTTCTTTTTTTACTGAGCCTACCTATTTTCATGTTTGTCATTTTATGACATACACATTCTTATTTGAAACGAGAGTTACAGACCTACAGCTATACTGTGCCTACAGGTAGGCAAGCGCGGTTGGATACTAAGTTTCTCTTCAACGTTTGGGCGCATAGGGGTTGTGATTATTATAAAAGACATTTTAGGAATAGAAATCTAAATACCTGTTTCGATTGTAATTCCATGGCTGTATTTGAGTTTCACCCCATATTAGAAAAATACATCCGCTTATAAATAATACTGATGCGTGGAAACACCATATGTTTTTCCAAACAAATGGCAAATTCTATAACAAACAAAATAAATGCTTAATAATGTCAGTGAAATATCATCATCATCATAACAGCCCATTAATGTCCCACTCGTAATGACGGGCCTCCTCCCGTGACGGAGGGATACTCTTGGCCAACTACAGTGAAATATAAAAAAGAATAATAATCATCACTATTTTTTAACGTGAGAACCTATTTATTTACTTAGTCTATCTTGGCCCAAGCAAGTGTCGATAGCTTGAAGTGTCGCGTACAGACTAAAATTCACGTTTTCCTCATTTACCCCTAGCGCTTGAGATGGGCAGAAGCGAAGTATATTAACTCGATATCATGCCCCGCGGTAGGTGCATGTTATTTGACAAAAATGGTGTAGGTGTACTTACCCTAAATTTTTGTGTTACTTGTCCAACACAAATAGATATTAAAATTCCGGATATATTGCCAATAATTTTTATAACGGTATGAATAGAATTCATAAAAGTAGGTGTTAATTCCTAAAAGAAAAGCCATTTAGATGTTATTGGTCTTTATCAAAATATTATTCCAAAGGAAATTGTGATCTTTTTTCCATTGTCTTTCTTCTTTTCGAAATTTTATAGCTATAATGTCTAAGCTTTAGTAAATTTATATGAAATTCAATACAAAATTTTTACTTTTACGTAAACTATTCAATTGCAACATTGAAAGTTTACAGGTGTAGCGCCTAGATGGCGTTATTACAGTTGGGTGTAAATCACTCAGTATAAAACAATGATCTAATTTGGGACAGAGACTATCGGGTAGCCTATTCCAAAGACGCAGGTTCGAGTCCAGGAGATTAACTAATCAATAACTGAAATACAAATAAAAAAGTAACTTACGTAACATAAATCTAAGGTGAGGTCCATTCCAGCAGCAGTTAATACCAGAGCAAGAGTTAGCAGAATTGGTCCAGGTAGAGTTACAATAGGAATACACCATGTGATGCACAATAACAACCCTGGCAGCACGTGTGCTTGATGCAAAAGTAAATTTAGTATGAGTAACATAGAGTATGGTAAATTATATCGAATGTTTTAGAACAATTAGAAGTGTTTGAGCCATACCACGAGGTGTACAGACCTAACGCTTTTTCCAAAGCGACTAAACTGACTTGATTTAGCCATTATGTGCCACACTTTTTAAAATGTGAAACTTTTGGAAATAACTAAGTAGGAGCTGTGGATCTTTTGGTACCGAAAGTTGCTGAATTATCTTTGTCTACTTAAAAACCTTCTATTAGCACTGCAATAAAACTCTAAATCATCTTTGTGATGTGTTCTTAACACAAACTTGACTGCTTTGGTTGTTTGACAACTGGTGTTCTCGAGGTCGCAAATTCATAATTTAGGTGAATTACCTACTTGTGTGACACGTCAATTATTATCCTAAGCTTTTGTAAAACTTCTCGCAATACGATCTACGTCGAACCTAGAGTGGGATTTGTCTTTTACGAAAAAAGAATAAACCTCGCCATCAATTTGCTTACTTGCGGGGCCCATTCGAAGGTAAAACGTCATAATGATGTTTAGGTACTTACAGACAAGAACGAAATATTTCTTTTTCTTTCTCATTTTAGGTGTCAGCTCATAATAATATAAGATATGTGTTAAAGATATTCCTAGTACCACACGGAAGAAAAATGGTATTGACGTTACTGCTGACGCCTGTAATAACAAATTACTGTATTTAATTTAAGGAAACATTCTTTATAAGCCTAGGCATATTATGAAGAAAGTTTAAGGAAACCCTAGGGTAAACAATGTACCTAAGTGCTTATTCCCGATTTGGTTAATTCCTGGCTCAAAGGTAAAACCAAAGGTAACACAGTAACCGCTCTAAATAATTTGCGCCGGGAGCAAACTGGGGTAGATTATATCATCATCATCACATCAGCCAATCAACGTCCACTGCTGGATATAGATAGACCTCCTCCAAATATTGCCAACTTTTGCGGTCCTGTGCCTCCCTCATCCATCGGTTTCCCGCCGTCCTAACCAGGTCGTCGGATAGTTTAGGTATATGGTTTATTATTATTTTTTATTGATTTTATTTATGTATTCTGATTTTACTTACGTCATATAACTTGTATTTCATAACTTTAGAGTAATACATTGGACCGTGAAGACAAACAGCGTTGATTATCCACGCGTAGCCAAAATTCAAAATACAAAGTATCCAAAATGGTACAGATCTCAATATAAGACCCCATGGAGCTCGTAAATTAGTTAGCTGAAATTATAATGTCTGCTTAATAAGTTACGACAATTCATATATATCCATTTTGTAACGTTAACTGAAGACAGTGGAACCCCCTCCGAACCTGTAGAACTACAATCTTCGAAAAGTTTTCATTTTCGGGGATCGATTTATTTGTCCTATCTGTTTTTAAAAGACACTAGTGAGTGACCCAAGTAAACTTACTAAGTACTCGAAGTACTTAACGTATCTTTTCGTTTTTAATTTTATGTTGTATAGCGAATACCTACTTCCAGTATTTTTTTAGCTCGAGTCAGCTCACTAATTGAGCTAGGTAGGTACATTAATTAACAGTTACTGTTAAGATGATAGGGAGGTAATGTTTGTCCGTGCGCTAGTCGTCCTATGCAACGCCGATTAAAAAGCATACTACCTAGCTACGGTTTAAAAACAGAAATCAAAACTTACTTTGATAGTAAAAATAGTGCCAATAGTATTAACTAAGTATGTCAGTTCTTCTTCAGAAATACAGGGATGTGTTGTAGGCAAGTCAGTTACAACAAGAACCCAAATAATAGACCATATCATGAACGCAGAACCGGTAAGGTAAAATCCAACTGTCCATTTTGTATAATAGTGAATACCGGCGCAAATGAGAAACGTTGAGAAAGTTCCCGCAGTGGCGCCTAATTACAAAAACACATAGAATTAAAACGACTTAGCTTACTACGAATAGATTAAAGGAAATTACTCTGCGGTTTCCTATTGCATAATTAGATTTGATGACGTTTTACTTACCACAGTAAGCCCATATGAAATGATTTCGTTCTATTGGAGGTACCCAGTTCCTTAGCACCTGAACCATACTTGGTTGCATAGCTCCCTGTATACAAAAATCTATAGTTTATTAATACTTAACAATAACATTTTGTAAAAACACTATTTCCTTAGTCTAAAGATGAATTTCATTTCAAATTCTGTATTTAGGAAGACTTTAATGAATAAATTATCAGTGTTTTTGGGTGAATATTGCCCATTGTACACTATGGACTTTACCATACCAAACTGTAACATACCAATTGCGGTTTTCGACCGAGCTACGAACAATCTCCGGATTGCCACCTATTACAGTCCTAAGTATCGCAAAAAGCTGACTACATTTTCACGGAGAGAAAACTCAATATAAAATCAGTGTAATCAGCAGGTTCTAGTTGACGAAATTAGCTACCATTAATGAAACACTTTTTCACATAAATAGGATATTTCATCGTTGTAGTGATCATTATAGCAGAATAAACGTTTGACCAGCTCTCAAAATACCGCAGCAGAGACTGATGTCTAGTGATAGAGGATTGCTTGATCTACTACTAGATTAGCTACTACGCAGGCCAGCTATATTGGTATAGGGTATGTTTCGAGTTTTCTTCTTTTTCAATTATAACGTTCGTCGTAAAATAGGTAAATACTAACAGCACAAAATCCTTTTATAAACCGCACAGTAAATACCAGCCAGAAGTTAAAATAAGCACAAGCAGGCGTGAGACAGGTAAGCACTCCTGATATTATTCCTGCTATTCCAACCACCCATGTAGGACCTAACCTGTTTCAAAGATAAATAATTTTATACTTAATACAAACGATATCACTTCTCTATCTTTGATTTTGACTCTATTAGTTAGTTATGGACAGGCTTGGTCTACTTGCATGCATAGAAATAAATTCCGCACATCCGTGAATGCAGAAATAAAAACAATCTAGATACTTTCCACTTGATACAAAAAAAAGCAGTTAAAACACCACCGCCTTTTTCTCGGTGTCAAACGTCAAAAATCCGATTAGGTACGTTACGATTCCGATTATTGTGCGTTGCAGTCAGGAGTTTCATACAAATAATACTGAACGGCTCGAGTTGATACGGTGACGATCCGTTTACGTTACGTTATATTATGTGCTACGACCCTTATTAGTGTGGAAGGCCCTTTTATGCAAGGGTAGCTGGTACACAATGTTATGCAGTACTTATATCGAGGCAGGACCTCATGTAGTTCAATTTGCAAGGTATTCAGATTTTTAAAGCTGAGTCTTGCACCTAGGTGATTCTTAATCAAGTATCTACTGCCTCAAGCTTTTTTTTTTCGTTTTCAAGTTAAAGTTTACCTACAGCTAGCAAAAGTTCTGATGCGATCTTACCTGTCACCAAGGTTATGAAATATTGGCAAGCAAATACAAAATCCTATGTGGTAGGCTGAAAGCAACGTACCCATTTTCGTATAATCCCAACTGGTTAATTCGAAAATCTGAAAAATTATTATGTAGGTATTTTATTTTATTTTTTTTATTAGGTAATCCTTGTTCCGACTTCTGGATACTTTAAAAAGACTCGAAAAATATTAAGTAGGTACCTAAAGGTGTTTGACGCAATTACTTAGTCAAGAGACGTGGATTTGAACTCTGCCTCTAGCGAGAACCATACTTTCGAGTGAAGAACCCTATCCTACCTGGGACTGGGTGGCGATGTGTGAATGTGTGAGGATTAATTATAATTTATTTATAATTATATTAAGTATATCAATCAAGCAAAAATGACCGAGCAGATATGGTGATCCCACCGAAAATAGTTTACACACATTTGGATACACGCAATAAAATTTTAAAAAAAATGGAGAATGCATATAAACTTTCTTTTACACTTAAATACGACTTCAGTTCTCAGGGTCTAAGGGCCAGATTCAGAGACCGCACTTTGTCTTTACTTTAGCAAAGTCTAGTTATTATCTCTGAATTTGAACAACTTTAAAGTAATTTTTCGCATGAAAAAGTTTACTTTTATTATTTATTACTACAAAGTAAACTTTTCATGCGAAAAGATTACTTTAATGTTGTTCAAATTCAGAGATAATAACTAGACTTTGCTAAAGTAAAGTCAAAGTGCGGTCTCTGAATCTGCCCGATTTACACATCGACAAGTACAGTAGCGAGTTAACTTGCCTCATTGGCGAGTTAAGTCACTATTTGCGTGTGGACGGCAAAAGCGATTTAAGTAGTAAGTTGCCGATTAAGTTGATTTTAATACAGTTCGATCCTATTTTTTGGCGAGTTCAGTACGAAGTAGCCCCCTCTCTCGCGTCTCCCTCACCCCGCCGGCTCGGCGCTCGCAGCGCCCGCCGTGTAGACGGGCGAGTTTAGTACAGTTCACAAGTTCTAGTATTTATTTTTATTTTTGTCTGTTTTTCTATGTATAATGTGTACATATTTTACAAAAGTATTTACTTAAGTATATTTATGCGTTGTCTAGTACCCATTGTACAAGCTCTGGCTAGTTTGGGACTAAATGGCGTTGTGTAAAAGTGTGAGGAATATTTATTTTTTTATTATTCTATACTTTTCTATTAAAATTTTATTTTTAATGTGTTGTGCAAGTGTTAATACTATTTCTCGTATAATAGCGCGTAAATTGGTATTCAATTGTTCAATGTCCATTTTATCGATTAAAATAACCGTACCTAAACAATCTCAGGCGACGTACGCCGGCACGCACGACGCGACTGGTCTTCGTCTCTGATCGGCAACTTATGAGCTGTACTCGCCTACGTGTGAACTGTACTTACTACTTATTACTTACTCCATAACTGTCTATTTTTTTAACTCGCTACTGTACTTGTCGATGTGTAAATCGGGCATTAGTTTAAATTGGCTATACGGACTTGTACAAGAGGTATACTATCTTACCCCTCCACGAACAGCTTGACGAGTTTTATATTCGGTGGAGTTATTTTGATCAATATCTTCTCTATTCGTCAGGCGAGCCATAGCAATTATATGCACACTTAAATTATTACGGACAATATAAATCCAAAAGTATCCAAAGAATATCATTATTCCTACCTAAAAAAGAAAGAATTGCATTGATTAGCACAATTTCTATTAAAACAAATAGTTCAATAGGTACATTATTTGTAATATAAACTTACAACAGCACGAATTGGGATTGTAAACATTACCGAGTCAAAATATACCTAAATTTTGTTATCTGACAGTTAGACAAAGTCATGACCCTACTGAAATCTAATTGAGCTAATTATATTCATAACTTTCTGTTTTTTATATTTCCAAATTTGTTTATTTCAACCTTACTAAAGGCATAATATACGTCTTTGCATGGGAAATTAATTTATCTAATTAATACTGACATCATAACCAGAATGTTGATACCGATTAAGTAAGTATAATCATCATAACAGCCCATTAATATCCCAGTGCAGGGACGGGCCTCCTCCCGTGACGGAGGAATACTTGGCCTAATACCACGCGGGCCAGACGGATTGTTATAGGGTTTAATGTCAAGTTATCCTTATTTTTATATCGTAAAGATAATATTCGCGGACGACACCCATGGGATGAGATGGGGAGGTGACATATTGTATTCTTACTCCGTCACCACACGGAGTATTAAATATAATACAAGTATAAATAATAAGTAAGTTACGAAGTTTTAGTTCCTGGCAGATGGTCGCCATGTGGCGCTTTCACACTCCCTGAAGAATGCCGCATTGAATCGGCTCTCAAACCATTATTATAGGCTATGGGTGGCAATTCTACGGTACACGATCCATGTTGTCTGTATCTGTACATCTCAGCGCTATGCGACTTTAAGGCCTACGCAGACCTGGACGGCATGGCAAGGGATTTTAATTTTTACTAATGATGCCGTGGCATTGAAAGGGATTTTATCGCACGGCATTAAAAGACGCGCCACAGGCTCCCGTGGGGGGATGCCGCGGCATACCGCGGTAGGCAACGGCGTGCCGTTGCCTACCTCGACCAAGTGCCACGGACTCCGGCGCTAAAAGACGCGCCACAGGCTCCCGTGGCGGGATGCCGCGGCATACCGCGGTAGGCAACGGCATGCCGTTGCCTACCGCGACCGAGTGCCCCGGACTCCGGCGCTCGTAGTGATATACTGCGGGGTGCGGTGGCGGGGGTAGCTGTGTGCGCTGACTCACGGCAAAATCCCTTGCCATGACGTCCCGCGGCGCGCCGTGGCATACCGCGGCATCTAAGCGGCCAGTGTGCGCTGACTCACGGCAAAATCCCTTGCCATGCCGTCCTGGTGTGCGTAGGCCTTTGGCCCTTGGTAGGCGTAGGTTTAGCTTCAAAAGTTACAGTTGGTTTTTTTTTATAATTTAAAAAAATATTATACATAGGTATACCTATTAATTATCAATTAATCAACTAGCCTATCTCAGCCCACCTGCTGGATATAGACCTTTCCCAACACGGGCCACAGGACACGTCCTGCTCCTTCTGAATCCAGTTCGACCCCAGATCCCTTTTAAATTTTAATTCATTATCATATCAGCCATTTTAATTCCTTACCATATAATTATACGACTGTGTGAGAAATATTCTTATTAAGTTTAATATTATTTATTTGTCTGACTCAATGCTTTAGTACAATAAGTAAAAATGTGAGTGCAGATTTATAAAATACTAGCAGTCCGTCCCGGCTTCGCACGGGCATTATTTTCCCGCTTTTCTGTTCAAATTTTTCCTAAACTTTCTTTGCTATAAACCTCACGGAGCTCAAGACCTTTCCAACGAATGCAAAATCGTGGAAATCGGTTTGTGCGTTTTGGAGTTATAGCGTCAGGAAGAAAAACCCGACTTATTTTTATATAGTAGAATTGTCATGTAGCGGTAAGTTGAAGCATCCTTAATTATTAATTAGATATACCTGTATCAATTGCCATCCAGTGCTCGACAAAGGCCTCATCCAAATATTTTGCACACGAAAATTTCATTGCTATTATTTAGACAGATTACGTCATATTTTATCATATGATTCGATTCAAGGGAATTATTAAAAAAAAACAAGTTTTATTCCTTGAATGTATTGCGACATTTAATTTTATGATTAACACTGTTTTCTATTAAATAAATATAATTAATTTTTAACGTCAAAGATATAATCAATTATTTTTAATTTAACTTTAAACATTTTAACTACATTATTATAGAGTATCACACGTTATGAGTGTACATTAAAATAGTCTACATTAATAATAATTTACTATACATTGGTCCACTGAAATACCCTTGATTATTTATGGTTGTTATGTTAAGAACAGCTCATGGAAGAAATAAAACCACTGGGTTTATGACTCAAATCACACAAGCACAGAGTCGAAGCGAAACGTATCATATTTTTTGCTCACTGCATATGCATCTCTATTTATTCTTAATTAAGTTTAAAAATTGTGATCAACAAATGTGCAATCGTGCGTCGACGCACGGAACTACACCTATTAAAAAGTCAATCAGAAGAAAGGCACTTGCTTTGACTCTCTACCATTTTGATTTGAGTATATCCGAACTTAACAACCAGTAACTTGATAAAATCACAGCATTTAAAAATATGTCATACTTATACATAATACTTATTGTTATAAACTTTCGTCATACTTATTAATTTTAAAAGGGCACATATTATTATAATTTACATACAAATATAATACACTAAAATGTAAGTACATTATTGCCTTAGTATAAATAACAATATACACAATTTAATATAGAAGACACACATATTTGCAAGACATTGACCAAATTATGCATTGAAAACCCTCAACAATGTAGAGTTTCATAATTTATGTTAATAATTTATATACATAGAGAGAATTACAAATTTTCCGCGAACAATAATCGCTAGGAATATATTAAATACTATTATCAATAACGCTATTATAAATTATTAGGTGGCTATATCCTCATTTTAAATTACAGACACCAACATGAAAATGCACCAAGCTGGTACTTTTCCGTTGTTTTACAATACACCGGTCAACATAACGGGAAAATTTCCAGCACTTTCCCAAAATTCATTCAAGAAATCAGTGCAAACGTATTCAGAACTTGATCATTCAAGCTTTTCAATTGAATTACACCGGTAAAAACTTGTTTTATCCCATAACTTAAATCAGCCGATTACAAAATGGGTTCTTCAAGTCATTTTTATGTTACCTTATGGATTTTTATGGCTACGTCGAATTATTGTCGATGTTTGAAACTTTATAATTAAGTATTTGGCTCTAAAAGTATCCTTTCTTATTTACGCGTTGACGTTTAGAGGAGTTTCTTTGACATCCTTTGCGTCAGCACTTTTACCTGACACACCACTCATTTCTTTTAGATCGCCATTAGTTTTTTCATCTTTATCGTCTTTGTCATCCGGTATATGGTTCCACGATTGAGTTTTTCCAGAACCAAAGAATATGAAAAAGATGGCTGCTATAATGTAAACCGATGCTCCCACGAAAAACACTGGGCGCCAACTCTCGAAGCTATTCTGTAAAATGAAAACGATTTTTTTAATAAATCATTGTTATAAACTCAACGGGAGTAAAGTTTTAGGCAAAATATTTAGCCTTCACAGTAATTAGTTCACATTTAATGATACTTTTTTTATTTTTTATAATATATGTTTTAATATTAAATAGCTCTACATACTGAGATTTGTAAAATATATTAACCCAATAGTTTACTACCAACATTATTTTTAAATTTAAAAGCTTCCTCTTACATAATACAGATTACATACCCCTGATTTAGTGAAGTATGCAGTTATCATCGGCGTGAAGAACCCAGCGGTACTTCCAACACAGTTAGCTATTCCGTACAGTGTACCCGCGTAGTTCGGCGCCAGATCTTGATGGTTCTGCAAGTTAGTCAGAGTCGCCGCACCATTGAATCCCATAGACATGGTTATCAAGGACACCGACAATGCTGTAGAACATCCAGCATATACCAACAAAATTAACAGCAATCCAGGCAGGATATGAGAGAAAATGCAAAAGAACTTCCTGATTAATGTTGTCGACATTAGCTTTCTGCCAAGTATGAAATCTCCGATTGCTCCAAATATTGTCGCCATAAACAATCTTGCCAAATAAGGTAAGGCGGATATCACACCAGCGGCTGATAGTTCGAAGCCCAAAACACTGGATACAAATTTAGGTCCGACTGTCATGATAAAGTATAGCCCCCAAAGGTTACCATAATGAAGAATAACCATAGCGAGGAATGGCAGTGATGTCAAGATATTTTTGAATGGCGGTAGACCCTGAAAACAAAACATATAAACGATTATATGCTAGCTGAGGCTGATTAAATAAAGTACAGCTAATATTTATGTTACAATTAACGTATGAACAAATTCAATAAGAATACAATACTCAGTATAGATGATGTAATGGGGTTTTCGTTTTAAAGTGAACTAACGTTAGTGACATTATTAAACATTGTTCATTAGCATTGTATTGTCAATGCCTTGGTATCAATGCTGATTCGAAACTGACTCACGTTTTGCACAATTTTTATGTTATTTATTTAGATGTCGTCATACACAATACATTCTAGCAAATAATTATAGGTACCTTAGATTTCTTGATCTTGTCTCCTAATGCGTTCATTATATATTGTTTTTCCGCTTCCGTTATCCTTGGGTGTTCCGCTGGTGTATCTGCTACCAAATACCACCAAAATACGCTCCAAACTAGTGTTAAAACAGCAGGGAGATAAAATGCTGAGGCCCATCCAAATTTCTCCATAAGAGGTCCAGTAACTGACCAAGTTACCACGGTACCAAGCGTTCCTCCCATCATGGCACTAACAAATTTTCCTTTTTCATCCGGCGGAGCCCATCTGGCTACTAGTACGTGCAGTGCTGGATATACAAAACCCTGAAAATTAGAAAAAGTAAGGAAACGGGCGTAACAAATTGCTTTTTTCTGTGTTATACTATGTTAACATTTTAGAACTCAATTATTGCTTCAATATTTTGAGAAATATGTTTCCATAATTAACGAAACTATTGTTATTGTCGTAGCATTCTGCGGTCAGTCTTCGTAATTTATGTACAGGTACCATTACTAGCAAAGAACACTAAAACACCGACCATGTGTGCAGGTTTTCCATAGAACACTGACCTATTTGACCCGACCATGTTTGCCCCATATAATTTGGAAACATCAACTTAGTTTTAACCTCACAATAACAATAAAATGTATCTATTGTGACAGGTTCTTTATCAAACGTTGTCAAGGTTAATTAATAAATCAGAATCTGTCAAAGATGATCATTTCATCTCATTTACTAATTAGATTCGTTTGAGTTAGTAGTAGGTATGTTATTTTTCCTTATTTATAAACAATTCTAGGAATTAACCTTCACCACAAGATAAACTTACAGAAACAAAGTAAATACATATTACCACTTACTCCAGCGAATCCTAGAAAGAATCTTATGACTACTAAAGCCAAATAGTCCAAATTAGCAGCTACTGGGCTTAGCGCTGTTAGTACAGCACTAAAGACTGCCGTCGCTAGAACCACATAGCGAGGTCCCCAGCGTTCGGCAGCCATTCCGCCGGCAAGTGACGTCAGAGGGTAGCACCAGAAATATGAGCCAAGAATTAAAGCTTGTTGTTCCCCAGTCCAGTTAAACGACGCCCCTCCTGGGACCTGCAAAACGTCGTGAAATCAGCATTTCATTCTTTAAAAGACATCTTGTCATCTTCTTCAGGGATGAATCTCTATGTCGCGAGAACTTCTAACAGTCATAGATTTAGCGGAAACTAAAGCACATTGCACAAACAACATGTCATTTATGGCTTTGCTATAAAAAAAAATATTTTAAGGCTTCCGTAGGTATCTTCCTCGCCAATTTAGAGAAATTAATGAGGAAGTATATCACGCGATAATATTCGCTTCTTGATATAGAAAGTTGTTTGCATTACGACCGTCCACGAAGGAGGAAATGCAGATGACATCTTGTAAGTAGTTATAATTATTCTATCCTCATAGCAACCCATTATTATTTCATTGCAGGGGTACTCCAACGGATGACGGCAAACGGATTCTTTATGGTATAACTAACCCCAACTAGCAAAATCAGTTCTTATAGCTATCTTGAAGACTCTCTTATAATATACTTGTAGCATACTACAAAGCTGGATTTGGGCGCAGTTATAGGAGCGATTATTATCTTATAACCAACTTATAATATACTTGAGGAAGCGCAATTGCTCCTATAACAATCTGATGTAACACAATTACAAGCACAAATGCTCTTATTAACAATAAAAACAAGTATCTTATTAAAACAATCTTGTTTATAATGCACTAGTAATATACTTAGTTTTTAGTTATAAGTAAAGTTTTAAAAACCGATGGAGGTAGGTATCTTTTGTTATTTCGGCAGTTAATTGCTCCGAGTTCTTTTGTGATTGGATTAAATAAAACGAATACCGTAAGTACACTTTTTCTTATTAAAGTAGTAATATATAGTAGTATAGTATTGTAATGATGTACGTGAACGGAAGTTGGGGGAACTCATTTTTACTGTAAATATCTACCATAATTTGGTTAGATTTACAACGCCCCTCGAAAATTAGCACTTAGTAATAATGTTGTAATAATTTTATTTCATCAATTTATAAGAACATGCGCCATGTTCTAAAATTGCTCTGCATGAAGCGCTTTATAGAACCATTATAGGTAATATAGTATTTGTAGCAGTTTTAGTACTGATAACTTTCGCCTCCATTTTAAAACAAAATAGGGTTCCCTGAAAATGTACACTAATCTTTGAATTTACTTTTTGAATCGTATTCAAATCGAGGCGTTGGAGGATGTTTTTTAAGCATTTAATCAATCCGTTATGCCAATACCGTCCTGGATCGGAGATTTTAATATTCAGCACTTCTTTGTTGGTACGTAATAATGTCCGTGCATCCTTAGGTAAAACATTTCCTAACCTTATGTTTAAAATAGTAGATAGGTCATTCACGGCTAGGTGGGGTATATTAAATTTTATTGCCCAACTTTGCATATCTTTAAGCAATTCATGATTTTGTTCATAGTCAGTGATTTTTTCTTCATCAACATCGAAATGGTATCCTTCTTTCCGATAATCACTTTCTTCACAACTATTATTTTTTTCGACATCGAAATGGTGTTCTTCTTTCCAATGTTGAACTTCTTCACTTTCTGCGAGGTGGGATAAGGGTGTAAAAATATTCTTGATTGCAGAACCCTCTGTCAGTTTGCTCAAGATGAAGAAGTGAACAAAATTTCTGATGTTTACTAATAAAGATTTTGATCTAGTAGCTCGTAAGCTTCTTTGATCTTATAGCGCTCTTATGTGAGTATAAGAAGAGTTATAAAAGTCTCGAGCAAGAACTATGACAGTGCAATCTTATAGTAATCTCAGAAAAGTTTGTTACAATATCTGTTCTACTTACAATATGCTACTACTGGATCAAAATATTATTCAAGATTATTTAGTCTTACTAAAAACAATTATAAGAGACTTTTATGCTTTAAAGTGTCCCATAAGATACTCTTGCAGCTAACTATAAGACTACCATATAAAAACAAAAGCTCTTACGAATACTTACGCTTGTGAAATGCTATTACTAGTAAAAGTAATCTTGTAAAGGCCATAAGCGTTAGTCTTGTAGCGAACTATAAGACAGATATATAAAAACGGATGCTCTTGAGTATATTATCATTTGTAAAATGCTATTTTAAGTAAAATAGTCTGCAACCAGCTCTTTATAAGAATGTTATTAGTAGAGGTAGACTTATAATCAATCGTTATAGGATTACTTTGCTTGTTGGGACTAGCTTTTACCCGCGACTTCGTCCGCATAAGTTTTTTTAACTCAATTTAGCTATCTGCCTACTGCCTACCCCTTAAGAACGTTGGCGTGATTATTTATAGCTTATGACCATTTCTAGATTGTCATCTATCACCGTACCAAATTTCATCAAAATCCGTTAAGCCGTTTAGGCGTGAAAGAGTAACAGACAGACAGAGTTACTTTCGCATTTATAATATTAGTATTGAAACTTTTTTACCTTAACAGGATCAGCACGAACTTCCGTCGTGGTTCGTAAGCTGACATTCGCCGGAACGTCGTCACTGACTCCGCAATGAGATTGCTTTCTGATAACAATATTGTCGTCAAATTAGTTACGCTAGTCAATTGAGATATTGTCATCATCACAGCAAATTAAATACACACATTAAATATGTCCATTAAATAAAATTTATGGCAATTGTCTCTAAAGAAACATGTTAGTTGAATAGGAAGTAACTGTTATAGTGATTAACTTTTTAAAGCGAATTTTTCCCAAGAAAAAATATAACTAAAACAGCTCTAATTTATTTAACTAATTTATTAAAAACCCTACCCAATCATAATAGTCTGCATAATCTCATACTTAGTTACGCAACGGTCCCCCTGATTTCTGCTTCTCTTGATTTGTCTTATTCCGATAATTTTGCTCATCCAATAAAGTATACTATGTCATTTACAAGCATAAAATAAATGAGCTCAAAGGACATCCAAACGTAGGACAATTAAATGGGGATTGCTATTTCCAATCCAAGTGTCCTTTGAGCGTGCTCGCTTGCATTGCAGCCATATACCCGACACTCTATGATACCAAGGCTATTGATAAGGAAATGTAGTATTTCGAAGAACAGCTATTCTGTTTTGACAACATGTGCGTCACTAAAGACATAGAAACTAGTGTCGAGTCTGCATTAAAATTCACTAGACCTTCTAAATTAATTAATAAATCTACATAATTATTCATTGATGCGTTACATTTACATGCTAATATGTATTTGGTGATACATAATATTCGCTCTGAGAAAATCTATTGAGGAAGATAAAATACCTTTAACTTTTTTTACACGAACCTAGTCGACAAGTAAGACCCAGGATATTCTGACTTAAGTGGCTGGCTAAGCCGTGTTGACTTAGATAAATTCTATATAAGGTACTTGCGGTAAATAAGGGCCACCTTAATCTAAACCTAAATAATTTCTATAAATAAAGGAATATAATAAAATGTTTAATATCATGGGAATGTTTATTTCAATATCTTCATCAGAAAGTACTATTACAAGTATTTTCATCTCAATTAGGCATAGTAATCATGATTTTAAAATACCCTCTCTTTGGCCCTTAATAAACGTATGTAGTTTTATAAGGGCCAAATTTTAATTCAAATATTAAAAGAGTAATCAATTGAAAAAATATTGCTTTCGGTTTCATTTGACTTTAATTATCATTTGGCATACAATCACGCTTTTAACATTACTTAATCAAAGGAAAAACTAGCAATGGCTCTTAATAAACTAACGTAGCAAAAACATGTCATAAAAACCTTTATCTATAACATATCGTCAAAATAATCACAGACGTAAACAATGAGTTTGTAACTTTTTAAATATTATCTATAGAAATTACAAAACTAAAACATTTTTTTTTATAAATAAGTAGTACGGCATAAGACAGGCCACGTATGTGGCCCTTCTTATCCTTATTATAAAATCTATTGGTATCGAGATCAACAACTTGGACACTTTTAAGTTAATTAAAGATATTAGGGATGATTTATGATACAAAAATAATAACAAATACATGCTTAATAATAATAACTATGGTATGTATTAAAATAACGAAGTCTATTGAAATTTGTTAAAATTAATTTACATTCTATATGTATAATAAGGGCCGGCCTATGTACCCGCCTCGAGCGCGGCCCGTATTAGCCCCTGATAATAGCATAATTAAAAATGGTAAAAAGTATTGTATTTATTAACAAAAATTTATAACTTATCTCCACTAGCCCACACTATTTGTATAACATTCACAATTAATTAACAATATTTGAGCAAACGGCTGTATTTTAGGTAAAAAAAAAATTGTTTTGGCAAGATAAAATTATAGTGGAGCTGCGTTGTCTATCACTCTCAACTGACTCGTGGCTACTGGTAAGATTGATGATCGTGCGACGACGCGAGCTCGGATCTTAGCTTTCCTATTGGTCATTTTTAAGCATGTGTAAATGTAGGGTGCTGTGATCATTAAAAGTGTCATTTTCAAGCAACGGCTCTTGTTATCTACCGGCTCTTGTTACCCGCAGGTACCTTACTTAGACTTAGATAATAATATGAATGTCAATAAATGAGAGAGATATTTACTCAGCAGTGGACAGAAAGAAAAATAATAAGCTTTATCACTATGGTGATAAAGCTTATTATTTTTCTTTTATTATTTAAATAAAGTTGCAAATTCTCTGCCCGTAGTGCAACATGTCATTGCGGAATAACTACCCTGCGTGCACAAACAGGGATTGCTACTCAAGTACATAACTTACAAAGTGCGTGTAAAACCCGATTTACACATCGACAAGTACAGTAGCGAGTTAAGTAGTAGGCACCTAGTTGGCGAGACGCGAGAGAGCTATTTCGAAAGTTACTTCGTACTTAACTCGCGAAAAAATAGGATGGAGATCTATTAAAATCAATTTAATCAACAACTTACTACATAACTCGCTACTGTACTTATCGATGAGTAAATCGTGCTTTAGAAGAAGACCGCTAAAGCTACATCCAGTTGTTGTCTAAGAAGGTTGTTTTAAGCAGGTCCTTTTTCATCGTTTATCATTTAGAAATATGATAAAGAAACAAATCTCTGTCAGAATAACAATATAGTTAGAAGTCAGTTAGCAGATTGTCTTATTATTAGTTATTATTTTGATAAGAAATATTCGGTAAACTTACGTAGTATTACTGCGAGATGATGGCACCATGGCTATGATATTAAGACTCATGTTAACACGGAGCATGTACGCAATCCAGCAGCTTGTGAACAGCATTATCCATAGGTTGAAACGGACTGGGATAGCATCTGTAAAGAAAGAAATAAACAATGAATGTGTGATGGAATAAAAATTAAAACCGATATCGTCCCCGCATAGCCGTGAATGAACATCACAGCATTTAAAGATCAAACCTTATCTCCTCTTAAATTCTAAGACTAGTAGGAAAAAAAATTTCAAGGGTTTTAAAAACGCATTACCTGAACATTTCAAAGTCATCATCATCATAACAGCCCATTAATGTCCCTCTGCAGGGACGGGCCTCCTCCCGTATCGGAGGGATACCTGGCCTACTAATACCACGCTGGCCTAACGATTTGGTACCGGGTTTTGTTTCGAGTTTTACTTCTTTTTATTACTTACGTAAAAATATTTTTTCCCTTAGGCGGTTTTTACGACACCCATGGGATGAGATGGGGTGATGACACACTGTATTCTTACTCCGTCACCACACGGGCTACAGTTTGCAGGAAATCTGGGATAAATAATAGGTAAGTAATAAGTTTAAAAACTGCATCAATATTACACAAATTAGTTTTAGACTTGACTTAGTGTCTGCATATTAAAAAGGTTAGCGGCACGCTTATTAAAAAAAAAAGAATCAGAATGTCCCGTTGATACAACAGTAAATTTTAAAATATTCAAATGCTTTTTTTTGTGGTCCAGTTTAGATTTGTCGCGTAAAAACTTTCCGCTCTGCATGACAATAAATTATTTTCTCCGTGTGGTGACGGAGTAAGAATACAATATGTCACCACCCCATCTCATACCATGGGTGTCGTAAAAACCGACTAAGGGACTATCCGTGAATATTATTTTTCCGTAATAAAAAGAAGGAAAACTTGAAATTAAACCCTATACCAATCTGCCTGGCCAGCGTGGTATTAGTAGGCCAAGTATCCCTACGTCACTGGAGGAGGCCCGTCCCTGCAGTAGGACATTAATGGGCTGTTATGATGATGATGCTGAACATTATTTTATCTTAATCTAGGGTAGGAGGATAAATCAAGTGTATGTATCTTTAGAAGTGGGGCTTAACCGCCCAGATGCAGATGATGCAAAGGCGATGATAAGATCGCTGAGATGATCAAAGTCCGCCGGAGGTATCTATCTACTAAGAAAAAGTACTAATCTCAGAAATATAGACAAAACTGGAGAGATTATACAGTAGGTAATATTTAGTTAGCACATTACTTTTATTTTTCCTTTAAGGTTTGCTAACAAAACCCATACCTTCTTCTTCTTACAGTTTACATTAATAACAGACTACACAAGTAATAAAGATTTTTTTGTAAAATACCAATAGGTAAATGCAAAAAAACTTAAATAAGTTGAGACTTCTCAGAACTCGCAAATAATAAGAAGTATCAGTAAATATAAAATAAAATAAAAATTATGTAGCCTTTAACTATGGCTACATAAAATATTTTTTATTTATTTATGTACTTCATAATAATAATTCTATGAAATTTGACTATGCTCTAAGTATATTATGTAGCTTGGGAGGTTATGCTCGACTTGTATTGTAAATTAATCTCTACTAAAAAAAATATAAAGAGGTAAAGTTTGTGTGTTTGTGACTTTGTAGGGGGTAATCTCTGGATCTATACTAAACCGATTTTAAAAATTATTTCTGTGTTGAATAGGCCATTTATCGGGGTGTGTCATAGGCTATAATAATATAGTATCACGCTAACCCAGATTAATAGGAGTGGAGCATTAATGAAATATGTTTAAAAAAGGAACGCGTTTTTTTTCGCCGCCCAACGAAGTGGGCACTGGTCAGCTATTAATGTTTTTATGTGTGACTGAGTATAACTTTTTCGATAGGTGAAAAATAAAATAGACCAAAACAACATTCAAAACATACAATACAAAACAACATACAAGTAATAAAAAATACTAACTTAATGATATAGTATGATATGTGTATCTCTTTCCAAACAAAGTTCCATTCTTACGTTGCATTTTTATGTTAAAATACTTTAATTAATTTTCCACAATTTAGGTTAGGTTATACATAATGTTTACTTCAAAACATACTACTCTCTGCGGTTACGGTTTATAGGTTTACTACCATAGATTACTATAAAATTGACAGAAATAAAAAAATAGCAAATACTTTTTGATAATGAGCTTTTCTTAAAGTTTATTTAGGGTAAGTAAGAAGTGATAAGTACCGTGCTGTCTTCTCTGCCTACCCCGGACGGGATAAGGTGTGAGTTTATGTATGTATGGAAGTAAGAAATGTATACAACAATTAGAATATCACATCGACAATGTCATTCGTCATCCATGGTTAAACATGTTATTTTCATCATCACCACCACCATCATATCAAAAATAGGCTACCTCTAAATATTCGATGGCCATCTTCTGCTTCCTTCATACATCGAACTCCTGTCAACCTTATCTGCGTCGATCATTGTACATCAATATTTCATCATACCATCAGAATATCTGGTAATATTGTGGTTTTGACCTACTGGTCAAAACTAGATAGCTCTATAACTTGCTTCCCCATTGTAACGATAGAGCAAAGGATAATAAAAGTGTCTTACACCAAAAACTAGCACAATACCAAAATGTGTTTTACATCACTAGCACAATACTAATGAGGTTCTTATAAAAAAGTATTATCTATTGATAAAGTTTAAAGATCGCACATAATTAATCTGCTTGGGATCCAAACTGTCAACATCGTGCACGGCATTCCTATACCGCGACTCTCAGGCAACCATTGTATTTAACATTCCCACTTGAAATAAAAAGAAAAACTGGACAGAAAACCAATTCATAACAGCCCATTAATGTCCCACTGCGGGGACGGGCCTCCTCCCGTGACGCCAGACGGATTGGTATAGGTTTTAATTTCAAGTTTTCCTTCTTTTTATTTTGTAAAGATAATATTGACGGATAGTCTCTTAGTCGGTTTTTACGACATTTATGGGATGAGATGGGGTGGTGACATATTGTATTCTTACTCCGTCACCACACGGAACCAATTCAATCAATCAACTAGCCTATTGCAGGCCACTGCTGGACATATGCCTCTCCCAACACGCGCCACAGAACTCGGTCCTGCGCTTTCCGCATCCAGTCCGACCCAGAGACCAATTACCAAGCTCTAAACTGAGGAGGCCTGCAAAGTTCCTGCGGTAGGAAATTCATTAGACGCTACCATGACATGTGCAAATAATAATAAATTATCTAGAAGGACTGATCATTTAGATTATTTTAATAGTTATGTTAACACGTTTAGAAATTACAGTGTCGTCTTCCGCACATTTCCGCCGGGGCCGCCGCCTCGTGCGTCATATTGTGACATGACATTTTGCCACTTAATTAAAAAATCAACTAATTAAAACAAGGTTTTGTAGGCATTCATAAAAAGGAGAGCTAAGTTTTAGTGTTGTTTCGAATAGCGCAAAGTTTTGCTTATGTTGATATTCTAATATGTATTTTGTTATAAGTAAAAATAAGATTGCTGTATCGAGGAGCCTCGTGCTAGTTTTTGTTTTGTTAAAAAGAAAAATTGGAAAATCTTCCCTTCTCTTGGAGATTTAGCTCCCGCATAAGGGGTAGGGCCAGTGTCGTTGGGCTTTTACAGACAGACAACGTTTTATCAGAATCATTTGTGGATCGCACAAATAATTGTATTGATTGAACACCGAAATCTCGTGTCTTTTAATGGAATAGAAAACCATGATAGATCTGTTAGCTCTATCATGGTTTTCTATTTCCCCCTATCCAAGTTTTAATCTCTCTTTCCCCTTATCCAAGTTTTAATCAGGTGTTGAAACTCATAAAAACTGAACATTATTTAGCTTCTTATTTGTGTAGAGTTAAGAAGTAAACAACAATATTGATACCAGGCAAAATCATAAACCTTCAAAACACAAAATCGTTAAAAATCTATTTCCATTATTGTTTTACTATAGTACCTACCAACGTAAAAAAAAGGCGTAAGTACATGTAATATATAAGCCATTACCATCAACAATTTAAATTTTGATATCTATTTGTGCAATTATAAGCATTATAGATGTACAGAAACCAGGAAATAAATTTATATAATGATGTCTATGTGGTTCAGTGTCCCGTCACCCGTGTAATGTTAGATACGTATTAGGTCGTTCATCCAACCACATCTAATAAGTGTCCACGTTTAAATACCTCTGCTTAGACACGATATAATGATTATACAACGTTCTGTCAGATGGAATTTATTGAGAAAAATATTTTTAGTAAGTACCTTGTCGTAGGAAAATGAAACTAAGGATTAAGTATGCGAAATTCCTACGCATTTTACGCAATCACTGAATGAACAATATTTTTGGTAGGTTTTCTAGATATCATCATAGTTATGACCTGGCATTCTCCGACTAATATAACAACTAGAAAGAATCGTTTAGTTTAACTCGGTTCGAGCTCTACATCCTCACACTGACAATGCGGACCTTGCTAACGCTATTCCTGGTTTTGTTGATAAAATCAATATCAATCAATCAACTAGCCTATTGCAGTCCACAGCTGGACATAGGCCTTTCCCAACACGCGCCGCAAAACATTGATATATACATATTTTTATACATTTTTGTTGATATGCAGTAATAAATTCTTAATGATGAAACGGATGAAATCATATAAAAACAATATATTTTCTAATTTATTACAACAGTAAACAGTTACAAGAGTTTCTTTAAAATATTTTAATTGCATCTGCGGTTACTAAACTCGTGCCTTAGTAGAGCCAACTCGCTCGAAGGTAAACACTAACATAGTAATTCAAATAATAACTAACTATGAGGTAATTCTAAGGCATTTACTGTAATTCCTATAATGTACAATAATTAAGTGGTATGGTAGTCATCTGTTTTCAACACGAATAGATCTAATCAGGAAAGGCAATAACACACTCTCAGTACTCTTAATAATATGTCTGGTAGTGGCGAAGTGTCCATATAACTCGATTCCTACCGGCTTACCTTTGCAAAAACCGCTTAGCATTGTCTATTAATCAATTATAAATCAATGACGCAACATCCACTCAATACAAAATAATATAAAACAAAAAAGTATTCTCTTACGTAAATCGCAATAATAATTACAGTAATAATAATTTTCAATATAATTATTTACGTACTCATAACGCCATCTTGTAATTAAAGGTTGTCAACTAACAACTTGTTATGGTTCAGTCAGAGAGTACTTAAAGCGCGCATGCGCGGAGCGCAGTAAGCCGGTCGCGAAATTAGGAATCCAGTACAACAGACTGTACGGAAATCGTACGGTCACGTGACACTTTGTATTCGTCGATCTAAGGTACCATATAAGCCGGTGGCCATCGGCTTATGACAAGGATAAAAGATACAACTACAACATTGCGAGAGCGAGAAAGCACTATTGCAACCAGTGGACCGACCAATTGTAACGAAGTTTCATTTCATTTCACGTTAAGTACTTAATTTGCCATTGACATTCCTTTGTTTTTATCAATTATTTAAATCTGATAGAAATCAGCCTTTCTTCTGAATTTTTAGTTTTTAATTATATTTATTTGTTTTTATATTTTTATACGGCTTGCGTCTTGACTTTGGCAGAATCATCGGTAAACGATAGGACCATTTGAAGAAAAAACAGATATTTGTATTTATTTTCTGCAAATAGGTTATAAAATTCGCTTTCTTGTTTAAAGTAGTAAAATTTGTATGTTTAATTATTTATGATTGTGTATTATGTGTTGTGCATTGGTTGACTTTATTTTTGTCGTAGTGCGTTGGGATCCTATGGAATATTTTTGTAAGTACTTGTTTGTATTGTTTTCAGCAAATTTAATAGTTTGTTGTTATAAGGGACAGGTTAATAGTGTTATATTATATTGACTATCCTATTATGTGATGTGCGATAAAACATCATTCTCGAAATTGAATTATAAATATAAGAAACGCCGGCGCTGTGGATTTACGAAACATTTTAATACAATTATCTCATTTCGATACGTATAAGTAAGTGGCTTACAGACAGTATTCTCAGATTCTAAAAGTAAGTAAGTAGGTATGTAGAATCATTTAGGATATAGCAATATAAACAATTAATCTAATTGATCAAAGAAGTCTTCCAAACAGAGAAACATTTTCGTATTTTAAGTTTATGAGTTCGGGACAACTAGGTAAAATCGAAACATTTTCTCACGAATACCTATGAACTACAGAATAATAGTAATATAAAGTAGAACAAAAGTCCACGGAATCTTCGGCTTCCCTTTTATAAAAATCCACCCTTCGCCACTGATGTCTGGTATAGGTTGCTTATCCCTTTACCGGGTAATTCTAAATTAATTGCCTTTATTCTTTGTTACTTATAGGGTAGGGTTCAAAATGATTAGTTAGGCTTAAGTTCTGTCAGAGAGGCGGGAAACCAATGCATTGGGGTGGCACAGTACCGTGTAAAGTGAAAATATTCCAAGGAGGCTTTTAATGTCCAGCAGTGGACGACATCAGTACATAAAATTCCATGCAAAACTATAATATGCATCTTCTCAAAGATTTTTTCCTGTCCTGTCTCTCCTTTCTATTTATTGAAATTTAAAACTTTCATCTAATTGTTAAACATACTTAAATAAATTAGTTATGTGACGCACATTAAATCTGATATTTGGATACTAATTTAATCTAGATTCAAACCAGTTCCTACCATTTGATTAACCTAACCTTATTTTTTATTTTTGTAAGCTGTTACCAAATCATATTAAATCTCTTTTACAAGTAAGTTGTTTGACGACACTCTATATCAAACAATAAACATCGTTAAATTAACTCAAACTAGTCACAAGACAATAAATTATTGTTTATTTATTGCTATTTACCCTAGGTATTAGATAAAAGTAGCCTTAAAGCATTTCTACAACTTTAGAAATCTGGCAGATAAAGTTTTCGGAAACTAAAGTAGCCTAAGTTACGTGCCTTAAAATCAGCAATCTATCAGTAAAAGTGAAATATGTCCAGCCGTTGCGTAGTTGACCCAAAACAAACAGATACAAAAAATCCTATCAAAATATGTCCAGCCATTGCGTAGCTTACCTTAAACAAACAGATAGACAAAAAATAATGACATTTTTAGTAGGTATTGTTATCTCGTATGCAATTGTAGAGAATTTTTATGCAAATTGTAAAAAACCGTTGATTTTATGTAACAGACACTTAAATTTTATTTACATGTAAAGATTATTATTTATCATGGTCTTCTCATTTTTACATTATGTATTGAAAAACACAAAGTCAAAAGAAACATTTTGCACATAAAGTATTATTTACGTACCACGTAACAAAAGTCGATTGTTATTTCCCGTATCGAATAAGCCCTGTCCAAATGATTTTGTACTCTTATGACAATATATAAGATGTACAGTCCGTCAACGTCAGATACAGTCAGTACACCGTGACTAGGTACAGTCACCATCAGATAATAATATATCATAGCAGACAAGGTGATCAATTACTTCTGAACAATTTAAATTTTCAATAAGTTCTACACGCATAATTAAGTAACCATTAATATCTGAACATTACGAGAACATTATTAGTACGATGGTGACTGTACTTAGTCACGGTGTACTGACTTTTAACGTATATACAAAAAGAAACGTCACTGTATTGTAAAGTAACTCTATTAACGTAAACAGTGGCCAGCAAATAACTGTCTAGCATGTTACCTATTCTAACCCGTAACCTTTTGCACGCTAGTCTCGTGGGTACCTTTTGTTTTCGACTTACCTACCTTTTGTTTTCGATACAGTACCTATGTTAGACTGGCGTTTTAGATTATAGTAATTGGGGTCACACACTTCAATCAGTTGTTGCCTAACTGTTAATAATTTATT
The DNA here is from genome assembly GCA_905475405.1 of Schrankia costaestrigalis. Lineage (NCBI taxonomy): Eukaryota > Metazoa > Arthropoda > Insecta > Lepidoptera > Erebidae > Schrankia > Schrankia costaestrigalis. The sequence continues at coordinate 9,333,692 of FR997843.1, read as the reverse complement.
AGGAAATTAATACTTTCATATCTATTTCTCGATATTCTAGATATTTTTTCGGTAGTACTTTTTTGTACAGAACCTAATTTTGTTTTTCCCAAACTGTTGTCCTAGTAAAAGCATGTTTATATTGGAAATTATTAGATAAATATTCTATTACTTTTAAATACTAAGTAAGTAACTATAATTTTTATAAGTAATCCAGTGTTACTCTACCGTAAGTATAATTGAAACAAACAAAAATTTTCGCGCCGCGCAGCCAAGAAAAACATAAACACAGAAGTTTTTCACGATAAGTCAACCATTACAGTTTAATGTCACGGCGTTTTATATGACGACCTCGGTAACATAGAGTACAGTACAGTTTGTACATTATTCCGTTTGTATACATTATACATACATTGTACGTGCTTTGTAAACTATTGACATGTTATACAATACATTCTTTGTACAAATGGTTGGTACAAAAAGTTTTTGATTAAAGATTTGTTTTTGGTAATTTTTAGTTTATTGGCGAAATGTATGTTAGGGACACTACTGAAACAGACGAATGGGAGGTGCTTTATTTACGTTTAAAGGCACATCTGGACTGGAGTCTGGAGCGACGACGTTTGGTGTTAAGCCCCAGTGACGCGACGTTCGCGGGTTCGATTCCCACGCAGGACAGTTCTTTGTGTGATCCACAAATTATAGTAGTATACTATATATGAGTCTGGATGTTCTTGTGTCCGGTAAATTGATGTTTGTAAAAGACTTCGCGACACATGGCAGGATCCCTAGAGCGGAAGTTGTAAAAAAAATGAATGAAATTGATTTTTGGAGCAGCGACTGAAACGACGCAGCGTCTGGAGTGCCGGACTTCCTGACTCATATTATATGATCTCATGATAATTGTTTACGATTCGCTGAGTATAAAAACAGTAGCAGCAAACAAAAATATTTATATATCGAACAACTGTCAATAGACAGTAAATCTCTAACACATTATCTGCAGCACCGAGACATTCTGATGCAAGGTGTCATCAATGCCTAAGAACCGAATCAAATTAGACAATACAACGATTGTCATGAACAGAATCGCATGACAAAGTATTAGCAAAAATCGATTTATTAACTAACTAAGTTGATTTAGTTTTGCAAACGAATATTAATGTTTGATATTAAGTTGATGTGTAAAATCATTAAAATAAATACTAACTTGCCAGAAACATTGTTTATTGTCCTTTATAACATACGACAAGATAACAAGACACTCGCCTTATGTTGAGCTCTTCTCTTGTCCAGACTCCATTCACCCGCTCTCTCTACTTTGACACAAACTCGTAAGTAAGACCTATAATTTTCACTAACTTAATTCTTCCACCCAAACTTTTTTAAAAATTATACACTACTGCTTGGAGGTTAATTAAGCAGAGGTGTACGGTGCACACTAGTAAACATTATCACAATTGAACACTACTGTTTGAAGATAGATTAAGGTTGATGGCACAGCGCGAAGCAAACAAGTACCTACAATTAATGTAACTGTAATTAAGACTGTAGAAGAGCATGACTAAACCAGAACATGACCAAATCAGAAATATGACCAAGTGTAGAACATGACTAAAATCGAACATGACATCCATCTAATAACCCGTCTTTATTACACCGCCTATAGTAATAGAAATACGGGCATTTACCTACGCTTTATTTACGATTATTTATTTCCTATATCAATAAAACTTATCTAGGCCGCAGATCGGAAATTCACGGGTTATTATTTAATGTTTTACTATTATAAATGATAGCACTTCACGTTGCTAAATAAAGTGTAGTAGTGGTAATTGCTTTAATTTTTTAATAAAAAAAGAGCTATTAGGATGACACCCGAGCAAGCGACATTAGTATGTGATAACCGCTCACATTGACGTCAGCAATTCCAGAGCACACCCAAGCCGTTGCCTGCCGTTGCCGTTCTTAAAAAAATAAACAATTTTTCTTTCTTTCTTTCTTTACCTTAGGCGTAAGTTGTAAATTCTCATAGCCCTGTAATAACACTAGCTTCTTCTCCTACTAAACACTATATATATATATACAGTACGGTCACCGACAATGTTGTTCGTATTATGATGACAGCTGATTTAATTCTGACTAGAGAATGCATCCAGTTCCACAAATCTTTTATGATCAAAATTTAAAGAAAATTCTAATAGAAAAATATAATACCGCATAAGTACGTAATATAAAATAGATTTTTCGCTAAACAGTTTTTTTTTTAATCTTTATTAGCCAGAAAAGGGCTTGATCACTTTGTGAACATGTCGCCCCAAAACATGGGGCGAATAATTAATAATAACATAAACAGTACCGAATCATAAAATGCTAGTTAAATATAACTATAGCGCAGTTCGTTCTTATAAGACAAAGGTTAAATAATTTTCTAATCAAAACTAGAGCGTTGATAAGGATTAAAATATACTTACCTCGTTTATATTATTATTATTTTTTTATTGTTTTTTCAACAATGGACTGCAATAGGCTAGTTGATTGATTGATTGATAACTCATTTATGAATCATTCATCGAAACTCCACATTTTGTCAGATACTTACAAACTAAATTATATAACCAATTTCGATGTAATTTCTATAAGACCAACTTGAATAAGTATTATAATTTTAAGTTGACCTTACGAACAGATAAATATTATATTAAATGTCCAAGTTCCAACCTACTACTATTTTGGAGTAGCTTATAAAATGTTGTTATAAGAACATCAAAATTTTAATTACACACTACTATAGCACCCAACCTAACAAACAAAATAATTTAAGATTAAATTATTTGTTACTTTCAGCAGTTAGTTATAATGTCATACAGAAAAATCTCTTATCGATATCCGAACCTTAGTTTTGATTAATCTACGTACAAATACTTGTCTTTCATTTATTTGATAAGGTAATCATGAGAAAATTTTATTGGCCGTGCTGGTATTTGCATCAGTAAGCAAACTTCTATTTCGTACTACAATAAAACCTAACCGAATGTATTACTTTTCGTTCGCGTCGTGATAAAAATCCTATAAAATCACGTAGGCAATATACATTGTCGTACGAGTTCTGTTAGCACGCAGAGCGAATTTTTTTTTATCGTCTACGTCCTTTCATTAGCGTCAACATTGGCGAGTATTTGATAACACGGGGGCGACAGTGGTCCAACAAAATGAACTGTTGACATAACTAACATATCGGTCGATAGGTACTTAAATGAATCGATCCGATTTCACAAACATCATTCTTCCCGTGTCTGTAGATTTTTCCACATTGTCGTATGATTATTGAAAATTTATTCTAGCTTTCTTAAGGCGGTAGTCATGTTTTGTTATTGTTGATTTAACAGCTCATCTGACTCAATTGTTGCATTCTGTGTATGTTGCGGTTGTTATTTATTGTTGGCAATGTGAATGTCTAATATCATGATCTTTCATTTTAGGACCGCTTTCTTTGCCTCTTCTTCTAAGTCGAAAACGTAGTTTTGTTAGATCTGAATAGGTTCTTGTATGCAATACTTAATTTTTGATTCAACGTCTTTACGTACCAAGTAATAGCGGATCCATCTCAAACTGGTGCAAGCATTACTCTAGTACGTAGAGCTCTATCATAACAACTTATTATTCTATGTGAAATTTATTTTACCAAACACTACTGAGATTCAATTTCTAAAGAGAGATTTATCGAGAGCCCAATTTGCTTCTAATTGCGTGGAAAACGGGCAAAATGCATTTTATCTGTAATATTCAGTTCGAGCTGAAGTTGTTCCTGGTTTAGAGGTTTAGCTTCAAAGCACGATAAACAGTTTTTTGATAAATGACTCTCAGTTTACGACAGAAAGCCAATCGCTACACCTCAAGGAACTTACACTTTTGTAAGTTCCTAGCTACACCTTCATATTTTTGTTTCATCTTGAACTTGAACTTACAGAATATAATTTGAATCAATTTTGATTTGAATTTGAACGATACGATAAGAAAGGAATTCGAACAATTCTCAAACTACGTTTCGCGTAGTTAAAATATTACGATGGATTTTATTAATAAAAACTTTATAATTTTTAAAGTGGAAAAAAAATACATGTACTTAATTTCATTCAGTATTTATATAATATGGTTTTTTTTTTTATATAGAACTGGTAAGATGATAAGTTAAATTGAAATAAGTGAAAAAAAACTAAGTACATAATAAATCAAATGTTATTCTCTTTCTAGCATTTTTTTTTCATTATCACATTTTTTTATGTTTCAATTAAAATGGAATAAGTAGGTAAGTATATACATTTTAAAAAGAATTTTTATCAGTTCAAGGTAGCGCTTAAAAAAACAATTCCAATTATTTTTTTAGATGAACATGAATTCTCAACTAATTTCTCACCATTCAGTCAACTAAATCAACAACACATTTTAATGGCTGAAAATATTCCATAAATAAAACGGCAATAAAGTAATAAAATTAAATTCATACTTTGAGCAATAGCTACACATCATTGGAAGAATAAAAACAATAGGAAGAGTGTTTTTCCCGTTAATTGTTTTGCCTACTTTAAAGTCTTTGAACTTAGATAAATATCGCGATATTTACACCTAATATAAAAAAAATATAGAAATAAGTATCTATTTAAAGTACCTATTTAAAAAAAATATAGAAATAAATGACGCAATTTTTAAAAGAACTATCGTTTGCAAGTGAAACCAAATTTTCCACATAAAGAGCCGTTAGTTTCTATTCTATTTTGCGTGTTTAGAGTACTGATCTTAGCCAAATATGGTATTAACATTCACAGCACATGAAACTTTAACATGTTTCATTATTACGTTCACAACTGAATTAAGTAGTTCTAGAAGATTTGCAATTGTTAATACATAATGTTCCATTTTTACCATTACCCCATCTGGACTTGCGAAATTTTGGTAGCTTATGTAACTAGCATAGTTCTATCAGGCTACTTTAAGCCACTTTGCAAAGGCGACGAGCCTTTAAAAGAATAATTTCTGTACGTAATGATGAAAATAGAATGGGTTACTGTACTACTGTTACTGTTCTTTCGAGTTAATGGTAACTACTTAGTGTTTTTCGAATCTCCCACTTTCATTTTTTTCTTTACCTTTTACACCCACAGTATGTGAAGGGATAGTAAAATCAGTGACATGCCTACCTATGAATGTAATGTGACTATATAATTATGTTGATAAATTGACTTGCTCTATTGATGAAATGCCAGCAACCTAATACGCATTGATGTCTCCACAGTACCTATAAGCCTTACGACATTATAATAAACAAAGTACAGTTAACTATATTCTTAGACCAAAGATTAATGGAAGTATTTTGTAGAAAATTCCCAAGAACGCGTAAATTAGCTACTGTAAATTTAACTAAACTCAACATTCTATATATTCATTTGTAAATTATTGTCTCTAAAGACACGCGAAATAAAAAGACTGTTTTTATTTTACAACAATCACATCGTAATAATTTCACGCATTTGTAGAATTTATGGATAGATTTTAAGTTGTATATTTTTTTTCAAGAGTAAGCCTGCAGGATGTATTAACTCACACCCATAGCACATTTTAACAATGCTCTAATATTTTGCTTTACGATGAGAGAATTTACTTTCATTGCATTTTTGTTATTCATTATTATTTCAGGAAATCCATTATCGTACAGTCTGTGTACGATAATGGATTTCCTCGTCTTGCAGTAGTAAAGGGGAACTAAATAAACGGGAACGAATTACGACACATAACAATGATATGATACATGATACTATTCACCAAACAACAGCTAGTCCTACAGTGACGTAATGTAGAGTTATGCGTATTATGCGTTAAGCCCGATTTACACATCGACAAGTACAGTAGCGAGTTAAATAGTAAGTTGTTTATTAACTTGATTTAAATAGATATCCATCCTATTTTTTGGCGAGTTAAGTTGGCAAAACGCTAGAGAGGGGGCTATTTCGTACTTAACTCGCCAAAAAATAGGATGGAGATCTATTTAAATCAACTTAATAAACAACTTACTACTTAACTCGCTACTGTACTTGTCGATGTGTAAATCGGGCTTTAGTATTTATGCGTACGAGGAATGGCAAACAACACATTGATCAGAATTGATAATACAACCGCTCCCTTTTAACAATTGAATGTTTTAAACGAATAACTATTCGCGAACCCCAAGATAGGTAAAGAGAAGTTCCAATGAGGTTGACATACCTACTGAAGCTAGGAAAGTTAAAATGATGAAAAACTTTGAATAGAAATAGAATACAATTAACACTAAATGGAGGTTCAGTTATCAGTTACTTTATTATTGATGGTGCTTCTAATCCTATCGATGTCGTAAAACTCTAGAAACGGAAAATGCTGACTATAATTACAACAGAGAAGGAAACAAGATTAGACTCAATAACAATACGATTAGGCAATTATACTTCGATTAGACAACTTTGCATATCACAACGTACATATTTATTTTTTATCCTTAAAACTGGAAATAAACTTAAAACTATCGACCTCTGAGATGTACCAATACAATATTAGTATTCCTAGGCATAGGTCCGGGTTCAATCCTTTCATAATAATATGTTATTTATGGGTGTGAAAGTATTTTTTTTTATTTTGTATTTTTTCTATGTAGCTCTATTAACTGTATATTTTTACTACTAGACTTTACTACTAGAGACTTGCATTGAGTAAATATGTGAGGAATGTTATACTCGTATTACCATTATGATAGGTATTCATAAGCACAATGTAAGAATGTTTATTAATACTTGAGTAAGTATGTGAGTGACTGTACCAATGGTAACTAATCCTGCAAATATCGGGAACTATATCGTAAATTAATGTTTATAATGTAAATACAAATTATATTTATTATACATAATCATTTAACATGCATATTCATTTCATTTATTTATGTGGCGCGTGTTGGGAGAGGCCTATGTCCACTTGTCCAGCGAGCGAGTCCAGCGTCCAGTGGACTGCAATAGGCTAGTTGATTGATTGATTGATACATAATCATTTAACGAGAACAGAGGAATTAGGAATTAAACTATGGAGGGGTTTTTATAATAGTAAGTTTTGTTTTATATTGGATTTGATCAAAACTATTTACAATTAATGAAAATTTGCCCTTATTTTTATAAATTTGCCTTTGCGAATACTACACTGACAATACGTATTGGTATAAGATTGTGTCTGTAATTTCCCATCTTTTATTTTCGCAAAACAAAAATCATCTGCAAACCCTATATACAAAGGGGTTTTTTAAGAGTTTAACAGCATATGGACCCTAAACTAGTAAGTAATTAAAGGGACTAGTAATTCCATTGACCTAATTATCATCATTATCATACATCAATGTCTTCGACTTATAACTTTATGATACTTAAGAGAAACAACTGGTGGCAATTGAAGGATTATAAGATTATACGTTATCATAGAAAACAGTTAACATCTTTAACAATGCAAAGATAAATTTTATTATACCAACAAACGTACCGTCAATATTATCATTTGTGAACATCTTAAAACATTTAATTTTATATAAATGGCTACTTTCGCTGTGCATGTGAACAACATTTTATTTTTTCTAATTACCTAGATAATACGAAAAGCGTCTCATCTACACAATCGTTATAGTAAGTACTTCATTCTTTTTTTTTTATATGATGGGAGGCAAACGAGCCCGCAGGTCATTTTATGTAAAGCCCTGTGTGGCCGAAGTTCTCATTGGGTGGATGGCATGTTTATAGGAAAACACAAAAAGTAGTGTTTTTGATTGAAAGTTGTCTTCACTATTTAATTGTGGAAAGCAAAAATGAGTGGACCCTTTAACTTAACTTTTTGCTCTTTGTCGTATTGCATACGACGAAACACGCAGTTTGTCGAAGGACCGAGTTCTGTGGCGCGTGTTGGGAAAGGCCTAGATGTTCAGCAGTGGAATGCGATAGGCTAGTTGATGATTGATTGATCTTCGAACCGAAGTTTTTGTTTTGTTTCTTTTTGCATATTTTTGTAGCTAGCGAAAATACATAAGTAGTATCTATCTGCAAAATATCCTTTTGTTTGCGACTTACGACACCCGCTGGATGAGTTGAGGTAATGACTATTGTATTCTAAAAAGTCTCGGTATATACTTAATAAGATGAGTTAAAACAAAGCAGATAGTCCTGACATTTCTTGATATTTCGAAAAATTTCTTCGAATTGGCAGACTCGGACTATGTGACTTTTTATTAGGTACATTTTTATTTACTGATTTGTGCGTTATTTGTGACAGTAAGGTAAAAATCGAACTACAATTACCTAAGTAAATTTCTTAAAACAAGGATACACCTACCTACTAAGTAACTATACAATAGGTACACAAGCAAACTAACAAAGTCAATGGCAATGATCTACAGTTTGCTTGTTTGCTTAAACCATTAATGTACGACCCAATACAAATAGTACTAATAATAACATTGTGTATGTACAGTCACGAGCATAAATATATTACTATGAGCACATTGGCAATAACATTTGGCATTTCAATAAGTTCAATAACAGCTGACTGCAGGAACGCAGTAAAAACAACTGATCACTCATTCATCAGCCTATGGACGTCCACTGCTGGGCATATGCATATCGCAACATGCGCTACAGAACACGGTCTTGCGCCTTCCGTATCCAGTTTAACCCAGAGACCTTTTTATAGTCTTCGATCCACCTAACTGAGAGGCGTCCTACACACTACCTACGTTTGCCAAATCAGTCACTCAGAGTCACTCTGCACTCATAGGCAACAAATAAATGTGACAGGCAGAAAGCAAAAATATGTGACGCATCCCTTTTTTTCAAAAATATGTGACATTTATTGATTGTGACTGTACTTACTATGTACCTAAATGTGCAAAGTATCTATAAAACACGTCTTGTTAAATGTATATAAAATAGTACATATTATTATGCATTGTTATGTGACAATATCGATTCAGTATTGAAATGGTAAAACCGGTAATAAGGAATAACCCACTTGACTTTTACTAATTATTGTTTTTACTATTTATAGAATACATAGTATATTGTTTAATGATATTTACGTAAAACAGCTGAGTACTGAAGTCAATATTTTGTTTTGTTTCATATAATAGGTTACTATAATGATCCTCTCACATTCACACAACGTCAACGTCAACAAACTAAATAGAGCTTAAGCTATGTTGTTTTTCATATGTTTGGCTTTTTCTGATGTGGACATGGAACTTTCGACTGGCAACATTTAACCCGTAGTAACATGTGTCATGGGATACCTTTACATGTAGGTATAGTATGTATGTACTTCATCATCATCATGGGCCTTTGCGTCTATTTCAGACGATTCATTTATTGTATGCGTACTTAGGCTTTAGCGAATAGAGTCCTGTAATACCAAGCTTGCTTTTACATAAAGCGTGTGTGAACTTAAAATGACCTTGCTTATGACCACAAAAATGCGAAGTCTTCAACGTGAATCTTATTGGCAACGTAAATAGTTACGTAATATCAAACAAAATTATAAATTCATTTTAAAAGCTAAAATCAATCGTAAACTATATTTCCGCATTTTTAATGGCCACGATAAGCGATTAAATTTTTTTTGTCATACAATTACTACCTTCTACTGGGAAGGGAGAAAAAAAAGCGATCTGGCTCTGTATCGCACGGATTTATTTTATTTTGAACGCCGAAAAATTACAGATCAAAATATGTACCTACATATCTGATATGATTCTTTCTTTACTGCCTTTCAGCAAATGGTGGCAGGTGAGAAAAGGGCCCACCTGATAGTAAGTAAGTAACTGGTAACCACTGCGTTAGGACATACCCTGCGCCAGGAGCACAGGTAAGTGATGCTCTCTTTAAACCTTATTGAAAGAAGGACAACTTAGGGTTAGACACTTGACAAACAAGATTCCAAATGAAATTAACACGAAAATTTACCATTATTTTTTATCTATAATTGTAAGTGTCAATTATAATTATTACCATTGAGGTCTCAATGAATATTACACACGTTACTTCTCAGGTAGATGACGGAACATAGCAGACAGTGAAGGTGACCGCTAACGCGTTGTAAAGGGCCTTCTTAAACCTACATCTGGGTCCCAGAGGTCCCAAGTCCCAGACGCTGTTATGCAAGTGTTCGGTCCTCTATCACGCGATGGACCCGCACGGAGAATCCATGGAATGCTAAGATTAGGTCTTATTAAAACAACACTAATACAAAAAGTTTGTAATACCAAAAGATTATTTTTTTTGCATTTAATTGTACATACTACAGCTCGTCATACATAAAATTCTTCAATAAACGATTTATAGAAATATTTTATTTACGTTCGAGTGGTCATTTTTATAGCATTTGCCTTCCTTACTTAGGTATTTGAACTTGAATAGAATGCATAATATAATAACTTATGACTATAACGCGACATATTATATTATTATATCTTTTGCAGACAATAGCGAGGAATGTTACATTTTACAAAATATTTAATAATTTAAGGATCACAAATAATTTGTTGAATTAAAAACTTGTAGTGGATCAATTGTAATTAAGCATAGAAGCGCGACATTGTTTTAAAAAACGGCGTGTAATACAACAGAAGTGAGTTTAACTTACAGTCACAAAGGAAGTCAGTCGTCTTTTGCCATGCCTCTAGGGCGCTTTAGGCATAGGTATAGGTAAAAACAACAAGATTGTCGTCAAGGTGGGAACTCACTCATAACAGAATCAGGCATCAGTATTCTGCAGTCAATTGTTAAATTGAGTTATTACTGTTCACCAGGCGAACAAAGCTGCGGACTCAGTTTGTCGATATAAGGTCTCATAGAAAATATGATAACTTTTGCAAAACCGTCCGACCGTAGCGTGTTCAAATTTCCTTACATCGATAGAGGAGGCCCAAGAGCAGCAGATTATTTATGAGCCAATATCGATGTCAATATAAATACGTAAGGTGAACATCCCACTATATCAGGCGCTATAAAGGGCGACTAACTGAGATAAGGCCGGCAAGGCAAGAGGAAAATTAGAAAGAAAATCCTACTGCTAACTAATCAGACAAAAGCGTGGTACGATGACTAATTTCTGATACAATGTTAAATCCTAAACACACAAGCAGAAAAGTGATTTCCTTATTTCTAATCTTCTTATGATCCCGATTTTTTTACGCAAAACGGAACAGACTTTTTTTTAAAGTTGTCAAGGTGATGAACGTCATTCTAAATTGTTTGTTTTAATCGCATTACTCCAAGCTCCATAGAGTTATTATGATTAGCATAAATAAAAAAAATATATAAACAACGACATACAGGAAAAAGAATATTGGCGTAAATAAAACAATATTTATACAACTATTGATTGATTGATGTCTTAAAAATAATTATAGATTTTAATTAATAACTAATTTATTACATCTTTGTTACGCACGTATCGACCGTCAATAAGGTCAATTTATCATTCATGAATTTCTAAAATCTAGAATTCAAAACAAATATAATATCTGGCTATGTAAATTGAGGCTTTGGTTTTATCTTATTAATTATTCTGTCTTATTAGTCGTGTCCTCTATTTTATTAATATTTCAAGGATAAGCTTGGGTGCGAGGTTTAAAGTTCATTCTAGCTATCGCACGCAAATAAGGTTTTCAGTCAAGCATTCAAGTACAACAACTCGTAGTAAAGATTGATTGTTATTGTTACTGAGATATTACATGGCTATGCAATAGACATAACAATACCTACCTATAAATCTAGTCGGAGTAAGAACACCTGGCGTCATCACCTCATCTCAGTCTGTGATTGCTTTAAAATACACCTACAGGAAAGCTCCCCGATATTATCTCTACGAAATAAGGAAATCTTTACATTACGATGCGGGGTAAAATCCTTGTCGATGGTGTTCTACTTTTTGATAAAGTTACCAAATACGGTCATCGTAATAATCAATATCTATACTTCTATACTAATATTATAAAGAGGTAAAGTTTGTGAGTTTGTGACGTTGTATGGGGTAATCTCTGGATCTACTAAGCCGACTTTTTAAATTATTTCTGTGGTGAATAGTCCATTTATCGGGAAGTGTTATAGGCTATATAATATCAAGCTATGACTAAAAGGAATGGAGTGGTAATATAATTTTTTCGCCTCCCAACTACATGTTTTCTTCTTATGGTGGAGGACTCCATTGGGACTATGTTAAAAGTTATATTAGTTAATTCCTAAGTGTAACATCTTTCTACATTCTGTTATCACATGTGTTGAAGGCACAAATTGAGGTAGCAAAGACTACGGGGAACAACACAACCTTAACCTAAGCCTTGAAACTTCTAAACAAAACAAGTTAGACATTCAATGATATAGAATTGTCTCTTATTTCCATATATAAATGATTATTATTAATTATACTAGGCATTGTTATATGAAATTATATATAGAAACTTCTATAAGTGAGCAACTTTTTTTGATTGTTTTTCTTGTTTTTTTTATGTTGCCAGGTAATTAAAAGTTATTTTACATACAAATTATTAGACGCACTTTTTAATTATATTTTGTCGTACTACAACATCGTTATAAACTACTTTGACTTTTGATCCCATTAGTAATATGATGATTGTTGTGCGAATCAAATTCGCTATTTACATGTGTGTGACAACCTCTGTGGCGTAGTGGTTATTTAACATGACTGCTACGCAGAGGTCTCGGGTTTAATTCCTGATCAATGCAAATCTTTGTGTTCATGAACATGATTGTTTGCATTGGTCTGGGTGTTTCCGATGTATAATATGTATGTATTTACAAAAAAAATAGTATTTATGTATGTTTATCCGTTGTCTAGTACCCATAGTACAAGCTCTCCTTAGTTTTGGACTAGATGGCGTTTTGTGAAAGTGTGAGGAATATATATTTTAATATAGGGCTTAATACATAGTATACAGTAAGTACTAAGAGTATACAACGCAAAGAAGCGCAATCAATAGGGAGACCCACTGGACTAGAACTTAGTGTGATATTTTTTATGCTTAGTCCTTCACGTTTAATTACTAAAATTAATATTTAATTAGGTATTTCAATCTCTTTAATAAATTTTAAAAGGTCTTTAAATAATAGAGTTGACATTTACAAAAAAATACAAAGTCTAGGTTATGAGGACGATTTTAGAATAACTGGTCTGTCTAGAATTAGACACTATAAATATTTTCTAAATATATATTTATTCTAAAAATATTTAAAAAGAAGTAAGTTTTCTTTGACGTTACATACTGAAGTTATCCCAATATAACCAATTCTCCTAGTATGTTCAATAGCACATACCACGGAGAGTGACAAATTATTTAATCTAAGTAAGTACTTATCAATTCTCGTTCCTTAAAATCGTTAAAAATTCGGTTAAGTTAACTTTAGTTGTCAAATTTTCATACAATAGTTATGACAATTTGACAACTAAAGTTAACTTAACCGAATTTTTGATTAACTTAACCGAGATGTATCGTATCATAGTCAAACGTACGATTAAACCGCGCCAAAATATTCGTAAATTCTTTGTTTTTAATTTAATTTTAGAACCTTATGGTACACGTGATCTCGATCTCTTATGATAATCAACAGAAGAATAATTTAGCCAATCCAGCATAGTGCTAGAGTATTGGAAACATTGCACGATTCGGATGAATTACCTTCTTTCTCCGGCCATACTCAAGCTTGCCGTCATTATAAGGTACCGAAAAACATATTAACCGACTCCAAAAAGAGAAGGAGATTCTCCAAAAAAAATTGTGTAAAAAGTGTAGGTACCTAATAAGCAAGAATCAGAATAAAATGTACCTAAATATATAACAAAGTTTTATTTCTGCTTTATTTTAAGCAACTATGTAAAATGCTATTGGGTATCTTAATAAAGTAAAATAAATAAAGTAGAGCACTTCATATAGCAACAAAGTGTCATCAATTTATTTGATATCATAAATTATGACAAAATTGAGTACATGTGAATTAAGTTTTCTGCTTTTCGTTTTATTGTAACACTTTAAAGATAAAAAATTTACTTTTAAATTCTTGACACTTTTTTTTTAAATAAACTAATAATTAATAGTTACATAATTTTGTTTTATCTACTTAATTTTGTTGTCTCTTGACGGAAGCACATGAAAAGTAAAATTCGTGTCGTGAGAGAAATACTACATATCAAAAAATTGTGAAAAACATGTTTGATTTTTTTATGCACTGCACTGGTAATGTAAAATCTCGCTAAAGGCCGATTTACACATCGACAAGTACAGTAGCGAGTTAAGTAGTAAGTAACTCGCTACTTTACTTGTCGATGTGTAAATCGGGCTTTAAGGTACCAATCGGTTATCGACTTTGCAATGTTACATTAATAACAGACTAACTACACAAGTCATAAAGATTTGTAAAAGCAATAAATGCAAAAAAACTTAAATGAGTTGAAACTTCTGAGAACTCGCAAATAATAAAAAGTATCAGTAAATATAAAATAAAAATCTTTTAGTTAGCCTTAGTTAATACTTAATAATAATAATTCTATGAAATTCAACTATGCTCTACATGTAACTTGGGAGGTTAAGCCCGATTTACATATCGACAAGTACAGTAGCGAGTTAAGTCGTAAGTTGTTGATTAAGTTGATTTAAATAGATCTCCGTCCTATTTTTTTGCGAGTTAAGTTGGCGAGACGCGAGAGAGGAGGTACTTGTCGATGTGTAAATCGGGCTTTATGCTTGACTTGTATTGTAAATTAATCAAGACATAATATAGGAATGTGAGCACCTTGCTTTGATGCATTTTAGTAACGTAAAGATCAATCTTAAACTCTTTTTAAAAGAAACTGTCAGTTTTACCTCGATCCTAGTCATATGCGAAGGAGACATTACCCTCTAGCGTTCCAAGTTGTAGTACTTAATTAAATTGTTTCGAATGATGAGTAGTAAAAACGAGCCTTTAATGGTCCATAAACAACAAATATTTCTTTTAGTTTTTCCCCGAGTTGTTGATATTATAACTGGTTTTGTGTTTTTGTGCGTCGTTCTGCCCTTGACATTGACTTGCAGAGAAATATCTGACTTTATTAATATCTACAAATAAACAACAATCAGGTAGGTGCCTGTTGCGCTTTCTCGCCTGAACAGCTGATCCAATTTTGGTTAAACTCTTAAAGAGGTAAGTAGACCAAAGTTTGAATACCTACGATAATAGTAGCAGCCATTTTTAAATTGATTTTTGGTATTCTGCGTAAGGCATCGTCACCCTATCTCATTCTACGTGTTTATGTTCTGTGGAATTTAAAAAAATCTTAATTTCGTAAAGAAAAATCTTAAAGTTGCCCTTGTAGGTTGATATTAGTTAACGTTATTTAATATTGATTGAACACGGATAAAGCTGCGATAATGCTAGAGTGGTAATTATAAATAAATAGTAGCCGTACAAAAAAATACATACTTAAAATAGACGAATGATTAAACTTTATTTTCACATTAAAAATATTACAGATGAATCCATTATTTTTATTGTATATCAATGCAATGACTTTCTGAGGAGGTATTTAATAAGCTCTGTGATAACATCAACACTTTAATAAGTTAACAAACATTATAAACAAACTTTTTGTGAATGAAACAAGATTAAAAAGGATTTGATAAAAACTATTATAAAAGCTATTCTCGATTTATCAGCCAAAAAACACTTACGAGACTATAATATGCGTGTTTTGGATGTTTTAGGAATATTATATTATTCAAATCATAGAATAGATAGGACATGACGCCGAGAGTATAAGTATTATAGGAACTTTGCAGACTGGAATCAGAAGCCCTATCACCAAAATATAATTCCCTTATTCTTTTTATTTTATTATTCCCTTTCACACTACGAGCTCCCTTATCATTAATGTCTGGTGTTAGATGAAAGGATCATCATCATAACAGCCCATTAATGTCCCACCGCAGGGACGGGCCTCCTTCTGTGACGGAGGTATACCTGGCCTACTATATACCACGCTGGCCAGACGGATTGGTATAGGGTTAAATTTCTAGTTTTCCTTCTTTTTATTTGGTTAAGATAATATTCACGGATAGTCCCTAAGTCGGTACTCATGGGATGAAATGGGGTGGTGACATATTGTATTCTTACTCCGTCACGACACGGAGATACTAATAATGCAAAACATAAATATTTTGGTATCCATGCATTGATTTACAAAAAACCATTATAAATCAATGTATCCATGTAAGTAGTTGGTTGCAGTGACTTTTACAACTTTACGCGAAATGTGATGAAGCGGAGGAACACCAAAACATTTAAGTAAGGTGCTTAAAGCTTTCTTCGGCTTCGACTGTCAACGAACTAGAGACCCGTCCTCTTTGAGCAAACGTGGTCCTGAGGGATTAATTACGAAACTGCTTTATTTATGTGTAGCACGGAATCTTTTCAAAATTTGAAAGACAACACAAAAAACAAAGTATAAATTTATACACCTTAAATTTAAATGTACAGTCAGCCCCAAAAGTCGCTGAACACATTCTAAATTCCAAAACTGCTGAACACTAAAAGTGGCATAAGTCAGTGTCGCAACAAGAGTACAAAATAAGCTAAACGTACAAAACGACCATAACACGCTGCACACGGTTATTCCAAAAGTAGCTGCACACGGGTATTTCAGAAGTATCTGTAAGTACAATTATCTCGTTGGAATAGATACATAATTTCAACACAATTCACTGAGATTCGATAGCCTAGGGTATAGAACACTCGACTTTGATGAAGTAGACGTGCGTCCGAAACCGGGTTGTGCCAAGTACTTTTTTTTGTTTTTTTTATTTTTTTTATTTATTGTATTTTATCTAAAAAAAAAACAAGTAACTTAAATTCACCGTCACTGTTCACAGGTATTTTAATAAAGTTAAAATATTATTTTTAATTTTGAATTGAAAATAAATAGTATTTTTATTTAATTTTTAATTTAATGAAGAATGATCATTATGATTTTAAATTGTATGAGAAACATTTTCGGAGATTCGATGATATGAGTTGAAATGTTATGTAAGAAGAAGCGCTCCCTGTTGTGCGACATTGAACTTAATAGTTTTATGACATGCAACTAAAATTAACTCTAGAGGTGATAAAGCCATTTAATTAATTACATTATTTAATTTAATTGTCGAATATACATTTTTTTCGTAAACGAAGTCGCGGGTTACAGCTTGTATTGAATAATAATAGTAGAAAACAAAATAAGAAAAAATAAAAAAACACAAAAAGTAATCCGTTCCTCAGGATCGAACCAGAGCTGTTTTCTTTTCACCCAAGCTCTATACAAGCAAAGCTATCGTGTTGACAACTGATTTGATGAAATTGTTAATGTAGTATTCCGCTTTGAAATTGGCTTGACTTTTGTCTACTGTCAAAATCACTCACTACAACTACACTGAAACTCGACCGCAAATATGAGCGATGCAGCGGGCGACGTTGCCGTTCAGTCATGCGCGGCTCCCGTACACTGCACGAGTTGGCAACATCGATACTTCTGAAATACCCGTGTGCTGATACTTTTGAAATACTAGTGTTCAGATACTTCTGAAATACCCATGTGCAGCTACTTTTGGAATAACCGTGTGCAGCGTGTTATGGTCGTTTTGTACGTTTAGCTTATTTTGTACTCTTGTTGCAACACTGACTTATGCCACTTTTAGTGTTCAGCAGTTTTGGAATTTAAAATGTGTTCAGCGACTTTTGGGGCTGACTGTACCTACTATCGAGTATGTACCTACATTTTAATTTGCGCCTGCCGATTAGATTATTGCAGAAATCAATTAGGTGCTATCTATTTAAAATGTAAAAACTTAGAGCAATACGAGGTGTAGATTTATAACTACAAAAACAAAGTTGTAAATCAGATAAGAATTAAATAATACTTATATACTATATTTTATTATTATATGTGAAAAGAGCTAGATAATTAAAAGTAGAATTAATGATGGCTCTAATTGTTTTTGAACTGTCAATTGTTTATTATTCGTTTAACTGTCAAAATACGTCAAACAAGCATGTGTTTGTGGTCATGGTCACAGCTGAAACTAATGTTTACATGTGTTAATTATTACACAAAAATTAACGCGGTAGAAATATTAAGTGAAAACTTAATTATTTAAATAATCTTGTGGAATGTAAAATTTGAAATATCTGTTCAAATTATTACTTTATTTAATAATTAGAAATATTAGTAATAAGTAATTGCTAATTTAACCGGTAAAATTTACATGTTAAGCATAATTATATTAATTTACAAGTTATATTTTAAATATACGAGTTCTTGCTATACTTATACCGACATATTAAAGTAATCATATTCAATTGATAAAAGTTTATTATTTGGACTTAACTCAATAAAATAATTATTTTAGAAATACCTTCATGATTTTTCGGACAATAACTCCTACCCGGTAATAAGCAACTATGTTAAACTTAATAAATTCTTAACTAATATTGACGGTGAATGTAAATGAAATAACAGCTGATTTAGTTCAAAGTAACAGCCTTTTCTGTTAATACCTTAAATTAAAAAAAAAAACAAGCGTAACACCTAAAATTACAAAAAAAAAATCACTTACCTAAAAACTTTAAGAATATCACTGCCATTTTTATTAAGTATTGTTTTTATTTAACAGTCAATTAATTATTCACAAACTAATATCACTTTTTTCATGCGAACATAATGTAAACAATATACGAATTGAAATAATAGTATAATCGAAGACAGATCGCGTTGACGGCGGACTGCGGAATAAACAAGTCACACTGAAGCACTTGCGCGACGACGGCTGAGTTGCGGACATTGTTTCATCAACAACCACGAAGAAGGCTTCAAATTTTAATCACATTACACTTCACACATCCGTTTGAAACAAAAATCATGCAAATCGTATAACCAATGTTCCTTCCTTCCAATACTCCGCGCGGTAAAGATGCCAAACTGGAATCTCGTCGAACCGGGATACTGCTTTTCCTTTTATATATTACATCTGGAACCGGCATTACGTGATTGCTGTATATTATTCTTTTTAATTTTTTTGCTTTAGAAACTCGTAATATAACTTAAGGAATAAGTAATTAAGTTATTTTTAGGTTGTCAGGTAAGTTTTTTGTATGGACTATAAATGTAATGTTTTGCAGGATGTGATGCTGTGAATAACTGTTATTTATCTCATTAGAGGTGATAGTAATCGAGCTATAACTAGCTTTTATACACAACTTTGTCTGTTCAAAATTTCTAGATTAATAACCGTTTCTATACGTTTTTTCAGTGGAATTTCTCCATAATGTACTTAAAAGGTAATAGCGGAATTAGTTAAGAGGTCACGGGACACCATTGGTGAGGTGGGCATAGATCCGCGCATGTTGGAGATATTTGAAGGAGCCTTATGTCCAGTAGGAGACGTGCATTACCCAACAAACATTTTAGTCTGTTAATTGGAACGTATACGGCTCAAAGTACTTTAAACATCGTATTGAAGTAATTTCAGCGTATAATACAACTTAATGCCCCCTTATCTGAATAGAACTCAGAGTTGTATAAAGTCGTTGTATAAACGTGCATTGACGTTTATACAACTATTTGAAATTACCATTATACAACTTTCACTGGTATAGCCAATGAAGTCTTACTAGGAACGTCTTTACGACTTTTACACAAACGTTATTTGTAAAGAAGCCGTGAGAACTACTCTTACGTGACAATAGCAAAAGAGTTACCAATTGCACTCTTACACGACTCTCAGTCAAATTCTTATACTATTATGCAACAATTATACAACTAAATGTTTTATAAGTGCAGTATAAGTGACATTGTAACTATAAAATGTTTTTCTATGTTTGTTGAAACGAATACTTGTACAGGGCAAGTTAATATTAACCAAATTAGAGTTAGTTCCGTACAAAAATTAATTTTAAATGCAATGAAATTTAGATTATCGCAGAGTATGTATCATATTGCGCAAAGTGTGGAAAGTGGTGCTTTTGCATTAGTAGAGGAAAAGGAAGACGAAGAAAATGAAAAATAATAAGTGGTTTTTGACTGACAAGCATGAGGGTTTCGAAATAACATTTATATAAAATACTTAACGACACTTATATAAATTTGTTAGGGAATATTATAGAAAATGTCACCGACTGTTTTTGAAAAGCCTAGTCATCATTTTTAAATATATTTATAATAAATTTTATCAGTATGAGAAGATTAGAAGCTACATTTAATATTACTGACCTAAAGTATAAGCTAGTGTCCATAGAACATGACTCAAATATTTATTTTACTCCACTCATTCATACTCTAGTGTGAAAGGTGTAAATAAAAATAAATTAATCAAATTGGTTTAATTTATTATTAACATTCCAATAAAATAAAATAAAATTTTTAGCAATCACAAGCATTAAACAGATTTCATGCCTTAACATTGAAAATATACAAAAAAAAAATATCATCTTATTATATCCAACTACTTATGTACTCTAATTTATTCAAAGAACCCTAATTTTGTTAATATGGCTAATACTAAACTGATAAAAAATAAATGCACAAAATGAAAAGTCGTTTTGATGTTGTCTTACTGTTGTAATCAGAACCATATGTTGTGTAAAGGTAAATATTTGTACGTTCGCTAAAAATGTATGGATAATTTATGTTTATTTATAAGAATTAGTACGGCGCGTTTGTTTTATTGCCAAAACTAACGCATATTATACGATAACATTAATTTCCCATCAGATATATGCACTACAAACACTTTAACACGAGCTAAAGATGTAACACATATTTAGTTTCTAATTAAAAATGGCTACTTCCTTTATAAACTTCAAAGACTCGATCGATGACACAAGAAAAAGTTACCTCGTTATAGTTTAAGTCTCAGTTTTGACACACACAAAATCGTAATTAACACTGTCATGTCGCAAAATGCCGTGAAACAGCGATAAAAATAGATTTTGCAACATCTACACGACGACTACAGAACTAAAATTTCATTTATACAACGTTTACGCGACTATATTACAACTCTGATTCGTATAAAATGGGCCTATTTTCGGTCGCCTCAACGTTACTACAACGTTCTTGCAACCAGCTTTTACAACCAAAAGTTCAAATGGAGACGTTGTAGTGACTTCAAAAATATTTGTTGGGTATGCCCAACAAATTCGCAGTCATTTGAATTTTATGAAAAAAATCAAAACTCGAATTTTTTTTTTTTACAACCAGCCAGTATGTCATCAATAACAAAAAAGTTTACTTACCTATACACTTTGAGTGAGTAAATACTTAGAAATTAATTAATATAAATGGTAAATTTGTAATATCATGCATGTTGCTTAGACTTTTTTGATGTGTGTATAATCCTAAGAAATTATTTTGTATGCGTTGAATTATTAGATTCTTTTCGTGTGGTGGCCAAATTACTGCATTAATATTCACACAACGCCATTTAGTCCCTAACTAAGCAAAGCTTGTACTATGTGTATATGTCACAGCCAAAGTAATAAATATGAATATTATACATAATAACTAGCCGTTATGTATAATGGCTACTCAATTTAGATAAAGTGATAAATGTCGCAGAATTAATCACATTAACTAGCCATTATAAATAATATCTTCAAAGACTCAGATAATGTAATAAAACAAGTAGGTAAAGATTACTAGATTATATTTATATGATAGGGAGCGGTTTATTTATCTGTGGTTACTATTTATATAAGGATATATTTACTATAATATACGAAATCGTATATTACCTAATCGTCTTTACCTATAATACTTGTGTGTCATAAAATAGGGTACTATAATTTTTTAAATATCCTATTTTTTCTTGCTATAAAGTAATATGTTCTAAAATAAAATATTAAGGCAAAAGTCAGAAACAGTTGGTTGGGTTAGGTTAGCATGGTGACTAAATGACGCACGAGCCGAGCGAGCGAAGCGAGCGTACCGCGGTAGCGGCCGGCGAGTGCTAGAATATAGTAATACTCATAATAATTTAGGTAATAATTAGTTGGTTATACCGTATTTATTACTTTGACTAACTTTGATCAGCTATTATAAATAATATCTAGATGATGTGATTAATTTATCACATTGTCTAGTCAATTTGGATATTATTTATAATGACCAGTCCTTATGTATAGTATCTATTTAATTACTTTGGCTGTAACATATAGACAACGGATAAAAATACTTAAATATTTTTTTTTTTGTAAATACATACATACATTTTATACGTATTTTTATTTTTATTTTTTTTTATTTTTATTTTTTTAAAAAAGACAACTCCCGCACTAGGGATCATGCCCTGTGTCGCGGGGACTTTTACAAACATCAATTAACGGACACATAGAACACCCAGACTCAGGACAATAATTTGTGGATCTCACAAATTATTGTCCTGCGTGGGGATCGAACCCACAACCTCATGCGCGGCAGCCGCTGGCTCTACCGGCGCGCCACCGAGGTCGTCAAACATAGAAAACACCCTGACCAATGCAAACAATCATGACACACAAAACGTTCATGCACGCAAAGATTTGCATTAAGCGGGAATCGAACCCAAGACCTCTGCGTAGCAGTCATGTTATATAACCACTACGCCATTGAGGTCGTCGAATTCATCAAAGCACTCCATCTGACACTTTAATAGCACTCGGCTTTCAAGGCGCAAATGTTCGTAAAATTGTTACCCTGTTGCAATATCACTCCCTGATTTCGATTTGCCGTCTTTCATACGTCAGTGACGTGCCGCTCAAATAATAAGGTTGTGCATTCGAAGCGCATGTTCAGGTTTACTCCTCTGTGACAGGCTTTAATGCTAAAATCGTGCGCGGGTAAACGATAATACCTACATAATGGAGTCCTAATTTGAATGGGTAAATAATTATTAACATCAGGTACCTAATAAATAAATATATAAATAATCCTCACACATCCCCACCTAGTCCTAAACTAAGCAAAGCTAGACAACGGATAAACATACTTAAATATTTTTTTTTTTTGTAAATACATACATATTATTCATAGAAAACACTCAGACCAATGCAAACAGGCATGTTCATGCACACAAAGATTTGCACATAATGATTTGCATTGAGTGAGCGGGAATCGAAACCGAGACCTCTGCGTAGCAGCTATGTAATATACCGACTGCGCCACAGAGGTCGTCAAATATAGTGTAAAGCCCGATTTACACATCGACAAGTACAGTAGCGAGTTAAGTGGTATTTTAAGATTAAGTTCTTTTAAATAGATCTCCATCCTATTTTTTGGCGAGTTAAGTACGAAGTAGCCCCCTCACCTGCGTCTCGTCAACTTAACTCGTCAAAAAATAGGATGGAGATCTATTTAAATCAACTTAATCAACAACTTACTACTTAACTCGCTACTGTACTTGTCGATGTGTAAATCGGGCTTTACACTATATTTGACGACCTCTGTGGCGCAGTCGGTATATTACATAGCTGCTACGCAGAGGTCTCGGTTTCGATTCCCGCTCACTCAATGCAAATCATTATGTGCAAATCTTTGTGTGCATGAACATGCCTGTTTGCATTGGTCTGAGTGTTTTCTATGAATAATATGTATGTATTTACAAAAAAAAAAAGTATTTAAGTATGTTTATCCGTTGTCTAGCTTTGCTTAGTTTAGGACTAGGTGGGGATGTGTGAGGATTATTTATATATTTATTTATTAGGTACCTGATGTTAATAATTATTTACCCATTCAAATTAGGACTCCATTATGTAGGTATTATCGTTTACCCGCGCACGATTTTAGCATTAAAGCCTGTCACAGAGGAGTAAACCTGAACATGCGCTTCGAATGCACAACCTTATTATTTGAGCGGCACGTCACTGACGTATGAAAGACGGCAAATCGAAATCAGGGAGTGATATTGCAACAGGGTAACAATTTTACGAACATTTGCGCCTTGAAAGCCGAGTGCTATTAAAGTGTCAGATGGAGTGCTTTGATGAATTCGACGACCTCAATGGCGTAGTGGTTATATAACATGACTGCTACGCAGAGGTCTTGGGTTCGATTCCCGCTTAATGCAAATCTTTGCGTGCATGAACGTTTTGTGTGTCATGATTGTTTGCATTGGTCAGGGTGTTTTCTATGTTTGACGACCTCGGTGGCGCGCCGGTAGAGCCAGCGGCTGCCGCGCATGAGGTTGTGGGTTCGATCCCCACGCAGGACAATAATTTGTGAGATCCACAAATTATTGTCCTGAGTCTGGGTGTTCTATGTGTCCGTTAATTGATGTTTGTAAAAGTCCCCGCGACACAGGGCATGATCCCTAGTGCGGGAGTTGTCTTTTTTAAAAAAATAAAAATAAAAAAAAATAAAAAATAAAAATACGTATAAAATGTATGTATGTATTTACAAAAAAAAAAATATTTAAGTATTTTTATCCGTTGTCTATATGTTACAGCCAAAGTAATTAAATAGATACTATACATAAGGACTGGTCATTATAAATAATATCCAAATTGACTAGACAATGTGATAAATTAATCACATCATCTAGATATTATTTATAATAGCTGATCAAAGTTAGTCAAAGTAATAAATACGGTATAACCAACTAATTATTACCTAAATTATTATGAGTATTACTATATTCTAGCACTCGCCGGCCGCTACCGCGGTACGCTCGCTTCGCTCGCTCGGCTCGTGCGTCATTTAGTCACCATGCTAACCTAACCCAACCAACTGTTTCTGACTTTTGCCTTAATATTTTATTTTAGAACATATTACTTTATAGCAAGAAAAAATAGGATATTTAAAAAATTATAGTACCCTATTTTATGACACACAAGTATTATAGGTAAAGACGATTAGGTAATATACGATTTCGTATATTATAGTAAATATATCCTTATATAAATAGTAACCACAGATAAATAAACCGCTCCCTATCATATAAATATAATCTAGTAATCTTTACCTACTTGTTTTATTACATTATCTGAGTCTTTGAAGATATTATTTATAATGGCTAGTTAATGTGATTAATTCTGCGACATTTATCACTTTATCTAAATTGAGTAGCCATTATACATAACGGCTAGTTATTATGTATAATATTCATATTTATTACTTTGGCTGTGACATATACACATAGTACAAGCTTTGCTTAGTTAGGGACTAAATGGCGTTGTGTGAATATTAATGCAGTAATTTGGCCACCACACGAAAAGAATCTAATAATTCAACGCATACAAAATAATTTCTTAGGATTATACACACATCAAAAAAGTCTAAGCAACATGCATGATATTACAAATTTACCATTTATATTAATTAATTTCTAAGTATTTACTCACTCAAAGTGTATAGGTAAGTAAACTTTTTTGTTATTGATGACATACTGGCTGGTTGTAAAAAAAAAATTTCGAGTTTTGATTTTTTTCATAAAATTCAAATGACTGCGAATTTGTTTGAATTTGAGTGCATGTTAATTGCTACGTTTTAGTCTTGATTTTATAATTTTACCAACCATTTAAATACAGTTGGCGACAAAATTGAATTGTTAGATATTCTTTACGTCATGGAGCGACGTCATTTGACGGCAGATGAAATGCAAAGAGCTGTAGGGATGTTGCAAGCGGGAAGTAATCAATCTCAGGTATCTCGACATTTTGGTATTCATAGAAGTGTTATTTGTCGTCTTTGGCAGCGCTACAATAATACAGGGGAACCCGCTGAACAGCATCCAGGCCGTAAAAGGAGTACAACCACTCGGCAAGACCGGTACATACAACTGACTGCAAGACGCCAGCCGATGTTAACCGCTCGAGAGATAAGTTTGAGGCTACAAAATTCAAGTGGTGTTGATGTAAGTCCCCAAACTGTGCGAAATCGACTGCATGAGTACGGCCTACGAGCTCGACGCCCTATCAGGTGCCCACCGATACGTCACAGGAATCGCGCTCGTCGAAATGAATGGTGTAGAGAACGCATAACATGGACCCAGGAACAATGGGATAAAATTATGTTTTCCGATGAGTCGCGATTCGGGTTTAGGCCTGATACAAGAAGGGTGCGAGTGTACCGTCGACCCGGAAATACTGAAAGACTCAGGTGCGTTCAGGAAGTTCATCCATACAGCGGCTCAACAGTTATGGTATGGGCGGGTATTATGAAGAACAGGCGAACTGAGCTCGTTTTTGTAAATGGAAACATGAACGCTGAAAATTACGTTGAGGATATTCTCAGACCTTATGTCCATCCATTTGCACAAACCTTTGGCTCCGATTTTACGTTAATGCATGACAATGCGCGTTCACATACAGCTCGGCGAACCAGTGAATACTTGGCAACGGAGAACATCCAGGTATTGCCCTGGCCTGCACAATCGCCAGACCTCAACCCCATCGAGCACGCATGGGACATGCTCCAGAGACGTGTTTTGAAGGACTTGGACGGAGTGACAACAACCCAACAGCTGAAGGATTTGCTACAATTCCATTGGGAGCGAATACCGCAAGATGACATAAACAGTCTCATTAATTCAATGAATAATCGTTGCCGACAAGTTCTGAATAGCAGAGGAGGCCATACTTTGTATTAAATTGTCCTATTCTTTCATAATAAATTCATTTTCTTAAGAAATTTCAATTTGTAAAAAAAAAGTTTAGTTTCTTATGTACCTGTATATTCTAATATTGTTAATTTCTGTTATTAAAAGAACTTATAAAGAAAACAGCTGTTATTTTTACATCATAGAACCCTAAAAATATTATTTTAAAAATAAAATACAACGTTATAATTAAAATAAATGGTAAAATAAATTAATATAAATGGTAAATTTGTAATATCATGCATGTTGCTTAGACTTTTTTGATGTGTGTATTTCTAAAGCAGTATTAGGTATGGTGTGTATGTGTGTCCAGGTCCAGGGTACCCACTTTAGTATCCCATTTAATCTGTTTCAGGAAAGGTGGGCTAGTTGTTATCTACAGATCGAAGTAAGGCGTGAAGTGACTCTCTCCACTTAGTTTATAAACAGAGATGGGATTAAGTAAGCTACAGATTATAAGCTGTTATTAGGTGTACATCATAACAGCACATTAATGTCCCACTGAAGGGACGGGTCTCCCAAGACGGAGGGATACTTGGCCTACTAATACCACGCTGGCCAGACCGATTGGTATAGGGTTTAATTTTTTGTTTTTACGACACCCATGGGATGGTGATATTGTATTCTTACTCCGTCACCACACGGAGAAGAGATCTATAGATAGATAGATAGTGCTAGTGATCAATCATAATAGGGTTCATTACTTCAGTATTCACTTAAAGTAAACAATGCTTTTGCAGGCTTATTTGGGTGTTCTCTTTATCTAGCGGTTGATATGCTTTATGTATGTCTTTGTCTAATTTCTGATTATGTTTTTCTATACTACCAAAACCTGCTTGATTAGCCTGATGATGAGTCGCAATAATTATTTTGTGTTATTATGTTTTTTATGGATTTGAAATCGTGACTTGCGCGCGCATGTACCTCCTTCTATTCTTTGGTTATCTTAATCTTGTTATATCGGGTTTTGATTTTGATAAGACATGTGATTTGGTGATCTTTAACCCCCTACCTCTTAAACGCCTCTTAAATTTTATTTAATTGATTACTTAGCTTAAATTCTTACGGTTTTGTTTGGTAGGTATAAGGTTGGTTTTGCTAATAAAAATCTCGCTAAACAGTAAGTAATGAAATTTAAGAGGCGTTTATGAGTAAGGGGGTACGTGTTTATAAAGTTTCAGTAGTGGTTTTAGTTAGGTATATCCTAAATTAGTTTATGTCTCTGTACAGTGCTGTGTAGGTACTACGTATGCCGATTGAGCTAACCCGATCTGATATTAAGATCGTAGTTTATTCCTTGAATATTAAAAAGGGGCCTAATCGAAACGCACACTTATCTAAACTTTTTTCGTGTTAAAGACCTCTGTGTGGTTATATAACATGAATGCTACGCAGAGGTCTCGGGTTCGATTCCCGCTCAATACAAATCTTTGTGTGATGGACATGATTATTGGTCTGAGTGTTTCTATGTATAATATGTATTTATTTCGAAAAAAAATATATAAGTAGGTACTAATATCTGTTGTTCTGTTACCCATAACACAAGCAGGTTTTTTAAGCCTAGCTTACTGTGGAAACAGAAGGCGCTGTGTAGAGATGTCCGGTGAATATTTAATACCTACCCTTGGTAAAAACTAAGGGTATTACACTTAAGTAGTACCTAAAAGTTCTATAACACTTTACGCTTAAGGCTGAGCGCAGACTTGGAACACGACAGTCTTAAGACAGACTATTGCTTTACAATATGTATGAATATGCGCACACTTGGAACAAAACGTCGTATAGACAATATTGTCTCAGATAGACAGTTTTGTTTTATGTGTGCTACGTATCGTAGTCAAAACTGTTTCGTTTTAGTTTTAAGACAGACTTGTCTATATGAGGCAAGTCAGTCTTGAAACAGTCTAGTCTCCAATGTGCGCTCAGCCTAAATCAAACATTTGTAGATCATTACTCCCTCGCTTGGCCATTATTCAGTAACGCCAGCCTGTTAACAACCGGACCAAAAAAAAAGGAACGCAATTTGTAAACCATATTTTTTGCAGTTTTTTAAGGCCACAAATAAATGATATAACGTTTCATGGCAATTGGTCTACTAAGCTTATGAGCTACTTGCGACACTTATGACTTTTCTAGCATGATAAAAAGTTTTAGAAAGGTACATTTAATTCAAGTCTTGTGTTCACATGTGTCATTAATGTTCTTTACATATATTTTTTTACCTATAAAGCTTAGGTATAACTAGAAAAATCCGAAAAGAAGACCATGGAAAAAATTGGTAAAACTGGTCCCGCCTCGAGTACCTACCCATTTTTTCCATTGTATTTCTTCTTTTCGGATTAATGTTCATTACAATTAAATTACACTATTTGTGTAATACTAAACAAAGAACCCCATAACTATTTTCAAAGTTATGTGAGAGATGTAAATTGTAAGGTGGATTTATGATAAGTAAAAAGCGCTTTACATTAACTGGCTCAATACATAAAACGCCTATTCAAAAGTATAAAGCAACAAACTTAAATACACCAATATTATATTTTAGGCGAAATCATTTTTACCATATATTTTTTGGATTATTTAGCTTTAGTACTATTGTATTGTAATATAATTATAACGTATTAAGCCTAATCGGCATCATAAAGTATTTGTTTTACTACACATTCATAAATACTTTATAATAGTGGTTTATTTGTGTAAAGGTGTGTCGTTGTGTGCTACATTAAATTACCACCACTTGCACATTTATCAGCAGAAAATTAATTACTATGCGTTTTAAATGAGAATGGACAGGTCAATGACCTCTTATCTGTAAAAAGTATGGATAGCAACAATTTTTTACAATTATAATTCATATAGGTAATACCTATTACTTATTGAATTTGCCACGATGCACGATCGTAGCAAATTCAAAAGATGTAATTGTCAAATTGAATGGGTACGTACAGAAAGATTTAAGACTCAAGTCAATCATCTGTGAATCGTAAAACAATTAAGTAGTTCAGCTACCATCTACCACTAGCGTATGACTGCAACACATTCACAGAACATTTATACTCAAAGGAGAACACATTAACCTTATTTTTATTTTTCCACGTACAGTCAAGGAATTTGATTCACGTACCATTTCAATGATTTATTGTTTGAACCATTAACATATCGTAAGGTTTATATTCGTTAAAATAAGGGAAAATTGTTTTACATTTTAATGAAGACGTATGTTCGGGTGAAAGTTCTGAAAACTTCAACCTTATATAATGTGTGTTAGATTAATTTTACAATATCAAAGTGTCTTCTCTGAATACTAACCTATTTGTAGTTTCGTCTAATAAATAGAAAAAAAAAATTTTGACACTGACGTCATTTTAGCGTTGCGAAGAAAGATAGTCCTTATCAATATCGATTATCATTAGCAATTTAGACTTAAGACGGTACGCGAATCAAATTCCTTGACTGTACCTATACCTAGGTACGTCATGAACATGATTCGATTTTTAAATCTTGTTTATCTTTTTTCAATCGTTGACGCCTAATTCTATTAACTGCTTTTGCCAGGAATACTTAATTCTTACAATAGAACAAGAGTTCAATGAAAGTACTATTTGTTATTAGATAAACCACGTTTATCGATTATGTTCAGGTATGCTATCTATTGTATTACTGTTTCAACGGTAAATTTTTTTTTTTAAATTGTCTCCTTGAGGGTAAAACCGCCTCAAAGAGTAGTTTATTGCAATAATGTGCTCTGCTATTTGATACAGAGTTAGGTATTACAAATTATAAAATTATTAATTAGAACTAATACTAATAATAAGGTGTTTTATTTTGTGTGTGCGTGTGTAGTGTATGTGAATGTATGTGTGCTTTAGCTATTTGTGTGTTAAATGTTTGTGTTGTGGTATGGTATAGTGGGTTAAGTATTATTAATTTTTTTGAGTGTATTAACTATGTGTGTTAGGTGCTTCATGAAGGTGTCGGTGGCTGTGTTGCTGGAGAGTATGGAATCAAGGTCGTATGGATCGAGTTGTATGAAATGGCAGTGTTGTTCGTGGTGCAGTCTAGATTGTGTGTATTTGGGACATTGAGTGAGGAGGTGAACGAATGTTTGTGTTGTTATATTGTCACAGGGACATGTATCATTGTTTGTGATATGAAAGCGGTGAAGATATTGTTTGTGATACCCGTGTCCAGTTATCCTTTTTAGCTAGATGTTTCACGTAACTCAAAGGGAAGTGTGCAAAAGTAGGAGTGACTTCTTTTGTCGCTGCGTCTTTGGCTGCAATATCAGCTATTTCATTACCTGATATGCCTGCGTGTGCTTTAAGTAAATTAAACTATATAAGAACAAACTTATGATTAACAGGCCAGGTGGTGACGCATAAAGAATGTATATAGTGCGGCCATTAAGGCCTACCTAAGCGAGAATTTAAATAAATTAAAAATTATTTAAATTAAGTTTCAAAATTCAAAGTTAGTTACCTATATATTTAAAGCAAATTACAATTAGTGCAAGCTAGCGAGGTTCAACATGTTTGGGGCTCCACCTTAAGTTGTTAGCTATAACTATGATTTCAAGCGGCGGGAATTGTTTAAAGTTGCTTTTCTGTTACTCATAACCGTCAAACCTTATTGGCCGCACCTACCTTACGTACTTATGACATACCTAATGTAGAGTTATACCTACTCGTGGATCAGTTTACTACCATTTTCATGAACTGTTAGTCTAAAGCGCCGATTAGTAATTGTTTTGGAAATGGAATCCTACAAGATGTAGTGTCCTACAAGATGTAGTGTCCTACAAGATGTAGTGTCCTAAAAGATGTAGTGTCCTACATGTAGTCTAGTGTAATCGGCGCTTTACTCAAGTCAACTGCTTAACGTTAAACTATAATACTGTTTAGGCAGAGTGAACGTAACGTCCACTAGGTAGGGAGTAGGGAGGTAGTATAGTAGGGTAGTAGGTATATTAGTTATTTTAGTCTATGTAGTTACTAATTTTAGTCGGGCATGAAAAAAGTTCATCCCGGGAGGAATTGTTTTACTGGCAGTTTCGTTCTTTACGAATTTCGGCTCAGACAATTCTCAATGTTAGATTGAGGTTCACTGAGAATACAAAAATAATAATAACAAGTAGATTTCACTTAGAGGATAACTAACACAACTAATACTCATGGAGTACACTTACCTCTGTGACTGACCTGGACCTCTTCAGTTTTCATTTGTTTTTTAACTGACTTCATTAAAAAGACAAGGTTCTTAATTCGGTTCTATTTTTTTGTTTTAGATTTTTCATTTTAAGGCAAAAGATCTTTGCAAAGTACCCGAATGAAAACTTTGAGAAATAATAAATAGATTAATGCTAATTATTATACTAATAAGGAATAAATAAGATGAAAAAAAAACACGATAATGTTGCAAACAAATCCCTGTCAAAGGCGGCTTTGTTGGCTGTACATACATAATCGTGTGTTGGTCTACACTTGTATTGTATACAGTACTTAGCGAATGTTGGACGTGGCGACGTGGGAGATTCACGTTGGTTTCACGCTAGGAAATCAAGGTATTGTGCGCTGTATATTTAAATTGATAAAGTTCGAAACAGTTAAGAGAGCTTTGCGAATTGAGAAAAGGATGAAGTGGATCGAGAAATATTCGAAGGTGCCTTAACTCATTGTATTCTCCATTGCTTGTCGTTGTCATTGTCACTTATCCAAGTCCTTGCTTATCCTGAACATAAGATGCAGGAACCAATATTTCTTATTCATTTTGACACTGAAAAAAACTAATCTAAATGGACATATAATAAAAATCATCTAAGCGTAAAATTTTCTTAGTAAGGAATGGCTGAACGAACGTTTTTACCTTTATGACTCTTGCGGCGTGAAGACTGAGAATTCAATTATTATTCTGTATAATAAAATAATAATATAATCATCATGAAAAGTACAGCTGGTTCTAGAAATATTCACACCTCCATTAATTTCTTACCTCATGGTCACATCGAGTTGACAGAACTGTCAACCAACTCGTCAGCTGATTGTACAAGTTTTTGTTTTGTTAAATTCACTCAGCGATTATCGTAAAACGTAAATGTTCAAAGTCCGTCAAGAATATGCTAAAATGCGTACGAACGGGGTTTGTTCAGATATCAGATAAAACATTGATATAATACGTATCACATTTTTATACAGATAAAATATCATTAACGCTGTAAATCACTTATTACTGCTCTGTCTTTAATTTAAGTAGATAAAGTAAGTCTGTTGTTGAAATAATATTTTTTTACTGGTAAAAACTCTGAAAATATTGTGTTATCTTATGTTGCGTTGCTATGTTTCTGATCGCAGTTACAAAGTTTAATTTTTTTAGTTAGTTTTTGTACTGTCAGTGTGTTTCTGTTTTGCATAATAACTTGTTGAAATGTTATTAGGACGAGTAAGTCAACTGCTGCTGAAGCGTTCTTTACATATTACACCAAGATTAAGTCAAGCAATGGGTATCGACGGAAATACTATTTTAGCTGAAAGTTTGAAGAAGCAGGTTAGATAGATTATTACTTATTGTTATAATTTATTTACAGAATATAACTAATAACTATTGAATATAATACACTTTTATTATTTTTTATAGTTGTATTAATTAACATTCATATAATTTTGTAATGTAGCTTACCACAAAGAGGTATAAGTTTGTGGAGTTTTTCTCTATTTATTATTAATTACATATAATCAAGTCCTAAGTAGTTAAAATATAGATTACTTATCTGAAAATAGGTGGAATATTTTTGCAAAACTTATTAATTAATATAAACTTTGTTTGTAAAGTTATTAGAAAGTGTCTATCTTAACAAAATATTATCATGGAACAAGGAGCCATGTTTATTATTATTTGTATGTAAGTAAGTAATACAAATGATTATTTCTGGATACTGGATATCCTTTGTTCGACTGTTACATGTTAGATACATCTCATACTTTATGATAAAAAAAATAGTATTTATGTATGTTTATCCGTTGTCTAGTACCCATAGTACAAGCTTTGCTTAGTTTGGGACTAGATGGCGTTGTGTGAATGTGTGAATAATATGTATTTAATTTTAAATCATTTTAGGTGTAGGAAAGGATATGATACCAAATACGAAAGTAGTTTAAAATACAATTAAGCACATGAAAATAAATGTTATGTGTTTGTTTTCAGGGTGTAGAATATGTATTTGGTATAGTAGGCATACCTGTGATAGAGACTGCATTAGCTTTCCAAATAGCTGGCCTCAAATATGTTGGTATGCGAAATGAACAAGCGGCATGTTATGCAGCACAAGCCGTGGGGTACCTTACAGGTAAAGTTTTTAATATCAAACTTTAATAATAAAAGGGGCAGGTATATAGCACTCGGAAACAACATGCATGTATGAAGATGTGTATATATGTAAACAAAGCAAAGCATTCCTCAGTAATCGCTACCTCCCTTCATGGAAAAAGGGTGTTTGCCATTGTATGTATTTAGTTAAATAGTCATAACATAGTAGCAATGAATCCATAGTATAATAAGGAACGCTATTCACATATTCTCTCAATGTAAGCTTGTCACAAAGTAAGCAAAGCCTGATTCAAATTATAGAAACCCAATATCAAATCAAACAGGCTTATTCATGACATTACAAACATTTTCGTGCAACAAACCCCCAACTGATTGACTTGGGCATACCAAGAGATTTAATCCTGCCACTCTCCTTGTGTGAGAAATACCTACTCCTTTACTCAACACCTTCATTCAAGCTTTTCTACTCTGCAGGTAAGCCAGGAGTATGTCTCGCAGTATCTGGGCCTGGTCTTCTCCACTGTATAGGAGGTATGGCTAACGCCCAAGTTAACTGCTGGCCTCTTATAGTAATCGCCGGCTCCTGTCCACAAGACCATGAGGGTATCGGAGGGTTCCAGGAATGGCCTCAAGTAAGATCTATTATTCAAATTATTTTAAGTGTAGGTGTTAAATAGTTAAAATGCATGACTGCTGCGCATTCAGCGTTTGATTAGTCTGCATTTCAATGCTCGTTCCTTAAAATCGTTAAAAATTCGGTTAAGTTAACTTTAGTTGTCAAATTGTCTTAACTATTGTATGACAATTGGACAACTAAAGTTAACTTAACCGATTTTTTAACGATTTTAAGGAACGAGAATTGACATCCAGTTTAAATCTTGGTGTGCATGTGCACATGATTGTTAGTGTTTTCTTTCTATAAAATGTATGTACATTTTATATAGTAGAAGCCCTGCTTAATTTAGGTCTGGACATTATATTATTTATAGTTAAAAACTAATTTATTTAATTAACATCGTAATTTACATCAATTAAGTGTTGTATCTGAAGGTCAATATAAGCATCTAAAATAAGAATGAATAATATGTAACGAAGCCGATTAAATTGATTAGCTGATAAAAATATGAATGTTAAGACTTTTTCTGGATTCGTTTCCTAATATCGTATCAGTTATGAGCACTGACTGAAATAGTTTAGGTATAATGAAATACTTAGTTTATAATCCATTTATAAGAATGTAAAATGTTTTTTTAATTCATTGACTATATGGGCTTAAGCTTGCCACCTACTTACCTAGTTTATAAAACAGTTGTTACATTATGAATTTATAAATATTTAACCTTACAATGGATGACCTAACTTTATACTTTTGTAATTTAAATTACATATAAGTTACAAGACATTGATGTAGGCATTTAAAATAAAAATATAGTAACTAATCATAGCAGCCCAATAATGTCCCACTGTAGGGACGGGCCTCCTACCGTGACGGAGGTATACTAGGCTTACCAATACCACGTTAGCCAGACGGATAGGTATAGGGTTTAATTTTAAGTTTTCCTTCTTTTTATTTTGTAAAGATAATATTTACGGATAGTCCTTTAGTCGGTTTTTACGACACACATGGGATGAGATGGGGTGGTGACATATTGTACTTATTCTTACTCCGTCACCACACGGAGAATAGTAACTAATAAGTTGATGCTATTATAGCTTGCTATGGGGACGGGCCTTTTAAAATAACGAAGGAAAACTTTGTCAACCTTGTAGGCAGACGGATTGATAAAGGGTTTAGTTTTCTTTTATTTTCGTAAAGATAATATCTGCGTACTTTCCCTAAGTCGGGCTTATGGACACACACACCCCCTTACTCATAAACGCTTATTAAATTTAATCATTGTTTAGCGAGATTTTTAATACGAAAACCAACCTTATACCAAACAATGTAAGAGTCTGTGCTAATTAAGCAATTGACTAAAATTTAAGAGGCGTTTATGAGTAAGGGGGTTAAGAATTAATGTTACATTAAGTGACACATGACTTGTACAGCGCACGTAGTAAGGGATTTACGCAGACTATAAGGCATTAAGGTATGCTTAATCAGTCACTATACGGACCTAATTAGTAATAATACATAACGATTTTTAGTTTAGCTTCATAAAGCACATACTATTCATTAATAATGATTGTATGACAATCTTCTAATCTTATAAAAAAATAGCTGCTATTATCAAAATGTATCGAATACGTTATCTAAATAATGACAAAGATTTAAGCATGACCTTTACATAACTACAACAATCTCAAGATAGAAGAAAATACAAAAGTTGTTATATCATGAGGCTGACTAGGGGGTTTTTGTGTTTGTGTTTCCTAATATTTTATCATCTTCTACGAAATAAGTGCACCGAATTAATCTTAAAAGTTACAACCATATTTACAATACTTCGCTGCGACAAGTAATACCGTTGTCCTGGCATGATTCGGCTTATAGGAGAAAGAGGAACACCGTACGATTTAGTCGGTAACTCTGTTTAGTTATGACACCTACCCAGTGGTACGCCTTTAATAAGTTTTTCACATTAAAAAAATGATTTATTATGCTTCAATAATAATAATAGTGTAGGTTTTGCCTTCTTCCACTTAATATATTATTGCCCAACCAAAATATATCAAAACGACACTTCGGCTTAACAATATATTATGTAGTATTTTACATAATATTACAATAATTAATCTTAAATTATTAGAAGACCTTGAATTGTATTTAATTGTAGGTAAGTACATTGCCTAAACATGTGTTTTAAATACGTATCTTAAACTACCTGCTACAAGCCGAGAATATCTGATAACTGGAAATTTGGTGTCCTGTGCCAATTGTGCTGTAAGGACAATTATTCAAGGCTACAACTCCTTTCCCGGTTCGACAACCTCTGTGGCGTAGTGGTTATATAACAAGACTGCTACGCAGAGGTCTCGGGTTCGATTCCCGCTCAATGCAAATCTTTGTATGTATGAACATGATTGTTAGCATTGATCTGAGTGTTTTCCATGTATAATATGTATGTATTTACAAGAAAAAAGTATTTAAGTATGTTTATCCGTTGTCTAGTACCCATAGTACAAGCTCTGCTTAGTTTGGGACTAGATGGTGTTGTGTAAAAGAGTGAGGAATATTTTTATAATTTAAAAAAGTTACTATGATAGATTCGGCAGTCCAAAAACCTTTCCTAGAGAAGGAAATTAAAAATAAACATCACAAGACAACTCACGCAAGGGCTAGACCGCTAGAAGAATACACTGCTGGATAGAGCTCATATTTTTTTAAATGATCTATTTTAAGTTTCTATAATAATATTATTATTGTCTTTTAGGAATATTTTCCATGTTTAATTTAGGCCGTGGGACTACCAGTTTACGAAATAGATTTTTAGAATTATTTTATTAATCGGCTAGTTTATCAATATCATGCTAATTAATTATACTTACATAAGTTTTAATTCTACGATTTAGATAAGATTTTTTTTTAATTATATAATAATTTGTACCTACTTGCGTTCCCACTAAACAATAGTAAATTATCTTATTTGTGATAAAGTTTTACATACCACACATAGTTTTAAAAGGTTTGTCTGTTGTCTAATTTTATATCTATGGTTTGGTAATGGTTATAGGCCAACGATGGATGAGGCAGGCACAGGATAGGAAAATGTAGAGACGTTTAAACTCGATATAACTAAGTACCATATGTCCTGTTATTTTACTCGCAATTTGTATTTCTACATCCAAAACAATGTGTAATTGTTGGTTATGGTACGTCAGTAGGTCAGTAGTTTAGGTACTCGTATCTTCTTTGTCGATTTCTACGATACCCCAAGTATACGAAGGGATGATGATATCATTTATCATATTTATTTATTTACAGGTAGAGTCAAGCCGACTTTACTGCAAATATGCCGCTAGACCGCCGTCACCACGTCTTATACCGTTGCACGTTGAAAAGGCGGTACGTCTTGCGTCAGCGGGAAGACCTGGAGTTGCGTACTTGGATATGCCTGGAACTCTTCTGATGGTAAAACATTTTTTAGATTTATTTAGAGTAAAAATTAATCTACTTTTACCATCAAACCTATCACCCACTTGTTTTTAGATAGAAGGATCTACATTCCAATTTGTCATGAAATACTTACTTACCTAAGTCCTAGCAAAACAGGAGTCCTATTTATGTGGCAAATGAGCTGTCTCCTTCGGTTGCGCTGCTTTGCTTGACGTGGTGCTGGATGGTGTTCAGATATTTGGTCCATCCATCGTTTTAAAATACGAAAAAATAGTTACCTTGGTAAATGTCCCTCATATAATCCAACTACGTTCAGGTAGCAAAGGCTGACTTATAAAAGCTACTTCATATCTGTCATCAAAAAACGACACGATACACCAATTTAACGATCAAAATCACATTTCTTACATACTAAAGCTTAATTTCAACAATAAAAAAATTAATCTAAGTTCCTTTTTACTATGAACACTCAGGCCGAAGCCGACGAAGACAAAGTACCATTAGACTTCTACAACGCAGAGCCGGTAAGGCTAGCTCACCCGGACCCCGCACTTGTATCACAAGCGGCGGAACTTATAGCCAAGGCAGAACGACCTCTCATCATTGTCGGCAAAGGAGCCGGTTATGGAAGAGCGGAGGACGCTATTGGCAAGCTTGTTGAGAACACTAAGCTTCCATTCTTACCTACGCCTATGGGTAATTATAGTTTTATATTATACAAATATTAAGTCGAGTATAATCTATCAAAAAGTCCTTTCAAGTAAAAAATATTTTTTCTTCTTTTTTTAAACATCATCATTATCTTTGCCAAAGATGTTTGAAAGATACTACATACTCATCCATACATGAACTTACCCCCTTTTTCCATGCGGTAGAAGAAAAGCAAATACTTGTAGGTACTCTAACTATAGAGCCCTGCGTGTAGTTGTGGTTGTGTCTGGGGGTACCTAATCCCAGACACACTTGCGACTTGCTTTTTTGTCTTATTCGTCACAATCGGGAATTTTCCAGGCAAAGGCGTAGTACCAGACGAGTCTGAATACTGTGTATCAACAGCTCGTACTCAAGCTTTACTGAAAGCTGACGTCATACTGTTGTTGGGCGCAAGACTTAATTGGATGTTGCACTTCGGACAAGCGCCGAGATTTGCGCCGAATGTTAAAGTTATACAGGTAAATTTAATAGTATTAAATTTGTTACGTTAAATGAAATAAAGATAATTTAATAGTAAGGTACTATTACTGTTACTTTATGAGAGAAATAAACTGATTATACCCTTTCCACTATATTTAACAACATTTGACAAATTGACGTTAGGGACGTTCAGCAGTATCTCGAATGTAATGCAATACGATTGTAAGCGATTTCGCGATTTTTCAAATTACTTTATTTTACACATTTGGATCCTTACATCAACTTACATTATCATTTTATTATTGTTTCTTTCTTCTATGTTAAGTGAATTAGCCTATAGCTTAAAATTATAAAATTTTGGTTGGCTTAGGTATTATTTAAAATACATAATTTATCGGTACACATTCGCGGGTTATAGCTAATCTAAAATATCATATTACGTTTTATAAACGTATTATGAAGAGTTCAGGTTTATTCATAGCATTTATTTCTACCGATTATTTGTAATTTCTTTTATAATTGTGGTAATCGTTATGAGTGTCCATCACTAAGTAACCATGGTTACTGAAAAAAACATGGGTACGTCTATGAAATACAATATAATTTGTTCGAAAAATAAGCGGAAATATTACGAAACTTCATGGACGTGAACTGTCAAAAAGCTAAACTTACGCTGGAAGGGGTATAATTATTAATTAATTAATTACTATGCCATACAGGCATACAGTAAAGATACTGCTTATATCTATTTTACTGAACGGGATAATAATGGAACCCAAACTATTCTACTGTAATGTAGGATACTAATGTAGGTACCTAGACCAAAATTATTCTTCTTTAAAATATAGTAAAATAGCCTAGAACTGTTATACTAATACAATCCAAAACTATTATATTGTATGGGATAGTAATATAGCCCAAAACTATGTCCTATGTGTGATAGTAATTACTTCCTCTTCTTCGTGTCGATTGGCAAAAAAACTCAGACAGTACCGGCCCAGAATTCGGCCACAGCAACTGCATTGTCTGTAGCAGCTCATAGGTCATCAGGACATCGAGGGCATTTTAAGAGGTGCGACATTGTCTGAGGGTCGAAGCCACACTCGCACTGAGTTGCTGAATCCTCAGTGAATGACTTTAGACTCTATGGAATAGTAATTACTATTCCATAAAGTCTATTGAGTCAGACCCAAGAGTCGCCCTAATTAAGAAGAAAGCTTAAGCTGAGCTGTTATGGATGGGTTATTATTGTTTATCAATCTAGAATTAACTGTTACCAAAAAGAAATGACGTGAAGATAGTTAGTTATGAATACCTAAATAATATAAATTCATCATAATACCCCATTAATGCCCCACTGCAGGGACGGAACTCCTCCCGTGATGGAGGGATACTTGGCCACTTAATACCACGCTGGCCAGACAGATTGGTATAGGGTTTAATTTCAAGTATTCCGTCTTTTTACTTCGTAAAGATAATATTTACGGTTAGTCTCTTAGTCGGTTTTTACGACACCCATAGGATGAGATGGGGTGGTGACATATTGTATGCTTACTCCGTCACCACACGGACGAATATAAATTAGTGTCAAAATATAAAGTAAACAGATAATTTTAAATAACGTCAAAGCGTTTTGGTTTTTTTAATAAATACTTACTTAATTTAATCACTTACTTATGTATATTACATTACGTCAGACACTATTATTATTACGTCAACCGTTTATTCACTGTCTGGGCTTTATTTTTTTAATTTATGTATTGAATAGTGTTAGTTTGAAGAATAGTTACATTTCAATTAAAAAAATGTGTCATGTTTTATTGTTTAACGTCTTTTCATATAATAAATTAAATTTCAAGTCATGGAATCACTTTTAGCTCGCAGAGGCCTACGTAAATGCTTTAAAAATTTTACGACCTCTGTGGCGTATTGGTTATACATATAACATTGCTGCTACGCAGAGGTCTCGGGTACGATTCCCGCTCAATGCAAATCTTGCATTCTGAGTGTTTCTATGTATATGTATGTATTTACAAAAAAAAAAAATTAAGTATACATATAATATAGTACAAGCTCTGCCAGTTTAGTAGTTTGGGACTAGATGGCGTTGTGTAAATGTGTGAGGATTACTTAATCCTTGTTGATTTGACTTTAGTCTGTACAACTTCTATCTTAATCGATTTAACGAAAGGAGCGGAGTTTATATTATATACTACTCAAAACAAATAAGGGCCAACGTGTTTATAACAAGTAATTTTTATAACTACTAATGTTTGCTGTAGCCTATAACTACTAATACTAGGGAGAATACAATAACAAAGATGATTTATTAATATGTAACACATTTCACAAAGTATAAAACATGCATCTCAATAATTTCAGGTTGACATTACTCCAGAGGAATTCCACAACAGCATCAAATCAGAGTTGGCTGTCCACTCAGACATCAGACCTTTCACGGAGGCACTTACTCAGAAACTTTCCGAGAAGAAATTCTCTCTGCAACCGCAAAGTAATAATTGGTGGCAAGCTTTGAAACAGAAGCAATTGGCTAATACTGAGTTTGTTAAGGTAGGTTATTTAGTTAAACAGGTAAAAATTATGTAGCAAAGTGCACAGAAGCATTACTGTCCTTAAAATTGGTAGTGGGTTTTATTTTAAGTTTTCTTTATGTATTCGTAAAGACAAGACTAAAACGTACAATAGGCTCTGGTTCGATCCTCGCTCAATGCAAATCTTTGTAGGTACATATAAATAAATAAATAATAAATAAAATAATTATATTATATAATAAAAGTATTTACAAAAGAAAAGTAGGTATACAAATATAATAATCCTTAGCCTAGTGCCCTTAGTTCCATCTCTGCTAATTTTGGGACTAAATGACGTTGTGTTAATTTTGATTAATTAATATTTTAATAATTACAGGCACAATCAAGTAACGTATCAACTCCTCTCAACTACTTTGCCGTGTTCAAGACGGTACAGGCAACTATTCCCAAGGACTCTATAATAGTGAGCGAGGGTGCCAACACTATGGACATTGGACGCGGTCTGCTGTTGAATAACAAGCCTAGACATAGATTGGATGCTGGGACTTTTGGAACTATGGGGGTACGTTTTAAAATTTTATCTAAATTAATATACAATACCAAAAATAGAAATTGTAGAAGTGATATAAGTAGTTTTTTTATGGATTTTACTTTCTTTGTTTACATGTGTACCTATTTATTTTGTGTAGTAATTTTTATGATTTTAAAGATGAAACGTTAACACACTAAACAACACCATTTTACACTTAAACAAATTACAATGTATGAAAAAATACTTACCTAGTTAGACGACAATCAATAAGTGCAAGGAGAAATAGTGACTGCTCGAAAACCGGGCACCAAAGAACCTTTAAACACATTTTTTGTAAACATAGAACCTAACGAAAATAAAAAACTTGTGAATACAATACATATATCACCAAAAAGTGGTGATAGAAGACCCTAAAAAAAGGACCACCATAGTACAATGCACAAGATGCCAGCAATATGGCCATAGTAAAAATAATTGCATGAGGCCATATAGGTGCGTAAAATGTGCAGGTCCACACAAAACTACTCTATGCTCAATAGATAAAAATACTCCAGCGGTGTGCAGCCTTTGCTCTGGAAGTCATCCTGCTAGTTATAAAGGATGCACAGTTTACAAAGAAATACTAGCTAGAAAAAAACCTAGCTATAGAACGCAAATAAACGCCAGAAACACAATTCAAATTCCAGACAAAAACAACTCAAGGGAATTCACTCCTAATGGCACCACTAGAAGTGTACATTCTTATCCTAACCAACAAGCAACTGGATATCCTGCTACACAAGAAATCTCATTGCCATATAGTGAAGTGGTCAAAACTGGTGGTAAGAACCAATCGCCAAGAGAAAACACTAACCTAAAGAAAAAACAGACAGCTCACTCTAAAGATGGGTCTAAAGTGTATTCACGGAGACGAGTTAGTAGAGCGCTATCTCACTCACACAATTTTTTAATTGCGATTGGTCAGTGATAAACGCTAAGGCGGTGTACACAGTATGAGTACTTTTTAGTAGTTTTTAGTCTACTCATACTTCCCGTGCTGTACAGACGTGCTCATACTTGTGACTGTATGCTCGACTTGTGAACCGGCTGGTGTATTAGATTTTATAATTTATTAATGATCTAACGACTGGCTTGAAAACACCTTCAGGTGTGCATTTTTTTTAATAATTGGTCCATGGTAATTTTTAAGCATCGCAGGTGTGCTAATGACCCGTTTATTGTTCTTTTGTCATAAATGAGCATTACCATAGTAAAATACTATTTCCCAATTTTTGTATATTAAACTGGTGCGCTACATCCATTGTTATTATTATCATTAAGTTATTGTTATATTCTCATTGTTGAAACACGTGTTTTATAACATTTTTATATTCTCGTTGAGAGTGAGGATGGATTCGTCGAAGGTGGTCTAAATATGTTTGAGTCGAAGAAACAAGGCGATTATCACAAGGAGATGAATGCCGAAGAATTTAAAAATTGGTTTAGAGAAGTTTTAAATAAGTTAGATGATAATTCTGTGATAGTA
Organism: Schrankia costaestrigalis; assembly: GCA_905475405.1. Lineage (NCBI taxonomy): Eukaryota > Metazoa > Arthropoda > Insecta > Lepidoptera > Erebidae > Schrankia > Schrankia costaestrigalis. The sequence goes on along the minus strand of FR997843.1, from coordinate 9,289,886 downwards.
ATGGATAACGCTTCTTATCACTCTAGAAAAATAGAGCGAATCCCAACGGCCCAATTTAAAAAACAGGATACTTGTAATTGGTTACGAGAAAAAAATTGACGCTGAAATGTTAAAACGTGAATTATTAAACATCGTTAAAAATCATAGACAGCGATACGACGCTTGCATTATAGACGAAATGGCAAAATCACAAACCAAAACTGTATTGAGACTGCCACCGTATCATTGCGAATTAAATCCTCGAATTTATTTCTTTCCTTCATATCCATCAGATATATAAAAAGGAGTTACCCATAAAAAAATCTATCAAATTAATGTCTCTCAATTTATACGACAGGCGAAGCCGCAGTAATAAACTAAACGAACTTTTAAGAAGCGCAGTGTGAACGCACATTTACATTTCTAAGGTTTTGTTAACGCCCACCGACCCTAGAAAAGTATTTTTTGTCCTTGTCATTTGTATGATAATGAGCGATAAAGAAGGCGCTATACTAACTCGTCTCCGTGAATACATTATAGTAACTCAATGCAATCACTCACGAAAATAAACTATGATCACCCAGAACCACAGAGACCAACAAATAAACACCACAGTGACAAAGATTCACAGCGAAAACATTTTAATGAAATAGAATTGACAAATAACCCACAAGAACACATAATATACAAACTGGAGTTACTTATAACAAGGCAGACCGAAAGAGTTGACCAGCTTATTACGCAATTAGGCACCATGATGAACCTCATCACAACACTCATGAGTAGGCTTCCATAATGTTCTCACTGCGTATAGCTGCCTGGAATGTCAATGGATTGGCACCAAATAAACAAGTAATAGAAACAAAAATATGTGCCAATAAGGTGGACATTGCACTGATATCAGAAACACATTTAAATGATAACAAGAAGGTGGTGTTGGACAACTACTTTATATATGTCACCGGAAAATAACAAGACTCGTAAGTTGATCAATTTCCTGGGTAGTTAATCAACTCTCGGAAAATAATAAACGGCATTTGAAATGTACTATTTAACGCATTGAATTTGAGCTAATTAATCAATTTACGGTACCTAGGCGTAATTTAATAATTAACTATATTGCTACAAGTAAAAACATCCACAAATGGACCAATTGTTGCCCAGAGTACTATTTGACGGTACACTATAATCCGTCACTTAATACCCTTTTCTCTGATTGGTCGACAGCATTCATTATAAGCATTTAGCAAGTGTTTATTCAAAGATTTACAAACACTTAGATATGTTGTTTTAATATTTATATTTCGTCTATGCTATATAGTTAAATAAATAAAAAATGTTTAAAAATATATTGGAGCTCAGAGTTTTATTTGTTGTAAGTTATATTAATAATAAGTATTATAATTAGTCAGTACAATAAGTCTAAATATCCAAATTTGTATTCGTATTTTACTTATTAACATTTTGGATTTTCTTACTTGTCCACTGAGTTTTTTTATTTTCTGTAAGTACAGAAAATAAAAAAACTAAGTAGCCCACTCTAGTACTTTTGTAACTCTGCATCAAAGTGTTTTCGATCGACATAACTAGTATTGCTCACCAATTCTTCGTTTATTTCTACCACTACAGACTCCATTTCACTCATCATAAATAAAATGACGCGTTGTAATGAGAATTATTACCAAACAAAACAACAATTGTTAATTTTACTACTGTAAATAAAGAAGAACAAGTACGGACTAGATAGATTTGCTTACGTTTAAGCCGGTAATGGCGGCGGCTGGGTGGCGGGAAGCGGTATAAAAGCACGGGAGTCTTTTAACCAATCAACGTACACCTTGCCTTTGTCGGATGATTTAACGGCAAGACGCCGTAAATTAATCAACTTACTAAAATACATACGTTAAATAGTACATTTCAAATGCCGTTTATTATTTTCCGAGAGTTGATTAACTACCTAGGAAATTGATCAACTTACGAGTCTTGTTATTTTCCGGTGACATATACAACACCAACCATCCTGATTGCACATCGCATGGAGGATCTGCAGTTATCATCAGGAAAAATATAAAACACCACCTGCACAGTCAATTTCGTGAAAAATGGCTTCAAGCAACGACCATAACTATATATGGAAATATCGGACCCATTAATGTTAGTGCCATGTACATTCCACCAAGACACAAACCAAAACAAGACATGTTTAACCGATATTTCGTTACTCTTGGAAATAAATTTATTGCTGGAGGCGACTGGAACTGCAAGAATACCCACTGGGGATCACGTTTGACTAACACAAAGGGACGCGAACTGAAGAAGTGTATAGATCAAAACAACCTAACAGTCTTAGGAACAGGTGAACCAACCTATTGGCCAACAGATGCGAACAGAATCTCTGATCTCTTGGACTTTTTTATTTTAAAAGGACTGTCCAATATATGGATTCTGTCTCTGACCACACTCCTGTCATTGCAACCTTCAGTATATTACCAATACAAAACATTCAAAAACCAGTCTTATACAATCATAGAACTGACTGGAACATGTTCAGCGAATACTTGGAAGATACAGTAGACCTAAAGGTCAAACTGAAATCAGAGGAAGATATAGATGCAGCTACATTTTATATCACTAACTTGATACAAGTGGCTGCATGGCGCTCCACCCCGGTACTGCCCAACTACTCTGAAAGAAATGATACACCACTGGAGATACGACTTAAACTTCAGGAAAAGAGGCAACAAAGAAGACAACTCCATGCAACGAGGTCTGATACAGATAGAAGAGAGTACAACTGAAGCTCAAGGGAACTGAAAGATCTAATAAAGGAAAATGTAAATATGACATTCCAACATAGAATATCTGGTCTCTCATCCCTCAAGAAAGATAACTATTCCCTATGGAAAATTACCAAAACATTTAAAAGACCAGTAAGCCACATCCCACCTTTAAGAAAAACGTCTGCAGATTCTTGGGCCAGAAGTGCAAGCGAAAAGGCAGAACTATTTGCAGAACACCTTCGTGAAGTATTTAGTCCTAATCACTCTACAATGAGAGACTTTGAAAAGGATATCGAAGCAGTGGTCAATAGTGATCAACAGTTGTCTCCACCACTTACGCTGGTCACTCCGAGAGAACTTTCACGTGCTATAAGATCCCTTGAAAATAAGAAAGCACCCGGCTTTGATCTCATAACTAGTGAAGTGCTTAAAAAATTACCCAGAAAGATAGTGGTCTTCTTAACGATGCTGTTTAATGGAATCTTTAGAACCCACTATTATCCAAAACTCTGGAAAGTTTCTCAAATCTGCATGATCCCAAAGCCTGGAAAGCCGCTTACAGATCCTTGCTCGTATTAGAGATGAAACGAATATATTCATATTAGGTAGGGATATTATAATACGATCTGTTCATATTCATATTATGCATACACTAACATAACATAGCAGTTACTGGATATATTAGTTTATATTAGTCAGAGTGAACATACGGCTACTTTATATGAATACACGAATATGAACGGAACGAGCCGACATAGTCGCCGGTCGCGGTCGCCGTCACTTGTCTCGCTCACTCTCTGTAGTCGTCGATATGCGGAAGCAAGATCAGGGATACATGTCCCTATGACCTATCCAATTTGATATACATGACGGGCTTTGTATGAAAGTTGCGTATTTGATTAAATAATGAAAGAGCAATGGTATTAGAACAGTGAATATTCGTGAATATGAATGTTCGTAATAGCATGTATTATGCTATTATGTATGTATTATGCTATTATGCTATTATGCTAATAAGGTTATATTTGTTAGAATAGAGAATATTGATCTAACGTCATAAGTGTCTTGTAATATTTGTTTTAATAGTGTGACCTTGTAACTTGCTGTATTGGATGCGTTGCGCGGTGCATAAGTAGGAGGTAATAATAATTATATTATTGAACATGTACTTTTTCAGTGCAAATATATTAATGAAGAAAACTTAAATATTAATTGTTAACTAACTTTTATCTGTAGAACTTTGTGGGAAACATTTTGAAGTGGTTTTTTTTGCGTACTTTCTTTATTAAGTACATCTGAGATTAAAAAAAACAAAGGCTGATTGAAACAAGCCCAGTATATTTTAATTGGATATATGATAATACACAATAATTTTTTTTTAATTTAGATAACAAATTGGAAGCTATATGTAGTTCATTTATTTTTTATTTTTTTTATTCTAAATGCTGTTTTATGGTAATTTTAAGTTTAAGATTCATTTTCAGGCTGAAAATATAATTTAAGGAAAATAAACCATCAAATTTGAGGAAAGGAGACTTCTTTAAGTTATAATGTTAAATAAATATTAAATTTTAATAAATACATTATTCTAAAATCTTGAATTATTTTATCTAAAATTTGAATAAGTAAGTAGCCTTCCAAGCGATGGTTAGTAATAAATAATAATAAATAATCCTCACACGACGACCTCATAAAGGTCTCTGAGTCTGACTGGATGCGGAAAGCGCAGGACCGAGTTCTGTGTCGCGTGTTGAGAGAGGCCTATGTCTAGCAGTGGACTGCAATAGGCTAGTTGATTGATTGATTGATTGAATCCTCACACATTCACACACCGCTACCTAGTCCCAAACTAAGCAAAGCTTGTACTATGGGTACTTGACAACGGATAAACATACTTAAAACACTTTTTTTTTGTAAATACATACATTTATACTTAAAAAACACACTCAGACCAATGCAAACAAGCATGTTCATCAACACAAAGATTAACATTGAGCGGGAATCGAACCCGAGACCTCGGCGTAGAAGCCATGTAATATACCGACTGCGCCACAGTGGTCGTCATAGGTCGTTAGTGTTAAGTACTTACTAAAAAAATAAAGTTAGTAATGTCATAGTACAAATATATACAGTATTTCGACTTCATAGAATTGGACGAAACGCGAGTTATACCTACACGCTCACGATAGCGGTGGCTTTGGGAAGTGCTACAGTCGCTACTGTGCCCGAGTAACTAGCGGGAAAGTAGGTAAATGTAATTAAAAAACTGGAGGTGGGCAGCTTTATCGCATGTTTACGTACCGCGCAGCCGTAGGCATTTATAATAAATGTTCGGCCCAGATATACTACTGGTTGTACTGTGGTAATGTGAATACGAACGGAACGCGCTGCGCAGTCATCGTCGCTCGTCGCCGGTCGCCGTGTCGTCTTGCTTACTCACTGTAATCGCCGGTATGCGGGAGCGAGACGCAGTGGTAAAGTCAGCTGCAAAGCAATTTCACCCCTTTGGCGCGCTTTTATATTTAAAAAGGGGTTAAATTTCTTTGTAGCCTAGCTGACCGTACATGTTGCCACGTGCTATTTTTGTTTATGTGTGCGTAGGTGTACACGATGCATGAAGCGATGCGCAATTTAAATCATTGAAGGGATCAGTGATTTATAAATCTTTTGCTCCTAAAGATTTATATCCATCTTTTAAATCTTCAACTTATTTAAATCTTTGTAATTATAGTGACAGCCGAACAAAGATGCATTATGAATGTTTAATTCTATTAACTCTTAACACGATGTGATAAGAAACATTTTAACTAGTTTGTAATATTTCACTTTATATTAACAACAACATATATAAGCTTGATGATTTGTTTACCTTTGCAGGAATACGTAGAATATTATTCTTTCTTGAGTTTAATTCTACTTACCTACATATTTATATAGGTACATTGGATTTTAGCTAGGTATCGTTATTGTATGCGTCATTCTCCACGTGTTCAATGCAATTAAGGATAACAAAAGCTAAACCGACCTGTTTGGTACTTCAAAGTCTTTTGTTACCTAATAACATAACATAATACATAATACTGCAATAGTCGACTCAATCTACATCTCTTTAAACAATCACGAACCATAACGTCAATGATTTAAAGATGTAATTAAAAAAGTTAGGGAGTGAATAAATCATTTGTGCTGTGGATATACATCTTTTTATGATTCACTTCTGAGTTATACATCGCTTTGTGTATATGTATAGCAGATCCTTCATATTAGTTTATATTCGTCAGAGTGAACATACGGCTACTTTATATGAATACACGAATATGAACGAAACGAGCCGACATAGTCGCTCGTCGCCGGTCGCGGTCACCGTCACTTGTCTCGCTCACTCTCTGTAGTCGTCGGTATGCGGAAGCAAGATCAGTGATACATGTCCCTATGAGCTATCCAATTTGATATACATGGCGAGCTTTGTATGAAAGTTGCGTAGTTAATTAAAGAATAAAAGAGCAATGGTATTAGAATAGTGAATATTAGCAAATATGATGCTTTTACTGCTAGTGTAACATTTGTTTGTTTTATTAGTGGGACTTTGTAACTCTCTGTAATTGCATGTGTAAAAGGACTAATATGTAGTAATTATATTATTGAATAGACTTTTTAGTAAAAATAAATAATAGTACAGAAGTGGATGAATGAAGAGGACTAAAATATTAAATAACTTTTATCTCTAGAACTTTGTGTGTTGGTAATGATTTTTTGTGTACTTTCATATTAATTAAAGGCAACTTTTAAGTGTAAATATAAATTTATGTGTATGTGTATATAGTTTTGTGTCTAGTGGTGGTTTTCGGTGCGTGTACCTATTAAATTAACAGACATTTTGAAAAATTAAGTGTACAATGAAGCGTGCAAGAACCAGTGAGGTATGGACACATTTTTTTGTAGAATTAGAGGAGAACAAGGTTGCTGTTTGCAAAGATTGTCAGCAAAAATGCTCGTTTAAAACTACTGTGTCTAATTTGCAAGTTAATAACATGTAATTCATAGTGGATATTTCCTCGTTATGTGCTATAATACGTTGACAGTCCTAAGCCTGTTAGGCCTGTATTATAAATAAATCGTAACACCAACCGCTTTTAACTGAATAATTTTATTAAAGTGTTCTATACACTGTTACAAACTTTTTTGAGTGGTTTTATAGTATTATTGATAATACAGGTCTTGCCTCTCACTTGTTAAAGTTCATTTTATTTTACTGCAAAATGTAAAAAAGAGAGGTTCAAGTATGAAGGAAAATTTGATCACTGATTTTCTTAGCATCATAATATGATGCTAAGAAAATCAGTGATCAAGTACTAGTGCCGTATATATAATATATTATATTATATATACGGCACTAGTACTTAATACATTATCCTGTGCAAATCTTTCATAACATGCCAACTATTAAATTAAACTAACAATTATTTACAACAAAAAACCAAAACATAACATTTTTATAACATTCAAGGAGTAGGTATCTACTTTTGCTGAAAAAAATAATATTATTTTATGATTATTATTAAATAAGTACTTAAAATATAACGATAGCAATAAACTCGACACCCATATTAAAGCATAATTTATTCTATAACATCATCTAACATTCCAATTTATTTACTAAAATCTAATAATATATTATTATGCTATTATGTAATAAAAGTCACGCGGTACTACATACAGCTAGAGCATTGTGAAATATTCCCTATTATTTGACTAATATCTAGTAATAGGTATGGTATTATAATATGACCTAACTAATATATTCGACATTAGGATTACTTGAAAACGATCCTAATATAACACCGCTAGCTCGTATAGACCTATAAGCCTTCTTCCTGTTTTGTCCAAGGCATTTGAAAAAGTGTTTTTGCACAGACTGAGACCAATACTTGAAGAAAATGAGATTGTATCCGACCACCAGTTTGGGTTTCGTGAAAAACACTCGACGGTTGAACAAGTCCATCGAGTAGTTCATAAGATCAGCCAATCACTGGAGAAGAAGGAGTACTGCTCTGCAGCCTTTATCGATATACAGCAGGCTTTCGATAAAATCTGGCATGTGGGGCTGTTGTATAAGCTAAAAATACTCCTACCCAACTCTTACTATATGGTTCTCAAGTCTTATCTGACGCAGAGACAATTTCGTGTGCAATTTGGTGAGGATTACTCAAAGCTGTACAATATCACAGCATCGGTTCCACAGGGATCGGTTCTTGGTCCGGTTCTGTATTCTATATACACTGCAGATCTACCTGTAACAGAGGGAGTCACAGTGGCGACATACGCAGACGATACAGCATGCCTCGCAAGCGACAAAGACCCAAATATCGCATCACTAAAGCTGCAAACACAACTGAATGAAGTTGATACTTGGATGAGTAAATGGCGAATCAAACCTAGTGTAAGTAAATCAACACAGATAACATTTGCACTGCGAAGGGGGGACTGCCCACCTGTCACCTTGGAAAACAAAATTCTACCTAGCAGTAACAATGTAAAGTACCTAGGCCTGCATCTAGATAGGAGAATGACCTGGGCTAACCACATCAAAATGAAAAAGAAGGAAGCGAAACTGCAGTTCCAAGCATTTAATTGGCTGCTGGGCCGACAATCACCACTATCTCTAACAAACAAAGTACTGGTCTACAAATCAATAATAAAGCCAATTTGGACCTATGGAATAGAACTTTGGGGCTCTGCTAGCAACTCGAATATAGAGATCCTACAAAGATTCCAAAACATTACTTTGAGAACCGTATCTATAGCGCACTGGTTCGTAAGGAATAAGGAGATCCACGACTATTTGGAGATGCCTACAGTCAAAGAAGAAATAAATAATAACAGCAAAAAATATAAGGAAAGACTGGAGAACCACAGAAACGAACTAGCTAGGGACCTGTTAAATAGGCACGAAAATGTAACACGCCTCAAAAGGTGGCGGATACTGGACCTTGACCAAAGAAGTTGGACTCTGTAATTCAATGATGATGCCATTTAATGAAATGACACCTCCTAAAAGACAATTTATTTGAACTCATCTGATTATGGCTGAGCAGCCGATGGCAGATCATAGCAAGGAAAAAAAGACGACAATCAATCGATATTGCAATAATGTGACTTAGATGATGGGGTCATTGATGTTCTAACTACGTCCAAAATAAATAGTAATTCCTTACATATTTGATCCCATAAAGTCAAATTTTGGATTTATTATTTAAAATCCTATGAATTATATTAATAGTTTATTTTTTCTTCTACCTAGGTGGGACCTGGCTTCGCCATCGCAGCAGCTATGTGGTGTCGTGATTACGCACCAGGAAAGCGAGTCGTATGCGTCGAAGGAGATTCAGCTTTTGGATTCTCAGGTGCGCTCTTACTTTAAATACTTATTTCATAGATAACCTAGGAAACAGCAGTTGACCTAGGCTCCAGTGGTGTGCGTTTTACCCTGCAAGAACGCCCTATTTGTATTTTTTGTCAGCAAGAGAGCGGTTAGGTTTTGTCACCGAAGTGCCATCTTAATCCAGCTTCAAGTATTACCGTGAAAATGTAACTGTATATTGATGGATGATTATGGTAGGTAACTATTGAAATTGCACTGGGACCGATTGTCCCGAGCAACGGTTGCCACTTGCCATCATGTCCTTTACCTTTTAAAGCAATAAAAAACTTAGTTTCCTATAAGGCCTACGCAGACCTGGACGGCATGGCAAGGGATTTTAATTTTTACTAATGGAAATTCAACCGTTATGTTACAGAAATACGACATAAATTGCTATGCTTTAAAATGATGCCGTGGCATTGAAAGGGATTTTATCGCACGGCATCAAAAGACGCGCCACAGGCTCCCGTGGCGGGATGCCGCGGCATACCGCGGTAGGCAACGGCGCGACCGAGCGCTGACTCACGGCAAAATCCCTTGCCATGCCGTCCCGCGGCGCGCCGTGGCATCTAAGCGGCCAGTGTGCGCTGACTCACGGCAAAATCCCTTGCCATGCCGTCCCGGTGTGCCCAGGCCTTTAGTTTTCGTCCTCTTGTAATTACAATATATTCTAGATAGTTTAAATTACATTTTGTATTTACATGGTCGGCGAAATCGTGATTAACTAACTTTTTACTTGATTAGGTATGGAGATCGAGACGATGTTCCGCTACAAGTTGCCAGTCATTATCATCATAGTAAACAACAATGGTATCTACAGTGGATTTAACAAGGAAGTCATGGAAGATATACAGTCTGGTGGCGATATCGCTCAATGGTAAATTATTTATATATTTTATTGTCTTGTAACTTTATTTAAAAAAATATCGACAATTTGTAGCAAAGAATGAGTAATGTACTGGGCGTTGCGCCTGGTGGCCGAGGCATCCCCAAATGGTGTACAGGCGACCTGGGGCGGCGAGAGGGAGGCCCAAGACCGTGTTAAGTGAAAATATTCCAATGTCAATTAGCTGATATGCTGAAGAATTTCGCGTGTTGGGAGAGGCCTATGTCCAGCATTGGACTGCAATAGGCTAGTTGATTGATGAGTTTGATATTAATGATAGTTAACAATCAAAGTTGCTTGATGATTTTGTAATCAAACGACCAATTTTTAATTATCTATCAATCTAAAAAGAGGAGTTACCAGTTTCATCTACTTATGTAGGAACTACTAATGAAGGACTACTTTGCGATATTTCATGTGAAGGTCTCTATTCTTCAGAAGGCATGAGGTTTATGGTCTACTAGAACAATTATTGTAAGCAGTGTGCAAATTTTTTTTTTATTATTCCAGCACTCCACCAACAGCCCTGAGCGTTGAGATTAGATACGAGAAGATGATGGAATTATTTGGTGAGACAGGGCATCTATGCCGCACAGTTGAAGAAATTGAAGCAGCCATCAAAAAGGCAATTACTGTGACAGACAAACCTAGCATCATCAATATATTAATTGACCCACAATCTAACAGAAAACCGCAGACATTCAACTGGCTTACTGAATCAAAACTTTAAGTATATATTTTGAGTTTTTATCAATTTAAGGGATGAACAGGCTAATTTTAAGACTGCTTAACGGTAACATTCAGGTTAATTTTAAGACTGTACTATAGAATAGGTGCAGGAGCTTTAACTTTAAATAAGCTGGTAAATTTTTCTATTTACTGTAAATATTGTGTTCAAAAATGCATTTTATAAATCTTTATTGTTAATAAAATATTTATACTTTAAATAAAACACAATTTCTTTCGATATTGTCTGTAATTGAGTTATACTTATTTATGGTCACATGTTGTTTGTATATAATGAACTTAAAAATATATATTTAATAAATTTACATTATAAACTAAATCCCTGTATTATCATTTAACTCCTGGAGGAAAATGAATCTGCTGTCTTGGTTGTCCAAAGCAACATAAGATGAGCAGTTATATAATCTTCACATTTTACTGAGGCAGCCAATCAAAAAATTCTCTATCACAGTTTGTGCTGAAATAGAAAAAGACATATAAATATAACAAATGTTATCCTATTAATATTATAAATGTGATAGTTTGTAACTATGGATGGATGTTAGTTACTCTTTCATGTAAAAATTACTAAATGAATTTAATGAAAGCTAAAATACATCAGAATACCACAAAGGCTATATTTTATAAGATATTGGATTTATTAAGCTACTCAAAATACTATGATGAGGCTGACTTGGTCATAAATGACCACAAGCCTCTAAATAAAAAAAGATAATAAAAAAAAATAAAAAAATACTATTCCTGTGCAGATGAAGTTCTGCGCATAAGCTAGTCTATGATATATTTGCAAGCTATTTATAAAGATACATACCCAGTTTGCAGTTATTAGTAGTGGTCAAGGTGTAAGCATCTTGGTCATAATCATTGGTAAGGGTAAGATCAGCTCCTCTAATAAGAAGCTCATTGCAGGTGTAAGGGAAATCAGCGGCCGCTGCATACATCAGTGCGGTGCTGCCAGACTGAAATAAAAAATAATCCAGTAAATCTATTTATCCGTGTGGTGTGTATTATCTAAACAAAATAAAAAGAAGGAAAACTTGATTAAACCCTGTACCAGCCCATCTGGCCATCGTAATAGTATTATTAGGCCAAGTATCCCTCTGGGATGGGTTGTTATAATGAATGCACTAAAAACATAGCAGTAACAGTTGCTTTACATGCAATTGACTTATATTTGCTAAAAGATGACACAATACTCATCAATCAATAAGCATTTGCACTGTGATTGATAGGTACAAGGTTCATTTAAATATATTGAGCGAGAAGTGCTACTTCAACAATGGTTATACATATTATATTTATATAGTGTTTTCTATGATATTTTGTAGCCATTCATTTAATAATAAATTGATAAAACAGCAGCACTAAAGCTTTATACCAAGTAGTATAGTTGTTAAATTTAAAAAACTTAATATAGATTAGACACTCCTACTATGCAGTTATGCAAAATATCAAAAATATGATTTTATAACAATGCTGTAAAATAAGATTTTTGGAAACCTATTATTAGTTTCCACAACACATTCTTGATTTTCAGATCATATCTTAATGTTATTATCCTAGTTTACTAGTTTTAAACAAATAAAGGAAGACAATAATTGAGAACTATGTATATAAAAGTGAAGTCATTCCTATTGTCTGTTAGGTAACATAACATAACAATTTTTATTATATTTTTCTTTAAAATTCGTGTACCTGTATTAATTAAAACACAAAAGAATACATTAACTGAAATATAAAATTGCTTGATTGTCTAAAGATGAATGAACAAAACTGGAGGAGGGCTACACCCAAAAATGTTCTAAATACCTAATATTTAAATTGCACATAACAATTCATACTAAGAAATTAGTTTTGGTGGAAAATAAAGAAATTTTTTTTTTTTTATTTATTTTAGTTAAAATCATAGTAAAGATTATACTAACACCAATCTCAAGAAATCTTGTTATAGATTTCTACTTAAAGAATTGAGTTGAAATAATATACCAAGAAAAAACTTTCTTATTTGTATGAAAATTATGTTGATTTTAAGTGTATCTATATAACTTACATCATCCTGTATGTCAGCATCTGCTCCTTCATTCAAAAGAAACTTCACAACCTCATGGTGCCCCCCCGCAGCTGCCAGGTGCAGTGCCGTCTCTCCTTCCGGACCCCGCATGTTAACATTGGCACCACACCTTTATACCAAAACAAGAATATTTCTAAAAAAGCTATTTATAAGGCCCCTATTATATCAAAGCAATTATCACAATCATTTCAACCAATTGACTAATAAAAGCAATGATTAGAAGAAATTGTAAACTTAAAATTTACACTGTGTCTAAATCAAATTACAGAGAGACAAAGAACAAAGGAGTTATCATAAAGGACTTACCACACTAAGTCTTGGCAACTGTTTAACTGTCCATAGCTGGCTGCCCAGTGCAGGGCAGTGAGACCATGCTCATCAGTGATGTCAACATACTGCTCCAGTTTCACGTCTTCACGGGTTATTTCGCCGCGGCCTGCCTTAGCGTGTAAGCTAGAATCTGGCTGGGGTAACTCTGGGACTCGCGCCTGCGTATTACCTACAAAAGCGACCTTGAACGTTTCACTTACCTACTTTAGCTCACAAGATATTCCTAGAAATCAATAGATCTAGTCTACGAACCAAACTCAAGACAATTAAATTAGCAACGTACCTCTCTGTAAATTAGTTAAAGCCGTACACTGAACGGATTTGTAAGGCGTAAATGCACTTTTTCTTACGCCGTTTAAATTAGGCGCCCATCGTTGATATCCACCACTGCCACTTTTACTACTATCCTGGCTTCCTGAATCAAACTCAAACTTGTAGGTATCGACATTCTCCTGCTTTTCCTGTTTGATATCAATGTTTTTTCCTTCATGTTTGACAGATACAGCCTCATCCATATTCTTGATTGTTTTTTAATTTTCAATCGCACAACAACACAACAATAGCAATAGGTTTCTACCACAGAGTAAAGTAATTTTATAGGAAGTGGTTTCTACAATCTACACAGAGTAGATAAAGTAAATAGTGTTGTAGCACAACGATGTCACTGTCAGAAGTAATCGATTAGCATTACTCGTTTGAAATCCGTAATCGATTGTGACAATCATTTAAACGATATGCCTAAAAGTTTTCCCGAACCCGAAAATTAAATAATATGGTAGGGTAGAATAAAAAATTATGTCAATGTTTTTTTAAAGTTTCTTGCCCATAGACTAGATATCTGATCTGACGTATGCAAAATAAATTATTACTTACTCTGTGGCTAGTGGCTAAATGTATTTGGTTTATCTCTATGGTTCGTTCAAAAAGTTTGTTTTGTTTGCTTGAATCTGGTGATAAACTGTTTTGTATATTTAATTTTATCAATTTATTGCCTACTTTCAAAAAGTAACCTGGAAGAATTGTATGAACTTATAAAGATTCAATATGTCGAGATCAGATAAATATAATCAATTGCAACAGGAATTACAAAATGAATTAAATACAACAAATCAACTTCTAAGATTAATGTAAGTAAAGTCTTTTTTTATCATATTTAATCAGGTTTATTTAACTCTAATGTAGTTAATCTCTTGTATGATATTTTTATTGTTTCCATAGAAAGTTATATATAGGAAGGTACCTAAGTAATTAAAAAATATGTTGTGTATTAACTAAACATTGTTTTAATTTTTATAGATCGTTGGAATTAAAACAAATTAAACAATTTACCGATACAGGAGGAGACTTCGAAGCAAATATCGATCAGGTATTTCAGCAATTATTATTAATTTGATTTAGTTATGTTAATTTTTGAATATCCCATTGTCAAAAGTTGTGGAAAAGCTTCTTTACAAAAATGTATAATCATTTACTTACACTTTTTTTAGCATATTGGGTATTATGTCTAGAGATTGATGATTGTCAAAATAATTGTCTTACACAAGATCTTGTTTCTTACGCAAAACTGTGCCACTCAGCCATTAATTTATATTATAACTAGCAACCTGTCCCGGCCTCCGTATGGGCACCTACTACAGAATGTCCATAAACAATGTTTAAGTACAGCTTCATTAGACAATTACATTAGAAATCTCTAAATTTATATGAGTTTCTTTACTATATTATGCAAATGTTATACATATAAACCTTCCTCTTGAAACACACCGCAGGGACATAAGGACAGAAAGAGCGACTTTATTTTATACTATGTATAGATGGTATTTGTTAACAGGCAGCCCCATGAGGCCTTACTGCAGGTCTAGACATTAACTCTTAGCCTATTATTACAATACAATTCATTTTTCATGAATTGTTTCAGGGTTTGGTTTGAGTTTTCCTTCTTCTTTAGTTCTATGACATCCACAAGATGACAAATGGTGGTGAAATTTTGTATCAATAGTCTGCCACATGGGCATATTTTATATTAGTACAAACTGGAAAAGTTCCCAAGGGTTATTAATATGCAAAATTAGAATAAAAAAATTGGTTTATTACTGTTTTAGAATGCAGCTCTTATACAGACACTAGCAAATCTCCGACATGTTGATCTAGGAAAGTTGCCAGAGTTTACAAGAAAACAAATAGACATGAGTATGCAATCTAACCAAAATGTGTCTTATGAACAGCATAATACATTCAGAAATGATTCTGAAATGGAAGATAGTCAGTAATGTAATTAATATTATTTCGTTTTACAAACTAAGGTAAGAAATAAATACAAATTTTTTACATAAATTCTTTATTTGTATTACTTATATACCTATATCATTATGTCTACATTATAAATTAACTTTTAAGTATAAAATCTTTGTTTACACATTAACATATTATACAAACAAGGCAACATGCTTATAATTTTGAGCTTTTCCTTTGTACAATTGTACAATTTGTATTGTACAATTTTACATGTGTACACACATACAGGTTTCCATTATATAATTTAATATTTGGCCGATAGAATACTAAAGTAGTAACAGTTATATTTTTGAGTACTTTAATACCATAAGCAATAGATCAGGCCTTTGTAAGTCTATCCAGTAGATCATTAATACCGTTATAACAATTATTATCAAAGTATTGCAAGCTTACATTAGGAATTATCTTTACAAGACATGGCATTTAACACCAACCATTATACAGCATTCATGCAATAGTCTAAACACATTCAAGTCTTTTGAGATACATCAGATCTCACCACATTTATTCTATACTTTTTTATTCAATGTACAAGTTAATTGAGATATTTTTGCCAATATGTCTGTTAAACATCTTATGAGAGATTTCTCAATACATATACCTACCTAATGCATAGTTAATTACCTATTTGTTACAAATAGGATCTTCATTTTTAATTCTTTGTTATGATTTAAACAGTTCCAATATAAGGCAGATAAACTAAAAGCTAAAGTTTTAAAAATAACATTTTACTAATTTGATATTTTAAAAATAAACAATTCTTTACTTAACATAATTAACTTAGGTACATATTCCCCTTCCTATAGCCATGGTAACAGCTTAAGACTAGATAAACTATATTAGTTGCTTAATAATTAAAATAGATCTTATCAGTGTTGAAATAAAGCTGCTTTCTCTTTGAACCGTTGCATTCTGACAGCCTTTTCCTCTGCTTCCCGACGTTTTTCTTCCTGTTCTTGAATGATTTCGTTATGGAATTTATTACTCTTAGCTAATTCTTCAATTTTGGCTTCGAAGAAGTTTTTAGCACCATTCACACCCACTTGATCAACATTAATTTCTGTAAGTCTTGCAAATGCGTCTAAACCAGAGTCGGTCTCCAATTCACCAGCACGGGCTTTTCTGTAAAATAAATGTGTTTGTTATACTATCTATGGCGAATTAAAACAAATTACTATCTGAGTTATTTATTTTGGCAAAAATTGACGTAAAGTAAGTTTATTGTAACATAAAATGCGTAATAATTTACGTAGGTAGGTAACTACGCACATTCAATTATCGTTCATGCAAATAAGGATGTTATGTCGTTAACTACAACTGTTTCTAAAATTAGATAGGTCCTATCAACATTAACCTAGGTACCTACCGAAGACCATAATAGTATTTTGAACTTACCTATAAACAGACAAAGCTTAAGCTGAGTTGAAAAGAAAAACTTGGATTAAGCTTCATGTAGTTTACAGGAAGACCTAAGAGATCAAATTGGAATCTAACTGTAATAAGTAAGTGCAGCTAATTAAACTGATGGAAAGTTACTTTAGTGTCGAACCGTGTAGCCTATATGGCTCAGCGAATCTCTCAACCGAACTGTAGAAACGATGAAAGGAGCCAAACTCAAGATCTTTTGACTGGCTTTATCGTATCGTATCCGTTCATAATATCCTACGCATTAACTACTGCCCATGGGGCTTATTACAGCTTTTGATAATGGACCTAAATGTACCAGCCTTATTACTAAAATACGGTCTAACTATAAACCACGCTTTAACACGTCAAAAAACCACTGTTTAAGAAATTTGTTATGGCATTTTCATATTGCCATTTTTGTATTTTCTAATAAGGCTGATTAGGTTTTATGTCAAGTATTCCTTCCTTGTTTTCTTAGAGAAAATATTTAGTTACTTTTTTTACTCGGTTTTGTACAATTAAAACAACCTTTACTACAACTTACTTATAGATTAGTAAAAATTCTCGAAAACTAATTTTGTTATCTCCATCCTCGTCAACTTCTGAGATCATAGATTTTAGTCCCAAATGTGTCTGTGGTGCTCCAAGTCTTTCCATCATTCTCTTTACTTCAGTCAAATCGAGGAAACCATCGCGCCCTTCGTCAAATCTGAAACAATTTAAATCAAATATAAGTGAGGAAAATTTTTACAAACTGCGAACGTCAGCGCGACTTCACAAAGGCGTATGGCTTACAGGAGTCCCGTACCTAATGGGAATGTGGGTGTAATAAGTCCCACTTA
The DNA here is from genome assembly GCA_905475405.1 of Schrankia costaestrigalis. NCBI lineage: Eukaryota > Metazoa > Arthropoda > Insecta > Lepidoptera > Erebidae > Schrankia > Schrankia costaestrigalis. Next base: position 9,272,128 of record FR997843.1, on the reverse strand, counting down.
AAATGGTGAGTGAGAAGGTTTTATACAGCAGACTTGCGTGGGCAAATGTTTATGAAAACAATAGAACATAATATAACTTGGTAAGTTTTTCTTTTATATTATAATAATGGGAGGCAAACGAGCCAGCAGGTCACCTGATGGTAAGTGATCACCGCCGATCACCGCAGATGCGATGCCAAGTTAACGGCTGCTTTGTAAAAAAGTTAAGAATCCGATAAGTACTTTCATTCTCAATGTAACGCTATAATAATGAAGATTGCAGCAATTTTTGGTAGGTAAGTACTTAATTACTTTAAGTACAGCCATAATTAAGAAATTAATAAGAGTGAAAAGAAAGTGCCAACTAACCAACCTACTTATAGTTATAACTATATGTAGTTTCTATGAAAGAAAACACATTCTTTACAAAAACACAGCAGGTCATAGATAATAGAATTGAAAACCGTTACGTTATGCAGTAACTCGGTGTCATTTATGGGGAATGCTAATTTTTATAGGTATGCATAAAATGCCACTTTCGCTCAAATTTACATTTTAAATTCATTTACATAATGACTAAATGTTAGTTATTAATCAATCAACGGTGTATCATCATCGTTTGATGGTAATTTGATTGACCAGGTAATTTTATTGATAAATTTGATTTAATTTACTTCCCAATTGGGTATGTGTTATCAGATTTTACACTACATTGCATGCACATAAATTAGCTTATTACCAACATTCAATGATCAGGTTGATTGTTATATCAAGGAATTGGCCGGAGTTAGACTGGTTAAGTTAGCCAGGATTCTGCACACACAATGAACCAAAAGAGAGTCTAAGTGTGGAAACTAGGGTCCACCACCCATTCCATTCCATTAAGGAATTGTAAAGCTACTCGCATCTTCCTTTGATGATCTTTGTCGACTTCCACTACGTTACGGGTATGCTATCTTTAGTGATTATGTGGTAGCACGGCTCCACCTTATCTTATAGGTTTTGTAAAAGCCCCAGGACAAAGAAGAAAAACTTGACCTCAATCGCTATTCCTACTAATCCTTATGATGGCACATGGATTTGTAGACCAACTCTTACTTATTGGAAGAGATCCGGACTTGCAGTAGGGATCGATGGTCTTTTCAGACCTTTTCACAATCATTGCGACCATCGTTTCTAATTAACCACGTACAATTTTTCGCAACAAACCAGCTGTAAACTTATTTGGCAGCGATACCGTAGCATCGTACTGGGTAAGTACCTGGTTTGTTTAGTCAAACGTCTGGCGTGCATGACTATTAAAGGCTTGTTGATATTCTTAGCACGTACCAGTTTCACATATTTCACCTACTTAGTTACATCAGATATTCTAGTTAGAATATTAAAAAGTATAAAACGAATACAAATAGTATAAGTAGCCACATAAACTACTATTCCAAACTCTTTATTCCCAAAACGTAGACTGAGAAAACAACGAATCGTTGTTTTGTACCGCGATTTTCTTATGCAAGTTTTATCTATATGTAACTAAGTACCATGGTATAATATTGTCATATTCAGTCAGTTAACTCCAAAAAAGTCATTACAAGTCTATTAAAGGCGCTTTTGTATGTATAGTCTTACATAAACCGCTTTGCAAATTCTCCCTTGCGGCCTAGCCGAATTGCCATGTAGATGGTCGATTTATGCCGCGCGGCAAAAATCGTTCGGCTTTAGTCACCCATGTAAACCCCCCTTTAAACAAAAGTTACCATCCGAAAATACATTATTTTCAATCTCGAATTCTCGATCCATAATAGATCAGCTCTTGACTTGTTTCACGTATAGCAATGGACTTCTGTTTTCTCACATAGATCAGTTTGACAATAATAATATAATGGAAGTAACCTAAACTTGCTTGTGAATTACCAGTGTATTTATATTAAAATACTTATACAAAAACCTGTTAATCAAATCAAATAAAATTAAACAGTCATGTCTGCATTCATCACCGTGTCAAATGTTTATATGTTAAAGTTAATAATTTATCTTACGTAATTGGAATTCCGAAATATATGTAGGCTTGTAGGTATAAATATCTGCATAATGTTTAAATTTTACATAACATAAAATGATGTAAAGAAATCTCTAATAACGTTCCCGTTGTGGGTAAACTATCAAACGACTATAAAATATGTAGGTAGTTATTTATTTTCAAATTAGCATATTAGAGCTATCTACTACCTGTGTAGATAATTGGGAAGCAAATAAACGACGGGTGCCATAAAAGATAAGCAGGCATACCAACACAGAGTACCTACGTAAGTGTGTCGAGTTCATAGTGCTTCCCGATATTATCTGATAACGTCTAAGGTTTTATCTAGTAATTTAATAATTGTAAATATTGGAATTTTGTTAAATATTATGAATAAGTACTTGTTTTAAATACAGTAGTAACTTGAAAAATATTCCGAAACTCATAATTAGCACAATTCACATCTGCCGCGGAAACTCAATTGTGAGGAATCTACAATCTACATACCTTTATAATTACTTTACAAATACATTATATAATTTTTATATTCAACTAAAACAGCGTAGATATAGGTAGGTACAGGCTGTTTACTTTTAATCAAAACGATTACCTACGAGAACAGCCAGATTCTAGGATTTTTTTTTGCGTTTATTAACAAAATATTATTTTGTGTAGGTATTATATTTAATATAATATTATTTTTCTGGCAATTGTTAGAATTGAACAACGATAAATGTTTATAGCAGAATATAAAATTATTTTAACTGGCAGTACCTATGTACCTACATGAGGTGGAAATATTTAAAGAAGGTCTAAGTATTTCCAGAAGTGGATGTTACGCCAGTTACCAGTTTGAAAGAGTTACTAGGTATATCAAATTTTAACCCCCAACTACGTTCTCAATTTATCTATACCTTTATTTGTAAAAAAATAGAGTATCACTTATCATTATGCGACATTATGTGACTTTTGCTGACCTCAAACATAAAAGAAAACCTGTTTAATATGTATAATGAATATTACTAGATTATTATGTAGGTGTTAGAACACAACTGTTTCTATATTCTATCATATGAATGTGTACACCTTGACCTAACAGACAAGCCAATAATGATAATCTCATAAATAAGTTACGTAACCGTATATGTAACATTAATTTTGCGCAGCTAAAGAGTTATGGAACTGCATTAAGGACGCCTTCTTTTGGCTGGTTGGTTTAGTTAAAACGTTTACTCTATTCCGTGTGGTGACGAAGTAAGAATACAATATGTCACCACCCCATCTCATCCCATGGGTGTCGTAAAAACCGACTAAGGGACTATCCGTGAATATTATCTTTACGTAATAAAAAAAAGGAAAACTTGAAATTAAACCCTATACCAATCCGTCTGGCCAGCGTGGTAATAGTAGGCCAAGTATCTCTGAAGAGGCCCGTCCCTGCAGTGGGACATTAATGGGCTGTTATAATGATGAAACGTTTACTCGGCTTTTAGCGGTTTTTTTAACGTTGGATACCTATTCAGTTAAGTTGGAGTCCTTTTTAGAAACCTATTAAATTCAATAAAAGCCACTTGGTTCCCATGCCAGCTTTTGGTTGTGGTTTCGGGGAGCACAAACGTTACGTGCTTGTCCGCCAGGAGCCGCTTGCGCTTCTGTATCGCGGTCTCTAATCACCTCTATGAGGTGGTCATCACCATTATATAATAGTTTATTCAATGATCATAGCAACTGCATAGTACCTTACCTACCTTACCTTACCTACGTAGATTTAACAGTAATGCATGCCGTGGCAGCTTGTAAATGAAACAGCACGATTGCCAGAGCCACTAAAATCTGTTTTTTATGCTTTCCTAAGTGTATGTTTTGTAAGTTGTCCTCAAAATAAATAAATAAATAGATTCTATTGCAATTATAATAACACACTGCTAAACTATTATGTCTGTAGGTAAATGTGGTTCTCCTACTTTTACTGATTAGATTAAACTAGTCTTAAGCCTTTCGTTGCTTGACTTATTTACTACAATGGTTGGTTTATTTAATGAGCGTTGCAGTATCTATCTATAAAATATTTAGTTACTATTGCCTTCTATATTAACCCATTTACCTGATAAACCACCTTACTCATAAACAACTCTTAAATTTTAGTCAATTGATTAGCGTATAAGATTGGTTTTACTAATAAAAATCTCGCTAAACATGAGATAATGTATAAAAAATGTAATAAAGATATGAGTAAGGTGGTATATGTATACCTACCACAGAGTACCTACAGACAATAACAGCAGTTAATTTACTACACGGGGAAAGGAAGTAAGATGGGAATAGCATTATTAAACTTCTAGGTCAAACAGATGGTTAACACTAACTACTTACTCGACATAAAATAGAGTGCTACTTCTGTCGAAGCGACACATACACAAGCTAGTTAAAAACATCGTAATACCTGTACTACGACTGTATTAAAATATTGATGTCATTTACATCATTATTCTGCCTACAGAATGATGAATGTAATAAGTACCTATACTTATTACATTCATCATAACAACAGCCCATTAATGTCCCACTACAGGGACGGGCCTCCTCCCGTGACGGAGGGATACTTGGCCTAATAATACCACGCTGGCTAGACGGATTGGTATAGGGTTTAATTTCAAGTTTTCCTTGCTTCTATGAAGGTAATATTCACAGATAGTCCCGGGATGAGATGGGGTGGTGACACATTGTATTCTTACTCCGTCACCACACGGATAACTGGAATTAACTAAATGTTATCAAAGTATAAATTAGCAAAAATGTTATCTAAGAAAACAATAAGAAGTATGTAGATACCTTTACGTTATTCCTACCATGGTTCAACACGCGTAAGATAAAACTACAATGTAGTATGTTCACAGTTATAGTGTTGTTCAGTAGACTGGCACAATCAAGGTTACTTATCCTCTTATTTTATTAGCAAGAGTGATACGGCTAACTGAGTACCTACGTGACGGTATCACGGGAAGCATACGTTACTGTGATTTATTATATCCTTGATATACATAAGGTACTCGTAACTCAGTTAAACATACATAGTATTCATGGTTTATGATTGTTTAAAGGATAGCGTCTACAACACGAATTTTGTAAAATTTAGATACCTCGGTAGCAAAGCAGTTATGGAAGTGACTGCCGTGCACGAGATCGTAGGTTCAACTCCCATACAAGACAATTTATTTGTGTGATCCATAAATTAATTGTCTTCAGCTTGTATGTACTTTGTGTCTGTTCTTTTCATGTCACTAAAAGTTCCCGCTACACAGGCTTTGATTCATAGTGCAGAAGTGAATAAAAATCGTAATGTCCGCGATAGAGCCACTGTTTCCAAAGATACGTTCCTGCTTAGTTTGGGAATCAGTTTTTCTACCATTACGTCAATGATTTTAATGACAACAAACAATCCTTATTTATAGCTTCTTTAAATTTGATGGCTATTTTGCATTTTAATTCATAAATGAAAAGCGTTAAATTGTATTCATGAACGTTGTAGTTCATGTTGGTATTGTTGTTATAGACTGTAGAGTTAATTTATGGGTATACAACGAAGAGTAAATGGCATTGTCTTGGAAGTTGTTTCAAGGTAAGTGAAGGTAGGTCTAGCTTAGTAAACTAGTGTAACTTAAGTATTAGCTTGAACTTACGTAGTAAAATAATTAGAATGGTATGTAACTTGGGATTGAAATTTCAAAATATTTTATAATTAGGATACATGAAAGATACACACCTCAACAAAGTCTAGGGATATTTGGTATTTACTCAATTAACTCCAAAATTATTGAAGATAACATAGAACATGTTTATATTTTTATAAAGGTAATTTATCAGGCTGCAATCCAGAATTAAATAAAACTATTATTTTTGCGTAAATAATTTTTTATTCAAATAAATAAAACAATTCGAAAATTAGTAAAACTAACAATGAATATGTTTCTTAAGCAAAAGTGAAAATAATCGAAAATTAATCTGTTTTTAACTGTTATGTGAGTAATCAGTAGTCAGTAAATTAAAAACAACCGTAAATAACGGTCCTGCAACTGTTTTTCATGCTTGGATTAAGTTATCCAGGTCTTGATGCGGTATAATGTTACAGGTCCGACTAGGATACAAAAAAAGTTGCTCTTCCATCGCAAGTTTATGCAGGAAAATTCATCAAAGCCCTTCTTTTGAACATGTCCTACACGTATTTTATGGTTTTGAGGTTAGGCGATCGAGTGGTACAGCATAAAATTGATACGTCGTGCTCCTGCAACCAGCTCGTCATCACTCTCGCTTTATGCGGACGGGTGTTATCGTCCATGAGCTTAAACATTTGGCCCAATTGTAGTCTACGGGGGTAGATTATTAGTTCTAGCACCTCGTTAAGTTATTTTTCAGCCGTCATGGTGTTTCTGATCAAAACGCGCTCTGTTCTTAGACCGACACAAATTCCCGTCCAAATCATAATTGTTCTATCGTGGTATGAACAGTTTTTCTGAGGATGTTGTAGACGGCTATCACAACCAGGAACTCGCCAAGCACGTCCTCTACGTGAATCCAAATGGAAACCGAACCGGGACTCATGTGTAAACACCACTACAGATAACAGGTCATCTTTGCAGAGCAAATGTTCACGACCTCACTCTAGTCATCGTGCGCGATTTGCTCAACGTATTGCTGGAGTTCAAAGCGGTATGCAAGCATAAAGGTGGGCTTCATTTCGACTTCTTCTGACAGTTTGGTCACCCGCAAGAGGCTCCACCAAGAGCTGGGAGCCTCTAAGCCAGCTGCATGGTAGTAACATTTGGCTGTCTTTTCGCGGAAACTTGCAAAAATCGATTATGTCTTTGAGTGGTGATAGACTTTTTGCTGTGGTATCTTTCAGCCACTTCCCCAGTAGCACGATAACGTGACCATAACCTTGATTTCATATTTTGTATTGTTCCAATCTCTTCAGCAATACCACGCTTAGTACTCGCATCTAGGAGCATGCCTACTGCCCTTACAGTTCCTCTATGATGAAATGGCGCCGCTGCTTGATGCACACAATATTAATCATTGGAAATAAACGTTTAAATTGTAATAAAACTTAAATTTTACACAAAAAAGCAGTCAAAACTTACTGTTGGTAAAAGAAATTTTCGAACTTGACTACGTTCAAGCCGCGTAAATCTTTTATTTTTAATTTTATTTTTCAAATTCAAATTTAGAATGGTTGAAAAAGGTTAACAAAGTAAGTTCATCAAAAGAATTAAAAACAAACACATGTTTTTTGAGATTCACAACTTAATACAAAATATCGTGAAAATATCCCTAGACTTTGTTGAGGTGTGTATAATGATACATGTTAATTTCTCCTCCTTAGTATTTACAACATAGGTACTTACTAAAGAATCACTAATACCTTCATCTTCATTAACTGTGTTAAAGAATAGAAATGTATAAGTACTTAGTATAAAATAAAAATACTTAAGTAAGTATAGGGTAAGCTGGTCGACAATGAACCACCTAAAAGTTTAAGAGCTATAACACCACTGTTATGTGTCCGAATTATATAATTTTTACTTCTTACTGTAGATAATTTAACTGGCTATGCTATGAAGTATTATTTTTTGACTTAAATGCCATACAATTCTATAATTATTATTATTTTTATTTTTTGAGAAATGATTCACTGTGTACACCGGATGGCACTCTATGAACCGGGGGTTGGTTAACAATGAACCATGACAATAGTTATGTCAATGGTGGGATTATAAATAAAGTTAAGAAATAAAACTATTTTATTTATATTAAATATATATTTCTATCACATAAATCAACAACTTTTTTTTTATTTTGTAATCATAGATCTATATCCTTTGCTGCTTTTCTCAAGCTTACTTCACCGGTAAGATATAGTTTGACTGAGATCCTCTTTTTCCTTGCACTTCTATTTAGTGTTGTTCTCCCCATACTAAAATGTAAAAAACATTTTTATAATTAAATTTCCAACAGATTAAATCGGTTAAAATAAAGTAGATTCAATAAACCGTGGTTAAAATATTAGCTTTACCAGTGGTTCATAGTGTACTCCCTCTAACTGAGTCATTCTGTACCACCCCTTCCTAATCATATTCACGCTTTCGTGGCAACAACAACAAAAACGTGGAGCGTAAAGAAATAATTTAAATGTAAAGCGTAAGAAATAAGTAGCATAACTTGCAAAATGATATTTAGCTAATATTAACACAAGTAAAATAAGACGAAATTTAACTTACGTAATTTTTTCACAAATTTCGGCGGAATAATACAAAACATGAACGCACACGTGCGCCTGCACCACTAGCTCGCCGTCAACTGGGGTGGGACGAGCGCCCCTATAAGCCCTTATGCCCGATTTACACATCGACAAGTAGAGTAGCGAGTTAAGTAGTAAGTTGCTGATTAAGTTGATTTAAATAGATCTCCATCCTATTTTTTGGCAAGTTAAGTTGGCGAGACGCGAGAGAGGGGGCTAATTCGTACTTAACTTGCCAAAATATAGGATGGAGATCTATTTAAATCAACTTAATTTTAAAATACTACTTAACTCGCCACTGTACTTGTCGATGTGTAAATCGGGCATTAGTTTAAACTATATAGCACTGAATGACAACGTCACATTTCTGAGTTATTAGCCTGATTCACTCTGTACCTCTGATTCACTGTCGACCACTCTACCCTACAATAAAAATATATACTTAAGTATAAAATAAAAATCTATAAGTATAAAATAATAATAAGTATAAAACTAAACTTTTAATAAAAAGTAGAGATTATCAACCAACCACTTTTAATACTTTGCTTTTACAAAAAACAGAACAAAGTCATACTTAGTTTAGTTATTTGTTTTGGACCATAGAATACCTACTCGTAATAACGGCTTACTTATCATATTATTATTATCAAAAATATCGATTTACTTAAATAGATTATTAAAAGTATAAACAAATAAGCCCTTATTAGTAATGGAACTTCCCAAAATAAATAAATTATGTTTGTACTATACTGTCTTGGCGGGAGGCATTGACGCATCGCATTGTGTGTTTTTACGAACAAAAATAACTATTATTGTGGTTTAAACATACGCCGTTATTCTATAATATGACGTAAATTACCATTCAAAAGGAATAAATTGGTTTTCGTGTTGAAAAACATGAATGACTAACTCATTATACATACAAGATTTGTTTTGTTGAGCGTAAATGTGACTTACAAGTGATACGAGTAGGTACCTACTTAAGTACAAAAGTATTCAGCAATTGATAATTAAAGCTGTGTATATTAATATTCAACTACCTCAAATATAATGGCTAGACTCTTTGCAGCAATCTATAGCTAGAACTAATTTAATTTGTACACATTACTTCTATTTACGTCGTTTTCATAAAAAGAATCCCATTACGGGACGAAAAAAGAAAATTGACATTACAAACATAAAGTTATTAAAACCATTAAAAGGTTACCTAGGCTAAGTTAAAAAGAATGAAAATATCACTCATAAAATTGGTCTTTTCGAACAGTCAAACTCGTCGCAAATCCTAAATCTGGTTTTAAATTAAGCAAACATTGTTTTTCGAACCTCTGTAATTGTACTCATTAGTTATAGTTGACAAGTAGTAGTTATATTTGTCAGAAAAATTAATTACCTGCTTAACTATCTATTGTTATTCCATTTCACACGACATGAATGTAGAAAGCCACCAACTGATTGACAGATCTAAGTGGAAATACAGTTCTATTAAAAATTTACATTATTGTATTATTTTTTTATACATTAGTAATCATACCACTATTAATACTTCTGTATTTTTAAGTCCCTGATCAAAATCGACAAATTTTCTATTCGCTACGAATTTCTAAACGGTGACCATTGTTTAAAAAAAAATATATTTTTATTGTGGAGATGATGATTGCTTGCTTTTATAGATATTGTTTACCTTTACTTGAATACAGACAAACCGACTACCTATTATGTACCACAATTTTAGTCTGTAGGTACGCAATGTCGATAAATAAAACTTTAGAATTTTTCTGCCAATACCTTACTACCTATTTATTCAAATCATTTAAGAGTGCAGCTACCCTACTCAAACTAAGTTAAATAAGCCATTTAAATCCATGTCATACCCTTACATGTATTAACCAGTTTGAATACTGAATAGCTGCATTGCGATTGAACCATTTAATAACATGTAGGTAAGTAAGTACCTAATGCCAACTATTGCCAACAATGTTAAGAATTTTATATTGTCCACATCTCATTCCATAAATAAATTCCTATAAGAAATGCTATTAAATAAGTGTCCTTAAAGTAAATCACCTCCCTTCTATTTTAGAGATCGTGTAGGTAGTCCCAGTTTAGAAATAGATTTTCTTTCTTTCTCTAGAACGAAACATCAGTGATGGTGTATTCCTGTACCTAAGTACGTCTTTGTTATCCCTAAAGAACAATAAAATATACAAACAATTTGTGCCCTAGGTCCCTAAATAATGTTGTAGGTATTATACTTTTTCGTACCTTACGAAGGCCCAGGCCTTAAGTAATATTTAGGAGAGTTCTTTGTATAACTTCAGAATTATGCCGAGGGAACGCTAGCAAGTTTTATATCAACGATAACACGCACGAGAAAGAAAACTTTACTTATACTACTTAATCCGTCTTCCCCGCGTGGTTTTAGTAAGTTTCCATACATCTATGGAAGCGTTATTATCTTTTAGAGTCTTGAATATCCATTACCGTTACATGATACGTGATATTTTATTGGCATTAACCTCACAATTTACCTACTAAAACTGTGATACCTATAGCTGTGACCTATTAAGACCCATCTCGTGGAACTATCCATTACAACCGGCAGAATGAGGGCAACGGTAATAAAATGCCAAACGCCCTACTAAATTCTGACAGACACCAATACAATAACGAACTTCGCAATGTTTATGTATCCAATAAATCTAGACAGTCCCAAAATTTATAAGCAAATTATTTCGCACAAAGGGAAGGGGAAAATATTTTAGAAGACGCATAAACCCAGTAGTGGATGTCTGCTGGTTAATATATTTAATACATCTTTGTCTCCAGCCAACTAAATGATTTCTGCCAATAAAATAAAGAGCGGAACTTGTACCACTTTTGCACGGATTGAGAGGAAATTGGCCGTATCTGTTATTGTAGCTGTATATTGTATTAGGTAGCATTGATATTTGAAAATGCAATATCTTTTACATTGATGATTCACAGAAATTGCATAGATATTTAAATTAAACCGATATTGGTTAACTGTTAATAATTATTTATGCGATCAACTTGAAATTATCTACACCCTTTAAAGCAAAAAGAAATTCTTTAAAATAGGTAGGTGTTTATTCAAGAAATGTCAAAGAAAATTAAGGAAGATGAATAATTAATTGAGAACCTCTGCCTCTAATTTAAAATTAGAACAATAATACTTTTTACGCCGCTGAAACCGTTATCGACCGTTGACTACAACTAAATTCAGCTCACAATAATTGTCATATGAGTACTATCTCATTGAGAACAAACTCCACACATAGGTCTATAAATTAGGATCATGTGACAACTAAACATCTGGCATAGTTTTTGCAACGGATATTTTCAAACGTCTGTACCTACTAACGTTCATTAAAGTCTTCCTAGACAATATGGATCTCCTTTGAGTATAAGTGTTCTGTGATATGCGTTATGTAAAGAAAACAATTGAAATATAACGACCACAGACAATTAGTTGTGTTTAAAGTTTAGGTTTTGTTTTTATTTTAAATAGGACTATATCGAAACTAATGGCGGTGCGCTTGCACCACTAGCTCGCCGTCAACTGGGGTGGGACGAGCGCCCCTATAAGCCCTTATGCCCGATTTACACATCGACAAGTAGAGTAGCGAGTTAAGTAGTAAGTTGCTGATTAAGTTGATTTAAATAGATCTCCATCCTATTTTTTGGCAAGTTAAGTTGGCGAGACGCGAGAGAGGGGGCTAATTCGTACTTAACTTGCCAAAATATAGGATGGAGATCTATTTAAATCAACTTAATTTTAAAATACTACTTAACTCGCCACTGTACTTGTCGATGTGTAAATCGGGCATTAGTTTAAACTATATAGCACTGAATGACAACGTCACATTTCTGAGTTATTAGCCTGATTCACTCTGTACCTCTGATTCACTGTCGACCACTCTACCCTACAATAAAAATATATACTTAAGTATAAAATAAAAATCTATAAGTATAAAATAATAATAAGTATAAAACTAAACTTTTAATAAAAAGTAGAGATTATCAACCAACCACTTTTAATACTTTGCTTTTACAAAAAACAGAACAAAGTCATACTTAGTTTAGTTATTTGTTTTGGACCATAGAATACCTACTCGTAATAACGGCTTACTTATCATATTATTATTATCAAAAATATCGATTTACTTAAATAGATTATTAAAAGTATAAACAAATAAGCCCTTATTAGTAATGGAACTTCCCAAAATAAATAAATTATGTTTGTACTATACTGTCTTGGCGGGAGGCATTGACGCATCGCATTGTGTGTTTTTACGAACAAAAATAACTATTATTGTGGTTTAAACATACGCCGTTATTCTATAATATGACGTAAATTACCATTCAAAAGGAATAAATTGGTTTTCGTGTTGAAAAACATGAATGACTAACTCATTATACATACAAGATTTGTTTTGTTGAGCGTAAATGTGACTTACAAGTGATACGAGTAGGTACCTACTTAAGTACAAAAGTATTCAGCAATTGATAATTAAAGCTGTGTATATTAATATTCAACTACCTCAAATATAATGGCTAGACTCTTTGCAGCAATCTATAGCTAGAACTAATTTAATTTGTACACATTACTTCTATTTACGTCGTTTTCATAAAAAGAATCCCATTACGGGACGAAAAAAGAAAATTGACATTACAAACATAAAGTTATTAAAACCATTAAAAGGTTACCTAGGCTAAGTTAAAAAGAATGAAAATATCACTCATAAAATTGGTCTTTTCGAACAGTCAAACTCGTCGCAAATCCTAAATCTGGTTTTAAATTAAGCAAACATTGTTTTTCGAACCTCTGTAATTGTACTCATTAGTTATAGTTGACAAGTAGTAGTTATATTTGTCAGAAAAATTAATTACCTGCTTAACTATCTATTGTTATTCCATTTCACACGACATGAATGTAGAAAGCCACCAACTGATTGACAGATCTAAGTGGAAATACAGTTCTATTAAAAATTTACATTATTGTATTATTTTTTTATACATTAGTAATCATACCACTATTAATACTTCTGTATTTTTAAGTCCCTGATCAAAATCGACAAATTTTCTATTCGCTACGAATTTCTAAACGGTGACCATTGTTTAAAAAAAAATATATTTTTATTGTGGAGATGATGATTGCTTGCTTTTATAGATATTGTTTACCTTTACTTGAATACAGACAAACCGACTACCTATTATGTACCACAATTTTAGTCTGTAGGTACGCAATGTCGATAAATAAAACTTTAGAATTTTTCTGCCAATACCTTACTACCTATTTATTCAAATCATTTAAGAGTGCAGCTACCCTACTCAAACTAAGTTAAATAAGCCATTTAAATCCATGTCATACCCTTACATGTATTAACCAGTTTGAATACTGAATAGCTGCATTGCGATTGAACCATTTAATAACATGTAGGTAAGTAAGTACCTAATGCCAACTATTGCCAACAATGTTAAGAATTTTATATTGTCCACATCTCATTCCATAAATAAATTCCTATAAGAAATGCTATTAAATAAGTGTCCTTAAAGTAAATCACCTCCCTTCTATTTTAGAGATCGTGTAGGTAGTCCCAGTTTAGAAATAGATTTTCTTTCTTTCTCTAGAACGAAACATCAGTGATGGTGTATTCCTGTACCTAAGTACGTCTTTGTTATCCCTAAAGAACAATAAAATATACAAACAATTTGTGCCCTAGGTCCCTAAATAATGTTGTAGGTATTATACTTTTTCGTACCTTACGAAGGCCCAGGCCTTAAGTAATATTTAGGAGAGTTCTTTGTATAACTTCAGAATTATGCCGAGGGAACGCTAGCAAGTTTTATATCAACGATAACACGCACGAGAAAGAAAACTTTACTTATACTACTTAATCCGTCTTCCCCGCGTGGTTTTAGTAAGTTTCCATACATCTATGGAAGCGTTATTATCTTTTAGAGTCTTGAATATCCATTACCGTTACATGATACGTGATATTTTATTGGCATTAACCTCACAATTTACCTACTAAAACTGTGATACCTATAGCTGTGACCTATTAAGACCCATCTCGTGGAACTATCCATTACAACCGGCAGAATGAGGGCAACGGTAATAAAATGCCAAACGCCCTACTAAATTCTGACAGACACCAATACAATAACGAACTTCGCAATGTTTATGTATCCAATAAATCTAGACAGTCCCAAAATTTATAAGCAAATTATTTCGCACAAAGGGAAGGGGAAAATATTTTAGAAGACGCATAAACCCAGTAGTGGATGTCTGCTGGTTAATATATTTAATACATCTTTGTCTCCAGCCAACTAAATGATTTCTGCCAATAAAATAAAGAGCGGAACTTGTACCACTTTTGCACGGATTGAGAGGAAATTGGCCGTATCTGTTATTGTAGCTGTATATTGTATTAGGTAGCATTGATATTTGAAAATGCAATATCTTTTACATTGATGATTCACAGAAATTGCATAGATATTTAAATTAAACCGATATTGGTTAACTGTTAATAATTATTTATGCGATCAACTTGAAATTATCTACACCCTTTAAAGCAAAAAGAAATTCTTTAAAATAGGTAGGTGTTTAGTCAAGAAATGTCAAAGAAAATTAAGGAAGATGAATAATTAATTGAGAACCTCTGCCTCTAATTTAAAATTAGAACAATAATACTTTTTACGCCGCTGAAACCGTTATCGACCGTTGACTACAACTAAATTCAGCTCACAATAATTGTCATATGAGTACTATCTCATTGAGAACAAACTCCACACATAGGTCTATAAATTAGGATCATGTGACAACTAAACATCTGGCATAGTTTTTGCAACGGATATTTTCAAACGTCTGTACCTACTAACGTTCATTAAAGTCTTCCTAGACAATATGGATCTCCTTTGAGTATAAGTGTTCTGTGATATGCGTTATGTAAAGAAAACAATTGAAATATAACGACCACAGACAATTAGTTGTGTTTAAAGTTTAGGTTTTGTTTTTATTTTAAATAGGACTATATCGAAACTAATGGCGGGATATACAGTTCAGAAATGAAGACAACTGACTGACGCATATTGTTTTGCTTTGCAATGTTTGTTCTCGTATCACATACAAAATGCTGTTACCTATAGAGTTAAATACATTTATGTAATTTAATTTATTCATAAAATCTCTGCTATAAGTCAATAGCGTAGGAAGTTGCTTGTAAAAGCTAGTTTATCATATATTTTGAACAGGCTATAAATTTCGCATTGCAGACACAAGGCCAACGCGGCACCGTGACCCATGCATGAACAAAAGGGCAACTTGGCCTACTAATACCTACGCGAACGTATTCCAATAGGGTATTGTGCCAAATATTCCTGCTCTCACAGAAATAAGGCCATTAGCAGTAGGTACCTACTTCCTTTGTTGGCTTTTACAATCCATTTAAGACCTGACGACCTCTGTGGCGTAGTGGTTATATTTATCATGACTGCTACGCAGATGTCTCGGGTTCGATTCTCGCTCAATGCAAATCTTTGTGTGCATGAACATGATTGTTTGCATGGGTCTGGGTGTTTTCCATATTGTATAATATGTATGTATTTACAAAAAAAAAAGTATTTAAGTATGTTTACCCGTTGTCTAGTATCCATAATACAAGCTCTGCTTAGTTTGAGACTAGATGGCGTTGTGTGAATGTGTGAAAAAAAATATAATTTCGTGTGGTCTAAATATGCAAAGGGGTTAATAGGTACGACTCTATGACGGAACGCATAGAAAGTCCCATTCTTGTCCAAACGACCATAAAATAAAACTCAGTTTGCCTCTGCGTTCGTCACCCTGAAATACGACTTGTTATGTCATATAAACCACTAGCTTTTGTACCATTACACCGGAACACGGTAACATTTTGCAAATTAATGTACTAACCGGCACATTCGGTAGTGCCAGGCTAGACGGCCTCTTACTGACCTGTAAACCTTGCGTTCTAAAAAGATACCTTGCATTATTAAGTCATCTTTACAAAGATTAATGTTGTTAATGATACACTTGTTAATTTACTTTAAGTTGGTAATTAAGTATAATGAACTTTTACAAGACGTTGAGTAAATTAAACTGTCAGAAGCCAAAACCTTGCCCAAAATAAATTTGTATACATTTACAATCAAAGTTGACTGCCTCGGTGGCAGTGCACAGTGGTCGCATATGCACAAACACAAGATTTGCAATTGGTGAACAAATTATTTTTGTTTTTTAATTTCATATAAGAGTGCAAAAGTGTCAGCGACACAGGGATTGATCCCTGTTTGTTTCTAGTTGTTTATATAGATTAAAAAAAAACGTTTTACTATTTTTAATAGGATTACATGCAGTTGTATAATATTGATTCGATAAGTGTAAATATTTCTGTATACATAACAGTCGTTTCAATTTAAAATTTGGCTAGCATCCAACATGGTTAAGGTTTTCGTTCTGTTTCTAGTGACGTAAGTTTTGAGTGTATTTTGTACCGCAAGTACATATAGGTATTGGATAGATTGTATTATACATTTAACCATATCTACATTTAAATTAGCACCCTTAGCACTTGACTAGTGAAATGATATAGGTATACCGTTTTATTACTTATTGATTCAACTATCTGTTGTTAGGTACACAGTCTTAAAACAAGATCGTATTGTATTGTATTTTGTAATGTTAAGGAATTTGTAGCAAGTTATTTTTCATAGGTAAAGATTCCATGAAACAGGAGACAATAATTCACAAAGACACTATAAAAATAGCTTATGAATGGTGACATACCTATTTGGTATCAACCTTTTTTTTTCCTTTACCTACATACCAGCCAAGCCAGTTATTTATGAGTAAGGCACTTGTAGACAATAAAAAACGTACCTAGATATCAATAAAATAATAGCAGGTCGGTATTGAATTTGTAATTTCTCATGCACTAAGAAGTTGTATTGCAATTGTAACCGCAAAACGTAATGTTGCAACATAGACAATCTAATAAGTTCTCTGCTGTGAAACGAAACTCTGACACAATCAATGTGATATATATTGTTGTTACTATTGTTTAGATACAAACTTTTTAGTAGCAATTATTACAGATGGCAACATATTCATACAACGTCTATTAAATAGATCGGGTTATTAGAAAAAAATAAACGTTAAGCTTGTAAACAAGTGTAAGTTGTAGATATCATCGGGTATTTATCAAATTAAAAGATTTGTGTGCGAATAACTCATTCGGTTAGATCTTTATTTTGCGTGATCTTTATTTATTTATTTATTTAACACAAGAGCAATATAAGCTTACAGTTAAACCAAAGCGCCTATATGCTATGCTACAATAACGAAAAACAGGATCAAATCAATATAAAATTAAACAAATTAAAACAAAAAATTAACATTACACATTAAATTACCTAGACATGAAAACATAAACAACTAAAACAAGTAATCGGATACCTCCTAACGTTCTGCCTGCTCTAAAATGTTGTCGTGAGGATAGTCGAAAGTGACCTATAGTTCGGGAATATCATTCCCTAGCCGAGGTTGTGGAACAAACTTCTTGGTCTAGTGTTGTGACAAAGCCATTTTCAAAGCCAAGCTTCTGTGGCGTAGTGGTTAAATAACATGACTGCTACGCAGAGGTCTCGGGTTCGATTCCCGCTCAATGCAAATCTTTGTGTGCATGAACATGATTGTTTGCATTGAACTGGGTGTTTTCTATGTATAGGTAATATGTATGTATTTACAAAAAAAAAGTATTTAAGTATGTTTATCTATTGTCTAGTACCCACAGTACAAGCTTTGCTTAGTTTGGGACTAGATGGCGTTGTGTGAATGTGTGAGGAATATTTATTTATATAGTTGTTTTAAATAATATCATCCTTTCCCTTCAATTCGGGATTGATTCGCGCTTTCCATCAGGTTTCGATTCACTTTTGGATATAGTTATAGGTATTGCCGTGTCTTTATAAAAATAAAACATACATTATGGAATGCGCAATCTAATTTAGTCTAAAAATTCATTAATAATTTACATACAACGCTGGTTACCGTATCTATCTCGAATCATCTACCCACGCATAAGATAACATTAGTTTACACAGAACCTATCTCTCTCGACGAGTAAAATGTTACATCGGCAGTCAGCTTTAGCTGCGTCCTATGTCAAGATAAAATGTTAATATTAAACTCAAATATAATATCGTAGAATACTTAGGTACTAAGCGTACTTAAATACCGTATTTCATTTCAAGGGAGATGACTAAAATAGATAGGTCGTAACTCGTAACGAAATCACTAAGTTAAAAATAAACTTCTATAACTTTAACTCAACTGTCTTCTGTCTGAGTTCTGTTGATGTATGAATATTAGCTTCTAAGAAAAATAATATTCTCAAACTTCAACTCAACTGTTCTTCTTGGCGTATAAATACAAAGGACATCTCGTAAGAATATAATGGATATTCTTTAGAAGACACAAAGCACTACACTAAAAAATGTCTTGTTTATAAAACTATTGTCTAAAAAATTTAGTTACGTACCTAGGTACCTACCTATTTGATTTATGATTTCTATTTCCCTTTAGCATAGACCACAATATAAATTTCCTTTATTTTAGCTACAGAATTAACTCATTTAAGCCAGAAAAAGTCGGTAAGTTTACCTAATAAATTCTCCTTTATTCATAAATAAAATAAAACAATAAATAGCAGTTAAATAAGGTATAAGAAAAAAACAGGTTGAAGTACTCACTTTCATTGATAAACTAAGTGTTGACGATTGCGCTGACTCATTATACCCACAATGAACTCATGAATGAAACACCTGCTACGTTCTTTATCTTTGATTTCACGAATTACGTTACAATGTTGCCGTGACCAATACAATTATAAATATCGAAGATTATGGTATGATGTCTTACAGGCAAAAATTTGACTGTTCCATTAACAAATACAGAGTATTCTATAGGATAGCAAACTTTTATCCAATAAATTAACGGCAGCTCGGTCCAGGGCGCTCCCAGGATCTGTTTTTTGAACTATATCTGATAATAAATTGTATTCCTCACAGATTCACACTACTACGCCGCGCCGCCGTCTAGTCTATGGGTAGGTACTAGACAACAGCTGATAAACATACGAGTGTAATAATGCATACAAAACATCCAGACCAAGGCAATAATCATGTAAACAAAGAATTTAATTGAGCGGGTGTCGTACTCGTACCCGAGTTCTTTAAGCAGTAAACATGCATTATGAGCATAACGCTTCAGAAATTCATTGAATAATAAAAATGTTTGAGTATGAAAATATCAGAATTTTAAATCTGATATCCACTGAACTTTGGTAAAACATTGATGTTGCCATTGCCATAAAAATTACGTGCAAACAAGAAAAAAAAAACTTATTAAACCCTCCTTTTTTAAATTGAGACTGATGCGTTCAAATCAATGTCCGCCCTCATCTCATGACACATGACTCATCCATGAACTTCACTAACCCTTTGCCCCTTATATTGCACGCTTCCGTTTAACATGTTAATCAACAAACACGTAATATAGCAATAACATGGTGATTCATTGTATGAGTAAATATTGATATTAAATATATCACCGTTCAGGTTAAATAGACGCATTGACAACTTCCGAAGACTAGGACACGTAATAGTTATGCCTATTTCCTTAATGACACCGGTTTTTCTTATGAAGTGTGCTAGGTATGTAGGTAAATGACGCGATTGGTCACAGATTAGTCACTTGCGTGATTCCTTATTTATTAGTGTCATAGATGCAGCTTGTTGTTTATAAAGAGATCGAAGAATGTTTTTATTTAGGGATTATATTCCCGTTTGATAAAGGCTACAATTCTACGTCTGACCAAACAAATAGATACAGGGGTTGTTTTAAGTTAACCATATCTGGCTTTGGTATTAAGCTTATTAATATATTGGTAAAACCTATCGTTTTACGACACTGACGCGACTTTAGGAGTTGGTGACTCTTTGTAATCTTAGTGTTTTACTTCGTTATCTTAGTCTATAACCATAACCATAAATATTTTTTTAATAATCCTTGGAATATGAATCCATGGTTTAAATACAAATACAAAGCACAGAAATAACAAGAATCAGTGTCCCAGTTGATCTGATTCATTCTACTATAGGAAAATACCTGCTCTATCAGAGCTCTAAAATCAATGTAAAGTTATAACTTTTATACTATCGCGTTTCATTGTTATAATAATTGTTATAATGTAAAGTTGTGCCAAATCTTTGAATAAATTACAAACTCACGGATTCTACTAGAATAAAGTATTTTATACCTATTTATTTTTCTATATCTCGATAAGTTAATATTCAGTGCTGTTAAATAAACAAGGCAAAACTCACTTTTTAGAACCTTGAAATCAAAGAAACACGAATAAACAATTATATTTAGTTCTACTAGTTTAGTATTTTTTATAGTTATACTCTAACATGCAAGGTTTCCATGTTTTAGAAAATACGTGTAAACAACAAATTACTTAAATTTTATTGACGAAATCAGAGGCTGGTGCCATAAATCCATTGATAAGCAATATTAAAATTTCGTAAGCAGTTGTAAATTTCATTTAAATCGTTTACGTGAATATTGTTTTCGTCGTTTATTATATAGATTTTCTTTACGATTTTTTTTTTAATGAATAGAAATAGTTGGTATATTAATTTAGTCTTTCCTTATAGGATAAAAAGACACAAAGGAACTGCTCTATTAGAACCCACCTTCATTCATGAAATACTACTAAAGTCAATGACAATGGGAATAGGTACTCCATTGGTCTAGGAAAACGGTTATCGTTAATTGCCTCTTCCATTTTCGTTTTAAAGATTAGAATGGCGATAATGACTTCAATCTTAATATTTTACTACCTACCTATTGTTGGAGTCAATGGTGAACACGCATAGACAGAAAGTACGAAAAAATACACAGGTTTTTATTTCCTAATTAGCTATTATAATGATGTGTACCAATTTATTTATTAATACACTATTAGCTGAAATATTTTTATTTAATTTTTAAGAATCAGTATTTGTTACTATAGTGATTTATTACGTATGCCAATACCTAATGTTTTCTTTTGGTTTTGTTTTTAAAAACAATGACGAGTAGTTTAGTCATTGTTAGCATTAGAAGCAGTAGCCATGCAATAAAATAAAAATCAATGTTTGTATTGTAGTTAGTAAATAATTGAGATGAGATAAGACAATTAATAATGATTGATTGTAGTCTCACGATGCCAATGATATTTCAGACTTAGGTACAACCAAAAAGGTTTACTGCAGGACATGGGCCTCCTTCACCAAATGTTTCCATCGCGCGCTTTTAGTCTCCAGTTTTAGTATTTTTGGTGTTCTTGTTTA
The DNA here is from genome assembly GCA_905475405.1 of Schrankia costaestrigalis. Lineage (NCBI taxonomy): Eukaryota > Metazoa > Arthropoda > Insecta > Lepidoptera > Erebidae > Schrankia > Schrankia costaestrigalis. The sequence continues at coordinate 9,250,403 of FR997843.1, read as the reverse complement.
TTGTTTTAGAAATAAATTGGTTATTCAGACAATGTAAATTGTCTAATAGACATATAATAGCTACTACTATAATACTATACTATAGAAAGTTGATCTATTGATAATACCTACATATTTATGACATTGATCCTATCGCCCGTATAAACATGTTTTCTGGTCAAGGTAAAAATTGAAATTTAACTATAGTTGTAGGTGTAACTACCTACTTACTTGGCCTACCATTTTTTATTTAAATTAAGTATACTTATTCTTAAATATTATCATAATAACTGATTAGAGAGAAGCCCATAAATATAATGTGTCTGTCTAGGCCATGTCTCCGGAGAGGTAAACTATAGACCATCTCGTAAGAAGATTTATCAACAATAGAGAACAATTTCAAACAATCTTTTATTTAAAAAAAAAAAGATATCTAATTTATTGTGGATATGCGGGCTGTTCCTGTGGATGCCCGCTTCGTTATGATTAGGATATTCAAATAAATCAGTTTCCGTTTCCTTTTGACAATGCTCTTTATCGATCTATTATCTTATTCCCTGAGAACAACATTACATTCCATTAACATAGTTGTTTCTATCTTGTAATAGAAGTATGAATATTACAGCTTTTCTCTTCATTACTTCCCCTGTAAGAAGTTCGGTAAGGTAGATTGTTTTTTTAACAAAGCCATTACTACTCGTATCTTATTCAAGTTATAGGTACTAATGTTTACAAAAGCATAAGCTATTTTAAACTACTTATTTACTTCATTAAAAAAGCAATAACCTTATGCTTAATAAAGAAAATAAACCTTTTGTTTTCTATTTGTTATCATTAACATCTAATTAGATGTCACGAAATTTACGAGGCCGTTCATAATGATGGGGTTATCTACTCAATTAGTTTCTAAATTCTACGAACAATAATTTTATTTATTCTCTCTAAATAGAGAACTATGATTTGGTTAAGTCAATAATTTTAGTTGGTAAGTACAAACATTAACATTCCAACCTAAATACAACCATTATTGGAGAAAACATAAATTCTAAGACTCATTAATTAGATAAGTACAATTTAATGTTCCAATTGTTAAAAGAAAGAGTTTTTATTTAACGTGTTCTTAATTAATTATTTGTCCATGAAGTTTGGAAAGTTATTAGAATACTAATTTATTGGTAAATAATTAAATTGTGTTTGGTTACAATGCATACCTACATATAATAATTTATCTATGTGCAGAGTTACAATCAACCCTGTGCATGCCGTGGGTGTTGTAAAAATGAACTCAGGAAAAAGTAACATTATAGCAAAATATGCCCGTCCTTCCATGAAAACATTTAAGAGCTGGCAAGTATAATGAACAGTGACAACTTATAAATTTAATGAAGGAACTAAATAGGACGCTAATATTGACATTAATTCATTTTGTTGATCGTCATTATCAATTAATTGACAACAGTTAGAATAAACACTTAACTTTTACGTTAAATAATAAACAAAAGACGTTGATCGTAAATAATGTAATGAAATGAGACTCCCGTATGATTACGTAATATGAAGTAAAGTATTACAGTAGCTACTTGAATGAAAGTTGCACGCTGATGTTAATTAAAATTGTCGTAAACATGGCGTGACTCCTATTCATTGTATCTCCCACGACGGGTGCGTTGTCATTTCACCTAATAAATTACTCATTTTAACTAATCTTAAGTTTCTTACTTTAGCCCAATTTGTTTAATTATTACTTTCACTTTTATTTATGTACTGAATCATAATATTATTAGAAATAATATGTCATAATTATTTATTCATATAGATTATTGTTAATTGCTATGAAAGTAACTTAATATAAGAATTTAACTACATTATACACTAAAATCTAAGTAAGTACATTTAAAGTTAGCTGAAATTATATATTTATCAGACATAGATGTATGTTTATCTAAGTATATTTCACCAACTATACAATACACAAATCTTACAGAAATACCTATTTAAAGTAATTGAGTGCATCGTTAAAGAAACGAAGACCAGATCACTGTTCTGATCACATTAAGACGTAAATTACATTCGCATCAATCATAATATATCATCAATAAGAATATGTCATCAATCGTGGACATTGTAGTGTTAGAATTAATGTATTGCAAAAAGTACGCGTATTTAGCTCATAATACACTACTAGAATGTATTAGTAACATAATCAAAAAGTTGATTGACAGAAAAATTATGGAGATTTATTTACTGCTATTATCTGACTAATGGGTGATAGGCACGGGACCGCTCAAAATGGGAATAGTTACATAGAAGAAGCCGATAGGTTTATTGGCAAATAAGATGATGTTTCCAGAAAACCCTATGGCAGTTTGGCCAACCTGATAATAGTAGGTCAAGTTACACTTCATTACCTACTGAAGAAGTCCCATCCGTCGAGATTTACGTAGGTACGTAATATCTATGCTTTTACAACCAATTAAAATTACGCGAGAAATAGTAACAGAAACAGTCATTTTAATGAGAATAACCACTTAGTGTTTTAATGATAACATGATTCCCATTGTTTACACATCTTGTCAGTAATCAAGTAGGTAAAACGAGAAAAAAAGAAAACAATTGACAAGAACAGATTAGATTATTACTAAGTAAGTACATTAAACAGAATAAACAATCATCTCTTTTATATTACTTATTATGAATGTCCTTTTACGAAAGATTTTTTGACATTTTAAACGACATTAAGAAAAAGATATCGATATTAACATAACTAAAGGTCATCGACGAGGCGTTACATTTGATTGGCAATATGACATTGGCATAACCTATCTTTATCTTAAAACGGCGTAGGTAAGATTAAAAAAAAAACAAATCGTAGGTACGTAATTAAAAAATATACCTCTACTTTATTGACGGAGATATAATTACAGACTTGGGAAGTAAAATGCTGCTGGCATAAAATATTTTTCTTTTAAAATATTGTTAAGTAAGTAGGTACCTACATTATCTTTATCTCCTCCTTAATGTAGTTATACATAAACAAAATAAACAATAACAGTTCTATTTTTAAATTGATAACATAAATGTCGTTATTATTTTTAATTTCAACATTTTGTTTAGGGTCACATAAATACTGAAGTCCCTTAGGTACTTTGAATTCCACTAGCAAAGGATAATGATCATAATTAATTTAAAGGCAAAATATCCATAAATTAATAAAGGATACTTTACGCCGGCAAGGTTACATACGCGTTTAAAATAGTTTTCTGCGAATAAGTGGCTCTACCAATCCCTCTGGATCAAGTTTGATGAAAAAAAAAACACTTACTTGTTGAAGGTCTCCTCGTATTGTTTTATTTCTTTCCTGGAGAACTCGTGAAATTCCGTAAAGACGTTAACAAATTTATACTTTGGTTTAACCTCTAATCCTTCTTCAAGCTGATCATTGATCGCTTGTCTTCTTGAAAGAATACCACTTAGCTCTTCTGTAGCCGACATCGTGATTTTCGCGCCAAATAAAAGATTGAAAAATGAGTTTTAAGAGAAGTAAGCGAGCCGGTGCGTCGCGAGAGGCTGCCTACGGCTACGACCTCACAAACACTGGTAGTGGCGACGAGGGCCGTCGCGCCGCCACTCAGTGCCTCGCACTCGCTCCCTCACACAATAATCAGTCGCCGGGGACGAACGGATCGACGCACGTATGAACCGCGCATCGTTCCACTATTTGACAGATCTTTCTGCATGTTTTATGTAACCCATCAAAAGAGATAACATATTTTTTTATAATATTATAGTCAAACTTTGACAAAAATTTACTATAACGTAGTCAAACATTACAGGGTTAAATGTTACCTCATAATCTGTTTGTAAATAATAAGGATCTGAAAACTTTTTGAAGGTTGACCTTTGCTAAATGGTAATTTATTATGTCATTAAATGAAAAACAAATTTTGATAAAATCTTGATGTAGGTATATTATCGATTAATTGTTAGAGAAGAGGGTGGGTGTGGGTGTCTTACTTTCGCTTTTAGGCAGAGTTTTACTAGCAGTACGTAGGTATTGATTTACACTTTTATAGTTAGGTAGTTTCTAGGTAATACCGCAAAGATGACTTGAAAGTAAATTATACCGTAAGTACGGAAATATACACGTCGTCATTGAAAAGGTTATGCTTATGACCTGGCGTAAATGAAGTTATTTATTTTGTGCAAAAGTTAAATGTGTCTTATTCTTTTGCAGCAAACTATTTTAAGAAATTGAAAGAAAGAAATTAATATAAGGGCAAGTAGAATTCATTATATAAATAAAAAAACATTTTTTTTAATCAAAACTGTTATCATGAAAAAACATTATAACTCTATACTTACTTCTAATTAAAGATCCATTTATTTAATACAATGAAAAAATAAATGATTTCTCGCGATATATAAAAAATATAACACAAAATATATAACAGCATTATACTTAGGAGGTTATGTGGTTAGTTTATTATATCGAAAGTGTACTGTCGATGTAGTGCTAGTGTACCATCGATTTTGGGTACCTACTGTCGATGTAGCGTACCATCGATGTAGGCTACCATCGATACATTAGCCCGTCGATGTAACGTTTGCGATACAGTGACCATCGATGTAGTGACTGTCGATATAATAAACTAGACCCATGTGATACACGCCTACCCTCTTTTGAATTCCTTCCCACCCGTTGTTTAGTAGGTATGATAATGTAGCAACCGTGGTATTATCATAGAAGGAAAACTTTACAAGACATAACAGACTGTGGTGGGAAGGCGAATCCTTTTGAGACTCTACATTTTACACCAAATAGGACTCGCTTTCTACGCTCATGCAAAAAACTGTACATCCTCTAAGCTAATGGACCTGGTAGAACAATAATCCTACATTTTTATAATCTGTGGCAGTGTATATGTACCAACTTATTTTTGTGTAATGAGTGCGAATTACACGTAAGGTAATTAATAATTTAGCTTAATTAAAAACAATTTCATAACTCACATTTTTTTATCTACTTCCTAAATATTTTGCTGAAAAAAAAATGCTTCAACTACATAGATAACCATCTTTCAAGAACAAACATTAGTTACAAATTTATTTCGTAAGAAAAACAAAAGAAATAAATCCCCTTCCTGTAGAGAAGGCTTAAGAATGTACCTTGATTCAGGCTTAAGGAAATCCGATAGAAGGAGGTTAATGTATTACGACTTTGTTGGATCTTTTATGGTCAATATTCCATCTTTTAAGCCACTAGAAGTAATTTTATTATTTACTTGGTAAATTACTACTTTGTTATTGATTTATAACTATTTTCTTAATTAATTTTCGTTAAGTGGGACTTTTACTTATTTTGTTTATCTGTATTGACCTACTGTGATATTAATTAAAACCTGTGCTTTACTCTAGAACACTCTGTATTATCTGATCAATCTGTGCATGATATATTTTTTGTAAGTATAATTAAGTATTATAATAAGTGAAATTAAATTAGTACAGTTTTAATTCGCACTTTTCTGAAACTAAGTATGTCCTCGCGGCTAGGACGTAATCATATTGTAAATTTTTATTAACAGGTACAAATAGGTTCGTAAAGTGCTCTTAAAAGGGGCCATCAACAACATTTTATATATGAATACACCTTTAATTTACATACCGCAGTAGAATATTTAAGAATTTAGAAGAATATTATTACGAATATTTGAATTTCATTTATACATACTCGTTAAACAAACAAAAGGTTATGTACTACTATTATATATTGTTATATACTATTATATATTCTTCTTAGTGTTATGCATAACGATTGTCATTATGTATAAGACGCAATCCTATGTAATCTTTTCCATAAATATAATAATAAATACCAATATAATGATGACGTTATTGATAAATAAATAAATTACGGTAAAGCAGTAGGTAATTCTTTTCTAAATTATTATCAACAGGCAACAGGTTTAAAATGTCTTTGATTAGTTATCTCTAGCTTTATAAACTATTATTACAAGTATAAACTAATAATTGTGTTAGTAATTAAATAATCACGTGGCGTTTTATTCTCTAATATTAATGGTCGAACTTGAATCTTCTTTTTTCATTGCCTAGAGAGAGCAGCAGACGAGTTCGCCCACTTAATGGTAGTGGTAACCGGCGCTCATGGACACTAGCAATGCTAGCCACAGGCACAGCCAGACCGCTGCTTACCTTACCCTCTATACCTGCACCTTTACAATCTCTCTACCTTTCATAATACTATTTTTGCGGGTCTTACTCGCGGTATACTAATTATCATAGATACTTAGTAACATAAATACCGTACCTTACGTTAGTATACCTCGAGTAAGACCCGCAAAAATAGTATTATGTATACAAATCGCGATAATTTAAAATCTATTACTCTCTGCCTTTCCTTAAAGGAAAGAGGAGATGACGTGAAGGACCTAAAATCAACATAATATGTACCTACCTATATAATGCAATAAACAATTTGAGTTTGAATTTTAGTTAGGTCGCATATTTGCGTCTTACCGAGCGACTGGTCTGTTAGCATTAAAAGTAACTGCTGCTTTATTTCAGTTTTCTGTGAAAGGGTGGTACTGCCCCTGTTGAGTCAGAGTCACGTTTATGCAGCGTGACTCTGCCGTATAACCCAACTTAGAATTAGGTAAACTTATTATTAGAACATAATATGTAAACGCAGAGGTCTCGGGTGCGATTCCCGTTTAATGCTAATCTTTGTGTGCATGATCATGATTGTTTGCATTGGTCTGGGTGTTTTCTATGTGTAATATGTCTGTATTTACAAAAAAAAAGTATTTAACTATGTTTATCCGTTGTCTAGTGCCTATAGTACAAGCTCTGCTTAGTTTGGGACTAGATGGCGTTGTGTGAAAGTCTGAGAAATATTTTATTTTATTTAAACTTTAGACGTGAGTGTAAAGGGTGATAAAGGTTGGGGAGACCCCTCTTACGGTGGACCAAGAACATAGTCAGGATGGTAGGTAACTAATAGATGAGGGAGCCACAGGACAGGAGGCAGGCTTATGTCCGGCAGTGGACGCCCATTGACAGGTTTAATCAATTCTTCATTGATAAATAATTTATTACATAGATTAACTATATGGCTATAAGACGCTTTTATTCCTAAAAAACACAGACGGAACCGCAGACTTAACTAGTAATTTAATAAAAGTAGCGTATTGTCTATACCATATGTCATATACCTACCTATCTCTTATCCAGTTTTATTTATAAACCTAGATGATCTTTTGGCCTTAAAATATCCAACAAAGTCGTAAATATTCATTTTAGAACAGTTTTCTTTACCAGTGACAGCTAAGTATGTGTTAAAATGGACCCGGTATTGAATACATCACGCAAGGCCCAAATTAGTCTTGAAAGCGAATGGAGGAAGACCAAAGCAACGTCGCCGACATTTATAAATATCAGGTTAGGAAATACCATCGCGTAGACTTAGAATAATGTTATTTTTAACTGTTTACCTTATGTTGAACTAAATTGAGAAATAACGTTGCGTATCTTTCATGTTTTATTTTATTTCAAAGTTTTGTTGCTTAATCGTCTTAGAGTAATTTCTAAGATCGTTATTTGATATATGTAATTATATCTTAGTAATTTTATAGCTTGTTGTGTACCTACATGAACTTATTCATCATAACAGCCCATTCATGTCCCACTGCATGGACGGGTCTCCTTCCGTGACGGAGGGATACTTGGCCTACTAATACCACGCTGGCTAGACGGATTTGTATAGGGTTTAATTTCAAGTTTTCCTTCTTTTTACTTCGTAAGGATAATATTCACGGATAGTCCTTTAGTCGGTCTTTACGACACCCATGGGATGAGATGGGGTGGTGACATATTTTAGGTACCTATTCTTACTCCGTCACCACACGGAGATTTTTAACTACGTACGAATTAAACATTAAAGTTACTTTTTGAGTGGAAGAGTCACGGTGTTTACACGATGAATAGGCCGACTCGACTGGTGTAGTACCACCCTTTTACAGAAAACCGACGTAAAGCAGCAGTTTCTCTTACTGCTGTGTTTCGCTCGGTGACTGTAAAGCACCGGAGGCCAAAGTATACCCTTTCCACTTAACATTATGTGACGACCTCTGTGGCGTAGTGATTATATAACATGACTGCTACGCAGAGGTCTCGGGTTCGATTCCCGCTCAATGCAAATCTTTGTGTGCATGAACATGATTGTTTGCATTGGTCTAAGTGTTTCTATGTATAATATGTATGTATTTACAAAAAAAAAAGTATTTAAGTATGTTTATCCGTTGTCTAGTACCAATAATACAAGTTCTGCTTAGTTTGGGACTAGATGGCGTTGTGTAAAAATGTGAGGAATATTAGGTGGACCTCTGGCTTGCCTGGCGCCTTCAAGCTACGTTAATAAGTTATTCAAATGATAATATAACGAGCCTTAAAAAAAAACAATCTAAATACACAAAATATATAAAAGGACTATACTACGATACTAATAATCTCTTCCTGAGAATAGAAGATGGCTTGGTAACCTACTAAAACCTCGACGACCAGACCGGTTGCAAGTTTTTTTTATCAAATAAATTTGTCACAGGCATAAATTAACTTAAAAATTATGTGAATTTTCCTAAAATTGCTAAATTATCTATTAAATAATAATATTTTTATATAATACGTTATTTATTCATCTAATAACCAAGCTTGCTTAATTTGCACAAGCAAGTGTCACATTGACCTCAACAAAATTAAGTCTATTACTAAATAAGAACGTTGTTTACTTATATAATAATATACACTTTGGTTCTTCTTTATTTATTTACTTATTTTAAGTTATACTCACAGGTTATACTAGTGTGAATAGACGTAATTAATATCAAGTAGAGGCATTCTCTACCAACCGCTCTACAGGAGAAAATGTAATAAACAAAGATGACATCTTTCAATGTATGAAAACTGCATATTGTAATATTCCGCCATTTCGTCCACTCCAGGAATGGAACCTTTTCGGGTTTCTCTTATCTATTAAATAAACATACTTTTACCACCCAGATGCAAACACGCACATAAAGATTTGCACTTGTCAAAGGTCGTCATTTGTTTTGAAATGTAGAGTCTCGCAATTTTTTTATTTATCTGGATTATAGTTCACTAGCTTTTGCCCGCGGCTTCGCTCACGCTAAATTCGGGGTAGCACTGTTCCCCGTTCCTGGACACGAAAAAAGTAGCATATTATGCTACTTGAAGAGTACACACGGACATAATATGTTACTCTCCATCCCTTCAACTATCTCCACTTAAAAAATCACGTCAATTCGTTGATCACTTTTGCCGTGAAAGAAAGACAAACAGACACACTTTCCCATTTATAGATAGATACGTATTTGGGTATTTCTATGATTTCGTGCTAATCACATGTCTGTGTATTTTTTGGAGAAAATACACATGCTGAAAGTCGTGAAATATTTTTGTTCTAAAACTGAGTTCTATAGCTATATTGGCACGTTTTAATTGCAAGTAATTAGTAATAATTACTGTATAAAAATAATAATTTTGTTGCTCAAATTTCATTACCATCAGTGTCCTTTCTCGTGAGGGACTTAAAAAATATTAAATATTTTATTCATATTGCTTTAATACTACATAGTTTTACTTGTGTAGCCTCATGTTAAGTATAAGGAATAAGTTTATGCATTTAAAAGTTTACATACTGTTATTTTATAAGCCCACGGTGATAAAAAATAATTGTAGAAAAAAAAACTCATTACCTTCGGCTCGTCTTGAAATACAAAATATCAACCTGTTTAAGCGTCGTATATGGATTGTCTTCCCTTCCCCGCACGGTTCTTTGCCAATCAGTCGGCGAGAGACAGCTGACAAGGAAGCACGCGTGTCATTTTTTGTGGAAATTTGAAAAACATCGTCTTAAAATCGCTTTGCCGTCTTTTTATTTCATTACCACCAGTGGATTTTTGATGTAAGTAAATGTTGCGTTTTTATATTATTAATATAGAAATCTTTGTAATATGTTTTTTTATATTTAATATTATTCTTAAGTACTTATCTCGATGATTTATGTAGAATAAAATCAAAACTGTTTAAAAAATTCATTACCTTCACTTTTATTACCATCAATTTCCTTCAGTTACGTAGGAGACGGTAATGAAACAAAAAAGAGGGTAATGAATTATTGCATTTATTTTTAATAAGTACAACAAATACAAATAACTTTATTGATTTCTCTCACACAAATTATAATTTAGTACATTATAACATTTTTTTTTACTTAAACATAAAAGTACACAGCAGAAATTGACAATACCTAAACAATCTTGAGCATGTTGTTGTAAGCATATAAATATAGATCTTTGTCTGTATTTTGGAAAGTGTGTGATGTGTGTAAAGCGTGCGCGCGGGTGCTTGTGTGTATGTGTGTTCGTGTGCGTGTGTGGTTGTGTGAGTGTGTGTTTGGTTGTGTGTGTGTGTGGTTGTGAGATTTGTTGTGGGAGTGCGTGTGTGTGTGTGTGTGCGGTTCTGCGAATGGTTGTGTGTGTGTGTGTTTGTGTTCATGAATGTGTGTTAGTTAAATAGTAGGTTATTATTATTTATTTATATTATTAAGTGGTGCATTATAAAATAAATGAATTACAATAGATTCTTAGTTCGAGAGCTCCATTCTATTCAAAAATTTTGTTAACAATACTTCACACTCAGATTTCACCTAATTTATATGCGCTTTAGTTGTGAGTATTATTTATATATTGTATAATTTTGTTTCAGTTACAAAAATTATGGCAAAAACAAAAACAAAAAAAACTCGAGAAGAAAAAGCAGCGCAAGCAAGGCTAATTAATAATAATAATAGTAATTAAATAATAATTAATTTAGTAATTTAGAGCTAATGTACTATTTTCAGTGGTGTACAAATAAAGAAAATTATAACGTTAAGGGGCAAGAGAAAACTAAAATTGTCACCGTTAAGACTCGTTTGCAAGATTATCCTCTAAATGTTATTAAGAAACTAGAAAATTCTTTGAATTCCTACTTCAAACATTGTGGTAACATCGTAGTTCAATATAAAAATATTAAGTCTCTAAAAGCAACCATATCAAGTAAGGAAGTTATAATACATATAGATTTTTCGGAAAATTATTCAGTTAAATTTAATGAAGAGATACAAAGCTATCATTTTGGCGGCAGTCGCTTGCAAATTACTCTGCATACAGCGGTTTTTTATTTAATTGACCCAGAAACGGGAGTAATTAAAACCTACAGCGTTTGTAGTGTCAGCAAATGCAACCGACATGATGCGAGTGCCATATGGGCCCATCTCATACCTTTACTTGAGTATATAAGAGAAATATCATCTCTGATTAATACTGTCCATTTTGTATCTGACAGCCCATCAAGCCAATACAGGAATCGCTATATTTTTTTCGTAATAAGTCAATTACAACAAGATTTTCCAGAATTAAAATCAGTAACTTGGAACTATTTAGAGGCCGGACATGGCAAAGGAGCGCCAGACGGAGTTGGTGCCGTTCTAAAGAGAACAGCAGATCAAGTTGTACGGTTTGGTAACGACATTGACTCCCTAGAAAAGTTTTTGGAGCTTATTAAAGTGAACGTGAAAAATATAAAACTACTTCTTGTCACAGAGCAGGATGTCGAAGAGAAAAAATTTCCAGCAGTTGTTCAAGGATTTCATGGAACACTCGCAGTACATCAAGTAATGTGGTCCTATGACAGGCTACGAATGACTTTCCGAAAACTAAGTTGTTTCTTGTGTGAAAATGGTGTGATATGTGATCATAAGTACCATCTTGGATTCATGGATTTACCTTCTAATGATGAAATTGTCGATCCTACCCATTTCCAAGAATTTTTAATGGAAAACACGAAAGGCGTTCTCCAAGAAGTGCTTCCAAAAACTCCTGTTACTCAATTCCTAAATAGATCAAGCACTGAAGTATTACAAAATACGACGCCATCATCAAGTACAACTAAAAATAATGACAAAATCAAAATCCTTTCCGATGTAAAGGTACATTGGACCAACACTTCTTTTGTTGGCAATAAAATTAAGGCAACATGTAACAATAAAATCTTTCAAAGTGAATTCCATAAGTTTATTACTACAAATGAAGAAGAAGAAGTACAAAATAATCTTATTAAGATCTATAATAATAATAACGAGAAAATACACAAAAAAGTAAGAAAAAACTTTTTTTTGGATTCGGATGATTCTGATTTGGATATTTTTTAATTTAATTATTTTTAGTTAAGATGTTTTAATAAGAATAACGTTCCAAATAATTAAAAGTTCCTAAGATTTAGCTTTAGGTTATTGTTGCTGATCGAGTCTATTTTTGTTACTTTTTAAAAATTATAAAAAAAAATACTTTATTTTTTGAACTAAATTAAAAAAAAAGAGTATTTTTATAATTTTCAAATCTTATTTTATACTTTTGTAATGACTGATTAGGATTAATGAGTAAAAAATAATGTATGGTTGATAGAATATAGCAGATTGTTTTAGAAGTAGAAAAACATTTTTCATATAAGTAGGTGTAACATTTACCTACCTACCTAATTATATTCTTTGAAGAAGTTTATTTTATGATTTATTCAGTATAAGCTGTTATTATTTTATACTTTTCCAATACTGTATGACATGACTGATTAGTAATAAAATAATTTATTTAGTGGTGGATAACAAACTGTATAATTGTTTAATTAAAATACATAATTTCATTCATTTTAATTTTTATATTATTATCTTATAAAGAAACAAGTTTTTGTGATTGACATACACTTTAATAAACCCTGATTGAGTTACAACAAACGAGTTTTATTTTTACCATCATTACCAGTAACAAAATTTCATTACCTTAGTCCTAATTTCATTACCAGGGTTATAGATTTCATTACCTTGGTTTCTAATTTCATTACCCGATGAATCGTTTTCATTACCTTCTGCATAATAATGTTTTATCAGTCGATATCTTCATAAGTTATGTGTATAATTCACTAATAATTATAATAAACGTTTATATTTGCGTTACCGATTTATGTGAATGTATAAAAATGGACCTCCAAAAATTTCCCATAAATCTGTTGAAATTGCACCAAATCATAGAAATACCCATTTATTACTTAAACTGTTTATTTCCTGCAACTTTTACGGCGATCTCGGAGAACTATTCTTATCAAGATCTACAACATACTTGTTTACCGTGCTAAACAAACGATTATCAGATTAAAACTAGGTACTTACATACCTATACAATATTGTGAATGTGTAAAACAGGTCCTGTCAAATAAACCCGCTCTAAAAACTTCTAGGCTAACTTCGACGACCTTTGTGGCGTAGTCGTTATATTTAGAACACAATTACATGGCTGCTACGCAGAGGTCTCGGGTTCGATTCCCGCTCAATGCAAGTCTTTGTGTGCATGAACATGATTGTTTGCATTGGTCTGAGTATTTGTATATAATATGTATGTATTTACAAAAAAAAGTAAATAAGTATTTATTTATATCCTTTGTTCTGTTATCCACAAGCAGCCTAGCTTACTTTGGGAACATATGGCGCTGTGTAGAGATTACCGTGAGTAAAAAAAAACATAACTCCTGAAGAAATAGAGTTATTACCTTACGACTATTGATGACGATTCAACTATTGACTAGGGATTTGATGACCAAACATTTTCAAGCGGTTGTTGGAATTCCCGCATAATCCGCAGATAAACTGTGCAATTAATGTGAATAGAAGTTAATACTTAGTATTAATAAATATTTGTTTTTGCTATTGAACATTTAATAAAATGACGCTGTCTTGGTGACAAACCGGTCGTGTATGTACCTATTACCCGGTCACATTATCTAGAGACCTCGCTGGAATGCGAACCTCGCGTCCCGTTCTCCTTCCAACCCCCGCGCTCGCCACGGGCGTATTAGGGATTCGTCCGACGCGATGTGACGTCATCGACGCCAGGTCTCGAGATAATGTGACCGGGTAGTAACTACTTTTGCTGGTTCGAAGCTCACACAAGACAACACAGGAATCTATCCCTATCCCCTAGAGATTCTTATATCTTCTGTTTAATCAACTTATAATCTTTAATGTACTTGCATACTTTACTACTTATATACCGAAATAACCAGGTAACTTTGAAGATTCTTTCCAAAAAAAATATTTACAGGCACAGAGCATTAGTTAATTAGAATATGTACGTAATGACTTTAAGAACAAGCTTTTATTAAACAAGACAAAGAGTTATAGTTATATTTATCTCTTTAAAAATAATTGCAACCTAAATAAGGGAAAACAAACTCTTCTGTGATAATCACAGTAGCTATATACCTACTATTTGATCCCTGTCTCCGTGACTTGAGCTAAATTAAGAGACCTGCCTTTAGCTTGACACAGATTACAATGTGATCAAAAACACTGATAAACCGAATCTAGTACCCCAATGTCGTACGCACTTAAAAGTTCGCGGGTCAAATTTAATTTAAATGTCACAATTTAAAACGAAAGTCTTGCGTGATCTACGGACATGTGTAAGTAATTAACCAATACGCGGAAAAGTAATAAGATTGACCTCAGCGTTTTACGTACATAATAATATATCTATATTTTGTTTATAATTAATTATATTAATATGTTGTCCCTAAAGGAAAACGTGACGTTGACAGCATTATTGTCCTTAGGGAAAATAATATTGTTTAGTACGAACTGCGCCTTCATTAACGAGCTATTTTAAATTAAATAAGTAAATGTCAACACTAAAATGTGATTAGTACAAAGTTTGTAATGGAATTAAGTAATTATATTTGACAACTAAGCTAAACCTGAATACTAGAGACGATTTTTTAAATGTCGATGTGTGTTTGGCTATAATGGATTAGATTTTGCGAAATTCGTTTCAATTTAGTATTAATTTTTTGTGGCTATTATAATTATAGTTATTTTTATTCCTTTGTGTTTTTTTTTGCATGCTTTTACGTATAATATAACGCTTGACATATTCTGCACAAACCTCTATTACTCAAAGTCTCGCTGAAAGAAAACCTTGTACATTTCCTTTTTTATTTTAATTTTCTTTATTTACATTTTTCACATTAATTTACATTTTTAAATATAGATATAAAAATAAACACATTTAAAAATATAAAAAAGGTAGACCCACCAGCATCGGGTACAGGGACCAAGCTACCGGTGGTTAGGGCTCCAGAGAGAGGAACCTCCTCACAATACGTGCCGTGTCAAGCAGTACTGCCTTCTGCATCAGACCTATGATATTTTATATATTTTAATATATATAATTATTAAAATATATTATTATTAAATATATATAAGTATTATTATTATTTTAATTATTGTTACAGCTATTTTCTTCGATTACGTACCTAGAAAAATTAATTATTGTAACACCTATTTTCTTGCTAAAAATGCTTACCTGCTATAACCACGTCTTAACAATAACACACACCGATCAAGGAGCGGTACCTATTTTAAAAAAAAAGTGAACATTCTTCTTAACTTTTCTTTATCTGCCATTCATTAACTACCTACCTAATATTAGAGCCTAAATTTTAAAACAGGTCTGAGCACTCAAGACGCTAATTAGCCTGTTTACGTCACTCAATCAATACTGGATCACCGTTTGATATAACAATAGATGATGCTGTCACAAACAATAATACTTCCCTATTGTGTATTTGAACAAAATTGTATTAACAATGTGAGAGTCTGTACGATGTTGGTTCTGATGACCTAACTGTTTCGTACATGGTGAGGAAATACAACAATAACAGTCCACTTATGATGCTTTGGATTATATAGATCTTATGTATCGTTATTTGTTACGGTTTTTCTAGGCTGGATACTAACTACGTGATTTTATTTATGAGGATCCTTATTATTATGGCTAAACTCAGGAGAATTTTGCAGGTTTTATAAATGGTAATTATGCCTTTTGAATAGAGTGTAAGACAGTGCTATACCTACTCAAACTCTTACTTATCTCATCTATCCAACTGAGGATGAGCTACAAATTCAGATTTAAACGACTCATTGTTCTACTAAAATTCTAATTTTCCTAATCAGTATGGTAGATTTAGTAAAGAGACCAACAAATATTTATAAACTAACAATAAATTAATAATAGGGAAAAACGGTGCATGTCTTTCAAAAATCTTTGATTCACCAACTCTACATTTACCACCGTTTAATAACGAATGTTCAAATTATTCTGCTAATTACCATAGGTAGCGCATGATTGCCAAAACTCAGTTTTACATAAAATAGTAGCTAATATTTATTCGTACAAATATAATAGAAATAACGTGTAATAGATTAGTCAGCATTCTACAAATTTAATTTCGTAATTGGCAAGCGCACCCCTCTTGGGATAACACTAACGATCAAAATGACGTACTTTTTATACCAAGCCCAAACGTACAAGTAATATTTTTGAGTCAATTCGCAGTAGTCATAACTGGACAGCATGTGGAGACACTCGAGGTAAACAAAAAAATAAAAAGAAACTACTCAAAATATTAGCAAAAGTAAACAAACATAATATAATTATTTGCAGAACTGATAGCCGTGTAGTCAGCGATGACGTTGACAATGAAAAAGAAATTCAGCCAGAACCACCCAAGAAGAAAAGATTGAAGAAAAGTATCATTAAAGATTATTTAGTTGACTTTACTGCGAACTCTAATCTTCATGGACTCAAATATATAGGAGAAAAAGATAGGACCTACGTAGAGAAGTATGCTATTGATTAAAAAGGGTATTTTTTCAAATTATTTTTACCACAGTTTTTTGTAATATTATTTCCTTTTTATCAGAATCTTTTGGCTGTTCATGTTCACATGCTGTGTGGTCCTTTGTGCTGGTTTGATAAGGAAAGTATGGATAAAGTGGAATGAGAGTCCCGTTATTGTGAGTTTTGCCGAAAATCCGACTCCCGTTTGGCAGATACCTTACCCAGCCGTGACCGTGTGTTTTGAAACGAAGGCAATGCAGAGTAAATTTAATTTTACAGAATATTACCATTTGTATTTAAACAGCAAAGATAATTTGACTGAAGCTGAGTAAGTATTCGTTTCATAATCTGTTTCTAATAATTAATAATTTAAAGTAAATTTAAAATATTTTTATTGCTATTTTACATTTTAGACAGTTTCTATATGAAGACATAACCATGGTCTGTGACGATCATTTAGCACCGCCTAATGGAAGAAAATTTTCATCTGGTTATGATACGGTTGAAAATATAAAATCGGTTAGTATTAACTAAATAAATTCTTTCAAAAAGTACTTAAATTATCTTCGTTTAGGTTCAACTGTGGTTCAAATATTTATTACATTTTTAGGTTTCTCCAAATTTGACTGAAGTTTTCTTCGGATGTAAATGGAAAGATATTCCTAGTCAAAATTGTTCCGAACTATTTTCTCCTATATTGACGGAGGAAGGACTCTGCTACACATTTAATACTTTGGGTGCCGATGAGATGTTCAGAGTTAACAAGTAAGTTTGTGTACAACTCTTCTCAACAAAAAGATAGAGTCATAGTTTTACGCAGTCCTAAAACGACACTGTGCACGTTTTAGTTAAGTCCAACATAAATAGATATTGTACTTAAATGTCCATTTTAAAAATTAAAGAACTCGTTAAGTTATCTTTAACTAACTTGAGTACTTACAACTATTGAACTAATTATTATCTATGTATTTATTGTATGTAGTATCTATATAAAAACTAACGTGTAAATAAAAATTAAGAGTCCGTTCGGTACTTATTCATCACCAATGGCAAAAATATAATATTTTTTTGTCGTAACTTACAACTTTAGTAGATAAACATTTGAGTTCGGCAGAATAGGTACCTAAAATAAACCGATGAAATTACTGACGACAATTTTTAGGTAGATAGCTGATTCTTAAAAGAGTAACTGAAACTACTTTCATTTTATAGAATTTAATAGAAAACAATAATAACCGTGTAAATTTTACCTAATTATATAAAAAAAATTTTCGTGGCGAAGTTACAGGTTGCGATCTTTAGGCCTAAATAAATATTAAACAGATTGTGTTTATAATTTGTAGCTTACATACAGACTATCCTTATTTGGAACATGACAACATGGCAGAATCCTGGAGTCTTGAAGAAGGGTATGAACAAGGAACTCCCATAGAAACTTATCCACATAGAGGCTCCGTAAGTGATTTTCCCGATATTTACAGAAATAGTCGATTTTTGACTATTTTTCAGAGGTACTTTGTAATTAATGTTTTTAGTTAGTAAGTATTTCTTGAGATTGGACTATTTATTATTTTCTCAGTACTTATCTAACATTATCAAAGATTAAAAAATCTAGGTATTATATGATTATATAATAATTTTGTGCTATTATAGGGATACGGTGTAAAATCAGGTCTAACATTTTTACTAAAAGCTAAAGAAATAGACTTGGATTATTTATGCCGTGGTCCTGTGCAAGGATTTAAGGTAAAAATAATATTATTTAACCAAACATTGATTACGGCACGTATTATTGCAATTTGCACAGTATAAAAACATTTCCTGTGATGATTGTAGATATTGTTGCACAACCCAGCTGAATTACCTAGACTTTCGCAACAGTACTTCCGATCGCCACTATCGCAAGAAGTAGTTGTTGCGGTGAAACCTAAAATGATGACCACTTCGGAAGGACTTCGACCTTACGAGCCGACTAGGTACGTATTGCAATGTATCTTTTAAGTATAAAATAGATAATTGCTTTATTAAAGATTATGTTTACGTTTATTTTATTTACGCCCATCATCATATCAGTCAATGAACGTCCACTGCCAAACATAGGTCCCCACTGAAAATTTCCACCCTGCGCCGTGCTGTACAATATAATATAAAATTAATATTCCTCACACATTCATACAACGCCATCTAGTCCCAAACTAAGAAAAGCTTGTACTATAGGTACTATAGACAACGGATAAACATACTTAAATACTTTTTTTTTTGTAAATACATACATATTATATTAAATTATATTATTTATATTATATATTATACATAGAAAACACCCAGACCAATGCAAACAATCATGTTCATGCACACAAAGATTTGGATTGAGCGGAAATCGAACCCGAGACCTCTGCGTAGCAGTCATGTTATATAACCACTAAGCCAGAGGTCGTCTAAACTAGCTACCCCATTCATCGGTTTCCCGCCGTCCTAACTATGTCGTCATTCCACTGTGTAAGTTGTCTCCCAGCCCTGTCTTCCGATCCGCAGTCGCCACTACATACGGTACGCCACAAGAGGGAAAACTTGAAATTAAACCCTACACCAATCCGTCTGACCAGCGTGGTATTACTAGGCCAAGTATCCTACAGTGGGACATTAATGGGCTGTTATGCTTATGATAATGAGATAAAATGCTTACTTATCTATGTTTAACAAAGTTAAAGTAATATTTCGAAACAGCACCAGCGTCCCAAATGAAATGCTCCTATTTGTATGCTTCCCTGCTGGTCGTTATCTCTCGTTCACCTATTTTTGTCATAATGTTTCTACACACCTAATTAATCACTTTTCGGATGTTTTTTCCTTATCATCACCTAACGTTTCATATTCCGTTTGACATAATACCTATGCTCATTTATTTTTTTACTTATTTGAAAGATAATTTTAAACTTTGAAAAGTTTTCTTTCCCATACCATGACATAAATATATTGTGTTTACATACCTACATGGGCCTTACTGTATTTATAACATAACATATGTATAAAATATGTAGACGATGTTACATGATAAATAAGGAAATATAACTCCTAAATTTTATTAAGTTATTTAATTTAATTGGCAAATAACCTTCGGTTCTGCGGTAATTATTAAATTGAGATCCGCTTAAAATAAAGTAATAATGTGAAATATGTAAAGAATTACGTAAAATTCATTTCAAAGTTTTTGGTCATAATGTGCCCGTACAGAACTGTATACTTACAGATAGAATAGAAAAGTTTAATTAATGTATACCAAATTAAATGGTAGAGTCGTGAGGAAAGTTTGTATTTTAATTTTCATCAGTTCTGCTATAGTACAGTCAAATAAGGCTTAAATAGGGGCAAACCTCGGAACGGAAGCGAATAAGCTGTAGATTTGCATAAACCTTTGTTTTGGTGTACTAATGACTGGTAGAAAAGTCTCATATTATGATCACGTGTCTGCGTCATAAGTTATTCAAGGTCAAAGGTCACGAAAATCAGTTTTTTCCCATTACCTCGTTTTCTATGGGAAATACGCATTTAATGTCATTATAAATATTGTAGATCATACAATTGTCTACAAAAAATATCTGAACACTTTTCTCCTAAAAAGCATCGCTTTCGAGATATCGTGACTTTAGAGCGCAGGAAAGTCGTATTTTCGACTATATATTTATTTTAATATTTATCAATGTTTTCCCTTATAAGTAATACTCCAGTAAAATAAGCATTCAACCTCGGAATGGAAGCGAATAAGCTGTAAATTTGCATAAACCTTTGTTTTGGTGTACTATGACTGGTAGAAAAGTCTCATATGATCATGTGTCTGCGTCATAAGTAATTCAAGGTCAAAGGTCACGAAAATCAGTTTTTTCCCATTATCTCGTTTTCTATGGGAAATACGCATTTAACGTCAATGTATATATTGTAGATCATAAAATTGTCTACAAAAAATATCTGAACACTTTTCTCCTAAAAAGCATCGCTTTCGAGATATCGTGACTTTAGAGCGCAGGAAAGTCGTATTTTCGACTATATGCACACACTAGCTTTTTCCCGTGATTTCGCTCGCGTTTATAAATATTGTGAAAAATAAGGCTTATTTCAATATATAGTAGCATATGCATGCTTGGTCTCAGCCTAATCGGTTTGAAATTGACAAAGTTACATACAAACTTCCATCCCCTATCTTATCCCTTTAGGGGTAGAATTTATCAAAATCCTTTCTTAGCGGATGCCTACGTTATATCATCTACCTACATGCCAAAATTCAGCCAGATCTGTCTTGTGGTTTGGGCTGTGCGTTCATAGATTACTATGTGGTAAGAGTATTCCTACTGGATGGATCATAGTTATCTATCAACGCACAGCCCAAACCACTGGACAGATCTGGCTGAATTTTGGCATGTAGGTAGATGTTATAACGTAGGCACCAGCTAAGAAAGGATTTTGATAAATTCTTCCCCTAAAGGGATAAGATAGGGGATGGAAGTCTGTATGTAACCTTGTCAATTTCAAACCGATTAGGCTGAGACCAAGCATGCATATGCTACTATATATTGAAATAATCCTTATTTTTCATAATATTTATAAACGCGAGCGAAATCACGGGAAAAAGCTAGTGTGTGCATATAGTCGAAAATACGACTTTCCTGCGCTCTAAAGTCACGATATCATGCAAGCGATGCTTTTTAGGAGAAAAGTGTTCAGATATTTTTTGTAGACAATTGTATGATCTACAATATTTATAATGACATTAAATGCGTATTTCCCATAGAAAACGAGGTAATGGGAAAAAACTGATTTTCGTGACCTTTGACCTTGAATAACTTATGACGCAGACACGTGATCATATGAGACTTTTCTACCAGTCATTAGTACACCAAAATAAAGGTTTATGCAAATTTACAGCTTATTCGCTTCCATTCCGAGGTTGAATGCTTACTTTACTGGAGTACTACGTGCCTAAAATTCCTCCGGTACTTATTATAATTTTTTGTGATGGTCGTTTGCCTTTTTGCTAAGTTTAATAATATTTTTAAGACCAGATCATGACGTACTTAGTCTTAATAATTAGAGGAGGTTTAAGTTCAGCAGTGGATGATAAATTTTATTTGACAGGAACTTTTTTTTACTTGGCAACAACGTTTCGTTATTTTTTTTAGGCATCAAAAATGTATTTACTTCTTTTGTCATAAGATAACGTCGAAACTCAGCACCTACCGAGATTTCGTAAATACCCAATTTGCGTGTTCCATTAAATAATGTCTAATGTAATTTATTAACAATATTTTATTGTTTATTGATCGTTACAGTCGTATTCTTTTTTTACTTATCAAATCAAACACAATACATAGGAATATAAATAGGCTTGTAACGTCGCATGCCTATTTCATAACATCCTTTAAACTCCGAAGGGCTTCATCCTTAAAAAAAAGAAAACAACCTTCAAGTAAACGTAAGGGAGGGAAAACAAGTTAGGCCAAGTTTTCACGTGTTTTTTTACACGATATTGATTACGTCACGTCAATGCCTTGCGCACGAGGCTATTATGTTAATGATTTTATTCAATATTTTCTTAATCATGTTATTTTGTTGTCCGTGTTTCTTCACTCCTTAAACTTTTTTTTACATGACAGGATGTGTTAGTTTGCCCGAAAAGGCCTAGATAAGAAAAAGCAATAAGATAAAGAAATAAAGGACTTTTAAAATTACGTTGACTAAACTTCTACAGGCAGATATAAAGTAAAAGAGTTATGCCGTCTTTCGTGTCGCTCATCATCATTGTATGATCTACAATTTACCGTTCCAATTATATAATAACTAACGTTCTTACTTCTGTGATGTGTACTTATTACCAACATGATTAATTACATCTTTATGTAGTCAATTTATAACATGATGACAAAAACGATTTACTTTTACTGTTTTTCACAGGCGACAATGCTATTTTCCAAGTGAACGCTATCTACAATACTTCAAAGTGTACACACAAACTAACTGTGAGATGGAATGCTTATCCAATTTTACTTACACTCGATGTGGATGCGTCCATTTTGGAATGCCATGTGAGTATTTTACGTTTAAAATTATTTCTAGTCCATTTAATTACTTATTAACTATGACCTTTTTGATATTTAAAAACCAAATTCAACAAAAAAATGTTCCGCAGGAATTAATTACGACAAATTTAAGGGTATAGTAACAGTTGTGGCTTGCTAGTGTGCGGATCTCCTCATACCTATCTAATTTGATTACGTATGTGGTCTTAGTCTTATTTCTTTGCATTACATTCTACTGAAAATACAATTTGTTTAATGGTCTTTGTTTCGTAGACACTTAACGTTATCTAGGTACGTTACGTTTACGGGTAGTTACAAATACAAATAAGTACTTCTCTAAAATTTATTTTTTGTAAAACTCGGCATTACGCCATTTTCAACCCTTATAAATAAAATACAAGGTAATTTGCTTGTGGAAAAGTTTTATAAAATTAATGAAAATTAAATGTTAAAAGTAGGTAGGTATATGAAATGGAATGTTTAAAACATAACGAGGAAAACGTGACAAAAAACCGTTTAATATCGGTAGGATTTCCCTTTGCCACCGGAAAAGGTATGTCCTTGTAGGTTGCTATGCTATTAATTACTTTTAAGTAAATAAAGCATGTAAATTCTCGTTCCTTAAAAATTTTGAAAATTCGGTTAAGTTAACTTTTAGTTGTCAAATTGTCATTGTCACACAATAGGTAAGACAATTTGAGAACTAAAAGTTAGCTTTTTAGCCAAATTTTTAACGATTTTAAGGAGCGAGAATTGACATGCTGATTAAATATTGATTAAAACATCAATTAACAATAAAACGAAGTAGGTAGAGGGTAAATTATGGAATTTGATAAAAAATTCAAATATTCACTACTTATTAACCCTTCTCTTTTTGCAGTCGATATAAGCAAAATCGGTATTCTCAAACTTTAAAGTGACAGTTATTGTCGCATCTTCATTGTGTATCTTAATATTGTGATTATAAAGCACTTTGTTTCAGATGGACCAAATATGAAAGTGTGCAACGCAGGAAGTAGAGAGTGTGTAAAGAAAGCTCAGAGTAAGTCATTGACCACACATATTGTAGGTATACAAGATGTCCGTGTGGTGACGGAGTAAGAATACTAATATGTCACCACCCCATCTCATCACATGGGTGTCGTATAAAACCGACTAAGTGACTATCCGTGAATATTATCTTTACGTTATAAAAAGAAGTAAAACTTGAAATTAAACCCTATACCAATCCGTTTGGCCAGCGTGGTATTAGTAGGCCAAGTGTCTCTGAAGAGGCCCGTCCCTACAGTGGGACATTAATGGGCTGTATATAATATAAGCATTACTTATTCTTAATCAGCCATCTTGGAGACAAGACTAATATTTTTTTTTTTCTAAACAGTGGAACTGGTTACAATCGACATAAAATCTCGGCTACAAAGTTTAGATTCACTAGAAAATGACACTGAGTCTCTTGGAGAAGCGTTCAAAGTATCCTCTCGATGCCAATGTCTCCCAGCTTGCACATCAATCGAATACGAGGCAGAGACTTCTCAGGCTGACTACGATTGGGCCGCTATATTCAGGGCTTACAGGCTTAATATAACTGATGATTTAGATGGGTGAGTATAGAACTATGGAAAAAGAGTAGAGTAACTACGTTTTTCTTTATGATTTGGGCGTCGATCATGACATAATTAAAGCGCTAATATAGTTTGGGAGTAAATAGGTACTCATGAAATGATTTAAATACGTAGGCCCTTTTTTGCTGAATTTACACAAAATGTCAGTCCCTACTCCTAAATCGGGAGCATTTTAACGTTAAATTAAACATTAAATTTTATTATCTTTACTATACCTACCTATTAGTAAATAGACGTCAGCAGACATTTCTGCTCGACATACCTGCTTCAAATGTGTAAACATTAATATGGTAATTCCTTTATAGGGCATTTTTGATCTATTATTAAACAAAAATATATTTTATCCTAACTAATAACAAAGTTTCAAATGAAGAATTAAATTGACTTTCAACCGTATTGTGCTTAAGATAAATACTATATTGGTCTTGCCGTACTTGCAGCTTGAGTTATTCTCGCGTGATGGTATTCTTCAAAGAAGCCCAGTTCATCACATCTCGTCGATCAGAGCTCTATGGTCAGACAGACTTCCTTGCCAACTGCGGAGGTCTACTTGGATTGTTCATGGGCTTCTCTATACTCAGCGTCGCAGAAATCATTTACTTCTTAACTTTGAGGTATAAAACACATTTATTGTAGAACTTAGATTTATTTAGACATAAGTTACTATATTCTGCTGCCAAAACTATAAAGTGGCCCCGAAAATCACCATGAGAGTGAATTACCTACTTAAATAAATTGGCTCTCCATGTTCAAAGCTAAAAAAATTATATCTGTATTTATGTATAGACAGATATAATTTTAAGGTGCAGGAGGCCTATGTCCCGCAGTGGACGTCGAGTGGCTGATGTGATGATGATGGTATGTGTCTTGCTGTGAAAGAAGAAAAAAAATACATAAAACAAAATACCTAAGTACCAACGCGTTTAGTAAATAAGGCCAAGAGTCCATGTTTAAGGTCCATCCTTGTAGTGAGTACTACCATAGGTATGTCAGGTACTAGGTAAGGTACCTTAACCAATGAATAGAGAAAGCAAGGTAACGCAACAGTTTCGCAGCTAGTGTTTTCATTATAGATTTCACGCTTAGAACATAACATTACCTACAACACATACCTAAAGAGATTCTTACGAACATACTATAGCTGCGATCAATGTGCGGTCATACTGGTACACCCAACCCCATAAGGTTTGTAAATTAACATCAAGAGTTCATTAAGGAAAACAAGGCAGATCTTCGGCACATTGAGTTATTTCACTTATTTTTTCCGTGTCACCCAATAAATTCTATATTTTATGAAACAAAAAGCCTTTGAGCTCCTCTTTTCTAGCCCTTGGCCCTCTCCTTTCCATTTCTCTACTGACCGTTTTTTGTTCACCAAAGAAAGCGAGGCGAGCGAGCGAAGCGAGGCGAGCGAGCGAAGCGAGCGTGCGAAGCGAGCGTGCGAAGCGAGCGTGCCGCGACAGCGGCCACCGACGTGCAATGCATTTCGACATTTACTGGGATTTCATAAAATCCATTATGATTTCGTGAAATGACGTTTCCTCATTTCCCTGCGAAATATAGATACCGTAATGTTGTTGTTTGATTTGCAGGCTTTGCTGCGTGTTGTGGCGACGTCAGAAACGTTTGGAGGCCAAAAGAGCATCAATCGCTGACCCAAGCCTCTTCAAAGGAAAACGATTAGATTAGATAAGAATTTTAATGTCATACCTACTTTATACGCCCGAGTTCATCTAGTTTCTAACTGAGGATTTAAATCTATAATTGCCTATTTAGATTTCTGATTTTATGTTACTATATCTGGTGTTAAGCGGTTCATAAGTACTTACCTATTGAATTTCATGGTGGACAAAATTTAGGGTCACACACATTAGAAAAATTTAATTACCTACTCAGATATGTTTACATCATTAGATTTTCTATGTACCTAGACCTACCTGTATTTAAAGTCAATTCTCCCAGTTAATTAACCTAATACTTAACGGTAATTTCTGAGAAATAACTGAAATTCAGTAACAACTTTAACTTTTCAACTCTGTCGTGCTTATCTTGTCACGAGATATTCTGAATGCGGAAGAGTAGATACAAATAGGTCCCTGCGTTTATGAGGTGAAAGGAACCAATACTCCGCAAGCTCGGAACATACTTAGATTTTCAGCAAGTATTCTGGGATAGCGAGTAAATATGTTAACGCATTTAGAACTATAGATTCTTGACTTGTATCGCTAGAAATAGAAACACATAATTGTGACTACTTGGTACCTACCTATTTGTAGTTTTGGTTTCGAGTAAACTTCGGAATAAATGCGCCTATTTGATTTCGGTGACAAATTTCATTTAGTAGGTATAGGTACGCTAGTAAGTAGTACCTAAATAACTGCTTATCAATCAAACGGCCAAGTTCAAGCACTCAAAAGTTAAAAATGTGCTGAGGCTTAAGACCAAACGCGAGATGTCTGCGTAGCAATCATTACTCTTTCACGAGGATCGTAGAAAACAACGAAGTACTGACAATTAGATTAAGGATAATCTAATATATAATATAATATAAGATAGATAATTATTTGTGTAACGCATGCACCATACTTAAAATAGCCCTACGTGGGGTTAAAGACACGACATTGTGCTCGGCAGGTAACTATAACACCATATACTATGTTTTCGGTACAAAATATTGCAATTTACTACTTTAGTTACAAATATAAGTATACCTACCTACCACAAAAAAAACATTTATACCTAGTTCACTTTTCATCTACGTTTTGTGTGAAAATGTAGAGCTATGTAAAAAATCCTTTTTTTTTTTAACTTTATACTTAGTAGATACTTACATTAAACCTATGAACTCATCACTATTCGACTATAAATATGCAAAAACAAGGTTTTATAGTCCCAGTGAACTCGGGCTTTTAAATATTTTATCAATTATAAAATCACTTCCTAAAAATATCCATAGATAAATTTACTTATCGAGCACAGAATTTAAATATTGCATAAAAAAACAATTAATGTTAATGTAAGTCTGTTTTTGTCCCTTTTCACAGGTATTTTATTAAAAATAAGTATGTTTTTATTTATGCTCTACCTGAGCCCGCAGCGTGGCTCGTGTCGCTCACGTGTTTAGTACTAAAATATAATAGAAATTGTTTTTGGTAAATAATAACAGCTCCATAAGGCCCTGCGCAGACGGCACACTTTTTGTGCGATCGAGTCTGCGGCGCACAAAAAGTCTGCCATACATGGCATATGTTGGCATATGTTTGAGTTTTTTGTGCGCCGTGTCCGTTACTGCTTATAATTGCATAGGTTCTATTTTCACAGACTAAAAAGTGCGTCACGGATAGTCTGTCATCTGCGCAGGGCCTAAAAGTATAAGTAAAGACTTATTACTTATATAGCATATAGCATTTTATAAAACAAGACAGAATGTGATAATTTAAAACCAAATATTTCATTTATTACTTTTTTTTTTTTATTTATCTATTTAGGTAAGTACCTACATTAAACCATTTAGCTGCTCGGGGCAAACTTCTAGCCTTTAATCGATATTAGTTAGGAATTCCTGAATCGTATACCTAATATTATTTTCAATAGATTCAGGAATTCCCAACTAATAGGTATATCATTTTAGATATTATTTTAGTATACTTAGACAAACAGTACGGGTGCGCCAAAGTTCACCTAAAATTTCAACTCCTATAATTGGAAGTCCGAAAATTTTCTTCCTAACATTTTTCATCCTAACAATCGCAATTCCTAAAATTTTTGTCCCTAATCTTAATAATCCGAAGCATTCAACTTCATAATTTCAGTAGCAATAAACAACTATTATACTATTATTTGTTTTCCTATATTTTCTCAACATACCCATCATTTATACTATAATTTAAAGTCATATCTTTTTTATTTAGATTCCTTTTTATTTATAATAATCAATATTAAATACATTAATTTTGCGTAACTTTTTTGACAACATGTAGGTATAACATAATATACCAAAGACCAGAGTAAAACCAGAGTCCCTCTCCAATCATCCAGTCAAGATCCAGAAAAGAAATGGGTCCTATTTATAATTATTGGTTTAGGTTATGGTAAAACTGTGACCCCAACGCACGAGCCGAGCGAGCGCAGCGAGCGTGCCGCGGCAGCGGCCGGCGAAGTGCCAGAACCGAATTGGTCCTTTACTTATTGGTTTAGTTACGGTTACGGTAAACTATCAGGCCATAAGCATAACCGTGAACGAGTCCTGTTTTATGGATTTCATTCATTTACCTAAGACAAAAATATTCTAATAATTTTAATAAACAATAATTTAAAAAAATGGTTTAATGTAAAAAGTTGTTTTGTAATCACAAGAAATAGTATAAAAACAAATCTTTTTATTACTTTCACTTGGTAAATATTTCTTTCTGAGTATGAGAGAAAATATTATGGTGAAAATGTTTAGGGATAAAAGCGTTATGATAAAAAACATTATGAGTTTAAATATATTTACATAACGATATTATGAATAACGATTTTCGGAAACATGAGTGTTATGAACATCGCCGGTAGCAATACAAATATGTAGTATGAATGAAAACTTTAGGATTTAAAATTTTAGGAAGAGTGATCATTCGGATTACAAATCGTTAGGAAGAACATTTTCGGATGAAGAACTTTAGTTGAGCCAATATGGACCCAAACAGTACCTACCCATGAAGGTATAGGAATAGTAGAATAAAAAAACCATAAATCTATTTATTTTGTTTTTAACTTTATTTATTTACGAAAACTTTTCCGTATTAGGTACTAAGGATAGGTACACAAATTATGAATTTATAGTAGCTAATTTAAGAAAATAAAAACTTATAACAAATTGGAATGAAAATAAAACATTATTATCTCACTGTTTATTTATTATAATTAATTCTATACGGTGCTCGGACCACTTGGTTTTTTCTTAGGAGCGTAACCAATTCTGTTGTGTATTTCCTCAGTAGTTTTGGTTCCGGCCCCTAATGATTTCGGTGTATCCTCTTGCATTTCAGTAGTGGCAGTTGAAGAATTACTTCCTCGCTCTCTACAGTAAGTCTCATATTCCTGTAGATCATCCAGTTTCAAAACTATCTCGGTCAAAGGCCTCCGAATCATTTTATTTTATTATGGAATACCTAATCACAGTGATTTATCTGAAACAAAAAAATAAAAAGAATATAAAAAGTTACCTACCGTAAATTATTAAAACCTATGATAGCACCAGCTTGGTCTGCTCCAATATTACTTAGGCTACTTGTCTTCCTAGAACTAAATGGGTAAGCATGAAAGACCGTGGATATAATCAGTACCTAAACCATAATTAAGGAAACTTAAAGCCGTTAAACTTAGGCCCGTCCCTGCAGTGGGACATTAATGGGCTGTTATGATGAAACCATAATTTTATTTTATTCGGCACTCCGACATAGTTGTCCTATAGGGCCAAAGGCGGATGGGCGGCCTAAAAAAGGTTTCCCCTCAACAAAAAAAGTATTTCATATTCATATACTACAAGTATAATCAAATTATTACTCAATGACAACCAACAAAATACAGTATTTCGTTACATAGGGCGTAGTAGAAACTTCCTGAACGAATAATAAATTAATTTATACTAATATTATTAAAAGTTAAACAGTATTTGTTTGGTGTAACTCGATAATCACAGGAACTACTGGGGGGGCGTGTTGAAATAATAATAGTTCATTTATCGAATTGAGTACCTAATGTTTATTTATTTATTTATTTATTTATTAAACAAAAATACAACTAACTTTACAGGATTACCCTAATGCGATAGTGTATATCCAGGTGCTAACTTACAAAATATCTATCATAAATCTATACTCATATAAATATGTACATTATCCTTAATTAATATTCATAGATACTACACAATAAGTTACTCTTGTGAATTCGTTCAATGAACACGAAAACAAGTCAATTCTGTTCGCAACAGTGTTGAGCGTACGCAATGCCCGCGACAAGGGTGCTCGCTGCAGCAAGTTAGTGCGCGCCCGCGGCACGTCCAGCAACGGAGGCAGACGCCGCCTCCCCACGTACTCGTCCGGGACACAAAATTGAGTTACTTGCAGGAGGGCCGGGTTGTGCAACGTACCGCTTAATACTTTCAGTAAGTACGTGGCCGACGCTACTTCCCTTCTCACCTCCAGTTTGTAGTACCCTACCATACCTAGCACAAATAGAGTCGGGTACAAAAGTGGGTACCCAGGATACACTCCATAGTGTTTCAAATAAATAAATCTAAGGAATTTATTCTGAATTCTTTCCAGCATAATTTTATACTTGTCTTCGTGAGGAGACCAAATAAAAGAATTATATTCTAAGTGACTCTTCACTAGAGCCTCATATAACGCCTTTAAAGCTCTAATATTCGTGAATTGACGCGCTTGACGCAGAATAAACCCTAAATTACGGTAAGCTTTTTTGCATACCTCTATTACATGCTTCCTGAAATTTAAATCGGCCGTGAAGCCGACTCCCAAGTCCCTAGCCTCCGTGACACGCTTTAATGAAATCCCATTCATGCAGTACTGATGGTGGCGTGGAGACCGCGCGCGGGTGAATGACATCACACTACATTTTGCCACATTGAACTGGAGCTTATTGTCCCTACTCCACTCAACAACTCTGTCAATGTCCTGTTGCAGAATAAGGTGGTCAGAGTCCTGCGTGATTTCTCGAATTATCTTCAGGTCATCGGCGAAAAGCAAGGGTATAGAGTTATAGATAACGTCCGGTAGACTATTAATTGTCAAAATGAAAAGAAGAGGGCCTAAGTTACTTCCCTGGCTCACACCAGATCTGGTGAAATAAGGCTCAGAATGATGTCCGCCATAGTCTACGTATTGACATCTGTCCTTCAAATAACTAGAAAAAAATAATAGTGTATGGGGACTGCATCCTACACTAGCTAACCTTGATAGGAGGACATCGTTGTCGACCAAGTCAAAAGCCTTTTTAAAGTCAAAATATGCCACATCCACCTGCCTGCCCGCATCTATAGCTGGTACTAGAAGTGACATAAGATGCAACAAGTTTCCTGCTGTTCCCCGCGCAGGACGAAATCCGTGCTGCGCGTCGGACAACTGGGAACCTACCTGGGTGTAGATGTCGCTGTGGATGGCCGCCTCGAAGACCTTGGCTGGAGTGCATAGGACAGCCACGGGCCTGTAATCGCTAGGTTCCGAGCCACCACCGCCTTTCGGTACCGGTACGACACGTGTTAGTTTCCAACGACTAGGGAAGGAAGCGGTTTCTATACATGAGTTAAATAAATGTAGTAAAGGTTTAATTAATACCGTGCTGCAGTCCCTAAAAACGAAGGACGGTACACCATCAGGGCCGGCCGAGCTCTTGGGCGGCAGGCGGGCGAGCGCGCGCTGCACGTCGGCTGCACGAAGGGGCGTGAGGTGCACTCGCGCACTGTGCGCCGCCGCCGCCGCGCTCGCCGCTGCCACGTCTAGCGCCGGCGGCTTCGGGTTGTACACGGAATGGAAATACCGAGCGAACTCATTGGCTGATTCGTTTTCGTTTAAATGCCGTCCATTATTGACTAGCCTCCTTGTGGTGGTACTGCTTCTCCTAGACCTCATGTATTTCCAAAACGCGCGAGGATCCGTCGCCAGATGGTTTTCCATGCGAACACTGTAACGCTTATAAGCTTGTAACGTATCAGCTTTAACCCTCGCCCGACACTCTGAGAACGCTTCATAATCGACTAGTAATTTACTTGATTTGTATTTTTTATGCAATTTGTATTTAAGTTTAATGTCTCTAATAATATCGGGTGTATACCAGACCGGATAAGTATACCTAGAGTTACTCGTTTTTTTAGATGGGACGCAAATATCGAAAATTTCGTAAATTTTGTCATAAAACATCTTTAAGTAATATTTCTTCGGGATCATTTAAATAATACAATTCAGTCCAGTCTGTCCGTTGAAGTAAATAATATAAGTTGTGAAAGTCTGCTCTATTAAAATTCCACTGTCTATGAGTTGTATGAGAGGGCGAAAGAGGGGTCGAGGGCGCGGGGCGCGGCCCACTATCACCGAGCCCGATGCGCACCGCGAGCGGCGGATGGTAAGCATCCACGGGCTCCAGCGCCTCGTCCGCCGCGACCACCACCACCACGACATCACCGCGCACGCTCAACACTAGGTCCAGCTGTCGATCATTACAGTTAGGTATCGTGTTACATTGAACGAATTCACAATAAGCCATAAAATATTCAAAATAATTACTAACATTAATATTGCACGAATACAAATTAAAATCTCCTAATATGACTAACTTATTACTATATTTTACACACATTTTTTCTAATACACTAAACATTAAAAAATACTGTTCCTCATCGACCTTTGGTGGAATATAAACTGTACAGCAAGTAAATAAGTATCTATTTTGCGAATACACTGAAGCACACACTAGTTCAAACATACAATTATCTATATTTATATCGGTCGCCAGCGCCACTTGTCGTAGCTCGATACGCGGTGTGGCCACTAAAAGTGCGCCGCCGTGTTTCCGCCCATCTGCTCGGTCACATCTTAGTACTTGGTATCCAGACAGTGCGAATTCCGTGTTATCAATGGATTGATTAAGCCCTGTTTCCGTGATAGCAAATAGGTCTGCTTCCGATGATTCTAGCAATGATAGGAACTGAGTTGTTTTTGTTCGTAAACCTCTAACGTTTTGGTATAGGATGTTTATATGTCTATTGGGTTTGAAGCTGTGTTGTTTTGGTTGGGCGACGAAACCAATTCCAACCACTAATTTCTACATTTAGGGGCCACACTTCCGGTTCACAAAGTTTTTCGAACTTGCTTTCAGTGACACCTATCTTGAAAGACGTGTAGTCTCGTTCTGTCTTAGGCTTCAGTTTTTCTATTTCCATTTCCAGTTCGCTTCCTAATATGTTTATTAAATATTACTTTAAATCAGCATCAGTCGTGCCTTTATGTAAATATTTTTTACGTTCAACGGCTTTCAAAGATGCAGAAGATGTATTCCCACCTCTTATTATTGGCATACTCCTTTTCTTGTGCTGAACTTCTACCCAAGAGTTGTTCCTAGCTTGGGTTTCCGTACTCCGTAGCGTTTCCGCCGCCGCTATTCCCTTGGCCATCGCTGCGTAGGTACTCGGCGACGCTTGCGATGGTGGCGGCACGGACCCGCTCACCTGCAGCGCGGGCGCTGCGTCCGTAGAAGCGGGCGGTGCGCGCGGCACCGTATTATTATTTTTGTTATTACGCTGCGATGACTCTTGGTTAACAGTAGACACTGGCCTAGCTGCAGGGTTTGTTTGGGTTAGCTTCAAATTATCTTTAACTACTTGCCGCTCAGTTAACACCATAATTTGTTTTTCAAACGTGTAGTGTGAGCTGGTCACATACATCATCCGATAACAAGGAATAGATTACGGTTGTACTGTGACGTAGTAATAAAGATTAGCATATAAGATTCTAATATTGTATTTTATGATTCATTATTAAACGTGAGATCTAACTAATAACATCTCTTTTGATTTACCCAAGTCCCGTCCTTACATGGCGACCCTGCCATTTAAGGTTCGGTGTCAAATCCGGGCGTAGAGTACATTGTAATAGCTTAGTGAAACAATGGCATTAATTATTAGTTATTCGTGCAACACAAGTGTGGTGAATATTTTTAAAAATGGGCAAGACTCAAAGTAAAGAGGAAATCGTGATTGCTCAAAACGCTGCGGGTGGCACAAATGTAGCCGATATAACTCAGCTGCATCAGAACCAATCTATAACAAATTATATACTTGGAGTGATGTTGATCATCCTACTTTGTTGTGTATTTTACGGTATTTACAAATTATACCGACGATGTCACATAAGCTGGATGCGAGAAGAAATAGCCAGGAATGCGTTTAGGCGTTCTAGCACAAGGCGCGAGGCACGGAGCAAGGATACAAGTTCACACGTTTAGCCTTGAGTGAAAACTCGGTTAGACGAAAACCGCGTAAGTTTCAATTATGTGTTAAAAATAATTGGAAAAGTGTGGTGCGTGCGTTATAAAAAGTGCGGTATAACCAGTAATCGTAATTTAGTGTAATATAGAATTATAACCTTTTCGTTCTACTGTTTCTCGCTTAATTAAGAATGTATTTCATGAATAAGTTAAATGTCTGATTTAATAGAGATTCATAATATTATTAAAACTATTAAGAAAAATTTAGTAAAATTAAGTAAGGTAAAAAGAACAAAGAAGTTATTAGAGCAAAAATATTTAGAAGCTTCTGAATTATATGAAAAATATATTTTATGTCGTAGAGAATTAGAAACAGATGTGTCTCTAGGTTTTATTAAGCAGGAACAATTTAAGTATATTTTAGTTATATGTGACGAAATAGAGTCATACTTTCAACAAATTAAAAATTTTTGTTTAGAAAGCGAACAGGTATCTACCAAGAGCACCATGACTGAGTTTGACATGAAAACTGCAACTTCCCTTCTACCTGTGATGACAGGAGAGGAGGAATGTACTAAGAAATTGATAGACGCTATTGAATTTTATAGTGAAACAATAAAAAAGGACCATGAACCATTACTAATTTCATTTGTTCTTAAAACGCGACTAACTCGACATGCTAAACTTCGTTTGGCATCTAACTATGTTAATTCCACAGATCTTATAAATGACATGAAAAATAATTTGCTGACTAAGCAGTCTGCCACAGCCCTTCAATTGGAGCTGTTGCAAACTAAACAAGGTTCTCAGAGCATCGAGGAGTTTGGTAAGAAACTTGAGGATTTATTTGTTGAATTGACTATATCTCAAGCTGATGGAAAAGAGGACGCATATAAAATGTTTAGACCTGTCAACGAAAAAATTGCTATTCAGCGTTTTACAGATGGCTTGAGAAATGGTCGATTGAGTACGATTTTAGCGGCAAGGGATTACTCCGAGCTCAAGGACGTTATACGCGCAGCTAAAGATGAGGAACGAGCGCATCCAGGTCCCAGCACGTCCTCGTCAGAGACAGTCTTTGTCTCTCAACATGGAGGTAACCACAATAAGTTTCAGGTCGATAGATTTAAGGGACAAAACCGAGGTCGATACATTCCCAATCGTAACTATAGGCCCACTGCTCAGCCTCCTCCTAGGACTCAGGTACCTTTTAGGACTTTTAATCGAGGCCGTGGTAGAGGTTTTATTGACTATACACGCGGGCGCGGGCGTAATTACGGCCAGGCATCGAATTCATTTACCTCCAATCGCAATAGGAGTCATAATACATATTTATTAGATCAATCGAGTAGTGATAGTGTAGGCCCGTCAACAAACAATCAAAATTTAGATTTACAGTTTTTTCGATCCTAATTTTGTTTTAATGTGTAACCATAATAACTTCGTAGAATTGTGTATTTTTGATACCAAATATAGAATGCTAGTTGACACGGGCGCCTCTTTGTCAGTGATTAAATATGATGTAATACGAGAATGGAAGATTCCAATTCACCCAGAATACATTACCATTAATGGTATTGGTGGCAAATCGACCACCGACGGTTATGTTTACATACCATTTTCCATAAGCGGAAAAGTATTCAAACATAAGTTTTATGTTCTAAAGAATTTACCTTGTTTACAAGATGGTATAATTGGACAGGAATTTTTGAAAAAATATAATTGTATTTTAAATTATGAACATAACACCTTGACAATAAATGAATGCGATAGTTCGGTAACAATTGATTTAATATTAGGAAAATTAGGTAAAAAGTTATATATTACGGTTCCCCCAAGGTGTGAGAAATTTTTTCATATTAATTGTTTTACGAAAGAGACTTGCGTTGTATTCCCTAGAGAACTATGCGAAGGCGTATTTATTGCCGGAAGTATTTGTCAACCCAAAGAGGGACATATATTAATACAAATTTTAAATACACGTGAGACTGAAGTTCAGCTTAGTTATTTTAAACCTGAGATCGATAATTTATCTAATTATAATATTTGTTCATTTGAAAAACAAAATTTAAGCGGAGAAAGGGTTAGAAAATTATTGTCATTAATAAAGTTACAGCATTTGAATGAAGAAGAGTCCATAAGTATACAGAATATTTGTGCTAAATTTTCCGACGTATTCTACTTACCGGAAGACAAATTAGGCACTTGTAACCTTTATGAACAAAATATTCAATTAAAGCCACATTCGGACCCTGTGTATATTAAGCAATATCGCTTACCATTTTCACAGCGTAATGAAATTGAAAATCAAATAAAAAATATGATTTCTAATAATATCATAGAACCCGCGAGTAGCGAGTGGTCTAGTCCAGTACTACTTGTACCTAAAAAACAAGATGACAACAATAAAAGTTGGCGTTTAGTTGTTGATTTTAGGAAATTAAATGACCGCATAATGGACGATAAATTCCCTCTGCCCAACATAACAGATATATTAGATTCTCTTTCCGGTGCAATATATTTTTCACAATTAGACTTAACACAGGCTTATTACCAGGCAAAATTAAACTCAGACAGTAGAAAGTATACGGCATTCACAACACCCTCCGGTCAGTATCAAATGACCCGTATGCCAATGGGATTAAAGACAAGCCCTAGTTCTTTTTCCCGACTGATGACAGTTGCTATGTCAGGACTGAACTATGAAAAATGTTTTATTTATTTGGATAATTTAATTTGTTTTGGAAGAAATTTGGACATGCATAATAAAAATTTAGTTGATATTTTGTCTAGATTAAGAAAGGTAAATTTAAAATTAAATCCGGATAAGTGTGATTTTCTTAGGAAACAAATTTTATATTTGGGTCACGTCGTATCAGCTGATGGTATTAGGCCTGATCCAGAAAAAATTAAAGTCTTAAATAACTATCCAGTTCCGAAAAATAGTGACGAATTAAAACGTTTCGTAGCATTTTCTAATTATTACAGAAAATTTATTCCAAATTTTGCTGAAATTTGTGTTCCATTAAACAACTTATGTCGTAAAAATGTTATTTATAATTGGAATGAAAACTGTCAGAAATCATTCACTTTGTTGAAAAACTGTTTAGTGAAACCTCCTGTATTGCAATACCCTTTATTTGATGACAATAATACGTTTATTCTTCAAACCGATGCATCAGGATACGCTATAGGCTCAGTTTTATGTAATGCTGATCGTAGGCCAATAGCTTACGCCAGCCGTAGCTTAAACAAGGCCGAATGTAGGTATCCCACAATTGAAAAAGAATTGCTAGCGATAGTCTGGTCTGTTAAATATTTTAGACCATATCTCTATGGAAGGCGGTTTATTATAGAAACGGACCATAGACCTTTAGTATTTTTGTATAATTTGACAGATCCATCAAGTAGGTTATTAAAATTTCGTTTGTTATTGGAAGAGTACGATTATAAAGTAGTTTATGTGAAAGGGCGGGATAATGTAGCTGCAGATGCATTATCGCGCATAGAGTTGTCTAGTGAAGAATTACGGTCGATGAACGAACATGTCATATCTGTACTTACTAGAGCAAAGAGACGGGAGCTTGAGAATAATTCTTGTAATCGTACTTCGGTGTCTAATATTCCTAAAAACAATTGGACTGATCACCCAAGAGTTGTAGAAATGTTAAATTTACCGAAGGATTACACAGAATTGGTATTTATAAATGAAAAGGAGTGGATACGAATTAAAAAATATATATCCTTAGAGAACGGTGATTATGCGTATTCGTCGTCAAATCGCACTATTTATGTTAAACTATTTACTCAATCACAGTGTACACGAGCGGTCTCTGTGAGAGAAATGGAATTATTTTGTGCGAATTTAAAAATAGACACTTTATACGTAATTAAAGATGATAATAATATTAAAATAATTAAAGAGCTAGCTCAATATATAAATAAATTGCCTAAGTGGTCCGGACCCCGCTTATGTGTAGTAAAAGGCGTTAAAAAGATAATTGACGACGATACCAAGAAAGTTATTTTAAACGATTATCATATCCTTCCCACTAGTGGACACGCGGGGATAAGACGAATGTTATGTAATATTCGGAAAAAATATTTTTGGAGTGGACTAGAGCGTGACGTAACTAATTTTGTGACGAAATGTAGTAAATGCCAAAGGTTCAAATATTTAAATACAGTAAAAGAACCAATGGTCATAACGGATTGCGGAAACTCAGCTTTCGATAAAATATATATAGATTTAGTAGGTCCTTTACCAAGAGATAGTAAGTATAACTACATTTTAACGCTTCAGTGTGACCTCACCAAGTACGTCGAGGCGTATCCGATAGAGAGTAAGGATGCGCGTACGGTGGCCACAACACTGGTAAATAATTTTATACTTAGGTATGGCATTCCACGAGAGATTGTGAGCGACAGAGGAACCGAGTTTGTCAACACTATAATGAAAGAGGTATGTACTATTTTAAACATAAATCATTTACAGTCCACAGCATTCCATCACCAAACATTAGGTTCAATAGAAAATAGCCACAAACATTTAACTTTTTATTTAAGAATGCAAGTTAACAGTCATACTCAGGAATGGAATTCATGGTTACCGTACTGGTGCTTCTCATATAACACATCAGTACAGTCGAGTACAAAATTTACTCCATATGAACTAGTGTTTGGAAAACAATGTAACTTACCTTCCAATCTCAATACAACATTAGACCCGATTTATAACTTTGATAACTATGCTATTGAGTTAAAATACCGTTTGCAAAAGTCGCAAATGGATGCTAAAAATAATCTTATGAATTGTAAATTGGTCAGAAAAAGTAAATATGATAATTATGTAAACCCAATAAAATATAAAACTGGAGACTTAGTCTTAATAAAAAATGAAAATTGTAACAAACTAGAACCTTTATATTTAGGCCCATTTTCAGTAGTTAAGGATATATCTCCAAATGTTGTTATTTTAGTTAAAGGAAGAGAAAAAACTGTTCATAAAAATAGAACTAGACTTTATCAAGAATAGAATTACTTTTTGTACCCGTTTTGTTTGTAACTGTACGTTATCAAATAGTACTCATGTACTCATAACATTGTTTATGTTTAGCTTGTAAGCGTATCAATATTATAATGTCTAAGATCTTATAATTACATTATATAACTATGTTATACTTTATGGTTATATACAATTAGATATAATATTTGCTAATTTTTTTTCTCACTTTATTCACTAATTAAGTGTTTTTATTAATTATATTTAAAAAAAAATGTATTTGTATTATTCATTTTTTTTCTTTTTTTGATAGGGCGTGTGACGTAGTAATAAAGATTAGCATATAAGATTCTAATATTGTATTTTATGATTCATTATTAAACGTGAGATCTAACTAATAACATCTCTTTTGATTTACCCAAGTCCCGTCCTTACAGTACTATAACTATCATAAGATACTAAGATAAGACATTAAGATAGTAATATAGCTATAAGACACGTAGATATTAAGTATATAAATGGTGGTAAGATGTAATTAAAGGAGCATTCAACATGTCATCATAGTATCATTTACTACCCCACTTCTACAACATCTGACGAGTTCCGGTGCCCACTCCACATGGCGACCCTGCCGTAAGAAGTCTAGAAAAGCAGAATGAGATTCGGAACAGGTTATGGATACGCGGAAAACTAAAATAGAGGTACAAATATTAAATTTATTTTAAAATGGGTGGTTCTACTTCGAAGGAGGAAGTAATCATAGCTCAGACAGCTTCTGGTGGATCCAACAACGCAACAGCAACACAACAACAACTGTCAGCCATAAGTACAGTCGTTTGGTTCATGGCAGCGTGTTTTTTGGTTATTATTGTGAGCGCAGTGGGTTATCTCTACCGAAGGTGCCACATGAACTGGATACAAGGAGAAATAAATAAGAGGGATGTCCAGCGAGTGATGCAGGCATAACAAGAAGGAAGGAAACGTGAGTGAAAATCAGTGTTATTTTATGTTTGTGTACGGAATGTGTTTAAAGACTATAAGTTTATCATAATCGGTTATTATTAAATTATGGAAGTAGAATTAACTACAATTTTTGTACAATTAAAAAATTTAAGAGAAAATATTGTTAAACTAGGACCCAGTAGAAGGGTAGGAACTAATTTTGAAGGAAAAATTAACGAAATACAAACTTTATACGATAAATTTAAAACAATTATTTCGGGAAGTTGCAAATTTTCAACAGAAATTGTAGAATTAATTAATAAAATAGAGAAACTTTATTTAGAGACTATAAAATTCGAAAATAAGATTACACCGTCAGAAATGGGTACCGAGAGTTTTTCCCTGAGGACGGCCGTGGGGCTATTGCCTAAAGTAACGGGAGAAGA
This sequence comes from Schrankia costaestrigalis, assembly GCA_905475405.1. Lineage (NCBI taxonomy): Eukaryota > Metazoa > Arthropoda > Insecta > Lepidoptera > Erebidae > Schrankia > Schrankia costaestrigalis. Next base: position 9,209,558 of record FR997843.1, on the reverse strand, counting down.
ACATGTCACTCAAGACCTTATAGACTCTATTGAGTTATACAGTTCAATGATTAAAGAGGAAGAAAAAAAATTATTAATAAAATTTGTATTAAAAACACGGTTAAACCAAGGGGCTAAAATACGGTTATCAGGAGAGTACGATTCGGTTGAACAATTAGTAAATGACATGAAAAAACATCTATTGACAATAAAATCAGACGTAGCTATTCAAAATAAATTCTCTAGGGCTACTCAAAGTAATAAATCGATAACAGAATTCGGGATAGAAATAGAAAAGTATATGATAGACTTAACCATTGCGCAGGCAGGAAACGATAAGGAAGCATACAAAGTGTTACGGCCATTAAACGAAAAATACGCAGTAAAAAGATTCGCTGACGGGCTTCGAAATCAACGTATAAGCACTATCATTTCAGCACAGAATATAACAACATTAAAAGATGCAATTAGGATAGCAGAAGACGAAAGTTGTAATTCCTTAGAACAGGTATTAACTTTTCAACGACAGTTCAGGACAAATGGATTCTACAGGAATAATAGAGGTAGTGGAAATAATAATAATTTCCAACAAAATTATCGCGCAAAACAAAACACAGCTGATAGGTACGTGTTTAATAATACAAAGAGATGGCATGGTAATGGAATTCGCGGACGTAGCGGTTATCGTGAACAACCGAGTCAGCAAGGTCGGCGAGCTGTAGCATGTTTAGAAGTAGAACATACGTCAGGCGATAATGAACTTGACACATTGGAACAACAAATAGAGCCGAGTCAGTTTTTTCGTGAATAAAGATAAACATATTTATATTAACGTATAATAGTATAAACTGGGTTTATTTTTTTCTTAATGGCCTACACTCGGAATGGCTAATTGATACGGGTGCGTCAATATCAGCCATAAAAAATGAAATTTTAGAATGTTACCCGGGATGTTACAATATTATTAAGGATAAGGTAGTAGTTAACGGTGTAGGTGGTAAAATACAAGCGATAGGTTACGTGTACTTAAATTTAAATTTCGAACAGTGTTCGTTTATGCATAAGTTTTATGTATTTAATGAATTACCATGTAAATCGGTCGGCATAATAGGTCAAGATTTTTTACAAAAATATAAAGGCGTTATAGATTTCTCAGAAAATAAACTAACTCTTAAGGAATACCGAGGGCAAGTTATTTCGATGCCACTTAGATATTATGATTATGTATTAAGTATTCCGCCGCGTTGCGAGGTAATTAAATATTTTCCAGTTAGCATAACCGAAGATTGTGTGGTATCAAAACAAGAGTTACAGGAAGGGGTTTTTTTGGCCAGCGTAATAGCTAAACCGAAAAATGGAATGATACCTATTAGGATATTGAATACAAAAGACGAGGAAATTGAATGTATTTTAAAAAATATAGATATTCAACCCTTAAGGAATTATAGCTATTGTTATTTTCCGGAGTCAAGTAAGAGTGTTGAACGTATTAAGGAAATATTTTCAATTTTAAAATTAGACTATTTAAACAATGAGGAACGATTAATGATTGAACAGATCTGTGCGAAATATCCAGATATATTTCATTTACCGGGAGATAAGTTGACTGTAACTAATATATATGAGCAATCTATAAAATTAAAAGACAATGTATCACCGGGATATAAAAAACAGTACAGGATACCAATTGCTCAAAAGAAAGAGGTCGATAGGCAAGTACAAGAAATGTTAAAAAATGGAATTATTGAAGAGACGGTTAGTGAGTGGTCTAGTCCTGTGTTAATTGTCCCTAAAAAAGCAGACCGGGACGGGGATAAAAAATGGCGGCTTGTAATAGATTATAGGCAATTAAACGAAAAAATTCAAGACGATAAGTTTCCTTTACCAAATATTAATGAAATTTTAGATTCATTATCAGGAGCTATGTATTTTAGTCACTGTGATTTGTCGCAATCATATTATCAATGTCAATTAGACGAAAAAAGTAAACAGTATACAGCATTTACGACAGACAAAGGACAATATCAAATGAACAGATTACCAATGGGTTTAAAAATTAGTCCGAGTTCATTTAGTAGAATGATGACTGTGGCGATGTCCGGATTAAATTATAATAAATGTTTAATATACCAGGACGATTTGGTTATCTTTGGGCAAAATTTAGAAATACATAACCGAAATTTAATGTCAATTTTTACACGATTAAGAAAAACTAATCTTAAACTAAATCCATCTAAATGCGAGTTTTTAAGGAAGCAAATACTTTATTTAGGACACGTTATATCAAATGACGGTATCTCTCCAGATCCGGGAAAAATTGAAGTAGTAAGAAATTACCCACGTCCCGCTAATAGTGATGAAATAAAACGGTTTATAGCTTTTGCGAATTATTACAGAAAATTCATCCCTAAGTTCGCTAAAATAGTTGCACCAATGAATAAAATGTGTAAGAAAAATGCTGTATTTAATTGGTCAGAAGAATGCGAGGAAGCATTTTTAATACTTAAGGAGGCATTAATATCACCACCAATTTTAGATTTTCCCGATTTTTCCGAAAAAAACACGTTTGTACTGCAAACAGACAGTTCAGGTTTTGCGATAGGAAGTGTCTTGAGTAATGGAAACGGCAAACCCATCGCGTACGCGAGTAGAATTTTAGGGAAAAGCGAGTTAAATTATCCTATTATAGAAAAAGAATTATTGGCTATAGTTTGGTCAATTAAACATTTTAGGACATATCTATATGGTAGGAAATTTATCGTAAAAACAGATCATAAGCCATTAATATATTTATTTAATATGACGGACCCATCAAGTCGGTTAATGAAGTTTCGTCTGTATTTAGAGGAATACGATTTTGAGGTCGAATATGTGAAAGGGAAGGACAATGTGCTAGCGGACGCATTATCTAGAATAAAAATCTCCATTAAAGATTTAAAAGATATGGGAAATAATAGTATATCAGTAATGACGAGAATGCAGAATAGGCGGTTGCAGGAATTGGGTAAAGAACAGGATATTCGGAAGGATAATATAATAGATTCTAGGATAGGGCATCCCAGAATAGTAGAAGTACTGAAGAAACAAGGGAATGATGTGGAATTACGCAGAATAAATGCAAATAAATGGGGAAAATTGATACGTGACAAAAATTGTAAAATAATTATGTCTAAGTCACGAAATAAATTGATGTACGTGCCAGAACACTTAAGTGTTTATATTAACTATGAATCTTTATCAGCTTCTTCCCTAGACGAGTTGCTGAAAGACATAGTAAAGTTTTGTTTTGAACAAAACTTGGAACATATTATTATGTTAAAAAATAATGATAACGAGTATTTGATAAAAGGAATGGCACGGTATTTAAAGGAAAACAATAGTTCATTACAAAAGAACTTTAAAGTATGTATAGTGAAAGATGTACGTAGGATAGAGGACAGGGAAGAAAAGAAGGTAGTCATGAACGATTTTCATATATTACCAACTAGTGGTCATGCAGGGATACGAAGGATGATTAATAATATAAAGAAATCTTTTTACTGGCCAGGTATCGAAAAAGATGTAGTAGAATACGTCCAAAAATGTGATAAGTGTCAGAAACAAAAATTTCAGAAAAATATTAGGGAACCAATGACAATTACGACGACTGCGTCAACAGCTTTTGAGAAAATTTACTTGGATATAGTAGGACCATTCGATAAGGATACGAATGGAAATATATATATTTTAACATTACAGTGTGAGTTAACAAAATTTGTGGAAGCTTATCCTTTAAAAAACAAATCAACCAATGAGGTAGCAAAAGCGTTAGGGGAAAATTTCATTTTGAGATATGGGATACCGCAAAACATTGCTACAGATAGGGGAAGTGAGTTTATTTCCAAAGTCATGGTAGAATTATTCAAAATTTTAGGCATAAATAAAATATTAGCAACGTCGTATCATCATGAAAGTATTGGTTCGCTAGAAAATGCTCATAAAACTTTGGGTGCGTATTTAAGAATTCAGACAAATAACAACTCGTCATCATGGAGTTCTTGGATCCCTTATTGGTGTTTTTCATACAACACAACAGTAAATACTGTAACTAAATATACTCCATATGAGTTAGTGTTCGGAAAATTATGCAACTTACCAAGTAATTTAAATAATGGGAGTGTTGAACCTATATATAATTTCGATGATTATCCTTTAGAGTTTAAGTTTCGTTTACAGAAAGCTCAAGCGGATGCTAGAGAAAACTTGATAACTAGTAAATTGGCCAGGAAAATTGTTTATGATAAAAATAGTAACCCTGTAACATATAAGGAAGGTGATTTAATATTGTTGAAAAATGAGAATGCAAGTAAGTTAGATAATGTGTACAATGGACCATTTTATGTAATAAAAGATGAGTCACCAAATGTAAAAATAAAGTATAAAAATAAAATAGAAACTGTACATAAAAATAGAACCAAATTGTATTATGATAGTTAAAATTAATTATAATAGTTATAATCAAAACAATAAAATTAACTTAGATTTAATTTAATTTTTTTTCTCTGGAAGGGTGATGTAGTGTGAGCTGGTCACATACATCATCCGATAACAAGGAATAGATTACGGTTGTACTATAACTATCATAAGATACTAAGATAAGACATTAAGATAGTAATATAGCTATAAGACACGTAGATATTAAGTATATAAATGGTGGTAAGATGTAATTAAAGGAGCATTCAACATGTCATCATAGTATCATTTACTACCCCACTTCTACAACATCTGACATTGACATTTAATACTAGATTCTTTCAATTCTTGTTGTAGTCTAGTGTTTTCTAACGCCAAAATGTTTACTGTAGCTTTAAATTCTTTAATAATGGTCTCTTCTAAAGCACAGATTCTAGCTGTTAAGACATTATCCATTTTTTCCATAATTTTTTGCACTATAATATCTAAATCCTTTGAACCCGCCATATCCTGGGAGACAATCTCTTCATACGAATGATTAATTAGCTCCTTCGCCATTATTCCTGACCCAGCACCACGTACAGGGGTTTCGTCCGTTACACGAACTCTCTTGGTAACATTCATACAGGAATTACATTTGAACGTGCGTTTAATATGACCTTCCTTGAAAGTAACAGGCGTAATATCTACGCACTTGTAATGAAACCCATTTTTGCATCCATTACACTTTATTATTTCCCCAACTTCAATTTTACTGGCACAAATTGCACAAAAATTATTCATTTTAATTTCTATGAATCTATTGCACGACAGAGACAAAAAATATGCAATCCGCGCGGGAGTGAGCAAGCGCGGTGCGCGGCTAGACGCTTCGCGCCACCCGCGCTAATGAACTCGTCCACACACAAATCAATACTAAAAGTCTAAATAATGTTAATTAATCCACTATTTAATCACTTAAGTTCCATATTATATCACTGTATTATTGTCCAAAGTTTAAAAAAACATTTATTCATTTAATTTCTATGAATCTATTGCACGACAGAGACAAAAAATATGCAATCCGCGCGGGAGTTATGAGTATGAGAGTTATGAGATGTTATGCTACAAGGTACTGCGGCTAATAGAGTCAAGTGTTAATGAAAGATGTTGGTAAAAAAATAATAATTGAGAGCTCTAATATAGGCGAGACGATACACACATTCATAAAATACCTACTTATATTTGGTAGATCAATGCACTTTGAGGGACTTTTAAAAGTAGTAGTAGTTGGAATCGTTAAGTAGGTACAATCAGACTTTCAATTGGCTATGTAAATAGTTATTAAATAAGAGGGAATAAAATGAGAAAAAGAGAATAGTATTTAATTTTGTCAGGGAGCTAGGTATATAATATACCGTGACAGAATATACACACAGAGCATGTAAATGAATGCCCTGAAAAATTACCGTTTTTTATTATGTATTCGTGGAGACTTTATGCATACGTCATTCGCGGGTTTCAACGAGGTGATTAATGGTTATTTCGGATCCCAAAATATCGATCTACCAAGAAAAGCCTTTACAGAAAACATCATGCTATGTACATTATTTTTAAAAAGGAATGTTTCATAAATAACAACAAAGTTATTTTCTGAACGTATCCAAATAGCGTGGGTTGGTAGCACTGCCAAATAGGCACGTCCGAGCCCGATGCATAGATCTTATCGATAATTCGAATACATGGCCAAGTCGTCACTAAATAATTACATTAGGGGACATTAATAATGTGATTGGCTTTTAAAGAAAGACAGCAAATCAATGAGTAAGAAAAGTACATCCGATTACCGAAAATAGCTGAATAATTTTAGCATAAGTTTTGAAAATTATCACATTAAAATGTATCTTATGGCGTCGGCATAAGGTTGAAATTATAAAAGATTGAATCCCTACTTACTTCTATTTGACATTGTATGTTTCGTCATGTCTTACTAAGTGACACTGGTGACGGAAACATTGCACTTCGATAAAAAGTCATTGCAGTGCAACAAAATACAGCACTTATTGTTAACGTCATAATATACAATTTCAAAATCATCAATAAATTATAATCTCACTTTCTCGCTTCCTCATTGTTGTCTGTCTTTCTTAAAAACCAATCATATTATCAATGTCCTCATACTGTACTAGTTTTACCTTGACATAATAAGTTTAGTTCTTTCTTTATTTTATTATCTCTCTCTCAATAAGTTTAAATTTTAAAAAGCATAAGTTGTACAATAACAAATAAATAATAATCTGATGTAAGTTATGTTATTATTTATTATCTTTGTTGCAAAGATGTCAAATAAATGATAAAACTGGGAATAGTAAATTATCTTCTGTTTATTTTAAAAACATTATTAAATTAACGCTTTACCAATGCGGTATGCTATTTAAAGTGCAAAATTATAAAAAAAGGTTAAAACAGATGTAATTATCTATGTTTAATACTAAATAAGTGTTAGAGAGTTATTGTGATCGAAGTATGAATTTACTATATATATATTTCTTTATTTTATAAATCCTTTTGAAAAAATTTAACTCTCTAGAATAATCAAACAATTTTAATTTATCGATATCATGGAATTACTTACACAACACTAGCACTGCTACGAAACGAACAAAGTTGTTTGTTTGACATAACGTTATAGCGTCCACGTCAGTATAGCGTAGCCTAAATTTGTATACCCGTGATTTGCTTGTATCATTTACATGTAAATCAATTCATTTAAAGTTATAATCGTTAATAATTATTAAAACAACTCACCAAAATGCTGTACCTTGAAGATTATTTGGAAAGTAAGTTACTCTTTCTTCTATGTGGTGACGTAATAAATTATACTGACATTGGCACCCTTGTAGCGTGCGTCGATAATGTTTGATTGACGGCGCGAAATTTAAAAACAAAACTTCAAAATAAAATTGTTAACTTATTGTTGTTAATGACAATAGTCTATGTAATACTATTTATAATTGTGTGCATATTAATCAATATAACTTTGTTTTTAGTGATTGAACATCTACCACAAGAGTTGCGTGACAGATTTACGGAAATGCGTGAAATGGATTTATCAGTGCAAAGTAAATATTGTTTATTTTTATATTTGTTAGGTACTTATCATTATTCTCAAACACTTTAACATGTTATTATATTTATGTGTTTTAGATAACATGGATACTTTAGAGAAAAGAGTGCGCACTCTATTTGGGGGTTGCCGACGAGGCGAGTTAAATACAGATCAAGCTAACACAGAATTTTCTGATATCAAACGAGGTTATAACAAGACTATTGAAGAGGCAGATGAAAAATTGGCTTTGGCTAACCAGATGTATGATTTGGTCGATAGATACTTGCGTAGACTGGGTAAGTTAAGCACTAACATGTTCAAATGGTTAACCCTACTCTAAAGTGGTCTATGATACAAAATAAACATTTTCAGTTATCAAAAAACAGGTCTATGTTACATACAGGTAGTGAAACATTTTTTTGTAAATATCAAATTATAAAGTGTTATTTTATTGATAATCTTACTTTGAAAACAAACAGACACTTAGCCCACTTTTGCATAGATTAATTAAGTTTTAAGTTCTTATATGGATTTAGCCAAAATGATACATAATATATACCACTTTAATTTCAGGTAAAACAAAAAATAAATTAATTTTAGTTTTAGCAATAACTTTTTTATACAAACTTATTTTTTACAGATACGGAATTGCACAAGTTTAAATGTGAATTAGAGGCAGATAATAAGGGTATTACAGAATTACTGGAGAAACGATCTTTAGAGCTAGATGTCAACACTAATCACACCAGCACATCAAATAATAATCATTATAAGGAGAACAGGTAAAAAACTAACACACAAATTTGACATAAAGCATGGTATTATTGTAGTTCGCCAAGCTTTCCCATGTCAATAAGAAGGACCGACACTGCAGTGAAATCTTAATGAACTTTTATAATGACGAAATAATTAAATAAACATAATAAGTGCTTACTACTAATGCAGGAAAAAGAAACTGGAAAATTTAAAAAGGGAAAGTGGTATAATCCATGATTGAGGGTTTTAGGGTAATAGGGTGCTGCTTAACCACCAACATTTGCTCACTTTTTTTCTAAGTAACATATTACTACATCACTGTATAAGGTCTTGTCGATGAAAAACTCCTATATCAATGTGCCTTGTTGCAATAACTTGATTTATGCACTCATATATACTTCCATGATACTGAAAAGTTAAAAAACCATATTGTTTTTATGTAGGTACCGCATTCGTGCTGAGAAGCGTCGTGACAGCTGGGGTAACAGAGATTCAAGGGGACATGCTTCCAATAATTTATCCAGGACAGATTCTGCTATACAGGTAAATATAATAAATTTATATTAAATATATTATCTTGAATCTGCCATAGCGCCCAGGATTGTCTGATTATAGTGGCGGTGGGCATACATTGCGGGAAGAACTGACAGCCGTTGGGGCATACCTATAGGTTCTGGAACGGTGCAAGCATAAGACCCAATGTGGGGAGACCCCGCACATGGTGGACCGCTGATCTAGTTAGAATGGTAGGAAACCTATGGATGAGGGAGGCACAGAATCAAATGTAAATTTTGTAGTATGGCTTTATCTTGTAGATGAAGTCCATCGACTCATTATGATAATGATAACCTTGTATCAAGACTTTTATAGAAAGGGCACATGTGTAAGTACTTTTCATCTTTCAAGATACCATGCTTCTGGCTTTTTAAACATAAAGTATCATCATCATCATATCAGCCTATAGACGCCTACTTCTGGACATAGGCCTCCTCCAAACGTTTCCACCCTGCGCGGTCTTGTTCAAACATAAAGTATGTTACACTTTAATAACAATGAATTATGCTTCCAGGCTGCCCTAGGCAGGGATTCCTATTCCCTGGGCCACGCAGGCAGTGCTATCGCAGCTGCAGCAAGCCAGGCTATTGCCGCTACACAACAGGTTATTATGCAGTTTTATTATTAACTAGCTTTTTGGTCCTTGATGTCATCATCATTACAGCTCAGTAATGTCCCACTGCAGGGACGGGCCTCCTCCCATGACGGAGGGATACTTGGCCTACTAATACCACGCTGGCCAGACGGATTGGTATAGGGTTTAATTTCAAGTTTTCCTTCTTTTTATTTCGTAAAGATAATATTCACGGATTGTCCCTTAGTCGGTTTTTACGACACCCTTGGGATGCGATGTATATTTGTATAATTATTTGTGTTTTAAATTCTTGTTATTTTATGGCCGCAAGCCACCGTTTTACATCCTAAATCATGGTTGTCAATATTTATTCGAATAGGTACTATTATGATCTTTTCAAAATGCATTTTGGAATTAATTTTTTCACTGAAACCATTTTTTGTAAAAAAATCAGCTTACTTTTGCAATACCTAAGTTACCACTAGTTTTCAAAATACCCAAGTATGGAAATATTTTAAAGAATCAATTCCGGTACCGTTAATGTGTAAATATATTTTTTTAAGTAGGTATCTACTAATTCTTACAATTTATTATTTCATACACAGATGCAGCACGGACGTCGTACAGCATCATTGAAAGCTTCATACGAAGCTGTTGCCGGTGGTGAACTTGCACACCATGCATTGCAGACACATCATACACATCATGACCATGGTAAGAGAATAACCAACAGCAAGCTATAGTTATTTATTTTTTTAAATTGGCCTACCAGAATGACTCTATGGTGCCTGATGTTAAGCATTCATTAAAGGCCAAGAATGGCGAGCACCATGCCAGCTACAATATTTGTAGAGGCATGAATGTCTCCACTATGGCCGCTTCAGAAGATGCTTTTTCACGCCTCGCTTGAAGGAACCATAGATATAATGCTTGACCAACATTAAATGAACCTAGATGCAGGCGCTGTATAAATAAATATACCTCACTCTTTCACGAAACGCCATCTAGTCCCAAACTAAGCAGAGCTTGTACTATGGGTACTAGACAACGGATAAACATACCTTAGTACTTTTTTTTTGTAAATACATACATATTATACATAGAAAACACCCAGACCAATGCAAACAATCATGTTTATGCACACAAAATTTGCATTGAGCTTGAATCGAACCCAAGACGTACCTAGCAGTCATGTTATATAACCACAACGCCACAGAGGTCGTCAAATATGTCATGGCTTTAACACAACTCGTTGGATAAATCCCACTAAGCATTAACCGATTTGAGTAGGTGTATAATAAAACAGATTCCCTGGAAAGAATTAATAAACGCTTTGATGTTGTCAATATGTTTATTAATTATCTAGTATAAAAAAAAAATATTTTGTTCAATATTTAATCTATACTAATATTATAAAGAGGTAAAGGTTGTGTGTTTGTGAGTTTGTGACGTTGTATGTAGATGAAATCTCTGGATCTACTAAACCGATTTTAAAAAACTTTCTGTGTTGAATAGTCCATTTATCGGGGAGTGTCATAGGCTATATTATAGTATCACGCTATGACTAATAGGAGTAGTAATGAAATATGTTTAAAAAAGGGACGCTTTTTTTTTCGCCGCCCAACGAATAGTGGGCACGGGTCAGCTAGTACAATTATATAATTTAATATTTACAGGTCACGGTCTGGCACCGAGCCACAGCCAAACAAACAATGTGCATGGTCATCATACAACTTCTCACAACCACACCAGTTCTTCTTCTTCCAACAAACGGAATAAACAAAAGTAAGATATTACAATTTTCATGTTCACATTTTTTAGCAAAATTTTGAGAAAGGGACGTTTCGGGAAAGGTACATCCTGAGCCTGAGGGACTTATTATTATATTAGTATGTATGCCATAAACCAAGATATTTTATTTAAGTACTAATTCATATTTTGGGTGCGTAAAAGGTGTGTATAAATGTGAGTATTCTTCCTAGGAGTAAATCCGAAATATTATTTGTTAAAAAGATAAAGTAATGGAGTCAAATATCGCGGGAACTTTAACAGACCCATACTGGCTTAATATAATAATTGGTGATTGAACAAATAGCTATCTATCCGTGTGGTGACGAAGTAGGAATACAATATGTCACCACCCCATCTCATCCCATGGGTGTCGTAGAAACCGACTAAGGGACTATCTGTGAATTACCCTTACGTAGAAAAAAGGAAAACTTGAAATTGAACCCTATACCAATCCGTCTGGCCAGCGTGGTTTAATTGGCCAAGTATCCCTCCTTCACGGGAGGAGGCCCGTCCCTGCAGTGGGACATTAATGGGCTGTTATGAAATAGCTGTCTTCCGTGGTATTCGAAACCACGACCTTGCGCCACTGAGGCAGTTTTACTGATACTATTTATAATGATCCTTTAGATTTTTTCTATACTTTTAAACATGTAATTTTATTTACAGGAAGACCAATAGTTACAGTTCTTCGAGCGTGTCGTCTCACACACAACAAGCTATCGCATCTGCCGCCGCTAGTCGCTCGTCATCACCGACTGTTGTGTATGTACAACTAATAATTATATATTCATAATATGACTTTATTCACCTAACCTCTCATAAGTTTTTTTCCCTTTTTGGAAAAGTAGGTACATTCATAATATGACTTTATTCACCTAACATTTCATACGTTTTTTTCCCTTTTTGGAAAAGTAGGTACTTTTTATACGAATTTAATGACTGTTTTAAGTGGCGGAGTATTTATTATGGTTTGAACACTCATCAGTTATAGTTGTATAAACTGATTGGTATAGGGTTTAGTTGCAAGTTTTCCTTCTTTTTATTTCGTACAGATAACATTCAGAGACAGTCCCTTAGTCGGTTTTTACGACACCCATGGGATGAGATGGTACACGAATAATTAGGTACAATTTTATTTATCCTCCATTTTAATTAGGTACAAATATTTTGTGTTTCAGTGCCATGAACACAGTTGTGAACAACGTCGCTATTGAAGAACCTATGGAAGAAGAATGGACTTATGATCCCAACGAGCCACGCTATTGCATCTGCAACCAAGTTTCATATGGTGACATGGTTGCTTGTGATAATCAAGATGTTAGTATATTTTATTTATGACATTTCGGTTCGGACATGTAATGTGTAGAGATGAAAGTAATACAGTAAGGAAGGCATTAACTATGAAAGTGGACGTGTACAAGGGGAGGGGTAGACCGAAGAAGAGATGGATGGATTGTGTGAGGGATGATATGGCTAGGAAAGGAGTAAATGTTGAGATGACGGGAAACAGGGATGAATGGAAAAAGCATACATGTTGCGCCGACCCCAAGGGAATATGGGATAAGGGCAGAAGGATGATGATGATATTTATAGATGGACATCCTTTAGTGATGAAGGCAAACTAAACTTACTAATACCACGCTAACCAGACAAGAATGGTTTTCATTACGGCGAAGGTACGGTTTCAAACACCCTATCTCATGTCGTGGGTTATATGACTATTGTCCTTGGCTTGAACGTTCATTTTTGTGTTTTTATGAATGTATTTTTTTTTAAATTATTTAATTACTTTACAAACAGTGTACCATTAGTTTTTAATCTAATTTTGATATCTTTTACAGTGTCCGTACGAGTGGTTCCATTACCCATGCGTGGGCATCACAGCCCCACCGAAAGGCAAATGGTACTGTCCACAATGTCAAACAAACATGCGTCGCAACCGTGCACACAGGAAGAATTGAGAACCTATACGATATTATCAGATTGTATACGCCCAAACTTTAAAAATAAACATGTTTAAAATTATCAAAAAATACAAAAAAAATTGGTCTAGTTACTGTGTTATATGTTGCTTACCTATTATGGTATTTATAAAATAGTCGCATTATTGTACACGATAATTGAAAATTAAAAAAAATAATAGACACTTGAAGGAGAATTTACATAAGTATTATATAAATCCTATTGTCTTAAAAAAATGTAAAAAAAATGTCAATGTTTTTGAAAATCTGCATGGTTCAACTAAACACTATATTATCTGTAACCCTCTCAGAATTAATTCAAGCGATTTAGCTTTTCTTTTGTTTGTTGTTTTTAAGTTTGGATTAAAGTATCTATAATCTTACCCATCGTATAGATTCTCTGACTATTGTCATTATTATTAATCTATGTACGTTCTAAATAAATAATTACATTCAATCAATTTAGTTGTTTTAATTAAAAACACTTTAATAAGCAGGATTAAGCTACAGACTACACTCAAGAGCAAGGGAATTTGATCTTTAAGGACCTCGTCATAAGGGTCATTTCTTGGTTGACTTTTACAAATATATTACTTCCGAAATAAATAGAAGTCAAGGATCAGGACAATGTAGATCTTGTTGACACAAATTTTACTGCAACGCATTTATAACCTGTAAAATACTGCGAGCGCTATGGCATTGAGGCTGTTTGGTCGAGGTATCAACCAACAAAATTATTATTTATTAGTATTTCTAGGACATCCGTCATTCAGAGACAATCCATGTCTGGCCAGCGTGATATTATTAGGCCAAGTATCCCTCCGTCACGGGAGGAGGCCCGTCCCTGCAGTAGGACATTAAGATTCTCTAATGATGATGATGAATTCTAGACCAATGTACAATACTCGCCTACTAACTCAGCCAGCCTAAAGTTAGCATCAGAGTACCTAGTTCGCGCGTGTACAGGAAAAAATAAAACACTTTTCCGCTTGAAAGTTCCTAATCAGACTGATATCTGCGCAGTCATTTGCAAAACAACTTCAGGCCGAGTTTAGTCGCATACTCGTCACCTGTTAAATACATAATTATTTAAACTCCATCTAGTTTCTGGCACATTCATAATTTATTTATCTTATTTACTGTTTCTCAATTTTCCTCTGCAATCAATTTCGAAATACCATACGGACTTCGAAGTTTGGACATACTATCTAGAAAATCTATTCAGATATTCTCATCTCTGGCGAGATTTTACATATTTAAAAATACAACTCTCACACTTAGGGATAGTCGTCTTAATGTCGCTGGGATTTTTAACAAACATCAATATAACAGACACAAAGAACAGCCACACTCAGGACAGTAATTTATGGTTCATACAAAAACTGTCCTATGCGGTAATCGAACCCGCGACCTCGTGCACGTCAGCCGCTTACTTCGACCGCCCCGTTTTACCAGGCAGATAAAAGAATTCCGGATCTACTCTGACTCAGTCTACTTGCAGATGTTTTAAATCAAAACCATGACATTTTCTACGACCCGTTTTACATTTGCCTTTAATTTTACTCATCACGATGAATTGCAGCAAATCGTATCTCTCATGTCTAAAAATATGACCAATCTAATCTTAACGATCTTCATCAGTTTGCAATTTTGACCGTCACGACACCTCTTAGAACTTTAGCGTTTGTTAAGTTTTGAGTCCAGTTTATGGAGACTTCGAGAGTATCCATTTTTTCCCAAAAAAATAATATTCTTTTCATGAAATGAAGGTACAACAGGGTAGGTATACAGAGTACAGGAATAAACGATACAAACTTGAAAGTTCGTACCGATTATCGTATCACTCTTAACTCAATCGTTAAAGTCACCTCACTATAAAGCTTAATCACAAATGTCAAATCTTTGCTGTTTCTTTCCAGTACATTCTATTAAACTTTATCTGTGGCTGACTGTTTCTCTGATATTCTTGCACATTCCATCCACACCGCAACGCACGCAAAGTACTTTTGTGTTTTTGTGTCTTTACTTACATTGATCTTTGGTAAAATAAAATTTACGCTTCACTTTGTAGAAAAAGCTATTGTATTGAATATTGTGTTTTATCAAATTAGAACTCTTTTATATTGGAAATGGCAGAAGCTAAATTAAAGGAGGTTTGTGTTTATTGCAGTTATTAAGTATTGATGTTCGTAACAGCATGCTTAATATTTTTAAGTATATTCTATAATTTGTAGATGCGCAGTGATATTGACGAGCTCAATGAGTTGCTAAAACAGGCAAAAAGAAAGAAAGTCCAAGATTTTCTATCTCTTGAGATTAGGAAGCGGGAAACGGAATGGCTAAACTTAAAAGAAAGCAGCAGTAAAGAAAATGTTGCGGCGTCTCCGGCATCGGCTTCTACCACCCCTGCTCAAAAGAAAAGATACCAAATCAAACTTAATGGATATGGTATGTAAATAATTGACCAATTCTAATCCGAATTTGTTAATAATGTATAATTGTATTTGTAAAATAAGTACATACCTACATTATAACAAAAAGTTAGTAGATAAAATAACGTGTTTCTTATTTGATTTTAGGTTGGGATCAATCTGACAAATTCATTAAAGTGTTTGTAACCTTGAAAGATGTTCAATCTTTACCAACAGAACAGGTTTACTGTGTGCTAACTCCAAAATCTATGGAGCTACATGTTGAAAACTTGGATAATAAAGATTATTTGCTTGTTATCAATAAACTGTTAGAACATATCAATGTTCCAGAAAGCTATTGGAAACAAAAGACAGGTAAGTTTTAGAAATATGTTGTTATTCATTTATCTTCTATTTTTATGTAAACCTACCAATATCATTTGTATGTTTAGTTGATGTATTGGAAGACATGACCCAGTATGTGTCATTCAAATATAAGACACTGTGTTTTATTGATTACTTTAATAATCTTATATGTAAATAATAATTGTGAAATGTACTCAACATCTATCAGAGAACCATGATTTAAATGTGACTTATTGGTGAGTCCCAGATACCTTGAACTCAGAGTTGGGCGTAATCAACTACTTTTGTAATCAGATTAAAAATCAGATTGAAAGTAATCACGATTACTTTCAATCTGATTAAAGTAGTCGTGATTACTTTTAATCAAGATTGAACTTGTAATCTTAAATCTTGATTACAGTAGTCAATAATCTAAATTACATGATTATTCTTAACTAATTTTATTAAGTATTCTAATAGTAAGTATGATTTAGGAACTAATGAATAGTTATATTGTATTGAGGTGCCATTAATTATCACTATTTATACGAATTTAGAAATTCCACTTGTTTTTTGCAAAAAATTGGCAGAGACGTATTTAGAAAGTGTCGAAACGAGATTTTCTGAATTTTTTTATGTCTCCTCGAGGGTTGCTCAAAATGCAGTAGTAGCTGCTATATCTTATCCCAGGTTCAAGGATAAATGGATGGCTTGTGTAAATGTAGAATATCATTCTAGGATTAAATCAATTTTCAAGGGAGCTGTTATCAAGGAAATTCATGAAGCACCTGAAACTTTTCAAGATACCCCAAATCTATACTCTATACTAAAATACTAATATTATAAAGAGGTAAAGTTTGTGTGTTTGTGACGTTGTAGGGGGTAATCTCTGGACCTACTGAACCGATTTTAAAAATTCTTTCTGTGTTTGATAGTCCATTTATCGGGGAGTGTCATAGGCTATATAGTATCACGCTATGCCGAATAGGAGTAGAGCAGTAATGAAATATGTTTATAAAAGGGACGCTTAAAAACGTTTATTTTGCTTCTACTCCTTAAACGTCTGGAGATATACTGAAATAATGTATTAGAGAATTGTACCTTTAAAAAAGTTTTACAATTAAGAGACTTAATATTGTCGTAAAAATGCTAGGGTGTCGTAAAATTATAAAAGGTGTTGTAAAAGATGCAAGGGTGTCGTAAAATTCACGGAGGGTCGTAAAACTGCTAGGGTGTCGTAAAATGATGGAAGGGTGTCGTAAAATGATGAAGGTTGTCGTAAATTACATGCAGGGTGTCGTAAAATGATGGAGGGTGTCGTAAAACTGCAAGGATGTCGTAAAATGCCTGGAGGGTGTCGTAAAATGACGGAGCGTGTCGTATAACTGCAAGGGTGTCTTAAAACTGCAAGGGTGTCGTAAAACTGCAAGGGTGCCGTAAAATGATGGAGGGTGTCGTAAAACTGCAAGGTTGTCGTCAAACTGCAAGGGTGTCGTAAAATGATGGAGAGGTGTCGTAAAGAGAGACTAAATGTTCTGCACTTAGTAGACATTGTTTTCTGCCCAGACTTAAGATTATATTCTTTTAAAACATATATCTATACTTCTATACTTAATATTATAAAGAGGTAAAGTTTGTGTGACACGTTTCTTTCGCCGCCCTACGAAGTGGGCACGGGTCAGCTAGTAATAGATATGAAGATAGTTATTTCGAGTTTGACACTGATTCTTCAGAGACTGATTCAACAGCAGGAGATATTCACCAAATTCAACGATCTAAGGCAGATATAATTATTTCTCATTATTTAGCGGATCAAGATAGAGAAATATCCATGTTAAATAGATATCCTGAAATCAAAAATGTTTTTAAGAAGTATAATACACCTCTACCGTCTTCCGGTCCAGTTGAAAGGCTTTTCTCATATGCAATGATGACTAATACACCAAAATCACACAGACTTTCAGATGAAATGTTTGAAAAGAGGGTGCTATTGAAATCGAATTTGAATCGCAAACCGTAAATAACATCCTGATGGTGCCAATCCTAATTATTATCTAAAAGCACAATGGCTAATAAAAAAAGATTTATTGCTAACGATATTTTATTTTCTTTTATTTAGAAAACATCCCGACTGTTAATCAAAAAAAATCAATCAAGAAAGTAGTCAAGATTACGATTACAGATTGATAATCATTAATCATAGATGAGATTGCATTCTTGATTAACTTCTGTAATCTGTAATCGTGATTGAAGATTACACATTGTAATCGTAATCCTTAATCAGTAATCTGATTACTTTTTGCCCAACTCTGCTTGAACTAACATTGTCTTTAGAAGAATCAAGGTTAATTTTTTATAGTTAGATTTTTGAAGATACAAACATGTTTTATTATTTTAATTAATTATTACTCTCTTAAAAGGTAACAACAAATCAAAATGTTTAATGATTTGTTTTACTCATTTCTTTGTTATAGACATGGTGGTTATATACTTAGCCAAGTTTAATCCTAATGAAAAGTGGTCTCACATGACTGAAATTGAAAGGAAGTTTGACGAGCAACGCAACAGCCGCACAAAGGTGCCTAAAGATGAGGGTTCTGATCCACAGGATGCAGTCATGGATGTCATGAAAAATATGTAAGTTTTGTAGACCTAATTATTAAATGTCCAAAATACACATTTAAATTATGTATATTTTTCAACATAACGGCCCATTATTGTCCCACTGCAGGAATGGGCCTTCTCCTGTGACGGATGGATACTTGGCCTACTAATACCACACTGGCCAGATGGATTGGTATAGGGTTTAATTTCAAGTTTTCCTTCTTTTTATTTCGTCAAGATAATATTCATGGACATAAACATATTTTTCATAGTCTTCAGTAATACCTGGCTTGAATGCTAATTTGGGAAATCAGTAATGATAGAGAGATATAATATGAGAAATAAAGACTCCTAAACTTGTTAGCCGACTTAACCTTGAAGATATAAAAGGCTTCAAAAATAATGAGATTAAAAAGAAATGCTAATCTTGTTTATTTTTCTGTCTTTTTCGATGTCATCCAATCTGTACATAATGTACTACTACTGTCATGTCATATCAAGGAGCTTTAATAGTTAGTCATATGTTTTAAAGTCTTTGGTTGAGGGTCATCCGCCCCACCACAGCCTGCGTAAAGTAGTAACTGTCGTCAGAGACAAACTACTTGTCAAAAAAAAGTTTTAAAGTCAAATTTTGCTGTTTTCCAGGTATCAAAATGGGGATGATGAAATGAAGAGGATGATAGCCAAAGCCATGTATGAAGGACAGCATAAGAATAAAACTAGTGTCATAGAATAAAACTAGTGTTAGGCATTGTTAGTGTAAGCAACAAAGTTTTATGAAATAAAAGTGTATTTGTAATTTATATCAATAAATGTCAGATTTCTTTTTAATGTGTCTTTCATTTTATTATATGGCTTCCTTATTGTATTGAATTCTATCTAGTTCAATGATCAAATGATTTATCATCATATTAGCCTGTTCACATCCACTGGTGGATATAGGCCTTCTCCAAATATGAACACCGTGTGCGATCCTGTGCCTTCCTCATCCACCGATTTTACGCCGTTCTCACCAGATCGTCGGTCCACCGTGTGAGAGGTATCCCCACCCTGCGTTTAGCGGTATGCGGTCATTATTCCAGAACCTTACTGCCGCAATGGCTTTCGATTCTTCAGGCTACTGCTCTGCCCACCGCCACTTTAATCGACCAATCCTGTATGTCGGTCACTTTCTCCTAACATGCTCGTAGCTCTCTCCATTGTCCTCTGAGAAAGCTCATTGCGAGAGACCGCGTCTCTGCTCAATCTGTCATCAAAACGGCAACCCACAATGGTGCAATGTCGACGAGAAGATACGTTGTAGCTTCTCGAACGCTGCCCAAGCGAGTTGGATTCGACAAGTGACCTTCTCTAAGTTGGACTAACCATTCCAGGTCACCATTCTTCCACAACTTCGAGCTAAGAACCGAGCTCCAACCGTGATTGGAGTGAATGTAACATGGACATTTCCTGTAATTTTGGTCTTGTCCATCTTCATTTTAAGACTGACTACTGAGGCCATCGATCATTGTGTTGAGCTCCTCCATGGTCTCTGCCATGACCGCGATATAGTCAGGAAATCGAAGGTGCGTAATATACTCCGTCCCAGTCTAAAAGCATCGGTAAACAGTTTCGAAGATATGACATTAATTGATACAGTGCCCACGACGCGTATGTGCGTTTTGGTGACATTTACACAGTGCCCACGACGCGTATGTGCGTCTATTGTTTTTTTACGCCTTTGCTCAGTGCCTATTGTTAAGTATTAGCTCCATAGTTATATAGCTATTTATAGTTAGTATATCGTAACTAAAGGTCCGTACCCACTGATGAAGATCGTTTCTTTATGTGTAGGTGCACATTGCTTTTGTGGTACCTACAATGTATTTCTGAAATAAGATATCTACTAGGCAGAGGTACTAAATTTAATTAAAAAAAAATAGGGGAAAGGTTATATTATTATGTATTAGTACCAGTCTTACACATTAAGCAAGGGTGTACCCTCCCTACATCACCGGACGATGCCAACGTCCAATCGTATTTGTTGAGTGGGTAAGTAGGTACTATAGTTATTTTAATTGATTTATTGTAAGATAATGTTCAATAAAAAAATATATAGTAATAAACTTACCCAGTATATAAGTCCACTATAATTAGTCTAATCACCTTATAAATTAATGTACTCTCTAGGTTTTAGTATCAGTATTACCATAACCTAGGTACTTCGATAAAAAGTTTAGAAATCGGCAAGCATTGTTAAGGTCAATAACCTGGCGTAGGTAAGTGTGTATAGACCTTATTTTCATTGGTGCTTTTAATAATAATATGAAATTTGTAAAAACGCACATGTGAGTCGTGGGGCACTGGGCGAATGCCACTCAAACGCGTATTTGAGTCGTGGGGCACTGGGCGAATGCTCCTCAAACGCGTATTTGAGTCGTGGGGCACTGGCTGTAGTTGGGCACCGCGGTAAAACAACGGGCAGCGAAAGTGAAAGCTTATTTAACTCCTCGCTGCAACTAGATACCTAATCAATCCTGGAAACGGTCCAATAAAATCTTAAAATTTTTATTTAAGAAACGTGTTATTTCTGAAATCTAATGCAATATGGAATGTCCAAAATAAAACAAATTTAATAACTCACAAAGATATTTATTTTCTACTAATACTCACAGGCACAATTAACCGCCCACCTTATTTTTTTTGCATTACGCAGAATCTGATGAACTTAAATAATATTTTGAGATGGAAACATTGAAAATAGCGTATAAGCTAAACATAAGCCTAAAATCAGGAAAAAAAAAGCCATTAGTCGTGGATTATTTAAAAAAATCGGTTTAATGATAATTTTTGACAATTTCACAAAATTAATAAAGACGAATACTTTTATCATTCTGTTTAAACTTTTGAATTTTAATAATGGGTGTTGCCGCCTCGTGCCCTGATGACTTCTTGGAGGCGGTTTGATAATCCATCCATGATGTCTTGGATATCTGACTGAGGGATATTGTGCCACTCCTCTACTGCCGCTGTCTTGAGCTCTGTAAGGGTAGTAGGTGCTTGTACTCTAGCTCGAATTCGTCTTTTGAGGTTGTCCCAAACGTGCTCGATAGAATTAAGATCGGGACTACGTGCTGGCCATGGTAAAACTTGAATACCGACTTCATTCAGGTACTGGGTAACAGCCCGTGCAGTATGGCACCGTGCGTTGTCATGTATTAATTTAAAGTTGCTTCCAATAAAAGGAGCAAATGGCATGACATGGTCTTGCAAGACTTCTTCCACGTATCGCTGAGCATTTATACTACCTCTATCAAACACAACAAGATCAGTACGAGCCTCATAAGAGATCCCTCCCCAGATTATTATTGACCCACCTTGATAGCTCACTGTTTCTGTTATGGCACATGGAGCAAACCTTTCATTTTTGCGCCTGTAGACACGCTGACGTCCATCTGGTCCTTTTAAGGCTATTCTGCTCTCATCTGAGAACAGTATGTCCTTCCATTCCGCTACAGTCCAGTCAGCAAATTCTCTCGCAAAAGCAAGTCGAGCTCTACGATGCTGTGGGAGGAGTAGTGGGGCGCGAGCCGGACGATAAGCTCTTAAATTGCTTTCTGCGAGTCTTCTCCTAACCGTTCGTTCACTTACACTGACATTTCTTACTTCAAAAAGACTTGCGCGTGCTTCAGTAGCGGTACAAAAGCGATTTCTCAACACGTTACTGACTACAAAGCGGTCATCTCGGGCTGAAGTGCATCGATGTCGACCTTGACCTGGCCTCCTCGTGTATGAGCCAGTCTCCCGAAATCGTCTGATGGCATCCCGTACGGTAGTTCGAGGTACACAAAGTGTACGAGCGATGCGACGTTGACTGTACCCAGCATCAGCTAAAGCCACTGCTCTAGCTGCACCAGTAGCATAGAGTGGCATTTTTTTAGATTAATAAAGACTAAACAAACACTAGTAACTCAAATCAAACAAAATCCATACACTGTGATAGCAAGGAACAGGAAAAGTAAACACGATAACACGACTGCAACAATGTCTCAAAACGACTAAATTCGTAAAATCATTCCGTGACAAAAAATTATGGAATAAAATAAGGATACAAGTGTTTCTTTTATTGTTTAAGTACCTACTTGACATAAAATAAAACAATGTATAAGCGATAGTTAATGTAAATAACCAGGGTGACGAATATTCTAGGTGGGCGGTTAATTGTGCCTGTGAGAGACAGATACCTATACATGATAAACATTGATTTATTTTCCTTTGGTACATAATGATGCGTATAGCGATATTCCGCCACTTATTCCACTTTGATCAAATGTTGAGAAGATATAAGAAAAGCCCACCAGCTCGTATTCCTGTAAAACAAAAGAAATATCAATATTATCGTTTGTGTAGTCCTAAAGGCATTTTAAAACTTAGTAATAATTAGTTTGATGAAATATGCATTTTCAATGATTTTCATGACTTATACACCTACAATTACTAACAAACTACACGTGTAGATAAAAGATGTTGAATTATATTGTAGCTATGTATGTTTAAGAAGGTAAGTAAATGAGTCTTTTTACTTACAAAGCCTTTGATTTCTCGTAACGGTTTCCTGCCAACACCTGCATGAGCAGGCCGCACATATAAGCTCCTTGTAGGGTGTAGAAAATGTAATGCCAGTTGTTGGTTAAAGCCTCGGTAGCGTTTTCAATGTCATATTCCATTACGTAACGATTTCTTGTAAGCTCATTTTTTCGGAATGGTGCATCACGAGTTTCCCTAGCGTGAGTTTCCAATTTGTAACGGTACTCTAAATGATTGCGAGTAGCGACTGGGCTACGAACCGCTTCAGCTTCTCTACTTGGTACAAATTCAGTTCTGGTGCTGTATAAATTATCCACAGACTCAGTTAGTCGCTCTGAAATACTATTTTTGCGTTCAAGAGAGATCATCCTCGATTTCCTACATACCAAGTTACGTTCTCGGCCTAACTGTACACGATTTTCCCGGGACAGCCTCTCATTGTTCCTATTGTCTTGTTGATTTTCCATAGCTCGCTCCTGCCTGCTGTCGACTTCATTCATTTGCCTGAAAACACGGGTGTCTCTTGAGTCTTTTGCACGGTTATCTCGTGACAGCCTCTCATCGTTCCTGGCATCTCGTAGATTTTCAACAGCTCGCTCCTGCCTGCTGTTGATTTCATTGATTTTCCTGGAAACACGGGTGTTCCTTGAATCTCTTGCGCGAATATCTCGAGACAACCTCTCATCGTTCCTGTTATCTCGTACATCTTCCATTGCTCGCTCCTGCCTGCTGTTAATTTCATTGATTTGCCTGGAATCACGGGTGTCCCTTGAATCCCTTGCGCGCATATCTCGTGACAGCCTCTCATCATTCCTGTTGTCTTGTCGATTATTTTCCATACTTCGCTCCTGCCTGCTGTTTATTTCATTAATTTGCCTGGAACCACGAGTGTCTCTTGAATCTCTAGCTCGGAAATTCCGTGAAAGCCTCTCATTGTTCCTGTTATCTCGTAGATTTTCCATAACTCGCTCCTGCCTGCTGATGATTTCATTGACTTGCCTAGAAACACGAGTGTCTCTTGAATCTCTTGCTCGGATATCTCGTGACAGCCTCTCATCGTTCCTGTCATCTCGTCGATTCTCCACAGCTCGCTCCTGCCTGCTGTTGATTTCATTGATTTGCCTGGAAACACGGGTGTCTCTTGAATCTCTTGCGCGAATATCTCGAGACAGCCTCTCATCGTTCCTGGTGTTTCGTAGATTTTCCATAGCTCGCTCCTGCCTGCTGTTGATTTCATCAATTTGCCTGGAAACACGAGTGTCTCTTGAATCTCTTGCGTGCATATCTCGTGACAGCCTCTCATCATTCCTGCTGTCTTGTCGATTATTTTCTATAGCTCGCTACTGCCTGCTATTGATTTCATTATTTTGCCTGGAAACACGAGTGTCTCTTGAATCTCTAGCTCGGAAATCTCGTGAAAGCCTCTCATTGTTCGTGTTATCTTGTAGATTTTCCATATCACGCTCCTGTCTGCTGTTTATTTCCTTAATTTGCCTGGAAACACGAGTATTTGTCGAATCTCCTGCTCGGATATCTCGTGACAGCCTCTCATCGTTCCTGTCATCTCGTCGATTCTCCACAGCTCGCTCCTGCCTGCTGTTGATTTCACTAATTTTTCTGAAAACACGAGAGTCACTTGAATATCTTGCACGGATATCACGTGACTGCCTCTCATCGTTCCTGTCATCTCGTCGATTCGCCTCAGCTCGCTCCTGCCTGCTGTTGATTTCATTAATTTGCCTGGAAACACGGGTGTCTCTTGAATCTCTTACGCGAATATCTCGAGACAGCCTCTCATCGTTCCTGGTGTCTCGTAGATTATTTTCCATAGCTCGCTCATGCCTGCTATTGATTTCATTATTTTGCCTGAAAACACGAGTGTCTCTTGAATCTCTAGCTCGGGAATCTCGTGAAAGCCTCTCATTGTTCGTGTTATCTCGTAGATTTTCCATAGCTTGCTCCTGTCTGCTGTTGATTTCATTAATTTGTCGGGAAAAACGGGTGTCTCTTGAATCTCTTGCACGGATATCTTGTGACAGCCTCTCATCGTTCCTGTTGTCTCGTAGATTTTCCATAGCTCGCTCCTGCCTGCTGTTGATTTCATCAATTTGTCTGGAAACACGAGTGTCTCTTGAATCTCTTGCGTGCATATCTCGTGACAGCCTCTCATCATTCCTGCTGTCATGTCGATTATTTTCTATAGCTCGCTCCTGCCTGCTGTTTATTTCATTAATTTGCCTTGAAACACGGGTATCCCTTGAATCTCTTGCGCGAATATCTCGTGATAACCTCTCATCGTTTCTGGTGTCTCGTAGATTTTCCATAGCTCGCTTGTTCCTGCTGTTGATTTCATTAATTTGCCTGGAAACACGAGTGTATCTTGAATCCCTTGCACTCAATTTGTAATGATGGTCTTTTCTAAGTTCATCCCGATCGTTTACACGGCGGACGGTTGTTGCAGATTTAGTATATTGTTGTATTCCATAAGGAGAAGCACTCGTGTCCCTGAGAAGAATATCTGGTTGACTCCTTCCATAAATGAGGCTGCGCTCAGTAAAGGGCGCAATAGGTTGGAATGCCGCAAGCAACGCAAGCAGTAGTAAATTCCACTTACACATACTGCTCAATCTTTTACAGAATTGATTCCTTTCGCGATGAATATGTTGTAAGAGCCCCTATGGCGGTCGCTTCTGAACTGAATTTTATACCTCTTGTTCGTCCTTTTATACCACTTCGAGCGCTGTTTAGATCTAAAACTTATTAGACGCTAGAACGCATTCAATTTACAGCTCGCCAACGCTTTAAAGTATTGATTGTGGCTGTTGTAGTCTACATCCTTGTTGTATAAAATATATTTTTATTATTTGCTTTGCTAGTTCCTTGTTATAGATATTAGAAAAGATTATCCCAAAATTATCCCAAAAATAAAAGCAATTATCATAAAATCTGAAAATAAAAGTCGTTTGTCGTTGTTTTATCACTAAATCGATACCTACATATACAAGCGGGAAAATGACTGAGACAGGCCTAGAAACTCTAAAAGAGATGTGCAAGGTACATTTCCCAGGCTCAAACACAATTGAGCGCGAAGCACAATCCAACTCAGTAAGTCAGGCGGAACAGGAAACCCGCACGGACAGGCGAAACTGGGACAGTGCAAAGAAGGTAGTAGACCAGAACAAGCTGAGATGGGCAATATCAACATTCCGGCCATACAAGTCGCCAGGGCCAGACGAGATCTACCCCATCCTACTACAAAAAGGAGCGCATATATTAGTACCACATTTGTGTAGACTTTATAGAGCGTGCCTAGCGTTCAGACACGTACCACGTGACTGGAGGAAAATAAGAGTAATTTACCTACCAAAACCTGGAAAGGAAAGTTACTCCGAGGCCAAATCATACAGGCCCATCAGTCTGTCATCATTTCTTCTCAAAACGTTGGAAAAGCTGATCGACAGATATATTCGTGATGGACCGCTACGCAGAAATCCACTTCACACAATGCAATGTGCTTACCAACCGGGCAAATCGACAGAAACGGCGATTCACCTGGTAGTAGACAGAGCGGAAAAAGCAATTGAATGCGAAGAGATATGCCTAGCAGCATTTCTAGACATTGAGGGCGCCTTTGATAGAACATCATACGCTGCTATCGAAGACGCGTCCGCAAGACATGGCATTGACCCGACCATCTGTGAATGGATAGAGAACATGCTGAACGGCAGAACGATGACAGCAGCGCTATTGGGAGAGGAGCTAACCATCACTGCCACCAAGGGATGCCCACAGGGAGGGGTACTATCACCGTTACTTTGGAATATGGTGGTGGACTCCCTCCTGGAGGAACTCAACAGCGGACCAGTCAGGACCGTAGGATATGCTGATGATCTAGTTATCCTGATTAACGGAATATTCCCGAAAACAGTAACTGAGATCATGAGGGAGATGCTGGGGAGGGTAGAGCGCTGGTGCGGAAGGCAACAGCTCTCGATCAACCCGAGCAAGACGGTAATAGTACCGTTCACAAGGAAGAAAAACATCAACAACTCAATAAATCTGAGTCTCTTCAACCAGGATCTAATGATCTCAGAGCAGGTAAAGTATCTAGGACTCATCTTAGACAACAAACTAACCTGGAAGGAGCACGTAGAGTCTGCAACAACAAAGGCACACAGAGTGTTCGGTATGTGCAGATCCACTTACGGTAGGACATGGGGGTTGAAACCCAAAGTCATGCTGTGGGTGTATAAAATGATGGTCAGACCTATAGTGCTGTACGGAAGTCTGGCATGGTGGCCGAGGACAAACCTTGGCACATGCAGGGAAGAGCTACTAAAACTGCAAAGGTTGGCCTGCGTTGCAATGACGGGTGCATTTCGGACCACCCCAACCGCTGCAATGGAGGTCCTATTAAACCTAACACCACTGCATCTCGCGGTCCAGTCGGAGGCAGTAAGGGCACTCTACAGACTAGAAGGTCTTGGGCTATGGAACGACACCGGAAATAGCACAAGACATACAAAGCCAAAGTTATCTAGGCAAGTGGAAGATGCAATCAACATGTGCGGCGACCAGATGCCAACAAGTTACATCTTCGAAAGAAAATTCAAGATCATCATTCCAGAAAGATCTGAATGGTCAAAAGGACTCGAACCACCAGATGGTAAGGGTAAGATATGGTACACGGACGGATCGAAGATGAGCACGGGTACCGGAGCAGGTATTTACACCAAAGACTACAGTAGTAGCACAAGCATGGGTAAGTATGCGACGGTCTTCCAGGCAGAGACCTACGCGATTACAGCATGCGCACAAGAGAACATAGATAGCGGAGTGAATAACGAAACTATCTATATTCTCAGCGACAGTCAGGCGGCACTCAAAGCCCTAACAGCACCAAGAGTCACCTCTAGACTCGTCAAAAATGGTATCCAGGCCCTGAACAAGCTTGGAAAAACTAACAAGGTGAGACTGGTATGGATTCCAGGACACAAAGGTTACGTCGGCAACGAGAAAGCCGATGAACTTGCAAGGGAAGGATCAAGCAGGAGTTTCCGCGCTTGTGATTGCCTGTTTAAAGAGACGGTGGGCAGACACCACATTGGCAAAGGATTCTATAGCCAGGGTAGGGTCAGAATTAAATATTCAAGATTGCAACAGCGTACTTGAAGACTAAGAACACGCACGGTCGCATATCTAAAGATATGTCCTTGTATTCTTTCTTACTCCGTCACCATCATCACACGAATAGTCGATCTTATCTTGAGGCATAATTACTTACTCAAATGAAGCTCAAATATAACTTTTCAATTACTAAAAACTTAGTTTAATATTAAACAGATTAAACTAAACTAGTCAAGGATCAAGTAGAGTTGAGCGTCACATGTTGTTAGTATTATCGCAGGACACAGCTGCACAAGAAAATTTGTTCCTGCGCGTAAACTGTCACGTAAGAAAGCTAAGCTATTGATCAATGTTTTGTCACTATTTATAAATATTGGATAATTTAGCCACTTACTACACAACAATTGTTTTTTTATAATACGTACAAATTAGAAGAAGCATTAATTATTGAAAAATCACATAGGTTCCTAAATAAAGGCATGAGCTTATTGTGTAACTTACCTACACCCATTGCCCGTGAGGAGTAGGCAGAGACCACTAAGCACCTACGTGTAGGTCCTAACAAACCGGTAGGTACTCCCCTAATCGCTTTTCATTCTGTGTTTACCTAACATCACTGCCGTCATAATCATCATATTATCAGCCCTCCATCGGTTTCACGACGACGTTCTAAATAGGTCGTCGGTCTACCTTGTGTGAGTGGTCTGCGTCTTCGGATACGCAGTCGCCACTCTACTTAGAACTTAGCTTAAGCTTTCCGAACGTTGCTGAAGTTGGACTCAGCGAGTGACCTCCTTTCCCGAATTGGTCTTACCCAGTAACTAACTATCCCAGGTAAATTATGTACTTATTCGTCAATAACTTCAGATGTAGAGCTTTCAACCGTCATTGGAGTAAGTAGTGCAACATGGACATTTGCCATAATTTTGGTCTTGTGCATATTTATTACAAGCTTTGTATTACTTACACCTGTGACGTCAGATTCCTGTACAGTACAGGAATCTTTAGAAGCCACACTTTGCGGTTTTTTTGCACGAATGTGACAATCGCGTGACAATGCAATAAGTACTATGATTACGTGAAGCTAATCTGATGATGGAGCTAAATGGTGGCCATAGAATCTCCGCAATAAACCACAGAAACACATCGATTTTAGAATCGTTAGATTCACCTTGATGAGTACTTCCTCTTCAGTTTGTTTACAGGTTCTGATTAAGGAGATGGAAGCCATAAAAACTCCTTGATAAACCGAAACAATACAGCACAATCAAATATGTGCTCAGTTGATTTGTCTAGATAAGGACATCGATTATTATAATCTTATGATTCAAACTTAGAAAATATGATATGATTTTATATGATTATAAAAGCTTGTCGCGAGTTTCTAATTATTTACCAATCACTTAATCAGATTAGTTTTTTTTTAATTTTGGTTAAATAATGCTTACCTATATAGGTACCTAATTACTCTAATTACACAAACCTCCCAACAAGCTTTTATGATCATTTAAGTTGTGTATAATGAGGTTATAAAATGATAGTTCAAGTTTTTGTTCAAGATATAAAGGATACCTACTCATACACATAGGTACTTACTTATACTTATTTAATTATTTTAATCTTTTTAGGACTCTGTAGTAAAGAAGGAAAACTTGAAATTAAACCCTATACTAATCCGTCTGGCCAGCGTGGTATTAGTAGGCCAAGTATCCCTTCGTCATGGGAGGAGGCCCGTGCCTGCAGTAGGACATTAATGGGCTGTTATGATGAATCTTTTTAGTTCTCTTTACTCCCCGTTTTTAAAAGCTTGTTTAAAAAAAGATTGTTTCTTAATTTTATTATTAACTTTTTACTGAGTAGGTAGGCGTACTTCTGTCAAGAAAGTAACGGGAAAAGATCAATAAAACAATTTTGTATGTGTGTTACACTTATCTACGCCAACGAATACCTAAATAAAATCATGGAAAAAAAAAATCGATTCTTGAGTTTTGGAAGGTAATTCAGATCTTTTCGAGACCAGCCATAGATCTTACTCACTTAAAGCTACGTAAGCTAACAATTTGGAGCCAAGATAAAAAAAAGCATGATCTACAGTAGACAGACTAGGTACGTACAATATCTCTACTATAGAGACACATAGAACATTCAGACTCAGACAAGTGACTTCGTGCAGAGAAGCCGCGCTTTGCCACTGAGCCAGTTCATCATCATCATAACAGCCTATTAATGTCCCACTGCAGGGATGGCCCTCCTCCAGTGTCGGAGGGATACTTGGCCTACTACCTATGCTGTCCATGCGGATTGGTATAGGGTTTAATTTCAAGTTTTTCTTCTTTTTATTACGTAAAGATAATATTTACGGATAGTCCCTTAGTCGGTTTTTACGACACCCATGGGGCAAAACGGGGTGGTGACACACTGTATTTTTACTCCGTCACCACACGGAGAGACACTGACACTGAGGCGGTTATGTGTGATAATTACCGACGTTATTATACCAGTACCTATATTATATTAAATTATCATCGTTAGTGATATGATATGACATGTTTATAGTTCTTCATACCATTTAGCTCTCGGCACGTCTTCGTCTTGGCATTGGGTCATCCATCTAATCAAACGGAATGAACATTAATTTCTAATAAAACAAACTATTTTTATATTTTTTATTTTACTAAAGGTCTTATCAAGACGAATCAAACTATCCCAAACTCGAGGGTTTTATGTGGTTTTATTATGACCTTTTTATCCATCATCAGTTTCAAAATTTCAAGTTACTTCAAAACCGCAAAATGTGTCTAATTTAACTTGCTAGATATCATTACAGACAACGGGATATGTGAAAGTAGGTAGTGTTAACGACGTATAGTGACTGACTATAGTGTGTGAGTGAAGGACTAAAACTAAAAGACCAAAAAAGACTGTGAATCAGTGATATAGTGATTGAGAGACCTCAGATATATAGTATAAGTGTAAAAATATTAAAATAGAACGATTAGATAGACTTTTATTAAAGAAAATGTGTGAAAATGTGTCGAATTATAATAGAGACTTTGAAACGATAAATACTTAGCCAAATTGTTAATTTATATAGTTTAATTTTGTTGTATATTGTTAATTTAACGGTAGAGATAAATAATAAACAACATTTGAATATAACTTTCAATTTAATAAAGAATTATAAACGAATAACTGCTAGAGATCGACGATATTTTGTGTATTTTTTATGATTATACTGTCATAACTTTTTGTACCATTGAGATATAAAGAAAACTATTTTTAATTATTGAAACTGACATTGTAACGAGTTTATCCATGTATAATACTGTATATTTTATGTTTTAAATAAAGAAATACGAACAGAAAACGAGGTTACTCAAAGTGAAAATTAGCTTGAGATTAAGCGCTAAATCGCGGTGCCCACGTGACGGTAATGCTCCGGGGTACTTAAGCGATTGCGTTTTCTTGGAAAATTGTAGTTGGATCCTGAAGAAAAGTAAAACATCAAGCTTTGAGTACCTCGGAAACTGGAAGAAATACTGAAATAGTGAAAAAGTGTTTTATTTATATCCCAAGAAGAACCTGCGCATACAAAGCACCTACAGCAAGATCTTCCATAGTTGAGGAATCGACGGGCATACCGGCGCGGGCTAGAGCTTTAGTGTTGCTCTCCCGAAACAAACCCCGTCACCCGTATAGGGAGGTATCCCTCACGTGTGTGTCCTGTGTGCGTTATCTATACACACACACCAACGCACACCCACGCACGCTTACGTACGTTTTATGTACAAGAGGGCGCGGCCAATACAGTTGGTCCTTCGAGCCGGATCTTATTCCTTTAACGGGTTTAAGAGCTTGCTTGTAGGCCGATAGCTGTGTGCGCTGAAGAAAGAAGATAACGGTTCAAGATGCCGGTCACCAGGTCACAGAAGGGCGCGCCGACGCGACGCTCAGGCGAAGAAGCGACGGAGTCATCTTCAGAGAACACGGAGACGACAACCGGGACTGGGACTACGGCCACTGAAACAACCGAGAACACTGAAACAACCGAGAATACTGAAACTACCGAGAATACTGCCACTACCAAGAATACTGAAACGAACGAGAATGCGACGGCAACTGAAGAACGTCGTGCCGAGGTACCTGGGTCGACGAATACAGTCGTTCCCAAGTCAACTAAAGCGAGAACATTGAAATCCTCGAGTTCAAGAATAAAACGAAGAAAAGAACTAGAGGCTGAAGAAGAGTTGGCGCTGCTTGAGTTAAAGCGGGCGGAAGCTGCAGCGGTGTTAGCACGCGTCAAGCTCGACAGGCTTCGATTGAATAGCGATGCAGAGGAAGATGACGACTCTGTGGAAGATCATGAAGATAGGACTGCAAAGGTGTGTGATTGGATGGACAGTACCGAGAAGAAAAAGGCAGATAATGTGACTCAGAGTGGGCATGCACGTATGGTGTCCGTGGAGCACAACGCCGTGAAACCTGAAGATACAACACCAGTGAGCAGCCAGTCCATAGAAGTCAAGGTCCTTGCCGAAGCCCTGAGAGATGTTGTGAAGGGAACAAACACTTCACAACTGAAGTATGTGTACGAATTACCTACGTTCGATGGGAACATAAGTGAATGGATAGCCTTCAAGACATGTTACGAAGATACATCGCCCATGTTTAATAACGTACAAAACATGGCACGATTAAGAAAATCAATCAAAGGAACTGCAAGAGATGAAGTGAAGAGCTTGTTATACTCTGAAGCAGTACCAGATGCAGTATTGGTGGCTTTGAAAAGAAGATTTGGCAGACCGAATGCTCTAGCACTAGCCGAACTGGAGAAGCTGAGAACATTGCCTAGGATTAGTGACAACCCTAAGGATATCTGCATGTTCGCTAGTCAAATAAATAATAGTGTAGCAGCCATCAAAGGATTGAAGAAATCTCAATATCTTCATTCGCCAGAGATGATGAAGACAATTATAGCGAAGATACCACCTATTATGAAGTTTAGATGGTATGACTTCACAGCAGAAAATGAAGAAGAAGAATTTTGCAACTTAACTCTAGTAGCGAAGTTCTTCGATAAAGAAGCTGATAAGTGTGGGGCTCATACTACATATGAAGACGGGAACAAGATGAAAGAAACGAACACATACAAGAAACCGTTCCAACGTCATGTGACTCACACAGCAAGTGAAAGTGAAGTGAATACAGTGAAGTGTCCACAGTGTAAAAACAATCATAGACTACATGAGTGTAATAGTTTTAAGACATTGAACATTGACGATAAGTGGACATTAGTGAAACGTGAAAAATTGTGTTTTAAGTGTTTAAATAGTGATCATAGACATGAACAGTGTAAACGATGGCCGTGTAAAGTGTGTAAAGGTTCGCATCATTTCCTACTGCACAATACGAAGAATAAGAATACTTCTGTAGAACCACAACAAGAAGAGAAAGCTGAGAAGTCAACGAACATAGCGTTGAAGATGTCCAGTGCTGGGAAATCACGTGCCTATTTGAAGATTATTCCTGTGGAGCTGATATCAGACACAGGAAAAGAAAATATATTGGCTCTATTAGATGAAGGGTCAACAGTGTCTTTGTTAGATAGCAAGGTAGCTCGTGACTTAGGAGCTACTGGAATCAGTGAAGATCTAACAATTGAAACTGTCGGTGGACAACGATTGAAGACTAAGGACTCCATGAGGATAAACTTGAAAATTAGAGGAGTTCATGAAGACAAAATCCGGCAGTTACGTCAAGTCAGAACTATTGATGACATGAAACTCACACCGCAGTTCATTGACAAGGGCAGATTAGAAGAATGTTCACACCTGAAAAACCTTAGCGACGTATTATATCACGAAGCAGAAGAGCCTAAGCTGATAATAGGCCAAGACAACTGGAATTTAATAGTGTCAAGATACACAAGAAAAGGAAAACCTGGACAACCAGTTGCGTCGTTAACCGAGCTAGGATGGGTACTGCATGGTCTAGATACAAGCATAGCGAAGACAATGAAATACATAAACTATTGTTCTCACACTAAAACAATAGAAGAAGAGATGCATGAACAAATAAAAGACCACTTCGCCATCGAAGCGCTAGGAGTGATGCCACGCAGACCATCAACTGACTTCGAGGGACAGGCTCTCAAGATATTAGAAGACACCTGTAGAAGACGACCCGAAGGCCGATTCGAAGCAGGAATGCTGTGGAGAGACCCCGAAGAGGAAATGCCCGAGAGTTATATAGCGGCTGAGAGAAGGTTACGCACCATAGAAAAGAAGATGGAAAGAGATTCTAAATTTAAAGCAGAGTATGAAAATCAAATTAAGAATTTATTAGACAAGGGTTATGCGAAGAAAGTAAACATTGAAGGTGATTTTAAGAAGAAATGGTACTTACCTCATTTTGCAGTGGTACACCCTCAGAAAAAGAAGATAAGAATCGTCTTTGATGCCGCAGCACCATCAAGAGGGAAAAGTTTAAATGACGCGCTGTTACCTGGACCTGATCTGCTTCAGTCTCTGTTCGGAGTTCTGATAAGATTCCGACAAGGACCTATTGCGGTAGCAGCCGACATAAAAGAAATGTTTTTGCAGATAAGAATCAGAGAACAAGATAGAGACAGTCTACGATTTTTATGGCGTGACGACAAGACGTCAGCACCTGTAAAATACCGGATGACATCTGTAATATTCGGTGCTACATCTTCGCCATCGACTGCCATCTATGTGAAGAATAGAAAACGTCAACCTGCGTTTAAAATGAAATTAGAGAATATCGAAAGAAAATGGTTACCAATAAATGAGAAACTCATAGCTAGAGCAGAAGAGATATTGTTCAGAAAATGTCAGACAGACAGTTTTCGAGAAGAATTAAGACGATTGCAGAAACAAGAACCTCTAGAAAGAAGCAGCAAATTGAAGAAGCTCGATGTGGTTATAGAAGACAACCTTCTCAGACTGAGGGGGAGAATCGATGCGGTAGCTGGATTATCGAGAAGCTATACAAGACCTGTGATTTTGGATAGTAAGCACCACATCACTCGTCTCATCATCTATGACTATCACAAACAATTTAATCATGGCAACCACGCTACGGTAATGAACGAGCTCAGACAACTTTTTTATATAATGGGTCTGAGAGCAGCAGTCAGAGCAACTCAGCATGGTTGTCAATGGTGTCGCATCAGGAAAGGAAGACCGCAAGAGACAGCCTTTGGAGACTTACCGATCGAGCGACTGAAGCATGGTGAACATCCGTTCACGTACACCGCCGTCGACTATTTTGGACCGATGACCATCACGGTGGGAAGAAGACACGAGAAGCGGTGGGGTGCCTTGTTTACTTGCTTGACTACACGAGCAGTTCATCTGGAGTTAGCTGCCTCTCTATCATCTGACTCTATGATACTGGCACTCAGAAGACTAGCTGCGCGTCGCGGTATGCCATCCGTGATGTTCAGCGATAACGGCACGAACTTTGTCGGGGCCAACAAAGAATTACAACAAGCTGCAGAAGCATTGAAGAACGAAACTCTAGCTACTGAGGCCGAGAAGTATGGTGTTAGGTGGAAATTTATACCACCTGGCGCTCCAAACATGGGAGGAGCCTGGGAAAGACTGGTGCGATCGGTGAAAACCGCACTAGCCGCCACACTCCGAGAACGACATCCGAGAGAAGAAGTTCTACACACTCTTCTACTAGAAGCCGAGCATATTGTTAACTCTAGACCCTTAACAGAGTTAAACGAAAATGAAAATGAAGAAGCACTCACGCCCAACCACTTTCTCATTAAGCGGTCGTGCGGTGCTGGACGACTGGGCGCATTTAGTGACCACGATTTGGTTGGTCGCGAGACGTGGAAGACGACGCAGCAGCTCAGCGACCATTTCTGGCGACGTTGGGTACGGGAATACCTACCTACTCTCCTACCCAGACGTACGCCAGGAAGCAACGTCGGAGAGAACATGAAAGTTGGTGACATCGTGTTCATCGTGGACCACACACTGCCACGCTGTACGTGGCCGAGAGGACGCATCATCCGCACGTATCCAGGGCCCGATGGACGGGTTCGGATTGTGGACGTGCAGACAAGAGGAGGAGAGCTGCGGCGACCCTGCTCCAAGGTGGTGCTACTGGTGCCTTCCCAGACGTCGTTGCCACAGGATGGTGCGACGCACGAGGGGGAGAATGTTAACGACGTACTGACTATAGTGTGTGAGTGAAGGACTAAAACTAAAAGACCAAAAAAGACTGTGAATCAGTGATATAGTGATTGAGAGACCTCAGATATATAGTATAAGTGTAAAAATATTAAAATAGAACGATTAGATAGACTTTTATTAAAGAAAATGTGTGAAAATGTGTCGAATTATAATAGAGACTTTGAAACGATAAATACTTAGCCAAATTGTTAATTTATATAGTTTAATTTTGTTGTATATTGTTAATTTAACGGTAGAGATAAATAATAAACAACATTTGAATATAACTTTCAATTTAATAAAGAATTATAAACGAATAACTGCTAGAGATCGACGATATTTTGTGTATTTTTTATGATTATACTGTCATAACTTTTTGTACCATTGAGATATAAAGAAAACTATTTTTAATTATTGTAACTGACATTGTAACGAGTTTATCCATGTATAATACTGTATATTTTATGTTTTAAATAAAGAAATACGAACAGAAAACGAGGTTACTCAAAGTGAAAATTAGCTTGAGATTAAGCGCTAAATCGCGGTGCCCACGTGACGGTAATGCTCCGGGGTACTTAAGCGATTGCGTTTTCTTGGAAAATTGTAATTGGATCCTGAAGAAAAGTAAAACATCAAGCTTTGAGTACCTCGGAAACTGGAAGAAATACTGAAATAGTGAAAAAGTGTTTTATTTATATCCCAAGAAGAACCTGCGCATACAAAGCACCTACAGCAAGATCTTCCATAGTTGAGGAATCGACGGGCATACCGGCGCGGGCTAGAGCTTTAGTGTTGCTCTCCCGAAACAAACCCCGTCACCCGTATAGGGAGGTATCCCTCACGTGTGTGTCCTGTGTGCGTTATCTATACACACACACCAACGCACACCCGCACACGCTTACGTACGTTTTATGTACAAGAGGGCGCGGCCAATACAGGTAGTATAAAGCTTCTAATTACAGGTTCTCACTTTAAGGTACGATTAATTTCAGTGACAGAAGTAGGTTGAGGTTTGTCAAGCTTTCTTAGGAGCATTAGGTACGCATAAAAGTCAGTTAGTACCTTTAGTCAGTACTTAATATTGGAAATGTGAATTATTTGAAGTAGGTAAGTAAATATTATTTACTCTCATTTCTTTTAAGAAAATAATTGAAAACATGTTTAAGTTCGGGATAGTATTCGAGTGGGTGGACTCGCACTAAATTTACCGATATCACAATGCAGTCTCCAAAATAAAACGTATTCTTATAACACACAAAGATATTTATTTTCTACTAATATTTAATATAGATATAAGTACGTGATAAACATTTATATATTTTCCTCTAGTACATAGTGCTGAGCTGAGCCAACTGGGAATCCGTCTTCATTTAATCCACTTTGATGGACCTCTGAGAAGATAAAGCCCACCAGCGCGTATTCCTGTAAAACAAGAGAAAAGTCAATGTCATCGTTTATGATAATTATGGCCTGGTGTCGGCAAAGAATTATTGGTATAATAAAGAGTTGTGAAAGTGAGCTCCAGTACCGAATGTAGACTTAGAAGCGACGTATGTTAATACCACCGCAATGCCTGCTTAATGCATCTTGAACTAAATTTTACGGGTTTTACGCAGAAGGGTTTAGTTTGACGGTAAGTGGCCATTCTCGTAGTCTAAGTAGAATACTTTCAAACACAACGAAGGTGTTTATAGATACATAGTATTAATTTTTAAAAGCATTTTCTTTACAATATAGTAAAATTTATCAAATGTACATTGTGAGTCCAACTGTGCTCAAATTCCATTATAATGACCTCATATGGAAAAAAAGACGGTCAAACTACATATAAAATCTGAAAACTTATCAAAAGTCTGGCTAAGTAGGTAGGTATATATAAATTAGTCTTCTTACTTACAAAGCCTTTGATTTCTCGTAACGGTTTCCTGCCAACACCTGCATGATCAGACCGCACAAATAAGCTCCTTGTAGGGTGTATAAAATGTAATGCCAGTTGTTGGTTGTAGCCTCGGTAGCGTTTTCAATGTTATATTCCATTAAGTTACGATATCTTGTAAGCTCACTTTTTCGGAATACTGCATCACGAGTTTCCCTAGCGTGGGTTTCCAATTTGTTACGGTATTCTAACTGACTGCGAGTAGCGACACGACTACGAACTGCTTCTGCTTCTCTGCTTGGTACAAATTTAGTTCTGGTGCTGTACAAATTATCCAGCGACTGAGTTCGTCGGTCTGAAATACGGTTCTCGCCTTCAAGAGAGATCATCCTCGATTTCCTAGATACCAAGTTACGTTCTCGGGCTAACTGTACACGATTTTCCCTGGACTGCCTCTCATTGTTCCTGTTGTCTCGTAGATTTTCCAATGCTCGCTCCTGCCTGCTGTTGATTTCATTAATTTGCCTGGAAACACGGGTGTCTCTTGAATCTCTTGCACGGATGTCTTGTGACAGCCTCTCATCGTTCCTGTTGTCTCGTAGATTTTCTATAGCTCGCTCCTGCCTGCTATTGATTTCATTAATTTGCCTGGAAACACGGGTGTCTCTTGAATCTCTTGCACGGATATCTCGTGACAGCCTCTCATCGTTCCTGTTGTCTCGTAGATTTTCTATAACTCGCTCCTGTCTGCTGTTGATTTCATTAATTTGCCTGGAAACACGAGTGTCTCTTGAATCTCTTCCACGGATATCTCGTGACAGCCTCTCATCGTTCCTGTTGTCTCGTAGATTTTCCATAGCTCGCTCCTGCCTGCTGTTGATTTCATTAATTTGCCTGGAAACACGAGTGTCTCTTGAATCTCTTGCACGGATATCTCGTGACAGCCTCTCATCGTTCCTGTTGTCTCGTAGATTTTCTATAACTCGCTCCTGCCTACTGTTGATTTCATTAATTTGCCTGGAAACACGAGTGTCTCTTGCGCGAATATCTCGTGACAGCCTCTCATCGTTCCTGTTGACTCGTAGATTTTCTATAACTCGCTCCTGTCTGCTGTTGATTTCATTAATTTGCCTGGAAACACGAGTGTCTCTTGAATCTCTTGCACGGATATCTCGTGACAGCCTCTCATCGTTCCTGTTGTCTCGTAGATTTTCCATAGCTCGCTCCTGCCTGCTGTTGATTTCATTAATTTGCCTGGAAACACGAGTGTCTCTTGAATCTCTTGCACGGATATCTCGTGACAGCCTCTCATCGTTCCTGTTGTTTCGTAGATTTTCTATAGCTTGCTCCTGCCTGCTGTTGATTTCATTGTCTTGCCTAGAAACACGGGTGTCTCTTGAATCCCTTGCACGGATATCTCGTGACAGCCTCTCATCGTTCCTGTTGTCTCGTAGATTTTCTATAGCTCGCTCCTGCCTGCTGTTGATTTCATTAATTTGCCTGGAAACACGAGTGTCTCTTGCGCGAATATCTCGTGACAGCCTCTCATCGTTCCTGTTGTCTCGTAGATTTTCTATAGCTCGCTCCTGCCTGCTGTAGATTTCATTAATTTGCCTGGAAACACAAGTGTCTCTTGCGCGAATATCTCGTGACAGCCTCTCATCGTTCCTGTTGTCTCGTAGATTTTCTATAGCTTGCTCCTGCCTGCTGTTGATTTCATTGACTTGCCTAGAAACACGGGTGTCTCTTGAATCCCTTGCACGGATATCTCGTGACAGCCTCTCATCGTTCCTGTTGTCTCGTAGATTTTCTATAGCTCGCTCCTGTCTGCTGTTGATTTCATTAATTTGCCGGGAAACACGGGTGTCTCTTAAATCTCTTGCACGGATATCTCGTGACAGCCTCTCATCGTTCCTGTTGTCTCGTAGATTTTCCATAGCTCGCTCCTGTCTGCTGTTGATTTCATTAATTTGCCTGGAAACACGAGTGTCTCTTAAATCTCTTGCACGGATATCTCGTGACAGCCTCTCATCGTTCCTGTTGTCTCGTAGATTTTCTATAGCTCGCTCCTGCCTACTGTTGATTTCATTAATTTGCCTGGAAACACGAGTGTCTCTTGCGCGAATATCTCGTGACAGCCTCTCATCGTTCCTGTTGTCTCGTAGATTTTCTATAGCTCGCTCCTGTCTGCTGTTGATTTCATTAATTTGCCGGGAAACACGGGTGTCTCTTGAATCTTTTGAGCGAATATCTCGTGACAGCCTCTCATCATACCTGGTGTCTCGAACATTTTCCATAGCTCGCTCCTGCCTGCTGTTGATTTCATTAATTTGCCTGGAAACACGGGTGTCTCTTGAATCTCTTGCACGGATATCTCGTGACAGCCTCTCATCGTTCCTGTTGTCTCGTAGATTTTCCATAGCTCGCTCCTGTCTGCTGTTGATTTCATTGATTTGCCTGGAAACACGAGTGTCTCTTGAATCTCTTGCACGTATATCTCGTGACAGCCTCTCATCGTTCCTGTTGTTTCGTAGATTTTCTATAGCTCGCTCCTGCCTGCTGTTGATTTCATTAATTTGCCTGGAAACACGAGTGTCTCTTGCGCGAATATCTCGTGACAGCCTCGCATCGTTCCTGTTGTCTCGTAGATTTTCCATAGCTCGCTCTTGTCTGCTGTTGATTTCATTAATTTGCCGGGAAACACGGGTGTCTCTTGAATCTTTTGCGCGAATATCTCGTGACAGCCTCTCATCATACCTGGTGTCTCGAAGATTTTTCATAGCTCGCTCCTGTCTGCTGTTGATTTCATTAATTTGTCTGGAAACACGAGTGTCTCTTGAATCTCTAGCACGGATATCAATATTGCGTGAAGGTAAGTTTATTTTTATATCCAGCAACTTCAATTCGTAACGATGGTCTTTCCTAATTTCATCCCGGTCGTTTACTTGACGGACGGTTGTTGCAGATTTGGTATACCGCTGTATTCCATAAAGCGCAGCCCTCGTATCCCTGAGTAGACTATCCGGTTGACGGTCGCAGCACTGTGACCTGCCATCAATATGGATGCGCTCAGTAAATGACGCAATAGGATGAAATATCGCGACCAACGCAAGCAGTAAATGCCACTTATACATAGTAACTGTGTACTGTTTTAAAAGATGTTTTTCCTTTTGCGATGAATACGTTGGAAGAGCCCCGATGGTGGTCGCCTCCGAACTGAATTTTGTACCCCTAGTTCGTCCTTTTATACCAGTTCGAGCACTGTTTAGATCTAAAACTTATTAGGCGCTAGAACGCATTCAATTCACAGCTCGCCAACGGTTTAAAATATTGATTGTGGCTGTAGTAGTTTACATCCTTGAGGGATAAAATATATTTCTAATATTTTTTTTGTTCCTATTTGGTTTTTGTGCTTATTAATCTATACTAATATTATAAAGTTTGTGTTTTGTGAGTTTGTGTTTGTTTTTGTGAGTTTGTGACGTTGTAGGGGGTAATCTCTGGATCTAATAAACCGATTTTAAAAATTATTTATGTGTTGAATAGTCTATATATGGCTGTATATTATCACGCTAGGACTAATAGGTCCTATTACTCACTCCTGGAGTGGAGCAGTAATGAAATATGTTTAAAAAAGGGACGCTTTTTTTTGCCGTCCAACGAAGTGGGCACGGGTCGACTAGTAAATTATAATGCCAAAAGTTGTTCTACCAACAAAATTACTCATGGTCATGTGTGTTACTTAGTAAATGGCGGCAACGTAGAGGTCTCAAGATCGATTCACGCTCAATTCAAATCTTTAAGTAGGGAGATGAACATGATTGTATTTATAGGTCCGGGTGTTGTTTCATATAAATATATTGTAACCGTATTATGTATTAATACTAATGTGAAAACCTTGTAGATGTTTGTCAGTTGTAAATGTAATTAACATAAGTATCCCTTTTTTCGTTCCATGGGTTTCGCGAAAATCCATAGGTGACATGATAAGCAAAATGTCATTTCAAGTGGCGCGGCGGTAGGACTATTAAGGTTTAGCAGAAATAAGTAATACCTTAGTCAGATTTTACCATGCCTGGCCCACTGCCATTTAAGAGAAGCAAAATGCGGATCTCTCCATTTCTGATTCGACCCCACAAGGAGAGCCCTAGCATACTCTACTTTAGTCACTAAAAGCTAATACTTCGTAATACACACATCAAAAAAGTCTAAGCAACATGCATGATATTACAAATTTACCATTTATATTAATTTATTTTACCATTTATTTTAATTATAACGTTGTATTTTATTTTTAAAATAATATTTTTAGGGTTCTATGATGTAAAAATAACAGCTGTTTTCTTTATAAGTTCTTTTAATAACAGAAATTAACAATATTAGAATATACAGGTACATAAGAAACTAAACTTTTTTTTTACAAATTGAAATTTCTTAAGAAAATGAATTTATTGTGAAAGAATAGGACAATTTAATACAAAGTATGACCTCCTCTGCTATTCAGAACTTGTCGGCAACGATTATTCATTGAATTAATGAGACTGTTTATGTCATCTTGCGGTATTCGCTCCCAATGGAATTGTAGCAAATCCTTCAGCTGTTGGGTTGTTGTCACTCCGTCCAAGTCCTTCAAAACACGTCTCTGGAGCATGTCCCATGCGTGCTCGATGGGGTTGAGGTCTGGCGATTGTGCAGGCCAGGGCAATACCTGGATGTTCTCCGTTGCCAAGTATTCACTGGTTCGCCGAGCTGTATGTGAACGCGCATTGTCATGCATTAACGTAAAATCGGAGCCAAAGGTTTGTGCAAATGGATGGACATAAGGTCTGAGAATATCCTCAACGTAATTTTCAGCGTTCATGTTTCCATTTACAAAAACGAGCTCAGTTCGCCTGTTCTTCATAATACCCGCCCATACCATAACTGTTGAGCCGCTGTATGGATGAACTTCCTGAACGCACCTGAGTCTTTCAGTATTTCCGGGTCGACGGTACACTCGCACCCTTCTTGTATCAGGCCTAAACCCGAATCGCGACTCATCGGAAAACATAATTTTATCCCATTGTTCCTGGGTCCATGTTATGCGTTCTCTACACCATTCATTTCGACGAGCGCGATTCCCGTGACGTATCGGTGGGCACCTGATAGGGCGTCGAGCTCGTAGGCCGTACTCATGCAGTCGATTTCGCACAGTTTGGGGACTTACATCAACACCACTTGAATTTTGTAGCCTCAAACTTATCTCTCGAGCGGTTAACATCGGCTGGCGTCTTGCAGTCAGTTGTATGTACCGGTCTTGCCGAGTGGTTGTACTCCTTTTACGGCCTGGATGCTGTTCAGCGGGTTCCCCTGTATTATTGTAGCGCTGCCAAAGACGACAAATAACACTTCTATGAATACCAAAATGTCGAGATACCTGAGATTGATTACTTCCCGCTTGCAACATCCCTACAGCTCTTTGCATTTCATCTGCCGTCAAATGACGTCGCTCCATGACGTAAAGAATATCTAACAATTCAATTTTGTCGCCAACTGTATTTAAATGGTTGGTAAAATTATAAAATCAAGACTAAAACGTAGCAATTAACATGCACTCAAATTCAAACAAATTCGCAGTCATTTGAATTTTATGAAAAAAAACAAAACATAATCGAAATTTTTTTTTTACAACCAGCCAGTATGTCATCAATAACAAAAAAGTTTACTTACCTATACACTTTGAGTGAGTAAATACTTAGAAATTAATTAATATAAATGGTAAATTTGTAATATCATGCATGTTGCTTAGACTTTTTTGATGTGTGTAGTTTCTTATATATTCCTGCTCAACTTATCTTGTCTGTAGACATCATAGTTGTCCATTAGTCCCATTGCAGGAACGGGCTTCCTATGAGGACAGAGAGAAACTGGGTCTAGATATAGGTACCAGATTGCTTAGACTGATTGGTATAAAGATTTGTATGTCTTTTCTTTCTTTTATATTATCTGGAAAGAGTGTTGGCAGACTTGTATTTGTCTATTGTATTAATTAAAATTTAAGACAATGTAAGATATAAAGCTCTGCCCATGTCTGTAGGTATAGACATAATTACCCAAAATTTATTTATACTTAATTTATAAGTTTAATATGAAACTATACTAGTCGAGGATCAAGTATTGTTGAGTCACATGTTGTTAGTATTATCGCAGGACACAGCTGCACAAGAAAATTTGTCCCTGCGCGTTAAATAATTATCTGATCAAACCCGCTGGAGCAATAAATGGAATCTATAAATTGATTTCCTATGACGTCAATGTGTAAGCTATTTAT
The DNA here is from genome assembly GCA_905475405.1 of Schrankia costaestrigalis. NCBI lineage: Eukaryota > Metazoa > Arthropoda > Insecta > Lepidoptera > Erebidae > Schrankia > Schrankia costaestrigalis. The sequence goes on along the minus strand of FR997843.1, from coordinate 9,164,953 downwards.
TGTGTGACAGTATTTCACTTACTATAAATAGGTAACAGAGTTTAAGATGATACATTTATAAAATGCACCATCTTTCATCAACTACTACAGGAATATGAAAAGACCTATTGATCTAGAATTTTAATATAGGTAAATTGATACCTTTAACTAGGTTTTTGTAATTACGAAAACGCGATAGCTTGATTTTGGCTCGATCATATTTATTTTTGAAAACACCTCTACAAAAACAGTTTTTTACATATTACACGGAAAGTACACTATCATTATGCTTAGGAATTACTCAAATACATTTGTAACATCAATATTAGTATTACTGTAGAATATCATTACATAACTACAACCAATAATTTTTAATGAATCAAATAAGATTTTAGCAATTTCTAAGCGCTCCGGATCGTTGCGGGCGCATCGCAATTTCAGACCTTATACCGATAAGTTAACGATCGATACAGAATGAGTACGGTCGACGATTCAGTCGGGCGATGGCCCTCTTCGACGCCGGACCTGTGCATGTCGACTCACCGTTCGTACTGAATTTTATCGCGTAATTTTATATCGTAGGTAAAATATATAGGTTAGGTTTAAAATATTTATACCTAAGTTTTTATTAATACTTTGTTCTCTTTTATCAGTAAATAATAGTATTATTTTATAATAGTTATTTCGATAACATTGTATCGTAAAATATTTTTGTAGTTATGTCTTTTATAAAACTTAGGTAAAGTTCGCCATAACTCAACTAAGTACCTAGTTACTGTTGACCCTTTTGATAATGCAAGCGTTTGTTTATATAAGCGATTTTAGACTATATGCTCAAGTGTTATAAGTTTTATAACCGTTTTCGTCAAAATCACGTAATTGAAACGTACTATAATAGTACTATAATATTACGTACCTATTTTATTTGCAAGCTTAGGTAGGTAGGTACTTACTGATAAGATCTAAATAATACTTTTTACTTTCGCGGGAACTTTTACAAACATGAAACAAACGAACACAAAGAACGTCCAGACTCAGGACAGTTGTTTGTGGATCACACAAAAAAATTGTCTTACGTGAGATTTGAACTCTCATGCACTCCACCGCGGGAACGTTTACAAACATGAAACAAACGAACACAAAGAACGTCCAGACTCAGGACAGTTGTTTGTGGATCACACAAAAAAATTATCTTACGTGAGATTTGAACTCTCATGCAGTCCACTGCGGGAACGTTTACAAACATGAAACAAACGAACACAAAGAACGTCCAGACTCAGGACAGTTGTTTGTGGATCACACAAAAAAATTTCTTACGTGAGATTTGAACTCTCACGCACTCCACCGCGGGAACGTTTACAAACATGAAACAAACGAACACAAAGAACGTCCAGACTCAGGACAGTTGTTTGTGGATCACACAAAAAAATTTCTTACGTGAGATTTGAACTCTCATGCACTCCACTGCGGGAACGTTTACAAACATGAAACAAACGAACACAAAGAACGTCCAGGCTCAGGACAGTTGTTTGTGGATCACACAAAAAAACTGTCTGCCTTAGGCAGTGGCGGGCGCAGTAATCGGTAATCGTAAGTCAGCATGAAGAGTCCACCAGAAGGGCGAGACGAGACGAGAATTGAAATCGCACCGAACTGTTTCCACCAAAAATTGACATCGCGACATGCGTGTTTCTTGTTCATGTATTTTGAACTCTACATGAGAAATAATACGGTTCATTTTTACACAAACAAAAAGTAGCAACAAACAACAATAGGCCTATCGCGAGAAGCGAGTGTTTTTGTTACAAAGTTAATATATACTCTATTTCCTAAGCAATACGGTTCATTTTTACATAAAGATTTCAAATTTTGCCTCGTCTCGCCCCTCAGGTGGAAAATCACCTAGAGTTCAAATCTCACGTAAGACAATTTTATTTGTGCGATCCACAAATTATTGTCCTGAGTCTGGATGTTCTTTGTGTCAGCTAAGTAAATGTTTGTAAATACCCCGCGACACAGGACAATACATAGTGGGGCTATTGTATTTTTTTTAAAGTTCTATTATTTTGCGTGAGATTCAAACCCGCGACCTCGTGCACTGCGACCGATACCCCGAGGCGGTCAAATTATTTTTGTGATACCCAAATTATTGTTCTAAATCTGGATGTGCTTTGTGCCTTCATAATACCTTGCGCGGGTGTAAATTTAAAAAAAAATAGGGGCTACTTGTATAAATAGACCGGTAGATAGTAGGTTTTTCTGTAACAGAATTTTCTGTTACCTACCGCGGACTGACGTCACAGTATAACCAGTAGTCAAACTGGGCCGAATATTTATTATAAATGCCTACGAGTGCGCGGTACGTAAACAATAGTAAACATGCGATCTACTTTGTGTTTCCATTTAGTTTTGTAATTGTAAATTAATACTTTTTATTTTTCTATTTTATATTTAAATAAATAGGAAGTTTTCTGTAAAAAACGTGTTGTTTTATGATAGATACATTTAATTTAAAGAAACATGTATATGTTTGTATTTATATCCACCATGTTTGTGATATAAATAAAATACTAAATTATAATATTAAGAAGGTACTTAACAAGTCATTCAGTAAAGTAGGTACAGTACCGGGCCGTTTATATTGCATATCAACCTATAGAAAAATACAATCGGTCAATTTCGGCTTCGTAGAGCGTCAGAGAAAAAGTCGATGTGTAATATTTACGGCCGGGTACTGTATTTATTATATTGGCCATGTTTGTTTGAAATTGAATTTATCGATAACCAAAACCAAACTTTAAACAGGTCTATTAGATCTATTTAACGTCAAAATAAAGGCATCGAGGTCACTTCACCAATCTATTCAAAAAATGACATCGATGTCATTGCTTAAATTTACCTAGATCAAAGTGAAAGACACGCATGGGGGATTACATAAAGGGGGGCTAAATTTTCATTATTATTGACCTAAGTACAACAAACCGTTTTCGTGATATACACAAAATACTATTATAATATTAAATACCTAAGTCATTTAGTAAGGTAGGTATTTATATCAGCCATGTTTGTTTGAAATTGACATATGAATAATATATTTAGTTTCAAATTATAACACACAGTCCGCTCGTTACTGCGGCACAGTAGCGACTGTTCCCTCCGCGATCGTGAGCGTGTAGGTATAAACTCACGTTTCGTCGTCCGTTTCTATGAAGTTGAAATACTGTATATATTTGTACTATGGCACAGAGCGATAACGTGTCCTTGAGGGCCGGCGGGACGACGACGGCGCACACGGCGAGCCGGCGCGCGGCGCGTGAGCGAGTATATCCGTCTCATTCGCGCGCCGAGGGGCGCGCCCCTCTGGCCACGGCCGAATTCAACTCGAAAATTTTCAAAGTAGCGTCTTAACCAAGTTTTTTAAGTCTGTTTAAGTGTTTTAGGTATAATAAAACGCAACCCACTGTACCTACAAAACCCAAAACACCAATAACTTAGGTCTGAACAAAAAGTTTCCGAATAAAATCTAGAACTTGGCAAAACAATGAGCGGCAATCTGCTTCTTTCATTAGATTCTACATTGTCTGCATTCCTCTATCTTGGTCAGGTTTCACAAATCAATGGTCTGAAAAAGATGTCTGTCAGGCCGCAGGCCTGCTTGGACTAAAGAAGGTCGGAAGAAAACCTTGCAGTTTACGATCACTTAACAAACTAAGCAAAATTGTAACAGAATGTAGGTACCTCAGCTAGATTCCGATGATGATGAGTCTACCACCTGATTTCAACTTTAGTTAAAACTCAGTCACAGAATTAAGAAATAAACTACGACTTAATATCCTACGTTTGTATTATTTAAATGTTTTTTTAAAATTCATAACCCACGTATAGTGGTAATCGCGGCTCCAGCTATACCAGGGCATACCTAACCAAGCCGCTGCCCACCTTGCGCCCTCTGCACCTACACATTTTGTTTACCTTCCCCAAGAGAGGAAAGGATAGTAGGAGAGGTTATCTCTCCTACTATCCTTTACACTCACCGAGCGATATAGCAGCAAAAGAAACGCTATTTGACATCGCTTTTCTGTGAAAGGGTGGTGCTGTTCCAGTCGAGTTAGCCCATTCATGCTGCCCATCGAGTACATTCATATGCTGCCTCTACCAGTCTAAAAAGATTATAGCGTAAAATATCCTGTTAGTCCAATCAATAAAGTAGTTATAGAGTGCGTGAGCGGGAACCTAAGTGATTTCTACAGAAACTTATTCAGGGTACTTAGAGAGATAACATACTAAAAGTCCCCACCTCTAGGAGGTGAGGCGGAGGGGGTTTTTTTTTTTTTTCTTTCCCGGGTTAAATCCGCCCAAGGAAGGGAGTTTATTGCGACGTAATGCGCGAACTTACTGCTATTAGATACAGTTATACTTATAATAGTTTATTATGTTTACATACTAAGAGGATATTTGGTTTAAATTTGTCACCTCGCAGGGTGACATAATAAAAATGTGAGATATTTTTTAGTAACAATGGTGCAATAAACTGTTTTAGTTACATTATTAGGATATTAGTTATTTACAATTGGTTGAACATAGGTGTAGTGTAATGGGGAGGTGAGTTGTCTTTCTGGTGTGTGAATGAGCTATGTGTTGTTAAACTTTTTTTAAGTATTTACTATGTGGGTGAGGTGTGTCATGAAAGTGTTTATGGTTATTTCGTTGGTGAGTATTTGTTCGATGATGTAGGGGTTGATGTTTGTGTGATGGCAGTGTTGCTCATGTGTAAGGCGAGTACGTGTGTATTGTGGACATTGTGTTAGTAAGTGTGTAAATGTTTGTATTGTCGTATCGTCGCATGGGCATGTATTGTTGTTGGTTATTTTAAAACGATGGAGATACTCTTTGTGATAGCCGTGATTGGTAAGAAGTTGTGTGAGTGCGAATGTTTGTCCAGTTTTATTTATGAGTGAGTGTAATTGTGTTAGTGTAGGACAATATTTTCTGATGGTTAGGCCTTTGGGATTGTTGTAATAAGTGCATGAGGCTTGGGTGAGACTGTCTTTTTTTGCGAGGCTTTTGGGATAGCTGAGTGGAAAGTGGTGGAATATTGGAGGTTCGTTTAAATTTGCAGCAGCCTTCGCAGCAATATCCGCGACCTCGTTGCCGTGTATACCGACGTGTGCTTTTGTCCATATGAACTTGATTCGTGTGTGAGTGTTGTGTATTGTTCTTTGGATATTGTTTGTGATTTGGTGTGTACTGAGTGTGTTATTAATGTCATCAAGTGCCGATCTGGAGTCAGACATAATGACAGCGTCAGTGATTGTATGATTTTGTAGCCATTTACACGATTGGTCGATTGCGACTAGTTCGGCCTGGTAGACGGAGCATGCGGAATGTAGTTTAAACGTTTTTGTAATGATTGTGTTGTGGGGAGTGTGAACAATGAAGGCAGCTCCCACGAGATTATCGTGTTTACTACCGTCGGTGTAAATGTGGTATGCGTCGAGATGATTGATGAGTATAGTGTCTAGTTCCTCTTGAGTGGCTATTGTACTGTACAAGTGTGGTGTTCTGAGCGCGGGGTGGAGTAACTGAGAGGGAGGTGTAGGAGTATCTAGTGTGATGTCGTCGGGAAGGTATTCAGTGAAACCAGTAATGTGGGTTTTTTCAGCTTTTGCGGTTTCCAAAACTTTAATGTCTAGTGGTATGAGGGTGGCAAGGGCAATGGCGTCAGTGGTATTGATAGTCCTAAATCCTTTTATTATTTTGAGAGCAAATCCGCGTTGTAGTGAGAGAAGTTTATTGACATTTGTTTCGTATGTAAGTGCCTTTTGCCAGACACTGGAAGCATAGCACACGATGGGTTCGATTACCCCCCTGTAAAGTGTTTGTATGTTTTCAGAGTGTATACCCCATGTAGGGCGAACGAATTGAGTGAGTTTATTATTTATTTTGCGAGCCTTCTCGGTAATGTAATCAACGTGTTGTGTAAAGTGTAAATTATCATCAATAACTAATCCGAGTATTTTGGTTGTGCGTGTAAATGGAATGTGTGTGTTATTGAGTGTAAGGTGTAAAAGTTTTGTTTTTTTGGTAAATGCCAGTGCTTGTGTCTTATCAGGTGCAAAAGTAAGTTTATTGTTGATGCCCCAGTCGTGAATTATGTGAAGACTTTGGTTGATGTTGTGTTGGAGTGTGGTGAGTTTTTTGTGTGCTGCAATGAGGGTGATGTCATCAGCAAAAGCCTGTAGTTCACAACCCTCCGGTAATAAACCGCTTCTTGTCGAGTCACCGGACATATCCAGTAACTCGTCCAAGATTAAGTTCCAGAAGATTGGTCCGCAAACAGATCCTTGAATGCATCCCCTAGTAAGGTGTTTAGTGGCTGTGGCATCGGCGTAGTGAATGGTGGCTGTGCGTTCTGAAAGGTAGTTTTGTATAAGTGTATAAATGTTTTTGGGACATTTAGTATGATGTAGACGTGCAAGGATTGCGGGCCACCATGCGTGATCGAATGCGGCTTTTATGTCGAGAGATATCATTGCGACATGCAGTCCTTTTTTCTTATGAGTGTTAATAGTGTTGATAATGTTGGTAAGTGCGTGTGTAGTGGATATCTGTTGTTTGAAGCCGTATTGTTTAGTGTTAAAAGTGTGTGTGGAGTGTAAGTGATGTGTGAGTCTTTGGGTGAGAAGTTTTTCGAGGGTCTTCCCGAGAATCGGTAGAAGCCCTATGGGACGGTATGATGATGAGGATGTGTAGTCAGTTTTGTTGGGTTTAGGGATGATTTTTATGATTGCATGCTTCCATGACTTGGGAAAGATAGATAGGGAGAGGCAGCGGTTCAGGAGCTTGGTTATAATATCGGGGAAACAAAGGGCAAATTGGTAACATATGTCTGATGTGAGATGGTCAGCGCCAGGTGATTTATTAGGGTTCATATTTTTGAGGACAGTGATTATCTCGTGATTGGTGAATGGTGGTTCGTCGTTAGTGTTTGGTGGGAGTGCAGTGTTAATGCGTGTGTTGAATTGAGTGGGAGAGTCAGGTGTGTCATTTGGGTAAAATTTATCAAGGAAAGTCTTCGCAGTGTGTTGTGCGGATGTTGTGAAAATGCCTGGTGAGATTTCAATAGTAGAGGGTGGTTTGGTTGGGGGGCCAGTTCGTATGATGCGATTTGTTACCGCCCATACGTTCTCTTTACCTTGACGTGAACAGAATTCGCGGAAGTGCTCGGTGGAAACTTTATTAAGTGTTTGAGCATATAGGGTTTTTAGGCGATCTCTTTCGGTCAGTGCGTGAGTGAGAGTCTGGTGATTACGTGAAAGTGTTTGTATGTGATGATGATTTGCAATGACTTGGCGTTTGAGTTCCTCTAGTTGTTGAGTCCACCAAGGAGGACGAGTTGTACGAGGTCCTTTACGCGGGAAGTGGCTGTCGCAAATGCGTTGTATAAATGAGGTGAGTTTATTGGTGTATGAGTCGATGTCTTGTTGTGAGTTAAGTGTGTCAAAGTCGGTAGTGTGGAGATTTGTATGTGTGATTTGTGTGTGAAATTGTTCGTGAATGTCATTCCAATCTTTATAGTTGCGTGTGTTGTATCTGAATGTTGTTGTGGCTTTGTTGCGAGTGAATTTATGTATAGTGTGTAGTGAGAAGGTGATAGCATGATGGCCGGATGAAGGGCAGATGGTTTGGTCGACCCTCCAATCAGCAATGTCTCCCGCTAGGTTGTCACTGGTAATTGTAAGGTCGATTTTAGATCCTCTGAGTTTTCCGTTTGCGAAGGTTTCGTATGTGTTAGCAGTGCCATTGTTTATGAGTGTGATGTTGTGTGAGGAGATGAGATCAAGTACTTCTTTGCCGCGGTTGTTTTTGGTTGGTGAGCCCCATAGTTGGTGCCACCCGTTGAAGTCACCAGCAATTATGTGTGTACAGTTATGTGTTTCGTGTAATAATGTGTGTATAGCGTTAAGGGTATTGTTAGTATCATTGATGGGTTCTATATATACCGAGGTTATTATTCGTTTCGTTTCGGTTATTATGATTATTCGTTTGCCGGCGCGTGTGGTAACTTGTATTGCACATATGTTGTATTTAGATAGTCCTATAGCAGCGCCGAGGCCGTTCCTTAGTAAGATGCAAGCCTTGGTTTGAGTGTGTGAGGGAAATTGGAATGTAGTGTAATTTGGTGTATCTTTGGTGGTGAGTCTGTTGGAAGTGTATGGTTCGTTAATGAGTATAATATCAGTGTTGTTTTGTTGAAAGTGTCGCGTTAATTCTTGAGATGCGGCATAGCCGCGATCTAGATTTACTTGTATGAAAGACAGAGTAGAGTGTGGATGGGTATGTCTTGTGTTTGATGAGTTCATGTGTAGTGTAACAAAATTATATAAAAACAGAACATAAATGGTATGGCGGATAAATAAGAGACAGTCAACTCGTTAAAACACAGAAAAAATAAGAACAAATAAAAAAGAAAAAAAAAAAAACCAAGTACAACAAACAAAATAATAATAGGTAATAAGATAATAAAATAGGTAAAGACACCTGTTAAGAAGTAAAACACGGGTACAAATGGGTGTACTGTTAGATTAAACGCGATGAGAGAACAGTTGTATGCGGTATCAGTATTTAAAATAATTAAACACTTAGAGCTGGAACGGAAGGTTCCTTACGTTATTAGTCTGTGTTGGTGTCTCTGGTGGGGCAGTGAATCCGTAGTCGATGGTTTTTTCCACTGCCTCTCGAGCAGCGGCGATGCGGGGACAGGCTGTGGTGTTGTTAGCGTCGTGGTTTGTTGGTAGCTTGGCGCCGGTTCTGGAGTTATATTTTGTACAGTTGTAGCAGGTGAACTGCTTTTCTGGTTTAGTTTTCTGTGGGCAAGTTTCTCCCTGATGATCGGTCGCTGCGCAAATGGCGCACGGCAGAAGGGTACTGGAGCACTTAGATGCGGAGTGACCGAATTGCAGGCACTTGCGGCATTGAGTTAGGCGGGAATACGATTCAAAGTGTACTTGTTGGAAATTGATAGCAATTCTCCCAAGTGATGAGAGCCTTTGGAAGACTGCTGCGGTAATTTCAATGACTGCGTTATATAACTTGTCGTTTCTGTTTTTTGTTAAAAAGCAAAGTCGGATGTCGTCGGTTTTTATGCAGTTTTGATTGCAAATTGTTTGTATAAGTTCTTCTCGGGTGGTGTCAGAGTGGATTCCTTTGAGTATTGCAAGCGGTGGTCTTCTTTTAGCTTCCTCAGCTTTTAAAGTTTTGGTTTGTTGGATGAGGGTGAGTGCCTGTTGTTGTTGTAGTGGTGTGTCAAATTCGAGATACACCCTGCCGTTGGCTATGGATTGAACTTTAACTGGTGCAAAGCTTTGGTTTTTAAAAGATAATTGAGATTTAAGATGGGTGATCGAGCTTGAGGTCTTGGTGGAGTTGTTGGTAGACTGATCGCCGGAGGTTATGGTGGGTGTTGCGACTATGAGTGCTGGTTTTTTAGGTACTGTCGTTGGTGTGTCGTGTAACTGTTTCCTGGTTGCTGATGCGTAGGTAAGGGGTAGTCGTGTGGCAGTGTTAGAGATTGTGGGTTGGTTGATGTTAGTGAGGGTCTTCTTTATTGTTTGGTTGACTTCTGAAATAATTTCAAGTTTAAGAGCTTTGATGTCATCGATAGTAACTGTAGTGGAGGGAGTGTTAGTTGGAGGAGGTATGTTGCGGCAATGTTCGATGATGGCGTCAGCTGATTCCTTTATAGTTTTCTTATTAGCGGCCGTGACGGCTTTGGCCTCCGATACAGCTAGAATGATAATCCTGGCCAGTTGAACTACTTCGTCCATTTTGCTTTGGCACTACTCGTGTAGTCACTTGGTTGGGTTAGGTTCTTTGCATTTGGTTTGATAATTTTTCACAAGCTCTAAACATATGTTTTAGACTTTGTTGTAGACGCTTAGATAAGTCTCGTTATTCAATAATATTAATGTTACACTATCTTACTATTTAGATATAACATCATATAAATTTAAACAATTCTTATTATTATCCAAAAACAATAGGGTAAGTTGTCCAACAATGAACCATGTAAAATTTGAAGGCGCATAACTCTCTCGTTTAAGCTTCGAAATGATTCAAATTTTGTACAAAGATAGGTAATTTATCTAGCTTTAAAAGAGCATTGACAAATTTTCAATATTATTTATACTTTTAAAAATAAAAACATAAATATAAAAATAAATATTTGGATCAATGTGTACTCTAGGGTGTGCACATTGAACCGGGTTAATTTTAACATTGAACCACTTAATTATGAAAAAGAAATGTTATCAATAATTAATTAAGGTAAAAGTAAAACGTCCATTTCTTATGTAATTAGTCTTTACTTGTAATAGAGTAGTCTTTAAATCATAATTTAGTATATACTTCTTGTTAGCAAGATCATCTTTACGTGTGTGTAAATACTGTGCTACATAGCGGCGCAAAGTAGGATATAATGCAGCTTTTCTGATGATTACACCTTCTCTATTTAATTTGAAAGCTCTTAACATATTGGAAGCAGTGTGGCCCCCTTTTTTCTTTGACTTAATTTCATCATCATCATAAATATCAGCCTATAGACTATTATTCTGCTGGACATAGGCCTCCTCCAAACGTTTCCACCCTGCGCGGTCTTATGCCTCCCTCTTCCATCGGCTTCCCGCCGTCCTAACCAGGTCGTCGGTCCATCGTGTAAGGGGTCTCCCCACCCTGACTTCCCTATTCTGACTTACTTTATTCCGTGCCATTCTGTAACAGATAGAAATATTGACCAAAGGAAGTAAATAAAGTAATATTAATAATGATAATATGAACAGCTAGGTAAAAGAATATCATGTAGTTTGAAAGTTTCAATACATTATCTAACAACACTAGCAAAATGAACCACGTTTTGTTTAATATGTACGCCAAGGCAATTCTTGGGGTACACAATCCGTGATTCATTGAGTACCACCTCAACATGGTTCAATGTGAGACATAGCACCTTTTTATAACTAACCTTAAAAATTTAAACTGAAAGAAATATAATTATGAAATAAATTACAGTGCATAGATAAGCTAAATAACTATATAATTCGGTGTAGAAATAAAATAGTCGATATTTCTTAAAGGAAAAATGCTAAAAAAGATAGTAAAATTTATTTAAAACTTACTTTTGTGACAGTTTTTTAAAAAAAGGTTCGCATACATACACCTCTCGCGCGATCTGCTCGCTAACTACTGAGCGGAAGAGACACGTCTGTACCTATCTTTTGCACAAATTAACACGATCTGGCCACGTCGAATTTTGGAAATATAGCGCTGGTTAAGTGTAGCTGCATGGTTCATTGTGAGACAGTCGACCCTACATAGTAGCGGAATGTAAGCAAAGCAGTGTTAGGTAGGCGTGCGGGAGCGAGCGAGTATCTGTGCGAGAAGGACAGCAATAGTGCGGGAGCGAGCGAGTATTTGTGCGAGAAGGACAGTAATAGTGCAGGCGTGCGAGAGCGAGCGAGTATCTGTGCGAGAAGGACAGCAATAGTGCGCGGTACGAGCGGCTCGCGCAAGCGTCAGCTCTCCGACGGTTATGATATTTTTGAAATTATTATGCTTATATCTTCACTTCTAGGGCACAAATCACAGTCAAATCACTTTAGTTAATTACAGTACGGCACAAACTACGTAGAATGATAAGTTTTGTGTGTAATCACTAACTTTTAACCACTATTTAAGCAACTTATAACGGAGGCAAACGAACGTGATGTTGCCTTTAACAGCGCGACGCGACGATTGAGGCGGAGGGGGTAGGGAGGGTCAAAGGTCTCAATTTTGCGTTTTTTGCGTATATCTCTGAAACTAGGTACGAGAGCTATCGAAAAATGGTTCAGGCAAAGTTTGTAGATCGTAAAATTGTCTACAAAAAATATCTCATCACTTTTCTCCTAAAAAGCATCGCTTTCGAGATATCGTGACTTTAGAGCGCCGGAAAGTCGTATTTTCGACTATATGCACACACTAGCTTTTACCCGCGATTTCGCTCGCGTTTATAAATATTATGAAAAATAAGGCAATCCGTTTTTGTCGCAAATTTTAGAGCGGTAAGGGCAAAAACCTACAGGGTACTTCCAGTCTACCTACAAACTTGAAATTTGGCATTTGGTCTTATAGTAGGTACAGTCAGAGGCAAAAATATGTACACATTTTCAAATTTTCTAAACTATCTGCACGTTTATCTAGACATTACAATATCAAAATGAATTCGTAATTTAGAAGAGGTTCCGTACAGTTTTGAATTAATCTTCGAATTTTCAATTTTGGATTGGCAGAACTTTAGATAACTGGTTTACAAAATGCGAAAATGTGTACATATTTTTGCCTCTGACTGTACATGTAATGGGAAAATTCCGAAAACCTTAAATATTTACCTACTTCAATTAAATGATATTTTGATTTCATAGAATTTTGGCGGGAAAGCTGAGTCACGTGACCAGTGACGTCATGGAATTTTGACAGCTGTCAAAATTAGGTAGGCGGCGTGTCAGCTCTTAGCCCTAACCTTTTCGTGTTAGTGATGACTGATGGATGCTCTGACGTCGGATGTACAAATAGCGGCTCCATGGTGTATGCTGTTTATCAACGACATTGTATTAAGTATGTTTAATGGACGTATTACAATTACTTTGGTTATCTAACTAGTAATCAAATAAAGAAACCATATATAAGAAAAGGTTAGGTTGCAGCGTGGCCTAGAAGTCCAGAGCAGAATGTATGTGTGGTGGGATAGTTTGGATATAAAGTAGGCCTGAAAATGAGAAGATGCTAAATGGAATACTACTAATCGTTTTATAGAACTAAAATAACAAAATTTTCAGCATACCTACCTAATCGGAATACGATTTAACGTCGTCGTCATTTGCCTATTCACACTTAAATAATAAAACAGAATAAGTATTTAAATTCAAAGCCAAGAAATATATAAAATCTGTAATACTTAAAGAGTTTTTTAATTTTATCCACCAATATTCTATTGCAAAATTAGTTCAGTCATGATGGAGGTTTTCTGTTTTAATATCAACTTAATTTGTGCGAGACTGTATCCGAAACAACTTCAGAGCGGACTAGATGTTTGGCGCGATCTGTACATGTTTTGCGATTTCGATTCTCCACTCCTATTCAATCTTTCTCGCCGGAACCTATCTGTTCCGATTTCCAGGAACCTTGGGTCACTTATTCAAGGAGATGGGGAAATGGACAGAGTAATTACGAGCCGGATCAACTCAGGTTGATTGAAATGGAGACTAGGTTACAGGAACAACGTACGAGAATAAATATAAAACCGTCATAAGACCTGTCGACTTGTATAGGTCGGTATGCTGGGCCATAAGGAAAGCGGATAAAAGAAGAGTACATGTGGCTGAGAATGTTCGTCAGGCCCGCCCGGCCCTACGGAATTTGGTAACGAGACTTGTACCAATCTAATGTACTCCTTGATCCAAACCTATGTAACTACTTCGTTTACAATGTAACTCTTTTGGAAAAAGGTTTCAACAGGCACTTTTTAGGGGCCGGGCCAGCCTGATGATTCTGGCCCGGCCCCCTTATATCTCGAGAACTACAAAACATAGTGATTCTGTAAATACAGAAGCAATGTAACTCTGAAATAACGCCTATGTAACACTTTATTTCAATACAAAACTCAATATTAACGGTTCTTAGAGGCCGGGCTGGAGTTATTTCATTACGTCATAATACACTCGAGAGCAAAAGTTCCGGGTCACTAGCATTTACTTCACTATCTTGAAAACGAATAAAGCTATCGTATTGAAATAAATTGAACTTTATAGACAATTTAATGTTACTAAAATAAAATGCATTACATTTACTACTGACCATTTATTTTATTATGTTTAAAAGGACAAATTAAAAATGGCGTCATTTTGCTTGTAAAACCAAAACTGAAAATATTGAATTTTTTATATTTACAAGTAGTTTTAACACGGTTTAGTACTTGGTATTACCCCCACGTGCTGTCTGGACTGCTGCAATGCGATTTGGCATGCTGTACACCAAGTTTCTGAAACACTGTTGGGGAATGTTCTCCCATTCCTCTACCAATGCATGTTTCAAGTCACTAAGCGTAATAAAAGGAGGATCTTGTTGTCTTACCCGTCGTCCGAGCTCGTCCCAGGCGTGCTCGATTGGGTTGAGGTCGGGGCTACGTGCTGGCCACACCATGGGACGAATATTCACCTCATCAAGGTAGTTTTGCACTACACGAGCAGTGTGGGGACGGGCGTTATCCTGCATAAAGATGGCATTCTCACCAAGTCTTGCCATAAATGGACCGACGAGCTCGTTGAGGATTTCATCCACGTATCTTACGCTATTAAGAGTACCGTTTTCGATCAGTACAAGCTCTGTTCGGCTTTCCGCAGAAATTCCAGCCCACACGAGTACCGAACCACCACCGTATGACACCTTTTCTTCAATACAGGCTTGCATAAATCTTTCTCCTGGTCTTCTGTACACCTTTGCCCTTCCGTCGTGTGTATACAGCATAAATTTTGATTCGTCCGAGAATATGACATTTGACCAATTTTCAATCGTCCAATTCGAGTGTTCGCGTGCATAAATTCGTCTTGCTATACGATGGTGTCTCTCGAGTTTCGGACCATTTGCGGGTCTAAATGGTTTCAAATTACCTTCAGCAAGTCGCCGTCTTACAGTCCAAACAGAAGGGCTGCTTCCACCAAGTCCTAAAAAATGATGAGTCAGTGCTGTTCCCGTAAGAAACCGATTTCGTAGCATAGAGTTCACTAAATATCGATCTTCCCGTGCCGTCGTTCATCTGGGTCTGCCTGTTGTTGGTCTGCGTAGGTTCAAACCAGTTTCTAGAAACCGCTGGCGAACACGCTGAACTGTAGACAACGATACACCGACTATTCTTGCTGTTTCTCGCTGACTGCTCCCATTTTCCAGGATCGTGAGGATTCTCGTACATTCCTCAGGTGTGAGTGACATAATTACCACTTTAATAATGACTATTGGATACCTGGATGACTCCTTATAAATACATTTTATGACAGAACAAAAACAAAAGCAAAAACAGTAGTGAAAATTAGAAGTTCTGATTTAAAAAAAATGGATCTTTTTTTTTATATCTTTTTTAATGCCGTTAATTACCGCCAATCAATAAGTTTTTATATGTTTAATGAAAGATTATTAAATTGTCTATAAAGTTCAATTTATTTCAATACGATAGCTTTATTCGTTTTCAAGATATTGAAGTAAATGCTAGTGACCCGGAACTTTTGCTCTCGAGTGTATTAAAACAACAACAGCTAATTTTTTTAAATCTTCTGGGCGTACTAACATGCAACAAAATGCATTGAAAAAAGCGTAGAGTACATGATATATAACGGCGTCGGTGGCGCGACGGTAGCCCAAGCGACTGCCGTGCATGGTGTGCGTTTCGACTGCTCGGCCACGGCACGCAAACAGAAAAAAAATTAGTCAGGGATTCTGTCGAAATTTGTCGAAGACGAATGGCACAAACTAAAAATTTGTCGAAGTAGAAATAAAGAAGTTATAGGGGTCTAAACGTGGCCGCGCGAACGAAACGCGGAGGATTGCGCGGCCACGGAGATCTCAGCAACTACTTGAGCTAGAGAGCTAATTCTTTTTGTAAATGAATGGCTGAATTTGTCAACAATTGTCGAAAAAAGAATCACAAGCCCTAGATCAATACTTTACTAGATATTCACCTCTGAAGTCATGGCCGCGCAATCCTGCACTTGTGATTTCTTTAATGTTGATTATTTCTTTCAAACTAAGACTTTAGACAGTAAAATTGGTGTTGACAACAAGGTTTTAATTTGTCGAAACTAATGAAAGCAATAGACTCTACTAAAGTTTAGCCATATAGACGAAATCAGAGGAAAACAAAAAGTTCATGGCCGCGCAATCGAAACGCTACTTTGGACGCTGATATCTCAGTAACTATTATTGCAAGGATATTCGTGTTTACATTTATTTATTCTCCATTTTAACCTCATTGTAATGACATATCGTTTGATCCTCAGAACAGTTCTCAAGCCGTGTAATCTCAAAAATAATGATACCCTGTACAATGTTTGAGCAGAGTAACCATAATTTCGATTTCATTAGGAAATTCCTTTTTATTAATCATAGTAAATTATTATATGCTACAAATATTTGTAGATCTTAAACTATCAAAGAACTATTGACTCCATTATACTTTAATTATTTTTAAAGACGAAAGATTTTTAATAAGTATGTGTTTGTACTTTTTTGTTATCGCCTTAGTTATTTTTCGTACATCAATCGCATGATTCTTTACGAACTTACTGTGTGTGTAGTGATATTTAAAAGATGTTCTGTGCCGTGTAGCATTACAAGATTTACTTACATACTGGTTTTATAACACCACACAAACATTTTTATTTACACCCATTGTTATACCTATTATTTTAAAATAAAAATTGAAATGTAATAATTACTTTACAACAATTGGATAACCCCTATATTTTAATTTAATGACTGATTTTATTTTATTTCTTTTTATTCATTGTGAGTCTGAAATAAAAGATTTTAGTTATTTATTATTATTATAAAAGCTTCAAGGTCTAATTTAAAGCAATTTTGTCAACGATTGCGCTAGAGTTAGCCACGAAACCGGGAGGATCAAGCGAAAATTAGCCTTTTGCGCTCTCACTCTAAGATTATGATTTCTCACTCGCACATTTGTTGGTGAGCGAGCCACCGCACCGGGCGGGACGGCCGAATAGTTGTGGCTTTGATCCAGTGTTGCCAGCCGTACGATTTAAATCGTACTCATACGACTTTTTGGTAAGTTAAACTAAAAATCGTACGCTACGTTCTTACCAAAATCATCATTTTCGTAACCAATTATGAATAATATTACAATAAAAAATACATTTTTCAGTTTAAAACATCAGCTTTTCTATCAGTTTGCCTTTGAAACAATGACATGATGTATCGCGCATTTTAATGTACAGTGTCTCTGTTGGTAGCCTGTTAATGAACATTATTCGGGTATTGATTTTAACACATCTAACGAAATAATATCAAAACTTCAAACTTCAAAATACTTTATTTCATAAAATTTATCACAAATTGTTTGAAATCGTCGTTTACTTAAAATTGAAGCTACATTTATTATTATTATATTATTTATTTATTTAAAATTATAGATCGACACAGACAAACGCTACAGCACTAAGAAAAGCCGCGTTGTATTGTTAAATGTAAATTAAAGGAGAAAAATAAAACCAATCTACTACTCGAATCTACTTGTCTGTCTGTGTAAAACTAAATTTAAATAGGAAATAATACATTATTATTATTAAAGAATCAACACTTTGCCTTCTGTTAACGATAGTCGCTAAAACTTACTGAAATAAAATAAAAATTAAAGAAAATAATACACCCATTATTAAGATTTCAACATGTATCTACTATTATTTTTTTATACATTCGAGCTTAATACAATATTTTGTACTCCATGGAAAAATAAAGTTTGCAACACTGTTTAGTTGCAGAGGAACGTTAATCCCGTATAAAACTCAGCTGTGTGTCGATTTGAATCGGGAGATAAATACTGTGTATAGGTACTGTGTGTTAATTTTAAGTGATTTGCTTTGAACGAAACATTCACATTTAACGGACTATCATATTTTTATGTGTGAACTGTGATGGGACAGGATATTCCAGTAAAAAGAAACCAGCGGTCGACTGTGGCTGTTTACTATATAGTCCAAATTTGGCTTATATTTGGACCTGATATCATTCACTATGGCAGATACGGTGAGTTAGATTATTTAGTTCTTATAAGGGATGTTATTAGAGTGGTTTAGAAAAAATACCACGCAGGCTAAGCCGGGAGCGAAAGCCGAAGCGGAGCGGAGCTCTGGTTTTGCCTTCTAAACTATCTCGGAGTCAGGGTGTTAACCATAATATGGTATTTATAATGTGTGTGAAAAAAATAATATCTTATAAATATATTCAGCACACCAGTTACAGTAAAGTTTTTCTAAGCACGATTTCCACTGAGCGGAGCGGGTCGGAGAGCATTTTACGTTTACCAAAGGACATTGCATCCGTGTGGTGACGGAGTAAGAATACAATACGTCACCACCCCATCTCATCCCATGGGTGTCGTAAAAACCGACTTAGGGACTATCCGTGAATATTATCTTTACGAAATAAAAAGAAGGAAAACTTGAAATCAAACCCTATACCAATCTGCCTGGCCAGCGTGGTATTGGTAGGTCAAGTATCCCTCCGTCACAGGAGGAGGCCCGTCCTTGCAGTGTGACATTAATGGGCTGTTATGATGAAAGGACATTGAGCCTTGCACAGAGTCCTTACATTTTATTTTTACATGGCAACCGAGTGTAACTGGCCGGCTGCCGCGACATACACACGCCAATGATATAGGCGCGTGTAAGCTAAAATAAAATTTAAGAACTGCCTACAAGGCTCAATTTCCTTTGGTTCAAATCAAATCATTTCTTTATTCATTGAATTTTGGGTATTACATGATCACATTTTATAATTTACAGTATTACCAAAAATCTGCCCTATGAGGCGTATGAATATAATAATAGTTCAAAAATTTAATTTCAAGAACATTATTCAAGATTAGATATTAACCCCCTTACTCACAAACGCCTCTTAAATTTTAGTCAATTAATTAATTAGCTTAAACTCTTACGTTGTTTGGTATAAGGTTGGTTTTCGAAATAAAAATCTCGTATCGTATTACTTTCGTGCCATTTAGAAATGTTTTTATCTTTTAATATCGTGTCTCTAAAGATGATTTTCCACCAGAGGGGCGAGACGAGGCGAGAATTTAAATTTGTATGACAAATTTTCAACTCCCTCCTCTCGTATCTTTGGTGGAAACAGTGTGGATTAACGAGAATGTGCAAGGCGAGAAATGAAATATTTGTTTATGTCAAAATGAACCGTAATACTTACTACATAGAGTATATATTAACTTGGCAATAAAAACACTCGCATCTCGCGATATTGTTGTTCTTAAAAAACACTTCCCGCGATGTCAATTCTCGCCTCGCCTCGCCCCTCCGGTGGAAAATCAGCTTAAGATATTATGTCAAGCCGATTTATAATAATGTCCAATTAAAGTATTTCAGAGCATGTCAAATTAGACTATTGTCGGAATAGTATCTATAGTCGAAGTAAAGTTATTTCGTACTACATAATATCGAAATAAAGATGTATCAAAGTTTCATTACGTCAGCGTCGAAGTAAAATGTTGTCGTAGAAAAATTTGTCGAAGTTAAGTTTGGGAGTCAAAAAATAGTTTTATTTTTTCAGATAAATGCAAGAGGCCGAAAATCTAAAATTGATAGTGAAAAATTGAAACAAGTTTTCATTAAATACGCAAATGTATGCAAAAATCCTTGTATTAAATACAATGATCCAATATTTAAAACGATATCTATAGAATTAGATCATATGATCTCTCCTTACGCAATATTTAAAACATTACAAAGGCACTACTACGAATATTTCAAAAATAAAGAAGTTGAGAGCCATGAAGATATTCTACCAGCTCAGAGCAGTTCATCTTCACCGTCGCGTCATAGTATGGTATCATCACCGTTGCCTTATCAGGACAAAGAAGACAAAGTAATGACATCTACCTTTTACTTGGATGAGCACGAATGGAACAAAATACAACCAATCGCGGTGCATTATACTAGAAGGGATTTAAGGACCCCATCGACTCACAAAAGATATAAAAGTCTGCCAAAGTTTAAGTGGGCGACTTTAATAAGAGAAAAACTCTGGGAATCATCTAGACTACCGTGTACTTGGAACTTTAAAAATAAAAAAATTGACCGTAATAATAACATAAGCATCTTTGGAAAGTGCTCACAATGTGAAACAAAAACCATAATAAAAACCGAAGCAGTTACTGAGAAAATTCGAACCCTGACATGCAAGATAATTTCTTCTAATAAAATTAATGTACCGCATAACCCTAAGAAAAAATCAAAACTAACGCCATATAGAAGAGGTCAGTTAGCAAAAATTTTACAATATAAGCCAGCGGTTGTTGTACGTAATGAAATTGCGGCCAAATTTATTAAAAACCCAAACGAAGACTGCCCATCAGTGCTGCCAAGCTTACAAGCTCTCCGAAAGATCAAGTGTGAAAAAAGGCAAAGCCAGAGACCACATTCTCATCCAATTTTAAGTTTACTTATGATGACACAAACTGTACATAGGAACTTTATTCGTGAAATGACATTGATACCACATTTTCGTTTGTATTATTGGTCTGATCAGCAAATTGAATACTATGATATGTACCATCGTAGTTTCCCCAAAGTTACTATAACTGTAGATGCAACAGGGTCTTTTTTTCGAGATGTATTACTTCCAGACGGATCTATAATGACGAAACGATTATTTGTTTATATTGCCATGATTGCCTCAAATTCAATTGAATCAACACCAATAATTCAAATGATTACTGATTCACATACCAAAGACTCAATTACGGCGTGGTTAAAAAGATGGTTAGTTCATGTAAAATTCCTACCACACGAAATTATTACTGATGACTCTTCGGCTTTAGTTGCAGCTAACGTTTCAGCGTTTACAATGTTTAGTAGTGTAAAAGATTATATTAAACGGTCTTTTCTGGTTTTAGAAGGCCACGATTACGCATTACCAGAAGTATTCATAAGACTTGACACAAGCCATTTTATTAAAACACTTTACAACTTACGTTGCTTTGAAAATACCGACATAAATGTTAAAATGTTTTATATTCGTTGCATCATGTTTATAAAAAAATGTGAATGTTTTCAGCAGATCAAATATTTTCTAACTGATGTTGTTAAAATATGTTTGTCACAAAATCTTGATTGTAAAATTTATGTAAAGAAAATAAAATGCCTAATAGATAATATCAATTTTGAGGAACCTCAAGAAACTGACAATGAAGTTAATATTCATGAAAATGTAATTCTCGACGATGATGACGGCGATATACTTTCATGGTTTAAAAAAATCGTAGAAAAAGAAAATAATATGTGTAAGGAGGAAAAAGGTTCTTCAGATTTGCAAAATTCGTTTTACCTTCCTCATCTTGTAACAACACTCAAAAGGTTACTCCTCAAGTTACCTCTCTGGAGTAATGTTATGTGCCCTTTATATAACTCGGAAAATAAAACACCTACATCGTCAGCGATAGAAAGTTATTTCAAAACCATGAAAAATTTACTATTTCAAACAAGATCAACAAAATACACCATTGATGAATATATAAACATACACTATGATTATTTATTAGGTGAAATCAAACTTGCATTGAACTATTTAAATAATGCTTCTGAAATTAACTGCGGAAAAGATAAAAAAAAACAGAATAAAACAAGGAAAAGAAATAAAATAACACTAAAACATAAATCTTGCAAAAAACAAAAAAACTATAATAAGGAAGCGTTTTCAAACGACTCAGTGTTCTCTGAAATACCATCGTATGTTGAAAACTGGAGAGGCGAAGGTATCTCTACTGAAAATGACGATCCTCTAAATTTAATGATTTTAAAAAATGGCAATTTAACAAAGTTTTCTTTTGAAAATATTACTCTAACCAATACGTGTGCTTTTGATTCTGTTTTTTTTTTGCTGGCCCTCGGATATAAAGAAAACACACACATACGTCATATATTTGACAGTTGTAGTAATCACGATGTTACAGCGTTCTTAAAAGTCTTATGTGATTCTAATAATAATGTTGAGGCAAACAGACTAAGAATAAAAATTGCTTCGGAGTATTTCAAAAATAATCACTATAGTTGTGACTGTAATGCTGCTTTTATTTATGAACATATCTTAAATGACATTATTTTTAGCGCTAGGTCCATAAGTAATTGTTCTAATAATAGTATGTGCATGAATTCAGACCCAACGGAGAGAAAACACGTATTCATACCGTTAAATTTAAAAATTATAGACATTTTCACAATTAACGCCTTGGAAGATGCTATTCTTATAAATGATTGGGTAAATAAACGTTGCAGAAAATGCAATGAATTAGTCGAATTTACTTATACGTTATCAAAAATTCTAACATTTGATTTAAATGGCACTCCAATGATGTTGTTAGGTGATATACCTGAAAATATAAGAGTAAAACAAAATACTTATAAATTGTTAGGTGCTATTGAATATATTCCTCCAATCCTTGGATCAATGGGTCATTACAGATGCCATTTCAGAAGAAATGCCGGGATGCTTTGCTACGACGACAATAATAGTAAATTATGTGAAAGTAAGAAAGACCCTGTTTTCATTCATTTTCTAACATATGGTTTTGTAGAAGTGTAACTTACCTACTTTATTTGATTATCTACTTAAACTAACTACTTTTTTATTGTGATTGTTGATTTTTAATATTTTTCTTGATTTTTTATTGTTATTGTTGATTTTTTTACATTTTAGTTGATTTTTATTGTTATTGATGATTTTTTGTAATTTTACTTAAACTAACTAGGTACTTTTTTATTGTGATTTTTTTTTTTAAATTTTGTTTAATATATTTCTTGATTTTTTATTGTTATTGTTGATTTTTTTACATTTTAGTTGATTTTTATTGTTATTGTTAATTTTTTGTAATTTTTTAAAGCTGTGTTAAATAAACATTCCTTTTAGTCATTGAAATATAACAAGTTTTTTATTTGATAATACCTATTAAATTTTACAGATTTTGATTGACGTTAGTATGTATTCGTATGTAGTTGTTTATTTATATATTTATCAATAGACATGTCAACATAATATTTATACATAGGTATAGACATTCAATTCAATAAAAAACACATTATTACATAGTCTTCATATTATATAAACCTAAAAGAGGCATGTACCTACAACATTAACAAGAGTAGAGATATCAATAAAGAGAGGTGAGCAATATTTTTTTTATTCTAAATAAACTAAACAAAATAAAAAGCAGAGCAAAATTAAAACAAATTAACTAAAAACGAAAAGTTTTTTTTTTTTTTATTTTTTATCCAAAACTGGAAAAAGAGTCATGGAATATATCGACTTTACCATTCAACCAACCTATTATATTCATTACATGCACGCACTAAAGGACAAATTTTATTGTTTTTTAAAATAAAATGATAGTCTCCCATTAGAGGAATATCCTAATGAAATCGAAATTATGGTTACTCTGCTCGAACATTGTACAGGGTATCATTATTTTTGAGATTACACGGCTTGAGAACTGTTCTGAGGATCAAACGATATGTCATTACAATAAGGTTAAAATGGTGAATAAATAAATGTAATCACGAATATCCTTGCAATAATAGTTACTGAGATATCAGCGTCCAAAGTAGCGTTTCGATTGCGCGGCCATGAACTTTTTGTTTTCCTCTGATTTCGTCTATATGGCTAAACTTTAGTAGAGTCTATTGCTTTCATTAGTTTCGACAAATTAAAACCTTGCTGTCAACACCAATTTTACTGTCTAAAGTCTTAGTTTGAAAGAAATAATCAACATTAAAGAAATCACAAGTGCAGGATTGCGCGGCCATGACTTCAGAGGTGAATATCTAGTAAAGTATTGATCTAGGGCTTGTGATTCTTTTTTCGACAATTGTTGACAAATTCAGCCATTCATTTACAAAAAGAATTAGCTCTCTAGCTCAAGTAGTTGCTGAGATCTCCGTGGCCGCGCAATCCTCCGCGTTTCGTTCGCGCGGCCACGTTTAGACCCCTATAACTTCTTTATTTCTACTTCGACAAATTTTTAGTTTGTGCCATTCGTCTTCGACAAATTTCGACAGAATCCCTGACTAATTTTTTTTCTGTTTGCGTGCCGTGGCCGAGCAGTCGAAACGCACACCCGTGCATGAGGTCGCAGGTTCTATTCCCACGCAGGACAATTATTTGTGAGATCCACAAATTATTTTCCGGAGTCTGGATGTTCTGTGTCCGTTAAATTGAGGTTGGTAAAAGTCCCCCCGATACAGGGCATGATGCCTAGTGCTGGAGTTGTCTTTAAAAAAATGTTGAATGGATAGGAACAAGTTAAATGTTAAAGATACTGCTAAATATAAGACTTCTATTAAAGTAGCCGTAGTAGTAAGTAGTATTTATCGCCCTTTGTATGTTTGATTTTGTATCATAGCCAACTGCACACTCACATGTGAATCTCTCAGCATGTTGGGAAAAATAAGTCAGTCTAGTCCTGTATAAATCATGAGTTCTGTATGTAGGTACAGGTATGCTTATATTATGAGTTATATTGCAATAATTGAGAAACATCTAGTACCAAGTAACTCGCGAAACATTTAATAACAAACAGTATCAATTAACCTCGAAAGAAAATTGAATGTCTAATAATCCAAATTACTTTAATATCCCATGGGTATTAAAAGAACGACTTTCATAATTATTGCAATATAACAACGAACTTTCAGCTCTACTTTTGCCATTGTAAAAGGCTATCTATATTACTTACACTATATGAATAATCAATAATAAGATATTTTGGGTAACCAAAGGTTTATTTTTATAATTTCTTAAGCTTAATTGTATCCGTAGGACTGGATTACTTGCGTAAACGGCAATGTCGCCTTTGCAACCTTCTCACCAGATTCCTTAGTGATTTTCTGCAAGAGAAACAATTATTAGTTCAATATTCAATAATATAAATTTAGTAAAATGGTATGTAGAGTTAATATATTATCAGCAAAAGGTAATTTTCATATAACATCAAATAATGTAGGTAAGAATATAATCATCATTTGAATGCCTATTCCATTTAATTCTATTTAATATAGAGATAAACAAACCTTAAGTTTCTTGTCATAAGCAACTTGTTTGATGGACTTGACCTTTCTCTTATCCTCAAGCTTGCGGACTACATCACGGTATTTCCATCCAACTTCATGAGACAAGCGGCCGACGTGACAGTACTGTAATTACATAAAAGCACTTTAATAAAAGATATTTCTATTTATAAATTAAAATAAGGATTATAAAGTTACTCAGTAAAATTTTAAATAGCAACATATTTTCATTCAGTCGCAAATTACCCAATGAAACATCATTGAAAAATACAAAGACCACCTAACTGTAAATATTTTCAATGCTTCTAAAAGCTTTTTTAGTTTATTTTGAGTTTAATTTACAATTTAAATACATAGATATTATACACAGTATGAAACTACAAAATTACTAATTTATTAAAGTCACAAATAACTAAAAAGTAATGTGTCATTATATACTTTACAGTCTTCATCCACTTTCTATTCATAAACTTATAAAAGCATAAAAACACAAACCTTGCGACCAGGTTTTAGGCAGAATACTCTGAGGGCAGCAGGTACAACCACACGGCGCCTGCTGTCATAGGGGGGTGGGCACCCATCGTATGCACGCAACCTTCTAAGCGCACTCTTTCCACGCTCAGTCTTGTGTGGGATCATGCCTGCAAAGTTATATTTTGTCATTAATATCTAAGCCATGCCAAAAATACATTTTTTGTAACTATTAACAGCTTCATAAATGTTTAATATCATAGCCATCAAATAATGTAGGTAAAAAATAAGATTAATCATGAGCAAACTAATTAAAGGCTACAAAATAATATTGAAAAAATCCTGGTTTGAGATAATTTACATATTCAGCCATTACTAAATTGTTAGTAATGATAATTAAGACGGGGATGTATTTAACACATATATACTTAGAAAATGTGCAATACAACACACTAAAAGACAACAATAATATGATGTTAATATCTTCATGGATGCAAGAGAGCTTGCTTTCATAAGATCTTAGAAATACTCCATTATAGTACAGCTCAGCACTGATAGCAGTATAGTTTGCAGCCACGTTAAAGTGCAGAAGACATGCAACTGCATGCTATACTTAACAAACTAAGAAAACTTAACATCCTTAATTGACTACTCTAAAGTAATCTCTAGAATTCATGTTGTGTCTAAACTAAAAGTACAATACTGGTCAAGTTTAAGTTCATTACCGAAGAAATTTAGACAGTAAAACCAAATGCCAACTTGTCAGACAGCTTGCTGTTTGTTTACAGCGGGGTCTTCTGAACTAACTTTCAAATTAATATTTCTCTTCATGAATAATTCAGTATTGTACATTATTACATAGCAGAAATTGAATAAACTGTTGTCTCTTCAATGGAATTTTAGTTTTATCTATTCCTTTCAAATTATGGATTCACAAATCATTGGAATACTTTTGTTTAGAATATTCATGTCAGCTTTAAACTCACCTCTGACAGTCTTCCACAGAATCTTGGATGGTGCTCTGAAGTGGAAAGGTCCACGAGCAGGGTTCACATTACACCTTTTGCGGAGGAATGACATGAACTTCAATTTGTTCCTACAAAAAAAATGCATTGGTCAGTCACAATGGTTATAGGAAATATTTACCAAGATGCATGTTTCTAATCAGTTCAATTAATTTAACAACATATGTATTAACTTCAGATGCAAATTACCCAAAATATCATCATACTATTACATTACACAATAAAATAATCCGTAGTTTAAACAATTAAGGATTACAGGAATTCAAATGTACGACACAACTACAACAACTAGTTTGTAAATAACCACGTTAGCTAAAATCATCTGGTTGGATATGATCAACTCTTAGTTGAAAATGTTAAAATCAAATACTTCTAGTGGGTCAACAACGTGGATCTTCATGAAAGATAATACCTGCCTAAATAAAAGATAAATAACATCAAAAAGGCGGCGTTGTGACTTACCTGAAGAAATTGCCTGAGATGTTGATCTGCTCACATCGCACGACAACGACTTTGTTGCCTTCCAACAGGACTTTAGAAATTACGGCGGCCAAACGGCCCAGGAGATGGCCACGGCCATCGATTACTATGGCCTGTAACGAATAATCACATAGGTTATTAGACCATAATAGTTGACGTACCGCATAACCTCAAATTATAAACTTTTGATAAGATTACTAATTAAATAACATTTAAGTTTAAAATTAACACTGACATCTAAACTCGGTAGCAATAATATTATCTTGTTACAACAGCTTTAATTTTTTTGATTTCAAGCCATCTCAAACAGAGACATGCACGTGTGATGC
Organism: Schrankia costaestrigalis; assembly: GCA_905475405.1. Lineage (NCBI taxonomy): Eukaryota > Metazoa > Arthropoda > Insecta > Lepidoptera > Erebidae > Schrankia > Schrankia costaestrigalis. The sequence goes on along the minus strand of FR997843.1, from coordinate 9,137,779 downwards.
GTGCAACATGTCTTTAAAGTAGGCCTTTAGCACGGAATTCATATTATTGTATGTAAAAGTACACTTTGTTATATCTATTATTGATATTTCACAACACAAATATATTTTCATAGTTTTTGAGTAATTTTCTTCTCACCTTATTACTAAAGCCCGTCATTTTCACGACAACAAAACGGAAAAGGATAACTTTTTAAATCAATATGGCTACCGGACATTCAAAATATTACCACTCTTAAAAATTCCAAAATGTGGATAGTATGAAAAAAAAAACGTACAATAATATTCATAATAATAAAATTATAATAATATAACATTAACATAATATAAATAAATACTATTTGATAATAAATTATCAAATGAAGGAGCAATTAATTTTCTCCGTTTGTATGGAGTTGCGACTGGCATGCGTACCCTTAAAACAAAATTTTGAAAGTGTGTGCGACAGAGATGACTTTTCCACAGGACGATGTGCAATACATATTTACGGCCGGTACTGTACGTTTCTTCGTATTGAACAAAACTATTTTTTTGTATTCATTCCTACATCGCATCAGTTACGTTGACTGATGCGATGTAGAATTAAAGATTCATTTATGAACTTAAGTTCACAGGATTGGAAGAAAATGACTGATCATGTAATTACATGTTGAAAATAAATGTAAACAACGTGATATAAAAACAGAAGAAAATTTAAAAAGTTTTATTATAAATGAGACAACGATACCAATGAAAGTGTTCGGATCTGATTTTGATGAATAAAACTAAATTATAATGTATGAAATTTTATCGTATTATATTTCTATGTTTATTTTCGGATTCCGCCCATTTACCTTATAAATACCAACACCTATGCCAGATCAATAAATCCTTAAAATCCCGTTACAAACCTGTTATATTATATCAAACATTAATACAAATGTAAATAAAATTCTGTTTCTCTTTCCCCTGACAATAATTCTTATACTGTTTACATTGATTTACAAAAAACCAAAGATACACACTCCACTTCCCAAAAACGTCCGCAACAAATGGGCGCATTGTGCACTCTTTTCAAATTAGTATCGCGTTGTTCTACCGGCAAACGTCAATCATTAAATTTTATTGCTTTATGTGCATTACTTTTTAAATACAACTTTATGTCATGCGTGTAAGATTGAATTTGAAAAAAGAAATATGTTTACGATATTACTATACGTATTTATTGCGTATGTTTAATTTGGTGACACTTTTGGCTGTTAGTTTTGTTTGAAAATGTGCATCTAGGGTTTTTTATAAATCAATGACTGTTTAGGATATTTTTAATAATGATTTACCAAGTATCAAAATAGTTATTCCAATTTTCATAGTATAATTTTAGTGTTGTCATGCAAGGGTTTTTTTAAATTTTGCCGCCAATTTAAAGGTTCTACTTTCGTTCCAGTTCCACACTCTATCAAGCCCACGAACGTATACAAAATCGTGGATGATGTTTCAAATTGAAGTTTTTTTTTTATTTATTTATCAAATACCACGCTCAAATACATTATACAAAACATCTTATTGATACTAAAATACCACTTAAACCTAGTACGTTCGTGTGTGATATTAATGCGAATTCATTCACCTTAAGCTTTAATTTATTTACAAAGAAACAATGCAGGCAATGCATACCATCGTATACAACTATTTACAAAACAAAATTTTAAGTCTTAATAGTACCGAGTACAAACAATTAATATAGTTATTTTAATAATACAGAAAAAAGTACCTTCATCTTAAAATATTAAACACTTTACCAAACCTGAGCGCTGTGTCGTGTAAGCGCTCAGGATTGCCCAGGTAAAGTGGCGGTGGGCAGCATATAGCGCAAAGAACTGATAGCCATTGGGGCAGAAAAGTTCTAGAATGGCGACCGCGTACGGGGAAGCCCAGGGTGGGGAGACCCCTCACACGGTGGACTGACCTGGTTAGAACGGCGGGAAGCCGATGGATGAGGGAACCACAAGACCGCGCAGCGCAGGATGGAAACGTTTGGAAGATCAGGTAGAGAAGTGATGAAATAAATAAGAACCGTTCTTTTTTGACTAGCAGATATATTTTTTTTCATGAATTAAGAATGTGGCGCTCGCATTTCACTGTACCTAGTGTAGCAAACTAATGGGGCGCAAAACACTTGACCGATTTTGAAGTTCGATCAAAAGATCATTTGGTTAGGTTATGTTAGAACTGTGACAACCAACGCCACATTCTTAATTAGTGAAAAAAAATATCTGCTAGTCAAAAAACGTTGGGTTTTTATTTATTTTATCACTTTTACCAATATGTGTCGTGAATTATTAATAATTACTACTAAAAGTAATAAATTTCGATCGATTAATCACATTTACCAAAACATGTGGTTATTATTAATAATAACCGGTAATTATTAATAATTTTCAATTAATCACATTTACCGTAACTTACAATGCTAAAGGTAAAACTACGCTTTAGTATTATTTAAAAAAAAAACTTACCTCTGCATACTGGTAAATTCAAGGATGTTATAGAGTCTGGCTAACGAAAGTTGACCCCAGAAAAGTTTGATAATTACATAAAATCTTTGTTAACTATTCTACAATTTATATAGAAAATTGTGTACACACACGGTATCACGGTACATACTAGATTATTTTGTTTAAGCTTATTACAGTAAACATGTTACCCTCTTTAGCTTAAATAAACTGTCAAAATTCACCTATTAGAATGGTTCAAGTATAGTCTGATTTTCATTAGGCTATTCTCCGCCTTCATGTGGTCATTAAATTCTGATATCTTTTGGAAAAAGAATTCCATGTTTTTAAAATAAAATTGATTTGAAATTAGAATTCCTAGCCAAAAAAATATTTTGATTTGAAATGTCCGGTACTGAAAAAGGGCAATTTCATGACACTGGAAGACAGCACATAATGACAGTCGAAGTTTATGAGTGACACTGACAATCATATTGACATTTGCGTGGTTTGGCATTATTCCAGCCAGACCAGGGGGCGTCAACTCTGTTCTACACAATGTTTCTATTAGGGCTGTAAGTCACGACAGAGAGAAAAGATGAAATAGAAAATGTTATGTCATTTCCTAGCAACCACCTAATACTTGTTTATATATGGAGCTGTCAACAGTCAACACTACAAGAAAAGAAACCGTTTATTTTGTAAATTCCTAAATATCTTGTAAATAAATAAAAAATCTCGATAAATAACAAGTTTATCCTGAATTAAAAACGTTGCACGAGGATCCTATTCCTTAGTTGAAGTGTTTTTGTGAAATTGCATCCTATTCCTTAGTTGAAGTGTTTTTGTGAAATTGAACGTTATTGACTCCAGTTCTGAGAAAGTGACTCCTATAGGGTTTTTGTTATGTTACAATGAGTTTCAATGTAGAGAAGAATGTTTCAATAAAGAATGTAAATATTTTTTATTATGAATATTATTTACATAAATAAATTGTAAAAGAAATGAAGTTTTTTATTATCAAATCCAACTCTAAATACAGTCATCCTAATTTAAACCTTCAACAAAATAAACAAATAGATATATTATATAACGCCCTAATAATGTAGGGCGTAATATAATATATCTCTTTGTTTTTATTAAATAAAAAAAATAATACAATTTCCCGCGCTGCTGATTTTAACCGCAGTTTTGGCTCCCGATAGATGGCGCCGCACGCTTAGGAAAAGTTTCCTCACGAATTTTATATGAAGTTGACATTCTTCTCCTTTGAGTATAATTGTTCTGTGAGCCAGACCCAGATCCACAATGTTGATAGAAATTACGTGTATTACGAATACTGGTTGATTAATTTAGTAAGGAATAGGTATACTTTGACAACAATTATTTAGTAAGAGTTAGCCCTGAGTAAAAATGGAGATTCCTTATAGGAAAATAATGATATATGCTTTGACATTCATAGCATATGCCTACACCGGTGTAGGCTCAAGTATGCTGAAGAATTTAAAAGATGCAGTGCTCTCAGCAGAATCAGTATTTGGTGATGTCTTCAAGAACTTAATAACTGTAGCAGAAAAGTTTAGATCTCTACACGACATCTTTGACGCAGCTGTAGAGGAGGATTGCATCTTTAGTTGCCCTGAAGGTAAATAAATACTGAATAATATTTTTTTAATTTATCTACTACATTACAAAGAGAAATTTAAAATATACATTTCTTTTTGTAATGTTTTAGATTTGTAGAAAATAATAAAAATTACATTAACAAATGATTAGATAAAGACTTATCTAAGTATTCATTTATATTTTATGTATTGTATTCATACATACATGCACATTTCATTGATAATTATATATTTGAGTTACCAGGTAATTTAATGTACCTATAATTCATCATTTTCATTTATTTTTTCTTTCAGGACAAAGACCAGTACGTAACAGAAACCACATACCAAAGTCTGATGGTTGTGGTTCACTTGGTTTTGAAATTGCATCAGAATATTTACCACTTGAAGAGATGACTAAATGTTGCGATACTCATGATATTTGTTATGATACATGTAATAGTGGAAAAGAAACATGTGACTTAGATTTCAAAAGGTGTCTTTATAACTATTGTGACTCATACAAGTCTGTAAATTTGGCTGGTGACACTATAACAAAAGGTATAGAATTCTGTCTGTTTATATTTTTTCCTATGTTTAGAAAGTACTCTTCTGCACTAGGGATCTTGCTATGTGTCACAGGGACTTTAACAAACATCAATTTAATAGATACAAAGAACATCCTGTCTCAGGAGAATTGTTTTGGCTCATACATTATTTAAAATTTACATTTCCTTTGAGTTCTTTTTAACACCAATTATTTGTTTTAGGTTGTAAAGCTGGTGCAAAACTATTATTTACAGGAACATTAACACTTGGATGCAAGTCATATTTGGATGCTCAGAAAAAGGCTTGCTATTGTCCCCCATCTAAAAATAGTAAATACAAAAAATACCCTGGTAGTGGAGACTTATGATTTTTTTACGTAGTAGGATTAAAAAGATGTGTTATGCTTGTGATATAAATATAAATAAGATTAACTTATTAATGTAGTAACTATACTACATCTTTAATAGGATTGTTATTTTGTTGGTATTTAATGTTTGGATCTTCAAACATTTTGAAATTTTGTTACTCTGTAATACCTCTTTATTTATAGAAATAAAACAATTTTTTATACTATAATTTTTTTTTTATATTAGCGATAAAAATTACATCTCATTTGTTGGAGTTGTACCTTATATTAAATAATTTATTTTGCTAAATTTAGTTCATGGGGCTTCGTTTAAATCTTCTGCAAGCACTAGAAGGATAACTTGCACTTACACAAGTCTAAGGGATTACTCTATATTTACCCCTTTTGAGGTCAGGCCATGATACACATGCTACAAAATGGACGCATAATCAAATACATATTTTATAATACAATATGTTGAGCTTATAAAAATAATTCATTACAATGTAAATAAATGCATGTAAAAATATTTTATAGATGATAATTTTATTGTTTGATCTTTCCTTGCCTTGCCGTAAAACATAAAAATGAGCGATTGCTTAATATAATTGGCCATAAATATACTATGTTCTATGTGAGAAGTTCTTTAATCTCATCCTTTTCAGCTGCTTCAATATATGGTGTTCCATCTGGGGTTTTTCCATCTTTAGATGCTCCCTGAAACATACGTAAAACTTAAGAGAGAACACCATTGTTAATAAAGACCTATGAAACATTTGAAGTCCACAAAAACAACTACAATACAATTTAACAAGCTACAATTTAATAAACATATTGTGTGAATTTGATCAAAATATGTAGACCAAGAATAGAATATTTTAAACAGACTCTTTAATCCTGTTTTTATTTGCTTGGATCTTACATAACAGGTAACTCTGTCAAAATCAACAAAAAATACAACAACAGTCTAACTTTATTATGCCACAGCATACAGAAATGTGTAAGTCTATGCAGACTGACTAATATTCTTAATTAAATAGGTATATCCCTAGTAGCTAGCCCAACTCATCACCACTTATGGCTACAGATATAGAATTCACAGTACAGGAATGTTCAATGTCCTCTAAATGGAATTAACTTGTCAACTCAATAAAGGATTTGGTAGAAAGTCATCTTCAAACAACTTTCCCCTATGTAATCGCTTATAATACTAGAATAAAAGTAATTTAAAACTATGAAAAAGATTAAAAAATTTAACTAATGTACTATATTACTTACATTTTTGAGTAATGTCTTAACACAGTCTGTGTGACCTTCCCAAATCGCTGCTAGAAGTACAGAGATGCCATGTTTGTCTAACATCTGCAAATAAATATTTTTATTTGTACACAGAAGTGTTGATTTGACATAAATGAAATAAAAATACGCCCAGCTAACTTACATTAGGGTCGGCACCTTTGTCCAATAAGTAATTTAGAACAGCTGTTTGTCCATAGTCAGCAGCATAGTGAAGAGGAACTCTTCCATCTATCAATGCATTGACATCAATTTTCTGAAATGTTTAAAATAATTTAACAAGATTCCTCCTACTCAATATTCGGAATTATAAACAGATTAGCAGCAAGGGCGTATGACGGTAAACCTAGCGATTTCTACCGACACAATTATACGTTTCTGCAACTTAAGTAATGGAATAAAAGCAGAACAGAAGCGACTGTAGGGGCATAGTTAGTATTACTATCAGATTCATCAAAACAATAGTGGATAGTAATGAGAAACATCGCTTTCTCTTGCCAACGCATGAAAAAGTAAATATATAGAAGTATCAATAACGTACTTTGTTCTCAACTATATCTTTCACTTGATCTATATCACCGTTTTTGATTCCCCAAACTAATTCACTCATTATTGCGTACTTTAAAAAATCTTACTTATACAATATTATACGAATTATTCCGGAATTGAGACAACAATGGTTATGGCGTTCCTTTGACATGACACATGTCAAAACACGTTCTTGTAGGATTATGTACACAAATGGAATGGAATACACACTAAATACACCTATATTAGGTAACAAATGGATGGTGCGTGTAGAATTAAATAACTTAGGTAAATTTTAAAGCCCTAAAGTTGTTTTTATGCATATTTATTAGTTATGCATATTGTAAGCTAAATAGTGAACAATTAAGTTGTAATTTTATTTTCTAAATGATTTAGAATTTTTATGCAATAAACAGAATCATCAAATGAGCTGTCGTGCTTTTAACGACGAGCTATAAAAGAGGCGTCAAGACGTTCTACTTGAGAGGAGTTGCGACGCTCTACGTGTCAGTCGTCACAACGTCCTATGTGTCCTAGATATGAATATGAGATAGGCGTCAAGCGAACGACACGCGACACACTATGGGAGAGTCATTGCGACGTCCTATGAAAAAGACGATGTCGCGAGAAAGCAAATATGACAATCAAATGATGATTTTTTAAATAAATTAAAAAAAACAGAATGAAAGACGTACTAAATAAAACAACAACTTAATTTACAAATAATTGAAATAAATGCGCTGACGTTGGAGTATTGCATCATCTCGAATCATCAAATCTAACTATTCCAAGCATCTATACCGAACAAGCCATTGAGCTAGCAGCTCTCGATAATATTTCCGGTATTATAGTGTGACCACAGGAGCTGTGCACCCCCTGAGGTATGCGCGGCGAGGTGGGGGACGAAGAAAAAATAGGTGTCCGTTATGGTAGCATTCACGTGATAGTTCTGATAGAAAGGGAACTTTTCTTTTGATAAATTCTTTATGTAAAAATAATGCGTGAAATTCTGACTGAATTAGTGTAGGTAAATGCTTTATGCGAATTCACAGTGGAATATGTCAAAAATCCATGTTAATTTATGTTCATAGTACTGGTACAGATAATATTATGCTCACAAGTGATTTGAATATCTCGAGAACTACAAATTATAGGTACAGTAATTCTGTTAATACAGTAGAAATGTAACCGTGAAATAACGCCTGTTTAACACTTTATTTCAATGCAAAATTCAATATTATCGGAGATATTAACGGTTCATAGGGGCCGGGCTGGAATTATTTCATTACGCTATAATATTAAAACTACAACAACTATTTTTCTTAAATGCAGGTACAGTCTGTCTATAAAGTCCTGACAAAAAATTAAACAAACAAACAAACAAAAAATAATTTATTCACGTAAGATATAACGATACCGCTTGTGAAAGTCGTTTTATATAATATGCTCATATCATACATCACTTCACAAATATTATTTTATTTAGTAAACAGGACAATTCAGATCCAAGCATTTTTATCGTTTAAGTAATCCTTTACACTATAATATGATTTCGATATTAACTTATGTTTATTAAAAGATTTAAATTTATTGACTGAAAATTCTTTAACTTCCCTAGGGAGCTTATTATAAAAACGAATACCATTACCAGCGAAAGAATTACTTATTTTATGAAGCCTAGTGTGGAGAACAGCAATTTATTTTTATTTCTAGTGTTAACATTACGTATATCACTCATTTTTTGATATTTGTTAATATTTTTGTGTACGTTCATTAAATTATCAAATATATACTAGCAATGCACAGTCATAATCTTAATTATTTTAAATTTATCTCTAAGAGACTCTCTTGGGCCCATATTATATATACAACGTATCGCTCTTTTTTGCAAAACAAATATTGTGTTAATATCAGCTGCACTACCCCATAACAGAATACATTACGACATTATGCTATGAAAATAACTAAAATAAACTAGCCTACCTGTGTCTATATCTGTTGACTGACGTATTTTTTTAATGCGTATGCTGCTGAAGAAAGCCTACCTGACAACTTTTCAATATGGGGGCCCCATTGTAATTTACTGTCTAAAGTAATGCCTAGGAATACTGTAGTGTTAATTATTTCTAGTTCCTCATCATTGACCTTAAGGATTGGTTTTATATCAAGAACGTTTGGCATGGTAAATTTTATGCATTTTGTCTTTGTTTTATTTAGAGACAAATTATTTGAACTGAACCAATATACTATTTCCAAAAAAAAAAATATTTATGTAGTCTACCGCAGGTTGTCACCAATTTAGTCGGTTTAGTTATCAATATCAACCGAAATATAGACATAAAGCAATAAATTCAAATTCAAATTGGGATTACTCATTGTTTACATTGTTCTTCGTAAGTCAGTATTAGTTTATTGTAGATTAATGAACTAATAAAAATCACAAATTTGACGACTTTATAGACATATCTGTCATATATTACATTTACTTAGTTGATCACAATGTAACCCAAATATACTCATATTTTATTAAAAATATGCAGGTGATAAATAAGAACTCACCCCTTACTCATAAACGCCTCTTAAATTTATTCACTGTTTAGCGAGATTATTATTTGTAAAATCAAACTTATACCAAACAAAACCGTAAGAATTTGAGGTAATCAATTAACTAAAATTTAAGAGGCGTTTATGAGTAAGGGGGTAATCTGTATATCTGATTTCTAATTCCTCATCATTAATCTTAACAATTGGATTTTTTTAAATTTTTATTTATGCAGAGTTTTTGATATAGTGTGACCACAGGAGCTGTGCACCCCCTGAGGTATGCGCGGCGAGGTGGGGGACGAAGAAAAAATAGGTGTCCGTTATGGTAGCGTACACGTGATAGTTTTGATAGAAAGGGAACTTTTCTTTTGATAAATTCTTTATGTAATAATACGTGAAATTCTGACTGAATTAGTGTAGGTAAATGCTTTATGCGAATTCACAGTGGAATATGTCAAAAATCCATGTTAATTTATGTTCATAGTACTGGTACAGATAATATGCTCACAAGTGATTTTAATATCTCGAGAACTACAAAACATAGGTACAGTAATTCTGTTAATACAGTAGAAATAACGCCCGTGTAACACTTTATTTCAATACAAAATTCAATATTATCGGAGATATTAAAGGTTCTTAGGGGCCGGGCTTGAGTTATTTCATTACGCCATAATATTAAAACTACAACAACTATTTTTTTAAATGTAGGTACAGTCTGTCTATAAAGTCCTGACAAAAAATTAGGGCGCCACTGTGCTACACGTAGCAACCCTATTTATTCTGAGTTTTAAAAACAATTATGTTCAAATAACACTACACTATTATAGCACTTATAATACTAGGGCATTTCTTGTAGGTAAGCCTATTGCATTTAAAGGTTTGCGTAGAACTTCAAGACTACAATTAAAATCCATCTCAGTTCTAGCTATCATCTGCAATTTTCTGAGGGTTGGAACCCGAAATTTTACAAAAGTTATGTAAATTGAACATTTGATTATACCTACAATAGGCATAACTAGAAACAAAATACAGGTAAAAGAAGAAAAATGTTATATACCTCTTTTTTACTGTCGAACATAATTGTATTTTGTGGGATTATTTTTTGTAGACAGACCAGTCGATGCGAAAAACCGTAATATAGACATAAAGCAATTAATTCAAATTCAAATTGGGATAAATCTTGACTGAATTATACTAATGCAACTGATAATGTATCAACAGAAATGGTCGTACTGCATTTTTCTTACTTACAATGAATATCTAACCTAAAAATGTGCTATGTACAAAATGCCTGTTTTTGGTCTCTAGATCTCAAATGGAGTGAATTTATTACTTGAGACAGATTACGAAAAACAGTAACACGATTACATACCCATTAAAGTTGCAGTTCGCCCATAAACATCATCCAAATCGCATAAAAGTTGACCAGAATTGTGCTCCGCTAAACATCGCCTTATAACTTTAAAAATCACTTCCCGCGAGCTACTTTGATTTACTCTACTCATTGTTTACATTGTTCTTCGTAAGTCAGTATTAGTTTATTGTAGATTAATGAACTAATAAAAATCCCAAATTTGACGACTTTATAGACATATCTGTACACTTACTTAGTTGATCACAATGTAACCCAAATATACTCATATTTTATTAAAAATATGCAGGTGATAAATAAGAACTCATCCCTTACTCATAAACGCCTCTTAAATGTAATCACTGTTTAGCGAGATTATTATTTGTAAAATCAAACTTATACCAAACAAAACCGTAAGAATTTAAGGTAATCAATTAACTAAATTTAAGAGGCGTTTATGAGTAAGGGGGTAATCTGTATAAAGTAATTCCTAGGAATACTGTAGTGTTAATGATTTCTAATTCCTCATCATTAATCTTAACAATTGGATTTTTTTTATTTTTATCTATGCAGAGTTTTTTGGTATAGTAAACAACTCAATATAGATCTTGTTGCTACCATAACGGACACCTACCTGCCGTCACGAGTTTTGACAGCAGTGTCATAACAATTCGAACATTATATTTTTCTTTAAGAATTTCATGTTCTTAGAGTATTTGATACATTCCGCTAGATGTCATTTTTCTCAAAGTTACATTATAAAAACACAAATAATGTTCCTATTTACGCTTAAAACTATACAATAATGTAAATGCTTTCTTGGAGTTTTAAAAATGACTGTCTTTTAATAGAAAACTGCTACAGCCGCTCTTGTAGAGACCCGTACCAGCCAAATAACTTAAGTATATTGCGTCAGATGTCGCTAGTAGCTACATCATAGACTGTTTATTCTATACCAGTATATAACATGTACTCTATATGTCCACCCCCCTCTCGCCGAGCGCATACCTCAGGAGGTGCACAGCTCCTGTGGTCACACTATAGTAACCAACTCGATATAGCTCTTGTGTATGCTACCATAACGGACACCTACCTGCCGTCACGAGTTTTGACAGCAGTGTCATAACAATTCGAACATTATATTTTTCTGTTCATGTTCTTAGAGTGTTTGATACATTCCGCTAGATGTCATTTTTCTCAAAGTTACATTATAAAAACACAAATAATGTTCCTATTTACCCTTAAGACCATACAATAATGTAAATAATTTCTTGTAGTTTTTAAAAATGACTGTCTTTTAATAGAAAACTGCTACAGCCGCTCGTGTAGCGACCCGTACCAGCCAAATAACTTAAGTATATTGCGTCAGATGTCGCTAGTAGCTACATCATAGACTGTTTATTCTATACCAGTATATAACATGTACTGTCTATTTAAACAGACTTGCTCTAAAACGTAAACATATTATATGGCGTCGTGTCAACCACAGACTAAAGACTTTAGTCTTTAATCTTTGAAAAATGTATAGGAATCAAGGACAAAATTCTATAATCTACAAATGTCAAATCGTAAAAATAATTTTATCTGTGAAATTTTATGTTGGAAAAAAATACATTTATTTAAAATTTACGAAAGATAGTGGATAAATCAAAGTGATTTACGTGTTTTCTATTGCATAAACGTTTAATGCTACTTTCCAGAAATTTTCATCCATATCAAAGTGTGCGATTGATGTAAAAACTAGTGAATTTGCAATATGTGGTGTTTGTTTACTAAATAAATCAAGTAAGGATAAATACGGTATACTCTATATGTCCACCCCACTCTCGCCGCGCGCATACCTCAGGACACAGAGTACTTTTTAATATGCCTCAGGAGGTGCACAGCTCCTGTGGTCACACTATAACAAGTGCGTAAAGCTGGAGGCGAAGCAGAACCACAGAGTCCCATACAAAAAAATACGACGAATTCAAAAGAAGGAAGCGAAAAAGTTGGAATACTTGCGTGTTCTCTGGGAGCGAGATTTAATCCGCATAATAGACCAGTATTATCTTTATATAATAATATGGGCTTAGACACTGGCAAATATTGACGTTTTACATGAGGCCATTCACGAAGAAGTCAAGTCAAGGCAGGCTTATGTCAAGTGTTACCGAACTATCGATAGTGAAGCTGTCGATTAAAAATCATCTAAAATAATTGTCGAAATCATCTACTCTCTACATCGATAGCACTATCGATAGTATCGACAATATCGATACTATCGATTATACTTTACGTCAATACTATTGACATCCATCAATAGTATCGATGATATCGATAGTATCGAAGCTCGTAAAGATAATACTATCGATAGTATTGTTTTAGAGAGCTCGATAGTATCATTACTATCGATATTATCGACAGTTTTACGGTATCGATAGTGGGTTATGCGATACTATCGAAATATGATATTTCGATAGTATCGCATACTGCGCAGGTATAAGAATCAATGATAATAAAGACCATTATAAACTATATATTATTTTATTAGTCTCTCGTTGGCAACGTCTACGTTTTTGATGTTAGCTGCTATTTTGTATTTGCTATTTTTACAGTATTTATACTATTGTAGTTTTGCTGTTCTGGCTTTCTACTGATAATACTATTGTCACCTTTTTAGCTATCGATGTTATCGATGCTCTAATCGATAGTCATACTATTGGAAACTATCGATAAACTATCCTACTGCTATCGATATTCGCCAATCTATCGGCAACACTAATGTCAATGACATGTCAGTCATTCAACAATCTAAAACTTTTAACCGGTTTGTTTGTGAGTTGTTTCAGTTTGAATAGTTTGCGATCTAATATTCGCATTAAAAAAACAAGTTATAACTTACTATGATGGAAGATAAATTTAAAGAGCTAACCATTATACCTGAAAACCCTCGAGCGGCTACAAAACATGTGTTGGTAAATAAGCTCAGTAAAAACTTTTTTCGCTTCTAATTGTAAACTTTAAAAAAAGCTTTATGAACTTTGGAAAAGGGGTTTTCTAGTTTCAACGAATATACTGATTTTAATATACAAACAATAAGTTACTTGATTAAATTTTGTGCATACATTTTATTTTACTCATAGAGCTGCAAGGAGTTTGGCCTCAAAAATAATTAAAAACTTATGTAATTGGATACATTATAGTTAACACTTTTGATTCTAGATTTCCTATTGCTTATATGAACTAAAATTAAAGCAGTTTTAAGTTACAATTAAAATAAACTTTGCCCATATTTGTAGAGCCTGCTACTGGACAAGATATATCCGTTGATACTTAGTTTCCGCAATAAAATTGTATCACACAAAGAAGATCAAGTAAATATTTCAAGGATCCAAGATGTATACACACTTTGTTCAAGTCAAATTAATAAATGTTTGATAAATTTGTTTGATATTTTCAAATTGGAAGCCCAAACTGGAACTACTTTACAGGTATATATTCAACTAACTATTAACTAACACAGCCATGCATATTGTAAAAGATTTTATTTGCAATTTAAAAGTAAGTAAAATGCAAATGTTTGTGTGCATGAACATGATTGTTTGCATTGGTCTGAGTGTTTTCTATGTATAATATGTATGTATTTACAAAAATAAAAAAGTATTTAAGTATGTTTATCCGTTGTCTAGTACCCATAGTACAAGCTTTGCTTAGTTTGGGACTAGGTGGCGATGTGTGAATGTGTGAGGATTATTTATTTATTTTATTTATTTAAGTATTATTTTTTTTATTAATATTGTAATTGCATGTCCTAATCACAACCAATCTAGTTTTAAAATAAGGCCTATGTAAAGTGATACAGTTTTGAGTCTCAAACTAGGTAAAGCAGGTAAATAGCACACATACAAACTTTCTTTATTAAATACTAGCTGACCCGTGCCCACTTTGTTGGGTAGCGAAAAAAATGTTCCTTTTTTAAACATATTTCATTACTGCTCCACTCCTATTAGTCCTAGTGTGATACTATATAGGCTATAACACTCCCCGATAAATGGCCTATTCAACCCAGAAAGAATTTTTAAAATTGATTTAGTAGATCCAGAGATTACTTCCTACAACGTCACAAACACACAAACTTTACCTCTTTATAATATTAGTATAGATTTCAATTTTATTTTAACATTTTCAATATAAAGTTCTAAGTGTTACTTGTACTTAGCTTCTACTAATGTGCAATTACAGGATAGCCGTCAATATATAGTGGAGAGATTATCATGGTGCATCAAGAGGCTTTTATCCATGGAGGCTCACTTAGATAGGACTACAGATTCAAAAGATAATGATGATGAGGCAAATGAATCAATAAATGTTGTGACCATGTATTTTGTTAACTGGATAGATCATACCTTCCAAGTTTTAGCAAAACTATCTGAAAGTGTTTATCAAACTGATTATAAAGATTCAGAAGAACTACAGGATCAGTGGAAAAGTGATGTAAGTATGTTAAAGAAGTAGACAGTTTTTTATTTCTTTAAACTAGCAAATTCCTACACGGTAAGGATTTTATTAGAACGTGAATTAAACACAAAAGAAATCCAGACTAAATAAAAAAAAAATCTGTCTCCCTGTATCATTGGATAATCTACTGAGAAAGAAAAAATGCATTTTGTCTTTATGATTATAAAATATACACTGTAGACTTCTGCAGGGATGTAGCCTTAGGAAAATCCCATTCTGCATCCTTGTGTAAATCTCTTGTCGTGTATACTTCTAATTGAGCTCAGGGTTACATGAATAACTATCCTGACTAGTTACTTTGGTCATGGAAATAGGTGGACCTATTTATAGAAACAGTAATGCCAAGATTTTCAGGAAAGTGACATTGCCCTGCTCAAGTATATATCATTATAACAGCTAACAGCCCATTAATGTGCCACTGCAAGAACGGGCCTCCTCCCGGGACGGAGGGATACTTGGCCTACTAATACCATGCTGACTAGACGGATTTTATAGTGTTTAATTTCAAGTTTTCCTTCTTTTTATTTCATAAAGATAATTTATTCACGGATAGTCCCTTAGTCGGTTTTTACGACACCCATGGGATGAGAGGGGGTGGTGAAAAATTGTATTCTTACTCCGTCACCACACTGAGTTCATATAAAATATATATATATCTAGATTTAAATATTTTTGTCTTAATTTATTTTCCAGTTGGTAGAAAGTGTGAGTGAACTTCATGTGTCTATTGATGAACTTCTAGTATCAGCAATGACCTTATGCAGATATTGTTTGAGTGATGATCAGCATGTTATTAAAGCAAGGTGCCAAGTGGTATGTAGCTTATCTAACAATTATTTTGTATCTATTGAAAGCATGAAGCTTATAAGATTTGTAGGTAAATTGTTATTGTTATATGTTTAATTTCAGCACTTTCCAAAAGTACTCTTTTTTGACGACCTCTGTGGCGCAGTCGGTATATTAGGTACATGGCTGCTAAGCAAAGATCTCGGGTTCGATTCCCGCTCAATGCAAATCTTTGTGTGCATGAACATGATTGTTTGCATTGGTCTGAGTGTTTTCTATGTATAACATGTATTTATTTACAAAAAAAAGTATTTAAGTATGTTTATTCGTTGTCTAGTACCCATAGTACAAGCTTTGCTTAGTTTGGGACTAGATGGCGATGTGTGAATGTGTGAATGTGTGAAGATTATTTATTATTATTTCTATCTAATTTAGTTCAGAATTTGTTTTCATTACGTATATTGAATAGTTTAATTGCAGAGCTAGTAACATGTTATATCTAGGAGCTAACAACCATCTTGAAAAAATCCTGAACAATGTTTAATATTATTCTTTAATATTTTTGCAGGTATTAAGAGAAACTAAAGCATTATTAAATGAATTAGTTGAAGGAGATAATAGTGCAGTAATAAAGGCTACACCAGTTAACTTAAAGTTGCCTATCATGCCTTCCAATGTTAATGTACTCATAGACGTCTTGAAAGATGTTCTTTATTCTTTAGAGACAAATACTAATACGGCATTACTTACTTTAGTAGTACACTGTTTTAGCTACAGTAAGTCTCATATAGACATTCTAAAGGAACATTTTAATAATGCTACGAAAATTTGCTCTTGTCTTGCGAAAAGCGATGATGATATGACAGAGAATTGCTCCGTTGTAAAAGATTTTGATCTGTACAATGAGAGATTACTACAAATTGGTAATTTTGCTGTGTCCTGCTCTTCTGATCAACAGAGTGAGTACATACTTATATTTTTTCTTAAAATTAATCCTATGTAAGATGTTAAATATTTCAAAAAGTAAGTAATTTATCATCATCATAACAAACAGGCCCTTTGATGCCAGTGTGAGAAACAGTACTTACTAATAATTTGCTAACAAGATGTGTTGTTATATCTCGACAGGATAATAGGATTACGTTCACGTTGAATTTATATTTATAATATTATTTTGATAATTGCATTATAACATTGTTAACAAATAACTCATTAATAAATTAAATTTTATTAAATTATTTTTGAAATTATAATTCTAGTGCTTACTTAGATACTAGACTATTGTTCTTGTTGTTGTAAAGCTGCTTTAAATTTAATTATGTTTAATATAATTTATTCTCTTATATGTATTAGGAATCTTAACCCTGCGTAGTGGACTTGCCACCTTGGAAGCTCTAGACCCACACTTGGTACCAGCTTTAATGATATCGACGGAAAGTCATCACACAAAACTGTTGACTAGCTCGTGGACACATGAAGTTCAGGAAATTCGAGACAGTATTTATTTGATTGTGGATCCCACTGCTTTTGCTGAAGTGAGTAGATAAATCTATCAATTTATTTATACTGTAATAATTTGTAGAATGTTTACACGAAAGCAATTTAAGGAATTTAACATTAAGTAAGTACAGTCAGTCCCAAAAGTAGCTGAACACATTTTAAATTCCAAAACTGCTGAACACTAAAAATGTCATAAGTCAGTGTCGCACCAAGAGTACAGAATTAGCTTTACATACAAAACGACCATAACACGCTGAACACGGTTATTCCAAAAGTAGCCAGGTTTGGAATTTAAAATGTGTTTAGCGACTTATTGGGCACACTGTACATACTTTTTTTTTTTAAATTTACTTATTTTTTTCAATGTACTCAGATGTGTATTTTTCAGTCGGTTCTGTAGTTTCCGTGATACAACTTAACCTTCTCTGCTGGTACATTGGCCTTCAGTATTTTTTAATGATTGCGTGATGTATATAAAGTTTTAGTCTTCCATTCTCTCTTCTAACTATCCTTTTTATTAAAGCCTATTCATGTCCCACGTATGCCTTCTTCAGTGATGAAGGGAAGCTTAGCCTACTATTTGTTATATCCAAGTTTCATTCCTTTTTGTAAAGACAATATCCCCCTTACTCATAAACGCCTCCTAAATTTAATCACTGCAGCGAGTTTTTTTATTAGGAAAATCAACCTTATACCAAACAAAACCTTTAGATTTTAAGCTAATCAATTGACTAAAATTTAAGAGTCGTTTATGAGTAAGGGGGCATCTGTTTAGTCGATTTTTACAACATCTATATACACACCTCAACAAAGTCTAGGGATATTTGGTATTTACTCAATTAACTCCAAAATTATTGAAGATAACATACAACATGTTTATATTTTTATAAAGGTAATTTATCAGGCTCCAATCCAGAATTAAATAAAAGTATTATTTTTGCGTAAATAATTTTTTATTCAAATAAATAAAAAAATTGGAAAATTAGTAAAACTAACAATGAATTTGTTTCTTAAGCAAAAGTGAAAATAATCGAAAATGAAACTGTTTTTAACTGTTCTGTGAGTAATAAGTAGTCAGTACCTTAAAAAAACCGTAAATTACGGTCCTGCAACGGTTTTTCATGCTTGGTTTAAGTTATCCAGGTCTTGATGCGGTATAATGTTACAGGTCCGACTAGGATACAAAAAAAGTTGCTCTTCCATCGCCAGTTTATGCAGGAAAATTCATCAAAGCCCTTCTTTTGAACATGTCCTACGCGTATTTAATGGTTTTGAGGTTAGGCGATTGAGTGGTTCAGCATAAAATTGATATGTCGTGCTCCTGCAACCAGCTCGTCATCACTCTCGCTTTATGCGAACGGGTGTTATCGTTCATGAGCTTAAACATTTGGTCCAATTGTAGTCTACGGGGGTAGATTATTAGTTCTAGCACCTCGTTAACTTATTTTTTAGCCGTCATGGTGTTTCTGATCAAAACGCGCTCTGTTCTTAGACCGACACAAATTTCCGTCCAAATCATAATTGTTCTATCGTGGTATGAATAGTTTTTCTGAGGATGTTGTAGACGGCTATCACAACCAGGAACTCGCCAAGCACGTCCTCTACGTGAATCCGAGTGGAAACCGAACCGGGACTCATGTGTAAACACCACTACAGATAACAGGTCATCTTTGCAGAGCAAATGTTCATGACCCTAGTCATCGTGCGCGATTTGCTCAACGTATTGCTGGAGTTCAAAGCGGTATGCGAGCATAAAGGTGGGCTTTATGCCGACTTCTTCTGACAGTTTGGTCACCCGCAAGAGGCTCCACCAAGAGCTGGGAGCCTCTAAGCCAGCTGCATGGTAGTAACATTTGGCTGTCTTTTCGCGGGAACTTGCAAAAATCGATCATGTCTTTGAGTGGTGATAGACTTTTTGCTGTGGTATCTTTCAGCCACTTCACCAGTAGCACGATAACGTGACCATAACCTTGATTTCATATTTTGTATTGTTCCAATCTCTTCAGCAATACCACGCTTAGTACCCGCAGCTAGGAGCATGCCTACTGCCCTTAACAGTTCCTCTATGATGAAATGGCGCCGCTGCTTGATGCACACAATATTAATCATTTGAAATAAACGTTTAAATTCTTATAAAACTTAAATTTTACACAAAAAAGCAGTCAAAACTTACTGTTGGTAAAGGAAATTTTCGAACTTGACTACGTTCAAGCCGTGTAAATCTTTTATTTTTAATTTTATTTTTCAAATTCAAATTTAGAATGGTTGAAAAAGGTTAACAAAGTAAGTTTTCATCAAAAGAATTAAAAACAAACCATTTTTTTTTGAGATTCACAACATAATACAAAATATCGTGAAAATATCCCTAGACTTTGTTGAGGTGTGTATATAAAACTCAAAGGTGACTGACATAGTGGCATCTGGCTGAAATTTCGCATGCAGGTAGATATTATGACGTAGGCATCCGCTAAGAAAGAATTTTGATAAATTCTACCCCCAAGGGGATAAAATAGGGGATGAAAGTTTGTATGAAACTTTGTCAATTTTAAACCGATCGAGTTGAAACTTTGCATGCAAATAGTTACTATGACGTAGGCATCCCCTTAGAAAGGACTTTATTAAATGCAACCCCTATAGGGATAAAATAGGGAACGAAAGTTTGTATGAAACTTTGTCAATTTTAAACCGATCGGGTTGAAACTTTGCATGCAAATAGTTACTATGACGAAGGCATCCCCTTAGAAGGTACTTTATTAAATTCAATCCCTATAGGGATAAAATAGGGAACAGAAGTTAATTTGAAATTTTGTCAGTTTTAAACCGATTGGGCTGAGACTTTTAATACAGATAGCTACTATAAAGTAGGCATCTCCTTAAAAAGAATTTTGATCAATTCTACCCCTAAAAGAGTAAAATTGGATAAAAGTTTGTTTAAATGATCTTACATTTTCGAATGATTGAACTGAAATTAAAGATTAAGCTACTATGATGAAGACGTCCGCTAATATAGGATTTGATCAGTTTTAGTTTCATTCATTTATTCAAAGTAGTACAATAATATTGTATCTTTTAGCCGTCATCTAACACTACTTAATCTAAGTTTAAAAACATTTTAAAGTTTAGAAAACTTTACCACCGCCTCCAAAGCGCAAGTAGAGAAGAAGCGGCGCAACAAACTACTGCTGCATTTTCTTGACGTCATAATTTTTTTACATAGGAGATAATTGTAATTATACCCTTTCCACTATATTTAACAACATTTGCAGATTGCCGTTAGTGACGTTCAGCAGTATCTCGAATGTAATGCCATTCGATTGTAAGCGATTTCGCGATTTTTCAAATTACTTTATTTTACACATTTGGATCCTTACATCAACTTACATTATCATTTTATTATTGTTTCTTTCTTCCATGTTAAGAGAATTAGTTAATTAGTTAAAATTATAGTTAGGTTAGGTATTATTCAAAATACATAATTTATCGTGACACATTCGCGGGTTATAGCTAATCTTAAATATCATTTTACATTTTATAAACGTATTATGAAGAGTTCAGGTTTATTCATAGCATTTATTTCTACCGATTATTTGTAATTTGTTTCATAATGGTGGTAATCGTTATGAGTGTCCATCACTAAGTAACCATGGTAACTGAAAAAAACATGGGTACGTCCATGAAATACAATATAATTTGTTCGAAAAATAAGCGGAAGTATTACGAAACTTCATGGACGTGAACTGTCAAAAAGCTAAACTTACGCTGGAAGGGGTATAGGCGCTGCAACCATTGTATACCATAATCATATAACCAAGGATTATTCAATTATAAAGGTAGCGTCGTGATGTAGGTAGTACATAAAATTGGGAGCACCAAATTACATCTATAAACAACTATCCAGTAATAAAGACGTCGCTCAGCCAAATGACCCCTTAAATAAATACTCAGAAGTGTACTAAAATGTAAATTTCTTAATGTCAGGGTCGACCAGTCACCCCAAGTAGCACCCGTTCACGAGTATAACGCAAAGGTCAGCCATCAATCCCCTCGCCATATTGTAGGGAAGGGATTGACCCGGCCTCCACGCCACCACAAGCAATGACATTATAGTGAGCATGACGAGTCCTGACAATAATAGCAACAAAAACAAAAAAACTACAATTAGGGGAGATACAAATGGCAGAGGGACGCCCTTACTTAACATCGACCAAAGTAAATTTTTCTGCGAGTTCTAATTCATAGACCTATTCAATTCAGCCCCTATTGGGACGTCACGGCTCAGCTGCCAAAAATTCTATGAAGTCACGACTCAACTGTTAAAATTCTATGACGTTACGAACAAGTTGTCAAAAAAATGTCAGGTCTTCTCTGTCAAAACTTCTATGTCGTCAGGAATTATCTGTCAAAGACGTCACGTCTCAGCTGTCAAAAATTCTATGACGTCACGACTTAGCCGTCAAAATTATATGACGTCACGACGTAGCTGTAAAAATATAAATTCCCATCTTAACCTAATGACGTCACGCCTTAGCTGTAAAAACAAAATTTTCCGCCATAATTTTATAACGTCAATCATCTGTCAAAGACGTCACGTCTCAGCTATCAAAAATTCAATGACGTCACGACGTAGCTGTAAAAAAAATTCTCACCGAAACTTTATGATGTCACGACGTAGCTGTAAAAAATAAAATTTTCCCGCCATAATTTTATGACGCACAACATAAGTATAAAAAAAAAATCCCGCCACAATTTTATGACGTCACGACATAGCAAAAAAAAAAATCCCGCCAAAACTTTATGACGTCACGACGTACATAGCTGTCAAAAAAAAATCCTGCCAAAATTCTATGACGTCACATCTCATCTGTCAGAATTTCTATGACGTCACGACTCAACTGTCAAAAATTCTTTGACGTCAAGAATCATTTTTCCAAAATTCTGTGACATTACGACTTAGCTACGCCACGCATTCCTTAGAAAAATGGTTTTGGCATACAGGCAGACAGACGGACAACAAAGTGATCTCATAAGGGTTCCGGTTTTTTTTAAACATAATTTATAGTAATACTTTTTAACGCGAGCGAAGCCAAAAGCGCGGGCAAAAGCTAGTCTATTTAATAAGATGAGGTACCTTTTGATTCTTATTCCATCTTCATTATTTCTTACAGAAATCAAAACAAATGATGCACCACAAACTCCTAGATATACTAAATAGAAATATTTACAACAATGACGAAGTATGTACAGTGATAAACATTGGCTGTGTGGTGTACGACTTCTTTATTGCTTACGACAAGTGTGAGCCTGACGCTTTAGCTCATCATGACAAATTAGTGCTTTTAATGGCCGACTTGGATAAAGGTAATTATGACTTTGTGTTAATAAACTGCAAGAAAATTAACATACAAACATAAACGGATACCACTAATAGGGTATCGAGAGATTATGGAACGCCGTGTCATACAATACTAACAAATCTGCTTCACCTACACTCATACATGTTATTTTACACGCAAGTTCGTTCCAAATGCTGGCACCTGCCTTTTTTTAAATATGTCACAGCTTAGGTGGCTGTAAGTCCTTGTAGGTGATCTGCTGTTACCACTACATAGTGGTAACCGCTGCCGCAATGCCAGATCACCATGTGGCCCGCTTGACGTCACGTTTTTATTAAAAAAAAAATACAGTTACTTAGTCTACTACTTTTTTTTAGTTTAATATACAAAATAAATTTTAAGTCATAATTTTAATCAGTGGGTAAACTAATTCACAATTTATTTACCAGTGTAAGTATTTATTTCTTAATTACAATAATATGGTTTATAATTACAGTGCAAAAGGAATGTAAAATAGTGAGCAACCTGCTGAGTACAAATGACGACTTTGTATATGAAATACAAATGCCGAATAACAATAAAGAAGTTACGTTAGAACAACTATTGAAACGACTCAAACTGTTATACACATTAGTTAACCGAATATACACATTACTACGTCCTAAAGACAACGACGAACAGTTATTCGAATGCGAAATTCCCGAAGATGAACCTCAAATACCATTTAAAAATACCACTCACACCATTTTCAAAAACAACGAGACTTATGTTAACTCTCCCAAGAAAGCTATGAACATTTCTCGCAGTATTTTTGCAAGAACAAATATAAGATCGTCGACGAAAAATATTCCACTATCGAAGTTAACTAATCGATTTAAAGGAAAAACGAATACTGAGCTAAGTTTTTCAGTACAATTGGATCAATTATTTAATGAAAGTGGTACTAAAAAAGATGGGTTAATTAGAAAGCCTTGGGATAAATTAAAGGATGGTGGTAGTATTTTGTATAACTTTTCGCCAATAAAGAATCGATCGTCGTTGAGAAAAGCTGTTTTAAATAGACAGTGTAAAGTGCCAAGAACTACTGCCGTAGATGTAGATTGTAATGTCACATATGATAAAGTTAGTCTCATGGATGCGACTACGAGTTTGCAAATAACTGGTATGTATACTTTACTTCTCCGTGTGGTTAGATTATGAAAGGCTGGAGTAAGAATACAATGTCACCACCCCATCTCATCTCATGGGTGTCGCAAAAACCGACTAAGGGACTATCATCTTAACGAAATAAAAAGAAGGAAAATTTGAAATTAAACCCTATACCAATTCGTCTGGCCAGCGTGGTATTAGTAGGCCAAATATCCCTCCGTCACGGGATGATGCCCGTATCTGTAGTGGGACATTGAAGGGCGGTTTGATGATACTTTATTTCTAAAATTCATAAATTTAGGTAGTGCTAAAAAGCTTTTGTTTTTAATTTTAAGAAAGATAAAGAAGGCTTCTTAGTCCAAATCCTTGGTGTGAAAAGTGCTTTAAATGAAGAATATTGTACGTCATTTTAAGTATATATTGCGTGAGCTATTCTTTGGGAAGTTTTTAATTAGTGCACACTGATTGGTGTAATATTGTCACGATTTTCTTTTTTTTTTCCTTGATCTATAAACCTTTTTTCTTTTTGTTTTTTTTTACGACACCTGTGGGTTAAGATTTGGCAGTGATTAACATATTCGATCACTACGTTATTACACGAAAAAATTAATACTTTCTCTGTACAAAATACCATGGTTTATTAGTTTTACTAATATTATGTCTGCTAATGACAGAAAGGTTTAACAAATTTATTTATTTTACAGATATTTTAAATCAAATGAACGATATATCAAGCATGATATCTTCAACAACAGTATCACATCGTAATTCAAAAGAATCAAACTCTCAACAAGCGAATTCATCAGGAAATGTTTTAAGAATCAACGTAAACAATCAGAACACAACTGTTTCTAAACATATTTGGAATATTCCCGTGAATGCCAGTATTGTGGAAGAGGATAGTGCCTCCAATTTAACACAACCTTCAAATGTAGATACTTTGGAAAGAATTCATGATTTAGATTATGTTCAGAGCAAACTGGATAGTTTAAAGTCTCAATTAGAAACGAGTTTGTGATATTTTATGTGTTTTATGTATAAGTTTATATTCTTAAAAGGATAGTTTATAGATAGTTTATATTCTTTAAAGATAGTGTAGTTTTTGATAGTTGTTTTATATCAGTGCCTTTATCCGTCCAATAAAATAATTTGATATTTTTAAAGAACAAATTATATTTTATAGATTTTATTTTTTAGGTGGTAGTAGATTTTTTATATTAAATCTTGATGAAACTATTTTTGTAAGATGAAAATGTGAAATAAATGAATTATTTTGATATATTTTTTTTTAAAGTACCTAACCCAAAACCCAGACTGTCAAAGAGACAATTTTTAAATCTGTGAAACTGACAAACGTTTCTAATGCAAAGTAGAAACTTTACGTTTATATTTGGCGCTGGCAAAATATACTTTCACTTACTAGCAATGTATTTATCACATGAAATGTACATGATGTTTTCAGAATTGAAAGATTGTGGGTTAAAAACAGTAAGAACGACCTTATTAAAAAAACAATAATTTAATATAAATAAATTAATAAATAGTAATACAGCCAATTACCCAATCGATAATGGCCATTAGTTCCTGTGCCACTCATTGCGTCATAAGAAACATGTAGCACAAAAAAAAACAATAATGCCAACTTTGGGTTGCAGCCGAAATTTTAATTTACTAACGGCACAAAGATCTCCTTCAGGACAATCAGTTGTAGATGTTAACACTGGCAACCATTCTCAAAATGACGTCAACGAGGCAAATCAGGAACACACTATTTAAAACAATCATTCCTTTGCAGCAATCACGCTTATTGTAGTTGATTCTTTGATTGGTGATTCAATTTTGTCACCATCAGGTTTACTTTGTTCGCTTGTTATCTTATTCTTAGACGGTGCCTCACACCTCGCTGATTTGGTGGCTGAACAGTAACCATTACTGCAGTAAGGCAATCGTCCTGCGCACTGGATCAAAAGTGCGAAGTTGCCAGGGAAGCAGTGAAGTGCTGTACCGCAGTCCGTGCATTTATATCCTGGCTGCAAATTTAAAAATAAATATTTTACAAGCATTCATTTTTTCAGAACAATTAAAAAATGTTAATGTAAAATAAAATTCATCAAGCAAACCCTATACCAATCCGACTATTAGTATGATGCCAATACGCCAAGTTTTCGGTTAAAATTGCAATTTGATAAAAATGTTTGCTTTAGGCCGCTGCTTCGAATCTAGCGGGCAGCGGCGCGGCAGCGGCGACGGGTGCTCGTTGTTAGAAACGCCCCGCTCCCGCGCCACTGCACTGTATTCGAGATCTGAGTCTTAAACCTAAATGCGGCCTTTACAGCCTTTTTTTTTTAATTTTATTAAAATTGGTGTCATTTATTTCAATAAATATGTTCTTGTAAATCATAACCAAGTACCTAAGCGACCGTAAAATCCGATTAAATAACAAAGTTGCAAATCTCAGTTTTAAAATAATTCAGTTTCATACCTCTTTGAAATAGTTGCAAAACCATGGATTATAATGTGCTTTAGCAATAGCGCTTGCGTACACGTCGAAATGGGCGAAGTCAGCTGCTCGTAGTGCCTCCTCTGACCCTAAAAAATATAACAATGGAGCTCATATTATTCTTTTATGAATCTGTAAGCTGAAGTGGCAATGGGCTCGTCACATTTGTCGCAGGACCGATGGTTGTTGGAACATCGTAGATTGGAGACCGCGTATTGGCAAATGTATCGTGAGCCCCTCTCCGGCCGTTGGGATGGATCGACGACCCGATGGTGGAAACGACTGGAGTAGATGGGCAGAGTTTCGTAAGGCGTGGTCCGAACTTGGGGAGCCCCCTGTCCAGCAGTAAATCCCTCATGGCACTATTCATATGATGATAAGGCGTTTTTCCTTCTGAAATTGTTATTCACACTACACAAAGTCTGTGAATAATGAAAACTATTTATAGGTACGTATTTTTATAATTAGCATTAGTCACAATGGCGGGCATCGGTGGTCATCAAGCAAATGTGATGTTCGGACCAGGATTTGACCGGTGAGTTGATTCACAGCCAGCGTTTGATACTGTCACAGTAAAAATAGTAGTTATTATAGATAATACTTATTATGTTCAATTTGAACAACCTTTGATATTACTCACCGACTTCCGTTCTGGCTTGGATAACTATTACATTAACCTGAAACAAAAATAGTCAGGACACAGTTACATATATTTTTAAGTAAAAAATGTTTCAATGCTAATCAGCCAAGTGTGAATGAAAATCTTATTTATTAAGAGAAAAACACTGAGTGGTGTAAGAAGAATAGTTTTAGGGAACCGTAAAAAACACCAAATAGAAATAAATTTTACCAATAATGCCATAATTGTAACCAAAGCCATTTTGATAAACTTTGAGAGATCCTTAGAGCTCCTATGCACGTTTCTGGCACCCTGCAGCAACTAGCGGCAAACGCAAAATAAACACTGCTTATATACTGCAGAATAAATTATGTTAACAAGTCTATTTTTTTACCTCAACTATATTCGTGAATACAAAAATGACACCGCTTGTTAGACAGTAACATGGAAATTTAGCTTCACAAGCAAACAGGGATCGAAACGTGGTAGGTAATTCATACATTATGCCTAATTGATTTACATCGCTTCTTCATTTGATATACTTAATAACATTACTATTTCTTGAGTAGACATTTATTAAAAAAAAATAATAGTTATGAGCTCATTAATACAAAGAATAAAGAGCATCTGCCCATAAAAAAATAAAGCAAAAAACAGGGCTCGATTATGTCAAAAGATAGATAAAATTATTACTTTAGTTGCGTGTGAAATAGTAGAGGATGATGACCGAATAAATGATGTATAAAAACGTGCATTACCAATTAGTCAGAATGTCGCTTTCTTGTCGTCATACTCCACTAAATATACCGCAAGAAAAAGTCTTCGTGAAGTGGATATTAAATAATAGTTATTGAATATGTAGATGAATATGCATGGTTCGTGTTTTAGTTTGGGTTTTCATTGCAGAACATTTGCGCCAGTCAACAGTTAAAATATAATTAATAACAATCTGCATCTATTTAGTTAGAGCAACAAAATAATATAACTAAGCACGAAAATAATTACTTATCAAATAAAATATTAAAACTCCCAACAACATGAAACTTTAGATGGAATGCTAACAAAAAAACATTATATACATATTTTGATGAGTTAGTTAGTTAGTTTTGCTGTTCTGCACTTAGTTGCAAACAAATAAATAAATAAAACATACCAAAAACAACTAATGTTAGGTTTACTACCACCACACTTATCCTGTTAGCTTTACTTATCTAAAAAGATCCTTGACTGTCTTCTTAATCATAATTCATAACTATATTTTCATACTTAGTTATGTGTTTTTTCAAGACTCAATTTATATCAAAAGTAAAGTAAGTATGAACAAAAAAGAACAGAAATTATAAAGCAACCGATAAGGTGCCGGGAGACCGATGAATAAGGGAGGCAAATAATCTCACGCGTTGATAACTTTCGAAGGAGTTCAATGTCCAGGAGTAGACGTTCTTTGGCCGATATTTAGTAACTTAAAGCATTTATTATTTTGGTAAGTT
The DNA here is from genome assembly GCA_905475405.1 of Schrankia costaestrigalis. NCBI lineage: Eukaryota > Metazoa > Arthropoda > Insecta > Lepidoptera > Erebidae > Schrankia > Schrankia costaestrigalis. The sequence continues at coordinate 9,109,216 of FR997843.1, read as the reverse complement.
ATATCTAGCTTAAATACTTCATTGTTTCCATGATCTATCCTTTAATCTATAAACAAGCAATTCTATTCTACACAAATTATTAACAACGAAGATTTTCATCGAGGAAATTTCCAGAAACGAGTAGCGCTTGGAAAATTTCTTATTTAAATCAAATATGGGTACGTATGGTAACGAGATAGCGTTAGTCCCTGTGCGACCAATCAGTGTCGATTTGTACCAAGTATTCATTGCGTCCAGGGACTGCTAGACGCATAAGTGCCATTGCGAGACGGTGGGACTATTTCTTGCCGATGAAGGGCAAATCTAAGATTTATATCTAAGTAAATAAAGGTCACAACAAGGACGTTGTAGAAGGCCAGACTAGTAATTAAATAGATGTTTTATAATAGAAAACTATGGCTATGTTAACTGGACTTTTAAGTTTTTGCCTGGAATGATATGGATTGATGACTGTAGGTATATTTAGGGTATCCTTTATGTAAATAGGAAAACTCGAGCTACGAATATTATACTGGGGTATTATGTAAGGTAGGGTTGTTTTAATCATCTTTGCATATACACTAGGTACTTTGCATGATGGTAAGCAAGATGGTAGTAGTGGCACCCTGCTAATTGCTGCTAATTAGAATAATTACAAACATAAGTAGGTAATAATGGTGGTACCACTTATGCCGAATTTAAAGGATGCCTTATCAAGATCCTCTTAAAGAACCGGTAAGGAGAACTTACGTGCGCTGGTAGCAAGTTCCAATGTTTATTCGATGTTACTGAGCAACGCTATCCCGAAGTTAAAAGCAGAACTCTAAGCTGCTGGTTCAGTCATACTGGTTGTAACTGTTCGGGCGCGGTACACTGTTTCAATTTATGAATATACGAGTACATATATCTTAAAAACGCCTTCGATATAGTCCTTGGGATTAAAGTCTTCAGTAGTGAGTTGTGTGTTCTGAAGAGAGGGAACGGAAAGGAAAGAAGATTTCTTGTCTTCTTTTACTTCATATTAGCAAGAAGTATTTAATAAGTCCTGTTAATAACGTCTATTGGCTGATATGATGATAATGATAATGCGAGTGCAAGCATTTGACGTTGCATTGTTGCGTATAAGGTAGGTACTTGCGGTAAATAAGGGCCACCTTAATCTAAACCTAAATAATTTCTATAAATAAAGGAATATAATAAAATATTTAATATCACGGTAATGTTTATTTCAATATCTGCATCAGAAAGTGCTATTACAAATATTCATCTCAATTATGGCTAACGCAGACCTGGACGGCATGGCAAAGGATTTTAAAAAAGGGCATTGAAAAATCCCTTTCAATGCCGCGGCATCATTTTAAAGCATAGCAATTTATGTCGTATTTCTGTAACAGTACGGTTGAATTTCCATTAGTAAAAATTCAAATCCTTTGCCATGCCGTCCAGGTCTGCGTTAGCCATTAGGCATAGTAATCATGATTTTAAAAAACCCTCTCTTTGGCCCTTTATAAACGTTTGTAGTTTATAAAACTACAAACGTTTTGCCAGGGGCCAAATTTAAATTCAAATATTAAAAGAGTAATCAATTGAAAAAATATTGTTCTCGGTTTCATTTGACTTTAATTATCATTTGGCATTAAATCATGCTTTTAACATTACCTAATCAAAGGAAAAACTAGCAATGGCTCTTAATAAACTAACATAGCAAAAACATGTCATAAAAACCTTTATCTATAACATATCGTCAAAATAATCACAGACGTAAACAATGAGTTTGTAACTTTTTAAATATTATCTATGGAAATTACAAAACTAAAACATTTTTTTTTATAAATAAGTAGTACGGTATAAGATCTATTGTTATCGAGATCAACAGCTTGGACACTTTTAAGTTAATTAAAGATATGAGGGATGATTTATGATACAAAAATAATAACAAATACATGCTTAATAATAATAACTATGGTAGGTATTAAAATAACGAAGTCTATTCAAATTTGTTAAAATTAATTTACATTCTATATGTATAATAAGGGCCGGCCTATGTATACGCCTCGAGCGTGGCCCGTATTAGCCCCTGATAATAGCATAATTGAAAGCGGTAAAAAGTATTGTATTTATTAACAAAAATTTATAACTTATCTCAACTAGACCACACTATTTGTATAACATTCACAATTAATTAACAAGATTTGAACAAACGGCTGTATTTTAGGTAAAAAAAAAATAGTTTTGGCAAGATAAAATTATAGCGGAGCTGCGTTGTCTATCACTCTCAACTGACTCGTGGTTACTGGTAAGATTGATGATCGTGCGACGACGCGAGCTCGGATCTTAGCTTTCCTATTGGTCATTTTTAAGCATGTGTAAATGTAGGGTGCTGTGATCATTAAAAGAGTCATTTTCAAGCAACGGCTCTTGATACCCACCGGCTCTTGTTACCCGCAGGTACCTTAGATTGAGTTTAAGCTTGTGATGGGACTGCCAAGATATTTTAATGCTTTTGTAATGCTCTAAGAAAAGTGTTTTTTTAATTTCTCACCCCTCCCACGACGGAAGAGCCTTTTGAGAGTTTGTAGGTGTAGGTAATTACTACAATGCGAGCACTATGCATTTATGGTAATTCGTACTAAGTAGGTAATAGTTTATTTGCTTATGCACAACTAATGCCGGTGACCGGTATGCACGGTAAAGAATACTAATGTTTACTTACAACTGTAATTTTACTGACCCATATATACCTAGCTCTTTTAATTGCTACTAATTAAAATGGCTTAGACATAACCATAAAATTAAATGCATATTGCTTGTGGTCAAGTAATTAAGTTTACTCGTATTTATTTTTTTGCTTATCTACTAAAGTTCCTGCTTTTTTTTTCTTGGTAACTCCCTTAGAGGTGGTATACCGGCCTTTGTACCTGGCAGGGAAATGTGTTGGAGTTCTAGAAAGATGGTAAATGCGCTTTACTACTAGAAACCACGGGTTCGTACGAAAAATGTTTTGTAGATCTACGGTTGCCTCTTGCTTGCCACCCCTCATAGTACCCACATATAAATTAAATAAAAAAAACGATTTTAAGTCCCTCTTTCTGCAGTCGATAAAATACAAAAAGATAGTGTTAATAAATATGTATTAAACGTAAGGCTTGAGACTACGCCCGGAGTAACCAATGTCGAAACGTTAAGCGTAATAAAGGATTTGACGACCTCTGTGGCGTAGTGGTTATGTAACATGACTGCTACGCAGAGGTCTCGGGTTCGATTCCCGCACAATGCAAATCTTTGTGAACAACGGCTATTAATACTAATATACTTTTTTTTTAAATACATACATAATATATTATACATAGAAACACTCAGACCAATGCAAATAATTATGTTCATGCACACAAATATTTGCGTTGAGCGGGAATCGAACCCGAGACCTCTGCGTAGCAGTCATGTTGTATAACCACTACGCCACAGAGGCTGTCAATGTCTTACTGCAGGGACAGGCCACTTCCAGTGAGAAAGGTTAGCTTGGCCCAGTTTCCACGTTAGCCGGATTGATACCAGTAGGTTCAGTATTAAGTATTCAGCAGTATAGAATGCCTGTCAAAGTTACCCTTGGACGCCTTTTACAGAGTTTGTGATGAGTTGAGGTGGTGACGCCACTTAACGGAGTAAGGCCCGGCGCCCACTATCGGCCGGCATCGGTACAGCTCGAACGCCTTAGAGCGGCTTCGGGCGCTTTAGAGCGGGTTCGCGCGCCTCAGAGCGTTTCAGGTGGCTTTAGAACGGCTACGGGCGCCTTCGAGCTATACGTGTAATAATTAATGAGGCTTGTTGCCTTATTTTTCACTTTCGGTGTTGCAAAGCGTGCGATGTATAATATGACTGTTCTGCTACGTGTCTGAACCGAAGGTGCCACCCGAACACTGCTTTTGACTGCCGAGGCGGCTCTCAGGCGCACGAAGGCGTACGAAGCCGTCCGACGCCGACCGAAGCAGTCCCACAGCGGCCTAAAGCGCTCGAGCTGTACCGAGCCGCACCGTTGCCGGCCGATAGTGGGCGCCGGGCCTTAAGCTCCATTATCACACGGAAATATGTAACAGGTGATTGTTTAGTAGAGATTCATAGTCTTCATCATCATAACAGCCCATTAATGTCCCACTGCAGGGACGGGTCTCCTTCCGTGACGAAGGGATACTTGGCCAGACGGATTGGTATAGGGTTTCATTTCAAGTTTTCCTTCTTTTTATTTCGTAAAGATAATATTCACGGATAGTCCCTTAGTCTATCGTCGTCGATGGGGTGGTGACATATTGTATTCTTACTTCGTCAGTACACGGATCATAGTCTTGCAATGACACAAACTGTTTCTTCTTGCATCAAAGGAGTTGTAATATATTATCCTGAGATTTTCCAGAGATATTTTTTGACCTTTATGTCAATTAAATTTTATTAAAGTGCATGGTTACCACGTAAGCTCCTCCCGTGTACGTATTGGTACGCATGCGCAGTTTGTTTTCCATTTTGTATAAAAGCTCTGATACTGCCAGCCGACATCCATTCCCGCCAAGAACTCAGTAACAGTTTAGAAACCAAGAAGAATAGTGACAAGTTTGTAGTTATTTGAAAGTTTAGTAAAGTGCATTCTGGCTGGGATTTGCGGCAACCAACGTAAGTATTATTTTGTAAATTTTAATAAACGTTTATATTTATTTTTCCTTTAACTTCAAGTTATTTAATAGTTTTGACTAAGAAAAAAAATTGGTATTTTTAATTGAATCTAAAAAGAGAAGTAGGTTCGGAATTTGGATACATTTTTTTGTTTCTTACTTGAAACTTAGTATTTTTTTTGACTAACTTAAAGAACCTCACCACCCTAAAAAAAATTGAAAGTTTTTTCAGTTAATTAATTTCAGTTAAATAATTTCAGTTTTTAAATTATAAAGTAATCTCTAAAAACTAAACTTTCTGTCGTGAAATCATTCTTGTATTGTGGAATCGGGTTTTTTAATCAGACTTTTATTCAGAATATTAGTTCTATGAATGTTTTTTAGGTTTTCTTACGATTTTGCTTGGTAAAGTTTTTAAGAGCATTAGATGAATTATTTTTTAGGAGATAAAATATTTTGGCAAAAAATGGCTGGCGCGTTCTGTGTAGTTTTCCATAAATCTGATTAGTTTATTAAATAGCTTATTCATCTATACTATATAATATTATAAAGAGGTAAAGTTTGTGTGTTTGTGTGATTGTGTGTTTGTGACGTTGTAGGGGGTAATCTCTGGATCTAATGAACCGATTTAAAAAATTCTTTCTGTGTTGAATAGTCAATTTATCGGGGAGTGTCATAGGCTATATATTATCACGCTATGACTAATAGGAGTGGAGCAGTAATGATATATGTTTAAAAAAGGGACGCGTTTGTTTCGCCGCCCAACGAAGTGGACACGGGTTAGCTAGTGATAAATAAAATGATATTCTTCACACAATCACAAACGGCAACTAGGCCCGAATTACAATTTAATGTTTCTCTCGGTGCATAAATAGTTAATTATTTTTTTGGGACTTTTCACTTCGCCGGCAGCTTTTTGAATTTTGCAAAAATAGCTATGATTGAACTGAAAAAATAATGCTTTCTCTTTCGGTCATATATTTATTATTTAAAACTCAGTCCAGTAATTTTTTACACGATACAAAAAAAAACTTAAGCGTACCAAGTAGTTTATGTTTAAATAACTGATAGTTATTAAAGACATTTTATACAATAAAATAAATTGCAATTAGGGTCAACAAAAGTCGACGGCTCGATGCTGAAAGTTATTCACGAATATAGCAATTTACTTTTTCCGTGAAACATCCATGTAAACAAAATTGTATAGGTAATCAGTAACAACGCTGTGTACATTTCTGGGTATCCTAGAATATCAATCGGGCTATTCCCAAAATAAATTCATCAACCCTAAACTGACTGAAAATAGCTATGATTGAACTGAAAAAATAATCCTTTCTCTTTCGGTCATATATTTATTATTTAAAACTCAGTCCAGTAATTTTTTACACGATACAAAAAAAAACTTAAGCGTACCAAGTAGTTTATGTTTAAATAACTGATAGTTATTAAAGACATTTTATACAATAAAATAAATTGCAATTAGGGTCAACAAAAGTCGACGGCTCGATGCTGAAAGTTATTCACGAATATATTTATGCCGTATTGTCCACCTCTGGCAAGGCAATTTAGTTTTTCCGTGTCACAAAGATCCAAGTAAACAATAACGGTCTTACTCATAAACTCGTATTAAATATTAATCAATCGATTATGGCAATTCTTTACTCATAAAAACAATTTAACTTTAAGCAGTGGTTATTCTATTGATTAAGAGCTGTCAAAATTAACCACTCGTTCGACCTAGTTAAGATGTTGCATAAAAGGCAATATGGCCGTTTTAATATCATCAGCTGTTCGTTTGACAACAGAACTGGTAGTATATTTTTTACGTTTTTTCATTGTAATAGGGTTGTTGTTATAAACATGGATTTTGGAGACTTTTAAAATGATATTGCAATAAAGAGAAACCCCTACAAAGCTAGTTTCGATCCGCTACGAAATTTATCAGGTGAAGAGTTGGGGTTGAAATACTGCTTTAGCAAAAATAATATGAGCTGCATTACAGGATTAGTCTGAATTAGAGTGACCTGATCTCCATGGTGATACCCGAGGTGTAGGTATCTCCGGAGACTTTCAAGTAATGGCAGTAGTCAGATATAGGAGTTGTCATGAGGTGAGTACTTATCTGATCTTATTAGTAGGTACAGTTACAAAATTACATGTGCATCCTTCTTTCTTTAATTCACCATCATCATATCAGCCTATGGTCCTCCATTGCTGAACATAATATGCCTCCTCCCAACTTCCTTGTCCTCAAATAAGTAATAATACTTTTACATGTTAATTCAAATTTCTTTATTTGTTAGAATATGGTACAGAAAAGATCTTAAATTCTAAAGTAGTACACTCATATTCTGCCAAGAATGTTTTGTATGCCACTAATGTGTCACATTTAAGACATTCTAGAAATCTTATATTATCTATAATCTTATTAACAATAATTCAGATTTAAAAACAATAAAACATAGAAAAGCTAATACATCCAATGCATGTCCATGATAGACCGTAAGCAAAGAATTTTCATTGACTACCTGACCAAGTTTATAAAGAGCAATGATCTACTACTTATTTTTTTCAGATAATTGTTCTATAGAGCCTTTCAAATTAGTTTATCATCTATCGAAATTTATCAGGTGAAGAGTTGGGGTTGAAATACTGCTTTAGCAAAAATAATATGAGCTGCATTACAGGATTAGTCTGAATTAGAGTGACCTGATCTCCATGGTGATACCCGAGGTGTAGGTATCTCCGGAGACTTTCAAGTAATGGCAGTAGTCAGATATAGGAGTTGTCATGAGGTGAGTACTTATCTGATCTTATTAGTAGGTACAGTTACAAAATTACATGTGCATCCTTCTTTCTTTAATTCACCATCATCATATCAGCCTATGGTCCTCCATTGCTGAACATAATATGCCTCCTCCCAACTTCCTTGTCCTCAAATAAGTAATAATACTTTTACATGTTAATTCAAATTTCTTTATTTGTTAGAATATGGTACAGAAAAGATCTTAAATTCTAAAGTAGTACACTCATATTCTGCCAAGAATGTTTTGTATGCCACTAATGTGTCACATTTAAGACATTCTAGAAATCTTATATTATCTATAATCTTATTAACAATAATTCAGATTTAAAAACAATAAAACATAGAAAAGCTAATACATCCAATGCATGTCCATGATAGACCGTAAGCAAAGAATTTTCATTGACTACCTGACCAAGTTTATAAAGAGCAATGATCTACTACTTATTTTTTTCAGATAATTGTTCTATAGAGCCTTTCAAATTAGTTTATCATCTATCGTTAATCCTAGAAACTTGAGATTAAGAACTGTATTGATGAGAACATTTTTATATTGAATACTTACTACTTAATATTGTAATTTTGATATTTCTTTTTAGATTCAAGAAGACTGCACTGACATCCATAGCATGAGCCAGCAGACAAGGTGTCAATGGCATTGTTGTGGAAAAACTTACTTTAATATTACTAAAGAAATGTAGATAATTTGAAGCGATTTGTGTTCTTCAAGGGATACATGGTGCTATAGTCTGCATGCATATTAAAATAAGAAATATTGTTATTTAAAATAATAAAATTTTTATTATCACCTATGCATATTCATTTAATAAAGATTCACTATTGACATTACACAAATTATAATTGTTAAAATCAATTATTAAAATCAAAATGTTACAGTTGTATAATCATCTTTTATTTGAGACAAGCATTTCTTCCTCCAGCAAATAAAAAGTTACAAAACAAATACTATTTATAATAGCTCATGTGTTACATTAAACATATTTGCCTGTGTCGAGTACGTAAGTAAGTTTACACAAATTATTAAAAACGACATCAAAAAGCCCCCAGCTAGGTGGACTGACGACCTGGCGCAGGACCGAGTTCTGTGGGCATGTTGGGAGTGGCCTATGTCCAGCATTGCGATAGCTTATGCTTCACTTTTCATTGTTGTTCAGGTGAATTTGACGGAAACGCGTATATTGGAGACAGGAACAGCGTGACCTCGATGCCACCAGCTATTCACCATCACAATGCATATTTCATTATTATGATTAAAACAAATAGTGCTTGAATTATAGTAGTTTTTATACTGCACAAGCTTGCTTTAGTAAGCAGTTACATAGATCGTTGTGGGTTACGGATATTTAATTATTAATTCAAAGATTTTTAGATTTAAAAATCCATCAAGTTTAATTCTCCGTATAGGTTATGTTTTGAAAATCATATCTGTCAAAGTCACGATGTGTCATAATATCGCCATAGACGTAGAAAATCCAATTTTTCATAGCCAATACGTCCGATTCTGCGAAAATAGTCGACTTTTTCATTAATTATCTGTGGTTTCTTTATTTTGTATCGTTCTTTGTTCTTTTACATCATATCTTATTTAAGCAATAGATTATCTGTTTTTATAAGTAAACAAATTTAGTTCATAGTTTAAATGCTTAAGAATTGATCATGTAAGAGACGGCTAATCACTTGCTTTAGAGATTTTTATAAGTAAGGGGGTAAATGTAATCTCATTTTCCTAACTGTTAACAAAGATCTATCTCAAAGTGTTTCTCGCAGACAACTAGTGCTTAAAAGACCTTTTCATATATTGTACTCGTTCCTTTTTGTCTACTTACTCCACTATGCAAAGTAAGATATTACTTCTTTGAAACACTTCGTTTTATCTTTGAATAGGTCTATTTTGTAAACAACCTCCTTTGACCTTTTTATTGAAATTATTCTAAATGTAAGTACTGTAAATAACATTACTATATTTTATTTTGTCTGTCCGTGTGTTGATACAGCTACAATTAAAATGTCACCAATCCATCTAATAACAGGGATATTGTAAAAGCCAACTTAGGGATAGTAAGTACCTACTTGGTACTGCCTCTTTAAAAATTTAAAACTTGACATACTTGAACTTTTGACGACCTCTGTGGCGCAGTCGGTCTTCGCAGAGGTCTCGGGTTCGATTCCCGCTCAATGCAAATCTTTGTTTGCATGAACATGATTGTTTGCATTGGTCTAACTGTTTTCTATGTATAATATGTATATTATTATATGAACAAAAAAAAAGTATCTAAGTATGTTTATCCGTTGTCTAGTACCCATAGTACAAGCTAGTAGGCGTTAAGTAGCTTGTTAAAACACTAGGCTATATGACTTAGCAACTCATTTCTTGATTAGGCAGTGGATTGGCTGAGTTTTCGTTTATCTGACGTCCACGACAGGTCATCACTCAACGTAAAAAAAACGTAACTTAGTAAAGTCATTTTATCTGGCCAGCATGTTCTAAGTTCTTTAAGATTTAGAAGATGACCAGCAGTAGGACATCATAACAGCCCATTAATGTCCCACAACAGGCCTACTAATACCACACTAGCCAGACGGATAGGTATAGGGTTTAATTTCAAGTTTTACTTCTTTTTATTTCGTAAAGATAATATTCACGGATAGTCCATTAGTCTACGGTTTTTACTACACCCATGGCATGAGATGGGTGGTGATGGTGACATACTGTATTCTTACTCCGTCACCACACGGAATTACTATAATGATCTATTAAAATGTTACTTAATATAAAATCGTTTCTAAACCTTTTGTCTACAAATAGATTAGCATCAAAATGTGAAGTACTTACTAGAACGAGTTATTTTGTAAGAGGCTTTGAATATTCTGACTAAAGATAATTAATCGCTTCGTTGAATAGCTCGTGAAGTGCAAGGGTGTAATGGATCATTGGATTTTGATTGATCGAGATAGCGAGGTGAAAATTGGAAATATCGTAGCTACCTACTGATTTACAAACAATTTTTAAAATGATTGAATATTTCAAAATTGTTGGTGAATGAAAAATGGTTTTAAAAGAAAACATTTTGAAAGCTTTTATATTTCTTTATTTTATTTTAACGTTTTAGAAGAAAAAAATTGGGATAAGGGCAGGGGAATGATGATGATTTTAACGTTTTAGTTTAGGTCTACATCTGTTTCTATAATGATTTACTTTAACAATGTGTTCCGCAACATCAAAGTATACGGGAATTTGCACTTGTATTTCCAAATTTTCTCTTATTTGTATTCTCTTGTTGACGATATCGTCATCGTGTCGGAGTCGTTTGGTTTAACGTGTCTTTCTGGGTTTGAACTTGAACAAAATAAAGATTATGCTTTTTGACGGGACCAATAAGTGTCGACGGATCGATTTTAGAATTTATTACACGGTATGTATAGAATAGAATAGAATATTTATTGGTATAAAATTACAAATAACTTACAAATGTTATCTTAAAAGTACAATCATACAAAATAAATCTTAAATTACCTTATGTTGTATAATGTAAAGTTATATTGGACAAATTGTTTAGTTTTGGCAAGGCAATTTAGTTTTTCCGTGAAACATTCACGTAAACAAAATTGTATAGGTATATAACAACGCTTTGCACATTTCTGGGTATTCTAGAATATCAATCGGGCTATTCCCAAAATAAATTCATCAACCCTAAACTGACTGAGTTTAGTCTGTAATTTAGATTCTAGTACCTACACACTACTTGAATATGTAAAAATATTTTATATTCGCTTCTGTTAGTTCTAACTTAATAATAATAATATGTAGGTTTATTTGATACTAGCTGACCCGTGCCCACTTCGTTAGGCCGCTAAAAAAACGCGTTACTTTTTTAAACATATTTCATTACTGTTCCACTCCTATTAGTCATAGCGTGATACTATATAGCCTATGACCATAGATTTCTGTGCCTATGACACTCTCCGATAAATTGTTTTAAATCGGTTCTGTAGATTCAGAGATTACCCCCTACAACGTCACAAACATACAAACACACAACCTACTTCTTTATAATATTAGTATAGATGATTGTTTTCTTACATACAAACTTTCTGCATTGTCTGTGACTAGATAGGCTTCAACTTATAAGCCGACTAACTAAAATTTCGCTGATAGGTATTTTGTACGAAAATAAAAACAGGAAAACTGGACGTAAAACTCAGTGTTCGGAATTTATATCATACAAGACAAAAGTAATAACATTCCTCATCATCATAACGGTCCATCAATGTCCCACTGCAGGGATGGGCCTCCTCCCGTGACGGAGGGATACTTGGCCTACTAATACCACGCTGGCCAGATGGATTGGTATAGGGTTAAATTTCAAGTTTTCCTTCTTTTTATTACGTAAAGATAATATTCACGGATAGTCCCTTAGTCGGTTTTTACGACACCCATTGGATGAGATGGGGTGGTGACACACTGTGTTCTTACTCCGTCACCACACAGATAACATACCTATTACTCATTTATTTATTTTAAAATAATTAACATAAAATTACAACAGATACGTTCGGTGATGCCTTTGCATTTTTAACCGACTTCAAAAAAAGGAGGAGGTTCTCAATTCGGTTGAATTTTTTTTTGTTCGTATGGGTATGCTTCCCATTTGGTCCCATTGTCACCAGATCTGGATCTGAATGACGGGATCCCAGAGAAATCGAGGGCATCTCTTGAAAATTGTAGGGACGCATTGTGTAAAATCTTGTCATCTCTGACGTCACTACCAAATAATCAAGAGTTAGAACTGGTCAGATCCTGGAGACCACCGAGAGTCGAGGGAACACCTCAACGGAATATAGCAGCTACCTTGTGTTTGGGCTTATTTTAATTGTATTGATGAAAACTTTACAAAACTTTACACAGACATGATCTGATGATCAAGAAGATTGAGGGTCGAGGGAAATCCTCAACGGTATATAGCAGCTACCTACCCCCTTACTTATAAACGCCTCTTTAATTTAATCACTGTTTAGCCAGATTTGTTATTACGAAAACCAACCTTATACCAAACAACATAAGAGCTTAGGCTAATTAATCAATTGACTAAAATTTGAGAATTTTTTTATGAGTAAGGGGGCTAGTGTTTGGGCTTATTTTATTCGTATTAATGAAAACTTTACACAAACATGATCTTATGATGAAGACGACTGCAGAAATTTATTTAATACTAATCTTAGAAATTGTTATCAGCATGGTTTTTAACCGACTCCTGTTGAAGTCGGTTTTTTAATTAGAAAATTATTAATATCAATTTAATCAAGCATAATTTAAAAATAGCAACAAAATTGTTATTACTATCGATCAAAACGTCTTATCTTGAGTAATTTGTTTTAAAATATGACTAACGATTTTATTACAGAAAGATGATTTTAAAAATTTCCTCTATAAAGAGCTTCGGTTAGCTCAGCCAAGCTCAGGTGTGTTACAGGGACGCTGTATCTCGTGTAATTGAATCTGTCAACTTTATATCCGTATAGGCGACAGACTATTAAGTGAGATCCATTCAATAACTACTTGTTATCTTGTTGAATAGGTAGTATAGTTCCCTTTGTCACACTGTAGTTTCGAGTGGGCTTTTATTAGTCAGTTTTCAATGCCATTTAAATAGTTCAAATTAACTTTAAATGATTGTTTTGAATATGTTTTCTGTTGGAAGTTTTATTACAACAATGGTGAAGATATCTGTCTCTGAAATTGTCAGTTCAAAAGTGGAAAAAAAGTCCACCAATACCATAAGCAAAACAATTGCAGATATCATCATCCAAGGCTAACTATAACCTATTTTACAATGAATGTTTGCATTAGTAGTAGTGGGTGTTTTCTATGCATATTTTTGGAGGGTGAGTCAAAAGAAAATGGGGCATGTAATACGTTACCCGTTGTATAGTAACTTAGTATTCTTTTGTTTGTGTCGCAATATGGTGGAACAGAATTGGTGGTTTTAAAGTACTTGTTGATTTAACTATTATTGACTATTAATAACCCCATTTGTCCACTAACGTTTAAACGCAAAACAGAGATAGGCACAGGACAGATAGAAATCAGTTCTTAAAGTTCGTTCAAATAACGTACAAAAACACACCACTCATGCTTAATTTCGGAATGGTTGGGAACAAGGCGAGGGTGATTCCGGGTAGATATTTTCGTAGACAAAATTGTAATGTAACAATTGATAGGATATTTTAGTAATTATTGGTTTACATTTTCGTTCTTCTTGTACGTGCCCCTATCACACAGTAGGGGAACCTGGGGACACTTGATCCTTAAGGGAGACTTGGTACACGAGATTTTCAGAACTTGTATGGGTAATATTAAATTTTATAATGGCAATATCGGATGTCTATGGTACCCGCTAACTTTCTAAAGTTGGTACACTTGTCAAATTTGACGCGTTTGAAAATGGCGGCCGACCGAGTGTTTGTTGTTGCAAAGAGAAAATTTCCGTAAGTTTACATTTGATTAAACATTAATGTAAATATGGCTTTTAGGTGTGTATGAATTTAATTCGAGGCGTTATCTATATAAGTAGCGATTTCTAGCGTAGAAAAGTGTTAATCTAATAGACCTTTGAAAATATTCTTGTTTATAACCTCAAACTGCTCAGGGTACACTTAGTACACTTAGTTTTATTTTTCAATTAATTTCAGATTACCGAGATACCCAGAGTATACAAAACAAGAGAAGGTGCCAGAAAAAGAGTACCAATCGATGTAGAGATTTTGAGTTCTTTTATTATTGTAGATATAATTTTGTTTTGAGTTTGTTTTTGTTTTTTTAATATGAAACGGAAGTTTCACATTTAGCAATTGATTTTTGTATGGAGACGGTGTGATATGCCTATTTTACGTGATTTTGAATACAATATAAAAAAGACTATCGTATTCAAAAAACATTTTTTATTTATTTCCTTAGTAATAGTAGATATGGGAGACTTTATTCCCATGGATCAAGTCTCCCGTATATACGGGACACTTGATACGATTCCCTATTTTTACTTTTAGTCAAATAACTATTAAATTTAGGCACTTATATCTCTGGGTCTTACATCAATTATAGGCAAATGAATTTCACGTATTTCGGTACCAATATCTTTTAAAATGGATAGTCACTAAGGAAATTAGGGATGAAAAACAAAAGGGGGATCAAGTGTCCCCAGGTTCCCGTATACATAATGGTAGCCATACACGATCCTCCCTATCGTCCAATCGGCATGACGCTACCGATTGGATCAGTTAGAATTGACCGTGTGTGCGAGTGGATCGGAAGGACAGTTAGAATGGCGTGGCAGGATGGCAGGATCGAATTTTGTTTCTTTTGTTTGAGATTGGATCAAGCCTGCAGTATCATGCCGATTGGACGATAGGAAGGATCGTGTATCTTCACCATAAGTTGACAACTCTATCGCAAACGTAAGAAGGGGCTCTGTACCTATCTGTTTCGTAGCTTAGGTATTCGTAAGTAAAACAATAAATAATTTGATAAATATTATACATTTGATTCGTAGATGAATAACATGCGGCTGAACATCGGGAGACATCGCGGATGCCTTTTACTTGTGACGGCATTGGCCGTGGCATTCTCCACATACATTGAACAGGTACTTACATGAATTAACTAATTATATTAGGCTACAATATTATGTTCAGTCCTCTCTTCTTTATGTCTGCTTCTCATATTACTTAACACCTAATGACCAGTTAAATAAATTAACCATTCCAATTAAATTAACTATTAACTTTTTTAAGGCTGATTTGGTAATTTTAAATTCTTTAAATTGAAGCAGACGTTATTGTATTCAGGGATTATATCATAATGTTTGTTCTTGTTCCATATAGGTGGTGAGTTTACCCACTGATGCTGTTAGCCAATGGCCATCATTTCCCCGGAGAAACATAGCTGCTTTAGCAAGAGATGGTTACCTCAGAAACACGCTATCCAAAGCCAATTACAAACGCGGCATTGCTACACTAGCCAAAAACGGATTATTGCCAACATATAGATCGCCTTATGTGGAAAATGAGAAGCCAGATCCTAATCAAGATGAATCTCAGGAGAAAAGAAATGTTGCTTCAATTGCAAGACTTCGCAGCTATGCAGCTATGAAGAGAAATATTCAGGCACTAGCTAGGGACGGCTATCGTGTAGGCAGGGGACAATACAATCCATCAAACGATAAAAGAAATATAGCTGCTCTGGCTCGCAATGGATTACTGATTCACAAAAAAGATGATATCAATGAGGATGAATATTATTATCCGTTCTATCAAAACTCAGTTCCGCCGCTGTCCGAACTTGATCGACCTTATGACATCAACGAAATCTATGACTACCAACAATCTGTTAACCCGGATATGTTCCCCCCGATGTCGCAACTGTTCAAACGTAGCGGATATGAATCTTATTATGATAATTTTGTGCCTAAAGATGACAATGCATATTTAAAGAGAACCTTTGCTGGTCTACCAAATCTTGGAGTTTACAGACCAAATTATATGGAACAGAATCCTCGAACTAAAAGATACATTCTTCCATTCCCTGATTCTGATGATGACGGCCTTGATCAAAATAACATTGAAGAAGATAAACGCTCAGTAGGTGGGTGCAAATAGTTATATTTTATGGAATCTGATAGGACTAATTTTTGAAATAATACTGTGTCCTTTAATGTTCTTTTAAATAAAACAAAGGGTTTAAAATTTTCGAGTTTTAGACCTTAACAGCTTTTTTGTTTATTTTTTTGCAGATGACGCAGAACGCATTAATTTTGAAAAGCGTCACATTGGTTCGCTTGCTCGTTTAGGTTTATTGCCTTCATTTAGGTTCTCAGGCGGACGTTATAGTAGATCAGGAAGAGCTAGGCTGTTATTGCCTAGCCAGGAATTATACAGGTCTCGTACATAGCAATCAATCTGTGTTTTAGTAGAAACTTTAAAAAGTTAATGTTTGAATGTTCTAGGCAAACAAGTAGATAAATGTTAGTGCATCGATGGTCTATGTTTCTAATTTAATGATGTCCAAAATGTAGAGAATACTTCTTCTGAGTAGGTTGAGGATTTAAATACAAAAGAAAACTAAATCTATTTCGTGTCGCATGAAAATACTTGACTGTTAGCTGTTTGGTTTCTGGGCATAATGTCGAAGATGTAGTTCTGATGCTTTAGAGTAGGCTGTCAGGATACAGTTTATAGAACAAAGCAAATACTTATATGTCGCATGTTCTTGTTCAGTGTTACCTCGATGACTTAGTTCATGCCATGAATTATTAAGAGGGTTAATATTGTGTCTTAGATAGTAGTTGGAAATGAACGGACCAATTTTATGTTTTACAAATTCTTACGATCTATTTTTAACATCAAAGTTGTTTTTGCAGGAAGCATTCCTCTGACGAGAATTTCGGAATTAGGTGAGTATTTCTAATATTTGGAGCATTTTTATAAAATATCGTCTTAAATCTTTTTATACTGATAGGTACTAAAACTCAATAGATGTATTCTGAAATATAAGCAGTTATAACGTAATTAAAACACGAATGATAACAATTGGCAAAAAGTTAAGATTAAGATTAAATTTATTGATTGAAGGTATTATTAATACATTTTAAATAATTATTTTCCAAACAATAAATTCATTTCTCAATAAACTCTTCTGTAAAAAATAAATGTTAGTACACTCTTAAGATATAATTAATTATAAATAACGGATAGGAAATAAAAAAATCCTGAAATAATAATGTATTAATTGTCAACAGGGAATATATCACTAGTGCCGAAGCTGACTCAGCAATCGATTCAGACGACGCCGACTTATCGCCGCCGCCAGTATCTCCTCACTCGCACCCGACCGGTAGGATCCTCCACCGACCGCTAGGCAATGACTTCCCCTACTCCAGTCCGTTACCCTTACCACCAGCACCGACCAACAATCACATAGAAACATTCGGTAAGAACCGCTGGCAGTCAAACAGCAAGGACACCCCAAAGTTTTACTACTTTAGATCACTCAAGATCCCATATCATACATCAGGGAAGCGATATCTCCTACTACCTGCGGTTGATAACATACTTCTAAGGAAAGCTTTCCGCAACAGCAGTCTACCAAGTCGACGTAAGAATCAGTAGCTGTGCCAGTGTCCGCTAGGAGATGCCACGCTTTATAGTTCCGGATATCCTGGCGAAAATGAACTTTAATATGGTTGCAAGTGCAACAAGGCTTTCTGACAGTCCAAAAAATTATTATTTATTTGATACCGTTTACTGTTTTGTGTTTTATAATCGCAAACGAATGCTTTTTTATTCAAATAACAGCAAAAGAAACCAAATTATTATAAAATTTCCTTACCACATTGCTTTTGGAATAGAACGCAAAATGGCTTAGGTGGTTTCCTTATGAAAAAATCTTTCAAGATGTAGGGAATACGAATTTTGACGAGATTTAGACAATAATTTTGAACTTTATAGTAAAAATACTCTTATTTCTTATATATGTTAAATGTTGTGATTATTATGATCATTAGTTATAATGTGAATGTAAGTAAACTTAAGGGATCCCATTTTTACAAAAACGACTTGGCAAGCTTAAGACAGAAATCGTGTTTATTGTTAAAATATAGATCAATTTAAGGTGTCAATCGCAAATATAAATGTGTACTAAATATAAATTATAAAAAAACATATAATTATAAAATTCAGACAATATGAATTTAGATAAGTATAAGTTAAATTGGAAATGTTTTCCCTTTGATAGAATGATTATTGAGTAATTTACCATCAATGAAAAGTAGTTACTTTTAGATTATCAAAACTGCAATTTTGTAGTAGTGATTGGCGTATGAGAGCTCTTGGGTTCAGACAAGTTTAAAGAGGAAAGTACAAAATCGAAGGAGTAAATCAAACAACAATATCTTTTGAACTGAAATTTTGTTCATATCGTTATCGATTAGTATTAACTAGCTGTGTTTGACAAATAAATAAAGAGTTATTTCGAAATATCTTATACGGGCTATATACTATCAAGCTTAAGCTTTAAAATGAAAGGATCAATGTATCTTAGGATAAATTAGATAAATAAACATTGACATGCGTCATTAGAGTTGGAAAAAGTATGTATATCTTGGAGCTGGACAATAAAATTGATAATTCGACCACCATGATAATAATTTTTTTGAATATTTATTTTAATATATTATAGCATGTAGGTTTTTTCTCCACTTTTTATGATATCTGATATCAATCAAAATATTTTTAAATCGTATATTAATACTGATACTCATTGAATTTAGTATTGTGTTATTGTAAATAAATAAAACCGTGCCAATATGTTGTTTTATTTCATTAATCTCCTTACTCTCAGTGTGGTGATGAAGTAAGAAAAGACAACGTCACCAAGACTTAGGGTCGTATCATACATTTTCAAAACGTAAAGGGATCGGCACCGCCTCGCCTTTTCCTCGGTGTCAAATGTCAAAAATTTGATTACGTTACGATTCCGATTAGTGTGCGTTGCAGTAAGGAGTTTTATACAAATAATACTGAATGGCTCGAGTTGATACGGTAACGATCCCATTCCGTTTTGATAAAAAGTGCGACTACTATCCTTATACCGGCGTCAGTTAAGTACAAGCTGTCTAAGGGAAATATAAGAATACGAAAATAAAAGAAGGAAAATTTGACGTAAAACACTATAACAATTGAATTGATAAACCTACGTGGACAGATCTCTTTCGCGATGAACCGACAACTGAAAAAAGACAAGTTTTGGAAGAGGTCTACGAGAGCTGTGGACATTGTTTGGCTTACCTACGTGCTGATTTAAAATATTGTTACCCTTTAAACAATAGTAGTAAGTACTTTATCATCATCATCATCACCATCATAACAGTCCATTAATGTCACACTGCAAGGACGGGCCCCCTCCCATGACGGAGGGAAACTTAGTAAGTACTTATAATTTATAAATAAATTTACAATAAAAATTTAACTTGCTCAAATTTTTGTAGAATCGAATTGTTGGCAATAAATTAATAAAATCTATTTTAAAGTTTAGATGACCCTTGATGATATTACATTGTTTACCAACAGTTCTACCTTATGATATCAATTAATACACTTTGGTGGTTAATGAGTTCGTTAAGCAATGAAATGTTTGACTGACATCTTTATTAATTTGACCAATACGTATGTACCAACTCATTTGTCTTATTAGTCAAACCGTGAGTCAAACCATTAACTTGTTTAACTAAAATAAAATAAGTAACATTCTTTAGAATCGTTGGTGCTTTGGTTGGTTCTGTAGTACAACTTAATTATAGATTAATTAATAAAATAAAATAAATTAGAGTCAATAAATAAATTTTATTAAAGTTTTACAGTGATTTCTACATTGTCAAGTGAGGAGTAAACATAGCTACATGCAAATTTGGTTAAATAATAAATAAAAGTTAGGGACGTATATTCGTAGTCGATTGCACCTTGAGTTGTAATAGTCTAGAATCAATAAACCGCACCTAAAACAAAAAATAAATTTGGTTATTATTACGATTATAAAAATAATAAGCACAACCACAAATAGTTATAATATCAATTTAGTTAGCATTACTACATATTATTATGAGGGAAATCACCATTACAGCCCATTAGTGCCTCACTGCTAGAACGGGCCTCCTCCCGTGACGGAGGGATACTTGGCCTACTAGTACCACGCTGGCCAGATGGTTTGGTATAGGGTTTAATTTCAAGTTTTCCTTCTTTTTATTTCGTACAGATAACATTCACGGATAGTCCCTTAGTCGGTTTTTACAACCCCCATGGGATGAGATGGAGTGGTGACATGTTGTATTCTTACTCCGTCACCACACGGAGAGGGAATGTTTGAATGTTATGAGAGAAATATTTGTATAATTTAACATTTGAATGCAATTAAGCTACTTAATAAAAACTAGTTTGAAATATTCTCTTACATCGTTTCCATTTTTAAGGAGTAGTTGGGGTCGAACCAGTTGTACTAGATGTACTTGAAGTACTAGACGTTGAATCCGTTGTACTCGAAGAACTAGACGAACTGGAACCCGTTGTACTAGATGAGCTAGAACTTGAGCCAGTTGTACTAGATGAGCTAGAACTTGAGCCAGTTGTACTAGATGAACTAGAGGTGGAATCAGTTGTACTAGATGAACTGGAAGTGCTTGATGTTGAAGTGGTTTCTCTACACAATGGTCCTCCAGTTCTTGAGCATATTCCGTTGTTGCAAAACGGGAAGAATCCACTGCAAGTTGTAACCGTAGCCAAGTTGAAGGGGTAACAACGACGAACTTGTCTGCATCCTGTGCATCGGAACCCACCCTAAAAAGAATTCAAATAAACTTTACTATTTTTTTTTTAAACTTTACCTAAAATTAATATTATTTTCTTGGAATTAGTTTCTTCTTTAAAAGACAACTACCGCGTTAGGGATCATGCCCTGTGTCGCTGGGACTTTAAACGGACCAAAAGGACATCCACTGAAGAATTGTCCTGCTTGGGATTCGAGCCCGAGACCTTGTGCATGTACGCTGCTACCTCAACCTAACGCCACCGAGGCAGAGGAAAGTTCCTTTGCCTCGGAGGTATGTCCAAATAATTAATTGAGATTGATGTTTTGTAATTCTTAAAGTCTTTTTAAATTCCATTATATGACAATTACCTGAGTCCTGAAGTTACATCTCACAACACTGCGTTTTCCTCGGGCATGTTCTTCTACTTCTAATTTAGTATTTTCTGAAGGCGATCTCCTGCGACGGGATCCGAATCCAAGGAATCCAGATGCATTAAATCCAGGCCAAAATGCTCCAAAGTCAAAATGGATAGGTTTGAAAGGGAAGTGGTCAAATAATCCTGGTGCTGACGATGATACGTCTGACGCTGGTATACCTGTCACAGTAGTTGTTCCATCGTACGGTGGTCCAGTAGATGATTCTACATCGGAATTGGAACCCTCACTTGTATATTGAGCGTAAATTATGGTTGAAGGTGCCTGAATGAAAAAACAAATTTTAAATTATTTTTAAAAACATTAGACATTTTAGTATTCATTTACAGTTTTAAACAGTTTACAGCTGGATTATCCTTCAAAAGAGGTTTTGGAATACTATTGATATAGAATGTTTTATAAGTTTTCATTCTCTAGGCAGTTTTATCAGGTAGGCCTATGTCGGGTCTCACGCAACCATGGGATAAAACGGGCTGGTAACATTGTGTATTCTTACTAAGCCACTACACGAAAATTAACATTTTAACATTACAACAAAATTATAAATTGTAAGAAGTTTATAAATATATAATTAATTATAAATTTTGTATTTACCAATATAGCAAACAAGAAAACAAATATTTTAGTTGTTGCCATTTTTGGAAGTTTACTCCTACTTCTTCTTGTTTTCTAGATGAAGAAGTTGTATGTACTGATGAGTTATTTACTTTATATACTGATAACATTAGTACATAACACAATAAAAATGTAAATAATTATGTAGGGTTGTCGTCAATGTGAATAAATTGTAATTATAACTAATTATTTTTATATTTCATTAAATTGGCACTTGAAAAATTGTATGGTCTTAGTTATCTTATCTTAAAAAAGACAACTCCCGCACTAGGGATCATGCCCTGTGTCGCGGGGACTTTTACAAACATCAATTAACGGACACATGGATATTTAAAGATTATTAATTTAATTAACTTTGGAAACCTCTTTACCTAAAGCAGTTTATAATTAGAGTAAGGGTCCTCATTACAAGTGATCGTAAATAGCTTACAGGCACTTGTAATACAGAAGGTATGTTAATTACGTAACTATTTAGAAATAGGGTATCTGTCCGTGTGGTGACGGAGTAAGAATACAATATGTCACCACCCTATCTCATTCCAAGGGTGTCGTAAAAACCGACTAAGGGACTAACCGTAAATATTATCTTTACGAAGTAAAATGAAGGAAAACTTGAAATTAAACCCTATACCAATCCGTCTGGCCAGCGCCAGCGTGGTATTAGGTAGTAGGCTAAGTATCCCTCCGTCACGTGAGGAGGCGTGTTATAATGAATCTATTTAGAAGGGTTTGAATAATAATATTTCGATGTAAAGCAACAAATCTTGCATCTCATGCCCACGGGTTAAAGGTTTCTATGGGAGTTTTAATTTTTCCTGTTTATCTCACTTTTTAATTTTACAATAGTTGCAACCCTAAGAAATTCTTAGCGAGGAGTTCAATTATAAAACATTCAAAGGTTAAACAAGAGCAATAATGCTATTATTGAAACCACGATGTATTAGATGAAAGTAGGTTTTATTTAATTTGTAAACGTCACATACGCTCGATACAATAAGGAAACGACTCGAGAACAATTGAATCGAATATCGGTCGTGAAGTCGTGACATTATATTATGTATCGTGCTAAACGTGATACTGTTTTGTACAATATTTGTGACAAAAAAGAGACACGTTGGCACTAAAAGGCTTATTAGTTATATTTTGTCTTTCACTGAGTGAAGTCTCGTTTTCCCGAAGTAATTTTTTTAGTATTTGGAGTAAGTAGCAGCCTTGATTAAATCATTTTAATCGATACGTGTTTGCTGTGTTCCTACATAAGGTTATTTTGGGGAAGTCGAAGGTTGATTTATCAATTTGATATTCGTATTTGATTTTTATTTTTAGCAAGTAGAGTGATAATTCTGCCTGATTGAAATCATACTTCTCTTCAAGGACATAAAGTTCTAAGAATAATAAAACACTTATTAGTATGTACTAGTTTTTCTATTTATTCAGGTAAAACTAATGTCTGGTTAGTAGTTAACCATTTATAACGTCTCACATCTTTAGGATGTAGTTGATAAGTACTTAGACTGACAACCTTCAGCGTCACGAAGGTCGTTAAGGATTTCCATCCATTTAAAAAAGACTATAGTACTTAGTACGTATAGTTTAATTTAACTCGTAATTGTTTTCATTCAGCCTAAAATAGTTGCCCTTCAACTACTACTACCCTTTTGCATTGAATTTTCATAAATAACGTAGGAATACAAAATCTCTCGACTGCGAAGCTGGTTTCCTGTTAGCGCCTACATTCGAATATGGATTGTTTATTGTTTACTAGCACTCTGTGCCTGGCAATGAACAAAGTTTTTATCTGTTCCGAACACGTACCGGCCGTTTCAATGGTAGTAGTGTCCATACATTTATTTGTTTTATATTTTGTTATTATTCGTCTGATTTATCAATTGTTCTACTAAAACCATGTTGTTCAGGATTGGTATTACAGAATGTTTAAAATTTGTCTTTCTTGGCAGTGATGTAATCTTTGTTCAATTTTACTTAGTGGACTTTTTTTACCCTTACCACACACACACAAGCAACAAACAAGGGTGATAAACAAATCTTTTAATAAGTCTAGTTTATGAAAATACAATAAAGTTAAGCTCATCCATAAGCTAATCATAACATAGACTTAAGAATTCCCTTACGTTTGTGTATACCTATGTGAAAGCATTATTACATATCTCAATAGTTTGTACTAATTACAAGCCCGAAAGCCAATTAATTTACAAGCTTCAATGATTTGATGTTATTAGGGAACGTACGCCTATTAGACCACACAGGAATTACGCATTGACCTTTAACACTTACAAACTAATTGATTTATAGGCATTGATTTATAAAAAACCCTAGATGCACATTTTCAAACAAAACTAACAGCCAAAAGTGTCACCAAATTAAACATACGCAATAAATACGTATAGTAATATCGTAAACATATTTC
The DNA here is from genome assembly GCA_905475405.1 of Schrankia costaestrigalis. Taxonomy (NCBI): domain Eukaryota; kingdom Metazoa; phylum Arthropoda; class Insecta; order Lepidoptera; family Erebidae; genus Schrankia; species Schrankia costaestrigalis. The sequence goes on along the minus strand of FR997843.1, from coordinate 9,084,923 downwards.
TTTTTTCAAATTCAATCTTACACGCATGACATAAAGTTGTATTTAAAAAGTAATGCACATAAAGCAATAAAATTTAATGATTGACGTTTGCCGGTAGAACAACGCGATACTAATTTAAAAAAAGTGCACAATGCGCCCATTTGTTGCGGACGTTTTTGGGAAGTGGAGTGTGTATCTTTGGTTTTTTGTAAATCAATGTTTATAGGTAATAATGTGTTTACTGAGCGAGTAAACTAAGTAAAAGTATCACTACAGGTATGAGCTCTCGACTGACAGACGAACTTTTACATTAAGGTAGATAAAGCATTTAAAAATATAATATGAAATTTTAATTACTTATGCTTGTGATATTAAAAAGTTTTGTAAAATTTTAACTTACATCACGCTAGGCTTACTCATCTCCTTCGCGAAGGTGATTAAGGAAGCTGTGGGGTGGTGAACGGGGGACCATCACAAAAGATCCGATGGGGTCGAAGTGCATCCGGGAGGGTCCCCGAAAAGGAGGAGAAGATAAGAAGAAGAACTTAGAATAAGAAGAAGAAGATAGGTTCCAGATGAAAACCAGCGTCTAACAGAAGTGTTGGACATTATGCTGATCTGGATACCCTTTTTAGGGTCACCCGTGGGACGCATTAACAATAATTTATTTAACAGTTGGTTCATGTATATCATTTGTGTACTACCTCTCTTATATTTCTGTACCTACTGTTAGTATATATCTTTCTCTTTATGTATCATTTCTTGTTATGTGTTTCTGTGTGATCTTAAATAAATAATTCATTCATTCATTCATTCATTCATTCAACTTACCTTTTCTTTCCTCCTTTCTCAGATTTCATACTTGCATAGTTCATTGATTTGTTTTTACTCCGACGTCTTTCTGTTAAAATATCAGGTGGTTGTTTACTCATGTTTACACTTCCGGTGCTAAACTTAACGGTTTGTTAAACTCGCTAATTTTGGGATTTATTGATACCAATTGAAAAAAGTATTGGTGCTGAAAAATCCTTTTAAAGGTCTTATCACTTTACCCAACAAATAGGAGTGAAACCAATAAAAAACGTAGCAACGCAAACAAATATTGTTTTTAGTGCTGAATGAAATGCAATGAAAATTTATTTTGTAAAATCTTTGATCAAAAATATAAAAAAGAAGGTGATAAGGTAAATTCCGATCTTATTATTATTATTATTCGTGTTCTGGAAAAGCGTTACGCGTACTTTTATAGGTATTTCATTATTTGTTAAACATGTAGATATAAGAAATTCTAACGAAGTTGTTACAAGTATCCTTTGTATATCTTTATAATAATATGTGGCCACACGTACACCATAATATGTCTTTGAAGTGTAAGGTAGTTCTACGTATTCTAAGGAATACAATTCTGTCTAGACGCCTTGTATTTCACAGAAGTATAAGTCTTTGGCCTTGTTAAGGAGCTTAAATTTTTCAATTTTTATGCTTCCAGAATATCGTCAAGGTAAGTATTTAAAATATATTTATGTCGAGGTATATTTTTATTTCGATAGACAACTTAATCTGTGTGACTAACAATAAAACCCCATTTAAGGCTTCGTAGGTTTTATAGGAGTAACGGGCATCTACTTAACAGACAAAGAAGGAAAAGTGGACATAAAATGCTAATGCTGACCTATTAGCAAGCGTGGTATCTGTTGGTCAAGTTTAACTCTACATAGAGATAAATAGTGGAGGCTTGACCCTGCTGTGGATATTCAAGGACTGCTATGATAATCCAACTAAAAGTATCAATGCTTATATAAACGATATACCGAATTTACTTTGACTCAAAGATATTTTTCGTTCAAGGTTCGTTGTAATTCATACAATACCGACGCCGACTGACGTGGGTTGAACGATATTAGTACAGTCACACAAACACTGTGAAGGAATTTTCATTAAAACTCAGACCCCTTTTTTGTACTTATACGTTATTAGTGTTTTTTTGTTAGTTATGAAGGATTTTTAAAAGTATTTTTCTTTATCTTAGTAAAAACTAATTGCAAAGTTTTTGCTTTGTATTGTAAGTTTAGAGAAAAATCTAGCTGGTTAGGAATCCCTTACTTATTTGGCGTTATGTCTAATGATATTATGGCAAATATTATTATAGCATATGAAATTATGGCAAACATTAGTAAACCATTAAAATCACTAATAATAATCATATTCAGAAAATGGTATTAAAACAAAAAAATATTTCAAATAGTGTAATAATTTATTCAACACATTTCTGTAGGTAATATTCTAATAAAGACACTCACTAACATCCTGCGCTCGGAGTCGCAGAACAGAATCCTGCGTTGCAGTAAGGTTTTTGACCACCGCATCTTGTAACTAGACCGCCTACTTGCTTACAAATTAATTTTCTGTTGCAATCGTAGCACGAAATTCTTGGACTGACACTGAAATCACACGACACCCACATAGGTGTATAGGAGTCATTATTGTCGTCGGCTTGTCGTCGAACACGTACTTGTTCTTCTAGAGGAACGATTGGTAGAATATCAAAGGTATTGTCATCGGTATCTTCTTGTTCTCCACTACCATAGAATTCATCTCCAACATAATTTTCTTCACTGTACTCTTCATTGGGTTTTTCGTGAGATACATTGGGTCGTTCTTCGTTGCTATTTCCACTATGATCATTGTCAGGTTTGTAGGGAACTTCAAGTCCACCTTGATTGTTATGTGATTCATCGTGATTTTCATGTGATCCACCGTGATTTCCGTGAGATCCACCATGGTTTTCGTGAGATCCACCGTGGTTTCCGTGGGATCCACCGTGATTTTCGTGAGACCCACCGTGATTATCGTGGGATCCACCGTGATTTCCGTGAGACCCATGATTTTCGTGAGACCCACCGTGGTTATCGTGGGATCCACCGTGATTTCCGTGAAACCCATGATTTTCGTAAGACCCACCGTGATTATCGTGGGATCCACCGTGATTGCCGTGAGACCCATGATTTTCGTGAGATCCACCGTGATTGTCGTGATTACCATGTTGACTGGAGTGAGATTCTCCTTGATGACCATTATGTGAACCACCATGGTTACCGTGGTTTCCATTTGGGCTTAAGTGTTGACCATTTTGATGTCCAATTTCGGAGCCACCATGGCTACCATGTTCGAAACCAAGATCCGGATGGCCGTGGGGACCGTGCTGTACATCGGGCTTGAAGTGCGATTCACCGTGGCTCTCATGTTGTACACTGTGGTCGTGTTCTGGTTTCTGTGATAGCGATGTCGCCAGGGCACACTAAAACAAGAGTTAACTATGATTAATATTAATTGATTAAAGGAAGTTAGGATGAAAGAACTAATTGCCAACCTTATTTTAATTAATGTACAAGTTTCTGATATGGTGAATTTCTAACATTTATGGAATTGATTTTTGTATTCGTAAAAAACAAATTCTTACCAGGATCACGAAGATTAGTGTTTCAAGTAACTGAGCCATGGTTGATTTGTTTCTGTTGCTTAATGTAATTTGCTATCTCTTTTATATAGGCTTATCTTATATTTATCGTGATCTGTTTGATGACTCAAGCCTTGAACTCTACAAGGGGTTTTTTTTCTACAGTCGATAAAAGTTATATCTTTTCAAGTGGGCAGATATCTGGAAAATTCTTTATCATGCGTTATCTACTTCACGTTTTCATCTCACATCCTATTTGTTTTGAGATGTTGTTTGAGAATGACTAATCCATGTTACGCCTACTTTTCATTGACTTAATAATACAGAAATATGGGATTTCCTCACGACTTCGATAAACGTAAACCGAGTAAAAGAATTACTTAGGTATTTCTATGACGAAAGTCAATTTTGAAAGAAAGATTAGATAGTTATCTTTGTTAACTACTGGTATCTTTCAGTGACAGAGGAAAACGAATACCTTGCCGGTATGGGGTGCGAATATACCTTGTTTTCCAGCGAAACTCTGCTTAGCTGCTACACTGGTAGGAAAGTTAGAAATGTGTGAGCTACTACCACTATATTTATCTATCTAGAATACTTATTTTTATCCGTGTGGTGACGGAGTAAGAATACAATGTGTCACCACCCCATCTCATCCCATGGGTGTCGTAAAAACCGACTAAGGGCATAACCGTAACTACTATCTTTACGAAAAAAAATAATGAAAACTTGAAATTAAACCCTATACCAAACCGTTTGGCCAGCGTGGTATTAGTAGGCCAAGTAACCCTCCGTCACGGGAGGAGGCCCGTCCCTGCAGTGGGACATTAATGGGCTGTTATGATTTATGATACTTATTTTACAGAACAGAGGCTTCTTTATTTTGGGACTAAAGCAGGAGAATGCTTTGGGAGCTGTTTAAGGAAATAAGTATTATAGCTACTACTTCAAACGTAATACTGCAGTTAGAAAAAATATTTGTACATGTATAACAAGCGAAGTGATATAAATACCTTTTGAATACTACCACAGAATACTACCAATAAACATAAACTTTGTGTCCCTCATTACCCTTTACATAAAGAACATTAACCGTTAATGGCACTCAGTAGTCTCTACAACAAAGTGTCTGTTAAGGTATTAGAATTTCTTATAATTGCATTTACATAAATACAGCAAAAAATTAAACGTTATTTATTCATGAGTCAAAGTATTGTATATAGATGCTTATGTAGCTGATCGGGATGCCTCGTTTAAAAAATTTGCTGATACTTATTTTGGTTGATGTGAATTAAAGACATTTTTTGGTCATTTGTATATCATAATAGCCCATTAATGCCCCACTGCAGGAGCGGGCCTCCTCCCATAACGGAGGGATCCTTGGCCTACTAATACCACGCTGGCCAGATGGATTGGTATAGGGTTTAATTTCAAGTTTTCGTTCTTATTATTTCATTAAAGATAATATTCAGGGATAGTCCCTTAGTCGTTTTGTACGACAACCATGGGATGAGATGGGGAGGTGACATATTGTATTCTTACTCCGTCACCACACGGAGAATGTATATGCCAATTAGTTTTGCTTACGATTGTTATTAAATACTGTATCGGTCAGATTCCGTCATGCTCACTATGACGCCATTGCTTGTAGTAGCGCTAGCGTAGGGGCTGGGCCAATCTTTTTTCTTGCAATATACGAGGAGAGTGGTGACCAGGTTACGTACTTATCATTTCTTATCGTCGACCTTTTTTTTGCTAAAATGTGATTAGGCCTATACTCGTATAGCTTTAGAAATGAACAAAATATTTTCTATTAATTGTTGTAACCTTAAGTAATATCAGATTTATATAGTTGGTATACAATGGTTTAGCATATTCGTGCAGTTTAGTCATAGTCATAGTCCGGGACCATGGGCCCTGATAACTATAGATAGATGACTCGAGTAATGTCAGTCTTATCGCCGTACTAAGCGAGTACCCTGTGTGAGACTTCCATCTTTTCAAGACTCCGACACAACTCACCTATTGGGCCTAAGACGGGAAAACAGCGTCTAAAAAAATTCCTATTACTACTAAATAAATTATTTGATGATTCTTCATTTCTCGATGTAGGCACATAAAATATTGATTGGATTTTTCTTTCATTTCTGTACTGTACGAGTACGGCGAATTCTTTCCGTAATACGGTGCTAATGAGTACAGGGACTAGTGATATTTTTGTACGTTTCAACTTAGGTTTATGTACTGGTTTGATCTTTGTTTTGAGTACCTAGAAGGGTTCAAAAATATTAGAACAGTCAGAAAATATTTTTCTTCATTTTGAAAGACATCATTAAAATGACAAACCAAAATGACAATCTTGTATACGTTTCTCAGTAATATTTTTTATAGAAGTTAAGAAAGGTTTTGAAAGTATTTTTCTTGTTATACAATTTGTCAAGTATATTTTCGGATGTAATGCCTGACTTCTGGGTGAGATATATTTGGTACCTCTTTATAAAATCAATCCAAGTACGCATAAACTTAGTCATCGTCATATCAGCCAATAGATGGCCACTGCTAGATATAAGCCTCCTCTAAATATTGCCACCCTGTGCGGTCCCGCATTCATCGGCTTCCCGCCGTCTTAACTAGGTCGTCGGTCCATCGTGTAAGAGGTCTCCCCACCCTGCGTTTTCCGATACGCGGTCGCCATAAACTTATTGTAATACTTTTATATTTCATATAATTTTGTAGATGTATACGTTTGTCCTTGTGGTGACGGAGTAAGAACACAATATGTCACCACCCCATCTCATCCCATGGGTGTCGTAAAAACCGATTATGGGTCAATCTGTAAATATTGTCTTTACGAAATAAAAAGAAGGAAAACTTGAAATTAAATCCTATACCAATCCGTCTGGCCAGCGTAGTATTAGAAGGCCAAGTATCCCTCCGTCACGGGAGGAGGCCCGTCCCTGCAGTGGGACATTAATGGGCTGTTATGATGATACGTTTATATAACAAAAGCTGGGCATTTGTAACATAAAAATAAAACCGTTCAAATTCAGTTCTTTGGTTTTATCTAAGAAAATACGGAATAACAGTATTACCGTTTAACGTTTATAAGCTTGTACAAAAACTAACTCTGAAATCTAGATCTGAAAACTATAGGAACTAAGTTAAATTTTCATTATTAGTGAAAAGTTAGATTAGTTCCTCTAAAGTTTTTGTTAGAATTAGAATTAATAACAAAGACTTAACTAGTTTTTTTTTTAATCTGTATTGAACAGAAAAGGGCTTATTCACTTTGTGAATATGTCGCCCCTAACTAGTTAGAATTAGAAAGTCGTTGAGCTGAAATAGCTAATAATTATGATGTTCAGAAAAGTAAATAAAATAATTTCTAATGGTGAAATAATTTATTAAAAATAATTACAACAATATTTTCTAACAACCTACACTTGGAGTCGAAGAACAGAACCCTTCATTGCAATAGGGGTTTTTACTACCGCATCTTATAGCTATACCGCCGTCTTCTTTACAAATTAATTTTCTGGTGCAATCGTAGCATGAAATCCTTGGGCTTATAATGAGATCACACGACACCGAAGTAGGTGTATAGTAATCACTACTGTCCTCTGCTTGACGTAGAACAGGCACTTGTTCTTCAAGAGGAGTGTTTTGTGGAATATCTGAAGCATTGTCATCATTATTTGCTTGATATTCATCTCCATTATCATAGGATTCTTCAACATTATTATCATTTTCTTGATTATGATTTCCATGTGGCTTGCGACCACGCAGTTGTTCTTCAAGAGGAGTTCTCTGTAAGCTATATGAAGCAACGTCATAGTTATTTGCTTGATCTTCCTCTCCAATATCATAGGATTCATCAACATTGTCATCTTCATCACTACCATTTTCTTGATTATGATTTGCATGTGGCTTGCGACCACGCAGCTGTTCTTCAAGAGGAGTGCTTTCTGGAATATCTGAAGCATTGTCATCATTATTTGCTTGATCTTGATCTCCATCCTCGTAGGATTCATCAACATTGTCATCTTCATCACTACCATTTTCTTCATTATGATTTCCATGTGGTCTGTGAGGTACGTGAGGCATGTGGGGTATATGAGGTCGTACTTTATTGAAACCCACTCCAATACGACCAAAGTCAGGAGTATTGGAAATATGTGAAGGCACTACTTCATATTGATGTGATTCATCTTGATCGGCATGAGGAGGGTGGGATTCAAAATAATCGTGTTGATTGGTGTGTAATCCCCCTTGCTGTTCACTATGTTCACTTGAGCCGTGGGTATCCGCATCAAAGGGCTTGGCGTGTAATTCAGCATCATTTCTAAAAGTCACTGATTTCTGTGGTAGTGATGTTACTATGGTGCACTGAAACAATTGTGAAATCAGATTATTATACTTTAATAAAATGAAGGGAAGAATTAAAAAGTTCTTAGGGAACACGATATGACTGCGTTTGATAATATCTCAGGCACATCGTGCAAATAACCAGTAAATTACTAGTAATCGAAAATTTAAGGTAAAATTATAGTACATTTTTCAATTTTATAAATGTTTAAAAGTTAATGTATTTAAAAATATTCTTACCAGGATCGCAAAGATCAGTGCTTCAAGTATACGAGCCATGGTTAGGTGTATTTGGTTTGTGTTATTTCGAGTGTTTTACAAATACTTTTATACCGGCTTATCACGTATTTATGATAACTCTAGCAAAGATTTTTCTGTACTTGATAAGATGTCATTTCTTTTCAAGTGGGTAAACATCAGGGAAAATAAAAATGTATCACTACTTATTTACTTCGTGTTTGGAAAATAATACCTATATCAACGATGTATTGAATCACTTCTTCTTCTTCTTTCGTGTCAATGGTCGAAACTCAAACAGTTTTAGAATAGTGAGCGGCTACTTCAATAGCATTTGGAGTAGCCGCGTAAAGGTCAGCCATCGTACACCGCTCAGGGCACAAAGGGCACACCAGTAGATGTGTCATCGATTGCTCTGGATTGCCGCAGTCACATTGGGGAAGACAGGCGTCTCTGAATCCCCACTTACACATATTTGCTCTACAGCGGCCAACCTGTGTACGAAGTCGGTTTAATGACCTCCAGATCGGCCACTGCAATGTGTGTCCCGGTGGAAGACTTTCGCGCGGCGTGATATAGTCCGGAGGTGGAGGATACTTTTCAAGCCAAAGTTTGCACCTTGCGGCTGTTGGTGTTTCTTCTGTCAGGGCTTCTGTGCAGCGGAGAAAACTTTTCCGGCTTTTGAGGCGTCCCGGGGGCAGTTGGTGTCCAAAGAGGGGGTGGCGGCTATCCGACTCCTGTCTGTATTTCTCCAGTGAGCAGGTCACATCTCGTCGAACCCCAGGTGGAGGTATACCCGCCAGTGGGAAAACCTTATTTAGCGCTGCCGGTTTGAGGCATGCAGTGATGGTACGGTAGGTGTCATGCAGTGCCACACTGACTAGGTCGGCATGGGCGGATCTATGCCACACCGGACATGCGTACTCTCCAGCAGAGAAACAAAGTGCTATGGCTGTTGTACGAAGGACATCTGGCGCAGCTCCCCACTATGTTGACGTTAACCTGCGCAGTAAACCATTTCTAGCCCCCACCTTCATCTTCGTTGTTTGGCAGTGTGTTTTAAAAGTGAGTGACCTATCCAATGTTACTCCAAGATATTTCGGGAAAGGACAATGGTCAATAGAAACACCTTGCCAACAAATATTGAGAGAGCGGTTGGCTTGGTGGTTACGTAGATGAAAGACGCAGGATTGTGTTTTTGACGGGTTAGGTCTGAGTCCGTTTTCCCCGTAGTACGTTGCTAGGTGGTCAAGAGCAGCGTTGAGATTTTTCTCGGCCTCTTCGAATGTCGTGGTCTGAGTCGTGAGAGCTAAGTCGTCTGCGTATAGGAACCGAGTTGTAGAAGGACTGGTAGGCTGGTCATTTGTGTATATATTGAAAAGAGTAGGGGCGAGCACGCTTCCTTGAGGAAGACCATTTTTTAGGCAACGCCATCTACTCTTCTCCGAACGCAGATTGACCTGAAAGCGGCGATTACGCAAAAGTTCGCTCAGAATCTGCACAAATCCAGTGTCACGTGTTAGTTGTTCAACTTTCCAGAGAAGTCTTCCGATGTGAACAGTATCGTAGGCAGCCGTAAGATCCACAAGAACCATCCCCGTTATTTTGTTTTTTTCGAAACCGTCTTCTATCACCTGAGTAAGTTTGAGAACCTGACCGCAGCAAGCCTTTCCCGGTCTAAACCCAGCTTGTTCTTGGATAAGGTGAGGTTCAACAATTGGTGTGAGGCGGTTCAGAAGGAGTCTCTCAAAAAGCTTGTACAGATGGCAAAGTAGAGAGATAGGTCTGTAACTCTTCGGGTCCTGTGGGGGTTTTCCAGGCTTTACAATGGCTATCACCTTGGCTCTGCGCCACAGCTTTGGTATTTTTTTGGTCTCTAAGCAGTTGTTAAACAACTGCAAAAGCCAAGATATTGTCACTGGGCCAAAGTGCTTGATTTGTTCCACCATTAAGTCATCGACTCCTGTAGCCTTCCCGTCCTTTAAGGATTTTACAGCATCTAACATTTCAGTGAGTGCAAAGGGCTTGCTGATATCATTGCATAGTCCAGTGTCAATAGTAGTTTGCTTAGGGTATCGGAGCCTCTTCGGTGGTTTGCTATTCAGCAGCAGTTGATGCGCTACCTGATTAGCGGAGACTTGCACGTTGTTAACAGCTGGTGGTGGATCCCCGGTGAGCCTGTGAATTGTGGTCCATGCTTTTTTTGAGTTATGTGTCATGTTCACGCTTGAAACCAGATTCATCCATTTTTGCTGGCGGCTCTGACTAACCATATCCATGAGATCGTTACCCATTGTACGTGTTTCTTCAGAGAATGGGTCTTCTGAGTAGAGTCTCTCATAATCAGTGAGTATTTGGATACAGTTTTTGTCGAGTCCCGGTATGTGCAAAGTACGACAGCCTCTGGGAATACTTTTTCTTGCCGCAGTTTTGACAGCGTTGATGAACTTATCATAGTTACCATGTGTTGGGTCTAAGTGAATCAGTGCCGAATCAACGTAGTCGGAGAAAAGACCCCAATCTGCCTTTGATAGGTTGAACCGTCGTCTGAAAGGCACCTGGATTGGTGTGATTGCCGCTTGAATTCGACATTCAATTGGTCGATGTTGAGTGTTGGGAATCGCATGACAAACTGATTTACGACACGAAGTAACAATGTTTGAGCTGACAAATATAAGGTCAGGGTTATAGCCCCTATTCCATCGCAGGCTGTTAAACGAATAGGGCAACTTGGGATCGTGCAGCAAAGATAGATCCATGGAATCGGCCCATTGTTCGACCGCAATGCCATCGGTATTTGTCTCTCTATAGCCCCAAGATAGACTGTGACTGTTGAAATCGCCAACAACTATTCTTGTCAAGCGGTCATCGAAGTTACTCGTCTTACAGAACTTAAAGGGCTCGTTTGGTGGTTTATATATAGATGTTATTGTACATGTTCCTATGTCTATGGTTATTACCTCAATATCGTGTTCAGATGTGCATGATACAGACTTCACAATCAGATTCCCCCTAGTAAAAATGGCACTACCATACTTCTGATGAGGTATCTCGGCTGTCAGTACCCATCCTGGTATATGTGGGCGCAGTTGTTCAGTGCCTCGGTGCGTTTCTTGGACACAGAGAATGTCACAGTTTGTCTTTTGGCCAAGCTCCGAGAGAAGAGTAGATTTATTCTCAGAGAATCCTTCAATGTTGATTGATATTACATTAAGAGCTGGCTTAGCTAGAGGTGGGCCTGAAAAGGGCCTTTGGTGATGGGTTTGGGTTTGAGTTGGTTGTCGAACCATTGTGTTGGCGGGATTGGTCAGCCTAGGCACTGCGTTACCGTGTCTAGCTGCTTCCAGGGTGCGCCACGAGGAGGCTCCTTCCATGCACCCCAAATTGAATCACTTGAAACATTATTTGTGATTCACGCCTACTTTTTTATTGTTTTTACATCGTCATTTCGATAAGCACGGAATATGACAACAGTTATTTCTGTATGGAAATTGTTGTACTTTATCGCACTGACCTCATCTTGGGACTGTGGAAACTAGATTAACTAATTCTACGTTAGGTAGACGTAGTGAATTATTGAGTTTTCGTGAAGATTTCCTTGTTTCGTTTTCGTAGAATTTATATCAGCTAGCAGCAAACTTTCCATTACCTTGCCTTTATCCTGTTTACTTGTGGTCATCTCAATTATTTTTTCACTTCTAAACTGTTCTTTCTGCTATCATATTAGCATTACTTTTTTCGATCTTCGGCCTTTTTTTTCCTTTCCATACACTGGTATTTATTTATTTATTTGGTTAACCAACAATTGTAACCACTAATAGAGTACCTAGGCGTTAAACATTACTTAGGCCGTATTTATAATTAATTGTATATATAACTCTCCCAATAACATGAGTCAGCATAGGAACTGGGGTTCAGTTATAATTTAGTAATACATTTTTAGTTAGGTTGTGCATGTTGGTCCTATAGAAGTTTAAATACAGATATTAAATACGACAATGAAATATATCTAACAAAAAATGGAATTTCCTAAAATCATTCATGTAAACTAAATTGCGTAAGTAGGTATTATAATCGGTATTAAATCTCTGGGGTCGGTTTCTTAATTAGAAAATTTTCTTCATTTCATACAGACTTTATGTCCACACAATAAGCCAGTTAATTATATCTGTGATTTGGTTCCTTTTGTTGTGCTTTTATATTTGGTTTACGACAATCATGTCGTTTTAATAGCCTGTATTAAAGCCAGAATAAGGAATAAAGTATTAGTAGTCGTTGTTTATGTACCTAATTTATCTGAAGTAATAAAAATGCAATCTTTACAATAAAATAGTGCATCAAGCACTATTTAATGTATATTGCAATAAAGTGAACTTTCTGCCATATTGGGTATCGATTGTGAGTGCTATTAGCCTAACCCATTGCAACTTAAAGTAGGAAATGCTAAGCGCTGTGGACCTCCTCAATTCTGGTTTCATCACGCAGGGAAGCAGTCATCATAACTCTTTTCTTTGACCTCTTTGTGTGGTTTGTAGTTTGTTTAGGACAAGGACAATGAGAGAGGCATAAGACTTTTCGCGGTGATAATGTCTTTTGGCTGATTCTATAATTTTAATAGAATTTATTTTGTACAACAAATAATTCTCGAAATCATATTAAGTATACACGCTTGCGTGTTTCAGTTTTACGTTCCACACTCAGTTAAATTGAGTTCAGATAAGATATGTTATACCTAAGTTTACTTTAACTGATGTAACGTTTCCATCCATCCATCCATATCAGCCTATAGACCTGGTGTGACGTTTGTTTAAACGAAACAAACGTCACACCAGGTCTATAGGCATAATTCATCTTGGAAACCTGCATTATATTTTTTCCTCTTCACTAACTTGCGTATTTTAAATAATGTGGTGTATATTGGATTTATTTCTAAATATTTGAGGCTTTAATCCTATTTTTACCAGATGATTTTGGCCAAGGAAAAAGGATTATATGACAGCGTTGACTTACTGCAGTACTAATATTTAATATGGAAAGAAGTCAGGTAAGTAGATCTAACATCGGTAACAAATAACAAAATAACGCTTAGGTTAGATATAACAAGAAAGGATATTTAGTAATTCCGCTGTCTAGAGGTGAAATATTTTTATACATAAAAAAAACATTACGATGTCGAAAAAATAATTTATTACTTTAAATATGTATGCCAAAACGTAATTTTATGTACTTTAATACCAAACAATACAATGTCAAAGCGTTGCGTATTATTACATGTTAATAATAGTATTTAATTATTTATTTACAAGAAGAATAGTTAGAATGAAGAAGATGAGTGTTACATAATTATCATTTAAATAAGTATTGAGTGATATCTTAAGTTTGTGGTTCAACGGGTGCTTCTGTAGCGGGTTCACATCCTTCAGCCGGAATAGCAAAACACTCTCCAAGGTTGCAGTAAGGCAGTGTAGGGTCACTGCAAGGACGTTGAAGCCCACCCACTTTGGTGCAGACTAGCTTAGTGGAACAGTCCACGCAGGAGGCCCCGACAACTGTACAAGGTACCCATTGTGGGAACCAGGGAGCGGAGGATACCCATGGAGGAATCCATGGGTTTACGCCACCACCACCCCATCCGCCAGCTGCTGCGCCACCCTTGGCAGGTACTGCAGCTGCTATTGCGATCTAAACAAAAGAGATTATTGCAGTTGAAATTTATTGTGTTATTATGTTTTCATCTCTAGGGGTTACTTCAATTTTACTATTTAGAAAATATTATCATAATATGCTCCTTTATGAACTATACTAACTTATAAACTAGCTGACCCATGCCCACTTCTTTAGGAAGCGAAAAATACGTTATTAAGTGTCCCTTTTTTAACATATTTCATTACTGCTACACTCCTATTAGACATAGCGTGATATTAAATTAGCCTCCGATAAAGGGACTATTAAAAAATCGGTTAATTAGATCTAAAGATTACCCCCTACAACGTCGCAAACTTTTGTTCTTTATAATATTAGTATAGATGTATTTTCATATGAAGTAAATCCGTGAATATCATCTTTACGAAGTAAAAAGAAGGAAAACTTGGAATTTTAAACGCTTTACCAATCCGTCTGGCTAGTGTGGTACCTATTAGTAGGCCAAGTATCCCTCCGTCACGGGAGGTGGGCCGTCCCTTATTATAATTAAGTTAGAATTATAAAGGGACATAATACTTCATCATATCTGATAAAAGGGCTATTCAACACAGAAAGAACTTTTAAAATCGGGTCAGTAGATCCAGAGATTACCCCCTACAACGTTACAAACACACAAACTTTACCTCTTTATAATATTAGTATAGAAGTAAAGATTAAACTTACCATTGCACAAATAACTAAAACGATTTTCGCCGACATGTTTACTATTCACAGTTATTTAGTTCTCAGTTCGTTCGTTACCTTCGTTTGTATCGTTTCTAATATCACTGTTCTAGTCTTTTATACATCTAATGTTTGTTTGATGATTAAATATTAGCTAGCACCAAACTTTCCCTTACCTTGTCTTTATCCTGTTTACTTGTGGTCATCGCAATTGATTTTTCACTTCTAAACTGTTCTTTCAGCTAGCATAATATCATTTTAGCATTACTTTTTTCTATATGGTCTCTTTCGAGTCTTTTCATCTTTTCTTCGGCCTTCCTTTTCCTTTCCATACATCGGTATTTATCTATACTAATATAATAAAGAGTTAAAGTTTGTGTGTTTGTGACGTTGCAGGGGTAATCTCTGGATCTACTGAACCGATTTTAAAAATTCTTTCTGTGTGGAATAGTTCATCTATCGGGGAGTGTCATAGGGATATAAAGTATCACGCTATGACTAATAGGAGTAAAGCAGTAATGAAATATGTTTATAAAAGATTTAGATTATAGAAAGAGATAAATTCGAATAAATTCTCTTTTCTTTGACCTCTTTGTGTGGTTTGTAGTTTGTTTAGGACAAGGACAATGGGGAGGCATAAGACTTTTCGCGATGATAAAACGTCTTTTGGCTGATTCTATAATTTTAATTGAGTTATTTTAGTACAACAAATAATTCTCGCAATCATATTTAACACCTGTTTCTGTTTTACGTTCCAATCTGTTAAATTGAGTTCAGATAAGATATGTCATACCTAAGTTTACTTTAACTGATGTAACGTATCCATTCATCCATCCATTCATATCAAACTTTTGTTACGTTGTTAATCTTGGAAACCAGCATTATATTTTTTCCTCTTCACTAACTTTCGTCTTTTAAATTATATGGTTAAACTTATGTTGGATTTATTTCTAAATATTTGAGGCTTTAATCCTACTTTTACCAGATGATTTTGGCCAAGGAAAAGAATTATAATATGACGGCATTGACTTACTGCAGTACTAATCTATTCTTCTATTCTAATATCTATTTTTTAGAATAGAAGAATATTAATATCTATTCTGACGTCTGAGATACAGGATGATAACCTAGTTTAGACGTCAGTGGATTCATACTTTTGTTGCACCTAGCTTGTATCCATCTCAGAGGAATAATGACATGGATAAGACAGCCTACAAGTTATTGATGTTAGTTTTTAAGTTCGCTCCTTTTGTATTAGACTTACGCAATAAAAAATATATTATTATATTATTATTATTATTATATTATAAAGAGGTTAAGTTTGTGTGTTTGTGACGTTGTAGGGGGTAATCTCTAATCGAGCAGTGTCATAGGCTATATAATATCACGCTATGACTAATATTAGTGGGGCAGTAATGAAATATGTTTAAAAAAGGGACATATATTTTTTTCGCCGCCCAACGAAGTGGGCACGGGTCAGCTGGTATTTTATATGGAAGGAAGTGAGGTAGATCTAACATCGGTAACAAATAACAAAATAACGCTTAGGTTAGATATAACAAGAAAGGACATTTAGTACTTAATTAGTAAAAAGATTACGATGTCGAAAAAATAATTTATTACTTTAAATATGTATGCCAAAACGTAATTTTATGTACTTTAATACCAAACAATACAATGTCAAAGCGTTGCGTATTATTACATGTTAATAATATTATTTAATTATTTATTTACAAGAAGAAGAGTTATAAAGAAGAAGATGAGTGTTACATCATTATTATTTAAATAAATATTGAGTGATATCTTAAGCTTGTGGTTCTACGGGTGCTTCGGTAGCAGGTTCGCATCCTTCAGCTGGAGTAGCAGAACACTCTCCAAGGTTGCAGTAAGGCAGGGTAGGGTCACTGCAAGGACGTTGAAGCCCACCCACTTTGGTGCAGACTAGCTTAGTTGAGCAGTCCACGCAAGACGCTCCGACTACTGTACAAGGTACCCATTGTGGGAACCAGGGAGCGGAGGACACCCATGGAGGAATAAATGGGTTTACACCACCTCCTCCCCATCCGCCAGCCGCTGCTCCGCCCTTGGCAGGTACTGCAGCTGCTATTGCGATCTAGACATAAGAGATTATCGTGGAGCATAATATTAGAGCTCAAATGAGAAACAACGTTGTCATGGCAATATTTTATATCAAAATTTGATATGATATATTCCCACCACCCTATTAGTACGACATTTTTTTCAAAAGCAAACAATGGCAGACCAAACTTTGGGTCTGTGCAAGCTATAAATAAATGAAACCTAAAACCAATTAGTCTAGGCATTGTTTTGTTTGTTCGCTAACTTTCACTCCACTATTCAAACAGGTTCGTTTAGATATGATGAATATTATGTCCCTTTATAATTCTAACTTAATCATAATAAGGGACGGGACTTCTCCCGTGACGGAGGGATACTTGGTCTACTAATACCACACTGGCCAGACAGATTGGTATAGGGTATAATTTCAAGTTTTCCTTCTTTTTATTTAGTAAAGATAATATTCACGGATACTGTCCCCTTATAATTCTAACTTATAAAAACAGAAATATTAGTAACTAGCTGACCCGTGCCCACTTCGTTGGGCGGCGAAAAAAACGCGTCCGTTTTTTAAACATATTTCATTACTGCTCTCCTCCTATTAGTAATAGCGTGATACTCTATAGCCTATGAGACTCCCCGATAAATGGACTATTCAACACAGAAAGAATTTTTAAAATCGGTTAAGTAGATCTAGAGATTACCCCCTACAACGTCACAAACACACAAACTTTACCTCTTTATAATATTAGTATAGAAGTATAGATTAAACTTACCATTGCACACAAAACTAAAACGATTTTCGCCGACATGTTTAGTTTCAGTTCACAGTTACTCGTATCTAGTTCTTAGTTCGTTCCACGTTCGTTCGTTACCTACGTTTGTATTGTTTTCTAATATCATAGTTCTAGTCTTTTATACATCTAATGTTTGTTTAAATGATTAAATATTGTTGTATAGATGTAGATGCATAGAGGTTTTCCCGAATGGAAACTATAGTTTAGTTAAGAACTATCTAGATAGTAAATAGTTAGATAAGGTTGTTTTAATCAACATACAGTAGGCTTTACATAGTTAAGCACTAGTTGTTACATTCAGCTTTGTCTGTATCACAGAAAAGTCAGCGAGAATGAAAGCTCTTTCCTCGACTAAAGCGCCGATTACACTAGACTACATGTAGTCAACTACATCATGTAGGAGACTACATGTAGTCTAGTGTTCTCGTGTTCTCTTCTGTTTACAGTGCTACATGTGATTACATTAGACTACATGTAGTCTCCTACATGATGTAGTTGACTACATGTAGTCTAGTGTAATCACATGTAGGACACTGTAAACAGAACGTCCTAACACTAAAAAGTTAGGACGTCCTTATGTAGGAGACTACATGTAGTCTAGTGTAATCGGCGCATAAGTTTTAACAAATTGTTTTAATAATTTTCTTTACCTTTTTAATTATATTATTTAATTCTTTGTGCATAATATTTGCATAGAGATAATACGAAGTGGTTATGTCGGACTCCCTACTCCCTCCCTACCCAACCTATGGCTTTATCTAGTTACCGTCATAAAAACCTGAAGGAAAAAACGTTTTCCTTTTTCTTATATAATGCATTGTTGATCAACTTCTGTTGGTTGTAATCTTCCTAGATCAATGGACTACGCAAAACAGAAAGTATTTTTCCATTGCAAGTTTACAAAGTTCATACTTTTTACAACAGTAACGTTTGTGCTTGTTTTTGTTGTGTTTGTTTTTCAAATGTATTTCTGTAGTCAAGCAATAAATGTCTGCAGTGAATTAGATTTTTAAACTCGATTGCAGTCTAGAAAACATGAGTGAGTGCGGAGAGACGATGAAGTTCCTACTCTCATTATCTCCAATCTTATGCCGATCTTACTTTAATATACTTTGACGACTTCGGTGGCGCGACGGTAGCGCAAGCGGCTGCCGTGCAAGAGGTTGTGGGTTCCATCCCCACGCAGGACAATAATTTGTGGGATCCACAACTTATTGTCTTGGTCTGGGTGTTCTTTGTGTACGTTAATTGATGTTTGTAAAAGGTCCCCGCGACACAGGGCATGATCCCTAGTGCGGGAGTTATCTTTTTTGAATAAAAAAAAATAATAATATAATATACTCGTTCCTTTACACTACTACTACTATTTATCTACTGTTTTTCTACCAAACACATAGACAAACTCTTTATCATAACATATAAAGTATAGTTGCATTCATAGGTTTCTCCTATTTAGAACACGTTTCTCTATTGTTAGATAACTTACGTCACTGTATTTTCAATGCATTTTGTAGTTTGCTTTAAGTTGTTTTCCAAGTAGTTGTTATTCTATACAGGATTTAATTATGTTTTGTTTAGTAGTATGTTTATTGCTGTGTTTATTTACTTGATGTAAGTACCTATCCATGAAAACACATCAAGGTATACATTTTCCTTAGAAAATGTACTATGTACATTTATAGTTACATATAAATATACTATCCTGGTTAAGCGAATCGGTAAAACGTTTTATGTTAAATTTTCTTTGATATTTCCAAAAATATACCTACAAAGGACTGATTTCTAGCAAGCCATTGTTTAAGTATTCAGTACAAATCAGAGTGAGCGCCTGAATTTTTCGTGTTCGCCATTTGCTATTTTATTTTATCAGGCGTTTCTAGCCAAAGGGTTTTAACAGGTAAGGGAATACGGTTTTTATAGAACGAAAAAGATAGAAAATAGGATATAAATATATCTATTATATAATGACCGTGTGGTGACGGAGTAAGAATACAATATGTCACCACCCCATCTCATTCCATGGGTGTCGCAGAAACCGACTAAGGGACTATCTGTAAATATTCCATCCATCCATATCAGCCTATGGACGTCCACTGCTGGACATAGGCCTGTGAATATTACCTTTACATAAAAGAAGGAAAAGTTGAAATTAAACCCTATACCAAATCCGTCTGGCCAGCGTGGTATTAGTAGGCCAAGTATCCTTCCGTCACGGCAGGAGGCCCGTCCTTGCAGTAAGACATTAATGAGCTGTTATGATAATGACCGTACTTTATAGTAAAAGGAAATAAGTAGTAAAGAGTAGGATACATTTTGCAGATCAACTACATTATAATTATAATATATTGAAAATTAGGTACCCTATACCACCACACCTAATTTTAAGCCTGTAATAATACTAGTAGCAGAAGGCAAGCAGCACTGGAGAAAAACAAACACTGATATAATTTTCTTCACAAAAAGTTTACTGTGTATCTTAATGAAGAGAAATAAACAAACTACTTTAATGCTGCAGCATTTTCGGCAAGCGGCTGCCATGTGGGCAGGGAAACTGTTTGTTTGTTTCACAAATAATTTTTCTGAGGCCGGAGTTACTTTGCAATAATTAAACTGAGTTTCCTAAAAGTCTCTGTAGCACCGGGCTTGACATCTTGTGCAGAACTAATTACAAATAAAAACTTTTTACCAGTTCTTTTATAATTTTAATTAGTTATTAAATAATTTTATAATGGACAATTATTGGCCTACAGATACCATTTGGTTAAATGGCATGTTATCAGGATTTTGTCAAGACTTTCTCTTTTACATTTAGGATTCCCTCGAGATGAAATAGAGTGGCTACATTATTTATTTAATAAACAATGTAGCTACAATAAGAATATTTTTTTTCTCTCCGGCATATCACGATTGACTATTTAGCTCTCCGTAAAATTTGTTTTGAACTGGAAAATAACAGAAAATACATTTGAACAGTAGTGTTTAACGAATATGTATCATCGCTGTTTGTATAGGGTTTAACTTATAAAAGATAACGTCGTATTCAACCTGTGTGTTGGTATTCTATGGTAATACGAATTATGTATATAAAGGACTAGATATATGCTATCCTTTACTGCACAGCACTAGACAAACAGGGTTTTCTAGAAACTGCAGTAATTTGAATACTTTCATTACTTTGTTATATAATCACAAGCTTAGGCCTTTATATAGCTTACTAGGGAGCATGGAGAGAGCAAGCGTTATGTCACGGTTTCTTTTACAGGCATGATATCAAAGGACATAAAAGACATTCAGCGTAACCAATAATGATGGACGCACTAGCACTAACGAGGCTCGTCTCGTACCGAGTTCATACATGGCAGTTGCTTATCGCAGACGAAACACTATCATCAAGGCATTTTGTAATTTGTTTATAAAATGTCAGAATTTATCTAAGAAGACTTCGCTGTTGTCCAATTGTTGGAACACAAAGTACAAGATTTTATTTATGTTATAGGTCTAAAAGGCAATTTTCAAATCATTGTTCAAAATAGCCTAACAGAATACTAGCGCTGTAGTGACGTAGTGTCTATGACGCATGACGCTACAGCAATTAGCTGAGTTAAGTCCTATTTTGTATACATTTATGTTTTATATTTAAATTCATTTATTGTATGTTTTTCTTGTGTGCAACTTTCTTTCTTTCAAAATGCAACGTCAATCTCGTATCACTCAACACGAAATATCATTCAATCTAAAAAATGGAATGCAATTAAACGACCTTAGTAACTACTTAAACATTTTTCAACGAGATAGAATAATTGATTTACCTTACAAAGACTGTAATTATTTCATTGTATTCATTCAAATATTCATTCAAACAGAAAAATAACTCCTTTTAGAAAACAAGTATTACATAGCTGGCAGGGTTCAGAATCTCAATAAATATTGTACAAAGTAAACACAGATCGGAGCAATCGATAAGATTCCTTTTGATCCTAAAGATATTAGCGTTAATGAGACCTACTAATTAACCAACTCCAAGGAGATTAATCTCAATTCGTTTGTATTTTATTTGTTTGTTGTCTATCTTTATGTGTAGAAACACAAATATATTTGATAACAAGTATTTATTGCATTATATTTATTAAAGGTTTTCGTGGGGCGACGTATTGATTGTGATGAGTTTTTGTATTCTTATTCATTGTGTCTCCAACTCTCCACTCCAAATCACAGACGGTTGTAATTTAATCGACTAAGGAAAAGTTTGCAGATAATAATAATGCAAATACAAAAGAGTGGGACCTTAACAAATCCGTTTGGTTTTAACTTCTGAGTTAATATTACAATTAAGTCCAGGTTTTCCCCAAGCAGTGCAAGAGACTTGTCCCTGCAGAGTGACATTATTGGATTGATAATCATAGCTGATAAACATACTTCATATCCTTAGTGCAAATGATTTGTCAGTCTTGAAGTGAATCATTCTTGAATTTCATATTGCGTTTATAAAAATAGAAACTATGTGTTTTCGTGATGATTGTGTCAAATATAAGATAAAAACTTATGATTTAATGTAATATCTTGTCTTTTCAGTCAGTTGAGGTGCTCACAGCCAGTTGCAATCTCTGATTCATAAGCGATAAGTCTGTTATGCAGGTTATAAATATAGAATGGTGATTGATTCTATAGTCGTGGGGTCATAAACGACGAGGATCTAGAGACCATTTTTCATCTTTTGAGCTTGGTGGTAGGTTAACTAATAGCCATTGTCTAGCTACACAAATAGTATAGCATATGTATATCGTTTTCGGTGATCACTCGGAGAACATCCAGCGCCAGCGAGTCGAAAGACCAGCAAAATAATAATAATGGAGTACAGCTATTTCATGACTACATGTCCGTTAACTTCATTCCTGGTCTGTATACGACATCATATTGTCACGTCCTGTATAAAAAAAGCCCAAAACATTTTTTATTTTATAAAATTCTGCTATTTTCCAACGCAATCATAGGCAGGAAAGCGAACAGTGCAACAGAAAGCCAATAAAATTTATATCTGTACTTTCAAGCGTCTGCCTCGTTTTCGAAAGCAATAAAGGTGCAAATATACGTACGTCTCTAAACTATTTTTAACTGAATATTGATAATAATATAGTGTTAAACTAACGTAGCAAATGTTACCATTTTGTTATTTTGGGTTGTAGTTCAAAGAGTGGCGACGGAGTATGAATATGGTTTGATTACGTAGAAACCAACTGATGAAATTTAATTTTAAATACTCTACCCCTCCAATTAATAACCCTATACTAAGAACTCTGGACAGCGTAGTATTAGTAAGCTATGTTGTACCAATAGTAATAACTTATCGTTTTGCCATCGATACGCTAAGAAAAAGAATAGTAATAACTAATATGTACTAATTTGTTAATTTAACTTACATAGTAACAGTTATTAGCGTTATTTATGCAGACTCTACAAGAGAACAGAAAACTCTTTCCAAGACTGTGTACAAAAATATCCTTTCAATAATCTATACTATAATAAAACTGTAGAGGTCGAAATGTCTGTTCTTTTCGAAAATTCAGATAAAAAGTATCTATAAAATCTAGAAAAATGTCAAAAAGCACGAAACCACAATTTTTAGAATTAATGTCTGTCTGTCTGTCTGTTTGTTACCGCACATCTTTAAAACGAATTAATATAATCTAAAGACCAATACATTGTATTGTAGCCTTTTTTATTGGGCTTAAACTGAGGTATGTTTCATCAAAATCGGATAAGTATTACTAGAGATATCGCTTGATCTCTTTATTAGAACAGTCCAATACAAATCAGGGGTCATGAAAAATGGTTTTTGTAAAATGTTGAATGAATTTAAATTTTGTTTCTTTTGTTCACCAGATGGGGTTACCTGCAGTAATCATACTCATAAATGAGATGTAAATAATCTAATTACGTGCTATTAATTATAAGTTATTCCTTTTAAATTTTAATAAAATTAACCATGAATCGTATGTGTTATATCTATCTATACTATCTTCTATCTATCTATACTATAATAAAACCGTAGAGGTCGAAATGTCTGTTCTTTTCGAAAATTCAGATAAAAATCTATGCTATAATAAAACTGTAGAGGTCGAAATGTCTGTTCTTTTCGAAAATTCAGATAAAAAGTATCTATAAAATCTAGAAAAATGTCAAAAAGCACGAAACCACAATTTTTAGAATTAATGTCTGTCTGTCTGTCTGTTTGTTACCGCACATCTTTAAAACGAATTAATATAATCTAAAGACCAATACATTGTATTGTAGCCTTTTTTATTGGGCTTAAACTGAGGTATGTTTCATCAAAATCGGATAAGTATTACTAGAGATATCGCTTGATCTCTTTATTAGAACAGTCCAATACAAATCAGGGGTCATGAAAAATGGTTTTTGTAAAATGTTGAATGAATTTAAATTTTGTTTCTTTTGTTCACCAGATGGGGTTACCTGTAGTAATCATACTCATAAATGAGATGTAAATAATCTAATTACGTGCTATTAATTATAAGTTATTCCTTTTAAATTTTAATAAAATTAACCATGAATCGTATGTGTTATATCTATCTATACTATCTTCTATCTATCTATACTATAATAAAACCGTAGAGGTCGAAATGTCTGTTCTTTTCGAAAATTCAGATAAAAATTATCAATAAAATCTAGAAAAAAGTCAAAAAGCACGAAAACACAATTTTTAGAATTAATATGAATATGTCTGTTTGTCAGTTTGTTACCGCACATCTTTAAGACGAATTTCTTAGGACCAATACATTGTATTGTAGCCTTTTTTATTAGGCTTAAACTGAGGTATGTTTCATCAAAATCGGATAAGTATTACACGAGATATCGCTTGATCTCTTTATTAGAACAGTCCAATACAAATCAGGGGTCATGAAAAATGGTTTTAGTTCGATGTTGAATGAATTTAAATTTCGTTCCCCTATTTGAAAGTCGTTCATATACAAACGGTTACAGTAGGAGCTGGGTAATGAGGTTCGAATCCCATGCCGACGAATATTTTTGTATGTATGAGATCTTTTTAGGAAGTTGTTAGCACAGAAGGTGGTAACAATATTGTACAATATGGATTACATGAGCCAGTAGTCATTCCAATCCAGCCTAGACTCAACCGGGAATATATTAAAGAAATAGGATATAGTGCAGCTGAACTATAATCAATCCTTAATAATAATTTTCCTAGGCTAGCTACAGAACAGAAATGTGTTTATGATACCGTAACAAGAGCAGTAATAAACGAAGACGGCATAGTATATTTTCTCGATGCTCCTGGTGGAACAGGGAAAACATTTCTTACCCGAGTAATTCTAGCGGAAATTAGAAGAATGGGAAAAATTGCCTTAGCGGTGCCATCTTCAGGTATTGTAGCAACATTACTTCCTGGTGGCAAAACAGCGCACACTGCATTTAAAATTTCTTTGGATTTAAATTGCATTGAAACTTCCGTGTGTGGTGTGTCACGCAATAGCGACAAAACTAAAGTGCTGCAAGATACCTGTTTAATGGGATGAGTGCACTATGGCTCATAAGAAAGCTATAGAGCCAGTTGATAGGACACTAAGAAATTTGCGCAGAAGTAAACGAGTTGTGGGTGGGGTAACTGTTGTGTTTTGTGAAGAGTTTCGCCAGTCTTGCCGGTTGTTAGTAGGGGCATAAGAGCTGACGAAGTCTCTTTTTTGGCGACATATCGTTAGGTTAGAATTAACTTTAAATATGAGGGCGCATATGAGTGATAATCTTCAAGCTCAAAAATTTTCTAATATCTTACTTGATATAGGAAACGGAAAAGTTCCCGAAAATCAGACTAAAATTATTTTGCCACCCAGCCTTTTCTCCCTGGTCACCAGTGAGGAAGACTTAATACAGTGTTTATGGAAATACGTCCCATGTAACACAAAAAGAAAATTCCTGGTTATGTGAGCGGGCAATTTAAACACCTAGGAATGATCACGCCAATATTATTAATGCAAAAATTATTTCTGAAATTGTTGGTAATGTCGTCACTTATTTAGCAATCGACTCAATGGTTGATCAGGACGAACGCCACTAATTTTTCAGTGGAATTTTTAAATTTGTTGAGTGTTTCTGGTTTTCCAGCATAAAGCATTTCGCTAAAGGTTAGTGTACCAATCATTCTCTTGCGTAATTTAAGTCCTCCAAAACTATGCAATAGTGCACGTGTTAAGGTCATTAACCTTCAGAAAAATGTCATTGAGGCTGAAATATTATCGGAGTGTGCAAGAAGTGAAAGAGTTTTTATTCCACGCATTCCCTTATTACCCAATAGTTTCCCCTTCCAATTTAAAAGAACTCAATTTCCCGTAAGCCTTTGCATCGCAATGACCATCAATAAAACTAAACATACTAATATGTATTTAAAATTACTGCGTAAAGTCACTTTTCCACGCGGACGAAGTCGCGGGCACAGCTAGTAGTTAATAAATTTTCAAATAGATAATTAATTCAAAGCAACTAATAGGAAAACTTTAAGTAAACCCTCTTTTGGGTCGCAATAATATATGATAGATATACAACCATGTCAGTACAAGGTCAGGGCCAGTTTTAGAATACAGAAACGAGAAATTGTTCTGGACTCTGGCCGTCGATAACTGTTTATCTAAGACCTTTGATTAAATCCTTGCTGTGCAATCAAAACAAGGAGAAATAACGGTTGATTTAGTGTTCGATAAATACAAGGGGACTAATATTTACCCGTACCTAGTAGCGTAAAACTTTGTAGGTACGTGGTTACGGATTAAATACGTATTTTGCCGTGTGTATGGTAAGGGATATGCTCACCCCATCTCATCTAAAGGGTTATCGTATAAACTGTTTTGTAAACTACTTATCAGAAATCGGAACAGAGAGTAAGTATGCTAATGGTGTGAAGGCTGCTTCCCTAGTTTGAATCCTAAACAGTAATTCATTTTTTTGATCTTCAAATAATTGTAGTTAGCCTGGATTCAAGTGATTTTATAGATGTTTGTAAATTACCTGGCAACACACGGCATAAACGGGATCATGCCCTGTGTTGCCAGGAAATTTAGTAGATTTATGGGAGAGCTGTTTTAAAAAATATATCGATGTTTCTTTAAAGGAGAAGTTAAAGACCCAATACAAACCCGTTAATATTCTAAATTTAAAATTAATATTTTCGCTATATCTGAAAAAGATCTAGTTCTGCAATGGTCTATGTAGTTTTTGTAAGTCTACTACGACTAATGTATAATGTAAGAAAGGAGTATTAACATATTTATTACTGCCTGCAGTTGCATTGCAAGACTTTTTGTTCATACATTTTTACCACAAAATTTTAACAAGAAGCCAATCGAAAGAAGT
The DNA here is from genome assembly GCA_905475405.1 of Schrankia costaestrigalis. Classification (NCBI taxonomy): domain Eukaryota; kingdom Metazoa; phylum Arthropoda; class Insecta; order Lepidoptera; family Erebidae; genus Schrankia; species Schrankia costaestrigalis. The sequence continues at coordinate 9,058,262 of FR997843.1, read as the reverse complement.
GTGACTGGCCTCAAACTAAGGTATGACGTATTTTATTAAAAAAAATCAATCGGTCAGTTACCTCTTGGGAACAGATCACACCACCCCGTACTATTAGTGACAGGTATCTAAATCCCTTTCAAATCATATTTTCCTTGGGCTCAACAATAGAGGTAACATATTATGTATACATTAAGAGTATATTTGCGTATTCACGTGGCCTTTACCTTTCTACAGGGCTTCAGAGGCTTAGTTTACTGAAAAGTTCCACTCGAATATTTTATATAAATTATGAATTTTGTATACAAACCTATGTCTAGCAGTGGACATGATGATGATGATGATGATATATAAACACTTCCTACGTGTAGATGTATGTTGTGTAGAAGGATTTCATAGCTTTTTTTAAAGGGTTATTTTTAAAGCTTAGCACTTGCGTAAAAAAGCACTGTTATACTCAATTTTGAAGTTCAGAATAGCGATGAACAAGAGCCCAAAAGTTAAAAACATCGATACATATAATTTCGAACATCGCGATGCACGTTAGTGCGAAAGTATTCTACTTCGATTCTCACTGTACTATTACGTTATATTTGTATACCGTACTAAATTAAACTCGAATTTTTGTTTTTGGCCATGGACCGACATTTGTGGAAATCAAAGGCATTTGCCCGGCAATGAAATGATGTAGGCTAAAACAAACAAAACTACGCAGGCATTCTTACAGCAGATGGTCTTCTTTGTTTCACAAGATCTATACAGCAATGAACAGTGGTTAATATACCACCAAGTACACACACAACAGACTGTCCTTGACAACTTACCCAAAGGGCTCAATACCTTATCTTACAACTCTAACAGTTTGCTGGTTCTAAGAATTTTAATACTCAATTTCCGAGAGTCATTTGGCGAACATTAGTAGAAGCATGCAAACAATGTAATCTTAAAGATAAGTTTCGAAGTCATAAGCAAATGCACGTGATATCATTGCGTAATTTTGTACTAAACATAATAAAGAAAATTGAGATAAAATACTACATAGTGTTTTATTGTATGGATAATCTTGTTATTTAATGTCCGTGTGGTAACGGAGTAAGAATACAATATGTCACCACCCCATCTCATCCCATGGGTGTCGTAAAAACCGACTAAGGGACTATCCGTGAATATTATCTTTACGGGACAAGGTCCCTGCTATAAACGCAAATCTATTTTACTTTTCTCATTAAAATGTTTGTTACAAGGAAAATAAAATTCTAGAAATAGGAAAAAAAATAAATGGAAAGACTAAAAGTAAATTACAATCATGTAGGTCGAACGAATAAATACTCTCCGCAGGATATTCATAACTTTACGAACTGTAGCTGCTTATGCTACATTATGCTTTCCACTGGCTGTAAATCTCATTTAGTGGTGGGGTTAATCCTCTTTTTTTCCCTTCCACATTACCCTCTCTTTGAACATCCTGTCACAGAGGTTGCGCGCTTCACATTTTTTAATACGTAATACGAGGATGTAGTTATTTACAAAATAAAACTAATAATCTAGATTCAAATAAAATATTGTTATGTATACAATTTTATCTTTTACATACATCTCGTCACATGTTATGATAATCTTGAATGATAACAGATGATAGTTGTGTAGCAACGATCTGAATGTAATGTTGACTTTATCCACACGGTGGAAAATACAGAGGCAGACCCAAAACAAGATGGCAAGGATGGAGAGAGCTAATGCCCGATTTACACATCGACAAGTACAGTAGCGAGTTAAGTAGAATTTTAAGATTAAGTTGATTTAAATAGATCTCCATTCTATTTTTTGGCAAGTTAAGTTGGCGAGACGCGAGAGAAGGGGCTACTTCGTACTTAACTCGCCAAAAAATAGGATGTAACTCTATTTAAATCAACTTAATTTTAAAATACTACTTAACTCGCTACTGTACTTGTCGATGTGTAAATCGGGCATTAGCTCTCTCCATCCTTGCCATCTTGTTTTGGGTCTGCCTCTGTATTTTCCACCGTGTGGATAAAGTCAACATTACATTCAGATCGTTGCTACACAACTATCATCTGTTATCATTCAAGATTATCATAACATGTGACGAGATGTATGTAAAAGATAAAATTGTATACATAACAATATTTTATTTGAATCTAGATTATTAGTTTTATTTTGTAAATAACTACATCCTCGTATTACGTATTAAAAAATGTACTTTTACGTCTATAAGTGTCGCAGTATGATTAATGGGATAAGTACAAGTACAGTAAAAGTTACACAGGTTTTTGTTGAAAAGACCTACAACATATTATGTAAAGTCTTGAAATATGGACTTACCAATATAGATTAAATAGCATTTATCTTTCTATTTATTATCGCAGATTTCCATAATTTTGTAAGTTACTAGCTGACCCGTGCCCACTCCGTTGGGCGTCGAAAGAAATGCGTCCCTTTTATAAACATATTTATGTCATTACTGCTCTACTCCTATTAGTCATAGCGTGATGCTATATAGCCTATGACACTCCCCGATAAATGGACTATTCAACACAGAAAGAATTTTCAAAATTGGTTTATTAGATCCAGAGATTACCCCCTACAACATCACAAACACACAAACAAACAAACACACAAACATACAAACAAACAAACTTTACCTCTTTATAATACATATATTAAGTATAGAGGTCTCTTGCCTACTACCGTGCATCGTTGCCTTGGTTCTCGGACCGTTTTAGCTTTTCATTAAGGTAGTCATATCGACGCATGCTTCTAAAAACAATATAATTTTTAAATGCTGATATCTTAATAATATCTTCAAGATCTCTAATTCAATTACAAATAAGTAGTTGTTCTGAAGTTCTTATTAGATTCCACTTATCTTGGCTCCCACGTTATATTTTTTAATGTTCTGTTTAATTCGTTAAAGTATCTAACTAAGTTTAAAAGATGAAGGTTTCTTTATTATTTTTGACGACAGTTTAAGTGATAAAGCGAAAAATAATTATAAACTTATATACAGTAATTATATTATAAACTTATAGACAGTAATTATATACATAAAATGTTTATTGAGTTTTCATAAGTCGTCTTTATTTATTTATTTATTTATTTATTTGCGATTTTCGAAGAATATGATCATCATCATCATCATCTCAGCCAATTGACGCCCACTGCTGGACATAGGCCTCCTTTAAATATTTCCTCCTGTACGGTCCTGTGCCTCCCTTATCTATTGTTTCCAAAAATCCGTATCTTCCTCATAACTAATTTTTTTTTTGCTATATTATTTAGCCAAAAAATTTGATGCTATTCCCTATTAGATGCCAATTACTACTATTTCATTCTCAAAACAATATTAAATGGAAATGTTCATTGTAATTAGCTTAATAACAAAGATTAATTCACGGTATAATTCATAATACAGTCATTAAGAACAACACTAGAAAATAGATATTGTAAACACTAGCTTTATTATTCTTACTTATTTACTGTAGTATTGCGTAAAAGCAAATAAAATGAATGTATTTTGCACGCTTATGGGAAAATCCAATAAGCATTCTAAGCTTACGAGTTTGCTATCATCATAACAGGCCATTAATGTCCCACTGCAGGGACGGGCCTCCTCGTATTGTGACGGAGGGGTACTTAGCCTACTAATACCACGCTGGCCAGAGGGATTGGTACAGGGTTTAATTTCAAGTTTTCCTTCTTTTTATTTCGTAAAGATAAAATTCACGGATACACGGATAGTCCCTCAGTCGGTTTTTACGACACCTATGGGATGAGATGTGTGTGGTGATGGAGTAAGAATACAATATGTCACAACCCCATTTTTATTTACATTTTTTCACATTAATTTACTTCCATTTTTAAATATAAATATGAAAATAAAAACATTTAAAAATATAAAAAAGGTAGACCCACCAGCATCGGTTACAAAGACCAAACTACTGGCGGTTAGGGCTCCAGAGATAGGAACCTCCTCACAATACGTGCCGTGTCAAGCAGTTCTGCCTTCTGCATCAGACCTATGATCCAACGGTCAAGCGCGAGTCTCCTCGAGTCTCTATATTACGAGTACCTACTCTTTACAGCTACATTACAAGTTAAGTAATTAATAAATAAACTATTCTTTATTACTAAGCGATAGCATGTTTCATAATGAAATTAGCTTTAAGTCCTTGGATATAACTTTCATAACTCTATCAGTTAGCTGGCAGTTCTATTGTTTAAAACTTAAACGTAACTATAAGTTCGTTTAACTTCACCACTGTTGTAACTCAATAGAAATGTCTTTTGAGTGACAATTTTATTCTTTATCTTTTCTTAGTCAGTTGTGATTGAGGTATCGTCGAAATGTAAAAGTAATTATTTCGTAATTTCACCAAAAACAATCAATTACATTGGTAGGGCTAATAAAACGCTCCTAGTGCCGTCAGTCTATTTAGTTATTTGCCTGTCTAGTGAAATTTCCCTCCCTAAAACAAGAAGAAAACAGCATAGAAATAGACATTCCAGAAAAATGCTGACATAGATGCTAATGGTTTAGAAAATATAATCAGTCATAATTGTTATCAAGAACCCCTCCCAGATTCACAGATTTCATAGTTTTTTTTTCCCCTCGATATGGCGATTCATAGATTCCGCCAATAACTAGTAAAATACTTTCAGTAAGCGAACAAGGTAAATTTAATTTTGTCATAATATTGAAAATAATAAAAACGTGTTATTCTGTGATAATTTCATAGTTACATGAACAAGCAAGTATGTATGTTAATAGAAAGTCTATGTAATAAATGAAAGTGTTTACAAAAGATAATTCAATTTCCGTTACGAATTTAAAGTACTAAAACATTAAACATCCGGTTATTTGTTCATGTCATTCAATAAAGATTTTCTATACAGCATCATCAACAACTACATCTTTATTAGAACAGTTATTTGTTCTGAGTCAGACATAGCGAAAACATTATGTTGACTTAAGGTTTTACAACGTATGGTTATCTTGGCAGCAGTAATTATCTAATGTTATCTGCAGTAATAGCTCTACTGAGTATAAAAGGACTAGAGGACATATTTTTGTCACAAATTTAAACGAACGAGTTCTAACGAAACACAAGTTCACAACATTTTTAATGGTGAATTAATCGAATTTCGCGCTTAATGATATATTAATAAAAATCAAAATGAGGATCATATATTTGTTTTTACTTGTAAGTACATTATTATTATTTTATAATACAGAAGTTTTTAGTAGTCTGCAGTCAGTAGTATACAGTTATTATATTACATTGATTACTATGTAATTTATTACGTTTTAAATCGGGTTGTGACTAAATTCGTCAAATTATGATCATCGTAATTATTGTCAAATCTTTTGTTGCCTCGTGGGCGACGTATAATGAAGTCGATAAACTCAAAACAAACCTTATAGTAAGACGTCTGATAAGAGATATTTTGGAGTAAAAATGTGGATGAATTTTTTTAATATTGTGAATTATAATCTTCTTTTATAAGGCACGCTATCTTATGTAATTAAAATTTCGGTTAAGATTTTAGAATAGATGTGATAATATTTTAACTGGCGCAGCAATAGGCTGTCATAAATGAGGTTGTAGGTTTATATCTCAAATACGACTACGAGTATTTATATGATCCATGGATTATTATCATATGTCTGAATGGCGTTAGTGTTCGATAAACAAATATTTGTAAATACTCTCGCGACACGCAGCTGAATCTCTTTACGAAAGTTATTTTACACTTGTTAGAATATAACATGTAACATGCTGTTGTATAATAGAGTATTGTTGTTTGTTTTTATATTAAAGTATGAACTTTATGCACTAATGAAACCACTAAAAATATTTTTAATATACATTTTCAATCCTTAATATTACTTTATTCAATTTCAGATATCCCTGCTATGTCTAGTAAGTGCGAAATACTTACCCGAAGAAAGCGCTTCGAGAGCTGTGCTGCGACATATAAGATCTATTGAAGAAGATAATACAGTAGAAAATGTAAGCAATGAAAGTAATGATGACGACAATGATTCTAATAACAATTCAAGAAACAGTGACAACGATGACGAAGAAAGCTCTTTAGAACGAAAAAGACAAGAAATTGAAAAGTTAGAGCAAAAACGTGAAAAAGAAGAACGCAAACTTCAAGAAAGAATAGAAAAAGAAAACCGGAAGCAAGAAGAGGAAATAAGAAAAGAGCAATCAAAACGAGAAAAAATTGAGGCCAAGTTTGCAGAAGAACAACGTAAGCTACAAGAAAAGATAGAAAAAGAAGAGCGCAAACGTCAAGAAAAACTAGAAAAAGAAGAACGTAAAAGGTTAGAACACATTGCAAAGGTTAACCGCAAGCTTCAAGAAGAACATACTAAGGTGCCAGTGAATACAAATGAAGCAAATAATCCACTTAACGAACCTGTTGAATCTACAGAGTCTGAAGAAGACCTTGACTTTGAAGATATCTGGAAACAGTACGTTTACGAAAAAATCGGCCTTAATGAAAATAGTACACAGGTAGAAAAACAAGCTGCGGTGAACACTTACATTCAATCTGAGCTTGGTCTTTCTGCTAACAGCACTAGAACGGAATATCGTCAAGCTGTATTGCAATTAGTTCAAAATAAGTTAGCGGCTGGGTCAGCTTCAACTCAAACTGGTTTCCAAAATTATTTGGTTAGTCATATCAATGCTATATACATACAAAAGTTGCAAGCGGAAATTCAAAATAAAATAGCTCAACTAGACAATGATACAGCTTTATTACAAAATGTAACATTGCCGTGGGTTGCGGAGGCACAACAGACGATCATAGAAAAGAAATCTATTCTTACATCAATTTCTCAATTCTTTTCAAATATGCTACCTAATTGGATAACCGGCAGCAAACCTGCAGATACTACTATTTCTGGTATTGCTCCAATTTCAAATGAATCTGTGTCGAATATAAATATAACTGGTCCTTCATCGGTACCTGGAACCTCTGGTAGTCCCAGCGTAAGTAACGGCAATTCTTTGGATTCTTCTGTTTCCTCTGGATTAAATAACGCGGGAGAACCTGCTCCAGTTTCAAGCGCAAACGGCGTTGCATCTGCAGGAGCTTCAAATAATTTGCCAGCAAATACTGCTGAAGTAAATCAGAATGCCGTTATTTCTACAGACAGTAATGTTCCAGCTTCTCCAGATTCCGTAGTACCTGCTGTTGAAGTAGGCAATAGCGTTGATGGCGTCAGTGTACCATCTTCTTCTTCAAACGGAAATAATGTGGATGAATCTGGTTCACCAAATGATGTATCTACCATTGTTTCTGGTTCTACAAATGATGGTTCTACTATTGTATCTGGCCCTGCAAGTGATGGCGCTACTGTTGTATCTAGTTCTACAAATGATGGTTCCACTGCTGTATCTGGCTCTACAAGTGATGGCTCTACCACTGTATCCGGGTCTACAAATGATGGTTCTACTGTTGTATCCGGGTCTACAAATGATGGTTCTACTGTTGTATCTAGTTCTACAAATGATGGTTCTACTGCTGTATCTGGCTCTACAAGTGATGGCTCTACCACTGTATCCGGGTCTACAAATGATGGTCCTACTATTGTATACGGCTCTACAAATGATGGTTCTACTGTTGTATCCGGGTCTTCAAATGATGGCTCTACTGTTGTATCCGGGTCTTCAAATGATGGCTCTACTGTTATATCCGGGTCTTCAAATGATGGCTCTACTGTTGTGTCTGGCTCAACAAATGATGGCTCTACTGTTGTATCCGGGTCTTCAAATGATGGCTCTACTGTTGTATCCGGGTCTTCAAATGATGGCTCTACTGTTGTATCTGGCTCTACAAATGATGGCTCTACTGTTGTATCCGGGTCTTCAAATGATGGCTCTAACGTTGTATCTGGCTCTACAAATGATGGCTCTACCATTGTATCTGGCTCTGCAAATGACGTGCCTTCTATTGTACCCGATTCAGTGGGATCTTCAGATGTTAGTTTATCTGTTACTTCTGATAACACGAATTCAGTCATACCTAATGAAAGCTCAGCCACTGCCACCTCAGTTAACCAAGACGTTACTGAAGCTACCTCAATTAATTCAGATTCAGTTGTCTCTACCGTAAATGGTGGGATCTCTGGAACACCTGTTGTAGGCGCAGATATCTCAAGCAACTCAGCTCTTCCAAGCGTTGGTGAAGTAACGACCGGTACTGAAGCATCTGTGTCTTCAAGTACCGAAGCAAGTGCACAAAGTACACCTAATGGTGCTACAGTAAATGAAGGAGTTTCAGCCACTTCATCTGATAGTATTGCACCTATAATACCAGCGTCATCAATTTCGACAATTTCCAATGAACCTGACAGCACTTTAACAACTTCGTCAAGTCAAACTACAGTTAATGTTCCATTAGATGCATCAGGGACAACTTCTGCAGCTACTGACTTTTCAAGCTTGTCTTCTACTGGAGCTGCGCAAGACTTAAGTTCTGCCACAAACTCTGCTGATTCAACCTCAGCTGTAGGAATAACTAGTAACGTGGTTGGTGAAGTAGCCGTAACAGATTCAGTCTTAGCAGTTACAGAAGAAGTTGCAGTACCTTCACCTGTTGAAACCAGTGCCACAGTAAGCAACCAAGATGCAATTACATCTATTTCAAGCGATAACCAACCAATTATCTCTGAAACAGCTAGTGAATCAGTTGTTACAGAATCTTCTCTTCCAAATGTAAATGACAGCACTATAATCCCAACAAATGTAAATAATGTTGAAACAGTAGCAACCGAGCCTTCAATTGAGAAAGAAATAGCCGGTGTTTCTGTAGTGTCTGTTACAGAAAACTCTGAAGTTAGCACTGCGATATCTAATGACACCGCTCCAACTACTAGTGAAGCACCTGTTTCCGATAGTGCCGTTGCTACCAAGCCAGAAGAGACGAATGTAAGCAACTCTGACTCTGTAATTCCATCTGGTTCAAATGTTGCCACCACAGAAGCAGTAACAAGTTCCACGCCAGCTGCCACAACATCGCAAACGACAGTAACAGAAAGTGCTTCTTTAGGAACTGAAGAACCGGCAACAGCGACTGTTGTACCAGAGACAACATCAACTACTTCTATAGTAGTCGAGGAAACTGATGTTTCGTCACCAAGCCCCGTGGTAACAGATATTGAGACATCTGTAGCACCATCCTCAACTAGTCCAATTGATATTTCTACCAGTGTTCAACAAACTGAAGCACCTATTGAAATTGCTGCAACGGAATCTACTATTGATGCCACATCTGTCAGTTCAAGTGATTCCAGTGTAAGTTCTGTGGATTCCTCTCCCACCGCTGCACCCAACGTAGTGACAGAGCCAACAAATATTGATGTAAGCAGTCCTGTTGTTCCTGAAGAAGTTGGTGCATCACTATTAGAAGTAACGCAACAATAAAACGGCAAAAGCAATTTACTTTTTGATGTTAATTAGTTTAAGTTATTTAATTTAGATAAATAAAGATAGTCCCGCATTTGAACTAGATTTTTTTATTGTTATACCAAATATCGTGTAGAAGTTGTTCGATTAAAAATATTGGTAACTAAAAGTTCTCATATAGGAAGCGAGTCTCCTCAAATGACGAATTGACGATGTCATCTATTTTGATTGCGCAATATCCTAATCTATTAAGCGATCAAGAGGGATAGTTTGGTTTTGTATATCAAATTGATAAAAAAAAATATGTTAGAAAATGTTCCTAAACATTTTTAAACAGCAGTGTGGCAGCACCATTAACTCACCAATTTTAGGTTATGAAGCTTATGTTCTTATTATTGTGCACATGCGTATATAGGGTGGCTTATTTAAATCGGTCAGTGTGGAAAAGTCTTAAACTATAAGTCATACGAAGATTTGTTCTTAGGAACCATGTCACCGATTTTGATAAAAAGAAAAACTGCATTTACATTTGAAAAAGATACTGTAGCCAGCTGGGGAATCGAACCCGGTTGTTTTACAAAACTAAACTTATACTTTGTCAATTTAAATACCGATTCTGTAGGTCTTAAGCAGTAAATAACTTTAAGAAACATTATGTCTAAAATGAATGGTTCATAAGAATAAAACATCGTATGACTTATAGTTTTAGACTTTCCCATACTGACCGATTTGAATAAGCCACCCTCCACCACCAATATTAAATTACCAATAAGATGGATCTAATTCGAAGAAAAGAAGGTTAACATCAAAATAAAAGGACAATGAAGTTAAGTATTTTTTTATTATCTAATGACTCTCAAAATAACTTACAAATGTTTGGTTTTATTATAGGTATCATTAAATGGAATGCAAAATAGAGGTAATAACTCACAAAAAAGTTTCTTATTAAAATAATTTCACTAAAATATAATTTAAATAAAGTTAACATAACTATTATACACACTAAAATAAAGATTGCAATTCCTAAATTTTCCTGTCAAATCCAGTATTTGTTACCAGAATTGGAAGGGTTAGGATAGTTATGCTGAGAGAGCGGGTCAGGCACATTAGGGAACGCGTACGGATCGTTCATATACTTATATTCACTAGATAAACCAGCCAAACTCATATTCAGCGAATTATGAGACGGACTCCAGTTTGCAGCCGCCGATGGATCCGGAGGCACTTTAGAATAATCAGCAGGAACTTTTGGATATTCATTATTTGGTAACGGTTTGCCGTATTCATCTCCAGGAGGTTTCTCAAAAGCATCTTCTCGTGGTTCAATTACCTCTTCACCGTTTATTTTGTCGTCTACATCAATATCTTTAGGTAAGTAGTTGATTGGTTTGTTATAAACATCGCTTGTGGGATATCGAGGGTAATCGTTTCTGGGAATACCGCTGTCCAACATTTGGCTATGTGGCGGGCCATTAGCACTAGATACTAAATGGCTAAAACTAGAACCAGATGTGCTAGGAAAAGCTGCGTTTTGGAAAGCTTGGTTCAAATGTTGGGATTGAGCCATAAGTTGGTTGTAGTTAGCATATTTCTGGTGATGCCATGCATCTGGATGTTGCGGATGATGTTGAAGAGAAGGTATTTCACTAGCTGGGTATGGGCATGGTATTTGTGGCATTGGTAGAGCAGAATAACCAGCGATTCCGGGACTCGTATTTGATCCAGTATGTTTCCGTAAACGTGCACGTCGGTTGGAAAACCATACCTGAAAAGTGAAATAGTGTTTTTTTAATTTAACCAATTCATTGTAAAGAGAGAAATTTCTTAACCAATTACTTTGTAGTGACAAGCCTCTTCAAGTGGAAGAGGAAGAGAGTCTCCTTAAGAAGCGAAGAAAGTTGGCGAAGTTTCTATCTCCCGCTGGCTCATTGGTAAAGGGTTTTTATGTAAAGTTTTAAATAAGTTCTAAATTATTTATGTTTAATCTTCTTGACATTTCTATTTCTGGATCACCCTAGTTTGACTGGTAGAGAATGTCTTAGATATTAGTTAGCCTTTATATGTATAAAATAAAATAAAGATATTGGATGAATTCTTTTATATTTTTAACTTAAATAACTATAATTTACCTGAATTCTAGCCTCAGTGAGTCCTGTCTGCAATGCAAGTTCTTCTCTGGTGTATACATCGGGGTACTGTGTCCGATGAAAAGCTCTCTCTAAAGCATCCAACTGCTCTCCCGTGAACGTGGTGCGTGATCGACGTTGCTTCCTTTTCAACGTCAGCCCTGGTTCTGAATCTATGTCTGATGAATCAGAACCTCTACCTGTAACAAAAATAAAATAATCTGAATATTACAAAGAAGTACACTAGATCATTGAGCTGCTAATATGATAAAATATTCACGGACATCTCTACACAGCGCCATCTGTTCCCAATGTAAGCTAGGCTTAACTTGCTTGTGTTATGGGTAACAGACCAACGGATATTATATATTACTATGATATATTACTAAATACATTTTTTTTGTAACTACATACGTTATACATAGAAACACTCAAACCAATGCAAACAATCATGTTTATGCACACAAATATTTGCATTGAGTGGGAATCGAACCCGAGACCTCTGTGTAGCAGTCATGATAACTGTGGCGTAGTGGTTATATAAATAACCACTACGCCACAGAGGTCGTCAAAATATTGTAAGATAGAATCTCCAAATTTATTTGACTGAAATAAAATTCATGTTTAAAAACAGTCTGTCGACTGTGAAAATTACATCCTAAGTTTATAAGTTGGTAAACTTAAAACTTTTAAAGGTAAAATATCTGTCAAACTACAACTAAATTACATACTTATAATTTTTTACCTATAAAGCTCAGGTATAACTAGAAAAATCCGAAAAGAAGAAAGACAATGGAAGAAATACCGTATATAAAAATGTCGCGCCTAGATGGCGTTGTATAGTTGAGTTCTAAGTTGCGGCCTCGCGCCGTATAAAGCAATGGTTAAATTTGGTAGTCGAGACGGGTACTCGGGTGGCCTAGAGGTCATGGCGCTGGACGCGTATAGTCCAGAGACGCGGGTTCGATTCCCGCCTCGAGTATCAATTTATTCCATTGCCTTTCTTCTTTTCAACCTTTTCAAACTACAACTACTTTCAAAGATAGCTTTACGTGTTTCATTAGCTTAGACGTGGTCAAGAAGAAGTATCAAGTTATCTTTAAAAACAACTTAACTTTTTTACAGTTGTTAAACGTGTTAAATAAAATATAATAATTCTTCTGGTCCTCGACCCTCGCTTTACTGTATCCTTAGGTATTAGTATGAGACACAAGTACTAAATGTTTCCATTTTGCTCATCAAGTAATCCCATGATCCTTTCATTGCTAGTTGACGCTTAAGACACGATTAAGAATAAGACAATCTGTCACTCCCGGGACGATCTTATAATTTATATGACACTATATTAGAGTAATTTGTCTTCATCTCCTTTTTTTTGATACACGCGTTATTTATTAACGGAATATTTTTTTGTGTATACCCACATCATGTTTTAATTCGCCTAAATCAAGAACGAGCGGGCCGATCTCATTTATAAGTCGGTAGCGGTATCCTACGGAAACAGATTAAAAAACGGCCACAACAATACACGGCTTTGGCCTTAAAACTGATTTTAAAAAAATGTGGCTTATATTAATAGCCTTTTGAAAGAAGTCAAAATTGAATGAAATGAAAAAATAGGGGCTCAACGTGGCGCGGAATAAGGAACACCCAGCGTGGCGGTCCCTTTGTCGGTCTCTTTGCTGTTCGGGTGACATTTTGGCACCATTCAATATTTTGGTGTCGCGAGTTGGATTTATGACATGAAAAGGCGAAAGCACGAGTTTTAATCGGCACAGGTTAACATTAAAAGTTTTTAAAGAATATTGCTAAATTCAGTCGGACAACGAAGGTTTTATTGCTTTACTGTTTGCGTAACGCAGGGTAAACTTTTCATTCCAGGGAAAACTTTTTCTTGAAACACGTGATTTTGATTTGAAACGATTTTTCTACTTTAATATTGCTATACTTTATTGGGTAAAGAATTAATTAATTACCGACCGCCTTATTAGATTAAGATTATCGTCAAAAATGTATAATAATTTCTACCATACCAAATACGTATACATGCAGTGATATGTTTTGTACAGAAATATTCATTATAATTTACATCTAACTTTATCAAAACTCTTTAGCAAAAATACTCTGATTTATAGTTTATTTTGGAGTTCTCTTATTTCGGCAATTTGTTTTCTTTATAATGATACAGTCCGAGTGGTATAATTAAAAGCACGAGTCGAGGCTCTCTAAGCACAAAGGCTGCGACAAATAAAAAAACAACTGTATTGTAATAAAATGATTTACATTGCTCAAATTCTCCGGCTGGCTCGCGAGACAGGGACAGATTTATTTAATCTTTTTTGTTCCGAGTCCTGATCTTAACGTATGAGGCTAAATACAAATCGAAAATAAGAATGAGTCGTGTGCGATTTAAAGCTTTACTGCGAGGTCGTAAAGTCCACTCCAGTTGTTTTCATTGTAAGGCAGCCGTAAAGCAAAACTATGAAAGATTTTATGTTGAAAGAAGGCGAGAGGTTTATGTATGATTTGTATGTGGGAGAGGGTGAGAGAAACTTTAGCGATTGCCGAAATGTGACCCCGTGAAGAGGCGCGCGCGCCGGCTTCGTTCAAAAGTCATAATTTGGGAGTTGAAAGAGCGGCGGCGAAGGTTTAACACCTTCATAATCTGAGTTCATTAAAACGGTCGGGTCGGCCTTTGTTTCAGCGGGTTGTTTCAATGTTAACAGATGGTCGGATTAGCACGTCTGCGTGTTGTGGGCGTGAGTTGCTTGTTTCTTGCCACATTTTTATTAGCTTCTTCATTTTAAAATAATACCACTAATCCTTGTATCCACACACATCTGTGCTATTTTTCTGGTATGCAGAAATGTTTAGCGACAATTTGTTGTTTATTTTTGTAGAAGAAAGATGTTTGACTTCGTATACATATCGAATAGGTGAGGATTGAAAAGGAGTTCGTTGATTAGGATTTATCGCATAAGTACTTATTATAGGTACACTACAAAAGATTGGTCTAGCTCTTACTAGTATTGATTTATTGTTTCAAATGTATTTCTGTCTAACGATTGTGTTTATGTGCACTGCCATTTATCATTTTTTTGATAAGTGTTTGAATGGATTTTTTTGTTATGTTTTTATAAACTAACTTTAAGCGGGAATAGAACCTAAGACCATTGCGTAATAATCTCAAAGGTCATGTAAAGCTTCCACATGTTGATACATCGAGATAATTGAATAAATCTAATAAGTGCTTTCCCCACTTTGGTGTGGTCAACTGTTATTTGCAACCATTTAGCACTAATTGATTTACAACGTGTGTAGGAGGTTTTACCTATGCTCTATGTGCGACTATCAAATGAAAATTATGAAGCTGTTATGTATAATTATAATAACATTGGTGTATATAGTATAAATAACGTTTTATTACTACTATGTATTTAAAATGCTTAGTTATTGAAAATAAGGAAAATGTAGTGTGAAAACTCTTAGCGCATTTTGGCTTTCATCATAACAGCCCATTAATGTCCCACTGCAGGGACGGGCCTCCTCCCATGACGGAGGGATAATTGGCCTACTAACATCACGCTGGCCAGACGGATTGGTATAGGGTTTAATTTCAAGTTTTCCTTCTTTTTATTTCGTAAAGATAATATTCACGGATAGTCCCTTAGTCGGTTTTTACTACACCCATGGGATGAGATGGGGTGGTGACATATTGTATTCTTACTCCGTCACCACACGGAGACATTTGATCAAGGAGATGAACTTCCGTAAGGGTGGTATTATATCGGAACAGTTTTGCTCACATGCAAGTCATTTTTGCTTTTAGATCTTTAACTTTGTTCTATCTTCACATTTATTTTTACAATACAAATTCGTTTATTAACATTTTTATAAGCAGACCAAGTTTACTTTTCAACCGACTTCAAAAAGGAGGAGGTTCTCAATTCGGTTGTATTTTTTTTTTTTTTATTTTTTGTGTTTGTTACCTGATTTCTCGAAAACGGCTAGACCGATTTGAAAAATTTTTTTTTTGTTCGTATTGGTATGCTTCCCATTTGGTCCCATTGTCACCAGATCTGGATCTGGATGAGGGGATCCCAGAGAAATCGAGGGCATCTCTTGAAAATTGTAGAGACGCATTGTGTAAAATCTTGTCATACATGTGCATCTTTGACGTCACTACCAAATAGTCAAGAATTTGAACTGGTCAGATCCTGGAGACCAGAGAGAGTCGAGGGAACACCTTAACGGCATATAGCAGCTACCTTGTGTTTGGGCTTATTTTAATTGTATTGATGAACACTTTACAAAACTTTACACAAACATGATCTGATGATGAAGAAGATTGAGGGTCGAGGCAACTCCTCAACGGTATATAGCAGCTACCTAGTGTTTGGGCTTATTTTATTCGTATTGATGAAAACTTTACAAAACTTGACACAAACATAATCTGATGATGAAGAAGACTGAGGGTCGAGGAAACTTTTTAACGGTATATAGCAGCTACCTAGTGTTTGGGCTTATTTTATTCGCATTGATAAAAGCTTTACACAACTGTACACAAACATAATCTAATGATGAAGAAGATTGAGGGTCAAGGGAACTTTTTAATAGTAAATAGCAGCTACCTAGTGTTTGGGCTTATTTTATTCGTATTGATGAAAACTTTACACTAACATTATGACTGTAATTGAAGGTATGGTTTAAGACTTAATAATGAAGTTCTTATTTGAATTTAAAATAGGAATTAATACCGGATTATAAATAGACTATAAACAAATTTTTGAATTGCATTTCATTTATTTTAAACTTATTCTTTAGGTACAACAAATTGATAATAATAACTATTATAAGTATTTATTTGATTTATTTTTATGTCAATTTATTTAAATTATCAATTTAGTGTGCATGTCGCACAATAAATTAATAATTTTTATTACTAATTAACCACGCAGAGACGGTGTGGCTACGCTTTTCGATGTTCTCCCTATTTAAAACGTTTTTCATGTAGGTCCTTTTTTGTGAAAGCTGATTCTTACGTTGTTCACTAGTCTCTTTTGAAATGGCATTGGAGGTAGATTTCCTACTTCGAGAATGGCGTTTCTTCCTTTCTTCGGTTGTCATCGAATCGAACCCGTGGCGGGCGCGTCAAGTCTTGTGACCTGTGACGCGCACCAATGAACATACCGCGGCGGCGCCCGCGCTGCACTCCCCGCGACCCGACGGTGACCGGTCCGCCCGCTACCGCTCAGTCGCGAGCGAGCGACAGTGCGAGACGTAGACCGACGGCGAATGCACGTTCGCCCGCACTTCATGCGTACGCAATTAACTCGATCTCTAGATTCTAATTTACATCTTGTTTTCTACTCCTATATACTCGTAGTCTAAGCTACGTCTAGCTAATCTACATCTTGTTTTTTATTCTTGTATAACTTAACTTAACTTCAGTGCTGTGAACTTAACTAACTTAATAACTCTGTATTCTCTTTCATTCTGTGTCATTAAGTAAATAGTCTTGTAAATAACCGTCACGTTTTCTTTATCACCTCTACAGTCTCATACAATCAGCGCTGTCTCATGAGCAGCGCGTTTCGTAGGTCTACCCATATTTAGACAAAATAATGTCCCACTGCAGGGACGGGCCTCCTCCACTGACGGAGGGATATTTAGCCTACTAATACCACACTGGCCAGACGGATTGGTATAGGGTTTAATTTCAAGTTTTCCTTCTTTTTATTTCTCAAAGATAATATTCACGGATAGTCCCTAAGTTGGTTTTTACGACACCCATGGGTTGAGATAAGGTGGTGACATGCATTCTCACTCCGTCACCACACGGATTTATAGAATTGGTATTCACTAAAAATTTGAAAATAAAATTGATTTTTACAAAAAAAAAAACCGACTTCAAAAACACAAATTGCACTAAAAAGTAAAAAATAATTAGTTGTATTTCGGTTTTACAACATTAAATCAGCCATTCCTTCTACTGAATTTTAATCTAAAGAATAGGTTATTTTAATTATTGTAAAAAGTATTGTTTAAGATATTTCTTGAAGAGTCTGTAAATATATTGATTTGTAGATTCTTTAAAAGATAATCAAATTATTACAAATAATGTTATATTATTGTTATTTTTGGAGTCGGTGTCAGCCAACGCAATAAGTATGATATAGTTATACAAAACTTTATGGCCTTTTCTAACACACTCGAATCACTTTAAATGGTTTTTAATTAGATAAATATTGCATTTAAAACAAAAACGGCCGTTTCATTTTCTAATGCGAATTTTAAGTAATTGTTAGTCTTTAGCCTGTGTGTAACATGACGCCATAATGTTTGTTTAAATATTAAGTCAGAAATAAAAAATGGTAGGTATATAAACTATCGTGGCTGACACCGACTCCAAAAATAACAATAATATAACATTATTTGTAATAATTTGATTATCTTTTAAAGAATCTACAAATCAATATATTTACAGACTCTTCAAGAAATATCTTAAACAATACTTTTTACAATAATTAAAATAACCTATTCTTTAGATTAAAATTCAGTAGAAGGAATGGCTGATTTAATGTTGTAAAACCGAAATACAACTAATTATTTTTTACTTTTTAGTGCAATTTGTGTTTTTGAAGTCGGTTTTTTTTTTTGTAAAAATCAATTTTATGTCACTTTTCTTGTGTTTGTTAGACATTAATGCAGTTACAGTGATCAGCGTCAGATACAGAGTCTAATTAGTTAAACTAATTAAAAAGAAACGGACCAAAAAACCTAACCTAACCTGAACCATCGCAATGCCTTCAAAAGAAACATCTAAATAAACAAAGTCATACATTAGATAAGTTCTACACACAAAAAGCATTTATAGCATTATACAAGTACAATCGTTTTATTAAAATAAATTTTGTAAGGTAATAAAGAAACACCATAAAGCTATGATGTAAGCTTGTTAATGTTCATTCAAAAGCACTCCGCCTTCACTTTGTCGGCTAAGTTCGGTCACTTCCGGACAACCTCGTGTCTTCTGGGAGGGCTCTCATTGAATAATGTGATGAGACAAAATTGTCTTGAATACAACGCGAGGTAATAAATGCCCACTAAATAATTGTGAGGCCACGCGTGTTGGCTTTACGTACTTGGTTTACATGGTGCGTGGTGAAAGTTTACGGGTGAATAAAAATGTGTTAAGCGCTAAATATTTACGAACATTCATGTGAAACAATATCGAGTTAAAAAAACCTATGGTATTTTTTACCTAATTATGTTAGGTGTTTGGTATCAATTTTATTAAACTCGAAATTTATCAATGGTTCAATAAGATAACTTCATAATTGTATAAATAGCATCACAATACTGAAAACTACTAAAATATCCCAGACATTCTAACTATAAAGGGAGACTTGGATAACATATATTTCGCTGGCGAGACGACTGGCGTTAGGTTTTTTTTCTGTTCTTTCAAGCTTAAGGTACTTCCATTTGGGACTTTTACGAATCTTCATATTCCTTAGAGAAAACGAAATCTCGTATCGTCAATGTTTTAAAAAATTTAAACAATTTAATTGTTGATTTAAAAAATACTAAATTAAACAATGATTCTAATACGAAGGCATGTAAACCAATATTAAAAGCTCGAGTATAGAGTGATTGCATTAGTCGCATCGAGTCGTCGCGTTGGTGGTTCAGCGATAATCGTCTCTGCGTCAACTGTGCGACCGCGACATTAGTTGATTCTAACGACTGATGTTATTAAACAAATGCGATATTTTATCGCTCTACCGCACACTTTTACAAAATCAGATAACTCGCTGGTCAGACAAAATGTAATAGGTCGCGGATTCAGTTCCTTCGCAGGACAATTATTTGTGTGATCCACAAATTATTGTCCTAGTGACCTGATCTTTGTTTATATCCCCATGACACAGGGCAAGACCCCGGAGAGCCAGTTGTCCTTAAAAAAAACATTTTCTTTTCTCGCCGCCGTAAGGTATTTTCTATTATTTGAAATGTTATTTCATTTTACCAATAGCAAACACAAAATGTTAGCTATTTACAATCCCTATATTCTTAAAACTAGAATATTTTTATTCCTGTGTCATACACATAAATACATAAGAATGACGGACATTAGTTGATTCTAACGACTTACGTTATTAAACAAATGTGAGATTTTATCGCCCTCAAGCACACTTTTGTTTTGCTCTGATGTTACTGTGAAAGCTGATTGTTCGCTTAAGTCGTTTGTTGGTAATGTCCTACTCTGTAGCAGGTACTTAAGAATACGTTCATGTCTAATTCACATCAGGGTGTTATGTAAGGTGAAAACTTAAAAAAAATAATTATGAAAAGTTGGACATGTTTCTTTTATTACAATGAAAATACTAAGGGAGGGATCTTGGCTCATTGATGTGTCTTGTACATAGGAGTTATAAAAAAATTCCAACGCCGCAATACTATTGAAAGCAGTCATTTATTCAATACTCTTAATGCAAACCCCAAATGTACAAATAACTATCACAGACATTTAAATATTATTTTATTCGTAAGCTTAGAGCGTAGAACATTAATCGGTGTTTATAGAAGAGCTTATAGCGCAGAACCTTAATCGGCGTTTATAGAGGAACACTTTTTTATATTTCATATTCTTTTTACTCCAAACATACTTATCTTACTACTCTATCAAGTCTTGTAGAAAAAAAATATAAGTACAAGAATTTTATCAAAGATTTAAAAATTCTGAACATTTACCCGCAGTTATCGACTTCATTTGAATAGGCCATAAATTTTTATATTATAGTGTAATTACTGCTCTGATTGCATTGGCACTTTAACCGTTAAGTAAACTTATCGATCGACTATTTACCTGTCTCATAAAATGGTAAATAAAAGTTTAACAGTTCACGCTCTATTTATTATTGTGTAGAATTTATGTACAATGTTACGTGATACGTCAATTATTAGGGACTTTGAAAGGGAGATCGTCAAATAGAATCTTAAAAAATTCAAAATGTCAATATCAAGAAACCCTGGAAAGAAATTTTAGAAAACTCCTGGTGCTGATGTATAAATAATAGACTCTAGGTAGAACCTTTTTTGAAATTTCTAGATGTATAATATATTTTTCCTTGTATATCTAAGGACACTACATTGCATGGGGAAAACCCTATAGTTGCTTTCTATATTAAAAAAACAAAAAATCTAAAGAGTCATTACGATGTTAGTTTTATTTATTATATTTAGGTACCAGAAAAGCAAGCTGTTTTCTATGTTTTCAAAATTCAGTATTTTTTTTAACTAATATCTCTTTATTGAAAATATAACTTTTTTACTTAGGTAGTATTTAATCACATCGCGGTTTAAAGTACAACCTCTTACGTGAAGGCTTACGAAGGAGTACAAAGCATTAGGCACGTAACTACTAAGATGTTTGCTTGTTGAATGTGTCTAAGCCGACTTAGAGGATTGCGACTATTTTCTTCTTTGAAACGACGAACAACATTTTTCTCTAATATACATTGAATACTACTATGTACTGTACTGTGTGAAATAAGAATGAAAAATCTACAAGTCTTATAATTGAGTGTAGTGGTTGTACTATTAGATTAGGTACTACGTAAGGGACTAAGCACAAGAAAGGAAAAAAAATAACAGCTATTGTAAACTTTACTATAATGGAAGAATTAATTTAAAATTAAAGCTATATTTAATTACTAAATTATTAAATATTTAAATCATTCTGTTATACTTTTCTTTAAATGTAGTAGCTTTAAAAGAGTGTATGTAAAAGCTATGTTACATTAAGAATGCGTAATAAAACTATAGAATAAAACATCAATCGACAACAAAAAGGTCACATTAAATAAAGGCGGGCGAGGTGGGCGGTAAGACTTTGTAGGGTAAACTCGACATGCAACAGGTATAGCCGCCTCGTCGGTACAACAAAGTACAATTAAACTTGGCGACAAAATAGGCTAACAATGATACCACAACCAAAACATGTTACGTATATTGTTAGTATTTCAGCACTATCGAGTGCACGACGGGCGATCGCGGCCCGACAAAGTGTCGGTCACCTTTTCCACCCATTTACCGCATACGCAAAAAGAACGCCGCACATTTAAGCGTCGAGAACAAACTTCAATATTTTAAATGCCAACAATGACCACGTAAGATTTGTGTGCGGAAATTGATTTTTTGAACTCTCGTGAGAAAGCTTTGACAGGTTGCGTCTGTTAATGTTGCAAAATAATTCTATTGTTAGTTATGGGAAGTTGTGCAATCTTTGTTGAGCCGACTATATTTTATATCAAACGGAAGTTTAAACGTGGACAACAAGTAATCAGCGATTAGATTTTTTTTTTTATAAAAAAACTAATATGTTATTTACGTAACGACAATATTTTTGGATTCGTTAGGGTTTCGCTCATAAAGGCATTGGATTCGTAAAAAGTACACATAATCCATGATCAATTTCAGAACTAGCTTTAGTATATTATAAGTAGCAAACTTTGCTTAAGATCAATTCAAGCTTTTGGTTCAATTTATTGACAAATATTTTTTCTTAAAAGTACAATTAGAATGTAGATATTTATTTTCTTGATTGATACTTTAAGATACGCTGTAATGATTGTTATAATAAACACGTTCTTGTATATTAATTTACAATGAGCTTTATATAAAACACTTTTTATGAGCTTATAATCGTGTATAATTAATGCTCAAATACTTTGTCTTCTTTTACGTAAGCAATTTTTAGTGAAATCTGGTAAATTATTTTATTGTTTTACTAGTTCTTTGAAATGCAAAATAAACGCCATCTTCATTTCTCTATGAAGTTACAACTAAATATAAACTTATTTAGTACAACAATGTATGTACTTAGTAAGCACAAAGGCTTGAACATACGAGTAAAATACAAAAGGCTAAAGAGCTTACCTCCGAGTATTCCATCGATGCTATAATCCTTCTTGCCGTCGGGATCTCGTGTGCCGCCTCGAAGCAGTCGAGATATTGACGATATGCTGGGTGGGTCCGACACGCCCTCCTGTAATGACGTTTATCATTGTTTCTCAATGCCTTATTATACCAAATTATATATTAATTGTATTGTATTTTACCAATTTATCAACACTTTTTGTGTATCAATGTTATTGGTTTGTAATTAATCGGTTTTTGGTTATGTCAATATTGTTTTAATAGTTTGTTTAGTTATTTTATTAGTATAACAGTTTCTGTTCAAACTAACTAGAGAAGTACAATTAAGTAACTAAATATATATGTATGTAATGTATCTATAACATTAGTTATTTTTACTAGTGTATAGTATACATTTTGCACTAAAACATTTGTAAAACGCGGTGAAAATATTTTGAGAAGGGCTATGTCCAGCAGTAGACGTCTCTTGGCAGCTATATGATGATGATAATATTTTGAACTAATTCGTATTTTCTAAGATTTTTATGTAAGTCTACAGTCTCAATTGTACAAATTGTCTTAACTCGTGACAATTTACGCAATGTTCTAATCGGAAGGCTTTTAGAGATTTCAGTTAGACTTGAGTCTCTCAAACTTCAGTACTTAGCCACTCAAAGATGTCAGAAGCTGGAGAGCATAGCTAAGCAGCAGCAACTTCCTACTTCTATTAACTTCTAGGAATAAGTTTACTTTGTTCATATTAGACTGCAATTAATTGAAGAGCTTAACGATTTAAATCGTGGTGGGTGTAAATTACATAATATATATTCGCCAACGCATACGATACCTACGGGGTGGCGACTCTATCACGGTATTTTTAAATTGACATTTTACATGCTTTTACGTTTTCAATAAAGCTGAAAGGCCATTTGGTTGCGCGACGTTTTTACTTGATAGTTATTTTAAAATGTTATTTCGTGCTCCCACTCTATGTATTATAGAGGGTAGCTTTTTTATTCTTGAGATTTTAAAATATTACATTTTATTAAGAGTGAAGATAATTAATTTTGGAGAGAACGGTGTAATCATTGCATTTTTTTCATAGTAATATAATTAATTAACTTTGAAACATAGTAAACTGTTATGAGAAGGGTGTTATTATATTTTTTTCTCATAGCTGAATACTTTCTCTTAAAGACAAAGTTATTTTCTTTGGTCAGAGTGGTATAGCGTAGCCAGTGTGTCAAGTTTCCCTGCGTCACCGAAGAAGGCCTAACGCTGCATTAATAGGCTGTTACGAATGTTGTGATGTAACGCAAATTTCTATCTTAGGTAAATGTGTCACAATTTACCCTAGCACAAAGTTCCAACCTTATTCTTACAAAGTCAATCTCAATTTATACAAAACCCAGGAAAAGCATTCGCTAAAGTAAAACGCAACGTAAATACTTTTTTAATCCGATTAGTATTTTCTACTTTACTTATTGAGCGTGCCACCTACTGTGATCTGGAGTTCTAAAAATAAAAGCTGTTCATATTCTTGTAATGCAATTTCCTTGAAGGTTTCATTTCGATATCGTGATTTATTTTTAAACAAGTCGTTTTTATTTCTTTGTAATATTCACACTACATCAGTAAAGTCGCCGACATAAATTTCAGTATTTTTTTACGTGATTGGCCTGCTTTAACATTAAAACCACAACAAACTGTCTCCTCCTAGTGATAGAGGTACTTGGCCTACTCATATTATGAGGACGGGAGGACTTGTCATAATTTTATGTTTTCCTTCTTTCTCTTTTAGATGTAGATTATAGGGACAAATACGCGTTACATTATGTGTTATTTGTTCTTTTTAATAGACTTGTTTTTATAAATTTTAATAACATGTCGTGTGCAGGAAGTTACTCTAAGTGATACTAAAATTCTCAATTTATCAGAGAGTCAATTAGTAAATTTTGGGGCTCAATTCTTATAGAACAAACTTAAACCTCATTTCAACAATCAAAACAAAAACGAAACCTTCTTTCTTGCCACCGTAATCTCTGCCCTATTTTTTTTTGTGTATCAACTTACAGTCTATTAATTTATTTGCTTACTCTTCATGCCCAACTGTACAAAAAGGAGTGCAAAGTTGCAAAAGTTGTTTAAGTAAAAACCATTTAAAATAAACCCACCAGGAAAACAGTACCCACCAAAATCTCTACTATCTATAGGTGTTTAATGTAGCATATTGAATAGTCATAACAATACAAAACTTAGTACATTTTGTTTAATAACATACCTTGATAAGTTTCTCTCGTATTTCCCACGAAAATATCCCGGGATTCTGTCTCTTAAGTTCTTCGATTCTTGCTTCTACTTCGGGTGTAGCGACTCTCGGTTTTGAACCTCCAATCACGCCTGGTCTTATTGAACCAGTCTCCTAGGCGAGAGAGATTGTTTTATTATAAGAATATTAACATTTACTTTACATACTGAATATTTTCGTTAACTAATAAAGAATCAATAGAATATAATGGCTGGTAGACAATGCCTTCAGGCATTAAATGGCGGGCCATTGTGCAACTTTGTGCAACAAAGTGTAAATAAATAAATATAATAGCTCAACAATATAAAATATACGATCGTCAAATATTTTAAAATCCTAAAACAATTGCGTTATACTTCTAAAAGTAAATACTTGGACTAAAATTCTTATGTCAGATAACAAAATGCTTTGTAAAAAGAATAACAAAATGTAAATACGAATGTATAGTTTCTTAAATTGACAGTACAACCTCTCCGATGACACTGAGAAAACATGATACTATCGTATTGCTTTTCATTGACCACCTTTTCACCTTAACTTAGTTAAACTTTCAGCTTAAAATCAAATAGTCTAGGCAAAAAAAATATTATGGCATCTAATACTGTTTGTATTTTACTAGGTCATAAGAGCAATTTATGCAATACAAAGTACCCTTAAGCAATCTTTTGCCTAAGGGTACTTTAACTGAATATAAATGTACTAACATTCAAATTCAGTTCAATTGATAATGTATTTATGAAAAATCTGGGGCGAAATATTTGAATCTTTGCTAATATTGACACAGTAAAAATATCTTCGAGCTTTTACGCACTATATTTGTGTACTTATGTTAATTCTAATCTTTTCTTTGATAAATATAGAAATTGTTTACTGTATAATGTGTTGATTTGGAGATTTTACATATATGTATGTCTTAAAAGAAATATTATATTGTGAAGAATAATAAAATAATTAGGTTATATTGTTAACGCAAAAAAAAGTAGGCATGTATTATGTTGTTACTCAATCACGCTTAAATGGCTGGACCGATTTGGATGGAATTTGTATGAAGCTTTCACCCTGGACACACATACCTATAGATTTCTATCCCGAAAACGTCAACAAGGCGAGCAGAGCCACGAGAAAATACTAGGTATAAAGCAGAGGTCGTTCCCTATACTCGTAAAGCGTGGCGAAATGTTTCCTGAGCGAAACAATCGCCATTATTGTGATGTATACAGCGTGTAGGAGCGGTGGTGAAAACAAACCTTCAGGCTCTGCTGAACAGCATATCAATGGCAATTGTTTGATGGCTGACCAGTCGATATAGTTAGGCAGAACATTATCTTTTTATTTACTATATTATTATCGGCATGAATGATAAGGAACTTTGTATACAGGTTGCCTTTCGCGTTAGTAGACATAATAGCAAAGCAATGTGAATGTGCTATCGTATATAATAATACAAGGGACACGGCAAGGATAAAATTGTTTTTTTTTCAAATTGTATATTTTAGTTATTACTTTTATTCCTATCCATTTACTCTGTGTCGTAACTGTTTCAGATCTATTGACTGAAATCTTATAAAAGTTCATTATTAAGCTATGTAGAGTTGATATAAAAGCAATGGGACTTAAATTGCAATTCCAAGGGTTTTACACTAATGATGAAATTGGTTTAATCGTTAATTGCGTATGCAGCAAAGATACTCGTACTTAAAGCAATCCCTAGATGGATTTTATAATACTATTGGGATGGAGTAAGTGACTTTGCATTCCTTGATCAGCAATCGACATTGATTAAGAAGTTTTTATAGTTCAAGTACTAAGAGTACAGCATTGAAGTAAAAAAAAACAGAGATCGGTTTTTAAAGAATTTAATATGAAATGGAAGCTCTACTTTATTACTCGAAATTACTAAGGATTTGTTTATTGCTAATACTAGATTTAAGCTGACAAAAATATGGCAATAATTAAGTTAATATATTATGTATAGTTAAATAAATAGATAATGTTACAGAAACTATGAATCTACTAACAATTATAATGTTAATTTTATAACGATGATCGCGGTAACGTGATGGACAATTATTAGAAGCTATTATATTTAAAATTGATTCAAATTAGAAAACAATTATAAATTTGTTTTATGTTTTTGAGGAAGTTCGGTATCATGTTGTTAATATTTAACAATAGGATTTATAATGTATTTAGTGTTTTTCGTTTAAAAGCTTTAAAATTATTGATTAAAAATATGTAGAATTATTTTTAATGAATATTAAAGTTTGTTTGTTGCACATGAATTTGGTTAAAGTTACAATTAAACCCCCTTACTCATAATCGCCTCTTAAATTTTAGTCAATTGATTAGCTTAAATTCTTACGGATTTGTTTGGTATAAGGTTGGTTTTTTTAATAAAAATCTTGCTAAACAGAGGCGTTTATGAGTAAGGGGGTTAGAATGTAACAATGTGTTTCTTAAACTTAACCAAAAGATGTCCGCTACTGAACATATTAAGCCTCCTTAAAATGTTTCTACGTATTAATGACAATAGGTAAGACTTCTTAATCCTTTGGTTCCTTAAAATCGTTAAAATTCGGTTAAGTTAACTTTAGTTGTCAAACTGTTTTACCTATTGTATGTCAATGTGACAACTAAAGTAAACTTAACCGAATTTTTAACGATTTTAAGGTACGAGAATTGACATGCTGGTTAAGATTACGGAATTATAACCAGTGCTGCAATGAATCATGATGTCTTAACCAGATTTTTTATGGTGTTTACCAGAGTCTTTTTTCTGGTAAAAGCATAAGTGAGCTATATATTTATGTTTTGTGTTATATTAAATTATGTATATTTACTCACCTGGTATCTATTGAGTATCTTGGAGACGCAGCCGTGTGAAACCCTCAGCTGTCGTGAGATGACGCAGGGCCTGACGCCCGCAGCTGCCATCTCCACTATCTTCAGCCTGATGTGGTTCGGCAGAGGACGACCATTGATGAACAGTCCACCCAGTTGATTGACGCGCCCTTGACCTGGTGTCAGGAAATATTTATGAAGATCTCTTACTTATAGTCTAACTACACAATATTTAGTATTTGTTAAGCTCTTTATTATATCCGTGTGGTGACGGAGTAAGAATACAATGTCACCACCCCATCTCATCCCATGGGTGTCGTAGAAACCGACTAAGGGACTCTCTGTGAATATTACCTTTACATAGAAAGAAGGAAAACTTGAAATTCAACCCTATATCAATCCGTCTAGCCAGCGTGGTATTAGTAGGCCAAGTATCCCACCGTCACGGGAGGAGGCCCGTCCCTGCAGTAGGAGATTAATGGGCTGTTATGATGAAGCTAATTATTTATGTTTCATTACCTTAGTATTAAGATACATTTAAGTTATGTATTTCTTAGTAATAATTAATGAAGTAAACGTTGCGTGAAATTATTAATTCTTTTATTTATGTAATTAAAATAAAATGTTTCTCAAAAACTACTAATATAAATTGTAATTTTAAAATTTATTTTTTCCTAATGTTATGTAAAACCTTAAAATGTGAACATGCTTAGTAGAAATTTAAAAATGATATTACAAAATTTACATAAAAACGTAAATAAAAATCAAACATGTTGACGCCGATTACATTTGTCTAAGCAAATTGATTACATTTGTAACTTTATTGGTATTCTTTGAGATATCTTATAGGTAACTTAACATTAAACTACTTAAGTATGGCTCGGCAGACATACTTAATTATTGCCTTGAAACATTTTTATAAGAATTTTTTATACAATCATATATTGTTAATTGCTTACAATACAAAAATACTATAAGCTCTATGCAGTAGAGTTTTTCCTTCGTTAAAAAGAGAGGATATGGATGACATAAAGGAGCAAAGAAATAGTAACATATTGATATTTGTACCATAATAAGTAAAAATTTATTAGGTAAATAGATCATAAATAAAGGTATACAAAAATGTCTGAATAAATGCTTAGTAATTTTAAAGACTTTATCAGACTTATAAAGTGGGTAAAGTTGCAATTTCCTCTTGGTCAGTGGGTACCCCTCGCAAGGCTTTGCTGTTTTTTCTAATTAACATCCATAAACAAGGCGGGTAGTTAATGCGGAAGTTTTGCCTTTTATTCAGTTTATATGATACACCGATGGGTATTCATTGTATTTGAATTCTTATAAGACTCCGCGGGATAGATCGAGCTCATTTATAAATTAAGTTACACATAAAGTCAGAATAAAAATTGTTCATAATATAAAAGCTATAAAAAAACTTAAAGATAAATTTACTCAAACATATAAATTACCAAAAATAATATAAAAAAAACTTATATACCCTTACCTACCCACACATCCATACCATTTTGGTGTCGCTCCATAATGGTATGAGATTCAGTGCAATTCCATTTAATCAATAACACATAGAACTGTCACTGCCGGTACATTTATCGTCCATTATACTATCACACATCCGTCAATGATATCAAACAAAAAAACATCACGTCAAACTATACCGGCAAACTTTAACACCGTAAAACTTGTTTAAAGATAAATAACTATTTACTTTAAATTAATCGAATGATATTAAAACACATAATTTAAATTGATTATCACCCATTTGTATTTACATAATTTAAAAGACATGTTTAATTAATTACGATCTTATAAATATTGTGATCGAAATAAATCTTAGTGTTGCGACGCGTTCGTTTATAGACGTCGGTTTTATCCAACTATAGTTATGAAGGCTAAAGACGTATTTTTTTGGGATTTGGAAAAAGATCGATAGATCGTTTTATCTTTTTTTAGTGCGCGTGAGTGCAGTAGAAGAGGTTTTGTTGAGAACTGAGAGTGCCTGTGTACGTACGGATACGGGTTATTTTAGTGGTGTGCGTGAAGGAGGCAGTGTAGAGGGCTTTTGCTGTCGTTGTGTTTGTGAGTGCATGGTATACTCCCACTACACGAGTGTGAATCTGTAGTAGAGCCATGCGGTGGGGAGCTTGAGAATTGACGTTTTGTCTAAATGTTTATATAGAGTTTATTTGCTTTTTTTTAACTTATTTCTCTTAGAATTTATTGGGACAGTATTTTTGTAGTAATACTCGTATATGATATTACCTTGGATGACTCGAGTAGGAGCTATGAATCAAACAAAGTACAAGCCTGAAATATGTAATTACTAACTACTGTTGCCCCAGAAAGACTGAATTACATGTATTTAAAAGGGTAGGTACATTTTTAAATTGGGCCTGTAGAAATCAAGATTGATTAGGTTAATTTAAAACAATAAGGAGTTTCTGTACTGGTTTTAGTTGATTTTCTAATTAAAAAAATATTATGAAATAATACATTAGACGATATTTTAATGATTTATATACCTACTAAAAGTTTAATTTCGTATTTGTAATAAATATATCGCTTAAATAAGCTTGGAAAATTTTACTTTTATACAAAACCGAATCAAACAAAACCTATAAAAATTATTGGTAAAAAATATTGTTTAAGGTAAAGAATAGTATAGCAATCATGAAGAAAATCTTTGTCACCCGAGCGCGGTACCAAAACAGGCGCTTACGCAGCTGGAGGGGACAAGTTCTGCCCATTCACAGCGTACTCACAGAAATATATCTATCCTCTTCTAATAAACTATGTTCGGCATTTAAGATGTCTTTTATTTCGTTTTTGGATAGTTGTGTGTAATACTTATACTTTCAGTTGGATTAGCTGTGATGGACACTTGTCAAATGAAAAATATGTACCTATTGGTAAAAATGTCATTGTGTATGTATTTATGATGTTTATTAATTTATTTTATTTCTTGACATTTATTTTTTGTTAGTTATTTATTAATGTCTGTGTTCAACACTTGTATTTTAGTCATAAATATAGTTTAACGGGGAAAGGGATTACAAATCGGTGAGTCACCGCTCCTTATTATTCTGTGGGTTATAATTAATATCATTTCTCTAAACTGAAGAAGGAAATCTGCTCATAAAACAACTTATTCCATTTAGGGAGCGTGGCTCTAGTAGTCTAAGATTCTTATTGCGTCAGTATAAAGCTCTTGAGTAAAGTATAGTGGAAAGCTTGTCACCCTATTTTAAAATATACCTAATAATAATAAATGCAAGACTTATTTTATAGTTATCGCATGTAAATTTTAGACTAGATTAATTTTAATAGAACAAGAAGTTCTTACAAACTTAAAGCTCGTTGCGCTTTTGGTTCTTTTTAGTAATCATAGATGGCGGGAGTGTGAAAGGTATTATACTTAAAATAGTTTGTTGTTGTAAGCTTTGGTTATGTACAATGAACATTTTGATTTGAAGTATTAGGACGTTATTAGATGTAAGTAAGTAGGTAGAATAACTATAGGGTATAAATAGCTATTAGAGTTTTTTTATGTGCCGAATGGTTGTAATTTAATTGAAAATTTGTTTTAACTAAATAAAGAAAAGTTCAAACATCATCATTCAAAGTTTCTCATTTACAAAGTTCTCATAACATTTCCATTGTCTAACGTTCATATCAGCCTATGGACGTAACGTAACGTACGTAAATTATAAAAATATTAAATGCCTCGGTAGCACGGTTATTGCGGTTGCGGCTGGCGTGCACAAGGTCGCGGGTTCGAATCCCACGCAGGACAAGAAATTAACGGAAAAACTATTATTGTTTGTCCATTAATTTCATGTTTGTAAGAATTCTCAAACACAGAACTGCATCCCTTGTTCGTTGTTTATCTTTTTCAAATACGAAAATAGTAAATAATAATAAATAATTATTTTAGCCCGATTTTATGTCATAGGATATTTTACCCATTCGACATTTGTTTAATCACACTATCTAGATTCTAGAAAGATACAATAGTATTATCTGTCTCTTATAAGAAAAGCTACATAATCTAATATTCCTATCTCGACCTTTGTTTAAAAGCTTTCTAGTGAAGACGCTTGTTAGTCGAAACAAAAGATGTAAGGTTTTCATATATACTGAATAAGAAAGCTTTGCCGTTTATCAATGGTATCATAGCCATCTTATCAGACGTAAAGAAGTAGCGATCTATTCCGAACTAATACCATTGGTATCGCGGACTAGTCAAGGCCGTGTAGGATTTTAAACTATCATGTTTTCTTCGTAAATATTTTCTTTAACAGTCTTTATAAATTTAGTAAAAAAAAAGTAAATAATAAATAAATAAAATAAGCAGTCCTCACACATCGCCACCTAGTCCCAAACAAAGCAAAGCTTGTACTATGGTTACTAGACAACGGATAAACATACTTAAATTTTTGTTTTTTTGTAAATACATACATATTATACATAGAAATAGAAACACTCACACAAATGCAAATAATCATGTTCATGCACACAAATATTTGCATTGCGCGGGAATCGAACCCGAGACCTCTGCGTAGCAGTCATGTTGTATAACCACTTCGCCACAGAGGCCGTCAAATAGTAACAAAGATTTTAATCTTTAGCTGTAGGTATATTTTACATCAGTCACGTACATTTTCTTGTAGTTATAAATTACTTTTCACCCTAATTACAATTTATTTGTTTATCAAAATTTAAATTGCGCGCCTTTAGCTAGCAGTTGCAATTAGTGTGTAGGCTTTACTGATAATATAAGTACATTACAATTTACAGAGCTAGCAAATGTTGGTGTACCTGAATATAAATATCAGTTGAGGCTAATAAATGTACTTTATTAATGCCAAAGATCTGCAGCAAGTTAAGCCTTGTCATTTCACTAGCTACTGTACTCCTACACCTCAACACAGTAGAATTATTATAATTTATTGCTTGTTTGTGTATATTGTTATTATTACGCCAATAACTTGGCTAAATATGTAGATCTATAGTTATTGTAAGACCTATTATGTATGCACCATATTTTAATGCAAATAAATATCTTATCTTATCTTATTATCCGACTAAAATAAAACCTTCAGTTATTATTTCTACGATAGCGAAAAATAAGGAAAACTCGAAGTAGCTATATCAATCCCTTTGGCAAGCATAAAGTTAGTAGGTCAGTTTCCTCCAACACTGAAGGGTCTCGTCCCAGCTGTGAGCAACATAATTGGCCCATTTATGACAAATATTTGTCACGTTATCGTGTTTCTTTCCTAGAAACCGTTTCTAAGTACGTACGTAAATATAACTTATTAAGAGGCAATAAATTTCACGGAAACACATTTTATTGTATCATTAATGCCACTTACCAACAAAACATGTCTCTGAATAAAATTATACTAAATTTGTTTTTCTTTTATCCTGTTTATTTTTGCAACTGAGCGAAGAAGTATACAGGTACAGTATGTATATAGTATAAGTATGTTTATCTGTTGTCTAGCACCCATAGTACAAGCTTAGTTTAGGACTAGATGGCGTTGTGTATATGGTGTATATTATGGTGATGGTGTTGATACATTTGTATGAGGAATATTTATTATTTATTTATTATAATTTTCTTAGAAATGTATTCACAAAATAAACATTTTATTAAAATATTTTGTTGTTGTAAAAGAAATGATGATAAAAGCCACGTTATTCATTTTAATTGTTATTGTTAGTGACCCACAGTAGTAGTGACCACTGGCAGTTAAATAAAATGTTGTGTACATTCTCTTTCCTAAGTATATGATCTTAACTTAGACCTCATAATCAATAACATAGACTCACATACTTAGACCACGTACAAAATACTAAGTATCCTAGTAAAAGCCGTCTAATGGAAAGTTTACAAATATGAAATAAATGAAATTAAATTGAGGAAAACTTGACACAAATCCCTGTATCAATCCGATTTATTCAGCACTGTATTAGTAGGATAAGTTTAAATACGACAATAAAAGAGTTTCGTGGGTGAGTGGTCTGTTTTAAAGTAATAACTTGCCAGTACTAAATAGTACAGTAAAAGACAAAGCGAATAAAAAGTTTAGCTAATGATAAGAACTAGAATATAGGTTCATATAAAGAGTCACCCTCGACTGCTATCGTTTGCCGGATACAACACACTCCGTTTAGATACGGTAGCTTATTATTTATAATAGAAACAGGGTTTGTTTGTTTTACTATTAGTTTTTAGATAAGAAAAAATAAAAAGGCCCTGCGGGGGAAAAAAACTTTTGCACGTGTGGTGATAAAGTAATATTAGAAAAGACGTAATCACGCCAAAGAATTTGCCTTAATCATAAAAACTCAGAACTGTAATTTAAAATGGACTTAAAGTCCATACAAGAAAATTAGTTTTTCCACGCTGTCTATATAGATTCGTAATGGATTTTTAGAAAACCTTTCGCAGACAGTCCTCTACGACTTTTAGCTTATGCTATTCCGTCTTGTAAAAGTTGTCCAGGAGATCTTAAACGCGTAATATCAATGCGAAACAATGTAAGCTCCAAAGAAATTCTTTACCTTGAGAAAAGTCTTGCCAGCGTCATATAAGTAAGCCAATTATCCACAACTCTCCTCCTAGACGAAAACTTGGCATTCCCCTTTCCTTCAATGAGATATTTAAGACAGGTAAGAAGATATATTAACCTTAATGTATACAATAACAAACAGGCAAGGTACAAAATCGTAATTTGAACGGTGTCGGCGTCTGGTAACGATGGAAAATCGACTTAAATTGCCATAATTAATTTATTCCAAACAGAATCGGCCTCACAGACTGCCTTCAAAGCATTCAATTTTGCATTGAATTTGTAATTTTCACGGCACAATAATTTATAACTGTATAATTTAGTTTTACTGTTTTTTTTGGCTTTAATCTAACTAAGTACTTGCTGAAAGTTCAGATGAGAATGTTTTCTCACGGTTTTGGAAAGTAAATAAGTTTAATCTAGCTTTCTTTTTGGAGTTAAAGAAAATTCTTCATAGTGTTAGACAAAATACACAGTGCTCTTTTTACATTTTCCGCTTCAATTGCTCTCAATAAAATGTGCTATGTTTTTATTTGATAGTTCTTATAATTTGTTATATCTTTTATTTTTAGCTTACATTTTGTTCTGGTTGATTAATAAATAAAGTAATATTATTAAAGTTTAGCTATTTATTAAAACTGTACTTTATAATTAAGTTTTCGTTATTAAACCTAGCACAGAAACCAAATTTTTGCAACAACAAAATGGATAGAATAAATAAATCCTAGAGGTTTAGGAGATTAAGAATAAGAGTCTTAGGGATTTCAACTTAACAATAATTAATTCTTGTACTTAGCAATTATGAAAAACTTGGTACAGAATCCTTTAAGTTCTGTAACTTACATAGAAACCTTTACTAATAACATGCTTTTTTGAAGTCCCTTATAAGGATTAAACTAAACATTTTCATTTTTCGAATTAATCTCAGATCGCGTAATAATACCGCAATGTAAATAGTCTCGGACTAAGACAAATCCCAGTAAATTAAAAGATTTTAATGAAAAGTCTAAGATTCTCGTTTA
Source organism: Schrankia costaestrigalis (assembly GCA_905475405.1). Classification (NCBI taxonomy): domain Eukaryota; kingdom Metazoa; phylum Arthropoda; class Insecta; order Lepidoptera; family Erebidae; genus Schrankia; species Schrankia costaestrigalis. The sequence continues at coordinate 9,023,027 of FR997843.1, read as the reverse complement.
ATTAATATCGAAGACGAACAGTGACCTATGGAAGCTTTTAATTGTTTGAGAAGATTTTACGACTCGCCAAAAATAGTATCAAAGAAGATACGAATTGAAATTTATTTCATGTTTCTTGTCATTGTTTGCGTTTACTATGACGATTGACGGCCTCCGTAGAGCCTGGCCCGGCCTGGCGCAGAGGATAAACAACATGACTGCTACGCAGAGGTCTCGGGTTCGATTCCCGCTCAGTGCAAATATTTCTATGCATGAACATGATTATTTGCATAGGTCTGAGTGTATGTATTTACAAAAAAAAAAGTATTTAAGTATTAATATACGTTGTTCTGTTACCCATAACACAAGCAGGTTAAGCCTAGCTTAGTTTGGGAACAGATGGCGCTGTGTAGAGATGTCCCTGAATATTTACTATAAATATAATATGATTGCCTTGGCAGCGTCACGAGTTTGTTATCACATAATTATTTGTGTGATCTTCAAATGCCTATTCTGCCTTTTTTGTGTTTTGTTGTACAATGTCAGTAAAGCTTTAATACGACACACAACGCGGTTCTTATTTGCGGATAGTATTTCATTGCGTAGGGTCTCATGTTTGAATTGATACTATTATTTTTGTGATCCACATATGATTGTCCTAAGCCCACTCATTCATCGAAGTCGAGTCTGTAAAATTACCTACTCGCACGACACAACCTAAAGTCCGATTTACAAGTACAGTAGCGAGTTAAGTAGTAAGTTGTTGATTAAGTTGATTTAAATAGATCTACATCCTATTTTTTGGCGAGTGAAGTACGAAGTAGCCCCCTTAAGTAAAACTTAAAGTAGCGTACTTAACTCGCTACTGTACTTGTCAATGTGTAAATCAGGCTTAATTTGTAGCTGTATAAAATAAACGATTTATGTTACAAATATCTATGAACCTGTAGACATCGGAAGTTATTTCCATCGAAGACTCGTGAGACTCGCCGCCTTGTAACACTGGTAGCCTCCTACTTATCAATGGATTCCACGGAATGAAATGCTATTGTAAACTATCTTTCATTCCTAAACGAACCAGTGAATTCTTGCTTTGACGGAACAATATCGTCCTTAATACATCGTAATAAGAGCTCTGTATGTCTGGCAAATGATTAAACTTTTTATGCAGTCAAATCTACGTCAGAGGCTATCAATGAAGTCCACTATGGTGTTTGTGTTAAGTCATCGTATTTTAATGAACCGTCGATGACATGCTATACGAGTAATAGACTCACGGTGTTATTCTTTTTAGCGCGGAATTTTTTTAATCGGCCTTTTTGGGTTCTGGAAATAAAATAAAAAAATACTGGCTGGTAGGTTTTTTAGTATGCGTTCCTGGGTAGGTGTCCTGTTTCGTTTTATTAGCTTCCTCGTTTTGATTAGTTTGTACAATCATTAGTCATCATTAAGTTTGGCGAGTAGGTAGTAGTTTTTAATGAATCTCGGACAACGTATAATTTTGTTACAAAAACTTCCTGGGAAATCTTCGTAAGGACTTAAATTATTCTTTGAGTTTGGAAACAAAGGATTAATCGCATGACTTATATTCCGTCCATTCGTTTATTTTCTTTTTGACACATTGAGAAATTTCTAAATTAGTGACGACCTCACACGATTTCGATTCGGTTTGTATTAATTATCGATTTTATTTAAGAATAACTTTTAATTGATTTACACATACATATATTTTTAGTACAAATACTAATAAAAAATGATACATGCAATAAATAAATATTAAACATAACGCATCTAACACGCGTTTACTTTCGTTAAATTTTCTTTCTTATTTGTTGTTTGCTGTTTTTTTATTTCATCTTTCATTATAATACATTGAGGCAATTTTAAGGTGAACTTAGATTGAGCAGAGAACATTGTTCGTTAAAATGCGAAAAGACATGGTTTGAATGGACAATCGGAAGAATTATGTATTATATAAAATACATAATAAAACTTATCATGTCACACATTCGAGGGTAATAGCTAGTCTAAAAATTATATTTTTCATTTTATAAACATATTATGAAGAGTTCAGGTTTATTCGTAGCATTTATTACTACCGATTATTTGTAATATGTTTCATAATTTTGGTAATCGTTATGAGTGTCCATCACTAAGTAACCATGGTAACCGAAAAAAACATGGATCCGTTAATTAAATACAAAATTATTTGTTTAAAAAATAAGCGGAAGTATTACGAAAATTCATAGGCGTGAGCTGTCAAAAAGAAAATAAACGAATGGACAGGGTATAATATGTCGATTTAATTGTCCGTTTTTGCAACAATTTTTATTGCTTATGAGTCTGATGCTTTTTAAACATCATTAATAATAATATAATCTAAGTCGATAAATGGACTATCACAAAAATTTTCACTAAAAGTAGTAATATAGCAACGCCGGAGTTCGCAGGTTTAATCTACGCTCAAAACAAACGTATATATGTGCATGAACATGCTTTCAACTCCTAATAGCCTGCGTAGCAGCCATGTACCTAATATAATTGGTATATTAGGTACATGGCTGCTACGCAGAGGTCTGGGATTAGATTCCCGCTCGATGCATCGATCTTTGTGTGCATGAACATGATTGTTTGCATTGGTCTGAGTGTTTTCTATGTATAATATGTATGTATTTACAAAACAAAAAGTATTTAAGTATGTTTATCCGTTGTCTAGTACCCATATGTACTATGAGTACTAGACAACGGATAAACATACTTAAATACTTGTTAGCTTTGCTTAGTTTGGGACTAGGTGGCGATGTGAGAATGTGTGAGGATAATTATTTATTAATGTAAACATTTTTGTATGTGTAATGTAAACATTATCAACATTTTAGATTAAACAATTTATTTCCGTCAACAGTACTTAAAGTTAATCTTGAGTAACAAATACAGTGGCAGGTGTAATGATCACAGTCTATTTTCAACTCATTAACCGGAAGCGTCACTATGTGCAGTCAACCGTCGCAATCTCGTTACTGAACCCCATCCTATACAACCTCATTTCCTCCCTTTTTTAAACTAAAAATGTTAATCTTATCCAAATTATTTCTCACAGTTTTATTAAATATTTAAGTAAATTTTCTATAAGTAGTAATATACAAGTCTCTTGGGCACCAATTACAATTATGTTCTAAGTGTTAAATGCTCGTGGTGGTTTCAATAAGAAAAGATTATCGGTATGATTATTATTATCCGTGTGGTGACGGAGTAAGAATACAGTGTGTCACCACCCCATCTCATCGCATGGGTGTCGTAAAACCCGACTAAGGGACTAACCGTAAATAATATCTTTACAAAGTAAAAAGAAGGAAAACTTGAAATTAAACCCTATACCAATCCATCTGGCCAGCGTGGAATTAGTAGGCCAAGTATCCCTCCGTCACAGGAGAAAGCCTGTCCCTGCAGTAGGACTGTTATGATGATTGGTATAATGTGTCGATGTCGGATAGTTTGGTTTGAGCTAAAGGTTTATTTTGACGATCTCTGTTGAGAAGGAGTAAAAGTACATAGCTGCTACGTAGCAGCCTTAATTAAACCCACTATGTAGAGGCTTATTTTCCCACTTCCAGTGGTTTACGGAAAACAAGATTACCCTAAAATAGAGGCTTATATCTAGCAAGCTAAATTATTTAGTAGGAAGCAGTCGTATCGGGTAAGCAATTGCGTCAGATAGTACACCAGGGAGGTATCAAATTTTAACGATGTGACCATGGCATGATCATTGAGATTGGTTTAGTTAAGTTGCTAGGGTAAAAATAAACGGTAAACAGGGTAGCCTGTTTATTACACCACAAATACTTTATTTCATCGTAAATCATTATTTTATTTAAAATATTTTTCTCATTTTCCTACCAACTACAAATAATAGGGCATCAGGTGCGTAATAAATTCAGTATCAATATATCGATAAGTATTGAACAAATAATAAAATATATTAGATATTTTATGTATTATTTATCGTTGTTACACTATTTATATTAAGAAAAACATTTTGTTAGGTGGTCGTTTGATAATATTGTATTATAAACTATGTTACCTATGTAATATTTATATTATTAAACTGTATTTTACACACGTTGCAATTTTTTTATACCGGAATCCTAGTCTATCCTACTCGACGACCCCTACTCTCTCCCTAATGATAGAAAAGCAATTGAACTACTAATGAAAGAAATAAACTATTTTCTTTCAATTCTTAGTATAATAGACTGTCTGTGTGGACACTGTCCGTGTGGTGACAAACAAATACATCGAAAACCGAACAGAAGTTATAGGTCAGTTCTTAAATTTTATAGTTGTACCTACATCTTTTTACATAGATAAACTACAGAAAAACCAAGAAACACAAACGCACAACATCACGATTTTATGCTCATGCATAATATTTCTTTGCGTCAACAGGAAAGCCTTACTAAACGTAAGCTTTTATCAATTTACGAACTAATCTGACATTAAAAGTGACGTCATAAAAGTATGCCATTAAATAAATAAAAGTGTCAACAATAAAGGTGTAAATGATTCAAGAATGTCTCTTCGCGTGACATTATTTGTCATAAAAAAAGATAAAAACTTTTTTCGTCATTCGTCCCTGGAATTTCTAATTTCCGGTCAAATTTAATTGTTACGTTTCTTAGAATGGTTATGTCTTTTAAATGAGAATATTTGATAGTCTGACTAGAAATAAATCTAGAGTGACTCTAAATTTGGACTCAGTGGGGCTCAGGACATTAATTGAGGCTTCTACAATGATTATTTTATATAATTTATCATCATCATCATAACAGCTCATTAATGTCCCACTGCAGGGACGGGCCTCCTCCCGTGACGGAGGGATACTTGGCCTACTAATACCATGCTGGCGAGACGGGTTGGTATAGGGTTTAATTTCAAGCTTTCCTTCTTTCTATGTAAAGGTAACTCACAGATAGAGGGACTATCTGTGAGTTACCTTTACATAGTCGGTTTCTACGACACCCATGGGAAAAGATGGGGTGGTGACATATTGTATTTTTACTCCGTCAGCACACGGATTGTATTTAATTATTTTCATGCGATTAAACATCAAGTCACTATGAGAACAAGTTAAGCCTAAGAGTTTCTAATGACAATGAGCCTACTTTGTAGGGTTATTTAAAATAAGTTTTTAATAATAGGGACGCGATATCTATACTTTATGAGCGAATGACATACAAATAAATAAAACAAAAGTTTTGGGCATTGATGCCAATTTAATTGGGGAAATGATGTACTATAACTGTAAAATAACATACTTACTATACAAATAAGAACAATGAAAATCGGAAATAGATTTTGAAATATGTATCACCAGAAAAGAGATTGGGCAAAATTAACCCAGAACCAACAGGAACAAAATATATGCCGGTTTATTAGTCTTGCTAAGAGAAACATTTTAATAAAAAAAAATCTCCCCTAGGTGCTGTCCAACTATAATTACACACAATTAAAAAATTGTTTATTTCTATTTCGTAACGCTAATAAAAACAAAGCAATACATGTAACGTTATCTAATTGATATTAAAATCTTTACTCGTTACAAAAAATACCATAAGCGACCCGCGTCATGCGCAGATTCAGGTATTATTTTACTTTTTCACTCTCACACCACATGAATTACGCGGTGTCCTACGTGGGCGACGAAAGCGACACGACGCGACGCGATGCTACACACGACAAGGGTTCTATATGATTACACCAGGTCTCGTCGCAGACCGTCACATAAGACACAAGTAGGGTACGCCGTTGATTTGATGGCGTATGTAGCGTTCGTCGCTTCGCGGTGCGTCGTTTTCGTCACGTAGGACATCGCGTTAGACAGAGATGGCACTTTGTTAAATTAATCATTTAGGAGAATATGTCGTACAGAATCCTGTATCCACGGTATGCGTACGTTAGGGAGCTGTTCTCATATGATAAGTGTAATATATTACTTAGGTCACGCTAGACATGTACGCATAGAACATCCTGCAGGTCCAATAAATTTCTTTTTTTTTATTAAAAAATACTACTCCCGCACCAGAATGTCATGCCCTATGTCGCGGGAACTTTTCACAAACATCAATTAACGGACACAGAAAACACCCAGACTCAGGACAATAATTTGTGGACCTCACAAATAATTGTCCTGCGTGGGGATCGAACTCACAACCTCGTGCACGGCAGCCGCTTGGGCTACCGTCGCGCCACCGAGGTCGTCGGTCTATTCCGTGATTGTTGATTTATAGATGGTTATCCGCGTGGTGACGGAGTAAGAATATGTACATGTAATAATATGTCACCACCCCATCTCATCCCATGGGTGTCGTAAAAACAGACAAAGGGACTGTCCGTGAATATTATCTTTACGAAATAAAAAGAAGGAAAACTTGAAATTACACACTTTAAAACTCCGTCAGGCCAGCGTGGAATTAGTAGGCCAAATATCCCTCCGTCACGGGAGGAGGTCCGTCCCTGCAGTGTGACATTAATGGGCTGTTATGCTAGATGGTTATGTATTATTAAACATTAAAACACGTAACGTAGTTTTCATTCATAGCTAACTGTTATGAGCCTTATATCTCTCATACCCCATACATATACAATAAACAAATAATGAAAATTACATAAGTTTAACATGTGTAATAATGAGGGATATATATTAGTTCTGTTGATCCTGGGTTTTTTTTGTATGAAATTTGCCCATTGTCCTTTCCATTTCTCGCTATCGAATAAATTACATTGAATAACAATTCTTATTTTAAATCTGTCGATAATGGAAACATAGATACATTTTTTTTTCTTGTTGGTTTTTGCTGTTGTCAGAGAGAATTTTTATTTACTTTATCTGTTATGTCAGTAATTAATTTCATCATTAATAATAGTCGTATAAAGTTCTGATGTAGAGACAACCAGCACTAGTTTTGATTTGATATTTACTACCTTGACCTTTAAGTAGGATGGTGACGCCATATAAATTTAATTACTTTGATAAATTAAAATAAAACGACATTGTTACAATGATTGTAAGTTTTCATTTACGTGAGCGATGAACTATAGATTTATTATATCTATCTGTGTAGGTATATTGTATTATACTGGATTGTAATAATATGTTTGTACATGTATAAAAAGATATCTATCGGTCGGTCGGTCCTTTGTTAAATAAATTAGTTTCGGTGTCTACCAAATTACGCCTCAAACCTATCTATATGTACAGCACATTGGATCTCTGTAGGAAAATATGCTCTACCTACTATTTAACAGTGAATAAATTAACATACATGAGAGTTTCAAACAAAAAGGGAGTTGAGACAATAGTAGATTATAATACATCATTGAAAAAACTTTTAGGAACACTAGTAGCCGAATACTATTTGTTTTCATTGATTTATTCATGGTCAGGCTGTAGATACAAGGCGCCGACAACGACGGTCTTTTTGAAATACAAACTTTTACGAATTGGTAATGAGGGTTTATGTGAAACATTACAAAATAACTAGTCACGTACTGCCTACCTCAAGTGAAACTGAAGTATTGTTTAAAGGGACAGAAGAATTTGGAAAACAAATAGCTCTCTGACATGGACAAGTTCATTATGTACTAATCTAGTGCAGTGTATACTTGAGTAGGCATTTAGGTGTTCGAATAATAACTATTGTTTAAGTTTCTTCTCATATAAAATTTATCAGTGCATAGTGTGATAAGGCCACATGTGATAAATTGCCTGTTTCATAAGGCGTTCATTAGAAGCGTGCAAAATGCACTCCGTTGCGCAGCGATAACTTCACCGATAACGGTTTTATTGCCTCAAAATATTACCTATTTGCGTATCTAAACTTAGTTTTTGTTTTTAAATATTATTCTGACAATAAAGTGACGATGGAATTTTATTTTATACATACTTTAATGTTTATTATAACTAGGAGAAGTATTGATTATAGGTTTATGTTTTTATATCGTTTATTCATGGTAATAAAAATAGTTTATTAAAATTATGTTATGTTATTTGTTTGATCAAAAAACATTATGTACATACATTCTGATATAATATGAGTAATATTGTATTAAAAATATAAACCTTGATAGAGCTTGTTACCTACCATACTGCTGCATACTCTACATAGAACTATCTCAAGCCACATGGGCTATAAAGACGACATAGTGCAAAGAATTAATGTAAGAAACAGAGTAAATCGTACCCCCTAACTATGTTTATAACTACTACAAACTCGAGAAGTATAAGATAATAAAGAGGTTTATTTAATCAAACTTGTAATTACTGTTATTTAGTATTGAAATTATTATTTAACTTTTTATTCGCTTTCTTTAACTTAAGTTTCTGATAATGACCGAGCATATTTTGTAAGGCTTTTGTATTACATTGACAAATTCTCGTAATATCTTTTATTATAAATAACTCTCACACGACAAACTCAACTAATATCAGGCCAATACATAAAGCTAACATTGTTTGTAACATTTAGCAATAAAACATTTTTATTTTCTCATTAAGATCTCAAAACATTCGTCATTAAAAGTTCTCTGAACCCATATAAATGTATCAATACAACAAGCAATATTAAAATAAGAAACAACTCAATTTGCATACCTAATTTGTATTTGATTTTCCTTATACTACTTAAAGATTGTTAATAAACATTTAGGATAAACCGTTGTGCAAGAAATAACGACATGAAATTAATGTGGATGCAACAGGTATATGAGGTATTAACCGCTCGATGTGCATCCCGAACATTGTGGAAGATTGCAGCTGACTTGCATTGCCGCATGTTGTTCACTTCTTTAATTAACTATCAAACCAGGGGCACTCTCGATTATAAGACGCGGCTACCCGGCTTTGTGCCCGCTGTGCGTACCTGCCACCGTGTTCTAAATTATAAAAATTATTAAAAACAAACGAATTAAAACTCTATTTTCTTAGTGATAAGATTTGTCGAGAAACTTTCCGACTTCACTGGCGACTCGATGTCTCGACTTTGATATTGTTTTTTGTATGTAGATATTAGGAGTGGGTTGTATGAACACGGTCATTAAAGTCAGATTTGGATGTGTAAAACGTTAAAATGTAGTTTGTCAGTTAAGTGCCTACATGCTCTGTTTTTAACTGTGCGAAATTATTGTATGCAATTGTCGTCCAATAAAATATTTGATGACGCTTAGTAGAGTAGAGTGTGAAAAATTAATGGTTTTTTGTAATCATTTTATTATTAGCTTTAGTGATGTGTTTGTTTTCTTTGTGGTGACGGATACACAGTGTCACAACTCGTTCCTTGGGTTTCTATGTTGAATAAGGAAAAAATCGCAAATGTACCATATTGTTAAACTCTGTACAAAAGGCAGGAATTTCCCGCACATTAATAAGCTGTTATAAAGCTTGTAATGAATAGGTAAATCTTTTTCCTTCTTTTTATTTTATAATTGTCCCCTCACACGGTGGACCGACGACCTTGTTAGGACGGTGGGAAGCCGATGGATGAGGGAGGCACAAGACCGCGCAGAGTGGAAGCGGTTGGAGGAGGCCTATGTCGAGCAGTGGACGTCCATAGGCTGATATGGTAAAGCTTGTTTTGTAAATATTTAGGTATTGTATTTACAAAGAAATCACTGAGATCAAGATAAACAAGCATAATCACGTAAGTAAAAATAATGCATTTACCGGTAACCGAACCAGAGCCCTATGCGTTGCAGCCTTGTACAAGTACTACGCCATAGGTCAACAGATAATATAATAAGTAAACAATTCTATTGTTACTTTTTTTTTTATTACGGTATGTAGGAATTATGTGTACTCATATGTACGAGTATGTAACTAATCAATGCGCTAAGGGGTAGATTACGTAACATTTAGTGTGTTGCATATTACTAAACACAGTGCAAAATATTGATATTATAAAACTAAGCTAATCAAAAAGTGTACTTACTGGCCTTTATACCATTGATGTAACGTTCATACTTGTCTTAACTCACAACAGTAAGTTAACTTTTAGTTGTCAAATTGTAACACAATAGGTAAAACCATTTGACAACTAAAAGTTAACTTAACCGAATTTTTAACGATTATAAGGAACGATAATTGACATGCTGGTTAAAAAAAAAGGTTAGACAGAGAATACGCAATGAAAAAAAACTTTTTCAATGAAATAGTTCATGTAATAGGTAGTTGGAAAGAAGTCTTCTTGAAGTGAAAATTGCCAATGCCAAATAATAATTGTGATGTTCAACTTAATGTCATGTACGGGTATAGCTTTGGAACTACTTCCATATTCAAAATTAAGTTTGAAATGCCCGTTTTCAAACCTGAAGGATTAGGTAAGGATTAAGATCTGAAAATGAGAATTTATACAGCCTAAATGAAATTCTATGTATAATAGCGATGAGTTATGTGTTTAACTTTGAAGTCCTAAATATTCACGAATAAAGGTTCAAAACTATTTCCAATTGAACCTTAATTCCCATTCGATATTTGACGACATATTTTTAAAAGGAACAAAATGATTACACATAAGTTATTTCTCAACATGTAAAGTAATATCAAAAGTACTTATAGACGTGCGATATTATGTATATCATATATCATAGGTGACAAATCAAAATAAACGAGACACGCATTCCTCTAAGATTGACAACAAGAAGCACAAATATGAGATCGACATTCAGTGGCTAATGTATATTAAATATGAATAGGATTTACAACACGGCATTCAAGTGAAAAACATCGCAAAAACAAAATGGAATCGCCATTATAGCTTATAACTCAATCAGGGTACTCCAGGCGGCATGGCTCGATAGGAATTTTATAGTTTTATTATCTGCATTCCATCCAAGACAGATATGCTGCCTCGAAATGGACGCTTTGACAAGTAAGAGCTTTTAGAAAATAAAGAAAATTGAACGTTTTGTAGAGTAAATTCTTTGCGTTCTTACATTCAGCTTATCATCACATAAGAAATGTGATTGTTAATGACTTATTGCTTTAATATAAACTAAGAGCGTAACGTAAAATAATGAAAAAACTAAATCTATGAGTCTCTTTGAAGGAATATTTATATCACTTGGAAGTATGTTTAATATAATAAGCCCTAAGGGTGTCGTAAAAATTTAAGAAAGGACGTAAGCAGGAACTCTGGTTTTATGAGCGATTTAGCCAGTTATAATCACACAGAAAAATAAATAACTTTCTTGGAGTGGACGAGACTCCACATTATGGCCTAGATTAAAAGTAATTATTTATAACTAGATTAGACCTTCCTATATTGAATTTCAATTCAGACACTTAATTTATTTCAAAATACAAAATTAGCCGTACGTAATTAGTCTACTTATTATGTAATAGAATCACGTAAACGTCCCTGCCTTAAAAACTTTTCATGATACCCTGCTATCCTAGAAGATTTACAGAATTGTGCCAAATTTTTCCTTGTGAATATGCAACAGCCACCGATAATAAAGGTTTACAACAAGTTTTTACAAACACAACATTTGAATACAAAAGAAGTAAAATTAATTAAAAGGTCATGATCTTAGCTCTCCAAATATTAAGCCTTTGAATAACAACATTCTTCTATAATTAGTATTTATTATGTCAAAAGTACTTATCAGAAATAAGAACTTTGGAAGGTTACTCGTAACATTGGAAGTAATTCGAAACTTTGGAAACATTTGATTGTTCAACTAATAATTTGATGAAGTTATATAAATTTCTTAAAAAGGTACTGCTTAAATGGCCTCATGTTAATTTGGTCTGTTATTTGAAAACAAATGAAGTGATTAAAATATTATTTTGTTTTTAAATCAACTGCTCCAAAAAGTTTATTAAATTGTGAGTTACTAGTGATGAAATGTTTACGTAGCCCTTCTACTTCAGCGACCGAATGAAACTTGGCCTACTTATACCATGCTGGCTGAACGTTTGATGTATTTTTTTTTATTTTATGGGAGCCAAACGAGCCGGCAGGTCACTTGATTGTAAGTGATCACCACCGCCCATGAACACCCGCAACACCAGAGGAATCACAGATGCGTTGCCGACCTTTAAGAATTATACCACGTTTCTTGAAGCTCCCCAAGTCGTAATGGCCCGGAAATACGTTTACGTAGAGACAATATATTTACTCGTTTTTAGGACCGCAAATAGAATGATGATATGTGATGTATCGGATGCAAATCTAACTTCACCACAACGAACCTGAAATCATCATAACAGCCTATCAATGTCCCACTTCAGGGACGGGCCTCCTTCCGTGACGGGGGGATACTTGGCCTACTAATACCACGCTGGTCAGACGGATTGGTATAGGGTTTAATTTAAATTTTTCCTTCTTTCTATTTAATATTCACAGATAGTCCCTTAGTCGGTTTCTACGACACCCGCCCGTGGGATGTGATGGGGTGGTGACATATTGTATTCTTACTCCGTCAGCACACGGATAAGCTAATATTTGATATGTTATAATAAAGATAAAGGAAATTCAGACTGCTAATATACCAGGCTAGTCCGGCGGGTGTGAATGTTTATTATTAATGTAGTAAACCATTTCTTATTGTAATCATGTTAAGTTTGTTGGAGCTTCTACTCGACTTTTATGATACTAGCCGGTTCAGAAAAGTGGAAAACATTTTGTATTCTTTCATCACCATGAGACTCAGAAAACAGTTTATAAATAATGTCAATGTGAATATACATAAAGTCATCACAATTCACAACACACGATTAATTATAACTTAATTATACTTAATAATATTATGTCGCCAGAGAAGGCTGTTTCACCGTACGTAATCTTATTTCTCACAACAAATATAGTACGGCGACGTGTGTTCTGAACTCATATGTAATTAATCATGCGAGCTTCTGCATTTACGTGTGATTACCATTGTATTTCTCTCAATGGACTCGCCCTGATGAGACCAGCTCCCGATTTAATTTCAAATCACAATCATTCTGTCTTCTTACTCTTATTTTTTTCATTACCCTCGATTTAATGAATGTTTTAGTTTAATGGAGAGAACTCGATAGTTCATTGGACTTGTAACTACTACATCTGGCATAATAAACTCGAGTAATCAAGTTTCAAATAGCTTTTTGCACAAGATTACTATCATTACGTAATTTGGTTCATACTGAATGTTTCTCTAATAAGACTACTTTATATTACATTTAAAAAAATGTCCGATTCCGTATCTCATTTCTCATTGTCGCGGCACATCAGGGTAAATTTTATCAGATGTGGCAAAAAGTACTTTTGTGAAAAAGGCATTACCGACATACGCATGTAATATGCATACATGCATGTTGAGACAGTTTTGACGGCGTTGTGAAATGATGGACGGTCATTACGATGTCATTGACATCGTTTGTTTTTCATAGTCCTTTTACTTCGCGTTTCGAGTTGGAAAAAACCGCAAGGCTATTGTTGTGGTCGGCTACCGCTCAGATTATGATTTCTACCTAGTTAACTAGCTAAATAAATGTACTTCATGCATTCATTTCACTGAAATATCTAAATAATAATAGAGTTATTGGAGAATGAAATTATGTTCAACGGGTTCAAAGTATTTATTACTTTACATAATAACGTTCTATTAAATATAATACGATTTCGAGAAACGTGACTTTTGTCTAAGTTATGAGATTCGAGTGTCTAACGATTATAAGTTCGATGCCATAGTCAGTCAACTTTGGAGAAATTAATATTAATGTAACGTTTATAATTAATATACAGATTATAAATATTTTTAAAATAAGTCTCGTAATAGTTTTGATGTCAAATAGTTTAGGATAAAGAGTTTTCATTTAATATAACTAGTTTCGTATTTGTTAAATTAAAATAAAAAGTAGGTATCGAATTTAATCTATGTATAGCATTGGATTCGTCCAATTTCAGATCAGTTACTTGGCTTTGCTGCATCATCGGTGATCTAATCATGTATCAGTGAAGATTAAAACAGGCCGGCCGGATCGCATCAAAGGCGGTATCACACTGTTATTTTGACTGATTGATCTCCTTCAACAAAAAAAGGTTGCATCGCTACCGAGATCGACAGTAGCTGAGAAAAAACAAATTAGTTGGCTAAACCTTTTCATAAAGCATTGTTATTATCACCACGTACTCGCCCGACACCAAGACGTGTTGATCGAAAATACAATCTGCTTGCTAAGTTTTCTATTTAAGGTTCAGAATCATTTTGTGATAGATTCGACTATGCCTTGTGATCGGGTCTGCTTCGTATGTAATCGCGCTTGTCGAAAGGCGAAAATCATGCTGCGTTTGCGACCTTGCATTCGTTACAAAAAACGCGATATATTTTTTGGAGAAATGTTTTTCGGTGTCAGATGTAGCGGCTCGAGCTTTGATTGTTGAGATTCTCATATTTAGTTTTAATTGGTGGCTTTATCGAGTTTACATTTTACGGTCGGAGTCGATGAGAGGTTAATAAGCGGCACTTTGAAAGGTATCTTCGTTTTTTAGAGTTCCGCGTTAATAGGTAGGTAATAGAAATATGACTGTCTGCGTCATCGTTCAGTTTTTATTAGGGTTAAGCGATTTTATAATATTATGATCACCCGTACATAAGTAAAGCACTCATAGTGGGTTAAATAAGTTGAGAACTATCATTTGAATAATATATCTAGAACGCTCTATGAAGTAGAATTCAAGTATGATAATTAAAAAGTCAACATTCGGCATAGTAACGAGAAAGACATCAATATAAAAATCTCATGTGATAGGAATTTTATAACAATTCTTTACGGAACCGTTCATGGAAAATAAATGTAATGTGCTGTGCCCAATTTTTTATTGTTTAGGCAATAGCCGATATTGATTTCGGGTCTTTGATTCCAACATGTTATTGCTTGTTTTATTGGTACCTGGGAACATCGTAATTAACCATATCGGGCCTTTTTTCTCATATTTCTGGATCCTTTCGTGTCTATGGACAATAATCATTTGATGCTCACCTTGAAAGGCGTATGCGCCGAAAATTGGTCTCATATTGTTCATCGAAGACGTAGTTCCTGTTGTGTAATCCATTTTGATGTTCTTAATTACGGCTCTATTCTTTCACCCCACTGTCAATCCTCACACGTACAATTATATGTTAAAAACATTTAGTATCACAATCACGATATACGTAGACATATCTATTACAAGTTTCCTCGTACGTGACTTTAACATACACAACACTTTACGATGCTATTTATTTTAATACTGAAACTTTTATGGGACACTTTAAAACACTATGTTTGAATATTGCACTAAGGGTCTGACTGAATCTGACTATATTTTAGTTGCAAATGTTCGAAGGCTCGATGTGTGCGACATAAGTGAATCAATTACAAAGTCGGTGGCGGCGGGTGCATTATCTTTCGGACCCTTCTCATAGCGTGTATTACAATAGCATTTCGCTCCACCTCTTTGCTCCCCTACCACTTTTTATTTACTTGTAATAATAGTAAATCACTAGGAGTCATGTATGTGTTACTACGTCAAAGGGACACATAAAAAGGGTGTAAATTTATGTATAAATGCTTTACAAATATAGTGTAAGCTAATGATAGATGTATTTAGTTTATTATCATCAGAATTGTTTCTGCTGCAAAGTATGCTTCTCACGTTTTTAGGCAACAATGATAGTAGTTTAGCAGTATCATACCCAGTAGATTTTTTTTTACTTTTTGTGAATATTCTAGTAAAGTTTAAAGCCTTAATAAAATAAATAAATAAATATTCCTCACACATTCACACAATGCCATCTAGTCCCAAACTAAGCAAATGTTCTCTAAAACTGCAAAACAATCTATTTTAAATACGAGTCTTATGGAAATAACATAAGCTATAGAAAAGAGTTTACGTGCAACAAAGTTTTGTATGAAAATGTATTTCCAAATCATATATTTCATAATAAGATCCGACTTGGTGTCGATTTTGACGCGGCGATGGATAAAGGAAATGAGAGTTACGAGAGAAAAATATGTTAATCTATTTTAAGTAACTATTCTATGCAATAAATGAAATTGAAGTCTTTGACGTCTGTTAATTTTTTTATTATCAATATATTTTCTTGCCTTTACTTATTATACAACATGTATATAGTAAACAAAAGAAAAACATGAAACCGTTGAGATCATCACAAGTAGGTAAATTTTAAGACGTGTTCTGGCTATTTGAACAACGATACCAGATTGTATACCAACCACAAGTCTAGTAAACAAAAATAATACATGCTCATTTCTGAAAAAAAATTTTTTATGTAGTGCCTTTATTGATTAAATTCAAAGTTTTTAAGTATAATAATATTGTAAATTGTAAGTTCTCCGCTTATTATACCCCTTCCAGCGTAAGTTTAGCTTTTTGACAGTTCACGTCCATGAAGTTTCGTAATACTTCCGCTTATTTTTCGAACAAATTATATTGTATTTCATGGACGTACCCATGTTTTTTTCAGTTACCATGGTTACTTAGTGATGGACACTCATAACGATTACCACCAATAAGAAACAAATTACAAATAATCGGTAGAAATAAATGCTATGAATAAACCTGAACTCTTCATAATACGTTTCTAAAATGTAATATGATATTTTAGATTAACTATAACCCGCGAATGTGTCACGATAAATCATGTATTTTAAATAATACTTAAGCTAACTATAATTTTATCATTTTAAGCTATAGGCTAATTCTCTTAACATAGAAGAAAGAAACAATAATAAAATGATAATGCAAGTTGATGTAATGATCCAAATGTGTAAAATAAAGTAATTTGAAAAATTGCGAAATCGCTTACAATCGAATGGGATTACATTCGAGATACTGCTGAACGTCACTAACGTCAATCTGTCAAATGTTGTTAAATATAGTGGAAAGGGTATAATAAAAATTGTAAGTCTTTAAACTATACCGTACCTACGTACCTACACAGTAAGTTCAATGTTTAAATGTCAACTAGAAAAATCTAAAACATTTTATAGCAACGTAGTGTTGTTTAAATTGCAGCTGCCAATGGATTGTCGTGAATACGATCGATAAAAAGGCGTCATGCAAATTATCGACTATTGTATCGGAGTATTGTATGAACGGCGAATGAAACGCATGCGACTGTCCTATGGACGCCGCTCGCGATTCGTTTCGCGCATCATTTTTTGGGGATTCAGTATATTTTTACAAAAGCCAGCTGTAAACTCACATGATGTAACTATGCTTTTAAGTATTGAATAGGTGCTAATAAATATTCATGGTAGAGTTCGGTTTTTACGTAAAATCCGTTTAAGTAGGCATAGTAGTTGCCTAAATATTTTAAATTTTATATACTAAATAATATACTAATACTTATATATATAATACAATTTCCCATTTTTTCCCATATTCTACAGATAGGTGCTGATGAAATTAACTCCTAATTTGATTATGTGATTAAAGTGCACTTGCATGACTGAAGTTAGAGTACCTGAAATGCGCCAAACATCCCTCATTAGAGCAATTGTTGCATGAACGAGTGAATAATTAACAGCCACAAACCTTTTTAAGTATCTGTGCATAACATAATATTTGAAATACGTCGATAACAAATGAAAAAGAAATGCAGTTATTAAGAATTTGCATAGACTTTATACTTCTACTGACAAAAACATTAAATTATTACCACCATATTATACACAATACAAAACAATATTAAAATTAATAGATAATAATAAACTACGTAGATACAGTCTTATTACTGACATCAACAGTACAGTATGAACAGTATTAAATCAGAATCGTATAAAATAATTTGTTGAATTCCTTTACACAACAGAAAGTGCTGTTTCACGTTTAGTTATTATGAGTTTTCATTCACACTTCAGTACCAAAAAACGAGTTGAATGAGTCCCTCGATTTAGTTTTTGTTAGAATGATGTATCAGCCTATATGAACAGAATATCCAGTGGCACTTGGTAGCTTTCATTGTGACATTTTGAAGTGTGTCAAAACAAAATCGAGTGGTGTCTTGGGATTAGTCGAGTATTCACTCGAAGAAACCATTCGGAATCACTCGCTGTGTCCGACAATAGAAAGAAGTGGTTACTTTACACTGTTTTTGTTTGCAAAACTATTTTTTTAGAAGTATTTTTATCGGAATCGGATTGCTTATTTAGTCAATGAAATGTTTTCTAAACGTGTGCTGGTTGGTTTTTATAAAGAATTTGAGACACTGTCAGTAAGTAAAATAATAATTAAATAGTGCTATATGGGTCATTCTTTTTCTAAAATATATTCTTAATACCATTGAACTTTTTCCAATGAGTCTTTGAACTTAACTGTGCAAAGACGCATTAGTATGTAGGTGCGTACTTGTAGTGGGCTCTCTACAAACAACCAGTTTCCATTGTTCTTCGTCGTGGAGCTACTTGAATGCTAGGGACCACTTTCACCGGCTCATATGCAAATCGCCTGGACGTTCGTTGCCTGCGTTACAGTCACTAAGATCTTACTGTGCTTATATACTTTATAATATTGGAAAAGGTTTAGAAAGCTAGAAATACCCACTCGTAGAACGAGTTACGATATACGACAAAAAATTACAGAGTTCATAATTATTCAATTGACAATGTTAATCGTATATAAATAAACTTTATGGTAATTCTATAAAATACATTAGTTATGGATCTGTTTACATCAAATTTAATAAATGAAATATAAACTTATTGGTGTCAAAACATTATTTAATTGTTCTTCCTCATGATTTAACAAAGTTGAATGTCAGATTTACAGAAAATTATTAAAATATGTGAATGTTAATTTTAGTCATTAGCCAAGAGGCAAGTTGTGAAGAAGCCGACAGATAAAAAATATGTTATGTGACTTGTGATCACACCGCCCGGCGCACGCCTCGAACATACCGCTAGTGTTTGTGGAAACAAGTCAAATGTGTTAAATATGGAACATTAAGCACACGGAACTATTGTCAACCGCGCTACTGGAAGTAACTAGATAGAAAGTACTATGTTTATATTGATTCATAGTCTTATATTGGTTTGATCTTACGAGCGAATAAATAAAATTTAGCGATGTAATTTGGTATAGTTTATTAATCTGATACCTATATTATATTTTCTGGATAATATTATCTTCCGTCATTAAACTTGGTCATATTAAGCATAATAATATAATGGTGGTTAAAGTAATATTTTTTTTTAGAATAAAACCCTTAATACTTTTCATCTATCGCATCGGAAAAGCGAAATAAATACAAACCTTACTTGATATTCAATATAAAAATATAAGAATAGAATACACAATATATAAATCTATGACACAAAGCAAAACAACGACGTGACTAAATCGTAAAACACATTTTTTATAATAAATAGTTAAAAATCCGCAAATTGGTTTTGTTAACTTTTTATTGACATTAACCAATTAATCAATTATCTAGAGGCGTTTGACTACGTAGCTTAAAATTAATATCTATGTCGCTTCTATACACGTGTAGTTCTTTGTATAGCCCATTAGCTTATTCAATTCACCCTGAGTGAATTGGATTTTCCTTCCTATAATGGACTCTAATCCGTCGGCACATGTCTTCAAGGGCGGTCTAATGCCCCTGTTGCATGAGACACTATTACGGTTTTTCGTAACGCCCCATTACAATATCTTATGGTGACATAGAAAAATTTTACATGTCATTTGGGTATATTTTTACGAGTGTTTGTTTTTCACGAAGGGCGGGCTCATTTCACACGGTGTGTTTATAACGATGCCGCATCGTGAAATGTTACACTACATTTATTGTGACATAGATTTTGATCTTTTACACATTTATGCCGCTAGTTAATTTCTTCGTTAGTTCTTGACTTCTTGACTAGGGATTTACGATGATTTTTCTCAAAAGTTTTTTAGTGATTTGAAGTAACTGTTTCTGCCTTCCAAATTTAGATAATTGTGTTTATGTTTTGTTTACCGTATTATATTTATTTTATTGCTTTAAGGTGATAGACGAACAATCTCCCGCAGCATATCCAAGCCACTGCCGATAAAGTATGAAAGTAGTTAAGTCACATAACCCTATAATTTCACTAGCTACTGTACCCTTCCTCCTTAGCACAGTTACATTTTTGTACTATCTGTTTGTGGATAAAGCGCGCATATATAGTATGCGCGCTATTAAGCTTTCTCTTAAGTAATTAGACAGCTTATTGATAAAGGAACTTACTACATGCTATTTGCTGGTAAAACCTACAATGGTTCCTAGAGTCACTGTTTTTATGGACTCCTTGCCTTGTAATTTACTCATTTTATTTAAAAACTATATAATGTTAATAACAATACTTTTAATTCTGCAGTATAGGTTTTGTTTAGAGATGTCTTTTTCTTGCAATTATTCATCTCGAATCCTTCGACTTTTGCCAAACTACGTGACAGTGGAGACAGCTTGTTTTCTTAGCTGGTCTCCACATAGACAAGCACCTACTTTAACCGACTTATTATTTATAATCATAATCATAACAGCCCATTAATGTCCCACTGCAAGGACGGGCATATACCTATACCTACTAAATATAAGCATTAATTCTAATAAAAAAACAATTAAAACAATATAAACATACACTAATTAAATTAAAAAAATCTAATATATTTATGACAATACTAAAAGCAACATTGTGGTCGTTGCTATAAATATGAAATATATGTGTGGGCCTATGAATTATATCCCCGGAACAGCGTAGGGCATATCGAATTATAATAATTACCGGACGGGACTCAAACCTGATGTGACATGTGGCCTATATTACGACATACGACATTTAATTCCGACATTTTAAAATGCGTTACATTAGTTTTATAATGTTTTTATATGATGTCTCATTAGTAACTATGACTCATTTGCTTGGTAGTAATCTAATAATTTAATATGTAGTTAATTTAAATAAATATTTGCATTTTATTAAGTATGTTAAAATTTCACACTTGTTTCTTAACCGATTTTCGTAAATCATATCATTAAGATAGTTAGGACATTAAAATATGAACTGCATATGCACATACTATAGCCATAGAGAGCATACTTTTAGAATCATCTTTCATGTATCAATTAAAAAATTGTTAGATAACACATAAGAGTATACTTATATTCCAAATAACGACCGCGCACCATATTTCAACCTGAAAGCATTCTAGATAAAAGATACGACAATATGACAGTAGGTACCTTTGATTCAGTTAAAGCTTGTATATCATGAATCAATCAATGATTTTACTCTGTTGCCAACACTTTGCCAATTTGGTCATGCTCTTCGTAATTCATCATAACAGCCCATTAATGTCACACTGCAGGGACGGGCCTCCTCCCGCGACGGAGGGATACTTGGCCTTCTAATACCATGCTGACCAGACGGATAGGTATAGGGTTTCATTTTAAGTTTTCCTTCTTTCTATGTATAGATAACATTCACAGATAGCCCCTAGTCGGTTTTTACGACACCCGTGGGATGTGATGGGATGGTGAAATATTGAATTCTTACTCCGTCACCACACGGCAACTTCGTAATTACTATTTTTGTTTGTTCTCTAAGAGATATCAACGTATCTGCGAGTATGCCAGTGTGAGTAGCATGAGTGGAGCTGTGGTATTAGTTGCTCAAGATTCCACCAACACTGGAGAAGGCTGTTCTGCAGTACTATAAGACTCATACACAGTAATTTGGTACCTTTGAAGTTTTACACAATTATTTAGCACGTTTACAGAGCTTCCTTTGAGTTAATTAATTTGCATAAATTTTGCAAGGCAATTAGCAGAGACGTATGTCGGCGCATCCGTGTGATAATTAACTGCGTTGTCGACCACGTCCCGTCTCGTCGTTAATTCACTACGAACCCTCTGTTTACAATTAATTAGTAATTGTATAAGTCCTAATCCTTAAATAAACAAACTTGTTTAGTGACGGAATAAGAAAGGAAAGCTTGACATTTTACCAATCCGTCTTGACAGCATGAAAATAGTGGGTCAGTTTTCCTTACGTCACTCTATTGTCTTTCTTCAGGAAGTCCATCCTTGTGGATAATAACGGTGTCTAAAAATGATCAAACTTAGCAAAATTCAGTATGATAACTTAAAGAGGTTCAGGAAAAAGAATCATAAGATCGACTAGAGTAGCTCTGATTAAAAACAAATTAATGAAACTATGTAAGAATAAAAGCATGCATGATATTACGACAGCCATACGGCATGCGTATGCTTATTTCGAATCAACGCGATTTGAAAACAAAATTCAGTAGGTAAAGCTCTCCCATGACACCGCTTACCTATACAAATCTTGATATGAGTCATCGCGCATCTAAGACACGATTCCAATACAAGGACGAACCCCAATAATCTGCACGTGCGTCCCACACTGTAAAGCCAAGAGTGATTGGACACACCAATTAGTAATTAGTGCTTTATGACCTTTGATTTTGAGTGTAAACCATTTGTCTAATAATTTTTGTTTCTAGTTCGAATTGGAAATAGAGTTGTGATGGTTCGATGTCGTGAGAAAATGTTGTCAGCTATTAAGATATTGTTTAAGAAATACATAAAGTTAGGCATTTTTATTGTAGGCCCGATGTAAGAATGATTGTGTTTTAGTTTATGGTGTAAGTATTCGATTTTCATAGTTTTTGATTTCACACTTCGGTTTATTACTTTCGAAGGAAGTTTTTTTGTTCTTCCGGAATGATTGATTTGTCGTCAGTCAACACTTTTATATCAGCGAGAAGACTTACTCTACAAGCCCTTAGCTTACTTTTTTGTGAATGAACGTTTTGTTCAATGTTCTGGGCGTTTTTTTGCCAAATAAATCTATTTACAAAAAAAAAGCTAGATTTAATGTTAGGTTTAAACGTTACCTTCACAGTACACTTTCTGCTTATTTTGGGACGTGTAAATGTGTGCATGTTATCCTATCCATTCTTCCACAACTATGATTTTAGTAATAGTGTAAAAAATGCCCCTCCGCGTGACACTTGAATCCTAAAGAAAAAACAAACACGCATGAGCAAATAGAGTAAAGTACACACCATTAATTAAAAATGAAACTAAAACGTTTTGTCATCGTGTGCGGCCCATCAACGCATATTTTCAGCGGTATCTTTGGCAAGTAATGGAGCCTGAAGCATACACGCAACGATTTCAGCGCACATTTCACGCCTTTTTTGCACAAACGCATGCGACGCGTCGAACGTAAGAAGATTCTAAATAGCACGTGAAGTGACAACTGTTTGGTTTAATTGCAAGTGTAAGTTATTAGTATGCTAAAGTGTTCACACCGTGAAATATAACGAGTTGCACCTTTTTGCAGTAATCTCCTTTATTAGGGAGGAGGAAGCTGTTGAATTGTTTATATTTTTTTTCAAGTGTTACCTACCAACTATAAATATTATTCATTTGAAAAAAATGTCATTTTATTTGTTTCGTAAGATTGGAATTCTGTAAATTACAAAGTTTAAATTGTATGACTTTCCTTAGTTAAAAAAATATGAAAATTATATTGACACATAATATTAC
Organism: Schrankia costaestrigalis; assembly: GCA_905475405.1. Classification (NCBI taxonomy): domain Eukaryota; kingdom Metazoa; phylum Arthropoda; class Insecta; order Lepidoptera; family Erebidae; genus Schrankia; species Schrankia costaestrigalis. The sequence goes on along the minus strand of FR997843.1, from coordinate 8,999,465 downwards.
TGACATAGAAATTTTCAGTGACAATTAAAGGTTATGAAATAATAAAGTTCACATTCTTTTTAATTCCTTTTTCTTCCACCCTGAGAGTATTTCTTTACGTATGATATTTTGTTTTAATAAACTGTTAACTGCTTTATACGACTATGTACTTCGATGAAAATCCTTATAAGTATCTAAGAAGTATTTAAATTTATTTCACGCAAAAGCTTAATTTAGAAAATTAAATCAATACGTAATTCTATTAAGGTTTATATTATAAATACATTCAATTAAAGAAGGTTTACTCATTAAATGTCTTGTGAAAAGATTATTTATAAATAGCAACGTGATTTGATGACATAAAATGTTATGTTTCTTAAAAGCCATTAATGTGTAAATAGGCCACCAGAAATTAAGGGTTTTGTAAACCGCAAGAGCGATGAAGCGTTGGTTGATTTTTAATTAAAATGTTGGTAACTTGACTCAAGGCTGGTGTTAATGAATCGACGATTTCTGTTCGTTTCGATATTGCATTGTTTCCTGTCTCATTTATTAAGGGTCCGTGTACATTTAAGATTTTTAAAACTTTAGGTCTTTTTTTTATTGGACATATAGAAAAAAGAACATACCTTAAGTTCTTGTTACTATGATATTTTGTCAAAATATTTGGCAGATATTATTTAAATAAACCATTATGTTAAGTTTGGTGACGCAGTAAGAAAATATTATTATGTCACAACCTCTTTTTGTTTTATAGGTGTCGCAAAAGTCTACAAAGGGAAAGTTTGTAGATATTATCTTTTCGAAAATGTAAGTAGAAAACCAGCTTTAACTCTTTATAAATTTAAATAAACTAAGAAGCACTGTTCCGTGTGGTGACGGAGTAAGAATACAATATGTCACTACCCCATCTCATGGGTGTCGTAGGAACCGACTAAGGGACTATCCGTTAATATTCTCTTTACGAAATAAAAAGAAGGAAAACTTGAAATTAAACCCTATACCAATCCGCCTGGCCAGCGTGGTATTAGTAGGATAAGTAGGAAGTAGAAGTAGGAGAAGGTCCGTCCATGCAGTGGGACATTAATGGGCTGGTATTATATGATGAAGAAGCACTGGAAATATTTTAATGAGGGCAGGCGAACTGGCATCTTCAGGTGTACGTCGCAGATATCTTGCAGTTTCGGCTACGAGTCTCGGAATACAAACCTTACTCTCGCTTTGCAAAAGCTTGAGGTATGTCTCTTACACAAAATATTTGAAAACAAATATTTATTTATTTATTTTATGGGTCTCCAACCAAGGCAATACACATTAGAAATTAATTTATAAAACAACAGGAACATTGCATGTATTCCTTCAATAGTAGGAAACCACAGCATGCGCAAAATATATTATCAATAGAATATAATAATATTAAATATTTATCAAAAGAAGTTTTTACAGGTTGCAAAGTTTTATAATTCTTTTTTTTAAACCTCGTTTGTTTCGTGAATCCTACTAATATTATAAATGCGAAAGTTTGTGAGGATGGATGGATGGATGGATGTTTGTTATTCTTTTACGCAAAAACTACTGAACGGATTTTGATGAAATTTGGAATATAGGTAGTTTAGGGTGTAGAATAACATTTAGGCTTCCTATACCTTGTGGGTAAAGCCGCGGGCATCAGCTAGTGAAATATAAAAGCTAACAAACTAATATACCTTCATCGATTTGACAACCTTACTGTAGATTTGTAGAGCTGTAGATGCAATTTTTTTTTGTTGATAAGCTGCGATTTCGGAATCGATTCTCAAAGTTTTAAAGTTCCAAGGTTTGTATTCATTGAAAAAACCAATAAGTTTGCTAAAACATTGTCTTAAAATAAATAAAATACTTATGTATAATTAAATACTATCTATTTAAGTAGATATGCCTATTTTTAAAGAATAATGTTTAAAATTATAACATTCGGTACAATATTGATACTCTACCCTTTCGTCTATGCGATCAGTTTTCGGATGACAATGCATGGGCCACTCTTCTGTGTACCTACAATTGAAAGTACAAAACCGACCCGTATCTCAATAGCGGTACTTTTTTTTTTGCTTTAACACTTTTTACTCACTGTGTATTACTACTTTTTATTGAACATACTGCATTGCTTACTAGCTTCCTGATGTCCTGATGGTAAGTGATCAACGCTGCTTATGGTCATCTGGTAGATAACCCTATTACTTGTGAACTAACTTTTAAGTAAGACTAGTTACCCTAAACTATCGTTGTGTTTCGGACGACAACACAATGTAAAAAGGTATGCCTGCGGGACTATGCTTTTTTGTAAGAGAGTTTCATCATAACAGCCCACTAATGTCCCACTGCAGGCACGGACCTCCTCACGTGACAGAGGGATACTTGGCCTACTAATACCACGCTGACCAGGTGGATTGGTATAGGGTTTAATTTCAAGTTTTCCTTCTTTTTATTTCGTAAAGATAATATTTACTGATAGTCCCTTAGTCGCTTTTTACGACACCCATGGGATGAGATGGGGTGGTGACATATTGTATTCTTACTCCGTCACCACACGTAGATGTGATAATGATGTTGTAAGAGAGTAAATGAGACCTTTACATTTAGTTTCAATAAAAAAATTAAAAGGTGTTAAACTATAAAAATATAATTTACCGTAATTAAATTCACTTATTCTCAAAAACCTTAACAGTGTAGGCAGTGTTTAACTTGTAGGCGACAAACAATCAATATCTCAGACAGGGAAGGAAAGTTTGGTAGAAATGTGTGAAGTAGAGTCGTATGTGGAAGAGACCCTCAGTAGGACGTTCATGCTTAATTATTACTTGTGATATCTGTACTTAATATTATAAAGAGGTAAAGTTTGTGTGTTTGTGATGTTGTAAGGGGTAATCTCTGGATCTACTAAACCGATTTTAAAAATTCTTTCTGTGTTGAATAGTCTATTTATCGAGGAGTGTCATAGGCTATATAGTATCACGCTATGACTAATGGGAGTGAAGCACTATTGAAATATGTTTAAAAAACGGACGCGTTGTTTTCGCTTCCCAACTAAGTGGGCACGAGTCTTATATAAAAACATTACATAAAATTGTAACTAGCCAGATTACAATCAGTACCATCATAAAGTTCTTATCAATTATAAACAGGGCATCTTTATTTAAACGTCCAATAAAACTAAGTGGTTTTAATAAATTATCTATGCGCGTTCGTAAGGTAAGCTTTGTTATGCAAAGTTGTTTGGTGTGAAGGAGCGTTTACGAAGGCGCTTACGAAACATGGCCTTGTTTACGCTAAATACTTTAGACAATAGTATTTACCTACTAAATGACACGTTCAGTTTAATTATAAATAAAGTTGGACATAAATTTCTGTCTTTTTATTATTAAGTACTGCGTAATAATTAATTGTTATTTATAAGTAATGACTAGTTTCCCTTGTTTTTTGTTTTGTGGTTGACAAGTTTGACTTATGCTCAAAATAATATCGTGATAGTGATGATATTATTTAGCTAAGAATGAAATGGTTTAAAAATAAAAACGATTAAATTTAAATGATAGGTACATATTAAAAAACTTGCAATCACATTATTCCTAACCAATTGAATAATATCTTTGTGTTGCTTGAGCGTATCTTTTACTTAGGATGACTTCTGTACTTATATATTTTGTGACATTGCTTATTTTTTAAATATCTAAAAACTAAGTTAAGTGTATTTCTACAAAATACTCACAAATTTCTAGATTTTACAAAAAAGGCTTAGTAGTTAGCTGCCACAACAACAATTTACTTAAAACCGTTTTAATTAGTTTAATTTTTTACATTATTTTACATATTTCCCAACTTTGCCAATTTTCTAATTTTGTCTTTATCTTGTTTTTTTAAATAAAATTTTATTGTTTCAACTTTCAACAATAACCTACTAAACCAGGGCAAAGAAAATAGGTCATTTTTATGATCCTACTTCAACTTGTTGTTATGAACTCACAACTATGTTACCAAGGTAAAGCGAACTGGTTTGTATTATAATACTGAAAAATCATATACCTACATTGAAACAAAATGTGTCCTATTCACGAACCCAGATCGGTATTGCAATTAACCCACACAAACGTATAATAATGTTTCTTAGTGTGCTTACAAACTCCGCCCCAAAATAAATTTTGACCAATCCCCGATCACTGTAGGCATAGATCGTTGTGGCAACACGCCTCATGTTTTTCGTCACGGAACGGCAACTCAGGCGCGACTCACACATTGTTAATATAAGCGTTCTTCGCTTTGAAGATACCGGAGCCAAGTCATCGTGCTATCTCTTTCTCACTACGATCTACCCTGGTCCAAAATTCATAACTGAAAATTGAACAAAGTCTAAAATGATACCTTGAGATAGACCAAACGATCTGAAATTTAGTGATACACTAATATTGTTGTATATTTTTGGTGAATCTACTGTTTTATTCAAACATTTTGGTACCGGCGATACATCAATCGGCGGGTACAGTCGGCTGATAGAAAGAGACAAAGGATCAGGTGAAACCGTTTCGAAGGCTGCGGAGGCGGCCAGTTTGACCATTTTTTGTTGGTCCGCTGATTGTGAAAGATTACACTTGAGAGTCGAAATACATCTTTACATCACACGTCAGTGGGCACTGAGCTGTCTTCAAAGTAACACGGATTAGACACACGCAGTTTCTTTACGTAATTATGTCTGCGTCCATGTTGTGACAGTGTAAGACTGAAATAGTGATCTTCTGGGACTTTTGTATGTGTTCGGACTAAATTTGGTGTTTGAGCTTATTCAACTTTATCATCGAGTTCTTGATTCATTACGTCCATGGCTGTATCTACACTCAACATGACTCCGTACTTCACCGGATACTCTTTTCAAGGTAAGCCTTCAGTTTTTGTATAATGGCTTCCTATTTGATAATTTATAATTGCCGGCTCACACATCATAACAATGCAATTATTTATTGCTGCAAATATGCAACCAGTTGAATTATTGCTGTTTGATTTTATTTTTGTTTTTGGTTTGGCGTTTATTTATTTGTTAAATTGGAAGATTTACAGGTTCACATTTCTAAATGTTGTGTTGATATTGGTAGAGTTTATCACATGGATGGTTGCATTTATACTTCCAAAAGGGTTGTTGCTATTTTTGTACATGAAGTACGAGTTTATGGATTAAAGCTCACTAAAGAACAATTTGTTCTCGATGCAATTGAACTGATCTATTGGCGCGAAATGGTTTCTTTATTCAATTAAATCAATTCAATATTTGGATTGATGAACTTTATCAATGATTGATTGCTTTGACACAAACTTCACCAACAAACTAACACAAACCGCTTTGATAACTGTACATAGTTTTCTAGTGAAATATAGGTATAAGCAATTAATCAGGTATAGTTTTATAAAACAATTTTATAAACATCTAATGATGACCAATGATTGAATGATACAGCCTTATTAGTTTGATTTAAATAACACCAAACTAAAACTTTTTTCCTATCAATTAAAGCTCAAATTATGTTTTTAAAGCCGATCATTAAGTAAAACACGTTGTATAACCCATGATTAGTTGATATTTAGCAGCTGATTATGAATCTGTTATACCAGTTAGATTTTAAATTATGTTGTAAACCCGGACAACCGCTTTTTCGTGTAAGGGTCCGAAAACGATCGTAAAACTATAAAATCACGAAGAAATTACAAAGTGGCTTTTACAGCTACCAATATAACAATATTTCATCTTCGCGGGACTAAGACAAGATATAACTACCTCGTTTTTTTTCTTTTTCTAAAGTTGTACTGCCTTGTTTAGGCTCCAATTTCGGGAATGGTCAAGGACCGTAAGATGTAGAAAGTGATTTGTCTCTGTTTAGGTAAAACATTTTTGTCAATAATGGTCTTTTGTCATTTTAGAGCCATTGTTAAATGATCTTGATCTTAATTATATAACAATAATGAATGTCTATTTGCCTAATAATGCCTTTTTTATTCAATATCTGCATTATTATCAAGGCCAACTAAATATTATTTTAGATATTGGCAGTTACTGAAGCTTTCACTTCAAATCTTATTAATTTTTTAGGTATAAGTATCAGTATACTTTACACTAAGTGTTATATTTTCTCTTTATAATCAATCTTTGTCACAAGGAATGTAAAATATTAAACATGTTTTAATATATTTGCGTGATTTCATTCAATAGAAATTATTACCCGTCGTAAAAGGACAGAATAACTTTTGTTTTCTCTTTAGTTTTGTTCTATCGTTTCTGTGTATCGGCGTTTTATTACTGACGACAGATTTTTTTCTTCTAACTACAACAACCGTTCGTAAATAATTTACGTCTGTATTCATTTTTATTGTTTTTCTCTTAGCTGTTATAATATTTGTACTGATTTCTTAAAATATTTCTTCTAACTTAAAACTGTAAAGAAATCGACATAAGTCAACGTTAAGTACGTGTAAAAATGCAAAGTAACACTAATAACTTAGAGTAGGTATATTCTACAAGCTTTTAAATTAAATATCCCATTGTTTTCCCCGCGGCTGGACTTTAGAATCGTTTCAAAGGCTTATCGTGTATAAATAACAACGAATATTGCTCTAAAAAGCCTTCGCACTGACGGTTTTACACATAAATCATTACCTTACGAAAACATTTCGAGTGTATTGTTAAAAATGTCACTTCGACTTATGACCTGTTACGTCTAAGGTAAATTAAAAAGAAAGAGATGGACAATATTTAAAAGGGTTGAGATGAGAGAGAAGTAACATTAAAGAGTGCCGACGACATTGGTATGGATAAGCTGTCACATTTTTTCATCTTAGGTATTTATAAATAAATCTGGACTTATTTTTAAAAGAACAAGAACTTATATGTTGGGTGTTAAACGATATATTTTTATATAAAATTATGATTTCCTGAAAAGGTAGCTTCAGTAATCATACAAATAATGCAATTCAAAATACTTAAATATTGCTATTACGGGGCTAATCAAAGTTTTACCAAGAAAACAATGTTGCGATAAAAATTTTGGCATTAGTGTTTGTTAATATTGGAATAAAAACAATATTTTAAATGTTATAAGCGTAATAGAATCAATAACCTGAATTTTACGGTAGGAATACCAACTTTAAATAAAATAGCAAATATTCATGTTTTAAACAGCGCAATCCTATCGGATTGTTGCCAGTTTTGTTTTACAGATTAAAACAAAACTTTCTGAAATCGATCAAAATCATAATAGTCCTTTAAGTTCCATTGCAGAGATGAGGAACCAATGCTATTATTCTTACTTCACTACAAGTCAGACATTGTTCTAAATGTTATTGTTTGATGCTGGTTTTGTTTTACCTAGTCTCTCTCTCTCTCTTTCATATCTTTGCCTCATTACTGAGGATCCTAACTTCTAAAACTTGGCCAATTTAGTACTCCAGGTTTATTTCCTCTTTTGCTTGGTACACAACTAAGTACTGAAATATCCAAAAGCGCTGACTGGAACATTCAAATGCTTGAATATTTGATCCAAACATCCTTGGTACCATTGTTTACTTACCAATTTTGTAATTAAGTTAAACAATTCTCTACTCCTATCCTTTTATTGTAATAGAATACTAATCCAATAAAAAAATAGTAAACAAAAGACAATTTTATTATAAAATGTTCGAATGCATGGATTTGTAAGATGACTCATGTCTGTTGTATAAAGAGCCAACCTGCCAAGGCAAAGCGGCGCGTCGGGTTGAAGCCTCCTTTGAATTATTAAAAATATTTCGATTTTTTAATTCAACTTCAAATTATATGACTTTCTGAAGTATAAATCTGGATTAGTGTCTTATAAGCCTTTGTGATGTGCCGGTAAACATTACAGATCATTATTTGTTCAATGCTTTAAGAACATGTAAGATTATTTACAAAGTTACGCCATTTTGTTTTGTAGAAATTTAACTTTTAAAAAAATTAAACTTTACTAGAGATATATTTAACAAAGACAATAATAATCCAGACTTTTTATTTCGACAATTTTGATTTCGTGATGTTATGAAGCCGCATTCTAAGCAATCATATTGCAAAACCATACTTACTGCAAATACTTATTGTTATATAAATACAGTTCATTTTAATATATTTAAACCACTTAAAAAGAACAAAATATCACGGATATAATCCGTATCATATTAAATCTTAAACAACATGTATTGAGATTTTCTAATGCTATGAGTTAGTGCATAATAATGCATTTGCGTAGAATTTAAGTATGGAAGTTAATGTCGGTATTAGCTGGTATAATATCAGCGATGAGTGGAGCGCGATCAGGACCGCCGCGGGCTAGGTGACGGACCCGATGAATGCCGATACCGATCGCATCGCCACACCACTTGTAATTTTCTCTTTGTGAACAAGAGTGCATTTTTAGTGCATACGATAATACATTTACGACTTTTTAGTTAGAAAAATGTACATTAGTGACAGTTGAAATCAAATTTTACTCAATTATTCGTATTAGTCTGTTTTTTATATGGTTAAAGAGGTATCAAGTTTTATAATCGAATCAGGAAACATTGTATTAGTGACCTTATTATTAGAGTTCAGTACCATAATCAAGGTTTAGTCACATTCATATCACGGGCCGACAAGCGGTGCACATCTCTCACACGCACACATCTCAACGGCGCGCCCGCGCAGATCAAAGGCACCGACAGGCTCTTTTAGCCGCATAATATGACGCGTCCCCCGCCTCCGCCCGCGGCCGGCGAAATGCCTCGACGCCCGATCAACCTTCAGGGCGCTTACTTGCCATTACTTATGCCGATCTATTAATAAACAAATTGATATAACGGATATTTAATCAAGTTATTTTAATCAAAATTAGTTTATTAGGTAATCATCGGTTTGTATTACATCTAATTGATGTGACTCAATATCTAATAATATACGAGTTAGACATGTTATTGATTTTTTACTGCAAGCAAGAGCTCAAAACTGGATAGTATGGACGTAGGAAGACGTGTAAAATCGAATATAAATGTAAGGAGCATAGATTGTTCATGATAAAACGAAAAAAGGAAGACATGAATCATTAAATACAGTAATTTAAGTAATAGTAAAATAGTGACTTCATTTAAAAAAGTATAAGTTTTTGTATCTGATGAAGCATACACTATATCGTACGATCGAGGTGTTGAAGCTTTTAAACTGATTATCAGATTAGGCGTGGTGTTTGAGATCAACATCTAACAGCCTCCAGCGATGCGGGCCTTTTGCGACAAAAGATTACTTTTGTACCTTTCTCTTACACAATAACTTTTAGTTTGTTAATTTGTTAACTATTCAATTTGTATATTGGTTTTAGCTGATGACACAGTAATCGTTGTATATATTATGTAAGACTAAAAAATTAACTCACAAAAATTCTTTAAACATAAACGTAACATAGAAAAGTTTTCGTCTCCAGTCCTGTCAATGTAGAGCATTCATGATGACTCTACAACTGCTATAGTAAATAATTTATTAAATCATTAAACATGCCAATAATATTCAGGATGGTACCTCTTTCAGTAACTGTGATTGTCACTCGGATCAAAGGGGTCGGTTTTCTAATAATTCTTATTAAGTTCGAAAATATAATGACTTTTAAGCTTTTCTTTTTTCCGGATACGTTTGAGATCCTGTGATAGCATGATGGTTTGTCCACGGCATAACTAGGAGCTTAATAATGAGTGGTCATTTTTTATATATTTGATAAATTATGAACAAAACAAGACAAACCACATATATTTAAGTTTAGGTTTGAAAGCGGCAAATAACTTTGAGTCTATTTATTAGTTTCTTGGGCAAAATCCTTTGTCCAACAGCGGCATTTGACGACGTCAAAGAGTTCGTTTCGTGCAAGAAAAGAAAAGAATCCGTCAAATTAGTATATAACGCGTTATGCATACGGAATGAGGTCAAACGGGGCATTCTCAAACATAGCCTATTATATTGAAATAAAATATTCAGTACCATTCATTACTTATGTAGGTACGTATATTTTATTTTCGGCTCTGACATGCCGAAAGGCGTTGCCTTCGTTTGTACAGTTGGTAAGACATTCTACAGTCTGCTTCGTATTACATTTATTCGATTTTTTGTGTTTAATAACTTAGTTTCTAGTAAGTAGGTATGTATTGTTTTTACTTATACGTGTGGTTATGTAATGAATATGTATCAAAATATATATTACATTCTCGTTCCATGGGTCTTGTGATTTCACACGTCTAAATATCTGCTTTTGCAATGTTTATTTACAGAATTGAAAATTGTAAAACTTGTATTATGTTTAGATTAGCGTCCTCCTAATTGTTAATACTAAGTTATCAATTTTTAAAACAAGAAAAAGACCAAAAACAATGCCTTTTACCATAATTTGAAAATAATAATTTATTTCTAAAAGTCTGACATAAACAACAAGAAGAATAAACAGAGAACTCGGTTCGTATCTCTCTTGGATAATAGAACTGATTTGATATTCGATTGCTACATTTTGTGGCGGCCACGCGACCATGGGCCACACAGAATAGTTTGAAGACTGGAAGAAGGCTTAATGGATTGACACAGCCTTTGTGAACGCCGCCCAATTCTAATGCCTATTCAGATGGCATTTCACCTCTCATTGTTAGTTGATTTTTTGATAGTAATAGGTTATTTTATTAGCGCATAGATGCATATTTAACGAGTGTTTAAACCTTCAATCGATGTAAATTGATGGTACATTGTTATTTTCCTTGAGTGCCTTTGAAACGAATTACATACCTATTATATACATATTAATATGGAGTATGTATTGTTAAAAAAATACTTGCTTTGTTTATCGAATTAGATTATACACGGTTAATACACGATTTGCTGATAACCATAAAAGTAATGCTCTATTTACTCTGATTATTTGATTTTTTTTTCTTGATTTGACTTATGCTTTTGTTTGACATTCGACTTCATCTCAGAGGTCGCCGATTCAATTCTTTGAGTTAATGTAGACAAATATTGGCCTCACTTTTAATATAGAGAGTAAACAAGTAAAAGAGTTAAATTTAGTTTTGAGATTATTGATCGATTAATGCGTACCTGATAGTAGTTGAATTAAGAGCCACCAGTTACCGTACTGACAGTTAATAGATGTAATAGTAAAAATATGACAATAGCTACATTATCAATTATATAAATTTACACAAATAATTGTAAGTAACAGAGTAATAACAGAGACTATAAATCGAAGATATCTTAATAATAACAAAGATTATTACGCATAAACTAATATTACTAACATAATATATGAAGATAGTCCGCTTGATTAGATTGAAGTATCTGCATTCAAAACGAGTTATAAGTTCATAATTTTCAATCCGCAAGCAAAAACGTCTAAACATTAATTAGATTTCCTGAACTATGACCAGGTTCAGTAGAAACCTCTACATGAACAGTTATCGTTGGCATACAACTCATATGTAAGGAAAGCGGTGTGGCGTGTGACGTAAAGCCCCATATAAATTTTACTATAGGCACATTAATGTCGCTACGTGAAATTGATTTGCAAGCAGAAACATATTATGATTGTGAAAACGGGGTTTACGATTTATTTACACAATACGATACCGCCTTCAAACATTATAAACTATCACTCTGCTGTTCTTATCAAAGAGTACATTAACTTTCCTGTGGATGTGTGCGATGAAACGAACCTTAACATTAAAAATGAACATCTAACTGAAGAGAAATTCACCTTAAACTACATAAATTAAGCATAATCAGAAGAAATAAAAAACATCCTACATTAGCATAATTTGAAAATTTCAAGAATCGCGTCTATCTGATTGGAATCATGGTGTTATTGACCAGGTGCGATTATGTATGTACAACTTCACTCATAAGTCTGGCATATGTTTATGGCTAATCGTTTATAACCTTATTGACTCCCATTCCCGTGGACCTACAACTAGTACGCTACTAGTAACTTATACCTTCAAACGTTTCCAAGACCGTAAAGTGCTTTACTGTAAAAATAAAATGTGCCAGTTCAGTGGATATTGACATCAGAAAAACAAAGTGCACTGCACTTTTTACGCTAAACTATTCAAATGATTAAGAAATTCGAGACGTACAAATTGAAAATAAGTTTCTTTATAACAAAGATGGAATCTTAAGAAATTCAATCTCTATCCGACAATAGAAGTGATAACCCAAAAGTACTTCGAAGGTTGATGAAAATGTGATTGTTAATTAAAGTTGACACAGAAATGCGAATAGTGAATTCAGAATCTTCATTTATTCGGTCACGGTTTGCCTCTTACGTTTAGCATTAAATGATTGACTCTGTTTCAATTTCGTCTAACACGAAGGCAACGGTTGAACGAATCGGAACACGATTATGTGATTGTGAGAAATTTTATACTTCAACGGTCCAACGGTGTCTATGTCTAAGTTTAGTATGTGATTATGTTTCAAGTTGAGGAGACTTGGCTTTTGCTATGAATAAAACGCGTGAGTAAAAAAAAATGACAGCTATTGATACATTTGGCTACCGAGTATACAATATCGACCTATTGACTGATATATTTTTTTGGATCGAATATTATTCTGAACGATTTAAATTTGTGCGCCACCCTGGTAGCAGGTATTGTTGCGATCATCTCGTGCATGATCGAAAAGCACTTCCGAACGATTAGTTACCAATGAATGTTTGAATTTGTTGTTAACTTCACCTCCTTTTGCGTTAATAGCGTTACAATGTTTGTAAATTCTATTACGCATTGTGCGCTCGAGATCCCTTTGTGATTTTATTGTAGACTTTTTCATCAATTGCGTGTTTGACTGATCCTGTTACTTTCAAAGATTTAAACGTTGTATACAACTTTATCTCAATGATATTCTTTTCTAAAGAAAATTTAATACTATTCGAATAGATTCTATCTTAATATAAATAACATTTTTATTTTGTAATGGCGGTCTTAAAAATGTGAATAAGAATTTCAGTTTTATGATTATTAAAATTAAAACTTGGCTTTTCCAGACCACAAAATCCTTATACCAGCTGTGGTGATAGAGCTATATAAAACGTAGCTATAAACTATCTCGCCAATACTAAAACTATATTATAATGAAGTGATACATTACTACAAAGCCACCCACATTTGTAAAGCAGGGTTGTTATGGACACGTTATGCGTCATAAATATTTCGGGAACATAAAATTAACACTCAAAAACATGAGCTTTCGAGGCACCGCAACGTCTACGACCTCCTACAAAAAATATGATCGCTTGCAAACCACCGTGTGACTCCGGACACCAAAGAGCATAAGTTTGTTCAAACGATATAGTGTTTTATTACTCGTGGAACAAGGTTGAATTTAGAATGAAATGCTTTGTTTCGATGTTAGTTCGGGAATACTTATTGATGGATACAGTTGTTAACTTTAAAAACATAAAGGTACGGTCTATTATTGATTGCATGATTGATATTATGCTTTCGGTTCCTTGTCTTATCAAAGGACATACTTGTTGACATGTTGTCTAATTGATTGGTGGTTCTCAGTAGGGGTCTAGGGCCGAACATGAGGCGGAACCTTTGAGGAATTATATGAAATTGATACTCTATAAATGCCTTCACAAGTGGAACATGCCACTGTTATCTTTTTTTATAAATACTTGTATTATAGTTTTGTGAAGTTATTTCTAATAGAGGTTTGTAGAAGGTAATTTTTGATAGCTGTCTAAAAACTGATATTTGTTAAATGTTATGCAATATAAAACTGATGAGGTAAATGTTTTTAAATTTGCAAATGAAATTAATTAAGTATTTAAAAAATACTACTTACTTATGATTACGTAGGTACTTACTAATAAAATGTTTTTGATCTAAGTACCTTTGATTTATTTTACTTTTGATTGAGCACTATCTGTAAGAAATCAAGCATTTGTATACTAAATTAAAAATATAATCATCGATTTTTTTTTAAATCTACTCAATTTATATAGAAACTAACATGCATACAAAGGCATTGCAAAAATGGAGGACCGGCGGCATCCTTTGTCGTTAGGTGGTCTCAACAGCGGACCGCACCAATGATGTGATTATAATAGCGACACATTACGCACACATAACCACATTAATATATCTAATAATATAATTCATTATATTTCAAAGGATTTTATTCGCAATCACAATTGAACGACGCAACTTAATTATAGCACGATAAAAATCGATGTTAAACATTAATTACATTTTTGATGACTCTCTTTTCACAATTTAAAATCAACAATGAATTATTCAGATAAAAATAAAGTACAACTTGATTTCTAATTACTTAGTTTGTGTGTTATCGGGGTATTTTTTATTACCTACTCATAATATTACTCGTACTGAACAAAGGCCAGAAATAGTTTACATTTCTGCTTGACCTCACTCATATAAAAGAAATTGGATACTCTTGCTTGAGAACATTAGCAATGAAACGTAAAATTACGAGGTGATGGAGGCCTACCGATGACGTAGGTACATTATTATACAATGTGTATGGGCCGTGCCAACCAAAACAGCTTTGCCGCATCTTTGTGATCTTAAACTGTACTGTTGCCATTGAAGGCATAAGTATTATTTGACTTTAATATAGCTACCGGTTTTACTACAAAAACTTTACTTGGCTTTTATAAAAGATTTAAAATTCTTTTCATAATTTATTTCAATGAAATATCTACAACGCAATGAATAACACACTTAGATTAACTCCCGATTGTAGAGGAAATTAAACTTTGACATAGTTAGTTAACTTAATGCCCTTATTATATGAATGAAACGTTATGATAAGGTTTTTCATTTAATCAATTTGTTTCTTAGGTCAAGGTCGTATGAATCAGTTGGGAGGAGTTTTCATCAATGGCCGTCCTCTGCCGAACCACATCAGGCTGAAGATAGTCGAGATGGCGGCGGCTGGCGTTCGGCCCTGCGTCATCTCACGACAGTTGCGCGTCTCGCACGGCTGCGTTTCCAAAATACTTAACAGATACCAAGTAAGTTTACTTATTGTATTTATACAATAAACTAATTAAACCTCACAAATTACACTTTTTTTTTGGAAACTGATTTCTGTAGACTGATTGACGGTATTTTGTTAATAGGAAACTGGCTCCATTCGTCCCGGTGTGATCGGAGGATCCAAGCCGAGAGTCGCCACCCCCGAAGTTGAGAACAGGATTGAAGAGCTGAAGAGACAAAACCCAGGTATATTTTCCTGGGAAATTAGAGATAAACTAATTAAAGAAGGCATTTGTGATAAAAACACTGCACCTTCAGTCAGTTCGATTTCGAGACTTATAAGAGGAGGCAAAAGAGATGAATCAGATCCTAGAAGAAATCACAGCATTGATGGTATTCTAGGTAAGTTAAGCTTACCTCGGGTTTATTAGAACTATCTGTAATATCACTTAGCATTCAAATAAAAGTAGAGCAACTCTAAGTACACACACCGCAGGCCTTTGCTGAATGAAAGAGTAGTGTAGTTAGTTGGAGCACTTAAGCGGTTTCAAGAGTACCGCATTGTGTTTGAATAAAACTTTATATTGCTCTAGTTTATTACTATAAACTTTATATTGCTCTAGTTTATTACTATGCTCTCTTTATAAAGGATTATGACTATGCTGTGGTTTATTCTGAGTCTATTATATTCTGCTGATGCAAAAATCCTATAAAAAAGTAACTTATAAAAATGACATCCTTTTGCTTCTCCCGATAATATAAATAATATTTTGCGTAACTTTACTGTTTAATGATGCGTAAATAACTCGGCGTGTCATCGTAGTCCTTAACGCTGATTCGAGACCAATAATCACTTAATTTAGTTCAAAACATACTATTATTATAAATTTATTCCTATAATGAGACTGTCGGAACGTTTGCAAACTTCACAAAATGGCGTATAAAGTTAATAATCCACGTAAAAGTGAAGCGCGCGCACGCCACGGCAGCGCCCCTTGTGTCGGCTTCGAAATTGTAGGTTATAAAAATGAAATTAGTATCGAAACGTGTTATTATCCCATCGCGTTTGCCCGCGGGGCTTGCATTACGACAATCTGTCCGTACTGCACGTCTTGTGCCGTATAGCTATCCAATATAAAATGGCGCTCCTAATATCCCGGTTCAGTGACGGAGCGCGGTTTTGCCGGCGAGATTCTGCGCACCGATAAGATTATGCATATTAAGTTGTGCACGGCCAAAGTAGTATCTACACTGGAAAAGCGGTCCTCTTTGCAACTCAAAGTTGAGTTTTGAAAATTTGCTGTTCGTGCTTGGCCTGGGACACTTGGGCTCGTAACGGTACATTTTGGTCGCGTGTTTTTCGTGGAAATATTTACATAAGTACGGGTATCCGTTCGATCAGCTAATTATTATTTCAATAAAAACGCTGAACAAAATGAAAAATTTTAAATAGTTGTTTAACAATAATTTCGTATGCCTGGTTGATGATACCGAATAATAGAACGCCTTAGAAAACAAAAGTGAATAAACTTTTCAAACCTAATTTCACTTTATTAGCGACTCGTACAAAGTTATATTTATTAAGGCCTCGAAGAATTCATTAGAAGCTGGTAGAGGCGTAGTCTAATGTGGTTACGTTTAATTTAATAGAGGCGGGCGGCGTGTGGTCCACGCGGTAGTTCAAAACTAATCATAGATGTTACAGAAAACCAACCGAACGCTTAGAAAGTTATAATAAAGAAATATTACAAAAAATAATGCAGTACTTTAACACAGATGCTTTTGTTTAACGATGAGATTTATCTGAAATATTAAACCATGTGCTAAAAAGTTTTGTTTTCTTTCTAAAGGTCCATCATCCTGTGAAGATTCTGATACCGAATCAGAACCTGGCATCACGCTGAAGAGGAAACAGCGAAGATCTAGAACAACCTTTTCTGGAGATCAACTGGAAGCTTTAGAACGCGCTTTCACAAGAACCCAATACCCAGACGTTTACACTAGAGAAGAACTTGCCCAAAAAACTAAGCTGACCGAAGCTAGAGTACAGGTAAATTTCTACTATACATTCAAACAAGTTATATGTATCAATGATAGATGAATGTAATCAAATATACCCATTGTGGCCGCTTTCACTCTCCGCCTCTTCAAAAGTTTGAACACTAAAAAAATATAATTACGTTTATAATTAATTACAACAATAGTATCAGCTACCATATGTTCAGCTACTGTTGTTTTGTAAGTTTTTGTTCTGTTATTAGTTCATCGTAATTGTAGACATTCATGTATTCGATACACACCTTGTAATTATTCTTTGATGAGTAATATGTAATTTTGCACCAAGTTAATATACGGTCTTGAAAAATCAAAGAAAACCTGAAATGCAGTATAACCAAAGTATCTTAAAAGTTGATTCGAGAAGGTGGTCTGTATATTATCTCTGACAGAAGGAAAGCTCAATACTATCAGATATTATGAGATGCTTAAAATTTAGTCTGACATTAAATTTAATTTTGTTTTCTTGTTTAGGTATGGTTTTCCAACCGAAGAGCTCGTCTACGGAAGCAACTTAACTCACAGCAACTAAGTGCCTTCAACACAATGTCTTTACAATCTGCATTCCCGTCCGTCCATCAGCAATACGAACCACCATCAACTTTCAACGCGCAATGTGCATCATGGCAACAGTCGTATTCATCTGCATTAGGATCAAGCTCCGTTCTGAATTCAGCTCTAGCGCCTTCCCTACACCAATCCGCATTAACAGCTCCTTCCGTCTGCCAGTCTGCACTTGCAGCATCTTCCTTGCATCCACCAACATCTACATCATTCTCCTCAGGAAACCTAACACCTTTATCCCACTCGTCGGAACTTGGCACTCCTCTACAAGTCCCATCTGATGCGTCCCCTCCGAGCACAAGTCCATCATCGACTAGCCCATCTGCCAATCAGCCTAGCGCTATTACCTACCAGCATTCGACGTACCCGAATCCAGCTGACCCAGTGTCACACCCATACGGATACGGAGACTATTCAAAACAAGATCACGCCATGTCAGCGCACAACCATTGGACAACTCGACAACTTAGTGGCCACGCACAAAACAAACTGACCGAAGTCGGCGCATGGCCAGAAAATTATAGGTAAGTTATAATTTCCCATTTAAATTGATTACTCATCCCATTACACTGACATAAAACCACGAATTAAAACATATCGATAATCCTGACTGCAAGCAAGTAGCTCTATGAATTATTGATGTGAATCAACTCATATCTGTTGGCTTTATGCGGATGAATATGCAATTACAATAAAGTGACCTTTGCTGCCGGTCATTTAAATAACTATTTGTGTGAACACCAGACTGATATGACTGTTACACTAATAGTAGGTTTAGAAGTTGATTTGCTATGACATCATTTTAGGTTAGTCAGACTTGTAGGTACACGACGTAATGTTTCATGAGTATGTCACGTCGCACAGTGGCGTGAACAATAGACTAATGTTGGATAGAAACTGTACAAGATGCGTGTAATGTAACGTCCGGTGGCTATCGTCCGGGCGTGGGCTTCGATCGCAAATCGGGGTGCGTACGTTTTATTTCTTTTCACCTTCCTTTATCATTAGCCGAAGCGGCCGCTAATCAATTAAGAGTGTAAGAAGTCGGCCATTATACGCCGCGCGGGTGGTTATTACAGCGCGCGCCTCGTAATACGCCGATCCGATCGTGAATGCAATAGGGCTGCGAATTTTATAGTGATTTTCGATCGATTTTTAATTAAACTTTTAGTAAGATATTTTGATATTCCCATGGAATATATTAAAACATTTATTATGACGTGATTTTATTATGTTAGCAAGGTTGTAGAAAACATTTCACTTCGTGTTCTGTCGCTAGTACCTATGTGTAAATACCAAAGTAAATTTGTCGAATGACAATGCGACAAATATATTGTTGCTTTGTACTCTATACGGCAACGACATTTATCTGTGTTATCGAGACAAAGCGGGTCTATAAAACTTACATTGGACCACACACAATATATGAACTTACACAATGGCAGACAAACTAATAACATATGGGTTAGACGTCCATGTGTCGATCTGTCTTATCTAGTCCTTTACGCGAGCTTGATTGACGTAACATATCGCTTCGTCACTATTTGTTATATATGTCTGCCAAAAATATTGCTTTGTGAGCTGAAAGTGTAGCTAATCAAGATCTATATTCTGAATGGATCCAATAAAAGACTAGAAGAATATTGTTTCTTTGCAACATCTTGGTGTTAATTTGCTTTACGCTACTGGTTTCTTCACTACTTCATCAAAATGGCAAAATTTAAAAAAAGAAAGTTGAAATACTCTTAGTGTTCTTATTGTCATCAGAGCCGTCTATTTTCAATTCACAAACTCCTTGTACGCTCCTTGTATATCGGCATTTCGCCAATATTACCAGGTCGTTCGTCCAGCACTTGAAGGGTCTACATAGATAATATATAATACAATAACAATTTATCATTGTTAATTCATTAGATTCAATATATTTATTACTAGTGAGGTATTTGTGTGTCTGTCTGTATAATTAAGTTCGACAGTCATTGATCGTAAATAGTTACTGTAATTGACATTATAGAGGTACGTTCATCATAACAGCAATTGGTCGTGATTCAAATTTGTATTCGAATTTACGTTACACGTTTCAAAACGAAACCTTTTCGGAACAATGCTTTTCTATGTAAGTTTTGATAAAAGGAGTTTTCATTGATATAACAAAACCTATTTTGATATAGGATAGACTTTTGTACAATAAATAATGGATTGGTTGAAAGATATCAAACCTAAAGTTCTACATTTCCTATATTATCATACTAAGTATGTATATTGAAACATTTACTCAATTTATAAAGTATGAGTATAATAAAAGGTATAAATTATGTTCCGTAATTAATTTAATGAATGGGGTGTGAACTTCAAAAGATACGATAGTCAATTGTTTTTAGGGTCGCCTAACATTTTCATAACCAATATTAGAACATTGTAAATCTAACAAATAATTAATTATATCCTCCAGATACTGGGTATACGTATTGACAGATTTTTTCTTTTTTCTTTTTAGTACTGTTTTATGCCATCAATGGAATAGGATGGGGTAGTGACACCAAGTATGTATTCTTACTACGCCACTCTTTTTATCTTCTTCTTAACTACTCTAATGGTGTATAAATACAACACCGAATTTCGTTTTTCGAATTGACAATATCTTTTAAATAGTATTTGAGTAGTTATCGTGCCTTTACTTGCGGACAGTTTAAGATTATGTATGTATCTGTCACCATGTTTTATAAGAAATAATGTACTTCTTATAGGCCACGCTAGCCAGATAAAGTTAATCGTAAATCATTGGTATCGTCGCGGAAAGAATCTGATACATGTTACTACGATCTTAGTTAACAGTCTTTAGGTATTTTTAGCTCATACACTTTATTTATACATCAAAGTAAAACAGCGATCACTATTGATATTAGAAATCTTAGAATACAATACGTTGCGGATAAACAGTAATAAACATAGCTTGCTTTGTACGCCGGTTGGCGATTAATGAGAGAACAAAACGTGACATTAGTGCACTGAACCTAAGCATTATGTTAACGCGAACCTGCTATTAAAACTTATCTGTAGCTATTTGCATTCGACTTCCTAAAGTGCAGTTGGTTTCGCGTGCGGTGTGTGTAACCACTGCTTGCTTGGTTACTTTCCACATGAAAACGTTATTGTTTTCGCGCGCTTACCATTCAAATGTAAAGTCTTTATATTATATTATTTCGTTGGAATTAACAATATGTTAAATAAATATTGTTCTTTAATGTTTTACTGAGCGGAGATTTGAATTTATGATGCTTCAAACTTATGCGTTATTGTAGGGTTTCTATTTAAATGACTGTACTTGCTTTTGACGAAATTTTAGCTTACAGAACTCACAGTTGTAGAATAAGCCCAGCTTAGATTTCTCTTACTATTTTCGCATAGTCTTATATTCATAGACATGATTCAAGTAAAACATCAAATGTTATTGATCAAATATCATTGCTGTCCCTTCTTCGGCTGTCATTTTAGTTCTGTTTAACACGTACTTATTGATCAGATGATGTCACTACTGTGCCGTCTTTAACCCTCATTTCAGTTCTGTTTAATCAATCAAAACACAATACTGTATCTGCGCTTAATTCGTTGTTACCTGAATTAAGACGGCAGCTGTTTCTTGGCTTAATGATCTATAAATGTACAGATATATGTATAAGAAAGGAAGGGTTAATGACGTAATGACAGATGGCCTTTAACCCTTAAAAAGAAGATTGTTCTAACCGTTCTAACTTTAAATTTCAAAGTTAATTTTTATATGTGACTAATGTTATGCCAACTATTTATAATGGCTTATAACCTTGGTACGTTACGATTATATTCATTGTAGTCATAATTTAAAATATAGAACCGATATTAACGACCTTGGTTTACGTGCGTCGTACCTACAAATCTAATGTGCTTTAATAATGTATTAGCCACTATATTAAGTATGAATTAAAGTGTTATTGTATAGTCACGATTTGCTTCCGAAAAATATCTTTGAGTCAACCGTCTGCATACAGAACTCGGATTAAATTATGTTATTTGGTAGCAATTACAAAGAGGCATTAGGGCTTATAGCGTACTATTACTTCATTACATTAGTAACAATAATCAATGGTTTGTACTACCGGTAATATTAATTTGAATGGGTTAAGCGAAATTGTGCTGCAATAACACTCCCACGCTCTTATTTTGTTATTGTTATCTAGTAAAAGCTAGCGTAATGTCCAATATAGGCTTAAATAAACTAAATACTTTTCAAAAAAAAAACTTGGATAAAGTTCGAATAGTTGACTTCTTTACTCACAGAAGAATTACAGACTTTTCTAGTACATTCTATTTAAATTAAAATTTGTTGTAGTTTTCTTGCCTTCTGTTTTGTGTAGGTTAAGTAATATTTAGGCCTAAAATACATTTAGTTATTGGTGTTAATCACTAGTTGAATAGAGGCTGATGGTATGAACCGAGTTACTGTGCTATTTTCTACATTCGCGTCGCAATCGTTTGTGTAGATTTACTCCGTTAGCACAAACACGGGACGAAATAGGGTGTAAACATTATGCCGTCTTAACTTTATGCAATTTTTGTTTATTTTAAGTTTATAATGACTAATTTATTTTTCTTTTGTTACAGTTCATTCTTCGGAACAAATCCATCGCATTACACATCACACGCACATTCGCCTACAGAGGCTAAGTCTGGATATCCTTATCTAGGTCAATTAGGTGGCATGGACATGGGAAGAGTCCATTAAACAATAATTAGACAATTAAATACAAATATTAACCATAATTCTGTACTATAATATAATAAAATAACTTCTATAATATAAAGTTATATACTACATAATTACAGGTCATATCACACCGTGCCTTCATAAAGCAATCAAAGTATTTCAACTATTTATATTTCTTACTTTATAAAGTTTGTATTATAATTCTCTGGTAAGAGAAGAGATCTTACCTTTCCTGTATTATAGAGCTTTATTATAGTTCATAGATTGATATATTTTATAATTATATTGTGATTGATAAATCTTATATTTTAATAATTGTTCCTGTATGCACATAACAATATTTTCATGAATACGGGATGATTAGAACCTCAATTTAAATCAAGGGTGGAAAATACAATTTCGTGATAGTTGCATGAATATTATTTTTTGTTTATAAGTAACCAAGATTTTAGCTTGATCGTTGAGTTTCTATTCATCCGTAAATTTCAATTCATCCATCCATTTTACACAATTCATTTTCATCGGTTAGACATACAATCGTTATTACATATTGTAAGTCTGTTGTTATATTGTATATTGTATTTAAGTATAAAACAATGTAAGCAATGTTGTTCTAATGTTTGTATACCAAGTAAAACATAATAAATTAATAACTTTACGATTTCTAAAGGATTAGTTTCGTTTTAAAAACATTATTTTATTTCTTTGTAATTTTTAATCAACCTTGTAAACTGTGTGTTCTTTGTAAATGTGATTTTACATTTTTGATCTTATAAATAAATTGCCTTGCGGGATGTTGTGATTTTTATACAAATAATGTATTTATTTATACACAATATTATTAGAGTTTTAGATTAATGATTTTAGTTATTAAGCACTTTGTAATATAGTGGTTTACCAACAATAAATGAATGCTAATGCAAATTATTTTTGTTTTTAAATTTTCTGGCAACAACTATGACTCCTGTAAGTTAAGATCTACACTATAACCTCGCAGTAAGCACTCAGCGAAACGCTTGAAAAATTCTGGGAAACTAAACCTTTCGGAAACTACAGCAAAACCTGAAATTAAAAACCACAAATTAAATTATGTGTTTTAATAATGAAATCCAGCTGCCTGCACAAAGACTTGATAAGTATCCCCTACTTTAACTATTTTAGGTTGGGTAGCCCATCCACTTTTATACTTAATTATGTGGTAGAACGAAAATAATTAAGTGAGTGGGTGCATAGCATGCTACGCGTACATGCTAGAAATCAGATAGAGCATTTAAAAGTAAAATATGTTTAAACATGAAATTGATATTTGTTCTTGTACTTCTTTATGAATCTAAGTACTTTAAACATTATTCTTAAATAATTTCCCTATGGCGTTTCTATGGTACATGTTTAAGGTTAGGGTTCGATTGCCGCTTAATACAAAACTTTGTGTTTTATGCACTTGTACCAAAAAGTAGTACATAAGTAAGTTCATCCTATATTTACTTTACCGTAGTACAAGCTCAGCTCAGTTTGGTACAGTCACGAGCAATAATATGTACACATTTTCAAATTTTCTAAACTATCTGCACGTTTATCTAGACATTACAATATCAAAATGAATTCGTAATTTAGAAGAGGTTCCGTACAGTTTTGAATTAATCTTCGAATTTTCAATTTTGGATTGGCAGAACTTTAGATAACTGGTTTACAAAATGCGAAAATGTGTACATATTATTGCTCGTGACTGTACTAGATGGCATCTTGTTTGCATGAATAGTATAAGTGTTAATCATAAATTATGCAAAATAGTAGCTGATGACCGCGGCTTCACCCGCGTGGTACAGGTAGCCTAAATGTTATTCTACATCCTAAACTACCTATATTTCAAATTTCATCAAAATCCGTTTAGTAGTTTTTCCGTGAAAGAGTAACAAACATCCATCTATTCATCAATCCATACTCACAAACTTTTGCATTTATAATATTAGTAGGATATATGGCCTAATGAGGTCAAGAAATGGACGTCCATTGTCTGATAAGATGATGGGGATGTAAAATAATAAACGTCATTACATTTGAAGTCTCATCTTACTGTCTCTGTCTTCGTTCACCACCAATAAGTTAATGTCACACACAAGTATTCTCCGTGTGGTGACGGAGTGAGAATATAATATGTCACCATCCCTTCTCATCCCATGGGTGTCGTAAAACTGACGAAGGGACTATCCGTGAATATTATCTTTACGAAATAAAAAGAAGAAAAACTTTAAATTAAACCCTATACCAATCCGTCTGGTCAGTGTGGTATTAGTAGGCAAAGTATCCCTCCGTTACGAGAGGAGGCCAAATTTTAGATTCTGAAAATGATATTTGACAAGAGTTTTGACAGTGATTAGTTGATTTCTTGATCAGTCATTCGGAAATCGGGGGTTAGACAAGTTCAGCTTAGTTTTAGACTAGATGTTTCAATATACAAGTCGTACCTATTAGTATTAATCACCTTACCATTACGTAAGATAATGAATACTAAGTGTGTACTCGTATACCATAGATAAGTTAATGTCATACCCAGGTGTGAGGCACAGTGGTATGAATATAAACAACGTTGTTAGACCGATGTTTATCTACATGTCGTACACAGACTACCCTGTCCCTCTTTGACGATGATAGTTTGTTCTTGTTAATGTCGTTGAGATTGAGACTGATTTGCTATTTAGGGCAATGGTGATGAGAGAAATACAAGAGACATTTGCTTTTTGGGGAATAGATCCATAATCCAGAGTTCATTACTCAATACGTTTACTGCACCAAAATGGAGCTGCAGTTCTTACATAATGTACTCAGTAATAAAGCATCATTATGGACCCTTTCAGGCACAGCATACGCAGTAGAGAGAAAGATTATTATTCTATATTAGCAAAAATAGAATATTACATACGAATAAGGCTGGTGCTGGTGAGTTTTGCTCAACAAGCAATGTTGTTCAGCAAAAGTCATTTACTGGATTCTATGCTATTATAATATTACATTTAGATATGTTACCTAACGAAGTATTAATCACATTTATCAACATTGTTGATAAAATTAATGAGGCGGGCGCAATACACGTTTTCTTTCGCTCGACATCTCTAAAATTATTTACTGCCTTTATTCAATTAATTTTCGTATGAAGGAAAACATTTACGAAAGTTAATAATATACAATTTTGCAGCACAGAATGTACGCATTCGTTTTGTATGATACTTGGCTTACTAATATTACGCATCCAAGAGATGTTGATC
The DNA here is from genome assembly GCA_905475405.1 of Schrankia costaestrigalis. NCBI lineage: Eukaryota > Metazoa > Arthropoda > Insecta > Lepidoptera > Erebidae > Schrankia > Schrankia costaestrigalis. Next base: position 8,973,824 of record FR997843.1, on the reverse strand, counting down.
GGGTTTCATAAAGTTATCGAGTGTGACTGATTTACGACACCCTCGGGATGAGACCCATCTCTCAGTTTCATCTATGGAACTGAATTTTATAAAATAACTGCCGCATTCAGGAAAATGCATAGAGAGAGCCTACAGTAGATATTATAATTATTTTGTGTTTGAAAGTATTTACTTCCAAGTTGGTTCTATAAAAATTACATCGAAATTAATTTATTAAGTAATTACTACTTTACCTAAAACAGAATAAGAAATTACTGACTTAAAATTGTGGAGGTTTATCAATTTTAAATTAGTAAATAATGGAGTTGTGTAATAATTAGTAAAATATTAATAGCCCTAGGCGTATTGCAGTATACTGACATTTTCAAACAAAGATAATATTTCCAAATACTAACAATTTCATTAACGAGAATGATGTCGGTTCCCGTACGTAACACAATAGAATACTGTCTTTCAGCTGCATGAACGTAATTCGGCACTCAAATGCAAGCTTCACATATACTGTAATATAATAATACTCTTGAGGATGGGTATTACTAGAACATTGTGGTCAATTAATATTGTGTACGGTGAAATGTGTTGGCGGGATGGATTTTCGTATTCACAGAGAGAATATTAGCTACTTGCTTTGTATTAGGATTTATTTTTATAATGTTATAATAGTGGCTGAGCGTCTTTTGTTTAATTCATCATTATAACTGCCCTTTAATGTCCCACTGCAGGGACAGGCCTCGTCCCGTGACGGGGGGATACTTGGCCTACTAATACCACGCTCGCCAGACGGATTGGTATAGGGTTTAATTTCAAGTTTTCCTTCTTTTATTTCGTAAAGATAATATTCACAGATAGTCCCTTAGTCGGTTCTTACGACACCCATGGGATGAGATGGGGTGGTGACATATTGTATTCCTACTCCGTCACCAGATGGACGGAAAATCTATCTATCTAATAAAGATAATATTTCCAAATACTAACAATTTCATTAACGAGAATGATGTCGGTTCCCGTACGTAACACAATAGAATACTGTCTTTCAGCTGCATGAACGTAATTCGGCACTCAAATGCAAGCTTCACATATACTGTAATATAATAATACTCTTGAGGATGGGTATTACTAGAACATTGTGGTCAATTAATATTGTGCACGTTGAAATGTGTTGGCGGAATGGATTTTCCTATTCACAAAGAGAATATTAGCTACTTGCTTTGTATTAGGATTTATGTTTATAATGAGTGGCTGAGTCTCTTTTGTTTAATTTATCAACATAACATCCCTTTATTGTTCCTTCTGCAGGGACGGGCCTCCTCCCGTGACGGAGGGATACTTGGCCTACTAATACCACGTTGGCCAAACGGATTTAATTTCAAGTTTTCCTTATTTTTTTTTTCGTAAAGATAACATTCACGGATAGTCCCTTACTAATCGGTTTTAACGACACCCATGGGATGAGATGGGGTGGTGTCACATTGTATTCTTACTCCGTCACCACACGGAAAGTAAAATAATAGCAAACAATGATAACCATAGTGTGACTTATTCCATCGTTTACAACAGCATTGGAAGTGATACAACGTTACATCACAAGCGAAAAATTGATGAAAGTGGAGAACAGAATAGCCAATTTTTGTTCTATTAAAGTTTGATAACGATAGTCGACATAGAGAAGTAATGTTGTTTTCCAATCTATAAAGCTTGGATTTCAGCCTTAAAATATTTTCCCTGTATAGGCGAAGGTTTGTGCGGCAATCGTAACTCTGAGCCATCCGCCAATTTATTGAAGCCTCATTTTACTTTAGCCATCCGTTAGACATTGTAATCACGTGCATTAATAATTATTCAAATGTTTCAAGGACAACATAGATTTTTGAAAAAATAACTAGTTATGAAAAAATCAAGGAGGTACGATAAAATCCATTTTGAAAAATAGTTACGAAAAATATTAGCTCAATTACTGAATATTATAGGCCGTAAAAATTTTAAAACGTATATACTCGGCATTCTCAAAGCGCTAGGCGTAGGTACACAGTACAGTCTTTGTATAAAAAACGTGATTTCAGTCAGGTTTTTTCCACAAAAACGGTTTGTTGAACGCAAAAAGTATTCGGTAAGGCACACGCGTGGGAACCACGGCATCGAATTGACTACGACATTCAGCTTAGTCAAAGAATCGTGAAAATTGGATAAGACATTTACCGATGTAACCTAAGAATTAAAAAAGTTTATTTTCTGATTATATTTCTTGTGCTTCATTTATAATGACTTCTTTATATTAAATGAAAAAGTGATTTTCATAAACTTACGTTTAGCAGATTTAATAAATTTTCACATGATTAATTTTTCCCGTCCGTATTTGTTTCCGTTTATTATGGTCCCGTTGGAAGTTTCTAGTAATCAAGGGAATCTTAGTCTTGACCTAATTTGATATATCGGATTTTAATCTTTTGCTTTTTAATAATTAATTATTTACACCACTTATCAATTTGGAGCTTATTAAAATATTGAGTGTTACCTTTTAGCAGGTCTTATATCAAAACAACGGGACTTTGTATAGAACGAATGTGAGGGAAATCGGACCATTTCTTTCATACCACACTAACCAATTTAGTAAGTAAAGAGGCGGCAATTTATCCATTTTCTCATCGAATAAAATTTACAAATGTCTATCTAAAAATAACAATAAACTTTATACCTATTGTTTTACAAGTAAAGAAAAATGTCTTATCCAACACCAACACAATACAAGACTGCACGAACGTCGATGAGAAAAATCGTGGCTCCTTTTTAATTGGACATGACGAATCAAGTTTGTTGGAAAAACTGGGCGGGCACTATTTGAGGAGGCGGATGTAGTTTCTTATTAACCATTAACACCTTTGCTTGCTTTGTTCATGAGGTCTAAAGAAATAACCTACGGCATCAATAAGTCTTAGCAGTAATTCCACCATCGTATGATATTGGGTATTGCGTGTGGTGACGGTGTAAGAATACAATACGTCACCACCTCATCTCATTCCATGGGTGTCGTAAAAACCGACTAAGGGACTATCCGTGAATATTACCTTTACGAAATAAATAGAAGGAAAACTTGTTTCATTATTTATGTTTATATTGTAAACGACATTAATTTAATCTGGTGATGTATTTATTTAGAGCTTTTAAGAACTTTAATGACGTATATTAATTAAATTACTTTATAACAACTGTGTGTTAAGGCAAAAACGCACTTAGTTCATCTACCAAAACCATTTACTATTTCGTTAAACTGAATAGAGAAAATTCTTAGTTTTGTTTCATGCCGATTCACATTGGGTTTAAGCTGTAGCCATAAAAAATAATCTCAAAGTTGATACATTACATCCATACTTTTATTTTATTTTATCAATAGAACGAAGAAGTTCGTACAGTTACATGTCTGGCAATTTAATAACCGAGACAATACAACATGCATTCATATTTATTTGCACAAGTTACTCATACAATGTAGCCTACTAAATTTTATTTACCTTCAAAATAAATGGTAACAATAATCGAATTAACACCGTGGTACATAATAATGAACATATATGTGAACCGCGTTATACCTCTCCGGTATGTTATAAATACATACCTATCTTGTACTCGTATTTGCGTATCGAACAGCGGTAATCGTATCTAACGAGTACTAAAACATGTAAAACTCTCTAAATTATTGTTCTCACACAGCGTGAGAATCAAAAAATTGAATTACGGGCTAACTGTTAGGCAATTAAAAATTCAAAAAATAGCGACAGTTATAGCGGGTATGATCGCAGGTGCTTCGTGGGTCTCGGATTGTGGGGGGAAGGGGGAGGGGGCTGGGTATCGTCACGTTAGTAATCGGTCGTCGGCTTTGGTTTTTCGGAAAAATGTTATCGGTACCGGATTGATTTCCACAGCGGATAATGCACGCACGTGTCACGATCCGACCCGACGAACATTAGACACAGTGTCGCTACCTGATTGAGCTGTGTCCACTGCACGCCGCAACAGGTTGTTTGCTGAAAACCATCTTTATAACCTCACTAAATCGATCTAATTATTTTTTGCTGTTCAATTACGTTTTGTTCATTAGTAGGCAAGATTTATTAATAAAAAGCTTTTGTTGTTGAACTGTTTGATATGAATCAGTTTTAAAAACACTAATAAAAAAACTTAAAGCAATCCATTTTTCAATTCGAAATAGAAAGTTTAGAAATATGGATTTAATAACAACATTCAGAAGCTAAATAAATTTATACTAGATTGTGTTTTGTTTCATTATCTATTTCAAAAGACGTACGTGTTTGATTGAACAAAGCCAACGAGGCTTGACACAATTCTCAAGCTGCAAAATTTCTAATAAAATGACATTTAACATTTTAGATGACATTTAAAATTTAATTCCCAAGAAAGCTATTTAGTAGCGTATCGAAAGCATTTGCTTAGCAAAAATTTACAATCACCCAAAAATATTTGAAGACGGCACTTGCCGCTGGACGGCATTGGTTCTCACGAGAAATGATTCGACGGCATTCCAAGTGTCCACAGATCACCGGTCAAATGCGAAAGTCGTGCATGTCCATTGATCACTCGACCAAAAAAGTCAACATAGATTTTTTTTTGTTTTTAGTGGAAAATTTACTGAAACAAAATAATTTCTGAACAAAATGTCTTTGGTATCTCAAATCACGCAATACATTTGAGCCAACAACTAAAGAAGAGATATGCAGCTTATATCGTATAATGGCTAACGCAGACCAGGACGGCATGGCAAAGTATTTTAATTTTTACTAATGGAAATTCAACCGTACTGTTACAGAAATACGACATAAATTGCTATGCTTTAAAATGATGCCGCGGCATTGAAAGGGATTTTTCAAATACTTTGCCATGCCGTCCAGGTCTGCGTTAGCCATAATAGGTATTATAGCATGACATGTGATTGGATGAGGACGTAACAAATTATCAGCGTTTCTTTACGTACTGTAATATACGGGATGAAATATAAAGAAAAATGTAAGAGAATACAACTGCATGTTTTTAAAAGTTTGGTTGAAGTGTGATTCTTCATGTCCTTTATTGTCACTTAGCATAAATAAGTAAATTCAAAAATGGTATTTTCACTTTAAGATAACGTGTGATTGAATGACCATTGATTGCTCTACTTACGCGAAAGAACTACGGTATAAATATTTATAAAATTTTAACTTGAACGCAATCAAATATTCAAAGTGTAGATTTTTCTTGATTTTTGAAAACATTTATAACGGCAAAACTAACAAGTTATAATTTATAAATAACGGCCTTCATTATAGTTTTAAGCGAACGTTACAAAGGATAAAATTCGTTCAACCTTTTTGTATTTTGACTTTAAAGGAATTGAAACAGTACCAAATAATAGATACGAGGGTGTCGACACGCCGTTTTGTCATCTAATCAACAAAAGCGCTATAACTTTCGACGTTCAGTTGGACCTCATACTGTGACCTTTTATAACGAATACATGGTGCCTTGTTTTGAAGAAATTATTAGTCTGGTTTAGCATAGAAGAGAGAACAATCGCTCGTGATTCTTGTAAGTACAGCAGTAGAGTAACAATGATTTATTTATAGTAACTATGTGAGTCATCGGTAGCCATTAGTCTTGCACATTGTCTTCGCTGCAGCGAGTCTCTCCTCTCAGCTGGAGGGCTTTGCGTGTTTACAAACACTTTATTGAGGTGTTATGTTTAATGGCTCCTTTAGAAGGTGATGTTCATTATTTTGTTGACAGTGATTGACTGTAGTTAATATTGTACTTAAGTAATAATAGGTATTTATTAGTTTTGAAATTGTTTAGTGCTAATCTTACGAATTTCAGTATATAAGACTTCTAAAATATACATAGTAACTACCAGTGACTTTACTGCCTATTATCGTAAAAAGAGGTAGCATCGTAAAGCCTACCATTTCATTGGGAAAATGACAGTCATTAAGTATTTAAAAAGCTGTCATTGCTATCTTGATGGTGTAGTGGCAGCTGTTCTTTGCAATCCACAGACAATTGGTCTGAGCCTGGATACTCTTTCTGTTCGATAACCAGATGTTTGTGGCAGTCCCTAGGTGCTATCACGATCTTACCACGAAATGCATGTACCAACTCTTAAATCGGAGACTTCTTTTATAGTAACTGAGAGAATCGGTTAAAAAGAACTAATCAGCCTTCAATTACAAAGTTTATTTGCAAAATAAATACATCTGAAGTTCTCAGTAATCTCTTCAAAGCAATCAAAATTATGCAATACACTGTCCACATTCTGCCACCAAGTAATTAAAAACAGTCGAGTTCATTTACTATCTTGCGTTTTCAATTTCATAGACATGTTATGTGACTGCTTATGAAAATTCAATTAAAATTCATATATTCCAGCGTTAGTCGCTTAGGTTACTTAAAGAGTCTAATTATACCAGTATTCTGCCAAGCTGTTTAAAGATATTACATCAAAGTTGGTTATTGTCACTGTAGCACTAATAAGGTTTCTAAGCACATTCTTTGTATTCTATTGACTCTCCGCGCGGGAGTTTCTCCCTATTAAGCTTATAAAAAGAAAAAAACTAAATCGGTCAGGAAATAACACGAAGTCCTGAGGTAGCATGTTACAAAAATATAGTCAATAATATAACAATCATTAAGTTAGTAAAAGAGTATTGTAGATCTGCAAGTGCATAACCAAGGAGTGCGAAACCCAAAATGTACTAAGTAAGTATTTTTTTATCCGTGTGGTGACGGAGTAAGAATACAATATGTCACCACCCCATCTTATTCCATGGGTGTCGTAGAAATCGACGAAGGGACTATCTGTGAATATTACCTTTACATAGAAAGAAGGAAAACTTGAAATTGAACCCTATACCAATCCGTCTGGCCAGCGTGGTATTAGTAGGCCAAGTATCCCTCCGTCACGGGAGGAGGCCCGTCCTTGTTATGTTGAAGTATTTTTAACTTAGTAAAGGGTGAGAAGGTACAATTAACATTTCATATGCTTATAGTATCTCGGTAATTAATCAACCGATTGATACGTAACAAGGCATATTAAAGAAACAGCTGCATATTGCTTCACTTATGTTAACACGCGTCATATACGCATATACTCGTAAATGGATAGGTTTCATGCAATGACAGAAGAGTAGGTTTTCTAATACGACATTGGCCAATCAATGGCTTAAATAAGTAAAATTAAACTCGTCATTTTTATAATAGGCAATTGTTTTGTTGTTTTATACATTCATAGATAATGGTATCATGATTGTGTCCGGTTACCCTGCCACAGAACAAAAAAAATGTACAAGACATGGGCATACCAATTTTTCTTTTTAATAAAAAGTATTTAAATAAGAATGAATATTTATGATGTATTTTTAATATGAATGTGAACAAAAAAGTATTGAATCTTTTTTTTATAGATAAAATCAAAATAAATAAAAGAAATCATTATGGAACATCCTTTTTCTGTACCATCAAATTCAATAGACAATAATATATTTCAACTTTCGAATAAAACTTCTCGCGAGTAACATTCCGAGTTTAAAACTCAGTAGTTACAAAGTTGTTGTTCAATGTCTTCATTTGTCATTCAGAAACAATGGAAGGGCAGTTAGGCCGAATGTCGATTGTGCGAACGCATAAAGGGAGTAACAGTACAACAGTACAGTTTTATTGTTTTACTGCCCAGCTCCCGTGGCCGTAGGAGGTAGCACCCTAAAATATTGAGTAAAAACGTTTAAGTTTAAAATACAAGCAATTAAATAGATTTACAGCCTACCATCTTCCGAGAATGGCGACAGAATTGTGACACAAAAATTTCGTTTTGTGTTTTTCTAAATTGTTAATTTCGCGATAATCACTGTTTTGTATAGTTATATTTTGTTTTAAATTTGAGTAATTAGCCAAAAAATTACAGTAGTCATGCTTTTTTCAATGGTGAACTTTCATCGTTAATTAAACGCAAAATTATTTGATTTTATGTTTTAAGAGGACAACTTTTGCACTGATGTTTATTTTATCCGAAGGATGAGGAGTGAGGTACAAGGGATTCTAAGATTCCTTACTCAAACAGCTCTTATGCATCTTGTATACATAAGCGTGTAGTATAACCATTACAGCAATATTTGTGGTTCATAATTTGGAAGTTCAGTTGTTATGCGTTGCTTCTGAGAGAAACGTCTTATAGTAAACGAAAAGTTGTTTAAAATATAAAGAAAACGATCATAATTAAATGATTGCTACATACCTACATGTCTATTCATTTTTTCAAGTTAACAGACCCCAGACCCCAATAGCCACCGTGTGATTATTATGAAACACATCAACTAGATTGCAGATATAACTTATCTTCAACGGCCAGCACAATATCCGCCCAGTTAACGATGGTACGGTATCAACGCATTGTTCGTACATAGTCTCAAATAAGCTGCATATAAATAGAACAATGTATTTATGGTCCGCCATATAATATTAGTTTATTTAATGTACGTAAACCGTACTCAAATAATTATCTTGTAAGGGATAGGGACAGAACGCAGCTACATTAGGCGATTACTGTATTACCGAGGTAGCAATTAGACGTAACTATGGGTATCGTCACAAGATGTGCGAAACCTCAGTTATGTACCTACGTACTTAAAAAGTAATGATAAAAACTATTTTAATATTTATTTATGATTATAACAGGATGTGTATTCTTACTCCGTGTGGTGTCGGAGTAAGAATACAGTGTGTCCCTACCCCATCTCATCCCATGGGTGTCGTAAAAACCGACTAATGGACTATCCGTGAATATTATCTTTACGTAATAAAAAGAGGGAAAACTTGAAATTAAACCCTTTACCAATCCGTCTGGCCAGCGTGGTATTAGTAGGCCAAGTATCTCTCCGTCACGGGAGAGGGCCCTGCAGTGGGACATTAGTGGGATGTTATGATAACAGCTTATTAATAATCTACTGCATTGATAGTCTTTCTCCAAATACACTGACCTGGTGGATTGGTATTATAGAGCTATATGACAACTTTTCAATCTTTTGTTTTCCTAAAGATAATGCCTGCGATCTTTTCTTTAGTCAGCTTTTACGGCTCTTTCAGGATAAGATGGGGTTGGGACAAATAAAAGCTTGTACGTTGCCATAATAACATGGACAATTTATTTTTTTTCAATTATTTTTTCAATATATTCTTTGCTTACTATATTAGAAACATTGTTGTGAGTAGTGTAAACAAAGCGTCACCCTGACATAAACATATAACTATCTAAGGATATATTTTGGTAAACAATTAATGTTCTTCTAATCTAGTTTCAATTTTTTTGGAAAAACCATAATATTATGAATATTTATTACCATTTGAATCTTTTGTTATCCTTTATAGAAGACAATTAAGTTCTGAAGTAGTGCCGGAAATTTACTAGGAATCTTCTTAAGTTATTTAGTATTATAGTTACATTAATATTTCTTCAAAACTTTCCCAAATCTCTGCCTTTATCCTTGATCACAGTAACCCTATAAGGGTTTACTTTTTACATACTTTTATATATAAATCTATTATAGGTACACTTAGCGAGGCTTTAGATCGCGCGCAGGTTCAACGTCATACAAAATGTCATTTGTGCAATCCGTAAATGACTGTCCTGAACTAAATCATGCTTGTTCAATTTCCTTTAGTCTCATTTAGCAACAAGCGTAGTACGAGAAAATCTGGTTATTTTTTACAAACACATTTAGAATAGCAGAATCCTTTTATACGAAGATTTTACATTTGTTTCATTTCCGAGACAATGTAGAAAACGGAAACGTAAGAAAATAATATTAGCAACTTTTATGTGTAACTGTAAGAACATTTAAAAGGCTTTTCATTTAAAAGTCTTGTTTCAGACACTCACCGTTATTGTTTTTAAAGCTTCTCAGTATTTTTTCTTGTAACACTTTTAAAGCTCTGTACTGTGTGTTTGCTAGTATAAATTGTTTAAGGATCCAATGGAAATAAAGTTGTAATAAGTATTTTTATTTGCATAAAGCTTGTATATTTAATCGTAAGCTATCTTCTTGATAAAATATGATTATTTGATCAAATAATCATAATTATTTAGTTTACAAGATTTTTTTTCCTTTACTTTTAATTTTTTCTTTATGTAGCATGGACTTTATCCAGACATAAAGTTTACGAACTTTCCGGCTTATCTTGTGTGATTCGCATTATGACACGACGACTTTACCAGTGATTACTATAAGTTAATTGCAACTTTTAAGAGTATTATATATGTTTTATTTGTATTAAAAAAATGTAATAATTCAAATAATGTAGTACCTATATTAAACAGTTGTGATACATGAAATATGTTGTTAATAAAATTATTACAAGAACCTACTTGTAAATATAGGTATTTCTACGCCAAATTATGTAACAATTTTATAAACAACACATTTATAATGTTTCTGCAAGTCTACACACAGGTTTACCAGGCTCAGGTAAAATCAGTTCACACTCCATAAGAAGTTAAACAAGCTGGCAATCTTTGGTCACACTTACTTTATATAGGTAGTCTATGATTTATTTAAAACCTCTTTCTTCTTTCATTGTCTTACAACTACAATAAAACTGAGAGTTGTTGTCGTTAAAAAAAAACAATAAAATTGGGTTTTCAAACATCGAACAGTCGTCGAAGTGCTCTTGTTTTATTAACTTTTAGCGACGCGATTCCGTTCAATTGAAGTACTTTTTAATACCACAAAAGTGTTTTAGGTTTAGAAGACAATTTATATACAATACGAAGTATTTACTCAGGAACACGGTAGTTCAAACTGGTTGGGAACAATGTGTATGATATTTTCAGTAACAAGTTTTTAATTTACTATACTTAGGTACTCGTATCTTAAAATTTTAGATTTCCTTACTTCCTGTATCATTCTGAACAATGAAAACGCTGTTTTTCTGAAGTGAACAATCTGAGTACGTGCACATGGCTTTGAGTTTTGCACTTAAGCGTTTTAACATAATATTTTATATAGCCAGGTTACAGAAAAGTTTATGGGTTTATATTAAACTTTGCAAAGCTTAACAGCATACGGCAAGAATCTTAATAGCTTGGGGACTTGAAGAAAAATTCTAGAGCTAATAAATTGAGCATTTTGCATAGACGATGTAATAAATCGATTACCATTTTACTCTCCAAATAAAACCTATCCCAGTTAAAGTAATAATTCGACGCGTAACTTTAAATTCGTTGAAACGAATAATTTAGTCGTTCGTACTGTTTATTTGTTTCTTTTAACAACTTACTTTCGTCGAAATAATTTGTAAATCTTAATTTGCGGTCCATACCAAATTCTTTAACATGGACCACACGTTGTGTTGAAAACAAAGAGAGTGCACTACTGTTCGGTAGCAGAATTCGACCCCCATGATGCCTACTGTATTGAATCAGAAACCACAAACAAGGCTATTGAGGAGAGAGACATGGCTGCGTTTTGTCTTCACTCGCAAGTACATTCTAAGTGTAGTTCTTTGTTGTAAACCAAACTATGATACTACCGGTGGGTGGTGGCCATTCTTATGTGGTTTTGCCTACCTGATGACAGATCTACGATGTTATTGATGACTTTCTTCACAAATATACTTGTTGCTTTTGGGTGATTTTTGGTATGCTTTTGCTACGGGAAGTCGTAAAACAATGATTGTATTGTGGCAAGTCATCTCCTGTATTTTTTTCCATAGCAATTTAAAGATCATGATTTTAATAAATATTGTAATAATCACCGATATTAATAATATACAACAAGTCAAAATTGGTGATATCATAATGCCGAGTTTGAATAATAATAATAAGACTTTAAACTATTAACTCTAAATATTTTTCGTACATCTGTAAACTCTAAGTTAAGCATTACCTAGTACCTAACTGTAGGACAGCATATTATTATTATTATGTAGGTACGTAGTTTATATTTTCAATATTTTAGTGAGTCTATTCGCAAACAAAATTTCCAGTGTGTCAATCCTTTAGTAAAACCTTAGTAAACAGTGGTTAAATGCAATTGTGTTAAAAATAATTAAAAAACGTAGTTCTTTATTTTTAATCTCATTTATTTAAAATAGCCATACATCGTATAGATTAAGTCGGCTAAAACTTGGTTCTTAATTTGTACTATTTGAAGTTTCTTACCTACGTCATATTTTTATCAAAATTGTATACTTATCAGGTTTTTATTTAAAAAAAAAATGTGGAATTTATGTGAATCATCCATTTTAATGAAATTTAGCATTACAACAAAAACATAAATATCAACGCTTTGTTTTTGGAGTCAGGGGCATTATCAAATCAATTATATTTCATTAACATCTACTTTTTGCCTCAAAATTGTTGTAAAACTAAATTAAATAGTAAACCTCTAATACTATTATTCACCAATTATTAATATTACCACTATGTTTCGAATAACGCTGGAAGGAAGTCCATTAATACAAGTATAACAACAGCAAGAAAAAGAAAAATCAACAGAAAATGTTATACTAATCTGTCTAGCCAAAGTTCTATTGTCCTCTGTCCCTGAGAATTATCTAAAGTTTATTCATTAATCGAGTTTACACCCGTTATCACCAATATTAAAAGTTGGACATTTTTAACATGAGTTTCAACTTCCAACCACCCAAGTTCGCCACACACAAACTTTGGGCTCATGGGCGTAACTACTTTGTCACTCTATGAATGCTTTAAGATAGCATCAAAGGTATTATGTACAACATATAAAAGATCTGACCGCCTAATTCGTAGCTAATACATCAAATACTGAACGTACAAAATGAAGATTTTTGTTAAAAGCCGCTACAGTTATTGACATTTTATATTTGACATCATTGTGTGTGGCGTCAGAATTTGTGAATGGAGTCAGGGTGCGTCGTAATAGGTGTGAAGTGTCGTAGCATTGTCTGTTTTTAGAGACAGGTATTTGTGATGTGCGAATAATGCGGGCTGTGTGACTTTTTATAGATATGGTGTGAATATGTTCTTGCCAACCGCCTTTCGTAGGACGGGCATCCTATAGTGAACTAAGGAAGTTTAGTTTTATACTACCAAACTAGCCAGACATATTGGCACATAGTTGGTTTGACGTTTTCCGTCTCATGCAGTTATGACGCTCATTACATATGAAATAATTTTTAATTGTGGTGATTTTTTTTAAACTATCTTAACGATACCTACCACATGAAAAGATGCAGTAATATTTTCAATTTTTTTGGCAAAATATCGCTACTACATACAATTTTAATAAACTCTCTTTTTATCTTAGACGTTATTAGTTCAAATACGACTCATCTTCACTTCATCTGTCATTTTCACGTCGATGCATGTAATATACCGAGAAAATATGCTTAAAATAATGTAGGGAAACTCAAAGTCATCGTTAGATCGCGAAAAAGTGCGTTTAAAAATATCTTATAAGGTACGGTAAGTATATATAAATTATCAGGTAATGCCTTTTATTTTAGATGGGTATTAAGATGCTATAATTACTCAAGTGTTTTTCTCTTGAAAGGATTTAAATCTTTTTGATGTTGTAAGCGGCTACGTCAAATTGCGGACGAAACACAAAATGAAATGGGGCTGGCTTTACATTATGGAAGGCATTGGGTTCGATTTCCGCTTAAATAAAATATTTGTGGCCTAGTTGGTCACGGCGCTGGACTCGTATAGTCCAGAGACGCGGGTTCGAGTCCCGCCTCGAGTACCAATTTTTTCTATTGTCTTTCTTCTTTTCGGATTTTTCTAGTTATACCTAAGCTTTATAGGTAAAGAATTATATGTAATTTAATGTTAAAGATGAAGACAAAATAAGTAATATTTTATTATAATCCTGGTTAGCATCAATTAGATAAGTAAATGTAGCTAGTACTAACCGTAATATTGAAGTGTATGTAAGACGACGGTAATATTAAGAGCAAGCGCCGAGGAATTTTGTTAACTGTATGGCCCGGAATGTTACTCAGACATTTCGCAATGTTCCGAGTTCGTAACATTGCTGTAAATCCAATTTCTTTTCTGTCTCGCTTAGTGAAATCTAGCTTTTAACATAATTATGTTTACAACTGAAGTGTTTTAAGCATAGTGTATGTAGTAATACTTCTTTTGTATGTTCAGTAGGTAGTAGGTAGCAGTAGTAGTTAATTGACCTCTAAAGGTGGAGTCTGGATTCCGATATTTAAATGTAAAAGTATTAGGAAAATCTATACGTTTATAGTAGGCATTTGAGTCAAATTTTCTTTCCGTAGTAGTGCTTAGAAATGCAGTGTTTAGAAATAAACTGTAAGTTACATATTACAACACACAAAGAAAGTCGTTTTATATCATACTGCCATATTGATTACAAGAACCTCTCATATCCAACAAAGCCGTTAATCCTTAAAAACAATGTTTTACAATGAAGTTAAACACTTCCATGTACAGTAAAACGTTACTTAACCTCTTACTAGTTATTTAGTTTATGTAAATATTCGTCTGAACTATGAATATTCAACCATGAATGACTTTTAAGATAAATTATCAAAGAAGCCGCCAAATGCATGGTTCTTGAAACTTTTCAAATAACGTTTGTGTTTTATAATATTAGTACCCAAGCTGTATAATTAAAGTTGAAAAAAACTTTTTTTTTTTTCGCGTAGTTATTAAAATTATACTAATATCCACGTGGAGACGGAGTAAGAATACAATATGTCACCACCCCATCTCATCCCACGGGTGTCGTAAAAACCGACTAAGGGGCTATCCGTGAATATTATCTTTACGAAACAAAAAGAAGGAAAACTTGAAATTACGCCCTATACTAATCCATCTGGTCAGCGTGGTGTTAGTAGGCCAAGTATCCCTCCGTCACTAGAGGAGGTCCCTGCAGTGGGACATTAATGGGCTGTTAAGATGATTATAATTATAGTGTGTCATAAATTACTTTGCCATATTCTGAGTTATTTTATCATGGAAAGCATTTTGCCACAGAGAGACTCTAAAGTGGCTTCCGATTCTATGTTAGGTATAGCTGTAGAGAAATAAATAAACTAATAAAATTCTGGTTTAGCCCCTAGCTAAGTCAAACAGGGACTCCGACACTCCTTCCATTCGGCCCTCGAAGCCGGCGGATGGTGACATTCTTTCCGACAGAATAAAGAATTTTCTTCTTTAAAAAAAAAAATGTTTCCCTGCAATCGAAATCAAGTACACTATTTTTCATTTGGTCATCATTTATTATAGACAAGATATTTTCTTCCAAATGACTTTTAAGATAAATATGCCAGACGCTCAGCATCGACTTTTACTTGACACGTAGCCGAAATTTTATATATCACAAATATTAGTTTACTAACAACTTTTCGTCTTGGCCCATAAAACTTTGTTTTCTTTGATGCCACCAAACTAACCCCGACATCTGCAAACAATCGTTTTGGCGTCACCCAATTCCCTATTTCTTCAGTGTCAATGCCAAGACTAAGTTTGTCGTCTCGGGTAATTCAGTCAACACAGAGGGGGAAGGAAATTTACCCTCATCAAAGTGTTTGTGTGTCTAAAAGCTACGGCAATTTACTTGACATCATACAACGAACCGCCTCAAGCCACTGTCTAAGGCTTACAACAATACAGTTTAATAGACGCGGCTTCCTCGTAATTGAAACAATCGACACGACATTTACGGTTACCACTTCAATTTCAGTTTATTTCCTAGAAAATGTTCTCTAAATTTTATTTTATTTAACAAGTGTTAGAATTCGCAATCGTTTGGCTCGATCAAATCTATTGCAGTTGCGAAAATTTTTACAACATTGATACTATAGCTAAGCCAAATCCCCCGTTATGTTTAAGTAACACTATTATTGTTATTTGAGCGTCAGAAAAAAAAATAGTAAAATCAAAATGGCGTCATTTTAGGGATGTATAAAATAATCAGGGCAGTAATGGTAGCGGTTTATTTACTTTTTGCGATTTATATTTAGGTAGGGCGATGGCAGGGTTGCTCGAAATTTATTATATGGGGTTTTGTAATGGTAACGTCGTTCGGTTATGCCTCGTTGAGTAGGGGTTGTTATTGTTTGGGGATCAAACTGGCTTTCACGCGGGGAATTTCACCCTAATGTTTATTGAGAAGTTTTAAATTATAATAGCAATTTATCACTCCGTCGAGCTACCGGTCGACTGACAGAGAAAAACTAGCGGCTGTGTTAGTTAATGTTTATGTATTTAGCATATAACAAAGTACGAGGAGTTTTTACTGACTAGAATTTTACTTCGAAGAGAATTTTAAACACTTCAGCAAGTAGAAACATGCTTTTAACATGGTATTCATATAAACTAGAGGCTTTTAAAAAAGAAACTTCTTTACTAATGAATGTGTATGTACATCTGTTAATGTCACAATTCATCAAGACTTTATTCATTATCGCTCTGCTGCATAGCGATTGCACAAGACATTGCCCTGGTTGAGGTTTGATCCTTCGACCTCGAAGACGTGATCCACTTACTCTGCCCGTCGGAGTACTATTTCATTTCTAAGTTAGGCAACAGAACACGATTACAGAAAAGTAAAAATACAGTTGAAATTTTATTAAAATATCATCGCGATCACACGTCAATTCTGTAGTAAAAGGCAGTGACATTAACATCTAGGTATGTAATATTCGTGAGAGTGTTAAAGGTACCATTATTTTAGTTACGGGAATGTAATCTGATAAAAATGTTGTCGTGGTACAAATTGATTTAAATTCAAATATGTGAAAATATTTGTGAAAGTTATATTGTCGATTTTGTCACGGTGAACTCGATGTGAAAGAATTCGTTTACTTTTATGAATGAAGTTTTTTGAATCAACAATGCTAACGATAGTGTCTATCGTTAAATAAGTGTTAAACGATAGTTTACGTAGTTACAAAAGAAAAGAATGGACAACCGTATATTCCCACAATAACACTATACTATTAGGTACGCTTTGGCAACAGTCATAATAAATAAATTAACATTAATGAAGATCAAAAACATATAAGAAATTATTCAACGTCTTCATGCTTGTGTATTAGTAAACGATGCATGAAATTATCGAAAGCTCGGACTTTGTTGCCTTCTTCAATTATAATAGTCACAATGTTAGTCATGCGGTCGTAAAGGCATATTCGGTAATAACATGATCAGGTATGGAAAATTTATCAATGGTTTAGTCGGAAAGAAACTACACTAGCTGATTTAATAAAACATATTTCATTTTGTAGTTTTAACTTTTGACTTTGACGTCTTAACGTTTGACGTCGTATTACGATTGTTCTGTTTCATGTAGGGAGGCGTATCTGGTTGAGAGTGATAACAACTTGTTTGACCCGCAATTCCGACACGTTTGCTATCATGCGGGCTAGACGGGGCAATACTACTTTAGTATCAGTTTTATTCCCTATTTAAGGATATTAATTGTTATGTTTGCCATTTCAAGCAAAACTCCCTCCTACATCAGAGCTATAATCCAATTGCCTGACGCAAATCTCCATAGAGGTTGATGGAGACACCAGTCATTTTCTTCAGTAAACATTCTTAACTAAAACTTAGGGCAAAAAACCTTATTAAGTCGCTATAAAGTATGGAAAGTTAAAATAATTATTATTTCACGTTTATTTTTTAAAGTTACTAATCGTTCTTTTAAAAAGGTAAAAAATAAGGTTTCCTTAATAAAACTTCTCAAAACTTAAATGAAAACATTAAATAAGTTTAAAATTCTCCTGAAAAAAGTTCATCTTTTTGATTGAATTATCATAATAAATTCAATATTAGCATAAACTTCTGTGTTAATGAAATCAGAAATATAATTATTCAATTATAACTTTTTAAGAAGTCCCGAATCATTTCGTGAGTCTATATCTGCAGGGGTAGAAAAATTTAGCCTACTGATATCACATTGGGTAGACGTGTATTGGTTTTAGTAATGTTTTCCTTCTTTGCTAGAGATACCTTGAAATACGCCATGTACAAAAAAGATTTTTGATTAGAATATTCAATTAGGTAATTTTAATACAGTGCAGTTCTGATAGTTGTAAGAAAACTTCTTATAATTAAATAAATTAAATACCCATTTATTTCAGACCAGGTCCATATTTGTTAGTTAAAATAAACTTAAAGACTTACCTTGCTTACCTGAACTAGGTTCCTTCCATTATTCTGATACACTAGAACTGGTAATAATCTAATTGTTAGCTTAGACCCGCCACCCCCACGGTAACTTCATCAAATTACCAAGATTTTAGGTTAATTGCATCACTTTGTAATTTTGTATATTTCTTAAACCACTTTCCAAGTACAATGGAATAAGTAACAATTGAGTTAAACCTACTCATTAGAGCTACAAATAGAATGTTCAACAACTTTTCATTAACATTATAAAATATTTTTTAAGACATTCTTAATACTTAAAGCAGAATAAGTATATAAGAGAGAAGCTATTTCTAATTATTACTTGAAAAGCAACACTTAATAGTAAAGAGTACATAATGAATGCTACATATTATTTTAATTGGCCTTAGTACTGTTACTTTTCTAAGCTCATAGGTTCAAACAAAATTGTATAAAACTAATTCACGTAGGTGTACGTTCTACCTACGTGCGTTAGCTCGAAATAGAGAATAGAAGTATGAGTAGAGAAACGAGGTACTGATATGCATCTAGATAATTAGGGCTTAGGTTTATATGCGCTTTAGAATATTAATTGACTTTTACTTCATACCCCGTATGGAAATGTTGTAAATAGAATTTATTACTTACTCAGTAAGAATACAATGTCACTACCCCATCTCATCCCATGGGTGTCGTAAAAACCGACTAAGGGACTATCCGTGAATGTTATCTGTACGAAATAAAAAGAAGGAAATCTTGAAATTAAACCCTATACCAATCCGTCTGGCCAGTGTGGTTTTAGTAGGCCAAGTATCCCTCCTTCACGGGAGGAGGCCCGTCCCTGCAGTGGGACATTAATAGGCTGTTATGATGATGATTTGTAAAAGTCAACGCTAACAGAACTGCTGAAAGAGAAAATATATCAACTATTCAGCTCTAAGTTACAGTTTTCATTTTGCAGAAACAATTAAGTCATATTCAATAAGTTAATCCGTTTGTACGGACACATTTGTTCCATTTCTTTGATACAAATCTGTCGTTTAGGAGTGGTAAGGATTTTAATTGTAAAACCTTTTCTATTGGATTTACTCGCTGTTCACGCGGAAATTATCGACTCACTGGTTCTAATTTTATTTGGTGCTCACTGAGAAGAGCGAACCATAGTGAATAAACGAGTATGTGGTCTGGTATTTCATATGAAATGCATTTTAATTTCCGTCCTAAGTAAATTCTTTTTTTTTGTATTTTCATTACATATTCTAATAATGCTGTCAGTCTTTGGCGACGAAGTTACCAGGCTTTTTATAAAAATATTGAATATGTGTTCCAATTATGATTGTTCTTCAGACAAAGTAAAGGCTGGATGGATTGACATACCTAGAGTTTCCTGTCAAATTTCCCTTTTTACGTAGGTATATTATTATTTCGAAATCTTCCTCAAGTTTTAGGACACCCATGGGATAAAAGATAATTAATTAATAATTAATCAGTTTATTTCTCTCATAAAGTAACAATACAATAAGTTTTACAAACATTATAAGCATATGTTATGTTGTACATGTTCTTTAGTGAGAGCTGGAGTCTGTACTAGGTTCTGGACCTGTGTTACAAATCTCTAGGATAGATAGAGTGCTGGTACTTTGCATTCTTAGCCCGACACCTCACGAAAAATCATTGTCATGGTTGACATTATAAATTGTTTTCGTACTATTATCCAATATTTAGTACTTTACCTCAGGGTATCTTTCTAGATGGTAATGCACTCAGTCAACTCCATGTCACTTGACAACTCAGTCTTTGTCAACAAACTATTAACTGTGTCCTGTAACTCTCTTTCTATCACTTCTCGATATGTTTTCAACTCAAATACTTTTTTGATCTTAGGTACTTTCTATGTTTCCTCCGTGTGGTGACGGAGTAAGAATACAATATGTCACTACCCCATCTCATCCCATGAGTGTCGTAGAAACCGACTAAGGGACTATCCGTCATTATTATCTTTACGAAATAAAAAAAAGAAAACTTTTAATTAAACCCTATACCAATCCGTTTGTATTAGTAAGCCAAGTATTCCTCCGTCACTGGAGGAGGCCCGTCCTTGCAGTGGGACATTAATGGGCTGATATGATTATGTTTCCTAATACGCACCTAAATAGTTTGGCTTTGTTTTGTTAAATAAGCTAATTATAAAAGCCTATTGAATGTATTTCCTTATGTTCTTCTTTAACTCTTTGGTCTAAGCCGTTGTAAATCTAGAATGTAATTAAAATTAATAATGTCACAATATAGTTTTCGAAGAGTGTTTCAAGCAGTCACACCTGCTAAAATATGTTTCAAATCTTACGTTCACAGGAACCATGTCAAATTAACATAAGGGATGAATTACCACGCAAATGTTTCGCGTTCAAGTACTTTAATTTATGGAATGTGGAACAGTCTGAACTTTTGGAGTTTAATTTGTTTTCTTCGTTACTTAGGTACTACACACATAATGTAAAGTTAACTCTCATTGCTAAGTGGTAAGACTGGGACTTTTTCTTTTTATGTAATGGAAGCCAAACGAGCCAGCAGGTCACCTGATGTTAAGTGATCACCGTCGCCCATGGACACCCGCAACACCAGAGGAATCACAGATGCGTTGCCGACCTTTAAACTTTTAACTAAGTGCAAAGTACTGCGATCCTGAAAAACATGCTTTGCTTCACATATCTAGGTACAACATGCCCGTCGGTACCGAGAGCTACGCACTTGCTATTTCTGCAGGATGTCGTCTATTATATCCCTGTAAGTGTTTTTAGTTTTTCTCTTGACCATTTTACCTAACTAATGTATTTGCTCCCCGTGTGGTGACGGAGTAAGAAAACAGTGTGTCACCACCCCATCTCATCCCATGGGTGTCGTAGAAACCGACTAAGGGACTATCCGTAAATATTATCTTTACGTAATTAAAAGAAAGAAAACTTGAAATTAAACCCTATACCAATCCGTTTGGTAGGCCAAGTATACCTCCGTCACTGTAAAAGGCCCGTCCCTGCAGTGGGACATTAATGGACCGTCATGATGAATATATTTGCACTATACTTAGTTTTATTGAAAGACCATAAGCGTTTAAGATTATGCAGGACTCAGCCGTCAATACCTAGTTACCTGCTTTTTACAAGCGTATGGGTTAGTGATAAGCTATCCATTAGATAAACAGGTAAGTATTGATCTGCTGTAAGGTCAAAGCAATCTTGCATCGTATAAGAGCAACATTGTTTAGGCTGTGCTAAAGTGAGATTAAAATTGTTTGCTTTTGTTCGTGGATAAACATACTGATATACTTTTTTTTTATTATCAAGTATAGGTATATTAACAAGTACTTAAACGTAACAGTATGTACCAAATAAAAAAAAAATGGAACGCACTGTGTAATATAATTATATGACTTAAACATAATTTTCTAATAAAAAAATACTACAAACAGGTCATGAAAACCGACTAAAACAATGCTTTTTGGTTGTCAAGGACTCGGAGAGGCAGACATAGATCACAAATGATTATGCCTCTGCGATCTAATGAGTTGGGATGGGTAAACTCCGCTGCTATTAGGACGTTCGTGTGAAAACGTCACGCTGTAGGCACAACGTCAAACTGTCACTCTCTTGATTTTTACCAAAATGCTAACCAAAAAAAATAACGATAGCAAAACTCGCTACCTGTTTGCCACAAGCAATGGTAAACGTTCATTGAAAATCCTACATATAAGGTATTTTGTAGTCTAAAAACTACAAGTAGCCGATAAATTCTATTAAAGTAAACCTTATTTAAGATACTTTAAAAGAGCGTGAAAACTGTTTTACATTGCATAATTTTAACATAATGTAAACAACATACATACGTTATTTCATTAGGTATACTCTCGACCGCAGCCTGCGTGCATGATAGAACTACATACGGGCCACGCGTAAAATCAAATGTATAATGCTAAGATACGTGTAAAATTAAGTGTTAAAAATGAGTGTAGAAATGCTGATTAGATTCAGGTATTTAGTGGCTCCGGTGCACGATTGAGTGGTCACATCTCTACCATAGAGCACAGCCGACACGCATCTGATACGCCGTCATATCACAATTCTATGCTTCGTTTGTTCCATTGTGATATCCGTTCAATTCATGTCATATGCTTAATTATATTACACTAATTTTAAGTGTGCTCAATCGATAGTTTCGCCTTTAACCGGATTGGAACAATCAATCTATTTACACTGCGGTAACGACATCTTTTTTTTTGGTCTAGAGTTATTTCGTCGAATACTTTTGTACTTTGTTTTGTGTCAGTGCGACCTTGGACGGACAATGATGGATCTCGGTGCTCGCTGTGCTTCATTATAACTAAGAATTGACATTTAAAGAGGCCTTACGCTTTTGTATGTACGAGACTACTAGTATTACACATGGGAATCACCAATCAAAGTTTGACGTTTCTGAGATCGGCCGAGTGCTAGCAATCAGTCTTTCTTCATTTCAGAACGTTCAATATATTGTGGCTCGTCAATCATTCGAGAGACTTCTGATGTTGGCTATTTCTCTTCTTTATTTGAATACTTGAAATAAATTTAAATTTCTTATGTGCTCATTATTCGAAGACATTTTGAACGCTTGCTAAGGTGGCTAATAATTATTTGTCAATGGAAGTAAGATTGGTAATACGATTTATTTGTTGAATTTGGAATGTCCATTGAAATGGGGATTTAATTTTCGTAAATAAGACAGTAAAAGACTTGAAAGATCGTTTACTTATGAATCTGATTATCTGGGATCACGGCTCGGATTAATCATAAATAAGGTCTTAAATAAGACGTTTATACAATAATAAAAGTTATTTTCGACCTCGGTGGCTTTACTTCTACATCCAATTACAGATTAACTACTTATCATTTATTTTATTATATCTAGGAATTTTATATACAGAACGAAATAGTGAACACAGATAAATGTAAATATACAAAATACCAATTGAAGAATATAGAGTCATACGTCATCGTGATTTATAAAACTAAAGAAGTAATAAAGACGATATGTAACTAATACATCAGGATCATCAACATCGTGACATAACAATAAAGAATTGAACGTAAAAATTAATTATTCGCCGTCGGCATGCTATTCTAATAATCATAAATAACTACTGCAATCGGATCAAACGCGGTGGGTCCGTTTTGCTGACGAACAATGTGCGAAACATTAAAAATATCAACAAAGGAACTTTTGACTTTCATAGTACATATCCCGAAACAAATTATTACGATGTTTAAGATCTAATAGTGCACGGAATTGACGCCCTTATTGTGTAATGCATAGGATACACTATTAATACAATTAAAAGCAATGAGTAAGTGGCTTATAGCTGTCGCTCGCGCCAGCTGGCGTACCGTGGAAAATCGATTTTCACGTGAGACCGACGGATGTCGCATCTGCGCGCGACTATACATCGCCGCTTGTCTGCACCCAAAATACGCGGCGATCTGTAAAGGGAAATCATGTGAGAATTATATTACTATTGTCATTGATTTATAAAAAACCCTAGATGCACATTTTCAAACAAAACTAACAGCCAAAAGTGTCACCAAATTAAACATACGCAATAAAAACGTATAGTAATATCGTAAACATATTTCTTTTTTCAAATTAAATCTTACACGCATGCCATAAAGTTGTATTTAAAAAGTAATGCACATAAAGCAATAAAATTTAATGATTGACGTTTGCCGGTAGAACAACGCGATACTAATTTGAAAAGAGTGCACAATGCGCCCATTTGTTGCGGACGTTTTTGGGAAGTGGAGTGTGTATCTTTGGTTTTTTGTAAATCAATGACTATTGTACATAATTTATATTGTTCTGAAATATATTAATTTGATTTTGTAAAATAGTATGTGAATTAAACTTATAAATTGTGTGGTAATAATTATAATGTACCCGAGGGTAACACAATTATTCTAGTTTCTTATACCCAGATTACGCTTTGGACCAATTCGATGCTTTGGCCGTCGTGGTGTGCGTGCTGTCTTACACGAAGTCATGGTTTCGAATCCTGCGCGATTAGTTGTTCGATCCATAAATAATGATCCTGAGACCGGATTATGTTTTCGTTAAATTAGTATTTATAAATAATTTTACGTTACAATATTTAATTATAAGAAAGAGTTATCTTTTCTTTACAAAATATGTAATTACAATACATAAATAGATCTCATTTGATTCAAAATTCCTGAACGAATTGGCCACTTTCAGATCGTGAGAAATAAGGAAGCCGTTCCGTTTGATCACCCAAACGTCAAACTATTGACAAGCGGTCTAATAACAAAAAGCAAACAAGTAATTATCCAAAACGAGCGCGAGACCACACAGGGACAGAAACATAGGCGAAATTCATGAAAGCTATCACCGTTACAAATCGTTTTAACGCATACGTATAATCGGTCGTGAGTCGTTCTATTTGTTTTAAGTTGCCCGTAACCGGGATTTGGAATAAAAACATCAAAGGGGGGTGCGTAAGAGCAAACCCGAAGGAGTAATTATGATTTGTTTCGGTTAAGCGGAAATAGTTTGTGTCGCTATTAATCGCGCTTGTATTCCGGGAACAAGCGAGTGCCTTGCGAGAGCCGGCCGACGTTCTGTGACTTCGCAGACATGGCGGCTGCTTATTAACCGGGAAAACGCTTTGTTGTTATGTTAACAATGTAGAATAAAAGCTACGTAAAGTGTTCATGTATGCTTACGATAGAGTAACCAGTCGTGAGGTTACTTAATTTATAAGCCTTTGTAGAAACTGCAAACATGGATTTTGAAATATTTTAGAGAAATATCTAGATACGTAGTATTGGTTTGTTTGTAGTTTATGCATTATCTTCTTTCTTCCTTTTCGTAAAAGATAACGGCAGCATAAGAGATCAACGTCTGTTTCTAGGGAAGTTGCACAAACGACTTATCAGAAACCAAAGACCCGTGGTTCAACAAAGTGTCTGACATCGGAACCGTGCACTGCATCCCCATACGTAGCCATTACGCTTTTTTTTCAGAAAGATTAATTTGTTAAAATTAAGTAATAAAATAAAGTAAAAATTAAGGACTATCAGTAAAATAGGTGATTTCTATTTTAATTTGGAGATTTTTTATTACCAATTGGAGATTTTTTTTTTTAGTAAATACAGTTAGTAAATAATAATTACATTAAGTTGTCTGTAACGTTTTTTATTCAAAGGTCCTCACCCCATACTATCATGATACTTATTTCTAGAAAGTTTCACTATCTATAATACGTACATAGGTACTTAAACAACTTCGTTAAATAAGTATGTACTCTTAACAGTGACCACTGATCACCTGTCAACGATATTAAAAAACCTACTTTCTCAATAGTCAAAGAGTTCACGACTATGGCGGTCCGATGGTTTAACCAAGATATTTTTTTTAAAGTTGACCTCCCTTGACGCCTTTAAGTTTCATCACTTTCCATCTTTACATACTTAAATAAGTTTTAGTTTTAATAAATATCTCCTTCACAGGTGGTCTTATGTAGTTACTAGATGAGCTCCCGAACATAGTCGTAACCAAGGCAGATCCAGGAAAAGCAGGCAAGATATCTAAGATGAATATTGTCAAAGCACTAGAAGATCAAAGCTATCCATATCATATACTACATATAGAGGACTACTAGAATAATTTAGACTATGAAGAAAAAGTACTTTATTACTGTAGTAGAGACAAACATCTTAAAGGATTTCCCGACGGGAATTTCAACTACATTCTGTTTCGGATAAAAGTATAATTATTTATTTATTTATTTATTTATTTAACACTTTATTACAAATTTGTACAAAGGCGGACTTAATGCCTAAGGCATTCTCTTCCAGTCAACCTTGGGTGATGCAGAGATAAATGTGGTAGGTGTTAAATCATTTAAATGAGAAAAAAAACATCTAAAATAGTGTGTAATGTAATATAAACATACTTATACTACTTAATAAACTACATACATACATACCTAACCAATTTATACACAAATAAACAGCAAATAAATATTTACCCAATAAGTATAAACATATATAAATAAATATAAATAAATATAGTCCAATGATCTAATATACAGTTTTGCTAAGGTTTGTTCAGCAGAAGACGACGCACTCTAAATTTAAATATTTGACGAGTAGTTGACATCCTGATCTCCTGAGGCAGGGCATTCCAGAGAAGAATAGACTGGACTGGGAAAGATGAATGAATAAAGTCAGAGTTATGAGAGGGACATGATAGCAGAAGGTTATTAGAGGATCGCAGATTGAGGTTGTGAGTAGAACAAAGATACTGAAAGTAGGGAGCCAAATACGCAGGAGGAGTAGGAGAAGTAAGGAAAGAGTAAAGAGTAGTGAGAGCACGCATGCTGCGTCGCTGACGAATGGACAGCCATTGCAGCTCAGAGCGAAAAGCAGACACGTGATCATACTTAAGAAGATTGTATATGAAACGAATGCAGTTATTGAGAAGCCGGTCGAGTTTGTTGAGAAGATCTGCATTCAGGTCATAGTAGCACACATCACCATAGTCAATTATAGGAAAAATCAAAGTTTGCACAAGCATTGCTTTGGTTTGCGTAGGAAGAAAATTTTTTAAACGGTAAAAGGCTCTCAAAATACCAGTTACTTTATTGCACAAGTTAATCACTTGAGTGTGCCAACTCAAAGTCGTGTCTATGTGTAAACCCAGGTCCTTAACAGACGCAGACAGATTTACTACAATGCCATTTAATTTAATAGGAGGAAGAGAAGATACGTCTGTTCTTGCAATCATACGCTGGCTACCCACAAGTATGGCCTGGCACTTGTTAGGGTTTACAGACAATCCATACCTCTGTGACCAGTTATGTATCTGTTCAAGGTCTAAGTTAATTTTGTTGACTGCCAAAGGTAATGAATCAACATCGGCCTGTGCGTAAATCTGCAGGTCATCAGCGTACAGGTGATACGAACAATGAAGATGAGAGCAAATGAGATTGATGAAAATTGAGAATAACAAAGGTGAAAGAATACCGCCTTGAGGAACACCAGAGCCGATGTCACACCAACACGAAAGAGATTGTTCGTTGCGCACCGACTGCTGACGTCCCTGAAGATAACTTGAAAACCATTCCAATGCTTCAGAGGAGATCATGTTGTAGGAAAGTATGGCAACCAGGATGTCGTGACTAATAGTATTCCACATTTATCTATTATATTTAATAAGTGTATTGCCATAGGTGTATTTCCTTATCTAATGAAACACAGTAAGATTATTCCTTTGTTCAAGAATGGATCAAAAAGCGACCCTGGTAACTTTAGACCAATTTCAATACTACCTGTGATTAGTAAAATCTATGAGAAAATTATCTTATGCCAATTGGAGAGTCACTTTCATTTAAAAAATTTTTTTCATAGGCAGCAATACGGTTTTAGGAAGGGTAGCTCAACGATTGATGCGGGTGTTTCTCTTCTGAAATATATCTATGATGCTTGGGAAAATTCTATGGATGCAATAGGCGTCTTCTGTGATCTTTCTAAAGCTTTTGACTGCGTTGATCATGGGACACTTCTGTGCAAGCTTAGACATTATGGAATTAGGGATGCTTCTCTTGATTTATTATCTTCGTATTTAAGCAATAGGGTTCAGTATGTCGAAGTAAATGGTAGTAGGTCCTCTGGTCTTCCGCCAAGTATGGGCGTGCCTCAAGGATCCATTCTAGGTCCGTTTCTATTTTTAGTTTATGTCAATGACTTGCCGTTTCTTGCTCAGGGTTTGTGCGACATTGTTTTATTTGCAGATGATACTTCACTCGTTTTCAAAGTAAACCGTAAGCAAACTAATTTAGATGAAGTTAACGAATCTCTCGCACAAGTCCTGAACTGGTTTACTGCTAACAATTTGCTTTTAAATGCTGCCAAAACAAAATGCTTAAAATTCTCTATGCCCAATGTTAAAAGCCTTAGTAATAATCTGATTTTAAACGGTGAGGTCCTTCGTTTTGTAGACACTACTGTATTTTTAGGAATAACGTTGGATAGTAAGCTGCAATGGGGTGCTCATATATTAGCTCTAGCAGGAAAACTAAGTTCAGCTGCTTATGCAGTTAAAAAAGTGAGGCAGCTAACGAATATAGAGACAGCAAGATTGGTATACTTTAGTTACTTTCACAGCTTAATGTCCTATGGTGTTCTTTTGTGGGGTAGGGCTGCAGACATCGAATCTATTTTTATTCTTCAGAAGCGTGCAGTTCGAGCTATTTACAATCTTGAATCGAATGTTTCATTGAGAGATCGTTTTAAGGAAATAGGTATTTTAACAGTTGCTTCACAATATATATATGCTAATATAATATATATTAAGCAAAATATTGAACAGTATGATAGAAATGGCGACATTCATAGCATTGGTACGAGGAATAGGCATAAGTTGATAGGTCCACAACATCGCCTACATAAGGTACATAACACTTTTGCGGGACTCGGTATACGTTTATTCAATAAACTGCCTAAGCATGTAATGGATCTACCTTTACTAAACTTTAAAGCATTTGTAAAAAATCAGCTATTATCGAAAGGCTATTATACAATAAACGATTATATTAATGACAAAAACTCATGGGCTTAGATTTCAATTATCGTGATTTCATGTTGCTTGTTCCATGGTGTAGATTGTGGCTTAACCTAGGTAGTTGTGCGGATGTTATGTTACTACCTTATTACTTTCTTTTACAGTTTTATTTGTTATTGTAACGATAGAAATACTTCACTTGCATTTGTAAATGTATTTAATTATATTATCTAAATGGTATTCTATTCCATTCTCAACTACTTAAAGATTAACAAAATCAACTTGACGACACAAATGCTTGTGTGTTAATTTCTGTCGGATATCGCAGTGACGAGATGACTGATGAACGTGCCATGCAATTAAAGCTTTTTTAAATCAATTTATTAACAATGAAATTTTTTTTTATCAATTAAACTTTAAATTGCTATGCATGTAAGATTTGCTTGCACACATCATTCTTCACGCTGCTGTTGGTAATTGTAACAAAGTCATATTATTATTTTTGAAAAGAGTGGCCTGAGTTTCTTGGCCACATTCTTCTCAGAGCTCTACTATAGTCGTCTGCGAAAGTGGTAGTAGTTTGGCAGACATTTTTCTCTATACTATTCTACTACATGTATAACGATTTGCATGTGTTACTTTGTAACCTAAGTGAATAAAGCTATTTGACTTTGACTTTGACTTTATTAAAAGCATTTGAGAAATTAATCAAGACCAACACAGTGATTTTTGTGTCCTCCATACCTTGTCTTATATCACCAGTTACTTTTAAAAGTGCTGAGACAGTACTATGCCCTGGTCTGAAACCAGATTGTAAGGGACTTAAGAGATTGTTTTGGTGTATAAAAGAGGAAAGTTGTTTGTGAACGCAGGCTTCTAGAACTTTAGATAAGAAAGGAAGAATAGAAATAGGGCGAAAATCATTAGGAAGAGAAGGGTTTTGGGTTTTAGGTAATGCAATTACATATGCTTTACGCCATACGGAAGGATAGGTTCCGGTAGTCAAAGAATGATTAATTATATGAGTTATGATAGGGAGAATACTTTCCATGATGATTACAATCATTCTACGACTAATGTCGTCGTAACCGATGGAGTTTGATTTGATAGAGATAATAATTTTCTTGACCTCCTCCTCTGCAACTGGAGAAAAGTGAAAAAACTCAATATTTGGGCGAGGCAGATCTACAAGGTCATGGACCGTCTGGATCACGGTTTGGGGATCAAGTACAACAGATGTGGAGAAATGACGATTGAGATCGTCCAAACTGATTGATGCAGGAAGGTCAGCATGCCGCTGTTTACCGATGCCTAATGTGCCCAAATATTTCCAGATATCAGCTGGTGAAGAGGAGCTAATGTTATTAAGAATGTCACGGCATTTAGAGTTTCGTATCACCTGATTACACCTGTTCCTTGCAGATTTATATTGAGCCCACCTGTCATCACTCCGATTCTTCTTATACCTACAGAGAGCCCGATCCCTACATTTCATGGCTATGCGAACCTCGTTTGTGATCCATGCTGCCGGAGGACGTTTTAATTTAACCTTTTTCAGAGGCGCATGTTTATCAAATAAGCTAAGAATGTTTTGGTTAAATATTTTGACCTTAGTATCTATTGTCTCCGTCGCAATCAAATTGTCCCAAGTTATGTCAGAGGCATCTCTACAAATGTCCTCTTTGTCAATCTGTGCAAAACAAAGCATGTGCAGAACTTTAGGTGAAAGTTTAGGAGGCTTAAGAGTATAAGAAAGGTATAATAGATCGTGATGAGAAAAACCAGGAGCAAGAAACTGGCCATGAGTTGAAACAAAAGTAGGGGAAGAGATAAGGATTAGATCAAGCCAAGTATCATTACCACTGTTATTGTGATGAGTTGCTTGCAAAGGTAGCACGTGAAGGCTAGTTGATTCTACAATTTCAAGGAGTTTACGGGAACGCGAGGAACTATGAGATAAAAGATCGGTATTGAAGTCACCCATGATGATGTTGTGTGCATACTCTGACCCTAAAGTTTCCAGTATTGATTCAATACTGGAGAAGTAGTCAACAGTAGGGGGACAATATACAACGCCTAGAGCTATTTTGGTGCCTCTAACATCAACCTCCAGGAACATAAATTCTGCAGACACTGATGCGCTGGACTTTACAAGAATTTTATAAGAAAAACCACTACGGATGTAAATAGCTACACCGCCACCCCTTTTACCAATACGATCGTTACGTAATAAAATAAAGCCGGGAAGAGGATACATAGTTGAAAGAAGGTTTGGTTGGAGCCAACTCTCAGAAATCAGGATGGCATGAATATTTGCGCAAGAAAAAGTGTTATACAGGTCGGTATAATGACTAGCTATACTCTGCGCATTGATGTGGCATACATTAAATAGATTGCGTGAGCCTCCCTCAAATGCAAGACGCACACAATCCTCAAGCGACCTATCGTCCGCGGAACAAAAACTTTCTTCATTTGATGAACATTTAGACTCATTGGCAGATAAATAATAATCGTCATCAGACATAAATAAAATAATAATAAAACAATAAAATAATAAATAAATTAATATATATGTATATACCAGTACTTGTACTGATTATTTAAAATTTAAAAGGAAAATAATAAACCAAAATTCTAATAAATGCAAAATATCTCTGCACCACCCGCCAGCAATCACGACATGAAAGGAATGAGAAACGGAACGTAACACTAAAAATTAACAACACAGTTTCGGAACGCATCATAAGTCAAATTAAAAATAAAGTTATGAAGGAAAATAACAGCTACAGGTTAAAGATAATGTTAACATAATTTCGGAACGCACCCTGAGTGAATCTGACTGACATTATCTTGCGTTGACAATGACATTGACAATTATACAATAAAAATAACAATAAAAACTGGGAGAATTTGACTGGACGCCATGACGAGAGGTTGAGCTGTCATTTATATATTTTACAAATTGATTTTTCGAAGATTTTGTGATGCAGAAAAGATGCGGTTTTGTTTTGCAAGTTCATCGTCATTAAATAAATATGTTTAAATATGCAAGTGATTGGTGAATAGCTGGTGGCGGCGTCGTGATCAAGCTGTTCCTGTCTCCATCATACGCGTTCCGGTGAAGTTCTCCTGGACGGCAATGAAAAGAGAAGCATCGTCTTTTTAATGTTGTTTTTTTTTGTATGTGTAAACTTATACTCTTACTTACTGAATGTAATGTATTTCACTTGACACTGGCAAAATATGTAACTATGTTCATGACGCCATAATAAATAAACTTAACTTAACAATAAAAACTAACCTTCAATATTTTTAGAAATAAGAAAAATATTAATTTGATAGAAACTGTGTTGAGGGTAACGAAATAGAATTCTAAATACTAGCGTTGGACAATTACAATAACAAAGAAAACAGATAAGACTGGTGTTGTTACATGAAGAAAGCGATGTTATATTGTTCATGTACGAGCTCTAGAGTGTTCAT
The DNA here is from genome assembly GCA_905475405.1 of Schrankia costaestrigalis. Taxonomy (NCBI): domain Eukaryota; kingdom Metazoa; phylum Arthropoda; class Insecta; order Lepidoptera; family Erebidae; genus Schrankia; species Schrankia costaestrigalis. The sequence continues at coordinate 8,941,579 of FR997843.1, read as the reverse complement.
CTGATGTTGATGCCGACGCCTCGCCGTTCTTGCCGATAGTAGACACCCCGGAGTACCGATGCATCAAAGGGCCGAGCTCGTCCATGGTCGTAACTTTGTGTCTGCTACCATCAGCGGCCTTCACAACAATTACGCCGTCCTGAGTCCAAGATGACCGCATCCCAAAGTGTTGCCGGGCTTTGCTAATTATCATGTTCCTAATTTAATTTCCCTGTTTAGTACTAAGTCAAAATTATTAATGCAATACTTTTGCATAATAATTTTTAATTGCAAGGAAGTATAAATTACCGTACATTAACTTATACATAGTTTTTACTAAGCCGTGTAGCCAGTATGGTGTTAGTATGGCTAGAATCTTTGAAGTGCAAAGGCCCTGCAAGGACACATTTACTGGCTGGCAAAGGTATTTTAAAATAAAAAATAATCACACATCATCAACATAGATGAACATTCCTTGACTGACATAAAGTGTTTACCTCATTTCGCAACCAATAATTAAGGTTTACCTTCTTCATCCAGAGATTCTATAAGTACAAAAATAGTAAAACACGTAGGATCTTAAGCTTATGTAGTCACCTTTTATTTACATTCTACATCCCACGTGAGCGGGTGTTCGGACAGCAGCCGCTCCGTGCGTGGATCACCGTGTCGCATTGCGATTTCCACGCATCCATCCCTGCCGCGACGCGCCTTTGTCACAAAGGAAATTAACTAGTTATGCTACGTGTGTGTGGATGTGCGTTTGTGTGTGTGAATAGGGTTTGCAAGGAAATAAATGTTTATTTTATTTTATTCGTTTCAGGATTATTTTGTTGATATTAATTATAAAAATTTGATAAAAAAAACATGTGGCGAACTTTTCAGAAGCCGTTATTAGCCCAGCCGAGCATGTGTGGGAGTCCCGAAAAGGTGGGAGAATGGTGTAGGTACTAACTAAGGGTCACTTATTTCTCTCTCACCTATAATTAGCCAGGATGGCGAGAAGACTTGCATTACTCGAGTTCTCATACTCAAGTACTTATTATTAGATACCCAGATACCATTACATTGAGTACTTGTCTATGTAAGATAAACGGTAACGGATTTAAATTCATCTATACATGCCTAACAATGAATGAAATGTAAACATTTCCCCTCTAGCTTGTTTTTCTGCCAATCTAAATAACATTTCATTACAACGCTCGAGTAAATTTAATATATTGTCAACGTCAGAATGTCACTGTCTATCTAAAACGATAAAAGGTCAGGAATCTCACAAAATACATTTCTTTTAATTTCCTTAAACGACAAAAGAAAATACTAAAAAAGACATTATGGTATTTTTAGCGTTTAAAGTATCAATGGTTTTAAATGTTTAAGATATTTAAAAAAAAAGATGGAAATTAGATTTTTTTTTTCGTTCTTTTGTTTTGCTATCGGTACCTAAACAGTAATCAAACGTCAGTGTGCCAATGAAGAAAGGGCTATTGTTATAGACTTGAATGAAAACTCCTATTTAAGGAGACGAGGCGGTGGGATCTTTTTTATATAATATATTTTTTTAAATAATTTTCAGCAGATGTTTTTAGTTGATTGATCACGTACAAGTATGTGGATAGGAATTATGTATTATTTCTAGGGAACTGTGAAATTACTTTTTATCGTGAAATTATTGGACAGGTATAAATGTTATTTTAGAAAATATGAACTATAATATACAACTTTTTAATTGGAAAGGTGAAATCTAATAAATTGGATTTTTTTTTTACTTTTCCTGCTACCGATATTATTACTTAAGCCCGATTTACACATCGACAAGTTAGTGGCGAGTTAAGTACGAAGTACCCCCTCTCTCGCGTCTCGCCAACTTAACTCGCCAAAAAATAGGATGGAGATCTATTTAAAACAACTTAATCAACAACTTACTACTTAACTCGCTACTGTACTTGTCGATGTGTAAATCGGGCTTTAGTTCAAGATTATTTCTAGTAGATAGAAATGACTAACTTTTTTGGAACTAAGCTTTCTTAAGCATCGTTGTGCGTGATGCCATCAAAACTGAGAAGGTAGAGATATACTAGAATCGCAAGAGTCATTACGATATAAAAAAAAAAAAAAATATATAAAATAAAATAAATATCCCTTTAATGTTTGACTGGAGAAACCTCTTTCAGCGTGGGAGAGAACTTTCTAAAAGAGAATCCGACAGATTGGGTAAAGTTACGTATTAATATTTCCTACTCTTAATTCAGAACTAAGAGAAAATTTAATAATGGTGTTGTAAAAGTCAACAAACACTGTTGACTTTTACAACACCTTTGTTAAATTTTCAGGCTTTATTTTGAAGAAATCAATCAATCAACCAACTTGCCTATCGCAGTGTACTCCTGGACATAGGCCTCTCCCAACACGCACCACAGAACACAGTCTTGCGCCTTCCGCATGCATTCCGACCCAGAGATCCTTTTGAGTTCGTCGGTCGACGTAGCTGGGGGTCGTCCTACACTACGTTTGCTAAGTAAAACTACATTTGGCATTTTGAATAAAGCCGTGGATTAATGTACCTCAGTAAATTTTAACTGCCGCTAAGTAGAACGTATAAGATCCAATATCTTATGGGTTGAGATAGGGTGTTGACGACCTGTCATCCATACATACTTACAAAAAAGCAACATATTAATTCTATTAAATTAAAACGTAAAATAATTTGTAAGAAAGATCTTAAGTTACCAAAAGTTCCCCAAAACTTATGAATGCTTTGTTCTTCTAATAAAATTGTCAAAGTCTTCAGGGAATTACGAAACCTTAATAAACCTTTGAAATGACCAAACTACGCAAAAAATATATTTGAGGAGCTCAAAAGGGGTTTGACTAAAGTATGCCTACAAAAATGTTTCGTATTTTTTGTGTTCGGGGAAACTAAATATTTATAATAAATTGCTATCAAAAAGTTAATTTTAATAACTAAATTGGCAAGTGTTTAAATAAATATAATTCAACACAATCGAAAAACAATAATATTATCTTGAGAGCCATTGTTAGTGAAGTAGAAAAAATTGTTTTGTTAAGAAAAGTTTCGTCAATTGTAAATATGGTTCTCTCCATTTGTTATAATAATCTTGTTATTTTGACAAAAACAATGTTTATTACAAAACAAATTTGAGTAAAGCTAACTTATCTGATCTGAAATTAGGACATTATACCCCAGATAACTGGCTAATTAAATCAATACCGAGCTTTTCTCAGTCCCATATTTCTATCAATAGTATTAAATATTTTCACTCATTCACACAACGTCATCTAGTCCCAAACTAAGTAGAGCTTGTACTATGGGTAGACCACGGATACACACTATAACACATGATAACATACTTAAATATTTTTTTTTGGAAATTCATACATATTATACATAAAAACACTCGGACCATTGCAAACAATCATGTTCATGCACACAAAGATTTGCATAGAGCGGGAATCGAACCTCGAGACCTTTGCGTAGCAGTCATGTTATATAACCACTACGCCACAGAGGTCGCCGAATGGTAGCTTCTGCCAAGTCTTATTTGCACATGATATATATTGTCTTGTTAGTCGTTAGTTCTATTTTTATTTAAAGAACTGATAAACTTATTGTCTCAAGTATGTGAGACCTGTTACGGTACCACATGCATTACAAATTACATGTGTTGCTTTTTTCTGTCATACCTATGACTGAAAAAAGAAGAAGAGAAAGTAGCTGACATAATTTTATACCGAATCGTCGAGAGCGTTTGATGACATCTGTGGCGTAGTGGTTTTATAAGATGACTGCTACGCAGAGGTCTCGGGTTCGATTTCCGCTCAATGTAAATCTTTGTGTGCATGAACATGATTGTTTGCATTGGTCTGAGTATTTTCTATGTATAATATGTATGTATTTACAAAAAAAAGAGTTTTTAAGTATGTTTATCCGTTCTCTAGTACCCATAGTACAAGCGCTGCTTAGTTTGGGACTAGATAGCGTTGTGTGAAAGTGTGAGGAATATTTATTGTTTATTTATTATAATAATTTCTGATACTACTAATGTCATATTTCCGCGACAATTGGATACAATAATCGCATACAGTAATCCAAGCATCAGAGCTTCCATAGATGGTCTAATAAGAACATTTTCGTTAAAACGCGTGGATCTCTAATATGAACACAGGATTTCTTATTGGATAAAAATGATAGCTAATAATATTCTATTCGGTGGATCTATCGCTTTTCGAAACCGTGGGAAAGATTTTATGTTATTTCTAGAGTTATTTTTTGCAAATTACTACTTCGGCTGTCGGAGCTAGCTTTTTTGTCATTTACAATTGTTTTGGCTCAAAAAAATTATTTAGTTTTTTTTATTTGCAATGAACACTTAAATAACAGTACAATTTTTTATAATACCACAATAATTAGTTGACATAGTCAAAAATAGATCGATTTATATGTCGCGATGGACCGACGACCTTATAAAGGTGCCTTAATATTTCAGATTTCAGCAAACCGGCTGGTTAGTAAATGATACTTACGTAAATATAAACTAGTAGTACTATTATACGATATTATATTATATCCCACTTTTATGTACTACCTACATCACGACGCTACCTTTATCATTGAATAATCCTTGGTTATGGTTATGTATGGTATACGATGGTTGCAGCGATATGGATATAACTGTAATTAGGCATTACGTTATCTCCTATGTAAAAAAAATGACGTCAAGAAATTGCAGCAGTAGAGTTTGTTTCGCCGCTTCTTCTCTACTAGCGCTTTGGAGGCGGTGGTAAAGTTTTCTAAACTTTGAAATGTTTATAAATTTAGATTAAGTAGTGTTAGATAACGTCGAAAAGATACAATATTATTGTACTACTTTGAATAAATAAATGAATACTGAATATTTATTTATTTATTTATTTATTTCAGGTTAACCAACGGTAACTTACGCTAATACATTTAAACAGTGCTTGTTCTTAAAACTAAATAAGCGTAGTGACCAATTAAAGGTTAACACTACTTGCACCATTTTGTTAACAATTAATTTAATGATTAAATTAAACTAACATAACGATAACAATAAATGCTTAACGTTGAATAAAACTAAAAATTAAAAAGTATTAAAATTAAGGTTAGAATTGATTGACTACCTACTTATAAAATCTCATTCATATAAAAAGATTATAAATATTTAAAAACATTAAAATACATAATAAAAAACAATTATTATCATTAAAAAAAAGAAATATACAATTTTATACAAATATAATATCTTTTACAAGATATTATTTATGTTCACTTTTACAAAATATAGGCATAAAATTAAAATTAAAACAAAATAAAAAAGAAAAATGAAATAACAAAACAAATTACATATAAATTAGTACAGCATTTTTCACTCGAATTCACTATTAATAAATTTTAATAACAAATAATTCATTTCTAAATTCAACCACTTACTTTGTTATAGCAAAGTGTAGTGTAGTGTTCTATTACAGTATTACGGTACCTGGCCAAACTATCATGGTGTATGTCTATTTTGTCACTAATATTATTTAACAATTTACACATTCTGGGTATAGGGGAATTGGCTCCAAGGACCGTCCGACGCAATGGTGGACAAAGGGGTGTTATTTGATGACGAGGATACCTAGCAGGGGCCTGGAATCTTAGGAGACTTAGGAGAATAGGACAATCCACTTCGCCTCTTATCAATTTGAATGCAAAGAGGGCGTCTGTAATTTCTTGACGGGTAGAAAAGGGAAGCATTCTAAAGTACTGCAGGCGAGTATTATATGAGGGTAGTAACTTACATTTACCAGCAGAGAAGGCAAGATGCCAGAGAAAACGTTTTTGTACTCGTTCTAAACGGAGAGCATGTACAGCTACGTTATGAAGAATACGTTATGAATACGTTACGAAGATACCTAATGTCTGTGCTAGGTTTTACTAGCTCTTTAAAGTTAATTCCGCTTATTTTATTTAATAAAGGGTTACATTGCTAAATATCGTTTATAAAACCTTTGGCATAATAATTACTTTTTTTTTAAATTAACTGTTTAAATATCATCAATAAATAGTTTTAAATTGCATTAGGTTCACAAATTTTAATTAACTCTTGCCTCGATTTGGTATCCACTTGAAATATGCGAATAATTAAATTCCTGTTTTCACAAAATGATTTGGGTGAAATCGGGTTTTAATAACAAAGTTTTGATTTCAATGAAACGGGGTCTTGGACAATCAATATTATTTGAATTGTTTTATTTGTTCAATTGTACTTCACTTAGATCGGTTCCATGGAAAGGATATTTACATAATTAAACTTGGTTTGTTTATTTACTTATTGATTTCTGTTGTTTAGCAACAAGGAATAATCAATTGTTAAGATATTAAAATAACAGATTATGTTTCAAATCACCAAAGCTGTACTAATGTTATCAAGCTTATAGGTTTGTTTGGTCTTCTTTTTGTTTTTCTCAGTAGCTCTTGAGTGACCAACTACGAGGATAAGACTGGACATCTGCCAGTGACGGAAAGCTTGATATACTAATACAACAATGGCCTAGAGGATTATGGAAGAATTAGATAGTTACTTCATCATAACAGCCCATTAATGTCCCACTGCAGGAACGGGCCTCGATACTCGGCCTACTAATACCACGCTGGCCAGACGGATTAGTATAGGGTTTAATTTCAAGTTTTCCTACTTTTTACTTCGTAAATATAATATTTACGGTTAGTCCCTTAGTCGGTTTTTACGACACCCATGGGATGAGATGGGGTGGTGACATTTTGTACTCTTACTCCGTCACCACACGGATGACACTTAATGTACATTAAAATTATCTTTATTGTAAACGCTTATTATTTAACCTAAAATTTATATTCAGACCTTGTTATTTTATATTGTACATACTAAGTAGCTTTAAATGGGTGCCTAGCTGCGGCGAGATTAACAAGTAAGTATTTTAGAATACGAACAAATGCCGGCCGTACGAAACAAAAGGGATCCGTCAAATCTACAGAGTTCAGGACCCCTGTAAAATGCTGTGAACTTTATAATTTAATAATTATTATAAAGCTAAGATTTTCACAAAAGAGAGTTTTATCAGTTTTTTTTCTAATAAAATAAAATAATAAATAATCCTCACACATTCACACAACGTCTTCTAGTCCCAAACTAAGCAGAGCTTGTACTATGGGTACTAGAGAACGGATAAACATACTTAAATACTTTTTTTTTGTAAATACATACAATATAATAATATTATAATAGAAACACTCAGACCAATGCAAACAATCAGATTCATGCACACAAAGTTTTGCATTGAGCGAGAATCGAACCCGAGACCTTTGCGTAGCAGTCATGTTATATAACCACTACGCCACAGAGGTCGTCAATGTCGCAATATTGTCCATGTGATGACTAAAAACATAACCTTTTCCCTATATGAAGAGTCATAAAATTCTTCTAAGGGAAATTCAACGATTATTAAATTTATGTAATTATGCCAGATAAAGAAATCTCGAAACAATCCCTATCCACACCTCGTTTAATTATTTTTAGGAAATAGTCACATACTTACCTACCTATAATTACTAGAAAACACTGATAGACTAAAAATCCCAATTGTAACAGACTTTTGTACCTATTTGTAAATCGAAGATATGGCAAAAGCAGGGATAGCAATTTTAGTAAATTAGCAATCTTATGGGCAAGTGTAAGAAAGAATACAATATGTCACCATCCCATCTTATCCCATGGGTGTCGTTAAAACCGACTAAGGGACTATCCGTGAATCTTTACGTAGTAATAAGAAGGAAAACTTGAAATTAAACCCTATACCAATCCATTTGGCCAGCGTGGTATTAGTAGACCAAGTATCCCTCCGTCACTGGAGGAGGCCCATCCCTGCAGTAAGAGACTAATGGGCTGTTATGATGAAAGGCAAGTGTAAAAGAGTTATTATTATATTTTTTATACTTAAAAAGACATGCAATATAGGCACATGCAATAAAATACATGATATACTTTTGAATGAAAACACTTTTTAAAATCATCCAATATATTATTAATATTTCTCTTCGTTGCACATTTCAATAACTGTAATAGATATTTGAAAATATCTTCAAGGTACCACCACTAGTAAGTATTCTTTCAATCTTCTACATAACATAAAAATAAACAGCTTGAAAATGATAATGTTTATATGATACCTATAAATAAATCTTATCTTCGTCTCCTAGTACAAGCTTTGCTTAGTTTGGGACTAGATGGCGTTTTGTGAATGTGTGAGGAATATATTAAATATATTTATATTTAATCTCAGGGACAATAAGACAATTTTTGTGGGTTCGTACCTGCGACAACATATGGCAGTCGCATTCACAACCACTTTGCCACCGAGGCATTAAACTGAAAATTGCTCACCTCCATATCTCGAGAATAATCAGATTACGTATTCTTCGTGTGGTCCAACGCCGATATACCCTTTGAAGTACCCAAAATATCGACGAAAATGTGAAACAAATTTTGTAAACCAACTAAATAATGTGTTATTTGGTTCTGTAAGGTTCGACTTTGGCAAAGTAAAGGTAACAATACATCTATAAAAGTTATCGCTTGTTCTTTGCTTGTTTGTGATGGTAGAATGTTGTTGCAAATTTATTGTGAAATGCCTTAAGGTGGGCGTGTGTTGATGTGCAAGAATTTAAAGGACGAACTCTAAAGTACCTTTGTATGAATATGTTATGAATATTTTTGAATTTTGAAGTTTTTATTACAAAGAGTTTGAAAAATGAGGAGTTTGTCATTTCAATATGTCTTTTTAATGTATTTGTTTACATGAATCAGTGATGTAAAGAGAAAAAGTAAAAACCAAACCATTTAAAAGAGTACCTACGTAAAGTAAAAAACATTCTTCATTGATCATTTAGTATAGCCCTTAGTTGTTATATGGTAAATAAAATAAATAAAATAAAAATACAATGGTTGCAGCACCTTATTACAGTAACAATGTTTTAAAATTATAGAGACGTCTAAAAATGCTGCTATAGAGTTTGTTACGCCGCTTTTTCTCTACTAGCGCCTTGGAAGCGATGCTTAAGTTTTAAAAACTTTTAATATGTAAACTTAGATTAAGTAGATTTAAAGTGTTATCCGTCACCAGACTGTCTTAGATTATATTAATGTTACTAAAATATAACCTAAATGGAAATAATTCATAAAATAACGCAGCGTCGAATATTCACTTAAGCACCGGAACGTGTCATCGAAGCCTCGTGACAAAGCTAAGTGAATATAATAATGTAATTGAAGATAATGAACTGTTATTTACCCCACGCCAGCCTTTTACCGATTACGTCACGTCCTCGTATCGGCCCTTAACTGTAAACTATATTTTGTAAAATGTTTCTACATAAGTAAATATGTATAAGTATTTAAAATATAGATTGCAAGTATCCTACTTTTGTTTCCTGTTTATTAGCTGCACACTTTTAACTCTACTGTTTTTTAACAACCTCCTGACAAGATAGGATTTGTTTTTTAAGATTAAAAGTTTTATAGTTTTAGGACAGATATTATAGTTTAAATTAAATTGGTTACGTAAAATGAAAGAAAAAATCAAGACCATAAGACTTAAACTAAATTTGTTTCAAGATCCATTTTAAATAGACATATCAAAATCAGATTTATTTCATTCAAAAATTGCATTGACAAACAAGGGCACCAGACTTGGACGTGAAAAGGTAATTAAAAAATCTGTTCACACAACGTGGACTTTAAATTGACGTACAGTACAGACAGAGCACAATTTTTGGACTGCGGTCGTGTTTTTTTGTAAATAAAAGTATCAATTTGAAAAATAAATATAAGTAGCACATTGTCTGAAAATATCCTATCTAAATCATTGGGGTCAACTAGTCAGAACATGAATATCATAAGGGTAACATTTATCACATAGAAACTCGACACATTTCAAGTTTCATAGCTAATTTCTTAGGTTTCATGTGAATATTGCTCACACAGGACTTGTAATTTGACGTCAGACGTTGCCATATCAACGATATATGTAGGCTCACCAGGTTTGAGTTTATAAAGAGCGGGATATTCAACTGATGTTTACATATCAATACATAGTATAAAATGAAGTCGCTTTTTCTGTCCCTATGTCCCTTTGTATGCTTAAATCTTTAAAACTACGCAACGGATTTTGATGCGGTTTTTTTTAATAGATAGAGTGATTCAAGAGGAAGGTTTTTATAGATAATACATACATAATACAGTACAGAAACCTATATAAATTTAGAGATTTCTAATGAAGCTGTATTTAAACGTTGTTTATGGACAGTCTGTAGTAGGTAGGTAGGTGCCCGTGCGGAGCCGGGGCAGGTCGCTAGTTTTTAATAAATTATATTTACGTACTACTTTTATTTGGAAATTGTTAAGTTTCTTACAATAATAAGTTACTTTGATTATTAGAAATTTACGCGAGTTGATGGGGGATAGTACACAATGACTCAATTCATTCATAATATGCAAGGGTTTTACAACAGCATTATATTAATTTTGGTTTATTTTTTACGAGCTACGTAATGTAAATCGAAATGATGCAAATATAAAATTAAAAATGAAATTCTGTTTGTTTTGGGAATCCTTCTAGGATTAAGGATTTTATGTTATATAAACAAATAAAATATACATTTTGGCAGACAATGACTCAATACATTTATATACGCAAGGGTTTTACAACAACATAGTTTTTACTTAATTTTATTATAATACTTTAGCTTTAATTACTTTTAATTTATTTTACTTTCATACACGTGTTTTAATTACGTAAAGTAATGGCTACTCTCCCTATAACCTTCATCAACAAGTGGGTCAAGGTACAAAGTATAAGTTGTGTCCTTCGTTTTGCACAAAATGTTTAATTGCGAAATTGGCTTTTTAATGTTACGAGTACTTCGGTGTAATTTGGGAAAACAAAATAAGGAAAAAATAAAAGCACTTAAGATAAAATAACAATTTTCTTATTTCGTTAAAATCTTTGTTTTGTCATAAATGTAAGATGAGCTTTCATTATTAACCTTAAATAATTATTTTTGCTTTTCGTAGTGTTTTTAAATAATAATAATAATATTTTAAAGTCGTGGGGATAAAATCCCTTTTGCCTCTACCTTTAGGTAATTTGTTTTTTTATTTTACCTTATTAATTTAATTGTATAAGTACATTTCTTCTTAAATACACTACTACTAAGTTAACATTATACACTACTAGTTAACAGTCAGAATCACTAATAAACTAAGAAAACTTGACGCAAAGCCCTATACTAACTTTCTGACTAAAGCTCCCTATTCGCGACTAAGGTGCCGTACCTACCTATTACACAACATTTAGGGTCTGCCATGAATCACTTTCTCACAATATATCTTAAACTTCACATAACAATTTTTAAAATTTTATACAAACATTATTAAGTTGACAACCCTTTCAATCCACATCACTCACGTATTTAATAAGAAAGATATCATAGGCGCCGACGCGTATGTAATCGGGAAGTTGTATCATAAGGGACTATGACAAAAGCCGTGACTTGCAATATTCGCTATTAGAATTACGAACTAGGGTTAATATAGTTAATGATAGTCAACCATTATAAGTTGTTAGGCAAACGACACATAACGAACCGAGCTGAAACGTATTCGACACGCTGCGTTTACGGGACCTCTATGACGTCAAATACACCTATTAGTGAGGACGGTTTCTAATAGATTTGTGTGGGTATAGGTACTATTGGAAATGGGATAATGGACTTAGTGTTGTTATTATGAAGGCGAAAGCTGTTATGAGATACACTGTGACATAACAGCGTTGTGATAGCTAAATCGTAAACAATTATTGTTTGTCTATAACCTAAAGTTAGGCATGCGACTAACCCCTTTACTCATAAACGCGTCTTAAATTAAATCACTGTTTAGCGCGATTTTTACTAGGAAAACCAACCTTATACCAAATAAAAACGTAAGAATTTAAGCTAATCAATTGACTAAAATTTAAGAGGCTTTTATGAGTAAGGGGGTAAATTAGTTAGTTTAAATGTAAAAATATATATAATGTATTAATGAAAGCTTAGATACTTTATGATATGGCGTATTTTTTTAGAAAACCTTACCTATATTTTACGGTTGGCGTAGAAAATTCTAATGTCAGACTTTTACGAATCAGTACTGAGTGGAATCGAGACAGCTTAATGAAGTCTCTGAAGACGAGATAGTTTGGTTAAATTTTCCGACTCTGAGCTGTAATTATTTAAGTGTTTATGTAAATATCTAATCATAACATTAATGCATAAAAAATACTTTTGCTTAGATGCAAAATACCTTTATCAGTATTTCCAATTTGAATTAATCGATTAGTACAAAGTATTGTTTGAGTTTTCCTTTTTTTGAGCTAACGTGCCTTGTAAAATTCAAATAATTTCTGAAATTTAGTAATTTGTATTTTTGTTTAGTAGGTAGGTATACAGTACTTATTTGTAGACTTACACATATTTTCTTTTCATTTAGGCAGAAAGGGAGAGTTCTCATAAAATTGATTTGTAAAACAGTAATCTACTGAAAAATAATCGTGTTAACGCAACGCATAAAATAAGTTAAGTATGAACGAAAAAAATAGTTGTATTGAGTCTGTTAGCGACATCTAGGCGCAGAAGAAAGAACTAAAATTATTCTTAACTTCGTCTATTTCGTTTCACGACTTTAATTTAGTACTAGTATTTAGTAAGTTATTATTATTTTTAAAAATCTTTTTGGCACAATTTTTATAATGTTTATTAAGATAATGGTTTACAATATTGCTTAAATACGTAACAATCTACATCACTCCTACCAAAGTATTTTTGTTAGAATTATGGAGACAGATGTATTCCTATATGGTAGTTAAAAGTTTTTCGAGTTTAAGTGTATACTACTAGAGTCTATGTTCTAGCCCACTTACTTATAAACGCCTCTTAAATTTAATCACTGTTTAGCGAGATTTGTTATTACGAAAACCAACCTTATACCAAACAACGTATAGTAAGAGCTTAGGCTAATTAATCAATTGACTAAAATTTGAGAATTTTTTTATGAGTAAGGGGGTAGGTCGATAAAAATGGCCGATATAGAAATCCGTTCGGGTTCAAAACATATTAAGCGACTGAGAAATTATTGTTTTTGGTCTGTATTTCCGTGATAAATATTATGTCAAAACTTTGATTGAAAATGTGCTTTTACCTTGTAGAATGCAAGTCTTATTAAAATGTGCACATATTACTTTGCACACCAATTACTACAATATTTAGGTGAAAATGAAGCATCTAAATTACTTACGCGATTCCCATACCCAAAGTGACCATGACTTAAACAATAGCTTATGTCCGAAAACAAGAAAGACAATGGAAAAAAATGATAATCGAGGCGGGAATCAAACCCGCGTCTCTGAACTATACGTGTATAGTAAATATGTAGAGTATAATGGACTCGAGTATCAATTTTTTCCATTGTCTTTCTTCTTTTCAGATTTTCCTAGTTATACCTAAGGTAATAGGTAAAAAATTATATGTAACATAGCTTATGTATTGCTATGTTTAAAGAAAGATCAGTATTTCGTATCAAATAACAATCTCACAAAACTTATAACATTTACTGAAATACAATAAAAGTATTAACTATAAAATCCATTTGAAATATTACAACTTTTATTAGAAAATAATAAAAATCTAAAATTCATTGGCGTAACGTTCGATGACATTTTATTCGCCTAGGTTACAAGCTGGGATTATTAAGCGCTTCACTTAGTTCAATATACTTTCATGTAGAGTACCTTTTCTTGTTATTACTTAGTGAATCAAAGTCAAAGGAGTTTGTTATCAAATATTTATCCGTATCGTTTTAGATTTTATTACTATCAAAGCTTTGAGAAAGAATTAGTACAGATATTTTGACAATGTTTACATTTAGTCTGGTACTTAATTTTCTTTTGAAATAAATAAACAAATATTCCTCACACTATCACACAACGCCATCTAGTCCCAAACTAAGAAGAGCTTCTACTATTGGTACTAGACAAGGGATAAAATACTTAAATACTTTTTTTTTGTAAATACATACATATTTTACATAGATAACACCCAAACCAATGCAAACAAACATGTTGATGCACACAAAGATTTGCATTGCGCGGGAATGAACCCGAGACCTCTGCGTAGCATTCATGTTATATAACCACTACGCCACTGAGGTCGTCAATAATTTTAGTTTATATATTTATTTTCTATTTCAGTAGATATTGTACAAAAATCTCTAATTTTGTTATAGCTTTTCACAAGTTTGTAAGCATAGTAATATATTGCGCTCAGAAGTATCTGCTTATCTGCAATGAATAAGTTTATCTATGTATGTTTTTCATATCAAGTGTAAATTATTTAATGTCAGTGCCTAATATAATCTTATTTATTAAGTTGAATACCAAATATGCGTAACTTAAAGTGTTATGGCTAACGCAGACCTGGACGGCATGGCAAGGGATTTTAATTTTTACTAATGGAAATTCAACCGTACTGTTACAGAAATACGACATAAATTGCTATGCTTTAAAATGATGCCGCGGCATTGAAAGGGATTTTTCAATGCCGCGGCATCATTTTAGAGACTTTTGGACTATAATTCTCATTTAGTAACAAGCTTACTTAGCAACAAGGAGTTGTTTTCGCGCTCTAGTGAATTAGACACGCGAATTATGGCAATTTGATTACAAAAAAGTACTAATAACCGAAAGTTTTAAAAGACTACACAGTTTTAAATAATAAGTGCTTTGTTTAATAAAAAAGACTCAACTGACTCTAAAACATAACATAACAGAAGAAAGTCTTTGTACTATAAAGTCTTGTGCAAAGAACAAAATAAAATTCAGTACTATTTTGAAGCTTTCGTCATTTGTGAATTCGCTAAAAATATCGTTAAAATAAAAGAAGCCATATAAATCCATTTAGTAATTCATACCTACTACGATTTACTACATTGTGACCAATTTATTGTAACTTACAAGAAAGAGAATTTACGTCAAAGAATACTTATACCTACAAGTACCTACTGTGAATAAAGCCTTAAGTAAGTACTTAGCAATGATGACGCACATAGACCGAAAAGTTCGGCCTAAACGCTCTATTGTTAAGGATTTATTATTACGTACTTTAACGTAAATTCCATCCTTACGCGATTTCATGGTAAAAGATTATCGTCATATTTTAGGTAACATAAGAGGTGCAACACATAGTTTGCTAATCTGGTTATGAAGAATCATCATCATAACACCCTATTAATGTTCCACTGCAGGGACGGGCCTCCTCCTGTGACGGAGGGATACTTGGCCTGCTAATACCACGCTGGCCAGACGGATTGGTATAGAGTTAAAGTTCAAGTTTTCCATCTTTTTATTTCGTAAAGATAATATTCACGTAATAGTCCCTTAGGTTTTTACGACACCCATGGGATGAGATGGGATGGTGACATATTTTATTCTTACTCCGTCACCACACGGAACTAATAAAGAATATTTGATAGTAATTCTAATAAAATAAGCATATCCAACTGCAGCGGTAGGGTTCTCCAGTGCAAGAGTAAATTTTCTTAACAATAGTTTGGCAGCCAGACGGTTGGTATAGGGAACTGTGACAAGTTGCCTTCTCTATTTTCATGTAATTTCTTCTATAGTAAAATTCTATAGGGAAATTTCAACTTCTATCACAATAGGTATGGGATATTGTGCAGCCATTTTGTATAAGCTACTCCGTTACTACACGGGAAAGGAATTATAGGAATACCTGCAGGTTTGTTATTATTCTTATTTTTAATTAACATTTCTTAAACTCATCAACGGTACCATCTTTCATTAGCGTGTAGGTAACAATCTGACTAATTAATTAGCCAGTCCAGCCTTCTCAGGACGTAGATAATATTTCACGTAGCTGACAAATGCGTCCGTTCCATCACATCGGATAAAATATTATTAAAACAAACAAATGAACAAAAAAGATAGCTTTTCGAAAGAGCCGAAATCAATGTGCGAGCTCTGGTACATTGCCGGCTCCCAATGTCCTGAAAACAAAACATCTTATATTACTTAAAAAAGAATTTCCAAATTGAGCTTTATGGTTGGAAGTTAAAGTTGATTTTGACGTGTATGTTTTCGAGATAATAAGTACGAAAGACCGATCAGTTTCGTGGCCGTAATTTAATGTAACAGTTAATATGACAGCGGGCATGAGCGTGCCAGCGGGTCGCCTGTGTATTATATTTATGCACTCACACCTGGAGGTCTGGCCAAGGGTATTTTATTTTGAGTTGTTGTCTTATGCGATAGACAACACACTATTTATGTTGAGCCCAATAAATATGGACTATTAATTACTGATTGTGCTACACTTCTGTTAATTCATGTTGATTAATGTTAGTCGGCTAAAGCTTTTGTGTTAGCAGGTTCCTGTTGAACGTACTTTAGCAGTACAATGTGTTGGGAACAACAATGTTTTGTTTTCTTTTGTGTTTCAACTAATTTGATTGTTCGTTTTGTTTGTTATTAAATGTCTGTATTTTACGTTTAAGTTTCAGTTTTGAACTTGTTTACACTTAGTTAAACAACGTTGTAGGATAATTTGATTGTTTTTGTCATTTTTTTTATTCATATTAAACTTTTAACGTAACATTGCAGAGACGTAATATAGCTTCTCCTCGCTATGACATTCTTATTAGTACAGTCAAATAAGGCTTAAATAGGGGCAAACCTCGGAACGGAAGCGAATAAGCTGTAAATTCGTATAATCCTTTGTTTTAATGTTCTGATGACTGGTGAAAAAGTCTCATATGATCACGTGTCTGCGTCATAAGTTATTCAAGGTCAAAGGTCACGAAAGTTAGTTTTTTCCCATTATCTCGTTTTCTATGGGAAATACGCATTTAACGTCATTATAAATATTGTAGATCATAAAATTGTCTACAAAAAATATCTAAACACTTTTCTCCTAAAAAGCATCGCTTTCGAGGTATCGTGACTTTAGAGCGCAGGAAAGTCGTATTTTCGACTATATGCACACACTAGCTTTTTCCCGTGATTTCGCTCGCGTTTATAAATATTATGAAAAATAAGGCTTATTTCAATATATAGTAGTGTTAGGAGAATTAGAAGAATAGCTGGCCACTTTTTAGTAACATTACCGCTCGACGAGTAAAAATGACATTACTCTATGGTTAGATGGATATATTGTGTTTAGGCGGGAGAGAAAAAGGGTGGCTGTTGGCGGGAATTAATGAATGGTTGTCATTTTAAGTTTAAAGTATTAGATTGTTATTTAATTATTTTAATGAGATTATAATTTGTAAAGGTTTATAGTTGTTCTTTTTAACAAATATTCCTTGTTCCTAAAATCAGAAGTGGGATAAGAAATTCACGTGTCTAATCCGCTTTTGGCTATTCAATTGTAGTAAGTGCTGTATAAGTATTGGTGAGTACGTTCCAATTTGTTTGTAAAACAGTATTTGCAATAAAGTGATTCTTTTTATTTTGTGTATGGGTACCTACCTACTTACTTGCCCGGCGAAATATTTTCTTGCTTCAGGCTATGATTACATGATATGACTTTGAAATTACTCAGTGTACATGTGAATGTTACTTGTTTTGCTTTCACATTAGTATACCAAGTTCAATTCTTGTTTATTTTTATAACCTGTACACTGATAAATTTTAATAAAAATTGAAACTTAGTTTAAACAATAGTCGTAAAATCAGAAGAGCCGCTTTAGAAATCGTAACTCGCGTTCTAGAATCATGCTCAACTCTGAGAATAATAGTGATGCTAATAGTGATTCAAGTTCTAGGCACCGAAAGTCACTATTCTCGGAGCGCACATAGACACAATTTCCTTAACGTGTTAACTACTCAAATGCATAAAATTTTAGATCGTTTAACTGCAATGGAAGGGCAACGTTCGTCTCTGCCACTGCGGCCACACGTCGTGACACACACCGTGTGCCGGCGCGTCTACGGAGACGCCCCAGCCGCCGCTCGTCGTGTGCCGGTGCGTCTGCATTGACGCTCCACTGGCCACTTGTGCCAGTGCGTCTGCAGATGCGACACAGCGGCCGCACGTCCTGCCACACGTCGTGTGCCGGTGCGCCTGCATGACGCCACAGCGGCCATATGCCGTGTGTCGGTGCGTCTGCAGATGCGCCACAGCAGCCACACAGCGGCTGCACTTCGTGCCACACGTCGTGTGTCGTCGTGTCTGCATGACGCCACAGCGGCCATATGCCGTGTGTCGGTGTGTCTGCAGATGCGCCAGAGCAGCCACACAGCGGCTGCACTTCGTGCCACACGTCGTGTGTCGTCGTGTCTGCATGACGCCACAGCGGCCACATGCCGTGTGCCGGTGCGTCTGCAGACGCCGGTGCGTCTGTACTAGAACGTACTAGTAGTCGAGGTCAGGTACAGCCGAGCAATGAAGGTAAGCCCGATCCAAACAAGTTGTTGTTGTGAATCGATGTGTCATTGGTTACGACCGGTGTCCCGATTCAACATAATTATTTGTGTGTATTGTTTTTCTGGTGTGATAAGCTAACGCGCGCCGTGCCTATGTCACACAGGCAGAGTTTGTATGATAAGCTAACGCTGTGCCTATGTCATACAAATGAGGACGCCGCATGGTACGCTAACGTCGTGCCTCTGCCATGTGTGAATATTGATTTGCTTGTGTGATAAGCTAACGTCGTGCCTATGTCACACAAGCTATTCTAAAATAGTACTCGTGGTGGTGGTCTCACTACTAGATTGTGTGTAATATTAAAAAAAAAAGAAACAAAATTAAAATGTTTTTTTGTATTCTCAGGCCCAGATTGCAATGACAAAAATGAGGAGTCCACGCTTGAGCGAGCTGTCACGAATGATAGAGAGCACGAGGACGTCCTCCAGTCAGGAGAGGCCGTGTTAGGAGAATTAGAAGAATAGCTGGCCACTTTGTAGTAACATTACCGCTCGACGAGTAAAAATGACATTACTCTATGGTTAGATGGATATATTGTGTTTAGGCGGGAGAGAAAAAGGGTGGCTGTTGGCGGGAATTAATGAATGGTTGTCATTTTAAGTTTAAAGTATTAGATTGTTATTTAATTATTTTAATGAGATTATAATTTGTAAAGGTTTATAGTTGTTCTTTTTAACAAATTCTCCATGTTCCTAAAAGTAGCATATGCATGCTTGGTCTCAGCCTAATCGGTTTGAAATTGACAAAGTTACATACAAACTTCCATCCCCTATCTTATCCCTTTAGGGGTAGAATTTATCAAAATCCTTTCTTAGCGGATGTCTACGTTATATCATCTACCTGCATGCCAAAATTCAGCCAGATCTGTCCTGTGGTTTGGGCTGTGCGTTGATAGATAACTATGTCAGTCAGCTTTGAGTTTTATATAAATAGAAGATTTCCGCACCACCTCTGAGGTTTATAAGGCCAATCTTGCACCAACATTAAATCAAATACAACAGTACATTGAATCAAGCTCAAAAAAAAAGCTCGGCGGTTTTTATTAACGTGGTTTCTCCAGTAGGAATACTCCTACCACATAGTGATCTATCAACGCACAGCCCAAACCACTGGACAGATCTAGCTGAATTTTGGCATGCAGGTAGATGATATAACGTAGGCACCCGCTAAGAAAGGATTTTGATAAATTCTACCCCTAAAGGGATAAGATAGGGGATGTAAGTTTGTATGTAACCTTGTCAATTTCAAACCGATTATGCTGAGACCAAGCATGCATATGTTACTATATATTGAAATAAGCCTTATTTTTTATAATATTTATAAACGCGAGCGAAATCACGGGAAAAAGCTAGTGTGTGCATATAGTCGAAAATACGACTTTCCTGCGCTCTAAAGTCACGATATCTCGAAAGCGATGCTTTTTAGGAGAAAAGTGTTCAGATATTTTTTGTAGACAATTTTATGATCTACAATATTTATAATGACGTTAAATGCGTATTTCCCATAGAAAACGAGATAATGGGAAAAAACTGATTTTCGTGACCTTTGACCTTGAATAACTTATGACGCAGACACGTGATCATAATATGAGACTTTTCTACCAGTCATTAGTACAACAAAACAAAGGTTTATGCAAATTTACAGCTTATTCGCTTCCATTCCGAGGTTGAATGCTTATTTTACTGGAGTATATGGTTTTAGTACAATATTGCGATTTCATTCTTTACAAATTAAAATTGAATCAGGAGAATAATGTAAATGTTTAAGACATTTTCCTCTTTGTAATAAGGGGAACGTTGTTAATAATATAGATATCTAAAGATGATGCATTTTATATTGAACCAAGATATCCATCATATTATTATGTTTGTATGTAGAGGCGACGATACGACACCAAAGCATGTGATGTAATACAGACCTATATGACATTTGAAATCAGATATAGGATAGTGATTGTAACACTTTAATCATCTTTAGACTGCCATTACAAGGATGAATTAAATATTTTTAATAAGCTAGGTAGAGCGTAAATAAGGTTGCTTACGTTGTTTTCAGGACGCGTCGCAATTATCGAAATGTCAACGATGGCTGATTTATTTCACTACGTTTACAATTTGTAGCAAGCAAGGATTTTTTCTTAATATTTTTTTAGTACTAATCCTCTTTTATTATCAACTAATACGACGACCCCTGTGGCGTAGTGGTTATATTACATGGCTGCTACGCTGAGGTCTCGAATTCAATTCCCGCTCAATGCAAATCTTTGCATGAACATGATTGTTTGCATTGGTCTGGGTGTTTCTATGCATATTATGTATGTATTTACAAAAAAAAAGTATATAAGTATTAATATCCGTTGTTCTGTTACCTATGACAGAAGCAGGTTAAGCCCAGCTTACTTTGGGAACAGATGTCGCTGTGTAGAGATGTGAATATTTATTTATTTAATAGTCCTATAAGTCAGGATTTACAACAAAACCTCGCAGAAGTATCAAGCATGGCATATGGTTAGATCCGAGGAAAAGATAATTGGTACCGTAAAACGAGGTTACTTTGCTCTGAAATTGGCTCCAAGCCTTGCATTTTGTTGATAATATTTTTATTAACAATCATAGACATGGTACACCTTTTTTTACTAATAGAGACACTTGTCTTCTACCATCTTTAAATGCCTAAATGAGGTTTGTATACTTGTAGATTTTTTTTTAAAAACTTTAATTTTGGAGCAATCTTACCCGTAGCTTTGGAAACTTTGCGCCAAATATTTCTGCCACCAGTTTCCGATACTTAACGCGTACAAAGCATAGTTATATCAGTCATACTCTATCTGTGCTCCTAAATAAATGTCTAGGGAAGTCTTTGAAGCCATAAACTATAAAAAAAAGGCTTTTTGTAATGAAAAAAAAATATATATATAAAGAAACTATTTTTATTTCGTAGGAACTTATTAATCAGTCTTATTTATTCAACGATCCTTATATATTTGGTATTAATTAACAATTTTACCTTAAAAAATAGCTTACAAAGTATAGTTTTGACAAAATAAAAAATAAAAAACGCAAAATAAACATCCTGACGAAAATTAAAAACATTATCAAAAGAAGAAAAAAAAATAATCTTAAACGCCCCACAAGTGACTGAGCTCAGGAATAGAATATATTTCTCGACGACTATTTTTCTTTGGTGGGCTAATGCATCCCAGTATTTCATCCCAGTTATAGTAGATTTCGTCAATAGGCATGGGCCACTTCCAAAATTTTAACGATTTCTTCATGGAGGAAATGTATGCTCCCGTATCGGAGATTTTTTTAATAATGCCTGGAAACAATTCACCCTCATATGTAAACACTACATATTGTCCCACCTCCTTCACGAGTGGCTTAAGATTTCCTTTGGGACATGCTTGATTCAGGTAATTACGGTCATTTTCCAATTCGCCAACTGATTCAACGTCTGATGAGTCCTGAATAGATCTTACATCACTTTCACAATAAGTAGTTTCGCTACTTAGTCTACGGCGGCGGCGGCAAGGCCGTTTTGAGGTTGAAGGTTGTGTGAAGTCTTCATTTTGTTCAGTGGAAAGACTTGCAGCAGCTACATTCGATGTTGATGATTGAGGAAGATCTACATTTTCCTCATGGAGGACATGTGCAGCAGTCACGCTTTTGCCTGGAACTATGTTAAGTTTTGTGCGACGTGTTTTAGTGGAGCTGTGAGTCCAGTCAAGTCTCTTGGTTTCCAGAGTTTCTAAGAATGATTCCTGTATATCAGCCTGGCTTCCTGCGTTGGGAAATCTCTGTAATAGAGGAGTAGCATCAATTGGAACGATCCCACATTTACGAAACCCCGATTTCAAGTTATTAGCTTGTGTTGGGGCTAGAACTTCAAGCAGTTTTTTAAGTAAGACTGGGAAATTACTCTTTTGAATCACTGTTTCCCGGCGGCCTTGTGAACTAGCCTTCCATTCAGAAAGAATCTGTCGCCATGCTACCTTCATTGGACGAAAGAACGCGACGTCTAATGGCTGGGTCAAGTGGGTGCTGTTGGGAGGAAGACAAATAAATTTAATGAGATTTTCATCACAAGCCTTGAGAACATCTACAGAGATATGTGATGATAAGTTATCTCCTATGATAACTTTGTGTCCTTCTTGCTTCTTTAATCTTGGTAACATTACAGAGAAGAACCAATCGTTAAATATATTCATGTCAAACCAACCAGAGGGACTGTTGTTGTATCTAGCATTCTTTGGCCCATTCGCAGTCCATGTATCCCAGAGTTGTTTAGCCTTGTAAACTGTGTAAGGCGGCAGTAACTCTCCTGCGGCATTTCCACAAAACATGATGGAGGTTGAGCTTTTGGAAGAATTTCTGATAAGTTCAGGATATTTCATTCCTCGCTTTGTTAGAACCTTTTTTTGTCCTGGGTCATCGCAAAGGTTCGTTTCGTCGAAATTCCAAATGTTCTCTGGAGGAACATCAATGATCTCTTGTTCCAAGTGTTCTATATAGGCCTTAACAGTGTCTCTATCAACAGCTGCTCTATTACGTTTGATGTTAGCAGCAAACCTCTGGGAAAAAATTGGATTTCGTTTTAGAAAACCTAAAACCCATTCAGACCCTGGGCAATTATCTTTGAATTTATTTACATTTCGACCTATTTTTTCTAAATATGATTTTATCACAATACGGAGATCAAATGTTGTTAATGGAAATCCGTATTCGCTTAACTTTAAAATGCAGTTTACAAATACAGCTTCTTCTGCCTCGGTAAAAGTAGTTGGAGCACCTGGTGGATTATAAGGCATTTTAAGTCGTATGAGTCTGACCTGGTTGATAATTGTTCGTCTTGGTATATTAAACGTTTCAGAGGCCTTTCTCTGAGTCATTTCATGGTTTAATACAGCAGCCAAACATTGTTTTAGGGTTTCTTCACTGTAGTCCTTGTATTTTCTACATCCTAAACGTTTTTTATATGTACGCGGCATTTTTCTGTAACAAATACAATCCACATTAGTATTTTTCTCATTATAATACCTTCTATTTGAATAACATTATAGAATCAAGTCAGTTTTTATTTAAATTATTTTTTAACTTATTTAAGAGGTTACTTTGCTCCTAGAGCAAAGTTACCCCAAATTGTGGCGCATAGTAAGTACATGAAAATAAAAGGAAGATTACTAGACAATGACTATCAAATCAATAAAGATATTTGCGGAAATACGTTCCTGATTACTCATCTCAAAATATAATAGTCATCTTACCTTCAGAATATCCTCAGATTTTGAGATTCAAATGGATTTTGCAAGGTCTTCAAAAATGTTTTTTCGACGTGCTCTGATGTAATCGCAGCTATCATAAAAACAAATGGCGGAAAAGAAAAAAAATACTTTCAGAGTTGCCACCAACATAAACCTGTATTTTATAGCCATCAAAGAAAAAACAAAAGTAACACGGTAACCCGTTTTAGAACGAAACATGTTTTTCAAACTAAGGAGCATTGTTACCCGTGGGGGGGCAAAGTAACCTCGTTTTACGGTATTTAAATACGTACTTAACGAATTAAATCAGCAGGAAAATGAACGTTTGAGAAATTTTCCTCTTTGTAATGAGGTAAACGTTGTTAATAATATAGATATCTAAAGATGATGGATATCATATTGAACCAAGACTTCCATCGTATTTATGTAGTTATGTAAAGGGAATATCTGCAAGTTTTTTCCTAGTCAGGCATTACGACATCTATATATTTTGATGAAAATTTACTCAATTATTACAAAGCTTTTCGTATTTTTCAAAATCAGTAATGATAAAAGTTCAAGAAATATTTCACACAATATACAGTAAGATTTTTCTTAGAAGTTTATCGGAAAGTTACGAAGAGACCTCTGATTTTTATGTCTATACGCTCGTAAACTTCTTTAGATATTGGCAGGTATAACGTGATATTAAATTATAAGCTCCACGTGTGCACTTGTATTATTTTTCAATCGCTATGTTTCACTTTAAACTAATTCACTGTTTAGCGAAAAACTTTCTTAATTTGGATTATGTCATCATCATCATACGAGCCCATTAATGTCCCACTGCAGGGACGAGCCTCCTCCCGTGACGGAGGGATTCCTTGCCTACTAATAGCACGCTGGCCAAACGGATTGGTATAGGGTATGATTTCAAGTTTTCCTTCTTTCTTATTTTGTAAAGATAATAATAATATTCACAGACAGTCCCTTAGTCGATTTATACGACACCCATGGGATGAGATGGGGTGGTAACATATTGTATTCTTACTTCTTCACCACACGGATATCGCTCCTATTAGTAGTAGACAACTAATATGCATACTTATATACTATTCTAAGACATTAGAGAATATGTACTTTTTAATTAAAAGCGCCTACATAAATTAATACAACCATTTTTCAATCACCCTAATGTTTGACTTGTAAGGGGACCGAATCTGAAATATGAACAAGGAAAGTTATTATCTAATATCCATACTAATATTATTTATGGGAAAGTGTGTCTGTTTGTCTTTCTTTCACGGCAAAACGGAGCGACGAATTGACGTAAGTTTTAAGTGGAGATAGTTTAAGGAATGGAGAGTAACATAGGCTACTTTTTGTTTTTCTTCAGTGTCCAGGAAAGGGGAACAGTGCTACCCCGAATTTAACGCGAGCGATGTCGCGGGAAAAAGCTACTAAATAATAAAAGAGCTCATTGGTCCTCGTGATTCATGTCCTACCAAGGGGACGGGTCTTCTTCATGTATGGAGAAAATATGCCCAGAGCCCTGACGGTTTGGTATCCGCTTATGAGTCAAGGCCTCCATTTCTGCTATAAATGTTGACTGTCAAGTTGTTAAGCTCCCTTTAAAATACCCACGGAATAAGTTGCGGTGGTTTCACCCTGTATTCTTAGTCCCTCCCCTCACAGACTTATTAATTATTATTTGACCGACCTGAAGTTGTTGCAACTGACTGAGCAGATGTCATATTTGGAACAAAATGGCGGGGGGCATCTGTTTTTTCTTTGTCCATGTAATTGCGCAAACGTTTCTGAAAGCTTGAGAACTCTTCTACCCAGAAGGACCGCCGTAAATCACATTTTACATGTCTGCAATTTTCTCAACGCTGCGCTTACAATGGTGGCAGAGAGGGTGTTGGGGCAAAGTAAGCTCTACCTTTAAATCTCTTTAGTAGTAGTTATTAAAAGACCAATTAGTTAAGACATTTTAAATTTTTTTTTTTTTTTTTAAAACCCTATAACAGTTTCCCTGCACGAGATACGGAGTTATGCCCATACAATAAAACATAGCACTCGCTGAGATCTTTCAAATGATATAGGTCACAAAGTGTTACAACACATGGGACGAAACCGCCCATTCTCCTTTGACTTAAAGAAATGCATTGTTTGTAAAGGTATTTTATGTACCTACTAGCTGCTGTGCCCGCGACTTCGTTCGCGTGGCGGATGTTACTTACTTCGCAATTCGATTTAATACTGAAAAATCGTTTTTAAAACCTTATAACGAACAGATATACCTACATTACAAACGAATTGTAAAATTAACGAACGAACCAAAACCTTTTCAAAGTAAATAAATAGTAAATAAAATATCTATGAAGACTGCGTCTAAACTTATACTGAAAGACATGAGCGAACGTCATTCTTTCAAGGAAAATCTTAACACCGCGATACTGAAAATGACGTCACAGGCACAATGCTATCTGTTGTCAAATTTGTAAGTTAAAATAAATGACATCGCTTATTTCATCATAACTGCAAGGACGCGCCTCCTCCCGTGACGGAGGAATACTTGGCCTACTAATACCACGCTGGCCAGTCGGATTGGTTGATAATATACGGATAGATTGGAAGATAATATTCACCGATAGTCCCTTAGTCGGTTTTACGCCACCCATGGGATGAGATGGGGAGGTGACATATTGTATTCTTACTCCGTCACCACACGGATACATGGCTGGCGTGCATGAGGTCGCGGGTTCGATTCCCATGGAGGACAATTGTGATACACAAACTATTGTCCTTAGTCTGGATGTTCTTTGTGTCCGTTAAATTGATATTTTTAAAGGCTAGTGTGGGATTTGTCTTTTGTAAAAAAAATGCTGAAATAAATTATTGTACCTCACACCTTTTTACCATCTAGCAAAAAATATTTGACTAAACTTAGACTCGACTATATTATTATCTATAGATAAACTGCGTGCAGTATTTTTGAATTACTTAATAAAATAAACACAAACACTTTGAATAATAATTTAATGTTTTGTGATTGTATTTCTTTATTTTATTGTCAGTTTTGTATTTTTTTATTGTTGACAAATAGCAATAATGTGTAAAATGATCTATATCTTGTGTGTTTATCAACCGATTTCTATAATTTTTTTTTTATGAATAAGATATTAAAGTGTACTTTTGAAATATGGGAGTTTGAAAAAGATATGTCTATGCAAATTACAATATATTTATGTATTTAATACACTTTGAAGAAAACCCTAACGATTAAACACGTTATTGTGGCTAATATATAAAAGATAGATATATACTATTCAGGACTTTTTTGTACATCTTTTGAAGACCATTATTTTTGTAATACATATTTTTGGCGTATGATCAACGTATGCGATGATAAGAGCTAGAACGCGCTTTTTGTCAACTGACTTGCTTCAAATTTTTCGTCACTGCTCAGCTCCTATGTGTCTTAGCGTTATGTTATACAGCCTATAACTTGTCCGGGAGTATGGACTACAATCGTACCAAGTTTGGTTAAAATGCCTTCAGTAGTTTTTGACCCATGCGTGCACATACAGACAGACAGACAGACAGACAGACAGACAGACAGACAAAAAATTTATTGATTGCATTTTTGGCATTAGTATCGATCACCATTCATCCTCCAATATTAATTTTGAACATATATTCAATGTACAGAATTGATCTCTCTACAGTTTTATTATAAGTATAGATATTTGTTGTAAAATAAATTGAAAATTGTTGACAATACCCTTGAATATTCTTTTGATGTTATTAATTAACTCGGTACAAAATGATAGCGTATTTTCTTAACAAATCACCATAGCAAATTCTTAAAATAAAATTTTGCTAAAATGCGTTAAACAATCAATTTACTTAAACTATACCTAGGTAAGTAGCTCATTAGCAACACCTCGATTTTTTTTTAAAGAAATCTACAGTATCTGGAAGAAAACGGTAAACTGCCAACCTGTTGCTCGACCTCGGCGAAATGCTTGAATAATTGGTTGTCTACGGACGGACAAAGCTGAATTTGCAGCACCGATATCAGGGATCAGGTGTTAATATCCGTGGGGAAGTCGTGAGGAAAAAATTACCATTTCCTCGCTTACTATCCGTACTTTCGTGCAAAAAGAAAGTTTCATCGAATTTACTTTCATCTAAAATAAAAAAATAATGCAAGGTTATTAAGTCATCCGTGGACAGTACAACGGAATATTTTATAAATTTATTTCGCAATAAGAAGGTTGTATATTTTATTGATTGCCTAAAGCAAAGTTCGTGGAACACTAAATCGGGATATTTGTTGTGTTGAATGTGCGTTTGTTGCGGGAACTTGGACAAACGTATCCATGTTATGAGTAAACACATGTAATTTGAGATGAAATGTGAACCGATTGATGTCTTTGTTCAAGTTCAGAAACATTTTATGGTCTGCCGAGGGGCTGCTGACTGAATTTGCGATATACATTGTTCTGGTTAAAGCCTTTTTACTTACGATGTAAGTGTTGTTTCACACGCATGGCTGTAATATACTTTACATAAATGTCTGATATATTTGACATAAAAGTTTTAAAGTTTGACTTTATTATCCGAAATAACATATTTATTTATGTAGTTTTAGAAACGAAAAATCTTTGACTTAAGATCGTACGATTGGGTCGAAAAGATTATTTATATGCTGTTATTTGCCTTTTAGTGTATGAGAAAGTATTTAACTAAATATCTAGCTGATGTAAATAATAATCGTTGAATATGCTACACCATTTCTGCAAGCTGTTTCTGATATCTTTATGTTACCACGAGATAAGCACCTCCCACACACATCTGATATTTCCTTCACTAGTGCGGTAATCTCGAATACACATTGTTATAATGTAACATGCCAAGAGATATAAAAATGAAATTGTGCTATTTTGTTGTCTTTTTGGCTGTTTTACTATTTTTATTTATTTTATTTTATTTTATTTTTATTTTAACATGTTTGGGAGGCTTACAGCTATGATATAAATAAACTTAAAAATAGTAACAAAACGCCAATAACAAGCGTCCACAGATATACAAAAATAATTTTAAACTAAGTTCGTTGACATTAAGTGAATTAATAACATAAAAATACTACATTAGTAGACAAATACTATACAATAACAATTTACCATTCACTATACCATTAGATTAATATGTGCAGTTTAATAATTGTTGGCATTAATCGGATGACTGGACACAAACTTTTTCGTCAATTTTGACTTAGCACTGGCAGAACTTATGGTAAAAAGATCAATCATGTCGTCGCTATTCAACCTATTAAACTCGGCAAAGACTCTGGGCAAATAGCTATTCTTTCGATAGTTGGTATGGCTCACAGGAACATAAAGGAGCTTATTATGTCGCAATCTCCTAACTGGAGTCCATAATTTAATACTTTCCAATAGGTCCGGACAGTCAATTTTACCTTGTGCAAGATTAACAAGAAAGCATATATCTGAGATGTTTCTTCTTATATGTAATGGAATCAAATGCAACTTACAACACCGCTGCTCATAAGATAGTTCTGGTAGGTAATATAATTTGAACTTAAACCCTAGGTATCGGATAAATTTCTTTTGTAGCTTCTCAATCTCAGCGGAATAACAATCGTAGCATGGGTTCCAGATTTGACTAGCGTATTCAAGATGACTGCGCACGTAAGCACAGTATAGGACCTTTATTGCTTTCATATTCTTGAATTCCTTGGTACATCGGAAAATAAAACCTAAAGCCTTATGGGCTTTTTCAACTATTTGATTAATGTGACTATCAAATAATAATTTACTGTCGTGAGCAACCCCCAAATCAGCCCTCACTTGTTTTCTTTCTAGTTCATAACCTTTGAGCCTGTACTTAAATTGAAGTGCTTGACGCTTACGTGAGAAACTGATAAGGAAACACTTAGATGCATTTAAATCGAGATTATGGGTTGAACAATATGCATCAAGGCGTTCTAGATCATCCTGTAGTAGTTTAGCGTCAGCAGAGTCACTAACATTTTTATAGATCTTCATATCATCGGCGAAAAGAAGAAATCTTGTGTGCAAAAAACAAGAACCGATATCATTTATAAAAATTACAAATAAAAGAGGCCCTAATAAAGATCCTTGTGGGACTCCAGATGGAATATGAGCCCACGACGATGAATAGCCATTTAACACTACTGACTGAGACCTGTCCAGAAGATACGAAGAGAACCAGCTATGTAAACTACCATGGACCCGAGAAAATGGTTTCTTCGATTGTCAGTTGTTGACAATCTTTATTGAAACCCATCGATATTCCTATGATACTTTTCTAAATAAACAACAATTGAAATTGCTTTTCCATCTTAAAGAAATTCTTTTTAAAAGAAAGTCTTATAACCTTTGAAACTAGAAATGTTAAAGTAATAACATATTAAACGTGGCGGACAGAAAATATTTTACAGTTCTTTCAGTTAAATCATCCTGCATCCTTGGAGGTTATTTTAGACACCAAGTGGTCAACTGAGCCCGCGGGTGCAGTTGACAGACTAGTGGGCTGAGTAACACCCTGAAAAAATCGAATGGGGTCAGCTAAGCCCGCGGGATCAGTTGCTTGTGGGCTGAGTTGAACATGAAAGGGGATTCCGTGGTTAGAATTTTAAAATCAGTATTTTAAAATATTATCATCATCCCATTAATGCCTCCTCCCGTGACGGAGGAATACTTGGCCTACTAATACCACGCTGGCCAGGCGAATTGGGGTATAGGGTGTAATTTCAAGTTTTCCTTCTCTTTATTTCGTAAAGATAATATTTATGGATAGTCCCTTAGTCGGTTTTTACGAAACCCATGGGATGAGATGGGGTGGTGACATATTGTATACTTACTCGTGGTGACGACGCGGATACTATTAAATAAATATAAAATAATTATTATACTTCGCACTAATGAGCTAATGTGCATAAGTAATATAAATGTACATCTAAAGTGAACTCCCTTCAGCGAGACACATTGAAGGAACCATTTAAAGAAGTTTCTACAGTTGTTATGAAAAGTGTGGTTCTTCAAGTGAGATCCTTACACTTTAACAAT
Source organism: Schrankia costaestrigalis (assembly GCA_905475405.1). Taxonomy (NCBI): domain Eukaryota; kingdom Metazoa; phylum Arthropoda; class Insecta; order Lepidoptera; family Erebidae; genus Schrankia; species Schrankia costaestrigalis. Next base: position 8,910,645 of record FR997843.1, on the reverse strand, counting down.
CTTGAGATAGATGGTGGTACGTCTAAGCTCAATAGTAGTGAAAACAAAACGACTGTATCCACTCTTAAGATTAAAAGTATTAACCTATCAGCTTAAACTTACAACGCTAATTAATTCCATAATAAAATATACATAAAAAAAAACTTTAAAACGCAATGCCTATTACACACTTGTTATAAAATATCAACATTTTTTCTCACGAAACTTACATAAGAGATCATTGTATTCCCACAGGACTTAATTAGGTGCCAAAACGATACCCGGACACGCGTGAACACTATCAATTAACGAGCAATTAACTCAATTAATACCTAAACAACCGTCAATAGGATCAACATAATATACCGGCGAAGCCTCAGTGGGCAATAAAGAAATCAATCAGCGGATTAGGTATTTCAAATCAATAAAATCAGAAAAGGCCATAATATTAGTTGGAGATTCATAACGATGTAGAGTTTTACTAGATGTGGCAACAAGACTTAAGTTAGTTGTCGCTTTAAGCAATTGCTTGCTTAAAGCGACTTAAAGCTTTTCTCGTTATTTACCCCCTTACTCACAAACGCCTCTTAAATTTAGTCACTGTTTAGCGAGATTTTTATTAGCAAAACCAACCATATGCCAAACAAAACCGTAAGAATTTAAGCTAATCAATTGACTAAAATTTAAGAGGCGTTTTTATGAGTTATTGAGTTATACTCTAACTAAGTATAGTTGGTCTATTAATTGATTTTCTGTTTTAGGGCCCTTAATAGAGATTCGCTATCTTATTAGAGAGTGTAATTTATTAAAATATAAATCAGGTAAAACAAAAATTTCTGTATTAAGATTTTAATAAATAGAAATAAAATAATATAGCAAATCATAAAATATTTTTGTACATATTGACGACCAAACTTGACTCGAAAGCTTGAAATTATTAGCAGTGTCAAATATGTTGAAACAACTTTTCATCTACATTAGCAGTTCAGTTTCCAACCACGCTCATACCATATCTAGTTTCTTTATAGTATAAGATTGGTCGATTTTTTAGTTCTCATGGGAGTATAATATGCGAGGCGGCTTGTATGATACAGAGTGGAGGGGGGTAAGGGTGGTGGGGGCGGTGCGTTTGATGCCGACAGCACAGGTGTGATGCGCGCTCGATGCGGTCCCACTGACCGTGGTCGATTACACCGTCAATTTAACTTTAGTTAAGGTAATTCTCGATACTAACAAATGTTTTAATATGCGATTTTAAGAGTGGCCTAGATAGCGAGCTTTAATGATAACACATTATGTATCATTGCTTGAAATTTCTCACTCCAAAGTCAAATCTACTCATGTGATGACGGAAATTATTGTGTCGTAACACAAAAGGTGAATTGAAGGAAGGTTAATTAATGTTTTCTTTCTGTGATAATGGCTTTGACTTTGGCTATGTTACCTAAAACATCAGGGTACGTACTAGTGGCGAAGTGTCCATATAACTCGATTCCTACCGGCTTACCTTTGCAAAAACCGCTTAGCATTGTCTATTAATCAATTATAAATCAATGACGCAACATCCACTCAATACAAAATAATATAAAACAAAAAAGTATTCTCTTACGTAAATCGCAATAATAATTACAGTAATAATAATTTTCAATATAATTATTTACGTACTCATAACGCCATCTTGTAATTAAAGGTTGTCAACTAACAACTTGTTATGGTTCAGTCAGAGAGTACTTAAAGCGCGCATGCGCGGAGCGCAGTAAGCCGGTCGCGAAATTAGGAATCCAGTACAACAGACTGTACGGAAATCGTACGGTCACGTGACACTTTGTATTCGTCGATCTAAGGTACCATATAAGCCGGTGGCCATCGGCTTATGACAAGGATAAAAGATACAACTACAACATTGCGAGAGCGAGAAAGCACTATTGCAACCAGTGGACCGACCAATTGTAACAAAGTTTCATTTCATTTCACGTTAAGTACTTAATTTGCCATTGACATTCCTTTGTTTTTATCAATTATTTAAATCTGATAGAAATCAGCCTTTCTTCTGAATTTTTAGTTTTTAATTATATTTATTTGTTTTTATATTTTTATACGGCTTGCGTCTTGACTTTGGCAGAATCATCGGTAAACGATAGGACCATTTGAAGAAAAAACAGATATTTGTATTTATTTTCTGCAAATAGGTTATAAAATTCGCTTTCTTGTTTAAAGTAGTAAAATTTGTATGTTTAATTATTTATGATTGTGTATTATGTGTTGTGCATTGGTTGACTTTATTTTTGTCGTAGTGCGTTGGGATCTTAGGGAATATTTTTGTAAGTACTTGTTTGTATTGTTTTCAGCAAATTTAATAGTTTGTTGTTATAAGGGACAGGTTAATAGTGTTATATTATATTGACTATCCTATTATGTGATGTGCGATAAAACATCATTCTCGAAATTGAATTATAAATATAAGAAACGCCGGCGCTGTGGATTTACGAAACATTTTAATACAATTATCTCATTTCGATACGTATAAGTAAGTGGCTTACAGACAGTATTCTCAGATTCTAAAAGTAAGTAAGTAGGTATGTAGAATCATTTAGGATATAGCAATATAAACAATTAATCTAATTGATCAAAGAAGTCTTCCAAACAGAGAAACATTTTCGTATTTTAAGTTTATGAGTTCGGGACAACTAGGTAAAATCGAAACATTTTCTCACGAATACCTATGAACTACAGAATAATAGTAATATAAAGTAGAACAAAAGTCCACGGAATCTTCGGCTTCCCTTTTATAAAAATCCACCCTTCGCCACTGGTACGTACTAGTAGTTAAAAGTAATTCAATAGCCTTAATTTACAATTTTGTAATTATTTCAAGTAAATTTTCTAATGATTCTTCTTGATTTGATCTTGTGATTTACCAATTGATTGTTAAATTTAGTTTATAATTACATATAGCAGCCTTTCAAGTTTCTATAATGTGTCCTTACAACTGATATTAACTATATTTTTTATAAAATATAATATTCATGTGACTTTAACAAAATAATTTTAGCATTTTTTTTAAAACAAAAATTCTCTTTGATGTTTAAAAATAGTAATAAAATAAGATTTATTTTCTCAGTAACCACGATTTATCAATCGATGTTTGGTCGAGAATAAAGTTAATCAAAAGTTAAGAGAATGATGGTATAACCCACTCAACAAGGTTCACGCGGGTCAGTTAATTATAATACTGAGCATTATTTCGCTGTAGTTAAGCTGATAATATGTAAACGGATTATTACTTTTATACCTATCTATTTGTTATCATTGCACATTGGCTGGAACGTTTTATTCTCATTGATAAACGAGATAGAATAAAAAGGTGACCGCAAGGGACGATTAAAAGACAGTTATTATTTATAGACAATTGCGATTCTTTCTTTATAATATTTAATTCGAGTTATAAACGAGTCCGATTGTTATGGTCATATAGCACGAAAGTTTAACTTTGATGTGTTCGTTCCAAATTGTTCCCGTTAATTGAATGGGATACCTTAATGTGTGGCCGACACGATTGGATTTTAGAACATTTTTATGTGTTAATAGATTTCTCAGGAAATATTGTAAAAGCACGTAAACACATTTTGAATTAATAAAGACGTAGAATAATATAACTGAGATAACTTCATAAAGAGTGTTTATGCTTTTAAAGCAATTTAAAAAAATGTCGTAATGTTTTTATATACGGAATTCGACAAGCAAAGTGTCATCGTTAGATAAGAAATATTAATAAACCGACCGATGATGACCTCTGTGGCGTAGTGGTTATATTACATGGCTGCTACCCTGAGGTCTCGGGTTTGATTCCCGGTCAATGCAAATCTTTGTGTGCATGAACATGATTGTTTGCATTGGTCAGGTTGTTTTCTATGTATATTAAGTATGTATTTACAAAAAAAAAGTATTCAAGTATGTTTATCCGTAGTTTAGTACCCATAGTACACGTTCAGCTTAGTTTGGGATTAGATGGCGTTGTGTGAATGTGTGAGAATATGTATTTATTTAAACCCCATTGCGTAGTATTGTTTTACAGAGTAACTATTTACACACTGATGAAGTAAGAATACACGATCTTACCTCCCCAACTCATCCTAAGAGAATTTAACGGTCTTTTAAGCCTTACACAAGGAGGTCAAGTTTTTCTTCGTCACTTGAGGTGGCTCAAGTCCCACTGCAGAGGGACTTTATTAGATCATTATGATGATATTATAGTCATATCATCCCTGAAGAAGATCCGTCTTTGCAATGTAACATACAAAGGCTGATAACAACGGCAAATACAAGTTATTTATAAATGTCATACAACAAGTGAAGTGTAACATAAAAAAGAAATATAAGTACGCTAATACTTTTCGGCTCATTGAAGTGAAAGCGATAGTCAATAGAACAACATTCTATTGTAAATATAATAAGATTAAAGGACTTAAAAGCGTCATGTAGACATTCTAATTAACCACCCTTAAACATTATATCTTTTGAAAAAGAAAGTGTTGCTAAGACCACACAAAATTGACAAAATATTTTGCGGATATACCTGTTTGTTGTCAACTAATCCGCCATTTTTTTTTGGTAAAAGATTACGTTTTTGACATTGTTGACAGACGGACGAAGGACAATGTACTACTTATTGTTTAGTAAGAGTTATTCTTAGAATATGGTTGTAATAAAAGAGTGTTTGATGTTTCGGACGGTAAATTAGGGATTATATTTTAATAAACTGTTGGCAATTGTTTGCCGAGATACGTCTTTTTTTTTGTGTTTGAAGTTTGATTGACAGATCTGTTGTGGTTTATTATGTATTAATTATGTTGTTACTTTCGAAAAGTGTCACATTATTAGATTTTCTAATGGACTTGTTGATTAAATTATGTAATAAATGATTATATTTTATTTTTTAATTACAATAATTTTGTTTTAAAAAACCCTTCTTATTTTAAATGTAAAAAAAAAGTGGCCTGATCCGCGTGCTATTAACTGACCAACTTAGCATTCTTCACTGTTCAAGGCCCAGACCTGAAATGGGAAGCGAGGCTAAGCATCCGATTATGGTGGGTATCAAAAGGGAAAATGAAAATAAAACACTAAGATATAAAAAAGCACCAAGCTATAAATCCAAATGGCCAGCACGACATTTTTTGGTCAATTTTTCTGCTACGAGTATAATAAGAGACGTGGGCTGTCTCTGTAATGAATAAGGAATAAGTACTTGTTATTTAATTAAGAACAAGAACAAGGTATTAATGTGAACAAAAATAGAATATTCTTTATATAAAAACCTTTAAAATCTTTATGAAAAAGCATTACGTAAATGATACCTGCAGATTAATATTAATAAACCTACTTTATGGGATTAGTTGTATAAAATGTACTTAATCCGTTGTGCTCGTAATGACTGCATTTATACGTGTTGTGTCCACACGGACACACAGGATCATCATTATAACAGCCCATTAATGTCCCACTGCAGGGACAGGCCTCCTCCCTTGACGGAGGGATACTTGGACTACTACTACCACGCTGGCCAGACGGATTGTTATAGGGTTTAACTTCAAGTTTTCTTTCTTTTTATTTCGTAAAGATAGTATTCACGGATAGTCCCTTAGTCGGTTTTTAAGACACCCATGGGATGAGATGGGGTAGTGACATATTGTACTCTTACTTCGTCACCACGCGGATATTAATAATTAAGAAACACAGGATAATAATAAATATTGTCCGCGTAGCTTTTGAATCTGCGACCTCAAGCGAGACAATCAATATTAAGTATACTTACTTAGACTGGCTGACGTTGTGTGAATATGTATAATAATATAGGTAACTATTATAATAAAGAGAACTTAAAGCCTCTTAAGCTTTACGTAACAGACCACTGATGCAAAAACACATATTCCGATACCATTACAGAAACTAAATAAGTAACTAGTAGCTGCTTCAAATATCTTTGAAATATTTCATGTGAGGAAATACCTTTTAATCAATGTGAATTTAGTAATTTAAACTAAAATTCTCTCGACTATGTTGCATGAAGTTTCAAGCGAGCTGTATGCACTGAAATATGCAGTACATTTTAGTGCTAGTGAAGATTCTCTGAAATGTTTTAGACTAGATTAATTTGTAAGGAAAAATGTGTTAAATTTTGTTAAGTTAATTTATTTTTGCAGGTGTGGCGATGGAAATACGATGTTACTACCAACTCTTTAATATTGTGTCGTAAAAGTAAACAAAAGGATAGTGAGTTATGATATGACAGCTGACAGAAGAGTACGAAAGTGGAAAACTATTCACGCCGACCCCAAGTAAAAGGGGTAAAAGTTTTCGGAAGATAATAACTGCAAACTTTCCTTATTCATATTCTACCTCACACATAGGCTGATATGGGGTGGTGACACCATATATTCTTACTCCGTCACCACACGGAGAATGTATGGCCTCATTTATTATTCATATATTTGTTATTGACGCCGTTTTGCTCTGACACATAATGTATGGTTGTATATTAATTATTTCATGCATGAGCTCGCATTCATTGAACTCTGCACTCGTCATTTCTTCTGTAAATAACGAGACTCTTACTTTTTTTTAAACTAATAACTTACAATTAGTCATCAAATAGTTTTGTGTTTAAACTATTGCAGGGATTATGGTATTTTCTTACGGTAAACCGCGTATTGGGAGTCCGACATAATCACCTCAGTAAAATCCTAGCAAGGATGACAAGCATGTCCTCCATGAAAAAAGGGTTTAAATATTTGTGTAAAGTAAGGTTCAATATTACAGAAAATTCAATATTACAGAAAACTTTTCCGTAACTTTAAATATTTTTTATCCTTAAGCTTTGTAACAATTTGATTTTGTCGATCAATCATAACCACATTAAATGATGTAATACAGTTGTTACATTATTATAATTACATTAAATTATAAAACTTAGTCATTCATCATCAGATCAGCCAGGAGAAGGTTCCTCTACATTTGGTCTGACCTCCGAATATTTCAACTTAATCCGGTTGACGTGCAAACTTGTGCAAAATCATTGGCACTAAGAAATTGAGTCATAATGACCCCAACGTTTGCCCTATCGTATCATATTATTTGTTTTGACTCGAGATAAAATCTGACATTTTGGGGACACGTGAGTTTGTGTGTTTTAATTTATTTAGAATTGTTAGTGTTATCTACAAATAATTAGTATTTACGTTTATAGTTTTAGCAACGATGGATGAGGGAGGCACAAGACCTCGTAGGATGGAAATGTTTGGAGAAGGGCTATACCTAGAAGTGGTCGTCCATAGGCTGATATTATGATGATATTTTGCTTAAGCTATGTAAAAATAAATCATTCCACCACCTCTTGCTCACCAGCACCAGTTCTTTGCAAAGGCGACTATCTGACTAAGAAGCAAAAAAATAATCTCTTGGTGGCAGGCCTTGTGACGCTCAAAATGGTAGGCATCGTGACGCTCTTGGCAATAGGCGGATACCATACTAGCTTGCTGGATTGGTATAGAGTTTCCTTTGAAAATGTCTTCTCAGGCTGTCATAAAAAATCCGCACAGTCTTAATAATATGTATGATAAAGATAAATTATAAACACATTTATAAGTAAACAAGATTTATTTAAATATGGATGGAATTCCAAAATTGATCAAATTAAATTAATGATGACTCGTTTGTATGCACATATTAAAAATATTAATCGTGACACCTCAATTATATTTTAGTAAACATAAATATAATATTTCAAAATAAGAATTTATTTTTTCCTTATATTTATCACACTTGCATCAGGGCTACTGGCAGTATGTAACGATGCTACTGTCCAAATATTTTACGAAATGCAACTTTGTGCTACAATGTTACTGAGGTCGCCGAAGTCTGTTGATCTGTATCTGCATTGAATCATCATAACAGCCCTTTAATGTCCCACTGCAGGGACGGGCCTTCTCCCGTGGCGGAGGAATACTTGGCCTACTAATACCACGCTGGCCAGACGGATTGGTATAGGGTTTAATTTTAAGTTTTTCTTCTTTTTATTTCGTAAAGATAATATTTAAGGATAGTCCCTTAGTCGGTTTTTACGACAATCATGGGCTGTGATGGGGTGGTGACATATTGTATTCTTACTCCGTCACCATACAGAGAGTGTATTAAATACTTTGCTTGAATTTCATCCTCCTTCCATCTTCCAGGTTTCAATTCCTATTCAATAATAATTAATTCAAATTCCTTCTGTTTGTCAAATTTAGAGTGGAGTTTTAAACAATTTAAAAAAGGAATTGTTTAGGCTATAAATATTAATGAAATTGCGTTAGTATTATAATTATATTAAATAAACGCATAGGTTTTAAAGTCTTGTTGGTAAACAGACAATTAATCTTTAATAAATTATTTTTCTGTCAAGACAGTCAACACAATACTGTTCTCTTAAAAAATATTCCTCTCTTGTACGGAAGGTACAGTAGGCTAATTGAAAAAAAAAACTACTTACTTGATTGAATTGCTTACACTGGACGTGTTGGTAACAATGCGAATAAACAAGGCTTAAGCTATTATAAACCACGTGTGAATGTATTAGCCTTCATAGTAGCAGTTTACTGGGAGTTAATATCATGCCTCAGGCGTTGATCATTTTTTGCTTGTGCACCCGAATCAACCACCTTGAACACAACAAATGTGTGGGCAATCCAGTAATTTATTTTTTTAGCCAATAAATTACTCATACGTCAAAACTTTGGACATGTTCGGGCGATGCGCTCTTCGAGTGATATATTGGGCCTTGTCACAGAATTCAACCTTTTCCTAACAATTTTAATATGACTTTCGATTAACAAATTGCTCATTTCAGATGAACCGTTTTACTAATGAGTCGGCTTTATAGATTTGAGGAAGGGACACCCGGCGTTTTTATACAAATGACATTTCGTATTTTTAAATTATAGCTACATTGAAAAAGTTGAAAGAATTGTCGTACTTTATGCGTATTGTGGTTAGATCGAATTAAATTTAGCCTTTGTCATTGTATGAACAGCATTGCTGATTTTATTTTGTATCTTGGCGAGGTCATTTTATTAATCTTGTTTTTTGTTCATATCTAAATGATCCACTTAGTCTATAGTAAAAATAATTCTATAATTATGAAAATTCGTGACGCTAAACCTTATAATAAAGTTAAAAAAAAAAAATTGAAAACTTTGTACAGAACGTCTAGAAAATTGAAATGCTTTGCAATAAGCTTATAACACGTACCAATTTCAAAGAGATTCTCCTTGTTATAGATACATTTTAAATTTAAAAGTTTATTTGTAGTAGTCTTTGTGAAATAAAAATGATAACCAATGTTCAGACGACCGCTATCTTTATAATATACCTACTTTATACTCTTTTATCTGTATCTGTCTGTTTATCAAAGCATCCTTTGCAATTTATTTATTCTAAGATGCATTATATTATCTGTCAATGAACTATTTCGTCACTACTAATATTAGCTTTAAACTGTACCCGAGGCAGAAAATCTTATTTTTTTTATTTACATTTTATCACATTAATTTGCATAAAAACATTTAAAAATATAAAATAAAGGAAGAACCACCAGCATCGGGTACAAGGACCAAGCTACTGATGGTTAGGGCTCCAGAGATAGGAACCTTCTTACCATACGTGCCGTGTCAAGCTGTACAGTTGCCCTCAACCTTAGACATTTAAAACACCTTGGTCTGGTCCTTTACTCATTAAGATTTTGCACAAGTAATAAACATTTACACTTAGACTAAGGGACTATTCGTGAATATTGTCTTTAAGAAATAAAGAGAAGGAAAACTTGAAATGAAACTGTACCGATGTCGACAATTCTGCCAGAGTCCGAAGTGCTATGACTTAATGGTGAATATAACATTCCTATAAGACAAACATAGACTATGCATTATAAACCAATAAATATCAATTAAATCGTGAATGCAGACATAACAATAAAATATTATAGGTATGATGGGCGCAAAAAATTAATTGTGAGGATTATTGTTTTCTAGGATCAAGGTTGTTTTCCGCTTACGTCACTTGAAATATTATTACTATTTAAATGTATTGTATTTCATGTTATATAATCTAAGTAAAAAATGCATCGGCTCAAATTAAAATCCTAGGATTTGATAAGATATTTTGGGGAAGAATACGAACATGGGTTCATAATTAGTCAATTTGCTTTTTTACTTCATCATCATCATAACAGCCCATTGACGTCACTGCAGGGACGGGTCTCCTCCCGTGACGGAGGGATACTTGGCCTACTAATACCACGCTGGCCAGACGGATTGGTATAGGGTTTAATTTCAAGTTTTCCTTCTTTTTATTTCGTAAATATAATATTCACGGATAGTCCCTCAGTCGGTTTTTACGACACTCATGCGATGAGATGGTGGTGACATATTGTATTCCTACTCCGTCACCACACGGAGAGCTTTTTTACTTGCTTCTTCTTAATAATGTTCTGATGAGGTATTCCGTTCCGGCAGTCAGACAATATCTACTTAAACGAGTACGATTCGTATTTTTCGTGTGCAAATGAAATAGAAACTCAATGTCTTTGAGCCACAATCTTCAGTTCGCCAACCTTTCTGTGGCCGTTATCTATTATAATTATTATAAATCTAATTAGCTATTTAATTATGTTTAAGTTCATGCACCAGAGCACAAGGAGGCGCAGAAAAATGTATTGCCATTATGTCATGTATTACCGTATTAGTTTTAGGGATTAGAATGGAATAGATCAAACTATGTCACATGAGCGACTGCACTCAAATTACCTACTATTTCTACTACTATGTAAGGTTTAACATGTTACAATTAATTCCTTCTAAAGTACTTTGTGGTATAAGGTGTTTACACCTAACCATTTTAACATCAATGTTTCATCAGAATCGTTGGCAATTGCCTATTGTTAAAGGCTTATTACTTAAGTTCGTGACTTTGGCTTCACATGTTGAACTCATATTTGTATAAAAATATATCCGAGCTTTATATAACAAGACTTTTATTAAGCGGTGTTTATAGAATCAATATAAAAATATCGTTATCGCGAATAGAGGAGAATAAAAATGAAAGTCGATTGTTCTACAAGATCAAGTGCATGTAATTATCGTACTTTTACTATAATGAATGCATTGATAAACTAATTAATAAGTGACCTAAGATAAAAAAAATACCTACGAAGTAATGCACAATTATCTGCGCCCTGCAGCATATAAATATGCGGTATCGAAATGTAACTGCACTGACAAACATGGCTCGTTTGGTGTTGGGTGTCCTGGCCCTTCTGGCGGTCGGAGTTCTCTCCGAACCGATCAGGAATACTCCGCCAAAAGTTGGTAAGTAATTTAATTACAAAAATACATTATTTATTATTTAATTTCAAATTATAATAGTTCAAGACTGATGAATGTATTATTTTTTTCAGCGGATCCTGTCTTGGTACAACGTCAGTGGGATTGGTTGCGTTTGCTGTTCCGTCTTCATGAGCCTAATCATGTTGAATCTAGCAAGGTCATCAAAAATACATGGAAAATTGAGAAGAACATTGAACATTTCTCTGTATGTAAAGCCCAGTTGTGAAAATGTTTGGGTATGTATGTTTTAGAAATTGGTTTTGTAAAATATAATTTTATTTTTCAGAATGTGTCAGCTGTTTCCACTTACATTGAAATGTTGGAGCATGACTGGATTCTTCCCAAAGAGATGCCATTTGATATTCATCAATCCGAGCATAAGTTTGAGGCGGTGACCTTGTTCAACGTCCTTTACTCAGCTAAAGACTACGACACCTTCTACAAGACTGCAGTCTTCCTTAGAGACCGCGTTAACGAATATCTCTACTACTATGTAGTCAATGTTGTGCTTCTAAACCGTCAAGATACCCAAGGGGTGTTCGTCCCTCACATTTATGAAACATTCCCCTCATTCTTCTACAACGGGGAAATATTGACTACCGCTCAAAGGATCAACAGTCACGGATTCAGCGACATTGACTTTTACCCATCAACTTACAAATGGGACGAAAATGTAGTTATCAGATGGAACACTACAGTCTGGCCTTACACCTATAACAACAAAGAGGCACCACTTTTATACTTTACTCATGATTTAGCCTGGAACACTTACTACTATAACAACCATGTTGCTTACCCCAGCTGGCTTGGAGGCGAAGTGATTCCTCTAGTGAAAGACCGTCGCGGTGAATGGTACTGGATGCTCCATAAGCAAATTTTAGCTCGCTACTACATGGAAAGGTTGTCCAACGGTCTTGGAGAAATCCCTGATCTTGGACATGACGTCGTTGAACAAGGATACTTCCCAGGTCTTGTATATCACAACGGCATCCCTTACCCATCCAGGCCTAGTTACTACAATCTGAATAGGCCTGATTTTGTAGATGCACTTCAAACTATCGAGGCTTATGAAGGACGCATTTTTGAAGCTATTGACCAAGGTTATATTGTTAACGTGAGTAAAATTTTAAGTAATTTAAATATTCTCTTGCTTCAATCAATCAATCAACTAGCCTTTTGCAGTCCACTGCTGGAAATAGGCCTCTCCCAATACGATCTCTTGCTTGATATAATTAATATCAGAAAAATGTAATCTTATTTATATTTTAGAATGTCGGAGAACACATCAACATTCGAGTTCCTGAAGCTATTGATATATTGGGACGCGTCGTTGAAGCTAATGTTGATTCACCAAATGTGAATTACTACAAAGACTTTATCAGCATCTGGAAGAAGGTTCTGGGCAACTCTTATTTCCGCGACCACAAATACTACAACCAGTAAGTATCTTACATTAAAATTATCAATATTTTTTATTAATTTCTTAAAGATGTCATCAAATTCTTATATATTTTTAGATTTACGCCATTTGTGGTACCCTCAACTTTGGAACACTACCAGACTGCACTTCGTGATCCAGCTTTCTACATGATCTGGAAGCGTGTCTTGGGACTGTTCCAGTTATGGCAAGAGAGCCTCCCTCATTACAAGCGTGAAGAACTAGCCTTACCTCAAGTAGCTGTACAGAAGGTCGAAGTTGACAAACTGGTCACCTATTTCGAACTTACTTACTCCAACATTTCAAGACATCTTTACTGGAATGAGCAACAAGGTATGTAATAGTACATTTGCTTAAAATAAAGTACTTAATTTATTGTACAAAACTATACACACGACCAAGAAGAAAAGTAATACAGTTTTATGTCGACTTTCCTTTTCTGTCTTTGATATTTTCTGAATAACCACCCACAAAAATGGGCTTAGCTGGGGTAGCAACAAACAATTTATTTTACTTCAAACGCAAATAAAAAAAGAAATTAAAGTTATTTGATAATTGAAGGGCCATTTCCGTTTCCAGGGATGGAAGAGTCTTTCGTGAAAGACAATAGACAGAAGAGAAACTTGACTTTATTATATATTTGGTTTGTGTTTAATTTATAAATTACTTTTACAGAGAAAGGATGGAGCGTCTTAGTCCAGCGTCCGAGGTTGAACCACAAAGTGTTCCAGGTCCGTGTAAATGTTAAGAGCGAAGTTGAGAAGAGCGTCGTTGTAAGGTTCTTCCTTGCTCCTAAATACAACAGCAAGGGCAACGAAATACCTCTACACGTTAACAGCCAAAACTTCTTCTTGTTTGACGAATTTGTTCACGATTGTTAGTACCTACATATTGATTTTTTTTTACTTTTTTAATAATTTCTGATTAGCGACCATGCCCAGTGTCGCGAGAACTTTTGCAATAATCCTAAACTTTTGGAACATCCAAACTCAGGACCAAATGATTTGTTGATCGCACAATCAATTGTCCTGGGATACGAAACCACGAGCTCACGTATTTCTGCCACTGCCGCGACTGCTGCGCCACCTAGGTAGTTGCCATATTAAATTGATCACTTGCCCTAAGATTAAACTTCTTATTTTAAATCCTTACAGTGCCTGCCGGAGAAAGTGTAATCTCTCGTGGTTCCGATGATATTGCATACGCACACAAAGACTGGTCTTACACTAGTGACCTTTATGAGAAGGTGGATAATGCTGTACATGGTAAAGGACAGTTCATCGTTCAAGACCAAATTCAAGACTTAGTCAAGTTCCCTCAACGATTTGTTCTGCCTAAAGGTAATTATGGTTAAAGTATAAGAGAAGAAAGAAAGAAAGAAAAGATGGTCTGGCTTGCTGAGCTTTTTAGAGCTTTTGTTTGAAACTTTTTTTGTTTTATAAGTAAGTTCTATTATTACAGAATGCGTTTTGAACTAAGCAGTAACTGTTACTGTACTATGTATTTTAATGCCATGGTTTCTTGTTGAATTGATATTAAGCTTTTTACGTATTGATCGAACTATTTCCAAATAATTATTTATGTAAGTATTGTGTCAAGCTTCAAGCATTTAAAATATAAATCTTATTCCAGGTCGCGTTGGTGGTATGCCTTTCGTCCTCATGGTATACATTTCTGAGTACCGTGCACCAGCTGTACCTTACGGCACTGGCTTCGACTACCGCACGTCTCTGGGTATTGGTAGTGGCGCTTGCTATATCACCGACCAACCTCTTGGTTTCCCAGTCAACAGGCCTCTCTACATCTGGCAGGTGGAAGGGCTTCAGAACCTGGCGCTCCAGGATGTCATGATCTATCACAAACATACTCCAGAAATTGTTGTTTAAATACCTACTTATAAACAACACAAACCCAATCTATATCGATGACAGCTGGCGACATCTATGAATTGATTCAAGCAACCAACTAATCATCTTTAGTTTTACTATGGAGGAATGATTTGGAACAATTATATTGTAGTAGCTATATATTTATTTCTATTTAATGTATGTAATTTGTATACTGTAATAATAATACTTTTATTTAGAGAAAATATAATATTTATCGCTAAATAACTTGAACTTTGTTATTACAACCCCACCAAGTCATAAAAAGTCTGTGCATAGAACTTTAACCGTTAAAATAACTATATTAAAATCAGCTAGATAGATCTCACACTCATTCATAAACTAGATTATATTTATAATGTTTTATGTATTGAGATAATAATTAAATTTATTTGTATTGTAAATAAGAACTAGTTTCATTTTTAGCTTCAGTGAGTTGTGCTTTAATTAATATCCAATAATTACGAGTATATCAATAGTTCCAAGTTACAGAACAATTATAATCATTCTATAATGTCCCAATGAGGATAGGCCTTTTCCAGTAATGGAGTTTTCTTTTAACCTATTACTAGATCCATAGAATGAGTTAGTGTGATCTATTCTTACTCCATTGATAAACAGAAAAAGGTATTTTATTGCCATAATGCAGCATTATGACAATAAAATACCTTTTTCTGTGCTATAGCAAGAAAAGAACGGGCCAGGAAAATAATGCCAGGTTTAGAAATTATATGCTTATACAAACCTAAATATAAAAACACGCAGTTACTTTACAGCTATGGTATCTTACTAATATTAATGCGAAAGTTTGTGAGGATGTATGGATGTATGTTTGTTACTCTTTCACGCGAAAACTACTTAATTAATTTTGAGAAAATTTGGAATTTAGGTAGTTTAGGGAGTAGAATAACGTTTAAGCTACCTATACAACGCGAGTGAAGTCGCAGACATCAGCTAGTGTTAGATATTGTTATTAAAAACTATTTCACGATTAAAAGCTGATGTTAAATCAGGACATCGATTTGATGGTCCTTTTTCAAAATAAATGTCCGATTATGGACGATTACTCTAACGCCCCTCTGTAAGAAAGGTTATGGATGGCGGTGACGTACGAAATTCGGTTGAATAATAATAATAATATGATAACCAGATGGTTTTGTATAGGGTTTCTTATCTAGTGTATTATATCGAAAAAGCACTTCGAGACACACCCTGTACAAAACCTTTTCTCAACTTTCCATGTAAAAGTCATAAGAAAAACCTCGGCAGGCAATCGTTATTACCTATAGCCTAATTATCATCATCATGATAACAGCCCATTAATGTTCCTCTGCAGGGACCGGCCTCCTCCCATGACGGAGGGATACTTGGCCTACTTATACCACGTTAGCCAGACGGAATGGTATAGGGTTTAATTTCAAGTTTTCCTTCTTTCTATGTAAAGGTAATATTTATAGATAGTCCCTTATCGGTTTCTACGACACCCATGGGATGAGAGGGGGTGGTGAAATATTGTGTTCTTACTCCGTCACCACACGGATAAGATAATTTCATAAAGATATAATTAGCGAACTTTTCGTTAGTCAAGTTTGTAAGTATACAAGTTTAAAAACACCAGCATAACTTTAAGTTTATTAATAAACTGTTACACTTTTTAGGATACCTTATGTCATGAATTTAAGCTCTGTACTTGACTTAAGTGGTGTATTCTACTGGTGGCAAGTTATGTACCGATAGCACGATATATAAAATATCCTTGATATACAGTTTGTCTAATGTACAAAGGAGGCTTGACACGTAACGAGGTCAAAGCTTTCCTCGGGCTCTAAACAAGCAGTCAAATATTGAAACAATGTTATTGCTTTCTTTGTTCGTGTGTTCTATTATTGTATTCACGACCTCTGTGGCGCAGTCGGTATATTACATGGCTGCTACGCAGAGGTCTCGGGTTCGATTCCCCCTCAATGCAAATCATTGTGTGTATGAACATGATTGTTTGCATTGGTCTGAGTGTTTTCTATATGTATGTATTTACAAAAAAAGGATTTAAGTATGTTTATCCGTTGTCTAGTACCCATAGTACAAGCTTTGCTTAGTTTGGGACTAAGGTGGTAGTGTGAGGATTATTTGTTTATTAATTTATTACCTATACTACAAGGCCGCTTAGTTTGGAACTACATAGATCGCGTTATGTAAATGTATGAGAAAATTATATAGTCTAACAATTTAAGATAGAGTAATCCAATTAGTTTATTCAACACAAGTTTTCTTTTCTAATATCGATTATAAATCGTAAAATAAAATCCAATAGGAATTAAAAACCATCAAGAATGGTGAATAAGAAAACCGTGTATTCTTATAAGTTCTATCAACGCCACCTATATATTTTTACTCGCAAACGCTAAAACTGATTAAGGGCCATCTATTATACTTTTACCGTATTAACTACGTATACAACGTAGCTTTTATACGCTCAAAGCTTTAGAAAGAGATGGCGCTGATATAACTTTCAATAATATTTTATTTATGAATGAGGAAATAATTTGAAATAATTACAATATTTTTAAAGAAGGAATATAAGAAACTCTCTAATGTGACACGTAAGCAGTGGTTGCTAATGGTTTTAAACATTAAGTTAATAGCTTTTTAAGCTTTACTAAAATTGTTAGCAGGTTTGTACCACCCATACTAATGGGTGGTACAAACCAGCTTCATTCACATTCGCATACCTGTCCAGGGCGAATATGACGGACTTCTATTGAAAATGTTAACATCAAGATGTAACCATGTTCTATAGCGAATAAAAAGAAGCGACTTGAAAGGACCGTGGTCTCGAAAAGACTTTGTTTTGAGTCCCTCCGCGGCCATGGCCTTTAAAGTCGTATAATGAATGATAACAAATCGCAAAAGAGAAGTTTCAGTTTAACATGATTAATTTAATAATATGTACAAGCAATCTACTTACCCATTCTATTTTCAATTCATTTTGTTTTTCTTGAAGTAGGTATTTTTTTGACGAACGTTAATAAAAAAGTTAGATAACACGTTTTACACGTGCACAATTATTTTGTATTGACAAATAAAGATTATGGATATCTATTAAACTAATTTTAGTAGGTACTGTAGGTCCCTACTATAACCCACCTCACTTATTTATTTGGTAGAGCTTAAAGGACCCTGATGCAACCGTTTTTATTGACATGCACAAAAAAAATCTTAATTCCTGACGACATACACAAGCACCTAGCTTAAAGAGCTGTCATTAATAATTACAATGACATTTCACTTTAGAAAAGCGTGTGCTGTCATCACTCTCTTACATTCCACGAAAGCATGAAGCTCGGATATTGCATCAACCAAAACAAAAAGGAAACATAATTCTATACCAGTACAGCCCTAGTATTATTTGGTCAAGTTATCTTCTCTCAGAGGACAGGTAAGAGAGGTAGTTTTCACCAGTGGAACATTAAAAGACTATTATAAGTATATTAATATACTAGCTGACCCGTGCCCACTTCGTAGGGCGGCGAAAGAAACGTGTCACTTTTTAAACATATTTCATTACTGCTAGCCACAGCGTGATACTATATAGCCTATGACACTCCCCGATAAATTCAACACAAAAAAAATTTTAAAATCGGTTTAGTTAATCCAGAGATTACCCCCTACAACGTCACAAACACACAAACCACCTCTTTATCTTAAAGTTCGAAATAAAGATTTTATTTATTTATTAATTATCATTATAATATTAGTATAGATTTCATTACTGCTCTACTCCTATTATAGTGTGACCACAGGAGCTGTGCACCTCCTGAGGTATGCGCGCGGTGAGAGGGGGGTGGACATATAGAGTACATGATAAATACTGGTATAGAATAAACAGTCTATGATGTAGCTACTAGCGACATCTGACGCAATATACTTAAGTTATTTGGCTGGTACTGGTCGCTGCACGAGCGGTTGTAGCAGTTTTCTATTAAAAGACAGTTGTTTTAAAAACTCCAAGAAAGTATTTACATTGTTGTATAGTTTTAAGCGTAAATAGGAACATTATTTGTGTTTTTATAATGTAACTTTGAGAAAAATGACATCTAGCGGAATGTATCAAATACTCTAAGAACATGAAATTCTTAAAGAAAAATATAATGTTCGAATTGTTATGACACTGCCGTCAAAACTCGTGACAGCAGGTAGGTGTCCGTTATGGTAGCATACACAAGAGCTATATCGAGTTGGTTACAATGCCAAAAAACTCTGCATAAATAAAAATAAAAAAAAATCCAATTGTTAAGATTAATGATGAGGAATTAGAAATCGTTAACACTACAGTATTCCTAGGAATTACTTTATACATATTACCCCCTTACTCATAAACGCCTTTTAAATTTAAGTTAATTGATTACCCTAAATTCTTACGGTTTTGTTTAGTATAAGTTTAATTTTACAAATAACAATCTCGCTAAACAGTTATTAAATTTAAGAGGCGTTTATGAGTAAGGGGTGAGTTCTTATTTATCACCTGCATATTTAAAAAAAAAAAGAGTATATTTGGGTTACATTGTGATCAACTAAGTAAGTGTAATATATTACAGACATGTCTATAAAGTCGTCAAATTTGTGATTTTTATTAGTTCATTAATCTACAATAAACTAATACTGACTTACGAAGAACAATGTAAACAATGAGTAGAGTAAATCAAAGTGGCACGCGGGAAGTGATTTTTAAAGTTATAAGGCGATGTTTAGCGGAGCACGATTCTGGTCAACTCTTATGCGATTTGGATGATGTTTATGGGCGAACTGCAACTTTGATGGGTGTTACTGTTTTTCGTAATCTGTCTCAAGTAATAAATTCAGTCCATTTGAGATCTAGAGACCAAAAACAGGCATTGTATACATAGCACATTTTTAGGTTAGATATTCATTGTAAGTAAGAAAAATCGTAGTACGACCATTTCTGTTGATACATTATCAGTTGCATTAGTATAATTCAGTCAAGATTCATCCCAATTTGAATTTGAATTAATTGCTTTATGTCTATATTACGGTTGATATTGATAATTAAACTATGTCACTTTCGCATCGACTGGTCTGTCTACAAAAAATAATTAATTGCAATATTTTATTAAATTGTATATCATTTAGCTCTTAGTGAATCCATGTTAAATGATATCTTGTTGGTTAATATTTAACACTGAATAAATTTTAGTTAGGTATTGTAGTTATTCTTTCCATTCCATTAGAATTATTAAATTTAAAAATAATGTAATGTGTAAATGTATGTTTCTATATTTCTGCTCTCCCCCACAAAATACAATTATGTTCTACAGTAAAAAAGAGGTATATAACATTTTTCTCCTTTTACCTGTATTTTGGTTCTAGTTATGCCTAAATTTATTGTAGATCAAATGTTCAATTTACATAACTTTTGTAAAATTTCGAGTTCCAACCCTCAGAAAATTGCAGATGATAGCTAGAACTGAGATGGATTTTAATTGTAGTCTTGAAGTTCTACGCAAAACTTTAAATGCAATAGGCTTACCTAAGAAATGCCCTAGTATTATAAGTGCTCTAATAGTGTAGTGTTATTTGAACATTTGTTTTGAAAACTATTTTGTCAGACTAAATAGGGTTGCTACGTGTAGCACAGTGGCGCCCTAATTTTTTGTTAGGACTTTATAGACAGACTGTACCTACATTTAAAAAAATAGTTGTTGTAGTTTTAATATTATAGCGTACTGAAATAACTCCAGCCCGGCCCCTAAGAACCGTTAATATCTCCGATAATATTGAATTTTGTATTGAAATAAAGTGTTACACAGGCGTTATTTCAGGGTTACATTTCTACTGTATTAACAGAATTACTGTACCTATGTTTTGTAGTTCTCGAGATATTCAAATCACTTGTGAGCATATTATGTGTGCCAGTACTATGGACATAAATTAACATGGATTTTTGACATATTCCACTGTGAAGTCGCATAAAGCATTTACCTACACTAATTCAGTCAGAATTTCACGCATTATTTTTACATAAAGAATTTTTCAAAAGAAAAATTCCCTTTCTATCAGAACTATCACGTGTACGCTACCATAACGGACACCTATTTTTTCTTCGTCCCCCACCTCGCCGCGCATACCTCAGGGGGTGCACAGCTCCTGTGGTCACACTATAGGCATAGCGTGATACTATATAGCCTAAACACACAAACTTTACCTCTTTATAATATTAAGTATAGAAGTATAGATACCTATGTTTTAAAAGAATATAATCTTAAGTCTGGGCAGAAAACAATGTCTACTAAGTGCAGAACATTTAGTCTCTCTTTACGACACCCCTCCATCATTTTACGAAACCCTCCATCATTTTACGACACCCTTGCAGTTTTACGACACCCTTGCTGTTTTAAGACACCCTTGCAGTTATTCGACACGCTCCATCATTTTACGACACCCTCCAGGCCTTTTACGACATCCTTGCAGATTTACGACACCCTTTCACCTTTTACGACACCCTCCATCATTTTGCGACATCCTTGCAGTTTTACGACACCCTTCCATCATTTTACGACAACCTAGCAGTTTTACGACACCCTTCGTGAATTTTACGACAACCTCTATCATTTTACGACACCCTTGCTGTTTTACGACACCCTTGCAGCTTTACGACACGCTCCATGCATTTACGACACCCTAGCAGTTTTACGGCACCTTCCATCTTTTACGACACTATTCATTATTTCACGACACCCTTCATTATTTTACGACACCCTTCATTATTTTACGACACCCTAGCAGTTGCACGACAATCTTAAGTCTCTTAATTGTAAAACTTTTTTAAAGGTACAATTCTCTAATACATTATTTCAGTATTATCTCCAGACGTTTAAGCAGTAGAAGCAAAATAAACGTTTTTAAGCGTCCCTTTTATAAACATATTTCATTACTGCTCTACTCCTATTAGGCATAGCGTGATACTATATAGCCTATGACACTCCCCGATAAATGGACTATCAAACACAGAAAGAATTTTTAAAATCGGTTCGGTAGATCCAGAGATTATCCCCTACAACGTCACAAACACACAAACAAACAAACACACAAACTTTACCTCTTTATAATATTAGTATAGATTAAATATATTAAACTGCTTTTCATAAATATACACACCTCAACAAAGTCTAGGGATATTTGGTATTTACTCAATTAACTCCAAAATTATTGAAGATAACATACAACATGTCTATATTTTTATAAAGGGAATTCATCAGGCTACAATCCAGAATTAAATAAAAGTATTATTTTAGCTTAAATAATTTTTTATTGAAATAAATAAAAAACTTAGAAAATTAGTAAAACTTACAATGAATGTGTTTCTTAAGAAAAAGTGAAAATAAGCTAAAATTAATCTGCAGGTCAATTCTCGAAACATACTATTTAATTTAACTTATTATTTAATTTTGTTTAATTTAATTTTTAATTAATCCAAAGTATTCTTGTCCGGTAAAGTAAAAGTTAAAAAGTTAAATGGCAAAAAAGAGTTAAATAACAGAGTTGCCAGTTTACGGTATACAATTTAAAAGATTGGAAATTTTAATAGATTTTCTAACACGCCATATACAGAAATAAAACATTAATAAGTATATAAATCAACTACAGGAAATTATCTTCGGTAAATTAATATAATTATTATTATTATAATGTCCGTAAAATTCTATTCTAAGAAAAAAATAAGTGAAAATCAGGGTCTTTAAATGTAATAATGCGATATCCCTAACTTGTTTTTCGCGCTCGTTTCGCCATACCCATTTTAGCGCGAAAATTATATAAACTGTCACTTTAAAAATGACAGAATGCCGTTTTAAGCTTAGTTACAGTACGATTACATTGTTTTAAAAATATTTTAAATTTAAATACAAGAATACCAATTGTGTGACAATTTGACAACTAAAAGTTAAATTAACTTAATTTTTAACGATTTTAAGGAACGAGAATTGACATGCTGGTTTTTAACTGTTATGTGAGTAATCAGTAGTCAGTACATTCAAAAAATCGTAAATAACGGTCCTGAAATGGTTTTACATGCTTGGATTAAGTTATCCATGTCTTGGTGCGGTATATTGTTTCAGGTCCAACTAGCATACAAAACAAGTTGCACTTCCATCGCAATTTTATGCAGGAAAATTCATCAAAGCCCTTCTTATGAACATGTCCTACGCGTATTTCATGGTTTTGAGGTTAGGCGATTGAGTAGTTCAGCATAAAATCGATACGTCGTGTTTTTGTAACCAGCTCGTCATCACTCTCGCTTTATGCGGACGGGTGTTATCGTCCATGAGCTTAAACATTTGGCCCAATTGTAGTCTACGGGGGTAGATTATTAGTACTAGCACCTCGTTAAGTTATTTTTTAGCCGTCATGGTGTTTCTGATCAAAACGCGCTCTGTTCTTCGACCGACACAAATTCCCGTCAAAACCATAATTGTTCCATCGTGGTATGAATGGATTTCCTGAGGATGTTGTAGACGGTTATCACAACCAGGAACTCGCCAAGCACGTTCTCTACGTGAATACGAGTGGAAACCAAACTGGGACCCAAGTGTAAACACCACTACAGTTAACAGGATATCTTTGCAGTGCAAATGTTCACAATCCCCCCCTATTAGTCGTGCGAGTTTCGCTCGGCGTAGTGCTGGAGTACAAAGCGGTATGCGAGCATAAAGGTGGGCTTCATGCCGACTTCTTCTGACAGTTTGGTCACCCGCAAGAGGCTCCAGCAAGAGCTGGAGCCTCTAAACCAGCTGCATGGTAGTAACATTTAGCTGTCTTTTCGCGGGAACTTGCAAAAATCGATCATGTCGTTGAGTGGTGATAGACTTTTTGCTGTGGTATCTTTCAGCCACTTCACCAGTAGCACGATAATGTGACCATAGCCCTGATATCATATTTTGTGTTGTTTCAATCTCTTCAGCAATACTCCGCTTAGTACTCGCAGCTGGAAGCATGCCTACTGCCCTTAACATTTCATCTACGATGAAATGGCGCCGCTGCTTGATGCACACAATATCATTAATTCGAAATAAATGTTTAAATTGTTATAAAACTTAAATTTTACACAATAAAGCAGTCAAAACATACTGTTGGTAAATGAAATTTTCGAACTTGACTACGTTCAAGCCGCGTAAATCTTATATTTTTAATTTTATTTTTCAAATTCAAATTTAGAATGGTTGAAAAAGGTTAACAAAATAAGTTTTCATCAAAAGAATTAAAAACAAATCATTTTTTTTTTAGTTTCACATCTTTATACAAAATATCCCTAGACTTTGTTGAGGTGTGTATTTTAAATGTATTGTAGGTTAGTGTTTTGGAAATAAATAAATAAATAAGTAATTGTGGCATTGATCCTGAATTAGGCAAGAATGGAGCTCTACAGAAGGACAGAGACTTGCCAAAAAATTCAAAACAAAAAAGTTTTCGTCTGACTCGAACAGCGCCTTCTGACTCGCGCTTTATCTCTGACAAAAAATATGGGAAGAGAACAAACGCTTTATTTGCGACAGTGTCGTGCAGCTATTGCATTTTACAGTCATCTGCTGTAAAGCTTTAGTTTAAACTTTCAGACACTGCAACAATCATCTACTGAGATACTGAGGCCAATGATCATAACAGCCTAATGTCTCACTGCAGGGATGGGCCTCCTCCCAGGAGGGAAACTTGGCCTATTTATACCACGCTGGCCAGACGGATTGGTATAGGGTTTAATTTCAAGTTTTCCTTCTGTTTATTTTGTAAAGATAATATTCACGGATAGTCCCTTAGTCAGTTTTTACACCTATGGGATGAGATGGGGTAGTGACATGTTGTATTCTTACTCCGTCACAACACGAAGAGGCCAATGATGATTTAGTAACTACTTATAAAAATACTAGAAAAGAGATTGCAAATAGTACTCACTTACGTGAACAAATTTTATTGAGCTGAATAGATAATGTATTACTGGCATATTAACAGCGTCTGTTTGCAATATTCACCGAGATAACCTCACAATAGTAACGGCCCTGAACTTGCACACGTACGATGCGTTCGACAATATTATTGTTAGGCTTATCTATATATTTCACCACTTAAAATGCATATTTGTTTGTGATAATAATATTTCAGATTAGCTGTTATTCGATATAAGAAACCTACTTTCGAATTAATCGTTTTCCTTATCAGGTTGTAATGCCCACTGAAGGTAAACTTAGCTACTAACATCCTGTTGGAATGGCGGATGCGGAATGTTTTTCAAAAGAAATGGCCATATAACAGCAACGAAGTTGATGGAAAGCTCTAATTGAGTCCTGGAATAAAGATAAGAAAGTGGTGCTCAAAAAATTTCTTCACTCCATTGGCGCTTCATTCTAAACGACCCAATGTCATAGAATGTTGTAGAGTTTTTACAATTTTTCCATTTCATCATCATCATCATCTCAGCAAACCGACGTCCACTGCTGGACATAGGCCTCCTCCAAACATTGCCACCCTGCGCGGTCCCGCGTCTTCCTCATCCATCGGCCTCTGCCATCCTAACGAGTAATGAATTTATGTCATGTGTTTTTATGTCACCCGCAAGAAGATTCTATTGTGATATAATTTTGAATTCCTATTTCGTCACAGACATTCAAGAAATAAATATCCATGACTGAAGTACAAGAAGCTTTCATCTCTGTTCAAAAGGTCATTAGATGATGATTTCTACTGACTATTAGAATTTCATCAAAACCTGGAGCTCTGAATATTAAATAGGCTTGAGGAATACTTTGCTTCTCGCCTTCCACGTCCCGACGTTAAAAAGTGAGGAAAACATGGGTTTTAGTCGGTATGCTTCCGTTTTTTTAGACCCAGACACACCTGCCTGGGTAGAATAAAAATAAACGGTGCTTTTAAAAGAAAAAGCCACGGTGAAAAATTGGTGTTTTTTAAACTTTTGCCTCCTTTTGTCCATTTATTAGGGTACAAATTAGGCATTCAACAGTTTGATAACAGGTATTACTTGTCAGGAATAAAACAGAAATAATAACGAGCTGGAAACCGGGCAATAACTTTCATTGAATTGACAAAGTCAAGGGCACAACGTTTAAAAAGTTTCCGCAACAAAAGCTTTAATGTAAAAAGCATAATAGCAAAGTAATTTTATTTATATTTACACATCGTTAAACCAACGATTGAACATTTTTCTATACTTTAAATACTGATCTCGTTTATTAAAAGGTCATGACTGATAAAGATAAAGAAAGCATAATATTTTTTAATAAGAGATAGCTATTGAATACCGAGATAACCAGTGGCATGGGTAGTATAAAAGTGCATAGGTGAGTTTCAGAAGGCACAGTACACAGCGGCTGTGGCAAGATGAAGACTGTCCTGATCTTAGCGGGGCTGGTCGCCCTTACCATGGGCGTGGCCGTCCCATTCCAATATGACTTCAAAATGAAGGCTGGTAAGGCATACTTGAACTTTGTTCTTTTAAAGTTTAACTTAATATTAATAAGTTAAAAATATTTTTACTTATAAGTACTTACATAAAAATTTAAAACTATCAACCATTAAAGTGAATTCAATTAAATATATATTTATATTTTTTAAATTAAAATACATACATAATTTTAACAACTGCTAGTTCAATTTAATCACTTATTTAATATTATACCCTATAGAATTACTACTTATGTTTTTATCCCCATATTCGCACTTTCCACTATGTTGGAAGCAGTAATTTTTTTAAATAAAGAAAAAAAATAGGCAGAGGCAATAAATATTTTTTTTATAAGTAACAATATTTTACTAAACAGAAATATTCTTTCATTTACAGTTGATAACGACTTCGTTCTGCGCCAGAAGAAGGTCCTCGCTCTGTTCGAGCAAGTAGACGACAATGACGTCAACTCAGAATGCCACAAAGTTGGCATGGCCTGGAACATCGAAGCAAACATTGACCAATACACCGTAAGTCAAAAACAATATAAAACAATGATAAATTATTTAATTCTTGATGTTATAAAATGTGATATATTCTAATACACCATGGTTTGCTTTTACAGAACAAGAAAGCTGTTGAGGAATTCCTTACGTTGTACAAATCTGGATTCTTACCGAAATACCACGAATTCTCTATATTCTATGAAAGGATGAGGGATGAGGCTATTTCTCTTTTCCACGTTATGTACTACGCCAAGGACTTTGAAACCTTCTACAAGACCGCAGCATGGGCTAAGGTGTACTTAAACGGCGGACAGTTCTTGTACGCATACTACATCGCCGTCCTCCAAAGGCCTGATCTCCAGGGAATCGTTCTTCCTGCTCCCTATGAACTGTACCCCCATTATTTCTTCAACATGGATGTTTTCTACAAGGTTTTCGCCAATTACGTTCATAACGTTGACGAAAAATGGGCTTCTGAATATGGAGTAGTCAAAGAGCAGGACAGCTTCGTTTTCTATACCAATTACTCCAGTTCATTAACTTACCCTAATGAAGAGCAGAGGCTCTCATACTTCACTGAAGACATTGGCTTAAACGCATACTACTACTACTTCCACACTCACTTGCCTTTCTGGTGGAACGCTGACAAATTTGGTGTGTTCAAAGAACGTCGCGGTGAGATCTACTTCTACTTCTACCAGCAATTGTTAGCTCGTTACAGCTTGGAACGTCTTTCTAATGGTTTAGGTGACATTCCTGAATTCTCCTGGTACTTGCCACTTAAGACAGGATATTATCCTCATTTGTTTACTGGATTCGCTCCATTCGCTCAACGTAGCAACTACTATGATGTACACTCTGAGAAGAACTACGAGCCCATCCGTTTCTTAGACGCTTACGAAAAGACTTTCTTCCAATATCTGCAGCAAGGTCACTTCAAGGCCGTAAGTATATATATTTATTTTATAATAATATATTTATGTACTGCAAGTTGAACTGTTCCTTCTAGTAATGAATTGTATTTCTTTCCTATAGTTCGACAAAGAAGTTGATTTCCACAGCCCGAAAGCCATCAACTTTGTTGGCAACTACTGGCAGACTAATGCTGACTTATACTCCGAGGAACACGTACAAGATTACCAGCACTCTTATGAGATCACCGCTCGCCATGTGCTCAGTGGAAGCCCTAAACCTTACGACAAGTGAGTTTTTAACATTATCTTTTAAAGGCTGATTATTTTGGATATAATTTGCAGGATCGTCATTTATTTATGTCAAAACTTTATTCTAATTTTTTGTATATTTTTTGACTACGTTTTGTTAGCTTTTAATTAATAAAGTTCAATGTTAATGTTGTTTTAATGTCCACTATGCTTTTGACTCGCAGTGTTCAGTTATTAATGAGACATATTGTTTTACTTACAGGTACTCGTTCATGCCAAGCGCTCTTGACTTCTACCAGACTTCTCTTCGTGATCCTGCTTTCTACCAGCTCTACCAGAGAATCATCGATTACCTGATCCACTTCAAAGAGTACCTGACCCCTTACAGCTACAACGACCTCCATTTCGTCGGAGTTAAGATTAACGACGTTAAGGTTGATAAGCTGGTCACATACTTTGAATACTTTGACTTTAACATCACCAATACCATGATGTTCACACACAAGGAACTGGAACAATACGATAAAAGCTACATAATTCGTCAGCCTCGTCTGAACCACGAGCCTTTCAGTGTCAACATCGACCTGAAATCAGATGTAGCTTCTGACGCTGTCTTCAAGATCTTCATTGGACCTAAATACAACAGCAAGGGCTACCCAATTAATATCGAGCAAGATTGGATGAAATTCTACGAGCTTGACTGGTTCATGCACAAACTTACACCAGGTGAAAACAAGATTGAGCGCAGATCTAGCGAGTTTACTTTCTACAAAGAAGACAGTGCCCCAACCAGTGAGATTTGGAAGTGGCTCGAAGACGGCCAGGTTCCTTATGATATGTCTGTTGTACCTGACAACCTACCCAACCGTCTGATGCTGCCTAAGGGTACCCACGGTGGTTATCCATTCCAATTGTTCGTGTTCGTCTACCCTTACAATGGCGTCACCAAAGAGAAGGACGTTTTCAAGAACTTCATATTGGACAGCAAGCCCTTCGGCTATCCCTTCGACCGCCCAGTACAAGAAGTATTCTTCAAGCAACCCAACATGTACTTTGAAGATGTAGAAATCTTCCACAAAGGCGAAGTATTCCCTTACCAACTAAACACTCCCTCTTACTTCTCTCAAAAGAAGTTTTAATAACATCAGTACCTTATAGAATACGATGACACAAATGCGATAACTATGGAATAGATTGTATGAAATATTTATTTATTTCGTTTGAATATTTATGTATTTAGCAGTAGTTGGATGAGTGTACTATTGAAAACTTTAGCTCTGTGTATTGTTAGGTCGTTTAGTCATTTTTTTGGCTAAATGAGAGAGAACTGTATATTAGTATGTATTTTATTATATGAGTAGTTCTTATTTATTATAAAAATAAAACAACTAATATTATAATATAGCACTTTGTTGTTATTTAAAATGCATGAGATGCCTTTACCTACCATAATCTTTATCCTTGGTCGCAAATATTTTGTTTTTTAAGAACAAAATAGTTCCGACCAATGATATCTGAGGATAAACTCCTCATCTCTTTTTACCCAAAAAGGAACTAGAGTAGTAAATATTGAATATATTGAATCAAATTAGACAATGGTCGTCAGCAAGGACCGCAACAAAAGTAACATCACAAAGCAGGACATTGCTCCCTGCAATTTAATTAAACAAAAGAGCAGTACGGCATCAGATTTCTTTAACAGAAATTTCTTTAAATGAAATTGACAATTTTCTTGGGCTAATTTCTGTTTACATTTTACTATATGATATGCCAACAGCTACACACATTTACATATTATTCAAAACTTAAATTATGAAATGTTTGCATTGTTCTTTTAAGTATGCCAACTATAGGAGTAACAACATTGACGGTACTTAATGGGTGCTGAACTATCAGCGTATTCAAGATAAAAAATAACTATAAATATGCATCTTTTTGTTAAAAATGAAGTCATTGAGAGTACCGTTTATTTAGAGCACTTTTTATGGAGAAACTTTGGAAAAATAACTACTTGTGGCCTAATTTTTATATTCAAAATACTAAAAAATATTTAGTTATTGAAATGAGTGAACTCTCATAGATTCTACATAATATACAGTGTTACGTAGTACTTCTGTATACTTAATTAGATATTGTTTTTTTATTAATATTACCAGTACGCATACAAGTTCTTGACAATGTTTTTTTTAAATAATAAGGTCTTGCCACAACAAAGCGGTAGAACAAAAAAAAACTATTTTCACCAACTGAGTACACAAATCACTTAACACTCTTAATAAATAAATAATCATAAAAAAGAAAACATGAATCACAAATTTGCATAACCATTGAATATTGATATAAATAATAAGACCTTTACTATAAAAATGCAAGAGTTAGTAGACACAGTACTCAGTGGTTATGAAACTATGAAGACTGTTCTTATCTTAACAGGACTGGTAGTTTTTAATATTGACGTTGCTGTTCTACACCAAGATGACGTAAAACTAAAAACAGGTAAGATTTTTTAAATAAGTCAACAGCACTATGTATGTCAAAATTAAGAAAATAGAAATTAGGAAAATATTATTGATTTTTATCGCAAAAAGATGCATTATTCGTTGTAGTGGAATATCAAAATATTTAAATTTAATGTTAATATTTTGTATTTAAAATCACAATTGAAATTAACGTGTTCTTCGGATTATAAAGTTTTTCCAAAATAAATTTGCAGTTGATGCCGAATTTGTCGAGCGTCAGAGGAAAATACTCACTCTTAGCGAACATAATAGTGAGAATGACGCCACGTCAGCTTGGTACAAAATTGGTATGGCGTGGAATATTGAAGATATACTGACCAGTATACCGTAAGTAATTATATTTACTTTAGTTGCATTGTTTTCGCTCTCAGCCTTCAATGGAAACCACTGTGCGTAAGTACTATTACTTTTGGTGATTATAATACCCAAAGCTAGTTACTTATTTTTACATCATTTGCAATAATTATTTGTTTTTATAGAACCGGACCGCAATCGAGGAATTCATTACGCTGTACAAGTCTGGAGTCCTACCGAAACAAAAAGAATTTTCCATATTTCACAAAAGAATGAGGGATGAAGCTATCGCTCTCTTTCATGCTATGTACTACGCTAAAGACTTTGAAGTCTTCTACAAAACCGCAGCATGGGCTAAAGTGTACTTAAATTATAGACAGTTTTTGTACGCATATTTTATTACCGTTCTCCAAAGGCCCGATTGTCAGGGAATTGTTTTTCCTGCTCCTTATGAATTGTATCCTCAATATTTCTTTAATATGCATGTAGCCTACGAGAATTTCGCCAAATACAATGAAATTGATGAAAAACGAGTATCTAAATATGGAGTGGTCAAAGAGCATGACAAGCTTGTTTTGTATACTAATTACTCCGATTCCTTGACAAATCTAAACGACGAGCAAATGATATCGTACTTAACAGAAGATGTCGGTTGGAACGCATACTACTACTATTTTCACACACATTTGCCGTTCTGGCAAAATGCAGACACACAAGGTATATCCATAGAACGCCGGTACGAAATTATCTTCCACTTTTACCTGAGGTTGTTAGCTCGTTATATCTTAGAACGTTTACCTAATGGCCTAGGTGATATTCTAAAAATTAATTATTTAGACAGGTGAGTCCTCAATCATGGCATTTTGGTGGGAAAATAAATTGGTTTGTACAAAACCCTCAATGCGCGAGTCAGACTCGCCGGTTTATTTTATTGAATAGAGGAAGCAGGTTACCTAATGGTAAGTAAAACCTAACCAGCTCAATGCGCATCTGTAATGCCAGTACACAGTTATTATGCCGCTGCTTATCTTGGGGAAAGGGCTCTTAATTCTCATAGCCCAATTACTATTCTCCCTACTATTCTATTATTATTCTACTACTTCACTAGCTACTGTTCTCTTCCACCTAAACACAGTAACATTTGCACACTTCTCTCAATGCGTCTAAGGCGTTTACTCAAAGGTCGAATTCTGTATCATGGTTTAAAACTTCATTCATAACAGCCCATTAATGTCCCACTGCAGGGACGGGCCTTCTCCCGTGACGGAGGGATACTTGACCTACTAATACCACGCTGGCCAGACGGATTGGTATAGGGTTTAATTTCAAGTTTTTCTTCTTTTTATTTCGTAAAAATAATATTCACGGATAGTCCCTTAGTCGGTTTGTACGACACCCATGGGATGAGATGGGGTGATGACATATAGTATTCTTACTACCACACGCAGAATATTCCATTGTTTTCTATTCATTCCGATACATCCTTTTATTAAATTATGTTCTAGAAATATCATTATAAACATAAAAAGCCCGTAACAACGCCCCACTTAAGTTAAATTACCGCTTTATCTTAATTAGCTAATTTGAACCAAAGTTCAAATGAATTAAATTAAACAAAACATAGGTAATAAATAAAACAAAAATGATAACGAAAAAGTTATTATCAATACGAACTTAACTGAATTTATTAACTACAGCTTATTTTCATCCCAGCAACATTGAGTACAAAAATCTGTTCTTTTTTTAAAAAACAGGGGAAACCTTTAACTTTTAACGGCCTTTCCCCCCAACTCGTGGGCAGGCAAGTCACATCTACGAGATACCTGAGTAGAGTAATAGGCTGTACTAAATAAAACCTTTAGCTTTTAACTCAAAATGCAGGCATTCTATCGAACTCCCGTCTTAGGCTGTACCTGTCAACAGGCAACAGACCCTAAAAATAATATTATTCTGTTTGCCGCTTTTCTCGTGTACCTACCGGCAATTTTTTTTTCAAGGATTTACATATTGCAGAGGGATATGCATTTTTACTTCAGATTTGTAAAAGAAAATTTGCATTAAAACCGTTTACTAAATGGCCTGACTATTAGGGAAATAGTATAATTTTACATACCTTCTACATGAGATCCGTCTCTAATGTGGGATCAGGTGGTATGATACCTCGAATGGGTTTATGTTACAGACGACTTTATTTTTTATATGATTTAAAATACAGGGTAATACGGTAGTTAGTAGGGGTTACTTACAAAACACTGACGAGCATGCATGATGAAAGTATGTAAATTAAACCATTCCAAAACACAAATATAAAAAATCAAAAATTCGTTAAATAGTTTGCTGTGAGAAGAGCCTCACCCCACAAAAACAAAGGAACTCCCGAGTCAAAAAGTAACGCTCTAGTGCGTTCCATTAGGGTACGGTTTAGTCTCTCTGCTTTGCCGTTTTGTTGTGGTGAATATGGAACCGAAAAATCATTATAACCATAAGAGTGAATATCTTTGTATGAATAAATGGCAATATTGATGAGTAGGAGGTATATTATAAATGTTTGGAGAAGGTCTATGTCCAGCAGTGGACGTCCATAGGCTGATATAATGTTGATAATAGATGAGTAGTAACTCATTCAGATAGTTATTACACTACCCGTTAAAATAGTACTAAATTTTCAAGATTGTGACAAAAAAAAATATCTAATAAAAATTAATATTATTAGAATGCTCGTTCTTTTTCACATGGTACAACATAAAACCATTCCATATAATATTGGCTGGAAAAGAAAAAAAGTATTGTTAAAAACTTAAACAGAATTTTTTCGTGACCCGTCCTTGCAGTGTTCTGCAGATTGATTTTGTATTAGGTCATTTTAAGTAATTAACTAATTATATCAACAACATATTTTTGTCACATTAAAATATGATGAGTACAGTCATCAATAGAGGCGAGTCTTTTATGTCATGTGCATCTAAAAACCCATTGTTAACTTTACAGTAATAGTGGAGATGTTGTCATGTTTTATATTGCTATCTATCAGAATAAAACCGTGACTTAAGAACCACATCGTTAAAGTTTTATTTTAAAGGAATTGAAACCAGTAATCCTAAAAAAATAAAAACAGTACTACTAGGTATTAAGATTACCTACAGAATACAGTTTTGACAACAATACTAGCCATAGTAACTGATAAAGATAAAAAGAGCATAATATTTGTAATAATTAGAGATAAAAAAACGTATACAGCGATAATTAACGATAGGTTTAATATAAAAGTGCATTGGTGGATTGAGAAGGCACAGTACACAGCGGCTGTGGCAAGATGAAGACTGTCCTGATCTTAGCGGGGCTGGTCGCCCTTACCATGGGCGTGGCCGTCCCATACCAATATGACTGGAAACTGAAGACCGGTAAGACATGCATAAATGTTGTACATTATAATACATTTTCCGTGTGGTGACGGAGTAAGAATACAATGTGTCACCACCCCATATCATCCCATGGGTGTCGTAAAAACCGACTAAGGGACTATCCGTGAATATTATCTTTACGAAACAAAAAGAAGGAAAACTTGCAATTAAACCCTATACCAATCCGTCTGGCCAGCGTGGTATTAGTAGGCCAAGTATCCCTCCGTCATGGAAGGAGGCCCGTCCCTGCATTAATGGGCTGTTATGATTATAATACAGACCACCTTGGTACAATCATATTTAAATTTCTTGCTTAGTGAAAGAGTAACAAAGTCATAAAAAATGCCTTAAAAAGTCACTTAGCTACATCTTTAGTCACTAGCTTTTCTACTTACTAATTTTTAATTGCTTGACTTTTGAAAGTATTACAATCCTAAGGTACTAAGTATTTAAGTCTCGTTCTTATAGCTAATCGAGCACTTAAGCTCAATATTATTTCTCCTACTCTCCCGTCGCTACAAAAATCACACAGACAATAAGACTTTTAATGAAAAAAATTTTACAGCGCAAGAATTTGGGAACTCTTGCCTAAACTCAAAATGTATTCAATTATATTTTAGATTTACATTTAAAAAGTCAAAACTTTTTACAGACGCCATAACGTTCTCATTAGCTAACAACATTAAAATAGGAAATTACATAATTGGACAACCGTTAAATTAATAAAATATAAATAGACATTATTGTTTTGTAACTAATTTGCAACATTAACATTTACAGTTGATAACACTTTTGTTGAGCGCCAGAAGAAAGTCTTGAATCTATTTGAAAAAGTAGATGAAAATGACGTCACATCTGATTCTTACAAAGTTGGCTTCGCCTGGAACATTGAAGCAAATATTGACCAATACACAGTAAGTTTCATAATAAAAAATAATAAAATCTGATGTTTCAAAGTAAAATACATTTCAACATAATGCCTTGTTTTTATAGAACAAGAAAGCTGTTGAAGAATTCCTCACGCTGAACAAATCTGGATTCTTACCGAAATACCACGAATTCTCTATATTCTATGAAAGGATGAGGGATGAGGCTATTTCTCTTTTCCACGTTATGTACTACGCCAAGGATTTTGAAACTTTCTACAAGACCGCAGCATGGGCTAAGGTGTACTTTAACGGCGGACAGTTCTTGTACGCATATTACATTGCCGTCCTTCAAAGACCTGATTGCCAAGGAATCGTACTGCCTGCTCCCTATGAACTGTACCCTCATTATTTCTTCAACATGGACATATTCTACAAGGTCTTCGCTAAATACGTGCATAGCATTGATGACAAGCTGGCTACTGAGTACGGAATGGTGAAAGAGAACGACAATTTTATCTTCTATTCCAATTACTCCAGTTCTTTAACTTACCCGAATGAAGAGCAACGGCTCTCATACTTCACAGAAGACATCGGCTTGAACTCATACTACTACTACTTTCACACTCACTTGCCTTTCTGGTGGAGCGCTGACAAATTTGGTGTGTTCAAAGAACGTCGCGGCGAGATTTACTTCTACTTCTACCAGCAGTTGTTAGCTCGTTACAGCTTGGAACGTCTTTCTAATGGTTTGGGTGACATTCCTGAATTCTCCTGGTACTTACCATTCAAGACTGGATATTATCCTCAACTGTTTACTGGATTCGCTCCATTCGCCCAACGTAGCAACTACTATGATGTACATTCTGAGAAGAACTACGAGCCCATCCGTTTCTTAGATGCTTACGAAAAGACTTTCTTCCAATATCTGCAGCAAGGTCACTTCAAGGCCGTAAGTATAAATACTTATTATAATATATTTATGTATTATTTATGATTCTACCAAGTAATTAATTGTATTTCTTTCCTATAGTTCGACAAAGAAGTTGATTTCCACAGCCCGAAAGCCATCAACTTTGTTGGTAACTACTGGCAGAGCAACGCTGATTTATACTCCGAGGAACACGTACAAGATTACCAGCACTCTTATGAGATTACCGCTCGCCATGTGCTTAGTGGAAGCCCTAAACCTTTCGACAAGTAAGTTAAAATTTGTTAATTGTTTTTAAATCACATTTACAATATCAATGATTTAAAAAAATGTACACTAAAAAGACAGTATTAATAAGTTACTATTTTTATTACAGGTACTCTTTCATGCCAAGCGCTCTTGACTTCTACCAGACTTCTCTCCGTGATCCTGCTTTCTACCAGCTCTACCAAAGAATCGTCGATTACCTGATCCACTTCAAAGAGTACTTGACCCCTTACAATTATAATGACCTGCATTTCGTTGGAGTTAAGATTAACGACGTGAAAGTGGACAAGTTGGTCACATACTTTGATTACTACAACTTCAACATCACCAATACCATGATGTTCACACACAAAGAGCTGGAACACTACCAACACAGTTATTTCATCCGCCAGCCTCGTCTGAACCACGAGCCGTTTGCTGTCAACATCGACCTGAAATCAGATGTAGCTTCTGATGCCGTCTTCAAGATCTTCATTGGACCTAAATACAACAGCAAGGGCTACCCAATCAATATTGAGCAAGATTGGATGAAGTTCTACGAACTGGACTGGTTCATGCACAAAATTACACCTGGTCAAAACAAGATTGTACGTAAATCTAGTGAATTCACATTCTTCAAAGAAGACAGTGCCCCAACCAGCGAGATTTGGAAGTGGCTTGACCAAGGCAAGGTTCCTTATGATATGTCTGTTGTACCTGGCAACTTACCCAGACGTCTGATGCTGCCTAAGGGTACCCAAGGTGGTTATCCATTCCAACTGTTCGTGTTTGTCTACCCATACAATGGCGTCACCAAGGAGAAGGACGTGTTCAAGAACTTCATCATGGACAGCAAACCCTTCGGCTATCCATTCGACCGTCCAGTACAAGAGGCATACTTCAAGCAACCCAACATGTTCTTTGAAGATGTAGAAATCTTCCACAAAGGTGAAGTATTCCCTTACCAACTCAGTACTCCTGCTTACTTTACACAAAAGAAGTTTTAAGAAGTAGACGATGCTGGGATTTGACACACGAAAAATGATACTGCAGGCCTTATGAGATAATATCAAGAATAATACTCGTATTTATTTATTTTGTATAATATGTATTTATTTATTCTGTAGTTATTTAGATTTAGGTACTATCTTAGACTGTTTATTTATGTATGTATTCTGGTCAAAGTTGACTATAGGAGAGATTACTGTATATAATGTTATGAATATTATATTACTTGTTATTATTTATTTATTAAATATTTACTATTCTTGTTAAATTATGTTTTTTTTATTTGGTTATTCACAATTACCTGCAATTGAAAATTCATGCCTAAGCACTAAGAGTCTATATTATTTAGATAAAGAGATAATTAAATAGCAGTAGGTTGGCTAGATTCTACAGTTTTATTGATTTAGTTGATTCTAAAACTGTTTTACGACACAGGTTTTTAAGCAACACCCTATTATGACGACACGAATGCCAATCACCCACACATTCAGAGCACACTAACAAAATTTTACATACTCATATTACGAATACAATAAAGAAATGCCCTTAGTTAAATCATATCCCGAGATCATAACAAATAAATAACAGTATGAAAACGATAACGATCACAATTCAACAACAAAGTTAAATAAAAAACACAGAGCAATCATGTAGATAAATA
The DNA here is from genome assembly GCA_905475405.1 of Schrankia costaestrigalis. Classification (NCBI taxonomy): domain Eukaryota; kingdom Metazoa; phylum Arthropoda; class Insecta; order Lepidoptera; family Erebidae; genus Schrankia; species Schrankia costaestrigalis. The sequence continues at coordinate 8,872,863 of FR997843.1, read as the reverse complement.
CTACTTTTAGCTTTTCTTAAAACTAGAAGTTTACTTTGTCTTTAGTAAACTTAAGTATATTAAGTAGAGTAAGAAATGTAAAAGACTGCTTCTCGACTTGAAAGTCCAGAAATATACTTATTTCAAAAACGTTATAAGTTCTGGTCGTCATTTTGTTTGACCTTCTCCATTTATAATTTCCTTTAGTTACAAATTTTACACAATTATTAAATATAAATAAGACCAACAAAAACATTTCAAAATATGGAAACATTAGACCTATCATACAGCAGAAGGGTACGAGGACCAAGCTTTTTTTAAATTGTGTTCTGAAATAAGACCTTAATGATAACGTGTACCGTAACCGAACTGCTGCTTAACGCGAGTTTGAGTAGCCAGTGACCAGAGCCAGACCAGAACTATGAAATATAACAACTTCTGTCAAGGGTAGGCAGCAGCTTAGCTTTGTTCTGAAGATTTACCCGTGCAGGTCTACCACCTCAAAACAATAGAAAATAAAACTAAGTTATAAGACTATTTATATTTGTTGCCAAAGATCAGGGAAACAAAGTATCGCGCGCTGGTCATGAGACTTAAATGTCACGCACGGGCTGGATAAGTAAACCACTGGATGACGTCGAAGGTATTAAAGTAAGTCTTACTTGAACAACAATAAACGACGACGTTGTGTAGAAAGATCAAACAACAGTAACTGGTAAACCAGTAATTATAGATTTTAAACTTCCTCCATTTGAACATACAACAAAACAGTCATCATATCATAATCATAACAGCCCATTAATGTCCCACTGCAGGGACGGGCCTCTTCCCGTGACGGAGGGATACTTGGCCTACTAATACCACGCTGGCCAGACGGATTGGTATAGGGTTTAATTTCAAGTTTTCCTTCTTTCTATGTAAAGGTAATATTCACAGATCGTCCCTTAGTCGATTTCTACGACACCCATGGGATGAGATGGGGTGGTGACATATTGTATTCTTACTCCGTCACCACGCGGATAAACAAAACAGTTATGTATGGAAAAAATTACTATTTACATAAACCTTCACACACATTTCTTAATTTACTTAATACCTATGCTTTATTATCTCCGACGTTTCAGCCGATTTGTGAGTGCCGTGATTGCAGATTAACAGGTATGAACTCAGCACCATCCTTAAAAAGTGTGGGTTACAGAACCCACCAATACTTGGCGGATATATTTCAATTTCTTCGTATCGTTTGTTATCTTATCTACTTAGTATATAAAAAAAAACCTTAAAAAAACGATTATCTTAGGTTGCATCTTGTAAGTACAAGATGCAGTTTTCGACGTTAGAAGGCACAATAACTAATAATTAAAGATTAAGATAAAAACAGCATTATGTATATTTTTATTTTCAGATAACTAATGAATAAAGCGATAAAAATTGAAACGGCAAGTATAAATGTGCATTGATGAGTTCAGAAGGCACATTACACAGCGGCTGTGGCAAGATGAAGGCTGTCCTGATCTTAGCGGGGCTGGTCGCTCTTTCCATGGGCGTGGTCGTCCCATACCAATATGATTGGAAACTTAAGAATGGTAAGACATGCTGTGACCAAAAACTATTTTGGCGCATCTATTATTTTTGTCTTCTTTTAAAATAAAACATTTAAAATTATTTTACAGTTGATTCCGATTTTGTTGAACGTCAGAAGAAAGTTTTGACTCTATTTGAAAAAGTAGATGAAAATGACGTCACATCTGAGTCTTACAAAGTTGGCTTAATCTGGAACATCGAAGCAAATATTGACCAATATACTGTAAGTATAGAAGCATAGGTAATAATTATATTTCGATATTTCAAAAGAAAGATACATTCTAACGATAACGATATTTTTTTTATAGAACAAGAAAGCTGTTGAAGAATTCCTTACGCTGTACAAATCTGGATTTTTACCAATATACCACGAATTCTCTATATTCTATGAAAGGATGAGGGATGAGGCTATTTCTCTTTTCCATGTTATGTACTATGCCAAGGACTTTGAAACCTTCTACAAGACCGCAGCATGGGCTAAGGTGTACTTTAACGGCGGGCTGTTCTTGTACGCCTATTATATCGCCGTACTCCAAAGGCCCGATTGTCAAGGAATCGTTTTGCCTGCTCCCTATGAAATGTATCCCCATTATTTCTTTAACATGGACATATTCTACAAGGTGTTCGCTAATTACGTGCATAGCATTGATGACAAGCTGGCTACTGAGTACGGAATGGTAAAAGAGAACGACAATTTTATCTTCTATTCCAATTACTCCAGTTCTTTAACTTACCCGAATGAAGAGCAACGGCTCTCATACTTCACTGAAGACATTGGCTTGAACTCATACTACTACTACTTTCACACTCACTTGCCTTTCTGGTGGAACGCTGACAAATTTGGTGCATTCAAGGAACGCCAGAACGAAATCTACTTCTACTTCTACCAGCAATTGTTGGCTCGTTACAGCTTGGAACGACTTTCTAATGGCTTAGGCGACATTCCTGAGTTCTCTTGGTACTTGCCATTCAAGACAGGATATAACCCTCAACTGTTCACTGGGTTGGCGCCCTTTGCCTAACGAAGCAACAATTATGACGTACACTCTAAGATGAACTACGAGCCCATTCGTTTCTTAGACGCTTACGAAAAGACTATCTTCCAATATCTACAACAAGGTCATTTCAAGGCTGTAAGTATCGATTAATACCATTCTATCCTCAAAATCAATTTGTTCTATTTTTTTTTAGTTCTGAGTTGAACAACTTAATAGCATTACCAATAGTATTCGGGGATTAGTCGGTATATATCCAGCGTAAAGATGTGGGAATCAGGAAAATCGTCATGGTGGAGTGAAGCCATTTCTTGTACTGCATTTGCGCTTTACGTTATATAGTCGAATATAAAAAAAATAATTGATGAAACGCTATTTTAAAAACAATATTTTTTTTTACAGTTTAAGAAGGAAGTTGATTTCCACAGCCCGAAAGCTATCAAATTCCTAACAAATTACTGGATGAACAGCGCTGACTTATACTATGAGGGACATGAACAAGATTACCAAAACTCTTATATGATCACCGCTCGCCATGTGCTTAGTGGCAGTCCTAAACCTCAAGATAAGTAAGTTTTAAGTCATTAATTCTTTTCGATTTGTTATTACCATTCAATCAATAAGCCTATCGCACTTAACTGCTGGACATAAGCCTTTTTCAACACGCGCCAAAGAACACGGTCCTGCGCCTTCCGCATCCAGTTCCACCTAGAGACCAATATAATATTATAATTGCAATAAATTAAGTAAAATTTAAAAATCAATATCACGACAAAATTAATTAGTAACTTTTTTCATTACAGGTACTCGTTCATGCCAAGTGCTCTTGACTTCTACCAGACTTCTCTCCGTGATCCTGCTTTCTACCAGCTCTACCAAAGAATCGTCGATTACCTGATCCACTTCAAAGAGTACTTGACCCCTTACAATTATATGACCTGCATTTCGTTGGAGTTAAGATCAACGACGTGAAAGTCGACAAGTTGGTCACATACTTACTACAACTTCAACATCACCAATACCATGATGTTCACACACAAAGAGCTGGAACACTACCAACATAGTTATTTCATCCGCCAGCCTCGTCTGAACCACGAGCCGTTTGCTGTCAACATCGACCTGAAATCAGATGTAGCTTCTGACGCCGTCTTCAGATCTTCATTGGACCTAAATATAACAGCAAGGGCTACCCAATCAATATTGAGCAAGATTGGATGAAGTTCTACGAACTTGACTGGTTCATGCACAAAATTACTCCTGGTCAAAACAAGATTGTACGTAAATCTAGTGAATTCACATTCTTCAAAGAAGACAGTGCGCCAACCAGCGAGATTTGGAAGTGGCTTGACAAAGGCAAGGTTCCTTATGATATGTCCGTTGTTCCTGACAACTTACCCAGACGTCTGATGCTGCCTAAGGGTATGCTGCCCACGGTGGTTATCCATTCCAACTGTTTGTGTTTGTCTACCCATACAATGGCGTCACCAAGGAGAAGGATGTGTTCAAGAACTTCATCATGGACAGCAAACCCTTCGGTTATCCATTCGACCGTCCAGTACAAGAGGCATACTTCAAGCAACCCAACATGTTCTTTGAAGATGTCGAAATCTTCCACAAAGGTGAAGTGTTCCCTTACCAACTCAGTACTCCTGCTTACTTTACACAAAAGAAGTTTTAATATGGAGTAAGCAACACGGGCAAACAACACCAACTTCTGAACAACACCAACTGCAAGCCTAGTAAAAAGATCGTAAATAATATATTATTTATTTACGTCTTTAGAATATTAATTTAAGTATAGCTTACGTAATGTATCGATGAATGTATTTTGGTCAAAGTTGACTAAGTATAGGAGAGACCACTGTTGTACATTTTTATCTTAAAAAATATACTTTTTTATTACAATAAAATATTTTATTTGTTAGGTTATTGATTGATGGAGTTTCTTTAAAGTCCTCTCAGTACAGATACGATTCGTTCTGTGCTAGTTGTACTTATTTAAAATAATTCAGGCAACATTACATCGTGAATTGTGTCTGCAGTAGCATAGATAGCTATCTATATTGAAAATCAGTATTGATGTAACCATCCAAGCTAGCTAGCTTGGATGGTTACATCAATACTGATTTTGACAATAAAGCACTGTAGTTTTTTGAACCACAGTATATTGCAGTTTTGAATATTTTAATCAGGTGTTTGAAATTTCCAATTCCACTTCCCTATATTGATGATTACTTAACCTACCTTATTCATTAGAAACTCGTAAGGGAGCCAGAATTTAATGTCAGTGGAGAATGCAAAAAGTCAAAACATAAATGTTAAATATAATAATGTTTCATAAACAGAAAATAAAAATATTTTGCATAATTTTCCTTAAATTTAATAAAAAAAGCTATTAATACCATTTCAGTTTTGACAGCTTGTTGATCTAAAAGAAGAACACAAAGATTAATTGAAGAAAAGCTTAGATATTGAAGAAAGCGGGGGATTAACCCCCGGTTTCCGAATGTCTGATCAAGTAAAAATCAACTAATCAAGTGTCAAAACTCTTGTCAACTATCATTTTTAGGAACTAAAATATGACACTTGACACTTGATTAGTTGATTTTCTCGATCAGTAATTCAGAAACAACAATAAAAAACAAATTACAGCACAAAGTTATTATGATGTATTTTATCGATATCATTTAAACCTGCCTGATGAAAGTAACAATGGACGAGATTGGTTATGTCTCGAAATGGATTTACGTTACAGATGAATGGTTTGGAATAAGTTTAAAACACATTATAAGGGCCCTTACGTGGGCTCACTAGCGCCACCAATTAAAAAAAAGTCATAATTTACATTAACAAATAATCATAAAAGTAAATATTGCCATTATAAACAAACGCGGCCGTTTTTTTTTACGAATGCGAGAGTTAACTAATTAAAAAACATTTAAAGTGTTGAGCGTGTGTTATACAAATACTTTATTGCCTTTTCTTAAGACTTTGTTATCAACATTTTACATTATTTATCCTATTTTCGAATTATGATTTTTTTTCAATTCAAAGTGCTACTGAGACCTATAAACGCTCTTAAGGCAGGCGCCTACCCGGCTGTTAAGACGAAAGGTGGCGGAAGTTCAACGTATATGGCGGTTTAGTGGTAGAGATTTTGCATGCTATGGTGATGATGATTATCTAATTTTGCACATTCACAAATTATAAAAAAAACTTCTAATTTTTATGAACTTTGTGCTCCTGGATTGACACAACCCCAGCGTTACCATCCATGTGTAAAAATTGCAAGCTACTATACAAATACAAATATGTTTATTTTTCCACATAAAAAGTACAGTTTCACTTACTGACTAATTATCATATTAAGTATTATCTATCAAAATAACAACTAATATTTTGTAAGTATAGTGAACTCTGATATCCAAGGTAAGATTTAACTTGTGTTATGGATACAGTGCTCTCTCATAATTTGCACATTTTTAGGTTATTAGATAGTGGACGTGGTTTATGATCAAAATAAAAAATAAACTAAAAAAAAAATCACTTTCTGATTACATAAATCGACTTCACACGGCAACTTGAGACTATACACAAATAAATAAATGGTTAGGTAGTAAGAGTCTCTTATCAAAAGAGATAGTAGTAACTTAGCAATATATCAGTTGTTACCTATAATGAGAATAATAATACAATCTGTCTGACATGACCTCTGTCTGTTAAAAGCGATACTTATATAGAATTTGTCAAGGTATTGTATCCGAGTCCAAAAAACATGATGTCTATTTTGACTCTTTGTTGTTTACAGTGTTATACTCGTATTTTAATGTCAAATAACCTGTTGAGATCTGATTTCTAGCCATAACTAACAACAAATAGCAGTAGCAGAAAACTTGTTAATGAATTCAATATTTTTTGAAACTTGAAATTAAACCCTATACCAATCCGTCTGGCCCGCATGGTATTAGTAGGCCAAGGATTCCTTCGTCATGGGAGGAGGCCCGTTCCTGCAGTGGGGCATTAATGGGCTGTTATGATGATCATTACTAACACCGAGTAAAAGAGTTTTTATTTACGGAGAAACTTGGAATGGAACTTTATTGCTAGCTGTCTGCAGTAGTAAAGCTTGAGAACATATTACTTCATTTATCCGTATTGCTACTGAACTGCGACCGTGTTATGCGTCAGGTGCCTTTTACAGAAGTAGTACTTGTAAACATGTTAGATATTTAATGAAAGGGCAGCACGAAGACCGAAATCAGACTGGCAAGGTAATGATGACAAAGTGAAGTTAGTTTTGACTAAGAACCATCAGTAATTGCCTTTTTTTGTGGATTAAATTGGCTTTTCATCAGGCTTAATATAGTTCAGGTTCAATATAGATCATACTAAGTTTTTATAAAAACAAAGTTTATAAAATATTTTATAACGAGGTAGAATAACTCAGTAAGTTTTAAAAAACTGCCCTTGTTGTTATGAATGACTTGAGCCACTGAAGAAAGTGCGAGTATAAACTCGCACTTTCTTCTTAGTAAATATAGGCAGCTTGTCAGTTATGGTTAAAGTCACTTATAGTACTTACGATGCCGAGGAAAACCTCAAGGCTGGTTTTGAATGAAATCCAAGATTTCATTACAAAAAAACAAAAAAAGTGAGACAAAAAGTTTTAAGTGCTATGTAGGTTGAATGAGAATTGGGATTCATAGAATTGGTTTTAAGGGCTCATAAATTGAAATCCAAAAATTACACTTGAACAGTGAAACACAATAATTACAATTTTAAATGAAATTGATAGTAAAAAAAAAATCTAATATTACTCACCAAAAATAAAATTTAAAAAAACTATCTCTCCGGCGGGGAATCGAACCCCGGTCTCCCGCGTGACAGGCGGGGATACTGACCACTATACTACCGAAGACTTGACTTTGTTGGCGAAATTAATGTTCATAGCCTGTTATAAAATAAGGTTTGTGTACGACATGAGATGTTTTGTTTTTAATTATAGTAGTCTAAATTATTTTTCTAACTGGTAGTAACTATTAAAATGATAATAATAAAAACCTAGTAAGTACTACTACTATTAATTTAGTAAATCTATTATCACAGTTTACCATTTTTAAAGTCACTTGTTCTTTACAAATAAAAGACCAAAAGGCAGTTCTTGTTTCCATCCTACGTAAAGGGAGTGACACCTGATCCACGCTGTTTCATACAAAACAGGACACACAAAAACAAGCAAGTTGACTACTACGAAAGTACTTAATAAATTACAAACATGTTATTGCTGTCGCTTAAGTCACCCTAATCATCATAACAGCCCATTAATGTCCCACTGCAGAGACGGGCCTCCTCCCGTGACGGCGGGATACTTGGCCTTCTGATATCACGCTGGCCAGATGGATTGGTACAGGGTTAATTTCAAGTTTTCCTTCTTTTTATTTCGTATGGATAATATTCACGAACAGTCACTTAGTCGGTTCTTATGTCACCCATGGGATGAGATGGGGTGGTGAAATATTGTATTTTTACTCCGTCACCACACGGAACGTCACCCTAAGTTTTGTCTTAATTTCTTTTTGTTTCTTGAAATACAGGTAAATCGTAAAAAAATATTATAATTAAGTTTAATTGCCTCGCAACCATTATTTGCAAACCGCTAAACGTCGGAGAAAAACCTAGCGATTTATATTACTAGTATCTAGGCATAGGTATACTGCGAGTAAGACCCCTAAAAATAGTATTATGTATACAAATCGCGATAATTTAAAATCTATTACTAACCGGTAAAATGTTCCATATTTTTGTAAGATTTACTTTTTTTTTGCGTCATGATTTTTATCTATGCATTAATACAACGTTTGTAAACTTTCCCATAACTCATGACATTTTATATAAATTAAAAAACACTAAACTTTATCCCTATCTATATACTTAGGAGATTTGTACCGTACAGTGGAACGTACGCGGATTATTGCATGACTATAATCTGGAGGTAAATAAAATCAAGAAATAAAATTAGTAAGATAATCACGGGTCGATTCAACATTCAGCAGTGGTCTCATTGGAGGTCAAGAAAGATAACTTTTACTTGCATAATGTTTTTTTAAGATAAACATTTCTACTAAGATAAGAGTTAATTTGCTAGTATAAAACCGTATAGGTGGTATTGAGAAGGCACAGTACAGAGAAGCTGTGGCAAGATGAAGACTGTCCTGATCTTAGCGGGGCTAGTCGCCCTTACCATGGGCGTGGCCGTCCCTTACCACAATGACTGGAAAATGAAGACTTGTAAGTTTTTTTTAAATTTTGCTCTATTTGATTTATTATCTACGCTAGTTTCTGAGAATATGGCATAGTGAATGGTGTATATACCATGCCTAGGATCGGGTTCAATCCCCGCACATGTTAGACATTTGGTTGTTGTTACCCTAAGTACATGTCTTTTGGTATTTTTTATGACATTTTTGTATACCTATTAGTATCCGTATGGTGACGGAGTAAGAATACAATATATAACTACCCCATCTCATCCCATGGGTGTCGTAGACCGACTAGCTGTGAATATTACCTGTACATAGAAATAAGGAAAACTTGAAAATAAATCCTATACCAATCCGTCTTGCCAGCGTGCTATTAGTAGGCCAAGTATCCCTTCGTCATGGGAGGAGGCCCGTCCTTGCAGTGGGACATTTATGGACTGTTATGATGATACCTATTAGTCTGTTTTTTAATAATATGATCATAGTATAGTTTTATGTGAAAACGTGGTCGTATATTTATTATGGAATCATTGTCACTCAATAAGCCTACAAATGTTTTACCTTCTGCTTTCTATAGTGATACAAATATTGTCCAGGTTTAACGTTAGGTAAAATTAGAATGTTTATTAAAATGTTAAAATTTATTTAATTTACAGTCGATGCTGAATTATTACTGAAGCAGAAGAAAGTTTTGCATCTTTTCGAACACCTTAGTAAAGATGACTTCTCAGCAGAATGGTACAAGGAAGGCTTGAACTGGAATGTCGAAGCAAATATGGATTTATACACCGTAAGTATCCACTCTTAATTTAGGTCACAAATGTTTCATAGCATCTTAGAAAAGTAATACTTGTAATCGAAACCGTAATAAATAAAACAATGCTCGTTGCTTGTAAGACCACTAAAATAAATGTGATTAGTATAAAGTCAGAAAAAGTCAATTTTACTTATTTTTTTTTAATTATTTAATTTTAATTAAGATTTTAACTTTCTTTTCAGAACAAAAAAGCAGTCGAAGAATTCCTGACTCTGTACAGAACAGGATTCATGCCTAAATACCACGAGTTTTCAATCTTCTACGAGAGGATGAGGGAAGAGGCTATCTCTCTATTCCACATTATGTATTTCGCCAAGGACTTCGACACCTTCTTGAAAACCGCTCTCTGGGTTAAGTTGCACTTCAACCAACAACAGTTCTCATATGCTTACTACATTGCTGTATTGCAGAGACCCGATACTGACGGCATTGTCGTTCCAGCTCCCTACGATTTATACCCACAATACTTCTTCAACAAAGATGTTTTGGGCAAGATGTTCAACAAATATTTGCATAAGACTGAGTTTGCTTCCGAGTATGGTGTCGTTAAAGAACACGATTACTACGTTTACTACGCTAACTACTCTAGCTCCTTGGCTTATCCTAACATTGAACAGAGACTGTCGTACTTCACTGAGGATATCGGCTTGAACTCATACTACTACTACTTCCACACCCACATGCCTTTCTGGTGGAACTCCAACAAGTTCGGAGTCTTCAAAGAACGTCGTGGTGAAATCTACTTCTACTTCTACCAACAACTGTTGGCTCGTTACAACTTAGAACGTCTTACCAATGGAATGACCGAAACTCCTGAGTTCTCATGGTTCTTGCCATTCAAGACTGGCTACTACCCATACTTGACCAACTATTTCCTACCCTTCGCCCAAAGAAGCAACTACTACGATGTCCACAGTGAGAAGAACCTAGAAGCTGTTCGTTTCTTAGACTCTTACGAAAAGACTTTCTGGCAGTACCTGCAACAAGGCCACTTCAAGGCTGTGAGTATTTAATTTTTGAAAAAGATCCGTACATTTTCATTTATTTTTATTATATTTTTACATATTTTTTTACTTTGCAGTTCGGAAAGGACATTGACTTCCACAGCCCCAAGGCTATCAACTTCGTAGGCAACTACTGGCAGACCAACGCTGACTTGTACGCTGAAGAACACACCCAGGACTACCAACACTCTTATGAAATCACTGCTCGTCATGTACTCAGTGGAAGCCCCGCTCCTCTTGACAAGTAAGTTTAATTTGTTACGTATTGTAAATATAGGGTGGGAAGACCCCGTACACAGTAGACCGACAATCTAGTTAGGACGGAGGGAAGCCGATGGATGAGGAAGGCACAAGACCGCGCAGAGTGGTAATGTTTGGAGGATGCCTATTTCCAGCAGTGGAGTTGATAAGTTCCTGTTTGAGTTGGTGGTAATATCATTATTAATAATATTCAGAATCGGTTCAAAAATAACGGTTAAAAATTAATTAATTATAAAAACTAAAGTAAGTTATTGTTTACTGAACTGTTCTATTTCTTTTTTTAAAGGTACAACTTCCTCCCAAGCGCCCTTGACTTCTACCAGACCTCTCTGCGCGACCCAGCTTTCTACCAACTGTACCAGAGAATCATCGAGTATCTCATCCACTTCAAAGAGTTCATGACCCCTTACACTTATGAGGATCTGCACTACGTTGGAGTTAAGATTAACGATGTGAAAGTTGACAAACTGGTCACATACTTCGAACACTACGACTACAACATGACCAACAGCTTAGTATTGAGCCCTGAAGAATTCAAATACTTCCCACAAAGCTTCGTTATCCGTCAACCACGTTTGAACCACAAGCCTTTCTCTGTATCCGTCAATGTTAAATCTGATGTTGCTTCTGATGCCGTCTTCAAGATCTTCATTGGACCTAAATATGACAGCAACGGCTACCCCATCAAGATTGAAGAGGACTGGATAAAATTCTACGAACTGGACTGGTTCTTATACAAGCTTACCCCTGGTGAAAATAAGGTAGTACGCAAATCCAGCGAATTCATATACTTCAAGGAAGACAGCATGCCTACCTCTGAGATCTGGAAGTGGATTGAACAAGGAAAGGTTCCTCATGACATGTCTGTTGTACCTGACAACATGCCAAGAAGACTGATGTTGCCTAAGGGTACCCACGGTGGATATCCATTCCAATTATTTGTGTTCGTTTACCCTTACAATGGCGTCACAAAGGAACAAGATGTGTTCAAGAACTACATCATGGACAACAAGCCCTTCGGTTATCCATTCGACCGTCCTGTACAGCAATCCTTCTTCAAACAGCCCAATATGTTCTTCGAGGATGTAGAAATCTTCCACAAAGGAGAAGTGTTCTCTTACCAGCTGAACACACCTTCATACATCTCACAAAAGAAGTGGTAAGATAGAGGAAAATCGAAATATATTTAATAACTATTTAAGATCCCGTTCAACTCAATACAAAATAGAATTTAATAAAATTCTTAATTAACTGTAACTGTTACTTTTATTTATACTAAATATAAAATAAGTTCCTTTAGATAATATAATTAAGAACATGAGATCTGTTAAAGGTCAATTGTATAATAACAGTCCATTGATGTTATAGATGGGTCTCCTTCAACGAAGGAGGCAAACTTGGCCTTCTTGTACCACGCTGCACTGTCCAGACAGATTTAATTTAGGTTTTACATCAAGGTTTCTCCCTTCTTCTGTTTTTAGTGAGATAAGAAATTTACTAAATTACCCTAAGTTTGTTTTTACGACCCCCCAGGGATGAGTTAAAGTCGTGACACCATGTTTTCTTATTTAGTCAACACACTTCGCAATCTTAATACATTTTGTACTATTGTTTTCATACATCTATATTTTTATAGTACTAATATTAATAGTATATGACTTTAGTACCATTGTTGATACTATTTTACTTTTATAGTGTAATTGAGTATATAAGTAATTTAAAAACACTTTTTATTGAATTGTTCATTAAGTAAGGTGTATTTGATCACTAAACGAAGATTAAAATAATCAGTAAACTTAAACAAAACTTAGGAATAGAAAGTTAAACTAAAGTAACGAAGCATATTGAACATAAAAATAATCTCTTTCATTTGATTTAATTGTACGAGTATGTGTCAAAAAAGTACAAAATTGTTAGTAATATATAATTCTTTAATTTTTTTGTTATTTTCTGATTAGATAATTAACAAAATTAAATTAAGTTTCAAAGGATAATGAAAATCCTACTAATATTATACAAAAGTAATTAATATTATTATTTTTTTAATATTATGCGAAAGTTTGTGAGGATGTATAGATGGATGTTCATTACGCTTTCACGCAAAAACTACTGAAAGGCATTTGATGAAATTTGGAATATAGATAGTTTAGGGTGTAGAATAACACTTAAGCTAGTGCACTATAAACACAATTAAGTAATATGATTAAAATAACATACAAAAATAAGTATACAAACGTAAAGAACATTTTTATTTAACAATAACTAGATACATTTTTACATTCTACGTTATTAATACAAATGAGGTGAATAGTACCCATTACTTCCAACGTTATTCTGTTTATGATGTACTAGGATATTATAAAATTTGTAATTATTAGCTGAAGTTTTGTAGCCATCAGATGGTCTATGGAAAGGAAAACCTAAAGGTTTTTTATCTAAATCTTTGTACAACTCTCCGTAGAAAAAGTTTGGTTGATTAAGTTCACTATCAAATACTTCGCCTGAAGGAGTTATCATTACAAATAATGTTAGATTAAGCCCGCTTTCCAAACCTCTTGGTATTAATAAGCTTTCTGGATATTTAAATATGTTGTATTTGTTTGTCCTATTTTCTGTTACTGAACCCTCTAAGTTGTAATACTCGTCATTCGACAGTCTTGCTGACGTTTCTGGTGACCAGGTTATGATATTAGTTCCTTGTTGAAGATAAAAATCGAAAGTATCCAGTTCATAGAATTTAGAATACTCCTCCCAACAATTTGTACATGGTGGTCCTAAATACAATCTGACTATTGTGTTTTCCCTAACTTTAGATTCAACCGTGAATTCTAATGTAAACTGCGAATGTTTGAGTCTTTTTTGTCGAGTGGCAACTGTCAACGGTAACTTTGCATTTTCAGTAATAGCCTTATTTATGTTAAATTGGTAGTAGTCAAAATATGTTGTTATTTTTGGTATACTGGCATCAACAATATTGAAATCTTCAGTTTCAAATTTGGCTAGGTTATAGGGTGCCATGGTTTCTTTGTACTCCGTAAAATATTTGAGGACATATTGCATCATGTACCAATATACGGGATCCCTGAGTGCGGTTTCAGCGTGATGTAGTACAGATGGAGCCGGATTGTATCTGTAAAGATTTACAGTAATAAATTTACCTATAACATTACCTATATTTAGCTTAGGTATGACTACAAAATATCAAAAAGATGAAAAACAATAGAAATAATTCGGAGAAAGCAATGGATCATCATTGTTTATTGTATTGTCTTAATTTATTACTACTTACTCATTATTATTTGGATATCCCTTGTCACCATATCCAAATATAGACCTTATTATTCTGGATGTCCTGGTCCCATCATAATTTGCTCTTATTAATTTCGCCAACAAGTCGACATAGTTGTCTTCTGTCATATTGATAGTGGTGGCGTTGTCCTGCCAAGTAAGTATTTTATTAGAAAAAATATATTAAGATGGTTTCTCTACATATTTCGTTAGGTAGGTGATTTTTTTATATCACTGTCATCGAACTCTAATATCAAAAAGTCATCATCATCACCATCATATCAGCCAATGGACTGCTGGACATAGGCCTTCTCCAAATATTTACACAATGCGCGGTCCGGTACCGCCCTCATCCATCAGTGTTCCGCGTCGTAATTTTTATGTCGTCGGTGCACCATGTGAAAAAGTAATAATATAAATTGTGATATAATAAACTAGGCGGTCTTCAGGCAATTTTATAACACAATTAAAAAACCTTATTTAGAAAAACTACATACATGCGCTCTTACCATTATTATAAGTCCTCTAGACATACATTCTCTAATAGCAATATCTATTAGTTTAACTTTGGCTCTATCCTCGCTCCATTCTAAGGTATTTGATCTAATAGGAAAATTAACCCCATTATCATGAACTAAATAAGGATTAAAATTCCCATAATCTGTTTTGTTTTGTGACACATTCCCTTGTTTCAAATGCTCCTTTTCTAATAGTAATCGGGCTGATAACTGTTGATGAGTGTAATAATAATGTTCGTTGTGTCTCGGATGTATTTCATCAAGTTCTTGACTGCTTAACCAGTACGGATGCATTAAATGAACGCTATAGTAGTAACTATTTAATGATATATCTTCTCTAAAGTAGTTTAATTCTTCTTCACCTCCATTATAAGGAAGATTCCAGGCTGAGTAGTTAGTGTTTATTATAACTGTATCACCCATCTTGTAATATTGGTTAATTCTTTCCTCATCTGAGTTATTAACTTGGTAGTTTAGGTGGTTACTAACTTTTAATGCTTTGTAAATAGTTTCTGCGTTTACAAAAAAGTTTGGTTTTCTTATAAACGGAGGTACGAATGTAGTTTTTCCAGGATGTTTTTCTCCATACAACATGTTAAGATCAAAAGCATAAGATACTAGATCTTCATTTATATCATCAAAATTAAATATTTTCTTTGCGTCAAAGCCAGCGTTATTAACATTTTTAATAAGTTCGAATAACTTGATAGCTGCATCTCTCATATCGTCATCATAAATGTTAAAAGTTCGGCCTTTTAATGTGGTCCCATTTCTAACATATTTAATAAATGTTTTGTAGTTGTCATTTTGCTGTAATGAAATAATGGCTTAAAATACAATTAAACTATTCTCTTAATAAATAAAAGCAATTAAAATTAATTATTATAGTTATGTTCGAAATAAGATAGTCCAAATTCATAAAGAAATTTCATAACAGCCCATTAATGTCCCACTGCAGGGACGGGCCTCCTCCAGTGACGGAGGGATACTTGGCCTACTAATACCACGCTGGCCAAACGGATTGGTATAGGGTTTAATTTCAAGTTTTCCTTCATTTTATTACGTAAAGATAATATTCCCGGATAGTCCCTTAGTCGGTTTTTACGACACCCATGGGATGAGATGGGGCGGTGACATATTGTATTCTTACTCCGTCACCGCACGGAGACATAAAGAAATAAATCATGCAATTAAATGTTTTATATTGTAAAATAATATTCACCTGTAAAAAAGTTTCAAGTGATTTAATCATAAGTATACGTTCTGATGGTTCCCTTGAAGGTTTCGGTATACCAGGGATAATACCCATCTGATACTTTTCATGCTGTACTAAAAGTTCTGAAAAGATTTATATTTTGCGTATACTATGTGCTTAGTCATCATAATCATAACAGCCCATTAATGTCCCACTACAGGGACGGGCCTCCTCCCGGGACGGAGGGATACTTGGCCTACTAATACCACGCTGGCCAGACGGATTGGTGTAGGGTTTAATTTCAAGTTTTCCTTCTTTTTATTTCGTAAAGATAATATTCACAAGTCCTTTAGTCGGTTTTTACGACACCCATGGGATAATGTGCTTAGTAATTTGTGGAAATTAATAAAATGATTTTTTTTTTCTTATTTTTTTACTATTATACTTATATTATACGGAAGTCATAAAGTATTGTTTTTAAGATTCTAGCTTTTAATATAGTGACACAATTAATAAATAAAATGATCTCAATATTATAATTTTTAGTTTGTAAGTATTTTTATTACATTGATTACAAATGAATAAATGAATACATTGATGCCTAAAGATTACTGTCTAGTCTATAATAATAAGGCCACACTTAAGTAAGTATTTCATGTAAGGACTTTAAACTGTTTGGTTTTTTTTTTGTTTTTTCCTATAATAAATAAATAAATGATCAAAATCATGTTTACTCACAAACACAGGCAATTACATTATAAAAAATATTAAAGATTCAATTATTATTATAAAAATTGTTATAAAACCTACATGAATTTACTAACATAAACAAAACTATAGGTATTTAGGCTTATAGGATTTTTGCTTGTTTCACAAAATCAATTCAATATACAATCATCATCATCATATCAGCCAATCGACACTCACTGCTGGACATAGGCCAATGTATTTATTTGTAATCAATGTAATAAAAATACTTATAAACTAAAAATTATAATATTGAAATCATTTTATTTAATAAACAACCATCATCATCATAACAGCCCATTAATGTCCCACTGCAGGGACGGGCCTCCTCCCGGGACAGAGGGTCACTTGGCCTACTAAAATAAATAAACAATGCTGTGTCCTAATTTTTCTAACTAAAATAAACCTTACCTCCTTCATTGATAATACTAAGAATTCCATCTGTCGGGGCCGACGTGCTCACGTGAAGAAAAATGATCCATGTCAGCACAATTATTCCAAACATCACAATAGCTAACACTTCAGTCAACTAGCGACGGTAAATAGTAAAACATGGCTTATATGCACACCAGAACTCATAACTGTATTTCTCCTGATCCAATTGAGATCCTGAGGGTCGCTTTAATGGGCATAATTTTCATCGTACAGTCATCGTCAATTCGCTTCGATGTAGTCATTCAGATATTTAGTACTACGTGTTGCGAATGTTTGTTTGTTTTTTGCGAAGTATATGGGGTTAATACCCCTTTTCAGTCTCCCTATAATTCTAGGGGTTATTACTCGAAGAATTATAAGAACTGGTTTAATAAGCAATTAGTTCTATAATACTATTTCATATTAAAAAATAATGTCAATCTTTTATTCTTTTCAATCATGTTTATTATTGCATGAAACCTAAAAATATGTAAAAACTGACCAGATGGTTGGAAGAAATGGAAGCTGACATATTGATTCGTGAGACGGTAAAAACCACAAATAAGGAAAAGGAGAGAAAAAGAGAGACAGAGAGAGAAAGTTTCCAGACTGATGCGCCAAAGACCGCGTGTTATTCCCCATACATCCTACTTTATAAAAGACACCCGAGATCTCTGCGTAGCAACCATTGACGATAACTACAACTCCACAGAGGTCATCGAAATTGTGTAGTGTTTGTCCCCTACGCAATCGAAGCTATGAATTCAGTTAATGTTTCATATGTATACAAACTCTGGTAATAGTCTAGCCAACGAATGATTCTAGATGGAAAAGTTTAATGTAAACTGTTTCCGCCTTCACCACCTGGAGTACTCGCAGCAACGATTGGAGATAAAGAAAACATTTAAAAGGAATGTTGTAGAGAATTAGGTTTCCTTACCTTAATTTTTGTTGTACAACACAACAAAAATTCGTACGACACCGCGTTTTCGAGGCCAAATACCAAAAAACGGAACCTTCTTTCCACCACCTCACCTCGGGGAGGCAGGGACTTTTAGTATGTTAGTCTCCTTACTAGTCCAAACAAAGTTCTTTACTTAGTCAAACTTTCTGCTTTCGACTTTTCCATCTAGACACCCATTTTGAGCACTCATTTACTGGACTCATATTTCATATTATATTGTAAAAACATTTCATATTAAGTATAAAAACAAAAGTTTAACAGGAACTTAAACATTGAATTTTATTTTACCATACATATTTCAATTTGTAAAAAGTTTTTATTCTTAAATAAGTTTCAATGTAACATAGTGTAACATACTGTTTAAATGTTTTTCGTCTCATAAAATAGATTAATGTTTTGAATGTCATGCCGCAGTCAGTGATGTATTTTGGTATGTTAATACATTTTGAGACTCAGCCAATATTTATAGGCGTACATTTCTTCACTTTAGCCAATTACATTTCTCAGATTGTTTAGTAAATAGTAATAAAATTTTTGAAAGCAGCACACTTTTGTATCTTCTATTATAGCTGTTGATAAAGATTAGTCATTAGTGTGGTTCTGCACCAAGAATACACAATGCCATCATCTCTTCTCATCCCATAGGTTGTTAAAATTGAAATTTAAGATTTAATATGATTGCAAGAGAATAATAATAATAATTTTAATGGAAAGAAATGAAGATAATGATGATAAAACAAATATTCTGATCCAAAAGGCAGTACTGCTTGACACAGCACGTATTGTGAGGAGGTTCCTATCTCTGGAACCCTAACCACCAGTAGCTTGGTCCCTGTACCCGATGCTGGTGGGTCTACCTTTATAATATTTTTAAATGTTTTTATATTTATATTTAAAAATGCTTGTAATAAATATGAATAAAGAGAATTTTAATGGAAGAAAAATAATGAAAGTCTGAAACAATCTCCATGGCAGTGTAATAGGGTCTGCATTAGTAGGTAAATTTTTACTCCCATTCTAAAAAGAAACAACATAATAAAAAATACCAATTGTCATTAACCTGACTTTTTCTGACTCTTTAGAAAGAGTTCAATAAGGAAGAGTGCAAACGTGTTCGATAGAGTTACAGTTATTTGATAAAACCACGGGAAAAGTAGTTCGTTCTACAGAAAATGTCTTCCTTTGCACACCAGCGCCGTCGATAAGGAGACAATTACTTCCAATATCATTAGTGTTGATACCAGTGCGAGTGAACTTCGTGTGAATTATAAAATACATGCATGCCCAAATTTACTTGCCCCGTTGACTTTTATGTATTTTGTTCTTGTTCGCTATATTGTTCGTATAAATTATAAATAGTTTGTCATAAATTAGAATTGAAATGGACAATATTGCCTCAATTTGTCATTTTAAATAGACGTAAAAGCCGAATCTTATTTTCCTACTTCCTTAATCTGCCTAGCTAGATAAAGTACTTCAGTATAATGTACTCTATAATAACATCAATTTATGTTCTCAACTGTACTATATTCACAGGAAACAAAATGCAATTGGACAATTTTTCAATTGCGGACTTGGAACATAGCTAATTTTGGTACAGAAGCAATTCTTCGCTTTTAAACCCAATTACACAGAAATATACAATACAATAATATAGGTGTTACTATTTATACGTAATACTCTTATGTAACTCGCTTGAGGAAATATAAATAAAAGTAAATCAGTCGGCACACGATGCGCAATAGCCACAGTACTAGTGTGGCTATTGCGCATCGTTGCTAGTATGTATATTGAGCATAATATCTTGTTTTTGTCCAAGTTTATACTGAAACACATGATATGTCAAGAAAAACCATCCATGCAGCATCTCCTTTAGTAACTTTAATACGTAATTGTTTTCAAGAATATTATCATCAGTAACTAGTCGTGTGAAATGTACTCGAAATTGAGGTTGATGTCTCGTTCAATTCAGTCCACACCGTCTTAGAAATGTCTTCGAACGCATTATCTGAGATCTTTTACATCGTTTTTCAAGTTTACGGTTGATGATTCATGATGATGATATTGATGATTCATATACAACTATCAAAATAATCTTGTCGCTTACTGATAATAGTTTACGTTGCCTTTGTACCGTACTGTACTCCATACCTATTGGTCACATCATACTCGTATACATCAGAACAAAGGAGATTGTACATTCAAGTTTCTGTGGGTTAGATTGTTATTGGCTTTATAATATCAAGTTTTCCTTCTTTTGTTTTCTTTAAGATAGCATCTGTTTCAAATGACGTAATGCCTGTAACTGTCACATTTCAACCTATGCGTTCAAAGATTTTAATATTTGAGTTGACAGATCTATTAGCGATATATCCTTTTATAAAATAAATATTTGGTATATTATTATGTAAGCATTGACTTACGTGAATGGTTTTGAAACTGTTGACAAACTCCCGGATGATTTTTTGGGCCAAGGTCAAAAAATAAAACGTAAATAAATAAAAGTCATATTGGTAATATTGACGTTATATTATGATGAAGTTATTTTAGAAATAAAACTGTCATGCATTATAAATATTAGCATAAATTTATTTGATGTATCGTTACGGGTGAATTATTCCGGTAATAATTCCTAAGAACGATCTCAATATATCCTGGATACCCTTTGTAGATTATTAAGTACTTATAATACAAACACCTATCTATAAGATAGAGATAAATTAAGTTTTTTTTTATTATTTAAAA
Organism: Schrankia costaestrigalis; assembly: GCA_905475405.1. NCBI lineage: Eukaryota > Metazoa > Arthropoda > Insecta > Lepidoptera > Erebidae > Schrankia > Schrankia costaestrigalis. The sequence continues at coordinate 8,852,092 of FR997843.1, read as the reverse complement.
CAACAATGCTAACACCGCATATATTTTTTGTACTAGTGTCAAGTCTTATATTTTAAAAATATTACATTACATAGTTTCTAAATTTAATAATACTATAATTCACTATTATTTGACGTATCAGCTTAGTCTCCAGTCATCATCTCCATGAATTCTGAAACAAAAAAATAGAGCTATTAGTTTCCTTCTCACAAAATCAATTTTGTCATGCGGCTGAAATGTTTGCCGGAATACATAGGGTGGGGAGTAGGGACACGGTGGATATACGAATTATCTAAAGTAAGCATAGGGATAAGACCATACAAGATGGAAATATTTAGAATGTTGGTGGAGTGTAAGTCTATATCCAGCGATGGACTTCCATTGATTGACATGATTATGTCAATTTTAAATTGAAATAATGGTTTAAATTGCGTCATAATTGAAAACCCATGGCACTGAATTTTCTATTTAATTTGCCAATCTCACTAAGAAGTATACTTAATAATATGATAATAACTATTGTAACAAACTCTTAAGCTAAGGTTTTTACGATGCTATTCTCTTATTTATTGAACAAAATATGCAGAAACGACAACAGACTAGCACTGACGAAGTGAACTTGGCTATCTCTAAAGTTGTTCGTTGGTTTGACATTAATAACTTGCTCCTTAATAGCCGCAAAACCAAATGTGTTAGATTTATAACGCCAAATGTACAAGAAGTAAAATCCACAATAAGAGTTAAGGAGGATCAGGTAGACCTTGTGGACACTACAAAATTTCTTGGTATAACACTAGACTCTAAGCTTCAGTGGGGCCCACATATTGGGACATTGGTAAAGAGACTAAGTTCTGCAGCTTATGCCGTTAGGAAAATTCGAGAACTGACAGACATAGAAACTGCTAGATTAGTATATTTTAGTTATTTTCACAGCATAATGTCATACGGTATTTTACTATGGGGACATGCTGCCGACATTCATTCTATCTTTGTGCTGCAGAAGAGAGCTATTCGTGCAATTTATAATTTAGGTAGGAGACAATCACTTCAAGAAAAATTTAAAGAAATCAATATATTAACTGTAGCAAGTCAGTACATTTATGAAAACATAATTTATGTTCATAAAAATAAAGACCAATTTGTCAAAAGAAGCGACAAATTGTCCATAGTATAAATACTAGAAATAAAGATAGACTTATTCATCCGTATTCTAGGCTCCAAAAAATACATAGTTCATTTCAGGGTCAATGTGTCCGATTTTATAATAAAATTCCGAAAGATATTCAAGATCTAAGTTTTAATAAATTTAAGAATGTAGTCAAACAAAAACTTATCGTAAAGGGATATTATACTATCCTAGACTACACGAAAGACAAAAAGGCTTGGGATTAACTGCTTCTGTTCCCCAGGCTGTCTCAAATAATGCAAGTTTATGCACTTTTTTTTATTTATGTGTGCTAATTGTTTTATCTCTAAGTTCTTATTGTATTATTGTATCCTTTCTATCTTTTTTTCTGTCTTCCTTGTTCTCATGCTTGTCTTCTATTTTTCTTTTCTTTGATTATTATTTTCTATGATGTATAAATGGTGTATTATCCTGTCTGGTACTGTCAAATATTTTGATTGGGTATATGATTTATGTAAAAAAAAAATGTAAACACAACTGAATTTTAAAAGAGTTGCCATGAGTTTCTTTGCCAGATTTCTTCTCATTGGCCCTACCATTTGGAAACTGGAATTTATAGATCAACACAGACAGACAAGTAGATTCGAGTAGTAGATTGGTTTTATTTTTCTCCTTTAATTTACATTTGACAATACAACGCGGCTTTTTTAGTGTAGCGTTTGTCTGTGTCGATCTATAATTTTAATTGTAGCTTCAATTTTAAGTAAACGACGATTTCAAACAATTTGTAATAAATTTTATGAAATAAAGTATTTTGAAAATTGAAAATTGCAATTTTCAGAGTATTCCGACTTAACAAACTCATTTCAAAGTCACTGATTCGCAGCTTTCAGTGATTAAATGCAGATTGTGTAAAAGATGCCATGGAGATTTAGTGAAGATCGTGTTAAACATGCCAAGATGCTTGATGGTATCGACATCTCTGGCGAACTGCCAAAGATGTGTCTGTTGGGCAGAGTTAATCTAATTGATCCTTAGTAAGGTTAAAAACTTAACATCCGTGTGGTGACGGAGTAAGAATACAATATATAATATGAGTGTCGTAAAAACCGGCTAAGGGACTATTCGTGAATAAACCGTAAATACAAAATAAAAAGAAGGAAAACTTGAAATTAAACCCATATCAATCCGTCTGGCCAACGTAGTATTAGTAGACCAAGTATTCTTCCGTCACGGGAGGAGGCCCGTCCCTGCAGTGGGACATTAATGGGCTGTTATGTTGATGAGGTGAAGGTTAAAAACTTTTCTTTTTTGTGCCACCCCGATTGTAATTTGTGTTTTGGTAAAAATTATAAGTGTAAAGCTTATCTTGGAAATGCAGATAATAAAATTAAATTTTTGTTGAATTAACTTTGATTCGATATGCTCCGATTTTAGATACAATTTTTGATATGATTTAACAAGATTGATAATGAGTTGGAGAACTAAAAAAGGGAACTTTGGCCATTTATTAGAAAACCATAAATTGTTACTGTGGTGGATGCCTAAAATAGTTTTTGCAACAATCCACGAAAGTAAAATTTTGATTTATTGTTTTCCCTGATTCTTTATATAACTCAAAGGTATTACAAAAGTTTTATGTATTATTTGAAAATAGTAAACAAACATTTATTTAACTCCTTGATTCCTAACCTGGATAGATAAAATTTTGCCACTGGAATATTCATGAGTGAATACCAAAGTAAAATTTTGATTCATTGTTTTCCCTGATTCTTTAGACAACTACTTATAGGTATTAAAAAAATGTTATGTAGTTCATATTTATTATTATTTGAAAATAGTAAACAAACATTTATTTAACACCTTGATTCCTAACCTGGATAGATAAAATTTTGCCACTGAAATATTCATGTATGTGTGGACTGAGGGCCCATTTTTTTTTCTGCGGCTTTTTGTAGATTAATCAACAAAACTGCATAGTTAAAGTTGTTAAAGAGTTTGTTAAACGATTATCAGAGTTTGTTAAGACTTCATTCAAAAGATATATCGCTTTAAGTGGGTCCCTCAGTTCAAACACAAAATCTCCCATAATTAGATAGGTAATGAATTAAACAACATTTTTTTGGTAAAAATCCTTAGTTAAACATGTATAAAAGTATAAAAAGCATTGAAAAGCCTAATATGAGTAGCTAATAAAAAATAACAAACGTTTTAAAAGGTCCCTGAGGGCCCACTTGAATTTATCTCATAATTAATCAATTATAGCATGAACATTAAATATTCCTAAGCCAAACATTTGTTAAAAGGGCAAGGATAAATTTAAAATTAAAGAAAGATCACAAACAGTGATAATTATTGTTATTTTTAAGTTTTTAAGTGGTCCCTCAGTCCACACACTATGCAAATGCTAATTGTTAAATATATAATTAAATACAACAATTACGAAAATGGGGAGCCTTTCAGTGCATAGTTAATTTTGTATTTTATCGATCTGTATTTATCTTATCACTGGTTTTATAATTCTTTTACGAAAAATTTACAAAATATGTTTTTCGTACAAGTAGAGTGTCCATGCAGTCAAGAGATAATCAAGAACCATTACATACATTAATGATGTTACATTACGTTTTAAAGTTTCTGCATAGTCATAAAGTGTGAGATAAAAGTAAATAGTTGTAATTGTGTTGGGCCGTATGCGGACCGAATTGAGTGCTATTTGATGCAAACGTAAACAAACAATAAAAAAATACATGTTCCTGTTAAATTAATGATTTAAAAAAATATATATTACGAAGTACTTACCTAATCTTTAAATTTTCCAAAATTATGACATAGAATTCTTATGGTCCCGTATTGCAGTTAATAATAAATTGATAAAAATGTTAAAAAACATAATAATTTAGTCTACATAACTTTTGAAATATTTTTTTTATTTTACTTTCACTCTGACCTCTTATAATAGCAGTAGATATTGACAGTTTTATTCTAAATTATTTATTTATATAGTAACTCTCAAATCCATAAAAACAAGAACCATATAAAAGAAAGTAGAACTCTCAAATCTGTGGTAAACTGTCAGCTTGTTGATTATCGTGAATTCGTTCAGTTACGAGTATTAATTTTAAATTAAAATAAAATAAAATTGTATTATTATTCTACCCATATTATTATTTATTTTCGCGCCAGAATGCGATGACTTCACGACTCATCTTTTAAAAATTTTACGACGTGACTTAGCTGTCAAAAATTATTTTTCCAATATAAAATAAATAACCCTTAAATATTTATTTTATTTTGTTTTTAGTATTTGTTGCTATAACGGCAACTAAAATACATAATCTGTGAAAGTTTCAACTTTCTAACTGCCATGGTTCAGGAGATACAGCCTCGTGACATACAGATGGACGGACGGACAGCGGAGCTTTAGTAATTGGGGTTCCGTTTTTACCCTTTGAGTACGGAACCTTAAAAACTGTGGATTTCGTGTTACAAACAGACACTCCAATTTTATTTATATGTATAGACATACAGATATGTATTACGATTGTAGCTAATTAATAATATAACCTGTCACTTGTTTAAAACTTAAAATTGTATTACATTTTAATTTTACTGTATTGCAAATTTTATTGTTTTATTTTTTACATTTAAAAAAAGGTTGCAATTTAGATTTAATTGATTAATATTAATATTGTGTAATGTTTTGCTTGCCGTGGCAACTTATAATGGAATCAGCACTGTTGCTTGAGCTACTTAAATATTGTATTATTTCTGATTGACTTTGTGTATGTTTCGTGGGTTATCCTAATTATAAATAAATAAATATCTAAATTAATAATAAATTACATTAAAAACAAATATACAGCCGTTTTCTCAAAACGTGGACACCCCACACCAGACTTAGTATGAAAATTAATAAAACAGTTAAAATGACAAAAAATATAAATAAACCAGACACAAGATAAATACAGATCGATAAAATACAAAGTTAACTATGCACTGAAAGGCTCCCCATTTTCGTAATTGTTGTATTTAATTATATATTTAACAATTAGCATTTGCATAGTGTGTGGACTGAGGGACCACTTAAAAACTTAAAAATAACAATAATTATCACTGTTTGTGATCTTTCTTTAATTTTAAATTTATCTTTGCCCTTTTAACAAATGTTTGGCTTAGGAATATTTAATGTTCATGCTATAATTGATTAATTATGAGATAAATTCAAGTGGGCCCTCGGGGACCTTTTAAAACGTTTGTTATTTTTTATTAGCTACTCATATTAGGCTTTTCAATGCTTTTTATACTTTTATACATGTTTAACTAAGGATTTTTACCAAAAAATTGTTGTTTAATTCATTACCTATCTAATTATGGGAGATTTTGTGTTTGAACTGAGGGACCCACTTAAATCGATATATCTTTTGAATGAAGTCTTAACAAACTCTGATAATCGTTTAACAAACTCTTTAACAACTTTAACTATGCACTTTTGTTGATTTATCTGCAAAAAACCGCAAAAAAAAAAATGGGCCCTCAGTCCACACATACATAAATATTCACTCATGCTTCTAATTTCAAAAAAATATGTTCTGTTATTTTATTTTATTCAGAAGTGACGGATTCATGTTTACTATTAACAGTTTTAAATCTAAATTGTTGTTGTTTCACTGACATTTTTGTAGCTTTTTTAATAAATTACAAGGCGTCATGAGTTGATATGAGGCCAAATTGTTATGTTCGTGATTCTGACATCCTGTCTATGAAACGACAGTATCTGCGTTAAAGCTATGGAGGCATGACTTGGCGAAATGTCAAAATGAGGAAGAATCTCAATAATCCATTAACATGTTTACAGTTATAAAATTTGTAGCACTTAATTTTTATGAGCATTAACAAAACTCAAGTTTACTGTGTCAGTGTTAAATTGGCAATGGAACTATAATAACAATGCCAGCTGAATCGGGGATACGTTATCAACCCATTTGGGAAATATTGAACCATAAAATGAATGTAAAAAAAAATACAAACATTATGTAAATAACTATACAATTATGGTTTCACAAAAATAATTGTTTAAGATTATTTTTGGTTGAGACTATAGGGTTTTCAAAAGTAAAGAGAGATTTATTCGGATTAATAAGTATTTAGTCTTCATTTAGGGGGTGATATAGATTTGGACAGCATTTCTATCAATAAGTGTCAGCGATCTATACCTAAGTTTGGTAATCTTACGGCAACGAGTGATACCTTAACCACCGCTTTTTTTCGTGATTTAGTAAGCTCATTCGCCTACTATGCCATAGCAGTCTTCTACATCCAAATAGTATATTAAAACTTAACCAAATGTGTATAAATACATACCATCGAAGTCGACGGTACCGGAACCGTCAGTGTCAATTTCAGCGATGATACCATCTAAGTCACTCGAGCTGAGTTTGTCGTCAAGAGCAGCCAGGATCTCTTTGAGAGTTGAGGTGGTGATGTAACCGTTACCTTCACGATCGTATAACCTGAAAGTTAATACACCAATGAGTATTATTATTTGATACATTTTCTTCAAGCTATTGTGTTCATATAGAAAGAAATAGCAAAAAAAAACCAAATGCCATAAATTTTATACTAATTATCCGCAAATTGATATGCTAGTAGTGGTTAAACTAATAAAAAGTTGCAACTTAAAGATTTTCTCACAAGTACTTAATGTAAATACGTTTTCATATATAAGAAATAAGATTTACTACTGGAACTGTTATTAGCTAAATATATTAAGTAAGTATAACTACTAAAAGTATAAAGAAAACATAGATTCACACACGACAACGAATTTCCAACTTAAAAAAAAATGTTGCTTTATTTATGTAGACTTTACTATGATGGTTACTAGGTTTCTATGATGTCATAAATACAGACTAACTTTAAATAATTACTTTACTTACCTAAAAGCTTCTTTCAGTTCCTGTTGCATAGCCTCAGCATCTTCCTCCTCCAAGAAGTGGGATGCGATGTTGCAGAAGCCATCAAAGTTTATCTTGCCAGAGCCTGCACCAAAACAAACCAAATGTTTAATATTACATATTTTTAAACTCACCAACGAACTGAAATTTAACATAGTGAAGTTTATCAGAATGATATTAATATAAAATATGATTGAAATAGGCATTTTATTAACAATAATTTATTAGTATGTAGTACTTCATTGCACATTATTCAAATTTGGTAAATTAATGAACCTAAATTGTATGAATATTATATAAATATCTTTTATGTACCTATGTATATTTATATAAATGGAAAAAAAACGATCTTATTAAATAAAATATTCGAATAAACAAAGTTATAAGATATAAGGTAAAATACTTATATGAGTTATCTTATCATTAAATTAGATACAGTGGAAATAATAGCTAATATTTCTTTGTTTTTTCTTTTCTTTTTTTCTTTTTAAAAAAGACAACTCCCGCACGATCACGCCTTGTGTCGCGGGGACTTTTTACAAACATCAATTAACGGACACATATAACACCCAGACTCAGGACAATAATTTGTGGATCTCACAAATTATTGTCCTGCGTGGGGATCGAACCCACAACCTCATGCGTGGCAGCCGCTGGCTCTACCGGCGCGCCACCGAGGTCGTCATATACATACATAATAACGATTAAAATCTGAAACCGCACCTTGACTAAAATCAGAAATACCTGTTCAGCCTATTACTTCTAAATCTACTAATTACTAAAGTGTGTAGCTAACATCGTTCAAAAGGGACAAGAAAAAATGTACAGAAATAGCCTCAGTTCTAGGGACGTGTAAAAATATTCGGGTATACTCGTATATTCGAAAAGATGTCGTAGCCTCGGTGCTTGGGAATTCTAGTTTACAAATCTCGATGATTGATCTCTTTTAAACAAGAAACTTTTGCAGACGTTTTTCTGGCACGTTCCATTATCCGTTTTTTTTTAATCTTGCATACAAACTTGGCAGAGAAAACTAGATATTTTAAATTCACATTTAAATTTTTATGCATTATGTGTACGAAATAATTTATTTAAGTAATATTTATGCATTTGGAATACTAACTCTTTTTTATAAACTAAATACAATTGCAGATATTTTGCAGTACAGGTAAATTGCAACTATTTTGCATTCCTCGTTAAATTAATGAGAATAGGTCGTGAAGGAATGAGATACTGGCAATGTGTTCGCAGTTCGCTGTCACAGTGACAATTTATTAGCAATCTGTTTATAATTTAACATCAGTTTAATTTATAAAGAGTTTTTATAATATCATTTTATCTTTACTGTGTCAAAAACGCTACTCTTCATGTGTAAAACAGTTGTTTAGGTCAATAGTTACAAAAGTGTAAACATCAAAATAAATCGATTCAAAAGCAAAATTTTCATTTAAATAATACCTCCTATTTTCAGACTTTGTGATGTTGAAGTTAAGCATTTCTAGTATTCTGTTAAGTATGAATTGTTGTAGGTACCTATTTCTGGAAATAAAGTACTTATAAAATTTATGCAAATGAATCGTGATTGATAAATTTTCTTCTTAATCTTATGATTCGCTTTAATTTGTTTATGCGTAATGTTAAAATCCTCACTGCTTTGGTGCTCAAAAATGAACAATAAATATTTCCTTTTATAATTTAAAAGGAAATATTTATTGTTTTTAGACATTAGAGTTAGACATTAAAGTACAATATACATAAAAAATGCTTAAACAAGTAAATGTTTAAAATTTTACTCACTTTCTGGGTCATTCTGATCTATGAGAGCTTGCAATTCTGAGTCATCGAAAAGTTGTCCCATTGTGTTGAGAATGGTTGAGATCTTCAAGACATCGATGTATCCAGATTTGGTGGTATCAAACATTTGGAATGCTTTGCGGAGCATTGCCATCTTTTGATCGTCATCTGTATCCTAAAATGGCAAAATGATGTTATTATAAAAATGTGTGGAAACACAAAATTTTCGTACTTTTTTTGTTCAAAATAAAGTAAACTAAAATTTTTTTTTGGTTTTTCTTAAAACATCAAAAACACTTATTTTAAAAGAAAAAGGACTTTTTGAAAATTGATATTTAATTTTTTTAGCACTTTTAATATTTTATCACTTTCACATTCACATCTTCAAAAAATTATTATCCTTGAAATCCTCACCATTGTGTTTGTTTAGGGTTGGCAGTTGTAACAAGAACTGAATCCGAGTGCGAGTGTTGTTACACTAAATTTTACGTCGATGTAGCACCCTTATTTATAGCATTCCTTCATCTTGAGACTGGAATACAAAAATAAGCTTTAAAAATTTCTATCTCTTTCTAACGAACGTTCAAAATAGTGACGTAGCAGAGTTTTTCGTCAAAGAAGACGTCAGATGACAAGTTCGTTTAGTAAAACCTACATTGTAAAGGAAGTGAGCTGTCAAACTTGTGAAATCAAATTGACAGCAACTCACTCATGGGAATATAGCTGATGTGAGTATATGTGATCCATTTATAGCATAGAGTAGTTGAGGAATCTTCGACTATAGGTTACACAAGATCCATTTTGCGCTTCAACTGTAATAATGACGTTTTTGTTTATCTCGTCCATTCATATTGCATGACTAAGATTCTAAATTATTATACTTTGTAAAACTATGGAATTTACTATTGATAGGTACGACAAATGCTTTGTATTCGAAGTAGGTATAAATAATAATAAAAATGGTAATTCATATTTGTTATGGAAACGACATTATGACATTTAGGTGAACGATAAATCATAAATTAATAGTCTATCAATGTCCTACTGCTAGACCGGGTCTTCTCGGAAAACTTTTCTTTTAGCTATGGTGATCAGACGGATGGCATAGGGATTTTGATTAAGTTGCTTCTCTTATTTTGATTTTGTGATGACTATTTTCGCTCTTGATCTCCGCGTTTTTATGTTATGGTTGAATCATGATCTAATTTTCTTTTATTTCAAGTGATTGAAGATTGTCATCATCAAATTACTTACTAACCGTTTGATAAGGGATTAACGATAAATCGCAATGTTGATGTTTACATTCTTGTCTGGATAATGTGAGATTGAACATCTCCAAAACGTTTAGTTTAAAGCGTAGCAGAAGCTCATACGCATATAAAGACGTTCCTTGATTAAGAGCAGGAAATTCCTTTGATGCGGCCGCCGATTCACAACAATCCCAACGAGTATATTACGCGTAGCTACGTCACCTTCAGATATAAACAACATTTTAGTAAATTAATTCGGCAATTTAGATAATTGGATATTGAATAAAATCTCCAGTAATATACCTGTACCTACGTTTGCGGTGGTGATAGTCACCACACACTACGCTAAAGCTTTCCACAGGGCGAAAAGCGGGTTCCAGAATGTCGTTTTGTAGGAATCGAGGTGCTCAGTACATCTGTCTATCCTTTATAGGAAAAGGTGAAACTTAGTGTATGTAATATTTGAAGTAATTTAAAATTAATTATTTATTTACCAGCCTAAATCAATTTTCATTCACATTATTATATGAACAAAAAACATGTAATCGAAAAATGATTTTAAATATTAAAGTCGATTTAGAATTTTGTAAACATTGACGATAGTAAATATTCACAATATGATTTATTGTTTGTTTATGAAGTATTGAAATATATGAAAAATGAAGCGTATAGTAAATTACTATGTTGAAGCCTATGATTGCCAACAACTGGCGCGTGAAACGGGTTATACTGCGGCGCCCGCTCAGATATAGACTGTCGGTGATCGGCTATAATTTTTGTGTTCTCGTGTGAATGCCACAATGAGAGAAACATCTAATCTCAGTCGAGCTTTACTCGCTCACCACGTGTTTCGAGTTTTAAAACAACAATAAACTCCGAAATTAGGTCAGGTTACAAGTTTATTTTTAAATTTGATGACTATATTTTTTAACACGTTTTAAGTGTGCATATCCGTATTCTTGGGTTCCTAATAAAGGATAATAATTAAATTTTGTGAAGATTATTTAGATATTACAGCCACTCAATGTACACTTTGGCTAGTAAGTGCAACTAGTAAAGAGACAAAAAATTAATGAGATGAATGTATAATATAAACATAAAATATTGTATCTTTTTAATATAGTAAGAACAAACGATCGGTGGCATTTGTTTTAACGCCTCTACGCGTTTTTTGCGGTTCACTATTTCAAATTGTTGACATTGACCTATCCTGATCTCGGCTTACTTTTATAATCTGAGGTTAATCTTGCGAGACGTCTTCCAACAATTTTCATATTGATTGAATCTCAAATGTAAACTTTTATTCAAGAAAGGTTTTGCAATACATTTCGAAAGCCATTCTATAAAATCCAGACTCGCCTTCCTGGATATGTGTGTTACATCGTTGAATTATGAGCTGAATAAACGTCAGTATTGCGCGAAGATCAAATCTTAGTCCGTTTAGAGTTACCGTTTTCCTTTATTAGTAGTTTTACTAAATAGACACGGTTGTAGGCTAACGTGTATTGCTGACTTATGCTGTGTGAGATGCGTCTTAATATAGTTAAACGAAGAAGCAACAATGCTGGTCTGTAGTTTCAGTTTTTATTGTTGTTTTTATGCTTTATTTAATAAAAGTTATAAATGGAGTGTAAATTTTACTTTTAAAAAATACGTTATCTATAACATTAGGTATATACCTTAAGCTACCTTCTACTATTGATTTTGTCTTACCCCAGCATAACGATTTTAGTGATAAAACCGAACTGATCTTTCAATAACACCGTCCAAAAATACATCAGGTTTATTTATATCGAAAACTCATTTATCAACAACAGTTCAATTTCAACAAGATCGCACATAATAATTTATATGCAAATTTTTTTGCAGCAACGTTATAATAAATATAATTAACGAGTATTGTGCAAATTATAGATAAGCAGTTTGATTAATGATCCGAAAACTAATAAATAACAATCTGTTTATACGGTTATGGCTAACTAGCTGATGCCCGCGACTTTACCTGCGCTATATAGATAGCTTAAATGTCTATCATGTGCCTACATGTGTTTCACATTCGAATAAAAATCCCGTAAAGTACAGTCACCTTTAAAGTAGAAACCGTGAAAGTTTGTACTAAGGAGATGCGTTATCGTCGTAACGTATTAACAGCTCGCTAATATGTATTTTCTTTCGCGCTGTTGCAGTTGCGCTGTTCTCAACCTACAGTTGATGACTGCTTAGTTTTAGTAATGTAAAACTGTTAGCATTCTATTTGTATATTATAATAACTATGCTATGGCCCGAAGAGGCTTTCGTGAACAGAAGTCTGCATTCACTTTAACGCTGTTAAGTTGTCGTGCTATTAATAGCCACTGCGATACCAATTACCATTGCTGAATGCACACTATACGTTCAACTTAATATCTTTAGATGAAAAAGGTTCAAACTGCTTGTACGATAACCGCGTTATTGAAATTACAAAGAGGCTAACGTAAAACGTAAAGTTTACACGCTTAAAACACAGCGGCGCTTTATCAGACTATGATTAATAATTTCAATTATTTAACTATTACCTCAGTACTTAACTAGTACAGTTAATTATTTAAATTTATTTCTTTTATGTACCTAACATAGGACCGCGCAGGGTGGAAACGCCCGGAGGAGGCCTACGTCCAGCAGTGGACGTCCATAAGCTAATATAACACGTACCTAACTTATAGTTGGCGACTATGATACTAACAAGTAACCAACATCTTACCGCTTGACTAGTTTTGTATGTACGGTCGGGGTATTTGCCGCTCGACCACCCTTAGGCGAGAATCACTTGGCACGCCGCGTGCCAAGCGATTCTCGCCTAAGGGTGGTCGAGCGGCAAATACCCCGACTGTACAGTCACGAGCAATAATATGTACACATTTTCGCATTTTGTAAACCAGTTATCTAAAGTTCTGCCAATCCAAAATTGAAAATTCGAAGATTAATTCAAAACTGTACGGAACCTCTTCTAAATTACGAATTCATTTTGATATTGTAATGTCTAGATAAACGTGCAGATAGTTTAGAAAATTTTAAAATGTGTACATATTATTGCTCGTGACTGTACACGTTGTCACTTATGTTATCACTACATAAACACAATCCCATAATACCTAACTAGTGATATTGGTTCGGTCACGCTTGACCAGCGATGGTAGGTACAACGCAAAATCATCTAGTTGAAAGTTTTGTTTTAGCACACAGCTTATGAAGCTATACAATTGTTAAAACGTAACCATTAACAGTAAACTACAACGTATAATATTTATGTCTCTATTAAAAAATGTTAAAGTAACGCTTCACAAATACCACGGACTTGTGGTTTGAATTTCCAGAAATTCATTTGAAAAGATAATTGTTCAAATTAGTTAAAAGTAGTTACCATAATTTAATACTAATGAAACTTTATATTATTAAGATTGAGCCAGTCTAAATAAATATACTGAATACTTCACCTCGTACTCCAATAGGCGTAAGACGTAGTCAATGGCACTACCTTTATAGTAACGATGTAAGTCAAAGTAATAGCGATACTATTCTGTGTAGAATACCTTTATATAGACCCTACCTATTGTAGAATATTGAAAATAGCTATGCTTTAAAATGATGCCGTGGCATTGAAAGGGATTTTATCGCACGGCATTTTTCATTTTAAAGCATAGCAATTTATATCGTATTTCTGTAACAGTACGGTTGAATTTCCATTAGTAAAAATTAAAATCCCTTGCCATGCCGTCCCGGTCTGCGTAGGCCTTTAGTGATTTCCGCGATATTGTAGTTTTGCTAAATCAGTGCGCACAACCGACGCTGGCGACGTTTCAGGAGCAAAAGAGCGTGCCTGTCACTTCGCACTACTGATATACCCTCAGAACTGTCATCGTCATAGCAAACGTCAATGTCAACTGACATTACAACTCAATTGTCAAGTCAACGAAAATACTACGGCGCTGCCTCTACAGTGCTGCCACCTACTTCCATTTAATATCAAGTAAATTACTTTTATATTACTGCATTCTCCGACATGTAGATACAAATTAATAATTCCAAAACATTCACACTTTAATATTTTTAATATATTTCAAATAGACTTTTTACTACTGAGCTTATAATATTAAATAGTTATGATTTGTTTATAACAACAAAACATAAAATATTTAATGACAGGAAAAGAGTTAGTATGATTAAGTACACTAATAATTTTACAGCCCGCAACACTGATGAAGAGGACGGCTCATATTAAATTTATTTGGCGACGCGTAACTGACATGTGACTAATTTACGCAGATTTAACATTCCACAATCAAAATAATTGGTAATCATAGCCAAAATTTCCCACAGAATTACCCACACTGCATCCTGAATCATCACAGTCAATTGAGTGGAAATATAACTTCATTTTGGCACAGAACACACTATTTTCATTGCAATATCCATCCGCTATTATCAAAATACCAAAATGTTAATAATCTTTAACTAGTTACTATTAATTTGTCTTTTGTGGTCGTTACAAAATAAAAATCAAATGTGGCACAAGTTATGGTTCATTGATATTTTGTTAACAATTTTTATTTTGTTGTATGGCATGAACATAACTATTTGACGAATTTTACTGTCTTTACATAAAATGTAACAACTACAGTATTATGTCAAATAGCTATATAAAAACATAAGGAAATGTACTTTATTCTTTATTTGTGTATGTTTTTTTATATTTTTTCACATGGAAAAACTGCAAAATGCTTTTTACCCGTCGGGCAGACCTCGGCGGGGTATCTGCCTTGGATTAGTAGTGAAGTGACTTCTCTATTAATTAAACCAACGGTAGTTCTCTTCTACCCATTTGTCTAGGTATTAACCGTTGACCTGCTAGGTAGTGTCTAGCTTAAGTGCAAGCACCAGAGATAAGTATACGGCCTACATATCCTTATAATATTCTCCGTGTGGTGATGGAGTAAGAATACAATATGTCACCACCCCATCTCATCCCTTGGGTGCCGTAAAAACCGACTAAGGGACTAATCGTGAATCTTTCCGAAATAAAAAGAAGGAAAACTTAAAATTAAACCCTATACCTATACGTCAGCGTGGTATTAGTAGACCAAGTATCCCTCCGTCATGGTAGGAGGCCCGTCCCTGCAGTGAGACATTATTGGGCTGTTACATCATCATCCTGATAAATCGACATACTCAATAACACTCCGCAGTTTTCTATGCTAAATAATTAAATTATCAACCAAACAAGTAGATATATTTCAAGTACAAATATACAGCTAAATAGTAAAACTGGTCATAACGCTGGTTTAGAAAAACTGTTGTAATCAACTGTAAAATTATTTTCTGTTAGTATTCTAGCTGTTGTCACAGAAGTGACCGATGGTTTTTAAATTTTTAGCGATGAAAATAGGGAAAGCGTAACATCGTTGTAAAATATTTGGAACTCGTCCAAAAATAATGATAGAAAACCTCGCAAAATAGCAATAATATGCATCGTTCACCATGTTTTTTTTTAAAGTTTACTGTATTCTAATGATCAATGAAATAAACCTTTTATCATCAAACAGTTTCATAAATTATTCTTACTTTATCTCATTTTCATTGTTTGAAGTAAACAAAAGAGAATCATATTAAACAATGTGTTGAGTTTAAGAATTTAAAAAAAAGCATTAACCTTTGTACTGTATAAAAGAAATTGTGTCTGACTGACTTATGAATGACTAGCAAGTGCTTCGGTAGCAAAACGGTCGTGCACGAGGTCGTAAGTTTGATTCCTACGCAAGAAAATAATTATTTTGTGTGATCCCTTGAGTCTGCATGTCAATTCTCGTACCTTAAAATCGTTAAAAATTCGGTTAATTTAACTTTTAGTTGTCAAATTGTGACATAATAGATGTTCTGCTATTTATAATTTCATTTTTTTTTAAGTAATGTAATCGTACTGTACCACAGATTAAAACGGCATTCTTGTAATTTTTAAAGTGACAGTATAAGTAATCTTGTCCATTAAGAAATGTCAAATTAGACGTTTATTTTATCATTTATTTAACTTTATTTTTAACGAAATGTTTAAGGACCAGAATACCATTTTTGGATTATCTAAAAATTTAATTTAAAAAAAGTTAAAATTAAGTTGAATTAAATTGTATGTTGTTACAAGAATGACCGGTTGTACTTTGCGCCAGTTACTTTATGTCTGTAACAGTCCTTGCTACACAAGACTCAACCTCTAGAGTGCGAGTTGTATTTTTAAAAAGGAAAGAAAAGGAAAATGAATTCCTAAATCTTACATTACTGAACTTACGATACTAAAATCATGAATCCATACTAATATTATAAATGGGAAAGTGTGTTTGTTTGTCTTTCTTTCACGGCAAAACGGAGCGAAGAATTGACAGAATTTTTTTGGTGGAGATAGTTGTAGGGATGGAGAGTAACATAGGCTACTTTTTTTTTCTTCTCTGTCCAGGAAAGGGGAACAGTGCTACCCCGAATTTACCGCGAGTGAAGCCGCGGGCAAAAGCTAGTAAGAAATGTTTGTGATGTTAACAACTAAGAAGGGACTGATATTTTTTTACTATAAAAGACATTAAAGTTTGTCTTAGCATTTATGTAGCCAAGATAAGTTTAGGGTGAATTACTGATTTACGAATTACTGAACCCAGAATAACGTTACCACGAAAACATGCAATCACGAATAACGTTACCACGAAAACCTACAATCACGAATTGTCATTTTGACATCGTTTCACACATTGACGAAAGATTAGGTTAGGTTAGAACGGTGACAATACGATGCACGAGCCGAGCGAGCGAAGCGAGTGAGCTGCGGCAGCAGCCGGCGAGTGCCAGAATGAAATTTCGTGATTGCAGGTTTTCGTGGTAACGTTATTCGTGATTGCATGTTTTCGTGGTAACGTTATTCTGGATTTAGTAATTCGGAAATCAGTATGAGAGTCATAAGTTTAACACGAGAATATTTGAATATTTTATTTTTTTAGATACATCGTTAAAATACTTACAACACTGCACGAGTAAATAAAAGAAGTTCTTAAATCGTACATACTTAATATTTTATTTTAACAACAGCACGTTTTAGGTAAATAAAAATAACAACTAACATAACTTATTTTAGCAATGACTTACGACTTCTTCTTAAAATAATTATTACACACGAACATAACATTTCTATGATTATTTTTTATTTTCGTGTTTCCATGTCCGTATTATATATTCATAAATCGTAGGTGCTCGCTTCTTTATTACATCTAGTAGATAATGTGAATCTTTTTTTGTCTCAGTATCTTTATTTTGTGAAGCTTTATAATTGTCATTGTGTTGACTTTTAGGTTTCACTATTGCATCAGAATTTTTGCCGCGTTTTAATTTACTGTATTTTCCAAAACTTTCGTCCTTAGTATAATCCGTAATTTTCTCAATACTATTTGTTGTGGAATCAAAACTGTAAGGATATTTAGCATGATCTTCCAACCGTTGATTATCTTCTTCAGTTTTACTCGTACTGGTAGTATCAAAGTAAGGTCTTATCTTTTCTTCTTTTGAATCATTATTAATGTTTGAATTTATTAGAATTTCACTCTTTTGCTTAACTTTCTCAGACTTTTCCTTAGCATCTCTAATAAGAGTGTCCAATTCAATTTTTTTTACTTTTAATTTAGCGTCTCTCTCTTTTTTCTTCACTCTATAATCAACTTTTTCATATTCATCAGAGTCTGGGGAAGAAAAATATATAACGCTAAATACAATTTACAAATAAGTAAAGTATCAATTTTTTTAAACTGTAAGTGTTAGTCATTCATATACTTTTTCATTACTTTCTTCACAACTTACAGCTTTAAATAAGTAGTCATAAACTGTAGGCCTACCTTTCTTTAGCATGTCTGGGACTGGAACAGCTTCACTTTCTAACAATCCCTTATATTTGTCATCAGGCACGTCTAATATATCCACCACGAACGACCTTATTTTACTGTTATTATCATGTTCTTTGACATCTTTAGCCGTATACATATCAGAATCCATATATGTAGTAGTTTCAATGCTTTGCGTAATTGGACGGGATTTTTCTTTAGCATCTCTATTAAGAGTATCTAATTCAATTTTCTTTACTTTTAATTTAGCATCTCTTTCTTTTTTCTTTACTCTATAATCAACTTTTTCATATTCCTTAGAATCTGAGGGTCAAAAACATAAAAAATTGTTACAAATAAATGAAGTAATTATCCATTTTTTTATACGAAATATATTCATTACTTTTTCATTACTTTAACTTACAACCATAAATAACAAAAAAAAAAACTGAAAACCTACCTTTCTTTAGCATGTCTGGGACTAGAAGAACTTCACTTTCCAAGAATACTTTAAAACCATCATCAGGAACGTCTATTTTTTCCACTTTTTCAATGTTTTGCTTAACTGGACGGGATTTTTCCTTAGCATCTTTAACAAGGGTATCTATTTCAATTTTCTTGACTTTTAATTTAGCATCTCTTTCTTTTTTTTTCACTCTGTAATCAACCTTTTCATATTCTTCAGAGTCTGGGTATCAAAAATAAAAACCATTGAGTACATAATTTAGTGAATGAAACGATGAAATAAATCCTTTAAAAACTAAGTAGTTAGCTAATTTCATTACTATCTATGCCACTTATAGCCCTAAAATAGTAGTTGAAGTAGTATACTAAACAGAAAGCCTACCTTTTGTCAGCATGTCTGGAACAGGCAGAGCTTCAATTGGTTCATTTTCATTATTGGTACTAAAATTTACTTCCGTAGCTGTGTCCAATCTTGTTGTAGTTTCAATACTTTGTTTAATCGGACGAGATCTTTCTTTAGCTTCTCTAATGAGATTATCTAATTCAATTTGCTTTAGTCTTAATTTAGCGTCTTTTTCTATTTTTTTCATTCTATAATCTACTTTTTCATTTTCTTCAGAATCTAAGAGGCAAAACATTAATTGAGATTAAATAATTAGGCAAATAATATACTAAAATAAACAATGCTTAATGTTTTTTGGCTTATTGTTAAATACCATAACAGCTACACAAATGTTTTTGTTAAATTAGTATTTTAAAGTTGCCTGTAGTTTGTGAGCTTACCTTTTTTAAGCATTGCTGGTATGGGAAGTACCTCAACTTCTAAATATTTTTCTGGTTTATCTCCTGAAGCATCTTCTTTTTCTACCATCAAGTAACTATTCACACTGTTTTCTTCTACTTTTGAATTATCATCTATCTCTGTGATGCTTAAAACATCAGAAGTTATGGTAGACGTTTTTGTGTTTAAGTCGGTGTCCGGTTTTGTGCGATATTTTGAATAATCTCTAGTTTCCGTATAGTGTTTCTTATCAAACTGGGCTTTTCTAGCCTTGTAATCAAATTCTGCTGGTCGACTCTTAGAAGTATAATCAAAAGTAGCACTTTGTTGGAAATGTGGTTCATCTTTCAATCCTACTACATCGTAGTAATCGTTAAAGTTACTATCATTGGGAACAATATCATTCGTGGCAACATTAAATTCGTTAACTTTAATAGAATAATCACTTTTACCTACGTATTGACCATTTTTTGTATTATAGTTTGGCCTCGAAGAAGAATCGTATATGTCAGCACCATACCAAGATTTTGTAACACCAGGACCGCCATAATTTTCTATTTTAATATCTGACTTTTGGGTAATAAACACGTATTTAATCATTGAATTAGGTAGGCCAAACAATTGTCGATCTTCAATCTTTAAATCAAGTGGATATCCAGGTGATAGAATTGCAGTATTGAACTCATTTTTATTTCTAGAGTCTAAACCACCCAAACTAGCTTTAATGTATGGCGCCACAAAAACGAACATTTGAATAGGTAAGCCTTGAGTAGTTCCTTTTGGTAAAATAAATCTTGATGGGAATCCTAACTGCGACTGAATAGTTTTAAGCGGTAAAGAATTAAGCCCAAATTCAGCTTCTTCTATCTTTTTACGAATAGTGTCAAGTGACATTATATCTGGGGAAAACTGGTGCATGCTTTCAGATGATCTAGATATTATATTTGATCCCATTTTCAGATTTATTTCAAAGACATCTAGCAACGTAAAAAGGTTTTTCTTCGAAGCTAACTCACCAGGCATAACCTTAGGTGCTAAATAAATTTTCACTAGTCCTTTTTGAGAGACAAGGGATGATATGTTAACCTTAATATTAAATTGTTTATGGTTTAATCTGGGCTGTCCTATGTTAATTTTAAACGTTGAATTTGTGTCATCAACTTTGAGTGCATCTGTTACACCAAATTCGAAGTAATCGCAAGCGGTTGTCATTTTTTTCACTTCTATATTCACTACTTCGACCCCTGGAAAATATAGTTCGTTGCGAGTATATGATGGCAATATATTTAAGCTTTGATCAACCATGTCCACCATTTTTTTATTTAATTGCCAGAATATTGGATCTCTTAAAGAAGTCATAAGGTGCTCTAATGCTGAGCTATGTCTGTAAAATAATGTATAACAAATATAAAAAAATAAATTTAAAAATATTGTTATAGCATTACTTTAAAATTTATAATTATAATTACCCATTACTAGATCTGTCTTTGCCAAGGAGTTTTCGTGCCAAACTATCATAGCTTCTGTCACTTGTAACAAGGATTTCCATTATATGGTTAAGTATTTGTGTTTTGTTGTAACCGCTTTGGTGCTGTAATAAACGTACTAGTTAGCACCGTGAATTCAAAGTTTTATGACTACTCGTATTTGCGTTTTGTACATTGTGCACTGAAGGCGTACAATAGACTTGTAATTATTCAAGTAATATTATGTTTGTATTTAAATTACAAAAAATACTTACCATGTGGCTTACAACAGTAACAATATTATCCTCAATCGTTTTTAACAGCACTAGATCTTCATTTTCTGGTAAATCTAGTGGCACTGTCCTATGACTAAATATGTTTCCATCGGAATATATTAACATTGGGTCGTAAGGGACATCAATTGATGAATTCAAGTCTATAGAATCGACTTCAGGCAACCCATTAGCGTACCTTTCTAAATTATACCTGGCCATGAATTGTTTCAACATTTGATACATATCCTCACCATATGAACTGTTAACATCATTGTTGAACCATGGTGACATTTTAAGTTTTCGTAAGAAATAATAAGAATTTAAGCCAACATCTTCACGGAAATAAGCTAACTTTGAATCATCATCATTGTCATAAAATAGTGCGGTGTAATTAGCGTCAATTGTGTATGTATTTCCTTCATATCGAATACTTTCAGTTGGTTCAATTTCTTCGCCAGCTAAAATTAATGAAGCTTTTGCAATCGTATCTTTCTCGATAAAATAATTCGGTATGATTTCATAAGGGGCTGGAATTGACAACCTTTCTGTATCTTTTCTTTTCTGAACAGCTAAATATATGGCGTTCACGTATAAAGCACAGTTCACATTTTGACGTGCCCACGCTGCGGTCTTATAAAAAACATCAAAATCCTTTGCATTATTTAACACTTCGTAGACAATTTTCATCTGGTTTATATGATCTGGATTAAATTCAGAGAATATCTCACCCATTGGAAGTATGTTTGAAGATATAAGCTTTTGTAAATTTGATATAACTTCTAAATCCTGAAAGAAGAGGCATTAATTATATAAGTACCTACACGAAATTATTAATTATTATTAAGTCTAGAATAATTTAAGATATCCATAAAATCCTTACTGTATAATCTTTCGCTTCCATCGTAAATTCTTGGGCTAGTTTACGTATAACCGGATCACTGCTGGCTTCACAGACATTTTCGAATAATGAAAGAATTAATTTTTGCATTTGCAACCATTTTATGTTACCTGTAATTGAAAACACAAAGCTAAAATTAATAAATAAAATAAAAAGTACAAAGTAGTAAAGGGGACGAAAAAACATAATTAAATTATATTTTATTTCATTATTACTATAATAATATATTGTCTGTCTATACCACAGGTTTGTACTATCTATAATAATATTTCGTTTAGTGGCACATAATTAATTAGTATGCAACAGGTTATGTAAAAGAAAATGATAAAGATTTAGAACAAAATTAGTTTAATTTTACCTGCCCGCCTAAACTAAACGTAACTAAATAGCCAACTATGGGTTTCCTATAATGAAAAATCTCCGTGTGGTGACGGAGTAAGAATACAATATGTCACTATTCCATCTCATCCCATGAGTGTCGTAAAAACCGACTAAGGGACTATCCGTGAATATTATCTTTACTAAATAAAAATAAGGAAAACTTGAAATTAAACCCTATACCAATCCGTCTGGCCAACGTGGTATTAGTAGGCCAAGTATCCCTCCGTCCCGGGAGGAGGCCTGTCCCTGGAGTGGGACATTCATCATAACAGCTAACGTTGTTCCAGATGACGTCAAAAAGATACAATATTATTGTACTATTTTGAATAAATAAATAAATGAATACCAGTGGGACATTAATGGACTGTTATGATGATGAGGTTCTCTAAAAGAACATGATAAAGATTTAGAATAAACTTAGTTTTATTTTACCTGCCTACCTAAGATAAACGTAACTAAATAGCCAATTAAGGGTTTCCTATAATAAAAAGGGTGTTTCAAACCCGGAATCAGTTTACTATTCGCGCATTAGTAAAGATTTTAGATAAATAGATCAGTACACATAAGCAGACCTTACGAGTCAAAGTAGTCAGATACTAATATAATAAATTAATACTCTTACCTGTTACAGTAGGCGATGCCTTAGGTGACGTCGGCACTTTTATTACATACCCATTTAATTCTATTATTAAAAAAAGACAACTTAACAATACTGTTAATGCCTTCATCTTGATTATTTGACTGAAGCAGTAAGAACAACGACGATATATATATAAAATTATTTTCAAAGTTCATAGACACTCTCTGTTCTAGATAACTTTAATTATGTACTTACATATAACAGACTAAACTTTTAGGTCAATATTCGTATGTCCTTGTACAAAATTATTGACGAAATGTGTCATAGATAATCTTTTATTGCGTGAGTTAGGGATGTTGACCTAATATGGCAATGTACCTTAACCAATAATATTGTCTAAATGCCTCTCCAATGACGGGGAACTCCGTCTTTGAATTCAATTTTAAATTGGTTATAATATTATGTCTAGTCTTACTAATCCTGTTATTATAAGTGAATTAAGTAGCAAGACATTGGGAGGCTTTAAAGACTTTTGTACTAACAATGTTTTTAGTTACCCGTATGTAGGACTTCATATCATTCCCCTGCCGTTATCCCAATTTTCGTTTTTTCTTTCACAAGCTGGTAAAAGTTTTGGCCATACTTTTACGGCCAGTCGCCTGCCTGACGCCAACCCTCTTGGTGATTTACTTCCTACTAGGAGGTTGACCAGAGGTGCTAGGTGGTATGCACCCGGTCGTGGTATCTCTTAGTCGCCTCTTACGACACCCACGGGAGGATATGAGGCACTCCTATTCTAACCAGAAACCGCACGGCCGAACAGCAACGAAAGTATCATCTTATAGAAGAAGTAATGTCGATAATGTCTAAAGCTTTAATTTCGATTGATTTGATGATTGTTTAAATTAAAAAATAGTAAATGAGTTCACGGACTGGCCCTAACATAAAACTATCCAATCAATATTTATCTTGAACAGTTTTCAACATCACATTAAAGGAAAGTTAGGACTAGTAATCCGACGCTAGCCTAAAGGTTCTACAGAAATTACTTAACTATTTGACTTTTGTGTCGCGGTAGCTGTGGGTTACATGTGAGGTCTTATTAGCCTTCAATCAATCAACTAGCCTATCGCAGTCCACTCCTGGACATAGGCCTCTCCCAAGACGCGCCACAGAACTCGGTCCTGCGCCTTCCGCGTCCAGTTCTACCCAGAGACCTTTTTGACCTTTTTTTTTAGCATTATTAGACTATTATCCTTCACAAATGAGATAAATATAGTATGATATTATACAGTGTTATGATTCATAATCAACAACAATGTTATGTATTTGTGAGACAATTGTATTACCTACAGCTGATATCATGCCTAAACTTACAATTAAAACTTTATGCAACGTGATTAATTAATATGGCAAAACAATTTAATCATTTTTGTTTTGGCTAAAGTGACCTGAGACAAAGTCAGGAGAGATAAAGTTCATACTGACAAATATATATTGTGTAAAGTATAATTAAAAATATAATTTTTATACGTTAATTTTATTTGCTTTTAGTTTGTTGTTGTGCGAGGTTGAAATGTATAATTTTCTTATAAAAACTGACTCTAAAACAAGAACGTTCTTGCCTATCTTACGAGTACATAACCCAGCCAAGCCGCTGCCTACCCTAACATGAGATGTTAAGACCATAACTAATAATACCCTTTCAACTAAATACTGCTTGTAGCTGAATTAAGTGGTGGTACAGACCAACAGAACCACTTTCTGAACAGACCTACCATTCTGAGGTGAGCAGAGCTAGTTCAGCTCTTGTTCAGTTCTGTTAAGCAAGAAACAGCAAGTAATCAGTAAGTATACTATAAAGTGGTATTAGTAGGCCAAGTATCCCTCCATCAAGGGAGGAGTCCCGTCCCTGCAGTGGAACATTAATGGGCTGTTATGATGATGATGATACTATGAAGAAAGACGAGATCACTGTGTCATTGTTCTACGTAAAATAGGTACACGGTACTAATGAGATGCGTCCGGTAAATTAAGAAATTGACACACATTTGCTTCAGAGAAACACTAGAACAGACATAATGTTCCTATTACAAATACAAGTAGACAAGCTAAAATTAAACTGACTCTTTACATTTAAGATTATTGTTGACTGTTGTAACATAAAGCTTCAATGAAGGGGTTAATACAGGGCTGCCATAATAAGTTAAAAATGTTCCTTTTACTGAAACGGGACATTAATTAACGATGATAATATTAGGCGACAAGGTGAGTTCATCGGACCTGATAGCGCGAATACGGTCAAATAATATGGGAAATGCATGGTAGTTAATATAACGAATACATAAACGTTAAACTTTGACTTTATTTTTTTAGGGTTCCGCGAAAAAAAAAAACAAGACAATTTTTACATTTCATGTTTTTTCACAGGGCTTTTATAGGCGGATAGTTGATGTTATAATAAATAACTAAGGTTTTTTTTTACTGGCTGCCGCTCGCAGCCTGTTGCGATTGCTGATTTAGAAATGATAACGGTGGTTAAGCAACTTCGGCGAGGTTATTCCATAGATTGGTGACCTCAGTGGTATTTTATCTGACCGTGCTTCGGAGGGGACATAAAACTCCGGTCCCAGTTGTTGTTGAAGGGATACAGACGTTATGTCACGTCAAAGGCTTTTTTAGAGGGTTCCGCAGAAAAAAAGGTAAACAACAGCAACAGCTAGTGTTTTATAAAAAGTTGGCCTTCAATACGGATTTAACTCTGTTACTTAACGATTATCTGTTATCATCTATAAAATATACGTATCAGGGTCAAGAAAAGTTATCTTAAAAGAAAATATTGATAACTAACCTAACATAACTTGACCTTGTATAATATTTTGGTACGTCACGTGTTTGTACCAAATAAAACATAATGGCGTGGCGATTACAATTTACCATAACAACTGCTTATCCGTGTGGTGATGGAGTAAAAATACAATATGTCACCACCCCATCTCATCCCATGGGTGTCGTAGAAACCGACTAAGGGACTATCTGTGAATATTACCTTTACATAGAAAGAAGGAAAACTTAAAATTATATACCAATCCGTCTAGCCAGCGTGGTATTAGTAGGCTAAGTATCCCACCGTCACGGCAGGAGGCCCGTCCCTGCA
The DNA here is from genome assembly GCA_905475405.1 of Schrankia costaestrigalis. Classification (NCBI taxonomy): domain Eukaryota; kingdom Metazoa; phylum Arthropoda; class Insecta; order Lepidoptera; family Erebidae; genus Schrankia; species Schrankia costaestrigalis. The sequence continues at coordinate 8,826,100 of FR997843.1, read as the reverse complement.
GTGGGACATTAATGGGCTGTTATGATGAAAGCAGATAATTCTTACCCCGAGGTCGCTTGCACAATAAAAACCTGAACCTGAACTGATGAAGTTGTCAAAAAAGTAAGCGACCTCTGTGACACTAGCGTAGCGTTCAATTTTCTGTTATTGAAAACATTTTGTGAAAACTCTGTAATTATTCTAATTAAATTATAATTATTTTAAAATTATAACTAACAAAAAAATTTAATTACCATAAAATTTGTGGTTTTACATTTGACTTGACTCATAAGTTAATGAAAACTTTTTCTAATAATAAAATATTAACTTTATTTGAAATGTATAATACCGCCATCTAGTATAAAATAGTAATATCATTACTATCCTAAGTAAAATGATGTAGAAACTTTTTGTTAACAGAATGTAGATGGCACTCGTTTATTTTTTTATTGAAATAATAATACTGTACAAATGTTTTTTTTTTATATAATTGACATTTGACATTTATCTATAACTATTATCCGGCCGTTCAGAGAATGCGTTCCTGACACTTATCAGTTAGTCACGACTAGTGATGGACACAACATTATACCGAGTTCGTTACCGTTACTCCAAAATGAACCGCCGCGTTATTTTTATGATTAGATTTAGACCGTTTTAAATTGGCGGAATCATTTAAAATTTATATTTTAGTTCTTTACGTGGAAACAATAAAAGGGAATATTAATATAATAAAATTGTTTTATTTATTATTTTTTACAAAGTTACAATCTGTATTTCTATGGAATAAAGTACATTGAACTAAATGTGCGTACAGAATATTAATCAGACTCCGATTCGCTTGAGGAGGTGGTGTCTTCATCATCATCTTCGCCTACATGTATAATTATATTATTATCAATTACAGAATCAATCCTGATATCTCGGTCAAAATGTTCCATAATCAGGTTTTTAGTCTTTTCGACAACCTTTGCCCAGTCATCTCTTGTGACTTTCCCGCAGGCTTCTTTTAACAGGGTCATCATCTTTTTCGTGCTGAATGGCGGGGAAGTATTGTGGCGGGCGGCGTAACCTTTTATTTGAGCCCAGATTAGCTCAATCGCGTTATATTGGCAATGATACGGTGGAATTCTTAGAACGCGATGACCGTACTCCAAAGCCATTTCATCGATTTCGTATCGCACATTTGCCGCTTTATTTTCTTTCACTAACTTAATTAGCTCTGCTTTTAGCATCTGCATATTTGCGTCAATGCCTTTTGCTTGTAACCAAGCAACCATTTCTTCTTTTTTATTAGCTTGGGTAGGTGGTTTCTGTATTTGAAACGAGTGATAGGAGGCATTATCCATCAATATTACAGAAGGCTCTGGTAGGCTGGGCAAAAGCACGTTCTGGAACCACTCTTTAAATGTACTGGCATTCATTTCCTCGTGGTAGTCATTTGTGGTTTTTGATTGAAATGCCAGTAAAGCGTTCTCCACAAAGCCGTATTTTGCAGTACCTGCGTGGCATATTATCAGACGAGCCCCCTTACCCATTGGTACTTTCGACGTCGACGCTTGTGTATCATCCGTCCAAGAACGGGAAACCGTGTGATTGGCGTTTAGCCATGTCTCGTCAATGAACACGACATTATCCCAGTTATCAATTTTTTTTGCTTCTCTCAAGAAACTTATCCGTTTCAAAATGATGTCGTATCGTTCTAATAAAATTTTTCTTTTGTCTGTTTTTTTATACGAAAAACCAATATCTTTTAAGATTTTCGTTAAAGCAGTTTTACCCCCGCTAAACAGTCCAGCTTCTCTTAACGACGCCAAAAGCTTCATCCTGTTGAGATATTCATTTCTGGAATAGTAACCATATATATGATTTCTGATTGCATCGGCGTCAAAGGTATCAATATCTGTCACGGGTTTAGTTCTACGTTTCTTCTTCGGAGTACGTAAAATATTATCTTCCATGCCAGTAGAGCCGAACTTTTCTTTATTAATATTTGTAATCGTTCGTTTGCTAACTCCAAGCGCCTGAGAGACGCGTTCTTGTACTTTTTCGACAGGAACCAGGGGTCCGCCATTTTGCCGCTCCCGCTCAAAGTAATCTTGCAGCTTGATAATTAACTCACGGGCTCCAGTTTTCAATGTTTGTCCACGTTTAGGCATTATTATGCACCAAAAGTAAAAAGAACGCAATATAAGACACAATCAAAGTCAAATAACAACAGATCGCAAACACTTGAAGAACGTGGTCTATGCGCACGAAACGACAACAGACGACTGTTTCAGCGTCACAAAATGGCGGCCCATAACGCCATTTGGGGTTACCATTTTCAACCTAAATATAAAAATGCTACTTTGTATTTAATGTACTTTTATTTTTATATTTAATAAAAGTTATTCTAAAGTCCATTATTTTCAAATTCTTGAAAAGAAAAACAAAACGTATTATTTTATAAAGTATAACTGTATCGATAAGAACAGATTACGATACTATTATTCACTGTTATTGTTGGCACAGCACTACAAATATAAAGCGCTGACATAACCTTGTAATAGCGCAGTGTAGATTTAGAAAAATATTGTTTACCAAGTTATTTGACACTCAGTTTGACACAACATTATAACATTCATTAATTATTGATATAATAATGTTGTTTTAATGCTCATCAATAGTTAAAACGATAAACAACCAGCAAAAATATTTTTATCGTAACTGCAACGCCATTACAAAGTTACTGCGTCAGTTCAATCGCGACGTGTCAGGAACGCATTCTCTGAACGGCCGAAGTTTATATACTTTATACTCTGTGTAGTGACGAAGTAAGAATACAGCACGAACGTATACTATAACAGGACAGCGCACTGCCAAAAACAAACGAGCCGAAAGAAAAGTTTAGAGGTAGTAGTGCGTCCTTTTCTATAGGCCGACCGTTTAACTCCACGAACGTATACTATAATATGTCATTTTCTAGTAGGGTATGCATAAAATATAATTTTCTCGGAAAGTCTGCCATGATATTTTTCTTTAATTAAGTAGGGATGCTCTACAATGCTGTAAAATAGATTGTCAGTGCGGATAGGTACTCGTGCTGCCGATGACTATAGGTGTAGGTGTGATTTAGTTTTAGTTATTGGATGGTTTTGCCAAAGGAAATAAAACAAGAAATTATTGACAGAACTTTATTAAAAACTAGCTATTTTATAAATGACTAGCTGACCCGGCGAACTTCGTACCGCTTGCGCCTTAGTGTAAATTTGATGCACTACATACTTTATTTTGTATAGCTAACCTATCTGCGATAATAGATGTCTGTGGTGTCAAAGATCACCGCAGAGCTTTTTGTTTTTAATTGAATGACGTTGACATTCTTAACGCGCTTTTTTTTAATATGCAAAATTACATGTATATTTTTCAATCTTTCAGAGAGATTTTCCTAATACATATTTTTTTCCGTAAGAACCTTGTACAGAGTATTAGAAAACTACAAAAAAATGATGATTTTAAGTTATTAATTGATAGAATTTTGATAACCCTTTTTAATTATTTTTTTCGAGGTGATGATACTAAGTCATCAGTTTGAATTGATTTTTCTAATTCTTGTTGTATTTTCTGTTTTTTCTCAGGTGGTTCCGAATGTTCCGATGTAGAAAATTGAAATAAATTTATGTTATTAAGAACATTAATACTCTTCTCAGCAGCAAAAACCTAAAACAATAAGTGACTTTAAATAAATAAAAAGTAATCAATTTACAAAGTACATAATAATATTATATTGTTTTCTGAATAAAGAAAAAGTTTTGAGCTTTTGAACCAGCGCTAAAATTTCACCGTAATAATAATGTCACAAATAGATTGTCAACTTATTATGAAGAAAATTTGGTCCCTGCTTACCCTTGGAAATATCGACGGCATTGCGTTGTTTTTCAAACGTTTTTTTAACTCGCTGACAAAATCTTCATTTTTCAAAATGTCAGTTGCATACAACTGACGTTTTAAGTTTTTTTATTTAATTTGCCAGGTATTACTTCTTTCCACTGCTCTGCTACAGATTCATTGTTAGGGATCCTGTACAGCAATAAAATTTACATGAAATAAAAGCATAATATTATCCTTTTTTGCGCGATAGTGTGGTCACTCTACTTCATAACTAACAATAAATCTTAATAACTGACTTACCTGTGGAAAGATATGCCACAACCAGGGTACCATTCTGTTTTGCAACCATTCACGCAACAAAAAAACACCATTCTCACATGAAATACGTTAAAATAACACAAAACCGCAATATGTACCGACCAGAAGGTTTTAGGTTAACCTGACGTATTGTTTTTTTTCTAACGACAAATTTTGAAAGAGGAAATTCTACTAAAAGGATCAATGAGCTTTTTTTTATAATTATGTTTTGCCGTGCATAGGCAAAACATAATTATAAAAATAAGCTACTACTTAAGTGTAAAAAAAATGTATCAATTTATAGACATATTATTATTTTATTGGTCAATAGTTATTAAAACGTACTATTTCCGATTTTGAGAAATGTACCACTCACTACCAAAACAGTTTTTATTTTACACTGGCATCCTTGCTAGACAAGGACGCATTACTACTTCAATCCTCTCACTTGGCTCGTTTTTCTACTTTTACAATTGATAGCGAAAATGTAACCATATTAGCTTAGAGATCAAATTTGTAATCAAGAGATTAGTAGTAAGCAATCCAGTTATAGTATACGTCCGTGGAATACAGTGTGTCACCACGCCATCCTTTCCCATGGGTGTCGTAAAAACCGACTAAGGGACTAACTGTAAATATTATCTTTACAAAGTAAAAAGAAGGAAAACTTGAAATTAAACCCTATACCAATCTGTCTGGCCAGCGTGGTATTAGTAGGCCAAGTATCCCTCCGTCACGGGAGGAGGCCCGTTCCTGCAGTGGGACATTAATGGGCTGTTATGATTCGGAGGCCGTACCTAAAGAAAGACTTTTAATATGTGTGACTTTTAATTTTCAGATAATTCCCTGCTGAGTAATGTGTAAACTCCTACCGACGACGTGTTAGTTAGATTGAACTCAGCCATTCTCTTTAAAAACATTGCTTGAAAGTAAAAATTATCCAGCTAGTGTTGTTTTTTCTGAGGAAACCCTTTATCTATTTGCTAGCCAGATACTTTATTGTAAGCTAGATAGCTCAGCATCTGTATTGCGTACAGATGAGGTCCTGCTCTGTATAGTTATAATATTTTTTTTTTTTAATCTTTTTTTTTATTAAGGGGCTTTTACTATATAATAATATGTTATCCCCATCGTTATTTAAAGCACACGAGTCATCAATAGTCGGGGTAGCAAGTAATCTGATTGCCCTTGTGCGACACACCTGCATGCTGGGGCGAAGTAAATGGGCGAACGGCATCTAAAAGCTTTCCGCCAAGTTTTCAAATGCCAAACATTTGTGAACTTTACTTTTTATTACGTATTAATTCAATTCAATTCAATTGTTTATCGCATTCCATAATGTACAAAAGATGGTCATAATCATACAAGTATCAATATAGGACCTTTTCGGGCACAGCACAATGTAGGAGAGAGAAGAAAGGCGCTATTTTCATTATAAATATTTATAAAAAGAGTATTCATTCGTACCTATATTATTAAGGTTCAGTTTAAAGTATAATAGTAATGAATAAATAATAAAGGCTGTAAGTAAGTATGAAAGGTTGGTATAATGTAGAATGTAGAGTGTGTACCAAATTACCGTGTTTTTGTGTTTGATGCCACAAAAAAATTTTTAAGATTTGGTTACCAATTTAGTTAAATTTATTACGGTGGCAATAATCAATAATTAATTTTAACATATTATTGTTTAAATATTGGTATATCCTTGTAGGTACCAATAGGTATTTAGTAATATTCAATGCAAGGTACGTAGGTCCTGTTTCCCTTGCACCTGCGGCTGATAAATTTTCCTGTAAAGTGCAGCATCACCGTTGTAATATTCCTTTACATATTGGTCTATACTTAGTCTTACCAAAAATGTTTTAATTCACTTGGCTCTAGCAAATAAGTATGTTATTATTTTCATTCGCCTAAACTATTGTTTTGAACCTGTATTTAAGTGTCGGTAACTATGAAAATAAACACTACACTAGCTTTTCTCTTATTCTGAGAAGATAATAAATACAAAGTAGCACTAATAGAAAATTTAGTTGCCGAGAAAATGCCGAGAAATCATAAATTATATGAACCTTATACTTTTTCACCTGATTAACATTCCTACATGTGACTTGTAAAAGAAGCTTGGCACTTGTGATGAGTTATAGTAATTTTGAAAATAAATGTACCTAATTTATTGAGATGAATGAAATTGTTGATCAATGCACTATAAACCATGGAATCACAGAAGAATTTTTTTTTTAACGACAAAACGAATTAGTAATTCATACGAGTAAACACTATGCAAGGATAATTATTGTCTAGTACACTTCTATTATTTCTTTACGTTTTTTTTAATAATATTGTTGTTTATTTTTTATGATATTTTTCTACAGCTTGATGATCATAACAAAATTTATTTATCAATGGAGAGGCTTTATTTGCAAATAAGTTTTACTATAAGTACCTACTCTTTGGATGAAATACTCGTAACTTAGTTTAGAAAGGATTAACAAATTAAATAAATAGTTGTATTATTAAAAATAATTTTAATATTTTTTTTATAATTTTATATTGCTTACATTCTCGTCTTGGTTCGGTTTTACTTAATCGTTAGTTTTCATTTACACATCAACTAGGTTGAAATTACGACCGACTTTCATGTCAAGATCGGTATCAACAAAATATGTGTCCATCCTCATTGGTGTTCTATCAACCATGTCATAGTCTCTCAACACCCAACGATTCCACCTGGTCTTCATGTCACATTCCATCTTCTTATGGAAGATCACAACATCAACAAACTTCATGTTAGGGGTATAGAAAGTTTCAACATTAATTCTGCGGTCCAACGGGAAACCAAGAGGCATTTTGTCGAGAAGGACGGTTGATCTGAAGTCAACCTTGAAGTCCTTGCGGGTCGTGTCCAAGATGCTTAAATCAACATTGTCAACTAATTTCAATGGAGTAACACAGACGTAGAACATCATTTCCATTCCTCCAACGCGACCTCTTGGGAGCAAAAGCCTTGTTGGGAAACCGGTGTGGTAGTTTCTGAGATCTTTAGTAAGCATGTCTCTCATGTCAGTCATAGATTCAACCTTCTTCCAAAGATCGCGGGTCATAATGCGGTCCTTAACAAGATTGTGCATATCATATGAGTTCCTCATGATTATGTTCTTGCCAGTAGTCAACTTGTATAAGAAGGTATCAAGCTCGACGAAGTTAAGACGGTTCCTGTTGATATCAATAAGACGACCCATATGGTCTTTCTTGGGACCAAGGAAGATTCTTACTACGCAATCAACTGCCTTGTCAGACATAATGTCGAGTGTTACTTTGAATGGTTGGTGATTAAGACGACGCTTGCGGACCATGAAGACCATATCGGACTTTGTCTTTTTCAGTTCTTCTTCAGTCAACACTACAGCGTTAGTCATGTCCATTAGATAATCATCGAAGTATGTGACAAGCTTGTCAATCACAATGTTGTCGATCTTCACACCAGGGAAGTAGAGGTCCTCTCTTGTGTAACTGGGTAAGCGAAGTTTGAATAAGCAAACGAGATCAATGATGCGTTTCTGGAGCATGTAGAAGACTGGATCACGGAGAGCAGTCTGGTAAGTGTCCAAAATAGAAGGAACAATAAAGTATCTGTAAAAGGACAAAAATATGTTAAGAATGAAGTTGTTATTAAAATTTGTTAAGTTTGAAGAAAATCTTACAAAATATTTTCGTACTTACTTGTCAGAGTAGAATGTGTTTAGTCCAAGTGCAGCCTTCATGACAATAAGAAGATAGCGGTAAGATTCTACACGAGTTTTGTCGAGACCAGTCTTTTCCATTTTTCCGTAGATCAACTTGCCCAGCATTTCCATGTCGTCATGTTTAGTAAGCTCAAGCCTAATACCGTTAATCTGAAATATAACAATTCATTTTAATTTTAAATTTAATTTGAATTGTATTATAAGTTTATATTATCAAGTATTCAGAAAAAAGCTCTAACTATTTTGGTACTAGATGTCATCTTTTCTTCTTGTTATTACATTATTATGAATAAAGAATACTTACTTCAATAAATCCTTTGATGATGCACTCCCTAATAATTCTTTCATATTCTTTGCAAAGACGGATGGCTTCAAGATTTCTGTCTTGATTAAGTACGTAGTTGTTCATTCTGACAGGGAATTCAATGCCATTGTGCATTTTCATCCAGGGCCAGTAACCTTTCTTGATAGTTTTACCCCATGAGAAGTCTTTAATCCAGCCCAAGCCGTTGGAAAGGCGCTCCAAGTAATACCTTGCCAATATCTGTTGGTACATGTACATTGTAAGTTCAAAACGCCTGATTTTAATTTTGTCGAACGTAGTATCCTTCATCCAGAATGGATAGTCAACATGGAAGTAGTAATAGTAAGTGTTTAGGTCAATGTCTTCAGTGAAGTAACGGAGCCTGTCTTCTTCGTTGAGGAACACACGCTTGTCATAAACATTTTCATCAATGATAAACACATTTTTGTCGGTTTTTTTGATTCCGTAAAAGTCGCATAACTTCATATCTAAAAGTCCTCTCTTCATTTTGAGTAAGTAAGCTTTTTGAATTACATCTGATCGTACAAAGAAGTATGGGTAGACTTCATAGGGAGGAGGTAAGATGATGCCCTTGCAGTCCTCACGATGTCTTACTGCTACGGTAAGAGCGTAGACGAACATGCCTTCATTGAGGTGCATGCGCATCCAGCAGGCAGTCTTCATGAAAGTGGTGAAGTCCTTAGCATAGAACAACATGTGGAACATGGAAACAACTTCCTTAAGCTGGCGATCGACGTGAATAGTGAAGATCTCGCCGCGTGGCAGCATACCGACCTTGAACATTCTGATGAAGTCTTTCACGCAATCAGTTTTCTGAAAAAAAAGGTATAATATTATAAGACTACTATTCTTTAGATTATTATTTTTTATTTTCAATAGAATTTCTGTACTTACTGTAAATAGATTTACATTTTCTTCAATCTTGAAGTTCTTGCCAAAGTCCTCGAGTTCTTTATACATAAGAGGTTCAGTCACATGGTTCATCAGTTTCATAATCACCATTTGCCTTTGCTTGATGTCCATTGTCACTGAAATAAAATAAGATGATAAAATCCCAAGTGTCAAAGAATTGTATTTATAATGCACTATATCATTTATTTCAATCCAGTTCAACCTTATTTTATACATTTTCCTTTGAAGTATCAAGAAACAACATTTTAAAAGGTAAGTATTCACTGATTCATTTATTAGTTTTAAAATCAATTTGAGGAAAAAAAAAGATGTTAAATAATTCCTACAGCTTAAACTTAAATAGGGCACTTTCTGTTAAAAAACCTAGATAACACATTCACAACAATGAAGCTCATTCTAATCTTAATGCTTACCAAAGTTAGTATCATCGATCTCCCTCGCCATGGCCACACCGGCCAGGCACACAACGAATAATAGGACATCCCTCATCTTGACGTCAACTCGTTGCGAGTTAAACTGTACTGAAGAAACAATTCAACCCTCTTTTATACAAACTGAAAGTAATCTAATCTCTCAAATTAATTTGTTTATGTACCTCATCATATTAAAAGGGCATCGTTAACAACACAATGTAGAAATGCATAGGTTATCTCAAGAAAAATATTTATTTTATTCAAAAGGTCAACTACTTAGCGTTCAGAGGCATAGCTTGATGATAAAAAATATTATTGATTTGTTTGGTGCTTGATAGTTCAGGCAAACACACGTACGGCATAGATTAGCAATTCCTCAGCTAGTTTCATCAGTAGTTATTATATTGTGTCTGTGTTGTGTGTGAGAGTGATTTCTTTGCTTACGCTTATTTCGAAAGCAGTTTTAAGCTAAAACACAACTTTGAAATTACCAACTAAATTTTAGGACTTATTGAACAGTTTGCCATCACAATTTTTGAGGGTGTTATTAGAACAATCGATCGATTGTCGATCGACGGCATCGATCGATGGCAGAAAGGTTTAGTTGACGTCGATCGATAATTTCTATCACACTAATTACGTCGATAATACCTTTCTGCTATCGATCGACGATCGACCTAAGGGTGTCATTAGACCAATCGATCAATCGATTGATCTATTAACACCCTTAGGCAGAAAACTTGGTGTGTAAAATATGTTTCATGTTATTTTGAATTGTTTTTTGAAAGACAGAAAGTGATTTATTACTTACTAGTTTTACTAATAAGAAACCCAGTAAAAGTTTAGTGCGTTAATGTCACCGTTTTTTACATCTTTATTGTCTAGATTTGCTCCATTGTATTTCTATTTTGTCGTAAAAACCGACTAAGGGACTATCCTTGAATATTATCGTTACGAAATAAAAAGAAGGAAAACTTGAAATAAAACCCTATAACAAGCCGTCTGGCCAGCGAGGTATTAGTAGGCTAAGTATCTCTTCGTCACAGAAGGAGGCCTGTCCCAGCAGTGGGACATTAATGGGCTGTTATGGTGATGATTATGATGATTTTTATTTTGATATGACTTCTTCAGTTATTTTTAATGCTTTTCAGTAAAAAGCAAAAAGATCAAAGAAAAGTAATTAAACATAAAAAGCTACTGAAATGTCAATACTTATTTAATTTATACATAATAGTAAAAATAGCATGCTCATTAAAATTTAAGTGTATTTTCTTATACGATTTGATTTAAGTGTCAGTAATCTGTTTTAAATAACAAATGTGTTTATTTCATGAAAAAGGTAAGCCTTATAATCATTATAAAAAACGTTTATGAACTTGATATTTTTTTTATTTAACTTTTTCTCATTTTTATCCCACTCTCTCTCTCTAATATAATGACTTTTGATCTCATGTAGATAATTTTACGTTATTTTTAAAACATTCAAGGAATCGTTATACAAATTAAATGCTGAATGTCAGATGTGATATGTTAACATTCTCAAACATAAATATCTCAAGCTTTATTTTATGTTGCTGTTGTACTAGTTATTGGAGTGCAAATTTTAAATTATTGTCATGTACAATCAATGTTAAGAATTTCTGTATAATTGTGTGCCTTTGTATGTAAAATAAAAGTAATTAAAATTCAACGTTTATATTTATTTATTACTTGCGTCTAGATGCGCATGATTTTCAAGACGGACTGGAGACCCCATAAATGTAACAATCAGCCTAGTTATTGAAATGACAGAAAAGAGTAAGTAGTCAAGTATTTTTTGTTGTTATAAGGTGGTAAAAAAGTAATTGGTAACCGCTGCTCATGCAGCAATGCCAGAGCAACCCTGAGCTTCCTTTGACAAAAGTTTTTATGTCCGACAGCCTTGAAATTTCAGCGACTACCCTTCTACCTAAATACAGTAACATACTGTTTGGATGAAAGGGTACCCTTTCAAAGAATCAAAGAATCAATTTCGTTTATTCAGTTTAGGCACACAATGAGCACATATGAATGTCAAAATTTTACAGTTTTATTAAATCAAAATTAAAATAAATATAATAAATAAATCATTTGAAAATGATTCTTTCGCTGGTTCGGTAAGTAGAATCTACTGAGAAGAGACCAGCTTTCATCCAAACACTATGTTACGACTGTACAGTCGCAAGTGAATTGCCTACGGAACTTGACAGCTTGTGTCTTGGTTGACAACCGCAGTGCAGCCCAGCTTAATACTCTGGATCAACTTTCTACATTTATGGTATTTGTCTGATAGCAACCATCTTCTGATTAGACCCCGTGATGGTTGATGATCATTTTTCGATCTATTTGATTCCATAGGAAATGTTGTTGTTCGTCACATTGTCTCGTGTTCTTGGGTCGACGTAGTCATGAAATGATAAAGGCGAAAACTGCATGGAGATAACCTTCTCAAGTGTCGTTGACTTATTTCGATTATAATTATTTACATTCTCAAATTATCTTTTAATACCTACTATTTATGTTTAATGAGGTAGGTCATGTTTATAATTATGTAAGCTGATTTTTTACAATGTAGTTATCGGGGCATATCTACAACAATGTAAGCATTAAAGTTGCCTACTATAATTCATATGAAATGGATTCAGAATATATTGGTTGAATTCGAAAAGTATGGAGTAGTTTAAATAAGAAATTTTTTTTTTTTTTTTTTTTTTTTTTTAATCAATAAAAATGTTTATTCAGAATAATTACATACATAAATTACAAAATTATCTTACAGGCTAATTAGATTTAATTAAGTGGTGAAGTTATCTGTAGCCGAACTAGGCAGAGCCTGTATATCGGCTATCAGTGCCCAAACCCTCGTGTATTATACATTAGTAGCCAATTTTAATTATTCATTTTAATATTATACAAGTTTACATTTTAATTAAATTTAGAGGCATCACATTGTTTATTTATTTTGTATTACATTTGATTTCCTTAAACAAACAAAAAGGCATAGATAAATTTAAAGGGGATATAATATAATAATAATAAGTATATATAATTTTAAACAGTGTTTGCATGCGGGCCCTCTTATTTGTGTGGGATGTGAGTGTACGTGTCTGGTGTTTAAGAGGGTGTGTGTGTATTGTGTAGTGTTTTGTTTTGAGTACAATAATATATTTATAAATTTTGTCATAAAAGACGAGTTTTTGTTAATTTTTTATTATGTTGCTATATGTAAAATTAGTTCAGTTTGTTCATATGTCAGGCTTCTTAAGTAATCAGTAAGTTTTCTCTTGCATTCAAATTTAGTTAATGAGTATATATTAAGAATTCTGTTCAATCTGTTGTAAATTAGTGGACCACACGCGTGAGCAAAGCGTTGGCTAAATTTAGTTTTATATTGCTCAGTTCTATCGCACACTAAATCTTTTCTTCGTTTTTGTAGGAGTTGTGGATTATACTTAAGTTTGCTGTGTTGTAGGAGGACAACACTAAGTATGTATAACTGTCTCACCGTCAGAACCTCCCAATCTTTGTATAGTTCTGTTGTAGGGAATCGGATCGGTCTGAAAGAGGCGACTTTCAGTACCGCGCGTTGGGCGACCTCTACAGACTTCAAGTTTGTTTTAGATGCTCCTCCCCAAGATGACACGCAATATGTTAGGAGCGATTGACAAAGTGCAAGGTATACCTGCTTTAACAATTTAAAGTCAGCAATGTGTCTTAGGTTTTTAAAGATATATATGAGTTTTCGTATTCTGCAGCATAACAGTCTGATATGTTCTTTAAAATTCAAATTTCTATCTATGGTAACTCCCAAATATTTTATTGTATGAACTTGTTCCAGTTCAGGGCACTTGCAACTTATTTTCGAAATACAATCATGTGATTTTATTTTTCGGACTGTTTCTTCTCGAGATAAATTTTTTATGCTAAAGCAGATATATTTAGTCTTATCTACATTTAGTGTAAGAATATTTTTTTGGAGCCACTTTTCTACTATATCGAAGCCACCCTGCGCAGCGATAAAAACCTCTTCCCATGTGTCAGCGGCAAACGAAAGGGCAGTATTATCTGGATACGATATTATTTCACCACGGGGAAGTTCAAGACTTGTGAGGTCATTAATGTAGATTAGGAATAAAGTTGGTCCCAGTATACTTCCTTGTGGTACACCATGTGTGGCCTGGAGGTGTGAGCTTTTACTTTTTCCCACACGAACACACTGAGATCTACCAGTCAGGTAACTTGCAAGCAATTTATGTTGAGTTCCCCTTATTCCCAATCTTTCGAGTTTGTCCAGAAGGCGGGAAACGGAAATCGTATCAAATGCCTTCGCGAGATCGAGAAATATCGTGAGACACTTTTTCTTGTTATCTAAGTTGGAAGTAATAAAGGTAATAAGTTTGTTTACTGCTTGCTCTGTTGATTTTCCTTGGCGAAAACCATATTGGTTAACTGAGAGCAGTTTATTATTTTCTAAGTAGTTAATTAGGCGAGAATTTATTATCTTTTCAAATATCTTTGATATCGCAGGTAAAATGGATATCGGTCGATAGTTATTGAAACGACTTCTATCCCCACTCTTATAGATTGGGCAAACTTCAGCTTTTTTGAGTTCGTCTGGGAACACTCCATCCTGTAGACAGTCATTAATAATCTTTGTCAGAGGCGGTACAATAATGTGTCTATAGGTTTTCAAGAATTTATTACTTATATTGTCACCACCACTGGCACTGTCTGATTTTGAATTTAAGATTAAACGTTCAACCTCCCCTTCCGTTGTGTCTATGAGTTGAAATGATTTCAAACTACTGGTAGTTGTGGCTGTATTGGTTTGGCAGTTGACAGTATGCGTATTTTTTTGGTGTATTTCGTTTGCTAGTAAACTTCCAACGTTAACAAAATAACTATTTACCTTGTTCAATGAGGTTTCAGGAGTTGTTGAAAGCGTTAGTAGCTCTTTCGGATGATTTCTAGTTTTCGATGAGTAAGTGATCTCCCTAATAGCTTTCCACAGCCTTTTGTTATCTGGTTGTGCATCTTGTAGTTTTTTCTTTTCGTACTCTATTTTAATTTTTCTTAACAGTGCATTGCAAAAGTTTCTGTATCGCGTGTACGTAACTTTTAGGGTTAGATTATCGGGTGAAAGTTTTGATTTTAAGTGCAACTTATCTCTATTTCTTGTGCATTGTAGCAGCCCCTGAGTCATCCATGGTTTTATAATTCTGTTACGCTTAGATAAAGTGATATATTTAGTGTTTTTTTCGATTACTTGCTGTAGGCAATTAGTAAAATAACTAAAAGATAAATTTGGATTTGAATAGAGATAGATTGAGTTAAAGTTAATATTTATAAGTTCTTGCTCAAGGTTTGTATAGTCAATTTTACTCATTGTAGCTACAGCATATTGGTGCGTTTTTTTATAGGCACACACAGTAGGACTGGATAATGGTCAGTTAGGTTAGTAAGAAGAACCGAAGTATTTACTGGAAGATTGGTCTTGGCTAATACGTGATCTAAACAAGAACTGCTCTGATAGCGGGTTACTAACGTATGAGCCGGTAGAAGTCCATGAGATGCCACTAATGTCAGGTACCGTTCCCCGTTTAGGTTTATTTTGTTAGGACTAATATCGATGTTAAGGTCACCTACTATAAAAATTTGTTTATAGGCTGATACTGTGTGTAGTAAAGTGTCTAAGGATAACAAAAAGTTATCAATGTTTTTGTAAGATGGAGACCGATAAAAAGTAGTAGTATTGCAATTTGTTTGTCTATTTTTATGACTAGGCAGTTTGAATCTGAAATTTGCGACTCCTCTATTGTTAAACTAAGGTTTTCCCTATAGTAAATTACTACGCCATCATTTTGTTTGTGGTTTATTTTAGTCCCGACATGAGAATACCCTGGTAATATTGGTATAGCTGAATTTCGTGCGAGCCAACATTCAGAAAGAATAATAATATCACATTTTAATTTCAACCTTGTCAGTAGAACTTCTAGTCCTGGCATGTTGCAACTTATGCTGCGAATATTTAGCGTGAAGATTAGTAAATTATTTGGATGCGACGGAATTAGTTTATGGCAATTTTCAACATTAGTTTCTTGCGATAGCGATACAGACACTCCATCAATATTCTCTATTAGATTTATCAAATCATTGAATTTGACGGTAATTTAAAATTATCCAAGAAACGGTGTTCGGGGTTAAAGTATAATTTATGTGATTCACTATGATAACCAAAAGATTTAGGGTAGTTTGTGGAATGCGATCTTATAAGCAGTGCATAATTTTTGTGTTGCGTAACAGAGTGTAAACTTAAGTAAGCTATATAGTAGGTAATAACTATAGAATAGTATGCAGATAGGACTGTTGTGATGTGAGCGTGTGTATTATTAATAAAATTAGGTATTGTGTTTATTATAATCTGTAGTTTAATGTATTGTGTGTAATGTGCGCTAAGTTGTATACGAAAGTAAGCTATAATTAGTACTGTGCGGAAAACGTACGGATTGTAAAGCGGTATGTAATGCTTGTACAGTGTATGTTTACCTACAGTTTGAGATAGGAAAAAAACATGCATCATAGAATAATTCATTAACATATTATGGTATAAACTTATTACAACAGAGAATAGTCATGCTGAGTTTCTTAATCTATTTAAATCACTCTCATTGTTTATACGTATGTGGGGTGATTCTTCATTTTTTTTAAGATATATAAACCCGTTTGTTGTCCAGCAGAAATGGTACCCGTAGTTGTTTTTAAATTGCCTGGCCAGGTAAAACAGTTTCTGTGTCTTGTGAGTAAGCAGTTCAGATATATAAAGTGGTTTTGGGGGATAAGACCGATTAAATGAGTAGTGTTAAGCTTTTCTTCCTTTGTGCGTGCCTTATTAAAGCTCTTGACAGCCTTAAGAATTTTTTCTTTCAGCAGTACGGAAGTAAGATCTACGATAATAGGATTTGATGCGTCTTTCGACTTCAGTCTATAGGCGTCGCGAATATTATGGCAGTCAATGTTGACGCTCAGGGTCCTGCCTAATTGCATAATTTCAGTGCATAGATTATCCTTGGTCTCGCCATTTTGCCTTGGTATATTCCGAATTTCTATTCCTGAACAACGTGATTTACGCTCCGATACTTCCAATTTTTCCTCTAATTCTTTAATTAATAACTTGTCCTCTTTGCTTTCTTTCTCAAGAGTAGATATTTTTTGTAAGAAGTCATCATATTTACTCGACATGACTTCTAAGCTGGTTTTTAGATCTTGGAAACGTTTTTCCTGTTCTTTTGAGAAAGTCAAGAACATTTGTTTTATCAGTGCTGTAACATCTATAGCTTCATCATCATACTTTCTTTTCTTTCGTTCAGTGGTGTTGATTGCCATTGCGTGAATATTAGGCTCTGATTCGCAGTGCTGTAGCGGCGAATCACTCGATGCTGTACAGAACGCTAGTGTAGATGCAGCGTTTCGATTGCTCCCTGGCGTTGGTGTCGGCGTAAGCGGGGCAGGTGAGGTGGGGGGTGTTCTTTTCAACGGCATAGCGGCAGTGTACCAAAAGAGGTGCGTTAAAATATAATAAATTAAAAATAAAAATACCAAAAAGAATTTTTGGCACACCCCAGTATCGAACGCACGTCTACTTCGTCGCAGTCGGCTGTTCTACGCCCTTGGCTATCGAGACTTAGTAAAAGTTGATGAAATTATGTTTCTATTCCAGCGAGTAAAAATAATTGTCTATAAATTGTGAGATGGTAGGTAAGTGACTATTTATATTTTTATTAAACCAAGTTAAAATCACCGTCACTGTTCACAAGTATTTTGTATATTTTTCACTATTTGTTCTTTAAATCACTATGAAAATTACTTCATTTATTAGTTCAAATGTCACTAGATAAATGTCACAAAAAATTATACACGAAACATAAAGTTTTACTATGATTTTTGAATTGATTTACGGAGCAAAAATAAACACGACTGCACAGGTGGGATCACGAAGGGAGGAAAATGGCTGTAATAATTTAATAAAAAAGCTTAAAGATTGGAGTAGGTAATCGTGCAAATATCCATTCATACAGAAGTTTCATCTAACAAAGTAATAATTTGATTTTGATCCAGGATTACATCGAAGTTTTGAAGTATTGTGTAAATACTTAGGGAAAGCCTATATCCAGCACCAAACGTCCGATAACTGATTGATGATATCGAACTCATTTGAATAAACCAAGTAGGTAAATTAAATGATACCTATATTATTATAATCTATGTCTAACTTTAGATTCTTGTCTTGAATAGAATATTTTTTGTGTCGTGTTTGTGTTTTTTCTTTTGCTTTTGAGTCCTAATAAATTTGTAAAAACATGTGAGAACCTATGCCTAAATAAATCCCACGAGTACCTATCTACCTGGAAGGGAACGTATTCATTACATCTCAAGGGTAAACAGCTTCCTCGTTTTTAGTATTACAATTATATTCGAAAGAGTAGGCAATTAAGCGCACGACTTTTTAAGTTTTCCTCAATTACGGTATTTCTTTCAATGATTTAAGAACCTTTTTTTTTGGGATAATTGTTCTTTCTAACTCATAAAAAGTTTGATGTTAATCAAACATTTAACGACCTCAAACTTTTTGAGTGTTTTGTGAAATAAAACTTGTCTTATTCGAAGTTTGAATAATGCAAAATTGGAAATTCATATACTAGAAACACACGTACCAACAATTAAAAAAAAGGTAGACCCGCTACTCAATTGGCAAACACCTCTAGACCTCTACCCAGCACTTGTTTATACTAATTAGAACGGTACCCCGGGATTTCAAAGTGTTTTAGTGTGAAAATGTCCACGAGGAGACGAACTAAGGGCTCTTTCAATTTAGCCGTTCCGTGCCATACGAAGGTATTTATAGTGTCGAGCCGCTGCCGTACGGCAAGATTTGTATGAAAAACAAACGGACGTAAGTTTGCCGTTCGTAAAATGCACGGCAGCTGTACGGCACAGAACAGCTGAATTGAAAGAGTCCTAAGAATACAAAAAAGTCAATACGAAAATGAGAAGAAATGCGGTTACAAGCGGCAAATGTTAGTAGTGGGTCATGATCCCACACTTTGCTCTTCAGTCGTTATGATATCGATAATCAAGCTTTTTGGAATAAATAAAAATACTAATTGATAGAGATGGGGTAATAATCTGGCTTATCTATTTAGTTTGGTTTTACGAAATCTAAAGTATGATGTAGTAAGATCATGTAAGTATTCTTACTTTTACTACAATATGGAATGATAAGATACATTATTTTTTATAGCTTGATGTTAATTTGAAATTAATTGCAGTAATTTTCAAAGGAAAAATTGCTTCACTTCGTCTTATAATCTAATTAACAGTACAAAGGGATGCCTTGCCTTTTAATCTATTTATATGTGCATGAATATATATTATAAAGTACAGACTTAGTTATTTTATTACATTAATTATTGTAGATGTAGGTTACTTTTCTAGTAAAACATCATACCAAATAAGTATCATGTTTTTTTTTATTTATCACTAGCTTTTACCCGCGGCTTCGCTCGCGTTAAAATGGGGTAGCACTGTTCCCCTTTCCTGGACACAAAAGTAAAAATAGTAGCTTATGCTACTCTCCATCCCTTTAACTATCTCTACTTAAAAAATCAAGTCAATTCGTCGTCCATATTCGGTTTCTACAATAAAGGAACCAGAGCTTTTGCATAAGAATACAGGGTAGGAAGACCTTCGTCAGCTGTAAAAGAATCGATTATGGAGGTAAATGACCGCATTAGGTGAATCTGTTTAAAGATAGTCGATGTCATCAATATTTTCAAGACAATCATACTGTCTACGTATTTTCTTTATTTATTTTACAACTTTTTTTTATAATTATATTATACATAATAATATAATTAGTCTTTGTCAACACGTTAGCGATAAAACGATAACCATAATGAAAAACAATGATATTATTGTAACTAGCGTTAATAAGTACTCGTAAACTGTGTAGATAAGGTACGCCTAAGTACTAAATCCACTGTTAATAATATTATAATATAATAATAAGCTTCTCCGTGTGGTGACGGAGTAAGAATATAATATGTCACCACCCCATCTCATCCCATGGGTGTCGTAAAAACCGACTAAGCGACTATCCGTAAATATTATCTTTACGAAATAAAAAAGATGGAAAACTTGAAATTAAACCCTATAAAAATCTGTCTAGCCAGCGTGGTATTAGTAGGCCAAGTATCCCTCCGTCACGGGAGGAGGCCCGTCCCAGCAGTGGGACATTAATGGGCTGTTATTGTCATATAATAAGCTAATTATAGCAGTAATTAATAAACCTTTGTAGATAAGGTAAAACTTTTTAGTACTAAATATATATTCTCAAGAAGCTTGCCGCAAAGGAACTCACATAGCTGTATAGCTGTGACATTTTCTTTCTATTTCAATGAATATAATAAATAAGAAGTTAATAGAAAACCCATCCAGTGTGTTTAGATTAGATTTATTTCGAGACTAATACTGAAAGATTGCGAAGATACGGCTATTTTTATAACTTACGCATAATGTATTAATATGTGCACATATTTACTATAGTCTAACCACTTAATACGTGAAATTTGACAGTTGTAGTCTTTGTTGGGTGTCTGAAATGTATTGGGACGATTATCGATCTAAATCGATAATTATTATCTAAATAATAAACGTTTTGAAGTTAAGATTGGGATAGGTGTAGGTTTAATTAAAAATGAGGTATAGTACACATAATTCATTGACCACCTTTTCCAATAATTAATTAAGTGCTAGCGGACGCAGTATCACCCGTCCAAGACTTTAACTCGGTGTATTTTGCATTTAAAGTTTCTTAAAAAAATACCTGTTTGTTCCACTTCCTAATTCTGGTCATTTTGCGAAGAAATTTAACTCTTTGAATTTTCAAAACAAATCTGTAATGGAGTAGAGATAGCCTCCTTACTATTAAAACGTATCAACCAGAGGTAATAGTATCCATTGTCTAGTATCCATAGTACAAGCTTTGCTTAGTTTGGGACTAGATAGCGTTGTGTGAATGTGTGAGGAATATTTGTTAGCTGCAACAGTGTTTAATGGGATTGCAAGGTAAAGATAGAGTCGCATGCTTTGCAATATGCTATGTGTTTTAAAACGTAAATTTTAATTAACCCTTCCATGCAAGGTGTACATGCAGCGATGCCTGTTTTCCCGTATTAAATACCCTTTAGACGTATAAAAGCAACTTATCTGTTTGGAAATGATACTAAGAGACTCGTATTAAAACTTAAATTAGAGTTAAACAATGAAAGCGTGCGTCGTTTTTTTTTTTTTTTTTCTAGTTTATTTATTTTATTTATTTAAACAAAACAATACAATTTACACTTAACTTAAAACATGTACAGTGATACAAAAACCTGTTTCGGTTTGTCCGAACACTGCCATTCGCCATAACATTTTTTACTTTCATGAGTATTTTTACAATATTTACCTATTACTATAATTATTAATGTAGGTACACTTATTGTTTCATATACCTACATTACTACACTAACACAGACAATACACTTATTACACTAATAACTATGCATTAAAATTAATTATATAAAATTATAAACCTAAAAGCGCCAACAAAAGCAAACATTCCGGGCCGAAATTGTCATAAATATACGGCCTACCTCCCGATCTGTAACTATCGTAGTCGTCGCTTGCGCCTTGCTCATCGACAAGACACGGTGTGCTCACACGGGTGGAATCTTTAATTAATTTGAAAAAGAAAAGAACAAATTAATTTAAAATACACGTACGTGTATGTTTGTTTCGTAGGTGTGTTTTGTATGTATGTGTACATTTAGTCTGTAAAAATTGTATGTATTGTGTATGGTATTCTTTAGTGTAGTTTTATAAGTTATGTGGAGACAGTAATAGGCAGAGAAAGTGGTCTTTTAATTTTAATTTCATGTTTCTTTCAGTTATTTGATCCTTTAAAGTTTGCGGTAGTTCATTAATTAGTTTAGGTATTTGGTGTTGTAGTAATTGTTTTCCGTATAAATTTCTAAATATAGGTACCTCTAAGATTACTTTTGATGCACTGCGTGTTTGTTTCTGCCGACGTATGATAATTTTCAATTCAGAGTCAAAATAGTGTTCTTTTAGTAGTAGGAATTTGACATGAGTGTGTATGGGTAATATTTTGCAATGGTTAAAGAGTTCGTTGTCGTTGTTGTCGTACTGTGCTTTGAGTTTTGTGGGTACTATAGCTTTTAGTATTCTGACCTGTAAAAAAATAAGCTACTTTTTATTTTTATTTTACTTTATTAAGATATCCAACAGCATTTTACATAGTTGCTTAAAATAAAACAGGTATAGTACATAGAAGCCAATAACAGGATATCATAGCTATTCATAACATTATAATGACCTTAAGTTTTAAACAATAGCCATATCAATTTAAAAGACTGATGTATAGGTACACAAAAAAAAGAAACAAATTGTAAATGACAATAAAAGGTAACATACTAAATATACATACATAAACAATATACACGTGCATCTGAACACAATACATAAATAACATACCTAATTAAATTTAAAAAAAAATTAATTAACATACATAATTGTACTAATAAATAAATAATAAATAAATTTTAATTTACACACTCACACACAAATGTCCCAATTACAGATTTGATGTCGATAGTCTCTCAAGCATTTGCGATTTAAATTTGGATTTTGAAACGGTATAAATGTCGATGTCTACTTTGCAATTTCATACGTTACGCACATATCCGCGTCGAGTGATGTTTAATCATTATGGATTGTTCCAGCCGAGGTCCCCACATGTCCCTCCTAACTAGCCGGCTATGTACATTTCGCCGTTGATAGTAAACGGGCGGTGAGAGTTCCAGCAAAGGGAAAATCATCAATTTTGTGGGATCACCGCCCTGGGCACGACGTCAGCCCAAAAACAAGTTCTTACTATTACAGTTGTTGACAAGTTCTAATATTCCTTAAGATCATTTCTGTGTATGTCATTATTGTCGAGTGGAGCTTATATTTTCGAGGTTCTTTGTTTTGTTATACTTGTGACCCGGAAATAATGTTGAGTCGTTTGTTTTTGTCAAGAGAATTGTCTATTTCCAAGTCCTATGTCCAATCCAAGAAAACTTAGTCTGCCTTCCTACGCATTGAAGTTATTATATGAGTAGATACATAAAGATTACAGGTACTTAAGTTAAAACACTTTCTATACATCTTTGATTTTTGTGTGTTGATTTTTGTATGGATTTTTGGTGAGGCAACACTACGGCTAATGCCCGATTTACACATCGACAAGTACAGTAGCGAGTTAAGTAGTAAGTTGTTGATTAAGTGGATTTAAATAGAGCTCCATTCTATTTTTTGGCGAGTTATGTTGGCAGACGTGAGAGAGGGCGCTACTTCGTACTTAATTCGCCAAAAAATAGGATGGAGATCTATTCAAATCAACAACTTACTACTTAACTCGCTACTGTACTTGTCGATGTGTAAATCGACTTATCATAAAATTCAATTTTATAATTATAATAGTGTATCTAGAATAAAACTTGTAAGTTAAAGTGCATAAAATCAGTGAAAATTGCGATCGGCTAATTTTGCTTACCGGCTCAATGACACCGCATATTTAAAAAATAATTTGTTTAGTTGGTGAACTTTGTCATATTTCTATTTCATTATAGTTTTCAGTGTTTTTACTCAGGTAATCGTGCCAATAAGTACTAATTTTCATATTATTTTAGATATATAGCATTAATCTATTTCATTTTGAGGTTACTTATTTTATTTGTGTGGGTACGAATTGATCAAACTGCCTTTTGGTATTTATTTAGCTTTTCATTTATAAAATCAAAATGCCAATCACACGTAGCATGTCTTCTGCACGCCGTGATGAAGTTAAGGTAGATAATATCATTAGAAAACTTGATTTGACGTTAAAGGAATTAGACATATCCAAAGGGCTGGTTGAGCAATTGCACAAAGAAAGAGAT
Organism: Schrankia costaestrigalis; assembly: GCA_905475405.1. Classification (NCBI taxonomy): domain Eukaryota; kingdom Metazoa; phylum Arthropoda; class Insecta; order Lepidoptera; family Erebidae; genus Schrankia; species Schrankia costaestrigalis. Next base: position 8,802,498 of record FR997843.1, on the reverse strand, counting down.
GAAAATGAGAGGGAGCTACTGGATATTTTAAAGAAATATGATTTGATAAAAAAGCAGATGGCTGAGCTGCACACAGAGCATGAGTTAGTGTTAGGTGAGCGGGACAGATTGCACAACATTGTGTCTGGGTTTAGGGAGTGCAGCGAAGAGTACGAACAGGGCCTCAAGCGGATGTCAGTGTTAGAGCAGGAATTGCAAGAAGCCCACCACCACATTACCCACCTTGAGGCGGAGAAACAGGAAAAAGATGTATCCCATACCCACAGTTTGTTTGAAGAGTTAGTCGGTAGTGTGCCCAGCCTTGTTTCTACTGAACTTAACTTAGTTCCCACATTTACTATTGACTTAACAAAGGATAACACCTTAATAGATCATACTTTCAACTCCAAGACGGGCATAGTTGAGTGCAGTAGGAACAAATTCAAGAAATATGTAAAAATTAATAAATATATAAGAAAAACACAGAAACTTATCAAAAGAGAAAAAAGTTTATACAAGAAAGTCAAATATATTAAAGAGAGAAGGCAACTAGGTGATGAACTTGATATGTACTCTATATTAATAGAAAAAAACTTTTTAGAATATAATAGTAACATTTTAAAGTTAGAGACAGAAATTAGTACTTTAAAAAAATCATTAGACTCAATGACAGACAAATATAGTAATGTTAAAAGTGAGTATCAGGAATACATTCTGGCTATGAAGGATTTGATGAGTTCAAGTTCCTCAGTAACATCTAAAGATAATTTACTCAGTCCTCAGTCAGTCTGTAAGTCCTTACTGACTTCACACAAAAGCCCTTCACTTGAGTTAAATGGAAAAGCCAGTAGCTCCTACCCTCAACAACAAAATAATGCACAATCTAATATATTTATGTTTTGTGATGAATTAGGAAAATCAATGGGACAGTCACTAAGATCATACTTAGAACAAAATGTAATTAACTATTGTATGCCAGGCTTAACATATAGTTCCATTATAGAAAAAGTTAAGAATCACAATTTAAACAGTAACAGTACTCTTATAATTTTAGTAGGAGACAGAGGAAATGCAAACAGAAATATACTTATAAATTGTTTTGAATCATTGAGTTTATTAAATGTTAAAAATATAATATTATTCACACTTCCTTATAGCCGTAGTTTGTCACAGGTAGAAAACAATATAAGATATACGCTCAATCAAACATTACATACATTAACATTTAATAATTCAAATAAGTTCCATTTGATTGACATAAATTTTTACTTAGAAAGTAAATTATTATTGATGAAAGATAAATTCTATTTGAATAGATTTTTTAAGAGACAGATAGCATCTTCGCTATCATATTGTATTAGACAGTCAGCCAAGAACTTGGCTAACCAACCTGCTTTTATTGAGCAAAATCTTAGTTTAGCGACTTTGGAATCTGTTCCAAATCATCATTTAAATTTAAGTGTAGGACAATAGGGGAAAACTCTAGCGACTTAGTTTTAGGGACACAGAAGAACTCTTTGTTCTTGAATAATATACAACAAAATAATGTAGGATCTTTTGGCAAAGAATTAGATTTATCTTTAAATGAGATGCATATTCATAGAGATATTAAGAAGGTACAGTTTCACTCTAGTTTAGAAAAAGCGCATACTTTTCATAACTGTAAGAAAAATGCCAATTATATCAACTTGGTGCTCCAGAATATTCAGTGTTTAAGAAATAAAGAGCTAGAAATAGAACTTTTTTTGAATAGTTGTAATATTAGTATTTTATGTATAACTGAACATTGGTTAAAAAGTTTTGAATTCATGTTTAATTTCAGTGGCCACCAGGTTGGTAGTTCATTCACCAGGTTAAATTCAATACATGGAGGTTCATTAATAATAATTAGTAAACAATTTAAATTTAAGGAGCGTAAGGACATAGTAAATCTATCTGTTGAACGAACAATTGAATTGGCATCATTGGAAACAGGACAATTCATAGTAGTGTCAGTATATAGACCACCATTGGGTTCCTTTGATATTTTTGAAGTAATAATGGAAGAGGTTTTATTCAAACTGTCAAAATCTAACAAGAAACTTATTATATTATTTTTTTTTTCTTTATTTAAGGAGTTTTAGTCCTTGCAGACTACGTCACTCCATTTGATCAACATGACATAATATATACACATACATCAAATAACAAAAAATAATTAAACACTTAAAGAACGTCGACGCATGCCAATTACAACAATCTTATATATTGCGTTGGCTGCCTCAGAAAGAGGGTAAGCCAAGGCAACATTACAGTTAACAGAATCTTTTACATACACAATATCATTAAATTCAACTCTTATGTTTTCGTTTCGAACACACTCCACTATAATGTGTAATGGATCTTCTACAATGCCGCACTCGGAACAAAGGGGCGACGCAACTTTTTTCATTAAATAAGCAAATTTATTAAGAGGAATGTGTCCGGAACGTAATCTAAATGCAGTAACCAAGGTGTTTCTTTTCAAAGGACATTCATTAAACCAAGGGGTCTTCCTAGGCTCGCTCTGTACCGTCTTATACCATATACCCTTTTCCAGCGATCGTTCATCAAAATGTACCTTCCATAGATTATAACAATGTTCTCTTATCAGAAAAACACAATCACTAAAAAAAGGCATAGGATCTAAGGACACGCCATCGTCACAGGCTTGCCTCGCCAATACGTCTGCTTCTTCGTTACCATTTAAACCAATGTGTGACGGAATCCATTGTAAAATAACTGTTTTAGACATTCCAATTAACTCAACAATGACTTTAATTATGTCATATGCAACCGGAGTTCCTCTTCCGTAAGAGGTACACCTAGCCACCTGTTGTAGGGCGCTTTTAGAGTCGGTTAAAATAATTAATTTATTAACTTCTATCGATTTCATATACACCAAGGCTTTATATATAGATATTAACTCTAAAGATGTTATACAAATATTTTGTGTTACTTTAAATTAAAAGTTATGATTAGTTTGGGGATCATAAAATGCACCACCCATACTAGTGGTACTTTTTTTAGATCCGTCGGTCGGCCCTGTTACGACAAAACACTGCAACCCGGGTTACAGCGTTTTGTCGTAACATGATTTAAAATAATCTGCTGCATGTTAACTTGCTACTAGTTCAATCAAAATTTCAATATCACTTTTTCTAACTGAAATATTCTTAATAACATTTTACTGCAACCCAAAATTTTAACTAAAAATCTTGACAAAACGCTGCATACTAGACTGCAGTGGTCTACCGAAATCGTAGCGAGCGGCGAACCTCTTATTATTTCAACAAACCGCTGCAAACTCGGGTTGCCGCGTTTTGTCAAAATAATATACGATAACTTACTAAATAAATTGATTTGAAGTTAATTACACAGTTTAACTTACAAATGGTTTTCGGTTTCGGTTTTTCGGTACGTTTGGAAATTGGCTTATTTACTGTAGATATGCAGAAATGTATTACCATGCCAAAATTATATATTATATTATGTAATAAAGATTTCTTCTTTAGCAGAAAATTAAATTTAGTTAATGAAACCTTTGGCAAAATAGGTGAAGGAAATAAAGTGGTGACGAATATATTGTGGCACGAAGGCGAATCTGGACGTAAAGCATTTGACTAGGCAACAGTATGTTTTATTCATTAAAAAAACTCTGTAGAGATTATAAAGGGGTAGTTTTATACGCAGACAATTGCAACACCCAAACATTTGACATGATCTTGGTATTGTCTATGTTTATTTTAAGACCCACTTGTTGAGAGACTCTGAGGTCCCCGAGCATTGTGTTTAGGTCTTCCACGGTCTCGGCCATGACCACAATGACATCGGCATTTGTAGACGTGTCTCAGAAGACTGATGTGTCTGTAATTCTGAAGGAGCGTTCTATCGCCGTTTTTCATGATCAGTACCACCACACATCTCTCTTCTACGCCTTTGGCGTTTTCCAGGTGGTTGTGTTGGAGTGTATAACTGCCCGAAAAATTTCCAAATCTCTTCTAGAAGTTCAGGCTTTGATGACATTATTCTGCCACACCGAGTGAGCCACCTTGAGCCTAGATAATTGGCTCTTGCAAACACTTTTGAGTCCTTGTTTCGCTCAATGGTTTCTTTAATACAAACTATATTAAAATTCCGAAAGTCGCTAGTTAGTGACTTTGAGATCTGCCGATAGAGCCGCCTATACTGTTCAGCGTCGTCTGGAGACAGCAGTGCCATCTTAGGCCTTTGTTCCAGGAGCCACAGAGTGTGGTCGAAGATCTTTTTTGATCTTCTCCGGTGCTGGGTTTTTCATGCACCGAAACGAATGTACGGAGAGCTTCCACAAACCGTTCGTGATATTCATCCAAACCCACGCTCTCGCTGAGCCTATTGAAGTGGTTGTGCCTCTCACCATCCAGTGATCACTACCAGTTTTCACCGAATTGATCACTATTTTGTCGACATGATGAAGTCTATCTCAGTTTTTGTGACACCATCAGGACTAAGCTGGGTCCACTTACGGTAGTTACGCTTCTTGAAGAAGAGGTTCATCATAATAAGTCCCTCCCTCTCCATGAAGTTCGCAAGCATTTGGCCCTGTGGATTTCTTTACCCATATCCAAAAAACCTACTCTCAACTCATTTCCACTTCTAAAGCCCAGCTTCGCGTTAAAGTCCCCCATGACAATGGTGTAATGGGTCTTAAAGGTATGTATGTATGTGGCTTAGGAAATATCCTTATACATTTCTTCCACCTCATTGTCGGCATGAGCTGATGTGGGATCGTAAACTGGTTTACGATACTACCTCAGCTTTCATACCTTCAACATACCAGCATTACCTTCAACGAATATCGTTTGGTAATTCTGCCGAGAAGGTACGCTACCCTTGAAGACACACTTTCGATCTTCACCACGTTATTTACGATTACGATTTATGGACGAAAATCCCAACACCACCCTGGAACTGTTGGTCGCCCCCTGGAAATAGCAGGTTACCGGACTTCAGGATTATCGAATGAGGATTCTTCAGGATTATCGTCGGCTTATCGGAAGTTCGGAGACAAGGGGAGGCCCTTGTCTCCGAACTTCCGATAAGCCGACGATATCCCACCGTAACCTGCTCAATTCTTCCTCCAGTTCTACGACCTTCTCATCGGTACGCAGTGTGGCACGTTGTATATTGCCAGGGCCAAAGGTCGTTTGTTTTGGTAGCCTGACCTCCCCCGGAGATTCTTCGCTCCCCCTACTTTTTGTGTGTTATCATTTTGAGGGGTTTGTTGGCCTACTAAGAAGAACACACCAAAAGGTATTTCTCAAAAAAATAAAGATGATTTAAAAGATTTATTAAAATTTATGGCCACGTCCAGGCACCACTTTTATTATAATTTAACAGTCAATGTTAACATAACTAAAGATTTAGATGAGACTTCAGAAATATTTAAATTTGAAACACCAGTAAGCTCAGTGTTTTTATTTAAAGAACAATGGGCAAAACGTCCCCACCCTTGTAACACTTTCAGCTATACATCAAATGAAAGCCCTTGAAAAGTGAAGCATTTTATTGTATGACAGCAAATCTGTCAGTCATGGGAGAACAGAGTTATTGAGGAGAAGAAAATAAAAATAATGAACGATAATACACACATCAAAAAAGTCTAAGCAACATGCATGATATTACAAATTTACCATTTATATTAATTTATTTTACCATTTATTTTAATTATAACGTTGTATTTTATTTTTAAAATAATATTTTTAGGGTTCTATGATGTAAAAATAACAGCTGTTTTCTTTATAAGTTCTTTTAATAACAGAAATTAACAATATTAGAATATACAGGTACATAAGAAACTAAACTTTTTTTTACAAATTGAAATTTCTTAAGAAAATGAATTTATTGTGAAAGAATAGGACAATTTAATACAAAGTATGGCCTCCTCTGCTATTCAGAACTTGTCGGCAACGATTATTCATTGAATTAATGAGACTGTTTATGTCATCTTGCGGTATTCGCTCCCAATGGAATTGTAGCAAATCCTTCAGCTGTTGGGTTGTTGTCACTCCGTCCAAGTCCTTGAAAACACGTCTCTGGAGCATGTCCCATGCGTGCTCGATGGGGTTGAGGTCTGGCGATTGTGCAGGCCAGGGCAATACCTGGATGTTCTCCGTTGCCAAGTATTCACTGGTTCGCCGAGCTGTATGTGAACGCGCATTGTCATGCATTAACGTAAAATCGGAGCCAAAGGTTTGTGCAAATGGATGGACATAAGGTCTGAGAATATCCTCAACGTAATTTTCAGCGTTCATGTTTCCATTTACAAAAACGAGCTCAGTTCGCCTGTTCTTCATAATACCCGCCCATACCATAACTGTTGAGCCGCTGTATGGATGAACTTCCTGAACGCACCTGAGTCTTTCAGTATTTCCGGGTCGACGGTACACTCGCACCCTTCTTGTATCAGGCCTAAACCCGAATCGCGACTCATCGGAAAACATAATTTTATCCCATTGTTCCTGGGTCCATGTTATGCGTTCTCTACACCATTCATTTCGACGAGCGCGATTCCCGTGACGTATCGGTGGGCACCTGATAGGGCGTCGAGCTCGTAGGCCGTACTCATGCAGTCGATTTCGCACAGTTTGGGGACTTACATCAACACCACTTGAATTTTGTAGCCTCAAACATATCTCTCGAGCGGTTAACATCGGCTGGCGTCTTGCAGTCAGTTGTATGTACCGGTCTTGCCGAGTGGTTGTACTCCTTTTACGGCCTGGATGCTGTTCAGCGGGTTCCCCTGTATTATTGTAGCGCTGCCAAAGACGACAAATAACACTTCTATGAATACCAAAATGTCGAGATACCTGAGATTGATTACTTCCCGCTTGCAACATCCCTACAGCTCTTTGCATTTCATCTGCCGTCAAATGACGTCGCTCCATGACGTAAAGAATATCTAACAATTCAATTTTGTCGCCAACTGTATTTAAATGGTTGGTAAAATTATAAAATCAAGACTAAAACGTAGCAATTAACATGCACTCAAATTCAAACAAATTCGCAGTCATTTGAATTTTATGAAAAAAAACAAAACATAATCGAAATTTTTTTTACACACACACTACCTATACCTACCTACCTACCTACCTACTTTTACCTATACACTTTGAGTGAGTAAATACTTAGAAATTAATTAATATAAATGGTAAATTTGTAATATCATGCATGTTGCTTAGACTTTTTTGATGTGTGTATTACATACTTTATGCTAATGTTTACTATGTAAGCACGATAGAGTCAAAGGCTATCTTACTAGTAGAGGGACCATACATCTAGAACATCCTACATCATCCAGAAAACCATGAATTTCGCTTTTCAAAAAAAAAAACCATACAGCTTTCATAAATATAAAAACTCTTACATCATATTAGCCAATTGATGTCCACTGCTGAACATAGGCCTCCTCCAAACATTGCCATCCTCATCCATCGGTTTCCCGCCGTCCTAACTAGGTCGTGGGACCACCGTGTGAGGGGTCTCTCCACCCTGCGCTTTCTGATAGGCGGTCGCCATTCTAGAACCTTTCAACCCCAACGGCTGTCGGTTCTCCGCGCTATGTCCCCTGCCCACCGCCACTTTAACCGGTCAATTCTGATCGCTATGTTCGTATGCACAGTTGGGTATATTAGAAATAACTGGACCTGACGCAGCTACTACTTCCAATGCAACAATAACGAGCTAATGCTAATCATTAATGAAAACCACGCACCTATTCATTATTTATTGCATGAAACTGATGCATTCATACTTCCACCCCGACACCGACTCCATTCATATCCCCACAAAGGTGATCACTGATTGGAAGAGGCTCGAGGAGAAACTCGCGTCTGTCGAATCCGCTCACCGAGATAGTAGTCCCGACAGTCTGGATACTGTAGTGGACACTGAGGCGGCGATCGGTGCCCTGACAGGTCGTGTCATTAATTAACAATTGCTCTTGGACAGTGGCTATGCTGGAAGACCTGCGCATGCAATTACCTGGAGAACTGCGTGATCTGTTGAGCCACAAGATCCCTGCCAAACGTGCCTACGACAGGTCCTTCAGCGAGTCCAATAGGGTTAGAATTAGACAGCTTCAGTGGCCTGTCAAAGTACGCATAAATGAGTTTCGTCAGTCACGATGGTATGCGCAATTGAGTGAGATCGAGCCTTCTTATCGCGCTTTCTAGCAGCTATCCCGATCGTTAACGAAGGACGTATACTATGCCTCCTTTGGTTAGGCCTAATAGGAGGCTAGCGTTCGAGTATGATGACAAGGCCGAATGCCTGGCCAACAGCCTCGAGGCCCAATACGCAGTTCTCCTCAAAGTAACAATCACGATATAATATCAATCAGACACACCAATTTCAAATATATGTCGACAGCGAAGTGAAACGGCGAACTTCTCTCCCGGAGTCACCGCTCAAGGCAGACAACGACGATATACCGTTGCTCACACCTACCGAGGTGAAAACCGTTATTAAACTTCTCGCCCCTAAAAAGGCACCCGGCTCAGAAAGAATAACAAAAATAGTCATCAATTTATTCCCCGAACGTCTTTTGGTCCTTGACATGCATCTTCAATGTCGCAATATCAAATTGTGTCTTCCCACAACAGTGGAAAGACGCCGTGGTTATCGGAATATCGAAACCCGACAAAAGAATTTCGAACCGGCTAGTTATCGACCTGTTAGTCTGAGTCGAGCCGTTTCCGAGCCTGAGGAACATAAATTCTGTCGTTTACTATTTCTGCAATGGTTGCTGAATAAAGAACATGTCCCTAATGGTTCTCTAAATGTTTAGTTTAGCAAAGCTAGCTATCCGAAAGTCAGGAAAATGTGTGGATGATTTTCTGGATGATGTAGGATAAGCTAGATGTATAGTCTGTCTACTAGTAAGATAGCCTATGTTTAGTTTAGCAAAGCTAGCTATTCGAAAGTCAGAAAAATGCTGTGGATGATTTTCTGGATGATGTAGGATGAGCTAGATGTATAGTCCGTCTACTAGTAAGATAGCCTGTGACTTTATCGTTCTTATTATAGTAAATATTAACATAAAGTATGTAATATTATTGTTTATTATTTTTACTCTCTTATCCTCAATAACTCTGTTCTCCCATGACTGACAGATTAGTTTTATACAATAAAATGCTTCACTTTTCAAGTACTTTCATGTGATGTATAGATGTAAGTGTTACAAGGGTGGGGACGGCTTCCATACAAAAATGCCCATTCTTCTTTTATCCTAACTTATTATATTCTTCCTATACTTATCACAACAAAACGCGGTAAGCTCAGGTTGCATCGTTATATGACAATACTGTCGCTTACTGGCCAATACATGTTATCGTAACAAATCAATTTTTCTTAAATTGTGAGGTTTCTAATCAAAATTTGATTTTTTGAGTAGGAATTTTTTTACGTCGCCAGTATTTTCGTGAAACAAGTAAGTTAAGCTCTTGTATCACGTTGATAGTAGGATTTGTAGCTAAGGATCTTGATTTAAGCCAAAATTTACCTGCGAGAAATATACGTCGAATTTGTAAAGGTTTAATGCATAATTCACTCTCCATAACATGAATAGGAGTAGTTCTAACAAAACCACCTACTATCCGCATTGCCTCATTCTGAACCTTATCTAATTTAAATAATTTTGATTTACATGCACTATCGTAAAGAAAACTACCGTAATCCAAGCGACTCCTAATTATCGAAATATATAGTCGTCTCAAATGTTTAGGGTGAACACCCCATCCAGGACCTGCTAGTACTTTTAAGACGTTCAAATATTTCAGTGATTTTTCATCTAGTTCATTGATGTGTTTATTCCATCCCAGAGAGCAGTCTAGCCACATACCTAAATATTTCACGTTGGGAACTTCTTGTATAAGTATATTATTAATTGATACAGAGCAATTCATTCTATTAATACATTTTTTAAATACACAAACACTGCTTTTTGACGGTGAAATACTCAATCCTAAATTTCCTAATGATTCAACTACAAAATTTAATGAACTCTGTAAAGAATTGCTAGCCTCTTCTAGATGTTTTTTTGATGTATACAATGCAAAGTCATCTGCGTACTGAGAAATGAAAACCCTGGTCACTGAGTTACAAATATTATATGTAGCAATGTTAAATAATAATGGCGAAAGTGGGTCGCCTTGGGCTAGACCTTGCGCAGTAGTTCGACTAATAAAACTATGATCCTGTTTAATTTTTAAATTTCTTTCAGTAAGAAAGTTCCACAGATAGTTACATATATTGGAGCCTGATCCAATTTGATCTAATATACCTAACAAGGAGTTTATATTTATATTATTATATGCATTATCTACGTCCAAGAAACACGCTACAGTAACTAAATCTTTTGAGAAACCTGATTGAATCCTTGTTACTAAACGTGTGAGACTATCCAAACTAGACTTCGTTTTCCTAAATCCTACTGTTTCTTCGGAAAACAAACCTTGTTTTTCGCAGAACCACTCTAACCTTCTATTTAAAATTGTATGAAATATTTTACAGACACATGACATCAAACTAATAGGACGGATAGATGTTAACAGGTTGGGATCGCGTCCTGGCTTAGGGATTGGAACGATACAAACATCTCTCCACTGTGAGGGAGTAAAACCCGTGGACAAACATATATTATACAAGTGGAGTAATACTCTCTTGCCTACAGTGGGCAAGTTTTTTATCATAGAAAATGATATTTCATCACATCCCGGAGCTGTATCACTAGTTTTAATACAAGATTCTAATTCGTTCATAGTAATTTGTGATTCTAACAAATCATTATGAGAAGTAAATATTGGTTTAAGGGGTAAAACATATAAGGGGCACAAACCTTTCAATAGCGACTCACTTTTTGTCGGATCTATGAATGAATGTTGGGTTCTGTTTCCTTTCACCCATTTCATTTTACTCCACATTTCACTCGCAGAAGACACTTCGTCTAGACTGTCACAAAATTTTTGCCAACCCTTTTTAGCTGCTTTCTTTATAAGTTTTTGAGAATCTTTAACACAAGTATTTAAAGTTATTAAGTTTGAAGGTGTAGGGTTTTTTCTAAAATTCGATAAGGCTAGTCTTCTTTTAGCTACTGAATGAGACAGCTCAGCATTCCAATATGGTTTAGGGGTGAATTTATTGCTAGGGTTTAAACTGTATTTTATACTAGGAATGGTATCATTTGCCGCTAAATTTATAGACTTAATAAAATTATTGTATAAACTTTGAGGTTCATCTGAAGTACTAAAATAAGCTAGTTTGTATTTTAGGTTAGTTTTATAAGAATTCCAATCGGCTAGTCTGAAATTACGCTTCTTTCCATAACATGGATAGCAGCTGTATGTATAAGAAATATTTATAACAAGATGGTCACTGCCCAGAGACTCGTTTGTGACTCGCCAGTTAAAGTTACAAGCTATGTCTGTAGAGACAAATGAAACATCAGGTGAACTTTGTTGCAAGGACCCTGCTACTAACTCAATACGAGTATGACTGCCATCATTTAACGAAATTACATTACAATCGCTTATAGCATCGTATATTTGAGAACCCTTTACATCTGTTTTGTACGACCATGTAAAATGATGAGCATTAAAATCTCCCAAGAATAAGGTTCTGTTACTAAATTGAGAAAATAGCATATCCCAGTCATTTCGCCGTGTAGATACCCACTGTGGACAATAATATTATTAATATCTATACAATTGTAAACTGTGACTTGACAAATCTGAATGTCTTTATTTGGATGAGAGAAATAACAAGAATTCGCCTGGATAGAATTATGGATAACTATACAAATACCGCCGTACCCGTCTCCTCTGTCTGCTCTAAATATTTTATAATTTTGAAGTTTAAAATTACTATTAGGTTCCAACCAGGTTTCACATACAACCGCAATATGAATTTTATTTTGAATTAATAATTGTTCAAACTCCAAACGTTTCGGCCTTATACTTTGTGCGTTCCACTGAATTATATTAATTTTGTTATTATCCATTAAAACAATTTAAAACCATATCTAATATTTTTTTACATAAAGGCATATAAGTAAATTTATTCATTAAAGTAGATAAAACCCATTCTATACAATCACTTAATATTAATTTAATTTTTTCAGCCCAATCATAACTCTTATTTACTATTATTTGTATAATGTTATTAATTAACGATTGAAACGACCTTATTTTATTAGACCTCGAATCCGGACTGGACTGTTTATTATGTTTTCTTTTCTCGCCAATATTGATATGGGAATCAGTAGTACCAGGTATGCTCCTCCCGTCATCACTACTACCATCGTCACAGGCTGCGTTTTGCACTTGAAACGGCCGACGCGGCTCCAAATTCTCCGCCTCATTAACTCATTAGTAATATTGGGTTTATCTGCGACTGTTGACGTTTTACTATTTCTTTTACTAGTTGTTTCTATATCTGACTCTGATGATGAATTAAGCTGGAACGTTAACTCTTTAGATGGATTACAGTGTTTCCTTTTTAATGTCTTGGTATTATTATGCCTAATATTTGTATATTTGTGTGTCTTAGCCGTAATTTCTGCGTACGATAAAGGACTCGACACTTCATTATGTGATATTATCGGCCCCCTGTTATCATTAACGCTAACAGTGCCATAGCTTGGATTATGTATTGGTGGTGGTGAGTATGGAGGTACATACATAGTTAAGGCACGCCTGTATGTACAATTAAATTCAGACATTAAGCTTCTTATTCTTTTTTCTTTAATAAATGCTGGACATGTTTTATCTAGGGACAAATGATTTCCCTTGCAATTGACACATTTAAAGGTAGTTTTTTCACAGTTCTCGTGGTCTTGTCCACACTTTGGACAAATAAGTTTTATAGAAGGACAGAACTTTAATGGATGACCGAAGCGCCAACATCGGGAACACTGTGTAACAGGGAATATAAAAGGTTCAACTTTTACATGTATATTAATCATTTTTATATATTCAGGCCGGGAACTTCCTTTAAAACATATTCTCACTGATTCAGTTGGTATCCAATTTTTATCGGGTCCTCTCCTGTTCTGTCTCATAACCGAAATAATATTACAATCATTACCATTTTTAATAGAAGATAATAATTCATCGTCTGATAGTTCCACGTCTATATCTCTTATAATACCATACGACATTCCTACTTCCCACGTCTTATACATTTTCCATCCTTTTTCTTTAAACAACTGACTGGATATTAATTTTTCTGACATGGATATATTCTCAAATGTTGCAATTATTTTATACGCATTTACATATTTAATACGATTGATACCCGATATGTTCGCCTCTTGAAATAATTTTGCTAAGGCAAATTGCTTTGGTAACTTTTCATTATGTGAAATACAGATATCAATTTTTTTTATTTTTACGTCTTTTCTCACCTGTGCATAAAAACCACTGCTCTTCCTTCTGCTTATGTATGTTCTGACTTTGTATAATATCTTCTTCTTCCATGCTGCTACCATCCAATTCCGTATTTTCCATAATATACATCACTCCTTGGTTATCATTTCCACTTTCGCTCATTTTCTATACAAACAAAAGGTCGCGCGAGCGCGCCTTTTACAACCGAAAATATGTACAATATTCGTAATTATAATTGTCTGGAATTTACACAAACGACTTTTTCACTATTAAAATCCGAGCACTAAATGTATATCAATAACTTATTTATCGAAAACTCACAAAAAATATTATTTTAAACAAAAAATAATTCCCGCCATTTTTACACATCTTGACACTCAAAGGTCATTCTGCCGAATGAAAACTTATTATATGTGGAGACTTTAATGTTAATATTTTAGAATGTAGCAAATTAAGTCTTAGATTGATAAATCTATTTAAATCATACAACTTACTTAATATGTTTATGGAACCTACTAGAATAACGTCAACTAGTGCAACATGTATAGATAATATTTTTACAAATATAATTCCTATTCAGAAATGTGTTATTAACAAATTAAATTCAGATCATAGTGGACAATTAATCCAATTCCATAATGTTAATAAAATAATATCAAAGAAGTATATTACTTGTGTACCGGTAACTGCAAACCGTTTGAACAATTTGAAAACAAAGTTACTTAGTATTGATTATTCATTTTTATTAAATATATCACATCCAAATGAAATGTATAACTCTTTTTTTACTTCTTTCATAAATTATTTAGTGAGATTTTTACCTCTAAAACATTTGCAGTTACTAATACATTGGTATTTAATGACTGGGCAACAGCAGAGTTACACAAAGATAGGCAATTATTATACAACTTATATGCAGAAAAATCAATTAACACTAGTGATGAGTTCAAAGAGTATGTAAAAGAATTTTCAAAAAATTTTAAAATCAACTGTAAAAATACCAAAGCACAATTTATAACCTCTAAGATAAGAAACAGTAATAATAAAGTTAAGACTACTTGGAATATAATAAATGAGGAAACAGGTCGGAAAAATCAACAACACAAAGACCTAAAATTAAAAATTGAAGATAAAATTATTGATTCTAATTTAGATATAGCGAATACATTTGAAAGATATTTTACAAACATTTCTATAGATATTACCAAATCTTTGAACTCCTCATCCAATGCAGCTATCACTCTCTTAGCAGAAAATGTACCAGAATGTAACAAAACTCTTAAATTTAGCCATGTTAGTCCACTTGAGATTATTAAAATCTTTAATTCAATAAGTGTTAAGAAAACAGCTGATCTATGGGGAATCTCTGTTAGCATTTTAAAAACAGTGATAGATGTTATAGCACCAGAGTTAGCTGTCATTTTTAATAATAGTATAGACTTAGGTATATTCCCTGATCTTATGAAACCTAGTAAAATAACACCTCTGTTCAAATCAGGTAGTACTCTAGATCCTACAAACTTTAGACCAATATCTGTGTTGCCTACGTTTAGTAAGATATTTGAAAAACTAATTCTTAATCAATTAATTAGTCATTTTAATGAGAATAAATTACTTCACGATAAGCAATTCGGATTTACACGTGGTCGTTCAACTACCGATGCCGGAGCTAATTTAGTAGAACATATATTTGAGGCCTGGGAAGAATCACAAGATGCTTTTGGCGTTTTTTGCGATTTATCTAAGGCATTTGACTGTGTCGAACACGAGACATTACTGGGAAAACTAGGTCACTATGGTGTTAGGGATTATGCTTTAGGTATTATTAGATCATATTTAAGCGATAGAGTACAAAAAGTAGATGTAAATGGTAAGCGTTCGCCTGGATCGGTTGTTAAAATGGGGGTACCCCAAGGCTCAGTACTAGGACCATTTCTATTTCTCATATATATAAACGATTTGCCATATTTAGTTAAAAAGAACCCCGAGATAATTTTGTTTGCCGATGATACATCCTTTATTTTTAAGATTAATAGACGACAACCTGCGGTAGACTACATAAATAATTCTCTTTTGGAAATAGTGTATTGGTTTAATTCAAATAATTTGTTATTAAATAAAACCAAGACAAAATGCGTAAAATTTACCTTGCCAAACGTACTTAATATAAATCCAATTGTTAAGATTAGTGATGAGGAATTAGAAATCGTTAACACTACAGTATTCCTAGGTATTACTTTAGATAGTAAATTACAATGGGGCCCCCATATTGAAAACTTGTCAGGTAGGCTTTCTTCAGCAGCATACGCAGTGAAAAAAATACGTCAGTTAACAGACATAGAAACAGCTAGGCTAGTTTATTTTAGCTATTTTCATAGTGTTATGTCGTATGGTATTCTGTTGTGGGGTAGTGCGGCTGATATCAACACAATATTTGTATTGCAAAAAAGAACGGTACGTTGTATATATAATATGGGCCCAAGAGAGTCTCTTAGAGATAAATTTAAAGTGATTAGGATTATGACTGTGCATTGCCAGTGTAGGCATCTTTACACTGCCCACAACACATTGAATATCAATAACAACATAAAATAACAACAATAGATTAAATATACACAACTTTAAATATACATCTTATTTTACCCTAACTAATTTTAACTATATACACTTTATACCTATTTACACTACCTACTGACTATTTTATATAATATACATATTTACTTTAACTTTATTTAACATTATGACATACCAGCTTGTCGATGCAAATTTTTATTGTAATTAGTTAAAGGTGATGTCCCATCCCTAATTACCGTTAGCATTGATGTTGAAGGACGCATCGCTTGCGCAGAGGTCAAGTTAGTCGTAATTGATCTTTGACGCGGAGTGCATGTCGCTCAGCCCTAGCCCGCCGAATTACGCGCCGCTAATTACTAAGTGTTAATTTGTATGCTTCTTATCTATTCTTCCTGAACTGTACTTACTTCTTGTGCTACTCTTATATCTGTGACTGTGCTTTCTATAAACCTATCGCGCCTTCTAAACTTTCTGTGTACTTGTGTATATACTGTGCTACTCTGGACATTATAACTTTTAATCGTGAGTCTTTACGTTTTATTTACCACCTGTACATATCTAGTAGGTTACCTAAAACCTACACTGGTGACCCCTGTAACTTGAACAATGTCACAAGAAAAAATTCCGGAAGAAACAAGTGGGCAACGCCCTGGCACTAGTGATGGGAAAAGGTCGATAAACAGCGACGTATTTCGAGTCGGCGTAAGAATTCCACAATTTTGGGCGGAAGAGCCTGACATCTGGTTTGCCCAAGTGGAGGGGCAATTCACCATTGCGGGCATTACAAGTGATCACACAAAATTCAACTATGTGATCGGGCACCTTGACAACCAACACTCAAGAGAGGTCAAGGACATTATTATTAGCCCGCCAGCGACTAATAGATACGAGAAGCTAAAAACGGAGCTTATCCGTAGACTAAGCGCATCCAGAGACAACAAGATCAAGCAATTGTTGATGCATGAAGAGCTCGGCGACCGCAAGCCTTCACAGTTCCTCCGCCACTTACAGAGTCTAGGCGATATTAATGTTCCAGACGACTTCTTGAAGACTATATGGATAAGTCGTCTTCCACATGGCATCCAGACTGTCCTTGCTGGCCAGCCAACTACCACTTCACTCGAAGATTTGGCTGACTTAGCGGATAGAGTGAACGATCTCGCCTCATCAACTCCGAAGGTAGCTGCAGTGAGTGATGTACCTGGATCCGTACTTACCGACCTGGTAAGCCAAGTGGCAGAGCTTCGTAAAGAGTTCCAGAAGCTGTCATCTGGCAGGAACAGCAGAGCTCCATCTCGTTCTTCACGTCACCAACACAACCGCAGCGCATCAAGACGTCGTTCCGACTCTAATTACCGCAAATTCCCGTTGTGTTGGTATCACGGGAAGTTTGGCGATAAAGCTGCACGATGTATGCATCCCTGCGACTACAAGTCGGAAAACTTCAAGGGCGGTCGGTAATGGCGACTGACGATTGCCCTTCTTCCACAACTGGTCGTCTATTCGTCGTGGATCAAGCATCGAAGACACAATTCCTGGTCGACACTGGTAGCGATTTGTGTGTCTTCCCAAGGTGTTTAGTACGCGATCGTCGTAACCGTACAGACTTTAATTTAAGTGCAGCAAACGGTTCCAATATTAGTACTTATGGTTATTTGTATTTAGAATTAGATCTAGGCTTACGTAGGACCTTTAAGTGGCGTTTTGTTGTAGCAGATGTTACTAAGCCAATTATAGGAGTAGATTTTTTAAACTTTTATAGCTTAATTGTTGATTGTCGTAACAAAAAACTCATAGATAGCTTAACCTCTGTTGCAGCTACTGCTACCGCTGCAAAGTGTTACGACGTAGCATCTGTGAAGGTGGTAACAGGCGAGACACGGTTTCACAAAATTCTTGATGAGTTTCCCGAGATTACTCGTCCAGCTGGTACACACCACACTACACCACATAACACACTACACTATATCCACACGACACCAGGACCTCCAGTTGCTTCCCCTCCTCGTCGCTTGGCCCCAGACAAGCTCAAAATAGCACAACGGGAGTTTCAAGCTATGCTGGCCAATGGAACAGCTAGGCCTTCTCAAAGTCCTTGGTCATCTCCACTTCACCTAGCTCCGAAAAAAAACAATGGATGGCGTCCTTGCGGGGATTACCGGAAATTAAATGCCCGTACAGTGCCCGACAGGTATCCAATCAAACACATTCATGACTTTAGTCATAGTATTTCAGGCTGTAAAATATTTTCAACTCTTGACTTAGAGAAAGCCTATAATCAGATTCCTGTCAGCCCTGAGGACATACCAAAAACCGCCATCACGACGCCATTCGGGCTTTATGAGTTTCCCTTTATGACGTTTGGTCTACGTAACGCAGGCCAAACATTTCAACGCTTTGTTGACGAAATGACCAGGGGCCTTGACAACGTCTACTGTTATTTAGACGATTATTTAATATTTTCTCGGACCCAGCAGGAACACGAGCAGCATTTGCGCGAGGTTTTTAAGCGGCTGAAGCAATACGGTATGCTGTTAAACACTTCCAAGTGCGTCTTCGGCGTCGATGAGGTAAGATTTTTAGGATACCGCATCTCCGAGCACGGTTGCAGACCCTTGGACACGAAGGTTCAGTCGGTACAAGATTTTCCCCTTCCTTCTAACGTACGGCAACTGAGAGCCTTTTTGGGTATGCTCAATTTTTATAGGAGATTTCTTCCGGAGGCAGCCCAAGTTCAGGCCCCATTGCATGCGTTGTTGGTAGGTGCGGCCAAAGGAACACAGCCCATTAAGCTATCCGGCGAAGCGTTAACGGCATTTCAAGCGTGCAAGGATAGCCTAGCTAATGCTACTATGCTAGCACACCCTGACTGTTCTTCCAAGCTCGCTGTAGTTACAGACGCGTCCGATAAAGGTTTGGGCGCAGTGCTACAGCAGCTTAAGAATGGTTCTTGGGAACCTCTAGCCTTTTTCTCCCGTAAATTAAGTGCCTCACAAACAAAGTACTCCCCTTATGATAGGGAGCTACTAGCTATATATGAGGCGATTAAACACTTCAGGCACATGCTGGAAGCAAGGCATTTTACTGTCTATACTGACCACAAGCCGATATGTTTTGCTTTTCACGAAAGAAAACATAACTGTTCGCCTAGGCAGTATAGACACCTTGATTTCATTTCCCAATTCACGACAGATATCAGACATATATCTGGCAAAGATAATGTCGTAGCTGATACTCTGTCGCGAATTGAGGAACTGGCAGTGCCTATTGCGCTTGATACTCTAGCTCAAGTTCAAGAAGCTGACCCAGAACTTGTAAAGCTTTTGCGTGAGGGTTCTTCCCTCCGTTTAGAGAAGTGTAATACGCCTGGGAGTTTATTGCCCGTGTACTGCGATGTAAGTACACCAATTTCCAGGCCTTATATTCCCCAGCCTTTAAGAAAACAGGCATTTGACAGCCTACATTCCCTTAGCCATCCTGGTGCCAATGCCTCAGCTAGGTTAGTAGCGGAAAGGTTTGTTTGGCCTGGCATCAGAAGAGACTGCAGAGAGTGGGCTCGCGTCTGCTTGCATTGTCAACGTGCGAAGATTCACCGGCACGTCACAGCTCCAATTGGCACCTTTCGTTTACCGCGTGCTCGATTCAAGCAGGTCCATATTGACCTAGTTGGCCCCCTGCCACTGTCAAACGGATACCGATACTGTCTCACAGCTATAGATCGATTTACACGATGGCCTGAGGCAGTACCCATTCAAGACATAACGGCTGAAACGGTGGCAAAAGCCTTATTATCTTTTTGGATATCTCGGTTTGGCTGTCCCATAGAAATTGTTACAGACCGTGGACGGCAGTTCGAGTCAGCCCTGTTCGAAAATCTAGCTAAGCTCGCTGGTTTCGAACATAAAAGGACGACTGCCTACCACCCTGCCTGCAACGGCTTAGTTGAGAGGTTTCATCGCCAACTTAAGGCCGCAATTGTCTGCCATGCAGGAGACAGGTGGACAGAGTCCTTGCCGTGGGTCCTGTTAGGCATTAGAACCGCATATAAGGCAGACATCCAAGCCTCATCGGCTGAACTTGTATATGGGGAGCCCTTAAGACTTCCTGGTGAGTTCTTTGAACCAACCACAGGCGGTAGCACCGATTTATCCGATTTCTCTGCTAGACTCAGAGTCTTCGTTGATAAACTACGACCTGTACCAGCCTCACGCCATAGAAGACCAAAAGTATTTGTTTTTAAGGAACTTGAATCCTGTGACTACGTCTTTCTCCGCGAAGACGCGTCACGAGGAGCCCTTCAACCAGCTTACTCAGGTCCACACAAGGTTCTCACCAGAGGAGACAAGGTATTTAAAATTTTAAAAAACAATAGCGAAGTTACCGTTTCTATTGACAGACTGAAACCGGCTTTTATTTTGTCTATTCGCGATGAGAGTCCAGAGCCAGAGCCACAAGGTTATCAAACTCGTTCTGGTCGAAGAGTGAAATTTCCAGATTTTTATCGCCCTTGACGGTCTCTGGTGGGGGGTGGTGTAGGCATCTTTACACTGCCCACAACACATTGAATATCAATAACAACATAAAATAACAACAATAGATTAAATATACACAACTTTAAATATACATCTTATTTTACCCTAACTAATTTTAACTATATACACTTTATACCTATTTACACTACCTACTGACTATTTTATATAATATACATATTTACTTTAACTTTATTTAACATTATGACATACCAGCTTGTCGATGCAAATTTTTATTGTAATTAGTTAAAGGTGATGTCCCATCCCTAATTACCGTTAGCATTGATGTTGAAGGACGCATCGCTTGCGCAGAGGTCAAGTTAGTCGTAATTGATCTTTGACGCGGAGTGCATGTCGCTCAGCCCTAGCCCGCCGAATTACGCGCCGCTAATTACTAAGTGTTAATTTGTATGCTTCTTATCTATTCTTCCTGAACTGTACTTACTTCTTGTGCTACTCTTATATCTGTGACTGTGCTTTCTATAAACCTATCGCGCCTTCTAAACTTTCTGTGTACTTGTGTATATACTGTGCTACTCTGGACATTATAACTTTTAATCGTGAGTCTTTACGTTTTATTTACCACCTGTACATATCTAGTAGGTTACCTAAAACCTACACCAGTATATATTTGAAAATTTAATGTATGTACACAAAAATATAAACAAATATAAAAAAATGAGTGATATACACAATGTTAATACAAGAAATAAAAATAAACTTGCTGTTCTCCACACTAGGCTTCATAAAATAAGTAATTCTTTCGCTGGTAATGGTATTCGTTTTTATAATAAGCTCCCTATGGAAGTTAAAGAATTGTCAATTAATAAATTTAAATCTTTCATTAAACATAAGTTAATATTGAAATCATATTACAGTGTAAAGGATTACTTGAACGATAAAAATGCCTGGATCTGAATTGTCCTGTTTTCTTAATAAAATATTTGTGAAGTGATCACCTAAAAGAGCGATAGGAACCCAGCAGAGTTTCTTGTGGGTGTCTTCTCTGTCATGGTAGTGTTCCGAACCCTCAGTAAACTTAGCCGTTAAGTTAGACGTGCTGTGATCACTATAAAAACTCCGACGTTCATAAATGTCATTGACGTGACTTAGATGAAATAAAATATTTTTTCATTTTCATTTTCATCTGTTTAAGAACTCCGACGTAGGTACCTATCTGTCAGTCCCATAGGTTAGTGGGTGTTTACAAAGAGTTCCCATGATAATACGGTGAGTTATTTTGTAGTTAGAACAAAATGTAAATGAGACTACTATAATTCATTTGCAAAACGTTATTACTTTAAGTAAAGTAAGAGAGTTTTCACATGAAGCTTTACCTACCTATATCCCGAGGCATCGCGACTACCTACCTAAGAGTGTGAAAAGAAGAAAGACAATGGAAAAAAATGGTAGGTACTCGAGGCGTGCCTTGAACCCGCGTCTCTGGACTATACGCGTCCAGCGCCATGATCTCTAGGCCACCCATGTACCCGATTTTATATAAATGCCTTTTAAATTTTAGTCAATTATTGATTAGCTTATTCATCCGATTTTACTTAGAAAAATCTATCTAAACAGTGATTAAATTTAAGAGGCGTTTATGAGTAAAGATCTCAGTCTTTCTATTGCAAGCAATGCCGTTGAGAAAATAATCTACCCACGACGATGTCTGAAGTCTTTTTGTTTTAACTTTATTTTGATTTAAAAATACAGCGTTTCTTAGAAAAGTCGACTACTTATTTATACAAGTTTCCTATTAACGCCTTCGTGTTAGTTAAATGTTAAAATTATTAAAGAACTTTGTTGTAATAAAATGCTTTAAAAACGCACTTGTAAAACGAGATAAGATTATGACGTAAAATGTAGCAAGTAAGTGGTAGCTAATAATTAATTGTAACGCAATTAGTTTTGATCATCTGGCCTTACTTTTAGGATTTGAACGACATGCAACATGGGCCTACCCTATAACACGCAGGAAAGGCAGCAGCTAACCTCCTTGTATTTAAAGTCTTATTATGTCCCACTTACACACCTATTAATGTCCCACTGCAGTTACCGGCCTCTTCCCATGACGCACAGTGGTCTGAAAACCGAGCTTCCCTTTCATAGAAAGTTAATGTGGGATTTTCATGAAACCAAAATTTGGAACGTGTCAGATATACATTACTTTAATGCCTATTGCAGTATGAATGATTTTAGTTACGCCGCGCCAGAGAAAAAAAATATTTAGTTTTTTTTTGTATGGGAGAAATTACATAAAGTACATTTTCTTGCGACTGATTGAAACTGACAGGCTGGTACTCATACGAGCTATTGCCGCTCTTAGGGCGATTAAGTTGACATACCACTTGTGCACCTTTAGGCGCCGCTTCACACGTAGGATTTTTTTGAAATTTCGAATTTTCGATATTGAATTTTTTAAGTATGTGACGCATTTAAATTAAGTTGGTACGAAATTTGGAATAATATATTTATAATATATCGCAAACACGCGCCTAATGTTCAATAACTTTAACTAAAAAAATAAGTTAACGTTAGAAATTTGTTTTTTTTTACGAATACTAATTAGGGCACTGTAACTAATATTTGTCTTAAATAACGTTTTACAATAGTAACCTTATTAGCTATCGCACCCACTTAGCTAATAAGGTTACTATTATATACTATTAATGAGTTTTACTATAAAGTCAAGCTGTTAAAATAAGGAATAAAACACAATTTCAATATTTTTCTTATAATTATGTATTTTAAAATTTAACACGATTAAAAACTGTTCTAAAAAAAAGTTTTTAAAATAATTTAAGAGCTTACAGATAACTTAATTTGGTTAGAATGTACATTTTTGAAAGATACGTCTTTACAAATGTCTTATTTATCTAGTCTTAACATTAAATCATAATAACATCGATATATTGAAAAAACGCATTAATAATTATCATTAAAATATAATAGTAACCTTATTAGCTAAGTCACCCACTTAGCTAATAAGGTTACTTTTATATACTATTAATTATATTGTATAGACGTATCTTTAAGAACTGTACATACTAACCAAATTAAGATATCTGTATTATTCAACTAAGTTTGAATAATATATATGACGTAGTTTTAGCTATTAAGTTCTTAAATTATTTTAAACTCTTTTTTAGAACAGTTTTCAATCGTGTTAAATTTTAAAATACATTGTTATAAGAAATTTTTTTAAATCGTGTTTTATTCCTTCTTTAAACAGCTTAACTTTGTAGTAAAACTCATTAATAGTATATAAAAGTAACCCTATTAGCTAAGTGGGTGACTTAGCTAATAAGGTTACTATTATATTTTAATGATAATTGTTAATGCGTTTTTTCAATATATCGATGTTATTATGATTTAATGTTAAGACTAGATAAATAAGACATTTGTAAAGACGTATCTTTCAAAAATGTACATTCTAACCAAATTAAGTTATCTGTAAGCTCTTAAATTATTTTAAAAACTTTTTTTAGAACAGTTTTTAATCGTGTTAAATTTTAAAATACATAATTATAAGAAAAATATTGAAATTGTGTTTTATTCCTTCTTTAAACAGCTTGACTTTATAGGAAAACTCATTAATAGTACATAATAGTAACCTTATTAGCTAAGTGGATGCGTTAGCTAATAAGGTTACTATTGTAAAACGTTATTTAAGACAGATATTAGTTACAGTGTCCTAATTAGTATTCGTAAAAAAAACAAATTTCTAACGTTAACTTATTTTTTTAGTTAAAGTTATTGAACATTAGGCGCGTGTTTGCGATATATTATAAATATATTATTCCAAATTTCGTACCAACTTAATTTAAATGCGTCACATACTTAAAAAATTAAATATCGAAAATTCGAAATTTCAAAAAAATCCTACGTGTGAAGCGGCGCCTAAAGGTGCACAAGTGGTATGTCAACTTAATCGCCCTAAGAGCGGCAATAGCTCGTATGAGTACCAGCCTGTCAGTTTCAATCAGTCGCAAGAAAATGTACTTTATGTAATTTCTCCCATACAAAAAAAAACTAAATATTTTTTTTCTCTGGCGCGGCGTAACTAAAATCATTCATACTGCAATAGGCATTAAAGTAATGTATATCTGACACGTTCCAAATTTTGGTTTCATGAAAATCCCACACTGACTTTCTATGAAAGGGGAGCTCGATTTTCAGACCACTGTGTGACGTAGGGAAACGTGGCCTACTAACACCGCGCTGGCCATACGGATTAGTAGGTATAGGTTTTAATTTAAAGTTTTCTTTTTTTTATTTCGTAAAGATAATAATCACGGATAGTCCCTTAGTCGGTTTTTACGACACCCATGAGATGAGATGGGGTGGTGACATATTGTATTCTTACTCCGTCACCACACGGAGATTCTTTTTAAATAAAATAAGATTTCTCCTAAATATTTTAGATAAAAAGGTTACTCCGAACAACAATAAAAGTTTGACAATGAAACATTGTTTTGATGTGCAATTGTTTTACTTATGCCATTTAATAAGAACAATAACGCCTACACGCGGTCATGACTATAACTCTTCTAAACTAGGATTAACTATAGTGATATTACGTGAAAATATAAAGGAATTGTTCTTAGTTTGATAATATTATGTTTGATAATGTAAGGCTGACTAATGATATAAGCGTCAGAATACAATATATTATGATAATTATGAATGTATTTTAAAAAAAAAACATAATTAAGTATATTTGTGCCTTGTCTAATGTCCATAGTACAAGCTCAGCTTTCATACTCGGTCGTTCAGTAAAGTAAAATTAAATATAAATTTTTTCTAGGAGTAATTTCTTGTTCTTTGAAAAAAAGGTATACTTACGACTGCTAAAGGTATAGTCGAAAACTAAATGGCCTTATCACCTCTAGAGTTATTGTTAGTTGCATGTCATAAAACTATTAGGTTCAATATCGCACAACAAAACATCAGCTAAATCATGACGCTACTTTGACATATCAGTTCTCTTGTATTAGCAAATAGTCGTTAGGTATTTATAAAAACAAATAGTAAAGTCAACGTTATTGACTGTTACTAGAGCATATTTACGGTAAAACGTTTTATTCAAATGAATTTCTCTCTTTTTTACTTCTATGTCCATCCCTATCATTTCTTGCATGACGTCAGTGGCGCATATTTCAATTTAAAGTTTTCGTTATTATATAATATAAAACAAATTAGGGTAAACCACCTAATCGTTAGAATTCTTACAATTATTGGAACTTAAGAGTTAAAAGTGAGTAAAAAGAAAGAAAACACTATAGATTATTCAAGTTCAAATATTATTTATTTAATATTTTTATTATATTTTATTTATTTCATGTGTCAACATAGCAACAATAAATTGATCAGAATCTTTTTATTGGCATTAGTGCCAATAATATTTATTTAATACTATTCAATAACATAATAATGATTAAGTATAAGCAAAGATTAAAGTATTTTATCATTTTATGATATTTTATATTTTAGTCTGACACGAAGTCCACTCTTAAGGTGCCAACAATTGGGTGGCTTACCAGCCAATATTTAAATTCTACATTTTCAGTTTTTCTGAAATATGACAAGCTTGTAATGTCATAAGTAACAAGTGACATTAGTTTTAAATTATTTAATGGTTTTTCATAGTTTTTCACATACAAACTCTACGGTTTAATATAGTGACATTTGTATTGTGTTAGTAGATATTATTATTTATTGCGTTGAAGTGAAAGTTTTAAGTAGATTGCACTTTTAATCTAAGCATAGTTTTGATTACGGTCAACCAATGACGTCAAGCTCACGCATAAATATTAAATACCGATCTTAATGAATTTGAATTATGATAGAATTTTTTGTCAAAACTGATAAAGCCATTACGTTTTCGGGTATACCTAAAAACATAAAAAATACAGTTTAATTGAGAATATACTCCACTTTTGGCAGTCTGTTCAAAAGATATACCATATTATTACCAAGTTTAAGTTCACGATTAAGTTCTCAACAACATCAAAGTTAAAGTTCTCCGGGCAAAGTAAGCATTAAGTCAGCAATCTCTGGTGCATAATATTCTTATTCAATTTTGCATGCTCCGTTTAGATCAAAACACACGCTTGAATGTTCATTTAGTTCTCGACCTCATTCCTAACAATCTCACCTATGTTTAAAGGCAAAGATTTACTATACCTGACACGTTATAATCTATGTCTTAAGAACATGTAATTTCTCTATATCTATCTCGCTTGGACTTACGGGTCTTTTAGTCTTATATTATATCTTTTATCTCTTTTTGGAGTACTCAGAAGAAAACGTTTCAGGTATAAGGGACAAATAAATGTCTCGACACGTGTTGCCAGCGACACGTCGGGTAAAGTAGCGCGACGCTGCCGGACTATGTTCGACGTGTCTGGCAACATTTTTTTATAGGACAACGCGACTTTCTGACGTCTTTGCTTGACATGTCGCCAACACAATGACATGTCGTAGAACCTTTGTCCCCTAGTGAATCTTTGCCTTAAAACTCTATACACTTTCAGACAGTCAACTGTTTTCATTACAAAAGGGATAATCCCATTCCCGTCTAGTAAAGTAGTCTTTAGTTTAAAAGCTAATCTAGCGAAAGCATTTTCTTTAAAATAACTACTATTAACTTGAAAGTAGGTACACTTAAGATTCATTTCATTGAGTAAATTTTGAGTTAGAGTGCGGTTTTCTAATAAAAACTTAATTAGAAGAAGAGATTAAACTGTAATAGTGGTTTCTAAGTCGGACTTTCTAGTAAGTTAGGATTGTGTAGGCGTTATGCGCTGTAATATTTTTCTTTTTAATATCATTCTAATAGAACTCGACAAAGGTAACGATACTAATATACACTTCGAATCTTTTTGTAATTATTTTGATAACGATTTGCTTTGAGAATATAAATTATTTCTTTGCTTTAAATTTAAATAAATTTAATAAGTAATTTGCGTCCGTTTGGTGATGCGGGTCTAAAATTTATTTATTTATTTTATTTATTTATTTAATCATCATACATTATTCTTACAGGGTACGCCCTAATACAATAATGTAGCTAATACTTAAAATTATTATATATCCATATTAAAATCTTATATCCAATCTAATATATAATAACTGTTTTACCTACTTAATAACATAGTACAAATAGTGACGTTTTTGTGAAGTCACTCAATGTGCAACAGAATATATCTATGGTGTCTGCAAAATACATGACGTCCTCGGTGTATGTCCTTATCCTTGGGGGTATAGTCAAATCTGTAACCTTATTAGAAATTGTATAATATAATGTTAGAAGGTAGGATAGTCACATTGGTGTGACAACCTGGTGTGACCACGAGTCCGGCCCCACTTAGCTTCATCACGCGGTGGACCGACGACCAGATCAAGTTTGTGATAATGAATATGATATAATATCCTAATAAGTATATAGTTCGATCATACGTTTAAAATCTAAAAGTCATAAAATAAAACTTCTTTCATTTCCCATTTGTATTTCCCTTTTACTCCAGTAAAATAAGCATTCAACCTCGGAATGGAAGCGAATAAGCTGTAAATTTGCATAAAACTTTGTTTTGGTGTACTAATGACTGGTAGAAAAGTCTCATATGATCACGTGTCTGCGTCATAAGTTATTCAAGGTCAAAGGTCACG
This sequence comes from Schrankia costaestrigalis, assembly GCA_905475405.1. Lineage (NCBI taxonomy): Eukaryota > Metazoa > Arthropoda > Insecta > Lepidoptera > Erebidae > Schrankia > Schrankia costaestrigalis. Next base: position 8,774,303 of record FR997843.1, on the reverse strand, counting down.
AAAATCAGTTTTTTCCCATTATCTCGTTTTCTATGGGAAATACGCATTTAACGTCATTATAAATATTGTAGATCATAAAATTGTCTACAAAAAATATCTGAACACTTTTCTCCTAAAAGGCATCGCTTTCGAGATATCGTGACTTTAAAGCGCAGGAAAGTCGTATTTTCGACTATATGCACACACTAGCTTTTTCCCGTGATTTCGCTCGCGTTTATAAATATTATGAAAAATAAGGCTTATTTCAATATATAGTAGCATATGCATGCTTGGTCTCAGCCTAATCGGTTTGAAATTGACAAGGTTACATACAAACTTCTATCCCCTATCTTATCCCTTTAGGGGTAGAATTTATCAAAATCCTTTCTTAGCGGATGCCTACGTTATATCATCTACCTGCATGCCAAAATTCAGCTAGATCTGTCCAGTGGTTTGGGCTGTGCGTTGATAGATCACTATGTGGTAGGAGTATTCCTACTGGAGAAACCACGTTAATAAAAACCGCCGAGCTTTTTTTTGAGCTTGATTCAATGTACTGTTGTATTTGATTTAATGTTGGTGCAAGATCGGCCTTATCTACCTCAGAGGTGGTGCGGAAATCTTCTATTTATATAAAACTCAAAGCTGACTGACATAGTTATCTATCAACGCACAGCCCAAACCACTGGACAGATCTGGCTGAATTTTGGCATGCAGGTAGATGATATAACGTAGGCATCCGCTAAGAAAGGACTTTGATAAATTCTACCCCTAAAGGGATAAGATAGGGGATGGAAGTTTGTATGTAACTTTGTCAATTTCAAACCGATTAGGCTGAGACCAAGCATGTATATGCTACTATATATTGAAATAAGCCTTATTTTTCATAATATTTATAAACGCGAGCGAAATCACGGGAAAAAGCTAGTGTGTGCATATAGTCGAAATTACGACTTTCCTGCGCTCTAAAGTCACGATATCTTGAAAGCGATGCTTTTTAGGAGAAAAGTGTTCAGATATTTTTTGTAGACAATTTTATGATCTACAATATTTATAACGACGTTAAATGCGTATTTCCCATAGAAAACGAGATAATGGGAAAAAACTAACTTTCGTGACATTTGACCTTGAATAACTTATGACGCAGACACGTGATCATATGAGACTTTTTCACCCGTCATCAGAACATCAAAACAAAGGATTATACGAATTTACAGCTTATTCGCTTCCGTTCCGAGGTTTGCCCCTATTTAAGCCTTATTTGACTGTACTATTTAAATTTCAGACGAATTGCATGGACCGTGATCACGGGCGGAATGTATTTTGAGATTTTTAATGCGTGATCGATCCGTTTACCTGTTAGAAAGTTATGATGGAAAACGCGAATCTTTCAAAATAGTAGTAGCACTGAAAGGGTAATAAATATCTTGTCTATATCTACACTAATATTATAAAGAGGTAAAGTTTGTGTGTTTGTGACGTTGTAGGGGGTAATCTCTGGATCTAATGAACCCATTTTAAAAATTATTTCTGTGTTGAATAGTCCATTTATCGGGGAGTGCCATAGGCTATATTTATAGTATCACGCTATGACTAATACGAGTGGAGCAGTAATGAAATATGTTTAATAAACGGACGCATTTATTTGCCGTCCAACGAAGTGGGCATGGGTCAGCTAGTTAACAATAATGCACATAAGAACTACTAATTTATTCTATGTATGTAAAGACCCCGCTGTCTTAATAAAATATTTATATAATTATAAACATAAAATATACACAGAGTAAGTTAAATACCCATTTTCTATTACAAGCAATGTTTAATTTGTGCGAGGATAAAACCCTGTTTCTCTAACGTGGCAAGGTCGTATGCTAATTATTTCGCCCTCAGGTCGTCAAATTTTAATTGTAGCTTAGTATTTTTGATGCATTTTCAGTCCGACATTTTTTTAAATAACAAATTTACCAGATTGTTGGTTTATTCAGCAAGCAAATACCACGTAAAATAATACGCCCGCTTGCTTCTCCGTGTGGTTACGGAGTAAGAATACAATATGTCACCACCCCATCTAATCCTATGGGTGTCGTAAAAACCGACTAAGGAACTATCTGTGAATATTATCTTTACGAAATAAACAGCAGGAAAACTTGAAATTAAACCTTTTAAACCAATCTGTCTGGCCAGCGTGATATTAGTAGGCCAAGTGGACACTTGGCGAAATGGAGTGTCCACTTGGCCTACTAATACCATGATACGGATACGGAGGGATCTCCGTCATGGGAGGAGGCCCGTCCCTGCAGTGGGGAATTAATGGGCTGTTATGATGATGATGACTAAATGAACTGCTTACTCCTTTCTTACCTTAAATAATTAAAATTTCGTCAAAACACATATTATATCTGTTAAAAAAAAATATTACTACGTGTTTGTAAAATCCTATGTGAGAAAAGACAAAGAAGATTCATAAAACTATGTATCCGTTCACAAAGCCGTATTTCATATTACAATACACAACCGTAAACTGCATTACTTCCACAATAACACGAGTTATTTGTATTAGAGGTAGAAAATACCGTGTATCTCGTTGTTTAGATAAACTAGAAACTACAAAGAAATGTCGTACAAAGGATATCATTATAATTTCATTTTTAAAGGCTCATTAGAATATATTATCCGTGTGGTGACGGAGTAAGAATACAATATGTCACCACCCCATCTCATCCCATGGGTGTCGTAAAAACTGACTAAGGGAATAACCGTAACTATTATCTTTACGAAATAAAAAGAAGGAAAACTTGAAATAAAACCCTATACCAATCCGTCTGGCCGTCTGATTAGTAGGCCAAGTAACCCTCCGTCACGGGAGGAGGCCCGTCCTTGCAGTGGGACATTAATGGGCTGTTATGATGAGAATATATTAACTAAGAGTATCTACAAGTATACACAGTGATAGAAAACAACATAGAAAAGGATGCCACACTTAACAACGTCAAGCGGACAGCAACAACAATGTTTAAAACTAACTTAAAATCAATATAGTCTCTTCGTCCGAATGGTAACGGAGGTCCGTGTGGTGATGGAGGTCCGTGTGGTGACGGAGTAAGAATACAATATGTCACCACCCCATCTCATCCCATGGGTGTCGTAAAAACCGACTAAGGGACTATCCGTGAATATTATCTTTACGTAATAAATAGAAGGAAAACTTGAAATTAACTGAATGAATAAACTTGTAATAAATAGAAGGAAAACTTGAAATTAAACCCTATACCAATCCGTCTGGCTAGCGTGGTATTAGTAGGCCAAGTATCTCTCCGTCACGGGAGGAGGCCGGTCCCTGCAGTGGGACATTAATTGGCTGTTATGATGATGAGTCTTTTCGTCTTCAGTCGATACTTTAAATGAAAGGAATGTGATCAGCATCACAATTATGTAGAGCTTTTTAACAACCGTAATATATAAAACTTATTGCTTGGTGCTCCCACCTTTATGTACTACCTGCATAACGCTACCTTTATCATTGAATAATAAAATCCTTGGTTCTACTATGGTTATGTATAGTATGCAATGGTTGCAGCGCCTAATTACAGTTATCTACAATGTTAAAAACACGTCAAGAAAATGCAGCAGTAGAGTTTGTTGCGCCGCTTTTTCTCTACTAGCGTTTTGGAGGCGGTGGTAAAGTTTTGAAATGTATCTAAACTTAGATTAAGTACGGCCTCGGTGGCGCGCCGGTAGAGCCAGCGGCTGCCGCGCATGAGGTTGTGGGTTCGATCCCCACGCAGGACAATAATTTGTGAGATCCACAAATTATTGTCCTGAGTCTGGGTGTTCTATGTGTCCGTTAATATTGATGTTTGTAAAAGTCCCCGCAACACAGGGCATGATCCCTAGTGCGGGAGTTGTCTTTTTAAAGAGATTTTAAAGAGAGAGATAAGTAGTTTAAAGGACGTCAAAAAATATATAATGAAAATTGTATCTATTTTGATTAAAGCGTTTTTGACTTTGACTTTAAAAGCAGATGAATTTGATACAAACTAATAGGTAGCAGGCACAGGACCACGTAAATTGGATATATTTGGAGGATGCTTATATCCACCAGTTGACGGTAATTGGCTGGTGATGTAGCTACAGGTGATAGGCCGCGCGATATTACTCCTTCAGTATTTTCAACCACGACAAGCGGTCTGCTCCTGGATTTGTAGGTCAGCTCTTCACCTTGTGAGGCCATGAGAGGAATATTTTATGATATATGGTTCACAATAAATTTATGCGCGAATCTAACTTGCGACCTCTACGCAATCATGTACTGTAACCACTACGCCGCAAAATTCTTTTAATGTCTATAGACATAATCCTAACAAAGGCTCAATAGTATTTTAATGTAGCACTAAAACCCTTACTCCTCCGTGTGGTGACGGATCTCATCCCATGGGTGTCGTAAAAACCGACTAAGGGACTATCCGTGAATATTATCTTTACGTAATAAATAGAAGGAAAACTTGAAATTAAACCCTATACCAATCTGTCTGGCCAGCGTAGTATTAGTAGGCCAAGTATCCCTCCGTCACGGGAGGAGGCCCGTCCCTGCAGTGGGATATCAATGGGCTGTTATGATGAAAACCGTTACAGCTCGTTCAAAGTAATCTTATTTTCTAGTAACATATTAGTGTTAATTAAAAGCTCAATAAGCACAAGGTCTCATATTAATTGATTCTGAAAGCGATACTTAATTATTTATTAGTATTCTGAATACTGTTCTATATAAACATTGAATTTGGCGTAATGTAGGCTTGCTAATAATTTATGAATACGATACCCGACTTTGTTTATGTTCGCTTTACCTGAAAAGGTTGAATTCGGTTCGACATTTACTCTCTTTGTCAAATGTCTATGGTGATTAATTAACATGAATATTGTAATAATATATGTAATTGATTATTGGTAAAATAGTGAGCTAGATATTATAATAAGAAACGGGTACAATGGGTAAAGTATTATTTTCTCAATGTACCTGAGATGTAAAGAGCCGCTGTTGTTATCTATATCTAAGTATACTAATATTATAAAGAGGTAAAGTATGTGTGTTTGTGATTGTAGAGGGTCATCTCAGGATCTAATGAACCGATTTTAAACATTCTTTCTGTGTTGAATAGTCCATTTATCGGGGAGTGTCATAGGCTATATAAGTATCACGCTATGACTAATAGGAGTGGAGCAGTAATGAAATATATTTAATAAACGGACGCGATTTTTTTGCTCCTTTCAACGAACTGGGCACGAGTCAGCTAGTTCATTCATATTTTTACAGTTAAAAAAGTACTAGGTATAATTACATAATATGCATCAAAATTTAAAATTAATAGTAAAGCTTTTAAATATATTTCAAGCCTTATATTGTTTATAAAGAAAACAAGACTACTAATTCAAGAGCTTTAAACTAAGGGCAATGACTGGGAGTTTATAGACGCAGAAATATAAAAAAAAAGTTGTCAAAAACCGTTTCTAAGATATTTTAGTATCTATAAAAATTTTATCATAAGTGTAAGCTCACTTATTATTTTTAATAATAATTGTGTATCTACTTTTAGTGAATTATTGTCTTTGCAAATGATGACGTTATTGATTAAAATAATCAAAAGTCAACAATAAAGAAAGTTGTTGATAGTTATGTGTTTATTCAAGTAATAAACTGTTAATTTATGTAGTAATTTGTTACAAATGTATTTAAGAAATCATTTAAACAGATAAATCATGATGTTAAGAATTTAGATGTGAAATTAAGTCAGTGTATTGTCAATGCTGCGGCTTATCAACAAAGCGTCGGCGGCCATGCCACATCCGTATCAAAACGGGAAAAACAGACAGTTGTATTTTACAATATTTTTTGGGAAAGTGATAATAATATACATGTTAAAGTAAACCGGTTTTTATTCCCGCACCCTGCATAACTAAACTAGACCATAATAACAATTTAATCATAAGTAATTGTAGCTGGTGTTAGAGAGGTCCTATACGGTTCGTCTCTACATTTGATGCTTTATCTCATAAAAGGATATTATAACAGCCAACTTGTTATGTTTAACTACTTAAAACTTAGTGTATTAGATTATTTTAACGACGTTTATTCTAATTAAGAATAAAATGTGATTACCAACAAGAACATTCACGAGATTTTCTAATTTAAGTAACTTTTTACATCGTATAGACGTTATAATGTTTATGCGATATAAAAAGTAATAAAAATAATGAATTGAGTACAAACGAATAAAATTTAAAATTTTCTAATTAACAGTGTTATGTTGTGTTATAAATTTAATGTAATGAAGGTATGTCTACTTTATAGTAATGACACTAACAATAATAATAATCAATGGGGAGTATATCACGTCTCTCCGATTTTTCGTCAACATAGCTGATAAGGGTTAGACTCTCACACAATGCAACAAGTAAACCCAGACAATGCCTGATAGGCTGTAGTGTGTCAGCTTTATTCAACCGGCATATTACTACTACAGTTAGTGTCAACAATAATCAACTAATTACAAAGATCGAGGACAAAATTAGAGATCCGCTTTGTTAAATTTTATTTGTCCGAAAAGCTGTCATTCTTTTAGATACGTGTATATTTAGATTCAGTCGCATAAGTCTATTCCAACAGCGGTCTTTTTATACAGTCCCACAATTCAGTTGAACCGTGGTCCTAAATGTAACCCCATAAAAAAAATTGCCCATGTGTACACATACAGAGCTTTCTTAACCAACAAGAGAACATCAGTTTGTAATTCAGTCAAAGTTTACAGAATCTGTACGCGCCCTAACTTAACTTAATGAAAGGAACATGCGCAGTGAACACTTCATACAACTTTTGTATGAGCTTTAGCGTCCAGTAGCTTGGCGGTACTTTTGACCTACGTACGTATACAAGGGCTGAGCGATTTATCGCTCGCATTTATTCCCCAAGTATAACCACCGGGTGTTATATGTAAGCATTTATAAAAAAAGTAGTAAAGCATGTTTATGGGTGTTTAGAAAGTTGGAAATAAAACTCCCCTGCCATTGTAGGTGTACGTGTGATATTTTTTAAAGAAGGTAAGTAAACTATTGCCTGTTAGTTTTCCCTGTGATCTAATTATTACGGCTTATTGAATGAATAGTGCATGCGTTTATACTGACATATTGTTAGTAACTACTGAACTTAAAGTTTTTCATTGTGTGAAGGGTAAGAATCGTTTTATTGTTGTAGTTATTAATATATTGAGAATGTGTGTTTTAGACAATTTAAATAATTATAATTCGTTGTGTAACTGATAAAGTTGTGAATATTTTATGTACATTTTTCAGACAAATAAAGGACCTGTTACATAATTATTAGCCATTAATAATCGCTTGTCTCAATTTTTGTCAACTCTAAAACAAAGGTTTGTTTAATAGGATTCATTACCTAAACATAATAAATTCAAGCAATAACGTGACTTCCATGAATTGATTAAATAAATACTGAAAATTTATGAATAAAAGTAAAATATAGGAGAAATTTAACTTTTTTGAGAAAATCCGAATAGATTGTGTCTATACAAAATACCTTATTATTTATTACTATCTTTTTTCCGCGGCTTTGCTCGCGTTAAATTCGGCGTAGCACAGCTCCCCTTTCCTGGACGCATAAGAAGAAGAAAAAAAAAGTTGTCCTTCTTACTCTCCATCCCTTCAACTGTCTCCACTTAAAAAATCACGTCAATTCGTCGCTCCATTTTGCCGTGAAAGAAAGACAAACAGACAAACTTTCCCATTTATAATATTAGTATGGATACTAACTACGTAGACAGGGCTACGCATTGACCAAGAGAAGCGGAAAAAGGTTAATGTCAAGTTTTCCATCTTTTGTTTTTCGTAGAGATAACATTTTGTAAACTTGCCCTTAGTCGGCTTTATCTACACATGGGATGACAAGGGTTGGTAAAACCTTATCTTCTTACTTCATCACCTTATTATTACATTATATACAGATACTTCATAACAGTTCATCAATGTCCCACTGCAGGGACGGGCCTGCTCCCGTGACGGAGGTATACTTGGCCTACTAATACCACGCAGGCCTGACGGATTGGTACAGGATTTATTTCAAGTTTTCCTTCTTTTTATTTCGTTAAGATGACAGTCCCCTAATCTGTTTTTACGACACCCATGGAATTAGATTGGGTGGTGACAAAATTGTATTCTTACTCAGTCACCACACGGAGAATATACAGATACGCAAAATAAAGCAGTTTATACATCCTTATACAAAGAAACACGTTATCGACAAATAACATTCTCTTAATACAAAACATGTGTAGGCATATGGATTATTTCAATGTAATCGGACGCTTGTCGGTGTCAATTAACATCATGATGTGCGAATGTTACCATATACAGAATATCTAAAAGATTCCTGACTTACGGAGATGTAATGACGTCATTTTGTTGGATGCGTTGCAGCTCAAGGTATTTACGGTTGTGATCATCATCATCATCATAACAGCCCATTAATGTCATGGGTTTAATTTCAAGTTTTCCTTCTTTTTATAAGAAGTAGATTTTATAAAGATAGTAGTTACGGTTATTCCCTTAGTCGGTTTTTACGACACCCATGGGATGAGATGGGGTGGTGACATAATTGTATTCTTACTCCGTCACCACACGGATACGGTTGTGATAGTTGATTTTATTATCTTCTTAATTATTGACTTTTTACATAAAATTTTGATTTTACTTACACAGCTAGCTGTGTGCATTTATAAAGTAATGGTGTCTGCCCACTACACCGTAAAAATATTTTAGAAACCTCGATATCATTTTTGTAAACCTATCCATAGATACGCCACACGTATGTGTTTGATGAAATATTTTTTTTTGGGTTTCAGTTCTAAGTATGGGGAAGCCCCTAATATATATTATTATTTTTTATTTGCATCAAAATCTTAATGCTATTCACAGAATACCTACCTACCATGATTCATCAGTATAGTTTTTATAGTTTCGGAATAAAATGGTTGTGACATACGGACTAACAGACGGACAGACAGACATGACGAATCTATAAGGGTTCCGTTTTTTGCCATTTGGTTACGGAGCCCTAAAAAATCCTCCTTTTGATTTTGAAGAGTGATTTTTTGTATAGTTCATCATCATTATTAAGGGATGTAATGAGGTTGTGACACTCTTAATGATGGTTTTATTCAATATATTAAACGCTACATCAACTACCACGTATTCAACGTGACCAGTTTGAAATTCTAATGCACGGTGGCAGGTCCTCCTACGTGCCTACCTCTGACGTTACCGTTATGACGTCATCATTTGAAACTTTCTCTTACATTTAGGGATGCCCTTTGACTTTTCTTTTGAATAGTTGAATTTACACATTCTAAACATGTAGCAGGTATAAAATTATTTTAGTATATTTATCACTTAGAAAATGCGTAAGCATTTTAAAAAATTGAAGTTGAATAAATGCTTACAAAGAAGATAAACTAAATATTCTAGAACTTTTCTATTCTTTTTTCTTTGATCTCTTACTCTTTTATATTATAAAGGGCGGAAAGAATGCTTCTGCCACATATCCTTCAAATTTAACGTAATGTCACACGTAGTTATTTCACGGAGATATTCAATGAAACGGTAGTGAGGCCTTCGTGCATTTCATTTATTAAAAAAATATATTAGTGCTACAAGCATACTTTTAGATTGTGAAAAGCTTAAACTGCAGCGATGATTTTTAAATAGAAATGTAGCCTAAGCAGCAGTAATGATTTCGCAAGTGTATTTTTTATTATCGATTTGCTTTTCGTAATAACAGCCAGCTATACGTTGATTAGTTTTAAACATAATAATGAAACCCTTCAATTTTTTTTATTAAAAAGAGTTGTAATATTTATACTACTAACACATACCTATACCATAGCTAAAATCCCGTCCTTGCAGTGGGACCATTAAAAAGTCATCAAAAATGTATCAGAAAGTGTATGTACAAATCATAACAGAGTAATATTAAAATAATTTGATTGAAGATATTAAGTATTTTGAAACGACCATCTCAAAAGTTTTCAACATCCAGCCAGACGGGATATTCGGTTTGTAATGGGAGATTTATATCAAATTTGAAATATTAGTATCCACCATTATAATCCTCGTTTCTTGTTACTGATACTTGATACTCTGTTAGGGATAGCAGGAAACTAAGTTGTAGCGTGCTGTCTATTTATTTTATTGGACGGAACAATATAGTGGGAGAAAGAAGACTGATTCTATTGATGATATTAAGTACGAGTATTCGGTTCACTTGATCATCATCGTCATATGAACCCTTGGACATCCACTGCTAAATACAGGCCTCCTCTAAATATTGGCGGCCCAACTAGACGACCCATAAAAACCAAATCACTTCAAGAACTAAATTGAAGTTCCACACATTTTGGGCATATGGGCTATGTAGTATCACGCTATGAATAATATGAGGAAACGGACGCGATTTTTTCGCCACCCAACGAAGTGGGCACGGGTCAGCTAGTAAGTATTATAACAATGAAAACATTCAAGTAACCAATATTGTTAAAATGAATAATTTTTAAAACTGTATTCCATTTTCAAGTTACTTTTTAACGACGACATTATAATTTTGAACAAACAAATAACACGTAAGCACTTTTTTTTTGCTAACTTATGGTAATAATCCTAGCACGTGTTTAATGTTGTACGAAATTGTTACCGTAGAGAATTATGTATGAAACTTTGATACTAACTAAAACTTTACCAACATAGTTTTAGTTTACTTTTCGTGGTGTCTTCGAGCGATATTTTGATATAACGGTATAACTTATTCAGGAAGTTTGAAGATTAAAAATTCATGAAAACATGTGCTGTGAATAATATGGAATAAATTTGACGACCTATATGAAGTAAAGGATTTAGAAAAAGAAGGAAAAAACCTTGAAGATTGACTTAAAATTCGAACCTGGCGTTTTCTATATACTTGACTCAAACGCCTTGGCCCGTAGGCTACTATTCTGAACATCATCATCATCATAACAGCCTACCAATATTCAATGTCCCACTGCAGGGACGGGAAGAGCCCGTGATGAAGAGATACTTGACCTACTAATACCACGCTGGCCAAACGGATTGGTACAGGGTTTAATTTCAAGTTTACCTTCTTTTTATTACGTAAAGATAATATTCACGGATAGTCCCTTAGTTAGTTTTTACGATACCCATGGTATGAGATGGGGTGGTGACACACTGTATTCTTACTCCGTCACCACACGGAGACAATTTACTTTAAACAAATCCATAACTTATCCATGGCATTGTTAAGGGGCATTAAACCTCAGAATTTTCACTTAACTATGATCGCGGCTGAATAGCAATAAACTTTCATAGTTTCCATTAAAATAAAAATTTGGACAAAGTCGCGAGGAAACGGCTAGTTATTTATGAAATAATAATTTAACCATTTATTTTTAATATTTTGTTTGCCTTCAACGTTTTCAATATAATCTATTGAACTGGAACTAATATGATTTCATCGCAATGAAAGAGTTTTGAATATTTTAAATAATATTTTTATAAAATATATTAAAAACTTTTCATTTTTTGTCTGTTATTGACATCATTTCAATTTTTAAATACGTATTCATCTTGTGTTTTTAGTTTATTAAATCAGAAACCATTTGAAATTCAATGCGCAAAAGTTTTGACGTATTTGCAGAATACCGTGATTATATTTTTCCACAATGGCAGACGGTAAATTAAGCATTATATCGACGCAAGAAAGCGATCTTGTTGTATCTCGAAAAATGCAATTTTGCACCAGAGCTAAAAAACTATTTAGAAAATTCATATTATGAAAACTAGTAGACTTACAACTATCATATTTTCAATGATGAAATTTTAAAATAAAACCTTCCATTTGCAATTTAGACGGTCATTCTAAGATTATTGTAATTGGATTTAATACTAGATACATCATTTGATTATTAAAATATAAACTTTGATTATGCTGTATCTTAAAAGCAAATGTTTGGACCATCAGTAACTTCTTCTAATTGACTGTTATCAAACTTGCTGTATCTATATATAAGTTTTAAATGATAAATGTAAGTTTGTTTTATATGAATATATTTATTTATCATGGTTTTGTTTTTTGTTGTAAGTAGTATTACTTAATTTGCGGAACACAAACAAAATGCGGTATGTTAAGCAACGAATTTATTTATTGTAATTAAAAATGTAAAAACAGAGTTTCAGGCCTATAAGCAAAACAAAATAAAAACAAACAATAAAAAAAAGCTTAATTGGATTAATACTTCTTAAAACCACTTTAGCTAAAGTAAATGAAACGTGACAAATCAAACTAAAAATTAGGGCAATTCTAAGAAATGGTCGTAAATTAGAAGAAGATCTGAATTACTGTTCATCTTCATCGTCTGTTTCTTCCAGAATATCTTCAACTTTTTTATCATATTTTAGTTTTAATTATTCTTTAGCGTATGCCTTCTCTCTCCGTGTGACGGTGACGGAGTAAGAATACAATATGTCATCACCCCATCTCATTCCATGGGTGTCGTAAAAACCGACTAAGGGACTATTTCTGAATATTATCCTAGCGAAATAAAAAGAAGGAAAACTTGAATTTAAACCCTATACCAATCCGTCTGGCCAGCGTGGTATTAGTAGGCCAAGTATCCCTCCGTCACGGGAGGAGGCCCGTCCCTGCAGTGGTGTATTAATGGGATGTTATGATGTTCAAATATCACATTAAACACGAACATAAGGAGTCGTCTTTCCACTACGTAATATCATTCACACTTGGGCGGTCGAGCGCCGAATGACAAATAAGCCGTACGCGCTGCATCTGCGAATGGTCGCGGGGGACAGGGAAACGAATGCCACGTATATTCTAGTAGCCAAAATATGAATTCCTTTAAAATGGGTTAAGTACATTTTTTTAATAGAAAAATACCCTGTAAAGTGCTGTAATTGTAGAAATAACGTAAATTGCTGAATGAGAACTTGGTAATATCTCAAGTTGGCATGTAAATCCCGAGCGGCAATTTTGCTGTAACTAAATAAAATTTATATTGTAAAGCGCTGTGAAGGGTGTAACTCCTTGCAAGTAATGCAGTTCGGCCGAGGTATATGTCGTAATCTGTGAAGTATACGCAACAATTATGTTGTATGTATCCTAACATAATAAAACGCGAATTTTGGGTTAGTTACAACATTATTTTCGTTTTGATTCAGAAAAATTGAGGTAAATCTCAATGTCGTATCTAAATAAAAAATAGTCGTAGAAAAATGAAACTGAGACCATTCGATGTGGTATTTTTTTCTGAATCGAATGGTGTATAAAACTCAATTTCGCAATTTTTCGAGATACGACAAAATCGCTTTCTTGCGTCGATATATTAACTTTATTTTATCAATTATATTTAATTCATAACTTTATAGACGGCTTTCGAGTATTTTAACATTTTTATTCAAACAAAAATCATGTTCAATCAAACAACAGATTATTTTTACAATCAGATAATTTTTATATTGAAAACAACTTTTCCGAGGTCATAGCAGAAAATTGGTTGTGGGAAGTTCTGGGTTCTGTGCCGTTTAACAACTTCTTTGCTGCCTATGGAATAAAAAACGTGGTTTATTTTATTTTTTAAACTCTTCAGTTCCAGAATCATTATTTTTTACTTTTTACTAAAACATAATTACTTATGTCCTTGTAATTTTAAAATGTAAAAAGCAACTAATATCAAACAAAAAGTAAACTAAATGAAAATTTCACACCTTTCTCAGAACCACAAAATATTGATAAACAAGATAAGAAAACGAATAATGTTTAGGCAATTTAAGTTTAAATTGCTTTCCTTGGTAAACTTCCGAACAACCTAAGAACAAATTTTTGCTAAATGATTTATCTTAAGATATTGCAATTAATAGTAAATTATACTTGTACCAACGAGGGCGGAAACTTTGTTTAAAATAAATATCAGGCTACAAAGTTAGATTAAGTTTATAGATTTGACAGAAAAACTGGTTTGAATTTTATGCAGAATTATTGCGATGTACAAATAATAATACTGGGGCTATTTATGCTATATTTCTACAAATGCTAAAGAGAAAGAAAGCTAAAGGCAAAGAAAATTATTTATCTATTGTTAAATTAACCCAATTACATACCGCCCCAAATAATTTATTGTAGTACCTAAACATGCTGGAAACTGTTATGTTTCTTAATTATTTATTTATGTGTCTTGTAATAGTTGTGTAGGTGTAAAATGCGTTGTCCGAACAAATATTTGTTCCCAACATTCTAAGTAGATATCGATTTTAAAATATTTATATTACAACAACAGCTGTAATCTATGTTACTGTTTGGATCAAACTTACTAAATAATTCATGATCATTTTATAATACTTCTCTATTCTAAAATAAGGCCACTTGATTTTAAAATCGCTTTTACTATCGTATATCGTCTAGACATCCAGTTTCCACCATAACTGTGTTACCTTTAAAAATCAGGATAGCTAAACTATAAGAGCTAGAACGTATAAGATTGCCCGAATAAAGTGGCAATAAGCAGGGCAGCACAGCAGGCAGTACCAGCTATAACCGATGGATACAAAACTAGACTCCTCCGTGATGGTTTGAGGCCCAGATAAAACAGCCAAACGAAAAAAAAACAGAATACCAGCCAAGTTTGTCGCAAGCAATATCATGATCATTATCATAACAGCCCATTAATGTCCCACTGCAGGGACGGGCCTCTTCCCATGACGGAGGGATACTTGGCCTACTAATACCACCTTCATTCAAATGCCATTGAAGTGGCCACTCACTATTCAAAAACTGTTTGAGTTCACGACCATTGACACAAGAGAAGAAGAAGACTACGCTGACCTGACGGATTGGTATAGGGTTTAATTTCAAGTTTTCCTGCTTTTTATTTCGTAAAGATAATATTTACCGTAAGTCCCTTAGTCCCTTGCCCATGGGATGAGATGGGGTAGTGACATATTGTATTCTTACTCCGTCACCACAGGGAAACAATAATATCATGATACTCGCATTCAATCAGGTCCCAATCTGATGTTGTTCATGTAAGCAGTAGGTTCTATATGCGTTTCTAAACCGCCGATTACACTAGACTACACATGTAGTCTCCTACATAAGAACGTCCTAACTTTTGTCTTAACTGTCCTACATGTGATTACATGTAGTAGTTGACTCCTACATGATGTAGTTGACTACATGTAGTCTAGTGTAATCGGCGCTTATAGCGTACTTAATACGCAAAGTGACTTCTGTCCCAACTCTGTTATGTGTCATCTGTCTAAACTCGGATTATAATTTAGTTTACGATTTCAGTGCAATCGGTCAGTTAGTACCACAGCTTAACGTGCATTCCGAAGCACATTAATGTACGGACTTCGCTTGAGGTTGCTCAATCTATCTCTGTCAATGATAACAGGGTTATCCTTGGCTGACAGACTGATTGTTATCTCCGTATCGACTATTATAAGCTACTAAGTTGACTTAACATTGTTGAAATCATTTTAAAAAATATAAAAAAAAATTAAGTATCATAAAGTGTGTATATCGAGTAGACCCTCCCGAGTTCGCAAATGGGTTGAGATCGGGATTTAAGGGCAAAATTTCGTTCTAATTTCAAAGTATTATCTGTAAAGTGGTATCTAAGAAGGTTTTTACGCCACATTTTCAATGTAGTAGAAAAATGCGTGTTGAAATTCTTAGTACTCAAAGGGTATAAGAAAGTTCTACCTGACTGTACCATAAAACACATGAATAAACAAACTTTACATTAACGTGTACGTATTCCAACATGTCATAATTATGTCTTACTATCAGTTAACTTAAATGATAGCTTTAGTCCTATGGACATTTATTAACAATTAACAAACACATTTACCTATTTGTTGAATAAAACGTTTTGGTAATTTTATTACTTAATAAAAATATAAAGGCTTTTATGTAAGTATTAAAGACAAGTTAGTCACGCAATGACCTTTAAAACATTGTTGGACAATGAATTATAATCCTGTCTAACATAATTATGTATGTATTAACATAATATTTAATAACTATTTTATTACAATTAAATTAGCTTTAGTATTACCATAATTTAATGAGAGTAGGTACACATAATAATATTACATGCGCACCACACGGCGAAGTATTCTTTCTCCGTGTGTTGACGGAGTAAGAATACAATATGTCACCACCCCATCTCATCTCATGGGTGTCGTAAAAACCGATTATGGGACTATCCGTCAATATTAACGAAATAAAAAGAAGGAAAACTTGAAATTAAACCCAATACCAATCCGTTTGGCCAGCGTGGTATTAGTAAGCCAAATATCCCTCCGTCACGGGAGGAGGCCCATCCTTGCAGTGGGACATTAATGGGCTGTTTTAATGATGATTAACTAAATGACTGCTATTGGAGCTTATTTTATTATACTTATTTTAAACAATACTTACTTATTTGTAACATTTCATTACAGAGAGTTAACATTTAGGCTTACTGTTTACATAAGTCGATTATATTTTAGGAAGCTGTCAATCGCAGAGGCTTATGCGAATAGCCCTCCTGCGGCTACTGTCTGTTATTAAGTATAAATTGTTTATCGGATATTTGTTTTGTAATTTTGTAGCATTTTTTTATTTTTGTTAAATATTTTATAAATTATTAGCTCTGTTCAAGCTATTAACGAACTTTTAGAGTATCCGACCCCTTCTGTCTTATGGATCCTTCGAATTATTAAATAACTCTATGGATTTTTGTAGGCATAGCCTATTCGAATTTAAGACACCAACATTTCTAAAAAGGATTCGTGTCGTGTTCGTGGTTGTGTTAATGAAAAGAAAACCAATTTGAAGTCTATCTCTAAAGAAAGTTTTTTCCACATTGAGATAAATTTTAAGTCTAGTAAAAACCGTCTCATTATGATTCTGCCAAAAAAAACATAAGTAATAAATAAATCCTTGATCCAATATTATCAGAAGCCTATAAAAATAAAATTAATTTCTATCTTACTAGTCAATTGCAATGCTTATTAGCATTGTTTTTATTCAAGGAAAAAATGCTAAATAAAAAAGTCTTTTAAAAAGGAACACTTTTATTCAAAGTTACCTCGTATTCAACAAGGGACGGGCTCTTTTGTGTACAAGTGCTTGCATTTCAACACATTTTCAAATTGCCACTTTTTACCTTGCCACTTTTTGCCTTGCCACTTGGTAAGAATTCTAATGAGCATCTTCTTTTTTCTTAAATAGAACTAGAAATGACATCGTTAGTACAGAAATAGATCTTGTTTTGAATAAAAACTTTTCTTAAATACACTTTTACGAATAATGAGATGCTTATTCTTTTCAAACTTTGTTAGTAAGTATTTTTGACTAATCACTTTAAAATGCATGAAAATGCTTTTTTAGATATTTATAGGATCGCCTGATAATTTAGGTAATATTATTTTATTTTTAGGTTGCCTACAATTAAGTTCATGATCAACTGGGTAAAGTGCAGACAATGTCACCACGTAACTGTGTCGATTTGGCGAAATGCCGCTGCGTCATGTAGTTAATTTATGATTACATTATCACTGAAGTAGGTCAAGAGTTTAAAAATACATTTTTAAGAAGTATAAAGACATAAACTCATATACTAATGTTGTCGACTCGCTTAGGGTCGTAGCACATATATCAAATCTCAAAAGGGATCGGTACCGCCCGCCTCGCCTTTTTCCTCGGTGTCAAACGTCAAAAATCCGATTACTTTACGATTCCGATTAGTGTGCTTTGCAGTAAGGAGTTACGTACAAATAATACAGAACGGCTCGAATTGATACGGTGACCACCCCATTCCGTTTTGATATGTTTGCTTCGACCTTTACACAGACCGCCAACACAACCTAACAGCCTATAGGAATAAAAAGAAAAATGCCAAAAATATAGGGCCGCGCGTATTGCAGGCTATACTGGCCGAATATCCACTGCCTGGGTATTAATGCAAGCCTTTGGTTAGAACCTACGAACAGTCGCTAACTGGGAAATATTTTTTATGACGAAAACAAAAAACGCCAATGAAATGTGCACTTCATACTTTCAATAAGTGAAGCTACAAATAATCCGCTGGCAAAAATTTGTCGACATAGTTGGTTAGCGTGTTCTGCTATGCGCTTATAAAAGTTCTAGATGCTTAAGAAAGTTTTAGGTATCGTAATAATCTAAATATAAACACAAAATATCGATCAAGGCTTGTTTTAAAGGTAATTAGATACAGTTTTCATGTTACTCGATGCACGTCAGAAGCAGTTATTTACGTTATAAGTTTATACAGTCATAGCATACAGTAATCGATATGTAGGCTTCTCGAGTTCGTTGAATATTATAAATAGTTGTTACATGAATCACACATGGAAAATATTTTCGATGTACCCGGAATAAAGTGTCAAAAATAGCATTTCTGGTTTTTAAAAGTTATTTTCTGTTGTAGTTATCGCCATCATTGCATTGCTACAATATTTATTTATTTTATTACATAAAATAATATGTTATTTTACTTGCATTTTGACATAAAAATGTTACTCATGAAAATCATTAAGTATCTTTAATAATGGTCGCTTAACACTATGCTTAATGCACCTCCCAGCAATTGTGTGTTAATGTTACTGTGTTTATATGGAAGGGTATAGTAGCTATGATAATTACTGGTCAATAAGACTTAACAGTTTACATCTAAGGTAGTCAGCGCCTTGACTATGTTCTGACACTGTTAACATCCATAACCATTATCCGTGTGGTGACGGAGTAAGAATACAATATGTCACCTCCCCATCTCATCCCATGGGTGTCGTAAAAACCGACTAAGTGAATAATATCCTTATCGAAATAAAAAGAAGGACTGAACTTGAAATTAAACCCTGTCTCTATCCGTCTGGCCAGCGTGGTATTAGTAGGCCAAGTATCCTTCCGTCATGGGAGGAGTTCCTGCAGTGGGATATTAGTGGGATGTTATTATGAACATCCATAACTACTTACCATTAGGTGGCCGCTTGCTCGTATACCAGCTTAAATCTATAACAAAAACGCGATCCTATAAAAAGCGTTCAATGCACTAGGAGTACAATTTAAATACTGACCTACGCAATAGTGTAGTGTGTCAGACCGACACCGTGCCTATTTTGTTTTTGAGGCAATTAAAGCGTGTGAATTTTAACGTGAGTTTAAAAACTATCAATATACATAAATACAAACTGCATCGTGTGGACAATGACAGGGCGGTGTCAGTGTGTCAAAGTGTATGAGGTAGCCGACTCGAGTCGCTTACATAACAATAGTAAGAACGATCCAGGACAGCTTTTTTTGAGCCAAGAGTAAGTAGTCCTAACGTTTATTAAACCAATGTTTGCAACAACGATACAGGAAGGTGGTCCACAGTTCCTAGTGGGGTTGTACACAAGGTATCGTGAACCGGCATGCAGTAATGGTACGAAGTTATCTACTTTGCTGACATAATTATTGATACCGTAACGTTAGATGTTTTATATTGTCCACCTATTGTATGTTCTTGGGCATTGTATTGACACTATTTTATTGATCAGTGCTATCGCTACAGTCTATCCTATCACATAATCAGTCACACCCTTCATCATAACCCATTAAAGTCCCACTGCAGAGACGGGCCTCCTCCCGTGCCGAAGGAATAATTGGCCTACTAATACCACGCTGGCCAGACGGATTGGTATAGGGTTTAATTTCAAGTTTTCCTTCTTTCTATATAAAGGTACTATTCCCAGATAGTTTCTTAGTCGGTTTCTACGACACCCATGGGATGAGATGGGGTGGTGACATATTGTATTCTTACTCCGTCACCACACGGATAACGTCACACCCTTACCACATACTTATATCTTTATCAACACGCTTCGCGAGCACTGAGTTGTAACAATATATTTACCTTTTACCTTTACTAATACGACAAGAATAATGCTATGTTTTGCCATTTTTCACTTTTATTTTACTACTTTTAAAATACCGACTAGTTACTATTTTATACCAATCTATATTATATTGATGGTTAGATATTTGTGTAACAAAGATGCATGCATGTAACGACATCCATACAACATAAATATCTAATACCGACCGCAAACGTTTCAGGTCTCCTTAAAAATAGCTCGCGTGAGACCGAACACTAATCTTGTAGACTTAAATAACCCACTCAGAGTAATTAAATGAATTATTTTTGGTGACGCCTCATCTTACATTAATTATGAATATACCTAATACTTTCTTTATAAGCTAGTCTAAAAATAAACGGGGCTTGGACCTTTGCGACTAACCAACGTGTGCTCTATCTATCAGTGGCGAAGGGTGAATTTTTATAAAAGGGAAGCCGAAAAAAAAACTTATCAGTGTCGGTACTCATTTGACAAGCGCAACAGTGAGCCACTGACTGGCTCACTGTACCTACCATACGAGTAAGCACTGTTGGTTATTATAACAGATTTTTTTATTATTGTTATTTTTTTATGAAAATAATATTATATAAGTTCCGCACTAGGGATCATGAACTGCGTCGCGAAGACTGCCACAAACATCTATTTCACAGACACAAAGAACAAGACCCAGACTCAATAATTTGTTGATCAAAAAGAACTGTCCTACATGGGAAACGAACCCGTGACCTCGTGCACGTCAACCGCTTATCTCGACAGCTGCGCCACCGAGCCCGTTACAGTGTCTTTCGTAATATAATAAAAATTACTAAAGCGAAGTACGTACTTCATACGTATTCGTAAAAAAATATTATAGTTGTCCCAAACTCATGTAAAGCTAATCAACTCCGAATATGTTTCTCATTCTCAGTATGGGCATGTTTCTTTGATGAATTAGATATTGTTTTAAATATGTCGCTATATCCTAAATGACTCCACAATTTTTTTAAATCTAAGAATAAGAAACATAGAGAATAATACGTAGGTACTATTTAATTTACAACTGCCTGTAAGCCGCTAATATTTATCGTTAAGATGTTAATAATATAAAAATATACCTACCTAAACCTATCGTAAATTCATCGTGCCGGGCGGCGTCGTTTGTATTCCATAGTTATGTCTGTGTTTCTTATTTTCGTTATTTAATTTCAAGAAAGATGTTTTGCTTACACAATAATTAATCAATTAGTCAACAATCTATAATAATACTGTTAACGCTGCCATTATAACAACAAACTAAAATAATAACAACGAAGTAAGTATGTACTTACAATAATGTAAGGCACCCAAAGTACTATGACAATGTCAATCAATGCACAACACTCAATACACAAACACAAATTATACTTAGTAATTACTACTTTACACAACAAAGCGAATTCTAACGATTATTTGCAATACTTTAAATAATAAATGAAAACAAAAATAATGCAACTTGTGATGGGAGCCATTATTAAGCATCGTTTCAACGTCATTCATTGCAGTGGGAAATTCAAACAAATTGATTGTAGCTCTATGATCACGTTAATGCTCTCTCGCTCTCGCATGTCGCATCTTTCATCCTTGCAATCGTGCGACAGAGCTGGCGCTCTACGAAGCCGATATTGCCCGAATGGCTCTTTCCACTCGTCGATGTGCCGGCGCCGCCGCGCTCGGGTACTGTACAACAGGACCTACTCATCATAACATAACCCGGACAGAGTCGGCTTACCTTTACGCCTACATACGCAGATAAAATGCATAATAATACACCTAGGTTTTGCATGTGTGCGTACGACTTTCGTACCGTCTGTTTATACTGGATTCCTATTTTTGCGCCCGGCTTACCCGCCATTAGTTGACAATGTTGTAATAAGAGATGGCGTTATGAGTACGGAAATAATAATTATATTAAAGCGATTTACGTAACAGAAAACTATTTTGTGTACTGAATGGATGTTGCGTCATTGATTTATAATTTTTTAATAGAGTATGCTTAGCGGTTTTTGCAAAGGTAAGCCGGTAGGAATCGGGTTATATGGACACTTCGCCACTGCTATCTATACTAATATTATAAAGAGGTAAAGTTCGTTTGTTTGTGTGATTGTGTGTTTGTGACGTTGTAGGGAGTAATCTCTGGATCTAATGAACCGATTTCAAAAATTCTTTCTGTGTTGAATAGTCCATTTATCGGGGAGTGTCATAGGCTATATAGTATCACGCTATGACTTAAAGGAGTGGAGCAGTAATGAAATATGTTTAAAAAACGGACGCGTTTTTTTTCGCCGTTCAACGAAGTGGGCACGGGTCTGCTAGTTTATTCGATTCTGTGTATGATCGATGACCCATTCCGAATAATAAATATCTTTTCATTCTTTTTCGTTATTTTGGATAGCTTGTATATAGGTACATTGTTTTCTTATATACACAATCGACGTATCTGCATTGGATACGTCGTATACAATATGTATTTATGCGAAGTAGATACAAGTGAAACAAACGAATACCTGGCATTATACTGAGTTTATTTTTCTTGCGACATTTCTGTATATTTTACAAAGAATGGATTCAACTATCCCTTTGCAGCACATAAATAAACAATTATATTACATAAATCAAAACGGTATTTGAAATTTCTAAGTTAGATAAATCTAAATCACACATTAATTCAAAATCTATTTGTCGATATACATAGGTTTCAAACTGAAAAACAAAGTCGATACCGTTTTGTTTAGATGGTATGTATTTGCCAGAATCGTGACAAGTGGCGTTCATGTCGTCTCTGCCTACCCCGGACGGGATAAGGCGTGAGTTTATGTATATCATAGTAAAAGCTCCACTTACTTTAAGACTAAATAACGTTTCACATAAGTCATCTACTCTCACGAACAAAGCCAACTTTGTATTAATAGTATTGGCATTACACAACTGATAAACATTACTTTTATTAATTTACGTTATACGATCACATACAGAAACACCAAGATCAAATCAAACTGTCACGTTCATGCATAAAAATGGTAGGCATACACGATCATTCCTATCGTCCAATCGGCATGACGCTACCGATTGGATCAGTCATACTTTAAACTATATTTTAGCTCAGGCGATAAGATTGCGTCTAGCTGTCATGCCGATCCATTTAAACACACGGTCAATTCTAACTGATTCAATCGGTAGCGTCATGCCGATTAGACGATAGGAAGGATCGTGTATGCCTACAATTATACACAGAACAACATAATATTATAAAGAAAGCGAACCCGTCATAGCTGTCCTATCAGACACATTAGCAACTACGCAACTACTCTATTTGATCGGATGAAAATACATAAATATTAATCCAAATAAAATAAAATAAAATAAATGTTTGTAGTCAAAATAAATGTCCTCGGTACGCAACTAGTTTTTACTCTATAAATTTCTTAATACACTAATTTATACGCAGTCCTCCATAGAGTGCTAACTAGTAATTTTAGCAGACATTTTGAATATAGGATTCAACTTAAACAATAAATGTGATTGTATATGATTCTGAGAAATCAGACATAATAATAATATTTCAGAAAAATATTTTCTTGTCATAATTTAAATTGTATGACAGAAATATCTTATTTTTGAAATATTTGTTTAATTTTTAATGACTTAAGGTTGTTACTTTAACAAGAATCTGTCAATCTTAACTACACTTAATATTTTATTTCAGTTTACGAACGTACGAAGTACTTCGACGCGGTTAGGAGAATTTGACGTTAAATATTTTGTTAACCTGAGAGTTGTGTTTTCTTAGAAATAATAATTAGATTAACAAGGTATTATTAACTCACACTGATTTTATAATAATCCGTATAATATAATAAGGATGATAGAGAGTAGTGGCATAGTGTGGTTGTATGTTACCAACAGAAAAAAAAACAATCTAAAATCAAAAATCAGCCATCTCATTAGAAAATCATTCGTTGTTTAATTTCAACTAACAAACATAGACTTTATAAATCCTTTATTGTGGGTTATTCGTTGTTTAGGTAACAAATATTTGACTTATCATTTCGTGGAAAATACTAACCAAATACATTCTAGGCTTGAGGCAAAGTACGAACATGCAAAGTTTTTTCGTTTCACTTCCAATAGGATTTATTAGAACCGAAAACCCCTAACGTAACAAATCTAAGCCAATTTAGCCAAAGGCTTTTCACGTACGAACATTTCGAGAAGAATCGCCACGTTTTTAGTTATATTCAAAAAACTTTCGAATTAGGAGGCTTTTGACGATATCTAACAGCCTTAAAGGGACCTTATAGAGACCTTCAACTAACACGACAGCGAAATCCGCAAAAGTAAAATGGAGTTAAAGTTTCTACGAATGAGAAAGTTGTAATAACAAATTGGTGAAATCTTGTTACACATTACTTTACGGGTCTAGAATAAAAGTTTAGAGGTAATCGTGACATCAAAGGTTGTTCTTATACATTATTCTTAAAATATATCCCTTTTCCTTTAATCCTTCCAATATTTTGTCTCTGTATTTTAGATACTTGAATTTCAACGTATTTTACTGTACATTTTCTTTAATTTCCAATAAAATACAAAGAAACAAAAGTTGTTTATTACATAAGAAATACCTAAATTCAAAATACCTAATGTTTAAAACAGCTACATTCAAAATACCTAATGTTTAAAACAGCTAAATTCAAAATACCTAATGTTTAAAACAGCTAAATTCAAAATACCTAATGTTTAAAACAGCTAAATTCAAAATACTTGATGTTTAAAATACCTAAATTGGAAGTACCTAATGTCTAAAAAGAGTCACTTGCTATGTATTAGCTTAAAATAATAAATCAGAGTACCTCGACTCGGACAGGTTAGGTTAGAAAAAAACCACGAAGGCTAAGCCTTTAAGGCCTTAGCCTTCGTGTTTTTTTAAACCTCCCTGAAATAGGAGCCTTAGGTAGTTATGTACACGTGACCATGGTCATTTTCCATTTGGTATTTTAAGTTTAGGTATTTTGAAGTGAGGTATTTTAATTTTAGGTACCTATCAGTAGCGAAGGGTGAATTTTTATAAAAGGGAAGCCGAAAAAAAAACTTATCAGTATCGGTACTCATTTGACCAGCGCAACAGTGAGCCTAAGTACAAGCTTTGCTTAGCTTGGGACTATATAGTGCAGTGTGAAAGTGTGAGGAATATAAATAAAATTTACGTGCACTATAAGCTTACAAAAGCAACAACTTTCTCGTGCACGCTTCGTGAGACTTAGTTTAAGCCATACGACGGCATACCAAATTGTATCTTAAATATTAAATAATACGATTTAAATTTCGTCATATTTGTTCGTTTTATTCTATGAAGTTTGTGTTAGGAATAAGTAATAAGGGTTAAATCCTAGGACGGTGTACAACTAATACTAAAAACAATCTAAAATAATTAGTTTAGTTAAGGTGGCAAAAATAATTTAGTCAATGTCAAGATATTTGGCCAAATAGGCCGACAGATCACTATTGAATACTATTGCTTTGCTTGCCTTTGCCCACAGATACGTAACTTACAGTAACGTAACAGTTTTTTTGTCTGAAAATTATACATAGCGATAGATACACGCATGCTCACTCACACACACACAGGCTCACTCACTCACACACAGGCTCACTCACTCACACGCATGCTCACTGACTCACACACAGGCTCCCACGCACCATAGACTATGAAATCGCTTTCACCTTTCAACAGATATAACAAAAAACTTAATCTTCCAAAGACAACAGAAAACTTGATCTATTAATAAAATGCAAGTCAAACTGCCAACCTGTGAAGTCGAAACAAGCTATTGTTTTAAATTTTCTTTTCAAGAACAACATCATGCTTGACAATTCACTGTCTCATCAACATTAAAGCACTTCGGAACCTGTCATCCGAATGTCAAAACACCCGTTCCCAAAACATCCATTTCAAAATAACAGTTTTTAGAATGACTATACGCCAATAATATCTGTATGCAAAAATACTCATTTCTAATTGCATACATGTGCAAAAACATCAGGTTTTTAATTTAAAAACTTCGAGTTGAATTTTCAGTCTATAGATACCGAAATAGCTTATTTCAATCCAAGTTCCCAAAAAGAAAAATTTTAGAACAAAAAAAGGATAAGAAACAAGGAAGAAAATATCTCGGAATGGAAAAATATTCACAAATATCAATTTTACTTGCAAGCACGTCCATGATAATAATAAACCTTCCTCCTCGAGGACGTGTTGTCATATTGCAATGCCTCTCAGGCTGATTGGTGATAAAAGTATACGTTGTATGGCTTAGCAACTTGATCGCATGGGAGACGTGACTACACTTTAAACAACATAGACTACAACGCACTGGGAAGGTTTCAATTAATATAGGAGCTGTCTTGTGTAAACTTAACTAATGACAATAAAGGTATAGCTTTCTATTAGTGGAAGAGTTTGTTCAAGCTCTGCGTTTGGTTGAAATTCATGGTGTCTTTACGCTATAGGTATGTGTCGTAAAAATGTAGTCGTATAAGACTAAAGCAAATTTAGCACTTATTATTTCTACGACAACTTTACGTAAATCACCAAATAGTTTAGGTAGGGTAGAGCAGAGGCACCAAGACGATTTATTAATTTAGCCTACTGACCAGTAGGATAAGTTTTCTTAAATTCGATTCAGTTTAAGAAAACTTACAACTAATTGTACAAATAATGCGGATTGTATGATATTATGGTCAATTAAAAGGAATTAAAAGTTTTCACTAATAAGCAACTATTAGTGAATAATAGTTTGATCTTGGAATTAGTAGTCGTTCTTTCCATAAGATTTATTGACTCAATAAGGAAGTAGGGTATTTTCAAGATAGCACGATGCCAACCTTTACTTTCAGTTTGCATAATCAACCAGCTTGTCAATTCTCGTACCTAAAATTCGGTATAATAAATAACTTTTAGTTGTCAAATTGTCACACTCTAAAAAACTGTAAAAAAAAAGGTTACAATTGCAATAGCAAAAACATGTCAACTAAAAGTTAACTTAACCGAATTGTAGGTACGAGAATTGACATGCAGAAATATAGATGCAAATTTCAAAATTAATATGTATACTATAAAGTCCATTTTTAGTTTATAATATATTTTCACATAACTTGCGAGGGAGTTATCCTGTATTCATTAGCTAATAACATGTTCATCTGATGCGTATTAACCGAACGCGTTCTCTCACATAGTTAGTGGTGCAAAGCCGGGCTTTATGAAACTAATAAAGCATCTATTCATTACTAATTTTGTTTATAAAATAGCAGTTATAATTAGGGTTGTTTTTTTTTAATATTAGTAGTACATAATAATGAACTTTAAAAACTGGATTAAAGCCACTTAAACGATTTACTTGACGGAGAATAATATACCAGTATGTGCAGTATGTAGCTTAATACGTACCTAATAACGTCGTATTCTAGTGATTCCCTGTTGACCCTTCCGGTAGTTAAGTGTACCCCCAAGTATCGAAGTAATGTTATGGACTTTATTTATTATTGTTTTATAACTTACTTACAAACAAAGACAAATAAACGCAGACATCACACGCACACACACATGCATATTGTTATATACATGTGTGTTTGTAAGCTAGACATAATACAAAGTTCTACGTAATCTACCAGCACTAATGTGTCTTTTATGCTTTGTGTGCGTGTAAGTTATATGCATGTATGTGTGCGTGTGATGTCTGCGTTTATTTGTCTTTGTTTGTAAGTAAGTTATAAAACAATAATAAATAAAGTCCATAACATTACTTCGATACTTGGGGTATCGAAGTAATGTTATGGTTTTACAATACTTTCTTTCGACTTCTTTGCTTACTTCTACTCATTATTTGGATTAGGTGATAAGTTTTTTGAAAGGTACAAATTCAATACTACTAGAAAGTATCTTTGTCTGGACTGAAAGACCCAGAATAAAAAAGGGTCCTGCTGGCTGAATAAATTTTTTATGGTTATATTTCTTCTAAACTAATAACTTTTTTAAATATAGCTTATATTTTCTAAAGGTACAAATTTTCCGCTACCCAGTGACATACTCCACAGGTCAAAATACCTCCAAACCACGGAGGGTCCTGCTGGAAATATACTCTAATTTTCTGTGTAACTGTTGAGGTACAAATTATTTCTTTACACTAGTCGAAAGGTACAAATTATTACCTACGTGGAGTTTAGATTTTCAATCGAATCAGACGTAGGGTCCTGCTTGGTATACGGACACGGCTTGATCATAAAATTTTTCTCTTGTTTGCCAACCTCATTTAAAATGAGAGCATATAAAATAAATAACATATTATATCAATGTAGCTGCGTTAAGTTATGAATTATAAAATAAGTTAATGAAACATAAATATATTTTCGGAATGCATATTGATAAATAATTGTACTTGAATTGTTTCCATCACTTTATTCGGGTTCAGTTTTCAGTGAATGAATAATAGCTATAGTTAATTACTATCGTAGCTATTGTGTGTCACATCTCTTTTGTTTCAATGGATTCAAATGATGAAATAGAGAGTTGCTGCAGTGGGACATTAAAGGGCTGTTATGATGAATAGACGACTATAGTGTTTTGTTCTTACGAGTATAAGCGTGAACAGAGTTTTGAACGATGAAAAATGCTCGTGTAAAGATATAAAATTAAAGTATGTGTCCTCTTTCATGCGTTCAAAACAGCTTCGACAGTTTTACGTGAAATACGCGACAGCCATGTTGTAGTAAATTACGTCAGAATTGCCTTTACACGATGCATTTTTCTCTATAAATGTAAATGTAGAAGAAAGCGTGTAGAAAAGAGTACGTACATCATCTTGACGACCTCTGTGTCGTAGTGGTTACATAGCATGACTCCTACGCAGAGGTCTCGGGTTCGATTCCCGCACAATGCAAATCTTTGTGTGCATGTACACTCAAGGAATTTAATTGTTTAGCAATTTGCTTAATTTTGAAATCGGTCAGGTTACTATTTACCGACTACAGACGACGGATGACGAACCCCGACGTCTTGGGAGTCGTAAAATTAATTAGACAAGGTATATATACCTAGCCTTGTCTATCTATGACAGACAGGTATTTTGTGTTAAAATAAAATTCTTCAATTTTATATTGTTGACAGACCAAAGTTAAGTCAAACTAAACTAGACCTTATCTACCATCTCCATCAAACAGTATCCTTAGTCCGAGTTTGTGTACAATAAAGTATATCGAGTAGCATTCGCTGTTCTGATTGGTTCAATGCATTGTATTGATAATACTGTCAAAATTTTATTTTTTACTCTTTGGACAGAATGGTGGAAGTTTGTAAACAAAGAAGTTTGAAGTGCGATTCATACTTATTGGTTATATTTTATATTATGTCAATTTTGAGGTGTAATATCTTTCAAATTCGCTAGGATTATTTTGGTATATAATACGACTAAATTACGTAGGTTGTGTACCTGCTAAACAATTAAATTCCTTGACCGTACATGATTGTTTCTATTGGTCTGAGTGTTTTCTATGTATAATATGTATGTATTTACAAAAAAAAATATTTAAGTATGTTTATCCGTTGTCTAGTACCCACAGTACAAGCTTGGCTTAGTTTGAGACTAGGTCGCGATGTGTGAATGTGTGAAGATGATTTATGTGTGAGGATTATTTATTAATTTGACTATGACATTGTGGTTCAGTTAATCTTTTAGCAAAGTTAGAACATTTACCAAGCAAATGACGTTACCTGCCCACGGCTCCAAGCCAGACTTTAAGTAGGCTTACCGCTACCTACATGCTTCTCCTTAATTTTGTTCAACGCTTACGTGACGAGACTCACAGTCTGTCTATGAGCTTAAGGTTATGCCTTAAAATAACAGGCATTTTAATAAGAAGTAGCGTTGCTTTCGCTACCTGCGCTGGTTTAAAAGATAATTTCTATTCCGCTTATATTATAAGCTTATTCCAGTTATTTCCTGATCAATTTGCAAAATTATTATTAACCAAAGTAATTATATAGAACTTCTTTCCCATAGAATTATTACTTCTAAATTGAATTATAGGCATTTTTTTTATTTAATAAAATATGGAATTCCTAGTGTGCATTATCTATATCGACAAGAAAGTATCACGAATCACGATCAGTATCAATACATTGTATTCGATTTTCTAATTACAAAATAACATTGAACATCTGTTTCCGAAGACCCAACATGATAACTATAATACTAAGCTACCTACATCTACCTTTGTTATATAAAAAGTCAAAAGAATTGATTACTTGGTGATCTAATTATAATATTTAAATTATTTAAACATATTATGTAATGACATTTCTATTTTATTGTAAAGTCGTTAACATATTCATATTTTTTTTATAATTTTCGAGTCTTCATCGTGACCATAGATTAAAATTATCTATAAATGAGTAATCGTGACATTAAAAAGACCCATTTTTTTGTTTGTTTATCAAATTTCTCAAGCCCAAATGAATACGGTATAGAATAGCACTCAGTTCGTTGATTGTCCTCATTTTATTTATCCTCCTGAACTACTTCCACAAACGATTAATTTTTAATGACCACTGGGATGCACTCTGACAATTTTATATATTTTTTTGAACTTTGCTTAATGGAACCATGATGACTAGGTTGCGTTGCACTTTTGTATTAACTTTTCCTGAATCATTTGGAAAAAATATTGTATGAATGGGTCCCAAGTTGTTGGTACTGAAATTATGTTTACTTACATTAATTCGTTTTTTATCTATTATGAAATATAGAATACTGTATATTTCCGTATAAACGTATTTACGAACAATATGTAAAAACACACTGTAGTAGATTTTTAATAGCAAAATTCCAAAAAACATCTGTTTCCAAAGTCTCAACAAGATAACTTTAATACTAAGCTACCTACATCTACCTTTGTTATATAAAAAGTCAATCTACTATATCCTATTCAAGATAGCATGAGAAAAAGTATAAACATGTCAAATCTGTCAAATCTGTCAAACTGCAAAAATGCCGCGGTTTTCAAACAATTTTAACTAAAAACATAACTAAACAATAAATAACTCTGTGAAAATACAAATATGTGTATTCTACCTGGATAAGAAAATGTGAATTTAGTGAATAATGCTTGAATTAAGGCAATAAAAGTTTATTGAGAAGCAGAATATGTAAATAAAACTTACAAATTAGTAAATTGCTTTTTAAAAACACTTTTTTTGATTTCTAATAATCGGAAACTTCTAATTGAGATTCAGAAAAACTGTTGCAGCTTGTATTATAAATTAATTAACAAATTCTTCAATAATCCCATTAATTTGTAATATTATTCTTCTTCTGTTAAGACATATTAATGCGATACATGACATTTAAGACATTGACAATTGTAGGCCCTTCATCATTGTCGTTTAGTTTGTATGTAATGTTTAAAAAGGAAAAGAAAAATGAATTGATTACTTGGTGATCTAATTATAATATTTAAATTATTTAAACATATTATGTAATGACATTTCTATTTTATTGTAAAGTCTTTAACATATTCATATTTTTTTTATAATTTTCGAGTCTTCATCGTGACCATAGATTAAAATAATCTATAAATGAGTAATCGTGACATTAAAAAGACCCATTTTTTTGTTTGTTTACCAAATTTCTCAAGCCCAAATGAATATGGTATAGAATAGCACTCAGTTCGTTGATTGTCCTCATTTTATTTATCCTCCTGAACTACTTCCATGGACGATTAATTTTTAATGACCACTGGGATGCACTCTGACAATAATTGTTTATATTTTTTTGAACTTGGCTTAATGGAACCATGATGACTAGATTGTGTTGCACTTTTGTATTAACTTTTCCTGAACCATTTAGGAAATAAAATGTATGAATGGGTCCCAAGTTGTTGGTATTGAAATTATGTTTACTTAAATTAATTACTTTTTTATTTAAAGAATTATAGAATACTGTATATTTCCGTATCAATAAACGTATTTACGCCTAACAATCTGTAAAAACACACTGTAGTAGATTTTTAATAACAAAATTACAAAAAACATCTGTTTCCGAAGACCCAACAAGATAACTTTAATACTAAGCTACCTACATCTACCTTTCTTATATAAAAAGTCAATCTACTAGAATAGCACTCAGTCCGTTGATTGTCCTCATTTTATTTATCCTCCTGAACTACTTCCACGGACCATTCATATTTAATGACCACTGGGATGCACTCTGACAATTTTTTAACTTACTTTTCTTAATCTACTTAATGGTACAGTTGGACTCAGTTGCTTAATACATTTTAAGTTAGGAAGCGTTAATAAGTACCGTCTCTTTAATGTTCTACTGTAGAAATGGGACATCTGCAGTGATAATGAGAAAGTTCGCTTAATGAAAGTACGATAAGTAAATTGCATTGCAATGCAGCTTTGTAAGCAAGCAAGCTTTCCCTTTTTTATAACAAATATTATGTGAATAAATATTATAAATACTTATAAATATTCTTCACACATTCACACAACGCCACCTAGTCCCAAACTAAGCAAAGCTTGTACTATAGGTACTAGACAACGGATAAACATACTTGAAAACTTTTTTTTTGTAAATACATACATACATAGAAAACACCCAGACCAATGTAAACAATCATGTTCATGCACATAAATATTTGCATTGAGTGGGAATCGAACCCGAGACCTCTGCGTAGCAGTCATGTTATATTGCCACTACGCCACAGAGGTCGTCTAGAATAGCTTATTATTCCACTTTTACTAACCACGGATGAACGGGTGAGAGGCAAGCGTAATACGTTTGATGTTTAGAAAACTCAAAGGGATAGTTATAACCGAGTCTTTTAAACTTGGTATATCATGATGGCCATGCCGAATGATAAAAGGCTTTTTCTCAATACATACGAGTACATAAACTCACGCCTTATCCCGTCCGGGGTAGGCAGAGACGACAGAAAAAGTTTTGTATTCTGTCTCAAGTTTTTAATAATTTCTGCTGTAGTGTTTTTATATCGATTTATAAACGGCTTTTACAACAGTGGGATGAATTCGGTATGCCACTGTATTCTATATACAATATTCTGATTTTTTCATGGATGAAATTTTTAAGAACACAAATGGACAAATTAAAAATTTTCTTAATCATTAAAAAACCTTTTTATTGCCATATTTTAACACTAGAAGTAATAACAGTTTATCCTGATAAAAATACGATAAAAAAACGTGCAACACAAACACAAAAGACCTGTTCTCACAAAGCGTTTTTCAAAAGGTTCCTAAAAGCGCCAATGTCCGTATGGTAAAACGGGTCGGTACATTTTTGTATCTCTCCGAGTAGGTGTCAAACCTTTATTTGCGATGTCCATTCTGCCAGATCTTTTTACCCTTTATGATTGACAAACGAACCCTATATACAGAGTGGCTTATTTAACTATAAAAATAAGGTTTTTAACGTAAATAGTACTTGAATATTTGTTTATCTTTCTTTGTATTATGATGTATATTTCTCGGTGTGGTGACGGAGTAAGAATACAATATGCCACCTCCACGATCTCATCACAGGGTGTCGTAAAAACCGACTAAGGGACTATCCGTGAATATTATCTTTACGAGATAAAAAGAAGGAAAACTTGAAATTAAACCCTATACCAATCCGTCTGGCCAGCGTGTTGTTAGTAGGCCAAGTATCCCTCCGTCACGGGAGGAGGCCCATCCCTGCAGTGGGACATTAATGGGCTGTTATGTATTACGTTGTTGAATTCCTGTACGGTAACTGATTTTAAAAATGATAAAGTAAAAAATACTGTGATACATTAAAGCATCCCTTATTTAACTATATTAGCCGTTGAATTTCCTAAACCTTTCTTTTAGTGCTTGCTTGCTTCATAAAACACGTAAGGTACATATCTTAATTGTAAGTTTTTGACCCCTGTGGTTTTAGTTATGCGTTAATGTATTAGTTTGGACAAGAATTTTTATATTTTTATATAGTACAGTCAAATAAGGCTAAAATAGGGGCAAACCTCGGAATGGAAGCGAATAAGCTGTAAATTTGCATAAACCTTTGTTTTGGTGTACTAATGACTGGTAGAAAAGTCTCATATGATCACGTGTCTGCGTCATAAGTTATTCAAGGTCAAAGGTCACGAAAATCAGTTTTTTTCCAATTATCTCGTTTTACATTGATGACAATTTTATTATCTACAATATTTATAATGACGTTAAATGCGTATTTCCCATAGAAAACGAGATAATGGGAAAAAACTGATTTTCGTGACCTTTGACCTTGAATAACTTATGACGCAGACACGTGATCATATGAGACTTTTCTACCAGTCATTAGTACACCAAAACAAAGGTTTATGCAAATTTACAGCTTATTCGCTTCCATTCCGAGGTTGAATGCTTATTTTACTGGAGTAATAGAGTTTTAGACGATTGTATTTAATATTTTTATGATATTTTTTTATGTTAAAATTTCACTCGCTGACGTTGCGAAGAGCGAGAGAAGAGAAAATTAAGTTACACACGTTTGAAAAGGTACCAAATATTTTGAACGTGGTAAAATAATAAACTTCACACCATTAGGTTTAAATTTCGCTGTGATTTATATATATTTAAAAACACCGTACCCATGCTATATGAAAAATATTATACGTTTTATATTTCAACTTCTCAGTTTGAATTGCGAATCAATAACAAACAATTGACTATAGAAGTCTTTTAAATAAATATTGGAATGCATAGAAATGTGTGGATCACAATAAAATGAATGAAGGGAAAAACGAACTCTTTATATAGAAATAGTTCGTTGGAACTTGAATTGGGATCAAGTCTCTTGAGGACTGTCCCCTGATGTCGAATAAAAGCCTTAATACCTTTAAAAACTTGTTTAATATTTGTATTGAATCCCTATTTTGTAAATCAATAAAGGGCTGATATTTGAGGAAGATTTATGTATAACAAGAAAAGTGCCAAATTTACATTAAGTGACATGAGGTGGGTGGTTTTTTCTCAGGGCATTGACCTGTAATGTAACATTTAATAAAGATAATGACATTTTATTTTGGTGACGTAAAATAATATATACACACATCAAAAAAGTCTAAGCAACATGCATGATATTACAAATTTACCATTTATATTAATTAATTTCTAAGTATATACTCACTCAAAGTGTATAGGTAAGTAAACTTTTTTGTTATTGATGACATACTGGCTGGTTGTAAAAAAAAAATTTCGATTATGTTTTGTTTTTTTTCATAAAATTCAAATGACTGCGAATTTGTTTGAATTTGAGTGCATGTTAATTGCTACGTTTTAGTCTTGATTTTATAATTTTACCAACCATTTAAATACAGTTGGCGACAAAATTGAATTGTTAGATATTCTTTACGTCATGGAGCGACGTCATTTGACGGCAGATGAAATGCAAAGAGCTGTAGGGATGTTGCAAGCGGGAAGTAATCAATCTCAGGTATCTCGACATTTTGGTATTCATAGAAGTGTTATTTGTCGTCTTTGGCAGCGCTACAATAATACAGGGGAACCCGCTGAACAGCATCCAGGCCGTAAAAGGAGTACAACCACTCGGCAAGACCGGTACATACAACTGACTGCAAGACGCCAGCCGATGTTAACCGCTCGAGAGATAAGTTTGAGGCTACAAAATTCAAGTGGTGTTGATGTAAGTCCCCAAACTGTGCGAAATCGACTGCATGAGTACGGCCTACGAGCTCGACGCCCTATCAGGTGCCCACCGATACGTCACGGGAATCGCGCTCGTCGAAATGAATGGTGTAGAGAACGCATAACATGGACCCAGGAACAATGGGATAAAATTATGTTTTCCGATGAGTCGCGATTCGGGTTTAGGCCTGATACAAGAAGGGTGCGAGTGTACCGTCGACCCGGAAATACTGAAAGACTCAGGTGCGTTCAGGAAGTTCATCCATACAGCGGCTCAACAGTTATGGTATGGGCGGGTATTATGAAGAACAGGCGAACTGAGCTCGTTTTTGTAAATGGAAACATGAACGCTGAAAATTACGTTGAGGATATTCTCAGACCTTATGTCCATCCATTTGCACAAACCTTTGGCTCCGATTTTACGTTAATGCATGACAATGCGCGTTCACATACAGCTCGGCGAACCAGTGAATACTTGGCAACGGAGAACATCCAGGTATTGCCCTGGCCTGCACAATCGCCAGACCTCAACCCCATCGAGCACGCATGGGACATGCTCCAGAGACGTGTTTTGAAGGACTTGGACGGAGTGACAACAACCCAACAGCTGAAGGATTTGCTACAATTCCATTGGGAGCGAATACCGCAAGATGACATAAACAGTCTCATTAATTCAATGAATAATCGTTGCCGACAAGTTCTGAATAGCAGAGGAGGCCATACTTTGTATTAAATTGTCCTATTCTTTCACAATAAATTCATTTTCTTAAGAAATTTCAATTTGTAAAAAAAAAGTTTAGTTTCTTATGTACCTGTATATTCTAATATTGTTAATTTCTGTTATTAAAAGAACTTATAAAGAAAACAGCTGTTATTTTTACATCATAGAACCCTAAAAATATTATTTTAAAAATAAAATACAACGTTATAATTAAAATAAATGGTAAAATAAATTAATATAAATGGTAAATTTGTAATATCATGCATGTTGCTTAGACTTTTTTGATGTGTGTATATATATATAGTTGTGGTCATATAATTAAGAACGATTTGAAGTTCTAGGAGTTTTTCATGTAAATCGTGTCGTACGCAGAGATGTGTACCTTCTGAAAAGCAACTAGTTATGTTAATAAATAGCCATATTAAAAGAGCAACCTGTCTTAGTAATAAAGAATAAATACGCATTTCTTTTTATTGTCAATTTATTTTATTGTACCAAAGTAACACATTCAAATATTACTGAAGCTGGACAAATAATTAAGAACGATTTAATACACTACTCTGAAATTATTTTGTATGACACTTACATTTAAAAAAATAAAATATTAATGTAGCGCGGAAGTTTTAAAAAGCATTTGAATACATTTGTAACTAAAATTAATAGTTGATAGCATATCCACGGCTTTTAATTACTGCTTTACACCGGCGAGGCATAGATTCTAAGTATTAATTTTTGACATTTCGCAAGAGAAATACAATTCCGTTCCTCTAGAAACCTTTTTTTTACTTCGAACCACAAATTCTCTATTGGGTTTAGATCTGGGCTATTAGCTGGCCAGTCTAGGACAGAAACTGATTGTGCTGTTAGAAAATCCTTTACGGTGCGTGCAGTGTGCTTTGGATCATTGTCATGCTGGAATGTCCAGATAACCGGGAGAACGTCTTCAGCATAAGGTAACATTGTTTCTTCAAGTATATTTCTGTATTGGAACTGGTCCATGTTACCTTCTATCAACTTTAGAGATCCAACACCATGTCCAGAAAAGCACCCCCAAATTTTCACATTTCCCCCACCATACTTTAAAGTAACTTTGGTATACTTAGGGTCGAATGCTGTATTCGGGGGACGTCTTACGTATCGTTTACCATCAGAACATACTCTGTGTGAACGTACTCTACAGTGGTGTTATTGAAAAGTTTTACGATACCGAGAGAAATAAAACAAAATGCAGGCAACGAGTTTGCGTCTTAGTTTTTAAAAATCTTCCCTTTATATCAGCGTTCTTAATTATATGACCACCACTGTATATATATATATATATATTATAGTATGCCAATCTCTATGGCTAATGTGGAATCATAAAATTTCCCTGTGTCGCTTTTGGAGGACCATTATAAAGATAATTCTTTAAAGTTTAAACGTAAAACGACCAATCTATATCTATATGAATTAGATAAAAGAGAAATCCTTTTCACAAATTATATATGAAATTTCAAGCTTAGTAAATATTCGTATCAATATCAAATCATGTGAAACATTAAAAAGCTTATAATTAGATCAATGTATTACAAAGTAAAAACCGCACAGTATATACAAGTATCTATCCGGAATCACGAGGCCAGATATAGAAACGCTAATGGAAATGAGATGGCTGTGGATAAGTGCGGTTTTGTTTCACAATCGGTTTAAATTTAACACAAAATATATCTTGACAAAGAACTGTTGCAAAGGATTTTGTGCTTTATTGGCTGCATTGAAGTGTTATTTCACGAAATGGTTAGATAGGTAGGTTTTCAGTTTGACTTTTACATTATCTTCTTTTCGTTTTATTTACTGATACCACCTTATACCAATTAGGTCTTGTTGTAGGTTTCTCGCTGTTGTTCTCATCAAGTCTTTTTTTTGGTATAATTTTATCACACACATACGGGACATTATTTATGACAATCTGTACAAAATAGTGTGTATTTTTCATCTGTCTTCGCCTCAAGAATGTTACGTAAATACTTAAGTCGAAGACGAATCCTATTCCACAAGAGAAAAGACATGTAAAAAGAAAAAAATTGGCGGTTCTTCATATTTTTTACTTTTCGCAATACTTCTTCCATCTAAAACCTATTTATTTTAATTACTACTTCTATGTAGCGCCTTGTCGTATTAAAATAATGTAAATATGTAGTAGCTCTCCGTGTGGTGACGGAGTAAGAATATAATATGTTACCACCCCATCTCATCCCATGGGTGTCGTAAAAACTGACTAAGGGACTATCCGTGAATATTATCTTTACGAAATTAAAAGAAGGAAAACTTGAAATTAAACCATATACTAATCCGTCTGGCCAGCTGGTAGTAGGCCAATTATCCCTCCGTCATGGGAGGTGACCCGTCCCTGCAGTGGGACATCAATGGGCTGTTATGATGAAATATGTAATTTTATAATTAATTTTATTATTTGAATTTATTTACTGTCTTATCTTGTAATCTACAGAACCACTCTCCCTGTCTTTTATAGCTTGTACTTCATCCAATGACTGCCTATAAGAAACTGCCTTGCGATAAGGCCTTTTGTACAATTTATTTTAGAAATTACTTGTAAACATTCCCCTTGGTGTACAATAAGAAGAAATAAGCTGACAAAATTAAACTTGAACACCTTCTTTTGAAGATAAAGATAAATAAATTTATTATACTGTCCATTTAAATGTAATTATTTATGTGAATATTATGTATTTTTAATTATTTTTGGACTTATACATACATTTTATTATTATTAAGCTTGATACTTAAACTATTATATCTTAAGCTTTTATTATGTTAATAAATAATATACACGAAGATATCATATTTCATAACTAATACCTATAAAAAATTAATAGCACAAAGTTCCTTAAACAAAAATGAAACAATACCCTTTACCCCTAATACCTGACTTTTAACTTATCAGTCCCGTGTTTTTAATATTTTAGCAAGTATGAAACTTTAGTACGAGTAAGTTCTGTACAATCATACTTATTCCTTCCTATGAAGAAAATCAACAAATCAAGTTACCATTTTCTTGTTCGCAGGTATCATCAGATGTTTAGAGATGTTAAACCAGTCACCACCAAGTTATCTGAACGTTGACGAAAGTGAACGGACGGTGAATAGGAAGAAGGTCTACTCGCGGAGACCCTGGTATGCTCCGCCGATAGACCCGGCTGAGATATTACGAGAAAGATATAATACGCAAGGTAAGTTTATTTTACGAGATAATTACTTCAACCTGTCATATCAGGCATAGTAAAAAGGTGTACTCGCGGAGACCCTGGTATGCTCCGCCGATAGACCCGGCTGAGATATTACGTGAAAGATATAATACGCAAGGTAAGTTTATTTTACGAGATATTTACTTCAACCTGTCATATCAGGCATAGTAAAAAGGTGTACTCGCGGAGACCCTGGTATGCACCGCCGATAGACCCGGCTGAGATATTAAGAGAAAGATAATACTCAAGGTACTCGTAAGTTTGCTTTACGGTTTATTGTAGATTTGGAAAAATCTTTTGTTTAATTATATGTCTTTGTTGTGATAAGACTAAGTATAAAAAGCTATAAGTGTCCTTAGAATTCCTCATCTCATTTACATGTTGTCATAAAAAGGGAAATATGCAGTAAATATAATTTTAGTACTTAAAATTTTCGTAGCAAAAGCAGCTCGACATAAATTCGATACTAGCATAT
The DNA here is from genome assembly GCA_905475405.1 of Schrankia costaestrigalis. NCBI lineage: Eukaryota > Metazoa > Arthropoda > Insecta > Lepidoptera > Erebidae > Schrankia > Schrankia costaestrigalis. The sequence continues at coordinate 8,734,116 of FR997843.1, read as the reverse complement.
CGGTCAGTTACCTTCCATGTATACAGGTAGCTCATGTACATCAACGGCTACTAACTACTATAGTGACAGAATATTTTATAAAAACAGTAGCTTGATAGCAAAGTTACAGAGATAACAGGCTTGTATAAGATTGATTCTTTTTGAAAACAATTTAGCTTACACAACTCAATCTGTAAAATGAGTAGCCAAAGTTTAAAAAAAATAACTACTTGATTGACGAGAACTGCTCTGGTGTTCCAAGCTTACCTAGACTAAGAGTAACTCTTCACCATCAAGTAGATCGTTTTATGTCATCCAAGTAGTAAAAAAGAGTCAACAACAAAGCTATTATGAGCTTTACGTTACAGTGACGTCAGATTTTAACGTGACTAGGTGTGGCTTGTGACGTAATGTGCAAGGGCTCATTAACCTGGCTAATTTGTTATGTTAAAGAGGTTTAAATGACTTGTGTGCATACTGTTTATGCAAACCAACCTTTTAAAATTAGAATGACTTGTTTATTTTTAACAATAGACAATATAACACCACCTATTTTTAAAGTTACGAAACTTAACGAAACTTACGAATTATACCGTAGTATCAAACCGAAGAATCCTTATTTGAACCGATTCAGAAGCTAACCTAACCAAACTTAACTTCTAACTAGATAGTGCCTACAAAAGAGCGTAAAGAAAAGAGTTCTCTGATAAAGTACGACGTCTACAGTAGATTGAGCTCATAACCATTACATTCATACTGTTCCCCTTTCATGGACACAGAATAAAGCAAAAAAAACAAAAGTAGCCTATGTTACTCTTCATTCCTTCAACTATCTTCACTTAAAAAATTACCTCAATTCGTCGCTCCGTTTTGCCGTGAAAGAAAGATTTTTAAGCCATGACACCTAAGTCTTCTGAATGTTGATTACTTTTTTGCAACCAGACTCATTTTACTCCTTAATCTGTAACCGAGTAAAAGAAAAAAAGCAGAATTAAGAGCCAAATGTCCAGTCTGATATATGGTAGATCATAAATTCACTTCGTTGGACCTGCGTAGGCGAATTCGAGCCTAGAAAATACATCTTTGCTGCAGCAACAATTCTATAAATCACAGTATTCCGATAGTATATATGGAGAAAAAGAAACGTACCCTGTTGTTAGACTTAATGATGGTGAACCGTTTAAATCATTGCTAGAGAATTGAAATTGACGACCTCGGTGGCGCGACGGTAGCGCAAGCGGCTGCCGTGCAAGAGGTTGTGGGTTCGATCCCCACGCAGGACAATAATTTGTGAGATCCACAAATTATTGTCCTAGTCTAGGTGTTCTTTGTGTCCGTTAATTGATGTTTGTAAAAGGTCCCCGCGACACAGGGCATGGTCCCTAGTGCGGGAGTTGTCTTTTAAAGAAAAGAAAAAAAAAAAGAAGAATTGTGTGAACATGGGAAGGTTGTACAAAACTGTGATAAAACATTGGATAAATGTATAGGCTATTAATAATTATTTCAATAACTCTTACTCATTTACACAACGCCATCTAGCCACATACTAATAAGAGCTTTCCTTTGGGTTAAACACGTAATAACTTTTGTAAATAATTACATAGTTATCACCCAAACGATCGCAAACATTTATGTTTTTGAACATTGAGCGGGAAATAATTCTGAAATTTCGCGTAGCAACCGTCCAACACATTACCACTACGCCACAAAAGTTTTAAAATTTTGTTCGTATCTATCAAAACACGTCATTATACGAATTTATTATTAAGAAAAACCTGATAAAAGATTTCAGTAAAGTCAAAGAAATGGTCGACCGACACATCAACACTACATCGAATAGTAACAAGCTGGAATGAATTAAGAAATAATCCAGTACAGTTTACAATATCGTTACTTGAAATCATACCTATCAACAGGTAGGTGTTAACACACTTAAAGTAATTATAACATAAAGCTTACTAAGAGCACATAGATTGCTTATTGATTACAAACACAATGTTTACTTAACACTAAAACCAATCGATGGTTCGTGACATTGAACGTGTGAATGTGTTGTGACATTCAAACCTAAATTAGAATGTCCCGTAAACCTACTGATAGTATTGTTACTTAGTAGTTTTTGAATAATTCATGAATTTTGATTTTTTGGAGTGTATAAAAATTCATGAAAAGGTATCAACGTATCAGACAGCAACAGTGCTGGTCTTAAAGTCGTTTCGAGTTGAGTTGAAAGTTGTCGCGACGCTAGGCTCTTTCTGATGCCTACAAAACCATGCACAGGGCAACGAAAAGAGCTACGCTTAATGTTTACCTACGCAGTCAATGACGGTCACCTTATTCGCAGCGAGCTAAATACTTTAGTAGTTTGGAGAAGGCCCACCTCTCAAGCAGAACGTGAAACAGCTGATAGTAAAAAACATATATTACGGAAACAATATATTAAACTGACGGACGGACTGACATACGCTGCGCGTAAAAGTCCCGAATAAATAAAAGAATAAAAAAAAAATATATTAAAACTTTTAAAATTAACAAAATAAATATTAAATATCCATATTTTTTACCATGAGCCATCGTGATGACATGACCAAAAACGTTATAAAATTGGAAAATAACTTTTTTCTATACAAAAACAACAAAAAAAATCCAAGCTAACATTTCCTAATCTTGAAAAGCAATAAATTCCAATTTCTAAAATGGCACCCAAACGCGCGAGCTTTTCATAAATTAAACTTAAACATAATTTAACTGATCTGTTGATAAATTTATAAACCATTGTAATATTAGAACTTCGGTATAAATTGTGTTCTCTTGATAAAATACTCCATTGAATCCAAAATGAATGATTATAATTTAAGATTCATTTGTTAGCTTAGGTCGATATTCTAAAGTCGATTAATTATGTTAGTCGTAATTACAGACAGCTTGTCTAACAATGCAATGAAATTACAGAGTACGTGACAATAATGATAATATTAATTGTCTTAGTTCAATAATAATCGTATTCTAGTCCATTACCATATCATTGATCTTGTGTTAAATCAGTAATGGTAGTTTCAGTTTAAAGCGTTACTTACGTGTGTACCTATGTACTCGTATCTACGAGTTAATTAAGCAAACCTGTACTATGATTGAAGATTGAAGAAGAAAGAGATTTTTTTCATTTCATACAACGCCATCTAATCCCAAACTAAGCAAAGCTTTTACTATAGGTACTGCTGCTTTTACTTAAATACTTTTCTTTTTAAAAATACATACATACTCGTATTATTATTACTTTTTGTTTCTTTCTTTCTTTCTTTCTTATTATACATAGAAAACACCTAGACCAATGCAAACAATCATGTTCATGCACACAAATATTTTCATTGAGCGGGAATTAAACCCGAGACTTCTGCGTAGCAGTCATGTTATATAACCATTACGCCACAGAGGTCGTTTTTTACTCACGTGGTTCGTAGATGGACTTTATGAGTTAAGTCCTAATTACCTAGTTATTTTTTAAAGCAACTTACTACTCTATAGACAAAAATGTGCCGTGAGGTAAAAATGAAGTACTTAAAGGTAAGAAAAACATGAGATTAGTGTTTCTCCAGTATGTTGTTTATTTCAAAATTAAAACTGTAAATCATCAATATTAACGAAATTGCTCAAAAATTATAATCAGCATGTCAATTCTCGTTCCTTAAAATCGTTAAAAAATCGGTTAAGTTAACTTTAGTTGTCAAATTGTCACACAATAGGTAAGAAAATTTAACAACTAAAGTTAACTTAACCGAATTTTATACGGTTTTAAGGTACGAGAATTGACATGCAGAGCATTCTGGTTGGAGTCAGTTTTGTAATTAGAATAGATATTATCGCTAGTGTAGTGAGTATTAATTTGCTAATGTAGTGATTGGATCATCACCCTTTAATGACAATGAAGACATACATGATTGTTTGCATTGGTCTGGGTGTTTTCTATGTATGATTATGTATGTATTTATAAAAAAAAAGTATTATAGTATTATTTTTTTATTTTTTTTATTTTTACAAAAAAGACAACTCCCGCACTAGGGATCATGCCCTGTGTCGCGGGGACTTTTACAAACATCAATTAACGGACACATAGAACACCCAGACTCAGGACAATAATTTGTGGATCTCACAAATTATTGTCCTGCGTGGGGATCGAACCCACAACCTCATGCGCGGCAGCCGCTGGCTCTACCGGCGCGCCACCGAGGTCGTCAATGTATGTGTGTAATGTATGTTTATCCGTTTCGGACTAGATGGCGTTGTGCGAATGTGTGAGGAATATTTATATTTATATTACTTAACATACTAATAATTTTTATACTACCTAAAAAGACTAGATTGTAGTATAAAGTTTCATGCAAGACTTTCATTATTTTCTTTTACATAAAGATTTCCTAAGTTTCCCTTAGTTGACTTTTGAGACACTTATGAGATAAAGAAATGATCTTGTATAATTCTTTTCCACATTATCTTTTATTTATAACGTTATAGTTTGATTACTTATTAATCCATCAGTTCCTTGTATAATAATAATTAATTAAAGAGTCTCTATCAACACTTAAGAAGACTCGCTCTTGACCGTTGGATCATAGGTCTGATGCAGAAGGCAGTATTGCTTGACACGGCACGCATTGTGAGGAAGTTCCTATCTCTGGAGCCCTAACCGCCAGTAGCTTGGTCCTTGTACCCAATGCTGGTGGGTCTACCTTTTTTTTATATTTTTAAATATTTTTATTTTTATATCTATATTTAAAAATGTAATAAAATGTAAAAATTATAACTAAAGAATACAATAATATAACCACATCCATGTTGATAATGCTTTTAATCTTGTCATTTAAAACCATGTTAAGTCATGATGGATGAATCCAATTCATTACTTAATTCGATAAGTTAAGTATTGATTATATTGTTAATTATGCGTTCGTATTCATGTAGTAATTAATCTAAAAGTAATTATTATTTACTGACGAACACAATAGTTACCTTAATACGTATACTCTATCGCGTGTTATTTGGAACGTACAGGATTGCGCACAAAAAACCTGTAGGTAAAATTTATTACTTTAATTATTTATATTTTTCGTTAATTTATTAATATTTTTCTACTGTTTAACTATATATGCAAACATGAATAAACCCTTAAACTAATCAAGTGTCAAATTTTAGTTTCTGAAAATGATAGTTGACAAGAGTTTTGACACTTGATTAGTTAATTTTTCTTGATCAGACATTCGGAACCGGGGGATAGTATTATAATATGTAGGGTAGGCAGCCCTTTTATGCGGTGAACAGATAACCTGGTTTGGCCAGTGGTAAGTTTATGGATGAAGAAAGCACAATACCGCATAAATTTTAAATATTTGTTGGTAACCTATGTTCAGTACAGTAGCGAATAACGACCTTTACACATACATTCCATCGCGCGTTCTTTGGAATGTACAGGATTGCGCGTGGGAAAGCCTGCACGCTCATTCAATTCAATTCGTTTGGTGGTCAATTCCTTTTTTTTTCACTTCCTGTATACGTGCGCTCTTTTCCGCAAGTTTGCTGTTTCACGTGCGATAGAGTGTGTGTGTAAAGACAGATATTAAAAAAATCACGGACATCTCTACACAGCGCCATCTGTAATGTAATGTTATTAATTTTAGCGGATTAAAGTCGACATACCTTTCCTAAAGTGAAATATGGCTGAAGCTTTGCAATATTTTTGAACGCTTTTGACAGTACCACATCACATTATCCCGTTTCAACAATTATCATAACAGCCCATTAATGTCTTACTGCAGGGACGGGGATGGCTCTCCCATGACGGAGGGATAGTTGGCCTTCTAAAACCACGCTGGCTAGACGGATTGGTATAGGGTTTAATTTCAAGTTTTCCTTCTTTTTATTTCGTAAAGATAATAATTCACGGATAGTCCCTTAGTCGGTTTTTACGACACCCATGATAGGAGACGGGGCGGTGACAGTTTGTATTCTTACTCCGTTACCATACAAGAATTAGTCTTGATGATAATTTATTTTCTACAGCAGAGTACGGTGAAGACTACAATTCTGAAGACGAGGAGCCAAGTGAGAATCAAGAGGAAGTTTATTATGATAGAAGGCATGAGTACGAGGACCCAGTGACGTCACGACACGTGGAAAGTCTCAGTCAGTTGGAGAGTTCTCCCTCAAACCCACGTTACGAACAGGCGCCTACCACGACCACTGTGTCTGAGTTCTCCCTAGCTAATGCTGTGAATTGGAGAGGTAAGGAAACAGTTTTTTATTATTTTATTCAAGTCTATTTGTTATTGCTCACAACACCCGTGTAGCCCACAATCTACTGATTTATAAGCGATAAAAGTTGTCGAAAAATATTATCAAAGTCATCCCAGTCCCAGTCCCCTTTGAACAATCAATCAATCAATCAACTAGCCTATCGCAGTCCATTCCTGGACATAGACCTCTCCCAACACGCGCCACAGTCCAGACCAAAAGACCTTTTTGAGGTCGTCGTTCCACCTAGCTGGGGGGCGTCCTACACTACGTTTGCCAAGTCGCGGTCTCCACTCTAAGACACGTTTGCTCAAAATAGTGGCTGTTGTTGTAGATAGATACACAGTCATTAAGCCAGATAAGAATGTGACTGAACTAAGAAGCACAGAGTGACTAAGATGAAATGCCATAAAGTGGGCAGCCATTTTGGACCTTACGGATGACCATATATAACTAGAGCCAACATAAATTTATTTCGTTGTTGCACTTTTACAACAACCTATTTTCAGAGTCGATTTACGCGGTGTCGTTTTTATCGCTATTTTAGTGCAGTATTGTGGGTGTTGGGTATTGTTAGTTATCAACTTTTGTTACGGTCAGATTATACACTAACCCCCTTACTCATAAACACCTCTTAAATTTTAGTCAATTGATTAGCTTAAATTCTTACGGTTTTGTTTGGCATAAGGTTGGTTTTGCTAATAAAAATCTCGCTAAATAGTGACTTAATTTAAGAGGCGTTTATGAGTAAGAGGATAAATAGCTTATTGGTAGCGTTAGTATGTTAGCAATATTTTTTTCTGCACTATCCCAATGTCTCAAGAGAATGGTCTAGAATTATCCGCCCATCGTGTGCTGCTAGACTTAGTTTCTTCAGAAGTAGAAGTTACTTATCATTAGTTGACAGACCACTTAGCTCAAACTATAAAGAATGGTCTCTTATGCATCGGCTACAAAAGCGCAGGAGAGGTTTATTTTAAAACCATTCATTATAACAGCCCGTTAATGTCCCACTGCAGAAACGGGCCTCCTCCCTTGACGGAGGGGTACTTGGCCTACTAATCTTACGCTGGCCAGACGGATTGGTGTAGGGTTTAATTTCCTTCTTTTTATTTCGTAAAGGTTATATAGACGGATAGTCCCTTAGTCGGTTTTTACGACACCCATGGGATGAGATGGGGTGGTGACATATTGTATTCTTACTCCGTCACCATACGGACATTGCTTAACGACTATGAATGAGAAATAAAACAAAGAGATATATAAACTGCAAAAATGTTACTTGAGTCCATTTTTGTTACTAAGACAACCCTAAGGTCAGCAGTAGTTAAAGACCCGCAATAAATACTACTTACGTACCAAAGGAAAAACAAAATGTGAACGAACCTCTATAAATCTTCTGACACAGATCGACTTCGGGAAACTGGTTGTAACCTTTTTACTGTGTAAAAAGACTGGCAACTTATCATTTTGCATGTTAACACGCAATGAGATAATGTGGTGTTACTGCTAAATATAAAATTGTTCAGACTTCAATTGTTTTTCTCTATCTTTCGATTGTTCGTTCTTCTTTTAATTAACTCGTACATTAGAATTTATAATAATCTTAACTTGTTGAACAAAGTACTATTCTATTCAGAGTTTTGTAATACAATAAATGTATTTTGAGTATTTTTTGTCTATATAACGTAATATCTATTCAAACATCGAAAAGAATATTGGCTACTTGTGAGCACATATCTATTACACGCATTAGTTTTGATTTCACTCATTGCTTGAATATCTCAAAAGTGAGAGCAGTTAAGTTCAATACAAACTCTATCAACCAAAGCCGAATGGACCTACAGGAGACCAAAACGTCTCGTCATGTGCTAGCACTGGAGTGAGTCAATTATTGGTCATACATAGGTGATACATTAGGTTATTGCAGATTGAAGCAAAAAGCCCAAGGGAGTTAAGTTCCAGGGAACAGCTAGTTTAAATATAGAAACACTTCTAACTTGGAAACTAATCACAGTACTACACATAAATCAGTGCCGAACTACACTAATTGTTAATTAATAACTGAATATAGAGACCTCATACACTACATACTACAGACAGCATACTAAATTGATATTACTATATCTAACAATACTCGTAACCTTGAACAAGTTTTGTTACGGTTTTGTCCGTTAAACTACTCGGATGGAGATCTCTAGAATTATCCCTTTGGAACTTGCCACCTCCGAGTTAGACCAGTTGGGAAGAATATCGTGTGATATTCCCAGTTTGTCCTAGTGGGTTCGAATCCGATAGGTATGCATAATACCCGGAAAGCCATTAGCATCATGAAGTTCGTTTAGAGTTTAGAGAGGTATAAAAAATAAAAAAAGAGATTGCAACACATTTGAAAAAAAAGTTTTATAAAAAGGCGTTATGACGTTTCTTGAAATGATTCTAGGTAAAGACAATGAGCTAAGTTTGTAGAAATGACTTTACGTTTCACAGTAAGTAGCAATGCGGTAAAGTAATAAAAGAAAGAGGAATTTATAAACTGGAAAACTTACTTTTTCAGAACACTTTGAAGCATCAAATTAATGCTTTCTACTTCTATTGGTAACTACCTACCTAAACCTTTAATTTAAAAAACTTTTATAAATATTTTTATAGGAATTGTGGAATAAGTCCAATATAAGTGAAAGTCATCATCATCATACCAGCAATAATTGCACGTCCTTTGCTGGACATAGTACGCTTATCTTCTTGCCATTATCCCAACTAATGGATCAGATTAAAGGCAAAAGTATAATTTATTTCATTTCTTTGGATTTTTTAAATAAATAGATTTCCTAATTTTCTTTTCTTATCATTTTTCTCAATATCAATATTAATGATAAAATATGTTGCATCAATCTGTTTGTATTATCAATATCAAAATGAATCGCTTAGTTATGTGGAATCCCTCATGAATCAAACAAAATACAATTTGTTACTTCAAATATCTTTGCTTCACATTTATGACATGACATCTCTTCAAAAATGTATTAAAACACATATCATTTGCAAACATCATAAATATGAAAAGACATCTGAGATTTAAATTCCACATTGGGGCTAAATGTTTGAACAGCAACAAAGTCAACCTTAGTATAAGAGTATGTATAGTATGTATAGAAATACAGATGGACTAGATTTTATTGCGCCTTATTGTTATGGATTTATTATTTTATTAATCTAATTTAAAAAGCGAAGATAATTGTTAGTTTCTTTTTTTTATCGTTAGGTACTTTACCAGTTTGAATAAAAGTTTTGCTGTTTGATACGTCCAAAATAATATTACACAAATTTCATTAAAATTAGTTAGATTATTTGGTTTTATTAAAAAAATAATGGTATTCTGAAAAACATCCGTGTTAACGAAGTTGTATAAGTATTACGAGTATAATGCCTTATGCATTAAGTCTGCCTGTATAACATTGTATCATAATTATTAAATAAATAAATATTAGTAATCGATATCAAACCATATTAAGTAAAATCAAAAAAATATTAAGGATTTTGTTAACTGATTATAAGTTTCAATTATTATAGTTCAATCTAAAATACATAAAAATAGGGCACGGATCTTTCCAATCTTGAGGTAATACTTGCCCTATACATAGCGAGGCTGTTACAGGATTTAAGATGAGTCTGGCTTCGGATAGTGAAATTAAATTTAAAAGGAAGGTATTACAGATATTACATAAATAATCTGAGTTATTAAAAGTTACAGATCTCTCTCAGACTCTTTTGTAGGATGTATTGCCTTAAAACCTATGGGTTTTAAGCGACACATGTTTGCTCGCGGTGCGTGTGGTATGGGAGATGAATATTATTCCCAAATTAATAGTTGTTCCGACTAGTTCTTATTACAAAGCGAGTATCGGTATCACAACGAGTATAGCGCAGATTGTGATAAAATAATAGAACGCGCCGGTAACATCAACAAAATAAATGAAAAAACAATGGACAATATTTTGTAGTTAGAAATAGAACTCCCGTCTGCGTCCTTTGCGCGCTAGGCCACTTAAGTCCTTATTATATAAAACAAATTTATCTGTATTGCTTTGCTGAGATCCACTAGCCTCTAACTCCGATTAAAATGAAGTCTCGAAACGCATCGTTCTTCTTCTGCAGAAATCAGAATATTTCGATTTTCAGATATTAAATTTTCCGTAGTCAACTTTCAACACCCACAGGAAGAAAAGCGGTTGCAATATCTATATTCAAATCCCACACGAACAAGAATTCAAGTTTATATTATACACCCCTAACATCTAGGTAACCCAACCTAATAAGGTTCTCATTATAAAACCGGACCTGAGATCGAAGCTATTGAATGATATTGAGAATATTTTGAAGTAAACTAGATATTCGGATTCGTATTTCGGTTGCAGATGTTTGACTGGCTCACATATTTACATGCAATCCTAGTTCCTACTTAAAATATTATAAATGCGAAAGTTTGTGAGGATGTATGAATGGATGTTTGTTACTCTTTCACGCAAAAACTACTGAATGGTTTTTGATGAAATTTAAAAAGATTAAAAAGAAATTCGGAATATAGGTAGTTTAAGGTGTTGAATAACATTTAAGCTACTTATACATTGCGGGTGAAGTCGCGGGCATCAGCTAGTATTATAAATGCGAAAGTTTGTGAGGATGTATGGATGGATGCTTGTTACTCTTTCACGCAAAAACTACTGAATTGTTTTTGATGAAATTTAGAATATTGGTAGTTTAGGGTGTAGAATAACATATTTATAAGCTACTTAGGTATACAATGCTAGTGAAGCCGCGGGCATCAGCTAGTTCTAATATAACATTAAAATTGCATGTATTAAAAGCGAAAGTTTGTAAGTATTGACCGATGTTTGTTAGTCTTACACGTAAAAACTACTGAATGGATGTTAGTAAAACTTTACAATAACGTAGCTTAGGTATACATCAGAGAGGTCATGGGCTACAATTACTAATTCTGCGCAGACGAAGTCGCGGGAATTAGCTTATCATCATAACAACCCATTAATGTCCCACTGAAGGGACGGGCCTCCTCCCGTGACGGAGGTATACTTGGCCAACTATACCATGCTGGCCAGACGTATTGGTTTAGGGTTTAATTTCAAGTTTTCCTTCTTTCTACTTCGTAAAGATAATATTCACGATTAGGCCCTTCGTCGGTTTTCACGACACCCATGGGATGAGACGGGGTTATGACATATTGTATTCTTACTCCGTCAGCACACGGAGGGATAAGCTAATATATGTAGTATACTGCCTTGCTCCCTCTTCACAGTCTTGTCACATAAGTACACGATCTAAGAAAAAGTTATAGTTTAGAAAATATAACAAATGTCCTGAATCTTTTATTGCTTAGGAAAGCGCTAGATTTTTATTGCTTGTAATAGTGTACGATTCACATAACATCATCATATTTTTAATGGCGATCGTAAAAATATTCATTTTATGCAATAAAATCTTTATAAATGTTGTCTATTATGCTGTACTTTCAGTCTTTGTAGGTTTTTAACAGTACTACCTACATTGTCTGGAGATCATATTATTTTACGTTTGTATAAGTAAGAATTACTGTATTGTAATAAAATAGCTAATGCGGAAGTACCTTAAATGTTTTACTACACCCTAAACTACCTATATTCCAAATTCAGTAGTTTTTGCGTGAAAGAGTAACAAACATCCATCCATCTACATCCTCACAAACTTTCGCATTCATAATATTAGTAGGATTAACTGAACAACAATTGTGTAAATGGATCACCCTAAAAAAAGACTGTCTTAACAAATTCTATAGCTTACTGATATTACAAGCTGTAAGCAGGTTTACATCTGTCTAAATTTTACCTTGTAAGAATTTTTATATCACATATCTTATTGATACGCTGCCCTTTTTGACAGTACCATATTATATTACTTAGACTAAAAACCTCTTATAAATTCACTATTCAACTAAAATAACGTTTTAACTCGTAACAGTAGTTCCAGGAAATAGCGCGTTTAACCAATCAATGTCGTTAGCTTTGTAATATTCGTAGAATATCTGCCAGTTCTGGACATTATATAATAGAGTACATAAATGTTGTTACCGAGGTTCGGTCAGCTTTTAATCTACCTCTTTTTATTATGAAATATAATAGGCCTCGACTGTTTTTACTTAGGTCTACCTTATAACGTACTTGGCCGAGACTCTGCTTAAACACCATTCTTCTAAACAGTTTAAAATATTAAACGTAGGTTGGTAAAAAAACCTCGTAACATTTTTATTTATTTTTCATGCACATTGTTGGTATAAAGCCCAAAACTATACCACTCAATGTGTGAAGATGAAGATGTCAATAATAATAGAATAATATGCATTAAACCAGATAGTTCAGTAACCATGTAGTTAACTCACCTCTTTGTCCACAGAAGCAGTCCTTGTAGCGTCTGGTGGTGCAAGCGCGGCTCTATTACTGCTGATTGTGATGGCGGGAGTGTTCGTAGCAAGACGACGTAAGAACAGCCCTTCCCCCGCGCCTTCACCCCCGATACTCGTCTACCCTCCACATGACATCTCTGCACCGTGTTATATGTAAGTTATTTAAATAAATACTAGCTGACCCCGCGAACTTTGTTCCGCCTTAATGACTCTGCTGTCATTAAATATTATAAATTATGTGACGTCACGACTCATCTGTCAAAAATTCTATGACGTCACGCCCATCTGTCAAAAGTGATAGCTGTCTAAGTGACAGGTGCCTAAAATATTTTCCCGCCAAAATACTATGATTTAGCTATTTCGTATGTTCTTTCTGTATAGACGACGACTTCTGTGGCGCAGTCGGTATATTACATGGCTGCTACGCAGAGGTCTCGGGTTCGATTCCCGTTCAATGCAAATCTTTGTGTGCTTGAACATGATTGTTTGCATTGGTCTATGTGTTTTCTATGTATAATATGTATGTATTTATAAAACAAAAAAATATTGAAAAATGTTTATCCGTTGTCTAGTATTCATAGTACAACCTCTGCGTAGTTTAGGACTAGATGGCGTTGTGTAAATGTGTGAGGAATGTTTATTTATTTATTTATGATTTCGTTTGTCTTCCTGTATAAAGCCCAGCTTCGCGTTAAGGCTAAGCTAAGTATGGAATCTAATAAAACCTTTACGTATACATTTATTTTTTAAATACATTCGTATACTAAGCTTTATTTATTTATCATACTAACAACACCATTTTTGGGATTAAAATTGTAAAAATCTATACAAAGAAATGGAAAAAAAATGCGCGTTGAAAATGCATAAGCCAGTCTACGTTGCTATAAGGTTTTTTTTCCTTTTTTACGTATACCGAAACGAACTTTACAGCACTAAATCCTAATCCGGTGGTCGGAACTCTACAGTAAAATGAATCTACATGTTGTATTGTATGATATATCGATCAGCAACCTGGGGTACAAAGTTGATAATCTGAAATACGTTGCATTTAATACAACTGAATATGATGCTATAAATATCAAGAGTAACATAATTGAGCACATTAATACACGAACTACAACTTATATTACCTACTTTATAAAGTTAACTTCGCTATAAAACCTATTTTACTAACATTGAATTGAGATCTCTTCACTGTCTTATATTATGATAAATGGGCAAGTCATAAAGCTTTCAGGATATCGAGTAGCTACTTGATACAGAAATACGAAACTTTAAGTGCAAAGTTATCAGATGTTCAAAAGGAAAATGAATTTATTACAAGTACACATTACTGGCGTAGAAGAATACGTGTACAAAGCTTCTGTACAAAGCTTCTCAAATTATTGAATTTCTTGACTATTCTGGGTCAATGTAATCAACGTTCGATTGAAATGAATCCTTTGGTAGTTTTACTACCTTGTATGAAGAAGTTCATTTTGGATGCTAGACTAAAAAGTAAATAAAATGAAAAACATATCGATGGATATCAAGAGTAACAATATAATTAAGCACATTAATACACGAACTACAACTTTTATTACCTACTTAACAACTTGACGCTTTATAAACTTAGCTATAAAACCGATTTTACTAACATTAAATTGGGATCTCAGCACTGTCTTATATTATGATAAATAAGCTAGTCATAAAGCTTTCAGGATATCGTATACTTGATACAGAAATACGAAACTTTAAGTGCAAAGTTATCGGATGTTCAAAAGAAAAGTGAATTTATTACAAGTACACATTACTGGTGTAGAAGAATACGTGTACAAACTTTCTGAGAATTATTGGATTCCGTGTAGTGACGGAGTAAGAATACAATCTGTCACCACACCGTCTCATCGTATGGGTGTCGTAAAAACCGACTAAGGGACTATCCGTGAATATTATCTTTACGAAATAAAAAGAAGGAACAATTAAAATTAAACCCTATACCAATCCGTCTGGCGAGCATGGTATTAGTAGGCTAAGTATCCCTCCGTCACGCGAGGAGGCCCGTCCCTGCAGTGGGACATTGATGGGCTGTTATGATGATTGGATTCCTTGACTATTCTGGGTCAATGTAGTCAGCATTCGATTGAAATGAATCCTTTGGTAATTTTATTACCCTACTCAGTCAACGATTTTTAAACTTCTGCTGACGTTTGCTTTTCTTGATATTCTTTAGTAAGATGCAACTTGAATTGTTTCTTAGTAAGTAGTGCAGAGCTTTAACTTTTTACACTAAAAATAAAATCGACAATGGCATCAATGCATGCATGAGCATCGGACAGCATTATCTTATCCGGTTTTTTTCTGTTTCTATTTGTCGCCAGGTGGCTATCTGTATCAGATTCAGACTTCTTCAAGTGTGTAAAGGCACGAGGTCTTTGTCAACCTCGCTCATCTTCAGGCAAAGGCAGGTTGTTAATTAATAAACAGGATTTGTAGAACGTAAACTTATATTCACAAATTTTAAGCAAATACAACTTTCTAATAATTTTAAAGGTAAAAGTGGACGCCAGCAGTCCGTGGGCTTTCTACCACCACGTTCTACTCGAATGACGACTCCTTGTCATTCTCGTCCGAACATTCTGAATGTTTGTTTCATAAACCAGTAGTATTAACGTCTAAGAAGGTTTGACGCTGTCTAAGGAAAAAGGCTGGTTTAATTTCACGGCGCCAGGGATGCGCCTTCACGGCCGGACTGACAATCGCCCGTCCTCGGGCGTATACATTCCTGCAACAATGACAACACAATACCATTACTCAAGGCATCAGGCTCGTCCAACCTGACACGAGTCAATGCTTCTTACTTTCCAGCCAACATCTCTACAATTCAGCATCAATAAGTGAACTGAACCCATACATCACACACAACGCATACGACCCAACCAGGCAACCCTGCTGAACTAGCTACAAGTCAGGGTCTACATCTCTTCCCTGGGTGTTGCGTCCCTACTGCTAGCCACTAGCAGCCCAGGACCCACAACCACCCAGCACAGACCTTACCTGGGTGTTGCGTCCCCTTAACCAACCCAAATAAGTGTGGTCTGGGTGGCACATCGCCGTCTACCAATAAACTAGAAGTGTCAGTATAGTAAACACTTTTTCTACAAATAGTCTCAAAATAATACTGTCCTTTTATGTTCCTCTTTACTCTTCCTCATAGAGCCCTCGAGAATACATTTCGACTTCACCAGGAATAAGATATTTTGTTGACAGCTACACATCAAGTGCTCCACCGTTTCGTCTTCTTGACCACACGCTCTCCCTGTAAACATACAGTCAGATATAAGACTGCGGCTTAGGTTCAACAGCTTTTTTTTTTTTTTTTGTTTTCTTTTTGTGCTTTGGCAGTATTTACTTGGCGCTTCCTAAAGGCTATAATATTGACTCGCCTTCACATGACCGTCCTGACATTCACACGTCCTCGTGTGAGCTACCTCAAGGAGTTATTTTCAACGACATCGACAGTCGAACCACAAAAACTTTATTCTTATTTAGTTACTATTACTTGCAAAACAAGCATCACACAGCCGACAAGCACTCTACCCACACCCTCACGGTGCCCTATCCAACAATACAGGACTCAGGCGACCCTCATGGTGCCTGATCCAACAACACAGGACTCAGGCCACCCTCACGGTGCCTGATCCAACAACACAGGACTCGGAACAACGTTGAGTGTGGGTTACCGTCCTTATCAGATAGCGGACAGCTTAATGCTCCATCACGAGTTTACTCAATAAAATACTGCAAAGGATATGCGGTTCGACACGCGTGATGAAATAACTCCTATTAATCTTGAACCGACTTGACTTTAAACGGACTTTGGTATATTTATGGTACTAATTTAATGTAACGGCGTAGCTTAGCAGTGGTACACGCCAACAAAACAGACTTGTAATAGTATAGCACATTGTAACAATATAGTACTTACAGACATATTGGACATCACTTATTGTCCGCCCTTTAATCTTACCTTATTTTTACCCAACTGTGTTATGTAGCATAATCGTCATCATTACCAATTAATTTTCATTCCCTAGTATCGATATCCATTTTCCTTGTCGTGTCAAACACAGACACATTACTGTATTGCTGAAATCAAAAACACTTTAAACATGGCACAAAGCCGCCATGAGTCGCGCGGCATGATCACATTCTTCATTGATCCTCTCCTTCAGAAATCCATCTTATTTTGTCAGAATTTTCCCGTCGGCAAAGATGGCGTCTTCATAGTACGAATAATCGTCATAAAATTCTTATTTTGTCGCTCAAGCGGCAGTTGCCATTTTTCATAGGTATTACCACGATTTCAAACACGTGGTGTGGTGTCTCGGATCCCACTTCTGATGTCGCCAGGTGGCTATCTGTATCAGATTCAGACTTCTTCAAGTGTGTAAAGGCACGAGGTCTTTGTCAACCTCGCTCATCTTCAGGCAAAGGCAGGTTGTTAATAATAAACAGGATTTGTAGAACGTAAACTTATATTCACAAATTTTAAGCAAATACAACTTTCTAATAATTTTAAAGGTAAAAGTGGACGCCAGCTGTCCGTGGGCTTTCAACCACCACGTTCTGCTAGAATGACGACTCCTTGTCATTCTCGTCCGAACATTTTGAATGTTTGTTTCATAAACGTCTAAGAAGGTTTGACGCTGTCTAAGGAAAAAGGCTGGTTTAATTTCACGGCGCCAGGGATGCGCCTTCATATTTATTTTGTTTTTAGTTATGTTTTGAAAACAAAGTTAAGTATATTCTATTTTATTCTAACAATCCAATAACAGTGAAAATATAAAAATATAGTAAAAATCCATAAAAAAAGAAAAAAAAACAATGACCAAAAAAGCGTCTTAAACAGTTTGGTGCATCACATTCGCACTGGTAACAGATTGTCAATCAGTTTTTTTGGAAAAATAAAACTTAAAATTGGTATATTATTCGTTGATGCCCGTTTTGTCGGCAAAACGTGCTTCTCAAAGAAATAAATATTCCTCACACATTCGCACAACTCCATCTAGTCCCAAACTAAGCAAAGCTTGTACTATGGATACTAGATAATGGATAACCATACTTAAATACTTTTTTTTTGTAAATACTTACCTACATAATATTATACCTAGAAAACACCCAGACCAATGCAAACAATCACGTTCATGCACACAAACATTTGCATTGAGCGGGAATCGAACCTAAAACCTCTGCGTAGCAGTCATGTTATATAACCACTACGCCACACAGGTCGTCAAATAGTAACTTCGATTTGCTGTACTTTCAATTATGTAGTCGTATCGTACAAAGGTGTTACTGTTTCCCACTTGTTGCACTTTCGTTTGCTTTAATTGTTCTTTATTTTAGTTAGATCTTGCATTAAGCTTGAATCAGAATATTTTACCGCCTTGCACGAGACTCTTTCAGTACGCAAATTACATTTCAGAGTTACGCTGCCAAAATGACTGTCAACTATTTACCGTCTAATAAAATGGTATAATTTTCATCATCATGGGAGGAGGCCCGTCCCTGCAGTGGGACATTAATGGGCTGTTATGATGATGATGATGATGAAAATGGCATCCTTAAATACCATGTAAAATGATTTTATTATTAACGTAAATAATGTTACATTTTATAAATTTTTAATCCTTTGAGAATAATAACAGTATCATTAGGTAACACATCTAAAAATATTTGTTTGATGTTGCCCAAGATAAACATTAAGTTCGAAAATGGCTGCCAACTGAAATAATATTACGAGTTGTGACCTACAATATGTGCCTATGTTTTTTTATTATGTCCTACTACGTATGACTCATTTAATTAAATTATATCAATTATCATGTAACTATGTTTTTACTCAAATATGTGTTTCGAAGTAGAATAATCATTTAAAACTAGGCCAGGCAAATTACTGTCTTTTAGAACGTAGGTATTACTATACTATAATGATACCTACGTCCGTAGATATTTTCATGGCTTTTACAGTTTATGGTATTCACATACATTTGATATTTTGAAGACCTCTGTGGCGCAGTCGGTATATTACATGGCTGCTACGCAGAGGTCTCGGGTTCGATTCCCGCTCAATGCAAATCTTTGTGTGCATGAACATGATTGTTTGCATTGGTCTGAGTGTTTTCTATGTATAATATGTATGTATTTACAAAAAAAAGTATGTAAGTATGTTTATCCATTGTCTAGTACCCATAGTACAACCTTTGCTTAGTTTAGGACTAGGTGGCGATGTGTGAGGATTATTCATTATTTATTTATATATAAACTTCCAGCTTCTTCCCATTGGGGTTGGAGATTGAAGTTGGAGATTTGTTAACCCCAAGTAGTACAATCCCTACAAACCAGCTTCTACATCCATAAATATCTCGTCCGTAATTTCTGACTGCTATCATCATAATAGCCTATTCATGTCCCACTGCAAGGACGGGCCTCCTCCCGTGACAGAGGGATACTTGGCCTACTAATACCACGCTGGCTAGACAGATTTGTATAGGGTTTAATTTCAAGTTTTCCATCTTTTTTATTTCGTAAAGATAATATTCACGGATAGGCTATTAGTCGGTTTTTACGACACCCATGTATTCTTACTCCGTCACCACATGGATACGTCTGCTATACATTTGGTGTTTATTTTCACCAAAGTTTTTGCCATCAAATTAGGAAGAAGTTTAAAACTTAAGTAACAAATTTTAATCTCATTAACATCTCATTACAGTGACGGGTCTCCTCTACTGACGAAGGAAAACGGGGCCTATAAGCTTAACGTCTGATTGGTATAAAATCAAATTCAGATATCTTTATTCAAAGTAGTACAAAACATATTGTATCTCTCTTCTTTTTGACGTCATTTAATACTACTTAACCTAAATTTATAAACATTTACCCAATTACTCATAAACCCCTCTTAAATTTAGTCACTGTTTAGCGAGATTTTTTTTTGCAAAACCAACCTTATGCCAAACAAAACCGTAAGAATTTAAGCTAAACAATTGACTACAATTTAAGACACGTTTATTAGTAAGGGGGTTAAAGTTAAGAAAACTTTACCACCACTTCCAAAGCACTAGTAGAAAATAATATCAAGTTTTATTTTGCTAGCGTAGAGTTATTAGTACGACCTTTCCAAGTTTTCTTAGATAGACATCCTAATTAACCTAACTAACTATAATTTATTACAAACTTCCTTCAATAAAAACCTATCGATAGAATAATGTATCGTGCTTCTAAAGTTTACAGGCAATTTAAAAAGGAACAATTAATATTAATTAAATATAAAACTGACTGTGATTATTAGTCTGTTGGCTTAAGAGGTTTATTTTGCGAAAAACTGAGAACGTGATATTTTACTAAATTAAACAGGAGTGGATACTATCAATCTTGTTATGAAATGGAAGGGCTTAATGAATTTTGTTTTTTACAATTATTTAAAGTCTGGAATAACAATTCTATTTTAGTCTTTAATTAAAGTTAAAAGCATACTGTTTCTAAACGAATATAAGTTAATCTATAGTTTAAAACTAGACTAACGAACGGATAATTATGATTGTCATTCTAAAAGAAGGACTTGCCATATTTTTCTGAAATGTCTTTTTCGTTTTAGGTCACTTACGTCCCCGGTTTCCGAATGTCTGATCAAGTAAAAATCAACTAATCAAGTGTCAAAACTCTTGTCAACTATCATTTTCAGAAACTAAAATTTGACACTTAATTAGTTGATTTTTATTTAATTAGTCATTCGAAGACCGAGGGTAAGTTATGGAAAATTTAATAAAAAACTTTATTGAAATATATAGTTAATCGTAAAATTATACGGAAATTATAATATTTTGTGTTTCAATTCCACCTTAACTTCAAGGACGTTACGAGATTTATCTCCTTGATGCTCAATCGTTTGATACTTTATCAAATTTAATGAACCCTTTTTCTTTTAACAAGTATTTTATTTATTTTTTAAGGAGCAAAATAATAACGATTGATATAAGTTTAACGGTCAAAGTGAATGAATTTTCTTAAGTCATTATAAAGTTTGGGAGTCTATTTTTTGTTTTTCTTTATATAATTTAATTTAAGTTGTTTATGCATATACATCTCCATGTGGTGACGGGGTAAGAATACAATATGTCACCATCCTATCTTATCCCATATGTGTCGTAAAAACTAACTGATGGACTATCCCTGAATGTTATCTTTACGAAATACAAGAAGGAAAACTTGAAATTAAACCCTGTACCAATCCGTCTGACTAGCGTGGTTTAGTAGGCCAAGTATCTGCTTCCAGCCCGTACCTGCAGTGGGACATTAATGGGCTGTTATGATGCATGTATGCATCTTTTATTACGTATATAATAAAAGATGACAATAAGGAAGAGATTATTCTAGCTGCTTCTCACAAATATGATAGATTCTTACATCAATCAAATGTTGTAAATGCTTATAATATCCTGCACTTGAATGTTTGTTCTAGTTTGTTTTTATAAATAGGCTTAACTAACTATTATGTTACCGAGAAAACTAAAAAAAGTCCAACAAAAAAAAAACAATAAATTAAAATATACTGCTGTTGCTTATTAAATGATAGTTTTATGAAAACAAATAAAGTAGCATGATCGGGAAAACAGAGAACATAGCAGTAACTACTTAAAGCAAAGAAGACAGACAGGATATACAATTTCCCATACTTCCTGCTTCACTTTTCTGTCATCTTTAAACTAGAGCAGATGGTATTTCTTTTTTAAAATCTCGCGGAATCGCATTAATAGACTATAGAGGATTTTATTTACAATATTTATTCTTCATGTCAATTCTCGTACCTTAAAATCGTTGAAAATTCGGTTAAATTAACTTTAGTTGTCAAATTGTCTTGCCTATTGTGTGACAATTTGAGAACTAAAGATATCTTAACCAAATGTTTAAGGATTTTAAGGAACAAGAATTGACATGCTTGTTTCGAAATACAAAATTGTTAGGTTAAGTTCGTAACATATTTGGCCAGGCTATATTAATCTTGACCTCCGACACGAAAGAATGCCACTTTCTTGACCTTTGGCCTCTTCTCGTTTGCTCAGATTAGTCTCGTTAGAATCGTAACTATTTATAGTATCTCATAAATTGGCCTACGTAGATAGCTTATTATTGTATTGTATGGCGCATGACCGAGTTTTTTGGCGTGTGTTGGGAGAGTCCAGCAGTGGACTGCAATAGGCTAGTTGATTAATTGATTGATTGATACGGATATAAAGCAATTTTCTTAAATTTGATTTAACTTTCGAATGTAAAATCTAAGTTTAACATAAAATGTTATACAAAACAGTTCGTAATTTCGTTTCCTTTGCAAAGAAACTGCAAAGCTCGTTAAGATTAACCTTCAGTAAGAAAAGCCCTGAACTCATATTGTAAACAACAACGTACTTACTTACGTACGGATATGAATGACAGATAAGAAACAAATCAATAAATTATGTAGAAACTGTTTCTACAGGTTATGAGTAGTTTTTCTATTGGTTTACTGCACTTATAATTATAGGTATATGGCATACCACCTGTATGCTGATTTTGTCTGTTCGAAAACAAAAGACAAGAAATTGCCGTAAAGTCTTTATAGCAATCCATCTGGCCAGATGCGTGGTAACCGGTATTGCGTGCTGAAGCGTGGTATATAATTAAGACTAATAAGACAGTTTTCCCTTTGCTAATAGAGGACGCCATTTCCTGTAAAAAGGAAAATATTTTTTTATTTTTTTATTTGTCGTCCTAGCTCTGAATGGAGTTAGAATATAGGGTATCAACGACCTAATTGCATTCAATGGGTTGTTGTAAGAACCAAATAAAGGCAAGTTGGTAGAGATTTATTATCTCTACGATCCAACTCCTGATGTAAGACTAATCAATCTAGGCAATATGGTATTAGTGGGTTTAGTTTCCCTCCATCTCTGAAAGGGGTTGTTTCCTACAACCTCTTCCAGAGATGGGCAATACACACAGGATATCATTTTACTCCTGCGTTTATATTAATTTTCTTACTCTTCAAGTAGAAAAATACAAGATGTTTTCAATTGAGTAACATTTTTATTATAAGTCACGTTACAATAGAAAAATACAATACAAAAGGATCCGTATTGTAAAAGCAGACAAGAACGGTAATAAATAGAAAAATGCTTACAGAGCATTTTATCAAAAACCTATATAAAATATTAGCATTACTGTCGAAGTACAAAAATATTATGTTTACATTTTCACATGCTTTTATACGCATAATAAAGCCTGCACATTTTCCCACGAATTAAATTTGAAACTAGTGTTTATATATATTTGTTTTGCAGGCAACGCCCGTCCACTTCTAACAGAGAGCCATTTGGCTTGGTAATAATAATAACGGTGATCAGGCTTGTTGGAATAGATATTTATAACCCGGTCACATTATCTCGAGACCTGGCGTCGATGACGTCACGTCGCGTCGGACGTACCGTACTGACACAGTACAACCAGTAGTCTATCTCGGCCGAATATTTAAAATAAATACCTACGGCTGCGCGGTACGTAAACATGCGATAGGGCTGCCCATCTCTAGCTTTTTAATTACATATACCTACTTTCCCGCTCGTTACTGCGGCACAGTCGCGACTGTTCACTCCGCAAAGCCACCGCTACCGTGAGCGTGTAGGTATAACTCGCGTTTCATACGTTTTTATGAAGTCGAAATACTGTATATCTTTGTACTATGTTACTGATGTGCCCGTGGCGAGCGCGGGGGCTGAAAGGAGAACGGGATGGGAGGTTCGCATTCCAGCGAGGTCTCTAGATAATGTGAATGTGACTTGTCTAGTTATCTGTATTTGGTTTTAGGGAAGATAATACCTATAAACATATGTACACACATCAAAAAAGTCTAAGCAACATGCATGATATTACAAATTTACCATTTATATTAATTAATTTCTAAGTATTTACTCACTCAAAGTGTATAGGTAAGTAAACTTTTTTGTTATTGATGACATACTGGCTGGTTGTAAAAAAAAAATTTCGATTATGTTTTGTTTTTTTTCATAAAATTTAAATGCCTGCGAATTTGTTTGAATTTGAGTGCATGTTAATTGCTACGTTTTAGTCTTGATTTTATAATTTTACCAACCATTTAAATACAGTTGGCGACAAAATTGAATTGTTAGATATTCTTTACGTCATGGAGCGACGTCATTTGACGGCAGATGAAATGCAAAGAGCTGTAGGGATGTTGCAAGCGGGAAGTAATCAATCAAAGGTATTCATAGAAGTGTTATTTGTCGTCTTTGGCAGCGCTACAATAATACAGGGGAACCCGCTGAACAGCATCCAGGCCGTAAAAGGAGTACAACCACTCGGCAAGACCGGTACATACAACTGACTGCAAGACGCCAGCCGATGTTAACCGCTCGAGAGATAAGTTTGAGGCTACAAAATTCAAGTGGTGTTGATGTAAGTCCCCAAACTGTGCGAAATCGACTGCATGAGTACGGCCTACGAGCTCGACGCCCTATCAGTTGCCCACCGATACGTCACGGGAATCGCGCTCGTCGAAATGAATGGTGTAGAGAACGCATAACATGGACCCAGGAACAATGGGATAAAATTATGTTTTCCGATGAGTCGCGATTCGGGTTTAGGCCTGATACAAGAAGGGTGCGAGTGTACCGTCGACCCGGAAATACTGAAAGACTCAGGTGCGTTCAGGAAGTTCATCCATACAGCGGCTCAACAGTTATGGTATGGGCGGGTATTATGAAGAACAGGCGAACTGAGCTCGTTTTTGTAAATGGAAACATGAACGCTGAAAATTACGTTGAGGATATTCTCAGACCTTATGTCCATCCATTTGCACAAACCTTTGGCTCCGATTTTACGTTAATGCATGACAATGCGCGTTCACATACAGCTCGGCGAACCAGTGAATACTTGGCAACGGAGAACATCCAGGTATTGCCCTGGCCTGCACAATCGCCAGACCTCAACCCCATCGAGCACGCATGGGACATGCTCCAGAGACGTGTTTTGAAGGACTTGGACGGAGTGACAACAACCCAACAGCTGAAGGATTTGCTACAATTCCATTGGGAGCGAATACCGCAAGATGACATAAACAGTCTCATTAATTCAATGAATAATCGTTGCCGACAAGTTCTGAATAGCAGAGGAGGCCATACTTTGTATTAAATTGTCCTATTCTTTCACAATAAATTCATTTTCTTAAGAAATTTCAATTTGTAAAAAAAAAGTTTAGTTTCTTATGTACCTGTATATTCTAATATTGTTAATTTCTGTTATTAAAAGAACTTATAAAGAAAACAGCTGTTATTTTTACATCATAGAACCCTAAAAATATTATTTTAAAAATAAAATACAACGTTATAATTAAAATAAATGGTAAAATAAATTAATATAAATGGTAAATTTGTAATATCATGCATGTTGCTTAGACTTTTTTGATGTGTGTATTATCCGTGTGGTGACGGTGTAAGAAAACAATATGTCACCACCCCTCTCATCCCATGGGTGTCGTAGAAGCCGACTAAGGGACTATCTGTGAATATTACCTTTACATAGAAAGTCTGGCCAGCGTGGTGTTAGTAGGGCAAGAGTACGGGCCTCCTCCCCGTCACGGGAGGAGGCCCGTACCTGCAGTGGGACATTAATGAGCTGTTATGATGAAATGTATTATAATGTAAACGGGAGATTAACGCTGCCTATAAGTCTAAGCTTTCTGTTACTTACACGACAACCATGGATATGAGATTTGCTGACGTCTTGGTGCTGACCTAGGTACTATCTAACATAGGACTATCTAACAAAATAAATACTTATTTTAAAAAATATGTATATTGTTTACTGAAACAAAATTGTGATGCTACTTAGTACCGCAAAAAATAAATAAGACCCTTCAAGTGCTTACAATATTCGTACTTCAAACGGCTGTATTCTTAGATTATTTTATTCGATCGAATTCTATTGTACCTCGAAATAGAAAACATCTGACAAGAGCGTATTTCAATATTTGACCTTTCATGAAAAAACTTTGAGGATCACAATTTTTTTTTCTCTTTTGTCGAAGAATTTTCAATATCTTTTAGAATTTTTTTTGCATAAACTTTTATATAGGTTAGAATGTTAAATAAATATTTATTCCTCATTCAATAAATATAAATATTCCTCACACACTCACACATAGCCTTCTAGTCCCAAATTAAAAAAAGAGCTTTTACTATGGATACTAGACAACGGATAAACATACTTAAATACTTTTTTTTTGTAAATACATACATATTTTGTACATAGAAAACATCCAGACCAATGCAAACAATCATGCTCATGCACAAAAAGATTTGCATTAAGCGAGAATCGAACCCGAGACCTCTGCATAGCAGTCATGTTGAATAGCCACTACGCCACAAAGGTCGTCAACTCGTCGTAAAGCTACCTAGCTGTATTCTTAAACATAATCTAACAATAACTTATTTTTCTGTCACACAGGACTAAAGAAGTAAACTTCTCACTTCCAACACTCCGCTCATCATCACTCGGAGAACTACGAGACGTGGTCAGCGTGAACAGCCTTGGCAGTGACGTACTATGTCCTCCTGTACCCACGCAGTTTCGATCAAACTCATTTAGTAAGTAAACCCTTTTTATTTTATTACTACGCACAATTTTATCGTCGGGATCACGATATAAAATGCGCATGATAATCTATTTATGTACAACTTATTCGAGGTCATAATTCGTAATTTGGAATATAGGTTTTTAGAGACTTGAATGTTACGTGGTGACTGAATAAATATTTATGGTGTTTCCCTCCATCTTCTCCCATGAGTATCGTAAAAGTAGCTCTATGCAAAGAAAAGAACAAATTGAGAATAAAATCCTATACCTACTATTATTTCTCTGAACAGTAGTATTAGACGGTCAATTTCTGGTCTGAAACCAGCAATATGTTCTCAATTTGATTGTATTTTTATGTTTGTTACCTCGAAACTATGTAATAATTTCTTAATCAATTTGATTCTTGTAGTAATTAATGTTACCTATTTTCTATCGTCATAACTTTCTGCATATTTACCACCTAAAAATTTACATTTTTTTTTCATTTTTCTTTATTGAAATACCTGTACGCCTACTCTTATATAAAAGCGAAGCAGGCTTCCATCTAGTTTTACGTGGTCCGCTACGTTTCACAAAGGGACTCGCTTGATTGGCAATATTGTCAAAATTTCGATTTCACTTCTCAAACATCTATGATTCTATTTTTAACTTTTCAAAAGTGAGATGTTGACTTTTTGAATTTCTTTTTTTGCCTTTGCTTTGACATTTCAAGACCTTTACGCTTAAAAGCTTTTTGATTGCATTTTATTTATAACTGCACAGTACTAATTACGTATACCTTTTTTTTTACCTACCCTTGAAATAGAATACTGTATTGATAGACTATTTAACTTTTACAAAGCTGGGCTAACTTTGTACAAGTCCATCTCATTTTCACAGACGGATATGTATGCTATTTGTTTTGTGTTGAATTATTTTATTGCGTTTCTCTATAAAATATTACGTTTGTTAAAACTCCGTTACTATTACAACACCCACGTCCTTTAAAAGAATGGTGACTTTTAGTCTTTCACAACATTTTTACTTATTTATATTATAAACTAAATCAATACTACTCTATATTAATTAAATTTACCTACGTAACATTCGGAAAATCGTCTAGTAACAGGGTATCCTAAAATCGCTCAGGTGGGAGCATATATAGTGAACTATGGGGCAGTTAACACGCTTATGTATCTACTGGGACCTATATTTTTACGGCAAAGAATTTCTTACTACCCACATTTATAAAAATAAATAACAAGTTGAATTTTTACATAATAGATCATGTTTACTTAAATATTTTTTTAACCTACTCTAAAAAGAGGTTTTAATTTGTTTTTTTTTTAATATAATTTCCAATATAAATATCGCATTATCATCTGAGTCCTAAAGCCGTGTCATTTCTCTATATCCATCTCGCTTGCACTTATGCAATTCATATATAATATTATCTTCTACCTCTTTTTGGAGTACATAAATGATAAGAGTGCTATAGAGATAAATGACTGTATTGAGGGATCTATTACTTATTTTATATTTTACGGACAACGGGTTTTGAAGTAATAAAAGTATAACATAGGCCAATTATTGAGTAAGGAGTTTTATATCATTACACTGAACCTTTTAAACCAGACTCATCAAGTAAACATACATAGAGTAATTGAATGCGGCTACAATGGTCTGAATGCTTGAGATAATCGCGTTTAACCAAACGACACAACTCTCCTGCTTTATACTCGTATATTACTAAATACAGAAGTTCCATAGCTCGCTGCATGTCCAATTAAATTAACAAATGCACCTCATACCTTCAACGCAATGTAATTCAAAATATATTATTCAGCATATAATACACTGTACCATCAATATTATTACTTAGTTACAAAGCCATATGCATTTGTAATGCAGTTTCTCTCTGGCCTCACTGCCAAATGTCAGCGACCTCCTCATGCATTGAAAACTAATTCAGTCTGTGGTTTTGACTTCAGTGCACAAGGAACTATTACTCACCTGATATTTTATGCATAGGTAGATGTTCTAGAGTTCCTTCAATTACTTAGTGCTAAGATTGGGTGATGACCTATTCATAGTCAATTAATGGCTTGCTGTACGTAACGTCATCTAGTGCCGGAGCTAAATTTGAGCTACTAATACGATGACGGTGAGACAAAGGAGACGGTTTTTTTTCGCACCACCCTAAACAGTTATGTTTATTATTCATATTACTCACAAAAATAGTTATTATCTTAATATAGTTAACCAAACACAAATTATACTTAAACGATGAGGGAATAATGAAATAATAATAAAAAAGGATTAAACCTAAAAATGCTTGTTTTGGAACGTTCTTAGGTTTATTTTAATGGTTAATACAAATTATCAAGTAACGTACTTTATAAATAATCGTAGAACGAAACGTAAATAACAGCCCATAGCAACTCTGTAAGTAGTACAGTTTCAATCAGTTTGACACTGTCATGACAACGTTGTTATTGTTTCAGATTTTATTAGATAAATGCATGATTTTTATGTACTTTTATATTTTATAAAAATGGCATCTTTAAATGGAGTGCATAATACACACTAAAGCTGCCCTTCCTGGATACTGTTATTATTGCTTATTGAGCACAGGCACAGTCACTGTTAGCTGCTGTGCATTGTGATGTGTAAAGTGTGGTTTTTATCTTGGGCTCTGCTTTTAGGTGAGCTTGAGCCACCTGCGTCTATTTAAGATGAAATACTGCTTTAAGAGATGACTGTGTTAATTATAATTGTGAACAGTAATAAATATTTCTTGTGTCATATATATAGTGTATTGTTTCTCTTTAACTACCTTATTATTTTAGATCTACAAGCAATAGCCAGCAAATCTGCGTTATTTCGAGAGGTCTTGGTTGCCTTATTAGTGTATATTCATTAGACAATCGCTGTTGTGAGATTTTAGGTTGTCACTAGAGTCATGTTTTGATTGTCCTATTTCAGAGTATTCCCTCTTGAGGGAGTTTTGATATATGCAGACTGTCTATCTAGAGATTATAAGGAATAAACTGTATGCATTTCATTCCTAAACTCGCACAATTTGTGACTGGGCCTATTCGCCGAACAACAAAAACCGTCTCCTTTGTATAGGGATTGTCAATTATTTTTCCTTCTTTGGTTTTCATACAGATTCCTGTTTAACGCTTAGTTGTATTCTGCGACTCACGTGGCTAATACTACTTGATGCGATTGAGTGGTATCAATATGTATATTTTGAGAAAATAGCATACATAAAATTACTTGTTATTATATTAAGTACCTATACGAATTGAATTTAATATAAATAAAAGGAGAGTTTACAAAGATAACATTAGAATTACAAAAAAAAATAGATTTGGAATCTCTTGTGTTATTAGTTAGGTTACTGTACCTACATATTTCAGACAGGCTAACCCATCATGCAATTAAAATAATTTTATAAACAGTAAAATCAATTATTTACACAATTTATGGCATAAATTATTTTACATCCTGATATTATTAAGTACCTAACATAATGACAGAGAAAGTAATAACTAGCAGGAACTGTGAAAATGTAATAAACGATACTTTCAGGTCTATTTCACTAATTGCTAGCTATGATTAATTATGATATGTTAATAATTATGATAGGGCATAATTACCTACGTGACTCAGTTCTATATAGACATTACATACACAAGTCTATCGTAAATACAATATTTATACAGTATTAAGTTGTTATGTTTCCCGGCGTACATTTATTTATATTTTGAGTATTTCTAACGAGCGTAACAGTAATGTCTTATTTAGGTAGAATACATTTAAGTTTAGTTATAGAATTACTATATCTATTTAAACATCAAACGCCGACAGCTTGTGTTAATATGTGGGAGAATCTATACTTTAATATTATAAAGAGGTAAAGTTTGTGTGTATGTGACGTTGTAAGGGGTAATCTCTGGATCTACTGAACCGATTTTTAAAATTCGTTCTGTGTTGAATAGTCCATTTAATGGAGAGTGTCATAGGCTATATAATATCGCGCTATGACTAAAAGGGGTGGAGCAGTAATGAAATATGTTTAAAAAAGAGACGTTTAATAACGTTTTTTTCGCCGCCCAGTGAAGTGGGCAAGGGTCAGCTAGTATAAAATAAACATTGGAACTAGGTACTTGTGGCATTGCGAAAACGTAGACAATTTTTGTTGCCGGCATTGTACGAGTACACCAGTAGTTGTTGTCATGTAGAGGCAATCAGACACAATCGCCCATTGTTACTACGGGTCATTGGTAACTTTAGTTATGTCTGGTGACGGCAATGCAATAATGAAAGGAGCGGATGGAAGTCATCAAATTACTTCACTACTTGATAACTTTACCGGTTCGTTCAAGCCTACTTCACGCTACTTTTAAACAAGCTACTATCATAGGACAAATGACTGGAAAGATTGTTATACAGTTTAATTATAGTCTTTGTTAGAATGCTGTGCTTTAACCCATCGTGTCCTAAGGGTAACGGAAAAGGTAATTTAGTCACCCTTAAGTAAGGCTATTACTTTACAGTCTGTAACTGTATCAAAGAAGGCAAACTTGTCGCAAAACTAAGTACAAACATTGCGTGATATTTAGGTTAGTATGATACAAGTTGGACAAGTTTCTATACATATTTGGAGGAGATTCGTCCAATGGGACTTTCGTGAGTTTCTAGGAATATAATAGTTCTCACATTCACACTATGCCCTAATAGTTAGGGACTAGATGGCGTTGTGTGAAAGTGTGAGGAATATTTATTTATTTATTTATAGTCCCAAATTAAGGACAGCTTATGGGTTCGTGGTCTATATTTAATACTAGCTGATCCGTGCCCACTTCGTTGTGTTTGTTTATATATATTATATAATAAAGTATTCGTTTTTATATATTACGATAACTAAAGCTGCCAATATTTAATTAAAATATCAAATCAACCGCGAATTAACACCACAACTTGTTATTGAAATAATACGTCATCAGCAGATTGTTTGATAATGTGGTTAACGCTTGTTATTATCACTACTTTGTGGGTGTTATAGTAAGTTTAATCAGTGAACGAAAAAAACGAATTACTTAGTATAAATTTTGATCAATCCATTTTATTAATTAACTAGCTGTGCCCGCGACTTCGTCCGCGTGGAAAAGTGACTTTACGCAGTAATTTTAAATACATATTAGTATGTTTAGTTTTATTGATGGTCATTGCGATGCAAAGGCTTACGGGAAATTGAGTTCTTTTAAATTGGAAGGGGAAACTATTGGGTAATAAGGGAATGCGTGGAATAAAAACTCTTTCACTTCTTGCACACTCCGATAATATTTCAGCCTCAATGACATTTTTCTGAAGGTTAATGACCTTAACACGTGCACTATTGCATAGTTTTGGAGGACTTAAATTACGCAAGAGAATGATTGGTACACTAACCTTTAGCGAAATGCTTTATGCTGGAAAACCAGAAACACTCAACAAATTTAAAAATTCCACTGAAAAATTAGTGGCGTTCGTCCTGATCAACCATTGAGTCGATTGCTAAATAAGTGACAACATTACCAACAATTTCAGAAATAATTTTTGCATTAATAATATTGGCGTGATCATTCCTAGGTGTTTAAATTGCCCGCTCACATAACCAGGAATTTTCTTTTTGTGTTACATGGGACGTATTTCCATAAACACTGTATTAAGTCTTCCTCACTGGTGACCAGGGAGAAAAGGCTGGGTGGCAAAATAATTTTAGTCTGATTTTCGGGAACTTTTCCGTTTCCTATATCAAGTAAGATATTAGAAAATTTTTGAGCTTGAAGATTATCACTCATATGCGCCCTCATACTTAAAGTTAATTCTAACCTAACGATATGTCGCCAAAAAAAAGACCTCTTCAAAGAAGCGTTCACTTCGTCAGCTCTTATGCCCCTACTAACAACCGGCAAGACTGGCGAAACTCTTCACAAAACACAACGGTTACCCCACCCACAACTCGTTTACTTCTGCGCAAATTTCTTAGTGTCCTATCAACTGGCTCTATAGCTTTCTTATGAGCCATAGTGCACTCATCCCATTAAACAGGTATCTTGCAGCACTTTAGTTTTGTCGCTATTGCGTGACACACCACACACGGAAGTTTCAATGCAATTTAAATCCAAAGAAATTTTAAATGCAGTGTGCGCTGTTTTGCCACCAGGAAGTAATGTTGCTACAATACCTGAAGATGGCACCGCTAAGGCAATTTTTCCCATTCTTCTAATTTCCGCTAGAATTACTCGGGTAAGAAATGTTTTCCCTGTTCCACCAGGAGCATCGAGAAAATATACTATGCCGTCTTCGTTTATTACTGCTCTTGTTACGGTATCATAAACACATTTCTGTTCTGTAGCTAGCCTAGGAAAATTATTATTAAGGATTGATTATAGTTCAGCTGCACTATATCCTATTTCTTCAATATATTCCCGGTTGAGTCTAGGCTGGATTGGAATGACTACTGGCTCATGTAATCCATATTGTACAATATTGTTACCACCTTCTGTGCTAACAACTTCCTAAAAAGATCTCATACATACAAAAATATTCGTCGGCATGGGATTCGAACCTCATTACCCAGCTCCTACTGTAACCGTTTGTCTATGAACGACTTTCAAATAGGGGAACGAAATTTAAATTCATTCAACATCGAACTAAAACCATTTTTCATGACCCCTGATTTGTATTGGACTGTTCTAATAAAGAGATCAAGCGATATCTCGTGTAATACTTATCCGATTTTGATGAAACATACCTCAGTTTAAGCCTAATAAAAAAGGCTACAATACAATGTATTGGTCCTAAGAAATTCGTTTTAAAGATGTGCGGTAACAAACTGACAAACAGACATATTCATATTAATTCTAAAAATTGTGTTTTCGTGCTTTTTGACTTTTTTCTAGATTTTATTGATAATTTTTATCTGAATTTTCGAAAAGAACAGACATTTCGACCTCTACGGTTTTATTATAGTATAGATAGATAGAAGATAGTATAGATAGATATAACACATACGATTCATGGTTAATTTTATTAAAATTTAAAAGGAATAACTTATAATTAATAGCACGTAATTAGATTATTTACATCTCATTTATGAGTATGATTACTACAGGTAACCCCATCTGGTGAACAAAAGAAACAAAATTTAAATTCATTCAACATTTTACAAAAACCATTTTTCATGACCCCTGATTTGTATTGGACTGTTCTAATAAAGAGATCAAGCGATATCTCTAGTAATACTTATCCGATTTTGATGAAACATACCTCAGTTTAAGCCCAATAAAAAAGGCTACAATACAATGTATTGGTCTTTAGATTATATTAATTCGTTTTAAAGATGTGCGGTAACAAACAGACAGACAGACAGACATTAATTCTAAAAATTGTGGTTTCGTGCTTTTTGACATTTTTCTAGATTTTATAGATAATTTTTATCTGAATTTTCGAAAAGAACAGACATTTCGACCTCTACAGTTTTATTATAGTATAGATAACTTGTGGAAAAAAAGAAGACATACCTAACGACCTCTGTGGCGTAGTGGTTATATATAACATGGCAGCTAAGTAAAGGTCTCGGGTTCGATTTTCCTCTCAATTCAATTTTTCTTTGTGCATGAACATGATTGTTTGAATTGGTGTCGGTGTCTGTATGTAAAATATTCATGTATTTACTACAAAAAATGTATTTAAGTATGTTTATCCATTGACTCTCTGTGTGGTGACGTAGTAATAATACAATATGCCACCACCCTATCTCAACCCATGGGTGTCGTAAAAACTGAATAAGGGACTGTTCGTGAATATTAACTTTACGAAATAAAAAGAAGGAAAACTTGAAATTGAACCCTATACTAACTCGTCTGGCCAGCGTGTTATTAGTAGGCCAAGTATCCCTCCGTCGCGAGAGGAGGCTCTCTGCAGTTACAGGACATTGATGGGCTGTTACGACGATCCGTTGTCTAGTACCCATAGTACAAGCTTGGGACTAGATGGTGTTGCGTGAAGTTGTGTCTTATATCATTAAACCACATTGGTGATAAACAGTCATACGGTAAGCAAAGTAGTAAGTGGTTACCGTAGCCTATAGACGCCTGCAACATCAGACGAATCACAGACGTGTTGCCAACCCCGATTCCAGTTTGCCTTTTTATCATCATCATCATCATATCAGTCAATCGACGTTCACTGCTGGACATAGGCCTCCTCCAAGTATTGCTACCTTGTGCGGTCCTGTGCCTCCCTCATCCATTGGCTTTCCGCCGTCCTAACTAGGTCGTCGAGCCACGGTGTGAATGGTCTCCCCACCCTGCGCTTTCCGGTACGCGGTCGCCATTCCAGAACCTTTCTCCCGCAACGGCTAGCCTTTTTATATCTTTTAAAAAGGCAAGTTTATATGAAGACAGACTTGAAAGACAATCTCTATTTTTATCTTCTGACACAAATTCTATTCACGGAGCATTGAAATATTTGAGCTAGATTGAATGTATTATTTTAAATACGTCATGCCTATTTATAGCAGTGTCACCTTATTTTCAGACCTATTGTAACCAATTATAATATAGGCACAACATTAAAATCATTTAGATGGTTGGGTAATATTATAATTTAAGCACATAATTAAAATCATTTAATCACTTGTTGGTTATAAAAACAATAACAACCCCTACATGGTTCAATTGTTTAATTTTAAACTACCTACGTTTTATTATGTAACATTAACGTGCGCTGGTAATGACAAAATACCTACATTGTTTATTGTAAACAAAAATAATCAATAAATAAATATTCACGGCCATCTCTACACAGCGCAATCTGTTCCCAAAGAAAGCTAGACTTAACCTGCTTGTGCTATGGGTAACAGAACAACGGATATTAGTATGTAAATACATACATATTATACATAGGGGGCCGGACTCGTGGTCACACCAAGAAACACTCAGACCAATGCAAATAATCATGTTAATGCACACAAATATCTGCATTGAACGGGAATCGAACCCGAGACCTTTACGTCTACATGTTGAATAACCACTACGCCACAGAAGCCGTTTCAAGTCAATTATAAGTATAATGGCATGATTTTACACAGTCTAAACTTTTCTAGATCTCCTTGACGTTCCAACCCTACAAACTTATTTCTACTAGTGCAAGATTAACATTTCTACACTTTTAATAATTTATAATAAACAATACAAAGTAAAATGCCAAGTCACGAAGAATTGCAATGCATCGGGGAAATTCTCCTTGAAATGGAACTTAATATCCCCTGGTATTGTTACAAAGCAAATAAAGGTAGAGAAGTTAATCTACATGTAAAGTGCAACTGAGACGTAGGCTTCGCTCAAGAACATGGCATATTTGCACTGGGCTAATTGCAATGAGATTGCGAGTGCCGTAAAATTTTTTCATTGTCATAATTATAATTATTTAAACTGTCATGGTCACATTCACTATTAATTAACGAACTATAGGGATATTTACCATGTTTATTTACTAGCTTCGAAATATCGGAAACTGAACAGCTATAAACATGGTAAATATCCCGATAGTTCGTTAATTAATATTGTCATAATTATTTGTGAAAAACATTATTTTAAATTTTACTACCGTAATTTCGATCGATAATATATAAAAAAATTAGTTTAAACATTTTGAGCTTTAAGACTTAGACATAAGTTAAATAATATCGAAGAGGAAAGTAGAATTTAAAATCTGTGGTAATAGTTAAATATAAAAAATAAACAATAATTTACATTTAATTTTACGTTATTTTTTTCTCATTATACACTATAGTTACTAAAACACCGTTTTTTGTATGAAATCGTTTTTAAATTCAAGACTTCTTCAACGAGCTTGTAAATCGATGGAATCATTAGAAACAAATTATTGGAATTTTCCTACAGACCGGTGTCCGTAGCGATTGTAGCAATACCGTAGCGTATACGTAGCTTTATCGTAGCAAGTCAGATAACCGTTATTTTATGTAGCTTAGGATGTTAGTAGGTAAGGCTATATATAATAAATAAGTAGTCCTATTAAACTACTATCTATTAAAAACTAAATGCTACGTAAAGATTAATAATATAAACAAATTAAGGGAATCAAAAGAACAATGCACTCCTAATCTCTATTTCCGTTAAATCACTGCTTTTAAAAGTTTCCGCGAAACAGAACTTTTTACTTTACCTTTTTAATTCAAGGACAGTCTTGTAGATATTTTTATTGACTAAGTATTGTACTTGATTTTTAATTGCTATCTAGACTCTCAAACTTAAGTCCAAAGCACAGCAGGTTTACCTCCTTTATTAAAAAACACGTCCCTGCATTTTAACACTCATGGTGATATTAAGGAAACTTTAATAAAACTCTCAGTTTTAAATAAACCGACACAAAGACGTGTAAACATAATATTACCTCATATCTCGTGGTACATAACGCTCATATTATATTCTTGTCGTGCAAACTCCCCGTACCTAGAGTGCTATAATTACCTGCGTTGTTAGGCTTACATCGTACATTGCACGGTCAAACAGGCACGGTTAATTAGTCTTTACTAAGTACCTAGTAATGTACAGCAAACATTAATTGTTGAACATAAAACTAAATTTCCTCACATCTCGTGGTACATAATGCTAATAATATTGTATTCTATATCATTTGTCGTGCAAGCTCCCTACCTCGCTAGAGCGCAATATTACCTGCCTTGTTACGCATACATCGTACATTGTACGCTCAGTAAGGCATGGTTAATTAGTCTCTACTATGTACCTAGTGATGTACAGTGAGCTTTAGTTGTTTAACGTAAACATGCAGTTAGTTTAGTTTAATACTTTAGTAATCTCGTTATCTTCTCACTTCAGAGATGGGTCGTCTCTGCACATACATCACATCAGTAAATCGACGTCCGTTTCTAGACAAAGATCTCTTCCCTCCATCATCTCCCATCGGCTATCAGTTCTGAGCACTATATGGCTTGCATATAGAATTAACTTTATCTTTAATGAACAACTAGGAACCCGCTCCGGCTTTACACAAGTTCAATAGTTATAGTCTGCAATATTATGCTTATATTTATTCAATGAATCTTTCTCTAGAACTACTGTATCTAATATCGGAAACTCAAATCCCGATAGTTCGTTTATTAACACTATCTATTTAAAAAAAACTGCTTTTATCTATTTAAAAAAACCGTTGCATAGTTTTAAAGATACAGACATCTCTATGTTTGCTTAAATCTAATATAAATTGGAAAACTTTATTCTCCATAAATAACACACAAGTAGTTATTTTTGACTTTAACAACATATAAGAAAGTTCAAAGTAGTTGCGCGCGTTATTCAAACTTGAATAAGTTTGTCGCTCTGGCCGACCCGCTTACGCTTCGGTAAGGCGACTGGTTATTACACTATCTAAAGGTTCTGTGTATTTATTAGGTATATTTATCTTTCCATGTATTATTAAAATACTTTACTTACCTTTATAAAGCCTCTTGGCTTGTTTTAGGCTCGTAGCACATAATATAGCGTTACGTAAACGGAACGTCACCGTATCAACCCGAGCCGTTCAGTATTCTTTGTATGAAACTCCTTACTACACCGCACACTAATCGGATACGTAACGTAATCGGATTTTTGACGTTTGACACCGAGGAAAAAGGCGAGGCGGTGCCGATCCGTTTACGTTACGTTATATGTGCTATGACCCTTATACGACCATTAATTGCTATTGTTGAGAATCTAAGACTTAATTTAATTAATTTATTTAATAACTTCACTGTACATCTGAATTTTTAAACTTAATAAAACAATAAGTAATAATCCTCACACATGCACACATCGCCACCTAGTCCCAAACTAAGCAAAGCTTGTACTATGGGTACTAGACAACGGTTAAACTTTTTTTTTGTAAATACATACATCATTATTAATTAACGGATTTTCGGGATATTTACCATGTTTATAGTTGTTGAGTTTCCGATATTTCGACGCTGTTACAAGCGCCATGATCACGGAGGTACTGACTTAAATAAAAAGAAGGAAAATTCGAAATGAAACCCTATACCAATCCTTCTGGGTAGCGTAGTATTAGTAGGCCAAGTATCCTTCCGTCACGGGAGGAGACCCGTCCCTGCAGTGGGACATTAATAGGCTGTTATGATAAATCCTACTGGGCAAAGGCATATCAGTATATTTATTTAACAATATATTATTTTATATAATAATTTCTGTTGTTGGTAATACTACCGACGGTAGTCCTTCTTCATTTATGGCAAGGAAATGGGAACACTTGAGTGCACAGATTGGTGTAGTATCATTCTTTAATGTATTACATTTGAAGGACGAAGGACGTTTGTGTGTTATCTATTTGAAAAAAAAGTATTATCGTACAAAGAAAACAAAGTCTTATCTCATTATCTCACTTAAAAGTTTTTGAAAAAGCCGGCTAGAGGACACTACTAGTTATTATACAATCATACTAATGAACACAAACTTCATACAGATGCCTTTAACAACCTGTTTAAACAATGTGGTAACAGTCCTGGCTTTTATACATCACAATAGTAGGCCTTCTCGTTCTTACATTAGAAATTAATTTCTATTATCTATGACCATGACAGTTTAAATAATTATACATACATCATAGTCAAAATCGGGGTCTGTTTATTCCGCGTATGTCTCAGACGTGACTTAATGACTATACCACAGTCGACACCGACCTTTGTACGTACCACGAAATACCACCGAGCGGTCACTCTTCTATAAAATGCCCTCGCTAACGCATCACAATCAACGTTGTTATATGCATCAGTGATTGCAACCGACTCTGTGCATCTCAGTAACTATTGCTTACATTATAGTGAACATAATTAGTAAATTACACGCTTAATGTAATTACTATGTAAAGGCAAACACGATATGCAATTTAAAGGTCATACAAATAAAAATAATATACTTTATGTAAAACTATATATTTTTACTTATCATCATCATCATCATAACAGCCCATTAATGTCCCACAGCAGGGACGGGGCTCCTCCCGTAACGGAGGGATATTTGGCCTACTAATACCACGCTTGCCAGACGCATTAGTATAGGGTTTAATTTCAAGTTTTCCTTCTTTCTATGTAAAGGTAATATTCACAGATAGTCCCTTAGGGTCAAATCATACTACAGCAGAGTCGAAGCGCATCGAAGCGTCAAGCCAAAACTGAACATATCAAATTCAACCTTAACTCCACAGTGTAACACACACATTACTTCTGAGATTTAAAAAAGTCGCGCGCATTCTTTCGAATTCGCGCGTCTGCGCTTGACAAACGCTGATTGGTGCGCGCGCAATCTCAAAAATAATGTGTGCGTTATACTGTGGAGTTAAGGTTGAATTTGATATGTTCAGTTTTGGATTGACGCTTCGATGCGCTTCGACTCTGCTGTAGTATGAATTGACCCTTAGTCGGTTTCTACGACACCCATGGGATGAGATGGGGTGGTGACATATTGAATTCTTACTCCGTCACCACAAGGATAAATTACACGGATATATTTATAATATTTGTTCAATTTATAGTATAGCTTGTCGTGTATTAAGGGGCGATTATTCGTTAAAAGGTACTGTTGTTAAACAAATACATAGTCGCAAAACAACCATACAATTTTTAAAAAAGAACATACACACACAGTCACATACAAACACACACTCACACATACTTTTTCATTGTCATTTGTTTCTTTTATTGTTATTTCTTAATTTAGCTTGTAATGTTTCTTTTTACTATATCAAACGTAACTTATGTCTATACTAAAGAGAACACACTAACGTTTTAACTAGCGCAGGAGTTAGGGAATTCTCACTTAATGTGTAATATATTTGTGGCAAATAATAATATATATTTTTATTTATACATATGAGAATAATACTTATAGTTTCAACTTTTATTCCACATAATATAATTTGATCTATGCATGCGCGCGATGGGCATTATTTTGTTGTAGGTTTACTACTTATGTTTAAATCAAAGACGAAGCTTCGACTATCTTCTTCTTCTTAAGGCGCCTCTCGAACTAGTGAAGGTCAGCTACCAGCTTGGCAAAGTCCTCTCTATTCTTAGCTCTGCGAAATAGCTCAGCTGCGCCAGCTATGCCGGTCTACTCTCAAGCTT
Organism: Schrankia costaestrigalis; assembly: GCA_905475405.1. Taxonomy (NCBI): domain Eukaryota; kingdom Metazoa; phylum Arthropoda; class Insecta; order Lepidoptera; family Erebidae; genus Schrankia; species Schrankia costaestrigalis. The sequence continues at coordinate 8,693,527 of FR997843.1, read as the reverse complement.
CGACTATAGAGTCATGTAAAAATGTGCACTAAGCCCTTTCATCTTTCGTTTGTTTTTGAAGTATTTCTTGTTTCTTTTCGAATTTGAAAGAAAAACACTAGCTACTGTACCCTTGCATCTAAGTACATTTGCAAATTACTACTACTATGCCAATTAGAGGTATGAATAAACAAGCATAGCGGCGATAGCAATCAAGACGGTCTCTTGTTAAAGAAAAATACTTCCTGATACTCGTAAGTAACATCTATTAAAGAATTCCTTTAACCTTACAACAGCTGCATATGATTAAAAGTAACATTTTCTTTTATAACTTAAATTAAAGTAAATATATTCAGTAAACCAAATATCGACACGTAAAATCTCTCGGTAAACGTAAAAGTAAAAGCTTGGCAAACATACGAACCCATTTTGATATTACATGAAAGTATATTAGTCTTTCCCCAAAGGGTTCAATGGACGTGACAACATCTACGGCTCACTTAGCTAAGGCACTAACTGTATTAAGTAATGATAAATGTGTTTTGCTATTAGTACAAATTATTCATATAATCCGTGTGGTGACGGAGTAAGAATAGGTCTATGCCTTCGCGTCACAAAAACTGATGAATCAGTTTATAAGTAATTACAATAAAGTGTTCAATTATTCAATGAGTTCTTCGTGTGGTGACGATGTAAGAATACGGTGTTTTAACACCCCATCTCATCCCATGGGTGTAGTAAAAACCGACTAAGGGACATTCCGTGAATTACCTTTAGGAAATAAAAAGAAGGAAAATACGGGAGGAGGCCCGTCGTGCATTGGAACATTAAAGGGCTGTTATGATGATGATGATTAAAGAGAGTAGAAAAAAATTATATTAATAAATCAGTCACAGACAGATTTGGCTTATTTACATACCTAAATAACTTTCTTGTTAAACCCTTATAAAAGTTGTTGCGAGTTCACGTCAAAAGCATACACGTAAAATTTAGAAATTATATTATTTTGATATACAGACGAAATTTTGGTAAAATTTATATTAAAGTTTGTGTTGTAATAAACACTGGATTCATGTAGAGATAATTGCAAAAACATATGGATTCAGAGGCCATGTAAAAACAAGTGCTTTGGAACTATTCTTAATTAATATACCTACCTTTTTTGATATGAATTAAAATTGAATGTTATGTCTGTGATTTAGGATTAGTGAATAAGGGTTAATATATTTTGTAAAACATTTCAAAACAAATGTACAGTATAAAAAACATTTAATTTGTTAAACACTTTTTTATGTTATTTTTTTTTTACTAACATTTTTGAGATGTTTAACTACTTTAAAGTATTTCTAAAACTTTCAAACTAATTTTAATAAATTACTCTACGACACGGAGAACAAGAGTTCTATGGATTTTATTACTTTAACAAGGTTTTATTTAAGGCCAACATCGTTCAATAAGTATTTTCTAGAACCCTTAGTCTCCAAATGAAAACCAAACATAGTTCCGAACAGTATCGTATTCTAAAGATTTAGTTCTAATAACAAAGTTTGTGTTGTTACACTATAATATTAAAGGGCAAGCTTAATAAAATAAATCCTTAATTAATGTAAACGAAACTTCAAATACTTGTAAACGAATAATTAAATGAAAATAACGTAAACAAACTTAATAATAAAAGGGTTTGTTTATTAGAATATCTAGATAAATTATACTTTTAGTTTTATTAAAAAGCGCCCGAGGGAAGTAATAAAGAACCGTTGGAAAGTTCAGTCTTTTATATTATTAAATTCTATGCCGCTTTCTCAGTAAAAATAATACGATTTAGTTTTTAAACTTTCTGTTAGACTAATGTTGGAGAGGAAAAGATAGATGAACAAAGATAAACTTTGTTGTAACTATGAAAGAAAGTTTTATTAAGATCGTAGTATCTTCCTAATCCTATGAGAATAAGACGTGAATTTATGTATGAATATGTAATATTTCAGTATAAGATACAACCATAAAAATTGTTTATCCAACCTAACATAGTACTCAGTTTTGGATGAATAAATCATCCAAAACTGAGTTTAAAAAATAATAAAAGAAATCTTTTACGGCATCTTTGAGATGAGATGGGGTGGAGACATCCTGTGTTCGATAGGCTAAAGAGCACAACAAAGTCACAACAGTCAATCACAACACGGACTAAAGTTTAATACTTTAAATTCATTTTCTAATTAAATTGATCAGACACCGAAAAGAATAAATAAAAAGTCTTGTTTTACGTGAAAAAGCACACAAAATACATTTCTTGTACAAAAACATCACAGGAGGTTCCGATAATAGATTTTATCTTATATCTTACAAGGTTTAATAATGGCCAGTACGTGCTTACTAGGACCTGTCTTGCGTTACCTTTGCCAGCCTTGAAGAAGAACCATTGAGCGGAAAAGTTTAATATTTCTTTCATTGCACCAAGTCTTTATTAAAATGGGTTCTGTTTACGATTATTTCTTTTTTATAATACAGTTAAGCGCCTTTTCTAATGTCAGAAATAAAAATACTAATGGATTAATGAAGGAGACGAAGCACAAATACAAAAGATAATTAGTTGATAGTATAACAATAAACCTCACACAAAAATAAGCGTTGCTTTTACAATGGGTACTTGACAATGGATAAACATTGGCATATATGTTTTATTTGTACATACAAAGTTACCATTATACATAAAACATTCAAATGAAAGTTCACATCATGTTAATTCACACAAAATAACATAGAGAGGGAGAATTGCTACAAATTAGTACATCTGAGACAATAAACCTATTCCTGTTCAATATCAGTAGTAAGTTTTTAGCAAAAGTCAATTAGGTATCTATAACTAATCTATACTAATATTATAAAGAGGTAAAGTTTGTGTGTTTGTAAAGTTGTAGGGGGTAATCTCTGAATCTGATCTACTGAAACGATTTTAAAATTTGTGTTTTGTATTTATGTTGAATAGTCAATTTATCGGGGAGTGTCATATGCTATATATTATCACGCTATGACTATTATTTATTATTAGTGGAGCAGTAATGAAATATGTTTAAAAAAAGGGACGCGTTTTTTTCGCCGCCCAACGAAGTAGGCACGGGTCAGCTAGTATAGAAATAAAGTTTTAAAGTCCACAGTACCAGAAAATCCTTACCTTGTTTGCAGCGTTTAAGATAAATATATTTACTTACTTAATTGAAACTGTAACTCATAAGCCATATATATTTACATAATTATTAATATAGCCGTAATTAAAACTTCAAGGGTCATAATTAGCGTAGGCGGATCAATTTTGTGGTTACCAACTTCTCACTGAAGGTTTAAGATAAATAGCCGTTATGTATACATTCCCATTTTCTTGGGCCGGAACACATTAAACTTAATGTAACTTAAGTTAATGTAAATATGTTAAGGAAGTTGTTAAGCGCTACTCTAATGTTAGATTATCCTATCTCGGGTTGGATTATCTGGGATTAGTAGTATGATATCACTACAGTATAGAGAGTTGTATAAAACAATTTCTTCGTATATTTTTTTACAAAACACTAAGTATTATCATATTGTGTATTCTGTTTTCATTGAATTAAGGTCCTAGACTGTGGATTAAACATGCTTTGCTGATGCACCTACAGGTAAATCTGAATCTAAGTCTTAGTCACCTTATACCTCTATCTTTAGTCGTTTTTAACGACACCCTAACGTTAAGATGTAGTAAAGCGATTTTGTCACCACGCGGTCGAGAATACAACGTATGACTACCCTTTTAGGTTTATTTTGTAATTAAGTGAAAACATGAATCTTCATTACGGTTCAAGTCCACTTTAACGCGCCCCATTTAAAACCTGACCTTACCCCAGATCATTTTCAAAATAATCTAAAATTACGATAAAATAATTAAGCCCAGGTAAAGGAATTAAGCTAAAAACAAATATTCCATTGCGGCCTCATATTGTTTGAAGCCCTAAAGGATTTATCTTAATGTCGTCAGGAACCAGTTTAATAAACACAAATGCCCCGGGTTCACATAGTATTTAATTAAAATATCAACGCCGTCCCATTCACACGTCAGATACCACAATGGGTGGGCTAAATCTTTAAATTGGAAGGTTTGTCAAAGCCTACCGTATACCTAGTTTATATCGGATTAGGACAACTGTACAAAAGCAAAGTTTTAGGAATTAGGTTTTTACTTTGTACCTATTTAGTGTCGTGTTTATTATTTTATATTAGGTCTAGACCTATGAAATTGCCGTTTTGTATAAAAATGTCATCGGAAGTTAGATTTTTCATACGAACGTTTTCTTAGATTTTTCAATAACTATTAAACATAATAGAATGAAATTTGGTAATAACACACATTTAAGCTAACTATTGCGTTTAAAACAAAGAAAAAAATAGTATCAGGGAAGAAGTTACAATTAAACAAATGGGAAAATCTGCTGTTTTAAATTGATCACGGGCTTATTAATAATACTAATAATTATTATTTTATTTCTTATCTTTTACAATATATGTTTGTTAAGAATATAGCGCAGAAATAAAACGGCAATTTCAGAGGTAAAGACCTATTATTATTTGCTTTTTAAAAGCTTTTTGTTAGAGGTACTTTTGCAAACTTTTAAGTAAAGAGAAGCAACAGGTACGGATCTGCTAGCGCTCAACTGGATTATACTATGTTGCATATTGAAGTAACTAAGCCTTTTAGAAAGAAAGCAGTATCGAAAGCTATGCTACGCTAAGCAGTACTGTGCAAGATTCAACTTGACCTTCTGACAACATGACATTCTTTTCAAAGTCCTTTTATGAAAATCATGTAGTAGTGTAGTAAGAATGCGCTCCATTACTGTATATATGGCAGGCAGGGTCGCCATGCGATGCCGGGAGCTCGGGAGATAAGTTAAACAAACGAATGATGAAGTATGACTACTTTATTAGACAAGATACATTGTTATATTGATTATTACTCATGAATAGGTAATTACTTACTTACACCTACCACACCACTACAAACAGCCTAAATGTAAACAGGTTTGAAGCAAAAATATTGTACTAGCCTAACATGAGACGTCATCGTTTAAAATGAACAAAGAGTTATGATTTAGGACATCAATATTCACTGTCACCCACAGCAATAAAATAAAAAAAAATATGAAAACTAAATTACGTCGATTTTCACCTCACTTTTATTCATATCGTCAAATAAATTCAGACCGCTCGATTTGCCCTTCACTCGTCAGTACGCCAGAACAATAGTCTACGTATATATGTGTGCAAAATTGAGAAGTACCTCAGGTAATACATTGGCTTCGTAACCTGCCATACTTTTCAATTTCACACATCAAACCCGTCGATAGGGGATCGGGCTTTAATGAACTGTCGAAATTTTGACTGTGCAGCGATACCTTTAAAGTGTTTATTAACTTTGGCTTTGTCGGTATTATAAATTAAATATGATGTGGTTTTGTTTGCTTTTGGACTCTGGACATTGATATTCACAAATGAGATATTTGGCTTATGGCGGTGAATAATAATAATAATAAAAAAAGAACCATGCAAAAGAACTGACAAATGAGGCACGTTTTTAGTCGGTCTCAGTCAATGTTTATGATAGTTAAACAATGCATGACATCATGAGTCTTTTACCAACAAAAAAATGTACTTACTTTAAAAGATCGAAAGTAAATTAATATTAAGTAAATAAATAAAATAAATAATGTAAGTAATTAAAATGCGTGGCAACGTAACCTTTTCATTATTTATCATCATTATTTTCATTCCTAGGGTGTTATTTTACAAACATTTTGTTTAAATATTTAATATACCCACTGCATTGACAAGTGGTCTGTTGTTTGAATGTAAATGACATAATAAGAAAAATACTTGATCGATAAAAACGTGATCAGAGCTCTTCATCAGTCACGTGATTGTATCGGTACGTAAAAACGTGATTGTTTAAAAATAGAAAAGCTATTGGTTACCATATTGACATTCTTTTTTTTTATTTTATTTACTCTATTGCTCAATTTAAAATTAGTCGAAGAATGTTTCTTCTTGTCTATGGAAGACAACTCCGGCATTAGGGATCATGCTTTGTGACTCGGGGACTTTACACACATCAAATTAACGGAAAGAAACTCAGACTCAAGACACAAAAAATGTTAATAAACATTAGTGCTATGATTTTATACTCGATATTTCAACTAAAATATTATTATGTTCTCTAGATGGATAATAATTAAAAGGCAAACAAGCAAATAAAGGTAAAGAAAATGTAACTTAAAGTCTCGCAGAAATTACTTATCATTAGTAAGCAACGGAATATTATTCAGCTAATAAATATTACAGAAAGATAAAATGAAAACAATTTATCTTATCTCAAAAAATATAAATTTCATAATGGCTCATGATGACTTATTGGTATATTTGATATCATTTACACCTCCTGGTTTTGGACTCTGGACATTGATATTCACAAATGAGATATTTGGCTTATGGCGGTGAATAATAATAATAATAAAAAAAGAACCATGCAAAAGAACTGACAAATGAGGCACGTTTTTAGTCGGTCTCAGTCAATGTTTATGATAGTTAAACAATGCATGACATCATGAGTCTTTTACCAACAAAAAAATGTACTTACTTTAAAAGATCGAAAGTAAATTAATATTAAGTAAATAAATAAAATAAATAATGTAAGTAATTAAAATGCGTGGCAACGTAACCTTTTCATTAGCTGGCAAACTACTATAATGTGTTTATTTTAGAATGTTTAATAGCTATAGAACAAGCTCTGCTTAGTGTGGGACTGTGTGTGGGTGTAGTGAGGAATATTATTCTAATATGTGGCCCGAAGATACGAGCTTTAAAATTGTTACACAATTTATTCCAATACCTATTCATACAAAGGCCACCCGAATGTCTATCATTAACAACCCCAGAATTCAGCAGTGGGATGTCAAAGGTCACACAAATCTACAACCCACAACAAAACATTTAAACAAACAATCAAATATCGACCTTCAATTAGAACAAATAAATACTAAATTAGAATACATTGTACCATAGATTGTTTCATTAGATGTCCGATCCCCTTTGTCAAAACCATTAAGCTTATTTTAGTTAAAACATTGTGTCCTCACTAAATAAAGGTTTTAATTACGGTAGAATAGAGACGTTAAAAGCATTAGCTTTGAAAGCCTCTACATAATAATGTTTAATTAAGATGAACTGAAATATAAGAGCTCCTAATTTGTAGGCCCTAGGGACAATCTGACGCTTTAGATAAATCAGATGAAATTTAGTAATTTATTAAACGTAAAACATTAACTGCCTTAGTGGCGACTCGTTAGCTTATGCGGCTCTTATCTATGGGGCTGTGGGTTTGAATTCAACCCATGACATTCCTATATTCATTTATTTATCTCATCTATCTATAAATATTGCTATACACACAGATAATCTCAAGCCAAATGTCTTCCTAAGGCTGTTCATTTCAAGTCTATGTGACACGTGGCAGGATTCCTAGGGTGTTATTTTACAAACATTTTGTTTAAATATTTAATATACCCACTGCATTGACAAGTGGTCTGTTGTTTGAATGTAAATGACATAATAAGAAAAATACTTGATCGATAAAAACGTGATCAGAGCTCTTCATCAGTCACGTGATTGTATCGGTACGTAAAAACGTGATTGTTTAAAAATAGAAAAGCTATTGGTTACCATATTGACATTCTTTTTTTTTATTTTATTTACTCTATTGCTCAATTTAAAATTAGTCGAAGAATGTTTCTTCTTGTCTATGGAAGACAACTCCGGCATTAGGGATCATGCTTTGTGACTCGGGGACTTTACACACATCAAATTAACGGAAAGAAACTCAGACTCAAGACACAAAAAATGTTAATAAACATTAGTGCTATGATTTTATACTCGATATTTCAACTAAAATATTATTATGTTCTCTAGATGGATAATAATTAAAAGGCAAACAAGCAAATAAAGGTAAAGAAAATGTAACTTAAAGTCTCGCAGAAATTACTTATCATTAGTAAGCAACGGAATATTATTCAGCTAATAAATATTACAGAAAGATAAAATGAAAACAATTTATCTTATCTCAAAAAATATAAATTTCATAATGGCTCATGATGACTTATTGGTATATTTGATATCATTTACACCTCCTGGTTTGGAAAAACCTCCAGTATCGTAGAGACATTAGAAAATCAAGTTCATTCATCAATATTTGGGATTTCAAACGATTTACCGCGACGACCGCCGAATAGTTTTATCAAAGAAAACGAAATTTCCAATTCCTAATGATTTCACAATAACCAAATTAACTTAACCAATTTTGATTCAATTCATCAAGATTGACTTGACATGGTTAAGCGGTTACAAACACAAAAATACGACCATCAGAACTTCCTTTTGAAGTCTGTTTTAAAGACAATTAAACATCATCCACTGTCTTCTTGAGAGTGACTTGAAGTACTACTTACGTACTATTTGGGAAGATCCTATTCCAGCAATAAATTTAACGTACTATTTTAGATGATTCTATTCAAGGAATGACTTATTCCTTCAAGAGAAGAAATAAAATAAAATCTCAAAATCCAAGTTTTTCGTTCTTTTTGAGGAGACCCATCTCTTTCGTTGGAACTTTATAAACTAATAGCCATTTATTTTATAAAGCGGTATGCAAATTATCCCAAGAATTACATTTTAAAATGTAAATTGAAACCAATTTATTACCTCTTGATGAACTCATAATAAAATTACGTTGCCTAATCATGATACAATTTCAAATGAATCAAAATGGCTAATTTTGTTATTGTCTGGTGATATACAATGAGTACTAATTACTGTACAAATTTAAGTAAATTTTAGTTTTCTAAGCAAAACAAGCACGTTAATTACTGAAAATTATAATGCTTGATACTGTGATAGGCATTTAATGTTCCTAAAATCCTATGCCCAATAGACGACAATAACTTTTCTTCTATACATGTCGTCCATCCGCCGAGTCTGCCTGTTGGAACGGTATGTCAGAGCCCCAAACAAGTTAAGACCTAAATTAAAACTACGATGTTTTTACATCCTTGAAGTCAGAAGAACTAAAAATATTTCATAGAAATAGGTACTGAAGCAAATTTGGTGAATGCTCGTATAGGCAATCTTAAGACATAATGTTTAATAAACTTTAAAAACCGCTTCACATTGTCACAATCAGTTCATTAATATAACGAACCTTAGTCATTTATAATTAAGGCAATGAATTTACAAAGGTTTATTGTGTTCAAAATGTCAAGCCTCCTTGAGTGTTCAAGCGCGCTTCAACCAAATCCTGTTAGCGACAATTTAAAATACAATATTAGGTATGAATATTTTGTATGTGATATTTTAGTATGTGACATTTTAATAATTAATTGCTTATGTGAATAATTTATTGCTTATATCAACAAGTAAATATATATTTTAATTATTAATCGATCAATAATTAAGTGCTTCTATCAAAAATTAATTAAACAAACATTTTACGTGTGTTTCTGAATTAAAAACACAACATTCATAAATAAATAAATAAATAATAATCTTCACACATTCACACAACGCCATTTAGTCCCAAACTAAGCAAAGCTTGTACTATGGGTACTAGACAACGGATAAACATACTTAAATACTTTTTTTTTTGTAAATACATACATATTATACATAGAAAACACTAAAACAAACAACAACAACATTGTAGATTGAAGTATAAAATTACACTCAAATGTAAAAGTAAAGGAGGAAGACGTAACCTAAAAGCCTTTACGCGAGGCCAGCACTGTATTAGTAGACCTGATTTTCCTCCACCACTTGATATGGTATGTCCTTGCAGTGTGTCATTGATGGGCAGTTATGATGATTACCTACTAAGAGTGTTAATATCAAAAATGTATCGTTCGTTCCAAAAATTATTTGCTTGCATCAACAAATTAATTTCGCCCCATTACACTATTAAGCTGTCTTAGCTAGCATACCTTAACATTAACTACTGTTTCATTATTTATATCTAAATAGCAGACGTATGTACATCAAAGCTTAGGGATTTACTTTACCTATCAAATATTCTGTTTGTGATTTGTTAAAATGGAGTCTTTATATGTCGCGATAAAGTAAGTGCTAATACAACGTATTCATTTGTATTTCGTGACATTTAAAATAAAATTAATACATTTTTATTTTAGTTTTATCTATTCTTCACAAAGGGATGGTATGAACAAGAGTAGTAAAAAGCAGCTTACGTGGTTTTGCCATTTCCAACACCAGTCGAGAGGTGAAAGAAGAAAGGGTTGAGGTGACAGACCATTTTGTTTTGGAAACTTAAGACACCTATCCGCCGAGTCTTAGTTGACTGATAGACATCAAATGTTAGATGGCTTTAGCACATAAAAAAGCTTACATAGTTTGGATTATAAAAGCCTGTAAATGACTTACAACGACTTCCTAAAATGAATGAATGGAAGCTAATGAAAGTCACTTTTGTTTGTACAAAATAGAGTTACTTAATTCGAAAGTTTTATAAAGGAGAATGGGCAAAAATATATGGAGCTTGGTCCAAATTTCCACCATCAATAAGAACTATGACATATGATGGAACACTGCCTTCTAAATCATTATAAGAAGACCGCAACCAAAAATATTCACTCAGTAAAAAGTAATGACCCCATGAAAACTTGCAATTTATAAACCTTTTTACGCTTCATTATTTTATTATATCTTTTAAAGTACTCGTCTTCTTCTTCTTCTTCTTCTTCTTCTACTTCTTCTTCTACTCGTCTATCTTTTAAACAACATACGTAAATCATCCATATTCTGGTTGATATAAGCTATAAGAGCCAAAATATAAACAACATGGCGGCAGCGGTAGGAACATCGCTACGTCAAAAAAATCAAACCTGGGTATCAAATCAAATGAAAGTACTCATATCTTTACAATGATTATATTTATTTTAAATTATTTGTAATACTGGGAAGAATCATAATAGCCCATTAATGTCCCACTGCAGGGACGGGCCTCCTCCCGCGATGGAGGGATACTTGGCCTACTAATACCACGCTGGTCAGACGGAACTGGGGAGAAAGTAAGCACAAAAATATTTCACATAGATTTTATTTATTCCTGTCTCATAGTGTGGAGTCTGTCCTTAAAAGAATACATCTCATATATGTCTTCATCCACAATAACATTGTCCAGATTCGCAGCTGGAAGTAGAATTGTGGGTCTCGCCTATCCAAAATACCAAACAACAAAAAAGACAAGAGGTTGTGGGTTCGATCCCCATGCAGGACAATAATTTGTGAGATCCACAAATTATTGTCCTAGTCTGGGTGTTCTTTGTGTCCGTTAATTGGTGTTTGTAAAAAGGTCCCCGCGACACAGGGCATGATCCCTAGTGCGGGAGTTGTCTTTTAAAAAAAAAAAAAATACCATGACATGGGCACAGCAACCCACAGTTCGCATTCCAGAAAGACAAGAACAGTAGTAGTTCGAAATGGTTTCTCGTTACGTGTAGTATTGTCTTGCACGTGCGTGTGAAAATACGTATTTTTAAAACAGTCATAACTTTTTTCTGAGTGAATATATTTTTTTCACCTAGTAATCAAAATTGTATGGTATTTAGTCGACTTTAAGCTTACATAGCCCTCAATAGTAGTGGAAATTTGGACCACTTCTGCTCATTGTCCTTTTGTTTCCTCACAAATCAATCATTTTTTGGTCAATTATAATATTACTTGCATGAAAAGGTATAAATATGTTCAGACAAAGATTCAATTAGGTACAGTACAAATTGTATCAAAGTTAATTAGGTTATTAGAGTTTCTGTGAATAATTTATCCAAATTAATTTAGATTTCAGATTTAGCGGATAGACGACATGTATAGAAGGAAAATTATTGTCGTCTATAATGCTTAGGATATTAGGAACATTAAATGCCTAGCATAGTATCAAACATAAAATATGAGAGCCAACGAAATAAAAAGACTAAACAAATACGACTTGACTTTACATGAATATGTAATCACTGTCATATGTCTATGTATAACATATTTTTAATGATATTAAAATAAAAATTAAGGTATTAGCAAGTTGTTTTCACGACCTTAAGCAACACTTTCGCCATGCACTTACCTGCAATAAAACATAAAATGGTCTGTTAAAACAAAACACAACATTATTCTGTAAAACAATCCGTGTGGTGACGAAGTATGAATACAATATGTCACTACCCCATCTCATCCCATGGGTGTCGTAGAAACCGACTAAGGGACGATCTGTGAATATTACCTTTACATAGAAAGAAGGAAAACTTAAAATTAAACCCTATACCAATCCGTCTGGCCAGCGTGGTATTAGTAGGCCAAGTATCCCTCCGTCACGGGAGGAGGCCCGTCCCTGCAGTGGGATATTAATGGGCTGTTATGATGATTCTGTTAAATAAAATATAGAAAAAGACTTTAATAGCTTGAATCACATTTACAAGCAACTTATCTTACGTCTGTATAAAGTATTTCACAGATCGATTGAGAGATTTCTTCGTAAATTGATTTTGTATTTGCCTTCGTCGTAGGCGTTAGGCATCATTTGATGTTCTGTGTTTACATAATTGTATCTAACATTATATTTGTTCTCGTAGGAATCAAATATTATCAACTAAATTTTGCTTGTGCAAAGAAAGGAAATCGTCTTTTAAAAGAAATTCGTATAATGTATTTTATTTTTTATTTTAATAACCAATATAGGTAGGTATACTTCGTCATAAATTTTATATTATATTTCTCTCTTTGTATAATTTCAAATTCACACATCGCTATTCAGTTTCGAGCTAGAACTATGGTTAGAAGATAACTCATACGCATATTTTTGTAAATAAATATGTACCTAATATACCTACATTACAAGTAGAAAATATCAAGACCAATTCAAACATAAATGAACTCAAAGATTAGAATTGAGTGAGAATCGAACCTGAGATCTTTGCGCAGCAGGTATTAACTACACCCACAACGCCACAGAGGTCTTCAATAAATATACGACACTTGAATACTCTTTCTTACCTTTATCTTTTATCATTGCCGAACGTCTCTTAGTGGCATTTTACAAGACGAGAGAGAGAGTAATCATAATATTTTGGTTGCCACAAATTCTAGGTGATAGAACACCTAGTAAATTTTCACGCGATGCATCGAAAGTTATGACTATGAGACTGAATAACTGAATATGAAATGAAAAGCATAATTAAATAGCTGTATGAAAGCTTGTAATACATTGCTTTTTAAATTATATATACACACGTAATGCATACCTATTTCATTATTTATGAACTGCAACTAATACAGCAGATATTCACGTAAACATACGTACATTATACTTTAGATAAACATAAATAAATAAAATAAATCATCATCATCATCATAACAGCCCATTAATGTCCCACTGCAGGGACGGGCCTCCTTCCATGACGGAGGGATACTTGGCCTACTAATACCACGCTGGCCAGACGGATTGGTATAGGGTTTAATTTCAAGTTTTCCTTCTTTCTATGTAAAGGTAATATTTACAGATCGTCCCTTAGTCGGTTTCTACGACACCCATGGGATGAGATGGGGTGGTGACATATTGTATTCTTACTCCGTCACCACACGGATAATAAAATAAAATATAATAAATAAATCAAGACTAACACAAATAATAAAGGAATAAACTACTTATACAAAAAACTAGCTCAAAGTCATTTTTGAGTCATTGCCTATACATCAATTTAGGTATTTATGGTGTCAATGAACGACTGGTACTAACTAGCTATTTTTGTCATCTTACAACATTTCTCATTTATGTTATCAATGGGTTTTTTTTTTCAATACATTCAAGATATTGATATTATCACGTAGATGAGAGAGTTGACCATTTCAATTTTAGATAAAGCTGAGGGCATAGAGTTTTACTAAAGTTTCCCTTTAAATAATTAAAATTTATTGCTATATTGTGAGGGTTATTTCCCACAGCTTTATAAGTTTGGTAGCGTAGGTAGTACCAACGTTGTAGAAAGAATGCTTAGTAATAAACTGCAAGAAAAATTCAAGCCTTACATTGTTGCAATATTTTTACAAACTGCGTAGATTTACGACGGGATATTAATAAGCTTCATGTTCAAGTACTAACGTGGATATTGAACTTACGTTAGATACTTAGAAATTTTAAAAATGGAACTGGTAACTTATCAACTTTAGAGAATAAAAGATAAGTCATACGGCGCCAAATTAAGCCAGAATTGATTTTGATAAGACTTTGTCCGGCCCTAATTACGTTGGCATAAAAAGCAATGAATTCTTGTTTTTTCTTTTTTTTTTTTGTTGAGGACGAGTTTGTCTCTGATGACAGTTACTACTTTACACGGGCTGTGGTGGGGCGGATGGCCCTCAACCAAAGCAATGAATTCTCGAATGTTTATTTATTTAACCAAAAAACATTTTAAACGATTTTTTTTACACGTTTCTAACTTGTAAACAATAAAACCTATTACACTTCCCCTGGTTTGCGTTACTCTATGAAAGTAAAATAATAGCACTTGTGGTTTATTTGGTTGCTGCTTTAAAAACAGTAGCTAATTAAGGTAACTTATCTAGGTATTTAAAGTGACTAAGTAACGTAACTTAGCTGTTTGAAGTCACAAGTTTTGCTGTATTTAAAACGGGCTTACACAGCTTATAAAGGATCCTGTTTATGTAAATTTTGTGACAGAAAATAAAGTTTAGGCTATTATTACCATTTATTTTTAATGTATTTTTTGCCCTTATTAACGACACTTCATCATAACAGCCCACTAAAGTCCCACTACAGGGACGGGCCTTCCCCGGTGGCGGAGGGATACTTGGCCTACTAATACCACGCTGGCCAATCGGATTGGTATAGGGTTTAATTTCAAGTTTTCCTTCTTTTTATTACACACCACGCGGAAATACTTATTAACGACACTTACGAAGTGACATAGAGTAATGAAATCATGTCGAAACAAAACAACGAAAATAACTTAAGACTAGCATTTTAATTGAGTTACACCTTTACCCATTAGGTCCCCGAAGATCGATATTAAGATTTCCAGGTTAAGGTCTCCACAACAAATGACAAATTCTACAGAGGCGGCGATTCTCAATATTGCATTCTCTAAATAGCGCCATCTAGTACGGTTTGTGTTAAACTTTTAAAGCTTTCATCATAACAGCCCATTAATGTTCCACTGCAGGGACGGGCCTCCTCCCGTGACGGAGGGATACCTTGCCTACTAATACCACGCTGGCGGGTTATGTGTCAACTCGCCAAGCTGAAAACTCGACTATCGGCGAGTTTACAACTTAAAATTTCAGACAGATTGGTATATGGTTTAATTTCAAGTTTTCCTTCTTTTTACTTCGAAAAGATAATATTTACGGGATTCAGAGACTAATCTCTTAGTCCGTCTTTACGACACCCATGGAAAGAGATGGAGTGGTCACATATTGTATTCTTACTCCGTCACCACACGGAAGTTGTAATCATACTATTTTACTAAAAATAATTTGTGTATTAAATAAACTTCATTATTATTTTGACCTATCAGTTATGGGTGGAAATTTTTACTTTTTTGACTCCTTTAGTTATATTTTTTATTTCACTCCATAAAAATCATCATCATCAATCAGCCCACTGCTGGACATAGGCCTCCTCCAAAAGTTTCCACCCTGCGCGGTCCTGTGCCTCCCTCATCCATCGGCTTCCCGCCGTCCTAATCAGGACAAATAAATACATCAATCAAATTATTTTGTATTTATTGTTGCAGCTAACACCGCCGACTTAGGAGTATTGGATCCGTCGCTGTACAAATCTGACTGCCTTGATGAAGATCTGATGTGGCCTGAGGGACATGTGGTAAATATTATTGTTTTTATTCAATCAGTACAACTTTTATTGATTATAAAGCGTAGGATTTATTGCCTTACCTAATAATAATAAATAAATAGTATAAGGCATTAGTATATTCGGCACTAGAGTACAATTTAACCCAAACCATTTCAGCCGAATATTTTTAACATAATATCCTAGCCTGACATATTATCTGCACTGAAACCATTAAAGAAGATATTTAGAGATTTGTAGCATAATATACTTATCTAGATGTGAACATAACTTCTATTTTCTACGATAATATCATTATTACATTGAATTTTATTTAAAAAAAATCCCACATTTTACACAATGTTAGCCAACGGAATAACCCTATTTTGCTAGTACTCCCTATAACACGAAAAACAGCTTCATTAAATACATTTTCCCACATAACACATATTAACCCCAATATAATAAGCACATTATACCGTAATGATATCCCCCTTGCTGTGAAGCGAGTCGTAAAAAAATAAAGTCCTTCATAAATTATTGTGGTTAAGTATGCTTACGAAAGCCCATCGCAAACTTTGCCGCATACTGATTAGTATGATAAGAACTAATCTTAGCATTCCATGGATTCTCCGTGCGGGTGCCGGGTCCATCGCGTGATAGAGTACGGAACACTTGCATGAGAGCGTCTAGGACTTAAGACCCAGATGTAAGTTTAAGGAGGCCCCCTTACAACGCGTTAGCGGTTCTTACTGTCTGCTATGTTCCGTCCTCTACCTATCCAAATTTGGTAGGAACCTAACAATGCAATGTTTTGTAAATTCGTGATAGTAGTAACACTAAATCACATTACGTGCCGCCCTTAATGTTAAATTCAGATACAAATGGAATAACTTTACAATTACGTGGCCACAGAGTTAATTTTAAATGAGCAATCATATTGTTTTATGTTGGAATAAATAAAGTTAGTACAACTTTAGTAATTTATTTGTTGGTAAAACGTTTTTCCTTATCATGCAAACATTACACACAGCTTTTAGGGTTCACCAACGCAAAAAAGATTTGTTACTTAGTCAATTTATTGATCAATTTCTAATCCGTATTCTGTATTAATAATGACAATTAAACGTACTACTTGATTTTATTGAATTGTTAATTGGTTTTAAACAATTAATATCTAGCTCAAAAAATTATAACAAAGCGTAGTCGAGTGGTAAAGAAGATAACTTTTTATTTGCTCTTAAGCAATCAGTTTTAAATAATAGCTATATTCGGTATTTTCTCATAATAAAGCTTATTGGAATCATTCGACGTCATAAGATATTATTTTACTAAACCTGCTACTAGTTTCCTTCCTGAATATTAAATCAATAAATGATTGCATGTCTTTACAAACTGATCTTGACAACTTATTTAACTATTATAATATCAATAGAATTAAAATTAACATAAATAAGTGCCAACAAGTCAGCTACACACGAAAAAAACAACCAATAGTTCATTCATATTCTCTTAATAACATACCCATCAAAAGAGTTAACACTATATGTGATCTAGGGGTCATATTTGATAGCAAACTATCATTCACTGAACACATTGATTACATAACAGCAAAAGCTTTTCGTAACTTAGGTTTCGTCATGAGATCTTGTCAAGTATTTAATAATTTAGTTGCTATGAAAACCGTCTTTCTATCTTATGTCCGAAGTACACTCGAATACGGCTGTGTCATCTGGTCACCTTGTTACCTTATTTATGTTAACCAAATAGATGCTATTCAAAAAAAGTTTTTCAATCATTTAAACTATCGTTTTAGAAATCCTCCGTTAGCATACGAAGAAAGTTGTGATAAATATAACTTACTTAGTTTAGAGGATAGACGTAAACTAATAGACATGCATTTCTTGTATGATGTACTCAATGGTCGCTTGGACTGCTCTGAATTGGTCTCATTGTATACATTTAACACACCATTACGTCGTACCCGACATACACCATTATTACACGTACCTCGACACTCAACAAATTACGCTAGTAACTCTGTAGTGACTCGTACTTCTCGAAACTATAATAAGATTTTCCAGGAAGTAGATATTTTCAGTTGTTCTAAGATATCTTTTAAATCTCAGATTACTAACATATTAAAAAATAATCACAAACAATAAACCTCACTAAACTGAATTGGTATATTTATACATGCTCATATGGAACTTTAATCTTTTCAATAAGTAGTGCCTATTATTGTTATTATTATATAATAATACTGATACGATACAATTAATAAAATTAAACACAGTTAACTATATTTACTCGTAGATAGATAATTGTAACTTGTCTGTTCTTAAGCTGAAGACCTACTTTGTTATTTAAGGAAAACCTGTTATTAGCTATACCACTCGTATTAGTTATAAGTTGTATTCTCTTTGTATTGCTGTTGGTTTTCTAATAAAGAATAAATAAATAAATAAATAAGTTTCCTGCCATTTACTATTCAACATTTTAACAAGCATGTCAATTCTCGTTCCTAAAATTCGGTTAAGTTAACTTTTAGTTGACATGTTTTTGCTATTGCAATAGTAACCTTTTGTGGTCGTGTTAAAGTTTTATTTTGAGTGCGACAATTTGACAACTAAAAGTTAACTTAACCGAATTTTAGGAACGAGAATTGACATGCTGCTTACATATAAATGTAAGCCTAACCCATCATTTTCAGGAACTAATGACAGTTTTGACACTTGATTAGTTGATTTTGACTTGATCAGTTATTCAGAAACCGGGGGTAAGTCAAACTATAGGTTCGTCAAGGTTCGTCAACGGTTTTACCTTTGCTGTCGAGAGCAGAACACAAATTCAACCAGTTACCAACCTGATCTACAGCACGTAGGATTAGTCGTCAATAGTTTTTTACGTCAAAGCTCGTATATTAAATTTAATAATACATTTATTTTTATTTTTTAATCTATACTATTAAGAGGTAAAGTTTGTGACGTTGTAGGGGGTAATCTCTGGATCTACTGAACCGATTTTAAAAATTCTTTCTGTGTTGAATAGTCCATTTATCGGGGAGTATCATAGGCTATAAATTAACACGCTATGACTAATAGGAGTGGAGCAGTAATGAAATATGTTTAAAAAGCGACGCGTTTTTTTCGCCGTCCAACGAAGTGGGCACGGGTCAGCTAGAATAATAATAATATCGTCAATTTTGTTCTACATACTTAACCTAAGTTTACATACTTAAAAGTTCACTAAACTTTACCACGGCTTTCTACCCTTCTTGCCACAACTAGCTTCCTTCCGCTCAAGAGGCACATAACTGAAATATTTTGGGTAAGGGCCTGCTACTACACCACAGTCTGCGTAGACTTTAGTACTCTTAGGGTATTTCGGACTAAATACGTAGCCCGTGTTACCGTCTATCTATCCATATTACATTTTTAGCTTTATTAGTAAACTCAGTTCTTCTTTCATTATAACAGCCCATTAATGTCCCACTGCAGGGACGGGCCTCCTCCTGTGACGGAGGGATACTTAGCCTACTAATACCACGCTAGCCAAATGGATTGGTACAGGGTTTTGTTTCAAGGTTTCCTTTTTTCTATGTATGTAAGGATAATATTCAGGAATAGTCCCTTAGTCGGTTTCTACGACAACCATGCGATGAGATGAGGTGGTGATATATTGTATATTACTCCGTCACCACACGGAAAGAATCCTAATGCTTCTTCTTTAATAATATATCTTTGAGCATACATCGAAACATTTAAAAAATGCTTCCATTTTCGAATGACGCTTGTCTCATTTTACCTGTTTACTTAATACGTCACATGAATAAGTAAAACAAATAACCTTACATTTCGTAACAAAAATAATGTTCGTCAAAATAAATCCAGATAATGTTTACTCTCATAATAAATATTACCTTCTTGCCTCCCTGAGAGGAAACAAGCTCCTTGTCACATACTACATTTGTCACGGCATAAATAACTCAACTTATATAACTTTAATGCTACATGAATTACGCATATAGAAGTGGTTCAAGGATGTTTTCTTTATCTTTCATACTATATTCATCATCAATCAATCAATCAAGTAGCCTATCGCAGTCCACTGCTGGACAAAGGCCTATATTCATCATATCTTTGACTAATTCTGATAAAAAAGGTCTGTATACCATCGTCTGTAAATTTAAAAAAAACTACCATACTTATGACTCTTTGTAAGTTTAGCATAGCAAAAAAAAACTCTTTGACAATCAAAGAAACTTGGCCTTTTATAGATAAAGAGACATCATTATCTATAGTTTTTGTCCTTTAATCTGTTTGTCTGCCCTTTATAAAAAGATTATTTACGTACAGTCTGTTGAAATTCGCCATGCACATAAATGTTTGACTTGTGCGAGGATATAACTTGCGACCTTTGCGTAGCAATAATGTACTTTAAAATAACCACTAAGCCATTTGGTTAGTCAATATAAGTGTAAGTAAATATGTAACAAAATAAAGCCAAGATAAGAACCTTAAATATTTAATACTAGCTGATGCCCGCGGCTTGACCCTCGTGGTTTAGGTAGCCTAAATGTTTTTCTACACCCTAAACTACCTATACTCCAAATTTCATCAAAATCCGTTCAGTAGTTTTTGCGTGAAAGAGTAACAAACATCCATCCTCACAAACTTTCGCGTTTATTATAGAACCACATAGAGGTCCTTGATGTAAGTGTAAGTAAATATATAACAAAATAAAACCAACCATTTATTACATACCCGTGCCCACTTCGCTGGGCGGCGAAAAAAACGCGTCCCTTTTTAAATCACATTTCATTACTGCTCCACTCCTTTTTGTCATAGCGTGAAACTATATAGCCTATGACACGCCCCGATAAATGGACTATTTAACACAGAAAGATTTTTTAAAATCGGTTCAGTAGATCCAGAGATTACCCCCTACAACGTCACAAACACACAAACTTTACCTCTTTAGAATATTAGTATAGATTTACTTAAGAACCTTAAATAAATATGTAATATAAAACAAAATGAAGGCTTAGACCGTGGCCGAACTTACTTTGCTTCATGAATATTTATACACTTTACGTTGAACTTTTATTATTTCCATTCGCCATTCTTATAAGAACAACAACATTAAAATTTATAGCCCCAAGTTAATGTTAACTCTTTTTAAAGATTTCTTTACAAATACCTTTGCCTTTATTTTGTCCAAGGATAACTTACTTAACGTTAACTTTAAAGAAAACTATTATCTTGTAATTACAATGAAAAACGATATTTTATAGAATCATATTTTACAAAGAAAGGTTAAAGCAAAAATAAGTGATTTTATGCCTCCGCTATTTCTTATTTTTAGGTCGCTATTTCTTAGTCTCAGGATAATCTAGTCTCACACTCTTCTGTTTCTAAACTCACTTCTTTTGTTTTATTAGATACCGACGTTGACGAAGTCTTAAGGTTAATATCAGGGTTAAAGGATACTTGTGCCATTGGGTGGGATAATATTTCAAACAGAGTGCTTAAACAATTTAAACATATATACTCGCTCCTCCATTAACTCACATTTTTCAATTGTGCTTATCTCAAGGTGTTTTTCCAAAATCTCTTAAAAAAGCTATCGTAACGCCCGTTTTCAAGTCTGGCGACAAAAAATGCTTATTTAACTATCGCCCCATCTCAGTACTAACAGGACTATCAAAAATCTTAGAAAAAATAATAAACATTCGACTAGTAAAATACCTCGAGGATAATAAATTACTATCAGATACACAGTTCGGGTTTAGGTCCAACAAATCAACCGAACAGGCCGTTAACAAGCTAACAGATTACGTTGTCAGGAACCTGGATGAGGGCAAACACACGCTGGGTGTATTCCTCGACCTTGCCAGGGCATTTGATTCTGTTTCTTGTACCCGACTATTGAACAAGCTAGAAAACCTAGGGATCAGAGGTATACAACTACAACTTTTTGCAGACTATCTCTCTGATCGCAAACAGCGCGTAAAACTAGGACAATACTTGAGTTTTGAAGTAGAAATTGGTAGCTATTCTGTACCACAAGGCAGTATATTGGGCCCAACATTGTTTTTAATCTACATTAATGACCTTTGTAACCTAAAACTTCAAAATGGCATCATTATAACTTATGCCGACGACACAGTGCTTCTCTTCACAGCAGAATCGTGTAATTATCTTTATGAATATGCTCAAAAGGGTCTTAATCTTGTTACTGGATGGCTTCAACAAAACATTCTTTCCTTAAATACGGAAAAAACCAAATATGTTACATTTAAAATTAAAAATAACACTAACATAAACTCTACTAACCTCAATATTTACGCACATAATTGTAAAATGCTTACTAACAAAACATGCACTTGCCCTACTTTACAAAACACGGAACAAATAAAATATTTAGTTATCACACTAGACTCAAACTTAAACTTCCGCAAACACATCGATTTATTATGTTCTAGAGTCCGAAAACTAATATACATTTTTAAGAATTTACGAAACATTGCTGATTACCATTTAATAAAACAAGTATATTTAGCACTATGTCAATCTGTGATAAGATACTGTATATCTTCCTGGGGTGGCGCTGCTAAATCAATCTTGCTGCCTCTAGAACGAGCCCAAAGAGCCATTCTTAAAGTGGCCACATTTCGACCTATTATGTATCCAACACAACAGCTATACGAAGACTGCAAGGTACTAACCGTACGGCAGTTATTTATTCTGAACATTCTACTGAGACAACATAGTGAAATTTCTGTCAAAACTGTACTGGAAAAGAGGCGGAAGTACATGGTTTGTATAAAGACACAAACAAACCATGCATTTGTAAATAGATTTTATATATTTCTAGGCCCTTTTATATACAATAAATTAAATAAAACTTTGCACCTTCATAGTCTAAGTCATAAAAATTGTAGTGTAACTTTAACAAAACATCTAGGGAACCTTAATTATAATGATACGGAGAGTTTAATGGTAGTTCTTAAATAGTTTTAGTGTGTATTATATTGATGTTTTATTATATTTCTTTGAAAAATTAACATATAATTTTTTGGCTAAATGTTTATAATATGTAATAAGTAATCCGTTAGCCTGAAACACAGGTATAAACCTAGGTCAGGTAGGTTGCTGATTCAAATGAATACATTCAAGCACTTTGTGCTGACTTAGTAATATAATTATTAAATAAGTTATATTTTTGTAATAGATATAAGTAAGTAATTAGACGTATAATTATTATGTACAAACTACGTCGGCATTATATATACTTACAAATGTTATTATGTTATTATTATGTTTTTTTTTTTTTTGAATAAATTATTTTATTTTATTTATTATTATTTTTATACGGCTAATCGCACCCCAACGATTTTTCCCTGTGTCGTAATGACTTTTTTTTTGACAAAATTGCACGTAAATTGGTTTTAATTTTTTAAAAAATGTTTCTTTACGTATAATAAGCATTATCAACGCTGTTTTGGCAGCTAGCTTCTTGATAACAAAAAATTACAATAAAAAGAAAGTTTTACTTGTAAATAATAGAATAGAAACGTATTTCTACCTCTTTGCATTTTCCTTTTGCCGCAGCGTTTATACACTTCTCATCAAAAAAATCGAAACAGTTGCAAGTTTGTGTTTTATAAGGATTATCTGAAAAATGTGTATATTTAGGAATAAGTGTTATATATCATTTAATAGGGAATTTAATGAGGTTTTCAAATAATGATGTAAATGTTCTAAATTCAAATTAAATTTTCATAGATTTCGTATTTTGTTTAACAAGTCGTTTTTACCCTGTACGTAGATTGATAAAATTAGGCACGTAAATGAAATAAAAAGCTAGGAAACGTTTATTTAATAACTCGGATACCATTTCCGACTTCTCATTACTGCTTCTGTACGGTTTTTCATCGATCGGGTGAGAGTCACGATCAAAAATAGTGGCGATCTATTCCATTCCTCTTGGATTGCATTTTAAAGCTGGCTAAGTGTTTTTGAGGCATGATCTTTTACACTAATTCGTCTTTTTCATTCATCCCATAGATGTTTAATCGGATTCATGTCCGGGCTTCTTGCTGGCCAATCAATAATAGAGATATCGACTTCAGTAACATAATCTCTTACGACGCTCGCGGTGTTTGTCCTAGCATCCTCGTCCATAAATGTTAAACTGAGGTCAAATAAAGTGTGCATAGGGCATCACAAGAGGTTCAAGATACTGTTCGATGTACCTATGATTGTTAAAAAAGGGCAGACGGGACCCAACACAAAGACAAACTCGGTCTTGTCGTTGCCACGAATTTCTCCTCAAACAGTCTATGAACCGCCACCATGGATGGCCTTTTCTTTTAATCCTGCATGGTGCAAAACGTTCTCCATCACTTTTGTAGACCTTAGTCCTTCCATCATTACCATACAATACAATTTTGCACTCATCAGAAAGGATGAACATGCTCCACTAGATGTATGACCAATTTAGGTAATTACGTAAAAAGTTAAGGCGCGCTTTTCGATGATCTGCAAGTAGTTCCTCCCTATTTGCTGGCTTGTACGGTACAAGTCCACGTTTCTTCAACCTTCTTCTAATTGTAGAGTCACTTACAGCCACCATAGGTTCATCATGATGCTGCTGCTGCGGTTGAAAGACATTAAGGCGTAGACTTTGTAAAAAAGGTGTTACTATAAATCGATCTACTCGGTCAGAAGTTACCTGTTTTCTGCCAGATCTCTAGCGGCGCGTGAATAAACCAGTCTCTTGATAGCGTTTGCAGATTCTATGAAAAGACGAGAGGCTAAGAAGCAATCTTTCAGCCGTAATAACCTGACTAGGTCCAGAATTCAGCAATGCCAACACTTGGCGGTTTTTGCGGATAAACATCGCATGGACGCAGTAATAAGAGGAGCGAGAAACTCTGGGTGCGCGATACGGGTTATTAAATAAACGTCATCTAGCTTTTTTTTCATTTACGTGCCTAATTTTATCATTTTCCGTCAAACTACGTACAGGGCAAATACGACTTGTTAACCAAAATACGAAATCTATGAAAATTAAATTTGAATTTAGAACATTAACATCATTATTTGAAAACCTCATTAAATTCCCTATTAAATGACATATAACACATATTCCTAAATATACACATTTCTCAGATAATCCTTATAAAACACAAACTTGCAACTGTTTCGATTTTTTTGATGAGAAGTGTATCTACTTAGTCACTCAGCTTTTACGATACCGTCGGGATCAGGAAGTGAGATTATGTATTCTTAATGTGACAGACTAAGAACACGAAATTAAACAACGTGAAACTGTCTCAAGGTATACTCGTATTTGGGCTAATAGCGTCCCAGCTCGTTAATGCGGACTACAGGTTTCTTTTTTTTGTCTTCGTATTTCTATGTTTATCATATTATTCGTTTTTTACTAAGCCCTTGAAATTAGATAGAATAAAGACACTATGTATTCTGACGACCTCTGTGTCGCAGTCGGTATATTACATGGCTGCTACGCAGAGGTCTCGGGTTCGATTCCCGCTCAATGCAAATGTTTGTGTGCATGAACATGATTGTTTGCATTGGTCTGAGTGATTGGTCTGTAGTGTCTGAGTGTATCTGTATGAGCTAATGCGGTTCGTGCAGAAAATTTATTTCATTAGCTATTATTTATGAAACGTCGTATTCGTGTTTTTGTATCGTATTCGGCAATAACCCTTTTTTCTGTAGCGAGAAAAAACTCTTACTGGCTGGGGTGATAGTATGGGTCTTGCACTCACTAAAAAAACTCCGCTTGTAGGCCGCTGTAACTGCGCTATTACGATCATTCGAACGGCTGTTTACGTGCTAGGGGCAACTCATCTATTACGGCAGCCTTCTTTCCGATCCATAAATAAACGGTGACAGAAATAGTTCAATTCAAATAACTAGCTTCAGTTCTTTTCAAATACCATTAGTTTTATTTCACTGGAAAACAAAATGAAATGAAATGAAATATGAAATAATCTTTATTGTAACAACAAGGTGAATACAATTATTATGTAAGTCCTGATTTCCAAACTAGCGCGAGCTGTATGTTGGAAATCAGTTCCTTCCCATAGATATGGAAACAACATAGGTAGTTACAATATACTATTATATAGTTAACTTAAAATTAGGTACTTACAAGGTTACTCGTAACAATAATAGACAATCTAAATAAATTCTTTACTTAAAATAACTACGTATTACGCACGTGTGTGAGTAAATGTATGTGTGAGACAGAGTGTATGTGTAATTGCATGATAGTGTGCGCTTGTATAGTGTGTGTATGTTTTATAATAAATATATATTACATTAAATATCCTATTGTGTATTTTCACTTTTAATTTTATTTTACGATTAACAATAAGCGTTCTATATCATTATAGTCTAACTGGTTGAGCCAAAGTTTAATATATTTTTTTATTTGATAATTTGATAGGTCTTTTGTTCTATATGATATTTGAAGTTTGTTATACAGTCTAGGTGCAACATTATTATATTGCTTTTGGGCAAATCTACTATTGACTCTGGGCACTGGACATCTATCTATTCTTTTACCAGTTGGCTTTAGGAGGGGCACATTTTGTCTATGGTATTTACGAATACATTGATATATGAATAGCTTCCGCACAGACAAGACATCGGCTCTTTCATACAGCAAATGTGTAGGGTGTCTGAATGGTAAGTAAAGTAGTACCTTAAGCACAGCGCGCTGTGCTCTTTCAAGCTCGAGCAGATGTGTTTTTGCTGACGAACCCCACGAGCATATGCAATAGGTAATAACACATTCAGCCAAAGCCTTGTATGTCTGTATAAGAAGAGTTGTGTCTGGTATCAATCTTAGATCTTTAAAGATATATATATAAGTTTCCTTAGTCTATTGCTAACCTTAGTTATTTGGTTCTTCCAATTTAATTTGTCATCAATATTAACGCCTAAGTATTTGATATCAGTTGCTCTGGACAGCATTGCACAGGTACAGTGTGATGGATAAATTTTGTTGGTTCGGTTACAGGGATATGAATGAAGGACAAGTTTTAAATCTTTAGGTGAAGCTGCCTTGGTTTTGCTAAAGCAAAGAAATTTAGTTTTACTTGTGTTTAGCGATAGCAAGCTATCTTCAAGCCATGTAGTGACAACAGCCATGCCCTCCTCAGCTATTTGTCGTACGTTTTCCCAGGTATCACTGTGAAATAGTAAGACGGTATCATCAGCGAATATCTGTATCTCTGCACCCTTAATTTGATAGTTACATAGATCATTAATATACGCCAAGAAAAGCGTAGGGCCCATGATGCTTCCCTGCGGCACGCCATACGCTCCCGAACAGTAGTTACTAACGTGATCATCAACTCGAACACACTGCTTTCTATCTGTGAGATAGTCCTGCATCCACAAAAGGGCATTCCCCCTTATTCCAATGTTCTCTAGACGAGATAGCAAGATTGGAATGGATACGGTGTCGAATGCCTTTTGTAAATCCAGGAATACTCCAATACATTTATTGTTCCTGTCTAGGTGTGTTGTAATGTTAGAAGTAAGTTTCAGAACCGCTTCATCAGTGGATCGGTTGACTCGAAACCCATGCTGATTGTCACTAAGAAGTTTATTTCTTTCTAGATAATTGACTAGACGTTTGTTCATAATTTTTTCTATGATTTTGGAGAGCGAGTTTAAAAGAGAAATCGGCCTGTAATTGGTAGCAAGAGACTTGTCTCCTGATTTATATATAGGACATACTATGGCGCATTTAAATATTTCAGGAAAAATGCCATGTTTGAAACTAAGATTAGTTAGGTAGCATATAGGATCCGCAAGGAAGTGACGAAAAGTTTTCAGAATAGACACTGGTATCTTATCGATGCCTGGAGCACTATGTGACTTAAGGCTGTTAATCACCTCTTTTACTTCAGCAGGATTTGTTAAGTATAATGCCATTGAGTTTAGTGGGGTATTAATTGCTTTAGCTTTTCGAGCCAGCGTTGCCTCGTCTGTATTTAGTACTTGTAGGGTCTGGTTGGCAAGATTTGAGCCAATAGAAGTAAAAAACCTGTTAACTTCATCAAGTGATTCAGTGACGTTAATTTTATTGCTAAGCAATTCTTTCGACGATACATAAGACTTCTTTATATTGCATAATTCTTTAATGGTATTCCAGGTTCCTTTTATATTACCCTTATTTTTGTTAAATTTATCTATGTAGTAAGTTTGTTTTAGCGTTTTATTAGCTTTTTTAACCAATTTCTATATGCTGTATATTTTTTTTTTTTTATTTTTTTTTTTTCTTTTTTAAAGACAACTCCCGCACTAGGGATCATGCCCTGTGTCGCGGGGACCTTTTACAAACATCAATTAACGGACACAAAGAACACCCAGACCAGGACAATAATTTGTAGATCTCACAAATTATTGTCCTGCGTGGGGATCGAACCCACAACCTCTTGCACGGCAGCCGCTTGCACTACCGTCGCGCCACCGAGGTCGTCATTTAGTTTTAATTTCTTCATTGTTTAAGTTAGATTTAACCAACTTGTGCATTCTATCACGTTTCCGTATAGATTTGACTATCCCTATGGTAATCCAGGGTTTCAATGGTCTATTACGCTTAGAAGTTTTTATAATTGTTGTATTGGTACTTATGACGTTTTCTAATTTTGTTGTTAATGCAAGTGCAGCCTGATTAACATCGGTCATAGATAACAAGTCGTTCCATGTTTCTTTTTCCAAACAGTTTTTTATGCCGTCAATATCAACGTGAACCCTGCTAGCACAATCTTTTTGTTTGGGAATGGAGGTGCGGTCCATATGTAGTAGAATAGGTGAGTGATCCGTTAGTTCGTTGAAAACAAAAGTCCGTACCTTTGATTTGGTTTTTATCATAAAATGGTCAAGGCACGTCCTCTGTCTAGTAGGACAGCTAACTCCTTGCCTAAGACCATGACTAGCCATAAGGTTCAGGTACATTGCAGAATTAGCGCTAACATTGTCCGGCATAATGTCTAAATTTACATCACCTGTCAGAATGACACTTTTGTTTTTGCAGCAGTTACTTAAAATCTTATCGAGAGAGTTTATGTAACTTATTGGGTTTCTAAAACTAGGAGGACGATAAGTACAGAGAATACATACGTCATCATTCAGCTCGACTACAATACAGTTACCTTGCAAACATTCTGGTTCAAATGACTTCGCATCATGCGTCTCTCTCACGTAAACCACAACCCCATCATTCTGGTTTAAAGAAATACTTGATTTGAACATGTTATAATTATTCAATGTTGGTGGTACAAACTGCTCGTTAGTCCAACACTCTGTTAGCACTAAAACGTCAATTAAGTTTGTAAACTTTGAGAGAAACATTACAAAAATATAAAAATTGGAATTAATACTTCGTATATTAACAGTTATAATTGATAAAGAACTAATGTTAGAACATGATATAAGTTGTAAATAGTCTGCAGGCGCATCTAATCTACTGCACTCAATACTATCATTGTCAACGTCACCCATGACCGCTAAATTTATAGGATTAAATTTTATAACTTAAAAATTCCTTGGTGCAAATCAATTGTAACAGGAGGGTAGTCCTAAATATTTGTATGCATAATAATTTGTTGGTTTCAAAAAGCAAATTAGTTAATAAGAGTTTAAAATATTACGCTAAAATATGTAGTCGTTTATGGAGGGTAAATAGAAAAACATTCATGTGGGTATTTGTTATTGTTTTTACAGATCGACGTTTGAGAAAAATATTTCTATAATTAATTGTTTTGTTTACAGAACAGCAGTAGCAAACTTGTAAATGTATTTGTAGGGGGTAATTAACGAAATTAGAATGATATACGTATTTGTTAGGTATTGTGTGTGTTGTGTGTATTAGTGAGTGGAGTGTTAATATGATAAGATAAACATTATTATAAGCTAGTTTAAATTTTATTATTACAATAAGTTTGGAGTGGTTAGAAAAACTAAATTTTAAATATACATTGTTTACAAGCCCGTAATGGTAATTAAGTATGTTAAGTTTTATTAAAAAATATATGGTTAGGTAATAAAACTTTGTTATGAATAATGCAAGTAGGTAGTTTAGCCTGGTAGCCATAATTTTATAATAACATAAGAAACAAACTAAAGCAATTAGTTTATTTATTTGCCGGTAACGAGTCCTATATTTTGTTATAGACAAAGTTGTGTGTTTTATGTAATGACAGAGATTCAGAATAAGTGAGGTGCAAATTTGAATGAATTTTACCATTAATGAATGAAAGTATACATAATTAAAACAACAAGATATGATAAGTAGTCATTTTTTTAATTCACCTAAGTCCGACTCGTTGTTAATACGCACCGCTGGGCTCCCTTCTGATTTACGGAGGTAAACATTGCCATAGTTGGTCCAACAATACCGATATTCATTGTTTTTTGCGAACTCACGCGCTAGGTAATAAATTCTCTTGATCTTGGACGTCAGGTTCTCTGAGACATAAACCGGCACGGCAGCTCCTCTCATTTTGAGATTTTCTGTAGTAAGTTGTCTTTTGTCTCTTTTATATTTTTTTAGGGAAGTAATAATTTCTTCTTTTTTTGTTGCTGAAGAAAATTCAACAATAATAGGACTTGCAGCCTTGGACTTAGACTTATTTTTCAATTTAAAAATACTGCGAATCTCCCGGGGGTCGATAGCTACCTCCAGAGCGTCCCCAATTCTCTTTACGATCCCTTGCAGCTGATCTTTCTTTTCTGTTTCTGTATCAGGAATATTTCTTATGTCGATGCTGGCAGCCCTAGAATTTCTCTCGATGCTATCTAATCTATCTTCCAATGTTTTTATGTAGTCAGTCTTACTCTTCCGTTCAGTCTCCAATTCTGTCATCCTTCTGCTCATCTCGTCGTACTTACAAGATATAAAATCGAAGAAACGGCACATATCCAAGTTTTGTTCTACAATTTCTTGCATTTTAGTCTCCATAGAAGCTAGCCTGGCATCCTGTTCAGCCTTGTTCGCATACAACATTTCCTTCATCATCAACCAAATGATCTTATTTATCCTTACGCACCAATGAAACAAACAGAGTACAATACAAGAATGCCCAGGATTAAGGACCCTTTCTCTTCCAATATGCCTCCACGGCTAATTAAACCCTTTCTCATACACACCTTTATAATCCTATCTTTGTCTGCCTACGAGTTCTAGACGTGTGCTTAGTAAATAAATGATAATCTTGTGATGATAAAATGTATTTACTACGAATTACATGTTATAAATTATACAATGTGGATATACTCTTTTGGAAAATAGGGTGATTTCAGTATTTTTAACTCCATAGTAGATAATAGAGTAATATGTATACGAATTAAACTGGCACATAAGGCTCGAGTCAAGGTCTACTTTATATATGAATCTTCTGAAAAAAACAAACTTATATTTAACTAACTTAATTAAGTACTAATATTATTACAAACATTGTTTCCAAGCATTATTACACTAACTGTAAATGCAAAAAAATATGTACATAATTACAGTAACTCGGTTTAGTACGCAAATAGAGTTTAATTGCATAAAGGTTGTTTGCATGTTTTCTATTTATTGTTTGTTTACTTTTCAGTTAAAAATAAAATACATTTCCGTGTGGTGACGGAGTAAGAATACAATATATCACCACCCCATCTTATTCCATGGGTGTCGTAAAAACCGGCTAAGGGACTATCAGTGAATATTATCTTTACGAAATAAAAAGAAGGAAAACTTGAATTTAAACCCTATACCAATCCGTCTGGCCAGCGTGGTATTAGTAGGCCAAGTATCCCTCCGCCATGGGAGGAGGTCCGTCCCTGCAGTGGGACATTAATGGGTTGTTATGATGATATTTTTATTGAAATGCTGTGTTATAGGGCAATAATAGGTTTAATACCTTTATTACTTTGCCCTGTGGATACAGTAAACGATTACAATTAACACTTTGTCATTTAGCTCGGCCGACATTTTAGTAGGTCACATAATAGTTCATAATTATATTCGTTAATTAATAATACACTGTATAATCAAAACTAATTAATGATGCATGTAATTATAAGTAGAGTAAAGGTAAAATTATCCCTTGGGCTTATAGTGTTTCCTGTTTCCCGTTTTGGGCCAAGGCCCTCTCAGTTTTAGAGCACAAAGATTGTATTATCCAGAAAATACAGTAGGAAGAATCGAGCTTGTATATTTTATTCTTGATTATTTAGCAAACCAGCCTAATAATAATATAAAATCACTAGCTTTTGCCCGCGGCTTCTCTCGCGTTACATTTGGGGTAGCAAAAAGTAGCCTATGTTACTCTCCATCCCTTCAACTATCTTCACTTAAAAAATCACGTCAATTCGTCGCTCCGTTTTGCCGTGAAATAAAGACAGACAGACACACTTTCCTATTTATAATATTAGTATGGATGTTCCTTACAATACGTCACCTAACCTCATACTAAATATAAGCATCGGATCAGTTTGTTTCTGAATCTAACGTAAAATCAACGTGGCAAACGTGATATTAGTATGTAGGCGAATTATAAAGCCTTTGTTAGATCAGTTTTGTCCCTTAATAGCCAACCTATTAGTGCGATAATATGTTTAATGCTTATGTCTTCCAAAAACATAGAGACTCATTACAACATTATCACTGAAATCATACGAAAAATAAAGGGCGAAAAACCGTATAACAGCCCATTAATGTCCCACTTCAGGGACGGGCCTCCTCCAGTGACGGAGGGATACTTGGCCTACTAATACCACGCTGGCTAAACAGATTGGTATAGGGTTTAATTTCAAGTTTTCCTTCTTTTTATTACATAAAGATAATTCACGGATAGTCCCTTAGTCGGTTTTTACGACACCCATGGGATGAGATGTGGTGGTGACACACTGTATTCTTACTTACCTTGTAAACCGTATTTTATTAAAACAAAAATCGTTTAATATAAACAAAACTAAACCTACCTAAGTCAACAAAGGGAAGTCAGACAAAAACAGGCAAAAACGAAATGTTTTCAACAACAAAATGGTTATAAAAACGAGGACAGGTTCAATTTCAATTTAAAATGTATTGTATAAAAAAGTAGGTAAAACGCTATCGTCATTCGACGGTTAAAGTGAATGCCCCGCAAATCGTTAAGGGTCGAAATTGTATATAAAAGTTGTAGAGATGTCATAAAGATATCTAGTGGTTTTGTGCCTCTTGTCATTATGGCATTTCTATAAAGTCCCACAACAGGGTCGAGCCTTTTTGAGTAATGTGCCTAAAGTTAGCCTACTAATACTACATTGACCAGACGGATTGTTAAGGTTCTAATGACAAGGTCCTTCCCTTGATTTCCTTCTTTTAATTTCAAAGCTAACGAAACATAAGTTCATTTGAGGTGACAAAAGAGATAAAAGATTACTATCAGCGTATAAAAACCGTCGCTGACAGGGCCTCATCAGAAATAAAAATAAATACAGAAAAAAAGGAAATGTAGTAAAGGTAGCAATGGCAACCCTTCTAAGTGAAGAATAAATTATAACAATATCTGTAATAGAGCTAAGATTAAACTGGAAATCTTTAGCAAAAGTCTTTTATTACTATTATTTTACACTTCTTTCTCACGTAATTTATGTCACCTCTATACGTTATACAGTTAAAACTCTTCCTAGGTGTCATCGATATAACGTGTAACCATAATTGAGCACCTATATTAATTTCCCCAGGGTCGTGTGTGGTTCACTTTGAAGTACGAGGCGGGGACAGAAAGGCTTCAGGTGCATATTATAAAAGCTAAACATCTACCTTCCCGCACCCCTGCTTTGGCGAATGCGTGTGACCCGTACATCAAGTAAGTGGACTAATGTAATTAATGTTAACGCCCTCACAATAGGGCAGGCATACCTTTAACTATAACTACTCACTAAATCAAATAAAGACTTCCCTGTTATTAAATTAAGTGTGAACTAACCCCCTTACTCATAAACGCCTCTTAAATTTTAGTCAATTGATTACCTTAAATTTTTAAGGTTTTGTTTGGTATAAGGTTGGTTTTACTAAAGAAAATCTCCCAAAACAATGATAAAATTTAAGAGGCGTTTATGAGTAAGGGTCATGGCACATAACGTAACGTAAACGGATCGGCATCGCCTCGCCTTTTTGCTCGGTGTCAAACGTTAAAAATCCGGTTAGGTTACATATCCGATTAGTGTGCGGTGCAGTAAGGAGTTTCATACAAAGAATACTGAACGACTCGAGTTGATATGGTGACGTTCCGCTTACGTTACGTTATATGTGCTATGACCCTAAGGGGGTAAATGTTCACACTTTTAAGTTTTAATTTATTACTGTAGACGGTATCGTTTATTGAATTGCTAATAATACTTGCAGGAGAAGAATGCTAGAATGGCAATTAACGACTTATCCCTTAATACATGCCAGTCATACAATTTACTTTCTGTAAAGCGGAAAGAGCAAACTGTAAAGCATCCTCTGAAGCCGCCATAGTGGAGACCCCTAGAAATATTGTAGCTGGCATGGTCCTCGCCATTCTTGGACTCTATTGGATGCTTAACATCAGGCACCGTAGAGTCATTCTGGTAGGCCAATTTAATAAAAAAATGAGCATCCTGGCAAAATTATAATTTTTCTAAAATATTGGCTGCGTGTCGGCCATTTCTTATTCGGCACACACTAAGTAGTTTGCACAGTAAAATGTTTCTAATAATCTCAATCACAAAATAGTCACCATTACACCTAGAAATTATAGTACTAAATAGGTAAAAACTTAGGTAGAGCCTTGTTCAACTCAACTTTATCAAGCGTTAAGAAATTGTATAGTTTTAAACTAATCATTATTGTTGAAATACCAGATCAATTTATGAAGTAATTATATAACTTGTTCTTAATTAAATGTTTAGATTTCGGTACAAACTAAACGCCTTTCAATCAATTGTTCCCTTTACTTGTCGAAGTTAAAAACAATTGTATTAATAGATTTTAACTATTTAGGATCCAATTGATGCCAGACGAGAGGCGGGTGCTCCAGACGAAACAAAAGAAGAAAACTTGTAATCCGTTCTTGGACGAAACTTTCGTCTACCAAGTAAGTTAATATATTTTCAGCAGTTTCTTTTAAAATTGTGTTAAGTTCATTTAAGCAGTTTAGCAAACAACCAGGGTTTACAATTATTAGGCTAACAAAAAAAGTATTACTACAACTACAAATTTTAATACTAAACGTTGAAGCTATGAAATTAAAATGTCTATATTCAATAGGATACATTCGAATGAATCTCTTTACCTCG
Source organism: Schrankia costaestrigalis (assembly GCA_905475405.1). NCBI lineage: Eukaryota > Metazoa > Arthropoda > Insecta > Lepidoptera > Erebidae > Schrankia > Schrankia costaestrigalis. Next base: position 8,658,259 of record FR997843.1, on the reverse strand, counting down.
CCTATTTAAATTTTAGTTAGTAACCTAACTAAAAAGTGGCTTTGGAAGTCGTTCTCTATGAGAAGATAGCCATAAGGGACTCATATGTTGATAAAAGCCTTTAACATGTACTATGTCAGCTTATAGCCTCCTTACTTATTATGATGACCTCTGTGGTCTAATCGTTATACTAATTAGCTGTTATGCTGATTATTTTCTGTAATAAATCTGTCGCAAATTGTTTTTAATTGACCAAGATACTTAGACAAACAGTATATTTTAGCTCTTGTCTAATACCCATAGTAAGAGGCTCTGTTTAGTTCGTTTGTATTATTGTTACCTAAACTAACTAAAATAAAGCAAGAATATTCATAGAATCAAGTTTATTGGTATCCTTAATAAATTTACCTAAGCTAACACAATGCCCTCTAGCGTTTTTTTTTTCTAAGAAAGATTTATAAGAAGGGTTTACCTGACCTTCTTATGTTTTGTATTTACTGGCCAATTCTTTTTCTTTATTTACTTATTTGTTTTCATATTTTTCATGTTTACACATGTTTTCCTTTATTTTGTAATTTTTTTTGTTATTTGATAAATTTTGTTTGATAAATATTACTTATTACAATTTGTTATTTATTTGATAAATATTACCTTTAATATTTTTTTATAAGCAAGTTCAATAAGAATACATGATCGAATACATATTTAATACGTAATCTACATTCATAACATTACCAGAAACGGCCTAATCATCGCTTGTACTAGGGATACTGTGCGACTAAAAATATTTAAATAAGTATATATAAAATACAAGCTATACATAGTATTGTATTATTATATGTATTTTAATCTTTTTTGTAGTAATAATCATTGAAAGGTTTAAAAAGTAATAGCTTATTTCTTATAAAACGTTCAAAAGATTGTTTGATTGATTTGAATGCCTAAGAAATACCGTATTGCCCATATTATACAATTTCTAGGAGTAAATAATAACTATTCCTCACACTTTCACACAACGCCATCTAGTCCCAAACTAAGCAGAGCTTGTACTATGGGTAATAGACAACGGATAAACATACTTAAATACTTTTTTTTGTTATAAACATACTTAAATACTTTTTTTTGTAAATACATACATATTATACACAGAAAACACCCAGACCAATGCAAAAAATCATGTTCATACACACAAAGATTTGCATTGAGCGGGAACCGAGACCTCTGCGTAGCAGTCATGTTAAATAACCACAACGCCACAGAGGTCGTACACTATTAGTTTTGAAGTATGCTTATCCGTTGTCAAGGTAAAACACCCAATTATTGACACCTTAAGGGTTATATATGTGCATAACACAAAAAGAAGCATCATGCAGAATTGCCAGTAAAAATTAATGTTTTTAAATAATAAAGTAGATATTGAAAAAGGTTGTCAATAAACTTTTAAGTGTCATTTATAGATGAATAATAACATATCATCCAACTTTAGCAAAAAATCTCTATTTGCCCAGTTATTGACACCTTTTTCCCTAATATTGACATCTTGAATTCCAATTTATGGACATCCTTTACTGTTACTAAAACCTTTTATTTATTTAGGAAATAATATTGTAATATTGGGTTAATACCCAAGTTATGGTTAAAAAAATATGATGGGATGATAAAAATGAATAAAAATAATAAGTCAGCATGATTATTTATAGTCTTTTTATTAGATGAGATCAAACCATAGGTATCACCAGTAACTACCTACTCAAGAATAGAAAATTAACTTAAAATAAACTAGGCAGTTGGGTATATAAACAAAAACCAACTCTAACAAATAACAATACAAAATTCTTAAAGAAACTTAGGTATAAATAAACCACATTCTTTATCAGTCTTTAAATTCAGTCAACATTTTTTCTATTTCTTGAGCTGTGTAATTTTTTTTTGGGGCTCTCTTCTTTGAGGTAGTTTGTTTTTCCTTGACATCATTTTCCAGGGAATTATTACTATCAGTATTTTCTAAAGGCAAATTATCTTCCTGGGAATCATTACAATGCACAATATTTTCTAAGGACACATCTAGGTTATAAAAATTATCAGACAGCAGAAATTTACGTTTCGAAATTGTTTCTTTCTTTTCCAATTTTGTTGCAGTTTTTTGTTTTTTAGTTTTAGGCTTTTTTTGTAGTTTTTTCTTTTCTCTCTCTTCTTTTCTTTTCTTAATGCCCTCTGCTTTTTCTTCTTTCATTCGATTCTTTTCATTCTCTTGTGCTTTCCATTGTGCAGATGTTAGCACAAAAGGAGCTCTTTTTATATTTCTGGCCCCCTTTCTTTGTGGTGTTTTTGGCAACACAAGGACATCGTTTAATTTAACAGGAGTACATTCTATAGTTCTAATTTGTATGTTAGGGTTCGATATGTTTTCCAGAATTTCAATTTTGTCGTAATCTTTTTGTATATTTTTAATAATTACATTCTTATCTAATATTTTCTGGACTTCAATAGTTGCTTTTTGTTTTTCAGGTACTTGTTCGTATACTTCAGCGTTATGAGTTATACTAATAGCTTCAATTGTCTGTGAACAGTCATGGGTAGATTCTCTATTATAGTCTGTATCTGTGTTATGATTCTCGGTCTCTATAGGATCATATTCGATGATGTTTTCGATTATGACTTCATGTGAAACAGGTGTGTAATGACAAAATATACTCTGGGATTGGCTGTTATCATCAACGATGAGTGGTATATTTGAGATATCTGTCTGGAAAAGCGGTTCTTCATACTGTTCGATAGCTGGCTGTACATTTTCTTCAATGGATATGAATTTAGAAACATTCTCTGCACATGAATCATTGTTTGTGTTGTGGCTAAGTGTTTCCTTCTCATTAAAAAAATCTAAAATTCTTCTGATATATATGTCCTCCGGCTTAACTATTTCTTGTATTTCCTTTAACTTGTTTTCTCCTATTATTTCTATAAATTCTTTTTTAGTCATTACTTTTTCTGGTTCTGCACATACATCATTCACTTTTTCTTGGCTATTTTTTCCCAGACATTTAGTGAAATCTATGGAATTTACATTCCATGGATATAATCCAGTAGCTCTAAAGCCATTAACGATGGTTGGTGGTGAAATCCATTTCTCTATGGTTTTGTGTAAGAGGGGTACAAAGTTAGATTTTGTTAAAGCCTCTGAAGGATGAGCTCGACGCCATTCTAATACAGATTTTTGCCAACCATATTTCAGAGGCTTAAAAGCTGAAACATCTGCGGGTTGCATCAATCTTGTACAATTTGGATACAGGGCAATGAGTACAATTCCTAATTTTGTACATAACTCACTGACAGAATAAGTTAAGTGGGTTTTGTGGCCATCCACAAATAATATTACTGGAAACTCTGTTCCTATTTTGATTAGGTGAGGATATAAAACGCTTTCTATGTAGTCATGGAAAATTTCTGACTTCATCCATCCATTGTCACTCAAACCTATCCCCCAATCTGGTGGTACTTTAGATGATATGTCAGCTGAGAGTCTTTTATTGGGAAAAATAACCATGGGCGGAGTAAGAGAACCATCAGCGCCAAATGTAAACATAACAGTTAAAGAGGTTTTTGCCTGAGCACTATCGACTTCGTAAACGTTTTTACAACCTTTTGGAGCTAGCACTACGCCTGTTTTTGGGCTAAGTAAAAAGTTGGTTTCGTCCCCATTAAAAACTCGAGTAGAATCAGAAAGGACATGAAGCAAATTGCTTTCTGAAAGGTAGTCTTCAATTTGCTGAAACCACCCCCTTATATCATTTTCTGACACCGCTGCGCTCGCAGCCGTGACTGCTTCTGGTGTGCGAATAGAAATATTTGGATGACGACCTAAAAACAATTTAAACCATTTTTCCCCATTTTTAAAAGTGCTGACTCTATTTTTTGTCTTGAGAAAATGTGCTACACTGCTGATAACATCATCTTTTCTTTTTGGAAATCCCTTTTTGCAGCAGGTGTGAATCCAGTCTTCCAGGTTTTTTTCTTCCTCTTCAGTTAATATGGTAGATGGTCCTGGACGTGAGTTATGTTCAGGGTTTTTAATTCTATATATTAAAGTAGTACGTGGTACCTGATACGTTTTAGCTGCCAACTTTCGGCTCATACCCTTTTGAACAGCATCTATGGCTTTAAGTAAATTTTCGGAGTCGTATTTCTTCCTCTTTTCGACCTTTTTTAAAACCTTATTTCGTTTAAAATTTGGCTTCATGCTGCTATTTTCACCGACCTAATTACAAAAAAAAACTTTTTGTTAATTATTGACATACTAATGACCAATTATTGACAGTAGTGTCTATAATTGGTTATTTTGGTATTGACACCCATGTCTAAATTTGGTAGAAGATATTAGATTTGCTGTATTTTTACTTGCAACAAATATTTATCTCTAACACATGTAAAATTAAATGAAAAATAACAATAATATTATTTTTTACGTAATACTAATTATCGACATATGTGTCAATAGAATGGATTTTCTTATTTTTAGCATACCAAATGTTGACACCACTATTTTAAAGTCAGGTACTTTTATTTACGTTTGAAAAAGTGAAAAAAAACGCTATGTTACTAATAAGCATACAAAATAATAACTAAATGAATAGAAATTTACTTTAGAAGTGAAATAACATTATATCAAAAGTAGTACTTACCTTAGCAGATCTATAAGATTTTAATCGATATTGGCGGTGCACTTTTTAACCGCAGGTGTTGGTAGCCATAATGTTTTTTTTGACAGTTTCTGTGTTGCCAGTGTAGTAAAAGATAGAATCAACTCTTTTTATTTTAGTTTGTAAGTACAGATTATGAAATAATTTTCTTATGTATAGTAGAAAACGGCTAGGGTGTCAATAACTGGGGGAGTGTCAGTATTAGGTATGTTTACCTACCTATAATACAAGCTCTGATTAGGTTAGGTTAAGGCTAGTTGACGTTGTGTGAATTCGCGACCTTGCAAATGTAAGCCACGTTAAAAATATAAATTGTCTTGAATTTTAAAAAGATCCATCATCTATAAAAATATATTCAAAATGTATGTAAACTTAAACATTTTCAACATTGTCATAATTAAATTTTAAGACAAAGTTACATAATGTAATAACAAAACACATACCCTCCAGATCCCACATGAATCAACACTGAACTTTCCTCATTAAGCTCTGATTGTTAGAAATACTAGAAGCGTATGACTCACAAATGAGTTTAGATATCTCTGTTCATGACAGAACACATTTCACATTTCTAATTGCAATGCAGATTCGATAACTAAATAAAATATACTAGTTTTGCGAATATTGATAATAGCGTATTTTTTAACACAAAATAAGGAACAGGAAAAAAAATTATCGAAAAATACCCATTCGCTTAGGAGCTATAACCAATTCAATTATAAACAGTTTTAACCTCTTTTCGTCGTATAATTTATTTAGGGCAGTGGAGTTTAAATAGGCATAAAATATAAATAGTCTAAAAACCTGAAAATTAAATAATATACATCAAAACGTATGTAAACTTAAACATTTTGAGCGCGATGACAGTAATGAAATAACGTAAGACATACCATCCAGATCCCACATGAATCAACACTCAACTTTCCTCATTAAGCTCTGATTGTTAAAAAAACCAGAAGCTTATGACTCACAAATGAGTTTAGATATCTCTGTTCATGACAGAACACATTTCACATTTATAACTGTAAGATGTTAAGCAGTTTCGATAACTGAATAAAATGTATTAAGTAGTTAGTTTTGTGAGATATATTTGTACGTTTTCATAGTTAGGATTGATAATCTGTATGATAATAACGCTAAAATAAGTATATAATATTAAATGTAATGTAGTATATAAAGTAAATGATTGTAGTATGGCATTGTCTTTCCTTTTTAGCTTTATATTTATAATGGATGACCTACTCGTGAAATTTTGCTTAGTAAAGTTATTTTGTGTTTCAGTTTCGTTTCATTTTTTTATTTTTCTGTTCATAAAATTATGTAACAAAAAGATACCAGATAAAAATTAAGGCTGCTTTTAAGCGACATCCTTTGGGTATAAGCTCCATACTTTACAATCAGAACACACTTGCCTTATTAGGCCACCCACGCCTGCTTTAGTATTCGAATTTCTCTACCGCTTTGCATAATTTTGTATTTTGTGAAATGAGTTTTTAATAATAAATCATTTTACTCCTCTTGTGGCTTGAAATTTCGTTGTAGACGTTATTTAATATCGTTTATGTTTGATACGAAGGGGATGGGTTTCCGATGGATGAGAGAGGCACAGGGCCGGACAAGACGGACATATTTGGAGGAGCCCTATGTCCAGCAAAGCACGTCTATTGGTTGATATGATATCATTTGAAGTTCGATAGGTACATAGACTACCATAAAATATTATTATAAATTTTCCCGAAACTAAACTAAATTTCAGAAAAGAAAGTAATTATGTTTTTCTTTACCAACAGATTCCTCCAGGCAAACTCGAGACCTTGACGCTAAAACTATCAGTATTGGACATCGGCAGAGTCGGGAAAGGCAAGCAATTGATTGGACACATCATATTACCACTGTCTGAGCTTGAAGGCGTCGCTCCTGATGAAGAACCACAGCTATACAAACTTGATATTGAAAAGGTACGACAATATTTTTTTTTTTTTTTCTTCGTCTTTAGCTTCTAACTCGACGACAAAATGCTTGTGTGGTTTTCTCAATCGCTTATCGAAGTAAAAGGTTAACTATTTACATTGTCATTAACACTAGATATCAAAATGTAGGTAAGTACTGTAATAATAAATATTTATTGAGTCTCCGTGTGGTAACGGAGTAAGAATACAATATGTCACCACCCCATCTCATCCCATGAGTGTCGTAAAAACCGACTAAGGGACTATCCGTAAATATATTATCTTTACAAAATAAAAATAAGTCAAACTTGAAATAATGTCCGCGTGGTGACGGATTAAGAATACAGGTTGTCTCCACCCCTTTTCTTCCCGTGGGTGTCGTAGAAGGCGACTAAGGGAAATAAACGCAGAAAATACAGCTGCTAGAGATGTAAAACTTGAAACAAATCCTTTACCAACCCGTCTGGCCAGCGTGGTAAGGTAGGCCAACAACCCTTCAAACATGATAACACACCAAAATAAACGGCCCCCAGTCCCCGGCCGCTCCGCTGTTCCTGGTCAAGGTAGCGGCCATGGTAACGGCGGAGTAGGGGGTGCAAAGAATCTCCGGGGGAGGTCAGGCTACCAACACAACCGACCTTTGGCCCTGGCAACATACAACGCGCGCACACTGCGGACCGACGAGAAGGTCGTAGAACTGGAGGAAGAGTTGAGCAGGATACGATGGGACATAGTCGGCTTATCAGAAGTCCGAAGACAGGAGGAGGACTCGATAACCCTTAAATCTGGTAACCTGCTCTATTTCCGGGAAGGCGACCAACAGTCCCAGGGAGGTGTCGGGTTTTTCGTCCACAAGTCTCTCGTGAACAACGTGGTGAAGATCGAGAGTGTGTCTCCGAGGGTAGCGTACCTTGTCGTCAGAATTACCAAACGGTATTCGTTGAAGGTAATACAGGTTTACGATCCCACGTCTGCTCACTCCGACAATGAGGTAGAAGAGATGTATGAGGATATTTCCGGAGCCATACATAACTCTAAGACCCAATACACTGTTGTCATGGGGGAATTCTACGCGAAGTTGGGCTCTAGAAGTGGAAATGAGTGGAGAGTGGGGCTCTTTGGATATGGTCAAAGAAATTCACGGGGTCAAATGCTTGCGGACTTAATGGAAAGGGAGGGACTCTTTATGATGAACTCCTTCTTCAAGAAGCGTAACTGCCGCAATTGGCCCTGGATTAGTCCTGATGGTGTCACAAAAAATGAGATAGACTTCATTATGTCGACAAAGCGCCCTATATTTAATGATGTTTCAGTGATCAATTCGGTGAAAACTGGTAGTGATCACCGGATAGTGAGAGGCACATTAAATATCAATCCCAGGCTGGAAAGAACTCGGCTGCAGAAATTGACCATCGGTACATCGAAGTGTTGCAGTGTTTATACAGAAACGCCACAATGTCGGTCCGTCTACAAGATCGATGTTCGAAGCCTATCCAGCTGCAGCGAGGAGTGAGACAGGGGGATGTCATATCCCCGAAACTGTTTTCCGGTGCGCTGGAAGATGCTTTTAGGCTCTTGAACTGGGACGGACTTGGCATCAATATTAATGGCCCTTTGGTCCATTTTCATAACTGAGCTTTCGTAACCAGTTATCAAATAGGAATTTTCCTTCACTGTTTCATAACCAGTTATTAATAAAGACTTTTTATTCCTTTTACATAACCAGCTACGAAAAAGGAAAATTCTATCACGGTTTCATAACTAGTTACTAAACAGGAATATATCCAAATATAATTAACTAATTTGATTGACTAATCAGTTAACCAGTTATTTAAAAATCTTTTTGTTCCTTTTTCACTGGTGCTGGTACATTAGACGTTTTAATTAAAGAAACCAAAATAAGTAGCCACAGAAAAACAAATAAAAAAAGCAATACATATGAGGAAATCGACCACGAGGCTAATTCCTCAACCACGAGGCTAATTCCTCAATTGAAGATTTGTCCAAAGAAAATATTACAGTAGGCCATTGCTTAGAAATTATTAGTCCATTTTACATTAAATAAATATTTTATATACAAACATTACATAAATATGTTTTTAAATTTTCGTAATATCTATTTGGTATGAAATTAAATCAGATTTTCGTACTTACCTAAAGTTAAAAAAAATAACATACTCAGGCTTCTTTAGTAGTTATGAAAAAGGAACAAAACGATTTTAAATAACTGGTTAACTGATTAGTCAATCAAATTAGTTAATTATTTTTGGATATATTCCTGTTTAGTAACTAGTTATGAAACAGTGATAAAATTTTCCTTTTTCGTAGCTGGTTATGTAAAAGGAATAAAAAGTCTTTTTTAATAACTGGTTATGAAACAGTGAAGGAAAATTCCTATTTGATAACTGGTTACGAAAACTCAGTTATGAAAATGGACCAAAGGTTAATGGCGAGTATATCACGCATCTCCGATTTGCCGACGACATCGTGGTCATGGCTGAGACCATGGAAGACCTAAACACAATGCTCGGTGGCCTCAGTAGTGTCTCTCAACAAGTGAGTCTTAAAATGAACATGGACAAGACCAAGATCATGGCAACACCCACTCCAATCACGGTTGGAGGCTCTCCACTCGAAGTTGTCGACGAGTATATTTACCTGGGACAGTAAGTCCAGCTAGGTAAGTCCAACTTTGAGAAGGAGGTCATTCGTCGAATCCAACTCGGATGGGCAGCGTTCGGGAAACTAAAACGTATCTTCTCGTCCACATTACCGCAGTGTCTGAAGACAAAGGTCTTCGACCAATGTGTGTTGCCAGTGATGACATATGGAGCTGAAACGTGGTCGCTGACTATGGGCCTTCTCAGAAGGCTTACCGTCACTCAGAGGGCAATGGAGAGAGCTATGTTGGGAGTTTCCCTGCGTGATCGAATCAGAAACGAGGAGATCCGCAGGAGAACCAAAGTGACCGACATAGCGCTCAGGATTTCCCGGTTAAAGTAGCGGTGGGCAGGGCACATAGCGCGGAGAACTGATAGCCGTTGGGGCAGAAAAGTTCTAGAATGGCGACCGCGCACCGGAAAGCGCAGGGTGGGGAGACCCCTCACACGATGGACCGACGACCTGATTAGGACGGCGGGAAGCCGATAGATGAGGGAGGCACAGGACCGCGCAGGGTGGAAACTTTTGGAGGAGGCCTATGTCCAGCAGTGGGCGTCTATAGGCTGATATGATGATGAAAACTTGAAATTAAACCCTATACCAATCCGTCTGGCCAGAGTGGATTTAGTAGGCCAAGTATTCCTCCGTCCCGGGAGGAGGCCCGTCCCTGCAGTGGGACATTAATGGGATGTTATGATTGAGTCTCTAACACACAAATCATCGTTATTTTACTAATTGAGGCAGCTAATGGAAGTAAAATTAACACTTGTGTTGGTTGTCTAACTTCTTCCCTAGTAACAACGTTTGTGCAAATGTACTATTTGATATTAATTACGCATGAGTTAGTTCTATACTCTAAACAAACTAAGTTGTTAGTTGACATTAATCTTTATACTGATAAAATTGTAACAAAACTAAATAATTATGTTTTGAAAAGAGTGGCTAGGTTTTACAGACACGTTCTATTCAGATCTCTACTATATAGTCGTCTGGAAAAGTGGTGGTAGTTTGCCAGTATTTCTATTGACTATTGTTTGAGTTACCTTCTCTTGACTATTTCAACTAATTAAAACAATTCGTATTTATGATGTTAGATTGTATGTTGTGGCTTTGATATGAATGTGAGTGAGAGATCAAAGGCTGAGTTTAATGAGCAAATATCGTATCAAATGGCCTGTTTGTTGGTGAGTGCATGTGACCTTATTATATACTGTTAACGTTACATTTGCAAATGTTTGAAAAGTTCATTTTGATTCTAAATTGTCCTTTTAATTAGTGTTAATTGATGTTAAGTTTTTTTGGTGCCTTTATTTGGTGATGTTATTATTTGGGGGTTTGTGACTTTTTTTTAATAAGGAAAAATGGCAACAGATGATAGTCATGAGAAAACTGCCCTTTGTCAATTCAGTCACGCCGGCAAAGTGCCCACTGTCCAAATGCTTGTTCATAGTGTATTTGAAGGATAATTGAATGGTTCAGCAAACAAAGAAATTAATCTAACTGTTTGTTAGGGACGAAATCAGATCGGTTCTTCCTAGTGGTCAAACTAAAATAGTTTCGTCAGACTGGTTTGACCACGAGGAATTTTGACATTCCTTGTAGTCAAACTATCCTATCTATTTAAAACGAACACCATGGGTCTAGTTTTAAAATGAAATTGTATAGGTATATCCAAAAGTTACTGCTAAACTATGAGGAATTGCGTTTTTTCTCCCTTTTATCGCATAAGGACAGATTATCAAGGACAAATTTTCAAAAAGGTAAATGTACAGTTGTACACACTTTCATGAAAGTTCCTAGGACATAAAAGTGCCGTTAGGCCTTGGTGATGCTACCAAAAACTAGCATAGACAGCCTTTTCGTTTAAAGGTAAAATAAGACCAAGTTAATTAATATCAAAGACTATGTAACTCGGCGAATCATTCAAGCAATTCAAAACGCATAAGATTTATAATAGACATAATTATCTAGCCATCAATTAATTATACAATTTAGCTTAGCAAAGTCAATTATAATCGGTAAACCATAAGCGCAGTGTTTATCGCGTGACAATGGCTTCAAGTTTCTATTAATATCATAATCTCGAATGAACCATATTGAACCATATTCTCATTAAACATTAATAAACCTAGTGACGTGAAAATAGAAAGGTCAATTATATGGTAACGTCCATAATAATAGTATTGAACTGTTATTATATTGAAATTACAATTTATTTTAATATTACTTATTTGAAATATTGGCTTTATTGGACCCTGAGTAAAGTGCTGTGGGTGCCCACGTATAAATAACTTCAGTTGGTAGGAAAATTGATTAATTTTAACCTATTCTTTGTCCCATGTATCATATATGACACATAGGCATTGTTTTACTATTGTGTCTATAGGCGGGACAGGCAACCTGTTAAAGCCAGCTGTTTATTTAATAAGTATCTATAAGATAAATTCAGAATAAGTTATGCCAGCATGTCATCTTATTCAAAGAATGTCGTAAAGGCCGTAATAGATAGATAGAAAATACTTCGTCATGATTTTTTTCTTTTGTTTATTACGAAGTGTTGAACGAACCCCACACACACACACACACAAGGTGGACCGACGACCTGGTTAGGACGGCGGGAAAACGATGGACGAGCGAGGCGCAGGACCGCGCAAGGTGGCAGTATTTGGAGGAGGCATATGTCCACCAGTGGACGTCAGTTGGCTGGTATGATGATGATGATGATGATGAACGAACTTTCCTATAATCGACTTTGACGACACCCATAGGAGTAATACTTTACCACACTGACTAGTGATAATTAATTTTAAATCAGCTTTTTTTTATTTTGTTCGTAGGACCTTCAAGAGTTACCATCCGACCTCGGCGAGATACTGGTGTCTTTATTATACAATGAAAACCTTCATAGACTCACAGTCACGGTCATAGAAGTTCGAGGACTCAAGGTATGGTTTATACATAGAATAAAGTATTTATTAAGCACATTAAATACAATTTATAGTACTTAATGTTAAACGCGGACTCGACAGCTATATTATGTAGGCGAAGCAAATCAGGTTTGTAAGAATCGTAGCATATGGCACTAAGTAGTCTCTACAGCAATAAATTTATGTATTTATTATGTAAGTAATATCACTTATTTAGGCATCATCATCCTTAAAAAATATTATTAAAAGACTACAAAAAGTTTAAGTCGACAAAACATCAAACACACAATTTCCCTTAAAATTAGCATTTCAGTTGATAGTTGTTGAAATCAATTAAATTAAATGCCCAAACATAAAAGTTAGATAGAAATAGGATAAACTGGTTATTTGACATTTCAATACAACGACTATATTTGAATCTAAAGTTACAAACCCCGGGACAAAAATAACTCTTCCAATTTTATTCGAAACCAAAAAGCATTTGCAAAGTAAACCGGTAACCTTTGTTGTAAAACGTCCTTTAGAAATGGCAAAATATAGTTAAAAGTAAGTTATAGTTGACTCAATAGATTTTGAAAGTCCTTTTCTGTGGTTTGTCTTTGTGAAGACGGAGTCTAGCCACATTGTAAACACACTATATCATCCCAAAAGGGTCCTAATATACGACCATGATACGTATACCTCCACTTGCTAGAATTTAATTTGCCCGAATTTTCATTTTCCTGTGTCCTTCTATTTGTCCTTATCCATAATATTTACTTGCCATAATTCAATTATTTTTAGACTGAGAGACTTAGAGCAATCCAACTTAGATAGGTTAGGTTTGGTTTATTCTTTATGCCACCAAGAAGTAGGGGACCCGCGATGCGGGTCTCCGACGAGTTGTTTTTGCCGTGATGTCTAATAAAATTATGGCAAAAGCAAGTATGGTATATGAGATTCAGGCAAAAGAATACTATGGCAAATAATTTTCAGCCAAACAATAGATAACCTCCATGAGAAATTACGTTAGTTGAAATGTGTTTTGTTTGTCTAGGTATAAAATATGTAGCTTATTAATGTCGTAGTTTACTATAATTAAGTTTTATTGCATTAAATTATAAAGGCTTGTTTTTTAAGTTACTTTTGTCAGATTTCAGATCGTATTACTTTCTAAAATAGTAAAATTTATGATAATCTAAATCGGGGTTGTTTCATTTAGCATTCCTTTTACGTTTCTATAAGAACATTGATAGAATTTAAATGTTCAACCTCAAGAGTTTAAAGACAGATTGGTTTATAATAACATTAGAAATCTAATCACACAAGCTATTAAAGAACAATCATTTTAAACTTTTCATGTATTTTCTGGAGCCTTGGGGACATTTGCAAATAGCTTTTGAATTACGTTTTTGTAAAAACGTCTCCTACGTTCGAGATAAAAACGTTTGTAAAATATATTTTCGAACACCTTATTTTAGTTATTCTTTTGGGACGAGTAAAATACATTGAAATTGTATTGTTTTAGCTCGTGTAGTACTAAGCATCAAAGCAATAAGCCTACTACATCCAGTTACTTAATGCAGTTCAAAAACGATTAAGAGAGGGTAAAAGCACATGTGAGTGCTTTTGAATTTTAAATCAAAAGCTTTTGACTCAAAATTGTTGCCACCACTAAGTGGATTATATAGGAAACCATCGACGGAATTCACCAGTCTTAAACCGATTACATTAAATGCGGTTTCCAGAACTTTGCCCATAACTTACCAAGTCTTATGATCGGTGCTTTTGAGACATTACGCTGTTATTTCTGGCTTACAAGAGTTACAGTAGTAAGAAAATAGGCGGGATATATCTAAAAACAAATGTCATGTTTTTGTATTTACACGACACGTGAATAACCTAACGATCGGTTTTGTCGTCAATCTACAATTTGAGAAGAGCCAAAAATAGGGATCCCTTTTTTCTCTCAATAGTTTTTGTCCTAATTTAAATTGTCATAATAAGTTAGGCATAAATGTACTTGTCATAATAATAGTTTGCCATAATTAGTTTTTAGCATACTATGTTTGTTGGCATAATCTCGTTTTACCATAATTTCATTTGTACTAATATTGTTAGCCATAATCGTCCTCAGTCATAAAATTTTAGGCATTAAAATAGAGAACCCCAAAAATACATACATTTCGCTTGTGGCCAAGTGCATTATAGAAGTATTTGCCGACGATAGTTTATAATACTCCCAAGTGAGATTATAAAGTCTCATTGCTTATACAGTTTTTAAGCTTAGAAGCAACAGGTCTATACAAAGTTAATGTATCAATGTCATCTCCATCGCTTTTATACCTGTGGATATTTTATGTTCAATGTATATTATGTTTTAAAGGTGAATATGAAACTTATAAGTATTTTACTTATCTATACTAATATTGTAAAGAGGTAAAGCTTGTGTGTTTGTTTGATTGTGTGTTTGTGACGTTGTAGGGGGTAATCTCGGGACCTAATAAACCTATTTTGAAAATTCTTTCTGTGTTGGATAGTCCATTTATAGAGGAGTGTCATAGGCTATATAGTATAACGCTATGACTAATAGGAGTGGAGCAGTAATGAAATATGTTTAAAAAACGGACGCGTTTTTTTCGCCGCCCAACGAAGTGGGCACGGGTCAGCTAGTCATAACATATTTCAACTCCCCTTTTTCCCTTCATTACTGAAGTGTCCTGTAGGACGCATATTACGGCTCGTCTTACTTAAAACTGTTATACTCATCTGTTCTTCCAATTTTTCCCCTCTACTGACCTTCGTTTTAAGTAGGTTCTACTTTGGTGGGCCAGCTCTATGACGTAGTAAAACTTGAAACACTTCTGTAAAGTGCGCACGGTTGGTAGCGTTTTAATTATAACCTTTTCTTTGGTAGTTTACTAAGCTTTTAACGAATAAACTGTCTTAAGCAACAGTTGAAAAGATAATAAATGCCTAGATTTTCTTTAGACTGATAATTTGACTTTATATTAAAGAACAACAAGAATAAATTAAAAGTTGTGACAATAGGGATGACGGGAGCTTTATCAATACAGTCACTCGTTACAAACTGTCTAAATGTTCTTTGTGTTTATAATGAATGAAAATAATCGCAATGACGTCACAAATCTCTAGAGTTAAATTAAGAATTTTCGTAATAATTGTACTTACAACAAAGAATTAACTTAATTAATAAGTAAATGTTTTAAATTTTAAGTTGTAAAGAATAATTTCCTCCCATAATCTATACTATATAATATTATAAAGAGGTAAAGTTTGTGTGTTTGTGACGTTGTAGGGGGTAATCTCTGGATCTACTGAACTGATTTTAAAAATTCTTTCTGTGTTGAATAGTCCATTTATCGGGGAGTGTCATGGCTATATAGTATCACGCTATGACTAATAGGAGTTGAGCAGTAATGAAATATGTTTAAAAAAGTGTCGCGTTTTTTTCGCCGCCTAACGAAGTGGGCACGGGTCAGCTAGTACGTAATAACTTGGCTTTTCCATCTGTGATAGAGATACCGTTTTAGTCATGTTACAGCGTTAAGTACACTATTAGTTGCGTTTTATGAGATTCTCGAGGTAAAAAATGAAACCTATATATTGCATCATACCCTAATAGTACCTAGTCTTTAAAAATGGATAATAATATGTAATACCCTGAAACCTAACCAATCAAGATCAAGTTCAAGTTCTATTGTTTCTAAATCATATAATAACCTTCATTTGTTTTAACCGAAAAATTTCTTTATCAGCTGGACCCATCAACAAGTAAGCGAGAGATGGTGGTCAGAGTAACACAAGAGCGAGCCTGCCGTGGAGTAAGAGCTCGTCGAACAGCGGCAGTAGAAGTGGGAGATGACGGCTCAGGGTTCGTCTCCGAGTGCTTCCATTTCAGACTGAGGGCAGATGAACTTCATACCACCAGTGTCACCATACAGGCGTTGCAACCGCACTCTGTTTATGCTAAAGGTGAGAATAATTAATGTCGAACTTTAAAATATCGAAGTATGTTCGTTCGAAGGTACAGGACCTCGATGTATGGCAGTTAGAATGTTCACTATAGCGAAGTATTCAAATCCGACGTGTTGTTAGTTAGCAAACTTTTTTATATTTTTTATTATGTATTTTTAGTGATGCACAGGATTGACAATGGTTGAGATATTTGGAGAAGGCCTATGTCTAGTACTAGACGTCCATTGGCTTATGGATGGATGTATTTCAGCTTGAAGAAACAGCCCGGGGCATAAATTAAGGGTCAGATTGTAACAACAAAACAACAAAAAAGGTTATACAATTTTAACAAAGCTCCCTGGTTCCCAAACTAGCGTGAGCTGTGTGTTGGGAAACAGTCCTTCCCAATGACAATAGTAAATTGTTACAATCTGATTTATAGGTTAATATAAAAACTAAAATCTAATTATTTTTATAAAATATGATGATAGTGTACGCATGTGTGGGTAAGTCTGTGTGTGTGTGAAAGTGTGTGTGTGTGTGTATGTGTTTGTCAGTCGATACGAGTGTTTGTGTATAGGTACCTCTAAGAGCGTGTCAGTGTGTTTGTTATGTTTAGTTTGTGAATAGATGCTGGTTCATGTAATAAGCGTATTAATGTTTTTATATTTAAGGATAAAAAGTAGAACTGTACAACGGTAACTGTTATTTCTATTTCACTATAAGTAGGATATCTTCTACATTATTGTAATCTAAATCCTTAAGCCAAACTTTAATTATATTTTTAATTTGGTTGTTAGTTAAAAGCTTTGTTTTATGCTTAAGATTGAGTTTATTATACAATCTGGGAGCAACATTGTTATAGTGCTGCTGTGCCATCTTGCTGTTAACTCTAGGAACTGGACATTTATCAATTCTCTTACCTGTTGGTTTTAGAGTAGGTATGGTAATTTTGTGGTATCTACGTATGCTTTGATATATAAACAGCTTTCTAACAGATAGAATGTCTGCTTTTTTATATAACAATTGTGTTGGATGACGATGATTGTGATTGTGGTAAATAAAAGTTACAATATTAAAATATCGCTATAAGTTTTTACTTTTTAAGAATTTTATGCGTACATGAAGAGTTTTTATTCAGTAGTAACACTCACTCACAGACCTTTGTCGCAGTAACCTACGCAGACAATTACAGAATTAATAAACAGGAAGAATCTTCTTTGAAATAATTTGTTGAGTAAATGTCATACAGTCTTGCGTGGGATTTAGACATGCAACCTTGTAAAACTAAATACATTTTGTAACTCGTATCTTTTGTATTAATTTTCATACACCTACGTCGTACGTATGTCTGTATTTGCAACGTTGAATATTTTCATACACCTACGTCGTACGTATGTCTGTATTTGCAACGTTGAATATTTTTTTTAAAATTTTCTCTATGCATTATAACAAAAGGTGCATATTTAAAAAAAGTTATATTACTTAAATCTATTTTTATAATATCAAACAATCAACTAGTTTATCGCAGTCCACTGATGGACAAAGACCTCTCCCAACACGCTCCTCATAACAGGGTCTTGCGGCTTCCGCATCTAGTCCATTTTTATAATAAACTTGCTATAATTACTATACTACACATCAAATTTCTACAAAGACAAAAGGTATTTCAACACATAACATGTAAAGAAAACCAAAAAGCATAACCAGGCCTATTCATTGACATAAAAATGATAAAATAAATGCCGCCATGTTTTGAAAGCACTTAAGCGCTTAACACAATAAAGAAGATTCCCAAGTATTTGAATACATTCTACAGAGGTTTTATGCGTGGAGGATGTATTATGCAGAAAAAAATCAATCATTATGGCCGATCATTGAAAGAGCTTAATCGAAAAGAGATTATAAGTTAAATAGGGTACTAGGTATTTCTATAGCAGATTATAAATTACGTGGTATTTCTTAAAAATTCATGAAGCTATGACATTTTAAGTATTTACTCGAAACTATATTTACATAGCGATCCATAGGCATCCCATTCAGGGACGACACTACTCCTCATAACGAGGGATACTTGGCTTACAGAGTCCTAGAGTCCTTGCGGACTGATATGGTTTTTGTATTAAGTTTTTGTTTCTTTCCACTCAAGTAGTAGTCTTTTTTTCCACCTTTTATGCTACATAAAATTAGATTGGTCAGTTTTCCTGTCAAAAAAATATAGGTACTTTTGTTCCGAAGAGTTTCAGCTGTTATTATTTTACTTTACTTTTGAACATTACCCCCCTTACTTATAAACGCCTCTTAAATTTAATCACTGTTTAGCGAGATTTGTTATTACGAAAACCAACCTTATACCAAACAACGTAAGAGCTTAGGCTAACTAATCAATTGACTAAAATTTGAGAATTTTTTTATGAGTACATGATCAGTTCGTAAAAGTCTATATCTATACTTAAAACATTACTTTTTAAATATTGTGATGTATCATAACCTCTCGTAAAACCTCCCGTCTACGTAAAATATTTATAATACATTATTTATTATTTATAGTAGGGTGATACTACCAATTATCAGCACTTTAAGAGTTAGTCCTACTTTAACATCGTTTATCACAGTGATGATAATGATAACAACTATAACAATATGCTTTCTTGGTTCATTATTTAATAAATAATTGATTTTTGTTATAAAAAATAGTTATTATTCATACACATTTTATTTAGATGAGTCTGACTAAATAATGACCCTGGCGCCAATTATTGGCACCATCATCGCCAATTATTGGCATTGACTGAGCCAATTATCAGCACCTTAAAATTAGACATAAAAATAGGTAGATAAATGAAATAATCCAATGTTTATAGTAAAATCTCTTTTATTTATACCTAGCCTAACAACCGAAGTTTCAGAAAAATAATTACCTAAATATAAAAAATTCCAAAAAATAATAGACATTCTTTTGATCATAATATCAACACTATGAAAATAACTAGCAATGTTAGTTTCAGCACCATGCCAGGATATGAAATCCGAAATCATAGAGTACTTTTTCCAAGAATATTGAATTCTAGGCATAAAATAATCACGCTTTACAATAAAATATATGGATTAACAATTTTACATACCACTTTGTCATGTAACAGTACCAGTGCCGATAATTAGCAATTCGCAAAAAAATTGAACCCAGATGTCAGCACCTCATTTATGAACATAAAATCAAGATAACGTTCATTTCCATTGTCAGATAAGCCTTATAAAACATTTTATACATGAATAAAACCTAAAGGTTCAGTAAAAAATATCTAAAAGATCTAAAATAAAGTAAAATAAAAAAACCTGAACTTACCTACGATCATAAGAAACTGTCAAAACAAAGTAATGTGAAGGACATGTTCCCGCGTTTTTAAAAATGTCGCTTTTTTTTTTCAAAAAGTGTCGTGTTTGGATCAGTTTATAATTCCAAAAGGATCTTATTTTAATGTTTGTTAAATGGTAGCCGAAATTAATGAATAGAAAGCTTATAATTTGAGTTTTAGTTGGGGGTGCTGATAATCTGGTGCAGTGCCAACATTAGGACACGTGCCCCTACTAAGTACACAATAAAAGAAATACTTAGTAACAACATAAGGTAGACAATAGTATAATACACTAATTAACCGAAAGAGGAAAGTTTAGAAACTGTGACAAAACTTTTCCTTTCGTACCGCACTGACGTCACAACGTTCATGATTTATACGCTAGGATAAATTCCCAAGACGTCACTGAACAAAGACTAATGTTACCAAGCCAAAATAATACGCACCATACTTTACTTACATTGTCGTAAAAATGTATTTTACCTTACGTGCTTTATATTTTATACGTTTGAAAACTTTGAAATTTTCATTCCATTCCATGTGTCATATCATAACAGCCCATTAATGTCCTTCTGCAGAGACGGGCCTCCTCCCGTGACGGAGGGATACTTGGCCTACTAATACCACGCTCGCAAAATGGTATAGGGTTTGATTTCAAGTTTTCCTTCTTTTTTATTTCGTTAAGATAATATTGACGGATAGTACCTTAGTTGGTTTTTACGACACCCATGGGATGAGATGGGTTGGTGACATATTGTATTCTTAATCCGTCTCCACACGGATAATCTTCCATGTGTGCGTGTGTTGTAAAAGTCTAAGTAAAAATTTGCAAATTTCATGTTTACGTCAAGACAAGAAGGAACCTTATAGGAAACCCTATATCAATTCGTGTAGCTTGTGTGGGGTTAGTACCTATTTGTCCAGCCAGTGCGATATTAGTACCTAATAATCCGCCAAGCCTGGTTAAGCAAAGCCTAGGCAGAGCTGATTTTCATTACATATGGAAAGTGCCTGCAGAATTATTTTTATTAGGTACTTTAATATCCTTTATGCATTAGCAGAATGCTATCTACTACTTATATGTATTAAGCAGAGCTTCTACAATAATAGATACAAACACTGCTAAGGACTACTCGTAGATAATTATGTGATTTGGTAGGTGCCAGTAAATAACCTTACGTAAATAACTTTTTCTAAAAATAGTGTAAATTGAAACACCCAAACCAAATTAAACATACCTTTTCATGTACACAAATTATAAATTACAATATTTAACATTTACGAGATAGGCTATTTTAAACTCGGCTCTAGTTTTAATAAATGTTTTAAATGGCGTCGCCTAGTAGATCAAGTATAGGATAAAAGATTCTATTACATGGGTTATCTTTGCTTTACTATTTTTTTTGTTATACTATTAGCACTTCGCCTATACGGATTGGTATAGGATTTTCTCTGAGTTTTCCTTCTCTTACTTATTATATTTTATTTATACAATTACCCATAATCGACTACTATGACCTATCAATGACAAACAACATGAGAATAACAATAAATTTAAGTAATTGTAATAAGTAATTTACTTAGCAGTCAAATAATTTTTTTTAAATTTTTTTAATAAATTTCATTATAAAGAAATATTATTTGATTTACTATCAAACTATTGTATTAACAAAAGACAAGTTCACGTATCTAATAATAACTTACAAACAATAGGTTGTCTTAATAAACATAACACAATAGCATTGTTCTTGTTACAGACCGGCTGCTTGGCAAATTCGTGTTAGGATCATATATGTTCGCCCGGGGACGAGATCTGCAGCACTGGAACTCGGCCCTCGCCTCGCCTATGGAGCAAGTCAAACAATGGCACCCTCTAACCAATTAAACCCGACAACCGGCTAAAACAATGTGAACACGACGACTACCCACCCGAGCTAGATGTGAGTCTATTTAATTCGGACGTATTATATCCAACAGGGACGTATTTTGCACAAAGTGTATCTACAAACTGATTCTTTTTAATCTCATTTTTATTCTCACCGAGTACGCCTTTGTACTTTGTGTAAGATAAAAATTATATAGAATAAGAAAATCCGCAAAACGTTCTATTTTAATTAAAATTTGAAATATCTAAAAATGAATTTAATAATATTTTTGTAACTAAAGTTTACACTGTATCATGGCAAGTTTAATTAATAGTTTGCGAACAAAAAAAATGTATTAAATTTACTAAATCAAGGATTGCATTTAAAATTTTCCGCCATTGGAATCTCGATTAGTTTTACTGTAGATATTTTCTGAATTTATTGCTCATAGGTATTTTATGAAATAAGTGTTTTACATAATCAAAATATTTCAAAATAAGCTACACCTTATATTATATCAATATACTTATTTATAAATGTTTAATAATTAATTATAAAATATTGCCAATATACACGTAATATTGTAGTAGGATATAATTTCAACAATGTGCAAGATCAATGAAATAAAGTGATGTAACGCCAAATTGGCGAAATGAGTGTTTTATTTTTACCTAAATATCGTAGAACAATATAATTTGTATAGTTAGCTGAGAAGAAAGATAAAGGTAAGGCCTTGGAAAAGTCCGGACGAAAATAATGTTGTAGTAAGTATACCTGCAAACATGAAAGTAGTTCTTTTTTTTAAATTGTGTCATGCATGCGAGAAGGATTGGTGAAGCAACATATAGGTATTAAATTTCCCTTCATTTTTCACAGAGATATGCAGTTTCTCCTTTAATAGGCTTTACCCAACGTGAAAATCTGTACTATTCTAACTTCATAATCTCAGACAGTTACATACTTACACTATAAACTCATTTCTGCAGAAATAGAAACTTATTTCAATTCAAAGTTTTAATAAAACCAAGAGCACTCATTAAAACTATTTAATCGTATAAAATGATTCTGTGCTTGTAACAAGAAAACAAGCGTTTTCTAACTCTAAAGTAGTTAGAAGGGTTATTATAGCAATTAAACTTAGGGGAAAGGCGTACAAAATGGCATAGGTGGGTTAAATGACATACTTGCATTTCTCCAAAACTATGAATAAAAAAGTTCTCAAAACTACGTACAGAGGACCGCTTAGTAACGCCTCGCAACCTGTCGCTTCGCCAGTGGCCTCCGCTCGGCCGTGTGAAATGTGCGCTTGTTTGTTTAATTTTTGCTGTCACGAGTTTTACTGAGGCGGATTTTGATTTGTCGTAAAAGTAAGTATTTTTTACGTTAATTTGTATTTTATTGACGTTAGTTTATTGTAATGTTGTTATGTAACTGCAAGGATGTGTTGAAATCTCAATTGTTTTAATATAATTTTAAATGTTGTTTCTTAAACTTAGAAGTTATAAGATGGACAAAATGGCATACCCCTTGTTCCGGTAAAATGGCATAGTATGTCGTTTGACCCACCTATTTTGTTCTTTCAGATAATCAAACATGCCTCGCAATAATTGTAGAAAAGGGAGCGGGGCTGGCAACGCCATGGCAAAGGCTATTGAAGCCGTGAATAAAAAGGAAATGGGCTAGTTATCAGCTTAAAAAGTATTTAAGGTTCGCTCCTCCTCGATTCCGGAGAACAAAAAAAAGACAGTCACAAAACCCTTAGAGTTTAGTTCGGGCAATGAACAAGATTTCTCTTCGTTACAAGTTAATACTGAAGCCGGAGATGATGATGAAGATTGCCCATGCATATATTGTAATGACCTTTACTCCAGGTCTAAGCCAAGAGAGGTATGTTTACAGTGCGTAATCTGTAAAAGATGGGCTCATGCCTCTTGTGCAGATGTACCAAAGAAGACAAAGATAGCTATTTGTTTGCGAACTTGGCAAATAGATACTGGACTGAGTACAAATTTGCTATTCCATTTTGTCCCCACCACGTGTGTCATTTTACCCGCCTAGGGTGGACAAAATGGATTTTTTCCACTTTTTTTTAAATTAGTCATAATTATTTTGTTTTTGTGTTAAGTTTATTGATCGCCACGATTCTTATTGGTAATGAACCAAAGTATTTAAAGGTGCCAAAGCTATTCAAAACTAATAATAAATAAATATTTTATGATTATTTTTGTAACTGGTATGTCATTTTGTACGCCTTTCCCCTACAACTAATTACATTTACCTGGACCAAAGCTTGTTGGAATACAAAATGAAAATAAAATTAAACTATATGTTGCAAATATGCAATTTATAATGCTATTTTATTAAATGTGGTGTTTAGTTTTTTTAAACAAAGTGAGATATTAAAGGAATTTTAAATGAAGAATAACATGTCTGTATTTATTCCATAACTGTGATTGTGATGTTTTTTTTTACTATTTGCTACATCTGACTTTGTTATGGTATACACTTCTTAAAGGTAGGTACAGATATTCTCAAGTAAGTGCCTTAAATTGGTAAGTAATTTAAATTTTGTCACAAAAAAAAAACAGAAATAGTAAATTAATAATAACAATAAAATAAATAAACAAGAATAATATTTTTAATATTTATTTAAAAATGTAATGAAATGTGAAAAATGTATATAAAGATAAAAATAAATAATTCTCACACATTCACACAATGTCAAATGAAATTCTATTTTATAATTGGTAGCAATGCTCACCTCTTGTACTTGGCATTATGCCTTGTGTTGCGGAGACTTTAACAAATTTCGATGAAAGGGCACAAACCACATCAAGGCTCAAACCAGTCTTCTATGAAACGCACAAACAGGATGTCAATAACCAAATACCAAAGCAATTAAAGTCAGTGACGTAATATTTTTAAAGTTATTAGTTTATTGTATTCTGGTTATCTTTGTCCTCTTTCTGTTTAAAAATTTGATATGAGTATACTCGCAGAGGAAAGCTGACTTCCGATAACAATGAAACTAAGTTTGAACATTTTTTTTAAGGTTTTTAACTGGTTGCGTTTAAATTTAAATTATTAGTAATTGAATTAAATCCTATAAAAAACCTACACGATTTTTTTAATGTTAGAATTCAGTACGTAGTAAAATTGCTAAAGTGATGACGCCTCGAACCTGAGGTAAACTAACCTTGTGGAAATGTGCATTTGAGAAAAATAGCAAATTATTAGAATTAAATTATTAGACTTAGAATTTTTAAAAAAATGTTAGACCTTTTAAGGATGTCGCCACCACCGGTCAACACCCGATGTCAGCAAAGATAAAAAATTCCGGATTGAAAAGACATGTGCGGAATACAACCTCTTTCGAAAGGTGTCTTTAAGACCGACTTGGGAAAAGTATAACATGCAACTTGGGATAAGTACACATAAACTCTACAAAAATAAAAAATAAAACTAGCCCAATAACGATTTATCTCATTGATGTAGTATTACAAGGGCAAGTTTCCCTCCGTCCTTCTAAAGCCCGATATACACATCAACAAGTACAGTAGCAAGTTAAGTAGTAAGTTGTTAATTAAGTTGCTACTTCGTACTTAACTCGCCAAAAAATAGAGAGATCTATTTAAATCAACTTAATTAACAACTTACTACTTAACTCGCTACTGTACTTGTCGATGTGTAAATCGGGCTTAAGAGACCACTTCTACAGTGAGACACCAATATGCTGTTAAGAAACTAATCAAACTTTTTTTATGTACCTTTTTCTCTTCTATATAAAGACTTTTATAAGAAGTAAAGTGTAATTACTTGGTACTACGTAGTTACAGAATTAATTTGTAACCTTAAATTACTAGAACGGACAGCTAATGGTTGTTTCGTGTTCCGTCGTAGCTGATCTATAATAAAATCTCAAGTAACCCTTACTTGACGACGTAACAACTTTATTATTAGACGTCTAAGGGCGGCCTGTTATTTATTTTTCATAGAATTTTTAAGTATTCTAGCTTACAATATTATTAGTATTTTATTACGTATATTTATTTAATAACAGTGTCAAAATTAATAAAAACTTTTGAACATGAATGCGTTTAAAGTATGTTCATACATTATAGGGTGCGTCATATATCTGGTATGGGGATACCAGATTAAAACTACAACAGAGATAAAAGCTTAAAATACTATGGAAAATGCAACAAATGCAAAACTGACACTAAAAATGCAAATTGAAAACGTTCTCTATTTAAACTTTAAAAAAAAATCCCCCTAAAAAGTTTGAAATTAAGGAGAGTTCTTAAAAAAAACATTTTACATAACATTCATGTTCAGGCAAATTGCGGAGCAATCTAACGAAGGTTACAGATAAACAAAATTTTATTCATTGTTGACTATTTGTTGGTTATTAAGTACCTAATAAATTATTTCAAGATACAGTCTTACAAGTTTCATGGCACATAACAATTTATTAAAATAAATAATGACGAAGGTTAATAGTATAATAAGACATTTATACCTGATTATAGCTATCATAATATATTTCTTTCAAAAACATTCTTTCATATCATGTTAACGACGTCCATTTAAATGTTTTATAACATTATTATTTTATCTACAACATTAAATTGTGATGAAGGTAATAGAAAAATGTTGTTACGGTTATAAGAAAATATAGAAAAAATATATTCTATTAGGTATTTTATGAAGTTTTTTACCGCGCAATTACTGTCTAAAGCGATGCTTACAAAAGTACTTCAATGTTCTATTTCTGTAAAGAGTTTGTATACAGATGTTGATATTTAAGAATACATTTTGGTTAAACAAAGATAAAAGGAGTTTGAATCTGAAATTGAATCAGACGTCAAAGCTAAATCATTTTCCAACATTTAGGACAGGCTGAATACAATCTTGGTAAAAGATTTGTTGCTTTGTCGATTTAAAAATTCTTTTTTTAAATTTTGTATCATCGCTCACTCCTATCATCGCCCACTTAATCTATTGATTCAATGTCTAGCTTTAAAGCGTAGAAGGCGAGCTTCTAAATAGCTATAGTTAATTTTTTTCAAGATGGTGGAATTTCTTTATTTATTTATTTATTTATTTTTCAAAGGTACACAAAACAGAACATAGTACAAGATAAGTAGTTTACAAGATACAATAAATAAGAGCTAAACTAGGTTCCTAACTAAGTGTACTCAACATGACCAACTGGATAATGACTTTGACAATATTTATACAAATATTATAAAGATTATATTAAACAAGCATAAATTACAGCTAGCGAAGTTAAGCATGCAGAAAAATAACACTAAAAGTTATACAAAACCAAAACCAAAAAATAATATTTTTTTTTTTTTTAAAACTATATAAGTGAGTTGCACTTAGTCTGACATAATATGCATAACAATGCTTTTGTATTTTGTAAATGTAGAATCAAATACATCTAACCTATAGATTGCTGTGAACACACAGTAGATCATTGTAGGTGCGACACATTCTTACCACAGGATTATAGAATGATGTATTGTTAATATGTACATCCAAAATAAAGCTTTTAAGATGAGGTTGGCGAGACCTAAATCTAGTATTAAAATTAATCAGGGACAATAAATCAGGACAATCTATTGAGGCATGAATGACCTTGTGGAGACATAGGAGATCAGAAATTTTTCGGCGTGATTCCAAGGACAATAGTTTAAAATGGTTTAGTCTGGCATCGTATGTAAGCAATTCCTGATTCAGTCTGAATTTGTAGCAAATTAACCTCAAACATTTTCTCTGTATTCCTTCGATCCTATTGCTATGAACGGCATAGAAAGGAGACCAGATAGGTGCATTATACTCCAAAACACTACGTATTAGTGCACAAAAGAGTAAAAGAAGACTATGATAATTTTTGAAGTCCTTGGCTGTTCTGAATATAAAGCCCAAGAGGCTAGAAGCCTTATGAACTATTGAGTCGTAGTGTGACCGAAATGTTAGTTTGTCGTCAAACACGACACCCAGGTCTTTGATAGTATTTTTTCTGTCTAGGTTTCGGCCACTCAAGCTATAGTTAAAGGCTATTTTTAGTGGCTTGTTGCTAAATGATATAACACAACATTTATTAATATTGAGTATCATCAAGTTCTTATGACACCAATCACTGACTTGGTGTAAGTCCTCTTGAAGTATCTCTGCGTCCCGCACACAATTGACTACGCCATAAAGTTTGAGATCGTCTGCAAATAATAAGGACCGACTCCTGAGCCTTTCCACAAGATCATTTATAAAGATAACAAAAAAAAGAGGTCCTAAATGGGATCCTTGTGGAACGCCCGAAGTAGTAACAACTGGCGGAGACATATCACCCTTAACCAATACCAGCTGATTTCTACGGTGTAAATAAGATTCTACCCATCGGAGTAAACTACCGTGTATGCCAAAAGTCGCCAATTTAATGCACAGAAGAGAATGGTTGACCTTGTCGAACGCCTTAGAGAAGTCGGTATATATAGCGTCGACCTGCTGTCGTCTACCAAATGCACCACACAGAAAATTCTTATAAGTTAACAGATTTGACAAAGTCGATTTCTTCTTGACAAAACCATGCTGATTAGGAGAAATTGAGGGACTAAGGTGATAGTATAATGAATCATATACGACTGATTCGAAGAGCTTTGCCATACACGACAATATACTGATAGGCCTATAATTCTCAACTGATGATCTATCACCTGTTTTATAGATAGGAACTACGTGAGCAGTTTTCCATATCGTAGGGAATACACCTGAATGCAGAGAGTTGGCAAATAATAAAGACAAGGGCAAGCTCAACTCTATCGCGCACGTTTTAACGAAAGATGGCGGAATACCGTCAGGCCCTGCCCCCTTATTGCAGTCCAAGAGCCGAATCTTTCCCAATACATCGCCTGCAGTAACATGCACAGAGCCTAGTGATCTAATATGTTTGTTATTTGAGTAAGATGGTATTTCGTTAACTGACACAGCTGGCTCATAGACTGAACTAAAGTATCTACAGAACATGTCGCTGATTTCTTTATGGCGAGAGGAGCTTTGATTGCCATATGTCATGGTCGATGGTATGTCATTTGTTCCTTTCTTAGCATTTACAAACCTCCAGAAATTTTTCACGTCACATTTTAGAGTCGATTCAATGGACGACACGTAAGCTTTGTAGTCTTCACTCATGAGCACCTTGCACCTAGCACGAAGCATACTAAAAGTATCGTAATCCCTCGGATTATGATATTTGCGATATAGTCTGTGGAATTTTAGTTTACTATTTAAATTTTGTTTTAGTGCCTGTGAAAACCATTTAGGATAGTTATGTGTATCATCTTTAGCTAGAGGAGTGTGCTGAGTTATACACCTATTGAGTATTGTGTAGAATCTATCAACTGCGGAGTCTGTCTGCAAATCGTTTAATTCAGCAGACCAGTCTACGGCATTAAGACACTCCTTGATTCGCTCATAATTACATTTAAAAAAGTTAAGGTGTCTACGTCGACATGGTTTTAGGTTTTTAGGCTTGTTATGAGTGGAACAATCTATTATCAAGGGAGGATGGTGGCTATCTAAACGACTTAAAGGCTCTGCACTATAGACCAGGGTGGAAGTAATATTTGACAAAACCAAGTCTAAGCAACGATTATTAGAGTTTTGTATGTTATTAAACTGAAACAAACCACAAAGACTTAAGGTTTCCACAAGAAGATTTGATTTATGATCAGAGGGATGTCCTGGGGTAAAAACATTAGAGCCAGGTCCAGAGGACCAGGTGAGTGATGGTGTATTAAAATCACCAATCAACATAACATCACCTTGGTCCGAGTTTTCCATTGTGACTCTTTGACAGTTGTTGTAAAAAGCTTCAATAAGATGTGTAGGAAGGTCGGGTGGAAGATAACACAAGCATAAGTTAACGATACATTTAGCGCTAACGTCATTAGATAGGAAAGACAGCCATATATCCTCCACAGCAGACTCCCAGGTCGGTCGACGCACGATATTAAACTCTTTTTTGACAGCCACTAGGACGCCGCCACCTTGTACCTTGCAAATAGATGTATCACACCTGTCTCTTCGAAAAATATAATATCTACTATCACAAAGTTCAGAATCAAAGACAGTGTTATTAAGATTAGTTTCAGTTAAGCATATTACGTCATAGTTACAGTTAAGGGCATTTAAGTAAAAATCATGCAGTTTTGACCTAATTCGATTAACATTTTGGTAGAAAATTAACATTAAAAATTGATAAGCGCAAATCTAAATAACAAAGCTAAGTAGAAAAAAATTCAAAACTATAACTATAATGCTCTATTTTAACGATTTCAACATCTCTAAGTTTCTTATGTGAATATGATCGGCTCTCTCTTCCTTTCGCATATACACACGACCGAATTTCACCCAAACATATTTATAACCCAGTTCTTTACCCCGTTGTCTAGTGGCAGCGTGCAAGGCCTTACATTCCGGGGATAATTAATGTTCTGTAAGAAAAATTTTACACGTCGTGTTCCCCGCGAGTTCCAGGTGACCGCTGTTTAGTGAGTCCTTAATTGATTTTCTGAATCGATAACTAGCAGAAAGAACCTGGTCTCTCAGTGAAGAATTCGAAAGCGTTATTAAAATATTACGCGGACGTGGGGAGGCAGGATTCATCTTAGCAACTCTTCTACATGACAGAATATTTTCGTCCAAAAACTGAATACCGATATTCCTGCAAAGATTCTTGAATAATAATAATACATTTTCATTTCTACTCTCAGGCACTGCCTGAAGCTCCAAATTTTGACTTCTGGTCAATTTCTCGATGGCAGAAATACGGTTATTTAAGTAAAATATATCTTTTTGAAGCATGAGATTATTTTTTTCTAATTCGCTGACAGTATTATTATAAGAACTCATTTGTGATTTTATGTCTTGCTGGTCCGCACAGATATGATCTGTTGTTGCAGTAAATTCATCTTTCAAATTTTGCAGCGCAGACGCAACTTCTATCTGGACGTGCTTCTTTACCTCCTCGACAACTACCTTGCGAAAATCAGTCATAAGCTGTCCCAGTGCAGAGCTGAGCTTTTGGTCTAGCAGATTACCAATATTCTCCATAGTAACATGATCGTTAGGTTTATATGACAGTATGTTGTTAGGTGGCGTGTGTTGCTCAAACGACATACTCATTGAGTCTTCGTAATGAACAGGTGATGTTTGGTGTGGCTCACTTTTGTTGCGCCGCGTAACGTTTGTGCACGATGGACACAGCCACTTTTGTTTATCTTTTATCGATAAGCTCAAGAAGTGTTCAGAATCAATGTGCACACACTGGTAGTGGTATTTTAAACCGCATTGGTTGCATTGTAGAAGCTCGTTTAGGTTGATATAGTTGCTACAAGACTTGCAACTCATTGTCGCTCATCAAAAATACAAGTTGAGACAGAAATAAAAAGCGATCCAAATAAATACAATTTAAAGAATTGTTAAAAACACAGCTGACCTCTTTATAACTGCCGTAGTCGATGTGCGCTCAGTGTTGTCGCAGCCGTAGCAGAGGTGGAGATGTAGCACACCGGTACTACAGTTTAGTGCTACAGTCGAGGTAAATGCTACGAGATATCACACAGTCACGCTTGATAGTGGCTGTCTATGAGTGCGTGTATCTATGTCTGTGAATTATATCGCCGTGCGGGCCGTGCGTGTAGAAAGATGAGGAATAATGATACCTGTGTGCTAGCGCAGGTAGCACCGCGGGGGTGAGGTCGCTGCTTCGGCCGGCGCGGACGGGCGTTACTCGACGAGGCGATCCGGTTTCAACTTCATTCGTCGCACGATATATTTATTTTAAATTTATTTCGCTGCTTAGCAAATTTCGCACTAATTACTAGCAAGTTACTGTATAAATTTCTATTTCGAAAAACGATAATTTTAATAAGATAGTGTAACACGTCTATCCTCAAGCGAGGTTACGAAGGAAGGGGCAATATCAAAGCAATTGTATGCAACAACAAATAGATACCGATATTAGTAATCTTTAGCACGTAATGTATTACTAAAATAATACTCTAAAGTTTTACTAAATATTTCAGACTTCCAACTATACGAGAGCTACAATCTTGTCAAGTGACGTTATGTTTTACATTATTCGTAAGAAGATTTTTATAAAGTAAATAAGATATGAAAGTCTTATTTGTAGGGACATTCAAATTTTCTTTAAAAGACACATAAGACTACTACCACATGGAGTAAGCCCTGGGTCACAGGGACACATAAACAGATTTTAAGTTAACGGCCACTACGGACATCCGTGTGGTGACGGAGTAAGAATACAATATGTCACCACCCCATCTCATCCCATGGGTGTCGTAAAAACCGACTAAGGGACTATCCGTGAATAATATCTTTACGAAATAAAAAGAAAGAAAACTTGAAATTGTACCCTATACCAATCCGTCTGGCCAGCGTGGTATGAGTAGGACAAGTATCCCTCCGTCACGGGAGGAGGCCCGTCCCTGCAGTCGGACATTTATGGGCTGTTATGATGACGGACATCTTGACCTAAGACAATAAATTCTGGGTCACATGAACTACGACTTCGTGCACGCCAGCCGCTACCAATAATCTTAAAACCAACAGGTGACTACAGAGCATATTATAAGAGCTTAATTCAGTAATAAAATATCTGTGTCGCCGTCTTTAATATTCTATTAAAAGCAGCTTTTAAAAAATTATAAAGGTTGGTTCACATTTAACTCTATTTTCAGCTCCGTTGTGAAAGGAACTCAATATTTCATATTAGATTTTAATCATATTTATTAACTTAAAAGGTTATATTCATTACAATGTACTATAAAAGGCTTCTCTTGTATTATTACTTTAGTACCTACATAAAATGAAGACATTAATTTTGATTACGCCCATGATTTTATTTTGGGAATGAAGCTGTGAAAAAATACTAGGTACGTAGATTGTGGCTTGTTGTATTTAGAATTTTAAGGGTTTTTGGTAATTTTACAGCCCATTAATGTACCACTGCACTAACAGACCTCTTCAAATGATTTAAGGATACTTAGGAAAACACCTGTAGGAAACGTTTTATCGATCAAATTTTCCTTCGCCGAGCTTTACATGATTTTTTTTTGTTACTTGTTACTCAGATGTCATTTTTCACAAAGAATAAAAGTGTTTGTTTTATTTTAGGAGAATTACGCGTCGTAGTAGAAGATTATATGTATAATGCCTTTAGATTGATTGGCCGCTGCCATAACGAATTGGTTATTGAGTCAAATTTTCATTGTTAATTATAAATATAACTAGTTATTAAGTAGTATTTTGTCGTCTTAAAGACACTTTTAAAATGCTATATACCTTAGTACCTACATCACCTCATGTTTTATATTTGTATTTATTATTTGTGATACGTAATACATCCACTAGTGTTGATAGGTAATGTAGTACATAGTAGGTTGCTTAGTAAATGCAATACTATTAGTCCCACTCTATTACAGTGCGAACTATACTTACATTGCACGTACGATATTGAAGTTACATACAAGAAATTTGAGATGAAAATAACCAGATACCGTCTCAAGAGACACGAAAAGAGACTCAAAGTAGGAAGGTAGAAAGCTTTGCTAACATTTTGCGCATATCTGTCGTATTATTATGTATGTTATAAAAGCATTACGTGACTTCTATTAGTAGTATACGTGCAATTCTATTCTATTACTGTACCTAGTGTAGGTATATTGGTTTTAGAGATACAATTCTTATTTTTATCTACCTATATATAAAAAATAATAATAAATAGTTCTTACACATTTACACATCGCCACCTAGTCCCAAACTAAGCAAAGCTTGTACTATGGGCACTAGACAGCGGATAAGCATACTTAAATACTTTGTTTTGTAAATACAAACATACATAGACAACACTCAGACCAATGCAAATAATCGTGTTCATGCACACAAATATTTGCATTGAGCGGGAATCTAACCAGAGGTCGGTATATTACATGGCTGCTACGCAGAGGTCTCGCCTCTGTGTAGCAGCCATGTAATATACCGACTGCGCCACAAGGTCGTCGTCAAAAGAAATTAAACTTATATTATACCTGTCGTTACAGACTATGTCGTAATATAAATTGTCTCTAACCTTCATCTCTGTAGAGCAGGCCAAGTTTTCTTTTGTGATCAGAGAAAAGTCGTCTGTAATGTCCTTCCTTCAAGAAAGGACAGATTGTTATGATGAAGGCAACCAGATTTGCAGCAATCTCAGAAATTAACCGTAACTTTTTTAGGTTAGTCGTGTATAGTACTGGTCTAGGCAATGGAAAACTACGTAGTAATAGAATCGATATTTTCACACATAAATAGAATGAATACTAATGAAATTCCAATAATGGTCGCTTTGCAAACTCAAAATGTAACTAGCTCACACATCCACATTATTTCAGCTCGTATGCAAATAGGCATTCGGTACATAAACTCCTAAAGCATAAATGAAAATTCAAAGCCAATTGTGAGCTTTGTTCTACTATTAACAATCTGCACAAAAAAGTTAGTTAATTTTTATTTGTTTATAGCAACTTTTTTCTTTTTAAATGCGTAGATTCTGAAAAGCTAGTTGCTAGGTTTTTTGTGTTTAAAATTAGAACTATGATTAATGGTTTAAAGAGGTTTTATATAATCCGGTACTTTTATAGACGTCTTTCAGGAATAATGGGAAACAGCTATAGAAATAAGCAAGGTTTATTGTCAAGCTAGGTTGTTCTTAATATTCTATAGACACCTTCTGGACGAGAGGGGATCAAAAGTAGGTATCTTTAGTTCTTTTATTTTATTTATGTTGAACACCGTGAAACAACGTTTTATTACAATGTATTCTTACTCCGTCACCACACGACTTACTATACGAATACTTATATAGCAAAAATCTAACTAGTAACATCTAACTAAGTACTAAATTCTCTTTAAATAAACCTCCTAATATAAAATTTAGGGCTGGATACTCTTTTGTTGGTTGGGACAGCTATTCCCTACACCATTTAATCTTGGGACATCAACTAACATCGAGTATATTTACACAAAGATAGGAGTTAAGTATCTTCATAAAATGTGCCTTCTCTTTTGTCAAAGGCTTTATACGTGACACGTTTACTTTTATTGAATACTACACACCGCTTAAATTACATCCAAGTTCGTTGGTGATTTTTGGTTTTTTTGTATATTCAATCCTGTTTCCCACAAAAACTTCTTTTGCCACAAGAACTACACTAGGTGACCAAGCAAAAGCGACACATATGACGCTCAGAAAATCTCAGGGACAAACTTATCAACTAACTGAAGTCATTTTTGACAACCATCCGTTGCCTTCGTCAAATCAGATCGACTAAAATCATATTACTGATTGTTTACTTGTTTACACAATAAAGTTCAAAAGACGATTATATACCTTACCACAAATTGTAGAAATATTTATTAAAATTTTATATAAATATCTCCATAAATATATTATATATTAAAATTTCATCAGTTTTTGTTCTGGCTGGAGGTTTAAAGTTAGATAAGCATTTAATTACTAAACTAAATTCTCATGTACAGAAAAAGAAGACGTTAATAATAGTCAAATTATGGTTTAATAGGGATGAAAACAATGTTATGAATGGGTTACGTGAGAATAATAATTCGGGACCTCACTGACATTATCCCTAAACAATGAGGAAATATTAGAAGGGAAACAAAAGAAAAGGAAAATCCGCGTGGCTTTAATGTATTACATAAAAAATATAACAATAAAAGGTGGTCTTCTAGATTAAGGGTTCCGTAAAATGAAGTAATTATATTAAATCAAATCACTTAATATTTTCAGGCCTATGTCCAGCAATGGACGTCTATTGGTTGATATTATGATGATAGTTAATTCGCTTTAACCGATTTTAATAAATAATTCTATGGGACCAACTTGCAAGCTATAAACTTTTTTTTTTTTTTTTTTTATCTTTATTGGACATAAAAGGGCTTATTCACTTTGTGAACATGTCGCCCCATGTATAAACTTTTGTAATTCGTTAAGAATTGGCTGTGTTTTAATGCAACAAACATTTGAAAGATACTACTAAACTGAGAGATATATTAAAATAAAGTTGGTAAAAACAACAAATAGAGCTTTGGTAAAAATGCTCTGTCTTTTCTTGAGGAAAATTTTATTTTTAGAGAAAATAAACAACTGTAGATTATGTCCTACTTACTAGATACATAAAAACGAAAGAAACGTACAATTCTTTTCGTTTCTAGATTTTACTTTGGAGAATACTGTTAACCGCAGTTCAAGCTTATGACTAGTATTAACTTAAATCTACGTCCTAAGTGAAAAGGACAAAACGTTTACACTTTTGTTGATCACAATGTGTTTGTTTAATGTTATTTTTCAATTCATTACGATTAATTGCGAAATTGCCTATTAGCAAAGAATATGTTGTAGTTTTACCAATTTTATTGAGCGATGGACACTGGAGAGCTTCCGAATTCATATTATAAACGTCATCGTTGCAAATTTTTATTGTAGATGAATAGTTTTTATAATATCGTAAAAATATTACCTATAAACTCGAAAGTAGCAACTTTCGATTTTGTAAACTTAATTTATTTTGTAACTTTTATTTTGATTTTGTAACTTTTGATTTTGTAACTGATATTGATGTTATAACCATCCGAGCCTTTCAAAACATCCTTGATAAATGAAAAATATATTATTGAAAATACAATGTCAGCTTTCACAACCCGGTTCCTTAATCGCAGCCCCGGAACCCTAAAACTGAAGTTGAATTGCGAAAGTAATATTTTATTTTATGCAGCTGAAACCTTTGTGTTTGACGAAAATATAAAACTTGGTAAAGAGTAACGACATAAATTTTAAAATAAATGTCAAGAAGGTCTTATCTAGGTAACGTGGCTTCATTGCACAAGTCTGTTTTCCTCTATTTTATTTGTCGTTAGGCACATGTTGTACTGTGTAAGGTGAAAGATCGCGTGAGGTTTAAGTATTACCTTCTTAGTACGATTGTCTATGAGGTCGTAGTTAGTTGTCTGTGAAGAGAATCTATTCGTGTTCTAAGTTTAAAGCAGAGCTTAGCATTGAGAACAAATTGTTTGGCATTGGTTTAATTGTTTTGGTGTGGTGGCGCGAAGGTCGCCGATACGAATACGGCAATACAGTACAAATTGCTTGAGCGATCCACAAATTGTTTTATTGAGTCTGGATGTTCTTGTGTCTAGGTAACAAATTAGTTTTAAACGGCACATGAATATAATTGTACACTGACATAAATATGGTACTTCTATGAAAACTATAAGCTCACAATATTTTATCATAATGAGACAGTAAATTTTATGAAATTACCTAAGTTTCATTATTGTATTGGGCATAGTACCAACAAATTTTACTAGTCTGTGTTTTGTTAAACTGTCATTGTTATTTATTAACGTCTTATTTATGTTTTGCACATAAGCAACATAATCTCGTCGTGATTGTCGTATCGAACCAACAATAACGAAGTAATTACATACAACCACCCGTTCTCATCTAAAGATGCCGTAAAAGCCAATAGAGAAGGAAGAAAATTGGAATTATCTAGAGTAAAGTTTATTATTTTTCAGCAATTAATTATTAATAATTTTAGCTATAATTTAAGACCATTTGTAAATTTATGATAAATAAATGAATGAATGAATTAATTTTTCAGCAATATTAATTTCAGTGTTCAAAAGCAGATAGCGTATATATGTATATTTATTACACATTCGTCACAGCAGAGAAAATTAGACCTTTCTAACCTGGTTTCGGATGATGCAGTCGCGTTTCCGAAACCTCTTTGGAACACCAGAGAAAGGCCATCGTGGAGGTTTTAGTCGGTAGACCGGTCTGGGAGTCCGACATCACCTGCTTGTCTAACCCCGAGGCGACAGGTATACGCAAAGTATTTACTCCACGGAAAAAAAAGACTTTTCTAACCTTCTAATTAAGGTAAAAGACACATCCTAGCATCAAAGCAAAAGCAACTATTTTAAACAAAGCCGTTATAAAAGATCACAAAAGGTAACTCATCGGGATTTTCTAACCTTATTCCCTCCCACGTGATCTAAAGAAGCAAGTCAGGTTAGAGGATCATAAACAAAACGTTTATTTCTTAAGGAAAAGCAGTTTTACGATCGCCTCTCGTATACGAGGTCATGTTGAATAATGCTTTTCTGAAGGGAAAATAGTTAGTACCTGTATGTCTTTGTTTTAGATTCATGAGTTGTTTTCTTTAAAGCAATTATTGTAAGTTTCGTTTCTCCGTGTGGTGACGGAGTAAGAATACAATATGTCACCACCCCATCTCATCCCATGGGTATCGTAAAAAACGAGTAAGGGACTATCCGTGAATATTATCTTTACGTAATAAAAAGAAGCCCTATACTAATCCGTTTAGCCAGCATGGTAATAGTAGGCCAAGTATCCCTCCGTCACTGGTGGAGGCCCGTCCCTGCAGTGGGACATTAATGGGCTGTTATAATGATGATGAAGTTTCGTTTCATAGATTGGGGCTTATTTTACTAATAGAGGGAAACTTATTTTTTTTCCGCTCAGCCTTGATTTTATTCTTTACTATTTTTCACGTACTGTGTTGGTGTACTGCCTACCCCGGACGGGATAGGGCGTGAGTTTATGTATGTGTTGGTGTGTAAGGTCCTCAACCAAATATGTCGGTCATCTGAATGAACATTTCTTTATGAGACGATTTACTGCCAAAGTTTTATTTAAGCAATAACTTTTTAACACATTCCGAATTTAAGGAGACCGTTCTAAAACTTACCCGAGATAATCTTAGTTTATCTACAGAATCTATATCTTCACGTAGATTTAAAAAGGTTGTATAACTAACTGATCGGTGATCTTAGTAATTACTTTAGAGAGCAATATATTCCCCGAAGCGTTATCATATAGCAATTCAAACTTCGAAAATAATTGTACAAGTTTTGTGAAAACCTCATTAATGTGTAGCCTTCGTCTATTAAAGTTTCCCAAATTTCAGTCTACACAAGGAAAGTATACAACTCCTCTACCGACTCAAAAATGAGAAGCATCTTTTTAATTAGGTATTCCGCAACTACTCATTTCTTGAGCAATATAAAGCAAAATATTAAAAAAAATTGTTGAAGTTTTTCTATAAAATATTAACTAATTTAAATGCACCAATTTTTTTAACATATTATGATCACAGAACAACTTACTTGTCTGATAGTGAGTCCCTTTTGTCTACTTCCCTCGTCACCAACACACAAAGTGTTATCCAATCCCATACTCCTGTAATTTCACTATCTGTATATCATATTAATATTAACTGTAATACTAAACTAATTATCACTTAATTAATAAATTCTAAGAACTAAAGTTACCGACATAGCTCGTAGTATTAGCAGGCTGAAGTGGCAATGGGCTGGTCATATCTGTCGAAGGACCGATGGCCGTTGGAGCAAACGTGTCCTAGAGTGGAGACCGCGACTCGGCAAACGTAGTGTAGGACGCCCCCCAGCTAGGTGGACCGACGACCTCATAAAGGTCTCTGGGTCGGATTGGATGCGGAAAGCGCAGGACCGAGTTCTGTGACGCGTGTTGGGAGAGGCCTATGTCCAGCAGTGGACTGCAATAGGCTAGTTGATTGATTGATTGATAATAAATTCCGATTACCTTTATAGATTGGTACGTTAACAAAGAAGATAATAATAAAAGCAATGAATACAGAACAAATATTTTGATATAAATACTGTTTAGTATTCAACGCAGATACTGAAAATATGGCCTTTATTCTCTATGGACTATTTCCTTTCATAGAAAGAAATCGGCATTCTATTTATAAAAGATAATGTCATGAAACATAAATTATTTCATTGCTCGCGGGTTTCTCACCATAACATGAACTCTATTCTTTTTTACTTTTTGCAACATTTTTCAGTTAAAATATTACGGGATTCACTTGACAGTGCAACAGAAACATTAACCTCGATCCAGCTGTTGTTCTTCGTATTCATATTTTAAGTATACTTTGATGTAATTACCAAGGAGGTTTAATTTTATTTACGACTAGCTGTGCCCGCGACTTCGTTCGCGTGGTGGATGTTACTTACTTCGCAATTCAATTTTATACTGAAATATCGTTTTTTAAAACTTCATCATAACAGCCCATTAATGCTGCATCACTGCAAGGACGGGCCTCCTCTCGTTACGGAGGGATACTTGGCCTACTAATACTACGCTGGCCAGTCAGATTGGTCTATACCAATCCGACTGGCTAGGGTTTGATTTCAAGTTTTCCTTCATTTTTATCTCGTAAAGATAATATATTCACGATAGTCCCTTAGTCGGTTTTACGCCACCCATGGGATGAGATGGGGAGGTGACATATTGTATTCTTACTCCGTCACCACACGGATAATCGCTAATTTATTGTGAATGAATTTGCACGCCACGTTAGGGTGCGGCAGAATTACCTGCCTCGGTGGCGCATGGCGCGGCGGTCGCATTACCTGGCTGGCGTGCATAAGGTCGCGGGTTCGATTCCCATGGAGGACATTGTGATCCACAAACTATTCTCCTTAGTCTGGATGTTCTTTGTATCCGTTCAATTGATCTTTTTAAAGGCCCCCGCTAGTGTGGGATTTGTCTAAATTTATTGTACCTAACACCTTTTTACCATATTATTCAAGCAAAAAATATTTGATTAAATTTAGACTGGACTATATTATTGTGTATAGATAAACTGCGTGCAGTATTTTTAAATTAGGTACTATTAAGTAATAAATAAACACAAACACATTGAACAATAATTTAATGTTTTGTGATTGTAATTCTATATTTTATTGTCAGTTTTCAATTTTTTCTTCAATGTTGACAAATAGCAATAATGTGTAAAATGATTTTATAAAGAAAAAGCGTGTTACTTATTATGTTGTCTGTTATATTATACCTATATATTATTTATTAAATAAATAATTATATAAGTGTGTTATATATTGCAGTTATAATAGGATTGTGAGAAAAGGAATGTTATTGAAATTATATTTATTTTTGTGATTAATTAAATAGTTTAACTTTAAAAATTGATGTTTGTTTGCCAGTATTGGCAAAACAGGGAAAGACTATTTATTATTGTAACATGTTTTGTACCTGTGATTAACAAATAAAGGTTATTTGTATTTGTATTTATTTACATTTAAAAATACAGCACGCAGTTTAACTCTTGATGTACTACAGTCTAAGTTCGAAAGATGGCGCTGTTTAATATTAATTAATTAAATTCAAATATCTTTTAATAGAAGGAACCGATTGCAATGAAACAAAAACTAAATGTAACTTCAAGTTACGCTTAAT
This sequence comes from Schrankia costaestrigalis, assembly GCA_905475405.1. Taxonomy (NCBI): domain Eukaryota; kingdom Metazoa; phylum Arthropoda; class Insecta; order Lepidoptera; family Erebidae; genus Schrankia; species Schrankia costaestrigalis. The sequence goes on along the minus strand of FR997843.1, from coordinate 8,617,454 downwards.
CGTTGTGTATAAAAATAATCTACGAAATGTAAATTCATACAACATTGAACCAAAACCATTTTTCATGACCCCTAATTTGTATTGGACTGTTCTAATAAAGAGATCAAGCATTATCTGAAATAATACTTATCCGATTTTGATGAAACATACCTCAGTTTAAGCCCAATAAAAAAGGCTACAATACAATGTATTGGTCTTAAGATTATATTAATTCGTTTTAAAGATGTGCGGTAACAAACAGACAGACAGACATTAATTCTAAAAATTGTGGTTTCGTGCTTTTTGACTTTTTTCTAGATTTTGTAGATAATTTTTATCTGAATTCTCGAAAAGAACAGACATTTCGACCTCTACAGTTTTATTATAGTATAGATTTCTCCTGCTTCTCTTTTCCGTATATTGTAACTACAATATTATTGACTAGATGACCCGTGCCTACTTCGTTGGGAGGCAAAAAAAACTCGTCCGTTTTTCAAACATATTTAATTACTGCTCTACTCCTATTAGTCATAGCGTGATACTATATTCCTGATATAAATGGACTGTTCAACACAGAGAGAATTTTCTAAATCGGTTCAGCAGATCCAGAGATTACCCCCTACAACGTCACAAACACACAAACTTTACCTATTTATAATATTATAGTATAGATAAACGATCACAACAATGATTGAGGTTGATTAATAAAATTTTCCTTGAAAATATGCAATTTGTATTTTGGTACAATATAAATGATTGTTTGGATACAAAGCATCTTTTAATATTATTATACAATAAATTAAAATTGCAAAATATAATTGACTGTATAAGAGCCGCCTGAAATTTTGAAGCAATAAAATCTTAGTTGGCATGATCAAATCAATGAACAATGAATATCAAAGTAATTTAAAACCAAGCTTAACTTTAATGTAAAATATAAGATTGCCTGCCTTACTGATCTAATAACAGACTTGTTTACCTTATTAAACAAATTTAAACAAAAAAAGGTATCATTTCGTCTTTTCTTGAAACACGTTTATTCTTAAATAATAAATAGAAAGCCTCTCCAGTGAAGGTGAATGACCCAAGTTTTGTAGACGTTTTATTCTTACAACTTTCCTTTTTGTATAGCCGTTAGGATAACACAAGGAATAGATTATGCATGAGACTTACAATTGTCACATTGTACGTGTCTTCATTCTGTGATAAAATTGTGTGCGAATATAATCAGTAGAAGATGTCTACTGCTGGACATACAACGAAAAAAATTGGGTACCAATGCTATGCTGGAAAGACGGAGGTAACAGCGATGTTGTTTGCATAAAATGTCATCATGAAATATCGATGAATAAGAGGTGTTAATAATCCGCACTAATTCGTAATATTTAATAAAAGGTGTTGTAATGTGTTAAATGACGGTGTGACTAACAAGAAAACAATTTCTGATAGTCAAACTGGTGTGACCACGAGTCCGCCCCCAATTCAAAGCCTCTAAAATACTATCCGAAGTAGTCTCTGAATAACTTCTATGTCTATTTACGCACTAGATCTGTTATCCCCCATTCTGGATTGTTAACAGCTCAAAGCACCTACTATTTATTTGTATAAACTTTCTCCGTGTAGGTACGTTCTGCCTTAAAATTACACACCAAGCTATTTTGATTTTAACTAATTCAACGTATAAGTTTGCCCTAACTGGACTGCATTTTACATAGCATATTTCTCTATTAGGTGTAAAAATTCCCAGGGACATAAACTTCAATCATTTTTATAATGTATAAAATAGAAAAGCTTTTAAACTAAGATATGTAAGAGAGTTCCTTGTATGCTGAGTGCGCAAGAAAAGAGAAGAAATATTTACGAAAAATAGTTTGAAGGAAAACATCTAAGTAATTAGGATTAGACATCTAAGCTCCGTGTAGTGACAGAGTAAGAATACAATATGTCACCACCCCATCTCACACGCGACCTTGTGCATTGCGGCAACTTAACGGTCACTGTCCAAATGAGGCAGCAAGGTGCAACTAAGACATATTTTTTTTTAGATTTTCTGGCTAAACCGTTATGACAATTTTTTTTCTCCGTGTGGTGACGGTGTAAGAAAACAATGTTTCACCACCCCATCTCATCCCATGGGTGTCGTAAAAACCGACTAACGGACTATCCGTGAATATTATCTTTACGAAATAAAAAGAAGGAAAACTTGACATTAAACCCTATACCAATCTGTCTGGCCAATGTGGTATTAGTAGGCCAAGTATCCCTTTCGTCCCGGGAGGAGGCCCGTCCTTGCAGTGGGACATTAATGGGCTGTTATGATGACTTTGATGTAATTACCAAGGAGGTTCGTTTTCATTAACGACTAGCGGCCCTTTCCGGCTTCGCACGAGCATTATTTTCCCGCTTTTCTGTTGAAATTTTTCCTGAATTTTCTTTGTTATAAACCTCACGGAGCCCGAGACCTTTCCAACGAATGCAAAACCGTGGAAATCGGTTCGTGCGTTCTGGAGTTATATCGTCAGGAAGGAAAACCCGACTTATTTTTATATAGTAGATTTCTCCTGCTTCTCTTTTCCGTATATTGTAACTACAATATATTTCTTAAGAATATCTCGAAAATATTTTGCATTGGTACAATATACTTAGTTGATTGTTTAGATACAAAGCATCTTTTAATAATAATTATCGTATAATAAATTAAAGTTAAAAAATATAATCTAGGAGCCGCCTAAAATTCTGAAACAATAAAATCTTAGTTGGCATGATTAAACAAAAACAATGAATATTAAAGTAATTTAAAACCAAGCTTAACTTTAATGTAAAATATAAGATTGCCTGCCTTACTAATCTAATAACAGACTTGTTTACCATATTAAACAAATTTAAACATAAAAAAGGTATCATTTCGTCTTTTCTAGAAACACGTTTATTCTTAAATAATAAATGTAAAGCCTCTACAGTGAAGGTGAATGACCTAAGTTTGTAGACGTTTTATTCTTACAACTTTCCTTTTTGTATAGCCGTGAGGATAACACAAGGAATAGATTATGCATGAGACTTACATTGTCACAATGTACGTGTCTTTATTCTGTGATAAAATTCTGTGCGAATAAAATCAGTATACTGGTTTGACCTCGGTGGCGCGACGACGGTAGCGCAAGCAGCTGCCGTGCAAGAGGTTGTGGGTTCGATCCCCACGCAGGACAATAATTTGTGAGATCCACAAATTATTGTCCTGGTCTGGGTGTTCTTTGTGTCCGTTAATTGATGTTTGTAAAAGGTCCCCGCGACACAGGGCATGATCCCTAGTGCGGGAGTTGCCTTTTTTAAAATACATTTTAAATACAGTAGATGGCCACTGCTGGACATAATATGTAATCTCCGTGTGGTGCCGGAGTAAGAATACAGTGTGTCACCACCCCGTCTCATCCCATGGGTGTAGTAAAAACCAACTAAGGGACTATCCGTGAATATTATCTTTACGTAATAAAAAGAAGGAAAACTTGAAATTAAAGCCTATACCAATCCGTTTGGCCAGCGTTGTATTAGTAGGCTAAGTATCTCTCTGTCACTGGAGGAGGCCCGTCCCTGCAGTGGGAAATTAATGGGATGTTTATGATGATGATGATGATGAGAATGGAAACCAAAACCATGCTAGGTAGAAGTGTTGATATGGGAATGATTCTAAGTATTTTTACAGCTGTTTTGCACTACGTATAATACCAGGTCGTAGAAAAAGTTATCAGAAGTAATGCAAATAGAACAAATCTGCGGCGATATTTCCGGACTGTTACGACTTGGGGAGCTTCAAGAAACGAGCGTACTCCCTTTTTAGAGGTCGGCAACGCATCTGTGATTCCTCTGGTATTGCGGGTCTCCAACGACGGCGGTGATCACTTACCATCAGGTGACCTGCTGGCTCGTTTGCCTAAAAATTGTTTGTCTATTTACGCGCTAGATCTATCATTTTCCTTTCCAGATTCTTTACAGACCAAAGTACTTCTTACTTGTATGAACCTTTTCCGTGTACGCTCTTATCTCACCTTATATCAGCCTATGGATGTCCACAGTGGACATAGGCCTCCTCCAAGCATTTCTACCATGCTCCATCGGCTTTCTTCCACTCTTATTAGATAGTCGGATAAAGGCTAAGGCGGCGGGAACGAAATTTGCGACGAGTGTAGCGAGGGGCGGGGCGGCGCCCTTGTTCCTCCTTTATCTATCGGATACCCGCCGTCCTCACTAAGTCGTCGCTCTGCTTAAAATTACATACCAAGCCAATTTTTACTAATAAAACGTATAAATATCCCTCTCCGGAAACCATTTTAGAGGGCATATTTCTCTATTAAGTGTAAAAATTCTCAGGGACATAAACTTCAATCATTTTTATAATGTATAAAATAGAAAAGCTTTTAAACTAAGATATGTAAGAGAGACGTGCCTTGTATGCTGAGTGCGCAAGAATTGCAGGGGAAATATTTAAGAAAAATAGTTTGAAGTAAAATACCTAATTAGGATTAGACATCTAAGCTCCGTGTGATGACGGAGTAAGAATACAATATGTCACCACCCCATCTCATCCCATGGGTATCGTAAAAACCGACTAAGGGACTACCCGTCAATATTATCTTTACGAAATAAAAAGAAGAAAAACTTGAAATTAAGCCCTACACCAATCCGTTTGGCCAGCGTGGTATTAGTAGGCCAAGTATCCCTTCATCACGGGAGGAGGCCCGTCCCTGCAGTGGGACATTAATGGGCTGTTATGATGATGATGATAATCTAAGCTAAGATACATGGACAAGCTGGAGTAAGGCGTACTACTTATCGTTTAACCTCAGAAATAAAATAAGCTACATTTTTCAGCCACTGCAGGAACGCCCTTTCCCCAATGATGGAGGGAAACCATGGGTCTCCTGGTTAACAGTGATTCCTATGTACCGAGATATCTACGAACAATGTTTTCTATAAACCAAGTTTTCGGCGAAACGTGCTTTCTAGGAATAGATATTTCTATGAGCCATGTTTTCTGTGTACGGTCATATCGTACAAGCGTGTTTTTGTATTACGTTCCACACTCAAATAGCACACTGGCCGGAAAGGTTGACGGGGAAAGTCGTTGAGTTTTATGACACCTATGGGATAAGATAATATGGTGACACCATTCTTGTTGTAATTCGTGTTTTTCATTGTTTCTTAAAACACCTTTACACTAACTCATCATTACCCTCATTACTTTCATTTAATGCCTTCGAAAAACTTGCAAGTGCAAAAATCGGCTAAGAATTATTTAGGCATTCAAATACATCCATCATTATAATAAGTAATTGTATAAAGTTCACTTGCCGTCTTTTGCGACAAAAAACTCTCAAATCTTATTACAAAGAGATTTCTTTTGTTAATTTCTTTGATAATTACTTAAAACTAATTCTTTAAATTAATAGAAACTTTTAATCAAATAACATCAAAAGAAAATGCTTATAATAAGTGATTTTACTTTGTGCACTGCTAAAGTTATTTCATGAGCAGCTTTGACGATCAAGTAATTAGTTCTGAGCTAACAATTACTGTCATAACTAAGATTTATGTGAGCTCAGCAAAACATTTGTCTTTGTGCATTTGTTCGATTTCCGCTCAATCCAAATCTTTGTGTGCATGAACATGATTGTTTGCATAGGTCTGGGTGTTTTCTATGTATAATATTCATATATAATATATAGTATTTACAAAAAAAAGTATTTAAGTATGTTTGTTCTAGTACCCATACTCAAGCTCTGCTTAGTTTGGGACTAAATGTGTGAAAGTGCGAGGAACTCAGGAACATTCCTGAGTTCCTCACACTTTCACACATATTCTTCCATAGTGACATCACTATGTATGGCAATTGATTTTTAACTGACTGGAGGACAACGAGTAGAATCCCAACCTAACACTACATATTTCTTATGAAACCCGCCTTCTATTAGTGTAAAACGCATAAAAAAAACACCTTTACATAGCTTATTTCATATTATCTAACCAGACATATACTTATACAAAAAGCATAGTTAAATTTATTTTATACCACGTAAACTTAAAACAAAAAAAAGTTCTTTTTTACATAATTTCATACAACAATAAATAACAATCAGTGTTTATATCGTCTGCATCTCACGTTTATTACGCGGAGAGCAACACAGTGTTAGTTCATTCGTGCGTCAAATAAAGGTATATTTGTACGTAATACGTCGGCAAATGGATGCCTGACAGCTCCGGATGTATTTGTATGTATTATGTACTCGAGTAATGTGTAAGTGACATTTTACTGATGGTACCGTTGTTGTGTTGTGTTGCGTAAACCTTGTGGATAACTTGGTACTTGTTGATTTTTTTCGCAAATTTTATTTTATTTATTTATTTAAATTAAATTTCACGGCATGACAGAGCCGAGGCACCAATGCGCCGTGAAACAATAGTTTATTGTACGCGCAGGTACGTGTACTTAAAATAAAAGGAATCAATTCTAAATAAATTAAATTAACATTATAAACAGATATTTCAACGATCATCCATCCGCTCACAGAACGTCAAACACTCACGATACACACACGCCCACTCACTCCCCATCAAATCACACTCTGGCGCTGATTCAAGGAGAACATTGAGCATACGCAACACTCGAAGTAATGGTGAGTTTTCGCGCGACACAGTGCGCACCACCGGCACAGCCAGCAGCGGGTGGGTGCGTGGCCGAAGCTCGTATGCAGGCACAGTGGGGACGAACAGTCTCACCAGCAACATCACTAGCTCAGGGCAATCCGACTCTCCACGGAGTGTGCGGCAAGCGTAAGTGAATACAGTGACAACTGTAAGGCAGAGAAATAAAAGCTTAGGCTAAAATACTTACGATTAATTTGAAAATGTTTTGTTTTAAAAATCGTGGCTATATTTTTTTTTTAAATTAAAAGTATAAGAATACACTTTGTCAGTATCCCAACTCAATAACAGTGTCGTAAAGCAGAGTTAGACAAATTTCGTTGATAATAATCGCCTTTACTCATAAACGCCTCTTAAATTTTAGTCAATTGATTAGCTTGAATTCATACGTTTTTATTTTAAAAAAATCTCGCTAAACAGTGATAAATTTAAGAGGCGTTTATGAGTAAGGAGGAATACCTATGTCTACAAAATAAAAGATGTATGTGCTCTAAGGTAGTGCGAAAGTTTTTATCAACTCTCACTCTAAAACTCACATCCACGCTACGGTGTGAAATCAATATATGACAAAATTTCATTGCCTTCATTTTAGACTGTATTTGCACGTCAGGTTCAGTGTAGTCATAATCATCATAGCAGCCCATTAATGTCCCACTGCAGGGACGGGCCTCCTCCCGAGACGGAGGGATACTTGGCCTACTAATACCACGCTGGCCAGACGGATTGGTGTAGAGTATAATTTCAAGTTTTCCTTCATTTTACTTCGTAAAGATAATATTTACGGTTAGTCCCTTAGTCGGTTTTTACGACACCCATGGGATGAGATGGGGTCGTGACATATTGTATTCTCACTCCGTCACCACACGGACAAGTAGTCATAATGCTATGATTTTTTTATTCAAAGTTGCAGGCAATTCGTTTTACTACTATCCAATTTTTATTACCTACAAAAGTCCTTAATAGCTTAGTTTTTCCTTATTTATACACAAGTAATTGGTCAGTATTGTCGAAATTGCCGTTACCTTGGTCTTTCTTAAGTAGTTATCTTATAGCTAAGGCCGGACTTTTCGCCAATTTACCTTACGTTAATAGGAGTATTTTGACCTTAACAAACAAAAAGAAACTTGGAGTAACTTACTTCTTCATCCTAGCGTAAACAAAAGGGATTGAGGTATCTTAGTATTGCATTGTTCTTTGTTCGTGACGGTTTTATGAAGTATTTTTTTACTTAGAACATTGCAATTAAGAATGTATTGGCCTAGATGGCAAATGAGAATACAGTCTACGAATAAAATTTGACGGCCTCTGTGGCGTAGTGGTTATATACATCATGACTGGTACGCAGAGGTCTTGGGTTCGATTCCCGCTCAATGCAAATCTTTGTGTGCATGAACATGATTATTTGCATTGGTTGAGTGTTTCTATGTATAATATGCATGTATTAAAAAAAAGTATTTAAGTATGTTTATCCGTTGTCTCTTAGTAGTACTCATAGTACAAGCTCTGCTTAGTTTGGAACTAGATGGCGCTGTGTGAAAGTGTGAAAAAAAAAAAGAAAAAGAAAAGGAGTGGTAATCCTGAAATGACTACACTCTTCCGACATTGGTCTGATTACACAATATGTGCTGGATTTATGAACCACGAATACGATATGCAACCTCTAACCACCAAGCTCAAAAGATGAAAATGAATATTCTTGCAAATGCATATTTAGTAAATATGTAAAAGGCAAGTTAATACATGCGCACAATAAAACAAATGACTAGCTGTATATATGTGAGTGTGTACTAACTGTTCACTATTTGTTGTTATGGTGTAGTTAAGGTGACATGATATGACAACAATTATTATATTGTAATAAAAATACAAAATATTATATTTGCTTCATTTATTTAGAACCCCAAACAATTGCACAAAACGTTGCAAATCACAAATTTATTAATATGCAATACCGAAGTCCAAATAAATAAAAAATTGCTTCTACTAAAACTAAGATCATTTTCCAGGAAATCTTCTCGTGTACTTAACTAATTCAAAAGTCAACCAGTAAATGGTCTCGGTCTACTTTCGTGTTGATGTCGGTGTCAACAAAGTATGAGTCTGTGATGACGGTTTTGTCAACCATGTCGTAGTCCCTCAATACCCAGCGGTGCCATCTGGTCTTCATGTCACAAACTGTCTTCTTGTGGAAGATCATTACATCAACAAACTTCATGTTAGGTGTGAAGAAGTTCTCGATATCAATGCGACGGTCAAGAGGGAAACCAAGAGGCATTTTGTCCAGAAGGATGGTTGACCTGAAATCTCTCTTGTGCACCTTGCGAGTAGTATCCAAGATATTGATATCTACATTGTCTACCACCTTCAATGGAGTGACGCAGACGTATAATACCATGTGCATACCACCAACATGCCCCTTAGGAAGCAGAAGTCTGGTGGGGAAACCAGTGTGGAAGTTCTTCAAATCCTTGTCAAACAAGTCCCACATGTCAGTCATACCATCAACCTTCTTCCAAAAGTCGCGTGTCATCATGCGGTCTTTAACCAGATTGTGCATGTCGTGAGATTGTCTGACGATGGTATTCTTTCCATTAATAAGTTTGTACAAGAATGTATCGAGTTCAACAAAGTTATGACGGTTGGTATTGATGTCAATGAGACGGCCAAGGTGGTCCTTTTTGGGTCCAAGGAAGATCCTTACTACGCAATCAACAGTTTTGTCGGACAAGACATCGAGGGTCACTGTGAATTTCTTGTGATTAAGACGACGTTTGCGTACCATGAATACCATATCGGACTTGGTCTTCTTCAGTTCCTCTTCTGTTAAGATGACAGCATTAGTCATGTCCATTAGATAATCATCAAAGTAGGTAATGAGCTTGTCAACTACAACGTTGTCGATTTTAACACCAGGGAAGTAAAGATCCTCCTTTGTGTAGCAAGGCAGACGCAGCTTGAACAAGTGCACAAGGTCGATGATGCGTTTTTGGAGCATGTAGAAGACTGGATCACGCAGAGCAGTCTGGTAGTGGTCAAGAACTGATGGGGCAACGAAGTATCTGCAAAAGAACAAATAAAGAATGTAACTCGAGTTGTTTTTCCATCACACAATGAACTGCAAACTTTATAAATTGGGGTCAAAGATCGTGTTAATTTTAAAAGTTGATGAGCTTTTGCAGCAGTAAGAACATACAATTGAAACAAGTGAATGAAGATGTAACAACTTACTTGTCCGATTTCAAAGTGTTCAATCCAAGAGCAGCCTTCATAATGATCAGCAAGTAGCGGTAAGCATCAACGTCGGTACGGCTAACCAGGTTCTTGTCAACTTTGCCGAAGATCAGCTTGCCAAGTTTCTCAATATCATCATGCTTGGTAATTTCGTATCTCACGCCATTTATCTAAAAAGAAATTAGTGTTTAAATTTCCATATATCATTATCATAATTTCAGTCACAATCTGTCTGAATTCATAATTACCTCAACGAATCCCTTAATGATGCATTCCCTAATGATGCTCTCATACTCTGTGCAAAGACGAATGACGTCAAGATTCCTGTCACGAGCAATTACGTAGTTGTTCAACCTTACGGGGAACTCAATACCATTGTGGTGCTTCAGCCAAGGCCAGTAACCCTTCTTGATGGTCTTGTGCCATGTGAACTCCCTGATTTTACCTAATCCGTTAGACAAACGTTCCAAGTAATATCTGGCAAGGATCTGTTGGTATACGTAGATTGTCAGCTCAAAACGCCTCATCTTAATCTTGTTGTCCATGACGGTGTCCTTCATCCAGAATGGATAGTCAACATGGAAGTGATAGTAGTAGGTGTTAAGATCAATATCCTCGGTGAAGTAACGGAGTTTGTCTTCCTCGTTCAAGACAACACGTTTGTCGTAAATGTTCTCATCAATGATGAATACATCTTTGTCGGTCTTCTTGATTCCGTAGAAATCGCACAGCTTGAGGTCCAACAGTCCTTTTCTCATTTTGAGTAAGTAAGCTTTCTGGATGACATCGGAACGTACGAAGTAGTATGGGTAGATTTCATAAGGAGGAGGTAAAATGATTCCTCTGCAGTCCTCACGGTGTCTGACTGCCACAGTAAGAGCGTAGACGAACATGCCTTCATTGAGATGCATGCGCATCCAGCAGGCAGTCTTGACAAAGGTGGCGAAGTCCTTGGCATAGTACAACATGTGGAACATTTTGACGACTTCCTTGAGTTGACGGTCGATGTTCAGGGTGAAGATCTCTCCTCGTGGCAGCGTACCAAGCTTAACCATTTTCAGGAAATCTTTTACGACATCCGTTTTCTGCAAAAGATGAAAATCAGTTCAGCATTGCAAAGAATAAAATCTAGTCTCTGCCTACCCTGGCCGGGATAAGGCGTGAGTTTATGTATGTATGTATGTATGTAAGAATACTAACCTTAATGTAATTAAGTGAAAGAATTTGAAATTACTAACAACATTTTATATTATAAATGAGTTAGCGTTGAATGTAGATTTGTAACCTTTTAGAAATTAAATTCACTGTATTAAAATATTAAAAACGAGAGAGAAAAAGAGCTGTGTTTAAAATTAAAATTATGACCTTTAAACATATTATTATTTTACTTACAAAGTTGTGTATATTATGTACAAAAAGTTACTCATTATCATTAATTTGTATACTTACGGTGAAAAGTTCGGTGTCAACATCAATCTTGAAGTTCTTGCCAATGTCTTCCAATTCCTTGTACATAAGAGGCTCCATCACATGGTTCAGCAGTTTCAGGATAACCGTTTGCCGTTTTTTGATGTCCATCGTGGCTGAAATCAAATAGAAACATAAATACAACATGCAAGTATCCCACATGGTGATAGGGTCAGCTTTTCTCATTTTCTTCCTCCACTTCGCTCTATCCTTGACATCTTTGTTATCAACGTTGCATTTTATAACATACAATGTGTTTGCCATAATAAGGAATGTAAAAGTAAAACTGGTAGATTAAATAGTTTCCAGAAGGATAGATGCGCAAAGCCATGGAATACAGCTAGTTATAATAAGTGATGATCATATGCGTAATGTATGTGATGTCAAGGGTAAAAGTAACAAAAAAGTTAAAAGCCTATTATGTTCTTAACTTTATTGTTCTACATAAACATGAGAAGTCGCTTAGGAAACAAAATAAAACGGAAACGTAATAACCTAATAACACGATTATGATATTTGTTTTATTATTATTTCTATAATAATGGATCATGTTTAATAACGTATTTGCAAGTATCAAGTAAGTCGAAGCATTAATAAAGAATATGTATAAACAAATAGAAAAACGGAATTCAAAAAATCAAAATTCGCTTTGCAACATAATCAAATAATACAACTGCATTACAAAATCTTCTAAAATCAAGAACTTATAGCCAATATAGACCAAATAATATAGATATATAAAAATGTTTTCTACTAGATTTCATAGATGCCGCTAAGTGTTTAGAATTCAAAGAGGTATTATTCCTCAAATTGCAAAGTTGAAAGGAAATTGCTCGGTTCGGATGTAGTAGAATATTTTTTATTCTTATTCAAAATTGAAAGGTTCTAAACAAGACGAGGTTAGAAGTAATAAGAGAGACTTACCCAGGGTAGTGTCATCGATCTCCCTCGCCATGGCCATGCCGGCCAGGCAAAACGCTAACACCAGGACAGTTCTCATTGTGGAGTCGACTCGATACGTGAGTTCAACTGTACTTCTCTCAAAACTCACCACCCTTATATACTTAACTAATAACACGATAAAACAATAATTTGTTTATTTTTTTTCTATCTGATGTCTTTGAACAAGTAAGGGCATCTACTTGCTACAATGTTGCAACGTTAGCAACATACAATTGATAAGAAAGTGTAAGAAAAAAAGTTTATAATAAAAAGTTGTACCTACTGATAAGTGCATGTGTACGTAAATAGACAAATCCATTTAATGTGCATCAACATATTTATTGACAACTAGGTAGCTGACCCGTGCCCACTTCGTTAGGCGGCGAAGAAAACGCGTCCCTTTTTTAAACATATTTCATTACTGCTCAACTCCTAATAGTCATAGCGTGATACTATATAGCCTATGAAACTCTCCGATAAATGGACTATTCAACACATAAAGAATTTTTAAAATCGGTTCTGTAGATCCAGAGATTACCCCCTACAACGTCAGAAACACACAAACTTTACCTCTTTATAATATTACATATAGTATAGATGTATATCCTTTGCTATTGTTATAAAGATAACGTTACGGGCGTTCGCTCGTAAGGGTATAGAACCCTCTTGTTGTTTGTGGTTCTTGGGACTCCGCCAAGAGGCCAAGTAACGTGTAATCGTTAAGCCTGTCTAAGCAGTACCCATACCTCAGACCTAACCACAAGTCAAAACTACTTATCTGACTACTATTTGCGGAATGAAATACGTTTCTATTCAGTGATCATTGATTCACAGAAGAACAAATTACTGTAGACTTATTCCAAAATTAAAAATGTAAATAGCAATTCGTTTGTAGTATAATTTTTTTTTATCTTTATTAAGCAGAAAAGGGCTTGATCACATTGTGAACATGTCGCCCATCGTATTATAATTAGGCCAAATTAGTCTCTGTCACTGTTAAAGATTAGCTATTCAAACTAGTAGAGAAATTTGGCTTAATTATACCAAGCGCCTAGCGTAACGAATTAGGCAGCTACTATTTGTCTTTTTATATTTACATAGACAAAATATCTGCAAAAAATATAAATAATAATGTTGTATCTGTAAAACTGCTCTTAGTCAAATGTTACGACAACTACGAAATATTATTTTGATCTTTTAAATAATGCCTTTCTGTTTTATTAAATCTTTCTCCGTCATCATACGGAAAACTGTTTTATCATAACATCCCATTAATGTCCCACTGTAGGGATGGGCGGAGGCCCCCCACTGAAGGAGTTCAGTGACGAAGGGATACTTGGCCTGCTAATACCACGCTGGCCAAACTGATTGGTATAGGGTTTAATTTCAAGTTTTCCTTCTTTTCATTACGTAAAGATAATATTCACGGATAATCGCTTAGTCGGTTTTTACGACACCCAGGGGATGAGATGGGGTGGCGACACATTGTATTCTTACTCTGTCACCACATGGAGAACTGTTTATTTTTATGTAATTTTGTGTATCATATGGGATTTAAACTAACAAAGTTACATCGGACAAATATAGATTTATGCTATTTAACCGAAGTCTATGTGACGTAAGTAAAAAAAATCGGGTTATTGCTTTCTTATAATACTCCAGTAAAATAAGCATTCAACCTCGGAATGAAAGCGAATAAGCTGTAAATTTGCATAAACCTTTGTTTTGGTGTACTAATGACTGGTAGAAAAGTCTCATATGATCACGTGTCTGCGTCATAAGTTATTCAAGGTCAAAGGTCACGAAAATCAGTTTTTTCCCATTATCTCGTTTTCTATGGGAAATACGCATTTAACGTCAATATAAATATTGTAGATCATAAAATTGTCTACAAAAAATATCTGAACACTTTTCTCCTAAAAAGCATCGCTTTCGAGATATCGTGACTTTAGAGCGCAGGAAAGTCGTATTTTCGACTATATGCACACACTAGCTTTTTCCCGTGATTTCGCTCGCGTTTATAAATATTATGAAAAATAAGGCTTATTTCAATATATAGTAGCATATGCATGCTTGGTCACAGCCTAATCGGTTTGAAATTGACAAGGTTACATACAAACTTCCATCCCCTATCTTATCCCTTTAGGGGTAGAATTTATCAAAATCCTTTCTTAGCGGGTGCCTACGTTATATCATCTACCTGCATGCCAAAATTCAGCCAGATCTGTCCAGTGGTTTGGGCTGTGCGTTGATAGAACACTAGGTATGTGGTAGGAGTATTCCTACTGGAGGAACCACGTTAATAATCACGTCATATCTCGAAAGCGATGCTTTTTAGGAGAAAAGTGTTCAGATATTTTTTGTAGACAATTTTATGATCTACAATATTTATAATGACGTTAAATGCGTATTTCCCATAGAAAACGAGATAATGGGAAAAAACTGATTTTCGTGACCTTTGACCTTGAATAACTTATGACGCAGACACGTGATCATATGAGACTTTTCTACCAGTCATTAGTACACCAAAACAAAGGTTTATGCAAATTTACAGCTTATTCGCTTCCATTCCGAGGTTTGCCCCTAATTAAGCCTTATTTGACTGTACTATAAAGCGATAACATTATATATTTATAATTGCTACATTACTTTTAATGTTAATGATAAGATGATAATATAATATTAATGTTACTTTGTTGCAAACAATAATATTAAGTATCCGCTACTTCATGTAGATAGAATATTGATTTATGATTCATTTATTGTGTTTTTAAATATTGGAAAACAGTTTAATTTGTATTAAACTGCGGTTAAACTGACGGCACTTTGTGTAATCACTGCTTATCGATTATGACCATGATTACCATTGGCACATCGCGACGCCAGCTAGTCCCAAGCTAAGCAGAGCTTCTACTATGGGTAATTAATAAACATAAGTTTTGTAAATATATACTTAGGAAACAACCAGTCCGCTCATCATTTATGTTTATGACTGGAAATCCTCTGCAAATGTTTTAATTGTATTTTAAACTATTCTGTACCTTTTAAAGACCACAATAACGTTCAAAATACACAAATATTTAAAAATACAACCCGTCTAATTAGTTTTATAAACAAACATTTTATTTATTGTTTACTATTGTAACAAAATAAACCCTTTGTTTTTGTTTGTTATCAGTAAGTTTCAGTAGATAATAGATCCGAGGGATTCGTTATAAAACCTCCACAGCTGAGAGCTAAATTATTATCGTGTTACATTATGTATGAGGCACAAGATGGCCTCTGTAACATATATTTTACAATAGTTGGAATTGATTTTATTCTTATGATGAAAGAAAAATAATAAAAGTGTAAAGTAGTCTAACAAAGTCAAAATCTTTTAGATTTTTTTAAAAATTCGTTAATCAAAAATTGATGTCGTTATTAGTCAATTTACTTATTTATCTAAATATAAAAACAAATACGAAAATTAAAGTGTACAAAGTAATAGAAAAGTGTCTTAAAAACAATTTGCTAAACCACGTTCATTTACCAAAGTTAATTGCAAGACCAAAATACTTTAGATAGGATGAAATAGACATAATAATATAATTGGCAACGGTCACAGGATCTTTTTATATTCAAGAACACTTGACCTTTAGTTGTATTAGTAGGTCAAGTTACTCTCAACCATAATATATGACAGTTTGCGTAAAAGATGGGCAAAATAACTCAATCAAAAAAAAAATACTTACGTGTTTTAAGGTTTGACTAATTCTATTCAATTTTCTGAGTTTGCAGACTTAATTCGCAATGTATCTGTCGCAGGGAAATGAGTAAACCAGCGAAGAAGGCGGGAGGGACATAGCTTAGCTCGCGTAGCTGCCCATCGGCATACACAACTAACATAGCTTCGCATATTTTAGTTAGCTCACATAGCTTAGTTCACATAGTTTGCGGTCTGCACACAAGTATGGAAAACTGCGTCAGCTATACGAGCTAAGCTAAACTAACTTAGCTTAGCTCTTGGTCTGCAACCGGCATTAGGATCTGTACTTACATAATAAACGAATTAACTTAAGTAATATGAAAAGATATAATATGTAATATCATAGATAAAATGTTATGTTTAGTTGATTTGAAACTTTACTGTCTAAATAAAAGTACACCAGTTGATTTGTAACTTTGTTTTATTACTTTATTCATCTATAGTAGTATTCTTTATTTCACTATATATTGTTTAGTGAAATGACATACCACTGACGTTATATTGGTATTTTGTCATATCACTAAACATCTTCAGTAAGAAGACGTAATAATCAAGAATATTCGACATTTACCGGGATTTCGTGATATCACTAGGGATTTCGTGAAATCCCTGGTTTCCTCATTTCCCTGCGACATATCCACTTTAATTTGACTGTAGTTATTGCGTATTTTCATTGTTCCTGGTCAATTACCGAGGAAAAGGATAATATTATTCTGTTAATCCCCCTTCTAAGCTGGATTTACGTTGAGTAAGCAATCAGACCTTTCTATTGCCTATTGCTTGCTTAAGAACAAACAAGGTCCAAGACCCTGTAATAATTACGATTCACTCTGTTTAATTCCTTTAACAGCCTATTTACTGGCTGAAATGTGAAATATATGTATAGGGAACTGTCTCTGGAGTGAGCTTGTTCCCATTTTCTTGAACTGAAATTTTTATTCCTGGACTTTATTCGTACTTTCTATCAGGTTCGATAAGGTCATGTTGGCCTTTCCTTTATGCAAAATTAAACTTTGTAACAATATATCGAAAATCAATCGACCGTCTGGAGAGTTTAACCGCAACGTTGAAGTACAAACAACAGTTTTAAAACAACAAAGACGATAATACATAACTTGTACAAGACCTTCTGATACAATATTAAAGTCCTATAGAACTAAGTTTTACTATGCCATTGAGAGTAGAGAAGGGAATACCTATGACAGTAAGTAGAGTCGTCTCAACTTTAAAATAGCTACTGCCTACAAGTTCTGGACTCTGTTTGCTAGTGAATGTTCTTTATTTACTTACAAGACGGAGGATAAGAATCATTGTCATCAAAACATGTCACAAAATAGTTTTTTAACTAAAAATTGGTTACTGGAAAGAAACAATCTTTTTATATCTTTCCCCATTGTTGTAATTCTTAGACTATATTTTAATAACTAAGTAATAAGAGAATAGGGCCATAGCTAGTATCCTGTCTCACACTTAAATATTAGTAAATAACTACAGCGCATGTATTAAGAGACGCCCGCTCTTTCTATTAAAACCAATATTAAATAAAAAATGTTCCAAGTGGTTACTGACTAATAGCATTATCATCCCATCTTATGCTATGAATGTTGTAACAGTCGACTAAAAGAAAGTTCGTTGTTATTTTTGATATTATCTAATACTAGCTTACCCGTGCCCACTTCGTTGGGCGGCGAAAAAACGCGTCCCTTTTTTAATCATATTTCATTACTGCACCACTCCTATTAGTCACAGCGTGATACTATATAGCCCATGATACTCCCCGATAAATGGACTATTCAACACAGAAATAATTTTTAAAATCGGTTCTGTAGATCCTGAGATTACCCCCTACAACGTTACAAACACACAAACTTTACCTCTTTATAATATTAGTATTGATATAGATATACTACGTAGCTATGCAATATTGTAGTGCCAGTAATAGTGACATACATCTTCATCAGAGATGGTATTGAGTTACGTACGTTAGACGTAGACAAATACGTTACAATATACGTGATGTCCACTCTGATACAATAAACGTACGTAACGCCCTGCTCCTGTTCATTGTTTACTCTTTTCATACATAATCTATACTAATATTATAAAGAGGTAAAGTTTGTGTGTTTGTTTGTTTGTGTGTTTGTGACGTTGTAGGGGGTAATATCTGGATGTACTGAACCGATTTTAAAAATTCTTTCTGAGTTGAATAGTCTATTTATCAGGGAGTGTCATAGGCTATATAGTATCACGCTATGACTAAAAGGAGCGGAGCAGTAATGAAATATGTTTAAAAAACGGACGCGTTTTTTTCGCCGTCCAACGAAGTGGGCATGGGTCAGCTAGTTATACATAAAAGGAGTGAGTTAGAAATGAAACTACTTAATGCTTCGGTTTGCTATTATTTGTTGACAAAAATATGAAATGTATAGACATTATTTATAGCTTGATGCTGGCTGGTAACCTAATAGCGAGAGTTAACAACTCGGGTAGCTTAGGGGTCAGTCAGGGCATTCTAAACCTAATACTAAGAATACGCATATTTACTTACGAAAAAAATGGAATGTCTCATAACCACTACGTTACAGTTCGTCATTATGCTAATGATAATAAGACTTTTTCTTCTTTAGATGAAATACATTTCTTCTATAGCAAATTATTAATTGACGAACGTGATCACTTATACACGGAACCCTTCGTGACGTCATCTATCATGGCCACAAGTATTTCTTCTTCACTTAGAAACAAAAGTTTTAATTAAATAACACATCTTTATTAAGACAAGTGTCCGTACGAGAGAAGTTACTTTTCACTCAATAAAAATACTTAGTATCAGTTTAAGAAAAATACGACGGGGAAAAGTTGTTGAGTTAGTTACAATTTGAGTTACTGTGTTTACACTACTATGAGTATATTGAAAGAAAGCTTTGCTCTTACAGCACGATTGAAATAGGTTTCAAGTAAGTTTTTTCTTTAAATAATAATGTTGTAAATGTACTTAAGTTTGAAAAAAATAGTAATAATGCGTATAGATTTTCATATTTTCTAAAACAGTTCTCTTAAATTCTGCTTACCCAGAAATAAGAAGCCAATGTGCCAAAAACTTCCCATCATCATAACAGCCCATTAATGTCCCACTGCAGGGACGGGCCTCCTCCCGAGACAGAGGGATACTTGGCCTACTAATACCACGCTGCTGGCCAGATGTCAAAGTCAAAAGTCAAAGTCAAAAACGCTTTATTCAAAATAAATACAAGTTTCATTATATATTTTATGACGTCCTTTAAATTTGCATGGTATAGGGTTTAATTTCAAGTTTTCCTTCTTTTTATTTCGTTAAGATAATATTTACGGATAGTCCCTTAGTCGGTTTTTACGACATCCATGGGATGAGATGGGGTGGTGACATATTGTATTCTTACTCCGTCACCACACGGAGAAAAACACACGGGAAACTTTCCATAATTGAGAATTTTTCGTACTACTATCTAGACAAAGAAGGTATATGAACTTGTATCTTTTATATTGGCAGTATTAGAAAAAAAAGGTAACCCCTTAAGCCATAAAATAATAAAATAGAACCTTCTTACAAGTGCTAACATGATAAATTTACCTAAAACATAATTATGTAGATAAAACATAATATTTTTTCATACAATATTGTTTTTGTCTGTGGAATTTCATTAAAACATAAAAAGCTGATACGAGAATTCTCCCTTATTCAATTTTGGTATAAAACCTTTTTAATAAAAAAAAAGAAGGAGCGTATCTTAATAATACGTATTTTGTATACTTTCGGTTAGATCCAATATCTTGATAACACAACCCTGAAAAAATATGCTAAGATTATTAAATGCTTAAGGTGCTTTCGGTTGATGTAAAAAGTAAAACGCTTTTTAAATATTAAAATAAACAAAGTAGATACTTCACAACAGTACCAACATGTACCTACCATGAAAAGTCTACTATTGTACCTTTTAAACCTTCTTTAAATAGTTCCATGGCCAAGCATGGTGGCCGGTGGAGTATTTTTCCTGCTACGAGTATTTGCCCTAACCGCACGATTGTGTTGCTACGAGAACAACATTAAGCAATCTAAGCGCTACATAGATGTGATTACGTCTTTTGGAAGACGACCTGATGAGGACGGTGGGAGACCGACGGATGAGAGGGGAACAGGACTGTAAAAGGTGGCAATATTTAAAGGAGGCATATTTATGCAGTGGACGTTAATTGGCTGATATGATAATGATGATGGTAAAACCGATTCATCCCATCTACTGCATAAAACATTTTGACAAAGTGGAAACTACAATCAGCAATAACTGACAAGCGACAATAGTCTTTATCGACAAAAACATTGCTCAATATAGCGTACATTGTTTTATATTCATATTCCATATTTCCACAAACAAAACGCCTATGAAACAAAGCCCATTTTAGTTAGAAATAGTTTTGTAATATAAATGCCTCTTTTTGCTCACAAACGGAACATAATATCACTTTTATTCTTACTTTATTCATATAAATTGTTGATAGAGAGGGAAACATTGGTATTCTGTGATATATTGTTTAAGTGCTTGTTTTGGGCTATTAGTTGTCGATTATTGTGTAATAATTGATCGATCGATTATTGTGTGATGAGAAATCAACAAGGCGAGTAAATTATCAGTGTACATAATATGTTACTCTAAACGTGGTATTTAGCACGTCATATAAATATTTTTGTACTAGTTTAGTAGCTAATTATATAGGTGGATGGTAGATTAATAAAGATGTACCTATGTGAATAATGAATGATTACAACAATAAGCCATGTGCAACACCAACATAAGTAGAAAAGGCAAATCAAGGAAAGGGGAAGAAATGAGAAAAAAAATCTAATTTGTATGGAAGTAATGACAGCAATCTCTCTTAAGATTACAGAACATGAAGCACATCCATGTTGTATGAAATATTATTATAATTTGCTAAAGTAATTTCTCCTTTATCTAGCATTAGTATAATAAGTAAAACTAATCACTATGGCAGGTGCATTCGCCAGATGCCATATCAGCCCTTAGATAATGAACCAAATAAATATTTTATTTGATCTTTAAACAACAAACTTTTCCATATTAACTTTAAAACTTTCGCGTTTCATTTTATTATTATACTAATATAGGTAAATAATTAAAGTGTTTACCTACCTAAAATCTATACTCGTTGATACCCGACAATATTAGTAATATTAGTATAATACTTAAGAAACTTTTCCTTTGTAAACATTTACAACATCCTTGGGATCAAACAGGGTCGTATTACCGTTTATTCTTACTCAATTACCACACACAAATAATCTATTTATAACCTTATAAGGTCAAATAGATATTAATATTGTAAATCTAGTACATGTTTAGTCTAACTTTAAGATTTTTATTTGCATGGATTTTCATGTCAGACAGAAAAATACAAGAAAAGAATACATTAATTCGATTCGAAGGAAATCATTTTCACGTTAGCATTTCTCAATCTCAGTGCTCAAAAGCATCAAATAACGTATTGAGCTTTTACGTTCTCTCGTCTCGATATATTGTGAAATGTAATTGACGTTGAGTAGCGTTCGTGTCATAGATAATATGAGCCAAGTACTTTTAGATGTATGAACGACTAAGTATTTATAGTATTTTTAAGGTTTTTTTGGTTAATGGGATTAAGAGTACAGAGTGTTACCCATCAATATTCTAATCTGGAGAGCATTGCTAGGAAAAAAGGTCAAAATTTAACAAAGGAAGTTAATAATAAAACGAGACATTTCATAACCTAATTTATTTACCAACAGTAGACAACCTGTAGAAACTAAAACTGTTGGTACCTTTATAAGACTAAATAAAGCAGATTTGCTGAAGTTAACAGGAATAAAACTCAACAAAAAGTTTAACATTTTTGCTACATTCCATTTTAGCTTTTCCATTTCCATTTAGGTATGTTAAAGAATAGAAAACGAATTCTATTCTATTCCAAAATAGTTTTCACTTGACCTTTAACTCAAATAAATAACCTATCTATATTTGATCTCTATTTTGTCGCTTGATCCCTTGAGCGGCAAAATTTACACAGGTAGGGATTTTGAAGCCTATTGTAAATACTATTTGTAATCTTCATATCAAAATAGACTATTTATATCTCACTGCAGGGACGAGAGTATGACGGAGACAAACTAGCTAATACCACGCTAGCCAGGTGATTTTATACAAAGTTTTTTTTGTAGAGATATTATCTGCGACATTTCCCATGAGATGAGTTGCAGTGTCACGTTACCTAACACTGTCACCAGCAGTGGCAATAGTTGCATGATTTGTTATAAGATACGCCAAAGTCTTCAAAATTTCCAATAATGCTAAATTCACATTATTTGCACCGGACTTTTACTACTAAAACTCTAGAATACATTAACTACTAATACTCTAAAATAAATTATAATATAAGCAGCCTTGTAAAGTAAAATATCATCTAAAGTTATAAAAAATTCATGCGCTAGGAGATTACTCTCAGGAATATATGAAAAATATAAAATATCGATGAAAATGAGAGACCCAAAGTAGTTTCCTTTCTAAAATATTGGATTGGAATACAATAAAAGTAGGTCAGTACTTACTACACAAATTAATAATTTATATTTTAGGTACTACATATTTATCGAAAGGTTTAGGCCAGTGAAACCACCAAAGTTGCATTAAACCGGCAAGAGTAGGTACTATCCGCCCGCCTTAATTCCAAGACTATAATATTGGAGCTTTGCGTCAAAATGTATAATGCTGTGTTACGCTGACATATTGACTTTGATAACCATCGTATCCCATGGGTGTCGTAAAAACCGACTAAGAGACTATCCGTGAATATTATCTTTATTTATTTATTTAATATGGTACACTAACAGCTATACATATTTATATATTTTTTTAAACTAACATATTTATTTATTTATTTATTTATTTAATCACTTTATTGTACACCAAAATAAAAATCAAAATATATTATATATATATATATATATCATATTATTTGTATTGTTCTGATATGTATGCCAATTATAAGCGTACACAACATTGACAGTGACTAGGTGACAACACGATCATTAATAAAATTTATACATCCAATTAAAAATCAAAATAACATAACTACAAATTAAAATTTAAAATTTAAAAAAAATATGTATAAAAATTAAGCAAAAAATAACACACAAACTATTTATCTTATTCTAATTCTAAGTCGGTGCAATGATAGGTACTTGTTGTACCAAGAGATTATTTTTTAATTTCCTAATAAATGTTGACAATTGGTCATGAAATATATCGACACTCGGAGTGTTAATTGAGTTATAACACCTAAGTACACATTCTTTCAAGAGGTGAATGTTGACCCAGATTAGTTCTGTAGGAAGAAGTACGAAGAATTTGTTTCATAGGCTGTCTAGGTATATTATATGGTACAGCGATAGAGATTTTTTCAGTCAAAAAGGAAAACTTGAAGTATACCCTATACCAATCCGTCAAGCCAGCGTGGTATTACCTAGTAGGCCAAGTATCCCTCCGTCATGGTAGGAGGCCCGTCCCGGCAGTGGGACATTAATGGGCTGTTATGATGATGTGACTTACACTTAATTACTAAGATCTAGACTCTATAAAACGTAATTCCGTAATACCTTTTCATACCGTACAGTTGTGAACCTTGCATTAACCCTTCGTCCTTCATTTACAGCACGGAAGTTTTTTCCTACTCCCCCATTTATTTTGGTCGTTGAGAGTTACAAAACATCCCTAGACATTTTTATACACAGTAGACAATTAATTATCATTCTTATATTATTTTCTTTTTAAAAACATTTCTATATTTCTACATAATAATTTCTTCTAATTCATGCAAACACCCGTAAACATTTAATTCAAAACAAGAGAGTGTTCAGGAAATCTTCAATCCGAAGCTTAATACAAATTAATTACATTGTTCCCGTATCTAACAATGTTGTTTACGAACCATTAAGTAACGCATTAACATTAAGCTGAAGTACTAATTTATTTACTATTGCACATAACTTTTTTACGAACGCTACCTACGTATTTACGTTACAAAGTAAGAAACTCAAATAAAACGTAACAAAATGGAAATAGCAATCGAAAAGTCATTACATGCTTAATAAACCCGTTTCCTTTGTGAAATCAGTTTTGAAATACATTCATTGTATGTTATTATTTATTCGCTGGAATTAAAAGGCGATCGTCCATGTTTATTTGCGAGCGCTATCTTAATACATCTAGGAGTGAGTAGGTACCTATAGTTTAACGTTTCTGAGTATTTTTTCGTCTTTATATACTTAAAATATTATTATAAAGAGGTAAAGTTTGTGTGTTTGCGTGTTTGTGACGTTGTAGGGGGTAATCTCTGGATCTACTGAACCGATTTTGAAAATTCTTTCTGTGTTGAATAGTCCATTAATTTATCGTGGAGTGTCATAGGATATAATATCACGCTATGACTAATAGGAGTGGAGCAGTAATGAAATATGTTTAAAAAAGTGACGCGTTAAAAAGACAAAAAAAATACTCAGAAATCAATGGATGATCCTCTGAAAATTGTCCTACTCATACCATACTGACCATAATAATATACACGGTTTGTTTTTATATAATGTGTAAATGTGTTACTTTTGCTTTCGCAAAGATTACAAAATATGTGCAGACTTTGTCTTAGTCTATTTTTAGAGCAGCCTTTGTATACCATCCATGGGATGGTATGGGGTGGCGATACCATCCATTCCTTCTCCGTCACCACATGGAAATAGGTTATAGGTTATTCTAGTATGTAGTAATTGTGGTATTTAAAATGTAAACCTATCTATACTCTATCTATAATGAGATAGAATATAGGGCACAAAAACACTGGCCTTCATTGGCCAAGGACCGACAGTTGTGAAAATCAAAGGGAGAGGCCTTTGCCCAGCAGGGGGATGATAGGATACGATACGATACCTACTAATAATATAAAACTGAAGAGTGCATTTGAATGAACTACGCTACCTTAGTTTTGAATAAAAATATAACGTCAAGTAGCCTATTTATCGAGAAAGGTTACGAGACTCATCATGCTTTGAATACGAAAAGAAACGGAGCATCAATGAAATGTTTAACAAAAACATGGAAAATTATTCTCATGGTCAAATTAGGGAAGATGAAAACTCTATACAACTTTCTCTAAATATAGCTTTTGTTTTATGTGGCGTAGAGGTTATACAACATGTCTGCTACGCAGAGATCTCGGGTTTGATTCCCGCTCAATACAAATATTTGTGTACATGAACATGATTATTTGCATATGTATAATAATTATGTATGTATTAACAAAAAAAAAGTATACAAGTATTAATATCCGTTGTACTGTTACCCATAACACAAGCAGGTTAAGCCTAGCTTACTTTGGGAACAGATGGCGCTGTGTAGAGATGTCCGGTGAATATTTATTTATCTTTAACTAGCTGATGCAAGGAATTTCGTCTGCATCAACTAAAGGATTGTCTTTGGCTGACTTGGTGTAGAGAGTTGTTCCAGCCAGGTGCCCCTGAGAAGGCTTTACAACTATCACTACGACAACTGTTGGGACTTTTTTACTTGCCACGTGAGACTGTTGAAGCCCGTGGGATGAGATAAGATATTTAAAACCTACGTCCAGCAGTCGTCATAAATTACATTGTACAAATTACACGTACAAATAATACCAATGCTGTTTCACGGCGCATTGGTGCCTCGGCTCTGTCATGCCGTGAAATTTAATTTTACTAATAAATAATAATAATACCTAAATGGTTGGGTACCTTTTTTTATATGTTTAAACGTTTTTATTTTTATATTTAAAAATGTAAAAGATTTCGAAAAATGTAAATAAAGAGAATAATAATAATGATTATAATGACATTGTTAACATTAGTATAGATTTTATTTATATCAATAGGAATCCAATAATCGATTCTAGTATTTCCTTCATTCCTTAATTGAAGAAGCCTTTGTGAGCAAGTGATTTTGATTACAGATTGATTGATTTTCGTACCCTAGCTACTCGTAGCTAGCTAAATGTAGCGAAAACGAATTTAGTAAAGGAATGTTGACATTGATAAATTTTGTGTAATTAATACAACTTTTGTTGGAAACTTATTTCTGTTTTTGGATAAGACTAAACATAGTAGATATGTTACGGGTAATGCTAGAATATAAGGAAAACCTAGGTTTACCTAGAGTTGGGTATACCTAGGTAGCCCAAGCAGCTTGGGTAATACTACGTTTAGACGACCTCTGTGGCGTAGTGGTTACATAACATGACTGCTACGCAGAGGTCTCGGGTTCGATTCCCGCTCAATACAAATCTTTGTGTGCATGAACATGATTGTTTGCATTGGTCTAGGTTTTTTCTATGTATAATATATGTATGGATTTACAAAAAAAAAGTATATATGTATGTATATCCGTTGTCTAGTACCCATAGTACAAGCTCTGCTTAGTTTGGGACTAGATGGCGTTGTGTGAAAGTGTGAGGAGTATTTATATTTATTTAAGTTAACCCGGGTAAACCTAGGTTTATTCCAGCTTCTAGCATTACCCATAACAGATACATTTAAATATAGAAAATGTTCAATTTAGTCAGATCAGAAGCCACTACAACAAATTGGCTTCCTTAAAAATGTCCTCTGCGGAATCTTGTCCCTTCCTCAACCTTAGACTTGCCGCCGCTGTAACCAGGTTGTCTGTCCACCACATGAAAGGTTTGGGAGCGTGGCGACTCCTGTAATCCGGTGGATGGTTTGAGGTTGGGAGTTCTGGTACTTAGTGGCTCATGTAGACTGGGCGTCCACATGAAAGGTTTTCCTATCAAGTGCATGGTCGCATTTGCATATATGCTACATTTATAGCTATTTGTAAGTAATTAACCAGAGTTTAAAAAAAAAACAAAATATAAGTAGTTTCTTTAAAAAAACATGTCGAAAATGTGCACCATTTTATAATGTAGCGTCAACGAACTATAACAATGTTTAACACGACGTGTCTGCAATATATTTCAATATTACGTGAGACAAGTAAAATATAATAGTGCAGTACTTAAATATAAGTTTGTATGTATAAACCGTGTTATACAGAAAGAATATTCGCAAGCTCTGCAACAAGAAGCTTATTTTTTTGCTTATTTTGTAGTTAACTGCATAAAGTTGTAAAACTGTATGTTTCAATTTGGTGACTAGTTGCATGTTTTCTACTGAAATTTAGTGTGAGAGAAAATAGATATTATTTATGTAAAATGACTAGAAATATAGATAGAGATAGATACATAACGATATTTTATATGCTTTTTAGAGTAGAATTATTAATTAGAAGAGAACTACTACCAAACGCTACAGTGACGTGAAAAATGAAAATCCCTTATTGATTTATTTTCCTCAGACTTACTATTACACAGTCTAGTTTTAAACTAAGCAGATCTAATACAATGGGTACCAAACAACGTATAGGCATATAACCTAAAGAATTATACAAAACATCGCTTTTATCATCGCAATAGTCGTTTCAATTTGATTAATAAAACTGAATTTCAAGATGACTCTCAATATTTATTTAATTTTTATCTACTTGATTGCTTATCAAACTTTAAAGGCTTCGTGATTTTTTAAATAAATTCATTTAAAAAAACATTGTTGTAAAAGAAACTGGTAAACGGAATAATATTTAATAATAAAACCGGCCAGAATTAAATCGAATTTATAGTCATAGGGCTTTTATCTTTGTACAGTCAGCCCCAAAAGTCGCTGAACACATTTTAAATTCCAAAACTGCTGAACACTAAAAGTGCCATAAGTCAGTGTCGCGGGTATTTCAAAAGTAGCTGAACACTAGTGTTCCAAAAGTAGCTGAACACTAGTGTCTATTATGTTTACTCGTTGGAATAGATACATAATTTCAAAGCAATTCACTGAGATTCGATAGCCTAGGGTATAGAACACTCGACTTTGATAAAGTAGACGTGCGTTCGAAACCGGGTTGTGCCAAGTATGTTTTTTGGTTTTTTATTTTTTATTTATTGTATTTTATCTCAAAAAAAATAAGTAACTTAAATTCACCGTCACTGTTCACAGGTATTTTAATAAAGTTAAAATATTTTTTTTAATTTTTAATTGTAAATTAAATAGTAATTTTATTTAATTTTTAATTTAATGAAGAATGATCATTATGACTTTAAATTGTATGAGAAACATTTTCGGAGATTCGATGATATGAGTCGAAATGTTATGTTAGAAGAAGCGCTCCCTGTTGTGCGACATTGAACTTAATAGTTTTATGACATGCAACTAAAATTAAGTCTAGAGGTGATAAAGCCATTTAATTAATTAATTAATTAATTAAATTATTTAATTTAATTGTCGAATATACATTTTTTTCGTAAACGAAGTCGCGGGTTACAGCTTGTATTGAATAATAATAGTAGAAAACAAAATAAGAAAAAATAAAAAAACACAAAAAGTAATCCGTTCCTCAGGATGGAACCAGAGCTGTTTTCTTTTCACCCAAGCTCTATACAAGCAAAGCTATCGTGTTGACAACTGTTTTGATGAAATTGTTAATGTAGTATTCCGCTTTGAAATTGGCTTGACTTTTGTCTACTGTCAAAATCACTCACTACAACTACACTGAAACTCGACCGCAGATGAGCGACGCAGCGGGCGACGTTGCCGTTCAGTCATGCGCGGCTCCCGTATACTGCACGAGTTGGCAACATCGATACTTCTGAAATACCCGCGACACTGACTTATGGCACTTTTAGTGTTCAGCAGTTTTGGAATTTAAATGTGTTCAGCGACTTTTGGGGCTGACTGTACCTAAGTAGATTATTGTTTGAATTATTATACCTTGAATTTTAACATGCCAATGAACTTTAAGAAGAAATAAGTTTAATCCAATATTTAATTTATATACCTTTAAGTAATGTTTTCTTTTATCTTTATATATAAGTATAATGTAATGCTTTTATAACAAAAATAAGCATTCACTGCTTAAAAATCTGTGTTTTAGAAATTCTAATAATTCTTGCATTCTTCAATATGACATAGTTTTATCATGATTTTTAAAGACGTTCGACTTCAAAATAAGGTATAATTAAACTTTTTATATTGAAATGTTAAGGAAGGAAAGCAAATGTAATCTCAGTTAAAGTATAAATGTCGGAGAATGAAGTAATTTAAAAGTAATTTACTTGATATTAAAAGGAAGTAGGTGGCAGCACTGTAGTGGCAGCACCGTAGTATTGTCGTTGACTCGACTATTGATTTGTAATGTCAAATGACATTGATGTTTAATATGACGATGACAGTTCTAAGGATATATCAGTAGTGCGAAGTGACATTTCCGCGACGGGAGCGCTCCGCGTGTGGACGTTATTATTTATTGCTCGCTTAAACGCATTACGTATTTTAAGAAGTAGGTAAACATGGTGCAGTGTAAAAAATGAAAATTGTATTTATCGTTAACGAAAGATGAGGTTGTGAAGTGTAAAGGGACATGTGATAGTATATATCATAAAAAATGTGCAAAGAATTTAAAGCATTTATTGCAAAACGAAATATGTGAGGAATGCCAAAAATCTAGCCCTAAAATACCAGTGCAGTCGCCGGTTATTGATGTAGATCCCCAAAAGGTTACTGTCGAGTCTCTTTTAATTGAAATGAATAAGAAGTTGCAAGTAATCTTTAATCTGGAGAAAAAGCTGGATGATCTCACGGAGACTGTAGATTTTTACGCGGAACAATACCAGCAAATGCTAGACTTTAAGAAGAATGCAAAAAACAAAATAAAAGCAATAGAACAGAAAAATATTTATCTGGAGAAATGCAACCTTGCGTTAGAAGAAAGAGTGGATAGTCTAGAAAAAAAGAGAAAGAAAAAAATGTCGAAATTGCGTGCCTACAGAAGGAAACAGATGAAGAAAACATAAAAGAAATTATTAAAAACGTTGCTGTGAAACTTTGCTTAGATCCTGAGGAAATTGAAAGTGCCGAGAGAGTAGGTATACAAAAACCGGGTGCGGAACGACCTCGCCCGATTGTAGTTAAGCTCCGGTCGAAACATGCGCGAGACCAATGGCTACAGAAGCGCAAAGTACGAATTACAAACGGCGATATATATAATACTGATAATAAAATGCCTGTGTATATAAATGAAGACTTAACTAAAACATCGAGATTATTGTTCTGGGAAACCCGCAATCAATTAAAACATAAATATAAATTTATCTGGATACAAAACTCCACTATATTGGTCAAAATAAGTGAGAACGAAAAAATTATTCGCATTAGAAATGAAAACGATATAAAGTTGTTATGCGATAATACTAATACCAAGAATAAATAGACACAATAACAACACCTGTGCGTGTGTGTGAACACACTACGCGATTTAAAATCAGAACCAAAATTCGATACTTCAAGCGAAGTTAGTAATTTATATGATATTGATTATAATAAATTTAATGATATACTTACTTGGTCTCAACATTTTTCTTGTAATGATATAAATATTATACATTTAAATATTCGATCTATAAGAAAACAATTTAACCAATTACTTGTTTTGCTAAACGATTGCATAACTACCAGAACATTAAACCTAATAATACTAACAGAGGTGAACATAAAAAATGAAGAAGTCCCATTATATAACATCCCAGGCTATATAGTATATCCGAATACCAGGGAGACACGAAGAGGAGGTGGGATACTAGTTTATGTAAGAGATGATTTACAATTTACTACGGAAACCTCAAGACTACAGCTGACTGCAACAGAATTAACGCATGGAAAATTGCAGAACGGAACAAACACTACACATATTATAGCAGTATATAGACCACCAAACACAAAAAAGTCAGAATGAGTTACAGAATTAAATTACACATTGAAAAATATTCCAACCTCAGAAGAAATAATATTAATTGGAGACATCAACATCGATTTATCTCAGATTGCAAACTCAAGCTTGACCGCCTATAAAATCATGTTGTGTGAACACGGCCTGCAGAGCGCAATTCCTAGAACCGAGGCGACGCGCGAGGCGATCGTCGATGGCCGCCTAGTGACATCGAACATAGACCACGTGTGCGTGCGGGGGGGCCGCGGCCGACCGCTCGAAGCGCGGGCGCACTTGCTAACTTGTACTCTATCGGATCACTATATGGTTGGAATTAGCTTAACGACTGATGGTAATGTAAACTTTATTAATAATAAAAGTAGTAATGATTGTATTTATAATGAAAAATGTGTAACTGATAGCTTAAAAATTATTGATTGGGCTGACTTGTTAGAAACTAATTGCCCTTTAATATTGTATGAAAAATTACATAAAGTATTCATAGACATTTACGACAAATGTAAAATACAAATAATTTCAAAGAGAAAGAGAATTACACAGCCGTGGGTCGATAGGGAGTTAGGAAAAAAGATAGATTATAGAGATACCTTATTTAGGGCTTGGAAATCTTCGCCTAAAAATATGAATAATAGATTAATATATACACGATATCGAAATAAACTCAATAAACAAATAGATATTGCTAAGAATAAATACAGACAAAAAGAAATAGAAAATTGTAATAATGATATTAGAAAAATATGGTCACATTTAAATACTTGGGCAGGTAAACAAAAGACGAGCTTAGATAGTGTAATTAAAAAATACTTAGGTAAAAATGATGATATGTTAAATATATGTAATAATTTTTCCGATACATTTACGGGGGAAATAGAGAAAATAAAACATAACTGTGATAAACACTTTTTAGATAGAAGCTCCTATGTGACACCGAGTGATGTGTCTTTTTATTTTAAGAAGGTAGATTCATTTACGGTAGAAAAATGTATTAATAATTTAGATTGTAATAAAGCACCAGGGCTTGATAGAATAAGAGTCCAAGATATAAAATTTGTTAAGAGAGAAATAAGTCCAGTATTAGCTCAGTTTATAAATTTATGTATAAGTGAGGGAGTTTACCCAGAAATTTTAAAAAAGTCATTTATAAGACCCATTTATAAACAGGGAAGTCATCTAGATTACAGTAATTACAGACCAATTGCAATATTATCGGTAATAAATAAAATAGTAGAAAAAATTATAGTTAACCAGGTTAGTAGTTTCTTAGAAAAATATAACATATTAACAGACGCACAACATGGGTTCCGCCGGGGGCGCAGCACTGACACCGCACTAGCGCAGTTTACAGATTACGTCAACAACAATCTCAACGAAGGGAAGTTTGTGGCTGCCATCTTCATTGATTATAAAAAAGCATTCGATACTCTTGATCATAATGTATTACTACAGGGAATGGAGGAATGTGGTGTCAGGGGGCCAGTCAATCGTTGGTTTGAATGTTACCTAAAGAATCGTACACTACGTACGTTGATCGACGGAACAACGGGTCGTGAGGTAGGTGTGAATCTCGGCGTGCCGACCGGCTCCGTGTTCGGTCCGATCGGGTACTTAATGCACGTAAATAGTGTCATAAATGTTATAAAACACTGCAAAACATTTCAATACGCGGATGATATGTGCTTATTGTATTGCTCAAAAAGCAAGAGTGATGCTTTAACTTATTTACAGGACGACTTTGAAAATGTCATTAAATGGGCCCACGACAATGGCATTATCATAAACCACTCTAAAACAAAATCCATGTATATATGCTCACCCTACAGTAAATACATTAAACAAAATATAAACACCATAAATATAACTGGTCATACATACGGATGTCTACACAAAAATAAAACTGGCTGCGTATGTACAACAATACAAAAAGTAGATACCTACCGATACTTGGGGCTGACTGTTGACAGTCAATTCAATTGGAAGTCACACGTTGATGACGTTTGCAGTAAGCTACAATCAGTTCTGGGTAAATTCTTTCATCTTGTTGGTTTTGTAAACAAAAGACTTTTGTATACACTTTACTATGCACTTGCCGACTCAATAATTAGCTACGGCTTAAGTAGTTACGGCCTTACATTTAAAACACAGCTTGATCACATAAAACAACTTCAAATCAGAATAATGAAACACCTAGTTAATCGAAAACAAAAATTAGAATGTAAGCCACACTATGACAAACTATTTAATATTTGTAAAATACTTCCCGTACACATGAAAGTAGACTATCTTATTGCAATAGAACAGTATTATACAGAGGAACATAAGCATACCAAAACACACAACTACTACACCAAACAAGTTAAGCAAGGTAAATATATGATACCTCCAATAACCAACTACTATGGTAAAAGAACTAGGCAATACTTAACTCCTGTAATATATAATAAAATAGACTTTCTTAGAAACTCATCTGAAAACATCACAAGTAGACTGTCCTTAAAGAAAAGACTGAAAAGTGAGATGATGAAAACGTTAGATACTTAATTAAAAAATTTAAAAAACATCTGCTTGTTAATTATTGTAATACATATGTGTGTATTTGTATGTATGTGTGTGGGTGTGTGTGTGTGTATATATGTATATATATATATAGGTATATGTATGTATATATGTGTGTGTGTATGTGTGAATACATATGTATGTTATGTGTATATATGTATTATTGGTATATGTATATATACTAATAATATATATTTATACAGCACTATTATAAAGATTAAAAATACTGAAAAATGCTTATGTAAATATGCATGTTATAATTATATATTTTATTAGGTTAAGACGTTAAATACTATTTATATAGTGTGCTGATCACAGATATCTGAAAAAAGGAGATGTGCCCTGAATGTCATTTTGTATGGAAACCTAATGTCGCCAGTTTTATTAACACACACAGCAATAGAATATACGAATAGACTACAGGTTCTCAGTTACATCTAGATTATCAATGAACGCAATTACTCTGTCTCGTTTTTCCTTGAAATATCTCCCTTACACGGTGTCACAGCGAACCAATCAGCGCTACTATATTTAAACAAATAAAACAAACTACAAAAAATTTAGATAGAAGAACTACTACAATTTAAAACTACTACATTCAAAAATATTACATTTATGCTAGGCGTTGACCTTGTCGATAAATAATTAATAAAATTTATCGATAGACAAGACTTATATTTTATTAAAAATTAAATACTTATAAATATAAATAATAATTACTTTTTGAGCATGCCAAAATAATAATAATATATAAATATAGCAATATTGCGCCTAGATAAAATTAAAACAATAACATGATTATAGGGATTTATAGATGAGCATTTAGACTGATTTAAAGCAAATTTGATAAAACCAGTTAAAAGCATGATTGTGTGTGCTAATAAATGGATGAGCGTTTAAAAAACACTTTTAAAACCACTGTAATCAATATTTGAAACCTTTATGTTCTAGAGTACTTACTCCACCTTTGATTTAGAATATTATTTCAACATTGTAATACTTACATTGACATAATTTAACATTTAAAAAAAAAAAAAAATTTTTTCATTTAACTTCCTACAATATACGACTTTTTATCGAAAACGATAGATAGTCGTAGTCATGAACAAGTCGTCACTATCGTTTGGTTGTTAGAGCGATCACGGTTAGCAACCACTTGTCATACGTAATATCGTTGAGCGAATAGTTCATTACTTCATATATTCATTGAATGACTAGTTTAGACAACATTAGAGAAGCAATGTATATGTTACAAAAATATTATAGTACTTAATTGTCCGAACATGAAAATAACATAGTGAGGACATCGAAGATTATTTTTTCATGATTTTAGAGGTAAATACAATAAAATACATGTACTAACATATGGTAAGTGATTACATTATTAATAAAGTTTTTTTTATTGCTCTTATTTTTACAGACAACCACTGAACAACTCGGCATTTTATATGTTATCCCGGTCGTTGTCAAAACACAGCTAAACCTAGGTGACAGCCATTTTTAGCTATATAATCGTTCTAATCATATTGCTTTGGCACGAAAACCCCGTCATACCACTTCTCCTTTTATTTATATTTCTGTGGTGCTGATATACCTAGTTACTAGTAAACTGAACTTCTTATTGTTAAAATGATATGTAATTAGATATAAGTAAGAGCGCCTTTTTCGCCAACAAACTGTATTTACAGTTTGGCGATTCTGTTTCCTATGTAAAACCATTGTATATTTATTTCGAAATAAAAGAATTAAAAAAAAACATGCACGCACTCTTGCTCCTGAAACGTCGCCATTTATCAAAACTACAATACGGCGGAAGTCACTAACGTTCCTGCAGATTCAAATCTATCAGATTCCGCGACATATATATTGTAGGTATTAACTTATTTACCTTAAATTATTTCACGCAATATGGGTCCAATTTACAGACAGAAAGTAACAATAAACACAGGGTATTTCAACATTACGACGAAAATTGTGCTTTGTATTACTTGGGATTCGAACACTCGATGTCCAGTAGCTGTAGGTATGTAGCACACTATCCAATGTACGCTAAATTCTCCTAAAGTCGCAATTCAGTTTGTAATTTGTCTATTTCGCTTTCTTCTAAATCACCAAAACAGATACCGCAACAATACAATCAAACAGTAACAAATTTAATTAATAAATGTATGAAACAGGAAGTAAGAAGTGAATAAAATAAATGAAAATATAAAGTTAAAATTACACGCCCATACATTCAGAGTTTTACAATTAACTTCGCAACAACTGACAAGCTAACTGAATGTTTAAAACTTTTAATAATTTGGTATTAAACATATTTATATTATTATTTATCCTCTCCTCCGTGTAGTGACGGACCCTTCGTCACAGGAGGAGGCCCGTCTCTGCAGTGGGACATTAATGTAATAAAACTATGACGACCTAAAATATTTTTTCCTGTCGTTTAGTGAAACGAAATTAGAGATGTTGTTTGTTGCGCCAAAGTCTTGTTCGATGCAGATTCACCAAAATACTTTGCACTTATTTTTCCCTATAACTTACCTAGGCTAAATTGTAAACAAATAAAATTTTAGCCTCCTCCAGCAAGGAAAAAAAACTTTGCCTATGAATACTACGCTGATTAAATAGTTTTTTGCCTGATGTTTCAAACATTTTACAGTCGCCGTGGTTATATACCTATCCATTTTCAAACCAACCTTTTTAAACAA
The DNA here is from genome assembly GCA_905475405.1 of Schrankia costaestrigalis. Lineage (NCBI taxonomy): Eukaryota > Metazoa > Arthropoda > Insecta > Lepidoptera > Erebidae > Schrankia > Schrankia costaestrigalis. The sequence continues at coordinate 8,581,194 of FR997843.1, read as the reverse complement.
CACATTTCTGAAACAGGGCTCTTCCATTGATGGATGCTAGATAAAAATACGCTCGGTTCAGGAGACAACGCCAGGATTCAAAATTGTAGAAGTTGATTTATTTTATTTCTGTACCTACAATTATTCATGTAGGTACAAAACAAAAACTGGCAGACTTGAAGACAGAGAATGAAAAGTTTCAAAAAAACTTTTTAACATAATGCTATCTGTGGTGTCTGCTCATGTTTGCACAATTACCTAATTTTGTAATTTAATCTAGCCGACAAAATTGTCATTTTTTTTTTGCTCTAAACCAAACTTGTTTTTTTATGTTGCTTTGATAAGGTACTTAAATAATCTGAATATAAAAAAAATTGCTAGGTCCAGGTTAAGAGAAAAATAAAAGAAAAGTTTTTGCAAAAAATGTACTGAATGTTACAAGTTTACAAATACCGTAATTTATATTTTCTTGTGCTTTTTTGAAATTCTGTTGTATTGGTAGTCAGGATTATCACGTACACATGTCCAGCAATAGTCTGCCAGCATGCTAGGAGTCCATTTACCTTGATACCTTTTTTCCATACTTAATATGTCTTGGTGAAATCTCTCCCCATGTTCATCACTGACTGCACCTAAATTGGCAGGAAAGAAATCCAAGTGCGAATGTAGAAAATGTATTTTCAGGGACATGTTACACCCTAAATCCTGAAAATCTGTCAATAGGCTTGATATGAGTTCTTCATAATCGGGTGATTTGGTGCTACCCAAAAATTTTTCACAACTTCAACAAATGAAAGCCATGCTTTTTTTTCTAACGTATTTAGTTTAGAAACAAAGTTTTGATCCTTCATAACTCGTCGTATGTGTGGCCCCACAAAAATACCTTCTTTTAATTTCGCATCACTAAGTCTCGGAAATATACTTTTAAGGTATTGAAAACCTTCTCCCGTTTTATCCATTGCTTTTACAAAATTTTTCATTAGGCCTAATTTTATATGAAGGGGTGGCAATACAATGTTCTCGGGTTCAACAAGACGACTATTGGACACACTTTTCTGATTAGGTACATAGTCCGTTCTTTGGCCACTCTTTTTGGATGTAGTGTTTGCCTTGAGCTCTACTGTCCCATTCGCACATAAAACAGCAAAATTTTGTGTAGCCAGCTTGCATATCTAGTAACATCCCAACTACTTTTAAATCAGAACAAATCTTCCAAGAATGTTCAGCGTACTATACTTTTTGTAGTAGATTTTTGATATTTTCATAGGTTTCTTTGATATGTACTTCATGTGCTAGAGGTACAGATGGAAGTTCGTTACCATTATGTAACAAAACCGCCTTCAAACTTATTTTCGATGAATCAATAAATAGCCTCCACTGATCAGGTGAATAGGTACAAAACATTTTTTTCATAATCCCAGAAACATCTTTGCAATATACTAGATCGTTTTCCTTTTCAAAGAAATCCACAACACTACTATGTCGTTTCCGATAACTACAGATTCTTGTCTCTGGAATTCTGGATGCAGTAAATTCCATTGTTTTAGTCTAAAAGCTAAAAGTTCTGATTTCTCTTTTGGTAAATCAAGGTCACGAATGAGATCATTAAGTTCGCTTTGAGTTATCAGATGTGGCTCTGTTGTTGTTGTTGATCTTGTTGATGGTGGCTCGTAGTCATCGTCGTCAAAATCGGTGCGATCGGAAGCATGAACATCAACACTACTTTCTAAGCCACGACTACCACAAGAAGTTGATGGTTCGTCAGAAGTTGAGGTCGTTGGAGCTTGTAGGGCCGCTGGTTTTGACATAGACGACACATCTGGGTACTTTATAATATTTTTAGATCTCGACTTCATTCCAGTAATGTTTGTTAGACAAAAATAACAATCATTCACATGATTTTGTTGTTCTCGCCATATAGCTGGCATAGTAAACGGCAACGGTGTGTGAGTACCTTGAAGCCACCCTGCGAGGTACCGTGAACATCTTGAACACAACAAACTCGGAGTCCATGGTTTACTAAGACTTTCTTCGGCGCCGAATCCAAAGTACGAACGATACGCTACCAACAGTCGCGGCGTAAACTTCTTCGAACTTGAGCGTGGATTAAAGTCTCCACATACAAAACAAAATAAATCTGGCGAATTTTTACACTTTCTGGACATTTTATCAAATGATTTATTCCAAAAACAATGGGAAACAATTGAGATGCGCACGAGTTAACGACGTAAATGCAAAATGTCAAAATATATTGACGGTACTTTACTCAACCAAACCAACAACTGAGGTAGTTATTAATCAGAATGTGGGTAGATTAATTCATTACACTCATAGCAGCAATAAATAACGCTTAGACTCGATATACGACGTCTAAATGTGAAAAAAAAAACTAGTTTTAATTTTTTGAACTTGTATTTTGGGTAATTAAAAAAAAACATATTTTCGTAATTGGACCTGATGATTTTTTTTTAGTATTTTTCTAATGATATACATACTAACAGGAACCAAAATATATAAGTTTTATTTCAGAGCAAAATCCATTGTCGGCTAGATTATCATAACAGCCCATTAATGTCCTACTGCAGGGACGGGCCTCCTCCCGTGACGAAGGGATACTTGGCCTACTAATACCACGCTGGTCAGACGGATTGGTATAGGGTTTAATTTCAAGTTTTCCTTCTTTTTATTTCGTTAAGACAATATTCACGAATAGTCCCTTAGTTGATTTTTACGACACCCTTGGGATGAGATGGGGTGGTGACATATTGTTTTTTTTTTCCCGGCACCATACGGAGAACAATTACTTAATTCATAATTTAATATTGCCATAACATTTTACAAACCTTTACATATTCATTCGACCTGTGAAAACTTTTCCGAAAAGCTTTTCTACTTCAAGCTTGTAAACAAACGAGCTCTTAACACTTTGCTCTTCGTAAAAAAAGTACCTCTACACAACCATCAGTTTCACGTAAGGTTTCATAATTGAATTTGGTACATAAGTGGGGTACACGACAAGGGTTCAACTTGGAATTTTACTGGTTATGATAAGAATTCAGTGTGTAGGTACATATTTGTTTTACTAAAGTAGGTCATAGCTATATATGTTTTTGAGTGTGCTTAATATTAAATGATGACGTCTTATGTCTAAAATTTTCCACCGCGCGAGATGTGCCTTCCTTATTTTTCGACCTTGTGCCTCCTTTTTCTGGTCTGCCAACAGTGCATTTTCCAGTCTACAACTGCAATTTCAGAATCATTCTGCCCCATAGGCTATCGTTTTTGCTTGGCTGTAGGCAGTAGTTTGAAATGTTTAACGGACAATCTTCAGTGCTATGTTCTCCTGTGAATCCTTATTTTATAGGATCAATGGAATAGATTTGAAAATCGCAATATCTTTTATGGCGACACAAATCTAGAAAATACGTTTCACTTTTATGAAATCTTTTAATAAAATTAGCAACGCCTTCGAAAGGAATAGAATATTTACTTTTATACCGTCAATGCGATATTGCGGTTTTGCAGCTCGTTGAATAATTTAAAAACGTTATGGTCGTCTCTCTTTTTCATTTTCTTTTGAAGTTCCTTTGAGCAATACACTCTCCTAGAAATAGGAGATAAAGTAATTTGATTTTGAGATTATTTTAGCATAGTCTATATGCAAAACGGCTTAAGCTTATTAATATCTATAGGTACTTACGTATTTACTTAGAAGAAGGAAGTAGACAGACGTAATAAGATATTGTGTACAGATCAAAGTGCTTTAAAAATAATAGAGTTTAGAGCAACATTACCTTCCTTTACACAACGTTGGCTATACGCAGCTGTATTCACGTACCACTCCGTGAAGTGACGGAGTAAGAATACAATAGGTATGTCCCTACCTCATCTCATCCCATGGGCGTCGTAAAAACCGACTAAGGGATTATCCGTGAATATTATCTTTACGTAATAAAAAGAAAGAAAACTTGAAGTTAAACCCTATACCAATCCGTTTAGCCAGCGTGGTATTAGTAGGCCAAGTATTCCTCCGTCACTGAAGGAGGCCCGTCCCTGCAGTAGGACATTAATGGGCTGTAATGGTGATGATGATTTTGTACTTATGTAAACATAAACCGTTAACAAGAAATTAGCATTTTTTGCTTGACTTTTCGCCACAGATTACACAGACCGTGGACTCAACTGACTGAAACCTAGCTGAAAAAAATTATAAATGCGTAATGAAGTTACAGTAATTAATCAAGGCCCAGCATTCAATTTCAAATTAAGTCCTTACAGAATTAATGCAAAGTTACGGCTATCCTTGATTGCGTCACTGAAATCGTTAGAGGGAACGTCACCCTAAGTTTATTTCGGCTAGGTAAACTCTTTTAAAGCAATTAGGAGCAATTTGCTATGGCACAAAGGAATGAATGTTCAAATACAACAGCCGACAGTTGTAGTTAAGGAGCGTAACTTAATAATCTTGACGTTGTTACCACTAAAGAGAGTTGGTTTGTTTCTAATATAATTTTGAATGTAGCCTATTGTTTATTCGGTGAATAGTGATAAAGTTTGTTGTGTCAGTTTTTTTTAAGGTAATACGTATTTATTTGTATTTATGACTAAAAATTATAATGATTATTTATCTATACTATAATAATAATCTATATCTACTTCTACTAATATTATAAAGAGGTAAAGTTTGTGTGTTTATGACGTTGTAGGGGGTAATCTGTAGATATAATGAACCGATTTTAAAAATTCTTTCTGTGTTAAATAGTCAATTTATCGGGGAGTGTCATAGGCTATATAGTATCACGCTATGACTAATAGGAGTGGAGCAGTAATGAAATATATTTCAAAAAGGGACGCGTTTTTTTTCGCCACCCAACGAAGTGGGCACTGGTCAGCTTCTTTATTATATTTCACAATAACCTCAACAGTAGAATGAGTGCACTACGTGAATTCGACAAATAAATGTCGACCTATAGTGTGTCGTACTAGCGTGCATTAGAACTATCATTGCTGAGTCGCAGTTTAGTTTTGTCGCACAATCGTTATTCGCACTTCCATTTTGTCAAACTCAAGTAGTGCACTCCTGTAGAACAGTTGAATTACTTTTAAAAATAGAACAGTAGTTTAAAAAAAATGACATTTAGTTTTTATTTATAAACCGCTTCAAGTAGGTATCAGTTTTTCTTTGTTTTCATTTTAATAAGGTACAGGATATAGAGTAAATAAACAGTTTTTATTAATATTGTATGATACACGTAGGCCAAAGATTCCTGTGTCATACCGCCTCTGCAATGAAAAATAATACCGTTTTGCTCTTTACCATTTTAAATTAATAATATAAACCTCTAACTAACAGATTTGTTTCTCAAAGTTCAGTTTAGACAAAGAAACAGAATTAAATGACTTATTTTATCTTTGCATTCATGTTTTCTTTTATTAGTTTTCTTTATCTTACTTTATCTTTATTAAATTAGTCCCTGTTTGTGATACTGGCCGCCTAGGGCATAAAGTTTTAAATTAACATTTTGCGCTAACTTTTCGTTTAAACAAATAATCACAAAAACTGTAAATAGAATATTAAATTTAATATTCATTTATATGCTTTGTTATTTGTTTGTAAATGCGGGACATATTTAATAGAAATTAGATGTAATTTTAACCTTTAATTTTATTAATGAGAGAAAACGTGAGCTGCAATAAATAAAGTCATAAAAAATTGTAAAAAAACAACAATAATTAAAAAAATAAATTCTTAATTTTGTTTAATTTAAAAGAAAACACGAAAGAAAAAGAATATTTAAAGCAATTTCTATTTAACGAAGAATTCAAATGAGCTTCGGCCTCTCGTTAAGTTTGTTGTACTTTTAAATACAGGCCAATTTCTTTCCTTTGATCACTAATGGAATGTTAAACAGTCTATTAATACTTGGATACTTTAAACGTATACATCCTTATTTTAGTCGAGAATATTATTCTCTTACTGTAGATTTCTAAGTAGGCCTATTTACAGTGTAAAGAGGAAATCTTTGTGTACCTACTTAATACCACACTGTTTCATCATAGAAGTACTTAAATGGTCTTCTGAAACTTAAACTTTTCAACCATAATACAGGCAATTTTAGGTATTTTTTTTTTTTGGTTTTGCGATACAGCTAACAGTAATGTTTGTGTCATCTGCAATCATGTCTCATAGATTTAGAGTTTTATGTAATTTGTATTAATTTTTGTGACAAATAAACCTTTTTATTCTTTTACTTGTTACTTGCCAGTAGTAAGTAAGTAAGCCATAAGGCAAGTTGCCAATGGCTTACCTGTATCGTTTGGCTTAGACAACTGGTAAAAGCATGTGGTTTTAGTCGGTCCAAGACCTATATGCCCATGATTTTGACAGCCCTCTGCACTCCGTTCGGCGGGATTTCTTTTCTTTTCTTGGATCTTGTTGCCAAGTTCTGAAACTTCTCAAACAGATTCAAAGGACAACCATGAAGTTTTTAATCAATTTCAGTTCTATGGGAGTATGGTACAGTAATTAATTACTGTTGCACTCTCAGGATTATAGAAAGATGGATGGATACAGAAAGTATTTCCTCCACAGATAAAAAATCCCAGAAGCGTTGGACGATACCAGTGCGTCTGAAATCTGTAAGAGATATTCAATCAAACTTTTATAATGGATAATATTAAATAAGAGAAGCCACCAAATAGATAATGAAAACACAAACAAATTAACAAATTTCGGAAAGCATTTAATTTTGTTTGAGAACTTTGTTAATATTACACAATGATGGCTCCACGCGTACAGTCATCTACAAACGTTGATTAATAATAACAATGAGTCGATTAAAATCACATCTAATTCTTCACATCTACCATTACTCTGTCTCTGCATCATCCTAAGGTTGACTGGTAGGAAATGCCTTTGCCATTAAATCCGCCTTTTTGCATCATGAACATGAAATTATAAATAATAATAACAAAATAAATGTAAAATAGCACTTTTCATGTTTATCGATATATGGAAAACACCAAGTTTATAATATACACACATCAAAAAAGTCTAAGCAACATGCATGATATTACAAATTTACCATTTATATTAATTTATTTTACCATTTATTTTAATTATAACGTTGTATTTTATTTTTAAAATAATATTTTTAGGGTTCTATGATGTAAAAATAACAGCTGTTTTCTTTATAAGTTCTTTTAATAACAGAAATTAACAATATTAGAATATACAGGTACATAAGAAACTAAACTTTTTTTTTACAAATTGAAATTTCTTAAGAAAATGAATTTATTGTGAAAGAATAGGACAATTTAATACAAAGTATGGCCTCCTCTGCTATTCAGAACTTGTCGGCAACGATTATTCATTGAATTAATGAGACTGTTTATGTCATCTTGCGGTATTCGCTCCCAATGGAATTGTAGCAAATCCTTCAGCTGTTGGGTTGTTGTCACTCCGTCCAAGTCCTTCAAAACACGTCTCTGGAGCATGTCCCATGCGTGCTCGATGGGGTTGAGGTCTGGCGATTGTGCAGGCCAGGGCAATACCTGGATGTTCTCCGTTGCCAAGTATTCACTGGTTCGCCGAGCTGTATGTGAACGCGCATTGTCATGCATTAACGTAAAATCGGAGCCAAAGGTTTGTGCAAATGGATGGACATAAGGTCTGAGAATATCCTCAACGTAATTTTCAGCGTTCATGTTTCCATTTACAAAAACGAGCTCAGTTCGCCTGTTCTTCATAATACCCGCCCATACCATAACTGTTGAGCCGCTGTATGGATGAACTTCCTGAACGCACCTGAGTCTTTCAGTATTTCCGGGTCGACGGTACACTCGCACCCTTCTTGTATCAGGCCTAAACCCGAATCGCGACTCATCGGAAAACATAATTTTATCCCATTGTTCCTGGGTCCATGTTATGCGTTCTCTACACCATTCATTTCGACGAGCGCGATTCCCGTGACGTATCGGTGGGCACCTGATAGGGCATCGAGCTCGTAGGCCGTACTCATGCAGTCGATTTCGCACAGTTTGGGGACTTACATCAACACCACTTGAATTTTGTAGCCTCAAACTTATCTCTCGAGCGGTTAACATCGGCTGGCGTCTTGCAGTCAGTTGTATGTACCGGTCTTGCCGAGTGGTTGTACTCCTTTTACGGCCTGGATGCTGTTCAGCGGGTTCCCCTGTATTATTGTAGCGCTGCCAAAGACGACAAATAACACTTCTATGAATACCAAAATGTCGAGATACCTGAGATTGATTACTTCCCGCTTGCAACATCCCTACAGCTCTTTGCATTTTATCTGCCGTCAAATGACGTCGCTCCATGACGTAAAGAATATCTAACAATTCAATTTTGTCGCCAACTGTATTTAAATGGTTGGTAAAATTATAAAATCAAGACTAAAACGTAGCAATTAACATGCACTCAAATTCAAACAAATTCGCAGTCATTTGAATTTTATGAAAAAAAACAAAACATAATCGAAATTTTTTTTTTACAACCAGCCAGTATGTCATCAATAACAAAAAAGTTTACTTACCTATACACTTTGAGTGAGTAAATACTTAGAAATTAATTAATATAAATGGTAAATTTGTAATATCATGCATGTTGCTTAGACTTTTTTGATGTGTGTATTACTTACGATAAGACTAAAATAGTCTTATCGTAAGAAATATATAAACTATCTGCTATCTACCCGTTACGACATTTAGGAAGCATAAGAGATGATTTGTCATAATAATATTAGAAGACGTGTTAATCAACTTTTGCAGTTGGCTATACTAAAAGGCGGCCACATTTTATGTTTAACAAACTTTTAAACAATATTTATTCAGAAATACTAAAATAAACTCATTTATTATCTAATACTTGGAATTAGTATTAATGGATGGCACAATAATTACAGGTATTAAGAACTTCTTACTGCTTACTTGAGTTTTCTTTTTAATGTCCCTTGTTTGTAAAAGTCTAATAAAAGGTCATGAAATTTATTTAAAACGAATGTCTCTCTGTTACGGTGCTGTAGAGTTTGTTATCAGTTTTCTAGTTATATAATATACTAGCTGCCCCGTGCCCACTTCGGTGGGCGGCGAAAAAATACGCGTCTCATTTTTAAACATATTTCATTACTGCTCCACTCCTATTAGTCATAGCATAATACTATATTATAGCCTATGACACTCCCCGATAAATGGGCTATTGAACATAGAATAAAAAAAATAAATTGGTTTACTAGATTCAGAGATTACCCCCTACAACATCACGAACACAAACTTTACCTCTTTATAATATTAGTATAGAAGTATAGATATGTTTTACGACACCCACTCAACGAAAAGAAAGCCTCAATGCAGCTGCCGTGCACGAGATCACGCGTTTGAAGTCCATGCAAAACAATTCCTTGTGTTATGCACAATGTTTTGAGCTGGAATTTTCTCTTTATGTCCTATATTTTGGACACGCTGGACTGGACTAATAATACCTCGCTAGCCTAAAGGCTTGGTTGGCTTCGTGTTTTCGTTGTTTAGCAATGATTTATAGCAGACAAATTTCCCGTAGTAGCATTTTACGACTCCCGCGGGATTTGCAGGGAGGAACATAAATTTAATGACTAATTTACATCGTGTCCAAAAATAACACTCTTTATAGCTTGAAAGACTTTTAAATTTGTTATTGGTGTGCAGCCTATTTGAATAAAACTGCACTGTTTTTTGTAAAGTGCAGAAATCCTGTAAGGACTTCATGAGACTGAGGGCTGTCAGTAGTACAGGCATGTCTTCATCATCATCATCACTACATAGTCTATACTAGTATTAAAAAGAGCTAAAGTTTGTGTGTTTGTGACGTTTTAGGGGGTTTAATCTCTGGATCTAATGAACCGATTTTAAGAATTCTTTCTGTGTTAAATAGTTTATTTATCGGGGAGTATCATAGCCTATATAGTATCACGCTATGACTAATAGGAGTAGAGCAGTAATGAAATATGTTTAAAAAAGGGACGCCATGTTTTCGTTGCCCAACGAAGTGGGCACGGGTCAGCTAGTATGACAACAAAGTCGCTGTCTGTCCTATATGCTTAAATCTTTAAAACTACGCAACGGATTTACAATACATTTTTTTATTAGATAGCGATATTCAAGAGGAAGACATGTAATAGGTACATGGACAAGTAGGTACAATTGTGCGAAGCCGAGACCGCTTCCTAGTAAGTAGTAAAAATTAAATATTATTGTAAACTTCACACTTGTCTATTAAGTATACTAGATGCAAAGAAACACTGATAACGTTCAGACTACCTCTACACACTGTGCTCGTCCTGTAAAACAAGCTTTTATGTCCGCTAGCCCTGTAATTTCATTAGCTACTGTACCCTTACACCGAAATAAGGTTACATTTGCACATTTCTGCCTGGAAATGAATTAAGCGGACCACTCTGCAAATATGTCAGTTCATATATGTTTACTAGCTATTGCCCGCGGCTTCGCCCGCAAAGGCTTAGGACTATTTAATGCATTACGTTTCGGTAAACAACATTATAGAACATACTGAATTCTGCGCATACCTATAAAAATATTGACAATTGCAAGGAGTGTCTAGATGTAAACCGGTTACTTAAATCCTTTGCCCATAACTTTTACTAAAGTTAAAAGAATAGCAAAGGAAATTGCAAGCGCTTGAACTGTTAAAGTAAGAATTCCCTTAATGGTTACCGGTCTTGAGCAGCTTCTAGGTTCTAAAAATGTATCTCCCTTTGCCCCTACGGAGATAGTGATGGCCTAAAAGATTTTACATAATCTGGTAACATTACACAATCGAGGCGGGTCCAGTTACACATCAGCAGGACAGGCACAGCAACCTTAATATAAAACTTGTGGAACCGTACCTTTACATAGAAAGAAGGACAACTTGAAATTAAACCCTATACCAATCTGTCTGGCCAGCGTGGTATTAGTAGGCCAAGTATCCCTTCGTCACGGGAGGAGACCCGTCCCTGCAGTAGGACATTAATGGGCTGTTATCATTTGGCATAAACTTGTTTAGATATTTGAAAGGCACAAACATTATTTAGCACAATTAATTACTGTTTTGCAGAACTTTAAATGGCATACATTAAGATGGCAGAATTTTAAAATACTATTATGACTTATAGGTATTATTTTAAAGAATAGAGCCATTAGGGTTAGATAAGAGCTCTGCCTGTTCTACTGATGTATAACTTGGACCCGCCTCGATTGTGTAATGGCACCATATTATGTAAAATCTTTTAGGCCATCACTTTCTCAGGAGGGGCAAAGGGAGATACATTTTTAGATCCTAGAAGCTCTTCGAGATCGGTAGCCATTAAGGGAATTTTCACTTTATTAGTTTAAGCGCTTGCTATTTACTTAGCTTTTCTTTCTTTTTTACCTTCAGTAAAAGTTATGGGCAAAGGATTTAAGTAGCCGGATTACATCTAGGCACTCCTTGCAATTGGCAATATTTTTATAGGTAAGTATCGCAGAATGCAGTATGTCCCTCAATTTTGTTTACCGAGACGTAATGTATTAAATAGTCATAAACCTTCGCGGGCGAAGCCGCGGGTAATAGATAGTAATATATATTAGAATATTAGATTCAAGGGCCTTGAAACGTCCGCCTGGAAAAATCAACAGAAAACTGCCTCCTAAAGATTTTAACCAGCCAAAAATAGTGAAAAGTGCGCTTGTAAAATTCAATATTTGACATGACCATCAACGACGTCTGCCCTCACGCGTCTGCCACCTTTCCTGGTTGCCACTACCGCGAGCTATAAATTTTAAGCCTCTAATTTGATTCCCGTTCTCAAAGGTTTCTTTTACTTTGCACTCACTGGCATGCAGGTAATACCAAAATTTTAAGCGCCTAACCAGTTTAGATATTTTCATACAAATGTTTTTTTTCGCTAACTCCCGTTCCCGAAGGAAATTTCAATATCCTGTTGCAACTAAGCTTTAAGTTTACTAAGGTACCTGCATGCCTAATTTCAAATGTCTAACTTAAGCGGTTTAGATTTTTTTATACAAATGTTTTTTTCCGCTAACTCCCGTTCCCGAGGGAATTTTGCAATATTCTGCTGCAACTAAGCTTTAAATTTACTAAGGTACCTGCATGCCTAATTTCAAGCGTCTAACTTAAGTGGTTTAGATTTCTTCATACAAATGTTTTTTCCGCTAACTCCCGTTCCCGAGGGAATTTTGCATTATCCTGTTCCAACTACGTTTTAAATTTACTAAGGTACCTGCATGCCTAATTTCAAGCGTCTAACATAAGCAGTAAAGATTTTTTCATACAAATTTGTTTTTCGCTCTAACTCCCGTTCCCGAGGGAATATTGCAATATCCTGTTGCAACTACGTTTTAAATTTACTAAGGTACCTGCGTGCATAATTTCAGGTTTAGATTTTTCATTCAAAAGTTTTTTCCCATTTACTCCCGTTCCCGAGGGAATATTGCAATATCCTGTTTTAACTACGCTTTAAATTTACTAAGGTATATCTGAATGCCTAATTTCAAGCGTCTAACTTAAGCAGTAAATATTTTTACATACAAATTTGTTTTTCGCTAACTCCCGTTCCCGAGGGAATTTTGCAATATCCTGTTGCAACTACGTTTTAAATTTGCTAAGGTACCTGCATGCTTAATTTCAGGTTTAGATTTTTCATTCAAAAGCTTTTTCCCACTTACTCCCGTTCCCGAGGGAATATTGCAATATCCTGTTTCAACTAAGCTTTAAATTTACTAAGGAACCTGCATGCCTAATTTTAAGCGTCTAACTTAAGCGGTTTGGATGTTTTCATACAAATGTTTTTTCCCGCTAACCCCCGTTCCCGTGGGAATTTTCCAATATCCTACTGCAACTTAGCTTTAAATCTATTGAGGTATCTGCATGCCAAATTTCAAGCGTCTAACTTAAGTGGTTTAGATTTTTCATACAAATGGATTTTCCCCCTTATTCCCGTTCCCGTGGGAATTTCGGGAATTCCTTTCTTAGTGCACCTCTACGTTGCCTAAGCTACGTTCCTTCCAAATTTCAAGTGCCTACGTTTAGCCGTTTAGGCTGTGCGTTGATATGTCAGTCAGTCAGTCAGTCAGTCAGTCAGTCAGTTTCTCGTTTTATATTTAAAGATTATCTATATCACGACACTTCATTGTCTCTATATTATTATTGTAAAACATAAAATAATTCATTATAGCTAAGTTCTTTTCTCAACTTCTTCCTTTGTAGTGCAGGTAATTGACAATAGGTGTCGTTGGTTTCTGTCCGAATAGCGCCATCTACACAAAAATCTTCGTAGCTTTTACATCTCGAAAAGATACGTAAAATGATTGGAGGTACTTGTAGTTCGAACTAAATACGGCAGATGTCGCTGTTCGAAAAAAAGATAAAAATAAAAAAATAATGATTTACAAAAAACCCAAGATGCAATTTTCAAACAAAACTAACAGCCAAAAGTGTCACCAAATTATACATACCTACGCAATAAATACGTATAGTAATATCGTAAATATATTTTTTTTTCAAATTCAATCGTACACGCATGACATAAAGTTGTATTTAAAAAGTAATGCACAAAAAGCAATAAAATTTAATGATTGACGTTTGCCGGTAGAACAGACGACGATACTAATTTAAAATAAGTTGAAAGAGTATTTACTTTTATGCCGACTTTCCCGTTTTGTCGACTTTAAGTAAACATGATACATCGATTACTCTTATGCCGAATTTTCAAATTTCATTATTTTTAGTCCTTTTATGCCGACTTTTTAATTATTTCAAACAAAGTTACCGTTTTGACAACTTCTAAAAATTATAGTATATTTGTTTCGGTTTGCCGATTTTTGTACAGTCACGTACCTACGTAACGCAATATTAATCTATACTAAATATGTACTTTATAACAAATAATTAAATGCGACGCCTACAAGGGTAAAAAATATGATTCATTCTTTTTACTTAATTGTGATACGAACTCATTTGTTAAATGTCATTTTATAGATAAAAAAAAATTGTGAAATGTCATTTATTTTCTTGGCTAGTGGCATGCTAATAAAATATAAATACGTTTATTTTTAAAATGAGTAAAACTTCAGGTGATATAACTTTCTTTCACAATAAAAAGGTAAGCCAAATTAATTTACTGCCCGTGGTCACACAAAGCTTTTTTGTTTTTTTTATTTTTGTGTGGTGAATATTGTACCTATTCTTTGAAGGGTCGAATATAACTATGTACTATATTTTTTTAGGGTGGCTGGACTCTATGGCGGTACGGGTTCAGTTTTACATTAGAAAAAAAAAATAAGGATAATTCGCAAATATGGAGATGCTCCAATCGAAAATGTTCTGGATCTATTACGTGGATGGAAGAGGATGGTACTGTAATGCGGGAGTCCATTCACGTATGTAAACCTGATTGGAGCAAGTTCGAAATCGAAAAATTTTTATTTGGACTAAAAAAACTTGTGTGCGACGATTTGGGACCAATACCACTACTCTATGATGGATTTGTAAGGGATTACAAAGAAAATCACCAATATGATGGTGTTATTCCATTATTTAAATCCATTAAAAATTGCTTGTATAGGGCTAGGAGGCAATATTTACAAGTTTATTCTACAGTTTTCAAAACTGTGGCCGATGTGAAAATGAGTTCAAAACTGGGAGAAAATTTTCTACTATTTGAAGATGGGATAGACAATAAAATAATTGTATTTTGCAGCATGGAAAGTCGTGAAACATTAAAATATGTTAAGCATTATTTTGGAGACGGCAACTTTAAATGTGTGCGTACGCCCAGCGGAATGTTGTTGAATTTAAAATTTTTATGTATGCAGATATTTAGTGTGATACGTAGCGTAATTGTGTATGGTAAAGAAAAATTTGTGTGCGCAGCCATTGTGGAGAAATTTCGTCAAAACCTGATTCCGCTGGACGAACGTTGTAAACGTTGTCCTGGCGGCACTTTTTTTGAATCCATGGACTTAGAAGAAAAGAAATGTGTCTAAAAATTAGTTTGAATTTGTGTACGATTGTGTATGTATGAATAAAATTAGTGTATGCATAAACTTCGGAGATATTCAAGTTTCCGCTGCGCGAACGTTTGGCCATTTGCTAGTTTTCATATAAAGCGCTTATATAGAGAGCTGTAGATTTTTACATACGTTGTTTTGAATTTGTTTACATAAGCGCATAAAACAGATTTAGAAAAAAGCGTAGGCTTTATAAGATAAAAATATAAACGTAAAATACGCTTATTAGGTCCTAGTTCGTATAGTATGCACTTTGGGGTTTAGATTTTCACGTTTATACAAACCTTGTAAGTGTCTGCAACATGTTGCCAAGTATCAGTGATTTTCCGTTAGTAATTAAAAAGTTAAAGGACTATTCAGCATAAACAGAGCACTGTTTACAAAGCAGTCAAATAGCACGATGTTCTGAAAGTTCTCTAAGGAATTGCATAGTAAGATGTATTCCAATTATCAGTGTAATAATTCAACTACGCACATGCAAAATTTCATCTCATTAAATTCAGTAATTAAAGAGAAATAATTAATATACTGACAGAGCTTTGAAAACCTACATAACCCGACCACGTTCGGATGGTTATAAAAAAGCGGCCGTGCCATATATTTAGGTACCATTTTAACATTTACAGTATAATACCGGTTTTGAATTGGTACAGGTGATAACACAATTAATTGTTGTTTCGATATAATCTAGGTATATTATTTATGACAAATAAAAATCATACAGCTAATATTTACTGAATATTCCACGGATTAGGATTCTAATTATAGACCTTAGGTAAATTAAATAACTACCACGTGTAAGTACTACTATTTAGGTAAATAGTTTTTATTAATGGAATCGGTACAACTCGGAAACAATAAATAGTTGTGTGTTCTAAAATAATGCCTGCTTGTCGTGCTGTAAATAGCTGTTAGAAACGGTCTCCAAACTGTAATTTGCAAAACGCCGGCATGACATTTCATGTAAGTGTTTTTATTTCTATATTATTACATTTTTATCAAAAAATCTGATAAATTCATATTATTATTTCTCAGTATCAATTAAGATTTATAGCGTCCGTACATGATATTACCGTTGTCCTGTTAGTGTCGTATGTATGTGAGCGTGTTCCCCTGCACCACACCAAAATACCTATGCAGAATTATTATGTTCGGTTAAGGTTTAAATTAACTACAAGTTATGAATTGCATAAAAATATTCAGAATACAGACAATAGGCAGACTCAAATCTGAACAACTGAATAGTCTAGTAATGTGATCTGTGATTTTAATTTTAATGAAGTTAGAAATATTATACTTACCTACCTTCATAATCATAATCGTTTATTAACCTTTGTATTTTAGTTAAAACTCATTTTAGGTTTGTTGCAATATCTAACCAATGACAGTATGATTAGCCATTTCGCCAATTTTTTTGTCTAAATACATAAATATTATGTGTGATTAAAAATATTTTTGTTTAATTAGAGAATTACTTGTTAATTAAAGATTTTTTTATCGTAGTTAGTGTCGTTTTTATTAAAAAATATATATTTATTAAAGAAATAAAATTGTTTTATTTTTTTCTAACGCTTGTGTACGCAACTGTACCATATCAATAAATACTATACTGGAAGCTTAGGAACGTTACTTATATGTATGGCACGGCCGCTTTTTTATAACCATCCGAACGTGGTCGGGTTACGTAGGTTTTCAAAGCTCTGTCATTATTTTAATTATTTCTCTTTAATTACTGAATTTAATGAGATGAAATTTTGCATGTGCGTAGTTGAATTATTACACTGATAATTGGAATACATCTTACTATGCAATTCCTTATAGAACTTTCAGAACATCGTGCTATTTGACTACTTTGTAAACAGTGCTCTGTTTATGGTGAATAGTCCTATAACTTTTTAATTACTAACGGAAAATCACTGATACTTGGCAACATGTTGCAGACACTTACAAGGTTTGTATAAACGTGAAAATCTTAACCCCAAAGTGCATACTATACGAACTAGGACCTAATAAGCGTATTTTACGTTTATATTTTTATCTTTTAAAGCCTACGCTTTTTTCTAAACCTGTTTTATGCGCTTATGTAAACAAATTCAAAACAACGTATGTAAAAATCTACAGCTCTCTATATAAGCGCTTTATATGAAAACTAGCAAATGGCCAAACGTTCGCGCAGCGGAAACTTGAATATCTCCGAAGTTTATGCATACACTAATTTTATTCATACATACACAATCGTACACAAATTCAAACTAATTTTTAGACACATTTCTTTTCTTCTAAGTCCATGGATTCAAAAAAAGTGCCGCCAGGACAACGTTTACAACGTTCGCCCAGCGGAATCAGGTTTTGACGAAATTTCTCCACAATGGCTGCGCACACAAATTTTTTTTTACCGTACACAATTACGCTACGTATCACACTAAATATCTGCATACATAAAATCTTTAAATTCAACAACATTCCGCTGGGCGTACGCACACACTTTAAATGTGCGCCTCGCCCTTTTAAGCAAATATACACCATACACGGAGATGTTGGGAGCGATAGCGATGCAACAGTTATTGTTCCGCTTGTGTTTGCTCTTCTGCCTAATAAACAACAACATACGTATGAAAGATTATTTAGGTTATTAAAAAATCATTTGCCTCAATTTCAACCATTATTGTATCAAACAGATTATGAATTTCCTGCAATGAACGCATTTAAAAGTGAATTTCCTGATGCTTTAAATAAAGGTTGTTTTTTCCACTTTTCACAAGCACTCCAGAGAAATGCTAAAAAATATAATTTAAACGAAGATGGTGATAGAAAAATTATATCTTTATATACTGCCTTAGCCCATTTACCCGTTCAACATATTCCAGAAGGATTTAATAGTATAAACTTCGAAATTACCCGTAACAACACGAATTGGAATCAATTTATAGATTATTTTGTAAAAAACTGGATGAACCGTGAAGTGCTGCCTGTAGTTAGCTGTTACGCTAACCCACATCGCACTACTAATGCCGTTGAAAGTTGGCATGCCCGGTTAAATAAAATAGTTAAAGTTAAAAAGATATCAGTATTTGCTCTAATCAAAATATTGAAGGATGAGAGCGTCCACAGTGACCACGCTGCTCGAAGTAAATTGACATACTTGCCAATCTCTAAAAAAAAACTTGATAAATACAAATTAAGAGACAGGCGCTACCATAAAATAGTTGATGACTATTTAACCAGCAACATTAAAATAGACACATGTTTGATAAGACTCGCAAATGTTCATTATTAATGTATATATGGTATTTAATTTTTTTTTTTTCGTAAGATATGATTTTAGTTTTTGTTATTTTAATTAAATAATATTCAAGAATAATATTTTTTGTTTCAATCAATATTTACTAGACAGTCTTTCACACGACTGTACAAATAGTCGGCATTGTGGTTCTAAAAACGAAGATAATTTATCTTGTTGGCATTCTAAGCCTATTAAGGGATTACTTATAAAAGTCGGCATAAAGGGAAAGCCGGTATAAAAGAACTGAAATCAATGAAATTTGAAAATTCGGCATAAGGGTAATCGATGTATCATATTTTCCATAAAGTCGACAAAACGGGAAAGTCGGCATAAAAGTAAATACTCGCACAATTTGCACTTTCTTGCTAGGGTAACGCACTCCAAATAGGCGAGTGCGTTACCCTAGCAAGAAAGTATCTCGTAGAGTAATGAGAGTGGTACGTATCGTTCTTGCTAGGTCTACTGAAGATGTGCACGAAATTTGACATTTGTGCGTCCTGGCGTTTTCGAGAAAAATGGAAAAAACGATTCCTGCTAGGGTAACGTTACTCCAGCAAGAAAGTATCTCGTGGAGTGATTTGAGTGGTACCTATCTTTCTTGCTAGGTCTACTGAAGATGTGCACGAAATATGACATTTGTGCGCCATCAGGTTATTGAGATTATTGCATTTCCTGCTGGGGTAACGTTTTGATATATCGTGTTTCTCGATAACCATTACATGTGCGCTAATATTAAAAATATACCCATGTACCTCTTAATTTGTGCGTACTTATGGCAGAAAAATAAATGAGTAAATATTAACAGTTTTGGGGAATTACACTTTGAAAAAAAAACGAAAAACGCTTATAACTCCTAAATGAGTTAACGTATAAGTTCACTGACAACTGTAATTGGTACTTCTTAATGTCTATAAAAACCATACAAAGTCTGCAAAAACGCATGGTTCAGCAATTTCACGCACAATCAAAAAATGTGTCATAACTTTGACGTAAATGTGCAGAAAAACGGCTCAACCCAAGAAGTTCTGGTATAAACCAATGCTTAGAGCATACAGTGAACTATCTAAGTGAAAATTTTCAGCTTGGTAAATTTTATGTATAAGAAGATACAACCAAATATCTAAACACGTAAATAACGCTCGCCTATCCGACTAAATAGGGTTGTATACAAAAAAGCGGCCAAAAAATGATTGTGCGTGAAATTGCTGAACCATGCGTTTTTGCAGACTTTGTATGGTTTTTATAGACATTAAGAAGTACCAATTACAGTTGTCAGTAAACTTAAGGTCATGGCACATTATACCGGCACCGCAACAGCACAGCTGCTGCACGGCGTCGCCTCGAATTTAGACTACGGCTAGCTGCCAGCGCGCTAACTACGCGTTGTCCGCAAGGTGCAAGCTCGCAGTCCGCGCGCCGGCCGCGACGTGTAAGCTCACAGTTCGCGAGGTGTAAGCTTGCTGTCACCGCGAACTCAATATTGTTTTAAGACATTTATGATTGAACACGCTTAGGACTTGCACGTTTTCATAATGTCTCGGTTTACATTGCGCGAACTAGCAATAATCGCTATTGCTCTCGATGAAGAACAGGAAAATAAAAGAAGAAGAAGATATTGCGAGAGAAGACAGTGGTGCGCGGGCGACTTGCGACGACGCAATGACGTTATTTCGCTACCGACTCGGAGTCGGCGCGTAATGAGCATGCCGTCGGCGCGCTGTACGCATAAGGTCCGCTCGCTTGCAGCACGCGGGCTGCGGGTCGAGTTGTGTGGTAGCGGCAAGCGCGCTGACTTTTTCATATTGACATTATGAAATATATTATACTACACACGATTTAATGCTCTAAATTGAATGACAAGTTAAATGCTGGTGTGGAGCGGTGCTGTTGCGGTGCCGGTATAATGTGCCATGACCTTTATACGTTTACTCATTTACGAGTTAAAAGCGTTTTTCGTTTTTTTTTCAAAGTGTAATTACTCCAAAACTGTTAATATTTACTCATATTTTATTTTTCGACCGTAAGTACGCACAAATTAAGAGGTACATGAATATATTTTTTATATTAGCGCACATAAATGGTTATCGAGAAACACGATATATCAAAACGTTACCCCAGCAGGAAATGCAATATCTCAATAACCTGATGGCGCACAAATGTCATATTTCGTGCACATCTTCAGTAGACCTAGCAAGAAAGATAGGTACCACTCAAATCACTCCACGAGATACTTTCTTGCTGGAGTAACGTTACCCTAGCAGGAATCGTTTTTTCCATTTTTCTCGAAAACGTCAGGACGCGCAAATGTCAAATTTCGTGCACATCTTCACTAGACCTAGCTAGAACGATACGTACCACTCTCATCACTCTACGAGATACTTTCTTGCTAGGGTAACGCACTCGCCTATTTGTTGCGGACGGTTTTGGGAAGTGGAGTGTGTATCTTTGGTTTTTTGTAAATCAATGATAATAGCCCATAAACAAGAGTGATCGTATTACGTGCATTACGAGACTATAAACGTAGAATAACATATTTCATAGAATTTAGTCTTTAGTTTTGAATATGTAGGTTAGATGTATTTACAAATGCATAAAACTTAACATAACACCCATCCATATGTTCAGCGGGGTTAAGAAGGCCATATTTCCCTAAATCACTAGAGGAGGCCGGTCCCCGTAATGGTACCTCAACGATGAATAAAACAACAATATTTATTTAGTATTAACTATTTATATATTTCAATAGGTATCTTTTATAATTATAAACTATTTACTCCAACGCTCCGCGCTCAATATTTGGTTTAAGTCTAAGTGAAGACGAATCAACAGTTGTTGTCAATCAACTTTCATCAAACAACAGTCGAACAAAATCTAAATGATTACATTTAATCAAGTTATTTAAATGTAAACTTAGAAAGTAAGTTAGCGTGTCAATTAAGTTGAAACGTTTATGAATACTGGTTCACTTTTAATGTTATAATTATATAAAAAAAATCTATACTATTTAGTGGGGAATGTTAACTTTGGTATAAAATATTAATTATAAACAACAAAACATTATTCAACCTCAATACACTTGAGAAACGAAACTTAAAATCGAAGCATAAATTAAGAGAAATACTGTTTAAACAAATAGCCTAGACCAGTATAGAATATATTTACATAAACTGGGAAACTAACTTCTATATTATTATTTAATAGCCTTACTTATAAATGTAAAACGTACAATGGAACCACACTTTTTTTTTTTTTAAACTACTGCACTATGGATGATGTTCTAATTATGAATTTAAAGCAAATAGAACAAATTGTATGAATTTAAAATACCGATACACAATTTTCCTTATCAGGCTCGAGCCCGGGATTTCGTGAATATGAATACTTTCTCAGTTGAGTTTAAAAGCTGAAACTTAATTAAAACCTCGAAAAAGTTGCTCAAAAATTTGTTAAATCATTAGATGGAAAAAGCAGTAAAGAAGTAGCGAGATATAAAACAAAATACTTTATTTTAATAAATGTAGCATTTATCAGTTTTAGGTTTTATCATACGTTAAAACTTTATAAGTAAGACTATTAAAATTATTATTAAACGAAACAAATCTAAGTAAAGTAAATTGCACTGTGCAGTTCAAACGCAAATATACCAATATAAACAGTACTGGGGGCTTCTCATACAATCAAATATCTACCACTCTATGATCAATCGTATATTTTCTTTTAATTAGATTTTTCTAACGCACCATATTTATGAATAGGCTTTCTACAAGATAATCAAGGCTTAATTTAGTAGGTACCGTTATTTTTTTTGTCATCTAATCACTAATACAGAAATATCCTGATTTTGTTTTTCATAGTATACTATTACAATCATTATGAAAAATAATAGTGCAATAGCAATAATTAAGTTTAACGTAAAATTCACTTTGTAGTCCAATCAAATAAAAAAAGATAATAAAAACAAAAGCATACTATGTTTGGATTTGTCAACTGTCAAGTTGACCTCCAAGTAGGTCGTATACCTTGTTTATGGTATGATTTATGATTAAAAAAAAATCAACCAATTGTAAAATGAATCAAAAGGAAGACAGCGCTTTAAACCATCAGTCTAATAAACAATAATAATTTCTATTATTTTTAATAAACATCTATTGCGCTTAAATAATTGCTGAGAACACAGGCGGTATTTTTTTTAAAATAAATACTCGTATTAGAGAATACGCTTTTCTCGTAGCCATTTTTCTTTTATAAATGAGAAAAGTTTTTTGTTGTTAAATGAAGTAAGTCCTTTGATATAAATTTCTTAACTTTTTGGTATATTTTTTTACATTAATAATGAAGTAGGTTTCAACCTATTTTTCTCGTTTATATTAAACACAATACAATAAACTCAGTTTAATGAATCATTATGTGTCAAATAAGCTAGGTTATCACAACATTTACAAAAGCGGGTAGCCTAACATTAGACATTAACAATTCTGTTTCGGTATAACAACATATAAAAAGATTCGAATTATATTCTCTCTAATTAACTATAGAATCATATATAAAGATTTAGCATTTCTCATTAATAGTCAGTCAAGCCACGACTTACGAAGTTTTTTTATTATTTCTAATATATGAAAAAACTGGGATAATATTCTCAGTAAATAAATATAAGGAATAGTTTTGCTACTATTAAGCAATATAATATTGCAAATATGACTATTTAAAACATTACAAATTGTATAATTTTCTAAATAATAATTTAGATAATACAATTTGTAATGTTCTAAAAGTGTACATTCATTTTTAAAGAACACAATATTGCACATAATGGATTCTCTACAATATGTAAGTAAAGAACAACATACATAAATACATATTTTACAAATATTTAGTAGCAACATCAAGCTACTCTACGTATATCGTTTAGCAAAACGTTCCTAAATTCCCAGATTCTGTCCTCTACTTGGTCATTTCAGTATCAAATCAGATCTTTTTGCATTCATACTTAGTGTATGTAAACTGCACTTTATAATAATAAACATAAGGTTTAATTTTAAGCGGTGGAGTCGTGTGTAGATGGGTTCGGGATGGTTGTACCGGTGGCTTGTTCCCGAAGTCTTCTGACTTCTCTCGAAGCGTTGGCGAGCTCCGATTGTAACAACATTTCCCTCTCACGTAAACACTTTATTTCGGTTTGCCATGTCTGGAAAAGAGAAAGGTTCAATATAAGTAAATTAGTTTATTTTTGCTCTACATATTTTTCGAACAATAAGATTCAATTTGTACTAGCATTACATGAACAAATATCTGTTGCCAAATCAATTTAAGACGTTGTAACTATGGAAACAAACAACGTTTGTAAACGTCCAAATCTTCCCATTTTACTAGGTATTTATTTGAATGAAAAGAGGCGGTAACATTTATTCTAAGCCAGTGTTGGTAACATTTTATTAGTCTTAAAAATAATAAAAGTGAATACTTACAATATTCTGCTTGAGTAGGTCCAGTTTATCGTTCTTGAGTCGACAGACTTCCTGCCTCAGTAGGTCTGCGTCTCGCGGCACTCCCCCCGCCGCCCCGCAGCCCCCGCAAGCCGCGCCCGCCTCCGCTGATGACATGGACTCTAGACCAGTGTCACTGTCCACGTACACCCCTCCTGTAATACAGGAAAACCTTGTAGATTTATGTTTGCTAAAAATATTATGTGGTTAAAAATCCTGTATCACTAAAGTTTTGTAAAATTAAAAGGGATAGTATATGTGTATACTGAGAACCTATAAGCGTATTGTCACTACTACAGATTTGTTTAATAACAAAGAAGTCTATATATATGAAAAAGAAATTGAGCTCTCTTTATACATATATTAACTCATCGTACTTATCGTAAATCTACTAGCTATAGGTACTGTATGATGCGCTGAGCTTCTTTCCCTTTATATCACTTACAACAACTAGTTACACTTTGTAATGTTACAGAAATTTTCCCCTACTACAACACACTAAACATTTATAAGCATTCGTTTTTATACACAAGGCAACCCCAAATCTAAATGTCATCTCCAAGTACTTACTGTCATCATTGTCAAAGTGATTTCAAAATTAAAATAAATACAAATTATTTTTTATAACCACGAATTTCTAAATAGTTTGATACCAACACATTATTCTATTTTCAAAGACATGTGCATAGAGTACATAATAAGCAGTGTTTTGTTTCCAGCCAAACCAATTTAAATATTATAGAACTATAAAAAAAAAATAACACAGATTACATTTAATTTAGACATTTTATTATAGTCTACTTTCATGCTTGATATATAGACGACATTTTACATAAAATACAGACATATTTAACTAAATAATTTACTTTTTTCTACAGGACTAACCTGTTGCACCTTTACCACAACTCAGCCAGTCCTTGTCGTCTAACAAAGGGAATATAACTTACAATATTACGCCAATAGTTAGGATTATTACTAATTACACAAAATTCCAAGAATGTAAAAGTCAGAATATTTTGATAATCATAGAGTTTTATTTTAGTACAAAAGTCTTTATTCGTCGCGAGGACTTTTAATTCCTTTCCTTTTTGTAGCACCCGAGGCAATAGGAAGTTTAATTTGTTATAATATTAATGTGGTTAAATTATTAATAGTTTACAAAGATAAATTGTTGTCGCAAAAGCTTATATTCAGGATTGTTTATTTGAATAGGCTTTGAATAAATGAATGAATCGTTTGTTTACTTCAAAAAAAAAAGCTAAATACATTTCCATTACATTGCTTGTATTAATTACCTATTTGAGTTTTGTTTTTACTGATAATTATATTCTAAGACTCGAATAAAATTACCTTTTCAGATTTTTCTTTTGGTACCTAATTATTTTTGTGACACCAAAAGATAAATTTCTCATATTTTTATATCAGCTATTTTTCAAAAGAAAACTCTTTCAATAAATACTAACCGAGCGGATCAAGATCGACGGAGTTAAGGCTGGAGTCGTCACTATGGTCCGTGAGGGGAGGGCGCGGGGGGGCGGCTCGTGACGTCACGTCAGGACTGGACTCGCCTGACGCCCCGGATCCTCCAGCTGATCTGACTGACACCGCTGACGCTGTTGATGATGCCACTGACGATTTAGAGCGGCCACTCTGTAAAGACAAAATAAAATTAATTTTAAATAAGATTTTTAATTTGAACGAACTCTGTGCCGTGAGAATTAAGGTCCATGACTACTACAAAGAGATGTTGGTTTCGATTGCCGCTTTAAATCTGGTATTTTCTATTATAGCAAGTACTTTATGTATGTTTATGACGCGAGGTTGCGGTTTCCCGCAGGACAAGTATTGTTTGTGCGATTCACAAATAATTGTTTGAACCTGGTGATCTTTATATTCTTTAAATTGGGGCTTGTATACGTCTCCATGAGGCAGCACAGATTTCATATAAAACAATTTAAAATAACATATTATGTTTATGTAAGCAATATACATATTTACGAACTTTTCAACACTGATCTGTACGAATAAAATATCTTTCAGTATCACATTTTGATTCTGCGAACTAATACCAAAATAGTGGCAAATTACTTTACGTAGGAGTTACGAGTTCAAATCAAACAAGTTTAACATTTAACCTTATCGCAATAAGATATAATTTCCTACTAAAGTAATACATTAGTGACAGTCTAGTACTTACGTTGGGAGTATGAGTTTCATTGGTAACGAACTTATTTTTATTTAAAGTATTCTTGTTGCTATCTCCTGAGAGGTCTGTGTCTACGCTGGGCGATCTGAAATCAATAAAACATAAGTTATAATAATATTATCTGTCTTAGAGTATTACGGGATTGTCTATCTGCTTATCTCGAATGAGGACACGCTTCGAACCCAAAACATGTCCAACATTTATGTGCATGAATTAATTATACTTTGTACCAAAACTAGATGACCCGTTCCCCGCTTCGTTGGGCGGCGAAAAAAACGCGTCCTTTTTTTAACATATTTCATTACTGCTCCACTCCTATTAGTCATAGCGTGATAGCCTATGACACTCCTCGATAAATGGACTATTCAACATAGAAAGAATTTTTAAAATCGGTTCAGTAGATCCAGAGATTACCCCCTACAACGTCACAAACACACAAACTTTACCTCTTTATAATATTAGTATAGATATCCAACAAACTTAACACAAAATTAAAAAAAAAACTCAACACATACCTGACTTTAGTAATAAAGACTTTCTTAACAGTATCGATGAATCTCGCTCCAGGGCCTTCTTGCTTCGGCGTATAATCTGGCTGAGGGGAAACAGCGCCTTGTTCAATCCTCACTCCTGCCCCAAGAAACTCGCTAGTCTTACTCTTCAGATCGTTCACTAGGTTAGACAATAACGATGCTCTTGTTCTCAACTCCAAACGCGCAAATTTCTCAGCTTTGTAACACGCGTTCTCTGCGTTAATTAGTTTTGTCAGTAGGAACTCTTTGAATTCACGACCTTTGCGGAATATTGACGGCTGGGGGAGAGTCGGACCGAAGAATGGTACGTCATCACGGGCGGTGACGGCCACTTTGTACCTGAAATAAATAAAAAGTTTAAATAAGCAAGAGCAAAGAAAAGTTGTCGTAACCTTGTCCTACACCTAGGATAATATGGTGTGCCAGCATCAGGATACAGATCTTGATCTACTAGTTTTTTATTACGGTTTCACAGATAAAAATATTTCTACTTTCGAAAAAGTTAGGTAAATAAAAGGTCCATCGAAGCATGTATTATCATATACTATATAAATATCTATATCTATCATCATTCTATATAAATACTTATCGTCTTTTCTGTTATTAATTAAAATCAGTACCAAAAGATATACCAGGATCTTTACTTTGTATCTGAAACGTTCGTAATATGGACATCAACAAAAATTCATAAAAGCACAGAAGGAAATACGTCTAGTGTTTGTCCATAAAAGCCCCCTAATTACAAAGTCCAGGTTCGTTAGCATATAAATTACTATGAAAATTTCCATTTCACTTTCTAAGCCATTTTCACAAATTTTCTGTATGCAAATAAACGTAAGAAGCAACACAAACTTTATGTTAAACAGGTCACTTGTTAGAAAGATTTACAAAATTTTAAGTTAGTACTGAAATAGAAACAGATTTAAATAGCCGCATTATTATTATAACAACGCATTAAGGACCTACTGCAGGGACCGGCCTCCTCCCGTGACGGAGGGATACATGGCCTACTAATACCACGCTGGCCAAACGGATTGGTATAGGGTTTAATTTCAAGTTTTCCTTCTATTTATTACGTAAAGATAATATTTACGGATAGTCCCGTACCAACGGGGTGAGATGGGGTGGTGACACATTTTATTTTTACTCCGTCACCACATATACTCACAACAAATAGAATAACCGTATACGTTAAATAAACATCTAATCCAGTAGTCGCTTTTATTATTTTGAATAAAACAGAAATAGCCAGTAGATTAATGGTTTGTAGGTACGTACAGAAATATAGGTCTTTTATTTTGATAAGCAAGTTAGCGTTACAAGCCGACCGTTAAATCTCTAATTGGTTCTGGACTGTTATAGTCGCTATGAAGTTGTTACCTAAGCTTAACTAGTAGGTATAACATGTTGACAAAATATTTATAACGAATTATTAATTAACTAATATTATTTGTGTAGTAGTTTAGTGAAGCCACAATGAAGGAGGCTTAATGTCCACGCAAATAGCAAACCTTTGAGTACAAGAAAGTGGTTTATTAATCTGGATTTTTTATTTATAACATGTACTTATATATTTGCTTATCATGCTTACCGCATGATAGGCGTGAATTTATGGTTGTGTGTAAGAATCTATGCTTATCAAATATGTATTGTTTATAGTACTAGCCCTGCTTATGTCCTTGTGGAAGCCCATCAGATCTTTAGTAGTAAATACAGCTAAATAAGATGTAAATAAAACAATATTTACCTGGTCTCCCCACCGGCCGTTTCCATGTGTGTGACAACAATGAACGCGTGAAGGAAATGGGATGCAATCATATCTGGGGTGAAGGGAGTTGCTTTCTCCTGGAAAATAAAACATTACACATTAATATCCTAATATTATCGCTTTATTTCTTTGAATGTAAATTGATTTTAAAAGGAGAATTTGACTATTTTTTTTCTGCCTACCCCGGACGGTACAAGGCGTGAGTTTACGTATGTATGTAGAGTTTGACATGATTTACTATCAAGAAAGTTTCACTAGTTCACTATAAACACTACTATTCTATTTTTATTAAAATATGGAGTTGTCTAGTTTAGAGTTTACACCAGCAGCCAAAGCATTAATTTTTGCTTAGTTAAATAGCCATTACTCTAAAAAAAGGGCTCAGTCGCAGAACGTACCTTTCGCAAAATGCACCCCGTGCGCAAAACGTACCTTTCTCATAATGCACCTTTCGCAAAATGCACCCTTCTCATAATGTACCTTTCGCAAATTGCACCTTTCTCAAAATGCACCTTTATCTTATTAAACCGTACGTAGTTTACAAAATGTACACTTATCTATTGCAAAAGATATTCTTTTATTCGGTTTCCATACAATCGTGTTCCAGCTAAACTATTGCAATACATAATATTATTTTATGTGTCCTAGGTTAGATTAGAACTGCGAACCGACTCGCTATTGTTTTACTTGCCCATTACAGATAGATTTTTATTGTCAAATTCGACTCAGTAGTTGCAATTAAATAGGTTAAGTTAATAATATTAGTAAGAGATAAAAGGATTTAGTTTATCTGGATATCGTTTGTTTGAATTACAAAAATTTTGATTTGAAAAATCTGGATATTCTTTGTCTGGATTTCAATAACTGTATTTCAAATTGTGACATGCAAATATTAATGAGATGCATTAAATGCATCCCTATTATGTACCTAACCGTATTTTGTGCACAGTAATACAATAAGATAAAGGTGCATTTTGAGAAAGGTGCATTTTGCGAAAGGTGCATTATGAGAAAGGTACGTTTTGCGCACGGGGTGCCTTTTGCGAAAGGTACGTTCTGCGACTGAAGGAAAAAAAGCAATACTTGAAACGAACATCTAGAAACCATGCGTCCTTCTTATAGGACATGTGTCATACACAAAACAAAATCATCTCAAGATATAATCATCATCATCATCATATCAGCCAATCGACGTCTACTGCTGGACATAGGCCTCCTCCAAGTATTGCCACCTTGTGCTAGGTATAATAAAAGACAAGTATTCAAGCAAGGAATAAACTTTTCAATAACACCATAAACAAAGCAACAAATATTACCTGAAACACGATGGCGACAATGTCGTTGCCAACATGTCGCTTCCTCTGCAGTTGTTGCGCGTCGCCGGCCGTGTGCGGGAGTAGGGGGGCGACGTGGAACATGATCTCACGGTTGTGGTACTGTTCGTATACAGCTTCGGATCCCGTGTGACCGTTTATTATGTCGAGACCACCTCGGTAGCCTGAATAAATAAAAAGAATAATAATTATTAAACTACTTTTTAAAAAATTACCCCTCCTGCACTAGGGCACTGTGTCGCGGGGACTTCGGAAAAATCAATTTAACGGAGGCCAAAACATACTCCCTGAGTTTAGATGTTTTGGCCTTCAAAGTATTGTCAATCGCACAAAGAATTTTCCTACGTGAGATTCGAACCCGCAGCCTCGTGCAAGTCAGCCTTCGAAACCTTGTGTTAAGTCCTAAGTTAACATTCAAGTTTCCCTCAGTCACTAAAGGAGGCATGTGATATATATAACAGGCTGGTTTGATGTAATACCTAATTCTTCACAAGACATAACTTTTCACATCTGTCATCATAATATAATACATAATATCACGTAGTAACCTGAATACGAAACGAAATAACGTGAAGATTATTTCACTTAATTCACAAAAATGCTATAAATTTGCCCTACATATTTACGAAAATGCAATACTGCATTGCAGCCAAGAGTAAATAACTTATGCAATAAGTGTATTATTTCCATACAACCTGTATTTGCTCTTGGCGTGGGATTAAGGCCGAACTATCCCGTATTCCAGAACCTTAAGGTTAACATATAGGCACGATGCCATCGATGCAAAGTTTTCTGTGCCAATGTACAGATAATAATGCCTTTATGACCTTTCACGGATTTCTTGACACAGAGGGCTGTCAGTGTCATGGGCTTGTCAGACTCAAACTGACTAAAACCATACGTCCTTTTCGGAGGCTCCCGGTAAACCTCCCTACCAGTAAAACCTCCGAAAATGCTAATACTTAAATATTTTTTTACTACCAATTTCATTTGTAATTTGACAGCTGCGGTAATACGCCGGGCACGATTTCAGCTTACATGCATTATGTCCCAGCTTCAAATTCCCGACATTATCACCATTTTTTTTCCTGGATGTTTATTGTATCCCTTCAATCTATGTTTACACAGGGCCATAATCCTTAGAGCGGAATTTGTCTTATCAAAAATAATTAACAATACCTTTATGATCCTTTAGTTTGATCTTCTGTCCAAGCATATCTAGGAACTCTTCGAAGGCTGGTGATATTTCGTTGTTGCCGAATAGTTGTTCTTCTGTCGTTTGACCATGTGCTTGGTATAGGACACCGAATTTGAAACAGTTTACTAATACATGTTCGTCGTAGGAGGCTATTAATGATGACGCGTTTAGACACATGACTGCCGTGAAATTGTCAATGTTCACTTGTTCGTTTAACATTTTTGCCATTTTGAGTGGTGAGGGCATTATTCCTGATCCTGTAAATTAAAATATAAATATTGTTAGTCCAAAATATTTAAAAAAATCAAATTTAAGCCCTAACTTGGAGAGGTCATGCTGTTTTTAGCAAAAATAGATTCCCTTAGATCAACTAAAAGCCACCTTCTCACTTCAATAATTTAGCAAATCGTCAATCTAGAACCCCGGTTACCTTAATCCTCAGTAACAAGACACATTTTCCAAATAAAATGTTCAGCCAGATGTATAGGTAAAGGTAACACCGTACATAATTCTGTTTGAATTTCAAGTCCGACGAAGTACTGAAAGTCTTCAATCCCTTCTTCCCTAAGTTCGGTTGTATTCGAAATCTCCAACAGCTAATCAATTTAATACTTGAAAGTCTTTCAATGAATAAACAACCTTATCAACCTAACAATAAATATCAATTTAGTTTAATAACTTACTAGTGGTGGGTATAAGTCCATGCATAGTTTCCGTACGAAGCCTCAACAGTATCCGCGTGTGGTCCTGGCCAGCCATGTGTTCATTCTTGAGGGACATTACTACTGGACCAAGGTTCTCGTCTGATCCGACCAGGTTTATGTGTTCCTGTAACCAAATAGAAGAAGATTTTTAGGTTGAGTACAACCATAGTAAAAACCATAATACAAAGAAAATAACATATTAACAAGTTGCTTATCCCCCCAGTACCCACAATATTATATGAAGAAAATGTCGAAAAAGGAATCATAGCTTTTGTATAAATACTCGTACTTCGCTAGAAAAAAAGATTCTTTTGCTTATGAAATTGTCTATAAACAATAGGGTGAAAAGTTACATCTTCTATTTTAACCACCTCGGTAACAAATGGAATTTGAATTCCAGTAGAAGATTTATTATTATCTTGAGCTTGGAATTAGAACTACTGTGTTCGTTAATTACATCGGAGTTGTAATTTAGAAATAAAATATATTTATGTAGATAAAACACAAAGTTATATTTTCATAAATAAATAAAATATAATACTTATAAATATTAATTATTTCTACTAATGACATTAAAAACGAGTCACGGCAAAACTTGATAATGCAAATGGCACAATGTTACAGGAAAAGTCGTGCTAATTAGTAATGTAATAACAAAACTAATATTGACAGACGAAGAAACAGTAAAATATCCATCAGCCAAGCCCCCTATAGAACCAGTAATGGATTAAACTAGATTCGGATATGGTTACGGATGTGACGGTATTGTTCGGTATTAAAATCACATTTTAAGTAGCTTTTAAATTGAGTTTAAGAATACACCTAACTAATGTAACTTTTTATTAACAGGAAATATAATGAAAGCTGATTGACTGACTACACTGTTAAGCAAATATGATAGACAATTAAATATAAAACAAACTCTTACCCAACCTATCCCTAGAGTTTGGAAGTCAATAGGTCAACCTTTGTAAGCAAAAAATTTTGTAAGCATTCCTGTGTATGAAGATACCCTTTTAGTATAACTAAAAGGGTATCTTCATACACAGGAATGCTTACAAAATTGTTTGCATCTAAAACTAACAAGTAAAGTTGTCAATCCTTTTCCAAATCTGGGTGATTTAGAACACCGATAACGGATATCCGAGAGTTTCAAAAACAGATACGGAGTTCCATAACCTCCCTAATAGAAACACAGTCAAGGTTGTTTTAAGGGTGGCCTAATCATATTTACGTTAATGGAATTTTTATAGTTGATGTATTCCTCAATAAATGATTAGGGACCACTATTATATTATATTGTCCCTAACATTAAATTAATCTTAATGTATTAGATAATATTAAGTATTTATTGCATATACCCCGCTGTTATTCATAAAAATACTAGGTAAATAAATTAAGCAATAGTTCCTAATATTAGCAAGATCATCTTTTGTATACCTATATATTATTATAATTCATACATACTTATATAAATAAACTCTCGCCTCATTCCCTTACGGCTAGGCGTCAACTAAATACATCCTTAGAATACTGCTTCACTTCGTCTACAATTAAAATCAAAACCAAAAAACTTGACTTGTAATATTAAAGGATTCTAAATTGAAGACATTAAAATGGCGAACTTGATCTAATGACATTTAAATTAGACTCAAACGAGCAATGATTGCAAGAATCAGGGCACTTGTAGGTGATGTCATTTTGCACATTAGAAGGAATTGATTTTTCCACGCCTACGATAAAAGAATAACGAACAATGATTGAATCTTACATCCTAACATCATATCCGCCCATTAATGTCCCACTGCAGGGACGGGCCTCCTCCCGTGACGGAGGGATACTTGGCCTACTAATACCACTCTGGCCAGACGGATTGGTATAGGGTTTAATTTCAAGTTTTCCTTCTTTTTACTTCGTAAAGATAATATTAACGGTTAGTTCCTTAGTCGGTGTTTACGACACCCATGGGATGAGATGGGGTGGTGATATTGTATTCTTACTCCGTCATCACACAGACATTACCTAACTATCCTAACGTTTAATGGAAACCTCTTTTGATGAAAATAACAACTTAGGCTATTAAAACGACTTTGTCTAACCGATTAGTCTTATTTCGAGGTTTCCTTTATTCAACTGTTTTATAGTTCTCTTTTTATTGTCACTAAATACACATAAATAAATAAAGACGTTAATGGTTCTTGTAGCGTCAGAGATTATGTCAAGCTGGCGAGACGGTTTGGAAGTGACCAAAGCTTTGTAAGAAGGCCTATTTAAAGTTTTAAGTATCAAAACTTTAAGTCACAGTAACACATAGATACCTACGCCTTCTCCTACAACAAGAGCGACCCACCCGAAAGAACCTATGAAAACCTTAACTTCAGACCTATTTAAGAAACATGGCCTTCCTAAAGGACATGCCCTTATATAAATCACGTAGTAACTAGTCATTAAAACACACCTTTGTAGCGTATATTAGACGATACAACACAATGGGCTTTAACTATAAACTTAAGCAATATATTATCTATTCAAACTAACAAACAATTAGCCTCTAGTAATAAATTGTATTGCAAAAGCAAACGCAATCAAAAACGCTATATTTAACGACCTCAAGGTCCAAATTGAAAAGTTTTATTAGCCATGGGAGATGTTAATTAGCTATACGCATTGTAATAAAGACCTTGACAACTTAAGACCCTCATTTTTTTATTCCCATGCAAGTCTAATGTCTTCTGTGAAGGACATAACTATTGTCATTAAAACAATGCTGTACTATATAAATAAACAAAAGAGTAGCGCAAGATAAAATACATTTGAGACAGATAAAATCGTCTTGTATTTAAAGCAGGTCGTTTACTTCATTGCAGGGTAAAGTCTCCACTATTGGAGGTTAAAACAACGTTCCTTTTTCTTTAAAGAAACTGAGTGAAGTCTACGACACCCTCAGTATAAGATGTGGTGACATTTTGTATTCTAAGCCCGTAACCAGATGACAAAACTTAAAAAATTCCCAGTAAATTGTTCTCCCATTAAAACATATTTAAATAAACAAACTGTAATTAAGCACCTATCATATTTCAGAATCGTAAACATAGTTCAAAGAGCACAAAATCATTAGCTATACCCACATTAAAGTACTTAGAAATCGATTGACAAGAAAAAAAATATAAATCGTACCCTTCCTAAATGATTACAATCATTACGGTCGCTTCGACGTTTTTTTTAAGGAATATCTCAAATTTATTGCATGTCCTTTTAGGAGCCACAAAGAGGCAAATTGAAAGCTAAAGATGGTAATTGAAGGGACGGGGGTTAATGTCCTTTTCCGAACTCACTGATGGATTACGCCATTTTAGATGAAATCAGACGATTTATTTTTCAATTTGTGAAGTGTTATTTCTTATTCATCGGATGTTGAAGATTAGGCAACTTGTTTTGATAAGGCTTTATTCATATTAGATTGTTTGATTACCAGGAAAATGTTAATAGTGTCCTTCTAAAAGGACAGAGCAAAGGTATAGGCCCCGCCGCAAATTATTAGCCCCGCGGATGCATAATGTACATATAAATATTTCTTTGATTTCTTCCTAAGCACATTATATAATTGTACTAAAGAAAGGACAAGATAGTACCGAAGCTACAAAGTAAGAAAATTATGGAAATTGTAATTAAGTTTCACCATATAGCTGGAATGCTAAATACAATATATAAATAAACAATGATACCTATTTCATCAATTATATTATTAAGCTCGTTAGGAGCAAAAATAATAAAACCAAAATAAAACTCTTAAAAGTTTTCAATTTATAAACTCATATCATTGATCTTTTGAGTTCGTTCACAACGATGTCTATTTTAAATAATAAATTATATTTGCCAAAAAAATATTCAGTCAAAGTTTCAAGAATCAATAAAGTCAATGCCTCATAAAGTTCCAGTTGTTCTCATCGACCTTCGTCTGAAACAGATCCGTTCTCAGTTACATTTCTCATTTACAGCATCTTCGCACGATTTATACAGAGTACCCTAGGAAGGCGTCAAAACGTAATCATTTCTTAGCACCGTCATACTTTACCCGGGAAGAATTGTCCCAAATCAATTTTACTGTATAAAAGAAAGCATTCTCTTATTCTTTCAATTTTTCTTTTGTCGCGGACATCTGTCATCGTCACAGATTCAAACGAATCGGTAGAAAAAAATAATCATTTATTGATGATTTTTTTCGCTTCAACAAAAGCGTTGATTACATTGACCTTTTCTTTATAGTAAATCCATTTGTACTCCGTAAAATTAGCGTCCACAATCTAGAAATTTGTTTGTGATTGTGAAACAAGACTGGATTATAAAATAATGAAAATGTTAACGACTTCTCACAAAAGGTTGTATCGAAATTTTAATCCTCCGTACATCTATTTATAATAGGAGACCTTTTCAGGTTTAACGTAAACATTTTGATAAATTTTGCTATAACATTTAATATTACCGGTGATATCCCTTGGAAGGTTTTACGGTAGTATGTGATCGCCTTTGGCAGGATGTATTTACACGTCAGTACGGTACTGGTATCGGCTTAGTGATCGTAGCATCGCATTCATCTAGCCTAACCCTTGCGGTGTCACAATGGCCTATCAACATTGCCGGATTGGCGCGGTAACTATTGCAATATTTTATGTAAATTGTGTGAACGCAATGCAAATTATAAACCTTTTTTATATTCTACAACATTGCATAAGTTTTGGCTAATATCACTATAAATACGTGTCCAAATACCAAATGGCACTATTATGTTATAAAACACGCAATTTTAGCTCTAATGTTGCGTGTTAGAGAAGTAACAGACAGAGATTTATTATTTTTATATAATTACAACTAAGAGTAACGTTTTTTTTTGGTGCCAACGTCATTTCTATGAATCTCAATAGATGTACAAGAGAAACCTTGACTTGAGTGCATTACACCTTCTAAATTCTTTCCTTTAAAGAATATAATAGTAGTTTTTTAAGAATTATTAAGTAATAAAACATCGTAAAACTGCCGCACTAATTATATTTAAATTATTCATGTATAAAAGATGAGTTAAACGAATACTTTTTCGTAAATTCCGTAACGACGCGCCTGTTAAGATATGTAAGAGTGATAGCGAGTACAAACGTGTGTAGGGACTCAAATTGCTCTACAATACGGTAATCAGTAGAATCTACACGAGGTTGAGAACTTGGCTCACTGGGCGTGAAGCCAAACCGTTCCGCGTAGCTGAGTCCTACCGCTTTTTCCCACTGTATGTCGTTGCTAAGTATTTTTACGTAATGAGTCTTGCCCTTAATCAGCGGTTTGTTCTGCATTTAACTTTGTTTTTTTTTTAATTTTTGCTTGACCAGCCCTACTCCTTGTATTATAATGTAGTGGTCTGGATCTTTGTTTTAAATGAACTTATACTCATTTACACACTTTATTTGTGTCCCATACATAGCAAGAATGAGGACGGATAACAAATAAGTACCTAAATAAATAGGACTGCTTTGTAAAATTTGCCGTGTCAATAATTCAGTATTTGATTTTGAAATTTTATGAGAAATACACAAAATTTAATATCATCGTGTTTAAATATAATTTTAATTATTTAATAAAATTACTTAATTTAATTGAAAATATTTCCAGGCATTTGTTTATTTATTTTCAAAATCTCTTTCTCTTAAGATGTTGATGTTGGCAGAATCATGGGTTAACGACGGAGTCAGTAATTAAATAAATATTTTATTTTTCATTATTGTAAAAAAACCCTTAATTTATCCATTCAAATTATTATTAATCATATTATGAAAACTGTCATATGATCAAAGTTGAAAATTATGAGGATTCGAAATGCTACGAAAAACGAATAAAAAGTGTGCCTATGGGCGTGGGTATGGGAAAGTTCACACGTGGCTGTAACTGTACCGATGTTGTAGAGCGAACACAGACATGAGCGGTAGCGACTTTTAGTTATTTTTAACTAGCGACCCACCCCGGATTGGCACGATTGCAAACCGCTTGAAAATACGTTACAGCGACAGCGTCTTTGTTTTATACTAAGCAGAGATTGTGATGATGAAGAGCGAATATTTAAATAATACATTAATACAATTTAAACTCGATATGTAGTGTCTAGTCTAGTCACGTCTCTGGGTAAGTGCTCCTAGAAATTTAATATCTAAAAATGATATACAATTTTCCGTAAAAAAGGTCAATTAAATTAGTAAGTAATACTTTAGACACCTACCACGAATACTCAACCTAATTTTTACTGAAATATCTAAGTAAAAAGTAGTATAATTAAGTAGACGAATTATTACAAAATAACATAAGCAAATACGGCGTGTATTTGGGATTATTTTCGGTATTTTCAGAAGGTTTAAGTGGAAGGTTACACTAGCCTTTGAGACTTAATGGCTTATGTTTACGGTAAGCAGTGCCTTCGCAATGCTCTGGCATTTCTTACGTTTATGAGCGACGTTAACCACTTACCAGGTAGACCGCTTATTCTTCATAACATATCCTCATCCTAACGTTTTGTCTGACATTGTACATTGGCTCTATGAAATATAGATCGCTTGGTATGATGTAGCGCGTTGATAACATTAAAATGGAATGAAAATTACTATAGCCGTGTGAAATTAAGTAATCTACAATAATTAACAAATACAATAGATACTAAAGGATGAATGAGTAAATAAAGTTTGTATAGACTAGAGTGATACTTTTTTGTTTGTTTATAAAAAGAGTAAGACAAGAACAGTTGATAAAACATTCATTTAAAGTAGAATTTAACGGTTGATGTATTCCAATTCATTGATTATAAGAAAGTACGTATTGAGATACTATGTCTTTATCATCATCATCCTATAAACGCCCACTGATGGACATAGGCCTCCTCCAAACGTTTCCACCCTGCGCGGTCTTGTGCCTCCCTCATCCATCGGCAAATTGTATGTCTTTATCGCTGAGTGAAAAATGGTGAGAGATTAAATATTAAACGACAGTACTTTTTTCGATATTTAAAAATTCGAAGCGTGCTCAATATTTACGTCCTGTCAAAAAATAGACCTTACGCGCTAAATATGTAATGAAAAATCCTGGCAAATTGCTCGAATTGTATAGATGTGGGTCGCAGATAAATCAAATTTCTGGAATTTTGGTTTCTGGTTTCATGCACCAGAATTATAAAATCATTAACGCAAAATTTAAGAAGTAATTTTTTTAAAATCTTTATTAATATGTGCATTTCTTGATCTTGATAAAGGTTTATATAAAGGACATCGACATTGATGTGACAACAGAAAAACTTCACATTCAATTATGTCAAGGGAAACGTGATAAAGTGGAACCGACATTTAAAAAAAAATATTTTCAACTTAAGAGCATGGTGTACAGATAACACATCAACCTAGACTTTATACTTTACAAGCATAGTAATAAGATATATTTTTGAATAAAAATGTATAGTTTCATGAGTTCATGTATCAACCTAGACCGTATACTTTAATCCCTTGTAATAAGAACTATTTTTGAATGAAAGTATACAATTTCATGTGCGTATGAATAAACAGTATTGCACGTGGTGTCTGCAAGGTCCTTGAATAACATTACATCAGTTTGCGACAACGACAGGAAATAGTAGTAAACATTATATTTTTATCGTGATTTTATACTTCCAATATATAATTTCGTTGAATATTAAATCAATCTTTTTGCCGGCTTCTTTTATTAATGGTCACATGACTGCAAAGAAAGCAAAAAAGAAAAACTTTATATCAAACCCTATACTAATTTCTTTGTCTAGAGTGGCGTATTAGAAGGAGGGAAATGTTTTTCACTCGTTTATTGATTATGTATGTCCGTTCAATTGTGTTTGACTGTTATCTAAATGGCTGGACCGAATGTGCAGTTTCAGGGGTTATTACATATGTAAGGTTATTGCCTCTTGATTACAATGTGTTCTAGTATAACCTGTATCCATTAGCAGGATAAAACAAGCATCTCCGTAGAGCTCATTAAAAATATTTCCGTAGAACCATGACATCATTTTAGAAACTAAATACCAAATTATGTTTATGCACCGCAAAAAAAAAAAAGATGTTTAATAGTTATTACATAATTCCTCTGCACATCACTTAAGTTTCATAAGACTATTCCAATTTAAACAGTAGGCACTCTTTTCAACAACAACTTACAATCCACAAGTGAGAAATCAAGATTATTTTGAAGCAATTTATTCATACAAAAATAGGTCATACACACATCAGGGATTAACTAAAGATGGCGTATTACATTTCAAAGAGATATGTTCGTGTATCACCGACTGACAAAGAACTGTTGGCAGTGTAACAAGGCGGGCTTATTTCAATGATAGTAGACAGCGTGGCGCACATGTCAGATGTGATAAGTCAGATGTATGTTTCTTACTCAATCACGCTTAAACGGCTGAACCGATTTGGATGAAATTTCGTATGGAGGTAGTTCGTATTCTGAATTATCATATAGGCAAAAAATAATGCAGGTGGAGCCGAGGGAAAATACTAATAATTTTTAATGTAATATTCCTGTCACATTCATACTATGGGTATCTACAAGAAAACGGATTAATATACTTACTTAAATACTTTTTTGTAAATACATATGATACATAGCAAACACCAAGCCAATGCCATTCATGCACACTAAAATTTGCATTAAAAGTGAATCGAACCCGAGACCTCAGCGTACTATATATAACCTCTACGCTACATCGTCATCATTGCACCAACATAATATTTTGTAACCACTTTTATTTATTCTCACACACAGTGAAAGTAGCAATGGTCACGATAATCTGGGTTTGATTTGTGTGACTCTATTTATTCTTTTAGGCAATAAAACGTGACTTTGCACACGATTTGTTCTGTTTCTCGAAGTCAATGTTGTTGTTATAACAGCTTTTGTAATGTGTATTAGTTATTTAGACTGTTATTCATTAGCTTTGGGACAAGTTACCTACAACTAAAGGAGAAGCAAAGTAGATCATAAGACTTTGTAGGAAAAAATCACCATTATGATGACCAGATGGTTATAGTATTAGTGGTGTAGAATCTAGTTGGTGCATTGGAGGTCTAGAGATAGATTCCTGTTTAAGTCAAACATTTGTATGCGTGATCAAAGCAGTTTGATTTAGCCTGGTTGTTTATATGATTGAAATGCAATTATTTACAAAAACAAAACAGCGCTTGCTGAAAATATTTACGGGAGGCTATAAATTGATGTCCAAGTCCAGCAGTGGACATCAATTCGTTGACATAATGGTTTACGAAAATAAGTAAGTATAAAGTTATAGTCGATAGTAGAAGTAGCAGATAGACTTTACTTAACACTTTAAGTAAAGCCTTAACTATTGAAATAGATGTGAATGGACTAGACAGTCTTTAACTTAATAACGCTACTTTGTACAACAGCACTTAAGCTGATCGCTTTTTCTTAAGAAGTTGGTCATGTCTATTTATCTATACATAGGTAAGTGTTCTTTCCAAAAGTTTAAAGTACATTTTTATACCACTGTTAGTGGCATCATGTATTTTATACTCGGGGATATAACTGGTGATATACTTTAGAATGAGCAAGAGCAAAGGAGGTTTTGTATAGATCGCAGAACTTGGCGCTTCATAGTCTCCGCCTATCATCATATGAAAGTTTATGTGTGTAAGTAGTTTGACGGCCTCTGTGGCGTAGTGGTTATATAACATGACTGCTACGCAGAGGTCTCGGGTTCGATTCCCCGTCAATGCAATTATTTGTGTGCGTGAACATGATTGTTTGCATTGGTCTAAGTGTTTCTATGTATAATAAGTATGTATTTACAAAAAAAAAAGTATTTAAGTATGATTATCCGTTGTCTAGTACTCATAGTACAAGCTTTGCTTAGTTTGGGACTAGATGGCATTGTGTGAATGTGTCAGGAATATATACCAGGAAAATCTACATGAGTTCCCGACGGAAGCCCTACGTCCAGAGCGGGTAATGTCATGACTATTATTTACTAAAAACCGCCTTGGTTTTATAGTTACATAGAGCATAGAAATATTTTCTTAAAAGTACACTTTTACCTATATAAACAAGTTAAAGTATCACGGTATGGTAAAACCTCTTTAAATAAACAAGTAACACAAATACTTACCATGCCAAGGAAGAATCGCCTGTAATATTTAGCGGTGTCATCTGTGTCAATGTTATGCCGCCTGGCAGCTTGGCGTGGCGTGCCAGGTTGTGTGCGGGGCTCGGTTTCTTCGCCATCGGAGGGAGTGTCCTCTAACCCGTCAACCCAGTAGCCTGTTGGAGGTAGGACTACCGCTGGTGGGGTTCCTGGAAAAGAAATATGAGAATTAGATATCTATTGGGTGTTAAGTTAAATTACGTATTATTAAGTAAAGATAATGAAGTAAATCTAAAATAATATTATTTAATAATCTTTCAGGTTATTATGAAATACTCAAAATTACTTAAAATTCATTATTAAGATTCGTTTAAGGAATATAGTAATAGCCCGTAGTTATATTTATTTTATGTTTTAATGAGACTAGAAATTTCTTTACTTAATATAAAAAAAAACATTTATTTTCAAATTGGTTCCAAAGAAATACCTACATTAGATAATTTGAAATATTATCTTAAAAACATGGAAATCAAGTACCTAAGCCAAACATTCAGCTATGAAGTTACTTTGTTAGTAACTAAATTATTCGATAGAAACAATACACCATAATTGGCGACCAAACAATTGAGACACGCAACAAAAACATGTATTTTATCTAAATAATGCTTCAAGGAAGTCACGACAAATAATAATTACTTTAGTTGTGATTCTATGAAAAGTTGGATAGACCTTCGAGATTCGATAGTACCCAAGGTTGCTATTGTCAAATATTACCTTTTGATATCTTATATACCTAAGTAATAACTATACGGAGAACCCGTAAGAATACACCAGCCCATCTTATTGGCCAGAATCGCAAGTATTGCATGTCCTAAAGTCGATTAAAATTGCTTAATACAGAGTCACCTAGGTCTTATCTAAGGATAGTTTTGACTCTTGAAACCAATAATAAATATATTCATTATCAACATAATAAAATAATATCTGTACACTGTGTCTTGGATTTCCAACTACTGCCCTGCTCTTACTTTGCATAACTAGAATTAAACAGTAAAATTATTGTGTTTTTTAAACAGTAAAACACCCTATAAAATAAGATTTTCCTTGTCATACAATATTAATTACAAAACAGCAAATAATTAACCATCGACAAACAATGGAAAGATCCCCTAGGCCTTAAGACCACATCTAATTTGAAACAAGCTCGTGCCATAGTCTAGACTTGTCTTTGTCCATTTT
Source organism: Schrankia costaestrigalis (assembly GCA_905475405.1). Lineage (NCBI taxonomy): Eukaryota > Metazoa > Arthropoda > Insecta > Lepidoptera > Erebidae > Schrankia > Schrankia costaestrigalis. The sequence goes on along the minus strand of FR997843.1, from coordinate 8,538,242 downwards.
TTTTTTCATGAATGTCCTGCATACTCATTGTTCCCTCTGTCCCCTTTGAAAGGACGTCCCCATTACACTGAGTTGTATGCAAACTGTTCAATTCATACACGGAAAACTACACTAGGTAAAGTTATTTTTTAATGTTTATCTACAATTTTTTTTAATTTAATGAAACGCAAATCATTTATTATACAACTAGAATGAAAATGAGGCAAATATCATAACAGCCCATTATTGTCCCACTGCAGGGACGGGCCTCCTCCCGTGACGGAGGCATACTTGGCCTACTAATACCACACTGGCCAGACGGATTGGTATAGGGTTTAATTTCAAGTTTTCCTTCTCTTTATTTCGTAAAGATAATATTCACGGATAGTCCCTTAGTTGGATTTTACGACACCCATGCGATGAGATGGGGTGGTGACGCATAGTATTCTTACTCCGTCACCACACGGAGAAAGAATTTATGGCAAATATATTATGATGTGTTAAAAAAAACATTAACTTTTATGGAGAGTTTGTTTCATTAAAACTACGTCAGAAACTTGCAAATAAGTAACTTAGCACAAATGTAAAGTAAGATAAAGTGGGGACTAAGAAGGTACATTGTAAACTATATGTATTAATATTAATTGTCAACCATTACGATATCTTATAATATACAGCGTTTACATTTTTGTCTCTCATGTTCAGAGGAAATGTAGAAAATATACGAATATAATAAGATAAGGGTGCTATGCAACGAGAAGCGAAGCATCACTGGAGATTTCCAGGCAGGTGGTACGTTTAAAAACTCAACGAAATAAACAAAATAGCTTTTTTGACTTAATTTTGACACCAGTCTACTAATTAAAAACCTTTTACAAATTAGTTGCTCGTCTCCCAACTTCAAAAGAGTACAAAACACTATAATCTACCTCTATATTAAATAAACTCTTCCTTATTTACATTTATCTAATTGCGACGAAAGCATGTTTTCGTTTGCAACCCAGTAAGTCTGTAATTAAATACGAACTAATATAACATTATAAGAGGGAATTACAGGGTCGACACCGTAGATTCCCTTATTTTGAGTCGAGAGAAAACCGCAATTGCCCTGATTTCCTAAGATATAGTTGCAGTAGCGTTTCACCATTTCATTTAATTAATGTTTGAATCAGCCAACTAGTGGAAAGCCATTTTAAAAAATTTCTTCTTTTTTTGTTTTGGAATTTTCGTTCAATAGTAGTTGGCTGTTTCGTATATTCGGCATTTGTAATAGTTTTATTCATGGATATAAAAAATATTGTTTTCTTATTGATACACAACAATGTCCTACTGCTTTGGGCCTGGACTGGATAGGCCATCTTCAATACGTACGAAATTAGCTGGCCAGGCCCGACAATTAATGGTTTATAAAAAAAAAACTTTTGTCTTTTACAGCACGCGATAGAAAACAATGCTATTATTTTTTAGGACCCAAGGAACCGTGTGCTGCAGTAACTATTTACAAACATGAAATTAATGAACACAAAGTACAACCAGCATGTCAAGTCTCGTACTTTAAAATCATTAAATATTCGGTTAAGTTAACTTTAAACTAAAGTGAACTTAAGCGAATTTTTAACAATTTTAAGGAAGGAGAATTGACATGCAGATTAATAATAATCATTTTGTGAATACCACTAACAATAGTTTTGGGTTCGCACCCGTAACCTCGTTCACAGGACTCTCATAGACGGCCACTTTGCCATCAAAGTAGATTCCACAAATACTAATCATATACTTTTAATATAACATTATCAGATACTTAAATCTAAAGTAGAATACTTTCACATCTTTCTTTCTTTCAAACATTTTCTTTACTTTCTCTCGTCTAAAATGTATTATTGTACACAATGATGAAAGTTATTGTGTATTACAAAAGAGTAACAAAATTATTCGTGTACTTACATACTTGTAAACACGAAATGAATAAGTCATAAACCAATTTTGTTTACATGCTTTCTTTAAGAGTTACGTATAAAAATAGAACTACCTACCTATTCTACTTCCTACTACTGTATTTACAGATACTTGGTGTCACCACCCCAGGTTTTTTAGCATTCATCATAACAGCCCATTAATGTCACACTGCAGGGACAGGCCTCCTCCCATTCCGGAGGGATACTTGGCCTACTAATACCCCGGTGGCCAGACGGATTGGTATAGGTTTTAATTTCAAGTTTTCCTTCTTTTTATTTCGTAAAGATAATATTGACCGATAGTCCCTTAGTCGGTTTTGACGACACCCGTGGGATGAGATGGAGTGGTGACATATTGTATTCATATTCCTTCACCACACGGATAGTGATATTTGTACTACCCAAATTAAATTCCTGTAATTTTGTTGTATCCCAAACTAGTAATTCAGCTCAACTTTCTTTGACGTCTGTAGTTCGTAGTCTGTACCAACCACTTGACAAGGCAACTAATTAAAAGTTTCGACCTACTTAATTATGTTTTAAACGTTCCTAATGCCCGATTTACACATCGACAAGTACAGTAGCGAGTTAAGTAGTAAGTTGCTGATTAAGTTGATTTAAATAGATCTCCATCCTATTTTTTGGCAAGTTAAGTTGGCGAGACGCGAGAGAGGGGGCTAATTCGTACTTAACTTGCCAAAATATAGGATGGAGATCTATTTAAATCAACTTAATTTTAAAATTCTACTTAACTCGCCACTGTACTTGTCGATGTGTAAATCGGGCATAATACAAAATCTCATTGCAATGGTTTACAAAACGGATTTAGGGTAGAGAATGGACGACTTAATTATTTAAAATTACCGGTTTTTCTATCGGAAGTAAAAATATATAAAACACTTTTTATATTTAGCTTTACATTTTAGACTATTTGAACTAAAACTAAATTAAATTAACATTAAAACCTTCCTCTTAAAACCCTCTATCTATTGGTTCAAATCGCATTAAAATACATTCAGTAGTTTACAAGATTTAACAACACATACATACATAGAAAGGAGACGGTTTAATTTTAATACTGTGTGAATGTTTACATTGGTTTGTGAACAGCAATTTTACGCGGTCGACCTTAAGTTGAGTATCTAATTGTGTTATAAACGGGTCAACAGTCCTTTTATACGTTGAGCCTTGGTGAGAATTTTAATAGACATAAAAGTCTAGCTGAAAAATCGCAGGAACGTCCTCTCATAATATGTAAGTACTCGTATAAAAATTTGACCTAGACCTATCATGTATCACTCTGACCTGCATGTCAATTCTCGTACCTAAAATTCGGTTAAGTTAACTTTTAGTTGTCATGTTTTTGCTATTGCAATTGTAATCTTTTGCAGTCGTGTTAAAGTTTTATTTAGAGTGTGACAATTTGACAACTAAAAGTTAACTTATCCGAATTTTAGGTACGAGAATTGACATGCTGGTTGCTAAAAATAAGTCGTTTTATGGTCACCTCTAGATGAGGTGGGGTGGTACACATTGTATTCTTAATAATATGTTAAATAGTTTGTATTTAAATGAAACAAAACATGAAGGCCACCCATCCCAATGACGCAAATATTCTTGGTTGTCAAAAAAGACGGATACAAAACCTAATATGTACTGTTTCATCATAAAAGCCCATTAATGTCCCACAGCAGGTACGGGCCTCCTCCCGTGACGGAGGGATACTTGGCCTACTTGGCCCACGCTGGCCATACGGTTTGGTATAGGGTTTCATTTCAAATTTTCCTTCTTTCTATGCAAAGGTAATATTCGCAGATAGTCCCTTAGTCGGTTTTAACGACACCCATGGGATGAGATGGGGTTGTGACATATTGTATTCTTACTCCGTCACCACACGGATTTGGTTTGGATGTACTGTTTGTTACAGCGGTATTATTAGATTTCCATGATTCCTCTCTGCAGTAAGACTCTCGTCATCATCAAACATCTCTTTTAAAACTTTTATGAATGACTGAATTAAAAGTCTTTAAAAACTCTTATATTCTAGATAGCTAATAAAAACTTCTAGAAATCCTTTTAAATGAGCTCTATAAGCGTAATTATTTTTGAGTTGTTTCATCTAATGGAAAAAGAAAAAGCTTATAACTTATGTACTTACCTAGAATGTGTTCATTCAACTAAAAGCGTCTTAAGAAGTTCGTATGTAGGGCTTAGTAATGCACTTAGCTCTGTTTAAGTTATCATAGATGTGATAGTAGTTACACAGTACTTCATGGTTGAACTTTGAATACTGGACTATGGAATTTGGAAAATGATATAATACGTCGGTTCTTTATAAATTTGGTAACATTAAAAGGTCCTAAAAATGAAAGTAGTTTTTCGAAGACTTGAAGTTACAAAATGTATTTTTGTAATACTATTGTTCTAATAAAATTAATATGAAAACTTAACGTTAGAAATTGCATATAATAATGTATTGGAAGCTAGTATTTTTTGTTAAATTTATTTTGATTTTTCTTTTCTAAATATCTGTTATTCCCGTGCTTTTTTGAGTTTTTTATTAAATTACTTTAAACACCGTTTTCAGATAACATAACCAAGTAGAAGATATGAGGTTCATAAAATCCAGACAACATGGGTTCAAACACCAAGCTCCTAACATTTTCATTTGTTTTCCACTGTAATTAAATATTCACAAGAAAACTGCATTTTACTCCACCACAATTACTCGTAAATCAGAGTCGTAATATTTCAAGAAGGTCTAAAAATAAAAATATACACGCGTGGGAAATGACCGTATCAGAAATCTACACTGAATATTCTATCAAGATACCTTATACTTGTGTTCACCGCCTATGAAACAAGTTTCCAGTCACAGAACACATAATTAGTTCGCTGTTACATATTTTAATTAATACGTTTATTAACTTCAATCCTTAAGATCTTGGGAAGGGTGCTGCTTATTTAAATAATAACTAAATTTTAAATTAAAAACTAACTTAACATGGTTAAGAATTATAAGTTGAGTTTGGATTAAGTAATGATTTCAGTGGAGTAAGGAATAATGACGTAGAAATGGGATTATGGAGTCAAGGGAGTATGGCAAATCAGCGCTAAAGCTGGCTTGGCTGACAACAAACGTACTATAAACACAACCTGTTCTTGAAATTTATATTTTTTCTCCTCGTCCAACGAATCTCGGCATATCAACCAAGGAGTTTATATGCATAACTAAAAACTAAATAACCATATTTTACGAGAGTTCTTTTAATAGGTAATTAACAAGATAGACTCGGGAAACAGCGATAGTTGACAAACAGTTAGTTCCAATTATAAATGTTGATGTAATAGGAAATGTTAGCTTAATATAATTTATAGTCTGTATCCTTGACAGCCCTTTAAATCTTACTTCAATTTAAATTCAATTCATTTTTAGCTTTTCAGTTTATTAAGCTATGGTTGGAGTATGCCAAGCTTTAGAGGGACGCGGTCAGTGTTGTGTTTGAAAATAAGAGGGTAGAAGAACAAACTTCTGCCTCGGAGACGGAGCCGTGAAATTGCATCAGTCATCTCGTGACCATGGCTGGTGCAACCTAGCCGAAACTTCGAGAGCCTCAAAGGTAAATAATTTAATATTTACCACAATTTAATCGTGTTAATACGTGGAAATACGTAGTTTTAAAGTTGATATCTATGACGCTAAGAAAGGTATAGGTTACTACTACTACTGCTAATAGTTCCATATTCCTTAAATTGAATTCAAGAAGCTTTTACCTACGCGTTTTTAATCATTGATCCGCATAATAATTGCGTAGCTTCTTCAATTGTATTAACTACCCACGGAGCTTTCCTTCAATAGATTTAACTACCCACGGTAGCTTTTCCTTCAATCTACGCACGGTAGCTTTGCTCTCTGTTGTTTTAACTACCTACGGGATGATATAGGGTGTTGGAAGTATATTTTCTTTCCATTGTTTTCGCTGCCTACAGAATGATGGGATCGTGATATTACGTCTTCTTACTCCGTCACCACATGGATAAAGAATTACGTAGATACTAATGTAATTATAGTGCCTCTGAGTCATAAAGGAGGTTGTGTATATAGCTCACGTCATTTTATTACGAAATCGTGTTTATTCTGTTTATAGGTGACTGTTACAGTGTAGCATGGTGATTTATATTTAAATGGGTATGACATTGAAAATTTACTACGATTTGTATATCTATTACTGTTTTCTTATCTATTACATTAAATTTATTTTTAATACGACTCGCATAAAGGCTCTGAATAGGATCGCACTAAAGCTCGAGCCTATTCTCATCCCGTCGTTATCTTCCTATCGGTATAGAAATACCTACGAAAAGACAGAAGCAATTGTTTTCACAGAAGAAGGAATACTTGACATAATAATAATAAATTGATAATTTTTTGTCTGTGGTATCTGTAGGCTAAGTTTCCATCCATCACAGTATGATACCCGTCTAAACAGAGGGATATTAATAGTATCATATATTATGTTATGGTAGTGTAAGACGCCCCCCAGCTAGCTGGACCGACGACCTTAAAAAAGGTCTCTGGGTCGAACTGGATGCAGAAGGCGCAGGACCGTGTTCTGTGGCGCGTGTTGGGAGGCCTTTGTCCAGCCGTGGACTGCGATAGGCTAATTGATGATGATGATGATATGGTATTGAGTAAGTACTAACCTGGCTTAACAAGAGTTTCTTCCAACAATCTCTTGCTGGCAATACAAGCGGCTGCAACTCGTTTCTGTGCAGCCACGGCACCCGGTGAAGGTGGAGGTCCATGAGGAGCTGGCACTCGACCCTCGGCATAGGAGTGACGTTCAGGGATGGTACTGACCCCTGTTGCCCCGACTGATACCGACCGGCGGTTTTCCGGTCTTGACACCTGTGGACAAATAAATATTAAACCTTATTAATTAAAACTTAAAAGTTATTTTGCTTTAGGTTTATGGGACAGAGTCCTTTTTCTCGGGTATGATTTTAGTAGAGTTCCTGACTTTCTCTCTTCAGTTACCGAGAGGTTGACTATATTATACAAAAAAAATAATAAGATAACATAATATAACTTCATCACGACATGCTTTTCAAGCAAGAGTTGTCTTAAAATTCATATTTATAAATTAAAAAAGTAACATGAATAATGTTTATGTGTGAAAATATTAGATTAAAGTAAATTGAAAATATAGTGAATGGTTACTTATAGTACTCTATAGACTATGTCTATTTGCAGAAGATTTAAATCGTTTAAACTAAAACAAAAATACATATCAAATGAATGTTTGGTTTGATGCCAGCCCGCATGCGTTTCAAAGGCATAGAATTGACAATTTATTTACTATGAAAATGTTTCATTTTAATTTTTCTTTAAAAGACTACTCCCGAATTAGGGAAGGAAACCTGTTTCGCAGGGACTTTTAAAGACATCCAGATTGAAGACAATAATTTGTAGATCGCATAATAAATTGTATTGCGTGGGAATCGAACCCTTCGTGGACTACAAGCATACACGACAACTTTATCACCAAAGCTGTCAAATTAATATAACATGAAAAATTTAAAACGGTAGTTTTAAGTCGTGATTTCAGATAAAGAAGTTTAATGCTATAATTCTAATCTTGACGGTGAGCAAGTAACCGTGACGGACGCATCGTTCGTTGAACTTAAGTAACAACTTAAGCCGTGGGATCTTGCTGTACCTATCATTGTTCCTTTCCCAAGTTTACCGATCCGCGTAATTTCATTCGCGGTATACTCAAACTATTTCGGTTCGCCTGTGAAATACGATTGAAAGCAATGATTTGTCTAACCGCGAAATGGTGGTTATTGGGGTCTGGGAGCAGTAGTGTGCTTGTAAAAACTATTAACTAGAAGCCAAATGTATAAATAAATGTACTGTACCAAGTTTTGTTAAGTTATTGCAAGTTTCTACCTAAAAATAATTAAGTTATTGTAAGTATCATACCTAATAAGAATCCACCTAAAACCCGATTTATTCCACAAAATGCAGTCAGTCAGTTTAGCCAATTTCTCGTCATTCGGTCCGATTCATCATAAATTTAATATCAAATTTGACACTTTAATAACCAATCAAACAATGTAATAATTGATACTTATAGATATTCGAATTAATCGAATAAAGTCGATAATACCATACATATAATCGACTAAGGGTCTCGATCTTCAGTGAACCAAGTGAGCATTCATCCACGGTATATACAAATTGATTCCGTGATATTGACGGCGCGGCATAAATATCGGCCCGCCAGTAAACACCATCAGAAGTTTAAAATTGGAACCCGACGGAAGCATTAGCCGAAGCGTTGACAGCAACTCGAAACAAGTAGCGTGGAAAATGTTCGAACCATTTCAACTTTGATCAAATTAATCTGACGTCATGGAAGCCATGTTAGATTCTGTTGCACGAAACCGCCTACAGCACAAATAGCTTAACTTTATTAACACTATAAATCTTAAAATATAAACAATTTATACAATCAATCAGTTGGTTTGTTTTGAATTTCTTTGAATAGAGTAAAAATGAGTTTTTCAATTTTGAATCTATCATCGTTCTTTGAAAATTTTATGTTCATTTTAAAGTTGGGAAACAGGCTACAAGCGGTTGTCAAATAATTTTGTATAAATCGACTGTAGGGACACGCTTCCTCTCTATGTATGGTTGGGAAACCTGTCCTTCAGACAACTTGCAGGCTAGATGGGTTGGTAAAGTATTGTGTATCAAGTTATCCTTCTTATTTTGGCAGTGATAACATCTGCCAACTTTCCCTTGGTCGGTTTTTACTACACGAATATTTAGGAGAAATATATAAACGTCATTATGTTGTGTCAAACACTGGACTTTATTCGCTAATGACCGATACATGTACAAGCCAAGGAAAGGGGCCTTTGCAAAGCAGTGATATGATAATACAGGCTACTAGAAATGATTCCACATAAAAACTATTTCGATATAAAAGTAAATTTAATAAACTACCCGTATAGAATATTCTAGTATATCCGAACTAAAAAGGGAACATGATATTTCGTTCTATTTTAATAACCTAGACAACCTACAAATAGTGCCTTCACAAATACAATGTTATACAGTTTATATTCGGGAAATCCCCGATAGACTTCGGTATGTTACTACTTAATGTTATTGTAAAAAAACTCTACCTTTTATTTCTCTGTTGGGATTCAAGACTAAAAAGGGGTAGATAGGGAATAATATGGAACAAATTTTATTATGTTATGGTGAGCATATGAAATATTTTTATTATAGGAACCAATAACGTTTTATTTTCTGTCGAGTTTTAGATGCGATTCAGAGCACACCGCACCATTGCGTTACAAAAATATACAGGATCGAGACAATAATTTATAGTTCCCACAAATAATTCCTTTGCGTGGGAATCGAAACCGCGGTAACCGCATACGCAACCGCAATAACAATCGAAGCAGTCGATATGTAGGAGGACTATGTCCAGCAGTGGACTTCTATAACGCTGATATGCTGATAAACATACCCCATAATTACTAAAGGAAATATTAACAAATCCGTGCTTAAACATTAACTAATTAGCCGATACTATCGATATTTATTAGCAATGTGTGTACGTAATGTAGAACGGAAAGAAAATCAATGAAATCGTATACAAAAAACACAAATATAAACCTGCATATTTACATATATTAAAACTAGACATGTCTGTCTGTAATTGCGGGGATTTTGTGTATCAAATATCGACGTTTGTTCGGCTTCATATGCCTTCATTTGTAATCCCTTTTACTTGGCAGTTTTACATTGATTTATTTACGCGATTTTCTATTAAAATATTAAGTACGGCAGAAAATAAAAGACTACTAAAATTTGTTAGTGTGTTTGTTTTACATATCAAATTGACAGACTAATTTGGATTAAGTTTGGTTGAAGCATCCGCGAAATTTCCTTCTTGGGTAAGAATGTTTTGATGTTTGATTTTTTTGTACATTATATAAACATTACAAACTACACACAAAGATTATCATTGAGCGGGAATCGAATACGAGACCTCTACAATCATGAAGTCCATAGTTATAATCAGAGAGAAATTTAAGTGCATACAATATATTTCATTATCTATGCCTAAAGTTGTAGTTAAATTATTCTACTATCTCATTATAGGTTCATTAGTATGGCAACACTTAATTACACCGTCTAATACCGAACAAATGACTCGAATAATTCTCTCCTGCGGCTCGTTTAAACTGGGAGACAAATTTTAGTCCCCGAAGATAATTTCGTATTCGAAAATGAACAAACTTGAAACCGAAATAGATTTATTACTTTAATTTATATTTCTCGTGTGGTGACGGATAAAGAATACTAATTAATGTCACCACTACATCTCATCCTGTGGAATTGAAGTTTTAAAATGTCCTAGCAAAGAAGAAAGACTTGACAAAAAAAGCACATATCAATAAATACTAGTCTGGCTTTGCCCGCTCCTACAGTGGGACATAATAAATATCAGCTATGTCTACTGCAATTCGAATTTAAAAAAAAGACCCAAAATAAACGGTTATATTTTGAATTAAGAACAAGCCTATACTTATTATAAACGACATCAACGGTAAATAACGGAAGGAACATTATCATTAAGGAATGAACAAAACCCGAATGTTTTCACACCTGTACCACATTCATACATCGTTTCCTCGTAATTACACCCTCGAGTACAGTAATGTACTTTTAATTATCTTATCATTGTTACAAGTTTGTAGCTCTTACATAAAGTGTAAAGAATATTGCGGAGTACTAAGAAGGGCACTGGTAAAGAGAAATAAGTGCGAAAGTGTTATAACGATTAAAATAACGTTATTAAATAAAATAGCGCGTTGCTAATAACTACCTAGTAAAATTAAGCTTATTTTTTCAAACCGCTTGCTATACATACTATGCTGTTATATTAGATGCTATTATAAATTATAACTTTGTATATTAAGTGGAATTTAATAAGTGTTGAGATAAATTATTTTAATTACTAAAACTTAATTTAAATTATCTAAATAATGGAATATGGTACTTATTGTTGGCAGACAATATCACTGCCATGACAAGAACTTAAATAAAAGAAAGGACTGGCAACCAATCCGACAAGATTAATAAATGCAACATCGCAGTTAAAGATTAAGCGTCATTATGCAGACGTAGGTAATAGAAATTCAATTCTAGTTGTTCAATTACGACCGGTACAGCACTTTATGTGTTAAATTACCTAGTCTTATAATTAAACATACATACTTATTAGAAACTTAATTATTACATGATTCAATACTGTAGTAATAGCCACGATTATTTATATGTAGTTTTAACGTCAAGAAAGATACATTAAAAATGTCAATGACAAAACGGTCGAGGATGCACCCGTTGATTCAGATCCTAGGTATCAAAGATATTTTTTTAAAGATCCTAAAATTGTTGTTTGATGTTCCTTGAATCCATTAATTGAATGTGTGTAAAAGTCCCCACGACAAAAAACTCGATCCCTAGTGCAAGATTTATCTTTTTTATTATAAAGAAATATAAATTTCTATTCTGGTACGTATTTGACCCGGGCTTGCATCTATACAAAGCTTGTAGCGTTTCGTTAAAGTTTAAAATTAGAATGCAGTTCCATCGTTCTATTTGTGAAATAGTGCCCTCCATTCTACTTTGTCTAAAATAGTTTGTATATATCTCTCTTTGATAATAATTATCATTTTATACAACATAGTCTATTTGATATTAATTAAAATATTAATAAAGTAAAATTAATTATGTGTATGCGCCCGGCGTGCTTTTTCAAACCCCTTAATTTTTTTTCTGATACTGAAATTATTGTGAAAAGATCTTCTAGTTTGGGCAATACCACTGAACGGTCACCCATCTACAGAACAACCACGCCACCGTTGCTTAACAACCTTTATCGTTCATGTGTGTTCAAGTGTCCTTTTAGAGATATAGATAATTTATTGCTATCAAATAATGTAAAATAAAGATTTAAGATCCCTTTTCGTTTATTTAGTTGCAGTAAATTTCAGTTTTACGATACAGAAACTATATGAAATAAGGATTATATAACAGTTACCGCCGTTTTATTGCTAAATAAGAATTCCGTCCGTAAAACATATGAGATCATAAAATAGCAAAATGTTTCTTAGTTGAGGTAAAATCAAGTATAATAACTTTCTATCTATGCTCTTCCTATATTATATAGTTTAAATATAGTGTAAGAACATAAAAGTATAAATTAAGCTATTAATTTCCACACTACGAGTACTTATGTCAAAGGGTCGACCATTTCGTAGGTAGGTACTATGAATTGCTAAAAGCCAAAAGTATTACATATTTCAGTATTAATACACATCTTCATAATTATGAAAAATGAACAATGAAATTAAAAGTGAATGTGTATAATTCAGTAAAGGGTGAAAGGCTTGTTATACAACAAAAATATACATATTAATATACACTCCAAAGATTTAGTGTTACAAGGAAGTAATAACAATATGTTAAATAGCATTATTCTTAATAAAACGTTACAACATAACTTGTAACGGTATCTGCTATTTTATAATAACGTTTTGTAACGTTAACTTTAAATCATCTATAAAACAAAATCGCTTTCGCTGTCTGTTTGTCGTTAATATAGGTATGCTTAAATCTTTCAAACTACGCAACGTATTTTCAAGCGGTTTTTGTTAGATAGAGTGATTCAAGAGGAAGGTTACGTACAATATAGTAAAGTAACACTAATCAATTTAGATGTTTCTAATGTAATTGTTTCACGAAGCTGTACTTAAACACCCGTGTGGAGCCGGGGCGGGTCACTAGTTATAATATAGTTCAATAAAAATATATTATTTTCACTCAAAAATATGTCTTATTTCAAGGCCTTAAAGTAAACTATGTAATATTATATAAACTAAGTATGACTACCGTATTATGTCATGTTTTATTAGTCAGTTGTGTTTAGTCATAACGTTATAACGGTTCGGTGATTAGACATTAGCAAAAACTAGAAAAACCTTTTTGTATCTGCATCATATAAAATGTTTGTAGAATATTATGTTACACTTCAGAGCTTTTTTTCATGAGATTCTAATAGGCCCGATGACGTCATGGAAGGCAAATACATATTAGGTCACTCTTCAAAAGTATCTAAGTATAAGAATTGTAAACAGTTTTTGAGAGTCAGTCATTGAGTATGCATGTGCTAAAAATACAGTAAGTATCTATGAACTCCTGTTCATGTTGCTAATGCTGATTTACTTTTTTTGTATTCGTGATTAGAACTATTTTCATTGTATGCTACTAAACTATAATATAAACAACACGTCTAACTTTAGAATTTCTTTCGATAATGAGTTTTATTACAAGGACATAAAGTATAAAAGTGTGTAAGGTGTGTTTTTATGTGTATTTGATAAAATTCCTCTCATAAATCCATTCATTAAAAATCATTTATTAAAAAAAACCGTTTCTTAACTTATATTAAATACAATACAAAGGCTAAAGTTCTCCTTCACGTTATATTTCATTTGGCAAATGCATTCTCCATTTAGTTATTGAAAAACTTTTTATACTACTCTGTTGTCACATAAATACGTTCTATTGCTATCTGTGGAATGTAACAGTGACGTCACTATATTATATTCTTAATTTGAAATTGAACTAAGTACTATTTGGAACTGGCAAACCAAAGTTTGTATTCTAGAGGTTGCATTATTAAAAATATAGCTGTGTTGACGGACATATTAGTTTCCTTGTATCCACCAGAGGGTACCAAGAAATAACTGTATGTCAAGAACAGTCTAAACAGCGTAGTATTAGGCCATCTTTCCCTTCATAACTTTAATTAAACAGCTTAAACTGGTAGTGATACTTAAGTAATGAAAACTGATAGTATTATAGCAATTTTCATAATTAACAGTATTTATTAGTAAAAACTTATACCTCCATCTTGATACAACATAATATAGCGTACAATATCAGACAAGCAGTTCAAATATTTTCACATTATTATGATTGTAAGGTAAACAATAGCAACACATACGCTTACCGAGAATTCGTATAACAAGAGTGAAAAGCTTGAGAAAATAGTTTGGAAAGCTTGTGAATGGTCATATAAATAAAAACATACACGCGAGTAAACATGGAAGCATTATTGGTGTTGACATCGACAAACGTAAATGCGATTAACGATTTTGCGACAAAAATAATATTCCGACTCGCCGTAGTTCGAGTGGACGCAAGTTTGACACTCTGTGTCTGTAGTGCGACATACAGTTTTGTCGCACAATCGTTAATCGCACTTCCGTTTGTAGAACTTGCGTAGTGCACTCGTTGACTTCGGTTTATGATTGGTTTGTGATCGAAAGTAAATTGCTACGATGAGGCCGGTATCACAGTATTGCACTAACGGAAGTGCGTCACGGAGTTACACTACAGTGAAACTATTGTTCATTACCACAACATTCAAACAGGTTCCATTTTTAAAATCCTTTTTTCTGGAATTTATTATCAACTTCTGTTCTGTTTTTTTAATACAATGGCCCCCATCGTTCCCCGATAATTATTATCAACTTATTGATAGAAATAGATTTTTTTTTTAAATCCTTTGACTGAAAAGATATTATTATAGAATTGTAAATGTCACTTTTGAAAATAGAATGCAGTGTCCGAAATTTCATATTCAAATTTCGAACACAGGCAAATATTTATGCAGAACTTTTAATATATTTTTTTTAAATTCTATAGCTAAAAGCTATTTGAGTAAAATAAGGAAAACATGACAACATAAAAAAAGACAAAGGAACGCCTTGCAGTTAAAAGTTCAACGACACTTATTATTTTTGTTTTAAATAATTTTGATAGGTTAATTACAGAACCATGTAACTGTTTCTCTTAACACGTGTATAGCATTATCGCATTTCAAACAACGATAACAGATAAGCTTAACTGCATTCTCGAGCATTGTTGAGTCTCACTCGAATTCTAAGCGTTTGCTTACGTCACAATGAAGGTGCTATATCCTTGTGACGTAAGCAAATTATTGTTTCCGAAGGTTAACAACTTTAAAGGTGACTAATGGGAGTGATTTAAAAACAAACCATAATAAAATTGAAATAATTACATTTTACGTTTTTAGTTATGAAATTAATTTATAATAACAGTAAAATATTTTTTAAGTTAATTTATTCATTTAAGAAGTACTTAATAAAAATAAAATGCAATAAAAGTAGCACAATATTTAAAATCGCATATAAAACAGAATCATCACTAAAAATTATGAAATATTTTACTGTTTTAAAATGGATAAAGTTTTAAATGTATTCATCCATTTTTGCTATTGTTGATGTAATAGTACCGTTTAAACAATAATATACACCAATTAAAAAATAAAAATTTAAATAGGAAAAATATGAAATTATAAAATAAAAGATTTCCGCGCCTATATAATTGCGTAATTTCTAAGTATACATTTTGCCTATTTATATTCATATTTCTATTGAATTTTGTATGCCACGTGGAGACCCAATTTTAAAGTAAGAACATCCCTTCCATAAATGAGGTCTATCAACGTTTATCTGCCCTTTTGAATCTCGAACACGATACTAACCGTTATTTGCATGTGTCATCACGGTAAGGGCAATATGTTACAATGCCTGACAGCGAAAACATCATTCAACAAACAACCAAAGAGTTTCAATACAACTGTTATCAGGCTAGACAGTAGAACCACTAAGCAGATAAGTATAGTAATCAAAGCCATGCTTGGTGTTGGCGCTGTAATCCAACTTCGGCATTTTCACAAGAATACATGGCGGTAGTGTCAGTTTCTTTCATTTGTTTCAAATTGTTGTTGTCAATTCGAAAATACGAAAGCAAGCAAAACGAAAATATAAATCATTTAAATAAACTTTCAAGATATCACGAAAGATAAGGCAATGTGACTGTATGAAAACTAATGGAAAGGGCTAATTTAACATGGTAGTCACAGAATGGCTTCTCTCTGTCGCCATATCTTTGTCAACCTGAACACATCTGCAGCTGCTGGTCTCCGAACACTGATCGCTCCCACTTTGTTTGGTAGGTACTCGTACTTTATTTTATTTTATTTTTATTAGGAAAACATACAGTGTTACTTAACTAATGTTATAAACTAATTAAAAACTAATCACCATTTAGATGTTTTCGCAGTTAAAACTTCGACTTTGACTTCTGAACGCATCTATTCTCTATATTGTAACAAACAGAGAATCTCGTGTTCATTAAATAGCGAAGGGGAATGTCTACATGCTACCATTGTTTAGCTCAGATATACTAACGATACTGCTACATTCTTGTTCCCAACTTTAAACTCACACGATTTGAACTGTATCAAAATATACACATTATTTTAACATTACGTTTGGCACAAATGACGTCCGTGGTTGTTCAAGAAAGTCTTACAAAGTATCCATTAAACTGCATGAAAACAAAGCGCGCTCTTGTTTTGTTTTAGTAAAGATTGTTTTGTTTGTTTGTAGGAAAATTTTAAGTTTTCATGTTCATGATACAGTGAGCAGACATTTCGTAATTACGTTTTTCCGTAAATATGAGAACGAATGTAACTAACGAGCATTGCTACGGCTATAATAATGATGTTTTTATGTAATGAAATGTATAAACTTGTATGTTTAATATAGTATAGAAAGAAGCTATGGAGATACATATAAGATAGTATTTGTTTTATAGTCGTTAATTAATATAGTAATATTAAAATATTTTTAACTCAAAAACGAATAAGGTAACATCAAAAAGGTGTATGAGAGCGAAAAAGTCTCGTTCCTAGTTCCTAGATCCCGAGCGAGTAATTCCGTTTATCGGACCGTTAAATGAGCGCTGCAATCTTTAATCAGTTTGATCTTCTTTTTTTGAAAATTTATTCCAAGCGCGAGCCCTTGTTTGTTTGACAGTTGTTTTTTTTATAACCTTTGTCTATGCTTAGGATGTTTATTTCTTTAGAATAAGGAAATATTTTAACAAAGATGTTAAGTTTTCGAAGAACTGTATGTTTCGTTTTATTTCTGTACACGTGTTTTTATAATTAATTATACTTTAACTTTTGTAGATTCCTTGGAATTGATTTAGTAAATTCAGGAACTAAATTCGTTGACATATGTATCTTATCTACATTTCATTTAGTTGAGAGAGTACAGAAGAATATTATGAATTACAAACTAAAAAGTATGTAGTAGTTGTATGTAATGGAACTATTTGGTCTTTTTGTTAAAATTGTTGTAATATTATATTTGTAAATGACTGTGTTTTCCTAAATAAATAAAAATAAAATAAAAATAAAAAATGTTATAACTCCATTTTTTTTCTATAAGATCTTGTCTTTAGAAATTAATCGGTAACTTCATTATCGATTCAACTAATGCCAATAATAAAGCACAAATATACTTCTACATAAAATCTATCACTTAACAAGTATTTTGTGACGACAATGTATACCACGAATCTTGTTGCTTGTAATTTTTGCATCATGTTTATGTATTTTTGAGTTTTATTAATGGTACAATGATAGCTTAATGAAGTCGTAAATATTAAAGAAACTAAGTCTTTTTCTGCTGTCAGACTCTAAGACATTATTTAAAAAACAAGTTCTGATATTTTAATTAAAAAAAAACTCACTCTTACACACACGTACCAAAACGAATTTCATTAGAAGTCATTAATGATCCACTTTCACAGAAGTCTATAACGTACATTATGGTTTTATTCAAAGAGTTCATACAATGATATACGAGAGAACATTTCCCTTACAAAGCGACTGCTGAGCCCTGGGATTGCATCATTGTGTTGTACAAAAATGCTGCAGTGCTAATTCTACATGCACACCGTAATACTCGTGAATGCTGTTATGAGCCTCTGTACTGATTGCCTAAATAAAATCTTCGTTAGAATTAATTTTGATGAAAACCATTAAAGTCTTTAAAAAAATAAGAAGTAATTTTTTTTTTAATATCAATACTTACAAATAAAAAAAAATAGTGCTGAAATTCGAAATTAAAAAATAGTTTAAATACAAGTAGGTTGTACAATATTAAAACTTATTGAATTTATAGATTTTTTTTTATTCTAGTTTTTATGTTTTTTTTTATTCTAGTATTTATTTGTGATTCAAATATTAAGCTATTAAACAAAATTTACCTAATAATTTAGCTAAGTTCATGCTTAGCTACCTACCTACTTTATTAAAACAGAACGAAACAGGGTGGGCTAAGAGAAAGCAAGCAAGAAATGATTTAGCAGAATGCAGCTTAAGTATTTATGGGGTAAACACGCCAACAATACATCAAAACATAATTACGAAATAATAAGCTTTTAACTGGTTTAATGGAGTCCCTAAACAGGTTTATAATATTCGTAAACATTGCTGTTACCCCTTTAGGGACCCTCTGAAGAGATAATCTTACTTCAGTGAATAAGAGATTTTCTATAAGTATTTGTTAGATTAAAGGTATCGTATAGTATTTCAGTACGTTATAATTTGGTAACGCATTGTATTTTTAGTCCATCACAACGCAATCAATAGTATATCAGGCAGGACAAATCAGTTTAATAATTATTATGAAAGAAGATAGAATAGAGTATTATAATGATTTTAGGGTTAATAATAAAAACTAAGGATGCATTTCACAACTGTTATGGTCATCGCCTACCGCCATTCATGTCTTTGAAAATAGAACACTTCTCTCATTTCATTTGTTTTTTTTACTACTTAGTGTAGTTGTGATGCTAGTATCTAATATTTAAAAGAGGTTTTAATAGTTAAATTAATTATAGAGGAAGTAGTAGTTTTATTTAAGTAGTAAAATACAAGAATACACTTTACTATTATGTTTCAATTATGTTGAAATAGTAGTAAAAAAACGTTATAAACATACAATGTAGGAAATACGTAATTCCATTGGGTATGAGTGCGGTAATGTGCAGTTGTTTACATAATAGATTGATTATAAACTTCAATGAATAATTACATTAGCAATCAATTGATCAATCAATCACTCGGTAAAAGGTTTATTATTACTACAATTGTAGCCAACCTAGATGGCGTATTTCATTCTAGGCTTTCAATCTCTGCAAAGCAGTAAACAAACATAGGTAATATTTGAATATCCGTAACATTCGAGTTCTATATTACGGCTATTTTGTTCTCGACCTAGTGATTTAAAAATAACAAATGGCCAAAGCTTGGAAGCTGTCGCGTAAGGGCTAAAGCGGACTGTATCACGAAGGCACATTATGTATATTAGGTAAACAAGTTCGATTCCTGCCTTAATCTACAAATACTTCCTCGATTAATTTAAAAAACACCTAAATCAACTTTTTTAAATGTAAACAAAAAAACACATTATTTTACAATGAAACTACAGTTTTTATTCCGTATCATGTTATCAGAACGGCATAAATATTAAACGCTAAAGGTGTATGGAAAAAGGTAAGGAATCTACTGAGTTGTAAATGGTCACATTTACATTAGAAATCCTAGGGCAAGGCCAGCACATATCCATACCAAGGTTTGAAAGACATAATAGTAAAGTTGAACTGCTTCATTAGATATTGTTTTTTTTCTCTTAAAGAAATGAAGCACGAAGTGCCACTCATCTATTATACTGGCCAGTCTTGTATTAGTAGATCCTCTCTCACTAGACGAACCCAGCCTCTACAATATAAACTTATAAGAAAAGTTAAAGTTTTTAAATAAACACCTACTTAAGACATCTTATATCACGGCTTGACACCCGTCCTTTACCGTGACGCTCCTACAATCAATTTAGTACCCGGAATGAAGTAGTCTGAGTCGGCGAAAACGAGACAGAAAACAATAAATCACAAAGGGAAAAAGAAAGACGATTATATTTACACGCTTTGGCAATTTTCGTTTACCGTGTCAACCTCATAAAAACTCCTTTTTTTGGTACTTTTTGCTTCATATATGAAACACTGTTATACTGAATTACCTTTATGGGACGTTTTTCTTACTTAAATATTTAATGTCACTTTATTCGTCATAATTTTTTGGCGCGGAAAGTGCGGTTGCATGTTGATGGCATGCCTTCCGACTTAAAAGAGAATGAATGAGCAAAAATATTAAGAGTAAAAATATATTTTTCCCATTATAATCTAAGGTAAATTAAGAAATCATTAATTTTAATTATACAAACTGTACCTACATTAAATTTTAAATGAATAATTAAAATACAATTAACACGAAAAATAATAAATCTATATACTTAGTTACAAATAATTTAATTGAACAAATTAAACAATCAGTTCTGCTAACGAGTTCCAAAAACAAATTTATCTATAAATGTGGTTATAAATAGTTTTACTACAATGGAGTTCGATTTACAAATTATTTAATCTCTGTTTTGAGATAAGTTGTTGATTCGAATATTACGATATGAGTAGAGTAATTTTCGTGTTTATATTTCATAAAAAAATGTCATACCTATTTTAAACGTCACTAATGTCAAATTTGACATTTTATTAAACAATGAGACAGAGCCAAACACTAATCATAAACTGTAGAGTTGACTCTTGGAGTAAAGAGTATCGGAATTACAACAAATACATTTACGAATTAGCGTTCTGGTAATAAAAACAGTTTCAAAATATCCGTAAAAGTGTTGTACTAGATTCGAATCCTACGTTACGGCTATTTCGTTGTCGTCATAGTGATTTAAAACAAGGAAATGGGCAATTGTATGCCGACTTTGCGTGCTGATGTAATGTTAATTTAGATAAAGGCATGAAATGTGATTACTTTGAGTAAAACCTATTTGTTGTATGATATCGTGACCGCGATAGCGCAAGAATACTTAGTGCCAGACTAACAGGCGCTCAGTGCGAACAACTTTTGAAACTAAATATAATCGAAGCTCAAGTATCTCACAATTTAAAGATATTTTTTATGTTTATATTTTTGTTACAACATTGGATCAAAAGTGGCGGTGGGCAGGGCACATAGCGCGGCGAACCGACAGCCGTTGGGGCAGAAAGGTTCTGGAATAGCGTCCGTGTACCGGAAAGCACAGGGTGGGGAGACCCCTCACCCGGTGGACCGACGACCTGGTAAGAACGGCGGCGATGAGGGAGGCACAGGACCGCACAAGGTGGCAAGGCAATACTTGGAGGAGGCCTATGTCCAGCAGTGGACGTCGATTGGCTTAGATGATGATGATGATGATTGGGTCAAAACTTACATTTTAGTTAAAGTAGCTGTACTTTACCTAAAGGTCGTTCCCAATAATCAATGCGGAAACAATATCTATATATTACGAGTTGTAACTGTGGTTTCCCTGTAACCTTCCTCGATTTTATCTTTTTATTATGCCGACTAAAAAATAAAATATATTTAGGCATATATATTTATACATACGTACACTCATAGAAAACTGGACCAAAAAGACTATCACAACGATTAGCATTGAACAAGAATCAAGCCACAAAAATCGTCTATTCAATTCATAAAGAGTTCGCGAACATTGGTCGCTATAAAATCGTCGACCACTGTGTTCGAATTTCAATATTGACAACTATTTTTTCCCGCCTATCATATTTGTATAGTTATCAAAATATTGACAGACGACCGCCAAATTTTAGCCATGCAGCTGTCGACAATCAATATAATTTTTTTTATTCAATCAGATAATAAAATTCAGCGGTCTGTACAAAACAAACATCCAACTAGGCTATCAATCCGCTGTGAATTGTCCAAATCCAATCTAACGCCAACACTACCTCGATTTGTTAATAAAATATAGCGGAAAATATGGAAGGTCTATTTAAAAAAAAACAGTTTCGATTCACTTTTAATTTCCATTGAAAATCGAACGCGATTTTTTTTGGCTAGTTATGTGTTATGTCCTATGAGGTAACGGTAGTGATGTTTATTTAGCTATAGAATAGTATTTGGTCTAGTCAAAGTTCGTCACTGTTAGAAAAGATGTTTTATATTATCATTAACTAGTATAAGAGGTCTGGTAGATTGATCTTGTCAAGGGTAACTGCTTTGGTTTTTAATTCTACCACTAATTAATGTCTCGAGTCTGGACGTGTTTTAAATACAACATGTATTTGTACCTAGTAAGTTTACACGACAAAGTGCATGATACCTAGGGCAGAAATTGTCTTTAAAATAGTAAATTATATTGTGAATTTTATACATATACGTAATAATATATTAAGTTAAATAAAATTAAGTTAACAAATTGATACAAAATCAGTGTTACCAACCTTAACGACGCTGAATTTCGTGAGTTACAATTATTATTCATCGCTAGTGTGAAAATTGCTTCCATTCGCTAAATTCATTTCAGAATTATGCATGTAAAATACTTTATGGCGTAACTAACCGATTTAATGGTATTCTTTTCTTTATCGTTGACTTCCTTATTTGAATAAAGGCAAAAGAAATTCTGTTATAAGAACTTACCTAACATTGATTTAATCTCGCTACTTTTTTCTTTAAGTCGCACATAACTCATGAATTTATTAAATGTAGGTGAAATTTTATATTTTTTTTCGCGGAACTCTATTAAGTAGGCACTGATTGTTTAGAACAGTATCCTTTAAATATACTTTTGAAATATAAGCTAAATGCAAGAGACAGTTCTGTAAGTCCAAGTTAATTTACTTCGAATGTCCTAGCATTTTACAGACAGTATAAAAACTCAACAAACTACTTAACTTACTACTCTTAAGCTTAAAACTTAACTACTCTACTCTTTACAAAGCTTCATTAAGCTACTCGTAACAGAATTCCATCAAAAATCAGTAACCAAAACATTCCAATAATACCAAACTTCATATTCAAACTAAATAATTACTGCATTCAATAACATCACAGTAGTATCAAGAGATTAAAGTAAACAAATAGCAATTTTATTCTTTAATAACAAGAGCATAATAGCTAATATTGCGTGTAGATAGCGTAAATAATCTGCATTGCATCGCTCGAGGCAGTGCGGCAAGTATTGGAATCGTATTGCGGTAGGATCTAGGTCGTAGGATTGAACTTAGTCTTGGTACGACAATAGATTCAATCAAATACTCGATTCATTATATGGGTGCACTATTTCAATCACCTGAACTGTATAAAAAATGTTTTTTTAACTGGTCTTCTTTGTTAAAATGGCTACATCGTTTACCGATGATTCTGCCAATGTCGACTTGGAAAGAATTGCAGGTTGTAAAATGGATATAAACACCTGGCGTTTACTAATAATAAATCGAATTACGAAAAAATCTAGCGTGTTTTACATAAGGTTGGTTTTCAGAGCTATATAAACAGCTGTTTGGATTATTTGTAACGCTCATAACAGAGCATTAACCTCCTACTAAAGCCACGGTTTCAAACTTACTAGACTAAGCTAACTTCTTATTTCGTTTCTTATCTATTATGTCAGTCAATCATGAAATGAACAAGACTAGTGACATCACGTATTCTTAAAACATTAAAAGGCTTTGAAGCTCAAGTCTCCATTGAAACAGACATACTTTGTACTTTCAATATTCTGTCTATAAAACGTCATAATTCTAAACAGCAAAGGAAATAAAGCGTTTGTTTAAACGAGTTGATAAAATGTGGAAACTTTTATTCTTTGACAGGTGACTTAACAGATTTGCAAAGTCGATATTATTGGCAGGACTTGGATTGGTTGAGATACGGGTCATCCGATGTTACAGAGTTGAAGTTTGTATAAACAACAAAGGCTTGTCGTTCTGTATGACGTTTGAGAGGAACTTTGCCTCTTAGACGAGTACGTATGAAAACCATAATCCACAGTCGGGTAAATAAGAGCTTATACTATCGCAGGTTTCTTGAAGTCAATAATCAAAACTAAATTTTTAAAAACTCATTTTCAGCCTTTAAATGCATTACGTCTATTCCATTCAATAAAACATAAGCCTGACGTAACTATAAGCCTTAAAAAGGCAACAAACTAACTCTCAAACAGTCAATGTTTCACAATTCCGTCACTTTCTTTCTTTCATATAATATCTTTGTAATAGCAGGCTAAAGTCTAGCCTGTAATAACGACTAGCGTTTGCAGGTAGGCGGAAGTTATTAGCGAGGTCATTGACTTATGTAGGCGCTTCGTCCGCCCAAACATTACTCATGTAATAAGTTTTAAAAATTCGCTTTTGTGAACAGTTATTATAAGTTTTCAAGAGGAATTAGAAAGAATATAAGAGGTTTATTCTTTCTATGTGGGTACTACATACATATAAGATATTCTTTCTGTGCGTGTGGTCCCATCTCATCCCATGGGTGTCGTAAGAACCGACTAAGGGACTATCATCTTAACGAAATAAAAAGAAGGAAAATTTTAAATTTAACCCTGTACCAATCCGTCTGGCCAGCGTGGTATTAGTAGGCTAAATATCCCTCCGTCACGGGAGAAGGCTCGTCCCCGCAGTGGGACATTGATGGGCTGTTATGATGATTTTTAAAAACAACTACCCCATTACGAATGGTACAGTCAGCCCCAAAAGTCGCTGAACACATTTTAAATTCCAAAACTGCTGAACACTAAAAGTGGCATAAGTCAGTGTCGCAACAAGAGTACAAAATAAGCTAAACGTACAAACCGACCATAACACGCTGCACACGGTTATTCCAAAAGTATGTTTACTCGTTGGAATAGATACATAATTTCAACACACTTTACTGAGATTCGATAGTCTAGGGTATAGAACACTCGACTTTGATGAAGTAGACGTGCGTTCGAAACCGGGTTGTGCCAAGTATTTTTTTTTGGTTTTTTTATTTTTTATTTATTGTATTTTATCTAAAAAAACACAAGTAACTTAAATTCACCGTCACTGTTCACAGGTATTGTAATAAAGTTAAAATATTATTATTAATTGAAAATTAAATAGTAATTTTATTTAGTTTTTAATTTAATGAAGAATGATCATTATGACTTTAAATTGTATGAGAAACATTTTCGGAGATTCGATGATATGAGTTGAAATGTTAAGTAAGAAGAAGCGCTCCCTGTTGTGCGACATTGAACTTAATAGTTTTATGACATGCAACTAAAATTAACTCTAGAGGTGATAAAGCCATTTAATTAATTAATTAATTAAATTATTTAATTTAATTGTCGAATATACATTTTTTTCGTAAACGAAGTCGCGGGTTACAGCTTGTATTGAATAATAATAGTAGAAAACAAAATAAGAAAAAATAAAAAAACACAAAAAGTAATCCGTTCCTCAGGATCGAACCAGAGCTGTTTTCTTTTCACCCAAGCTCTATACAAGCAAAGCTATCGTGTTGACAACTGTTTTGATGAAATTGTTAATGTAGTATTCCGCTTTGAAATTGGCTTGACTTTTGTCTACTGTCAAAATCACTCACTACAACTACACTGTAACTCGACCGCAGATGAGCGACGCAGCGGGCGACGTTGCCGTTCAGTCATGCGCACTTATGAAATACCCATGTGCAGCTTACCCATGTTCTTGATGTTACGCTACTTTTGGAATTTTGTCAAGATGTTATTTTATTGTTAATTTGAGAAAAGCTATAAGAATGACGAAGAGTTCTTTATTAATATAATCTAACGATACATATAAAATAAAATTTGAGTGTCTGTTTGTAATACGAAATCCACGGCTTTAATATAAGTTTTTTATTAATAATCTTACTTAATTATAATAATAACATGAAAAAATAAAATAAACATTTACAAGCACAAATTCCAGAATTAATTATCTTAATTAAATTAAAACACAAACATTATTCACGAAACTTAATAAAATAAAACGAAAGCAATTTAAATTAACGTAAAAAAGTATGGTAAATATTAATTAAAATCGCGTGTACCCCCCATTTGCATCAATGATTGCCTCACATCATTCAGAATATCCCGATACCCCTCACTGTTCAGGCGCCCTCCTATATCTATTAATTCTCCAGGACCACTGGCACACATCCATCCCCAGAATCCTACTGATATTCTGCCACTGGACTGATTGGCTAAAATATTTTGTTCCGAATATCTGGTATTATTAACGCGCCACAAAGAGATACGGCCGGTTTCGGATGAATGAAAAGTTTTTTCATCTGAAAATACTACGTTCGTAAAATCAAAATTTAAGTAACTCTCTGCAAATGCCATTCGAAGGGCTTTGTGTCGCGGTGTTAATATAAGCTTCCTAGCAGGTGTCCGGTGATGAATACCTACTTCATGAAGTCGGCGTCTCACCGTATTTAAAGACACATTGTTGATCAGGGCTAACTCAGGAGTCCGAGTGAAGCTATTATTTAGGACATTCGCTATCATAGTTTGATCCTGTTCATGCGATGTCTTTCTTGGTCTGCCAGATCTTTTCGCTACTCTTACATTTCCCGATTCACCCCATCGATGAAGCCAATGGTAGACAGTAGTTCTCTAAAAAATGTTTAATTTTAATAATTGATTAACACATGTAAACTTACTTATATATCGGCGCGAAACCGTTTGAAAAACTAAGCAAACAATATGACTCATTTCGTACGTGTTTCGAACTGCGTAAACAAGTGACGTCAGACGATCGCCCCACTCTATCGACTATAAAAAGGAGGATCGCCGAGCAAACGGTGATTTGTTTGAGGGCCATCCGCCCCACCAGAGCCCGTGTAAAGTTAACTTGTCCGCAACAAAAAAAAAAAAACAAACGGTGCATTCGTTCGTCAGCTCTCATACTGTGAACATGTCTATTATAAACAGCATTACAAATGGAATCAAAAATGTAACCAAAGAAAATTTGATGGAGCCTTTTGACGACTGTCTCGCACCCATTGCTTATAATATTCGTCATATGACGTATAATAATATTTCGTCACTTAGCACATAGTTAAGAATAAAATATAAAGTAATATATAGTATCACTTACAGAAATTCCTAATTCCAATGCAATATCAGTTATTGTCAGTCCTTGTTCTTAGAGGAAAACAATCTTATGACGCTCATGTTCCCCTATATGCATGTTCAACGACATTACTGAAATATCTATTTCTTGAACTTTCACAATAATAATTATACAATATAATAGATGAACTAATAATTATACACTGAATCGCACACTGAAACCTAAAACAGTCTGTGATCACTGAAAATAAAATTGCGTAATAAAATTTAAAAACAAAAATTATTTATAGGGTTCCGTAACCAAATGGTAAAAAACAGAACCATCATGTCTGTCCGTCCGTCCATATGTGACAGCCACTTTAATCGAAATTACAAGAACTATACTGTTGATATTTAGTAAGTAAATGTATTTCATTAAGTAAACCGCATTAAGATTTTTTGTTTGAGTTGATTTCTTTTATCAAATGTTAAAAAAAACAGGGACCTCCTCCTTTTTTTGAAGTTGGTTAACAATGGAACCAGTCTGAAAGTATTAGGTACTCTTTCAAACAAAAAATATATTTTTTCAAATCGGGCTATAATTGACGGAGTTATACCTTTAAGTATACGAAGGTAACAAACATTTAAAAAAAATACAGCTGAAATGAGAACCTCCTCCTTTTGTTTTTTAATTTGTGTAAGTCGTTTAATAAAATTAATAAGGCAAAATACGTCAAAATCTGTTTAAGGGTGTAGGTTAGGGTTACCCAAACAAACCGAGAAAAGGTTATAAATTAAAAGTTTTATGCAGAGGTCATCATTTGTCGTTGTAACAATCTAATATCATTACTTAAAATAGTTTTATATCGTTCAATTATTGCAAAATATCATTACTCTAGTCTTTTGGACAGAGCAAGCATAGCCATAGCGATAAAAAAAAATCATAATATCATTAATATATATGTATGTATTGTATGTGTGTACGTTTATCGATTTCAAAATGGGTTTCTCCAGCCTGACACGATAAAAAACGCCTCTGGAGATCTACACAAATACATATTTTGGGGTTACCTATTTTAACTCGGGATTTCAATAGGTTACCATACTTTTAAAGTATCAAAAGCGGAAAAATGTGTCCCCATGAAACTTCTAAAATACCATAATACCATTACCATGACACCAAAAATTGGTTTTTGAACGAGATCCAGTAAGTAATTTTTTCAATACCCAATTATGCTGCGGAACCCTTTATGGGCAAGCTTGACCTGTGAATTGGAATTAAAAACTATTTTAGGTATTATAGACAACCAAAATAGAAAGAAGAAGTTTAAAAATATAATTATAAGTTTCGTCCACAGAGGTTTAGTTAACTTCATTTGTATTTATATTGGATGAAGCTATTATGATTTCCGTTTTGGTTGAAGGCCATCCGCCCCACCACAGCAATGGTTTTTTTTGTCTGCGCAACCCTAAATATATTTCAAAATCTAAAGTAGCCTAGTTTACGCGCCGTAAAATTTGCAATCCAATAGTGAAAGTCCCATCGAAATCGGTACAGCGGCTTCGGATATTAGCCGGAACAAACAGACAGACAGACAAATTTTTTTTAATTGTGATTTTCGGCACTGGTATCGTGTATATGTTATAGGCAATGTATAATGCAGGGATTCTATACAATACCTAGGCAATGTATATGATACCGGGCTCGTTCAGGCAATGTATGAAATGAAATTCAATGTTTAAACTATTTTACACATTGCCTAGGAAATCTATAGAATACCAAGCAGGGCTTGGTAACGGTACCATATTCACAGTATAAGTATCGTTAAGTAACGTTATTTTCATAAAGGTAACCTAGTAAGGTTACTAGGGGTATATATATTACATTGGTATCGAATTAAATTTAGTAGCGATAACAATCTAACGGTAAAAGTATCGACACTTTTACCGATACCTACCAGCGATGTTGCCAACTCGTGCAGTATACGGGAGCCGCGCATGACTGAACGGCAACGTCGCCCGCTGCGTCGCTCATCTGCGGTCGAGTTTCAGTGTAGTTGTAGTGAGTGATTTTGACAGTAGACAAAAGTCAAGCCAATTTCAAAGCGGAATACTACATTAACAATTTCATCAAAACAGTTGTCAACACGATAGCTTTGCTTGTATAGAGCTTGGGTGAAAAGAAAACAGCTCTGGTTCGATCCTGAGGAACGGATTACTTTTTGTGTTTTTTTATTTTTTCTTATTTTGTTTTCTACTATTATTATTCAATACAAGCTGTAACCCGCGACTTCGTTTACGAAAAAAATGTATATTCGACAATTAAATTAAATAATTTAATTAATTAATTAATTAAATGGCTTTATCACCTCTAGAGTTAATTTTAGTTGCATGTCATAAAACTATTAAGTTCAATGTCGCACAACAGGGAGCGCTTCTTCTTACTTAACATTTCAACTCATATCATCGAATCTCCGAAAATGTTTCTCATACAATTTAAAGTCATAATGATCATTCTTCATTAAATTAAAATACTATTTAATTTTCAATTAAAAATAATATTTTAACTTTATTAAAATACCTGTGAACAGTGACGGTGAATTTAAGTTACTTGTTTTTTTTTGAGATAAAATACAATAAATAAAAAAAAAACCAAAAAAAATAATTGGCACAACCTGGTTTCGAACGCACGTCTACTTCATCAAAGTCGAGTGTTCTATACCCTAGACTATCGAATCTCAGTGAAGTGTGTTGAAATTATGTATCTATTCCAACGAGTAAACATACTTCTGAAATACCCGTGTGCAGCTACTTTTGGAATAACCGTGTGCAGCGTGTTATGGTCGGTTTGTACGTTTAGCTTATTTTGTACTCTTGTTGCGACACTGACTTATGCCACTTTTAGTGTTCAGCAGTTTTGGAATTTAAATGTGTTCAGCGACTTTTGGGGCTGACTGTACCCCGTGTCGCGGGGACTTTTACAGACATGAAATTAACAAAAAAATACGAATATCGAGACTTAGGGCAATTTATTATGGTACACATAAACAATTTGTCCTGCATTGGATTCAAACCCGCGAAACTCTTAGGTACACATGCTGCTAACATGACCGCTTAGCCCGGAAGTTAGTTAATAGGTTTCGCTGGAGCCAATACTCTTATTTAACTATAAAACATATATTCAAGCTTCATTACATAGAATTAAGCAGAACATCTAGAAACGTAAGATTGCACTGTAATTGTCCATATGTAAGCCTTACCTTCTTATTACAACTAGGGATGTTTCAGAGCTTCGTAAATGTAACCTCGCAGATACAAATAAATATTCGAATCATATAGGTACGTGTATTGTAACAAAATTTATATTTATGAAAGTCCTAGACGAGTTTGTACAGGCCAAGGCAAAAGGCTTGTCATTTTCACCTATAGGAGTGAAAATTAAACAGGTTTCCATGTCTGTCGAGGACCTCTCAGGTTATCCTTTCAAGGATCAGGGAAGTATACCGTATGAACTTAGTCGAGTCATACATGCCTATGACAATGACAGATACTCGTACTTCTGAAACCCTTGAAATTAGTTCAGGATTGCCATAAAAAACTTAATTTAGTATAAGGTAAATAAAATATGTTGCCATACCGGGTTTGATCAACTACAGACATATTTCTTTAACACACCCTTGAAAATCCGTAACCAAACCCACCGGATAATCCGAGTAAATTAAATGCTATTAGATCTAGAACATCTCTTATAACTATGCAAGTGATTACTAAGATTTACTATACTGAGAAGTAAGCACGAGCTATTATTTCTTCGCTGAGTAAATCGCGTCATTAGGGATATCGTCGCCATTTTGAATGATCAACGTTTTGTTATTCTTAATATAATGAGTGTAATTTTGAGTTTGGAATTATGGGTCTATTCAACTAAACATCGTCGTGACATATTTTTTTATGATAATTCTCAAAGTTATAGAGGCCATTGGGCTAGTAAAACCTTTATGGTAAGTAGCTTTAAGTGTGTCAACTTCGAGCTACATAAAAGACAGATGTTCCTTAATACCTACTAACGTTTGTTTTTAATCGCGTGATTTTGATTTCTTGGGTATAAAAAATAAGAAATTATTGATAGGGACATCTATTAAGTACCTACTACTGGTGATTTTAGTCTATTTTATCAGTAACTACACCTTCGGAATGTCTTCCTTTGTAAGGCATAAGAGTTTCGTCAAATACTTTGTAATTCATAGACTGAAATCAAAAAACTCCTAAGACAACATAGGTACACACATAACCATAAAGAAATTACGCGTTTTTTTTTGCTCAAGATGAAGCACACTACAGTCGTTTCACCGTAGTTTCGAGCCAGGCAGTAAACTTAGGCTCTAGATCGTACGAGCAAGGGCTCTAGTCGAGCCACGACGCACTAATTGACGACGTTATCGAGCACTCCAAGTTTCCAGCTCGAACGAACTTTAGGCTTTCAAATTCCAATTTTAAACTATAAATGAGCGCGATAGGCGCCGCTGTAGTTTTATAATAACTTTAGTTTATACGTACTCTTTGGAAAGTATTATTTATTTTTAAGTTAATGCAATAATTCTACATAGGAGACTACTAAATATGTACCTACATTTCCGATTATATTTGCTTACATTCTAGCTTTCGAATATGTGAATTTGTTAGAGAGAAACAATAAAAAAAAACGTATATCGCATTGAATATCAGCAGTCAGTTGCGCAACAAACAATATGGAATTAAAAAAGAAATATTTAAAAAAATGACAGTAAATATCGCGTTTCTAAACGCAAAAGCTGCTACTTTCAAATTAACCAAATGGGTTTGGATGATAGTACAATTACGTAGCTTTGAATTTACACAACAATTTGGGGCAAACCATTACACTTTTAGTGGAGCTAACATTAATGGCCCCGTTATGCCTTCACTGACCTGTGACATTAAAGAAAGCCTTTGTAGGGAAGTTGTGAGGCTATCGGAACAATTTCTAGGCTGTAATGTATATGCAACAACAGAAAACAATACAAAAGCATAACAAAACTTGGCATTTAAACAATGCGAGACCTTGATATTATTAAATTGTTATTACAATTTATTACCTTGAATTTTGGCGCCAACAACATAAACGGCCATGTTTGATTTATTAACCATGGAGTTTAATTGATTTTGGAATAGTTTATCGGTAATTAGTTTAGAAACAGTCGTTTAGATGCAGTTTTTAAACTTGAATATTGCATAAAATATGAGTTACGTTGTTGGAATATCACCGGAACGCTATTTCCCATTTCATTTAACGCGACACCCCATGTTCAGACGAGTGAGCAATGTGGCTAGAAATATTCGAAAATCGTAAAAACATGAACAGTTTCATGTGGTTACAATAAGTTGCAATATTGATATTGTATTGCAACGATTGGAATTTTATTTAAAATATCCATTTACGTAATAATATTGATGTGTCTTTTAATCGTACATGGGGCGAGTTTACTCGCCCACTTAAAGCTATTTAAACTAGCTGAAGCTAGATTACTAGCTAGCACTAGCTTCAGCTAGTTTAGTCGCCCCATGTACGATAAAAAAATACAAATTTCAATCTGTTCTACCCTCTTGTTCTTGAAGTTCTCCGGTACAAAGAATAATACTATGTTTTTTTTAAAATTTAGATGCGTTTTACGACACCCTTATGACGTGTTGGGAAGGTAATAAGAGAAATATAGATACACACAAAGATCTCTTAGTAAAAAGTGTATGAAAGGGTCATCTATTTTTGTTTTGCTCTAAGCTAGGCTCCTATGTTATTATTTATTTAAGTGCAGGATAAATCTACGTGGCCTTGATGCAAAAAATCGACTAGATAATAATGAATATGCCGAGCACGATTTCAGTTTGCGAATGAAAAATGCAGTGCGAAGCGTCGAGCCTCTGAACGAGAAAACGATGTGGACCGGTGATTTTTTTTATACACGAAAAGCGGTTACATTGTCAAACGAAAACTTTTTATTTTTCATAAAGCAACAATGTTTGTTAAAATGTTTTTTTTTGTGTATTCGTTTTTTAAACAAATAACAGTCAACTGATCTTTTTTTAATTTTAAGATTGATATAGCGTTGAAAGCTGGCTTTATTAGTTAGATTTAATCTAAATGCAGTCATAGGCGAGATGAACATTGAGCTCGCCTGTTGGTAAGCATCACATTATCATGGGATACAATAAATAGTGCTTCTGCACTACGGTTGACATTTCCTTGTACCCTTAACCTAAACACAGTAACATAAGCACACTACTGCGTGGAAGATAAAACGGGTAAAGCCTAGGCGGTCTCTTACTAAAGACACTATACTTTAAAAAACTGTGACATTTTCATTCGGAGCGGTCTACTACCTAAGTATTTAAATTTCAATGAGTGTTTGAAATTCAATTCGACTTTTATGATAATACGGTTTCACGGTTTTAAGTTCTCCTTACCACATCCCTGCATACTGAATTATGACTGTCGAAAAATACCTGGAACAAATAAAACAATATTATTAGTACATAAAATATACAAGAACTTTATAGTATTAATAAATGGCAGTAAATATGATAATTTTTAGATATTTTTGTTATATCTCTAACAACTTTTTCAGTGGTCCGAATCGGTTCGAGATAATATTTTGTGAATTTCTCAAGCGCAGTTTTTATCTTTTCTGCTTGTGATACTATGTTCAAAGGAAAATTGCAAACTTTCTCAAGATAATAAAATGTCTACCGTTGCAAAATGTTATCTTCTTTTATAAAAACATTTTTTCAAACCAAAAATTTAAAAAGATTTGACTAAAATTATTACTTATCAATGTTTAAGAAAATCTCACAATGTACAATCCCCGTCTCGAAAGCAGAGAAGAAAATTTAATCGCGCACAATAATTTTAATACCATGGACTCTAGAAAAGATATTCAAAATTTTATCGCGCGTGAAGAATTTAAGCAGTATAAGCCGGCATAATAGAGAAGGGAGCTCAACAATAACATTTTAATCTCAGAGTCGGTCTATAGACACTGGCCGGCAATAAGCTGGGTCTATCCAGATTACTTCGCAACCGCAACGTGGTACGGGACGGACAATTCCTAACTGAATACCTGCCACAGTTAGATTACATAATACATATGAAACCTATTTTGAATGATAAAAAGTGTTAAAAATTATTTAGGTTAGTATTTAAGTCGACTGTTTATAGAAATTTTCGTTAAAAAATCTTCTACAGGACATTATGGAGCTAGCTAAATAAAACGTTGAAAATAAGTTTTGTTTTATTTCTGGTTAGACTATAAGCAATGATAACGAAAGTGCCAGATACTACATTTCCATATATTTATATTGAAATGGTGCACTAAATAACAAAATACGTACAATTTATTTTATTATATTTATCTGTTCAATCTCAGTATCTACAATCTACGTCGAGAAAAATTTATGCGGGGACATGAATAAATCGAAGATATGAAGGTACGGTAGCTTATCTCAAGAGATATTGCCACTATAAAATATATAAAGCGCGAAATGCTCGCCTATCCTACTACTGTTTCAGAATATAACTGGCAACACATACATTATTATTTATAAAATAACAGATGTTGCTTCACATTCTAAACTTAAAATATAAAAATCCAAGGACCCGCCACAACGATTTTTTTACAATTTTAATAATAGAAACATAGAAGACAATTTCAACAAAAGATAAATAACAAAGTTTGTAAAGAAAGAATATATCAATAGAAAATAACATATAAACATTTCAACTGCCGTTAAAGCTTACATAAATTTCCCGGATATGACTTTCCGAAAATACACTGTTATGCAAGTCTAAAATAGGACAATAAATATCGAAAATACGAAAGAGGTAGGTATATTTGGAACTCGTTCAAAAACTTGTACGACGGTAAAATAGATTTAGAATGCTTTAGAAAGTTTAACACTGGGTCCGCAGGTGCAGGATAAGTTTTATGAAGCAATTTTCCAAATTCAAAATGAGAAATTTATATCTTGAACACAAGTTGTTATGTTGGTACATGAAAATCAATTATTATTAGTGCTGTGCCTACTTACAACATTAACGATCGACTAACTCGATATACGAACTTTACCACTCGATGCATCCCGAATCAAAATTATTATTAAATCAATCAAGTAAAATCTGGCGTAGTATTATCTTAATTTATTATTTTGTTAATTTGAATGGACTAAGAACAGAGATAGAAATCTGTTTGAAGTTCGTTCGTCGGAATTCGTATTTCGGTCTTGCATTCGGAGTTAAATTAAATTAATTAGGTAGCTGTGGGAACATTTTATCATTGAAAAGTGTATCTAGAAAGTAACAAGTAGTGAAGCATACGTTTTAATTACACAATTATAGTTACCAAACAACATTGTAATACGTGACCTAATGTAATTTATTTCTTTGAAGAAAGATATGATTGTTAGTACAGTGATAGGCGGTCAGTTTGTATATCCGTGATAATTACTTTACTTTATCTTTGAAGTAATAATGTATGTAATAATAGTGGAAACATTTGAAGGAACCGCTAGGTCTTATTTATTTAGTATACAACAATGAGCATTTTATATTATTCTAACGTTAGACTAGCTCATAAAAAGAGTGAAATTTTACTAAACACAAGAAAGAAAGAAAGAACAGCAACTTTCTGTTCTAAGATACTAAAAAAAACACATACGCCCGTAAATGTTCGAATGTGCATGGATACCTAGAGGAAAATAACACAAATTATCCGACACCTAATATTTTTTTTTTTTAAAACCCAACAGGAAGAAAGAAACCCTTTCAATATTCAAAAAACAGTGAAATATAAAGCTTCTCATTTAACATTGTTTGTATATCAGGCACGCAATTTAAAAAAAAATCACTCCCTAACCCCTATTTGCCTTTTGACAAAGGTATTTGTGAGATAAAATCGATTATTGGCATTAGAATTTTCTCTGAGGCGTATCTGAGACAAATCTTTTTGAATACGATGAAAATGGGAATGCCAATTACTTTGATAACATCAGATCCTTTTTTTAAGCTAATGGAGGAAAAAGATTACATTTTAGTAAAAATAGAAAAGATAATCTCATATGATTTTGGTCTCAGTCTTTTAATACATATTATCTAACATTTAATATAAGCGGATTCGATAAGGCCACTTTAGCTCTACTATTAATAAATTAATAGAGAAATAAACTCAAAGATATTAATGAGAAATATTTATTTTTGTTAAAAATACCGCGAAACCAAAAATGTAGTTGTTAAAGAATCAATAAAACGAGTTCCAAATTTAAAATTCTGTCATTTTATAAAGGTTCATTTTGATACTTTTTTCTGAGCTTTGTCATAGGAAATAAAATCTTTCGTTCCAAATTCGTCAAAACACCGAGTGAAAGCACAAAGATTGCCTAATGAAAGTCAATGATTGAGACTCATGTTTTCTCGAAGTGAATGGTACTTAGCATCCTTTTACGCCTCGAAGACAATTGAATTAATGTTCTTAGTAACATCATACTGTACTAAATTTGAACACGGTAAACGTTTCTATTGTGTATGGAATAATCAAATCGAGTTTTGCAATCTCTTTGTTTCTTCATACAACGCTTTTGAATAGAGGTTTCCTTAATCGTATTTCGTACGAATATGAATGACTTCCATGCTAAGAAAATAATAATGTGTTTAGTAGGAGTTTAATTGAAAATGAATGAAAACAATGAAGGGAAATTAAGTTAACGGTGAACTTATTGTAGGTAGTAAAATAAGTGTAGGTAACTAAGTTTAAAAATCAACCGCACATCAAACAGAATGAATGGTTATAACTCTTTCTTTATTAGCCACTATTGTCCATCCAGTAAATCGATAGACAAGACACGAAAAAGACAATGCAAGCTTATGACTTTCTACCAAAATAAAAAAAGTAAACAACCACTTATGTGTTCTATTTTTTACGTTACGTTGTTTAAAATACTATTTCAAAAATAGAGTTCCATGTTTAAAAATTGTACCATAAACACACGAAATCTTTAAAGCAGTACATGTTTTGTATCTCGCAAAACAGACAAAGCAGATGTCAAAGGTGATGTAAACACGACGTGCAAAAACCACAGCAGACACTAAGGTGCATTCATTAAAGAACTAACCGGCGAACATGAACACTGTTAGATAATCAAGTGATAAGAGAAATGTACTACTTAGTAAGGTGAGCTCATTCGTAAATGTAGACAGAATTTTCTTTTAGGTACTACTTCAAATACTGGTGTTTCTTTTGATAAATTATTTTGAAGTGTTTTTTTGTAGTTAGTAGACATGATGTCTTACTTTTAGATGTTACTTTAACATAAAATATTTTTATAGCAAGATGACGTCCATTGCGTAAGCCTTTGTCCCAGGCGGGTAAGTATGTAAGAGTTCCCAAAAGATGACAGTGCGGTGTACCAAATAAAACCCACGATGTTTCTGTCTCAGCCATAAAAGACCAGGACAACAAGAAGACTAGCATTACCCAATGTGTCCCCACTCCCCAGGGTAAAATAAAAACAGAATAGAAACATTTTTGTCCAACAACCGACAAATTACAGTTTAAGTTATATTATTTTTCTAATAAACTAATTTATTATCAAAATGTATACAAACGTGACATGTAACAGATGTCATAAAGTTGATAATAAGCTTTCTCATTAACGTGTGACGTAAAGGGACGTCTGTGTTTGTTTATCCATAGTTTTCTAACGTTTGGACATATTCCAATAGTACTTTTTTATGTGAAAAGTATAGTTTATAAACGGAAAAGAAACAAAAAAATAATTTAGTAGTAGTTTTTAAACGCATTTTTTTAGTAATTATATAAATGATTCTTATTCATTAGCGCGGATTTCAATCCTACATAATTAGATAATAGATTTTGCTACACACAAATGATTAATCTGAATCTTACGCGAGCATTAAAGACAATTGTTTTGAGATACTGCCAGTGCGGTACACACAAACATAAAAAAGTTTTGAAATTTAAATTTAGAATGTGTTCCTTTCGCTTACATTTTCTTCTTACTTCACACCATAGTTTAGTATAGTGACACGGCAGGCAACGGTCGCCAGAAAAATGAAATGAAATTTTCCCATTTTCGAGGCGAATGCATTTGACGACGGGTGGGTAAATAGGAAAATTCTTTGCGGATTCCACAATAATCCTACTTATATCCCAACTGTCGTTAGATAAGAACTTTAGTGGTTGCGAATCAAACACTATCGAGTTGTGGAAATCCTCTTAACTTTGTATCTTGGAAATAGAAGTTGGAGAGGGATTTAACTTTACGTCCTTACTGGGTCAGGAGACTATAAACTGGATAGGTATAATCACTATTTCACTTGTAATACGCCTTACTATAATACAAATACATATGTTGCCACAAATCGAATCCATAATTATAGCTATAAAAAAAATGCAACTTATAATTTTCAAAGGCACGAAATTCACAAACTAAACTAGTGCAAACTTGCAATATGAATAGCTGGCCGAACGAACATTAAAAAACTGTGAACACCTCTACATAAAAAAAAACATTCAACCTTTAAAAAGTGTTTCAAAAAGAATATTTTCGCAATCGCGAAATATTCAGCAATTACTGCAACGCGTGCTAACATTAAGAGGGCGTAAAACGGTTCGGGAGAGTTAAAGGTACGGAATGCGGTACATAGGCACACGAGAACATTCATTAAGGTCGGTGCAATCCCAGCGAACTGTGCATTTACTAGTGAAAAAGTGTTGAAAATAGGATATAAAACATTATTTATTTTTACGTTCATATACGTTTGTTGCGAATGCAACGTTAATAAGCGTTTTTTGTACGTTTTTAGCTTTTATAATGTTACTAAAGAGTGTTCTTGTTATTTATGTCAGTCGGAGAACTTTAGAGTTATCCTTGCGAGGATTTACCTGAAGTATACGTAATATGAAAACTGGGAAAAACCATGTGGTTTTAGTCGGTTCAAGTCCAGTATGCCCACTAACAGCTGCCAATGTCTTGATATCAAAAACAAATACCTTATACTAAACGCAGTTTTCTTTGAAAAAAATTCCTTATCTTGTTTACAAACACAGACCTCTCAAGTACAATATATTGTAAACGGTCAATTTAAGTATTGTAATGATATAATTAATTACGCACAGAAACTAGTTGAATCAATCGTACAACTATTTACCTAAGAGGGTACGCAATTACTGTGTACCAACCTAATGGCAACACGTATCGAAGTACATTCTTAACGTCGAGTACCAACATTACAATGTAGTTCTAATAGCAGTATCCAAACGTAAGTAATGATATTCATTCGTCTAGAAACGTATACCAGTACAAATGAGGTAGGTATTGGTAAGATATTCAATGTGTACAAGTGTGATATATTACTGGTGATTTGCGTGGTTTGGTGGAGTCTAATGATACACAGCAGTCTAAAGTTTAGTCAACATACTATTATCAATACCTGTCCCAGTGTAGGAACCACAATCTGTTGTCAATATATTGTCCTGGGCCTGGATGTGCTCTGTGTATTTCAAATAAATGTTTATATACGACTCGCGCACAGTGAATGATCGCAGTGACATAATACGCTTTCTTTAATCTTATGCGGGAATTAAGCTGTGATCTGTAGATCGGAAGATTGACTATATAGATTACCCTTTTTGTCATCAATATTTAAAAAAAAAACAATCTCTAAACACCTATATGAAGGCATCCACGCGTGAAGTTATGTTCGTTACGCGGTAGTTGATTGAAAACTAACTCGATATGACGTATTCACTTATGAATAATTATGTAGAAATCAGTAATTATTGTTTAGTAAACGAGATGTTTATCATAACAGAACATTAATGTACCACAGCAAAAACGAATCTTGTGTAGTGTAGGAGATAATCTTGGCTTATTAGTACCTGGCCAGGTGGATTTGTATAGAGTTTCCCTTGTTTATACAAAACTAGCTGATCCATGCCCACTTCGTTGGGCGGCGAAAAAAACCCGTCCCATTTTAAACATATTTTATTACTGCTCCACTCCTATTAGTCATAGCGTGATACTTTATAGCCTATGACACTACCCGATAAATGGACTATTCAATACAGAAAGAATTTTTAAAGTTGGTTCAGTAGATCCAGAGATTACCCCCTACAACGTCACAAACTCACAAACACACAAACTTTACCTCTTTATAATATTAGTATAGATAAATCTACGAGCTATCCCGTTCTTTCTTTTGAACCCAGTATAGATAAAATCTGTCATGGTTCTCATGTAATTTCCGACCTTCCTTAGTTACCGATCATGGAATCTATTAGCCACGTTTTTATATTACAGATTTTAGACAAAATACCTACTAACCTCGCATTGTGATATTCAAGGGCTGTTATTTTAGACAAAATACCTACTAACCTCGCATTGTGATATTCAAGGGCTGTTGAATGGCCTAATAGAGCGTATCCCATCAATTTAATTACAACTTATAAACATACATATAACAGAGTAGGTATATATAAGTATAACCAAAACGACAATTTAACAAATTAATCTATACAATTACTTCTCACTGAACACGTATATTATATGAAACATCAAATAAACTCGAATTGGAAATTAAACGGACATGTCATTCATGTTCACTCGTCTGAAACTTGATTTTACAACGTTTTAATCATATTATTCGTGCCTAGTCCGAGTTTATGTATCTCTAGATTTTATAAGACAAAGTCGCTGTCGCTTTTCTGTCCGTTCCTACGTATGCTTAAATCTTAAAACTACAAAGCGGATATAAAAGCGATTTTTTTGATACATAGTGATTCAAGCTAAATGTTTGGTTATAATACATACATAATATTGTACCTGCGCTGTATGTAATTTTAAAGTAAATCCATGGTAACTGCCACTTTACAAACGAATATCGAATTCTAAACCTATCTTTGGAGTTGACGACAAAGGAGTGAGTGACACGCTATCAGATAATGTACGGCTTTGTATTTCCAACAAGCGTGTCACAGTGTTCAGCGTGTAATTATCTACTTCGAACACAAAACATTTTACAACCAGAATCGTATTGCATGCTGTTTTAGAGCACATGTTGTCACGTTAACTGGTCTTGAAGTAGATATGAAAACTAAATTCGTAGGCAAAACATGGAAGACTGAATTCTATTTTTGAATTGGAGTTTTTTTTATAACGACACGATTATTTCTTAACAAAAGAGGCTTACCTCCTTAGAAGTAAATTTTTCTTCCCTCAAAAAACAAAAAATTGGTAACGGGCGTAAAAAAATCATTAATTAGGCCTAGTGCCTACAGTGTGACGAATAACTAAATAATTTAACGCAATTAATTTTGTATTCTAAATACAACAAAACATATAAATACCAGAATGTCCTTATTTTTATTTCCTTATTTATGAAATACTTGCAGGTATAAATTTATTATTAATTACAATTTAATTACCTATTAAATTTTGTAAACAAATTGGCTATATTATTTAGTGTGGTTAAGTAAGGAATTTAAAGTGTGAAAACTGTTCCAAAGATAAGAAGGGAGAAAATATTTTTTTTAAAACATGAATTTAGCGGAAGTGATATCGGTAGGTACCTACACATTTTTAAATTCGAATTAAGATGATACATTGATAAAATGCACTATCTTTCATCAACTACTACAGGAATATGAAAAGACCTATTGATCTAGAATTTTAATATAGGTAAATTGATACCTTTAACTAGGTTTTTGTAATTACCAAAACGCGATAGCTTGATTTTGGCTCGATCATATTTATTTTTGAAAACACCTCTACAAAAACAGTTTTTTACATATTACACGGAAAGTACACTATCATTATGCTTAGGAATTACTCAAATACATTCGTAACATCAATATTAGTATTACTGTAGAATATCATTACATAACTACAACCAATAATTTTTAATGAATCAAATAAGATTTTAGCAATTTCTAAGCGCTCCGGATCGTTGCGGGCGCATCGCAATTTCAGACCTTATACCGATAAGTTAACGATCGATACAGAATGAGTACGGTCGACGATTCAGTCGGGCGATGGCCCTCTTCGACGCCGGACCTGTGCATGTCGACTCACCGTTCGTACTGAATTTTATCGCGTAATTTTATATCGTAGGTAAAATATATAGGTTAGGTTTAAAATATTTATACCTAAGTTTTTATTAATACTTTGTTCTCTTTTATCAGTAAATAATAGTATTATTTTATAATAGTTATTTCGATAACATTGTATCGTAAAATATTTTTGTAGTTATGTCTTTTATAAAACTTAGGTAAAGTTCGCCATAACTCAACTAAGTACCTAGTTACTGTTGACCCTTTTGATAATGCAAGCGTTTGTTTATATAAGCGATTTTAGACTATATGCTCAAGTGTTATAAGTTTTATAACCGTTTTCGTCAAGATCACGTAATTGAAACGTACTATAATATTACGTACCTATTTATTTTGCAAGCTTAGGTAGGTAGGTACTTACTGATAAGATCTAAATAATACTTTTTACTTTCGCGGGAACTTTTACAAACATGAAACAAACGAACACAAAGAACGTCCAGACTCAGGACAGTTGTTTGTGGATCACACAAAAAAATTATCTTACGTGAGATTTGAACTCTCATGCACTCCACCGCGGGAACGTTTACAAACATGAAACAAACGAACACAAAGAACGTCCAGACTCAGGACAGTTGTTTGTGGATCACACAAAAAAATTATCTTACGTGAGATTTGAACTCTCATGCAGTCCACTGCGGGAACGTTTACAAACATGAAACAAACGAACACAAAGAACGTCCAGACTCAGGACAGTTGTTTGTGGATCACACAAAAAATTTTATTACGTGAGATTTGAACTCTCACGCACTCCACCGCGGGAACGTTTACAAACATGAAACAAACGAACACAAAGAACGTCCAGACTCAGGACAGTTGTTTGTGGATCACACAAAAAATTTTATTACGTGAGATTTGAACTCTCACGCACTCCACCGCGGGAACGTTTACAAACATGAAACAAACGAACACAAAGAACGTCCAGACTCAGGACAGTTGTTTGTGGATCACACAAAAAAAATTCTTACGTGAGATTTGAACTCTCATGCAGTCCACTGCGGGAACGTTTACAAACATGAAACAAACGAACACAAAGAACGTCCAGACTCAGGACAGTTGTTTGTGGATCACACAAAAAATTTTCTTACGTGAGATTTGAACTCTCACGCACTCCACCGCGGGAACGTTTACAAACATGAAACAAACGAACATAAAGAACGTTCAGACTCAGGACTGTTGTTTGTGGATCACACAAAAAAACTGTCTACCTTAGGCAGTGGCGGGCGCAGTAATCGGTAATCGTAAGTCAGCATGAAGAGTCCACCAAAAGGGCGAGACGAGACGAGAATTAAAATCACACCGAACTGTTTCCACCAAAAATTGACATCGCGACATGCGTGTTTCTTGTTAATGTATTTTGAACTCTACATGAGAAATAATACGGTTCATTTTTACACAAACAAAAAGTAGCAACAAACAACAATAGGCCTATCGCGAGAAGCGAGTGTTTTTGTTACAAAGTTAATATA
The DNA here is from genome assembly GCA_905475405.1 of Schrankia costaestrigalis. NCBI lineage: Eukaryota > Metazoa > Arthropoda > Insecta > Lepidoptera > Erebidae > Schrankia > Schrankia costaestrigalis. Next base: position 8,494,706 of record FR997843.1, on the reverse strand, counting down.
TACTCTATTTCTTAAGCAATACGGTTCATTTTTACATAAAGATTTCAAATTTTGCCTCGTCTCGCCCCTCAGGTGGAAAATCACCTAGAGTTCAAATCTCACGTAAGACAATTTTATTTGTGCGATCCACAAATTATTGTCCTGAGTCTGGATGTTCTTTGTGTCAGCTAAGTAAATGTTTGTAAATACCCCGCGACACAGGACAATACATAGTGGGGCTATTGTATTTTTTTTAAAGTTCTATTATTTTGCGTGAGATTCAAACCCGCGACCTCGTGCACTGCGACCGATACCCCGAGGCGGTCAAATTATTTTTGTGATCCCCAAATTATTGTTCTAAATCTGGATGTGTTTTGTGCCTTCATAATACCTTGCGCGGGTGTAAATTAAAAAAAAAATAGGGGCTACATGTATATACATACATAATAGACCGGTAGATAGTAGGTTTTTCTGTAACCTACCGCGGACTGACGTCACAGTATAACCAGTAGTCAAACTGGGCCGAATATTTATTATAAATGCCTACGGGTGCGCGGTACGTAAACAATAGTAAACATGCGATCTACTTTGTGTTTCCTTTTAGTTTTGTAATTGTAAATTAATACTTTTTATTTTTCTATTTTATATTTAAATAAATAACAAGTGTTCTGTAAAAAACGTGTTGTTTTATGATTGATACATTTAATTTAAAGAAACATGTATATGTTTGTATTTATATCCACCATGTTTGTGATATAAATAAAATACTAAATTATAATATTAAGAAGGTACTTAACAAGTCATTCGGTAAAGTAGGTACAGTACCGGGCCGTTTATATTGCATATCAACCTATAGAAAAATACAATCGGTCAATTTCGGCTTCGTAGAGCGTCAGAGAAAAAGTCGATGTGTAATATTTACGGCCGGGTACTGTGTTTATTATATTGGCCATGTTTGTTTGAAATTGAATTTATCGATAACCAAAACCAAACTTTAAACAGGTCTATTAGATCTATTTAACGTCAAAATAAAGGCATCGAGGTCACTTCACCAATCCATTCAAAAAATGACATCGATGTCATTGCTTAAATTTACCTAGATCAAAGTGAAAGACACGCATGGGGGATTACATAAAGGGGGGCTAAATTTTCATTATTATTGACCTAAGTACAACAAACCGTTTTCGTGATATACACAAAATACTATTATAATATTAAATACCTAAGTCATTTAGTAAGGTAGGTATTTATATCAGCCATGTTTGTTTGAAATTGACATATGAATAATATATTTAGTTTCAAATTATAACACACAGTCCGCTCGTTACTGCGGCACAGTAGCGACTGTTCCCTCAGCGATCGTGAGCGTGTAGGTATAAACTCACGTTTCGTCGTCCGTTTCTATGAAGTTGAAATACTGTATATATTTGTACTATGGCACAGAGCGATAACGTGTCCTTGAGGGCCGGCGGGACGACGACGGCGCACACGGCGCGGCGGCGCGTGAGCGAGTATATCCGTCTCATTCGCGCGCCGAGGGGCGCGCCCCTCTGGCCACGGCCGAATTCAACTCGAAAATTGTCAAAGTAGCGTCTTAACCAAGAAGTTAAACCAAGAAGGATAATAAATAATAATAAATATAGTCTATATGATCAATTTTAAATTTAGACTTCTTTGTGGCCATTAAACTGCTGTTTGTAAAAACCCTGCGATACAGTGCACAGTACCTAAATCGTACGGGATTAGTCTAAAAAAACAAAATTAAACGAAAAAACGTCATCAAAAAGACAAATAAATAATTATTTTAAATCAAAATGAATGCTTTAGATTTTGGTATTTATCACTTAACATTAAGTCATAGCACTTCGGACTCTGGCAGAATTGTCGACACATCGGCATAGTTTGCCATATAAAAGAAAGAAGAAGAAGCAATAATAGTCTTCATTCACAATGTTTTTAATTCAATTGTGATAATGATTGATCTGTCGCTTGAATGATTTCAGATTGCATGTCGAGAAGGCCAATCCACTGTCCATTGACCGATGTCATTGATACAAAGACATTTCTTGGAATGATTATAAGAAACAATTATTCTGTTTGTTTTCCCATTTTTTGTCGCTTTAAATTAGTTAAAATTTCATTACTTACATTAAATTTTTACTTCAATATTTTATTGCAATCCGATCTTTAAGCAGATTACGGAAGAGTTTTTAAATATTTAATTAATAAAGAATTCTTTTATAATTTGATGAGTTGAAATTTGTCCATTAGGCCAGTTTTTTCTGACATTATTCACTGTATAAAGGCCGTCCTAGCAATGGGGCATTAATGGACTGTTATGACCATTGCTTTTTGTTATCTTTATAGTAACGTTCGTGTATAAAATTGTTTTTTATTAGCAATTTCTTTTAACACAATTATCGCAGTAAATTATACAAAACATCATTATACTTATATCAAGATCAATTATTATTTTGCATAACATTGTGCTTGAAAGTTACGTGTAAGGAAACCTTTTTGTAATTGTTTAAAAGTATTAACGTTTTTTTTTAAATAGACTATTGCACACATGGGCACACATTAACCTACGTATTACCCTTTAAGGACATGTTTACAAATGAAAATGTACAGTTTTCCTCTTTTAATAAAATATCTACATATAATTGTATGTGTTTTTTAAATACTGGCATTATAGGTACAAAACACTTCTCGTATAAACGAAGATAAATAGAAATAACTCTTAAAAACTTTACTGGGTCACTACAAACCGACTATTTCTATTACAGCCGAGTCTAATCGATCGTTCGAATGCAGTTTCCAAAAATATAACACACAAGAAATACTGTACACGGAAGTGTATTAAACTTTTTATTTGATACTGTTCTAGAATTTTAACGTTTTGTAACGTTTTAAACTAGTGTAAAGCAACAAATATCTTGAATCAAACATTTGATCAAATAAATTTGTTCAAATGTATTCGCAACGTTCAATAAGTCAAGTGTTGTTGAAATTTTAATCAAATTTTCTGCAATGAACGTATCTATGGTGGAGGATTTCAATGACAAATTGTTTAATAAATGCTCGAGAAAGTTTTGAACGTGAAGTTTTTTTTTGACGACGAAAAAAATAACGAGAAAAAGTCTATCATCTGATAGTAAAACATAAAAAATCAAAAGGACTTACCGTTAAAAACATAAAGTTTTGTTTTTCCACCAATAAAAAGTTATTCATAATAATATATATTAACAAACACGTTCGTACATAATAACCACGAAACTAAACTACTTCACAATATAAGGAAACTAATATTTAATATAGCGTGTTTTTAGTATTTATATTTAAACGTTATTATATCATTTTACTAAGGTAAATGAAACACTCAATATTAATGCATTAAATCCGCCAAAAAACATATTTTATTAAATTGAAATGTTTATAACTTCCCACTGTGGCGTAGTAGTTTTTGGTTGGTATGCCAGTTTTTGGTTTAATTTTCTGTTAATGTTTATATTTGTGTGCATGAAAATTAATGATTGTTTTGGTAATTAAGTGGAATTTGGGTGTTTTCTATTCATACCTATTTAAATAGTATTTACAAAAAAAAAAGATATTGGTAAGTATGTTTTTCCGTTGTCAAGTATCAATATTACAAGCTCTTTTTAGTTTGGGATAAGACAGCTTACTATGAGTGTGATAGGTAGGTATTTACATTTGAAATAAGTGCGGGCAATATTACAAACATTCGCAGTAGTTAAAGGAAGGAAAACTTGATATTAAAACATAATCATCTGTCTGGGTCAATTCACACAACACGCTATTAGTTAGGTCTCTAAAGTGGTACACTAATGGGTAGATTTGATAGTTTAAAAGTATTAACTAATATTTACTAGATTTTTTTTAAATAAAATGATGTAAGTTTTCAGTTATTTCCAAAGTACATAAAACTATGAAACTAGAATGTTACCAAAGTATCTTTTTGTACGTATATCATAGGTTTAGCTACAGCAATTTCAGCTCTATTACATAGGATTAAGGTAGAAGTGGTCAAGTATGATGTGTGTACACAGGTGCATACCTATTTATTTTCATTGTAACGTTTACGCAAACTTCATTCACAGCTAGCACAACGTATTGAAAATACGATATTTTTTACATACCTACTTTTTTAACTGTTTATTAGCTACTGAGCTACTGTGCAAAAAAAATACAAAACGATGCGGTGTGAAAATTAAATTTTCTTAATTAATATTAATTATTATTAATATTGTTTTATGTGGACGCAGTACTTGGTTTTATATAAACTTATGAACTGTGGTAGAGCGGAGTGTTTACAATCTTTCAACAAAAGCCTTTAAAAAGTATATAATCAGAGCCTCTACTATAGGCCGACCGTTTATCTCAGTCCCCGCCTGCGGTATGAAAGAGACGAGGGGCCGGGGTAGCGGTGTCCGTTATGGTAGCGTACACAAGAGCTATATCGAGTTATGCTTTGCCAAATAAAATAAGTTTTTACAAAAAAAAACCGACTTCAAAGACTAAAATTGCACTAAAAATTAAAAAATAATTAGTTGTATTTTGGTTTTGCAACATTAAATCAGACATTCTTTTTACTTAATTATAAACTAAAGAATACGTTTTTTTAATTATTGTAAAAAGTATTGTTAAGGATATTTCTTGAAGAGTCTACAAATATATTTATTTGTAGATTCTTTAAAATATAATCAAATTATTACAAATAATGTAATATTATTGTTATTTTTGGAGTCGGTGTCAGCCACGATAATTATATTCTATTTTATATTTCTGACTTAAAATTTAAAGAAATATGGCGTCGTGTTATACACAGACTAAAGACTAAGCTGAGAAAGTACTACGAATCAAAGACAATTACTTAAAATTAAAAACCATTTAAAGTGCTCAAAATGTGTTATACAGAACTTTATTGCCTTTTCTAACGACTTTGTAGACAACATTTTGCATTATTGATCCTATTTGCGAATTACGATTTTATTCAATTGACGGTGCTGGTTAAACCTATATAAACGCCCAAAGTTATGGAAAGCTTTAATAAGTTACTAAATAGGTATATTAAAACGTTTGAACGTGACACAGGTATTTTAAAATATATTTATTTAAATATGATAAAAATAGTTATTTAATATTTGTTTAATTTTTAAACCAATCCATAAACAATCAACAACTTTATGTCATAATGTCGAAGTCATATAATAATATAATCTGTAATTCGCGGTCGCCATTCCATTTGCTTAGGTATTATCGTATTTCGTTGGCTGACACCGACTTCAAAAATAAAAATAATATTACATAATTATTATTTCATTATTACATAAAAATGAAAAACATTTCTTTTGAAATAAAATAATTTTAAAAATAATTGCCTTTTTTATTTTGTATCTTATTTACAATTTTATTGCATAACACCTTCCTAGTTCAAAATAGTGATTGCTTCAAAACCCTCTAAAACGGTATCGGTTACTTTCAAATTTCACTAAAACCTAAAGTTAACTTCTAAGCCCCCTAAAACGAATCTATTTTTGCAAATAACCTCGTTTTTCAAATTGTTTTTATTAAAAAAAGATGTTTGTTGGGATTACTAGATTACAATAATAATATAATGTTAAAAATCGTACAGAATTAAGGTTGTTAGTAAGTTTAAGACGTTTTTCATGAATTGTCGACATTTAAGAAAAATCACTTTAGGGGTTTTGAAATTATATGACTCATATATACATTTAAACAGGTATGATTTAAACTATTTAATTTGTAAGAATAATTCTTAGAAAATATTTACAGATAATAAGAACAATAATAAGAGCTTTTTTTATTTTTACACACTACCATAACGGACACCTAGTCAGTATGTCAGTATGACACTAGTGCAGTAAGCTAGTCCGTCTTCTATACAATTTACAAATTTCAAAGATGGTGGCGTCATCTTGGCATTTAAACTCGTACTTTCTTAGAGAAAATATGCAATCTAAATTATTACACAATTTAAAGCCTGACCAGAAAAATAAAAAAACCTCTCCAGGTATTTCGATAGGTTTAGGGTATATTACAATATTTCCTTCTTTTTATTTCATAAAAATAAGCTAGCTAAAAATTAGAGCTGTGTTGTGATGTGATGTAGTTCGGGTCACAGTATCTAGATGGCGCCGTTTTGCCAAAAAATCAAGAGATAGCTCTCTCTTTTGTCCTCGCCCCCCGCGCCCCCTATTACCGCAGGCGGGGTCTGAGTTAAACGGTCGGCCTATAGGTACACAATACCAAACAACGATAAACATACTTATTTGCTATTTTATAAATACGTAGGTATTAATCATAGAAAACACCCAGACCAATGTTAACATTAATGTTCATGTCACTCAAAGATTTGCTTAAACAATAATCTATGGACTTTGAAGATTAATGTTATATCTAAGACATTGCATGTTTTGCAATGGCATCTTTGCATACCAAATGTAATACAATGTTATAAGAAACCAAATAGATTTACATTAATATGTACCATTTAAAAAATTATTATACAATTTTGTTTCTTTCACAAAATATTGTAAAACAGCTAATTATAAACTTTGAGAGCAAAATTAGCATAATAATTAACAATTTAAACTTTCCTAAGTAAATAAACGCCTATTTGTATCTCGAAGATTATTTAAAAAATCGTCTACTATTAATAAACAATAACATTTAAAACATATTTCATTACTGCTCCACTCCTATTAGTCATAGCGTGATACTATATAGCCTATGACACTCCCCGATAAATGGACTATTTAACAAAGAAAGAATTTTTAAAATCGGTTCAGTAGATCTAGAGAGTTTGTGAGTTTGTGCCGTTGTATGGGGTAACCCCTACAACGGCACAAACTCACAAACAAACAAACTTTACCTCTTTATAATATTAGTATAGAAGTATAGATTTAACGAAATGCTGATACTTTAAAAGTTAAATAAGCTTGAAGACCTAAAGTGCAGAGAGCACGAACGTGATAAAACTTACAAACAAAATTCTAAAGGAAGACAATACTTAAATCTAAAGTTCTCTCAAATATAAGGAAGCCTATTAAAACGTGCTTTGAAAATATCAAGAGAAAAACTATTGCAAACTCTCATTGCATATTCTATTTGCAAACAACTACGGACCTGTCTTAGACTATTGCACCATTAAACAGACAAGCACAGTAGTCAATCTCATGTGAAATAATATTTTTATTATTCCTTACACTTTAACTCAATGCCATCTAGTCCAAAACTGAGCAGAGCTACTAGACAACGGATAAACATACTAAGTAATATACTTTTTTCTAAAGGCATAAATAGAAATCACTTAAATCAATGTAAGCAATCATGTTAACAATCACTTAAACAAAATGTCTCAAAATCTTGTGTTTATATTAATCGAGTTTGCATTGAGCATTTTGTATGTACTCGTAGTTACACTTCTATACTTATCTCTTGTGTTGTGATTACACCATCGAGCGCCGATTTATTCGACTGCAAGACGATTACGTGTGCTACCAACTTATTGGACATACGACAAACAGTGCTATACAATTTTGAATCTAGCTTCTATGTAATAAAGTCTACTTTTGTTTTATTGTTGGTATTTAGTGTTGGCAATGATACAACAAGACGCGTATGAATCAGAGTTGACTAAGGTTAATAGTGTCTACCTATCCGCCATATTGTCTGTCAAAATCGTAGAGTATAACTTTCTATTATATCCTTGTTTATGTCCGTTTGGTGACTAAGAATACACAATGTCACCCGTTTGTGAAATCCTTTGAATAACTGCTTAGCATACACTATATCTATTGAAGAAGAAAAAATATTTCAGGTAGGTACTTGAATCTACATCAATAGGATAACAAGCCTTATACGTAATACAAAAGAAAGGAAACATAACTATGAAAACTCAACAAAAAATATCTAAATCATTAGCTTTCCACTGCATAGCCATTGCATAAGATGATTTGTCTCTAACATTCATACTTTCAAACAATTTACACAAAAAGTAACAAAAAACACACAAAACAAATTTCAGGCACGCCAATTTAAAAAGAAATCATTTTGACGATCAAAAGTAACATTGAGTCTGCTTACAATGGTTAAATTAATGAAAGGAGATCTGTATTTAATGGTTCAGTAACGCAAAAAGTTTTCAATAAACCTCAAATTTTACGTCAAAACTGCCGAATCAAGTTTCCGTTTATTGGTAAAGAAACTTTTGTGAGTCATAACTGAGTCATTTCTCTTTACGTAATGATAGAAAGGACATCTCAACGAATAAATTTACAAGATGTTTCTTGACTTAAATGTTACTAGTTCGCGCGCAATTTGAATTTCGATTTACGAATGACACGTTTGATAATTTTGTGAGGCGGAGCTTGTTTTACCGCCAAATTAAAATGTCACATTCCTGTAGTTACGGAAATGAGGTCGAGAACTCTGCATAATGCGTTTATGAACTACGTTTAATGGACCTATATCTCTCTCTCTGCCTGTCTTTTAGACATATTAAAGCGTGCATCTGAGACATGAGTTCAGATAAATAATTTAGAAGATCTTCAAACCAAAGCAGACATTTTAAAAAAAGATTACAAGATTTTTAATACAATAGAACGCCTCTAAAATTTAGTTTCTTTGTGAACTCAAGAATAAATAAAATAAGCTCGCTATTCGAAGTACATAAACGAGATGTATATTTTGAGGACTCATATCACTAAGTCAATTGTAGAATATAAGTGTGTAAGACTTTGTTTATGAAGCGTAGAGATGAATGATGCTGGCAAGCTATTTGAGTTCTTACTGATAGATGTAAATCGAATGTTTCTTGCGAAAGTGTGAAATGTTAACACATGTGAAAAAGGCAATAAATTATATCTTGAAAGAATTATGTTTTACATTAGATCTGAGGATTTCCATGATTATCTTTGTTTAAAATCATATCAAACGTCAATCTCTAATGTCATTAATGTCAAATTAGACACTTTAGTAACCAATAATACAACACGAAACGCTAATCAAAGAATGTAGAGTTGTCACTGAAAAAAAAATTACGATTGTTTACGAGAGTGAGTCTTCAGATCTTTGTATTAGAGATTTAAGCTACAGGGTATGAATAAGTACAAATAGTTTTTCCAATAATAACATATTTATATTTAAATTTCCACGTAGCTCTGTTTACCCTTTGATAACGAGAATAGCCTAGCCTTGCTATAAATAAAATATCCGATGCCAAATCCGTTTACTTGCAAAACCTTTACCTACATATACGTACATTCTAAAATTAGGAGAGCTACAACCCTTATGAAAATTTATATTAAGCTAGATCCATTATAACAATCCTACTAATACCTCACTGGTCTCACAGATAGATATTGTTGCTTTTGAAGAGAGGTAAGTTTCCCTTAGTACGACATCCATAAGAGATGACCTGAGATAGTGACACCAAGTATTCTTACTACGTCGCCACACGGAAAATTCAATATTCCTTTATAGTAGTAAGATTTTATTAATAGCTGATTAGCAACGTGTCTATTATTTTAAAACATTGACATGTAACTGATACCTACTTTAGCGTCCATTACAAAATCTGTTTTGAATTTAGAACAGATTGTATAAGTGCACACATTCTCATACACTCGCGACTATAATACTGACAAATTGAAATACAAACACTTTTCTAACATATTATATTATCACTTACAACATCTCTATTCAACCAGATAAACAATGCATATACGTGCAAAGCCGGCTGTTTAAGAGCAAATTCCTTCTCTAAGCCTTGTTCAGTGATGTGAAAAAAACACGCGAACACAATTCAATAAAACGGAAACTCAATACAGAAATTTCTTCATAGACGTATAAAATTCCTGGAAGTATTCCCTTAGATGGTTAACATCGTTGTTGGAAACAGGATAAGTATAATATAGAACTATTCCTCCTTATTCCATTGTTACAGTGCATTTCGAGACGGATCGCAGCTTTAGCGCTTAAGATGCATAATACGGCAATACTTTACTGTTTGAAGAATTCGCCAATTTAAGACTAGTTAGGATTTGTTTTCTTAATCGTGTAAATAGGTTTTTATTATCTGTTGCGAAATGGTTATTAATTTATGATGAAGGCGACACTAATCTTTAGTATATTTTACATATGTGTCGACGATCCTATGGATGTCGTAAAAGCTTAGACTAAGGGAAAGTAGTGAGAATTTTAAAGAAGGTTCATTTTACATAATATGGCTTTAAAATGAAAATGACGTCATAAAAAAACACGGATTTCACATTTCAAAAAGAAACTCAAGAAATTAAAACAATTAAATTCAAAACTGGATTGTATTGGTTATTATTATGCAGAACAATAATTTAACAGTCTTCATCGACTTACACAAGTATAGAGTTATTATTAAAACAAAATAAATATAAACGAATGGAAATCTTTTACATTAGGTACAGTATATTTCCAGTTTCTATAAATAATAAACACTTCCCGCTTTGTTTTCCAACTATCAGTACCAAGGAAAACTTCAATAAAAATATTCATAAACGTTTTAGCGTTATGTACAGTGTAACTGAAAAATATTTACTTTAAAAATTTAAACTCGCACTTAATGAAACCATTGATTTATAATTTTATTTATCAACTAAATATAATTTTCCGCATTACATTCGAACGCTATAATTAACTTGGCACGAAATTCTGTCATTGATTTATCTAACTGTGCCCAATACAAACAACTTTGCATGAGTATAATCAATTTGCTAATTCAAATAACTATTATAGTTAATATTTAGAAGATATTTAATGTGTTACTAGATTCAAAAGACGAACGATTTTCTAACACGTAAAATTAAACGGAAAACGTAACAGAATAAAAATGTGTAACGTTTGAAATAACTTTTTTTTCATCATACAAAAGGCCAAACAAACCGTGATTGACTAAGTCATGATACGATTCGTTTTACGCAGCAGTTATTTTATTTATTTTACATTTGGAATTTGGATCAGTTTCTGGAATACGTATGAAAGTATTGCCTGATTAAATAATAGCATCTAATATATTGTATTAAGTACAAACGTGCCTAAAAATAATACAGTATCTAAATAATTGTGTTGATTTTGACAGCAGTTTGCTTAAAGTTTGTCACTAAGAAAACAAAGAAAGTCAATAATATTTTGTGGAACTTATCAAAATCCATTTTAAGTATTTTATTTGTTCAAATATAATTGTCAACAATAAAATGGTAGAAATAAAATAAAACAAACGGAAATGGAAGAAGTAAATAAATTTATAGATTATTTATTGTATTTCAACTCACTGTTTGGACAGGAATATTTCAAACTGAAAATACTGCAATCTTATATCATTCTTACGTAGACGTATAAATATGATAATTTACACAAATACGTGAAAATAAAATCCCGGTAAACCTTACAAAAAACGACCATGAAACAAAATTAACTAAATTAAAGGTATTTTGTGTTCAATGGCCTATACAATATGTCGACGGTGGAAAGGCAAAACGAATGATACGCCATTTGGCTAATTGTTCAGGAGAGCTGTTTAAAGTTTAAATTTTAACAAAAATGATCATAACTTCTTTGTTTATTAACCAATTTTTTTGAAATTTTATAAGTAAATAGAGTTTTATGTGCTCTTTGTTTTGTATTCAATATAAATTAATTAAAGTCAATAAGGCAAGAAAAAAGTGGCGTATCATGTTTCTGACATTTTGAGTGAGTTGGGAAAAACACTTCATAAACCATCAATAAAAAAAAGTTGGTAGGACAAATTAATTCATTCACAAAACCTCCACAAAAACAGGAGGGCGAAATTAGTTTAAATGCCAAATGAAAAAAAAGGCGTAGAAGGAAAAATGCTTCATTTCCCTTTGATGAAACAAAAGTAAAATGGAAGAATGTTTTATGAGTGATGTCTCTTATATTTTTAGGTCGTTAAAATGAATTAATGACCATACGCGGTTATGTAGTTTACATGATGTGCATTTCTCGGATAGGGGCTTAAGTTGATCTCGTGGTAAAGGAATAGACAATTTAATTTATTATGAACTTTTTATTTAGTATCTTAATTAAAAAGTACGTTATGAATAACAACTGAAACGCCGTAGCTGTTACTTTACTCTCGAGGAAGAAAACGTGTTACGACATGTCAAAATATAACATATCGGGGAAAAAGTATTGAAAGACCAAATTAAAAAATTATTTGGAAGAGCAAATTGCATGATGTGGCATCTTCGTAAAAAAATAAGTTTGGTCAGTAATTTAAAAGGCACCTTCAATATTTTCATATCAATTTATTGACATTGTTAAAAAAAGGTATCGAAAAACGGTCGTTTAAGGGGAGGGTATTTTTGAAATACCCCCTTTTATACCTTAAATGAAACGCCAAAAAATGCGTCAGAATGACTTCTAACCTAGACAGATCGATAGAGAATCCAAAACTCTATCGAACTGCATATAAAACTCATTTTCGACCAAAGTGGCGTTTCATTCGTTTTGCCTTTCCACCGTCGATGTATATTTCATAAATAACGTACCGACGCCATTGAAACAAACGGTTGGATATCGATGTAAACTGGCTTACTATAATTGCTAATTACACACAATAGACACGCACACTCTATTGTCTATGTTTTGGGTCGACAACTTCATGTTGTTCTTTTTTTTGTAATTAGCGTTTACGTAGAACGCGACAGTGTTTTGTTTGGAGTCTAGCTGAGGTTACCTATTTTGAAAAAGGCCTTTTTCTAGCAGACATCCATTGGCAGATATAATAATATCAATCAATCAACTAGCCTATTGCAGTCCACTGCTGGACGTAAGTGCAGGACCGAGTTCTGTGGCGTGTATTGGGAGATATAATAATATGATGACGATTAATTTACATAGCTAAAAAATGTAGTGTGTCGATAGCAACACGCATCAAGAGCAATAGTAATACTCATTCAATGATATTGGAATGTGGAAGAAATTATATTCTCAAAAAAAGAACCCACACCTTCAAATTATGGTCATCTCTAAAACTACCACGTCACAGGTGTGATTGCCCGATTAACTAATTAGTTCACGTCCTGCATCCAATTATTATGAATTGTGGTTTCTATCAATATTAATTAATTGAACATAACAATGTAAACATATTATTAAGCGTCAATATACGTATGTTTAGTGATAACAGTAATATTATGTCGGGGTACAGAAGTTATTTGTTATTGTACAAGAAAGAAACCTTATAAATGCATATAAAAACTCTTACATTACATCAATCGTTTAAATTAGGAATAATGTTAAACGAAATAAAATCAGAAAGCAAAGATCCCTAAGCTGTAATGTTACCGCCGCACAGTGTTTTATTTTGCCTCAAAATAACCACCTCCCTTATTATTAGTGAATCATATAGAACTTTTTATTCTAAATGCGAGAGTAAAACTCCCACGAATCCATCTTAACTAGTTTAGGAGATATCCGGAGTTAAAACTTTTTACCCATATATTGAAAAATAATGAAAATAATATTTAAAAAATTATTTCATCTAAACTTTTAAAGTTGCTTTATTTGTTTAACTACATTTTAAAAGGTCTTGTTTTTATCTATGTTACGAGTCCTTTATGGCAGCTCTAGACCTCGTAGGTACCGAGAAATCAGCGATTTTGTTATTTTCGTTTTTATTTTTTTTTGACCATGCTCTGCAGTATTAGGATCTGCTATTTACTTCAAATAAGAGGTAATAAGGTAGACTACCAACACAAAAAAAAGCAACAATGAATTCCGTGGAATCTCGGAAATACTAAGATTTACCCGAACCCGCGGTAATTTCTTTTAAATTAACATAGTTTACATTTACGAGAACTGGCTTTGTTTGTGTTTTGTGTTAGTTAACTAACTAATTTTGTCCAGTAATATGGTCCGGGAAAGAGTCCACCCTCAAAAGGCAATCTCTGAAACCCTGTACATACATCTTTCTCTGGAGGACACGGATTTGAGACACTATGGAGCCGTCAGAATCATAGTCGACTTTGCCTCAGCACGGTTAGACCCACCGTGCTGAGGGATGTCACTCCGAGCTCCGATCGGATGACTTAATGCAGGGAGGGCATGAGGGCACCAACCCTCATGTTGGTCGGCGAGGCCTCAAGTCCGTGCTCCAACCGTGCTGAGGCAAAGTCGCACTATGATTCTGACGGCTCCATAGTGTCTCAAATCCGTGTCCTCCAAAGAAAGATGTATGTACAGGGTTTCAGAGATTGCCTTTTGAGGGTGGACTCTTTCCCGGACCATATTACTGGACAAAATTAGTTAGTTAACTAACACAAAACACAAACAAAGCCAGTTCTCGTAAATGTAAACTATGTTAATTTAAAAGAAATTACCGCGGGTTCGGGTAAATCTTAGTATTTCCGAGATTCCACGGAATTCATTGTTGCTTTTTTTTGTGTTGGTAGTCTACCTTATTACCTCTTATTTGAAGTAAATAGCAGATCCTAATACTGCAGAGCATGGTCAAAAAAAAATAAAAACGAAAATAACAAAATCGCTGATTTCTCGGTACCTACGAGGTCTAGAGCTGCCATAAAGGACTCGTAACATAGATAAAAACAAGACCTTTTAAAATGTAGTTAAACAAATAAAGCAACTTTAAAAGTTTAGATGAAATAATTTTTTTAATATTATTTTCATTATTTTTCAATATATGGGTAAAAAGTTTTAACTCCGGATATCTCCTAAACTAGTTAAGATGGATTCGTGGGAGTTTTACTCTCGCATTTAGAATAAAAAGTTCTATATGATTCACTAATAAGGAAGGTGGTCATTTTGAGGCAAAATAAAACACTGTGCGCCGCTGATATAAGAATAGACAATATTAATTCTTATTTTAAAAATACTTAAATTAAGAAACAATTAGTAGCCATGTTTATAATTTCCTACAGTATTTTTTGTTTCATTTAAGGAGTTTGAAATGTAGGTACAATTTAAAACTAACATGATTACAAACGAGTCACATTTCTTGCCATATACAAAATGAAAAGTTAATATTAATAACACACATATCAGGTAACATTTTAAAGAGAATCGAAGAAGTTCAATAACACGCAACCCTAACTTTCACCATTTTTGGGGAGACAATAGTAAACAGCAGTTGTTATTTGACATGAACACCTGCGCATGCGACCGTTAGCAACAAGAACATATGTTTGATACGTTGGATTAAGTATAGGAGAAACATTATATCCCTGTCATATTATTATACTAATATCAAAGTAAATGCTAGCTTTTGTCAAGCATACGGCGTGAACAAAAATATAGAAGTCTTTTAAGATCACGTTAAGAATAAATAATAATCCTCACACATTCACACATCGCCACCTAGTCTCAAACTAAGCAAAGCTTGTACTATGGGTACTAGACAACGGATAAACACACTTAAATACTTTTTTTTTATAAATACATATTATAGAATAGAAAACACTCAGACCAATGCAATCAATCATGCACACAAAGATTTGCATTGAGCGGGAATCGAACTCGAGACCTCTGCGTAGCAGCCGTGTTATATACCGACTGCGCCACAGAGGTCGTCAAAAAGAAGTAGATAAATATTCCATTTTCAATTTTTTATTATTCGTCTTATCATGAAAGAACATCATTCTATACAATTATGCACTTTAATAGAAGGAAATGTGTGCGTTAATAGTTCAAAGTTTAATGGCTACTTTTTGGTCTTAAGACCTTATTTAATGAGAATAAACATATTTTTTAACTCATAGTTTTGTCATGGGATGGCACGTAGGCAAAGTGGTTTAACAATGAATAGTATACTTATAGACAATAGAACATAAAACATAGCCATATATAAAATTAACAAGGATTGCGATTGTTAAAATAATTGTCAGACAATAATATTACATGAGTGAGTTTGGGCTTAAAGGAATAAATAATAATTAAAGGAAACAGTGCAAGTGATAAATAAAACCCAGAACTACTAACTCAGGATTATGCTATAAAGTATGATCCTAGAGTCTAATGAAAGGAACGCGTGTATAAAGACCTTGAAAGCCCACGACATGATGGGGTGGCGACATGATCTATTATTAAACACACACGAACAAATTATGTCATTCAGTCATTATAATCATGTGAATATTAACGTCTGTCGAATAACGTATTCAACCTAATAACGGCATAAATAATAAAATTCCTTTTTCAAACTACATACGCTTCATCAATGTCAGTGTTGTCACGCTATAAAAATGAGTCAATATTTATTTTAGCGCCTCCGCGTCTAGTTCAAGACCCAAGAGGATTTATTAAGTTAATAAATTGTTACTGTTATTATTAAGAAGGTCACTAAGTTATTTAAAACTAAGTAGATTTGTTTAATGTTAATTAACCGCAATATTTGAATAACACTTTATATAGTTAGTAAAAGGTTACATTACGCAATAACTTAATATTAGATACTAGAATATTAGTACCTTTTAAATTTGCAGTTCAACAATGTCCTACTGCAGGGACGACACTTCACCAGTTTACGAAGAGAATTTGTCTGCATGAAGCACATGCCATATGGAAATAGTCAAATGTTACTACTGTTGTATTCAGAGAGATAAATCTGCGAACTTTCCTCTTGTCATCTTAAACCACATCCACTGGACGAGAAGACATTTTGTGTTATGATATTATGTATTAATCAGTAGACTTCTTAAACAAAACTTTTAAAGATCAAATACGCAACATAACTACAAATATTACGAACCGTCAAAAGTTATAAGTATACTCGTATTAAAAAGTTAAACAAACTAACATTAAAGTCTGTTATAATTAATATCTATCATTCAAATGTCCTTGTAACGGTACTCCAATATCCAGACTACGGTATACAAGGTGAATACACAATGATGTCATAGTAACTGTATTTGTATTGACAATAGCAATAGGCATGTAAACGCGATAGAATTAGAACACCCTTTATATTACTGAAGCCGCGAAGGTTAGACCTTGTAATACATCTCTGAGGTATCGTATGCCGATGAACTTTACGTTTTGAGTTGGTTTATCGGTCGTACCTTTACGAAAGGTAAATAATATTGTTTTGTATAAAGACGGCTGCCGCAGGGTTAGGGATTGAGCCCTGTATCGCGGGGACATATTATAACAGCCCATTAATGTCCCACTACAGGGACGGGCCTCCTCCCATGACGGAGGGATGATTGGCCTACTAATATCACGCTGGCCAGAAGGATTGGTAGAGGGTTTAATTTCAAGTTTTCCTTTCTTTTTATTCTTGATAGAAAATTATATATCAATACATTACACCAGATCAAGCAGAAAAGAGCTGTCCTAGCGTTGATAATTTAAAAGGCTGTTATATTGATGATGAAAAGGATAATTACCATTTATATCCTTAATAGATGAATCTAAATTTATCCACATTGACGTCAACTTTTGCATTGTCAATTTGGGTTTTACCTCTTTTCGTGGTTTCCGATGGTTATTGAAAACCACCATTTTATTCTTGTTTTACATACCGCACCTATTAATAAATTTTATGATTTTTTTTCGTTTAGCAACAAACGAACTAATAAGTCATAGTATCGACTACAATTTAATAACTAAAGGGAAACGAAATTCAAAATTTTCTAACAGGGAAACAACCACAATCGGGGCTTACTTATCACTATTGACTTGGCCGCTATTAGTTGCCTTAGCACTTAGCTCAAAATATGGTTTCAAGACCCTTACGAGCTACGGATATAAAAGTCAACATCGAGGCCGATGAAGAATAATAAAAACAGAGAAATATGCCGTTGGCGCTAATTCACATGAAAAACTAATAAAATATTATCCGTTAATAACTACTCTTAGATAAAACCTTTTTAAAACCAAATAAAAAAGGTATACTTAACAACATTTCTAACGCCTTTGGGGCAACCCTATTTCTGTTCAACTGCCAAAATTTGATGCGCAAACGCCGGTACAAAAACACGAAGGGCAGGTGCACCGATGGGGACAACATCTGCCAATTTTATCGAATAACATAATAATACTCCATTTCCATCGATTTTAATACGCAACAAAGTATTTATTGTCTAGTTTCAAAAGTAGTATAAAAATGCAAGTACCATAAAAATACTATTAACGAGAGATAAAGAATACTACCAAGGTTAATCATAAGGTTAACTTCTTTTTAAGTATTTAAAAAAAAACAAAAACGAAAGCATTATCTTTTCAATGTCACAGGTTAGTAAAGCGATATAGGTACCCTATTCCAAATCATTGCCGTAATCAGACACTGATAACATTGGCCGACTCTCAAGGTCATGTCATCAAACATACGCAGTTTTATGAAAAAAAAAATCAATACAAAAAAAAATATTTACAGATCCAGATCCGTCAGAAAGTGGTGAAGAGAGTGGAGAATCCTTGGAACTTCTTCGTTTTGACAAAGCTTTCTCCACCCACGCGGTTAACGACTGTCTCCTCCTTGTAGCCAACATTTTAAACACTAACTAAAATACACAGTTTATTAAAATCCCATAATCTCACAACAAACGTCTTTTAAAATTAATTAAAAACACACACACTATAAATAACACAGCCAAATTAAATTGTCGTCGGTACAATGCGTTCGTCCGTGCTGAATTGACAGAGGAAAATGGTGTACGAAACCGTGGCAATGTGTTTACAAGTACCTATACGACGCGACCGATAGCAAGCTACCAGGAAAAATAGCTTTGATAACAGGAACATTAACATAAAGTCACCACTTACCTAGCACATATATTTTCTATAATGCTTACAATGCAAAAATTGCAAACTAAAATGTCATAATTTCAATCTAGCAAATCTCAAATTTCGTAATAAGAAACCATCCAATTAAATTCAAATGAAGCAATTAATTGACTATCAAAGGAAAACAAGTCATTATTATTTTTTTATTTAAAACGTCTTCATAACAAATTGAAACAATCCGGCACAGTCTAAATACAACGGGAGAACAATCACAAACATCGTAAAAAGAAATTCTCTCATTATCTGTCCAATTTAAAAAATCTCTGCTACCGTTTTATTACGGCTTCCATTGGAAATTATACCATACTACAATAGCAATTAAGTTTAATTTAAATCATAGAGGAAAACAGTAAAAGCTACACACGGATTCCCACTTGTCTCCAGAAAAGTTAATAAATGAAGGAAAGTCGGACCGCGATTATTTGAAACAAAAGACTAATGTTTCCACGCTGTGAATGAAATAAACAATGGTTGAAACATATTGTAGAAAATGACCTCTACGGTGGAATGCGAACAAAACGCTTAAAGAGCAAAATGTTTTGTAAGGAAGAAAGTATCGGATGTTAACACTTACTCTGTAAAAAGAATGAGAACACAGCATACGTAAACATCGAACAACCATTTAAAATTATTTGTGTTAGAGAACATTTTAAAACTGTTAATGTTATGAAAATGGAACGCATACATATTCTACACGCATAATATATTATATTTTAAGTGAAATGTAAAGAAAATACACTGTCACTCAGATTCTAGTTACACACCGTAATAAATTCGACAAAATAATTTGCGAACGAAAACGTAACTTGGAGAGCATGAAACGTGACGTTGGAAAAGTGTCACTAATGTGTCAAGACGCATAATAAATGTACTTTTCAAACTATTTCCAAAGACAAATACGTAGTCCATAAGACGAAGTCAAGTTTACGAGGGTCCTACCTAAGTATATGAAATAAAGAGCTACATTTTTATTTAACACCTTACCATTCCAATATATTCAAGGAAGGAGAAGAGTAATGAATAAAACATAGCGAGGAAAGTTATAGCATTTCATTATTTCCTACCAAATTATAGTCCCTCAGGATTTCAGGGATATAGATCGAAGTTAACGTAACTTACTGCATAGTATATTAGCTTCACGTGAGGGAATTGTACAAATTGTATTATGTGTTTTTGGCACTTCCGATGGATATAGCCTTTAATTATTACTACAATTTCTTATGAAATAAGGGGCAATGACACAAGCTAAAGAAATGAACAAAGTTTACTCGTTTCTATAGAGATTTATTACAAAGTTATTTAGAATATGAATAACACAGCATATTCAATCAGTTCAAAGGATTCGGTTACTTGTTTAATTATAAGAGAGTTCACTACCTTTGACATATAGAATTACTCATACTTGTAAAATATATGAATACGTTGGAAATACACACACAAAAATAAGTCCTTTGATGCACGGCGCGCTTGCGTTTGTGCGCTGATTTTCAATTCATTAAAAGTAGTCAGTTATTACGTTATGAAATGAAAATTAAAGAAGGGGTCGTTAACATCCCAACAATGATATGAAATTAATTTAAAAATACATTCATTTTGTCAGAAATAAAGTTTCGCAGATAACAAGCTTGTAAGAACATCAAGTTTTATGGAAAGTTTCGAAAAATATAGTTGCATTTAAACAGGTCGAAGCTTTGTTTCCACGTAGTCTGTTATTCGTGCAATTTGGTTACCAAAATAGGGGTGAGGGAGTACAAAGTCTCAAAGGATAAACTTGCTCCACTCTAAAGTGGTCCGATTGAAAAGTTTGCCAAGCGGAAGCCCTTAGTCCGGACTACTCTGATGCACTCTAGTTGTTTTTTCCACATTTTACACTTATTACACTTTACCTTAAAACGCTGAACGGATAAAGAGGTCTGAGCCAGCTAAGTTTATTAATTTAGAAATTCTTTGTAAAGTCTTCAAGATACATTGAAATTAATTTTGTTTAAGTTTCAAGAGAGTATTTTGTTAAAAAGGTTGCATAGTAATTTATGTCAACAATACGATATACAATTATGGAAGCTGTATACAACAATGTAATTTACTGATGGTAGTAAAGATTATACGACGTATTAAATTATTACATAACAAAGAATTGATTAAGTGCCAATTACAAAAATAGTTTTAGTAGCTAAATGTGTACGTAAAGCTTACATAACTTTTATGTACATTGAGTTTTATATTCACTACACTGTATGGGCATGACACATGCAATGGCGGCATGCATGGTGCGCTCGTGTCAAAACAGAAATGGAAAAGTGTTATGGTGCTTCTTTACCCATGTTTAATGGATTGGATATCATAGGAAGCAGGAAAAACTTGTGACGGATTGTTACACAATTTAATAGCAAAAAAGGAAATTCCCGAACTTTCCAATGCGGGACTTCTACCACTAAGAAAGAAGTGGAAGTCAAAAAACTTTTTTACTTCAAAGCGCTCTCTGTGATATTATATGGAATACAACACGCTTAGATACTTTGTTATAGAAATAACTAATCAAGCAATGTACAGCAAAATTTTACGTCACATTTCACACTAATGGTAAAAGTAATATTGAGTATTACTAATGAAACATCAATCAACCAAACGAGATTTTCTACCACTGACCTTCAACCATTCCTCATAACAGCCCATTAATGTCCCACTGCAGAGACGGGCCTCCTCCCGTGGCGCAGGGATACTGGGCCTACTAACACCACGCTGGCCAGATGGATTGGTATATGGTTTAATTTCATACATATTCACATATAATATTCACGGATAGTCCTTTAGTCGGTTTTTACGACACCCATGGGATGAGATGGGGTGGTGACATATTGTATTCCTACTCCGTCACAATCATTCCTAACACTAACTAAATAAAACACCACTTTCCATGATAAGAAAATACATGTCTGACACTAATTTCGGCCTTGCTAATGTTCTTACAAAAATATTACGATAAGAATTCAATTAGGCTGATATGCAAAAAATAATATTATGGTGATAAGACGTCGCTCGACCTAAAGGATATCCTTATCAAGGACCGATTGTCTGACTGTGTTAGGGTTGGCAAACATAGCGTTTTGTTTATACATGATTAGTATTACTCGTATTGTAAACGCGAAAATTTGTAAATATGTATATTTGTTACTCAATTACTTTTAATGACTGGACCGATTTGGATGCAATTTCGTATGGAGGTAGGTGACATCCTGGATAACATTAGACTCTTATCACAAAACCATTTATTCATTACACATCAACGCGGGCGAAGCCGGGAGCAAATTTTAGTGTTTAAAAAGGGATAAATAACAAAAAAAAGTAAATTTTAAGTGAAATTAGTGGATTAGGATATGTCTAGTTTTCTTTCATAGCTTGTAAGTCCCTTAGTCGCCTCTTACTACATCCACTGGATGATATAGTGATCTAACATCCAATATTCTTATTAATTTCACGAACAAAAGTTAGTTAGAACATAATGAAACTTTACAATGAGTACATAGTGTACATTAACCTTCTTTCTAGCCGACTAACCTTGGATTGTTGGAGAGATAAAAGAAATAGGTGGGTTTTATTGAAGGTACTGTACACAGTTGCTATGTACAACTAGGTAAATAAATAGTTTGTATATAAAACTTATTGGTGTGACGTCATAGTTTATGGATAGTGACGTCAGTTTAACATAGTGAAGAAGATTTTTTTTATTGATTAACTAAATTAGTAATTAAGTTTTTATAGGAGTTTAACGAAACTTTTTTCTTGACGACTAATAATCACGTGGATAGTCTAACCACCAATTTTTACACCTATTTATTTTAGGTTACCAAGTCGGACTAAATGCTTCTGAAATATGTTTGTGTGTATGAGTTTTATGGAATTTTAAATTTATTGACATTTATATTATTATGGTATTTTTATGTGGTAATCTGACTGACATAGGTCGTCAGTTGAATCACTGCAACATACCACACTCGTAGCTGTCTTAATTTAGTCTCAGAGTTTGTATGTACAATATATGTATGTACATGTTGAGACTTATTATACATTAGCTAATTGTATGTGTCTAGTATTCATAGTATAAATACTGTTTTCCATTTGCGGGACTAGATGGCGTTTCGTGAATATGTTAATGTAGACTTGGCAATAGTATTCAACTCAATCAACACACCTAATTCAAAGATTGTGTTACTAGCTGTCATTCTAACAAAAATAAGTATTAGTTACTATGCAAACATAAATAAACATAAATAAAAAGAAACAAGAAATCTAAATTAAGAAATGATTACTGATATTTTAAAGAAACGTAATTTTTATTTTAAAACCACATAATTTGCCTGTTGACATTTAATTTGCGTTGATTGTTGATGCACAAAAAAATCATTTACATTCATCTTCTTGTCATCTTTAACCATGAAGGTTGGTCAACAAAGTCCAAGGCTATCAACACACACGCAAAAAAAAACAACATGTCAAAATACGCTGACAGTAAAGAGGCTCTACTTAAATCGCTCAGTAAATAGCTGGAGCGCAGTCCTGTTGTCTTTTTTAACCTCACTCATAAATATTAATGGAAAATGTGCCTACGTAACCATATCTCTTGAGGGGCACAAGATTTATGTAAGGTACCAGTTTGATGTAGACTGAAAATGACTACAGCGCCATCTATTTTCAGATGGAATCCATTTGGTGACAAGGGTCAGCCATGTTATTGCCATCGGATTGTGCTGGTCTGAATTTTCAGCACACAATCTTTACACGAAACTCATACATATTAATGAGGGTAGAAAATTCTTTGAAGAACATAGAAGAATAGGATTGTACGTTGTCAAGATTTAGTAAGATTAGATAGTAGATCGTGTTGGGTCGACAATTTCGAATATATGTATATCTTTATCTTTAAAAACATCAGTTACATTTTTATGTTTAACCGAAGAAGACATTTCTAATTCTCAATTTTTTCTCTAAGCTATTTGAACACAAGCTCGTATTTCTCACAATTCACAAAATATTATCTTAAATAGTAGTATAAGTGGTAATTTAAAGTATAAGCTATATTATTGTAAAGTTACATTAAAATCCATAAAGTAGTTTTTACGTAAAAGAGTCACAAACATCCATGCATTCTTAAACTTTCGCGTTTATAATATTACTAGCTTTTGGATGCGGCTTTGCTCGCGTCTTTCCCATTTTTTGGAAGTGGGGGGTTAGAAAGGGGCAAAAAGTAGCCTATGTTACTCTCCAACCCTTCAACTATCTCCACTTAAAAAATCACGTTAATTTGTCCCTCCGTTTTGCCGTAAAAGAAAGACAAACAGACGGACACACTTTCCCATTTATAATATTAAGTATGGATAGGATAAACGAATTGTACAATTATTTATTTAATGATAATAATTAAGCAGAAATACAGAAAGAAAGGGCCCGTCTCTTTTGTATTCAATCAAGCAAAATTCATCGCATGAACGAACTTTTATCGAGCGAAGAGTTAAAAGAAAGAGATCTTTCTAAGCTGTTCAGTCTTACGGACAAATGGCTTCGCGAAATGAATCCGTGTATTTAGATTTATTACTTTTAAAACAGATTGTTGTCTTAGCTTTTAAGTGAGACAAAGAGAGTTTATGATATTAAATAATAAATATGGATTTAGCAGCTTTTTGTTGTGGTTTGTTTAAATTGTGTCCTTTGAAGCGATTTGGATATAATGATGTTTTTTTAAAACAATTCCATAGCTTTAAATAACTTTTATTGTGTATGTGTTTTGTTATCTACTGTAGCAGATGGCATGTTTTTATTCACGATTTTCTACTTCATTATTACTATAAAAATATTAATAATACAAGTACTTACTTATTTGATACTTATGGAATCCCCAAATCCTTGTCTTAAGCCTTAGAATTCCTTTGTGTCTATAGGCCTTATCATCACCATCATCACAAGACATACTTAGAAAAATTATTGATAAGTATAATCATTGTCTTTTAGCCAAAACGCAAACTTCCGAACAGCTTGATACACACAACATCATAACAGCCCATTAATGTCCCACTGCAGGGAAGGGCCTCCTCCCGTCACGGAAGGTTACTTGGCCTACTAAAACACACAACGATTTATTACAAACCGCAAATTACGATCATAATAATGCAGATAATAATCTATTTACATGGATATTCGCAAATTCACTTTTTAATAGCGTTTCTTTCTACTTTCGCCATCGCATAGAGAAAACAGAAAACGCTTGACGTTTTTATTTAAAAACTTTACGTGACCATAAACATTATGTGTCATTATTCTTGAATGTGACCATGGACAGTAAATAGTTTTCATATTATTAAAATTGTCAATTAATTTACTCTTTAATATGTGAACGTATTAAAATGTAATAGCGTTAAGATAAAGATTATTTTCTGTAAAGACATTTAAGTGTACAAATTACATAAATTTGTTTTTATTTATATTTGTTTTTATTTATATTTGTTTTTTTCTGCTAAAATAAAATCTCTAAATGAAGTAAGTATAATAGAGTTAAAGGTTCAGAAATAGAGAAAAATTTAACTATCTGACACAAAATCCATCCTAGTTTACACGTCCCTTTTTACAATGCAAAACCTACTTAGGCAGACAGGGCATTAACATAATCAATGACAATACCGTAGACAATAGATTAACATAGCATTTCTATAAAGCGCATCCAAGTGTATATTCCTTTACGATACAGGAGTCGCTCGTGTGGAATAAGACTACACAGACACATTGACTGTTATAATCGACTACACTACCTTGACAGCAAAGCGGTTGTGTATATATAGTATATATAGTATAGTATAGTAAGGCTGCCATGCATAAGGTCACGGGTTCGAAAACCGCGCAGGGCAATTTGTGTAATTCACAAATAATTGCATAATAATTTCGCTATAACCGCTAATTTCGTTCGTGTCCGTGTGGTGACGGAGTAAGAATATAATATGTCACCACCCCATCTCATCCCATGGGTGTCGTAAAAACCGACTAAGGGACTATCCGTGAATATTATTTTTATAATACCAATCCGTCTTGTCAGCGTGGTATTAGTAGGCCAAGTATCCCTCCGTCACGGGAGGAGGTCCGTCCCTGCAGTGGGACATTAATGGGCTGTTATGATATGATGATGACTGCTAATTTCATGTCCGTTCCCAAGACACGTCCCTCGATCCAAAGTGCGGGGTTTGCCTTTAAAAAAATGAAACTATCGGTCAATGACACGCCTAACAAGAAGAGATTCTCAAAGGATAAGTCATAAGACCCCTTGTACCTGAAGACCCAATACAATTTTACGAGCTACAAGGCCCTGTTTGTCTTCCTCCTTAGATCAGCTTTATACGTATTGGCAGAACATTTTCCTTTGCCATCGTAAAAATGTCAATTGGTTTTTGTTAGTATGTAGTATGACCCAAGTAACACATCAAAGCATTATAAGGGCCGAATAAGAGTATTCTTGTATCCTATTAGCATTTTGAGTTAGTTTTATAGTCGCATTATAAACGTTTATATGACTACTGTAGTGCTTATTTGGGCACAAATTATACAGCTTTATGCCCTATATAGGTTCACAGTAGCTGGTTAATAGCATTACTGGCGCATTAAATTAGCATTATTGTGGTCAAGAAAGATGTCAATCGGATTAAACAAGCATCATTTTGGTCAATAATATTGCCAATCGCATTAAAAAGGCATTAAAATGGTCAATGAGATAGCCTATTGCATTACAGAAGCATTATAATAGCAAAAATATTGATAGTGAAGATGCCAACGGCATTACAAAAGCATTAGACTAGCATTTAAATGTGCTAAAAGAATTATTGGAGCAATTTAAGTGTTCACACTTAGGAAACTTTATATTATTGCGTGTAAGTTATTACAATCAAAAAAAGTGACGCCATATTATAGTTTGCATCAAAACAAATTCATCGGATTAATTTTTGACTCGTTTGTTATTTCTTGCCTTCAAATATTACTGCGCAGTGTAGTTTACTGTACTTGTTTATATAAGTTTCATTGAAAATTTTCACGCGCCTTCGATATTTTGTGGTTTTCATACAAAATGTTTTATAAAAATGATGTGTGTAAAACCAAAACAAATGTGTATTCCTAGTATAGAATAAGTTTTGAATAAATATAATCATAGTTTTGCTTGTACTGTATTAAATTAAGTTATATAAATATTTTAAATGACAATTCCTTTTGTAAATAGGTCCGAAAGAAAATATTTTTTGGTTATAAAATATTTACAAAATGGTGGTCAGCCTTAAGCAGCCCGGTGAGCCCAATTAATGCCACCAGCATTACAACTACTCACGTGTGATTGTTTAAAGAGCTATTAGCTACACAACAGCACTCAGTTCTTCCTTTAAAATGCAAGCATTATATTGATTTACATTTATGCTGTTCAGCAGCATTAAGCTTTTACTTACCCCTTACAAGTGCTTTTACACAGCTAAAGGCACAAAAAACAGCTTAAAGCTGGATATCGGATTTACATGGCATTATAGTGGTTCACGTTTGTGCTGTAAAACAGCTTCAAGCACTTATTAACTACTTTAAAATGTCTTTGTAGAACCAAAAGCACTAAAAATAGCTAAAGGCTTTACAAAAGCATTCTGATATGCTATTATCCAACTGTTATACAGCGTAAAGCATTACAATGATTTTCAAATGCCATTGTTTAGCTTCAAGACGCTTGGTGAACTTATATAAGAGTTTGTACGGGTCGTAAGCTCTATATAAGTTCACTTGTTGCTTGTTAAAATGCTTTCTGTGTTACTTGGGGAGTCATCAGAATCAGTCGGGTGAGTTTGTTTATTGCTTTTGATATTTTGTATCAATCAACTACGTGTGGTAACCGAGTAAGAAAACAATATTATTATGTCACCACCCCATATCATCCCATGGGTGTCGTAAAAACCGACTAAGGGACTATCCGTGAATATTATCTTTACGTAATAAAAAGAAGGAAAACTTGAAATTAAACCCTATACCAATCCGTTTGGCCAGCGTGGTATTAGTAGGCCAAGTATTCCTCTGTCACTGGAGGAGGCCCGTTTCTGCAGTGGGACATGAATGAGCTGTTATGATCAATGGAAGTCTTCCAAATTAAGAAAGAATAAATTTACAACTCCAATTAAGATGAGTGATTGAATGAGTGACAACAAAAAGAACTATTTCACAATAACACGCGAAACATAATTCAAAGAAACTGTATGAAAATAAGTAAAATTCTTTAAGAGATATTATGTCTTGAACGCTTAATATTATTTATATAGCAAGTAAATTTATAGCAGTTATAAATCATAGTTGTCTTTACAAACAATGCCAGAAGAAATGTGTGTTGTATTTATTTGAAAAGTTATTTATTCGCGTTTCATAAAGAAACTTTTATTTGCTCTTAGGATACCATAAAGTTTAATATGAAAGAAACTCGAATAGATGTTATTCGACCGAATGGTTGGGATATAAAAACGGTATTTAAACGGTACCATTTTCGAGGGATTTTAATAGTAATCGACCTGTTTACTTACTTGTAAGGAAATTATTATTGGAGTTTGCTACTCTATGATCTAGACAGAGCGCTAGACATGGCGCCGCGGTCCTGTGTTGTGAATGAAATATAGATAATTATCGCTTTTTAATTTCCCTTTCTGCAAGTCAATGGACAGTTATGAATTACATACAAGGAGCTCGTGTGGCCTAATGGCAAGGCGCTTACTTAAGAAGAAAACAAATTGGAATAAAGCCTGCAGCATGATTTCTTTTAATAAATAATTTTTCACCTTCAATTTAATATATATTTATATAACTGCTATAAACCACAAATATAATAAAAATAATTTACAAAAAATAATCATGATATTGCAAATATTTAGACGATATGGTTGGCATTATGCGAAACAAGCATTGATTTACAAAAAACCAAAGATACACACTCCAATTCCCAAAAACGTCCGCAACAAATGGGCGCATTGTGCACTCTTTTTAAATTAGTATCGCGTTGTTCTACCGGCAAACGTCAATCATTAAATTTTATTGCTTTATGTGCATTACTTTTTAAATACAACTTTATGTCATGCGTGTAAGATTGAATTTGAAAAAAGAAATATGTTTACGATATTACTATACGTATTTATTGCGTATGTTTAATTTGGTGACACTTTTGGCTGTTAGTTTTGTTTGAAAATGTGCAACAAGATATAAAATAGGCATCAAATGACGTCACACGTCGACCTTCACCTAGCCACTCGACGGAAATAATTGCACGAACATGGACATTATTTTGTTTTTACTAACTATTATACTTTTTGTCAAGAACATTTTTGTAGACGGTTGATTTAATCACAAAAATTACAGTGTACCTACTAATAAAATTCTACGAAAATGTAGGTAATTTAAGATGGTGATCTTGAACATTCCATTATCTTTACAGACAGCTTGCTTTCATACTTTTTCTTGTTAAATTATGTTTTTATAACTGGCATAAAATATTTACTACGAAAATAAGCCTACTTGGTACAGTCAAATAACATAATCATACATCGTTTATGCCATTGCATATAAAAACAATAAACATAACATGTATTGTATTATATTTTAATGCATAAAATCGAGATTCACATATAAAACGAAAGTTAGTACATACTTCCGACTCAATGACATTAAAAAACAATAAAATGTATTATTAACATTCAAGCACATGACGTTACATGCCAGTATTTCATTATATTACCACAGACTACATAATTTTGTTTTGTTTTGCATTTGGTGGCTACACCAACTAATGGAAAAAACAATATAAACATAAAATGTATTTTACTTAATATCTGGAATGCTGCTTTCGATTGTTACTTATAATTATTTAATGATAAAATAATTAAAAAAAACTGCATAATATTTTTTAAAAATATATGCGAGTAGAATAAAGACTACTTTTCCTAAGCCTTTTTGTTGTTAGGTTATTAGATTATTTTACCTTAAAGTAACATTCTATGCTCTAAGGTACTATATTATTGATTGTCAGGCGGATATCGATAGCTAAGCCATGTTTAACAACATAGCATTAAACAGTAACCATAAAGGCTTAGTAATTTCTAGATTGTACCGAAGAAATTGCGTGTTCTAATAGGTGCATGCCACATCGCGTGTGTTGCTGACCGGAATATTGGTGTAGTCTTCAAACTACAACAGCATCTAGTAAAACACCACGCAAATTTAAACTTACACACCATCAAAATAGAACTCGTTTTTGTGTGACAAAATTGGTCTTTTTCTATACTTTTAATAGTCTAGAAATTAAATATATGGCGTGTTAAAAGTATTTATTTCTAATTTGTCAAAAATGCACTGTTTCTGTAATGTTAGGCATAATACCTAAGAATTTATAACTTAACTTCTAGGAGTTATTTGGAAGTCCTTTGTTTATTAATTACACAAGTAAACCATATTACAAAGCAAAATAGTATCAAACGTCAAATACGCCACTGAAATCTACAACGCTCTTCCGTGAACCCCTAGGAAAAAACTAAAACGCCTTGGGACCCAGGGAGCAGAAACATGATTGATGAGGCAGACAAATGATGGCGGAGTTGGAAACTTTTGGAGGTAACCTATGTACAGAAGAAAGACAATGGAAAAAACTGGTACTCGAGGCAGGACTCGAACCCGCCTCTCTGGACTATACGCGTTCAGCGCCTAGACCACTAGGCCTCCCGAGCATTCGTCTCGACTACCAAATTTAACCATTGCTTTATACGGCACCGGGCCGCAACTTAAAACTCCACTGTACAAGGCACGACAGACAAGTCGCGCGTCGAGTACCAATTTTTTTTATTGTCTTTCTTCTTTTCAGATATTTCTAGTTATACTCGTGCCTAAGCTTTATAGGTAAAAAAATATATATGTAACGTATGTACGCTTCTCGCGTAGACATGGTTTACTAAATAAAAATAACTACAATAATTTTCCCATTTACTACATAAAGTAACCCGACATTTTCAAAACGACTAGGTCATTTAAGAAAATGCCGCGGCTCGGGTATGTCGTTATATTGTATTCCCCTTTCTAATGTTTTATGGTCATAATTTTTTATAGAATTTATTTTTGGCATAAGGCAACGTTTTATAAGAAATTGGGTTAGTTAGGTTTTTGGAATAAGTTGTGATTATGACATTTTTTTTAATAAACAACTCATTGCTTGTAATTTATATTTAATACCTTCTGTGAGTAAGTTTTATTCGCCTTAGATTTAAAACCTATTTGGCCATATTAGGTCTCAGCGGTGAGAGTTGCCATGAGTATCTTTGCCAGATTTCTTATCATTGGCCCAATGCATTTGGAAACTGGAATTTATAGATCAACACACACAGACAAGTAGATTGGTTTTATTTTTCTCCTCTAATTTACATTGGACAATACAACGCGTTTTTTTTTCAGTGCTGTGGCGTTTGTCTGTGTAGATCTATAATTTTAACTGTAGCTTCAATTTTAAGTGATAAATTTTATGAAATAAAGCATTTTGAAATTTGAAAAAAAAGTTTAGTTGGCAACACATATTCTCGCAGGGGCCAGGTCAAAAACAAGTAAAATTGATAAAGGTTTATAAAAACATACCTACCTCGTAAAAATCCAAGCAAGAATGAAGAGAAACGCAAGACGCTTACCTGAAAACAACAAAAAAGCTATTATTACCAAAAAAAAATTTTACAGGACATAATTTAAATTATTTTTTAGACACTATACTAAAAATAAATACATAAAGAAAAAAGATTATAACCGTCTGCATTACCATAAATGGTCACCACAGAGTGCATAAAATATTTATAATATTACAATAAAACAAATGCATACATTATTGTAAAACTATAATGCCAGTGTTACAGGTAAACCGCATTATACATAACTATAATAGTAACATTTCATATATATAATTATCTTATGACATTACGGAATGTTACAATAACTACTATTTAATATGCCTTTTGTAAATTCCCAATGAAATTCCCAGAACTTGGTAAGATTTCATGGACATTTGTAAAGTTTTATTATACTCATCATCATAACAGCCCATCAATGTCCCACTGCAGGGACGGGCCTGCTCCCGTGACGGAGGGATATTTGGCCTACTAATACCATGCTGGCCAGACGTATTGGTACAGGGTTTAATTTCAAGTTTTCCTTCTTTTTATTTCGTTAAGATGATAGTCCCTTAGTCGGTTTTTACGACACGATGGGGTGGTGACATATTGTATTCTTACTCCGTCACCACACGGATTAATTATGACTTACATAATTTTACTTTTATACTAAAAGACAGAATATACCAATAATGTTTTACTGCAGAGACAAGCTCCTTTGAATGACAAAACACCTGGCCAGACTGATTGGCACCAAAAAGGTGAAATGTCAAGTTTTTCTTCTCACTTAGAAATTGATCAAAAAACGCGAGAACGGTGAGAACCAACGCCATCTAGTCCCCAAATAGGTAATCTTAACAAAAATCTAAAAGAAAACCATATACGCGTGTTTCCCATAATAAAACATAACATACGTAATCACCATAATCTCTATTCGTTCCATTTTCATCACAAAATAAACATTTTACACAGTATACAATAGTTATGGGACAATAATGTGGGATGGTTGCGAAAGTGGCACTTCGAACTGTATTGTCTAAAGCATGTCGAAAGTATAGTATGCGCGAACTAACTCCACCGTCTTGAAGTCGTTGCAAATTGCTGAACAGATGTCAGTTTTGGAACTAAATAACGGACAGCATCGGTGTGTTATTTTTTTTTCCTGACATTCGCCACGAATGGCGCGCCTGGGCTGAAAATCCCAGGTCTCGAAGAGGGGGGTGGCGAAAAACCCTTTATTGAGTACCTGAGGAAAGCCCTATGTCCCTAGCGTGCGATGCCGAGACTCTTACCTGCTAAAAACCGCCATGCTTGTTGCTTCGTTGCCTAATGGGCTACTAAGCGTATCGGAACCTCTTTCCTAGACTTGGGGTCCAGGAAGATATGAGGAGCGGGTGTTTTATTTATTCCTGCCATGCGCGAACTATTTCCGTGTGGTGACGGAGTAAAAATATAATATGTCACCACCCCATCTCATCCCATGGGTGTCGTAAAAACCAACCAAGGAACTATCCGTAAATTATCTTTACGGAATAAAAAGAAGGAAAACTTGAAATTAAACCCTATACCAATCCGTCTGGCCAGCGTGGTTTTAGTAGGCCAAGAGCCTCTCCGTTACGGAAGGAGGTCCATCCCTGCAGTGGGACATTAAAGGGCTGTTATGATGCGCGAACTTCTCTGATTGCTAACTTCTGCCCGGCCGAGTAAGTTCGCATTTACTGTAATGCGATTGCGAAAGTGGCACTTCGAACAGTATTGTCTAAAGCATGTCGAAAGTATTAGGTATCTTGCCGCATGTGTAAACACCATGTGTATTGTATGGAACCGCCTTTAATGGACTGTTTGTTTTTTTATAAGATATGCTATCGCCATATGTGTAAGATATGGGTAAACGAAAGTTTTAGTAAGTACAATGCTTTGTTTTTATCTTTGTAATACATACATTAATACATTCACGCCTAATTAACATGGGGTTGGCAACTGACTTCTTTGTTTTCAACATTAAAAAATATAACTTTAATGTTGGTAAATGTGAGTTAGGAGTTTTAGAGACTTGAATTTAATGATCGGAAAGTACGTCTAGGCACAGGAGAAATATTTAAAGATTACAATCATTATCGTGCGTGGGAATTTGAAACCGCAATATCGTGACAACAACAGCGTAGGCGAACATCAAAGCAAGTTATGATTTTGTACTAATCAAAATCAATTGTAAGTCTCTTGAACAATAACTACAAAGATAAAAGTGTAAGCTGCTAGAAAGACTCTAAGCTCTTTTGTAAAAAAAAATTAAGTCGTATTAAAGATTTTCCTGTTCCTGTGCAAATTACGCCTTGATTTCAAGACTAGATTGTGCAATGACACAATCACACAATCTGGCAGAAACACGGCCACACTTTTCTATAAGTTTTATCCATCTTTATTATCATGCTTATGGTTTTAAAAAGGTTATATGCTATCATGGACTACAATAGACGACAAAATAGGTATCGCAAATATCAGTTAAAATAAGTGTCTAACTAAATAAAAACCTATTAGGTCTATGAACTCTTTACGACTCTTCTGAGATTAATATATGCGACCTTTCAGACTTACCTAAACAATATTATAAGACTAAAGCATAAGATTAAAGTCCTAATAGTCCATAAAAGTGATTATGTACTTCTTATAAATGCAAAAAGTCCATTATGCTAACAACAGTACGTAGTAAGGCGGACACTTGAGATTTCACGCGTTATTCTTGGAAAATTTCCTTTTCTTAGGTGACAAATACAATTTTCATATACGTAGCTTTGTAAGGTATAATGTTCAAGCAATTTTAGGCTTTGTTGTAACGCGAATTAAGGTCACGTGTTATACATTTGTTTATGAAGATAAAGATACTTTAGATCAGTTACCTTGGTCAAGCAGTTTGGAAGACAAACATTTGAACATAGAGGTACTAATTAAAAAGGTTACAATAACAATGGCAAAAAAATGATAAAAATATAAAAAGAGTTTTGATAAATATTGAGTAGATAACAGTGATTTTGAAGATTTATTAAATTGATTATATTAGATTGATTTTTTTTGTGACCCAGTTTTTTTTTTGTAGGTTATACGTTTGTATGATTCGGTATTGGGAAACTTGAAAGCAGCTGCCAAGCACAGGATAAAATTTTAAAACAGGGACCATTGTTATTCAAAAGCTAAAAAGAGTTCTAAATAAACATTCGAAATTCAACATAACAAATCTGCAAAATATGAAACAACATTTAAAAAAAAGAAACAAGCAACACAGATTTGTCAATGACGATTACAACCTCTTTTTTAGAACGAAGGAAACTCGTGGCATTTATGTTCAAAGAAGTGGCATTTAATTCCGTTTCCACTTGTGTTTGTCTTACCAAGTATGGCGGCTGCTAGCAGGTATGCGTTTCGCACGAGTGCGCACCCCTGGCTCACTTTTATTACCATTAGCTGACTAAGCATGTTTGAAAGTGACGATATTTTAATAGGCTTGAGGCAATGTTGCGAAAGAAAATAAAAGAAAACCGTTTTGCGTTAATACTGTTGATATAGGATTATCTGACGATGCTATTTTTTTTCAATTCAATTCATTTATTAAAAAAAATAAAAGTAACAAAGTGACTCATTTTGTTAGTAACAATTTTACTTAAAACTATGTTAGTATCATATATCATTAATCCAAACACAATAAACATAAAAACACGTAAAAATCACGCTAGACTCGTGCAGCCGACCCAACCGAGGCAGAAAGGCTGCAGCAGCGTGCTAGATACACGCAGTCTAGCCTGCTAGCGATACAACGTAGAATGTTATTGGGGCTGGCCCGCACCCGACGTACAAGGGAAGCACACCGTTTCCGCATTGTGGCGTAGAAACAGTCCACGTTTGCGTCAGCGAACATCCCAGACGCGCTGCAGTATCGGGGCAGCCCCAACAACACCCGATTTTATAGTCACATAAACGTAAATGAAAATAAATTAATGGAGCATTTAATTTTATGAGTTGAAGACTAATTTTAAGTGCAACAAATACAATAAAACATCAAATTAGTGCAAGATTATTATTTTCTTCATCATATCAGTCGAAAAACGTCCACTGTTAGACATATGACTACTTCAAAAGTTTCATAGTCTACCAACAGTCTTCCACCATGTGAACTTGGCTTTAACATCGTTTGCATGACACATACCATGATCCTTAGATCAAGATGGTCAGTAAAACCTAAATAAATTTTCCCGTGGGATCCGTCTCAAAGTCACGAATTAATTTTGGTTAGCGAACTCAAAAGCCGCAGGCAATATTAAAGGATATTGAATTACGATCACGCAAAGTCTTAAATTATCCAAAATACTTAACAAAACCAGAGCAAAATTAAATTTAAAACTATGTATAGATGGATGGCCAAATGCTTAGACATATTTGACAATATAAATAGCTTGAAGTTATAGGCCAAGTTAAAATAGTTGCTGTGTAGGCATGTTAACGATGCGTTTAGGGTCAATGTACATATAAATTACTTGGATATAAGTAGAAATTTGAAGGGCAAATTTGCTTTAGCTGTGCCGATAATGTTGTACAAAGAGACATCATTATACAGTACTTGAATACAATATTACAATGATAGAATAGAATCTTAAGAAGAGCTTATTTTGTTTATGTTCAAGTACTAATGCAACGGATAGGAATCATATTGTAATGACTTAACTCTATTATTTCTTCTTCTTCTTTCTTTTATATGGAACTCTATTATTTATATACTCGTACACTACTTTCATTCGAAGGACCCGATGGCATAAGAAGGATAAACACTTGCCGGAAGATTGATTCATTTTCAATTATTAAGTATTACTCCTTAAAGTTTCGTAAGATGATTACTAATTTTATTGATGTATGATGTGTAGCAATTGACACTTAAACATAGGTATGTTTAATTATGCTTATAATTACATATACTACCATTATTAATTGATTATCACAACTAATCAATACTTTACACAACCATTTATTTCGCAAAAATTAAATACCAACATACCAATTAATTACTAAATTGCCAATCTAATAGAAGAAACTACAGTTATATCGTATCTAATTCATTAAAAACATCACAAAAAATCAAGTTCAAATACCAAAGCGAAATATAGACAATATCAAATGTTTTAAACAATCGTCGCTATACTTCGCAGTAAAAAGGCAAAAGTATTTACTCTTTGGAAAAGTCCCACGTAATTTTTCATAAAAAGATTTGATCTATGAAACGCTCTCTAATTAGTTTTGCATGACTCTATGTATAAAGATTTTCACATTCGAAAGTGTGGTGTATGATAGGATGTTTTATTATAGCAGATAGGCAAGTATTAAAATCTATGGTAAGCTTGCATGTTGCTAATATTAAATATCAGGGAGATCATCTACTTTAAATGTAATATAGAAAGAAAGTATTAATTTGATACAATATAATTGTAATATAAAAAATTATGTCTTAAAATAGATAATTTATAATTATGATAAAAATGTTAATTTGGTTGGGCTTATTCAGATTCAGCTACATTAAGTTTAGTTTAGTTTTACTTGTAAGTTTCCTAATCGAATATATTTTGGATCAAAACAGACTAGACTTTATTGCTTTGTACCACATCAAACAAAACATACTCTGCATTTGTTTATAATATTTATCATAATCATCATCAGCCAATTGACGTACATTGCTAGAAATAAGCCTCTTCTAAATATTACCACCTTGCGCGGTCCTGTTCCTACCTCATCCATCGGTTTCCCGTCGCCCTACGCAGGTCGACGTTATAATAGTAATAATATATACATAAATAGATATATTATTATGTTATAGATGAACACTAGTCTCTGTCCAACATAATAATATAGTAATACCATAAAAACTGTACTAAAGGCGATGACCTACTTTTTTATATTGCGTTGATATTGAACCTTTATTGTATCACTTTTATCGTACATTGACACTTAAAGAGAACTTCTGTTTTATTAATTGTGATAAGCTATGGACTACAATGACCTAAAAGGACTCATAATGGCCTAATCGATGATAACCTTCAGAAAGGGCAGGTTCGTAGCAATCGGTTCCGATGGGCGTGTCTAAAGATATTTATGTATGATTATACAGACCAATCAATGCAAGTTTATTAAGATCGTAATTAATGGCGTTGTTTGGTCTCTACCTACACCATAACAACAAGGCGTGCATATAATATGAAAGTTCTGTTGTTACAATAGCTATTAAAAGTTTCACTGCAAGGACGAGCCTGCTTCGTTCATGGACTGAAACTTGGCTTACTAATACCTACAAGAGTAGATTCAGATAACACAAGGAGACTGAACCTTGTAAATCTAATTTACTTCATTCTAAAACATATAAGGAAGTATTGACATAAAACTCTATACCAAGGCGCCTGACCAGCTTGGTTTAAGTAAGTCATCTTTCCCTTCCTCACTGAAGAAGACCCATCCCTGCAGAGTAACTTTATCCAAAAGATTCGACAAGCTGGCAACAGCCTGTATGCTTACAACGTCACCAATACAATAAATATTATATAAGTACCATTCGTTCATATACACGTAAACCAATCGATATTAACTAAAACAAAATCGTTATGGCCTTTAATTGGAGGCAAAGGCCTTACGTAACAGCAACGAGATTTATGTAACATTATAAACTTAGGAGTTTTCACAACCAATTTGGATAAAGAATGGCCGAGTTGCATTTCTTTTTATTAAATTCTTGGGACATAACAATTTTAAGGGTAACTTTATAGTCTAAGTAAAGTACATAATTGTTTTTTTATTTTCTGTTTTTGTTTATGTTAAAGTCAAATGAAAACTTTTATGTTTAATTGGCTTAGGGATTCTGTGGAATTTTCTTTTTCTAGGAATAATATTTATGCTTGAGTCATCTTTAGTCGTATTTTACAAAACCCACTGTAGGAGAAGAGATAGAAACAATTTGTATAATTTAGTCCATCACTTCACCAAAGATTAGCTTTCAAACAAAATTACTCTTACAATCCCGATCTTAATTTAAATGAAGCGTCAAATGTCTTAACAAAGTAATTAATTAATGAACAAACAAATAGCCTGTTCAACCCAAATTGTCCGTAATGTTACCGAAGTCTTAAAGGAATCAAAACTTTATAACAATCAAGTACATAGAAAGTTTTGTAATGCCATCGGTAAGCATTGCTTTGTGACAGCACAAAGGAGGGAAAATTTTCAACGAAACGTTGTACTGATTTTCAGTTTAAAGTTTCATGATAAGAGTGCTTCGAAAGTTCGAGAATTGACCGAACAGTCTATTAAGGTGCTTATAGTATTTCGCTCTTGCAGTTTTTATTCGTTTGATCGGCGTTTTCTATTGTTATACTAAAGTTTTCGAGTTGTTTTCTTTTTTACACTTTTTATAGCTTTTTCCTTTTTCAATTTATTACGCGATTTAAGTTGGAAAAGTTCCTTTTGACGCACAATGACCAATAATACAATGTTTTTTATCGCAATATGACACATTCGCATATTGACCTACTGGCATTTAGACTAAAACGCAAAATGCGCATACGTGAAAGGACATATACGTATAATAACCAACGGGCAATACGAATTTAGACATACACACAAAACGTCCAAAACGCAAAATGACGCATAGGCAAAACTAACAATACGCATAATGACCAATACCAAATCATTCATTGTCATTCAACACGAAACAACAAATACGCTGTTAGTTAATTATAGGGAAAATATTAATGACAAATGCTATTTTCTACTAGCGGCCCATCCCAGCTTTGCACGGGCGTTATTTTCCCGCTTTTTTGTTGAAATTTTTTTCTGAATTTTCTTTGCTATAAACCTCACGGAGCCCGAGACCTTTTGAACAAATGCAAAACCGTGGAAATCGGTTCGTGCGTTCTGGTGTTATAGCGTCAGGAAGATAAACCCGACTTATTTTTATATAGTAGATTACGCGTAATGTAATGAAATTAAAACTTATGTCATAATATTTTTTTTCTAGCAATACCTATTGGCCAGTACCAACTTTGTATCAAAACCTTGTTGATTAAAATTTTTTTTTACAGAGAAGCTTAAAATGTAAACTTGTTGCGTGTTAGTCAAAATGCTAATAGGTCAATATGCGAGTGTGTCAAATCGCGAGTTGGTCATTATGCGTATTGGTCGTTATGCTAGTGTGTCAATATTCGTATTACCTGTTGGTCATTGTGCGTATTAGTCATTGTGCGTCAAAAGGTTATATCCTTTGAGAAGTTGTATTGTTGATAATCAATTAGGTATATATGGTAACGAATAATGCCTTAGGGTGTCAGGAAATTGAAATACGGCGCGGATATTATATTAATTTTAGCAGAGTTAATTGTCTGTTACTAGGGCTTCAGAAATAAAAAAAACATACTAAAAGAATCACCTTTCGCGCATTCGCGTATAATTTCTTTAGAAAAAGAGATACCTAAAGTATCTGAACAAAGAATCTTCACAATCCGGTATTCATAAAGAGCAGGACACACGTGTATTAATTAGATACAGTAAAACAGTTCAGTACTAATACCTTCTGTATCAACAACATCACGAAAGTCGTGACGACCAATAAATGCTTGCAGACTTAACTGCGTGGTACTATGTGTGTATTCGATATGGTTCATTTGGTACTTTAGTACAGAAATGCTATTGCGATCGTGATTGTGTTTGTGTTGCGATTTATGAGTGATCGTGTTGATGGAAATTAGGATGGTATGTGCTATGCTTTATATGATTCGGTTAGAATATTTGAATCAATTTCTCTTTTGTTCTTTTTTCAAAAGTGTTCTAACCACAGACTTATATTAACAAGTTTTTGGTTGTAGCTTTGTGTCACATCAACGGCCATGCAAAGTGCATCAAAGACAAAGATAATAATTTAAAGGATACCACAAACTTGCTAAAAATTTATGAAGGTACCTACTTCAATCAATTTATGCATTAAACAAATTAAACGATTTATAAATAACTATGTACTTTAAATTGTCAGCTGCTTTCAATATAAAATTTTAAAAATTAACGTCGCAACTTATTTAGTTTGTGTAAATTGATACTCTCCTCACTAAATACACACCTACATTAAATTAAAAACAAATAAATCGTAACAGTAATAAACAACATTATCGTATCAATAAAGCAGACTTTATTTATTATTTCTATTATTGTGTCGTTATGATAACGAAGATGTGTGAGACGCGTGTAACAACATTACTTAATCAATACTACGCTTCTTACACAACAACAAAGTAATATTGAATTTTATTACTTTTAATTAACCGTCTTGCATAATACAAAACACTAAAATAAACGTCCATTATTGCACACGACAATGGAACATTATGATGTAACGTTATTTTGTTGGTAGCACTCCAGGTTGGCGGCGGGACACTCTTATTTTTCGTAATGTTGGTCACACATGTTTTTCAATGCCCTCTTTTATTCCCGCCAACACTGCATTATGACAAATTTAATGCAGTTTCGAAATAAGGTCGAACTGTTCCACTTTGATTTTAAACTTCGAATGCTATCTTAGTTCCAAATAGGTCAAATTTGTTTAGGTTTTATGCATTCTGCTGAGCTTTAATGGACACATTGACGTAAATCATGTACACAAGCGGATAATTTTAAGTCGTACACATTGCGCGAGGACGGAAATGTCCCACATGCTACATTTAGTTTAAATGGCCTAAGAGTTTGTTGATACAATGTTTGGTATATAAAGACATGGTAGACGGAATGTAGGTCTGTACTGTAAAACATGTTTAAATTATATTGCACAGTACTAAAAACATTAAAAAATATTTTTTTTGTTTGGGCACTGTATTTATGTGCAACATTAGACACGTAATAAGTATAAATAATTATAATAAATGAAAATGTTGATTAATCTCTCAATCTGCCCTTTTCAAACATTTGTCTTTAAAAGTTTATTTTTCGTTTTATTAACGTTGCATATTGTAGTTGTACCCTTAGTTGGCACATTGACAACAATTTCACGGCATTTGTTCGACGTTGTCAAGCCGGTCAGTGGCACTAATCAAGTTTATATCTAGGAAGGAATTAGTTAAATAACTTTATTCCCACTAAACTCAACTCAAAATTAATGGTGGAAATGCATTCTAGGAAACTATAACATTCCAATTAGAAGCGAGTTATTTTAACCTTAAGTCTTTAGGCAGTTCTTTACAGACCCATTGCAAGGATGGGATTTATCAGTTAATGAACGGAAACTACGTTTACTAATACCAGTCTATTCAGTTTGTATCAGGGATTTGAGGAGCCGAAATATTTGAAAGAAAATATTCGAATATTCCGGCCTATGTACAGCAATGGACGCTTTTTGGCTGATATGATGCATATTATTCTAAACTGCAGTTTATACAACTCCCATTGACAGTTCCTATGGTAACACACTTAACTTTCCAAACAAAAAAAAGTGGTGAGTTCACTTTCGTAGCCAACGGTAACCACGTGTGGCCAGTCATCTGTGACCTTAATATAAGGAGGGTTAATGTACGGCGAATGGTATAAAAACTCCTTGATAACATTGACAGTAAGGTGATGAATGGCTGGAAGTTGACAACGTCATTTTATGAGTTATAAATCAAATATCTTGCGGTTTATGTTTACTTGTTTTTGCGCTCTTTAAACAAGTGCACTGAAGGAATAATAATAATGGTAAAGTGCATAGGTAAAAGGTGCCACTACTACACCTAATCTGCAATGAAACAACTTTCTTTTTTTATACAAATAAAGCAATTACTTTTATACTGCCCAATTAATATATCCAACGATTTTTACGACTAAACGATTAAAAAAAACTCAGTTTTAGGTAAGTACATAAATAAGGATTTTTATTAAAATTAAGAAGGAGTAAATAACCGAATACTTCACCTTCTTGAAGTCTGCGAGTAAAGTTCCATACTAAGATAAATAAAGACTCCATAGAATACAGTCCTCATTATTTGTGAATAATTAGGAAATAAATAATATCTATGCCATATTATTATCATTGATTCCGGATCCAATGCACCATAAAATTCAGGAAGCCAAATAGACGACGCATCATATGTATAGGTACGGGTGATTTTTCGGAAAATACTCTGATTTTGGGAACCTAATCAAACACTTGACTTCAAATCTTATTATTATCAAGCCCAGCGTATGTGTGTGTATTATTCTAAGTTCCCCCCTGCACTAAAACCCTACTAATGTTGATTTTATTATAAGTCATATTCCTCACCCATACCCATTATGCGTGATTGCGTAAAGTAAAAATGGAAACCCCCAAAACTCGTTGTTTATTAGTCACAATCCACGGCTACACCTACCTGCCATCACAAACCTTTTTCAAACTCTGTTCTATATCTGTACCGATTGTCATTAAAACATAAGTGGTTATTAGAATTCCTAGCTAATCGGAAATACTATAATATATAAGGATTAAAAGAATACTTTGCGTTAATCTAGGATAATCTCTAAATGTTTTTTTTTAAATTGGACCAGCTGTTTAATCATTAAGAATAGACAAACAAGGACAGTTTCCAATTTTTTTAATGTCTTTAGGTGCTAGAGCAAGCACACAAACTAATGGTACATGGTAACCACCGCTGACAGACATCAGCAATTTCAGTGCCAGGCCTTTCCCCTACCTTGGCTTAAAATGTTGCCATATCCAAGGATCGTGGTCAGTATTAAGGTTCCATCTGAAGTAGATGAATTGCCTCCACCGATTTCTGTCTAGCGCCTCTTTTACGACCGAAGTTGGTTTTATAGTACATAATATTACATTAGTCATATTATATATTAATATTTTGTAATCAATGACACAAGTGTATAGGTATATAAAAAGCGATAGATCAAATAAGAAATTTGCTTATCTGTACACATTACCAAGTCTTATCGGACATTGTAATATTTGATATCACACGTTCTCTTTGAAGTGTCTGTTTTATTTGTTTTTTTTTCGTTCGAATTGTTGAAATGAGGTTCAGATCTTTATATTGCCACAATTAGAGCATTTGCCCTTTTATTTTTAAAAGAATTGATAGAACTGTTAGGTATACTATGATTTCACAAGAATCATATAAAATATAATTCTATGACCACCATATTATAAATCTGAACGCACATAACATCCTTTTAAATAATTAAAACAAAACTACACGAAGTATGTACAACCTCTTTAATTAAAGCCTTTTTTTACGTATGACAATAAATGCGTACGTGACAACTTGGCTTAATATGCATAGTCAAGTAAATTCTACGACAGGACAATTGCTATGATATATTATTATGCGACGATGGGTCATGGAGACCATGTACTGGAAGGCGCAGGTTAGGCAGACCTCTAAGTAGGTGGACCAATGATCTGGTAAGGCCAGGCTCAAATGGGCATGTCTCTTAGTTCTTTGCAATGAATTCCTTTACTGTGACGTCACTGAGAAACATAATTTGCATAATATTTGGCACATTTATTAATGTGATGTGACGAGGTGTTGAAGTAGGTCGAATTATGTTGAAATGTTTTTATGTGATTCACTCAGAAATATTATATTAATAAGCTTGAGTGGTTTTAAGTATACTATATAAAGGAAGGGTTGTTTATACATAAATAAAATTTGCTTTTAACTATGTTACCATATTTATGTGTATACAAAAGAAGTTTAAAGTATTAAATTTCGTTGTCTAGTCTGTCTGTCTATCTGTTTTAGTTAGGAACTACATACAACATCTTCGTGTTGTGCAAGAAATGATATTAACTCACAGAAAACT
Source organism: Schrankia costaestrigalis (assembly GCA_905475405.1). NCBI lineage: Eukaryota > Metazoa > Arthropoda > Insecta > Lepidoptera > Erebidae > Schrankia > Schrankia costaestrigalis. Next base: position 8,450,376 of record FR997843.1, on the reverse strand, counting down.
ATAATAAGTTAAGTATAGAAAAAATGCTATTTATGGTGTTTTTCTTCAACTCATTCTCTATAACCTTTGACGATTTAATTAAAAAAGTTATTGCATAGTTTACAAAGAAAAGGCTAACTACTACTTTCATTGTAATTCTGATTCTTAGAATGATAAAGAATTTACGATTACTTTGTCTATGACTAACGTCATTCATAAAAAAAACAAGATGGCGTAGTATTTAACGTATTTACCTGTCACGTCATAATAAACCATTTTTATGTAACACGGCTTATTGATTTGTATCATTAAAAAATATATCCTTTTATCTTTACTGTTTGGACTAAGCTAGAGGGAATTCTCGGTACATGCTACGAGTAGGTATAGGTTACATTATTTATTTAAACTTGTTGAAAATACAGGTTTTTTCAACCATCCCAAAAAATATGTAAAAATCGACTAAGGAACTTCTACTTAACAGCAAAACCAACAAAATTTAAACAAATCCCAATACGAGTTAGAAGCTTTTTGCTAAATGTGTTTTCTACAGGCCATGTTCTTCCCATAGTAAAGGTTAGAAACTCAACTAATTGAATGACTTTATGGTCACTGTCAACATAAACTAATCCAAATTATTTTTTCGACCAATCGTTAAGGGATGTATCGTTTATTCGGCCAATTATCGAAAGAAACAGTTTTTTCGACCAGCAGTTAATCGACCAGTTGTATTTCGGAATTCCGTGGTAAACCCTAGTATGTATATCCCTGCAAAAGGATATTGAGGTAAGATAGGAACTTCCTATAATACATGAAAAATCAAAACATATTAAAACCATTTAAGTAATTGAAAGCCAACAACCAAAACACTTAAGAACCTATTTACCCTTACATAATAATCTCAAAAACATCACAAAATTATAACATTTCAAGTGGTTGTTCCGCTCAATAAATCACCGCATCCATTCCGTTATTAAGTCTCTGAGAAAGGCTGTAATTTTTCATTAGGCAACCCCGTTTGAGTAGAGGGAAAATAGCACCTGGCAAGCGAGTCTTCAAACCATAGACGTTTTAATAATGAATACTTCTATTAGCGGGTTACATTTGCAGGCAGTCTGTGGGGATTAGACGAGGTGAAATAGACAATGCTGAGAATATGGAATATAAGTGATTGCATGTGTTTTACTAAATATAATATTATGTTTTTATTTAATAAGGAAAGAAGAATGGGCAGTTTTATATGGGGTGCGTCCCATGTGTTGTAACACTTTGTGACCTATATCATTTGAAAGATCTCAGCGAGTGCTATGTTTTATTGTATGGGCATAACTCCGTATCTCGTGCAGGGAAACTGTTATAGGGTTTTAAAAAAATAAAAAAAATAATTAAAAATGTCTTAACTAATTGGTCTTTTAATAACTACTACTAAAGAGATTTAAAGGTAGAGCCTACTTTGACCCAACACCCCCTCTGCCACCATTGTAAGAAGTTTGTTGAGAAGATTGCAGACATGTAAAATGTGATTTACGGCGGTCCTTCTGGGTAGAAGAGTTCTCAAGCTTTCAGAAACGTTTGCGCAATTACATGGACAAAGAAATAACAGCTCCCTATGGCCCCCGCCATTTTGTTCCAAATATGACATCTGCTCTCTGCGTCCCAACCTTTGTAACATGTTGCGACTAGCCTAAACATGTTCACCTAGATTTTTCTTCTATAATTTTTTTTTTTCATTAAAATTGCGTGTAGGTCAAAAGTACTGAGCTGTTAATGATAAAATAATTTTTGTATCAAATAAGGCTTTAATCGTACTTTTTTACATTTTGTGACACGGAAACACATTATACTTATTCCACTTATAATAACTGTAGACAATTTACAGACAGTAATCGTTAGTTTAGACCGTTATTAATAAGTACACAGTTAAAAATATTTAAGTCAAAATGGTAAAGTTATCGCTAAATAAATCTCTTACGTAAATGTATAGATACGATATAGAGTTGAGGTTGAGAAAATAAAAATCCTCATCGCATTTTTCACTACATAGCTGTTGATGTTGATAAGGTTGTCATAATTTTATTGACAGTATAAATATACAACTCCTTTAAATAGACCTGTTTTATTCACATATCTTTCAAAATATATTGAAAACACGAAAGTACAGCTCAGCAACAACACTACACCATGCTTCCAGCCCTCAGCCAATAGGCGTCCATTGCTGGAGATGAGCCTCCTACAAATATATTTAGTTTACTGATCCTGTGACTACCTTATCACTTGGCGCCACCCCGATATCACGCGATATACGCGGTCGCTTTTTAAAAACTTTTCTGCCTCATCGTCATTTGTAAGTTCTTCGTTCTATGTCCCCTTTAACGGGCAATCCTCAGTGCTCTATCGGTTACTTTAGTTCTCCTGCGGATTATCTCACTTCTGATTCAATTACGCAGGTCAACTCCCAATAAAGCTCTCTCCATTCCCCTGTAGATGACCAAAAGCCTTGTGATTTGACGAGTGACTTCCTTCTCGAAGTTGAACTTATCTAGCCTGATTGTCCCAGAAAGCGCCTCCAACCGTGATTGAAGTGGGTGCAACATGAACATTTGCCATGATCTTGGTCTTGTCCGTGTCCATTTTAAGACCCACTTATTGAGAGATAATATTAGGGTCATCGAGCATTATATTGAGGTCCTCCTTGGTCTATGACATGACACATTTTCGTTCTTGATAATCCATCCTCGAGACAAACCAACATAATGGCGTTTCCGTATACTTAAGCACTGCAGTATTATGAAATATCGTTGGTGTACTTAGCATCGTTGGAGAGACTGCAACACTACATCATTAAGTTAATAATGGCATCTAGACTAAGCGCAAACTTATTTGACCGACCTGAAGTTGTTGCAACTGACTGAGCAGATGTCATATTTGGAACAAAATGGCGGGGGGCATCTGTTTTTTCTTTGTCCATGTAATTGCGCAAACGTTTCTGAAAGCTTGAGAACTCTTCTACCCAGAAGGACCGCCGTAAATCACATTTTACATGTCTGCAATTTTCTCAACGCTGCGCTTACAATGGTGGCAGAGAGGGTGTTGGGGCAAAGTAAGCTCTACCTTTAAATCTCTTTAGTAGTAGTTATTAAAAGACCAATTAGTTAAGACATTTTTAATTATTTTTTTAAAACCCTATAACAGTTTCCCTGCACGAGATACGGAGTTATGCCCATACAATAAAACATAGCACTCGCTGAGATCTTTCAAATGATATAGGTCACAAAGTGTTACAACACATGGGACGAAACCGCCCATTCTCCTTTAACATTAATAAAGAAAAGAAATGAGCTGTATTCCACAAGCTTAAAAAATACGATAAAAATTGTTTTTTTTTTTATGAAAACGCAGTGCTTCTTCTCTGTTCTCAGTTTCGTTCTGTTTTTTTTTTTCATATTACATTAAATATTAAACAAAATAATTCTTAATGATTTGAAAATGGAATACTTTTCAATACTTTAAATAGAGAATTTATTTATTTTTATTTTACCCTCTTTCAGGTTGAGTTAAAGATACGAAATTTAAACAGTATGTTTCATTTCTTTTCGTGTTTCTTTTTTCAATGCTAATTGGTTTTTCAGTCAGAGCCTTCTAAAACCTCTACCAACATTTCCCAGGTATCACATTCTTCTAAAAGGATATAACGACTTCCTCCTTTATGTGATGACAAGTAACAATAATAATTTTTCAATAAACAATAGTCTATTTTTATCATGAGGACACTGACAAAGAGAACAATACAAGGAAAATCCTACAATAAGTTACTGTGTACTTTCCGTTAGCCCTAAGTGTCCCTTCTGTTACGTACTTAGACGTAATTATCAATCCTTTGTAAATCCTAAGTTAATGTAATTACACTAACTGTTTAAAGTAATTTAGTTATTCCTTGATATATTAATAAAAAAAAATATATTTTGTTTAATAGAGTATATTTTAAAGATGGGCACAAACAAATTGATTAGTGTGGGTTTTTATTACGAAAAATTTGCAAAGATAAGTAAAACTCTGGTATAAACAGTTAAAGTCGATTGTAGAATTGAAAAATAATGATCTGCAGAAAACTAACAGCAAAGAAACAGTACAGAATTATTTAAAAAAAGAAGAATTAAGCCATAACTTCAAATCAATTCGACATTCAAAATCCAGTAAAACATTGACCTAGTACACTTTAGTTGCGCAACGAGGTTACAGTTATCCGTTCAAAAATACGATGACAGCGGACATTTTTCACAGTACCGATAATTTGGCAAAGTAAACGCGTCGTATACAGCCAGACAAGTTTTCTCTATTCGTCACCTATTTACATAATGGATGAATCATTAACTTGTATGGATATATGATAATAGTCTTTACTTAAGCGTCATCTTTGGAGATAAAATACATAATAATATACAGCACACATATACAAACTAAAGACTATTTTATATCTAGTTTTAGTGTGAGTAAACCAGTGGTATACCTAAAGTAAAAACTCCTTTAGTTAGTAATTCGAAGTATTCCGCTGTTATAGTACATTTTCTGGCTGAATTGGCATTCAGATTTCACAAAAATACTTCTACTTCATCTTTGAAAACTTTTAACCAGTTAAAATGTATAACCAGTACGCCACTAAGGGAAAAATTTCCACCAAGAAAGTCGCAAGGAACCGGAAAAACAGACTGCTAGATGTTCTCTTATTATCTACGGGGTAAATACATAACAAAATGAAGCTTTAATTCTGTTATTTGTTTACGTTTCTAGCTGTTTTAATAACACTATATACGTTTGTGTAAAAACCTTTCTTGCCTCACCTAGATTGAAACATATATGACAATATCATCATCATTCCCCTGCCTTTATCCCAATTTTATTTGGGGTCGGCGCAGCATGTTTTCTTATTCCATAGGTTCCTATCGGACGTAATCTCACAAGTAACACTTTCTTTAGGCGTCCTCTTCCCCTATACCTATGACAATATGATCCATCCCTATATGATGACAATAATAGCTCATAAATAAATATAATATAATACCTTTACTATAGTAAACAAATAATCCAGGACACAAATACATTTGTACCGCAAACACAGTATAGTACTTAATTTTGATAGCCTCATTAATCAAACCACTTTCATTCAAGTTATCGGCACATAACAAGGGACCAATTAGCTCAATCTGAAATTTATAGCTTGTTTTATGAAGATTTTTATGGGTTATATATTAAGTTATTACCTACTATAAGTACACGCGGATTCGCCTGCCTTAGTTAGTAGAGACGGAGAAAGGAACGGAACATGTAGTGCGAACCTGGGGAGGCTTATGTCCAGCAGTAGACAGCTTATTGCTGAGTGAGAAATTATATAAAATTAAAGCATTTTCTTACTCATCACAATGCCATATCTTCGCAAACTAAGCAGAGGTTGTAACAATGATAAACATCTCATCGCCACTGACCACGTTATAAATTTTATACTTTACTTTTCTACTGAAATACAAAGCTTTCTCTTTTCAACAGAAAAGATAATGTCTTCCCAAAGACTTTGTAGTTATTAATCGGAAGCAAAGCCTATTTGTGTAGTAACAGTGCGCGAAAGTCGTAGGTAAGTAAGGTAACATTTGGATGCGACGCTTTGGAAAAACTTACAGGGACGTACTCGTAGTTGGTGGTACTCCTTAGATAGGGCAAATACGTTGTACTCGGAACCGACCGGTATGTACGATGACATGAAAACAGACGATGCAAAGCAAGTTTGCAAGGATCTTAGGACATGACGCTCAGTGGCGTGATTTTATGTATGTACGTAAACGTAGTTAATATACAACAAAATCATCATGATGTCATACCCATACCATGATTAATTTATACACATATTTGTATAAAAATCCCTATAAAGATGACTTCACTCTTCATATTAATATACTACCAATAAAAAACAAATCTAACCGCACAAACGCAATAAAAAGTATTCATTCAAATAAATAATTGCTACAGTTTTTTTCATGTAGCAACTTTACCGAACTTTAACTGACAAATTGAAAAGTGACCGTTACTGTTCTGTTCTTATACTACGACTAACTGACAGCAGTGACAGCAACCAAGTAATAGAAGAAGGTAAGGAGAGGAGTATGTGAGAAGTAATTATATGAAAAAAAAGTATAAGATGACGGATTAAAGGTAAGCAGACATCCGGGTCTCTCTTGATACATTAATATAAACTTTCAATTCATAAATAAATTATCGTTAAAAAGAATTCAATGTGTAAAATAGTCGAAAAGAAGTCCGAAACTTCATAAATGTAGGTATACACAATGCACATCTCATGGCTGTCGTAATAGGTGACTAAGGTAAATTTACCAGGATTATCCGGTTATTTTGTGAGATAATATTAATGATAATGATTATAATCTCAGTTGCCTTATCTTGTTTATATACATTATTTCGTTAAGCATAGAGAACAAAGCTTGGTAGAGCTGCAATGTTTATATTAGGAGCGGACATTACTTAGCTTCGAATCCTTATTTTACTTTCACCTTTTTTAGTTAAAAATCTATTTATAAAGATGACGTACCTCTTTTTGTTCAGTCGGTGTGCTCGTCCTAACTCCTGTCAGGTCTTTCCACCTGAGTACTCCCATGACTGCGTGACGCACCCAAGATCCACGTCTACCTGTACGTCCGTTAGACAGTTCATCCACAACACCACATATAACTGAGTTCACCGCCAACTTTCCTTCTTTCTCATTCTTCAGCGCCACTTCGCTACTTATAGGCAACGACCTTCTCTCCCTCATAAAGCCAGAATATAAATCAGCCAATCTATTGAAACTTCCCAAGCATCATCACGATGCATTCACTATTAATCATTCTAATATATTAAAACTTCAAAAGCCGATATAAATCATCCAGTAATAGGTTTTATTTTTATTAGAGTTTTCGGGTCACCACAGCTGCGGTATTTCCCATAAGGCCCCGGAAGTTTTTCAATTATTGTGCAATAAAAAGAAAACTCTTAAATCCAATGTCCTCTAAATGGCATATAAAGAAGTCACGCACGAAAACAGTAGGCTTTAACTTTCACTTGGTACGCTACTTCGATGCCCTGGATCTGGTGCAGTATCTTGCATCCAAAGAAACTTTAACACTTAAATGTCACTCACTGAACTGTCACAGTCTTGTTTATTCTCACATAAAACAGTCCTAATTTTTAAAAACAAAAACACTTTCCAAAGTTGAATATATTTCAAGTTCAAAATTTGTATTTGTCAAAACACGATCGCTGTACCGCGCTCATTAAAGCGTCGAAGTTAACACAACGTCTACACCGGTTTGCGTTCGGAACCCGAATGAAGTAGCGCGTGCCACATGCTTATTTCTACAAAGGCGCGATGAAGAATTCTCGTCTCTTTCTTTACTATACTATAGTTACGTTGTAGACAGGGACGAGTAGAGATATCATCTTTCTTTTGCAAAGACAGGTGAATGTAACAAACGGAGAAGACAACAAAAACTTTTCAAACGTTTCTAATGCGATTTTCTATTGTACCATGCGACATTCAACTTGTAGAAAAATGGTACTAACAAATTAATTGTCACAATAGAAAGTTTTTTCAACACTTAAAACATAAACAATTCTATTATTAGCATTGATATTAAACCTGTTAACATCCATAATTAAGCTTTTTTAGGATAAATAACCAAAACTACCCGTTTTGTCTTGTTGAAGGAAAACTCGAGAAATAGGTACCATGCACCAATCCGACTGGCCAGCTTGGTTTTAAGAGGCGAAGATTTTCAAGCTAATAAGAATTAAAATAATGCAATTATTTCTTTCGCTAACCAAATAACAACTATTTAAAACTCTACTTCAGATTCGCAACACCAAAATAAAATAAAAAATTGGCAACATCAAAACTCAGCTTTCTAAAAATTTCGTTCCCATGGTAGTGCACATTTATGTGTCGAATTTAGGCATGGATGCATTGGCGTGGGCCGTGGGAACATCCGTTAATAACCGCCTTCATTGTGTCCCCTCGAGGAAAGGAACAAAGATTCAACAGGTGCCTTCTACCAGGCTACTTCCGAAGCCAAGGGTACTCTAAGACGGATGCTGAGGCCATATTAATAAAGGAAGGATGTGGTGCGGATTATTGTGCGATTTAATGGAATTATGACGTAGGAAAATTGCTTTTAGTCAGTCGTGTTTCGTTTTCTAGGAATATTTTCTCTTTTGTAAATGGTAGGGAGATAATGTTGAGTTTAGTGTGTATATGTGGAGGGGTTTATACCCAAATGGAGCATTGTATACTTCTTTTGGTGACGTAGCAAGACTTTTATAATTGATATATTTCAATAAAGGACCCTAAGTGATAGTCTAATCTATAAATACTAAGCTAGGCAAACGAGACTGATACAGGATTCCCTTTTACGATATCGAGGTTTTAACAATATCTTTACATACTATTTACTTGTATTTAATAGTTACCAATTAAAATTAATCTGACAAGGCTTGACAATTTCTACCCTCAAATGAAATTACATGTGCAAATTGTATTTCCTCATGACGTCATGCGGTTGTTCAACATTTGTCTGACCACAGGGAGTCCCTATCAAGAACAACAAAGATATTTTTGTCCAAACAAAAAAGGTCAAATTACTGGCTGACTTAAAAATAAAATATATTATTTTTCGTTAAACAAAGCGAAGTATGGGAGGTCTTTGGTTTAAAGTGTACACACAGCAACACATCAAGTTAAACATTTTCATTTGAAATTGTGTCTTATTTCAAGGTATTAAGGTACATGAGTGTCTAGCTTGATTAGTTGCTGTGTGTATTTGACAAAAATGCCGCTTTTCATTGTTTTTATTTTTAAACGTTTTTTTTTTCTATAAGCTTGGGGTTACATGCCTAGAGCTATAATTCAGTAACAATTTGAGAAGCGCTCAAATTGCCTTTTATGCTTATGCTGTTCACTATTTACTGTGATGTTCACTTTTCAAAAAATAGTAACTAGCTATTTAATAAATAAGGTATTTTATTTGATTTTTAGCTTTGATAATCAGCTTTAGTCTATAGCTAAACTCTGCCACTTTTAAACATCAGCCTAACCTTTTCACAGTCTTAACATAGTCAGATATTAATTTAGCAAATCATGCCAAAGAATATTTTAATATTGAATAAAAATATTCATAACATAAAGTAACTATTAAGGAAACATTAGTAAACCGGTAAATATATTAATTACAAACAGATTACATAAATCATTAGTGAGACATTAAATGCAATTTAATTAGCAAGAACTAGAGATAATTTTAAATAAACATACATTATTACACATTTATATTTGTTTAGTCAATATGCAAACATACGGCAAGAATTATTCTAATCTTTTGACTTTAATGAATTGCTCATAGTTGATGCCACAGGTTGATGCTTTGTGTTGTAAGGTCAAAGTAAAAACACTCGTATCATGGATCTCATTGGCTGCTATAGAGAGGTGTTCGTGTTCGATTTCTCTTAATGCAAAACTTTGTGTGCATGAGGCATACACAAAATCTTTTATTAGAAAGTAAGTAAGTAAATCATTTATTTATTTATATTGATTATTATTAATATTGATATTAAAAAAATATCACTATTAAACTATATGTAATAATTACTTTTTATGTAAATTATATATTAACGTAACGAGGCATGCTATTTATCTTTATTTTGCTTGACGTTTCGGCAAAGGTTGTTCAGTAAGTGGTCTCAAGAAGACACAAATCGGCTTAATGTGCGTTTACGTATAATATTTATAATGTTGCCTCGCAATAGTTTAAAAATCTGTGAGAAGTTTTAGTACGAAACGCACATACGGTAGATACATGAATAGGCACAGAGTGTCAACTGGGACTCTATTTTGCATCATGTCCACATAGGGTTGGGAGCGATTATATCGATAAAAAAATATAAAAGTTTATTCTCTTTTGTACAATAGATAGTACTTATAGATCATCATTTAAATGCATAACATTACATCCTTCCAAAAAAAGGTCAAGGAAAACAGCGGTTTTAGCGAGGAACCAGGTAAGTTCTAATTAGATTGTAATTCGTGGCCGGACCAAAATGTCGAAATCACAATACATGATTGTCCTGATTCTAAATATCTTTCGTTGTATCCACAAAAATATAAGCTTCTAAAAGAAGCGACAAATGGCTTAGGTATCATAACAGACCATTAATGTCCCACTGCAGGGACGGGTCTCCTCCCGTGACGAAGGGATACTTGGCCTACTAATACCACGCTGGCCAGACGGATTGGTATAGGGTTTAATTTCAAGTTTTCCTTCTTTTTACTTCGTAAAGATAATATTTACGGTTAGTCCCTTAGTCAGTTTTTACGACACCCATGGGATGAGATAGGGTGGTGACATATTGTATTACTCCGTCACCACACGGACATTACAGGGCTTAGGTATAAAGCCCTGTAATCCCTTATGTGGGAGTTTTTTTACCTTTACACATGGGCCTTGTTCCCATAGAGGGGCCAGAGACTAGTGAGCGCTATTTACTATACATTCTAACAACAGAATACACATAAAGTCAATAACTATCAAATATTAAACAAAGCTATAACAAGTTTTTGATTGAAGTGAAATAGAGCTTGAATAACATTAATTGTATACGTATTATCAATGTATATTAAGTATTGATTTTATACGTGATTTTTGTTTAGCTTTGCTTTGGAAGGTACTTAGAAGTCGCTTGTAGTTTTTGTCAAAATAATCGTTTAATCATGACGAAAGGTTCCACAATTCTCTAAACCAAGTTAGCCACAATACCACACCATGGTTATATTAATACTGGAGGACTGTTTTTTTTCTAACGGCTGTAACTGGATAATAAACAGACTAGTAATGCGATTGCACATGGTTTCGGCCTATTTACTACCTTCACGTACACCATGTTTTTTTATCCTAAGACTATGAACCAGAGAAGACGAAGAAGTACTTGTTACGTACATTATTTTCGTTTAAAACCAACTAAGGTTGAAACGATACAAAGAGAAGGTAACCAGGCTCTGAAGAAAATCCACTAACGACATGAACGATTGATAAGAAAAGACTCAAATCTGGAGTATCTCAAATAGTAAACACTAAGAGAAAGTTCAGTACTGGTGATCCTGTACCTGATCATTCAGATAATTAAACTCAATACTCATTATAATACTCACGCTCCAATTACTTTCAGTTAATTAACAACGCTATATAAAGTTTAAAACGTATCAATTAATTGTATACTTAATGTATCAATAAGTAAACCAATTTTGTTGTTTTATCTCGTTCTGTTATCTTTAAAGTATGTTAACTGCTTCGGTGCGGTGGTCGGGGTAGCAGTCGCTGTAAATGAGGACGCGGGTTCGCCTATTTAGAAGTCCCATGCAGGTAAATAGTTTGTACACACACCAACTAATCAAGCTAGACACTCATGTACATACCTTAATACCTTGAAATAAGACACAATTTCAAATGAAAATGTTTAACTTGATGTGTTGCTGTGTGTACGATCCACAAATTATTGTTCAACTCATGTCTTGTTAAATCAGCGTGGCTACGATCCCTAGTACGGGGTTTTTCTTTAAAAAAAGAAGCCTATTAACTGCGGGGCGGGAGCCGTCCTTCTCCCATGATGAAGGAAATCTTGGCTTACTAATCCTATGCTGGACATATCGTTTAGACTTTTTATACTGTTTTTCTTCTTTTGTAGCCTATTTTACAACTTTCCCTAAGTCACCGTACCCTATATGGTGACTGTCGAATAAATATCTATCGAAGCATATTTATCGATAAAATACGTTTACGTTTTATCGCATCACTAAAGCGTAGTATTACACAAGCAGAGCATCACTTATGCAAGTGCATGCGCGTTGTTTGACGGTCGTTAGATTGTTGTATGTCTAATGTTAAGCTATCTACGAAAATGTTGCGTAAAAATATTTTTATGATACAGTAACTTTAGTCTTCATGCCAATTCTCGTTTTTTAAAATTCGGTTAAGTTAACTTTTAGTTGTCAAATTGCCACAGTCTAAATAAAACTTTAACACGACCACAAAAGATTACAATCGCAATAGCAAAAACAAGACAATTTGAAAAACTAAAAGTTAACTTAACTCAATTTTTAACGATTTTATGGGACGAGAATTGACATACTTATTAAATAATGGTGTAGTTTACTGTATAATTATAAAGTTATCATACAGACAGCGCTGCGCTGGTTAGGTTCTTAGACAAGATTATTTACTTTTTTTTTGTCTGTATTTTTGTTAAAATCAGCATGTTAATTCTCATACCTTAAAATCGTAAAAAAATCGGTTAAGTTAACTTTTAGTTGTCAAATTGTCTTAACTATTGTGTGACAATATGACAACTAAAAGTTAACTTAACACTAATTTTTAACGATTTTAAGGTACGAGAATTGACATGCTTATCAAATAATGGTGTAGTTTACTGTATATTATAAAATTATTATACAGACAGCGCTGATTAGGTCCTTAGACAAGATTATTTACTTTTTTATGTATGTATTTTTGTTAAAACCTATTTAAAAATAGACCTTAATGTCTAATCCGTCTTTCGTAGGTACTTATGGTACTAATCTATCTTTTATATTATACCATATTATATCTGACTTTTTTATTGATTAATTATACTCCCCGCCCCTCTTGTTATACTCCCTATCTTGTTATACCATAGATATCTGTTTTTTTTTTAAGAGTAGTGCTAGTCACTGCCTACCCCTATGGCAATAAGGCGTGTATATTTTATTTTATATAGAGTATACCTAAGTAATATAAAATACGAATAAAAGTATTTATTATTTCGCTCACGTCCCACCTCTAGTTTGCGCGTATAACCTCTTTAATCTGATAAACAGATGTGTGGTTTCGGGCAGTAAGTCATTATCCCTTTTTCTTATTTATAAAGTATACTAACGTTTTTTAGCTAAAAAAAAAAAAGAACACAAAAAATTTTTGCCATGTCTGCTCGTGACCATGGCTGGTGTAACCTGGCTGAAACGTCGGGCGGCTCAAAGTAAATAATTTAAAGTGTTTACCAAAAACCTATATTTATGCGTTAATACCCGTTAGTGTTATTATAACTACAAAATAAAATGTAAAGTAAAATCTCCTATCTTCCCGTTAAAGTCACGTCAAAATTGGTGCAGCCGCTTTGTGTGGTTTGTAAAACATGGACTGTTGACAGCGAAACAGGTGGCTACCTACTATTAATGCAACTATATAAAAAATTAAAAGTTAAAATTACGTCCTTTAATTTCAATAGAATGTCCTTAATCTACTTCACATGCTGAGCACTCACACGCTTTGAACGTTCTAAAAAAGTAAATCCTCGATACAATTCGAGTATTCGATTTAAAAGTACTCGATCAGTACTCGAATGAATAGGTATCGAGTGCTCGTATCAAATAAAGGTGACTACAGTTAAAATTCGAATTGGTTTAAACGAAGTGTTCCATTTTTGATTACGTTATTCTTTTAAATTGAGTGATTGGACGATACGATGGACATAAACAGTCACACGCTATCGTATTCTGTGAATACAGAAGTGTAATAGAAAACAAGCTAATGCTATGAGGTGCTATGCTGACAATAATATTTATATTGTCAGCATAGGACCTCCATTAGCCAGTTTCATATTTAGTTATTCTCTTTTTTCTTAGATATTATCTAAGAAAAAAGAAAATAACCTAACAAAAAAGTTGAAACCTATAAATTATAGTCTTATATGCTGGAATCGAGTATCACGCAGGAGAATAGTTTATGCGATCCGTAAATGAGTCATGGGTCGTCATTGCGAGTCCGTTAAATAAAATCTTAAAATTGATGTTTTAACAGTATAGACAAAGGGTATAATGCAATTGTTTTACACAATGATACAATAAAATAAAAAAATATTTTTGTAATTTCAAAACAAGGTTACATACATTTAAAAGTGATACCATACAAACAGCTCCACTCTCATTTTAATATAATTGGCCCTTAAAATCGAAAGTAAATATTGCTTCATCTATATTCACGAATAACCCATTAGCTAGGCGAGTGGTATAAAGCGGACCATTCATTGATCAAGGTCTTCTTTCTTTATGTGACCACGTTACTGGCAACCTTGAAATAAACCTCTATAAACTGTTCTTATTAAAAAACTATTTATTCTACATTTAAAATTCGGTTATGACATACACGGGTGTTCGATATTTTTTTCTGATAACAAAACTTCTTTGAGGGCACAGTTGCCTGCCGAATATATAATTTAAATGTCGAACTAAATATTAGGGCCTTAATTTTTTAAGCCCGGTGCCAAACCGTCTGGCTAACGTTTCCTTTACTGTTGGAGCCCTATCCCTGCAGGGGGATACTACCTGATAATCTGGTACTAGCATACAAACCAAAAGCTCAGATATTCGTACAATTACTGTAAATTTTTCAAAGTCTTTACTATGTGCTAAAAATTAAGCCCAGATACAGATATATAAAGCGTATATATGAGAGCATACATGTATTTATGTATCTATTGTTTTATACCACAATAAACACAACAAAAGGCTTTCGGTAAATTATCAAACAAAATAATCAAAGACTTTATGCAACATTCGTTAAACAGGCCAACTAAATGTCAAAGTAATTTGGGTTAGATATAAACCTGATACAATGTTCTAATTTCATACCATTTCATACTAATAAATTTTATGCGTCATAAATATTATGAAAAGCGTTATAATTATTAGCCGGATCCACACCAAACTATCCATTTTGGATCGGCGATCCGCGATCCATCAACGACGGATCGCTCGCGGCAAAGAGCGAGCGATCCTGCCGCGCAGTTCGGATCGCGCGAGGCAAGTCCACATCAAACGATCCTGTGGAGCGAGCTCCTGCCGTACGCGATTGGATCGCGCTGGATCGTTTGGTGTGGATCCGGCTATTATGCACGTCAAAACAAACACATTTTTAAAAATAATTTTGTATGATTTTCGCCACACTTTACGCCAAAAGTCACATATGACGAAAAGTGGGTTGCAGACGCTCAATGGTCCCTGCCTACCCCACATGGGGAAAAGGCGTGAATTAATCGATTTCAATTTTAGAATCCAGAACAAAAGACATCTACTATAAAAAGCTCTATCGATTGGTTACCTATTTTAATCCCGAATTTTAATATTCCGAATATCAAAATCCAGAAAACGTTTGGACATTTCGTCATTATCCCATTTTTTTTTAAATTTCGAAGTATTATTTGCCATATAATCGCAACTCCGAATTTCATTTGCCCATTTATTTATTTGAACGACGTTTTAAAATCCAGATGAATGAGTTCCAGATATAAAAATCTAAATGCACGAAATCCAGAGGACCGTAATCCATATGCACTAAAGCCAAATTTTTAAAACACAATTTATTGAAATACCTTTATTGAAATCCAGACAAACAATATTCAGATTTTTAAAATCAAGATTATTGAAATTCAAATAAACGATATCCAGATAAACTAAATCCTTTTATCTTTTACTAATTTTATTAACTTATCCTATTTAATTGCAACCTAAACTAACCTACTAAGTCGAATTTGACAATAAAAATCTATGAGTAATGGGCAAGTAAAACAATAGCTAGTCGGTTCTGGCACTCGCCGGCCGCTGCCGCGGCACGCTCGCTTCGCTCGCTCGGCTCGTGAGAAAGGTCACAGTTCTAACCTAACCTAACTAAATGAGTCGAATTTGACAATTAAACCTATATGTAATGGGTAACTTAAACAATAGTGAGTCGATTCGCAGTTCTAATCTAACCTAGGTCACATAAAATAATATTATGTATTGCAATAATTTAGCTGGAACACGATTGTATGGAAACCAAATAAAAAGTTTATGAAAATCTGGCAAAAATTTATCTGGAATATGATTATATGGGAACCAAATAAAAAGATTATGAAAATTTGGTAATAGTTTATCTGGAAAGTGGTACGATGGGAACCAAAAAAAGTATTCTGAGAATCTGGTATAGCAAAATCTGGATTATAAGAATATGGGAAACAAAAAAATACTATTTGAAAATTTGGTTTTAGTGCATCTGGAAATCGATTCATCTGGGAAATTAAAAACGGAATTTTAAAAAGTTGTCATTCATTACATCTGTCTTTTAAAAGTTCTACAAACTGTTTTCTGGGTTTTAAGATTCGGGTTACAGAAATTCGAGGTTTCAATAGGTTACCCTATCGATTATCTAATCATAATACCTAGTAATAAAAGGCGTATTCTGAATGACACAATACGATGATAGAAAAGAAAAACGTACACTATTTATAGAAGCGATTGTGTTGAACAAATAAAATTTATTTGAATGGCGACTAAAATATCAGTAACGAAAATAGATCGAAACAAAGAACTACTGCGCTTAGAGAAAGGCAATTTTAAGTATAATACATTCAGACAACATACCTAAACAAACCGATAAAACTAACATTAGCGGTAAAAGTTTAATTAAATCGTTATAGTTTGACATTAAGCTTACAAATTAAGATAAAAACTTATAGACCACATTATTCTTGGATATGGTTGATATGCAAGATGGTCTTCTTTGCAAATACTGTAAGATAGAGATAGAGTATTTACAAGTTTCCAAAAGCTTTGGACACGGCTCATGCACGAAATACTAGCAATAGTAAATCCTACAAAGACTTCAAAGCATCTACTTATGTGTCGATCTATCACATTCAGAGCTGCAATATTCTAAGCAAACTTGAATTAACAACAAAAAGTCAGCTTAACAATCATCACTTTGTAGGTCTCCTCAGGGAATTCGTCTGGGGTCTGCTTATTGATAACCGAACTATCTACCATTGTACATTGTATAGTGGAAGCTGTTAGTTCCTGATAATTGTACAGGCTTGATGAAGAAATCCAAAAAATATCGAAGGTTAGGTAATCTTCCGAAGTAACGGGTCAGTAATTGCCCTTTCAGCGTACTTTAAATAAAAACAAACTGTCTGATGGTAGTACAATAAAACGTAATATTGTTGCCTTTTAACAAATAATATGAGTACCATGCACTTAATATAATATTATTTACATGCTTATTTAACTTTATCTAATAAAATTAACTTCAAGGTTCAAAATTATGTTTGCATTTACTTTTTTATTATTAAATGTAAAGTTAAGCAATGATATTTTAAATTATTGTGTTTTTTTTATGGTTAAGTATGGAAAATATGCATAGAGGTCATTCGATAGTAAGTAGTTTAAGTTAATAATATTGGCGTATTTTATCATAACAGCCCATTCATGTCCCACTGCAGGGACGGGCCTCCTCCAGTGACTGAGGGATACTTGGCCTACTAATACCACGCTGGCCAGACGGATTGGTATGATGAACAACTAAAAAAAATGGAAATTTAGGTAAGTAATCATCCGAAGTAGTCGGTCGTAATTGCCCTTTCAGCGATTGGTATAGGTTTAACAATACAGAAAATGTGCATGAAATTAATAAACTATACGGCAGGAGTCGATCAAAATTTTGTACCTACAAACTAGTAGTGCTTTATTTTTGCAAAAATATATCTAGATTATGCGTGAAGCTTTAAATAAATAAAATACGTGTAGCTTATTTTATTTACACAAATATAGTATTCATTGGAATTTCACGGAGTGACATTTTCATTTTGAATCGGATAACGAATGAATCACAGGATCGATTCAACAGATTTAATTACAGATAAAATATACAGAAAGTGTGTATATTTATTTGTGTTGTTTGATACGAGCCATATTTGTTTTTTGATTTCTCTCAATTTTATATAGCTCATTTATTTGATTTCCCACTACAGTGACTACCATTTGCACAAGTATCGATTTAATAAAATAAAGAATATTCAGCCCTAGGATATTTCATTGTTGATCCTTAAAATACTTGTTCTATGTTGGATTTGAACACGCACCCTGTTGTTGGACAGAATCTACATGCGCCAAACCACCATTATAGTATAATAAGAACAAATTAATCAATACCCTTATTTATTCAGATAGTCATCAGCAGTCATACAGTAGTCATTTTAAATACGGAAGCAAATAGCTAATTCTTAAAAGAAAAAATAAATAAAAACAAGTCCAAACCATAAACAAATTCTTCTTTATAAACTAAGAACTCTTTAATACCATTCCCAGAATTACTACAAAGAAAAAGTTTATTTCTTACTTAATGCACGCTTCCGTTGCACTGACATTATTTATAATAAGAAACGTAAATAAAATACTAATATAAGATAATCTACACTAAACAAAAATAGATATAGAAGTCCAACTACACACAAAGCGCGTTCGAGTAGCACATATGAATAAACATCGAGTCATGGTAGTTTAGAATAAAAAATCATCATCATAACAGCCCATTGATGTCCCACTGCAGGGATGGGCCTCCTCCCGTGCCGGAGGGATACTTGGCCTACTAATACCACGCTGGCCGGCGGATTGGTGTAGGGTTTAATTTCAGATGGCGCTGTGTAGAGATGTCCGTAAATATTTATTTATTTTATTTATTCATCCGTTTGATTTCTGAACCCATTTGCTTTGTAATATCAAAAAGGAAAAACTGTCATGTTATACTTGAATAAATTTGATGCATTTCTTAGAACATCGTAGAAATAGCGACAGTAGCTCCCTGAGTTAAATACATCTCGTCGTTAGTACCAATGGCAAACATTGAACGCTCTAATGAAAGCGCATTGCTCACTGAATAGGTTAATTAATAAGAATGTTGTAGTGAAATTAGAATAATTAGATCCCTCGTAGTGAAGGAAGATAAAAGAACTTTAATTTCAAACTATTTTATGGATAGACATCGAATTCTTGGGAGATGTTTAACACTATGTCATTTTTACAATTAATTTTAAGTCAAGAAACCGATGTATGAGATAGGCACAAGACCGCACAGGGTGGAAAGGTTTGGGGGAGGCCTATGCCCAGCAGTGGACATCCATAGGTTGATATGGATACTTTTTAGAAGGCTTACTAAAAAGTATCCATATCAGCCTATGGACGTCTATGGACGCAGAAAACTTGGCTAAGTTTAAAGTTAGACATTACTGAAATATTATGACGATAAATAGATACAATAAACTGCCCATTTAAGCATTTTAATCAATGTTTCAAGACAAAGTAGTAAGTTAATCACTTGAGTTATTTTCATTAACTAAAATCAAACAAGAGCCGTTTTAATATTTTCTTGCCCACAAATTAACATCTACTGAATATTTATGAGTTAAAAACGTTTCTGTTTGATATAAAATTAAATATTTTTAGTAATTATACTTTTAAAATTTTCTTTTTTGAATAATAATCTTAACGTTTACACGGCGAATGAATTTATTTACAAAATAATTTCAGTTTTTTGGACATACCTATTTATAAAAGCAATTTTGTAACCCTTTGGTAAATTTATGTAAATAGTGCCGACTGTGCCAAGTATTTTTTTTTCTTTTTATATTAAGTACATATATTTATGTTTGCAATACTTATTCAATAGGTACGTAAGCTTCCTTACCGAAACAAAAAGAAATTGTGGTAATTTCTATGTACACTACTGGACCAAGGAAAAGTTGGTAAGTAGATAATAATCTTTACGAAATCATCCTGAAGCAATCTCTCCGTGTGGTGCGGAGTAAGAATACAATATGTCACCACCCCATCTCATCCCATGGGTGTCGTAAAAACCGACTAAGGGATTATCCGTGAATATTATCTTTACGAAATAAAAAGAAGGAAAACTTAAAATTAAACCCTATACCAATCAGTCTGGCCAGCGTGGTATTAGTAGGCCAAGTATCCCTCCGTCATGGGAGGAGGCCCGTCCCTGCAGTGGGGCAATTATGGGCTGTTATGATGATGAATCAGTCTGACCAGCATGGTACCTACCTGTTACTAAATGGGCTCGGTTATATTTACTTTGGGTCATTATTGTAATTATAAAGATTCTCTTATTTTACCCCAACCATAACAATTAATTCGAATTAAAAAAAAAACTATTAATAAATACTTATTCTAAATCAAACATGGAAAGTTCACCCTTACTGCAACATGTATTTCAAAAGAAAAACAATAATTGAAAGTTATAACTTTTTCTTATTTTAAAACCGTAAAGTTCCAATAAGTAATAAGAAAAAAAAATACTAGTGCTGTACCTACCAGCGTGACCCAGCGGTTTTTCTCCGACATGGTCTGCTTGTCACCCCTCTATGGTATCCGGTTGTCCGCCTTCTTTTATAACTCTATAGTCGATGGTGTTTCCGCCGATTATTTCTTTCTTTAAAGTTAACGAACTTGTTGCCTACTGACCCTTGACTTGAAGTGTATGGAACGGTTTGTAACAATGAACTTGTTAAAAGCAATGGCGTGAAGATTTGAGAACATAGATTACTATTTAATTGTAGAATTAGATTAAAAAATTGGTGTATCGGTATATTTTAATTGAACTAGTTAATAATGAATCACAAAAATCTATATTTCATAATTAGCATGATTAAAGTTTATTTTTTTCTATTTTTTTATTTAGGGATTACGGCTTTCTCTATGGGACCTCACCGACCTTACATTCAATAGCAGTGGATCAATATATTGGCATAAAAAAGTAGATCAATAAGAGATGTATCAACGCGGCCGGATAGTATCCTTACAATTGTTAATAGTTTGAAATTGTTGATACAATAGTTTCAAATTGTTCTTTGGTTATCTTACTAGATTAAACAAGTCACCTGTTACATCTCACAGGTTCATACCTCAATTGGAATGGTAACCGAAACAGTTTTCTGAATCCTGAACATTTCATCCAAAGTAATAACTAGGTAACAATATTTTTTATTTTAAAAGTAAAAGAAAGTATTATATAAACGGGATATTAAAGCGCATTTTATTTACCTTTATTTTACTTGACGTTTCGGCACAGGTTGCACTGGCCGTGGTCGCATTAATATCCCGTTTATATAATATTTATAATAATGAAACGCGATAGTTTAAAAGTTATAAAAGAAAATATTTTTTCTCTTATAGTGATTTATTACAAACATAAACTTACCTGAGAATGTTGAGAAAAATATGGCGGCAGTACTGCCCTCTGGTCATCTAATCGTGAACATTGCACTCGTTCGAGAAGCTCGAATAATTCGTGTTGAGCGCGAGCGCCCCCTGTCGACGTAGTTGTGGAGCTCCACGGCGTCGACACGTGCTGCCGCCTGTCGGACAAATGAGTAAACGTTTATTCAGCGTGTCTTCTTGTTAGTTACAAGTTTTGTAACAGATGGCGCTAAGTGTGTAGGTTTTACAAGTTTACAATAGATGGCGCTTCAAGAAACAATAATAGTACAATACCTCTTTTCTAAATTATTTTAACTAATTATTAACGTTTTGACTAACCTTGGAAAAAAGGTATTTAAGCATAGTATTTAACTAAGTATTTAATTTTATTAACAATTACTTATAGTTCATCTATACTAGTGATTACGTATTGTTTTTTCAACCGACTTCAAAAAGGAGGAGGTTCTCAATTCGGTTGTATTTTTTTTATTAGAATAGAAAATACTGATCTGTGCCTGACTACGTTTGGTTTTTAGATCAATAAGTGTTATTAGTGTGTATTATTCCTATTAACCTAGGTACAAAACTAATCTGCACTCACAGACTAAAATATTTATTTATTATTTCAATTGTAGATAATTCAGTAGGTATGATCGGCCGGTTATTTTTACAATATAGGTACTACAGAAAAATAATATTTATGCAAAACCATTTTCTTTATTAAGTACCTACAGGGAGCTATGGATAGAAATATAAAAAAAATGACGAAATCATAAAACTGTCATAAATCATTCAATAACAAAAAAGTTTTAATAAATTAAATAAAACATTTTGTGAGAACATAACAGGTAGGTAGGTATTCCGCAAAGAAAGGACCACCAGCACTTGATACAAACAAAGTACCAAAAAACTCTTAAACAATGTTCCCACGAAAATCCTTTAAACTCCAATGAGGTTCAATAGCCCAATGGTAATCAGTTTCTAGACAAATGATTCTGTACGCAACCCGTCATCGAATGAGTGCTTACATGCTTAGCGTAACGACCGGCTCAAGAGGCACTCAAATCGATTGCTCCACTTAACTCATAAAGGGCAAAAAGATGAGTGATGCTAATTAAGAGAGGTATTAAACACACAAGCAACCTATAGACATGCAAATCATTTTAAAATACACGTATAATATAAATTCTAAATAGGTTTTATGTTCGCCATCAATCAATGCCATATATTATTACGATTTTTGAGACGTTCGTAAAGGTTTCTCTGCAATAAAGCCTTTAATAGACATCTTGACAATAGAGCTCGTTACTAAGGCCTTCTCAGGATTAAGTTATGCAGAGATTTTCCTTTTTCTTTTTAGCGATTAAACTTTGCTTGAAGCGTGAAGGGAAGCTATCATAAATCGCTAGCAACGCTACTCAGGATTCTTTATATCTTTTCTTTTGTCAAATAATAAATTAGATTACCTATTACGTTGTGAATAAACAAACATTACTTATGTTTTTTTGCACGTAAGCCTAATTTACTATTCTACATTATATAATAATGACTATTTGTTATTTTATCTTTATCTTTTCGTTATTTTTATTTATGGCCTTTAATTATAATCTAATTAATCTAATTAGTTTTTTAATATACAAAATACTCTTGAAGTTAGATTATTTACAAATTGCAAATTGTTAGAAATGTATTTTGCGTTGTAGTTAAATGGATTAAAAAGCTTAGGTACCTCAGTAAAGAAAAACAGGGTGTATTGATTTATTGTAGTAAAAATGACAGTTTGACCCTTACTTTAACATCATAATCTCAAATCACATTAATTTATAGAATGAATAAAACTCTGATCAAAGCAATTTAACGGCACGAGACCAAACACAATCATATTTATTAAATGAATAGCTTATAATATATCATGACAGCAAAAGATTTAAATTCGAGATAACCGGTTCTGAACAATTTACTGCTACATTTCATATCAATATAATATAAACAAAAATTATGCACGCGACAATGAACCCCATCTGTTGTCCGGCGACGGAACTATGTGCATAATGGGTCGACGGTTCGACCATTTCAAGTCTGTGATTTATAGCATAATTAACTGACCATTCTCTGGAGCCCTTCGCGTCCCTCTCTGTGACCAAGATAATGGTTTTCCAAATTAAATCTCTCCCCTATACTAAATGGTTACCAGAACCGGTATTCAGCGACTCAATCAAGGATTGTTTGTTTATCGACTTAGCCTAATTTTGGTGTGTTGAAGGGTGGAATTTAGATTGGTGCATGTACTTGATTGGCAGATGTTACATACTGATGATAACAAATGTTTGTTATTTTTTAATTTTGCTGTCAACAGAGTGTAAGATTATCTTTTTTTAATCATAAAAATAGATTTAAATTCCAACAAGGAAAACATGAATACTTTTATTATGTTAATCCAAAATAAATCAGAGGGTCAGTTCGCTATATTAGTTTTTTTGGCAGGAGAGTTAGTTGTATTTGTTTGCCATAAAGGTAATATACTTGTAATCTTTATTAATTTATCAGAGACCCAATACTTCTTAATATTATTTTTGTCATCTTGTGTTAACGTAAGAATAAATGACAAAATTGTACAATGCATTGTTAAGCTAAACAATACCAGTGCAATACTCTAAGCTTATTACAAAAAAAAACAAATGTCCATAGCGCATAGGATACGAGGATATTTCTGCCATGATGATTCAGCCATGGTAACACGTGTTCCATTGTACTCAGATGAGAATATTTTATGTCCGTCCGTTGCAGGCCTGTCGCGTACTAACAATATCTATGCATGTTGATCTACAAAGTTCCTCTATCTATTTAAATATTAGATTTGTTTTATGAAACTTTAAAAAAAAAGCGCGTTTTGGAACGAAATCTCAGTTTTAGTCGTTTAGTAGGGCAAGTCTTAGCGGACGCTCTATGGGGCGCTTATCATTTCTACGTATTTTCTTAATGTAATTCCTCAGGAAGATGCTTCTATTTACGTGAGTAAGAGATTATTTATTTTCCGGCAAGCAGAAACAAACTAGGCTTACTAGGAAGAGTCCATCATGAAAACTGCAGAGGTGTACTTAATAAAGGTACTTAGGTACTTATGCACAACGCAGAAATTATTCCCATTTGGCGGTAAACAAATTGTTTTTTTAAGTCTTTAATTTTTTTACAGTTATATTTAAATTTAGAATATCAAAGATATTTTTACCCATGTAAGTCTATTTCGTTTTATTTATAAATTTATTATTACTGGTCGGTTTTTTATTTACACAGTCATTTTTATGTTCTTAAAAAGTAAATTTTAATTCATTCTTTTTATGCGTTCATTTGCATATTAAATGACGAAACTGAAAACAATAGAATCATCATGTTATTTCGTAACAATAGAGTTAATCACACTAATTTATTCAGATTATTTTATTCATAAAAAGATTAGACTAAAAACGGCGCATTGATAAGCCTCAATATATTATCCTTGTCATTTAGCAGAATTCTTAATAGGCGAAATAAAGCAGTTTTGGAAGAATCGTAGTACATTGTAGTCCCTGCCTACTTATGTGGGAAGAAGGTGTTAAGGTATGTATGTATTTAAACCTAGAGAACATAGCATGTTACTGTAATTATGGTTGATGTTAAGTCCAAATACCAGAATGGATTCTCAATAATAATATGTGCTAATCTAGCTACCATCCGCATTGGTGTTCCGCTCTAATATTTAACTAATTCATTGATTGTTTCTTGAAATATAAACATAAAATATTCTTTAATGATTACCGACATAAATAGCGGGTGTTAGTTAAGATCAATTTGTTAAAGACATTTTAAATAACCGATGATTTAATATCATAAACATTTAGCTTTATCGTATAAAGTTAGGCGCAGCCATTGCTAACAAAACAATAAAATGACAAATGACAAGTCAGTCAAGTCACGGATGGCGTCTGTGGAAATCCGACCGAATGAAAAAACTGTCAAAATTGTACCCGCGCTATCATGCAAGCTTACTTTTCAATTTAGTCAAGTTCCCACCTACTGTTTACCTTTAGTTAAATAACAAATGGACTTCAGAAGAAACAATCATCAAAAAAGGAAATACATTTCTTTTTTGATTACAAAAGGGAAAAGTAACTACTATTTTTTAGACTCCATACTTTATCACATCTAATAAGACAAAATAAGGCCTGTCCAAAAATTTCTCATGCGTGTTATTAACAAAAAAAAAAAGTAGTAAGACACAGTTGGCCAAGACCGTGAAATAACTTAGTAACTATAGCATATATCCGTTAAATAAATCAACTTAATTGTAATATTGTACATCTGGTTCGATTCCGTGTGAAGTTAGTTCATACAAATGAAATGTGATAGGTATTCTGATTGTCTTTTTATTTTGAGAGTAGTTATTTTAAGATGGTTGCTGTCAACATATGAAGTTCTCCAAAGAATGTAATAGTTTATTAACAAGAAAGAGGAGAAGGGAGTTTATGATGGTAGCTTATTAAATTCTTCAAAATAAAACATCGATATAAAATTATT
Organism: Schrankia costaestrigalis; assembly: GCA_905475405.1. Classification (NCBI taxonomy): domain Eukaryota; kingdom Metazoa; phylum Arthropoda; class Insecta; order Lepidoptera; family Erebidae; genus Schrankia; species Schrankia costaestrigalis. Next base: position 8,424,707 of record FR997843.1, on the reverse strand, counting down.
AAAAATGTCAACAATAATGTGCTATACTCATTTAATTACGATATTATTGGATGATCTAGATTATTTTAGATAAAGACTGAATCTTGTTTGAGTTTTTCCCCCATTATAATTATTGTATAATGTATTGGGTTAACTATATTTTGTATTTTTTTTTATGAGATCGGGTGGTAGCATATTGTATTCTTACTCCGTCACCACACGGACATATTATCCTATAAACAATTATGATAAACAAAAACTATAATAACAATATCAAAAGATGTTACATAAACAATGTTTAACAGAACCACGCTCTTTACCTCGACCCTGAGGTCAGCGATGCGTTGCAAACCTCGTCACTCGTATGTAAAATATCTTATGTCATTACATATAAGATTATTTTCAAGGTGAAACATTGTTTGGTATAGAATTTCATGAGATTGTTATGACAAACAGAAAATTATTTATAGTTACGTCATTTCCGTATGGTGATGGATTTAGAATATGTAGTGTTACTATCTTTTCTTCTGCAGTGTATATCGGCGATTAAGAAAGATTTGACAATGAACACCTATTACATCCCAGATACTTTAGTAATATATTTGATATACTTAAATCTATTTAGTGCCCATGACGCATAATACATATGTGCGTCTATTGTTTTACCGTGCCTCTGCATGTCTAGATCTATAGCTGTTACATTAATTTATTAATTTAAAAGTTAGTTGAGTGATGGCGAGTTCATAGTTTGCCATCCAAATTTATCCACTGCTTTACGCAGATCAAGAAGATATGATAGGAAATATTAGCTCTTTCATTAATTAGCAAGCACGATCTAGGCGACTATTCTACAATCATAATACTGACAGTCAATTCCAACAATACATAATATAATCTAACATCAAAACACAACAAACGTTTCGCCTCTAACACTATTTACCGTTAACATAGACATTAATATCTTAAATAAAACAAAGATATTACCGCCAGCAGTCAATGATAAATAATACATAATAGATATTATGTAGCGATCAACACGGCGTGCAACGGTTTGCAAGCTCGCAGCTATAGCTTCCAATAAAATATTGGTAACATAAACTTGGGTACGTAACGGCTGCCTATTTGTGTATTTATGACACAGATAAACCTTATAGAAGTCCAGGATAAGGGTTTATTCGTATTGGACTTAGATAATATTTGCAAGACTGTTTTGGTGGACAAAAGGTAGCGTTTGAAGCGGCTGTGAACGATTTTGAGTGTTTAAATCTTAAGCAAGAGAATTATTTGAGTGATTGGATGACTGTCTTAAGCGTAGATATTGTTTTTTTTTTCATGAAATTGATGCTGTCAAAGTACCTGCACAAAGGCCTTTACTCTAGTCCGAGAATTATACTTTTAAAGAGCTGTAGTCATACTCGAGTCCGAGGGGAGGGGGAGGAAAGAAGGTCCCTTTTTTTGGTTTTTGGCTTAAATCTCGAAAACTGTGCGTCGTACGAATTTTCATTGTACTACATAAGTAAACCTAATAAAATTCTTTACAACTTTGCTTGTTGAATATTTTCTCTATCTCATATCGTTGCATTGCTATGCGCTCTGAAAACGGTCGATTTTCATAAAACGTTAGCACCGCGCACGATTCTGTACTTTCCTCATCTATCAAATAAAGAAATTTAGACATGAAGGGGCATAAAACACACTAGGGCTTAAGCCAATTACTAGTGGATCGCAGATATAAATGTCGTAATGTCCTATGTGTGATTTAAACCCAGTAAAAGCAGCCGAATAAGCTATGCTGGACATACGAACCTCCAACAAAAAGAATATAGATAGAGGTTTAATAAAGTTTTTAGATTCTAATGAGAATTATCATTCCGTGAGTATTTATTTCCTTCTCTATGCTTTTAATAAAAACAGCTAACTTTTTTAAATATTTGCGCATGAATCGTTTTGCTATTTTCTCGGATGGGACTTACGGAGTACCATGCTTAGCACCTTTGCAAGTTGTGGGAAAGTGGGTAAGAAAACTTACAATAAAAAGTAAATATGTATGTAATAAAAAATAAGTACCATCTAATTAACAAATAAACTAACATATAAATTTGTTTAAACAATTAAATGGTAACGGTTTCAAATTAATTTTCTCATGCCATACAATAACTGTATGACGTAACGTAAGAAAATTATTTTTTTAATTTGTTTTTCTAATGTTATGATAGGTAGGTACTACAAATCCCTTAGTTTTAGTTTGAATTTTCCACTGCATGGGGAGGGGCCTTCTCCATATGGAGAGGAACTTCACCAATAGACAACAAGTTGCTTTGAAGGGCTAGTCTCAAGCTTTGGGTTTCTTTCTTTGTTGGAAATAATAACTCTTTAAGTGTTCACTTAGTGGTTTTTTATGCTACCCTCTACATCGTTCATGATACTGCATACGCAGTAATAATGGAAATATAGATCAAGAGCTCATATTATAACCTGATAGATCTAGTTACAAGATCGATATCACTAACACAAGTGCGCGCATGACCGACATACAATACAATCTTCGATGAGATGACTATCTTACAATAATAATATGTCCAGCAGTCGACGTTCGTTGGCTGATATGATGCTGATAAGGAATAATATAAAAATAAATAATATAAATAATAAAACAAGGTGTCACTAGTCCTGGCATAACCCGCTAGGGACATAGGGCTTCCTTTGGATACTCAATGCAGAGTTTTCCGCCACCTCTCAATTAGAGACCAGGCGTAAGTCATCTAATGGCGTAAAAAAAAAACAAATTGTCATGATCCCTAAACTTATTGTAGGAGCCGTAAACCTCGAATAAGAGATATTTTAGCAGCTATTAATTCAACGAGAACAGAATAAAAACTTAGCGAAATATTTTTTCATAAATGAGTTTATTAATAAAGTTGTATTTTGATTGACTAATAGCAAATCGATTTGATAAACCGAATAAATTATCTATTGATCAGTACAATTAACGATTAACTATAATAGAATCGATTTCTCGTTGTTTTTCTTTATTTTTTACAGTGGCTAGCGGTCGTTAGCGTTTAATCACATGTGGTTTTTTATTACTTTGAACTTGAAGGCTTTAGACATAAAATTACAACTAAGATTAAGATAATTAGTGTATTTTATTACACTGCATTCGATTTCTACTGTTTCTAGAGTTATGATTTATTTAAGCACTGTAGTTAAGTAATAACAGTGATTCATTTATCCCTGTAGCGACCGACTTAGAATACATAGTGCCACTTTCCCCTTGCTACCCTAGTGTCATTAAAAGGATGTAAGTATAGAAAATACATATGACCTATAACCTCTACGTCCATGTGGTGACGGAGTAAGAATACAATATGTCACCACCCCATCTCATTCCATGGGTGTCGTAAAAACCGACTAAGGGACTAACCGTAACTATTATCCTTACGAAGTAAAAAGAAGGAAAACATGAAATTAAACCCTATACCAATCCGTCTGGCCAGCGTGGTATTAGTAGGCCAAGTATCCCTCCGTCACGGGAGGAGGCCCGTCCCTGCAGTGGGACATAAATGGGCTGTTATGATGATAACCTCTATACTAACCTGTCTGGTCAGCGTGGTGAAATCTGTAGGCAAAGCTCCTGAAGAAAAAAGGAAGCCGATCTCTTTATAGTGATTTAAGGGCTGTTATAATTATGACGATAATGCTTCCAAAAAAAAAATACATTTAAAAAACCCGTCACGAAAAATCAAAGCCAGACAAAGCTGTCGACCGTTGTAAATTTCACCTTAATTCAATAAGCATAGAGATCAAAATGGCATACTTACCTTATAATTCATACCGTCTGACTTCACAATGTGTATGTCAATGACAACACTTAGTAAATACAAAAGGCTTTTAAAGTGTCTGGGGTGTGATGCTAAACAAAGAGGTGTCTAAAGTCCCGGAAAAGGGGGGGACTTTATTTAACATGTCTAGGGAACCCCTTTTTTAACTTTACCGCGTACCTACGTAGGTACTTATGTTCATAGATATTTTTTACTAGACGCAGACTAATATTCGCGTGTACAATTTTGCCCTTAAGCTCGATTTACACATCGACAAGTACAGTAGCGAGTTAAGTAGTAAGTTGTTGATTAAGTTGATTTAATTAGATCTCCATCCTATATTTTACTTGTCGATGTGTAAATCGGCCTTTAAAATTAAACTGATTAGAAATTTGGAGTTGAATGGTTTTGTGATTTGTGCAAAAAATCTAAATAATGAAAATAAACTGTCTAATAATTAACACTTCTTGAAGCTAAAATGTATTTGTTGTCAATTTATTTAAAAAGATAGAAGAGTAATCGTATTATTTGTTGTATTTTTTATTAGTCCTTGGGTACAAAAAGCATAATTAACTGAATTATATACTGTGTTAGGTAAGAAACATAGTAGGTGCTTACTTACTTACGTTGCTAAGTAAAATCATAAGTCTGAAACGTTTGTAAATATTAAATATTAACGTAAACGGAAGATAATTTGGCATGACCATGGCCAATGTAACAGTGCCGAAACCTTAAAATGCCGCGTTAATCTACCATTTCAATTTAACACATAGGATCAATATAATATTCATATTTACAATATCATAATGATACTCAGCTCACACCATATTGCATCACCAATCAATTAAAATAATATTTGATTAATGCAAAAAGCTCGGCCATAAACGGCTGCTGATTAGCTTTACGATGCTTAATATTCATAACGTTAACAGATGACCATATTTTATACACTTAATAAAAGATTAGTAGCCATTTTATATTAAATTAATTCTTTACACATTCACAAAACACCGTTTGGTTACCAAACTAAGCGTAAAGCTTGTACTATAGGTTACTAGACTACAAATAAAAATATTAGGTACTCACTCAAATACTTATTTTGAATATGTCACAGGGTAATGAGGAAACCAGAGATTTCACGAAATCACTAGGGATATGACGAAATCCCGTTTCTACCAGAAAAGAAATGCTCATATTTTTGTTTGTAGGTTAAAAAACACAAGTATTCCAACTTCTGTAGGTTAGGTTAGAACTGTGACTGTGAATTGCAAGGCATTTTCGACATTTACCGGGATTTCATGATATCCCTAGTGATTTCGTGAAATCCCTGGTTTCCTCATTTCCCTGCAACATATACATACATAAAATACCTAATTCAATGACAATATTCACCCCCTTGCACACATAGGTTTAAGTTAGTATGTTCAAAAGAGAAAGAACTACAGTTCCGTTCGAAAATTAAATACATTTGTGCTTTATATGACACACTAGCTGACCAGTGCCCACTTTGTTAGGCCGCGAAAAAAACGCGTCTCTTTTTCAAACATATTTCATTACTGCTCCGCTCCTATTAGTCATAGCGTGATACTATGTAGTATATGACACTCCCCGATAAATGGACTATTCAACAAAGAAATAATTTTTAAAATCGGTTCAGTAGATAGAGATTACCCCCTACAACGTCACAAACACACAAACAAACAAACATACAAACACACAAACTTGACCTCTTTATAATATTAGTATAGATTAAGCCTTAAGACATCGCTTAGTATAGACTTAATTTATGCTGGTATGTAGAGTTCCCAACCTCTGCTTCTTAGTTAGGTACCGAAAGGTTGTATTTTATATTAATAAAAAAAAAGAAGAACGAACTACCTATACCAAACCAGCCAGTTCTTTTATACATTGCTTTACTATAAATACAACTTAAAAGAAAATTTAACTTCCATCGATACAACGCGACTACAAAAATAAAAAACTTTCTTTTCCAACAAGAATTTCTCACTGCACAATAGTATTCAATTTCTTTATTAAACCATTATGCAATGTGAAATAGTAGATTGTGACAATAGGCGAGTTCTCTAAAGATTTGAACAAGATTGTAATCTCGAATATCTTGTCATCTATCATAGGATTAAATAAATCGTTGTTATCGTATTGAAATATCAATTGAATAACTTAACCACCAGTATAGTACATCATTTCAATTAGCTGTCGTAAAAGGTGACTAAGCGAAAGTTCCCAGTTTATTTATTCATCATAACAGCCCATTACTGTCCCACTGCAAGGACGGACCTCCTCCCGTGACGGAGGGATACTCGGTCTACTAATACCACGCTGGCCGGACGGATTGGTATAGGGTTTAATTTCAAGTTTTCTTTTTTTTATTTCATAAAGATAATATTCCTAAGTCGGTTTACGACACCCAATGGGATGAGATGGGGTTGTGACATATTGTATTCTTACTCCGTCACCACACAGAGGTTTATTTATTATCTTTATAAAAACAATAGAAGGAAAACAGGAAATTAAATTACATGGTCAATAATGGTCGAAGTGTATCATTAGGCCAACTTTTCTATGTCTCTGGAGGAACCGTCGCGGTTTTTTTTTATATAATAATGGTAGGCAAACGAGCCAGCATGTCACCTGGTGGTAAGTGATCTTCGCCGCCCATGTACAACCGCAATACCAGAGGAATCACAGATGCGTTGCCGACCTTTAAGAAGAGAGTTCGCTCGTTTCTTGAAGTTCGTTTCTCCACAAGTTGTCTGGCTTCTTCTACTTCTTTCTCGTTTGATTAGTAACCAACTTGGTGTAGAGAAATCAAGCCACCTCTAATGTGGCTGACTGTGTCAATACGATGGAAGCCGGGCCCGACTTTGTGCCTCTGAAGCACGGAGATGAAATACCAATGAGCGGTCCTACCTACGGATATTTCCAAACCAGCGTTTTTGTTCATGAATCCGTGATAGCATCTGGCTGTAAGACAGCTAGATGGTATCAAAATCTCTTCAAAGAGGTTTCGATCATAGAGAGAGATATTTTAGGCTAGAGATTTTTCAAGATCAAAACCTCTGTATTGAAAACACATTAAAAGCCTTCAGATAAAATATCATCATCATAACAGCCCATCAATGTCCCACTGCAGGGGTGGGCCTCCTCCCATGACGGAGGGATACATGGCCTACTAATACCACGCTGGCCAGACGGATTGGTAAAGGGTTTTATTTCAAGTTTTCCATCTTTTTATTTCGTAAAGATAATACGGATAGTACTAATAATTCACGGATAGTCCCTTAGTCGGTTTTTACGACACCCATGGGATGCGATGGGGTGGTGACATACTTATTATATTCTTACTCCGTCACCAGTCACCACACGGAGAGTTTATATAAAATATAAACTAAAAATATTATATTTGTAGGTTTAACAATCAATAGTGAACACGTCGCCGGTTATTGAAACATTAGAGTGCAACTCAATAAGTTATACTCGTAGTTCCTGTTTTACTTTGTAGATGGCGGTAGTGAGATAATTGTTTACTGTTATTATGTTTTGTTATGTATTTACTCCTGATGTTGTCGGTATAAAGTTGTTTAAGCCTTTATTTTAAATGGTATCAGTATGGAGATAAAGTTGAGCGTTAGATCTAAACTAAGCAAGTCTATGGATTTTGATATAGTGGAAAGGCACTCTTTGTTTGTAAATAGGTATTTTATAGACCTACATAAGAGTAATGTTCAAATTTAAACATGGAATACCGTCTTGTTCCTGGCTAAATAATTGAGCTGTAATACTCCATTCTCCAATTCCATTTTCAAAACATTTCTAGTCTTTTTTTTTTAAACATTTTAAATGAACTTTGACAAATACGCGAGCTGTTTTTTTTAATTCATATCTAGAATTAGGATTACAAGGTAAGAGTAACTCACAGCAGAGTAGGTTTTATTGGCTGATATGACCGCCTGCTAGACTCCTGTAGTTGACAGTCTACATATTAATACCATAACAAACCAGCTGTAATGCCAATCCCACTAAACCAAACGTGAACTCTTTCGAAAAAGAAAAGTCCAAAAATAAATCACTAAGTAATCTATTAAACGTGTTAAGGATTTAAATGGAATCCGGGAAATAAATTAAGTACTTAGAGGACAAAAAAAAATCCCGTTTTTTGGTAAAAAAACCCTTTTCATAAAAGCAAATTAGGATAAAGGTTTAAGTGTTATATTTATTTGTTTTCCTAATAACTTATTAAGTTAAGCAACGTTGTTTAATTAATTGTAATACAAAGTATTGCCATAACATAATAATAATATGTCAAACAATGGTGTTAATGCACAAACTCATTCACCAACATTATTTTACAACAACTATACTATAAGTATGACGTATATTTGACGTTTACTACATAATTAGCAACAAACGCTATCATTATACCACTCTCTAACACTAAATCAAACTGCGAACTTACCATTAATTCAAAGAGCTTTTACACGCTCTAAATACTTCCAATATTAAACGGCAATTATTGTCACATTAAAAAAATATTAATACAAAAAAAAATACGCCCGAAGCAAACTATTTTCGCTTAAACAAAAATTATATTTGATCTTAATAATAGGCACAAAGTTTTTATAAATAGAAAAGGTATAATCATGTATTACTATAGGCAGACCGTTTAACTCAGACCCCGCCTGCGGTAATAGGGGTACGCGGGGGGCGAGGACAAAGGAGAGAGCTATCTCTTGATTTTTTGGCAAAACGGCGCCATCTAGATACTGTGACCCGAACTACATCACATCACAACACAGCTCTAATTTTTAGCTAGCTTATTTTTATAAAATAACAAAAAGGAAAAATTGAAATTATACCCTAAACCAATCGAAATACCTGGAGAGGTTTTTTTATTTTTCTGGTCAGGCTTTAAATTGTGTAATAATTTAGATTGCATATTTTCTCTAAGAAAGTACGAGTTCTAGTTGCAAGATGACGCCACCATCTTTGACATTTGTAAATTGTATAGAAGACGGACTAGCATACCGCACTAGTGTCATACTGACATACTGACTAGGTGTCCGTTATGGTAGCATAAATAAGAGTGTAAAAATAAAAAAAACTCTTATTATTATTGTTTTTATTATCTGTAAATATTTTCTAAGAATGATTCTTACAAATTAATATGTTTAAATCATACCTGTTTTAATGTAAACTGTGATTATTGTAATGTGATTATACTGTGATTTTAATATATATAATTAATGATTGTACAATTGTTATTATTTGTAAATATTTTCTATGACTTTAGTTATAATTATATTTATAGTTTAAATCAGCCATTCTTATAATAACAAATATATTTATTAAAGATAAAAGATAAAGATATATTGCAAAACTGTGTACATCAGGTGTTAGTGTATGAATACATTAGTCTCAACAGTCTATCAACATCAGATATGCAAATTATAGCAACATAATATTTTAAAACTACACAAATTAAACAAAAACTTATTTAAGTAACTAAATGTAATTTTTTCAAAACATTCTTATTCAAAATATTTGTAGATTCTTTAAAAAATAATCAAATTATTGCAAATTATGTAATATTATTGTTATTTTTGGAGTCGGTGTCAGCTAACGAGATACGATAATACATAAGCTAATGGAATGGAGGCCGAGGAGATTATGACATAATGTCGAAGTCATATAATAATATAATCTGTAATTCATGGCCTCCATTCCATTAGCTTATGTATTATCGTATCTCGTTAGCTGACACCGACTCCAAAAATAACAATAATATTACATAATTTGCAATAATTTGATTATTTTTTAAAGAATCTACAAATATTTTGAATAAGAATGTTTTGAAAAAATTACATTTAGTTACTTAAATAAGTTTTTGTTTAATTTGTGTAGTTTTAAAATATTATGTTGCTATAATTTGCATATCTGATGTTGATAGACTGTTGAGACTAATGTATTCATACACTAACACCTGATGTACACAGTTTTGCAATATATCTTTATCTTTTATCTTTAATAAATATATTTGTTATTATAAGAATGGCTGATTTAAACTATAAATATAATTATAACTAAAGTCATAGAAAATATTTACAAATAATAACAATTGTACAATCATTAATTATATATATTAAAATCACAGTATAATCACATTACAATAATCACAGTTTACATTAAAACAGGTATGATTTAAACATATTAATTTGTAAGAATCATTCTTAGAAAATATTTACAGATAATAAAAACAATAATAATAAGAGTTTTTTTTATTTTTACACTCTTATTTATGCTACCATAACGGACACCTAGTCAGTATGTCAGTATGACACTAGTGCGGTATGCTAGTCCGTCTTCTATACAATTTACAAATGTCAAAGATGGTGGCGTCATCTTGCAACTAGAACTCGTACTTTCTTAGAGAAAATATGCAATCTAAATTATTACACAATTTAAAGCCTGACCAGAAAAATAAAAAAACCTCTCCAGGTATTTCGATTGGTTTAGGGTATAATTTCAATTTTTCCTTTTTGTTATTTTATAAAAATAAGCTAGCTAAAAATTAGAGCTGTGTTGTGATGTGATGTAGTTCGGGTCACAGTATCTAGATGGCGCCGTTTTGCCAAAAAATCAAGAGATAGCTCTCTCCTTTGTCCTCGCCCCCCGCGTACCCCTATTACCGCAGGCGGGGTCTGAGTTAAACGGTCTGCCTATAGTAATACATGATTATACCTTTTCTATTTATAAAAACTTTGTGCCTATTATTAAGATCAAATATAATTTTTGTTTAAGCGAAAATAGTTTGCTTCGGGCGTATTTTTTTTTGTATTAATATTTTTTTAATGTGACAATAATTGCCGTTTAATATTGGAAGTATTTAGAGCGTGTAAAAGCTCTTTGAATTAATGGTAAGTTCGCAGTTTGATTTAGTGTTAGAGAGTGGTATAATGATAGCGTTTGTTGCTAATTATGTAGTAAACGTCAAATATACGTCATACTTATAGTATAGTTGTTGTAAAATAATGTTGGTGAATGAGTTTGTGCATTAACACCATTGTTTGACATATTATTATTATGTTATGGCAATACTTTGTATTACAATTAATTAAACAACGTTGCTTAACTTAATAAGTTATTAGGAAAACAAATAAATATAACACTTAAACCTTTATCCTAATTTGCTTTTATGAAAAGGGTTTTTTTACCAAAAAACGGGATTTTTTTTTGTCCTCTAAGTACTTAATTTATTTCCCGGATTCCATTTAAATCCTTAACACGTTTAATAGATTACTTAGTGATTTATTTTTGGACTTTTCTTTTTCGAAAGAGTTCACGTTTGGTTTAGTGGGATTGGCATTACAGCTGGTTTGTTATGGTATTAATATGTAGACTGTCAACTACAGGAGTCTAGCAGGCGGTCATATCAGCCAATAAAACCTACTCTGCTGTGAGTTACTCTTACCTTGTAATCCTAATTCTAGATATGAATTAAAAAAAACAGCTCGCGTATTTGTCAAAGTTCATTTAAAATGTTTAAAAAAAAAAGACTAGAAATGTTTTGAAAATGGAATTGGAGAATGGAGTATTACAGCTCAATTATTTAGCCAGGAACAAGACGGTATTCCATGTTTAAATTTGAACATTACTCTTATGTAGGTCTATAAAATACCTATTTACAAACAAAGAGTGCCTTTCCACTATATCAAAATCCATAGACTTGCTTAGTTTAGATCTAACGCTCAACTTTATCTCCATACTGATACCATTTAAAATAAAGGCTTAAACAACTTTATACCGACAACATCAGGAGTAAATACATAACAAAACATAATAACAGTAAACAATTATCTCACTACCGCCATCTACAAAGTAAAACAGGAACTACGAGTATAACTTATTGAGTTGCACTCTAATGTTTCAATAACCGGCGACGTGTTCACTATTGATTGTTAAACCTACAAATATAATATTTTTAGTTTATATTTTATATAAACTCTCCGTGTGGTGACTGGTGACGGAGTAAGAATATAATATGTCACCACCCCATCGCATCCCATGGGTGTCGTAAAAACCGACTAAGGGACTATCCGTGAATTATTAGTACTATCCGTATTATCTTTACGAAATAAAAAGATGGAAAACTTGAAATAAAACCCTTTACCAATCCGTCTGGCCAGCGTGGTATTAGTAGGCCATGTATCCCTCCGTCATGGGAGGAGGCCCACCCCTGCAGTGGGACATTGATGGGCTGTTATGATGATGATATTTTATCTGAAGGCTTTTAATGTGTTTTCAATACAGAGGTTTTGATCTTGAAAAATCTCTAGCCTAAAATATCTCTCTCTATGATCGAAACCTCTTTGAAGAGATTTTGATACCATCTAGCTGTCTTACAGCCAGATGCTATCACGGATTCATGAACAAAAACGCTGGTTTGGAAATATCCGTAGGTAGGACCGCTCATTGGTATTTCATCTCCGTGCTTCAGAGGCACAAAGTCGGGCCCGGCTTCCATCGTATTGACACAGTCAGCCACATTAGAGGTGGCTTGATTTCTCTACACCAAGTTGGTTACTAATCAAACGAGAAAGAAGTAGAAGAAGCCAGACAACTTGTGGAGAAACGAACTTCAAGAAACGAGCGAACTCTCTTCTTAAAGGTCGGCAACGCATCTGTGATTCCTCTGGTATTGCGGTTGTACATGGGCGGCGAAGATCACTTACCACCAGGTGACATGCTGGCTCGTTTGCCTACCATTATTATATAAAAAAAAACCGCGACGGTTCCTCCAGAGACATAGAAAAGTTGGCCTAATGATACACTTCGACCATTATTGACCATGTAATTTAATTTCCTGTTTTCCTTCTATTGTTTTTATAAAGATAATAGCAACATAATATTTTAAAACTACACAAATTAAACAAAAACTTATTTAAGTAACTAAATGTAATTTTTTCAAAACATTCTTATTCAAAATATTTGTAGATTCTTTAAAAAATAATCAAATTATTGCAAATTATGTAATATTATTGTTATTTTTGGAGTCGGTGTCAGCTAACGAGATACGATAATACATAAGCTAATGGAATGGAGGCCATGAATTACAGATTATATTATTATATGACTTCGACATTATGACATAAAGTCGTTGATTGTTTATGGATTGGTTTAAAGATTAAACAAATATTAAATAACTATTTTTATCATATTTAAATAAATATATTTTAAAATACCTGTGTCAGGTTCAAACGTTTTAATATACCTATTTAGTAACTGATTAAAGCTTTCCATAACTTATGGGCGTTTTTAGGGCTAACCAGCACCGTCAATTGAAAAAAATCGTAATTCAGGAATAGGATCAATAATGCAAAATCTTGTCGACAAAGTCGTTAGAAAAGGCAATAGAGTTTTGTCTAACACATTCTGATCACTTTAAATGGTTTTTAATTTGATAAATATTTTATTTAAAACAAACATGGCCGTTTCATTTTCGCATGCAAATTTTAAGTAATTGTCTTTGATTCGTAATACTTATTTCTCATCTTAAAAATAAAATATATATAAATAAAAATATAATATCTTATATGAATAAGCTTTCCTTGCTAGTGCAATAGCAACTCGTGTCGGCATACATTTGTCACGGATTGTTGACTCATGCCGTGAATGTTTGCAGCATCATCTTCCACTTTCTGTCGCGCCCATGTTCTTAATGCTGTACTAACATGAAGTTCTCTTGAAAAGACACGACCTCTAGTACTCTGTTCGATTTCACCACTGATTAAATCCTTTGCATACGTCTTCGTAAATCTTTATTTGGATTTAAACTCAAAATCATCTAAAATAAACGGATTATAGCGAGATTAGTAGTTTTTACTTTCTTGGTGGTTCTTCACTCTCCATTTCGTCAAAAATGTCAAAATAATGTAAATAATCCATAATTAGAGAAAAATCAACACAATGTTGTAAGTTATGCACTTGTTATACGAGGTCTGTCGACTGTATAACAGTTGTATAAAATGACGTACAACTTACACCACCGCTATAACAGGCGTATAGCTAGAGTGTGTTTATTGGTAACGTTTTTGTTATAACCTTGTTATAACGAGTGTGTAAATATTTATTAGTAAGACGGTTAGTCTTTAGTCAGTGTATAACACGACAGCATATTTCTTTAAATTTATAGTCAGGAATAAATAATAGAATATAACTATCGTGGCTGACACCGACTCCAAAAATAACAATAATATTACATTATTTGTAATAATTTGATTATATTTTAAAGAATCTACAAATAAATAATATTTGTAGACTCTTCAAGAAATATCCTTAACAATACTTGTTACAATAATTAAAAGAACCTATTCTTTAGATTATAATTAAGTAAAAAGAATGTCTGATTTAATGTTGCAAAACCAAAATACAACTTATTATTTTTTACTTTTTAGTGCAATTTTTGTCTTTGAAGTCGGTTTTTTTTGTAAAAATTTATTTTATTTGGCATAGTAACCAACTCGATAATATAGCTCTTGTGTACGCTACCATAACGGACACCGCTACCCCGCTCCCTCGTCCCTTTCATACCGCAGGCGGGGACTGAGATAAACGGTCGGCCTATAGACTATGTTATTAAAGTGCATAATCGGGTATTATCGGCAGTAATCGGGTATAATCGGGTCCGCGTATGCAGGTGCGCAGATGCCGTTACTCGATGGCATTTTGATGTGAGCACGCGTCAGTAACACATTGCAAATTGACGGCTTACGTCCATCTAGTTCTAAAGGTTTGAAATAGGAACGTGTTTTGTTTGTTTGCTTTTTGAAATATTAAAAGTGCTTGCGGCTGTGGTTTGTTTTTTTTTTCTTAAAGTTGTTTGTGGCTTGGTATTTAACATACCTTTATTGACCCACTGCAAGGAGTGAGGTTCGTTATTGGTAAAGTGAATTTTAGTATAGTGTTTTATTTCAGCAATTCCTTCTTTCTTGTATATATGTAAACAACATTTGTACTTAAGTTTTTTACTTTTTCTTTTTTTTTTTTGACTTTTTTTTTTGTTTTAGGGTAAAAAAGCGTAAAGACACTATTACCCCATCACCTCTTGGGAATACTCGTCTAGAGATGGAGGAAAACTTAACGAACTAATACTACGCTTGCCACAAGGGTTTTAATGGCAGAATTTTTTTTGTTCACATAAAAACGGCTCAAAGGACCCCCATGAGATAAAATGAAGTGTTGAGACACAAAAACTCCGCCACAAGTAAAGGAACATATGGCAATAATAGTATAATAAGGTGTAAAAGAAACATTAATACTTTTACAAGTATAAATGTGTGTAAGTTTTTATCACATTGCATAGCAATTACATCAAAGAGAGATAATGTTAAGTACTTTGCCCTCCTTAGAAAAGCCCTTACGAGCCTTATATAGTGATGCCATTGCCTCTCCATCATTTTAATGAACTAAGATATAAAGTTAAGATTAAGTGCGCATACCTAAAGATGATTTCTCACATGTGAGGAATAAACTAAATGTTCGTAGTCTCGTGTTTCATAACAGCCCATTAATGTCCCACTGCAGGGACGGGCCTCCTCCAGTGACGGCGGTATACTTGGCCTACTAATACCACGCTGTATATCCCAGGTTTCGAACAGCTATCACAGAACAAAATCTCTGCAGTGGGCCATGATTACCTAGAATGAAGTAATTAACAGAACATAAAAGGTATTTTTCCTGTTTAATTCTGCATTACTGACTCCAATGATTAATATAACACAAATAGTTGAGAAATTAAGGTCGGCTAATGCCTGACGGAATGAATACGCACGAATTCTCTTAACAATGAGCGGTGATTCGCGACGCTCTGCTTGGCTGTTAAGGCGATGATACTGGCCTCCCGTGACGGAGGAATACTTGGCCTACTAATACCACGCTGGCCAAACGGATTGGTATAGGGTTTAATTTCAAGTTTTCCTTCTTTTTACTACGTAAAGGTAATATTCACGGATAGTCCCTTAGTCGGTTCCTACGACATTCATGATGGGATGAGACGGGGTGGTGACATATTGTATTCTGACTCCGTCAGCACACGGAGATTTTAATAGTTTTCTCTAAGGACAAAGTATATTGTCTATAGCAAAATATTTTCTCAACCAATCGTTTTGACATTAATAAAACTGTAACCATAAACCCCAGTCTGCCTCTTAACATTAGGCACCCTCTATCCATCACGACAGCATATCGTGGTGTAACGGGAGCTAGCAGTACTTGTACAACATTACTATCATTGTTGCCAATGATCCGGGTATTTATTGTAAGTCATAATTCAAAAGTGCGGAACTAATGTTTCGAGTTTGAGTTGATGAGAATTATGCTGTGGAAATGTTGAAGGAATCTTACTTGACTGCTTGGTACCGTGTCGCGTCGCTCTAATCTATACTAATATTATAAAGAGGTAAAGTTTGTATGTTTGTGAGTTTGTGACGTTGTAGGGGGTAATCTCTAGATCTACTAAACCGATTTTAAAAATTCTTTCCGTGTCGAATATAGTCCATTTATCGGGAAGTGTCATAGGCTATATATAGTACCACGCTATGACTAATAGGAGTGGAGCAGTAATAAAAAATGTTTAAAAAAGTAACGCGTTTTTATCGCCGCCCAACGAAGTGGGCACGGGTCAGCTAGTTTGGTATAAAATATAATCATAACACATTCTCACTAATACATCTAGTCACAAACTAAGCAGCGATAGTGCTTTATGGCCTACTAGACAAATGACAAACTTATTCAAATACATGTTTTTGTAAAAGCACATATTATATACTGAAAACACCCAAAGTAATACAAACTATCATTGTGTTTGATGCAAATGTTTGTGTACACAGTACACAAAGATTTGCATCAAACTGGAATCGAACTCCAGGCCTTTGACTTACAGAGGTCGTCTAATCTAGTTTAAAGGTAAACCCGCGTCTGATAAAAACAAATGCAAAAGCGATTAGTTTTAGTTAAAAACCTGTTTAGATACCGAAAAGAGATCCATACAATGTTAATACCCGTCAAAGCACAAGAAATAAATTAGCCAATTAAAAAAAAATCATTAATTAATTTGCTTAAAAAATAATATAAAAATACGTACATTAACTTCTTCATATATCTTCTTCTTGCAGAAAGTAAAGTGTAAGTCTCCTTATGCCCGCCCGTGGGCAAATATTTCACCACTTTCGACTTCATTCGGTTACGTCCCACTTATGTGTATTAAATTAAAAAAAAAAAACAAATAGTCCAAAGTCACTTTTTGTTCCCGATAATACCTTCTTCTACCTCGATACTCCGTCTAAAAGTAAAGAGAAATAAGGTTTTTTATTTACATGAAGCGTTTAGCATAGGCAGTAAGCGACTGACAGGAAAGCCATAAATAAACATTTAACTTTTTTAATTAATGATTCATGCAATTAGTAATGAACATGCAAAGTAAGGAAAACATAGCTTTAAGGAAAGTCTGTTATGGCGACACCATAGTTAGTTAAATAGGTTATAAGTAAAATATAAATAATACATTATTCATCCGCGTGGTTACTGAAAAAAAAACCAACACCGCTTTATGCCATCCCTATGATGGTTGTAGAAGACGGCTAAGGAATGAACTAACTAAAAATAAATTGTAATAGTTAGTATAAATTGTTATAGTTAATAATAAGAGGATCAACGATATCACAGTTAAACTGCGCAAGCAGTTTTGTGATGCTTTGTATATAATATGTGAATCTTTTAAATGCAATAAATAAATGATCCGTCATCATAAACAATGCAGAAATCACTTCTGGTAAATAAATCAAAGTTGACATAAAGCCCTATTCCGATGCGTTCGGTAACGTTGTGTCAGATACCTAAGTTTCTTCACATAACTAGAGTATGCCAAACCCCGTGTAGTCTAGCATCCTACCATAACTGGATACCCTTCTCTGCATAATGATAATGTTTAAAACACATAAATATAAAGACCTTGTTGATAAAAAAACTAAAATAATGACGGAAAATAATCTTTAATTTGCTATTTGGATTTAATATATTTTTTACTAGTTGTAAGCGATATAATAAGCTTCCTTCCTATGTCGGCTATGTGGTTATCTTAGTTTAGATAATACTCAATGAAATTAAAAATATAATACCGCAAATAAATTGTGCGTTACGGACGTTTATAGAGTGTTAACGTATTTATCTCTTCCCGTGACCACTAATGGCATTTTTCATATTTGACACAACAATATATCGAACTTGATAGAAAGAGCCTATTCAGAATAGGAAGGCAACGAATGGTACACATGGTATGGTACAGTAAGTGCCAACAAAATCGGCTGGCCTGAAATTAGTTATCAAAGAGGTTCGCGCATGCCAAATAAAACACTAGCTCCCCACCATTTAGTTCGAAAACATACATCTGTGCAGTCATCTGCAACAACTTCAGGTCGGTCAAGTAATTTGGCGAGTACTGTAGTCATGAAATGGCTTCACTTCGTCCTCATTATATTGTCGGTCTAACCACAAGTCAGCGCTGGATATACGCTGTCTGATACCCTAGCACGATATGCAAGTGCTAACTATTGAGGGAAGTTTTCGCTAGAGTGTACGGTGGTACGGTAGGCTTACCCACTCACATTATTAAGTCTATCTTTACGTAAATAATAGAATTCACCACCACGGACCACCTCTACTAATAGTTTTTTTACTATATGCGGATGATCTCATGAGAAAGATTTTGATTATGCTAATTTAATATACACACAACATCCACATGTACTAATCTGCTTTAGAAAGCTATCAATAAACATTAAAAAATATCTAAAATTTGACATTCATTACTCGTATTACATACTAAAAGGAGAAATTGTAATGAATAAGTTACGCTTTCCTTTGGAAGAGTAGCGGATATAATGTAGACAGGCACTTCCTTCAATGTAATGGTACTTAAGATATATTAAGAATTGATCACTGAGACATCATTAAATATATGGCGTTTTGTCGACATGATGAAGTCAATCTCATTCTTGGTGACACCATCAGGACTAAGCCAGGTCCACTTGCGGCAGTTACGCTTCTTGAAGAAGGAGTTCATCATAAAAAGTCCCTCCTTCTCCATGAAGTCCGCAAGCATTTGGCCCCGTGGATTTCTTTGTCCATATCCAAAGAGCCCCACTCTCCACTCATTTCCACTTCTAGAACCCAACTTCGCGTTAAAGTCTCCCATGACAACAGTGTATTGGGTCTTTGAGCTATGTATGGCTCCGGAAATATCCTCATACATCTCTTCTACCTCATTGTCGGAGTGAGCTGACGTGGGAGCGTAAACCTGTATTACCTTCAACGAATATCGTTTGGTAATTCTGACGATAAGGTACGCAACCCTCGAAGACACACTCTCGATCTTCACCACGTTGTTCACGAGAGACTTGTGGACGAAAAACCCGACACCTCCCTGGGACTGTTGGTCGCCCTCCCGGAAATAGAGCAGGTTACCAGACTTAAGGGTTATCGAGTCCTCCCCCTGTCTTCCGACTTCTGATAAGCCGACTATGTCCCATCGTATCCTGCTCAATTCTTCCTCCAGTTCTACGACCTTCTCGTCGGTCCGCAGTGTGCGCGCGTTATATGTTGCCAGGGCCAAAGGTCGGTTGTGTTGGTAGCCTGACCTCCCCCGGAGATTCTTCGCACCCCCTACTCCGCCGTTACCATGGCCGCTACCTTGACCAGGACTAGCAGAGCGACCGGGGACTGGGGGCCATTTGTTGTGGTGCATCATGTCATAATTTTGAGGGTTTCTTGGCCTACTTTACCACGCTGGCCAGACGGGTTGGCAAAGGGTTTGTTTCGAGTTTTCCTTCTCTGGCAGTGATAGTATCTGCGTACATTTGTTTGTTCCCTTAGTCGCCTTTTACGACACCCGCGGGAGGAAACGGGATGGTGACACCCTGTATTCTTAATCCGTCACCACACGGACATAACACTCAATGTAATAATTATAATGAGGTACTTGATTACTCTATGTTTGGAGTAAGGAAAATGGCGCGCATAATTAATTTTAATGCGTGTGGATCATTGCCAATAGGACAACGACATTAAAAAAAGAAAATGAGACTTATTTGACATTTATTGTAATACACAGAATCAAACGACACGTAAAAAACTGACAGAAAGTTGAAACAATTTGCTCTAAATTTCTCCCTCTGAAACTTTTTGTTGGCATAATCACAGGTTGAGATCTAAGTCAAAAATTTAAAAAAAAGTGCAGTGTGATCAACTGTTTCTTATGGTTCAAAATATATAAATAATAATCAATCTTATCTAAACTAGATCTTAAAGTACCGTTTTCCATAACTATTTAAGTAGTTAATAAACAAAAGCTTTTATCAACTAGCGGTACAAATGATTAGCTTAATCATGATGTTATCATTATATTTAGGTTATATACAAAAGGTTTTATTATCTCTCTCTCTCTCTTAAAGTTTTTGTTCGTAACTTTCTATTGATAAAGAAAAAAATAAAAGCCGTTAAACACGATCTTGATTTTGTTTACTTGTGCCAATTGTTGTTTGTAATCTATAATGAAGATATATAGTTTATAGAACTGTTTAGAAACTGTTCAATGGGCTTAATTTAAAAATCAATCCTAAAAGTGACTTAAATGAAAATGGACCAAGCTCAAAGTTTTTTATTATAGTGTGACCACAGGAGCTGTGCACCCCCTGCGGTATGTGCGGCGAGGTGGGGGACGAAGAAAAAATAGGTGTCCGTTATGGTAGCGTACACGTGATAGTTCTGATAGAAAGGGAACTTTCTTTTTGATAAATTCTTTATGTAAAAATAATGCGTGAAATTCTGACTGAATTAGTGTAGGTAAATGCTTTATGCGAATTCACAGTGGAATATGTCAAAAATCCATGTTAATTTATGTTCATAGTACTGGTACAAATAATATGCTCACAAGTAATTTGAATATCTCGAGAACTACAAAACATAGGTACAGTAATTCTGTTAATGCAGTAGAAATGTAACCCTGACATAACGCCTGTGTAACACTTTATTTCAATACAAAATTCAATATTATCGGAGATATTAACGGTTCTTAGGGGCCGGGCTGGAGTTATTTCATTACGCTATAATATTAAAACTACAACAACTATTTGTTTTAAATGTAGGTACAGTCTGTCTATAAAGTCCTGACAAAATAATAGGGTGCCACTGTGCTACACGTAGCAACCCTATTTAGTCTGACAAAATAGTTTTCAAAACAATTATGTTCAAATAACACACTACACTATTAGAGCACTTATAATACTAGGGCATTTCTTGTAGGTAAGCCTATTGCATTTAAAGTTTTGCGTAGAACTTCAAGACTACAATTAAAATCCATCTCAGTTCTAGCTATCATCTGCAATTTTCTGAGGGTTGGAACTCGAAAATTTACAAAAGTTATCAAATTGAAATTAGGATAAATCTTGACTGAATTATACTAATGCAACTGATATAATGTATCAACAGAAATGGTCGTACTACGATTTTTCTTACTTACAATGAATAATTATCTAACCTAAAAATGTGCTATGTACACAATGCCTGTTTTTGGTCTCTAAATCTCAAATGGAGTGAATTTATTACTTGAGACAGATTACGAAAAACAGCAACACGATTACATACCCATCAAAGTTGCAGTTCGCCCATAAACATCATCCAAATCGCATAAAAGTTGACCAGAATCGAGCTCCGCTAAACATCGCCTTATAACTTTAAAAATCACTTCCCGCGTGTTACTTTGATTTACTCTACTCATTGTTTACATTGTTCTTCGTAAGTCAGTATTAGTATGTTGTAGATTAATGAACTAATAAAAATCACAAATTTGACGCTTTATAGACATATCTGTAATATATTACATTTGATCACAATGTAACCCAAATATAGTCATATTTTATTAAAAATATGCAGGTGATAAATAAGAACTCACCCCTTATTCATAAACGCCTCTTAAATTTAATCACTGTTTAGCGAGATTATTATTTGTAAAATCAAACTTATACCAAACAAAACCGTAAGAATTTAAGGTAATCAATTAACTAAAATTTAAGAGGCGTTTATGAGTAAGGGGGTAATCTGTATAATGTAATTCCTAGGAATACTGTAGTGTTAACGATTTCTAATTCCTCATCATTAATCTTAACAATTGGATTTTTTTTTTTATTTATGCAGAGTTTTTTGGCATAGTAAACAACTCGATATAGCTCTTGTGTATGCTACCATAACGGACACCTACCTGCTGTCACGAGTTTTGACGGCAGTGTCATAACAATTCGAACATTATATTTTTCTTTAAGAATTTCATGTTCTTAGACTATTTGATACATTCCGCTAGATGTCATTTTTCTCAAAGTTACATTATAAAAACACAAATAATGTTCCTATTTACGCTTAAAACTATACAATAATCTAAATACTTTCTTGGAGTTTTAAAAAATGACTGTCTTTTAATAGAAAACTGCTACAGCCGCTCGTGTAGCGACCCGTACCAGCCAAATAACTTAAGTATATTGCGTCAGATGTCGCTAGTAGCTACATCATAGACTGTTTATTCTATACCAGTATATAACATGTACTCTATATGTCCACCCCCCTCTCGCCGCGCGCATACCTCAGGAGGTGCACAGCTCCTGTGGTCACACTATAACAACTTATCAAAAAATCTTTTTTTTTTATTAATTAAGCTTAATACTATACCTACATTTATTACGATTTTAAACCTCAGACACAAAAAGAGGTTTATTAAATGTATAAAATTGTGCGCATCTGTGAGTTTGTCACCGTCTTAATTTATCATCATCGATTTTTACGCTGTGTGAAGTCTGTGTGTCTATCTGTGATAGCGTA
Organism: Schrankia costaestrigalis; assembly: GCA_905475405.1. NCBI lineage: Eukaryota > Metazoa > Arthropoda > Insecta > Lepidoptera > Erebidae > Schrankia > Schrankia costaestrigalis. The sequence goes on along the minus strand of FR997843.1, from coordinate 8,401,968 downwards.
GCTCCTAAACAAATGAAACGATTGAGATGCGATATACTATGTTTATTGATATTTTAACAAATGTACCAGTCTCCTCGTGACCATGGCTGGTGTAACCTGGCCGAAACGTCGAGCGGCTCAAGGTAAATTATTAAAATGCTTACCTAAAATCTTTACGCGTTAATACCCGTTAATATTGTAATAATAATAAAAATGAAACGCGACTGTTTTAAAGTTAATAAAATGTTCACAAAATATGACTGCAGATACAAGTAAAGGTAAAATCCAAAGATCAATACAATTAATCAATAATACAGTTAATGTTATAATAAACACGGTAACAAAGCACGGGTAGCGCAAAGATTTACCTCTCACGTCACAGTTTCAACTTTAAAGAGCGTTTAACAAAGTTGAGATATGATAAACATTATAAAACGATATTAAGATAATCTTGTACAAACAACGGAAGCCTGCGGGCGTTCATTATCTAGAGGATAATGTTGTTAATGTTTTAACGTTCGTTGATCACTGTAAAATTAGCTGACAAAAACAATGTTTGGACATTTTTTTTTAAATAATTATTGTTGTGTAAGTAATATGTACCTTATTATACGGAAGCACGGCAAAACTCAGAAATACAACTAAGCGATCACCCATCATAAAGTAACCTTACTTACCATCTTTGCTAACTTAAGAAGTAATTTAAGACTCTTAATGCTACTCTACTACCACCTATCATAGACTTGTAATTCATCGTAACAGCCCAAAAACCCACTGCAGGGACGGGCCTCCTACCGTGACGGAGGGATACTTGGCCTACTAATACCACATTGGCCAGACGGATTGGTATAGGGTTTAATTTCAAGTTTTCCATCTTTTAATTTTGTAAAGATAATATTTACAGATAGTCCCTTAGTCGGTTTTTACGACACCCATGGGATGAGATGGGGTGGTGACATACTGTATTCTTACTCCGTCGCCACACGGAGACTTGTAATTTAAAGTAAACAATTTAAACAGATTAATATTATTAATTACAATCGCACTTAGACATAGATAAACATTTATTTTTAATCCATAAGTAGAGTTAACATTAAAAAAAGTAATCTAAATTTGATTTACTAGCTCACAAAACACATAACTTTTACTTCTTGCCTCTACAGTTGTTAATAAAAACATAAATATAAATTTTTGTATCCGAAAATAGCATAACATATTCTCAAAACGGTAATCAACTTATTGTTTAAAAGTGGAACCATTAAAATGGAAGTATACGCGCATAGATATAAAAGAAAACTGACTTTGTAATAACTAAAGAAAATATTAATCGTACCTTAGTGTACCTTAAGTATAGGGCTGTGTTGTTTAAATAAAGAATACCGTAAAATGTTTTTGTTTTTGTATGTAAACCTCCACGATTTCCATAAGATTATAGATTAAAAATATTGGTATATGTAACTTTTTAATGTACGGTCGTGCCACGTATCGCATGCGCCGCGTGCCAAGCGATTCTCGCCTAAGGGTGGTCGAGCGGCAAATACCCCGACTGTACGTAAACCTCTTTTTGTTTGTCACCCATTTAAAATGTTGTGATCATAACGCCTTTTAAATTTAATCACTGTTTAGCGAGTTTTTTGTTAGGAAAACCAACCTTATACCAAACAAAATCGTAAGAATTGAAGCTAATCAATTGACTAAAATTTAAGAGGCGTTTATGAGTAAGATGGAATGTGCTTAATCAATAGACAATTAATTTTCTACGTGTGGTGTTAGACTAGGATATCTGCACCATTATTCATGATTTATAATACGAGTGTCTTTCAATTCGACTAAGGGAAAGATATAATTTTTTTTACTTTACGAAAGGAAAGGTAAATTTGTCATAGAACCCTATACTAATAATTCATCTAGCATGCGTACTTCGCCTCTACCACCGAAAGGCATGTTTCTGCGAACATGAATGAATAGGTCCTATTGTAATTATTATGATTATCAAATTTAAACAAAACTACAATAGATTAGGTTAAATAGACACTACGAGAACTCCACAATTTTTAATAGCGACAACTGAAATGAGGTTTGATACACACTAGGGTTTATGTGTGAACTTCTATAATTAAATGCATTAGCAAGCAGCCCTAGATACGTACTGAATCAAAACAAACCCATAGAATATATTTCTATGAGAACAAGGGGCGGCTGTAAAACATCCGTTAAAACACAGAAATAAAACAATACAAAAAAAGTAAATTAAAACCGTGAGAGACGCCTAGTTCAAAAATAATACCGCTGCTTTTGAATGTTTAAGATATGACATTTTAATAGTATAAATACTTGGTACACGCGAGGCTATTTTACGAATGAATAGGAGTAGAGTAAATGGTAGATGTTTTTTTTTTTCACTACTAAGTATTCATAGTTATTGCAAAACTGTTTTTGAGAACTCATCATCTATACTTCTATACTAATATTATAAAGAGGTAAAGTTTGTGTGTTTGTGACGTTCTAGGGGGTAATCTCTGGATCTAATGAACCGATTTAAAAAATGCCTTTTGTGTTGAATAGTTCATTTATGGGGGAGTGTCATAGGCTATATAGTATCACGCTATGACTAATAGGAGTGGAGCAGTAATGAAATATGTTTAAAAATGAGATGCGTTTTTTCGCCGTGCAACGAAGTGAGCAAGGGTTAACTAGTCAGCCTATAAAGTGAATAACTTCATAGCTTGGAGCATTCAATTTTTATTATTATCTATTTTTTTTTTACTTCAACAACAGCTTTGACAGCTGTCTCAGTGGTGTGTCAAGTAAATATCTGATCCATGGTTGTTACAATTATTGCAGACCAGGATTACAATAAAAAAACCTTGGGAGCTGATAGTCACAAGAATAAACTTCCTTAGAACCAAAGTTATAAAAATTAGGACTATCTATTTTTATGAAAGTGTAAATCATTTCTAGACTAGATTTTTCATAAAACATCCCTTATCATTAAATCGAATGGCTTTGATAACCATGGCAAACATAGCGTGTTTAGATTTGGACTACTTTTGCGATGAACTCATTCGTAGTAAGAAAATAATCAAGTTGCTTTAAGTTCGGTATACACAACCTAATAATAACAATATACTTTAATACATAATTAACTCATCAACATATGCATAACCTCAAGCTTATAAAGTTATCAATGTCTAAACCATTTTGACTACTATAATTATACTGATTGACAGAACTCCAATTACCATTTTATAAAGACATTATAGTTCACGCAATCCAATCAAAGATAACCTATACCTACATTATGAATGGATATATACGAAATATTATGAAATGTTGAATGCCCATTTCGCTTTGAGAACTGTTGTAATTTAGATATCATAAAGGACTATACACACTGAAATAGTTAGCGGTAGTTTAACGTACGCTGCAATTATATTTGTTTAATTTTGATATTGATCTGTTATTTGTTTGTTACCTTAAACTACATTTTCTGTATTGTTACATTTAATTATACTCCATTAAAATTTGATCATAGCTCCAAGAACAAACATCTTTGTCGAAATGAACAAAGTCGCTGTAAAGAGTTTGCAGCAGAAGTGTGTTATTGTAAGAATTGCAACAGTCTAAATTTTACGAATGCCGAATAAGAATGACAATACCTTCTGAACTTCAGGGACTTTGTAGATTGATAAGAATAGCGGTTCTAAAAACTTTAACTGTCTTGTAAATTAAGCTCAAAGCGCAATCGCCACGCCTACACGATCAGTGTGACTTAGTCTTAAGAGTACGTAATCGTACAAGATAATCGCAGTAGCTTTTGTTGGACTTAAGTTCGTAGGTGTTAACAATGTAATCTATACATGATTTATAGTTTAATGAATGTTAAGACATTTGTGATGTGGCTTAATTATTAAGTATTGTCCAATAATACTGTTTTTATTTTTGGACTGTAGAGCTGTTACTAGAACCATTCTGTTTATACTTACGAGATTTTATACTATAATTAGGTTTCTGAACCAGGTGGTGGACAGTCGATTGAAGAACGAAGCACAAAATCGAGGTGAAAACTTAAAAAAATGGCATTTCCGCTTTTAAGCAATATAAATCCGTCGGAAGTTTCTAGGATCATTATTTCATGGTTTTCTAGATTCTCCGATACACAACTACTGGGAAGAGCATTCTGTTGTTTATAACTCTGACAGCCCTCAGTGTCATGAAGTTCATTCCGAATTTAAACAAATAAAAGGAAGCTTCAACTTAATAAAAGGAGGCTAATACTGGTCATTCATCATAACAGCCCATTAATGTCCCACTGCAGGGACGGGCCTCCTCCCGTCACGGAGGGATACTTGGCCTACTAATACCACGCTGGCCAGACGGATTGGTACAGGGTTTTATTTCAAGTTTTCCTTCTTTTTATTTCGCACTTAAAGGTAATATTCACGGATAGTCAGTCATATAGTCGGTTTTTACGACACCCATGGGATGAGATGGGGTGGTGACATATTGTATTCTGACTCCGTCACCACACGGAGAACAATAAAAGGAGGCTGGTCATGGCACATTATAACGGCACCGCAACAGCACAGCTGCTGCACGGCGTCGCCTCGAATTTAGACTACGGCTAGCTGCCAGCGCGCTAACTACGCGTTGTCCGCAAGGTGCAAGCTCGCAGTCCGCGCGTCGGCCGCGACGTGTAAGCTCACAGTCCGCGTGGTGGCCGCGAGGTGTTAGCTCGCTGTCACCGCGAACTCAATATTGTTGTAAGACATTTATGATTGAACACGCTTAGGACTTGCACGTTTTCATAATGTCTACCGACTCGGAGTCGGCGCGTAATGAGCATGCCGTCGGCGCGCTGTACGCATAAGGTCCGCTCGCTTGCAGCACGCGGGCTGCGGGTCGAGTTGTGTGGTAGCGGCAAGCGCGCTGACTGCCCGCCGTTGGCTTTTTCATATTGACATTATGAAATATATTATACTACACACGATTTAATGCTCTAAATTGAATGACAAGTTAAATGCTGGTGTGGAGCGGTGCTGTTGCGGTGCCGGTATAATGTGCCATGACCTTAATGCTGGACATTAGCCTCTTTTTATTAAGTTGAAATCCGATGGACATCTTGATTGTCATCATTTAAGACGTCTATTGCTGACACCAAAAGACAAGTAACAGTAAAATCAACTGGCATATTAAAGTGTTCAACATTTAGTTCTAGCTCAATAAGGAAGCAATCGTCATTAAGGCTATACAGCCTCATTAAGTTGTTTTGAAATATTCAAGTTCAGTGTAACAATAGGTACGTGGGCAGACAATTTGTAATTTAACTTTGTAACAAAACGGCAAACTTGCCAATCTGTTACGTAATTGATCTCGTTTTAGTATTACTAAATAGCTATTGATAACAACTAGATTATAAATAAAATACTTAAGAATTTACCTACATTAAATTGTATCTTATCTGATTTATTATGGTTAAAGGATAAGTAGGTAAATTTAGATATCTGTTTATTTCTACAACCTTTAAATCTGATACAACCTATCTGATTTATTTACCTTATTGACGGCTTTGTGAAGCTTTTGAAATGAAATAACATTCAATCACAAACACTAATTATTCAAATTTATATTTATAGTAACTAGAAATACTTACATTATATAGAAAAGACCCTGAGTGGTGATTAAACCTTTGACCTTTGCGTAGCAGCCAAAGACTTCAATCGATATATTACATAGGTCATCAAATTATTATTAAGTAATATCTAGATGTTATATCTATCGAATTTTCCTACAGCTCAGTGCTTTTTCTTAATAAGTACCGACTAAATAATTCTTAATTAATATCGACCAACGCTTGAATTTGAGCAGAACAGATGTAGGCACATTTCATCTTATTTTATCCGAACCAAATGGGGCTCCTGCAAATGTGCTGTTCAAGTTCATGACACAATTAAATATAGGCTAAGTGTTGTTGTTTTGTTTAGTGTACGATGGGACTGACATACGCTGCGCGTAAAAGTCCGGAATAAACAAAAGAATAAAAAAAATATCGACCAACGCCCTAGAGATAACATAGCTTTACGATAGCTTTTAGTCTAACGAATAATAACACATATTTATATAATTAATTAAAAGCTTAAAAGTTATTAAAAGCACTCTCATCATAATACGTTGAATATTTCATAAGTACATTTTGTACGACCATTAGCAAGAACTTTGTACTACAAAACCAGCTCATGCTAATTTTAAAAGCATTTGCTGAGTGCAACGAAAGGTTAGGGAATATCTTCAAAAATAATTATTTGGATACTTTACATTACTGTAGATAGACAACATAGCTTATTTTATAAGCAAACTGATGTGCCAATGGGTTGGTCATGTTTATCGAAGGACCGATGGTCGTCCAGCATATATGTCCAGCAGAGGACTGCGATAAAAGGCTAATTGATTAATTGATAGATCATCACTATCATTAAATTAGTTTAGACAAGTTGGCACATCTAATAATCAAATAATAAGTCACTTATTATTGTTGTAGTAAGAACCGTACAACAAGACACAAGGCCGGAGTTTACAATAAACGTAGTAATAAACAATGCAATCAAACAATAAATTGATATTAAATAATTATATAAAATAATTTAAACCATTTAATAAATTATTAACATACATTACAAACAGCAATAACAGATTGCAATATGTATTTATTTATTGCGTTTCTCTCGTCAAGTTATTCAACAAATAAAATGGCCGCCTGCGCAGCTTTGTGATAATCGGCAAAGCAACTATAACTCAGGTTGTTCTAGCCTAACACAATACGCCAACAGGATTAGGTCATTAGAAAGCCTACGCTAAAGGGTTGTTGTAAAAGATATTCTACTTTATTAGTATTTTACTTTAATTGATGGTTGAAATAACGTGATAAATTTCTGCATGCTAGTGTTTGCTTGAGGATGCTGCTTTGATTAGGTGTATCTGTACAATAGTTAATGTTTAGTGGCGCGTCGTCCAAACTGCTGCGAGATCAGTATCAAACATCTGTATATAGGTAAAGTAACGACGTCGAGGTCATTCTATAGATGGCTTACAGCTCAGTAGTATTTCACCTAAGCAAAAGCCCATCAAGGGAGATTATCTGTTTTAAGGCAAAATCAGGTAAACATAAAGAAAGAATAACGATTTCCAACACTAAACAAAACCCTATACCAAGGCGTCCGGTCGACATTCTACGGTAATGCGTAAGACAAGTTTCCTAGCATCAATGAAAGAATCCGTTCTTTCAGTGAGATATAAAGACCGACACATAATTCTAAAAGCAAATACATCCTTATTCACAATACGTGAGTCGAAAATAGTCTTAAACTAAGTTACAGTTTCTTAAAACAAATGACGGCAATCACCATGAAAAATTACTTTGTATGTGGCTCTTTCGATAGCCAACAGTACTATAAAGTGTATCATAACTCTACTACAGGGGGAAAGTAACTATTAAACAGTCTGTTTTGCATTTTATTTGTTACTTTCATTTCGCACTTTCTTAATAACTGTGCCGTATAAATGATACTGTATTAATTAGAGCAATTTGTTATAATGATACCTTTAAATATATTCATACTAGTAATCAAAATTTTCTTATAAACGTAGTACAATTGGTAAATTATTGTAATTTTTTTAAATGATTTTTGAGGTAAGGTTTTTTATGAGTTATTAATTGAGCTTTGTATAGTTAGGTTTTTTTTAAATACTTTTTTAAATAGATGTGTGTTGTACTGACGATTGCATAAAAAGTGAAACGTTATAAGTAAAAACTTATCACTTAAGACTTACTTTCATAAAACATATTAACGAAATGACCAGTTCTATTGCCATACCTTATAAAATACAACATTGTTTACTCAAACAAATACAAACATCAAATATTGAAAACCAAGATAAATAATAAATAAACTAATATTTCAAAATGTACGTAGGATAACTACAATTGTTATAAATTGTTTGTCAAACGTGTCAGTTCATGATTTTATTGACTAATTTATAATACAAGTTGTGTACACACAGCAACACATCAAGTTAAACATTTTCATTTGAAATTGTGTCTTATTTCAAAGTATTAAGGTACATGAGTGTCAAGCTTGATTAGTTGCTGTGTGTACAGTATATACAGACGCAAGGCTAACGGCTCCTACGCGACGCAACCATCGTAAATCTAGGACTTGTCTAGACATTATACATGTACTTACTAGATAATCGAGAGAGTGCCAAAAACGGCTAGTGGGTGCAACGGCCAAGGATCGAACATTCTGTGAGAATATACCCTTTTAAAACTTGAAGTGAGCACATTTAAACATAGTTGCGTAAAAGGAATTACTGAAATTCTTGTGAGAGTGTATCATAACAGCCCATCAATGTCCAAATGCAGGGACAGGCCTCCTCCCGTGACGGAGGGATATGGTGACCTACAAATACCACGCTGGCAAGACGGATTAGTACAGGGTTTAATTAATGTGATGTGTATGCTTTTTATAAAAAGATGTTTAAGTAATAAATTATATTCTATCTGGTCAATAGTTAAAATGTTAAGGTCACAACAAGTTAATTCTTCAGGTCGTAAAGAAATATACCAAATCAATAACTAAATATATATGTTCATTCCATAAAACTCGAAAAACAAAACGCAAAGGAGACGGTTTTTTTTCGCATCACCCTAAACAGTAATGTTTATTATTCATATTACTCACAAAAATAGTTATCATCTTAATATAGTTAACCGAAAACAAATTATACTTAAACGATGAGGGAATAATAAAATAATAATAAAAAAGGATTACACCTAAAAATGCTTGTTTTGGAACGTTCTTAGGTTTATTTTAATGGTTAATACAAATTATCAAGTAACGTACTTTAAAAATAATCGTAGAACGAAACGTAAATAATAGCCAATAGCAGATACTCTGTAGTACAGTTTCAATCAGTTTGACATTGTCATGACAACGTTGTTATTGTTTCAGATTTTATTAGATAAATGCATGATTTATTTGTACTTTGATATTTTATAAAAATGGCATCTTTAGATAGAGTGCATAATACACACTAAAGCTGCTCTTGCTGGATACTGTTGTTATTGCTTATTGAGCACAGGCACAGTCACTGTTAGCTGCTGTGCATTGTGATGTGTAAAGTGTGGTTTTTATCTTGGGCTCTGCTTTTAGGTGAGCTTGAGCCACCTGCGTCTATTTAAGATGAAATACTGCTTTAAGAGATGACTGTGTTAATTATAATTTGTGAACAGTAATAAATATTTCTTGTGTCATATTGTTTAGTGTATTGTTTCTCTACTACCTTATTATTTTAGATCTACAAGCAATAGCCAGCAAAAACTACGTTATTTCGAGAGGTCTTGGTTGCCTTATTAGTGTATATTCATTAGACAATCGCTGTTGTGAGATTTTAGGTTGTCACTAGAGACATGTTTTGATCGTCCTAATTCAGAGTATTCTCTCTTGAGGGAGTTTTGATATATGCAGACTGTCTATCTAGAGATTATAACGAATAAACTGTATGCATTTTATTCCTAAACTCGCACAATTTGACTGGGCCTATTCGCCGAACAAAAAAAACCTTTTCCTTTATTTATTTATTTTAAATTGTAGGCAATACCAAAAAGTAGTGATGTTTTATTTTAAACACGTTTTACATCTATACTAATATTATAAAGAGGTAAAGTTTGTGTGTTTGTGACGTTGTAGGAGGTAATCTCTGGAACTACTTAACCGATTTAAAAAAATCTGTGTTGAATAGTCCATTTATCGGGGAGTGTTATAGGCTATATAGTATCACGCTATGACTAATAGGAGTGGAGCAGTAATGAAATATGTTTAAAAAGGAGACGCGTTTTTTTGCCGCCCAACGAAGTGGGCACGGGTCAGCTAGTTATGTAGGTATAAAACTATTAAAAACTGCAATAATCACAATAAAAACTGACTATTGCAAATTCATCAAATCATCCTTATTATAATTACTCAGCCACCGCGCTACATTACATTGGGTTGCGCAAGCGTCGTGTGTCTGAAGCAACCGCACCAAATCAAAATCAATAGTAATTGGACAAGACAACGTAACCAAATCAGTGTCACGCTTGCGATAGTTTAGGAGTTACGAACAGGTAATATACTATTTAAGTTAAATTTGCCACGTTTGTGCCTAATATCGTGATTTACTTAATGTTGTAATATGTTTTGCGAAATAATTTAATCTGTAATAAATGTAAATAGAAAAAAAAATATTTGGTATTCCAAAAAAATCAGGGTATACTAGTCGTTATTTAAAATTGTACTGTTATTTGTTTTTTAAGATGATGTCGCAATATGGTGCATTATAATATGACATATTTAAATATAACCAAAGAAACATACGATTCCAGAATCTTTCCACACACGATTCCAGAATCTTTTCACACAAGTTCATATAAGCACCAAGATTCCAATACAATAACTACCATAACAACCCATGTCTTAAAGTCAATGATCTTCTACAATCATGATAAGCTTTACATTTCCACTTACTAAGCTAATTATAGCTAGAACATATAATTATTATGTTTTAATTAAACATTAATGAATCATCATTTACTAGTTCTTAGGTCTCAGGTTCAAACCAGTTTCATGTAAAGTGTTGATCGTGTTTCTAATTAACTACATAAATATATAATGACTATGTTTATTAGGTGAATATTTTATGTGATTTGTAAGTTTCTATATAGACATAAATCAGACTTTAATATGATATTCGTCGCCTTTGATTGTGATTAAAAATGAAATTACTATTCTAATTAGTAATCTAGCTTAATGAATAATGCTCTTAAGCAGAGGTTGTTATATGTCCCGTCAATAAAAAGCGACACATCTGGTGAAGCTGATGTCCGCAGACTATGATAATAACTAGCCTGTTTGCCACCTCATGTATGAAAAAAATTTAGGTTAATTTTATCATTGCGGAAATTGCAGGAAAATTTGGTGTCAACAAGATTTTTTTTCCCATCAAGCCACCGCTTTAAAATTTGACACGGCTTCCTTTTACATACCCGTAGTTGTTGTAAAAGGGACTGAGGTTCGAGAAACCATTTAACATCCCTTGTACTTGGTGATGATCAACTAAACGCACGCCGTCTGCGTTTGAGCGAAAACCCATCTAAACTGTTGTCCACTAGTATAGCTTGTTCTGGGAACATTGGGTGTTCATCCTTTTGCAGTGACTCTGGTAAGTCTACCGCATCCCTTGCCCTTCTTCCTGGAATATGTTAACGCTTTCCAGCAGATTCATAACAGCCCATTAATGTCACACTGCAGGGACGGGCCTTCTCGCGTGACGGAGGGATACCTGGCCTACTAATACCACGCTGGCCAGACGGATTGATAAAGGGTTTAATTTCAAGTTTTTTCTATGTAAAGGTAATATTCACAGATAAACCCTTAGTCGGTTTCTACGACACCCATGGGATGAGATGGGGTGGTGACATATTGTATTCTTACTACACGGATATTTCAGCAGATTAAAACAACCAATTATGTACTTATAGTAACAAATTCAAAGTATACAAGTTTAAAATAAAAACAGAATAAGATATTTCACATATATAAATATAAACAAATAAGGTAACAAGACATTCTGATGTCAGTACCTTGTAGCATAGTACAAAGATATACAGTATTTCGACTTCATAGAAACGGACGAAACGCGAGTTATACCTACACGCTCACGATAGCGCCCGGCTTTGGGGAGCGAACAGTCGCGACTGTGCCGCAGTAACAAGCGGTAGTAGGTAGGCGACGGGAAAGTAGGTAATAGGTAAATATAATTAAAAAGCTAGAGGTGGGCAGTCCTATCGCATGTTTACGTACCGCGCAGCCGCCCGTAGGCATTTATAATAAATATTCGGCCGAGATAGACTACTGGTTGTACTGTGCTTGTAGCTAAGTGTACAGGCGACAGTAACTAATAATTAATGGTACCTACATCACGCTGTCTACAGCTTCATACAGTATTAAAGTTTACTTAGACACGGTTCTACAATGACTGATGACGGGAATTACGAACAGGATTAATATTGTAGATGCAACCTTGTCACTGTGTAATGGTTATATAGGATTACTGTGTAGTATGCTTATGCTAAAGTAATCACTCATATTTAAGATTAAAGGAATTAAAGGATTTCGAGGATATGTTGGAGTGATATATTTTTTCTTTATATTATTTACCTTCCAGAACTTTTCTGGAATGGCGACCGCGCACCGGAAGGCGCAGGGTAGGGAGACCACTCACACGGTGAACCGACGACATGGTTAGGACGGCGGGAAGCCGATGGGTGAGGGACGCACAAGACCACGCAGGGTGGAAACTTTTGGAGTAGGCCTATGTCCAGCATTGGGCGTCAATAGGCTGATATGGATTATTTACCTAATATATCACAACAATTACAATTTATTTGTTTTTTTTTTAGCTCAAATGAACAGGTTTGACCTTATGCTAGATCACCACAGAGTACTTTATGCCTACAGAAATAAGTTTGTTTTTACCAATTTTTGTTAATTGGTCAAGGAATAACCGAGGTCTGAAGTTAGAAACATTTAAAAAATTTAACCGAATTTAGAAGATTATATTTTGAATTTAGAAGATTATATTTTGAATTTAGAAGATTATATTTTGAATTTAGAAGATTATATTTTGAATTTAGAAGATTATATTTTGAATTTAGAAGATTATATTTTGAATTTAAAAGATTATATTTTGAATTTAGAAGATTATATTTTGAATTTAAAAGATTATATTTTGGATTTAGAAGATTATATTTTGGATTCCGTTAAAAATTTCTCTGAAATATCTGTTACTAATTATACTGTTTTATGCTATACTTCAACACATACAAATAATATCACTCGACCCCGTACATCCGCAAATTTTACAACCAGCCTGACCCTTACCAACTGGGGCACATAAAATCAAATATTACATTATAAACGAACAAATTGTGTGATAACCCAGGATAGATTTATTTTACACGAATAACATTTTACATGGAGGCTATAAAATAACAAGGCTAGCATTTTGAAGTATCTTCTATTTGTTATTTCATTTGGCGCAATGGTCGCGGACGTCTCCGTGTGGTGACGGAGTAAGAATACAATATGTCATCACCCCATCACATCCCATGGGTGTCGTAAAAACCGACTAAGGGACTACGGGTGAATATTAACTATACGAATTAAAAAGAAGAAAAACTTGAAATTAAATCCCATACCAATCCGTCTGTCCAGCGTAGTATTAGTAGGCTAAGTATCCCTCCGTTACGGAAGGAGGCCCGTCCCAGCAGTGGGACATTAATGGCTGTTAGGAACGGTCGTTGAAGCGGTTTGCAGTGCACGAAGTCGCTGCCGTGGTCAAGGATTGGAGTCCTAAGCAGGACAATTCTTTGGACAATCTACTAATTATTGTCCCGAGTCTGGTTATTCTTAGTGTTGGATAAATTTAGGTTTTTAAAAGTCCTATCTATACAAAGCATGATCCTAATTCCGGGAGTTGTGTTAAAAAAACCTTGCACTAAATTGTTAGCAAATCAAAATGGGGCGTATTAAGAAACATTCATTCGCATTTAATATTCTACCAAGGATTAGACTATCCCCTGCATTTGTAACCCTGATGAAGAACGTAAAGGGAATCGTAGATATAAATCAAGTGAGCTTATCCCACCCACATTTAATTAGCCTTGATAAGATTTAGGAGCTAAGGACATGTTAGAGGGCATTGCTAAGTAATTGGTATAACTTGTAGATGTGAAGCAAGGGTGGGGTAGAGGCGTTACTGTGTTTGATAGAGAAGATAATACTTCACTTAAGTAAGCATTTAAATAGGGACTTATGACACATCTATACTAATATTATAAAGAGGTAAAGTTTGTGTTTGTGACGTTCTAGGGGGTAATCTTTGGATCTACTGAACCGATTTACAAATTCTTTCTGTGTTGAATAGTCCGTTTATCGCGGAGTGTCATAGGCTATATAGTATCACGCTATAACTTATAGGAGTGGAGCAGTAATGAAATATGTTTAAAAAAGAGACGCGTTTTTATCGCCGCCTAACAAAGAGGACACGGGTCAGCTAGTATAATGATATAGATGCAGATATAGAAAGCCAATCCAAATCACAACTACGGCCTTTATTAATGTATAGAACTTAGGCTTAATTTACAAGTCTGTTTAACGTCATGGCCAGTATAACAATGATGTCAAGTAAAAAAAGATAAATTGTTTATATGGTTAATTTCTAATTATAAGCTAAGTTTAAAAGAAAACAAAGTAAGTTCTCTTTGGTACAGGCGTATTCAAGTTTTTATCAAAGAGGGTTTCACAAAAAAACATGCATTTTAAATTTGTAGTAGCCAGGTAATATTGGCCTAACATTGTTTTATTACCAGCAGCAATATAAACTTTTATTTCTTTGAACCAAACATTAATAGAAATAAAAATCAAACATTCGAATCATACATCACCATTTACGAGCAAGTTTGTATACAAACTGAACTCAAAGTTAAAGTATTAGTAACTCGTAGAACGGAATGCACTTATGTAGTTCTCAAATAGTTTCTATATGGGTGTTAAAGTTATCTGCGTGGTGACGGAGTAAGAATACAATATGTCACCACCCCACCTCATCCCTTGGGTGTCGTAGAAACTGACTAAGGGACTATCTGTGAATATTACCTTTACATAAAAAGAAGGAAAACTTGAAATTAAACCCTTTACCAATCCGTCTGGCCAGCGTGGTATTAGTAGGCCAAGTATCCCTCCGTCACGGGAGGAGGCCCGTCCCTGCAGTGGGACATTAATGGGCTGTTATGATTACAGTCCAGAGCTGGACATAGGCCTCTCATAACATGGGCCATAACGTATGTACTACACTCATCCTCTATTTTCAAGACTGTCTTAATGACCTTTTCAAGGTTATTGGTCTTATTATTTCATGGTATATAAATCTCAATAAGAACCAACATCTAATCTATATCCCACTGGTAGTATAAAAGCTATAGTTCCCGTTTATGTTGGACCAAGCAATTACTTCTTGGTTAAGCTACATTTAATTACCATTACACAAGTGTCTGTAGTTTTAACAGCAATTAGTTTGAACACGCCCGTTGCTACGCCATTTTGTGGTTTTATATTTTATTTCAGTAATAGAAGTTTAGTTTGGAGCAATGGAATTTGAATTATATGTTTTTGGTGTTTCAATAGGTGTGATGGCTTTGTGAGTACTAGTAAGAAAATATAGTCGATTAGTCGTACAGGCACTATAGTCAAATCCTGTAGACAAATCAGGTGAAATAAGAGTAACGAAAATAAAGCGCAATAAAACCTTTTTTGATTTAAAAGTATAAAAAAAAACAAAAAACTATAGTAGGCGTTCTAAATTTGAACAGAAAAAAATATATGCAAATTTTATTAAAATGGCGTCTCAATATGGAATGGCGGCACGTTTGACGATCTAGTTTAAATTGTCCATACAAACCATACATGGTTATGAGCCATTAGTAATAAAGATAATTGGTAAAAGATCAATGATTATTAGTAATGATTAACTTCATTTATTAATTGTGATAACTTAGTTAAAGAACAGTTCAATTATAGAAAACTTCCTGTTTTGCTTAGATTACTTATTTATGTTCAGTGTGTAGGTTTAGTTCTCATTTTACGAGGTTCTTACGAAAATGGCGGTACAATTATTTTTATTTAGAAGTCGAAACTTCTTTTTTGCTATCACAGCAGCATTTTATTGCCCTTCTGCGTGGATAGGCTAATGGGTCCTCGGACTTAACTAGAATATCTTCGAAAATTAAATAAGAAAACTTGTCATAAAACTACTTCGGTGGCAAAGTATCAGAAACTATAGTCATTCTGGTAGGCCAATTTAAAAAAAAGCGTGATATGTTGCTGTGCAAAAAGTCACGGATGATAAAAATGAAATAAGTTTTGATGCCCTGGTTTTTTTTTTTAACTTACTTACGTTAATACCATATCTCAGCAACGACTCGTGGGACTCGTCTTTAAAAATCGAAACAGAACGAAAAATCTATGCCAAGGGTGATGTCAGCGAGGTTCATCATTATTCAGTCCATTCCAGTCATCATTAATGTTCACTTATGAACATCCTACTAATATTATAAATGCGAAAGTTTGTGAGGATGTATGAATGGATGTTTCTTACTCTTTCACGTAAAAACTACTGAATGGATTTTAATGTAATTTGGAATATAGGTATTTTAAAGTGTAAAATAACATTTAAGCTACTTATACAACGCGGGTGAAGCCGTGGGCATCAGCTAGTAATGTTTAACAACAAACCCGCTTACTCATAAACGCCTCTTAAATTTAACCACTGTTTAGCGAGATTAGAATAGATTAAGTAGAATCGTCTGAATTTAAGCTTATCAATTGACTAATATTTAAGAGGCGTTTATGAGTAGGGGGGAAAGTGTTTAAGATGCAATAAATAGCCGTCATGTAATACATAAGGAATACTTAGTTTTTATACAAACTGAGAATGAAAGGGGTCCTATGAATATGTATTTCGTTCCGGCTGTTCATACACTTTCGTATTTCATTACCGGTACAAAGCAATTATTGTCAATTGTTTTATCATCATTTTAATATACAATTTTTAGATTTTTTTGCTTCCTTACCAAAAGATATTCTAGTTCTTTAGGACGGAAATAGTATTTAATGTTTTTTTCTTTTAGAATACTGTGCTACTTAAGGATTGGACAAGGAATATACCTATTTCTATTGTGTACGTTGTGTATACTGTAGGTTCTGTGGGATCTATGTGTGCGGGTGTACCTACTGTAGATGTATTGTGACTGTGTAGATGATGTTTACTATCATAAGTATGATTTTTTATATAAATTGTAAAAAAAGAAAATTATTTTTGTTTTTAAATTTCTGTGAATGTACCGCATGTTTATTGCCAAAATAAACGCTTTCTTTCTTTCTATTCTATTCTAAAATTCTTAAATAAGTATATTTATACACTGCTTTTCCTGTAGTCGGGTTTTAAGGACACCTACATGTTGACACGGGGTTGTGACATTTGTATTTTTATTCCATCACCAATCTGACACCTTAACGCTATCACGACTATTTTTATTTATTTTTTTCCACAAATTAATAGCAGATGAAAATAAATAGTTAAATTTGCTTTATTTTTACACAACTAAAATTAAAACCCACATATCAATAATTAAAATGTGTATTCGAGCTTCGACATGTTTTACTTTATTTTCGAGCCACAAATTGGTGTCGGATCCAGCAACGCATTTAACCAAAAAGGTATTAATCGGAAATTTAATTATAACGTGTCATAATTCTTCAATAAAGTAATAAAATCATTAATTATATCCATATACGGAACACAAATTAATGTTGTATTTATTTGTACAAAAAGACGATTAATACAATTTATATTGTAAACAGAATGTGTGAAGTCGTAAATCGATTTATGAATCGATTAGAAAATCGACAATAATCGATATTCAAAGCGATGACTCACATCAGTATACATATTATTCGCGTGGGCATTCTGTGAAATTGCAAAACTGCGTTACTTAAAACCCGGAACTAATCATTTGTGTTCTGGCGTACGGCTCTTTAAGCCTTAGCTAAATGAACCGTGAAATAATTACTTACAAATTATGTATACTTATAATTTATTTGTAAGAGCATTTCACTGTACTAATTCTTCCATAGAGAATTTAGTATATATGATTTAATGAATTAAAAGTTGCTTAGGTATAACTTGCTTAGAACAGGTAGCCTTGACTAAAGCCTGTTTGTTCGCCGTTCTGGCCTCTTATGGCTATGGGGGTATATCGTCGACATTGAATTTCTTGTAGAAATTAAAATAAATACCATATAAAAGTATTGAATAATAACAATGAAATGAAAGAGTTATTGTCTTGAAGGAATGTTTAAATATTGTTAAAACGATAATATTTACATTAAGTAATATAATCGTGATTTATTTGTTGTAATTATTCGTATTCAATATTTATTATAAGTATTGATTCAATTTGTAATCAACATGGTGGTATGAATTTACAAGGTGGGAAGTCTGTACCGTCGAAGCCAGTAAGCGGACACAAAAAACATCAAGACTAAGGCCAGGCGCGCACTACGAGTTTTTCGCCGCGCGGCAGAAAAGCGCAGCGGTATAATGTCGCACAGTAATACTGTACCAAACAGTTTTACATTGTATTGCGCGCACTTGACGGCAGAGCCACCGCAGCCCACCAGTACTACTGTGCGACATTATACCGCTGCGCTTTTCTGCCGCGCGGCGAAAAACTCGTAGTGCGCGCCTGGCCTAAGAAAATAATTTATGGACCGTGATTATGTTTGCTATATCTATCCATACGTCATCATTACCTTTTACAGGATAAATAAATAAATAATCCTCACACTTTCACACAACGTCATCTAGACATTTTATTAATAATACAGTTATTTGTAATTATCTAAACTTTTTCCGAAAAATATTCTGATAGGAATTACTCTGTAATTTGATCTATATTTAATCTAGATTACACTTTTTTGAGTAGTGATGTTGTTAAAATACTGGCATCTCGAAACCACAACGGATAAAGAAGAATGGGCATTTTTGTATGGAAGCCGTCCCCACCCTTGTAACACTTACATCTATACATCAAATGAAAGTACTTGAAAAGTGAAGCATTTTATTGTATGTAACTAATCTGTCAGTCATGGGAGAACAGAGTTATTGAGGATAAGAGAATAAAAATAATAAACGATAATATTACATACTTTATGTTAATATTTACTATATTAGCACGATAAAGTCACAGGCTATCTTACTAGTAGACGGACTATACATCTAGCTCATCCTACATCATCCAGAAAATCATCCACAGCATTTTCCTGACTTTCGGATAGCTAACTTTGCTAAACTTAACATAAGCTATCTTACTAGTAGACGGACTATACATCTAGTTCATCGTACATCATCCAGAAAATCATCCACAGCATTTTCCTGACTTTCGGATAGCTTGCTTTGCTAATATAAACATTTAGAGAACTATTAGGACATTTTCTTTATGCAGCAACCATTGCAGAAATAGTAAACGACAGAATTTATGTTCCTCAGGCTCGGAAACGGCTCGACTCAGACTAACAGGTCGATAACTAGCCGGTTCGTAATTCTTTTGTCGGGTTTCGGTATTCCGATAACCACGGCGTCTTCCCACTGTTGTGGAAAGACACAATTTGATATTGCGACATTGAAGATGCATGTCAAAGACTAAAAGACGTTCGGGGAATAAATTGATGACTATTTTTGTTATTCTTTCTGAGCCTTTTTAGGGGCGAGAAGTTTATTTAACGGTTCGACTAACGGTATTTCGTCGTTGTCTGCCTTGAGCGGTGACTCCGGGAGAGAAGTTTGCCGTTTCACTTCGCTGTCGACATATACTTAAAATTGGTGTGTGTGATTGATATTATATCGTGATTGTTACCCTGAGGAGAACTGCGTATTGGGCCTCGAGGCTCTTGGCCAGGCATTCGGCATTGTCATCATACTCGAACGCTAGCCTCCTATCAGGCCTAACCAAAGGAGGCATAGTAGAGTATACGTCCTTCTTTTACGATCGGGACAGCTGCTAGAAAGCGAGATAAAAAGACTCGATCTCACTCAATTGAGCATACCATCGTGACTAACGAAACTCATTTATGCGTACTTTGACAGACCACTAAAGCTGTCTAATTCTAATCCTATTGGACTCGCTGAGGGCCCTGTCGTAGGCACGTTTGGCAGGGATCTTGCGGCTCAACAGATCACGCAGTTTTGCGGGTAATTGCATGCGCATGTCTTCCAGCATAGCCCCTGTCCGAGAGCAATTGTTAATTAATGACGCGACCTGTCAGGTCACCGATCGCCGCCTCAATGTCCACTACAGTATCCAGACTGTCGGGACTACTATCTAGGTGAGCGGATTCGACAGACGCGAGTTTCTCCTCGAGCCTCTTCCAATCAGTGATCACCTTTGTGGGGATATGACCGGAGTCGGTGTCGGGGTGGTAGTATGAATGCATCAGTTTCATGTAATAAATAATGAATAGGTGCGTGGTTTTCATTAATGATTAGCATTAGCTCGTTATTGTTGCATTGGAAGTAGTAGCTGCGTCAGGTCGAGTCAAGTTATCTTTCTAATATACCCAACTGTGCATACGAACATAGCGCTCAGAATTGACCGGTTAAAGTGGCGGAGGGCAGGAGACATAGCGCGGAGAACCGACAGCCGTTGGGGTTGAAAGGTTCTGGAATGGCGACCCCATATCATAAAGCGCAGGGTGGAGAGACCCCTCACACGGTGGTCCCACGACCTAGTTAGGACGGCGGGAAACCGATGGATGAGGATGGCAATGCTTGGAGGAGGCCTATGTTTAGCAGTGGACATCAATTGGCTGATATGATGTACGAGTTTTTATATTTATGAAAGCTGTATGTTTTATATTTGAAAAGCGAAATTCATGGTTTTCTGGATGATGTAGGATGTTCTAGATGTATGGTCCCTCTACTAGTAAGATAGCCTTTGACTCTATCGTGCTCATATAGTAAACATTAGCATAAAGTATGTGATATTATCGTTCATTATTTTTATTTATTTCTCCTCAATAACTCTGTTCTCCCATGACTGACAGATTTGCTGTCATACAATAAAATGCTTCACTTTTCAAGGGCTTTCATTTGATGTATAGCTGAAAGTGTTACAAGGGTGGGGACGTTTTGCCCATTGTTCTTTACTTATATACTTTTTTTTTGTAAATACATACATATCATACATAGAAACACTCGGACCAATGCAAACAATCATGTTCATGCACACAAAGATTTACTTAGAGCGGGAATCCAACCCGAGACCTCTGCGTAGCAGTCATGTTATATAACCACTACACCACAGTGGTCGTCACAATATAGACAGATAGCTTATAAGCTATCCTGTAAAAGCCACTAGTCACTGCTACGCTACTAAAGCGGCACAATTTGAATATAAAGTCACTTATATCGATAGCTAAGTGCCTCAATATAATATATGCCAGCAAACATTGTGTATTTTGATAGATTATGACGGTCATAAACGCATGTCTTAAACTCCTCCATAACAATAAATTGCACAACATTTCTAAGTATCTGTCAACAAAGATATTATCTTCAATGGAAAGCATTCAAATTCGCTATACGAAACAATGAAACAACTATTGTGCTTCATAAGGTATTGTAGGAATACTTTAAGTGCCAAGTCCTAGCCCTAGGAAACAATAGTTGAGTCTTCGCTGAAATTCTTTAAGGTTTTAAACAGATATTTCATTATACGTTTACCATACTTGAATAAATAATAATATAAGGCAGACTGCTAGATTTACTAGGTATTTCAAAACTGCAGAACAATTTCCTAATCTATACTAAATATTAGTATAGATTAGGAAATTGTTCTGCAGTTAAAGAGGTAAAGTTTGTGTGCTAGTGACGTTGTAGGGAGTAATCTTTGGATCTACAAAAGGGATTTTAAAAATTCTTTCTGTGTTGAATAGTCTATTTATCGGGGAGTGTCATACGATAAATCCCATAAAACTATGACTGATAGGGGTGGAGCAGTAACGAAATATGTTTAAAAAATGTAGTGTTTTTTTCGCCGCCTAACGAAGTGGGCACGGGGCAGCTAGTCCTCTTATTAAAGAAACTGTAAGCAAAGTAGCCTAACCTGTCTAACTTAAGGGAATGCTTATCTTCTATTGTGAACTAAGAAGGCAAACTCTCCTAAAATCTAGAGCTTCTACAAGCCTAAAGACGTTAGTTTACGTAGGGTCTTTGCAAGTCTATGTCTTCGTGACCCATGTCCAAATTTTTATCATCATCAGCCTATTAATGACAAACTGCAAGGACGGGCCTCTTCCCATGATGGAGGGATACTTGGCCTACTAATACCACGCTGGCCAGACAGATTGGTATAGGGTTTAATTTCAAGTGTTCCTTCTTTTTATTTCGTACGTTTTTACGACACCCATAGGATGAGATAGGGTGGGGTGTATTATTACTCCGTCACCACACGGAGAAATATAATTAGGTACTTAGAATACATTTTTTATTTAATTTTAGTTCTTTTGACCTATAGATAATTAATGAAATAGGCTGGCATTGATTGTTTTATCATAGACATAATATTTAATCTTTCTTTCAATGCAAACAAAGCCCAAAGCCTAAAAAGTCTTGACTCGAAAAGAAGATTTAAAGCAGACATGTTGTCTATTTCTTATGACGTCACACCCAGCCGGTTTAGATTTAAATGAGAATATCGCGTGCTTGCTTCTTTGAAAGTAGGTTTGTGTATTACTCATCTACTACTAAAATAATTTCAAGAAAACACCTGTTCTTTAAAGTATTACAATTAATGTTTGAACTTTCTATTTCGAATACATAACAGGACTTTTATGTCCCACTGCAGAGACGAGGACTGTAACTAGTATGACTAAAACCACGCTGGCGTAATTGGTACTTATAAGATTTTGTCAACTTTAGCTCGTTTTGTTTTGGTAAATATAATACCCTGCAGTTTCCCTTAATCCACCTTTACGAATACAATATGTAACCACCATATCTCATCCCATGGGTATCGTAAAAATCGACTAAGGGACTATATGTCAATAATATCTTTACGATATAAAAATAATTAAAACTTAAAATTAAACTCTATACCAATTCGTCTGGCCAGCGTGGTATTAGTAGGCCAAGTATCCCTCCGTCACGGGGGAGGAGGTCCGTCCCTGCACTGGGACATTAATGGGCTGTTATGATGATAATGAACCTTTACGATACCTATAGTATGAGATAACCCCATATGTTTTAACTCTTAGAGACTTTTAGAACTATAAATTAAGAACAAATATCACCATTACTCGTTTAGGAATTTAACCTGCGATTGCAAGTCGGCAATAACCAACACGTTTTGTATACAAATTGATTTCAATAACGATTTTGTAATAGCACACACCTTTCGTTTCATAATAGCTATAATTTTCTATGAAAGTATACTGCCTTCTAGCTCTAGAATTCGCCCACGTATGTACACACAGCAACACATCAAGTTAAACATTTTCATTTGAAATTGTTTCTTATTTCAAGGTATTAAGGTACATGAGTGTCTAGCTTGATTAGTTGCTGTGTGTACTAGAGCACTTTGCTACTAATTTAATATTCATTACAAATATACAATACATAATATTTATACACATAAAACAAAGTAGCTGTCGCCCGTCCCTTACATTTAAAATCTAAAAAAAAAGACTAAAAAAAAAAACTTCGTATTTTTTGTTCTTTTCTATACCTACTTAAATGTTTTTAATACATTATTATATGATGTGGTAGTAAAATATGGTGGCTTTGAAATAAATAAATAAATCCTTATAACTACGCAACGGATAAGTAAGTTTATTTATAATTTTGTGCATAATATTGTAAAGTATAAGCATTGCAGCCGTGCAAAGCCAGGGAGGGTGGCTAGTAGAAAATATTTGACGATCTAAATACTATTAAAACAACAATAAATTTTGCAGTGATACTTACTAATATTATAAATGAGAAAGTGGTCTGTTTGTCTTTCTTTCACGGCAAAATGGAGCGACGAATTGACATGACTTTTAAGTGGAGATAGTTAAAGGGATGGAGAGTAACATAGGCTAGTTTTTTTTTCTTCTGTGTCCAGGAAAGGGGAGCAGTGCTACCCCAAATTTAACGCGAGCGAAGCCGCGGGCAAAAGCTAGTATTGTAATAATTGTTTCCTTGTCCTTGGTCTAGTAAGACAAGTCAACCTAGAGGTTGTGTGTTGTCGTAGGTGGTCTCAAAGAATGGGCCTATGTTATTCCAAGTTTCTTAAGAGTATGGACTAAAGTTATGCGTTTACACGCATCTTATGCTAAAAAATTACTTGATATTTACATATACAGTATTATTTTAATACTTTTAATTTAAATTTATGTATATTTGAGACATAAAAAAACAATCATTTTTGTCAAGATAACACAAATAAAAATTATAGTAGTAAAAATTAAGTAACAATATTCGTGTAATAATAACTCAAAATACGTTTTTGAATGAATAAGAAACAAATTGCATAATACCAGACACGGACGGGTAACATTTTATTATAATACCATAATAATCTCGGACCCAAGAAACATAATGTTCTGGTTGTCGACATCAAACTTTTCTATTCTAATCTCACCTCTTTTCATCTCATTCAACCAACTTTTTACAAAGATACCGCTTTGAATATCGAACGTACTGTTACAAAAGAGTTTTTTACTTTCTTTTTAGCAAATAAACATAAATCAAAATGTTATCTATCGGTGTTACAAACCTTTTCTCAACTCGTCCACGTTTGTTTGCGAAAAAAGTCATGAGAAATTGTAAAGAAGTTCTCGAGTTTATTTCAGAGCGGAGTCTATAAATCATAATGTAATAATAGTAGTTGATTAGCGATATGTAACCACGGTGTACGCTGTGGGGCGCAACTTGCTATAATAAAGCCCCTGCTCACGATTTGGCTTGCAATCCAACGGGACGATCGACAGGGTTCCGATAAATTGGCACACGAACAATTAAATACGGAATTGGAACTACTTTCATCAATTTACAACCTAATCGATTGAGCTGCGAATCGAGAATACGGTGTTTTAGATATAGAGATTATGTCAGAGCTATAAAATTGTAACAGCTAAATGAGATTATATTAATATTATTAAAAATAACAAACAGTATATTACTTCTTATATATTAAAGTCTTTGCTTTAAATATATTCACAGAACTGACGATAAAACAGCTAAAATGTGGTAACTATACTTAATTTAATATTAAATTACTTAAACATGAATTTTCTTGTACAATACAATAGTTGGTTTAATGGGTTCTTTCGTAAATCGTAAACCAAGGGTATATATATAGTGAATTACTATTAGTGGTATACGTAAATATGTAGCCTTATTTGGTTGAACCAATTTGTAAGCCGACACAATCTTATATCTTTTGGTCACTTTATTGGCTACTAGTTTCACCTTATAGCTGTTAAACGCTTGTAAAAGCCTTACAATAATGGTCAATTTATTTGTTGTATATCTAGAATATAAATTAGTAAGTAATTTATTTCGATATGAACACAAAGAATTTTCATTAATTTCGTTTGGTATCTAGGTAATATCGCTAATTTCTATAGCTTTTCTAAGAAAGTAAGTACCTACGAAAAAATTCCTAATCGAAAACTTTAATGATAAGTAAAATTACAGATAAGTAAATGAAGTCCCCGAAGCCTTAATAAGGAAATCCGGGCCTACATTATTTTCTGTTTTTTAAATATGAACTAAACAAGAGAAGAAACTGTTATGAAATCATTCAAATTAATTCGACGTGTGAATATGTCAATATACTCTATATGGTTTATAATGCTCCCGGAAACACATTAACGAGTCCTGTAATATACCTTATTCTCTGGTAATAAAACATATTTTCGCATGAAATTGTATAGCTTTGTAGTGTTGGTGTCGGGTACCTGCTTGAAAAAAGTAAAAAGAGTAAAATTGCCCAGATGGTTGATGCTTCACTAAAGGACATTATTTTACCCCATGCATTTTATTGCCAACGTAAGATGTGTTTTTTTATTATGCTTTGACGTGACAAGTGATGTCTTGTTGAGGACACATCTTTACATCTGTAAAAACTAGTCTGAAAGAAATGTCTTTTAACTTTACGGTAGTAAATCTACAGCCGAAAAATAGCTTTGCAAAGATTTTGTACCCACTTTGTAACAGTTAAAATATAACAAGGAATTTAAATGTTTAAAATCAGAACCTACCTTCTATTTTTAAACATTCAACTACGAGTACGTTACTTTTCCATTCGAAGTTTAAACGCACAGATAGTGGAATTCTAATTTCAAATCGAAATTTGAATCTATCTACCAATTTACCTAAGCATACATTTACGGAACTGCCTACGCGTTTTCAATTCCACAATGGTTACATGGAAAGGTTTGGCTTCCTGGTTCATAGGGCACATGGACCATGCCTGAGTGATGGGACCGTAACTACGCATTACTGATGTGAAATAACTTAAGATTGACGGTTTTGGAAATTATAGACAGCATTTTTGGTAAATGTTTTTTTTAACCGACTCCAACAAAAGGAAGAGGTTCTTAAGTCGGCTGTATTTCATTTAAATGTTTGTTACTTTGTAACTCTGAGTATAAACCGATCTGAACAAACATTTTTTTTTTATTTGAAAGAGTATACATCCAGATTGCTTCTATAGAAATTTCATTGTAATTGGTTTTGTAATTTTATTCTATTTTAAAAATACGGAGTTTATGTGAATCATCCTTTATAAACAAAATTACATAAGTATTATAATCGTTATCAAGACTCCGATGAGAGTCGTTTTTTAATTACAAACTATTATTTGTCATTTCTTGTAGTTCGAATGGCCGTTGTAAGTAGATTACTTATACAATCTCCTTTATTGCCATTCAATGTGAATTCTGTATCCGACAGCTAACTCGTTTATTCTCTATTACGAAGTCATTGATTTACAAAAAACCAAAGATACACACTCCACTTCCCAAAACCGTCCGCAACAAATAGGCGCACAATGCGCTTTTTTTAAATTAGTATCGTCGTCTGTTCTACCGGCAAACGTCAATCATTAAATTTTATTGCTTTTTGTGCATTACTTTTTAAATACAACTTTATGTCATGCGTGTAAGATTGAATTTGAAAAAAAAATATGTTTACGATATTACTTTATGTATTTATTGCGTATGTATAATTTGGTGACACTTTTGGCTGTTAGTTTTGTTTGAAAATGTGCATCTTGGGTTTTTTGTAAATCAATGTACGAAGTAGTAAAACTCATTAATTTTTCCCTTTGTTTACTTGATTTTGTAATTATTTATTTACTGAAACTCATTGTAAATAGATTTATAGTGAATTTTGTTCGTAAAACTGTTATAATAGTCTAAACAAAATTCAGTTATGGTCATTTTTTCTCTAACTGGATTTTCTCACTAACTACTAACCAGTTAGTAGAGATTGTGCTTAAGAAAGAATAAATGTTAAAAAACTATACCAACCTGGTTTGGTTAAACCTAATTGGACATTAGTACATTGCACTTTGGTCAAAATATCCATCACCCGCCAAAGCCCTTTTAAAAAAATATAAGTACGAAAAGATTTCAGTTACTTCTCATTATTTAAAATAAAGACAGTAAAAGGAAGTATGAAAGTCATAATTTTGATACTAATTCATTATTACATAGTTCGGAAACATGACAGCCGATTCACGCTGACCTTTCCGTTTTGATAAGATAATAAAATTACACAATAATACTTATAAATAATATAGGTTAGTTAAATTGAAAGAAAATATATGATAACACACATATTTATTAGATAATTATTTGTAATTAGCTGACCCGTGCTCACTTCGTTGGGCGGCGATAAAAATGCGTCCCTTTTTTTAAACATATTTCATTACTGCTCCTCTCCTATTAGTCATAGCGTGATACTATATAGCCTATGACACTCTTCGATAAATGGACTATTCAACACAGAAAGAATTTATAAAATCGGTTCAGTAGATCTAGAGATTACCCCCTACAACGTCACAAACACACAAACTTTACCTCTTTATAATATTAGTATAGACTAGCAACGACCTGTATGTGTGTATTATACAAAATAAGCCTTCCTCTTGAATCACACTACCTATGAAACAACCGCTTCAAAATCGTTGCGTAGTTTTCAATATTTAAGCAAATATAGGGAGACAGATATTGACTTTGTTTTTACTACGTACTTACTGATTTTAGCTAAACGATTTTTACCACTTCATCATAACACCCAATCATCATAACAGCCCATTAATGTCCCACTGCAGGGACGGGCCTCCTCCTATGACGGAGGCTTAGCCTACTAATACCACGCTGGCCGTATTGGTATAGGGTTTAATTTCAAGTTTTTCTTCTTTTCATTTCGTAAAGATAATATTCACGGATAGTCCCTTAGTAGGTTTTTACGACACCCGTGGGATGAGATGGGATGGTGACATATTGTATTCTTACTCCGTCACCAAACGGAGATCTTATTCCGTCACCACACGGAGATAAATATGTCGACCAAAAACTCCATACACATTCTCGAGTAAATCAGAAGAACAGTTCATTGGAGATTCCTGGAATCTTGCTTCGTTGACAATGACAGTTCTGACACTGTCTACATAATGGGTCCGATTGCGTTTCTCAATTGACTTTAATTAAGAACAACAAAATGAACTTAAATGTAAACTTAAATTTTTAGTACACATGGGTATTACCTTGCCTTTAAATAAGAACATACACTAAAATAGGGCCATCCTAAACTTAATTAGTGATAGTAGTTTTCTTATTCCGATTGCGTTTCGTCCTATTTGACATTTGAGTGACCTTATTTAAGTAGAAGCGGCATAAAAACTGCCTTAATTAAAGTCGCTCGAAATTTTGTGTGAGCTTATTTTAATTTATTTAAAATATAGGTATTTCTTGGATTTTTAGTAACAAAAATGTTTCCTATCAGTGTTATAATTGTGCAAAGAAGGTTAAATGAAGAACATCAACGGTAAGAGGGTTTAAATGTGTTAAAATTACCTAACTGGATGCCTTTGTTCTTTATAAAAAAAGTGCGTCTTTTCTTATTAGTTTACAGACAAATGAAGGCTTACATATCGGCATATCAGAGATAATTCTGATCCGTTCGATGTGAATCTGTTTCCATGTTATAAAAACAAATTAAAAGATATCACAAGTAAAAACGTAAAATAAGTACGAACGAAAGTAAGACTAACTTTGACGTAATACAGGCGGCGATGTGGTCGCTAAGCAACAAAGCCTACATAAATAAATTTTAAAAAACTTTGACGTAAAACATGTCAAACTTAATATAAAAACACTCTTATTTAAGGTTGTTTTCATAGACAAAAGGAATTTTAGGTCACGTTCTTATTTTGTGACATCCGCAATAGCTTTTATATAAGGACGTGGTCTTATTTTATAAATTTTAGTGCATCCTTATTTAAGAGCGAAAAGAAAGGCAATCGGACCCTCAGGGTCCGATTGCCTTTCTTTTCGCTCTCCCCCGAGCCTCTTTTCCATAATGACGTTGGCCTCCTTGTATCAGACTGTCCAGATAAGGGACGTTAGGTTTATTGATTAAGATAATTTTTGACACCGTTTGCTTACTTGGCTTTTACGTCGACCAGGTAATAGAAAAGGGCGGTACCACATTGTATTCTAAATTAGCCCGCACGCGGATAACATTAACCAATATAGAATTAATTAATAAAACATCCAACTGTTTTCTTTTTACCAAACGCAACTGCAACGACAAATTAAAAGTACAAAGTAAAATTAATTTAGGGAAATCACGAGACTTTTTTCTATACAAATAGTTTTAAGTATTGATTACGAATCAATTAAATGTCATTAGAGCATAAATAAAGCTGGCCATACAACAATAAGAACGAATTAGTATTTACCGATGCGTAAATCGATCGTGGCTCACCATATACCGATCAACAAACAAACATCCACGCGAATATAACACGATTACTTCCGATTAACTTCATTCGAATCAAACGAGATCGATATTTTTTTATCGATTGTAACAATCCGATCATCTACCGTTAAATAGATACCGTAAGCTGGAGGAATTCCGATTTATCGAAAATCAGGGTTAGGGTTGTGCTGAAGTCAAAGCTTTGCTGTCGAAAGTTATTAAAATACTTTTTGTTGGCTTGAAATATTTACTTTAAATTAATATGTTAACCAGTTAGTATATTTTAAAAGGAGATGATAAATTGTATGTGCCTAATAGAAGCAAGGTATATTAATATACAAAAAATAACTTACACCAACTAATTCAGCTACCAAATTCATTAAAACAAAGCAAAATATATACAAAACTAATGATGTTACAGCTGCCTTGAATATTTAATTAGTATTTTGAATTACATTTTTTGAGATAATTACTGACGCGTGCACGAGAAAAGTTTAGAAAAATATCGAATACATATCAGAAACACAAAAAAAATAACATATTAAAAATTAATGGGCAACCCTGTCATGAAATATTACGACAACGCATCGATCTAATCACGATTATAGGGTTGCTGTCATTTCTTTACATCGCAGTCAATTATTAAGAGTATCGTGTATCGATAAAGATCTTTATACAAAATAACTGTTTAAAGTATGACATTCGGACAGTTATGCAGCACGCCATTTTGTGTAAACGAGAATACAATTAACGCATCTCGTAAAATTCTGTTACGGGTAAATTAATATATTTATGTTAGTGAAAGGAAAGTATTATAAATAAATACCAAGTTAATTACTTCGTAAGTCTTTTTAATACAGTTTGTTATTTTGTTTATTTAAATAGTCTTCCTCCTTATTTATAAGGTAAAACAAATATCTTTAAATTAATGTGTTTTTAAGCTAAGATATGAAAATATCAATCAGAAATTTCAAATGGTATGAACCAAGCAATTTTCGTCTAATCTGTTAATAATGTCCAACGGAATTTCATCAAACATTATAATAGGAGACATTAACATTATTATTAATTCATGAGAAATATGAACATCCACATTTTTTATTATCTAAGAATGTATGTATATTAATAAGCATTATCGATATATTTATTGTTAAACGACAAAAGGCCTATCTATTATATCAAGCAAGGGAAGCTCAGACAATGCTAACATTAGAAACGGCTTTTTTGTTCCAAAGAGTCTATAAAAACGAACGATACTTTTTGCTATTACAAAGGCTCATAAAACGACATGATAAGCCCAATAATATGTTAATAATGTCCTTTTTACTTCCGATACGTAGCTCAAACAAGAGGTTGCGGTGAATAGGTCGACCATTCGGTTCAGATGACCGGAATGATTCGGTAACTGTGTGGTGCCCCGCGCTATCGTGAGCAATAACCGCATTAACAAAACATTGTATAATATTAAATATTTATATTATAGTTATTGCTTGTGTAATATTGTATAAGAAAAAACGGTTTCCTTTACGTATTTCATTATTGTAACATGATCGAGAGATTGTAGTTATGCTTACGATTGAAACAAATGCTTATTAAAAGAGGTTAAGAGGCTCTTTTATTCTTATCTAATTTTATTCCCTGGCAGTTTAGTCTTCATACCTAGTAGTCAAAGCCTAAAAGAATGGTGAATATACACAAATAATATTTTGTATAGATAGACGTCGCGACTTTTTGTTGTGACAATATCTATTGTTTATACATTTTTATCATTATCATTGTTGTTAAAACAAAGGCATCAATAATGATAGTGTAAACTATGTCAATAAAAACATATTTATAAACATTGTTAATTGTAGTCTCACTACAGTCTGATTGATACTGTATTTCTTGTCCAAAGAGAATCAATTACCAAATTTTATCTATAGATGAAGCTTTGCACTAAGTCTGGACAGAATTACTGCATCATTAAAAAAAATAAAACATTTAAATTTGGAGTCTGACACTCAAATAAGTCGTCAACATTGTTATCGCAATTTTCGCGCCAATCGGTGTCATATTATATTATTATACCTACATAAATAATTTTCGAAAATCAAGTCAAAAATATAATCGTTATTAAAATTTATTGAAGTGAAATTAAATGACATTTATTTAATGTCACAGGTATTCAAAAATATTTTTTGTCATCCACCCTTATACAGGGTCAGCTGCAATCAGTTTTTTTCTTAATTAATAGTTTCCTTTTCTAACGTGTTCTTTCAATAATTATCAAACATTTTAAGCTGTTTTATTAATCTAAGCAATAAACATTGTAAAGCAGCTTTAATTATCACCTGCCTTTTGATGTTCAAAGTTTTTTTTTGCTAGATAAAACCGCAGGAGATCCTCTATTCACCTTTGAGGTTTTAAATGTGGTTAACAGCTATTTAGTAGTTTTTTTTCTTAATGCATCGGGCATAGAGGTTTTCGTTAAACTAATAAAGCGTTAATGTAGGGTAAGGATGCTTTCACAGATGCATGTGTTTACTGAACAAATAATTTTCGAATTAGGAAAACGACAATCAAAGCTTTGATACTGATTATAATTTTGATAGAAAATACTTTTTAGATAAAAAACTAACTACACAGCCAATTTTGTGGCAAATTTTAATGGAATCGACTGGGAAGTAGAAAAGAGCTTTATTTAAATTGGTCATCAAATGACTGAGTTTCGACATACATAATAATATTATGTTAATGTTATGATGTAAACTGATTGAGATCAGTCTTACTCAGATTGTGACAAAGCAATGATTAAGCCATTCAAAGAAACCGATATTTTGTAAATAATCGAAACGTCATTACAATGTACTCATATCGGTATTTGGAAATATTATTTTGATAAACGTATTTATACTAGTGTTGTGTTATTAGTTTTTATAATACCTGTTACATCTATACTAATATTATAAAGAGGTAAAGTTTGTGTGTTTGTATGTTTGTGACGTTGTAGGGGGTAATCTCTGGATCTACTGAACCGATTTTAAAAATTCTGAAAAATTCTAAATTGAATAATCCATTTATCTTGAAGTGTCATGGGCTATATACGATCACGCTATGACTAATAGGAGTGGAGCAGTAATGAAATATGTTTAAAAAAGGGACGCGTTTTTTTCGCCGCCCAACGCAGTGGGCACGGGTCAGCTAGTAGTATATACGATGATACATCTAGTAGAAAATGTACCCAAGGGCAATGTATTATAGAGCAGTAATTTGTCCTTAATACCAGCAATAATTGTACCCACTAACGAGTACAAGATACGCCTGCAGCATGCTGGTTTATAGATAGTATGTATGTCTACAGCATTCTTCCCGTTGACGATCTATGAGTAAAGAAAGTCGACCAGAAATATAAAGAACTTATTTTCAGCATAACGGCGTCAAGAATTTATCCCAACATACAAAAATTTCGTTTTTTTGGTACACACAGCAACTAATCAACCTAGACACTCATGCACCTTAATACCTTGAAATAAGACACAATTTCAAATGAAAATGTTTAACTTAATGTGTTGCTGTGTGTACAATGTTAAAAACATTATGTAAATGTGGACTTAAAAAGACCTCCAAAAACAACGTGGTTTAATAAAAAGAAACACGTAATCATCCAAAACATATTTAAAAATAGAACATACTTTTTTAAGAATGAATAAGCACATTGTCTTTGTTGCTTTTAATTACATCTCAAAGCAGTCAGTCATTTTTTGAATCGAGAAAAAATTATATTATAAAAAGAATCGGAATCTACATCTGCATATAAAAAATAATTCTCGTGCTCTATTATTGTAATAACAATTATATATTTAATTACTTATACCGAAAATAAAGTGCTATGAGATTCTCTAAATATTTTTCTTTCCAGAACTAGGAATCATGTTTTGTATCCTATCGATTTTTACAAACGTCAATGGAATGGACACATAGAACATTCAGGCTCATGGCAATCAGTAGGTCTCATAAAGAAATCTCCTGTGTCAAGTTAGAACCTGCAACTTTGATGACAGTATCAGTGGTCTATTTAATACTTAATATGAACAGTCAATTTAAGTTAAAAAAATATAATTTCCACATACATACTAAACAATAAAATTCTTCAAGAATCAACAAACGATCAACAATGGATATACATAGACAGACAACCCAGCGACTGATCCCCTCTTGACAAAATAAACTTAGTCGTAAACCTTACCCCTTATGACAATTTTAGTGCTCAACTAATAAATAAACTTATAGGATTGTGGGGAGCCGAAACCGACAAAAAAACTTACAATAATAAGTATATTACAAGCACGCGTGCGTTCGAAATACCGTTCAATAAATAAAAGCTTTACACAATTATGTATTAAACACTGAACAGTCGGCTAACCTACGATTAACGAGTGATTGAATCCACTGACAGATGGTAGCACAATAGGTACTATAGAATTCTTTATTGTAATACCAATTTCGATCAGACTCTCATTGGGGGCACTTTTGCGTATTCATCCGGAGTTTGCTAAAATATCTCAATATTTTATAATATAACGATGACAGATCCGGCTTTTCAAATAATAGTATTGTTATGTAGGATTCCAAAATTGGTGTCCTAATAAATCAATATCATAAGTGTCAGGCAATCAACAAACTGCTTCAAAAGTAAAAAAAAAACAATGTTCTAACTTTAAAACTATATTTATTTCAAATGTCAAATGGAACATCAAACGGCAAATTAAGAAAAGGTTTTGTCATGTCATCGCTACTGTCAAATTATTGAGTTTATTTTAGAAATTCGATACAAAAGCTTAATATTTAATCGGCCATCAATCTGATAATTAAATTATGAATTCCATTAATAAATAATGAACGTAAGAAACTACTCATTCTGTAGCTAAAATGATTACAGTCACAATGTAATAAAACATAATAAATAATTGCTGTTAATAATTACAAATAATTACCGTACTCAACCTGTTCGCATAAATATAATATCGTCGATGTAGAAAGCATAACTATCTATTTTAAGGTGAAATCAATTCAAGTAAAGATATATGGCTAACAGATTTGACGTTGCGTGTTCAATGGAGTACTTATATTGTAGATAGTCTAATAATACGTAATATTATAAGATGGTTTTTTGCCTAATATTCTTTCTTTTGTCGTAGTAAATATTTAGAGCTTCTCTCTTTTGACTTTTACGACACAATCAGGTAGGATTATGTAGTAAAAAATACATTGTTGCTACAAAGTAAGTTACTAATTGATAACAAAAACGTTGTTCCTAGCTGCCTATGAAAGTCCCAGTTCACGGACGGGCATCTTTATTGGTCTATGGCCTATGGATACTAGCTGTCCTGATTGATAAAGTTATTTTACTGTAGGCTCTTTTGTAGCAAGACGGAGTGGTTGCACTCTGTATAACATAATAAAATTGTAATGTATACTTATTAAATAATTGTTATTATTATGAAATATAAAGTATAAACTATACCAGATACGATGCTTATCCTCAGTTTAAATAAACAATAATGCTAATAAGAATTACGTGACTGAAGTGTGAGTCTATAAATACTTCTTCAAATAAAACTGTGAACGTAAACATAATTTCACATTAGCGTCTGGATCGTCGACCGCGCAAGAAATGATCGCTTCTTACTATTCATAACCGAAAATTACCTTTTCAAATCAGTCAATAGATCTTGCCATTTAATACTGGCAGGCTTCGATACGGATAAAAGCAAAGCGTAATTTAATTTATCTGTATTCTGTGTTAAAGTCATATTTTATTATGTTAATCTATCAATGAGTTCATTTACTAATAAAAAAAAGTAAATCTTTTTTTAAAAAGAGAATTCCCGCGCTTTGAACATGCTCTATGACGCATACTTTTTTATAAGCAGTAATTTATTGACAACAAAAATATATTTAGGGTCATTACTGACATTTGGAAATTACACTAACAATTTGTTTTCATGAATTTTTACATTTCTTTTTCTAACCCGCGATCTTGTACACCGTGATTACCACGCCATTGAGGTCACTGGTGCGGTACACTTGTAATTCTTAATACATAATTACTTATTTTAACATAAAAAACAGTCTAATACTCTGTACATTTGGGAGTGTGGGATTATTTGTACGTAAATACAAAAATAAAATGTCTAAAAACAATAATGAATTCGTTACAGGTATCATTTTCACACCTAGACATGATGTTCACGAAATTATTCCCACGAGCAACGTAGACAGTGGAATAACCTCGCCATAGAGGTTTTCACACAGAGTCTATGGTATTGTATTTTTTTATTTCATTTAACTTAAAAGATTTTCTTTTACTAATGTTTTAAAGTATGTTACTACTTACCTTTAATAGTAAAGTATTTTAATTTTAATTGTCGTCTTCATACTTATGAGGACAACTCGTTCTAGAGATAGTACGATGTTTTATTTTTACTTGAAAAAATAATGTCTATGAACAGGTCTAGTTTTATGACTGTTTTATTTGTAACACATAATATACACGAAGACACCCAACTTATGTCTATGTAAGTTGTAAGGCAACAAAGGGACTTATACTTAACAGTCAATCTTTCTAGAAAAGAAGAAAAACCTCACACGCACCTCAGGACAGAGCGAAGTAGGCCTGTCCCTACAACGGGACATTTATGGTTTTAACACAGTTTAATACATTGGAGTTTTATTTACTTTAAGAAATTTAATCAACTTAGCCACAATAAGTCTACAGGGAGATGCATAACATAACATGGTTTACCGCAACCATTATGTATTTATCCAACTTGTGGTCGTTCGTACATAAATCACACGTAAATAGCGTTCAATCATAATTCATAATGGAAACATACATTCGATCCGCTCTTTGATTGCATTAAATAGATGATTTGATAACATTTCTGTTTTGAAACCACAGAATTAATATTATATTCTATAGGAATATGTATTAGTGAACGCACTCCGTGTGGTGACGAAGTAAGAATACAATATGTCACCACCTTATCTCATCCCATGGGTGTCGTAAAAACCGACTAAGGGAATAACCGTAACTACTATCTTTACGAAATAAAAATAAGGAAAACTTGAAATTAAACCCTACACCAATCCGTCTGGCCAGCGTGGTATTAGTAGGCCAAGTATCCCTCCGTCACGGGAGGAGGCCCGTCCCTGCAGTGGGACATTAATGGGCTGTTATGATGATGTTTAGTTAATCTGGAAGATATCTCTGGGTGAAAGGATTAAAGAAAACATTATTAAGAAAAACTTAGATATTATTATATGTGTGTAGTATTTATATTAATACTAAAATTCTTTGTACAAAATCTGTTTCCTTTAAACAGTATCAGATATTTTTTTTAAATCTTTCTACGTGGGCTGTCTGCTTTCCGTTTGGTTAATTTTATTATTAAATGTATTAAAGTTTAAATAAACAAGGGTATTTGTGTATACCTTTTTAAGCCAAAAGGACCGTCATTTATTCTAGAACTTGTAGTCAAACTAAAATTCTAATTAGCAAGTTGGTCAGTCAGGTGATAAAGACACTTTCCACAATGCTAATATCGTGACAAGAATCTAAGGATCATAAAATGGCTACTTGATTTGGTCACGATTACCGCGATTTAGTAATACGAAGGAAAACAAAGCGCTTAGAAAATATTGTTCACATTAGATCGTGTGACGTTGTTTGGTGACAGTGGCTTAGAAAGCACAATGTTTTACAGCCTCATGACATCTCAAAGCCGATTAAAAACATTAACTTTATTAAGGAACTAGCTCACCCGTGCCCACTTCAATAGGCCGCGAAAAAAACGCGTTACTTTTTTAAACATATTTCATTACTGCTCCACTCCTATTAGTCATAGCGTCATACTACATAGCCTATGACACTCCCCGATAAATGGACTATTCAACACGGAAAGAATTTTTAAAATCGGTTCATTAGATCCAGAGATTACCTCCTACAACGTCACAAACACACAAACTTTACCTCTTTATAATATTAGTATAGATGACAATTTTACATATTACCATACAGCGACTAGTCTAATGGGATTGTAGGTCGCCAGAGTAGTTATTAGTTGGCAAGGTTTCCGAACATCGCTAAAGGAGATCCATCGCACAACCATCATCAATCCATCCATCCAGATGATTTTTATATTTAAAAAACGAATTTAGTGCTTTTTTTATTACATAATACTGGCCTCCTCTTTTCAACCGACTTCAAAACAAGGAGGAGGTTCTCAATTCGGTTGTATTTTTTTTCTTTTTTTTTTGTCTTTAACTGAAAAAAAATATTGTCTGCTCATAGGCCAGACGTAAGATTTCTATCGGATTTAGCATTCTCGTAGTGTAGTCATATAATACACATAAATTAGCAATAACCATTCAATAGATCATGTGATGTATCGTGATTTTAGCAGTGAAAGTAGAGAGTAAATAAATTTATTTACATGATTATGTGATTTAGAACATAATAGAAGCACAAAGCATAGTATGAGTATTATTCAATGTTCTTTACATTTTATAGATCAGAAACATATATATATATATATTCCCCACACATTCACACAACGCCATCTAGTCCCAAACCAAGCAAAGCTTGTACTATGGGTACTAGACAACGGATTAACATACTTAAATACTTCTTTTTTTTTTAAATACATAGAAAACACACAAACCAATGCAAACAATCATGTTTATGAACACAAAGATTTGCATTGAGCGGGAATCGAACCCGAGACCTCTGCGTAGCAGTCATGTTATATAACCACTACGCCACAGAGGTCGATATGAAACATCTTGTTAATAACTTGGGACGCCTTTGCCCAGCAGTGGACATCGCTCATGCCTGAGAGAGATTCAATACCTACTGATCTATCAGTGTCTTATGAGAGAACATAAAAAAGTCTATATAAAACTGTCTATATCAGCAAGATGTGAAAACAAACTAGTTTAGTCCGCCATTACCAAAAGAAATTACACATACAGTTACAAGAACTCTTTCGATGTAATGATTGAGTCATAATCACAAAAATAGGTGTTATGATTATGTTTGAAAGTACTTACGAGTGTTATTGCGGTGTAGCGGTAATATTAAAGTGATTCTAAAGGTGTTTGTAAGTAGGAGAAAAGATTATTGATTCTTATCTAGTTCTCTCAAATAAAATTTGACTGAGATCGAGGAAAGTAACTGTTTGGCTGTTTGACATCTAGGTACAGGATGTAGTATATGGCCTTACCAGCAATTCTTGTTTGTTATGTCTCAAAACTCCTGTAATTTCGCTCCCTACTGTAATTTGATTACATACTATACCGCGAGAGTTTAGAGGTGGAATGAACGGTCACAGCGGTATCAGGGTTCTACTTAAGCTGAGCAGTGCAAACGAGCCAGCAGGTCATCTGATGGTAAGTGATCACCGCCGCCCATGGACACCCGCAACACCAGAGGAATCACAGATGCATCGCCGACTTTTAAAAAGGGAGTACGCTCGTTTCTTGAAGCTGCCCAAGTCGTAACAGTAAGTTTAAAATAGTTATTGTTAATATTAGTTATTATTTTCCTTATTATAATACAATTACAGTAATAGTACACAAGGGATAATGTGAAATTCAAATAGAAATGTTAATAAGCAACAGTATACAAAGTAGAACGTACAACTTTCACTGAGGTGATATCCCTAGGGACGTGCAACAGAATGAGGAGCAATTCATTATTGCGCTTGTTGCGATAGGGATGTACAACACGAACTTTGAACTAGTTCATCGAATGAACGAATGAGTGAGTTTTTATTCTGTTGAACATAGAGTTGATGGACAGAAAAGTTAGGGTAGGTCAGGCAAGCAAATACTTTTTCAGGTATGTGACAGCTTATTGGTGTATTTTTTTTTAACTCATTTATCACAAATTTTAAGCATTAATACAATTAAAACACCGCGTAAACCACGAAGCTTTGTGTGCGGTGTGCATTCCACATCTCTTAAGAAATAGGTACATACAATAGTGTTCACTTAGATAATAACATTTTGTTGATCTACTAGTGTGTTAATGTTAGTGCTACTTCTGATAATAGACGTCTCTAGCTGGTTGTCAACTTAACGATAACAGTAAGGCAACAGCAAGGTAATTTTATAGATTGGCGATAGGGATTTAATCTGAGCATCTCCATGAGTAAAGCATCATATAACAGGACAAGGAACTTGTATCAATTATTATGACCATGGACTTGTTAAAAACTTGATAGAGCGGTTTATCATCGTTTTTACTTCATTCAATCTTGATGACACACTTCGAGTTATAAAGATAAAACAGTTAGAAAGAGAGTAAAAGTAGTTAAGAACTCCGGACTATAAATCCATCAATGTTAGAACTATAATTGCTTGAAGTAGGTAACTAGTTTAACAAACGGTGATAACACCTAAAGCTGTATAAAGGTCAACCTTATGACTAGAAGCATTTTAGGTTTACCATATTTATTTATTTTCCGTGTGGTGACGGAATAAGAATACAATATGTCACCACCCCATCTCATCCCATGGGTGTAAAAACCGACTAAAGGACTACCCGTGAATATTATCTTTGCGTAATAAAAAGAAGGAAAACTTGAAATTGAACCCTATACCAGTTCGTTTGGTCAGCGTGGTATTAAAAGGCTAAGTATCCCTCCGTCACTGGAGGAGGCCCGTCCCTGCAGTGACAGACATTAATGGGCTGAGATGATGGATATTTATTTGAATCAGTAACAAGCAGATTACTGCCTCTTGACTTTGAAGCTTTTAAACCTTTCTTCTAAATCACTCTACTTATGTATACATAAGAAAAAAAGTGTTTAGTTGTAAAGATGCCCATTATCGCGAACCTATTGTAGGACATAAATGAGGAATGCCTAATTTACTTAGCATAAAAGTCCATGGTGTGTGCTACCTAAATACTAAATTGTATGCAAATTGTTCCATCCTTATCAGCGTAAATAAATAACTAATGCATAATCTTTCGGCTTCATAAGTTTAGTATAGAGACAACTTAACTGCATTGTTTAGTTAGGTAAATGCTCAGGCAAACACAGAACAAAATATTTTTGGTATTATTCAATTCTTGCGTGCTCATATTATTAGTTTGTAAAATTCATTCAGGAACTGTTTGTTCTATATTTACAAAGAACTAGTACAACATTTCTCCTCACTATTTTAATTAAAATCGTGTGACATATAAATATTTCATTTTGGATTGTTGAAAAGTAATTAATATTCATTCTTTATTTAAATAACACAGATTTTTCATCATAGATTCAACACGAAAAATTATTTTTGATAAAATCAATATCTTCAATATATTTCTATTCATCTATTAAATATTTTTAAGTAGATATTACTCTTGGCGTAGTGACGAAGTAAGAATACATGGTTTGACTACTCCATCTCATCGAACGGATGTCGTAAAGCCGACAAGGGAAAGTTCGCAGATAATAAAACTTGATATAAATCCTTATACTAATCTATCCGGCCAGTGTTTTATTAATAGGTAGTTTCTCTCTGTCCTGTGAGGAGACCCATACCAGTAATAGGGCATTATTGGAATATTTCAAAGTAGGTTAGTAAGAACAATTTCCTAGCATATTGTAAGAAATACCATTACAAGTAATCGTTGCCTTTATATCCCGTAAGTATGAATTCGTTTCTCAATATAATCAAAATTCATCTCAAGTCAAGTAGTCGCAGTGAATGACCTCAGGGTTGTTTTATTACAAACATGAAATGCACCTTGTCACTATATAAATAGAGTTCATAAAGCATGTAGTAATTTATCAGTAAATGAGTTAGGAGCACTTTGAGAGGTAAATATGCCCGTGGGCGAGGACACGGTACGTGATTCATTGCATTCTGACGTCCCACTCTCGAATATCAGTGTGGACAAAAAGCGCAATGATTTATTATATTTCAAAGTATCCATTTTTTGTTGATCACTTTCCTGATTACGAAATGCATCACAGTGATTACAGTACCAAAAAAAATACACAGGAATTTCGTTTTAGTGTATTTACAACTTTTTGTTTTACTCGATCAGGTTACTTAATATGTATGAGAAGCAAAACCTTATAAAAATTATGTTAAATATAAAAAATAAAATTACCATATTTTACATAAATTTTATACTTTTTGTTATCGACGGGTTTGTATGGCGATAAATATCAGTGAATATGAAGCAAATCAGGTTAGTAGGGGCAAGGTACATGGTGTTCCGTATTCTAATTGAAACTATGTATATTTTATACAGTATGATGACGAAGTAAGGTTTAAAAATGTGGGGAACCTCTAATCATTCGCAGAGACGCAAGCCCCCATACTAACCCTTCACGTCTATGGCCAGAGTGGTTTAATCTGTCTTCTATATAAACCTCTTGTCAGTCGAACTCTAACCATAGACTGTGTTTACTTTTATATATTTCCAAATAAACTCTAATAATTATTTCCTTCTGCTTACTTTTCTTTAATACAATGTTTATACGTTCATTAAAAGAAAAAAATATTCAACGCAATTTGTTATTAATATGGTAGGTACTAATGCATATGAATGATAACATTCACAATTCTCGATACAAAATTACCCATTAAACAAAGTTAGACGCGTTACAATTTCTAATAAAAAGTAACACAAAAAAGTAATAAAACTAGACTTTTTACAATTGAAATACTTGTTTTTAATTTAGTTTTTTTCGTTTTCAGGTTAATGCCTAACTTGAGAATTGTTTTAATGGACATTTATTTTATCTAAAGCGATCTTAATCAGTGGACCGACGACCTGAAAAAGGTGTCTGGGTCGGACTAGATGCGGAAGGCGCAGGACCGTGTTCTGTGGCGCGTGTTGGGAGAGGCCTATGTTCAGCAGTGGACTGCGATAGGCTATTGATTGATTGATTGATTGATCTTAACCAGTAGATACTTCTGTTATGTTTTCTATGTAACACTTTTACTAACTTCATACTCCGCCACATACACGATTGCATATTATGCCCGATTTACACATCGACAAGTACAGTAGCGAGTTAAGTAGTACGTTGTTTAATAAGTTGATTTAAATAGATCTCCATCCTATTTTTTGCCGATTTAAGTTGGCGAGACGCGAGAGAGGGGGCTACTTCGTACTTAACTCGCCAAAAAATGGGATGGAGATCTATTTAAATCAACTTAATCTTAAAATACTACTTAACTCGCTACTGTACTTGTCGATGTGTAAATCGGGCATTAAACGTATTAGCATGATTACACTCTTTGTTCAATACTTTCGCTATTGTCGATATTGTTCGCTCTATAATCATCATTATTCACTGTCTAACACGTCATTTTGAAACTACACTAAAGAAATGCATTTAGTTAGGTACCGGGCTCTCTCCACCTTCAAGTTGGCAGAATCATTGGTAAACGATTGAGTCATTATAAGAAATAATTTAAAGGATAAACAGAATTACGTTAATAAACAACAATAAACTTATGATTATTACATAAGTCAACACCGAATTAATTATTTAATTTAGTGGATTAATGAATTTGGAGTGCCAGAATCTTTAATTGACAATATTTTAACGATTACGCATTGTCCCCTCGTTTACCCCTAAAGTTATTGTCCTTTATCAACATACTTTTACCGGTTTAAAGTTTGCATCGCAAAGGTAATCAATCATCAGCTTAATAATGTTTACATTGGCATGTTAATGGCCGTTATCTATGCTGTAACTGATACTTCGCCACGAAAAGGCAAACAATGTGGTAACGAGTGAGAACAACAAATAATGCACATTCGGCCATACGCATGCATATTAAAAAATAAAGTCAAGTTTCCATTTTGCGTGCGTAATCGGAAACGCATCGGAACGTTGGTTACACACTTCCAATCAAATTACACCTTTATAACCAAGTATAGAAGACTGCAATTCTTTTAGAAGAGCGACACAATGTTTAGTCATTTCTTAATTTTAAAGGAAGAAGTAACTTGAGGGATAAAAAAGGCGCCAATTGTATTCCGTACGGTATTAAAATGTCGTAAGCTACAAAGTATGACGGTTTATGTTATGGGACGTATTTGCGGAAGTGTGATGGATGCGTGTCACGATATTGTCAGGTGGGGCTTAAGTAAAGGTTGGTTACTGAGCTACCGTGTCGAATCAGAGAATGGTGTGTTATGGGAATAACGGGTTTACGTGCCACATCATCAATACCAGATGTCAGAGGGGATTTTGCTAATGACGGATAATGATCCGTTTAGAAATCTTTGTTTGATAAAATGTTTTATTTGTAAATAATTTATCTGTTAGTCATTTTATTTCTGAATGTGAGAAGGTCAAGATTATGAATAACAACAAAGATTTCTAACACTGATTCGTCACTTTATTTAACATACCTTTGGGTAACCTTTAATAAGAATCGTTAAGCATGTGTGATTTTTATTAGTCAACCAATTTCCTGTTATATTTGAGAAGAAGAATAAAGGAATAAAACTACGTAATCTTAACCCTTTCACAGTCCCGTCTGCAGACACAATAGTAAAACAATGCACGTGTACCATATATGGTACACGGCACTGGGAACGTCTTAATAAACATGGTTAAAGTATACCTCATACCTACTTGTTTGTTCTGTAATTAGTGTTGTAAAAATGAGCGCTGAGCGTGGAGCGTTGAGCGCTGAGTCGACGCTTTGGAGCATTTTAGACTCGAGCGTTAAACGCTTGAGCGTTTAAGGCTTGCGAGCGTTGAAGGCTCAGACTTTAACGCTTGAGTCTCGCGCTCAAGCGTCCGAGCGTTATAATTTTTAAATGCGGATAGTAGTAGTAGAAATTATGGTAAATAAAAATCTTAGACGTTGTGGTTGGTGCAGTAAGTATTATTTATTTGTTGACTTTGGTCGTATAAGAAAGTCCTGTAAGTGAACGAGCATAAACAATGATTATATTGCGCATTTTCTATTATTTTCCTTGTTGTTTTACATTTATATAACATGGAAAACGTCATTAGTGGTGAGAAGGATATAATGGAATTAAGTACGGAGTTAATGAATTTAACTAAGCGTGCTAAAAATCGGAAGTACAGAACACATGTGATGT
This sequence comes from Schrankia costaestrigalis, assembly GCA_905475405.1. Lineage (NCBI taxonomy): Eukaryota > Metazoa > Arthropoda > Insecta > Lepidoptera > Erebidae > Schrankia > Schrankia costaestrigalis. Next base: position 8,357,180 of record FR997843.1, on the reverse strand, counting down.
TATGGTGGAAAAATAAACAATCTACATTGCCTAACTTAACTAAAATGGCATTTGAAATTTTATCTGTTCCGAGTACGAGTGTGTCAAGCGAAGTGGCATTTTCAAAAGCTGGCCTCGTCATAACTAAAAAAAGAAACAGACTTAGCAACGAAAACATACTGGTCAGATTCTTTCTTCATGGTTAAAAAAAATATACTGAATTTATGAAAATAAGTAATAAGTATTTTTCTATTAATATATCGACAATTTGGTTTAGGCACTCATTCTTGTATTATTATTAAAAAAAACTTAAATTACAATCTATCTATGTATTGCTACTCTCGGTAGCAATACATAGATAGATTGTAATCTAGACGCTCACGCTCAAGCTCAAGCCGAGCGCTGAGTTCGGCGTTCGGAACAGACTTTTTCACTAAAACGCTTGAGCACCTGCTCGAGCGTTAAGCGTCCTAGTCGAGTCCCTGCTTGAGCGTTCAGGAAGTGCTCGAGCGTCGACTCAAGCGTTTAAGCGCTGACTCAAGCTTTTTTACAACACTATCTGTAATCCCTATCAAAATCATACATCTAACGACACCTTCGCTAAAATAAATAAAATGTCAACAAAAGAAATGTAAAAGCTGATTGACATTCATTATTATCTGTAGCCTGTACAACTACGAATGGAAGGAAGTTTGCCCGTGCAATGTCTGAAAAGGTTGTTTGCTAAGACTATGTATTATAATTTAAAGGAACCTACGTAATTATATCCTATCAAATTAACACGAGATTAAATGTAGAATACAATGTTAGTAACTATGTAGTTTCCGAAGCAGACAGCACTCATAAATATAATTATTATACCATACAAAATATTCTATTACTTGCAAAAACTAGGTTGTTGTTGAATCGGCGTGTTACATAATGTTCTATTTTTAAATAGGTAGCTGTCATAATCTTCGGGCTACAAGCAAGTGAAGTTTTAATTACTGGCATTGCAATACAGGGAATAATCTCAGATTATTAATTACAATGTTTTGTATACATTGCTTTATCTATATGAAAGATTGTGCACAATAACAAGCAAGGTAGGTATTAACGCTTTAATCCTATTATTATAATGAATATAAAGCGTTATTTGATTCGTCGATTTAAATGTAAAAAGAGACGTTTCGTTTTGAATTTCGAATTATCCCTCAACAGCCAGAATGCAATGTAGAGGTAATCAACCAATTGGCCTAATATTTTAGTTTAGCACTTATTTTGCGACTGCACCAAATTTGATTATGAGTTCAGCTAGGTAAGGTAGGTATATCACTTTTAAATAGTATCAAGAGGTAAGTAGACCATATTAATAGTCTAGTCAGCTAAAACCGTAGGTCCACAGTACCTACAACCTTAGAGTCTAATTACCTAATATGTTTTATAAGTGCGAAATGTGCGAACATTGCCATATTTATGTAAATACTAAATACCTAGTAAATACACTCCAAGCAGAGGCAGGAATGCACTCACAAAATGACAGAACTTTGTCGACTTGAAATCATGATAAAGTAATTGCATAATTAAACCTATAAATAATTGACTACAATTCATGTGTAGGAGGTGAAATCAAAGGAGGTAAATATCAACAAAGTAGAAAATTAAAACTTTTTGTTGCCATTCTAAAGTAAGTACATAAGTACTTAATATGTATTTAATTCTCAATATGGCTAAAGATTACGTGCTAAGTCAAGCGTGGTGAATAATACATCGTCTTCCTACATACCTTGGCCATAATATTATAACTTGATAAAATATTAATTACGTATAAGATATAAATAGGTCTGTACAATTTGTAAAATCCTACCTACTTGTTAACTAAAATTGAACTTGTCGAAACAAGACAGTTGAGAAAAGTGCTTACTCTAATTTTTATAAATTATTTTGAAAGTTATGTTTTTTAGATGTCAAGTTCAAAAGTATTCTTAGTACTTAGTCACAAAAATAATATAAAAACAACAACACAAATCATGCAGAATTTATGATATTTAAACTAAATAAATTATATTTTAGAACTAACCTGTTGAAAACACTGACGATCACCATAGTAAACAATCCAGAAAAAACGTATTTCAATAGAGGAGAGGAACTCAAAAAAAAACGTTTTAATCCGTGTATCACTAAACAGTCGTTACAATAATAGAGCACATTATCACTAAAATGCACATTATTTTCGAATCAACATTCGGAATTTGAATTTAAAAGTTCGAAATTCGAACGGTCACATTACGCAGCGCGACACTACCGCACGCGACGAGTGACGAATGGAAACTAAAGACGGTGATTGGTTGATTCTCGTGGGCCGTCCGTCGCGTCAAGCGGAGCGCTGTTCGCCGGAGATGCAACGCGTGCCCGTGCGCATGCACCGAAACAAACGAAACGAATACGCACCAACTATTTCATTTATCAAATCTCGTTACGGATGTGATTTTTGTTATATTTAACGTAGGTAATTGATTTTATGAATTGATACGTTCTTTTTATTTAAAAAAAATGAGTAATGAATGGACTAAAAACTAAATACAATATGGTGTAAGTTTGCAGTGCAATGTTATGAATAATGATTGAGTTGACTGAGCCTGAGCCTATTGACGTTCCAGTCATTGACCTTGGTTACAATAATCGAGTTTCTCAATTCGACAAAAGTTTTTGAATACCATCTTGAACTTGTCAAAATAAGTTCTAGAAGTACTTAAGTATTTTTTATACTTACTTACTTGAATAAAAATGTAAGTTAAAAATAGAAAATTATTCTATTTTTATATTGTATTTTTTACCTGTCTTTATAGGACCTATGTTTTGTTTTTAAGGTCGCTACAGGTACTTACGCGGTACTTCTAAAAAGATTGATGTACTTACTTATCCAAGAAGGCGTAAATTTTCAGTAAGTTCTTACGAACAAGGCTTAAATTAAGGTAAAAACGACAAATGGTTTGTTAACCAATTGGTTATGTATCAGACACTGTGTCTTCATATTATAGGGTGTCTTCATAATAAATACAATAATGTACCTTATTGCAAGGAGTTAAGGTATACAAGTGTGTAAGTAAGATTTGTTATTCTGTTTACAAAGTTTTACGTAAAATACAAATGTAGTTTAATTACCGCAAAAGGCAAAGCGAGATCTGTCAGGAAGATGCGGCTTAATAGTTTAGTAGATACCTACCTAACATACCACACAAACTAATACATTTTACAAAATTGTTGATCGTCTTATCAAAATGTAGCTACTCACAAAAAAAGCCTCACTTAAATAAAATCTCCGACATTTTAATATATAACCGTGCAATAATTGCAAGGGCGAATTGCACTTTACAACTTCACGCAACAATATTGCACACGGACAATAGAATGTTCTCGCCCTTATCAAGATATCGACTACCTAATTTAGGAGAGAGAGATGTAAAGATTTACCGATAAGCAGGGAATAGGGGTCACTGTGCTACTATGCGACCTGTGATGAATCACGGAAAGGGGAACATTTTAGTTTTAATTGGGATCGTTTGTTACGTAAAATAAGAATAAATAAGTTAATACATATTTCAACTTTTATTTAAATTTATAAAAATAAAGTTAATTTAGTTTAGAGCATTTAGTGCAGTATATTTGCGTAAGTGTATATTACTATAGTCTATTTAAACGGACTGGCTTTATAACGTAAACATATATGGCGTCGTCAACCACAGACTAAAGACTTTAGTCTTTGATCTTTGAGAAATGTATAAGAATCAAGGAAAAAATTCTAGAATCTACAAATGTCAAATAGCAAAATTAATTTTATCGTGGAAAATTTTCCGTTGGAAAAAATTATATTTATTTAAAATTTAAGAAAGATAGTGGATAAATCAAAGTGATTTACGTGTTTTCTATTGCATAAACGTGTAATGCTACTTTCCAGAAATTTTCATCCATATCAAAGTGTGCGATTGATGTAAAAACTAGTGAATTTGCAATATGTGGTGTTTGTTTACTAAATAAATCAAGTAAGAATGAATCGTCCCATTAGTAGAATATTGTTGTATCATCACAAGTAACAAAAATGGTTTTATTGTAAATTCGTTATCATAATGACGTAAGCTATCTAATGATATATTTTTTTTATAACTTTTGTTCTATATTTTAAAAGTTATGAAGTTCGAATAAAGTTTTTGCCGCGCGGCATACGTAGAATAACGTCTCACGACCACTTAACGCGCGCTCCCGGCTCCGTGCGTCGCGTTTCTTCATTACAACGCACATTGTTCGACGGAGTCGGCAAGAGTGAGGTGTTGTAACAATGGAAACCGACAGTGGCGATCAAAATGGTCAGAAATCGGTCAGAAATCAATTAAATTATTGTTATTTTGTTTACATACACAACGTTGTTCATTACTATTGAGAATTAAACGTTTAAATTAGTAATAAGAAAATTATTTACAAAATAGAATATACGTAAAATACATATTTCATGGATTTTTATAAAATTTATACAACATCCATAAATTTAAATTATATTTAATGGAAAATAAACAATTTTAGTATGTTAATTACATTGTTTTAGGTGTATTACACAAAATTATTGACATTACCACAAAGACAGTATTTAAAATCACATAAAACATTTTTCTACCAAGTTGCCGCATCTTTTTAAAATTAAGTGTAATCCACTAAAATACTTTACTGATAAGTTTCTTAACATGTTAATATACAATGAAGCTTGTCTTATTTGTTTTTCTAATTTTGTAGTTACTTATGCACATATTATATTTTACTACGCATAATTGTATCTTCTTTTCGTCGGTACGTACACATGAAACATTATTCGACCAAATTATATTTTAAAGTGTGCGTCGTAAGCACTTATGCTACTTTTTTCTGTTAATTAGTTTCTTGTAAAACATTATTCGAAATCTAAAAGTGTTATAAAATTATTAAATACAGTATTAATTGTACACAGCTATTCTTAATATCTAATTTTCGGCTAACTCTACATAAAAACCAACACATTTTACAATTATATTGGTGTTTCAAAAAAAATCTAGGTCTAACTTCATAGTACACACATCCGTGTGTACTACACATAAACAGTCTAAGCTGGCCGAGCGATGGTTTCATAATATGTACAACCAAATGCGAGATCAGCTTACACTGATTCTGTATAGGTTGAACGGTAGCAGTGTGTACAATTGTAAACGTCGTTCTACTTGTCGTGATGGACCAGCGGATCCATCGACTCTTACTGAACTGCGTCCTGTAACTCCGTTCCAAATTCAATCTGCATCCAGTTATGAAGCATCATTGTTATCAGTATAGCAGCGATTTTAAGTATAGTATCGAAGATTTGTATACCTACGCCTATGCTATCACCACCTCCGTATCAGACAAAGTGTTATAGTGATTTTTGTCTGATATATTCAGATCAGTCAATTGAATCTGACTTGAGTTATGATAAAATTACATTTCCCAGCAGTCGACTAAAAAAGCGCCACTTGCCAGTCAAACATTCAAGACAAAAAACGTATTTAAATAGTATTCGTAAAAAGTACTGTATAAAACTGCAAGGTATTGAAGAATATTTTTCAGAAGAACATCATGATCCATTCAATTCAGTGAAGCAACCGAATGCACCCATAGCTAAATCTTACTCAAGTCACTTCAACACTGAGAGTAACGTGATGGCATTACGTGCACTTTCTGATCAAAGTCAATCGCTTTATGGATCGCTCTGTTTCTAATACTGTCATATCACTTTAATCACAAGTGCAAGCTATCGAAGAACGTTCTTCAGAAGGTCCTAATTAGTCTAATTCTATGAAGCAACACTAGCTCCCAAATTGCTCAATCTTGCCCAACTCGGTCAAACACTGAAAGTACTGTGATGGCATCTCCCGCTCCCTCAGCTCAAAGTCAATCATTTTATGGTACAAATAGCTCTGTTTCTGAACTTGCGATACCACGCCAATATGTCGCGATAATTGGACTGATCTAGGAAGGAAACGACAACCTTGGACAGGAGCATTCTACTAAAGCTGGGAACGTATTTAATACAAAACAAATCTATCAAGTGCTTTGATATTAGTTACGTACAAAGCTTAGATATATTTAAATAGTTTTAGAAGTTTTGTGACTGAAAAAAGCAATGAGAGTATGTGTTAAAGTACACAACTAAGAGGTCATGTTGTGCGTACGTGACGTGTTTGGCCAGTTCCTAGATGTGATAGCTGTCTACAATATCCTCAGGAAATCTATTCATACGACTATGGAAAAATTATGGTTTGGACGGGAATTCGTGTGGGTCTTAAAACAGACTTAAGTACGTTTTGATCAGAAGCACCATGACGGCTGAAAAATAGCTTAACGAGGTTGTTTGAGCTCCTAGTTCCAATAATCTACCCCCGTATACTACATTTTGACCAAATGTTTAAGCTCATGGACGATAACACCCATCCGTTTAAAATGAAAGTGTTATCCAGATAGTTGCAGGAGCACGACATATCGGTCTTATCCTGAATCACCTGGACTAAAAACCATAAAACACACGTAGGAAATGTTCCAAAGAAGTGCTTTGATGAATTTTCCTGCAAAAATTGCGATTGAAGAGCAATTTTTTTGCATCCTAGTCGGACATGGAACAATATACCGCACCAAGACCTGGATAACTTAATCCAAGCATGAAAAACCGTTATTTACGTTTTTTGGATGTACTGACTAGTACTAAGTTAAAAACAGATTAATAATCGCTTTTTGTTCAGTTAAGTTTTTAATTTATTTGAATAAAACATTATTTACGCTAAAATAATATCTAGATTGTAGCTATATGCCATTTATATGGCTACAATCTAGAATTAAATAAAATTTTAGTGTATAAAAATATTAACGTATTGAATGTTATCTTCAATAATTTTTGAGTTAATTGAGTAAATACCAAATATCCCTAGACAAAGTTGATGTGTGTATTTAGTCTATAAAAGCCGGATCTCAAATTTAACCAGTACATATTCATGTGATCAATAATTATTATAATTACGTGTACCTTCTTTATAGTCGTAATCATAAAAATTCGGCTTAGTTAACTTTTAGTTATCTGTGTGGTAACGGAGTAGGAATACAATATGTCACCACCCCATCTCATCCCATGGGTGTCCTAAAAATCGAAGGGACTATCCGTGAATATTATATTTACGAAATAAAAGAAGGAAAACTTGAAATTAAACCCTATAGCAATCCGTCTGGTCAGCGTGGTATTAGTAGGCCAAGTAACCCTCCGTCACGGGAGGAGGCCCGTCCCTGCAGTGTGTGTGCAAGTGCATTCAATACTTGGAAATTCACATCATTACTTACGTTAATTCTTAAGACGGGCGGAGCCGGCCGACAAACTAGTATTATATAAAACATCTTCTCGAAAAACATTGAGATAATTTTAGGATTTCGTAAAATATTGTTTCACCTGCACATACAACGTGATTAATTTGGTCAAATAACGTTGCATGTGTTCAAGAGACAGCTCCTGAACTGTTTTCGTTGGCAGTACAATGTTATGTATGCACATGCGACACACTATCTACGCACAGGAATAGTTTTTAGACTAAATAATTATATCATTAATAGCTGTATTTATATCTATGTACACTGTAAAAATATTACATGGCTAAAGTCTTCCGTAAAAAAGTTATAAGCAAAAAATGCTAGCGCAAAACTTCAAATCGCTCTACTGAAAAGTAGACATTTTGTAGATACAACATTGTTCTACTAATGGGACGGAATACGGTATACGTATTTTGCTATTATGCAAAGTTTTTATTTTAAAGTAAATTATATAAGTAGTTTAAAATAACTAAAACCAAAATAAATAAGTAGGTACCAACAATATAATTTACATAGAGAAACGGACAATTACCATAAACAATAATATTATTTTACCTATTTCGTGTATTTGTGTAAATTAATTATATAATAAAAATATTGTTAACTTTTAGGTAAATACCTAATACACCTAATACACGAACATCAAGAGACCAGAATGGACCTAAAGTATAAGATAGAAGTATCGAGCCAAAATCCATCTAGAATGTAGTCATCGACACGATAAGCACATTTAATTTAAATTGACGATACACACTTCGAATGCAAGTCTACCAACTTTACCATTAACATGCGTTTACGTATAACAAACGTCATAGTGCGTTCTAACTTCAATGTCAAATGCGTCCCTTAAGGAATAAATAAAATAAATACTTATGCTAGGTCTGGAAGACCCAGTATAGATAGTTTATATAAACGTGATCATAACAAATATGATAATTATATTATTTAGTTTCATTGTATTTAGTTTAATTTTACTTCATCAACCTCAAACACATATGGATATCCGATATGGTATATTATAATACATTAATTAACGTGCTCTCCAAGGCTGATCTCGTGTATACTTGAGGACAGTATACAAAGGAAGTCCAAACGGCATTAAGTAGTGGGCCATAACCATCTAGATTTAGCTATAATAGAGATACATTTAAATTAACCTTAAACACATCGAATGCAAGTCTACCAACTTTAACATTCAAACGTCATCGTGCGTTCAAACTTCAATGTCAAATGCGTCCTCTACGGAATAAATAAAATAAATACATAGGCTAGGTCCGGAAGACCCAGTACAGATAGTTTATACAAACGTGATCATAACAATAGCATCTGCTCATATGTTTATTTAGAATTCTTATTCAGAGCTATACCTACCTTAGTTGGAATATGATTGTCTTGAAGAATTTATACAGCTGCAGGTGAATCAGATTGATTAGGTTTTCATTGTGATTAGAATTTACTTGTCTAATATTTATTAAACTGTTAAAAAATGACAGGCGTATTAACTTTTTTTTTATGTAATGGTAGGCAAACGAGCCAGCACGTCACCTGATTATGGTAAGTGATCACCCGCAACACCAGAGGAATCAGAGATGCGTTACCGACCATTAAAAAAGAGGTACGCTCGTTTCTTTAAGCTCCCCAAGTCGTAACTGTCTCATTGCAAGGATGATCTGCAACCAGTGACATAACGAGACAGAAAAACTTGGTATGTTATTACCACGATAGCCATCCAGATTGTTATTTGTTTTTTTGTCAGGTTTCCTTGTTTTTTTTTCGTAGAAATAATACCTGAATTTCCAAAAAATATCCGCGTGACCCAAAAACAGTTGTCCCAATCCCAATTTTCAGTGCCTGATATAGCCCTGTGTGTAAAAGCAGCACGGCAAAACTTCTTCCTAACTATGACGTCTCAAAAAACTTTACAAAACATTATCCAAAAAAAAAAAAAACTTACCGCTTTGCAATATTCCATAACCTGTTATTAGGTAATGTCATTGACCTTAACTTCTTAAATCATTTTGGGACAACAAAAGGTAAATCTCGGGGGTCATATAGTAACTATGGTCCAGTCCATAATTAACTCTCCATGGGTCTTCAATCGTTTTCAAATGCCCATTAGTTAGACGGTAACCGTATCCGTACCGTTAGTTAGCTTGACATTTTAATATTAGGACGTTTAGTGTTTGAGGTCCGCTGATGCGTTTTATTTAAGTATAGGGGTCTCAGGAACTTACCTGTAACAAGAAAATGATATGTTAGTACTGTTAAATTTCGAATAACTGCCATTTTAAATGAGGTCAGAATAAATTTAAAAAAAAGATATAACATTGTGTGTAGAGGTTATTCCAAAAATCTAAACATATCGCACAAACGAGCTTAAGTACGAGTTACCAATTACCACTTAGGTGTAAGAATGACCAATAAATTAGTTTGACCTCCTATCATAAGAAATAATATTTACACAACCAAAAATGTATACTAGTTTATAAAAACACGGTATTGCCGCTTTAACAATTACCGAATGAGTAATATTAGAAACTCGAAATTAAACTAAGCAAAACCAGATACAAATCTAAAATTCCCACTCATCCAGTTCTCTAAAATAAATTATAATAATGCATTACGCATCAAATGCATTATCGTTGCACGGCCGGTTTTCGCGAGAGGTTGCAAGTAACACCTGATCGTCAATTGTTACAGTTTCTAGTTCCAAAATCACGTTTCTGTGTACCATTCCGATGAGAGCGTAATCGTGTTTGACCTGAACGATTTTAATTTGCATCTTTTTGCCATATCGAGTTTTTGAAAGTGAATTCAAAAAATATTCAACTACTAGAATATGTTTATGAACATAAAGAATCTTGAGATTTAGTCAAATAGGATTTCGAATAGATTTTGTGCCCAGTATATTCGTTGTCTGGAAAAGGGTCGACTAAGAACTAGAACAGTTAGGTTCTGCACTACCTTTGTCTATGGTCTGTATCTGTCTATAGAAGCCGTTTGTAGATTTTCCGGACATTGATATACCTCTTACTATAGCTTCTTGTCGAGTGACATTCGAGAAATGAGATTCCTAGAAGCTACACTGCATACTCGAGAGAGTCCCTGATTACCTGCTCCTTCTCCTGCCTCGGTTCCCAGCAATGGTTCTCCATATTCTGTTCACTGGCGCCATAAGCGCTATTTTAGTAGAAAACTCTTATATTTCATTCCCATTTGAATAGTAATATCCACCAAATCGTTTACAACTTAAAGAAAATAACTTTAGATCTTGGAACTATAATCCGAAGGTTTAATTGTAAATATTGACCCCTTAATTAAAATACTCGAGCGTAAAATAGATTAGTAGGTGTACCTTAAGTACACAAACGCAAGTTTACAGTTCAACATAGCGCATACCGCACGAATAACCCAACGGACCTAATAATAATAAATCTCAAGATAAATTTTCTTGCATCGAACTTTCTAAAACCAATTTACGAAGTCACGTAAGTGGCCAATAATTTGGTTTGAGCCCTAAGTTAGCCTGAAGCTAAACAACAATTTTGTACACGCCTCCTATGGAATGGTATGAGCCAATAAAAGCAGTAATTATACACTTATGAAATGCAAAATAGGCGATAAGAGCGGGAAAGTAAATGGTAGCAGAAATGGCCGCCAGTCAAATTGCCAATTTATAGGCATTATAATCTTTGATTACCTACTTGATGTTTCGGATTTTCGGTCAAATTCTACTATGAAAGTAGGTCGAGTAATTGATAATGGCTTCCTTGAGGCAAGGGAAATATAACTGTCAGTATTTAGATGTCTTGATTGAATTGATATCTGTGTTGAGTAATCTCTTCATGATTGTTACTGGTATTAGCTTGCAACCTTTATCGCTCGTCTTAAAGGTTATAAATACTTGCATGTTAATTAAATAACTTCTTTTAGAGCTATATCGCCGTCCCCAACGAACAAAACCGTAATAGGAAAATGACAATTTTACAGGAGGGCATAAAAACTAAATATCATAAAAACTAATAAACTTAAGAAAAACTTTCTGGTACCAAAAATTGGGTGTTTTTTTTATGCATCCGATTATGAGTTATTTATTATGAAAAATGTTTATTTATTATAAGAAAAGTAAGAAAATGTCTATTACCGACTCATATAAAGGAGAATGTTAACGCAAACTAACTTTACCATAGTGTTCGACTGAAATCACAAAACGGTCTTGCTATAGTTATAGTGCATTGTGATATTGTTGAAGGGAAATATAAATGTACTTTGTATTCGTAAAATGTCTTATCAATTTTATTCGATGATTTAACTGAGCTCAAAATTACGGTAAAGATATATAACGCGCTTCTTCGATAATCCTTTTTCAGACGTTAAGTAAGGTAAGCGTTCATTACATACAAAAAAAATGCGAATGAAAGGAAGACAATGGATAATTATTATATTTATTCTTATTATACCATATTTATTATTATACCAATAATTTGTCAGTATTATCTACTCCAAAGTAGATAACACCCAACAAAAAACAAAGCGTATTTTAGCGATCGTTCTAGCTTTTAGCGTCAAGATCTAGATCAGGGAAAATTCTGTCATTTGAGTGCTTACATTTTAGGGCCGAGGGAAACGCCACCGTAGTGATGAACACAACTGATTATTACGGTAAAATAGGGGTACTACTAAGTGATGATAAGGTATACAAACTTGTATCATACAATCCCACGGCCAGAGTGCCACGAAAAATACGCTCACTAATCCAAGATCATGGACTTTTTCACAGAAGACGAGTACGAACGATTAAATAAACCAAAATCGCAGTAGCCACCTAAGTTATATGGGCTACCTAAAATACATAAGTCTAACGTACCATTGCAGCCTTTCGTAAGTCAAATCTCTTCTTCTACTTACGACCTTGCGAAGTACGTTACGTTAGTATTACAGCCACCTGTGATAAACACCGTCTTTTGTGAAGGATTCGCGCCCCTTTGTCTAGTCAACAAGGAATCTACGATTGAAACCTGACGAACTGGTTGTGAGTTTTGATGTAGAATCTCTTTTCGCCAATATTCCAATCAAAGAATGCGTTGAGGTAGTTAGAGACAAACTAAGTGACAATGATATGCCCCACAACTATGTTAATCTTCTAAAACACTGCTTGGATGGCAACTACTTCCTTTCCAAGGTCAATACTACCTTTAGATTAATGACGTCGCAATGGGAAGTTCAGTAGCCCCGGTACTGCTTAATCTCTGGATGGAACATTTCGAAGAGAAGGCCCTGAGCCTTGGCCCAAAAACTATCAGGCTTTGAAAACGTTATGTTGATGACATCTTTAGCATAGGTAAAGGAAGCAAGCAGGAGGTAGGTCAATATATTGCACATCTTAATACTCTCCATTTAAAGATGCTTTTAACGTATGAAATGGAGGCGGACATGTCATTGTTTTTCTTAGATGTCAAACTAGCCATAAGACTAACTATATGGGTCCATATCACACAGTGTTTACAGTAAACTTATACACACGGACAGGTATTTACACGCAACGTCTTATCACCACCCGCGACACCTATATAGTATAGCGAGAGCTATACCATAGCACTTAAGAATCATTATTTACCGCTATAACCGGAATGACGGTTTCTAATTGTCAGCAATGTGGAATCCAGTGATTTCAAACACAAAACTTCCCTTTTTTGAACGGTCGGGTAACGTACAGAACAGCTATTCGGTCAGTGTTATGTGTAGAACCATTAAAGTAACATCTCAAGATACGACGGTAGATGATAATAATCTAATCGCATCACCAGTCAGCTTGCGACCACGGCCAGGGCAACCTGTGCCGAAACGTCAAGTTAAATAAAATGCGCGTTAATATCCCTTTTATATAATATTTATAATAATGAAACGCGTACTAGCATAGTTTAAACGTTATAATTAGTATATAAAATTAAAACACGTATACTAATCATACTCTTTTGCATTGTACTAATTTCTTGAGCAGAGTAGAAACCATAACAACAGTAAATAACTGTCTGGTATGTGCCGGTACTTAGTTAAAAATCAAAAATAACAACAAAATAAAAACAAATATACCTACTCTGATTTACATCTTTACCTGTTATTGTTATTAACGCTTCTTTTCTTCTACATTACGATTGAAGGACGAAGCATGCCTAATGCTTCGTCCTTCAATCGTAATGTAATAAAACTGTCTGTCACGTAGGGTGTGAGAGAGAGCAATAACACATTGCGATAAATATGAATGCGAGTTCTCATCCGAACGATATTTTGTTGGCGATTACTGGCCACGGCGTTGTCATTTTTCCCTTGAGCAATATGGTAATAGTAGCTTACTCTACAACTTTGATTCAAAAGATTTGGTAATATGCTTTTGCGGTAATAATCGTTTCAAATTGTCTACTAAGTGTTCCTGGAACAATAACTTAAAGATCATTACTTTTTTAATTATCTTAGAAAGTATTTATCGCAGGGCCCTAAAAAAAAATTTGAGTAATGTAATACAGTCTGTGGATAGCGAATATGCAATAATAAAAAAAAATGGTTATAGCTATTACCATAGTGTTCGTTGGGGACGGCGATATTATACCCATATGTATTTAAAATTAATTAACCGCAAAAGAATGTTGGTTTTTGGGCCTCTCAGTCGATTTTTTGAATGTCGATTTTGGGCATAACTAGGTATGTCATTGTCATTTATTGGCTTCAAAATGTACTATACAATCAGAAGTCTGTTTACTCATTATTATATACTGATCTTAGACTGACCATTTGCTAATTATATATATATTAATAATAAAGAATGATGTAGGTACTTAAGTATGCTTAAGATTAATTTGCTGGTGTTAAAAAGAAGACACGAAGTATTTTAAATTAGACACTCTTTTAAAATTGCTAAAATTAAAATTTCATCTACCAATTCTGCGCTTTATATGATCACAGCCTGTAATATTCGGAATGCCTTTCTACCTTTAAGCGGTTCCTCTAACGAGTGGACTTGATTTTCTCTGAGGTAGACTTTAAGCTCATTACTTTGACAGAACTGTTTCCAACATAGTTGCAGACATTGATTAAAAGCAACATTATTTAGTTTCTAACTATTCTGTGTGATAAATGTCAGTGAAGATTTGCTTGAAGTACTATGCGTTTCAAATAAGAATAGGACTGTCAAAGCGCCATCTTGTTTCGCATTTCTAACGAACTTCATGAATGTCAGGTACGGTAGGAAAAAAATAAATCTCTGGCAGAATTGTCGACATCGGCATAGTTTGCCATATAAAAGAAAGAAGAAGAAGAAACACAAAATGTTATTAATTTTTGCTTCAATATGTTATATAAATTTTTAAATAAGTATTTAGTATTTATTACTGTGTAGAAACCTTGCCTGCAAATAATTTATGGCTTACTCGAAAAATTATGCTTAAATGTCTATATCTAGGTATTTAATGGGAATGTTAAGTGGTCTTTTAACAGTAAGTTGTAAAGTAGTGTTAGGCGATTACAGTCAGTTGCAATTGTAACCACTGATTTATAAATGATATGGGGGCACGATCATGCTTAGCAACGCTAAGGATACCATTCCTTGTATTACGTATGACCGCGCAGTGGTATTTAACTTGACCATCTTCGTGTTTCTGAAAGAACGTAAAACTTCGGTCTGTGTTGGTGACTTAGTGACAGCACACATTAAGCTACATCATAGACCTAACGTCACCGTGTGAGAATACAATATGTCACCACCCCATCTCATCCCATGGATGTCGTAGAAACCGACTAAAGGACTATCCGTGAATATTATCTTTACGAAATAAAAAGAAGAAAAACTTAAAATTAAACCCTATACCAATCCGTTTGGCCAACATGGTATTAGTAGGCCAAGTATACCTCAGTCACGGGAGGAGGCCCGTCCATGCAGTGGGACATTAGTAAACTGTTATGATGACTCGAAGCGGGACTCGAACCTTCATCTCTGGACTATACGTATTCAGAGTTCTGCCTTAAGTAACTAAAATATTTTCATTGTTTTTCTTCTTTTTTTCAATGCAAATCTTTGTGTGCATGAACAGGATTATTTGCATTGGTCTGGGTGTTTTCTATGTATAATATGTATGTATTTACAAAAAAAAAATATTTACTTAAGTATGTTTATCCGTTATCTAGTACCCATAGTACAAGCTCTGCTTAGTTTGGGACTAGATGGCGTTGTGTGAAAATGTGAGGAATATTTAATATATTTTTTTCGAAATTTTCTAGATTAAAGTACAGTCACGAGCAATACTATGTACACATTGTCAAATTTTCTAAATTTAGAAGAGGTTCCGTACAGTTTTGAACTAATCTTCGAATATTCAATTTTGGATTAGCAGAACTTTAGATAACTGTTTTACAAAATGTGAAAATGTGTACATATTATTGCTCGTGACTGTACCTGTATATTTCTGTAGGTTTTATAATGTCATTCTAAAGAACTGCATTCAAACGTAAAATTCACATTGACAGATCTCTGAACATCACAATTCTAACCACAATAGCTTATAATAGAAGAGATTATCAAAGAATAGGGGTATGTAAGGTCAGTGACCTGCCAAAGATGTTAAGGGTGGTTTCATCACTACGTTGTTTTCATCTTTGTACCCTTTATAAGCATTGTTACACACTTGTAACTCGTTCCACCTTGCTTTGTGGGACACATTTTATGATGTATGTACAGGGTGTTCTTGTTTTTTGTGTCACAAATCTTAGGAGTAGTCTGGTATTTAAATGTAACTTAATAACAACTTTTCCTATGGCGAAGGATTCATAGTAATACAATACTGTATGATAATACCATATTAATGGGTGTTAACCAATCTTACGTATATAAAAGGCAACTAAGGGAAATCTTGCAGATATTAGCTAACGGAAACAAAAAAGGCTACGACAATCCGTCTACCCAAAGTAGACCAAGTAGAAGGACAAGTTTACTTTCATTCCTCTAGACCCTTAAAGAAGTCCTTATAAGAGATCATTGTAAAAAAGGGTCTGAGAAGCATGATAATTACTAAAACAATAACAGGCCTATGGGACGCTTAAACAAATCCCGCCCTCAGGTTGACCACAAACCAAGCGATAGAAAATCTGTATTATACGTATCACTTTAATAATTAACATTTTTTACTTCTTAATTTTATCGCACACGTGAGGAGTGTTAAACTACTAACTACATTGATAAGAATCAATAGTTTCAAATTTAACAACACAACGTATCAAAAAAGCAATTTTCTAATCAATATTTTCGTTGCACCTTTCGATACGCTTAATTTTTCAATCACGGAAATCAACGAAATGTCAACATCGTTACCTCGATCAAGGTTCAATTTCTCTCGTTGTATAAAAGATTCAATAATGTTTTAAGGCCTAGATTGAGGACGAACATTATTGCTTTTACCCTTGACCTATTTTCCTTCTGTCAATGGAAAGATAATCATTTTAGCCGATACAGCCTGTGTGGCTGGGTTTAGAACGCAAATGCGCAGTAAGTGTATTTTGGTCTGTTCAATTTTACTTTGCGTAGGTAAATTTTAGACAATTTTGACGACCTCTGTGGCGTAGTCGTTACATTACATGGCTGCTAAGTAGATGTCTCGGGTTCGATTCCCGCTTAATGCAAATCTTTGTGCGCATTAACAGGATTGTTTGCAATGTTTTTTATGTATAATGTGTATTACAGTATTTTACAGTATCAGTATTTACAAAAAAAAAAATTCTTACGGATGTTTATAGTTGTCTAGTACCCGACAGTACAAATTTAGCTTAATCTAAATGTATAACGAGTATTATTATTTACAAAAACGCCAGACCTAGTCAATCTGTAAATTACTATGTCATACAAAAAAAAACACATTTCAACAACACATCAAATTCTAAAAAGAACAGGTACTTCATCCAAAATAAAATCACACTGTATATATCAAAGAGTGCAGCGATATAGTCAAATCTCTAACACAATAAACATTAAACTGTGTGAATAACAGCATCCCTTTGTATCCCTTTATAATAATTGTGAGAATATTTTCTTGATACCAAACGGGTCAATGTATAAAATAAAAACGCCATTGTAATAAGTATTGTTAGAAAAGCATTAAGTAGTCAAATATCACCCCAATTTTTTTATTAGATGCATATGAATTGCTTCGTTGTATTAAACGGTCAGTTACTCTTGAATATTTTGGCTATTGTCCCAAATCGCATGCGTAAAGTTGTAAAGAGTTGCTTTATTCGCTGACCATTATACAACTGTTTATCTATGTGATAAAACTGTGCAGTTTAAACTGCTTTTCATCTTGATTTGCGATGAAACTGCAATCACTTTTTTGTATTCAACAAGAGATTTTTTCTTGTCGTTAGGTCTATCATCATACCAGCCCATTAATGTCCCACTACCGGCCCTACTTGCTGCCTATATTGACGTCAGTATTCTTACGTCTTTACAAAAACAACTAGAACAAATCAATAATATTAATTAAAACTGATACATTAGTACAAACTGTTAATTATAAAGTTTTGTTGTTGAGTCTTAAAGAGAAACTAATACTTCTGTTAGAAATAAACAATGACGCGTACAGATTTAAATGCAAATTAATTTATTTCTTAGTTAATTGTTGTAGGATGGGTAGATTGTTTAGTCTAGTATTTTAAACTATAGACTATGTTTAACACTTTCCCAGTGCAGTGTACCATATGTGGTATACGTGCATTGTTTTATTATTGTGTCTGCTGGCGGCACTGTTAAAGGGTTTATAGAGGTAGTAAGAGTACTAGCCACGGCCGTGCATGCTATTGCTATTGACAAGAAAGTAAATGTTTTTATTCAAGCGCATTAAAAACATAAATCTTTATTTTTGTAATAGGCCTGCATGGGCCGCCTATGAGACACGACACTTAAATGTTTTTGGTTACAACCTTCCGTTCCTTCCTCGTAAAGATAATCTGCGTCAATAACTGAGACCTTTTTAAGGTTATCTGTTCACCTATCTCAAGACTTCAATCTAGACCCCTTTACCCGCGGCTTCACCCGCGTTATTCTACACCCTAAACTATCTATATTCCAAATTTCATAAAAATCCATTCAGTAGTTTTTGGGTAAAAGGGTAACAAACATCCATCCATCAATTCATCCTCACAAACTTTCGCGTTTAAAATATTAGTAGGATTAACGATCATTGTCACTCACAAGAGTGCAATAACTCATAGAAAAACGAAAGAATGTAGCATAACCACGTTCTCATATAAGAACCAGCATTCATAGCTCAGTCAGAACAGACAAAGAGTTTAAAAGAGCCATTGTCGAACCGGAACAGACTTAATACCTTCCATTTTCACCTCTTTGTGAACTAGGAATGTCATTCATGAGTTTTAGTTGAACTATATGCTTGAGATATTTGTTAATAGCTGTGTTTTGTGATGGTATTTTGGATTTAGGTACCTTGTCAGAAGTCTCGGTATAGATTCCTATGAAAATTGTGTGAAGAAACACAATGGTTTTGCATTGGTAATAATTTGTTCTAATTCTTAATTCGCTCGCTACCATTCAAAGCTTCTTATAGCACAATTTAGACTTGTCATCTAAAAATTAACTTCTTCTTTAACAAAGGCTTAGTTTACACCAGTACTTCTTACATATCACATGACATTACAACCGAACCACAAAATTAATTTTGATTACATTGATATAGCACCAACTTGGAAGTTATAAGGAAATACCCTTTATTCAAATGTTTTTGAATTGGTCATGCATGAAGTAAAATTCTTTTCCTCCTTTTCGGGTATTCGTAAAAATTGTATCTGCTGATTTCCCCTTAGTACAATTTTACGACATTCGTAGGATGAGTGAGATGTCGTTATGTCACCAAGGAGAATAAAAGCTCCGCGATCACAAAGAAATATCCACCCTATTAATACCTATTTTTTTTCTTTATAAAAGTCAACATCCGCGCTAGGGATCCTGTGTCGCGGAGACTTTAAAAACATAAATCAGGACAATAGTTTGTGAATCACACAAAGAATTTTCCTGCTTGGGAGTCGAATCCGCGACCTTCTGTACGTCAGCCTTAAGCGTAAGCCGCGATGCGACCGAGACAGTTACTGTTCTTCTCTTAGTTTTCCAATTCTAAAAGACTTTTAATCTAAGCCACAGAATTACACGCAATTAATTGACGTTAAGTACAATTAATTGGGAACAGTAGGTTAAGTTAGTTCGGCCACAAAGGCAGTTACTTTCCCAAGAACAATAAACAAATAAGCCGACTATAATTCTAGTTGGCTTCATTAGTGTAAATTGTTATAAGGCTTTTGATGTTGTCGTGTATCCGATAGAAGGTAAGCTTGGTGATATTATCTATGAGAAAGAAAGTAATAAGGAAAGGTTTATTTGAAATCTGTGGTCTTATTATCTGCGTAGGTCTTAAGCGCCGATTACACTAGACTGTCATGTAGTGCACTACATCTTGTAGGACACTATAATAATATCTCGTAGGGCACTACATCTTGTAGGGCACTACATCTTGTAGGGCACTACATCTTGTAGGACACTACATGTAGTCTTTCCATTTTAAAACAATTACATGGAAATGGAAAGACTACATGTAGTGTCCTACAAGATGTAGTCTCCTACAAGATGTAGTGTCCTACAAGATGTAGTCTCCTACAAGATGTAGTTGACTACATGTAGTCTAGTGTAATCGGCGCTTTAGACCTACTGTACTCTGCCTACCCCGATGGAAATAGCACGTGAGTTTATGTAGGCAGGTACACATTTATGTTTTTTTTTCTATCACACATACGCCATTGTTAAGCTAGAAAATACTATTCAAAATATCGAATACCTACCCTTAATTGTTTGAAATATTTATTGTTAGGAAAAATAATGTTTTCCGTTTTTTTTTGCAAAGATTATTTTAAATATCAAATACCTACCCTCAATTGTTTAAAATATTTATTGTTCAGAAAAAAACACAATTTTTTTCTATAAATATTATTCATAATAGAGTTGTTGTTTACCGGTTTTGACCGCTAATGTATTTTGATATTACGACGACGGACCTATTATTTTTTACTATTGTCTAACTTTCCTTATGACGTATAATGTTACAATAACTGACCATGTCCTAGTTTCGAGGGTTCTTCAACCATAATACGAATTAGAATAAGGGTGGCGCTTTCCAACCCTTATTTTATCAAATAAAAGAATGTAGTATTATAATAATTTAAAACCCGGATTACACGGTTTTAAAGGTAAACTCAAAAACCCTAATGATAATATATGCGAAAGGTGAAAAAAATATTTTGCAATTCTAATTTGGATTTTGTACAATTGTATTATTTCAGTTCCTAGCTGTTTACGCTTGTTTATTCCGGGATAATACCACTCTGGAATACTTAATTTTACCACTTCATGTCATACGATAAGTACAATTATATTATATTATCATATAGACTTAGGATTTTTAGCAGATCTGATCGACCCTGCGAAAAAACAAAAATACACTCCCAAACCAAATTAACTAAAAACACAAAATATTTCAAATTACACAGGTCAACTACTTACTATAAATTAATTATTTTTCTAAATCAGTTATTGCATAGCATTCTTTGTACTGTGTTTTATTTAGCATCCCTGGTTTTTATACTTCTTTATATTTAAAAACCAATAACTTTAGTTAAGAACCAGTCTGTTTAGAATCCCAAGTTTCATTCAACAATCTAATATACTTTGTATAATTCTATGACTTCACCATCCAAGATGAGTGCAGAAATTTCGCCCGCAATAATAACACACAGAGGTCGGAGTCAAAGGCAATACACAGGTCAAATGATCTTTTACTTTCCTATTAATTTATAACCCGATTGATGACTCACTCTTACCTATGACAGATATGATCTATGAACCTTACTACACTATAAATTTTATAGAGTAATTACAAATGGCGATTAAAAGGGGAGATAAAGTGAATCGGCGATTTCCTGAATCAATTAGTATCGCATAGTTTAGATCTTATATTTTGTGTATAAATAACTTATTCATTGGAAAAGAACTTAGGACTTATTATAGAGATACCTGCTGCTCCTAAGAGGACCTATCTTAACACTAAGTTAAAATAGGCCCTCTTAGGAGCGTGGCATCGTTAGGATTCTTGGCCTACCCAAAGGACGGAACACCGGGGCTTTAAGACAGTAAGATTCTGTCAGACCCGGGGCAGAGGAAATCTATGAAGATTTCTCCTATTCAAAAAAGTAAAACCCCATTACTCCTGTGTCTGCAGAACAGCCAATTACAATAGATGCCGTATAAACAAAAGGTGTATCCATGCCAACAAGCTAAATTTTCTGTAATATTCTGACTTCAATTCTTTGCTATTATGAATTTTCTAATGCAGTAAAGTCAATTGCGAACAGTCAGAATGCAGTTGTGCTATTGTACCAACTAGGGTACATTTTGTTAATTCAAAATGTTATTAGAAAAATTACCATAATCGAAGCAACCAGCCGTAAAGACATTGTGAAAGGTACAAGGGCTGATTTGGTTCATAATTATCAACTTTTTCATATGCAAAAGCAAATTTCAATCTTATCTTGTAATGTTAAAGTTTAATTTTGATTGGCATGTGTGTCGGTATTTTTTGAATGGTATGATTAAATTCAGAATGCAAAGGGTTAGTTCAACGACCCGATTGAAGTGTCCCGATAACGTTTTAAGGTGTTAATTTGTGTTTGTTCGTTTATCAAAGTTTTATATCAATTTATCGTAATGATAGTCCTATTACATAAATGTTATGATTTTTTTTGTTTTTGCCCGACTGCGTCAGAAGGAGGGTTGTGTTTGACAAAAGTATGTAGGTTAAAAAAAATATTTTTATTTGGAACGGTTTGCAGAATTAATGGCTTGATTATTTTAGGCTTGAAACGTGTCGTTATGTTTTACGAGATGGGCAATGATAATAATCAGGTTAATAACATTTGGCTAATAATCGATTAAAACTCAGTTAATAGCAATTAATAGCCATTATGGAAGTTAACCCTGCTATTATTGTTTATTTTAGTGATTGAGAATTTTCCTTCATGGTTTTCAGGTTTAGGACTGTCAGATTAAACTTAATTTACATCATCTTTTTATTTAATAAATAAATGTGCAATTTAAAACTAATGTGGCCCATATAATAGTTTCAATTTTTACAACGATTAGATTTGTATGTACTTATGTAGTCTTCTTTAAATTCCTAATCAATTGTTTACGTATTTGGGATTTTTTAAATATTTGCTGCTTAAAAATAATTATCAGTCTAATTACTGCAAGAAATACTGGATTCTTCAAAATATCCTTAATTTAGAGTACATAGATTGGATCGGACGCTAAAGGATCTATTTCTGGTGTGTTATGAAAAACCAGGTAGTTACATTACAGTCACAGGTTATTTCGATTTCTGATGTTGGAAAGAAAGGTTCCGAATCGATGTGGAAATCACTTTCCGTATCTATACTAGACGGTCTATTTTCCAAGTTCCCTACGTAAACGTATCAGTCGACGTACTGATTACGGAATTGGTTGTCGTCGCTGTAGTGCAGTTCGTGCATCTCTTTCTGGCACGAATAAATTAGCACTAGAAAGAGATAGCACTAACACCGGGTGTGCGGGGGTGCATGTTATCTACTAAACCGCTCGGGTATTTTCCGTTGTTTATAATTTACCTGCGTCGTATTTACAGAATGAGCTAATGAGTAACTTAAAGTACCGTTTTTACGTATCGGTTAAGACTTATTTGTAGTTACATAAAAATAAAATATTCCTTACACTTTCACACAACGCCATCTAGTCCCAAACTAAAGCTTGTACTATGGGTACTAGGTAACGGATAAACATACTTAAATACTTTTTTTTTTTGTAAATATATAATATGTTACGGGCAACGTGATTAACTGGGCATTATTAATAAGGACCGGCCTTTATTAATAATGCCCAATAACGATGGCCAAAGTGACAAATTTATCACTTTGACTGGCCATTATTAACAATGGCCGACGGCCCATGGTCCATGTAATAAGTTAGTGTTTGAGATAGCTTAAAAAAAGCCAAAAGTCAGAAACAGTTGGTTAGGTTAGGTTAGTATGGCGACCACAACGCGCACGAGCCGAGCGAGCGAAGCGAGCGGGCCGCGGCAGCGGCCGGCGAGTGCCAGAAACATTTTTAAATAAATAATAAAATGTTTAATTTTGTCTTTAATTACTATGTCTTATAGCTTATTTTTTGTTAACTTTTCAAGAAAATGTTGTAAGTTTAATGTTATTTGATAAACAAAAACACTTCCGTTCACCTATTTTATTACTTTGCCCAAGATAGAGTTTTTAGGGATTAGGATGGGCATTATTCATAATGGCCGGGAAAAGTGATTAATTTAAACGAAATTGTAAATGATCAGCAAAATAAGCTAATAAATAAGGCCCTCATCACCAGAATCTTTATCTGTGTGATCGGCATTAGCGTTATCCGGTGGAAAAATAGTTCTACATCTTAGGAACGTAGAATCATCATCCACTTTTTCCAATTTGTCAATGATTTTATTGAGAAACAATGGTTTAGTATGATCCATTGATCTGAAAATAAAAGATCCCTATATTACTTTTAATCACATTGTCCAATTGCGTCGGGCATTATGAATAAAGACCGGTCATTATTAATAGTGCCCGAACTTATCAAATTGCCCGTAACATATACATATTATACATAGAAAACACCCAGACCAATGCAAACAATCATGTTCATGCACACAAAGATTTGCATTGAGCGGGAATCGAACTCGAGACCTCTACGTAGCAGTCATGTTAAATAACCACTACGCCACAGAGCTCGTCTACATACACTTAGGTACAGTACCAGGCCGTAAATATTACACATCGACCTGTAGAAAGAGACAATCGGTCAATTTCGGCTTCATAGAGCGTCATCTTTGTCTGTATTTTATTACTTTTTCACAAAGAAAAAGTAATATTCAATAAAAGAATAACGATGTATTGAATCACACGCACCTAATTTATGTTTACATCCACAGATTTTACACTAAACAAAAAAAAAACATTTATTATTTAACAATACGTTAATAGCAGGGTTATCATCCATTGCAAGGCTAATAATGGCTACTTATGGATTATAATCGATAATAACTCAAAGTAGCCGGCTATTTACCCAACTTTTTACCTAATGTTAGAGTGTGGTCACCGCGGATTTTTGGCGCCATATTCAATTATTTTTAACCCTTTAACAGTGCCGCCAGCAGACACAATTGTAAAACAATGCACGTGTACCATATATGGTACACTGCACTCGGAACGTGTTAAGTACCTAGTTGAATTTTTTCTTTGTATGAAAGTATCTCATTTGTTAATTTTGACTTTGGAAGTCAAAGAGTTTCATTTAATTTAACAAGGGATCTAAAATATTTAATTAGACGACAAGTTTTAGGCTACAGACTTTAATTAATTTTGTTTGTGAGAAACAAGTGAAGATTTGTTATTTCGTTTGCAGAACAATAAACGCTAATGACTTCTACTAAAACTGCTAGTGACATCTTGTGTTGAATTTCGTAACTATCTTTTCAAGTTTTGAATGTTTGTGGAAAATAAGAAATTAGCTTTTTCTACTTAGTGTTGATATTTTAATTCGTAATATTCATAGTGTTGCCACCCCATGTCATCGGAAGGGTATCATCGAAGTAATAGTCTAAAAGATTAGGCAAAAGAAAATATGACATTTTTCAAAAAAATAATCTTCACACAAAACTTTATCAACACGTCTGGGCTAAGTATACCATGATTTCACCCATTACAGAAAAATAAATGTTTTCAATTTCATAATTAATAAAAACCGACTCGACCCAGATTTGTCGAAGTTGACACAGATTATAATATACAATTTCGTTGTTTAAATGTTTTTTTTTAAAGAAACTTCATAATAACTTATTAATTGCTTGACCACTTCGAAACATTAAGACATGACTGTGTTCTGAAGTAACAAATAAAAAAACAAGTAGCTAGGTACAGCCGAATTAAGAACCTTCCTTTCTTTTCAAGGTCGGTAATAAAAAGGGTCACATCTCTGACAATGTCTATGACAAATACCTCCCTAGTCCCTCCCATAACAGCGATTGATAGATATAAAAAAACAATCACTCACTAAAACTAACTAAACACAAAGCAGAGTTTTACGATCTATAAAATGTTCTACTAAACTACAATAATAATAACTTCCTCAAACAATTAAATAGAATTGCAAAAAAAAAATACTTATTCTACATCGTTATACCCTACATCCGAAATGGTGCGTGTTCTAGCAATAAAAATGGCAATAATTTTTACTGAACATAATAAAACAACAGAGTTCAAATTGAAAGAGGCGACATTTTTATAGAGCGATAAAATATGAACAAGTACACTTATTACTAGAGGGTCATGCTATTATTATGTTTTACAGTTTTAAAGTAAATATGGCTACAAATTATCTGACTAATTTGGTATTATAGCAATTTTATTTCCTTGAAAGGAGAACTGACCGTCTTGGGCATAGGCATAGATATCAGATATATTTCTGTGGCCATAGGAGTTCTACGACAAATAATCTTTTTGTCATAAAATGCAATCCCCGCATTTAGGAAAAAGCTCTGAACTATAATTTTTTGAATGCACATTATGTATCTCTTGAATAAGATTTGGGTTCGCGACTATACATAAGCCATAGAAATATGTCAATAGTACCTATATATATCATTAGCTGACCCGTGCCCACTTCGTTGGGCGGCGAAAAAAACGCGTCCCTTTTTTAACTATTAGTCATACCGTGATACTATATAGCCTATGACACTCCCCGATAAATAAACTATTAACTATATAACACAGAAATAATGTTTAAAATCGGTTCATTATATCCAGAGATTACCCGCTACAACGGCAACGTCACAAACACACAATCACCCAAACTTTACCTCTTTATAATAATTATTAGTATAGATTATAGGACATAAGCTTGGTGTATTGTACTACTGTGCTTGATACTTTTTCAGAAGCGTTGCATGGGACAACGGAAACTTCCTAGCCCAATTGTAGCTAGGCACGCGAACTGCAATGTTGTTAGCTTTAATAGTTCCTTCGGAGCACATATTATTATAATAGGTATATCACTCTTTTCTGCTTGTGAGTATTTTGAAATAGTATGAGCATATAAAAAATTAGAATGAGTTTTAAAAATATAAATATCCTAAAAGTATAACTCAATAAAGCTCAAAATATCAAAACATGCCACAGATTACTTAAAAGTTACCCTTCTGCAACTGATCATGCTTTACTTTTAAAAACGCAGTATTTAGAAAACAGTTTCGCTCGTATTTTTACGTTCATCATTATCATCATAACAGCCTATTAATGTCCCACTGCAGGGACGGGCCTCCTCCCGGGACGGAGGGATACTTGGCCTACTAATACCACGCTGGCCAGACGGATTGGTATAGGGTTTAATTTCATGTTTTCCTTCTTTTTATTTCGTACAGATAATATTCACCGATAGTCCTTTAGTCGGTTTTACGACACTCATGGGATGTGATAGGGTGGTGACATATTGTATTCTTACTCCGTCACCACACCGAGATTTTTACGTTAGTAGATCGAAATTCTTTTATTTATCCCAACAGTATAAATAAAAACGAAATACCGTTCATTACAAAGAGAACAATAAGAACTTCTCAATTTGGCTTCATGTGCAAACGCGAACATAAAACAAAACTTTTTTCAACTTACAAACTAATCAACATGCAACAATGATTTTTATTCTTATTAATTACGCTTCACTAAAATGGAAACATTAAAAACATACAGTGTAAAACAAAACGTTAAATAATATAATAGGAAACAATCCGCAACAAAAGCACAGCAAAAGGGTAGGTTATTTGCATTCATTATTTCAGCTATTGCAGTCACCTAATTTATTTGGATGATTCCATTTTTTTTACTTGAATATTAAATAAGTAGGTATGTTAACTATTTTGTTAAATTCCTTTAGGGACCTGTTGAGTCCCTTTCGAATAAAAATATGTTATAGAAGTGCCTTAGTTCTGAGAAAATAATTTTCTCTTTTTGGAGTCGGCTAAAAAGGAACAATATATTTTCATTCTATATTTTCTCCACTAAATGGGATAAAACATGCAAATGAAGGAACAGATATAATTTATTTAAAAAGATTTCCGCCAACAGGGAAAACCAGCGAGTTTAGTTTTTAAGGGTGGATTTTATTGCAGCTTTTATAGCAATAAAATTATTCATCTTTTCAAACATTATTATCCTTAAAACCTCGTTCTTCCTGAACAAGCCATTAACGTTACTTTGCCTGAACAGACCTCAGTAGACCATTATTTTTACTAATAATACCTACAGGTGGCACAACTCTTAAGTACTAAGGTTGTTGCTGCCATATAACTAGCTGAAAACGCATCCGTGTTCAGCTTCAAACAGTCAGACATGTTGAAAATTAGTTTATTTATGGGCGTTTATAGGGCTACTTGCGCCGCCAATAGAAACAAATTCATAATTTGCAATTAGAATCATAATTCGCCGGAGGAAGTTATTTTCAAATTTTTTCAATTTCTTCTGATTAATTTCGTTGCCCAGGACTTACAGAAGTTTAATGCTAAGATGCTTTGATGCTACAGATGATTGATGACACTGTAGATGCTACTGATACTAGTTAACTAAAATTTGTGAAAAAGAAATCCGCAACTAAATTTAAATTTATATATGTCGCAGGGAAATGAGGAAACCAGGGATTTCACGAAATCACTAGGGATATCACGAAATCCCGGTACATGTCGAAAATGCCTTGCACTTCGGCGGCCGCTGCCGCTCGTGCATTATGGTCACAGTTCTAACCTAACCTAACCCACAGAAGAAATAATTTTTGTGCTTTTTAACCTACAAACAAAAATATGAGCATTTCTTTTTTAGTACAAATGGGATTTCGTCATATCCCTAGGGATTTCGTGAAATCCCTGGTTTCCTCATTTCCCTGCGACATATATACTGTTTTAGCATTGCTCACTTCAGTAAGTAAACATGAGGCGTTATTAGGGGCATACGTTTATTTGCACTGTAGCAGTTTTTATGCCAACCGCGTCCAGGAATACCAGTTACAACAAAATTTATTTGCACAAATCTTCTTGTTTATGAACGAAACAAATATTATAATATAATACAAGAGGGTCCTTATTGTAACATGAGTGTCCCACTTCAAATTGCTATCCATTGTCACGATGCCTTTTATTATTTGCGACCTTTTTGCCGTGTTAGAAAAACAACTTTTTTGTTTGCCAGTCGTTAGCAAACTTGCTATCAAAGTCTTTTAAACGCTATTTCATTTCAAATTGCTACTTTAATACTATGATTTTAGGTTTAAATTGCCTGTTAAAGAGTCATTTTACTGTAATTCAATATGTTAGTAAAACAAAAAATACAGTCGCATTAGCTCGCTGCGGTATTAGTGGTGAACAGATGGTCGAGTACTTTATCTTATCGAGTCGGTAATTATATTATCGATATATAATTCTACTAATCGATTATGGCTTTATTTATTAAACAGTAAAGGATAACCATCTGTTTATTGTCCAACGATGCTCTGATCTGATTATTGCTTCATTATCACTCGCTTACACAGTTCGTTCATTAGTTTTGTTTATTTGTCTTTTAGTGACATATTGGCATACGGTTGAAGAAATTAATTCAATAAAAGTCCATTAATGACCCATTGCAAGTACAAGTTTTCTTTAGAGACAGAGGAAACCTTGGCCTTTTAAGACTACGCTAACCAGAAGTGTTGGTGTAGTATTTTATGTTTGTTTATATTATTATGACTATGAGTTGAGATGGGGTATAGAGATATTTTCTGATTCTACCACTACACTGAAGTTAATCTGCCATATAGTTTTTGCTATCATCAAAGTATTACTGCCAACAAACTGCTATGCAGTTTGGCGGATTGTTTTAATAATGTACGTGGTAATATATTGTAATAAAGATACTTATTTTAATATTTTTTTTAAATTACTTACGTAGAAGAATACGAATCGAATGTCTCCAAAATTCAAAATTGACCAGGTTGGTTAGATTATGCCAGTTTCCAATAAAACAGACATAAACCTCTTTCTAGTTTTATTAGCCAGGGTAAAAATCATAAACTGCAATTAATTTTATGCAAATAGGGAACATCCAAAACGGAATTTTTTAAATACCTTCTTTAAAAAATTTAATTGATACTTATCACTAAATAAAAGAATATGATTTCTAAGACTTTGTATTATTGCAATGGTCAAATATAAAGAAAAAGTATTAAGTTCTAGTTCAATGCAACATCTGCTTCCGTTCATATTAAAGTTATGAAAATTATTGAATGGACAACTTACATAGATTTGATTGTATGACTTCAATGGTCGTATTCATACACGAGTATTTTATTAGAAATGTTGACCCTTTCTCTACTTCATTTGTATGGGAAGATAAGATTGTATGATAACAGACCATTGAAAATATCTCATTTTGTTTAACCACTCGTAAAATTTTAGGTAAACGGGTAAGTAACTCGGCAAGCTATTTAACTTTTGTTTGCTTCAATACTCAGTGGTTTTCTGCTGGCTGATGAGATACGGCCTTTGTAACATGTGTCGAAACGTCGAGCAAAATTAAACTTTACTAGCTGACCCGTGCCCACTTCGTTGGGCGGAAAAAAAACGCGTTCTTTTTTTAAACATTTTTCATTACTGCTCCACTCCTATGAGGCGTGATACTATATAGCCTATGACACTCCCCGATAAATGGACTATTGAACACAAAAAGAATATTTAAAATCGGTTCAGTAGATCCAGAGATTACCCCCTACAACGTCACAAACACACAAACTTTAGCTCTTTATAATATTAGTTTAGACAAAAATTAAAATTCATATACAGGGTAGACTCATGTAGATACCATTTGAAATTTTTAAACTACTGAGTAACAGCTTAGCGTTGTTCAACGGGAAGGATATTGTATAGACCAGATTTGAAAGTTGACGACATAATATGAGAATATTTGGCATCTAATTATAAGTTACAGATACCGTTCCAAAAAAAAACCTTAAAACATATCAATCAATTACCGTAGTTACTAAGCAAAATTACAGAAATGTTTTCCTTTACATCGTAAATTATGTCTTAGCTCAAGTAATAAAGTCACGGGTTTGTTTCGTAAGACAAATGACTTACGCAACAATACTAACGACGACTTCGTAAAGGGCTTAAAACCTTTATAGTCAAATTACTTCTTGTTTAAAATGAAACTGGTACTTTTTTAAGATTTTCTTTTTGAAAAGAGAACTCCCGCAATTAGGATCATGCCCTGTGTCGCGGGGACCTTACAGACACTTAAGTTACAAATAACATCCAGACTCAGGACAATAATTTGTGGATCACACAAAGAATTGTCAAGCGTGGGCATCGACTACTTCGTGTACTGTGACATCTTCCGCAACCATCACGCCACCATGGCAGTTAAATTCAGAGGTTCCTGATTTAAAAATTAAAAAGATACTTGACAGATTAAACAATATATTATAACTAGCCAGTTTTTCAAGTAGATAAAGGAGGAAGAAGTGTAATAAAAAAAAGATTTGGACGGAAACAATTAAGAAATTTTGAAAAATTCGTTACCGTTTAATTAAATCAGTACAGGAGTCAAACTAACGAACCATGCAGTCACGCGCGGTGGACAAACGAACTTTACCATTGTAATAATTTTTGTTGACCTAGACGTATAAAAATAATGACAGTGTATGAAAAATGCTGAGCTCCCCTCAGTGTTTTAAATACAGACACAAAACAGATACTTCATAGCCATAGGTACTTCATTTTTTGTACCAATATATTGTCGGTCAGATTGCAAAGCTTATTGTCAACTTATGTACGATTTCCACCACCGTTGACACGCCTAATATTATATGTGTCCTTTTTTATTCTTAGATATTTTGTTGTTACTATTGGCACCTAGAGTGGAGACCGCGACTCGGCAAACGTAGTGTAGGACGCCCCCCAGCTAGGTGGACCGACGACCTCAAAAAGGTCTCTGGGTCGGACTGGATGCGGAAGGCGCAGGACCGTGTTGTGTGGCGCGTGTTGGGAGAGGCCTATGTCCATGGACTGCAATAGGCTAGTTGATTGATTGATATTGTGTGTTCGTTACTTGAACGTACTTTGTTTATACGCAGCTATCACTGTTTTTTTTTTCATACACAAACTTTTTTATTTTTATTCATGGCCAGTTTACAGTCTAGTGCATGATTTGTAAATAAACTGCAAGGGGAACTCTTTGCTAAGCATAAATACCTATATTCAGCAACATGGGAGTTTAATCTATATGAAATCAGCATTTTATAGCACTTCATAATAGGTTCAGTCCTACTCATGATCCACTATTGTACAGTCCAAGGACAGTATTCCGAGTTTGACAGAGTAAAACCTGGTCTTCTATTACCTAACTGACTATTTGGATTTCTTTATGATATCACTACATACTCGTAGTATAAAACATAGTCACTGTTTCTGCGTGTCCGTCCCTAAGTATATGCTTAATTCTTTAAATTGAAAGATTTTAAAGCTTTTGAAGATTTTTTAAAAATGATAGAGTGATTCAAGAGAAAAGTTTGTATGGATAAAACATTAATAATGTTGTAGAGTAGACGGCTCCTAATTATCGATTATCAAAACCGACTAAGGGACTAACTGTGAATATTACCTTTACATAGAAAGAAAAAAACTTGAAATTAAACCCTATACCAATCCGTCTGGCCAGCGTGGTATTAATAGGCCTCCGTCACGGGAGGAGGCCCGTCCCTGCAGTGGGAAATTAATGGGCTGTTATGATGAACATGTTGGTTATCTTAAAGCCAAATCATTAAATGCTGGCTTGACTTTTACAAAATTTTTCTTAACTTTAAAGTTTAAAAATTGAAAAAAAATTAAAAAAAAAATTGTTTAAAAAGTTTGAAAATTGTTTTCTACTGTGTTAAATAAACCTTCATACATGGCATTAGGTGAATGAATCTCCAGAAGAGAAGGGTTAATACGGCTCACAACATTGTCTCTAAAGCAAATTAAGCGACCACTACTCAAAGACCTGCTCGATACCTCATATGAATCTATTAGTTCTGCCTCTGGAAAGCTTGCTATTTGTCCACAATGATCTGATGGCAGATCACTAGATAATGCCTTATATGAGACATCTCGATTGCTAAACATGTTATCTAAACAACTGGAAGATGTTTTTGTAATCCTAGTAGGGTCACTAAATAAGTGTTTTAAATTAAATGATTTTAGTTCTTTCCGTTTTATAGCGACTCGTCATGTTCTTAGCATCAATGCAATGTTTTTTAGCCAACTACATTAGATAAATATTTAGATTCAAAAAAAGTTTTTTTTTCTTTTATAGGTATAGAAACAGATTATTCTATAATGCGCCCGTAAAGTTCTGTCGTCGAATTATTAAAGTTTTCTAAGACTGCTGATCTTTAGCCTCTCACCCCTATCTGAAAGAACAAGTAAAGGACTTTACACGTAACCTTGAAAACTTTGAGGTCAGACAAACCTTAGTAAATAAAGATAGGATCTACAAAAGTTCAAAGAGTTTTATGGGACGGGTAGAGAGGCATATTCTCCGTGTGGTGAAGGAGTAAGAATACAATATGTCACCACCCCATCTTATCTCATGGGTGACGTTAAAACCGACTAAGGGACTATCCGTTAATATTATCTTTACGAAGTAACAAGAAGGAAAACTTGAAATTAAACCCTATACCAATCAAGTAGCCCAAGTATCCCTCCATCATTGGAGGAGGCCCGTCCCTGCAGTGGGACATTAATGGGCTGCTATGAAATAGAAAACCGTACACTTAAAATGTTCAGTCACTAAAAATAAAAATAGTAATTTTAAACTGCAGCCTTTTAAGTCATAAAAGTCAAGGCAATGAAAGAGTAGAGGTCGGGCTGTCGCGTCGCTTTCATTAATTCATTCAAAGCAAAATCTCACTTATTCGTACTAAACAAGATATTTAAAACATACCATATATTTATATTCTCTTTCATATATTTTATTTTATGGATGTTTTGAAGTAATAAAAGTTTTTCTTAGTGCGAGAGTTGTTTTTTGAAAAACAGCGCCTCTGTGCGTTTTCTATCGCATTTCATCATCATCATAACAGCCCATCAATGTCCACACACAGTTTCACAGTAATGTCACTGTCGACGTCACTTATGTCACAGTAACGTCAAACGTCACTTTTGACATTACTAATGTCAAAATAACAAAGACTAGAAACTACGACAACATATTATACACAAATCTTCTTGTAACTGTCCCATGAGACACACGCCTACTTTTTCTTACACTGTTCCGCCATATACTCGTACACGTCTTTCCACTTGTCAAGGTAAACACACCCTTATCCTATAAGGAAGTACTTTGTCAACGTGATGGATGGAACTCGAAGAACACACTTTCAGTATAACCAAAACACCATCCAATTCATTCTAATACAAACAAGGATAGGTGTTTTGACACAGTGCATAACCGTGACTGTTCCATCTACAAAACATTGTTAAATTTTGTTCGTGATTCTCTTCACAATGATACACTGTGCGATAACTGTGTTAGATGTTTGTGTACATCAAAATGGCCGCTAACAAAGCTACACGATACTGCGGTGGACATGTTGCAATTTACGCCGCGGTATTCCTGTTTACATTGAAAAATATAGATGTATTTTCGCAACTTTGAATTGCGAATGTTGTAAATTGACGCTTTTGAATAAAGTGCTAACAGTTTTGGTGACATTCAATGGTTTTATCTGTAGGATTTATGGTTGGCAAACGTACACTCCTGCACTATAGGCACAAAAAAAGAAGAATACTTAATGTGTACCTACCTAATTATTTAAACTGTCATGGTCACATTCACTATTATTAAACGAATTATCGTGATATTTACCATGTTTGGAGTTGTTGAGTTTACGATTTGAGCGCCATGATCACGCGCTTGTAACAGCACCTCGAAATATCGGAAACTCAACAACTCTAAACATGGTAAATATCCCGATAATTCGTTTAATAATAGAAAATAAATGTGATATTACAGTGACGGTATCCCCGTGTCTTAATTACCCAAGAGTACTAAAAGACGAGTAATTTGTCATTGCATTTAAAGCATACTAGGAAACCAAGTCGCCTGGACGTGGTATCATTCCTTACCTCAGTCACTGAAGAAGGAATTTGTTTGAGGAAGGAACTTGTTTGAAGATAGCCAGCAATGGACAGGTATGAAGTAATTTAGATGAAATGAGGATGTTCGCCTCGTTATCGTTCATCGGCAGGAAGACGATGGATGATGGAGGCATAAGACCGCGCAGCGTGGAAACTTTTGGAAGAGGCCTATGTCCAGCAATGGACGTCCTTAGGCTGATATGGAAAAATGGGTGGATTATGTTATTTTCTGTCGTAACACTAGCTTAAACATGCTGCGGCAAATAGAATGACTGCCGTATATCGATTGGCCTAGTTTTTTATTTTTATACAATGCATAAAATTTTAATTTAAAGTATGATAGGAACATATTTAACCCTTTTCTTTCCAGTCCTCTTGTTTACCTCTCCCCTTCGTTCTAGTGCTTGTGAGTATGACCCGTTTACCGTTCTTTGCCTTAATAAAATTCATGTTAAAAATTAGTAACGCGTTTATGCGACACTCAATTCGACACATCACTCGAAAATAATTTCGATTTAACATAATTTACAATCGAATATCTCGATGTTAATACAATTTATTGTATTAAAAAATCGAATCTCGCGACACGGTTTAAAAAAAAAGTTAGAATTTAAAATCGAACCCTTTGTCGCAATTACAATAGATGTAAAACTTTTTGAATTCCAAATTCAAGTGTCTAAGTTCATTGACAAACACGCGTACGACAAAATTAATTAGTTCCATCAATCATTGCATGAATTGTGTCAGGCAGGACACCGGCCTACTGGTTTGAAAAAGAACAACAAAAAAATGTAACGTGATTCGACCATTGTGTATGAACCCTTTTAATAAAGAATTGATAAAAAGGATGGAGTTGTGACGCCTGCGCGGGGCGTGCTAGCACTTGGGCGGAGATACACTGGTACAATATTTTGAATGCGTTCCCGATATGATAAGTGAAGATTTATATTTATGTCATCCTCGGTATTCGGTACCAATGATCGGGATTGTCGCTCATTTGCATAATCTGACAAAATAATATTGATAAATGTGAACTTTACTGGAGCGTATTATGTATGAGTGTTATGAAGTAGAATATTTTACGCATATTTAATTTAAAAGGAACAAGTTATTGAACATTTAGCTAATTAGTTCGTTAGTGAAAATAGTGGCTACAAGGCAGAATGGTTGCTAACCTTAAGATAATAAATAAGTAGATTATTTTATAGGACTAGTCGCTCGCTCAAATTATGAAGGTGCGGGACTTATACCACTTATACGAACATGATATTTTTAGAAATAACGTTCATCTACGTTTCAGAAATAATATTTGTGGGTCCCTAGAAAAAATGTCTTACGTGGGATTTGCCTTTGGGACCGCGTGCCCGGAAGCCACAAATGTGAGCGCTGCGCCACGCGCCACCGAGGCTGTCACATAAAGATCGAACTACTTTGTTATCTTCAATTTATGTCAACGTTAGTTTTTGCCAACCTTATTTTTTGTTCAAGTGCTATCTATTCATTTAGCTAATCTAACAATGGCAGATACTTATCGATGGGTTTTTGTGATCCCATTCATTACTGCAATAAAAGTAAGAAAATCAATTGAAATCGATATTAGGATTTTATTTCTGTCAATGGGTCTTCGGCGATATAAAACTCTATTAAGTATTAATATATGAAATGTGATTATTTTTTATTATTATTTTTAAGGCACACGCCCCTTAAATATGCTTTAGCGACAATATGTTACGTGAGTTTGATAATTTACATATGTATAGGTGATACTTTGAATATGACAGCAATCTATCATTCTTGGTGACAATGCGCATGCGCCCTTTGCGACCTTTCGACGTATTCCATTTTCGAAATGAAATGAAAGTTCGTTGTAGTAATTTCAGGGGTGTCCGTATAACTCGTATTATTATTTGCAATATTCTTTTTTTGTAATGTTTGCTTATTTTGTGTTTTGAAGAGGTGTTTTATTTGTTATTTTTTGAGGGTTCAAAATAATGTTAGCTGTCCTGTATCTTGTGTCAAACGAGATAGAATTTTTACTTGGTTAAAAAGGTGTTTTTTTTAGATCCGATTTAAAAAAAATATAGTGTTTTGCGTAAAGTAATTAAGAAGATTGTACCTAATATCATCCTGAATTGTGACTACTACGATGTAAAATTATAAATGGAACAGTGCTTTATCATCCTGAGGATGCCGTTAAAATTGACTAAGTTATTTGTTTTCGTTTTGCGGTTTGAAAGCAAACTCCAAGAATAAGGATCAAAATAAATATGTTTCACCACTACTGACATTAAATAGTGTTTGTTCACTGGACCTTTACGACACCCACAGGATGAGAAGGCGTGGTAGCAACATAGACCCCACGGAAGACAATTCTTTATGCTCTACAGTTAATGTCCGTTAATTTAATATTTTGAAAAAATACCAGCGCTTTTAAAGTACCTACTTAGTGCGGGAGTTGCGTATTTAAATAAATAAATTTTATTTACACAACGCTATCTAGTCATAAACTAAGCTGAGCTTGTACTATGGGTAAGTACTAGACAACTGATAAACATACATAAATACTTTTTTTTTGTAAATACATACATACTATACATAGAAAACATCCAGACCAATGCAAACAATCATGTTCATCACACAGATTTGCATTGAGCGGGAATCGAACCCGAGACCTCTGCGTAGCAATCATGTTATATAACCACTACGCCACAGAGGTAGTCATAAATAAGCAAAATATTGATATACAAAAATACAATAAATGTACACAAAAAATCTTCCGCTCGCAAAGTAACACATCAAAGCCGCATAATGACTTCATTATATTTCAATTGTTTACATTTTAATCAATCAATAATGGTCGGCCATCATGAGTCATTCGAAATAATAACATTTATAATGACACTGTTGGCACATCGGTGATGATCACTGTGTTAGTAATAAATCATTTCTTTCAACATGGTTTGGCATTGATGGAGTGATTTACAACTGTTATAAACCTTATACATTACCTATACACGATGTGTTATACAAAATAGTAGATAATATCGCTTACTATTAAGGTAAGTAAAGCAATAATTTTGAAAAAAGTTCGTTATAATTTATTATTTAAGTTCGTAATGTACATTTTTGAAAGCGATTTAATTTTGATGTTCTTATTCATTTATTGAGTGTCTGAGTCTGAGGTGTATTAAGTAAAGAAATGCTAATATTTCTTCATAATTATGCTTATAAAAGTACATGATACGTAGGTGAACGTGTCATATAATTTTATTTTTAAACAAC
Source organism: Schrankia costaestrigalis (assembly GCA_905475405.1). Lineage (NCBI taxonomy): Eukaryota > Metazoa > Arthropoda > Insecta > Lepidoptera > Erebidae > Schrankia > Schrankia costaestrigalis. The sequence goes on along the minus strand of FR997843.1, from coordinate 8,319,171 downwards.
CATATACATACATAAACATTAATTTAACAATAAGACGAGTAACTAATCTATACAGTCACTGTAATTTCTGTAGACGGCAAAAAGATAATGTTAAATCACAAAATTTTAAAAGTTTGTAGATGCTTCTTTTTATAATGAAGTTTACTTTTTACCAATATTACCATATTTGATAGAATTCTCTATTGCTTTGATATTTAGTACACTTTATTTCTTAGTCGACTTTTACGACATTCAAGAGACATGAGGATGTGGTTGCTTTTGTACTCATCCCCCTGTGACAAGTCATATTTTTCTGTCAATTATAACACATTAAAAATCAAAATACTACTAACCCTAACACTGTATCTAAACGCATCATACACGCAGTTTATATGCAAAATAACATACTAAATTTTAATTTAAAACATAATGTTTTGCTAGTATATGAGTGATAGCGTAATAAAAAAAATATTTCGTAAACATTTGTGGGTAAAGTTGATTGTCATTTGGCGACGGGTGTGATTGCGATTGGCATAACAATACGATACTATCGCATCTTTCTACAATAAAAAACTCATTTGCATGATGACTTTTTGTTGTTGGTATGAGTGACAGCCCTAGTTTGATCATTTCAAAAATGTTTTTTTTGATTCTTAAAATATACCTACATTACGAACTTAAATTACTAATAATTTCTTGTTTTTTTTTATTATGAAATAAAAACGAAGTTAAAAATACCTACTCAAAAACTAATTTCACGGCCAGGAAGCCGATTTTGAAAATCGGCTTAGCAGTTTGATATACAGTAAATCAAAACTATTAGACATTTTTGACAGTTGACGTACACCATTTTGGTTTTACACACGTCACATAGCTCATGCTCATGACACTTCGGGACAGTTTAGGGCAGTAACCTACCCCAGGCTTTTAAAACATTCTGGCTATATAATGTTGGATGATGTTACACAGGAAAGAACATACTTACCTACCCACATTCAAACATAATAAATGGATGTAAAACATTACCCTCCTTCATCTTTAATTATATTTTCAATAATTACCGTTATTATTTTACAAAGCAATAAAATTGTAAAAAATAAATTATTCTCATATTAATATAGTGATTCGGTTCAATAGTAATTTAAGGGTTTATATTAACAAAAGGTGAAACGCTTTAAAGTAAAATCTTTGTCTTGAAACACCTTCCAATTAAAAACGACTCCTTTACAATAAAAGTAATTGTTAAACAATACTTAACCCTACAATGCAAGTGTTAACTTTTTGTTTACACTGTGAGAAAAAAATATCCCCAAATTAAATTTTGTTATTAATTTGTAGTCATTTACATATCGCGGTGTTACTTTTTGTCACATTGTTTGTAACAAAAAAAGTTCCTTATAATTACATAACTGTATTGTATTGTTTTTATATTCCTGTTTATTTACTTAACCAAAAATACCGTTATTGTTTAGACTGTATTATAATTGTTTGCAGACTTATCTGCTTCAATCTTTTATTATATGTTTACTACATCAGAGGTAGCTAATTGGATCGACGACCTCAAAAAGGTCTCTGGGTCAGACTGGATGCAAAAAGCGCAGTACCGTGTTCTGAGGCGCGAGTTGGGAGAGCCCTATGGCTAGTTGATTGATTGAAGTCATGAAGAAGTGAAGTAAAGCCATTCTATTTTTTATTGTAGTGGAGAAAATAAATATGTAATCTTGTTCTATGAATCGAGCACCGACCCAAGCCCAGAGTTTAAAAACATTATTTATTTGTCTGAACATTGAACAAACAAAGATGTTTGTTTTTTCATTGTTTGTTTGTACATCATGTGTTGTTTTTTGTTAATACTATATTAACAATAACAAGCATAAAGGTATTTTGCTATGTTTACTTTGAAAATAAACGATTTTTAGTAAAATACTATTACCGAGATTTATTCCGTAAATGACTGTCATCTAGAACAATATTCGAAATCGGATATTAAATTAAGTTATATCTCTGAGTGATGACGGAATCCGTGTGGTGACGGAGTAAGAATACAATATGTCACCACCCCATCTCATCCCATGGGTGTCGGAAAAACCGACTAAGGGACTATCCGTCAATATTATCTTTACAAAATAAAAAGAAGGAAAACTTGAAATTAAACCCTATACCAATCCGTTTGGCCAGCGTGGCCCGTCCCTGCAGTGGGACATTAATGGGCTGTTATGATGATGATGATATCTTTGAGACCTTACAAATTAAAACAAACATTTGTGGATAATAAAAATCAATATCTTGAGTGGGATTTCAAACCACGACTACAACAATTTTATTTACAACATTAATATTCACATAAATACAAGAAACCTTTATAATGGTATCAATAAAAGATAAAAAAGGCCATAACTGTGCAGATATTTATAGAAACTCTAAACATTTTTTTCTTTTTATTTAACCAAGCTACCGTAGACCAACAAATTACGTTCTTATTGCTTGAGAGTTCGGTAAACTTCAAACAATATGATATATTTGAATAGAATACAATGGTACAATAGGTTTGTGGGCGCGAAATCTATTGATGTTGGTAAAAAAGATTGTAAGTAAATATAACACTTTTTATTCGATATTGTAACTATACCCTGTGAATAGGGTACGTGAGACGGCAAATCAAAAAGAGCTTTGTTTTGAAATGTTTATCTATTGTTTCTTTTGTAAAGTGAAAATGGTTATAAATGTGATAGATATTTTTGGAAAACGTTCTATTTTAGTTTTTACGAACGAGATATTTGACTTTTCTTTCTTTCTTTCTGTTATTGCTGTACTAAATTAGTCACAGAGGTTGAGATTACGATCTACGAGACACACATTAATTATTATTATCGAGTGTCATCTACAAATGACGTATTTAGGCTGCATGTCCTTTCTCTCCGTTAATTTCATGTCTACTAAAGTTTCAGCGATACGGACTTCATCCCAAATTTCTCGTTGTTGTTACTAATTGACAATTACTTGAAATCACAAAATGATTCTTCTATGCCTGAATTGTTGTTGTGGTGGTTGTTATAAGTCTGTAAAGCCATTAAGACGCAGACCTTGAGTTTGTCTTTGGAGTGAAGAATCTTGTCTTTGTCGCCCTTGCTTTAGGTAATAGGTACTTGAGAAATACTTGAAGACGAGATCAAAAGTACAGGAGTTATAAATTTGAAATAGGTACCCAATATCTATGATAATCATAAGCTGTACCATAAGGCGATATACAAACTGCGTCAGAATAAAAAAATAATTTTAAAATAAGAATGCATTAAATTTAACAGTAACGCGATAAACCGATAGAAAAATATAAATGGCCCGTGAAAAATGTGCATTATCGTAAATAAACTATATACGTTTAATAACAAAAGGTACACTTCATACAATAAAGGGACGGTTCGGAAACCCTTTACGTAACTAAACGTCAAATAAATCTTGCTCTAAATTTTACGCAATGGTTGATTTTGCTTTTGTGGGGGATTTTGCAATTTTTTTTTATTGCTAAAGGTGATAGATGAATGAGTGGCATATGAGCGATGGTAAATGTTTACCTCCGCTCATGGACGCTAGCACTTTTAACAACAAGACTACCCTGGGACATAAGCTATTACCTATGTTCCATATAGGTAGTTTCTCTAGTTACAGCAACTTTTTATCTATACACAGGAACATTCGTACTACTGCTTGGAGATGGCTTAAGTAGGCATAGTCGATGACTCCGACTTTGACAATATCTTACTAAAGACACTTACCACCGTATACCATATACAAATATTTGTATGAGATACACAGCAGAAATTAGTAACAAATAACAACAAAGAAATACTTACAAACATAAAATCACGATTGTCCTTATTGTGGTATAGAAAGAAAAAAAGAAAGTAAGAAAGAAATTAATTTATTTTGTTGCACACAATATACAGTAACTAACTACTACAGTACTAACTAGGCAGGGATTGTAAAATAATAAAATGACAGCACCTTTTATATTGGCGTTTTTTAACAAGCATTTAGTAGTAAGTCAAGAGTAATTGAGTAATTATCAAATACTCAATTATCAACACAATACAAAAAAAATCGAAACATCTGTCAACTAGTTTTAACAAAAAATATAATATTTCATTCACTATACGCACAATATTATTTAAAACAACATAAACTTGTTATAACAGCGTCACACTAGTTGAACACATACAAACGGACATCCGACACGAGTTTCTTATTAAATTATAAAGAAAATAAACCGGTAAAGGATAAACCAGATAGTTTTAGAAGACTACTATTTTTTGTGCAAACTTTTGTAAAGGATACCTTTTAAAATTGATCGTGTTTTAGTTAGGGGAAGCCAGCGGAAAGGAACGCCACGCGCCTATCCAGGTGGGTGTGATTTTTTTGTTCTGTGCCTTATTAGAAAAGGAAATGACTTCAAAAGGCAATTTCTTTTAAGGGTCTGTTGAATAAGACAAAAAATAATTAAAAGGAATTTAATAATTCAAGTGTTAAAGAGGAAGAAGTATTTCTTATGATTACTTTGTTATTTTTTAATTGGGGTTGGTGACTTATAGATATTATATTTGGGTGTTAATTTTTAATAATGAGTGTTGAATATCTTTTGTACGTGATTTAATTATTTTATATTTAAAGACTGTTTCCGTACTAGGGGCACAGCTAGGGGCCCCTCTGCCACGGGGACATTAACAGACAATTTAAAATTGAAGGAAACACGAAATACATCCAGGCTCATAACGCTAATTTGTGGATCATACAAATAATAATCTTGCAAAGGATTCTTATCACGACGTCACTCGGAATTTTTACTTTTTATACGATTTTGTTAGTTCATCCTTCATCATATACCAATCCGTCTGGCCAGCGTGGTACTAATAAGCCAAGTACCCCTCCGTTACGGGAGGAGGCCCGTCACTGCAGTGGTACATTAACGGGCTGTTATGACTTCTGTCATTAAATAGGACATGACGCTTCCCTTGTACTTAATCTATTCGAAAACTAAAAAAGGAAAAATTGTACGTAAAACCCTATAGCAATGTCTATACTCAACTTTCAACTCGTCCCAGTAAGTAGAAGAACATTATCATAACAGCCCACTGCAGGAACGGGCCTCATCCCGTGTTGGAGGGATACTTGGCCTATTAATACCACGCTGACCAAACGGATTGGTATAGGGTTTAATTTCAAGTTTTCCTTCTTTTTATTTCGTAAAGATAATATTCACGGACAGTCCCTTAGTCGGTTTTTACGACACCCATGGGATGAGATGGGGTGGTGACATATTGTATTCTTACTCCGTCACCACACGGAGAAGACAAGAAGGACATTATAATGATACATAATAAGTAACTGATAAATCGATTGATACATTCATTTGCGGAAATAGGTCGCAGTAGTTTTATTTTATGAGCTACACTTGTTAGGTCACACTGTCAACAGATCTGACGCCATAGACAATAAATTATATTGTCTATGTCGTATTTTTATTTGATAGCAACACCGGCTGATATATCGTTTCCTACGATAACTTGTGACTTTGAAAAATATGAAATAGGAATTATTTATTGGCATTTGTTTTATGATACTGATGTTAGAAGGGTTATGTTTTAGTGTATGTATGTGTCCTTTTATTTGACACCTAAGAACTGGATGGGTATTAAAAATTGACGTGTTATTAACTAATCAAAATTGTGCTTACTTGCACACACACATTTCCTAAAATATAGCCCGTAAATATAAACAAGAAAAGTAGTGGTTCTGTTTATTTTACCCGTAAGGGTATGAAATGAAAGACCGTGGAATAACATGTCAGTTTTATACGTCGTTGAGATAGGCAGGTATATTGCAAACGCAGTGAAGGAAGTGCAATTCACCAACCAGGAGAATTGATCAATCGAAATAATTTGAACTTTTCAAACATAAAATTGGATACAAATTTAAATGCCTATCTATCTATCCGCCGCCTTCAACACGTTTTACCATACGTTAGGTAAGCCCTACTGTGGTAAACCTAGACTAGCCATGCTGGCAGGAAGCCGAGGACTGTTGGTTCTAACCAAGGTTCATGCGTCAGTGAACATACACAAACTGTATATAATATGTAAGTAAAAGTATTAATCATTTGCGAAAAGAAGGATGTTTATTAAAATAAACAAATCCATTGTCTTTTAATCTTAAATAATGTGTCATGTATTCAATAATTGACGTAATCTTAAAAACATTGTCAAAGAGGTAGCCATATTAATAAATAACTGGTCGAAGATAAACATGTCGATTACAGAACAATGATAATTTAAAAAATAATATAGGATAATTTTATTTAATTTACATTTGAATTTAATAAATACAATTTTATTGACCTTCGATTCTGTAAATTATTTTTATTGCTGCCTTGCCCATCGCGGTTGGCATTTTAATTTTACAAAAGGTCAACTGCATTGGCCATTTACAGGTTAAAAACAAAAAACAGCGCCTAACAACAATGTTAGAATTAATGCTGATCTGACACATTTAAAGAAAATTGTAACTGAATATTTGTTTTAACATTTTATATTACTCGTCTAGAATAATATCATTTGTTGTTAAGTAGTCTTGTACTTACTACATTAACATGTTTATTCATTTATATGTGACAGCTTAATGACAGTAAGTACATATGCATACTCAAATTCTCTAACCAAACTCATTTAAGGTGCCATCTAGTAAGACCTACAACGTGCTAGATAAATATATGTTATGAAAATATTGGCTAACATCATAAAGACAAATGTTTAATTTTCTGACAATAAACCAGCGCAATAATAAAACAATAGGCAATCACTTCTATGTGGAACATTCCCATGCGTGAAATATCTATTCCCATTTGTACCACTAATGTGACATACAGTTATGGTTGACGGAACTGTACAGTTAACTGGTTATTCCCATAAATAATAAAATTTGAGGGTTTCTATATAAAATTAGATGTTATAAGAAATTGGTGCAGATGTCCATGTTTCTCAACTAACCGAAACTGTATACTTTTAGGGGTCACTTTTACATATAAAAAACCCATATTTTAATTTGACAATTTCTTATGCATTCAACATTTAATACTGCTCCAAATATCACTGTAAACGCTTTTCCAGATGCAGCAATGGATGCCAAACCACGACTGTGGTTGTAGGTATTTTTATCGAGAGGTCTGGTCTATTCTGATCTAGGTCTTGCAAATTCAGGGCAACTTAACGACATGCGTCCCTGATTGACAAACACAATAATTGTGTTTGTGACATTAGGTATGGATGAGACCACTCTCATCCATACCTGCTGTTAAACTCCACAGTTTAACAGCAGAAGAGGAACCTGTTCGTTTCATCACGATGTGGTATAAAGTTAAGTTTATTGCCTATAAAACCCTTTTTTTTTTTCAGAAAAAGTATTGTTATCTTATAAATATGAAAAGTAAGTACCAATTTTTAAAAGAGTATTGCCAGATTATGCTCAACTTCAATGCGAATTTAGAGGTTGCTTGCAGACAAAACCTTCTGTCGTTCGTAAGTGATAAAGATAAATTAATTCTTTAATTTATTTTAGTATACGGAACCCACAGATATAAGCACCGTGTCGTACTTATTCGTTTTTTGTTAGTAAATGAGGCAGAACGTGTGAATTTGCTCGTAACGCTCATAATGTTAACGACATAAGTAGGTTTATGAGAATAAAACATTGTACAAAAAGGTAGGTTAATTTTTAAGGTGTTTCTTTGCTATAAAGTCCCACTACAAAGCGCGGAGCGGTAGGTACAAGTTCTTGAAGCAAATTTTACATAAGATATAATATTATTTTGTATGCCTCTATGTGACCGAGTTAAAGTATACAAAGATACCGACTGAAAAAAGTTAATGAATTTTAGTTGATTAAACATGATTATTTATTGAAAAATTGTTATCTCTGCCAGGGATTTAAATCCGAGAATTCGTTCATGGCAGAATGACCTGCCGAAATAATTTATCATAACAGCCCATTAATTTCCCACTGCAGGGACGGGCCTCCTCCCATGACGGAGGGATACTTGGCCTACTAATACCACGCTGACCAGACGGATTGGTATAGGGTTTCATTTCAACTTTATTGTATAGGTAAAGTAACAAACCCAAGTAATTCTCAAGTTAGCATCATACATTAAATGCAAATCCCCAAATATCGTTAGAACTACAAACTAAAGCATTATCTTAGTCCCTCGCTAACAATTAATCCGTAGCTAATATGTGTTTAGAACACGATTTAACCTCTGAACGTACCTACTTCAGCTTATGGGACCCAAGACACGGGTTTAACTACCAACCTATTTATAGCAAGGATTTAGTTGTATTATGAGGTAACTACGGAGAGACAAATAATTAGTTTAGTTACTAATTAAGGACGGTGACTTGTCGTTTAATATATTGTTACCTTCTACAAATAATCTATTATAAACAGTATCTTTTTTTTCAGTAATAATCACTTTTACACATACCTACATATTCTACGCGTTACTGATCATTAGCACTAAGAAAATAGTGATTAACAAATAGTCAAGAAATTAACAAAACTAAAACAAAATAACAAAATATAAAAGTTTACAGTGCCTCTGAGACTATTTTCAGAGTTTTTTCCAATTCCTCCAAATTGTAATAAAAAATACCACTATTTCCCGTAGGTACCTATCTATTAAATAGGTACTTTTTTATCTAATTTTGATTGGTAAAGTGGCGATTTCTTTTTAAAGTCGTATAATATCCTTGCTATAATAAATTTTGGTACACATACAGAATAAAAATTATAATTATGTATGTGTAGGTACGAATAATTTTACCCAAGATTTATTTAATTTGTGTATTTTTAACCTAAAGTGAAATTATGACAGTACCGCCATCTTACGGCATTCTTGTGTACTCTTTTGATAAGCGATATCGATTTAATGATTCTAGCAGTAAACCAATAGATGGCAGTGTACTTGTTGCAGTTCTTAATGTTACCAGCAGATGGCAGTGTTAAAATGTAAAATGATTCTAAAATTATTTCACTGTTAGAAATGAAATTATTGTAAAAATGTAATAATTATCTAAACTGGATTAATAAATTAATACAAAAGTACGTATGTTCATACAAGTCTTATGTAAATGTCTAAGAACATATTAATTTGTTTTTAGTGTTGGGTAAATTATGTGATATTAAATAAAAACACCTTACTTTTTTGTATGTATTTTAACCTTTTAATTTCATTGTGTTAAATTTGAGGTAGGTTGGCAGGTAGTTTAAATCGAGATAACAGATAAATAAAAAAACTGGTGGAACTGCTGGCGAAAACTAGATTTTTTTAAGAATATGGTATGTGTGCCTAACATTTTACCTGTAGAATGCACAATAAAACAAAGCTAAACATTTTAATTTCAAAATCAGTTATTACAAGGAATTTGAGTAACCAGGTTCGGTTTAATGCCTTCTTGATTTGTGTAAAACCTAAAAATTGCCTTTAAGGGCGTTTACGGGTCAATAATGCAAAATGTTGTCTACTAACCCCTTACTCATAAACGCCTCTTTTTAAATCACTGGTTAGCGAAATTTTTATTATGCAAACCAACCTCATACCAAACAACGTAAGAGTATAAGCTAATAAATCAATTGACTAAAATTTAAGAGGCGTTTATGAGTAAGAGGGTTAGTAGACAACATTTTGCATTATTGACCCGACCGTCTTTAAAAAAAGCAATAAAGTATTTGTACAACACACTCTCAAGGTGATGGTTTACTCTTTAGAATACTCTCCAAATTTTATTTCTATATCCTCCTCATTATGTTTAGTTTCCCTAGCTCATCTCAGAAATGCCATGAACTAATTATATTCATTAGATAAAACGTACATTAGATAAAACTGATCTGATTGCACAATTACCATTCACCGTGAGTTAAAGGACATTGACCTGTGTGGTTCTTATTGAGTTTCCCGTGATCCAGATTAATTAAATTATGTGGGTCGCATCGTATCTAACCTACAACTTGCGTACCTGCCTATTTGGGTTCCCTATTTTTCTGCGAAAGTTGTTGGTTCGATTTTTATTCTATCGAACACGGTATCGCGATAATTCAGTAGTAAGATGTTATATTATATCGATGCTTTATTAGTGCGACGAAAAATTCTGTTGCGAAAAACCTTACAGTGATTGCTTGTTGGTTCGATTAAAAAAAAATAAAGCGTTCCTAAAATAGGGAACCCGTCTATTTATAGGCTTAGAGGCTTGTATTCTTATGTGGTTCTACTGTAAGTAGAACAACAAAAATAACAGAATTCTGTCATTCCTTGCCCTAAAGGAGAAAAAAGTTTTTTTTTCTAATTTACCTACATCTAAGGCCACTTCCAAATTGTCCCTAAAGATATTTCAACAAAATTTAGTAAGTACTAGCTGATGCCAGCGGCTTCAGCCGTTGTATAGGTAGCTAAAATGTTATTCTACACCCTAAACTACCTATATTCCAAATTTCATCAAAATCCATTCCGTAGTTTTTGCGTGAAAGAGTAACCAACATCCATCCTCACAAACTTTCGCATTTATAATATTAGTAGGAAGTAATGTTAATGTCAATAAATATTATTCATTTACATCACTCCGTGAAAATCACCCAACTAAATAAAATTAAGATGATGAGAGATGATAAGAAAAGAGAAGGTTTTTAAAAAACTATTTCATAAGAAAATACACGACAAAGTAAGCAAGATATTATTCACGGATAGTCACTTATTCGGTTTTTACGACACCCACGGGATGAGATGGGGTGGTGACATTTGTATACTTACTCCGTCGCCACACGGAGAGTAATATCGTGTCCGTGAATATTATCTTTACGAAATAAAAAGAAGGAAAGCTTGAAATTAAACCCTATACCAATCCGTCTGGCCAACGTGATATTAGTAGGCCAAATATCCCTCTGTCACGGGAGGAGGCCCGTCTCTGCAGTGGGACATTAATGGGTTGGTATGATGAAGTAAGTAAGTACATAATAACGTAATAAAATAAAATTCAAGATAAGCCAATGTTCTCATCAATAATTTAATTCAGTACGTAACACACCTGCTTTCAACTCAACTTATTTCTCAATATCAGACCCAAAAAGTTATTTAGTTCTAATAAGACCATTTTATTCAGAACCATCCACTATCTAATACCAAGAAAACTACTGAAGCTTTTGCCAAAACTATTTAAATGATCCGAGCTCTTGTTATAATGGTCGTTTTACCATCTATTTTCTTGTAAACGATATTTTCGTTGGCCTCCATTGGTGTATAAAGTGATATTGTAATGAAACATTGGCTTTGACAGTTGATACCTTTGACACTTGTGACAAGGGGAATATTATATACCTACTGAAGTAAATATAAAGATGATTGGAAGTTTAATATTGATTGTTTTGTAATGGCGTCGATTATTTTACCTTTTGATGTTGTAAGGATTGGATTACGCGGCTAAAGTTAGTTAAGTTTGTGGTTTGGAGCTCTTTGTTGATAACTCTTTGGTCGTTTTAATAATATTTAAAATATTCACGGAAATCTCTACACAGCGCCATCTGTTCCAAAAGTAAGCTAGGCTTAACCTGCTTGTGTTATGGGTAACAGAACAACGGCAACAATAATTCACTGATTGACTAAGACACAATAGTGGTTCATACCATCCTGAAATCTCAATTAAACGTACATTAATTTAAAATGCTTGGTCACTAATCCATTCATACATTTTTTTTGTACCATAGGCGCTTGAACTTTAAGAACTTTCTTTTTTTGCAATTATTTCATAAAAAAGTTAAGTTTAGGACAAAAAAACAAAAAAACTGCACTACTCAGCTACAATTTTTATTATGTGTCTATCGTCATAGTTATTGGTAAGTATTATGGCAAAAAAACTAGGTACTACGAAATTTATCCATCTGTGGACACAAATGACGTAATACTAAAAAAAGTCGAAAAAATTTTAATTTTTCAATGAAGTACCTGTCATGTGACCTACTTAGCATTTTTATTTTTTTTAATATTTTTTATAGAACCGCTAATAGTTCAACTATCTGCCAATGCAGGGTTATCCACTACTTACGGGACACCCTGTATAACCACTACGCCTCAGAGGTCGTCATATTTTGAGGTCTGGTTCATTCCATGAGGCATAAAGCAGAGATAGGCACAGAAATTAATCTACATATAAAGTGAGATCGTGCAATGCATAACACCACAGACACAGTACAACCAGTAGTCTATCTCGGCCGAATATTTATTATATATGCCTACTGCTGCGCGGTACGTAAACATGCGATAGGGCTGCCCACCTCCAGCTTTTTAATTACATTTACCTACTTTCCCGCTCGTTACTGCGGCACAGTCGCGCGCGACTGTTTACTCCGCAAAGCCATCGCTATCGTGAGCGTGTAGGTATAACTCGCGTTTCGTCTGTTTCTATGAAGTCGAAATACTGTATATATTTGTACTATGCCACAGACAAGGTACCTACACAATGTGATAATAAATGAATGAATGCTACGGATGATAGTCAGAAAATAGTTTGTGACACTCTATGTAGCATAATAAACTTACCTAACACCACCTGCCAGCTGACCAACAAGTACCACTCAACTTAATATCACAAGTAACAATTTAATATCACAAGTAACACAATGGCACAGTTACAAGATATCCAGGTAGCACAGAAGAGCCTCGAAGAATGTGTGCTGAGGAAGATGGATGAACTCCAGGCCCAACTTCTTAGTAGCAGCGGTGCAAAAGACACGGTGGCTAGGGTGGCAGAGGAGTTCCGGACATTCCGTGAGTTGACCTGCAGCATGCTAAGTCTCCTTAGGAACCAGATCACCGAGTGCAGTCAGGCCATTGATGCCATCGAGACCCGGCAACGTAGGAAAACCCTTATCTTTTCGGGTGTTCCAGAAGGACAGAATGAAGATACTGCAAAGGTAATTCTTGGTGTCTTTCATAGTAAAATGGCCCTCAAAGACCTCTGCTCCAGTTCCATTAAAGTTTGTCATCGCATTGGACACAAAGAAGGTGATCGTCATCGCCCTGTATTAGTCAAGGTGGCGAGTGCTGACGTCAAAGCAGCTGTGTGGAGAGCGAAGACTAAGCTGAAGGGGTCTTCTATTGCCGTTAAGGAGTTTCTCACTAAGACACGACAGGCAATTTTTACAAAAGCTAAGTTGCACTTTGGACTGCGAGCTTGTTGGACGCGGGATGGCGTCATTTTTGTACGAGTTTCTAATGGAACTCGTCATAGGGTGACGTCGTTTGAAGATCTTAGCCAGCTTATTGACGAGTTTCCTAAAGCATTGTCATCTCAAACTGCTACCAACGCGTAATACTCGTTCGTTACCATTTTCGTTTCATTTCATTCATTGTTGTCTTGTTGTAATTAATTGTATGTTCTTGCTTTTGTTTTTGTGAAGTTATTATGCCTGTTACCCACATATTAGTTTAATAAATTTTTCTTGTAGTATGTAGCATAATCATAATTTATTAATAGGTTAGTTTTAAAAGTTTCAAGATAAATGCTAAACCATTTTTGTAATATATGTCATTACTGTCAAATGTCACTCACTCAATGTTCCGTTCGGAAACTTATAATCACAGAACATTTATACTCAAAGCTTATAATTGAACAAGTAACTGTAAATATAATGTTGATAGTATTTTGTGCACAGATTAGATTTTTAGTGTTATTGTTGTAGATTTTTAATCTTAGTTTTCTTTTTCTTTTTGTTTTATGTCTTTGCTTAGGATCAAATGTTGTAAATATCCATGTTTTATAGTTATTGATTATTTTATGTGTTATTTGTAAATACAATGTCGGTTGGCGGGTGGTGCAGAGCCATCATCAGTATCAAGTAAGCGACTCGAAATATTAATATTAATATATATTATATTTATTGATTTTATATATAATTATTCTTCCTATTATGTTATCGTCAGATAACTCTTCCTTTTATTCTGCCTCTGACAATTCAATGGGTGAAGATAGTTTTCTTTCTGTGGGTGACACGATTGGTGATGCACTACGCGATAGCTTTAACAAAAAGGGTAACAATATGTTTAATGTTTGTCATATAAATGCACAAAGCGTGCCTAGTCACTACGATGACCTCCTTGAGGCCTTTACTAATACTGACGTTCATGCCATCCTGATTTCCGAGACCTGGCTCAAGCCTCATCTTCCTTCCACTCTTTATTCTCTCTCTGAGTTTGTTCTTATCCGTAATGACCGTTCAGATAGGAGAGGAGGAGGAGTAGCTATCTATTTACGCAGTAATCTTTCGTACAAAATTATTACTTCTTCTCCTACTAACCGTCAGGTTACTGCCGAATACCTTTTTTTAGAGGTTTGTGTCGGTGGAGCTAAAGTTACTTTGGGTGTTGTTTATTGTCCCCCATCTACAAATTACTTCACTGACCTTGAGGCGGTTTTAGAATCTTTGGGTTCGGAGAATACGCATCATATTATCATGGGTGATTTCAACACTGACCTATCTAATCCTTCATCACGTTCCCATAAACTTACCCAAGTCATTGAGTCTGCTAGTCTTCATGTTCTCCCATTACAAGCAACTCACCATAATACAAATGGACAGGATACATTGCTGGATTTAATTATTACATCTAACCCTTCCTTAGCTTCCTTCTATGGCCAACATCCTGCTCCTGGTTTTTCCCATCACGACTTAATTTTCCTCTCCTATTTGTTGAAACCACCTAAGGTCGTACCTAAGGTCATGCACAGGCGTTGTTTTGCGCGAATTAATGTAGATACATTGCGAAGGGACGCTTCTGATGTTGACTGAGAGCCGCTAATTCAGGCTGATACTATTGACGCTAAAATCGAGTTCTTTAATAAAACCGTTGTAAGCCTTTATGACAGACATGCGCCAATTAGGAAAATAAAACTCAAGCGTCCGCCAGCGCCTTGGATGACGGCAGGAATTCGAATGGCAATGAGACGTAGAGACCGTTCTTTCCGCAAGTTCCGTAAAGAGCGGGATGATAACAACTGGGCAAAATTTAAGGCTCACAGGAATCGGTGCAATCAGATGATACGTAACGCAAAACGCCGATATATCCACGATAATATTGCTAGTAATTCGCCTACTAACATTTGGAAGTTTCTTGGTACCCTCGGTATAGGTAGAAAACGTCACACAGATCTTCCAAAAGGTATTAATATAGATGATTTAAATAAACACTTTCTGGGACCCAAAGTGCGTGTTGATTTGACAGTGACTCAAAGTGTCAATCTCATCTCTGCACTTCCTAAACATGACAACAAGGCTTTTTTATTTTCTCCAATACCACTAGGTGACATCAAAAAGATTATTCTGTCAATAAAATCTGAGGCGGTTGGGTGTGACAACATTAGTCGCCGTATGATTGTACTTATAGTCGATGAGCTTCTTTCTTCTATCCACCATATCATAAATTTTTCCCTTGAATCAGGCCAATTTCCATCCATTTGGCGTAAAGCCTTTGTACGTCCGCTACCTAAGATAGCAAACCCTGCTCTACTTAGCGACTTTCGGCCAATTTCTATCCTCCCTTTTCTTTCCAAGGTGTTGGAGGCCACTGTGCACCGACAACTGTTCAGGTTTGTTAACTGTAATAACATTCTCTCACCATTTCAATTAGGATTCAGACCTGGACACAGCACGGTCACTGCTCTACTGAAAGTCACTGGTGATGTCAGAGCGGGCATGGAGGGTGGGATGGTCACAGTTTTAGTTTTGGTTGATTTCTCAAACGCCTTCAACACCATTCATCACGATATTCTGCTTTCCGTACTCTCCCATCTTAAGATGTCCCCTGGGGTATTGGATTGGTTTTCCTCATATCTTCGGGGGCGCCAGCAGTCAGTCTGTGTGGAAGGGACTTATTCTGGTTGGGGTAATCTTGATGCAGGCGTCCCTCAAGGCGGTAAACTTTCTCCTCTTCTGTTTTCTTTATTCATAAATTTTCTAACACAACATCTTCAATGTGAGTATCATCTGTACGCTGATGACCTGCAGCTTTATACACAAGTGAGGGTGGAGGATCTTCCTGTGGGGATAATTAAAATTAATCGGGATCTGGAGGCTGTCCGAACGTGGTCTAACATGTTCGGTCTGGCAGTCAATCCCGGAAAATGTCAAGCCATTGTGATAGGGAGTCCTAGAATGAATTGTAGAATGGATTTAAATGTATTACCACAAATTATCTACGATAAGTGTGCCATTCCACTATCTGAGTCTGTTAGGGATCTGGGATTGCACATTGACACGTCTTTTAGTTGGCAGACACAAATTAAAAATCTTAGCCAGAAAATCACGGGGACTCTGCGGGCTCTGTATCGTTTAAAAAAATTTCTTCCAGCTAGAACTAAAACAATGCTTGTGCAGACCTTAATTTTCCCAATAGTCGACTATTGTGATGTGTGTTATCTCGACCTGAATGCAGATCTCCTCGATAAACTTGACCGACTTTTAAATAACTGCATTCGATTCGTTTTCAATCTCCGAAAATATGACCACGTATCCTACTTTCGACAGGAGCTGGGATGGTTACCAATTCGACAACGTCGTAACGTGCGAACAGTAACTTTACTGTTCAATTTGATGAATTCTCCTAACGCTCCTTCTTATTTAACGTCCAACATACAACTTCTCTGCTCTAACCACAATAGAGCACTTCGTTCTTCCAATAATCTTCTCCTCTTATGTCCTTCTCACAGTTCCAGTCTCATTCATTCTTCTTTTTATGTTAAATCAATTCTTTTATGGAATGCCCTACCCCTCGAAATCAGGATGTCAACGAGTCTTGTTAGTTTTAAAGTTAAAGTTAGAGAATTGTTTGATAAGAAGTCAGCAGAATAAATTATAACTTTTTCTATATTTATATGTGTATCGACTCTTATATGTATAATTTATATAAATATTTATACCTTTTTTTTATTATATTATATGTTTATGATATGTGTAGGTTTATATTATCTAAGAAAATCATTTTAAATCTTTTCATCTACCTTCTTAGTATTACTCTGTCTCTGCATCACCCCAAGGTTGACTGGTAGAAAATGCCTTTGGCATTAAGTCCGCCTTTGTGCATCATGTACATGAAGTTTTAAAAAAAAAAAAAAAAAAAAAAATAGATTCACTTGGTGTCGCCAAAATTCAGCAATATTTTCGTTCTGAACTAAGTAAACGCTACTTGTAATGCAGAGATTATTAGTTTTTTTATCTAAAACATAGGAAATTTCTGTATTTTATGTCACATTCATCATAACAGCCCATTAATGTCCCACTGCAGGGACAGGCCTCCTCCAGTGACGGAGGGATACTTGGCCTACTAATACCACGTTGGCCAGACGGGTTGGTATAGGGTTTAATTTCAAGTTTTCCTTCTTTTTATTACGTAAAGATAATTTTCACGGATAGTCCCTTAGTCGGTTTTTACGACACCCATGGGATGAGATGGGGTGGTGACACACTGTATTCTTACTCCGTCACCACACGGAGAATCTATGCTTCACCTACATTGAAACCTCATGTGCGAAACCTCAGCTGGACAAAGGCTTAAATACCTATTGCTTTTCTTATTACTTTTAACATCGCTTGTACTCCTGGGCATTCTTCGTGAAGATTACACGTTAATCTTTACATTTAAGTACACAATCTTGTACGTGACTTTGTAATAACAAATAGAAAAATAGGTTAAGCAATATAATATGTTTTTGAAAAAACAAAAATATAATATTTAAAAGCTAATATTTATGATACCACTTTTATGTAAGTAAGTACATAGTAAGTACTAAATGGGAATTGCATCCGAGAATTTCCCATTTAAATATAACAATAATAATTAATGTTTTTTTGCTTAAGACGGTGTAGCTACTAGTGGCGAAGTGTCCATATAACTCGATTCCTACCGGCTTACCTTTGCAAAAACCGCTTAGCATTGTCTATTAATCAATTATAAATCAATGACGCAACATCCACTCAATACAAAATAATATAAAACAAAAAAGTATTCTCTTACGTAAATCGCAATAATAATTACAGTAATAATAATTTTCAATATAATTATTTACGTACTCATAACGCCATCTTGTAATTAAAGGTTGTCAACTAACAACTTGTTATGGTTCAGTCAGAGAGTACTTAAAGCGCGCATGCGCGGAGCGCAGTAAGCCGGTCGCGAAATTAGGAATCCAGTACAACAGACTGTACGGAAATCGTACGGTCACGTGACACTTTGTATTCGTCGATCTAAGGTACCATATAAGCCGGTGGCCATCGGCTTATGACAAGGATAAAAGATACAACTACAACATTGCGAGAGCGAGAAAGCACTATTGCAACCAGTGGACCGACCAATTGTAACGAAGTTTCATTTCATTTCACGTTAAGTACTTAATTTGCCATTGACATTCCTTTGTTTTTATCAATTATTTAAATCTGATAGAAATCAGCCTTTCTTCTGAATTTTTAGTTTTTAATTATATTTATTTGTTTTTATATTTTTATACGGCTTGCGTCTTGACTTTGGCAGAATCATCGGTAAACGATAGGACCATTTGAAGAAAAAACAGATATTTGTATTTATTTTCTGCAAATAGGTTATAAAATTCGCTTTCTTGTTTAAAGTAGTAAAATTTGTATGTTTAATTATTTATGATTGTGTATTATGTGTTGTGCATTGGTTGACTTTATTTTTGTCGTAGTGCGTTGGGATCCTATGGAATATTTTTGTAAGTACTTGTTTGTATTGTTTTCAGCAAATTTAATAGTTTGTTGTTATAAGGGACAGGTTAATAGTGTTATATTATATTGACTATCCTATTATGTGATGTGCGATAAAACATCATTCTCGAAATTGAATTATAAATATAAGAAACGCCGGCGCTGTGGATTTACGAAACATTTTAATACAATTATCTCATTTCGATACGTATAAGTAAGTGGCTTACAGACAGTATTCTCAGATTCTAAAAGTAAGTAAGTAGGTATGTAGAATCATTTAGGATATAGCAATATAAACAATTAATCTAATTGATCAAAGAAGTCTTCCAAACAGAGAAACATTTTCGTATTTTAAGTTTATGAGTTCGGGACAACTAGGTAAAATCGAAACATTTTCTCACGAATACCTATGAACTACAGAATAATAGTAATATAAAGTAGAACAAAAGTCCACGGAATCTTCGGCTTCCCTTTTATAAAAATCCACCCTTCGCCACTGGTAGCTACTAAAATACCAAAAACAAAAAAGAATAATTTAAATTCAGAAACAAGTGACTGACTTCTGAAAAAACAATCACTAAAAACAGTATTAATTACGTCGTCCTCTATTTAAAGTCGGGTAAAACCGACTTATCTTTGCAAAAGTACGTTCAAATCCCGAATAACAACTAAATCGATGGCCTACATTTCGCGTATAAATAAAAACACAATTCTTTGTACCTAAAAACACAATACCTACCTGAATCCACAAACACATAACGTATGTAAGACCTCATCTAGTCTTGTTCACAACGACAGGGATTTATCTAGGTCAAGGATGCTCCTAGAGGATAGCCTGCGAGCCACAGAATAATAATTTATACAGTTGGTCGACGGAGACTTCTTGAGGGGTCCTACTATAAATCTAACTTCTTAATAAAATCTTACTAATATTATAAATGCGAAAGATTGTGAGGATGTATGAATGGATGTATGGAAGTTTGTGAGGATGTTTTGAATTGAATTGAATTGAATTTGCTTGCAACCACGCCGCGCCGCCGAGACTTCAAGCAAAATAAAGTATGCGAGTTAATCACCCGTTTATTTAATATTTATATTAACGAAACCCGATTGATCAAAAGTTATGATTTCTACTATTGTAGCTATATAGTATACACCTAAACAAGTCTATCTTGTAAATCTATACTTGCGAGCAATGAAATTAGGCCATCTTTTAAATTTGATCCTATTGTCTATTTGTTTAGTTTTTTTTTATTTTCTGGTAATATTTTTTTAATATTTATATTTTTATATTAGGCTTTTAATTTTACATAAAACATTGTAAGTAACTTATTATAGTAATAAGTACCTTATTTTTATCAAACGTAATCTCCCATTAAAAATTAGCACTTTTTTTCAAGTGGCCTAATTTTATTGCACGCCAGTGTACTTCACTTTTTATACAATGATTGGCAATCACGGCAGGCTTGCCAATGGTTTGGCTTATGCTAACTTGTTTCATAGTAATATATTTGTCACATATTCACAAAACGCTTTCTAGTCTTACTAAGTCGAACTTGTACTATGTATAATGATCACTAGACAGCGCAGTTAACACTTGTTTAAAACTGAATGTTGCAAATCCCTCATGCTCATGGTCACAAAGATTAGCATTGGAATAT
Organism: Schrankia costaestrigalis; assembly: GCA_905475405.1. Classification (NCBI taxonomy): domain Eukaryota; kingdom Metazoa; phylum Arthropoda; class Insecta; order Lepidoptera; family Erebidae; genus Schrankia; species Schrankia costaestrigalis. The sequence goes on along the minus strand of FR997843.1, from coordinate 8,298,730 downwards.
ATCAAATAAACAATAAACATTTAATTCAAATCAGTAGAACCTTAATTGTTTATTAAAAGTGTAGCGTATTTTTACATTTATTTGTATTTGAACATAGCATAAATCGTACATTTCTAAAATCCCAACACTACAGAGCTTAAATCTTTACTGCAAAATGCCAGCCTCTTGCTTTACGAGATTCATAAACCTACAACACTGGAGGTTAGAGGTTAGAGCATGCTATAAATTTGACCAGTGCTGTTTTGCTTGTCAACTGAGAGAAATATGGGGTAGGCAGAAATGTTCTATGTTCATGTTGAAGTGTTATGTTTGTTTGTTTGTTATAGTTTCGCTTGCTAGTTGTTTTACTGTTTATTTCTTGGTTAGCAATGCTAGGGTATTTAGTGTCTCTTATCGCTCAACTGGATCGGTACGGTACATAGTACATACTATTAACAATTAGGTAATTATTTACGAAATTTACTAGTTTTTTTAAGGTTTACTGATAATTTATATGTAACACTAGTTAGTTCTATTAATTTTCGGTCATAGTACAGTCAGCATCAGCATCATAATATTTCGTAGCAGACAAGGTGACCAATATTAAAAAATAATTTAAAATGTCAAAAACTTCTATACGCTACTTACAAGTAATCATTTATATCTGAACATTAAACATAAGTATCGACTGTTTACTCATTTGATCAATAAATGTTGAGATATTAATGTTCACGAGTACCTACAAGGCTTAGCTAGTGTCTGCCTACTGTCGTGGGTAGACGGCGTGAATATAATACTAATTTCAGTTGTTAATTGAGTTTCGACATTGAAATCTCACAGTCCAATTCTAAATAGCAGCCAACCAAAGCAGTCAAAGTGTAAACAACAATAAACAAACACTTTGTAAAACATAATTCTTAATAGAAAATAAAATGATACGATCGTCAAGTAAGAACCCACCATTTTATTTGTGTTCTCACCATTAGAAAACTGATTTCCCTGTATATACTTATTTACTCTGTGGAAATTATAACGCGTACGCTTTATGCACCAGCTGCTATAACGTTATAACATATTATAATTGAATTATTTTAAATTATTCAAAATTAGCAGTTTACATTTATATGTGTGTTATTTCACGCTTAGTTATGTGTTAATCTGTACATTAATAAATTATATGTAACTGCTACTGCATAACTGCTTAGGTAGGAAAACATGTGTGCTGCTATCGTATATAGGGTAGTGGTTTCGATTCCTGGACCAGATAAAGATTTATACCTGGATGTTCTTTGCGTTCGTTAATTTCATCTGTCTTCGCGCCACGGGTCTCGATCCCTAGAGCTTCTTTGAAAATCACTCCCACAAAAAAATGGCGTCTACGCGCTCGTAGGAGTAAGAATACATGGTGTCACCAACCTATCTCACTGACGGCTTTCGTAAAAGTCGACTCAGAGAATGCTTACAAAAATAATTCATATCAATCAATCAACTGGGCGTGTGTGTATCGTGAGTGTTTGGCGTTCTGTGAGCAGATGGATGATCGTTGAAATATCTGTTTATAATATTAATTTAATTTATTTAGAATTGATTCCTTTTATTTTAAGTACACGTTTGTACCTGCGCGTACAATAAACTATTGTTTCACGGCGCATTGGCGCCTCGGCTCTGTCATGCCGTGAAATTTAATTTAAATAAATAAATAATAAATAAATAATAAATAAATAATAACTGGCCTTTTGCAGTCCACAGCTGGTCATAGGCCTCTTCCAACACGCGCCACACTTTTGTTTTTACCTAAGTAGACCAAATAAAAAGACGATGTTAGATTTTTTTGCTTACTCAAATAATACCGCGTGACGTTAAGGGGTAGTAGCATTTTGTATCCCAACAATTTCTGCCTTTAACGTTTATAACATTATCAAAGCATATTCCACGTACGTTTTATAAAATATCAATTAACGTAGTGTACACATGATCGCTTTTTCTACCATCATATTTCACGGTCGGTGCGCCGAACGGAATATCAGTGGCAAACCGTTGTGTAACAGAGGTAACTGGAGTTAATTATCTGTGGAGTGCTATCGACTTAATTGTGTGAATGGAGCATACAAGATTTAATGAAACGTTCGATGTTTGAAATTTATACGTGGAACGGAATAATAGATGTATTATCGATGTTATTTTGTTTCAGAACTGTTTTGACATATATACACATGTCAAAACTGTAATGACCGTTATTGGGTGAAGTTTGTATAAAAATAAAACAAAATTATTATTTAGGTGGCAAAATTATCTTTCTTTCATCGTTTAAATGAACAACTAGGGATCATGCATGCCCTGTGTCGCAGAGACTTTCACAAACATCAATTTAACGAACACAAAGAACTTCTTCAAACTTCAATCTTAGGACTGGAACCCGCGACCTTTTGCACACCAGCCACTACCACGACCTCCGGGCCACCGAGGCTGTTACAAAGTAACATTTAAGAGCATTTAAATAGGTACTATAGATTACTAAATAGTTTTCATATCTGCTAAAACAGGTCCACTGGTGGACTATCGGGTCTGTGTGCTATGTCACACAGATCTACAGGAGAACCAAGGTGATCGACACAGTGCGTAAAATTGCCTTATAGGTAAAGTGGCTATAGGTAGTAAGTAGTACGATACGCATTTCCTAATAATAAAATGAAACATAATAAAATACATCGTTAATCGTAACGAAAACAAAAAAATACCATTATTGTTAACAACAAACACTTTTTTAACTCTAAGTCGAAGTAAGTACCTAGACCTACTTACTAGAGTTAAAAAAAGTACTTTTTGTTGTTTTTGATCAATAATCTCTTGTAGATATTATTTTTTTATCAACAATATCTAGTAAATACTAACCTAGTGCTATAAAAAAAACAAAAGTTTTCAAATCAACTGTAATATCAATTATTTTGATCAAATTGTTGTTTCTGATGTAAATGTTTCAACGTTGATTCCCCTTTCCAGGTCATAATTCGAGCCGTTACCGCCGACTTATAGTAACCGACAAAAACTAAATTTTACAGGAGAAGGTTTTTTTTAAATATTATCACCAATAATGGTGATATCGAACTGAAATTTAAAATACAGTTATGATTTTTGAAGCTTTATTTAAAACAGTTAAAAAAAATTTTGCGGCTGTTTTTATAGTAAGTGGCAAAATTTTGATGAACAGTGTAGGTTGCCATAGCGAGTAGTGTCACTTACGCTACTATTCCTAGATAATTACGCAACTTACGATAGTATTAGTTATGTCGGTTACTTTAAAAAATAAAAAACTGTTGTGCCAACGATAAATTTAGCACTTGCTATAACTTCTTAATTAGTGTATTTCCCACCCTTTTTTCGACAGACTATGATCCGTTATAGTTCAAATTGTCGTTTGTGATAAAAAACGTTATTTAGGTAAAATTGTCGCTTACGATAAGTCGGCGGTAATGGCTCGATATTTAATTTTAATCATTGTTTAAATATCGCATAAGAAAACGTATTATGTAACAAACATCTACGTACATGAAGTACCTTAATTAAAATATCTAGGTACCTATTAATAAGCAAGTAAAGCACACATAACTAAAATAATTTCCGACTACCCTCAAATACCAAAACAAAACATTCTGCATCACACAAACGAAAGTGTCACACAGTTATTCTATAGATATACAAATTTCGAATTTAGAACTAGGTGTCCGTATATAGTCAGGGAGTCAGTAAGGAGATCTGTTACCAACATCTCCCGTACTATAATAGTACAGTGCTGTAGAGAGGCATTACATTTATGTAAAAGGTGTATCTAAAGTACTTACTGTTAAGTACTCTTTGCTTGCGAAAGTCTGGCATTTTATGTATTTGTATTATTTGTGTGTTGTGCGCTAGACGACCCCACTGAATTATATAATTTGACACTTTTGTATTTTTAGGGTTCCGTAGCCAAATGACAAAAAACTGAACCCTTATAGATTTGGCATCTCTGTCCGTATGTCACAGCCATTTTTGTAAATAATTTGCCGTAAATTGATGTATGTAGTTATCAAAATTATTATTAAAATGTTACGAAATTACTTGATCGAAAAACATGTCAAAAATTCTTAATAAATTGGACTGTGTATGCAATTGATTGTGTAGGTATTGAAATTGGAATTTTATTCTGTTTTCTGATTGCAGCCTGGTGTTATTAATTGTCTTAAACAATTATAAAATTAATCCAATGTTACTATGATTATTTTCTATTTTTTTTAATGAATAAAAGTAAGATACTTTATTTTTGTAAAGTGTTTAACTTTATTTAAAATTCAAAGCTCAGCTAATTATTTTTATACTTAAATCCTTTTTTTTGACATTTTCGAATGCCTTACAAATATTTTTTTCTTACTTAGGTACTAATAAAGTTGTTATTAGAACGAAATTATTTGGTAAATATTTAATTACTTATTAAATTATAATATTTTAAGTTAATACCTATTATTTAAAATGCCCGTAAGATGAACATGTTTTTAGTCATCATAACAGCCCATTAATGTCCCACTGCAGGGACGGGCCTCCTCCAGTGACGGAGGGATATTTGGCCTACTAATCCCACGCTGGCCAGACGGATTGGTATAGGGTTTTATTTCAAGATTTCTTTCTATTTAATTTCGTAAAGATAATATTCACGGATAGCCCCTTAATCGGTTTTTACGACACGCAAGGGATGAGATGGGGAGGTGACATATTGTATTATTACTCCGTCACCACACGGATGTTTTTAGTACTAGGTAGTAAATAAAACATGGTTGAATTTGTTGTTTTCGAGTACGGTGTACACGTCGACATCGCGGCGCCACACCGCTCTCTGTTTTCATTTAGTTTTTACGATGGCAAATAATGTTCAATGTTCCTTCTTGTTCGGAGGGCGATGCCAAATGAAATGTATGAACTGGAAGATGTACGACGACATCCTACTTTAAAATGTATGTAGAATTCAAAGGAAGAAAGGTCCTTAAAATGTATTAGAAGGAAGATAGGTATTCTCGATTAAGTTAAATGTTCTGACGTAATCTATGAAGGGTGAAGTAATATTTTAGGTATATGTTGTTATAGTATGTTAGGTATTCTCCGTGTGGTGACGGAGCAAGAATACAATATATCACCACCCCATCGCATCCCATGGGTGTCGTAAAGATAATATTCACGGCTATCCGTGGTCTATACCCTTAGTCGGTTTTTACGACACCCATGGGATGAGACGGTGTCGTGACTTATTGTATTCTTACTCCGTCACCACACGGAGAGTAATAAACCATTATAATGTAACTCAATGAAGCACATTATAATGACTGTTAAGTCGTAATAAACTTCCGAGTATTTACAAAAACAATTTATTAATTTGTTTGTCGTGCCTGTACTAGCAAAAACAACGATCGAGATGTCCCAATAAAAACTTATTCCGGCGCCACTCGGGCCGGTTTTATTGAATCGATATTTATTTGTAAATAGAATGTAGGTGAAATTATTGAAAAGGTATGTAGTATTGTGGTAGGTCAGAATTATTCTTTAACTGCTTTGATGGTGTGGCAGTCGTGGTGGAAAACAACAGGAGAAAAGGTGGTTAAAAACCTCGTTTCTTCTTTTTTTTCTTTTGCAAGGATCACAGGCTCTTGGTAACTCAGAAGAGTTTATCGAGAACTGTAAATGAGCACCAGCACCGATTAAAGGTCTCTGCACACAGCAGACGGGACGGCGACGCGACGCACGCTGAGCAGTTGTAATGTACTTACTAGATATTACGGACGACACCACACAGAGTCGAGCGGGACGGCTCTGTGTGGCGTTGTCCATAATACGAGTATCTAGTACATTACAAATTGCAACTCCTCAGCGTCGTCCCGCGCCGTCCCGTCCCGCCACGCCCCGCCCGCTTTGTGCAGAGACCTTATGTCCATATTGGTTATGACACTCTTACTGACTTAACCCGCCTTTTATGTCCGGTTGTTTGGAAGAGGTTGTTAGGCAGAATTAAGACGTATGACTGTGTGATAAGAGTATGATAAATATTCTTTATAAGAACGCCATCTAAATTAAAAATATGCCAGTTTGAACACACAGTTAACAATCTACTGTATATTATGTATTCAATCGATTGGCGAGATGGCATAGATTAACGGACGTTTTATAGAAATAAAACATCGACTTATAAATCGATATACGACATCGATTCATCATTAATGTCCCACTGCAGGGACGGACTTTCTCCGTGATGGAGGGATACTTGGCCTACTAATACCACGCTGGCCAGACGGATTGGTATAGGGTTTAATTTCAAGTTTTCCTTCTTTTTATTTCGTAAAAATAATATTTACGGGTAGTCCTTTATTCGGTTTTTACGACACATATGGGATGAGATGGGGTGGTGACGTATTGTATTCTTACTCCGTCACCACACATCGATTGATGGCATTTAATTCTGTCATTCAATCGATTGACGTCCACGACACCCTACCATCGATTGATCAACCAATCGATTGGTGTGATAACAGCCTTAAAAATAGTAGTTCAACCAAAATAATTAAGGAACTTACCCGTTCGCCTGTTGCTCCTGGCCCTCATCAGCATCATTACTGACAATGGACTCTAACATTTGTATCTTAAGCATATTTATTGCGTCACATCACAATACACTTTTATTGACAACGCACTTATCACTTTATTACACATTCACTTATCACACTTATCAGTTTAATGTGAGATTTTACTCTTCACAACAGTTTTTTTTTGATGACCTGTAACAATGAAAAATTACTTTTAGAAACTTATTACACTTTTAAAAGTAAGCTGTCTCAGTCGCGGGTTCGATCAGGACCATTCTTTGTACGATCCTCAAATTATTGTCCTGAGTCTGGATGTTATTCGTGTCAGTTAAATATGTATAAATAAATAATCCTCACACATTCACACATCACCACCTAGCCCCAAACTAAGCAAAGCTTGTACTATGATATGGGTACTAGACAACGGATAAACGTAGTGTGGTGTAGTGGTTTTATAACATGACTGCTACGCAAAGGTCTCGGGTTCAATTCCCGCTCAATGCAAATTTTTGTGTGCATGAACATGATTGTGTGCATTGGTCTGGCTGTTTTCTATGTATAGTATGTATGTATTTACAAAAAAAAAGTACTTTAGTATGTTTATCCGTTGTCTAGTACCCATGGTACAAGTTAGTTTGGGACTAAATGGCGTTGTGTGAATGTGTGATGAATATTTAAAAATTTAAAACTTAATCTAGAAAGGTATATTTTGCGACTCCAAGTCGCAAAATTATAATAGTCATTTTTAAATTGTGTAACCGACAAATTAACCTTACCTTTTTAAATTACTCGAAGGACTAATTACTTCCAATTTGTTTTTTTTTGTTAGATGGCCTATCTACAAAGTTTTTGATCAATGTTAATTTAGACGACTACCTTTCCTTTTTGAAGTATGATTAAAGAAAAGAAATTAATACTAAATTAATTCAAAGCGATCTTCAGAACCAGCGTGGTATTAGTAGGCCAAGTATCCCTCCGTCACGGAAGGAGGTCCGTCCCTGCAGTGGGACATTAATGGGCTGTTAGGATGATCTTTGGAAAGTCTTATAGTATGTTAAGGTTTGATGTTTTGTTTATGGTTGTCAAAAAGCTCAAAAAACGTGTTGTGTGACGGACTAAAATGAGGTATGTCATTACCCCTTTTTGCCCCGTGGAAGTCGCACCAGTCAGAAAAGCTAGAAAAACTCAGCTTGTAACAAATCCTATACCTATCAATAGTCCTAGCCGACGTGGCGACGTGTTATTAGTAGGCCAATACTTCTTCTACACGAATGTCCTTGCAGAGGGCAATAAATAATTAAAAGGATTGAAGATAAAGGCGACTAGGTACACAATAAAGCGAAATTATGCAAAAGGAAAGCGTAGTAACACTACGCGTTGTTTTTATTTAGCTTTAGAACTGTATGGAACCTTGTTTCATATTGGCAACAATTATTTTATTTATTAGTTAATATTATCTGCCAAACTGTGACAACCTATTTCTATTTCTTCTCCGTTTCTAGATTCTCCAACTTTTGCATTAAAATCACCCATAACAATAAAGTTTTTCTGTGTATGGTCTTTTATGCCCGATTTACACATCGACAAGTACAGTAGCGAGTTAAGTAGTATTTTAAGATTAAGTTGATTTAAATAGATCTCCATCCTATTTTTTGGCAAGTTAAGTTGGCGAGACGCGAGAGAGGGGGCTACTTCGTACTTAACTCGCCAAAAAATAGGATGGAGATCTATTTAAATCAACTTAATCTTAAAATACTACTTAACTCGCTACTGTACTTGTCGATGTGTAAATCGGGCATTAGAGCAGATTTAAGAGATGAGTAGAATGACTCGATTTGTAGTAACGAGGATTGTTCGGTAGGCGTGACAAACTGTGACAACCAAGGTATGTATAATGCAACAAGGATCTAAATGAAAGTGGTAGGAAACGAGAACTAGACTGCCAAAACATTTCATTATCATTTTGTAATAGTAATCTTAAATCGATAAGAACACAACAGACAACACACAAAAAAAGCTGTGAAATGTTTCGCGTTAGTTATTGTTTACATTTTTTTGTACCCAAGTACCTGCGCCTACGCCACCCTTATTCTCTATTGTACGATTCCCTAAACCAACTCAAAATTGTCCTTTTCCTACCTGCTCTAAATCACACAGCTAAAGTATTATGTCTGCTTTACAATATTTAGAAAATTTTCGAGAATGTCTGGCAGAGGAGTCCGTTTCTACGCAGTTAATGTGACTTTGACGTTGCATAACCGTTGGCTTAACTTGAAGTACTCTTAAGTATGGATCGTTGCATTGAATTGGCTATGAAATTGCTGTTCGATGAGGAAAGGGAAGTGCGTAGCACTCGACACCACTGACGTAGAAGTTTTGACTTCTCTTTTGGTTTTTTATTAATAAAAATCAATTTTAACCATTTTTTTAAAGTCATCTCCAGGACTAGGGATCACGCTTCGCGGGGACTATTATAAACATCAATTGAACGGACACAAAGAACCTTAAGATTTAGGACAATAATTTGTGAATCGCACGAATAATTAATTGTCCTGCGTGGGAATAGAACCCACGTCCTCATTCGCGGCAGCCGCTTGTTAACTTTACTTATAACACTTAAATCAATAGGCATCTCCTGCTGGAAATTTGATTCTTCAATGTTTTCATGGCGCGCGGTTTTATGTCTTCTTTTGACTTCCTGCCACCTTTATCAGGTCATTCGGCCTGAGGAGACAAGTACAATGAAAAAATGACTACTAAATCTTTCTTTTTTATTGGGCTTAAACCTATAAATTATATTGTAATTAAAAAACTGACTCCACCTAAAAACTTGATTATAATACTGACGCAATTTCCTTTACATTGACTTATTGCAGAAAATCATTTTATTTTAGATAAAATCTAAATTACTCAACTTATTTTGATAAAATATGTTTTTCTGGGATAAATCTGGACGTTTCGACGAACTACTCTTTTAAATACATAAAAACATTTTTTTTAATCTGTTTGTTAAATGACGGAGTTATGGAGTAACGGACATTTAAAAAAATTAATTACAGTCGAATTAAGAACCTTCTTATTTTTTTATCAGTGAGTATGGCATTGTAATAATTCGTGCAGTGAGGATGTGCCCTAATAATTTTATAGTCACTGATGCTTAACTATAAATTTTACGAAGTTTGAATAATATTTCATATAATAAGTATAGCAATAAAGTTTAAGTTACTTTAGATTAAGTATAAAGAGATTTCTATAATAAAAATGTTTTATAAGTAAAATGTATGATAAAAGTTTCATATAATAACTTTAAGTTTAATATGTAAAATTAACCCTTATAAAGTTTACTTAAATACAACTTAGGTGTACTTAAATATAACTTAGAAACTTAAGCGGTAATACGGATTAACTGCTTCAACGGTTACAAAGCGGTCGTTCATGGTGCTGCTGTGCACGAGGTAGTGGGTTCATTCAAATCCTACGAAAGATTATTATTTGAGTGATCCACAAATTATTTTTTTTAAATTTGGAAGTTATTTGTTTCAATTAATTTTATGTTTGTATTTTAGAACGGAATATATATTTTGAAAAAAAAAAAAAAAGAATTATTATTATTGTACCATAAAGTAACTGTATTGTATTAAGTATATAATTTTATCATCAATCATAAGAGCATGTACCGTATTAGCCTCTTAGACTCATGTTCGCAATTTTAACAATTTCAACAAAATTAAAAAAAAAACCTAATAAGTGTACTTATTAGGTTTTTTTTTTAATTTTGTTGATAGTTTTAAGTATTATTAAGTTAATGATTATTACTATCGAATCAATAATAATTTACTAAAATTGACTCCAAAACAATAGATTTCGATACCAATTGTAGGTACCTACGCAAAATATCTTTGACTTTCACAAAGTAACTGTGTATTTGTTGAGATAAAACAAATGTTTTGTATAGTCGAGAACTAAATGGCTTTATCACCTCTAGAGTTAATGTTAGTTGCATGTCATAAAACTATTAGGTTCAATATCGCACAACAAAACATCAGCTAAAGCATGACGCTACTTTGACATATCAGTTCTCTTGTATTAGCAAATAGTCGTTAGGTATTTATAAAAACAAAGAGTAAAGTCAACGTTATTGACTGTTACTAGAGCATATTTTCGGTACAACGTTTTATTCTAATGAATTTCTCTCTTTTTTCCTTCTATGTCCATCCCTATCATTTCTTGCATGACGTCATTGGCGCATATTTCAATTTAAAGTTTTCGTAATTTTATAATATAAAGCAAATTAGGGTAAACCACCTAATCGTTAGAAGTCCCACAATTATTGGTACTTAAGAGTTAAAAGTGAGTAAAAAGAAAGAAAACTCTATAGATTATTCAAGTTCAAATATTATTTATTTAATATTTTTATCATATTTTATTTATTTCATGTGTCAACATAGCAACAATAAATTTATCAGACTCCTTTATTGGCATTAGTGCCAATAATATTTATTTAATACTATTCAATCACATAATAATGATTAAGTATAAGCAAAGATTAAAGTATTTTATGATATTTTATATTTTAGTCTGACACGAAGTCCACTCTTAAGGTGCCAACAATTGGGTGGCTTACCAGCCAATATTTAAATTCTACATTTTCAGTTTTTCTGAAATGACAAGCTTGCAATGTCACAAGTAACAAGTTGACTTTAGTTTTAAATTATTTTATGGTTTTTCACATACAAACTCTACAGTTTAATATAGTGACATTTGTATTGTGTTAGTAGATATTATTATTTATTGCATTGAAGTGAAAGTTTAAAATAGATTGCACTTTAAATCTAAGCATAGTTTTGATTACGGTCAACCAATGACGTCAAGCTCACGCATAACCATTAAATAACGATCTTATTGAATTTGAATTATGATAGAATTTTTTGTCAAAACTGATAAAGCCATTTCGTTTTCGACTATACATAGACTATTGAATTAGGTTATAAGTACCTGTAATAATAGTTGTATGTGGGATAATAATAAATAAATAAATACACTTACTAAACAATTAACAATTTCTATTGAAATGTTTAAGGGACCAACTAAACAAAGGGTCCCACACTTATGGCAAAATAAAAATAATATTAACGGTTAAAACCTAAATAAAATACAACCAAATATTTTAGTTATATCATTGATTTTATGTTATCGAAAATTTCCTTCTTTTTCAACCGACTTCAAAAAGGAGGAGGTTCTCAATTCAGTTGTATATTTTTTTTTTTTTTTTTTTTTTTTTTGTGTTTGTTACCTGATTTCTCGAAAACGGCTAGACTGATTTGAAAAATTTTTTTTTTGTTCGTATGGGTATGCTTCCCATTTGGTCCCATTGTCACTAGATCTGGATCTGGATGACGGGATCCCAGAGAAATCGAGGGCATCTCTTGAAAATTGTAGGGACGCATTGTGTAAAATCTTGTCATACATGTGCATCTTTGACGTCACTACCAAATAGTCAAGAGTAAGAACTGGTCAGATCCTGGAGACCAGAGAGAGTCGAGGGAACACCTCAACGGCATATTGCAGCTACCTTGTGTTTGGGCTTATTTTAATTGTATTGATGAAGACCTTACAAAACTTTACACAAACATGATCTGATGATGAAGAAGATTGAGGGTCGAGGCAACTCCTCAACGGTATATAGCAGTTACCGAGTGTTTGGGCTTATTTTATTCGTATTGATGAAGACTTTACAAAACTTTACACAAACATGATCTGATGATGAAGAAGATTGAGGGTCGAGGCAACTCCTCAACGGTATATAGCAGTTACCGAGTGTTTGGGCTTATTTTATTCGTATTGATGAAAACTGTACACAACTTTACACAAACATGATCTGATGATGAAGAAGATTGAGGGTCGAGGCAACTCCTCAACGGTATATAGCAGCTACCGAGTGTTTGGGCTTATTTTATTCGTATTGATGAAAACTGTACACAACTTTACACAAACATGATCTCATGATAAAGAAGACTGAGGGTCGAGGGAACTCCTCAACGGTATATAGCAGATACCTTGTGTTTGGGCTTATTTGATTCGTATTGATGAAAACTTCACACAACTTTACACAAACATGATCTCATGATAAAGACGACTGAGGGTCGAGGAAACTCCTCAACGGCATATAGCAGCTACCTTGTGTTTGGGCTTATTTTAATTGTATTGATGAAAACTTAACATTATGAATGTAATCGCAGGTGTGGTTTAAGACTTGAATGAAATTCTTATTTAAAATTAAAATAGGAATTAATAACGGATTATAAATAGACAAAATTGTTGAATTGCATTTAATTTATTTTAAACTTATTCTTTAGAACAAATTGATAATAATAATTATTATATTTATTTGATTTATTTTTATTTTAATTAACTTAATTATTATTACCAATTAACCATGCCGAGACGGTGGCTACGCTTTTCGATGTTCTCCCTATTTAAAACTTTTTGCATGTAGGTCCTCCGTTGTTCACTAGTCTCTTTTGAAATGACATTGGAGGTAGATTTCCTACATTAAAAGGCGTTTCTCCCTTTCTTCGTTTGTTTCATTCAATCGGCGCTGTCTCATATAAGCAGCGCGTTTCGTAGGTCTACCCATATTCAGACAAAGTAATGTCCCACTGCAGGGACGGGCCTCCTTCTGTGACGGAGAAATACTTGGCCTACTAATACCACGCTGGCCAGGCGGATTGGTATAGGGTTTAATTTTCAGTTTTCCTTCTTTTTATTTCTCAAAGATAATATTCACGGATAGTCCCTTAGGCGGTTTTTACGACACCCATGGGATGAAATGAGGTGGTGACATATTGTGTTCTCACTCCTCACCACACGGATTTATAGAATTGGAATTCACTAAAAATTTAGAAATAAAATTAATTTTCACAAAAAAAAGAACCGACTTCAAAGACAAAAATTGCACTAAAAAGTAATAAATAATTACTTGTATTTTGATTTTACAACAATAAATCAGCCATTTTTTCTACTTAATTTTAATCTAAAGAATAGGTTCTTTTCATTAAGTATTGTAAAAGTATTGTTAAGGATATTTCTTGAAGAGTCTGTAAATATATTTATTTGTAGATTCTTTAAAAGATAATCAAATTATTACAAATAATGTAATATTATTGTTATTTTTGGAGGCGGTGTCAGCCAACGAAATAAGTACGATAATACCTAAGCAAACGGAATGACGGTCATGAATTACAGATTATATATGACTTCGACATTATAGTTGTTGATTGTTTATGGATTAGTTTAAAAATTAAACAAATATTAAACAACTATTCTTATCATATTTAAATAAATATATTTTAAAATACCAGTATCACATTTAAACGTTTTAATATTATATTTAATAACTGATTAAAGCTTTCCAGAACTTAAAATAGATTAGATTTAAAGAAATAATTCGCGAATAGGATCAATAATGCAAAATGTTGTCTACAACGTCGTTAGAATAGGCAATAAAGTTTGTATAACACACTCTCATCACTTTAAATGGTTTCTAATTAGATAAATATTGCATTTAAAACGAAAACGGCCGTTTCATTTTCGAATGTGAATTTTATGTAATTATTAGTCTGTGTATAAAACACGGCGCCATAATATTTGTTTAAGTTTTCAGTCAGAAATAAAAAATGGTATACTTAATAATTACTATCGTGGCTGACACCGACTCCAAAAATAACAATAATATTACATTATTTGTAATAATTTGATTATCTTTTAAAGAATCTACAAATAAATATATTTACAGACTCTTCAAGAAATATCCTTAACAATACTTTTACAATACTTAATGAAAAGAACCTATTCTTTAGATTAAAATTAAGTAGAAAAAATGGCTGATTTATTGTTGTAAAATCAAAATACAAGTAATTATTTATTACTTTTTAGTGCAATTTTTGTCTTTGAAGTCGGTTCTTTTTTTTGTGAAAATTAATTTTATTCCGTAGTCGGTTAACCTATTCCCTGTCCCATGTTTCATTTATGATACATACCCATTGTTTTATTATTTTGTCTACAGGCGGGACAGGCAACCTGTATAACAAATGCGTAAGCTAAAATTAAGACGATCTACAAAGATAACGGTTCATCAAGAATCATCTACTTGCGGCAACAAAAAGTAATACAAAAAAGGATGTCAAAATCACTCTTCTGCGGTGTTGGTGAGAACAGTAGACTGAACTCCGACCATAGAGATGGAAGAGAAAGTCCGGCGCTAACCTCTCTCCCACCCCTTTTTAAATCTGCCAAAGCAGCGCATACAATTTTAAACAATTTAGATCTGGCGCTAATGGCACAGTGTGGGTTCGGGAAAGCTTTAAATCAGGTATTCAACTCAAGCCACTATTAAAGTAACTTCCCGAGAAGAGCTAGGACATCCAACCGATAAAATTGAATATATTTATTTACACATAAACAAAAACATAACTTTCAATCGCGATTTAGAATTATGTACGAATATTAACATAAAATTTATAATCTATTACGCTAATCTATGCCCTTGTAATCACAGGCTGTCATACAATTTCAAAATTGGAATGAATTTAATTTAAAATTAGAATTCGGCCAGTTCTATTGAAAATACTTATTTCAAAATAAAGACCATGTGACAGTGACATCTCTGAATGGAATTCGAAAATCAAAACTTAGATGTACCGTTGTTCATTCAATTAATTATTCAACTACCCTTATTATGTATTAATATTAATTAATGCTTTTAAATTTTATTTTAAAATGTCTGTCATTGCTTGCTTATCGATCAAACGATTATAAAGTGTAACGTGAAATAAATATTTATTCATGTGAGTAAATTTTCATTAATTTTCGAAACAGTTTTGTGTAATGTTATTGTTTTATATCTAATTAGGTCTTAAAAGTTTTAATTGTACAGTAATGTAATGAGGCTAACTTTGCCTTATTTGAGGCATGAAGCATTATTAGACACGTGTATGAGTGACGCCTCATATCATTTATAAGTGAGGTGTAAATTAGATGAGTCGTACATCCAATTTCGTGCACAAAACATATCATTATATAAGAAAAGTTTGGATGGCTAATGGCTTTTTGATAAATATTAGCTTGTATAGTGTGTTAGGCGTGGCATCGGTCTATGAAGTAGATAGTTCTTTACATAGAAAATACGTTAGCTGTTTACTATTTACGGTAGTTTTTTTTTCTACTACAACGGCCTATTAATGTCCCACTGCAAGGACGGGCTTCCTTCAATGATGGAGGGAAATTAGATTTAGTTTTAGTACATTGTCTTTAGCCACGGTAGCCATGTGGATATATTCCTATATGAACTTTTACGTCAAATTTGTTTCTTTCGTACAATTAATATCTGTTATTAAATTTAAATATCCGTGTCGAGTAAAATACAATATGTCACCAGCCCATGGGTGTCGTAGAAACCGACTAAGGGACCATCTGTGAATATTACCTTTACATAGAAAGAAGGAAAATTTGAATTTAAACCCTATATCAATACGTCTGGCCAGCGTGGTATTAGTAGGCTAAGTATCCCACCGTCATGGGAGGAGGGCCGTCCCTGCAGTGGGACATTAATGGACTGTTATGATGACAAGAAAGTATAAAGTAAATACATATAATAGTAATTGAAGTCCTAATATTAACATTTTGTCTGTTTGTCCCTAATAATCTACGAAACGGCTGAACCGATTTTCCCTAAGGTAGTTGGTTGATTAAGTATATTTTATGATATACTAAATTATACTTAAATACTCAATAACTATAAAATAAAGAAAATGTTTTATAATTTTTACGTACCTACGTTTTTTATATTTTTTTGTTCTAAGTATTTTTTTTAACATATCATTTTTAATTTTACATAATAATAAATTATTTTTGTATTTCAGCAACAGTTTGAGCCACGCTGATCTGTACATTGAGAAACATGATCCATCGCAACTATAACAATACGAAAGGAACAATCGAAAAGGTCGAGCATAGTTAACCAAACTACAATAGCAAACCGAGAACTATTCTGTGGCCAAAAAAAAGCAGGTAATAGTTCCTAAATCGCACTTTCAAAATATTCCAAAATTTATCTATATATATAAAATAGGGTGTAACTATTGTAGGCGTACGTTTCTTCGCATTAAACAGTCTTTGGGAGCTGTTCTAAGTCCCATTTATCTGCAAGGTTATGGACTTATGGTCCGTGATCTTGGAAACCCAGTGTTCTACCTCTTTCGAAGACAGTTGCGTATTTGGCACTGAGTGCGTACTGAATAGTCTCGACACCAATGACGAAGAACTTTTAACGCCCTTTTGTTTAAGCTAGATTTTTTTTTAAACTTTTAAATTAAGAACTTTATACGATAATACTATAGCGCCGATTACACTACCTTACATGTAGGGTCCTACATCTTGAAGGGCACTACATGTAGGGTAGTATATACCGCGAGTAAGACCCGTATATGATTATTATTTATTATGTATACAAATCGCGATAGTTTCAAATCTTTATACGCTAGTTGTCCAATAGACAACTATTTTAAGAAGAAGTCGATTTTATCTTAGCTATCGTATACTCAAACTCAAACGTTTATTTTGCTGCTAAGTGTTACAATATGTTCTACTAGGTAACAACTCTGTGTGGCGACGGAGTAAGAATGCAATATGTCACCACCCCATCTCATTCCATGGGTGTCGTAAAAACTGACTAAGGGACTATCCGTGAATGTTATCTTTAACGAAATAAAAAGAAGGAAAACTTGAAATTGAACCCTATACCAATCCGTCTGGCCAGCGTGGTTTTAGTAGGCCAAGAATCCTTCTGTCACGGGAGGAGGCCCGTCCCTGCAGTGGGACATAAATGGGCTGCTAAGATGATTCTCTTCTATTTTACTGTTTGAACTAATATTTTAGAGAAATGAGGTTTTTTTGTTTTTTTGTTACGGCTTCTTATTTTAAATGATGGGTTACGTATTAAGGTAAGTGCCTCAGTGGCAAAGAGGACGATCGTTTGTACGGCCCATGACCGGTTGCGGGTCGAATTCCACGCAAGGCAATTATTTTTCTTATTAGGATTTCCATTCAGTAGTTTTTGCATGAAAAAGTACACAAACATCCGCATTTATAATAGAAGTACCTATTAAGAGTAGTAACACGTAACAGTAACAGTTTTTAAACATATTTCATTACTGCTCCACTCCTATTAGTCATAGCGTGACACACATAATAGCTTATGACACTCGCTGATAAATAAACTATTCAACTCAGAAAGAATTTTTAAAATCGGTTCAGTAGATCCAGAGATTACCCCCTACAACGTCACAACACACAAACTTTACCTCTTTATAATATTAGTATAGAAGTATAAACATAGATTTATTTCAGTTAGATATCTGCTTGTAAAAGTCCCCGAAATCTATACCATGAGATCTAGTTTGCTTTCAATAACTATTACAGATAGATGAAAAGAGAAATTATAGGATTTAATTACAAAACATAGATATTATACGATATACCGCGAGTAAGACTCGTATAGAATAGTATTATCTATATGTCACAGGGAAATGAGGGAACCAGGGATTTCACGAAATCCCGGTAAATGTCGAAAAAGCCTTGCACTTCGGCGGCCGCTGCAGTTCGCGCGTTCGCTCGACATAATACAAATCGCGATAGTTTAAAATCTATTATTACAAAACAATTTAACTCGCTTGTGAGGAAATAAAAACCAACAAAATATTCCCTAATGAGTTAAATAATATCCAATGATAATAATTCAAAAAATAAATAGTTATATCTTATTTCCTATAATAACCCTTTAAACTTTTAATTACAGATAATACTAAAACCGAAAAATAAAAAATATCGCAGAGAAAGACAACAATTGAATTAAAAGACATGGACAATACATCAGAAAAAGGAGTCTCTACAACAGTACATACTTATCCTGATCTTCCCAAAGAACCATGTCCAACATATTTTTTCATATCACATCTAAGCAAGAAATATTTAGCTGCATTTTATATTATACATTCAGATATACTTCCCCAAAACTGGAAACATCAAATTAAATACTCTCCGTGGCAGGCTTGGAATGACCTGGATACTGCTGTGAAACGATACCTGGGTTCAAAATACTCCAAACAAGAAACAAAAATTGAACAATAGGATAATACTTCGCAAGATTAGCAATTAACCCATTTACTTATAAACGCCTCTTAAATTTTAGTCAATTCATCATTATAACAGTCCATTAATGTCCCACTGCAGGGATGGACCTCCTCCCGTGACGGAGAGATACTTGGCATACTAATAAGACGGATTGGTATGGGGTTTAATTTCAAGTTTTCCTTCTTTTTATTTCGTAAAGATAATATTCACGGATAGTCCTTTAGTCGGTTTTTACGACACCCATGGAATGAGATTGGGTGGTGACATATTGTATTCTTACTCCGTCACCACACGGAGATTTTACAATTTTAGTCAATTGATTAGCTTAAATTCATACGATTTTACTTATAAAAATCTCACTAAACAGTGATTAAATTTATTAAATGACAATGATAGTACTTGTGGTGTACTCCGTGTGGTGACGGAGTAAGAGTCCGTGTGGTGACGGAGTAAGAATACAATATGTGTCACCACCCCATCTCATCCCATGGGTGTCGTAAAAACCGACTAAGGGACTATTCGTGAATATTATCTTTACGTAATAAAAAGAAGGAAAACTTAAAATTAAACACTATACCAATCCGTCTGGCCAGCGTGGTATTAGTAGGCCAAGTATCCCTCCGTCACGGGAGGAGGCCCGTCACTGCAGGGACGGGCCTCCTCCCGTAATATAATAATAAGTTTTTTTCTAATAACAATACAGTAAATTCTTCTTTTTAGGAAAAACTCCCGCAAAAGGAATTCGGTATGTAAAGTAAAAGTTTACTATGCGTTTCAACTATGAATAGGACTGTCAAAGCGCCATCTTGTTCCGCATTTCTAACGAACTTCATTAAAGTTATGTAAGGTATGAAAAATAATGAACAAAAATCTTCGATATTTTTTATTAAATTAAATATAAATTAATTTCTAATTGGAATTCAATTATTCCACACCACATATGGCATAATCGCCGCGTTCTTATTCGTAAGAGAGTAGCAGAATGTTAATAGAAAGTGTTTGTAGTGTCAGCCAGCGCTAAATATTTTTATTTAATTTACTTATGTATATTTTTTTTCTAAGATACTCTTTTATTAATTTATTAGCGCTCCTCATCTACGTCGACTTATTTTTATATTATTTTATTGTCTTATGATGCGCTGAATAAATTTATTATAAAAGTTATTTTACGAATTTTGTGCTGGTCGTACTAAAATGACAGTTGACAAATGAATTTAGCAACAAGTGCGATCCTATTCTTATTTGAAGCGCATAGTACCTACCTATGTCGAATCCAATACCATTTAGAGATTTTAGATCGGTAAGGAATAAAATTATATTTATTTTTAGCGCAAAAAAACCGCAAGATTGTGTTCATTTTTACAATTATACATAAATTACTCTATCTTTTATTTGACCTCTAAATGACGTCATGTGTTCGGCTGAACAGGAGTTTGTCTCTGCTTTCATTTCTCAAGTAATTCGGCCGTACGCATGACTTCATCCCAAGTAAAACTTAAAATATTTATTAAAAATAAACTATACGGTAGGAAACCAAAAAGACTCAAATTACTTAGTTGTTTATAATTAAATAAACCTTTAAAAAAATCTTTACATACCGAATTGCGTCGCGGGAACTTTTACTAATATGACATTAAGGAACACAAAGAACATTCAGCCAAGACATTAATTTGTAAGTATAAGTACACACAAATAAATATCTTACTTGGGATTTTATCACTTGACTTTGTGCACGGTAACCGCTTACCGCGACCGCCGCGCCTATGTCCAGCAGTAGATGTCCTTGGGTTAATATGATAATATGGTGACTCATGTACCTATACATGCTATATATACTATAGGTACCCTTTATCTATACATAGTATAAAATGAAAAAGAAAGAAGTATAAAATGAAGTCGACTTTTTCTGTCCCTATGTCCTTTTGTAAGTATGCTTAAATCTTTAAAACTTTTCTTTTAATAGATAGAGTGATTCAAGAGGAAGGTTAATATGTTTAACACATCCATAATATATATAAATTTAGAGATTTCTAATGAAGCTGTATTTAAACGTTGTTTAAGGACATTCTGTAGTAGGTGCGGAGCTGTGGCAGGTCACTAGTACCTTACTGTACCTTCAAAATCAAATCAAAACAGCCCATTAATGTCCCACTGCAGGGACGAGCCTCCTCCCGTGACGGAGGGATACTTGGCCTATTAATACCACGCTGGCCAGACGGATTGGTATAGGGTTTAATTTCAAGTTTTCCTTCTTTTTATGTAAAGGTAATATTCACAGATAGTCCCTTAGTCGGTTTTACGACACCCATGGGATGAGATGGGGTGGTAACATTGTATTATTACTCCGTCACCACGCGGATAGTACTTACTGTACCTTACTTTAATATTATTAGGTAGATTCGTAACTGAATGAAATTTACGGTTGGTTGAAATCGATGATTAAAAATGAAAACTCGAGGCACCGGTGTGAGGCCAAACGGAACGGCTTGCTCGATATCACGAGGTTACTTCATAGATAATTTATACGCGGCTGAATCTAATATCTACATCACACACACGAAGCTAAAAGGCATTTAAATAGGCTTTTTTGTCGTCAAAATGTCGATCGACAATATCATCATCATTCATCTCAGCCAATTGACGTCCACGGCTGGACATAGGCCCCCTCCAAATATTGCCACCTTGTGCGGTCCTGCGCCTCCCTCATCCATAACAGCCCATTAATGTCCCACTGCAGCCACGGACCTTATCCCGTGACGAAGGGATACTTGGCCTACTAATACCACGCTGGCCAGACGTATTGGTAGAGAGAGAAGTCGTCATCTTATAAAAACTAATTAAAATAAAGTAGCATTTAGGTATACATGAAACGAGAGACCTTTTTAATATTTCATGAGTATGACTGTGTTGTGTAGACTAATGTACGATTTCCACTGAACAGAGCCCGTCGGAGGAAATTGACCCTTGTTTAAAGTAATTTAAGTTTCATTTTTGTATAAAGGAAAAAACCCACGTGCCGGCCGCGGCAGCCGGTCGGCTGCGCTCGGATGCCATGCAAAAATGAAATTAAAAAACTATGTGCAAGGCTCAATTTCCTTTGGTAGTCGGATATAAAGGCCGACACACATTGGTGGAGCGCAGCGTAGAGCTTTTTTTACCGTCAACCTATAAATAAATCTAATTCATCATCATCATAACAGCCCATTAATGTTCCACTGCAGGGACGGGCCTCCTCCCTTGACGGAGGGATACTTGGCCTACTAATAGCACGCTGGCCAGACGGATTAGTGTAGGGTTTAATTTCAAGTTTACTTTCTTTTTATTTCCCTTAGTCAGTTTTTACGACACCCATAAGAAGAGATGGGGTGGTGACATATTGTATTCTTACTCCATACGGAGATCAAATCCAATTACCAGAATCACAGCCTAGAGGTCTGCGTAGGAGCAATAAAACTACGCCACATTTTTCGTCAAAATATGTCAATGAACTTTATAATCACGTAGATAACATTCAAAATTGTTTGTAATAGTTAGCCGCAAAAAGACGCTAACAGCCGCTTTCAGTGGCATTTGTTCCTAAATGTACGTGACTTTACCCCTTTGTCTCGCTCCCTCGCAAGAGAAAGCTGACCTTAAATTTTTCATGTTCAAGGTCAGAATAATATTTGTCTTTTGTTAGATTGTGAAAAAAATAAAGTGAGAACGTTCCACTAAAATTGAAGGGGTGAAAATCTAAAGGGTCTATGTGCCAAAAAAATACATTTCGTTTTTTTTCGTGAAATGCAATCTAAGTGCCAAACCTAATAATATTCAAAGCTTATATCGCCGATTGATAAAATTGGTACTTAGAACCTTTAGATTTTCAGCCCTTCAATTCTTTGTGGTGTATAATAAGTTTATAAGTAGTGTATTTTATCAATATAAATACTGATAAACTACATGTGGCAATCTGTAGGTATATCACGAAATTATATTTCTAAGCTAATTCGGTATGTTAAGATTTTTTTTGGTATTTTTTAAATATATTTATTTTAAAGGTTTATTGGTTTCCTACCTATAGTTTATTTTTAATGAATATTTTAAGTTTTACTTGTGATGACGTCATGCGTACGGTTGAATTACTTGAGCAATGAAACGTGACGTAATTCAGAGGTCAAATGAAAGGCAAAGTAATTCATATAAATATACTTAATTGTAAAAATGATCTTGCGGTTTTTTACGCTAAAAATATGATTTTATTCTTTACCGAGCTAAAATCTCTAAATGGTTTTGGAATCGACATAGGTAAACTTTTACTTTACATACGAGCAATAAAAATAATCTCGAATGTTCGCTTTTCCAAAGATTTTCACAGAACGAAAAGCAACGGAGTGATGTTTAGTAAGGATTATAGTAAGTATTTGTTTATAGTACTTAGAATTCATTAGTGTCTGCCTTCCCCCATGGGAATAAGGTATAAAGCTTATGTATGTACACACAGCAACTAATCAAGCTAGACACTCATGTACCTTAATACCTTGAAATAAGACACAATTTCAAATGAAAATGTTCAACTTGATGTGTTGCTGTGTGTACCTATATAAATCCTAAGATATTAATAAATAAAAAATTGATCAGCAGTTCCATCACACGCAATAAATAAATATTCCTCACACATTCACACATCGCCCGCTAGTCCCAAACGAAGCAAAGCTTGTACTATGGGTACTAGACAACGGATAAACATACTTAAATATTTATTTTTTGTAAATACGAGTACATACATATTATACATAGAAAACACTCAAACCAATGCAAACAATCATGTTCATGCACACAAAGATTTGCGTTGAGCGGGAATCGAACCTGAGACCTCTGCGTAGCAGCCATGCAATATACCGACTGCGCCACAGAGGTCGTGAAAATATTCTTTTACTACACTCTTTTCTAATCTAAGGATAAAATAGACATCAAAAACCTGCTGTTAATTCATTTCAGAGCACGTATGTTGAAAAAAAAAGTAGACAGAAACGAACTCGATTGCAGATGATATCCGTCGATGAACTTTGCTCCCATTGGTTCCCAGTTTGAAGCATATATTTTTATCATTAGATGTATTTCTTCTTAGGCCGGGTTTCCACTGAGGCGAGCAGGGCGGAGAGGAGCTTAGCGGTGCACGAATTGACCAATCAATGCTCGAAATCTCCGCTCAGCTTCAATGGAAAGAGCACGAGCGGGGTGGAGCAGAGCTGAGCGGATGTTCATAATAAAAAAAACAGCGAGGCGGTGCGGTGCGGAGGACAACGAGCATTGGGGTGCAGAGCGGAGGCCAGCCTGACCACTTTTCACCGCTCTTCTCCGCCCAGCTCCGCGTCAGTGGAAACGCAGCCTTACGGCGCTTGTACACGCTAAGCTAAGCACGACCTGTGTACACAGCGCCAGCGATGAATAAGAAAATATTCTTGTCTGCGCAAGACAAGACACGGCGAACGTTGTTGCGGAGGGGCGGGGAGCGGTAGTAGGGTATCATACTTTTTTGCTTTCTAGTTAACATTTTTACTAAAGGAAACTCACACTGATTATCACACTTGTTACTACTTGCGCGCCCTACGCCCGTCTGACGACTGCACGAAAAAAATCCTATCGTGTACACGTTTCGATTGGTCTTGTCTGCGGAAGACACAAAAAGTTTTCGGGTGCGAAAAAGACAAAATTCTTGACGTCTACACGAAGATTTGTCTTGTCTGGCGCAGACACGGCAAATTTTCTTAGCGTGTACAAGCGCCCTTATACTCGTATATGCAATATTCAGCATAATAATAATTCCTAAAAAAAGTTTTCAAGAAATTTATTAGTCACCGAGTAGGTATTTAGACAACAAACATTATAAAAACACACAATTGTCTTCTTCTACCTCTTTTTGAGGTTAGTTAATTACAGTAGGTAATTTGAACCTAAACCCCAACAATAGTTACCCCATCCTCGAAGCTTATTAGAAATATTAATGAGAATATTAAAATTTGAAGCAGACTGAATTCACATTAACTAATACGGCAGCCATTAAACTAAATGAAGCAAATGCAAAATTAATGAAACCCTCTATATTAATAGTTCTTGGTAGTCAACTAACACTCGTTATATTAAAATCATTATATTAAAGTGACACACAAGGGCTGAGGCAACGGTTCCAGACACTTGGCTTCCCATCTAAACCTGACACTGGTAAAATGGCTTGCGTCTGCCGCGCGTATTTCGAATCTTATGGCGCAAATGTCAAGCTGTTATTT
Source organism: Schrankia costaestrigalis (assembly GCA_905475405.1). Lineage (NCBI taxonomy): Eukaryota > Metazoa > Arthropoda > Insecta > Lepidoptera > Erebidae > Schrankia > Schrankia costaestrigalis. Next base: position 8,273,697 of record FR997843.1, on the reverse strand, counting down.
GTAGTGGCCTTTTTAATACTGCCTCAGCAGCTCTTGAATGTTACACAGCAGAATCGGGTATTCTACAGTGAGGAACATGCCAATGCCCTTTTTCGGCCTCCGTCAGAATGGCTGGTTGACTGTGGCGTTGGTCTATGAGAGTTATTAAAAAATGTTTCATAGTTGCCTTTATTTGCTTCATATAGTAAATAATTGCTACAAACATATACTTAGAAATATTTTTTTTTGGCCAGGAAATTTTCATTTTTTGAGGCTTTTTTGTGATATAAAATTTGCAAACTAATTAACAAATGTCGACTTCACTCACGTGCGGTTTTTGAGTGTACGTATGAATTAATTATTGTTGATGGCTGCGTATTCCGGGTGGATGGCTCCCCTGCGGCATGGATGTCTCTTTGATCGTCAGGTGTCGCACATATAACGGGGTTCTTACCTCACCTCTACGTACGGTAATGCTCCACATTTAGGCACGTTGTGTATGTGACCCAGATATGAAAAGTATTTCAGGGGAAATTCTTTAGGTAATGGAAAATATTTTGGGGTTTAGTTCGAAAGAATTTTTTTGTTGTTTGTGTTTTTATTTAGTTAGATGTTTTGATGGTTTAAATTTGAAGCAAGCGTCACACCATGCTACGAGTACATGACTTTAGGCATGCCTTTATTGGCAGGTCCGTATTAGAACCCTTGGGATAGAACAGCCCAGTAAGTTGTCTTTTAAGTCATTTATTAATTGCCTTGTTCTATAGGTATTAGGTATTAGTAGGCCAAGTATCCCTTCTTCACGGGAGGAGGCTCGTCCCAGCAGTGGGTCATTAATGGGCTATTATGATGATGATGATGGTACATATATATATACATATTGTGTAAATTCCATTCTAATACTAAATTTTATCGCTTAAATCTGCTATCTTAGGGGATAGCTGGTCAGTTAAATTAAGTAAATTTAACAACTCTAGTAAGTAGTTTTGTCGAAATTTTGGGGAAACACCTCAAATAAATTAGGTAATTTCTCCTCCTTCAAACACTTCCACTTTATGCCGAAAATATTTTAAATGAGTCCTCATTTTAGTTTAAATTTAGACATTGTAATAAATAAGATGGTTCTAAACATGCTTGAATTATTTCTGCACGTGTCCAATGTAACGAAGAAACTGTGTCGCAATGTAATGACAGGAAGTGTAAGGGAAAACCATTAGCAAATACAAAATTATTCCACCTATGGTTGTTGATCAGTTTCTGAGGTCCTTTAAGTTTCGATCGATAATAACGTATACAACACCTAACCTATATTATTAATAATGCATAGATATTGTGATAATATGACCTATTCTTGCAAATAGAACTTAGAGGCATTTTTCATTTGTTGCTCTAGAAACTTTTCAAGTTCATGGAGAGTTTGAAAAGTTTCCTTTACAGTATACTAATATTATTATAAAGAGATAAAGTTTGTGTGTTTGTGACATTGTAGGGGGTAATCACTGGATCTACTAAACCAATTTTAAAAATTCTTTCTGTGTTGAATTGTCCCTTTTTTTGGGGAGTGTCTTAGGCTATATAATATCACGCTATGACTAATAAGAGTGGTAATGAAATATGTTTAAAAAAAGGACGCGTTTTTTTCGCCGCCCAACGAAGTGGGCACAGGTTGGCTAGTTTGTAATATATTTCATGATTGGTTTGCACCTGTTAGTCACAGCCAGCCTGTTGTATATACTTGATAGTTTGTATGCTAAGACATTCTAAGACAAGACATCATCTTTGTAAATATTCAACATAATATCACGTATGTCAATGTCGCACTGTAGGAAAAGACCGATTCTAAAGAACTTAACTGTCCATATGTCAAGAAAAAATGGACACTTGACATTAAAACCCTTCTGCCCAGCCACTTATCTGAAGACCAAAGAAAAGATTGGGTGTTGTGTGACAGCATTTTATGGTACTCTTGTTGCGTCACTGACTTATGACATTTTTAGTGTTTAGCTGATATGGGACTTTAAATGTGTTCAGCGACTTTTGGTAAATTTTAATTATTTAGTTTTCATAGAAATAATTATTATGTTTTTTTCTTACACTTTTCCTGACAACTTATATTCTTACTTTTTCACTACACATAACAGTAAATAGGAAGTTACCAATAAACGATTTTAATAAGAAAAAGATAAAATATAAAATACTTATGTGCTACATTACCTTACTTATAAGGGAAAACATTGATAAATATTCTTTCGACACTACATTTCTTAAGTAAGTAAGTACAAAAAAATTGTAATACCTCTAACCTTTGCCCTTTGAAAAATAAGAATAAAATATGTTAAAAAACCTTTTTTCTCGAAAATAATTACGTTCCTCAGATCTCGTAAAAAGCATTTGTTTAATTGAATCATATTTTAACGACTATACCTACTTTCTCTTAAAACAAAATGGAGTTTTTGAATAATTTTGCTAAAAATATTTAATAAAAAATTCTAAGTTATCTTTTGTTATTAAGTAATATGGAAGTAAGGAATAAGTAAAAGATTTTCAGCAGCATCCTTACCAAATTCATTTGCCGTATTCTCGCAAGTTTACTTCAGGGATAGAGCGAGGCATTACCCCTGATTTCCCAAAAGTAACTTTTTCTCTTCGTCAAAGAAACATTTATATATTTTCTTATTATGAGATGAATTTATTTCTTAGTACTTTTAATTTTGCGTAGTGATACAGAGAAATGGTGATGTATAAATTGTCCGCTTATATTTCCTTAGTTATCCTCCATAATTTGTATAGTAATGTTAACTTTAGATTACTTAAGCTGTCCGTTTCTAAGTTTAATATGTACTTTTATATATTTACAAATTATGCGGGCTTAGTTTGGGACTTGATTGCGTTGTGTGAATGTGTGAGGAATATTTATTATCTGAGCCCTCACTTAAGTTTACTAAGAGTAATTTAAAGACGCTATTTGTTGTTTTTGTAAGCCTTGCATTGCCGTATTATCGCCTTTGTATCTGTTCTCGCTGACCCCGGCTTAAACATGGCAAATGCTCATAAATATATAATCTTCATCTTTTAAATTAGCATAGCATTACGAGTATAATATCTCGGAGCTTATTTTAGATGTCTAATTTGGATATGGCCACGTTTCAAATTGTAAATCTATACTATGTACTTATTATAAAGAGGTAAAGTTTGTGTGTTTGTGATGTTGTAGGGGGTAATCTCTGGATCTACTAAACCGATTTTTTAAATTCTTTCTGTGTTGAATTGTGCCTTTTTTTGGGGAGTGTCTTAGGCTATATAATATCACGCTATGACTTATAGGAGTGGAGCAGTAATGAAATATGTTTAAAAAACGGATGCGTGTTTTTCGCCGCGCAACAAGGTGGCCACGAGTCAGCTAGTGAAATATAAGTTTAAATTGTTTCTTGAATCCTTCGTGAGGTGTGGTTTTCTGTGCACGTAGCAATAAACATTTTTGTTTTTTTTTAACAATGCCCGTACTAGTGTTGGTACCTTGTGTCGCGGGCTCTTTTACAAACAAACAACAACCAGACTCAGGACATTAATTTGTGGATCGCTTTCCATCAGGTTCATAACAGTCATTGTCGATTTTAGTACCTACACTCTTAGTACTTAATTTCTACTTTATACCTCACTGAAATCTGTCTTAATTTTAGTAAGTATACTATTAGTAAGTACTTTATTTCTACTTTATACCTCACTGACATTTCTGTTTTTATTTAACAGTGCAGTGCGTAAAAAACATGAGCTATATTATATTATATCTACCTTTATACTTGTATGTAATATTAAATGGCAAACAACGTTAAGTGCCTCTGGGTCATTTGCACAAACCTCAAATGTTCCATCCCTTCTTAAGTGCCTCAAAGGTTGAGGGAAGACGCGGGCAAGCAAATAATCGTATGAATACGTATGTATGTTTATTTGTATGTATACTTTTATGTAGTAAAGGGTAATTCTAAGGAATTCAGTTGGTTGTTAATGTTTTTAGATATGTTTACTATGTGAGTACCTACAGATGGGTTTGTTAGAATTGTAAACCAACTTCAATACGAAGTCAGTCCTTTACGTATGAAAAGCTGGAGTACAGGCATTCTTATCTCATAAGCCATTTCAGAAGTTAAATGCAACCTACTTGTATAGATAAAAAGGGCTTCTACACAAATTAATACACCAGTGCTTTGCTACTACATAATAGCAAAGCACTAGTGTATTAATTTGTTTGATCCATAAATTATTGTCTTGAACCTCTTTTAAAGGTCGGCAACGCATCTGTGATTCCTTTAGTGTTGCGGATGTCCATGGGCGGCGATGAACACTTAACATCAGGTGACCTGCGGGCTCGTTTGCTTCCTAATACATAAAAAAATGTACCTACTTTATGTCAGTTATTTTATTGTCCGTAAAGGCCCTAAAACACTGGCTTTAATCCTTAGTACGGGAATAGTCTTAAAAATATTTAAAAAAAGTGATTTGGTAGGTACAGTATATGTACCTACCACAGAAATCTGAAAAAAGGAGATGTGCCCTGAATGTCATTTTGTATGGAAACCTAATGTCGCCAGTTTTATTAACACACACAGCAATAGAATATACGAATAGACTACTGTTCTCAGTTACATCTAGATTATCAATGAACGCAATACTCTGTCTCGTTTTTCCTTGAAATATCTCCCTTACACGGTGTCACAGCGAACCAATCAGCGCTACTATATATATACAACTAAAACAAACTTCAAAAAATTTAGATAGAAGAACTACTACAATTTAAAACTACTACATTCAAAAAAATTACATTTATGCTAGGCGTTGACCTTATCGATAAATATAATTAATAAAATTTATCGATAGACAAGACTTATATAGGTATTATTAAAAATTAAATACTTATCATATTAAATAATAATTACTTAAATAATAATTACTTTTATATAAATATGTATTATATAATAATATATAATTGTACAATACTTTTGTAAAATAATATTCACGACAGTTTGTGTAAGATCGTACATGTCGTGAAACAAATTAATCCGTGAACTGATGTCGTAATATCGCAGGTTGAAGGAACTCAAGCGTCATACTTCTTTTGCGTCCTTATTGTCGCAGCAGCTTGTAACATTTTGACTGTTGTCATACAAAAGTAACGCACCTGTGAGGGAGAGCTAGCGATAATTTAGCGACAGTCGGTAAAACCTAGCCGACTTTAAAACACGACTTTTTCCGCACGTGCTTGTCATGCATGATCTACTTTTCATCGCCAATTATCAATCTCTTCAAAAAGCGCTTTGTTTAATTACATCATGGTTCATTAAATTTCTTTGAGTGAGCTTGTGTGGCCCATATTTTGAGCTTTGGGCCAAAACTGTTTTGTAGTCAATTACAACTTATAGATGTCAATTTTTGGATAGTTGTATAATATAAGACTAAGTATACAGATTATTTTTTGAAGCAGGTAACAGCGTGTACAGTTCATTTATTCAAGCATGTGCATGCGCATGCCAAAATGCGCGAGCAATATTGCGCCTAGATAAAATTAGACCAATAGCATGAATATAGGAATTGATAGATGAGCATTTAGACTGATTTTAAGCAAATCTGATAAAACCAGTTAAAAGCACGTGTGTGCTAATAAATGGATGAGCGTTTAAAAAAAACTTTTAAAACCACTCTAATCAACATTTTAAACCTTTATGTTCTAGAGTACTTACTCCACCTTTGATTTAGGATATTATTTCAACATTGTAATACTTATATTGAAATTACATAATTTAAACAGCGTAACACAACATTTAAAAAAAAAATCTCATTTAACTTAATAAAACTTTTACAATTTAAAATTCCTACAATACACGACTTTTTATCGAAAACGATAGATAGTCGTAGTCATGAACGGATCGTCACTATCGTTTGGTTGTTAGAGCGATCACGGTTAGCAACCACTTGTCATACGTAATATCGTTGAGCGAATAGTTCATTGCTTCATATATCATTGAATGACTAGTTTAGACAGCATTAGAGAAGCAATGTATATGTTACAAAAATATTATAGTACTTAATTGTCCGAACATGAAAATAACATAGTGAGGACATTGAAGATTATTTTTTCATGATTTTAGAGGTAAATACAATAAAATACATGTACTAGCATACGGTAAGTGATTCCATTATTAATAAAGATTTTTTTATTGCTCTTAATTTTACAGGCAACCACTGAACAACTCGGCATTTTATATGTTATCTCGGTCGTTGTCAAAACACAGCTAAACCTTGGTGACAGCCATTTTTAGCTATATAATCGGTCTAATCATATTGCGTTGACAAGAAAACCCCGTCATACCACTTCTCCTTTTATTTAGATTTCTGTGGTACCTACTTTTATTATTCTTATACTACAGACTGTTGACTCGACATGAGAAAGGCTAATGACATTGTAAATTATCAAAGCCTAACGAAAACTTCTCCGGAACATACTAAACTGATTTTACATTCATAACAGCCCATTCATGTCCCACTGCAGGGCCTCCTTCCGTAACGGAGGGATACATTAGCCTACTAATACCACGCTGGCCAAACGGATTGGTATATGGTTTAATTTCAAGTTTTCCTTCTTTTTATTTCGTATAGTTAATATTGACGGATAATCCCTTAGTCGGTTTTTACGACACCCATGGGATGAGATGCGGTGGTGACATATTGTATTCTTACTCCGTCACCAACACGGATGATTACATTACACTTTAAAAATGTAAAACTGCGAATAGTTCCTGTACCTACATAGTTTCAAAGTTAAATTAGGTAAGTACATAGTTCTGAAGCTTAAATTTTAAGTGGATACTTAAATACAATGTTCGAATTATTAACGTTTATCGCTATCTGCTACAATGTTCCACCTTTTAGGAGTTAACTATGAATAAGTATGTTAATTAATTTGAATTTGATTTTGAATTAATATTCGAATTTTAATAAGTAATTCATCATCAGCTATTTAAAAATATATAATATAAAAGAAAATAATAAGCTTTTATCTTAATTCGTTTCTGTAAAGAGAAAATGTTGAGTAAGGAATTAAGGAATTGGGCCCAACATTTAAATGATTGATGAGAAACGAATTGACAATTAATTCATTATGCATTTGTAAATTAAATTAATTTGGACATCCGATGAATATTTTACTGATATTTAATTTGTTATTCGAATCTTATTTATTATTTACTGATTGTCGATACTGTTAAATTAATTATAAGAACCAGAACTCTGCTGTGTATGCAATTACAAGAGGTGAACTAACCACATTATTAGTAGGCCAAGTATCCCTCCGTCACGGGAGGAGGTCCGTCCTTGCAGTGTTGCTGTTATGATGAACTAACCACATTTAAACATAATAACCATAGATATCAGGTAATAACCCAAGAAACATGTTAAATAATTTTCTAATTGAAAAACTGACTTCAACTGTAAACTTGATTATTGAACTTTTTCTTTTACATTGACTTTTTACAGAAATTTCATATTTTGTTACTTAGATAAAAAAGTTTAATTTATTTTCTTTAACAACCACGAGACGAGATGGAGTTGTAACATACGTATTTCGGCACAAGACAGAGAAATAAGAAATTTTGGAAATGATGTAGCAAATTTTTCCGACTACAATTATTTCTGCGTCCATTATCGTAACTATATTAAGTATAAGTCCAGAAGCACCCTTCACAATTAAAGTTAATTTAAGACCCATTATTATTTCATTAATGATATAATTCCTGAGGATTTTATAGGATGTCCCTATTGTATCCCATCATTCAATTGCTTCAAGGTGAACCATAAATAACAAGGTCGTTTGATTTTATATTCATTGACTAGAATATTAGTATAGACTAACCTTTTTTCTAAGCGGAGCGTGCAGCGGCTATCTTTAACCAACTCCAAAAAAGAAAGTTCGAAAACACATAGTTCGACAAGTAATTGTTAGACAAGAGTTGACAAGACGATCCTTCGAATTACCACTACTTCATCATAACAGCCCATTAATGTCCCACTGCGTTACGGAGAGATACTTGGCCTACTAATACCACGCTGACCAGACGGATTGGTATAGGGTTAAATTTCAAGTTTTCGTTCTTTTTATTTCGTAATACTCACGGATTGGCCCCTTAGTCGGTTTTTACGACACCCATGGGATGAGATGGGATGGTGACATATTGTATTCTTACTCCGTCACCTACGGAAGTAGATATCAAACCCTGTATCGAGACTTAAAAACATACACTTAACAAACACAATAGAAATCCAAGCTGAGGACAATTTACTAGTAGATCGTACAAATTATCATAGAGCCACCCACACAACCGCGACAAAGGCAGATCTTTTTTTTTTTATTGGCCTACCAGAATGATCCTTTGGTGCCTGATGTTAAGCATCCAATAGAATCCAAGAATGGCGAGCACCATGCCAGCTACAATATTTGCAGAGGCCGAAATGTCTCCACTATGGCGGCTTAAGAAAATGTTTTTTCACGCCTCGCTTGAAAGAACCAGAATCGTAGTTTGAAGGAAACACAGATCATTATAACGAAGTTTTTAATTATATTTATACGTAAGATTGAGTATTATAATAGTAGCGTTTTCACGTTAGCACTTAACTCCATTTCGTAAGCAATTTTCTCACGTAATTGGTATCGAATTGCACACTTTATGCTTAACTTTATACTAACTGCTAAAAGTTAGTTAGTTTGCAATACTTTTGTTACAAAGAAAAGGTAACAACAGAAGTCAATTTATGTACACACGTGAAATAATAATATTATACATCAATAAAGACGAACGAAAATCTTTATATACAGAATTGTTTGTGTGATCCACAATTGATTTTCCGGATGTTCTTTGTGTTTTTTACGTAAAAAAAGTCCGCGAGTATGAGCATGAACCCAAGTGCGGGAATAATCTTCAATAAAAAAAAAAATACAACCGAATTGAGAACCTCCTCCTTTTTTTGAAGTTGGTTAAAAATTATATGAAACTTGTTATTTTCCGCTAGTTATCGCTCAGCTTACTGTTAAACGTTCTATACAATATGTGTTACGATATACCATTTTTATTGTTTCATTACTGGGTGGTCGGTATGAAATACGAAGACTCGTTTTATGAACAATAAATTTACTATTTAATAGCTCTTGCAATTCTATGGTAAAGTTAAATGATTATAATTAGTGCGTAAGTGATATAAAAGTACATGAAACTTGAATTTTATGGACGGATCATAACAGCCTATTAATGTCCCACTGTAGGGACGGGCCTCCTCTAGCGACGGAGGGATACTTGGCCTACTAATAACATGCTGGCCAGACGAATTGGTATAGGGTTTAATTTCAAGTTTTCCTTATTTTTATTACGTAAATATTTACGGTTAGTCTCTTAGTCAGTTTTTACGACACTCATGGGATGAGATGGGCAGGTGACACATTGTATTTTTACTCCGTCACCAAACGGAGACTTATGGACGGATGCAAATTGAAAAAAAAAATCAAAGGAAAAAAACTAATGAATGTGAGTGAGATATTCCTTAGTCTTTCGAAATTATTCTTCTTGTGAAGATCGATTAAGAATAAATGGCGTCACAACCTATCGCATCCCATGGATGTAGTAAAAGATGACTTAGGAAATGTTCGCACATAACACATAGATATGGTTTGGACAGCCGATGGATGAGGGAGACACAGGATCTCGCAGGGTGGAAATGTTTGGAGATGGCTTATGTCCATAACCTGAATTTTATGATGATGATGATGATTTGGATAGAGCGGGAATCGAACCTTAGACCTCTGAATAGCAGCTTTCTTTCTTTCTTTAACATATTCCAAATCTGGATCGAAGTTGTACCTAGAACAAACAAAATAAATGAATGTATATTGTCTTTAGTTTTAATCATGCAAATATGCTTTTTTATAGAAAAATAAATTACTAGGTAAACGGTTATTAACACGATATAGTTTTGTAAATGTTAATGTCGGATAATGTCAAGTATTGGCAATACTTGGAGGAGGCCTATGTCCAGCAGTAGACGTCAATTGGCTGAGATGAATGAATACGACATTGTTAGTGTTTTTTTATCCCCGACTATCACACTGTATTCATTACTCTACACTCGCAAGAACAAACAAGTGTAATAGACTGTACTGATTCAGATACGTTAGATAGTTAGCACATTATTAATTGTACAATTTTCTGCATTTCAGACTAGTGCAACGGTCGCCATTCTAGAACCTGTCTGCTCCATTGGTTTTCGGTTCTTTGTGCTATGTACTCGCCACTTCCTACCTCTTCCACATAAGGAGATCTTGGTCTGCAGATTAATATCTGAAGACTATCACTACTATCCTTTACGACATTTTAAGGACGTGATGTCGTATATAAGGACATAATGGCTTTTGATATTTTTACGTCCGTACCGATTTTGAATAAACGGAACCCTTATAGGATAACTTTGTTGTCTTTCTGTCTGTCAAGACCATTTATCTCAGGAACGCGTGGAGGTATCAAGCTGATGTGATGAATGATGACGATTTTGAAAATACGACTAATTGAACCACAAGCGACAATTAAATACACAAGGTTATTGCACCATCAAGAGAATCTCATTGTATTGTATTGTATCGAAACATGATATGAGTTCAATCTACAACAGTGTAACTATGCGATGAGCCTTGCAATCAAAGTCTGTACATTGTGTATGAAACACGTGATACTTTGTTTCATCCTATGTTTCATTCATTGAACGAACGAATGGACCAACGTTTCAATTAAAAGTAGATTGTAAGAAAATGGTAAATTTGCTCATTTTCTTCTATATCGGAAATCAGTATGCATTTATTGCAATTATATCTTGTACCCTACGCGTGGTTGGTGACGGAGTAAGAATACAGTGTGTCACCTCCCCATTTCATCCCATGGGTGTCGTAAAAACCGACTAAGGGACTATCCGTGAATATTACGGGATGAGATGGGGTGGTGACATATTGTATTCTTACTGCGTCACCTCACGGAGGTGGTTATGGTCGCCCAGTCATTTTCTTGCTCACAAAACTGTACCGAAAGGCTATGGATGACTTAACGCAAAACGGAAGGCCTTTCAGATTTATTTATTGGTCTACAACGGAAATAAGTTCGTCCTTGTACTTCGAGATTCAATCGCACTATTCAGGATGAAAGATAATTTTAGTTTATTTATTGGTTCTTGTAACGTTCTGTTCTGTTCTGTTGTAACGATCTGTTCATAAAACATAATATTTTTTGTAATATAAATAGGTATTTTAAAAGTTACTGCAATATGACGAAATTGAACCTGATGGAACGCCCGTCGGTAGTTGTCTAGTATAGAAAAGCCATACTTTGGAACGACGAATTATGGATTTTAGTGTTCCTTATCGAACTTGAGACTTCCTGTAAATATAAAAAAAAAAATCTTTCTACAATAACAAATAACTTTGATAGTTAAGCCTTAATTTAAAAGTTGAATTTCTGGCACATCACACTAAAACCCTATATTTTGGTGCCAATAGTAGTTAAGCATTAATCCAAAATATTACTACTTAATACCTGAACAATGTATTTGTGTACCTAAATGTTGAAAAATCTTTTATTTTTAAGTTACCTTATAGTTACTTTGTATAATTGAATGTGGTGTTTAACTGTAAGTGTTTGTTACACTATTGTTTTTTCTTTTAAGCACGTGTAATATTGAATATTTTTGTGTAAACAAATGTTGGTGAACCTATTAAATAAATTAAATAAAAAATAAAATATTAGCTATATGCAGACTAAATTCCATCCAAACATGTTAAGTCGTTTAGCATGAACAAGTAACATACAAAGCTAAATAGTAGTTAAAAACTTGATCTATTATACAAGCGTAGATAAGTCAGGAAAATTTTCTCGTTGAACAAAGCTCAGAATCCTTATTTCCAGCAGAGAGTGCACTTGACTCGCATTTTGCAACGTAAAGAGTTTTTGTCCGGTCATTCACTACTTAAACTTTGTAGAAAAGAACCTCCTCATAAACGCCTCTTAAATTTAACCACTGTTTAGCAAGATTTTTATTAGCAAAATCAACCATATACCAAACAAAATCGTGAGAATTTAAGGTAATCAATTGACTAATTTTTAAGAGGCGTTTATGAGTAAGGGGGGTAATGTTGTAATTTCTTTTTTTTTAACTCTAAAACTTGCGTGTTTCATTATAACTTATTAATAATAACTATACGGGTATTAACACGATTAATTGTGGTAAATATTGGAACTATCTACCTTTGAGGCACTCGACGTTTCGGATAGCTTCTTTTTTTTACTGTAGTTAAGTACATTCGAAACAATACCTTTGTGAAGCAAATAGAAATAATTTTAGCTTCTGTTCATCTGTTCACCAGGTTGTGGGTTCGATTCTAAAGCAGGACAGTCATTTGTGCGATTCACAAAATATTGTTCTGAGTGTCTTTAAGTTTGTTAAATTGATGTTTGTAAAGTCCCCACGATGACTCTTAGTACGGGAGTAGTCGTTAAAAAAAAATAGAAAGAAAAGATAGTTAAAGTGATCAGATCAAAAAGTTGGGCGACAACGGACACGCGAAGAATCAAGCAGGAGTCTAATTATTATCCCGCAGGAGGTATCTTTAGGCACGTCACTTACAAAGTTGTAGGTCCCTTTAACAATAGAACGTTTCGGTTCGTACCACTAGTCTATTTGCTCAATCCACTTCCGCAAATGTTACTGTGTTAAGGTAAGAGGTTACAGTATCTAGTGAAATTACAGGGCTTCTTCTTCTTCGTGTCGATTGGCAAAAAAAAAAACAAAAAAAACTCAGACAGTACCGGCCCAGAATTCGGCCACAGCAACTGCATTGTCTGTAGCAGCCCATAGGTCTTGAGGGCTGCATGTAGCGGGACATCGAGCCTCGAGGGCATTTTAAGAGGTGCGACATTGTCTGAGGGTCGAAGCCACACTCGCACTGAGTTGCTGAATCCTCAATGTAGCCCCATTTACTCAAATTGAGCTTACAACGGCCCACTTGGGCACGTAGGCGATTGAGTGACGTCCAGGTGGATAGTGGGAGGTTACAATTCCACCATAGTCCCCGTAAAGGACGTGTCCTTACTGAGAGAATGTAACTTAAAATAACTACAATTTAGATCTCCTCTATATTTAATCTTGAAAGGGTAGCGTAGTCAAGACAAATATACATAACAATAAAATAATATATATTTACTATGTAAAATATTCTTCGCATGATATTTTACTTGTACATCGAGAATATGCTTATCTTGTCACGTCTGTGTGTCGTAAAATATAGTAAAGGAAAGGGTTATTTCTGTGCTATAGACAGACATATACGACAATATAAATAACTATATCGTTAAGCCTTTTTTTACTGGGAACACTATAATATAATATTCACGGACATCTCTGGACAGCGCCTTCTGTTGAAATAGTGGAGATGGAATAGCGATATCCGTATAGATAGTTTTCTATCCCCTTCCACTATATTTAACAACATTTGACAGATTGACGTTAGTGACGTTCAGCAGTATCTCGAATGTAATCCCATTCGATTGTAAGCGATTTCGCGATTTTTCAAATTACTTTATTTTACACATTTGGATCCTTACATCAACTTACATTATTATTTTATTATTGTTTCTTTATTCTATGCTAAGAGAATTAAAATGATAAAATTATATTTAGCTTAGGTATTATTTAAAATACATAATTTATCGTAACACATTCGCGGGTTATAACAAATCTAAAATATCATATTACATTTTATAAACGTATTATGAAGAGTTCAGGTTTATTCATAGCATTTATTTCTACCGATTATTTGTAATTTGTTTCATAATGGTGGTAATCGTTATGAGTGTCCATCACTAAGTAACCATGGTAACTGAAAAAAAACATGGGTACGTTCATGAAATACAATATAATTTGTTCGAAAAATAAGCGGAAGTATTACGAAACTTCATGGACGTGAACTGTCAAAAAGCTAAACCTAGGCTGGAAGGGGTATAATTATACGCGTTTTACACATATTTTTTTGTTTTTACATATTATGATAATTAATTTCGTTTACTTTGATGAAGTTTCTTTGATACCATTTCCATAAACCAAAAATAAACATATTTTCAAAAAGGTAAAAAAAACCGATTTCTTTCATAATAAAAAAGAAAACAAATTGTCCTCTTCTTCTTTTAGAAGTCAGTTCAAAATACTTTCGATACGACCTACAAAATTGTATACCATGTAGACATCAAAACAAAACATTTATATTCAAATTCAGTACACATAATGACAAAGGACCTCAACTGGAATGCTCCAAAATTATAGTCAAGCATCGCCTTTGTTCCCGATAAGTATTCGACGCGCATGCATGCGTATACATACGACTTCATACAAAAATATACTCGTACGTTAGAAAGTTTCCTGAGTTCTGAGTGTTTCTATAAATATTCTTTACACTTTCACACAACGCCATCTAGTCCTAAACTAAGCAGAGCTTGTACTATGGGAACTAGATAACGGATAAACATACTTCAATACTGTTTTTTTGTAAATACATACATATTATTATACATAGCAAACACTCAGACCAAACAAACATTTTCATGCACACAAAGATTTGCATTGAGCGGGAATCGAAACCGAGACCTCTACGTAGCAGTCATGTTAAATAATTACTACGCCACAGAGGTCGTCAAATTCTATTCATTTATTTATTTTGATGTGAAACCGCTTTTGAATAACTTGTCCTTACTTAATGGTTTAAAGCTTTTTTTGTAAGATATTTAACAGGAACGTTTATTTAAAGACTTGCGTTTAGCTCGCATCTTTGCGTTTTAATTTGTGCCGTGTGGGTCACGGTTAGAATAGGACTTCCCCATATCCTCCCGTGGGTGTCGTAAGAGGCGACTAAGGGATACCACGACCCGGCGCATACCACAAATCACCTCGGGTCAACCTCCTAGTAGGAAGTAAACCACCAACAGCAGCATTCCCAAGGAGGGTTGGCGTCAGGCAGGCGGCTGGCCGTAAAATATAGCCAAACTTTTAGCAGCATGAGGAAGAAGAAGATATGCTGCGCCGACCCCAAATAAAATTGGTATAGGGCAGCGGAATGCTGATTTGTGTGTTTAATAGGGATGTGATTATTCAGAAAACCGATGGATGAGAGTGGCACAAAGTGGCATGTAGACGTCAATTGGCTAATAATATGATGATGATGATTATTTTTATAAAAATTCGAGGTGTGCAATGTAAAACAGAAACACGCCTGTACGATATCCCCTCAACTGTCAACCATCATAATGCGCGGATCTGTGGCGCTACTTCTGAGTGGTCTCCAGAAGTGGCGCCGGATGTTAGAAAAATGACAATATCTAATAAGTTCCTTCTCTACAAGTTCTCTACAAGTCTACAAGTTCTCTACAAGATACAGTTTACGTCGAGTAATAACTAAAGAAATTCGTCGATGAGCCATAGAGCTCCAGGAGCGCGCTCCATAGATCCCCCAAATCGCGCAAAATGGCCTCCACAGTTGAAGGCTTATTACTAAGTATTCATAGAAAGCACGTTTCGCAGAATCGTAGTACGATTATACGTTCCACACCCAAAAACTTGCTCCAGTTCTTCAAATTAAGGTTACATCTGTTTCCCAGTTGTCAATTTGACAGTAAATGTATTGTGAGTGTGTTAATATAATTCAGTTCACGGTAACCACGTTCGTTTGTCTCGAGACCGAACGTCGCGCGGTGAGACGTGATTCCGAATTATTTTATTGAATTTGTGCCGCTTGTAACGACCGTGAAAATCGGTCAGGGGTACGGAAGCAACAGTTTCGTTTTGGGAAGTAACCAGCGCCGGATTTATTACGGGAAGTTTTTAGGACATTACATGGAAAAAAAATATAAATTTTTCATTGATTTAATAAATATTGAATTGTATTACTTAACTACAACGCATTCGATTAACTAAAAAATTTACGGTGTTGTATCATAAATACCTACATCCCTATTTTTTAATATTTCTAAGATTAACTATAATAAAACAATACTTCAGAATATGCATTTTATATCATCCATATTAGTTTATATCATATTGGCGCTATACAGTTTATTATTTTAATAACAATAAAGGAGACAATAACAATTTATTCGACATATTAAAGACTGTCTTTATTGCGATCCTTGTCTTGGATGTGTGCCAAATGTCGCGTCGTTTTAATAGAACTATAGGATCACATTTCTTGTTAGGTACTTAACTTGTGGTATATGCCTAGAAATGGATATTTCCAAAAATATTTAAAATATATTTTTTTAAATCGTTAAAAATTCAGTTAAGTTAAGTTTTGGTTGTCAAATTGTCACACAATAGGTAAGACAATTTGACAACTAAAGTTAACTTAACCGAATTTTTAACGATTTTAAGGTACGAGAATTGACATGCAGATTAAAATGCCTAGCATATTTTAGAGTTAAGTAATAATAAGTAATTTCTCAAGACAATTACATCTCGAGTTATCAAACAGTTACACAAGTTACAGTATCGTTACCGTTCTTAAAGTCTACATGGTGTTTTTATCTGTTCTCTACTGTACTAAAGTAGATAGAATTAAAATTCTCACGTTCTACTAGAAGACATTGTTTAGGTCATGTACTATGTCTAAGCGATATTACTTTATGGCTGTGATAAATTGCTTAAAGTTACATTGTAAACTTACTTGTAGGATAGTATAGAAACAAATAGTTTTAAGGTACACAATAAAAAGAAAATACAACGAAATTGAAAGGCTCCACTTCTGTTAAAGTAGTTAAATATTGCATAGAATCTTATTCATTAGACAAAATAAAAAAAATAAGCATTTAATTTTTTTGTAACGACGATTTCCGTGCTAGAGCCCTGTACCACGGGATCTTTACAGACAAGATTTTAACAGACAAAAACCAACATTCAGACGTAAGGAAATAATCTTTCAATCGAACAAATATTTTACCTTCACGGGATTCGAACCGCCGACCTTGTGCACGGCAGCCGCCAACATACCGCTATGCCGCCGAGGACGTCAGATATTATTTATTAAAAACGAGAAAATCCGAAATTATTACAGTAAGTAGGTAACTATTACACTGGCTTATTTAACATTAAGTAACACTGTATTTAAACCTTCATATTCCATTTCTATTGTAACGTAAATGCAAAACCAACGTCAACTCCGTATGACTGTAAACTTTAGGTTAGTTCCCTGCATTAGTACAAAGCTAATTTAGTTCTAGAAATGTTAATATAAAGATAGCCGTTTAAATTTAAAGTAGCTAGGGTAGAGTGTATAGCACGCAGAACCGTTTGCTTATGGGTAACAGCAGCTTGGTTGTGCCGGCATTGCAGAAGGCCATGAGACTAGTTACGACGTACTACCAGGTAGGTTACTAGTTTGTCTGCCTGCTTAAAGCAAAAAAAAACCCCTACTATGCTGATATTATCTTAGTTAAAAGTTAGATAAAGAGGTTTAAAATTAGGGTATGTTTATAAGTTACCTAGGATCCACAATACGAGTGGGTCTAAGGCTTCCTGCACGAGCGAATAATACTTGTCTGACTTCTCCACTTTTGTACTAAACTTAGCCGTTTGATATAATAAATGGCGTTGTGTAAAATTCATTAGAATAATATTAGGAATTTAATTTATCAATATCAAATACAGAAATCATGTTCTCGTTAGAAAATGTAAAGTACTACTCGTTTCAAATAAGAATGCCTGCGCTGCATGAGCCTGCGCCATATTGTGACGTCACAAGTCATAAAGGACAATGGGCGGTTTCGTCTCATGTGTTGTAAGAGTTACAACTTGTAACTCTTTTCTACCTTTATCATTTAAAAGATCTCAGTGAGTGAGTGTTATGTACAAAAATGCCCATTCTCTATATCTAAATCCATTGTTATCTATTGTTATATTGTTGTTCGATGGGAACTGAATGTCACAGAATACGTATATTACAGTACATTACATTGTAGTTGCTTGGACATTTTTTTATATGAAATTAGATCTTTGTGTTAGTGACATTTTGTTTACATTAGTTTGCACGCTATGCTACAAATTGTAGCAAATTTATGTTGTGGTTTTAAAATGCGCTAAACAAAGGCCTTTCAAAACCACAATTTTAATATAGTAACCGGGGAGGGTTTACTGATAAAGATTCTTACATAATCAGTTTAGACATTATTTACATTATCAGTTATGACAGTTCATAAACACCTTTCTTTAGTTACCAGAAGGTTGCAATTCCAGCCATGAATAATGTGTTTCTTGGCGGGGTACCAAAATAATCTAGAATCCCATTTAAAATCATATTGTTCCTTTTTATCCATATCCATGTTCTAAGTGTTTTTATAACTGAATCTCATCATAACAGCCCATTAATGTCCCACTACAGGGACGGGCCTCCTCCTGTAACGGAGGGATACTTTGCCTACTAATACCACGTTGGCCAAACGGATTGTTAAAGGGTTTAATTTCAAGTTTTCCTTCTTTTTATTTCGTTTCGATAATATTCACGAATAATCCCTTAGTATGTTTTTACGACACCCATGGGATGAGATGGGGTGGTGACATTGTATTCTTACTCCGTCACCACACGGAGACTGAATCATCTGTATCTATCTATCAACATTCAACGTCATTTAACCTTTGAAGTACTAAATATATTACAAGCTAACATCACACGCGTCACAATATTCCTTACGCACAACCTATTTCATTAAACGAAACCGATACAAAAGTACTATTTACGGTCACAACGGATGTGTCAAAAACAGTTGAAGCGACGCCAATTAAAATTAATAAATGTATATTACACAACCTTTCGCTGACGGGCTGACGTACATTCAATGTTGCCATTCGTTAAATTTAGATTTTAGACAAACACTCCCCGATGGAAAATTTAAAGTCAAAATTAATTACTTACCTTTATTTTATTTTCTAAACGAATTTCGGTAACAGTTTAATAACAGTTTGAGTTGTTTTTATAATTATTGCTCCAGAGAGAATTCTCTAGTGTTTGTTGTTACGAATAAATTATCAGTTTTGTTTTCATATTACTTAGTTTTGTTATACATATTTAACTCCTTTGTTAGTATTTTTTATTTATGGCATATGGAAATTTTAAACAGATTTCTTCATTACTAAACTGCTGTATATATGTATAGGGCTTTCTGTGTTATGGTCAAGTGTTAATATTTTATTATTATTTCTGTGTTATACGAAGGTGGCACTGCGCTAGCGGTATGCGTTTGCAGTACGGTATCGTAGATTTAATACCCATTCAGGACATTATGTTTGAGTGATCCTCAAATGATTCAATGTACATGATTTATGATTGAATTGATTTGTGAAAGACACGGTGTATGATGCCGGGACAAAGAGTATTATCTCTTACCTATATGGGAAAGTTTGTGAAATATACAAACAAAACAAAGTAAGAGGACGTCAGTCCATCTGTAAAGTGGGACAATAAAAGACTGATGGCCTATTTGCCTGCGCTTACTAATAGCTCTTTAACAGCACAAAAATAAAAAAGACATGGCTCTTAATAAACGAACATTGAAAAAGCATATACCTATTTTTCGCTTCACTTTGACTGCAGTGAAATATAAATACGTCTTTTTAAGTCTTTTTAAAGCCTACTCTTGCAATATAGACGTGTCGAGAATACTGGGAATTCAGTGAAACCTTTTCATACAGCTAACATTTTTCTTTGAAAATATTTTTTTGATGAGAACTTTCCTGACGCTTGTAAGTAGACACAGAGTGTATGAATAGGTGTAATGCATGAACGAATTTCCATGAAATTTGTAAGATAGATACTTTTCATTATTAAGTAGGTAGGTATATTTTGTGTACAGGGTGCGACTTAACATATTTATATTTTATCGAAGAAGGTATTAAATAACTGAAAATGAGGTAGAGTTTCATTTAGTGTTATTTTTTTTAAAACTACGTTTATAAATTTAGTTTTCGTTTTTTAATAGATAGCTTAAAATAAAATAATTGCTAGCGAATTATCTTGAAAATAATGAAATTGAAAAAAAGCGGGTACTTTTTTTCAATTTCTCAAATCTATTAAACCAAAAACGAAAGCAAACTAGGTTCGGCTTTTTTTATGAGATAACAAGGAAGTTTCTGTAGTATTTAATTGAATGTAGTCAAAATATTGGAAAAAATAAGCAGCTTGAATTACAAACAACACCGTGCATTTACAACAAAAACACTCCTACTTTATAATACCACAGCGATAAATCAAAGAATTTTCAAATGTTTGTAATAGAAATACAAACAAAGCTTATCTTCCTAGAAGAAAAGCTCTTTACAAAATCGACCGCACTTGATTGTGCAAACATATTCCGGATCAACTTAAATTTAGACAAACATAATATCGAAAACCTAAACTAGATTAATTTCGAGATAAACAAACTTATGTTCCATTAAAAGTGTTGAGTGCCTGACTTTTGAAATATTAAATAAGTATCTCTTACACATCATCTCATACAACGCCATCTAGTCCCAAACTAAGCAGAGCTTGTACTATGGTTACTAGAAAACGGATAAAATACTTGCACATAAAGATTTGCATTGAGCCGGAATCGAACCCGAGACCTCTGCGTAGCAGTCATGTAACGTAACGACTACGCTACAGCGGTCGCCAAAAAGAAAAACAAATAAAACGACTGTCATACAAAAACGTTAACGAGAATATTTACTATCGTAATGTTTATTTTGACGAAGAATCTTTACTAATGCGATTCACGAAACTTCGAAAGCAAAATGTTATGTAGAAAAATGTAGATGTAGATGTAAGAATTCTGAAGAGATTCGCAGGCGAAACAAAGTGACCGACGTAGCACTCTGGATTTACTGGGTAAAGTGGCTTTGGGTATAGGGCACATAGCGCGAAGAACCGACAGCCCTTGAGGCAGAAAGGTTGTTGAATGGCAACCGCGTACCGGAAAACGCAGGTTGGGGAGACCCCTCACAAGGTGGACCGACAACCTGGTTAGGATGGTGGGAAACCGATGAATGAGGGAGGCGCAGTACCGCACAAGGTGCCAATATTTGGAAGAGGCCTATGTCCAGCTATGGACGTCAATTCGCTGATACGATAAAGGATTCTGTTACAGCCACATGGGTCAAGAAATATTTAACGTTATTCGCATATTTACATTTATAATAAAAAAGGTGTTATTCTATTTGTGAGTAAGGATTATGTTAATCTTTGAATTTTCCGCGTCCGTTCCTTTGTATTGGTTTTTATTTGTTTGGTAAAGTAAAAAAATAAATAAGTTCCTTGCCCTTTACCTACTGTTTTTGTTTGGCATAACAAAAGCGTTCGTAGCCTAAATTTGACGACCTCGGTGGCGCGCCGGTAGAGCCAGCGGCTGCCGCGCATGAGGTTGTGGGTTCGATCCCCACGCAGGACAATAATTTGTGAGATCCACAAATTATTGTCCTGAGTCTGGGTGTTCTATGTCCGTTAATTGATGTTTGTAAAAGGCCCCGCGACACAGGGCATGATCCCTAGTGCGGGAGTTGTCTTTTTTAAAAAAACAAAACAAAAACAAAATGAAGATTAATTATATTTCACCATGCCTTTGATTTTCTAGCAAGCTTCAGGGATTGATAAAGGGTTTTTAAAATACTTTTCCTCTCTTTCTCTCTTTATGAACTCTACTGTTTATTAGAGTAGGTACACTGTAATGTGTTTTATATTATACTAGCTGACCCGTGCCCACTTCGTTAAACGGCGAAAAACATGCGTCCCTTTTTGAATCATATTTCATTACTGCTCCACTCCTATTAGTCATAACTATACTACATTTATTTTATTTTCTCAGTTTTATCATAATTGAATTATGGCAAGTAAATATTAAAGCTAAGGAAGATTATGGCAAACAATATTAGTACAAATGAAATTATGGAAAATGAAAATTCGGGCAAATGAAATTCTGGCAAGTGGAGTTATAGGTACGTTATTAGTTGCACAAATAATAAGCTAGTATCTGTAGTAATTGAAAATTATATTCTAATTGAAATTTATTTTAGATATTTATATTAACTTTATGCTCGCAAATATAAGTTTCAATAAATTTGAATATAAAAATAAACCTTCAAAGAATATCAATGAAATGAGAGATGTTGTCGTCCTGCATAATTTTTGTATGATATGAGAAACTTTCGGAGAAAGCCTTTTGAAAACTTAGATAGTTTTAACTAGAAATATGTTTTATTTGTAAAACATATCTTGGCCTTAACATATTTTTATTTTCGGTAAGTTCTTATTTGCTATAAATGATACTATTTAGAATAACAATATAACTATTTATCTTCCTCTAATACTAACTATAATGTTAGTTTAATGTCGATAGATACTAGTGTTTGTGGTCCTTTACGCCATGTATGTCTAATACGCAGTTCACCTACATCGCGTTATGACTAAATGTCATTTTCAATAGCTTTTAGCCTAAGTATATGTTTGCCTAGGTCGCCATTTGCTTACTTCGGATGAGGACTACTTCGCTTTATGCCTTAGGGCGCCTTCAAATTTGCCGCTAAGTGTCGCGCGGAGGCAGCGCGACAGCAGCGCTGCGGTCGCGCTGCGGTCGCGTTGCCGTCGCTAGGTTTGAGAATGGTAGTGTTGTGTTTTAGTTTTACGATGGACTCAGACGAAAATACACTGCTCGTAGTGTTACTATTAAAAAGAAAAAGTATTCTAAACAACACTAGTCGATCGATGAACGAATGCGGAGACGCAGCGCGGGCGTAGCGCTGCAGTCGCGCTGCAGTCGCGCGTTTTTTATCTCTATGAATTTACAAAACAGCGCGACCGCAGCGCTGCAGTCGCGCTGCCTCCGCGCGACACTTAGCGGCAAATTTGAAGGCGCCCTTAATCTTACATGGTCTTTATCGCGTTATGCCTAACCTTTACGCTATGTAGGCCTAATACGCAGTTCACCTACCTAAAGTCTAAAAGGAAGGTGATGAAAAGAGTAAAACACTAGTTCTTTAAAAAATATGTTAATATTAAAAACTAAACTTAAACGAACCACCGGTAGTAGTATACTTATACCTACCCTTACTAGGACAACAAATAAGTAATAAAAAAACTAAATAATAAGATTCACTTTGCCAAAAATTAAATGGAAAATAGGTAAATGCTCACTAAACACATTTTGAAAAGGTTTTGGACATGCATATTTAATGACCGTGAATATTAATGAGATCCTTTTTAATTTTGTTAATATTTTTTAAGAAATATAACGCATTTATTTCATTATTTTTTAGTTTTTCTAGTTCCGTTTTATGTTTTTTATTGAAAATAAAAGGGTATACTTATAAAACCACTATAGAGTTTTTACTTCCAGTATCGACCTGTATAATATAATGTTAGGTATAAAGTGATGTAGATCAAGGAAGATTTAGGCATGTGTCGAAAAAGTCCTGCGTATGCGTATTAGGCATAGGTACATAGCGTTTTACCAACCCGGTCGAATTTTGCGTGAAAACGTGCCCAGAATACTAGTATCATGATCTAATATCAATACTTAATCTTTGTGCAAGCTAATAGCCGGTTAACCAAATCCAAGTGTTGAGAAGACTAAATCTCAGTTGGTCTGGTTATTATTTGGCCTTTACAGCTGTTGGTCTATATCGAAGCAAGTCTAACTAGCGTTATGCCTACTTATTCTTTTGACTAGTCATAACGCGAGGTAGGTGAACTGCGTATTAGACATACATGGCGTAAAGGTTTGTGGTGACGAAGTAAAATACAAGATATCACCATCCCATCATATACCATGGTTGTTATTAGAGCGCAAAAATGATCGGTCGTAAGTACATATTCAATCAATCAATCAACTAGCCTATTGCAGTCCACTGCTGGACAGCCTTTCCCAACACGCTCCACGGAACTCGGTCCTGCGCCTTCCGCATCCAGTCCGACCCAGAGACCTTTATGAGGTCGTCGGTCCGTACATATTATCGCTACGAAGACAAAGGGAACGGGTTGGTGTAGGATATGATGTCATTAAACCAGCAAAAGTTTTATTTCCTGTAATAGAGGAGATGCTCAATTTAATCAGTAGCATAGGTATCTATATTTAATCAGTAGCATAGGATCATGTCAGCCTATGGACGTCCACTGCCGGCATAGGCCTCCTCCAAACATTTCCGCCTTGCTCAGTTCTGTATTACCCTGATCCATCGGCTTCCCACCATCCTAACCAGGTCTTCAGTCGCCTGTATTTCTCGAGTAAAAAGGTTAACACATAAGAAATATAGCATATTGACCAAATAAAACCACTTAGTAAATTCAGTTACCAAGATGTCAATAAAGGTTCATTATTATTATGCAAGTAATTGAATAAAAATTTATGAATTTAATGTATACGTACAAAGTGGAATAAACAGTAAGCAGCGTAAATACAGTAAGTGGGAAACAATGGCATTTACCATAAAGTAAATAGGTCGTTCCGAGAAAAACATCGAATTTGAATTTCCGCTTCACTACAGTGTACTTGAATATTACAATTTCTTTTGCTTATTCATGAATCATTCTCCTATTCTTTTACACGAGTTGAAGAAGTTGTGACGTATTAAATAGTTCTACGTTATTTCATTTTATATCCTTAGTATATTTATCACTTTGCATTTCGTAAAAATAATAAATAAATAAATATTCAAGGAATAAATATAAACAGCGCCACCTGTTCCCAAAGTAAGCTAGGCTTAACCTGCTTGTGTTATGGGTAACAGAACAACAGATAATTAGTACATAAATACTTTTTTTTGTAAATACATACTTACATTATCTTCTATATATAAAACTCAAAGGTGACTGACATAGTGATCTATCAACGCACAGCCCAAACCACTGGAGGGATCTGGCTGAAATTTGGCATGCAGTTAGATATTATGACGTAGGCATCCGCTAAGAAAGGATTTCGATAAATTCTACCCCCAAGGGGATAAAATAGGGAATAAAAGTTTGTATGAAACTTTGTCAATTTTAAACTGATCGGGTTGAGGCTTTGTATGCAAATAGTTACTATGACGTAGGCATCCCCTTAGAAAGGACTTTATTAAATTCAACCCCTATAGGGGTAAAATAGGAAACGAAAGTTAGTTTGAAATTTTGTCAAATTCAAACCGATCAGGCTGAGACTTTGCATGCATAGAGTTACTATGACGTAGGCATCTCCTAAGAAAGGATTTCGATATATTCTACCCCTAAGGAGATAAAATAGGGGATGAAAGTTTGTATTAAACTTTGTCAATTTGAAACCAATCGGGTTGAGGCTTTGCATGCAAATAGTTACTATGACGTAGACAACCCCGTTAAAAGGATTTTATTAAACTCAACCCCTATATGTATAAAATAGCGAACGAAAGTTAGTTTGAAATTTTGTAAAATTCAAACTGATCGGGCTGAGGACTATGACGTAGGCATCCCCTTAGAAAGGACTTTATTAAATTCAACCCCTATAGGGATAAAATAGGGAACGAAAGTTAGTTTAAAATTTTGTAAATTCAAACCGATCAGGCTGAGGCTTTGCATGCATAGAGTTACTATGACTTAGGCATCTGATAAGAAAGGATTTCGATATATTTTACCCCCAAGGAGATAAAATAGGGGATGAAAGTTTGTTTTAAACTTTGTCAATTTGAAACCAATCGGGTTGACGCTTTGCATGCAAATAGTAACTATGACGTAGGCGTACCTTCACAAATTATTTTAATAAATTCTACCCCTATGGGACCAAGGGATGAAAGTTTGTATAAAACTTTGTCAATTTCAAACCGATCGGGGGGAGTCTCTGCATACATATAGCTACTATGACGTGGGCTCTCCTTAGAATGAACTTTAAAAATTCTATCCCCAAGGGAATAAAATAGGAAATGAAACTTTTTATGAAACTTTGTCAGTTTTAAACTGATCGGGCTGAGACTTTGCATGCACATAGCTACTATGAAGAAGGCATATCCTTAAAAAGTATTTTGATAAATTCTACCCCTAAAAGGGTAAAAGAGGTTTGTATAAATCTTCTTAAATTTTCGAATGATTAAACTGAAATTAAAGATTGGAGCTACTATGATGAAGACGTCCGCTAATATAGGATTTTGATCAATTCAGCCCCTATTGGGACGTCACGTCTCAGCTGCCAAAAATTCTATGAAGTCACACGACTCAGTTGTTAAAATTCTATGACGTTACGACGAAGTTGTCAAATAAACTTCCCGCCAAAATTCTATGACGTCACGTCTGTAAAAATAAAATTTTCCCGCTATAATTTTATGATGTCACAACTCACAACGTAACTCTAAAAAGACATTTTCCCGCCACAATTGATGACGTCACGACTTAGCTGTAGAAATAAAATTTTCCCGCTATAATTTTATGACGTCACAACGTAGGTATAAAAAAAATTCCCGCCACAATTTTAGGACAACACGACATTGCTGTAAAAACAAAATCCGCCAAAATTCTATGACGTCACGTCTCATCTGTCAGTATTTCTATGACGTCACGACTCAACTGTCAAAAATTCTATGACGTCAAGAATCATCAAACCAAAATTCTGTGACATTACGACTTAGCTACTCCACGCATTCCTTAGAAAAATGGTTTTGACATATAGGCAGACAGACGGACAACAAAGTGATCTCAAAAGGGTTCCGGTTTTTTTTAAACATCATCATCATCATAACAGCCCATTAATGTCCCACTGCAGGGACGGGCCTCCTCCTGTGACGGAGGGTTACTTGGCCTACTAATACCACGCTGGCCAGACGGATTGGTATAGGGTTTCATTTTAAGTTTTTCTTCTTTTTATTTCGTAAAGATAGTAATTACGGTTATTCCCTTAGTCGTTTTTTACGACACCCATGGGATGAGATGGGGTGGTAACATATATTGTATTCTTACTCAGTCACTACACGGATAAACATAATTTATAATAATACTTTTAACGCGAGCGAAGCCGCGGGGAAAAGCTAGTTATACATAGAAACACTCAGACCAATGCAAATAATCATGTTCATACACACAAATAATTGCATTGAGCGAGAATCGAACCTGAGACCTCTGCGTAGCAGTCATGTTACATAACCACTACCTCACAGAGGTCGTCAAATAATATTTATACTTAATGCGATAAATTTATGACTGAGCGTGACAAAATTTCAGGAATATCCTATATCGCATGGACGAACAATCTTTAATACGAGTATATTATGACACATAAATTTTTTAAGACTAATTTATTATTCGGACTGAAATCTTGGAATACTAAAATTTAAACGCTGATAACAATTCTTCCTAAGATCCTATGTCTTCAGATAGACGTGAAAAGCAGCTTCCTAAAGCTGCTGCAGAGCACTCTTTTATGTTCCCAATTATTGTCACTGGCATGGTGATCACATCGTTATTGAAACTAAACTCTGACGACCTCTGTGGCGTAGTGGTTATTTTTTTCGATTCCCGCTCAATGCAAATCTTTGTGTGCATGAACATGATTGGTCTGGGTGTTTTCTATGTATAATATGTATACAAAATACAAAAAAAAACAGTATTTAAGTACTTATGTTTATCCGTTGTTTAGTACCCATAGTAAAAGCTCTGCTCAGTTTGGGACTAGATGGCGTTGTGCAAAAGTGTGAAAAAAAGTTCTTTCCAATTTAATAAGAAAAACTTATTTTGTCGAATATGCCTAATATAACTTCTGGTGTTCAAAACTACACTCTCACGAAACAATATTGTATAAAAACGGAAGCAAAATTATGTTAGTTATTTGAGTTGAATGTAAAAATTAATAAACACGCAATTTTATTTATTCATTAATTAAACAACGCATTTCCTCAGGGGAAATGTAAACAATAAAATAGCCTAACAGCAATAAATTCTAACTTTACAACTCATGTTTTGTTAATGAATATTAAATATGTTTATTTTATTTATACGTATTACTTAAATATACTCGTACATTAACAAAAGTATTGACTTTGTTGGCTTATTAATATTGAAACTTGGCTTACTAATACCACGCCTGGTAAGAAAGGTTTTGTGAAATTTTCCCACATTAATGTGAATTTGGACAATTTAAGTAACCAACTTATAACGTACTAGCTTTTGCCCGCGGCTTCGCTCGCGTTAAATTCGGGGTCCCTTCAACTATCTCCACTTAAAAATCCACGTCAATTCGTCGCTCCGTTTTTCCGTGAAAGAAAGACAAACAGACAGACACACTTTCCCATTTATAATATTAGTATTGATTAAAGATATCGCATTATCATCTTAGTCTTAAAGTCATGATATTTCTCAATATCTATCTCTTGCACTTACGGGTATCTTTCTCTTTTTGGATTACTCCGATGGTGACGTGTCTGCTATAGTTTTACACAATAGGTATTAAAAAAAAACCTTTTTTCAGGTAGATATTAGCCTTCCTACGTGGGAAAATT
Organism: Schrankia costaestrigalis; assembly: GCA_905475405.1. Lineage (NCBI taxonomy): Eukaryota > Metazoa > Arthropoda > Insecta > Lepidoptera > Erebidae > Schrankia > Schrankia costaestrigalis. Next base: position 8,245,149 of record FR997843.1, on the reverse strand, counting down.
AATTTAAGGTATTTAGGATGGGTATATATTAGCCGGAGGTAGGTCTACCTGTTTAATATTTAGGCTGTAGCCGGCTCAGTATATCCTAGGGTCTACCTCTATGTAAATTAGTTTATCTTCATACTTTAGCGATGAAATTGTAATTTGTCCTACTTTGTTGTTGGATAATTTTATGCTTTGATGTTGGTAGCATTGTTTTGGTAATATTATCCAAATACTGATGTTTTTTATGGAGTATGAATACATGTCGTCAACCTATTTCATTCCGCGTCGTTAATTTAGGACAAAAAAATATGTAATGTAACCTATTTCTCTGGCCAGCACATTTACAGCTGCTTATTCTTCAACTATTAATATTGTAATAAACCTGTTAAAAGTTTACATTTATAAATACAATTCGAAGACAACTTGGCTATTACATAAAAAAAATACATCTTCAAAAACCGCTCACCGGGTAATTCCAATCAATTCAAACGTTCAAAACAATGCACAAATTCTCCAAATGCAGAATTCTATCAAACTTGCAGTGAAGACAAAACCTATATTTAGTTTCTCGAAGTACTTGGAAGAAGTTGGCTCAAGAAGCCATTCACTGGATCCAACCAAGGCCGTAGAAATCCGATAGAATCGAAGGCAAACTATCGACAAATCACTCTGAAATTTCAAGGGCTCTCATCGGGCTCAATGGGCCAAACTGGTCTCAACAAACATTGAGACGCAATCAATTTGGGACTTGGCTAAACATCATTAATTCGACAAGGCATCATTAGTTTACAGCAAATAAGGGTGAAGTACAAAGTTTTTGGGTAAATATTTTCTCATCAGTTTTATTTATTGATTGAGGCGAAGTAAATTACGAAGACTTTGGTAACGTGTTTTTTTAAAATGAAAGTTATAAATAAAATACATAATGATATGTTATTGTAAAATTCAAGTAAATGTGAAGGATAAATAGACAATATTCCATTAGTCGTGTTTGACATTCAAGCCGAACGTCCACCGCCGGCTAAACTAAGTTGGTTAGCTTAGCTCGCATAGTTATGCCAGTTTTCCATACAGAAATATAGTTTGCGGTGGACGCACATGTATGAATAACTGGCATAACTATGCGAGCTAAGCTAAACCAACTTGGTTTAGCCGGCGGTGGACGTTCGGCTTCATATTGCTTTCATGTAACTTTAGATGAATTAAGAGCGTTTAACGTGCTCACTAGCGCCGCCAATAGAAAAAAAATCATAATTCGCAAATAGGATAAATAAAGTAAAATGTTGATAACAAAGTCTTAAGAAAAGGCAATAAAGTATTTGTATAACACACTCTCAACACTTTAAATGTTTTTTAAATAAATAAATATTGCATTATAAACAAAAACGGCCGTTTTTTTTTCGAATGCGAAATTTACCTAATTAAAAAACATTTAAAGTGTTGAGAGTGTGTTATAAAAATACTTTATTGCTTTTTCTCAAGACTTTGTTATCAACATTTTATTTTATTTATCCTATTTGCGAATTATGATTTTTTTTCTATTGGCGGCGCTAGTGAGCCGCGTAAAGGCCCTTAAGGGACTTCATAATTTCTCACTCATAGTTAAGTTTAAAATGAGAACATGATGTACTAAAGAGATGTCATGATTATTCTTAGACTACCAAATACTGTAATGTGCAATTTTTTTCTTTCCTAACATGAAGCTTTAATTTGTAACATTACGCGGCCTCTTTAGGTTATTCATATGTTCATGTTATACATAACAAGTTCATGTTATGTATAACATGAACATTTTGTTATTTAAGACTATATTATTTAAGTTATAGTTAGTTTATATTAATGAAAAAATTGTACTGCATAATTCTTGTAAACGGGATATTAGTTTGCTTTTGTTTTTCACATTACTCGAGGCCACGCTCAAGTTAATAATTCATATTAGACCACGCAAAAAAGGTAAGTAAATAGTTTTATTGAGTTTTATAAGATATTTAAAAGTTGTAATTCATATAACTCGTACCTGACAGTTAGTTCGTGTGAATTGAAGTTGTGAAGTTTACTTTGAAGTATCATAACGCAGATTAGTTAAGTACCTGAAACAAATATCACACAAAATATTAGTAGGATGTATGTAGTAAAAAGTCTGAATATTAAAATCGCCAGGTGAAGATTTTGCTCACGCAATATAGAGAGTTTGTCTGACGAAACCCTAGAGATTTATGTAATCCCGATTCAATCAAGACGGAGCAACTTGCTCACATTAATCAATGACGTCACTCGACTAAGTTATGCATAAGTTTGTTGCTACTTGATGTCTTTATGTTACCTACTTTGTAGATGGCTCTTTCAGGAGTTACTGAATACTTAGACAAGGTTAGTGTTAATGACATTTCATTGTATGATTATGGGAGCTAGAATATAATTTATCCTGTTAAAGTTTTTTTCTTGTTTATTCCAGACAATTTCAGCTATGGTGTCTGCTTTTAATTCTGCTATTTAAGTGGCGTTCTGTCGTCTCTGCCTACCCCGGACGGGATATTGCGTGAGTTTATGTATGTATTTCTTTCTGTTTTAGGGTCATAGCACATATAACGTAACGTAAACGGATCGGCATCGCACCGCCTTTTTCCTCGGTGTCAAACGTCAAAAATCCGATTACGTTACGTATCCGATTAGTGTGCGTTGCAGTAAGGAGTTTCATACAAAGAATACTGAACGGCTCGAGTTAATACGGTGACGATCCGTTTACGTTACGTTATATGTGCTACGACGCTTATAGGAATAAACACAAGGTAGTATGGTACGGTAACAGATTCAATGAATGAAATCTAATATGAGTCACATTTAATCCATAATATTTTCTTTTACTTAAGAGCGTTTATAGGGCTCACTAGCGCCGCCAATAGAAAAAAAATCATAATTCGCAAATAAGATAAATAATGTTAAATGTTGATAACAAAGTCTTGAGAAAAAGCAATAAAGTATTTGTATAACACACTCTCAACGTTTTAAATGTTTTTCAAGTAAATAAATATTGCATTATAAACAAAAACGGCCGTTTTTTTTTCGAATGCGAAATTTAACTAATTAAAAAACATTTAAAGTGTTGAGAGTGTGTTATACAAATACTTTATTGCCTTTTCTCAAGACTTTGTTATCAACATTTAACATTATTTATCTTATTTGCGAATTATGATTTTTTTTCTATTGGCGGCGCTAGTGAGCCACGTAAAGGCCCTTAAGTCATTCAATCTTAATACAAAACTATTCTAAGGAATGTCATTGTTTTTAAAATACTCTATATTCTGTATTTCAAAAACATAATTCTGTTTATACGACTGGTTTTCATAGCATGCGAAAAAGAAAATAAACGCGTTTGATATTTGTTAAAAGTCAGATTTTTAGCTTTTAATATATAAATAAATATTCGAGTATTTACGGACAATATTCACGGACATCTCTACACAGCGCCATCTGTTCCCAAAGTAAGCTAGGCATAACCTGCTTGTGTTATGGGTAACAGAACCACGTATATTTAATACATATATACTTTTTTTTGTAAATACATACATATTATACATAGAAACACGCAGACCAATGCAAATAATCATGTTCATGCATACAAATATTCACTTTGAGCGGGAATCGAACCCGAGACCTCTGCGTAGCAGCCATGTTATATAACCACTACGCCACAGGTCAACACAATTGTTTTACTTTATCTTCAAAATTATTATATTGTTAATGTAATTTATCTTAATAAAGTACAACATTTTTCTTTATGATTTTTCTACATCTTAATAGTCTACAAGCCTAGCCTAGACTTGCAAAGAAATAAAACTAACTTTTGTACTCGCGGTACAGAAACTTGCTTGGCTTAAAATCAACTCATAATTTTACTTTGTTCGTTGCGTCTTGGCGTTGTAACAGCCTTATTATTTTATTTTTCAGTAGTAGAAACTAACTATTTCTTGCCAAGATTGTCTTGTGTTTTGTTTGTTGTGAGTCTTGCTGTTGAATTTAAATTAAACGTTTCACATTATTTTTGATTTGGTTTAAAATGTTTAATGTTTGTGACTTTTTATTATCATCATAACAGCCCATTAACGGACGGAGGGATACTTGGCCTACTAAAACCACGCTGGCCAAACGGATTAGTATAGGGTTTAATTTCAAGTTTTCCTTCTATTTATTACGTAAAGATAATATTCACGGATAGTTCCTTAGTCGGTTTTTACGACACCCATGGGATGAGATGGGGTGGTGACACTGTATTCTTACTCCGTCACCACAAGGAGCAACTTTTAATATGTGTTTTTGTAAATATCGTAGAAGGCTTTCTGTTATTTTAGGTTTGTTTTTTCTGATATGAGTTGATACATACTTAATTTTATGAATAAAATTTTTGTATTAACTAATTCCCGAAAACTACGAAAATGGTTACGCTTAGATTAAATACGATAGGACTTCATATAGAAAGTACAGCTAATAGAAATTACTATTCGTCGGCAACCCGAACGTTCGACGTTTCAACGATGTGGAAACGAGAATTTAAGACCAGCAAAAAAAAAAACCACCAACCAAGTTACATTATCTCAGTAAGGACACGTCCTTTACGGGGACTATGCTGGAATTATAGCCCTGTAATTTAACTAGTTACTGTAACTTCTTACCTTAGCACAGTAACATTTGCGCTCTACATACTTCTTGGTATTAATCCGTCTGGTGACGGAGTAAGAATACAATATGTCATCACCCCATCTCATCCCATGGGTGTCGTTAAAACCGACTAAGGGATAAAAAGAAGGAAAACTTGAAATTAAACCCTATACCAATCCGTCTGACAGGCGTGGTTTTAGTAGGCCAAGTATCCCTCCGTCACGGGAGGAGGCCCGTCCCTGCAGTGGGACATTAATGGGCTGTTATGTTGATGAAAAAAAAACCAAAATGGCGGTGATTTCTGGAAGCAAGTCTCACAGTCGGACTATTATTAAGCGTTGTTTCTATTGTTGTTTATTCTTGTTTCAGCAAATTACAAGTCACGCGAGGGCTGTTCTGTGAAAATCACATGTCAGTAATTATATACACGCCATTTCTTTAAAGCATCATAAACAAGGATTTACAATGATTTTACTTGATTGTGAATGGAAGGCTTTTTGAAATGGCAAATTGCATGTCACTCTAATTTTATTTATTTATTTATTTATTGCTTTATTGTACACCAAAATAAAATACAACAGGTAAGTACACAAATTATCTTAAAAACTAGGTGACACAAATGGCGGTCTTATCACTCGAAGTGATTTCTTCCAGACAACCTTTGGATGGAAAATGTGTAATATGATTTTTATGTTGTGTGGTGTACTGAATAGTATAATTATATTAATTATATATTCTTATAATAGTAGAAACGGAAAAGAAAATTATAAAGATAAGGTAATAAAAATAGTAATATTAATACTTACTCATACTGAAAGGAAATAAAATAATAATATATAGAAAGATAAAATAGGATACGGTTTAGTGACGCATTTAACAATAAATAATGATACATAAACATATAGCAAACCAGATACTATAAAAATGTAATAAGCTATCAATTTTGGAAAGAATTAGCTATGTGGGTGAGAAAATGCTCCTTTACACGGTTTTTGAATGTCTGCTGTGTTTGGGATCGTCTTATTGTTTCAGGCAAATTGTTCCAGAGTCGTACAGCTTGCACTGAAAAGGATTTGTCGACAAATCGTGTGGTGTGTGAAGGCATTTTTAATTTTAGATTCTCTGATGACCGCAGGGCCCTCGAATGTGTATTGTGAAGAAATTCAAAACGATTTTTAAGGTAAGGAGGAGTATGAGGATTAAAAAGAATATTATAGAGTAGAGATAGAATATGAGTATCCCGACGAAGACGAATGGGAAGCCACTTGAGTTTTTGACGAAATTCTGAGATATGGTCATATTTACGAAGTCCAAATATGAACCTGATGCAAATATTTTGGAGTCTCTCAAGTTTGTTAAGTTGGTCTTCAGTAAGATCGAGGTAGCTGGCATCAGCATAGTCAAGGATGGGAAGTAGAAGGGACTGAGCCAGTGCAATTTTCGTAGTTGTTGGCAAAAAGTTGCGCAGCCTTCTCAACGAACCTAGACAGGCAAACATTTTACGGCTGACCTCCTGCAATTGAGGAACCCAAGATAAAGTTTGATCCATATATATTCCTAAGTTTTTGACTTTTTCAGAGAATGGAACTATCTCTCCATCACAATGAATACTTGGAAGTTGGTCCCATTTAATTCTCGATATCATTTTTGAGCTGCCTATTACAATTAGTTGCGTTTTGGAAGGATTGACACTTAGTCCAAATGATTTACTCCAGTCACAAATATTCATAAAATCTTTATTTATCCTGTCTATGGCATCTGATAGGTTTAATGCAGGAGCTTGCGTATAAATTTGTAAATCATCTGCGTAAAGATGGTAGGAAGAGAGTAATTTATTTGTGATAGAGTTAATAAAAACTGCGAAGAGTAATGGAGACAAAACGCCGCCCTGCGGGACGCCAGCAGATGTGTTACACCAAGAGGAACGTAGCTGATCTACGCAAATTTGCTGCTGACGACCAAACAGGTAACTACGAAACCAGTCAATCGCGCTTGGAGATATGTTAAGAGAGTGTAATAGACCAAGCAAGATTTCAAAATCAACAGTGTTGAATGCATTGCTGAAGTCTAAGAGAGCCATAATTGTAACGTTACCCTTTTCCATGCCTAATCTAATATCATCTGTGATATGCACTAACGCTGTAGTAGTACTATGACCAGGGCGGAAACCTGATTGTAAAGGGTTAAGGATGTTAGCATTAGAAAGGAAAGTTTTAAGTTGATGGTACACTAAACGTTCAAGGACTTTAGAAAGAAAAGGGAGAATAGATATAGGACGGAAGTCAGAAAAAGAAGAGGGTTTACTGATTTTGGGTAAAGGAATTACTTGGGCTGCTTTCCAAGAAGTTGGGAAAACGCCACTGGCTATAGAGAAATTTAGGATATGGCAAATTATCGGTGCAATCTCATCAATAATTGGTACGATCATTTTGCGACTTATACCATCACTACCAACTGCATTGGAAGTTATGGTCAATACACTCTTCTTAACATCACAAGCAGAGAATTGACAAAAGACAAGGGGAGAATAGTCAGGCAATGGTAAAGATGAAAGAGAATGTAAAGTAATAGATTTTTTTGTCCTATCAAAGTTGGACGACGATGTTGAGAAGTGATTATTTAAAGAGTTAATGTTAATATCGTTAGGGAGACAATTTTGTTGAGTTTTACCAATTCCTAGTGACTTTAAGAATTTCCAGACTTTAGCTGGATCTTCGTTTTGAACATAATTATGAATATGTCGGCGTTGAGCGTTCCTACACATCTTGTTGCAGTGATTTCTTATATCGACGAATTTCTGCCAATTAATAATGTTCGGTCGATGCTTATATCTGGATTGAGCCGCAGCTTTCTTCGCCATTATTCCCCTGATTTCGTCAGTAAGCCATGGCGAGGGGAGATCTCTAATTTTAATAGGTTTAATAGGAGCATGTACATCATAAAGAAGCTTCAACTTATCCGTGAACACTTCTACTTTATCATTAACGCAAGTAGCATCAATGACAGTACTCCAATCAACGTTAAGCGCATCTACTCGAAGGCTCTCAAGGTTAATACTACGAAAATTGCGCTGAAGTATGATCTTAGGTTTAGGTTTAGGACAGCGAATTTTATAAGATAAGAAAAGAAGATCATGATAGGAAAAAGAATCAGCGGAGCATTGTCCATGCTTGGAGACATGTTGAGACGAGGAAACTAAAATTAGATCGAGTAAGGAAGGCGTACAGTTAGGGAGGTTGTGGGTAGCATTAAGAGGAAGTATTGACATGTTATTAGAAGCTAGGACAGATCGGAGGGAAGACGAACGTGAATTATTTTTAAGTAAGCAAGTGTTAAAGTCACCCATGACTATACTATGACTGTACAAGGGAAGTAAGTTTTCTAAAGTAACTTCGAAAGAAGAGAAGAAATCAATTTTTAATGAAGGACTGTAGTAAACACCTAATAAAACTTTGGAATGCTGCAGAGTTATTTCTATAAATAGGTGTTCACCTGCATTTTGTGGAGGGGGTTGCGGTGATGAACTAACTATACTAAAAGGAATATGTGAACGGAGATAGATGGCGACTCCTCCTCCCCTACCAACAGTTCGATCGTTCCTAATGAGTTGGAATCCAGGCAAGAGATAAGAGTTAGACGAAAGACATGGTTTTAACCAGGACTCTGAGACAAGGATAGCGTGAAGATTTGTACAGTCAAAAGATGCCAGTAAGTCAGGAAAATGAGCCGGGATACTTTGAGCGTTAATATGAACCACGTTGAGGTTCCTTGGGACATCAGAGAAGTGAGAGATAAGAAATTCAGAGAGTGATGGAATGCTAACAAAACTGGTGTCGTCACTGCAGGTAGAAAAATGGTCATCTGAAGAGTCAGAAGAAGTCATAATGTGAAGTAAGTAGAAATAAATAAAATATTTACTAGATTAAATAAATAAGCACAAATTTAAATTAAATTGTAAATATAAATGTATAAATTAACTAGCCTACTCCATCTGCCGGTTGTGATGAAGTAAGAGAAAAAAAAAAATAACTAAAATCAATATAAACAAAACGTTATAAATAATATGCACTAGATTACTATATAAATAATTACGATAGCTGTAAACAGACACCTTCTCTCAATTTTAGAAACTAATTACTATGGGAATACATCAAAAATAAAACAAATAGAATTACAAAGTTATGAATGTTAAAAATCCACCTAAGACGTAAAGACCTTTATCCGAACTAATAAAGGAATTGACGTTTGACATAAGGCATTACGTCACACGTCAATTCCTCCCAGACTGACAGTTCCATTTAAATGAGTTATTTTACATTTTTAATTAACTAACTAATTAATAATAAATTAACTAATTTTCCTATCGTTTAGATATGCATGTATATTCTTTTGTATGTAGTAATTTTGAGGGAGTCAACAAATGTGTGTATGGCCATAGCAGTGGTTCAACACGGTTCACGAAAGACCTTTACAGTTTTGTTGACAGGCACAGAACCGGCTTAAGTAATACATTAATAAAGAAAAGAAGAGTACAAAAAGGCATAAAAAAATATTGTTTTAACTTTTTAAAGTACCAACTAGTTAATACAAATTTAACAAATATGTTTTCATTTTTCCGTCGCAAAAGTTATTTTAAAATTATGTAAATATTAAAAAGGTCCTTTCGACAAAAAAAGTTGGACCAAAAGAATATCATTATTAGCTTTGGCTTTTTAGAAATACATTGTTTAATTTAATTAAAGTTAAACCTTAGATAATAACTACAGATATTCTAGCTTGAATAAATGAATATTATTTACATATTTTCATTGTACTCTAGTTTGTTTTTAATCACGGATAAAGCTGCGAGTCAATGAGCAGTACCGATTTTGTCCATTTCATTTCTTTTAATCATTGTATTATAAACTCTGAAAATGTAAACTTACTGGAAATGTTGGAAGTTTTCTCAGAGTATCCTTTCTTATCTCAGTGTGGTGACGGAGTAAGAATACGATATGTCACCACCCCATCTCATCCCATGGGTGTCGTAAAAACCTACTAAGGGACTATCAGTGAATATTATCTTTACGAAATACAAAGAAGGAAAACTTGAAATTAAACCCTGTACCAATTCGTCTGGCCAGCTTGGTGTTAGTAGGCCAAGTATCCCTCCGTCATGAGGGGAGGCCCGTGCCTGCAGTGGGATAATATTAATGGGCTGTTATGATGATCCTTTCTTATCATTTTGTCAAGAAGTGACCAATATCTTAGAACAGCTGCATTTTATTTTACGAAGAATTAATTTCGCTTGCATCTTTGAGCGTTTTATATTGATTTTATCATAGAAAAGGTAAATAAAGAAGTGCTCAGGTACTATAAATATTATATAATGGCTTGATACAAACAAACTAACCCTTAACATCAATAAAACAGCATACATTCCATTTGCAATCCGTGGCATAAACACTCCTAATAATACATACAGCATAGTTGCCCACACGTGTACTTCAGATACATGTGGTTGCGCTCCCTTAACTAGAACCAATACTGTAAAGTACCTAGGTGTGCAAATTGATGACGGGCTACGATGGGACAAACATATTGACACTCTTGTTAATAGAATTATGCGACTCATCCACATATTTAAAGCACTCAGAGAGTCAGCAACTTTTGAGACTCTAAGGATGACGTACCTCGCTTTGTGTCAGTCGATAATTGGATACTGTGTACCTGTCTGGGGCGGTGCACACAAAACCTGTATCCTTAAAGTCGAGAGAGCACAGAGAGCAGTACTCAAAGTCATGATGAGGAAACCTTTTAGATACCCAACAGTTCAAGTTTATGCTGACGCTAAAGTCTTAACGGTTCGTCAGCTATATGTACTCCAGTCAACACTCAGGAAACATTCCTGTGTTGGACCATCAAACCCTAACAAGCGCAGAAACCTTCCTCCTGTAGTAACACATAAAACGACATTTGCTAAACATCAATTCAATGTCCTAAGCTCACATATTTACAGAAATCTACAGAGAAAACTTAACATTCAAGATTTAAGTAAATACAACCTTAAGCGTAAACTTACTGAATGGTTATTACAGCAGGATTATTCGAGCACAGAAACTCTGATAGCATACATATCATAAATCAATATACTTCACTATATCCATTTCTTCTTTATTGCATCAAAATTTAACTGACAAATCCACTCATACCAACAGACATACATACACACACACACACACTTTCACACACATGCACACATTCACACCTCTTCACATCACTACACTTTCACACACTCCTTTAGCATTTAGTCACATACACTAATGTACATCACACAGATTCAACAGGCATGACCCTTTTTATGGTGCACTCGCTATAAACCATACAGGAACATGACCCCAACTAAATGACCGAACACTGTCACTTAAGATACAGGTTAACCTAGTTTAAGTGACAGAGTTTAACTTACTAGAAACATAGCTGTCTTCTCAAATAGTCAATACCTATTGTAAAAGAATTGTCTTATTTATGTCACAATGATGTAAACCTATGTGTAAGCTTTTGGAAAATAAACATTATTATTATTCTTATTATAAACGGGATATTAACGCGCATTTAATTTACCTTTATTTTACTAGACGTTTCGGCACAGGTTGCACTGGCCGTGGTCGCAAGCTGACTGGTGATAGGACATCCTTTGGTGAGCGTACTATGCTATTAACCTTGGCCTCCGGGGTGAAAATGGTGTGTATTGAGTAGTTTCTCAACACCGAGCCAATCTTATCTGTCACGCCTTTTAGATAAGGTAGGTACGCAGGTTGCCTGTTCACTCCAGGATGACCTTAAATCCATTGTTCGTAAGTACCTCCTGAACATGGTCTAGCTCTCGCCCCAGGTGCTCAGGGTCACAGAGATCATATGCTCTGTTCTTTAATGATGTTATCACAGATTGAAGGTGTCGCGGGTGGTGATGAGACGTTGCGTGTAAATACCTGTCCGTGTGTGTAGGTTTACGGTAAACACTATGTGATATGGACCCATCTGGTCTTACGGCTAGCTTGACATCCAAGAAAGACAATGACCTGTCCGCCTCCATTTCATACGTGAAACGCATCTTTGGATGGAGAGCATTAAGATGTGCAATATATTGATCTACCTCTTGCTTGCTTCCTTTGACTATGCTGAAGATGTCATCAACATAACGTTTCCAAAGTCTGATAGTTTTAGGGCCTAGGCTCAGGGCCTTCTCTTCGAAATGTTCCATCCAGAGATTAGCCAGTACCGGGGCTACTGGACTCCCCATTGCGACGCCATCAATCTGGAGGTAGTATTGACCTTGGAAAAGGAAGTAGTTGCCATCCAAGCAGTGTTTTAAAAGATCAACATAGTTGTGGGGCATATCATTGTCACTCAATTTGTCTCTAACGACCTCAACGCATTCTTTGATTGGTATATTAGTGAACAGAGATTCGACATCAAAACTCACCATCAGTTCGTCAGGTTCCAATCGTAAATTCCTTGTCAACTGGACAAAGTGGCGCGAGTCCTTCACAAGAGACGGTGTTTTTCCCACAAGTGGCTGTAATACTGACGTAACGTACTTTGCAAGGTCGTACGTAGGAGAAGAGATTTGACTCACGATAGGCCGCAATGGTACGTTAGACTTATGTATTTTAGGTAGCCCATATAACTTAGGTGGTTGGTGTGATTTTGGTTTATTTAACCGCTCGTACTCGTCTTCTGTGAAAAGGTCCATATGATCTTGGACTAGTGAGCGTATTTTCCGTGACACTCTGGCCGTGGGGTTATATGATACCAGTTTGTACAGGTTTGCTCAGGTACTGTCGTAAGGGCAAAAACGTCGTTCGGCTGGTAAACGCTTATCCATACTAGACACAGAATAGCTCTGTTATTTATTATTATAAAGTTTAGATTGCCTCTTTGCTGCTGTCGACACCCTGTCATACAAACTGTGTAATCACTAGCCCACGTACTAATAAACGCCTCTTAAATTTAATCACTGTTTAGCGAGATTTTTATTAGAAAAACCAACCTAATACGAAACAAAACCGTAAGACTTTAAGCTAATTAATTGACTTAAATTTAACAGACGTTTATGAGTCTCTCCACTTAATTAAAGTAACTTTTTTACTCTACTTACCCACAACGGTAGTACCAACCGTATACGAACAACCACGCCTCTTGCAGAAGAGATACTTAAAAAATCAATCTTGACAACAAAATAAATACATTTCCATCTTTAAGAATATAATCTTAGCAGAAACGTTGGAGGCTTTTCGGAGGCTCAACATGATCCCGTGACCTCGTCTGCGTATCAGATTTGCATAATCTCATCTCTTCAGATAACTTTTTCTAAATAATTTATTTACAGCCTTTGAGTTACCGCTTGAGCTCGTTTTAAAGGAACGAAATGATATTTTGACCGAGATGGAAAAAGTTTTTATTGTTTAAATCCTTCTTGAATCCTTTTTGAGAAACAAAGTTTCGGAGATTTCAGTTTTCACTTTGATAGTTAACGAAATTTTACTTGCGGTTCTATTTAGCTGATGATATTTCAAAAGAAATTAATTAATAATAATTAGTATTACAAGCGGTTTAATATCTTGCAAGGAAAACGTTCTTGTAGCGAAGGTAATTCTTAGAAGACTCGTTTTTTGCTGTCTTTACCATCAGAATACATTGATTATAACAGCCCATTAATGTGCCACTGCTTAGACAGGCCTTGTGACGGACAGAAACATGGCTAGCTAATATTGTAGGGTAAATAATGTTTATTATTCGAATTATGGTATGCTTAAATGTTATCAACGCAATGTAAAAGAAAAAAATAGACTGATTGAAGAAAATACTCTAACAATATTTGCTACACAAAACACGGTGGTGTCCGGGACTCCCAATTGATCTAAACACATTTGCAAATGGTGTACGCATGTAAATCTTTACGCTTGCGTCCTGAATCTTATAGTAGCAACTGGCAACTCCAAATATCAATATCAATGTTTCTCCGTGTGGTGACGGAGTAAAAATACAGTGTGTCTGGTGACACACTGTATTTTTACAGATGGGGTGGTCCCCATCTCATCCCATGGATGTCGTACAAACCGACTAAGGGGCTATCCGTAATTATTATGTTTACGTAATAAAGAGAAGGAAAACTTGAAATTAAACTCTATACCAATCCGTTTGGTTAGCGTGCGTGGTATTAGTAGGCCAAGTAACCCTCTGTCACTGGAGGAGGCCCGTCCCTGCTGTGGGATTTATTACATTAATGGGCTGTTATGATGATGATGACATTGTTTAATTAAAGTAGTGATTCCCTGGAACTCATGGCATAATAACTTATTCTGAGGCGTTGTAGTTAAGTATATCAGTGATGTTTTCAAGCGAACATAAAAATGAATATTTGCATTGGTGTGTGGGTATTTTGTATGTAAAATTTACATATATTTACAAAAAATATTAATAGTTTTCTCTCTGATTAGTTTAGGATTTATTTTGTTTATTTAGGTATTTATGTACCTATGCATGTACTACCTTGCGTCCCATTCTCCTTTCAACCCTCGCGCTCGCCACGGGCGCATCAGTGATTCGTCCGACGCGATGTGACGTCATCGACGCCAGGTCTCGAGATAATGTGACCGGGTAAAAGGTACGCATTCCAGCGAGGTCTCTAGATAATGTGACCGTGTAGTATAGCTCTGTTTTGTGTGTTAAGACAGATAGATTAGTGATGAACTATTACACATTGCAGATAACCACAAGATATTGGCTTGTATCTACCTCATTAAAGATAATAATGTTCTGTGTTTATGATAGATAATATAATCTGTGGTCGTTCGTTAGTAAACATCATTTGTCATTTTATGACATATTTCTATGTACAATCAGCATTAAGGTTAATTGCTTGTAAGATATTTTATTGTGCCATAGAAATATGGTTATAGTACGCACGTCATCATCTGAGTACTCCAAAAAGAGATAAAAGATGTTGTATAAGAATAGAAGACCAGTGAGTGCAAGTGAGATAGATATAGAGAAATAATATGGCTTTAAGACTCCGATGATAATGTGATATCTATATCTGTAAGCCACTCATGAGATCATGGTTTTTATTGTGTCAGTACTTACAAGGCTAACATTTTGGTGCATCACATTGTTTGTTAATTAGTTTGTTGGTTTTTTAATCATCGTCATCATCATAACAGCCTATTAATGCCCCACTGCAGGGACGGGCCTTCTCCCATGACGGAGGGATACTTGGCCTACTTATACCACGCTGGCCAAACGGATTGGTATAGGGTTTAATTTCAAGTTTTCCTTCTTTTTATTTCGTAAATATAATATTCTCGGATAGTCCCTTAGTCGGTTTTTACGACACCCATGGGATTAGATGGGGTGGTGACATATTGTATTCTTATTCTTGTTGGTTTTAATAATATACAGAAAATGTTAGGTGTCGTAGTATAAGGTTATCGTAGTATAAGGGTTTGTTCCCGCTACTGATGCATATCTTTGTGTCCGTTAATTGATGTTTGTAAAAGGTCCCCGCGACACAGGGCATGATCCCTAGTGCGGGAGTTGTCTTTTATTTTAACACATTAACACAGCACGAAACTCCATTAAATTATTTTTTCCTGAGAAACTTGTCATCACGTTTTGGGCTCATTTTTATTCCAAACAGTATGTTCCCTTATTTATATTCAATAACTGTTTCACAAAATATCATATTTCTATACACCTTGTACTTATGTACATTATATTTCAATATTAGAGACGGATTTCCTTAAAGGTTATATTTTGGCCTCCTTTTTTTGTAGGTCTGTAGACAGTACTCTATATTAAGCGAACGATAAAGGTATACATTTTGTTTCTTATTAGGTTTACGTGATCGGGACTAATACATTTTAGATCAAATACAATTGTCATAAAAAAAATCAAAACACCTTGCAAGTTTGTGTTTAGTAAGGATTATCTGAAAAATGTGTATATTAAGGAATATGTGTGATACATCGTTCGTTATTTTATCACCGTCAAATTACGTACAGGGTAAAAAGGACTTGTTATACAAAACACGAAATCTATGAAAATTTTATTTCAATTTAAAATATTAACATTAGTATTTGAAAACCTCAAAAAATGCCCTATTATACGACATATCACATATATTCCTAAATATACATATTTTTCAGAAAATCCTTACTAAACAAAAACTTGCAAGGTGTTTCGATTTTTTTGATTAGATGTGTAGTTGCAATAAAACTAATTACCGTAAATTAATAGCCTCAAACATGAAATGTAACAGCTGTTCATTTTAACTAAAACTTTACAACACGCGGGTTCTTTTCATCATACAACACATGATAATAAAGTTCATTGATAACATATTAAACAGCTATGGGTTAGTAGACATGTTATAGAAAGAAAGGAAGTCGTTGACCCCTCTTGAGTCAGATGTCAACGCGTCGCAGACACTGAAGCACTGCACCCTTTCGACACTGCGGCACCGACTAGTGATGTTACGCTTACGAGTATCGATAATTAGTTATCGATATATCGGCATTATTATAAGCAGCTGAGCTTTGAACGTTAAAAGTAGGGTATTTGAAATTCGAATTAAATCATCATTTATTGTCATAAAAATATTTTCTTTTACTTAACCACTAGTTAAGCAGTTCTTTTTTATTAATATTTTCGTTTTTTTTTCTAAACTTGCGACCAAGTTAGTTTAGTGGTTAGTGTATTGTATTCAGTCTACTACTCTAGAGATGGCGAGTTAGATGTTCTTGCCAATTGTATGCTATGTTGCCTATTGTTTTTTTTTTTTTTTTTTTTGTGAGGACGAGTAGTCGGTCTCAGACGACCATTACTACTTTACGCGGGCTGTGTTGCCTATTGTATAAATATGGCTAATTTTATGTCAATTTTTATATGAATTGTTAGATGTACAATGAAATGGACTATAGATAATTATAATCAAGCACTACAACCTATCATATGGTTTTGTTAATTTATTTTTAAAAGCAAAACTACTTAAAAAAGAGAAAACCATTACTAATAAAAAAAAACCTATTATCTAAAAACAACATTTATAGATAAAATATAGTATTGATGAGTCCTTCCCTAACGCGCCTTGTTTCATCTCTTGCTATAAATGACCAGATAGTCTCTGAATGGCTGCTTTGTAAGGAATATTGCCTAGTTTATGTATTACACAGATGTAATAAAATCACTTTACGATTACTCATAAATAAACTATGTTGCTGAGATAAATATATTTTATTTATTCATCCATTTGAAGCCTAATTATTAGCGGAATAACTTCCTTCTTCTTTCAATATTTACGAGTATGTACTGGTCTTTTATCCATACTAATATTATATAGCGGTAAAGTTTGTGTGGTTGTGACGTTGTAGGGAGTAATCTCTGGATCTCATGAACCGATTTTAAAAATTCTTTCTGTGTTGAATAGACCATTTATCGAGGAGTGTCATAGGCTATATAGTATCACGCTATGACTAATAGGAGTGGAGCAGTAATGAAATATGTTAAAAAAAGGGACGCTTAAATAACGTTTTTTTCGCCGCCCAACCAAGTGGGCACGGGTCAGCTAGTCAAACCTTTTGCCTTTCAATCTAATAAGTTTAAAAGGTATGCAATGTAATATTAACGGTGGCTGTTCATGTAGTGATTTGTTTTTGCTAACCCTACGGCGCTTTTATGTCCGAAACAGAAATTGCTTGTTTATATATACTTATGTCGTGAATGTTTGAGTGAAAACATGAAATGTATTAATTTTTTGTAATATACATGTAGTTTTACGGAAAACACGTAGACTAATTTATTAACATTATATAGATATTAGCACTTAGAAGGAATCGAACTAGATATCCCGCGTAGTATTCATGCCGGGAAATTTTGAAAAGTTTTATAATTTTCTTTTTCTTTCGTTTCGATGTCACGGCTCCGAATTCTGGCCCAGCTTGCATACAGCCTTCTTGCACATGTATATTGCACACTAGCAGACCCGTGCCCACTTCGTTGGGCGGCGATAAAAACGCGTCCGTTTTTAAAACATATTTCATTACTGCTCCAGTCCTATTAGTCATAGCGTGATACTATATAGCCTATGACACTCCCCGATAAATGGGCTATTCAACACAGAAAGAATTTTTAAAATCGGTTCATTAGATCCAGGAAGAGGAAACGCAGCCAAAACCAACAGCCTTAAGTAAGTTCATAAGACAAGGCTGTTACTTTAGCGGCTGACCTGTAGCTAGAGCCTATTCAGAAGTGTCAACTTGGTACTTAAATCTGCAATTTTTTTAATTTAAATCACACAATATATTTTACAGGATTAAAAACATAAGCTTATATTGAAACAAACATTTAGCAAATACTTTTAATAAGTTCATTCACCGACCTTTCGAAAGATTAACAATATTAGTACGTTCGTGATAAAATCCGACAAGCATTTGAGGGAAAATATTGGCAATATAGGCATGACAATATTTGTACAAGAATATTGGTGACAAACAAAATATTTGTACGCACAATATTAGTATGTTTTTTAGTATTCGGTATTTTCTAAAGTTTATAGGCATTTAGTTATATTAGAAGTTTCGGCGCTTATAACTCGATTTTAAAGATGAATTTAATGAGATGTCGTAGAATTTTTTTTAGTAATGTTTTGTTTCAATCTTCAACAGCCATAAAAACCTATGGTCACCATGGCGATGAGAGTGTAACGTTGAGATTTTAATTATACATATAATAATATGGACGGCATAAAATATTTCAATATAAACATTTTATGAGTTTTTCCTTTTTATTTGTTACCTCAGTCTTTTGTTACCGTACGAAGTGGTTTAACATTGATGATGTGAGTAGCGTAGCGGTGGACCAAATTACATTGGCGTCTATGTTTGCACGCTGGCGCTGGTTAATCATATATCAACACACTGTGTCATGAAAGTAAAATAACATAAATAAAAGAAAACCCATCATGCATCAACCCATATGAATGAATTAATCATTCATTCATACCTCAATAATATAAATAAAGCGCTGATTAAACTAGACTACATGTAGTCTCCTACATAAGGAGGTCCTTACTTTTTAGTGTTAGGTCGTTATGTTTACACTGTCCTACATGTAATTACACTAGACTATATGTACTTAGTCTCCTACATGATGTAGTTGACTACATGTAGTCTAGTGTAATCGGCGCTTAAGATAACTTTTATTTCTAAGCATACACAAGCGAACACACATTTATAAACATCACAATAACATTATCTCCTAATGATATATGGCCTAAACGAAAACAATCTTACTTCTTGCCAATGTATATTAAATAGACAGTTATGAAAACAAATCATTTACTAAGCTGACAGAAATATTCAAACAGTTATTAAAATCTATCGTGAATGTGTCAATCAAATATTATTAAATAGACCTCTTGTTACTGTTTAAGTGGTTATAAAGCCATAAATAAAAGGCATAACAAAAACAAAGCTACTAGTCAAGTACGATTCTAGAAAGTGGGGCTTTTATAAATGTTTGCGTTAAGGTACGGTCAGCTGCACAGAAATCTAACCCCCTTTAAGAATATAACAGCGTGCTAAAGGGGTTAGATTTCTTAGCAGCTGACTGTACGTCCTCTCTGAGAGCATTCTTACCCGAGCATTTGTAAACAAGCAATCGCCAGCGTCGAATCGAAGTTTTATAACGCTCGGCTCAATGTCCACTCGAAACCGACTCGAACCACTCGAATTTTAGATGTCAAATGCTCATTACACGCAAATGCTCTCACTGAGGACGCGCCTTAACAGAAACAAGGAATGTCTAGGAGAATCCAAACAAAGGACCCGCTTGGGGTGGGAACAACCCTGTACAATACCGCATCAAGTCACCAAATGAAGACTACGATTGTAGCCTATTTTCCATTTGCCAGCACCCATTTGTTGAGACGGGACGGTGACAATATGTTTTCTTTCTCTGTCTCTAAACCTATACCCGTCTATAATCATCATCATAACAGCCCAGGCAGGGACGGGTCTCCTCCCATGACGGAGGGATACTTGGCCTACTATACCACGCTGGCCAGACGGATTGGTATAGGGTTTCAGGTTTTCCTTCTTTTTATTTCGAAGATAATATTCAGGGATAGTTCCTTAGTCGGTTTTAACGACACTCATTGGTGACATATTGTATTCTTTCTCTGTTTCTAAACCTATACCCGTCTATAATAGTATTAAGTTATTATAAAACTCTTTCGAGACGCGATCGCCATTTTTCTAATTCACTGACCAGAACATAATACTTTTTAGATTGCGAAAAAAGGAAGATACAAACTCACTATAGTCTTTATCAGACAGGAAAGGTACGGTGACATTTGATCTTTTCCATGTTACATAATTTGCTTTTGTAGAATTTAAAAATAAAAGCTATCAATTTATGAATCCGAACTAATAAAAAATTAAAAATATTATTTAGACGTTTATATATAATTAAATTATATGAAATATTTGTTTTATATTCCATCTTCAACCCTAATATGTAAAATATAAACATATAAATTTTAAAATCGTATGCGCGACTCGGAACGAATGTCAATAGAGATTGACACAATAAAATTGTTAAAATCGAATGGTTTTTTAAAAAATTTATTAAATCGTTTTTTTTTTTTATAATCCTAGAAATTAATATAATAATTTCAGTTGTCTTATAACTCAATATTAGTTTTTACGAGGATAGGCCGCAAGTTTTTTTTTTGGCGGGATTCGTACGTCATAGCGGTAAAATCTTGATGATGTCATTATTAAAAGAGGCCTGTGACCTGTGACCACGTAACTGCCGATGATTGGAAAAAACAAAAATCTAATACTTCATGACTGTGAGAGCAAGAGACATTAAATTAGACAATTCAGTAGATTTTCACTTATTATGTCAAGTAAGTGACGAATTAAGTAATTCATCAAGCTGTTTATCAGATAAATCACGCATTGATTCGGCATAATTAATAAATATTTAAAAAAAGATTACTTTCTTATTTTGTACCCATAATCGATTTATTCTTGTTTGTAAATTATATCGGTTAGATATAGAATCGGTATTTTTAAAAACGATATTAGTGTTACTACATCTCTAGTAATGACAAATACTAAACGTCACCGTACCCATAAGATCTGATAAATAGTATAGTGAACTCAATTTTGATGAAATATGACATCAAACAAAAATTTGATGAATGATTTATCAAACTATGTATGAAAATAAACCTTTCTAGTGATGAAAATGAAAACGAAAATAAATCTAGTGATTTCCCATGGGAGCCCTGTCTGTGTATCTAGCGGCGAATATGTGGATTTTAATTTAACTTTAGGACTTTTAAGTTGAAGTGACTGATATTTATATTTTTTTATTTATTTTATATATTTTGCACTGAATATTTAAGTATTGAATCGTAGGATACTAGTCTTAACCTAAATTTACATTCAAACAGAACTAAGTAAACGACATAAAAGTCTCGGGGTCCATTCCCGCACAATGCAAATATTTGGATAAATAAACAATATTGTTAACATAGATCCGGATGTTTTCCATGTTTAATTACTACGTATTTACTAAAAAGGTAGAGTACCCATAGTACATACAAGCTCTACTTAGTTTCGACTAGATATGGATGTGTTTATATGCCCTTTTGGTATTGCTTGTATTCCGAAAGTTTACATTTGACTTTTAAAACCCGTAGGCGTAATGTCATTAATAGGATATGTCCAACCCATTTTGAAAGAAAGATTGATTTAGAGTAAAACTGTTACGCATTCAGAGAATCATTTAGATTTTTTTATTTCCTTTATTATTTTTAACAGACTCCAAAAAATAGGAGGAATATAAAGAATTCTGCGTGGGATTCGAGTTTGCAGCTCTGTCTACACTGGACAACATGTGTATTCGTAGTAATTATTAGGGTAATTCTTGTTTTCTTTCCCATTGCTGACCCTTTCCTGGCGCGGAACTTGGGAATTTAAAGACCTTTAAGAAGTGCTAATAGTTTTACAAATAACGTTTAATCGAATAAGCCGACTCTAATTCTTTTACTGCTCCTATAATCAACATTTATTTAAAATAAAATACTTAAACAAAATTCTCAAACTGTTATGTAAATTAAAAAAGTTGCTGTGACTTCTTACATAGAGCACACAAATGATCTACACAAGAGCTCTATAGAAACACGTAACTGCGTGCATTGTGAGGCTTTTACCCAAATTGCGGAATAAAATTTCAGAAACTTTTGTTGCCAGTAAATTAGCGCGGTTTGGAGTTGTATGGTGTACGAAAACTGCGAACGACTCTCACGGTTCAACTCACGCAAAATTTTATATTCCAGTTTCGTGCAAATGCATAAAATACACATTTTCCTTTTGCGTTTTATGTCTGACAGTAAAATCTTTGTTACGAAAAAAGAAATTCTAAATTTTTGAATTGCCTAGTCCAATAGTGAAGCGTGTTGTGTTACATAAAAAAGTTTTTGGTTTTATGAGTAAATATTCTGGGTAATAAACACAACGAAGGGTCCTAATATAGATGAAGATATAGGATACCACAGTAGTACATAGATATTAATTAACAAAAGAAGGAGAACTTGACATTTAGGCTGACCCCACATTAGGCGTAGGCGTCCCTCGAGCGTCGACGCGACGCTCACGCGACGAAGACACAGCGCTCGCGCGGCGTTCGCGTCACGTTCTTACCCTTTTGACCACTGTCCACGCTGCCTGTTTTTGTTTTAGTCAGTCGTAGCATGGCTTCTAAAATTACTTGACTGAAGGGGGTTAAGCGTCACGTGATAGCCGCGTTCAAGCGATTCCAACGCTAGACGAACGCGGCGTAGATATTGCGTCGACGCGGCTTCAACGCGGCGTTCTTCATTATGTTCTCTCTCTATGATCAAGGGACATTTGGTCTACTCTAGGTACTAGCAGTGTACTAAGGAAGGACATTAGTACATTTAGTACGTTAAGAAGATATTTAACCTGATCCCAAGGGCATTATTAAAACATACCAGAGCATCAGAACTACATAATACAGACAGCTCTGCAAAAGAAGAAACAAAATACACAAATAACGTACGACCAGCGCAGTGCAAATACTCTTTTGTACTCTAAAAACTGAAAACGAATAATCCGTTTCGCCTATGCGTATATACATACTGCTATAATGCATGTGCATACATTTTTGAGGAATCTATTCGAGATATTTGTACGACATAATCACCTACTATACCATTTAAGAATAGTATACCAAAATAACAGTATTATCATCATCGTCATATCAGGCAATCGACGTCCACTGATAGACATCGGCCTCCTTCAAATATTTCTACCTTGTGCGGTCCTGTGCCTCCTTCATCCATCGGTTTCACGACGTCCTAACCAGGTCGTCAGTCCACCGTGTGAGGGGTCTCCCCACGGTCGCCATTCCAGAACCTTTCTGCCAACAGCTATGTTTGGAGGAGGCATAAGTCCAGCAGTAGACGTCAATTGGCTGATATGATGATGATGATTTTAAAAAAAACACTTTACCTCTTAATAAAACATTTTGAACAGATTTTACGACACATCAAAATGAAGTGTCAACAGCATTCAATTGTTTGTTAAAATATATTTTAATAGAGGAAAACCAATTGAAATGACGTCTACGACCCGTCAATCACCTTTTATACGTTTAAAATGTAACTGTAATAAACGGAAACAAAATGTACGGCGAATCGAAAATTTTAAAATATTTAAGGGAAATATTCGGAGTGCCAAAAATATGTTGACGGCGCAATTATTAAGATGTGGTAAGGAAATGAAAATATAATAGGTCGGGGAAAAAGTCTTTTCGCATAACGTAGGTATAAACTTATTATAAAATTTCTTTGACTGTACTACTTGTGTCTGGCTGGTTTTGGTAACATTAAAAAGGTTACATTATAAAGAAAAGAAAAAAATAAGAAAAAGTTGCATCCCGATATTTTTCATTTGTTTTTCTCTCCGTAAAAATGAGTGAATCTAATGAAGAAATTCGATACATTTTAAAATTTTATTATAAAAAAGGCAAAAATGCAACTCAAGCAGTGAAAAAAATTTGTGATGTTTATGGACCTGATGCAGTGTCAGTAAAGCTCAGTACTCACATACGGTTTTACTCGATCGAGCAAACATGTTGAGTAAAACCCGCGGCTAGGTCTTTTGTCCACACATTCAGCATTCACCTATCGAGTGAAGCTCGCTAGAGTAGGTGCGAAGGAAATTACTTTTTTTATAAATCCATCGAGCCGGCTCAATGCGAGCCTTCGAGTTGTTGTTTTGTGTCCACACCTTAAGTTTTACTCTGTTTGGAGTAAAACTATCGAGTAATATCGTATGTGAGTACTGAGCTTTAGAGTAGCACAAATTTGGTTCAAACGTACAAATTTCCGGACTGAAAAAGTCCGGAAATTTTGATGTTAAAGATGCACCTCGCTCTGGTTGCCCTGTTACGAATAAAATGGACGCCATTTTTGAAAGAGTGGAGCAAGATCGGCATATTAGTAGTTACGATGTAGCTGAAGAACTGGGAATTGACCACAAAACAGTTTTGACCCATTTGAAGAAAGCTGGTTATACAAAAAAGCTCGATATTTGGGTGCCACACTCATTTGCGATTCATTATTGAGACGTAATGAAACCGAGCCGTTTTTGAAGAGATTGATAACTGGCGATGAAAAGTGGATCACGTACGACAAGAACGTGCGAAAAAGGTCGTGGTCGAAAGTTGGCCAGGCTTCACAGACTGTGGCCAAACCTGGCCTAACACGAAATAAGGTGATGCTGTGTGTATGGTGGGATTGGAAGGGCATTGTTCATTATGAGCTTTTACCGCCCGGCAAAACCATCGATTCTGATCTTAACTGCCAGCAACTGATGAGATTAAAGGAAGCAGTCGAGAGAAAACGGCCGGAATTGATTAACAGGAAGGGTGTGGTCTTTCATCACGATAACGCTAGACCACACACATCTTTAGCCACTCAGCAAAAATTAAGAGAGTTCGACTGGGAGGTACTAGTGCATCCACCATATAGCCCTGACCTTGCGCCTTCAGATTTTCACCTGTTTCGGTCTCTTCAGAATTCTTTAGGTTCTGTAAGGTTGACCTCAAGAGAGGACTGCCAAAACTATTTGTCCCGTTTTTTTGATCAGAAGTCCCAAAGTTTCTACAGTAACGGGATAATGTCTCTGCCCACAAAATGGCAGAAAGTTGTTCAACAAAACGGTACATATATATTGTAAATAAATGTAAATAAACTTTGAAAAAAATGTCTTGACTTTTCATACAAAAATACGAAAAGACTTTTTCCCCAACCTAATATTTTGATTAAAAATTAACAAACGTTTAACGTACGGGACTTTGTTAACTTTGTATATTTTTAAGACTTTTCATGTACACTGTACACTTACTTACTTTTTAAATTGATTTATGGAAGCCTGTATTACATTTACATACTGATCTAATTTGGACGAAGACGAACACTTATAAAGACATCAAACAAAACAAATAAAAATGAATAAACATCTATGTTTATCTGTTGTCTAATAACCATAGTATAAGCTCTGCTTTGTTTGAGACTAGACCGTTGATTGAATGAGTATTACATCAGCTAAAGATGTCTACTACTAAATATGATGACCCCTGTGGCGTAGTGGCTATAGAACATGACTGCTACGCAGAGGTCTCGGGTTCGATTTCCGCTCAATGCAAATATTTGTGTACATGAACATGATTATTGGCATTGGTCTGAGTGTTTTATATATAATATATATATATAAGTTCTGTTACCCATAACACAAGCAGGTTAAGCCTAGCTTACTTTGGGAACAGATGACGGCGGTAGAGATGTCCGTGAATATTTATTTATTTATAAACATAGGACTCCTGCAAATGTTTCCATCACGCGATCCTGTGCCTCTGAATCTATCGATCTTCCGTCACATTAACAAACTCTTAGTCTACTGTTTAAGAGCTCTGGTTACTCTGTGTCTTAAACTTCGTGTTAGTTAATCTAGTCGTATCATATATTATAGTATTATTTCACTAATCGCGTTAAAAACACGATTATTCATAATTAAACTGCTATTTCATCATTATAAACATTTAATTAACGTATTTGCGTGCAAAGGATAATTAAAAATCCGTTCTCTGTAATGAGGGAACGTACCTATATGTATACAAGTATGTATATTACATATTTTGAAATGTTCTTAAATATTTGACGTAAAATAGTTGATGAAGAATGGTATTTAATGTATATTTATGTATATTTGTCACGACATAAACATGAAATCTCATTCAATGGGTATCATATCAGCATCAGGATTTTTCATTATACAAAACAAAAGAAACTCGAGAAAAACTGTATTATTAATTTGTCTGGTTAGCGTGGGGTTAGTAAGTCAAGTTTACCTCCGTTAAATGGGATTGGAGGAAATATGTTTCTGCACCCATGCTTCCCTGGGATATTATATAATGGCTATTATGATAATTTTCATGTGATCACACTTCATTATTAGTCATATTATTAGCTGCCGTGTGGTGAAGAAGTAAGAATACAATATGTCACCACCCCGTCTCATCCCATGGGTGTCGTAGGAATCGACTAAGGGACTATCGATTAATATTATCTTTACGAAATAAAAAGAAGGAAAACTTGAAATTAAGCCCTGTCCCAATCCGTCTGGCCAGCGTGGTATTAGTAGGCCAAGTATCCCTCCATTACGGGAGGAGGTCCGTCCCTGCAGTGGGACATTAGTGGGCTGTTATAATTATTAGCTGCACTTGGGTCCTATGTTTATATGATTTTGTACAGTTTCTTAACCCTTTCTTGCTGTGGGAATAAAAGGGCTTAATATCTTTATTAAACTCAAAGAAAGCATTAATTACTAAACTCTTAAAGCTATTATTATATCCTTGGCGCAGAAATATAGATAGGTAAAGGAGATAAAGCTATTCGCTTATCGTGTAGAGGCGCGCGGCGCCGCGGCCTCATGATTGTGACACGCCCTCAAGTACGATTCGACACACGTGCCTATGTTGCTAGGATCTCTGCAATGATCTTTGGATTATGACGACCGCAGCATTATATCTAACCCAGTTTCAAAAATCTTACTTTACAAACTCGTATTTCATAACTAATAGCATAAGTAGGAGTGAGTGCATAAAAAGAAAGACGGTTATAGATACATATAAAACACCCAGACAAATGAAAACATTATTTCACACAAATACTTGCATTGAGAATCGAACCCCACACCAATTAAAGAGCGCAGCATGAACTATAACCATTAGGTACCTACACTACAAATATTAATGAAGTAGTCAATATACATGTACATCATGTTTTCAATCTAAAGGGGAATACGGTTTAATGATTAAAACGTGTGTCGCACATACTTATGCGATGTTAAGCTATTCATCGACTAATGAGAAACGAAAATTTGGAAGCATGCACTGAGTTTAAAGTATGTTGTACCTATATGGGCATGTATTGTATATTCGTGAATATTTTGTTCTGAGCTAAGCAGAGATATGTTTATCTCGTTCTTAGAAAAACAACTCCCGCACTAGGATAGATAAATTTCGCATTCGAAAAAAAAATGGCCGTTTTTGTTTATAATGCAATATTTATTTAATTGAAAAACATTTAAAGTGTTGAGAGTGTGTTATATAAAAATATGTACTTAATTGCCTTTTCTCAAGACTTCATTATCAACATTTTACATTATTATTTACCCTATTTGCGAATTATGATTTTTTCTATTGGCGGCACTAGTGAGCCCAATACGCTCTTAAGTTTATCACTGCAGTCACAGGCATCTTTCAATGGTAGGTATGTACTAATAATTCCTTGATCATATGGAAGTTTTGCTTGGCGTTTCGCCACAGGTAACACAGTCCGTGGTCTCAAGTTGACTGTGATTTAATATTTATTTCCGATATTGTATACTAGGATTGGTTTTGTAAAAAAGGTTGCATGTCTTAAAGTAATTTCGTTTTATCTTGCAATTTATCTTGTACAGTATTTTAAAATTAGAGTAAATAGGACATTTTTATTTCTCTTAAAATGAAATGCAAGAATAACTCATTACTATCAGCAAACGAAGCTATCTTGAAAATAAATTAAGGGTTATTTATTTGGGCGCGTCCGTTCCTTAATTATACCTTTAAAGTTATTCTGATGTGTAATGTTGTACGGTAATTGATACGATTCATGAATAATTAACCTTTGAAATATATCCTTGCTGTTCTTCAGCAAGCTTTCGTAGGAATTTATTTTAGCCTTTTTCCTGTAAGAATGACTAAAGATTTGAAGAAAGGAATAAAGAGACTATGCATACATTAGGTACTTCTAAATTAGTAAGATCATTTTCTTATTAAACAATCTGACTCTAAAAGTAGTGTTGTTACTGATTATTAAGCTTTCTGTGAATGTAAATGAAATTTAATTATTAACACACACCTTCACACAACGCTTTCTAGACCCAAGCTAAGCGAAGCTTACAAATTACCTAAAATGCTTATGTTTTGAACAAAGATACAATAAAAATAATATTTTGATCGAGACACATTTTAAACCTGCGTCTTCTAAGTAAGAGCCTTACCCCCTTACTCATCAACGCCTCTTAAATTTAATCACTGTTTAGCGACATTTTTATTAGCATACCTTATACCAAAGAAAAACGTAAGAACTTAAGCTAATAAATTGACTAAAATTTAAGAGGCATTTATGAGTAAGGGGGTTAGACGCCACCATACTTGACCACCACATGGTTAATCCGCAGTACTAACCACTAGAGAAACAAGACACGTTTTATGATACCTTAGTGACGATAAATACATATCACATAAACATTTTGCTATTTAACAAAATACTTAAATCTTTGACATTTTAATTTCTAAATCAAATGTTTAATTAATAACAATGTTCATTCCCTTTTATGATTGTAAACAAAGTAATGTTGGGTACAAATTAATTTTGACCGGACGCGAAATTGACCTATGTCAACAACGATACAAAACCAACACGACGTAAGTACAAAATCTCACAATGGAATTTAAACCTTACTACCTATAGCTACAGTTTAAAGTTCTTTGATGTTGTTTTTAAATGATATGTTACTGTGAATACAATAGCATAGTAATGATTGTCACCTACATAGTAAGCATGCGACTACAATAAGGTCGGCACGTCCGCTGTCTGTGTTTACAGAAGAGAAATTAATGGTGGGAGATAATTTTATTACGTACTCAAAGAGATATAATGCTTAATGGAAAACAACAAGGAAATAATATTACTGTATATTATGTATAGTTTGTAATTAGCACGTTAGAGATTGCGGGTTCGATTCCAGCAAACTTTTATGTGTGCACGCATGCAGCATAAACGTGACTATTGCATTTAGTGCTTTCTTAATGTATTGTAAAGTGGATAAAAAGTTAACATTCATGAAATACTACCCGTGTAAAAATTATGGATTTCTCGCTTATATTCTGTCTACACGATTCTAAGTCTTAACTACTTTCTTATAATGTACCTTATTCTAACATTGTATTTTTATAGAATCATCTGAAAAACTCATCGTTTTAATAAGTAGTTTTTATTTAAAACTTTTTCCGTTGCCTAACTTTTGAACTGATAATCTAGGTCATAAGTTTTAAGACAAAGTGTCGTGCTCACAAATGTGCCTCTTCCAATCACATGCCGTATTCAGCACACGCACGCAAAATCGATGGAATGCTAAGAATCAGTCCTGTACTATCAAGATACGATCATGAAACACCTAAGAATTCTTATGACATACTCAAGTCGTATATACATACTTATAATTATTTATTTATGACATGGTCTTCGTGTAGTGACGGAGTAAAAATACAATATGTCACCACCCCATCTCATCCCATGGGTGTCGTAAAAACTGACACTATCTGTGATTATTACCTTTACATAGAAAGAAGGAAAACATGAAATTAAACCCTATACCAATCCGTCTGGCCAGCATGGTATTAGTAGGCCAAGTATCCCTCCGTCACGGGAGGAGGCCCGTCCCTGCAGTAGGACATTAATAGGCTGTTATGATGATGATAATTCATATAAACCTTTTTCTTGAATCACTCTACTAAACTTATATTAAAAAAATCGCTTTGAAAATCCATTGCCCTAGTTTTACAGATTTAAGCATAATATATTACAGGGACGGGCAGATAGCAACAGCGATTTAGTTTTATTCTATAGTGAAGTGTTAAAGTGAATTAATCGATTCTGAAGTTGACGGTATCTACGAGTATATGACTCAGCAACCTGCTTTCGTCGTGACCTTTACTTTACCCTTAGTGCCCTTGTATCTGATTTGTTAGGAATCTACTGATTAGTATCGTAACATAACAAATTGTGGTCCTACTAAGTCTTTTTGGTATGATAAGAAAGCGGTAAAGTTTAGGTTGTAAACTATTTACTATATAAACTATAAGGAAAATAGTAGAACGATGCATAATGTTTATAAGACCCGTAGAATTAGTACAATGATACATACGTGGCTATAGCATAGATAAAATAGAAGGAAGCAATTAGTTGCGTTTGCCTTAATGGATGTGTTTGACGTTATACAAGCTCTACATACATTTTATGACTACTATCCGATGCATTAATAACTGTGCTATATGCGTGCTTTCCATCATTTTATTCCAGTGACGTATATATTAAACTGCATGCTACGATTATAGCACGCCGCCTTAACAGCACCTTCGTAAATAAATGTCCTTGCAATGCACCTAGTAAACGAAAGTGCAAAGATTGCCGTGTCAACATTGCACATGTCCACAATTTCGTGGCCAAGCTGAGCACTTAACTTGTTTATCTTTTACAAGATTCTCGTCATGAAAGAGTGGTGAAGGCAATTATTACCTCGGATCACTTTGACCGATCTATCAACACAATATCGGGAACAAGACAACAATACTCCGATCAATGATGATGGATTGATTTTGACACAATGTAACACTATCGTTCTTAAGAACCGGGTCAAGTAGTAGGGACTTTACAACTTTAGATCCTACTATAAAAGTAGTTTACAACTTCAGGTCTTATTATAAAAAAAATTAAGAGACTTTATTGAAGTAATCGAATTTAATTATAAACTATTTAAAAAAATAAAGCTTTCGCCAGGATTAAAAACCTGCATCCTTTACGTAAACTCCTAAGACGGCTTTGACATTTAGGCCACTCAAACCTGTTTCGTTTTACGAATTCTTTAATTCACTACCACATAGTTAATACATAATAATAAATAAATCAAAACAAATCAATCAATGTTATCAACACCTACGGAGACTCTCGCTTGACAGTTGGATCATAGGTCTGATGCAGAAGGCAGTACTGCTTGACACGGCACGCATTGTGAGGAGGTTCCTGTCTCTGGAGCCCTAACCACCGGTAGCTTGGTCCCTGTACCCGATGCCGGTGGGTCTACCTTTTTTTTATATTTTTAAATGTTTTTATTTTTTATATCAATATTTAAAAATGTAATTTAATGTGATAAATGTAAATAAAGAGAATAAATAAATACCATATTAAAGAAGCGGGTTGGTTATTAAGTATATATTTATATGTTTCGATACCTAAGTGTGCGGTGATCTCATCAGCGATTCCGGTGTATTACCTGCAATGCAAAAAATAAAACTCGTTAAAAAGACAAATTCAAAGTCACAATTGTTTGTATCTTTAACTAATTTACCCACTAGGAATGTAAGGCAAGATGATACATCAGAAATGGTTGGGCATGCCATGGTAAAGGCGAGAAGACACGTTTTTCGAGAGTGGCTAGGAAATTTTCATTTGGCTTTCAGATACTTAAAAGTTTATGCAAAGTTGCATATCGGCCACCGGCGCTTTAACAAATTAATAAATAAATATTCACGGACATCTCTACACAGCGCTATCTGTTCCCAAAGTAAGCTAGACTTAACCTGCTTGTGTTATGGGTAACAGAACAACGGATATTAATACTTAACTTTTTTTTGTAAATACATACATATTATACATAGAAACACTTAGACCAATGCAAATAATCATGTTCATGCACACATATATTTGCATTGAGCGGGAATCGAACCCGAGACCTCTGCGTATCAGTTATGTTGTATAACCACTACGCCACAGAGGCCATCTCAAATTACTGCGGTAAAAAGGTCTAGGTGTTCCGTGGCGCGTGTTGGGAGAGGCATAAGTCTAGAAGTTGACCACGATAGGCTAATTGATTGCAACAAGCCTCGATAGGGGAATATACTAAAGAAAGTCAGACCACTTGCGTTTTCGACAATTATCTTCTAAATTGTAATCCGTGTGGTGACGGTGAGACACTGTATTCTACAGTGTGTCGCCATCCGATCTCATCCCATGGGTGTCGTAAAAACCGACTAAGGGACTATCCGTGAATAATATCTTTACGTAATAAAAAGAAGGAAAACTTGAAATTAAACACTATACCAATCCGTTTGGCCAGCGTGGTATTAGTAGGCCAAGTATCTCTCCGTCACTGGAGGAGGCTCGTCCCTGCAGTGGGACATTAATGGGCTGTTATGATGATTATGAAGATCTTGTAAAACCAAACAAAACATTGTTAAATTAAATTACCAAGGTTATAAAGCTTTTGTAATCCTATTTAACTGAATATTCATAAACTATCGAAACTGTAATTAACACTATAATAATATGGTTGTCAGTTTGTAGTAATCTATTATTTGTAGTCAAGTCACGTGTCGACATTTACTGACATCACGTTTGAACAACATGGCGTCGTGTTGAGAACAGCTACGTTTGTCACTTAGTCTGCATAAGTGCATACTGTATAGCATTGATAAACTTTTTGGTTTAGTACCGTTCCCACAATAAATATTACAATACGAGTTACTCAGTATTCAGTATTCATTTATTTATTCAAAGTAGTACAATAATATTGTATCTTTTTGACGTCATCTAACACTACTTAATCTAAGTTTATTAACATTTCAAAGTTTTGAAAACTTTACCACCGCCTCCAAAGCGCTAGTAAAGAAGAAGCGGCGCAACAAACTCAATTGCTGCATTTTCTTGACGTCATTTTTTTGACATAGGAGATAACTGTAATTAGGCGCTGCAACCATTGTATACCATACATAACCATAACCAGGGATTATTCAATTATAAAGGTAGCGTCGTGATGTAGGTAGTACATAGAAGTGGGAGCACCAAATCACATCCATAAACAACTATCCAGTAATAAAGACGTCGCTCAGCCAAATGACCCTTAAATAAAAACTCAGAAGTGTATTAAAATGTAAATTTATTAATGTCAGGGTCGACCAGTTACCCCAAGTAGCACCCGTTCACGAGTATAACGCAAAGGTCAGCCATCAACCCCCTCGCCATATTGTAGGGAAGGGATTGACCCGGCCTTCACGCCACCACAAGCAATGACATTATAGTGAGCATGACGAGTCCTGACAATAAGAGCAGCAAAAAAGAAACTAAAATTAGGGGAGATACAAATGGCAGAGGGACGCCCTTACTTCACATCGACCAAAGTAATTTTTCTGCGAGTCCTAATTCATAGACGTATTTTAAATCCAGGCATTCCGGTCACTAACATAATTCTCAAGAGTGCCTTTGGCTACTAAGCAACTTTTAATTTTTCTTTAAATGAAGTAATCAGTAATTCTAATATCTCTACAGGTACTTTGTTATAAAGGCGTATACTAAGTGCCATAAACGATTGATGTACTTTGTGTAAACGGTAATGAGGGACACACAGTTTATGTTTATTTCTAGTATTTACCGTATGAATTTCGCTTCTTTTGGTATATAAATGTATATTCTGTCTTGACTGGTTAATACCTTACTTGACGACCTCTGTGGCGTAATGGTTATACAACATGACTGCTACGCAGAGGTCTCGGGTTCTATTTCCGCTCAAAGCAAATCTTTAAAAATATTTAAGTATTTTTATCTGTTGTCTAGTACCCATAGTACAAGCTCTGCTTAGTTTGGGACTAGATGGCGTTGTGTGAATGTGTAAGGAATATTTATATTTTAATAATGACGAAGTGATAAAAATAAGGTAGAATACTGAGAAGCACATGGATTACGAGAAAAATTGGTACTTAAGGGAGGACTCGAACCTGCTACCTGGACTATACGCGTCCAGCGTCATGACAAACTAGGCCACCCCAGTATCTGTCTCGATTACCAAAGACCATTGCTTTATACTTTCTCCGTAAGTCACCCACATGGGATGAGATGGGGAGGTGACATATTGTATTCTTACTCTGTCACCACACGGATAAATAAGGTTTAAGTAGTACAGACCAAACGTTTAACAATCAGTCTGGCCATCGTCATGCATTAGGTCAAAATCCTTTCTCCAATGGAAGATAGAAGAATCTATTTAAATCGAGTCAAACTGAGTTTTATGATTGTTATAGTGCTTTAAAAATAGCCAAGTGAATCAATAAGCAGAAAAAATGGATACAAGATTTGATATCATTAGAATGCGAGGATCAACCCGATGGAAAATATAATGCTGTCAATTAACTAGATATTGCCCGTAGATCTTATCTACGGCTATACGGGCTAGAAGCTCAGGTTTATTCATATTTGCACTTTCTTATTTCATGTTTTGTTTTACGATTTCTTTTAATATTTTTTTCTGAGGAAGGACTAGGACCGTGTAAAATATTTGGAGGAGGCATATGTCCAATCAATTGACTGAAATTAATTATGACTACGATGTAATGTTTTCGTTTCAAATATATTTGGTTTTTAAATACAAATGGTTAATCTACTAACTTCCAGAAGTAGGCCAAAGAAGATTTTCTTTAGATTTCCGTATGGACATACCACAAGTTAATATTTTTTTGGTTAATAAATTCAGTGGAATTTTGACTTATCGCTCTTTTAACCATGAGCGGTCTACTGCTGGATACGGGGTCCCCTTTTCGCGCCACGCCTACCGGTCCCCTGCTAGTCTCATTTAGCCTGAAAATTATAAATTTCTATAAATCAAAAATGTATTTTCATGACCTAATAAAGCATAATTATTATGTAGAAAACAATCATTATTTACATTGGCTTGATATCAATCTGCTTACCTAGCCCCGACGATGTATAAATCCGGTAATAAATTGTATGGATAATTACTTAATATTCATTTTTTTACTCAAGTTTTTTAATACTGTAATTTAAATTGTTTTTATTTATTTTAATTACATTTGTACATTATATTATGTAGATGCTATAGATAGCATTTTTTATTGACACTACCAGTCATTAATAAAGTAAAAAGCACTATAGTATTAGTTTGGAAACAATAATACCAAGTTCGATAAATTACTTTGGATACTAAGAAAATGGATCATTGGAAATTATGTAATGGTAGGTTTTTGACCTTGGCAATCTAAATAATACAAGCAAATAAATAATTTCATGTAGCTATAGTGCTTAGTACCTACTACTGAAATTATTTCCATAAACATTAATATCGTGAAGTAAAAGTTTGTTTAATAAATCACACACATCCACTTACCATAGAAATCAGTTGGAAATAACATCCATAGAACATTTATACAAAAGACCTTTTACGTACAATACACTAGACAGATAACAAAAATTAATATCATCCAGCGTAAGCTTACGTTGAAAGCTCTGAGTTATAGAGGTCATCTTAAACTGGACGTTACCTCCAAAATGGCGGATAAGACATAACAATATGAATAAATCTACATCACAATTTCTATATACCCGTGAAAATGTCTTGATAACGAAGTTTGTCTAAAGCCCGATTTACACATCGACAAGTACAGTAGCGAGTTAAGTAGTAAGTTGTTGATTAAGTTGATTTGAATACATCTCCATCCTATTTTTTGGTAAGTTAAGTACGAAGTAGCCCCCTCTCTCGCGTCTCGCTAACTTAACTCGCCAAAAAATAGGATAGTGATCTATTTAAAGCGACTTAATCAACAACTTACTACTTAACTCGCTACTGTACTTGTTGATGTGTAAATCGGGCTTTAGGTATAAAAGATAAAAATATGTATTCGAGTGACCTACCTACCTGACAAATACCTCCACAGGGAGTGAATACCTTTATATTTAGATGGATTAGGGTGTAAGGTGTGAAATAGGTTACACCTACTCCAACTATTTTCTCTGTCACCTTTATATCTTGTTATCGTTTTGGGACTACAAATGTGACATTTTGAACATTGACATTTTTGAGACAGATCTCGAATTATCAATTTTTATTAGTCCCTCGCTCACGTTATGTTTTTAATAAATATTTATTGTTCGTTTTTGGGCATATTCAGACGTTGTAAATTATTCTGCATTTGGGACCTTTTTTCTTACTTTTGTCTTTTTAAATTTGTAGGGCGAAATAGTGTTCTGAGCATTCGCCTTTTTATAATAGGACTTTTTATTATTTTTTTCTATAAGATAAGAGATATGTTATTCTATTCCCTAAACTACCTATATTCATCAAAATCCGTTCAGTAGTTTTTGCGTGATAGAGTAACAGACATCCATCCATCCATTCATGCATTCATCCATCCATCCTCACAATCTTTTACATTTATAATATTAGTAGGATAGGAAAGGATGAACAAAAATTAATTCCTTAGACGGCCTTTATTACATTCATCGGATAATATAGGGTAGATAGTGAAACTATATTATTTATACTCATCAATACATTAAGTCCATAATCAACCACAATTCGCACAAATATAATTACTAGAACAGTTATTCTTACTAGAAGAACTGTACCCAAGCGTAGTATCTATCTACATCTGCTTAAGAGCATTTATAGGGCTCACTAGTGCCGCCAATTGGCGCTAGTGAGCTACGTAAAGGTCCTTATGTGAAACATGTGTTGTAGAAGCCGTGCATAGATATGTATCAATCAACATGAACCTACTTTATACATTAGCTGTGACAACATCACTCAAGATATACTATGCTACCTCACAATACAATTACGCGTTGGTCACTCTAGCTGTATTGCATTGGTTTTAAACGGGAGGAAATCGTGGTATTATTAGGTCAAGTTTTCCTACTATATTCTGGAGGAGATGGGTCCTGCAATGGGACATTTATAGGCTATTTTGATAATAATACAAAAAATTAAGTATGTAAATATTAATTAAGTAAGTATACAGGGCGTCCCACGGCTATGCCACATGGAGGAAAGTATCTTGAATATTGTAGATGGAACATTTTATTGAAAGAAGACATTATTTTAATTTCAAAAACAATTTAAACTGCATTCATAGATTTTTAAATAATTACACGGTTGAAACGGAAATCGAACCCGCTACACGAGAAAAAAAATTACCCTGCAACTTTATCACACCGATCGAAAGACTTCATTATAAGGATAACTTTTTGCCAAATAACATAGTGTCAGAAATAAAAGAAAAACCATTAATAAAATAATAAAAGAAAAAACATTTGATGTGAAATTTCGTTCAGATTAATGACAAACTAACATTGCCGTAAGGACATACAACTGACATTATCATAATCATATTAATTAATAGTTTTTCTTTTATTTTTAACAATCTTCATGCTGCTACAATTGTAACAAAGTCAAATTTATATTTGAAAGGAGTGGCCTGAGTTTGTTGGCCACATTCTTCTCAGAGCTCTACTGTAGTCATCTGCGAAAGTGGTGATAGGTTTGGCAGATATTGTTTAAAAAAAGACGTGCACAAGTGTTACCATGTAACCTATGTGAATAAAAGTATTTGACTTTGACTTTGACTTTGACTATGTTATTTGGCAAAAAGTAATCCTTATAATGAAGTCTTTCGATCGGTGTGATAAAGTTGCAGGGTAATTTTTTTTCTCGTGTAGCGGGTTCGATTTCCGTTTCAACCGTGTAATTATTTAAAAATCTATGAATGTAGTTTAAATTGTTTTTGAAATTAAAATAATGTCTTCTTTCAATAAAATGTTCCATCTACAATATTCAAGATACTTTCCTCCATGTGGCATAGCCGTGGCACGCCCTGTATATAAGTATTCTCCGTGTGGTGACGGAGTAAGAATACCTACAATATGTTACCACCCCATCTTATCCCATGGGTGTCGTAAAAACCGACTAAGGGACTATCCGTGAACATGTATTATCTTTACGAAATAAAAAAATACCAATCCGTCTGGCCAGCGTGATATGAGTAGGCCAAGTATCCCTCCGTCATGTAGTGGGACATAAATGGGCTGTTACGATGATATAAGTATTATATTATGCAGTGGACATCCAAAGTTTGATATAATAATTTATGATGGTGAAATATAAGTATAAATATAATATCTGTTTGCCAGGATCGTGACAAGTGGCGTTCTGTCGTCTCTGCCTACCCCAACCGGGATAAGGCGTGAGTTTATGTATGTATGTAAATATACATATATCTATTTAATTATCTCTTAATAATATTAATTTAACTAAAGTTCCATAGACAGTACCACCTGCAGCTGACAAACTAAAAGCAACTAATTCAAACAGTTAGTGAGGAAACGCGTTCAAGTTTCAAAATCTATCTCTGGCTGACTTGCTCTTCACTACATAGTATGAAACAAAGTCGCACTTGCTGTCTGTCCGTTCCTGTATATGCTGAAATCCTGTAATAGTGATTCAAGAGGAAGGTTTATAATTATGAATAATACATGCATAATATAGTAGAGAAACACTGATAAATATAAGGTTTCTTATGTAATTGTCTAATAAAGTTGTACTTAAGCACCCGTGTTAAGCCGGCGCAAGTCAGTACATACACGTAGTATAAAACAAAGTCGCACTTGCTGTCTGTACGTTCCTATATATGCTTCAATTTTGATACTACGCAACGGATTTTCAAGCTGTTTTCCTATATAGATAGAGTGTGTCAAGAGGAAGGTTTTCAGGTACCTATAAATCATTAAAAATATTGTAGAGGTTAAGCATCACTATTTACTATCACTTCATGCTGTTGCCGTCTGTCTCTCCCTATATTATTAAACGAGTAGATATGATTAAATCTTTGAAACAACGCAATAGATTTTCAATTTTTTAGAGTGATTCTAGAGGAAGCTTTATATGAATAATACATGCATTATATTATAGAGGTGCTATCCGTGTGGTGACGGAGTACAATACAATATGTCACCACCCCATCTCATCCTATGGGTGTCGTAAAAACCGACTAAGGGAATAACCGTAACTACTATCTTTACGAAATAAAAAGAAGGAAAACTTGAAATTAAACCCTATACTAATCCTCTTGGCCAGCGTGGTATTAGTAGGCCAAGTAACCCTCCGTCACGGGAGGAGGCCCGTCCCAGCTGTGGGACATTAATGGGCTGTTATGATGATGATATTATAGAGGAACTCTGATATAGCGCCAATTAGGACATGGTATTGATAACAACCATCAATTCTTAAACATCCCTAACGACCAATGTGAGAAAATCAACTAAACATACTATCCACAAAGATTGCTTTATATTCAACCATAGTAAAATTTAAAAATTTTTTAGAGGTTTCTTTTGTGATTGCGTGATGGAAATGCTGTTTATAAAGCCATTCTGTAGTAAGTATCAGATTGCACACGTGCAAAGCCAGGGCAGGTAGCTAGTAGTGTATATAGTAGAGTATTCTATAAGGATCGATATAGAAACTCCGTCGTAGATCGTGGTGGAAACGATGTCATTATAGGGAACGGAAAACGTCAGAACTTCATTTTTCATTTTGCTGTATAAACGAGGCAGGTGAAGATCGATTTCTTAAATACATATATTGTTAGCTATCTAGATTCTAGAGTGGTTTGTAATTTTAGCTATTAATTTTTCTTATTGGTAAGTATTGTTAGTTAAGTACTGGTTTGTTAGTTTACAGGGTACATTTATTAGGAAGTGATTTAATGTTGCTCTCTCTTTTGTTTACAGAGTATGTTTATTTGAGAAACATTTATTCTTTCTCGCGTAATGGAAGGAGTTGTCTTAGTCTAATAAAGTATTACAAGAAATTGTGAAACAATATCTGTTAAAAGTAAATAAAAAAAATACACTTTCTTGATAAATTAGAAGCAGGTGTTAGGTAGTGTTCCGTTATCATCATAATATTGTAACTACACTATTGTTATTAGGTAATTATCCTAAGCCGAGTGATTGTACCTACGGACAAACCGTTTAAACGGTTTTGTGGGGCTACGACTGTATTTATATTTGTAATGTAGATGTAATTGATAAAGAGAATAAAAAAAAAAAAAGTAATGCCTTGAAAACCTTTTGTAGGCAATCCACTCACAAACTTGATACCAACGGTCAGGTATGTCGGAAGCTATCAAAACCGCTCTCCCGACTAAAGTCCACGGTTTTCCTCAACTGTCTATAACCGGAAAACGCAGGGTGGCGAGACTCCTCACACGGTGAACCGACGACCTGTTAGAACGGCGAGAAGACGATGGATGAGGGAGGCGCTGGACTGCACAAGGTGGCAATACTTGGATGAGGTCTATGTCCAGCAGTGGACGTCAATTGACTGTTATTTTCATGATGATGATGATGATAAGGGAGCAATACTTGCGTCCAATAATTAAATATGGTCTAAAGCGTGATAACAATGAAGTCAATAATAATTATGTAAGCTTCATATGTTTTAAGTGCAAAAGTTAAATAGGTAGTTTTAAGCTTCTCATTCCATAAAATGTAATATCTAAAATAAAAGCTATTAGTTATTACTTGAGTTGTATCCAATAAAAGTTTATTCTCGTATTTTTGTCCTCTCTTAATAGTTGTTTTTTATTTCTCTGAGGGATTTCGTTAGGGTACACTTAGTAAAAAAACGTTCAAACTGGAATCTTCGTAAACAAAAAGTTACTTTGAAATTAAATTACTTTTTTATTCGAATGCGAAGTATTTCAAAAGCTACTAGTTTATATTTTTTTTTATATGATTAATAAGTACTTTAAAAACGTCGTATCTTATCCGTGTGGTGACGGAATAAGAATACAATATGTCACCACCCATCTCATCCCATGGGTGTCGTCGAAACCAACTAAGGGCCTATCTGTGAATATTACCTTTACATAGAAAGAAGGAAAACTTGAAATTAAGCCCTGTACTAATCCGTCTGGCCAGCGTGGTATTGTAGTAGTACATGTATTTTACAAAAAAAAAGTATATAAGTATGTTTATTCGTTGTCTAGTACCCATAGTACAAGCATAGTACAAGTTAAGGACTAGATGGCGTTGTGTGAATTGTGTGAATGTTTGATTTGAGTATGCATTCGTAAAATAGGGTTTTTATATAAATAATAACGGGTTAGTCTTTGTCTGTTGCTAACTTAAAATATTTTAAATTGTTTCTAAGATACATCAGATATGCATTTTATTGTGAAACAATAATACATAAATTTTTAATAAAAGCCCATTGACGTTTACTACTACTTCCTCCAAATATTTAACTAATATGACTATTTGAGAATTAAATATAACAAATAACTATTTATTTTAATAAAAACTGACACAATTTTACTAAGTTTTAGAACAAATAAAGTATATTTTCAACACTAACGTACACACAGCAACACATCAAGTTAAACATTTTCATTAGAAATTGTGTCTTATTTCAAGGTATTAAGGTACATGAGTGTCTAGGTTGATTCGTTGCTGTGTGTACTCGTATGTATTTACAATTTGTTCACGGTAGCGCAACGTTCCGCATTCGTGGCTCTCGAAAGTGAATGTGTTGTTTATAACAATTAAGATCTAACTTCTAATGTTTTCTTACATCACTTTTATATATTGAAAGATGCTATAACTACGAATATAGCTAATAATATACGAATTAGGAAGTACATAATAAAATTATTGACTGATGCCCGCGACAGCAGATTGGTTTTTCGAGTAGTTTATTTAAATTATAAACACAATATCTTTATAAATATAGCCTATATTTTAGTTTGATGAATATTCATACTATACAAAATGGTGGTAGGAAAACCCTTTATTTATAAACAACTAGCGGTCCGTCCCGGCTTCGCATGGTCATTATTTTCCCGCTTTTCTGTTCAAATTTTTCCTAAATTTTCTTTGCTATAAACCTCACGGAGCCCAAGACCTTTCCAACGAATGCAAAATCGTGGAAATCGGTTCTGCGTTCTGGAGTTATAGCGTCAGGAAGGAAAACCCGACTTATTTTTATATTTATAAACAATGGTTTTTTACGAGGTAAATTAAAAAAGCAAGGACAATATTTGAAAATCAGTACTTTAGCAACAGCTTAATATTATAAAATCATTTTCTGGACACAAAAAGGAAGACAAAAAGTGTAACTTTATTTTGAATCTGTATGTTTCTTAATTATCCTATGTTATTTGTACAATTTTTCTCACGGCTGTAGTAAAGTGACATGTGAAGCCGGTGATAATTTAGCAAATATTTACTTTTCGCCCGTCGTATGTTGCAATAAGAATGATAACTTTTACTTTTGAATAAGACGTGGCAATTTATTGCATGAAATATGGTTACATTATGATTTTCAAAATAATTTAACAGCACAGTATGTTTAGCTCTGTGTGGTGACGGAGTCAAAATACAGTGTGTAACCACCCCGTCTTATCCCATGGGTGTTGTAAAAACCGACTAAGGGACTATCCGTGAATATTATCTTTACGTAATAAAAATAAGGAAAACTTGAAATTATAAACCCTATACCAATCCGTTTGGCCAGCGTGGTATTAGTGAAGCCAAGTATCCCACTGTCACGAGAGGAGGCCCGTCCCTGCAGTGGGACATTAATGGACTGTTATGATGACAGTATGTTTAATGTCCCATAAGGACTTAAATATTCGAATAACACACAACGAAAACATAGATTGTTTTGAAATTATCACTAGTATTCTAAAGATTATCCTTTCCTACTAATCCTACTCATACTTATTATAAATGCGAAAGTTTATGAGGATGTATGGATGGATGTTTGTTACTCTTTCACTCAAAAACTACTAAATGGGTTTTGTTGAAATTTGGAATATGGGTAATTCAGGGTGTAGAATAACATTTAAGCTACCTATACACCGCGGGTGAAGCCGCGCGCATCAGCTAGTACAAGAATAATAGTAACATCCTCGCGCTTGATTGCACTGACAATATAGTTTTTGAAACATTTTTTTAAACGCAAATGTTATGCGGATTTCTCATTACTCTACTTACGATGCAACTGCGGCTGTAACATAAAGTAGATAATGTGAACATTACACGCATTATGTAAACGCTAATTAGAATAATTAGACGGTTATATACAGCGGTCTAGACGTATAAATGAGTACATAAATATATACTTATACATGTTATGCCCATGGGGTAGGCTTCTGCCTGCCAGAGATAGAGTTGTCTCTAATACTAAACGCCAAGGATCCTTACAAAATTAATTTGCTTTGACTATATTCATACAAATTTTTATACATGTCCTTCGGTTTCGAGTGCTATATATAGACTTGCCCTTCTCCGTGTGGTGACGGAGTAAGAATACAGTGTGTCACCACCCCATCTCATCTCATGGGTGTCGTAAAAACTGACTAAGGGACTATCCGTCAATATTATCTTTACGTAATAAAAAGAAGGAAAACTTGAAATTAAACCCTATACCAATCCGTTTGGTCAGCGTGGTATTAGTAGGCCAAGTATCCCTCCGTCACGGGAGGAGGCCCGTTCCCGTCCATTAGTGGGCTGTTATGATGATGAGACTTGCCCTTACCCTTAAGTATTTCTAGGGCGTCTCCTGCCAACGTTACCTATATGCGCTATAAAAATTGGTTTGTTGATCTTCCATCTTTTCACGGTGGATGAGAAAAACGCAGGACCGCGCAGTGTGGAAATATTTAGAGAAGGCAGCAGTGGATGTCTATAGCTGATTGATGGTGATGATGGCTCTCCTAACATCCAATCTTCTATCATCCATTATTTCAATGTGTCTGAACCATCTTAACATAGTTATCTTGATTCACGTAACTACGTATTAACAGGTATCTTTGTTTAAAGAGAAAAATAGCAATGTACCTAACATTGTTATAGGGCTCTGGTGCTATAAATATCGCATTATCATCTGAGTGTTAAGGCCTGTATCATTTCTCTATATCTATCTCGCTTGTACTTACGGGTCTTCTATTCTTATATAATATGTTATATCTCTTTTTGGAGTAGGATAACGCGCTATTCGTACCTATAACAAATATTACGTGTGCAAGGTACGCTGGCCTGCTTTGAGGTGAGAAATCAAAGTCAAAGAAGCCTTTGTTACATTCAGTAGCAACTATATTTGCTGTTTCAATTAACGCTATGGATAAAGGCGTAGTTATAAATCAAAGACTGAGAGTCGTACTCGTATATTCTGGGTTTTCTTTAATTAACCCTTCAAATTTCCACTAATAATATCATAAACGTTTAAAAAAAATATGTGACAATATTATGTATTCCTAACGACCTGGTTAGGACGCGGGAGCAGATGGATGAGGGAGGCACAGGACCGCACAAGGTGGCAATACTTGGAGGAGGCCTATGTCCAGCATTGGACGTCTATTGGCTGATATGATGATTATGTAATTTGACTGCTGCTGTACATACCTAAGCGGTACAGAATGCGGCTACCTTGTACGAGATCACGCGGGTTTGAATGTCACGAAAATAGTTAATAATATTGGATCCACAAATAATTCTCTCTACACTAGCGCCCTTACTCATAAACGCCTCTTAAAGGAGACGGTTTTTTTTGTTTGGCGAATAGGCCCAGTCACAAATTGTGCGAGTTTAGGAATGAAATGCATACCGTTTATTCCTTATAATCTCTAGATAGACAGTCAGCATTATATTAAAACTCCCTCAAGAGGGAATACTCTGAAATAGGACAATCAAGACATGACTCTAGTGATAACCTAAAGTCTCACAACAGCGATTGTCTAACAGTGGCGAAGGGTG
The DNA here is from genome assembly GCA_905475405.1 of Schrankia costaestrigalis. NCBI lineage: Eukaryota > Metazoa > Arthropoda > Insecta > Lepidoptera > Erebidae > Schrankia > Schrankia costaestrigalis. The sequence continues at coordinate 8,200,442 of FR997843.1, read as the reverse complement.
AATTTTTATAAAAGGGAAGCCGAAAAAATAACTTATTAGTGTCGGTACTCATTTGACCAGCGCAACAGTGAGCCACTGACAGGCTCACTGTACCTACTATACGAGTAAGCACTGATGGTTATTATAACAGATTTTTTTATTATTGTTATTTTTTTATGAAAATATGTAATATTATATAAGTTCCGCACTAGGGATCATGAACTGCGTCGTGGGGACTGCCACAAACATCTATTTAACAGACACAAAGAACAAGATCAGACTCAATAATTTGTTTATTTATCAAAAAGAACTGTCCTACCTGGGAAACGAACCCGTGACCTCGTGCACGTCAACCGCTTATCTCGACCGCTGCCACCGAGCCCGTTACAGTGTCTTTCGTAAATAAAAATTACTAAAGCTAAGTACGTACTTCATACGTATTCGTAAAAAAATATTATAGTTGTCCCAAACTCATGTAAAGCTAATCAACTCCGAATATGTTTCTCAGTATGGGCATGTTTCTTTGATGAATTAGATATTGTTTTAAATATGTCGCTATATCCTAAATGACTCCACATTTTTTTTAAATCTAAGAATAACAAACATAGAAAATAATACGTAGGTACTATTTAATTTACAACTGCCTGTAAGCCACTAATATTTATCGTTAAGATGTTAATAATATAAAAATATACCTATCGTAAATTCATCGTGCCGGGCGGCGTCGTTTGTATTCCATAGTTATGTCTGTGTTTCTTATTTTCGTTATTTAATTTCAAGAAAGATGTTTTGCTTACACAATAATTAATCAATTAGTCAACAATCTATAATAATACTATTAACGCTGCCATTATAACAACAAACTAAAATAATAACAACGAAGTAAGTATGTACTTACAATAATGTAAGGCACCCAAAGTACTATGACAATGTCAATCAATGCACAACACTGAATACACAAACACAAATTATACTTAGTAATTACTACTTTACACAACAAAGCGAATTCTAACGATTATTTGCAATACTTTAAATAATAAATGAAAACAAAAATAATGCAACTTGTGATGGAAATGGAAGCCATTATTAAGCATCGTTTCAACTTCATTCATTGCAGTGGGAAATTCAAACAAATTGATTGTAGCTATGCTATGATCACGTTAATGCTCTCTCGCTCTCGCATGTCGCATCTTTCATCCTTGCAATCGTGCGACAGAGCTGGCGCTCTACGAAACCGATATTGCCCGAATGTCTCTTTCCACTCGTCGATGTGCCGGCGCCGCCGCCGCGCTCGGGTACTGTACAACAGGACCTACTCATAACCCGGACAGAGCCGGCTTACCTTTACGCCTACATACGCAGATAAAATGCATAATAATACACCTAGGTTTTGCATGTGTGCGTACGACTTTCGTACCGTCTGTTTAAACTGGATTCCAATTTTTGCGCCCGGCTTACCCGCCATTAGTTGACAATGTTGTAATAAGAGATGGCGTTATGAGTACGTAAATAATAATTATATTAAAGCGGTTTACGTAACAGAAAACTTTTTGTTTTTTTTTTAAATTTTGTGTACTGAATGGATGTTGGGTGCGTCATTGATTTATATTTTTTTAATAGAGTATGCTTAGCGGTTTTTGCAAAGGTAAGCCGGTAGGAATCGGGTTATATGGACACTTCGCCACTATTGTCTAATGAGTATAGGTACACTAATAAGGCAACCAAGACCTCTCGAAATAACGCAGTTTTTACTGGCTATTGCTTGTAGATCTAAAATAATAAGGTAGTTTAAGAGAAACAATACAATAGTGTATTGTTTACAATACAATGTGTTACAGTTATAAATATTTCTTGTGTCATATATCTATATATATGACACAAGAAATATTTATTACTGTTCACAATTATAATTAACACAGTCATCTCTTAAAGCAGTATTTCATCTTAAATAGACGCAGGAGGCTCAAGCTCACCTAAAAGCAGAGCCCAAGATAAACACTTTACACATCACAATGCACAGCAGCTAACAGTGACTGTGCCTCTGCTCAATAAGCAATGACAACAGTATCCAGGAAGAGCAGCTTTAGTGTGTATTATGCACTCTATCTAAAGATGCCATTTTTTTATAAAATACAAAAGAACATAAAAATCATGCATTTATTTAATAAAATCTGAAACAATAACAATGTTGTCTGTCAGTGTCAAACTGATTGAAACTGTACTACAGAGTATCTGCTATGGGCTGTTATTTACGTTTCGTTCTACGATTATTTTTAAAGTACGTTACTTGATAATTTGTATTAACCATTAAAATAAACCTAAGAACGTTCCAAATCAAGCATTTTTAGGTGTAATCCTTTTTTATTATTATTTCATTATTCCCTCTTCGTTTACGTATAATTTTTGTTCGGTTAACTATATTAAGATAATAACTATTTTTGTAAGTAATATGAATAATAAACATTACTGTTTAGAGTGGTGCAAAAAAAACCGTCTCCTTTAAGTCAATTGATTAGCTTAAATTTTTACGGTTTTTTTGGCATAAGGTTAGTTTTGCTAATAAAAATCCCGCTAAACAGTGACTAAATTGAAGAGGGGCTTATGAGTAAGGGGGTGTATGTTTTGTGGGTTGTTTAATTTCATGTTTGTAAAGTGACTTTCCCTAGTGCTGGAATCGTAAGAAATTGAACATCGATCAGCAAGACATTAAAATAATTTTATTTATAAGAGATTGATTTGAAACTGTGTCATTCAGCATTGTAGTAATAAGTTTTTTTTTATCAATGGAGAAGGTATGTCCCTGAAGTAGGGTAAAAAAGATTTAGTAAAAAAGATAAATAATGTAGGTAATTACATAAATTGTCGGTAAATAAAATGTCTTAAATTCATTTAGTTAAATGTGTCGTACTCGTGGCCAACGGACAGTAACAGATAGATTACTATTTTATTTATGACATAGTAGTTGGAGAAACAAATAAATTATTACTAAGCTATATATATTATATCTTTGTGTACTTTAATCCCTTGAAATAAGACAAATTTTTCACTAAAAATACTTGTTGCGTTGTAGGCCGTACGTATAGAGGTGTGAGAGGTTTGAGTCCCATACAGGATATGAATAGTTCTGGGCTTATAAGCCAGTCAAAATAAATATCCAGTTTGCATTAAATTCCAACAAGCTGGATTTTTGTGCAGGCCTTGAATACGTCATTACAAATGATATGTCAAAAGTCCCCATCGATCCCGCTTGTGCGTTGTTTTTTATTCAAGGTCAAAGGTCACAAATTTGCGTTTTTTGCGTATATCTCTGAAACAACGAGAGCTATCGAAAAATGGTTTAGACAAAGTTTGTAGATCGTAAAATTGTCTACAAAAAATATCTGAACACTTTTCTCCTACAAAGCATCGCTTTTGAGATATCGTGACTTTAGAGCGCAGGAAAGTCGTATTTTTGACTATATGCACACACTAGCTTTTTCCCGCGATTTCGCCCGTATTTATAAGTATTATTAAAAATTAGGCTTATTTCTACATATATAGTAGCATATGCATGCTTGGTCTCAGCCTAATCGGTTATAAATTGACAAAGTTACATACAAACTTTCATCCCCTATCTTATATCGAATTTATATCAACGCACAGCCCAAACCACTGGTGGGATCTGGCTGAATTTTGGCATGCAGGTAGATGTTATAACGTAGGCATCCGCTAAGAATGGATTTTGATAAATTCGACCCCTAAAGGGATAAGATAGGGGATGAAAGTTTGTATGTAACTTTGTCAATTTATAACCGATTAGGCTGAGACCAAGCATGCATATGCTACTATATATGTAGAAATAAGCCTAATTTTTAATAATACTTATAAATACGGGCGAAATCGCGGGAAAAAGCTAGTGTGTGCATATAGTCAAAAATACGACTTTCCTGCGCTCTAAAGTCACGATATCTCAAAAGCGATGCTTTGTAGGAGAAAAGTGTTCAGATATTTTTTGTAGACAATTTTACGATCTACAAACTTTGTCTGAACCATTTTTCGATAGCTCTCGTTGTTTCAGAGATATACGCAAAAAACGCAAATTTGTGACCTTTGACCTTGAATAAAAAACAACGCACAAGCGGGATCGATGGGGACTTTTGACATATCATTTGTAATGACGTATTCAAGGCCTGCACAAAAATCCAGCTTGTTGGGAATTAATGCAAACTTTAATCATAATTTTGTCTATTTTGACTGGGCTATTATATGTTATTTATGTTCTTTGATTTGATCTTTAGACAAGTTGTACCTGCTACACAAGCCAAAACCCCGGGTTTACAAGTTGTCTTTAAAAAAATAAATAGGTATTATAAATATGTAGAACAAAACTAACAAAAACATGAATAAATGTCTACATGATTGTAAAAATATGTCTAATCATGTCGCATAATTATGAATATTATGATATATTTACTTTCTCATCACGCTATTTCCTTAATTGAGTAGGCAGGGAGCACGCAACACTCACTACAATAAACAAATACTAAACAGTCAATTTAATTTAAAGTATGAAATTGATTAATTAAACAACTATTTGGTAGATCTAAAACGTTTTGTTCAGTTTGTTGCTACTTTCATCATAACAGCCTATTAATGTTCCACTGCAGGGACGGGTCTTCTTCCGTGACGGAGGGTTACTTAGCCTACTAATACCACGCTGGCCAGACGGATTGGTACAGGGTTTAATTTCTAGTTATCCTTTTTTTTATTACGTGAAGATAATATCCACGGATAGTCCCTTAGTCGGTTTTTACGACACCCATGGGATGAGATGGGGTGGTGATATATTGTATTCTTACTCCGTCACCACACGGATACTTAAACGAATACATAAAATTTAAAGTATGAAATTGATTAAACAACTTTTTGGTATATCTAAAATTAAACCCTTAATTTATTATACTACACGACTAGATGACTGAATCGAACCTGACGGTAAAAGCAAATGTGGTCCAGTAATGATAGCAACTGATTGTAGTCATGTGATTCGTCTGGTTTGCAGGGTCCATAGGCTACGTTAACTACCTACCATCAGGTAAACTATATGCCTGTTTTTCATGTTTTCATACAGAAAGATTTGCATAATAGCTTTTTTAAACAAGTTGACAGTTCGGAAAACTATTTCTACTTTTTTCAAAACGCTTTTCACTAACTTTGCGCGTATCATAACAGCCCATCAATGTCCCACTGCAGGGACGGGCCTCCTCTCGTGGCGGAGGGGTATTTGGCCTACTAATATCACGCTGGCCAGACGGATTGGTACAGGGTTTAATTTCAAGATTTCCTTCTTTTTATTTCCTTAAAATGATAGTCCCTTAGTCGGATTTTACGACACTCACGGGATGAGATGGGGTGGTGACATATTGTATTCTTACTCCGTCACCACACGGAGATAAGATGCACACATCACCTTCCGCGTATAAGTATGTAAAAATAAGAAACATCGTGTTATCGTCACGCCATGTGTTATTAAAAATCCAACCTGAAGCGCAAACACCATGAACTTAACATTTCCTAAACAACAATTATTTTATAAAGAAAAAAAAGCATAACAATTACTATCTAAGCGTGAATCTAAAATGTCAACGAACCTTGTTATTATTATGAGTTACGAACTGTAACAGTGTTATAATGTAAGCACGAGTATCTATAGTATACAATTCATTCATACGCAAATATGGTCAAAACAAACTCGGAATACGTCGGTCACAAAGCAGAAAGGGTCAGAAGACGTAAAAAGGTAATAACTGCTTTGGTGGCGCGGCTGTCGCAGTAGTGGCTGACTGGCACGAGGTCACATGTCATTCCTCTCAGAATGATTCTTTGTGCAATCCACAAATTATTGTGCTGAGTTTCAATGTGCTTTGTGCCCGTTAAATCGATGTTTGTGAAGTCCACGCGACAGAACATGCTCCTAAGTGCGGGTATTATCTTTTTTAAATAAGAAATCAAAGCCAGTTGCAGTCAATGATTTATTAACGTTAACTCTAGTTCAGCAATGTTAGTGGGGTCATTTCATAGATGGGATACCGTTCAGTAGTATTTAATCTGAGCGTGAGGGCACGTAAAAAAATGTCAACGAACCTCGTTATTATATGAGTTACTAACTGTAACCGTGTTATAATGTACGCACAAGTACCTATAGTATACAATTCATTCATACGCAAATGTGGTCGAGAATAAACTCAGAACAGAATACTCTAATGGCACAAAGCAGATAAGTACAAAAGATGAAATTTGCATGAATTCACGCAAAGAAGAAGAGTACAAAACACATTTAATAGTGTGGTCCAAATCTTCCAATTTAAATATACAAACTTACGACTTATTCCTACGATTCTTTCCAAACTTGCTTGCTTGCTTTGTCTACATCTATTCATGATTTTGTGTTTAATTGGTACTAAAATGAATACTTTAAACTAAAGGAACGTGTTGCCTTCGTATGCGGAGCGGGACATTTGACCTATGTCTCTGTAAATCAAGTTTCTAAAACTATAAAACAGTAGTTATTTAAAATATAGTTCGCAATAATAATTATTTATTAAATAATTATTTAAATGGAATCTTAAGTAAATACATTCTACACAAACACATAGTACTTTATAACACATACACATACACTAATAATTCTAAATAAAATAAATAAATATTCCTCACACAACGCCATCTAGCCCCAAACTAAGCAAAGCTTGTACTATGGTTACTAGACAACAGATAAACATACATATTAAAAAAAACTTGTAAATAGATTCTAAATACAGTAAATTCCTGTGAAAGTAAACACACAATAATTGGTGGTGACATGTGTACGAAATCGCCATTTGCATGTGTCACCGTCCATTCACCACACGATAGTCACGTTTGTCAGCCAAAACGGTAATACATTTCTCTGTACATTTTATTGTAGCTTGAATAGATAAGTTAATTGCTGTTGATGTTGGAAGAAAATACAAATGCTGGCTTGACGTCGCCAGGGATGATTTCCGTGCCAATGGTCTTACAATTAAGAATGCCGAAGACAGTTTATTTTATTTTTATTTTTTATTTTAAGTGGAGAAAAAGAAGCCGGAAAGCTGACCCCAGGCTCCATGGCTCTCAAGCCGTGGATGTAATTGGGAACTCGCAAAGATGAAGAAGAAGTTAGAAGAAAATACACAAAAATAATATACAATAATATTTCCCAATGGTAAAGGAGAAAAAATGAATACATGTTACCACTCCATCTTACCCCAAAGTATTGTAAAAACTGACCTGAAATTTTGCGACTAATAATCTCCGTGTAGTGACGGAGTAAGAATACAGTGTGTCTCTTCCCATGGGTGTCGTAAAACCGACGAAGGGACTATCCGTGAATATTATTTTTACGAAACAAAAAGAAGGAAAACTTGAAATTAAACCCTATACCAATCCGTCTAACCGGCGTGGTATTAGTAGGCCAAGTATCTCTCCGTCACTGGAGGAGGCCCGTCCCTGCAGTGGGACATTATTGGGCAGTTATGATGATAAATAATTGTAGAAAATAAAAGATGGAGAACTTGATATACTTATATATGTGACCTAGCCTGAATTAGACCCATTTATGAACCTGATAAAAACCTAATCGTTTGAAAGAATTAGGTGCTATGTCATATTTTCTTATGACATCATTAAATACCAGGTAGAAGAAAAATAGCAGTCATACTAAGAATACATTGAACGAAACGTTCCAAATAATAATTTCACTCTAGTGTACACACAGCAACTAATCAAGCTAGACACTCATGTACCTACATACCTTGAAATAAGACACAATTTCAAATGAAAATGTTTAACTTGATGTGTTGCTGTGTGTACGAACCTAAATATTTTTCGTGCGTGCAACATCATATATGTACGAGTATAATATTTATTCTAACGTTATTTATTTAACAAAAGCACCACTAACAATCGATCAATTTCAGTATATGACATATTCGAGTAACAAAATTGTCAAAGGAAAAACGGTATTCAATTAAAAAGAAAAAAAAAAGAAAGGTGACACGTGAAACGCCATATTTCGTATCGTGCCGTTGCGTTCATTGCGCCGATTGCGCGTAGTGAAATAAAACCGAAACGGTTTAACTTTATTTGATTATCACGAGCGATACAAATTGCTTGTGGTTGATTCGTTTTATTTTACCAATATTTTTATACGTTTCGTTCTAACTTTATACTTGAATGATTCAGAAGAAGGGCAATGTTTTTCCGCGCGTGTTTGTTTAAGGGAAATATTAAAACGAGCGATTAAAAAAAAGCTTTGCGACTGATGATGACATACTGTATTAATAACTTGAGCGGTATGAATTTGAGTAAGCGAAAAAATAACTAAACTAACGACGAATATTGATTAATAATAAAATCCAGAACGAGCTTACAAAAAGTGGATTGTGATTAATCCATTTCATATATAAAAATTTTATCCGAGCGACTACATTACTAAGTGAGCGACTGGAAATACAGAGAGGGCAACTTCTATATTAAAATAGTTAAATAATAACAAATGTTACAGCCAAAGTAATGAATATTGTACATAATAACTAGCCATTATGTATAAGGGCTACTCAATTTAGCTAAAGTGATAAATGTCGCAGAATTAATCACATTAACTAGCCATTACATATGGCAAAAATACAATATTAAGGCAAAAGTCAGTAACAGTTGGTTAGGTTAGGTTAGTACAGTGACCAAAGGACGCACGAGCCGAGCGAGCGAAGCGAGCGTGCCGCGGCAGCGGTCGGCGAGTGCTAGAATATAATAATACCTACTACATTCTAGTTTTACATAAAAAAAATGTTTCTTGCACTCGCCGTTTTCGTATTCGTAACATTTCATTTAAGATAAAATGCCGCTCAATGTAAAAAATACATTTGCCAAATATTGAAAAAAATGCAGGACGTAACGTTGACACTTAAACAAATATTAAGTCGCTCAAATATTATGAAGCTGCTCATTTTGTATTTTAAGTAACTCAAATTAATGTTTGTAAGATACTGTTCTGTTGATTTCTCATCACTTACAGTCAGTCGCTCACTTAGTAATTATATAAGCCAAATTAATTAATTTTCACACTTAAAATTGTAATTTACAGTCACTCGATTTATTGCTACCCTTTGTTTAATAGATATAGTCCGTTTCTATGTCACCTATTTTAGTCTAAACGCCATAACCAATTGTTTTTTAAAAGTTATTAAAGATCATCGCATGCTGTTATCAAGTTGTTCTCCGTGTGGTTACGGAGTAATAATACAATATGTCACCACCCCATTTCACCCTATGAGTGTCGTAAAAAACCGAATAAGAGACTATCCGTGAATATTATCTTTACGAAATAAAAAGAAGGAAAACTTGAAATTAAATCCTATACCAATCAGCGTGGTATTAGTAGGCCAAGTATCCCTCCTTCACGGGAGGAAGCCCGTCCCTGCAATGGGACATAAATGAGCTGTTATGATGATGATGATGTTATCACGTTCCGCCAGTGCTATTCATAGCTTCTATATTTTCTTTGTGTTGTTACCGCAGCAGAAAAAACTACGCCTGCCCTTTCCACTGAACCTTAAATCTTTAACAAAATAAGCATTTCAAATAAACGTAACTGAATAACTTTGTAACATCAATAAAATAACACTTCAAGCAGCCAATAACATAAAAAGTTTCTAATTAAAACACGCTCCAGAGCAATAACCTGAAAGTTTTAAAGCTCGACAATTTAAATTAAAAATCATACTTTAAAATTTTGTTTTCACAAACTTTGACGTGCCGGTCAAAATATGCAAAATGGCCGACGTGAAAACTTTTGTAACGATACCTAGTTTTATTATAGTTTATAGTGTTAGCCTCCATTATCCCACTGCTGGGACCACATCTCTCACGCTAAATTCCACATGGTGCGATTCATGGCTTATGATGGTCAGTGTTTGTGTACCCTGTCTAGCTCATCTCGCCACCTTTAACATAGCCTGTCACGACGCCAATGATAGGCAATCAGAGCCAGACGTAAGGAGTTAAAAAAAATACAACTAAACAAAAACCTCTTCATTTTAAAATCCATTAAAAAGCTACATAACATAACAAGTTCAACATATTAACACGAAAACATGAAGCGTAACAAACTGAAATAGCCGAGTTTGTTCAGAAAATGTAACAAAACCAACAGTTCAGTGTAGTACGTTACGAATTCTGTGAAAGTATGAAATGCATACGCCAGACAAAGGACACGGCGTAACAAGGATGTGGAAACATTGCATTGTGTACGCGGATGATATCTTTATTGTTTACTATGTCCGACAAATGGAAGGAAAATTATTCTTTCTATGTCTCTTTTTGGAGTAAAATGGATTATATTTTGTTAATGTGTAAAACATTATCACTTCGCATTTTGTCGTATAACTCTAATCTATACTAATATTATAAAGAGGTAAAGTTTGTGTGATTGAGTGTTTGTGACGTTGCCGTTGTAGGGAGTAATCTCTGGATCTAATGAACCGATTTTAAAAATTATTTCTATGTTGAATAGTCTATTTATCGGGAAGTGTCATATGCTATATAGTATCACGCTATGACTAATAGGAGTGGAGTGGAAACGGACGCGTTTTGTTCACCGCCCAACGAAGTGAGCACGGAACAGCAAGTAATATTATAAACGCGAAGGTTTAAATGTGTAGATAGGTGTTCGTGACTCTTTCACGTAAACGCTGCTGAATGATTTAAAACTTTACAAATATGGTTGCTTGAATCTGACCAATATTTGTACACAATGTTCAAATTTCTTACAATAGTACTAATTAATTCTTATATTCTGTCATTTCCAATATGGCATGTTTGATTTGATCTGGGTGTTTCTAATGTATGTATTGACAACAAAAGCACGTGAATACATAATTTATTACGTGTAAGGTAACAAGCTATGCTTAGTTTGTGACTAGATGGCGTTGTGTGAATGTCTTTTAACATTAATTTTATTATCTGTTAAAAGATCCATTTTAACTAAACGAATAATTAATTAAAAATTGAAGCCTAAGACAAAAAGTAACTCCATAACATTATTTGTAACTTATCACGTAAATTAGCTAACAGGAACACTTAGAAACCTCGTTTTAAGTGCCCTCGACAAATTCGTGTCTCCTGAATAGCCCAGCCATGCCTTATCAGTTCTTGTTAGAGTACTTGATTAGGTCAAAAACGGCTGTTGCCATTATTACCGAGGCACGCAGTTCTTGTGTTAAGTAACTACTTGACAAATTAAAGCACATCCGTTTTTATAAGGCATAAGTGGTAATTCGGTGTTGTTTTAGAGATTAAAGAACCTATTGAGATTGAGATCTTATAGCTCTGCGGTATCTATAAGACTACTAATGACACTACTGGTTTTGGAGCTTATCTAATCTATATCTATACATAGTGTTAAATAAAGTCGCTTTCTTTGCCCCTATGTCCCTTACTTAGTATGCTTAAATCTTTAAAACTATGGAACGGATTTTGAGTTGTAGTTTATTACGAGACATTTTCCTCCGTATTACACTCACTCAAAATGAATACTTTTTCTTATTATAATATGTTACGTATAAGAAAGTTATGTGTATGTCAGTCACGGATACTTACACATAAGATAATGACACAATAACTATAATATAGACTCGTGTAGATTTGTATAAAACAATGTTGTGTGCTATGTTTGTATTACTCTGACTAGTTCTATGTTTCTCGCAAAAAAAAGAAGGTACTATGGTAATAATATAATAGATAAGTATGTTTATCCGTTGTCTGGTAGCTATAGTACAAGTTCTACTTAGTTTGGGACTAGATGACGTTGTGTGAATGTGTGAGAAATATTAAAATTACATTTTGCTCGTAGTGTATTCTGACTTTAAGAAATTTAAGGAGATTTTTATTAAGTACTTATAGTACGTATAGTATCGGATAAGTATCTGCTTTTGCATTGGTATTAGTTTTAAGATTTAATTTGACATTGTATAATTTAGATGTAGGGACAGTTGGGGAACAGTGGAACACGGGGCACTATGGAACAATGTCGATAAAAAATTTAATTTCAATCTAATTCGCGCGCTACTGCTTCGACCAATCGCAGCGCGTCCTGCGCCATACGATGACGTAGTGAAATATGGCGGCGCAACAACAACGGAGCTGTGAATACAAAAATATTGTTTTTTATGTTCAAAAGTTGAGATTTCTTTTCAAAGTAATTTAGTTTTTAGTAAAAAAGTTTAAACAATAGGTAAGTGATATATTTTTTTCATAAATCTTAATCATTATGTCTATTCGAGACCGCTATGTGCTAAGTTCAAAACATAACCTAACTTTTTTGAAGACTTGTTTGAAATTTTGTACACGCTATGGGGCACTATGGAACGGGGCACAGTGGAACACTGTTCCATTGAACCTAACGATTTTATTGTGGTAAAATTTGCCGATTTGAAGCAAATCAAATTTTTCGTTGGTCAAATACTGTCTGATATAGATGAGAACAACGAATATGAGATAAGTTATTTGCGACGAAGCGCAAAAGTTGACAACAGTTTTTATTTTCCGTTAGAGCCGGACATGTCAATGGTTTCCGCTGAAGATATTCAACTAGTCTTGCCAAACCCGTCCTTATCTGGAAAAACTAAACGTCAAAAATGCATCTACACGTTTCCTGAAAGGGTATTAAAAAGATTTGATACCATTGGTTAATTTTTTCGTATGAATACAGGTCGTGTTCCAATGTGCCCCATACCCTGTTTCATTGTACCCCAGACGTGGGGCACAGTGGAACACAGGAAAGGGTTTACAAAATCAAAGATAAGTAGGTTTAAGTTTGATTATTGATCTCAGTTTTGCTGTGCAATTATTAAGTTAAGGTATATTGTTGATGTTTGTAAGCAAAAATTATATAAAAAATAAACACTGATTTTTCTATAAATAAAAATATTTTTTTCGTACCACTGTGCCCCAACTGTCCCTACACTAGCCAGTTGAACAATTTCTGTCGTCAGTTAATGTGAGAATAAATTTCTTTTAGGAAACTGTAGGTCTGTTTGATATATAATAAGTATAGTATAACTGTATGACCGTTTGTTTCTAAATAAATAAAATAAATAAATACTTAGTGTAAACTATGTTGTAATGTAATTACGTTCACCAACTGCCCGTTGCAGTCATTGATTAGAATTCCACACAGGAAATATAATTTATGCGATTCATAAATGATTTCCCCGAGCTTGGGTGTTTATGGTGTCCGTTACATTGTAAGAGTTTCCAAATCCTGCATGCATTCAAAAATATTATAAAGCACTGTACAAATACTATTCTATACTAATTTTATTGATAAGAATTACCGGTATTACCTATCAGTAAATGTAGCTTATCAGTTACGTGTAAAAAATTAAGGTTAATTACATTTATTGTTGGTTTGAAGGAGGCCTATGTCCAGTAGTAGGCTGATATGATGATATAATGATTGTTGGTTATAGTATTTGCCACCCCATCTCATTCCATGGGTGTTGTAAAAACCGACTAATGGGCTATCCGTGAATATTATCTTTACGCAATAAAAAGAACAATACTTAATACGAGTACGATTAATTGTTTAGAAACAGACAATAAAATATATCACATAATCAATCTCTACATAAAATAATTCTATTTTAAATGCATTTTTCTATGCCTTGAAATTAACAATAATAATATTTAGTTTACTTTCCTTTTATTCGTAGTTATATTCCCCTCATGTTTCTTTAACATTAGAGGGTTTCAAAAATCGTGAATCACACAAATTATTGTCTCTTCATTTATTTGTGAAGTGTCGATTTTGTTTATACATTTGGGGAGGTAACGAAACCATAGCGAGATTCAGAAACTAGGTACCGCGCCATCTAGTGAGAACGTTTGTAATTTTTTTTATACTTTAATTGTTGTGAATATAGTTTTATTATTTTAAAACTGCTATATTAAAAAAATACAATAAGCGGATTTTTATTATTTAGTTATGTTGATAACTCACTTCACAAAAATATATTAAACTTAAAAAAGATAAAATTTAAAATACAATGAAGTATAAAATGTAACTGTTGCGACTAAGTACCTTTAAAAAACAATTCGAAGAATATTCTAGTCAAAATAATTAATTTTTATACCTAAATAATTAATAAACTTCATCTGAATTAGCTCCAACAAAAAATACTTTATAAAGTTTAGGCAATTTAAGTATGCCTAAGTTATTTAAGTGAAAATATTTTCACGATAACTTTTTAGAATAGCTAGAATAATTTTGATGACCTCTGCGGTGTTGTGGTTATGGCTACTACGCAAATATCTCGGGTTCAATATCCTTTCAATGCATTATTTGTGTGCATGACGTTACGCATACATTTACAAAATGAAAAAACAGTGTAAGTAAGTATTATGTAGTCGTTATTATATTTACGCAGGGTGTGGCGACCCGTCACACGGTAGACCGACGACCTGGTTAGGATGGCGGGAAACCGATGAACAAGGAAGGCGCTGGACCGCACAAGTTTCCAATACTTGGAGGTGGCCTATGTCTATGGTGACGTCAATTGGCTGATATGATGATGATAGTCGATGACTCTATTCCTCACTCATTTAGACAACACCATTTCATTAATAACTAAATACAGTTTGTTATATTATGTGTGAGTGCTTTGGTACTGAGTGTAATACGCAATTAAATTTACTTAGATTTTTCCCAGTAATTTCGTAATTCTTTTGATAAAATTTCTTACTAATATAAATAGGTAACTATTTAGATAATATTTCTTTAGACTACCTTATGGAATATAATCTTTGAAACAAAATAAGTCGTAGGCAAGACATATTAGAATAAATAAGACCGATTTGAGGTCTCCTTGATTTTCTGGAGTTACATAACAATGCTTTATATCAGAACCACTCTACAAAAACAATTTAGAAACTTAATAGTTATGAAAAACTTCCAGAATATAAGATAAGCATAGACTAGGCTAATTATTGTAATAGTCCATTAATGTCCCACTGCAGGAATACCACAAGTGAAGTAGGAAAACTTGTTCCACTTACACCACGGTACCCAAACGGGTCAGTTTTTCAGAATTTACGATATCCTTGCGATGAGACACCATGTACCAGGTTATTCAATAATAACAGCCCTTTAATGCCCCACTGCAGGGAGGGGCCTCCTCCTGTGACGAAAGGATACTTGGGCTTCTAATACCACACTGGCTAGACGGATTGGTAAAGAGTTAATTTCAAGTTTTTCTTGTTTTCCCTTGGTCGGTTTTTTCGAACACATGGGATGAGATAGGGTGGTGTCATATTGTATTCTTACTCCATCACCACACGGAAAACTGAGTCAGAAAACATGTTATTCTAAGTACAAAATTAAAACGACAAGATAACCGCCCAAGCAGTCAAAACAAGTTTCCTTAATATTACCCAGTCAGTACGTCCCTTAACAACATTTCCGAGTAAAATTGATTTTAGCTAGCTTCATTAAGTCGAAGGCTCGACTAGGCAATTTTAGTTGGCAAGTTATTTAGTAGAGTTCATGTTGTTATTTCAAATAACACTCTGAGATACTTTGGGAGCTTCGTTGAGCATGACTGTGCATGCCATTTCGTTGAAAGTAAATTTGAATTATAACACAGTCTATGGAGGTAGGTACCTAAGTATCGTATAGATGAAAGTTAAGAATGTTGTTTTTTAATTTTCTTTAGTAATCGATATGATGTGATTATTCTTAAGACTTGCATAATACTATTATGTGCTTAGACTTAGACTTAGAGTACCAACAAAAATGACTGTGTGACTAAATAATGATCAAAGCCTGTTAGCTTGAATTTGTAATTGATGGCTAGTTCTAACGTGGCTACGGGGAAATGCTGCGGCTTCAACATTTCATATTATATCAATCATAACCACCCAAAAATAAAATTAGACTGTACATACATACTTGACTGGCTAGAATAATTGTTGTCTAGCCTTACTAACGTCTACTAAATCTTTGTTATTTGTAGGGATCATTCCCAACACATACCAAACACAACAGATACCAAAGACTTAGTACTATTAATCCCTCACGCCACGAATCATCTTGCAACTAAAGAAAACTTCTAATATACGGAAACAGTTTCATTTTATAGTTAAGACGTCATACCTAAATTCCCTATTCCCGTTATTCTAGGAACAGTAACTAGAATATTAAGAGCTCAGTTCTCTAAATACTAGGTAAGTTAAATTAGGTAAATGTCTAGTAGTATGCCACTTAAAGTGTTATGACTTTGAGTTAATTAGAATGTTTCTCGCAGAACAATTACTGTAACTTTTTGTTGAGTTTGTTTTTATAAATGATTATTATGAAAGACAAACTCTATCGTAGCGGTAACATTCTTCTATTACCTATTGCTTTATGGTAGCAGATGAGCTAGAAACTTATCCGATGGTTAGTGGTATAGACGACAGCTAAGATGTTGCCTACCCAAGACAGAAGTACACACATCAAAAAAGTCTAAGCAACATGCATGATATTACAAATTTACCATTTATATTAATTTATTTTACCATTTATTTTAATTATAACGTTGTATTTTATTTTTAAAATAATATTTTTAGGGTTCTATGATGTAAAAATAACAGCTGTTTTCTTTATAAGTTCTTTTAATAACAGAAATTAACAATATTAGAATATACAGGTACATAAGAAACTAAACTTTTTTTTTACAAATTGAAATTTCTTAAGAAAATGAATTTATTGTGAAAGAATAGGACAATTTAATACAAAGTATGGCCTCCTCTGCTATTCAGAACTTGACGGCAACGATTATTCATTGAATTAATGAGACTGTTTATGTCATCTTGCGGTATTCGCTCCCAATGGAATTGTAGCAAATCCTTCAGCTGTTGGGTTGTTGTCACTCCGTCCAAGTCCTTCAAAACACGTCTCTGGAGCATGTCCCATGCGTGCTCGATGGGGTTGAGGTCTGGCGATTGTGCAGGCCAGGGCAATACCTGGATGTTCTCCGTTGCCAAGTATTCACTGGTTCGCCGAGCTGTATGTGAACGCGCATTGTCATGCATTAACGTAAAATCGGAGCCAAAGGTTTGTGCAAATGGATGGACATAAGGTCTGAGAATATCCTCAACGTAATTTTCAGCGTTCATGTTTCCATTTACAAAAACGAGCTCAGTTCGCCTGTTCTTCATAATACCCGCCCATACCTAACTGTTGAGCCGCTGTATGGATGAACTTCCTGAACGCACCTGAGTCTTTCAGTATTTCCGGGTCGACGGTACACTCGCACCCTTCTTGTATCAGGCCTAAACCCGAATCGCGACTCATCGGAAAACATAATTTTATCCCATTGTTCCTGGGTCCATGTTATGCGTTCTCTACACCATTCATTTCGACGAGCGCGATTCCCGTGACGTATCGGTGGGCACCTGATAGGGCGTCGAGCTCGTAGGCCGTACTCATGCAGTCGATTTCGCACAGTTTGGGGACTTACATCAACACCACTTGAATTTTGTAGCCTCAAACTTATCTCTCGAGCGGTTAACATCGGCTGGCGTCTTGCAGTCAGTTGTATGTACCGGTCTTGCCGAGTGGTTGTACTCCTTTTACGGCCTGGATGCTGTTCAGCGGGTTCCCCTGTATTATTGTAGCGCTGCCAAAGACGACAAATAACACTTCTATGAATACCAAAATGTCGAGATACCTGAGATTGATTACTTCCCGCTTGCAACATCCCTACAGCTCTTTGCATTTCATCTGCCGTCAAATGACGTCGCTCCATGACGTAAAGAATATCTAACAATTCAATTTTGTCGCCAACTGTATTTAAATGGTTGGTAAAATTATAAAATCAAGACTAAAACGTAGCAATTAACATGCACTCAAATTCAAACAAATTCGCAGTCATTTGAATTTTATGAAAAAAAACAAAACATAATCCAATTTTTTTTACCTATACACTTGAAGTTTACTTACCTATACACTTTGAGTGAGTAAATACTTAGAAATTAATTAATATAAATGGTAAATTTGTAATATCATGCATGTTGCTTAGACTTTTTTGATGTGTGTAGTTAAGTTTCAAAGCCCAAATTTGACTAGCTACTTTACCCTTCCACCTAAATACATTAGCATTGTGTATACTACTGCGTGGAAGAATACGAAGCACTAGCGTTTGCCCGCGGCTTCACTGGCGTAAATTCGGGGTAGCACTGTTCTCCTTTCCTGGACACAGAAAAAAAAAGTAGCCTATGATACTTTCCATCCCTTTAACTATCTTCACTTAAAAAATCAAGTCAATTCGTCGCTTTTTTTTGCCGTGAGAGAAAGACAAACAGACACACTTTCCCATTTATAATATTAGTAGGGTGCTACTGGTACTAACCAGGGCAAATTTCTTTCTTCGATTTCGATTCGATTTCAGTATTTCAATGTCTAGCGCTTTTGACAAACTCATTATTATTGTATAGTAACTGACTCCTTTAGTAAGACGCTTAACTTCACTAATACCAGCAGATAATATTCATTAGTGTAATTTTAACACTCTGTTAGTTACCCAAAACAATCCTGATTAATTGTTCCATCAACCAGATGCGTTTGTTTGTACAAAGCAGCTCACACAGAATTCAAACGATTACGCGAAGCATCCGTATACTGTAATTATCACATTAAAACTTGATTTGTGTGTATTTACTTGTTTAAGATTTATTTGTTACTATTAGGTACTTAAAATAGATCAAACATTTTAAGAGGATTGTTGCGGATTGTGATAATTTATATCAGTGAAATTAAGTTTCAAGCGTTCAAAACCGTCTTGATAGAAATGCGATAGCAATGCGTGTATGCGGATAGGTACCATGCATATTGGAGCGATCCAGAAATTATTGTCATGAGTCTGGGTGTTCTTTAAATCAGTCAAGTTCATGTCTGTAAAAGTCGCCGAACACAGGACCCGATCCCTAATGCGGGATTTGTTTTTTTAAAGAAAAAAGTACAAAAAGGAAAGCGATTCAAATCATGGTCATTTCATCAAGGAATCATGCTTTTGTTTACAGCTTTCTGTACATAACAGAACTGTCAAAATATTGAAGAGCAAAAGCACGGGAGTTACACACGGCGACGACACAATGCTCAAAGATATCGGGTTCGATTTCTGCTCTATGTGCCAAAAGGGAAATTAGAATTGTTAATCCGTCATTTACTTAGTTTTATTCTTAACATTTCAAATAAACCAATAGACATATTATCAATCTACATAATATTCCTCGATACGAATTAAATTATTGATGCCAGGGATTCCATTATTGACATCCTTCGAGGCTGTCAATTTAACCTAATTTGCATTGACTATAACCAATTGCTTGCCAAATGATTGACAGTTCCTGAGGGCTGTTTAACTATGAATTGCTCAGGGAAACATAACTACATTTCGACTCTATCTTTCATACAAATAATTAACGAGATTGCTTTGCACTGTTTCGGTGTTCAGTTGTTTAACTTTGAAGCTTTATTTGAGTGATATGTTTAAGTGTAGGTATAGTTGTTTATAGTTAGTAGTTTTTGTATAACACAAAACTATAGTAAGACTAGCTGAGCCGTGCCCACTTCGTTGGGCGGCGAAGAAAAACGCGTCCCCTTTTTTAAACATATTTCATTACTGCTCCACTCCTATAAGTCATAGCGTGATACTATATAGCCTATGATACTGCCCGATAAATGGACTATTCAACACAGAAAGAATTTTTTAAATCGGTTTAGTAGATCCAGAGGTTACCCCCTATAACGTCACAAACACACAAACACTTAATATAGATAATTTGTATCAAACTTAATGTTGATGATCATTCTGCCATGTTTCTCAATAGAAACGTTTACGAAATATGCGATATTGTTTGATGTTTTTCTTTTGGCTTGCGAAAACATGGGAGACGGGGCAAGTTCGGTAACTTCCTTAAGAAATTTTGGGCAAAATCTCAAGGTAGAAGAAATAGAGAGAAATGTTGAAGTAGGAGGACAGTCTTTGGTCTAAATTCTTAATTTGAAATACTACAAAATAATATAAATATGGTAAGTACAAATAATTTCGCCTTTTTACTAAAATGTGTGAAAAACATCAATATTACATTTCCCAGTGTATAAAATTCTTAAGAAAATGTCTATACAAAAAAGTTACTGTTTTATTCAGTGCCACTTAAATTTAATGAACTGATATAAAATGGGAGTCAAGCGAAATCCTAAGGACTCGCTAACTTTTTTAGTTCACACCGTATTAAATTTTTTATATTTTTTATCGACTTACGAAAACGAATTTGTAGTAAACTAGACTCTGGTTCATTAATAACAAATCCCACTTTAACTTCATTAGCGTGTCGAAAACTTTTACAATAATGTACCTAATGAAAAATATTTGAAAAATTTTCATAGTAGTTTGGGACTTAACTTTATAATCTTCTCATTAAATTCCAAATTCTAATCAGAACATTGAAACTGATATACGGCTTAGGTACGCTACTATATTTACGTAAATTATTCAAAGAAACTCCATTTTTTTTAGTAAATTCGAATTCCAACTTTGATTTTAATAATACTCGTAACACGTTTAAATATGGAATGGTTCAAGGTTCTCTTACCTAATACGTTCATAACTCTGAAAAAGTAAGAGGAACCCCCTTACTCATAAACGCCTCTTTTTAATTACTGTATAACGAGATTTTTATAAGAAAATTCAACCTGATACCAAACAAAACCGTAAGAATTTAAGCTAATCAATTGACTAAAATTTAAGAGGCGTTTATGAGTAAGGGGGTAAATGTTCCTGATTTTCTCCATTTTATTACCTACTACAGTTAAGTAATAAAACCAACATTATGCCTCCCATAGATTAAAAAAAAACAATGTCATTTTGTACTGTGCCCATGATCAATCAAGCGATAAAATATGAGTAAGAAACTCTATTAGTATTATAGTGTATTTGTTTAGTAAGATCTCCCATAGTTTTATCGCGTGAAAATATTTACACATAAAGGGCGAACGTGAAAACTTTTTCCTTTACATTCAATTCAATATAAGGCATTACGTTATTGTTAAGTATAAATACATTTAATAAGTATAAAAACATTATTAACAACGATATTGCGTGTATCACATATGAGCTCAATTATTGCTGTACAGGTAATAAGATTACCTAGTAACACATAATAGTGTAGAAATCAACTCTGGATATTCATCTGTACAATGTATCTATATCAATACTGTATTTATAACTACATCATATCGTATGCTAAGTTCAGCAGTATTTTTAGCAGGATTTTTAATGAGAAGGTTAAAATATATTTTCGTGCTTAGTAATAGGTATGTGACCAACAGAACTTTAATTTACAGTTGTTTTTGCTTTAGAATTGTCTAATTTTGTTAATAGGTACGAAAAATTTTCGAATACGTAAAATTTGGTTCTTCATATAATGTAAAAACGTTTAATTGCAGTGTAGTATACATACATGAATAAAGCATAATTTATATCTTTAAGTAGTATAATATTATGCTATTGCATAATTTAGGTTTCCTAATGATGACAATATTTTTCTTTTTCTCATGATTTTCGTACTTTTATTTCACAAAGATAATTTCTATACCTCATTTTTATCTTAACGAGTTTCTCATTTTAACGACTTAAGCAAAGTAAGACGCATTAGATTCCTGCATCAGAAAACATGTACGTGGGGACATCAACAAACACAAATTTAATGAACTATTCATGTCCGTCTATCAATTTATATATTGTTTACTCTAACTCTGTCAACACATTGACAATAATAATAACAATTAAAATGACCCTTTGAAAATCAATCGCACTTTGAATTGAATAGTTTATATATGTCGCAGGGAAATGAGGAAACCAGGGATTTCACGAAATCACTAGGGATATCACGAAATCCCGGTAAATGTCGAAAATGCACTTCGGCGGCCGTTGCCGCGGCACACTCGCTTCGCTCGCTCGCGGCACACTTGCTTCGCTCGCTCGCCTCGTACGTTATGGTCACAGTTCTAACCTAACCTAATCTACAGAAGTTGGAATCCTTGTGATGTTTAACCTACAAACTAAAATATGAGCATTTCTTTACTGGTAGAAACGAGATTTCGTCATATCACTAGGGATTTCGAGAAATCCCTGGTTACCTTATTTCCCTGCGACATATATTGTCAAAATAAGGGAGAAGGTTGAAATTAGTGAACAGGGGTATTTTCCCCGAAATTGGGTACGACAGATTGACATAAAAGGGCGTGAAATCGTTGACAAGAACCGAATAAATGTCAAAGGGCTAAGGAAAGATTGATGTTCAAATTCCATTGTGACTTTTACCAACTTGCTTGGAAATACACACATCAAAAAAGTCTAAGCAACATGCATGATATTACAAATTTACCATTTATATTAATTTATTTTACCATTTATTTTAATTATAACGTTGTATTTTATTTTTAAAATAATATTTTTAGGGTTCTATGATGTAAAAATAACAGCTGTTTTCTTTATAAGTTCTTTTAATAACAGAAATTAACAATATTAGAATATACAGGTACATAAGAAACTAAACTTTTTTTTTACAAATTGAAATTTCTTAAGAAAATGAATTTATTGTGAAAGAATAGGACAATTTAATACAAAGTATGGCCTCCTCTGCTATTCAGAACTTGTCGGCAACGATTATTCATTGAATTAATGAGACTGTTTATGTCATCTTGCGGTATTCGCTCCCAATGGAATTGTAGCAAATCCTTCAGCTGTTGGGTTGTTGTCACTCCGTCCAAGTCCTTCAAAACACGTCTCTGGAGCATGTCCCATGCGTGCTCGATGGGGTTGAGGTCTGGCGATTGTGCAGGCCAGGGCAATACCTGGATGTTCTCCGTTGCCAAGTATTCACTGGTTCGCCGAGCTGTATGTGAACGCGCATTGTCATGCATTAACGTAAAATCGGAGCCAAAGGTTTGTGCAAATGGATGGACATAAGGTCTGAGAATATCCTCAACGTAATTTTCAGCGTTCATGTTTCCATTTACAAAAACGAGCTCAGTTCGCCTGTTCTTCATAATACCCGCCCATACCTAACTGTTGAGCCGCTGTATGGATGAACTTCCTGAACGCACCTGAGTCTTTCAGTATTTCCGGGTCGACGGTACACTCGCACCCTTCTTGTATCAGGCCTAAACCCGAATCGCGACTCATCGGAAAACATAATTTTATCCCATTGTTCCTGGGTCCATGTTATGCGTTCTCTACACCATTTATTTCGACGAGCGCGATTCCCGTGACGTATCGGTGGGCACCTGATAGGGCGTCGAGCTCGTAGGCCGTACTCATGCAGTCGATTTCGCACAGTTTGGGGACTTACATCAACACCACTTGAATTTTGTAGCCTCAAACTTATCTCTCGAGCGGTTAACATCGGCTGGCGTCTTGCAGTCAGTTGTATGTACCGGTCTTGCCGAGTGGTTGTACTCCTTTTACGGCCTGGATGCTGTTCAGCGGGTTCCCCTGTATTATTGTAGCGCTGCCAAAGACGACAAATAACACTTCTATGAATACCAAAATGTCGAGATACCTGAGATTGATTACTTCCCGCTTGCAACATCCCTACAGCTCTTTGCATTTCATCTGCCGTCAAATGACGTCGCTCCATGACGTAAAGAATATCTAACAATTCAATTTTGTCGCCAACTGTATTTAAATGGTTGGTAAAATTATAAAATCAAGACTAAAACGTAGCAATTAACATGCACTCAAATTCAAACAAATTCGCAGTCATTTGAATTTTATGAAAAAAAACAAAACATAATCGAAATTTTATAAAAAAAAAAAAAAAAATAATAAATAATAATATAGTAAATACTTAGAAATTAATTAATATAAATGGTAAATTTGTAATATCATGCATGTTGCTTAGACTTTTTTGATGTGTGTATATTAGTTTGACGTTGCGTTATAAAAATCTTTTTATTATGACAACATTGCCGTAGTTTTGGCATTCTATGTACTAGAAAGAACGAAAAAACTCGTGAAATAAAAAATATATTTATTTCTTTTTTTATCCTTTCTAAGAAATGTCTGATGTACTCGTATCTACAAAAAATAATTGAGGTTATGATACCTGTGTTACTTACTTAGAATCTAAGGACAGAAAAACAATTGACTTATATGGACAGAAATGGTAAATTAAAATCGGAATAACATCACAAAATAAACCCTTAGGACGTAGTTATATTTCTTCTAATACCCACTGACAGTATATCAACTAGACTGATAGCAAACATCTAAACCACTCTATTGTTTTGTAAATACATAAAGAAATAAAACCTAGAGACAAGAGTTCATGCGACTGCACATTGCATAGACAGATTTGCATTCAGAATACTAATAATTACATAAAATAGTAAGATATTCTTTAATTAAAAGATTTAATACTTAAATAGTAGATATTCATACCAATATTATAAATGGGAAAGTGTGTCTGCTTGTTTTTCTTTCACGGCAAAACGGAGCGACGAATTTTTTAAGTGGAGATAGTTGAAGGGATGGAGAGGAGGATAGAGCTGCAGCTAGAGGAGACATAGGCTACGTTTTTTTTTCTGTGTCCAGGAAAGGGGAACTGTGCTACTTCGAATTTAACGCGAGCGAAGCCGCGGACAAAAGCTAGTTAATAATATGCTATGGTTGTCCTAATGTTATAAGTTGCTGTGATTTGATGTAGCGAAAACTTAATAACAAGATATATCTAATTTAAAACATATTTTTAAGTAAGTAGCTTTCTAAGCACCGTTTTTATGATTGCTGCCCCAAATATTTTAAAATCACATTCCTATTTGAGTCTAGCTAATAATTTATTCATTTTAGTACTCAGACTTCAAAATTAAATTTGATTTTTTTATACAAGTACAAAGTCCTCGAAGTTATTTAATTAATTGATTGCCAAAGAGAGTGCCTTCAGACCAGCCTAGCAATTTTAAGTTTTAGGCATGCCGCGTTTCTGAATTTGCTGTAAGAGTTTTGAAATGGAATGTTTTAAAGTAGGTACCCAATAAATAAATGCTGTTTCTCTAATTTCGATTTTGTCGACTTATTATTTTTTTTTTTTTTTCTTAAAAAGACAACTCCCGCACTAGGGATCATGCCCTGTGTCGCGGGGACTTTTACAAACATCAATTAACGGACACATAGAACACCCAGACTCAGGACAATAATTTGTGGATCTCACAAATTATTGTCCTGCGTGGGGATCGAACCCACAACCTCATGCGCGGCAGCCGCTGGCTCTACCGGCGCGCCACCGAGGTCGTCAAAATTATAGGTACTTATAGGTACATATTATTATATCGGATTCGATTTCAACTTAATGCTCATCTTTATGTGAATGAAAATGATTGTATGCATAGTCTAGGTGTTTCTTATGCGTAAAAAATAAAAAAATAAATATTCCTCACACATTCACACAACACCATCTAGTCCCAAACTAAGCAAAGCTTGTGCTATGGGTACTAGACAACTGATAAAAATACATAAATACTTTTTTTTTGTAAATACATACATACTATACATAGAAACACCCAGACCAATGCAAACAATTATGTTCATGCACACAAAGATTTGCATTAAACGGGAATCGAACCCGTAATATTACGTTTATCAATATCAGTGCAAGCTCTGTTTAGTTTGGGACTAGACTAGGCGCATGGTGTGTAGGGAGGAATATTATTTCTGCTTAGGTGTCTACTCTCGTTGTAAAACAAAAAAAAAGCACGAGAAACATTCTATATGAGACAGTCAACTGTTAAAATTTTCACACACAACCTACCAATACTAAATAACGCAACTAAAGTAAAGAGACATGAACTCGCAGCCGGTGTACACGTTTCCACGTGTCTATTGAATTCAGCAGGGTTTGTAAGTGGCACATCTTAACTTGTTTATAGTATCGATTGAGTAGTTCTCTTAGGTTTTCATTAGTACGCTCAAGTTGTTCACGAATGTGGTCTACGGAATTTGAGTTAAGTATTTAGGGCTGTGACCTCATTCACGTACGTATTTAGTTTTCGAATAGAAAATTGCTAGCCTTTGAATGTTTTTACAGCCCTAAAACTAAATAGATTCTCAGGTTTTTTCTACGTTGCTTGGTTTTAGTAAGATCGTTTTGTTTACGTGTGAAATGCTTATCTTATCTTTTGTTTAGAGTAAGTATTTCAGAAGCATTGCGACCCTTGTTAGATCTGCAGTCACTAAGATACTGACACTGGCTCACTGACTTTGGCCTGCTGTCAATCCGTGGACCTCGATATAACCTGTCAATGCCCTAACTCTCAATAGAATTTGTCTCCAGTTGTGATTGCAGATGTTTGATGTCTGGCTCAACTCTGCGTCTACAATGTAGCGCTTTCCATATTTTCAAATATACTCTGAGAGCTTAATTAAAGACAGTTGTTTTAGTTTGAAAAGGCTCACAAAATATAATGTTTCTGAACATTCAAGATACGTGCACAATAATTCTCTTCTAATACTTTACTCAAAGACGTTTACTATCGGCCTTATTACAGAATACGGTCTAACTATAAACCACGATTTATTACGTCACAAAACCACTGTTTTTGAAATTTGTTATTGCAAAATCAGCCTTAACGCTAAAGTATTAAAACTGATTTTGTATTAACAAATACAAAATCATAAATTTGTTAATCCAAAATCAGTTTTAACACTTTAGCGTTAAGACTGATTTTGCAATAACAAATTTCAAAAACAGTGGTTTTGTGACGTAATAAATCTTGGTTTATAGTTAGACCGTATTTTGAAAAAAAATCAACCCAGACAAATCCTCAACCCAGAGCTTCTAAACCTTATTTCCTAGTCATAAGACACAATTTCAAACGAACTAAAACTGTTGCTGTGCATACATGAAATTAAAAATTAATATCAAATTATTTATTCAAACGTTCAGTGTACGCTAACTGTAGGTTATAAAATATGAGGCGTGGCTAACGTACTATTAAGTATTTTAATAATGTATATCTATAGCTACTGACTCTATAATAAATGCTCGGTTTAGTTATTACCCGAATTTATGAAATTTACGATTATCATCGTGCCTAAAATAGCTAAATAATTCAAGTTGTATTCTTTGTGGTGACAAAAAGCACGTAAAGACGGACTAAAGACGTAAAAGTTTAGAAAATATTTCTTACTAGCCCGCGGCTTCACCAGCGTTGTATGAGTAACTTAAATGTTATTCTACACCCTAAACTACCTATATTCCAAATTTCATTAAAATTCATTCAGTAGTTTTTACGTGAAAGAGTAACAAACATCCATCTATCCATACATCCTCATAAACTTTCGCATTTATGATACTCGTATTATAGTAGGATATTTTCTCTACTAAAACAAGAGAAGGAAACTTTACATCAATGAAAATGAAACTGCTAATCCGTCTAGCTATTGTGGTATTATTAGGCTAAGATTTCTTCATACAATGTAGGAGGCCCATCCCTGCAGTAGGTCGTTAATGAGGTCTAATAATGTATTTAAATATCACCTATAAAAAAATCCTTTACGGCGCTTGTACACGGTAAGAAAAATCGCCGGGCCTACGCAAGAATTCGTGTCGTTTCTAAGCACGACCTGTGTACACAGCGCCGGCGATGCATAAGAAAATTTTCTTGTCTGCGCAAGACAAGACACGGCGAACGTTGTTGCGGAGGGGCGGGGAGCGGTGTAGTAGGGTATCATACTTGTTTGCTTTCTAGTTAACATTTTTACTAAAGGAAACTCACACTGATTATCACACTTGTATTACTTGCGCGCCCTACGCCCGTCTGACGACTGTACGAAAAAAATCCTGGCGTGTACACGTTCCGAATTGTCTTGTCTGCGGAAGACAAGAAAAGTTTTCGTGTACGAAAAAGACAAAATTCTTGACGTCTACACGAAGATTTGTCTTGTCTGGCGTAGACACGGCAAATTTTCTTAGCGTGTACAAGCGCCGTTAAGCTAACGATGAGTAATATCTAAAACAGTCGCCGGTGACGTTATTTGAGACTGTTTTGGAAACTTAATACCAAAAATTCCTAATCTTCTTAAAATATGATTCATATTAAAATGTCATTAGCATTAGTTAGTAAAATCGTATAAGGACGTAGTTTGTAATAATAAACATGTAACGCGCGTTCATATTCATACCTATTTTTTTCTTCTAACCTAACTGCTAACTATCCTGAAGTTAGCACGAACAATAACTAAGAAACCACTCGCTCTCCGCCATTTAGATCCAAATATGACATTCGCACTACCATTAGCAACAAATTACTGTGCTGCTTACTGTATCACACACACGTAATATAATAAATTCTAACAACCTTTTAATGTCCTACTACAGGGACAAAACTTTTCCAGTAAGACGAAAAGACTACGACGAAGACGTGAAAGCTTTTGACACGAGTTTAAAAGTAAGGAGGACTTCGGACCTTCATAAATACCAAACATTTGTCTCATTTCTGGTCTGCTCGTTAATGTGTTCATTCACGCTTTCCATCAGGTGCGAGTGCGATGCGGTCATTTTTAGTATATATAAAATAAAATAATAAGTGTTAAAAATAATGTTTTAAAACTATTATTATAAAGATGGCCAATAAACCTTATCTTTATAAACAATGTATCATTTTACAAAAACCAATGCCACTCGTAATAGGTTCAGGTACGTAAGTAATTTTAAACTTTAGCTATACGATGCCCATTAGAGCCAAGAGAAAATACATTTAGTACATTTTATGATTTACGCGAATACAAAACCAACATAATTATTTTAATAAGAAAACTTTGTACAATAAATTGACGTACAGAAATCCATAATTGCCCAATGCAGTCAAAACTTGGTCTACAGATACCACGCTGGCCAAATGGTTTGCTATTGTCTTTGAATTTTGTGTCAAATTGGTCTTCTTTGCTAGAAATAATGTCTGTAAATTGTTTTAACTTTTACATCACTTTTAGGATGAGATTGGGTGTATTAGGTACACATATACATATTAGTAATAAATTCTACTGATAATTCTCTAATGAGCGTTTTGAGTAAACAGACGAAGATTAAAATAATAATATTTCTATTTGTAAATGATACAGAATTAACGAGGGAAATGCATAGTCAAGATGAATTGAATGCCATAATAGACTACTATAGATAAAATCTCGTGTTTCGGAAACTCAAAACGCTTTCTTTATAGTGATAAGACCAGATAAGGTAAGTAATAGGGACCATATCAACCAAGTTACGTCTTTTGCTGTATGGTCATTTCAATTTTGTTTGGTCCTGGCCCAAACTCTTTCTACAAGATGTACTTATCATCATCATCATCATAACAGCCCATTAATGTCCCACTGCAGGGACGGGCCTCCTCCCGTGACAGAATAATACTTGGCCTACAAATACCACGCTGGCCAGACGGATTGGTATAGGGTTTTATTTCAAGTTTTCCTTCTTTTTATTTCGTAAAGATAACATTCACGGATAGCCCCTTAGTCGATTTTTACGACACCCATGGGATGAAATGGCGTTGTGATATATTGTATTCTTACTCTGTCACCACACTACAATGGCTACCTTTATAAATAATTTATTAAAAGTTTGGTACTTTAGGTATAGGGTACCTACACACGTAGTGTTACGTTTATTGTTTTAAACTTGTGGGCTAGAGACATTGGAAATAAGTTGGGACAAAATCGAGTTAATATTTATAAGGAGTTTCTAAACCAATTCGTACAAAGTATCGGCGTACAAAAGGTAGGCTTTATAAATATTAAATGGTTTAAGCCTCCTTTTGTGTTATAATGTTTTACATAACTTTATTTATTTTATTATTGTATCAGCCAATGAACATAATGCTGGACGTAGGTACTGAATGTCACTTAGGTTATTTTAAGGATCTCCTTAGTTCTGGTTCGATCACGCAACTATCTAACAAAGCTATTTGGAAAATTATTTTTAAATTATGCTTTATTGATGTAAAATTATATACAGGCAAAGCAAATTACAGAAACATGTAAAATAGACACCAAATTGTTTAATAAAAATCTACTATATAAAAATAAGTCGGGTTTTCCTTCCTGACGTTATAACTCCAGAACGCACGAACCGATTTCCACGGTTTTGCATTCGTTGGAAAGGTCTCGGGCTCCGTAAGGTTTATAGCAAAGAAAATTCAGGAAACATTTTAACAGAAAAGCGGGATAATAATGCCAAATAATAATGCGAAGCCGATACAGCCCGCTAGTCCTACTATAAAAATTCTAACTATTCCTGACCTATAATTAAAATAAGTGCAAGAGTTCAAACCTTTTTATATTATATTCTCATATCCAAAGTTATCATTGTTTGACAAAAGGAACTAGTAGTATCATTTGTAAGGTTAACAGTCCATTGCATAGTACAATATAGTTCCAGTCGTACGATCATCAATCCTCTGGGATTGTTGGACAAATTGGGCAATGCGATATCAGTCGGGCATATTTATCGCTTTCCATATGATTAATAGTGGGCTTTATCTGTTTTACGGGATACAGAAAATCGAATCAAAAGCTATATGAAATATTGGTTTTATTCATGTGATTAATTGAAATTCGATTGCGATTGAATTAATATGCGTGACGTAATATTTTGTTTTGATTGGGATAAATGTAAAGTTGATATCCATTGCTTATTGCATTACGATAAATCTGTATAAGTATTATATGTGATACCGCAAAGATGGCGAAGTCCAAGTCTAAACCCCGGTTTCCGAATGACTGATCAAGTAAAAATCAACTAATCAAGTGTCAAATTTTAGTTCCTGAAAATGTTAGTTGACAAGAGTTTTGACACTTGATTAGTTGATTTTTACTTGATCAGACATTCGGATACCGGGGTAAGTCGAATTATTTTATTACTTTGGTTGCCATTAAACCATGAACGTTAATAGAATAATATCTTTAAAACCCACTTTTGCAGATGATACTATCCAAACATAAGCATCGAGCTAATGAAGATTGATGTAAGCTAATGTCGTAATTCGTTTCAGAGAGAAAAAAATACGTAGGGTCAAATCACCTAAGGCTTATTATTATCTTATTGAAAGATTTACATAGTATGAAAACGACAAATTATTACATCGATACTACATTGCGTCTTAAAACCCTTAATTTTATAACTCAGAGGGTCTTATAGGATTTTTACACAGTTCTATTTAAAAACATAGGTTGTAAATAAACAGACACACATTAGTTTTGTGGAGGTCGCGGTGACGTAACAGCACCACGCCTCCAACGAAAAGGGAGGATCCTCCGACCAGGCGAAGGTGATCGCGCCTGGCGGGCCAACTGCCCAACAGTTGTTCGTTGGACGTTGTATATATGCGGAATCGCTGTGCGAATGTTGATATCGCGATTCAGGATGTAGTGTAGGTGTTCGCTTGAGTTGTCGGTAGATGACGCTACACCACTCCCCCCGGAAGACCGGAGGTCGAACTTGCTGATGTGACTTCTTGTGGAGCTGTTGCGTGAGTCGGAACTGAAATGCCGGTCCAGTGAGTCGGACTGCGGTGTCCACCTTCCCCATTTTCCCCAGTGAGTCGGGGTGTGTCCAGTGAGTCGGATGATGGGTGATGAGGTCGCAGGCTTCCCCAGGCTTGTCATGACGGCGAGCATATGGAGTAGTCCTGTTCAGACCGAAGGTGCTGGTGCGCTCCGAGAAGGTTGGTTTCATCACGTCGGGGTCACCACTGTGGAGGTCGCGGTGACGTAACAGCACCACGCCTCCAACGAAAAGGGAGGATCCTCCGACCAGGCGAAGGTGATCGCGCCTGGCGGACCAACTGCCCAACAGTTGTTCGTTGGACGTTGTATATATGCGGAATCGCTGTGCGAATGTTGATATCGCGATTCAGGATGTAGTGTAGGTGTTCGCTTGAGTTGTCGGTAGATGACGCTACAGTTTTTTGCCTCCATCTTGTAATAATAATAAAGTACAGAAAATATACTCCCAACAAATTGGTATGATGAGATAAAACTAAGTTATCTTATTGAATAATGTTGCTCTGAAGTAATAATTGAATCAGCGTCCTGACCATTAAGCTAACGATGTTTGGATAATATACATTAAGAAAATAAGAAAACCTTCTCGGAATAAACTGGTCATAATACACCTGACCTTTCGTAAGTAGATACTTGTGTGACCCCTTATTATTTTGAATGCGAACTATTATTAACCGACTTTATAAATGTACTTCATGTGGTTATATTTTGTACAATTTCTAGGTGTTCATATTTTTCGTCATTTGCAAACCGCTAGTTTAGATCTTGGTTCGTAATTTTATTAGTATCATCTTTAAGGATAATAATATACACTACGGTGGAAATTACATTCTATTTTCTGATCGAATTTGATACCAAGTTTGCTGAATAATTCAGTATTGATATAAACTCTACATCCATCATAACAGCCTATTAATGTCCTCCCATGACGAAGGGATACTTGGCCTACTAATACCACGCTGGCCAGACGGATTGGTATAAGGTTTAATTTCAAGTTTTCCTTCTTTTTATTTCGTAAAGATAACATTCACGGATAGTCCCTTAGTCGGTTTTTACGACACGGGATGAGATGGGGTGGTGACATATTGTATTCTTACTCCGTTATCATACGAAGTAAGAATACACATGTACTTCATATGAAGGTAATATTTTCTACAATATCTAGTCTCTTATATTTTCGTCGTTTGCGAACCGCTCCCCGTTTAGGACTAGACTCATAACTGTATTCGTAGCACTTTTTAGGGTATACACTACGATAAAATGAAATTGGTTTCTATTTTCTACTTGAATTTTTTGCCGAGTTTGCTGAATAATTCAGTTAATTTTTTTGGTGTTTAAAATTTACTTATCCGTGGTCAATTGGCTACAGACACTCGTTAAAGTCGCATTTCAAGCTTAGAGAAACATAAAGAGGAACAAAAGGAAAAGGTGTTTAGGTTTTATGTTAATATTCAATAAGTAATTATATATAATGTCTCTGTTCGTGTGGTGACGGAGTAAGAATACAATTTGTCACCACCCCATCTCAGCCCATAGGTATCGTAAATACCGACTAAGGGACTATCCGTGAATATTATCTTTACGAAGTAAAAAAAAGGAAAACTTGAAATTAAACCCTATACCAATCCGTCTGGCCAGCATGGCATTAGTAGGCCGAGTATCCCTCCGTCACGGGAGGAGGCCCGTCCCTGCAGTGGGACATTAATGGGCTGTTATGATGAATTATGTATGGCAAAGCCTCATGGTAATCAATGAACTAAGAAAGAGCAATATGCATAGTAGGTATACTACAGCAGATTAAACACTTTTAGCATTAAAATTCTTGTAGCTGAGCATTTCTACGAACTATCAACTTTGATCATAATATCGGTACCTACTGATAAAATTCATATATTTTCTTTTACTATATTTTGCTTTTTGACATCGTTCTTTTAAAAATTGGTAAGCTTACAATTAATTGTACCTAAGGCTATTTACAAGTACTTATTCACCTTAGTAACAGAACCGGAGAAACTTCTTGAAAGATTAATGATGGCAATGAAGGATCCGCTGTAAAATAGTTGTGAAAACTTTGACCTACAGAATTGTGAAAAGGGAGACCCACATTTAAATAAAGAATTGAAGATACTTAATCGTGATGGGTAAAGTGATAACTAAGTAGGTACCTTGCCTAACTGCTTAACATATGTTATGTACAGTACCTACCCGGCCGCTTTATACCGTAATTTAAATTTTCTTATATACCGTAATTTAAATTAATTGAATTGAATTGTATTGTATTATAAATTATGTGTCGGTTTTATTGTTATGATTTATTTGAATGTAATTTATAAACTAGTTTTTAATGATCTTTAACATTTGCACGCCATATATGGCAGAATATGCAGGAAATTTTTTTATTTGTAACACCTTTGGAATGCACCATATTTATGCAAATAAATAATTCTTATTCTTATTCTTATTCTTATTCTTATATTACACATCGACCTGTGGAAAGAGACTATCGGTCAATTTCGGCTTTGTAGAGCGTCATCTCTTACAAAAGTCATCTTAGCATCATCTTACAAAAGTCGATGTTGTGTAATATTTACGGTCGGGTACTGTAGTAGCAGATGTTTGCCATGTGTTAATGAAATGTGTCCAAAACTAGACTTAACTAGCCTCCCCAAAATTTAAGGAATACACATTTGTACAAGATAGCTAGAGTAGTATTTGACTATTTGATAACCGTAGTTGGTCAGATTATTTAAGCACATAGGTATCCGTGAATATTATCTTTACGTAATAAAAAGAAGGAAAACTTGAAATTAAACCCTATACCAATACGTCTGGCCAGCGTGGTATTAGTAGGCCAAGTATCCCTCCGTCACGGGAGGAGGCCCGTCCCTGCAGTGGGACATTCATGGGCTGTTATGATGATAGTTAATAAAATACATACATAAAATTGTTAATTATTAACCCCCTTTCCATAAAGATATTTTAAAAAAGATAATCGCGGTAACTAACCTTCTTTTTCTAAAGATATTATATTTAGTCCCTCCAGTATAAACGCCATGAAGTTTTATATTCCTGTCTCGTTATCATATTCGTTTAACAATATTTTTTTCATAAAAGCAAGCGCGCAGGATGCATTTTACTACGTGCGTAAATATGTGAGGCTACGTTACTTAATAGTTTTAGCCGAGAAGAGTTATAGCCTGCCTACAGCGCGGCGGCAATAGTATAATTTATGCAGTGTTTATACGTTGCTAATTTTACAATGCTTGCAAGAGATAAATTATAAGTAGCTGGTGGTAAGTTTCTTCGACAACAAGCCGTTTAGGATGTTATCACTGCTCTACTCCTATTAGTCATAGCGTGATACTATATAGCCCATGACACTCCCTTATAAATGGACTATTCAACAAAAAAAGAACTCTTAAAATCGTTTCAGTAGATCCAGAGATTACCCCCAACAACGTCACAAACTCACAAACACACAAACTTTACCTCTTTATAATATTAGTATAGATATATAGATTTTCTATATAGTTCCCCCAGTATAAACGCCATGAAGTTTTATATTCCTGTCTCGTTATCATATTCGTTTAACATTTTTTTTTTCATAAAAGCAAGCGCGCAGGATGCATTTTACAGCGTGCGTAAATATGTGAGTCTACGTTAATAGTTTTAGCCGAGAAGAGTTATAGCCTGCATACTGCGCGGCGGCAATAGTATAATTTATGCAGTGTTTATACATTGCTAATTTTACATTGCTTGCAAGAGATATTATATTATAACAGGTGGTAGGTTTCTTAAACAACAAGCCGTTTAGGATGTTATCACTGCTCTATTCCTATTAGTCATAGCGTGATACTATATAGCCCATGACACTCTCGTATAAATGGACTATGCAACAAAAAAATAACTTTTAAAATCGTTTCAGTAGATCCAGAGATTGCCCCTTACAACGTCACAAACTCACAAACTTTACCTCTTTATAATTAGTATAGATATATAGATTTTCTATATAGTTCCCCCAGTATAAACGCCATGAAGTTTTATATTCCTGCCTCGTTATCATATTCGTTAAACAATATTTTTTTTATAAAAGCAAGCGCGCAGGATGCATTTTACAGCGTGCGTAAATATGTGAGGCTACGTTAATAGTTTTAGCCGAGAAGAGTTATAGCCTGCCTACAGCGCGGCAGCAATAGTATAATTTATGCAGTGTTTATACATTGCTAATTTTACAATGCTTGCTTAAAGGAGATATATCAGGTTGGGGAAAAAGTCTTTTCGTATTTTTGTATGAAAAGTCAAGACATTTTTTTCAAAGTTTATTTACA
Source organism: Schrankia costaestrigalis (assembly GCA_905475405.1). Lineage (NCBI taxonomy): Eukaryota > Metazoa > Arthropoda > Insecta > Lepidoptera > Erebidae > Schrankia > Schrankia costaestrigalis. The sequence continues at coordinate 8,164,471 of FR997843.1, read as the reverse complement.
TTTATTTACAATATATATGTACCGTTTTGTTGAACAACTTTCTGCCATTTTGTGGGCAGAGACATTATCCCGTTACTGTAGAAACTTTGGGACTTCTGATAAAAAAAACGGGACAAATAGTTTTGGCAGTCCTCTCTTGAGGTCAACCTTACAGAACCTAAAGAATTCTGAAGAGACCGAAACAGGTGAAAATCTGAAGGCGCAAGGTCAGGGCTATATGGTGAATGCACTAGGACCTCCCAGTCGAACTCTCTTAATTTTTGCTAAGTGGCTAAAGATGTGTGTGGTCTAGCGTTATCGTGATGAAAGACCACACCCTTCCTGTTGATCAATTCCGGCCGTTTTCTCTCGACTGCTTCCTTTAATCTCATCAGTTGCTGGCAGTAAAGATCAGAATCGATGGTTTTGCCGGGCGGTAAAAGCTCATAATGAACAATGCCCTTCCAATCCCACCATACACACAGCATCACCTTATTTCGTGTTAGGCCAGGTTTGGCCACAGTCTGTGAAGCCTGGCCAACTTTCGACCACGACCTTTTTCGCACGTTCTTGTCGTACGTGATCCACTTTTCATCGCCAGTTATCAATCTCTTCAAAAACGGCTCGGTTTCATTACGTCTCAATAATGAATCGCAAATGAGTACACGGATCATTAAGTTTCGTTGAGTGAGCTCGTGTGGCACCCAAATATCGAGCTTTTTTGTATAACCAGCTTTCTTCAAATGGGTCAGAACTGTTTTGTGGTCAATTCCCAGTTCTTCAGCTACATCGTAACTACTAATATGCCGATCTTGCTCCACTCTTCCAAAAATGGCGTCCATTTTATTCGTAACAGGGCGACCAGAGCGAGGTGCATCTTTAACATCAAAATTTCCGGACTGAAAACGTTTGAACCAAATTTGTGCTACTCTTACTGACACTGCATCAGGTCCATAAACATCACAAATTTTTTTCACTGCTTGAGTTGCATTTTTGCCTTTTTTATAATAAAATTTTAAAATGTATCGAATTTCTTCATTAGATTCACTCATTTTTACGGAGAGAAAAACAAATGAAAAATAGCGGGAAACAACTTTTTTTTATTTTTTTCTTTTCTTTATAATGTAACCTTTTTAATGTTACCAAAACCAGCCAGACACAAGTAGTACAGTCAAAGAAATATTATAATAAGTTTATACCTACGTTATGCGAAAAGACTTTTTCCCCGACCTATTATTATAACAGGTGGTAGGTTACTTCGACAAGAAACCGTTTAGGATGGTAGCAACGATGTATCTGCCAAACCATATCTAACTAGTAGTAGTGCAAGCTGGTAATACTATTACTAGCTTGCACTACTACTATATTAAGAAGTAGAGAAATTAAGCTGGTTAAAAAAAACGTTAAAATGCTGATTATAATTGAACTATGGGTACTAGACAACGGACAAACATACTTAAATACTTTTTTATTGTGAATACATACACATATTATACATAGAAAATACTCAGACCAATGCAAAGAATCATGTTCATGCACACAAAGATTTGCATTGAGCGGGAATCGAACCCGAGACCTCTGCGTAGCAGCCATGTAATGTACCGACTGCGCCACAGAGGTCGTCTAAAATCGTCAATTGAAAATTAAGAATCAAATTTTCCTCCATAACTGGATGACTTTTATCCTAGCAGTGGGACAGTGAAGGGCTAGTAATAAGAAGTATATAAAATTATACGCTATCACGATCAGGCATGGTGTTTCTGAGAAGTTAAGAAAGGTCAATGGGACAGTTACAGTAACAAATAAACGAATAGCTATGTCTAAATTAGACAAAGACAGAAATATTTTTGACACGTCCCATGTTTTGTCACGTCTTGTGTTTATGGGACATAGAATAAACTGAGAAACTCTAGCATTCATCCAAGGCAATGTTTTTAAAAAAATATATAGGTTCAGATTTCGATAACATTGATTAAAAATGTATAAATAATTCGAACTGTCACGTTATATAATTAATCATTCATATTGTAAAAAAAACCTGAATAGCGTTAAACTATGGAAATGCGCAAATAAAATAATTAAATTATTTACACATTTTACCATAATAGACTTTTATGTGAACTATGGGTCGAAAGGTAGCGGTGCACATACAATAATTATTATTATGAAAATAATACATTTTTCACATAACACATAAGTATATTAATAATGATAGGAATGATAACATAATCAGACTTAACGTATACTTAATGCACAATGAAAATTTATTTTATAGTTTACTAGCGACCTACCCCGGTTTCGCACGGGTACAATGCTTATACTCTACAATATTGTGCATGTATTATACATATAAACCTTCCTCTTGAATCACTCTATCTATTAAAACAAACCGCTTCCAAATCCGTTGCGTAGTTTTTAAGATTTAAGCATATGCGGACAGACAGCAACGACTTTGTTTTATACTATGTAGTAGTAGTACATAAAATTGTTATACAGGTTGTAATCAAGCCAATTGGTATCCAGTCATCGATAAAAGGGTAGGATGTTTGAAGATCTTATTAAGGAATTCTTTTGGGTATTTTATAGTCATTTATTCGAAATTGAACTTTATGTACATTGTATGTAGACATAACCAAAATCACACCATGTTTACGTGGAGATGGATAGAGAATACAGAAAGCTGTGTACTACGATCGTAAGGATCCGGCTTCATCCAAACTAACACGTGTTAAAATTTAGTTTAATAATAATTTAATCGTTTAGTTTAATTAATCGTTGCAGCATCATGCTGAGACTGGTCCTAGTTTTACACCTCATGTGACTTTTTATTATGTTTAATTGTAACTTTAATATTAATTCTTGTATTGTGCAGTGAGGTGCAAAATGAATATTTTTTCTTTCTTTCTTTGAATTACCTACGTACTTAATATCATATTTTTCACAAGATATTTGGAGGAGGCCTATGTCCAGTAGAGGACGTCAATTAGCTGATATAATGATGAAAGTAACTAGAGGAGTAATTTTTATATTATATTAAGTACGTGCTAAAATAAAATGCAAAAGTTAAAATACACTTACGTCATGGGAGGAAGTAACAGATGCTTCGAATCTGAAGCGCGATACTTCCCGAGTCATCAAACAATCTTCAACTGTGATTTGATTTTTATTTTTGTTTTCTTTGTCTTGCATCTTTGAATCAAACGATATTTGAAGTTTAAATTAAGGTGTCCATCTTTACATCTTCAATGTATATAACATCCCATTAATGTGCCATTCCAGAGACGCACCTAGTCCACTCGAAGAAAAAAACTTAATCCCATGGTACTAGGTGTTACTAAAATCGTATTAATTGCGACGTTATAAATACTACTCCTTAATGGTTATATTTTTGTTCTAATGGTAGGACTAAGAAAACTAAATGTTTCTTAAACACCCATATAAATAAATAACCATTTACTAGTCCCACGGGACGAGACCCTTCCCCTCTCATGGGTAAAAACTAGTAAAGGTAAAAGGTATTTTAGAAAGAATCGATAACCATAAAATCATTGCTGAGAAGGACAAGGCACCAAGACTAGAAATCCAATGTCTTTAATCCAATGGTTTAAGTTCACTTTTGACTCCACGGAGCTCCAACCATACTATGGGGAACCGTTGCCCAAGGGAGGTACAATACCGCATAAGGTGAAAATATTTGGAGAAGGCAAAGGCCAATGTGCGTATCATCATAATAGCCCATTAATGTCCCACTACAGGGACGGGCCTTCTTCCGTGACGGAGGGATACTTGGCTAATACCACGCTGGCCAAACGGATTGGTACAGGGTTCTACCGTGACGGAGGGATACGTAATGTGCGTATATTTGAGCCAAAATGGCTGAAAATTTACTTAGGTACTAATCCATCAAGGTAGCATTGATATTAAGCGCTATATTTACTTTTATACATTTTCTTTGGTCAATAGTAAACGTCTTCAATTTTATCTAAACCTTGCAGAAACATTAAATTTTCTATAGAATTTCTATCTGTAACGTAAATAATATGTAAGTACTAGTTTTGCCCGCGGCTTCGCTAAGCTTTAAACTCGGGGTAGCACTGTTCCCCTTTCCTGGACACAAAAGAAAAAAAAGTAGCCTATGTTACTCTCCATCCCTTCAACTATCTCCACTTAAAAAATCACGTCAATTCGTCGCTCCGTTTTGTCGTGAAAGAAAGACAAACAGACACACTTTCCCATTTTTAATATTAGTATGGATTAGTTTGTTATCCTCCTATTCGTAGCTAGCCGAGCTTGATCCCTTTATGAATAGTCTTTGAAATCAATTTCTGAAGGTTTATGAAAGGTTTTTTTGTGATGTTATGATGTTTGTTGTGTAACTTGGTTGTGTAAAAGTTACTATATTTTAGGTTCTATTTACATTATACAAGGGTGTCGTAAAAAGCGAATAAGAGACTTAATCCGTTTTTATGACAATTGATTAGATTAGGTCACTTTTAATCTTTACTTTAAAATTATAATAGCGAAGCTACGAGTACGTACAAGCTCGTATGTACTACAGAGACAAGCCTCTTCCAATTACATTAGAGATCACCTAAATGTATCATCATAACAGCCCATCAATGTCCCACTCTAGGGACGGGCCTCCTCCCGTGACGGAGGGATATTTGGCCTACTAATACCACGCTGGCCACACTTGATGAGTTTAATTTCAAGTTTTCCTTCTCTTTTTACTAAATGTATGTATGGCGCAATTCTGAGAATATAGTAGTAATTCAAATTACCGATTAAACTAAACCCTACGGTGCTTCTCTCTTACCCACAAAAGACCTGAACGATTACAAGCGGCGCATGCTCATTCGTAACCCACACAGTACTAAAAAGTAGTTAAAGTATTATAATCCCCATTAAATTACTCGGTTTTCACAGAAAGTTATTACTCATAATACGCACGTTTTGTATATAATATACGAGTAATATCTGTTATAACATAAATTTATTACAGTGTCTACGTTCCATCTTGGTGTCAACGTTTTGATGAATTTTTAACAAAAGTATCAAGAATATTTCTCATCAATCTTATTTCTTATCACGTGGAATAAATTTTCTTTAGTAATATTCTCAGATCACGAAAGTAATATATTTTGTTATGAAATAGGCAATTTTGATACTTTTTGCATAGTCTATTCAACACTGATTCTAATAATCAGTCAAATTTTGACTGATTATTCAATAAATAAAATAAATTAAATAAAATATCGTATGTTTTACTATTAAGAAAGGAAGAATTGTCTGGGATAAAATAGAATTGACTGTAATATCCCGATTTATTCATACATAGCGCGAAAGAAATAGGTATCCTTGGTAAAGGACGCCCTTGACATACTAACAAGGACCTTACATTCTTAAGAAAGGGCATGTGCACTTGAAATCGACGGAAAACATCCAGACAATGTACTTAGAGATTCAAGTCAACACCCACAATGATTTGCAAAGCGAGGGAATCAACCCGAGACCTCTGCGTAGCAGGCAAGGGTTTTAATATTATTATAATAAACGACCACTATGGCGTAGTGGTTATATAACATGACTGCTACGCAGAGGTCTCGGGTTCAATTTCCGCTTAATGCAAATTTTGTGTGCTTGAACATGATTTCAAGATTTACATTACACATGATGATTTTTTGCATTGGTCTGGGTGTTTTCTATGTTTAATGTAAGTATTTACAAAAAAAAAGTATTTAAGTATATTTATTTATCCGTTGTATAGTATTCATAGTACAAGATCTGCTTAGTTTGAGACTAGATAGCGTTGTGTGAATGTGTGAGAAATATTTATTTATAATCGCTACAGCACATAGTTCATCAAATAAAATAATTTTAAACCTCCAAACTAATTTATGTATTGATTTTACAAATGGTTTCTTTGCTAAGCTGTTCACTAATTCGATTGTAATATTTCGTCCCATTAGTAGAATATTGTTTTATCATCACATGTAACAAAAATGATTTTATCGTAAATTCGTCATCATAATGACGTAAGCTATCCAATGATATATATTTTTTATAACTTTTATTCTATATTTTAAAAGTTATGAAGTTCGAATAAAGTTTTTGCCACGCGGCATACCTAAAATAACGTCTCACGACCACATAACGCGCGCTCCCGGCTCCGTGCGTCGTGTTTCTTCATTACAACGCACATTGTTCTACGGAGTCAGCAAGAGTGAGGTGTTGTAACAATGGAAACCGACACTGGCGATCAAAATGGTCAGAAATCCGTCAGAAATCAATTAAATTATTGTTATTTTGTTTACATACACAACGTTGTTCATTACTATTGAGAATTAAACGTTTAAATTAGTAATAAGAAAATTATTTACAAAATAGAATATACGTAAAATACATATTTCATGGATTTTTATAAAATTTATACAACATCCATAAATTTAAATTATATTTAATGGAAAATAAACAATTTTAGTATGTTAATTACATTGTTTTAGGTCTATTACACAAAATTATTGACATTACCACAAAGACAGTATTTAAAATCACATAAAACATTTTTCTACCAAGTTGCCGCATCTTTTTAAAATTAAGTGTAATCCACTAAAATACTTTACTGATAAGTTTCTTAACATGTTAATATACTATGAAGCTTGTCTTATTTGTTTCTCTAATTTTGTAGTTTCTTATGCACATATTATATTTTACTACGCATAATTGTATCTTCTTTTCGTCGGTACGTACACATGAAACATTATTCGACCAAATTATATTTGAAAGTGTGCGTCGTAAGCACTTATGCTACTTTTTTCTGTCAATTAGTTTCTTGTAAAACATTATTCGAAATCTAAAAGTGTTATAAAATTATCAAATAGGTACAGTACGTATTCATTGTACACAGCTATTCTTAATATCTAATTTTCGACTAACTCTACATATAGCAATGATTTTAAGTATAGTATCGAAGATTTGTATACCTACGCCTATGCTATCACCACCTCCGTATCAGACAAAGTGTTATAGTGATTTTTATCTGATTTATTCAGATCAGTCAATTGAATCTGACTTGAGTTATGATAAAATTACATTTCCCAGCAGTCGACTAAAAAAGCGCCACTTGCCAGTCAAACATTCAAGACAAAAAACGTATTTAAATAGTATTCGTAAAAAGTACTGGATAAAACTGCAAGGTATTGAAGAATATTTTTCAGAAGAACATCATGATCCATTCAATTCAGTGAAGCAACCGAATGCACCCATAGCTAAATCTTACTCAAGTCAGTTCAACACTGAGAGTAACGTGATGGCATTACGTGCACTTTCTGATCAAAGTCAATCGCTTCATGGTATAGATCGCTCGGTTTCTAATACTGTCATATCACTTTAATCACAAGTGCAAGCTATCGAAGAACGTTCTTCAGAAGGTCCTAATTAGTCTAATTCTATGAAGCAACACTAGCTCCCAAATTGCTCAATCTTGCCCAACTCGGTCAAACACTGAAAGTACTGTGATGGCATCTCCCGCTCCCTCAGCTCAAAGTCAATCATTTTATTGTACAAATAGCTCTGTTTCTGAACTTGCGATACCACGCCAATATGTCGAATCACTCAATCACCTGGACTAAAAACCATAAAACACACGTAGGAAATGTTCCAAAGAAGTGCTTTGATGAATTTTCCTGCAAAAATTGCGATTGAAGAGCAACTTTTTTGCATCCTAGTCGGACATGGAACAATATACCGCACCAAGACCTGGATTACTTAATCCAAGCATGAAAAACCGTTATTTACGTTTTTTGGATGTACTGACTAGTACTAAGTTAAAAACAGATTAATAATCGCTTATTGTTCAGTTAAGTTTTTAATTTATTTAAAAAAAATATGATTTACGCTATAGTCTTATTTAATTCTAGATTGTAGCTATATGCCATTTATATGGCTACAATCTAGAATAAAATAAAATTTTAGTGTATAAAAATATTAACATGTTGAATGTTATCTTCAATAATTTTTGAGTTAATTGAGTAAATACCAAATATCCCTAGACAAAGTTGATGTGTGTAATTAGTCTATAAAAGCAGGATCTCAAATTTAACCAGCACATATTCATGTGATCAATAATTGTTATAATTACGTGTACCTTCTATATAGTCGTAACCATAAAAATTCGGCTTAGTTAACTTTTAGTTATCCGTGTGGTAACGGAGTAGGAATACAATATGTCACCACCCCATCTCATCCCATGAGTGTCGTAAAAACCGAAGGGACTATCCGTGAATATTATATTTACGAAATAAAAGAAGGAAAACTTGAAATTAAACCCTATAGCAATCCGTCTGGTCAGCGTAGTATTAGTAGGCCAAGTAACCCTCCGTCACGGGAGGAGGCCCGTTCCTGCAGTGTGTGTGCAAGTGCATTCAATACTTGTAAAATTCACATCATTACTTACGTTAATACTTAAGACGGTTGGAGCCGGCCGACAATCTAGTATTATATAAAACATCTTCACGAAAAACATTGACATAATTTTAGGATTTCGTAAAATATTGTTTCACCTGCACATATAACGTGATTAATTTGGTCAAATAACGTTACATGTGTTCAAGAGACAGCTCCTGAACTATTTTCGTTGGCAGTACAATGTTATGTATGCACATGCGACACACTATCTACGCACAGGAATAGTTTTTAGACTAAATAATTATATCAATAATAGCTGTATTTATATCTATGTACATTGTAAAAATATTACATGGCTAAAGTCTTCCGTAAAAAAGTTATAAGCAAAAAATGCTAGCGCAAAACTTCAAATCGCTCTACTGAAAAGTAGACATTTTGTAGATACAACATTGTTCTACTAATGGGACGATTTGTTCGTATTGTGTACCTACGAATAAGAGCAGAATCTTACTCAGTAAAAAACCTTTTCGGAGTCCAAATTATTTTCCTCAATTCGTTTACAATTTTATCAAAAAAGAAACGTTAGAGACATCGTTACTGAAAAGTTATTTTTTGATTGAAATTGGGTTGGCGATCAAGGAAAAGCGTAATTGGTATTACTTTCAGTTGTAATAACACAGAAAATATGAATGTGTCGAAAGTGATGAAAAACAGGAATATCGTTTAGAAATGAAGGAGTAATCTACTTTTTTAACGTGTGGAAATACTGAACGGACTTTGCGACACACAGCTTTTAGAGCTATCAGTGTCATAGACAATGTTAGACTTGAACAAATATCATGTCTTGGCGACTCGGGGTGTCCCATAGAAAAGGTAAGTAACCATAGAATCCACTGATGGATATTGATCGCCCCAATACCATTGCCATGTCAAAACCGTACCCTTCATCATAAGATCATCGAGAATCATCATTGCCCTGCCCTTATCCCAATTTTATTTGGGGTCGACGCAGCATGTCTTCTTCTTCCATACTTTTCTATCGGACGTCATCTCACAAGTAACACACACATCCATCCATAATTTTTATGGTCGTTCTCTTTCCTATATCTATCCACATACATGTTCAAAAAAAATGGTCGAAGAAAATATCTGTACAAAAATAAAAGAAAGTAAACTTGTTTATAAAACCCTATACCAATCTATTTGGCCAGTGTAATGATGGTAAACCAAACTTCTTTCCGTAACTAGAGGAAGCTTGTCCCTGCAATTTGATATTAATGGGCTGTTATAAATAATATTCAAAGAAAGTATTTAAGCGTAGTCTTGTTTCATTATTTTCTAAAATATAACATTATTAAACGGATAGATAAAAGCTGCTTTGTACACTTCAATGAACAAATTTAACTATCACGGTCCCTCAATCGTAGGAATAGAAAATATATGTTTACTTACTTTCCTTCGGTCCCTGATATTCCAATATCGAAAAATTCTTATGGATTTCTTATTTCGTACTTAGTGCTCATAAATCCGGGATTATTTTGGGTTTGAATATTTTATTGAATGTTTTGATCGTTGATTTTCGTATAGTTATGTTTTTCACACTCATTTTAAGTACCGAGAAGGGAAAACTATTATAGCAACTATTATTACTTTTTTTAAAGATAACTTTAAGTACCAACCAGATGGTAAGAGACCAAGTTTTGTATCGTAAGGACTTTAATAAACAGGCTCAAAATAAATTGATTATTCTGTGCCAGTCTTCTGTAGCCATAAAACTGATGTTTGTCAAAGTTTTTGCTATATGAAGCATAATTCCTTAAATATTTCTTTTTTCAAATAAGCTACTTTAACATCAGAAAAATCCACATCATAATATTTTGCACCACATATACTAGAATTAACAATCGCAGCAGGTGTTTACACGGCAGCTATAACAACTAGTCAGTTTAGGTAATTTATGTCAAGTCAAACAGCTCATTGGATTAAATAAATTAACTAATTCACCTACTGTATTATTGTAACTTATATTCAAGCAAAGACAAACAAATTATACAGAAGCAGTTATAAGATTACATAATAATGTATACTCGTACTTATTCATAGGTTTCGAGGTAACAGAAATTAGATTCCAGGGTTGCTCTAACTGTATTAATTTATTGTAATAACGTGTAATAATACGTGTATAATAGCTTGATATAATGTATTTCATTAACATACAATTATAGCCCTTCGTAGAACTTTCAGTATTATGTAATCTAAGGGTTATTACAATTGTCATTGAAGTCTAATTTTGTTTGCAATGTGAAAGTCAGGTACGTATTTTAAATTATATGTATGGTGACATAGAAATTAGAATACTTGGCGTCACCGCTCTAACTTATTGGTGTCGCAAAAGCCAACTAAGGTCAAGTTCGCTTATATATTATCTATACATAAACAAATAAGGAAACTGATAAGCATCTGTCTGTGATCTGTGCAGTCAGCATGGTATTGATAGACTAGGTTGCCCTCTTTTGCTGGACATGACTCCTTGCAAGGACACATTATTAGGATGAATAATAAATTATGATATTTGCTATAATGTCTCCGTGTGGTGACGGAGTAAGAATACAATATGTCACCACCCCATCTCATCCCATGGGGGTCGTAAAAACTGACTAAGGGACTATCCGTGAATATTTTCTTTACGGAATAAAAAGAAGGAAAATTTGAAATTAAACCCTATACCAATCCGTCTGGCCAGCGTGGTATTAGTAGGCCAAGTATCCCTCCCTCACGGGAGGAGAGGCCCGTCCCTGCAGTGGGACGTTAATGGCCTGTTATGATGATGAATAATGTCACACTGTAAAGACAAGCCTTCCCTATAGACAGAAGAAATTTAGCTTATTGATTCCTACTACGCTGGCCAGACGAATTGAATTGTTAGTATCGATTTATGCCAAGTATTCATTCTTTTGTTTTTGTTTTGCAAGCTATCGGAAGTTCCATACCTTTTAAAACTATTGCGTATATTTAACGCAGACAAGAAATATAACGCAGCATGCTATTTTCAACATATAAATATAATATTTTACACATTCACACAACGCCATCTAGTCCCAAACTAAGCAGAGCTTGTACAATGGATACTAGACAACAGATAAACATAAATACTTAATAACTTAAATACTTTTTTTTGTAAATACATACATAATATAATACATACAAAACACCCAGACCATTTTACATAACCACTACGCCATAGAGGTCGTCGAATCGCCGCTATAGATAGTTATCTTTATTTTGGTCGGCATGCTATTTATCTGGATTTCAGCATACGTTACACTGGCCGATAACACATTTCCGTGTTCATGATAGAAAAATATCATCTACACATCTAAAAACCCCGTTTCTACGTAATGATTCATGTTCATGCACGCAACTATTTGGATTAAATGGTTCACCTTCACCCTTTGCTCAGCAGTCATCTATACTAATATTATAAAGAGGTAAAGTTTGTGTGTTTGTGACGTTGTAGGGCGTAATCTCTGGATCTACAGAACCGATTTTGAAAATTATTTCTGTGTTGAATAGTCCATTTATCGGGGATTGTCATATGCTATATATTATCACGCTATGACTAATAGGAGTGAAGCAGTAATGAAATATGTTTAAAAAAGGGACGCGTTTTATTCGCCGTCTAACGAAGTGGGCACGGGTCAGCTAGTAAGAACTCAATCTGTATTCATTTATCAATCAAACAATTAACTAGCCTATCGCAGTCCACTGCTGGACATAGGCCTCTCCCAACACACATTCATTAACCTCAAAATAAAATCTTCTAAGCCTTATATCCACATAAAAAAACTTCCCAATTCATTTAAATTTTTAGCGTATTACCTAATCTGTAAAGAAAATACCCGCTTCTCGAGGTCGCTTCCGCTAGTGGATCGTAGAGCAATTTCCTTTGCCAACACATACACGCACAGATTATCTACTAACACGAAAATGTCAATGTGTTTATTGTCATATACAGATGTCGACGTCGCTCGTGTGAAAATTCCTGCTAAGCAATTTATTAATATATTGAGTAATTGAGGTTTAAAATAAAGATGTATTTTATTAATTTATATTTATTTATTTTTGCTTCATTGTTAACTAATTGTTTCTAAGACACGTTTAAAAAATAACAGGCTTTCAAAAAGTCTCGTAAGTATATTTTATTATGGTCGATAACTTTTGAAGTTACTTATCCGTGCACAGATTTGCATTGAACGAGAAACCGACCAAAAACCTTTACGCAGCATAACTAATTAATTTTATTTTTTAGAGTATTACCTAATCTGTAAAGAAAATACTTGCTTCTCGAGGTCGCTTCCGCTAGTGGATCGTAGAGCAATTTCCTTTGCTAACACATACACGCACAGACACGTTATCTACTAACACGAAAATGTCAATGTGTTTATTGTCACATACAGATGTCGACGTCCATCTTGTGAAAATTCCTTCTAAGCAATTTATTAATATCTTGAGTAATTGAGATTTTATATTCGGTTGTATTTTTTTAATGTTTGCTTCCTTAGAAATCAGTCGTTTTTTAATCAATTTAAACAAAAAAAGCCTTCTAAGTTAGTATAAATTTCATCATTATTGATAAACCTTAAACTTAAAACTCAAACTCTAACGTTTATTTTTGCTGCTAAGTGTTACAATATGTTCTTATAAGCTAAAAAGGTACAAGACTCCAATAGTCCTCGAAAATGATAGCAAAAAATTTTAGATATTAGAAATATATTCGATTCAACCAGTCTATAAATAGGATTGAAGAGAGATTTTTCTCCGATGCCAATGCCTTTATCGCGTCAATCGTTAATAAGTTGTAAAATATCTTCCAGCATTGCTGTAAAAAGTTTAGGTGACAGCGGATCTCATTCATTGACCTTTTTTGGATTGGGAAAGATAGTCCGGCCGAATGTAATTTTACGGAAGATGTTTCTAAAGGCGTTTTACGTTTACCAATGTATAATATGTGTTTTCAATGCTTTGTATTGAGAGTTTTAAATGCTACTTATATTTATTTCAAGCTGGTCAACTCTTGCTGAACCCGAAATTCTGAGCCCAAAATTTGAGACCATGTGATAATCATCTGGGCAGAATAATGTTTTGTTTTTCCATAGCAATTGTACTAGAATATAGAATTAATTCTATGAGAATAATATCTAGAATATTGTCTTTACAGTATTTTATTTCTAGGAATCCTATTCCATCTTTGGTATTTGTAACACCGCACCGCTGTAAAATATGTTATTGTTTCTCTCGAAAATATTTCCATCTTCGCTTCTAACTGAGGTTATTCCTAAAACGTTCCATTTTATACTTATATTGTATTCCGAATTCTAAAAGTATTTCTTCGTTGCAAAAAGTATCTACGTCATAAGTTAAGGTATTAAATTTGACTGACCCCTGACCCCAGTGTTTACTTGCAAGGCACTGACTGAAGTTATCGGGCACGTAAAGTTGGTAACACTTAAAATCAGCTTGAAACAAAATTGGGTGTTCTTTACACTATTTTCCACGATACGTGAAAGTTAAACTATACCCAGTACAATCAAGCTAAGGTCGAAAAATGTGCTTAGACGTAGGATTCAATTTATGGAAGAAAACTAAAATGCTCTATTACTCTTAATGATCTATTACTCTGCTAATATTACTCTTACGACACAGGCAAAGTTAAGAAGTTAGCAAGTCTAGAATATAACAGCAATAACAAACACGATAGTACCGAACATTAGACACGAAGTGAGATACCTACTTTCCCTTAGGGAAAGCTAAAAGATAACTAAGCCCGCAACTTCACGAAAAGAAAGAAAAGGAGGCAAGAAACATTAACCCTATTATAGGTATTATAAAATATCTTTATAGACTATGCAATAACGTTAGTATCTTAACACAATAGTTAGCTTTAATGTGTGCCATTACTTATACCAATATGCTATTATGTTTAATAATTATTGAAAAAACTAAGAAAACGTTAGTATGAAAAATCTAACTTCTGATAAAATCTTCATACAAAACCGCAATTTCATAGGTAAAGACCTATTATTATCTGTATTAGTCTAACAGTATTAGTCCTATAATTTGGTATTATTATTGATTGAATTTGTTATTAAAAAATCTAAATTGATACACAAGCCAGGTATACACTTTGAATTCCGATTCCCTGATTGAATTTAGTATGTCATAGTAATGTAGAGACCTAAATTCTGACTCAGTTAAAACATAGAGTAGGAGAATACCTAGGTACAAAACGGTTGTTTTCTTATTTTCCGTCATTTTTCCGTTAATTGTTATTTTCCGTAATTTTTCCGTTAATTGTTATTTTCCGTAATTTTTCCGTTAACTGTTATTTTCCGTCGTCCCATCGATGGGACGACCAATGGGTCTACAGAAATGAACTGGTACAGAACATAGTAGTAACATATAGAAATCTAGAAATATACTAATCTAATACTACTACTAAATTGAAATATTGAACTAGTTTATTAATTAATTATCACAAAGAGTCCATGGCTAAATATATTATGAAATTAATAAGAACTTGTTTTGAATAAGAGTTGTTATAACTGTATAACGTTGTCTGAATTACTATTCCCAGGGTGTATTGGGTATCTCTCAGTTCCAATAATAAAGATATTTAATGGAACATAACTAAAATAAATAATGTTATTAAACTTTTCCTTTAATTGAGAAATGTTTTACTTGTATTTAGTCAATCTTCACTGTACTTTATAACTAACATTAACCATTACGAACCGCATGAAAAGAAATTCATATTTACGACTAAACAGAAAAATAATTTTCGATGAAAGATGTACAGCGAAACCACATGGTTTCGCTGTACATCTTTAAATATTCAATATCACATTGGAATAAAATAAACAAGACCTACTAACACATAAAATCGATAATCACATAAAACTAAATCTAATAAATAAGAAAAAAAATTAGGTACCTGGAGATCTACAGTCAACAACCGCAACCGCTTTTCACGAGTCAATATCCCACATAAAACCACACACAAGAAACCATAAAACGTATATACTGTAATACACAAACACTTTATAAACTTACATCTAAAAATATTAGTTAAAAAAACTATAAACTGTTTTTATATCAACTGATTTTATCATTTACCGTTTTGTTTACATTCGTTGCGTACGTAATTCTAGTATCGTATTGAAGAAACGAGACGTGCGGTCTGCCCGCTTTGACGTTCGGAACTGACGTACCGTGCATTAGCTAAGCTAGTCTGTGGAAATTGTGCTTGCTTGGGATAATGGCTATGGAAAATCCTTTCGTCACAAACATAATATACACTTGAGCAGTTATTTTCTTGTGGTATTGGTATTATGACGTATTAAATAAGTAGTTATATACTTCTACAGTTAGCAAATAATATTATCCGTGTAGTAAGGGATAAATAATGTAAAATATTAGCGCTCTTTCTTAAATAAATTACAATATAGTCAATTTGCGTCATCTCAGTGTGGTGAAGGAGTTAGAATACAATATGTCACCACCCCATCTCATCCCATGGGTGTCGTAGGAACCGACTAAGGGACTATCCGTGAATATTAGGTACCTTTACGCAATAAAAAGAAGGAAAACTTGAAATTAAACCCTATACCAATCTGTTTGGCCGGCGTGGTATTAGTAGGCCAAGTACCCCTCCGTTACTGGAGGAGGCCCGTCCATGCAGTGGGACATTAATGGGCTGTTATGATGATGATAATAGTCAATTTAGGAAAAATTAAAAAACATAAGTTCTGTGATAGAGCAGGCATACTGTAAACTAGCCTTATAGTTAAACACCTAGTTTTGTATGTATTTATTTCGTTGTATGATTGGAAGAGTCAGAGACCTCCAGCGGATTATTTTGGTCCCAATAAGAAAGGTATTTCTAGTGTATTAGAGACATTATTGGCAATTATAACATGCTTTACTAATTAGTGGTTAATTATAACATTATCTGTGTATGGTATTAGTAGTCTGTATAGATAGAACAAACTTTCATAATCTTTATTAATTAATTTTATTATAGACTAGCTGCTGTGCCCGCGACTTCGTTCGCGTGGCGGATGTTCCTTACTTCGCAATTCGATTTAATACTGAAAAATCGTTTTTAAACCCTTATAACGAACAGATATACCTACCTACATTACAAACGAATTGTAAAATTTCAAAGTAAATAAATAGTAAATAAAATATCTATGAAGACTGCGTCTAAACTTATACTGAAAGACATGAGCGAACGTCATTCTTTCAAGGAAAATCTTAACACCGCGATACTGAAAATGACGTCACAGGCACAATGCCATCTGTTGTCAAATTTGTAAGTTAAAATAAATGACATCGCTTATTTCATCATAACTGCAAGGACGCGCCTCCTCCCGTGACGGAGGAATACTTGGCCTACTAATACCACGCTGGCCAGTCGGATTGGTTGATAATATACGGATAGATTGGAAGATAATATTCACCGATAGTCCCTTAGTCGGTTTTACGCCACCCATGGGATGAGATGGGGAGGTTACATATTGTATTCTTACTCCGTCACCACACGGATAATCGCTAATTAATTATGAATGAATACATTTGCACGCCACGTTATGGTGCGGCAGAATTACCTGCCTCGGTGGCGCGGCGGTCGCATTACATGGCTGGCGTGCATGAGGTCGCGGGTTCGATTCCCATGGAGGACAATTGTGATACACAAACTATTGTCCTTAGTCTTGATGTTCTTTGTGTCCGTTAAATTGATATTTTTAAAGGCTAGTGTGGGATTTGTCTTTTGTAAAAAAAATGCTGAAATAAATTATTGTACATACCTTTTTACCATCTAGCAAAAAATATTTGACTAAACTTAGACTCGACTATATTATTATTATTATTATCTATAGATAAACTGCGTGCAGTATTTTTGAATTACTTAATAAATTAAACACAAAACACTTTGAATAATAATTTAATGTTTTGTGATTGTATTTCTATATTTTATTGTCAGTTTTGTATTTTTTTATTGTTGACAAATAGCAATAATGTGTAAAATGATTTAATAAAGAAAAAACGTGTTACTTATTACGTTGTCTGTTATATTATACCCATATATTATTAAATAGTTATATAAGTGTGTTATAATTGCAGTTATAATAAGATTGTGAGAAAAGGAATGTTATTTTAATTCAATTTAATATTTATGATTAAGTATAGGTATAGTTTAACTTTAAAAAATGAAGTTTGTACGCCAATATTAGCAATACAGGAAAAGACTATTTATTTTTGTCAGATGTTTTGTATCTGTGATTAACTAATAAAGGTTATTTGTATTTGTATTTATTTACATTAATAAAAACAGGTGGAGTCTGTTGCATACTTTTACGCTGACCAGTAACTACTACAGTTTAAACTAAATGAATACTTACCAAAAGAATAATTTTACTTTAGATTAATAGCTTACTAATACAATTTATATTTAATTAAATTGTTTCAATTACGAAAAACACAAAAATATAACAATCAAGTAAACTTATAATTGATTTAATTTAATAAGACTTATAATTAATTATAAGTTCCCTCCACCTGTTTATGATTGTTATTTATTGATATTACACATACGATTCATGGTTAATTTTATTAACATTTAAAAGGAATAACTTATTAATAGCACTTAATAATAAAATAGTTATAGATTATTTAAAAACTCATTTATTTTACGATTACTACTGGTAACGCCATCTCGTGAACAAAAGAAACGAAATTTAAATTCATTCAACATTGAACCAAATCCATTTTTCATGACCCCTGATTTGTATTGGACTGTTCTAATAAAGAGATCTAGCGATATCTCGAGTAATACTTATCCGATTTTGATGAAACATACCTCAGTTTAAGCCTAATAAGAAAGGCTACAATACAATGTATTGGTCTTAAGATTATATTTTAATTCGTTTTAAAGATGTGCGGTAACAAACAGACAGACAGACAGATAGACATTAATTCTAAAAATTGTAAGTGTGTAGTGTTGTTGCTTTTTGACTTTTTTCTAGATTTTATAGATAATTTTTATCTGAATTTTCGAAAAGAACAGACATTTCGACCTCTACAGTTTTATTATAGTATAGAAGATAGATAGATTACCTACTTTAAACTTAATACCTAAAAACTACGTATCTATGTATTTTAATATCTAAAGCGCGCTTATTCCAAAAAGAGTCAATAAGAACCACGTCCGTTCGCATTAAGAGTCAATGTGAATGAAATTATATAGATGCACCGGTTGGCCGTTTCGGACGTTAAACAAAAATCAACCGTACAGCCGTACTCATACCGGCGCGGCGACATTTGGAAATTTTCTTTCATCTATATCTTGTGTGTTTATCAACCGATTTCTATAATTATTTTTTTATGAATAAGATATTAAAGTGTACTTTTGAATTATGGGAGTTTGAAAAAGATATGTCTATGCAAATTACAATATATTTATGTATTTAATACACTTTGAAGAAAACCCTAACGATTAAACACGTTATTGTGGCTAATATATAAAAGATAGATATATACTATTCAGGACTTTTTTGTACATATTTTGAAGACCATTATTTTTGTAATACATATTTTTGGCGTATGATCAACGTATGCGATGATAAGAGCTAGAACGCGCTTTTTGTCAACTGACATGCTTCAAATTTTTCGTCACTGCTCAGCTCCTATGTGTCTTAGCGTTATGTTATACAGCCTATAACCTGCCCGGGAGTATGGACTACAATCGTACCAAGTTTGGTTAAAATGCCTTCAGTAGTTTTTGACCCATGCGTGCACATACAGACAGACAGACAGACAGACAGACAGACAGACAGACAGACAAAAAATTTATTGATTGCATTTTTGGCATTAGTATCGATCACTATTCATCCTCCAATATTAATTTTGAACATATATTCAATGTACAGAATTGATCTCTCTACAGTTTTATTATAAGTATAGATGAAGTGGGTATTAAGATGTAGAGTCATAATTAGGAATAAAAAATTATATTACCTTATTTGTTAATTATAATACTGCTTATATGGTGTTGAAGCTCAGAATGATTCATCATCATAACAGCCCACTAATGTCCCACTGCAGAGACAGGCCTCCCTCCGTGACGGAGGGATACAATTGGCCTTCTAATACCACGCTGGCCAGACGGATTGATATAGGGTTTAATATCAAGTTTTACTTCTTTTTATTACGTAAAGATAATATTCACGGATAGTCTTTTAGTCGGTCTGTACGACACCCATGGGATGAGATGGGGTGGTGACACACTGTATTCTTACTCCGTCAGCACACGGATAATGATTATTGGTACCAAAACCAAAATGTTTCTTTTCAAAAAATTATTTTCAGGGAATGAGTAAAGGCTGTCGTGGAGGTGTGGTTTGGTGTTAGATTTACGAGCGGTATTAACGCAGCTCCTGGCTCTCTACTATAATAAATCCCCAAAAGGAAGTTAATGCCTGTCTTCTCGATGTCCCGGTCTGTATGAGTGGATCCACAGAGTGGAAGAGAAAAAGTGCAAGGAGGTTGAAAAACATTCTCAAAAAACTATTTTTTTTAATTGTAAATGTTTTTTTTTCTTTATGTTATTGATTGATATGTCAACCTCATCTATAAAATAAACCTTTACAAAACTCATGTGGCTGTGAGCCGCTTCATTCAAATAATCTAATTTGTGTATCTACTTTAGAAACGTACGTGTTGCAACGTGTTATTGATCAAGCTAATTATGAACAGAGCTATATACTAGTAACTAGATTTATAAAGAAGACGCTTAGATGGAATGCCACAAAACGGTCACCCATCTAAAGAATGACCTCGCCGACGTTGCACCAGCGTTATCGTTTATGAAACAGTGACAGAGCGTCGTCACATCCAAATAATCAAATTTGTGTACTACTTTATAAGTTTACACTTCGGCAGCAACGTGTTACTGATCAAGCTAATTATGAACAGAGCTATTTAACTAGATTTACCAAGAAGACGCCCAGATGAAATACCACAAAACGGTCACCCATCCATAGACCGACCTCGCTGACGTTGCACCACCGCTATCGTTTATGAATCAGTTACTGCAACTAGCTGAGAGCGTCACATCCAAATAATCAAATTTGTGTACTACTTTAGAAGTTTAGACGACGCACGGCAGCATTGTGTTATTGATCAAGCTAATTATGAACAGAGCTATATAACTAGGTTTATTAGCGACTACTTACAAATTTGGCCTGACTTGTATTATGCTTAGAATAAGGATCCGCGTATGGCTCCAGGGAAGAAACTTTATACGTGTAAGGCGGTAGCATACACTGAAGTAGTCTTAGTGAAATATTGTATTACGAGTATATTTGACGCCACATGCTCTATGTCCCCTATGCTGAGGTTTTGAATTTGATATCCACTTAATAAAAATCGTTGTCTGGTTTAACATAAATATTTCCAATAGCTTAAGAGAGATAATATTCAAGCAATATGCAGCAAATGGGAAAAGTTTCCAGATTTTCACTACCCAAAATAAATGAAAGAAAAACTTGACACAAACCTCTACACCGATCTATCTGCCAGTGTAGGCAGGTATAGGGTTTCTAAGTAAACTTTTTCGATCCTTTAGTTTTTTGCCTAAATAGGTCAAGTAATGGAATGAAAAGTTTCCTAACGTTCCAGTGTGTATACAGCCTTAGTTGGATCAGCTGAAGATGACAGTCTTTGATGAGGCTTCGTTTTCGATACGTCGGCAAATTACACATCAGTTTATTTATCAGACTTTGAGCAAAGGCTATCATGCTATGAACTCGTGATATTCGGAATCAATGAACATTGAAAATGTTGTATGGGTACTTTCTTCGTCAATGATATTGAAAGAGGAAAAATACGGGATGTGTCATGAGTGAGAGAACATTTACTTAACTACTAGTTTCCGCCCGCGGCTTCGCCCGCGTGGTGTTTTGATAAAAAGTAACTTATGTTCTTTTTCAGATTTCAGACTATCCATATATATATACAATTTTGTTACAAATTGTTGCCTAAAAAAATTTTACGACACCGACTGAATAAGATCGGTTTGTGACAGATTTTATTTTTAGTGACTTTTTCATCACTTTATTGTAGTAAAAGGAGACCTAGAGATTAAAAGTCTTTATCATTTGTAGCTTATATGTTATATTGATGTTTAAGCTATATTACTGTAAAGTTTCATCAAAATCGGACGGATGCTTGTTACTCTTGCACGCAAAAACTATTGAATGGATTTAGATTAAATTTTGCTGAAATTTAGAATATAGGTAGTTTAGGGTGCAGAATAACATTTAGGCTACCTATACCACTCGGGTGAAGCCATGGGCATCTACTATTACGTTATATAAACACGTTCAATTCGGTGTTCAGTACTTACTAACTTATTCGTAGGTAATAAAACAAAAACTCACTCATTCGTTACTAATAAGCGTAATGTTCAAAATATTATCATGGCCTCCATGTTCATTCATATAATAAATTAATTATTTCACAAAGCAAGCCACTAGCGTTAACTACAAATATTGCACTAATGTTCAGCGAATTTTGGTCTGTACTCATTTCAACAAATACGAGTAGGTACACACAGCAACTAATCAAGCTAGACACTCATGTACCTTAATACCTTGAAATAAGACACAATTTCAAATGAAAATGTTTAACTTGATGTGTTGCTGTGTGTACATATATACAGCAACATTATTTGATTATGATCTGTTATTGGTTAAATTAACATGTTATAATTAATATTTGCTACTTAATTAAATTAGGTAATACTAAAATGAATAATTAGTATTATCATAATAAACAATCTATTTATTTATTTGTCTTTTCATAGAATTAATCATTAGCAATATAGTGAAATATATTATACTAACATTTGCAAGATAAGAAATATTTGACACAATAATAATTACCATCTCGTCTTATTGTCCTACTGCAGGGAAATGCTTTCATCAGTAATGGAGGCAATACCTATTAATAATAATATAACAATTATTTTCTCCTCATAAAAACAAACAATACAATACAAAGGTATAAAAAATAACTAAGTAAATACAATAATTCTAATAATTCTAATTGTGAAAAGCAGCTGTCTGAAATAGGATTAACCTGTAAAATTAAAAACCTGTAAAAGTAGTTTGTTATACTTGACTCCACACCCTATAACATCACATAAGAGTCCCTTGTTTGGCGTTGGAGCAGGCCTTTCTCTTCAGACAAGACAAGGAGACGACCTATGTGGCGCAGTCGGTATATTACATGGCTGCTACGCAGAGGTCTCGGATTTGACTCCCGCTCAAAGTAAATCTTTGTGTGCATTAATATGATTGTTTCCATTTGTCTGAGTGTTTTCTATGTATAATATGTATGTATTTACAAAAAAAAAGTATTGAAGTATGTTTATCCGTTGTCTAGTACCCATAGTACAAGCTTTGCTTAGTTTGGGCCTAGGTGGCGATGTGTGAATGTGTAAGGATTATTTATTTATTTAAGTATCTGAAGGGGCTTCTTCTTCAAAAATGAACGAAGAAAACAAACATTATCCTCTATTGCTAACTGAGCTCTGTTATATAATTTCACCCAATAACGAGATGGTTACGAGGCTAAACGTAAAATATAATTATCGAAAGAATATAGACAAGGTAAACTGATGCTTAATTAGAAATACAATACAGAAATAAGGTGCACGAAATATTATCTTATTTATAATGTTGTTTGTAATGTTTTATTTTCCTTCTTTAATGTTGAGAACAAAAATATTTCGGGGATCTTTGATGACAAGGAAACGAAAGAATAATCTTTAATGTTGAAAACAAAAATATTTCGGGGATCTTTGATGACAAGGAAACGAAAGAATAATAATATAATACTTTGATGATAATTTTAATATCAATTGGAATCATAGCACTAGATTGACTTTTACAGTAAATTGACATTAATTTAAGGACATAAAATTAGTGACTTTTTTACTACTTCCGACCTATAGGTATCTTAGCATTACATATGAAATGGGTGTCGTAAAAACCGACTAAGGAACTATCATCTTAACGAAATAAAAAGAAGGAAAACTTGACATTATACCCAATACCAATCCGTCTGGCCAGCGTAGTATTAGTAGGCCAAGTATCCCTCCTCCCGTGGCCCAGGCTGTTATGATGACATAATATGGAATTAGGTTACTTAACTGCAATTCTGCTCAGTATCAGCTCAGTTGTAAAATAATAACTTCAGGCTTAAAACTCAGTCTAGTTCAAACAAAGGCTTGGGTAAGTTTTATTTATTTTGTAAAATATTTTTTATGTTATACAAGCCCATATTCTGGTTGATTGTATTTTGTACCTTATTTGTACTGTTATTAGATGTTAGTGATTTAAATTTAATCCTTAAGAAGAGTTTGATTGCGAACTATTGAATAATAACATTAGTATTTGAGTACACTACGATAAGCATTAAGCTTAAATCAAACCTGATACCTTTGCATAGCAGTCCGTCCGTCCCGTTAAAGTTCCGATAGAGCAAATTTTTAACTTCCATTTTGTTAAATAAGTATGTTTATTCTCCTCAATTCGTCAATACAATTTCCGCTTCATTATTAATACTTTGTCATCTTTGACTTTATATTGTTTTGCAAAACTCCTACAAACAGTATAAGAAAGACAAACATCATTTATTTCTATCACGAAGTTTTGATCAATTTGCTAACTTCCGCTAATGGAATTCTCGATGCTGAGTTACACTGGTAAAATTGATCCATTAAGTAACTCGGTTTAAATCTCTTATAGTATAATAGACTATAATTACTTCATAGTGCTTATAGTCTTTTTCCGCGTGGTGACAGAGCAAGAATACAATATGTCACCACTCCATCTCATCCCATGGGTGTCGTAAAAACCGACTAAGGGGCTATCCGTGAATATTATCCTTACGAAACAAAAAGAAGAAAAGCTTGAAATCAAACCCTATACAAATCCGTCTGGCCAGCGTGGTATTAGTAGGCCAAATATCCCTCCGTCACGGGAGGAGGCCTGTCCCTGCAGTGGGACATAGTTAGGGTTACTGTACTGTGCTGACCAAACTGTTAGCTTTTCATTTACCTTGCAAACCGTGAATTGTTTGTTATTTTAGGTTATCCTCCTAACAGACATTAATGTCTCACTGCAAAATACGGGCCTACTAATATGGCCAACGGATATGGTATAGGGTTTAATTATAAGCTTTCCTTCTTTTTATTTCGTATAATTAATGTTCTCGGATAGTCCTTTAGTCGGTTTTTACGACACCCATGGGATGAGATGGGGTGTTGACATTGTATTCTTACTCTACCACTACCACACGGAGAAGGTTATAGTTTAACATTAATATTTGCTCCTTCCTTGGAGTTGAACCAATTCCCTTTGTCTCATGAAGGAGGCCCGTCCCTGCAATGAGACATGAATAAGCTGTTATGATAATAATGAATTTTAATTACTTAAAAGTCCTTTCAAAAGTTTAGCTTTATTAACCAAAAGTCTATGTTTTCTTTTGAATATCTTAAGAAAAGAAAAAAACACGTGACGTAAGTACATTTATCATAAAAAATATTGAAATAACTGAGTAAAGTTTTCTTTAAGAAATAATTAAGACCAACCTTCGTAATTGGAGAATAACAACCTCTTTGTTTAGGCATCCAAGCAACAGCCGAATCATTGTTTCCTTTGCCTAAAAAGTTTTTGTAAAAGAAAAATTATTTGACTTTATGAACAGGTTTTTTGAAGGTGAATGAAAGTTTTTACTGATTCTCGTTGTTTCATGGTTTTGTGGGTTACGCTCTTTTTCAAGTTATAAAGTTAATTAATTTTTGTTAACTACGAACTGGCTTTCTTTATAAATTACATATTTTTATTTAAATATACAGACAACTAAGAAAAAGGAACTAAGTATGTCTTAACATAGTTGAAAATCTACAGTGCTATTTGTAAAAAAAATAGGTAAGTTTATTTAAAAGAAAAATATTACGAATATTATTAATTTAAATATTAAATATAAAGTGCTTCTGTACACTTACAAAATATGCATCATGCATAGTATGCATGATCACTTACTAAACAATAGGTTTTTATTTATTTACACCTATTGATAAATAACTAAAAATTCTAAATAATAATATTTGTAGACTTGATTTACTCGTAGTTCACATTGCTAAGTATCTCTGTGGCATAGTACCTACACACAGCAATTAATCAAGCTAGACACTCATGTACCTTAATCCCTTGAAATAAGACACAATTTCAAATGAAAATGTTTAACTTGATGTGTTGCTGTGTGTACTTGGGTGCTATAGTAAAGGCTTCGATTTCCGATTTTATTGTGCTTTAACATAAACGTTTGCATTGGTCTGTGTGTTTTTACAAAAAAAAGTAAAAAGTATGTTTATCCAATCTGCATCCATTGTAGGTACTTACATACAATCTCTGATTGAATTAGGACTTCAAGGCGATGTGTTAGAAAAATAATAAGGGTGTACATGAGTTTGACCTACAAATTTTAACACGGGGCTTAACAGTATCTGTACTAAGCAGAAAGAAAGAAAAGAACATCGAAGAATACTCATCCGTTTAATTCCATGTACATAAATTATCACTTTTTAAACATTTTTCGTCATAAACCCTATCGGAACGAGTAGAGTAATCTCATGGATGACGTGTTTTTTTTATATATTCCTCAAACATTTACACAACGCCATCAAGTCCCAAACTAACCTACTTTACATATGGTTAATAAAAAACAGCTGATTTTGACAAGGTTTTTAATAAGTTATACCTTGTATTACAAATGCCCCATACTTATGTACTTACATCCTTCATGAATTATATTCTTATATGACATCACAAATTATCTAATTACCTATTGAAAGGCGATAATAGATGACCTATTTGTTCACATCCTCATAAAGATAAAACGCTAAGGAAAACGTTTTCTTCTAACACGGAGTTACATACCTGGCCATATTCGTAGAAATTGCTATTGCGATGATTACTAAATAATTGTACGATTATAGCTTGGCGCAAATTGGTCATTATTTATAAAGCTTGTTCCTTGTTGCACGAATGGCTACGTTTTTGTGATATGTGTCTAAGAGTTATGTATTATTTTTATTATGTATGTTGCGAGCAAGCAATAAAATATATTATTTATTGACTTCACACCTTGTTATATATGGATTAAAGTAAAAATGTTTTTGCTATTGGTAAATAACTTTACCAATAGCAAAAACATTTTTACAAACTGGTGTACTAACGTACACCAGTTTGTTTGGTACTAAAAGTGGTTAATATGGACATAACATGACTTGTGTTTAAATAGTAATTTTACCGTGCAAAACATTTTAGAAATAAATGGGATAATTCGTTTAGGGCACTAGATCGAATATTATTATAGTTTATAATGCATTGGAGTACCAAATTGCTTCAAAGAAATGTGCACAAAATAGTCAGTACCTACCTACAGTTCAGAAAGGCAAATTTTCTCTAGATTCATTTTCTCTTCATATGATCTCCTTTAATTTAGATACGGCAAGTCAGGTTATCTTAAAGAACATGGGCAGAAATATAATTATATTGTTTTAAAATATAAAAATTCATTATCTTAAATACTATTCATTTGATTATGGATGATAAGTGCCAATACGACGACGACTAAGTATTAATTTAAAAAATAATACTTATTATCTGTAAACTCCATACAAAAATTAAGTGAATAACAGAATGAAATTAATTTGTTTTCAAATGGTATGCAATGTCACGCGTAAAAAATATTATCATGTACGTAACATAACATAACATAATTTGGTAATGTATTTATTTATATCACATTTAGGATAGTTACAAATACAAATTATCTATTTTGTAGAAATTAAAATACTTAGTTAAAAAGACAATTAGGAACTGCATTTTCGGTCCGGTTGCTATGAAGTTTTGTTTGTTATAACCACAGATTTTTTTTTTTAAATAGGGTGATCACAGTGTGCATTTGTAAAAATGTTATGAAGTTTACTCTTCTATGTATTCTTTGGTGTTTTTGCGTATTTTGAAAAGATTAAATCCAAAAACCTTTGCTTCTACGACTTTTCTAATGAAAAAAATTACATTTTCAACAGGTTCAACAATTCATGCCTAATTTTTTACGTATTTTTTCACATTAACGACGCCTCTTTTGAGTACTACATAAAACAATTTTTGGAGCTCTGCCATCGTTCTTTAATATTTCTACTATGTTACTCGCAATATTTTGAACTTTAGCGAAATTTCTTCATATATTATACATAATCATAACTTCATAAAAGTTTTTGTGTATGATCAACAGTGTTTCGTGTATTTTAATGATTCATAAGCTTGCCACAACTTTTAACTCGATGTTACAAAATGAATTATTCTTGATATAAATTACATCCCACGCATTTTCGCACAACTCCTCAAACTTACAGGAGAACCGTGAACCGCAACCACTGCTGGGGAAAGTTACCGTCTTAGGGCTTGCAATAAATAAGTAATAAATATTTTTAAAGACATCTCTACACAGCACCATCTGTTCCCAAAGTAAGCTAGGCTTAACCTGCTTGTGTTATACGTAACAGAACAACGAATATTATTACTTATATACTTTTTTTTGTAAATACATACATAGAAACACTCAGACTAATGCAAACACAAACAAATATTTGCATTAAACGGGAATTAAACCCGAGACCTCTGCGTAGCAGTCATGTTGTATAACCATTACGCCACAGAAGTCGTCTATAAGTTTAATAAGGTACGAATTAGTAATGTTAGGAATCAAATGATCATACATACCATTGCAAGTAATATTCTTATATATATAACTAGCAAACCTGACAGACGTTGTCCTACGTATGATATTCAGCGCCATCTGCCGGGCTAATTTGTGAATCTAAACCATCCAGGGCGCCACTCAACGCATACAGAAAAATTCATTTAAACCGGGCAAGCCGTTTAGGAGGACTACAATGACATACACACGTACAGCAGAATCTATGTATCTATGTATTATATAAAGCTGAGGAGTTTGTTTGTTTGAACGCGCTAATCTCAGGAATTACTTATTTGATTTGAATTTTATTTATTTATTTTAACTTTATGCACAATTTACATTGTTGTACAATGGCGGGCTTAATGCCTTAAGGCATTTTCTTCCAGCCAACCTTTGGGTGATGCAGAGATAGTAAGGTAGTAGGTGCAGTAAGGTTAAGTTAATAATTTATTTTCAAAAATAAACATACATACTATAAAATATAAAAGGATACATATATATAATATATACAAGATCAAATATATAGATAATGAAGATAGAAGAAGATTATTCCGCTAATAAATCAGTGCAAAGTAGGCGAACCTTGGCTTTAAACCCAGCACGGTTCGTGGTCGTCCTGATTTCAAGAGGGAGGGCGTTCCACAGAAGAATGGACTGTACCATGAAAGAAGAGTGAACCATAGCAGAAGTATGAGAAGGACAAAGAAGAAGGAGATTATTTGTGGACCGAAGGTTCCTATTATGGCCAGAACAGAGGTATTGGAAATGGGGAGAGAGATAAGAAGGAGCATTAGGGGAGGTAAGCAGAGAGAAAAGCGTCGTGAGCGTACGAAGATTGCGTCTTTGACGTATAGTTAGCCACTTCAGTTCCTGACGATAATGTGAAACATGGTCATACTTTCGAAGATTAAAGACGAATCGAATGCAGTTATTCAGAAGTCGGTCCATTTTATTGAGCAGATCTGCATTCAGGTCGAGGTAGCACACATCACCATAGTCGATAAGAGGGAAAATTAAGGACTGCGCAAGCATTGCCTTGGTTTTGTGAGGTAGAAAATTTCTAAGACGATTCAGTGAACGTAGTGTACAGTCACGAGCAATAATATGTACACATTTTCGCATTTTGTAAACCAGTTATCTAAAGTTCTGCCAATCCAAAATTGAAAATTCGAAGATTAATTCAAAACTGTACGGAACCTCTTCTAAATTACGAATTCATTTTGATATTGTAATGTCTAGATAAACGTGCAGATAGTTTAGAAAATTTGAAAATGTGTACATATTATTGCTCGTGACTGTACCTGTTACCCTCTGACTTACGTTCTTGACTTGTGCTTGCCAATTTAGTGTAGAATCAAGATGTAATCCTAAATCTTTCACCTCGTTACTATAAGGTATAACACAACCATTAAATAAGATAGGTGGTATGGTAGCTATGTTGATCTTAGCTGTAAAATGAGAGCTCCCAATTATTATGGCCTGGCATTTATCGACATTAACTGACAGTCCGAATTTTAATGACCATTCTTGGAGGGCCAGAAGGTCTCTATTAACCGCATCGATAGCTTTGGCAAGGTGTTCCACCCTAGCTTGGGTATAAAGCTGCAAGTCGTCGGCATACAGATGATAGTCACACGTAAATTCTTTAGTCAGGAAGTTAATAAACAAAGAAAACAATAAAGGAGATAATATACCGCCTTGAGGCACACCAGCACTCAAACTACACCATGATGATGTAATTTCATCAATCCGAATTGACTGCTGACGACCTCGAAGATATGAGGAAAACCAATCCAATGCCACAGGTGAAGTCTTGAGATGGGAAAGAATAGAGATGAGAATATCATGGTTTACTGTGTTAAAAGCATTCGAGAAGTCTACGAGGACCAACACTGTTATCATGGCATCCTCGATGCCTGCTCTCACATCACCAGTCACTTTAAGAAGTGCTGAGACAGTGCTGTGCCCAGGTCTAAACCCAGACTGTAGTGGGGACAAAATATTATTTTGGTTTACAAAGCCGGCTAATAGTCTGTAGACCTCAGCCTCGAGTGCTTTCGACAAGAAAGGAAGAATGCTGATAGGACGAAAGTGTGAAACAAGTGTAGGATTTGAAATTTTTGGAAGAGGAAGAACGTAGGCTTGACGCCACTGAGATGGAAACTTACCCGAAAAAAGAGAGTGATTAAAGATATGGAGAATAGCAGGAAGTATTTGATCTATGATAGTGATAATCATATAGCGGCTGATAGCATCAACACCTAGAGCTTTAGATTTAATAGAAAGAATAGTTTTTTTGACTTCACCTGGTGCAAGTGGAGAAAAATGAAAGGGGACTGCATTGGAACAAGGTAAACCACGGATAAAGTCAGTGGTTTGCTTTACCGTGGCTGCTGCTGGGGTAACAATATTGACAAAGTGTCTATTGACATCGTCTACATTTATATTCCGCGGCAATTTCACTTGACGTGATTTCCCAATCCCAAGGGATTGGAGAAATTTCCATATGTTGACAGGAGAACTAGAATTAATGTTTTCATGGATGAGTCGGCGTTTGGCGTTGCGTATCAACTGGTTACACCTGTTTCTTGCAGCCTTAAATATGACCCAATTGGCGTCACAGCGATTTCTACGAAATTTGTTAAAGGCACGGTTCCTTCTCCCCATAGCCACCTTCACCTCATCGGTCATCCAATGCGCGGGGGGACGTTTGAGTTTAATTTTTTTGATGGGAGCATGTTTATCGTATAACTGTACCACGGTTGTGTTAAAAATGTCGACCATATCGTCAACAGATGTGGCCTCGGTCATAGGCGTCCAGTCTATTTTAGATGCATCGTCTTGCAGCTTGTGAATTTCTACACTCCCAAAACAACGCATGCGCAGGGTTTTGGCCTGGGATTTAGGGGGCTTTAGGTTGTAGGTGATGAAAATTAAATCATGGTGGGAAAAACCAGGTGCAGGATATTGGCCATGATGTAGGACTCGAGTAGGATCAGAGGTGAGGATTAAGCCCAGCCAAGTGTCCTCCCCATTCGGGTTGTGGTGAGTGGGTGTTAGAGGCAGAACGTGGAGGTTGGCGGACTCAATTATGGAAAGAAGTTTGTGGGAACGGGGTGAGCGACTGGAGACAAGATTCGTGTTGAAATCGCCCATGATAATGTGATCCACGTAATCAGACCCCAAGGATTCTAAAACCGACTCTAAGTCGGTGAAATAATTAGTTGTAGGAGGGCAGTAAACCACACCCAGAAGAATCTTTTTAACTCCAACCCAAACCTCGAGGAAAAGATACTCAGCAGAGGCAGAGTTTGATACCTGTGAGTCAGAAGAAATAATTATGTTATATAGAAAGCTACTGCGGATATAAATGGCAACCCCACCACCCCTCCTACCTATCCTATCGTTTCTGACTAGTACAAAACCGGGAAGGGGATAAACGACGGAGAGAAGATTGGGCTTAAGCCAGCTCTCAGAAACCAGGACGACATGAATGTTCGTATCAACAAAGGTATCCCACAAGTCGCTATAGTGGCTTGGAATACTCTGTGCGTTTATATGACAAACATTTAAATATTTATTATTAGTTTTGAAATGTTGACGCAATGTGTCACCAAGCGTGACACATTGCGCATTTTGATTTTAGGGTAGGGTTGACCATTTATCGAAGAAGGCTTTAGGCTACATAGCATTACGCTACGACAACAAAAATACAAATTTTAACTTTAGCCTGACCTATGGGCCTACTCAGAAGGCTCATGATCACGTGACATATTGTATTCTTACTTTTAATCGCCGCCCAGCTAAGTGAGCCCGGGTCAGCTAGTTCAGTATAAAAATACATGCCTATATCTACATTTTACATAGTATTATCTTTTATATCAATACAGTCAATCATTCATATACCAATACCGGAGGGTCGGGCCCCTGCGGAACTGAATTATCCCATTAGCAAACAGGATTGAAGTGATCAACGCGCGAAAATTTCTAACTTCCTCACTACACGGTTCCTGCCTAGCTAATGATGCGTTACAATTAAATATATTGTTAATTGCTTTTTATTATTATTAAAAGGTATCATCAAAACATCCCATTAATGTCCCACTGCAGGGACGGGCCTCCTTCCGTGACGGAGAAATACTTGGCCTACTAATATCACGCTAGCCAGACGGATTGGTATAGGATTTTATTTCAAGTTTTCCGTAGTTACGGTTAATTCCTTAGTCGGTTTTTACGACACCCATGGGATGAGATGGGGTGGTGACATATTGTATTTTTACTCCGTCACCACACGGATATGATAAGGATATGAAAAGGTATACATTATAATGTAGTTGGGCATTCACAAATACAACTACTGTTTATGCAACAAGATTTTCTTCTTTTAAAAAGACAACTCCCGTCGTCGCGTCGCGGATAATTTACTGGCATCAATTCAATGGACACAGAGGACATTCTTAAAGATCAGGGAAAATCATTTGAGTACTTCACAAAAAACCTTGCATGAGATGATTTTTTACGGTTTTTATTTTCCTTTCATTAAGAAAATATGCAAACTATTTCTTAGATGGCTTTTACGACACCCAAGGGGTGAAATGGGATGGCTAAATTATGTATTCTTACTCCGTCACCTCACGGAGAATTTACTTGCACAGATTTTGATAGTAATATACCTACTTACTCATTGTGTAAAAGTAATATTATAGTGATGTTTACACCAAGTCACGTTCTTCTTTAAATACACTTCGTTACACTGTAACAATTGCATAAGTTAAATCCCTTATTCAAATTCCAGACTTGTTTTTAACTAACTCCGGAAAGAGGAGGAGATTCTCGACTCGGTTGTAGTGATTTTTTAATGCGTGAGTCTTCAGAACAAAAAACATTGCTTAACCAATTAAATATTTTGAAATAATAATTATTTTAATACGAGTAGTCCATGTGCTGGCATTCAAGTAATACATAGACCCATTACTCATAAACGCCTCTTAAATCTAATCACTGTTTACCTGGCAAGATTTTTTTTTAATTGACTAAAATTTAAGAGGCGGTTATGAGTACGGGGGAGTGTTGCGTATAACCTCTTAGTCGGTTAAGACTAAGAAGGATGGTAAAGGTAAAGTCTAAGAAGGAATTCTTTCTTAATCCGACATATCTCGACTGTTCATGAAATATGGATTTTCAACGAATTTTAGGCGTTATATGTATGTACGTTTGTACTTCGTCTACGTACAAAGTACATACAGATCATTCAAGATTTTTTTTAAACGAATTGAACCTCTTACATACAAAACTAATTTCACAAAATTTTATTTACGAGAATTTACGTTTCAAACGGCACTTCAATAATAATTTCTTTTCCGAAGAGTTCAATCTTTCCTGGCTTATATCTCTTATAATATCTTGTTCTTTACAAAAATCCTAAGAAACTCTACAGAATTTAATTTTACATTCTTGGAGCTTCCTGACGTAGCTTTTGATTCCAACTCCTTGTAATAATTCTATAGGCACAGGCTTAAAGCCATAGCAAAATTTATATTGTTCTTAGAATTCCTTTATATGTTTTAATTTACAAGATAGCTATTTTTAAATATAATTTTGTAATCCGATTCTGTATCTACTATTTTAATATCATTGCCTACTTACTACAAAATATTTTTTATTGATGTTTGTCATGTATGTGGAAAACAAGCCCGAAAAAATATAACTATGAAACTTTTACCAAATACTAATGATGTGTACAAATCTATATGTCGCAGGGAAATGAGGAAATCAGGGATTTCACGAAATCCCTAGGGATATGACGAAATCTCGTTTGTACTAGAAAAGAAATGCTCATATTTTTGTTTGTAGGTAAAAAAATACAAGGATTTTAACTTCTATAGGTCAGGTTAGGTTAGAACTGTGACCACAATGCACGAGGCGAGCGAGCGAAGCGAGCGTGCAGCGGCAGCGGCCGCCGAAGTGCAAGGCATTTTCGTCATTTACCGGGATTTCTTGATATTTCTAGTGATTTCGTGAAAACCCTGGTTTCCTCATTTCCCTGCGACATATATATAAAACTCAAAGGTGACTGACATAGTGATCTATCAACGCACAGCCCAAACCGCTGGAGGGATCTGGCTGAAATTCGGCATGCAGGTTGATGTTATGACGTAGGCATCCGCTAAGAAAGGATTTTGATGAATTCTAACCCCAAAGGGATAAAATAGGGGGTGAAAGTTAGTATGAAACTTTGTCAGTTTCAAACTGATCAGGCTGAGACTTTGCATGCATATAGCTACTATGACGTTGGCACCGCCTTAGAAAGTACTTTTATAAATTCTACCCCCAAAGGGATAAAATAAGGTGATAGTTTGTATAAAACTATGTCAGTTTTCAACCGATCGGGCTGAGACTTTGCTTGCATACAGCTACTATGACGAAAACACCTTTTTAGAAAGGACTTTGATAAATTCTACCCAAAAGGGGATAAAATATGTAATGAAAGTTTGTATGAAACTTTGTCATTTTCGAACCGATCGAGCTGAGACTTTGCATGCATATAGCTACTAGGACGTTGGCAACCCCTTAGAAAGGACTTTTATAAATTCTACCCCCAAGGGGATAAAATAAGCGATGAAAGTTTGTATGAAACTTGATCAGTTTCAAACCGATCGGGCTGAGACTTAGCTTGCATTTAGCTACTATGACGAAGACACCCTTTTAGAAAAGACTTTGATAAATTCTACCCCCAAGGGGATAAAATAGGTGATGAAAGTTTGTATGAAACTTTGTCAGTTTTCAACCGATCGGGCTAAGACTTTGCTTGCATACAGCTACTATAACAAAGACACCTTTTTAGAAAGGACTTTGATAAATTCTACCCCCAAGGGGATAAAATACGTAATTAAAGTTTATATGAAACTTTGTCATTTTCAAACCGATCGAGCTGAGACTTTGCATGCATATAGCTACTAGGACGTTGGCAACCCCTTAGAAAGGACTTTTATAAACTCTACCCCCAAGGGGATAAAATAAGCGATGAAAGTTTGTATAAAACTTTGTCAGTTTCAAACCGATCGGGCTGAGACTTTGCTTGCATACAGCTACTATGACGAAGACACTCTTTTAGAAAGGACTTTGATAAATTCTACCCCCAAAGGGATAAAATAGTTGATGAAAGTTTGTATGAAACTTTGTCATTTTCAAACCGATCGAGCTGAGACTTTGCATGCATATAGCTACTAGGACGTTGGCAACCCCTTAGCACTGCAAGGATTTTTATAAATTCTAGCCCCAAGGCTATAAAATAAGCGATGAAAGTTTGAATGAAACTTGGTCGATCGGGCTGAGACTTTGCTTGCATTTAGCTACGTAGGCCCTCCTTTAGAAAGGATTTTGATAAATTCCACCTTTAAGGAAATAAAATAGGGATTAAAAGTTTGTATAAATCTTCTTAGATTTTCGACTGGTTAAACTAAAATTAAAGATTTGAGCTACTCTGATGAATTAATGGAGAAGTTGAAGAATGTAATGACATCCTTATTGCTGGTGACGGTGCATGTTGGTTTCGTATCTATCTTATTTTATGTACGGAACACAGATAGAGCAATAGAGGTGCGTTCAGACATTGTCAGAAATGTGGTACGAGGTTCGTGACTGCAACTAAAAGCTTAAAAGTTACATCGCAATAAAGTGGAAGCCACTATATTAACTGGGTGTGCGAAATGTGCAGTTGTTTTAATATCACTATTCCCATACCGAATATTATTCACGTTCAAATTTAAACGATTACAGTTTCCCCTAAAAGTCTGTAACAATAAATAAGTCTTAGGTGCAAACTCTAAAATTTGTGGGGATTGACTTGAGAGTACATTGCTTATCTCATGGACTGCAAGTTTTATGTTGTTTGCTCAGGAGTAAATTCTCCCAATATCTTAATAGTTTTAGCGCCTAATGACAGATTTGTTAGTTAATAAAAATATTGTATACAAAGAAATTTTGTAGGCCCCTTATTTATACACACGCTATACAAAAAATTAGCTTAATTAATAATAATACTTCTGAACGCGAGCGAAGCTGCGGGCAAAAGCTAGTCTATACATATAAATAAAATTGGAGTGTCTGTTTGTAACATGAAATCACCGGTTTTTAACTACTTAGTTGCACATCAATGTATACACAATGCCAATGCCGAAAATCACAATTAATTTTTTTTGTCTGTCTGTCTATCTGTTTGTTTCGGCTAATCTCCGAAGATCTAATCCAAACTCTGGGTGAAATTGGCTAGTAAAAGTCCTTGTCCTATTTTGTCCAATAATAAAGTAAATATCCTCTTCTTTTATTACCCTTTGTTCAATACACGAATATAAACAAAGGCGAGCTTTAACCACAGTTCAAGTACGTAAGCTATTTATGAAAAGTAAGGTCCGATTGAAAAGTGTGTCGCCACAACTTTATTGCGCTGTTGTGGACAGGATAGGAAAGGACAACTTGGAGATAGCGGGACCTCGTTGCGGAATTCCGGATCGGGATGCAGTTGGGGTTTGGTTTAAGTTATATGCTTTCTGTATTATTATTTAATTTATACCTTCTCCGTGTGGTGACGGAGTAAGAATACAATATGTCACCACCCCATCTCATCCCAAGGGTGTCGTAACAAGCGACTATTAGTGAATATTATTTTTACGAAATTCAAAATAAAAGGCTGCAAGAGGCTTTTGGTAGAATCATAACGTTTTTGTTGAAAAGAGTTTATAGCTTGATACTTTAAATAGTATTTAATAAAACATACCATATCTAAAAGATGTGAGTTATATCAGACGTTTAAGGGTCGTAGCACATATAACGTAACGTAAACGGATCGGCACCGTATTAACTCGAGCCGTTCAGTATTATTTGTATGAAACTCCCTAATACAACGCACACTAATCGTAATCATAACTTAATCGGATTTTTTAAGTTTGACACCGATAAAAAAGACGAGGCGGTGCCGATCCGTTTACGTTACGTTATATGCGCTACGACCCTTATTCTTCTTCTATTTATTCCACTGGATATTTTGTATTCTTCATTATAAAAATTGACTAAACTCTACTTATACTTATCTAATTGCCTATCGTTAGCTGAAAGAATCCACAAAAATCCCACAAAGGCCTGGCTTTTACTTGATTGACAACCGTGGATTTTAGTACTAGATCAATCAAGTTGATAATCCCAATCAATCAAGTTCATCTATCGTCGAATTTGCCCCGATTAGTGCCACAACACTATTAGTTTGGGGTATCGTTTACTTTTCAAAGACCCACGATACCCGTGGTTGTATCGTCAGGGGTATCGTGGGTCCGTAGGGTTTACAACGTAAAATTTTATCAGATATACTGGTCTTCAAAAATTACCGCAACTTGTACCACACAAACTTAGAAATACAGGAGCCAAATGCGAAATGCCAAATGCAACCTCAAATTCTGTACCTACTTATAAACTGATGCAGTTTAACAGTAACGCACGGTATCTGATTCAATTAATCGGAGATTTGGAGATAATAAATGTAACGTGGATATAGAACATGCCTCATAGTAATTGAAAATAAATTAGATTAGGAGACATGACGTTTTATAATACGCAGTGCAAACATTACCGACATTGCTTGTTTACTCTCGATAATTAACTCTTTCGTTCTATCATAACAGCCCAATTATGTCCCACTGCTGGAACGGGCCTCCTCCCGTGACGGAGCGACACTGGGCCTACTAATACCACGCTGGCCAGACGGATTGGTGTAGGGTTTAATTTCAAGTTTTCCTTCTTTTTATTTCGTAAAGATAATATTCACGGATAGTCCCTTAGTCGGTTTTTACGACACCCACGGGATGCGATGGGGTGGTGACATATTGTATTCTTACTCCTTCACCACGCGGAGGATATAGAACATGCCTCGTAGTAATCGAAAATAAATTAGATTAGGAGACATGACATTTTATAATACGCAGTGCAAACATTACCGACATTTGGACACTCTCAATAATTAACTGTTTCGATCTATTAATAACTGTGTACTGAACTGTGTATTGAATTAATAACTGTGTATTGAAAAGATAAATGTATTTTATAAGTTATGTTAGGGGCGATGGCACAATATCATTGATTTTAATTCATGTAGGCAAATTTTTTTCAAGCATTAAATTCATCAAGATGTTTAAATAAAATCATTCTAGCTGTGGTAGTTTCTTTTGAAAAGTTAGGATGTCTCCTAAAAGCGGACAGAGAGACATCCTAACTTTTTCGAAAGAAAGCTTAAAGGCACAGCACTAGGACAGAACTTCACATACCACTAACATGAAAAGCCCATGTTTCATGGTTCAAAAAAGATTAATAATTATGCAACCTACTTTATGAAACATTAAACAGTAACTTGGCTTTTGATATATTGCTCAAGATGTTTTGTCAAAACGAGCCCTGATCGGTTCAAACAGTTACATAAAGTAGAACCATGGAATAAGAGAGTCAATTTAACGTCATGCGGAAACATTTTTTGGGACAATTCTATTCTGTTTGAATTATATTATATTCAAGATTCCAGAAGTTTTAGATCTTGTCTTGTCCCTTTGTGAAAATGAAAAAATTAAATTCTTATTATTTGCATAAAACATGAACCTCGTCCTTTCTAGCGGATAAAGGATAGAATGATGACTCAGGATTTCATAAACAAAGACTTTTATCTTCATACTATTGACATAGTGAAGAATAATAATAAAGTAAGATATCTTTTCATCATCATAATTATCATACTCGTAACAGCCCATTAATGTCCCACTGCAGGGACGGGCCTCCTCCCGTGACGGAGCGATACTTGGCCTACTAATACCACGCTGGCCAGACGGATTGGTATAGGGTTTAATTTCAAGTTTTCCTTCTTTTTATTTCGTAAAGATATCACCGAGAATTGACATAGTGAAGAATAATAATAAATTAAGGTATCCTTTACTTATCTGTATATCTGCTCCTGTGAATGCACGAAGGTCGATAAACACCTTTTTATTCTCGTACTTGAAAAAATAATAATCTTATCAATTCATTGAAAATAAGCTGCTATGAAAATATGCAGCATCTTTATGCTCGTAATATGTGATAACGAAAAGTGAAACAACGAATACCACGACCCTGTAAGTTTACTATCGTGGTGGCGTGCATTCGTTGTTACGTGATTTGTTGTAGTAAACTTACGGGGTCGTGGTATTCGTTGTTCCACTTTTCGCCCCCATTTCACCCCTTAAGATCAAACCTTGTGTCGCAGGGCTTCTACAGACATAAAATTAACGTCCAGGAATCCCATCCAGACTAATACAATTATTT
Organism: Schrankia costaestrigalis; assembly: GCA_905475405.1. Lineage (NCBI taxonomy): Eukaryota > Metazoa > Arthropoda > Insecta > Lepidoptera > Erebidae > Schrankia > Schrankia costaestrigalis. The sequence continues at coordinate 8,124,853 of FR997843.1, read as the reverse complement.
GTGGATCAACCCCACAAATGCGTGGGATTCGAGCTCGTGACCTCGTTTACGACACTTTTACGACAACTTTTGCAGCAAAATTGCTAGCGAGGCAGTTTATTGAATTCGGTCTAGTACAATAATCAGCATTTATTTATCACATTATCCGTGTGGTGACGGAGTAAGAATACAATATGTCACTACCTCATCTCATCCCATAGGTGTCGTAGAAACCGACTAAGGGAGTATCTGTGAATATTACCTTTACATAGAAAGAACTTGAAATTAAACCCTATACCAATCCGTCTGGCCAGCGTGGTATTAGTAGGCCAAGTATCCCTCCGTCACGCGAGGAGGCCCGTCCCTGCAGTGGGACATAAGGGACTGTTATGATGATTTATCATATTCGACAAAATTGCAGATTTTTTTTTATTCTGCAATTTTGTCTAATATGATAAATCCTCCAATTATTTCCATTTTACGCGCCGTCCAGCACTACTTGCACCATCTACTGTTCAAGTCATCTGTCCATCACTATGTCTCAATTGGATCCTAAGAAGTGAAAGAGATTTCACAATACCAACCAGTCCAGTTGTTTGATGCTGAATTGATGAAACTGTATTTGCACTAAAGCAAAACAGTTGAGACGGCACGGGATATGTAAATCTTCTCGCCATCCTAACTTCCTATAAACAAGGAACACCGTGATTGGTAAACCGCTAAAATAAGTTATCTTTGGTATAATAATAAAGTCATTTTCGAAATTGGAAAAATGTTTCATTTCTTGTGCATAGAAAACAACATTAAAACAACGACATATTCAATTGAAATAGTGTAATTTTACAATTTCTAAGTCAAATAAAATACATATATTTAATCATTTAATCCTAGGGATTACAAAAATAAGTATTCATATAACATTTTATTAAAAAATATATTTTTAATTAGCTTCTATTTCATTACCCATATGTACTATGAAATATTATTCATAGACAATAATGAATAGATTTATTATTTTATTATTCTAAAGGTATATTTACAATGACGATAAAGTTAAAGTACTTTCACATTTATATGGAAGACTTATAATTTAATTGACTATTATAGATGAATTAAAAGTAAGTCTTAAATTATGTCATGTTTAAAAATAGCTACCGTAAAGATGTTTAGCACATGACGAACTTAACATTTAAATAAAAATACAAGTGGAAAATTGAGTTTATTTAAAAAAATATATTTACTTAAAATAAAGTTCTTTATTTTAATTTACAATTATTATATTCTGATTTAATTTTATTGTCACTACATCAGGTAACTATTTGAAAACCGAGTAATTTGTTCGCTTTACTATTTATGAATAATTAAATATAATAATGAATAATTATTGAATAAAATGTAGCAACCGGATGAAAATACGCGACTTAAATTTTCTTCGCTACATACTTTATGTTGTAGAGTGATTGGATAGCATAGGTGTAATAATCATAGCACTTTTAAACAAAATTACTGAATTCCACAAATAACTTTTATTGTAACATTTTAATTACATTGTAAAACAATAAACCTATAGTTTTTGACGTACAGTTAAGAGTAAAATCACCTGACGTATCCAATCTTTTGTTCTTTAGCATCTCAGTGAGTTAAATAATGTTAATAACTCATAACAAAGTAAATTCATGGATAAAATAGTAGTCAATATACGTAAAAGGTAACACAATATTTTGGTATTCCGGTCACCCTGTCATAAACTATCAAATTGTAATATAATACTACTAAGAAATATATATTCACGTATTATAAGACGGCGACCAGTATTATTGGCACAAGTGTAATAATATATAATATATTACAAAATCATAATAAGATGAATATGATAAATAAATAATTGAAATAATATTACTGAGAGTATTATGTATCAAATTTGTTAAGTTTGTTTACAAATATTTCAGTAAAATGTAAAATTAAAACTAAAATGTATTCTTTTTAAAGTAAATCAAAGCCACGAGATTTCTTTTTTATTCCATAAGTATGCACCACAGCAATATGCATTAATATTAAATATACGTACATATTAATACAAATAAGTACAAAGTAATAGAACCATAATAATAGTTATTAATATTGCACTAATTTAATATGAAATAATAATGTGACGATTTACTATAAAATGAAATAATAATAATTAACATAGATTAACAAATTGAGACTTTAATAGATTATAATTTAATATTTACAAATTATACAGTGATATTCAAAGCTTTAATTATTTATTTAAAATTAATAATATAAAAAAAAAGTTGTTTAATTCGATTATCAAAAATTAAATTCTTTGAACAACACTATCAGTCGCCTGGCAACAGGCAAGAGCTAACATCTAAAATAATGGCATTTTAAACTTTCAACTGTACTTGGAACAATCATTGTACTCCTGAGAAAACAGTTTACTTGATCAATACGAGATGTTCTTAATAAATGACTCTTCTTTGACTTTACCAGTGATATTATCATATATCATTTTCATCATCGTCGTATGCATCACAGTTAAAGTTTCAAAGATGCAATAACCTGAATGATCTCAGTTCCTTATACTTCATTTACTGCTCCATATAAAGCTAAGCGGCTTGGCCTATGCCTAATTGGACATCAGCATTTATATAGTAATTATAAGTAGGTATGAATAATTAGAAGTTATTGTCCCATCCAGACAGGTCATCCGGTGGCGGTTCGTCTGCATCGGGGGGGTACTGATCGAAGTTGTGTGTGTCGATCGGGTTCTTGACTACAGGAGTTATTGGAGGCTCCAATGACCGCTGTGCTAGGCCTTCCCAGTTGAAACCGTCGAACCACCTGAGAAATACGAGAAAAAACATGAATAAGCGTTTGTTTGTTGATCCGTTAATAATCTAGTTAAAATTTAACTGTTAGTTTTCTATTACTTCCGATGTAGACCCGTTTCTAATACGGTAGTGCTGGTAAGAAATATTTATATAATTTATAGCTTTCTTTATAATAATATGTTTAGATAGCTAACCAACACTGATTTATATATGACGGCGCATCAGCAGCGCCATCTGTTTTTTTTCATATCGGAATGAGAATGACTGTGGCCAATACATGTCATTCTGACGGAGCGTCGTCGTGTCGATGGAGAGCGCAGCCATTTTTAGAACAGTCTGGTTCTGAACAGCGTGCGCGAGACATCCCCGACGAATCGTCTTTATTCCGTGTGATCATGCTGAGTTTTGCCTAGTTTATGATTGTGTTAAAATTAATTAAGATTCTACCGCGTGCAAATCAATCGATTTCGGGAAATAATTAAGTTTAAGCCATTTTCTATAAATCACGTTATAACGTTATAATTACGATTAAAATAAGCAAGGCTTCAACATTAAAGAACTTTCGATTGTGCGTTTAGTTGCTACGACTTTTATTGTGCCGATATACCTACCCGAAGCGCCATGGCCGATCCTAATATTAATGAGGGACAGTCGACATATATGTACATCAAACGAATATATTATTGCATATAGTCTTCATAGTACAGTTTGCACTAGCTAAACAAGCTGCACCCCTACTTTAGCAAATTGATTTATTATATTTTTTTCTAATAATCTCTGTCTTACCATACCCAAAGTATGGAATGGGTATTGGTAAGTGGTAATTCCCTTACAATACAGAGTGGTTAATTTAAATCGGTAGCTGGGTACAGTATCTTTTACAAATATCTTTTTATCAAAACCGGTGACATGGTTCCTAAGAACAAATCTTCGTGTGACTTATAGTTTAAGAATTTCCCATACTGACCGATTTGAATCAGCCATCCTGTATATCTTATCAATTAAAAGACCGACTTTCCCATAACCCAAAGCATATTCCTGATCTCTCTTACACAAACAATAAAGCTTAAAATACAAAACGAAATCTTACTTGTGTTTCTGAATCTCCGTTATTCCACCTCGCTGGTACCCCAGCCTTTCAGCCGGATTATCTCGGCACAGCTTCTTGATCAGATTGGCAGCATTCCTGGTGATGCAGCGAGGGAATTCCACTGCATCGATACCCTTCAAGATCTTGTTGTATGTCTTCATGGGGTCCGTGCCGGTGAACGGTGGTGAACCAGTGAGGAGTTCAAACATGAGAACACCTGGAATTTAAAAAAGGATTTGACTGTAGTAATTTGTATGATAATTATGTTCTTTTTCGAATACGTGGATATTATATGTTTCAGTACGTAGAGTTCCCTCATTTAAGGGTTCTTAAAAAGTAATTTAAATAAAATTGTAATATGCAGAGGCTTTGGGCAGCGACAGCCTGGTATAGGTGTATAAAAGTCGAGGAATGAGGAATATTGCTTGAAATAATAACCTTTGGAGGCCTATGTTCAGTGTTCATGTTCAGCAGTCACCATACTTCATTATAAATATGAACCAAAATGAGCCGTTTAAAAAGTAAAGAATTAAAGGGTTGATGTGATGCTGTTTACACGTAACACAATACTATCATAAAATAATAAATGGCTATATTTAAAATAGTTTATGAATAAAAACTGAATGTAGAATCAATGATTCTAAGCTGGTCACGGTCAGATGTAATAGTTGTGTAACAATTATGCTTTAACATTGTATAATTCGAACGAAACTTGGCATCAACACTAATTTAGAAAGGAGTATGACCTTGTTTGATAGACGTAAAGTCAAATCTGGACTTGCATTATGCATTTGTTGGTTAACATAATATTACGAAACAATAAGATATATTTTATGTAAAACGTGCTGGTAAAAACGTGAAGGCCATTAGGATAAGGCTATTTATTATATGCATTTAAAACTGTACAGCTTAATTTGACAAATATCTAACGCGCTGTCCATAATACCAATAATTCTTGTTACTGCAGAAAATTTTGTAATTATTTTGTTCAGAAATTGATGAATTTTTAACGATTTCAAGGTACGAGAATTGACATAATGGTTAAGATAATGTTATCTAGCTTCAGAGACTCTTCTCTCAAGGCTACCTCCACGCTAGTCATGTTCGTCTTTACAAGAAGACTCCTCTTATACATCCGAAGATGGCTACAGTGAAGGTTATTGCCTTGTTGTAGCTCTTGCAACGATTGCATCATAATACAAGTCCATTAAAGTCCTACTGGAGGGACGGGCCTCTTCCCTTGACGAAGAGATACTTGGCCTACTAATACTACGCTGGTCAAACGGATTGGTATATGGTTTAATTTAAATTTCTCTTCTTCGGAGAGTGGTGTAACGATTGCGTTTACACAAAGTATTTGTTCCAAGAAAAGAAAAGATAAAATTAAGATTGACAGCACTCCAGTTTGAATTTCGAAACAGTTTAGTTATGTAGCATTACAATTCCTTACCTAAAGACCAGTAGTCCGCACTAATATCGTGTCCTCTATTCATAATAACTTCAGGCGCTACGTACTCAGGTGTACCACAGAACGTCCAAGTCTTGCGACTGGCTTGCAGCTTCTTTGAAAAACCAAAGTCTACCAATTTGACGTAACCTTTTGAGTCTAGTAGCAAGTTTTCCGGTTTTAGATCTCTGAAATTGAAAGGAAATATTTTAGGTTAATTTACCTAGTTATTTTGTAATGAGCAAACAGCAATATCTCTCTTAAAGATGAGAAAATGATCAAATAATTACGAAGTTATAACAGAACAATGTTCAGTTCAGTTGAATTCAGTTCATATATTTCTCAATGTAATATTTTACAAAATAACAACTTATTGACGTTACTTTAAATCTACTTAATCTAAGTTTACATATTAAAGTTTTTCAAACTTTACCACCACTTCCAAGGCGCTAGTAGAGAAGAAGCGGCGTAACGAACTCTATAGCTGTCGTTTTAGACATCTATAATTTTACAACATTGTAACTGTAATAAGGTGCTGGAACCATTGTATACCTTATAAAAACTAAGGATTATACTAAATGATCAATATAAATTTTTAATACTTATCTTAACCTAGAAAGAATCGTCTTGTAGGTAGTATATAAAAGTGGTGGTAAAAACATTTATAAAGTTTTCTGGTAATAAAAACGTCGCTCAATTTATTAATTTTACTGACATTTTATAGTTTCATGTATTTCATATAGCAAGTGTTTTAAGTATAGGTAATGCTTGGACCTATGACTATAGAAAGAAAGAAAGAAAACACATTTATACTGATATATGAATACATCTATACTGATAATATTTCTCACAAAGCTAAACAGTTTAGTATAATGTGAGAAATATTAATTGTTGTGTCTCCATATTAGTCCACTTTACGTCACTATATAAACACTTTATAGTTACGTACCTGTAAATAATATTACGAGAGTGTAGGTAGTGGAAGGCCTCGACTACACAGGCTGTGTAGAATCTTGTGGTTGAATCGTCAAATTGACCTGAAATTTAAAAACATAATATTTAAAATACCATTGTATTGGGCATTCTATTGAAACGCAGAAGATTGGGGTTACTGTATAATGTAAATTATTCATGTTTATCTACACAAAAAAGGACATTGAGTGGTTATCGTATTTATTGGTATAGGGTTTAATTTTAAGTTTTCCTTCTTTTTATTTCGTAAAGATAATATTGACGGATAGTCCCTTAGTCAGTTTTTACGACACCCATGGGATGAGATGGGGTGGTGACATATTGTATTCTTACTCCGTCACTACACGGAGGTATATTTTTATAAATGTGTTTAATTATTATTGTGATCCACAAATTGTTGTAATAAGCTTGGTTGTTCATGTTGTCCTTAAAATTTCTCTAGTGCGGGAGTTGAATTAAAAAAAATTGTAATAAGACACATGAAAGCAGCCTAAAGCTCGTCAATATTAGGTTGTGCGATTAATAAAGTATGATAACTTACCTCTATCTCTTAAAATAGTCCACAACTCTCCTCCAAGGCAAGTCTCCATCAGCATATACAAGTATTTACGATCTTTGAACGTCTTATAAAGTTTAACAATGAATTCGCAATTCATTTCTGACATTATCTCTTTCTCAGACATTATGTGCTGCTGTTGTCTTGTCTCAACGATCTGGGCCTTCTTCATTTGTTTCAAGGCGAACGACCGGTTTGAATCTCCTTGGATTTGAACTAGTTCCACACGACCGAATCCACCAATACCCAATGTTGCGATGATGCGAAGATCTGATAGACGTAAGTTGGCGAATTCTTCGTTTAATCTGGAATTGTGAATATGGAGATTAGGTTTCAATTGTAAAATATTGGTAAATTACTATACAATGAAATTGGTGATTAAATTTAGCAAAATTGACCTCAGTGTTTATAACTTTTAAACTATCGCGTTTCATTATTATAAATATTATATAAACGGGATAAAATAAAGGTAAATAAAATGCGCGTTAATATCCCGTTTATATAATATTTATGACCTTAGTGTTTATAAAATGAGATAACAAGTAGTGTATATTTTGAGCTGGTAAGTTCCACTTCTAAAGATTTGATTTCGTTAAAGGTGTCAAAAATGAAACTATCAAATATGAATGCCTTGAGGTCCTTAGCAATTAAAAAGACATAAGCCGTTTAATACAGAAGCTCGAGCAAAGTCTACCATCTGTTCTAACATAATCAAGTATTCAAATAATAAGTTTTCTACAAATTATCTAATACCTAACTTGAAAGTTGAAAGTGCCTATTAAACTCTATGAATATCGTTATTAGTCGGATACATAAATTATTTTTTATAGCTTTCCTAACAATACTGTCTTAGGCTAGTGTCTGATTTAGTATTCTAATTAAAATCACTAAATATTTAGTTAAAGTTGCACTATTCTTTCTGCAATAATTGTTAAATTTTTCCTGATTCCAATAAAGTCTAACTATTTTTTTTAATTATGATAGACAATACGTTCAAACATTTTATGGAACCTTTTTTATGTAATTAACAATGACATATTGATTTATTATTACAATAACGTTAATCATATCTAAAGTATGTAATCAAAATCCAGTTTCATAAGCAAAAAGGTAACTTATAAAAACAACAATAACTTTCTTATCAAAACTAATTGAAATGTCATCAGTTTTTGCGGTGAGCTCATTACGAGTTACCGAGATGGGCCTATTGTCTGCACTCTAACCATCGCCGTCTTAAATGTAAAAACGCGAGAACACATAATTGTAATCGCTCAATGCGACCGCAAACATTATTTTCTACACCAAAGAGAAAATTTTAATAACAGATTTACTTATACTACGTTTCATTAAATTCGACATTGATGGAAAGAAAGTTACAAAATACATTTTAATACAACTTACCAAATTATAAGATCCGTGTAGTTAGCATCGAAAAGAAATCAAATTGAAGTTTATTTGGCAAAACGTTATTAGCAGATACGATTTCATATGATGAGTCATATGGGTTTAGTAAAAGAAACAAAATTAAATATGGAAGTAAAAAATGAACCAAGAATAGGAAATACTATAAATAGAACGTTATACATGACTAAAGTTAATAGATCTTATCTTAGATTGTCAGAAAAAAGAAAATTTGACAACAAACTCAATACCAGCATGTCAATTCTCGTACATAAAATTCGGTTAAGTTAACTTTTAGTTGTCAAATTGTCACACTCTAAATAAAACTTTAACACGACCACAAAAGAATACAATTGCAATAGCAAAAACATGACAACTAAAAGTGAACTTAACCGAATTTTAGGTACGAGAATTGACATGCTGTTTAAACTTTGTAGTGATTATAAAATGGCAAGCCAACAATCCCATAGATTATAATGGTTGCGTTGTTTAATGTACATTGTTATTACATCTGCTTTAGTTTTGGATGTGTGAACTTGACATAGGAAGCTCCCAGGCAATGATCTCATACCGATTATGTTAAAACAATATGCTTAATTATAATAACAATTGTACGCTGGTGTATTTTTATGCGTTTAAAATCATTGTTACATTCGTTTATGTACTTACGTATCTATAACTGTCTAACTTTTCTATCATTTAATTATTTAAAAGCTGGCAGTTTTTGAAAATGAAAATCATAAACTCTTTAGTAAACTAAACAGTTCATATTTCAAAATTTTGAATGAAAGGAAATTGTTAGATAGCTTATAATGATTAAGAGGATTAAGGTTTGAAGAAGAATTGTTTTATACGTAATAAGTAGTTAATAATAATGCCCGTCCCTGCAGTGGGACATTAATGGGCTGTTATGATGATGATTATGATGAAGTAGTTAATAAAGAGGAAGAGACGGAAGAGAAAAGTTTAAACTGGTAAAAAAAAAAAAAAAAAAGTAAATTTAGACATGTTACGTAAAGTGTAAAATGTAATGTCTAACCTCGCTCTGCTTTCGCCTTCATCTTTGTATTTGGTGCGAATCTCGTCCAGGGTCGATATCAGCTGGTTGAACGTTTCTCGATCGATGACGAGGCATGTAGTGCCCTCTGGTGTGTCGCAGACAATGTTAGCCGTTCGAAGATCGTCTCTGAAAAGTTTAAAAACAACATAAGTATATCTTTTCTTTAAACAAAACAAACAACTGCAGGCTCGCCCTGTGTCACGGGTATTTTTATAGAAATGACGCAAAGTACGCAAAACGCAAAGTACATTCAGGTTCAGGAGAATCATTTAAGGATCACACAAATAATTGTCTTGCGTGGGATTCAAACCCGCGACGTAGTGCACGGCAGCCGCATGCACGAACGTTTTGATACCAAAAAAGCAGTTTAATACAAAAAAGCCGCTAAGGTAGTGTAATACTAAATAACAGACACAATGTTTGTCCAGTATGAGTCAGCATAGCATTCAATGGAAAACACACATAATTACTGACGACAAATTACCTTGACCAACGTTAAAACTAAACTTAACAGATAAGTTTGCATTAACAACACATGTTTACGTGCTACGTCTTATACATATTATATTGACAATCAACATGATTGTTTAGAAAGCTTACCCTTGCAATGCCTTCTCGCCGAAGAAATCGCCTTTCGTGAGAGTTCTTATAAACTTCTCATCGTTGCTGTTAGGTAGTTTCTGAGTCACTTTCACCTGAAATACAAAGAAACAATAACAATAAACCTCTATTATACAAAAGTATGAATATATAAAAATATTTTGTAATATTATAACATAACGAGTTTAATAATCATTATCAAAATCATTAACGTGACGTCGAACCATTTAAATAATAACAGGTCCAACGAGATTATTATCGTCACTATAAAAAATGTGAAACTGGCTTTTAGAATTCATCGAAAGTTGTCATTAAAATGCGAGTGGAAACAAAAAGTAAGGCACACGAACGATATACAAACATTCTCTCCGTAATATGTTAAGTAATTTACTCACTAGCGTATAATTACTGCTTCCGTTAGTAAAATAACTAATTAGATAATCTAATGGAAGGGAAGTTGTAAATTGTGTACGTTGGACATTAATCTTAAAAGAAAATAAAGTGATGAGAAGTAATCTAGGTGAAATTACCGATAATGTGTTCATGTCCCTACATATAACAGTAATAACTAATAATGGTACAATAAAATTGAACAGGAACTAAGGTAGTGTAACAAATCAGTATGAACTTAATAAATGTTCAATGAAGCGTAAAAACAATGACTATTGAAGCCGAAATATTAACACCTAACAAAGAATTGAACGCTTGAGCGTATTTTTTACGTAAAGTTATTTTTAGTTTTTGCGAATACTATTTACAAACAAGTGACACATTCAGTGTATAAAAAGACAACGACTTGCATGTGACGCAAGCGAAAAAACTTTATCCGATTTAGAATGACAGGAAATGACTTAATAACAGATAGTATAAAAATGTTAACTGTAAAGGTAAAAAAGCTATAATAAGCTATAATGGAGATAAAGATAGATGAGATAACAGCTATTGAAAGAGTTGAGATAACGAAACTGAGTTTAAGAACAGACGATGAAGTCATCCGGATAATTTGCAAAGAAACAAATAAAACGCCAAATAAAACAGAAATAACTGATCATTGAGTGGAACGAATGATTTATCTGTCTAATTCCGCACGTTAAAGATAATACGGTACTTTTTTATTTGAATTGCACAGGACTTTATTTAATTGCATGATCATGTGAAGATTTCTTCGTATTATAATTGATTTTGAATATTCTTTGTGCAATTTTGTATTGGTTTATTAGAAATGATAATGATTACATGGTGTTTAATCTTTTTATGTCGCCTGGTGCGGTATGGTATGGGAATGGTAAGCAGTTGCAGCAGCATGTGGACAAATGCAACATCAAAGGTGTCATGTGCTAGTTATCGATATTGAAAAAGTTTTGACTCATCTTTTGAAGGACCGCGTTCTATATTTTTACAGACTGGTCGTGAGATAAAATACAGCATAGTAGTAATGTTATGTTTTTAAATGTTAGTCTTATTGTTTAAATGGTACATTTAAAACATTTCATTATGACAATGAGAACGATCGTCTAAAATACATTGAGGAAGTACGAAGTAGCATTGTATTTGCAAGTTATATTTCTATGAAAATGCAATGCAAGTTACACTAGAAAAATTACTTCACAAACTATGAACGTTTGAATGTTACAAAAAACTATCAAATTTTAAGAAGAATAGAAACATTACTCCACTATTGCGACTTTATTGTTGACTTTAATAAGTATTTCGCAGACTTTAAAAACAATGTTCTTGTCAAATTAACCTTGCTGTTTTGAAAACAAAAAGTGTTTTTGTATATAAAATCACGTGAGTATTGTTTCATGTAATGCCTTGTATAAAAATATTCGCATATATACTAATGTTATGAATATAAACAGATGATAAAGTTTTAGAAGCTACTCGTAATGCAATACAAGACAACAAAAAAAAGTTAGCTGGAATTCAATCGAAGGTCTCTGAGTAGTAGAATTTCTTTTTAGAACCCAGACTAAGATACGCAGATCAGCTAGTTTAAAACATTCGCACTATAATTACCAATTATATTAGCGAAAAGATTTCGCTACTATCAGTTTTACATAAACATCACATTTACAACTAAAACTAAATTAAACTTGAACACTTTCGGTATTTGCTTTCTCTCATTAATCACGGCTTTAACAGACGTACAGATGAAGATGAATGTGAAAAGAAATATGATTACTATTCTAATAACCCCACACATTGCATAGAAAACAAAGAAAAAGTTCTAAAAGATAAAAAGAGTTTTATACCTCCTTTTATAGTTTCTCACAACCGAGCACAAAAATCTGGCCTCAAAATACCATAGTAATACGCATATTTAATTTTCATTGGTTGCGTTCAGTACACTGACCTTGTAGCCACAATAGCCAGGCTTTTAGCCTCTAACACTAGAGGTGTTATAAAAAATGAGTCACAGCGATTGTTTAGTCATTTTTTATCAGTGAATACAGAGTTATATTGGTCAGTAAGTGATGTTACATATAGGCTTATAATTCCGTAAATTATGCTGTGAAGCAAATTCAGTAGTTCAGTTTTACGTTTTCGGAATATTATAATAACTTCCTATTTACTACTTACAATTAAATTTATCATTGAAACAAAAGATAGAATAATTAAATTAAATAAAAGTAAGTAACTTAGATCCGAATTTCAGTTGTTTTTGTATTAGTACAGATTTAATTAATCCAATTGCATATCCGGGTTCATATTTATAAAACATTCTGATTTAATTTTCGTTAAGAAATAACAATCAACGTTCGCGGAGACGTGGTGCTAAATGCCAAGGTGAACCTCTTGCACAGTCACCGTCTACAACTTGAATATAATACCACTATACGAACATAAAGGAAACATGACTTGAACTTTCAAAATAGAACTAGATATTATTAGAAAAACTAATTACAATAAAATATGAAATATGGTTCGAAATATAATAGCAGAGAGTTCTAATATTGAAAGATAGAATAGTTAAATATGTGATAAAAGAAGGTTTTCTAAGCTTGACAATAACAAAAGAATGATGAAAGAGAATGCAAGAATAACCAGTTTCAGAATTGCATTACATATTTAATAGGTTTTTGCAACAATACAACGTTAAGGTAATGTACTAAATTAACTTTGAAATAGAGGAAATCGGAAATGAATCTACACTTAAACTTTTTATAATTTAACTTTTACGTCAGTGCTAAAAATAAAAAATCGTTTACCTAATACATGACTATATCTCAAAACTTTCAAAAAATGATTTTAATACTTACGTAAGAAGTTCAAAATTACATTTTAGTGAAATAACAGTATAGCACTGTGCAATTTAAATTTAAAAGCATATTAATAAAATACTTTCATACACTAGTTACGTAAATAAAAATTCCTTTAAGTATCTAATATGGTCAGATTACAAAACACAGCAAGATATTATTAGACGGCATTATATCATCGAAAATAATATTTTGTTTATTGTGAAGCCGAATATTACTATGAATAAAATTAATGAGAGAAGAAACCGGTTTATTGAATATACATAACGTGTAATCAGAGGTGAAAAGTAATAATCGTCATCCGAAGTGTTTAGCAGAGAACGAAAGTTGAATAAAGGTGAAGATAGACTTGAACATTCACTTGTAATAAGCATTTTTGCGAATGTTACATTGCAGACAAATAAGAGAACATTTTAGCGAGCATTCAATCGAGTATTCTCGCGAACAACTAGAACGAAATTACAGATTTGTTTCGTTTGAAAAAGATTAGTTTGCCACTATTTTGTATATTATTTTTTAACATAACCAATAACTAAATAAATGCAGCACACGCGACTGTAAAGGGTGACATTTTTATGAAGAGTATCTTTGACGAGCGGTCGTTAGAATTGTCATGATGTTCGTAGCAATATTTGGCTCTTTCCTTGGCTCAGCTCGTTGTTCAACAAAATATAAAAACGGCGAATTCTATAATTCTATTTGTACTGTTACATTTTTTTTTTTATTATCCTTTTTATAACATTAAATTATATTAAATGAATGCTTAACCCTTTCACAGTGCCGCCAGCAGACACAATAGTAAAACAATGCACGTGTACCATATATGGTACACTGTACTGGGAACGTGTTAAGTCTATCTTCACCTTTAGACGAAAGTATAAACAATCATACCTATTTTGAACTTCATGGAGTAAATGCTTCATTAAAGCTAACACTGTGTCATTCTAATAAATGATAACAAAATGAGCAGTTAGATAAAAATGTTGATAGATATGACAAAGCGATTGTTCAATTATAAATGAATTGGAAAAGTAATTCGGTTAGTAACGATATCAAATTAGAAAGTCATTAAAATGTCGACAGAGAATTCATAATATTTATATACCCTTGATAAAATAAAAAGTTTAAGGTCTCGAGAAAACATTATGCAGTTAAATAATTTCATGTCGTGTCTTGTTGCTATTTTTAGCAATTTTATAGACGTTTGTTAATGTCATAGTAGTATTTAAATAATTTATGATGTTTTTATGATTGTTTTCAAACAATCTCTTAAGTAAATGTAACAACCTTGATTAAATTTTAAACATCAGCATAGCAAGCAACAAATTTATAAAAAGGCCATCTTAAATAAAGGTCATTCGGAAATAAGTTTGGTAATACATATTAGGATCATAATATTAATACATTTCCCCGTCCGAGTGGTGACGGAGTAATAATACAATATGTCACCACCCCATCTCATCCTATGGGTGTCGTAAAAACCGACTAAGGAACTATCCGTGAATAATATCTTTACGAAATAAAAAGAAGGAAAACTTGAAATTAAACCCTTTACCAATCCGTCTGGCCAGCGTGGTATTAGTAGGCCAAGTATCCCTCCGTCACGGGAAGAGACCTGTTCCTGCAGTGGGACATTAATGGGCTGTTATGTTATGATGAATACAATACCAGGACTTATATTATGAGTACTAAGGGAGTACTATAATCGATAAGGCCCATAATTTTCTTAATTTAACTATTGTTGTGAAGTAAAAAAGATATTAGCACTAAGCTACTCATAATAAAAGGACTCCTTCATCAGTAAATATGCGATTACACAGATTATTAAGGTACTTAATCTAGCGAAGTGTAGAAACTATTTAGTACTAAAAAGTAACTAAACGATGCGGAACAAACTTAGTCATTAAAGGTCGTAGCACATACAACGTAACGTAAACGGATCGGCACCGGCTCTCCTTTTTCCTAGGTGGCAAACGTCAAAAATCCGATTACGTTACGATTCCGTTTAGTGTGCGTTGCAGAAAGGAGTTTCATACAAATAATACTGAACAGCTCGAGTTGGTACGGTGACGATCCGTTTACGTTACGTTATATGTGCTACGACCTTAATGAAGAAATCTTTAACACATAATAAAACCGGATTTGCGGATTCATAATATACACATATTAAGAGCAAAAGTTCAACACGTTCTTGTATGGTTTTCCTTTGTTTTGTTTCTATATCTTTAGAAAGTAGAACACATAATCATAATCCATTACACAACTGTACGAAACATTTACGATTCGTCATAAATTTGAGCCTATTATACTAGCTGATGGGCTTCAACCGCGTTGTATAGCTTGCTTAAATGTTAATGTACACCCTAAACTACCTACATTCTAAATTTCATCAAAATCCATTCAGTAGTTTTTGCGTGAAAGAGTAACAAACTACAATCCATCCATACATTCCCACAAACTTTCGCATTTATAATATTAGTAGGATTGTTATTTTTTTGTTTCTCTTACCTGCCCTTTAGATATGATGAAGAAAGTGTCACCTCTGGCCCCTTGCCTTATGATGTAATCACCATTTTGGTAATGCGTCTCTTCTAAAACATCGGAAATCTTGATCAAAGTATCTTCGGGCAAATTCTTGAATATCGGCACACTAAAAAAGAGAAACAAAAACATTATTACAGCTGGTTATGTCATACGGAAAAGTAGGTTTCAACAATCGTATTACGTTAGTCAATGGAAAGTGTTTATTTGGTTTGCAACTTAGATGTTTTACATTATAAGAATTTGGTCCCAGTTGTTATGGTTCATGAGTTGTCTTTTATATTTATTTTAGATAACGTATCCGGTTAAGCTTGCTTAACTAGTGGTCATTTGTAAACGATATTGAAGCGGCAAATGTCTAAGTAAATAGTAGTGGTCACGGGTAGTGGTAATGTAATTTAAGTTTTAATGAAACTTAGAATATGAATGATTGTTCAATCAATTGTATGTATTCATTATGCATGAATACAGACATACTAGAATGTCTTGTTGATGCAATACTTGAAGAATGTCAATGTAGTGTTGTAAGAATTCATAATATTAGTAAAGTTTAGAATACAATAATTAGTAATGTCAATTGATTAAATTGCATGTTTTCTTTCGTATTTCATTTTCATACAGAATATAGTTACACATTGGATTCTGCCAAACTCTATAACAGTTTGTAGGCTTTGACAAATTCGTTCTCGTGGAGGTAAACCATTAAGTATAGAAATTTATATTCAATACTTACATACATACATATTTGTATATTATGTATATAAATACATTCTACAACTTTTAATGTCACTCACATAAATGTATAACCTTTGTGGTTATACCATACGTTGCAAATAAGCGTAGGTTGATGTCATTCATTCTTATTCGTATAAATATCATATAAGCAAGCTACCTACTGACTGAAAGTCCTATATACTGACTCATTGATGTAAAACCCAAGCATCTATATAAAGAGATATGATTATGCCACTTGAAGAAGATGACTGTATCACAACTGTATTCTACGTATTACGAAAAAGATTCTTGAAATTTACATATAGGGACAGTGCTACAGAAGAACCTAAAGACTGTGCGAGTCGAAAATTAAGTTTGTAATACTTCTATACTTAATACTATAAAGAGGTAAAGTTTGTTTATTTGTGTGTTAGTGACGTTGTAGGGGGTAATCTCTGTTGATATCTATGTCGACAATAACTATAATATTGTTTTAAACATTACGAGAATAAAGTTCAACAAAATAGCTACTTTTATGTAACATTTTGATATATAGAAATACGTAAACATTAAGTTAAGTCCTTATTGGTAAAGCCCGATTTAGTACGAAGTAGCCCCCTCTCTCGCGTCTCGCCAACTTAACTCGCCAAAAAATAGGATGGAGATCTATTTAAATCAAGTTAATCAACAACTTACTACTTAATTTGATACTGTACTTGTCGATGTGTAAATCGGGCTTAACTTGTAAGTGATTTGGCGTCAGTGTTTTATTATTTAAATGCCAACGACACCAATTAATTTTCAGAAATAAGGAAATCCTATTACAAAATACTATAAAGCTGTGTATTTATATGTAGGCACATTAAAATGTTTAAAATGATATTTAGTTGTACAGTTAATGGCATTATTACTGAAGTATTAAGAGTGTCATAAAAGTTTTATAATATACTTGTTTGCCTGCTTCCTATTTGAAATACCTGTCGTTATTGCCCGATTTACACATCGACAAGTACAGTAGCGAGTTAAGTAGTATTTTAAGATTAAGTTGATTTAAATAGATCTCCATCCTATTTTTTGGCGAGTTAAGTACGAAGTAGCCCCCTCACTTGCGTCTCGTCAACTTAACTCGTCAAAAAATAGGATGGAGATCTATTTAAATCAACTTAATCAACAACTTACTACTTAACTCGCTACTGAACTTGTCGATGTGTAAATCGGGCTTTACGCTTGAACAACTTATACCGATTCCAAAAAAAGAAGGTTCTCTTTTTGTCTGTTTTTTTTTTAATTTTGTGTGTGACACAATTATGAACTGATTAGATGAACAAAATATTTGAAATCGTGCACATCCAGATCGGTTCCTTAGAAATTTTAACAAAATAAGTTAAGTAATTTACCCCCTTACTTATAAACGCCTCTTAAATTTAATCACTGTTTAGCGAGATTTTTATTAGTAAAACAAAACCGTTACCCCCTTACTCATAAAAAAATTCTTAAATTTTAGTCAATTGATTAATTAGCCTAAGCTCTTACGTTGTTTGGTATAAGGTTGGTTTTCGTAATAAAAAATCTCGCTAAACAGTGATTAAATTTAAGAGGCGTTTATAAGTAAGGGGGTAAGAATTTAAGCTAATCAATTGACTAAAATGTAAGAGGCGTTTATTAGTAAGAAGGTTAGTTTTTGTCTTAAAATATGTGAAAATTCTGTAAAAAGTCAATGTAAAGGAAACTGCGAAAATCAAGTTTCTTGTTGCAGTTGGTTTTTTTTTATTATCTAATTATTTATTTGTTACTTTTATTTTATTAATAATACATTTACCTATGTCACAAACCTTGACCAATTAGTGTTAGATCATTGCATATTAAAACTATAATTGCGGAACCAACGAGGCCATTGCCGAAACCTTGTTTTGAGGTCGCAAGCTACTGTTCAATAAGAGAACTAACAACATATTGCTAATAAAAATATATTAATTAGAGTAACTAAACCTAGAATTAGTGAAAAGGTCTTAGCTATCTGCATATTATCTCATCAGCCTAATGACGTCTTATGCTGGACAAGGGCCTCTTCTAAAGCCCGATTTACACATCGACAAGTACAGTAGCGAGTTAAGTAGTAAGTTGCTGATTAAGTCGATTTAAATAGATCTAATGCCCGATTTACACATCGACAAGTACAGTAGCGAGTTAAGTAGTATTTTAAGATTAAGTTGATTTAAATAGAGTTCCATCCTATTTTTTGGCGAGTTAAGTACGAAGTAGCCCCCTCTCTCGCGTCTCGCCAACTTAACTTGCCAAAAATAGGATGGAGATCTATTTAAATCAACTTAATCTTAAAATACTACTTAACTCGCTACTGTACTTTTCGATGTGTAAATCGGGCATAATTCCTATTTTTTGGCGAGTTAAGTTGGCGAGACGCGAGACAGGGGCTACTTCGTACTTAACGATGCGTAAATCGTACTTCTCGATGTGTAAATCGGGCTTTAGGCTTTCGATTCATCGATTCTTACCCATCGGCTTTCCAGAAAAAAAATATTAATTGTAAATTTAAATTTTGTCTAGTTAAGTATTAATAGTCTAAGCTCTATTTATTAGATGATTAGATAGTCGTTTGAATGTAAAAAACGATTAAAAGGATGCTAATAGAGTAAAGGTGCCAATTTGTCAAGCGAGGTAGTTAATCTTTATTCCCCTTCACTAATTATGGATCAGGTCATGTGTTCAGAAAGCGAATGATTATAGATTAGGCTACACAGGTAATAATTAAAACATAGATTGATATTGGAAAAGTTAGCAATGGATTAATTTTATGTTTAGCATTCAAGTATACCCTAACTATTCATTACATTACATTTGAACAATTAGTTACGTTTTCTTAGTAGAATGAATTCCATCTACTTTTCCATGACTTATATTTTTCCATGATATTAGCCGGGATAAACAGTGTCACTATGCAAAAAGTACCGATTATGACACTCAATGAATCAGCTAGGAAAAATATACGTCTTCTACGAATAAATTAAACTAAATTGCCTTAAAACTTGCAAATAAGGTTTTAAACACAAAGGTGACATTGAATGTTGACATAGAGATTTTTTTTTGTTTTAAGAACTGTTAATGTTTAGGGATATCATTCACTATTTGGTATTCTCTTATCAATTTTCTTATTGAAATTCCGGAATAGAGACCGGCAATGAAGGTAAGCTTCTCACTTCTATTTTGATAAATTATACGAGTACAGCACGTCAATTCTCGTTCCTTAAAATCGTTAAAAATTCGGTTAAGTTAACTTTTAGTTGTCAAATTGTCACACAACAGGTAAGACAATTTGGCAACTAAAAGTTAACTTAACCGAATTTTTAACGATTTTAAGAAACGAGAATTGACATGCAGGTTACAATTATAGGTACACATACAGTACAGAGCTCGATCTTCATTAATTCAATACTGTTATTCAAGTGACTTGATTAGTGGTCCTGATTTAGTACAGATAAACATGCTTAGTTTTATAAAAGCATTAATTTCCGTATGTTTTAAAACACTAAGGTCAGAACTAACAAACAGAGTAAAATCATCAAAACAATCATATAAATATTGACATTATAACTAGTGAATGGCAATGCAGTGTACACACAGCAACTAATCAAGCTAGACACTCATGTACCTTAATACCTTGAAATACGACACAATTTCAAATGAAAATGTTTAACTTGATGTGTTGCTGTGTGTACTGACCGTGAATAAACTGTACGACTAAAGCAATTTACGTTTGCAAACACTGTAACATACAGTTAGTGTATTATTGTAATGATGACATGTCTCTTTTATGTCGGGTTAATTATACCTGATAAGTTTGTATATGTTTTATGGCGGGATATTAAAATGTAATCAATATTTTTTTATTGTCATAAAGCGGCGGACGAGCAAGCGGCTCACTTGATGGTAAGTGGTAACCGCCTGTCATGGACGATTCTTTCCCATCACATTATCTACACTTCACTACGGGAAAACTGGAGATGATGTGCAGTGTATAATTGGGCTTCCAGTACTTTACCCTCACCGAGCGAAACGCAGCAGTAAAAGAAATTGTTACTTTACTGGTAGAATATAGCACGGTAGAATATTAGCGAGCCTAACAATACCACGCTAATTATAAAGGTTGTTTAGAGTTTTGCATTCTGTTTACCTTCTTTGGTTAGAATACATTTAAATGTGAACTTCTCCGCAGTAAATGAGATGAGATTGCAACACCATGTATTTTATTACTCCTTTATAACAGAGTTTATAACATTTCTAAAAATAAACTATTTTCAAAACTAAGCAGGAAGTATCAATATTCAGAGTTTAAAATCAATTTCCAAAGTATCTTAAACTGTTTTACCGAAACAAAAATTTGTTAGGTTAGACCATGAAGGACAAATTCGGTATAACACGCACGAGCGCACCGTGGGAAGCCATTGTTAGTTGTGGAGAAGTCTGGGTGTATGTTAAACCATGGTCTAAAGGAATAACTATTGTTGTTTTACAAAATAGAATTGTAAACACTTGACTTTTTAACATAATTATGAAGGTTCCTCTACGTAACGCAAAAATTGAACAAGGATAAAATCAATTTATATAGTGCACAAAACAAAGATACATGTACTTTTGATCTAATACTTAGTATAACTAATACAACGAAATGATACTTTTAGTTTACTATTTTACTCAGTTATGAGGGATCCAGCGCTGGATATGATCACGGTACTCCTTTTGGAGCCCAAGATTTGTTTGTATGAAGTTTTTGTAACTAATAAGTTTATTTCCGTTTTTATATCTTACTATCATTTGTTTCTATTTTGTAGAACTTTAATATTAGTAGTCGTTTCTTTTCTAACATGCTTATACGTCGACTGGTTACAGCTTATGGCCATGACCGCAACCCATAGAGCCTGATAAAACCACACATGATGGAAGCATGGTTCCGCTCTTTGAAAGGAAGGGTCTCTAAATATAAGGGGATCCAATTCTCTTGCAAGTCAAAAGGATCATAAAGACCTATGTGTAATAAGTAGATGCACACATCTGCAGACAAAACTAGTATTGTTTTTGTTAACTCAACCTTATAATAAACAAATTAAAGTAATGTATTTATATAGTTTCATTTAAGAATAGATTGATATATTTATATAAATACTGGCGACCAGCCCCGGCTCCGCACGGCACCTACTACAGAATGTTCTTAAACAACTTTTAAGTACAGCTTCATTAGAAATCTCTAAATGTATATGGGTTTCTCTACTATATTATGCATGTGTTATGCATATAAACCTTCCTCTTGAATCAGTCTATCTATTAAAAAAACCGCATCAAAATCCGTTGCGTAGTTTTAAAGATTTAGGCATACAAAGGGACAGAAAAGGCGACTTTATTTTATACTATGTATAGATTATATTATATGTAATTAGATTCCCGTTGTGCACAAACGATACTGTTGAAACAAAATAAAAGTTTTAATTCTATGCTGTCTGACTAAGAATGCCAATAGAAGTCACTTTTACTCCGTCACCACACAAAAAGAGCTTCACCAATCAAAACATACACAAATGTCACATTAAAAAAATTTACGAAGTAGAAAAATTATAAATGAAATAGAGGTTTATAAATGCTTACCACAAGCTACTTAAAGAAGTTTAGTAACTCTGTACGCAACTAATTTATACGGGTAATTACATTAAGTATGTCGAGGCTACAGGGTCTCTCTTGAGATTCCGATTTGTAGAAAAAAATAATCTGATAGGTTTAGTTTTAAAACAAGATCATATTATACTGCCAAGGGAGTTGATTTAGGCCTTATCTACCAGTCAGCAAGTTGTACTTTAATCTTGAATATGAAATCAAAATATGTTTACGATAAGCACATGATCTGAATGTTTATTCCCGGTCAAGGGAAACACAATAAAATTATAATACAGATATTGGACAGTTCAACAGAGCAACAATAAAATTTTAAATAACACTCATAACAACGGTTTACCAGTTACGTGAGTCTAATATCAATGCAACTGAATTAATATCATGTATGTCCTCGTGCTTTCTTAGAATAGATGTTACGTAGCCTGGAGTGAAAGGCCTGCAGACTCCTAAATGTCAACGTGCAAACGTGACAGGCTATTGAGCGAGTTTCGTCAACTGAACGTGCACGCGCCAGTCTTAAGCAACGTATCATTGACGCGAGTATTGGTACGTCAAGCTGGCTTTGTTTATTGGCAGTGCTATTAGTAGGCTTTGTTATATTTTATTCATTACATTTATAACCTACAAGCTGGTGTTTTCAGATTAATACAATAATAAAATAAGAGGACCAGGTTCGATTTTCACGCAGGACAATTATAGGTCTGACTGTGTATGTTATTGGTGTCCTTTAACGAAATACACTAAACATACACTACATTTGTGGTACCTATCCTTCAGAAAGGACAAGTGTATAGCACGCGAAACCAAAAGTATGTATGAATAAATCTATGAATGTAGACAAAGTAATGAAGGTTTGGAAAGATCGTAGTAATTGGCGCTCAACCTCTATGGGAATAAGGCTTGAAGTTTAGAAGAAGAAAGTATTACTAGCTGGACGCGTCCTTTTTTTAAACATATTTCATAACTGCTCCACTCCTATTAGTCATAGCGTGATACTTTATAGCCTATGACACTCCCCGATAAATGGACTATTCAACACAGATAGAATTTTTGAAATCGGTTCAGTAGATCCAAAGATTACCCCCTACAACATCACAAACACACAAACTTTACCTCTTTCTAACATTAGTATAGATAGATATAGTTCAATAACTCACACAGCGCCATTTACTTAGTCCTAAACTAAGCTGAGACAACTGATGTATCTGCATTATTCAAGTATATACTCTTATTCTATTTTCAAACTCATAATTCTTTCACAATAGGCATATTGACTGTCTATCACTGAAGCAGAAAGGTTTAGTATGGCTCTAGCAAACCGGTTGTCCGGATGAATGATGAACTGTCAAGTCAAGGGTGGTTAGGCAATGGATTTAGTGACAGATGATGTGTTTGGAGAAAGTTTGGTGCATAATATGAAGTTTAGTAATTGAAAATAAATCTAAAAGAAAGAATTGATTCGATAAAATTTTAAAACAATAAAAGTGTTAAAAAGATTTTTTTACTATTGAACTATCCAAATAATGATATATTGGTTGTTAAGTAGCCCATATGTTTTGCTTTTATCATAAGTTTAGCTTGAGAAGAGACGACGTAAAATAGTATTTTTAATCTAATGTTTATAATAAATGTAATATAATATAAATAATAAATGATATTGATGTACCTTTTTACTTTGGTAGCTTTTTAGTACTTATTTTCAAGATTCATGAGATCTGTCGACTTATAAGTCTATATGTTGACAAATCGCATCAGTCAATGAGCCGATCGCTCAGTCAATCAGATCAAGAATAGCGAGAGCTTTTTACGGTTTTTACAGTAAGGCTAATACGATCTGTACACTGATACAGCGAACTAAGAAAGAGTACACTTGAGTACAGCATTATTAATAAAATGCTAAATAAGCACAAGTTTCTTACAAAATAGAACCAAAAATTGAATAAAATAAAGAAGAGGAAGGTCAGCAATAGGCGTCATTTTAACAGATATAATGATGATGACGTGTGGTGACGGAGTAAGAATACAATATGTCACCACCCCGTCTCATCCCATGGGTGTTGCAAAAACCGACTAAGGGACTATCCGTGAATATTATCTTTACGAAATAAAAAAACGAAAACTTGAAATTAAACTCTATACCAATCCGTCTGGCCAGCGTGGTATTAGTAGGCCAAGTATCCCTCCGTCCCGGTAGGAGGCCCGTCCCTGCAGTAAGACATTAATAGGCTGTTATGATGAATGATGATGATACTAGAATCAGTTTTATAGCACTTTATATATTTTGACAAGATGTGAAAAGTTTCACTTATGACTGGTACAAAAGAAAAGATTGAATCAGTGTAAGTGAGATATAGAAAAAAGCTTTAAATAATGTTTTATTGGCTTCAAAATTCGGAGTAAGATATTACAATTTAAATATTTATTTTTACTCTTTAATTCAACATCTTCAAAACATGATCTTCATGACATTCTCTTTTCAAAGCGTGTCGTTATTTCAATATTAATAATACAGCAAGAAAAATATAATTTTATAGCACCAATATTCAAACGACATGCATGATGTTTACTCATATACTTTCCAACGTCACTATCTAAAAATTCAAATATCATCTTTATTGTTACGGACGATTATCTGCAATTTTAATTTTCATTACAATAAATCACCAAATTACAGCTAACGATACTACTCTGTCTTGCTATCAAAATCTATTATAACGTACATTGGAATGTAGGTTACCAATTACTATATTGTTATGAGACCAACTTCTTTTGCTTTAGCGTCATAGCACATATAACGTAACGTAAGCGGAACGTCACCGTATCAACTCGAGCCGTTCAGTATTCTTTGTATGAAACTCCTTACTGCAACGCACACTAATCGGATACGTAACGTAATCGGATTTTTGACGTTTGATACTGAAGAAAAAGGCGAGGCGGTGCCGATCCGTTTACGTTACGTTATATGTGCTATGACCCTTAGTCATTCTCAAAACATCATTTCAATTACCAACTGTTACAATATACTCAGTGAACTAATGCTGTGGTTAGAAAACGGTACCTTGAATTTGTTTAATGTTTAGTTCAATTGCAATCTTGACACCATCTGATACGAGTTAATGTTCTATCTAGCTATTCTTTCTTTAGGCAACAATTCAACCTTACAATCATAAGGTTGAATTAAACTAGACCATTGAAATTACCGACTACAAATATAATTCAAAATATTACATGTTCATTGCGTGTTTTATTCAGGGACATAAAATCAGCTGTCTATTAATTCTTTGCATAGTTTATATCTTAAACTTTTACTACTTGTGCTTAAACTTCAAGCAAGCAGCACAATTGAAAATCGTCGTAAATTAACTATTCTTTTAGTTGAATTGTTTTAAGGTTACTTTCAAACCATTGTTTATAGTTAAATACACACCTCAACAAAGTCTAGGGATATTTTCACGATATTTTGGATTAAATTGTAAAACTCAAAAAAAATTGGTTTGTTTTTAATTCTTTTGATGAAAACTTACTTTGTTAACCTTTTTCAACCATTCTAAATTTGAATTTGAAAAATAAAATTTAAAAAAAAAGATTTACGCGGCTTGAACGTAATTAACTTCGAAAATTTCCTTTACCAACAGTAAGTTTTGACTGCTTTCTTGTGTAAACTTTAAGTTTTATAACAATTTAAACGTTTATTTCGAATGATTAATATTGTGTGCATCAAGCAGCGGCGCCATTTCAACATAGAGGTAATGTTAAGGGCAGTAGGCATGCTCCCAGCTGCGGGTACTGAGCATAGTATTGCTGAAGAGATTGGAACAGTACAAAATATGAAATCAAGGTTATGGTCACTTTATCGTGCTACTGGTGAAGTGGCTGAAAGATACCACAGCAAAAAGTCTATTACCCCTCAACGACATGATCGATTTTTGCAAGTTCCCGCGAAAAGGCAGCCAAATGTTACTACCATGCAGCTGGCTTAGAGGCTCCAACTCTTGATGGAGCCTCTTGCGGGTGACCAAACTGTCAGAAGAAGTCGTCATGAAGCCCACCTTTATGCTCGCATACAGCTTTGAACTCCAGCAATACGTTGAGCAAATCGCGCACGATGACTAGAGTGAGGTCGTGAACATTTGCTCTGCAAAGATGACCTGTTATCTGTAGTGGTGTTTACACATGATTCCCGGTTCTGTTTCCACTCGGATTCACGTAGAGAACGTGCTTGGCGAGTTCCTGGTTGTGATAGCCGTCGACAACATTCTCAGAAAAACTATTCATACCACGTTAGAACAATTATGATTTGGACGGGAATTTGTGGCGGTCGAAGAACAGAGCGCGTTTTGATCAGAAGCACCATGACGGCTAAAAAATAACTTAACGAGGTGCTAGTACTAATAATCTACCCCCGTAGACTACAATTGGGCCAAATATTTAAGCTCATGGACGATAACACCCGTCTGCATAAAGCGAGAGTGATGACGAGCTGGTTGCAGGAAGGAGCACGACGTATCAATTTTATGCTGAACCACTTAATCGCCTAACCTCAAAACCATAAAATACGCGTAGGACATGTTCAAAATAAGGGCTGTGATGAATTTTCCTGCGTAAATTTGCGATGGAAGAGCAACTTTTTTTGTATCCTAGTCGGACCTGTAATATTATACCGCATCAAGACCTGGATAACTTAATCCAAGCATGAAAAACCGTGGCAGGACCGTTATTTACGGTTTTTTGAATGTACTGACTACTTATTACTCACATAACAGTTAAAAACAGATTAATTTTCGATTATTTTCACTTTTGTTTAAGAAACAAATTTATTGTTAGTTTTACTAATTATCCAAATTTTTTATTTATTTGAATAAAAAATTATTTACGCAAAAATAATACTTTTATTTAATTCTGAATTGTAGCCTGATGAATTACCTTTATAAAAATATAAACATGTTGTATGTTAACTTCAATAATTTTGGAGTTAATTGAGTAAATACCAAATATCCCTAGACTTTGTTAAGGTGTGTACATTATTATCTTTTGTGGAGAACAATAACACTTACTTATACTTCTTAACAATAGGGCATAATAATCAGCAAAATTAAAACAAATGAAAATTTCCGGTCACTTGCTGAGATGTTGCCTGACCAAAGCTAAGTTATAGTTAAGACCATTTCTATAGCTGTTATTATTCGGTATAGTAACATTCACACATACGTTCTCATTGTAAATCATTGCAGATCTTTCTTAACATCGCATGTCAAGGTCTACATAAACGTTTATATACAGACGCTATTGTAAAAATACGAGGAGCACGAAAGCAGAAGAATGGGCCCATTGCATTTGCATAAGTGTCCTGAGGTCAATATCCTTTCCTGTCATCGGTAATGCTCTGGGAGGCAAGTTTGTATTGTTACATACGAGTACGGTAAACAAGGGCTAAGGATTATATTCAAAAGGTATTATGTAGGAGGAAGTGCGTGGAGTTACTCGGCAATGGGCTTAATAAAATTTTATTTAACTTCACGGACGCGTTTGAATGCGTTTTCTATAAACACGCAAGGGCTTAAGTTATCGTTTTAATTTCAAACGTAAACTCTTTATGGAAATATCTTTTATGTCTTAATGAATGGATATGTTTTAAAAAAAATACTTTATCATCATCATACAGAAGTGAAAGTGCAGTGAAATATTTTTTTATTATAGTGACTTGCATTGAGCGAATGTAGCCGCTTATGAGCTTTGTAATAGTTATTATTTTACAAATAACACGTTCATAAGTGCCAAGTCAATTAATATTTTAGTTGTAAAGATATTTTTGCTATTATCATAAATATTAAACTTAAAGTACTCAGTTGGCATTTCATGAAACTGTGCAGATGTTTTGTTTAAAAATGTCATCAACTGTATTCATAAAATAGCACTTAATCGTAACCTATCAAAATAATTACTAAACTAATTGACATGAAAATAATAATTTATTTTCATGTCAATTAGTTTAGTAATTATTTTTTATTAAATGGTTTCGTATATTAATACGAAACCATTTAATTTTAAAGACTACATATTGCACAAATCTCTATAAGTGACTCTATCCTGAACCTACTAGACGAGAAGCAGTCTGATTGTGAGAAGTCTCGTTGATTTGGGAAAACCTAAAATTACTGATTTCTCATATTGTTTTATCTGTTTTTTATTATTATTAAATGGAATATTTACTGGTGTATCTGTTTTTTGTGTACTTTTCATATTACATAGAAGAAACCTTTTATTAATTTAGTAATTACAGAAAAGCTTTGGTAAAAGTTATTAAACCTCATTTCACCTAAATTCATATTTTGTAATATTTTTCCACTAATACTTATATAGCAAAATTATGTAAAACATAACACTTAATATTCCTTTTGCACAAGTAGGAAGGCCTTGCTTTAATTACCCGCGTAATTAATTACTCTTATCATACAATGTCATGTTTGTTTTTATATAACATGTATATTGTAGATAAACAAGTATCTATTAATAAAGAACAGAATATAAGATAATAATATGAAGAGCAAAATTGAGGATAATTTAGTAATAATGATAATTGATAAACGGTATGTCAGGGCTTCAACAAAAATAGAAATTAGGCCAATTAACTGAGCAATGTGGTTCGGAGTCCATCTTAATTTTATATTTCTAAGTAATTTAATTATTTGGTATTCCATCAACATTGTAACTATTACATAACTATTGTTTACGTCATTAAACAAAATAAATATGTAAATGTAATGAAGGAATAAAAAAAATTACAATGTAAAAATAAATCTACTTATAAAGTATACTTATTGCGAATAAATACTTATTTCTTACTTCTGAGGTATAATAGTATACGCCAAAACTCAGCGTCAAGAATTTGTTTCGTGGGAAAATTTACGTAGATTTAAGACATTTATTCTAAACTTAATGTTTAGTAAGTTTAATATTTTATTCGCATAAAAAATAAATACACATTTCAGAAATATGAGCTACGAAAAATATTTTAGTTCTCGCAAATAACTAATACACATACTAAATATCACAAACGAGCGGAAATCGCAATCAAATTACAAAAATACTTCATTCACAACATACCAACAAACATGACATGACATGACATGGGAAATTAGGACATGTTTGAACATGCACGTGAATTATAACATATTTAGAACATATATAAAGTTCGAATTTATCTGAACAGACTTTCTGTGAATCGTTTTAGACATAGTTCATTGCCCTCGGTATTGTAAACAGCACGTCTTATTAGGGACGATAACCAAAATAGTCAATGATGTATCTGTATAAAATATTGACGGCCTCCGTGGCCTAGTCGTTATATTACATGACTGCTACACAGAAGTCTTGGCTTCGATTCCCGCTCAATTCAAATATTTGTGTGGATGAACGTGATTGTTTGCATTGATCTGGGTGTTTTCTATTTATAATATACTAGCGACTTGCCCCGGGTCCGCACGGGCACCTACTACAGAATGTCCTTAAACAACGTTTAAATACAGCTTCATTAGAAATCTCTAAATTTATATAGGTTTCTGTACTATATTATGCATGTGTTATATAATATATAGAGATACTAGCTGATGCCCGCGGTATTACCCGCTTAATTGTTATTTTACACCATAAACTACCTATATTCCAAATTTCATCAAAATCCATTTAGTAGTTTTTGCATGAAAGGGTAACAAACATCCATCCATCCTCACAAACTTTTGCATGTATAATATTAGTAGGATAGGATAAGCACAGGTGTGTCACTTTAGTGCCTAACAAATAAGGTGAAATTATCTTCACTAAATAAAAAGAAGGAAAACCTGAAATTAAACCCTATACCAATCCGTTTGCAAGCGTGGTATTAGAAGGCCAAGTATCCCTCCGTCAAGGAAGGAGGCCCGTCCCTGTAGTGGGACAATAATGGGCTGTTATGATGAAATAAGTTGACAATTACGAATTTAAGCTCTCTAGATATATCAGACCCCACAGCTTAAAAAACCGGTCAAGTGCGAGTCTGACTCGCGCACCGAGGGTCCTGTACAAACCTATTTATTTTCCCGCCAAATTGTGATAACGTCAGGATTCAGCTGTGTAAATACAATTTTTTCCGCCAAAATTCAATGATGTCACGACTTAGCTGTCAAAATATATTTTCCTGCCAAAATTCAAAAACGTCACGGCTCAGCTGTCAAAATATATTTACCCGCCAAAATTCTGTGACGTCACGAATCATCTGTCAAAAATTCTGTGACGTCACGACTCATCTGTCAAAAATTCAAAAACGTCACGACTCAGCTGTCAAAATTTTATTCTGTGACGTCACGACTCAGCGTTAAAAAACTCAATGACGTCACGACTCAACTGTCAAAAAATATTTTCCCGCCAAAATTCTGTGACGTCACAACTCATCTGTCAAAATTCTATGACGTCACGGGTCACGTGACCAAAATTCGATGACGTCACAGGTACGTGACCTGTGACGTCATAGAATGCTTTCCCGCCAAAATTCTATGAAATCAAAATATAATATGATTGCTAGTAAAAAGTAGTCTATGTTCTTTCTCAGGGTCTAAAGATTGTCTGTACCAAATTTCATCGAAATCCGTTCAGCTGTTTAGGCGTGAAAGAGTAACAGACAGACAGACAGACAGACAGACAGAGTTACTTTCGCATTTATAATATTAGTATGGATAGATAGAGTGATACAAAAGGAACGTTTATATATTATATAAACGTTACTTTTGAATCACTCTATCTATTAAAAAAACACATCAAAATCCGTTGCGTAGTTTTAAAGATTTAAGCATACAAAAGGACATAGGGACAGGAAAAGCGACTTCATTTTATACTATGAACAGAAGATATAGATATGTATGTATTTACAAAAAAAGGATATTTATATTTATCTGTTGTCTTGTACCCATAGTACAAACTCTGCTGTTTTACAACTGCTCTTGTGTACGCTACCATAACGGACACAACTCTGCTTAGTTTGGGATTAGATGGTGTTGTGTGAATGTGAGGGAAATATTTATAAATATTCAATATGAGGCGTAGTATATTTTTATTACTGTGTCAGTGAATGAATTGGGTTTCTATTACTTTTAAACGTAAAACGTTTACAATGTGGAACGCGTATTTCTCGCGAAGATGCGTGTTTCTTGGTATTACTATTGATAGTGTCATAAAATGAATAGCATGGCAAATGTGTAATGTGTATTAGATACAAGTAACTAAGTGTATGTAGATATCCATTTCCGTTTTATGTTAAAAACAAAATCGTTTAAAAGGGTTTAAGCTTTTCAGAATGTCTTGTTATTAAAATTAGGAGAGGTTTAAGTAAACAGTTTTGTTTAGTTTAAAATTACTTTTTTTTGCAGCGTATGAACTGCAAAAAATACAGCGCCCCACTGCACTGGTACGATGGGTTTGGTGGTTTTGACCTACAGCAAATACGCTAACATAAGATAACTAGTACCGGGTCTAGTTTCAAGTTTTCCTTCTTTTCTCTAAGTTGCCTTTTACTTTACCTCACGATCAGATGAGTTTTTAAGACCCTGTTTTTTTAGTTCTGCCCTACACGAATTCATTATTTAAGTTCCAACTACGTTCAGTATCTAAAGAAACCCTAATGAAGGAAAAATTACGTCTATAGTAAAAGTTTTTACAAAAAGGTGTAGGTAAACAATAACCTCCTTACTCATAAACGCCTCTTAAGTTTAATCACTGTTTAGCAAGATTTTTATTAGTAAAACAAACCTTACGCCAAACAAAACCGAAAGAATTTAAGTTAATCAATTGACTAAAATTTAAGAGGCGTTTATAAGTAAGGGGTTAACATTACAATCAAAAACATACCTCTTAAGGAAGTCAGTGTATTCAGCCTGTCGTATAAGTCCGGTGCGCATCATAATAGTCTGGAAGCACTGTCGTTCGATGGCCCAAAGTCTACAATCCGTAGCCGCCTTGATGGTGGCCGTGCGCTTGCAGTTGTACAAGATGGCCAGCTCGCCGAACACCTTGCCTGGAGCCATTGTGCTGAGGTACTTGTTCTCGCGGGATACTTCGACTCTACCCTCTGTTGATAAAAGAAAAAAATTGGTGAATGTTGTTTTTTTTTTATATTTGCACTCTTAAAGTACCTTTCCATTCTAATACCAAAAACTAATACCAATGGTATTTGTTTCCACTTAAAATAAATTTTATATTCCTAACGAATACCGCTCACAAACGAATCCCAAAACAAGTTAAAATGGTATCAGGGTACAGTCAGTAATAAAAATGCTTTCAATGTGGTTTTAAGTAATATTTAATTTAACAAGATCAGTCTTATTAAACAAATAAAAGTGTAGTAGGAAAATGTTTGGTTCATTATTATAATTCCTATGTAGGTAACTAACTATATAAGCTTTATTGGCAGGTAGCAGGTATGCACCTCAAAATAAAGCTTTTAATTACAGCAAATCACAATGATAAGTCTACAAAATACAACAAAAAAGTTAAAAGCTTTAATAATTATTTATACAAAAAAAATATTTGTATAAATAATTATTAAAGCGTTTAATCGACGCCTTACGTGATCAGTGCTGCCAGCCTTCTGGAGACGTTTCCAGTAGACAGTGATACGCAGGAATGGTACGATGCGTTCTTAGCTATTTTTACTTTTAATTTTTATCTGCAGTAATTTAAGCAACTTATAAGTAAAAATGCCCAAATAAAGTGAATTTGTACGAGTATAGGATTGTATTATGATAATACTTAATATTAAATATTAGAAACCATTGTAAATGTTTGTGACTGTACCAAAATTTATGTTTTGGTATTCGTTGGGAATAGAATCGGTACATTATTGAAACATTTAGAACTTGGTATTCGTTAGGAATATAAAATTTATTACAAGTGGAAACAAATACCATCGGTATTAGTTTTTGGTATTAGAATGGAATAGATCATATGATCGTTTAGTTACCAGTCTGTTAAGTCATAAAAACTTTTTGCATCTCATTAGGTTAAAAGTCTAAACTCCCAATTTACTTGAGGGAAACCATTGCCCAGATGTATTGGTAGGTATAGAGTTTGTAAAAAGTTTTCCGTCTCTTGCTATGATACTTTTAATGCATTATTATTTTAATACTCGTCAATGAGTGCATTGTTACATTCAACTATATAAGTAGGAACGAGTATGTATACATTTAAATTGTCTTACTACTTATAAAATTTTAATAGTTATATCGATAGTACTCATAACTTAATTTATTTAGATTATTCTTAAACATTAATTGCAATAATCACCGGCAACTAAGTACATCCGTTTATTACCTTTACATAAACATTAAAACGACATTAAATTAACTAATTTACAAGCCACCATGATTTCACCAAGGAAATCAATTTAAATAAATCCGATACTGAACTGTAATAAATAATACACAACGTCAATTCGCCGCATACATTATACACGACAAATAATGAACTTGATTACAGGGAAATCAAATAATATGTTTTTTCCTTTGCTAAATTACAATTTACATGCTCAAATATCGCCTGAAGCATACCAACAAATTAAATTGCACATATTAATTTGATTTATTGAGAACTAGCGATTGGCCCTGGCTTCGGATGGGTACAATATTATGCATGTAAATCCATACTAATATTATAAATGGGAAAGTGTGTCTGTTTGTCTTTCTTTCACGGCAAAACGGAGCGACGAATTGACGTGATTTTTTAAGTGGAGATAGTTGAAGGGATGGAGATTAACATAGGCTACTTTTTGCTACCCCAAATTTAACGAGAGCGAAGCAGCGGCCAAAAGCTAGTACATAATAAACCTTCCTCTTGAATCACTCTAGCTATCAAACAAACCGCTTGAAAATCTCATAAACTAGAAATTCACATACAAATGTCTAGTTTAAGTGCCGCTTTACTTTTAAAAGACGTTTGAGTATTCGGCCGATAGTTTTTAAGATATAAGCATACAGTGTGATTGAGTGAAACTTGGCTTTATTTTACCGGTAGAAATATTAATAAAAAAAAACTATTTTAACACAATTAACCATCTAGTTTACAAGTTATAATTTTATTTTGCAAAGTCGTAAGCACAAAGTAAAAATTAAATTATGTATAAAAGGAAGATTTTTTTTTTCTATCCATAAAATTCCTAGTTTCACTCATTTTCATATGTGCATTTTATGAAGAATCATACTGTACATAGGGACGGACAGACACATTATTTCATACTATATAGTGATTACGTACCTACGCTAAATAACATGATAGTAGTTATGGAGGTTAACGTGTCTCGTTAAATTAAGGCAGTAGTTTGTTTGTAAAACACGCGATCAATTCACACTTTCAAGGCTGTTCAGATTTTAGATTTGTCGGTTGACTTGCGTGAGTCATTGGATTTAGGTTGTCATTTTTAAATTAGGGTTGTCGATTTGTAAAATATCATCATAACAGCCCATCAATGTCCCACTGCAGGGTTAGGCAGATAAGTGTGAGAACATACAACGAGCATGTGAAAATGTAAACTTGATCAACAAACGCGTGAACGTGTGTTGTGTAAACATAATGGGGTATCATGATAAGAATGAAATCAAAAGCAAATATTATATGTTAAAAGTACCAGCAAAAAAAAATGCTTATTGATATAGTCGTCACGGAAAAATATAACAACTACCGTCAAAGGCCGTCAAAATATAATATTATAAAGATTTTATCAGAAGTTACATTTTTCATACTAACGTTCTCTTAGTTTTTTCAATAGTTATTGTATTTAATAGTATAATTCCTTCAAACTACGATCCAGGTTCCTTTAAGCGAGGCGTGAAAAAGCATCTTCTGAAGCCGCCATAGTGGAGACATTTATGCCTCTACAAATACTGTAGCTGGCATGGTGCTCGCCATTCTTGGACCCTAATGGATGTTTAACATCAGGCACCATAGAGTCATTCTGGTAGGCCAATTTAAAAAAAAATAACAAAAATAGAATGAAGTTTGGTATATGTAATGGAGCACATCTAACGTAACTATTGTGTTTAAAACGAAGAAAAAAAAGTATCAGTGAAAAAGTTACAATTAAACAAATGGGGAAATCCTCTATTTTAAATTGGACCCATGTTTACAGGCTTATTATTAATACAAATAAAAATAATTTTCTTTGTTTTAAACTCAACAGTTAGCTTAAATGTCCGCCATTTCATTTTTTTTTTTTTTTTTTTCATCATATTCAAAAACAAACTAGATAAACACTTACTACACATAAAGCAGACAAAAAAAGCTAAACGCAAATGTTCACCTGGATACAGGTTTCATCAGTTGTATAACTGCCTGCCTGAATTATACAGGTATCCGGTAGTCTCCTTCCATAGCCCAATAACTTATCCACCGAACATACTCATCCATAGACTATTATTTAAATTTCCATCGCATCCTTAGAGATGCACTACAATAGTTTTTGCACTCGGCAGGGACCATCTCTGGATGTATCATATTGTGCGTTCAGAGATGGTATCTGCCCTGTGTATCCATTACCAGATTAAATATCTCTTAAAGGGCCTCTTCGTCTTGGCTTCGGCCCGATGTATGCCTTCCAAAGAACCGGGTCTCCAATAGACCCGAGTATTATGGAAAAGAGAAACATAATAATTTCTTGTACCACATTTCATTCTATTATGTTTCATAATTATTGAAAAAACTAAAAAAACGTAAGTATGAAAAAATCAAACTTCTGATAAAATCTTCATACAAAACGGCAATTTCATAGGTAGGACCTATTATAATGACACATATTAAAGTAAAAGTTCGCAATTAGAAAAACTTATAAGTACTTTTTAACTTGGAAGCGTACAAGACCTGTAAGTATATAATTTTATAAGCTAGTTAAATATAATTACTAGGCCCATTAGCCCGTTGGCATGTTCTACTCGAGAGCAGTACTTAATTATTTATTTTATAACTTAATTACTCTACCTATATGAATTGAGCAATATTAACTATGCCGGGGGTCACTAGAATTATCCTTATTAGGGCTCACCTTATCCGTGTAGTGACGGAGTAAGAATACAATGTCACCTCCCCATCTCATTCCATGGGTGTCGTAAAAACCGACTTAGGAACTTTAACCAATATCGGTCTTTACAATTGAACTAAAATTGTATGAATTCTTGCATGTTGCAATGCATTTAATTCTAATTCTTGCATGATACATGTTTCTCCATTTTCTATCTATTCAACAGCCTTGTATGAACTCATGTATCAACTGAATATATAAATATTAATTATTAACTAATTATTTCCTCAAATCAATCAATATTTCCTTTAATAAAATTAATGTAATTGTAATTTAATATTTATGACAGTAATCTTGATCTAATTTTAGGACAATTATAATGATAAATGGCAAATTGAAATCACTAAAAATTTTATTGCTTTGAAATCACGGTCATGTTGTAAAACGTCTTTGATGTTTGGCGACAAGATCCGCAAGACTGTCGTATACTAACTTACGACTGGACATATATAACAAATACATGTGTTCATAATAAATATCTGTGAATTTGTGTATCACGAATTTATTTGCGAACGAAATACTGTTTATTCAAAAGCAACGTAAGTACGTATTTACGCCTATATTTACGTATTAATATGTATTTACTAACACAAATACGTAATTGATTCTCAGAATCTTTATTATCTTCTAGTCTTTTTAATCTTACTATTTAACAATTAATGGAAAAACTAGGCTGGATATAAATATGTCTTTAATTAAATAACAATATTTAACATGAAAACTTTTAATGAATGTTTAAATAACTTTAACTTAAAATTGTCACTGAGTAATTAATGTAAAAAAGCATTTAAAAAAAATGTAATAAAGAGCAATACAAAAACAGGAACAACTTTGTAAAGAAATATTGCCATACCTATCATTGAAATAGTTTAAAAAAAAAACAACAATTTCGACTAATACAATAGTTTAAAAATACTTATTGTATTTGTCACAATTAATTCCGTACTGTTTGCTAAAAATAACGTTATACTATTCTACATATTTCGTGTCATTGTTCTAAATTCTTATTAGATCACTGTTTACTTATTCTAACAACGTAGTATTAGTACTTAACACGTTATGACCTACTTGAGAATGTGACACACAACGCCTTTAGGGACGTCTTGCGTTATGCGTTTATTCAAACATATTATGAATAACCTAATAACCTAGCTATGTTGTGAAAAGTTTATTGTTATTAATGTCTGTGTTGAGACGGAGTAATAATACACTATGTTATCACCCCATCTCCTCCCGTGTTTGTCGTAAAAGGCGACTAAAGTAACAACCCAAGCTTCTATTTATCTCTCCAAAAAAATTGCAGACTTAAATCTAGTTGTGTAACATTTGAGAACCTCCTTAAATCAAGCCGATTCGTTTGGTTGGTAACTGGGTAGTTCGTAAACAACGTTGGCCAAAAGGAGTGTTGCGTCACTTACTGCTTTGTTCGCAGACATAAAATATGCTAAGTAATATTTAGATCTTTTTCTACTTTTACGATATCCACAAAACAGGAGAATGAATTAATCATCACACAGGGAAAAAAAGATTAAACTAAATTTCAATAATTTTATCACTAACCTAGCTAAGAATGCATAAACAAAAGTTAAAACCAAATACAATAAAGCGGTTATCTTACATTATATCGATGTCCGCACGTGCCCCTTAGTTTCACATCAATGGAAGTTACGATAATAATAACGATAACACGTTCATTCAAATGGTATCAGAAAAAGAAAATGCCTTGAGGCTTAAAAAACAATGAAGGTTGAGTTGAAGTTACGTGTTAATGTTTATATACGTGTATTGCTTTAATACGTCACAAAGGAAACCAGCTGTTTCTTTGATATCAATAATCAATTATTTCAAACATAGAACCAACTATTTTTGCATTAGTTAGTTCTAAAATGACTAAAGTAGTTCCCTTGCGGGATTAATGCTAAACGTTTTTTAAGGCAGTAGGAATATGCGGTAAACTATCCCAAAGATCACTTAGGTGCTACTATTTATGTGACCTGTTAGTATTTATGCGACTGGTGCAAATCACAACTGAAGTAGTTACCTTGCGGGATTAGTGCTAAACGTTTTTGAAGCCAGTAGGAATATGCGGTAAACTATCCATAAGATCACTTAGGTGCTACTATTTATGTGACCTGTTGGTAATTATGCGACTGGTGCAAATCACAAAAGGAATACTAGAGCAAGAGATTAGGTGACTAATCCCCTTACTCATAAACGCCTCTTAAATTTTAGTCAATTGATTAACGTAAATTCATACGAAATATACTTAGAAAAATCTCGCTAAACAGTAATTAAATTTAAAAGGAGTTTATGAGTAAGGGGGTTAAGGTCTAGTAAGCTTCTTACGTAAGATGTCGTAGCTTAATTTCTCGCAGAACTAAAACATTTTGTCGTGACTATTTAAATTGTTCCCGATATTATCTATCTTTAGGGATATACCCTTATCAGTTATAAAGACCCAATTGCACAAAAACTGGGACGCGATGGCGTTATGGGAATGTTTAAAGGATATAGAAATAATATACAGGTTTCATACATATCAATTCTTCAAATAAACAATCCTATGTTTAATAAATAAATTCGTAGGTTGACAATCACAAAGCGCAAGTTTATATTTGTTAACCATTGATTGCACTATATAAGAGACAGATGTTTTTTTGTTTCACTATTGTAATTGCTTAACATACTTCTATTGTCTACATCAAGTGTATTACCAACAGCAATACGTTCGTATGTGTATTTATATTATTTACTTTATTTAACATTAAGTAGAACGAATTTGCTAGAATGTGTTATTGTAAAACCCTTTTTTTGTGTCAAAGTCCTGTTTCGAAGAGCGAGCTTTATTACAAAGTGTAGAGATCAAGAAAACACTGGTCAAATCTCATTTACCAGGGACAGCTTGTCAATTGTGACTTGTCACTCCTCTCGACCTTCACCCGTAAAATGGACTTATAAACAGCATATATTACTCAAATAATTAAGCTATGGAAAATTCCACAGAAATCACATACAAAAGTAATGCATACCATCATCTAATACGTGTGGTGACGGAGTAAGAATACAATATGTCACCACCCCATCTCATCTCATGGGTGTCGTAAAAACCGACTAAGGGACTACCCGCCAAATAAAATTAAACCCTATACCAATCCGTCTGGCCAGCGTGGTATTAGGTAGTAAGCCAAGTATCCCTCCGTCACGAAAGGAGGCTCGTCGCTGCAGTGGAACATTAATGGGCTGTTATGATGGTATAAAAACTGTTTGAGGGCGACCACCTCAACAACGTGTTTTACTGAAATGCCGGATGGAAGGATAGGACACGTAATTTAAAAAATATATTTACTAATCGTGCATTATCATTCATGCGGAGTCAGTATTTCTTTCGCAACAAAACACATGTTGTCCGATTAGCTACTATAAATGATCTAGGAACTAAAATAAAGCTTATTCATTTAACATCAACATAAACCCTCTTACTCATAAACGCCTGTTAAATTTTAGTCAATGGATTAACTTAAATTCTCACGGTTTTGTTTGGCATAAGGTTGGTTTTGCTAATGAAAATCTCGCTAAACAGTGACTAAATTTAAGAGGCGTTTATAAGGGGGTAAAACAATAAAAAACTATATTCTTTGAATGTAAGCTAATATTATTTAGTGCGTTGATATTTCTTAGAAAAAAAAATGCAGACATAAAACTGTAATTATTTTACCCAGAACGGAACGCATGTAATGTCGTGCATTTATATTATTTACTTAGGGTCGTCAAAAGAGACCCAACAGCTGCGATGGGGATTAATAACGATAGTTAACTAAATATGAATGCATATTGTGGTGATGTGCGTTTAAAACATGAATTTAGTAAAATTATGAATGAAGTGATAAATGTACTAAATATATAGAATCATTAATTTCAGCAAATACCATGTCTTATATTTGATCATTGTTTAAAAGACTGATATAGAAAAATATAAAAACTATATTGTTAATTTTAAAAATATAGCCCTAAGATCTTCATTGATATCCTTAAAGTCAATCAAGATAGCATTAGCAAATGTTTACAAAGAATATTAAGTTGTAAAGTCATTCCGTCATACCTCATAAAGTCAGACAATAAACTAATGTTTAAAGAAGTTTACGTAAATTCACTGTACTAATAATATGCTCTCATAAATAACAAAAGTATACTACTCGATATCATTAGTATTCTGTGGCCCTAAATGTATTGTAAAACTAGAGTAGGTCTTGATTTCATTTGTTTTTTAATTTCGAAACTTGAAACCAATGGTAATAAGGCTGAACTAACTTTTTACCAAATCTTTTTCTGGTTCTAAATTAGTATTTTAGGCATTCGTAAAGCACCATAAGTTCTTTAAAATGGTCATGCAATTTCTATAGGATCTGTGGGTATGTAAACCACCAATAGTATATATATATAATAGTATATTGATAGCAATAAATATTAGAGAGCAATAAATATTAGTATATTGATAGCAATAAATATTAGCAGATAAATAACCAGTAATAAATATTTTTATCGTCTTACAATGTTTGCAAGCGACTTTAAGAGGTAGCATAGGGAAAAATTAGTGTATGAAATTATACTCCATTCTTTAAATACTCTCAGTGTGTCTTGAACCTGTCCAAGTAAAGAGTTGAAATAGAAATAATCCAAAAATTAATTGGCTAATTCTATTATCGAATCTTTTTATAATGTTCCTTGCATGTTTAGTACATTTTTAAACAATGATTTACCCAAAATACCTATATGAATTGAGCAATATTAACTATGCCGGGGGTCACTAGAATTATCCTTATTAGGGCTCACCTTATCCGTGTAGTGACGGAGTAAGAATACAATGTCACCTCCCCATCTCATTCCATGGGTGTCGTAAAAACCGACTTAGGAACTTTAACCAATATCGGTCTTTACAATTGAACTAAAATTGTATGAATTCTTGCATGTTGCAATGCATTTAATTCTAATTCTTGCATGATACATGTTTCTCCATTTTCTATCTATTCAACAGCCTTGTATGAACTCATGTATCAACTGAATATATAAATATTAATTATTAACTAATTATTTCCTCAAATCAATCAATATTTCCTTTAATAAAATTAATGTAATTGTAATTTAATATTTATGACAGTAATCTTGATCTAATTTTAGGACAATTATAATGATAAATGGCAAATTGAAATCACTAAAAATGTTATTGCTTTGAAATCACGGTCATGTTGTAAAACGTCTTTGATGTTTGGCGACAAGATCCGCAAGACTGTCGTATACTAACTTACGACTGGACATATATAACAAATACATGTGTTCATAATAAATATCTGTGAATTTGTGTATCACGAATTTATTTGCGAACGAAATACTGTTTATTCAAAAGCAACGTAAGTACGTATTTACGCCTATATTTACGTATTAATATGTATTTACTAACACAAATACGTAATTGATTCTCAGAATCTTTATTATCTTCTAGTCTTTTTAATCTTACTATTTAACAATTAATGGAAAAACTAGGCTGGATATAAATATGTCTTTAATTAAATAACAATATTTAACATGAAAACTTTTAATGAATGTTTAAATAACTTTAACTTAAAATTGTCACTGAGTAATTAATGTAAAAAAGCATTTAAAAAAAATGTAATAAAGAGCAATACAAAAACAGGAACAACTTTGTAAAGAAATA
This sequence comes from Schrankia costaestrigalis, assembly GCA_905475405.1. Classification (NCBI taxonomy): domain Eukaryota; kingdom Metazoa; phylum Arthropoda; class Insecta; order Lepidoptera; family Erebidae; genus Schrankia; species Schrankia costaestrigalis. The sequence goes on along the minus strand of FR997843.1, from coordinate 8,082,912 downwards.
TTGCCATACCTATCATTGAAATAGTTTAAAAAAAAAACAACAATTTCGACTAATACAATAGTTTAAAAATACTTATTGTATTTGTCACAATTAATTCCGTACTGTTTGCTAAAAATAACGTTATACTATTCTACGTATTTCGTGTCATTGTTCTAAATTCTTATTAGATCACTGTTTACTTATTCTAACAACGTAGTATTAGTACTTAACACGTTATGACCTACTTGAGAATGTGACACACAACGCCTTTAGGGACGTCTTGCGTTATGCGTTTATTCAAACATATTATGAATAACCTAATAACCTAGCTATGTTGTGAAAAGTTTATTGTTATTAATGTCTGTGTTGAGACGGAGTAATAATACACTATGTTATCACCCCATCTCCTCCCGTGTTTGTCGTAAAAGGCGACTAAAGTAACAACCCAAGCTTCTATTTATCTCTCCAAAAAAATTGCAGACTTAAATCTAGTTGTGTAACATTTGAGAACCTCCAAATGATCCTCTGAAAAAAAAATGCAGACATAAAACTGTAATTATTTTACCCAGAACGGAACGCATGTAATGTCGTGCATTTATATTATTTACTTAGGGTCGTCAAAAGAGACCCAACAGCTGCGATGGGGATTAATAACGATAGTTAACTAAATATGAATGCATATTGTGGTGATGTGCGTTTAAAACATGAATTTAGTAAAATTATGAATGAAGTGATAAATGTACTAAATATATAGAATCATTAATTTCAGCAAATACCATGTCTTATATTTGATCATTGTTTAAAAGACTGATATAGAAAAATATAAAAACTATATTGTTAATTTTAAAAATATAGCCCTAAGATCTTCATTGATATCCTTAAAGTCAATCAAGATAGCATTAGCAAATGTTTACAAAGAATATTAAGTTGTAAAGTCATTCCGTCATACCTCATAAAGTCAGACAATAAACTAATGTTTAAAGAAGTTTACGTAAATTCACTGTACTAATAATATGCTCTCATAAATAACAAAAGTATACTACTCGATATCATTAGTATTCTGTGGCCCTAAATGTATTGTAAAACTAGAGTAGGTCTTGATTTCATTTGTTTTTTAATTTCGAAACTTGAAACCAATGGTAATAAGGCTGAACTAACTTTTTACCAAATCTTTTTCTGGTTCTAAATTAGTATTTTAGGCATTCGTAAAGCACCATAAGTTCTTTAAAATGGTCATGCAATTTCTATAGGATCTGTGGGTATGTAAACCACCAATAGTATATATATATAATAGTATATTGATAGCAATAAATATTAGAGAGCAATAAATATTAGTATATTGATAGCAATAAATATTAGCAGATAAATAACCAGTAATAAATATTTTTATCGTCTTACAATGTTTGCAAGCGACTTCAAGAGGTAGCATAGGGAAAAATTAGTGTATGAAATTATACTCCATTCTTTAAATACTCTCAGTGTGTCTTGAACCTGTCCAAGTAAAGAGTTGAAATAGAAATAATCCAAAAATTAATTGGCTAATTCTATTATCGAATCTTTTTATAATGTTCCTTGCATGTTTAGTACATTTTTAAACAATGATTTACCCAAAATAAAAAGTTTTTAAAGTATCATGGGTTCAAAATAATATTCGAAAACTTTATTCGATCTGACCAACTCAGATTTAAAAATCAACTAATTTGATAAACCGTTATAAGTAAGTAACAAACTTTCGAAATATCTCATATCAGTTAGGATTATATTAAAGATTAAGTTATAATATACATTTACAATGACATGTTGAAAGACGACGAAAGCGAAATCGCGGAAGGCAAGACGTTTTGCGTCATAATCACTTTCTGTTTGCAAATTGCAAACCTCGTTCGATAAAACACTGAACTGAAATGAACACTAATGTATACAGACTTGAAAAATGGCTAAGTTTACATTTTATATTACAAGAATATTACACAATAAAAGGATAATTAAATGTATTAGTAAATACGTGGTTGTTTGTTTTATCAAATGCCGTCCTAGCGCCGATTACACTAGACTACATGTAGTCTCCTACATAAGGACGTCCTAACTTTTTAGTGTTAGGACGTTCTGTTTACATGTCATTACACTATAGACTCCATGTAGTCTCCTACATGATGTAGTTGACTACATCTAGTCTAGTGTAATCGATAATTAAAAAACCAAATCGTAAAGCCCGATTTACACATCGGCAAGTACAGTAGCGTTGGGAGAGGCCTATATTTAGCAGTGGACTGCAATAGGCTAGTTGAGTTCACAGAAGTTAAGATTTAACAGCGTCTCAGTATTGAAATACATATCACGCTTCTATTCACTTGCCCAATAGTTTGTTAAATATTATCTTATCCTTTTGTTACATCCTTATTATAAGTCCAAGTTTAAAATAGTTTAAAGCTATCTGAGCAAATGTTAAAAGCTACGTTTTGTATTACTATCGTTCACTTTTGATGAATGGAAATTGTGAAATTGTGTCCGTTAATTGATGTTTGTAAAAGTCCCCGCGACACAGGGCATGATCCCTAGTGCGGGAGTTGTCTTTTTAAAAGAAAAAAGAAGAAAGAAATAAAAAAGTAACATTTAAGAATTACTTAACCTACTTTGAAAAGGTTTTACTCTATTTCTAGCATTTTGTTTTCATTTTTTAAACTTGGAAAACGTAAATTCACTCAGTTCAAAATTGGAAATAATGTTTTCAAGCTACATAATACTAAAGCAACATTTAAATGGTAGTGAAATCGCACTGCTCATTCAAACGAACTAATCCGAACATAATATATACCGAGCCATATAATTTGAGCATACATAAGGAAGTTGTTTTCCATTTACGGTTCGAATCTTGACGTCTTTACCAAGACAACAAACACAATTTACATTACAATTTCACACTGATTTTAGACGGAGTAAAAAATATATTATGTATTTTAAATTGCCATATTCAAAGACAAAGTAAGTACGTTCATTTAAACCGTAACAATGGCATAGTTGTTTATCATAATAAAATACTTGCATAGTTAGCAAAGTCATTTGATAAACACCTATATGTATTGTTTGTCGCTAACCTTTACATTTCAACAAGTACTTAGGCATTCTTAAATCAACATCTAATATTTTTTTAATAAAAATATAAATAAGGGTACTTGTAGTATCCAGGTGTATTAAAACAGGATTTTTTTTCATGTTTCTTTCCTTAGAGTTGAGTCATTAAAAGGCCAATTCAACTTATTTTTAGTACCGTCTTTGAAGTTGGTTCTATATAAATATTACCGGAATTGGTTTAGTAGTTTGGTGTTTATTCTAAGAATAGATACTGTGTCAAAGAGATGAACATAAATGAAATTGTGTTTAGAAAATAGTATCAACTTTGTGGTTTTAGAATCCAAAATTGTTATATTTGATAACAACGATCTGGTGCTGATCTTTCAGCCGATTGCTGAAAAAAGCACAAAACAGAAAAATGGGGACATTTAAAAGAGGCCTCGTGGACGACTTGTAATACCTATCTAATAGTACCTGACTCGATTTTAAAACACTGGATGAAATAATTAATTGCCTTTTAAACCCTTACCCCCTTACTCATTAACGCCTCTTAAATATTAATCAATTGATTAGCTTAAATTCTTACGATTTCGTTTGGAATAAGGTTGGTTTTGATAATAAAAATCTCGCTAAACAGTGATTAAATTTAAGAGGCGTTTATGAGTAAGGGGTTCGAAGCTTGATGGTAATTAAATGTATGACAGTACTTCAAAACAATAACTAATTTGTAGAATATTCATGTTCGCCAAATGCTGATTCTAATTTCTATTAAAATCTTAGGTCGCCTGAGAAATCATTTATATTGCAAAACATTTTGGAAGGCGATAGATTATAAAGTTAAGTAATATTAATAACGAATATTCACTTTCTACCACCGATTACATATTTAAAAAGCTACATAAGAAAGTATTAAAGGAAAGTGTGCGATATTGACATAATAACTACGTAATAGGATCAATAAAAAACCGGATCGATAAATTCGAGTTCGAGAAAATCGATATCCTTTGGGTGACGTTTAACTTAATTTATTAATATTAAGTGGCCAAATTGCACATAATTATTTTTAGCTTTATCAGCGTTTAACATCTTATATTTTTAAGTTAAGTAAATACATATAAAAAAAAATAGAAGTTAAACATTTGTAAACAACAATTGATTAAAAAAAAATTAAGCATAATATTGATGATTAATGATTTCATACTGGTTTCATAGAAATAAAATATTCATCGGTAGCATGTGTCTGTATCTGACACAAGCCACAAAAGTGTTTACGTTTGCGCTAGGCCTTATAGTTCGTAAATACTCGTATATCTTGGAAAAGTGTATTTTATTATTACAAGTTATTTTAATATCAAAAACATTTTACTGCCATAACTATTCGCATCGTATCTTCATAAAGTCATGGATGAAACATAACTGACTGAAGCAAATTAAATGCCTGAACGAAAGTGTTTCAAGGCTTAGAACATAATGCGGGGTCATAAGTTCGATGCCAAGTTGCAGGTTTATGGTCGTTTTGTTGTTAATTTTAGTACTTATATTACGTTGTTTATGCTGACATTCATTGTTAGACTAGGCTATAAACATTGCAGCTTTGTCTACTGTTGATGAAGATTGCAAAGTATTTTTTGAAGTAAGACGAGCTTATTACAAAATATGAAAGGCCTTTTTTGCATAAATGTTTTTGCAAAGTATTGTTTATAGCTAAAACTGTCAATGGTGGTGAATCTAAAACTATCAGTGGCAACACTGGATTAAAACATTCTTAGTTTATATCTCCAAGGGCTCTTTGCTTGAGCATGCATTAAATCTTTGCTTTTTTTCTTTCTCTTTTGTCTATTCATCTTTTTATTTACCGAAGTGTCAAAATCTTTTACAATCGTAAAACCCAAACATTTTTTTGACTTAATCTGTATATTTATTTAATACATTAATAAATATTTATTAAATAAATAAATAGTTAAATAACCGAAACCTTTTTGGAACTTACGAGTACTTAACTCGTAGTTATAAAACTAGGACATTAAATAACGTTTGCGGTTTAATAAGTTTTATTGCTTTGATGAAATCTAAATCATTGCGGAATACCGTTAAAATATCTAGGTGGTCTAATGGATAATTTGAACATCCTCATTTTACAACATAGTCGGTTATCTGATACCCACGTACGTAAGATGAGGTGCTTGTAATGTAAGGAGAACATTATGACATAACATAACTCTGTGTATCGTGTACCTAATATTTTAAATAATTTTATGTTTAACATGACTATGATGTAGCATTATGAAATCACTACATTTGTCTAATTCTAAACAATATGCGTACTTAAAAAAGAAAAATCTTAGCCTAATCTTACAACCTAACATTTGATCTTTTATATAACTATCGCTTAAACATTGAAACCATATCGTTCTTAGTTACTCAATAGGCAAGAAACAATCAACTCTTCTGAAGCCGCCATAGTGGAGACATTTATGTCTCTACAAATATTGTAGCTGGCATAGTGCTCACCATTCTTGGACTCTATGGTATGCTTAACATCAGGCACCATAGAGTCAATCTGGTAGGCCAACTTAAACTGACAAACTTATAAACCTATAAAGGATTAGTTAATCACATTATTACTTAACACTGCTTGCACTGTATAACAATAATCGCTCCCTAAGTACCGCTTCTATTCGTGCTTGGTTGCATTTAAAAGTAGGGCTATACGAACTATTGAAGTTAAGTTTAATTGATATGCCAGGCTCGGTACATCTACTTACGTCAAATATTTACGAGCAACCTCAATCCTAATGGGAGTGCTAATGTTGCAAAGTCCAGTTTAATAAGTTGCAATAGATTGCCAACTAATATTATTAAGTCTTTAACAGAAAGTTTCAACTTAATGGATTACATCGATAATGTCTTAAAGTCTATTTCGTCATTAAAGGATGACATCATACAACGCCTTATTATGTTATTAGAAAGTCATAAATATGCAAGTGCAATCTCCGTGTGGTGATGGAGTAAGAATACTATATGTCACCATCCCATCTCATTCCATGGGTGTAGTAAAAACCGACCAAGGGACTATCCGTCCATATTATCTTGAACTATATTAACGAAATAAAAAGAAGTAAAACTTGAAATTAAACCCTATACCAATCCGTCTGGCCAGCGTGGTATTAGTAGGCCAAGTATCCCTGCGTTACGGGAGGAGACCCATCCCTGCAGTGGGACATTAATGGGCTGTTATGGTGAAATATGCAAGTTGTGACGTGATTGTTGCTTGTGCTTGATGTGTCTTAATTTTTAGATAGGTAAGCCTTCTTATCGTCAATTGTTTCTCTATTAGATTAACTACCTATTGTGAACAAAGAGATAAAAGAAGAGCTACCTTACTTGATCGAATTTGTATCACGATCAAATGACTGATCGTTCAATGTAACATTATGTCATATTTGTACTCGTATATTTGCAGTTCATATTACGTCATCGGTGTATCACCCGCGCAGAGACCTCGAAATTGTCTCGTTGACTAACGCCCTACATCGATCAACTTGGTCACATACAACTTCCCGTTAAAGAGAATAATAAATATGTTCCTTAAACAGCCGGTAAGTCAACTGCGTATAACGTAATTTTTGTTATAACAATTTGTTTCTCTTGAAATAAAGCAACGACCTTCAGTTATGATGCAAAACATCCTTTAACATCGGTTAATGGCCTTGCATTACATTCGTGCGTAAAATATATAATGCTATATTTACTATACTAAAACTTAAGTTAAAAATAATCCTATTAAAATATTTAAAAAAAATACTAATAATTACCTTCATCTCCATTTCGGTATTTATCTAAAGTCTTCCCATGTGTGTCTTGTAAACGAGTCACATCTAATACAATGCCGGCATCCAAAGACGATTCGGTTGCATTACTATCCCGTTGACAAAGATTGCCCGTTCTCCTCTTTCTAGTTCCATACGTATGAACAGGCACTATCAACTTAGGTCTAGGTATCGAAAAATCAGAGTCCGAGCCACTAGACGAGCTCTTTGCACTACGCGAATACACACCATTGCCATTTGTAACACGTTCTTCACTAATTGGTTTACGCGTCCCTAAAGACATAATGTCATTATACCTATCATATCTATCGTCACTTTTTACTCTAACTGTGTTATACAGCTTTCCATATTTTTCACGTTTAATTTGTTTCGCAACACCATTTATAGTCCGATAGTCACTTTCTTTACCCAGATCAGTAGAGTGTAACCCATTAGCAATTGGAAGCACGGGTTGACTTTGACTTCCGTTTAACATTTCATATTGCATTAGCGTCAACTGTTCACTTGGTGATAGATTTCGTTTCGGTTGGGTGACAGTGACTCCATTATAAGTCTCCTCAGACGGCACTGTATCGAGATAAGCTCGAAGAGGCGCTCTTCCTACGCTTTTTACTCTTAATGACTTAGAACGAAAGCTAGGTTTAATATCTTCAATGCGTCCGTTTCGTTCGTTTGTTGGTTGCGTTATGTGCTTAGGAAGTGGTTCGCATGTAGATAATGACTGGTTAATAGGCTGCATGAATAATCCTAAATCTTCCGCATCACCATCTACATCAAGGCTTTGGTTTCCATTTCTGGACTTCATTGGAGTTAAATCCAAAGTAGCCATAGAATTTATAATTTGGTACATAGTATTTCCATTCTGAATGGGAGCTTCATTATGGACTTTTTTCTCACGTTTCGTATCCTTCTGTATTTGTTTTATTTTATCACTGTCTGTATCATTATTTTGTTGACTTACTCTTGAATAATACTCGTAGTATGATTCTGATGAAGGGTCTGTTGGTACTGGGTCGGGATCAGGAAGATGATAGTAATTTTTTTTAGAGTCGGCCTTTCTTTGCCGATGTGCATATTTCAAAGAGTCTTTTCGTTGCGGTGGTATAGGGGGCTGTTTACCGTTTCCAGTAAATGACTCCTGAATGTCCCATTCAGTAAAATTCCTACGCTTAACTCGTTTAAGTGTTGATGGTCTATATCCATTTGGCATGTCCTTAAAACTATAACTATGCTTTAATTTATTCTGAGCAATGAGATCATTGTTGGCTCTCGCCTTTTCTTCTATGTTTTGCTGATACTTAGCTAATTGAGATAAGTTTTGGGCAGAGACGCCATTCGAGTAACCATATCCATTATCTTCTAATGAATAAGTTTTAGTATCGTAATCTTTTTCTTTGTCGATATCTCTGCAGGATTTGCTTCTTGATATTGAATTTCTTTTACTTTTGCTTGAATTATCCTTCTCGTTGAAAGTATTTAGATTTTTTGCGCCAATCCAGTTAGCTGCGTATACAAGATCCATAGTTCTGTCCGTGATGGACAGCCACGGGTCCTCCATGACCGCTTTTCCTGGATAATGCTTGATTTTCATAATGTAGCTAAAATGTTGGATGTCAATGTGTTTACATCAATGTTGATAGAAGACAAAAGTTTTGAAAATTTATTCAATATTATTGTTGCCATTTTCCCGTTGTAGGAATTAATCAGTTAAAAGTTCCGGCAACCTGATGTCACTTATGACGCACTTGACTAGTTCGTCATTTTAAATACATATATTAATTTTGACCTGGTGTTCAAAGCTGCAGCAAAATATTAACTTAGCAAATATTTTCTAAGCATGTGTTTAATCAATGTTTTAAAATTACTCAAGAACACTACTCTTAAAAGTTGCATTAATGGTACTTAGAATTGAATAATGCATTACAATGGAATGATTTTGCAACAATTATAATACTTAACCGCGTCTAGAAACTTAATTATTTTCTGCTCACAACACTTAACAATGTTTCTGCTTTAGATTAGAAAAACGGAACGATACTACAATATAACTTAGCTAAATCTTTACAGACGCTAGACTACGGAAGAGTAAGTGTGAGAAATTGAGATAATTATAATAAAAAAGCAACGAACTAAAACGTTTTAATTACAAAAATGTCAAAAATAAAACGAAACAAGACACGATTTCATAATTTTTTGACGCTTACATTCACAAGAAGTAATTTCAAATAATTTAAACTGACTGTCAGATATTTATCTTTAATGAATGGAATGTGCAACTTCATAATGTTGTATTTATGTTAAGTTCTTATCATTACCTCTGACAATCTCTGTAACGACAACTTTATTTCATATTCTTGTTAATTGAGATTGCTCCTATCAAAATGTCAAATCTTATGAATATGTGAACTGTTATGTTATTGAATATTTCTGTTTTATAGTTATTTTTGATATGCTAATAATGATGCTTTAGGGATTTCTATGTAAAGACTGCAAATGCATAGAATAATATTTGACCTGATTTATTGAGGAAGCGTAAGCCAAGTGGGCTTGCAGAATTTTTTTTTATGAGAATATTTTGGACATTAGGTACATAGCAAGACTGTGTCCAAGAAACAGATCCAAAAAATAGGAACACACACATTACGAAGACCGATGTAAACAAAGAAAATAAAATCGAAAGTGAAACATAAACTATTTTTTGTCGAGAAACTGATAAAAACAAACAAAATGTTGCCGAAGTAAACAAAAACTATAATACGCGTTAAGCTTAATGGTGGCAAATTAGCAACAATCATTAAACGGCTGATCGAGTTAGTAGGAAACGATTTCCAAGACATCAACCGATATACGAGTTGAAACAAGTTCATTGGTCCACATATCCAGTCGGCTGGTCAACGATGATACGTGAGAAACATATCCAGGAACTAGATATCTTGTACCCATCGTAATCTCAATTATTAGTTCATTAAAAGATAATTTATGCGAAGAGATCGAAGAAGTTTACATAACTACGATACATCACAAATTACTAAGTTTGAAAATAAATTGAGATTTGATAAAAGAAAGCTTGAACTGAAACCATTAGGTAAAACCTTGACTAAATATATTTATAGTAAAAATATTGATTAAGTACCCACAGGATTAGTGGAATAGAAGTTAATATATTAACCTACACAAAAATTCTACTCTCAACATTCATTGTTCAAAGGAGCATTCAATGCTCTGGTCTAAAAATCAGACTTGTAATAAGTATAGGTATAAAAACTGGAATAAGTTTACTGGAATAATACATAATGTTGAGTCGTCGTAGCAAAAAGTTAATGTTTAAAAAAAAGTGATTGTCAATGAATTTTAATAATAAAATCTATTTAGCTAAATGAGAGCATGTCAATCTATCTAATTTTAAGGAGGTATTTAACATTATTTACCTCGATATCACAATAACAAATCAAAGATAATAAATAAACATAATCAAAACAATGCAGGTCAGTCTATTTATTATTGTTTGGTATGACAATAATGTTTGCTTTTATAGTACCAATAAATACGACAGTATCTAGCTGTTAAATACATGACTCATCAAGAAATTACGTTGACGTTTCTAATAAAATCACTGTATACATAAATACTAATAGTTTATGCTGAGAATAGAAAGGAAATCGTGAACCCGCCGTAAATTATGAAAAAGGGTAAATACTTAGACAAGTATACATAAAAGAGACATTATTAGGAGATTAAGATATAGTATTGTCATGATAAGTAAGGAAATAGTAAACAAACATTTAGGGTAATAAAAAAATAGTGAAAACACGGATAAGTAAAGGTAATTTACTAACAAGGTATTAATTATAAAAAAAATATCAAAGAGATATTCTTAGAACTGCTATTTGCGGATGATTTAATCTTTACTATGAATTTACCTAAACGAAACTAGAAAATGAAATATAAAATCGTAACAATATCATAACCATTGTAACGCTACATTACAAAATATCTGTCGCAAGCACTTTCTATGCTCTGATGATAACCGTAATAACACAAATAATTATTATGTACGATACTATCACACACAGTATTGTTAACACGCAAGGGAGAGAACCATAGGCCTCAGATGGTATCTATTTAACTTTCTAATCGTTGTTTAAATATTAAAACGTGACAATGGATCACATGAGCATGTATAATCAATTAATTTTAAACGATAAACAAGTTTCAAACTAGTGCAACTGTGATTTCAATAACTTAACGGGGCATGAACACATCGCAATATTTGCAATAGGTATATCATTAATTATGAAACCAGAGCAGTATAAATTTAAATCAGTATACCTTAAAGTACCTTCTCAAATTGGACTACAAAACTCTCTCGATTTAGTTTACGAGAAACAATGGTAGAGCGAACGAATGATGTCATACTTGTTGACCAAACACAGGCATAGAAAGCTCAAGTTTTGGATATTTATGCTCGAGTATCTTCACTTTGAAACAACGTTCAAAAATACTTTCACAGCCACACGAGTAGTGCACGCAAATATTGTATGGCTTGCAATAACCTTGTAGTAAGAAAGCCTCGGAAATATATACTTTCAAATTACGAAAGGACACACCGAAGTTAGAATAATTAAAATTTATTATTTAATAGTAATTTACATAATTATGTTAGTTTTTTATTTAGAAAGGTAAGTTAATATTTTGCTGCCGCTTAACGCAAGTGATGTTTCATTGAAATCCTGTTTAATGTGCGTTCACAACTAATAATCCGCCAAAATATCGTCACAACAACGACAGCTGCTTCTTCCGCAAAACGAAAAAAACACCACGAATAATCACTTAAACACTTCACAATATTTACCATAACTGTACAGAATTGTTTAATATATTCAATTACATCAAAAGAAACAATACACACATAAATTTGCTTCACTGAATTATATCGCGACTATTTTAAAATTCGAAACGCAATAGATTGGTACGCGGCGACCAATCACGTCAGCGTCGCTCCGCTTACTGCTCTACTGCGATGCGATCAACTCCTGCACAAACGCAAGCTGAGGCGACAGACAGCGCGTGCGAGGGAGATAGACAATACGAGACAGAAACATAGCATATACTTACCTGAATAATAAAAGCTCCAAGCTCACAAAAGGTGGACGAAGTGAACCTTTAATTTTGATCCTAGAGATATTGTTGGCAGAACAACAAGCTGCAACTACAAAGGTAAGTACGGTGAAATGTAAAAAAAGGGTTTACTCCAGCTGAACGTAAAATGGTACTTATGAACCGGTATATTATTATCACAAAGGATCCTCTATTCAAAGAAATTACTACGTTTACTTATTTAATAAGGTAGTATGAATAAATACCACTCAGGTTCACATCGTCACTATTGTGGGATTGAACTATTATAAATGATAAATCGAGTAGTCAAGTGTTAAATTAAATGTCAAATTCTAATTTAAAATTAAAACGACTGCTCAATTGGAAGGTTAGCTAATTTTAAACAGCAATTAATGAATAAAGTGAAGGCGAATAGAATAAGGTGAATCGACAAGGTATTATCCGTGACCATTACTGTCAAAATTAAATACAAAGGTGAAAACCTTCAGATACAAACTTAATTTGGTTAGTAATAAAAGTAAGTAGGTAGATAGTTAATTAAATTAATAAATAAGCAATAGACTTCTCTGTTAAAAAATATACGATAAAGGGTAAAGCAACTTATTATGCGATGTATTTAAGTATCTGTGGTACATGTCAGGTTAACAAAACAATTTTAGTACAACTTTAATTATTTGTTTATTATCCTTAAATTTTGTTTATTATACCTACTCAAGACAATCCTATATTGTCTTACCCGATACAATGATATTTACCTTGAGTCTTACGTTGTTTGTGTCCGTTAACTTACCCCCTTACTCATAAACGCCTCTTAAATTTAATCACTGTTTAGCGAGATTTTTATTAACAAAACCAACCTTATACCAAACAAAACGCTAAAGAATTTAAGCTAATCAATTGACTAATATTAAGGAGGCGTTTATTAGTAAGGGGGTATATGTCTACAAAATGTTCTTGTGATACAATTTACCCAAAAATATGTTATTTATTATTATGTGTAAAATAACACATTTACCCCCTTACTCGCAAACGCCTCTTAAATTTAATCACTGTTCAGCGAGATTTTTATTAAAACCAACCTTTAAACCAACATTTAAGCTAATCAATTGACTAAAATTTAAGAGGCGGTTTTGAGTAAGGGGGTAGGATAAGAAGTTAAGAAAGATAGTCTCACTATTAGGGTATGAATAGTTCTTTATTTAAAAGGACGAATTAAAAAAAAAGGTTACACTCTTAGTTCTTACGTATAATTTGGAGTCATTTATTATCAAGCGATGCCAAATCATCGGACAAGAAGAAAAGTTCGATAATATGGCCATCGAATCGCATTAAATCGAAAAGAAAGTAGTTATCGATCAAACTAGTGAAAACAGAGAAAATATTTTAATTACAATAAATAATTTAAATTTTTAACGTTTATCAAAATTTCTAATGTTTTGCATTATATGAATATGATAACACATGTGACTATGACTGCTTTGCATAGGTCTTGGATTTGATTACCGCTTAGTGCAAATCTACGTATGCTTAAGATGTTTGCATGCATTGGTTAGGGTATCTTCTATCTATATGTCATCATCATCATCATTCATCATTCCCCTGTCCATATCCCAAATTTATTTGGGGTCGGTGCAGTATGTCTTTTTCTTTCATAATTTCCTATCGGACGTCATCTCACAAGAAACACTCTTCGCACCCATATTATGTATTTACCAAAAAAAAATTAAATATTTAAGTATTTTTAGGCGTTGTTTATAAACCGTCGAGAAACCGATGGATGAGGGAGGCACTGAACCAAGTCAGGTGGAGATATTAGGAGAATAATAATAATCCGTTGTCTAGTACCCATAGTACAAGTTCTGCTTAATTTAGGACTGATAACGTTATGTAAATTATTAGTAAAATAAATAAAAGTAGGTAATCGTGATAGAAGAAAGTCAGTAAGATATAAATCACGTAACATTACTACGAAACCAGTTATTATGATCTAAGATTTCAGTACAAATATAATGTTTATAGCTATATGAGTTCTACAGTTTAAATTTCCTTAGTGTAATGCACAGTAATGGGTGCAGAACATATATCGGTTGGTTGGTTATCACAGAGATATCATCATAAAGGTTTCATTCGTGTTCTTTTTTGCGTTACGGTTGCAGACCTGTAAGCGGTCCACCTATAGGTAACTCAGCTTTTCCAGAGTATAGCCAAGCTACCCTAGATATAAGTTGTAAAGTCTTACGGCCGAATACTCAAACGTCTGTTAAAGTTAAGCGGCGTTTAAACTAGAAATTCTCATACAAATGTCTAGTTTAAGAGCCGCTTTACTTTAACAGACGTTTGAGTATTCGGCCTTTATAGTCCTATAATTTTACTACGAGCAGCTACTGTGTACCTATTAAGTAATCTGTGGTACTATTCCTATACATCCATCAAAACACAGTAACATTTCCACTCACTTTTTGGAGGTGGTATATATTTATACATTAGGCATAGAAAACACACAGACCAATGTTCTTGTACACAAAGACTTATATTGCACTGTACTCGAACCCGAGATAATAATGCACATTAAAGTTTAACCACTTCATCTTTATTTTTCTTTTATTGTAAATGTTTTGAGTCGAAAACAACAATAATTAATCTAAAACACCATGTAATTATGGTCGCCTTCGAAACGAAAGTTATAGTAAAAGTTTTGTTAGAAATGCTAATCGCTGTGATGTTAAAAAAGATTTCGTTTGTGACGTAATTACTTTGCGGTCAAGGCTATGAATATTGGAATCATTTCACTTTTATTATTAACAGTTTGAGAACTATTGATTTTGACATAAAGTTCACTTATTGGGTACATAGATAACCGTGATGTTTTGGGTTTGTATGTATTCCCAATATCATCAGCAGTTTCTTATTTAAACAGCCTCGGTGGCAAAGAACGTCCAAGCTTAAGACAATATTTTAAGGATCACATAAATTGTCTTGTATAAAAAAAAGTGATAAAAAAAATAAAGTCATTTACTCTTAACATGACGTAGTACGGTCGAAAGTACAACACACTTTAACGAGGGGAAAGAACGCCGGCATGCTTGCCTGCATTGTTCAATTAGACAAGGCAACGAATAGAGGTAATGCTCGTAACTGACTCTATTTACTCGTCCACTGTGCACGACTTAAGCCAACGAGACAAGAATGTAGCTTAATAAGTATTAAGTGATCATTATTGTGTATTTTCTCCGTGTCATGTGGATGTAGTAAAATTTTACTAAGAAAAATTTTGCTGATGTTATGTTTACGAAAACAAAAGAAGGATCTTTGGATGTAAAGCCTTGTAAACTAATCTGTGTGGCCAACGTGTTGTAAGTAGGCTTATAAAACGCTGGCTACGCTTCCCTGCTTCTCTTTGGAAGGCTTGAACCTGCAGTAGAACCTGCAGTAGAACAACAATGGGCTATTTATTATTCTTCATATTTATCTATATTATCAAAGACTTACTGGTTTTTAGGTGTAAGTAATCGCCAAATTACAGAAATGTACTTAAGAATATTAAAAAGGACACTCCTACTATTAGACTTTCTTCCAGAGCATAATCTTTATTTAAAATAGTCTCATCATCTCAGACAATTGGCATCTAAGTGTTAGACATAGGCCTCTTCTGAATATTTCCACATTACGCGGTACTCTCTCATACATCAGTTTTATGTTTTAACTTTAAAAATACTGCATAACAAAAACTAACTCACTTAACCAATTAGTTACAAAGAAAGAAATTTTAAAACAATTAGGTCATAGTAACTATGCAGAACTAGTGTACAAGATAGAACCAAGAGAAATCAAACGATACGGATGGTCACGCACCTAGAATGCATGCTACGAGAAAAATAACTTCAAACGACGCACGATGCACTCCATAATGATTTCGAATAAGAGAAAATCTTAGATATTTATAAAAAATAATAACATCACAGTTATATTTAACTAATTAAATATTGCGTGACAGTATCAATCTGAGTATTGTCTAAATAATTATCAGCTATTGGGATACCGATCTAAATGAATTTTGATTAAAGATTGTGTTATGCATAATTTGTGGTTTGAATCACTATTTTGTACTATCATAAGTCATGTACAGGGAATAGAATATATTGGACGAGAACTATGAATACTGGAATTTTAATAAAGGTTTTAATAGTGTTATACCAAGTAAAGACTTTGGGGAGAACTATAAACTCTGCCAGCATGTTCAGTCATTGAGGACACATACTTAAAATCGTGAAATATTTCGGGTTCAACAGCATCAAATACTAAAAACAATTGAAAAATATCTTGAATTTTTAATCGTTAAAATGTTTTCATAACGCAATAAAAGACAATACTTAAAAATATGCAATTATCAACAACGTATTGAAATTTAAATCAAAATTAAATGTTATGAAAGATTGTATAACGCATAATTGTATCTAAATTTATATAATTTGCGGTTTGAATCACCGGTTTGTAATATAATTAGTGACACGTTCAATAAAATTGACAGCAATAGAACACGATTCTCTTGTGATTTTGCACAATGGTACCAAATGCTTCGACATATTAAGGTCATGTTGGCCAACCAAACGTTAAGTGAGTGGAACTTAAAGGAAAATTGTTCGTTGCATCACTTTGATGGGTCTGGTGTCGTAAAATTTTCGGAACAGGCAATTTTGTACACACATAATATTACTTTCGTGACTTTTGTGTTGGTAACTGTGACGAAGGGGGCTAAACTATCATTAATTTCTTTATTGTATTCGTTTCTCCTAATACCAACATTTATACTATAAATTAGTTGTTTTATATTAGCAGTAAGTAAGTTTCAACTTCATGTTTATAATAACAGCCTCTTAATATTGGGTTTTACATCAGATCCCGTGGGGGTCGTAATAGTACTTAAACCAAAACGCTAACGAAATTTCGGCAGTGTTATCTGTATGAAAACAAAAGAAGGTAAACTCGACGTATAGCCAGATCAGTCTGACCACCATGGTAAATAAGAGTCCTGTAGTAGGACATTAGTGAAATGTATAAGATTAAACATCGCGTTATTCCGATCAGCATTCACTTCACCAATTCTAGAAATGACGACAACCAATGAAGACAGTTCATTAAAAACGTCAAACAAAATAAATTCCCTTTCCTCGCTAATGAAGAAAAACATGGTATTTAAAAAAATCTAACGCAATATATTACAGTTACCAATCCGTCTTCTAAGTGTGTTGGTTAAAGCAATATCCGTCTAACAAGGCACCTTGTACCACAGCGGAAGCTCTGTAATCAAAGATTGTCTCTACCATGACGAAATCACCTAACAGGCATGACAGGCGATCGTTCATTGCAACAAGATTCATGAGCTATACACTCGATATTTTTACTCGCATTTGATTGAAGGGTTTGGTAAGTATGTTACTTTAAATATTTTATAATGAGTTTCTTACATCCAGTTGCAATTTTTGATTTATAACTAACATAGCAGTTTAAGCAACGTAAACGAAGTCAATACTAGATGGTTGACCATTTAATGGTATTTAATTTGAGTGCTTCGATCATCATCATCATCATCATAACAGCCCATTAATGTCCCACTGCAGGGACGGACCTCCTCCCGTGACGGAGGGATACTTAGCCTACTAATACCACTCTAGTCAGACGGATTGGTATAGGGTTCAATTTCAAGTTTTCCTTCTTTTCTTCTGCCGACAAACTGTTATACAGTTTGGCAGATAAAATATTGTATCCAATGTGTAACTTACTTTAATAAAATAAAAATACAAAAATACAATTTTTATTTTGTAAAGAAAATATTTACGGATAGACATGGGATGATATGGGACTGGACTGAACGTAAAAAGCTGGTGGTAGCTGTTGTAACATAGTCTAGTCGGTATTTGTCCTGCCCCCACAGAAACGAGCAAAATCGGTTACGATGGTTTTCCTTCGGAACTTCTCATTTCTGATTCGATCACACAGGGACACTCCCTGCTTAGATCTGTTATTGACCTCTGGGTGACTGTTATCTTATACGGTCCATGT
Organism: Schrankia costaestrigalis; assembly: GCA_905475405.1. Lineage (NCBI taxonomy): Eukaryota > Metazoa > Arthropoda > Insecta > Lepidoptera > Erebidae > Schrankia > Schrankia costaestrigalis. The sequence continues at coordinate 8,064,853 of FR997843.1, read as the reverse complement.
TAAGCGAGCACGTACTCCATACGTCATCTATTTGTGGCATCTAGAACTACTATACAAAACATCTTTTAAGTGCAATAACAATTCCATTACATAATCAATTTGTTATCTCTAGTAGTTATTTGTATAGATAAAGTATTTATGTTTATGGCTCGTGTACTTCTGGAAACATAACAATGTAATGAAAACATTAGATGCTCATGTATTGAAGATACTAAGTTTACTAGTGTTACAGCAATAACCTCGAAGTGAGCATATTTTTGATCTTTAAACTATAAAGATAAACGTTTATAATTTATTAATTATCCATGTGGTGTTAGATTGAGATTACATAGTATCAGCGAACCAACTCATACCGCGTGTGTCATAAATGCTGAATTAGGACAAAGTTAGCAAAACGCTGCAAACTAAATAGACTGATCAGAATGGTATTAATAGGCCGAATTTACATCTGTCTTTGGAAGAGGTACATTCCCTCAGGGAGAAATTAATGCCCAGATTATACTTTGTTTTAACTTTTACTTAAACATAAATTAAGCAATCGAAAGTATTTTACTAACGTACTGTGGAAAGTCCCGTCATAGATGTCTAATTTTAGAAGATGAACTCGGCAAAGTACATATACATACGGGCAAAGTGGTCGGCGTGAAATCATAAAATAAATACTTGTTCTAAAATACAGGAATATTTTTTTTTGTATTGAAAAATAAACTAGATTTCTTTGTTAAAACTGTCTTTTCGACAGACATGTATCGCCTTACTAGCAATTAAATAAAATTCTTTATCTGACTACGAAAGTTCTATCTCTCTCTCATCAGCTCATAAACCTACTACAGCGCACTGCAAACATTAAGTTGGATAAGAAATAACTGAATTACGAGGTAGCAAAAAATCTGTCTGTGTGGTGACGGAGTTGTCCGTGTGGTGACGGAGTAAGAATACAATATAAATATTATCTTTACGAAGTAAAAAGAAGGAAAACTTGAAATTAAACCCTATACCAATCCGTCATGACAGCGTGGAATTAGTAGGCCAAGTAACCCTCTGTAGAAATTAGTCTATGGGTGTTATGGTAACCGCACACACTGTTTATCAAGATGATAATGGTGTTTAATTAAAGTGAATGGTATGGTAAATGATTTATCGTCACGGGAGGAGGCCCGTGTCCTTGCAGTGGGACATTAATTGGCTGTTATGATAAAAAAAACCACTTTAGATTATTTTCCCCTTTACCCCAGATTTTTTCTTAAATAGCAGTAAATCGATCCGTATACAATAAAATCCTTATAAAACGTACAAAGATTAACGGCATATTTAATAAGCCTTATCAATGGTACTCATAATAATAGGATGTAATGATAAATCGATAACTGGCTATTATATTCACTTTCTTGATTTATTAAGTGGCTGACAATAATACGTATTGTTTTTTTTCTTGTATTTTCTCAGTGTATCCGGAACGAATTGTATACATGGGTTTTCTTATATTAAATAATGGGGTAATACCTACAAATCGTAAAATAAATAAGAATTGACCAGATTTACTCTTTTGAATTGTAGAATTAAGAAAATCCTTGCACTTTTAGAGTTAGTAACTCTAATAGTGCAAGGATTTTTCAGAATTTACTTTTCTTGCAATTATTTGATAGCTGTCCATGGGCTGCGGTGTAATAAAATGCGGCAAAAGAAAAGTAAGTACATTTGCAATATTATCTATTTGACAATGTGTCGTATCCATTCGTCTTAGCACATGTTTCCTGTTATGGTGATTTTATTATTGACGGTCTTTTATGAGACCTACATGTAACGTAAGTTAAGAGACTGTTTCTGTTGATGCAACGATGTTTCCAGAAATAGTTTCTTATCTTTAATAGATAATCAACATAGCGACTAGCTGTTTAATTTGCGTAGAGCTAGCACATAGGTACAACCTACGAATCTGTCCGAACGTAATGTACCGACGACAAAAAAAGAAAAGGGTGCTGGAGGCAGATATATGTACGGTCAAGGAATTTAATTGTTTAGCAGGTACACAACCTACGTAATTTAGTCGTATTATATACCAAAATAATCCTAGCGAATTTGAAAGATATTACACCTCAAAATTGACATAATATAAAATATAACCAATAAGTATGAATCGCACTTCAAACTTCTTTGTTTACAAACTTCCACCATTCTGTCCAAAGAGTAAAAAATAAAATTTTGACAGTATTATCAATACAATGCATTGAACCAATCAGAACAGCGAATGCTACTCGATATACTTTATTGTTAATAGTGACACAAACTCGGACTAAGGATACTGTTTGATGGAGATGGTAGATAAGGTCTAGTTTAGTTTGACTTAACTTTGGTCTGTCAACAATATAAAATTGAAGAATTTTATTTTAACACAAAATACCTGTCTGTCATAGATAGACAAGGCTAGGTATATATACCTTGTCTAATTAATTTTACGACTCCCAAGACGTCGGGGTTCGTCATCCGTCGTCTGTAGTCGGTAAATAGTAACCTGACCGATTTCAAAATTAAGCAAATTGCTAAACAATTAAATTCCTTGAGTGTACAAAGAAAATAGAGGTCCGCGTCCAATAAAAGTTCAGCGGAAGACGTCCCTTTGGCTGACAACGTTAAAGTATTTACATAATGAGAGATACAGTTTTCTCTTCTTGATAGTTATTAATTAAGTTTATTACGACTCTTTCCTTAATCAATTATAAAGTGGGGTCGTAAATTTGTAAAGTTGATTAAATATGTAAATGAAAGTAGGTACACACAGCAACTAATCAACCTAGACACTCATGTACCTTAATACCTTGAAATAAGACACAATTTCAAATGAAAATGTTTAACTTGATGTGTTGCTGTGTGTACAACACTACCATCGTATTAGTGTTGTATATACCAATCGGTTAATTTTAATCCACTTTCTCTGTCAATACATATGATTATACAAATTTATTTATTTTGTTGTTTATGTATTTTTAAAGTTAGATTATTAATAAACGGAATATCGGGATATTTACTATGTTTAGGGTTTACGTCCGTGATCATGGCGCTTGTAACAGCGTCGAAATATCGTAAACCCTAAACATGGTAAATATTCCGATACTCCGTTTATTAATAGTGAATGTGACCATGACAGTTTAAGTAATTATATTTAAAGTTAGATGTTACAACACTACCTCCGTGGCAAGACGGTATGGGTAAGGTAGTTCTCAATTAAGCAGAGCTTGTACTATAAGTACTAATACCCAGTCCAGACAACAATACATTTTTATCATACTTAGAAAACACGCAGTGCAATGCAAACTTTAATGTTTATGCATACAAACATTAGCATTTATTGGGCGAGAATCGAAACCACTGTGTAGCAGTCATGAACTACGAGTATAATTTCTACGCCACAGAGTCCTTCAACCTTCAATAAATGTTGATATATTTAGACGACCTCCATGGCGTAGTGGTTATATACCATGACTACTACGCAGAGGTCTCGTGTTCGATTCCCGCTCAAATCTTTGTGTGCATGAACATGATTGTTTGCATTGGTCTGGGTGTTTTCTCTGCATATATTATTATGCATTTACAAAAAAATAAAATAAGTATGTTTATCCGTGGTCTAGTATCTATAGCACAAGCTCTGCTTAGTTTGGGCTTTGTGTGAATGTGTGAGGAATATATATTTTTATATGTACCCTTGTAGATTGGCGTTAACATAGATGTAAAGTAAATTAATAGGTACTTCATATAGCTACTTATGTATCAAGTGTTGATGTTCGCAGAAATAAACACTACGCTACTGCTTCTTAACATGGAGAGATGTTCTAGACAAGTAGGTACACCTACGTATACTTACTAGACTTCAGGGCTGTCTAAAGTATTTTAATTTTACTAATTTACTCTAATTAGAGTATTTAAATTGAGGATATTTTAAAATAAAGAAAGAAAGCTACACTCTTTTAAACCTTGTCTAAACTTTTTTCTTCCAATACGAAAATTCAATACAAAGTTTTCATTAGGCATAACTTTTTATTTTAGATTCAACATCATCATCATAAGCCAATTGACGTCCACTACTGGACATAGGCCTCCTCCAAATATTTACACCTTGTGCGGTCCCGTTTTAAGAGCGCTTATAGGGCTCACTAGCGTCGCCAATAGAAAGAAAATCATAATTCGCAAATTGGATCAATAATGCAAAATGTTGGTAACGAAGTCTTGAGAAAAGGCAAAAATATTTGTATCACTACACACACTCTCAACACTTTAATTAAATGTTTTTCAATTAATTAAATTTCGCATTCGAAAACAAAACGGCCGTTTTTGTTTATAATGCAATATTTATCTAATTGAAAAACATTCGAGTGTGTTATACAAATACTTTATTGCCTTTTCTCAAGACTTCGTTACCAACATTTTTGATCCTATTTGCGAATTATGTTTTTTTTTCTACTCCTCCAATAGTAAGCCACTCAAAAGCCCTTAAGATAGATACATGTTTTAAAATATAATATTTTTATACTATAATTGTATACAACAGCTTATACAATATTGCCTATAGAGATAAAACTTATAACATTACATTAAACAGTTATAGCATTCATACCACGATAATTGTATTACACGAACTCGTGCAATCAAACAAACTATTCGGTGAATTCAACTATTTTTTTTTAATAAAGCCGATAGGAAACACACCCAACGATTACAATGCTAAACAAAGTTATATTTGTTATACAACGGGAAATTACGTTTCTAATAGGAAACTTAAGAAATCGTTATGCTTAGCTGTGCGATGTAATGTTGATTGTGACTCTATAGTTCATTCGTATCGGAGTATACGTGTGGTGACGGAGTAAGAATACAAATGTCACTACCCCATTTCATCCCATGGGTGTCGTAAAAACCGACTAAGGGACTAACCGTAAATATTATCTTTACGAAGTAAAAAGAAGGAAAACTTGAAATTAAACCCTATACCAATCCGTTTGGCCAGCGTGGTATCCCTCCAGTAGGCCAAGTATCCCTCCGTCCCGGGAGGAGGCCCGTCCCTGCAGTGGGACATTAATGGGCTGTTATGATGATGATGAGTTCATTCGTGTCGTCCAGTTTAGTGATGTTATGAGTTTGTTTTTTGATATTTCGGATTTGGATTCGAATGTGGATCATGAGAATGGTCAAAAATTTACCAAAAGATGGGTTTGCACGTTGTTGTTGGACATTTTACTTCTACTACGCTGTTTGTACAAGGTGATTCACAATTTTTCAAGATTTATTAAGTTAGGATTTCCCTAGTGGACATTCATTGAATGATGTACGGGTAGCCCTATAAGTCTCTACTACAAAAATAAAAAACCAGGAAAACTTGGCGTAAGACCTTGGCGTAGGAATACCACTTATAAATTAGGTGGTATTCGTAGGCCCAGCTCTTCTTCGTCCCTGAAGGAGGCAAGTATCTTCAATAAATAAAATCAATATTCACGGACATCTCTAGACAGCGCCATCTGATCCCAAAGTAATCTAGGCTTAACCTGCTTTTGTTATGGGTAACAGAACAACGGATATTAGTACTTAAATACTTTTTTTTTGTAAATACATGCATATTAGACATAGAAACACTCAGGCCAATGCAAACAATCATGTTCAAGCACACAAAGATTTGCATTGAGCGGGAATCGAACCCGAGATCTCTGCGTAGCAGTCATGTTAGTAGTAGTGGTTAAAACCACTACGCCACAGAAGTTGTCAATGAAACATACGTACTGTTACAACGATCAGATACGAATACAATAACAAAACTCTTTCACAACCCTAACCTAATACATATACGTCGCATCGTCGCCTCGGTAAACATTGAACAGCAAATTACGCGTACACTTACTACAAGTTACTTTCACTTTGAAAACGTTGTTGACGGACCACTAAGCCAAGTTTGTGACGTCATTTGTAATGACCAGCAAAAACTCTACAAGGTCTTAGATCTCTTGCCAAGGCCGCGTTTCGATCACGCATTGTTTGGTTGAGGTTTTTTGTACCTATATTTTGTAATAGTGACAATACTACTACTTGGGTGTTTTTTGTAGGAACTAGTTCGGTTTGTAGTGCATTTTGTTATAAATAGATTGTTATTTTTTGTTATGGCTCTTGAATTATTGCTTTGCGTATTTTATTATACCAAGAGTTCAAATTAAGCTTTGTGTAGGTTACAGATATGCCCCCTTACTCATAATCGCATTTTAGATTTTAGTCAATTGATTAGTTTAAATTCTTACGGTTTTGTTTGGTATAAGGTTGGTTTTCGTAATAAAAATCTCGCTAAACAGTGACTAAATTTAAGAGGCGTTTACGAAAAACTTTCAAGAATTGAAGATGTAAATATTTCGCCTTTCCACTTATACCCTTGCTGACTGTACCTACAACATATTAGCGTATTTTCCACTTATTATCGCTTCTCTGCAGAGCACGAGTCTTTAATAAAAGAAAATTAGACCTACAAACAAACTAAGTAGCCACACAAGTAGTCCCATGAACAGCATGCCAAGATTACGCGACCTCTGTGGCGCAGTCGGTATATTAGATGGCTGCTACGCGGTCTCGGCTTCGATTCCCGCTCAATGAAAATCTTTTGTGCATGAACATGATTGTTTGCATTGGTCTGAGTGTTTTCTATGTATTATTTTGTACTTACAAAAAAAGTATTTAAGTATGTTCATCCGTTGTCTAGTATCAGTACAAGCTTTGCTTAGTTTGGGACTAGGTGGCGATGTGTGAATGTATGAGGATTATTTATTTATTAGTGGTGATGTTACTTTAAAGGTTTCCTAAATTAACAAAATGTGATTCTCGTTTAGTAAATTACTGTGCTCTTGACCCAAAACTCTAAATTTTCTAGTCAATATAACATTCGCGTGTCTACAATAAATATCGTATGTAGATGGACAATATATTGGATTCTTGCATGACGACGAGTCAGGTTGATAGCACACTGTACTACATTTAATCATATGTGGTGTATCACCTTTTATACGATGACCGTAAAGTAATCATAGTATGTACTTTTTATTGGGTTGTTAGAAGTGTGAAATTGAAAAAAAAAGAGCGAAGAAAATTCAAGAAAGTAAAACTAAAAATTAACCTTCTCGAAAAGAATAGAATGAGATAGAAGATCGATTCAGGATTCGAAATTTGATTATCCGTGACTATAGAGCGTGATACCTAGTGTGTACTGCGTTTTAAAGAAGAGTAAAAAGAAATGTTTTGTGTTTTTTTAAATCGGTAAATTAAATTCGTTTTTATTACTTTAGTTTATTAATAAACTATTAAAAAATACTGTCTTGATGATGATCACTGCAATTATTCTACAACAACAACTTTGCACATAAACCCCCTTACTCATAAACGCTTCTTAAATTTTAGTCAATTGATTAGCTTAAATTCTTACGACTTTGTTTGGTATAAGGTTGGGTTTGCTAATAAAAATCTCGCTAAACAGTGATTAAATTTAAGAGGCGTTTATGAGTAAGGCGGTAAGACTAACACTACTAGATGGATGGTGATTCATATCCAACTGTTGAACAGTAAGGAAGATTATAATTAACACAATATAAGTAATATAAAATTAAGAGAAAGTAGTTTAAAACATTAAACTCTGAATTAACTAAAGTAATTACTATTTCCACATGTTTTTGTTGAAGTTTAAGTAATAACTAAGCGTTATATAAGTAATACAACTGCTATTTAAAGTTATATAATATTTTGTTGAACTAGTCAAGCCAATTAAACAAATCTTAATCGCTGGTAAACATAAATGTTTTCTTGTATCTTTGCTTGTTTGTACTAAAGCAGGCTGTAGAGATGTTAACTTTCGCAACATAATATTCTCAAAACGCCATCTAGTTTTAGACTAAGTAGTCCTTGACATCATCATCATCACAACAGCCCATTGCAGGGTCGGGTCTCCTCCCGTGAAGGAGAGATACTTGGCCTACTAATACCACGCTGGCCAGACGTATTGGTACAGAGTTTAATTATAAGTTTTCCTTCTTTTTATTTCGTAAAGATAATAATTATTCTCGGATAGTCTCTTAGTCAGTTTTTACGTCACCCATGGAATGAGATGGGGTGGTGAAATATTGTATTCTTCCTCCGTCACCACACAGAAAACAAAAAAAAATCACTAAAAACTTTATTTTGTGAATATTTACTACCTATACCTATTATAGGTACGAAGAACGAAATCAATAAATACTTTCATTAGTAGGTATCTATTATATAAGATTTGCTTAATTTAAAACTAGATGATGTTGTGTAGGTAAGTGAAATATACCTTGTTATAAACACGTGTTATGGTCTCACAAACCAACAATAAAAAATATTTGCATAATATAATGATAAAAAAAAAAGTATTTAGGTATGTTTATCCGTTGCCTAGTATCCAAGTACAAGCTAGATGGCATTGTGTGAATGTGTGAAGAATATTTATTTATTTATTTAAAATTTGCCTTTCAAATTCAGCTTACCTATTTAGTCCGTCATTATAAAAATGATTAAACGCATAATGTAATCTGATCTCGGCTTTCTGATTGCAATACCTATGTATCTACTTAGATTATAGGTACCTAGGTATAAATATTAAGTCTGATGGAAAAGCCGTTCGTGTTACGCAGCTGCTTTTCCGCTTTCTCGAGTGCTGCTTAGGGAAAGTCTCAACCTGCGTTCTACATATAACATTAATTATGACTAAGCCTTATACCTAACTACTTACTACTTAGATATTTGAATTTTTTTTAAATAATTGTAGTATATTTTTTATATTTAAAAAATTAATTGTAATTTTTAACTAGATGTTATTAATTTTTAAAAGACAGAAAGAAAATCCCAAGATTAAGAAAATACTTTAAATTCAACCCCCCACATATGGCATGGTGAGGATACCAAGGATACATTATTAAATAATGTAGCATAATATTAAATATACAGGGTGTCCCAAAACTCGACGTTAATTCGAAACCGGGTGATAAGGCAACTCACGCTGGTTATCAGAAAAATATAAAAAAAAATCTAAGTCGCATGGTTGTAAAGTTATAGGCATTTGAAAAAAAAACGCAAAAATTCCCACTTTGTGACAGTCTTTGCCCTCCTGTTGTCACAAATCTTAACTTTTTCCAACTTTTTTTACTGCTGTGTTACTCTGAATAGTGCCTCTTTAAACTCTAATAAATAATTTAAAACCAGCTGGTCTAGTTTTCATATCAATAGGACTTATTTCTTAGAATAAAATTTATAATGAAAAAAATGTCCAGTTTGAACTGACTGTAGTGAAAAAAAAATGTACTACGCGAGTTTGGCAAATTACGCCAAAAGTTGGCGCATTTAGTAAGGATTCGAAAATGGTATAATACTTGGTAAATTGTCGCTGCTATCATGGACAAAAAAATGCTTTTTAGTAAAATTTAGGAGCCGATTCCAATGCTGAATAAGTACAACCGCTAAGTAGTTGAACCGGAAGGAGTCACCATATCAAGTGAAAAGTAGTAGAAACCGCGTGGTATTAGTTGAAAGTGTCAAAAAATACCATACCCATCGTATTTTAAAAACACACGAATTTCTCCCGTACCACGTTAGTACTGCGAGTACAATCGTTAGTATCCGGAGACTACCAACATCGAGTAATTTTTTCCCGGACAATATTGAAGAGGTATTGAAATAACTCGCTTTTAAAAAAAACAGTTTTAGCCTAATAATTTAACATTAAAAAAGACAGCAACATGAACATGCATAATTTGCATGAATGTAATGAGTGTAATTCGTGACTTTTTAAAATTGCGATGGGCTGTACTTTTTGGCACTTTCAACTAATACCACAGTTTCTACTACTTTTCACTTGATTTGGTGACTCCTTCTGGCTCAACTACTTAGCCGTTTAACTTATACAGCATTGGAATCGGCTCCGAAATTTTACTAAAAAGCATTTTTTTGTCAATGGTAGCAGCGACAATTTACCAAGTATTATACCATTTTCGAATCCTTACTAAATGCGCCAACTTTTGGCGTAATTTGCCAAACTCGCGTAGTACATTTTTTTTTCACTACAGTCAGTTCAAACTGGACATTTTTTTCATTATAAATTTTATTCTAAGAAATAAGTCCTATTGATATGAAAACTAGACCAGCTGGTTTTAAATTATTTATTAGAGTTTAAAGAGGCACTATTCAGGGTAACACAGCAGAAAAAAAAGTTGGTAAAAGTTAAGATTTGTGACAACAGGAGGGAAAAGACTGTCACAAAGTGGGAATTTTTGCGTTTTTTTTCAAATGCCTATAACTTTACAACCATGCGACTTGGATTTCTTTATATATTTTTCTGATGACCAGCGTGAGTTGCCTTATCACCCGGTTTCGAATTAACGTCGAGTTTTGGGACACCCTGTATAATGTATATTAGCGTATTAAATAATGTATAAATTTTATACTACGTAACTAACTAAAAGACTTTTCCAGTAAATAAAATACTTGAAAAGAATCTATACAATCCTGTTTGGCAAGATTCAAAACGAAGCTCACAGCTGGTCTTTTCCTAAGCACATGGCAGAACACATGGCGTAATTAAAAATTAATAGTATTACTATAAAAACTTAATTAATCATAAAATAGTGGTGACTAATCGAATGAACCAAATCACGATGGCATTTTATTATATGCTGAGAATTTACACGTTCTTACTTGGAATGGAGTAAAACAAAATATCCTAATTCGACCCTTTTAACTGAATTAAATGATCGAACTAAATTAAATGAAATAAAAGTGAGTAAACCGTGAGTGAGTTCTTAGGGAAATCAATCGCAATCTTGTTATGATTATTTTTTTAAATATTTTAAATTAGTTACCTCCTTTATTTAATATCGTTGTTTTAATTTTTATTAAAGTAGACGCATAGGTTGGTTGAAACAAAATGTAGAAAAAATTCCGTAGTACTTTTTCAAATTTTGGTTGCAGGTCGAAATTCTATAATTTCTGCTTTAAAATTGAACAAGTCCTTTTTTTCAATTAAATGGTAAATAATTAAGTACTTTATTAAACAATCCTCATCATCATTATCATCATAATATTAAACAATAACTCATTTTAATATAAGAAGCTTGTTTAATTTACTGCCATCTGTGGTTCAATAGCATTGATACAGAAGTTTAGTTAAAAACAAAATTAGTTTTGCGACATCTGTTGGTGGTTTACGAAAGCACATGCTGCGTTCTACTGTTTTAGGTTTACGCCGCTAGATGGCAGTAAACACATAAAATAGCTACTACTCAATAGATGACGCGGTAGTATAAAATTTAAACAATGTACGGACGTAAATTAAAATAATTACTTATTAAAAAAATTATTGCTAGAGATATTTTAATAGTTAATCACCTAAAAACATTATTATCCTATGCAATCGTGGTAAAAATTATTAACCACGACTAGTATTACTTAATGTTTTTAGTAAAATCTTAATTTTATTGTAATAATCAGAAACTTACCTTCCATGACGTATACAATGCTGCCAACATCCCCTTCTTTAATTATAAGGCTGCCGGCTGCATATTCGACTGGATACATGCAGTCCACGATTTCCCGGATCTGTGTCATCTCAAGATTCTTCATGAAATCGTTGTCTAAAATGGCACCCTTTATCAACTCCCTTGAACTGTAAAGAGAAAAATAATGTTTCATTAGACCATAGAATATAATAGTTTTACTTTATAATGTTTTAGGTAAAATTAAAATTAGGCCACTTAAGCTGACAAAAGAGGCTGTCATAACAGCCCATTAATGTCCTACTGCAGGGACGGGCCCCCTCCCGGGAGGGATACGTGGCCTACTAATACCACGCTTGCCAGACGGATTGGTATAGGGTTTAGTTTCAAGTTTTCCTTTTTTTTGCACAGGATGTACTTGCGAAATACTCTATTTCTTTGTATTCTTAGTTGACGCAGATTTTGAAAAGAAAAAATATTATAGAAATATATCTAACTAGCGGCCTGTCCCGGCTTCGCACGGGCATTATTTTTCCGCTTTTCTGTTGAAAATTTTCCTGAATTTTTTTTGCTATAAAGCTCACGGAGCCCGAGACCTTTCTAACGAATGCAAAACCGAGGAAATCGGTTCGTGCGTTCTGGAGTTATAGCGTCAGGAAGGAAAACCCGACTTATTTTTATATACTAGATAACGCACCAGTACTAATGTTATAGTACCGTTAAAAATTTATTTAAACTCTTTATTGTACACACACACACACACATGAAATATATAACAAGAACAGTACAGTGGCAAGTGGCAATAATAGCCGGTCTTATTGCTCCCATCGATATCTTCCAGACAACCATAGTATGGCAATTGTGTGAGTAGTTTATTTAGGGTAGTGTGTAAGATAGTGTAAAATTACTAAGTTAACTTTTAAACTAACTTTTACTTTTACTAAACTAACTTTTAAGGGTATAACAATAAATAGACATTAGGTATTCACAAAATATAAAAAAAAATTTCATCCGACTCCAAAAAAAAAAAAATCTTATTTAGGTAGATTGTTATACATACATAGTTCGAAGTCAGTCATTTCTTGATAAAGTAATTAAAACAAAATGTTGTTTGTAAGGATAAAATATTTTCAAATTGATTGCAATTGGTTACATAATTGGTTTTTTTATATCAAAAATACATATTTATAAGTAATTTATGAGAATAACACAATCCAATTAAACATAAATGCGTATGTATTTGTAATCGTATCTACAATGTTGTTGGCAATATTTTTACTTATAACATGTACTTATTATAAATCTTTATGTATTAATCATCTAAGGTAAACAAGTCTGGAATTATTCTTATTATTTTTATTTTTTTCCATTAATATTCTTTGATGAAAAATGATGAAGCATTTTTTTCAAGAGCTTTTGTCACAGTTAATCAATGTTGTTCTGTCATAGTCACAATTATGTAATTTAATTTATAATTAGAATTAATTTTTAAAAATTATTATTTACCAATATGTCACTACCCCATCTAAAAACTGACTAAGGGACTATCCGTGAATATAATCTTTACGAAATAAATAGAAGGAAAACTTGAAATTAAGCCCTATACCAATCCGACCGGCCAGCGTGGTATTACGCGTAGTAGGCCAAGGATCCCTCCGTCATGCTAGGAGGCCCGTCCCTGCAGTGGGGCATTAATGATAATGATAATATTTAATATTTTCTTCAAAATATATTTATTAATAATATTACTTTTTTTTTTTTTTTCTACGTTTAGTTAAAAGAGCTCTAGAGCAATATTGTATCTACTGACAGAGGATACACAATCTTACATTTTTAAAGTATGCTGTTATTAACAAAGACGCCATACTTATTATGGTTCAGTACAAACATACATAAACTCACGCCTTATCCCGTCCGGGGTATGCAGAGACGACAGAACGCCAATTGTCACGATCCTGGCAAACAGATTGGGCCTCGTCCACATTCATTAAGCGAGTACGGTTCAGTACAGTTTTATTTATTTTACAAATTTGTTTATAAAAATATTGTGGTGTATAAATACGAGTTCATTGCCAGTCATCCAATGAGTAATATGAATATTAGCAAGTCAATATAATCAATAGCAGATGGCTACGAGGTGACTTTATTTCATCCTGTTTACTTTCCTTAATCCCAGATCGTATAAACGAAAAAAGCTTTCAAATACTATTTGAAAAAAGTGTTTTTATAGGACTTTTTTCAGTAAAACGTTTGTACAAAGAAAATTACACTTGCCCAACCGAAAGATTAAAAACACCTATAGTTTTTAAGGAAATTTACACCAACGCTACAGAAAATTACAGCAAAGTCAGTAATGAAACGTTACCAATTAATCCGTATCGAGGTGAAGATTGACATGAAGTTAATAAAATAAACTTGTCTAAGCTTGTTCGTAACTTAACTAAAAGAAGGGACTGATTACTAAACTACAATATTTTACCAAAAAAATAATAAAAATAATAGAAGAGAACATTAGGAACGGCTTAAGTAATTCTCTCGCTTTCCTGGCCCTTTATAGATGACGGAGGAACATTGAGGAAGTTAGGTAAACCTTCTTTTCATCTTTTCGGAACATAAACACACCTGCTGACCTGGGCCAAAATTGTATGTAAAGACTTTTTTCTAAATAAATAAGACTTAATATTTTATTGTATCAACAGATTTATCTATGCTAATTCCTATATATCACGACTTATTTGCATTTTAAGTAACAAAGTCTAATTGGATAATTTACTTTGTCAATTACTTTCCTGTATACAATCCATAAACAATGATTATTCTTGTCCTTCCTGTCTCCTATATACATTATTTTCATCATAGACAACTTAGCTTTATGCCTTATGACTCTAATTTTCTGTAATAATTTTAAGGCTGCTATCATTATGGCTTGTGCGTTTACTTGCATATCCTTGTTCATAAATTCTAATTATACTAACTGGCGCTTAGTACATAAATCTTTACAATTAAATTGGTATCTAAGTTTATGTCTTAACCGCGTGATAAAATAAGAAAACACATAACAACCTTCTTAATCTAAGAATCCTTTACCAATCGATCATCAAAGGATTTACATATTTTGTGAATATTAATCAATCAGAATATCCTTATCCTTGAAAAAGTAATATGTGTTTTAAAAATTGCATTTTGCACCTGTGGTAAACGACCACTTAAGTATCCCATCTTATACCACCGATTAAAGCGGATTAAAAGATGGAAGAAAATATTTTACCAATCAACAAAATTAGATGTGCAAGTCACATTTTCTGCAAACATTATTCATAAACGCCTTAATCACTGTTTAGCGAGATTTTTATTAGTAAAATCAAGGTTATATCAAACAAAACCTTTAAGAATTTAAGCTAATCAATTAACTAAAATTTAGGAGGTGTTTATGAGTAAGGGGGCTATTTGACATTATTATCCCGTCGAACCTACGATGTCGATCAAAACCGTAGTACGATTTGTAAGAGTCATCATAACAGCCCATTAATGTCCCACTGCAGGGACGGGCCTCCTCCCATAACGGAGGGATACTTGGCCTTCTAAGAGCGGTAGCCATTTTTTGCTACTTTCTTATGTAGATCACTTACTTATTATATGGGTCACTAGATATTGTAAACAAGTTTTTATTTAAATGTACACCTGTACGAATGTCGGTCACCATAATATTATGACACACAAATTAGCTAACTGCTATGGAAATAGCTTTTTCCAGAATTTTCTTTTACCTGTAGTTATATCTGTCACTCAATCTACAAAACTGGCGACAGTTTTTACTAGCGCTGCGGAATTAAGTGGTAGTATATCATGATCAGTCTCCGTGTGGTGACAGAGTAAGAATACAATATGTCACCACCCCATCGCATCCCATGGGTGTCGTAAAAACCGACTAAGGGACTATCCTTGAATGTTATCTTTAACGAAATAAAAAGAAGGAAAACTTGAAATTAAACCCTATACCAATCCGTCTGGCACGCGTGGTATTAGTAGGCCAAGTATTCCTCCGTCACGGGAGAATACATCAGCATATGCATATGCATTGCCTTTTGTATATTCTTACTTAATATAAAAAAAACGCTAAGATAAATGACCCCAAAAAAAATATGTATGGACAAAACTTCTTTCAAAGAATTAAATAAGGAAGCATAACTTCTATAAATAGACCCAGATATTTTATTATTAAATTTTATCTATGAGCTATCTACAATCTTAATCGCTATCGTATTTAATACAGTACCTACTTATTCGTCAAAAATATTTTACTGCTTTAAGTAACATTACTTCACATATCATATGATTTTAGTGATATGGTTTTGTCTGCGTAGTATTTTTATAAAAAATAGCCTTTATAGTCTACTGCGTAAGATGTTTATTTGTAATCAACAATCTAGGGTTTTTTCTGTTTATAATACTTAGACCTTAAGCGTACATTCCAAAGCTGGCTTTTTCCAATAACCATAAGAAGTTGGATCAAGAATACTAGCCTAATACTAAGTTTAATATTTCATTGAGTCAGCATAACCCGGTAGTATGAAAAGAATAAAACAGTGGAGAATATAAATTTAAGTCACAAAAGAACTCACAAGTCGTGACAGAGCCGTCGGCGAGGACAGCTGTCACATAAAGTTCGAATGCAATTATACCAAATGGGATCAATGAAGGCACTCTAGCTAACACACGTCGACCTCGAGATAATACCTTAGATGATTGTGCTGAGAAGAAATTTAATCACTGTACTGACTGATTTATTGATGACATACATCAAACATATGATCCTATAAACGCCTTTCAATGTTGTATCTTAAGTTAACTTTTAGTTGTCAAATTGTCTTGTTTTTGCTATTGCAATTGTAATCTTTAGTGGTCGTGTTAAAGTTTTATTGAGAGTGTGACAATTTGACAACTAAAAGTTAACTTAACCGATTTTTTAGGTACGAGATACATGCTGATTAAGAAATCTTACAATTTTAGAAAACGAAATGTGAACGATAAATTTCAAAAATAATTTTCAGAGTAGGTATTTCCTAGGTATGGTAGATCTTTATCTAAACAAATCGATAATCGGATTAGTGACGTGCCTGCGTCGGCTTATCGTGAGTTTGAGTGACAGGTTTGTTAAAATACTCAGCCTAATAATAGATTAAATAAGTCATTATTCAGCCCATGAGTTTCGTATATCAAAGGAGAACTAATGCCAAAATGTTCAATTGCGTCGTAAACCTACATAACATAAATAATGCTATAGTTAATAATATATTTTTATCTTACAATGGATGATATCTATCATTGAAGCCATTGTTTTTTAATGACTATTGTTTTATCAGGTTTTGGTCTAAGTAGTTAGTAGCGATCGCATCATGAACTTCTGTCTGTATATAATAAGCATAACTAACGGCACGCCACTTGAAGATAAAAAACCTTGAAGTTATACCTAGTAAGATAAATTTTGTCACAGAAACATCAGGAACCAGGAAAATTATGAGAATTTTAAGTGACCTGTAATATCATTGAAATAATACTAAATATACTTTTGCGAGTTAATATAAAACAAGGATGTTACTAGAATATTAAATATAGTTGTTTAACTAAGTAGAACAAAAAGTTCCTAAAAATACGAATTTAAATAAGCATATTTTATATGACACAATATAATATGTGTAAAACATTTCAAGAGTAATATAACAACAATTCTCCTAAATTTCAAGCAATATGATTACGCAATAAAATTTAGGTATGTTTATTTTAGCTGTTTGCATGTTTTAATATATCACGGATAATAGACCAACCGTAACTCCAAATCATAGATCACGGTCACCAGTATACTTAGCTTTACATTAAATTCAATATTTACTTTGTGAAGTGCACTCTAGGATATAAACAGACATACTTTAGAACTAAGATAATATTTAGATGATGATACTTACTTTTGGGTTTTTGGAATTTTCACAAGTTTCATTTCATAACCCTGATTAAGTGATGAAAGAGGTTCTGCCGAGATGGCAGTCCTCTTAAGTCTCTGTTCGCCTACATGGTACACTCTGGTGTTCTCAATGCCTGGAGTTTTCATTACAAAACCTTCTTCTTCTTCTATGCCGTTTCTCCGACTGTCAATTATCTGTCTCGTCAGAGGTTGTACGACTTGTCGAAACTTGTCAATTTCATTCTTTAAATATCTGATCGTTGCATCTTTTTCATCTATTTCATTTTCTAGCAACGCAATTATCTTGTCTCTTCTTTTAAGTTCTTCGGTTTTCTCAATCACTAGATGTTTCATCTCCAAATACTTCTTCTCTAGTTTGTAATTGTAGTCTATTTGACATTGTTTCGTGTGAGTTTGCGCCATTGTTTTCACTGATTATTTCACTGTTTAGTTAATTTAATTTACCAGTCCGCATCATAGGCACACTATCATGTTTCATACACATGTGTAGTTCTATCTTTAGTGTTACTTTTAACGATACTGTTCAATAAACGAAAATAAACGTTGTCGTGCTATCAATAAACTTATCGTCAAAAGATAAAACTATTACGTACTCGAGTTTTATATGCACTTTTAAATTTAATGAATTACTTTAAGTTCAAACAACTAGCCAGTGTTGTAATAAATCACGTATTATGTCAATAAATATAGAATAAAATATGATTGTTTATGTTGAAAGGAAAATTGAGCTTGACGGTGAGATTGACTCACCGTCGCTCAATGACTTGCGGCGAACAGAATGAAATAATAAGTAGTTGATACGTGCGCTGTCCGACGCCACTAAGCTATAATTGGTTTTCATTATAGACGATTAATGGTTAGATTATTGAACATAGCTCATATGTAAGTCAAATTGGGACTCGTATATACAACAAACTGCCTGTAGCGAGGCCATACAAGGTAAATTTCAATTTAATTTATTACCTTGTTGATTGTAAGAATATTATCATTACAAGAGAAGTAAGTCGAGTTCAATTAAGGCCTCCAATTTTAATTTATTGTTTTATTTACAAGTTGATACATCTGTTAGATTTTGCATACACCCTTGTACATCGTATTTATTTGAAGGTCTTAGTAATAAATTGACGAAATAAATGTGTTCATTGATTATTTGTACCGACAGCATAATTACTTTAACATGTTTACAGAAATGTATCAAAATTGAGCTCATCACTGTTGACAAAGGATATTTGCTTATTTGCAAATACTTCGAAGTTGTTAATTGACTACGAGTATGTTTGCTCGTTAACATTTGAATAGTCAACTGAGAAATGGTAGGTAAGAGTCAATGGGTAGGTAGATGATTAACATTACACTAGTTGCGTGGCGTAGGTGATATATTTTAGTAAAGGTCATTCAACTAATCACGCCTTTCTAAGTGTCGGTAAGGTCGGTGCAAGAGAAACAGCAGGTACAATTCTACTTGAGGTATTTGGACCATGACATCATTGTTGATGAATGAATTATAGTAGCAATGCACTGCACCTACTACCAAATAATTCGAAGAAAAACGCTTACCTTGACCTGTTACGTTGAGAGGAGAGAAAGATTGTTTCTTGACCTATCGTGTTTTATACGATGAACTTTTATGTCATAGGAGGATAAACAATTTTAATAAAATTAACTTCATTTACTGATTAGGTACCTTTAATTACTAAACGTGTAAATCCTTTTACTTTATCACTTTAGTGGCTAAGTATAAACGAATATGTCGTGATGGTAGGCTGTACTAGGTAAATATTTGTGTAATTTACATAATATTATCTAACATAAAATGAACAAAATTTTTGATAGGTTATGTTTTTTTTTTTATTTTAACTTTTAATCTCTATGACTTTATGGTGATGAAGCAAATGTTTGCGAGCATGACCATCTGTTTGTCTGATTGTTTGTCTAAGTGCCTATATTTATCTGGTATCTAGTACCTGCTGTAGAACAATCTGCTTAGTTTAAGACTAGATAGTGTTAAGTGAAAATGAGCGGAACATGCATTACATAATAACACGTATGTTAAAATATTTATAAAAATAGATACATTTTGTACTGGATACTATTCACATAGATATCCCGGTGTATTCCTAAAGACAGAAACGACAAAAGACGACCTAGACCTGTTTTTCTTTGAATTGGATGTAAGCCCAGTAACGCTCTGCAACATTAAGCTTAATGTCAATAATATTTTTACTGTGGCTAATCATAATCTCTTATTTAATTTACAATGTAAGTGGTCGTTATATAGTTAGTAATAGTTTGTTTGTATCATCAATCATTTCTGTAAAAATAAACCGTAAAATTGATGGTCGTATAATGAATTTAACTTCTTTGAAAAATTTGTTTATGTTTAAATATGATCGTAGTTCCGTTGCAAATTCTCTTTGTTTAGACGATTCTCTTATTTTTCAAAAATATACGACACTAGCTGACCCGTGCCCACTTCGTTGGGCGGCGAAAAACAAAGCGTCTCATTTTTAAACATATTTCATTACTGCTCCACTCCAATTAGTCATAGCGTGATACTATAGCACTCTATGACACTCCCCGATAAATGGACTATTCAACACAGAAAGAATGTTTAAAATCGGTTCATTAGATCCAGAGATAACCCCCTACAACGTCACAATCTCACAAACACACAAACTTTACCTCTTTATAATACCTATTAGTATAGATATAGATGAAACGTAAATAAGTTAAAATGTTATGTAAGTATATAAAAGTGTCACCAAAAGTGTCATAAAAGTTTACTATTATTCTAGGAAAACAAATATCATGGAAAATACTTCTATGGGAAAATAAAAAAATCTTTTTGGAAAAACCTATATGAAGACTAGCTCGGGAAATACAACCTATTAATTACCTATGATTTCCTTTATCACTAGATAAAGCCTATCCTTGTATAAAAGGCTAATAATGTAAAGTTCAACTTCAATACCTATTAGAATGTATTTTATACAGGAAATCTATAGGTACTAATATTATAAAGAGGTATAGTTTGTGTGTTTGTGTGATCGTGTGTTTGTGGCGTTGTAGGAGGTAATCTCTGGATCTACTGAACCGATTTAAAAAAATATTTCTGTGTTGAATAGTCCATTTATCGGGGAGTGTCATAGGCTATATAGTATCACGCTATGACTAATAGGAGTGGAGCAGTAAAGAAAAATGTTTAAAAAAGGGACGCGTTGTTTTAGCCGCCCAACGCAGTGGGCACGGGTCAGCTAGTATGTAATATAATAATATATAAACTCAATTCAGTCCGTTTTTGTACCTAGTCTATAGTATTATGTTAAATAATTAAATCATAATTAAAATATTTCTTACACATTTACAGAACTCCGCCTTTTCACAAATTAAACAGAGCTCTTACTATGGATATTAGAGTATAAATAAATTATATGCTTATCAATCATAACAAAAAATCAAAAGAAGATATAATAATATTACGATTTCATTGGGCTCAGTGTACTCTTTAATAAAATATTGGATACAACATTTGTCATAATTATTTATTAATAAACCATTCATTATGAATAAATCAATTACCTTGTTGATTTGAATACCTAAATATATTACGTTACAAAACAAAGACCACATACAGAAGCAAAATGAATAAGTACCTAATATACTTTGAATTAATAACATCAATCAATTTCTCAAAGATTTCAATTAGTCTTTTCATTTATTTCTGAGAGGGTGGTAGGCTACCAAGTGTCTAGAGGCTATTTTAATTTTTTTAGGAAAATGCTATGTTGTTTAATGGCCGCCTGGATAACGACTAACATAATCATACTAAATCGTAAGGCCTCCAAAATGGTTTGCACTTGCATATCAAGTGGTCAGACCGCTAAAGTAATCGCAGCAGTGTAAAACCATTTTAAGACTATTATAAGTTATTTCATGGACTATATTCACGTATTCCTTCAGGTTTGATACATGACACATTATCTTTTTCTTAGATTTGGTTTTGTTTATTTGAATCAAATGAATTTTTTACTTATTAGCCTGGCCTTAAGGATATTTACAAGAGAAATGGTGATGATTTTGTTTTTATATGTCACTGAATCGTCAATATTAGTGCATAAACTGCTAAATTTTTTGTTGGAATATACGTCACGAAAACTATATACAGCGCGTATTTAGTGTCCGAAGTTAAAAAGTTACAGTTGATAAATAAGGAATGGTAAAAAAGTATATAAAAATAGAGTCAAATAATGTCAAATAAAATTGTATACTGTTATCGATGTGATTATGTCAATAAAAAAGCTACTTTTGATTTTGTACCTGAAATAATCTGTTCTACATCGCACAAACATCTCGCTAAAAAAAAGTGGAGCATATTAACAACAACATAACGTAGAAAATAGATTTACCCTAGAAAATTTGACATTTTATGTAGCCCTCAATGACAGCAAAATATATATTTGCAAGAAAATGATGCCGTTTTGTCAAGAATAAAAAACAGGTTCTGGTTATCAATTTCTAATCACTGGATGAAAATATTTTGGTCACTTTCGCTAATGTATTTTGTTGCGCTACATATTATGAGTAAGTAAGTCAGTAAATGTTATCTAATAAACGATAATCTACATCAGTACATACGTCACGGTAGTTACATTTAAGCCTGTACGGCTAAAGTTGACAAACTACAGGTTAATGCTATTTACAGTGGTTGACGTTATCGCGACAGAGCCGAAACTACCGAAACCATTAGATTAAGTATATCTTGATTGTGTAATTTCACCATGTTTTTGAATTCTGCGCAATAAACAAAAGTAGCCAGACCTTTGAGTACGAGAGTACGAGTACGGTAGCTACCTATTCTTCTTTGCGTTTCGATGTCAATCAAATTGTGTCGGCCCAAAATTTTGTCACGAATACTGGATTCTCCGTTAATATTACCTACTACCTCCGCAGTAGCTACCCCTGAGTTTTGTTTACTAATCTTCAAAAAAAAAACTTTTACATTGAATATTTTATGACAGAACTAAATCAGACATCTAAGGGATAACAAAACATCAAAGGTTGCGATCGCAGGAAATTCAACGTTTCCGAGTTGTTTATTGAGATGATAAAAGAAATAAGTCAGAAATTGAAGACGGAGCGTCAACTTACGAGTTTTATTTAGACAGCGAAATATTTCCACTTATATTTCACACTGAATAGTTACGTACAAAATTCTACTGAAAGTTCCAAGGTAAACATAAACAGATCTACTGCTTCCTATATTTGGTTCAGTATAAATAAATATTTACAAGTAATCGTCTAGGTAGAGGTTCGGTTTCCGAAATAATCTGAGGTTAAAGTGGGCATTTAATGACGCATTTTACTGAAAGGAAAACATCTCAATATCTGTAGCTCTTTTTGGTAGGACTAATTAAAATTTTTCAAAGAAACAATTTGCGCGACCTTGACATAAATTCGATGTAAATATTTTTTGCCTGTGTCCCAATAGTAAAAGTTATACTACAGCTGAGTCTTTACAATGATGTCACAACGAATTTAAAAATATCTTACGACTTTATTGACTCTGCCTATTTTCGTATTCCAGACGACCACTTAAAATGATGGACACTGTTAGAATTCATGAATCATGCTTTCACTAAACAAAAAAGTATTAACATTTTTAAAGAAACCTCATATATTTCATTTAGGATTACATTTCAAAGTAGAAAACTATCCAAAATAGTATCATTGACTTTGCTTGATTGTAACAAAGTAAACAGATCTAATAATCTTGGAACACTTCAGCTACTGATTTATGTTGTGACTTTTTTTTGTTAAACAATAATACGTAAGGAGGAACCTATTTTAGAAAACAACATAATAATATGAAAATAGTTTAAATAATAATTCATATTTTCATGAAATGAAACTCCAAGCATTTTTATTCCTCTCCTTTCTTTCTAACTCTGATGGTTAATAACATCGGCTACTCATATCATACATCAAAATATCTTATACATTATAAGATATTTTGATTCTAATCTATATATAACTTCTCTATCTTATTTATTTTGTTCAACAAGTTTCGATAAATTAATACTTGGTCATTACTCTCTATTTCCATGTAAATAAACTATTGATGGATTGTAAATCATCCGTAATGATGTTCACCAATAAATCTTAGCAAAAACACGTTTCTTGCATAAAAACACATTCATCAAAATTAATTAAACTGTAAGTCCCCTAAAAAGTGACAGGAAATGTTAGCAACAAAATAAAATTGTTTATCAAAGTCAAAATTTGCTTAATAAATAGTAATAGAGCCTTTGTTGAGCCATAAATAGATATGGAGGACAACAGAGGTACTAGAGGAAAACTATTCAAGAAGGCAACCATGAAGGTTGATACAGGAAATGTGCTAATATTCAACTGCTGTTATTAATACGTATAAATGATAAAGATTAAATTGAATTAGAACTAGTAATTAATCATTTGAATGATATTAATTTAATAACACAAGTCATAATGACGAAATTTTATTTCAAAGTTCGATTTTGATATCAATGTCTAGTTCAAATACTATTTTATTTTTATCTTTTATCATTGTATAAAACTAGCAACTAGGTGGATCGACGACCTCAAAACAGTTTTGGTATTGAACTGGATGTGAAAAGCGTGTATTGGGAGAAGTCTATGTCCAGCAGTCATGAAGGCCCATTGGCTGATTATGGTGAACTAACTTTTCCAAAACAAAATTTGTATTATACCTAACAATAGCAAAAAGTGCACACACAATTATTGCACAGATCTATTTTTAGTTCGAATTTAAATTTATTGATGAATCGGTCAATTGTTATGACGCACCCCGATCCTCAAAGTTGTCATACTTATTCAAATTAACAATGCTCCAGTATGACGGTTGTATTGGCTACATTAGCTTCTCTAAATGATGTATGGCGTCGATCATTTTAATAGTTATGGAGCATAATTTAGTGTACGAGCATTGGTAATAAACTTCAATTACTACGTAATTACTAGTACTTATTACACAATCCTACCCTATTGTGTACAAATAAACAAAAGTTAACTACTCTAACTGTACTGATTTTGTTTTTACAAAGACAGGTCAATATGACCATATTTTGAAATTGATGTGAGCGAACACAGTCCAGAAAAGAAGGCAAAGAATGGTAGTTTTATTTTTTTTTAAGTTTGTCTATCAGAATGACTCTATGGTGCCTGATGTTAAGCATTCAATAGAGTTCAAGAATGGCGAGCACCATGCCAGCAGAATATTTGTAGAGACATGAATGTCTTCGTTAGAAAGCAACTTCACACAGTCATCATTACCTTGCTAAATGCTTCTTAACACTACTTTTAAAGGACCCCATATCATACGATGGAGGAAAAACATAAGACTTTTAGCAGTGAATAAGTCGATTTTGTGAAACTGCTAAAATTGTCGTTTTAAACTTTTTATTTTATGAACAATTTCTTTCAAAAGTTTTACGACTCCACTTTGTCTCTCGTGATTTACGTATTTTACCTTCATGATAGCATTAAGACCTACTTCGTGCTTTGAATATTTCAAATAGCAATTTTTCCTTTAGTCTGTTTACCACATGTGCATTAAAATTCGCAGAATCGTGTATTATTTTATATAAAACCATAAGTTACTGAGCAATACTGAGCATTCTCGTAATGTTTTAACCAAAATTTATTGATTCAGATACATTTCTTATAAACTTCTTATACAAACTTGTTACGTAAATAACACTTTGCTAATTTATTCGCAAAATAAGAATTTTCAATCGTTCACGTTAAAGAATATGACCATAAATGTCTTTATCTGTCATTATAACCATCAATGGTTGTTTAACAACTTCAGAAACAAACATTTGCACTTTAGATTTATCTATATTTTGTCACCGAACTTTATTTATAAAATAGCATTTTAAATTAAATATTATTGATAGACAACATTGGCTAGTTTTAAAAAAAAGTAAATTTAGAAAAAGATATCTACGTTTAAAGTTATTAGCGGTAAAACGTCCGATTTCAGAAATCACAGTCAATTGGCGTTACGGCCTGCCAGACTGACGTGATCCCGGCGTGAACGTCGCGTTGTTACTAGAGCTACACCGACATATACTTCGACTTCAGTTCAACTCTTCGCTCGATCATTATTGTGAACTTGATTGCTTTGATGAATTCGTTGACATAGAGAATTAACCGCAGCTGTTTTCAGACAATGTATGCCTACTTTTAATTATAGACGTTTAAGCATTAATTAACTTTAATTTTACTCTTTTTTACATAATGATTAATGTATTATCTTTGGTTAGCAATATGGTTTGTATGATAAAACAAATCTTCGTAAAATTTATAGCATGATAATCAGACTTAAAATTCAGGTTACGATATAAACAGATTACAAGGTTTATCATGTTTTCATGCAAATATTACGCTTGTGTTTGAAACGTAACAGTTCAGCTAATCTTGAGTATCTTGATATTATTTTGTTTATACAAAATATATATTACTTATCACAAATAGGTTCAGTGTTATAGCTAGTTAATGTAAAATTATTAATAATGTAATGTTCCCCACACATTTACCTCACATCTTCACAGGGAAAAATGTATTTTCCGATATGTATGTATAAAATGACGTATAAATCTGATATTTAATGAATAGAGAGACTGGTATAATAATAAAGTCGCACACATTCACAAATCTATCTATCGCTATCTAGCTCTAAAATAAAGCAAAGCTTCTATGGGTACTAGACAACGGATAAAAACACTCACGAACACGTTTTCTTGGAAATAAATATATATTTTTTAAATAGAAAACACCTAGAGCAAACATTTATGTTCATTTCCACAAAGATTTTACTCGGGCGGGAATCGAAGCCCTCTGTGTAGCAATCATTTATTATAACCACTTGGACATAGAGATCGTCAATAGAAATAAAACAATGGTTGCCTTTTGTTATTATTCAAAGCACGCGTAAAGACTTTTACAATAAACAAGGACATACAATTTTGGAATTCATGAGTTGACTTCATGAGACCATTTTTGGAATGATGAAAATTATGGTGTTTCTATTCAAACAATAACCTTACACAATCAACAAAGATATATTTTAAAATTAAACAGAAATAGGCCCGCTCTAAACATTTCACTCTGTGCGGTTCTATGTCCAGGAGCAGATGTCCATAGGCTGGTGTGATGATGATGAAATTATTATTATTAGCCTGTACTGTCCCACTGCAGGGCAAAGGCCTCCCCTTCAGTTCCTTGCTCACAAAACAGTCTATAGGTACTATTGTTTAATGTCACGCTCTCCCATTAACTTGTTTTGGTAATAAATATTAATTAGGAGTAATGAATATTTACAGCCGCTGTTGATATGGTAGGAAATAATTTACCTAGTAGTCTGTTTTAAAGAATAGTAATTCTTATTTAGTACTCTATCTTAAGCTCTGCTTTGTTTAGGACTAGATAATGTTTGTGGAAAAAGTGTGTGACGATGGAGCAAAAAACCAACGGCAATTTTCGCACAAAAAACCAACGGCAATTTTCGCAGATATTATTTCTACGATAATAGAAAAAGCAAAACTTGACTTCATCATCATCATAACAGCCCATTAATGTCCCACTGCAGGGACGGCCCTCCTCTCATGACGGAGGGATACTTGGCCTACTAATACCACGCTGGCCAGACGGATTGGTATAGAGTTTAATTTCAAGTTTTTCTTCTTTTTATTTCGTATATAAACTTGAATTAATACATCAATACATCTGGCTAGCGTTGTTAAGTAATCCACGTTTTACTCCGTCACTGAAAAATTACCATCTCTGCATTATAGGGAATTACATTAATGGACTATTAAACTAACAAACAATAATATTATTTTAGCCAGTAAATAGCATGTAGGTATAAACTTTCATGTGTTAATTTAGGTATTAGTTAGTATAATGTATACTAATTAAAGAGGTAAAGTTTGTGTGTTTGTGACGTTATAGGGGGTAATCTCTGGATCTACTGAACCGATTTAAAAAAATCTTCCTGTGTTGAATAGTCCATTTATCGGGGAGTGTCAGAGGCTATATAGTATCACGCTATGACTAATAGGAGTGGAGCAGTAATAAAAGGTAGTCAATCGTAAAACAACAAAAATATTGTCGTAAACATAAAATAAACATAAAATATATGCACCTGAGTGAGAGCGTTCGGTTATTTTTATGAATAAACACGTAGTGCATTATATTGATCTAAGAATAACATTTTGCTATGACGAAACACTTATACATCATGTCAAGATAATGGCTTTCACTAAAGATATATTTTATTTGAAGATAAAATACACCATTTTAAAAATTAATGCTGCTAAATATTTACGTCACGGTTTTCATGCAAAAGAGATGGTTTTTTTTTCGTTTTTAGCCTTACTGCAGGGATGACCTAGAATAAGACCTAATCTTAGCATTCCATGGATACTCCGTGCGGGCGCCGCCCGGGTCCATGGCGTGATAGAGGACGAAACACTTGCATAACAGCGTCTGGGACTTACGACCCAGATGTAGGTTTAAGGGGGGCTCCTTTCAATGCGTTAGCAAAGGGTTAGTAAAAGGGAATTAGAAGCACGAATGAGACGGGCCGAAAATCGTGTGCGTTATAGTTTAAATTTCTTCGAGATATCTATTGAAATAATGCTTTGGTCTGTTTTTACAACTGCCGCAAAATAAAATGGTGATGAAGAAAGAATAGAAAATATCACTAGTGTATAAATATAAATATTCCTCACACTTTCACACAACGCCACGTTGTCTACAACAACGGATAAACATACTTAAATACTTTTTTCTTTGTAAATCTAATGTAATCTCTTACATTTAATTTTGCCACATTATCATCTTAATAAACATGGAGGATGTCACTCCATGTTAATACCATAACACCAGATCATGACATATTTTTTGTGAATCGCACAATTATTTCTGCGTTTCATATAAGGTAGATACAATAATTCAAGAGTAAATCATGCCTCTGGCTAAAAGGAGATACACAAACAAGAGATGAACGCGATATCTCTTTGCCAATCTTTTTGACCGTGCTGACAGATAGGTACTTTGCCGTGCAGATATTTGGCAAAATCAAGGTCCCTTCTAACACGGCCTTGGTACATAACACATTTAGTATCTGATAAAGTTAATTATTATTCCACATAATAATTATTATCATAGATAAAAATTAAATAGGCATAAAGAAATTTAAATATTAAAGGCAGACATGTTAGTTTCATCAGAGTTTGCAATTTGAGAAAAAGTTTTAGCATATTTACGCCATTACCGCTTCTGGCTATTAAAGACTTTAATTATGTTATCAGCAGTAAATCATGTATCATTATTTAGTCAAATATTAATTGCATAAATTAACCTTAGCTAAATCTATTAAATATTTTGCAATAAGAAATAAAAAAAGTGTAGGTCGTTATGAAAACAACCAGGACAGACTTTTTAAGTGCTCGTAGGTGCCCAAATAAAACTAAGAGTCCATTGGTAGTGAAAATCGCGCTGTTTATCGAATTGACATAGTAGTACATAGTATTTACTAATACTTATTTAATAGTTTTTAACAAAAATAATTTTCCAATTTGCGTGTACTTAAATATTTTTTTCGTGACGATGCAGCCAGTAGTTTTAGTGTGTTTACTAAACAGACCCTACTCATGCTTGCCAGGTATTAGCTTGTGGCATTGTGGTAGATCCACTACCATAACTACTTGCTTAAGAAGAATATTTATCCGCTAGGCCATTTGTGTAATGGAAGAAACGAACTGAGATCTCGACAAGCAAAAGTGAGAAATTAGGACTTCGAAGCTATCACAAATTAAATAAACAGTTAAGCGAACTTCCTGTCATCGAAATAAATCTAGCCGGACTTTTGTTTAAAAAGCAATATGACTGTAGAGTCATAATGCCGTAGGGCTAGTAAGATATTCATCATCATAACAGCCCATTAATGTCCCACTGCAGGTACGGGCCTCCTCCTATGACGAAGGGATAATTAGCCTACTAATATCACGCTGGCCAGACGGATTGGTATAGGATTTAATTTCTAGTTCTCCTACTTTTAATTCCGTAAAGATAATATTCACCGATAGTCCCTTAGTCGGTTTTTACGACACCCATGGGATAAGATGGGGAGGCGACATTGTATTCTTACTTCGTCACCACACGGAGTATGATATTAATGCGGTTGATTTGCTTGTTTATGTTATTTTGTCCTGTTCTTGAAAATAGGTATGTTACGGTGATACAAACGTCATACTTATACGGTTTACCCATTACTCATTACAGGAGATGATGGCATCATTTGATATATTTTCAAATAACAACCTAAAAGCACTTGTTTATTCTGTTCAAGTACCTAAAAAACGAACAAATATTAATCAGATTTAATATTTGTTTGGTAAGTTGGATGTGTAAATTTTTTTGCATGAAATATGGCAAATACCAATTATGTAGGCTCTTCTTTGAGAAAATAAATCACAAAGGTAAATAATTAAATATTTACCACAATTTAATCGTGTTTATACCCGTGTAATTATTATTCATAAGTTATAATGAAACACGAAAGTTTTAAAGTTAATAAAATACATCTGTTTTTGGATGTCCAGTACACGTAGAAACATATTCTAAATACTCACATTAAACTTTTGCTTTGGTGAAAATAAAATGCTATAAATATTATGAAATGGGTTGGTAATAGAAGAAGTTAATTGACATTTAGATAATTGGAATTTCAGCCCATTACTTTGACAGTTTCACAACAACCACATAGGTATTTATGGCAAGAAAGTATTTTGTACTTCGAAGCTAACAATTCCACGGCGACGTAGCACAGGCTATTGTGATTAAAACCTAAAACCAATAAAATACAAGTTAAATTAGCCGGGCAAATATGAAATACCAATAATGATATCCTGTAGAAAATAATGTATCGATACTGTTATGGTCAATTTATTATAGCGCTTTTGGTCGAATTGAACTGAACCACAAATTGAAATCCAATTAGGTAATCCATACGATACCTACCGTACAGTAGTGAATTGCCTGTCACTAATTACTTAAGCGATAATACTTAACAAGATGGTAATTTTTATTTTTATTTTTAAAATTATAGTTTATAAACGCCCGAGGCGGCGATCGTATATAAAATGAATTTACAGCTTTACTGTCCTTACATAATTTTGTTTGGTAGCTGTTACTTTAAATGCGTGGGATATTATTTTAAATATAAATAACTAATTAAGGAAAAGAACGACGACGACTGAAAGACTCATGCTGACTTTAACTTAACTTTTCTTTTTTTTTAAGATAATAAAAGAAATTATAGCATTTTCAAAACTAATCATGACCGCCTTCAACTGCTAAACAATCACTTAATTCGGTTACACACCATCTAGTGTTAATAAATAAAACTAAACTTTTCTCCACTCAACAACAGATGGCGCAGTAAAATTATTATCTCTACTTTACGCAAGATGGTGCTTTTACCTACAATTTAACAAAACTAAACAAAATATTATACACAGTTATCAGTAAAATAACATCTGATTCCTACGTGCATATGAGACAACCATACTTAATTTATAGTCCAACAAAGTGAGATACGGGTCAAATTGATTGCGTAGTGTATGATGAAGAGTTTATAGTGTCCGCCTTGTTGTGTGTGTCTAAAAATAGAACATAAACTCAATGACAACTTATTGTGCTTTGATCATTTGATGATCTTTGGAAGTTTCATGTAGTATTTCAATTGTGAATTGCTTACATTTTATTTGTGTAAGTTTTTGTTACGCTTATGGAAACCATTGTTTTTGTTTTCAAAAAGAAATTGGGATAAGAATGCTAATAAATCGACGTATTATAATTTAGTTGTAGGTACTAATAATTAGCTAGGTTAGCTATTTATACCTTCTATATAGATAGTTATCTTAATGCAGTTATTTAATATCAATACAATCTAACTCATGGCTACTTTCCGGTTTGAATAAAAAAAAACCCTTAAATAACTATCTACATTATTAGAGCTTTGATAAGGATTAGATGCAAATCGTTAAACTCTAACAATTTGTAAACAAAAATGTGTTCTTATTTTATTTATTTAAGAATTTAACTTTTTCTAAGGGATTTAGTAGTTTTACTTCGCTCGATCGTGTCTAAAATATCAAAATATATTTTTAACCTATATTTTGATTACGCGCGAACCAAACCCCAGATCTCTGCATAGAAACCATGGACCACTACACCACAGAGGTCGTTAATAAGTAAGATATTTATCAATTTATTGCGCATATTAGTAAAACTTTTAGTAAATAGTACTTTTTACTATTGGGGCTAGATTTCAATAAGAAATATTTTAATCTTTCTGTGAACGAGACCTTATAATCCCACCCTATTAAAACAAAAAAGCATCCACATTATAACACTACAGGTACCATCCAACCCATCAATAATTCACCCCGAACTACCAATTACAGAAACACCGATGTTCTTCGAAACACAGTAAACGCCCATGAGTCAAAGAAAAGGAGGTAATCGATTTATCACTTAGTACTCGAGTACAACTTGTTTTACATATCGATTGAATCAATTTGGGATTCGTATCTCTTATATAAAGTAATGTAATATTTTGGTGATAAATAAGTTGTGAGTTTAATTAAAAATAACTGGGATCTGATTTTTGTCTGAGTTCCCGCACTAGGAATCAAGGCCCTGTTTCGCGGGGGCTTTAAGGACCTTTACGTGGCTCGCTAGCGCTGCCAATAGAAAATAAATCATAATTCACAAATAGGTTAAATAATGTAAAATGTTGATAACACAGTCTTGAGAAAAGGCATTAAAGTATCTGTATAACACACTCTCAACACTTTAAAGGTTTTTCAATTAGTTAAAATTACCATTTAAAAAAAAACGGCCGTTTTGTTTATAATGATATATTTATTTATGACTTTTTTCTATTGGCATTAGCCACGTAAAGGCCCTTAACAGACACAAAAACCACTAGACTCAAGATAATAATTTGTGGATCACACAAATAATAATCTCGCGTGGGATTCGAACCCGCGACCTAGTGCATGCCAGCCACTAATGCAACCGCCGCGCTGAGGCAGTTAATTATAAAAGTACCATTTTATAGGGACGCGGCAAAGTAACTGCAGACACACCTTGCGCTGTAGTTATTTTGCAGCAACAACGTATAACAAAAAAACAAGACAAAATAAGTAAAATATTATTTTGTCTCGTTTTTTTTACAAAATAAATTCTTCTAATTTAAAAGTATCAAAATAAAGTCTTATGCCTCAAGTCATATGGCCGCAACTATTGTCAGAAATCGTGAGGTGACCGATGTCTAAACGTGCGATGTTCTAGCGCATTTTATAATAAACATTGACTTCTATACCTATGTTTTTAAGGTGAAGGGCTCAGTTGTTCTGTAATATCTTGATCACAAAACTAGTTTTAAGTACAAATCAATAAAATAAATCAAATGCCCTATTAGGTTTATTACTTCGATAAGTATAATTTTATGCTATTTTGTCGAGTTTATAACAACTTTACATGTTATCACCTTTAGAAAGATTAGATCATGTATATGCAAGAGACTAGTAAACTTGGCCAGGCTTTGCGCGAGATATTATTTGGATATGTATGTATGTTTATTAAATATTCCTCACACATTCACACAACGCCATCTAGTCCCAAACTAACCAAAGCTTGTACTATGGGTACTAGACAACGGATAAACATACTTAAATACTTATCTTTTTGTAAATACATACATATTATGCATAGAAAACACCAAGACCAATGCAAACAATCATGTTTATGCACACAATGATTTGCATTGAGCGGGAATCTAACTCGAGACCTATGATATCCTTATCACACAATCTCCACATTGACAATCCCATCTTGAAACCAGTTTTCTTTTCAGGACAGGCACTATTCTGTCAACATTGACAGGATAGGCACTATCGTGTCAAAGTAATTAGGTTGTGAAGGAAAACCTGAGACTAAAACCGGTACTACCTCTTCTAGTGTAGCTAAGTATTTAAAAAAACAAAAGAAAAATACAACCAAATTGAGAACCTCCTCCTTTTTTTAAGTCGGTTAATAAAGGAAACTCGGTTTCTGCAATGAGACATTCATGAACTGCTCGTTGGCATGCGACACTAATATGATATAGTTTAATGCGACATATATGATTTATCTTTCAGTAAGTAGATGGCTGGCGAGTATGCCAGCCGAGTGTATTTAGTTTAATATATTATTTTCTAGAATCATACACATTTAGGGCACTTAACATACCCAACAGCTTCTAATTATTGTGCAATACATTCTAAAAATACTAAAAGCTCATCTACACTTGATCAATCGGCGAAGGTCGCAAAGATTTGCTAGTTTTTGACAATTAGTAGGTATACAAAACCCTGAATTTTGCTGGCATCACCATAACCAGAGGCAATTCTGGGAAGAACCCGAATCTAATGGAACGTTAAGAATCCTCAAATTTCAAAGTCGATCCGTTTAGTTAACCACATACAAACAACGCGACGGCCTCTGTGCCGTAGTGGTTATACAACATGACTGCTAGGCAGAGGTCTCGGGTTCGATTCCCGTTCAATGCAAATATTTGTGTGCATGAACATGATTGTTTGCATTTGTCTGAGTGTTTTTATGTATAATATTTATGTATTTACAAAAAAAAAGTATATAAGTATTAATATCCGGAGTTATGTTACCCATAACACAAGCAGGTTAAGCCTAGCTTACTTTGGAAACAGACGGCGCTGTGTAGAAATGTCCGTGAATATTTATTTATTTATTTTATTTATCGCATCCAAATATCATTACTCTGTAAACTTAAATCATAGTTAAACGCTGTCAATATATGCCACCGTTTAAACTTAACTGTAGCAGTAAGATGTCAATGACGTGACAACTACACTAAAGTCAAGCAATAAATCGTCATAAAAACTTGCCAACATATACGTACTTAATGAACTAAGAGTTTGGCCTACTACTGTAATAGATTCAGTCGCATGGAGTATAAAAATTGTAATAAAAATCAACTTTAAACAGACAGGTACTGCTGACATTAATAGAAGTTGGTTTAAATTAGAAACTTACATACATCATACATAAACTCACGCCTTATCCCGTCCGGGGTAGGCGGAGACGACAGAACACCATTGTCACGATCCTGGCAAACAGATTGGGCCTCGTCCACATTCATTAAGCGAGTCATGAGTCATACATTTCATTAGAAACTTAGTTCAATAATTAAGTATTATTACATTTTTTATTGTAAAATGATGGGTGGGGAGACCCCTCACACGGAAACCGAAAACCTAGTTACGACGGCGGGAAATCGATGGATGAGGGAGGCACAGGACCGCACAAGGTGGCAATACTTGGAGGAGGCCTATGTCCAGCAGTGGACGTCGATTGGCTGATATGATGATGATGAGAATCTGATGTCTATTTTAGACAGGTGCTCAAACAATTTCTTTTCGTGATCGGGATGTTCGACCTTGTGTTCAATAAGCCCCAAAATAGTGCTTAAGATCCCAGACAACCTGTTTGTGTTGTCACCATATCGCTTTAAAGCTAAAAATAATAAGCTAACTTTAAAAATCGTTTTCGAAGTGAGAAATTTAAATAAAAAAGAGTATATTTATTGTGTTTTAATAAACACTTGAGATACTTTATAGTTTCACCTTATAGAATAACTACCTGACCCGTGCCCACTTCGTTGGACGTCGAAAAAAACGCATCCCTTTTTTAATCATATTTAATTTAATTACTCCTATTAGTCATAGCGTAATAATATAAATATAGTCTATGACACTCCCCGATAAATTAACTATTCAACACAGAAATAATTTTTAAAATCGATTTAGTAGATCCAGGTATTACCCCCTATAACGTCAAAAACATACAACTTTTACCTCTTTATAATATTAGTAGGTATAGAGTACCGATAGAAAATTTCTTATGTAGTAACACTTCATACAGTACATAGCGTCTATCAACGTCCCCTTGACTGATTGTTGAATGACAATAATGAATATTAAATTATATTTCAACTAACGAAGTGTTAAGTCAGATGTCAGGCTGTCCACATTGAGACAGTTGTTCATTTGAATAGGCAAATGTTTGTTGAAGGTGGTTAAGTAACATTTAGTTGTATGCACACTAATGCATTGAGTTTTTAGCTTTTTTGTAATGTCGTGGGAAATGGAATGTAATGCACCTCATATTAAGTATAGGGAAGATGAAGTTCTCTCGTTCAACGTCAAATGCTATTAAGAGCGTTTATAGAGCTCACTAGCGCCGCCAATTGAAAAAAAATCATAATTAGCAAATAGGATAAATCATGTAAAATGTTGATAACAAAGTCTTGAGAAAAGGCAATAAAGTATTTGATGGCGGTGCCGATCCGTTTACGTTACGTTGTATGTGCTATGACCCTAATACTTCCAAAACTTTTTTTGGAAACGTTTCTTACATTACTTAAAAAAAGATAATTAACTCTTACTAAAAATAGCTGATGAATTAAGTCGTGTGGGTTGTGTGGTTTTTTTTTATCCATGTAGTAATGAGCTACGAATACAATTATTGTCATAAAACTGACATAAAAATTTTCTTTCCTTCTAAGAAAGTACCTTCAAATGCTGATAGATTTTAACGAATGACAACTTTTTAGTTAAAGCCAAAAACACACCGTCAAACTTCAGGCCTTTCATCATAACAGCCCATTAATGTCTCACTGCAGGGACGGGCCTCCTCCCGTGACGGAGGGATACGTAGCCTGCTAATACCTCGCTGGCCAGACGGATTGGTATAGGGTTTAATTTCAAGTTTTCCTTCTTTATAATACATACGTAAAGATAATATTCCCAAGTCCCTTAGTCGGCTTGTACGACACCCATGGGACGAGATGGGGAGGTGACATATTGTATTCTTACTCCGTCACCACACGCAAAACCCGTTCAGCCCTTTAGTTACAACTTAAACACTAAGTTAAACTTGTGTCAATTAAATCACATGTTATAACTATGTACCGATTAATTTTCTGTCGCCTTTTAAGGTACTTGTTAACTTTAGTTCGCATTCTGAAGCGTTAATTAGTAAGAACTTTTACTAGGCATTTAGATAAAAATCCCGATAATGACACACCATTCCTTTGTAGAAAACAAAGCCTGATCTGGTCCGAATGTATGCCCTAAAAATATCTTGATTACGGCTTAAGGTAGAATGTTAAATGAAAAGGACCAAACGAGTTTTAAAGTAAGTACTGATGGACCTAGAAAATTATTATGTTGTGAGATTGATTCTACTACATCAAATTGTTGTATTGTCAGGAAGATGGCCAGAGCAAAAGACAATTCTAATAGTTTAAAGTAGTCTATAAATATCCAGCTGCTTAAGAGCAGCTATACGTTAAGACATAAATGCCTCTGCCATAAAATATGGAAAAACATTTTCGTAATAAAAAAATAAAAGAGTGCAACGTCGTCAGCTCACCATTTCTAGTAGGTACCTATTATTGTAGTTTTTTCAGTTAATATTCAGAACTTAATTTTTTACAAATATATTAAAAATATCACCTTGGAAGAAGAGCAATTCAATAGAAAATTCTATAAATCAACATGTCTTTGACAGACTGCCTTAGACCGAATTTCCCATCATTACCAAGGAATTTAACAGCAGAGGGAAAACATTAATAATGCTGAGTAGCTTAGCTAAGTTAGGTCGATTATTACTGTAGCTTGTCATTCACAAATAATTCCCACGCGAGCATAACCAAAGGTACAGCTACTTATTAATAAATTTCTATAATGCCAATGTACTCCAGGCTTTATAAATACATCTGAACTGACCAAACTAGACTTACTGGGTGTGTGTAATCCGATTAAACTGTCGATAACATGGCCCGTTGACATATTTGATCGCATTTATGTTACTTGTTGCATGCTTAATGTATCCCTCTAGGTATAATCATTATCGTTATAACAATTATTGCCGAGATAACAGCAATGTTATATTTATTAATTATTTTTCAACGAATGCCACATGATTTGTGTAATAATAATCTTAATTGACAACTGCGTTATCGACATAAAGGGACACATCAATTAACTACGTAGACACTTAATTAAAAAGTAAATTTAAAATTTTATTTATCGTGACCTAATATAATACTCACATTTAAATATTACCTATGGTTTATTGTTTATAAATAAAGATAACTTCAGCATTTAAGCCCGATTTACACATCGACAAGTACAGTACAGGGCTTTAGGGTGTCGCGCAGACTTTTGTATACGCATTTATGGCATACAAAGATTATTTCATTACAAGGATTTGTTGATCGCTGAATTAAATTTCCAGCATTTGATTCGAAACTGCTGCACACTAACCCCCTTAGGTGGTTAGATTCAAATTTAATTTTAATACGTAATGTTTTATAGTTCGTATTTGGTCATTTATTTTCTGCGCGTTGCTTCTTTCACCTCTTACCCCCTTACTCATAAACGCCTCTTAAATTAAACACTGTTTAGCGAGATTTTTATTAGGAATACCAACCTTATGATAAACATAAGCGTAAGAATTTAAGCTAATCAATTGACTATAATTTAAGCGTCATTTATAAATAAGGGGGTAAAAAGTGAAAGAAGCAACGCGCAGAAAATAAATGACCAAATACGAACTTTAAACATTACCAATTAAATTCAAATTTGAATCTAACCAAATCAATTAAAAATCTATTTACATCTCAAGGAATAAAACAATTTATTAAACTGACATCATAATCTATTCAGTGAAGAGATAATAAAACACATTGAATAATGTTATAGGAATGCATGCCTTCTAAGAATAATTGTTGTCATATATTTCTACATCGAGATTAGCAAGGCAGATGTACAATAGTTTATTGCAAACATTGAATAAAAAACAGACAAAGATAAACTTGGTAAGGTATTTTTTAAATAAATGTATATGTTACAGTCAAAACTCATGGCCGGTCAAAACCGCTTTTAACTGTAAAACAGTCAATAGTGGTTTTGACCGACGCCCTTAGTCAAAACCTATATTGACTGTTTTTTGCAGTCAAAAGTGGTTTTGACCATCGATGTTAGTCAAAACTCATTGGAAATTGATCTTTTAATACATATTAAGGTAAAATTCCGAAACAGTTGGTTAGGTTAGGTTAGTATGGTGACCAAAGGACGCACGAGCCGCGGCAGCGGCCGGCGAGTGCTAGAAACATTTTTTTATGTAAAACTAGAATATAGTATTATTATATTCTAGCACTCGCCGGCCGCTGCCGCGGCACGCTCGCTTCGCTCGCTCAGCTCGTGCGTCCTTTGGTCACCATACTAACCTAACCTAACCAACAGCTGTTTTTGACTTTTACCTTAATATGTACTAAAAGATCAATTTTCAATGAGTTTTGACTAACATCGATGGTCAAAACCACTTTTGACTGCAAAAACCAGTCAATAGTGGTTTTGACTAAGGACGTCGCCGGTCAAAACTACTATTGACTGATTTTTTCAGTCAAAAGTGGTTTTGACCGGTTTTGAGTTTTGTCTATAACATATATAATAAAGTAATTTGTTTAGTGACTTAGGTGTTAACGTAAGGAATGTCAACCGTAAACCCTTTAAATTTTTAGCACTAGATTGAAAGGTTTGAAAAGATGTGAGCCTTCTGATATAGGTCTGTCGAAATAAGCTGATACTTTTACTTTTAGTTATGTATGACAAGGAACAAAAAATACAATATTTTACAATGTTCTTTTTAGGCCACATAGCACACTCAACTGATAGACGATGGAATAAATAGGTTCAGGAATGGCGACAACGGATCCCTTACGTGATGGTCTGACCACTCTCAGATCGCAAGTCGATAGATGACGGAGGCACAAGATTGCGCGCCCTGGTAACTCTTAAAAAAGGGATAGTTCTCCAGGAATCAAGTTTGTAATACGAGATCTACATGAATACAAAATGGTACCTATTTAATATCACACTATAAATTGTTCACTTTCAATTTGTAAAATGACATTCCACGTTTGTGTAAATTAGTATTATTTTTAGATTACTAGATGGCGTTGCTATTTTCATATTATTTTCATATAAAGTCTGTATTACGATGTTAAGATTCTCCGTCGATTCCAGTTTGAGTTTAAGAATATAATCAAGCAGTGTTATATATTACAACCGAGTTCGCGAAGTAATAGTGACCAAAAAGTACACCTATAAACGTCATTGATCAGTTAATTTTCAAATTACATTTCGCTCAAAGAAAATGGAAACTGCGGCAATCAAAAAATTAATAATATAATTTGATCATAACATGTCGACGATAATGTTGATAACATAAGCACTTAAATTTAATTCTTCTTAATATCAACTTTCTTATTGCGTATGACATGGAGTAAATTAAAAGTACGAGTAAATGTTAAATTGGATAGCGTCAGTTAGAAAAGTGCTCCAAGCAAGTTGAATTTAGAGTATAAGGGCGCTTGTACACGCTAAGAAAATTTGCCGTGTCTGCGCCAGACAAGACAAATCTTCGTGTAGACGGCAAGAATTTTGTCTTTTTCGCACACGAAAACTTTTCGTGTCTTCCGCAGACAAGACAAATAGAAACGTGTACACGATAGGATTTTTTTCGTGCAGTCGTTAGACGGGCGTAGGGCGAGCAAGTAATAACAAGTGTGATAATCAGTGTGAGTTTCCTTTAGGAAAAATGTTAACTAGAAAGCAAAAAAGTATGATACCCTACTACCGCTCCCCGCCCCTCCGCAACAACGTTCGCCGTGTCTTGTCTTGCGCAGACAAGAATATTATCTTATTCATCGCCGGCGCTGTGTACACAGGTCGTGCTTAGAAATGACACGAATTCTTGCGTAGGCCCCGCGATTTTTCTTAGCGTGTACAAGCGCCGTAACTTATTTTGATGCCAATTTTGAGATGATTATTATAGATGTTTGGTTTTACGATAATGATACTGATTTAAATATAATTATGTATTAACTTGTATTTGCTACAGTTACCTTTAGGGTAATGTTTACTATAGAATACATACATAAAACTAAATGAACATGAAATATCTGTTATAATTTTATGTATGCAAGTTCTACAAAAGGAATATTTATAATGACAACAAATTTGTTAGGTACATAATTAGGTTCAGTTCTATTTTGTTGATTTCTCACGGCAAAACCTTTATATTTAAAGTTTGTCGCAGTATTTCTTCCGTGGTCAGCTTTACGTCCCCCAGGATGAGCAAAGGTGCTTGCGCTCTGTATTCTTGTTCCGTCAACATACGGAGATAAGTCTTTTTAATCTATACTAATATTATAAAGAGGTAAAGTTTGTGTGTTTGTGACGTTGTAGGGAGTAATATCTGGATCTACTGAAACGATTTTAAAAATTCTTTCTGTGTTGAATAGTCCATTTATCGGGGAGTGTCATAGGCTATATAGTATCACGCTATGAATAATAGGAGCGGAGCAGTTGTGAAATATGTTTAAAAAAAGAACGCGTTTTTTTCGCCGCGCAACAAAATGGGCACGGGTGAGCTAGTAATTTATACGTTGACTATGAATCCGGCGAAAATAGTTGTCAGCAGCCACAACAGCTAACACGTACCTACTTGAAATAAGCGTGTTTACAACAGTGAATAATGGCTAAAACACCTTGAATCGATGACTCAAAATATTGCGTTATAGTGGCCTAGTGAGAGACCACGGCTACTTTATAAGCTTGCATCTCTTTTAAATGCAAAATCTTCATACAATAAAGTTAAATATCTACAACAATCGAAAATGCCAATGTGCAACACGTTACATTACAAAGAAAAATTGGTAAACTATTTAGTATATCGACCACCACACAATTAATATTTGTATAAACCGTACAAATGCCTGGTCCGGAGCATTTTCATTCCGTTGGTTGCCATATCACGTCACAAGCATACCATATAAGGCACAATTAAATAGTTTAATTTACCTCTTTTCAACAAATTGCCAGTTATGCTTACACTGCTCGCTGAACACAATCATGGTTTCCAAAAAATATTTCAAATAATCCGGTAATCACTGTAATAAACTCTGATACTGAGTAACATGTTCTTCATTTTTGTTAAAATATCGCCGAAACAAAGGCACCCGTTTTGGGCGTATCAAAATTGCAATTAAAGTATTCAATAAAACCTGCTTTCGAAATTTGCAACACTGCTTTAAGAGATTTAACGCGGCTGTTTTTTTTCTTTATAATTAAGTATAATTTTATTTATTATGCTAGCGGAGTAATCGTTTCGAGTTGCACTTATTTGGTGGTCCGAATTTTTTTTATTCGATTCTTAACAAAATATCATCTGACAACTCGCCAATTTAAAGCAATAAGTAATTATAAGCGACGCAATAAGTTCGAGAATTGTGTAATAATATTATTACGACTTCATAGAATTCAAATAAAAATACCCGAGTACTGATCATTATCACTTTTATAAAGTTGTACCGGCTTTGTCAGAAATTGATTTATTTGCACTTTCTGTATTGCCGCAGGTGATCTGTCAAATTGCCCGTAAAATTTGTAAAGTGCATGCGAAATTAAACTTTAATGCGTATGTGCAGGATAAATATTCATTTGCACAATACCTGCGGAATCGCTCCACCCCTTTTTAAATGCGGTTTAATTTGTTATAATGTCTCTTGCCTACTGTTTGAGATTTATGATTATATAAAAGTGCTCCTTGAGAAATGGTTGATCGTACATATGAGTTAATCGCCTCTGTACTTAAGTCGTACATTAAAAGCAGTTAAATTTATACTAAGTAACACGCCGCAAATGGTTTTCTCCATCCATACTCTCCTGTCAGGCGTCATATCACTCAAAGAAAGAAATGAAAGAACTAAAAAAGAAAATTAGCTTGCATTCTCACATCTCACGCATGTATTCCACACATGACTGCTACGCAGAGGTCTCGAGTTCGATTCCCGCTCAATGCAAAACTTTTTGTGCGTGAACATGATTGTTTGCATTGGTCTGAGTGTTTTCTATGTATAATATGAATGTATTTACAAAAAAAAAAGTATTTAAGTATATTTATCCGTTGTCTAGTACCCATAGTACAAGTTTTGCTTAGTTTGGGACTACATGGCGATGTGTGAATGTGTGAGGATTATTATTTATTTATTTGGCAAAGCAAAAGCTACCGTATTCATGTCTGAACCATTAGACATAAGTACGGTAACGTATAATGACTCAGTAAATCTATTTATGTTTACCGATGAGTTATTTTCTTTTGTTTACAGGCAGTAATTAATTAACAGACAGTGATAATTATATATTATCGGATTGATTGATTGCATTAATTACAGCAGTCTGGTGTTGTTATTGTAATATCAAAATGAGGGCTTTATCTTTTTTTAAACAGTTATCGATATGACTACGTTCATGGGCGGGTATGATTATGTATGAACGTAGATGAGGGAGGCGCAGGACCGCACAAGGTGGCAATATTTGGAGGAGGCCTATGTCCAGCCGTGGACATCAATTGGTTAAGATGCAGATAAAGCAAAGCATTTTTGTAAATAGCGTAGTAAGTACTATTGGGTTCCGTTGTTTCTGCTTAGACCATTGGAAACAGCCATGAATTTATGTAACTATAGGCTTTTATAGATCAATTTTTAAATTTAAGAGTTTCGAAGTATTTTTTGTTTCCCTTCTGTTTCCTATTATACAACAGACTTGCTATTACTAGTTACAGCCGGTTAAGAATCGCATCGCCAAAATCCACGTGAAATTGTATAATTTATCTGCGATTAACAACTCGTGTCTATATTGTCTTATCATTATACATATCATATCATTAAACGCCTATTAATGACTCATTACATGAGGCCTCCGGATCTCCGTGTGGTGACGCAGCTCTCCGTGTAGTGTCGGAGTAATAATAGAATATGTCACCACCCCACCTCATCCCATGGGTGTCGTAAAAACCGACTAAGGGACTATCCGTCAATATTATCGTATTAGTAGGCCAAGTATCCCTCCGTCACGGGAGGAGGCCCGTCCCTGCAGTGGGACATTAATGGGCTGTTATGATAATGATGATGATGACAAGAGGCTTGTCTCGGAGGTAAATTTAGCCTACTAAAACCAGGCTGCTTAGCCAGCTATATTTTATGTATAATGCAATAAAGATTTACATGAAGTGGTAATCCAGGCCAAGACCCCAAGAAAACTAACACTTCTTAGTAAACTACTGGCAAAAGTATTTGTCAGTTGCGTGGGAGTCAGATTTCGATCAGCAATCTCCGGAGATATGGTATGTTCAAAGATGACCGCGTCACGGTCGGAAGCAGCTAGTTCTGGACCACCAGACCACTTCCGCCATTTAATAATGTAGTATTCGTCATGTTCGGGCTGTCACAAGGTAATTTAATATCCACTGTCGAATCCTCTGATTTTTAAAGGGACAAAGTTTTGATTAATCTTTAGATACGTCTTCTGAGACTGGGATTGTCTTTATGTATTCATAAAAACCTCCGTGTGGTGACGGAGTAAGAATACAATATGTCACCACCCCATCTCATTCCATGGGTATCGTAAAATCCGAATAA
This sequence comes from Schrankia costaestrigalis, assembly GCA_905475405.1. NCBI lineage: Eukaryota > Metazoa > Arthropoda > Insecta > Lepidoptera > Erebidae > Schrankia > Schrankia costaestrigalis. The sequence goes on along the minus strand of FR997843.1, from coordinate 8,020,647 downwards.
GGGACTATCCGTGAATATTATCTTTACGAAGAAGAAGAAGGAAAACTTGAAATTAAACCCTATACCAATCTGTGTAGGCCAAGTATCCTTCCGTCACGAGAGGAGGCCCGTCCCTGCAGTGGAACATTAATGGGCTGTTATGAAGATGCAATGATAACAATTGTTAGTAGACCTAATAAATAAACAAGGAGTTACATTGACGTTGATCAATAAACAAATAAAATACTCTTGTTATAGCGAGTCACACACATTCAATAAAAAGTAACCATGAGATAAATTTTGTTGTCACATGACTATAACTCTATCATTAATAAGTATACATGTACTTAAACGACACGCTTTTGTAGAAAACTAAGAGCAGCTGTATCTACCTAATAGTGCACCAGTTGCTAAAACCATATACGTGTCGTCGCGAATTCAAATCTTATGTGTGACAATTATTTATGCATTCAAAGACTTCCGTACGCTACAGAAACTGCTTACCGCAATAGGGACATAACCTTCTTTGAAAACATAGAAGATAGGAAGGGCATGATAGATAACAATGTCAAAATCAACTAGCCTGGACAGTATTATGTAAACTTTCCTGCATCATCAGAAAATACCCGTATCTTAAAGAGGGTGTATAAGCTTAGAAAATCTTAAGGTGTAAGGTGTAACACTCAGCAACCAAATTTGTACTATATAATGCACATATCGATCACTATCTGAAGTTCCAAACTGGAGCACCGGAAGGATTAAGATACCCTCTAAGCCAAAGGACGCAACAAATTTCTTGTCAAAAAATCAGGCAGATTAAGGTACGATTCAGATAAGAAACATTGCAAATATTATGCAAATTTCTTATCAAAGTGCAACAAATAAAAATAAATCATCATGCCGGCAAAATGTTGATGACCGCTTTATCATCATTAGTGACAGAATTGATTGTTGCATTACAAGAATAATCCTCTTCATCGATGCAGTTTCTATATCTTAGTCAATTCACTATCAGATAAGAATGACAATATAATCTATATTTATTATAGGAAATGTTTCTTGAAATACTTTATAATGAATCACTGATTCTTCGAAACAATAATCTTAGGAGTAGCAAAGGCAAACTGTTGAGAATCTTTTAATAGAGACGTGATAATGTGAGACTACAAAAAACAACCGGATATTTCACAAATTGAGCTTTCTGTTGCAGTATTCCGGATCAACAATTTGTTTCACCCTTCTCTTTTGCATCGATAAAAACAGTGTCATGCTTGTTATAACTTCAGCGCTGCTATTATTTCATTAGAGCGACAAATTTAATACATGGTGTAGTCAGTGCCTTATTTTCTACCTACTTCTTTTCTCTATCATTGTCTTTTGTGTCTACTTTACTTATATGATAGGCCTTTTTTACCACTTCTATTATTATTTATTCCTGTTCAATAATAATTTGTCCAATCTCGTCGAATCACATAGAAACTTGTTTTAAATCAATAACTTATTTTTTACAACATTTTACCTTCATCGAACAATTTTCCATTGCTGAAGGTTGGTCATTAGCTTATAAAGCTTTATCTATCGTGAAACAACAATTACTTTAGTGACGTAAGTGTCATCGATGCAGTAAATTTAAACAGTAACAATGCATCAAGCTAAATATAAAAACCATCTAATTCTTTAAGTATGATTGTCAGCGAAATAAGAATTACAAATGAACAAGAGGAATTGAAGGCAAGGGCAAATTTAATTGTTTGCTGAGGACACAAACCGACAATATCGTATTACTTGTCGTATTCTACCCGTAAAGTACTTAACATTAAGTAATATTTTTTATTGTTTCGAATAACAAACATTTATTTATATGTAGTTGTACGTGTTTTCCTTAAACAAGATAATTCTATAGACAATTACAAATTATTATAATACTTTAGATTACTGTATTACTGTAGTACCTACGAGTACACATTTATTTAACAATTTTAATTTTCTTCATTTCTACAAAGCAGTGGACTAACAATAGCTTTCAGAAAAGAACAGCCTAATGGATGAAGAAGGCATGAGAAGGAGCGCGCGGTGTCACAAATTAGCAGAGGCATAATATGCCCAACAGTAAAAATCTTTTGCCTGATATAATGATTATGACGAAGACAACTTAATAAAATAAAAAATAAAAAAAAATAAATAAATAAACTTCAAATATAATTCAAGAGAGAAAAGCTTGATTTTTTTATTGTTTTCGTATTATTTCGATACCAACTTCAAATATAAATAGAATTATCTAGTGAAGTATTTTCAACGTGCAGCATTTTATTGTATTATTGAGCAAGTTGGCACAGACACTAAAATACTTACAGATTTTATTCTTGTGTTTAGTTCAAATTACTAATACGTTATTTAATAATTGTATAATGTCTGTGATGATTTTCTTCCGCAAAATCATCTTATAAATAGTTTATTTTATCCTTATGGTGACAGACTAAGAACACAAGCTATCAACACTCTATTTCATCCCGAGGGCATCGTATTGTATATAATTAGTTTCCTTAAAGTTAATTAACAGTTGGCTAGGTATTATTGATAATAATATTACTAATAAATAATAAGTATAGGTAATCTATTAGATCGATATCATTAGGACCGTATCAATTGAATATTTTGTTCTTACTTTATGACCAATTTGCTTGTCACATTTTGTTTACAATATGTTACTTACACAATTTTTTAAATTTTTTGTACCTACCAAATTATGTAAAAACTTAAGCAATGCAAACTTTTCAAAGCAAAGAAAAATTATTTAGAAAAGAGAACCGATATGTAAAATAATACTACTTAATACACTATTCAAAATAAACAACCAAAAAATAACCATGTAAAACAATAGAGCCATAAGGAACTATAATGGTAATAGAAATGAAATTAGAATAAACAGACTAACAAGTTCTTTGTTTAATGATTCATTCCACGGAGATAGCAAAGCGAGAGCGGTTAAAGTCTAAAACATGCAAACATATCAATATCTATTAAATAAAGAACATTGCATCAAAATATATTCAACAAAAGTTTTGGAAAGGTCATCCCCGTAAGTACTGTTTCATCGATTTAAGTATTTTGTGTTGTAAACAAGATTTCATATCGCATAAAACACTTCAGATTTCAAGATTTCCACTCAGAAATGTTTCATTCACATTCATTTACGTCATTAGAAGAAAATGCTCGATAATGTTTTAAGTGTTTTAGAAGACAACTCCAGCCTTTTTCAGACATAAAATTTACGGATACAAAGAACATCCTCAAGATTCAAGATAATAATTTGGGAGATAATATAAATTACATATCTTGTGTGGGATACAAAATCACAGCCTTGTGCACGACAGCAATGGCCGCTTTTATACCGAAGCAGTTAGCATCAAAAAGGTTTAACAAGCCAACACTACTAATGCACGAGCTAACATAAACTCTACAGTTAACTCGATCAGAATTTGTCATTCTGTCAATACTATAACAACCTGTCGTTGCACAAGTAGATTTACGTTTTACTGCAAATGCCATTTATAACTACACACTGCCATTTATTGACAGAACAATCAAAAGGCAACAACATCGAGATAATTCGAGATGCTGTCACATCGAAACGGCAACAACCGATATCAATGTGACAGGTTCAAAAGTAAAACAACTTTCGTTTCTCTGTGATCTTTCAACTTTAAGCGACTAGTTTTTAAAGCAAAAAGGTTATACTTAATGGCTCTTAAAGTCTGAGCTTTATTTGTCTTTAATTATTAAAAATAAAGATTACGCATTTCTGATAAGTTCATTGGTTCGGATCTTCAACTAATTACAATAACCTCATTTCTTTATCATTGAATTATTTGAAATCACTGATAAAACAAGATTTTTTTATTGATCGTAATCTTTATTAACTAGGCCTACTGTATTCTTGGTACTAACGACTTGATTAGTCGTGAGTACAAGTCGCTTTTTATTATTAAAAAAACTGTATACATAGATATTGCCATAAACGATAATTAACCATACATTATAAAAATAGCGGTCAGAGATAAAAGATCGAGTATGTTTATTAGTAGACATCTTTTGGAATACAATATTTTACAAAGGACATAAAGCTTGACAGATAATTTATGATAAGTGTCAAAAGAGGCTAAATTGTGAACAAATGAGATTTGTTAAACTCAGGTTTAGTAAAAGATTTAAAAAAATATAAAGGCATGTATGAAAACTCTTATAGTAAGTATCTTTGGGTAATTTTAATTTAGGTTTTGCGATTTCAAATGTAAGCTTTTTCAACGTTTATTTTATGAAAAAAAAATGTTTAAAAAGTATCAAAGTTTACATTTACTTAATATACTTGATTAGTATCCACTTTTTGAACTTGATATTTAAATTAGAGATAATTTTAAGGTTTTTATAACACTACTAACTTCTAACGTGACACTAAAATATTAGTATTATATAAAATAGTAGTACCTAGTAATATAGACTATATCGCGTTATTAATTAGTAAAGGTCATAAAAGAACTTAATTACCTTTCGAGTAAATGAAACCTATACCTAGAACCACATTTATCACTTTAACTAAAGGTATGTTTATACTGACACAAGACTTGAAAATAATAGGTGCAATAAATATGTTTCATTCCGACACTTATCCGCTTACATAAAAGCAAAGAAATCTGAATATAAAATACTTTATTACAGTAGTAACCTCATAAAGATACACAACACAAGTGTTTTTAAAACTTATAGAGGAAAAAATATTAAGTAATCATATAAAAATGACAATTCGTAATGCGTAAATTTATACATCATTGCGAAACTTTTGAATAAATTAGATAAAAAAAGACTAAGGACATGACATTGAACATCATTTAAAAAAGGAATGCAAAATAAGCTATTTATAACGTAACAGCAAATGATGCGAATTATAACGTTACAAATTTCGAATTAAGCAATTCCTATCGTGATAATGCTATAAAATGCTGTACAGGCTTAAACGTTGTTCGAACTAATTAGCGTAATTTCAAAGCATAATTCTTTTATCTTCGACCCAATTTAGTTACAATTAGGTATAATAAAACATCTGCTATAAACTCTTAATGCTGTAGATATCCTTACAATTTCGTTAAAAGTTACTGACGTGATGTCCTTCTTTGGCACTCAGACAGAGTACTTGAACAATAAAACGAAGTCAGATAGTCGTTGAATCACTTGACATACATTTTGTTAAAAAACAAAATGATCAATGTAACTATTACTTAAAAAAGTAATAGTTACATTGATCATCAAACTCATTTAATATCTATTCAAATCAAAATATTTAAATAAACGTTATCGATATATTTTTATGTAATTTTAAATACATACTGATATTTAAGTGGACAACGATAATGATGATGCTTTATGGTCGTCCACTGAATGTTGTCATAGATCTCTTCTCCAAATATTTTCGCGCAGGGGAGGGGTCCTGTGCCTTCCTACTTATCTATTGGACGTAAGCGCCGATTACACTACCCTACATGTGAAGATGTAGGGCACTACATGTTGTCTAGTGTAATCACATGTATGCTGTTAGGACACTACATATCGGAGATTGGCGAGTCCCGACCGCCCTACATCATGTAGTGCCCTACAAGATGTAGGGCCCTACAAGATGTAGGGCCCTATATGTAGGGTAGTGTAATCGGCGCTGTAGACCTGATTAAGCCAAGGGACAACAATAAACTAATAAACAATTTAAAGTCAGCTATCAATAATATAATCATTTCGTAATTCATAATCTTCAATCAATTCAGAAATAAAACGAATTGGGGATCTTGATAAACTCAATCGATATGGTCTGGCGTAAAAATATTTATGAACCATTTGTTTCAGTGCAAAAAAGTTATGACTAATAAAAGTCAAGATCTTATTTTGGTTTGTTTATTTACACTGTTACATGGTATTTTCAAAGGTTGAAACCGTAAATGGGAACATTTATTGTATTGTTGATAATTATTTTAATAAAGCACTTGATAACATAACTTGTTTTGGTATTCAGGAATTATTTACACGTGGCACATTGTACTTGAACTCTTAACGTTTCTTTTTGTTATCTTAGTAACACCAGAATCAGTGATTCTGTATGAATGCAAACATACAATAAGCCGTAAATTAAGGCTTACAAAGATATAACTTTCTTTGTTTCGAGAATGTGTTGTTTTGAAATATGTGTTATTATCAACTTATAAAATAATTTTACTACAGCTCGCGAAGATGTTATGTAAATTATTATTTTGTTGTCACATCTTATTCATCCCCTTTTTTGTTAGGAGAATGTTTTAACTAACGTTTTTTTTTAAATAGTACAATATAATCACTATAAAACAAGTTGTTGGCTATTAAACTCCAAAAATGTCTGGTGTTTTGATATCTTATATCTCAGTCAATAACAAACGTAAGATAAAGACAGTAAAATCAACATAAAATTTTGAAGCGGTTTGGCATTTACTTGTTTACTATAAATCGACTTACAAAATTATCGTCTCGGTAACAAATCATTTAATGTCAAATCAAAACAATTATCAAGCTGCCGTCTAGAAAGGATACTTCTAATAATCAACATATTGAAAATATATTTATTTAGATAGACAAGACCAATCGTATCGATACAAATTCATATAGTTGAGTATCGTCTGCATAGATAACTAATAAATGTAAGATGATAATTAAGTTCAGAAATATCATTACCAGCCTATTTCAATAACAGTCATAGAAAGTTATTGCAAACCTTAAAATAGGTTAAAAATATGGTTAAAAATATTGGTCGAAAAGCTTCAGTATGACAAGTTACTAGTTCTATATTATTAATTACTATGTATGTTCTCTGCAGTGTGACCTCAGCCTTGTATAGTCTAACCTTTTGAACACCATAGTGTCGATTATCTCGTACAAACAAAACACGCACTTAAAAACAGACTTTAACCTTGACATGGTAACAATTAGATTCAAGTGTCACAGCATGTTAAGCATTAAAATATACTTATCGGGTGTTAACCTGAGATTCTAAATAATGTGCCTCTAAATCATTGCGACTCGGCAAACGTAGTTTAAGGCGCCCCCCAGCTAAGTGGACCGACGACCGCAAAAAGATCTCCTGGTTGGACTGGATGCGGAAGGCGCAGGACCGTGTTCTATGGCGCGTGTTCGTTCGTTCGTTTAAAAAGACAACTCCCGCACTAGGGATCATGCCCTGTGTCGCGGGGACTTTTACAAACATACATTAACGGACACATAGAACACCCAGACTCAGGACAATAATTTGATCTTACAAATTATTGTCCTGCGTGGGGATCGAACCCACAACCTCATGCGCGGCAGCCGCTGGCTTTACCGGCGCGCCACCGAGATCGACAAAGGTCGAGGTGTTGGGAGAGGCCTATGTCCAGCATTGGACTGCAATAGGCTAGTTGATTGATTGAAATCATTGTGTGCCTCATTTTAACATAATATAATATAACTTATTAAATAATCATTGCAAAATCATTAAATATTCTGACCTCAACATTGAGGAGAGCTGTAATTATTTAAGATCTTGGTTATTTTCTGAGAATACATTGGTTTTTCTTATAACTTTGCTCCTATAATTCCGCAGATTTTGCGGTTAAAACAAATCTATATCAGTAAATGCTATGGAGACTTAATAACTTAAAAGGATAATCTTTGTGACGTTAATTTCCAAACAAACTGATTAACGTGTTTGACAATTTAGAAATGAGAGATGATGTTCCATGTACATACATACTTTAATAGTGACATTGCGGAACGAGAACGTTTGGGGCATACGAGTGCGATGGTACAAAGATAAGGACAATCAGAAAGGTTATCTAATCTCCTTGAACCGCCACTTTTCGGCTGTATTTTTAAACTGCTAATAAATGCTAATGAAAATACCCGTAGGGTTTTTATCTAGATTTCCTCGTACCCTTTTTCAAGTACGCATACAATACAAGTACATAAAAATCATTTCAATCAACTAGCCTATTGCGGTCTACTGCTGTACATAGGCTTGTCCCAATCCCAACACGCGCCATAGAACACGGTCGTGCGCCTTCGGCATCCAGTCCGACACAGAGACCTTTTTAAGGTCGTCGGTCCACCTAACTGATTAACAACAATAAAAATCATTTATGTTGTTAATTAAAGAAAACGACCTGAAAACATGGCAGTTAAGAAAATTTCTTAAGAATCAGCTTTAGATAATATAAAGTTACTAACATATTGAACGAGCATAATAATTATAAACAGAAGGAGAGTCATAAAATGTCAAATCCATTATAATAACTGTAATATTATGCATAGAGGGTATATAATTTACACTTTGTTTTTGCCTTTCTGATGTTTTTAATAGAGGTAAACATGAAGGATATGCGACACGATATATCGATTCCTTCCCACATGATACTAAAGCGAATACTAATGGATATAATTTAAATACATTCTATTATTTACACCATATTGCTGCATTAATAAGTTAAATAGTGACACCTTATGAATACTAATTTGAAATGGAACAGCAAATGCTGACAAGTTTTGACATTGAATAAATTGTGAAATATGTACCTAATTACTTTTAGTAGATGCTAATAATACAAAAGACCTTTCTATCTCATTTCGTAGTTGCTGTAAAAGTTTAATTTGGATGATTTGAAAAGTATAAGAGTAAATTCGATGAGTCTGTATAGAGCGTTTTAAATTTCTAGGGGAACTTGGAAGGACGCTTTTCAAATAAAAAGTTTGTTCATTGTTTAACAAATGTCTGAATTCTGAGTTAAAAAAAAACAACTGAATTGAATCTTCTCTTTCTGGAGCCGGTTTTAGTGCACGATGGCTATGTTCTATTATATAATTGGAAACTTCCAACATGGGAATTTACTGTTGTACCACGTTTATAATTGCCTTTGTGTGGGGTCAAACATATAAGATGCATTAGCGCTAAGGGACAACTTTCTCCTTGGGTCTAATGCGCTGACATTACCCAAAGCCGTTATTTTTCTTGACAACTACACTTAAATAAGTTGAGAATTACCAAAGTTATTTATTGTTAATACACAGTTTTTACTCTTGTCTAACATCAAGAACTAAGCTAACCAAATTATAAAAACCGCTTTAAATCCAACGGGGCTTTCATTTATAGAATGCATTTTTAAAAGTTTTAGCTTTTAATTATTTTAATACCAAAATTTTACTATTTTTAGTACTTTTTTCATTTATAATACTTAACTTGATTAGGCTTTAAATTCTTTAATTCCTACTTTAAATATATTTATATGAATATGTGTATTTTTGGGCTTGATTCTGGCTATTGTAAAAATAGAGATCCTCAAAACATAATAATATACGACATGGAGTTCGTGGATATGTAAGGTACTTGCGGTAAATAAGGGCCACCTTAATCTAAACCTAAATAATTTCTATAAATAAAGGAATATAACAAAATATTTAATATCACGGTAATGTTTATTTTAATATCTGCATCAGAAAGTACTATTACAAATATTTTCATACCAATTAGGCACAGTAATCATGATTTTAAAAAACCCTCTCTATGGCCCTTAATAAAGGTCTGTAGTTTTTTAAGGGCAAATTTTTAATTTAAATATTAAAAGAGTAATCAATAGAAAAAATATTGTATTCAGTTTCATTTGACTTAAATTATCATTTGGCATTAAATCACGCTTTTAACATTACTTAATCAAAAGAAAAACTAGCAATGGCTCTTAATAAACTAACGTAGCAAAAACATGTCATGAAAACCTTTATCTATAACATATCGTCAAAATAATCACAGACGTAAACAATGAGTTTGTAACTTTTTAAATATTATCTATGGAAATTACAAAACTAAAACATTTTTTTTATAAATATGTAGTACGGTATAAGACAGGCCACGTACGTGGCCCTTCTTATCCTTACTATAAAATCTATTGTTATCGAGATCAACAGCTTGGACACTTTTAAGTTAATTAAAGATATTAGGGATGATTTATGATACAAAAATAATAACAAATACATGCTTAATAATAATAACAATTATAGGTATTAAAATAACGAAGACTACTGAAATTTGTTAAAATTAATTTACATTCTATATGTATAATAAGGGCCGGCCTATGTACCCGCCTCGAGCGTGGCCCTTATTAGCCCCTGATGATAGCATAATTGAAACCGGTAAAAAGTATTGTATTTATTAACACATATATGTATTTTGCCTTAACTAGCCCACACTATTGTATAACATTCACAATTAATTAACAAGATTTGAACAAACGGCTGAATTTTAGGTAAAAAAAAAAATAGTTTTGGCAAGATAAAATTATAGTGGAGCTGCGTTGTCTATCACCCTCAACTGACTCGTGGCTACTGGTAAGATTGAGGATCGTGCGACGACGCGAGTTTGGATCTTAGCTTTCCTATTGGTCATTTTTATGCATGTTTAAATGTAGGGTCATTAAAAGTGTCATTTTTAAGCAACGGCTCTTGTTATCCACCGGCTCTTGTTGCCCGCAGGTACTTATATAATATCTTACTTATCATTGCTGAAGGAAGGAATTCCTGACCTTGAGGAGGCCAGGAATAGTATGTTACGATGACGTTTAATTGATTAGTGGAAAATTTTCCAAGTTTCTGTTAATGTTTTGTTTTCATAAAGATTATCATTCTTAACTCATTTATATTGTGTGCATACGGAATGTTACTCCAAATCTTACAAATTCTTTTGTAATCAACGTAATTGCGTCCGCGTTGCCTTATCACATGGCGAAAATATCAAACATTTTTGTAGATACTATAGGCTTTTTTTTGACGACCAAGTTAGGACGGCGGGTAGCCGATGGATGAGGGAGGCACAGGACCGCGCAAGGTGGCAATACTTGGCGGAGACCTATGTCCAGTAGTGGACGACGATTGGCTGATATGATGATGATGATGATAGGCTTTTTACAGAGTTTAGCTTATATCACCGTAACTGCTTATTAATGTCCCATTGTAAGATTGAGCCTCTATTAGTAAGGGAGGAAAAGGTGAACTGCTTAACGTACGCTGTTTAAACGTGTTAGTACTGAATTAGAAGAGAACAAAATCAGGCTTAGTCATAGTCAGTGTAGTAGAATTAGCCAGCACTGACACGCACCAGAGTTCTTGATCCTTTCCCTTAAATATTAAAAAAAAAATTAACATTCCAGGCGAAAATTATTTGAAAAAGCTATCGAATGTTTCTCTAACCAGTATGTCAATTCTCGTACCTCAAAATCGTTAAAAATTCGATTAAGTTAACTTTTGTTGACAAATTGTCTTACCTATTGGGTCACAATTTGACAACTAAAGTTAACCTAACCGAATTTTTAACGATTTTAAGGTACGAGAATTGACATGCTAGTTAAATTTCTCCTAAATAGTGTTTGCATAGGTATAAACTTCAGCCCAATGCAATTCTCTCGAGAAATAAACCCGAATATGTTACTATAATAATATGATACAGTAATACAATTGATATAACATCAATAATGGTTTTAAATCATGTTAATTACAATTTACAAACCCGTTAGTATAATCCATTTGCCGTTCACGTGACAATATTTATAAGCTAATGTCAAAATGACACCTGTCATTGATTATGAAGCAATATTTGTGTAACATATATTTCCAACAATGTTCGTCCATCAAGGGCTTTCTTACTTACATCCAGTGTTAATTGTATGTATGTAATTTTGTGTGTGGGAGTCATGATATATGAATTAACGCTTTCGTTTCTAAACGCGTCGAGATGATGCAAATAATCTCAGCTAGTTTGTTTACTGTCACTGGCATATAATAATATACATACACACACCGAGTTCTTCCAAGCTATGCAAAGCTTGTGCTATTGGTATTAAAAATATACACAAGTTACACAACATATTATACATAAAAATGCCTATGATCAATGCGAACATTCAATTCTTTCCTATGTCATTAAATTGTAAAAAAAGTTCACATGTCTTACCTACGTGCTATCGGGTCCTTCAAATGTAATGTAACGACCTCTGTGGTTTTGCTACGCAGAGGTCTCGGGTTCGATTCCTGCTCAATGCAAATCTTTGTGTGCATGAACATGATTGTTTGCATTGGTCTGGATGTTTTCTATGTATAATATGTATGTATTTACAAAAAAAAGAATTTAAGTATGTTTATCCATAATACAAGCTCTGCTGAGTTTGGGACTAGATGGCGTTGTGTGAAAGTGTGAGGAATGTAAAGAAGCATTTGACCAGACCGTCAAGGAATTCATGACGAAGTGACATCATTATTAGACTACAATCTGTTGTCTTTATTCCTGTATTACATTCGCGCATTCAATCAACTTCATTCGGAAAAGTTTCACACGCAAAAATTGTCTTTGTTCGGGAATCAAGGCCCTTTCGTAGCAGTCATAAACTTTAATCACTATGGCTGAATAGTCATCAGCACTATGTAAATTTTCCAATATACATAAATATAGCTCTCTACATATATGTTTATCTACATAATCGGTTATACTATCAGATGCATGTTCGACATCACTATCAAAATTTAGAGAGAATGGAAAGTGTGGAAAATACCTTTTATTAAAATAATAATCCATATGATGAAATATTAAGAATTTGTGGTGTCATCACCCTAAGGGTGCCGTTTGAACAAAGAAAAGGTTTACAGAAACCATCTCCATGTAGTGCGAAGTAAGAATACAATATGTCACCACCCCATCTCATCACATAGGTGTCGTAAAAATTGACTAAGGGACTATCCGTGACTATTATCTTTACGAAATAAAAAGAAGGAAAACTTGAAATTAAACACTATACCAATCCGTCTGGCCAGCGTGGTATTAGTAGGCCAAGTATCCCTCCGTCACGGGAGGAGGCTCGTCCCTGCGGTGGGACATTAATGGGCTGTTATGATACGACCTTACGTCTGCATATCATTAAAGATCTTTGATGATATTAGGACTTGTCCTAAGTCCTTTCATGTACGAAGAAGCCATTACTGTTTACTGTTTTGATGCAGTTTTGTAAATACATTGATTTACAGTTTATTATTTATAACTATCACATAACTTTACTACCTATTCATAAGCTTAAAGACAATAGGAGTCCGGTATCCATTATACCATAGAATGAAGACGTAAACATACGACACTTGAAGGATTCTAGAGACTTACAAACATACATTTAAAAGATAGAAAGATCATTCAGAGCTCGGAGAAATAATTTGTAAAACAATAAAGCAATAAACAATCAGACTAATGTAGGTATACATTTTATTCACACAAAGATTTGCAATAAGCAAGAATCTTCTATTAGCCACTAAGGCACTGACTTACTGTTCATCATGATCATAACATCCCATTAATGTCCCACTGCAGGGACGGGCCTCCCGTGACGAAGGGATACTTGGCCTACTAATACCACGCTGGCCAGACGGATTGGTATAGGGTTTAATTTCAAGTTTTCCTTCTTTTTATTTCTCAAAGATAATGTTCACAGATAGTCCTTTAGTCGGTTTCTACGACACCCATGGGATGAGATGGGGTGGTGACATATTGTATTCTTACTCCGTCATCACACGGATATAACTATACTGTTATCACCTCAAAATTGCTATAAACCTGTACCTTTAAAATCGCATTTCAAGAGGCAGATTATAACAAAAATAGATACAGAGAGTAATTACAGAATGAATAAATTATGCATACTAAACATAAAACATTTAACGATTTGACTTCAGCTGTTATAAAGATCTATGATTATGTAAGATTGTGACTAATGTTGTGTGTTTATGCCTACTATTATTTAAAGTATAGGTTTGCATTCAACAGGTGGTACTTAATTAATACTCAGTGTATAACTGCGTTCACTCCTGCACGTCATAAAAGGCATAAACTATTATATGAGAACTCAGCTGTTGGTTTCACAAATCACTAGTTGCCTTACGAGTCCTATTTTCGCATGTATTTATCTACTATTAACTTTGATAGAATTTAGTTTCTTCCAATTACTTTTACACTACATACTTCCTTAAACAAACTTATGGGACAAATACCCTTCGTATGGTTGTCTAGAAGAAATCGCCGGGAGCGATAATACCGCCATTTGTATTGCTACTATATTATGGGTTATTGTTGTTTATAATTTATGTATTATTAGGTGCATACAATAAAGAGTTTAAATTATTAACTCTATATAAATAATAACATAAATGTACTTACGCTTCGCTCTTATCGTAGCTCGGGAACGTCTGGTGTGTCAAATCCTGAAGAGACGAGCTCGTTTGAGGTTCAGCAGATATACCTTGAGCTCTCTGCTTCCTTGGACCTCTCGATCCTCTAGCATACTGCTGATAAGGAAATACGCTCTGCAACTTATCCAGTTGCGTGCGTAATTCCACCATTTCCTGGTCCCGTTGCTTTAACAACGCCTCCAGTTCCCTAATCCTTTCTATAAGTGGTTGCATATCGTTAGCCATAGTTGCATTGGCAACACAATTTTCAGAATCCGCGTTCATTGCGCTAGGAGTCCCCATTATACCGTTTAATTCTATCTCTCTATAAGTTTCGTTTAATGCACGTCTATCGCCGTTCACTGTAGGCGCCACCGTAAGCGCACCTCCTCCTGTATTCACTAAGGCCCTCGGCTCATCGTCACCAGCAGCTCGCTGTGACGATCCAAAGCAGAGGGTATCGAAACACACGCGCATTCACTCGGTTACCGAGCACTAAACGGAATCACTGAGGATTTCACTTGTTAGTTAAAGTTTAGGTATTAGTAGAGTCCACTAGCACTGTTAGTTAGTAACGTTTTGTGAGCACGATTGGGCTGGGTGGTGTATGTGTGCAGGCAGAGTGCGTGCGAGTCGTGCGGTACGAGCGCGGACAAGCGAAGTAGTGTTGATACGCGCGCGCCGCCTGGCCGCTGCCGCAGTGTCAGCCCCGCGTGCCTCGCCACCGCCCTGAAAATAAACAATATTAACAATATAAACACTACTTAACAAACAAAACATTCTTACTATATAACTTTTTCGACTATCAAAGATGATAAACACTGTCATCAAGTTTTAAATCGAAACTAATAGGATAAACCATTAAGTTTATATTAAGAAAAATTTTGAATGACAATTTATCACTTCTAACGACATTGTTTTATAATTTAATCATACTCGTTATATAATTTGTGTTATCATGGCAGTAGTACATGATGTTCTTGCGAGAAACAAATCAAGATTAAGACAAAAATGTACAAGGAGAAGTCATATATTATGTATCAAAAATAAATTGTATCGCTCTATTTCTGAAGTGATTCTTGAATACGTACAATGGTTTATCAAATACGTGGTGAGTTTAAAGAGCGATAAACGTCGGTATCTATTTACATCTGCTAAGAAAGATCATTGATCACCTGATATATACGCAATGTGTCTACCACATGACTGTCTGTATCTAATCGAAACATTATCGATTATTCGACATAACACGAGGGCACAAACATTAGAAAGATTTTGAATAAAAAATATATTTACCGAAAAACATTCGTGTGTTCGTTTTGAAGTTTCGACAAACAATGATAGAATTAACGTTGGGTGAATTGAATATACTTAAGTGATGTTAATTTTTTCTATGATAATGTTATTGCCAATATTGGCCTCGAAACATATTACAGTTTAAGAATAAACAATTTTAACAACAGTATTCAGGTAATTAGGTTGATGATAATACGAAAATGTATAGGATAAGAAACCGGTTTAAGAGACAAATACAACGAGTAAATAAATGGAACGTGATAGAAATAACAAGTCAAGTTATATATTAAGAAATCAATCTCTAACACGACATACGACATACAGTAGATTAAAATGAATAGCATTAAAGATAAACTGAAAGTATGAAAGACACATTTATCTAGATTTAATTGTGCAATTCAAACGAGTGCAAGTCTATTTCAAGAAAGTAAAGATAAATTTGTAAATACATTAAAAAGTTAATCAGATACTCTCAACTGTACAAATAATAAGATGTTAGTAAAGAAAATATCGAATGCGACAGCACTGGGCATTTAGCCAATACTAATGAGTTTGTTTATCAAAGGAAAATAAACGAAAATTGCGACTAAATGGTTACTGTTTTAAAACCAAACATGGGAAGTGTTTGCGAAGTAAAGGACTACTTAATATATTGTCTGTGGAATATTTTACAGAACGAATAGGTTTTAAATCTTTTACGAGCTTTGTTTAGAAATAGATTCTATTCTTACGTTAAAAGTGATAGATATTTGTTTATTTTTAAACGTGCCAAAAAGAAAATACTTGTTTTGTTTGCATGAATCCAGGTGCTTTTTTATAATAGCTAATACCATGGCGCAAACAGCATGTCAATTCTCGTACCTTAAAATCGTTAAAAAATCGGTTAATTTAACTTTTAGTTGTCAAATTGTCACACAATAGGTATTTTTGTATTTATAGTTAATTTTTTTTAAAGTATTGTAATCGTGCTGTAACTAAGCCTAAAACGGTATTCTTGTAGTTTTTAAAGTGTCAGTTCATGTAATCTTCTCCATTATAAAACGTCATGCTTGACGTTTATTTTAACATTTAACTTTATTTCTAACGAAATGTTTAAGGACCAGAATACCACTTTTGGATTAATTAAAAATTTAATTTAAAAAAAAGTTAACATTAAGTTGAATTATATTGTATGTTACGAGAATTGACCTGCAGAGTAAAAATAAATTGTGTCATCCCCTTGTCTCAGTTGTTACAGCCCTCTTAACGGGAAGTTTCGAGATATCGCTACAGAAACTAAAGAAGGAATACAGGAACAAGACAACGAAAACTTCACATAAAGCCCTATACCAATCAGGTCTGGTCAACGCGGTAATAATAGGCCAAGAGCCCCTTCATCTTTGGAGAATCTTGTCCGTGCATTGGTCCGTAAAAGCCTGTTTTGATACAACAATTCTTTCATACGTATACACGCACATCGTTGATATTAGCATATGATTTGCTTGTGATATAAGACGTATTAAGCCTAAGGCTAAACCTTGTTTGTATGATTAAAATTGTAGCTTATTTGGGATGTAATAATGATGACATGATGGAATTTGGATAGTAATAATATTGCTTATGAAATATTTAAACATCTTTCACGGTTATCCAAACTCACCTAACTTTAATATCAATGAAAAAAGCTTCCGTAAATGGATGTTTCTAGATGATCTGATTCTCTGCTAAATTGATTTTGTAAAAGAGTTCTCAATACAAAGCAAGATTAGGGAGCGGGAATTTTTCTTTTATAAATAAAACATGTACCAATTAACCTCTTTGTTCCTTTTTTAAGTGTCAAAGGAAAACATTCACCTAACGATATTATGGTAATCATAAGCGACCTTACTCCAGTTTAGTGTTGTTTCGCATGTAGTAGTTATTATCTCATGGATACGAAAATGTGTCCTATTACAAAGGATTAAGATATTCGTCTTGGTTCATGTGTGAACATAATGGGAAATGCATTGTGAATACCCGAATAAGAGTCGAAGCACACATGTCAAAACGTAAAGGGATCGGTACCGCCTCGCCTTTTTCCTCGGTGTCAAACGTCAAAAATCCGATTACGTTATGATTCCGATTAGTGTGTCATAAGTCATAAGTCATTTATTTCTTAAACAATATACATTGTGTTGAAATTTTTAAGTTTCTTACAATTAAAATATATAATAAAAACAAATGTATCATTCATATTAACTTCTAAAATAAAACTAAAATATGCATTCAACAATTATACAACATTATTAACAGATTATAAATAATTAACATAGTATTAATAAATTATATAAAATAAAATTATCTAATAAAACAGGCATGCCAAAATGATATAAATTATTATAAATTAAAAATAAATAAAATTAGATTTGTCATTTAAAAATTCTTCTACACTGTAATATGATTTTGACAGGAGTAAAGATCTTAGCTTATTTTTAAAAATATGCACACTATAAATACCCCTAAGTTCTATAGGTAGTTTGTTATATAATTTAACTGCTTGTACTGCCTGACAATGTTGCACGACTTTTAACTTGGGTTGGACTGCATTAGTCAGGTGTTTTCTACGACTGTTTTCCCTAATGATTCTTTCTTCCTTTGTTTTAAAATTATCTAATTTAGCTACAAGATTAGTCAATATGATTGTAATGTACAGGCATGGAGCAGTCAAAATTTTCATTTCGGTAAAATGATTCCTACATGATTCGATTTGTTTCAATCTCAACATGGTTCTAATAGCTCGTTTTTGTATTACAAATGCTGCCGTAATGTTGTATTTGTATCCATTTCCCCATAGTGCAATGCTGTACCTAAGCTTAGATTCCACCAATGCAAAGTAGACAGTTTTCAGCTGTTCGATTGTTAACTCGTCTCTTAGATTTCGTAAAGCATAGCAGGCTGAGCTTATTGACTTAACTATTGCTGCCAACTCAGCCTTAAAATTCAAGAAGGAATCAATCAAAACCCCTAACAATTTTACCGTTTCAACCATTTCTACCTTATTGCCTTGTGAAACTATTTCTAATTTTTCATTACTTTTTGCCGTCGATTTAAAAAGTACACATTTAGTTTTACCAACATTTAATTTTAGCCTATGAATTGCAAACCAATTTTCAAAGTGGCCCATACAATAGCGTTGGTGTCATCTGCAAAAATTACGAGTTTCGTATCAGGGCTTAAAGCATGTATGTATTCAGGCAAATCGTTGAGGAAAAGTAGAAAAAATATGGGTCCTAATACCGATCCTTGAGGAACCCCTCTATTTACTAATGTAAGCCTAGATTTATATGTTTTTTCGGTGTCTCCTACAGTTTGTTTGATTTCAATGTATTGTTTCCGGTTATTCAAATAAGATTTGAATAGTTTAAGTACATTGTCCCTTATTCCAGTGTGTTGCAGTAAGGAGTTTCATACAAATAATACTGAACGGCTCGAGTTGATACGTGTGACGATCCCATTCCGTTTTGATATGTGTGCTACGACCCTAATGTGTTTTGGCAGTATATAAATAATAATGATAAATAAACCAACTAAAGTATTCAAGCTCGTTAGAAGTAAGTGCAGTAGCAAATTAGTCATCCGGCTTTGAAACAGCTTGATAATATTTTATGAAACGAAATGCAATATATTTCGATTATCTTCTAAGATTAATAAACCTATAATTGTAGTTGTTGTCCAGTATCTGTAAACCTGTTTAAACTGGCTACTGGTTCCCTGATAGGTATTTACGTATCTGTTCGAAGAAATCTGTCAAACAACTATTTATACTCTTACTATATATTTCTCTAAGATAGCTTTTGAATGATGTTAAATGGAAGATAAAACTTAGCACATTTACTGGACTGCTTATTACTAATATTTATTTTGAAAAACTAATATTTTAATTTAAATAATCTGGGGTAAAAATATCTTATATTTAATGTTTATTTAATGAAACTGTGCGTGTTTTTGTAATCTAACCGCCTTACTCACAAACGCCTCTTAAATTTAATCACTGCTTAGCGAGAGTTTGAAAACCAACCTTATACCAAACAAAAACGTAAGAATTTAAGCTAATCAATTGACTAAAATTGATTATGAGTAAGGGGGTATGTGTTTAGCAGATCCTTGCCTCAATATCCTGCTAGCGGTTCATTAAAGTGGGTTATGACCTATCGAAGAAAGGAATAATGCTATCGCTTTAAATACCTCTGATTCGAGGGTGAGAAAGGCACACCGTGAATTACAAATAAGTTAGTTAGCTCGTGTCTCCGTGTGGTGACGGAATAAGAATACAATATGTCACCACCTTATCTCATCCCATGGGTGTCGTAAAAACCGACTAAGGGACTATCCGTGAATAATATCTTTACAAAATAAAAAGAAGGAAAACTTGAAATTAAACCCTATACCAATCCGTCTAGCCAGCGTGGTATTAGTAGGCCAATTATCCCTCCGTCATGGGAGGAGGTCCATCCCTGCAGTGGGACATTGATGGGCTGTTATGATGACATGGGGCACATCTGATTACGAGGTTACAGTTAGCATGGTCGTCAGCCACGAAATGGTTAGCCTCGTTCTGCTTCTGTTTTTTTTTTAAATGACCCCATCGTTTCCCAATGATTCTACCAACCTCTATGTGAAGAGAATAAAATTATTAAAAAAAGAAAAATACTTCATCATCATTCCTCTGCCCTTATCCCAATTATTATTTTTTTATTAAAAAAGAAAAATACTTAGCCTCATTAATAACACAAAATATAAATGGTATAATAACAACACTACGTACTTAAATCTTCCTTCTAAAAATATGTGTAATCCTTTAATTCTTACTCAAATTATGATAAAAATGCTTCAACTATTTGTATAAGTATTACACAATACAAAAGTACTACATAAGAATGTTATCTAAATAAATATCAGTGGGTTTTCGTTCTCTTGATATCCTGTTATAACGCTAACAACTATGTTTTTACTAAAAACAACCTTCTAAGACTAAGTAGGAAGAATAATACTGAAATATCATTATAATAGTTACTTATATTGTATAAAAATAATAGGTTTTAAGTATTTAGGTACTATTATTATATAAAAATAAAAATTGAATGAAGTAGTTGACTATTAGTTGTCGAACCTTAATAAGCAGCCCACTAATGTCCCACTGCAGGGACAGGCCTCCTCCCGTGACGGAGGGATACTTGGCCTACTGTGGGGTTTTATTTCAAGTTTTCCTTCTTTATATTACGTAAAGATAATATTCACAGATAGTCCCTTAGACGGTTTTTACGACACACATGGGATGAGATGGGGTGGTGACATATTGTATTCTAACTCCATCACCACACGGATAATGACGTACTTAAATAAAGCTAATTTTACTATTCCTGTAAGTAGTCTAATTTTTAATTAAAAGTAATTAGCGACAACCATACCAAGCTAAATATTGTCTGTATGTAAACGTATATCCAGTTCAATTTTATCCTAGCATATTTATTATTATAAAAGACTAGTTCTAATACTAGTCACCAAAGATAAATTACTTTTATAATAGTTGATAGAAATACCTATGCAAGCACTTTCCTGGTAATATTTCAAACTATGATGTTGGAAACTACTGATAGTAATTTAGTTACAACAGGTGGCAAGTGGCCTGTTTGGCGTTTGCTGTATTTTACCGTAAATGTTTTAAGTTAAGTAGGTACTCTGGGTCCGAGTACGTCAAGTTGAAGTTTTCGAATACGATTTTGAACTTGTCAGAATAAGTTTTAAAAGTGATATTTACGTGTAAAAGATGTGTATACGATAAAATAATAAAAATAGAGTAAAGTAAGTTGAAAATTATATTAGATAAGTTGAAAAGTATACAAGATATTTATATTTCAACTTTTGTTTTGTAACTTGTCATAATGATTTTGACAAGTTCATTTTTCGAATTGACAAACTCGAACTTAATCTTAGTCAACTTACCTTAACTTAACTAGTAAGAATACCATGGTTACACCACACTTTGAAATTTTTATAGGTATCGTAAATTAAGGCTAAAGGAACGTGAGCAGATAGATCAACTCTACAAAGAACAAAAGGAAAACTTATCATACAAATCTATAGTAATCCCTCTATATATATATCTATAGTAGCGCAGCATACTTTCAGTAGGCCAATTTTATCATACCGTCACTAAAGGAGGCCCGTTTTTGTAGTGCAGTGGGGCAATAATGAGCTATTCTAATAACTTAATTGTGCAATATAAATGTCATCGTTAGTCTATTCTATATTTAAATATTTTATAATAAGTTGAAAACCTTGAATAATTAATAAGAGCTTTATTTTATAATTAATTTTCTTAATCTCATTGCAAATCAAGGTAAATAATGATTCATACTAATATTATTGTAGAATTATATTAAAGTTTTGTTATTTATAACTTAATTATATAATAAAGTAGTCTGCAATATCTTTATCACCATCATTATCATAACAGCCCATTAATGCCCCACTGCAGGGACGGGCCTCCTCCCGTGCAACATTTCTATGTTTATATTTAAAATATAATTTGGTTGATCCGAGTGAATAAAAATTCGTAGGGTTAAAATGATTGAAACTTATCGCCATAGCCTAAAACATCTAACATACTGACCCTAGCAATCGAATGTAAACTCGGTTTGTTACTGAACTTAGTTCACTAAGAAGGTTTCTTATTGGCAATAAGAAGTATATAATATTATTTTTAAAAAAGTTTTAGATGCCTCTGTTCGATAACCAATTGAAAAGTGGAGAACTTAAGAAACATAACCCTTACTCATAAACCCCTCTTAAATTTAATAACTGTTTACAAGGTATAAGGATTTGGAAAACCATCCTTATACCCAACAAAACCGTAAGAATTTAAGTTAATCAATCGACTAAAATTTAAGGGGCGTTTATAAGTAAGGGGTTTAGTCGTAGACTGGCTCAATATTTTTTATCCATGAAGAACTATTACAAACCATAAAAGTAATGTCGTTAAATCCTACGTTTAGACAAGTATGCGCTCAGTTTTTGACAGGATACGATAAATTTAAGAGCGAATTGTATAAGCTTAAATTAGTTGACTCACTTTTGTGTTCAATGCCTTTACAATTATGATTATGGTTGTGGGCTGTATTTGTTAGGCAGCTTGTACAAAATAATCTAAAGTACTATTCCGGATTCATTAAGCGGTTCTATTTTTAAATTATATTCATCTGGTTTTTTTTAACTTTAAAAGGTAAAGGGATTGTTTCTGGCGGTTCTATTTTTAAAATTTATGAGTTTCTGCTGATTTTTCTTTTTTTTTACTTTAAAGGTTAGGGATAAAGGAATTAGATTTATCTTTTATACTTTTGAACCTCTAGCACTTAGAACCGACCGGGTATAAAGATATTTAAGGGTGATATTAAACTACTCCATCTAAATATTAGAAGTGTAAATAAAAATTTTGATCAACTTTGCCTATTGCTTTCTGAGATAAACATTAAAATAGATATAATAATACTTACTGAATGCTGGCTCCGTAGAATAAATAAACTACCTTCCATTGAAGGATATACAACACATTATACAACAGTAAACCAAAATCAAAATGACGGCATAATCATATACACTAAAGCAAATTTGACTCACAAAGTTAAGGAACCAATATTTATAGATGGAAACTGTCTTATCTGTAATATCGAAGATAGTATCAGTGTGGTTGCTATATATAGATCCCCTTCGGCAGCTACCAAAGAAAAAATTAATAATTTTATAGATAGTCTTAACAATATATACGATAGTTTAAAATCACATAATATTATTATGGTAGGAGACATAAATATAGATATAAGCTTAAACTCAACTGATCCATTTCGAGAGGAATATCTTGTGCTTAACGCCTCTCACTGCCTTTTTCCCTCGCATATGCAACCTACTAGATTAAAATCATGCCTCGACCACTTCTTTATAAAATCCAAATATCTATCTACAACTTTAATTTTAGAATCTTTCATAACTGACCATCTACCCATTGTTTTATGTCTAGAAAAAAATATATCTCATGATAAACTCTTTAATACGAGAATATCCACGAGCTACGAAAGTATCAAGAAAGATTTAGAAAACATCAACTTTTCTGAATTGCTATCGGTGAACGATGCGAATGTTGCTTCTAATATGTTTGTTACAAAACTCTCTAACACAATAGCTAAACACACTCGAACACTTACCGTCTCCAGAAAAAATCAAATTTTGAAACCGTGGATGTCCACGGGTCTACTAAAATGTATTAGAAATCGAGATAGACTACAATTGAAATCAAAGAAAACACCTGATAATATGATCCTAAAACTAACATTTATGCGATATCGAAATTTTTGTGACAACCTCCTTCGCAAATTAAAGCGTGCTTATAACGCCTCCCAAATTCAAAATGCCGGTAAGGATCCAAAGGCACTATGGAAAGCTATAAGAGACATATCTTCCACTCAGAAAACAAAAAACAGTGCAAAGGAACTCCTGAAAATATCTGAAAATCCTATTACGTCCACTAACCAAGTCTGCACTTATTTTAAAAATATTGGACAAAACTTAGCTGAAGAAATCCAAAACTCTAGTTCTAATATTATAAATACACCATCTCTACAAGAGCTCAACTTACCCAGTCCGGCCGGTTCGTTGGTCCTTCATGAAGTAAATAATACCGATATTGAAAGATTAATCTTGGAGCTTCGCCCTGACTGTGCTACTGGATGGGACAACATTTCCTCGTAAGTCCTCCGACAAAATAGACAAATACTGACACCTATAGTAACACACATTTGTAATCTTGCTATAAGTAGTGGCGTTTTCCCGGAAGTCTTTAAGAAATCTATCATACACCCTATATTTAAAAATGGTGATAGAGACTGTCTAAACAATTATCGTCCTATTTCAGTGCTCCCAGCTTTATCCAAAATCTTGGAGAAGATATTAAATCGAGCACTAAAAGCGTTTTTGGAAAAATTCTCCATACTAGCACCAAACCAATACGGCTTTCGACCAGGCTTATCAACAGATGATGCGGTTATGGATTTGACAAATACCGTTGTAGATAAGCTAGATGCTAAAAATAGATGCCTATGTATCTTTTTATACCTCTCGAAGGCCTTCGATACGGTTAATATTAGTTTTCTACTGGATAAAATGTATAGGCTGGGCGTAAGAGGTTTGCCTCATAACATTTTTAAAGACTACCTTAGAGATAGGAGACAACGAGTTAAAATAGAGAGATATTATAGTGACGAAACATCTGTGAATTACGGTGTTCCTCAAGGCAGCGTATTGGGCCCTACACTATTCCAGCTATACATAAATGATCTCTGCACCATGAAATTACCCAATACCAACATCATTACCTACGCAGACGACACTGCAATTCTTGTTTGGGGATCGGACTGGCACATGGTAAAGGAACGAGCTGAATACTCATTGTCCAAAGTTATGAGCTGGCTAACAAATAACCTCCTGACTCTAAATTTAACTAAAACCTACTATATAGCCTTTTCCCTTAGTAAAGTATTTGGGTGTGCAAATTGACCACAGAATGAGATGGGACAGACAGATAAATTTGGTCACAACTCGAGTAAGGCGATTGATTTATGTTTTTAAATCCCTACGCGATGTTCTACCGCATGAAAAAATTACTCTAGTCTACCTGTCTCTATGTCAGTCTATCATTCAATACTGCATCACGGTTTGGGGTGGAGCAGCTAAAACCCATCTTATAAAGCTGGAGAGGGCACAAAGAGCGGTCCTAAAGGTCATGACTAGAAAACCTTTTAGATAGACAGTCGGGTACTGTCGATCTATATGAAAACTGCAAGGTCCACACAGTTCGACAGTTATTTATCTTAAAAGCTGTCATCAGAAAACATCGAGAGGTACCACTCCCAGCCCAAAATAAACGCAGCTTATCTTCTGTATGCCCTCGAGTGAGTTGTAGAACCGTTTTCGCAAGAAGACAAACTCGTAGCTTAAGTGCCAAACTATACAACAATATAAATAAAAAACTAAAAATTGTTGCAAAATGTAGACGTGAAGCTAAGAGGATAGTCGCCGCCTGGCTTCAAAAGCTTGATTATCAAACAACCGAAGACCTTCTTACTAAGTAACATAAACATACCTACCCACACATGCACGCACACACACACACACACACACACACACATAAACACACACACAACACACACACGCAAACACATATACACACACACACACGCATGCATACACATACACACATAAATTATAAATAAAAAAACATAGATGTACTCTTTATGATATATTTATATTAGGTATAATAAATAGTAGTAAACAGTGATTATGTACAAACAGTACTGAAAAACTTTTGTCCGACTGAACACTGTCTCCCAAGACACGAGCCTATTTGGCCCACTTTGGGAATCAGTATCAGTACCTACTTATTGTATTAAACTTCAAAGTCAGTGCCTATTACTATACTACAGCATGTACATTTTTGTGAAAATAAACTATATTTATTTATTTATTTATTTATAAATAAGTATAGATAAAGCAAAGCATGTTTTAGTTGCAAAACTTCTGAATAATACGGAATAATACCGGAAACTCCAGGGAAAATTTCATAAAATCGGATTTATTCAAAAGTGATTTAATTAATATTTTTATGTTTTATTTGCTGAAAAATGGTATTTTGCATCGATCGTCAATCGCCGCCGCCGCGCCGCTACAACTTTGTGCGCCGGCCGCCGCGGAACGTGCGCGCGCCCGACTGCCACGACTCATGCATCTCACGACGTTACTCACGTGATTTGAAATTAAATTTATTTCTAATCAAATTTATTTACAGATAAAATATTACATTACAATATTAAGTATAATAATATATTCCAAGCTAAAGCAGAGCTTGTACTATTGGTACCAGACAAAAGGCATACCTAAATAGTTTATTTACAATTATTTATACCTACAAATTATAATTATACACATAATAAATAAAAACATAATAATATAAATTATATCACGTGACAGTGCGATCAGTTGAAAAAATCCCAAAGTTACGGTATATTTCGGTATTATTCCGAAATATTCGACCGGAATTATTCGGCTTTTCTCACGCTAGCATCTATAGTCAGGATTAGGATCGTAGGACACAGCGCCGCTTCTCTACCTACACCCTTGGAAACGGGGCGTGAATTTATACATATGTTAGTCAAACAAAACCTTGGATTTATATTTAGCATAAGTATATAATTGCCTAACACTACTAAGAAATATAATATCTTGCTCTCTGCTTCTAAAGTGATCTTCATTAACTGGTAAAATGACCATTATGGACAAAATAAATCAAAATAATAGCACAAAGATGTTACTTTAAACTATCAACTGTCAACAAAACATATGTTTATTGCATTATATTTTAATATTGCGTTTTATTATAGCTATAATAATTAATCAATGCTCACAAATTCTTATATATTTTTAACATTAATGACTTAATCAAAGCGGGTGGTTACCAAATTCAAATTTCGAATTTGTTTAAAAAAAAATAAAAGCACACGACAGTATCATATTGCTGCTTTTACAGCCAGAGTTCAAGAACGTCCACTTACTAAACGCCAAGAATATCAGATACAGTCATACAACGTATAAATTGAAATAATATTTCTTTAATAGAGTGACACAAGACAATGCACTTAAGGGCCGGATCACGTTTAGTCTGCGTGCCAGCCCTAATATACGATTTCCACTGAACGAAGCGCGTTGGAGAATATCTCACGTAGACTAAAGGACATTAAGCCTTATGTGCAGTTCTTAAATTTCATTTTTGCATGGAGCAAAAACATAGCGCGTATTCCGCGGCAGCCGATCGACTCCGCTCGAGTGCCATGCAAAAATCAAATTTAAATACTGTAAAACAAGGCTCAAACTCCTTTACCAATCATGAAATGCTCTTCGACGCGTTGTGACAGTGGAAATCGTACATAATAGTCTCGTTCGAAAACTATTTTTAGAACACGAGTCAATTAAATTCAATTCTGTATAGCTTGAGGGTTGTCTCATCTACAATTGCGTGATTTACGACGAACGAGGCGGCAGTGTATGTGACGTAGCGTTTAAAGAAATCGCGTTTATTTGAAATTAAGAATAATTGTTCTAAATTGCCTAGTGGGCTATTAAACAATGTGTTTAAAAACAATTTAGTGGTTTTGTTTTTGACCTGTAAATCACCTTCTTAATTTGGTCTCTCGCTCGACTATCAAATTAGGGTTAAGTTTGAGCTAGATGACAATGGGTTCTATGATAAGTTTCAATTTTAAGCTATATCGTTAAAAAAAAATGTTTTAGTTACATTTAAGAGTAAATAGGCAATAAATTCATTTAAAGCTTAATACTTCATTAGTAGATGTATTTATAGATAGGTATATCGTACAGACGTCTCTTTGTCACCATTCACGACGATCTCCGGGTGAGATTACGTAATTTAAGTATAACTTTAAAATAGCTTGATTACATTTGTCTGTAACTAATACATCATCATATCATCCGGCCTCCACCGGGCCTCCTCCCGTGACAAAGGGATACTTGGCCTACTAATACCAATTTGATTTGATTTGAATTCTTACTCCGCCATCACACGGAGTTTATAAACTTGTTTTTAATTTTTAAATTTTGCCTTTTGAAGTCTAAATGATAATCCTTTACCCTTTGTAGACAGTTACAAAACAGGTCAGTAGTCTCGTTTGTGTGTCAATACGACTGTGAGATTATATTCGTCAGAATAAGGGACTTCCGTACCAGGCCGCCATATTAAGTAATTGAGCAACAGGTTGGCATGCACTGGCTTTACACTTGAATTATGAACGGCCACGTTTTGGACATGAATATAATGTTATAACGATTGTAGTATTATTTAACATTGTTTCAGTATATTGTAGCACTCACAAGATGTAGTTTTGGATATAAATGATAAAGAGACACTCGATTTGCTAAATAACAAATGCTAAATAACTCTGTGTTAGGAAGTTATCATACCAATCGATTTTAAGCTATCGATCAGTCTATTTACGATCGATAGTTGCTACTTCTTTCAAATCTTTGTGTGCATGAACATGATTGTTTGCATTGGTCCGAGTGTCTCTATGTAATAATGTCTTTCCTAATATGTATGTATTTATAAACAAAAAAAATATCTAAGTATATTTATCCGTTGTCTAGTACCCATAGTACAAGCTCTGCTTAGTTTGGGACTAGATGGCGTTGTGTGAATGTGTGAGGAATATTTATTTATTTATCCTTGGAATTCGATCGAGTAGGTACCTATCACGTACATAAATAAATATTGTTCCCTTAGTCATCACTGTGATATAAACTATTAAATTATCTATTATTACAAGGAAAATCTATAATTTACATCACGTTTATTATAAATCAGAACTTATAAATAAATATTATGATTTATTAATAAACATAATCGATAACAGATTGCTAATGTAACACTTCAAAACAAGACACCTTAAACGCTTGTTAGAATTAATCAAAAGTTGTTGAAGACATTAACAACGTTTGATTAATTCATTTGACTACGTTTATAAATAAAGTGTTGTTAAGATTTATTGCTGGGCCGATGATCTGACCAAGGTTGCGGGATGGATGAGAGAGGCATACGATCGTGCGCAATGGAAACAGTTTGGGGAACCCTATTTATTTATTTATTTAAAAGTATGGCACAGTTACAGCAATACACACTTTACACAATAAAAATTACATGAAAACAATATTTATTATTATTTATTTTATTAGGTATGTTTGCCTATTAAAAGTCTACATACCATTAAGACATAAAGACGACGAATGCACTTAATTTTTTTTTTCAAAATCTTCTTTGTTATTTAAATCTATAACAACATTACTGACTGATTATACCCCTTCCAGCGTAAGTTTAGCTTTTTGACAGTTCACGTCCATGAAGTTTCGTAATACTTCTGCTTATTTTTCAAACAAATAATATTGTATTTCATAGACGTATTCATGTTTTTTTCAGTTACCATGGTTACTTAGTGATGGACACTCATAACGATTACCACCATTATGAAACAAATTACAAATAATCGGTAGAAATAAATGCTATGAATAAACCTGAACTCTTCATAATACGTTTATAAAATGTAATATGATTTTTTAGATTAGCTATAATCCGCGAATATGTCACGATAAATTATGTATTTTAAATAATACTTAAGCTAACTATAATTTTATAATATTAAGCTATAGGCTAATTCTCTTAACATAGATAAAGAAAGAAACAGTAATAAAAAGATAATGTAAGTTGATGTAAGGATCCAAATGTGTAAAATAAAGTAATTTGAAAAATCGAAAAATCGCGAAATCGCTTACAATCGGATGGCATTACATTCGAGATACTGCTGAACGTCACTAACGTCAACCTGTCAAATGTCGTTAAATATAGTGGAAAGGGTATAGTAATGTTGTTAACTCCAGACGATATTAATAGTCGAGTAATTGTCTTGTCCTATGGGTGTCGTAAAAACCGACTAAGGAACTAACCGTAAATATTATCTTTACGAAGTAAAAAGATAAACTTGAAATTAAACCCCCAACCAATCCGTCTGGCCAGCGTGGTATTAGTAGGCCAAGTATCCCTCCGTCACGGGAAGAGGCCCGTCCCTGCAGTGGAACATAATGGGCTGTTATGATGAATTGTCTTAAATGAGATTTGAACTAAAACTGCTTTACCACCGACGCAGTTATGAAAGCCGAGAAACAAAGGCTCTAAAATAATATTTCGTATTCAGTTAAAATAATACTTTGTTGTGCAACATACAAAAAGAAATGAGGCACAGAGTAAAAATATAAATAATTTGTTGGCTTCAATATCATCGTAACAAAACAATAATCATAGCATCATTATTATAATAATGTAAATATATTTAAGATGACAATGATATATTTAAATTGGATTTCCGACCTCATTTTTATTTACATAATAAATTATCTATAAACATAGAAGAAACTTCCGTATGATTAGGAAAATATTTTAAAGGATGAATATACCTAGATTAACCATAGGTAACATTTTAAGTGTGGTGACGGAGTAAGAATACAATATTATGTCACATCCCCATCTCATCCCATGGGTGTCGTAAAAACCGACTAAGGGTCTATCCGTGAATATTATCGTTACGAAATAAAAAAGAAGGAAACCTCGAAATTAAACCCTATATCCTATAATCCTACCAATCAGTTTGGCCAGCGTGATATTAGTAGGCCAAGTATCCCTCCGACACGAGAGGGCCGTCCTTGCAGCGGGACATTAATGGGCTGTTATAATGATGATGGTGTTACTAGTGTAGGGGCACAACATTGTAAAGAGATATACTGCTGAAAACCGTGCAACTGTATTAGCGTTGCCCAGCAGTCGTCTCCCCATAATCATATAGTTAGGTCGTAGTTTTAAACATAGTTTATTAGTATTTTATTATTATTTATTTATTTATTTCAAAGCACTACCACATCATAATATATATTAAAAACATTATGGAAAAGAAATATTATAAAACTGGTACCAAAATTACATTATACTAGTATAGTATTCGTATCCATTCTACATTAATTTTATTAAAGATTCTACAACTATACCGTATTCATCCTTACTTGATTTATTTAGTAAACAAACACCACATATTGCAAATTCACTAGTTTTTACATCAATTGCACACTTTGATATGGATGAAAATTTCTGGAAAGTAGCATTAAATGTTTATGCAATAGAAAACACGTAAATTACTTTGATTTCACCACTATCTTTCTTATATTTTATATAAATGTATTTTTTTCCAACGGCAAATTTCACAGATAAAAATTAATTTCATTATTTGACATTTGTACATTCTAGAAATTTCATAGATTCGTAGGGATGTGTAACAAAAGTGAATGAACGATTGGCATACGAATAAAAGGAGGATGTTTAAATAAATCCTACTAATATTATAAATGCGAAATTTTTATTACTTGTTGTTTGTTGTTACTCTTTCAGGCAAAAACTACTGAATGAATTATCCACTGCGAATTAAATCCCATTATGGGCACAATTAAAATCGCATGTGGGAAAAAATAATACAACATTTAAAATGGCTGAAATAAAAGAATTACTTATAGAAGGATTAAGTAAAATTGTCCGTACGGTGTCCAGCATGTCAATTCTTGTACCTTATAATCGTTAAAAATTCAGTTAAGTTAAATTTTGGTCTTGTTTTTGCTATTGCAATTGTAATCTTTTGCGGTCGTGTTAAAGTTTTATTTAGAATGTGACAATTTGACAAATAAAAGTTAACTTAACCGAATTTTGGTACGAGAATTAACATGCTGGTCAAAATTCATTGAACATGGTCATAAAAGAAGAAGATAAAATGTTAAAAAATTGCCATAAACCGTTCAGTACTAAAAGAACTTTAAGTGAAGATTTCATTCATTCACATCAGTTACACATCTCTAGCTATCAGTACTCTTTAGTCTGCGGTTGACACGACGCCATATATGTTTACCATTTAGAGCAAGTCTGTTTAAATAGACAGTACACATTATACTGTCAACAATATTATATTGTAGCGTTCTACCTGGTCTTGGAGTCTATTGAAACTCTATACTGGCTATCGAGATCCATGGCCCGGTAGCAGAGA
This sequence comes from Schrankia costaestrigalis, assembly GCA_905475405.1. Taxonomy (NCBI): domain Eukaryota; kingdom Metazoa; phylum Arthropoda; class Insecta; order Lepidoptera; family Erebidae; genus Schrankia; species Schrankia costaestrigalis. The sequence goes on along the minus strand of FR997843.1, from coordinate 7,988,380 downwards.
TTCGGCAGCAATATGTGAGATATTAACATCAGTAACTCGCCTGGTAAGGCAAGTTAGAGAAGGAAACACAAGTTTACACAAAGTTATCTAAGACTGATGACGTGAAAGTTTGATATTGATAGTAAGAATGACAACTGTCATATCTATACTGAAGAATGATTAAGGATTATAATGGAATGGAATATAGCAAACACTATTTCTTTATAAGAACAAAAAGGGGAAAGCAGCTTTATTTAGCACCAAGGAACTTACACTCTAACTGGAATGCTTACGAAGCAAATTTAGACAAATTAAATCGTACATTACTACAGCTAACAACATAAGATTTATATTTGTTTATATAACATGAAAGGGAAAAATAATCCGACAACGACAACGACAAAGGGGGATTGCATCTCTCTCTAGCAACTGTAAGTTAAATGTTGGTTACTCGTTCAGAGAGGGACACACTCTACTCATACAGCTGTAAATTAGGAACGGATTTTTTGTTACCGTAAGCATTCCAGTTAGAGTGTAAGTTCCTTGTTAAGCACACAATCCTGAGTAATCCTGACGTGAGATTTTTAACACTACACAGATGAGATAAAGCTCGGTGCTAAAGTAGTCGTGGTTTCGAAGCGCTCGCAACAAAATTGTTTGCGCGATTTTCAAAAGATTGTCTTCTCCTATATGTATTTTGTGTCCAAATCAAACAAGCAATGTAAAACAAAATATTATTCGACACAAAATACTTGAGACTTTGACTTCTGTAAAAGGCAAAGTCTCAAAAAGCGATACGGAAAAGTATAAATATAGACCATCAACTTCTCAAATCAATCTTCACTTGTCAAATATATACAGAAATCGATGATTTATTATATTTATTATGGAATATTACCGATCAAATCACATCCTCTCGGTTCACAATTATTGGTAAAGTCTTGATAAGATATAATCTTGTATCTGAGGCGGTGATCTTTGTAAAGGACACAGTAACCGACTAGCAAAGAGGAATGACATTGAAAGATTAAAAAAGAGATTATGAGTTTATTTCAAGAGTGATGTGTCAAGTCTTTTGGTTTTGAATTACCATATCTATTTCTTTTGGTGCCTAAGAGAGTATGTATGATGTCACCACTACCCCATTTTATTTCATTGGTATCGTAAAAAACAACTTAGGGTAATAACGCAACTCTACGATATGACAGTTTTAGTATGCCCTTTTATTTGAAATCTAAATTTAGCTATCGTAAAGAAGGAAAAATGTACTGTAAATTTAAGCAAAAACCATGATGCACCTGGGCACAAAAGCGAAACTCTATGGAGTGCTAAGATTCAGGTTTAATTTACGGTAATTTCGCAATATTAAGTTGACTACATTGTAGAAAAGCCGAAACATTTAATAAAAAATTAAGACATAAATAAAACCTTAAGCTTTTTAAAATTAATAAGTCATAAAAAAAGATTCAACCGTTTCGTTGAATTGCCACGCCTCTGAAATGTAAAATTTAAAGTCAAAAATACATTTAAAAAAAAATAAAGCATTCACTTTGGATCAGTAACGCTGTAGGTCTTAAAAAGGTCGTATATAAAGTGATTGACAGTTTTCATTCAATGAGGTGTCACCATTACACCGGTTATGTTGAAAGGCGTGGCTTTTTTTATTTAATAACCTCCTACATGATACACTGTTTATTTTTGACTAGTAATTTGTTGTGGGTATGCCTGCGTTATAGTCAGTAATGAGTTGTTTTCACTACTTCGCCTTCGCAGTCTGCGATTGTTGCAGACTGTACGTAAGTACTCGTATCTCTATGGATTCACTGTGCGGCTACCGGGTCCGATTTAGATTTAAAAGGGTTTTCTTAAAACGCGTTAGCTGCTACTAAGACTAAAAAACTTACAATATCTTTAGCAAAGGTAGAAAACTGACAAAATATTCGACATGCTGATTATTACGACAAAAATATAAGAAACAGTATTTAAAAACCTAAAGTATACTTTCTCCGTGTGGTGAGTAAGAATACAATATGTCAACACCCCATCTCATCCCATGGGTGTAGTAAAAACCGACTAAGAGACTATCCGTGAATATTATCTTTACGAAATAAAAAGAAGGAAATCTTGAAATTAAACCCTATACCAATCCGTCTGGCCAGCGTGGTATTAGTAGGCCAAGTATCCCTCAGTCACGGGAGGACGCCCGTCCCTGCAGTGGGACATTAATGGGCTGTTATGATGAAAGAATTTACAACATAAATATTTAAAAAAGGATTACTTACATTCGTACTTAAATCCGTTGTGAAAGCCTCTTAACGTAAAATATCATACAGAGTAAAGCATTTAAATAATCATCACGCTTGTTTTTATGCGAGGCATAACATAAAAGGTCGGTACAGGTGTATAATTATGATATATGTTCACCGTAATTGACTTTTTTTGGGACCAGTATGATACAAAGTTTACGTAAGGTTACTGATTTGAATGTAGGTATTATTTTAACTCCTGTGTAGCTTTAACTTCAAAAAGTCGTATATTTTAAGAAGGTACTAGACTAGATTGTTAAGTGCAAGAGATAACTACAAAAAAAAGCCTATACCAATCGTCCAGCCATTATTGTATCAGTGATATCATTGGTATATAAACTTTTCAGACAGATTTTTCGTCTGGGGTACAGTCACTCACGAGCAATAATATGTACACATTGTCAAATTTTCTAAACTATCTGCACGTATATCTAGATATTAGAATACCAAAATTATTTAGTAATTTAGAAGATGTTTCGTACAGTTTTGAACTAATCTTCGAATATTCAATTTTGGATTACCAGAATTTCAAATAACTGTTTTACAAAATGTGAAAATGTGTACATATTATTGCTCGTGACTGTACACAGCGGCTAAGCTGTGCACTGACATTACTAGTGTCCATAAGCGACGACCATTTACCATCAGATGGTTATTATTCGCCATTTAAAATCAATAAAATAAAAATCAATAAAAAGTAAGATGATCTCACAATAATAAAGAACAATGGGCAAAACGTCCCCACCCTTGTAACACTTTCAGCTATACATCAAATGAAAGCCCTTGAAAAGTGAAGCATTTTATTGTATGACAGCAAAACTGTCAGTCATGGGAGAACAGAGTTATTGAGGAGAAGAAAATAAAAATAATGAACGATAATATTACATACTTTATGCAAATGTTTCCTATGTAAGCACGATAGAGTCAAAGGCTATCTTACTAGTAGAGGGACCATACATGTAGAACATCCTACATCATCCAGAAAACCATGAATTTCGCTTTTCAAATAAAAAACATACAGCTTTCATAAATATAAAAACTCGTATATCATATCAGCCAATTGATGTCCACTGCTGAACATAGGCCTCCTCCAAACATTGCCATCCTCATCCATCGGTTTCCCGCCGTCCTAACTAGGTCGTGGGACCACCGTGTGAGGGGTCTCTCCACCCTGCGCTTTCTGATAGGCGGTCGCCATTCCAGAACCTTTCAACCCCAACGGCTGTCGGTTCTCCGCGCTATGTCCCCTGCCCACCGCCACTTTAACCGGTCAATTCCGAGCGCTATGTTCGTATGCACAGTTGGGTATATTAGAAAGATAACTGGACCTGACGCAGCTACTACTTCCAATGCAACAGTAACGAGCTAATGCTAATCATTAATGAAAACCATGCACCTATTTATTATTTATTGCATGAAACTGATGCATTCATACTACCACCCCGACACCGACTCCGGTCATATCCCCACAAAGGTGATCACTGATTGGAAGAGGCTCGAGGAGAAACTTGCGTCTGTCGAATCCGCCCAACTAGATAGTAGTCCCTACAGTTCGGATACTGTAGTGGACACTGAGGCGGCGATCGGTGCCCTGACAGGTCGTGTCATTAATTAACAATTGCTCTTAGACAGTGGCTATGCTGGAAGACCTCCGCATGCAATTACCTGGAGAACTGCGTGATCTGTTAAGCCGCAAGATCCCTGCCACACGTGCCTACGACAGGGCCCTCAGCGAGTCCAATAGGGTTAGAATTAGACAGCTTTAATGGCCTGTTAAAGTACGCATAAATGAGTTTTGTCAGTCACGATGGTATGCGCAATTGAGTGAGATCGAACCTTTTTATCTCGCTTTCTAGCAGGTATACCTGCTTTCTGCGTTCATTAAAGAAGGACGTATACTCTACTATGCCTCCTTTGGTAGGCCTGATAGGAGGCTAGCGTTCGAGTATGATGACAAGGCCGAATGCCTGGCCAAGAACCTCGAGGCCCAATACGCAGTTCTCCTCAGGGTAACAATCACGATATAATATCAATCACATACACCAATTTCAAATATTTGTCAACAGCGAAGTAAAACGGTGAACTTCTCTCCAGGAGTCACCGCTCAAGGCAGACAACGACGATATACCGTTAGTTACACCTACCGAGTGGAACCGTTAAATAAACTTCTCGCCCCTAAAAAGGCACCAGGCTCAGAAAGAATAACAAAAATAGTCATTAATTTATTCCCCGAACGTCTTTTGGTCCTTGACATGCATCTGCAATGACGCAATATCAAATTGTGTCTTCCCACAACAGTGGAAAGACGCCGTGGTTATCGGAATACCGAAACCCGACAAAAAAATTCCGACCTGTTAGTCTGAGTCGAGCCGTTTCCGAGCCTGAGGAACATAAATTCTGTCGTTTACTATTTCTGCAATGGTTGCTGAATAAAGAACATGTCCTATTGGTTCTCTAAATGTTTATATTAGCAAAGCTGTCCGAAAGTCAGGAAAATGCTGTAGATGATTTTCTGGATGATGTAGGATGAGCTAGATGTATAGTCCGTCTACTAGTAAGATAGCCTATGTTTAGTTTAGCAAAGCTAGCTATTCGAAAGTCAGGAAAATGATGTGGATGATTTTCTGGATGATGTAGGATGAGCTAGATGTATAGACCGTTTACTAGTAAGATAGCCTGTCACTTTATCGTGCTTATATAGTAAATATTAACATAAAGTATGAAATATTATCGTTTATTATTTTTATTCTCTTATCCTCAATAACTCTGTTCTCCCATGACTGACAGATTAGTTTCATACAGTAAAATTCTTCACTTTTCAAGGGCTTTCATTTGATGTATAGGTGTAAGTGTTACAAGGGTGGGGACGGCTTCCATACAAAAATGCCCATTCTTCTTTATAAATGATATAAGATTTATTATTTACATCGATTTATTGTTATATAATTTGGCAGCTACATTAGCATACAATGGGTTCCTAAATCAATGTCGTGAAATAAACTTGACTATTAAAAGTGTAATTACAATACTATAAAACTATTACCACTGCATTATTTATGAACTGTAGTAGGACTATTAAATAATAATAATTTATTCTGACTTAAGAAGCTGTTTTTTCTACAAGCAGCATTCTATAATAATCACGTTAAAAACTCAAGTGATTATATTATTATTATAATACTAGCTAACCCGTGCCCACTTCGTTGGGCGGCGAAAAAATTTCTTGATCAGAAAAGATGTCTAATTGAACTTCGATGCAATGGAGTCAACAAAACTTTTAAGTAAGTAGTAGGTATTTGAATATTTTGGGTCAAATTTACGGACTCGATGCTAGGGGTTAGACGCAGTTGGTGCACTTCGCAACTTGTACACCATGCTCAAATGGTGCACTTCGCAATTGGTGCACTTCTCAATTGGTGCACTTCGCAAAAGGAGCACTTTTAAAGATGAGTGGAGATTTGGCAAATTGTCTAAAAATGAAAGAACTTTTGGTTATGCTCAGGTAATTTTCTTAAAAATATAATCAACTAACACCAAAAAGCATAAAAACTCTTAAACATTTCGATTTATTAAATACTCGGACATCAATTACAAAGAATCGTCTTTAAAAATACTTGATTGTCTGTTGTACAAGTGTGATGACGTGTGTCGTGTATTCGTTTAGCGAGTCTGTTGTAATTGGAACCGCGTGACAGTGATACATTACAAGTATATACAACAACTTATATGTGTAGGCAATATCCTGTAGAATAATATTTTTTTAAGCGCTGATTACACTAGCCTACATGTAGTCAACTACATCTTGTAGGGTACATCTTGAAGTCTCCTACATAAGGACGTCCTAACTTTTTCTTTTAGTGTAATCGGCGCTTTAGAGAAATATTATTGGGAATTTATGTTCAGTTTAGTACCTAGGTACTTAATTAATATTATCTACTTAATTAAATCTCCGTGTGGTGACGGAGTAAGAATACAATATGTCACCACCCCATCTCATCCCATGGGTGTCGTAAAAACCGACTAAGGAACTATCCGTGAATATATTATCTTTAATATCCCAGGGACGGGCCTCCTCCCGTGACGGAGCTGGCCAGACGGATTGGTATAGGGTTTAATTTCAAGTTTTCCTTCTTTTTACTTCGCAAAGATAATATTTACGGTTAGTCCCTTAGTCGGTTTTTACGACACCCATGGGATGAGATAGGGTGGTACATTGACAATAAGGACTTTCATAATGATTAACGATAATAACTACATTACCAGCTTGACAAACTAAGGTTTTCATTACACCAGTATAAAACTTCAACCTCGGGAAATCCTGACATTTTGAAGTAAAACTTAAGATAAACCTTAAGTTTTACTTCAAAATGTCAGGATTTATACCTACCTTATGCTAAAGGAGAATGAAACCTTCACTAAGAGTTTTGGGCCAAGATTATACAGAAATGAGAGTATTATCAATTTATAGCTTCACACTTATTAATCTCGTGCTAAATCTTTTGTTAGTTTTGGCAATCTGAAATCCAAGATAATTTTTTTTTTAAGGAGATGCAAACTTCTGGGCTAAAGCCTGTACATTACTGTACAGAGTAAGGATATGCCCTAAAAATCTTTTCTATTTTTTTCAAGTTACAAGCTTAATAAAATTGAGTAATTTTATTATTATTTTATTAAAAAATAGAAAAGATTTTTAGGGCATATCCTTACTCTGTACAGTAATGTACAGGCTTTAGCCCAGAAGTTTCCATCTCCTTTAGTGTTTCAAGGTATTTAATAATGTATTAGTAATGCGCGACCGAACATGGTTTACAGAAATATATCATGAAAGTTTTGAAAACAAAACATCAGCTCATGCACAACAGCTAAATTCAAACACGTTGTCCCTACAAAGGCGATTAAAATATTAGCCCTTACCTTAAATTCTTACGTTTCTGTTTGGTATAAGGTTGATTTTACTAATAAAAATCTCACTAAGCAGTGATTAAATTTAAGAGACGTTTATGAGTAAGGGGGTTGATGTTAAAATTCTCTTTTAGGAGAGTCTCCTTCCCGGAACAATACCGGTTGGTGACGATAACTATATTTTGTAATAATTATCTGTCTTATTAAAATCATTTTGGTTTTTTAATGTCTCTCAAGGAAACGCGTCGTGATGGAACTAGGGCCTACCAATAAAGAGTTTTTTTTTTTTATATAATAGGAGGCAAACGAGCCAGCAGGTCACCTGATGGTAAGTGATCACCGCCGCCCATGGACACCCGCAACACCAGAGGAATCACAGATGCGTTGCCGACCTTTTAAAAGGGAGTACGCTCGTTTCTTGAAGCTTTCTTCTCCTATATCGTTTCTGTTGAATATATTCTATACAGTGCTTTTCATATCTCTCTTTTTTGCCTTTTACGACGTCAACGAGAAGAGAAAAAGTTGTGACACTTTATATTTTTAGTTCGTCTTGAAACGAACACTCTTGGTCCTACTTTTTTGGCTACCAATTATAATTTCTTCATATAACTTCTTATTAATAACTACACGGGTATGGGTCACGAGATGACTGTAATCTCATGACCATGGCTGGTGTAACCTGGCCGAAACGTCGAGAGCCTCAAAGGTAAATATTTACCACAATTAATAGTGTTAACACCCGTGTAGTTATTGATAATAAGTTATAATTTCTTCATTTTCAAAGACAGCCTAAATAATAATAAACCTCAAAAGCGACAATTATCCGTATAGTGACGGAGTAAGAATACAATATGTCACCACCCCATCTCATCCCATGGGTGTCGTAAAAACCGACTAAGGGAATAACCGTAACTACTATCTTTACGAAATAAAAAGAAGGTAAACTTAAAATTAAACCCTATACCAATCCGTCTGGTCAGCGTGGTATTAGTAGGCCAAGTATCCCTCCGTCCTGGGAGGAGGCCCGTCCCTGCAGTGGGACATTAATGGGCTGTTATGATTTATGATGAAACAGACAATACGCATAATTTCGTGTATATCGGTTAACTACTGTACTTATTAGCGTAATTATCTCGTAAGCACAACTGATCAATGCACTCCCTTGACATAGAAATAAACGTATTTAACATAAAATTAACATGAAATTGGCAAACATGAAACAAAAGGACGGTGTTAATGAAACGTAATTTGTAATGAAAATATGTAACTATTGTTTTTTTTTTCATTATTTACTTTTTCTATATCCTCCACGTTAAGTATTATGCAAGAAATTTAATTAAGTAGAGTAGAAGAGAAGAGTTTTAAAAGAAGAGCATGATTAGGATTTAGTAAAGAAAGCTTATCCGTGTGGTGACTTGGTGACGGAGTAAGAATACAATATGTCACCACCCCATCTCATCCCATGCGTGTCGTAGAAAACGACTAAGGGACTATCTGTGAATATTACCTTACATAAAAAGAAGGAAAAGTTGAAATTAAACCCCATACCAATCCGTCTGGTCATCGTGGTATTAGTAGGCCAAGTACCCCTCCGTCACGGGAGGAGGCCCGTCCCTGCAGTGGGACATTAATAAGCTGTTATGATGGTGATGAAAGAAAGTTTAGAGGCATATCTTTGATCTTTCTATTATGCAAAATAGTTATAATGTATCTTTTAAAAATAGCTTAGTCTAGTCTATAATAGATTATATTAGATGCCGAGATACCCTTTTAATTTATTTAAATAAGTCACATCTGCAAATTCTATTAATAATAAGATTTAATAAATTTTAATACTGGCTCTCAAACATACCAAAAAATATAAATCTAATCAATAAACTAAAAAATTAAAAGTAAGTAAGGCCATTTAAAAAAAAACAATAAAAAAGAAAACAAAATCTTACCAGAAATAAAGAAAAAAAATCAGAAGCTATATAAAAATAACTTATTCCAATAAAACGCACTCACACAGACCACAGAAAAAAATATTCCCACAGATTAACTAACGATAAACCTTTATCGTTATTTGTGATACTGACTTTACACTGATTTTTCCAATTCAAATAATAGAACTGGCGTTTCGGCTTTGATAAAAGAATCGGCACACACTACAGAAACAAATACACATCGGGACAAACGCAGTTAACAGTGCGATCTGTCAGATTCACTGGGTATTACCTACTACACGACTCCGTCAAGTGGAGAAGTCAGCCGTATAAAGGACACCACGCCTACTCGGTACAACAGAAAATATGGCAATTGAACAACACTATTTCTAGATCAACAGTGCGATTGCCCACTGTAATAACACTACAAACGCATGCGAACATAACACAATAACTACAGTGAATGGTGATTATCTATTTTTCACAAGTGATTTATTTATAATGTTATCTCAAGTCATTGGGAGCACGATAATAATTGTCATTTTTGTTTGAAATTCAAAGGAATTTAATCTATATTTGTTTTTATTTTTGTCTAATTCCGGTTGTATTACTAATCAAACGAAATACTTTTTTACAAACCTTAGTTTATCTTTTGATTAAAATCAATCCTACTTGCGTAATGATAATTTGTTACTAGCCAAAATTCTTAAAATTATTATTTTCTAAAAGATACTCAATTCTACAAAGGTAATAATAATTACAAGTACTTTTTTTTAATTGGATAAGGATGCTTAAAAAAATGTTATACCAATATCTGGATATCAGCTACTTACACACATTTGACGACCTCTGTGGCGTAGTGGTTAATATAATATAACATGACTGCTACGCAGAGATCTCGGGTTCGATTCCCGCTCAATGCAAACCTTTGTGTGCATGAACATGATTGATGGCATTGGTCTGGGTGTTTTCTATGTATATTATGTATGTATGTACATAATAAAAAAATTGAAATGTTTAAGTATGTTTATTTGTTGTCTAGCAGCCATAGTGCAAGCTTTGCTTAGTTTGGGACTAGATGGCGTTGTGTGAATGTGTGCGGAATATTTATATATTTATTTAAATAACATTTCACGAAAAGCTAAAATTTTTCGGGGTAAAGAGTACCTGCCTGTCTTAATTAATAATGTCAACTATATCCACACCAAGGTTTATTCAAACTGCTATCCCATCTGACCCAAGATTGATTGATAATTTCCTCTATATTTTAAAGATCTCTGTATTACTACTTTAAAAGGCTAGTACTCATACAGCTCGCTATAATATTATAACCTTCAAATAACTCCAGTTAAACTAGGGAAGTAGACAACACAATATAATAATAGGGTAGATAATGAGATTCCGTGTAGGTGCAAAAAGGTCTTAGTATCTACTAAAGTATCTAACCCAATGAAGCGTTACTTCCGACCATTCCGGTATAACGTTTCAATTTTATATCTTTAAGATCTATTGACATAGTTCGTATTGTAAAGTAAGTAAATTGAGTAAATTGAAAGACGAATAGAATTTTGGTTTTCCACCTCAACTAAGTTGACTTTACTGTGCCGGTTTTATCAAGAGTGATTCACGACCGAGATTTTTAGATTCTCATTTTGAATAGTCCCAAAGCGGTTTTACTTCACTGTTTTACTAACTACAATAGTCTGAGATTTAAGGAAGGGCAGGATAGGAAAGATATTTTTTACCTTGACTTGTATCTGGTAGGACTACTAACTTCCTCGTATGACCTGCTCAATAGTGATAAAGCTAAAAACAGCAATCTACATATTAAAAAAATACAAATAAAAAAACAATTGACTGTAAAATGTTATTATTAAATAGGAAGTATATTCTTGCACCGCCATCTAGCGGCGAGTGGCAGTACTGAAGTAATGCTTTCCAATTTAAAAACTAGATGGCGCTTTAACCAGAAAGTATTTTTATTGTAGTACGTAAAATAAAATATCATGTATGTGTGGACTGAGGGCCCATTTTTTTTTCTGCGGCTTTTTGTAGATTAATCAACAAAAGTGCATAGTTAAAGTTGTTAAAGAGTTTGTTAAACGATTATCAGAGTTTGTTAAGACTTCATTCAAAAGATATATCGCTTTAAGTGGGTCCCTCAGTTCAAACACAAAATCTCCCATAATTAGATAGGTAATGAATTAAACAACAATTTTTTGGTAAAAATCCTTAGTTAAACATGTATAAAAGTATAAAAAGCATGGAAAAGCCTAATATGAGTAGCTAATAAAAAATAACAAACGTTTTAAAAGGTCCCTGAGGGCCCACTTGAATTTATCTCATAATTAATCAATTATAGCATGAACATTAAATATTCCTAAGCCAAACATTTGTTAAAAGGGCAAGGATAAATTTAAAATTAAAGAAAGATCACAAACAGTGATAATTATTGTTATTTTTAAGTTTTTAAGTGGTCCCTCAGTCCACACACTATGCAAATGCTAATTGTTAAATATATAATTAAATACAACAATTACGAAAATGGGGAGCCTTTCAGTGCATAGTTAATTTTGTATTTTATCGATCTGTATTTATCTTATCACTGGTTTTATAATTCTTTTACGAAAAATTTACAAAATATGTTTTTCGTACAAGTAGAGTGTCCATGCAGTCAAGAGATAATCAAGAACCATTACATACATTAATGATGTTACATTACGTTTTAAAGTTTCTGCATAGTCATAAAGTGTGAGATAAAAGTAAATAGTTGTAATTGTGTTGGGCCGTATGCGGACCGAATTGAGTGCTATTTGATGCAAACGTAAACAAACAATAAAAAAATATATGTTCCTGTTAAATTAATGATTTAAAAAAATATATATTACGAAGTACCTAATCTTTAAATTTTCCAAAATTATGACATAGAATTCTTATGGTCCCGTATTGCAGTTAATAATAAATTGATAAAAATGTTAAAAAACATAATAATTTAGTCTACATAACTTTTGAAATATTTTTTTTATTTTACTTTCACTCTGACCTCTTATAATAGCAGTAGATATTGACAGTTTTATTCTAAATTATTTATTTATATAGTAACTCTCAAATCCATAAAAACAAGAACCATATAAAAGAAAGTAGAACTCTCAAATCTGTGGTAAACTGTCAGCTTGTTGATTATCGTGAATTCGTTCAGTTACGAGTATTAATTTTAAATTAAAATAAAATAAAATTGTATTATTATTCTACCCATATTATTATTTATTTTCGCGCCAGAATGCGATGACTTCACGACTCATCTTTTAAAAATTTTACGACGTGACTTAGCTGTCAAAAATTATTTTTCCAATATAAAATAAATAACCCTTAAATATTTACTTTATTTTGTTTTTAGTATTTGTTGCTATAACGGCAACTAAAATACATAATCTGTGAAAGTTTCAACTTTCTAACTGCCATGGTTCAGGAGATACAGCCTCGTGACATACAGATGGACGGACGGACAGCGGAGCTTTAGTAATTGGGGTTCCGTTTTTACCCTTTGAGTACGGAACCTTAAAAACTGTGGATTTCGTGTTACAAACAGACACTCCAATTTTATTTATATGTATAGACATACAGATATGTATTACGATTGTAGCTAATTAATAATATAACCTGTCACTTGTCTAAAACTTAAAATTTTATTACATTTTAATTTTACTGTATTGCAAATTTTATTGTTTTATTTTTTACATTTAAAAAAAGGTTGCAATTTAGATTTAATTGATTAATATTAATATTGTGTAATGTTTTGCTTGCCGTGGCAACTTGTAATGGAATCAGCACTGTTGCTTGAGCTACTTAAATATTGTATTATTTCTGATTGACTTTGTGTATGTTTCGTGGGTTATCCTAATTATAAATAAATAAATATCTAAATTAATAATAAATGACATTAAAAACAAATATACAGCCGTTTTCTTAAAACGTGGACACCCCACACCAGACTTAGTATGAAAATTAATAAAACAGTTAAAATGACAAAAAATATAAATAAACCAGACACAAGATAAATACAGATCGATAAAATACAAAATTAACTATGCACTGAAAGGCTCCCCATTTTCGTAATTGTTGTATTTAATTATATATTTAACAATTAGCATTTGCATAGTGTGTGGACTGAGGGACCACTTAAAAACTTAAAAATATCAATAATTATCACTGTTTGTGATCTTTCTTTAATTTTAAATTTATCCTTGCCCTTTTAACAAATGTTTGGCTTAGGAATATTTAATGTTCATGCTATAATTGATTAATTATGAGATAAATTCAAGTGGGCCCTCGGGGACCTTTTAAAACGTTTGTTATTTTTTATTACCTACTCATATTAGGCTTTTCAATGCTTTTTATACTTTTATACATGTTTAACTAAGGATTTTTACCAAAAAATTGTTGTTTAATTCATTACCTATCTAATTATGGGAGATTTTGTGTTTGAACTGAGGGACCCACTTAAATCGATATATCTTTTGAATGAAGTCTTAACAAACTCTGATAATCGTTTAACAAACTCTTTAACAACTTTAACTATGCACTTTTGTTGATTAATCTGCAAAAAACCGCAAAAAAAAAATGGGCCCTCAGTCCACACATACATAAAATATCGATACGTAGTATCTATAAAATACCTCGCTTGCTATTCCATCAAAATTGAAACTTTTCCATTAAATAAAAATATTAAGTTACTATGTATTTTGTACCGATGATAAAGAATTGTTATGGTGACGCTGGGGTAATAATTTTATTCATTCTGGCTATTACAGCCTCTAACATGAAAAACCAATATTTTCAGGTAGCCTAGTAAAACTAAACCATCTTAATGTGTATAATTGTTTACGATAAAATTTAGCAAGAACTCAAATAGATAGGACAAGCTTAGCTACAATTAAAATTATAGATCTAAACAGACAAACGTTAAACTAGGTACGTTTAAGTTTTCTACTTGTGGTAAGTAAACTACACTACTAAAAACTTTAAATAAGTTAAGCTATGCATTATTAAAGAGATGCTAGTGATTATAACTTTGCATGTGCATCAGTCAACATTCTACTGAGATAACCCACAGAGATAACACGGATATCTATTTACAACGTCTAGTTTAAATTAAATATGTAGTACTAGTTTGAATTCTCTGATTTTGTTTTGTGACTTCTCTACTAGCGCTTTGGAGGCGGTGGTAAAGTTTTCAAAACTTTGAAATTTATTTATAAAACTTAATAAATAACTTAATAATTAATTATTACTTTTGAATTTATTTTTTTATTTTATTTATTAAACTTAGATTAAGTAGCTTAAAGGACGTCAAAAATATATAATGAAAATTGTATTTATTTTGAATAAAGCTTTTTTGACTTTGACTTTGTAGTTTTGGGAAAACGAACAATTCAGTTGTTTATTGTATCTGTGTGAGTATACATTGAAAGAGACAAGCACCATGATTCCTAGCCGGAACACCGGTTTCCATTAGAATTTCAACTTCAAAAAGGTTTCACAAAGGATAATAGGCGGTCCTTATAGTTACGTAGCGTTGAAACTTTTTAATTGTGTTGGTAAAATACAACTGTAAACACAGCAACACATCAAGTTAAACGTTTTCATTTAAAATTGAGTCTTATGTCAAAGTATTAAGGTACATGAGTGTCTAGTTTGATTAGTTGTGCTGTGTGTACTATAGAATATACAGACGAATTTAATCAACATTCAGTTATAATTTCATTTATCTTCTATGTTTTTCTTTTGCATTAACTAATTAAGAAACTTTTGAAAACAATCGAATGTGGCTCATTAATAAGGTACATGGTATTACAGTGAGAGCAATGCAAAAAAAAATTAACAAGTTACGTTGAGTCCTGCTCAGAATCATAACTAAGTCCTTTGTGTGCTAAACCGAATGGACATACTTAATAAACGTTTTCAAATAAAAGTTTTTTAATTCTTATTATTGTATAAGTACTTACACAAAAAAATATACTAAACTACTTATATAAATATAATAAACTAGCGGCCTGTCCCCGCTTCGCACGGTCATTATTTTCACACTTTTCTGTAGAAATTTTTCCTGAATTTTCTTTGCTATAAACCTTACGGAGACTGAGACCTTTCTAACGAATGCAAAACCAAGGAAATCGGTTCGTGTGTTCTGGAGTTATCGCGTCAGGAAGGAAAACCCGACTTATTTTTATATAGTAGAGTACTATAAAGCTTAGGAAATAATGACTGTGTTACAATTATTACTCAATAAAAATCTATTTAGCTCACGTCTTTTGATTACGTAGAAAAAGGAGTTAAATTTTACTAACGCATTTTTTATTTTGTAAATTTCAAACATACGAAACATTATAAATTTACACCATCAAAGTTTCTTAGACAAAACGTCTAGCCTGACTAAATTAAAGACACAAATGAAACATCATGGCTTGTTTGACAGATACAACAAAGAAATTAAATTAAATTTACATCTATCATTTGTTTTCTTCTCAGAATTAAATCATCATTACAAAATAGATCATTATAAATATAACATTCTAGCTGACCCGTGCCGAAGTGGGCACGGGTCAGCTAGAATGTTGTAATGAAATATGTTTAAAAAAGGGACGCATTTTTTTCGCCGCCCAACGAAGTGGGCACGGGTCAGCTAGTAGATAATAAATTTTAACTGATGATATAATCCTACCAAGATTTTTGAGGACTGAAGTCAATATTATTTTAGATAAAACTATTTATAAAACTAAAAAACGCGACGATGCTAATGTTGAATTAACATCTGCTACTGGTACCTAAGACAATGGCGTATTTTGAAAATTATAAATTAAAATGTATTTCGACATGCATATTGAATTTGTTATCGATTTTGAAATAGTAATTCTAACGCTCATGGAATGTAGCTACAGAAAATCACCTAAAAACATTCCACGAAATAAATAAAAAAATATTTTCATAAGTGCGTAGAATTAGGTGTCGAGACGTTTACATAAACGATGTGACTGGCCACAAAATGATCTATAAATAAGGCCATGCCAACCTGTGCAGTTTATGGGTGCCAATAATGAAAAAAAAAACGAAAACGAGTTGATTTTAATAATAATGTAAAAAGTAACAAGAAAGCACAATAAGAAATTGTTTCAAACAAAAGATTATAAACTTAATCCACATTAATTTATTGATTAAGTTTCGAAAATAGCAGATATCGTTCGTTTTAGGTTAATTGGTAACAGATGGGAACAGCTTCAAGATTAAAGATTGCCATCTTGATTAATTCTTGTCTGAACGGACGCAGCAATTCTAGTTTATTTTCATCTGATAGTGAGATTTATTTTCATTGTCTATAACAAAACAAATTGTGACAATAATAAATTGTTGGAAAAGAGAAATCCAGTTTAAATAAATAGGAAAGTTCGACAGATCTTAATTGAGCTACTGCAAGGACGTGCCGTGCCTCCTTCTATGATAGGAAAAAAAAACCTTCTTACTAAAACAATATTATGATTTATGTTAAAAGAAATATTGTAAACAACCGAATTTTAAAAGAGTTGCCATGAGTTTCTTTGCCAGGTTTCTTCTCATTGGCCCAACCATTTGGAAACTGGAATTTATGGATCAACACAGACAGACAAGTAGATTTGAGTAGTAGATTGGTTTTATTTTTCTTCTCTAATTTACATTCGACAATACAACGCGTTTTTTTTAGTGCTGTGGCGTTTGTCTGTGTCGATCTATAATTTTAACTATAGCTTCAATTTCAAGTAAATTCTAAGAGACGATTTCAAACAATTTGTGATAAATTTTATGAAATAAAGCATTTTGAAGTTTGAAGTTTGAATACTGGTCAAAACAGATTGGTTTAGAGATTATTTCTTTTTCTGTTCTTCCTACTATTGAATGCCTTTAATCTCTTAACACAGTAGCCTAATAGCCACAGAACAAGTGGAATGGTGACACGTCTTTCTAGTCATAGTGTATCAAATACGGGCGAAATATATCATCATAACAGCCCATTAATGACCCACTGCAAGGACGGGCTACTTGGCCTACTAATACCACGCTGGCCAGACGGATTGGTATCGGGTTTAATTTCAAGTTTTCCTTCTTTTTATTTCGTAAAGATAGTATTCACGGATAGTACCTTAGTCGGTTTTTACGACACCCATGGGAAGAGATGGGGTGGTGACATATTGTATTCTTACTCCGTCACCACACGGAGAAATTGTTATAACTATGAGTAAAATAACATTTCTGCGAAAAGTATTTCAAGACCAGACAGAGTACAATTACGGATAAGTACTTATTTACATATCTACTTGACTTATTGATAAATAAGTAATCTTTATCAAATATTTAATTTTAAATTATTATCAAAAATAGTAAGTATTTAATCAAATAATCTTATTGTTACTTCGTTCAATAATAATAACGATTATGACTCGTGTAATATTGTTATGGAATTCACCAAAATATTATCTTCAGGTATTTATAATTAATAATATATGTATATATGGTATATTGTAATATTTTGACTAAATACTTGACTTATATTAGTATGTTATAAATACTTTAATTTAATTCTAGATATTTATTAATTTGGGATAAGCCGTACCACTTATTACCATTTAAAGGCTTGCAAACTCACCAGTAGAAAAGCGCTGGCGGGCTGGTAAATACAGAATTTACAGAGCGCTCATTTGATTCAACAAGCAGCGACGTAATGAAACTGATAGAATGTCGATGGATGAGGAAAGTACAAGATCACGTGTAGTAGAAACCCCCTGAAGCCCGATTTACATATCGACAAGTACAGTAGCGAGTTACCTAAGTAGTAAGTTGTTGATTAAGTTGATTTAAATAGATCTCCATCCTATTTTTTGGCGAGTTAAGTTGGCGAGACACGAGAAGAGGGGGCTACTTCGTAATTAACTCGCCAAAAAATAGGATGGAGATCTATTCAAATTAACTTAAACAACAACTTACTACTTAACTCGCTACTGTACCTACTTGTCGATGTGTAAATCGGGCTTTAATAAACAGTTTTTTTTGGCGCAACAGACAGACTCAAGACGTTTCGTAAAACTTTCGCGTTCCCTAAATCTTTGTTACATTAAATCAATTCCTAAAACTTTCGCGTTCCCTAAATCTTTGTTACATTAAATCAATTCCTAAAACTTCCGCGTTGTGTTGTGTGTGACTTTCATTAGTTACTATCTTACTAGCTGATACCCGCGTTGTATAAGTAACTTAAATGTTATTCTACACCCTAAACTTCCTACATTCCAAATTTTATTAAAATACATCAAGTATTTTTTGCGTGCAAGAGTAACAAACATCCATCCATCCTCACAAACTTTCGCATTTATAATATTAGTAGGAATGATTAGTATGCTCGGATCATTCTTTCTCTAGACCAATCCAAACTACTTTTACAAAATAAAAAATTGCAAAATCAAGATAATCTAGGAAAGCATTAATAAACGTGGCTATCTATAAGTTAACTAGATATGGCCATTCATTATTACCACATTGTGAGAGTAGCAATGCATAAAATATTGATCGGCTTAGTCTGTAGCGATAGAAACCGGTTGCTGATTACAAAGACTCATGTTATAAATGACCATAATTTGCTTTGAATTGCTGAATGCTTTTTTACGTCATTTTAAGTTATATCTTTTCAAGGATTTGCTAGTATTCTTAAAAGACCATTTATGATAATTGGGACTTCCATAAGAGACCTATGCGTTAGTGTCCTACCAGTTTTACCAGTGTACTATAATATAAAAATAGTAGATACTAGGTTTATGTATTTAAGTACCTACTATTGCAGTAATTTTCATACAAATCGAGATGTAACAACAAATAAAATTCCTAATCACATAAAACACTATCTGCCATATAATACTAAGAACTTAATTATCAACAAGGAAACTTTTGATCGCAACTCCTTGCTTTATTGCCGTTCCAATTCGATGCAATGAACGATTAGTTCATAAGTGATGTGCAGCTGTATCGAGTCAAGTATCGAGTCATCTCTCGGCATGTTGGCGAGTACTACATCTGTGTTACAGCTGATGGAACTGATAACTTCAAGACTTTTTATCTCTTTCGCACATTACGTTAGGCATGAGCTCGCTTCCGTTCGCATTGCGGCGAAAATTCTCTTGTTTGTTGAATCACTAAACTTGTTGAGTAATGAGCATTTTGCTTTTAAGTTATTCATTAATACATAATGATTAAGTAATAACAATACAAGCCATCTGCTTGCTTGTAAAGGTGTTAAACAGAAGAAATGAGACTCCTTATTCAGTTTTGTAACTAATGTTAATACAATTATATTTTACTAGTTGGTGCCTTGTTCGTCTGCGCAGGGTTATTATTTCGATAACCGTAAATTATAAATACAGTATCTTTATAAATTAAAGCGTATGTATTATTCTGATGTATAAGCTTCGAGTAAGTATATTATTGTAAAGTTTCATTAAAATCCATGCAATTGTTTTTACGTGAAATAGTTACAAATACATACTTACTTACAAACTTTCACGTTCATAATATTAGTAGGATAACCTACATTTGAAATTTCCTATATAAAAAACTATTAATGAAAATACAATTGTATGGACGAGGTAAACTCGTGTGAAGTATTAAAGGGAAGTAGTGAAGGTCATTCTATCAGCCCACATCAAGTCTCAAGGCTATGATGAGATCAGTCATGTAAGGACATTTACTAAGTAAGGTGACCAGACCTTGATATCAAGCTGGGGGCATTTGTGACGTTTTACACCACGATATCGTCATCATACACATAATATCATCAGCCCATTAATGTCCCACTGCAGGGACGGGCCTCCTACCATGACGGAGGGATACTTGGCCTACTAATACCACGCTGGCCAGACGGATTGGTATAGGGTTTAATTTCAAGTTTTCCTTCTTTTGATTTCGTGAAGATAATATTCACGGATAGTCCCTCAATCGGTTTTTACGACACCCGTAGGATGAGATGGGGTGGTGACATATTAAATTCTTACTCCGTCACCACAAGGAGACACATAATATAAGGAGATGCTATTGAATACTATCAGTGTAAAGACCTTAAAATAATGAACCTTCGCCGGGGAGGGTCTTTGCTATACTTATTATATTTATTAGCAAAGATGATAACCTCGCTACATAAGCTGATACCAAATCCTGTGGTCAGCGTGGTGCTAGGCCAAGATTCACTCCGTGAATAAAGGAAAATTAAAATAATTTAGTCGTAAATACCGAATCTCTTAGGAGATAGTGAAGGTGACCGCTAACGCGTTGTAAGGGGGTCTCCTTCAACCTACATCTGGGTCGTAAGTCCCAGACGCTGTTATGCAAGTGATCCGTCCTCTATCACGCGATGGACCTGGCACCCGCACGAAAAATCCTATGCTAAGATTGGAATGCTAAGATCAAGTAAAACTTCTTACAAACTCCACTATGTGAAAGTCGCAATATGTAACTTCTGAAAAGTAATAAAGACTTTAAACTTTTACAGCAGCGACCATAAACACTTCCAGACTCAGAACAATAAATTTTAGATCAAAACGGCGATCTCACAGCCGCCGCGCCACATAAACTGTTAATTAAGTAGCAAGCAAGTTGAAGATTGACTTTACAATGACTCATACCAAAATTTGCATACATCCGCGAGGTTATTAACCTCAACGATTTTATTTAGTTTACTAGCTGCCCCTTGCCCTCTTCGTTAGGGGGCGAAGAGAACGCATCACTTTTTTAAACATATTTCATTACCGCTCCACTCCTATTAGTCATAGCGTGATTCTATATAGCCTATGACACTCCCCGATAAATGGACTATTCAACACAGAAAGAATTTTATTAATCGGTTCAGTAGATCCAGAGATTACCCCCTACAACGTCACAAACACACAAACTTTACCTCTATAATATTAGTATAGATTATAAAACATCGTAAACTTTCATCGTTCTAGATTCAAAAACATGACATTTTTATTTTTATTAGACACCTGAAGAAAGTAATGTTTCCTTTACGTAGTAGAAAACAACATTAATTATACGTATAGGTAAAATTATGTCAGAACTGGCCTCTTTAAATATTATGCCGGCCCACATTGAAATCACCTGATTTCAATATTTTTATACAACATATTGCCGTGATGTTTATTATACTGTAAACTCCAGACTAGCCTATACCAGAAACATTGGCAAATTATTTTTTAAGAATATTAAGTAAGAACTGCTATCTAAAATATTAAGTTAAGCGCCGATTACACTACCCTACATGTAGGGCCCTACATCTTGTAGGGCACTAATCGGCGCCCTACATCTTCTAGGGCACTACATGTTGTCTAGTGTAATCACAT
This sequence comes from Schrankia costaestrigalis, assembly GCA_905475405.1. NCBI lineage: Eukaryota > Metazoa > Arthropoda > Insecta > Lepidoptera > Erebidae > Schrankia > Schrankia costaestrigalis. The sequence goes on along the minus strand of FR997843.1, from coordinate 7,966,861 downwards.
GTAGGCTGTTAGGACACTACATATCGGAGATTGGCGAGTTCCGACCGCCCTACATCATGTGGTGTCCTACAAGATGTAGGGCCCTACATGTAGGATGTAGGAGGGTAGTGTAATCGGCGCTTTAATCCCCATAGACCTGTGAATTTACTAGCTACTGATTCCCTTCACCAATACAAAAGTAGCATTTGCACGTTACTGCCTAATCTGGACAGCTTCTTTATAATTATTACTATTTTTCTTCATCATAACAGCCCATTAATGTCCCACTGCAGGGACAAGCCTCCTCCCGTGACGGAGGGATACTTGGCCTACTAATAGACGGATTGGTATAGGGTTTAATTTCAAGTTTTCATTCTTTTTATTTCGTAAAAGTAATGTAAGAGGATAGTCCCTTAGTCGGTTTTACGACACCCATGGGATTAGATGGGGTGGTGACTTATTGTATTCTTACTCCGTCACCACACGGTGACTATTTTTCTTATTTGTTATTTTCAATCCCACATATAAAAAAACAAAGAAGTATAGCAGTTGCTTAAAATATAAATTGCAAATTTAAAGTACGTCTGTGAAATAAATATAAAATAAAGATAAATCTGGGAGGCTGAGTGGAAATCATTATTTACTTCAATATCGAAACCAATATTTTTTCTTTAGTATGTTTTGCGGATAAACTTTTCATCCTATAATACTCTCTTAATCTAATTTGTCTCATGTATCATCGTATAATAAATATATTTTATATATTTTGTTTTTATAATTTACTCGTAATAACTCACTGCTCAGAATTTCTTCAAGAATGATTTAGCTTAAAGTAAGTAAGGGGCGTGCAAGGTGGGTTATTATTTTGATGATATTAGAAAAGATGCCTACCTTTGCATGATTTAATATTTTAAAATGTTCAGTCTAGAAATTTAACTTTTCTAGGCTCCTATTGCTCCAACAGAATTGTGGTGATATAGTGATAGTTACTTTTAAAAATAATATTCATCTTATACATATCACAACAGCCCATTAATGTCACACTGCAGGGACGGGCCTCCTCCCAGGAGGGATACTTGGCCTACTAATACCACGCTGGCTTGATATAGGGTTTTATTCCAGGTTTTCCTTTGTACAGATAATATTCACGGATAGTTCTTTAGTCGGTTTTTACGTCACCCATGGGCTGAGATAGGGTGGTGACATACCTTTTGTATTCTTATTCCGTCACCACACGGAAAAAAAATACTGCCCTCAAATTTTGCAAAAGGCCAAAAAAGGATGATACCATATTAAAAAAACATTCCTAAGCATGTTACGTAAGTACACATAGAACAACGACTTTGGAAGTAAATGAAGCAATCCTTGTGTGACATGATGATGTTCTGTGATGTCTTCATAATGAGCTTTTCGTGTATGACTGATACTTAACAGGATGTTACTAAATAATACGAGACAGCAGATTAATGGCGGCTATTTAGTTATGTATTTAATTTCTAGTGAATATTTTGTTTATGGATAATCTTTTAACTAAACACTAAGTTATATATACCTACTTACTAATATTATAAAGAGGAAAGGTTTGATTTTTTTTATTTGTTTGTTTGAATTAAATAGGCTCCGAAACTACTTAACTGATATTAATAATTCTTTGACTGTTGGAAAGCTACATTTTTCCTGAGTGACATAGGGTATATTTCATTTTTTAAAAATGGGGATCTTTACTATGATTCGTAATGTTTAATACCCGTGCGAAGTCAGGACGGGCCGCTAGTAGGCCTATTTAAATCAAGCTGTATCTGTTGGTATAAATTTGATCCTAATTGATAACGATAATGCTTAGCTTAATCAATTTCGTAAAACGATTTTCGTAGATTGCATCACCAAAGTTAAATCAACAATTAAACCACAATCAACGTTTATTACGTGAATAACAGTAAGTAGCTATTTATAGAATATTAAACAACATGTTAAGTTATACATTTTGACTGTTTATTAGTTATTATTAATAATTTTATAGTCAAATATCGCTATTTATAATATACTAGCTTTTGCCCGCGGCTTTGCTTGCGTTAAATTCGGGATAGCACTGTTCCCCTTTCCTGGACAAAACAGAAAAAAATGTAGCCTATGTTACCCTCCACATCTTCAACTATCTCCACTTAAAAAATCACGTCAATTCGTCGCTCCGTTTTGCCGTGAATGAAAGACAAACAGACAGACTTTCCCATTTATAATATTAGTATGGATGACAAATAACAAATATAAATGAATACATAGGTACTCTTATTACATAAACATACAATTATATTAACTCTTAATACACGAACGTATACCGAATTCTTACAATACAATCAGTGTAATTTTAAAAAGCATAAAATTCTTGACCCTTGATATAAATTTGAACAGCAGGCGCTATTGGGACATGATTGTGTGATAAGATATACGCTGACAAGGTAATAATAAACCAAGCGAAACACAGACATAACTACATATTTCTTATGGTATCTTGAAAAAATAATGACTCCCAAATGTATTAATGAAATAAAACCCTATGCCAATCCGTTTCGCCAGCGTGGTATTAGTAGGCCAAGTATTCCTCCGTCACGGCAGGTAGCCCGTCCTTGCAGTGGGACATTAATGGACTGTTATGATGATGTATTAAGCTAGATGATGCCCGCGATGTCGTTTTTTGAGTATCTCTTATTATAAATACAAAATCTTTACAAATTGTAGTCTATGTTTTGTTCTGATGTATAAGCTATATTATTGTAAACTTTCATTAGGATTTATTCAATAGTATTTACGTGAAATAGTGACAAACATCCTCACAAACTTTCGCGTTTATTTATAATATAATCTAGCTGACCCGTACCCACTTCGTTGGGCGGCGAAAAAAATGCGTCTCTTTTTTAAACATATTTTATTACTGCTCCGCTCCTATTAGTCATAGCGTGATTCTATATAGCCTATGACACTCCCCGATAAATGGACTATTCAACACAGAAAGAATTTTTAAAATCGGTTCAATAGATCCAGAGATTACCCCCTACAACGTCACAAACCCACAAACTTTACCTCTTTATAATATTAGTATAGATAGTAGGATTTAACAATGACCCCGAATTCAAACTAACATACGATGTATGTGGGTAACGCAACTATTATTCTTTAAAAGCAATGTCGTCCAACCACGTTCGAGTAACTCTATGTAATGGTCATGATGACTAAACTGATCTAAAAATAGAACTCTGGCTGGGGCGATAACTGGACTAACTCGACTTAACTGGTCATATTTATGCCATCTCGCGTCCAAATATAGCATACGTAGTATAGAAATAGTTACGGAATTCATTAAACATGCCTTGTTAAAACTTGTTCGGATTATTTATAACTTTTAGTTCACGTGATCGTTGACTTGAAGTTGGAAAGGAGAATGAAACCTTCACTAAGAGTTTTGGGCCAAGATTGTACAGAAATGAGAGTATTATCAATTTATAGCTTCACACTTATTAGTCTCGTGCTAAATCTTTTGTTAGTTTTGGCAATCTGAAATCCAAGATAAATTTTTTTTGAAGGAGATGGAAACTTCTGGGCTAAAGCCTGTATATTACTGTACAGAGTAAGGATATGCCCTAAAAATCTTTTCTATTTTTTTCAAGTTCGAATCTTAAAAAAATTGAGTAATTTTATTATTATTTTATTTAAAAATAGAAAAGATTTTTAGGGTATATCCTTACTCTGTACAGTAATGTACAGGCTTTAGCCCAGAAGTTTCCATCTCCTTTCATTCTCAACATTACAACATAAAGTAAATTCGCTGTCCATCTCTTTATAATATGCTTAATTCTTTAAAACAACGGATTTCGAAGCGGTTTATTTTAATAGATAGAGTGATTCAAGAGGAAGGTTTATAAATAAAACTTATGTGGCGCAATCGGTATATTACATGGCTGCTACCCTAAGGTCTCGGGTTCGATTCCCGCTCAATGCAAATCTTTGTGTGCATGAACATGATTGTTTGCATTGGTCTGAGTGTTTTCTATGTATATGTATTTACAAAAAAAGTATTTAAGTATGTTTATCCGTTGTCTAGTACCCATAGTACAAGCTTTGCTTAGTTTGGGACTAGGCGGCGTTGTGTGAATGTGTAAGGATTAAAAAAATTGTATAATACATGCATAATATTGTTGAGTAAAGTATTGCAACCATGCAAAGCCATGGACGACGTATGGTGACGGAGTAAGAATACAATATGTTACCACCCCATCTCATCCCATGGGTGTCGTCAAAACCGGACTATCCGAGAATATTATCTTTACGAAAAAAAATAAGGAAAACCTAAAAATAAACCCTATACCAAGCCGTCTGGTCAGCGTGGTATTAGTAGGCCAAGTATCCCTCCGTCACGGGAGGTGGCCCGTCCCTGCAGTGGGACATTAATGGGCTGTTATGATGATGATGATGTATAATACTGTACATGCATAATATTGTTAAGTAAAGTATTGCAACCATGCAATGCCGGGGCCGGTAGTGTTAGTATAAATCGTAAAAATTAAAGAGCTCATATTGTAGTAAAGATGTTTACTGTTAAAGTAATCTTTTATGGTTGATGTGGCTAATTAATACATTTTAAATAAAACTGCAGAAGTATGCAATAAAAGATTTTATGTTGTTTCTCAGTTTATGGTTTTGCTTAATTATTACTAATGAGGATAAGAGGTTTTTTATAAAAACCTGCAGTATTAGTACTGAGAGATAGTTAGTCATAAGTTTGTAAGATGCCATTAAAAAATATAAATATTCCTCTCACAATCACACAACGTCACCTAGTCCCAAACTAAGCAGAACTTGTACTATCGATACTAGACAACGGATAAACATACTTAAATACATTTGTTTGTAAATACACACATATATTATACATAGAAAACACCTAGACCAATGCAAACAATCATGTTCATGCACACAAATATTTGTATTGACCGGGAATTGAGCCCGAGACCTCTGCGTAGCAGTCATATTATATAACCACTACGCCATAGAGGTCGTCAAAAATGACGTTATAAGATCACTCGATCAAGCAACCTCGATAAAAGAAAAATATTTATTAGAATAGGTACAAATATATTTAAATCATCACCTATATTACTAAATAAAATAATATAATATTATGAAAACATTAATTTTGTAGCAACAAGAGGCCATCTATATATTATCAGCAGTAGATTTGTAATGTGGGACAAAATTTAAATAGATATCGCAATATACTTTTGAACTTGTGGCTTCTGCTAGCATAGTACATTGAACAAGGCAAATGTTTATTGAATACGTTGATTATATTATGCATATTTGTCGCAGTTAGATATTAAGCCGTAATATGTTACGGTATATAACTATATTCCTAGGGATATAGTTATATACTGTAACACAGTTTTATGACTTAGTTGTTGTTTTTGTTGGTTTGTTTCGCATATGACAACGGGAATATATAGACATTATTTAATCAATGGCGTCAAAAGGTATTAAACATTTGTAAATTTAAACGACCGGCTTGTAGGGTCATACGAAACTCAAAATATATTTACAATTTTCGATCGAAGATTATAGGGAGTATTATAGGCTAAGTATCATAGAACATCCCGTCAATAACTTTAAAGATAAGATTAAGATAACAACGAAAATAGTGACTAGATAGATAAATTGAGACTTAAAAAATAACGTTTTACATAATATCTTATCTAATACTTAAGGAAAATATTAGCTATCCCAAAGAAATAGTCATGTCTTCTAAATTCATGAACAAAGTACAGTTATCAAAAATTACAAATATTTGATTATTTTAATTTCTATTTATTAAAAAATGGATTGAACTTTATAAAAAGTAAAAGGACAATTTCGACGACTCGGTATTGCCAGGCATTTAGCATGAAGGCATCATGTAGATTTCTTTTTTTTTTAATTGGCCTACTAAAATGACTATGGTGCCTGATGTTAAGCATTCAATAGAGTCCAAGAATGGCGAGCACCATGCCAGCTACAATATTTGTAGAGGCATGAATTTCTCCACTATGGCGGCTTAAGAAGATTATTTTTCAAGCCTCGCTTGAAAGAACCAGATGGTGGGATTACAAATAAAAATATTTGATGAAAGCAGTCAGTTGTCTATCTTATTCCATGCATTCCTAGATAGACTAATTATTATTCTGCTATAGCTATTACATTATCTTCGTTTATCTTAGTGATTATCCTTAAGACACAGTCACTATTTAATATATTGACTAACTAACGCAGAAATAACTAAAATGAGGAAATCATTGTATAATATTAACATAAATTATGTATATAAATATAGATGTTTATTTATAACATTCTTATTTATCCTGCTAGTATTTTCGACTCCAACAAACGTAATTATAGTTAATACCTAACCTGCATGTTTAAAATATAAACAAACAATTCTGTTCACTAGTTTTAGCGTGAAAGAGTTTCAAGCATCATATCAGCTAACTGACGACCTCTGTTGCACATAGGCCTCTTCCAAATATTTCAAACTGCGGTCCTATGCCTCTCTCATCATCAAAAGCTTAAAAATCTAATTTGTTATAGTAACTAGTAACATTTTTCTTTCATATATATTGTGTATAGGGATCAGATCAACTAAAGTCATGAAATGAATTCATTTCGTGACTTTTAGGAATAAAGTTACTTGACTGTATTCGCTATCCATCAAATTCAAAACAGTCCTATTGCCATATCATGATTTAAAATAAAACATTTTTTTTATAGCAGGGTTCACAGGCAGTCGCATAAAGATGCATTAGATTAGTGAAACCACGACACTAACGTAAGAACAATGTATGTATGTCAAGAGAATAGGAAAGGTGCCAACAGTAAACCAACATCGGATTTTATTAATCTGACATTGATAGATCAAATTTTATATGTTTTGTACTATGACTCGGTGTTTTTAGTACGAGTTTATTTTTGTTTCTATTTGTTTTTTCGTTAATTATTATTACTTACATAGGTACAGTCACGAGCAATAATATGTACACATTTTCGCATTTTGTAAACCAGTTATCTTAAGTTCTGCCAATCCAAAATTGAAAATTCGAAGATTAATTCAAAACTGTACGGAACCTCTTCTAAATTACGAATTCATTTTGATATTGTAATGTCTAGATAAACGTGCAGATAGTTTAGAAAATTTGAAAATGTGTACATATTATTGCTCGTGACTGTACATGTCCTTTTATTTTAGGAAATAAATCAACTGTATCTAAAGGCATTAACTAAGACGTTTTAGCTTTTTAAATTTAAAAAATAAATGAGTATAATGTAGTATCTTTACTTCTTAGAATCACAGCTACAGTACGGCCAAAACGTCATACAAAAAAGTATAAATAAATGCATCAACGTCATATCAGCCAAATGACGTCTATTTCTAGACATCTGTCTCCAGTTATTCTTCCATCACATGCTATAGGTACATGGCTCCTCCATTCATTTCCGAAACTAATTTTAATTTCAATCCTGTAATAAATTAATCTAAGTATATGCCGCATTAGTTTCCATTATTTACCTATATTAAAAAAACGAAACTACAATTCCTTATCTATACTTAATATTATAAAGAGGTAAAGTTTGTGTGTTTGTATGTTTGTGTGTTTGTGACGTTGTAGGGGGTAATCTCTGGATCTACTGAACCGATTTTTTAAATTCTTTCTGTGTTGAATAGTCCATTTATCGGGGAGTTTCATGGGCTATATTATCAAGCTATGACTAATAGGAGTGGAGCAATAATGAAATATGTTTAAAAAAGGGACGCTTAATAACGTTTTTTTCGCCGTCCAACGAAGTGGTAACGGGTTAGCTAGTATTTTATAAGCATAGTAACAGCTGATAAAAATCTAAAACAAATTTTGATATAGTAAACACATCGAACAGCTCGTGACCGAAACTATCAGATAAAAATATAGCGGATAATATATTAGATAACACTGTCGTACTACCATGAGTATTATTCAATATTCGGATACGGAAAACTTCAACGTTTTATTTTTTTTACCTAATCATTGTTACTAGTATTATTCTGTATGCCTAATATCTACACTCTACATGGGCCTTCCCATGAAATACAGGGAAAATTGGTAATTTTGAACTTTAAACTATCGCGTTTCATTATTATGAATAGAAGTACGGAGTAAGAATACAATATGCCACAACCCCATCTCATAACACCGGTGTCGTAAAAACCAAATAAGGGACTATCCGTGAAAAATCTGAGACGAATAAAAAAGAAGGAAAACTAGAAACTAAACCTATACCAATCTGTCTGGGCAGCATGGTATTAGTAGGCCAAGTATCCCTCCGTCATGGGAGGAGGCCCGTCCCTGCAGTGGGACATTAAAGGGCTGTTATGATGATACCCTTGTAATTCCACTCGCTAGCTAGAAAATGTGATATTTTATCTAACTTTTTAATATAGTGGCTATTTGCAATGCAATATAATTGAAAAACACTTTGCCTTAATGCAAAAGCATTTAGTTTTATTACGTTTCTATATTGAAAAGTTAATAATCACAGTTAGATTTACTGACTTTACAATAATAATATTTATTAAACACACGCCAATTTATTACACAGTTGAAATAGATTTAAGTAAGTGTATTCATAAATAAGAAGAACTAATAAACGGTGAAATAGTAATCGTAGTCTAGTTGTGAAAATAAATAAATTGTTACTTCAATAAACGAATAACACAGTTATAGATTCATAGACTATATTTTTAAAAGAGTTTTTATGTAACAAAGGGGAATTGCTATGCATTATCAAAGTGTTACATATCAATGAAATCTAATCAATCAATCAACTAGCTTATTACAGTCCACTGCTGGACATAGTCCTTTCCCAAATAAAGGGTATTAATATCAATGCAATTTTTAATAATTATGATGATAGTGATGAATGTTTTTTTCGAATGTGCGGTGCCCGGTTAGAATAGAACTGCCCCATATCCTCCTGTGGGTGTCGTAAGAGGTGACTAAGGGATACCACGACCCGGTGCATACTACCTAGGATCTCGGAGGTAACCATCAACAACAGCATTCCCAAGGAGGGTTGGCGACATGCAGGCGGCCGGCCGTAAAATATACTAAGCCAAAACTTTTAGCGCATGTGGAAGAAAAAGACATGCTGCGCCGACCCCGAAAGAAAGAAAAAATTCAAATTGCGATAAGAATGATGATAAAATGATCATCTAAGCCAAGTGATGATTTTTAGTGACTTTTTCAAATTTTAGATAATAGTATGTAACCTGTAATTCTTTTAATAGTGATTTATTGTCATTGAATAAAAGTTATACAGAGTACACGAATAACCCTTTATTTAGGTAGTCGTCATAAAATTAAATCATTTACAGTTTTTTTTTACAATCACGGTACCGTGCTAATTAGGTTCTCTTGATACTTCTATTAAATTATTTATTTATTTTATTATGAATGTGTGTTGTCCGAACCCGTTAAAACTTTTAACACCTCTTTAAACATAAAATAAATGAAGAAATGCTAATTTTATTATGTTTTCTTAGTAATCAGTGAAATTTTTACGGGCAATGACTGGGCCTTGAAATGACGAATCATTTTTGTATATTTGCTGTATAAGCCAAGTAGTACTGTAATAGTTTTTAACAAGATAAGAAGAATAATAATTGTAAATATTCGTGTCGTAAGTAATTGGCGTAATAATAATATGTGGTCACTCTAGGCCATCTCATCCCATGTGTGTCATAATAGATAGTTAAGGTCATTAAGGGTGTTTAGATACGAGTACCTTTACGAAAATATAATTTTCTAATAAAAACTTCTAAACCTGAGCGTAGGTACTAAATTTTTTGGCAAATTTCGTTTATTTGGATTATTTATTTCACTTTTTTTAAATTATAAAACCAAAATCTTCAATCAATTTTAATAAAATTTATTTTAATTATTTACTTATTATCAATATGGATCAAAAGCTTTTGAAAAACGAACATCTTTTAAGAGTACCCTATTTTAAAACAAGAAAATCTGACATAAAATCTTCTATCAACCACTCTAGTTACAGTGGTGTTGGTAGACCAAGATTCTCTAAGAACCTTTCTTCTGGCTTACTAAAGGAAGCCCATCCTTGGGCAGTGCGATATAAATAGGCTGCCATAATAATGAATATACAAAACCAAATTATTTCCGCCATCAATATTTTATAAAATAACATTACACTTCATATAATCGCTGATTGAAATATCTTCATTTAATCTAAGCTGGCGCTAAATTACAAAAATGAATAGATTCATAGGAAGAGATGAACAGTAGCCAAAACAAACAGGTAGACAAATAACATATATTGGCAATAAGCCATAGATGCACGTGTAAAAAGCATAGCAACGCCAATCACAATTCGAAATTAGTTATTGACTTCTTCTATCCCTGGCAACAAAACAGATCAATTAATTATTATAATTAAGCTGATACGATCACACCATTAAATTAGTACAACACATCTTAAAATATCGAATGTAAGAATGTTAAATACGAATCAATTACTTAGATTGTATTAATCAATCGAAAACTCCGACTAAGAGCGATTGAATGAGCACAGTATTTACTACTGCAGGAGAAAGAAAGCTAGCACCATAACTAATAGAAACCTAAAAGAAGAAAGACAAAGGACATAATTGGTACTCGAGGCGGGACTCGAACCCGCGCTTCTTGACTATACCTACGCGCCTAAGCTTTATAGGTAAAACAAAAAAAATATATGTAAAGAAACCTGTTGAATATTAACCCACCAATTACGATCCTTGCAGCTTTAACCATTTTACAAAGTCGTGGTTACAAAGTTATGTGTGGACGCACGTATACATGAGAAAGTTATCGAATCAAGAAATACAATATTCTCAATAATATTATCCATATGCTAGTATTTTAATCTAATGAACTAAAGGTATCAGCAAATATAACGAAATAAATGCTGCATAAGCCGCAGAAGTACATAAGATACTAGTTACACATAGTTAGGACGGCGGGAAGCCGATGGATGAGGGAGGCACAAGATCGCACAAGGTGGCAATACTTGGCGGAGACCTATGTCCAGTAGTGGACGTCGATTGGCTGACATAATATGATGAAGCCTCAGAAGACTCAAAGAATGTTTGTCTACAACTTGTGTTGAAGAAGATGTACAAAACATCTCATGTCATGTTGTTAGAAGACCAAAATTTATCGCAACTTTAGGTTTTAAAGTATTTTATGTAAAATAAGCTTAGCTAATTAAAATGAACTATGTAATATGCAAATTGCTTGAATGTAGAACCAATAAAATCCTTCGTTAGTTGAATGTAAATAGTGCTTTGACAAATGAAATAAGAGAGTCGCAAAATAATTATACAGGAACGTGCACGATTTTTTTATTGTGTAATGGATAGTCGAAACGGGACTACAAAATGTCTCATCAATTCGTTGGTGTGGACACTGAATTCGTGATCGTTACAAATTGTGACACTACCTAATACGTGCCTTGGATACGTCTCAAATTGTTCATAATTGATTTAAACACCCATAATCCATTCGGAATCGAAATGTTACTACTCGTCAGAGCGCTAGTTCGCAAAAGCTATAGCTATGTTTTTCAATAAGTAGAAAGTTAAGGCTGAAAATCGTGCTGCAGGCAACCAAAACATAAACTAAGCTTGAATCTTTTTAGGCATTGTACTGCTGCTAGATATTAATAAATTTAGAAATATTATAGAGATGTTATAAATGTAATGGATTGCGTATTCAACAATAAGTTAATAAAAAGAACACATATTCTAATAATGCTTGGAAGATTGCATTAGCTTTGAAATATTCATTTATATCATCGTTAAGGTGTTCCACAGGGTACTAACTCAGAGCCTAAGACCTATGAAAGACGAGGAGACAGTTTTACAACGCTTAATGATGCATTTAACTATGATTGATAGATGTTCACATTTACCACAACTCTACAAGCATAGCTATTTTAGAAAATGACTAGTAGACAATAAATTATTTGATAATTTAGACATTTCACAGAAACTCAAAGCTGGATTTAAATATGTAATTTTAACTAAAATATTGCTTGAACTCGTTGTTTAATTTATGTTTGTTATGAAAACTAAATGCACTTTTAAATCATATGTATTAATTTGTCCAAATAACTATTTTTAAGGACGTCAATAAGTAATTTTTCGTTATTTATTTGATATCGACACTGAGTCATTTTTAAATAAAACCAGCTACAATATTCCATTGAATATTGTATTACGCAAACCGGCAATGACTACTATTTATACGTCGGACACTATTATTAACTGCGATGCGGGTAAATACGACCCCTTAAGATAATAGATCAAATATGTTATTAAACTATTAATTTTGAGTATATTTGACTTCACCCAAAACAACAATACTGAAATGAAGATAGACAGACATATTATCAATTTTAATAGCAGCATATAAGAGCTCCGTGTGGTGACGGAGTAAGAATACAATATGTCACCACCCCATCTCATCCCATAGGTATCGTAAAACTGACTAAGGGACTATCCATGAATATTATCTTTACGAATTAAAAAGAAGGAAAACTTGAAATTAAACCCTATACTAATCCGTCTGGCCAGCGTGGTATTAGTAGGCCAAGTATCCCTCCGTCTCGGGGGGAGGCCTGTCCCTGCAGTGGGACATTAATGAGCTGTTATGATGATATAAGAGCTTAACACTGAACAACCAAATGATCGCTATTCTTTTCACGGCAGTACCATGAACATTGCTATTTACTCCAGTCACGTGTCCTGACGAAGTAATACATTACATGTTTTGCATACCTGCATTATTCATTCCGCAAATCAACTTACGAGTGCTACACGAAACAAAAATTGGGTTGCTTTATCGCTTAGTTGATTATAAAGCACACTTTAATGAATACAAAGTGTACGTTACAATGTTTTATTCTAATTGTAATGAATGATTTGAACTAGATCGTGGTTTAACATTTTGTAAAGAATTGATTCGATTTTTGTTGCTTGATTAAACTATGTTTATTCCTAGTTACGTTACTTTATAATCTTTTGTTATAAGTATGCAATATGTACAAGTATGTTTTATTTTGCCTTTTAAAAAAAATACTTCTTTTTGCGAGACCCATAAGCTAAGGCAAGCCGACATAAAAACCACCTAGCCACCACACTCTTGCATACACGCAACTATGTATATCTAAATGACTGGCATTACATGGAGATGGCACGTCATAGGACGTGTCAATCTTAAAAATCTCACATGACCAAATCTGATTAAAGCTTAAGGGCAGGAAAATAAACAAATAAATTAAAAAAACAAATAATTTTTGAAGTTGTTTTTGGACTTCTATCCGTTGGCTTCATTTGTGGGACTGTACTCGCGCTTTCCATCAGGTTCGATATAGTCATATTGCCGTGTTTAGTATAAAATTACTTCATCAATACTAAAAAGGTTATCTGCCTCAGTAGACACGTCTGCCAGGCTCATGGTTGTGGTTTCGAGTCTCAAGGCCCGGATATATTTTGCGTCCGTTAATTGGTTACCGCGACAATATGATATTTTTTACTGCTTCGGTGGCGCACCGTCTTGAAAAGACATGGTTGTTATAACGCTTACAATAATGTTTTAGATAGCGCTGTAATAATATTGAGGATTACCATAACAGCCCATTAATGTCCCACTGCAGGGACGGGCCTCCTCCCATGACGGAGGGATACTTGGCCTACTACCTAATACCACGCTGGCCAGACGGATTGGTATAGGGTTTAATTTCAAATTTTCCTTCTTTTTAGGGTTCCGTACCAGTTTTGAAAAAACGGAACCCTTATAGGATCACTTTGTTGTCCGTCCGTCCGTCTGTCCGTCCGTCCGTCTGTCTGTCAAGACCATTTATCTCAGGAACGCGTGGAGGTATCAAGTTGAAATTTTCACCAAATACTAAGGCTTGTTGCCTCTTAGTGCCGTAAAAAAATCAAACTGCTAATCCAACACAATCAAGAGATATAGCCGTTTTCGTCGCAAATTTAGAGGGGTAAAGGCAAAAACCTACAGGGTACTTCCAGTCTACCTACAAACTTGAAATTTGGCATGAAGCAAGGTCTTATTGTACATGTAATGGGAAAATTCCGAAAACCTTAAATTTTTACTTCAATCATATTATATTTTGATTTCATTGAATTTTGGCGGGAAAGCTGAGTCACGTGACCTGTGACGTCATAGAATTTTGGTCACGTGACCTGTGACGTCATAGAATTTTGACAGATGAGTCGTGACGTCACAAAATTTTGGCGGGAAAATATTTTTGACAGTTGAGCCGTGACGTTTTTAAATTTTTGACAGATGAGTCGTGACGTCACAGAATTTTTGACAGATGATTCGTGACGTCACAGAATTTTGGCGGGAAAATATATTTTGACAGCTGAGTCGTGACGTTTTTGAATTTTTGACAGATGAGTCGTGACGTCATAGAACTTTTGACAGATGATTTGTGACGTCATATTATTTTGGCGGGAAAATATTTGAGACCTCTTTCACTTTGACAGCTGTCACTTTTGACAGCTGTCAATTTTTACAGATAGGCGTGACGTCATAGAATTTTTGACAGATGAGTTGTGACGTAATATTATTTTAGCGGGAAAATATTTTAGACACCCGTGTCACTTTTGACAGCTGTCACTTTTGACAGATGTGTGCGTGACGTCGTATAATTTTTGACAGATGAGTCGTGACGTCACATAATTTTTGACAGATCAGTTTTGACGTCACAGAATTTTGGCGGGAAAATATTTTTGACAGTTGAGCCGTGACGTCTTTGAATTTTGGCGGGAAAAATTGAATTTAAACATCTGAATCCTGACGTTATCACAATTTGGCGGGAAAATAAATAGGTTTGTACGGAACCCTCGGTGCGTGAGTCAGACTCGCACTTGACCGGTTTATTTTATTTCGTAAAGATAATATTCACAATAGTCCCTCAGTCGGTTTTTACGACACCCATGGGATGAGAAGGGGTGGTGACATATTGTTTTCTTACTCCGTCACCACACGGATATAGGATCATTTGCCTCTAATTTGTAAAAAGTAATAAGTAGTTTAATTTGAATATCAAAGTCAACTTTATTAGATCCGGACTAGAGCTTCATATGTTTTATGGTTAACCGATTCACTTCGATAAATCATAATCCATGTTTTGCGTTATACCTAATATTAATGTTATTTATGTTATTAATATTATTAAACACCGATAATACAGTACAAAACAATCATGTTATAATAATATAAAATAATTCTTTAGTTACTGCTGTTACTGGTTGATATTAAATGATTCCGCATAATACAATTCACTAGCGTTGGTTAGTCATGTGCAACGTATATTAGCAACGTTATCACCATTCTCAGGGCATTATACACACTAGGAATTTATTATTAGCTTATTGGTTTCCTCACGGCAATTCTATACATATCTTAAATGTTCTAGCATGATAGGTACTATGTTGTTAGTAACTTAATACTAAAGGTACTTTCATTAGGTTTGTAAAACTTTTTTTAGGTATTTATCCTGTTTAGAGTTATTGAGTTTCCGATATTTCGACCCTGTTACAAGCGCCATGATCACAGAGGAACTGAAGAACAAATATCGGAAACTCAATAACTCTAAACATGGTAAATATCCCGTTATTCTATACTAATATTATGAAAAGGTAAAGTTTGTGTGATTGTGTGTTTGTGACGTTGTAGGGGGTAATCTCTGGATCTACTGAACCGTCCATTTATGTGTTGAATAGTCCATTTATCGGGGAGTGTCATAGGCTATATAGTATCACGCTATGACTAATAGAAGTGGAGCAGTAATGAAATATGTTTAAAAAACGGGCGCGTTTTTTTCGCCGCCTAACGAAGAGGGCACAGGTCAGCTAGTTCGTTTAATAATAGTAAATGTGACTATGACAGTTTAAATAATTATATTTTTTTAAATATTATAGGCAATTGTTTTAATTAGCATTTAGCCCAGATGTAGTAGCAAATTATTAACAAGACAATATTTTTTCTCTTTAAGACAGTTATTATGAAATGAGGAGGTTCGCAGAATTACCAAAATAAATGACATAGCGCTCCCGATTATAGAAGCGGTGGGCAAGTCACACAGCGCGCAGCTCCAATGGCCGCTGGGGTAGAACGGTTATGGAATGGTTATCTCGTACCTACCGGATGCAGGGACGGTAGACCCCTTTCGCGGTGGACCGACAAACCGGTCATAACGGTAGGAGACCAAGGAGGAAATATTAGTAGGACCAGCAGTGTACAATTCTTGGTTGATTTGATGAGACCAGATGTAGGCAAATCGTTTACAAGAGAATATTTCTTTATATATAATCTAATCTAAGGCATGTAATATGACATAGTTATCAGGACAATATCATATCTATATAAATCACAAAAATTTTAAAACTTTTCCTTTAAAAAGAGTAGATATCAAATTATTTAAGGTCATTTTGAGATCACAAATCAATTCTATATAAAGTAGACAAAAAAATAAAGCAAACCTTATTTCGGTTATTCTGCTTCGAGGCAAGCCCTAGACTGGAACCCCCAAGGAAGGCGTAAACGTAGCCGCCCAAAACAGACTTGGCGGCGGACTGACGCTGCAGAAGTGAAGGGTATAGGGAAGACTTGGAGCGAAATAAAGCGCGAAGCTCAAGACCGACCGGGATGAAGACGCACTGTGGACGCCCTCTGCCCCATCGAGGGGACTTAGGAACATCAGTCAAGTAAGTTAAAGTCATTTCGGTTATAATATCCCAGTTTCATTACTTTTATGTTTACAAAAAAAGTAACTCAGATATTTTTTATCTAGTAATAAAATTTGATTATAATACAATAAAAATTTAGTGTTCCCATAAAATTGCCATAGCTACAGAACTATTAAAAGACATGTTTCAATCTATTTTTAACGCATCACTAACTAAATAACAAACCTTGATACGAGTTGGTAATGCTAAAGTATTTTTATATTCAATATCAACGGTCAACGTAGCGATGATGACCTTTCACAATAAATAGATTTATAAGCATTCCTTATGTTTATTGACATTTATCGTTGAATTTATACGGATTTATTATTTAAGGTTATGAAACAAAAACGAATTAACAATGAATATAGGCCATCGAATCATAATCATTATCATCATCATATCAGCCAATCGACGTCCACTTCTGGACATAGGCCTCCTCCAAGTATTGCGACCTTGTGCGGTCCTGTGCCTCCCTGATCCATCGGCTTCCATCATAACAGCCCATTCCGTGACGGAGGGATACTTGACCTACTAATACCACGCTGGCCAGACGGATTGGTATAGGGTATCGGCTTCCATAAAGACATTAAATTCGCAAACTGTGATCTAGTTCTAATTTGAATTTACACTACCCTTACATATCCATACAACATACCAATAATGCAGACCTACATCACGCTTTGCGAATTTAGCCTCTTTTTGAGTTTTTAACCCCTGGATTAATATGGCAATAGGGTTTTTACGTCTTTTGGTTTATACCCTACAGTAATAACCAACGTGGACAATGAAGTAGACAACAGAGTTAAAATAGTCCCTAAAGTTCAAAATACGCATTTTATTCGAGTTATGTCACTTCTATAAGTTTTCAGGCAAATATCCCATCCCATTTCAAAGCAAGCATGCTGTAAAAAAGGCAACTAGAAATACAGAAATACCTAATAGCTATGATGAAAACTTGGACTTCAACCCGTCAAGAGGTTAAAAAATTACCAGTATTTAATCAATTATTTTTATCACTTTCATAAGAAGCATTCAAAATTGCAAAAGTAAGTAAGATGCTGGTATTGAAAAAAAAGAAGGAAAACTTAAAATTAAACCCTATACCAATCCGTTTGGCCAGCGTGGTATTAGGTCAAGTAACCCTCAGTCATGGGAGGAAGCCCGTTCCTGCAGTGGGACATTAATGGGCTGTTATGATTGCAAAAGTAAGTAAGATGCTGAAATTGAGGGTTTTATTTCTAAAACGACTTCAAAAGCAGACGTTTACATTGTAGCACAGCGTAAACATCATATTTTGTTATTCACTTGGTTTATTAGTTTTAAAATAGTTGTCAAGACTTATTACGTATTTGTGAAGAAGCTGATCAGTATTCTGTCTTATCTTTATGTTGTAATCAATCTTTTATATGATACTAATGTCAATGAAGTTGTCAGACAGTCTTTGTAAGACAATCTGAATCATGATTTAACAAAGATCTAAAATATTTTTATTCATTTCTTAGTTAAGAATATATAATTGTATTAATTGAATCATAAACCAGTTTGTAAACAGCCATTAACGGCTCCTAGTCTGGCATTTATTAAAATTATGTAAACTACGCTAGTGCGAAAAGTGTGAATATTAATAGAAGTGTATTGCTGTGAAACTGACGGCTTGGCTTCGTATAAAATCTTTTGTTTGTTGATTTTATTCACTATTAACTAACTACTTTTTATTACGTATATAATTTTTCCTCTTAGCTTTTCTTGTATTGAATTTCTAATGTTATTTTATTGATAGTGTCATCGTCTATTCATTGTACAAGTTATATAGACGTGTTAGATCAAAGGTTTGAGTGAATAATTACTGTTTTGCTACGTGTTAGTATAAGATACCTAATGTTAACGATATACCTAGTAATACAGTCACCATCTTAGACGAAAAAACTAGGAGAACTGAACAATAATTTAGTTCGAACTTTGATCGAATTATCGTGAAGAGTTTGCTTAGGTGATAGTACTAATTTTAGAATCTGCTAGTAACAATAAAATAGCCTTTATCAATTGTAATCCAATGGTCTTGATTTAGGCTAATAAGAATGGAAGGCTTAATTTACAAAGTAAAAGCAAAGTAACAAGGTTTGACAAAGAACGTAAAATCGTCGTAAGGTTTCGTAAAACCCAATGTAAGAAAAAAAAAAAAAAGACATAATTTCTAGAGAAGGAAAATGTATGTGTATATGTTACAGCCAAAGTAATTAAATAGATACTATACATAAGGACTAGTCATTATAAATAATATCCAAATTGACTTGACAATGTGATAAATTAATCACTTCATCTAGATATTATTTATAATAGCTGTTCAAAGTTAGTCAAAGTAATAAATACGGTATAACCAACTAGTTATTACCTTAATTATTATGAGTATTACTATATTATAGCACTCGCCGGCCGCTGCCGCGGCATATAAATATAATCTAGTAATCTTTACCTACCTACTTGTTTTATTACATTATCTGAGTCTTTGAAGATACTATTTATAATGGCTAGTTAATGTGATTAATTCTGCGACATTTCTCACTTTATCTAAATTGAGTAGCCATTATACATAACGGCTAGTTATTATGTATAATATTCATATTTATTACTTTGGCTGTAACATATATACATGGTGGAAAGTTTCAATGGGGCAGTAAAGGGAGGTACCTACCTTAATCGTTGCAGCTACAAGAAATACAAGCCCTATAATAATAACCAACTATACTTGTTCAGGGATGAATAAATCTAAGTTTCTTATCTTCACTAAAAGAAACCTATCCCTCTAAGGGAATTAGAAAGAAGAAAGTGATAATGCCTTTACAAACGACTAATATCTGCAAAAATAGCCCTATGATGTCTATAAACATGCACTAATTGATTAGGCGAAAAATTGTAAAGTGAATTATAGACGTCCAAAGACAGAACAATGGAATATTTAAACTATCAAATCAATCACTTCGTTGATGATTTATTGATCAATCAGGCACAATAAATTCTATTAAATTATTTTATTATACCTACTTTATATTAGAGCTTGTATAACTTTAGATAAATCTGTGCTAAAATACAATTCGATAATTTGCACGAATTCCTAAAGCAGTTACAAAATTTATAAATTAGTAGTGGCCTTGCTTTCATGCTGTTTCTCCTTATATTGCAGAATCGAATATCGGTTAAATCTTGTTAAATGTATTAATAGATACTTGTTGATCAACGTAATTGAATAAATTCTATCAGTTCCGAGGGCACATAGCTAGCTGAAAGAATAGCTGATAGAGGAAAAGGTTATTAAATAACGACTGCGGACCCAAAAACGCAGAATGAGCAGACCTCTAACGCGGTGGACCAACGACTTGACCGCACAGGAACATAATAGAAAGAGTCAGAGAAGGCCTATCTCTAACAGTGATTAAGTACTTGAAATGAATATAAGTTACAATACTAATGAAAGAATTAGGAAACCAAAGAGTGTACAGAAATAATATGTAGAAAATTTTAAAAACTTAAACAAACACAAATAAATATTAGTCTAAGAATACCTATTTATTTTGCCACCTATCTCAAATATTAGTATTAGAGTGACAATTACGCTAATTGTGTTTGTATTAAGCAGTATGCACGCATAAGTTTTAAGTCAAATATATGCATACTAAAATAAATAAGTATTAAATGAAATATAATATCAGGTGGAGAGGACAAATTACTTAGAGGCAACAAAACGTTGCCCGAAATCACCAAACATTATCAAGAAAGAAGTGTGAAGGTTTATAATTAAAATAAAAAGTTAATAATAATACAGTTACACAATATAATTTTATGATCTGAGATTGAAACATAACCGAATTTACATGTATATATTATGTATAAACTAAATCAATTAAAAGTAACGGCAAAAAATCTGCGAATCAGTCTTAATGATCCTTCGGAATATTTAATATATATTAGATAACGATGTGACGTAAATTTAAATTTAAAATCTGATACTCATAAATTTAATAGCCTGCTAGGCAATATTGGCAATAAAACCAAATTATAACGGATATTGGCAATGTGGTTTCCGTTATAAGATAAAAACAACCCTAAAACATTCCAATTAAAAACCCATTAACGACAGGATATACATGTTTAAATTAAGGTCGTGTTTTTATTTGTTCTTAATCTAACTTCTTCCTGAAAATATCAAATGCAAGATCTAATTCTTTCCAAATTAGTACCTACGTTCAATATGTATACGGTATGGATGTAGTTCGACTACAAAAGATATCAATAGAAACAATCAAAAGGGGTCAAAATGCTGCTTTACTTGATCTGATCATGCTTACTAGGAGTGAATCTTAAATTGGCCCCAGAGGAAACATAGAACAGATATTGCTAATATTATTCTATTTTATACTTTACGTTAAATTTCTTTTAAAACGATGGATGTTGCAAAACTAGAGCCTATTTAAGCTTTCTTTGGTTTGCTATGCACTACAACTACGTTTCTTTCTGCTTTTTCGGGAGCGTTACTGCAATACTATTGATTGTCTCACAACCTGTGTCTAATAGTGTAATATTTTAATATTAGAGATTTACTCAAGGAACAAACTGTACCTTGAAAAACCTTGATCAAAGACTGAATCATATTGTTATAAATAAACGCATTTAATTCAGCGATGTCCCTGATACAAAGCCAATAATAAAAATCATTACTTTTGATTATAATTTTGATATGATTCATTATCTAAAATGTATGCTTACGCATTGTCGGTTATCTTTTGGGCGTATTTACGATTACAACAGACCTTGAATTCAATCGACAAATTATTTAATTTAGTACTTAACAAGAAGTCCAGGAAATAGAGAAAGGTAATTCTGAATTTTCATTGATCAAAAATTTACCGGTAGTATTTTTTTAATGAAAAGTGTAATAATATTATCTGTAGAGATACATAGATTAAGGGAAAATACCGTATTTAAATAAGACAGTATTTTGAAAAACAAAGTAAAGCGAAATTAAGAATGTCTAAAAATCTAGTTGGTTTGTTTTAACTTGTATTTTTGGCATCTTTTTCGTGTTATAATAATGTTGAAATTTACAGACTTGTCTAAACTATTCTATTATAACCTTTACATTTATCAGTACAGTCTACAAGTATGTTTAAACTACTCTTAAGAATAAAAAATACAACGAGTATAGTAGTTAAAATATGCAACAAGTAGGTACAACGTAGGTATGCAGTCGTATCAGAAGCAAGTTCGCCGCATAACATGCAACTACTGACATTCGAGTAGCTCGTATCATTAAGGTTCCGTGTCAGTTCATTATTAACTTATCTTAGCTAATCTATGTCCCTTATTAAATTTGTCCTTATATAGGCTCTTCAGAAATTCCTTTTTTTTTAACTTTTTTTAGGCTATCTATCATTAAAATAAACGCATTGTAAGTTATATCGTTTAAGCTACTTATCTTGTTGTTTATTTTAAAATTAAATTTATTTGTTCAGTTATTATCCGGTTCAGCTTTGTTTACGATAACATACTATACAAGTTAACACGAAATTAATTCATGATTACGGTTGACTGCGAGAGAACACAAGAAATTAATGTTGTATCCACCCACGAAATAATAACTCTAGGGTTTGAATCAAAAGTAAACTGCTGATTAACCGCCATTACAGTGTATGCTATTTATAGAATCGCACAGAGATCACGTCTTTGTCTGCTGTAATGTAAATGATTATCAACCGCTCCATGTCTCGCGCTTAGTCCGTGTACACTGCCGATCAAAACAATGCATTACATAACCTAAAAATCGTTGACATAATAAGGCACTTACCAAAATGGGCTCTCTTAAAATTCGACATTATGATGCACAAATTTTCGGATGCACAATAATAAAAAATCACAATGAGAGGTTATAAACACGATTGTCTGTAAACGTCACGGCATTTTGACAGGTGACGATCTAAGTCACCGCCGCGGTGGCACGGCCGTCGAGTTAGGGACGCACGGGAGAGATCCCCGTGCGGTGATGTATTCTGTTGTCGAATGCCATAGTTTAGGAAGCAGTCGAGGAACGTAACTCGTCTTAGCTTCTCGCGGCCAATGAACGGCACGGCCCGATGCGCCAAGGTCACTGGAGGCAAAACCGGCAGTGCGCGCCTCCGACAGAGGGCACTACGCAAAGCAAACGACTAACACGAGCAACTTGTGTGCTGCCCGTATGGCAACTAAATACAAAACACTGTAAGTACGAACCGGCATGATGCGTCGATAAGCGGTATTATGGAATAAATAAAAACGCGACGCATTCTGAATGTGAATGAATGTGCAGGCAAACTTCGTAATTTTTATTCATTGTATTTATACCCACCTACCAGTTGTTTTATTTATCTTTTATACTATTCTATTAATACATTCATTTTGCTAAAGAGCTGAGTAAACATACTAATAAAACGATATAATATTGGCATTAAAATTATTACTAATGGCGGTAGGTAGGTAGGTATATAACTTCCAAACTTGGAATGATTAGTTATTAATCAAGCTAGACAATTACGTACTCGTGTACCTAATGTAAATTAATGTAGTTAATTATATCCAAATACCTACAAGTATGCGTCGTACCTATTCGGTACTTGGAATTGTAAATTTTAAATATGTATACGTATCTAAGTAAATGCTTACCCAAACATTTGTAAAAGTTATTGCATTACCATTTACTATTATGTAAGTAAGTATGTTACTTAAATAAGTCACATTTATTTTAGAGTTTCTTGAATTTTGTCCATAATACGAATTGTTGAAGTACGATCCTAATCTAAAACGTTGTATCTATTGCAATATTTTTGATAACCAAAATTTTTATTTTTAAAGATAGATCTCTGGCAGCCAAGCATTTGCATGTCTACACAAGCATATTTTCTTTGTGCACACGTTGCTAAAGAAAATCTAACTATTACAATGTACTTAGGTACAATTTTATGATATGCCATACTCAAATCTAATGGAGTCGGCCTTTTACACCGTACCATACCATGACCGTGCTAGGAGTGCTAGGACCGTGCTATGAACGTGTGCCCACTACACCGTACCATACCATGACCGTGCTATGAACGTGTCAGACAAAAAAGTATACTTTGTATTAAAACGTATGAGACCGTGCACACTAGACCGTTCCGTAACCGGCCAGTACCGTCGTCGTTGTGTTACTTTATGTGCCTGATGCAGTTCTAAACACAATCATGGTATAGTATGGTGTAGTGGGCAGACTCTTTAATGCTACAATATTGTTGTTACGTAGATAATTTCTTTGATCCTTATTCGCTCCACACTGTCGCCAAGTGTTACCTAGTCGTGAAATTAACATATCTCAGATTTTTTTTAGATTTTATACATTTTCTGTCTAATACTTTAGACTTGCTAAGCACCAGGTTATAGGTAGGTAGGTGCGTACTTACTTACCAAGATACTCCATGGACATTAACTAAATATTAAAAATAAAATTACAACAGTCTCGTTCATAATGATGTGCTCGCACAGGTTCATAAAATTAAAATACAATTTAGCAAACTTCTAGTAAATTACTATACCTATGCTTCATATCATTCGTTGTAAAATGTTATAGACTGACATCACTTTTACATTATTAGGTAAACTTTAGTAGGTTTTTTTTCTCCGGGACTAGAGTTTGAGCCTTCTATAACAAACATGAAATTATCGAACGCATCCAGACTTAACAGATTATTTTTCAATCGCACAAATCTTCCGCGGGATCAAGGATGATTTTGTATAAAATTTTCCTTTAACCGTCTGGCCAAGGGCTAAAAATACATTTATTGTTTCCAATTTATTCGTTCCTAATTATAAAGCCGGATTATGTAATAAACAGATTTTATCTCTGCAAGAAGAAGAGACATTGATATTATAAAACTTTTATTAGGCCAAGTTTCAATCCGTGACCAAGTCCTGTCTCTTTAGTAAGGACTTACGCTAAAAGTTATGAATTTGGTAGTTTTAATTCTGGTTTTGTCTGTGGTAGCATTATTATACTAAGTAGTATATAGAGTTATTTTTATTTCTTTCTTTATCGTTAATTTTGTATAAAACTAGCTTACTTTTGTGTGTGTTTGGCTATGCGTCCATTGTTGGAGTCCATTGTTATTTTTTAGAAACTTAACATCAAACAAAGTCATACCTACTAGGATATTTCTACAAGAAACGATATTTGTCGCTACTTTAGCTACTCGACGCTAGATGTCACTGTTAACAATAACTTTTCATATAATCAATTTCCGATTAATTATTTGTATGAGTAACTACGTTCATTGCACAGAGTTCATTGTCATAAATTCAACTTTAGGGACAACTATAAGTTGTTTTGTAAAACTCAACTGACCCTACGTTCTTAGAACGAAATGGAATTCAATACACCAATACAACACCAACAATTTATAGTACGCTAACTCGAATTTTAGGAAAATTCATTTTTTACGCTAAAGTGCTTAAAATGTGCTTTTTTATTTGTAATAAAAAAATCATAAATTAATATACAAAAATAACGAAGTTACAAATTTTATACAACGTTAAGTACAGGTAATTTTTAGAATCGCTCGATTTAGTTTACGCTAACTTCACTTGTCGGTTAGGGTGTCGCAAAAAAGGTCCCGACACTTAAAAAATTTTTCATCGGTTTTGTATGGCGCTAAAACTTAAAAAAAATTTGTCAAAATAAAATTGATGTAAATATTATTTTTTTATCGTATAAATTGATGTAAAATAATACTAAAACCTCTCTTGCACTTTTGGCGTAATACCTACGGATCACCGGCAAAACGCGATCAAAAATGTCTCGACGGATCGATTTTGTATGGAGCTGGGACTTAGAATTTTTTTTCATATTTTTGATTTCACGTAGTATCGGAAGAAGGGTCCGACACTTAAAAATTTTGATCGATTTTGTATGAAAACTGGACTCGTAAAATTTTTTAAATTTTTGATTTCACGGAAGAACGGACCCTTCTTCCGTGAAATCAAAAATTTGAAAAATTTTACACGTCATTTTATATGAAGCTGGGACTTAAAATAATTTTGATGAAATCGAGTTTTTTTTACCCCGACTCGGATAGGGCAGGTTAGAAGGCTAAAGGCGGGAGCTATTAGCTCCCGCCTTAGCCTTCCTGGTTTTTTTTTAAAGCACCCAGAGTGAGGAGCCCCGCGAAGCGGGGCACCGTCAAGACATTTTTGATCGCGTTTTGCCGGTGATCCGTAGGTATTACGCCAAAAGTGCAAGAGAAGTTTTAGTATTATTTAACATCAATCTATACGATAAAATAATAAAATTTACATCAATTATTTTTGACAAAGTTTTTTAAGTCTCAGCTCCATACAAAACCGATGAAAATTTTTCTAAGTTCAAAATCGAAAAAAAACCTCTTTTTTTCTAAATTTCGAGTCTTTTGTAACTACTTTATAATTAAATTAAATTAAATAAATCTTTATTTCGGACATAATCCATATTTTACAAACATTTTGTACACACATAAAAACAAAAATTACAAAAACTTTTAAAAAAAAACACATTACTTACAAAATTTGTAAACCAATAAAGGTTTTCAAAATATTGCTGTCTTGTTTATCAGCTATAACTTTTAGGATGCTGTTAGTGCTACTCCGGACTCTGTTGAGTAAAGATGTGATCCGTTTACGTAAGATAGCATGGAAGCCGTCCACCCTGGCTTCCGCAAACATACCAGAGGCACTACAAAATCGGGGCAGCCCCAACAACATCCTAAATCCATTGTTGTACTGGACACGCAGGGCACTGAGCGACCTCTGCGTATACCTGAACCACAGGCTGCACGTGTAGAAAGTCTGACAGTAAGCTTTAAATAGTGTGACTTTAACTTGATCACTACAACGTGCAAACCTGCGAGCCAGCATATTGCTTCTAACCGCCAATGCCCTACGTTCCCTTTCTATATCTACCTGGTCGTCAAGGCCTTCAGTAACATAATGCCCTAGGTATTTAAATTGATGGACTCGTTTTAACTGAGTACCATTTAATTTTATTGCAGGCACATTTGTTGGACATTTACCGGAGGCCCTGAAAACCATGTACTCACTTTTCTTACAGTTATATATTAAACCATGCTCATAGCTATACTTTTCACATATGGCTAGCAACTGTCTCATTGCACTCACAGTTGGGGCCAGCAGCACCATGTCATCCGCGTAGCTAAAGTTATTCATAGAAACATTGTCGATCCAGCATCCTACTCTAGTGCTGCTGAGCCCAACTATAAGCTCATTCACGTACAAGTTGAAAAGCTTGGGGGAACTTAAACCACCTTGTCTCACTCCACATTCCAACCTGTACGCTTCAGAGAAGTTATTCGCCCACCTAACATAGTTTTCCTGGTGCCGATACCAGAACTGAAAGATACGTTGCACCTGTGTAGGCACTCCAGTCTTTTTGAGTTTATCCCATAATACATCATTATGACACGAGGTCAAAAGCCTTGGAGAGGTCAAGGAAACATGCAACCACAGGTGTACTTCTATCAGTATAGTATTGAACAGTGTGTTTGAGACTCAGAACTGCACTTTCAGTAGAAAGTCCGGCGCGAAAACCGAACTGAGCGTCATGAATATGAAGGTGTTTATCAAGTTCGGCGTCAAGCACACTGTCTAACACCTTAGCCACAATTGTTGCTAAAGATATTGGCCGGTAGTTATACTTATCAGACAAATCACCGGTCCTGTTCTTTACAATAGGTACTACAACCGTTTTCATAAGTTCCATGGGCAGGTACGAGTGATTCAGACACAATGTGAAGAACATGGCGAGCACACGGGGCAGATGAGCGCCAGCGTATTTTAAATGCTCAATACTGAGCCCATCATGACCTGGTGACTTGCCCCTAGCCATACTATTTACAATTTTACATATTTGTTTAGCAGATACATTAAACAAGTCACCAGTCATGGTGGGTCCAGGATCTCCAGATGATGGACCAAGCGGGGAGTTAGTAGTAAAATGTTCTCTAAACAGTTCAGCTATATCTCTGCTATCACTCACCCCACCCACGCTTACAGGGAGACCAGGCTTATGGTTTAGGTGGTTAGTCGCTTTCCAAAAGTCACTAAAATTCTTAGATGATCGACATTCTGAAATAATTTCCATTTTTATTTGTTCTTTATTATTTTGGCACCATTTTAAACTATTTTTAAATTTTCTACGGCTATCACACATCTCCTAATACACTATACCGGATTGTGGCCTATCCTGAGAAACCCAAAATAAATACTTAAGTCTAGCCTCCCTATGCGCTCCACTAACATGCTTATTCCACCCTTCAATTAAGCTCAATTATTCCTACACGCGGACATTTTTTTCTTCAATGCATTTATTAGTCAGCCGCCTTTTCCTCAATACATTTAATAGGTATCTCATTATCGATCCACATCATCATAAACAAGTTATTCCAGTCCACTCAGACCTGTTCCTTCCCGAGCGCATCAAAAGCTAATGGATTCAATTTTTGGATATCTAAATGAGTATTTTATATGGATATGCCATAAAAAGCAAATAATTCTGCGAATAATAATTTGGTTTGTTTTTTTTTTATTATAATTGACTGAACATAATGTAATCTAATTAAGAATTTTTATGCAAATTTAAAAGCAGGATTATTGCAAAGACTCGATTGATTTGTCAAACTGCAAAAATCCATAGGCTTTCAAAGTTTTTTATCTAAAAACAACAATTTGCAATGTAATTTTTAATGCAAAACAAGTTTGACAAACAGTACTATTTTAGTTTTTATCATGTCGATTAGGGAGTCTGTTATTTTTAAAAAGGAAAAATATTATAGTTAATTGAATACTTGATGATCAAATTAAAATATAATAAAAATAATGTTTAAATTATTTAAACATACTAATGAAATATTAATATTTTTTTCTTGGTGTTTTTCGAGTCATCATCGTTACTATTGATTTTATGTATGAATGAGTACATAATCGTGACATTAAAAAGACCCATATCTGGTTTGTTAACTAATTTCTCACGTCCAGAAGAATAGAATATAGTGAAATAACAGGGCTATGGGATATAACAGCTTGTGTTTTCTGTTTTCTTCCTTCACCCAAGGAGACGGATTCCAACAGGTGTAATATAAACTAAAACTAATTTAAAAAGAAAACAAGCATAATTTTTAAAATTTTATTTAAAAATAAATTATCGTAGTACAACTTGCACCAATAACAACGAAATTTTGGTTTGAACAACATGAAACCGTAACGTTCGCTCAAAGCATGTACCAACTAATTCAAATTGCGCTCTACAAATACAAAAAATTATAAACTAATGCGGTGCCAAAGTTTTTTTATCTAAATTAATATTATTACATTTATAACTAACTTCATTCGTGTAAAACTTATTATCGTGAACAACTTAAAATGTACCTCTGCCTTTGCTAGAGGGACACTGATTAATTATAACAGTCATTATTGTTAATTGTTGGGGTTTTCAAATGGGAATTTAACTTCAAATTCTATTTGTTTGCTTAGTTTTCAACATAGTGGTGACGAAGTAAGAATACAATGTTTTCACCACCCTATCCATCTCACCCAATACAAAAATGTTGGCTAAAGGCGCGTTTCCATTAAGTATGCAAGTGCTTGCATACATGTATGACTTGTTGTATTGACTTGAATTGCATACCAGTTGCAACTTGTTTGCAAGTTGTTGTTTCCACTATACAATTTGCATGCAACAAACTTGCATAATGGAAACGCGCCTTAAAGAAAAGTTAATAGATATTTTATCTACCTAACCAGCAAGTTACTAAGCCAAGTCAATTTCCGTCATTGGAGGAGTTGTGGGGCGTTTTTGGGGTGATATTTTGATACACATTTTGAAATTGATATACCGCTAACATTAAAGCGCAATACACACACATAAAGTTAAATTAATTATAAAAAGAAACTTAGCTTAGAACTGAACAAAAGAACAAATACGCCATTGCGTCATGAATTACAATATCGGTCAAAGGCACGGTATAAAATAGTATGAGTATTATCTTACAATACTATTTGATTGTATCGAAAATTATACGTAAAAGGATATCACCTATTTTACAAAAAAAAAAAAAACATTATCATCAACTTTGTAATAAAATTCTCATGCTCTTATTCAATTAAAGCGAAGCATTTTAAATACGTTTTTTGTAAAAATGCGTTTTTTTTCTTCATTATAAAACGTTTTAGTCTCAGTCGCTTTATGAGTTAGCAAAGTGTATTACAACTATTTAAATATATTTGCCTAAAATCACATAGCAGACACACAATTATAATATAAAACAATAATTATTATAATTAATTAATTTACAGTGCTAATCATAACCATTCTTTCTAGGATCATCATTACCTACATTTTTTTTTCAATCTAGTTTATAAAGTAAATAGTATTGCTTACAATTTGACCTAAATTCTATAAACGGCATTTTTTTTCATAAATAATAAGAAATTAATCAATTCAAGGTGCTATCTATAACATGCTTACTACAGGCAATTCCGTAAAGGATAGTGTTATTTTCAACACGTGTTTATAAGAGATAAGCTCTATAAGGATGCCTAAAATTTTGTAATACATTCGTGGATCACAGAGTCCCTATTAATTGAAATAGGACTCTTTTGAATGCCGTTTCTTACATATTTTGTATCGTAATCGATTTCATCGAGCCACAAATTAAAATTAAATCCACATTGATGATTAAACTCATCTTTCGTCTTAGTTTAAAATATTATACAAGATAGAGCCGAAATGTTTTAATCGAAATTTAGCTTCTTAATTGACTGCATTATTTAAGAAACGATTAATTTTCACGTTTCATTTTATTGCCATGACAATAAGACCTTTTTACCTATTAACTATTTAATTTGATTATATACAATTTTCAAAGTCTACAGTTGCAATATTCTTACGCTAAGGTAGCATAAGTATTTATGTATAAACGGCAGATTAACACGCTTAACTTTATTTTGCTTGACGTTTCGGCACAGGTTCCACAAGCCCGAGGTTTCAAGCAGATTGAGACCACGGTCGGTGTAACCTGTGCCGAAATGTCGAGCGAAATAAAAGTATGTAACATGCTTAATCTACCGATGTAATACATAATTTATAATCCCGCAACGCGATATTTAAAAATAATTTCCAAGGTACCATATTATTCAAAGATAAATCTGTGTAAGTGTTCATACATTTTTTAAAGTTTTTAAATTAATTATAAAATAGTAGTAGCACAGTGTATTTTTTAGCTTTAGCGAAGTGTATGTATTAAATTAAATCATTGTACTGTGATAAGCTTAAAAAAGTTTTTTTTTGTCTGATGTAATAACGACATAATTGCTTAAAAGTTATTTCTTTGTTGCTTTGATAAATTGAATATTAATTATAATTTGGAGCTTCAGTTACGCCCTTTTTGATTCATCATCATAACAGCCAATAGGCTGTTATGATGATGAATCAAAAAGTCCCACATTTATTAATGTCCCACTGAAGGGACGGGCCTCCTCCCCGTGACGGAGGGATACTTACTCCCTTGTTGATTATCATCTTTTTATTGTCGATATAATAATAAAAGTCAAATGTAGCCAGTGATAAATTTTGTCTAAGCTTTCGTATAATTAAAATAAATATAATTAACTATATTTTACATGTCATATTAGTTCTAATCATGTTAGGTAAGTACTAAAACCGCTCAAAACATATATTTAAGAAAATTTAAATTAAGAAAAACTGCAATAGCCCTAATGTCAGGCATTTTACGATCTGTCAAAAGCGTTTGACATGGTTTATCAGGCAAAAAGATTTTAAAATCTTTCTGTCGATGTTAATTTAATTCATCAGCAATAAAATGATAATCATCAAAGAATATTTTATATATCTCTTTTAATACATTAATTCAATTGGCATACGGTTATTACGTTTGGACCTACACCAATTTCCCTGAACTCATAAATCATCTCATGTTTTTCCGTTATTGAACTTGGCTTCAATCCAATTTAGTAGGAAAAATTACTCGATAGTTAATTAGTCGTAAAATTTTAGAGTGCCTTTTGAGGTTTTAGTAAGTAAATATAATTTATGATGTAAAATTTAAAATGCTTTAATGGGTGAATGGTATTTATTTCAACTGCTTTGCCAAACCTTTCGATGCTTGCGTGCCTTACTTGAATTTATTTAAAACGATCAGCACCATCTTTGATGCCATAGCAATCTATTTTATTAGGATTACTAGACATTTATTGTTAAGGTTGTGTTTTTTATTATTATTTTTGTAGCTAGCGTTTAGATAGCCGAATCAGTAAGGCATCTATCATATTTAAACAATAATTTGTCAGCAAAAGTAGTACTTCTGATATACCGATATACCTTTCTATATTATCATGGATAACCCTTCAACTCTTTAACACCAATCTTCGTATTATCAAAGCAACCAAAGATCACAATCACTTAATGAAATATTACGTTAACTTCTTCACAATAGTTGTAGCATTTTCTACACATTTGGGTATATATTACTTGCGTTATTCCAATTGTTTATACATGTCTTCAATTTGTGGTTTGAAATAGCTTCGTATTTCTGGCCGCTTCGCCTTCATTGTAGGTGTTAGTAGGCCGTTTTGTACTGAGAATGGATCCGGGTGTAGGTATATGTCTTTTACCTGTTGACAATTACGAAATTGTATTAAAAAACGGTAAACTAGAAACACAGGATGGAACTACAATACTGGAAGTCTCTTGAATTTTCTTTTCGAGGCCTCAATGAAGCCTCTTATTACTGACATTGAGAAATAATGTCACCGTGTGGTTAAGGTACTTCACACCAATATTTATCCTATTTACTACAGTTATATATCTCAAAGAAGCAACAAACGAAGACACCCAGACTTACAAACTGTCACATTTTCAATATTAATAGGACGAACAGAAATAAGACAATCTTGACTTCAGACAATCTTGAGTTTATATTTTGAATGTGATTCAAAGCAGGGAAATGGTTAACAATTTTAATTTCAGTGTTTTTGGTGATATCCAAATAAAATAAGGATATCGGATAATAAACTGTTTTTTTTTTTAAACTCAGTTCTAGCTATCATCTGCAATTTTCTGAGGGTTTTTCAAACAAATGTGTCTAAAATCTCTTATAATTCATAATAATTCATAATTTCTTTATTTGCAAAAACATGGTATTAATTTGTTATCTGAGGTATTGTCTAATACCATAAACGCATTCTATTTTAATAATATTTATCTAGTTCCTACTTTGATGAAGTAAAATAACATTTTTAATGTTAAAAAATCAAACCTGGCAAATGTGTCTAAAATTCAATGAAATTTAAATTAAGGTAGGTATATGAATCAAATAAACGGGATATCTAAAATACATTTAAGATAATAATATCTTCGCTTAGATATTATTATCTTGCTAGTGTAAACCAAGGATTATTTTTACTTACTTGTTCGAAAGTTTTAAGTCCAGCCGTCCGTCCCCACTGCAGCATATCGTCCAAAATCATCTTCTTAACTCGTGGATCTTCACAAAGCGCTGAGAAAGTACCCTTGATGCCGTTCTCTAGCGCCCAGCACTTTACTACGTCCACATCAGGGACTATTACTGCTACTACGCATGACTGGAATTAATTTTATAATACTTTTAGTAATTTGAAAATAAACAAAATGTATGTTAGTGTAATAACTTTTAAAACCTTAATATACTCGTACATCAAAACATTGGATTTTACTTTCGTCTTCTTAGAAAATAAAGCTTAAAGAAAATTTTTTTTAATCAAGCTTGGTTTACCGGAGAAGGTAGCTACTTCAATATGATTGGTTTTTACTGTGCACCTATAGTAATAAGTTAGTAACATTCATATTGCCAGAAATAAAACAACGCGTAATATGTCAAGCAAAGTGTCAAATTTACTGAGTAAATTTCATCATCATAATATTAGATAAGATGTCCACAAAGGCCTTATCCAAATAATAATAATCCTCACACAATCACACAACGCCATCTAGTACCAAACTAAGCTAAGCTTGTACTATGGGTACTAGACAACGGATAAACATGCTTAAATACTTTTTTGTTGTAAATACATACATTATACATAGAAAACACCCAGACCAATGCAAACAATCATGTTCATGCACACAAAGATTTGCATTGAGCGGGAATCGAACCCGAGTATACCGACTGCGCCACAGAGGTCGTCAAATGGACTCAGTATATTTATTATGCAAATATTATCCAACCAAACATGATTTATATCACAGTTATATCAAATTATGTATTTATTCATACCTTCAAAGACTCGCCATGCACGAACACTTGTTCAATATATTGACTTCTAATGTAAAGGTTTTCTATTTTCTCAGGAACTATGTATTCACCTTGTGAAAGTTTGAAAATGTGTTTTCTTCTGTCTATTATCTTTAGTGTACCATTCTGTAAATAATAATTACAAGCATGTTAAAATGACTACAGTAGCTTGAAAATATTATCACTCAATACAAAGTGGTGTTAGTTTTTTTTTATATTATAAGGAAATATATATTATCAATGTTTCTGATCATTGATATAGGCTTCTTCAAATATTTTCCTTTTACTATGCTATCTCTTCTTAATCCATCTTTTGCTATATTTCCACAATAAGGAGCATAATATATTTTAAACTCCCCGTCATGCCTTTTTATCTTTCACCTTATGTGCAGCAGGAGATAAATTACTTATTTAATAAATAAGCAAACCAAGTTAGCGCCTATACCGCGTTAATGTTTCGTTAACATATAATATTTATAATCATAAAACGGGAGCACTTCTTCTTACATAACATTTCAACTCTTATCATCGGAACTCCGAAAATGTGTCTCATACAATTTAGAGTCATAATGATCATTCTTCATAAGAAAATATAAAATAAATATTCAAATTAAAAATACTTAACTGCAACTCATAATATCACTAATCATAAATTTCATTTTTACATATATTTGTTTTAATACATTTGTTTATACTAATGATCGAAAGTCATAATAGTCCCTATACATACGAGTAAATATGCTATTCATAAATTTGTTTTATTCCAATATTCGTTTGTAATACATCTTTATTCTAAGTGAGTTATAAGTTAAATAAGATACTAACAGGTAACCATTTGCCGACATCCCCAGTGTGATGCCAGCCGTCATTGTCGATGGCTTCACGAGTCTTGTCCGGCTCCTTGAAGTACCCCTTGAATACATTAGCACCTTGCACACACACTTCACCCTGGCCCTGCGACGCGTAGTACTCCATTTCTGGCACATCCACTAACTGGAAACAAATATAAATATATTTATTAAATAAGCTACTTACATCATCATCATAGCAGCCTCCTCCCGTGACGTAGGGATACTTGGCCTAGTAATACCACGCTGACCAGACGGATTGGTATAGGGTTTAATTTCAAGTTTTCCTAATTTTTACTTCGTAAAGATAATATTTACGGTTAGTCCCTTAGTCGGTTTTTACGACACCCATGGGATGACATGGTGGTGACATATTGTATTCTTACTCCGTCACCACACGAACAACAGAACTACTTACATGTAAAGTAGTTAATTACTAAATAGGTAGGTCACACGTCGATACCTCAAAGGTAAATAGTTACATTATATACCAAATTAAATCGTGTGAATACCCGTTTAGTTAACAATAATACATAGGTAGGTCACAGTACTTAATAACTAAACATATTTATGTTGATGTAGGTCACACAAAAATTTAAATAAATATTAGAAATTACATAAATTTATTCTAAACCGTTACAAGTAAATGTTTTTGTATTTATTTACATCTACAATTTAAAATATTAAGGTTAGATGCATTATTCGGTGGCATACTTTAACGACCTTCAAGAGAGTTCTTGTCTGTTTGATGTGACGATATCTACTAAGTTTTTTTCTATTACAGTATCCTAAATTATCTAAAGTTTCCAGGTTAGAGCTACACTATCTCTCTCTCCACAACGTCTTGAAAAGGGGGTAGAAGTCGTGAAGAAAAATAGAACTGTTTTAAATAATAAGATAAAAACCGCAGACACGCGCAAAAGTTTGAAGAAGTCCTATGCACAGATCTTTTAGTTCATAATATGTTATGGTGTTAAATACCGAGATACGTATTCACATAATGTGCACACTAGTATGTTGGTGAACTAGGTAACTGAAATAAAACAACAATACTGAGTACTGAACTGCAGGTTCTCGATGACAAAGTAGAAGACTATCAAAGCCCATCGAAGCCCCCTTATTTATTTAAACGTCAAAGTATATATATAACGTGCGGTAACGAAACCATATCGAGATGCAACTCGTTTGGTTCCGCGCCCTCTAGTGTAATGACTATCCGTCATTAACATACCGCCCGCCAAGGACATTATTGACAGAATGTCCTTCACAAACTCATTAATAATATATAATAATTATGAACTAAAATATATGTAGCTAAACAATAGCTTGTCCTATTTTATTGAACTATGTTACAAATTGATAATATTCTATGAACTCATAAAACACTAAAACAAGTTGTTGAACTTAACTATACCTATCAATGTACATTTGGTACTGTGTACATTATGAACTGAAAACTGGACTAATCTGTATTTAAAAATAGTAACACAATTATTTACAGAATGTCCTTAATGAACTCATTACAAGATATAATAGTTAAAAAACTAAAATGTAGCTAAACAATAGCTTGTCCTATTTTATTGAACTAAAATAACAAATCGTAATATTCAATGAACTAAAAAAAAAACATTAAAACAAGTTGTTGAACTAAAGTATACCTATCTAACAATGTTTAAGTAATGTTTACATCATGTACTAAAATATGAACTAACCTGTTTTTTAAAAACAATAATACAATATATTTGTTCTTTAATTCTACTTGACATAGTTTGTTCTCTTTATTGTACTTCATTATGATCTACTACTAACAGGCTGGTATAATACATAATTTGAAAGTTGACCTTTTAATGATGGATAATTTAGAATGGACAGTGACCACACGGGTGATATTATTATCACTAGGATGTTTATTTAATATACGTCCTAACAGAGGAAACTTATCGTCTCCTTTTAACTCTCATTATATTTTTATCATCCAGGTATGGACATAGTGCCTTTAATGTACTTGATTTTGATTGTAAATAACTAGTCTTTTTGTTCTATCTGTTCATATTCTGTTGCAAATATATCCTTCTGTGTTCTTCTTGTGCAACATTGTAATGCTGCGTCATTCTACTTCTTGAAAATGTGTACTGTGATATGTTTTGTTGTCCTATAAAAATCTTCAAAACTAAGCAACTATTCGAACAAGCCTATATAACGAATAGTATTTCTCGAATAATGTAAAATCTGAAACTAAAGCGACGTAAGCTTTTTCTACATCTGCACTGTAAACAGATTTCTTGTACTTTACGTATTTAATTTGGTTGCTCTTTATAGGTATAATTTTATGTTTTTTGTACTGTTTTGATTATATTTTGTTCTTTCTTTGTTGTTCTTATGTAGCTTCGTTTGTCCTAATTGATCTAGTTCCATTATAATAAATTATTCTATAATTTCTTTGTCATCATCAATCTATTTCTACTTTCCGGTCGATTGTGTGATGAGGTATGTATATACTGCTTTGTTCTTAACATCTTTTCTTTCTGATCTAATTTGTCCTAGATGTAAATATTTATTTATTACTTGTGAGTACTGTTTATTTAATTCCTTGTTGCTTTGTGATTTTCTTTTTTGATCTTTGAACCTTTGAACACCAATAGCACGTGAATTGTCCGACAAAAATGAATGTCCTTTATCCTTAAAAGGTGATCTGACAACATACCTGGCGCTGCTGTCTCTTGTGTTTGTCACAGAATATAGTTCTTTGCATTTCTTCTCCTCAGGGATACGTATTGTACTATAATTACTTTGTTCTTTGATGTTCCTTAATTTCTTAATTACGTTATCTTTATTGACCTTAGCATGTGTTACATTTAAATGAATTCTTTGACCTTTATTTTCTTTCTCTGTTAACTTATTTGAGCTGTGAACTGAATCTGACTTATTGATGGTAGCTAAGCATGACACTATTGGCGCAGTATTGTCATCATAACTAAGACTATCGTTAGTCGGCTTAGCAGTTGAACTGTTTTCAGTATTACTCTTAGACTCTCGATTGTAATGCAGCAGTGAGTGGTGACGTTTCTGGCAAATCCTACAGGTGGAAGGTTTTCTACAATTATACGTCGTATGGTTACTGCCCAAGCAATTAAAACAAATATGACCTTTTGTCACAAATGCACGTCTTGCATCGACGGACTGCTTTGCAAATTGTTTACAAAAACATAACTTGTGGGACTCTGAGCAATACTCACATCGTATATTTGTTGAACTGGTAGCTAGCATTACTTTTATGGAATCAGAGTGTGTACTAACATGAGGTTTGTTGACCTGCTGAACTGTTGTCCTCGTTGGCTCTAAACATTCCAAGGCACGAAAACGATTTTCAAGGAAAGCTTTAAATTGAGAAAATGTTGGTAAGTCATTATTAGTATCATCGGTGCCAATACTAAGTTCCCATTGTTTGCGCGTTTCGTTGTCTAACTTAAATGTAACAATGTGAATAATAATAACATCCCATGTGCTCACGTTAATGTCCAAATTAGTAAGTGCATTCAAACAATCACATGTTGTGTCGAGTAATTCCTTTAGAGAGGAAGCCGATTCATTGTATATGCGTTTTTGGCCAAATAATCTTTTTAGAATACAATTAGATAAGTACTTCTTGTTATTGTAACGTTTTTGTAACTGATCCCAACACTGTATATAATTAGAATCAGTTACCGGAGTGTGGCGTATCAGCTGCTCTGCTTCTCCAGAGAGGTGACTTTTTAAATAATGCAGCCTTTGCACATTATCTAAAGTATTGTTATTATGGACTAGAGATGTAAATAAGTCGTGAAAGGTAGTCCATTCCGCATATTTTCCAGAAAAGGTTGGAATGGATATCTTTGGTAGTTTCACAAATGTGGAACTACTAGGAGAAGAGTTTTCTTTCTCTTGAACTGTATTCTTAACCACACACAATTTATTGTGTGTAGATTTTATTAAACTTTTATAAGTAATGTATGTGTCCTCTGTTGTGTCATAAACATCACTGATCTTTTGTTCTAATTCACCTAACTTGTAAAGACCGTGAAGTTTAGTGTTTGTATCTTTAAACAATACCCAATCATTTTCTAATAATTCTTGTTTAGTTTCTATAAACTCTAGAGTTAACCTGTCCTTACCACATTTCTTAAAATTAGTTAACCCTTTATATATTACATTTTGTTGATCTTTTAAAATATTAATTAAACCCTCCATTGTTGTTATTTGAATTTACAAGAATGTATGAAGTAGTTAAAATTGATAATAACAATGCAAAAATGTTATTTTAAAGCGAAACTATTTATTAAATTGTTGATATCAAAATTTAAAATGTCAAATTTAAAATGTCAAATTTGACTGAAATATTTGCAAATTTTCTAAGTTTTTTACAAAACCTAAAAAAATTACAAGTGTTTTGACAATCTGACAGAAATTGGGCATAGGTTCCCCGTTCCGTCGTTTTTTTAGAAACTATTCTAAGTCCTTAAAACTAACACTGTTCTACAACTAAATTATTCTAAGTCCAAGATTCTTCTAGAAATTTCTAAGTTATTTTCCTCTTGTAAATAAGGTTCAAATTAACCTTTGACTTTTTTGGTCTATTAATAAATAATTGTACTCACAATTGACACTTCACTCTTACACTTTTTTATGCTTCGGTGGCGCCCTCCTTAGGCGACCAGTTGAACTGCGTTTTGCGTCAATTGAACTCTTGTGTTCTTTGGCTCTGGAGCGCCCTCCTTGGCCAATTGTTGAACTAAGCGCTGCTTACTGCCTTGTCCGCTTGAGGGCGCAGCAATCGCTATTGCAGCGGGGGCCGTGTACTTTCACGGAAAATCACCTGAAACAATGTCAATCGAGATCCGGCTCGAAGGACCAATGTTAAATACCGAGATACGTATTCACATAATGTGCACACTAGTATGTTGGTGAACTAGGTAACTGAAATAAAACAACAATACTGAGTACTGAACTGCAGGTTCTCGATGACAAAGTAGAAGACTATCAAAGCCCATCGAAGCCCCCTTATTTATTTAAACGTCAAAGTATATATATAACGTGCGGTAACGAAACCATATCGAGATGCAACTCGTTTGGTTCCGCGCCCTCTAGTGTAATGACTATCCGTCATTAACATATGGTCATGAATTAAATAATGAACCTAATTATATTTTCACTTGTGTCATTAGTTTGTTCTACAAAAAATTTAGAAAAGTTTTATTTAGACCTTATTAATCCGAAGCAGAACCACATATATTGTAGTAGGCATAGTAGTCTATATATACATCCGGGGTAGGCAGAGACGTCGTTGACGTATAGTCTATACAGTAGAGTTTAATTATGCGTAGATATACGAGTTGTTTAATATTGCGAATGAGTTTATCCGTCCAATTACGTATCATCCGGATATGTAAAGCTTTATAACTACACATGACAAAATGTAAATCAAATTTTAATATTTCTAATGAAAATAAACTTGACAAACTACTAATAGAAGTTTACAGTAAACTTAAACACTAATCCGATGAAATATGATTTCAAAAGAACACGCAATAAAAACTTGTCAACATTATAGAAAGATTACGATTTCATATCTCTATAAATCTAGCTGTCATCGTATTTATCACAAGGTCAATAACAGCGGCATAGGCTTAAAGTACTTTTAAATAGATTTTTTTCATCACAGAAACCACGGAATCACGGAAATCCCTATAAATACGCAGTCATCAATCTCTGTAGAATAAACAGCTTAAATGCTGAAAGCACTCCTCAATGATTCTTGAATTTAACGACTGTTTGTCAAAGTGAGTAATGCTTTTGGTGGCTGCCAATAAATGCGTAAAAGAGTTTCATTTATTGGCGTAATAAGTTTGCTTAATGTGTTTATGTAACCGTTAATCGGATACATAACAACTAATTAACCAATAATTTTTTATAATTTTGATATTTTTTTAACGCACCTAACGTGCAAAGGGCTTATTGCCCATTGCCTGATATGTGCTGATATCGACATACCAGACAATCTCAGCGTGGTAATCAAACGGCACACTACACTTTATTCTAATATGCTTGTAATAAACCGTCTGATATTCTCCATTCCATTATCTGGCTCATATACAATAGCACATGTTTCTCTTTGTCAATATACAATAAATTTGTGGTCTGAATCTGTATGATGACTGACTTTATATACAGGGAGACTTAAAGAACAACTAATGATGAGGAAAACTTGATACAAAACGAAATACCAGCATGACTGGTTGTTCGGTTTCGCTCTTTACAAAGAGAGTACAACGGCAAACGTAGTGTAGGACACCCCCCAGCTAGGTGGACCGACGATCTCAAAAGGTCTCTGGGTCGGACTGAATGCGAAAGGCGCAGGACCGAGTTCTGTGGCGCGTGTTGGGAGAGGCCGATGTTCAGCAATGGACTGCGATAGGCTTGTTGATTGATTGATTGAAAGAGAGCACTTACATAGCCGGTCGCTGCAGTGGAACATACATGATTGCTATGACGACGATAATAAAATACAGGAGTACACTACAGTAAAACGTTTATGGCCTGATATAAAGGAATGACGAGATTTATTTTTTAAAATAACTTCAATTATTATGAACACGCACTTATGACGCAAAACTGCTACAGAAATATAATGTACCGTTTTTAGCCCACTTACTACGAGAACCTTGTGAATGAATCAACCGTTATTCAAGATCACATTTTATATTATGTAATTGTTTCACATAGCTGAGAAGCAGAAGTAGTTTTAATATGTTGCTTTAATTATGTAAAAAATAATTATAATTAGTTTAAACAACGGCAGTTAGCCGCATTTCACAATCTCCTTAATATAACATGGAGTGGTAACACCTTGTCTTCTACGTCATATAGATTCACGCCACACATCAATTGTGTTCAAAAAAGATACTTGGTATTATAATACCAAGTATCTTTTGATATATCATAAGAGCCAGATGATTAGAGGGAGATTAAAAGAGATGTCAGTACAAACATATTTATATTTTTATTAGTTAGCAAAGCATTGGCCATAATTGGCCATGGTTCGAAACATTTGGAAGTCAGCGGGACAGACCATTACCCAGAAGAGGTATTGATAGACGCTGACACTAACAATAAGTAACTAAATATGTAATGATGTAACTCACCTTCACTTTACAGCAAGCAACGGGAGGTCCAACATGTTCAGGGACATGATCGCCCTGAACGGTAAGAGTAACAGGTGCCGTACACTCTGTCTGACCGTAGCCTTCCACGATCTGTGAATATTCAGGAATACAAACTTTATTCATGGTTCCAAAATCACCCTATTTAGAGTTTCATACCTATTATGTTAAACTTAGGTTATATAAATTGTTTTATTTTAATACATTTGGGTGGCCTAACCCTTTTTGTCAGGTCCGGCTGCTAATGTTGGTATAGGTAGTTCTCATTTTAAACCCATTTTACACTGTGACGTAAAATACGAACACTATTTATTAAAAAATTATGCTTAAACAACATTTAATGTTGTTTAACCATATTTTTTAATGAGTTTTGAGCATAGCGGAATTCATTGATTGATCGTAAATTAAATAAACGATAATAAACTAATTATTTAATACAAAATACGGAGTAATATTATAAAGGGTATTGGGTTAGTGTCATGTTGTTTAGCTGTTATGGTACCAAAGTATTAAATTTCTTAAATGTTTATAGAAATAACTAGCGGCCAGTCCTGGCTTCGCACGGGAATTATTTTTCCGATTTTCTCTTGAAATTTTTCCTGAATTTTCTTTGCTATAAACCTCACGGAGCCTGAGACCTTTCCAACGAATGCAAAACCGTGGAAATCGGTTCGTGCGTTCTGGAGTTATAGCGTCAGGAAGGAAAACCCGACTTATTTTTATATAGTAGATTTAAAAAGACAATGTCCTAACATAGTTGACTGATATATGTACTGTTTCATCAAAACTTTTATTGACAGTTACAAAAGAACAACTAGGCCAATTTATCCCGTTATAAAGTAATAAAGCTTGGTTAAATTAAATTCCTTAATTCGCGTAAACAAAAGATTTGCTGCAAACTGAAAATCTTGAGGTCATTCACATCGAAGTAGGCGTGGCCATTAAACCAAATCAAGATACGCTACTCAACAATGTGACTCAGAACACAACAATAGATGTGAATGATTTTTTTTATAAAGTATAAGATGACCTAAATTGATAAAACCGGCAAAAAGTTTTGCAAGTTGATATTGATTGAGTTAAGTAAAAGAAAACATTGAAAAACGTGCCTATTGCATTTATTACAGTAGCTTTTCTATTGATGTGTCAGTACTCAGTACGTTCTCATTGTTGTGTGATGCAATAATGATCACTGTTAATGTATTATACATGTAAGTAATACTTTATCATGCACCCAGAAAAAAAATAGCCAAAGAACTGAAATTAAAATATTTCCCGAGTTTAGAACATGCTTTCAGGTGCTATGCTAAAGAAAAATATTAGGCTGAGAGTCGTCGGACTATCGTGAAAAATGGTTACAAATTTAAATTTCATTTGAATTTTAGTAAACAGGCGGTTCTCCGTGTGGTGTCGGAGTAAGAATACAATATGTCACCACCCCATCTCATCCCATAGGTGTCCTAAAAACCGACTAAGGGACTATCCGTAAATATTATCTTTACGAAATAAAAAGAAGGAAAACTTGAAATTAAACCCTATACCAAGACGTCCGACCAGCGTGGTTAGTAGGCCAAGTATCCCTCCGTCACGGGAGGTGGCCCGCCCCTGCAATGGGACATTAATGGGCTGTTATGATGAAACAGGCGGTTTATTAATACTAGAGGTACTGTCGGTACTTAGGTATTTTGGTATAAATATTATTCCTGCTCGTTGGGATATCTCATTTTATGATATAAAATAAGAGCAAAGCCGCTACAGAAATAGATGCGAATACTGTTGGCGGTTTTCCATACGGCTGGATAGTATGTGATAATATTATGTTCAAAGATAATATAATTAATGTAGTTATCTGTGTTAAAATTGTCACAAAGTAAATGGGAAGCAATTACAACAGCGATTTTTTTAAATGCATTGGTTTTATCTTCGCATATATTTTTGTTGTTTAACGAAAATAAACTTGGCATGAACCTGTATTGTATCATAGATGAGTTTTCGTTTAAATAAAGTTAATTAATAATACTTTGTTATCGTAACATATTTTAATGGTTTAATCTGTCAGTAATGAGTATTTCAAAACCAAATAAAATATATTATATTTTAAAGAAAAATAACATCTTCATCATCATCATATCAGCCTATAGACGCCCACTGCTGGACAAAGGCCTCATAATAACAAAATAATCAAAATATATGTTATTTTTTTATGTTATTTAACATAAAAATAACATAAAAAAATAACATAATAATAAAAAAATAAATCAAAATAACATCTTAATCTATGTTAATAGTAAGGTAGATCAAATTTTGAATATTATCAAGAGCACTTAAAAAGTTTGCGACGACATTGCTCACTAAATCGAAACAAAGCTTAAAAGATCTAACTTGTG
Source organism: Schrankia costaestrigalis (assembly GCA_905475405.1). Classification (NCBI taxonomy): domain Eukaryota; kingdom Metazoa; phylum Arthropoda; class Insecta; order Lepidoptera; family Erebidae; genus Schrankia; species Schrankia costaestrigalis. The sequence continues at coordinate 7,922,188 of FR997843.1, read as the reverse complement.
ATTAATTGATTGGATGCTTAACATCAGGCACGATAGAGTCATTCTGGTAGGCCAATTTAAAAAAAAAAATTATGAGCAGAAAACGAAGGATTAGATTCCTCACTTGCAACCTGGAATAGCGTACATGGGTAATTAAAGGGAGTACGCATTCACACAAATTTGGAATGTTGGTCATAAACTTGAGAAGTTTCCGGCTTGTTTTAAATATATTTTCTAGTCGTACGATATCATTTAGTATCTAAAGTACTTAGAATTACTAAGATAAAGTAAATTTCTGAATATTTTAAGGACCTACCTACAACGTTCAACAACTAACAGAAGAACAAAACGAGTTATTTGATTATAATATTTAGACGACATTAAAATGAACTTTTATGGTCATTAGAGTTGACAGTGACTGAATGACATATCATAAACCACCCCTAAAAACATTTTTTTTCGCAACCTTTAAGGCCGTGCAAAATGTAAAAAATAATGTCAAATCAGGAAGAAAGAATTTGGTGCGCAAAGATCATCACATCTTTCTATTATTCAAATTATTTACATATAAAATACGTACTTAATAAACCATAATAAAAATTAACCTACCAAACATCCCAGGGCACATCTTGCAAAAGTGAGAACATTGCCGGCGAGTGGTGCTGAGCCGACAACCATGATACGAAGGCGACCGCCCATACCTTCGCGAACTTTGCGGAATACCAACTTATCCCAAATTGAATCACCGCGAACTATCCCTCTGGAAATAGATTAATATTTATTAGAGACAATTAATTAATGATGAACTTATTTAAAGCGTTCACACGCGTATCACAATTTGTGATAGAAAAAGATGATTAAATATGTACATGTTACGGTACAAAATTTCTGTCAGTTATAAATCATACACCAAATTTCAGTTATTCAGGCATCATTGATATTTTTTAAAGGTATTTTGGTTTATTATGAAATGTCACTTTCAAGCCTTCGAATCGATTACATACTAAAGTATGTAATCAAATTATTATATTAATCATCATCAAATAAATTAAAAGACTTGGACTAAACCTTATTTTAATCTGAATATTTTACCTTTCCGTTACATAAAATAAAACGGTTAATTGTTTAAGCATACCTTTTAAGCTCTGATTCTTTAGCAGATAAAGCCATGTTAAACAGTAACTTTTTAATTTTGGAGCTGGATATTTCCGCTTGTGCTCTGTCGTAAAGCCTATTAAGCAGCCTTGGTACAGCGGGCATCATTGTTGGTTTCAGTGCAATGAGATCTTCACCTAATCGCCGGATATCACCGTTATAGAATCCAACTGCTCCTCCTACCATGTATAGAGCGTTCTGTAAAAGAAAATAAGTAATGAGACAAATAAAAAAAATTACTGTTTTTCTTGGCTTGTGGTCATCCCTGTACGCGTACGAACTTCAACTGTTGTGGGAATGTCGGATTCAAACGGACTAAAACTACACGTCAGTTTCTGTATAATCCCTCGAAAAGTTGGACCTCCTATAGTCAAAAAATATAGATCTATACTAATATTATAAAGAGGTAAAGTTTGTGACGTTTTGTGTTTGGGGCGTTATATAATCTCTGGATCTAATTAACCAATTTAAAAATTCTTTCTGTGTTGAATAGTCCATTTATCGGGGAGTGTCATAGGCTACATAGTATCATGCTATGACTAATTGCAGTGGAGCAGTAATGAAATATGTTTAAAAAAGGTACGCGTTATTTTCGCTTTTGCCGCCCAACGAAGTGGGCACGGGTAAGCTAGTAGTATATAAAGTGCCTTAACTGATAAAATTACAACAAAATGATGACACAACAAAACACGACAGGACAGTAAATTATAGCAACTTACTTCGCAACACCGCTCGAGCATATGCGCCAGAGGCAAGAAAGATATCATGACATCGTTCTTCATCGGCCTATGTTCACCTAGTTGCATGATCACACTGCACATCGATGCGACTACATTCTCGTGGGTCAACATAACGCCTTTAGGCGTACCTGTTGTACCTGATGTGTAGCAGATTGTGCATACGCTTTCTGGTTTCGGTGGCTGAAATATAATATTATTGTTTGTTTAAAGTGGGCTAGGAGTATATAAACAGCATTTAAAAATTTGGTTCTTGTTATAAAGTTTTACGTTACATTTTCATAAGGTTAAAAAACGCCACTGAAATCTATGGACATCAAACCAAAGTGTGCTCTCGCCACACACTTTGATTGTACCACCGATGGCATGGCACGTCAAAAATACTGCTTGTTGAATACAAAAAAAAATATGGTTCTAGTGTTTTTTTCGTTACTGACGTGACGCGTCAGAAAGTGTCAGGAAATATTTATTTTACATAATAGATAAATGTAAAGGGTTCGCTCTCGATGTTTAAAGGTGGCATATAAAACATTTAATTAAGCTTCAAATAAAAACTCACGATGCAAGGGTGATCTTTTTGAGCACCTTGAATTTCAACATCACTGAATTTAAGTATCTCTACACCTCGACTCTTTGCTCTTTGATGCGTAGAGGGTGAAACTTCTTTAATAGTTATTAGTTTTCTCAAACACCTAGGCGACTGATCGAGAAGTAGATTTGCTTTTTTATCGTCCTCACAAATAACTACTGACATTTCAGCTGAAACAAAAACGATCCAATATTAGTTTAAAGTTTAAGTTCATCATCATAACAGCCCATTAATGTCCCACTGCAGGGACGGGCCTCCTCCCGTGACATAGGGTTACTTGGCCTACTAATACCACGCTGGACGGACGGATTGGTATAGGGTTTAATTTCAAGATTTCCTTCTTTTTATTTCGTAAAGATAGTAGTTACGGTTATTCCCTTAGTCGGTTTTTACGACACCCATGGGATGAGATGGGGTGGTGGCATATTGTATTCTTTCTCCGTCACCACACAGAAAGTTCATAATGATCTGCAAATAAAATATCTTCTGTCGATTTATACTTACTTTGATTAACAATGAAGGCACATGCGTTAGCTCCTAAAGTATCATACAGAGGTACAATGACCATTGAATAGCAATATGCTGCTTGCTCTGTCATTACCCATTCTGCACAATTTTGTGAATAAATACCTGCAAAAATAATACAAATTGTACTAAAAGTTCAAAATAAACCTTATTCTTCGAAGTTCGGTAGGAAACTTAAACTTACCAACAAATGTATTTTGCCCTGGCTGTAGACCTTGGCATAAAAGACCAGAACCAAAGTTCTTCGCTCTTAGTAAAGTCTCGTTATATGTCTGCCATATATAAGGTTTATTTGGTCCCTCACGCCAACCAAGGCAGTTACCATTATCTGCAAATAAATAAAAAAACAATGCGTTTAGACACTATCACTACATAGCATAAAACAAAGTTCTATCGCTGTCTATCTTTAAAACTAAGGTACCTGCGGGTAACAAGAGCAGGTGGGTATCAAGAGCCGTTGCTTGAAAATGACACTTTTAATGATCACAGCACCCTACATTTACACATGCTTAAAAATGACCAATAGGAAAGCTAAGATCCGAGCTCGCGTCGTCGCACGATCATCAATCTTACCAGAAGCCACGAGTCAGTTGAGAGTGATAGACAACGCAGCTCCACTATAATTTTATCTTGCCAAAACAATTTTTTTTTTACCTAAAATACAGCCGTTTGTTCAAATCTTGTTAATTAATTGTGAATGTTATACAAATAGTGTGGGCTAGTGGAGATAAGTTATAAATTTTTATTAATAAATACAATACTTTTTACCGTTTTCAATTATGCTATTATCAGTGGCTAATACGGGCCACGCTCGAGGCGGGTACATAGGCCGGCCCTTATTATACATATAGAATGTAAATTAATTTTAACAAATTTCAATAGACTTCGTTATTTTAATACATACCATAGTTATTATTATTAAGCATGTATTTGTTATTATATGTTTTGTATCATAAATCATCCCTAATATCTTTAATTAACTTAAAAGTGTCCAAGTCGTTGATCTCGATAACAATAGGTTTTATAATAAGGATAAGAAGGGCCACATACGTGGCCTGTCTTATACCGTACTACTTATTTATAAAAAAAAAATGTTTTAGTTTTGTAATTTCCATAGATAATATTTAAAAAGTTACAAACTCATTGCTTACGTCTGTGATTATTTTGACGATATGTTATAGATAAAGGTTTTTATGACATGTTTTAGCTACGTTATTTTATTAAGAGCCATTGCTAGTTTTTCCTTTGATTAAGTAATGTTAAAAGCGTGATTTAATGCCAAATGATAATTAAAGTCAAATGAAACCGAAAAAAATATTTTTTCAATTGATTACTCTTTTAATATTTGAATTAAAATTTGGCCCTTATAAAACTACATACGTTTATTAAGGGCCAAAGAGAGGGTTTTTTAAAATCATGATTACTATGCCTAATTGAGATGAAAATACTTGTAATAGTACTTTCTGATGCAGATATTGAAATAAACATTACCATGATATTAAATATTTTATTATATTCCTTTATTTATAGAAATTATTTAGGTTTAGATTAAGGTGGCCCTTATTTACCGCAAGTACCTTACGCAACGGATTTTCAAGTGGTTTGTTTTAATAGACAAAGTGATTCAAAAGGAAGTTTTATATTTATAATACATGCATAATATTGTAGATTATTAGCATTCTACCCGCGCGAAGCCGGGGCCAGTCGCTAGTATAAATACATTTATCTTTAGTTATGAAGTTACATTGTGTTTTATTATTTTCAAGGAGATGCGCCGAGGGCAATGTTTCATCTAAGGTTAAAATTAGAAAAACCACTGTGTCATCTAGTCTAGTGGCACAAATTACTTTAACTGTATCTCGTGAACCAGTATATGATGTGAACAATATTTTGTAATACACGGGTATTATCATACTTATCGTTAACGAGCGGATATGTGGAGGGAAATGAGGTGTGTCTCATATTTGTACCTTGAGGCACTCCTTGCGATGCAATCAAAATTGTATTATTCTAGGACTACGAACGTAGTTAATTCAAAACATGACGGGATGTAAATTGCACAAGTCAAACTTTTATTTTCACTCAACTTAAAAAAAATAAGACGTGAGCATCAAGATGGCGGGACCAAGTCTTCAATTCAAAATATACCACATTAAGGTTTTTGTACTACATATGGTACTAATTGTACCCTCAACCACACATTTTTACCTCTAAATGTAAAGAAAGTATGCCTAAACTTACCTGAACCCGCCACTTTGATATCAAAGTGGATGGACCTCTTGCAGCGCTGCTCAGAGGCAGGAAACATATTATTATGTAGTACTAAATCCTTAAAATGGTACATTTTGAATCGGAGACTTGATCCTGCCATCTTGATGCTCACAACAAGACTATCTCGGTGGGAAAGTATTCGGGTATGCGGCTGCCGTGCCTAAAGTTGCGGGTTTAAATCAGATAAATATTTGTGTGATTCTCAAATGGTTTTATTGACCCTATCCTGTATGTTCCTTGTGTCCTTAACCTGTAAAAGTCCCTGCGACACAGGGCTCTATCTTTAGCACGGGAGTTGTCTAAGAAGAAAAACTTGTAGACTTACTTGATTCTTTTACGCCCCGTCGAAAGGTTTCGTAAAGTGTGCGTGTGTCTTCATGCAGGTAACGGAGGTAACGTCCATTTTTAGCATCTTTGTAGAATTTTGATACACGCACCATCTCAGGGCCCTGCAACAAAATAATTATTTTGTTACAAATAGTTTAGGGTTATCAATTATACCTGAAGGTACTAATATTACATAGTTTACCAATTTATTGGTTTGGTTGTAATCGCGTATAATATTAGGAACGATTAGTTTGTATTGACAAAATCTTTTATATCTAGTACATTTATCGATGATATTTGGTATACAAAACGGTGTGGTTAAATAGCCACGGATACAGTTTGTTAAGGAGGAAGAATATGCACACTATTTCTTAAAATGCCTATGGGCAAAAAAAAATTTGAAGAATCGCGGTATTGCAAGTATGTTCAACCCAAATGTCTCATATCAATTACATAAGTACAAAAACTACATAAATTATATTACATTCGAGCAACTGTTAACAGTTTAGTTAAACCACAAATCTGTGGCAGAAAATCTTTAGTGTCATTGTACTGAATCCTTTCAACATACAAGTAACTAATGATCTTTAATCTTATTAGCTTACTCATAGCCATTGTATTCATTATATTAGCCCATAAACTTCAGTGATGGAGGCAAACTAATAAGTAGTTTAGCCAGATAGTAAAGTAGTTTTGTTATGATTGCCTTTTTAAGCATGAAAGATTTTGGTTTAGCAATTAGACTCGGACTTTTTAAATCCTCAGCCCTGTAACCTTTTACACGCTGTAAAAAGAGATGACTACTCGCTGTCTACTAGCAGACATCGTTTAGATAGCTTGCAGTAGTCAGGATGTTAACTATACAAGAGGTATACGAAACCTAGCTTCAAGTTAATATATAAACTATGCCTTGATATGCCACCCTAAAGTTCACATATTAACTAAGCAAATTTTATAGGGTACAAGGAGTGTCGTATAAGTACGCTTTGAACCATCGGGAAAAGATCGAATCAATAACGAACAAATATGACACTTAAAAAGGAATAATATGCCAAAATATCCTAATGCAAGCAAGACACCGTTAACCTAATGACATACTTTATAAGCTAACTCCGAATATTGACTCCGAGCAAAGCACTCTTACATGTTACGGTATATTATTATTACAGTTTGCACACAATGATAAATGGAACACCGAACGGGTCAAAGACTCTTGTGAGAAAAAAATAATATACTGTTTGACGATTAAATCGAGGACCCGTAAAATGTTATGTCATTAAGTTGTAACAGTGTATAATTTTATGAAGTTTTGAGTCATAAATTCTAACCGTTAGTCTTTTTAATTGATGAAAAAAAAAAGGAAAAGTGGTGAATATTAAATGAACTGAATCATAGGAATAATTACGTGGGAAGTAAGAACTATTATAATCATTAAAATCTTCAGTCGTTTCATTTCAGTGTTATGACAAATCTAAATCTTTGTATTGCTTGTTTACTGTCCAGTGTAATATTAAATATATATTTATAACTTCTAGACATAACATGAAAATGTGAAAAGAGGCCCTGATTTCAATGAACTTCAACAACTCACGCAATACTTTTCTACGTAACATAATTTCAGTAGTAAGTAACTATGACACTGATTAAATAAAATAGTCAGGACTGGCAGATACAATATTAGAAATTAGATTTAGTAGAAAAAACGAAAGACATAATGCAACATGATCTTGAATTTGAACGTACAAGGTCAGTAGGAAATTGGTCACGCGATGCCAACTGAAAAATGTGCCGGTTTTGTGACCGAGTATTTATAACATACGATATGACACAACACACACTCACTCACATACGAGTATAGTATGCTGTTTTTAATTTGTGATATTTGTTGTTCTTCTCAGTGTGGTGACGGAGTAAGAATACAATATGTCACCACCCCATCTCATCCCATGGGTGTCGTAAAAACCGACTAAGGAACTATCCGTGAAAATTATCTTTACGAAATAAAAAGAAGGAAAACTTGAAATTAAACCCTATATCAATCCGTCTGGCCAGCGTGGTATTAGAAGGCCAAGTATCCCTCCGTCATGGGAGGAGGCCCGTCCCTGCAGTGGGACATTAATGGGTTGTTATTTTAAAGTTATATCAAGGGTTATATTTTTAGACAAATGAAGAAGCATTTAGCCAGACAGGCAAGATGATGACGAGCGACGGAGTGAAATTGTTTTTTTTTAGGTACTACCATTCGTTGCTTTCATTTCATTCGTGTTTTCCATCGGGTATAGTCTATTATCAATTCGACTTCATAAGTAAGTATTATAATTATGAAAGTAAAGAGACGCTATGTGTGTGACACTAACTAACTATTAACTAAACTATTGTAAAATGACATTTGCTTTATTAGGTCATAAGTTACATAATTATGTTTTTCTTTTATAATCAAACATAATTTGACTATAAAATTGATTAGTTTTACATTACAAATTATCAAAACAAATTAAAAGCTTTTCCATAAGCATGATGCGTAACAGAAACACATTATAAATACCACAGGAAAGCCCTGACGAGGGCGTGACGAGATAACTACTCGAATTTTCTGGGCAAATGCCATGTCTTCAAAATAGTTGACATTGTAGACAAGTTTAGCTAGCAACTATTTCCGCGCAAATCTTCAATGGTCGCGTCTGCGCTGCCTCTTAGTGCAATAAACTGGACATAGTACTTCAGTAATAACTCTAAATCTCTTCTGCCTTAACTGAGAGTTTAACTGTAAATATTTTGTAACTGTATACGTAAAATTCTTTTTATGTTACCAAGAAAGGCAACGTTTATGTTAAGGGTAAAATTATGGATTGTAGATTTTTGAACTTTAGAGTAACTACAAAATGCAATACTAATTTTAGTTTTAGCTGTCGTAACTGTTAACAATAATGTTCTCTCTTTTCATTAATTATGAAAAGTATTCTATTTCTGCACTCTCTTGCAGTCATGGTGAGAAACTATTCACTATTAAAACACTGTTTTTTTTTACTCATTCCCGATATTATAGTTTATAAATATTATAAACATAGAACTAAAGACGATTTATAAACACTTATAAATAAACATATACTTATTTATATGTAAGACGTGCTTAAACTTAATATTTAAGTCTGTATACGGTATAACTCAAAATAACAACTAACAATATGAAAGTAAAATTAGAACGTTGACATTGTTACTAAAGATTTATATGGGTATTTACATATACTTTACCTACTTAATAAATCAACGTTGAACTGTAGACAAGCGATGCGATGTATCGAACAGTGATTCCGTAATATTAGCATTTGCTTTTAACAGCATTAGCTTAAATTATTTAAAAATGTATGCAAATAATCGATGTTTTTAAATTGCCTGAGTAAACATCATAAATTAACGCAAAAGCAGTTTTATATTTTCTTTTTTCCTATTAAATTCATTTAGTTTAAAACAACAAAGTTATAACTTATTGACGTCAATTTATTCTACTTAACCCAAGTTAAAATACTTTAAAGGTTTACTAAACTTTACCACTGCCTTCTATGCGGTAGATAAGAAACGACGCAACAAACTCCACTGCGGCATAATTCCAGAGGGCCAATTTACAATAAATAATTCCTTAAAACCAAATGCAGAGAACGTGAAAATTTCATACTTGTGAGCTTTGCCAAGTGTTTTATAATTTAATTTTCAAAAAGGCCTTTGTAAATTTAATGTGAATTGATTGCTTTAAAGTTAATGGTAATGATTTGCATTAAGATTTCACCAAAGCCATGATAGACTTTGCCAAATAGTAAAATACGAGTACCACTTACGCTGTTCATAAAACGAAGACTTTATGTACTAGGTTTAATTTTAGGAATGTCTCTTTTAGAATATTCACTAAAGGGTATCAACCTAATTATCGATTAGTGACAAAGTCACTCAATTAGCGTTACAAGATTCTGGCGTAGGATCAACTATGTCACGGGATCGTTGATAAATCACTTTTTTACACTTGCGTATTATGTTGACGAACATACAGTACTTGGTAAGTATGCATAAGTTCCGCATCGCCGAGTAAGATATCAATAGTATGGTCTTATTAGCGTTCTGCGTGATAGTAGAAATTTAAACACTATCATTTTCACGTCTTGAGAAAAACATTTCGCAAAAAGATATCGCTATTCAATATTGACCGGGGGTAGAATCATATTTTAAGCACAAGTAGTAATATTTCTATTACAATCTTAGTTAGAAGTTTACCTTATTATGATCCAAAATTAATTAATTCCATAATTTAAACAGAATTACTGTGGCTTAATGTACGTAAATCACGTATTATGAATCTAGACTTTGAAGGCATTTTCAGATTCGTCAGCCTAGGAGAGGCTGATTCAATTAATTTTATGTACCTTATTATATAAAGCAACAGTGTAAAAAGAGAGAAATACTAAAAAGCAATGTTTACTGACATTTCTTGTGGCCTTTCGTCATCGTATAAAAATACATTTATTTTATTAAGATTTTAGTGTTTCCTGTAACAACATTTTCCTGTGGTCTGTTAAATGATCTCGACATTTCTTGAATTCTAGAAGACCATTAAATAAATATATTTAGACGTACTTAAAAGTTTTTATTTTAGCTTGGCTTCCAGCTAAAAGTGGCGAGAATTAGTATTGAAACGATTCATCTTGCAAAAGTTTTACAAAAATTCGTTAAACATTATTTTATATTTAACATAGTAAGTAATTAAAAAAAAAGTTTTTTTTGTTAGCTAGGTAATATATAAACTCGGTATAAAACAAAAACCATAAGGTAAGAATCGCGGTATAATATTGTCAATACTTATTTTCTCTTTGGGTATAATAGCTATTCGCAGGCAAAAATAGAAATAGTTTTAAATAACATTAGAAACCATTATTCTCGTTTATTTTAAATTTGACTGACTGTCTAATCTCGTGACTGCTTTGTCTGCCAAAAAATCTATTACTAAAGACCCTTATTATAAATGATTCACATATTTCAGTAGGTACTCATAATCGTTAAACTAACAAAAATAAAAGCTCTAAAATTTTATGTCAAATTAAATAAAGGTAACGATAAGGTAAGATACCTAGATGGTATCTATTTACAGGTACAAGACTTCTAAACTAATAATATAGAGAAGTAAAGTTTGTGTGTTTGTGAGTTTTTGACATTGTAGGGGGTAATCTCTAGATCTAGTAAACCGTTTTTAAAAAATATTTCTGTGTTGAATAGTCCATTTATCGTAGGATATAAAGCATCACGCTATAACTAATAGAAGTGGAGCAGCAATGAAAAGCAATATTTAAAGGAATTACAATAAGTTCTGTGGAATTCCAAACGCCGCCCGTGGTTGCAATTGGTATTTAATCATTCTATTTCCTTACCTTTCCATAAACAAACGCTTATTATACATGGAACTATAAAATTGGGAGATAAAACAACTTATTGGAAATGGTACGTAGGAACAAAGGCCTGAACATTAACATTTATTATCTGTTTGAGCAATAGTGCAAGTTCACTTCTATTCGTAGAGTTAACAGAATAGTTGTAAAGCCTAAATTGACAAATGAAATCATTGTAAAAATCAGGTCTTTAAAACAGTAGCAAATACTAATTTTGACAGCAAATTTTATGCCACATTAAACGTTTACCTAAAGGGCAACTATATCTTTACCTACAATTTTATAACATTTTGTTGCTGTATTTAAAACTTTATTTTATTACCTTTTTATATTTATATTTGTTACGTAAACAAATTAAGAGCCACAGACACTATCATTATGTATCATAATTTATGTGTTTTATACTTAAATCACGTTTTTACGAAATGCAAGACATGGAGTGCAAATATAGCATCAATAAAAACTCATATTGGCACACAACAGGCAAAAATATATTGTACTTTATAATTGGGTAATAAAAAAAACAAACTCTCGTTGCACTAGTAACTGCAGTACCTACTACCTACACGAGGTCGTGGGACCTGATTGTTCCTTTACCTAAAGGTAATAAAATAAAAGAGAAAAGCCGTACGAGACGTTTAACAGTATCATTACCTAAGTAACAACTAATAAAAACTCTGAGTACCACTGTACTTACAGCTCTTAATGTAAATAAGATGTCACAACATCCAATATGAAATTAAGTCATCAACATTACATCTGCTAATACATGTTTACTGCTGGATATCGGACTCTTCGAAAAAAGTCCACTCTACACGGTACCTATTTACGGAAATTAATAATAATGTGATCGGTATTTTAATTGTACTATCTGAAAGATTTCTTTAAGTTCGATAATATACTTGATTTCGAGAAGCACTGTTGATTTGAAATCCACTCTTAAGAACAGATTTAAAGATATAACCCTTAACATCTTATAAACAGGATAAGACAAACTTGACAGAGTTACAGATTTAGTTTTAGACGGTGCCCTTGAATTTACAAGTTCAGCCAGTAAAGAAATTAGTAATTTGTCACTATTCATAAACGCGTCACTTGTTCCAGAAAATTAACGAAACTATGTGTTTCACCTGTTAAATGTTCAATTGCATGTTAATTACTTTTATGTATAAAGACCTTATTTAAATATTATTTTTATATGAGCATTAAATATTAAAAGCATAATAATATCAGCAATATAAACTCTAGGGCACTTACGTGCTGTGCTTATAGCTTTTTAATTTCCACAAATAAGATTACTTTTAATATCTTTAAGTGTTCGAATAATTATAATCAACATAAGGTAAGATTTTAAATTTTATTTTATTTTATTTAAGTCCCGTGTTACGTGAACATAACTTTTTACAAATCACTGTTCGAATAATTATAATCAACATAAGGTAAGATTTTAAATTTTATTTTATTTTATTTAAGTCCCGTGTTACGTGAACATTACTTTTTACAAATCATGCCTTCACCATACCTACATATAAAACTACTAATAGGATTAAATATAAGCAGATCAAAGAAAGTTAAGTTAATTAAAATTAAGTTTCTTCTGCTAGCTACATAATACGAAAATGAATAGTTTCCTTCTAATTTTAATAGTAACAGGCAAGTGTATACATAATTCATATTATTCGCGTTAATATTATGATATTATATTAAGACTTCATTAACATGAAACCCATAACATAACTAATAATTTATGTTGGTGTGCTAAGCAGTATTTTTAAAGTTACATAATATTCTAAAGCTTATTTTGCGACAAAAGCATTTTTTAAACGGAATTACACTGAATTTGAACTTGAAAATGATAAAACAAATATTTTATGATTATCTAATTGAACATAACAGATTAATTTAGAACTATCTCGATTAATATAATATCTATAAATATAATGTAGTATGTTGTTTCTATTTTAATTGTAAATACTTCCACGTATCTGTGGTACTGGGACATGTAGATGATATGAAGCTCTGCCAAATGCCGCAGAGTTTGAATGCCGCTTAGCATTTAACAATGATGTGACCTTTACTATTCGCATATCAGCACAACACAACTGCTACTCAATTTTAGAAAAATAGTTAATGAAAAGCTGTACCTCACTATTTCTCTGCTTCACTAAAACTTTTTGAAATTAGACATTAAGGCATTTTATTGTCGTCATTTTTATGAAAACACTTACTTTAAGAGATTCAGATTGATCTGTAAGTTTAATCGGGGCACGAATTGGAGAGACCCCAACGCAGCAGTCGCAACAAGCCATTTTTACCACAAACTGTTTTTATCACACAAAAAATGCACTATTTTATTTTTAAAATCTTTTTAATTGCGCAATCATCGCCACAATTTAATGTTTAAATCGGATCACAGTTTGTTGAGCTCACTTCATTTTTTAAAGTTCCTTTAGTATCCTTGAATGAATGGATGGTTGCTATTAATCGTTTTGGCCGAGACACTCCGACAAAGTTAGCGAACGCCCCGTCACTTTCGCTAGAGATTTTTGGTAACTGACAGCAGAGCAGCGGGCAGGGCAGCTCGTGGTACAATGAGTTAAAAATATCGCTCGAAGATGCGCTCTGCCAACTCTAGATCGTCAGTAGTTGGTTGATATAAGGACTTGAACTTTGATATCAAATTAAAGAGGGAAGCCCTACCGTCATCATTTTGTATATCATTTTTGTTTAGATTTGACTACACCGATTTAAATGTCAGTTTTAGTATGATTTATTTCCAATAAAAAAAATAGTATAATATAATCATTGCGTCATGTGCATCTATTTATAAATGACGTTTTATTTTGTATTTCATAAACTATAGATATTACGTATATTTTTATCGATCAACGACCTCATTATAAAGTCATCGCCAGCCAGACAAAAGAACACAATCTATATCAGTATCATATAATCAGAGATAGTTCAGGTTACTTACCTACAGCTGTTTAGAATATCGATATAACTACGACTCAAGTGTATTATTGCTATGTATGAAAAATAATATAATATGACTGATTGACCAAAGTAATCCTTTACGTATTAGGTAAATTTACACCGAACAATTTCATGTAAATTACGCAGAACCTAGTATCAAACGAATTTCACATCTTCAACCCATTAAAGTTTCAAGGCGCTAGGCGACAAAGTAGAATATAATTAAATATTTAATAATAATCCCCCGGATTAAACGCTCCGTGTGGTGACATAGTAGAGTACATGATGTTACATTCATAGCCATCTTTAAAACCGACTAAAAGAAAGTTGGCACATAATATCTATACAAAAAGAAAAGAAAAAGAACTACACATGAAAATCAATACTATTCTATCCAGCCAGCGTGATATAATTTTGTAGGTTAAGGTGCCCTCAGTCACGTAAGAAATAACAAACGATGTATTTAAAACAGCATGTGATCAATATGTCCCCTAGGGTACATTCAAATGATATTATACGCAAGCTTGTAGTACGTTTTAGATAACAACTGGTGAGTCTTGTTTACTAATAACACACAGCATGGTAAATATTGTTCTAAGTAGTAAATCAGCAGACCTTTGCCAGAACATCGTAATCTAATATGTCACACAATAGTCACGAGAAGCAACTAGCTGCCAGACATAGTAATAAAATGTCAGATAGCTTAAGTATGCGGATTCCTATGCAAGTGATGTGGTATTTTATAGCTATTGCTAGAAAATGGGTCAAGGCACATGACTCCTTAGATAATGCCAAAATTCTGACTTTTCTTTAGATTGGCAATAGTGATTACAGTAAGTAATACATCTGAGATAATAATCCTTTTTAGTATGATCTTTAAAAGTTAAGTTCCTACCTACCTAATTAAGAACGTTAGAGCTCAGACTTCAGACATATTCAGTTAAACTAATATTGTGAAATGTATCTTGGAAAAAGGAAGTCTTTATTCATTGTAGTTGTAGTTATTTATAATTTTCCAAACAGTAAAAAATACTTGATTTAAAAAAAATATGGCTATAAACCTATAATAAGGACATTGCTATGCAGACGCTACACAATTTAACTAGTAAAAGAAAAATATACAAATGCAATTATCATATTGTATTCACGTAATGGCTAACGCAGACCTGGACAGCATGGCAAAGTATTTTAATTTTTACTAATGGAAATTCAACCGTACTGTTACAGAAATACGACATAAATTGCTATGTTTTAAAATGATGCCGCGGCATTGAAAGGGATTTTTCTGTCTTGCAACATTGTATCACTACATTGATACAGCATCTATTAATACAAGCATGTGACAGTAGACTTGCAGTACAATTGATGGTAATATGAAACAGATAAACTTTGATGATTGCCAAGTAGATTTTAACTGTGATGTTGACTATTTTATTGTCAATCCAACTAATATTTATGAAATAAAGACTTGTGTGGAAATTAACTATAGCCATTATCTACGTGTAATATATGTATTTACCTATATTTTTGACATTAATGTGGCAAATTAATTTTGTGGCGAATGAACAACAACACTTATAAACACGTTTTAAAGTTTTTAGTTAGGGATGAATGTTTGTTACACTTTCACGAAAAAACTACTGAATAGATTTTTAATAAACTTTACAATAACATATCTTATATGTTAGTAAAGACATAGGTTACAATTTGAATGAAGATATTGTATGAACATACATACTTGCATAAATTCACGCCTTATCCCGTCCGGGGTAGGCAGAGACGACTGAACGCCACTTGTCACGATCCTAGCAAACAGATTCAGCCTCGTCCACATTCATTAAGCGAGTCATACATGCGCGTCGGTTAGGAGTGCTCTTTATTTGTCTCTTCTCCAATAATATGCAACCTATCTGGTCAACATATGTTTTCTGGGGCCTACCCGCACCGACTAGCCCTTTCACACTAGCCTTGTATACTTGTTTCGTCAAACGCTCATCGTTCATTCTCTGAATTTGATCCAATCAACGCAACATTCCTTCCTCGATCTTGGTCACTATATTATCTTATATTGTATGAATTGTTCGAAATACCCAAACGAAGTTCCATGGACCAACAAGTTTTTTTTTGTATATTATATTGTTACTGACCGTTTCAAGGAGGCTCTGTTCGTGTAGTGTGACGAGAGGCTTCTCTGGTTTTGGCCTCGTGCTCAAGTAGAAGGCCGAGGCAGCCGCTACGCCTGTCAGGGCAAGTGCCCCGGCAGAACCTCCGACCATCCATAGGTACTGATCGATCTCGCTTACTGAAACAACAAATAAAAAATGTTATTATAGCTATATATTTTGATAAAATTGATTTTTTACTGTGATTCTTTTGCAAAGATTTCGCATGCTCTGTTAAAACACAGCAACAAGGTCTTAAAAATTAAATGACAATCTTTGTCCTTAAATGAACAACCTTAACTTTATTTTTCAATTATTCTTAAATTAAATTAACATTGTAAGGTTCTTTTTTTTTTAATTTCTTTTTGCTATGGAGCTGAATTAGCACGTTCAGAAGGCATCTATTCAAAATCTGTCAGACCTTAATTATTGTTTATCTAAAGTAGGCCGCGTTCACTTTGAACTAAACGCAGACTGCAGAGTTCAAAAATTGTAGCAAGTTCTTTACAATGTAGTTTTATACACTTATTTCCCTACTAAAAGTAAAAAATAACACTAGTCGGTAATTAAACTTGTATTTTTGATGATCAGAACAATTACAAATAATCTTGCAAGGTTGGCGATTAATAAATCGTTAAAGACAAATAAGGATATATGATAAAGGCAGAAATAAGACAACATAGTACCTATACAAAAGACCGATACTTTCGATAATGACCCGCCCGGATTCGACCTCCCTTGTCAATCTCAACAACGCTAATGAAGATTGAAGAAATATTAAAAAAACGAGAGAAAAATCACTAAATAACATGCAGCGGAAAAAGTACCTAGTAACAATATGTGAAGGATATAATTAAAAACAGGGGACATTGAACAACTTTTAATTTTGCAACATTTAAAAAGAGCATATTATTGACATATTAGTCTTGGTTCCCTCGATTCACCAAGTCGAAAAACATTGTATCCTGGCTACCTCTGTTTGCTATCCTAATAGATTCTCTGACAAGAAATTTAAAGTTGAGCGTGTCATAAAAATGAAGCTACTCACGAAAACTTTGCCTAATAATAGTCACTTTGCCAAATGTTCTAGCGAACTCAAACTTTATTCTAAGAGAACTGTTTCTTGCAGATTCTCATACGAAGATAGCTAAGGTCCTCAGCATAAGGAAATGTCAATAAAACAACTTTCATGCAAACGAGTAATAAGTAGTTCCTGAACTATAAGCAGCGCGCAGTCTAGCCAGTTTAGAAAGTGGAAACTGGGGAGCGCGTGCGCACACATCGCATTAGCGCATAGATTTCTCGGGATTCTCTCGCGCTTTCCACTGACATACTTTTACGCAAATAAACAACAACACATTATTTGTAAATATGATGCTGTTTCATTATTTGCTAGAAACTCTCTTAATTTAAAACGTATAATCCATAAAATGGAAACTCAATTACAATTTCTAGATGTACCTACTACTGAATATATAGCAAAACTTCAAATATTAGAGTAAGAACATTCGTATTGCATATCGCAAAAGTCAATGTTGTAATCGATGTTTCAATCATTAGAAGGGCTAAAATAATTTGAAGGTAACGTTTAAGGTCGCATTACTGACCTCGATACCTTGTCGTTTGTACAACTGACGGTACTAGACGATTTCAAAAGTGAGACCTTGATGATCTAATTTCCCCTCATTGAGCATTCAAAGGGCGTAACAAGCATGACGGTCCTTGAAAGGCCCTACACTACCATTTAAATCAAATCTGTAATCTTCGATATCCATTATTCTATTCAAAGCTAGTTCTTTCATGTTTGTTTTTGCAGGACGTAAAAAAACGTACTGATTCTAAAACTTCATTCTTACTAAGATATAAAGGTAGACATAGAATTGTGTATGTGAAGTGCCTATTTTAATGTTATGATAATACCATCTCCGTGTGAAGATATTATTATTATAATACTTAAGAATACACGGTGTCAGGCCCATACTTAGGCATGGGTTGGTCATAGTTTTTATTTCATGGGGAATTAACAAAATCATGAAAAATAATACTACTTACTAGTATTATTTACATTATTTACTGTGTGTACTACTTACTTAGTATTACGGAAACCAATACTTTTTAGTTAAAAACCAGGTACTTGTCTGGCTATTGTTTGTACACATTAAAAGAAATATATTAATTAGGTAATTTTAAAATTAAATATAAAAAAATAATCGTCATCTAAACTTACAACTGTTGCACTGGTTCCACCAGATGGTCTTTTCTCGTGTATTAGTTTCAGTCTTTTTCTTATTTTCAGTCTTCTTTAGTTTCTTTTGTATTTTAAGACATTTTTCCTTAACACTAAATTCAGTCTTTGTAGCACTCATGTCCACTTTGTCTTTTTTCACTTGAAAACCAAATTTTCCGCTTCCCATTTTTGTAATTTATATCACATAGCGTTTATAACACAATATATCACACCATATTATGTGCAAGTCCTGATCGTAATTATGTCGGCTAAATTGTTTAAAATGTTTACATTATTATTCTACTCTAAAAGTACATATCCAGCACTCGAATGTCGTAAAGATATTCGATATCGAATTATTTTGTTGCGGAATGAAACGGAATCCATAAAACTAAAAGGTTTTATAGAGTTATCTCGAAGAGGCTTTGGCCTTGTAGGGTTCATTAACACTGTCCAGTCGATAACTGAAATATAATCTAGCGTCTGATTCCAACGGTGGCTTATCTATTATAAGTTATTCCCATTCAAATGATTAGGTAGGTAATTTCATAAAACACGGTTATTCATAGCAATAGTCGATTGTGATATTATTTTAATAAGTATTTCTAATGATTTAAACTAACCAATTCTTCTTTAGCATTCTATAATTGGTATATTAAGAGAAATTTACAGAATTATTTACAGAACTATAACAACATCTACTTTAGGTAAAGTAAATGTATAAATACGATAATTGTAAGGGCAAATAACACATAAAAATACATTGTATGCAACTACAAGTACCTACATTTTTGTTTCCTAATGTATTAAACTGCATACGGAAGAGACTACTTAAAAGAACTACGAATATATCTGTCAATAAAATGTGTTTTTAAGGTTTTTTAAAATGTTGTTTTTTAATGTTGTTCAAAAATGGAATATTTAACATCAGAATCTTGCATAATTAAACGTCATCTCAGACAGCACTCGCTATAAAATCCTGTGCCCTCCCATAGACATTAACGACTGACGGTTCAATTACATAGAGTCCAGTGATACATAACGTGAAGCTATTAAAAAGTTTATGGTAATTTAAATTAGCTCGCGAATTGCCTTGAACATTATACATAATGTTTTCATTAGAACTTGAAATTGAACTACGCTTTGTAGGTAGAGAATATATAGATAATTCGCCGTCCCCAACGAACACTATGGTAAAAGCTATAACCATTTTTTTTATTATTGCATATTCGCTATCTACAGACTGTATTACATTACTCCAATTTTTTTTATGGCCCTGCGATTAATACTTTCCAAGATATTTAAAAAGTAATGATCTTTAAGTTATTGTTCCAGGAACACTTAGTAGACAATTTGAAACGATTATTACCGCAAAAGCGTATTACCAAATCTTTTGAATCAAAGTTGTACAGTAAGCTACTATTACCATACTGCTCGAGGGAAAAATGACAACGCCGTTGCCAGTAATCGTCAACACAATATCGTTCGGGTGAGAACTCGCATTCATATTTATCGCAATATGTTATTGCTCTCTCTCACACCATACGTGACAGATAGTATTAGCCTAATGCTTCATCCTTTAATCGCTATGCTGAAGAGAAGAAGCGTTAATACTCGTATTAATAAAAGGTAAAGGTACTATCAGAATAGGTAAAGTACATTTAAGTATTTTTGTTTTTTAATTAAGTGCTTGATCGGCACTTACCAGACAGTTATTTACTGTGGTTATGGTTTTTATTCTACTCAAGAAATTAGTACAATGCAAAAGAGTATGATTAATTCACGTGTTATAATTTTATATACTAATTATAACTTTTAAACTATCGCGTTTCATTATTATAAATATTATATAAACGGGCATTTTATTTTACTTGAAGTTTCGGCACAGGTTGCACTGCAAGCTGAATGGTGATGCGATTAGATTATTATTATCTACCCTCGTATCTTGAGATATTACTATAATGTCTCTACACACAACACTCACCGAATAGATGTTCTGTACGTTACCTGACCGTTCAGAAAAGGGAAGTTTTGTTTTTTAAATCACTGGATTCCACGTTGCTGACAATTAGAAACCGTCATCCCGGTTAAAGTTCCTAGGGGACTTTTTACTTCGATGGCCTCGCGCACAAGTCTTGAGTAATAGTGGCAATCGGTGGAGATTATGCGTGGCTTATGAAATTCTATCCAGTGATTAGCGCCAGCCTTCACCAGGTGTTCGGCGGCAATAATATATATAATAATATAAATATGGCAATAATAATATAAAAATACTTTACTGAGCGTACTATACTATTAACCTTGGCCTCCGGGGTGAATATAGTGCGTATAAAGAAGTGTTTTAACACCGAGCCAATCTTATCTGTTACGCCTTTCAGAGAAGGTAGGTACGCGTGTTGACTGTTCACTCTAGAATGTCTCTTCCTTTTTATTGGTCACTTTCGCGTATTCACCTTAAATCCATTATTCTTAAGTACTATGGTCCAGCTCTCGCTCCGGGTGCTCAGGGACACAGAGATCATATTATTATGTTCTGTTCTTCAATGATGTCATCACAGTTTGAAGGTGTCGCGGGTGGTGATGAGACGTTGCGTGTAAATACATGTCCGTGTGTGTAGGTTTACGGTAAGCACTGTGTGATATGGACCCATCTAGTCTTATGGCTAGTTTGACATCTAAGAAAGACAATAACCTGTCCGCCTCCATTTCGTACGTTAAACGCATCTTTAAATGGAGAGTATTAAGATGTGCAATATTTTGATCTACCTCCTGCTTGCTTCCTTTAACTATGCTAAAAATGTCATTAACATAACGTTTCCAAAGTCTGATAGTTTTTGGGCCAAGGCTCAGGCCTTCTCTTCAAAATGTTCTATCCAGAGATTAGCCAGTACGGGGGCTACTGAACTCTCCATTGCGACGTCATCAATCTGGAGGTAGTATTGAAATTGGAAAAGGAAGTAGTTGCCATCCAAGCAGTGTTTTAGAAGATCAACATAGTTGTGGGCCTTATCATTGTCACTTAGTTTGTCTCTAACTACCTCAACGCATTCTTTGATTGGAGAATTGGCGAAAAGGGATACTACATCAAAACTCACCATCAGTTCGTCAGGTTCCAATCGTAGATTCCTTGACGACTGGACAAAGTGGCGCGAACCCTTCACAAAAGACGGTGTTTTTCACAGGTGGCTGCAATACTGACGTAACGTACTTTGCAAGGTCGTAAATAGGAGAAGAGATTTGACTTACGATAGGCTGCAATGGTACGTTAGACTTATCGTCGCACCAATACTTAAGTGTCCAACCTCCATTTGCAACATTTTACACCAGAGACGTTTTATTGATTAGTTTAAGCAAATAATATGATTTTATCAAAGTTTTATATTAAAAAAATAGTTAACGTGTTTATGAAATGATATATTACAAATAATCATTAAAAAGACAAACAGTTATGTTTATTTTCACAATTTTTTATGGAGGTTGAGCAAATAAACACAAAACAAATTATGCAATTGGAGATAGACCACTACTGGAGTGGAGGTTGAGCATTTTGCATTCGAATATATTTAGTACTTAAGTGCCCTATAACCAAATACAGTGTGTTTGGGTATCGTGGTAAAAAAAATAACTACTTAACGGGCTATTTATTATTAAAAAAAACACAGAATTAAAAAAAAACACTGTTTGATATATATAAAATACAAAATACAATATTTTTTTGTTTTTGTACCGATACAAGATCGTTTACTTCGCCTGGTATTGTTACTGTTGTTATTATTATTTGTTTATGTTGTCTGATCCTATCAAAACCTTTTAAATTAGATATTCCATAAAGGCTTTGTCGTCAGCTTTCATATATTTGTAGGTACTTCTAATATATTTTATTTTATTTTCGGTTAGTGTCTGATTTGAATTAGTCCTTATTCGTCGTATTCTTCTTTCGTCGGATTCTTGATTCATCGTACGTAATGTCAACATAAAATGGAACTATGGTATTACCGTGACTCCACTTCTTTATTTCAATATGTACAATAAAAACGACATAAATTGAAAATAAAACGGTGATAAGATCATACCTATACGTATAAAAAATAATTAATATACCTACTGAGACTATTTAAAAAATTTAGAATGGATTTTTTTATGAAAATTAACCCTTTTTTGAGGATTCTTTATGTTTTCATAAGAAATTCTTTATTTTATGGGCTGTTCATTCCTCAACGGCGTAATTAGTTCTGATCTTCTCATCCAAAATAGGGAAGAAAATGCAAAGCAACGGACATAATAAAAATAGATGTACAATGTGAGCAATGGATCTGTGGCGAGTAAAAAATAGTATTAATCTTCTTATATCGAACACAAAGCGTAGGTATACGTAAACACAAAACTACCCATTTAATGCTAAGAAATTTACCCATTTAACAATTAGCAAACATGCAAGTAGCAGGTATATTTTGACAGTCACCGCACAAAAGCAATATTTTTTATTATTATATTAGTTATATTTTACAACCTTACGAAATGTTCGAAAGAATCTGTTCATTTATAGATACGTTACAATTTCATTTAAAGATTTAATTAAATCTGAAATTATAAAAATTAAATTTAAACATCCTGTACTATAAGTTAACGATACGCAGTGATAATCTACAAAGAAATGTTTACAAAAATACAAGTTACCGATTCTTTTCTATAGTTGTGACTATATTTTCCGATTTATATTTCGTCACGGACATTTGGGGTACTGTTTTCTGTTAAAATTAATACTTTTTTCTATATTTCGCGTTATTTTTTACTCAAATGCGTGCGAGCACCAGCTTCGTCACAAGAGAAATTAATGATGGCGGCGTATTGCGTCATCAAAATGCGATGTCGTGATTGGTTACCTGTGAGGAGATTGAATACTTAAGCACGCAATCGATGCTCGGATGCACGTTTGGTGTTTCTTTACGGACTTTGAGCAATTAAGCATGAAGTTTTAATTCTCTTGTGTTAGTTTACAAAAACTTAAATTCCTTATAAATAATATATTTTAAGTCCAAACAGCAAGTATTATATACCAACCGAACCGCAATTTGACCCTTAATAAAATTGCATTAAAAAGTGAAATTCGTCAAAATGGTCGGTTGAGCAAATAAGCATTCAGGCGACGTTATGTATTTTAGGTAGCCCATATAACTTAGGTGGCTAGTGCATTTTGGGTTTATTCAATCGTTCATACTCGTCTTCTGTGAAAAGGTCCATGATCTTGGATTAGTGATCGTATTTTTCGTGACACACTGGCCGTGGGGTTGTATGATACCAGTTTGTACACCTTATCATCACTTAGTAGTACCCCTATTTTACCGTAGTAATCAGTTGTGTTCATCACTACAGTGGGCTTGCCCTTAACAGCCTTAAGCACTAAAATTTCAGAAGTTCCTTGTACTCTTTTAGAGCTTGACGCTAAAATATAGAACGATCGCTAAAATACGCTTTGTTTTTTGTTGGATGTTATCTACTTTGGAGTAGATAATACTGACAAATTATTGGTATAATAATAAATATGGTACAATAATAACAAATATAATAACTATCTATTGTCTTCCTTTCATTAGCATTTTTTTTGTATGTAATTAACGCTTACTTACCTTAACGTCTGAAAAACGATTATCGAAGAAGCATGTTATATATCTTTACCGTCATTCTGATCGCAGTTAAATCATCGAATAAAATTGATAAAACATTTTACGAATACAAAGTACATTCAGATTTCCCTTCAACAATATCACAATGCACTATCACTATAGCAAGACTGTTTTGTGATTTCAGTCGAACACTATGGTAAAGTTAGTTTGCGTTAACATTCTCCTTAATATGGGTCGGTAATAGACATTTTCTTACTTTTCTTATATTAAATAAACATTTTTCTTAATAAATAACTCATAATCGGATGCACAAAAAAAACATCCTATTTTTGGTACCAGAAAGTTTTTCTTAAGTTGGTTAGTTTTTATGATATTTAGTTTTTATGCCCTCCTGTAAAATTGCCATTTTCCTATTACGGTTTTGTTCGTTGGGGACGGCGATATATCTCTATATAGTACCACGCTATTACTTATAGGAGTGGAGCAGTAGTGAAACATGTTTAAAAAAGAGACGCGTTTTTTTTGCCACTCAACGAAGTGGGCACGGGTCAGTTAGTAGGTAATAAGGTAATACTTATTATAATTCAGATCTATTTTAGTACATTGTTTGGTCACATTGATAGAATAGCTGACAGGAGTTTAAAATAATTGCGAATTTTAAAAAATGAGATTTTTTTACTGTTGCTAACAAACCAACAATCATGTTAAACTAAAACTCTTACTTAGGTTTTTTTTTTGATACAACAACATAATGTAACTCCGTATCTGAGTACTTTAGCAAACCTACTTTATACTTTTCAAAGTACGTGGCTTGAGACAAAGGATTCTAAATTCATCCGGCTTCACTTCGCTCGGTACAAAAGAGTCTTTAATCCTAACATTAAATGCGAGACGCTTTGCTGACCTATTAATAAAGTCATAGACTCTGGCTAAAGCCAGTCCGCCATATTTATCAGATTATGGGACACCTTGTGTTGATGAGTAGTCTCTAAAAAGGCAAGTAAGTTTTCCTTTTTCCTTTTTTAATATTGCCAAGTTTGGAATGATTCCATATAAAATACAATCCATGAATAAACATTTAATAAATCTCAAATCTAGTTGTTCGACCCGATGAACATTACAGAGAGCTCGTGGATTTATTCTTCGATAGTTGAAGATCACATATTTCAATTTCGTTATAACAACTACGTACGTGGGTAGTTTGGAATAAGCTAGAGCAGATACAAATGAAAAACAAAGAGAAATAGATGAGATTTATTCAGAGGATACGTAAACTGTACGTAAAACATTTAACAGTATTTTCCTGACACAAAAGTTAGATACTTTCAACGCTTGTGTTTCCTGATTATTGTTCCTTTCAAGCAAAAATGTGTAGAAGCTTCTGACAAAACGGACATAAAAATCACAACAAGTTTTTTAAAACATACTTTTTTCAAAATTTAATAGGTAGTGTTAATAAACGAATTATTATAAACTTAATAGAATTTGTCCATAATACCGTTGAAATTTGAATCTTACCAACGGTACTAATTCACTAGAATTTCGACGAAGTTAGAGAACGAAACACCTTTTGTTAACGACAACGTCAAAGGCGATATAAATCATATCATTTAAGACCTGACTTACTAAAGGAGGGTCTTAAATTACAGCACAACGAATACTAAACCGGCTCAGAAGCCGAAAACAGTGAAGTTAGTTTACATGCTAATTTCGTCACTATTATTCGTTACTTTCATGTTACTAATGTTTTGTAAATAATCTTTGTTTACGACATATTATAACACTTCTGTATTATTGCCTCAAAAATGAGACTATAAAATTTTGCATTGTACTTTTTGATGCGAGAAAAGTTAGTCTATAAATATTTAAGTCCGTTTTGATAATTTTACATTGTTTAACGTTACTTATTAGTAAAACTTGGGAGATTTCTTGTTAAGTTTTAATTCTTTAATAAAGTTACAGTTATTTAATGTAGCTATGACTGTTATAAACAAAATCCTATTCGCATTCTAATCGTGAAAGATGAATTCGTGGGCACCAGCTACTAATTTTATAATTTAAGCTACCGTTCTTCAATTTAAGACTGCAATAAACTAAATTAAATGTGTTGCAATATCCGCAAATAATTATGAGATTTGTAAATTAAATAACATATTTGTAGAGTTAAGGTGTCATGTCACATTCAAGGCTTGTTATATTGTATTACACCCACATTACGATGACGGTATTGGGTCGCTATGTGAATGGGGGCGACGTAAGTTTGTCACATTTCCTTTAACAAAATTCAAGCTTGATATAAAGAGAAAATAATAATACCTTTCTAGGAATCTCAAACAAAGCGTCTATATAGAAGCTTTATTGTTTATGGTGTTAAGTAAAAACCGCTTGATTATGAAAAGAAAAAGATTCAAGGTAATGTAATAACCTCAGTTCCGTAATTTATATACTTTACTATACTTTATATTACTTTTATCTTTTGCCAATTTGAATTCCAGACTGTATTCGACACAAAAAGAAGTAAGTATTTTGTGCACAAACTATTACATTTTTATTTAAATCCAAAAACTATAGCGCGTTTGAAAAACCAGTATAAAGTAACCACAAAGCCTACTAAATTTTTTCCTGGCATCTTTTACCTAAGCGAGGCAAAGAGGAAACACTAAAAAAAAAAATATTGCTTAACTATTACATCAACATTCATCTTAAAAAATTTGGCAGATATTTCCTCTATCGGCACATTCACACCTAACGGTTACTCTCACATTCAGATCTGGTTCAAAAAACAATAAAATTACTCGTCTGCCATCGAAACTTGTTATACCGTAGGCCTATTCAAGTGTCATCTACCTCATTTATTAACAATAGTAATAATCTGCAGTGCTGACATCGTCAGAAGCGCCATCAGCCAATAAACTGATCAGTGAGAACAATATGGTCAACACAATTGAGCTTCAAATACAACACAACAATAGGAGTAATACGATAGGAAATCAAACACCATTGTAGTTAAAGTTCGTGCAATAACAAAACCACGGGTCGACGAACTCGTAACGCAGCATGTTTTGATAAGGTCGCCAATTCGGCATCCGCCAATTTTTTTTTCCGACAGAATCGCAGTTACAGTTAAAAAGCGCTAAGCGGTCAAACGCGGTCCGTTTTAATTACTTCATAGTCACGTACTTGTAGTAAAATTTTACCGTTAATGGAAAGTGATATGACAAACCGGATGATGTTCGATATTGACTCTACATTTTTTACCGGCAATCATGTTGTACACTTGGTGCCAATCATTTTTCATAAAAACTTAATGTATTTGATATGTATTGGCAGATTATTACCCAACATTATGAAAACTGGAAAAGCACTTAGCAAAACAATTTATAAGTAAGTCTAGTGACGAGTAAACAAGTTAGCATAGACATAGACAAGATATGACTATGCAGGTACTTGATGCGGCAATTTTTATTACAAATCAGAATATTATTAGATTAATCATTTAACATTTTTACATCCATCCGTTTGATGTAATGTTCCCTATGTTAAAATGCAAATTAAACTATCACCAATCTATACGCAGTTTGAACAAAGTACTTTCGCGTACAAAATCATTGTAATAAAAATGTAGTTACGCGATCATATACTACGTGATTTAGAATTTATCTACCTTTTTAAATAAAATGATACACATGTATGAACTTTAAAAATAAATCATATTACCATCGTAGTGGTTAATAAAAATAATTGTTAGGGTGCTAATATTTTTAATCTAATCTGCTAGCGGTAATAAATGTTTAAAAGTTGAATACCTAAATAATATTCTAATTAAAAAATGGACTTCAAATAATATGCAATTTTTTTACATAGATTTTGATCAGACTATACTTTTATGCAAACATTTATGAATACGTATAGGATTTTTGACGTAAAAATACATAAAAAAAATCTTAGTTAATTGAAAAAAAAAACAATAACAATTTCGTGCACAACATTACGCAAGCCAGTATCAAACGTATGTTACACGTACGTGAATGCACTTCCTAGGCGTTGCGACTGCGCATACGAAATGAGACACCCACGGTAAGTGAGTCACGTATACACGCGACTCGGCTTTACTTTACTATTGTGCATTATGTATAGCAAAACTCAAGCAAATTGTCTCAGATACAATGCTAACTTTAATGCACTTTTGATATTAGAAATCCGCTTAGCAGGCCTAATATTAGTTATATTTGTCAGAGGCCTATGTTCAAACTTGGCTTGAACTACTCTCGAAACCAGGTTGGCCACTAAACAAGCGATAAAGAAGGTAGGCCAAGAATGTTCTTCTGAAGAAAGACCATCTCTCTAGTAAGGGTTATACTGCTAAGGATGCAGTTTATTTAATTACTTAGATAAGTTTATAATATAGACGACAGTAACACAAAACTCTTTGTTAAAATACCTAGATAATAGTAAAAATATAATATTAGGTACATACACTAATGAACCTATTAAACTTCTACATTGAATAAATGTGTGGTCTATTATGTTTATTTATTAAAACTTGTAAATGTAAGTAAGCCATAAAATAAATGAAACATTAACATAATTGAATTACTTAGTATAAAAATGAACTGGTATTATTCCTTCATTTATACTTGGAATCGTCCATAAAATCATAGCGGTTCTGTTCTGCGTTTTGGTTTCCAAAAAGATAATAAATACAGTTTATTTTGTCTTATTCAAGGCGACAAGAAAATAATCATATGTTACTTATTATAAAACTGTTCGATCACCAAACCCTGTAATTATAGATTAAAAGTGCCCAGTCCTGTGCAATTATAAAAATATTTAAACTGTAAGTAGTTATTATATCATTTATCAATAATGATTATTTACGGCTACCCATGGCTATCGAAAGGGCTATCAAACCTTTAAAAATATTTATATCAGATAACTGAAAAACGTAGAGACAAAAGTGTATATCTCAAAATATACCAAAACTAGCTGATGCAGGCGACTTCGTCTGCGCAGTATAGTCTAATCATAAGTATAAGTCAATATATCAGTATTTATAGCTAATTATTAAAAACAAATATATTCTTAAAAATTGTAGCCTGTTATTTTAATGTATAAGCTATATAATTGTTGTTTCATTTAAATCCATTCAGTAAATTTTACGTAAAAGATTAACGAACATCAACAATTCCGTAATACATACATACATCTCACACTTTATCCCGTCCGGGGTAGGCAGAGACAACAGAATGCCACTTGCCACGATCCTGGCAAACAGATTGGGCCTCGTCCACATTCATAAAGCGAGTCATACACGCGCGTCGTTTACGTTCGTCTTTATTTGGTCCTTCTCCAATATACAACCTATCTGGTCAACAAATTACCACGTTTATAATATTAATAGGATAAATAAGATCTAGATGTAAAAGTTCGATAATATGGAACTATCATTTCAACGCGATGAGTACAACATAGCTTTGCGATGTGTATTTTCTTTTCCTCAAACGAGCGGTTAGTTTTATTATTCCTTTAGGCATTAAGAAAGCAGGTGTGTACTTTCAAGCAAACCAGTACCAATTGACGATAACGATGTATAGAATTATATGTTTTCCTTATTCAGGTTAACTAAACTTACATAGACTGGGTACGAAGTAAATAAATATGGAAATATTAACAAGCACTTAATTGGAAATTAATTGGTCTAATCAAATGGAGTGTCATTATAGGAAAAGGTAAATTAAAATATATATTCAGCTAAGCAACAGATAGTAGTGTGGTAAGTACCAGGCTAAGAATTCTAAGTATCAGTACTTACTACTTTTTGATCCATGGGTGGTCTAAAAACTGAATAATTTATGTTAAAAAAATATGGATCATCTCGAGATGGACAACTTGAAATGGGTGTTATTAAAAGGCTAATTTACTATTTGTCACAGAAAAAGCCCTGTCCTTGCAGTGGGATACTAAAGGGCTGACAAACAGATAAAAGAAAGAAAGAAAGAAAAAATATTTATTCGATGGAAACCAAGATGCGTCTAATCATTTAAGAACAAGACAAAATCTTCATGAATAAGTATTAAATTCAAATCGTAACAGAGTCGATAAATACTTATGAAAGTATTGTTAAACAATGTTTATTGTACGCATAGAACAAAGATTCCCTTTAGAGCGTTAGTGACCCACAAACGCACAATGGTTATCGAATTTCTGCCTTACCTAGAACAAGTCGTGTTCACCTCAAACACGAATGCATATTGCTTATAATAATAATTCTGTTACTTGTTTAATTTTCTTAGTATTCAGTCAGTTATCAAAGAAACTTATTTTTTCATAACAATAAATACTAAATAGTTATCACGATACCTGAGACTGCTTTAAATGAAAACCTAAAAAGTAGCCTTACGTTGCCAAAGTAGGTAAGTAAACAATAAACTCAATTGAAATTATTGTGAATAATCCGTATTCCGATAAACCTCAGCGCATATGAATTCCGTTGTCTTTTGGCAAAAAATGATTTTGTAGTCATGGAAAACGATTTACAAATAATTTAAACCTACATAACACAGGCACACAAAACAATAAAAATCACCCAGTTAAGTGCAATAAATAAAACACAGAACAGAATAACACGACAACAAACAACGACATTCGAGTGAGTGATATTATGCGCACTGTCTCCCGGCATATGCACACTTTACCTATAAATAATATAATATAAGCACTGTAGGTATATAGTTTCGGTTATCGCGAGAAGGTAATCGTCACTACTTGTATCGTATTCGTTGCCAAAGCTACCGGTCGAGTCGGTATCGCGGTAAACGCGTGCGCAGGCTTATACGCGCGGCCGTTGCGCCGGCCGTCCGTTGCGACAATGCGCTTCCATGTTGCCGTGTGCTGCCTCCCCCAGTCTCTCCAATTGCTTAGCCACCTCTCTCTTTTGAATTATCAAAACGGGCAAACGGTAAGCACTTCAGCACACCCGGTACCTTGCTTTATCTGCCATCGGCGTTGAAATATGTTATTATAAAGCTGGTATTTTTTATTGAGTAATATGCTTAATACTTTTTTAATTGATATTCATAATATATCTTTAATTAATATTTTATCACACTGACAACAAATATAATAATTCATAATGTTACGTTATGATATTGAATTCGTGTTCGTTCACACCTGGGTTTATTTTGTAGTTTGAAACACGGATTAACTTATAAATTGACAAAGCCTCATCACTCACACACTTACTTTTTGACAAAAAAAGCCTACATTGCTCCATTATTTTATTGAATATTAATATTGTTATCCTCAAAAGAATAAGTTAAAATGATGTAGTAACACCTTTATAATAAGTTACCATTACCAAGAATATCTAACTAAAGTGGCTGTACATTTTACATGCCTAGTTTGGATTAACCACAAGTCTTTAACCGCTATTCAATATCGCTTCAAGCAATTTTATAATATACTTTTACTGGTACAATATAAAGTACAGTTTTTATATTATTAGCCCAGTCAAAATAGACTAAATTATGATTAAAGTTTGCATTAATTCCCAACAAGCTGGATTTTTGTGCAGGCCTTGAGTACGTCATTACAAATGATATGTCAAAAGTCCCCATCGATCCCGCTTGTGCGTTGTTTTTTATTCGAGGTCAAAGGTCACAAATTTGCGTTTTTTGCGTATATCTCTGAAACAACGAAAGCTATCGAAAAATGATTCATATAAAGTTTGTAGATCGTAAAATTGTCTACAAAAAATATTCCAACACTTTTCTCCTACAAAGCATCGCTTTCGAGATATCTGGACTTTAGAGCACAGGACAGTCGTATTTTCGACTATATGCACACACTAGCTTTTTCCCGCGATTTCGCTCGTGTTTATAAATATCATTAAAAATAAGGCTTATTTCAATATGTAGTAGCATATGCATGCTTGGTCTCAGCCTAATCGGTTTGAAATTGACAAAGTTACATGCAACTTTCATCCCCTATCTTACCCCTTTAGGGGTAGAATTTATTAAAATCCTTTCATAGCGGATGCCTACGTTATATCATCTACCTGCATGCCAAAATTTAGCCAGATCCCACCAGTGGTTTAAGCTGTGCGTTGATAGATCACTATGTCAGTCACCTTTGAGTTTTATATATATAGAAGATTTCCGCACCACCTCTGAGGTAGGTAAGGCCAATCTTGCACCAATATTTAATCAAATACAACCGTACATTGAATCAAATACAGCAGTACATTGAATTAAGTACACGGCGCTTTATTTTTAACGTGGCTTCTCCAGAAGGAATACTCCTACCACATAGTGATCTATCAACGCACAGCCCAAACTACTGGTGGGATCTGGCTGAATTTTGGCATGCAGGTAGATGATATAACGTAGACATCCGCTATGAAAGGATTCTGATAAATTCTACCCCTAAGGGGATAAGACAGGGGATGAAAGTTGCATGTAACTTTGTCAATTTCAAACCGATTAGGCTGAGACCAAGCATGCATATGCTACTACATATTGAAATAAGCCTTATTTTTAATGATATTTATAAACGCGAGCGAAATCGCGGGAAAAAGCTAGTGTGTGCATATAGTCGAAAATACGACTGTCCTGTGCTCTAAAGTCCAGATATCTCGAAAGCGATGCTTTGTAGGAGAAAAGTGTTGGAATATTTTTAGTAGACAATTTTACGATCTACAAACTTTGTCTGAACCATTTTTCGATAGCTTTCGTTGTTTCAGAGATATACGCAAAAAACGCAAATTTGTGACCTTTGACCTCGAATAAAAAACAACGCACAAGCGGGATCGATGGGGACTTTTGACATATCATTTGTAATGACGTACTCAAGGCCTGCGCAAAAATCCAGCTTGTTGGGAATTAATGCAAACTGGATATCTATTTGGACTGGACTATATCTTTCACATGTCGAGTAATGCCCTCGCCATTTGCGGAAAAACCTTCGTAATAATCATATAAAGACGTACGTACAGGGAAGCAAATGGAACGATTACAATTGATATTGATTAGGAGATTCAACTGATAATAATGTTCTAGCAACTGTGTTATCATAACAAGTGACTTCTATAACTAAAAGATTAATAGCAATCAAGATATTTTATTTCTTTGCGTTGTAGCATAGCATGCTACAACGCAAAGAAATAAATTTATGATTTAGTAATACTAAACTACACTGGACATAAATCTCAAAACACAGATACGCTAAGAAAGGTGTGCATGAAACCTTTTCTTCTAGCAGTAGAACTAAACAAGTTATTAAAATAATTAAATCTATACTAATATTAAAAAGAGGAAAAGTTTGTGTGTTTGTGACGTTGTAGGGGGTAATCTTCTTTCTGTGTTGAATAGTCCATTTATCGGCGAGTTTCATAGGCTATATAGTATCACGCTATGACTAATAGAAGTGGAGCAGTAATGAAATATGTTTAAACAAGGGACCCCTTTTTTTCGCCACCCAACGAAATGGGCATGGGTAAGCTAGTACAATATATAGAGAAACGCTAGAAATAAAGATGACCCTTTATTCTTGGGACCTTTTTTTTTGATAAGGCAGTAACTTGTCACGCGTTTATTACTAATTAGTGTATAATTATTAATATATAATTAATTTTACACAACAACAAAGTTATCAATTTTTATCTTAAACTAATAAGCTGATATTTACAAGTCGATAATAAGAAATGGGTTAAAATAGTTCGATACAATTATAAAGGCTTCCTGATTTATACATATTATACTTGTACGAACTTTTCCATACATAAGGTAATTAGTTACAACATGGTATTGAGATTAATCCCGTGACATATGAGGTGGCACTGGCAGGCTGGCAGAATATTATGTCTCATCATAACATCCCATTAATGTCCCACTGCAGGGACGGGCCTCCTCCCTTGACGAAGGCATAATTGGCCTACTAATACCACGCTGGGCAAACGGATTGGTTGGATTTCCTTTCTTTATATTTCGTAAAGATAATTCACGGATAGTCCCTTAGTCGGTTTCTACGACACCCATGGGATGAGACGGGGTGGTGACATGTTGTATTCTTACCCCGTCACCACACGGAATTCTGTCACGTCACCACATAGAGTCGAATATGTCTCATTTCAACATATTCCTCAAGTACCTTTTAAAGTCTCCATTGCTCTTTTTTTAAGAATCTAACAGGAATTCTTAATACTAAATCGTGTTATTTTGCTACCCTCTCTATAACCCTCTCGCAATAAGGAAAGAAATGCACTGTATAGGAACGAGATTATTACTACTCTCTATAATATTATAACACCGAGCAACCCTAACAAGGGAATTTAAATTTCGTAGAACTTTACAATCCATTAGGACCCAGACAAACGTTTATTGGCAGATGAGAAGCCAAAAAAGACAAAACAAGTCATGTGACCTGAAGTAACCGGTATCCGAACTGGTTCTCTATTTTGTCTCATAATTTTTTTATCCATAATCTAAGGTGTCATAACATTTTGTGTCCGAATCATCATGTGTCCGAATGGTAGCTAGCCCTAAATTCATGTCTTATAATATCACTTGTCCGAAAACTTAAATCCCTAAACGTAACACGACCCAATTTTTTTTGCTATAACCATCACAATCTATAATATTTAAAAAACATAAATACTATATTCTAGTTTTACATAAAAAAAAATGTTTCTGTCGCGTTGTGGTCACCATACTAACCTAACCTAACCAACTGTTTCTGACTTTTGCCCTAATATTTTATTTTAGGACATGTGACTTTATAGCAAGAAAAAATAGGATATGTAATAATTATAGTACCCCATTTTATGACACACAAGTATTATAGGTAAAGACGATTAGGTAATATACGATTTCGTATACGCGAACATTATGGAAAGTGATGATTATGGTAAACTTGTTTGGGATTATGATTTTCGGACGATCGATATTCGGAGAAGAAAGGGACTACCATCCGAACTAGTTAGAGCTTGTAGTTCTTCTCCTGTCCTTTGATAGAATCAAATGATTACGATTTAACCTAATACAAAGCAAGTGAATTAAACGAGAGATGTAGACGGTAGATGAAGCTATATATATATATATATATAATAAATAAATAAATAATCCTCACACATCGCCACCTAGTCCCAAACCAAGCAAAGCTTGTACTATTTCAGATCACACATCTCAATTGTTAACTTGTCCAGTCAAAGCTTTCTGCAGTATTAAGTATTGGAGCTCTGAAAAGAGAGACTATAGCAAAGAAAACTTGTTAAAATTCAAAAACTATTTACAATGTATCTCATATAATGATGTATATAACTGTAGCGATCCAGAGACAGCGTTTAATAATTTTTATGACATATTCGTCTTGTTATATAAGTTATGCTTTCCAATAGTTAATCATAAAACGTACATAAACCAAAAACCCAAATGGATTAGCAAGGGAATCCAACGATGTTGCAAACGTAAACGTACATTGCTTTTAAAATTCAGAAGGACAAAAAACAAGGAAGACAGATTAAAATTTAAAAATTACTCAGCAAAACTTAGTAAAATTATTAGGCTTACCAAAAAATCACAAAATGATTATCATATTGCGAATAGTCAAAATAAAGTCAAAGCGAGCTGGGATGTAATCAATAAAAGTAAGTTTCTTTTACCAAAAGACTATATCACACAACTGAATGTCAATGGGGCAATGATTACGGATCCGAAAGAAATCGCAGAAAGCTTTAATAATTATTACATTGATGAAATTGAAATGTTAACTCATAACAATAAATTAACATCGAAAAATAAATTGCCACATAATAACGTGATTTCAGATACTAAATTGACATATAATAATAATAACAAGACATTTAATAACAATCACGCAATAAATAATTCTATTTTTATTAATCCGACCTCTCCTCAAGACGTACACTCAATAATAAGATCACTTAATAATACAAATAGTACTGGGTATGATGAAATAGCAACGAAAGTCTTGAAATATGTTAGCACAGATATATCTCCAGTTCTTAGCTATATATTTAATTTATGTATACTTAATGGCATATTTCCAACAAAATTGAAAACTACCATCATTAAACCCATATTTAAAAAACAAGACAAGGAAAATATGTCGTGCTACAGGCCAATAGCTCTTATACCTGTGCTGTCTAAAATATTGGAAAAAATTATATATGGGAGCCTATATACATTTTTGGAAAAATACAACATTTTTACGGAGGCCCAGACAGGTTTCAGAAAAAACATCTCGATAAATAGAGCTATACATAAATTTCTCAACGAAGTTATGATCAATGTTGACCAAAATAAGCCCGCCTGTGCCTCATTTATGGATCTAAAAAAAGCTTTTGATTGTGTGGACCATAAAATTCTTGAAAATAAGCTAAGCGATAGTGGGATAAGAGGTAGTGCCTTAAATTTAATAACTTCATATTTAACTAATAGACAACAAGCAACAGTTATCTCCAAGATATCCAATATTAAAAAAAGAGAACTGTCTTACAAATCTGACTATAGAATGGTTAAGTATGGCGTTCCTCAAGGAAGCATTTTAGGCCCCTTGCTCTTTCTTATATATATAAATGATTTTCCAAAAGCCGTTGCCTCACCTATGGTCCTGTTTGCAGATGATAGCACCGTGATGTTTTCGCCGGCAAGTTATGGCAGCTTAAAATTAACTATAACTGAAGCTTTGAATGACATTGTTGGTTGGTTAACAACCAATAATTTAGTAATTAATTTAGAAAAAACTAACCTTATGCTATTTAGAAACAGAACTCGACCTGAAATAGATTTAGACATAGTATTTGCCGGTACTAAGATAGCAGAAGTCGAAAATGCAACTTTTTTAGGTTTAAATGTTGACTGCAATCTTAATTGGAAGACCCACGTTGATAAATTGTGTTCCAAACTTGCCAAAAGTTCATACGCTCTGTACATATTATCAAGGACTGTTAATACATCCACGGTAGTAACAGCATATCATGCAAATGCAGAATCATTACTGCGATATGGTATCATTTTTTGGGGCAATTCAACTGACTGGGAACTTGCTTTTAGGGCGCAAAAACAATGTGTTAGAGCAATTTATAGACTGAAAAGTACAGACAGCTGCAAACCAGTTTTTAAAAGCCTAAATTTACTAAGTCTACCATGTCTATATATACTGGAGACTGCTGTATTTGTCAAAAAGAATATACACCTGTTTAATAATCTACACAGCAGCCGACATCAGCATAAAATAAAAATTATAACAAATAAGACATCTTATTTAAATAAAAGTATACTATGTATGGCATCCAAAGTCTATAACAGACTACCAGCCGAGTTATGTAAATTAGATAATGTAAATGAATTTAAAAGCAAACTGAAAATAAAATTACTTGAAAAAACATACTATAGTGTAAAAGACTACTTAGAGGATAGACATTTTTAGGTAGGTAAACAGCATGCATTTGACGAAAATTTTAAGAATTGTATTAGAAACTAATAATTTAATTTATTTTAAATGTAACTAGAAATTTAAATAATGAACCTGTAATAATATAATTTTTGCATGCCTAAAGGTGGAATATGGAGAAACCTAATAATCTGTTGTAAGACCATAATTATTGTACCTATATTCGCAAATAAATGATGATTGATTGATTGATTGATGGGTACTAGACAACGGATAAACATAATTAAATACTTTTTTTTTGTAAATATATATGTTACGGGCAACGTGATTAACTGGGCATTATTAATAAGGACCGGCCTTTATTAATAATGCCCAACAACGATGGCCAAAGTGATAAATTTATCACTTTGACCGGCCCTTATTAATAATGGCCGACGGCCCCTGGTCCATGTAATAAGTTAGTGTTTGAGATAGCTTAAAAAAAGGCAAAAGTCAGAAACAGTTGGTTAGGTTAGGTTAGTATGGCGACCACAACCCGCACGAGCCGAGCGAGCGAAGCGAGCATGCCAGAAACATTTTTTAATAAATAATTGAAATAATAAAATGTTTAATTTTGTAATTATTATGTCTAATAGTTTATTTTTTCTTAACTTTTCATGAAAATTTTGTAAGTTAATTAAATAAACAAAAACACTACAGTTCACCTATTTTATTACTTTGCCCAAGATAGGGTGGGCATTATTTATAATGGCCGGGAAAAGAGATTAATTATGCTGTTTTAATCACATTGTCCAATTGAGTCGGGCATTATGAATAAAGACCGGCCATTATTAATAGTGCCCGGACTTATTAAATTGCCCGTAACATATACATATTATACGTAGAAAACACTCAGTCCAATGCAAACAATCATGTTCATGCACACAAAGATTTGCATTGTTCGGGAATCGAACCCGAGACCTCGGCGTAGCAGCCATGTAATATACCGACTGCGCCACAGAGGTCGTCAATAATACCTACAAGTTTAATTTAATTTTACCACGTCCACTATTGAACAAAAACCTACAAATATTGTTTTCTACGTCTCTTACCAGGTGGTCTATCTTGTTCAAGAACATTTCTACCCTTATTGGTAATTCTAATAATACATTGACCATTGTGCGTGATTCTGCGCGCTATGAACCTTTACCTACAAATTCTTTAATTGGGCAATATTATTTTCTGATTCGATCACGCAAGAATATTCCCAACTTTGCTCTTTTAAAATTTCAGTTGAATAAATGTTGAATTTCTGCAATTAATTACTTTAGAAAGACTGCTAGCCTTCTGATAAAGCCCATGACTTATATGAGTTTTCAAGATCAAACCATAAGTTTCTTGACAAATAGTGTACAAAATAACCGACAGATTAAATACATTTTATTATTATTTAGTATTTTCATTACTTGACATGTAGAACCTTTTTAAAGTTTGCTGATGTATTTGATATGATTTTACGATTTGATGCTGTAGTTCTGTTTCCATGGTAATTCTAATTGATTTTCTATATTTACCGTTACCGTATATGTACCGTTGACATAGAACGAACGAAAAATACAGAAAGTTTATATTACACAGACGACCTCTGTGGCGCAGTCAGTATATTACATGGCTGCTACGCAGAGGACTCGGGTTCGATTCCCGCTCAATGCAAATCTGATGATTGTTTGCAATGGTCTAAGTGTTTTCTATGTATACCTAATATGAATGTATTCACAAAAAAAAAGTATTTAAGTATGTTTATCCGTTGTCTAGTACCAATTGTAAAAGCTTTGCTTAGTTTGGGACTAGGTGGCGATGTGTGAATGTGTGAGGATTATTTATTTATTTATTCGACTAAGAATCAAAATGAGGTACGAGGTATCTTAGGTACTAAGAATGCCTCGTGCTAGAAATATTTAATAGCTAAGTAGCTACATTGTACTACGTAATTAATATTGAGTTGAAAACTATCGATTACCAGACAGTGATTAGTATTTACTTGCCACAAGGCACTTGTAGGTAGGACGCTGTTTTAATTCTCAGACTAGCCAAATACAGTATTGTGTACTTTATTTAGTTTCGTTTGATTTGGTCTGGGTGCGCTACGAGTATGTATGACATAATATACGTATTAACAAAAACTTTATCAGCACATTTATGTGTACGATTGAGTAAGAATGTTATAATTACTTAATATGCTAAATCAGCCGACAGAACCTACCTTAAAACTGTAAGTCATAACATTACACAATTATTGTTTATTTATAAAATTACGTTTGATTTCTAGACCGACAGTTCCTTTTCGCGTCGTAAGTACTAAAACGTAAATCTTACGAAACCTAATAATAAATATTGACATATGCATAAACCGTGTCAATGCAGCAAAGCAAATAGACACGGAGTTTGCAAGGGCGTCAAAATAGACCGAGCATATTGGCAATACTAACGCTAATTTAAACGTCGATTTATCTTAGAACTAATTGGGCACCGTCTCATTTAAA
Source organism: Schrankia costaestrigalis (assembly GCA_905475405.1). Classification (NCBI taxonomy): domain Eukaryota; kingdom Metazoa; phylum Arthropoda; class Insecta; order Lepidoptera; family Erebidae; genus Schrankia; species Schrankia costaestrigalis. Next base: position 7,882,255 of record FR997843.1, on the reverse strand, counting down.
ACCTCTTTCACGAATGACAGCCTGCTTTTGCATTCTAATAAATGTAAAGGATAATAGGATTTGAACATTCACCCAGACTAATGCCCGATTTACACATCGACAAGTACAGTAGCGAGTTAAGTAGTATTTTAAGATTAAGTTGATTTAAATGGATCTCCATCCTATTTTTTGGCGAGTTAAGTACGAAGTAGCCCCCTCTCTCGCGTCTCGCCAACTTAAATCGGCAAAAAATAGGATGGAGATCTATTTAAATCAACATAATCAACAACTTACTACTTAACTCGCTACTGTACTTGTCCATGTGTAAATCGGGCTTAATGCCCGATTTACACATCGACAAGTACAGTAGCGAGTTAACTTGCATCATTGGCGAGTTAAGTCACTTTTTGCGTGTCGACGGCAAAAGCGAGTTAAGTAGTAAGTTGCCGATCAAGTTGTTTTGAATACAGCTCGATCCTATTTTTCGGCGAGTTAAGAACGAAGTAGCCCCCTCTCTCGCGTCTCCCTCACCCCGCCGGCTCGGCGCTCGCGGCGCCCGCCGTGTAGACGGGCGAGTTTAGTACAGTTCACAAGTTCTAATGTCGTATTTATTTTTATTTTTGTCTGTTTTTCTATGTATAATGTGTATCTATTTATAAAAGTATTTAAGTATATTTATGCGTTGTCTAGTACACATAGTACAAGCTCTGGTTAGTTTACTCTGGTTACTTTTTATTAAAATTTCATTTTTAATGTGTTGCATGTTGAGTGTTAATACTATTTCTCGTATAATAGCGCGTAAATGGGTATTCAATTGTTCAATGTCCATTTTATCGATTAAAATAAATAACCGTAAACAATCTCAGGCGACGCACGCACGACGCGACTAGTCTTCGTCTCTGATCGTTAACTTATGAGCTGTACTCGCCTACGTGTGAACTGTACTTACTACTTATTACTTACTACTTAACTGTCTATTTTTTTAACTCGCCACTGTACTTGTCGATGTGTAAATCGGGCATAAGAGAGACTTTTATGGAGTTTCTATTTTTTGACTTGTGGTTCTTTTTCCTGTCATAAAACAGACTTTACTAAATACGACATTATAACTGCTTCATACATAGTCACAGATGGGTTAGGAGCAGATAATTACAAAGAAAACCCATTCTGCGATTTGTTCCGGATAAAGGCGAAAACGAATATGAATTAATCATAAAAATACTCACACGTGACAAACATTAATTTTCTATAATACCACTTCATTACCGATTAATTACAAATGTCAAAGCGTTCTGAATTGCAAAGCGGAACTAATAAAATGTTTGGCAAGTTAATTTGTAATGTTTATTTCCATACAAAGTAGAGTAAGGCGTTTTGCCAATAGTGTACGATGTTCAAGAAGGACAAACCAGATTGTTTGTATGCATCAAGCTTATTTTCGTGGTCTTTTGAAAAATAGTGTCACAGTTGGGAATCTAAAAAACTTTAACTACTTATAATAATACTTAAACAGCATTAGGTATACAAACTAATTTTATATTTATTACTTTCTAATAAAGTGAATTCCATTTAAGGTTTTCCAATATTACCATAGTATGTGCTTATTACAAGTATTGTCTAATCAATTTTTCCTCATTATAAGGACAGGCGTCATCCAATGTCTGAGTAATAAAAATGACGAATAAATACCAAGCTGGCCAGATGGATTGGCCTACTGTTTTTTGTTTAAGTTTATCTTCTTTTGTTTTCGTACCGATAACATCTGCCGACTTGCCTTTACTCGGATTTAATGACTTGACTTTATGCTCTAGAGCATTCGGTTCACCATTATATTTATTTCGAAGGTGGCAGAATTATCCTGTCTCCAACATGAACAGGCTGGCTAACTACTTACAGTCTACGCTGTAATTATTTCTACTGCATTTCACACCAGAGAAGTACCGTTTTTATACATAATTTAACATGTTTAATTTTTTTCATTGCCAAGCAATTAAGTAAAACAATATTTTTTAAATAATAAAAAGCCCGCAAAGTTGTTTGGCTGATGAGGTTTTAGTAACCAGCTTATACCTATGCCTCTTTGAAAATAGAATCTCATTTTAATTTAAATATCTTAGAATCTTATTTGGACAAGACCACTAAACTACGATGAAGTTCAGCAATAAAATCTAGTAACGCAGGTGGTAGCAGAAAAATGAAAGATACGATATTATCCCCCACAATAGTGTCATTAATCCTTTATGGGTTTCTCGACCCCGGTTCTCGAGTGATAGACAATGGTGGTAGTCGGTTTGTGAGCAGAATTAATGTGTATGCACATGCAATGGGAAGCGGGATTTGACCAGCCTTGAACTTGTGCATGCACTTCTATGCAAGCGATGAATGCGAAAGCAGTCGCCATTTCTATTCGACCCGTCATGTAACGCGTACGTAGAAGCAAACGACACAAGTCGTTTTCCATCTAGCTAATGTCGTAGGTACGCATTGTGCGCAACTTTGCGAGAACTTGTATCATTTGTGCGTAAATATGGGTACTCGTCGACGACATAGAAATGTGTACTTTAAGCTTTGAACACGCCGTATCTAAGTACATTATTATACTGGTTGCTTTTTATGCATTCCATTGAAGTTTTTTTTATAAAAGTATTATCAAATAAATACATTGAGAGTATTAGTGTTGTAATAAAAATATGTAGGGGTTGAGAACATTAAGGTAATTAATTTTACCTTATTATGTTACCCTAGACTTTTATGAGTACAAAAGCAATTTTGGTAGGCAATATTGCAAGGATGGATGGATGGATGTTTGTTAGATACCTACTCTTTCAAGCAAAAACTTCTGAATAGATTTGTATAAATTTTGGGATAAAGGTAGTTTAAGGTGTAAAATAATATTAATCCACTTGGGTGAAACCGCGGGCATTAGCTAGTTAGTTAGAAATAACCCTCGAGATGACGATTTTCAGTATTAATAAAAACTTATACAAGCTATGTATATGTTAACTGTACTCTATTAAAATATAATAAGTACCTTAAGTTCCCTTAATACGTTATTTAAACGATAGGTCAATATAATTTTCTTCGATAATCTCGCGAAATGTGCGGGGTAAACAGCCAGTAGGTTGGCAGGTCAACGACCCGCCAACCGGTCGAGCTTTAAGCTTTGCCGAGCGAACACACTGAGACAAACTTGGCCCACATTTCAAAGCTATTACGACTAGTATAAAACGTGTAGGAGAGAACGTTAAATATCCCGAATCAACAATCACTGAACGCTATATTCCTAGTTTTACGCCATTTGCACGGTAATTTATCGATAGTTTAAATCCTTAAAATAGAAGCCAAAACAATCGGCTTACATTCTTTTCGCATAATAAATCGCCATTTATTTATATTTTTACTAAATAATTATCTGCAAGTCAATTCTCGTTCCTTAAAATCGTTAAAAATTCGGTTTATTGTCATACAATAGGTAAGACAATTTGACAACTAAAGTTAACTTAACCGAATTTTTAACGATTTTAACGAACGAGAATTGACATGCTGTTTAAAAATAACTTATTATGAACATAATACTCCCAAGAGCGGTCCCAAGATTCGACTAAGTGACGACCTACGTTGGAAATATCACCGCAAAATTGAAAAGCTTGATTAAAATTTCTTCTTTCATTTTTCAATATTACTTGTACCCTACAATTGATAATGAACTGATTAAGGTTTCAAAATAAAACACGACAATTAAAAAGACAGCATCAGCCGAAATAAGAAAATACATCGTAGATTTTTGAAGATATTTTATATCATTTTAAGCATAATGTTAAAATTATCACTCAGTAAACGAAATGAAACTATTTCCCCGTCATCTGTAGGTACGCAAGAAATGTAGACGTCCTCGACATAAAACTATAAATAACAAGAGGCGGCACTTTTCATAACGTCAAAGTTGATATGTGCAACATTGAAAAGTTTCCAAACAATAATGTTAAAGGCATTTTAATGTACAGTCAGCCCCAAAAGTCGCTGAACACATTTAAATTCCAAAACTGCTGAACACTAAAAGTGCCATAAGTCAGTGTCGCGGGTATTTCAGAAGTATCGATGTTGCCAACTCGTGCAGTATACGGGAGCCGCGCATGACTGAACGGCAACGTCGCCCGCTGCGTCGCTCATCTGCGATCGAGTTTCAGTGTAGTTGTAGTGAGTTATTTTGACAGTAGACAAAAGTCAAGCCAATTTCAAAGCGGAATACTACATTAACAATTTCATCAAAACAGTTGTCAACACGATAGCTTTGCTTGTATAGAGCTTGGGTGAAAAGAAAACAGCTCTGGTTCCATCCTGAGGAACGGATTACTTTTTGTGTTTTTTTATTTTTTCTTATTTTGTTTTCTACTATTATTATTCAATACAAGCTGTAACCCGCGACTTCGTTTACGAAAATAATGTATATTCTACAATTAAATTAAATAATTTAATTAATTAAATGGCTTTATCACCTCTAGACTTAATTTTAGTTGCATGTCATAAAACTATTAAGTTCAATGTCGCACAACAGGGAGCGCTTCTTCTTACGTAACATTTCAACTCATATCATCGAATCTCCGAAAATGTTTCTCATACAATTTAAAGTCATAATGATCATTCTTCATTAAATTAAAAATTAAATAAAAATACTATTTAATTTTCAATTAAAAATAATATTTTAACTTTATTAAAATACCTGTGAACAGTGACGGTGAATTTAAGTTACTTGTTTTTTTTGAGATAGAATACAATAAATAAAAAATAAAAAACCAAAAAAAATACTTGGCACAACCCGGATTCGAACGCACGTCTACTTCATCAAAGTCGAGTGTTCTATACCCTAGGCTATCGAATCTCAGTGAATTGTTTTGAAATTATGTATCTATTCCAACGAGTAAACATAATAGACACTAGTGTTCAGCTACTTTTGGAACACTAGTGTTCAGCTACTTTTGAAATACTAGTGTTCAGATACTTCTGAAATACCCGCGACACTGACTTATGGCACTTTTAGTGTTCAGCAGTTTTGGAATTTAAAATGTGTTCAGCGACTTTTGGGGCTGACTGTACATATGTTGTAACGATAAATAGATTCACAAATTGGCATCTTGCAAATCATTTTCATGTTTCGAGAAATCTTCGTAATGATTCAGGTGTTGTTTTCAAAGCTGTTACATAACATAACAAAATATAGTCATAAAACGTATTGAGACATCTGTACCCTTAGTTCGAGTTTTGTCGAGACGAAAAAGTTTTCACATAATATGTTAAACTTGTTCATAGTTATGAGATTTGAAAATATATTTAAAAATCACAACAAATATTTTTTAAAACTAAGTTCAAATGATAGGAGTAGAATAAAATGAGTTGGAGATTTATTGTTTTGACAAGTACAAGTTAGTATTCCAAAATACTCTACATGTATACCTCTACATGCTATGTATACCTACTACGCTATGTACACTCAAAGCGTTCCCTTAATTAAACGGCGAAACGAAATCTTTTATTGTAATTCATCATTAGAATCTGAAAAAGTTCTCAGTGCTTCTGTTAACTAAGTTAGTTCATCCGAAAAGGTTTTATGCAAAAATCTTTTACATTTAACGAGTAAAGTTTGGTAAAATACGCTGTCTTTTACTAAACGCATAAGTGCACCAACATGTAGTACATAGATGAGATCTTAATAATAGGTTGTTGCACATACTAAAAATGTTGTAAATCCTGAAAATATTTGCTACCGTTAGCTAACTTGTTTTAAAGCATAAATATCTACTGCATTTTAGCTTAGCATAATTACTTAGCAGACTACTATTTTACAAAGTGACCACATTAATGTGGAACGCTGCACAATAATGTGTGCAACTTTATTATAAAAAAAATGTGACAAAGTCAATGCTCCCTAAATACACTTGTTAAATTAATGGTAATTATGTAAAAAAGGGTTATTTTCTTGCACTTCCTACTTAAATTAAATCATAGCAAAAGGCGCAGTTATATATATAACTGCGCCTTTTGCTATGATTAGCTTTTGTTTGTGTTATTAAAGTATTTCTAAACAAGCGTAGGCCATGACAATTACAATGATATTCTTTCTACTTTTAATGTAATTTATTTGTTTAAAATATTATTATTAATTCTTAATTCTTTAGCAACGGTAATACCTTTCTTAGTTTTGTAAATAAAACAGGTAAAATAAGATTCCTTCGGGGTCATAGAGTTCAACAAATTAGCGTTTTACCGTTTCAAGAATATATGAATACCAATTTACCAAAATAATTTTAGGAATTTTAGTATACATAGCCGGTTTTCTAAGGTAATTAAAATTGTTGGTAAAAAAGAAAATTTTAATAATAGTACTTAGTACTATTAAAAGTTTCTTTATTGTACTTAGTACTATTAAAAGTTTCTTTATTGATATTGTAAAGTGCTACATATCCTAGTTCTCACTTAGTTTTTATACCTCAGAATTTAGTTATAATTATTTTTTGTCTTTAAAAGGTAAAACTGACAAGATGATCCTACACTACTACATCCTACGTTTTATACCACCGGGTGCTGCCAAAGGTCTTTGAAGGTGTAATAGGTATTTAAAAAAATACCTTTTACTGCACCAGTGAACTGTAAAACCACCCAGTGATTTATAGGTTGCGTAGGATGCAAGGCGGTGGTTTCACGGGTCCAAAAGGGGTCCATTATGATTTTATCTCTTAAAATTAAAAAAGCTGTAGTAGAAAAGCATCTACTAATTAAATTGCTTATTAAAACTCGTAATACCATCTTCAAATATGTAAATTTCTTAGACATGAATTTCTTAAATCTTTTCTTTACTATTTTTTTTTCTTTACTATTATACATATCTGTCTCCCAAGATACAGGTTGCTTAGTTTGAGAGGCAGGGTTCTCGATGTTGTGCAGAGATTACCACTATCATGTAAATTGTGTTCATGTAAAACATGTTAAATCTGTTTTTTGCAAATAAAGATTTTATTTATTTATTTATTTAAATTAAATAAGTGAAACTCGTGTTTTCATATTATCAAAATAATTACAAATAAAATAAACAATAAGTTGTTATAACTCACTTCGGAGATCGTTAACAATATTCACTACAACATTAGTTACCTTCATATTAAAAACATAAATGAAGTTTGCACCTTTGTTTCTAAAATAGATACTTTGTACCATATAACGCTACATAAGAAATCATCATTATTTTTCTATAAAGCAGCGTTATTTATTGTCAAACTTAGACCAAATCAGTAAAATAGTTAATTCTATCCAGTGGCATAGCGTGCCTTGTCGGGGTCCCGTATAAAAAAAATGTTTGGAGGTCCTTATAAGGGGGTAAAGATTTTTCACAAAAGACAAAAAATATTGTAAAAAGAAATATTCATTTATCATAACATAATTTAACCATTTTACAAATAAAAATCAATTGTATATTATATATTAACTTTCCTTGCCTTTTTTTCGGCAAACTGATTTATTAAATCATTTACGTCTGATGATGATTTGAGTTTTTCTTAAGTTTCTGCCTCTATGAACAATAGTGAGAGGTCTGACAGCCGTTCTTGTCCCATCATAGTTCTTAAGTAATTTTTTTATCAGTTTTAATTTTGAAAAACTTCTTTCAGCTGCACACTTTGGCCGCCCCGTATAATTGATACGGCACATACGGCGGTAGCTACACCCCTGATACTATCAGATCCTACACTATGATCGCTACAACCAACCTATAAGCTGTAGGTAGGGAGAAAATGACGTTACTGTTTTTAAGTGGAGAGCATGATAGCTAGTGAAATAACAGAAGCTATGAAACTTAGCAATTTCTATCTAGTAAGTATAGAAGGGGGCCTAGATGTTTTCTATCATTGGTAAGTGGTAGTTACCACTGGCCACCGAATAAGCCAACTGCTAGTCTGTCACTTAATTTAAAAAAATGCCTGATAAGGTACCTTAATGCCACTTTTTCTTTTTCTTTTATGTAAAGCACCTACTACATGTCACCAGGTCATATCATTCTATAGGTGTCGTAAAAAACGATAAAGAGAGCAGCGAAGGGGATATATTTTTTTAGGAGTAGGTATACAGCTACAGTACAATGAGTTTATGGAGTTGTAGAGAATTACAAGCCAATTACAAGCTTCCACAAAATATGATATTTTTGTGAATATAAGACATAAATCTTGACGACCTCGGTGGCGCGACGGTAGCGCAACCAGCTGCCGTGCACGACGTTGTGGGTTCGATCCCTTTCCCTCGATGCTCTTTGTGTCCGTTAATTGATGTTTGTAAAAAGTCCCCGCGACACAGGGCATGAACCATAGTGCGAGAGTTGTCTTTCAAAAAAAAACAAAACGACAACTTACACAATATCTACCTATACGTCCGGCTAGGGCGATGTTAGTAGAGTAAACATACATTACTGCCATCCCTGCAGTGGGACATTACAGCGCTGTTAAGAAAAGCTATATAAGTGTTTCATTGCCTTCTTAATAATAATACACTTAAAAGCATAACTTCGAGTTCTCTCAATCGAGTAGATAGGTACCTATCTAAATAGCAACTTTGAAATAACTATAATCGACCTATTTAACAGTTCTGTGGTACTAAGTACCTTCCTGCAGCCGCCCTTTATGTGCCTGCACACAGACTGGTTACATTAATCTCTCGCTTTGCGGTTACTGTGTCGAATAACGGTACATAGGCAGATGGAGGAAGGCGCGCCTACGCCGAAACATAGAGCAATACACTTTACAGATACGATTTTAATGTGAATTATATTTTTGCAAGTATTACTGTTACGTATATTATCAAATTTTAATAGCATTATTATGCTGTATTTGTTGACGTATGTTGTCTAAATTTGTACTAAAAATATGAATTCAATATTTATAAAAGAAATAAAATTAGTAGAGATATAGTTTAAAAAGCAAGCAAAATAGGTTGAGAGTCCTTTATTATTGAAAACTTTATAAATTAATAGGTGATCTAAACGAAACATTGCGATGTTAAGTAACCTACTTACATGCTTCATGAATAAATACACTACCCAAAAAGAAATTTAATTATTCATCTCATAAATAACAGTAACAATACATACCTACCTATATTTGCAAAATAAATAATTACTCTATCATATTTGATGTTCATGTAGGTAATCACACAAGCAAACAATAATTATTACTTCTGAAATGATTTCAGAGTCTTGCGAGCAACAAAACTGAATAGCACCTATAGTAGGTATTTTACATTCAAAATAAATATTCTTTCACACACACAAAATTACGTAATAATACCTACTAAAAATGATAATAAAACATTATACCTAAAACCACTTCTACAAGTAATTTAAACATCTTTGTGTGCACATTCGACGGCAATGTGTTGAACTTGTACGGCTTGTATTGTGTCATGAGCAGTTATGTGATGCCAGTGACCTACTTAAACATAACTACTGTCAAAAAAAACCTTATTGACCATTGTTCACACTGTCTGTATGTATGCACATCATTTATTATAAAGTCAAAATAATATATTAACGTCTGGTTTGAGCTTATCTATGCGATTAATTGTTTAATAGCGTTATGGACAGTATACAAATTGTATTGATATTAATCTGTACAATGAAAAGCTTTTAATGCTTTTTTTATGTTGTGTTTAAATTTGTGTGTTCATCGTGATAAGCGCTATGACCAAAACGCTAACGTATACCTATACGAGTAATAATCACGTCACCTTTTGAACCTTTAGATATCCTGAGCATTTTTAGACAAAGTTATAGCTAGATATAACAGTGACACTAAACGAAACACAAACGTAAGACATTTTTAAATCATGATCATGAATCATGACTACACAAGAAGCAAAGTAACAGATATTGCTAGGGTAAATGGCGATTGAAGATCTTTGGGGCCGAAAGGTTCTGGATTGGCGACGAGCGGGCCGTACCGGTAGAAGAAATTCGTCCACGTTTTGAGGTTTCCATCTCGGAATTATTACCCTTTTTCAGATATTACGACACTCACACAAGAATTAGTGATGAAATTTTGTATCATCATAACAGCCCATTAATGTCCCACTGCAGGGACAAAATGTATACAATCTACAATCCCCTGTCCCAAATTTTGCATAGCTAATCTTAATAATTAAATGACATTCATAATAATAAAAATGATTCTTACAGGTAGGTTACCTACGGACATGTGGGCATAGTCATATTAGTTCTCAAGAATTAATTTTAATTATTCAACAATTTTCTAACAACCTGTATTATCTAACAACTGGGTAAAAAGATAATTTATAAATATTTTTATATAAAAATATGATAAATACAATTAGGTACGTACTATGCGTATGAAATGGTCTGATGAAAATGGTCATACCTCTTACAATAGGTGCAACTTTCCTTGTTAATTTCGTAGGATAGGTCTGTATAGCAAGAGGACACTAGGTTAATACCACCGCTGTCTTTGCTGTTCCAAATCCGGTAGGTATAGGGTATTATGTCAAGTTTTCTACCATTATTTTCGTAGGGAATATCATAACAGCCCATAAATGTCCCACTACAGGGACGGGCCTCCTCCCGTGACGGAGGGATACTTGGCCTTCTAATACTACGCTAGCCAGACGGATTGGTATAGGGTTAATTTCAAGTTTTCATTCTTTTTATTTTGTAAAGATAATATTCACGGATAGTCCCTTAGTCGGTTTTTAAGACACCCATGGGATCGGATGGGGTGGTGACATACTGTATTGTTACTCCGTCACCACCACACGGAGAAACGTAGGGAATAGCTGCGATCAATTGCTCAGTCTGCTTTTACAACACCCATGGAATGAGACATACTATTGCACCATGTATGTTTACTACGTCACTAAAACTGATAACTGTATAAAAACTATAATTACAATTCAATTGAAGACAATGACGTGTATTTTTCCATTACACTACACAAACGATCAACCATAAAATTACAATGTACAAAGCCGCATATCCAAACAGTTACAATGTATTAAGAGACTATTTGTGAACAAAAAAAAACATGATCACGCACGAATCAAAAGAATATAAAAAAAATAACCTAGATTTAGTGGCAATAAAAAATCTATACAGTTATCTATCGAATCATATTATCTGTGTGGCAGGAGGCTGTTTTAAGGTCGACGAACTCATCAAATCATGTTTTTAGTTTGACGCTTTAAAGTATTGGAAATAGTCGATGTTTTAGTAAAATTAATACTTTTGATTATACGAACAAGTTTACGATGGCACGTAAGGTAATGAATTACCTTCATGGATTAGTATATTTCTTTAATTTACTGTTATATTTATGTTCTATAACATGATATATTATGTCCTTAAATAGTATCATTTCGTGCGATGACGAAGCAAAAACGACACGCTAACATCACCACTTCTCTACTGCCATTGTTTAAATTGGTGACAGGGAAATATAGGTGAGATAACTAAAAGGAAACGAAGTTGAGAACCTCATGTGAACTAGCATAGACAAAATATGCACTGGTTATGTCAGACTCTTGCAAACTTAACCGTCTACATATCTTGTTGCCTTGAGGAGGCTGTATAACAATGCTATTTATTTTTGATAAGTATATAAAACGCTGGACGACGTGGTAATATGGTATTTATCATAACAGCCCATTAATGTCCCACTGCAGGGACGGGCCTCCTCCCGTGAAGGAGGGATACTTAGCCGATTAATACCACGCGGACGAATTGGTATAGGGTTTAATTTCAAGTTTTCCTCCTTTTTATTTCGTACATATAACATTCATGGATAGTCCCTAAGTCGTTTTTTACGACACACATGGGATGAGATGGAGTGGTGACATATTGTATTCTTACTCCGTCACCACACGGATAACATAAATATGGTCTGCAATGCTACATAAAGGCTGTAGTTTCAAATTCAATCTAAGTTTAAGTCAAAGATTTTTGTGCATGAACAAAGTTGTTTGATTTATATTCAGGCTCCGCTTAGTTAGGGAACAGAGGGCAGTAGAGAATGAGTGTTATTTTAGTTATACCTACAATAATTTTAGAAAATCACATTTCCCTGTTCGCATTGACAGTATGTTTTATAAGCAAACAACGGTTGTTTGCATAATACTACACCACTAACGGCTTACATAATAATAGTTAGTATTTACATACACTAGACCATACCATATTCCATTTTCTCTCAAAAGTTTACTAATTTCTAACAAAAATAAACATTTATACTTATGCAGTTATGCACTGATAGACTCCCTTTATAAAGTAACCAACATCCGTCTCTATAATGCTTTGTTTTTCAAAGGTTTCTAGTTGGTAAAGCTATGCAGACACCGCTACTTAAAAATGTTAGGATACGACAAAACGACAAAAGCGATCTGTTTTGTTTTCTTATACAAGACAAAAGGTATTTTAGACCAATTAGTAAATTCCCTATCTCTCCTCATGAGAGAAGGTCCCGTGTATAAATTTATCTGAGCATAAAGGCTATAGGAAAATTGTGGGAGACTGATGACCAAACGGGGCGCAAACCCCTATTTCAGGACATCAGGTCTCCCCTTCGGACAGCTAATGCTATGGGTTAGTTTGTATTGTTGTCTTTGTGTGTCATGCCACGTAAAAACATACCTACCAGTTTTGAACATATTCAAACAAGATAAGACTATATGTAGGTATATATAGATTATACCATTTAATTTAAAACTCATTACGCATTCAAGATCCGAATGTCTTCTTAATGATTACAGTAATAATCACCTTATAATGTAATAAAGATGATGTAGTAGGTAGTACTAGCTGTAGTATACTCGTTTCAGGTCCGGTTGCTATGACACAGAAACCCGGTGCACGGGTCGTACTGACCGACAACTGCGCTCTCACTATAATTGCACCGAGAGGGCAATGACCGACAATCTTAGTCGACGATCGCAAAAACAAACATTGTTTCCTAAATTTACTTCAACGCTTACGTTTCTATAAAGGGAACGAAGGAACGAAGTCGTAGTGCGTTTAATAACCTTTTGATGAGACTAAGATTTGACTTCAAATATAGGTAGGTATGTCCGAGTGGTGACGGAGTAAGAATACGGTGTGTCACCACCTCATCTCATCCCATGGGTGTCGTAAAAACAGACTAAGGGGCTATCCGTCAATATTATCTTTACGCAAAAAAAGAAGAAAAACTTGAAATTAAACCCTATACCAATCCGTCTGGCCAGCGTGGTATTAGTAGGCCAAGTATCCCTCCGTCACGGGAGGAAGTCTGTCCCTGCAGTGGGACATTAATAGGCTGTTATGATGAAATCATGTAGACATTAAATAATCAACTCTGAAAGCTAACTTTATAAGATTAGATTTTAACCTCATTTTGCAGTAGTTCAAAGTTTTGACAGCGGTGCTAACTGACGGTAAATGTACCGTTACCTAGAATGGATTAAACAATCTTTAGTAATTTAAAGACACCTGCCAAAACAATCAGGTAACAAAATCAGCATTTAGTAATGCAGTAAAAGTCCCCTCTACACCTACACAATAAGGTTCGTAGCACACAAATCAAAACGTAAAGGGATCGTCACCGCCTCGCCTTTTCCCTTGGTGTCCAAACGGTGGCGAATATGCGATTACGTTACGATTCCGATTAATGTACATTAATATCACACATTAATATGTACGTTACGATTCCGATTAATGTACATTAATCGGAATATTCGCCACCGTTTAGACACCAAGGGAAAAGGCGAGGCGGTGACGATCCCTTTACGTTTTGATTTGTGTGCTACGAACCTTATTGTGTAGGTGTAGAGGGGACTTTTACTGCATTACTAAATGCTGATTTTGTTACCTGATTGTTTTGGCAGGTGTACGTTGCAGTAAGTAGTTTCATACTGTACGGCTCGAGTTGATACGACGACGATCCCTTTCCGTTTTGATGTGTGTGCTACGACCCTAAATCGATTCCCTTCACCCTAACAGGACTGTGTAACTAACAGGGAAGGCAAGCGACAAAATGAATAAAAGTATGACTCAGCCAAGCGTTTTATATCAACGTCCGAATTATACGTACTTACCGTTTATGGTTATTACTGGGTGGGGAGTAAAACAGGTGTCTTGATTGTGTATAATGTTTTATTAAGTGATGGCAGCTGCGCCTACGTTTAGGTAATAAAACTTTACTTCAAAGTTCGGTAGAATTGTCCCACAAGGCATTCATGGGAGGGTGGTTTGATTCTCAATTTGTCTCTTTGTGAACGCGAACCTACATGAACGCGAAGCAAATTCTATCGTAAGCAACACGATAGAATTTGCTAACAAGTTTATGAAGTGGAAGACTTACCAGATTTGTATAAAATAATTTAATTGATATATCTTACTTTTTATTGTTATGTAAGAAAGTGTTATCAAAACAAAATATATAATTTGATTTATTATTTGTCTAGTACCTAATCAAGGAGTAGAAACCGTTGTGTGAAACGGAAGAGAATATTAATACCTATTCACCTATTATTATCACAGAAGACAAAGACTTTAACAAACAAACAGCAAGAATAAAGCTCCAGAGATGGGAGGAAACTTCGCTTACCAAACGTCACGTTTGTGAGCGTGTTTGGGATACTTACCCCCGGTATCTGAATGAATCTGTTTGCCAGGATCGTGACAAGTGGCGTTCTGTCGTCTCTGCCTACCCCGGACGGGATAAGGCGTGAGTTTATAAATTAAATTATATATGTATGTATGTTTCCGAATGACTGATCAAGTAAAAATCAATTAATCAAGTGTCAAAACTCTTGTCAACTATCATTTTCAGGAACTAAAATTTGACACTTGATTAGTTGATTTTTACTTGTACAGTCATTCGGAAACCGGGGCTTAGTATTTTATGTCAAGTTTCAATATCTCCCAACTTTCTTTAAGTACTCGTAAGATTGTATGATACACCTAGTATGAGATATAGGAAATCATCTATTTAACTTCGTCACCATACGAAGTAAAATACAAACAAAGGACATCAGTATCGTCATAATTTCATGCTATACAGACATAAAGCATTAACCATAAGGTAATTATTTTAATAATACAACTGGACATAACTACAGCACAGTATCGATGTTCGCCGTTCTGTTATCATCGATCTACTATTGTCTATAGATATTTATTAGTCTGTATTCAAAGCCCCGAGGTCACAGCTATGGTTGGCATACATGACAAATGTTCAATAAAACCATATAAATATTTATATGATTGTATCTCTAACTTCTAGGTATCATTAACATTATCATTTGTTTGATTATTCTAGTTATGCATATATAAATATTGCTTTAAGTCAGTAAAAAAAGCATACAATAGACTGCAATTACCCTCTCATCCCTCCATGAAGCAGTCTATGACTGCTAGAGAGGGTTTAGATTCCCCACCCTTTAACAAACACAAGTAACTTCGTTTTTCATTGGTTTTTACTTTTATTAGAAGGTCATTAGAGTTGCTAATTAGGTGACAATATAATCGCCAGTGCCAATAAAAGGGTGCAAATCATTGTGCATAAACATAATTTTTATAGGTAGGTACTATTTATGTTCAAAATTTACAAATAAAAAAGTATTTGAATTAGTTGTCTAGGACCTACATTACAATCTCAGCTCACTTAGTTTGTGACTTAATAGCGATAAGAATATATCGCTCCTTGAATACAAAACGGCCACAAATAAAAAAATTATGAAAATGGTTTTATTGGTAAAATGATACCTAAATCGACTATATTTTATATTAAAAAAAAACACCCATCATTTTTCTTTATATTTTGGCCACACTGACAAAACGCCCTTTTTGATTTTGAGCACTTTGATAGGTAATGTCAGTGCAAAACCGCCATTTTTTTAGTTACGTCCTGACATTCAACAAGAACGCTCGTCAGTTCCGTGAAAAAGTGCCACAACACAAAATACGTCTTTATTGCATTAAAAATTTCAGGTGAGTCTAATTATATTTTTTAATACAAAATTGCCATATTTTGGAAAACGACCGTCTTGCATTCTGAGATAAGTATTTCAAACTTAGTCATATGATACAAAAGTGCCATATTTTGGAAAACGTCCATTTTACGTTCTGAGATTCGTATTTGTTAACATAATATGTAAAACAAAAGTACCATATTTTTAGAAAAATCCGTTTTGCATTCTAACATCTTTATTTGTTATTATAATATGTAATACAAAAGTGCCATATATGAATTGCATCTTTTCTGTATTCCAATATTAGTTAGCTGTAATCATGTTTTTTAATACAACACTAGCAATAATTTAAAAAACGTCCCTTTACCATTAAACTATACTAGAATAAATTAATATTTTTTGAAATTTTGTGTTTTTTTATAAATAATAATTACTATTTTGATGTTCATTTTGTTCTGTTGTTATTGTTTTAGTGATGTTCCGCTTAAATGTTGTTATTTTACAGATTACTTGAAAATGAGCAGAGCACGAAAAATATTAACAATGGCAACCTTAAATGTATCAGAACAAAGCTCATTACCTGTCCACAATAATAATTGTGCTAGATTATACTACCTATTAATTCTTCAGATACAAATTCTGTAGCAGATAGTCAAGCTGACCTTAATCTATCCATCGATATTGGACAGCGAAGACGGTGATGGAAGCTCTGTAACAAATACCAAAGTCACAAATAGGCCAAAAATAGTTTTTGGGCAGAGTGACACAAGTAGCGACACTGACTGTCGCTTGATGAGTAAGAAAACAACATCAAATCCCGATTTTTCTGCAGATGACAGTTTAAGATCCTAATTTTCTACCATCTCTAGCATTTTCCGATTCTGAAGATGTACAGTCAACAGTAATTACCAAACCAATTTGTATTTCACCTCAACCTGGACCTTCTCAAGTAGAACCTCACTTAATCAATGATAACCTACTAGTTAAGAAAGTTAGTCAATACGCGAGGCAGTGAGTCTATCGATCGCTATAGCTAAAAAGGACTGACTACAAATGAAAGACAATACATCCAATTTGTTAAGAAAGGCACCACTAAAAAGACCACCTTTAAGCCTTTTTCAGTCCTGAGTTCGGCAGACGATTGGACACTGCTAGTTGACACGTATGAAACACACTACAGAATCCCGGAGCATATCTGTGTGTCACCGTTAAGACCAGCCATATTCCTTTACCCACATTTAAAAGAGCGTGTAGTACTTATTGAGCTCACGGTACCGTGGAAAACTAACATCCCGAAAGACCACGCAATTAAGACATCAAATATCTACTTTCACTTGACAAATGAGATGCCGTGGAAATAGGTGCGAGGTGTACTCCAGCTAAATCCCTCTACAGCTTATTAAAAGAGCTAGGACTGCCGAGAACTTCAGTAAGCTGTCTATTATCACGAATGTCCAAAACGGCACTGTTAGGTTCCTACCAAATTTGGATAGGTAGAGGACGGAACATAGCAGACAGTGAAGGTGACCGCTAACGCGTTGTAAGGGGGCCTCCTTAAACCTACATATGGGGTGTAAGACCCAGACGTTGTTATGCAAGTGCTCCGTCCTCTATCACGCGATGAACTCGCACGGAGGATCCATGAAATGCTAAGATTAGGTCTTAATTGTATTATTGTTTTGTTTATAATTATTAAAGTGTTCTTTTTTATTTAATTTTACGAGGTCATATTCGTAATGTTGAGATATGAGAATGTGAGAGAGATGTTTAATTAAACTTAGTATTACCTACGTACAAAGTTTGATCTCAATTTTATTAATGATAAGCTAATATTGTTTAGTTTAGATTATTTAATACAAAACATTCCTGATGTCTATTCACTTTTGTTAATAAGTAGCTATAGGCCGACCGCTTAACTCAGACCCCGCCTGCGGTAATAGGGGTGCGCGGGGGGCGAGGACAAAGTAGAGAGCTATCTCTTGATTTTTTGGCAAAACGGCGCCATCTAGATACTGTGACCCGAACTACATTACATCACAACACAGCTCTAATTTTAAGCTAACTTATTTTTATGAAATAAAAAGAAGGAAAAGTTGAAATTATACCATAAACCAATCAAAATACCTGGAGAGGATTTTTTATTTTTCTGGTCAGGCTTTAAATTGTGTAATAATTTAGATTGCATATTTTCTCTAAGAAAGTAAGAGTTCTAGTTGCAAGATGACGCCACCATCTTTGACATTTGTTAATTGTATTGAAGACGGACTAGGATACTGCACTAGTGTCATACTGACATACAGACTAGATGTCCGTTATGGTAGCGTAAACAGTGTAAAAAAACTCTTAGTACATATTGTTATTATTATCTGTAAATATTTTCTAAGACTGATTATTACAAATTAATATGTTTAAATCATACCTGTTTTAATGTAAATTATTGTAATTACACCAAATGTGATTATACTGTGATTTTAATATATAATTAATGATTGTACATTGTTATTATTTGTGAATATTTTCTAAGACTTTAGTTATAAATTATATTTAATTATTAAATCAGCCATTCTTATAATCTAAAGAATAGGTTCTTTTAATTATTGTACAAAGGATTGTTAAGGATATTTCTTAAATAACAAATATATTTATTTCTAGATTCTTGAAAAGAAAATCAAATTATTACAAATTAAGTATGTAATATTATTGTTATTTTTGGAGTAGGTGTCAGCCAACGAAATAAGATAATACCAAAACAAATGGAATGGCGCCCATGAATTACAGATTATATTATTATATGACTTCGACATTATGACATAAAGTTGTTGATTGTTTATGGATTAGTTTATAAATTTAAAAAAAATTAAATAACTTTTTATACATATTATATTTAAATAAATATATTTTGAAACTAGCGGTGCCCGCGACTTTGTCCGCGTGAAAAAGTAACTAAACGAAAAGTAAAGTAAGTAAAGTAACTAAAAGTAACCCGCACTTTGCAAAGTCGCCTGTGCCCGGGCAACAGAGATATTGAAGATCAGGGATTTGAAGGTCATCAAATTATCAGAAAGCGATTGTAATAAAAGCAGCAGTTCACAAGAAGACAAGAAATGCGGGTTACATTAACTCATTCTCATCGTGCTAACCGATTAAGATTCGCAAGGTAGTATCTGAATTGGGCCATGAGCCATAGCAGCTTGTTACCTTTATAGGCGAGTGTAAAACAAATTTTATATTGATAACCTTTGCATAAGGGTGTGGAAAAGAGATGATGAGCGATGTTTCGATGCATGCTTCCACGAAAGTGACAGATTCGAGGGCCCAATGTTTTGGTGAAGGGAGGCATTAGCCTAACCGGATGAACAGACCTTGTAATGTTAAATGAAGGCACAGCATCAGGTCAACTTTAAATTGAGGATGTCATTAGGTTCCATGTGGTGCCATTTGCACAAAGAGTAGGTTAAGTGAAGAAGGAGGTAAAGTGATTAAGTTTATGCACGGCAATGCTCTTCCTCATAAAGGTAGACCCACCGAGAAGCGAGTACAGAGGTTTTGTTGTGGCCTGCGAATAGTCCAGAACAAAATATCATTGCAATAATCACTTTTCCTGTTAATATTTCGAAAAAAGCTTATTTTAAGAACTGTAAATGAAACCAAGTTATCATTTACAGTTTTTAAAATAAGACTTTGTAAGTAGAAGTAGTTTATGCAAAAAGTCTATCATTTATAATACTGTTTCCTAAATAATAATAATAATAATAATAATGTTTATTTAATCACAAAATGGTTACAACATAATAGGTTAGGTTAATGTTACAGTATTAGAGTATACAGATCATTATAATATTCTGCCAGTACTTAAATTAGGTTAACCTGTGCTATAAGTACCAGCGTCCTTCCGGTTTTACAATATTTGCAGGTATTACTCTTTTTCATTGTTTATCAAAATAAGTTGGCTAAAACATCATCAACAAAAAAGACTTAAAATAAAAAAATAAAAACATAATAAAACTTAGTACAATCCATAAAATAAAACTTAGTACAATCCATAAAATGAACTTTAGTTAAAAGATTAGCAATCCTCTAATTTATTTGAGTAAGTACGGTGGGATGTGAGAGTATGAATGTGTGTTTGTGTATGTGTGTGTGTGTGTGTGAGTGTGTTTTCAGTGAACATTATGTAATTTAAGTAATGTTGTCAAGAACCTATGTATGTATAATCACGAGAGTGGGTGAAGAAGTTTTTCAGTTTCATCATAAGATAGATTTAAGAGCCATTCTGTTACAATCTTTTTACATTCATATTTATTTTTGTGTAGTAAATTTAAAATGTTATTTACTTTATTATATATAAATCGTCCGAGAAAACAGAAGAATTTTTTACTAAACGATGTCGAATGTGGTTCCGACAGTGGAAGTTTATACCTGCGTGAAGAGTTTTGGGTGGACACAGAGGTTTGGCCTGTTAAGGAGTAAATTTGGTGTTGCTTTAGTATGATGTTCAAAAGGAAAAGCTGTCTAACTGTCAAAACCTCACAGTACTCGTATAGTTCCTTTGTAGGGAATCGGTATGGTTTAAAGGTGGCCACCTTTAGCACTGACCTTTGGGCACGTTCTAAGACGATGAGATTAGTCTTACAAGCACCTCCCCATGATAATACACAGTAACTCAGCAAGGACTGGCACAGTGCATAGTAGACCAATTTCAAAACTTCGGGCTGGGCAACATGACGAAGATTTTTAAAAATAAATATGAGCTTACGAATCCGTCCTGTTAGGGCTTCAATATGGGGGACAAAAGTCAGTCTGTCGTCAATAGTAACTCCTAAATATTTTATAGTAGAAGCATTTTCTATTTTAGGGCAATTACATGTTATATGACTATTTGTTTGATGATTGTGAGATATTATACAAAAATTATGTAAATTTGTGTTAGGCTTATTGATATAAAAGGTAAGAAATTTGGTTTTGCCAACATTTAGGGATAGTGAGTTATGTCCCAACCACTCAGTTACAGTATCAAACCCAGTCTGAGCCAAATCGAATACTTGTGGCCACGTTGATCCTGTAAAGATAAGAGTTGTGTCATCTGCGAAAGCCAACAGTTTGCCATTATTTAGAGGTAGATTACACATCTCGTTAACGTATACAAGGAAAAGTGTAGGACCGAGGATACTGCCTTGTGGCACACCGAAATCCATCGGAAGTTCCGTACTCCTGTATTCGCCAATTTTGACACGTTGCGTTCTGTTAGTAAGATAACTTTCAAATAATTTTAATTGTTGGCCTCTAACTCCGATGTGATTTAGTTTAAGTACAAGATTTTGGATAGAGACCGTGTCAAAGGCCTTGGTCAGGTCCAGGAATATTGCTAGCACCTTATTGCCACTGTCCAATGCTCGAGCAACATCGTTTGTAAGCTCATAAACAGCGTCGTTAGTGGATTTGTTTTTTCTAAAGCCATACTGGTTGCTCGAAATTATGTTATTTTCTTCAAGGTATTTTACCAGCCTTCTATTCATTATTTTCTCCAAGATTTTTGACAGACAAGGCAAGATCGATATAGGCCTGTAATTATTGACACGGTCCGTCTCCCCACACTTGTAGATAGGATGTACTAGAGCTTTTTTTAGCAGGTCGGGGAAGGTTCCTGAACTTATGCATACATTAAAAATATGTGTCAGAGGTGTTACAAATATGTTTCTGTATTGTTTAATTAAGCTAGATGATATTCCATCAGTGCCAACCGCACAATCGGTACGCAGCGCAAGTATTATTTTTTCAACTTCTAATTCCTCAGTTTCCAGGAGAACCAGAGATTTAGAAGAGACAATTGTATTTGATGGCTGTTGTATGTTACCATGTAGGCCATATGTTTTAGTAACTTCATTCGCTATGTTTCTCCCAACTGTGGTAAAATACTTATTGACTTCTTCAATAGACTCATCAGTAGTACCTTTAATGTGCAATAAGGGATTTGCAGTTACCGTACTTTTGTTAGTATGGGTGACGGTCTTTATAACTTGCCACATCTGTTTGGGGTTTGTTCTGGCTTTACTTAATTCAGTACTTTCATACTGTCTTTTTAAGTTTTTTAGTACAGTGTTGCAAAAGTTACGGTAGCGTTTGTAGGTTATTGCGTAGGTGTTATTATTTGGAAAATGTTTCATTTTTACATACATCCTATCTCTATTACGCATGCATCTTAACATACCTGGTGTGATCCATGGCTTAAGAATTATTCGTTTGCGTGGTATAAAATGCAACGTGGTGCTTGAGTGGAGAGCTCTGGTAATAGAGTTAACAAAGTATTCTAGTGCTTTGTTGGCATCTGTACATCTGTATATGAATGAGAAGTCAGTATCTTTCAAAAGATTACCAAGTTTAGTAAAATCAACTTTCATTTTTTTAATATTGCTGCTATCTATTTTTATTTTGTCTAAAGATAGTAAAACGGGTTTATGATCCGTCACTGTAGAATCTATAACTAGCGTGATTGCTTTATATTTTGTTTTGAGGAGAACATGGTCCACGCAAGTTCCGGACCTTTCACGTGTCACAAATTTATGAGCAGGAAGTAATCCATGGCTCGCTGTCATATTGAGATATTCTTCTTTTTTAATATTAATTTTTTTATTTATTTTGCTATCTTTAATATCTATATTTATGTTCCCAATGACCACTATATTGTTATACGTGTAATTTTTAGTTAGTTCTTGATCAAGAAGACGATCTAAAGAAGACTAAGTGTTATGATTTTTAATTTTTATTGTGTAATTTGGAAGTGTTTTATTTTATAATGCTTAATGAATATTCTGATAATTAATTGAAGTAGTTTCACCGTACAACTAACTAATCTTCAAATCATACAATAATAAACTTAAGTGATGAACTGCCAAGTCCTTAATCAAATTCAAACCTTATTTTGATAAGCTGCTAAATAATTATTTTCTTGAATTTTCTCAATTGGGTACAAGTTATACTAATTATATCTTTAAAATAACAAGTAAAATTATAGGCACCAACGGGATTTTCAGAATTTTGATTGCCAAACAAATAAAGAAATTATTCAGTTTTTTCCTCCTGTAAACTATGTAAAAACGGACTTAGCAGTTTAACAAATTAGGCCACCGATATTAGTATGTTTAGTCTTAAAACAATGTAGGTATGTATATATATTATTTGTTTATTATGGCATCATGAACATAGTTACATATTTTGCCAGTGTCAAGTGAAATACCAATAGGAATATAATAGCATTTTGGCTTTGTCGCTATTGCGTGACACACCACACACGGGAGTTAGAGTGCAATTTAAATCCAAGAAAAATTGCCACCAGGAAGTAATGTTGCTGCAATACCCAGTCATTCCCCGCCCCCAGTCACCCCGGAGGCGAGGTCAGAGTTAAGCGGTCAGCATATAATTATTTTTTACTTTTTAGTGCAATTTTGGTCTTTGAAGTCAGTTTTTTTTTTGTAAAAATTTATTTAATTTGACATAGAACCAACTCGATATAGCTCTTGTGTACGCTACCATAACGGACACCGCTACCCCGCCCCCTCGTCCCTTTCATACCGCAGGCGGGGACTGAGATAAACGGTCGGCCTATAGTAATATGATTAAGCATTATAATAAAAAAAAATACCAGTATATTTAATAAATCCCTTTTCATTTCTAAAATTTTGTTAAATTTTTGTAAAATTTTTGACATATTTTATATGGTATTGATTAAAATTTTGAATGCAAAAGAGACTTTTGTGTTATTTTATATTAACCAGTAACAGATATTACAAAGTTCAGATTGTACACTGATAGAGCTTAAAAATACGCATCTAATGATATATTAACATCTTATATTTAATTAATAAATATATAAAATTTCAAAAAAAAATCGTTTTAAAAATTTGTTTTGGTTTCGCCCTGTAAAATTATAGCATTTCGATTTGTGTCCCTTTTGTATTCGAGGAGCGATATATACATAAATTATTATGTTGTATGTAGTTAAGGAAGCCGAAATCCACATGATTGCTATAATATTTAAAAAGGCTGATCTATTTAGAACGATAAGAGGTTGAGTCGAGTAGAACGATGAGATGTGTTGTGTACTGTCACAAATGGCGAATGGTTTGAAATAGCCATTCCTAGACCGATTATATAATTACATATTTTATAATTAAAGATTTTATAAAAAGACAGATTTTATAATCTATACTAATATTATAAAGAGGTAAAGTTTGTGTGTTTGTTTGTTTGTGTGTTTGTGACGTTGTAGGGGGTAATCTCTGGATCTACAGAACCAATTTTTTCTGTGTTAAATAGGTAGTCTATTTATCGGGGAGTGTCATAGGCTATAGAGTGGAGCAGTAATAAAATATGTTTAAAAAAGGGACGCCTTTTTTTTGCCGCCCGACGAAGTTGGCACTGGTCTGCTAGTTATAAATATAAAAATATCATTCGGTTTGGTTTCAGGTATTTATAAAAATCAATACTTACCTAGTTTGTTGGTCACTGTTCTACACTACAACTAGGAGATTTACTTATATTAACATACATATTATAATATTCTCTATTGTCAACATGTGTGTGTAGTAAGAATTATCAAAAGTGCCCGTTGCCTATTTAAATAGTGAACAGCCGGCATTGATAAGCAACAAAGTAATCATTGGGTAAACATGTACAATAAATCATAATATTAGTTACGACATATACCTATTTCTTACAAAATTGATAGTCAGGTTCGATAATATCTTAAATATTTCCGTATGTTTTTCAACACATACGCGGTGTTCTACGTGGGCGACGAATGCGACGCGACGCTATGCTACATCCGACAAAGTGTCCTACATGATTACGTCGCGTCTCGTCGCAGACTGCCACATAGGTCAGAAGTAGGGTACGCCGTTGATTTGATCGCGTACGTCGCGTCTCGTCGCGTTCGTCGCACACGTAGGACACCGCGTATGTGTTGAAAAACATACGGAAATATTTAATATATTATCGGAGCTGATCTTAAAGCAAAACACGATCGTTTTATTCATTCCCTTATTAAGATGAACCTATCGATATGCTTGTAGAGTAACAAATCTACATAACAACTCACAAGCATTCATAAAACCAACATAATGAAGGTACACTGCTGGACATGGAATGTTTCGTACTGACAACAACAAAACTTATGTCTCATACAGATGATACAGAGCACAGACTAATTTTTTTAATTTTTTCGTTGATAGATGAAAACTTGGCCAAAATAACAATAATTTACAATAAACAGTGATTACGGGACGTTAAGATGAACCAAGTCCTTTATCAAACTGTCTGGGAAGAGATCTAAATGTAAGCCAAGCTCCCCTACATGCATCGGTGGAAAATCCTCATCGCAGCAATGAGACATACATGGGCTGTTATAATATGAGTTAATAACTGCGCCTTTGACTATTGTACTATGGACATAACATACTAAGGTATCGATGTTTTATAATTAGTTTGTTTATGGTTTTTTTGTGACGTAGTCAAGTACTTGCTTCATAGCGAAAGCTTTTATACATAAAATTACTTCAAACAAATAACTGATTGTTATTCCAATTAGTTAAACTTTGTACCTTCTCACTTATAAAAAAACACATTTACAAAATAAGCACCTAATTTATGTACTCATTAAATCGTAATTGCGTACATAACCAGTTATAAGTACCGTGATAACTGACTAAAACATCAACAAAAACAAGTAAGTAATCCTTGCAATTCAATGTCAACTTTTTGTAGTTAAAATTTGTCTACTGTATTTGTATTCGAAAATGCTGTTTACCATACCATGTACCATAGCGAATTCTAGAACTTAAAATTCTCATACCTTTATTATGGTATGCAAAGTATTGTAAAAAGTATTGACAATGTCGCGGACAGCGTAGCAAGGCTTAGTTAGAACAACCGCGGTTATTCTGCGATCTACGGTCAAGGTAGACCGCAGAAAGACATTTTAAAAATAAAGGCAAAACGTAAGAGCGACAGTTTTGTTCATACATTATGCGGGATGGGTTTACATAACCTTACAGTAAACTACAAAATAAATTAATTATGATCAAGTACTTAGAACAATAAGCGAAGTTACAATAACATCATCGTCAAGAAGACCTGTCCCCGAATAGTTTGTAACATTCATGCATTAATAATAAACCAAATTATTATAAATTAAAGTGTGTTTATCATCCAGTAACCGTTCTATTTGATAAATAAACTAGTATGTTTACATTTAACATAACGTAAACATGACCAATCACCGGCGTATCTACTTATATACCTATAAATTGAACTAACGATCTACTATTTATACTCTACAGGTGTTATCTCTAAGAATATGTTACAAAAATAATCAAAAACAACTTACTTTTCATCATCTTGCTGGATCGGATTCAACTTATTCACTTCAAAACCTTTAAAAAAAAGAAACACTTATTCACACATTTATATTAGTAAATAATAAGGAAATATAGTATCATTTACGTCCGTTACATACAATAGTTCTGTCCAAATAACAACTTTATAATTTAGCGATATTAAACTAGTTATAATATAAATATTTTATGCGCGTAGAAACTGATTCTACTAGAGCCGGTAGGGTATGCGATCCAGTTGCGAATCAAACGTCATTCAAGCGACTAATTTTTATGTTCGTAATTCAATGATATTATCAAGCGATTGTAGGGTAGAATGGAATATAAGTATTTGTCATATTTGACATTTTTATTAATAATTCTTACCTGTTCCATAACCTAAAATAGGTAATGTATGTGATCAAATATTTGTGTAAATGAATAGTTTCTTCACTTTTTTTTAATGTACTAATACGACCAACAAGGACCGCGTCAACGTGAATATTAAAATGAACACTAATAAAAGCTTAAAAACTACATTTACATAACATGAATTGATTAGATTTTAAACATCAGACATTGCTTGGCAATCAACAAATAGGATATTTTTAGACAGTAAGTACACATTATTTTATTTAACAGAATATTCATAATTAAAATTTACAATAAGTATATCAATACTGCAGTAAAATGATTTTATTCAGTGATTACTTTATTCGCGTCATAAAATAAACAAAGCAGTATTTTGGCATATCTGCCCTAATCTATATTTAGTTTTTAATATGACACTTATTGTGTAAAATGTGTAAGCTACTATAACCGATATCAATCGACATCATTTCTGGACGGAACATCATAATTATGTAATGCATTATTTTATAATGAACATCAAAAACTCATTACTGATTAGGTACATTTCCTTAATACAATTTTACCTTAACATTATACTTAGCATTTTGATTCACTTAAAAGCTTAAAGGTATTCTTAAGTATTTTATCGTATAACCACTTGAACGTTAACTGCGCGAATCGCTTTCGCGAGTCCAACGTTCAAGTGGCAACGCTCGCAGTTTTTTATGTGTTTATAAAAAACTGCGAGTTTTCCGTCTTGATAAAAACGGCTAACACGAGAAAATTACTGCATCAATTTGAAAATGAAAAACATCGTCGTGTTCGTAAAAGTATAGGGAATAAACTTAAATTAAAATACATTAACCTTATGAATATCTAAATACAATGAATAGTTGATAAACCTGAGAAATTGCGAAAAATTGTTGACATTTTCCGCGATTTTCCGGGAATTATATTATTTGTGAATAAAAATTAGCAACCCAAATTAATGATTTTATTTTTAAAATATAATTAACTATATTACTTTTAAAATAAAATAAATATATTAGTAATTCTGAACGTTAAAGTATTTTAAATTATTTTTGAAATAAATACCTTTTTTAGCTGACTCGGCCATCTCGGCGTTTTGTAGTGCATACCATATTTTTGTTTAGACAATAAGAACATAAAAATAAGAACGTAGTAGGTTTGTTTTCTAAATTTAATTATTGTTTATTAGTTTATCTTCTAGAATTAAACGATTTCAATAAACTTTAAACGATTTCAATAAACTTTTATTGAGGAAAGCGTAATTAAACCGCCATTATTGTTAAACTCAAGGCCAAG
Source organism: Schrankia costaestrigalis (assembly GCA_905475405.1). NCBI lineage: Eukaryota > Metazoa > Arthropoda > Insecta > Lepidoptera > Erebidae > Schrankia > Schrankia costaestrigalis. The sequence goes on along the minus strand of FR997843.1, from coordinate 7,854,245 downwards.
TTTTAGTCTTTGACTTTTCTTTTATTAAATTTTAAAAGTTACTCAACTTTTATAACATAATATCACGACCATTAGAAAGCACACATTTTCTAGATAATTGTAATATATTACACTTCCAACAATATTTAATTAATCAAATGTATTTAACACATAAATAAACAGTAAATTTCATACAAGGACATACGAAATGAAGCAAACTTCTGTTTGACATTGCGACCACAGATTATTTTTTACAGCTGTTTATTTTGGTGTAATCCGTTCTAAAACTATCGACAATTGTCCCACAGACTTTTTTAAACGTAGATTTTAAGCGGTAGAATCATGTTTTTATAAAATATCGCGCGTTGCAGAACGAATTTTTTTTTGGTACTTTTATACCATATGACGTAAGTCCCGCCATTTTGTCAGTGGATAAATCATACCCATTGACGTTCAAGTGGATAACAGTGAAAGACACAACCGTTGAGTAAGAAGGTTCGTGCTTATTAAGGACGCTCCAAATCTGTTGTAAGCGGTTATCGTTTGATTAAATGGAATTACTTACACTTGCTTTAATGTTTAGCAATTTTCTAGTATCTTGTATACGTTATTTTTAAGTGACTCTTAAAAGATAGGAAGGTAAAATACCTCAGAAGTCAGTCATTTCTTGCCTAATTTAAAGTTATCTTTGTCCTCGGAAAGTCCTTTTTAAAATGTTTATTAGCAAAATAATGTCTAAAATTCGAACTGTATATTTAGATTTAATATTTTTAGACATAAGTAAATCTTCCTGAGGGGACGGCATAGGAGTTCGTGATTTTACGTTTAGTATGTTATTTTTATGTATGGAAAGTAGTCTACAAAGTTAGTTTAGTAAGTTCATTAGTTTAGTAGTAAGTTTCAACTAGATTTGTTTTTAAAAGGTTATAAGAATTACCGCGTTATTTAAAAGTTAATACAATAACCAAAAATATTATATTTAGACAAAGAATTTAATAAGATTACAGGGCAGACGATGCTCAGTCCTTAGTAAATATGAGACCTACCTAATAACATGTAGCAACGAAAACCTACAGCAGGTAACAAACATCTAACCTTGAAAATAAATATGGTACCAACTTACTTACTTATTTTCAGGTAAGTACCTAATTACTTTATAGGTATTTGTTTACTCATAAAGACCTTGAAACTAGTCAATAAAAACGTTCAACTTCACGTTATTTTGAAACGCACTTCAAAATAATTTTCCTCATGACATCACGTATTTCTTTTAATTTTGACATTACCTTGTCTATAGAAATAAAATAGATAATAGTAGGAAACAGAAGTAGTTTATGTTCTGTGTTAACCTTTTTCATAAAAACTCGATCCGCTTGTACTTGGTAGCGACTTCGATCGTGGTGACTGGCTGGCGATTTATTACTTTTACACCTACTGCGGTCTTTTAGTATTTCTTTTCTAGCAGATGGGTAAACCTAAGTAGGCTGTAACTTTTATTCGACAGTCATAAAAGTGCTAGAACATTTACATAGGCACACGCACAGGCGTACATATGTCTACGCAGCGTTTTAATAAGATGAAACAGCGCAGCGATTCGATTGCCGCATCTGCAGAGACAATAAATCGCTGTTAATATTCGTGTACCCTTTTATTTTGACGACGCGACGCCAGCAAGTCTTTGGTGATTGAAGTCACTGTCGTGTGAACTGAACTTCAGTCTTTTTCTTTTTTATCGTATGACTAGTGACTAACTTGGAGGCGAGCGTTGTTTAAGCCACCTCAAAGGCCTCCGACGTGGCTTAACCAGCGACATTTTCTTTTTCTAATACTGTACAGGAATGATCATTATCCTGTGATAACAGCTGTAGTGAAGAAGACAAATTTAATGGCCAAACAATACAATCATTTGGCTAGAATGGATTGTATAGGTAGTTATATCAAGTTTATCTACCCTCTTTTATTATCATAGTAATAATATTTGCACATTTTTTTTTATCAGATTTTACGACAAACGGTGTAAGTTCGGGTAGTGTGACGTCAATACAGGCAATGTAACTTAGCATATTCTGGTACACTTAATAGTGGTAAACAGGCACTAGGCTGTTATTTTTTGCTTTAACCCACTAAGTACTTAGGTCATAGACATTCTTGGCTAGTTTCAATCGTTTAATCGAAGTAATTAATTGGTTTGGAATTAGCATTACGATCTGAAGTACTTAGGTACTTCCCTACATTGTTTGGAGAACCACTTCGATAATCTGGTTTAATAGGCTGATTATGTTAACTTTCGAAAACAAAGAATCCAAAATATCAAAATCACATGGGTACTTAAACCTAAGTGAATTTTAATCATAAAAAGCGACAAAGAATAGGTACTGGAAGAGAAGGAAGATGAACTGAATGTGGACTGTGTCTGCAATAATACATTTAAAGGCTGATACTTAATGGAAGCCAGCATGGTATTAGTAGGCCAGCTATCCCTCCTTCATGGGAGGAGGCCCGCCCCTGCAGTGGGACATTAATGGGCTGTTATTATGATGATGACTTAATAGAAAAAATATTTAGGTAGGTACTATCGGTGACGGAGTAAGAATACCTAAAAAACTATAAGTTCTTACACATATTTAGGTAAGTACCTAAGTACCTATTTAGAAAAAAATAATCTTAAACAAATAAACGTGATTAAATTTATGTGGATCCAAAGAGGTTTTCTTTTTAAATTAGTCAAGAAATGGCATAGTTCTGAAGTAACAAACATAAACAATTGAATTGCGAACCTACTCTTATGATTGAAGTCAGTGAAAAAATAAGGAAAACTCCTCACAGAACCGTATGCAAATACATACATAATTAAGGTTAGATAGGAATAGATTTATTTATTCGCAATAAGACAAAAGTCCTTTGCTTTGAGAACAATAATAACTTGCAGTTAGTATAGTAACTTTAACTCTGTGATACTAAATAAATAGTCGTGTAACACTGATTACCAATTCGACTAGCTAGTATGTTCAGCATGTTATCTATCCTAAGCTTAAAATCCCTTCGTGTCAGGATGAGGCCCGTCCCTGCAATGGGACATCATCTACTTGCATTATGCTTTTATATCGAAAAACATAAACACTTTTCTATCTGAACTAAAGCAACGTGGTCATTTCACTGCAGTATAATAACGTTTAACAGAGCAGCTGAATATCGATCGAAACGTTTGATTAGGTCCTTCAGTATAAGTATTAAGAGCACATGTTTTGTACAAAAATAACGAATATATCACAATAAACAATGAAAACAAGGTCAGTTACGTTAGTACAAGATAATATACAGAGCACTGGTTATTAATAACACACTTAGATTTACGTGAGATAAAAAATATAATATGAAACTCACCGTTAAATAATATTGTGTTTTTCTATTTTGTATTACACTTTAACCATAACTAATATTTACTAGAAAATGCTGGTTGAATAATGCAATTGAATTAAAACTTTAATTACTTAAATTTCTAAATGTGATCACTTTTATTTATCTATCATTCACTTATAAATTTAGCTATTTTATACACTAACAATAATTTATTTACAACACTATAATAAAATTTACAATTAAATTACAATATTAATGCACTATTTCTATACACGCCGCATTTCCAATGATATGAGTCGTGGAAAGCGGTTTCCTAGCGTACATTTTTGTATATATAAGGCTTCGTCCCGCGCATGCGTGAACACTTAGAGGTTATCTTCTCACCTTCTCCATTTTCTTTGTGCGAGAGCGAGACAGATATACTGTGTAGTAACATGCGCTGTGTTATTGATGAAAATTTTGGCGGGAAAACACGCTGTCTGAGGTGATCCTTGGGACGCACGTGATTGGTTAAAGTTTTAATAAGCAAGAGAATACAGTACCTACGTGATTCGGTTCGGTCTGAGTTTGACTGAACTTGACGGTCATGCGTATAACACTTTATTGACTGTTACTAATTAAAATCTAATTGAAATCTGCATAGGTTATTGTTATTTACTTTTTTTGTTTGTTTTTGTGTTACTTTACATACATTCCATTAAAGATTTTTGGTTTTCTTTTTATGTTAACATACTTATAATAATTATAAGTTACTTATATTAATTAAAGGTTAATTATTAACCTAGCTATTAATTTGCTTGTTGAGAAAAATTACGTAAGGGTTTCCAAACAGCTAAAGGCCTACGCAGACCGGGACGGCATGGCAAGGGATTTTAATTTTTACTAATGGAAATTCAGCCATACTGTTACAGAAATACGACATAAATTGCTATGCTTTAAAATTATGCCGTGGTATTGAAAGGGATTTTATCGCACGGCATTTTTCATTTTAAAGCATAGCAATTTATGTCGTATTTCTGTAACAGTACTGTTGAATGTCCATTGGTAAAAATTAAAATCCCTTGCCATGCCGTCCCGGTCTGCGTAAGCCTTGACTGCTTCAGTTATTTTAGCTTTTGTCAGAAGTTTTTTTTCTAGTTTGCTACATCTTACTTTTATTGTTTTTATTTATAACGTCTTTTGACTTTGTTTTGTAAATACTAACCTGTTTATTTTGATTGGAATTTAAATAAAGTTTAAAATTACATTTATTACTAGATTAAATTATTATTCATTTTTAATTGAAATTTTGGGCCGGAACTGTCTAAGTTTTTGCCAATCAACACGAAAAAGAAGAAGAAATAAAGATTTAAATATTTTACCTGTTTTTTTTAGGTTTTCTTTTCATGGATGCTGTATTCACAACGTCGGTGTGGTGTAAGACTTGAGCCGTGCGTGAGGTAGCGGGTTCAAATAACACACAGGGCAATGCAATGCAATCTAATGCGCTAGCCTTGATGTCTTTGTGTCCGTTACAATGATGTTTGTAAAAGTCCCTACATGCTCTCCGTTGCGGGAGTAGTATTTTTAACAAATACTTAAGTATTATACCGATTTATCATGATTAGGTACGTGGAGGCCAAGATTCTCTCAATGAGCGGAGAAGATCCGTTTCTCCAGTAAAAGAAATTAAAGATCTGTTACATTACGTACGACACTAAAATAAGATATTAGTTGAATCACACCAAAAAAAAAAAGAAAAAAATATATTTTCGCAAAATTTATTTTTTTATCTATCTTACTACAATGTATGATAAAAGCACAAAGTGCAGGGTATGGGAAATTTTCCTAGTCGTCACGGCCAAAAGAACTCTTCCAGTATACAGTAGATAGTTGTTCTTTTAATGATTTTATAAAATGTACTTGAATATAAATTAATTTTAATATAAAAGCGAACGACTTTTTAATTTATTTTTACCTTCCAACAAAGAGTTTAATACCTATGTTGTGTTATCAGTTTTTTTAAATATCGTTAGTTGACGTCAAATTCCTTAAAATCCTACAGAGCAGCTCTCTTCTGCTCGTAATGAAATAAAATAAACCTAAAGCGTAATGCAATTTACACTTTATTGCAAACTGTTAAGATTCAAAATGACAATACATCCAACTTTGTATAATGTGAAACATTTTTGTATTCTTTTATATTCTAAAGTTTTAAGAACAATAGGATTTAATCTTGCTAATGCTTATTATCTAAATTAATCTAGATTCTTAACTTCCAAGAATTCGAATAAATAAATATTTATTGCCTTTGTTAAAAGTCTTCTAAACTATTCGTGGCTAGTCTAGCGATAGCATTCCTATGGCTAGGAACTTTGCTTGCTAAAAATCTAGCGAACTACATTTTTTTTAATTTTGTTTTTAAGACTAAATTGACTTGAATTGACTTCTGGGATTTTAGAAATAATTCTGATATTTTATTCTGCTTGTTTGTGTGGTGACTGACTAATACAGGTGGTCATCACACTTTATATTATTACTTATAAAGTCTTGTTAAATGCGACTAAGGTCTATTAAGCGGATTAGGTACCTACTTAATCCTACCTAATGATGATTAAGAATACCTATTCTTAATCATCATAGCAGCCCATTAAGGGGAAACAATTCAATCGCAATTCCATACAAACAAAGAAAGTTAATTCCTCCTTCATTAGATAATAAATACTCAAAATCATAGATGATATCGTTTTGTCTCGTTATTATCTAGTCTTATTGATTAATAAAACAGTAAAAAAAGTATTCATTTACAAGTTATGAGGCTTCAAAGTTCATAATTCTATGCACATTTTATGACAACTTTTAGCGTAATAAAATAGGATTAAACGTTTATAAAGGTAAATATATTTTGGGACTAGGAATAGATTATTTATTCGAAAATTCAAATAATTTTATATTGACTAGATACATTCTAAAGTTTGTACGCAATTACCTTTTTCCCAAAACCATTTTAGGAAATTTTACCGTGCTCGTTTCCGCCATCGACATCTTGCATCTCGCCTCCACTTTCTGCACCCCTCGGATCGGAGGAGGGAAGGTACGACAGCGAGCCGACCGTCGTCGTCGAATGTTACCGAATATTTTTTTTTAAACTTCAATAAACTTTAATTTATGTCATTTATGACAATTACGTATCGCTTGCCAGTAAGAAGTTTCGTAATTTCTTTTATCAAAGAGATCCAATTATTATCAGATGCATAACCAGTTAGATAAAATACCTACATCAGTGACATTCTTGACTAAAATCAACTGTCAAAATTCACCTATTATTACAATAGTCAATAGAGCATAGCTAAGGCTGTCACATTGCACAAACTGTATTTTTTTTTGTAATTCATTTTGTATTTTTTTTTAAATATTTACGTGACTCACCCCCGCCCCGGTATCTGAATGACTGATCAAGTATCATTTCTTGTCAACTATCATTTCCAGATTTTATGATTATTATTTATTTTATGATTTTTCTTCCTTTTTTTAAATCCAGCTAAAATTAACTTCATGTACTGTATGTGAAGTAAGATATTATTGTGTACTGTATGGAACCCCTATTAACGATGCACGGTCTAAAAAACTGCCTCAAGAATAAACAGCTTAACTTAAAAAAAAAAAAAATTATAATGTTTTACGGTGTCATACCTACACCACTTACAAGATTAAATTGATGTCTCGCTTGGTGTGTCTTCCGCAACAAAACTTACAATAAAATATTTTTTAAAAACCCATTTTAGTTATCTTTATTTACTCCTGATTTATTACTTTTTAGGTAACTACCTACAGCTAGTATTAGTGTCAACCCTAACAATCAAGAAGAACAATATTTATATTTTGAATGACATTTTGATTTGTAATAAATACAATCGAGCGCGTGTGCGTGTGCACGTTTCTGACTGCTTTTCTATGAGTTTTTCTCTTTCTCACGCAACGTTTGGTGAAACAACAATCTTTTAGGCTCCGGTGACAGCTGAGTTGGTTTTGACAGAAGGAGCCTTCTTAATGTCATACTCCAAAGACGGGCCTCCTGCCGTGACGGAGGGATAATTGGCCTACTAATACCACACTGGGCAGACGGATTGGTATAGGGTTTAATTTCAAGTTTCCTTCTTTTTTTTTCGTAAAGATAATATTCACGGATAGTCCCTTAGTCGGTTTCTACGACATCCATGGAGATGGGTGGTGACATATTGTATTCTTACTCCGTCGCCACACGGATTTTTAATTTGGTAAACGGTATTCTTAAAGAAGGCTAACTTGATACAGTGATTGATAGATTTGGTGTTAAGCCTATTCAGTACTGGAGCCAGTGCTAAAGTTGAAGAAGTAGTAATTTTATCAAGTCTGAAACTCTTAACCATAATAGTTTTCCCCTCATAGATAACAGATCCGTTCGTCAGCTGCTCTGAAACTGATAAAGTCACTGAAATAAATTTTGTATCGATGAATTTTTTTAAAGCCTTATTATAAGTACTAAATGCTTGTCCCATTGAACAAAATAATCGGCTATCGCAACAAAGGCGCCATCTGTGTGAGGGTGTGTATACTCTTACAGACTCAACGCTGTGGTTATTTAACTCAACAAGAGCAAAATATTTTTGTGATCAGGCCTTTTAAGTATTTATAACTACCAACGCCATCTACCGAGTGAGTTGCCACTACAGGGAAAGCTCTCTTCCTGTAAACTTGGTCTACAATTAATACCACATTAATGAGACGGATTGGGTTATGGGTTAAAAAGGATTTCTAATTCGACCTAATGAGAAACAGACCTATTGAGAAAATGACTTCTTACGAATTCGACGTACTATGCGTTTCAACTAAGAATAAGACTGTCAAAGTGCCATCTTGTTCCGCATTGCTAACGAACTTCATGAATGTTATGTAAGGTAGGAAAAATAATAAACATAAAATCTTATTAATTTTAACTTCAATATGCGAATTATTAATGTTTTACATAAATTAAATTTTAATTGAAATACAATTCTTCTACACCACTTAAGGCATCATAGCTACGTTCTTCATCCGAATCGGATTCCATATGAAACAAACGGCAAAATTTTCAATAAAACCGATTTTTTTCGTAAGGTTTTTTGTGTTATTGTTTCAATGTAACAAAAAAATAAAACGGTAAAAAAGGAAGAAACATTTTATTCGTTGAATAAAACAATCTGTTTCTTTCGGAATTTTCAATGCAAAATATTTTTATTTAAATTATTTTGAATTTTTTTGTTGGTCGTACTAAAATGACAGTTGCCACATGAAGTTGGCAGCAAGTGCGATCCTATTCTTATTTGAAACGCATAGTACTCCGCCAAAAGGAAATTTCTCATCTTTAGCAAAGATGAATTGATGCCAGTTGTGACGCTTATATTATTCTGAATCTGTCACCACACGAAAAACATATTCTTTAACTATATTGGTAGGTGTGTAAATCTTTTCCTAAACTGTACTAGGTTTAAAGATTCTTTATTGTCTTAAGAAATTATACAAATTTCACTTTACAAGACAACTTATGAACTAAATACAATATAATTAAGGTGTTGTGAGCATGCACTATACTATATTTTATATAATTCTAATGAATTTCTATATCAGAGTACATAATATATAACTAATTTTATAGTTAACAGTAGGTGTTAACCTCTATTAAAAATGAATTAAGGTACTTGATTTATTCTAAGGGGGTGTTTTCTATTATATAAGATCTAAGGGATTTTTGAAATATATTTATTGACTTGATAGTTTTTAAAGATTTTGGTAATTTGTTGTAGAGTTTGACCCCTTCGTACATTATGTTTTTAATACCGTGGAGGGTTCTAGTGTTTGGAAGATTAATGTTCTCAGCATTCCTGAGGAATTTAGTTTGTAATTCACTGTTTTTAATAAAGGTTAGGTCAGATTTAATTTCACCCTGTATAATTTTGTGTATTAGTAGACAGATTTTAAAGGTATAAGTTTGCTTTATGTTCATTAATTTTGTTTCCTGGTACAGTTTTTTTGTTGATGTCAGATAGTCGTAATTGAACAGAACTTTAATAACTTTGTTTTGAGCAGTCTGAAGATCTTTAAGGTTAGATGGTGCTGCGTGTCCCCACACTTCTACTAGATAGTCCAAATGAGGTTTTACAAGGCTATAGTAGATATTTGTCCGAACTTTTAGAGGAAGGCAATTTACTACTTTACGCAGGGCCCCAGTTAGTGCAGTAATTTTAGGTTTAATGCTATTTATATGAGCTTTCCAGGTAAGTTTGCTATCAAGGATCAACCCTAGGTACCTCTCCTGTTCCTTTTTCTGAATGGCTTCATTATTTATATGTAAGAGATTATTATCATTTAGTATTTTATTCTTTGCTGCGAATGTGATATAGCTTGTTTTTGATGTATTTATTGTTAATAGATTAGATTGGAAACAGTTAAATAGTATGTCTAAATCATGTTGAGCTTTTTGTTTAAGTTCGGTAAGCGAACGTCCAAAATAAAAAAGGCAGGTGTCATCAGCGTACAGAGTTAAGTGACAATAGAGACCTATTTCATGTAAGTTATTTATATAAATAAGAAAGAGTAAAGGACCTAGGATTGATCCCTGAGGCACACCGCAAGTTAGGCATAAAGGTTTACTTTCCAATTTATCTATTCTGACAATCTGACGTCGGTCTTGTAGGTATGACTCAAAAACCTTTAGTGCAGTGCCTACAATACCAATTTGTTTTAGTTTATCGAGCAATATTCTATGACTGACGGTATCAAACGCCTTTTTTAGATCGATGAATATGCCGAGTGCTATGTTTTTAGAGTCTAAATTAAGTTTTATTTTTGTAACCAAGTCTATGGTAGCTGATAAGGTGTTACTGAGAGGGCGGAAACCATATTGTCTTGCAAACAAGAAATCAATTGAGTTCAAGTAAGTGTATAGTCGAGTATAACTGAGTTTCTCAAAAACTTTAGATATGGTTGGCAAGACAGATATTGGACGGTAATTCTCAGGTTCGGCTTTGCTGCCAGATTTAAATATTGGCGTGACTTTAGCTAGTTTAAGTGAATTAGGAAAAGTACCTTCTTCCATGCATTTGTTAAAGATATTTGTGAGCTGTTCGATAATTAAGGGCTTAATACATTTTAAGCTTTTAGAAGTAATACCGTCGATACCAGCGCCCACATTGGTGGATAAGTTGTCTATTACTTTTGAAACTTCTGTGACTGTTGCCGGTTGTAGGTGTTGTAAGTTATTTTTTGGGTAACAAGATTGTATATTCATAGTATTGACAGAGTGGTATTGTAATGGAATAGCGTTAGCAAGCTGAATACCCACAGTTGTGAAGTAAGTATTAAAATATTCACAAATTTCAGATAGGTCCGTAACTACTTTGAAATTATGTTTTAATTTTGTCGGTATATAGTTAGATTTGAACTTGTTTTTCGATAATGTGTTTATAAGGCTCCACATTCTCTTGGGTTTATTATTGCATTTTTTAAATTCGTTGTAGTAATATTTCTTTTTTGTATTGTTGATTTGTGTTGTAAGTCTATTTCTTTCGTTCTTAAATTTCTTTAAGATCTCTTTGTCATTCGGTAGTTTTTTTAGTTTTTGCCATAAGATGTTTCTTGATTTTATTCCGGTTATAATATTGTTATTAATCCAATCTTCTTTTGGTTTATTTAGTATTTTGGTTTTAATTATTGAGCTTTTCTTGACAGCTTTTTGGATTTTCTCTTCTAAAGTTGTATAATTATTTTCTGTATCTGATAAGTTTAGTGCTTCCATATTTTTATACAACTTACTGTAATTTATTGCTGAGTAATTTTTCTTTAATTTGAATGTTGGCTTTCTCTTCAGTAACTGTAAATACATATGTTTATGATCAGCCATAGCAGAGTCAATAAGAAACAAGTTGAAAGAGTCTTCAAGCAGATTTGTCAAGACATGGTCTAATATTGATTTGCATGTTGAGGTTTCTCTAGTGCAGTATGTATTTTCTATCCGATTAAGGATGCGATATCCGGCTTCGACAGCAATACTGTTGTATTGTGATACTGTTGAGTTGTTTGCCAACAGATCAATGTTGAAATCGCCAAACACGATGGACCGCTTATGTTTCTCTAGTAGGGGTTCAAAAGATGAGATAAATTCCTTGAAATTTGTCCTGCCCGGTTTATATACAACACCAATGTCAAGGGCTATGTTATCGAGCGTGATCCAGAGGAAGTTGTTCCCTCCAGTATATTCTGCTTCAGCTAATGTATGAGTAAATTTGTTGTGTATAAATATTGAAACCCCGCCTCCTTTACTGTCAGTTCTAATATTGTAGTAGTGGCTGTAACCTGGTAGTTGTGTTAGTATTGCTTCATTTTCAGATTTAATCCAGGTTTCGGTAAGCAATATTACGTGCGTAGTTTATGGTATAGATTTTATAATACACTGCAGCTCATCGAGTTTACCGGGGGCTACTATACTACGCACATTAGCGTAAAATAAGTTTAGTGAATTTTGTAGCGTAGGTATTTGTTGATAACAGTCCAATATGGCGTGATTAATATTACCAGTTTCTTGATTGTTTTGGGTGTTCGTATTAGAGTGAGGTTGGTAGTATTCTTGTACTTACTTATACTTTATTTCCGCGCAATGCCACCCACAGCTAGCCTGTCGTGAAGTTCATAAAGGAAAGTGAAAACACAAAGGTATTATTTCAAAATTTGTTTAATCATAAATAAATAACATTTTTTGTTTGGAACAAAACAACCTCCATAATTATTCACACACCATACAACGCGTCATTTAGTGAATTACAATTATTAATTTTCTAATTATATTCTAATAATACTTACAGCAATCTTAAAATTAATGTTGTACATAGTTTTATTACCACAATTAATTTGAGATTTTCTTCATGTAAATATCTAATGCTTATAGAGAGAATTATTCCAATTACAAAATATTTTATTTTTCTTTTTTTTTAAAGAGGAATTGGTCATAATTATGTATATAGAGGAAATTTGATCCAAAATTGTGAATTAGCACGCGAAATTGTTTTAATTCCAAATGTAAAGCGTGATCACGATATTATAATTTCAGAGGCCATTGTCTCAATCTTTATTTTTTTTAAACTTTGTACGTTGGAACATTATTTATTAATTTGCAATATTTTTAAAAACAATAATAGTAAAAAAAAACATGGTAAGACACGATGAAAATTAATAAAAGACTAGAGGAACAACTACAATCGATTGTCCATTTAACTAAAGGAGACGAACAAAATATTACATTTTAATAAAGTAATAGGTATACCGTATCAAAGTTTTTTTTTGTTACAATAAGACACCTCATATAATTTAAAAAATTAATTTGTAGTTAATTGACTTACATTTATGCCATTAAGGCAAAGATACACTAGGAGACAAAAGTCCCACGACACTTGTCGCCAGCGACGTCGGGTGAAGTAGCGCGACGTTGCCGGACTTGGTCGACATATCTGGCAACATTTTTTTACATGTAATAAAAGTCGCGCAATGTCGTCAGATATGTCAGACAAAATAGGCCGACTTCGCTTGACATGTCGCCGACACATGTCATGGAACATACTCGTATGTCCCCTAGTGAATCTTTGCCTTTAAAAATGTTTACACAAACGAATGCGGACTACATTTTTAGTTCGAAATATTATTGGAATGAATCAGCGGGTGCCGTAACTGTCTTGAAATAAAAAACAAAATTGCGAGGCTACGGTTCCTACAAGCATACGTAACATTATCAAATAACCGAATGATCATTAATTAAAAGAGAAAAAACCCGAATTTATAATAAGTACTTAGCAAAATTACAATATGTTAGTATATTATAACATTGATTATACACATTGATTAATTATTTACAAATTATTACGTTGTGCGATTCAAATGTATATAATTTCTAATTAATGACATTTATAAACTGTCAGTTACAATTTATAATTATAAACGCACACTCACGTTAACATAGACCCTATTAGACGTCGTTAGGTATATTAATACAATTTGTATTAATTTATATTTCATGCACAAATACTTAATATAGTCCGTAAAACAAGGAATAAATTAACTTGTTCTGGAGGACTGCAGGAAATCCTAATTTACAAGTTCTTATTTCCAATTTGAAAAACATAGAATAGAGTATAACAGAATATTTAAGTTTGGAATACCTTTTAAAGATAAGGTTAAGTGAATTGACTATGGAATACCTACAAAGACTTTGAAATTATTACTTCAAGATACAGAAAATAAATGGAAATAATAAATAATTTCACAAGAAAATAGGCCTTCAACATGTCCTACATTCTACGGACTTTAACTATAAAATCAAACGAAAAAAACTATTTTTAGTACAACTACATAAAAAAAACTTTTTGGTATTTTTTGTCATAAAACTAAGTCACGACAGTTAGGCCCTGTTTATTAATACTTATTACTGCAATTAGCGTGGGTTAGAGTATTATTTATATAAAACGAATTTATTTCTTTTTCTATGAGACAAGTTAAATATAAATTCTTAAATAATGTGTAAAAATGTATCATTTAATACATTATAAACTAGCGAAACACGAAACAATATTCATGTAATACGTAGTAGTAGGAATAGACGAATGAGGTAAAATTAAAAACATAATGTTACATACCTACTTGTAATTTTTTTCTCTTATTAGTTACTTAAAATGTAAAGCTAAATAATGAAGACTGTATAAAAATAGTGCGGCGATGATAATGATAACTTATCGAATAATTTATTACGCCTTGCGTTTTAGATAAATTTCAAATTCGACTAAAATTATCTATTTACTAAGCGAATATCACACAACTAGCCGTTGTTACCTGTCAAGTGCTTTTTATACAATCATTTACGTGTTACACGTATTTTGTATGACATTTCAAAATGACCAATAGATATAAAATTACACGTAAAATAAACATTAATAAAATGCCTGTTTACGTAAAATAATATTCCTTTATAACTACGAGACTTTTAATAAATCTACGTAAGATAAGTGAAACATAAAAGAACCTATCATTTAATTCTAAAAAAGATTTTACATAAAGTTATATGTCCATTTTTTCTTGTCTATTGGCCATTGAAAAGTAGCACTCGACACATGCCGCTTAAAGTATCACATAGTCACAATAAAATTAATAGTCATTAAGATGACAAAACTTGTTAGGGTCTCGTAAAGTGAGGACATTGTTACAAAGTAGGCCTACGACGGGGTTCTCGAGGTTTTCATACTTAGAGTTAGTTTCTGAAGACAAACTGACAGCCCCACTGCTGTCACCTTCATAAGTATTCTCTGTGTCGTCAACGTTCTGTGAGCTAATGCTTGACTTGTCGGTTTTTTCGGGGATTTCTTGGTTGTAGTCCCCGCCGTTTTTGTCGTTGTCGGATAGATCGATCCAGTGTGCTCGGTTCGACTTTACCCTGTCCAGCATCGGCTGTAGGGTCGATGATAGTACTGCGAACGCCTGTAAGCATAATTTAAATATTATAAGTCATTGGTTATAATCTCTGTGTGGTGACGGAGTAAGAATACAACATGTCACCACCTCATCTTATCCCATGGGTGTCATAAAAATCGACTAAGGGACTATCCGTGAATATTATCTTAACGAAATAAAAAGAAGAAAAGCTTGAAATTAAACTCTATACCAATCCGTCTGGCCAGCGCTGTATTAGTAGGCCAATTATCCCTCCGTCATAGGAGACTCGTCCCTGCAGTGAGACATTAATGGGCTGTTTTGATGATGATGACTGGTTATAAATTTAAAACCACAAAAGTGACTTTGTAAATTACAAACATTAAAATAGGCGTGTCTAAATATTGCACTTTAGAAATTAAGGGTTTGTGTTGTATTCCTAAGGCCAAGGTTTTCTATCAATGAAATACATGTAAGTAATGAAAAAAATACTATTGTTTCACTTTATGATTTCTATAAATAAAAAGCCAGTGACTCTGAGCCAGTCTACTCGTGACCATAGCTGGTGTAACCGGGCCGAAACGTCGAGCGGCTCAAGGTAAATAATTAAAGTGTTTACCTAAAGTCTATGCGCGTTAATACCCGATAATATTATTATAACAATAAAATAAAATGCGAAAGTTTTAAAGTTAATATTGCTGATATTAGTAAGCGAAGTTGCATTCTATTACTGAAAGAAGCCCATCCCCAGTGGGACATTAACGAGCTGTTAAAATAGGTTCAATAAGAGCAAGTAACATCATATAAAACGTACCTCATATATAGGCAGACAGATAGTGTCGATGAATTTGACTTGCATAGCAGGAAGCTCATCTTCTTTATCTCTGTTCATTATGTCCTGAAATGTAATAAACACAAATAGTAAATATTCCACATTTATTCTTTGCGTATTATTTAACCTATTTAGGACGGCGGGAAGCCGATGGATGAGAGAGGCACGGGACCGCACAAGGTGGCAATACTTGGAGGAGGCCTATGTCGAGCAGTGGACGTCGATTGGCTGATTATGATGATTCTTCGCATCACAGTATTTTGTTTAAAGAAGACCACGATAAAGAAGGGCAGGAAAAAATAAAATTTGATATAAAACCAAAAATCCGGCTAGTGTAGCATTAGTAGACTTCCTTGATTGAAGGGAAACCGTCCTTGCCGTGATATCTCATAACTTTACAAAAATAAATATATAACAGTAAGGGAAGATCAGAGCAGGAACCCCGTTTATAACGCGATCAGCTAAATTAACTGTCTCAATTTTACCAATACTTTTGAGTACAAAACACCATACTTCTTCAAACACTATGGCATGGGATCCTCCGAATAAAGTATGCATTTATTGGGCCATGTAATAGCAATGGAGCGATCTTTTCTAGGCTATAATGTAATCTACATATTCCTAGTCTGTATTCCATTCATTTATATACCTAGACTGGATGGGGAGAACCCTCACACTGTGGACCGACGATCAAGTTAGGAAGGCGGAAAGCCGATAGATAAGGGAGGCACAGGACCACACAAGGTGCCAATACTTGGAGGAGGTCTATGTCCAGCAGTGGACGTCGATTGGCTGATATGATGATGATGATGATATACCTACTATTTTCCCATATCAATACAGAAAATCTAATACATAATGTACTTACAATAGGCGTCAGATTCAAGTTCTGCCTCTCCAGATCTCCTTGCCTGAAGAACTCCCCGGCCACAAGAGCGGCTACTCGTCGTTCTACAGGCCAAGGTTTAGTGATGGCGGCGAGGTCACACGCGGTCATCAGCATGGCTCGTAATAACCCGCGACGGTCCTCACATTCACCCCATGTTGGAGTGACTGTTCGTTCCGTGCTTACTAGGTCGATGAAGGCGTTGCGTTTGCTGAAATTGTATGAATGGTTTATGTATTTGACAGTTTGATCATGATGGCGTCATTGAAACAATTATTAGAATTTACAATAACAAAGAGGGATAACATTAGTTACTTATGAATTGGTTTTTTCCTAATTATAAATGGTATGGTTTACAGTGGACGATTATTATGCAAATATTTTTTCAAAGTAAAAGTATAATAATAATTAGAATATAAATGAATTAATCAATGAAATATTAAATTTCCTTTAACTTTCCATTTAGGTCAAAAATTGTACGAAAAAAACATAATAAAATGAAAAATAAAATATAAGTTTTTTGGCCACTAGATATGTCCACCAGTAAGCGTAAATTGGCTGATACCTATGATGTTAAAAGTAATATTAAAATATTGTATTAGGTACCTGAAATAAACAGCCAAATCAGTGGAGAGTATAGCGTCTTCGAGAACTTTGACGACTTTTTCATAGTCATCAGAGGAGAGATTCAACAGTATCTGATTGCCGGGCGAGTTGAGGATCATGAGGCACTGGTCGAAGTGGTGATGCTCCATCGTCGACGTTGAGTACAGCTGTGCCAGTGGTGATGATGCCCTGGAAAAATATAATCAATTGATTAAAACACATATAAATTAACCTGCAAAGCTTGGGTAAACCTAGAATATTTTTAAAAGAACGAAAGAGCATTTAAAAAGTTTGGTACCTGCATTGTCTGAGAATACGCTTAAGGGTCGTAGCACATATAACGTAACGTAAACGGATCGGCACCGTATCAACTCGAGCCGTTCAGTATTATTTGTATGAAACTCCCTACTGCAATGCACACTAATCGGAATCGTAACGTAATCGGATTTTTAGCGTTTGACACCGAGGAAAAAGGCGAGGCGGTGCCGATCCGTTTACGTTACCTTGTATGTGCTACGACCCTAACACGCCATAAATTGCTAGGTCATCCGAGTCCTTGTCTCGTTAACCAAATGAGTCGATTCATTTCCAAGGAGCCATATATCATTATTTTATCTTTGATTATTTCTTTCTAGAAATGTTTTGTTTAAGCATTTGTTCCACACCCATTTATCTTGATACAAATTAGACAGAGCTTGTACTATAAATTGCAGTTGTTTTTTATTATATTTATAGTGGTAGACGAGTCAGTCTTCAACTACGTTAGGTGGAAACTCGCGTTGTTCACTTGTTTTCAAAATTAAATATGATCGAGCCAAAATCAAGCTATCGCGTTTTAGTAATTACAAAAAGCTAGTTAAAGGTATCAATTTACCTATATCAAAATTCTAGATTAATAGGTCTTTTCATATTCCTGTAGTAGTTGATGAAAGATAGTGCATTTTATCAATGAGTCCTCTTAAATAAATAAATATTCCTTACACATTCACACAACGCCATCTAGTCCCAAACTAAGCAAAGCTTGTACTATGGGTACTAGACAACGGATAAACATACTTTAATACTTTTTTTTTTGTAAATAGGTACATACATATTATACATAGAAAACACCCAGACCAATGCAAACAATCTTTAGGCAAAAGTACAGTCACGAGCAATAATATGTACACATTTTCGCATTTTGTAAACCAGTTATCTAAAGTTCTGCCAATCCAAAATTGAAAATTCGAAGATTAATTCAAAACTGTACGGAACCTCTTCTAAATTACGAATTCATTTTGATATTGTAATGTCTAGATAAACGTGCAGATAGTTTAGAAAAATTGAAAATGTGTACATATTATTGCTCGTGACTGTACAACAATTTTAAGTACGTACTTGATTTGAAACGAGTTATTGGTCCCCCGATGATCAAGGTCGTGGCACAGGCAACCTATTATAAGTGCCAAGCATTCCAGCTCACCAAATATCTTCCACCATTGCGTCTCCTGAAACAATGCGATCCGATACTAAAACAAACGATAATAAACAACAATACTTAAAGTAAGTACCTACATTTTCTTCATCTTAACAGCCCATTAATGTCCCACTGCAGGGACGGGCCTCCTCCCGTGACGAAGGAATATTTGGCCTACTTATACCACGCTGGCCAGACGGATTGGTATAGGGTTTAATTTCAAGCTTTCCTTCTTTCTATGTATAGGTTATATTAAAAGATAGTTCTTTAGTCGGTTTCTACGACACCTATGGGATGTGATGAGGTGGTGACATATTGTATTCTTACTCCGTCACCACACGGATATACATTTTCTTAGAAAAAAAATATTCAGATTCAAAGAGGGCTTTTTTACTTTTTCATTCTTTGTTTTTCCTCTTATTTGAATGGTGGTAACATTTTGAGGGGAGCCTTACATACAAAATATTTATTCATAATTTTGTAATACAGTGTTTAGCTTTTTACGAATATGAACAATGTTAATTTTCTTATATAAAATACACCTCAAATGGCATAGTGTTGATTTAATTTAGTGTAGATTACTTTAATTTTGATTTACTTTTAGTCGCGTTTAACAAAATCCATGGTACACCAAGCGGATGGTGACATTTTGAACTGTGATAAGTCTTGTGTCTTTGTTGCAACACAAAAAGAACTTCCAAAGAACGTCCATTTGCATATGGCTATTTTTTTTCAGACATAAATAGTAAAGGCGATACATATACATATATCAGTACTCTAAAGAAAATAAATAAAACCTGACAAACTATAAATCTAGTCAAAAGGTAAACAATAAGGTTGTGATAAAATACTCACCGTAAGAATAGCAAACATCATTTGCGCTACATTGAACGCGTGCCTCCAATTATGGTACGTTACATTGCGGTAATTCTTCTTGACGCTTAACAACCACCTGCAGAGTACGCTGTAATCTATGTGGAAACGCTCTACGAAGTCGAGATCGAGGAACATTCGGAGGCAGGCGCGTAGAGTATCGTCGTCCGTTAAATCTATGTCGTCGAATGCCAGCTCGTGTAGGTTGAAGTGGACGGATGATGGTATTCTTAATGACTGTTGAAGAAATAAAACTTTATAGCAGTGAATTCGTTGTTCTGTTATTCGAGATCGCATGACTTCGGCGCTATGTTATCCGTTGTGGCGTGAAGTGATTCCTATTAATGAAAAAGGGGTCCTGTTATTCGAGGTAGCATGACTTCGTTGCTAAAATATTCGTGGTGGCGTGCATTCGTTGTTACGTGATTCGTTGTAGTAAACTTAAGGGGTTGTGGTATTCGTTGTTTCACTTTTCGTTGTCACATATTAACTTCTTAACCTTAAACCAAGTTCTTAACCTCTAAATAATACATAATGTACCTCACACATTAATATAACGGCATCTTGACGCTTAGGTATTCCACCTCTAAGCCATAGCGTGCAAACGTGTTTAGGAAAACTTTAGCAACTAGTGAAATTAAAGGGACGTGAGACAATGTCTTTGAGTGCTGAGGACAGTGCCCTCACTTATATTTGTAAGTAAAGAGTTCATGTAAAGCTTATTATCAAGCTAACGACGTCTTCGTATCCTTACCAGTTCGTTTCGTTTTGTTTCAGCCCTTATCATCCAACTGCTGGGCAAAGGCCTCTTCCTTTGATTTCCATTAAGAAGGTGCTAAGAATCCCCGGGTGGGATCTACTTTTTCGCTCTCCTTACCATTACATATAAAAAAATATGCCTATACAATTCTTTCATTGATTTCCCCTCAAGACTCGACATTATGGCCGTAGTGTAATAAAGTAAAACAAAAATAGATTCGCAATAAAATCTACAAAACAAATAAAATCGAAGATACAAAAATATTAATAATTAAATGGATAAAGCAACAACCATTTTTTTAATTTATTAACTGCAATATACAACAGATTGTACAGTTTTTCAATAAAGTAAATAACGTAGCATATTTGTACTTCTGTTGATTGAATGCGAGCGCGCGAGATTCAACGGAATGTAATTAAGCGCTCTCGCTTGAAAATTTTAAATTTTAATACCTGAAACAATCTGACTGACTTAATACATTACGATCTTTATAGAAATGTTCGTTTCGACGAATGCGCAGTCAGAAAACTAGGGTTTCATCATAACAGCCCATCAATGTCCCACTGCAGGGATGTGCCTCTTCCCGTGACGGAGGTATAGTTGGCTAATACCACGGTGGCCAAATTGATTGGTACAGGGTTTAATTTCAAGTTTTCCTTCTTTTATTTCGTTAAGATGATAGTCCCTTAGTCGGTTTTTACGACACCCATGGGATGAGATGGGGTGGTGACATATTGTATTCTTACTCCGTCACCACACGGAGAAAACTTGGGTTTATTTAGTATAATATACGGACAAGGTCTATACAGCTCGGCAATAAAAAACTTGCGAACTGACGTCATAAAACATTACGTCAAAGGAAAGTGACAATGCCGATATACCTATAAGTGTGAGCGAGATGTCTGATTACAAGATCAAATAAAAAAATTAAAAAAACCCCGAACGATACAAAGAAACATGTGAAGAACAGAACTAGTGAAGACAAATCTAACGAGCCCAAACTCGATGGGTTTACTAAAAGGCAGTCCAAGGTAACGTGTCCTATCTTCGAGCCGTAACAGCAGACCAGTTCAGTGGTTCCAGAAGACATTAGTGGTTCAAATGTCAGATTCCACATATGCTTGCAAGTAAACTGAGCATGTAACATTCTAATCACGCCTAAGAAACGACCTGATGACCAAGACCTAAACTGATTTCACCAAACATAGCTAAGAACACTCTCGACTGATATACCTTTCAAACAAATAAAAACACATTAGAATTGGATTATCCGTTTGGGATGATTGCGATGACTACAATGCCACAGACAGACATACACAAACACACACAGAGACACGTCAAACTTATAACACCACTTCGTTTTTGCGTCAAGGGTTAAAAATGATTTCGCATCATATCGCACGTTTGTAATGGCTCAAGTATAGTGGTTTCCAGTTCGAATCCCCTACAAGATAAATAATTGTCTATTTACGCAAAGTAATTGTCATTGAATATTATTATTGTGTGTATAACTGTATTCAACTAAATTAATATAATTATTTTAAGGACTATCCTTTTAACAGCGTATCTCCGTGTACCAGACACTTCTAAATAAGCCGGAAAAGTAAATACAAATAAAGAAGTTTGTCGATTTAAGGACTGACAATATTTTGGTTAGCTCTTAAAGCCAAATATTTACCGAAACAAATTATCGTTTTGAAAGAAAGAAAGATATTGTTTATTAAGGCACAAGCGCAAAGGCGTATATAAAATTGTAGGTACATTTTCGTCCTTATTTCTACATAATAACTATAACATAAAATATTTTCTTGTTCTTAAAATCTAAAATCTTTTGCTCATAGCGCGTTTTATTTCGGAACAGGGTGTTACGAAATTAGTACGAAAGTTTTAAGCTTGGTTAAAACATTGAGCATTTAAACCTACATAGCGCTTAGGATTGCCCGATTTAAGTTGCAATGGAGAGCACTTAGCACGGAGAACCGATAGCCAATGGAGCAAAATGGATTTTAAATGGCGACCTCATACACGAAAGTGCAGAGTGGGCAGATCTCTCATTGCAAGGACCGATAAAATTACAAGGTTGGTAAGGTTGATAGATAAGGGAAGTAGGTGCAGACTTGCGCGCGGTGGAAACGCTTCAAGGAGGCCTATATTCAGAAGACGTCTTTGCCTGAGGTGATAATGGGCCCCAGAGTATCAGACAGAAACACGCTTGTACGATACGTTTATGTTTGACGTTTCAGGCTATGATAATAAATATTACTCAGAAATTGTATTTGGATGAACCTCTATTCTGTTATGACTGTTACATGACCTTTGAAAGACGCGTATGCTACTTTCTATTAGCAAAGCATTGAGTTAAATAAATCAGCAAAGACTTTGTCTATTTACATGACATGATAACGGAATAATTAAGTCGTACCTTGCGTGCTAAACTCTACTCTTATCCATACCAGATGCAGAGGAAGTCAATTCTTAACAGCTCTGAAAATTACCTAGTTACTTAACCTTTCCAACAAAGTCCAGTTATATGTATTTGCACGCTACTGCTTGGATTTGAATTATACGGTTCCCTAGATGCTCCTAAACTAGATGTTTTCTTGCCAAAGAAATCACCAACAAGTCCTTTGGTATTTTATCGAAATATTAACTTATTCCAAGCTAAAATCACAGTTTTGGTATTCTAGCTACCAAGTCATTACATGGACGTTAATCTTGTTACTTTCCTAATAATTACGATTCCAAACAATTAGCTCGCAGCTAGGTATTGCTCCAAACTATCAAGAATCTCCGTTCGAATTGCAACTCTATTCTTTATCCGTTAGGGTTGATAAATCATTTGAATAGTGTCTAATAAATTAGTCTATAATGTTGATTTGTGGAGGACTTACCCGTAAACGTTGAGCGTCGTCTAATGATGCAGACGCATGGTAACTTAGTACCTGAAATTAGGAAAAAATGTGATTGATGTAAATTACAAACTAAAACTAAAAATATACTATATTATGTAATATTAAGGGTAAAAGCAGCCTAATAAGCCTTCAAGGTTTCTCATTTGCTAACGTAAACGTATTAATATTGGCAAAGGCCAATATTATTTATTTATTTATTTATTTATTTAAAGTTAATTAAAACGGTACAGGCCAATTACATTAATTAACTTAGAACTAACTTAGAATAATCTTAATCTTAAACTTAAATTAACATGGAACAGTGGACACCCTTTCATACACCTTCTCACAAAACACTAAACATACACGCATGATTTCATTCCATTCATCCGCGAACACATCACACTCTGGGTGTTGACTCAAGAGGTCATTGAGCATTTTTAAAGTTCGACAGACTGGGGACTCGGCTCTGGCAACGGTTTTTGATGGTAGCACCGCGAAAAGATCATGCCGGCGGTTCTGACGATGTGCGATGTATTTATCGGGAACAAATAACCTGCAAAAAAGTTCATGAAGGTCAGGGCTGTCAATTCGTCCTCTGAGGGTTTTCAAGCCAACAAGTAGCTGACAAAAACCCCTTCTGACTTCCAAGGAGTTATATGATAACATACCTAGAAGATAATTGGTAGGGTACATGTAGGGGAAAAAGTGGTACAGTCTCTGATAATGAGATCTGAGGAAAGTTTTTTGCACTTTTTCAAGCATCAAAGTTTGGTTTGCAGTATGGGGATGCCAGACACATGCGCTTGCTTCGAGTTTGCTCCGAACAAGAGTATTAAACAGGAGGCGAGCAATATTAGGGTTTTGAAAATCCCTTGAATTTCGCAAGACGAAACCCAATCGCCTGAAAGATTCTCTCGCAATAGCGGTGACGTGGTCTTTAAAAGTTAATCCCCGGTCGAAGGCTACACCCAGGTCCTTAATAGTGGAGACACGAGCAATTACCTTACCATCTAAGCTATAGTTAAAGACGGTTGGTCGCAACTTCCGACCGTAGCTCATTACGTAGCATTTACTAAAGTTAAAGTACAGCTTGTTCACTGTACTCCATTCATGAATTGCGTTGATATCCTTTTGCAGGAGTCCGCAATCCTCTTCCGTCTTTACTTGAGCAACCAATTTCAGGTCATCGGCATAGAGCAAGCATCTAGCAAATTTGACCTCTTCAGTGAGATCGTTGATCATAATGAGGAATAAAAGAGGGCCCAGAACAGACCCCTGACTCACCCCTGAGCCAGTAATGTAGGCCTTGGACTCGAAACAGCCATGCCTTACGAATTGCTTGCGATCTCGCAAGTAGTCAGCAAAAAATCTGAGCCAGCCAGATGAGAAGCCGAACATGCCTAGCTTAACCAAAAGAATGTCATTGTCGACTCTATCGAATGCTTTGCTAAAATCAAAGTAAAGAGCGTCAACCTGCCTACCGGCGTCTAAACCCCGAGAGATGTATTCAACGTTAAGCAACAAGTTAGTATCGACAGAGCGACCTGGTCGAAAGCCGTGCTGTGCATCAGATAAAAACACATTAATGTGTTTATAAATGACAGAATGGAGAATGTGCTCAAAAACCTTAGCAATTGTTGGCAAAACAGCAATGGGTCTGTGTTCTTCAACTGACGAGTTATTACCGGCTTTGGGGATGGGAATTACGCGTGACATTTTCCACTGCTCAGGGTAAACACCAGTCTGAAGGGCCAGATTAAATATGTGGCACAGAGGGGCTGCCAAGGTTTCCTGGCACCCCTTTAGGATAAACGCAGGGGTATCGTCAGGTCCAATTGAAGATAATGGTTTGAGCTTAGCGATCCCTTTAACAATGTCCTGTTTAGTCAGGGTAGGAAGTGGAATATTACTTTCCTCTTTGACCAAATTCAGGTTGCAGGTCCAATTTAGGTTTATCAGGAAGAAACACACTAGCAAAGTACTGAGCGAAGGCTTCGGCAGCTTTGACACCAGAGCAAGTCTCCCCTTTGTGCATTAATACGTTCCCAGTGCAGTTTACCATATATGGTACACGTCTATTGTTTTACTATTGTGTCTGCTGGCGGCACTGTGAAAGGGTTAAAGCGTCATTGAAAAAAACTTACATCGTAAGTCTTAAGTTTTGTTCAATGTGACTAGAAATTCTATAAAGCTGGAAAGAACAATCAGCCCCATTGTTTTCAGGATACACATTCGCGGACCAGCACCCACCTCGACAGCTCGAGGCGGGTAAGCGGCCTCTAAAAGGTTGCCCATGTTAAAAGTAAGTGTAAAGCAACTACAAATACTTACGTCTAAGGTAACGCTCTGCTTCGCCATGGCCGTAATAGCCTTCTCGTACATATGTGTGTTGTGTATGCCCATCCCGCAGAATATCGCGAAAGCTTCTACGAAGTTCTCGTCGTTCTGGGTAAAGAGTAGCTCGTCGAATTTGTTTACGAGCTAGAACAAATAAATATTATATTTTTAATGCAGCCAATCTTATAAAAAATCCGTTTAAAATTTGATGTTTTCATGTCATACTATCCTAGGGTTTCTCGATTGGGTATTTTTTTCCCAATTTTGTCTTTAAGAATATTGGCGTCAGACAGACGGTCAATTGTTCAATATTGTAACATCATAAAAAGAATAGAGTTACATCGATAATGGTGAGTGTTAACAGTAGGTAGGTATATAAAAGGACGAAAAGACTCCCAGGACGAAAGGATACTTGGCCTACTAATACCACGCTCGGCAGACGGATTGGTATAGGGTTTAATTTCAAGTTTTCCTTCTTTTTATTTCGTAAAGATAATATTCACGGATAGTCCCTTAGTCGGTTTTTACGACACTCATGGGATGAGATAGTGTAGTGACATATTGTATTCGTACTCCGTCACCACACGGAGAACCTACAATTATTACATGTTAAAATAGTAATTATAATATACCAAACGATACCTACCGTGTTCGACCGTATAAATTTATTTCATAGGAAATAATAGGCTTAAAATTACATGTCATCAACAAAATATTCATGTTTTCAATATACATGAATATAACATGATGAGTTTCCTTGCAATTTATACTTGTGTGGTTGATTAAAATGCGCAAATATCAGAAACTACTGGTTGGAATTGAAAATTTATGTTATAAATATATTTGTTGATCACTATATTTTTGTTTTTTAGTGAACAATCCGTTTAATTATGGAAAGTAATAATAAATAATAGAGTAGGCTATATAATATCACGCTTCAACAAATAGGAGCTTAGTACGTTACAAGTTTCAGATTGTTTTAGATTCATACTAGTTGCCCCGTGCCCACTTTGTTGGGCGGCGAAAAAAACGCGTCCCTTTTTTCAACATATTTCATTACTGCTCCACTCCTATTAGTCAAAGCGTGATAGTATATAGCCTATGACACTCCCCGAAAAATGGACTATTCAGCACAGAAAGAATTTTTAAAATCGGTTCTTTAGATCCAGAGATTAGCCCCTAAAACGTCACAAACACACAAACTTTACCTCTTTATAATATTAGTATAGATTACGCATACGTGTCAAGATGCGACTTGTACAGTAAATAAAATTTCTAAGAACACAGAGTTATTACATAATTCGTAGAATTTAAGCTTTACTTTTTCACCTAATCCTCAAGGATTCCTTGTACTCTATACACTTAAAGTTAATGATTATGTTCATTTAATATGTGAACTAAATTACAAGTAAAAGTTTCATTACCAAAAGTTATTTGTATTTCGCTAACTTAATTATGCTTTCATTTCATCGATAAGTTAAATTAACTTTAACATTAAAGATCTTCTATATTTTAACAATGTAATAAAAATAAATGTTTAAATAAGGATCTAAAGTAAAATTATTTAGATAATTATATTTATTTGTAGTGGCTTTAAAATACCTTTTTCAATTTTTAGTATCGCGTTATCACACATCTAAATTTAATAAAAAAAACAGAACTTTATCCATAATTGGCGCCGGGTGACTGGGTTTACATTATTGTGTTGTATTCTATTGCATTAGTAAATACAAATTGTAAAAAAAAATAATAAAGAAAATAATTACTTTATCTCCAATTTTAATTTGATTTGTTATATTTGTTCCATATTTATATTATTTTCAAATGATCTTGCTTTTTATATCCTATGAATACGGACAAAATATACATAATATAATATTCAAGCTAAAGACAATACCTACGAATATATTGTACACAAGTGTATACTTGTGCCAAATAAACGAGATAACATCAATATTAAGAGATACAATAAGTACGAGTATATCTCATAAAACCTAGTTATTTATAATATTACTTTTTATATTAGATCAAATTGAAGTATAAGACGATCCCAGTCTCAAGAAGAAAGTAGGTAATACAAAATAAGTTTATAGTATTTTAATATTCTTGAAGATACGACTCTCCAAGCAGACGTTATTTGGTATATTAACAAAACTTTATTAAGGAAGAATGTTCAGTTAAGAAAACAACAAAGTTTTGTAAACGACACTCTTGAGATGTATGCGTTAAATAGTTTGGTAAAACTTTTTATCTTTGTACAATTTTTTTTTTATACATTTTAGTAATTTTATATTTTTTTTAAGATCCATCCATCGAGCATTTCAGTACATACTTAACATAAAATCACAAAAGGCCCGTTTGCTTTTACAGGTGTTTAAACAACATTCGTATAATTACATACAAAAGTAGAGTAGAATAATTTTTAAAACGATAGTACAACTAGTAAATATATACGCTGACATAGGAAGAAAACCCTGTTTCCAAGTACTTAGTAACTTACATACATACATAAACTCACGCCTTATCCTGTCCGGGGTAGGCAGAGACGACAGAACGCCACTTGTCACGATCCTGGCAAACAGATTGGGCCTCGTCCACATTCATTAAGCGAGTTATACATGCGCGTCGGTTACGAGTGCTCTTTATTTGGCCCTTCTCCAATATGCAACCTATCTGGTCAACATACAATATGTTTTCCGGGGCCTACCCGCACCGACTAGTCCTTTCACACTTAGTAACTTCTGTGCCTGCTGCGGAACTAAAGTCTAAGTTATGCTAGTTTTATAAAATAAAATTGTCTAAAGAAGTAGTCACTTTATAAACACCTAACTTGATAACACGAATAAAAAGTTAGACTTATATAGATTTATAAGTGATAAATCGCCAAGGGAAAAATTTCGTGAATCTGTTATTCATTAATGGAAAAAGTTTAGTAATTAATTATTGACGATTCATTGTTTTCTGCCTTGCTGGGAATATTGAATTAAGTGACTTATGTTTGCCAAGAAAAGTATTGGGAGGGAGTTATTTATTGTAGGTCAATAACCGAGACTACTCATACATACCAAAGCGTTCAAGGGTTGTAGATTTTTTCGTTTTTTTTGGATATCAAATGAGATGGGATAGTGACAGAGTAACCGTCACCACACAGAAAATATGCGATATTTTAAACTATTATATATATCTAAGAAAAGATTAATATCTAAGAGTTAAAATGATTTCATTATCATAATATAAAAAATAAAGAAAAAATGTATTGCACAGTAATTCATTCGGACTGTAGTATCTACTTAAAATTTTTATGTCGCATTGCGCAAAATTTAATGTGTGCCTACGGATTTACTTCTTGATACTAAAATAAGTTTAAATCTTCCATGTGTTTAAAAATATAATTTACTACCCTTTATTGTAGTTTTAAATTTGTTTTATATAAAGACATTTTTAAATGTCTTTATATAAACCAGAAACAGTATAATAATTATGAACTTAGCTCTCTACAATGGAGAACTCTACCTATACTATAATATTATTAATAGGTAAAGTTTGTGTGTTTGTGACGTTGTAAGGGGTAATCTCGGGATCTACTGAACATTTAAAAAAAATCTATGTTGAATAGTTCATTTATCGGGGAGTGTCATAGGCTATAAAATATAGTATCACACTATGTCTAACAGGAGTAGAGCAGTAATGAAGTATGTTTAAAAAAGGGACGCTTAATTACGTTTTTTTCGCCGCCTAACGAAGTGGGCACGGGTCAGCTAGTTTCTGATATTGTAACTCAATCGCGCAAAAACAATTGAAGTCTGAAGGAGTTATGACAAAGTAAATATCAAGTAGCAAGAAATTTTGGTTTCAGCACAAACAGGCCAGGTTGTCTACTAGGATTTGGAGTTGTTTTTCGCCAGCTTTTTTATTGAACTTCTCATCCTTAGTAAACTCTTACAAAACAGTAAAGATCAGGAGGGATAGTGTGATATTTTGTTGTTAAGCCATCACTATAACATGATAATAATTTTATAATATACTTACACAAAGAAACAGGTACCTACTTTGTACAATTTCCTACTTAGTTAACCTCCTAACGTTTACTCTATTCAACGTTGTCGCGTCAAAATCAAGTAAATCATTTAAAACCACTGCATGTGTGCATAATTGATACAAGTTCACTATTAATTAGCAAAATCGAGAGCAGAATTGCGTACGTGGTCACTGTACCAACATTCCGATACAAACGTATATTCCATTGTGTCGCATAAGGCCGCAGTGCGCTACAATTTTTAAAAACAATTGCTACCTCTTTTTGAATTTTTCATTATTATTACGTGACCGAAATGTATAAGCTTACTTACCACTGCTTTTAAAACAGCGAAATAAACTAACAACACCTTTGTTAGCTGTGTTACCTTAATTATTTTAACCCAATTTTCCGAGTCCGAATTATATGTCGCTGGGAAATGAAGAAACTAGGGATTTCAGGAAATCCCGGTAAATGTCAAAAATGCCTTACACTTCGGTGACCGCTTCGTGAAATCCCTGGTTTCCTTATTTCCCTGCGACATATACAAAAAAAAACTCCTTTGATACAATTGGCAAAGGAGCTCTATAGAAAATGTTTTCGTAAAATGTCTGTCTCACCTGTATAACTCCGATAATCCTCCCCTCAGAATTCTTAATCGCCATACACAGTATAGTGTTGTGTTTGAATCCGGTGCCATCGTCTACTGACGCATCAAATCGGGGATCTAAATAGGCATCCGCTATGTTCACAGTCTGTAATAAAATAAATAAAAATATTATTTCCTGGAATTCGCGGCGTTAGGTAAAAGAGTACGATAAGCCAATATAATGAAAGCCGCTGCAGATTTTTGGAAGGTGCTTGGCTGCTTGGATGAAAATGTCTTCTTCATTGAAGAATAAGAAGAACTACAAATAGGAGTGAAGGGTCTTTTGGCTAATATGATGCTGAAAATGTTTTCCACTCATATTACATTTTGTATTATAGGGATATAAAATAATAAAATAGTATCCGTTTTTATTCTGTAAGCTACATTAAAATAAGTAAATTAGTTCTACTAGTTTAATTTTATGCGGAAAAACACTAAGACTTTAATCCTTACTCCTAGATGCTATTATGAAAATGAATCAAGATTAATTTCAAGGAAAATGACAGATGCTCTTAGCGCTACTAACTTTCTTAACTAAAATTTAAAAGGCAGATATAAAACATTTTTTAAAGCTTATTTATCCTTGTCATCGCTTTTAGTCGAGACTTTTTTATCTTTTAGAATATTTACTTTAATTATTTTTACTTAGTTGTGGTGGAAATAATGATACAACCATTGTATCTGGTTGGTTATTGTAGTAAGATATACGTCACACACATTCATCACAATGTTAGCAGAGCTTGTTGACCCACTCCAAAAGAAAGAGCATTGTTTATGCAACATGTTACTCTAACTCTCGACAACAGACATGTCAATAATGATACAGTAACAACGATGTCCTTTACAACCAAATAGCAAAATGTCAATTATAAATAACTCGTACAATCAACAAAAAGTTAGTTATAATAACAACGATTAAGGTACAAAAAACACCCAATAAAACTATCACACAGCTTTTAGATTTTGTAAGGATCTATCTCTATGTTATGGGTATCATAAAAAAAGAACTAAGTATAACATTTCTATATAAATCAATTTTACAAGTACTTAGTCTAAACTTGTTAAAAAAAACTAAGACGTCGAATTTGGAGAGTGTTGCAACTTTACAAACTAATTCAATCAATATTATCTTAGAACTGCTTCAGTTCTATCGAAGTTATTAAGCTGAGTCCGCTGTGCGGTCTAACAATACTCGTTTTGAAGTATGTGGAGGTTGTTAACTGGAGTGCTTTAGGCATTCAACATCGAATATAGAAAATATCTTAGAACTAGATTTAAATATTCTGTATACACACGAAAGACACAAAAATGTCCAATCATATTTTTATATATAAATGTGTTATGGATTCTTACTTCAGTTAGTTATTTGCTCAGTAATATAACAACTAAACTTTACTAGTACTTATTTAGTAAGAAACACAGTTTTGTTGTATAAATTATGGTGATATCTTCAGAATGGGATCTTTAGGGATAAGTGAATATTCTGCTACCAGGTAGCAATACATATTTTGAGCTTAACAGTGCCGGGATGGGAAATTTTTGAAAATAAATTTTCTAGGAATTTAGAAACCTAAGGGAAAGGACGTCAAGAATAGGTTTTTGATGACCCTTAAATGAATGGTATCTTACCTCACCAGTAGTAGCAACATATCCAGTAATGCCGATATTAATAGGAAACCGGCTTTCAAACGGAGAAGTCCTGGGCGTGCCCAAGTCTGTGTCATCACCAGCCTCCAAGTCGAACACTCGAGAAAAACTGCCCTTTGATGCCTCGTGAACTAAAAGTACCTGGAAATGTTAAACAATATTTTAGGATAACGAAAACAGGGTGATTTTTTAAATAAATAATCTTTACACATCGCCACCTAGTCCCAAACTAAGCAAAACTTGTACTACGGGTACTAGACAACGGATAAACATACGTAAATACTCTTTTCTTTGTAAATACATACATATTATACATAGAAAACACTCAGACTAATGCAAACAATCATGTTCGTGCACACGAAGATTTACATTAAGCGGGAATCGAACCCGAGACCT
Organism: Schrankia costaestrigalis; assembly: GCA_905475405.1. Classification (NCBI taxonomy): domain Eukaryota; kingdom Metazoa; phylum Arthropoda; class Insecta; order Lepidoptera; family Erebidae; genus Schrankia; species Schrankia costaestrigalis. The sequence goes on along the minus strand of FR997843.1, from coordinate 7,822,092 downwards.
CTGCGTAGCAGCCATGTAATATACCGACTGCGCCACAGAGGTCGCCAATAGGTTAAAATATTTCGTAAATCTACGAGAGCTATTTGCAGTTTACACCAAAAACTTATTGTCCTGCGGGAGAATCAATGTCATGCTAAGATGGTAATTGTTAAGAACAATAAGGACTTAAAAGACTATGGTATAGCTTTGCGAAAACAGTCAAATTGCGGAAAAGGGTAATAATTATGTGGGTCGTAATATCTATATGATACTTTTGGTTCAGTCATAAAACATTATCCAATAACCTATATCTACCTACACGAATTTCGTAGTTGGAATTGGAAGAGTAAAAACCAAATAAAATAAAGATACTTTAAGAAGTTCTGCATAATCTACTTAATTAGTAAATCAAATTAATTCAAATCATGCGCTCTCAGGCGTGAAGAAAACAAATTTATACGTTCCCGTTCATTCCGTTCTGCATTCTATTGAATTAAAGAAATTACAATCAAGATATTATGCATCTCATTATGATATGCAGATTAAATAACTTCTCTCTGCTTTATTTAAATGTAAATTGAGTTTACATAATTTGGAATTTGCAAACTATGAACTCAACTGCAGCGTGCGCGGAATTTAAAACGGACAACAAAATGTCTTGTTATACAATTACATTTAAAAGTAGGTATCCTACTTAAAATAGCAGCAATACTTAAATATTATTTTTAAAAATAGCTTTATAGCGATTGCGTTGCATGACGGCCAGTGTAAACTGTGCCGAAACGTACCAATCCGTCTGGCCAGCGTGGTATAAGTAGGCCACGTATCCCTTCGTCACGGGAGGAGGCCCGTCCCTGCAGTGGGACATTAATGGGCTGTTATGATTATGATGAAAGCGATACTAACAACTGATTCTCAACGATAAGGAAATAATCTTTTATCAATTTGGCCTTAATACTTTGTCGTTTACTAAATATTTTAATTGAAGTTTATTTTTATGACGGGGCGTAAAATAACCAAACGATATTAAACTCCAAAATTGTCCTGTAAACACCAGTAATTGGTGGTCCATAATAAAATACATTTTCGCCAAGTTTACATTAGTGGTCCTTTCGGGACTCGATTTGAATGCTAATTTAATTATAGACAATATCGAAGGGAAATTGGTAAAATTGATACTCTTGTTTCAAAACACCTGGTCAGTATAAATTTTATTATTTTTGTTTAAGCGGAAGAAGCACATAATTTAACTTTATTAAAATAGGAAATAAGTGAAACCTTAAAAGAAGGCACTTTATCAGGTAATCGCTTATTACTAGGAGAAGTTTTATTTCAAGCTTTGACTGAAGCTCGTTTTAGCAATTAGGGCTTTTTAGGTTCATCATAACAATTTTTTGCGTGTATAACTTTGTAAAAAAATAATAGGTGGTACCTACCTAATATTTTTGTCAAATGAATAAAAACAAAAAAGAAATAGGTGGTACCTACCTATAATTTTTTTACAAAGTTAGACACGAAAGAAATCGTTATGACGAACCTAGAAAGCCTTTACTGCTAAGACGAGCTTCAGTAATTTAAGCTTTAAACAACATACCTATTAAGCCAATAACTGCCTCAAACGTACAAGACTATTGTTGTCATCTATTAATATTTTAGACAAGCCTCTGCCCTCCCTTAAAGCCAAACGAAGATCCATTAAAGGACTCTTTTGTGACATTGTCCCATCATAATTGAGTTTTCTTTGGAAATAAACCAATAAAGTATTAGATACCCGGGGGATTGTTAAGACGTAATATGGTAGGTCTAGCGTCATGGATGATGTATAGATTATTCGTAATCTGTTATCTAAGAAAATAGGGCAGATAGTATTTAATTCATCGTAACAGCCTACTAATGTCCCACTGCAGGGACGGGCTTCCTCCAGTGACGAAGGGATACTTGGCCTACTAATACCACGCTGGCCAAACGGATTGGTATAGGGTTTAATTTCAAGTTTTCCTTCGATTTATTACGTAAAGATAATATTCACGGATAGTCCCTTAGTCGGTTTTTACGACACCCATGGGATAAGATGGGGTGGTGATAAACTGTTTTCTTACTCCGTCACCACGCAGTATTTAATTAACACAACTATGAATATAGTTGCGTTAAGGTTTTTTATAGGACACAAAAGTATATACAACCTTGAAGGGGCATAGATTTCATTTTGCTTCCTTTAAACTAGTAGGCTAAGTTTCTAGGGCCACCGCGCAAAGGGTTAAGATCTAAAAGATACTGTTTTACAAATCCGTCTGACAGGTATTTATTTGTTTATCCGATTAATCATTCAAAATGTTTCAGAAAAAATATAGCGAGTGTTCTCGAAGATATTATTTTAAAAAATATCGCAATGTCTATCGCTACCGGCTATGTCACCAAAGATAATTTAGAATGAAGTAATATCAAAGGTGCTAGATTATCTTGGCATTTTACAATCTGCTTTGTGACTTTGCAGAGTACTGAAGTAGCCAAGGAGTGGGGGGTAATTTGATAAGTGTCTCTTTTTGTAAATAAGTTGCTCATTGGCCCGTTGGCCTCTCTCTAAGTAAAGGGCAGAGTGCCAGATAGTTAAGTAAGAGAATAAAGAATTCACCAAACTTTAAGTTCAAGTAATTTTGTAAAATATTCAAAATTTAAGAAACGCCTAACTCAGAGAAGATAAGCACAGGATTGATCTTTTATAAATATACATTAATTATTGATTAAACAAAACAATTATACTCTAAGTGGGGCGTCGGGCGTGGCGTGTTGCGTGGCGTTGAGCGGGGCGTCGGACGTTTTTTCTGTTTACGCTGGGTCGGGGCGTGAAGCGGCACGCATCATCGCACGCGTAAACACAAACTTATAGCAATATATGACGTTGTTTATAGAGAAGCGTGGCAGTGCCTGCCGCGTTGCCCGCCGCGGAGATACGTCAAGTGTATAGCGAAGCACGCTCGTCTCGATCAAACCAACTAGTTTTATATATAGCTTCATCGATCTCTCATCTCTATTTTAAACAAATGTGTCAAAAAACGCTTCTCCGTAAACACACCCATACAACGCCATATATTTAAATTCAGTGCGGGCCGCCCCGCTCAACGCCACGCCCGACGCCCCGCTTCTCCGTAAACAAGGCCTAAGGAGTTTCCATCATTTAAGTAATCGTTTATAGTATACTAGCCGACCCGTGCCCACTTCGTTAGGCGGCGATAAACACGCGTCACTTTTTTAAACATATTTCATTATGCTCCACTCCTATTAGACATAGCGTGATATTATATAGCCTATGACACTCCCCGATAAATGGACTATTCAACACAGAAAGAATTTTTAAAATCGGTTTATTAGATCCAGAGATTACCGTCTACAACGTCACAAACACACAAACTTTACCTCTTTATACTACACACATCAAAAAAGTCTAAGCAACATGCATGATATTACAAATTTACCATTTATATTAATTTATTTTACCATTTATTTTAATTATAACGTTGTATTTTATTTTTAAAATAATATTTTTAGGGTTCTATGATGTAAAAATAACAGCTGTTTTCTTTATAAGTTCTTTTAATAACAGAAATTAACAATATTAGAATATACAGGTACATAAGAAACTAAACTTTTTTTTTACAAATTGAAATTTCTTAAGAAAATGAATTTATTGTGAAAGAATAGGACAATTTAATACAAAGTATGGCCTCCTCTGCTATTCAGAACTTGTCGGCAACGATTATTCATTGAATTAATGAGACTGTTTATGTCATCTTGCGGTATTCGCTCCCAATGGAATTGTAGCAAATCCTTCAGCTGTTGGGTTGTTGTCACTCCGTCCAAGTCCTTCAAAACACGTCTCTGGAGCATGTCCCATGCGTGCTCGATGGGGTTGAGGTCTGGCGATTGTGCAGGCCAGGGCAATACCTGGATGTTCTCCGTTGCCAAGTATTCACTGGTTCGCCGAGCTGTATGTGAACGCGCATTGTCATGCATTAACGTAAAATCGGAGCCAAAGGTTTGTGCAAATGGATGGACATAAGGTCTGAGAATATCCTCAACGTAATTTTCAGCGTTCATGTTTCCATTTACAAAAACGAGCTCAGTTCGCCTGTTCTTCATAATACCCGCCCATACCATAACTGTTGAGCCGCTGTATGGATGAACTTCCTGAACGCACCTGAGTCTTTCAGTATTTCCGGGTCGACGGTACACTCGCACCCTTCTTGTATCAGGCCTAAACCCGAATCGCGACTCATCGGAAAACATAATTTTATCCCATTGTTCCTGGGTCCATGTTATGCGTTCTCTACACCATTCATTTCGACGAGCGCGATTCCCGTGACGTATCGGTGGGCACCTGATAGGGCGTCGAGCTCGTAGGCCGTACTCATGCAGTCGATTTCGCACAGTTTGGGGACTTACATCAACACCACTTGAATTTTATAGCCTCAAACTTATCTCTCGAGCGGTTAACATCGGCTGGCGTCTTGCAGTCAGTTGTATGTACCGGTCTTGCCGAGTGGTTGTACTCCTTTTACGGCCTGGATGCTGTTCAGCGGGTTCCCCTGTATTATTGTAGCGCTGCCAAAGACGACAAATAACACTTCTATGAATACCAAAATGTCGAGATACCTGAGATTGATTACTTCCCGCTTGCAACATCCCTACAGCTCTTTGCATTTCATCTGCCGTCAAATGACGTCGCTCCATGACGTAAAGAATATCTAACAATTCAATTTTGTCGCCAACTGTATTTAAATGGTTGGTAAAATTATAAAATCAAGACTAAAACGTAGCAATTAACATGCACTCAAATTCAAACAAATTCGCAGTCATTTGAATTTTATGAAAAAAAAAACAAAACATAATCGAAATTTTTTTTTTACAACCAGCCAGTATGTCATCAATAACAAAAAAGTTTACTTACCTATACACTTTGAGTGAGTAAATACTTAGAAATTAATTAATATAAATGGTAAATTTGTAATATCATGCATGTTGCTTAGACTTTTTTGATGTGTGTATTAGTAGGTATAGATTACGGTTTCTTAACATAAAAGTTAAATGAAATGACTTAAATAAACCATAGCTGAAAGGTATAAATAACAACAAACTCCATTTTACTGCCGGGAATACATTTTGCTAAAGTTACATAGTATCAAAACTCTTCTTATTTTCTCATAAATATTACATTATCATATCAAAGTTTGTCAGAAGCGTTCCTAAACCTCGACTTGCTTTTCGAACTTTAGAGTAAAACCGCTTAAGTTACAAATCCCTGGTCTTAAGGATTTCGTGAATGAACTCTTAAGCAATAAAATGGAGTGTAAACGTAGCGGGAACGGTTTATTCCTTACTAGATATTTGTTGTTTTAAAGTTAAACATTTTTGTATTCAATTATATTAATATGATTCATACTTTTCCCGTGGTGTGTTCTCACTCTGTGTGGTGACGGAGTAAGAATACAATATGTCACCACCCCATCTCATCCCATGGGTGTCGTAAAAACCGACTAAGGGACTAAACGTGAATATTATCTTTACGAAATAAAAAAAAAGCAAAACTTGAAACTAAACCCTATACCGATCCATCTGGCCAGCGTGGTATTAGTAGGCCAAGTATCCCTCCGTCCCGGGAGGAGGCCCGTCCTGCAGTGGGACATTAATGGGCTGTTATGATGAAACTTTTCCTGTCTTACTAGGCTAAATAAGTGATCAGAAAAATGAATAGAAGATCAAAAGATTAATGATTTTACACATAAATAAAGTTGACTAAACTATTGTTTAAATAAGTTCCACGTTGTTAAATTACTTAAACATGGTAAATTACTTAAACATGGTAATGGTAAACATGGTAAATATCCCGAAAGTTCGTTTATTTATAGTGAATGTGACCATGACAGTTTAAATAATTATACTTAAAAAGGTCTCAAAGATTAATTAATTTACAAAATTTATAAAATAGTTACTTTTAGAAAACTTTTTTTTTAAATACTACACATTTAAAATTACACGGAGCCTTGGAAAAGAATATAAAGGCAATGTTCATTGTAGAATACAGATAAGATATTATCAAAATTAAGTAGACCGTGCAGATCTCATTTAACTTACGCTCTGAGTATTACAAAATTGTATCTTTAGTAAGCTCAATAACAGAAGAAATGAAGTTAAGCGAAACAGAGCGACGAAGTTTATTTATTTAACTGACTACCAACGAAAGACTTAAAGGATGGTATAATAAACTAAGCACGTTACCATACCTAAAATTAACCCTTTTCCTTGGTAGATTTACATTGTACTATAATGGGTACTGTTAATAACCAATATCAAGTCACACCTAAAATACGAGTATGTAGTTGTTAGAGCGGGCTTTTATCCGTCAGGGTTACGAGCATTGATATTGATTTTCATTTAACTGGATCACCTCGACTATTCTTCTTTTAGGTTATCAAAGTAAACATAAAATCTAGAAGAAGAACCAACGGTCATAATTAAATATATTAAACTTGTGTTGCCTCCCTTCTTATCACATTGAGTCCATAAAAGGTAGTGCAAAATGCCATCACCAGACCGGCAAAGTCCGGCTACCGAATTTACTTGACAACATGAATTGTCTTCGTTCCTGCCGTGTCTTAGAAAAAACTAACTAAAATAAACAGCGGCTGCACTTTAAACCTAATCGGAGCATGTTTAAAACCATCTAACATAAATTTTATTCCTGTCTAAAATCTCATTTTATCCTCGAGGGTGAAGATTTCGTTGTAAAGCTTATCGCTTTCCATTCTCATTAGGGTTCATGACACACTCTTATCTTGATAAGGTCCAGCCCAACAACGTTTAAACTTTATTTCGTGAGGTTATATTGTACGCAATTATAGCAGATTGTTCATGAGGGGATCTCGTTTTGTAAAGGTCACTGTATTATTGTTGTTTTAAATGATAACAGCGGTTATGTTATTAGATAGATATTATGGAGATAAACCCCCTTACTCATAAACGCCTTTTAAATTTATTCACTGTTTAGCGAGATTTTTATTAGCAAAATCAACCTTATACGAAACGAAAACGTAAGAATTTAAGCTAATCAATTGACTAAAATTTAACGAGCGTATATGAGGGGAAAATGTTTATGTACTTATTCATTGGATAATTTTGTATTTAAAGAACCAATTCGATTAGATGTTCTTTTTCTTAGTTGATTTCATGTTTTCGTGACGCAGCCGTCCACAGAGCATTGATACCAATTATGACATTGACACAATTTAATTTATCTTAATGATTAACATAACACAGAAGTTCCATGTTTAAAAAAAAAATAAACCGTAATATTTCCTTGAAAGAAAAACTATGATAAAGGAAAGATCTTTTACACAAAGACGATTGGTTGGAGAGCTATTTATTTATTTATTATGGGTCTCCAACAAAGGCAATACATACATCAGAAATATTTTTTTTTAAATTACAGAATCATGACGTGTATTCTTTCAATTACAGGAAACCACAGCATGCGAATATAAAAAACAAACTAAAATAAAAACAAACATTGGCAATATAAAAATTAAAAAATTAAATTAAAATTTGAAATCTACATGAAAACTTTAAATTAAATCCTTTAAATATGATAACACAACAACAACACCAATTAAAAATAATATTATAATATCCTATTAACAATTAATTTTAAATAATTTGAAAATAAGAAAGAAAAACAAACTAATAGAAAATATATATACAAAAATATATTTACAATTGTGTCTGAGAAGATTATATTTTTTAGCATAGTCTTAAATTTTAATATAGGTAAGCTGAGATCTAATTCATTGGTTTTGGAGAGTGAGTTATATTGTCGAAAGAGTCTTGGTACAGCAGCAAAATACCCGAGATTTGATTTTGCTACGGGTATTGCAAAAAGGTTGTATGAGCACTTTCTAGGTAAGTGTAAGGGTGTTAAAAAATTTAGTTTGTTAATAAGTTCGCTGCTATCAATGAGACCGTTGTATATCCTATATAAAAGCATTGTGTAGGTCCTGTGTCTAGGTACTGTCTGCGATTACTTAGAATACTCATGTTGTAGTGTTTTAACCTATCTACATAACTGGGAAGCTGCCTTGCCAGATGGTCATTGTAAGATAAGTGGTACAAAAAACGTTTTTGAACACTTTCTAGACGCTTGTTGTACACTTCGTACACTTGGTTGACAGTTGACAGCTGCGTGTTAAAACAAGTACATATATCATTAATAAAAATATTAAAAAGGATAGGACCTAAGTGGGATCCTTGTGGGACTCCTGATGTGACCAGATATTTATTTGAGCAGTACCCACTTGCTACTACTTGAGAGCAGTTTAACATAGATCCACATACTCCTGATTTGCTTAGTTTATGCAGAAGGATTGAATGATCTACTGTATCAAATGCTTTACTAAAATCAGTCAACGGGTATGCGACTGTCTACAGTGCTAACTAATTGTGATGTAAAACTTAGCAAATTTGACATCGTTGATCTGGACTTCATGAATCCATGCTGAGATTCTATTATATGTTGTTTAAGGTACCAAGACAGGTGAACAGTTACAAGTTTTTCAAAAATTTTGCCAAAAGTTACTAATATGGAGATAGGTCGATAATTATTAACGGAGCTTTTGTCGCCAGATTTAAAGATAGGTACTATTAAAGCTTCTTACCAGGCCGTGGGAAATATACCATCCTTTAAGGATTTATTAAAAATTAATTTAAGAGGTGTAACTAAAGCAATTGCACAGCGTTTAATAAATATGGGTGGGACCCCGTCATTCCCCGCTCCTTTAAACTCGTCTAATGTTTTTAAAACCCGCAATATTTCAAAGTCACTGAGAGTGAGATTACAAAATGAAGATGATGACACAATAGTGTCAAGTGGAAATGAATGATTGCTAACCGTGACAGTAAAAGACCTTTTAAAATTTTCAGCAAACAAGTTGCATATCTCCTTACCTTCAAAGGCTACTTTATCGCCTAATCTCATATCAGAAGGGTAACGACTAGCAGACTTTTTTTTATTCTTTATAAAAGACCAGAATAGTTTAGGGTTTTGTTTTACAGCTAATTCTATTAGTTTGACGTAATTTTTTAACAATTTGCCAAAAGAACACTACATCTATTACGTAAAGACTCAAAAGATTCTCGATCCAGGGGATTATTGAATCTTTTTACTCGTTTGTGAAACTTATTAGTATTTTTTTTAATTGTGCCAATAAGATCCTGAGAATACCAGATCGGATATTTATTACTCTTGGCCCTTTTTATAGGAATATGGTTAGATATGATTTTCCTGATTTGAGCATAAAATATACGAACCATTTCATTTACTGCAGTACAACCTTTGAATAAATTCTCCCAATTAATAGAATTTAAATGATCTGTTACTTTCTCATAATCTGCTTTAAAAAAGTTCGGTTTTAAGTTTGCAGCTGGTTCTAAGGCAGATTTAGTGGAAATTTGTGTAGTAAACAATAAAGGTGGGTGCAATGTATCAATTGATGACAAAGGGAAGTCACTACTAGTAAGGTCAGTTATCGGTAAGGTACTTAAAATTAAATCTAATGTTTTGAACTTGTTGTTCCTTATTGAGTTATATTGCTTTAAAATTATAATGAATCTAAAAACGTGTTATTAACTTCGGTAGTTTTTGATTTTGGTTCAAGTTGGAGAGTGTTATTCTTTTGGAGCCAGAGTATACTATTTAGGTTAAAGTCACCTACCAGCAGGACGGGCTCTCCACTGTCAATAATATTTTGAGTATTGGTTGTGTATAGTTCTAGAGCTTCATTGTGCAGTGGGGGTGGTAGGTAGACCGCATTTATGTATAGTCGAAAACTAAATGGCTTTATCACCTCTAGAGTGAATGTTAGTTGCATGTCATAAAACTATTAGGTTCCATATCGCATAACAAAACATCAGCTAAAGCATGACGCTACTTTGACATATCAGTTCTCTTGTATTAGCAAATAGTCGTTAGATATTTATAAAAACAAATAGTAAAGTCAACGTTATTGACTGATACTAGAGCATATTTTCGGTAAAACGTTTTATTCTAATGAATTTCTCTCTTTTTTCCTTATATGTCCATCCCTTTCATTTCTTGCATGACGTCATTGGCACATATTTCAATTTAAAGTTTTCGTAATTTTATAATATAAAACAAATTAGGGTAAACCACCTAATCGTTAGAAGTCCTACAATTATTGGCACTAAGAGTTAAAAGTGAGTAAAAAGAAAGAAAACACTGTAGATTATTCAAGTTTAGTATGATTATAAAAGTTCAAATATTATTTATTTAATATATTTATCATATTTTATCTATTTCATGTGTCAACAGAGCAACAATAAATTTATCAGAATCCTTTTATTGGCATTAGTGCCAATAATATTTATTTAATACTATTCAATCACATTATAATGATTAAGTATAAGCGAAGAATAAAGTATTTTATCATTTTATAATATTTTAGTCTGACACGAAGTCCACTCTTAAGGTGCCAACAATTGGGTGGCTTACCAGCCAATATTTAAATTCTACATTTTCAGTTTTTCTGAAATGACAAGCTTGTAATGTCACAAGTAACAAGTTGACTTTAGTTTTAAATTATTTAATGGTTTTTATGGTTTTTCACATACAAACTCTACAGTTTAATATAGTGACATTTGTATTGTGTTAGTAGATATTATTATTTATTGCGTTGAAGTGAAAGTTTAAAATAGATTGCACTTTTAATCTAAGCATAGTTTTGATTACGGTCAACCAATGACGTCAAGCTCACGCATAAACATTAAATAACGATCTTAATGAATTTGAATTATGATAGAATTTTCGTCAAAACTGATAAAGCCATTTCGTTTTCGACTATACAAGTATCTAGAATTAATATTAATATTTTTACAACCCCCCGAGTTCAAATCCAATGGTATCCACAAATCTTCGGGATCACTTTCAAATTGCGATATTCGACTTGACTGTAGGTTTTTGGACACAGCAATTAGTACCCCGCCACCATTTTTGCGATTACCATATCGGGAATCTTCCCTGTCGCGCCTATAAATATACTATATATCTATCATCGAATAATTCGGTATCATAAATGCTCCTATTTAACCAAGTCTCCGTTAGAATAATAATATCATAACTACTTAAAGACATATTATGATAAAAATCTATCGTTTTAGTTCTGAGGCCTCTTACATTTTGATAATAAACAGAAAGTGAACGATTGAATGTTAAATAATTTAACCAATTTTTTTTGAGCTATGATTAAAGCCCGATTTACACATCGACGTAGCCCCCCCTCGCGTCTCGCCAACTTAACTCGCCGAAAAATAATCTATTTAAATCAACTTAATCAACAGCTTATTACTTAACTCGCTACTGTACTTGTCGATGTGTAAATCGGGCTTAAGCCCTGCAATAACAAAAATATCGACTATATTTATACATATTCTAAACTGCAGAAATCCTAAACTTTGTTTAAAAATAAAACTTGAGCGAATTGTCATAATACTTTCAGGCACTTTCATAAATCTGGAGTTGAAAGCTGAGAGTCGCATGAACGATGATATCAATCGATCAGGGAATATAACATACAAAGAGTGCATACGATAAATTTAAAAGTGTTCGTAAATATCAAAGGTTTAAAGTGATATTTTTACGTCATTGTTAACTTAAGGCATAAACTCAAACTTGTTTAGTAAATGCAAGTGCATTGTCAAGAGCATGAGTTTAAAAATATATTATTTTAAAATAGGTTACCGAATGTACTCATCAAATTACTTTAAAATGTGCGTTGCTCGTCAACATAATATGCCGCTGAATGGCGAAATACTTCTTTATAGCTAACGCAGAGCGGGACGGCATGGCAAAGTATTTTAATTTTTACTAATGGAAATTCAACCGTACTGTTACAGAAATACGACATAAATTGCTATGCTTTAAAATGATGCCGCGGCATTGAAAGGGATTTTTCGATGCCGCGGCATCATTTTAAAGCATAGCAATTTCCCTTTCTCATCGTCCCGCTCTGCGTTAGCCATAACACTATGTTTTACGCATTCGATATCATAGGAAGGATGGAACATTTGGTGCCGGCAGATTATTTAACTATTTAATGGTTCAATCAATCAATCAATCAACTAGCCTATTGCAGTCCACTGCTGGACATAGGCCTCTCCCAACACGCGCCACAGAACTCGCTCATGCACCTTCCGCATCCAGCAATGGTTAATATTAATATGGTATAATTTATAATTTAATATCTTGTCAGAATTATCAACAAAGGTCATAAAGAAAACTTTATACTACGTGTAGATATGTGTATACAGATGAATTACCTACATTGTATACATTTACGATAATGTTTTGTATATACAAAGAGCTATAAGGTTGGCGTGACTCCAAAATAGATATACATTGTTAGATAAAACGTATGCCTAAAAAGAATATCTGCAGAAACTCTAAGGATAAGTGCCAAGAGCATTTACTATTTAACGAACATGTTTTATGCTACCAAAAGAATACAAAAACGGCATTAATCTTGTATTTTTCAGACAACTGCCAAGTCTCTAATTAGAAAATCTATTTTTTATTTTTTAACAAAAGACCTAAAACGTTTCTAAAGTTAGAAACTGATTAGTTAAAAATGGCTTGGCCGAGTTTACAAACTTGCTTTGAATTTCGAACAGTGTCCAATAGCGACGGAGGAAGATTAATCAGGCAAGGTAAAGTTTATCGTGATACTTTTAAATCCACGCAGGAAATTGTTTAAACTAAATAGACCAACATATTTTTTAAATTCTGTACATTTAATTTAATTCCTATTTATAAAATTGTCATCCTGATACTCTACGAGATGTTATTATAAAACAATGTATTTTTATTTTGGTGACATGTTTCAGAAAGGGTAATTGCGTAGCACCCTGAACCTACGGGCATGTATTTGATTGTAAGGTAAAGGTCCATAACTTGTTAGCATTGTATCCGTATTCGTCCTTGTTAAATTTGTATTTACATATAATTTTTGTTGATCGATTGCCTCAGAAGATAACTCCGTCATTGTAAATACAATACACCAGTTCAGTTTATACAGGGTGGCTCATTCAAAAGGGTCAGTATGGGAAAGTCTTAAACTATAAGTCATACGAAGATTTGTTATTAGGAACCATGACACCGATTTTGATAAAAAGAAAAACTGCATTCATACATTTGAAAAAGATACTGTACTCAGCTGGGGAATCGAACCCGGTTATTTTGCAAAAAATAAACTGATACTTTTTCTATTTAAATATCGATTCTGTAGGTCTTAAGCAGTAAATATCTCTATGAAACATTATGTCTTAAATGAATAAAATGCATTTTTTTCACATACTTAAATTTATTATAGTAGGTGTTCGAAGTGGCCACCGTTTTGTTCAATACAATATTTAACACGTTTAGGTAACGATCTTCTTATTGCATTTTGTATCTTCATGCAGCCAGTCACACTGAAACGTTCCATTTTAAAATGAGGCTTAACTTAACACGTCTCTGTACCTATCTACAATATCTTCATACTTTATGTGGGGTTTTTAATTTATTGTTAGTGTTTGAATAGTAGAAGTAAGTAGTTGCATGATAATAATATTACTGTTGATAACAAAACTTCCCTAGAAGTTTAATGCAATGCCATATGATTATGTAACACGGTGTATGTAACTAGTAGAGGGGTACAATCAACCGTAGGGACAATTTTACATGCCTGAACTTGTTGAATATTGTAATGGTGGTCACTTCGAACACCTACTATGATAAATTAAACTATGTGAAAACAATGCATTTTATTCATTTGAGACATAATGTTTCATAGAGATATTTACTGCTTAAGACCTACAGAATCGATATTTAAATAGAAAAAGGAAAAGTTTATTTTTGCAAAACAACTGGGTACAGTATCTTTTTCAAATGTATGAATGCATTTCTTCTTTTTATCATAATCGGTGTCATGGTTCCTAAGAACAAATCTTCGTATGACTTATAGTTTAAGACTTTCCCATACTGACCCTTTTGAATGAGCCACCCTGTATAACTAAATAACTCGAATTGGCCATGTTTAGATAATAGTGTTAATTTTAACAGGCTTCTCGGTAAACTACAGTAATTGCTAGCGGAAGCTTTCAGCCTCGAATAGGTTGAAAGCTATCAGCAACTCAATTGTAAAGCTAATTTGTACCATAGTTCTCGCTGGAACTATTATTGTTCAGAGTATTTACTTAATAGCAAACTATTAACAATCAGAACTTTTAAGCTATCGCCATATTCTAAATATTAATAAACGGAACACTAAAGCCCGATGTACACATCGACAAGAACAGTAGCGAGTTAAGTAGTAAGTAGTTATTGATTAAAATGATTTAAATAGATATCCATCCTATTTTTTTGCGAGTTAAGTACGAAGTAGCCCCCTCTCTCGCGTCTCGCCAACTTAACTCGCCGAAGGATGGAGATCTATTTAAAACGACATAATCAACATCTTACTACTTAACTCGCTACTGTACTTGTCGATGTGTAAATCGGGCTTAACGCGGCATGCGTAAATAGCATAGGTTGCAATATGACTGACCACGGCCAGTGGAAACTGTACCGGAACGACAAGCAAAGGAAAAAACAGAGGGCTGGAAAACTAACGCGTGAGTTCTCTTTTTAAAATCAAGGATAATGAACTCATAATTTAACACACTCTTTAAAGGATGCATACCTATTATAACATTTTAATCTAAGTAACTCCGTGTGGTGACGGAGTAAGAATACAATATGTCACCACCCCATCTCATCCCATGGGTGTCGTAAAAACCGACTAAGGGACTATCCGTGAATATTATCTTTACGAAATAAAACGAAGGAAAACTTGAAATCAAACCCTATACCAATCGGTCTGGCCAACGTGGTATTAGTGGGCCAAGTACCTATACCTTCGTCACGGGAGGAGGCCTGTCCCTGCAGTGGGACATTAATGGGCTGTTATGATGAAGCCTGATGATTTGAACAGCTTACTGTGGCCACTGTAAACAGTGTTTGAAACTTCAACCGCATACATGACCGCGACCGAAGCAGCCATTTCATTCTAACGCGATAACTTTAATTATGTTCAATACATACATCAATCGAATGCATTTGTCATGGTAAATTATCCATAGAAGGAACATGTTATTTCATTACGGCAATGTAACCATAACATACAGTGAACAGCGCAAAATAATTGCGATAACATAACCACGAGTAACCTTGGTCTAATACTGATAAATATACATTTTTAAAACAATTATTTATTTCATGAATTCATAAATTTTCAAATCATAACCGACGGGCCTCCTCCCTCCTCCTCAAGGAGGGAGGAGGCCCGTCGGTTATGATGATGATGATGATGATAAAGTTTCATGATATTTAGAGTTGATTTTCTTTGCATGTCCGCTTTGCTGACGTGAATGACATTAATTGCAGTAAGCCGTACCTTTTAGGCTCTAAAAAGAGCAGCAGAAGACTATTTTTCTGTGTCTATGGTATATTTCCAACTTCCAGCTACCATAGAAATGAATAAGGTTAAAAATCAAACATGGAATGTCACCAAGTAAACGTATCATCGTTCTGGTCTGATTCAGTTTTTAAATTAGAAAATTATGTTAAAGCTACCTAAGTCTTCACATCACATCGTTATGGACCTAACGGTCAGTGTCATAGTTTTACGAGCCGCCAGAGGCGTCTGAAATCACGTATCGGCCATTAGCAAAAGTAATAAATGGACCGCCTAAATGTACTTTCTAAAGCATGGTATCTATTTCGTTTTTGGATTATTAGATATAGATTTTGACTTAGGTATAATTCTTGTTCAGAAAGTCTTGACCAAAATTTGAACAAACAACAGAAATAGTTTTGCGTGATACAACGAAAACAAACAAAAATCAATAGATTTACAGGGTTATTTATTTATTTGATAAACAAATCAGTAATATAATAAAATAATACAAAGTAATAAAGATAATCAGTTATACAGTTCATAAACTCAATTAAGTGTACACGGCT
Source organism: Schrankia costaestrigalis (assembly GCA_905475405.1). Classification (NCBI taxonomy): domain Eukaryota; kingdom Metazoa; phylum Arthropoda; class Insecta; order Lepidoptera; family Erebidae; genus Schrankia; species Schrankia costaestrigalis. Next base: position 7,806,014 of record FR997843.1, on the reverse strand, counting down.
ATAATACCGCAATAGAGATGTGAATGTTTTGCGCAATCCAGTGCAATGCGGTCGAAATTTAATAAAGCCAAGATCACGCGTCTTCATATTTCATAGTATTTCTCACAATGCAGCATTGTGCATCGTTACTGGGCCACTGCAGTATACTTATGTGAGTAATGGATGTTGGCTAACCGCTTTTATCTTATCATGAATGATATTAGGTATAATTTAGCAGTTACGAGGAAAACCACCGAATTGAGGTAACTAGCGATAAAAATTTGGTTAACTGGAAGAGCAATGTTAAATAAGGGAGTCAAAAAAATTACATAAGTTCTGAAAAAGTTCTGGAATGATGGTCAGGAAGTCAAAGTATGCGTTGCCAGCAAACTCAAACTTAAATCTCCGTCGATGATTTTTACGTCACCCAGTGAGAATAGATACCTCATTTTAATAGTCGATTTTTACGACACAGAACTACAAGGAACTTTTATAGAACGACACCGTTTACGTGGATACAATAAAAGGCTCCGTATTTACCAATACTGATCGATTTTATTGTTACCAGTTTCACAATGACGCATCGTTTAGATGTTAATAAAAGATAAATCTCTATTAGTATGCTACTGTTCGCATTGATGAGTGAGATAACTCTGGCGCCACCTAGCGGCGATATTTCAATCATCATTAGATAACATCGATTAAATAAAGTTTAGTAACGTTTATGCGTCATGGAATTATGTAGATTATGCGTAAATCTTACGTTTGAATTGTTAGATAAATATGTTAACACGTTTCATTAGAGCACCATTTAGCTATAATTTCAACATTCTACGTCGAAAGTAAGTATATAATGGAGCTTCTTCGGTAGTTAATATCTGAGCAGATAAGATTAGCTGTTACAGACAAATAAAACAAAGGTGCAGAATGAGGAAGAAGCCGAAATGGATACACAAAAACATTTATTAACAAAATGCAGTGTAAGGTTCTGAAATGGTGACCGCATACAATACCAACACAAAGACCGATCGCAGTAGACCCACGACCTGGTAACGGTGGCAGAATTTCGATGGATGATAGAGGCACAAGATTTTGTGAGAAATGTTTAATAGATGACTTTTGGCTGATGTGACAAAAATAATATGTCCAAGAGCCACGTAGTTATTGTCCGTGTGGTGACGGAGTAAGAATACAAATATGTCGCCACCCCATCTCATCCCATGGGTATCGTAAAAACCAACTAAGCGATTATCTGTGAATATTATCTTTACGCAGTAAAAAGAAGGAAAACTTGAAATTAAACCCTTTACCAATCCGTCTGGTCAGCGTGGTATTAGTAGGCCAAGTATCCCTCCGTCACGGGAGGAGGCCCGTCCCTGCAGTGGGACATTAATGGGCTGTTATGATGATGATGATGTAGTGATTCAATTCAAAATCAATGTATTGTCACCTTTAGCAACATAACTGGTTAACCTCTACCTCATTAATGTGGTAAAACGTATAATACAATAAAATAAAACAGTCTATACGATATTATGCCCCGCCTAGCCTCCAGCCATTGCTAGAGCTCTTGTCTCCCCGTCAGCGATACAATGAATAATGCACAAGTAAATTTAAACATAGCATTGTGCGAATGACAAGATAATAATTTATTATCAAGATACATGATCTTGTATTATTACGTTGGATCATTGGTCGAGTGATATCGTAGTACAAATAAATACAGTATTTTGACTTCATAGAAATGGACGAAACGCTAGTTATATCTACACGCTCACGATAGCGCCGGCTTTGCGGAGTGAACAGTCGCGACTGTGCCGCAGTAACGAGCGGGAAAGTGGGTAAATGTAATTAAAAAGCTGGAGGTGGGCAGCCCTATCGCATGTTTATGTACCGTGCAGCCGTAGGCATTTATAATATCCTAGCGGTGCCCGCGACTTCGTCCGCGTGGAAAAGTGACTTTACGCAGTAATTTTAAATACATATTAGTATGTTTAGTTTTATTGATGGTCATTGCGATGCAAAGGCTAACGGGAAATTGAGTTCTTTTAAATTGGAAGGGGAAACTATTGGGTAATAAGGGAATGCGTGGAATAAAAACTCTTTCACTTCTTGCACACTCCGATAATATTTCAGCCTCAATGACATTTTTCTGAAGGTTAATGACCTTAACACGTGCACTATTGCATAGTTTTGGAGGACTTAAATTACGCAAGAGAATGATTGGTACACTAACCTTTAGCGAAATGCTTTATGCTGGAAAACCAGAAACACTCAACAAATTTAAAAATTCCACTGAAAAATTAGTGGCGCTCGTCCTGATCAACCATTGAGTCGATTGCTAAATAAGTGACGACATTACCAACAATTTCAGAAATAATTTTTGCATTAATAATATTGGCGTGATCATTCCTAGGTGTTTAAATTGCCCGCTCACATAACCAGGAATTTTCTTTTTGTGTTACATGGGACGTATTTCCATAAACACTGTATTAAGTCTTCCTCACTGGTGACCAGGGAGAAAAGGCTGGGTGGCAAAATAATTTTAGTCTGATTTTCGGGAACTTTTCCGTTTCCTATATCAAGTAAGATATTAGAAAATTTTTGAGCTTGAAGATTATCACTCATATGCGCCCTCATATTTAAAGTTAATTCTAACCTAACGATATGTCGCCAAAAAAAAGACCTCTTCAAAGAAGCGTTCACTTCGTCAGCTCTTATGCCCCTACTAACAACCGGCAAGACTGGCGAAACTCTTCACAAAACACAACAGTTACCCCACCCACAACTCGTTTACTTCTGCGCAAATTTCTTAGTGTCCTATCAACTGGCTCTATAGCTTTCTTATGAGCCATAGTGCACTCATCCCATTAAACAGGTATCTTGCAGCACTTTAGTTTTGTCGCTATTGCGTGACACACCACACACGGAAGTTTCAATGCAATTTAAATCCAAAGAAATTTTAAATGCAGTGTGCGCTGTTTTGCCACCAGGAAGTAATGTTGCTACAATACCTGAAGATGGCACCGCTAAGGCAATTTTCCCATTCTTCTAATTTCCGCTAGAATTACTCGGGTAAGAAATGTTTTCCCTGTTCCACCAGGAGCATCGAGAAAATATACTATGCCGTCTTCGTTTATTACTGCTCTTGTTACGGTATCATAAACACATTTCTGTTCTGTAGCTAGCCTAGGAAAATTATTATTAAGGATTGATTATAGTTCAGCTGCACTATATCCTATTTCTTCAATATATTCCCGGTTGAGTCTAGGCTGGATTGGAATGACTACTGGCTCATGTAATCCATATTGTACAACCACCTTCTGTGCTAACAACTTCCTAAAAAGATCTCATACATACAAAAATATTCGTCGGCATGGGATTCGAACCTCATTACCCAGCTCCTACTGTAACCGTTTGTCTATGAACGACTTTCAAATAGGGGAACGAAATTTAAATTCATTCAACATCGAACTAAAACCATTTTTCATGACCCCTGATTTGTATTGGACTGTTCTAATAAAGAGATCAAGCGATATCTCGTGTAATACTTATCCGATTTTGATGAAACATACCTCAGTTTAAGCCTAATAAAAAAGGCTACAATACAATGTATTGGTCCTAAGAAATTCGTTTTAAAGATGTGCGGTAACAAACTGACAAACAGACATATTCATATTAATTCTAAAAATTGTGTTTTCGTGCTTTTTGACTTTTTTCTAGATTTTATTGATAATTTTTATCTGAATTTTCGAAAAGAACAGACATTTCGACCTCTACGGTTTTATTATACACACATCAAAAAAGTCTAAGCAACATGCATGATATTACAAATTTACCATTTATATTAATTAATTTCTAAGTATTTACTCACTCAAAGTGTATAGGTAAGTAAACTTCAAGTGTATAGGTAAAAAAATTTCGATTATGTTTTGTTTTTTTTCATAAAATTCAAATGACTGCGAATTTGTTTGAATTTGAGTGCATGTTAATTGCTACGTTTTAGTCTTGATTTTATATTTTTACCAACCATTTAAATACAGTTGGCGACAAAATTGAATTGTTAGATATTCTTTACGTCATGGAGCGACGTCATTTGACGGCAGATGAAATGCAAAGAGCTGTAGGGATGTTGCAAGCGGGAAGTAATCAATCTCAGGTATCTCGACATTTTGGTATTCATAGAAGTGTTATTTGTCGTCTTTGGCAGCGCTACAATAATACAGGGGAACCCGCTGAACAGCATCCAGGCCGTAAAAGGAGTACAACCACTCGGCAAGACCGGTACATACAACTGACTGCAAGACGCCAGCCGATGTTAACCGCTCGAGAGATAAGTTTGAGGCTACAAAATTCAAGTGGTGTTGATGTAAGTCCCCAAACTGTGCGAAATCGACTGCATGAGTACGGCCTACGAGCTCGACGCCCTATCAGGTGCCCACCGATATGTCACGGGAATCGCGCTCGTCGAAATGAATGGTGTAGAGAACGCATAACATGGACCCAGGAACAATGGGATAAAATTATGTTTTCCGATGAGTCGCGATTCGGGTTTAGGCCTGATACAAGAAGGGTGCGAGTGTACCGTCGACCCGGAAATACTGAAAGACTCAGGTGCGTTCAGGAAGTTCATCCATACAGCGGCTCAACAGTTATGGTATGGGCGGGTATTATGAAGAACAGGCGAACTGAGCTCGTTTTTGTAAATGGAAACATGAACGCTGAAAATTACGTTGAGGATATTCTCAGACCTTATGTCCATCCATTTGCACAAACCTTTGGCTCCGATTTTACGTTAATGCATGACAATGCGCGTTCACATACAGCTCGGCGAACCAGTGAATACTTGGCAACGGAGAACATCCAGGTATTGCCCTGGCCTGCACAATCGCCAGACCTCAACCCCATCGAGCACGCATGGGACATGCTCCAGAGACGTGTTTTGAAGGACTTGGACGGAGTGACAACAACCCAACAGCTGAAGGATTTGCTACAATTCCATTGGGAGCGAATACCGCAAGATGACATAAACAGTCTCATTAATTCAATGAATAATCGTTGCCGACAAGTTCTGAATAGCAGAGGAGGCCATACTTTGTATTAAATTGTCCTATTCTTTCACAATAAATTCATTTTCTTAAGAAATTTCAATTTGTAAAAAAAAAGTTTAGTTTCTTATGTACCTGTATATTCTAATATTGTTAATTTCTGTTATTAAAAGAACTTATAAAGAAAACAGCTGTTATTTTTACATCATAGAACCCTAAAAATATTATTTTAAAAATAAAATACAACGTTATAATTAAAATAAATGGTAAAATAAATTAATATAAATGGTAAATTTGTAATATCATGCATGTTGCTTAGACTTTTTTGATGTGTGTAGTATAGATAGATAGAAGATAGTATAGATAGATATAACACATACGATTCATGGTTAATTTTATTAAAATTTAAAAGGAATAACTTATAATTAATAGCACGTAATTAGATTATTTACATCTCATTTATGAGTATGATTACTACAGGTAACCCCATCTGGTGAACAAAAGAAACAAAATTTAAATTCATTCAACATTTTACAAAAACCATTTTTCATGACCCCTGATTTGTATTGGACTGTTCTAATAAAGAGATCAAGCGATATCTCTAGTAATACTTATCCGATTTTGATGAAACATACCTCAGTTTAAGCCCAATAAAAAAGGCTACAATACAATGTATTGGTCTTTAGATTATATTAATCTATACTTATAATAAAACTGTAGAGAGATCAATTCTGTACATTGAATATTATGTTAAAAATTAATATTGGAGGATGAATGGTGATCGATACTAATGCCAAAAATGCAATCAATAAATTTTTTGTCTGTCTGTCTGTCTGTCTGTCTGTCTGTCTGTCTGTCTGTATGTGCACGCATGGGTCAAAAACTACTGAAGGCATTTTAACCAAACTTGGTACAATTGTAGTCCATACTCCCGGGCAGGTTATAGGCTGTATAACATAACGCTAAGACACATAGGAGCTGAGCAGTGACGAAAAATTTGAAGCAAGTCGGTTGAAAAAAAGCGCGTTCGAGCTCTTATCATCGCATACGTTGATCATACGCCAAAAATATGTATTACAAAAATAATGGTCTTCAAAAGATGAACAAAAAAGTCCTGAATAGTATATATCTATCTTTTATATATTAGCCACAATAACCTGTTTAATCGTTAGGGTTTTCTTCAAAGTGTATTAAATACATAAATATATTGTAATTTGCATAGACATATCTTTTTCAAACTCCCATATTTCAAAAGTACAGTTTAATACCTTATTCATAATTTTTTTTTATAGAAATCGGTTTACAAACACACAAGATATAGATGAAAGAAAATTTCCAAATGTCGCCGCGCCAGTATGAGTACGGCTGTACGGTTGATTTTTGTTTAACGTCCGAAACGGCCAACCGGTGCATCTATATAATTTCATTCACATTGACTCTTAATGCGAACGGACGTGGTTCTTATTGACTCTTCTCGGGATAAGCGCGCTTTAGATATTAAAATACATAGATACGTAGTTTTTAGGTACTAAGTTTAAAGTAGGTATCTATCTATACTATAATAAAACAATCGGAATCGGATAAGTAATACTCGAGATATCGCTAGATCTCTTTATTAGAACAGTCCAATACAAATCAGGGGTCATGAAAAATGGATTTGGTTCAATGTTGAATGAATTTAAATTTCGTTTCTTTTGTTCACGAGATGGCGTTACCAGTAGTAATCATAAAATAAATGAGTTTTTAAATAATATATAACTATTTTATTATTAAGTGCTATTAATAAGTTATTCCTTTTAAATGTTAATAAAATTAACCATGAATCGTATGTGTAATATCAATTATAAGTCTTTACACTAGCCTTTAAAAATATCAATTTAACGGACACAAAGAACATCCAGACTAAGGACAATAGTTTGTGTATCACAATTGTCCTCCATGGGAATCGAACCCGCGACCTCATGCACGCCAGCCATGTAATGCGACCGCCGCGCCACCGAGGCAGGTAATTCTGCCGCACCATAACGTGGCGTGCAAATGTATTCATTCATAATTAATTAGCGATTATCCGTGTGGTGACGGAGCAAGAATACAATATGTCACCTCCCCATCTCATCCCATGGGTGGCGTAAAACCGACTAAGGGACTATCGGTGAATATTATCTTTACGAAATAAAAATGAAGGAAAACTTGAAATTAAACCCTATACCAATCCGACTGGCCAACGTGGTATTAGTAGGCCAAGTATCCCTCCGTCACGGGAGGAGGCGCGTCCTTGCAGTGGGACATTAATGGGCTGTTATGATGAAAAAAGCGATGTCATTTATTTTAACTTACAAATTTGACAACAGATGGCATTGTGCCTGTGACGTCATTTTCAGTATCGCGGTATTAAGATTTTACTTGAAAGAATGACGTTCGCTCATGTCTTTCAGTATAAGTTTAGACACAGTCTTCATAGATCTGTTTTTGAAAAGGTTTTGGTTCGTTCGTTAATTTTACAATTCGTGTGTAGGTATATCTGTTTGTTATAAGGTTTAAAAAACGATTTTTCAGTATTAAATCGAATTGCGAAGTAAGTAACATCCGCCACGCGAACGAAGTCGCGGGCACAGCAGCTAGTTCGTTTTAAAGATGTGCGGTAACAAACAGACAGACAGACAGACATTAATTCTAAAAATAGTGGTTTCGTGCTTTTTGACATTTTTCTAGATTTTATAGATAATTTTTATCTGAATTTTCGAAAAGAACAGACATTTCGACCTCTACAGTTTTATTATAGTATAGATATTCGGCCGAGATAGACTACTGGTTGTTTTGTGGTGATAATATGAGTGGAGATCGATTCTCGCTTAAAGAAAATCTTTGTGTTTATAATTATGCATGGTTGCCTTGGACTAAGTGTTTTCTATTGTCTGATGTACATTACTTAAGTATTACAAAATAACTAGGTTAATCATTTGTCTAGTAGGTAATTCATAGCACATGACACAGGAGAAGAACCGTCCCCAAGGGCAAGTGGAGCATTTAGGTACCCTCTAAAAATTTTATAAAACACAGTTTTCTCTTAAGTACGAGGCTAGTTACCATTCAGGTTTCAAAGAACAAGTCAAAATAAAAATTTAACAAAAGAAAATATTATAAACTTCGTAGCAGTTTTCTCAAAACATATAAAAAAAACCTTAAAGGTACAATTTACCTTTTTGTAAGTAAGTGTAACAGTCCAACATTATCTTAGAACGTCCGTTAAGAACTTGTTCAATTTGATGAGGCCCAATCCTCTTAAAGATAATAGCAATGAAACGCACTAAAGGTAAATAAATACGCAATATCTGTGTACTTGAAACAATATCGTGAAGCGTAATGACTGATATTAAATAATAAATATCTTACAACAACAAGAGAATTTAGGTACATTAAGTTTTACGAGGTCTTAAAATTATTTTCACCTCAAAACAAATGAGTTTTCAAGTAACACGGAGATTTCATTAAGGAACCATCGTGAATAAGAATTGTGGAAGTATTTTTTGGGGTAGACTTGTTAAGGAAACTAACTATTATAACAGGCCAATGTCCCACTGCAGGGACAGGCCTCCTCCCGTGACGGAGGGATACTTGGCCTATTAATACCACGCTGGCCAGACGGATTGGTATAGGGTTTAATTAATTTCGTAGTTATAGATAATATTTACGGGGATTTTCTGACACCCATGACATTGGATGGAGTGGTGGCATATTGTATTGATACAACATAATTAATGTCCTAGTACCTTAATTTCAAAATAATACGAGTATAATAGATTGTCATTGCGATTGAATTTATCTTTGCCTATTTACAGTGTCTATTTGTTCATAATAGAGAGGTCCCTTTGATATCAAAATTCGTTTAGGTACTAAGCAAAGACAATGAGACATAAACCAATCTATATTAATTGAGATAAGATTTGAGTTTAATCGAGTCAAATTTATTAGGCATTGAAGTGAAATTGTAACATCTAAAATTATTGTTAGGAAATCAGAGAGAGATTTAAATATTTTTGTCTTTTAATACACTTCTTTATATGAATATAATCAACATGTTAAGTTTTTTTTCCAGAATGGATGAAAGCACACAAGTTTTTTTTCTAACTCTTACACTTAAGCGCCGATTACACTACCCTACATGTAGTGCACTACATCTTGTAGGATACTACATGATGTAGGGCGGTCGGGACTCGCCAATCTCCGATATGTAGAGTCCTACATGTAGGGTAGTGTAATCGGCGCTTTAGTTACCGCTTCAACTCAGTTTATCATAAAATAATACAAATCTAACCAGTACGGAGAATTGCTAAAATCAGTCAAAACCTTTGAGCTATAGGAGATAACAAAGCACATTCATATAAATACATTATACACGAACTATAAACATAACTCTCCGTCTAGCCAATTCCAGTAAAACGCAGAATTAAAGAAACTATTAAACTTGACCAGATAAAACGAAGACCATTATCCACACGGATGTACCATTATTGTAACAATAAACTAGAATTAGCCATGCTGACCGCAACAACAATAAAACTCATCAACATGAATTGTGACGATCGATAGTCTGTCTGTAGACCGTTCGAGACAGAACATTTACCGCAGCCTGTATTTTATTACGGCTCTTATCTACAATGTGCTTTTTTTTCACTTAAATTAATGTCACTCTAAACCGATTACTTAGTAACGTAGGCCGTTGAAAATATCGTAAAAAGCCTCAGGTTTTGTTAGACACCTAAATAAATGGTAGAGTATTAAGAAAAGAAACGACTTTTAGTTATTTTAGGCCGTTACTTTCGCTTATTACTTTAGTGGGCATTCCTGCGGACATTTCATGAAATGGTTTGCGTCACACGTATCAAGACAAGTGCGTAAAATTAATTTAATCTATACTAATATTATACAGAGGTAAAGTTTGTGCGTTTGTGACGTTGTAGGGGTCTCTGGGTCTACTAAACCGAATGTAAAAAATATTTCTGTGTTGAATAGTCCATTTATCGGGGAGTGTCAGTGTCAGTGGCTTTATAGTATCATGCTATGACTAATAGGAGTGGAGCAGTAATGAAATATGTTTAAAAAAGTGACGCGTTTTTTCGCCGCCTAACGAAGTGGGCACGGGTCAGCTAGTAAGTGTAAGAATAAAAATTAAATAATCGATAGGAAGAATTATTGTAAACTAATGTTAATAGATCTTTAAAAACCCCGCAAGGAGAATGGTTGGTGATATCTTAATTTTATTGGACCCCTACGATAAAGGCGTCCGTCATTTTCAAATTCCCTTAAGGTTTCTAACATAATAATTATACTGCCATTGTATAGGCCTCTACCTGAGCAGCAACTAAAACAGTATCGTTGTGGTTGACTTCAAATAAAACCTTTGTCGTACAATTACTCCAATAGTTTTGTAGCTCATTCAAATTGTATGTGCAAATTACTCGTGATGAAATTAGCGGAAACTTAAATAACTTTCATTCAAACTCAAAATCGTCATATTTGAAATACATTTCTAACAAACCCGTAGCTATTTTCGCTATCTAAATATAATATGCTGCTTCAATCTAAATGTGACCTTGTTTTTCAAATAATAAAAGAGATTATAAATAAGTTCTTATTTTATTTAAATCAGAGTGTTCCCATTCTGGTTTAATACTAATTGTAAACAAAACGCCTCAACTGAAACATTTCATTAGCAAAACAAATAAAATTAATTTTCCCGTCTCGGAACCATTTTGAATTAAAACGCAGAACGATATTAAAAAGTGAGCCGGCTGAAATTATACGTTGATTGAATAAATCAATTTATCAAAACTAATTTCGATATTGAAATACGATTTTAATAATAAAGTAAGTATTTAGTAAATTATAAATGTCGTAGAGGAATTGGTGAATATAGCTGCTTGAACATTTGAAGGGATAATTAAATTCAGTATCTTTCAAAGAAATAATTAAAACACAAGACACGATGTCTTTGAAGCTCAAAGCAATAGAGTGCGAATTCGTCAGAGAAGCTATTTAAATATACCAAAATACAAGTAGGTAAAGTTATTTTATACACAAGTACCCTCAGTAATAAGCAGACATGTAAGTACTAAAGATAAGTTCAAATCGTATACCGTGTTCACTATTTGTGTACCGAGTTCCCAACTTTTAGGGATTTCGAGATACCCTTTCGAACTTCGCAATTCATCTAACAAGGTAGGCAACATTTAGGTAACTTTGTTATGCATTCTCTGGTAGGTTAAACTATATTACCTGTACTCTTTGGCATCTGATGAGACTCTGTGTGTGTGTGAGTATCCTGAGGACCATGTGTTCTATGGTGCTTTGTTCCTCGAACACCATTCGTGCGAGGTCTAACAATACTTGGTTTCTTTTAACTTCCAATTGTGATCTCTCGTATAGCTGTGCGTTTCGTAGTCCGATGCCGCAGAATTGAAGGTAGGACGCAAATACTTTTTCATCGTTTGATGTGAAAGGTCCGTCGCTTTGTTTGTTTATCACCTGTAAAACATATTATCATTAATTCGTAATCCATTATAATATTTCTTAAGTAAGGCTAAAATGATTTTGTTATCTTTCTCCCTTTCGAAAATATCTATAAATATCTTAGAAAAATTAAACTTCTTACAAAACTCAAGCATAAGCTTTTCTACCAGTTAACTATGCAAACAACCGGGAAGGAAGAATGTATAAATGGTAATTTATCAATACAATTAAATTGAAGAGGATGTGTGGTAATGTAATGATGGAAGGATGGATCGTTTATTTTTAATTAAAAAGTTCTTATGGCTAATATCACATGAAAATGACATTAGTCAAAGACGGTAGCTACTATAACGATATTATGAAATCATAATTTGATCAATGTGCAACACAAACTGTACCGTAGTCGCAACTTTGTGAAATACCGTCAAAGTTGGATAAACTTATTACATGCGGTATTTTTCTAGAGCAAGAACAAGTCAAGATGAATTTATGTTCAATTTGGTAACAATGAACAAATTTGTTTCGTCGACGAAAAACACGTCTTGTATCTGACACTCGTTAGTCGAGATGAAATTTATGAGAGAAAATAATGTTTGATTAAAGCAATCAATCATCGTTTTAATATAAACAGCGATAACGTTCAGACACAGTATGCCCGCAGGGACATAGCGCCAAGGATAGGCAGATGTCATGAAATAATACAAACTTTTTCTAAACATTTCGCGGAGCAATTTCAATTTTTACGTCGGCAGTATTTAATAAGATTTTTAGAGGGTGTCGAAAACTTGTTTTATTTCTTTATTTTTTTTGCTAATTGTATTGATATTGTGTACAGGTCAATTATATTTATTTTTCTGTAAACAATAATAAGTTTAACTTTGTTAATCAAACATTTTCTTTTGGAGGATACACATTATGCCGACATCCTTTAAGTTTTTCTTCGAACTAGCCCATCTGTTTGATATTAACCACTGTTATTTTAAGATAAAAATAATTTCGGAAACATAACAAACCTGAGCGACACCAATAACTTCTCCATTGATGTCCTTAATGGGCATGCAGAGAAGCGACCTCGTCTTGTATCCCGTCTGTTGGTCAATGTCGTGGTTAAATCTCTCATCCTATAACAATAAAAACAAATAATTAACTAATGAATTTATTTTTGTCCCCCAGCTAGGTGGACCGACGACCTCATAAAGGTCTTTGAGTCGGACTGGATGCGGAAGGCGCAGGACCGTGTTCTGTGGCGCGTGTTGGGAGAGGCCTATGTCCAGCAGTGGACTGCAATAGGCTAGTTGATTGATTGAAGTGTTTGGTACATAAGGTAAACTAACAGTTAAGGTTAACTTAAACATACTAAATCTTAACAGTTTGCAACGTTGACATTTGTAGGTACAGTCACGAGCAATAATATGTACACATTTTCACATTTTGTAAAACATTTATCTAAAGTTCTGCTAATCCAAAATTGAATATTTGAAGATTAGTTCAAAACTGTACGAAACCTCTTCGAAATTATGAAATAATTTTATTATTCTAATGTCTAGATAAACGTGCAGATGGTTTAAAAAATTTGACAATGTGTACATATTATTGCTCGTGACTGTACTAGCGAGGAACAATGTAAATAAAATAAATACGTAGTAGCATAACAAAAGACTTTAATACATATTTCCTGTTACACAGCGTAGGATGGTTGGAATACATGGTTCATTTGAGTCACTAATTGAACTATTATCTGAACAGTAGCTAGTTCTAAATGAAGTCATATGGTAGGAACTGGACCGAGAATAATCAGAGTCGTAGTGGTGACCGCAGACCGCAGCTGTCCTTGACAGAGGCGCCTAATAGTGCTATCGGTACTTGTTGATTTTATTGTGAGAAACTAGTTCATTGAGCCATCATTTTTGATTCTATAGAATGTTGTTAGCCTAACGTAAATTATTTGGCATGATATAACGGTGATTGGCAACTAGCAATATGTATATTCTATTCCATTTTGAAACTTAGGTCTGCAATACATTTTGTAACGTCATCTACCGACAACTCAAGCGAACACCTACACTACATCCTGAATCGCGATATCAACATTCGCACAGCGATTCCGCATATATACAACGTCCAACGAACAACTGTTGGGCAGTTGGCCCGCCAGGCGCGATCACCTTCGCCTGGTCGGAGGATCCTCCCTTTTCGTTGGAGGCGTGGTGCTGTTACGTCACCAATCAATATTTTTAATCTCGTCAACATTTTTTTGTTCATCCCGGACGGACTTTGTTATACGGATATTGACGACCTCTGTGGCGCAGTCGGTATATTACATGGCTGCTATGCAGAGGTCTCGGGTTCGATTCCCGCTCAATGCAAATCTTTGAGTGCATGAACATGATTGTTTGCATTGGTCTGGGTATTTTCTATGTATAATATGTATGTATTTACATAAAAAAAGTATTTGAGTATGTTTATCCGTTGTCTAGTACCCATAGTACAAGATTAAAACAAAAAAAGGGCTGTCGACGTCATGGGCATGTCGAACTCGCAATTGCCCCCTCACAATTTGCAGTCTGTCGGTGGTTATAATATTGTCAAACTAGCACTTAGAAGTGTGGTAAAGCAATCTCTAGTTAATTTTACAATCCCATCTAGTTATATAACAAGACTTTATAGTAAAATCGACAAATCCATTTTGCCTTCTTTGCCTGGAGTTGTTATAAATTCTTACTAAAGGTATCTAAGCCAATCTCAGTAAATGATAGCATCTTGAATAAAGGTAATGCATAGATTCACCTCTGCGAAAAGAGGATATCTTTAATTAGAAAAATATTAAACACCAATTCGTCTGACCACCGTGATATTTGTAAGCAAAGTAACTACTGTTAGCTGAATGGGGTGTGACATTTATGGATTGACATGATAGATTGATATTATTCCAAAAAATAAAAACTGTTAAATCATTTTAACGGTATAAGATCTTTGATTTATGGTCCCCATTTTTCAGCTATAAAGCTTTTATTGAAATCCGAAATTGGTGTAGGTATTAAACCCTTCAACAGCACATTTTTACGACAATTTATTAAAATGCGTAAATTTATAACTCATATTAGAATTTCCGATATTGTTAATATGTACAGTTTAGTACGTAGTTGTCTCATGTGGGTATTCTATTTATTAAAAACTTATAAAACAACTTTATGACTAATAAATAGGTAAAAGTTTTTTTTTCTAAAAGTAAAAAAAAAATGAAATATTGGTTTTATTATTTGACTAAGTTCTACTCGTATAATCACAAAATTAAATTTAAGTTATTCAATATCAATGCCAAAGCCAAGCCACATATATTTTAAAGTTTTGAAGAAAGCTACCGAATTTCATGCAAGTATACGATAAAGAATTCAGGTCAATACAATTTTCCTATTGAAAATAAATAAGGATGTAAAAATACAAATGAATTTCGTTCCGGAAAAACTTTAGACAAATCAAAAAATGTAAAGTTGGATATAAAACGCCTGAGATGGAAGTTTCATTTGCGATTCCGATCTCGGATAAATCGTAAATGTAATGGGCAACAATTGAAGTCAAAGGGATGTTAAATGCTTACGAGTGAATGCTTGTGACAGCGTTAATATTGAACGTTCAGGAAACGAAAGCAAATTTTTCAAGCCTTACGTAATGAGTATTGTTAAGGAAGTCAGATTGAAAGTCTACTTCCTTTTACATTAAAAGTGTTTAGTGCTTAATGTAACCTTTTAACTTATACGCACAAATAAATAAATAAATATTCACGGACATCTCTACACAGCGCCATCTGTTCCCAAAGTAAGCTAGGTTTAACCTGCTTGTGTTATGGGTAACAGAGCAACGGATATTAGTACTTATATACTTTTTTTTTTGTAAATACATACATATAAACACTCAGACCAATGCAAATAATTATGTTCATTCACACAAATACTTGCATTGATCGGGAATCGAACCCGAGACCTCTGCGTAGCAGTCATGTTATATAACCACTACACCACAGAGGTCGTCAACATTGATGGCCTACCAATACCACTTGGATTGGTCTAGGTTTCATGACAAGTTTTCCTTCTGTTGTTCTTGTAGATTTTTGAAATCATTTCCTTAGTCCATCACGGCACTTCATAGAACATAAACTAATTAGTACATATTTAATAAATAGATAAATTAATAAAGTTTTCCTAGCTCCTTACAAAACTAACAAAAGAAATAACCTAATTTCAGTACTAAAACAATTTTTCTTTTGTAAGCAATAATATGTTTTCTTCCCAATAATAAGTCTCGAACAAAGGCACAACTTTTTTATTTCGCCATATTGTAACCGATTCCGTGGCCAGCTTACCGTGAAAGTGCTAATGTTAGGCCTTTCTTCCAAAAGATCCATTATCCCTTTTGAAAGAGCCGCGGGTTGCACGTATGTTTATTATTGTTTTCGTACCATTGAGATTTGAAATAGCTGTACTTATGCTACTATTCGTGGCTTCGTTTTTGAAGACACAAAATAGTTACGAAGAACAGTCAATTAGTAAATAAATATTCCTCACACATTCACACAAAGCCATCTAGTCCCAAACTAAGCAAAGCGTGTACTATTGGGTACTACACAACGGATAAACATACATAAAAACTTTTTTTTATAAATACATACATATTAAACATAGAAAACACCCAGACCAATGAAAACAATCGTATTCATGCACACAAAGATTTGCATTGAGCGGAAGCAATATCTAGGTATACTTTTTATTTTATTAATAAAAAACATCTCCCGCGCACTAGGGACCATACACTGTTTTGTGGGGACTTCAACAAACATCAATTTAACGTACACAAAGAGCTTCCAAACTCAGTTGCTATTTCGTGACGAAGGCAACATTTTTCTTTTCTTTTTTGAGATGATCATCATACTGTTTTGTACAGCACTAGCTTTTGCTTGCGGCTTCGCTCGCGTTAAATTCGAGGTAGCACTGTTCCCCTTTCGTAGACACAGAAAAAAAAAAGAAAAAAAAGGAGCCCATGTTACTCTCCATCCCTTCAACTATCTCCACTTAAAAAATCACGTCAATACCTCGATATTGCTGATATTGCTTCCTCAGCAACACCGCATATTACATCAGTAATTATTACCGAAAGCATTCAAAAATTCAGTTTCCTCTTATATGTTATTAAAGGTAGACAGTCGGTACATAAATTCGAGTGACATTTAATGGGACAGCAAATAAATACACCTACCATAACTTAACTCTTGACAGCTATAAACATGTACGCACACTTAAGGTGTAAATTAAACTGACATATAATTTTCGCTACTGAATTATTAACTTCGTTAATTACATTTCCTTTTAGTTACCTATACATAGCCTTATTTCTAAAAGCTCTACTATCAATATTTTAATTAACATGTCACTTGGTGAATAGTTAGTCGTCAAACGGAATGCACTAAAACAAATCATGTTTTAGTGCAGTGCAAATTATAACTTGTTTAACAATTGTTAAAACTACTTAAGTACTTTCCCAAATTTAAGTGTAATAAATATAAATCATAATCTTCCCTGACTACTTCCCATTTTTCGATGCTTTCCAAAAACTGGAGCACCAGAAAAGTCAAACTAACAAACCAATTTGTCACACAGTATTTATATTTCATTTGATTGCCTCGCCTTCGCGAAACGGAACTGTTGTACAAAGAAGATAATAATTTGGCAATCCACTAACTATTGTCCTACCGTTGAAAATCTTTTGTCTTCATTGATTCCATTTCAGTAAAAGTATCCTTGACAAAGATCTGCAAATATCTATTAAAAAATACTCAGACATAAAGCTCTCCCTTATTTTAACATGACGCACTTGAGTAAATATAAAAACCATAAAATCTCATAAAATACATATACGTAATAAATGAATAATCGTTCTTTATAAAGCAATCACAAGATGTAATGAACTGTGAAATAGAAAAGGGGCATCGTTGACACTAAATATCAATTTTCCAGTCAAATTGACGAACACTCCGTGACCGCGTCCCGTATAGAGACGCTTCGAGAAATGATATATCACAAGATAATAATAAGAGTAATATAATGTTCCTCACACATTCACCCAACGCCATCTAGTCCTAAGCTAAGCAGATTTTGTACTATAGGTACTAGACACCTTATAAACGTACTTCTTTTTATCGGTGGCGCAGCGGTCGCGGTAAGCGGCTGACGTGCACGAGGTATTGGGCTCGTTTCCCGCGCAGGACAGTTCTTTGTGTGATCCACCAAAATTATTGCACCAATTATGCACACTAAGGTTTGCATTAAGCGGATTTCGAACCCAAGATCTCTGTGTAGATGCCATAGATTTAAACCACTACGCCACAGAGATCTTCAACAATAAACGATAGAGATATAACAAATAAATGACGTGTAACAGTAGCCTTCGTTACAATCTATTTAGTGCGATCTTAAAGGCATTTGTATGTAAATCGTTTTCATAAACAGTGAGTGAGCGAGTACGCATGAACTGCCAATCTCGCCAAGGTCAGTAGGTTTGGAGGCGGGCCAGGACTGTACAATTAATTCTAACATATCGTCAAATTAAGACAGGGAGTATGTTGAAGAAGGATTGCCACAAGAGTATAATAAATGTTTATGTGTAACATATCAAACACTTACTTTGCCTTACGGTATATTGGTTGTTATTTCTGAAATTCGCTGCATGATTAATAATAATTAATAAAATTGAAAACAATAAATAATAATATTCATTCAAATTCTCCAGATTCTTAACCTAAACCCTAATAAAGAAAAAAGTTAAATATAAAAAAAATACTTTGGATTACAGCATTGGAATAAGATCATAAATACAACATCCAAAAGAATTATTTTATTTTCTGATACATTTCAGAAATTACAACATTACCTAATACTTCTTAAATACGATGGAATAATTCGAGTGTGTTTAGATATGGAAAAGTATTTCTCAAGCACCTACATGTAAATACTTAAGACATGGGCTTAATCAAGAGGGAAAATATAAGATATACGTGAACGCAATCGACAAATAATTCGGAATGAAAATGTAACCATTCTTTAAAAAAACATGTAATATTTAAGAAAATTAAATTATGTGTCAAAGTATTTTTTTAAACACATCTCTTATACTATCGATCGACCTCTTTGTCGCGGGGACTCCTGTAAAATCACGAAGGATAAATTTTAAGTAGCTTGTGAACACAGGCTGCATTACGATACTTGGATGGGCAGTTAATATAAAAATTGGGTCACTTGAAACCATTTAGTATTCAAAATTATTACATTCTGCACTAAATTCTAGGTAATTTTATTCCATATTTCACAAAGTTATCATTATCTCTTTGACTCCTAGCTTAAAAAGAATCTTAATTCATTTGCTATTTAAGTAGTTCTACTTAAATAGCAAATGAATTAAGATTCTTTTTAAGCTAGGAGTCAAAGAGATAATGATAACTATAAAAAGAAAGTAAAGAATTTAATGTAAACTTGTTTATCTTTAAAAGGTTGCTTCTCAATAAATTCAGTTCCGTTGGAATCAGCGAATTCATGAAGTGGCTAAATAGGGATAGCATTTTCAAGCGAGCAATTTATCTTTCCAGTGGTGGATCGTGTTTCTTGGAATTATTTATGTCTAATCGCACAGTACTGAAGAATCTCAGCTCAGCAATGGTTTCGGATTTTAGGATTAAATGAGAATGATAGAAGCTTTGAAAGAATTCAGACTACTGAAATAGTTTCTCTGATTAAAAATTTAAATTAAAAACTAATTTAAAAGAATTTTGCTTGATTAATTTTAACACAACTAAATCATAACAATTTATAACTTAAATGAATATGAGAATATGTAGCGAATGGCTCATTAAAGTTAATTTCATTCATTATTTACTGTCAAAATTCGTACCGAAAGGCAAACGTTTGATGTTCTGCACACTCATACAACTATGCATGTATAAACAGAGGTATTAACAGAGAATATGCTCTAGGTACGTTTTATTACAGAAAAAAAAACATGGCTTTTCCGAGGGCTAATTAAGGAGTTCAAGTGTGTCGATTATTTATTATTGCAACATCGACGCGGGCGGACTCTTGGTTTGCAGATAGTTTACTTATACTTGGCACTTTTTAAAGTTCACATGACTTGGCTAAAGAAATAAACTATCCAGCGTTCAAAAACATAAATAACAAATAAAATACACAACTTGTATTTGGATTCCAGCCATGAGCATTTTCTAACATTAAGATAGATATATGAATACATTTTATCACGTTTGAATGGTCTCATGTATACGTTAAGTATACAAATAAACACTAAATCAAATATTAGGTACACTCCCGAGGCATGTAATTTACACGCACATTATTGTTAGCTTAAACTAAACTGTATATTATTTTAATATTTCTATGCCTTATCCCACTAAATTTTGTTTTTATGATAATGTCTTCGATAGATTAATGGAAAATTAAAATGAAAATTAAAGTTGAGTAAAAATGTTTAAAATTTAACCATTAACCCCCTTAATCATAAACGCCTCTTAAATTTTAGTCAATTGATTAATTAGCTTAAACTCTTACGTTGTTTGGTATGAGGTTGGTTGTCGTAATAAAAATCTCGCTAAACAGTGATGAAATTTAAGAGGCGTTTATGAGTAAGGGGGTATATCTGCATCCTGCAGTATCTATTGATAACAGTAAAAAAGTGGTCGTAGCACAACAGGTTAACCGTTTACTTATTGTTCTTTTCGAACACAATAATTATTACGTAACGACCTTATTCTTATAATATTTTTGAATAAGTAATAAATAAGTTTGTCAGAACTTCTCTCCATCGCTAGAAGTCCTGAATGCATCTGAATTGACACAGTTCTTGTCTTATAGTTTTACTGTTTGAGCATACGAATATGGCAATGCGGAAATGTAAATTTAATGCAAATCTTTTGTAGCATAAACAATATATGACATAATCAATAACACATCAACAATAATAAATACTTTACGTAGTAAATAACAAGATGCTAGTAGATGCCGTATTATAGGAAATGGGCTGCCACGAGATGTCTTGAATTCTATTCCGCTGCTTTAAGTGTTTCTAATGTATTTTAAATATACTTATGAAAAAAATTAAATAAGTAATTATAATATTATGTTTGTCAATTATACATGCACTAAATTGTTTGGGATTAAGTGACGATTTGTAAATGTCTAAAGAATAAATTACAATATTGTTTGGACAAATTGGGTAACAAGAGCGTGCAAAAAGTCTGAAGAAATTATACCAAATCACCCGAAACTAGTACGAAACGAAAATCTCTCCTAAGCAAAAATAAGTCGAGAATTCTTGTAGCCTCTGATGAATGAGATCAGGTTGATCTTACCGAGACAGAATGAAATATTGGCGTCAATGAATAAAACTTGCGCTAGAATACGAAACTGCTAGAAATCAGAGCTCCCATCTACAAGTCGCTAGACATTTGTAATCATAAATCAGGCCAAGCATGTCTAACTAAGATGTATTACAATATTAGGATCAAGTGATTGTGAATAGATAATAGTGTAATACATATGTCTCATGTAGGTACATGAATGAGAGATCATTGATCATGATATGCTTTGGGTATGTCCCGCTGGGTTATCGAACATGTGTGCTCTAATGGCTAACGCAGACCTGGACGGCATGGCAAAGTATTTTAATTTTTACTAATAGAAATTCAACCGTACTGTTACAGAAATACGACATAAATTGCTATGCTTTAAAATGATGCCGCGGCATTGAAAGGGATTTTTCGATGCCGCGGCATCATTTTAAAGCATAGCAAATTATGTCGTATTTCTGTAAAAATACGGTTGAATTTCCATTAGTAAAAATTAAAATACTTTGCCATGCCGTCCAGGTCTGCGTTAGCCATAAGACACGATTGACACACTTCATTTATTTTTGAGCATGTTGTTATAAAACATTTATTCAAAATTTAATTAAGCTTATAGTCCGTGTTCTATACTGTAATATTCTTAAACATAGCACTTTACTTTACAAACAAAGGCTAAAATAAACATTAACTAATACAACATTAACTAGAAAAACAGTAAGAAGCCTAAAAAATGTGCTAAGTTATCGATGTAGAAGCATTTGTAAGTATAAACCAGAGAACGAGCTACCGACTGACTCGGCTTCTATTGCTCCTAGTTTTGTACTAAAACTTGTAATGTACCGAGCAATGATATATGGTACACACTTATGGAAACAGCTAACAAAAACTGTGAAGCTAGTGTGTACTGTATATACTGCACAATGTTTCTTACGTTACTAGAAATATTATAAAGAAATGTGTTTGGTAAAAAGCTTGCCACTAAATCGCTCTCCGTATGTACTAGGCGATCTTTTCATTAATCGAAAGGAAAATTTTGTAAATAATTAATCTTTATTAAATCAATAGGTTTCGAAAAACAGGGGATTAACGCGCATGCTAGCTAAATATTGCGACCACGGCCAATGCAACCTGTGCCAAAACGTCAAGCAGAATAAAGGTAAGTCTACTGACTCGTCTTCTATTGCTCCTAGTTTTGTATTAAAACGTGTAATGTACCGAGCAATGATATATGGTGCGCACTTAGAGAAACAGCTAAGAAAAACTGGAACTAGTGTGTACAGCATACAGCACAATGTTTCTTACGTTATTTAAAATATCATAGAGGAATGTGTTTGATAAAAGGCTTTTTCAAATTTATTCATAAATAAAATATTACATAACAATATAAGGTACTTATAATATAATTTATCAATGTTGAAAGAATATTGTTTTAATATCATTATAAGCTTGTTTTAAGCACTTCGTGGTACGAAAAGGCTAAGTAAGATTACAATAATATTGCTATAAGAGCTTGTGGTTGGCTCCCTGGTCCCAAACTAAGCAGAGCTTGTACTATAGGTACCAAGCTACAGGCATACATACTTAGCTTGACTCTTTGTAGTGATGTGACCATGCTCCATTCATCAATAAATAATTAAATGCCTCAATGCCGCGACGGTAGCACAAGCAGCTGCCGGGCACGAGGTCGTGGCTTCGATTCCCACGCAGGACAATTATTTGTGCGATACACAAATTATGGTCTTGGGTCTAGGTGTTCTTTGTGTTCCTTAAATTGTTGTTTTTAAAAGTCCCTGCGACACAGGGCATCTATAGTGCGGGATTTGTATATGTTAAAGAAAAAAAAATCAATATAGAATATTTGGTCTAATTCTATTTAAATGTAAATCAAGTTTTTCAAGGGACATGAAAGAGATAGAGAGAGAGAGAAAGAGAGAGAAAAAAAAGAACATTTCAACCCTATTTGTTAACAGTGCCAAAAAACCTCCTATAAAAATTGGCAACGTCATTAGTTTTTTTTATTTGTGATATAGATAATAGAGTAGAATTGAGTAATTGCTAACTCGTCTAGAGGGCTTATCAAGAACAAACGCGTACTAGACCTACTTATTTTATTCCAATGTGTTTCGGGTTATTAGGATAAGTATGTAAAGATTAAGCTTACGTCAAATACATGATCCCACAAAATGTAAATTGACAAACTTTATTATCGGCTAATTCTGTTTTTAGAATTGTAAAGTAGTATTAGGTAGCTGTTATGTTTGCTGTACATAAATAAATAAATAATAACGAAATAGAACAAATTACTGTGTAGGTACCTATTTACAATATTACAGAAATTTACGACAGAAAAGCGTGGCTTTCCATCTTATGGATACAATTGCGATATTTACCTAAAGCTTAGAAGCTCGAAATTCAGGTTAGATGTGAGTAGATTTACTAAAAACAATTATACCCCACTTTTTGAAACGTCCGAAAATCCGAAACGAACTTTACGACACATACCCCCGGTTTACGAATGCCTGATCAAGTGGAAATCAACTAATCAAGTGTCAAATTTTAGTTCCTGAAAATGATAGTTGACAAGAGTTTTGACACTTTATTAGTTGATTTTTACTTGATCAGACACTCGGAAATCGAGGGTGAACATGACGGACTCGAACTAGACGGTATTCATCTCAGTTGTCATTTCCCGGGGGCTCCACGTAAGCCCTAGAAAGGATTACCCTAAAGTACTTCGACGAACATTAATCGGCTTAAGACAATCCTCCTTCTAAATTACTTTCACTCATACTTTATTCAATAACTAGCTGACCCGTGCCCACTTCGCAAAAAAACGCGTCCGTTTTTTAAACATATTTCATTACTGCTCCGCTCCTATAAGGCATAGCGTGATACTATATAGCCTATGACACTCCCCAATAAATTGTCTATTCAAAACAGAAAGAATTTTTTAAATCGGTTCAGTAGATCCAGAGGTTACCCCCTACAACGTCACAAACACACTAACTTTACCTCTTTATAATATTAGTATTGATTAATACAATAAATGAACATCAAAACTGTTAATATAATAATAACCTAAAACCCAAACGAGCGATATCCACTAAACACGTGTGAAACTTATCCACTTAAAGTTCACTATCTAAAAGCATATGAAACTAAAGCAACATTAAAACTATAAAGGTGATTATCTAAAAGTGATTCTACCACAGAGTTTAGTTTAACTAAGTTATACGCCAGCGATACGTATGAAATTTCGTATTATTAAGGCGAAACACCGCAAACAATTATCTACCTTAACGTTAGGTAAAGTTTTGACAGGTGCGAGACTGAAATTGATCTACGGTAGTTGGCTAGACGGTTACCGCCATTTAATTTATCCCGCGCTAAAAATACAAGATGAAACTAGCGGATATTTCGTGTTTTAGATTAAGGTGGTGGTGTTTTTCTTTGCAGATAGTAGGTTTATTGGGAAACTGGATATGTCAGATGGCGATCTTTTACGCTTTTGAACCGGCTTTGTCAAGCTAATGTTAAATTTTGAGTATTACTCCTTTACTCATAAACGCCTCTTAAATTTTTGTCAATTGATTAGCTTAAATTCTTACGGTTTTCATAAGGTTGATTTTGCTAATAAAAATCTCGCTAAACAGTGTCTAAATTTAAAAGAAGTTTATGAGTCAGGGGGTTAATATTAGGTCAATTTACACTATGGAACAATAAAATTAACATTAACATCAACCAGTTTACTAAAAGGTGATCTAGATGGCTTTTTCTAGTAAATGAAAAGAACTAAATAATCACCTCTTAACTTTTTCAACGCAAAAAAACATCTCGATAGTATAGTAGGTACCTACCTAACGAGGCCGCTGAGCCACCTAACCAGCAAATATACTGTTTCAAATTGAGCTCTCAAGCTTTAAATGTTTTCTTTGTTTATTTCAATAATATTTACAACCTAATTAGGATTTTAAAAAGATCTAGAGAGTACTTAAAAGAATGTATCCAAAACTTTTACCCTTCTTAGGGTCATAGCACATATAACGTAACGTAAGCGGAACGTCACCGTATCAACTCGAGTCGTTCAGTATTCTTTGTATGAAACTCCTTACTGCAACGCACACTAATCAGATACGTAACGTAACCGGATTTTTGACGTTTGACACCGAGCAAAAAGGCGAGGCGATGCCGATCCGTTTACGTTACGTTATATGTGCTTTGACCCTAAAGCGCCGATTACACTATACTACATGTAGTCAACTACATCATTTAGAAGACTACATGTAGTCTAGTGTAATCACAATGACATTTAGGCTGTTAGGACACTACATATCGGAGATTGGCGAGTCCCGACCGTCCTTCATCATATAGTCTCCTACATGATGTAGGAGTCCACATGTAGTCTAGTGTAATCGGCGTTTTAAATGATAAAACAGTCTATCTATTGTATTCATCATTTAATTTTACGTAGTGCCCTGTACGTCAGTAAGCCGAACACAAGGATGACGTCGAGTGATTTTATTGAAAACAATAGCAGGCCTTGTTTCAGGTTTCGAGTATCTGTCAGATTTGTGTTGAACCATGAAGAGGGTTTGAGTAGGGGGTACACGTTGAAAATCAATTTGCGGCACCATTACATGTGTATAACAAATTGGTTTTGCGTATCCAATACATACAATATATTTATAGAATAAAAAGTTGGATATATTGGATATTTTGACATGATAACTTCTTAATACGTGTGTGTGTGTGTGTGTGTATATATAATTAATTTATAAAACAAAAAAGTTTGTCTTTTGAACTACAGTAGTTTTTGAGTCACGACTTGTTTCTAGTACATGTTGGAATTTGATGTGTAAGACTTTTATAATACCTAACAGCACGGCCTGCCAAAAAAAAGTCCGAAAATGGTCTGTCAATGGCCATTTTGATGACTAGGACTAGGGAAGAGCATTCTTCGGTGATAGGGTGATAATTTGCCAACTCTCCTATCCTACATACTTAGTAGTTACATACTGAACAGTTTTATTTAAAGTTATCAGTCCACTTAAAATCGTATTATCTGTACGTATGTTCTAGTAGTACTAGGTTATAATTGAGTATCGAAATTTTGTATTTTAAACTAAAAAGTAAATGTCGTCCCCATATTTATATTCAGTATAATATACCTAATTGTAAACAAAACTAAAATAAAGTAGCAGCTTACAACAGAGTAGTAAACAAGACAAATACTTTCCAAGAACAGTTCTGACTGTCAGATTTAAACAGAGTCACGTGCACGTGTCCGTTCGAACAACTCACACCCAATTTACTTACTCTTGTTATAATTAGAGCTGGGATTTGTCGTGCGTGTTCTTACTCGGACTATTTTACTTTACTAGATAGTACAAAACAAAGTCGCCGTCACTGTCTGTCCGTCCCTGTCTCATACCAGCCCATTAATGTCCCACTGCAGGGACAGATCTCCTCCCGTAATGGAGGGATACTTGGCCTACTAATACCACGCTGGCCAGACGGATTGGTACATACAGGGTTTCATTTTTCAAGTTTTCCTTCTTTTTATTTCGCAAAAATAATAATCACTGATAGTCCCTTAGTCGGTTTTTACGACACCCATGGGATGAGATGGGGTGGTGACATATTGTATTCTTACTTCGTCACCACTGTCCCATATATGCTTTATCATATCAGTTTATGGATGTCTACTGCTGGAATTAGGCCTTCTCCAAACATTTTCACCGTTCTTGTGCCTCCCATATATAGGCATTAATCTTTATAACTATGCAACGTATTTTTAAGCGATTTGTTTACATTGATAGAGTGATTCAAGAGAAAGGTTTATATTTATGTTTAAAATGTACAATAGACATTAAGATAAATTAAGAGGGTTCTAATCTTATGAAGCTGTACTTAACGTTGTTATTAAGGACTTTAAGGTATATTTAGTGTAACCATTGCACCCATGCGGAGCCGGGGCAGGTAGCTAGTCGTACAATAAACGAACTTACCTACTAACATACGTGAGTGTGGTCGTCCTAATTATCCATGGACTAGGTTCTACTGACGTCAAAGGCATTATTAAAGGGGTATGTGGGTGTATACAAACACTAATGGAAAAGTTGTCTTTGTATTTAGGATTTCAAACATGGAGGAAATTAGACTAGAAATTTTAGGTACACAAGGGTAGTATTGCAAGCTTTCGTTATTGTTCTTGTGACAACTAAGGTTTACAGTACTTAGTTTTAAAGCATAAATAGTACCTACTAGAGTGTAAATATAATTTGCTTTGGGCGGCAAAGGTAAACAGCAAAAAAGTTTTTAGTACAAAAAAAATGTACTTGTCTTTTTAAGAAAAAAAATCCTGTGCTCAGGATGCGTAACGCGAGTAGGTTTTAAACACTTTTAAATTTATTAAACTAAGTAAAACCCAGGTCCAAGAAAATAATTTGTGGGTCGTATAAATAATTACCTACCACTTTAGATAAAAATATTTGCTAGCAAAATGAATACGTAAAGCTTAAAACTTGTTAGTTTATAAAAGTCAGTTAGTTGAGTTGTGAACCAGAGCGTACAGTCGGGGTATTTGCCGCTCGACCACCCTTAGGCGAGAATCGCTTGGCACGCGGCGCATGCGATACGTGGCACGCTCACGTATCGCATGCGCCGCGTGCCAAGCGATTCTCGCCTAAGGGTGGTCGAGCGGCAAATACCCCGACCGTACATCGCCGGCCATTGTTAAGTCACATGATATTTCAGCACGACATGTCGCAACGAAATGAACAAAAAACATTCAATCCCTGTTCCTGAACTGCGAGATAACTATACTGCATGTTTTCGGACGTCACAATTTTATACAAGTTGTAAAAAAGATTAATGGTTAAACAAAAAAAAATAATTCTCCACTTTTTGTTACTAGGATTTTGAAGCAGACAGTTCTGGGAAAGTTGTTCCTTTTTCATTTTAAACTATCCATAGACTAAGCTTTCCTTGTAAGAATAAATGAAACTAACTAAACGATAAAACGATAGAGGGCAACTACGACTCTGCTACTCTTGTTTGACAGGAACAGTAAAATGGCCTCAAGTAAGCTAAATACCACCTTGAACCTAGAAAATGACTTTTAAGAAACTGTTGGTCAAAATCTTATGTTAGATTATCATTGTGCGAGCCACAAATAATTGTACTAAGTCTGTTAGCCCTTTCGTCTTTTTAAAAAAAGAAACTGATCTAGATTTTCAGACAGGATAACAAAGTCTAAATCATAAAGACTATATCAAAATAATGTAAGTCACCTAAATATAGGTATAAAAGAAATCATAAACATAAGAAAGTATGAATGAATAACATTGCATTGTTATCTAAAAGCTGAGCACATAGAATAAATGGATTGTGTACGTAGCGTGGGCGTTGATACCTAAATCCTTTTACAGATAACATGACCGACGAACTTTCTATACTTATGTGATATTGTGGGCCGTCTTATTACTATGTGAGATGACCTTTTTGTAGTTAGGTTTATTAAGCATGTGTGTACAGGAGTATGACACAATTAGAGGAATATAGTAAAGTAATATTTAGTTGTGGAGTGTCGGCCTGCTACGCCGTATATCGCGAGGTTTATTTCCGTGTTAGTCAAAATCATGTAGCCTACCTGTAAACTTAAAGATCTCACAGGAAGCACTCGCGTGTAATGTAACGTTACAGAGTCGATCATTACATCAATGAGGGAGGATAACTGAGCATTACAATGCACAAACTGTAATGATACAAATCGAGTTTACATCAGTAAAGGAGGAGAACCGAGCATTAAAATGCGAACCTTGTAATGTAACACTAAATCAGAATGCTCCCAAATTCAAATATATACTAAATATTGCATTATACGCGAATGTTCGTCAACCAGGGAGGTAGTATTGTAATGTAATGCTCAAAGTCGAATCTATAATGTTACATTACACGCGAATGCTCCCGGTGAGGGAGCACCTTAAGAAGGAACAATTACTCCTACCTAATGTTGTACTTGTAATCCAAAACCACAGGCAGGTAAAATTGAAAAAAAAAAACAAAATTAAATTAATTTCAACAACGATTTACACTCTCATCACGTAAAAACCCTGATATTAACTCATTTAATGACAAATTACATACTCTCAAAACATTCGAGAGCGTTATTTCAAATTTAATGGCGTCCATTAAGCAGTCGATGAACAAAATGAAATTAATAGGTCTTTGATAAACACCATCCTGTCATTACGTAGTACGTGAGCCTATCTGTATGATGAATTAAAAATATTGTCAAAGGAAACTGCAGTGGTTATGTACTGACCTATGGTAGTAATTATTACCATAAACCAGAGTTAAAAAGAAATTTATTGACGAGTTTGCAACAGAACAGCACAAATAGGTAGTAAAAGTACGCATAAGCTAAGTTGGCCGGGTTAAAGTTTTGCAAATCGCTAAGCAGATGTTATTTTTGAACAAGAATGGCGTAGAGTCAGTTCCAAAGCGTAGCGTTCAGCGTTGAATGTTAAGAACGGGTTCTTTCTTCGTTTCTGTACGCGAATCTGTTTGAAAGGTAAATGCAGGCCAGCCAATTATACCCCTTCCAGCGTAAGTTTAGCTTTTTGACAGTTCACGTCCATGAAGTTTTATAATACTTCCGCTTATTTTTTCGAACAAAAATATTGTATTTCATGGACGTACCCATGTTTTTTTCAGTTACCATGGTTACTTAGTGATGGACACTCATAACGATTACCACCATTATGAAACAAATTACAAATAATCGGTAGAAAAAAATGCTATGAATAAACTTGAACTCTTCATAATACCTATATAAAAGGTAATATGATATTTTAGATTAGCTATAACTTGCGAATGTGCCACGATAAATTATGTATTTAAAATAATACCTAAGCTAACTATAATTTTATCATTTTAAGCTATAGACTAATTCTCTTAACATAGATAAAGAAAGAAACAATAATAAAATGATAAATGTAACTTGATGTAAGGATCCAATATGTGTAAAATAAAGTAATTTGAAAAATCGCGAAATCGCTTACAATCGAATGGCATTACATTCGAGACACTGCTGAACGTCACTAAAGTCAATCTGTCAAATGTTGTTAAATATAGTGGAAAGGGTATAATTGAAGTAAATACATAGAGCTAAACCTTATGGTTTACTAGCTGATAATCGCGGTTTCACCCGCGTGGTATAGGTAGCCTAAATGTTATTCTACACCCTAAACTACCTATATTTCAAATTTTTTCAAAATCCGTTCAGTACTTTTTGCGTGTAAGAGTAACAAACATCCATCTATTCATCCATTTCTCCTTCCTTACAAACTTTCGCATTTATAATATAAGTAGGAAGTAGGATAGGAAGTAAGTTAAAGATAGGTTGTGAGTTATACTTAAATGAAATTTCTCACTGAAGTTGTAAATCTGTATACCTGAATTCGGGATAGAGGGGCGTGTGATAACGAAGGTCGTAGCAGTGCCTACAAATAGTTTTGATTGGGAATATAATTGTCATACATAAAGTAAGCCTTAAAATAGAATATTCCAAATCTGGAATATTCAGAGCCTATTTCACGGCCCACGCGAATATTTTTTTAGGTAAGACACACCCACAACAGACAGTGAAAATACGAGAAGCATAAAAAAAAACAGGCAATATAAAAAAACATCTATTTTTATATTTATATTCTACCTCGTTTCTAGATTATAATAGGTCTTTACCTATAAAATTGCCGATTTGTATGGTGATTTTATGCGAAGTTTAATTTTTCATACTAACGTTTTCTTAGTTTTTTCAATAATTATCAAACTTAATAGAATGAAATTTAGTATAAGTAATAGCACAGATCTTAGCTAACTTTTAGCATTTTAATCATAAGAAAAAATCTACGAGAAGAAGTTACATTTGTTTAAAAGGTAAAATCTGCTGGTTTAAATTGGACCCATATTTACAGGCTTATTACTAATACAAATAATAATTTCTTTTCTTAATTATCTTTTGTTAGTTGTTGGTAATGTTCTGTATTTACCAAATTACATTAATAATACAAGCAATCTATGTTTAAAAAAAAAAGCGAAAAAAATGGCAATTTCATAGGTAAAGACCTATTATTTTCAGTTGTCTAAAATAAAATCTATGATAGAAAAAAACATTCAAGGATAATAAATCGTTAGGCTATGTTTAAAAATAGAAAGCTTGAACAAAAAGACACTGTATCAACCCTCCGACAGCGACATACTAATATACATTCCATTAACAGAGAAAACCCTAGAAAGGGTAGTTTTTAGCGGCTGGTATGATTCCATGATGACTAAGTAAATGTGCCTTTTAGCTAAAATGTTAGGGTTAATGATGCTAGATTATAAAGTTCACATATACAAGTTTACCTGAATCTAGGACAATGTTAAATACTTTAGACCGTAAGTGACTGTTCCTACATAAACGAGTAAACTCACGAATTTTTCCCATGAGGGGTAGGCACATACCATTGACCGCCTAGATCCTTAGAAACTGGCACTCCACAAGCCATTTCGCCCTGTGGAAATCTTTAGCGTGGTGTTTGGCGAACATCACCGTCGCGTACCGAGATTATGTTTTATTCTTAATTTATAGTAGTCTATCATGTCCTAATGTGTGACAAGCATTTGTCCTTGTGTAATTTAGACACCACTACTGCCAGGCTATAAATATTGAGGTTTTTATAAAGTTTTCCATTTTTATGAAAGACTTCCGTTAATCGCTTTAGTCGCCTTCCCTTCCATGCAAATTTCAAAAGACAATAGGCTATGTATAAAAATGTGTATGTATGTAGACATGGCCTGTATAGACTTAGACATAGTCCTGTTATCAACAAGGAAAACTCAAAATGTTTCTTCAAATACAGATTTTCATTACAGAAGCTGATATTACGATTTTTAATGATAAGGTAAAAAGCAATTGCTTCCAACCGAGCAGTGTTTACCTCTTTTCATTACACGTCTTACAAGGTAAATAGTCTGTTTGTAAGAAAAGTTCCCTTTCATGAAATTTCTTCTAATTACATTTGATATTCGTTAGGTAAAGTAGATAAGAATTTTCATTTGTAGATTTCTTGCTTTTCTTTAAATGTTTTTATGTATAAAATTGTTTTTATCTTTGGTGTTTCTAAGAGATAACTTTTACTGTCCATACGTGTTTTAAGCTAATACGGTAATTGATACGATAGCATACCAACTTGCTAGTACATTTTACTAACGCGGTATTTATAGGCCATGCTTTTAACTTATAAGAAGACTCATCCCTGCAGTGGACTTTCTAAAGAATACTATTATCATGCTTCGTATTCCAAGGACATAAAGTCGTTTATCCTTTGTATTTAAACATCTACATCAATACATTTTCACACATGACAAATTATAACATTGAGTTTTACGAGTGCGTGTTGGATATTTCAATGCCGCAACGTAATTTACTCGACTCGTCATAAAATTTATAGCCAAAATACAATTTAAAACTGGTCGAGTTTTAAAATAAATGTAGCATCTGAAATACACAGGATTGAGAAATGACTTGCAACATAAAATAAGAGAGGGAATATAAAATTTTTGATTAGCTCAGTTATTTTGATTTGACTTACGCAATTTTAGCAAATAGTTTGATTAAAAATTGTAAATTTAAAATTCTTCATTTTATACAAGCGTTTAAAACGAATTGGGTTTTGACTATTTATAAGTAAAATTATTACCTAATGATTTAGTTTTACTACTTAACTAAACATTATGAACGTTTGTAAGTATTAAAATAACTGTTAAAAGTATAAGAAGTAATATAAAAATGTAGTGCCTACATGAGAAGAATGTCCATTATTTACTGCAGTATGTAACAGGACATTTTCTAGTCTTCGTTTTCTAGTCGCATTTGTTCGTATCGACACACGTCGCATTTATTCCTGAATCCTACACGTATAAGCATTAGTTCATCCGTGGCTTTTGTATTACGAATGTAGCGAAAGCAAATCATTCCGCTATTTTAAATACGAGTATTACAACAGCTTACATTCACTAGTTATAATTTTTTTTTTTTATAATAAACTCAAAATAAAGAGAAAACACATTACGACCCTAACGTTACCTACCGTCTTCTAACTATAAATTCATAGCAATAATTTTATTACTTCCTTTCTTAAAAACACAGATATCTATATGACTAAAACATAAGCTTCTTCTTCTCGTGTCAATGGTCGAAACTCAATAAGTTTTAAAATAGTGAGCGGCTACTTCAATGGCAAACATAAGCTGAATAATCCACTTTCGTATTATTAAAGAAGAACAGATTTTTTCATGAAGTAACTAACCTTATACGCATCAGGTATATTGACGGACACTCCACTCTCGGCCACGTAACCAACGATCCCGCTACCCCAGGGTATCCGGATCTCTTCCAACTGCTCCATCTGTTCCGGCGTCGACTTCGAGCAGACGTCAAACAGCTTTGACACCAGACATCTGAAAGAAAGAAAAGTAGGTTAATCTATACTTCTATACTAATATTATAAAGGTAAAGAGGTAAAGTTTGTGTGTTTGTGACGTTGTAGGGGGTAATCTCTGAATCTAATGAACCGATTTTAAACATTCTTTCTGTGTTGAATAGTCCATTTATCGGGGAGTGGCATAGGCTATATAGTATCATGCTATGACTAAAAGGAGTGGAGCAGTAATAAAATATGTTTAAAAAACGGACGCGTTTTTTTCGTCGTCCAACGAAGTGGGCACGGGTCAGCTAGTATTAAATATAAGTGCACCTTCTTCAGACAAGGATTTCATTAAGGCCGTTAAAGTTTACAAGACTCATATTTCTAACATGTGAAAGATTCAAACATTTGACTTTCTACGGTTCTTCGACCACACGAATCAAGGTGCAAATGATAGGCTGAGCGCTTTGTTCTTGTAAATACATATAGAAACACTCAGACCAATGCAAATAATCATGTTCATCACATAAATATTTGCATTGACCGATATAACCACTGCGCCACAGAGGTCGTCTTTCTGTCAAAGCGAGGCTCATCATTAAATAACTATATTGAGTACTCATGTCGTTTTCTTGATAGGTATTAACCTATCAAAAATACGACTTCCATGAGAATCCCATACGCTGCATCTTTCAAATTTAGTGTCATAACAATATAAAAGTCTGATTTTTTATTCGACAATTAGATTTAATCAAAAACGAGAATCACCCTTGTGGTCAGCGTACAACTACAACAGAAATGGGTTGAAAGTGACACGTTTTTATTACAACAGGAAGACAAGCAAACAAGATAGGCATACGACAGGCATAATCGAATTCCCAGTGGCACTGCCCGCTCACGGAATTTTCCAATCGGCAAACAGAAACTGGAATCCGTTTAATAGAAGCTGGATAGTCGCGTGTCGCTGGCACATGCGGTATCCACCTACTTTTACGTAAAATACAAGTACAATCGGCATTTCAATAAAAAGGTATGAACAAAATGTAAGCTGAAAATAGGATTGTTTGAAATAAAAAGTTTGCAAATTCGATGAAAACGTACTGCGTAAACCAATTAAGGAATAAGAATCATAGTTATGCTGTAAAACCTGCACTGCAAATTGTATTTTATTGGAAAAATATTATACATAAAAGTGTGATACAGTAAGTGTGCTACTGTCGTCTCTGCCTACCCCGGACGGGATAAGGCGTGAGTTTATGTATATTCAACTTACTGTATGTGGTAAGGTAAGTTAAATAGTTATAGGGAAAAGTGCTAATAAGTTAAATACACAGAACTTTCATAATAATGCAGTAGAAATATTGCTGCTATATACAGCTTAAACTTTAGGAACAGTGCATTTAGATTTCACGTATAGTAGAATGTTGAGAGTCCCCCGGAAGGCTCGTGTTTGAGAGCACACTCAAACTCAATAAACCTCCAAGAGGGAGGCTTAAGTGGCGAATACACACGTAACTTCGTTTACGTTCTCGGAAACTGAATAATTGGATAAGTATTAAATGAGAAACATGTTGACTGCTCATGTACACTTTCAAGTTAAATTGTATACATTGGCACTTAATGTATGTAAGATAAAGTACATAAATCGTGATATGGCACAAATATAATTTAGAGGGTTGAGTAAATTAAATATGCAAGGTGACATGTACTTTAAGATATCACTATTAATTTATATAAGTGAGACACATTACTTTAGCATAACTCTATATTAAAAAGCTAGGCGAAGTATCCCTTAATCAATGAAGAAGCCAGAGATTATTTCGCACATAACGAACATTCTCTAGCTCTAAATGTTAATTATTCATTTCGTTAGTTTCACATATTTATTTTTATAATACTATAATACACTATTTTGAATCAGGTAAATAAATTAAGGAAACACATGTCGAATATCCGATTTGAGTAATATTATTCAACATCTGAACATTGGATAAAAGAGGCAATAACATGAGTATAGCAATAAAATTCCTATTACGATGACAAATATGAGTAAATTCCAAAAAGGATTCGACCCTTCAAACTCTATTGGTTGTTCGTTTCATTTTGTTATGATTTCCGCATTCGGGTTCAATCGGGGATATTCGGTAACCTTCGGATCCTTGACCTTGGTAAGCATGTCCAATAAAAGTGTTTTACCCTGTTCGGGAAAAGTTTTAAGTGTCACTCTTCGTTTACTATTCAGAGTGCGTCCGTGTTTTGGGATTAAAAATTGTTGTCGTTTGGAAGAATGCTTCCAAATGCAAACGGATAAAACTAAATTGCTCAGAAGATACTGTTGGTAATTTGTAGCATACATGAAAGTAAACGCAAATGAAATAAATAACATTACCATAGATGATCTGTGTATATTATCTTTACGTAATAAAAAGAAGGAAAACTTAAAATTAAACCCTTTACCTATCCGTTTGGTCAGTATGGTATTAGAAGGCCAAGTATCCCTCTGTCACGGGAGGAGGTCCGTCCCTGCAGTGGGCCATTAATGGGCTGTAATGATTATATGAAATGATATAAATAACATTACTATAGATGATATATTTTATTATTTCGTGGATACAACGCTTAACTAATTGCTTAGTGGATTTGAGGAAAAGCTGAAATGTGATAGTCTTAAGTCCTCCTCCAGTAATCGCAGTGCGTTATCAATGTCTCAAACTAAGCATGAGTGTTTGTACAATAGATACTAGACAGTATATACCTATATTTATACGTATTTTATTTAAAAAACTATTATTTTATCTGATATTAAACATTGATAAAAAACCAGAATAATTTTTTTTTAAATATTTTAAATATAGAAAAAACACCCAGGCACCATCTTTGGGTGTATCATATTGTGTGTTTAGAGCAAGGAACTTACACTCTAACTGTAATGATTACAAGGCAAAATTAAATTCAGACCGATACAAACATTTATGCTTATTCAAACGATTTTTTTATATAGACTATATTGGCCCGAAACTTTAGCACTACAGTCCAGTCATATGAACTTACACCACCCAAATGCCCAAAAATCTTCAATTACATCTTAATGATAGAGAAATTTATTTGTCATCAACACTAATCACGTCATCATTTCACCTCGACCATCATCATAATAGCCCATTAATGTCCCACTGCAGGGACGGGCCTCTTCCCGTGACGGAGGGATACTTGGCCTACTCAACGCTGGCCAGACGGATTGGTATAGGGTTTAATTTCAAGTTTTCCTTCTTTTTCTTTCGTAAAGATAATATTGACGGAGAGTCCCTTAGTCGGTTTTTACGACACCCATGGGATGAGATGGGGTGGTGACATATTGTATTCTAACTCCGTCACTACACGGACCATGCTAGCTTTGAATTTATCGTTTTGCTTGCCTACGGACCCTACGTATCGACCTTCATCGCCCTTGACATTGCTCGGCATAATTTTCACTGTATAATCATAAGTCACAATTCTGACAGTTCAACATTATGCAAACATAGGTCAGGCCTGTAATAAATAATGTTGTAATTATTGTAATGGCACGTGTTAGGTGTTATTGTTATTAATGGTATGACTGTATATGTAGGGTTTCCAGATAAATAAATATCTGGTAGGTATATGTGTAAAATTACATTCTGAATATATTGCAAAAACCTTTTTACATGTAAAGTCTATTTATAAGTTACTAGCTGACCCGTCAACACTTCGTTGGGCGGCGAAAAAAACGCGTCCTTTTTTTAAACATATTTCATCACTGCTATTAGTCAGAGAGTGATACTATATAGCCTATGACACTCCCCGATAAATAGACTACTCAACACAGAAATCGGTTCAGTAGATCCAGAGATTAACCCCTACAACGTCACAAACACACAAACTTTACCTCTTCATAATATTAGTATGGATGATATGCAGAATTTTCACTATGTTGTACTAATTCCTAAACGTCTCGTTGCAAGAACAAGGCTTATATCTCGGCTTGACCGTTTCGATGGCGTGGCAGTCGAGGTATGCAAGTGCGTGCTTTGTTGTTTGAACCAGAACAACTCTTTTTCCCTTAATAAGATAACTAGTGTTCCTACCTAGATGTTATTTCTGTTAAAATTATATTAGTAAAATCTACGGAAAACAGGATATGATCTGTAGTGCGGATGTTGTCTTTTAAAACAATTAACTATTTTTCAATGATTAAAACTTAGCCAACGGAAGTCATGTTGAATTGGCCACCCGCGTTGGTAAACCTAAGGTTTTATTACATTACGTCGAGCGTTTCTCACGCTGGTTTTATGTTTGTAGTTAGTCCCGTGGTCAAGTTTTACTGCAGGCTATGA
Organism: Schrankia costaestrigalis; assembly: GCA_905475405.1. Lineage (NCBI taxonomy): Eukaryota > Metazoa > Arthropoda > Insecta > Lepidoptera > Erebidae > Schrankia > Schrankia costaestrigalis. The sequence continues at coordinate 7,768,246 of FR997843.1, read as the reverse complement.
ATGAGATAGTGTGGTTCTAATTTGCAGCCTGAGTCTATACGCAAATGCATAACACAACATATAAAACAAAGCAATTTTTTAAATAATTTTACCCTTGTTTTTTTTTTATAAAAAACACGGCAATATACTACCTATACTCGACTATATCGAACCTGATGGAAAGCGCGAGTACAGTCCACAAATAAAGCCAACAGTGTTGATAGTTAAGAAGTACAAAATATCATAACCTCATCTTTTAATACGGATTTCGTAACAGGCGACTAAAGGACAAAAACTTGACACCAATTCGTTTTGCTGGCGGTGTTTTAGTAAACTAAATTGCCATCAACTCCTTTTCTGCAATAGAATCCCGACCCTGCTGTCCTGTTTAGGTGCTATTAAATCCCACTACTATAGAGGTATCCATGTCAACACCTCACGCTGCTATCTCTCGACAATGGCATCTTGGCCAGCCTCTGTGCAATTTAAAAACGTCATAGGTCTAACGAGATTCAGGCTTCTAATTTCACATTATCGGCTTTTGTATATCAAACGATTATACCGCAATAATTAATAAATTCAATATTATCACAAAGCACAGATTACCTTTATTTATTAAATTTTCGTTCATAAATTACCATACGTCATAATGCCACTAATTAATTAATGTGAACGCAAATATCCACATTATTGATTATAACGATGTCGTTGAACGCAGTCCCGAATCAACATTATCAGTTAATAGTATAGGTACATGTAGCATAATTTAATAGTGATAGTTCGTATAATTTATTAAATATTAATACTATTTGGAAGGTAAAATACTACAAAGTTACTATCATCATAACTACGTAATAAGTGTTATACTATTATATACTACACAACGTTTTCTACCAAACTAAGCACTGTTTGTACCAAGAGTACTTGAAACACCAAATGCTGATCCATCCATTTTACTTGTACGAAAATGAAACCTGTGGATTCTGGCATAGTAGCCAAATTCAAACCTCAGACATTCAATTTGTTCTTCAATTCTCATTGACCAAAAAGTTTATTCTCGTCATCATCTTGTTATGTTCACACTATCAAGTCTTGGAGTCTTACAGCTTTAGCATAGTTTCAGAGGTTATTTAAGTGTGAAATTTGACAATTGTGACGTTTAAAGTAAAAGCTCTGGATAGAATAGGGATCAAAAGGGGTAGTAGTAAGTAGTATGCTTCCTCATTAAAAAAAAATTTAACGGTTTGCACCACAAAACAAATTTTTATTCGTGGTTTGCAGCTTTGTTTTGATACCCATCTATAGCTTTAGTAGTACCTAACAATTACCTTAGTTTGAGTCTTGCCTGCTTTAAATAATAACTAACAAATTGTCAACAATAGTTTTTAAGCTCCAAAAGTACAAATAGTATTTGCCGTAAATAGCTTTAATAAATTAATGATCGCTTTCTTTTGCTTCCAAAAAAAACACAACTCTTCAAAAAAATTATAAGAAGACATAATATATAAAAAAATATTCAAAAGTTAAGTAACATGCAGCACATACATATAAATATGTTTTAGTATATTGGATTGATGCCAGCAGCTATATGGGCGTCGATAGTAAATTTCAAAGGCAGCTTTGTCCTTCTAAATATTCCATGTGGGTTTATGAAACGAGGTAGGATATTGGAGAAACGTGAGAGCACTCAATTATTATAAGGATCAAGATTTGGCAGCGTTTTACTCTGCAGATTTTTACATTGCAGTTGATTAAGCACGTACGGAGTGAATACGTTTATGATACTATTTAAAATATAATGTAGTCGTAAATCGATTATTAAAATTTTAATTATTCTTCATCGCAGTAAAAATGTTCTCTAAACTTTAAGCTTTCCTTAAACTAAATTATTCAAATTTATTTAGGCATGCAATAATCATCTAATAAATACATACCAAATTACAATAAGTCTGTAATAAGGAAAATGGTCTGCAGGATCTAGTAGTTTTATGGGGAGGCAAGTTGGAACTTAACGTTCTAAAAGTAAAAACTTAAACAACAACATATTAATAAAAATGACACCTAAGTTGTACAACCTCACCACTCCTTACTATGTTATAAAAAACTTTGAAAGGCGTTTTTGCTAATGAAATAAAAACAAATTGACAACAATTTTTAATACTTTTACTGTATTTTTTAATTAAACTTAATTATTAACTTCACTATAAAAATTAACATAGCTATTTTATTTACCCGCGATAAAATGAGAAAATTAACGACCCAACAATAGTTTTACAACATTAATTGCACTAGTTCACCAAGATCGTGACCGTGAAAAGTTTAATCATAATTTACACCGTCGTCAGTTCTGAAGAGAATTAAATTAATTAACATAAGCTTTGTGTCCTTTAACATACATATTCTTCATTGTATACTTTATAAATACATTAAAATTTCGTTACGACGAACATAAGAAGCGCTGGCGCTGGACAGAAAGCGATGAAGACAATTCTGTTGCGACCTCTGTGGCGCAGTCGGTATATTACATGGCTGCTACGTAGAGGTCTCGGGTTCGATTTCCGCTCAATGCAAATCTTTTTGTGCATGAACATGATTGTTTGCATTGGTCTGAGTGTTTTTTATGTATAATATGTATGTTTATTTACAAAAAAAACTATTTAAGCATGTTTATCCGTTGTCTAGTACCCATAGTACAAGCTTTGCTTAGTTTGGGACTAGATGGCGTTGTGTGAATGTGTGAGAAATATATTAAATTTATCCGCTTCAGAAGCAACCCTGATATTATCCTCAAACATGAGAGAATGACTTTAGAAAGAGAGCAAGATTTAAATGTACATTAAAACTATAACTGAGTTTAAAGGTATAATACAAATCACAATAGATTTTTATTGAGCTTGAAAACGGTTCCATATTTTGCCGTATCGTGTAGCGCCAGAAGCGTAATACGATTTAGACAGTTTTCAGTTCGATTGCATAGTGAAACGACAAGATACTATACTTAAATAAAAATTGCATGCCACTTTCAAGTTTTATTTTTAGTTATTTCGTAGTCTAAGCACCTACCACCTCTTCCCTACTGAATATACTCTTCTCATCATAACAGCCCATTAATGTCCCACTGCAGGGACGGACCCCCTTCAGTGACGGAGGGACACTTGGCCTACTAATACCACGCTGGATTGGTATAGGGTTTAATTTAAAGTTTTCCTTCTTTATAACACGAAAAGATAATATTCACGGATAGTCCCTAAGTCGGTATTTACGACACCCATGGGATGAGATGGGGTGGTGACACACTGTATTCTTACTCCGTCACCACACGGAAACGACAAGATACTTTACTTAAATAAAAATTTCATACCTCTTTTAAGTTTTACTCATAGGTATTGTGTAGTCAAAGCACACGGCTCTTCCCTAAAGAATTCTGAAACTAATAAATCCTTTATCATATCTTCAATTTGGCAAGTGTTTAATATGATTTTTCTTCGTATTTAAGAGATTTTTTCTATATTCTATATAATAATATGGCCAAAGCAACGTTCGTTTGTTTTCATACATATCTTGCCGTACGGCTGCCGCTTAACACTATAAATACTGCCGTAAGGCACGAAACGGCTTAATTGAAAGAGCTCTTACAACCTTTCGCGTTTATAATATTAATAGGATGTTAGTCTCTTTTGCCTACGATGGAACACAATGGATGTAAAGTCAGTATAATTTACTGCCTTTGTGCATAGGGTCATAAAACGCAAAGGTCAGCATCACCTTGAATATTCTGCAGTAAAAGTGTCGAATGTAGATCACACATTTTAATGGTGTTTCGTTGATTTGTTTTACTATTAATCCTATGCGGGTTAACAATAAATTGGCTATAAAACCAGTTGTCCTCAATAGATATTCCTACTAACAAATAGGTCTTTCGTCTGTATGTAATAAAACCACCGATTAAATGTGTTTTAGTTTATAGTATGTAGGCTACATAAAGAATAAATTCTTAGCTATTATAATACCATTACAATATATTTGTACGTAAAATCAATAATTTGCAAAATTTAATTAAATGTGATAATATTATTAACATTTTACAAAGAATAAAGTTTAATATAATATTTATCGGAACTTTATGTTGACAATCATTAAAATTAGCACGGTAGCCATTATATATTCCGGCACTGAAGAAGGCCTTTCCATGCAGTGGGATAATTATAGGATGCTGTAATGAAACCAATATCTGTAAAGCTACTACATATTATATTTACAGTCACCAAACTCATGAATCACGTCAATAGTAACACAACAAATAGTAACAAATCTATGTTCAACATCTGTATGAACACAAATGCTTAGGAGACGCCACTTGAGAGCGACAGAGATACCGCTCTAAGAAGCCGAAATTAGCCGATTGTCTCTTTCCAAATGTCGATGTGCAATATTTTTCGCCGGGTACTGTAGAACATATTGTCGTCGCTCAACAGCCACGATACAATAAACTACGCAATCTGTTCTGTTTCACGCTTTACACTAAACATACAAACATCTTTCAGGGAATTGTTGCTGTGACGTATCACTGAGTTATGGTAAAAGGTACTTTGTGCGTATGAATGTATAACTACTTATATGTAACAGCATACGTGTAAACACGGTGGACCGACGACCTCGTAAGGTAAGGGCGGCGGGAAGTCAATGGATGAGGGAGGCGCAGGACCGCACAAGGTGGCAATATTTGGAGGAGGACTATGTCCAGCAGTGGACGTCAATTGGCTCTTAAGCTTGGAGCATCCGACACTTGACGAAAGGGAAGAAACTGTGCGTCAGTAGAGTCCGATATACCCTTGACACTGACAGCCCGCAGTTTCATAAAGTCTATACGCTATTTCCACGCGTAAAAGAGGTGTATTTTTGTACCGAAATGGTTTGGTGTCTGCTAAAAGTAATAATAGCTTTTTATCTTCAAAATAGACTCTACAAAGTAATTTCGTATTCAGTTTGTATACTCTTAGTCTCAGCCCGATATATTGTTAATTTAGCCCAATACTTCCTTAATCTGTGTGTTAACTTTGACAGACAAACTAATTACACGCCTACCTACACGATTCTAGAGAAACGCCCACAAAACTACGTGTCGCTCTACGTACACACAGCAACACATCAAGTTAAACATATTCATTTGAAATTGTGTCTTATTTCAAGGTATTAAGGTACATGAGTGTCTAGCTTGATTAGTTGCTGTGTGTACAAAGTTTATTACATTCTGATATACGTTTTGTTATTACTCACTGTATCGCACGTAAGCTATTTTGAGATTAATGAAGCTTTTCATTTTGTAGGGATTTCATGAATGTGATGTGTTAAATATAAACTGTTGTTTGCGTTGAGAAAATTTTACGAAGCAACGATTAACGTTAGCAAACCTCATTCATAACAGCCCATTCATGTCCCAGTGCAGAGACGGGCCTCCTTCCGTAACAAAAGGATACTTGATTTGAATAGGGTTTAATTTCAAGTTTTCCTTCTTTTTATTATATTTAATATTAACGGATAGTCCCTTAGTCGGTTTTTACGACACACACGGATGTAACCATACATTTACCAGGTAGGTCTTCAGCATAGATGGCTAATGTACAGGTTTTAATCGGTGAGCCCGTCACATGGAAATCCGGCATTACCATCTCAATATGTTCGTTGCGAGTAGTTATGCCTAAAGTAAGGCAAGTAGAAAACCATGAACAATATTAAAAAGCACAAGAATACAGAGTGTTCGTTCTACTTTTTATCTCGAAGGTATCATACACGATGAATAAAGAAAACTTGATACAAAACCTTATACCAACCCGTATTCAGCGGTATGGGCTGCTGTAAGTACCTATCGCTTTATAGTTATACTGTGAAGTCAACCCAAAAACATTTATTTATAAATGAAAAAAACATTTTTATTACCACAATTCGAATATTCAATGAATCATTTAAAAAGCAACCAAGCTAAATTTTCATTTGAAAACATCACAATGAGTTGAATAATGTATTCGAAGATGAACATAAAAAGAAATTGATCTATAACTGAGATACTGTTACGGCTTCAATAAATTGAAAATATTATTTCAAAGAAATTATATTTTCAAGTATTAAATAGAAGTTTCAACATTTCATTTAAAACAAGTCAAACTGTCAATATCTGTGATATTTATTAAAACAATTATTATTGTATTTGTTAAGGTATTGTTAATTAAATATGCCTGTCTGTTAGGTATAAAAATACAGACCTAAATAAGAATACAAAAGGTGATTTGCTAAGCGTAGTGTATGTACAGTCACGAGCAATAATATGTACACATTTTCAAATTTTCTAAACTATCTGCACGTTTATCTAGACATTACAATATCAAAATGAATTCGTAATTTAGAAGAGGTTCCGTACAGTTTTGAATTAATCTTCGAATTTTCAATTTTGGATTGGCAGAACTTTAGATAACTGGTTTACAAAATGCGAAAATGTGTACATATTATTGCTCGTGACTTTACGTAGAGAACTAAGATAATATATAAGACACGTTAAAACATTATAAATAAATAGAAAAAAAAAACATAGATTGGGTTGCAAAAAGAATTAATACAGAACATTATCATTATGTATAGACGAAATGCATGTCATAGCTGCACCCAATAGGGCATGGTCCGAGCGCGTAAGAATGAAATAAAAATTAATTCGATATATTATAATTTTCAGCAATACAAAAGGAAAAATAAAAATATGCTGGTCCATTGGATCACTTAATATTTTCTCTCCTGTAACAGTTTAAGGTAGATACCATAAATTTGGTGAGGCGTAACGAAACAGACAGTAACTGACAAGTATACAAAGAAAGCTATGCGAACATTTCGAATTCAAATTTCAGTAACCGAATAATTTCTAGCACACAAAGGCGACCGTGAGAGCTACCAAATGAATGAGAAACATATACGTAATAAGCTTTATAGTCTAATTAAACCAACAGTATGTTAATAATAGTAAAATATTTTAATTAAGAGCTAATTACGACCCAATGTGCTAATAGAAACGCGTTATTCGAGCGTGAACCCAGTATTTTCTCGATGAAACATGGTGAATAATTCCCTCTTGACTTTGTAATGGAAACCGCGATCTTTAATTAAAAGTTTCTGTGTACTAAAGGGGTTATTCCCACTTGGCTGAAGGTTTACCTATTTCTATTTAGGTACTTGATTTTCTGTTTCATTTAAAAAGTACATAATGTAATACGAGGTCAGATAGCGCAGAGTGAGTAGACTCCTCACGAGGTAGAATGGCGATGAACTTAAGATTGCAGGCAACCGATAAATGTGGAAGGCACAGGACAGAAAAACGATAAGACATTTGAATGAGGTATTTGTCTAGCAGTTGACGTGTTTTGCTGATATGATGATCATGCCGAACGATGGTGAACACGGATTGCTTCGTTGGTGTACCTGTGTGATATGTGTCATCCGTAAATGTTTGAATGTCTTACAGTCTACTATCGGTGCGGTTCACAAATAATTGATTTTTGAATCGCACAAATAATATTCATTTATAAAATGAGTCCAATAATATCTTCAAGTTAATAAAGAAATCAGTGCAGCAGTGACATTACATTATACAAAAAATAACCAAAGCATAGTAAAGAATTGTCCTAAATCTGTCACGAATTTCATGTTTTAAAAAACACGTATATTCAAACATAATATGACATAAAATTGTTCACAAAACCCTAAATAAACGATGTACGAGAGCACGCACGCGTTTTCGATGAAGATTTAGTATTTTTTGGGTGTTCCAGCTGTTTATGAATAAGTAATATTATTCAAATATGATAAAATACGTTCTTTTGAGCGGTCATGCATAGTAAATCATTTCGCGCTAGACATTTTTGTACAATGAGAAAATGCCCCTATTTGTGTATACATTTACAATTAGTGGGATAGTAGTTTATTTTTAATGGTTACTACTACAGTTGCGGTTGTGAAATAATGTTTTATCGTAGAAAAGGGACGATCCTTAAAATACCCTTTTTCATTTCGGAACATACTTATTAGTTTGAGTCTTGTCTTTGGTGGCTAATAAAATTGTACGTTTTATGTTCGACACTGAATTTCAAAGAGTGTGATAATAAAGTTAAAAAAAGCACTTGTGCTGATAGAAATCTTACTTGTCTCATCATGTTGATTTTTACACATTACTTCATCTAAACCGCACTAAGATTTAGAAGGATGAAACTGCTCAGTTTTTGGACACAATTTCAGGGCATTCATATTCTTCCCACAATTTTATTAGTAGGCTAAGTTTTTCTCATGACTTCAGACGGCTTGTCGATCACAATGAATCAGAATAACATATAGACGATTCACAATATAGATAAAGGATTCAAGCATCCAGTTAGCTATCTCTGTATATACAAAATATCACTGTTTAACATTCATAAGAATACTTCCCCGCGGGGTTTCATCGTTTGTCAGAAGCATATCTAAGGAATAAATCATGTAACAGAACAGACAATCAAATATCACCGTACAATATTTATCATTACCGTTTGCTATTAATCATTGTGGCTGCTTTCCAATATTGTACGGATAATATGCTGACTGCAAAGTTAGTGTTGTGTGATTTTCTGGCGAAAATGAAAATGGTTTCAAGTTAGGTAAATTATTCATAAGTATACCAATCCATCTGGCAAGCGTGGTATTAGTAGGCCAAGTATCCCTCCGTCACGTGAGGAGGCCCGTCCCTGCAGTGGGACATTAATGGGCTGTTATGATGATATTGTGTTGTATTTGTGTTCTTTAAATCTTTATTTTGCTGGTGACGGATTAAAGATTCCGTTAATAAGATCGTGTATGTGTTTCCCGATATTATTATAAGCTGAATAATCTTTAATTACAGACAATTGATAGTATTTAAACTAGAATCCTTTGGGTTATCTAAAAAAACATTTACCCCCTTACTAATAAACGCCTCTTAAATTTCAGTCAATTGATTAGCTTAAATTCTTACGTTTTCGTTTAGTATAAGGTTCATTTTGTTAATAAAAATCTCGCTAAACAGTGATTAAATTTAAGAGGCGTTTATGAGTAAAGGGTTTATAGTACACAAATTGGACGGCTTCTAGTCCTATCTCAGGCTTATTATGTTTTCTATAGTTTCCAGATTTGTTTAAAGAAGTTATAGCAAAGCTACAATAAGTCTCCGTGTGGTGACGGAGAAAGAATACAATGTCACCACCCCATCTCATCCTGCGTGGTATTAGTAGGCCAAGTATCCCTCCGTCACGGCAAGAGGCCCGTCCCTGCAGTGGGACAATAGTGGGCTGTTATGATGAATAAGTAAACACTACAAAAAAATAGCCTTTTTAATTTTACTTCATAAATACATCGTGCTACGTAGTGGTTTAAGTATAAATCCTTTAGTTCACAAAGTGCAAATCTAGACAAATAAATCTCACGTTAGTGGGAACTGGAGTTAATGTGACTTATCTTTCTACGGGCGCATAGGTATGTGTTCTCTACTAAGGGTGTGGTTTTCCGGAAACATTTTAATTATATTTATGTAAGTACTAGGTTACACCCCAATTTTTTTTAAATAGGTAAAATTGGCGTGGTTGTTTTTTTTGTGGACCCTTAATATTTTCAAAATCTAATTTACCTTATGTAAATAGTTACAAAATCAGCAAACCACCATCACCAGGGATCCTTATTATGATTTTTGAATAGACATAGATGAGTATGCATCTATACTAATATTATAAATGGGAAAGTGTTAAGTTTGTCTATCTTTCAAGCTAAACGGAGCGACGAGTTGACGTAATTTTTAAAGTGGAGATAGTTGAAGGGATGGAGAGTAACATAGGCTACTTTTTTTTCTGTGTCCAGGAAAGGGGAACATTGGTACCCCGAATTTAACGGCGAGCGAAGCCCCGGGCAAAAGCTAGTTCTTCATAATTATAGAATAATTTAGTTCGAAACCAATGCAAAAGAGACAACTCGCAAAAAATCATCTAAGCTATTGACAGAAAAAAGCTTATTCCTTCGATTCTTCGCCGCAAATGCATTTATATTATTATATTATTATTCTCTTTATTTACATTTTTCACAATTCATTACATTTTTAAATATAGATATAAAAATAAACACATTTAAAAATATAAAAAAAAGGTAGACCCACCAGCATTTATTATTATTATTTATATATTTATTATTAGTGAAAACAAGTCTCAGCGCTTAGTTCAACGCAGCAAATGCATTTAGCGATTCGATTACCCTCTATAGCACGTGAAAGACTATTCGTGCATAAAATGGTGCACGTGTAAAAATCACGCGTACAACGTTGATCACTCTGAACAGTCGATTTTGATTTAAAAACATTACATATAAATATGTTGTAAAAAATATATTTATGGTTACAATTAGACATCAAAATGCCTTTGTCGCCTCCATTTTGTCATCAATAATAGCTATCAACCGGGATTTCTCACATAGGAATATGTGTCCACACAACGCCATCTAGTCCCAAACTAAGCAGAGCTTGCACTATGGGTACTAGACAACGCATATACATACATAAGTACTTTTTTTTTGTAAATACATACATATACATAGAAAACACCCAGACCAATGCAAACAATCATGTTCATGCACACAAAGATTTGCATTGAGCGGGAATCGAACCCGAGACCTATGCGTAGCAGTCATGTTAATACTTGTAACCACTACGCCGCAGAAGTCGTCATTTAAGGTATCATTTAACCAGTGGTTTAATCTTTCTATACAATCCAACAAGGTTTTACAAGTATCAGTGTTGTAAGAATCAAAATTAAGCCTAAAATCATTGTGACGAAGACATTTAATTTAACATTCTAGTATTAAACCAACAATGTCTATTTAATTTAGCTCGCATACACATAGTAATGCATTAATAATGAAACAAAATGTAGCTACATTTTATTAACTCACTGCAGTCGCATTATTTAGTAAACAAACAGACGGGCGCAGTAGTTGAGATTAAATATTGTATTATTTAATCATTGTTTATTAGCACTGGAAACAATACATGTTTCAGTTTTCATTTAAAATTTGGGTTACACTTTAACAAAACTTTAGTAAGACAACATTAAGTACCTACATGAAAAAATGAACTTAGTTAAAATAGAATCAATTATAGATTTTATGATAATAATGAAGACTAGGATTACCGGGGTATAACAGCTATATCCCGATATTGCATTGGGACCAAGTAAAATTAAAAAGGCCAAGTAAAATTATGAAGTAAAATTAAAAAGGCTTTTTGATATTTTTTGTAGCATTTACTTATTGTAGCTTTGGTTTAAACAAATCTTGGTTTCTGTAAATATAATAATTATATATTTTGCAAACTTTGCTTTTGCTATCATAGATATAAGCTATGGCTTATCACCTATAGAGATGTTAATAATATTCGCTATTTATCTTTGACAAACAATTCATTTTAATATTTTCTTACTTCTTAAGCACGCATCTATTATGCAATTACAGCAAGCGAAAATGTTTTCCTCGCTTGATATTATTTCCTGACCATTGATTTTGTTTTTATTTATTAAATGGACCGAACTGTCGAATGAATAAAGAATTTTATTGAGAATCAATTTTAGGTGTTTAACTTCATTCGTCTTGTAAAAGGTAAAATTCAAACCGAGCAACGTTGAATACCGTAAAACCACGAACGCTAATGGCAAGGGTACCGTACATTTCAAAAATAAATTTCCATGTGAGATTCCAATTTAGAAAAAACCTCAAAGGGGTTTGTGCTGTGTGGAACTCGAAAAAAAAAATTATACGAATAAAGTGAGGCAAAACCTTGGAAATATTTATGAATGCTTTTGTACTCGAGGTTCGGAATAGTCGTTTAGAGAAAAGTATATGCAACGCGTATGCTCTCTTTTTTACTTTTAATATTCAGCTGTAGGGAATTCATTCACTGGTAGCAATACAATTTATTATTAAGCTACTAAAAATATATTTAGTGATTTTTACGTTAATAAGTGCAACAGGGACATAAAGAAATAAAAAGGTCCTTCTCTTCTTCAAATCAGCTTTTAACAACTCCTTCCTTAGAGCGAAATTGGTGTATGAACGCAGCGCCAAACGGATTGGTATTGGTACAATAATACTTGTAAGATCAAACATTCATGCCCATTGCCCACTTACTTCGGTGAAGAGGAATGCACTGCTCATTTCTCTTAGCCATGGCTAAGAAGAGAGAAACACCATGTGTTTACGAGCTGGCGTTGTAGGAAAGTGAGAAGAGTATTATAATTATATCTTAGGCCGTCATCATTACAACACATTCTCCATAAATATTTAGTGACGCTTATAGTACCTACATAAATCATCATAACAACCCATTAATGTCCCACTGCAGGGACGGGCCTCCTCCCGGGTTACTTGGCCTACGAATACGACGTTGGCCAGACGGATAGGTATAGGGTTTAATTTCAAGTTTTCCTTCTTTTTATTTCGTAAAGATAATTTACGGATAGTCCTTAGTCGGTTTTTACGACACCCATGGGATAAGATGGGGTGGTGACATTGTATTCCTACTCCGTCACCACACGGAAAACAATATAAATATAAGATAATAATAACATAACACAATTTCTAAATCATATTAAACCAATGTGTTCTCATTGTAGAACTTATTCAATACGTTAAGTATTCTCGTTGTTATATTCACGTCGAACACAAACTAGTACGACACAATTATATTAGCTACGAGTTATGTGGTTTATGGAAGCGTTACCAACTTGACAAGACTGCGCGGTCACGATATTAAATTAAGTTTCAAAATGCTAGAGTATACGTTCTAGAGTTTTACGAATAAATATAAATAATAAATAATTAATTAAGTATATAAAGGTTTGTTCGTTTAAAAAATAGATAACTATTATTTTCTTTTATATTTTAAAAACGTCTTTCTTTTGCTGAAGATTTCCATATTTCGCAGAGTATGTGTTTTTGAAAAAAAATCGATGAAAGACAAATCTACAATATAATCTTGGGTATCGAAATCCAAGGGTTCGTGTAAGCACTTGCTGTTAAATTTCAGTTGCATGATAGACATCATCAGAAGCATAAAGTCATTGTCCTGCAACTCTATTCACGTAGGTACGTAACTACTTATGACATTAAAAATTAAAAGGTCTGTCAAAACTATCATTTTCACTTGATTAGTTGATTTTTACTTGATCAGTCATTCGGAAACTGGGGGTTAGACTGTTACCTTGCACTTGAACTGTACTTCAAGGACGTTCTATTTCTTTAAAATCATTATTTTATTATAATTACAACTGCTAATGTACAGACATGCTAAAATGATTTTTGCACGTAAGTGAACAAAAATAGTTTTGAATAATCTAACCACAGTTAAAAAAAACCGGAATGCATTTAAAATCATTCACGGACGTCTATCGTCTAGACAAGTTATATTAAACAAAGAATAAAATCCCTCAAGTATCTACACCATAATATTTAAATTAATAATATCATGAACGTCAAATGGTAGTACGGTAATAAAAATCATTCCTCTAGTAAAGCATTTTTATGCTCTGAAGTTAGATCCAGTAAGATATAACGAGATAAGTAAGGCGTATAATAACAGATTGCATACGGAATGAATATAAACGAGACGTTCTCAATTCAAATGAGTACTTTGAGTACTGTTGTGACAACTTTAAAAATAGAAAAAGAAATAAATATAATCTATTTCTTCCCGGATAAACATTAAAATATTATAAACGGGAAAGTGTGTCTGTATGTCTTTCTTTCACGGCAAAACGGAGCGACGAATTGACGTGATTTTTAAGTGGAGATAGTTGAAGGGATGGAGAGTAACATGGGCTACTTTGTATTTTTTTTTCTTCGACACGAAAGGGGAACAGTGCTACCCCGAATTTGACGCGAGCGAAGCCGAGGACAAAAGCTAGTCATATTATAATTATATATTAAACTTTTCAATAAATAGGTAATTAATAGGTTGCCTATCCCTCCAGTACATACAATAGTAAAACAATTTGAATGTATCATATATGATACACGAGACAAGGAAAGGATTAAGGTAAAAATCGACAAAATAGTACGGTCAAGGCAACAATCTATAGATTACACAAATAAGTGTCCTGCCTGTGTAGCTTACGAATCCGCAACCACGTGTAATAAAGCCATCTAGCGAAAATTTATTTATAACTCTATTTTTCTATCTTTAAAATATATATGAAAAAAAAAATTATAACAATCTTCTTCTTCTTTCGAGTCGTAGATATACAAATACATTTTTTTTTCTTTAAACATAACCAGCTTAGAATTTGGTCACAGTGACTGCCTTGTCAGTGACGTTCATAATGTCTTTCTCTGTGCAGCTCTGTTGGAAGTTAGGACAATGTAGAAGGTGTGCCATTGTTTGTAGAGCCTCGCCGCACTCACAGAGGCTATCCGGAGGTGTTATTCATCATAACATTAATGTCCCACTGCAGGGATGGGCCTCGGATACTGGGCCTACTAATAAGCGAAACGGATTGGTATAGGGTTTAGCTTCAAGTTTTTTTTTATTTTTTTATTTCGTAAATATAATATTCACGAATATTCCCTTAGTTGGTTTTTACGACACCCATGGAATGAGATGGGGTGGTGACATATTGTATTCTTACACCATCACCACACGCAGGTGTTATTATACCCCATTTAATACAACATGGGAGCTAGAAAGCACAAAGATCTTTCAAATTAATCTGGCATCCATCTCACCGTGCTAGTGGTGGCACAAACTCGTTCCTAAAGCAATAAATTCTGATTACGAACGGGTCGCTCTGCATTCAAGTGCAAATTGTCATTTCGATTTCCTACGTTTTATTGAAATATACTTTTTTTATCGTATTGTTTTAAGCTATTTTAAATGGTTGCATTTTGATTAAATTAGCAAATAAAATACCTACTGTACATATGTATTTTTAAAAGTATTCTTTTAAGTATTTTTTTTTGGATTTAATCACTTTTCCTCGCATTTTATCGTTGTTGTCAAGCTGTATTTTTAATTTTTTACTGCATAGTTTATAGATAAGTACTTAACACTTTTTGGCTGTAGCGTAAAGTTTTTCATCTAACTCAATTATGGAAAATTTTCCTATAAAATACAATAATTTGCAATCAGCTGGAATCAAAACAATAAGATCTTCATCATACAACGGCCTCTGACGTACTTAAACTTTTTAAAAATACTGTAACTGACCTGCCATTTTGCGGATTAGGTGAGGTCCTATCACCTTGGACCAGGAACAACGACCCTCGATCTGCATCCAACAGTATGGAGACATTCTGTAGGATCTTGTGACACAACACTCTCACTTCTAGTTCATTACATATGTCCTTCACCTGAAACAAGAGAAATAATCGTTATTTTGTGAATGGTTAACTGCTTTTCAAGTACCGTGTATCATATATGACACAAAAGCATTGTTTAACTATTGTTTCTAATGGCAGGACGAAAAATCTGTTAAAATTTTAAAGAAGACCAATCAATTGACCTTAAAAAAAAAAGAAAAATTAGTAAGGGCTCTTTTTTTAAAACGTGAGGAAATTCCTAACGGCACGACATTGAGATCACAACTTCACGACACTAAAGACTGTCAATGTAGGCTCGGCATAGGCATGTAAGGCTCGAACTGACTACAGCCACACGATGTTTTTCCTAGCTGTCATATGCTACAAGCTTTACTCGGTAAATGGTATGATATAAATGGATAACTCCTAGAAACCTCTGAAAAACATCATTTCAAAAGGTGTTTCCTTATCATAATTAAAAACTAAATAACGAAATAATTCTAAAAAATTTACGATAAAAATAAAAAATAAATGGTTGGATGTTATCAATACACTTATCGCTGTTTAATTTAAGTGAAATTTACTAAAACAATTGATTAAAAAAAGTCATTAGCCAAAACACAAAGCGTATGCTAATTAATACACCTTTTTTATTCAGTTTCACATTATAAAATAATATATTAGTTAAGAGTTAAATACAATTTCCACTTTAAAATGTTGACTGGTCGACAAGACGAAAATTATACGGGGATTAAGACGAGAAACAGAAACCAAAAACACATTTTCAACCCGTCTAGCCAACATAATACAAATAAGTATCCCTTATCAGTACGATAGGAAAAATAACAATAATAAAATGCAAAAGTAAAAATAAATTAAAAACATAAATAGGTTACAAAGTAATCACAGGAAAGGGAAATATACAACACGGTCATGCACCTAATAATAAAACACTCGTGGAAATATAAAACAGTCCTTGGGTCAAAGATTACAGTTAGCCGTTTTATTAGACTTTGTCATAGTACAAATATATACAGTATTTCGACTTCATAGAAACGGACGAACCGCGAGTTATACCTACACACTCACGATAGCGCCGGCTTTGCGCAGTGAACAGTCGCGACTGTGCCACAGTAACGAGCGTGAAAGTAGGTAAAATGTAATTAAAAAGCTGGAGGTGGGCAGCCCTATCGCATGTTTACGTACCGCGCTGCCGTAAGCATTTACAATAAATATTCGGCCGAGATAGACTACTGGTTGTACTGTGACTTTGTCGAGGTTGAAGATAAGCTGCAAACGAATGAATTTTAACCGTCGAGACTCTCCAAGAGAGACTTGCACAATTTTCCATTCTAGTTTTAGTGTTAAGCTTCGACTTTGTATTTATTATACAATGGTTTAAAATACTTTACATGTTACTTTAAGTTTTGTCTTTGACTGCGACTTTGTGGCTATGCAAATTCTCAGTATGAAAATAAACTGAAATTCTACAGCTTAATAAATTAATTTTTTATTCTACGTTTATTTTTCTTGCCTTTGCCTCTGTGCTGCGCAGGTCAGCGAACCGTTTTATAGAATTTGATTGTCATGAACTTGGACGATTTTTGTGTCCGTTAAAACAGTGCCTCATTCCAAATTTACGGAAATAGCCAGATATTTATTGGTCTACTTGAAAAAAATATGATTCAGAAGCTATAAAACAAAATTTTAACTAATTTATCTTAAATTTAATCTTATTCCATGAATGTAGGTACAATTGAACAAAGCTCGAAACATTAATATCAAAACATTTTTATTAATAATTACGAAAACATTTTTTCATTCTATTAACTTTTACAATACTGATGATAAAGATAGATAAGCACGAAATGAATTGACAGAATTAATTGCTAATACGAGTACATAGAATGAATATTCACGTAACAATAAGCTTGAAAACAAAAGTAAACTCAATGCACAAGTTCTTGAATCAAAAAGTTTCGTACAACCATTGAGAACCACAAAAATAATAAATCCTAAGAATATCTAAGTTGCAGAATATATAAAAATACATTCATATGAAAGCTATTAAGAACATTTGAGATCTAGACATGTCAACAAACTTAGGTATAGATACCCCGTCAAATCCTCCTACACGTTCAGAGGTTATTCCTAAACGTCGAATATTATTTCCGAACTAATATCCGCCAAGTACTTCAACCAGCATCATATGTTTACAATATACACTAATACTATTTACAAATATATACATATATCAACGTCCTTAACAGCGCAAATGTATATTATTTTAGTCAATAACGCGCATATGGTGAGAATCATTTCTACACATAAAATGTTATGGAAGTACTGAAATGTTTATTCAATATTATGAAGATTTGTTGGATGACTTTTACATTTGGAAATACGTTAGATAGCATTTAGGGTGGTGGCAGACTAAATAGCAGTAATATATTAGGAAAACTGGCCACAAAAGTCAATACCAAACAGTCTGTCAGTGTGAGTTTCCCTCCATATCCTCCTTTCAAGCGAGGCGTGAAAAAACATCTTCTGAAGCCGCCGTAGTAGAGACATTCATAAGGTAGGGTTGCTGTAGGGTTAGATATTGAAATTACCGGGCTACGGGAGATAACATCTTCTGTCCTTCTCATTATTCCCACAGTTGAACATAATATTTCTCCATTCAGTTCCCGAAATAAGATATCATAATAATCACTATTCTCCTCTCAGTTATTTATTCAGCACAATTCATCGTGAAATGCGTCAAAGCTTATATTGTTGTACAGTTTGAAGTTTAATTACTTACCCATCTATGCACAGCAACCTTAGAATAGCAGACAATGAAATATAAGTAATTTCTCACAAAGTGACAGACAGACAACAAAGGCGTGCAACTGATTCTAATAGATAAAGGGTGCATAGACAAATGGAAAATGAGAGAAAATGTATTTCATAAGATGACCAGTGGTCACTATTGCAATAAATTTTGTTTATATTACTATTATTTAATCTGACGGAAACGTGAAAACAGTTTAAGAATAAAAACAACGAATGGTAGGTAAGAAATCATTTCACAGTGTCACCAAATGCTTTCAATATTTCACAATATTTTGACCTATTGAAAGGTGCGGTGAAAAATAATATTAAGGATTTTGTTTACGGGGCTATATCAGACAGCCTGTCCAACTACAGTACCCGGCCGTTTATATTGCACATCAATCTGTGGAAAGAGACAATCGGCCAATTTCGGCTTCGTAGAGCGTCATCTCTGTCGCACAAAATACAAACAGTCTGGTATCTATTAGCAACTGTTAAGGGTACGCGTTTCACAGACACGAACTTGCTAGAGGGCGGAGCCTAAAAGATTATTGTCGGAAACGTCCACGCTAAAATAATGCCGTGAAATCTCAAAAACCCTCTTTTGTAATGCTACTTTATCGGCATTAACATGTTCCCATTATACTAAATAACCTTGAACTAAAAATGAAGTCGTAATTAATCCTAGGTCACATGGTTTTCCGTGTGCATACTGTGATTGAAATGTGTGTAATTAATGATGTTCTATAGCAAACGTGATTCATTGTAAATTTACAATCAACTAAATCCTTGACACTATTGACAATATAGGAAAACGAATTTTCCTCCACAAGTAGACGTACAGGTTGAATAAAAACATCAAAAAGAACGAAAAGACTATGAATAAAATTTATGACTATAAATATGCTCAAGACTGGATTCTAATTTGGTTCTACTGTGAAGTTGTATTATCATGTTTTTTATCCAAAGTAGTTAAAAATTTATAGAAATACCTAAGCTTCATATTTATAGTTTATACGTAATATTATAAGAAAACATTTATATATGAAAACATTGTTCCAATGGAAGCATACTTAATGCCATTATGTTCCCCTAATATACAATACATGTCTCGGACAAAGTTAAAATACATGGTGTCGCCACTCCATTGTCATCTCGTAGGTATTGTAAAAGCAGTCTAAGGGAAAAATGTATGAGATAACTAAAGCAGGAAGACTAGACGTAAAACCCAGCATTGATTCCAGCAAGCCCTAGATAGAAGCTAAGTTTTCCTCCGTCATTGGATTGTCCCTGCAGTTGAACATTCATCATCATCATAATAGCCCATTGATGTCCCACTGCAGGGACGGGCCTCCTCCCGTGACGGAAGGATACTTGGCTTACTAATACCATGCTGGCCAGGCGGATTGGTAATTGGTATAGGGTTTAATTTCAAGTTTTCCTTCTTTTTATTTCGTAAAGATAATATTCACGGATAGTCCCTTAGTCGGTTTTTACGACACCCATGGGATGAGATGGGGTGGTGACATATTGTATTCTTACTCAGTCACCACACGGAGATTCAGTTGAGCATTAATGTGCTGTAACCGTGTCGTACCGGTTGAATTATCATTAATATTTTACGAGTTTTGATTTTGAGGGACAAACAATACAGCCAATATCTTTATGGGAGAAGCTGAATTAAGAAATTTCGTATATACAAATAATGTTGTTCACCATGGTTAAATAGGCTATAATCCCTATGACCAGCAACATCCCACGCATACCACAATCCCCAATCGATCAATCGATTTATGGAATTAACCCTCCCGATCTATCTCTGTCTCAATGAATACGTAAACGAAATGATTAATTATCGTAAATTTGGGTCGAACGCGACGCTCCAGTTATTCGAGTACCCTCAACCAAACATTTAGGCTATACTAGAACCACGGTTAATAACTTAATCGAGAGAAACGTGTTGTATTTGTACTGTGTAGGCGTGAATACTCAAAGACGACCTCTGTAGCGTGGTCGTCATACATATTACATTGCTGCTACGCAGAGGTCTTGGGTTCGATTAGCGCTCAATGCAAATCTTTGTGTACATGATCATGATTGTTTGCATTGGTATGAATGTTTTCTATGTATAATCTGTATGTATTTACAAAAAAAAGTATTAAAGTTTGTTTATCCGTTGTTAAGCTCTGCTTAGTTTGGGACTAGATGGCGTTGTGTAAATGTGTAAAAAAACAAAAGTATCCCCTTTCGAGTGTTTAATCCAATTAGTATTCGTCATAGTCGAACACTAATGATAGCAGACAACGATAACAGTCTCATATAACAACCTACTTATCTGTATTGTAGATAAATGCCTCTTTACTAGACTAGACCTGTGCCGATACGTCAAGTAAAATGTAAATAGAATGCGCGTTAATATCCCGTTTATATAATCTTTACTAGACGTCAGCCATCAATGAATGTGCTATGAATATTCACGATAGCCCACGCACGCGCTAGTTCGACTAGATGTGTATCAGCTATCCGTCCAATCAACTAGACGGTCACATAAGAGACTACGACATCAAAAGAACGCAAATTTAAACACACAAAGAAGATATTCTAATTAACTTTGAAACATATTTTTTTAGTTAGTTTTACATATTTATGAAGACATCTTTTTTTGGCTACGTTTTGCATTACGTCTAGAAATATTTCATCATATCACCAATTGTAGTTACCTACATAGAGATATGCATTTATTACATCTCATTAAGTGACGGAGGGATACTTGACCTGCTAATACCACGCTGGCCAAACGGATTGGTATAGGGTTTATTCCAAGTTTTCCTTCTTTTTATTTCGTTAAGACAATATTCACAAATAGTCCCTTAGTCGGTTTTTGCGACACCCAATGGATGAGATGGGGTGGTGACATATTGTATTCTAACTCCGTCACCACACGGAGAACGTAGAGGTATAATATAAACAAAACTTAAACTGAGCCTTCAAATGAGTGGACTTATACAGGCATTGTTACATAGAAGGGGTTTCATAGTCCACGGTTTCGTTATGCTTAGGACTTGTTTATTTTATATAGTGGTTGTTGCAAAAGTACCTAGGTATGGTAATTTTACGAGCTTTTCTTGCCATTTTGCGTAATTTCTACCGTGTTTTTTTATAAGCAAAAGTTTTGAATAGAGAAATTTCTATATGTTTTTACCTTTATAAACAACTAGCTGACCCGTGCTCACTTCGTTGGGCGGCGAAAAAAACGTTATAAAGCGTCCTTTTTTAAACATATTTCATTACTGCTCCACTCCTATTAGCCATAGCGTGATATTATATAGTCTATGAGACTCATCGATAAATGGACTATTCAACATAAAGAATTTAAAAAATCGGTTCAATAGATCCAGAGATTACCCCTACAACGTCACAAACACACAAACTTTACCTCTTTATAATATTAGTATGGATAATTTGAAATTTGTCCTAAAATCAAAACAGCACTTGGCTAATAAAAAAAAAACTTACCAAAAGAAACAATAAATAGTACATTAAAACCGATTACAAAATAATCGGCATAAATTTTGTTTACTAATGATAAAATTAAAATACCAATTGTTTTTTAAGATGAATGGGTGCAAATGTACCGGCACATGTGGCGCCCGTTTATCAAATGCGGGCATACTGTCGGCATTCACTTGTTATTACACTGAACTAAAATTACTGGAAGATAAACCACAAACGCTTTAGAAACAAAAGGAGATTAGTACTAATTAGTATTACTCTCCGTATGGTGACGGAGTAAGAATACGCAGAGCAGAGCTTGTACCAAGTACTAGATAAGTGATAAATACCTACTTAAATATTTTTGTTTTTATATGTCTGTGTATTTAGTCATCACGTTATAGACACGCAGTAATGTTAACTTGATTGACAAAATAAATGTACGTGATAATTTTATTTATAAGCCTCTTCAGTCAAGTTAGAAGGATCAATGTATGTCGCGAATAACTCGGATAAGAGAAAAACTGTTTAGAGAACCATATTTGATTTGAATATCTTTTTGATGTATATTATATCCCCCGTAATCTTATCCCATGTGAATGAGATGAGATTATGTAAATTCCAGATTTAGGTAATATTGGTTGGATTTCAAAAGTGCCACTCAAAAATGAACAGCTGTCAAAATGAAATGTGCTCGTAATTGAATCGATAGATAAATACATACGAGTATCGGAGCAATTCTTTTTGTATTATAACATATAATTATTGTACATTGCAGTAGTGAAGCTTGGTAAGATTTATAGAAATAAGAATGACTTATAAGAAATCACTTATAAGAATTAATGAATGTATACGGAATTAAAGTTTCCCTCATAATATCCGCGTTGCAATGGATTAACCATTGCTTTGCATAAAATATAACGCGAACGTAAATAACGAGCTAAAGTAGAGGGAACTTTAAGAAAAATTACTTTAATAACATTTCGTTAAATTTCAATGTGACTTTTATTATTATTTATTTATTATTTTTTTAGAATAAACATTATCTTATCTTATTATGAATTATTATATTTAGAAATAATATACTTTGAAAAATAAAACATCGCAAGTTTTTTGACAACATTTTTCTACCAGTATTTTTGTCACCTACAAGTATATTTTGCATTTACAACACAGCTCATTTGCGAGTATCCTAATGGCCTTTCACAATGAATCACAGCAAGATAAGCAGCTGACTCATAATTTTCATAAGCACCGGAACAATTACATACAAAAATACGATGTTATATTGAATAAAATTTCAATAAATTGTTTGGCCTTTCCAGTTCTAGTGGGTGGTGGGTCAAAAGCGTAGTGTTTACATGTAATTATCAGGCGTTTGTTTTATCTCTGTTGACCTCTGGCTGTCGGTGGCGAGCCGACAGAGGCCTAATTTAAGTACGTACACATGTGTAATGGAAACCGATTGTATTTCGTAAATTGACTTTTAATTGACGTTAAGTGGGGTATAAAATTTCAGAAAATATGTAATTTATTAAGCACACTATAGTTTTGATACTGTTGATCAATGTTTTAGAATTGTTTATAATTTCAATATATTTTCAGAGTTTTCGATGAGAATTTGTATTATATTATATTATATTACACCGTAGCTGTCGCTACGGTTCAATATTTTATAAGGCTAGTATAATATAAGGCTATATTCAAGTAATCGAGTGAATATTTCGAAATACATGAAATCAATGGACACAAAGATGGATCTAGATATAAGTAACTACCTAATTATAGAATGGACATAAATATTACTTCTCCTATATACTATTTGCTAAATTGCCCTGTTTTTGGATAAAAGCATTAAGTGATCTCTTCTTACAAAAACAAAACTTCCTTGTCTTCAAAGTCTTAAAAACACGACGTAATCGATTTATAATAGCCTGTTTCATTCTAAATAAATTATGGGGCTTAATAGGGGATAAACAGAAAGAAAATATGTTTTTTTCGTAACGAAAGGAACACGAGTAAAATAAGGAAGAAAACATAAATCAATTTGTAAAAATCCTGCCCTAAAGTGAAATTAACTTTATGTTATGATACCTACATAAAAAAATATTAGTTTAAATCTGGATTAGCAATGTTGTTTAAGAGGATTCCGCGGGGAAGAGCCGCTTTGGAAGGTTGATCCCGGATAATTTGAATTGATAATTATAAGATTAAAATTAGAAAATTCAAATTACGTAAGTAACTAATTCTTTAAATATAGTTTCTACATCCGCCGGTGTACCAGTTTGGATAAAATTTTCAATTGTATTTAAGGTTGAAATTTTTAAAACTGAGTAAACACAATTCACATGAAAATAGACCTTAACAAGTCTTGACAGGCAAATGAATTTGAACCGTACGGCAGTAGACCACATTTTTGTCCAACTGTATTTAAGACGCTACTTTGAAAATTTTCGAGTTGAATTCGGCCGTGGCCAGAGGGGCGCGCCCCTCGGCGCGCGAATGAGACGGATATACTCGCTCACGCGCCGCCGCGCCGTGTGCGCCGTCGTCGTCCCGCCGGCCCTCAAGGACACGTTATCGCTCTGTGCCATAGTACAAATATATACTTACAGTATTTCAACTTCATAGAAACGGACGAAACGTGAGTTTATACCTACACGCTCACGATCGCGGAGGGAACAGTCGCTACTGTGCCGCAGTAACGAGCGGACTGTGTGTTATAATTTGAAACTAAATATATTATTCATATGTCAATTTCAAACAAACATGGCTGATATAAATACCTACTTTACTAAATGACTTAGGTATTTAATATTATAATATAGTATTTTTTTTATCACGAAAACGGTTTGTTGTACTTAGGTCAATAATAATGAAAATTTAGCCCCCCTTTATGTAATCCCCCATGCGTGTCTTTCACTTTGATCTAGGTAAATTTAAGCAATGACATCGATGTCATTTTTTGAATGGATTGGTCACCCATCCATAAAGTGACCTCGATGCCTTTATTTTGACGTTAGAATAGATCTAATAGACATGTTTTAAGTTTGGTTTTGGTTATCGATAAATTCAATTTCAAACAAACATGGCCAATATAATAAATACAATACCCGGCCGTAAATATTACACATCGACTTTTTCTCTGACGCTCTACGAAGCCGAAATTGACCGATTGTATTTTTCTATAGGTTGATATGCAATATAAACGGCCCGGTACTGTACCTACTTTACTGAATGACTTGTTAAGTACCTTCTTAATATTATAATTTAGTATTTTATTTATATCACAAACATGGTGGATATAAATACAAACATATACATGTTTCTTTAAATTAAATGTATCAATCATAAAACAACACGTTTTTTACAGAACACTTCCTATTTATTTAAATATAAAATAGAAAAATAAAACGTATTAATTTACAATTACAAAACTAAATGGAAACACAAAGTAGATCGCATGTTTACTATTGTTTACGTACCGCGCACCCATTTATAATAAATATTCGGCCCAGTTTGACTACTGGTTATACTGTGACGTCAGTCCGCGGTAGGTAACAGAAAATTCTGTTACAGAAAAACCTATCTACCGGTCTATTATGTTTATACATGTAGCCCCTATTTTTTTTTTAATTTACACCCGCCCAAGGTATTATGAAGGCACAAAGCGCATCCAGATTCAGGACAATGATTTGGGGATCACAAAAATAATTTGACCGCCTCGGGGTTTGAATCTCACGCAAAACAATAGAACTTTAAAAAAAATACAATAGCCCCACTATGTATTGTCCTGTGTCGCGGGGTATTTACAAACATTTACTTAGCTGACACAAAGAACATCCAGACTCAGGACAATAATTAGTGGATGGAACAAATAAAATTGTCTTACGTGAGATTTGAACTCTAGGTGATTTTCCACCAGAGGGAAGAAACGAGGCAAAAATTGAAATCTTTATGTAAAAATGAACCGTATTGCTTAGGAAATATAGTATATATTAACTTTGTAATAAAAACACTCGCTTCTCGCGATAGGCCTATTGTTGTTTGTTGCTACTTTTTGTTTGTGTAAAAATGAACCGTATTATTTCTTAAATAGAGTTCAAAATACATTAACAAGAAACACGCATGTCGCGATGTCAATTTTTGGTGGAAAGAGTTCGGTGCGATTTCGATTCTCGTCTCGTCTCGCCCTTCTGGTGGACTCTTCATGCTGACTTACGATTACCGATTACTGCGCCCGCCACTGCCTAAGGCAGAGATTTTTTTTGTGTGATCCACAAACAACAGTCCTGAGTCTGGACGTTCTTTGTGTTCGTTTGTTTCATGTTTGTAAACGTTCCCGCAGTGGAGTGCATGAGAGTTCAAATCTCACGTAAGACAATTTTTTTGTGTGATCCACAAACAATTGTCCTGAGTCTGGACGTTCTTTCTTTGTGTTCGTTTGTTTCATGTTTGTAAACGTTCCCGCGGTGGAATGCATGAGTTCAAATCTCACATAAGAAAATTTTTTGTGTGATCCACAAACAACTGTCCTGAGTCTGGACGTTCTTTGTGTTCGTTTATTTCATGTTTGTAAACGTTCCCGCGGTGGAGTGCGAGAGAGTTCAAATATCACGTAAGAATTTTTTTTGTGTGATCCACAAACAACTGTCCTGAGTCTGGACGTTCTTTGTGTTCGTTTGTTTCATGTTTGTAAACGTTCCCGCGGTGGAGTGCATGAGAGTTCAAATCTCACGTAAGACAATTTTTTTGTGTGATCCACAAACAACTGTCCTGAGTCTGGACGTTCTTTGTGTTCGTTTGTTTCATGTTTGTAAAAGTTTCCGCGAAAGTAAAAAGTATTATTTAGATCTTATCAGTAAGTACCTACCTACCTAAGCTTGCAAATAAAATAGGTGAGTAATATTATTTCTTTGATTTTTTCAGTTTCACACAACTCCTAGGTACTGTCGCGGAGACTTTTACAAAGAACATCCGAACTCAGGACAGTAATTTGTGAATCGCTCAAACAACTTATTTGCTTGGATTCGAGCCCGCGACCTCGTGCACGCAAGCCATTACCGCGACCGGGCCGCACTGCCCGCGCCACTGAGGCCGTTTCAATTACGTGATCTTGACGAAAACGGTTATAAAACTTATTACACTTGAGCATATAGTCTAAAATCGCTTATATAAACAAACGCTTGCATTATCAAAAGGGTCAACAGTAACTATATAGGTACTTAGTTGAGTTATGGCGAACTTTACCTAAGTTTTATAAAAGACATAACTACAAAAATATTTTACGAACCAATGTTATCGAAATAACTATTATAAAATAATACTATTATTTACTTATAAAAGAGAACAAAGTATTAATAAAAACTTCGGTATAAATATTTTAAACCCAACCTATATATTTTACCTACGATTAAAAATTACGCGATAAAATTTAGTACGAACGGTGAGTAGACATGCACAGGTCCGGCGTCGAAGAGGGCCATCGCCCGACTGAATCGTCGACCGTACTCATTCTGTATCGATCGTTAACTAATCGGTATAAGGTCTGAAATTGCGATGCGCCCGCAACGATCCGGAGCGCTTAGAAATTGCTAAAATCTTATTTGATTCATTAAAAATTATTTGTTGTAGTTATGTAATGATATTCTACAGTAATACTAATATTGATGTTACGAATGTATTTGAGTAATTCCTAAGCATAATGACAGTGTACTTTCCGTGTAATATGTAAAAACCTGTTTTTGTAGAGGTGTTTTCAAAAATAAATATGATCGAGCCAAAATCAAGCTATCGCGTTTTGGTAATTACAAAAACCTAGTTAAAGGTATCAATTTACCTATCTTAAAATTCTAGATCAATAGGTCTTTTCATAGTCCTGTAGTAGTTGATGAAAGATAGTGCATTTTATCAATGTATCACCTTAAGCTAAGAGAAGAAAATGTTAAGCCCGCTTAAATCCGGTTGTTCATGAATTATTATGAGGGTTGAATACAAAGTTTTAAAAAAGTACATAAGCGGTTAGTTCTTGTACATTTTACAATGTTATCCCCGCTAACTTGAAGCGAATACCTTTATTAAAATGAACAATATGACCATAATATTACAAGGTAAAGATATTATCTCCAGACTAATAAAAAGGTATTAAAAATTGTTTTGCAATAATTTTTACAGTTGAAACTAGAATTTTGTCTTTATTTTTTTTTTATTTTGGCAGAGTCAAAAACGCAAAATTTACGTGCTTCAAAAATAAGTACCTACCCAAATCTTGGCAATTACCAACAAAGCAATTAAAATGATGAAAAAAGAAACTAATAAGCTTCATATTAAATAATTATGTGAGAGAACAAATACCATGTACACAGAATACAATGACACTCACCTACTTTAATTACACATAATAATACACGGGAAAAATACTTCAAAATATTATAATATAAAGAGTAACGGGTAAATTAATTGTCCTCATTTATAATATGACAGATTTAATGGGTTTAAATTTCATGGTCAACAATTACGCTAATGATATAAAGGTACCAGTGATATTCAATGGCTGACAATGAAATGTACAGTACCCGGCCGTAAATATTACACATCGACATTTGAAAAGAGACAATCGGTCAATTTCGGCTGCGTAGAGCATCATCTCTGTCGCACGAAATACAAACAGTCTGGTATCTACGAGCAACTGTTAAGGGTACGCATTCTACAGACACGAACTTGCTAGTGGGCGGAGCTTAACAAAAGTATATGAGTATTTTTACCAGCTATATACCTAGTACCTACGCAAGCTCTGCATATTTTGGATTTAGACGGGAATTATGTGAACGTATAAGGAATTATTTAACTGTAAGACAAAGAGGTACGTACAATTCCTTGTTCAGTAACTCATCAAGCTAAAAACTAATCAATAAAATATGATCTTTTATACTTCTTGGTGAATTAAATACCCGTGATCAACAAACGACTCATTATGTCTATAATTTCAATAGAGGACCAAGGCATGACCCTTGAAGGAGTCCCGATTGTTAATTACTTTCTTGAATAGAACCTCTTTGGAACAGCCAAAGTACTCTGATCAATATTACTTGTCATCGTACGACATCAAAGGCATAACCCGTATGAAGCATATTGGGGACATATTTGACGCGTTATTGGCTGCAAACTCATACTAGGTTGTGGTATACTATAAGACTCATCAATCTCAAACTATTTTGATGCGCTATTTAATCGATTAAATCGTTGAATTGTATATTATGTAGTGACATTTTACGAGTAAATTGATCTGGAGATTTGTTTTTAAACTAAATAAATTACTTCGGTGGCAAAGTGGTGATGTATGCTGCTGTCATCCACGAGGGCACGGAATTTAATCCCACCCAAGACAATTATTTGGGTGAGTCTGGATGTTCTTGAGGCCGTTATTTTAATACCTGTTTCATACCTGTAAAAGTCTTGGCGACACAGGGGTCAATCCCTAGTCCCTAGTTATCTTAAGAAATTAAACATATGATAAACATAAATAAATTTACCTACAATGTAAGGCTGACTAACAGCTATTATGACTAAAAGACAATATAGGTAAATACATCCCAGATATCTATATCTATCTAGGATTAATTACCAATTAATAATCCCGATAGTTACAATTAGGCTCAATACTAAATGTTACTATTCTCAGAAGGTAATTCGACAAAGGCGTAACATCATAACATACTACTAAATGTAGGTACTAAATGTAAACAACATAAATAAATGTAGGTAACTCTATCTTTTATAATATTTGTTACGTAATACATAAGCCTACGCAAAAATCTATGAAACATATACTAATCACTCATCATAATCTTATCAGTCAAAGAATGTTCCATTTAAGACTTTCTTTTTATTCCATCGTCTATTCCATTTGTCCTAACTGGCACAATCATGATTTCAGTAATGTCCTGCCTTTTGCCGATTGTCAACAATTGGCAATCCTAATTTGTGTGTCGGCAATTTTGGTTCTTCTTAGAATCTCCTCATTGCTGATTCTATCTATTCCATGCAGACACAAAGCTTGGAAATACCAATTGATAAAGTTTTAACATAGTTCTTTTTATTGCCCACTTAAAGACCATAAGTCTTCTAATAAGCCACATAATAACCACAAATCGGATCCATCTATCACAAGAAAACCTTCAAGCTAATGAAATAAATACTCACTAATTCAAATATAAGTTCCTTCTCGTCCAGTTGCCGAAGCTCGTGCCTCGACCGCCGCTGTGGCCTCGAAGGTGTGGCGTGAGGAGGTTGGTCTCCAAGGAAGGTGGGTGTGCCGTCTACTGTCGTCACCAACGGCTTCAGGAGACCTCCTCGCTCGAATTCGTGCGCTGAGATCTTCCTGTCGAATTATAAGTGTGTTTTAATTGCAGGTATTTTAAGTATAACTATAACGGCCGAATACTCAAACGTCTGTTAAAGTAAAGCGGCGCTTAAACTAGAAATTCTCATACAAATGTCAAGTTTAAGCGCCGCTTTACTTTAACAGACGTTTGAGTATTCGGCCATAAGTGTAGTAACTATTCGCGTGGTAAAAATATATGATAAAAAAACCACCCATATTCATCAATTTTTTTTGGTATGCTTAAAGTTCTAAAGGATCTCCTTTATTATTTACGAGGTCTGCCTTCTTTCGATGATCATCATCATTATTTTAACCAAAAAATGGTCGTATCCATTGCTGGAGGGCTCCTACAAACGAATATAATTTTTTTGCGATATACGATAACGTAATAATTCCAAATAAGAATTTCCATGCAATGGAGTTAAGATGAATCTGATCCCTTAACCTATATTACAATTTAACCCAAAATCTACGACAAAGTATAATTAATCCCAGTGGATATTTAACTTGTATTAGAACCCCTACGACCGTTATCTACCCATGATAATCAAATTGTAGTCACGGCATCATCCGTATAATGTTATTTGTACACAGGTGGATAGCCGTAGGCTGTTGACAAACACAGTTGTAATCTGGGATATAGCATCATTTGAGATAATTTCATGTGTTAACATGAATGTGTTCGTTTAAAATTGTATACAATCATGAAATAATAATTTTATGCCATTTTTGAGTGCCATATTTTATATAAAGTCCATAGTTTTAAAAAGTTATAGGTAAAAGTGGGATGACACAAGATCTGGTGCAATAAGCATTTAAGTACAGTAAAAACCATGGTGTATCTACATCTCTTCCTATGTGTGCAACAAAAGTCTACTAAGGTTTCCCTTAGTTCACAGTTTTTATTTCTACGAAAACAAAAGAAGGAATCTAGACCACAAACCTGTTTGGTCAGCGTATTAGTAGACAGGCAAAATTTCCTTTCCAAACTGGAAACTGTCCCTACAGTAAGACATTAATGGGCTCTTATCATCAAGTAACTAAAAGTGCCCCAAAAGATAATATCTGTGTTACATTAAGAACCATTTTTTTCAGACGTCGAACACTCTTAGTCACGACGAATATTCGCATTACATAAAATTATACGCGACAGTGACGTATTACAAGCTCCACTGGAATGACACGGGAATAATCCATTTTCTTACAGCGTCATGTCATACTTGTACCATTTAAAAGATCTTTACCAAAAATGTCCTTTTGCTTTTATATTTTCATTTTTATAGAAAAGAATATTTATTTATAATAATATGTGCTACTGTATTATTTTATTTCTAAGTTCTAATTGTATTATTGTATCCTTTCTATCTTTTTTCTTTTTCTTTTCTTTCTTTTCTTCTGCTGTCTGCTTGTTCTCATGCTTGTCTTCTACTTTTCTTTTCTTTGATTATTATTTTTTATAATGTATAAATGGAGTATTATCCTGTCTGGTACTGTCAAATATTTTGATTATGTATATGATTTATGTAAAAAGAAATGTTGTAAACAACCGAATTTTAAAAGAGTTGCCATGAGTTTCTTTGCCAGGTTTCTTCTCATTGGCCCTACCATTTGGAAACTGGAATTTATGGATCAACACAGACAGACAAGTAGATTTGAGTAGTAGATTGATTTTATTTTTCTCCTTCAATTTACATTGGACAATACAACGCGGTTTTTTTTAGTGCTGTGGCGTTTGTCTGTGTCGATCTATAATTTTAACTATAGCTTCAATTTCAAGTAAATTTTAAAAGACGATTTCAAACAATTTGTGATAAATTTTATGAAATAAAGCATTTTGAAGTTTGAAGTTTAATTTAGGAAATATAGGCATGCAAAATTTTACAAGTTACGAGTATAGTAACAAAATAAAATAAAAAGTTATTTTGCAAAAGTTCTTTTAATGTACAGAACCAAAGTCAATTAAAACAAAAAGTAGAATAAATGAAAAAATAAAACAAAATCTAATAATGGAAACTAATACTAATATACTAAACTAATACATGGTACAATAGTTAATGTCTATTTCAATGTTACCTATTAGTTAAAATGTTTTCCCTTTTTACGAGACTTTATTAAATACAAAAAATTCTCAATAGAGGAGGATTTTCCCTGAGGTCGGAAAATGTAATAATATTTTTAAATAGCCAGTAATTATAATCGGACATTTTTCGTTTTTTTTATATAATTATATTATATTATAGAAAACGTAAGCAAGCCTAAGTTCATTAGTACTATGACAAAATTACAAGCTTAAATTAAAAAGGTTAAAAATAAAAATTTTTAGAGTCAAGCATATTATGTTACAAAAGGTAGTTAGTTAGTAGATACTGTTCGCGGGGCTGTAAAAGTTTACAAAAAAAGGGCAGGAAGGTTTTTCGGCAGGTCGTATTCAGTGAATGTAAAAATGTACGAAACATAGATGCTTAGGGACTGTAAACTTTCCTTTATATAATTTATTATCATCATAACAGCCCATTAATGTCCCACTGCAGGGACGGGCCTCCTTCCGTGACGGAGGGATACTTGGCCTACTAATTTAATATAATGAACATAAATTACAGTTGTATTTATTTACTTATTTACACAGTCATTATATGAGCTAAAGTCATAAGTAAGTTTTACTTTTTCGGTAATGTATAAAATTAGTATAATAACAACTTTTAACCTTTCATTGAGATTTGGTACATTTGAAAATATAAAAATAAATACGTAAGAGCTCACATCTAAAACCACAATAGTACGTAAGTCTTATTACCCGTAACAGAGATGCATAAAATAAAAAATAAAGCGCACATAATTTCATCGCAATGGGAAACCCTATCAAATCCTCATCCATACTTATCATGACAGCCTATTAATGTCCCACTGCAAGAACGGGCCTCCTCCCAGGACGGAGGAATACTTGGCCTACTAATACCACGCTGGCCAGACGGATTAGTTTAGGGTTTAATTTCAACTTTTCCTTCTTTTTATTTCGTAAAGATAGCATTCACGAATAGTCCCTTAGTCGGTTTTTACGACACCCATGGGGTTAGATGGGGTGGTGACATATTGTATTCTTACTCCACACGGATTATCCATACTTAAACCATTAATAAATCTACCAGTACTGTTAAAATTAAAGTAACGTATAATGGACGACTAGCTAAGAGGTTGTACTCTCCAAGCCAGACAAGCAGAAAATATAAGCAGACATATAAAAACGTAGACTAATGGCTAGCATTAAATAAATGTTTTACGCTAAGAGAATTCGGATTTTTGTGAAGTCGTTCCGTTACAGGTACATTCGCGTGGTTCTTATACTAAAATACCGTCTTGACTTTCTTTTATTGTCTAATATTATAGATTTTATACGTACTTTTTAGGCGATTAAACTTGTAGTATTACTAGATATTGAAGATCTATAATACTTTCAGGACATAAAATATGAAAAATTTTGATTTGGACATAGAGTTCAACAACATCTTTTTGTTATGCATTATGTTTAGAGAATTTCGGAACAAAGGAATGAGACGTCAGGACCAGTTTTTTTTCCGGTGTGTAGTCTAAATCCTGCAGCCCTTTCATAGTCTAACATTAAAGGGCTGTTATAATTATTCCATCGCTGCTATAAGCGATCCATAGCTGGATACAGGCCTCGCCAAGTACGCGACTCTCATTTCGGTTTCCGACCGTCTCATACATCCATTTCCGAACAACTTTAGTAACTTTATAATGCCAATTAACAATAAATAAATAATAATAAGTTATAAAATAAAATAAATAAAAATGTGTTTATTATCAAAAAGTTTACAATACAATATGCACTGTCCCATGGCCCCACACTAGGCAAAGCCTGTCCTGTGGGTACCTTGTTACGATTACCAATAAATATCTTAAAATTACACACGGCATAATCATACAATCTTAATTTAACTTAACTAAATGAGCAAAACATTAAATACGGGTACACATTCACACTGTAGAAAATAGACACACACGTAGATACACGATTAATATTGTTATTTAAAGGAAATATAATAATATTCTGTACAGATTAATATTTAATAAGCTCAGTAAATTGTTGGTATTACAAATAAAAGTAAGCAGTGTAAAGAGATGTGTGATCATGTAAGTAATCATCATCGAACCCATATATGATTAGCGCTTAAAAAGTTATAACCGTTTAAGCTACGTGCACCAAAAGTTGTTCAGTCTTCTCATAGGTCAAAGAGGAAAGCCAGTCAGTTACCCTTACTTTCGCCTCGTTTAAAGAGCAGTGTTTTATGTCACAAAATGTAGCCACTTTATTGTAAATGTAATGTTCCTTGAATGGGCTAAAAAAAAGTTATCATTTCTATACCTTCTGCATTACAGCAAAGGAGGTCTATTTATTTATTTGAACGCCATGTTTATTTTAAACCTTTACATAATATGTATTTAGGTTCATTGTGTAAGATAAGCTAAAGAGACAGTTTTGTCCAGCTGTGGGATACTCTATTTGTTTAGGATAAGTTTATTCGTCGTTTTCTATCCACTCATTAATTAAATCTAAATTTCATTTATTACGTATTGTAATTGTTTTAAACTTTACATTAGTTTAGTAATGACAAGTTTGCATTATGTTTATAAAACACAAATTTTAAGCCACGCTAAGTTTACTTCGTCACTTAATGGTCATTTTCGCATCCTTAATATTTACTTTTCTATAATATGGGTCTTTCATACAAATAGAGAGCTAGCTGCTAAGCCAAAAAATTACAATCACACAGATTGTTTAAACATTTGTTTTTCATCGCAGAGAATAGGTAGAAAAACGTGTCTTCGAGGCAGGTTTAATGTTATTATTGCTTTTAAAGCACTACGCTTACAAAAGGCTTTCAGCACACGGCCTCCGTCACTAATCTTCAATAAGGGATGTATGGGTTCTGTCGCATCGCAGTTAACTGTTAATTCATTTAATTACTACTGAGCCGATGTGTGATAATTTTGTATCATAACAGCCTATTAATGTAGCTGCAGGGACGGTCCTCCTCTCGTGACGGAGGGATACTCGGCCTACTAATACCATGCTGGCCAGACGGATTGGTATAGGGTTTAATTTCAAGTTTTCCTTCTTTTTATTTTGTAAAGATAATATTAACACGGATAGTCCCTTAGTTGGTTTTTACGACACCCATGGGATGAGATAGGTGGTGACATATTGTATTCTTACTCCGTCACCACACGGAGAATCATTTTCGGAGAACTTTGTATCATCCGCATAAATATATGCCATTCAGTTCCAAACACGTGTCGTTGTCGCAGGTCATTTAATTTTGATGCAATGCCAGTGATTATTGTAAATCCGGTTTCTACTTTACAACATTTAGGAGCTAATATAATGACAATACTGTGATTTAAGCGCCGATTACACTACCCTACATGTAGGGCCCTACATGAGCTAGTGCACTACATGAGCTAGTGCACTACATGAGCTAGTGCACTACATGAGCTAGTGCACTACATGAGGTAGGGAACTGCATCAGGTAGTGCACTACATGATGTAGGGCGGTCGGGCCTCGCCAATCTCCGATATGTAGTGTCCATCCAGATCTAAACAGAACTAACTCAAAAATTATGTATGTGTGGACTGAGTGACTTTTACACAGTTTTTTTTTTTTTTTTTTTAAAAGACAACTCCCGCACTAAGGATCATGCCCTGTGTCGCGGGGACCTTTTACAAACATCAATTAACGGACACAAAAACACCCAGACCAGGACAATAATTTGTGGATCTCACAAATTATTGTCCTGCGTGGGGATCGAACCCACAACCTCTTGCACGGCAGCCGCTTGCGCTACCGTCGCGCCACCAAGGTCGTCGAATTCCTTGATTCGTTACGCATCGACCACGAAAACAGATTTAAATATACGAGTCTACACTACACGACGCTAGATGTAGACCAGCAATACAAGTTTATCTCAAAATGTTTCATTTTTAACGATTAGTTTCAGACACTTGAAACTAATCGTTAAAATAGAGACAACTCAAAATAAAATTACGAAAAATGTTAGATATAGTCAGTAAAATCAAAATAACTCCGAGGAGCGGAGTCCGTTCATCCAACAAAAAAGACTCCTTACGACATCTAGCGTCGTGTAGTGTTGATTATATTTAAATCTGTTTTCGTGGTCGATGCGTAACGAATCAAAGAATTCGACTGCGTGTAAAAGTCAAAAACGTCAATTTTTGAGTTAGCTCTGTTTAGATCTGGATGGACACTACATATCGGAGATTGGCGAGTCCCGACCGCCCTACATCATGTAGTGCACTACCTCATGTAGTGCCCTACCTCATGTAGTGCACTAGGTCATGTAGTGCACTAGCTCATGTAGTGCACTACCTCATGTAGTGCACTAGCTCATGTAGTGCACTAGGTCATGTAGTGCACTAGGTTATGTAGGGTCCTACATGTAGGGTAGTGTAATCGGCGCTTTAATCGGTTAAGTCTTATAGCTTACTATACTTGTATTTACAAATTATCTTTTTTGGTGATATTCTGAGCTTGCTAACCAAACCCCCTAGTGATAAGTACATGCTTATTTTTAGTTAGAAAACATGACATCGGCATGATATCTATTAACACAATTCTAACATCTAAAGTTCTAATATCAAATACAAATGTAGTTTATAAATAGAATCATTATAACCCACTTAAAATGAATCATATTATTATGTTTTCTACTGTTCATTCGTTTAACTGGATAATACAATCAATATCAATCAGTGCCAATAGATATTGTACTAGTATTATAGATATCAAATAGACTAGAGGTGATCGAATCAAATCTGAATTGTTAACAGCAAATCGAATCGAGTTTATTCGATTTGTTGTTAACAATTCATGATTTCATTTTGACATGTATTCATTAAACATACAAAATAAAATACATGCAAACTTGGAACGGTGATTAATTTTTAGCTTCGTGGTACAAACCAAACACGTATATTTTATTTTTAAAAGCGTGTATGAATTCTGCATGCATGTATTTCGCGAAAATCTGTGACAAAGGTAAGCTGTCAGAAAATCTCTGATGCCGCTAAAAGCTTGTACTTTCTGTGGGCATTTTGTTTTATCAGTATAACATGGCAGTACGCATAGGCATGCGGAACACTTAAATGGCGAATAGGTACCGTCCAGGAACTAAGGGATAACATGGTAGTCATGAAATAGCTTCACTCCCTCGCTATCACTTTGCTGGTTTGACCACACGTGTGCGCTGGATGTACACTGGCTGATCTCCGAACACTTGTTTTATGTGTATACCAACTACTCCAGTTAGTCAAAGATGACCTTTAATGACTAAATAGTAATCTAGAATGTATAAATTACTAGCGGCCTGCCCGGCTTCGCACGGGCATTATTTTCTCGCTTTTCTGTTCAATTTTTTCCTAATTTTTTTACCTCACGGAGTCCGAGACCTTTCCAACGAATGCAAAACCGTGAAAATCGGTTCATGCGTTCTGGAGTTATAGCGTCAGGAAGGAAAACCCGACTTATTTTTATATAGTAGATTAAAATAAATATTATAATAATCTTACCTGACGGGTGTAGTAGCCCCAGAACCGGAGCCAGCTCGAGACGGTGACGCTAGTTCGGCGCTAGGTGGCGTCGCATGCGACACCAGCCACGCGTCGACCACTTGCCGCGTCGCCTTCCTGCCGACAATTGGTGCGTTTACCTCATTAAACACTTCCACGAACAACTTAAAGTATATTGTGATTATAGCATTAATGTACGGGAATATGCGGAAAATAACACTAGTTCATTGCTTACACAGAAATAGAACGTAGAAATAAAACCAGCCTACGTAAAACTTTTAACGTCATGAATATATTCTAGTAAACGTTAATTACTTCTGATGCAGATGAGAGTTACAATGTTTGTCTTCATTTACATAAAGATACGTCCCACTGCTAGGCAATTGGTGCGTTTACCTCACTAAACACTTCCACGAACAACTTAAAGTATATTGTGATTATAGCATTAATGTACGGGATATGCGGAAAATAACACTAGTTCATTGCTTACACAGAAATAGAACGTACAAATAAAACCAGCCTACGTAAAAACTTTGTCGTCATGAATAGATTCTAGCAAGCGTTTATTACTTCTGATAAAGATTCTCAGCTATGCCTGCTTCTGACTTCATTATTTGTCATCATACTGCAGTAGAAGACCTAGGGTGGGAAGACCCCTCACACGGTGGACCGACGACCTGGTTAGGACGGCGGGAAGCCGATGGATGAGGGAGGCACAAGACCGCGCAGAGTGGAAACTTTTAGAGGAGGTCTATGTCCAGCAGTGGACGTCCATAGGCTGATATGGATGGATGGATACTGCAGTATGCGATACTTGAGGAGAGGGTGAATAGGTTTAAAAGGTCGGTAATGCGCGTATGATTCCTCAAGTGTTGCAGGCGTCTATAGCCCACGGTAACCACTAACCACTTACCGCTAGGTAGACCGTATGCCAGTTTCCCACAATCGTGGTATAAAAAAATATACGTCCCTCTGTTAGGATCCAACTTTTAGTCAATGTTATGTTGGTCTATCAGATAGTATCATATCTAATACAATTGCCGTACTAAGTTAACTTTTCAAACTAACTACAATATATATTACGAGTATAACGCATGCACGGAAACAGAATTTGCATCTTATTGAAAACGGAAGGAGATCTTAGCGTCTTGGGAGCGTATGTATTCAAAAACTATATGGCTTTAACTTCGCCTTTAGGGTCTGAATAGTTTAGACGTAGGTACAACATCAGCTGTATTTCAGTAACGTGCTGATTGTGCTGAATGTTGATTTAAAAAAAACTTTAAACCATTTTCGATGTAGACAAAAGTTTGTAACTTTTGATAAAGATTTGGTTCTTGATATCCAAAAAAAAGGTGCATATCAAAGATTTTGTTATTACGAGTATAGCAAATGACTTCTTTATTACAAGAGCTTACAATCTAAAAATACTTGTATTTACTTAAGAAAGAACATAGAAACGAGAAGCAGCCAATATTGAAACCTTTATATACTGTAAACGGAGAATAAGTACTCTAAAGTCGGAACAAATAAATTCAACACAATAAAAACAGCGACAAATTCTGTACTTGGGGCTTTGTTTACAAAATGATAATAAGTTTAATTGAACGCAGACAAAAGCTCTCAAGGATAATAAGATTAGGCTTAGCAGGTCTTTGAAGTACAAGTATTAACGTTGTTATAATTATATCTACGTCGATTTAGTGAAGACAAAACAAATTATAACCCTGGACGTTGAAGTGAAGTGAGGTTGAGATATCATTGAAAAATGTGCTGAAAAAAATGTTACTCCGAATAATTTAAGTCATGTTTAAAGGAATGAATAAAAGAACAGTGAAAATAATGGTATTATTAAAAACATTTGTAACATAGCTGTTAACATGTACCTACTAAAATTTCATTACCATTGTGATATATTACGAGGTGGTTTAAAAAAAAGTGGCAAGTAATGCCAATCAAAATCATTTGGTAATCATTTTTGGTAATCCTATATATTGACAACGCTTCGTAGAAATAAATATTGGCCATTACACACAGACCAATTCTGCTAAAAATATCTCACGAGATACAAGAAGTGTGTGTACAAAAACTGACCACAAACAAATAAGTACAGGACAAAGCAATTTAAGAAAATTAGGCAAATCCTAACTAATCCGACAATGACATTTTCGCCATACCTCTATTTTAGTTTACATAAATATATAAATAGGGATTTAGCATAACTGATGATTTATGTATTTAATTTGTATTGAATGTTCCTCCAGCTTGTGTATACAAAAATATGTAAAATAAACAAAGTTAATTAAGTTATTTCATCAAAATTAATAAACATCTTATGTAAGATTTTTTAAACGGGTTTCCTCAATCTAGAGTCTTATGCTTCTTAATAATATAAGTAAAAATGGGACACGGTCAAGGTTTATTTAAGACGCTATCCTTTGTGGAATAAAGGATTTCGATGAAGGAAAAATGTTGGTTAGGGGTCAAATGAAGCTGCTGTAACAAAGACAGACATATTAAACTAATAAATATTCAGCATGTTCATTCTACATCGTGCAATAGTGACATTCTTTTTCCCATTTTCCGAACGTCGAACTGCAGACAAATGGATACTCTCAAATGTGTCAATTTTTGTGCTAAAGTTCACATGTAATATAGGATCAACTATTTTAAAATGCTTTTAAATTGTAGTATTATGAAAATTTGCAAGAATTTATGTTTTCGTTGCCCCTTTTTTATTGTATTCTGTTTTAGTATAAATACTAATAATTTAAAGATTTTATTGAACTAAAACGATATAAATTGTTGAAAAGAGTTGCTCTTTGGAGTTTCACATACACAATCGAGTATCTATATCTATATCTATACTATTATATAAAGCTGAAGAGTTTGTTTGTTTGTTTGAACGCGCTAATCTCAGGAACTACTTCTTCGAATTGAATTTAGTTTTCAGTTTTGGATAGACCATTGATCGAGGAAGGCTATAGGCTATATAACATCAAGGTATGACAATTTTTTTTTTTTTAATTTACGGGGGCTAAGGGCCTACTCAGAAGGCTCATGGTCACTCAGAGGGCAATGGAGAGATCTATGTTGTAGCCTGACCTATGGACCTACTCAGAAGGCTCATGGTGTCTCAGAGGGCAATGGAGAGAGCTATGTTGTAGCTAGACCTATAGGCCTACTCAGAAGGCTCATGGTCACTCAGAGGGCAATGGAGAGAGCTATGTTGTAGCCTGACCTATGGGCCTACTCAACACAATATTTGTATTGCAAAAAAGAGCGGTACGTTGTATATATAATATGGGCCCAAGAGAGTCTCTTAGAGACAAATTTAAAGTGATTAAGATTATGACTGTGCATTGCCAGTATATATTCGAAAATCTAATGTATGTACACAAAAATATAAACAAATATAAAAAAATGAGTGATATACACAATGTTAATACAAGAAATAAAAATAAACTTGCTGTTCTCCACACTAGGCTTCATAAAATAAGTAATTCTTTCGCTGGTAATGGTATTCGTTTTTATAATAAGCTCCCTATAGAAGTTAAAGAATTGTCAATTAATAAATTTAAATCTTTCATTAAACATAAGTTAATATTGAAATCATATTACAGTGTAAATGATTACTTAAACGATAAAAATGCCTGGATCTGAATTGTCCTGTTTTCTTAATAAAATATTTGTGAAGTGATCACCTAAAAGAGCGATAGGAACCCAGCAGAGTTTCTTGTGGGTGTCTTCTCTGTCATGGTAGTGTTCCGAACCCTCAGTAAACTTAGCCGTTAAGTTAGACGTGCTGTGATCACTATAAAAACTCCGACGTTCATAAGTGTCATTGATTTGACTTATATGAAATAAATATTTTTTCATTTTCAGAAGAATCATGGTCACTCAGAGGGCATTGGAGAGAGCTATGTTGCAGCCTGACCTATATGGGCCTACTTAGAAGGGTCATGGTCACTCAGAGGGCAATGGAAAGAGCTATGTTGTAGCCTGAC
Source organism: Schrankia costaestrigalis (assembly GCA_905475405.1). Lineage (NCBI taxonomy): Eukaryota > Metazoa > Arthropoda > Insecta > Lepidoptera > Erebidae > Schrankia > Schrankia costaestrigalis. The sequence continues at coordinate 7,726,596 of FR997843.1, read as the reverse complement.
CTATGGACCTACTCAAAAGGCTCATGGTCACTCCAGAGGGCAATGGAGAGAGCAATGTTGTAGCCTGACCTATGGGCCTACTCAAAAGGCTCATGGTCATTCAGGGGCATTGGAGAGAGCTCTGTTGTAGCCTGGCCTATGGACCTACTCAGAAGGCTCATGGTCGCTCCAGAGGGCAATGGAAAGAGCTATGTTGTAGCCTGACCTATGGGCCTACTCAGAAGGCTTATGGGCATTCAGGGGCATTGAAGAGAGCTATGTTGGGAGTTTCCCTGCGTGATCGAATCAAAAATGAGGAGATTCGCAAGAGAACCAAAGTAACCGACATAACCGGTTAAAGTAGCGACAAGCAGGGCACATAGCGCGGAGAACCGACAGCTGTTTGGGCAGAAAGATTCTGGAATGGCGACCGCGTACCGAAAAGCGCTGGTGTGGACGGCTGGAAGCCGATGGATGAGGGAGGCACAGGACCGCACAAGGTGACAATACTTGGAGAAGGCATATGTACAGCAGTTGACGTCGACTGGCTGATATGATGATGATGAATAAACTTTGTATGAATTATACAAGTTTTTTTTTATTTCATTTCAAATTTAATCGCGGACAAAGTCGCATTTTACAGCTAGTATAATATATATGTTCAAAACAAAAACAAATCGAAAGCAGCTTTGGGCTTTAGTAGAATAAAAACATAAGCATTATTTAGGCTGACTATTTATCAACTAAACTCACACAGGTTACGCAGAAACATCAACCATATTTCCGCACATTTCAGTTACAAATGACCCATTACAATAGCAATTTATATCACAAGCTCCAATTACTCATTACTACGATAATCTATTAAATAAGCCTCGTCGCTTCTATGTTTTGCTTTAAATTCATCAACATTAACGCAGTTGGTGTCGTAAAAACCGACTAAGGGACTATCCGTGAATATTAACTGTACGAAACAAAAAGAAGAAAAACTTGAAATTAAACCCTATACCAATCCGTCTGGCCAGCGTGGTATAGTAGGCTAAGTATCCCTTCGTTACGGAAGGAGGCCCGTCCCTGCAGTGGGACATTAATGGGCTGTTATGATGATGACAATCTATTTAATAGGCCTCGTCGCTTCTATGTTTTGCTTTAAATTTATAATTAATTTTAATTTTATAAACATTAACGCAGTTGTAAGTATTATCTATGCCGTATATGAATACTTAGTACGTTCAAAGTGCTCAGAGTTGCATTGTAAATGGGTTAAATTGTAGCAGCACGGTTGTGTAGAGAATGTTGAGTGTTGCTTTTGTAATATTCTAGATTGCGCTTAATGGTTCTTGAAAGTTTGAATCTCGTGTAATAATACTTATTTCTGTTATAGGTACCTACAGATCTAAATGCAGCAACTGCAGGTCAATGACGGCATGCTATACAAGAAGCACATTTAAAAATGTCAGTGTACCTGACCAATAATTTAATCCGACTGAGATTCGCTGATTGATTCAATCTCTGCAGATCTTGATTATTCGATTGCTTATTATCCGTTCCTTTATAATTGGATCAGTAAAGGGTTAGATTAGATTCATTCTATAGCAACGATATAATACTTATCGAACCATAGTTAGTCGGATAATATGGCCATATCCATAAGTTAAGTGTGTGTTAATTTCCGTGTGATACCGCAGTAAGAATACAATATGTCACCACCCCATCTCATCCCATGGGTGTCGTAAAAACCGACTAAGGGACTATCCGTGAACATTATCTTTACGAAATAAAAAGAAGGAAAACTTGAAATTAAACCCTATACCAATCCGTCTGGCCAGCGTGATATTAGTAGGCCAAGTAAGCCCCGTCTCTGCAGTGGGACATCAAAGGGCTGTTATGATTTTTTTACCAATTAACATTAATTTCATAAAACGATTTCCAGCCACACAAATTGTATCGATACTAAAATATTGTTCGGAAACCTATCAACGCAGCAAGTTAGCCAATCCATTGTTATCAGTTTTCGCCCACAACTTATCGACCAAACGAAATTCCGTACGTCGAACCCGTAAACTATCTCGAAAAACTTTGCTCATCAAATTCTCTAGATAGTGATAGCCGCCTCAAAATCTATGTTATAGTTTCAAAGTACTAAGTGATAACATGTTTTGTTTCCAACTAACTAAATATGGTAGGTATACTATTCGGTTTTAACTTTTATACTAATATTGGCCGCGCTACCGTCAATTTTCATTTAAAATGTGTCTTATTATAACAGATTACGGTGAAATAAAGACTGGGAACAGGAACCAACCTTGGGGGACAAAAGCCCACTTTTAAAGGAAGTGAAAGAAAAATGAATTGACTACCACTAAACGAATTATATTGAATAATCGTGCACGCTTTCCCGCGCGCAATCCTGTACGTTCCAAAGAACGCGCGATAGGGTATATTATTATGAGTAAAGGCCGCAATTAAGAATCATCAACCAATGGATTCGGCATCGGCTTCGGGAAGATTTGAGAAGAGCCTACCGACTAAGAAAAGGGTAAATTTGTACGTAGGTGAGTGAATAAAACAAGAAACCTCTGTAGCCGTACCTCTCAGCAACTGCTGGAATTAGTTCTAAACTCAAAGCAATTCCTGCAAGAAATAAACATATTTTTAAAACATTAACAGTTTTAAAAATAAGTTTTCTTTTTTTTGAATTAAGTAACGTGTATAAAGATCGTCACAATGTTGCTTTTTTTTAAACATAATTGTACCTCTTTTTACCTCAATTTTTTCAAAATAATATAATTTATAGCCTGCGAGAATATCCAGCATTGTTATAGAAGCGTCACGTTATATTATTATAATAATTTTACAAGGCCAGAGTTGCTAGCCAGTATCTATAGCATGACCGCTTCTTCTACTGTCAACAATACTGAAGAGCTAAACCAATTCGTAATACGTATATTAAAAACAAAAGTTCCTAAGGCCAGCAACAATTCTTCTTTTAAATATACGACTAATCGCCCGACTAAGGAGTTTCAATTAAAATAAATATTTACATTCCTATTCATTTCCTGTGACGTCACACAATCGCTTCGTACTTCTGGACTACAGAATTATATTTTTATCAATGCCACTTAAATTATTTTGATGAGGAAGAATAACGAATAAATTTTCAAGACTAGTTAATACGGAGTACATTCAGTACTTAGCCGTAGATTAATTATAACATACTAGCTGTTGCTCGCGACTGCGTCCGCGCAGGATTAATATTTCGAGTAGATTAAATTTTAAATACAATATCTTAAAAAACTATGTGTTTTTTGCTGTATATGCAATATTATTGCAAAGTTTCATTAAAATCCATTCAGTAGTTTTTGCGTGAAAGAGTAACAAACATCCACATACTTTCGCGTTTGTAATATTATGTAGGACTACGTAAGCCACGGTTCATGAATTATAATAATTTCATAAGTGTTATTTCACACACTCACTAGTGTTAATTAAGAAGTGCTTCTGTTGATAAAATTTTTATTAAATGCAAATTACGTCTTCATTAATTACATCTTAATTTCTTGTATGGATTCCAGACATGACAGACAGACGGATATTAGTACGCTTATCAGTATAAGCGTATTATCTTCCATTTAAATTATACATAGGAAACACTTTGGTAGCAGAAGTTCCAATCAACTGGGTCGTAGCAATTAGTTCTTAAACAAAACTATTAAGAATGGCCTTCTAACAATACATTATGATTAACACCCAACACTACGGGTGTAAAGCTAGATTACCACGTGATTCATTCTAACGGCACATTCATCCCACTTTATCAATAGACTCATCCTATCTTTAAGTAACGTATCAATGACAATTTAAAATAATTAAAAACTCTAATAATTAAATTACATATTTGTGGTTTTTTTATGTTTTAAGTATATTTAAATAATTCCAACTGTGTTAATTTAGTATGTAAGTGTTGTGTCTACTTAGTTGTTACTGGACGTCAGATTTGAAAATGTTTAGTTGTTGTACAATATTGTACAACAACTAAAAATTTGTTAATCTGTCATCTGTTCCTATACCTATTAAATAAAATAAAAAAATTAAATATGAGATATATACAAGCCAACTATCCCTCCATCACTGGAGGAGGCCAGTGCCAGTGTCCCTGCAGTGGGACATTTGTGGTCTGTGATGAAAAACTATAAAATAATCTATATTGGAAAAACCTTAACCAAAAATTAAGTTGATAGTCGCTCTAACGTATTTGAAATGATGTTGGCATATAACAGTCGCTTAATAAGGTTTTAGTCTTGTTAAAGCCCGACAGTGTAATGTTTAGGAGAGATAAACTGTCTCGACATTGAGTCCTGACGGTTTAAGGCACGTACGGCTATACTTTTATCGATCAATGGTCTTTTAGATTTTTGTGGATCTACGGTAAGTCTTTATATTAGCTGTTTTATTAGTAAAACCAACCTTATACCAAACAAAACCGTAAGAATTTAATCTAATCAATTGACTAAAATTTAAAAGGCGTTTATGAGTTAGTATTTATAAAACTGCTCATGTTTTAATAATATTCTGCATCTAAATTAGTTGTTTTAAAAACAATATTCTTGTTAGAAAACAATGATTGCAGTAAAAATATCCCCACGTGAAGCCTCAAAAACAGTACCCAAACTAGTACTTGGGTTATTCACGGAATCGAAATGTAACTGTTGATCACATACAGAAATTTAATTGCAAACACCCCAAGGCAGAGGTTAATGTGAGGTACATGGGAGGCTTGGAGACAATACTAGGAGGCCTTGTTTATAAAATCGCCAAACGGAATATATCAAAATATTCAAACCGATCTCATCCCATGGGAGTCGTAGAAACCGACTTAGGGGCTATCTGTGAATATAACCTTTACATAGAAAGAAGAAAAACTGGAAATAGAACCCTATACCAATCCGTCTGGCCAGCGTGGTATTGGTAGACCAAGTATCCCTCCGTCACGGGAGGAGGCCCCTTCCCTGCAGTGGGACATTAATGGGCTGTCATGATGAAATGTTCTATTTTCCGATAATTTAACGTTAAAATTTAATAACTCTACTTAATAAAGGTAAGATTACAGAGACGGTAACATTAAAAAAGTTATACGAAACTAGTAAACGAAGTTAGACAAAAATTGGGAGCTTAACGAGACTCGAGTTTGTAACTAGGTGGACGACCGCTAGAAGTTGAGTACTATCATAATACTAGCTGGTGCCTGCGAATTTGTCTGCTTATTTTGTACATTTACACAATCGTAACTTTTAAACTGTCGCGTTTCAGTTTTTAAATTGGCCCTACCAGAATGACTGGGTGTAATATGTGACAACGAAAAGTGTAACAACGAATACCACGACCCCGTAAGTTTACCACAACGATTCACGTAACAACGAATGCACGCCACAACGAATATCTTAGCAACGAAGTCATGCGTCAGTTTGTCTTTCTTTCATGGCAAAACGGAGCGACGAATTGACGTGATTTTTTAAATAGAGTTAGTTAAAGGGATGGAAAGTAACATGGGCTACTTTTGTTTTTATTTTTTTTTCCCTGTCCATGAAAGGGGAACAGTGCTAACCCGAATTTAACGCGAGCGAAGCCGCGGGCAAAAGCTAGTAGCTTTATAAATTGTAGTATAAGTGTTACTCTGATGTATAATCCATGCAAAAGTTTTTATTTAAAAGTGTAACAAACATAATTACATACCTTCAAACGTTCGCATTTATAGGATATCATATAAGTAACAGAATATAACAATAGAAAAAGTATTGTTATGTAAATTACATACCTAGGATACCTAATATATTATTCATTTAGTTTTATCTCAAGACTTTTTGATATGTTTGTTTCATATTACAAACACGTGCCAGAATAAATTCGAATGTGACCTCTCAATTGTTTTGAAAAGGTGAGTTCGTAAGTAGGACGAACTTCTTTCTTAGTGTTGGTTAGTTAGAGGAAGTTTGTCCTCAACGATCGCTGGAATTTTGGAGAACTGTACTAGTCAACAGGTGAATTGCATACCAATTTGATTTACAAAACTATAGGTATCATAAATCATAAGAGCCCATTATTGTCCTACTGCAAGGATGGGCCTCCTCCCGTGACGGAGGGATACTTGGCCTACTAATACCACGCTGGCTAAACGGATTGGTATAGGGTTTAATTCGAGTTTTCCTTCTTTTTTATTTAGTAAAGATAATATTCACGAATAGTCCCTTAGTCGGATTTTAAGCCACCCATGGGATGAGATGGGGAGGTGACATATTGTATTCTTACTCCGTCACCACACGGTATAGGTATACTTATTAGAAATTATTTCAGTGAGATATGATAAAGTAACTATCTGTGATTAAAGCTTGAAAAAGGTATATTTATGTACAATTTTGGTCTTTTTAAACTAGCTTTAAGAGGATGAATTCCCAGGTAAAAGCTAATTTATGAAGTTTTGGTGCAGGACGGCATCGTATTTTATAGTCGGCGAACCGTATTTAAATATTTTTGGGACTCGACACATCTGTCCGCCAGGCCAGTGGCGAGCCGAAAGGCTAGAAAAATGTCTATCAAGTAAAAAAGGACAACAGCTAGATAAATATGTATAATTTAAAAAAAAAATAAGAAAATTATTTTACTTCTACCGTATAAAGTTACGCTCAATTAAAAAACACATCAATTTTAAAACTAAAAACAAAAATCTTTAAGAAAAAGTTCTTAATACTTACGAGTAATTATTTTCAATTGAAATTTGTCGATTGCGGAAATAAAGATTTATTGTTAAATGAAATGTGACTTAAAATATTCTTTAAATTAACAAGGGAAGCTTAATTAATTGGCGCGACAAACAAAAGACCTTGAAATTGAATTAGAGCTTTATATAAATTACAGTTAATTTACGACTAAGCAAGGGAGCAAAATAATTTGTTACATTAACAAAGGAGATGGAAACTTCTGGGCTAAAGCCTGTACATTACTGTACAGAGTTGGGATATGCCCTAAAAATCTTTTCTATTTTTTAATAAAATAATAATAAAATTACTCAATTTTATTAAGATTCGAATTTGAAAAAAATAGAAAAGATTTTTAGGGCATATCCTTACTCTGTACAGTAATGTACAGGCTTTAGCCCAGAAAATTCCAGCTCCTTCAAAAAAAAATTATCTTGGATTTCAGATTGCCAAAACTAACAAAAGATTTAGCACGAGACTAATAAGTGTGAAGCTATAAATTGATAATACTATCATTTCTGTATAATCTTGGCCCAAAACTCTTAGTGAAGGTTTCATTCTCCTTTCGTTTACAATCCAACCACAGAGTATAGACGGAATTAAAAGCTTGAGGCAAAGCTCGAATCTGCGTCTTCTTGTCAGTATAAAAAATTGTCTTAAACCACATACAAAAGTCACACTTACTATTTAAAATACAATATGTCACCACCCCATCTCATCCCATAGGTGTCGTAAAAACCGACTGAAGGAACTATCCGTGAATATTATCTTTACGAAATAAAAAGAAGGAAAACTTGAAATTAAACCCTGTACCAATCGTCTGGCGAGCTTGGTATTAGTAGGCCAAGTACCCCTTTGTCATGGGAGGAGGCCCGTCCCTGCAGTGGGACATTAATGGGCTGTTATGATGAATTATAATGATAAAAGTAATTTCCCTCTGCAAATTTAGCTTCGATTAAAACCAATAATGACTGATAAACCTATTTGTCGTAACTCGATAGCAAAGACTGAGTAGTCTCATAAATAAACGTAAGGGTAAAATAAGAAATAGCCTCACCAAAATAAGGATAATAATGAACTAAGACTATTTCCAAATATTTTCTCCGTATGTTTGTAATAGTCTGCTAGACGGAAAATTAGGCCCAGAATATTTATACGAGGCTGGCTACTGATTTGTCAGTTACTTATCATTGGCCAAGTTAATAAATTACACTACAGAATCTTTTTAGATAGTTTGTATTTTTTAGATATTTTCCTAGGACGGCGGGTAGCCAATGGATGAGGGAGGCGCAGGACCGCGCAAGGTGGCAATACTTGGAGGAGGCCTATGTCCAGCAGTGGACGTCTATTGGCTGATATGATGATGATGATGACTCCGGAGTCTGGATAGATTTTCTTACAATAAAAAAAAAAAGGGCGAGAACGCAGATAAGCTATAAAATGTTATTTTCACAAATGCATTCGATAGATTAGAACTTTTATTTGACATCAAAAATCCACGACATTTGGAAAGTTTAACATTATTTTCAAGTTTATGCTTTCAGTAAAATTATTTTTAAGAGTTTAGATACTTAAAACGAAAACTGATAACGATAAAATCCGTCTTCTAAATAATAATTTTGAAAACTGAATTATATTTAAGAAACTTTTTACGATATTGTTATCATGACTTTCTTTGTAAACTGACACACAAAAGGATTATTTTATTAAAAGTTGAATAAGTTTTATACAAACTCAGTAAAAAAGGGGGAAAATTGGATGTAAATAAAAACCAATCCGTCTGGTCAGCATGGTAAAATACGGCAAAATTTTATACATTACTGGACTTGTTCTTGAAGTGGGCTATAATAATCTACTACTGAAGACTTTGGAAAAGTTACTTTTTTAGGGTCGTAGCACATGTAATGTAACGTAAACGAAACGGCACCGACTCGCTTTTTTCCATGGTGTCGAACGTCAAAAATCCGATTACGTTACGATTCCGATTAGTGTGCGTTGCAGTAAGAGTTTCATACAAATAATACTGAACGGCTCGAGTTGATACGGTGCCGATTCGTTTACGTTACGTTATATGTGCTACGACCCTTAGTATTTTTTTTTTACAAAACTAGCTAAGCTTGACAATGCGTACGTTGTGTTAGAAGTGAGCTTATACTGAGGGCCAGATTCAGAGACCGCACTTTGACTTTACTTTGAGGGAAAGTTCGACTTTGATACAAAAACGAGATATAAGGCCCAGATTCAGAGTCGTGTCGTGACTTTACTTTCTTTCAAAAGTAATCTTCCCAAAGTAAACTTTTCATGCGAAAGATTACTTTAATGTTTTTCAAATTCAGAGATAATAACTAGACTTTGCTAAAGTAAAGTCAAAGTGCGGTCTCTGAATCTGGCCCTGAATGTAGATTTTTTTTTTTTAAGACTACTCCCGCACTAGGGATCATGCCCTGTGTCGCGGGGATCTTTTACAAACATCAATTAACGGACACAAAGAACACCCAGACCAGGACAATAATTTGTGGATCTCACAAATTATTGTCCTGCGTGGGGATCGAACCCACAACCTCTTGCACGGCAGCCGCTTGCGCTACCGTCGCGCCACCGAGGTCGTCAAAAAAAAAAACAGAATGTTTAAGATTCTAAGCCGCGACCTAATAACAGTACCTAAGTCTGATTACATTTTCATGTTTTGTAAGAGCTTGAGCTCTTGACAAGCATTGATGCTTGTACTGTATAGTGAGAAAGAGGTATTTCAGTATGTTAATACATCATTATCACTAGTTAAGTATTTTAATAAACCTGGGAATTGTTTTAGTTAATATATGAAGCTTAATCGTAGTAATACGTACTTCGTAACAATCATCATAACAGCCCATTAATGTCCCACTGCAGGGACGGGCCTCCTCCAATGACGGAGGGATACTTGGCCTACTAATACCACGCTGGCCAGACGTATTGGTATGGGGTTTAATTTCAAGTTTTCCTTCTTTTTATTTCGTAAAGATAGTAGTTACGGTTATTCCCTTAGTCGGTTTTTACGACACCCATGGGATGAGATGGGGTGGTGACATATTGTATTCTTACTCCGTCACCACACGGACACTTCTTAACAATATCTCAAAAATACTTTCTTTTATTGAGATATTATTAATAACAATAATTACGTTACAAATTATACTAATAACCTATAACAATAATAACACAACATTCTAACACACCACACAAAATTACGCTAGACGAACTTCGACAAACGCTTATATTTCAAAACAGATTCCACGGAGAAGTTACAATATTAATCGTATCGTCCGCGTAACAAATGTCGTTGGTCGTTGCCCTAGTTGGCACGTGTTCCAAGATATGATTCCCTAGTCTCATCTGTCATCGCTTGTTTAGCCGCATCCTGCGTGCCGGTGCCGTATTTTTTTGTTAGTTTGCGTGTTTCTGAAGATGTACATTCTGGTTGAGTGACATGTGTCTAGAAGAATGTTTGTGGGTGAAATTTTTATTAGCTAGTTAAAAGAGTGGAGAAATAGCTGGAATTTTTCGGTTTTCCATACCGGTAGTACGATTCATCTTTGCATAAATATGGTAGATATAAGAGTAAGAATTTTTCCACCATCATAGCACAGACATTTTCTAAGTGAGAGATGAAAAAATAATCATTGGTGGAAATTTTGATTAGATGGACTTTGGAATAAAAGCTGTCCACTACATTGCATATCCAACAGACATCGTCAGCTATAATGAACCGGTATGATTCAAGATTCATCTTTCGCACAACGCGAATACTTCTTAATACAACAGAAGACAAGCTCGCTGCGGCGATATTTCCGGACCGTTACGACATGATGGGGAGCTTCAAGAAACGAGCGTACTCCCTTTTTAAAGGTCGGCAACGCATCTGTGATTCCTCTGGTGTTGCGGGTTTCCATGGGCGGCAGTGATCACTTACCATCAGGTGACCTGCTGGCTCGTTTGCCCATCATATTAAAAAAAACACTTAAACCTTAAAAGCAAACTGCAAAGAATAAACAAATTATGACATAACGGCTAAACGGAAAAGCTTGAGGGCATAATTTAGGATAAAAAAACGTCAATAGAGAAGCAAATAGTACATCAAATGACCATAAAGATAACTTCTATAGGTCGTAAAACTCCTAACTACACTTTAAATACTTTGCCGAACATTTTTATTATGAACCTTTGCCCTTAATACATTTTATTTTTGAATAATCGATTCCGATCTTGCGACTATATTTATGTTAATGATGTACTCGTATCTCGACGTCTTGGCGCGATACGCGTTTTGTAATAATTTATAAGAGCGCATGCAGCAGAATATGTTTTGAAAACTTGCGATGAAATCAGGCCACCAGAACCAGAGCGGCCCAGACCACAATTTGTGATTTTTTTAGTTAGGCACGGCAATGCCCCCCTAAAATCCCTAAGTTTATAATCAAAATGATTTTAAGTTAATTTCAAAATAAAATCATAGATGGCGTTATAAAAAAGAGTTTTGCCATTTCGAATTTTAAAGTAATTGCGATAGAGCACAGTGACCCAGATCACTTGGGTCACTATGGTTTTCGGCGCCATTTTGGCTCATGTGACATGAGTTACTCTGGTTTTGAACCTTATGTTTTTACGAGTAGAGATTATTACTTTTGAACTTTTTAATTACAGTATAGTGTTTTTTAGAATTAAGTGTGTATAAATTTTTCATTATTTCACGTAAGCGTGCAAGAAGTTTGCAGTAGGTACTGCAATAAGTTTAAAGGGAAGAATATCAATTTATTAGTCAATATTTTTTTGTTTTTTGGCGGCAACTAATTCAAACTTATAAATTACCTACCATAATTTAAAATATTTTTGTTTAGGATAGATCTAACTGGAGTTACAATGAGTGTAATTAAGAATGAATCCACTGACTACATTGAAGTTGACTTAAATGGCAAGTTTATCTTTCTAGAGTTCCGTAGTACAACAATGTAAGTATGAAGTTTTTCGCGGATCTTGGATAGTTAATTTGAAAAATCGTTTTTAAATGTAGGGGCGTTACAGACGGGTAAGAAGCTAACTATAATATGATCTTATGATTATAAATTATATATTAGGCCATCACAGACTACAAAGATATAATATACTTATCACTACAAAGTAATTATTACATACTTGTAATAATTACTTTGTAGTTTTCCCTCATCAAATTCCTGTAACTAAGCTTTTCTTTTTATCTGACTCCGAATATTTTTTTCATGTTTGGAACTTCATAACTTAGTCAATTATAAACCGATAAGAGAGAAAGAAAGAGAAAAATTTTTTTTTTGATTTTCATTCTGATTAGTCTCATGGCAATTTTATCAGAATAGGTTTAGTAATTTATTACTATGTAATACAAAGAACACCATACCATTATAATTAGTCTCTAGCTTAAGTAAGTTTTTTAATTGGAAATTTATAATAAAAAAAAAAATTCGAGTGGTGACAGATTAAGAATACAATATTTATGTTACCACCCCATCTCATCCCATGGGTGTCGTAAAAAGCGACTAAGAGACTTTCCGTGAATATTGTCTTTACGAAATAAAAAGAATAAAACCTTGAAATTAAACCCTATACCAATCCGTCTGGCCAGCGCCAGTAGCTTGCAAACTTAGTTTGAGAGGGAATCAAACCAGAGCTTTAAATGTTTTGTTATTATTCACAATTGCTTTATTTAATACGAGACAAATGTAAACATTTGAAATGTAAAATGGAAATTGACGTCTGAAAAATACAGTAATAGTGTTTGTAGTAAGTATCCCTTCTTCTTTACTACCTAGACAGCGTTGGCAAAGTTAGGTATCCTTCGGAACATTAACTACGTCAGTCTAATTATTCGATATTGAGCCAATTTTTCAAAAAAAATCAAGCGTTTAAGTCATAGAAAAGAAAAACTTATATAACTTACTCCAATAGTTTGGCTAATAAAATCTTTAATATTTATTTGCATTCGATTATTGGCACTTATTATCCATTATTTTGTATGTAAGATTAAAAATCACCAAAAGTGCGATGTTATAATTAGAAGCCTTATTTATTTAGTTTATTACAATATTCTGACATTCAAAAATAGTTTAGTATATTTATTAATAGGATTGGAAACGATTCGAAACTAGTTATCTAAGTGCAGTGTTTACGTGTTATTCAATGTATGGTTTTGCCCACGTAAATGAAATGTTATTTTTTGTTTTAAAAGGCTAAACTAAACCTATTTATTAAATAAATAACCATACCAGATTGTCCTAAGACGCGCTAAGTGTTTATAAATAAGCTAAAATTAATATAGTCTAAAGTCAAAATTAAACTAAGAAAAAAAATTTAAGATAAAACATAAATTTAATCAAAATTACACAGTAAATAAGTTAGTTTTAATTTTAATTTATCCTATTTAAGTTTAAAAAGGCCAACTTGCATTTAAATCAAAAGAAAAGGTTATAAGTTTCATACCTAGTGGCCCATCCCACTACACTATTTTTAAATTTATTGTCAATGCTAAATGCCATAGTGGCCCATGTCAAAATAAAATGGCAAATAAGTAAAATACCGATTGTTTTATTAGTTTATCTAAATTTTATCAATAACTACATCATATTTTTACAAATATTAAACATACTGTCCATATATATTTTTTAAGTTACATTAACTTAAAATTTCGCATAAACTCTTTTGGCAGATATCCACATAATTGTATTTTGGGTCTGGGCCACTCTGGTTCTGGTGGCCTCAAATATTAAGAACATGTTTCTAATATGTTTGTTAATGCAATGGTTATGTTAGCTGTCCTGAATAAATTATCATAAAATGTATCAACTGTCAAAATATGTATTTTTAACCCCTGTGGTGTGCGTTGATGAATCAGTCGGGACAAGTATTTTTCATGTATATAGTCGTCGCTACAGCGACGGGCCTCCTCCAATAACGCAGCAAATCTTGTCCTACTTAACACGCCAGTTAAGGTAATATAAAAAGGAATTGAATTTACTCTTCTCTAGAAAAGCTGTTAATTTCAAATTTCCGTTAGTGTTTTTTTATAATGTGTACTTAGCGGAACCTATTTTTGATAGTTAATTGAGTGCAACAAACACCAGCTACTGAAATGTTTTCCTAAACAAAAAACTAAACCAGTTTTACCTACTTCAATATTTTCGAAGCGCGATTGCTGCGACGCCTTCGTATTTCGCGAGTTTACAAACACGATTCATGTTTGAATTAGCCTTTGCATTCTGAATACGATATGGTCTGGCATACGGAACATTTTGAAAACATATCGTTCATATTCACAATGTGCATTCACGTCAATGGAAATGAAAACATAATTATTTCAGAAACTAATGTTTGAAAGGTACGTCATGTAAAATTTCAAAACAAAAAGCAATAGGTTAGTAAGACATTTGTATGTAAGTCTTTTAAGCAAGCAACAGAGTAAGTAATGGAGCCACCCTCTTGGATAAAATCTAAATCGAGGAAATGGAAGAAGGGATTAAAGTGGCCGATATAGGTCGTAGAATCTGTAAGCTGAAGTGGCAGTGGGCTGATGGCTGATGATGTTTGTCACAGGACTCAATGCCGTTGGAGCAGACGAGTTCTTTAGTGGAGACCACGTATTGCTAACGTAATTACTAGAAGATACAAGCATAGAACTGGAAGCCATAGTGCGAACTTGGGGAGACATAGACCTCTATGTCTAGCAGTAGACCGCTCATGGCTGAAAACTACAGGAATAAGATTGCTCACCTCAAAAAATAATCATGCACAAATTCCTGGTTCTCATCGAGCCAGGCTTCGGTGCGTGCACATTCGGCGTCGTAGCAGGTGGGCGCGGGCATGCCGGCGCCCGCGCCACCTGCAGGCTCCTCTATGCTCCGCAACTGTAAACCTGGAACAAGGAAATATTATGATTAGTAATAGTGCTACTGAGAAAATTCGTCACATCATTTTATTTTCACGCTTGAGATTAAGGTTGGAATATAGAAAGTAGCCCTGTTTCTTTACGTAAAAATAGTAGGAAAAATAAAACAAAGTCCTAAGGCAAACAAAGGACGAACATAAAATCAATAATACGATTTCTAGCCACCATGATAGGCCTACAACAAGCATTCAGGTCGTAGCCGCTAAAGCCTTTGCAGTACACGGAGACGAGACGTATGCTTGTTCCGCTCACACACTTAAAATAGTAGAACCAACACACACTAGTACTACAAGGGTAGGCCGGTGAATTGCATGAAAGAGGTTTCCCACCTTAAAAGAGCATAAGTGTAATAACTAATATTCGAGCATACCACTATGATTTTTTTTATTAGATTTTTTTATTAGCAATTCTTATAATAATTAATGATATGCAGGTTTTATTAAACCTATTACAATAATTTCATACAATAACATATACAAACGGCATTGATACCCACAACTCTTATAGTATTATAATCTAGTTGGTTACTAATAAAAACTAATAAGAATATAAAAAACCAATACACCTTACTCTAATATTTACATAAAAAGGCGATAAAGTTATTTAATTAAAGAAGTAATTCTAATTAAACATACTTCCATCATGGGTATTCCAACCGCAACATAATCTAAATGCCATTTAAAAGCAATATTTCCTCTCATATACACACAGCAAATAAATACCTACAACATAGGTAATATTGTTATTTATTAATTTATAAATTATTTGCCTTTACCACGGTCATTTTAGTTATTACTATTTTAATCCAAAATATTTATTTTACCGCAGTAGCTAATATGATTAACATGTCAATTACGGAATCGAGCTGTCAAATTGATAATTGTGTCAAAATAATTATGAAAATAAACCTACATGTACGGCAGAATCAATAGTACAATTATTGATGGAGGCATAACATCAAAACTCTAATTTACATCATTCAATTAATTTCGGATATTTGAAAAAGATTATTAATTTAACGAAATAAGTAAATTAATAAATTGAAACATGCTGGTATTCATCAATAGCATACAATTCAATTAAAGAAATTGAAATCTTCTACGTGGAACACTCTAAATATTGCTGTCTCGATTTAACTGACCTTGTATGCGATTCTATTGAAGAAAATGTCTATTTTCAGCAACAAAGATATCCAAGTAAAAAAAGAAATTCTTACTGTAAAAGAATTCTTTAGTATTCCATGAGCTTCCTTGTAAGTCTCAAGTGTGTGCGAACTGGAAACGTTTTCTCAGAATTCTCACCCACTCTAATGTTACCTCGATAATTAGTTTAAGCGCGTTCGTACAATAACGTTACCAATTTTACACGTTGACCTTTCTCGTTTCCTTCAGTAGAACGTGACGTCCATTATTTTTGGTAGCATACGTGACCGTTCCGCCAACCTGTTGACGGTTCATTTAAGGTCTGGAGTAACCTTCCGCTTCTTTATGTATGTACAGTCGATAACGTTGCCGAAGTACAATCACAGAAACTTTAATTCGAACCGCTGAACTTAATCGTTATCGAATGCTGGCTTTGTTGATAGTAAAATAAAATAGATACACAGATAGGACATGAAAATAGAAACAATTAATACAAAAAGAAAAAGAGAAAAGCACGATCATTAGACAAAGTAAATCTTCTTTTCTCATCAATCAAAGTCTGCTTTTCGACTACATCTTACGTTAAAATCATTGGTTGAAAGTGTCATGAGTGGTAAAACGCCAGCGTAGTCGACTGTACAAAAGTATTTATTATGAATTCCGAATAACGGTTGTTGACATTGAATCAAATCGCATCCTTATTGCTATCCAGAAAAGATCGCGTAATGAGTCATTTAAATGCATGTAGTACGTAAGATACTGTAATATTCTTTCTTTCTTTATGAACAGGTTTACTGAGAATCGTTTTGTAAATTAATATTTATTATTCGGCCGGATGAGATGATATCAGTGGTAAGGTGAATAATGATCCGTGACTACAATAATTTGTACTGATATGGATCGTATTGTGATGTTTATTGGGTACTTATTTCGTTTGGTTTAATATCCATGTCTCGTGTACAGAATTGTGTGATAGTATCTTCCTAACGTTATAAATCTGTAAGTAAATTGGTCTGTTATCTTTTCAAGGAAGAATTCAGTGCAAAATGTAACTGGCTGTTAGTAAAAAAAATATTAAGATGTCCTTCTTCGTAATAATGACCGTTGTACAACAGGACAAACAGGTTTGCAAATAAACGCCAATGATTTAAATTTCAAACGCTATTAGTGCTTAAACAAATACGACGTAAAAATATAGAACTTACAAAATACATTTAAATTAGTAGAAACAAATTCATTTTTCATTTTAATTTAATATTTTAATCGATTCCGGTGACAATTTACATAAAATTATATAAAAATAAATAGGTTTCTGTGTTAATAAGGCGACGAAAGAAGAGACATAATAAAAGTCAATTTGTTTGGGTGCTAAAAGTAACTTTGGTCAAATATTCATCAATTAGAGCGATTTCAGATAAGGGTTTTCATGCTCGTTTAAAGGTCGTTATTGGAAGCGAATACTGAGTATAATTTTGTTATTTTAATAAGCAATCTTAGAGCTTTTACTACTTCTCTATAAAACATTTAAAGTCTGCTGCACTTAACTCTAAGCACGGCTAGCTTTCTTTATATTCAAAATACGTAAGCAATTCTATCAGCTTGCTATGTTATAACGATTTAACTTTTTGAAGCACCACATGTGACGGAGTAAGAATACAATACGTCACCACCCCATCTTATCCCATGGGTGCCGTAAAAACCGACTAAGGGACTATCCGTGAATATTATCTTTACGTAATAAAAAGAAGGAAAACTTGAAATTAAACCCTATACCAATCCGTTTGGCCAGCGTGGTATTAGTAGGCCAAGCATCTCTCCCTCACGGAAGGAGGCCCGTCCCCGCAGTGGGACATTAATGGGCAGTTATGATGACGTAAGCAATTCTTACAGCTTGCTACGTTATAACGATTTAATTTTTTGAACCAATTGTAACCTAATTTTAAAAACATAAAGCAAACCTCTTATATCTTTTACTACTATCTTTACACCACCCAAAATAATAACGTCACACAGACGAAGGGGCAAAAACTAGCAGGTACACCAAATTTGCACTTCAGATTGTGATAGATAGTCTAGCCTAAACAGGGTGTGTTAAAATATGCACAATTAATTGCTAATGAGCTCTCTCATGCGCATATCTACTTTGACTTGATTGGTAATGCTAATTAATTAATAATAATAATATTCACAAATGCAGTTTGTCAACTTTTTCATTGTAAGTATACTTGTAATTTTTAATAAGCAGTTCTGCGAATATAATGTAGGTACGAGTATATGTCTTGTTTCTATTTAATTTACCTTTATAATTCTAGCATTGCTGAGGATGACAGGAACAAGCAATCAGTATTGCTGAACTTCACATCAATTCTATTTATCTACATACATATTATTGTTCTAGCTAAAGTTCATCGATAGGACATAACTTTCTTCTCTCACTTTATGATGTCATTAACTGTCCCTAGTGGGACATTAGTGAATTGTTATGGTGATAATGATTAAACTTAGATATATTATAGTTTAAAAGTTTCAAGAATACGTGTACTTTAATATAACAAAAAGATTTGAAGTTACACAGTGTTACAAAGTTACAAATGCTCGAAATGGATGACATGCCAGAGACGTTTACCCAGAAGTTGCGAGATTGAATACACTTTTCAAAAGTAGCACTTTGGTAGAGCAAAGAAGTACGTACAATGTAGGTACGTTAGACATATTGGCTAACGTATACGATGGTAAAATTAGGACCACAGTCAGTGCAACCTGTGCCGAAACGTCAAGTAAAATAAAGGTAAAGAAAATGGGCGTTAATATCCCGTTGATATATTATTTATAATAATGAAACGCATTAGTTTAAAAGTTATGATGGTAAAATTGTCAAACTATAGTTATCAAAAAACCCGAAAAAAAAACTTTAAAGCGACACGACGCGGCTCAAAATCCAGAAAAATAGGTGCAAAACCAGAATAGTCTTTTAAAATGTTTTTATTATTTTTTAACTTAGTCATAAATATAAATCGTACGTGAAAAAAAAAACATTTGTATATACTTACACACTTCAGCAATAAAATTAAGATACATAATATGAGCAATAAAACTGTCATATTATTTTTATTAAACTGTCAAATTACAATGTAAATCCAATAAAAAAAAAAATTATTATTGTTTGTAATAATATTCATTTAAAGTGGTCATCACGTTATTTTTCCTCCATTATTTATTGTCTATAACTGCAAACTGTCTGTGTCTTTACAGGGTAAAAAAAACAAAGGGTCACTGCCCTTTACATCCCCAATTATAGAAAAGGACATAAAATCAGACTAAAAGAAAATCCGCTGCATACTACAACACGAAACTCCCTTGTAATAACAGAGTAAAAATAAATGTGTTATTCATTTATGCCCTCACACAGTGCACCGACGACCTGGTTAGGACGGCGGGAAGCCGATGGATGAGGGAGGCACAAGACCGCGCAGGGTGGAATCGTTCGGAGCAGGCCTATGTCCAACAGTGGGCGTCTATAGGCTGATATGGAATGGAAAATACATTTATTTATATTATTATTCACCATAGACAGATTAACGTACGACCTCGGTGGCGCGCCGGTAAAGCCAGCGGCTGCCGCGCATGAGGTTGTGGGTTCGATCCCCACGCAGGACAATAATTTGTGAGATCCACAAATTATTGTCCTGAGTCTGGGTGTTATATGTGTCCGTTAATTGATGTTTGTAAAAGTCCCCGCGACACAGGGCATGATCCCTAGTGCGGGAGTTGTCTTTTTAAAGAAAAAAAAAAAAAACGTGTCCTAGAGTGGAGACCGCGACTCGGCAAACGTAGTGTAGGACGCCCCCCAGCTAGGTGGACCGACGACCTCATAAAGGTCTCTGGTCGGACTGGATGCGGAAAGCGCAGGACCGAGTTCTGTGGCGCTTGTTGGGAGATTCCTATGTCCAGTACTGGACTGCAATAGGCTAGTTGAATAAAATTAATAGACAGATTATTTAATTCGAGCAAGTAGTTGCTAAGATTATCGGGTAAGACTAAATAAACAAAATCATCAGCTTTATTAACTAATTATCTCTACCTATTTATATATATATATATTACACAGATAACTATTGGTTTGACAAAAGTAATTTACTTAATACTTAGTACCTACGTAGGTATATCAATACTTTATGAAGTATGACCTCATTAGGAAAGAGATTACAAAACGTGGAAATTTTAATTAGAACGATAGCACTAATTAGTAAACTATATAATAAAAACTTGTTTCTGATATATACTCGTATATTAAGAGGACTCATTGACAAAATGCACTATCTTTCATCAACTACTACAGGAATATGAAAAGACCTATTAATCTAGAATTTTGATATAGGTAAATTGATACCTTTAACTAGCCTTTTGTAGTTACGAAAACGCGATAGCTTGATTTTGGCTCGATCATATTTAATTTTGAAAACACCTCTAAAAAAACAGCTTTTTACATATAACACGGAAAGTACACTATCATTATGCTTAGGAATTACTCAAATACATTCGTAACATCAATATTAGTCTTACTGTAGAATATCATTTACATAACTACAACCTTACAACCTTAATTAAGAAAATAAGATTTTAGCAATATCAAAGCGCTCTGGATCGTTGCGGGCGCATCGTAATTTTAGACCTTATACCGATTAGTTAACGATCGATACAGAATGAATACGGTCGACGAATCAGTCGGGCGATGGCCCTCTTCGACGTCGGACCTGTGCATGTCGACTCAACGTTCGTACTAAATATTATCGCGTATTTTTTAATCGTAGGTATATAATATTATAGGTTAGATTTAAAATATTATTTATACCTAAGTTTTTATTAATACTTTGTTCTCTTTTATAAATAAATAATAGTATTATTTTATAACATTGTTTGGTAAAATATTTTCGTAGTTATGTCATTTACAAAACTTAGGTAAAGTTCGCCTAACTCAACTACCTAGTTACTGTTGACCCTTTTGATAATGCAAGCGTTTGTTTATAAGCGATTTTAGACTATATGCTCAAGTGTAATAAGTTTTATTACCGTTTTCGTCAAGATCACGTAATTCAAACGGCCTCAGTGGCGCGGGCAGTGTGACGCGGTCGCGGTAGTGGCTTGCGTGCACGAGGTTGCGGGCTCGAATCCAACAAAGTTGTTTGAGCGATCCACAAATTACTGTCCTAAGTTCGGATGTTTTTTGTAAAAGTCTCCGCGACAATACCTAGGAGTTGTGTGAAACTCAAAAAAATAGGTACCTACCTTAGGTACTTACTAATAAGATCTAAATAATACTTTTTACTTTCGCGGGAACTTTTACAGACATGAAATAAACGAACATAACATCAATTTAGCAGGCACAAAGAACAACCAGACTCAGAACAGTTATTTGTGGATTACACAAAAAAAATGTCATAAGTGAGATTTGAACTCTCATGCACTCCACCGCGGGAACGTTTACAGACATGAAAGAAACGTACACAAAGAAAGTCCAGACTCAGCCCAGAACCAAAAATTGATATCGCGACATGCGTGTTTCATGTTAATGTATTTTGAACTCTATATGAGAAATAATACGGTTCATTTTTACACAAACAAAACGTAGCAACAAACAACAATAGGCCTATCGCGAGAAGCGAGTGTTTTTGTTACAAAGTTAATATATACTCTATTTCCTAAGCAATACGGTTCATTTTTACATAAAGATTTCAATTTTTGCCTCGTCTCGCCCCTCTGGTGGAAAATCACCTAGAGTTCAAATCTCACGTAAGACAATTTTATTTGTGCGATCCACTAATTATTGTCCTGAGTCTGAATGTTCTTTGTGTCAGCTAAGTAAATGTTTGTAAATACCCCGCGACACAGGACAATACATAGTGAGGCTATTGTATTTTTTTTAAAGTTCTATTATTTTGCGTGAGATTCAAACCCGCGACCTCGTGCACTGCGACCGCTACCCCGAGGCGGTCAAACTATTTTTGTGATCCCCAAATTATTGTCCTGAATCTGGATGTGCTTTGTGCCTTCATAATACCTTGTGCGGGAGTAAATTTTAAAAAAATGAGGGCTACTTGTATAGACATACTAGACCGGTAGATAGTAGGTTTTTCTGTAACAGAATTTTCTGTTACCTACCGCGGACTGACGTCACAGTATAACCAGTAGTCTAACTGGGCCGAATATTTATTATAAATGCCTACGGGTGCGCAGTACGTAAACAATAGTATACATGCGATCTACTTTGTGTTTCCATTTAGTTTTGTAATTGTAAATTAATACTTTTCATTTTTCTATTTTATATTTAAATAAATAGGAAGTGTTCTGTAAAAAACGTGTTGTTTTATGATTGATACATTTAATTTAAAGAAACATGTATATGTTTGTATTTATATCCACCATGTTTGTGATATAAATAAAATACTAAATTATAATATTAAGAAGGTACTTAACAAGTCATTCAGTAAAGTAGGTACAGTACCGGGCCGTTTCGTAACCTGTAGAAAAATACAATCGGTCAATTTCGGCTTCGTAGAGCGTCAGAGAAAAAGACGATGTGTAATATTTACGGCCGGGTACTGTACTTATTTATTATATTGGCCATGTTTGTTTGAAATTGAATTTATCGATAACCAAAACCAAACTTTAAACAGGTCTATTAGATCTATTTAATGTCAAAATAAAGGCATCGAGGTCACTTTATGGATGGGTGACCAATCCAATCAAAAAATGACATCGATGTCATTGCTTAAATTTACCTAGATCAAAGTGAAAGACACGCATGGGGGATTTCATAAAGGGGGGCTAAATTTTCATTATTATTGACCTAAGTACAACAAACCGTTTTCGTAATATACACAAAATACTATATTATAGTATTAAATAAATACCTAAGTCATTTAGTAAGGTAGGTATTTATATCAGCCATGTTTGTTTGAAATTGACATATTTGAATAATATTTTTAGTTTCAAATTATAACACACAGTCCGCTCGTTACTGCGGCACAGTAGCGACTGTTCCCTCCGCGATCGTGAGCTTGTAGGTATAAACTCACGTTTCGTCCGTTTCTATGAAATTGAAATACTGTATATATTTGTACTATGGCACAGAGCGATAACGTGTCCTTGAGGGCCGGCGGGACGACGACGGCGCACACGGGCGGCGCGGCGGCGCGTGAGCGAGTATATCCGTCTCATTCGCGCGCCGAGGGGCGCGCCCCTCTGGCCACGGCCGATATCAACTCGAAAATTTTCAAAGCGTCGTCTTAACAAATTGTCACACTGTATTGCTTGGGCAGAGTTCACCGGCAGAAAATCCCTGCATTTTAGGGAAAACTCTTTGCCTTTAAAGAGGACTAAAAAAGGAATAAAGCTGTTAATAGACTACCTACCTATTATTTATTAGTGAGTGTATATGATATGCAATATGCTGTTAGAAAACTATAATGATATTATAGCCAAATTAAAAGATAATTTGCTAAATTGTTCGGTTTAGGTGCAATTGATGAGCTGTCTATTCCGATTTTATCCGGACACTGGAGCAGGAAATTCCAGTTTAAGCCGAAATATACAACTTTCAAATGGTTTTAACCGATCTTTTTCTATACTTCTACCGCAAAGAGGAGGCATATGTCTAGAAGTAGAATGATGTCGATATTGTAGAATTTATAAATGCACTAGCGGTCCGTCCCGGCTTCGCACAGGCATTCTTTTCCTGATTTTCTGTTTGAATTCTTCCTGAATTTTCTTTGCTATAAACCTTACGGAGCCCGAGACCTTTCCAACGAATGCAAAATCGTGTAAATCGGTTCGTGTGTTCTGGAGTTATAGCGTCAGGAAGGAAAACCCGACTTATTTTTATATAGTAGATTGTCCGAATACTTTATATTTACACACGTATATTTATATTATATAAATCTGTAAAAGATAATGCATAATTTAAAAGCAATTCCCGCGTGGACTACGATATTATATTAAAATCTCCATATTCCAGACTATACATTTTCAACATTTTACGCAGAATGTTGTTTGCATATTTATAGAATTTATTCAAAATACATAGATTTGGACGTCGATTAAAAGTTCAATTATCTGCGATAATGAATGCAACGAGTTATTTTAAAACGAATGCAGATAAACCAAATCCCCCGGCGTCCATATTTAACACCCATGTTTATAATGAGTTTTCAATGCATTGTTTATTTAAAGGCGTTATTCTGTCAACTATATTAGCATTTATCACAGAAATATGAATTCTGTCTGATACCTATATAGTATAGCATTTAGATTTGAGGTTACTCATCTCTTATATTTCACGTTTAATACTTTTTGTTTACTAAAGCAAAACTAAGATAAATATCCTAAAATACAGAAAGTCTGTAATTTACTTTTTATAGCTACGGTCTGCGGCCATCAAGTGTCGATTATTTGAAAAAGATTATTTAATCTTGAAGACAACTACCCCGCTAAAGACCAAGCTCTGTGTCGCATTGACTTATAAATTTTACGTCCTATCTTATAACGGTCTGTTGTAACCGCATAAGTCTATGGCAGAAATGAACAAATTTCCAGTTTTGCTACTAACGTCACGATATCAACAGCTAATAATTTTTTACCTAGGTGCTCTTCGTTGCCATAATCCATACTAATATTATAAATGGGAAAGTGTGTCCTGTCTGTTTGTCTTTCCCTCAAGGCAAAACAGAGCGACGAATTGACGTGATTTTTTAAGTGGAGATAGTGGAAGGGATAGAAAGTAACATAGGCTACTTTTTGCCTATTTCTAACCCCTCACTTCCCAAAAATGGGAAAAGCTAGTGTCAAATAAAATAATATAATATCGACGAGTCAGTATTATAATTGATGTAATTAATGTATTAGATAAGTGACGCCTTTACGACGCCATATTAAGTTACACCTATCATATGCTTACATAATCTCATATTTCTTATCAAAGATGATTCCATTAGTTTTATAATGAAAAATGTGCAACCCACAGATAGATTTCTGTGGTGCAACCGTTAATAGGATGCTTTTATCGTAAACAATAGGTTGTAACATAAGAGCTATGCATCTCGGGACACTTTCCGGGAATTTCTAAGAGATATCGGGTTTCCCTTGTAACCAACAATGTTAAAATTCTCAGAATTTTACATTTATATATCCATAGACGGTGTTAAGGAAAATCGTTATTGATATACTGAACTGCCAATCTGATTCCAGATAAGGGTCTTCAACTGATTTGTTCTGGCTAATATACACTAAAGAAATTATTTTAGTACTCATTAAGCTTATTTTTGCCATCCCTTTTGTAAAAAGATAAAAGATCAAAATAAAATACAAACAGGCAAATATTTATCACTACAAGGAAAGATTTAATGTAGATATTCAACAGTCAAATAAGGCTGAAATAGGGGCAAACCTCGGAATGGAAGCGAATAAGCTGTAAATTTGCATAAACCTTTGTTTTGGTGTACTAATGACTGGTAGAAAAGTCTCATATGATCACGTGTCTGCGTCATAAGTTATTCAAGGTCAAAGGTCACGAAAATCAGTTTTTTCCAATTATCTCGTTTTCTATGGGAAATACGCCATTTACGTCATTATAAATATTGTAGATCACAAAATGGTCTACAATTTTTGTTCAAAACATTTTTCCGTATCACCTACCGTTTTCGATATATAGCGCAATGAGTCGCGGGCGCGCATTCGTACAAAAATAAAAAAATAATAATATAAATTAATAATAATAATAGTATCTTTATCCAATTATCAATTTTTCATAGTTAACTATTATCTCAACTATACAAACTAGCACCGCATTTCACATGATTTCTTTATGTACAGTTTGTACAGGTGCGTGCACTCTACTCTTTGAGCTATATCTCGAAAACGGTTCATGATACAAAATAATGCTTGATTTAAAAATTGTAGACAATTTTGTGATCTACAATATTTATAATGACGTAAATGGCGTATTTCCCATAGAAAACGAGATAATTGGAAAAAACTGATTTTCGTGAACTTTGACCTTGAATAACTTGTGACGCAGACACGTGATCATATGAGACTTTTCTACCAGTCATTAGTACACCAAAACAAAGGTTTATGCAATTTTACAGCTTATTCGCTTCCATTTCGAGGTTGAATGCTTATTTTACTGGAGTATAAGTAAATCCTAAAGAATGATTTTAGTTGAAGACTAAAAGTCATCACCACTAATCCCATGTCCATAAACCGAAACAAAAACATGCACTTTTATAAACAATTCCTTTTCTACACCCATGGGCTACAACCCATCAAAAATACAAAAAAGAAAACATTTACATTATCAACTTTATCTAGCTTTATAATAAAATACAGCTTGTATTCAAGAGACTATTATAGAAAATTGTATATATCTCTAACCCCTTCGTCTGTTATTTAGACAGCTGAAAGCCTGCCATCATCTCCTTTGATCTTAAATGACATTTTTTATCTCTATTATTCGAAGACGTAAAAGCGTTCTTCGTAGCTTTTGTTGGACATAAATATTTTTAGGTGTTTACCTACGATATTCTGTCAAACTAAATAGACGAACTATTTTCACGTAACATTGTGCTTATTCAAAATGATATTTTAATATCTAGACTAGAAGATTTATCGTATCTAATAGAATAAAAAAAATCTGTTACTATTCTGTGAACATAATACTTATTCTAAACTAGATTTTGCTTGTAGCTTTGTTTGGTATTGGATAAAATAATAATTGATTTGAGTAAAATTTCTTGGGTACACACAGCAACACATCAAGTTAAACATTTTCATTTGAAATTGTGTCTTATTTCAAGGTATTAAGGTACATGAGTGTCTAGGTTGATTAGTTGCTGTGTGTACAAACCTTGGCGGGGTTTTTTTAAACACATGCAAAGTTATTATAAAAAAGTTAATTTTGAAAATGCCTTTACCACCAAAAAACCTTCTAACGAGTTATTAATACAATATGATCATCATCATCATATCAGCCAATCGACGTCCACTGCTGGACATTGGCCTCCTCCAAGTATTGCCACTTTGTGCGGTCCTGTGCATGTTCATATTTTATTTAAAACCGACGTTCCTCTAAGCCTTAAAAACAGAATTATTACAACTAATAAAATCATCTATTCCAAAGATATGTCATGGTTTGACAGCAACTGACATGTAAAACGGTTTTGAGTACAAAATGAATATCAAATATTTCGAATTGGATACAAAGAGACTAGGGTCAAAGTTCTCATACAAAATAGCTTGAATACATAAAATTGTTTACGCATGCACACACTCACTTTAAGAGAGCATTAGTTAACATTAACAAGAGAAGGGAATTTAGCCTGAATCTCGACATGAATACTTGGGAACTTGACATACGAGTACGTTACAAAAGTTACAGAGATGCCGTTTGGATATAACGAGTGAATTCTAAATGAGACACTTTAGAATAAATATATTATGATTGTTAAGATATTTTTTATATAATTTTGGTTTGTGTTATTCTCACGGTTATTCTAGATAATTCTCGTTAAATATACTTAATTTTTAAATAGTTCATTCTTATAATGAGCTTATTACTAAAAAAATGTTTTTAAGTATGTTTATCAGTTGGCACAGACGCGCAGATGTTTGGGAGTCCCGAAAAAATGGAGGATCCCGAAAGAAGAAGACAAGACAAGGATGGCGAGAAGACGACGATTACTCGAGCGGTTCCTGCTTACTGTATTACCTGTTGAAACTGTTAGTAAACTTAGTCAAACAAATAAATATAAATAAAACAATTTGTCTTCTTTTTCTTACTCTTGTATAAGTTATTACATAATAATACAATAACCTAGTACACGAAGAACACATATTGTATAACCAGTAAGCTCATTATTACCTATAGTTATGTAAAATATGTAGGGCTTGCTACTCTATATTGGATTTCACACATGCAATATTTTAAGCTTGTTGGGTACTACACAAATGGTATGTAAAACTATTTTATATTTATTTGATTACGAGTATATACGTACAACCATGATATCTATGTTATGAGGTTTAAGATTTGTGGAGATTCGTAGGAGAACTAAAGTGATTAAGATAGCGCTCGGGATTGTCCGATTAAAGTGCCGGTGGGCACCGCACTTACCCCTGGTTTCCGAATGACTGATCAAGTAAAAATCAACTAATCAAGTGTCAAATTTTAGTTCCTGAAAATGATACCGAAAACAAGAAAGACAATGGAAAAAATTGATACTCGAGACGGGAATCGAACCCGCGTCTCTGAACTATACGCGTCCAGTCAGTCTGGACTATACAGTCCAGAGATGCGGGTTCGATTTCCGCCTCGGGTATCAATTTTTTCCAATGTCTTTCTTCTTTTCGGATTTTTCTAGTGATACCTAAGCTTTATAGATAAAAATTATATGTAACCTGAAAATGATAGTTGACTCTTGTCAACTATCATTTTCAGTTTTGACATTTGATTTGTTGATTTTGCCGTTGGGGCAGACGGTTTATAGAATGTCGGCTCCGTACCGGAAGACGCAGATCTCATGGTGGAGTGACATACTAGTTAAGATGTCAGGAAACTGATAGATGAGGCAAGCACAGGACCACGTAAGGTGGAAATATTTAAAGGAGGCCTATGTCCTAGAACCTTAACAAAAATCGCAAAAGACAAGAACGCTTTGAAAGCAATGAGAAAGACTTTTGTCCAGGTGACTAAATCTATACATAGTATAAAACAAAGTCGCTTTCTCTGTCCCTATGTCCCTTTGTATGCTTAAATCTTTTAAACTACGATAGAGCGATTCAAGAAAAAGGTTTATATATATATATATGATATATGTATATGTATGTGATACATGCATAATATTGTACTTGTGCAAAGCCGGAGCCAATTGCTAGTTGGTTATAAAACATACTAAGCAAATATTAGAAAATAAATGCCACTAAATTACTGACAGCGTATATCTTAAGCCTCATACAGTATAATTCATTTAAACTATTTCGACAGTTATGTAGAAACGCAGTTGCGGTCACCTACTAGCACAGAGTTCCAGACTATATATTAAGTAAACCGCAAGTATACAAGTTAGACTCCCGGCGGACGTACAAGTAAAATTAGTTCGCTAATATAACTAGACGAGCTAAATGTTTGGTTTGCCTTTTGTGTTTGTTATAGAATGTACACTACTTAATATTACTACTGCTTAAGTCTTCAATTACAAAATATAAATGAGTAGGTAAGTCTTAAAATAATCTTAAATCTAAGTCTTTTTTTCTATTAAGTTGGCATACGAGCATGCGCCCATTTGATAGTAACCGGTAAACGCCGCAAGAGCATCAGGAATATCACAGCACAGTCAAGGCCCTGGCATGAATGGTCTCAATGTGTAGGTATAAATCTTACTATATGAGTTGAATGAATGAGTTTACGTCTCAAAAAGTCCTTTAATACCACTTACGATGTGAGTATAATTGTTGTTTAGATCAATAATACAAAAATTTTAACGTATATAATTTAAATAATGTACTATAATAGGTACGACAAACTTAGTACCACTTCCAATAATCACAACCAAGTAGTACAATTTTAGAAATTTCGCTTAACAATGGAATTTATAATTATTTTGTAACAAAATAAATTTACTAAGATAAATTTATAGAAAGGAATTTAGACATTTTAGTATTAAAATCTACTTTACAACTGGCTTAATCATTACTCAGCAAGGCCACGCTTTTAAGGGTATATTCGACCTTCTGTATTTTAATATCCGACAATACTCGTAATAATTCCAATAAGAATGACACAAAAAGAGTATGAATAAAGAATTATTCCGCACTTTGAAAGCCATTACTTCAATACTGTGTTGCCAGGAGTAAAAACAGAATAAAGGTATTGAATGTTTTTTTGTAACAGTTATATGTAGAATAATATCGCTTAGACTTTGACGGAGTAAGAATACAATATGTCACTACCCCATCTCATCCTATGGGTGTCGTAAAAACCGACTAAGGGACTATCCGCGAAAATTATCTTTACGAAATAAAAAGAAGGAAAACTTGAAATTAAACCCTATAACAATCCGTCTAGCGTGGTATTAGTAGGCCAAGTATCCCTCTGTCATGAGAGGAGGCCCGTCCTTGCAGTGGGACATTAATGGGCTGTTATGATATGATGATGTGTCATAATTGTGTAGCCTCAAAATGTCAGTTCTCATATTAACGTTCCCTTATCAGATGATCGCTTGGACTTGACACAAATTTACTTGTATATGAGACCGACAATAATGCATCTTGTTCTGTTATTCTGTCGCCCACTTATTTGCTAGCAGTTGGATTGTTATCTTTATATGAATGCTTACCAATGTATATAATGTTCTATATAAAGCTCTTGTCTAAACTTAAACCCCTATATTTCTTTAATATATATTTCCATAAAAACTTCATGACAACTTTCGCACTAGGCGTCTCCATATCTTATTTTATCTAAGTTATAAAATCATTTAAAAGCACGCAATGTTATCATCATATTTACTGTTTTACTTATTTTCTGTTTCGGTTCGGTTTCAGTTCAGAACAAAATCTTGTTAAACACAGCCCTAGTATTTCTATTCTATTAAACACAACATTGAAGATTAAATACCGTATAGTTTTCACTTTTACCACTAAGCGGATTCTGTTCACACTATTTAATCAAAGTGTTCGTAAACGCCGCAATATAATTAAAACAAAAGTTCGACAACTTGCTGAATTAGCGTGTTACTTTATTGGCAAAGTCTTACTCCCAATACATAAATTGAAATGATAACATCTAAAGTTTCATTCGAAATGATAACTGTGCTTTGAATCAATTAAATTGCTTGAATAAACTATTAGCTTTATATTAGACTTACAAAATGGGTATCTGAACAATAATATAAAATGTTATTACGATTTTTATTGATACTTTTAGTAATGAAAGTTAGAATGAATATTCGATTCGCTTTACTTTGAACAGTTCTTTTTGCTTTCTTGACAGACATTTTGCCTTGCATTGCTAAATTGCTTCGAACGAGCGAAGTGGTTGCGATAAGCGGCTACGAGGTTGTGGATTTAAATGGAGGACAATTGTTTCTACAATAGCAGTAAGGACGTCCTTGCTAATACTGCTCGTAGTTAAATGCATGTCTCTTAAGTCTAATAATTTAAACCGTTAAGTAATGCAGTGCGAGAAATGCATTTTTAATTTAAAAGTTAGTCATGTTCTTTTTAATGAAAAAAAACGTTTCTTTAGCAATTGCTATGATAGGTATATTCTTTACAATGGATGGACATTTTGAACATCGGAGTGCCGTTCTACAAGGAGGTATGCCCCTATTCAAAATGCATATTTTTTAATATTTAGAGCATCGTGCATCAATATGATAAACTGTATAACAAAAAATATATGACATCGTAAAACGATGTTTGTTTTTATTCTTCATATAATGGCTTTCAATAGAGGAAATTAACTTGACCATAAAATCGTTTCATATGTACAACAACCCACATGAGTATTTTTAAGACTGCTTTAGAATCGAGGGCTATATTGTGTCATAAAATATATCTTTCGTTTACCAATCGGTAGCTATAATAAAGTATATATCCCTTAAATAAAATTAGATAAAAAAGAATAGAGCTATGAGACAAACGTGACTGCTTTAGGGCGCCTTCAAATTTGTCGCTAAGCGTCGCGCGGAGGCAGCGCGACTGCAGCGCTGCGGTCGCGCTGTTTTGTTAATTCATAGTAGTGATGTAACGGATATTCGCATTCGCATTCGCGAATATCCGCATATTTTTCAATATTCGCATTCGCATTCGTATTCGCAAAAATTATGCGAATATTTCGCGAATGTTTTTAATAATCAAAAAGGAAATTATTATATGCATGCATGCTTAAGAAATAATAATACAATAGAGTAACACTTAGATATTTTTATTAAATCATACTTCTACATTCTCAATTAAAGTCTCATTCATGAAAAAAGAACTTCAGAGATCTGAGGAAATCTAACACTAATCAGCCTTGTTACAACTATGTAAGGTTTGCATTTATTTAGTAATATATTATTACTTTACTACCATTTTTAAATAAAGTTTACAGTTTCTATTTACTAAAAAACTACACTTTACACAAATTTCTTTATTTACAATATACAATAATTAACAAAATTATTAAACTTCAAATATCTAATGTAAAGTATATAGAAAAAATATACAATTAAAGCCAAAGGTTATAAACCTTTGGCTTTAATTGTATCTTTTTTCATTCCACTTTATTATATATCTGAGGAATTAAATATATTTATAATGATCCTCATATTCATTTTTGTGTTTAGCTTCCAGGTGATTTCTCATAGCACTAGTGGTCCTGCCTTTGCGCGAGTACTTTTTATCACACAACTTGCAATTAACATTTTCAGCATCACATATTGTAAAATAAGTCCAAACTTCGCTGATGTGTGCTTTACTCATGTTTTTATGCCACTTTGTCCCTTAAATATCAGTTAAATTTGCTAAATGACATAGAACTAACCTCAAAACAAAACAAAACTTTTAGAATGAACTTTTTGTGACTAAATTCATTCAATTAACCAATATCGGCTCGGCTATGTTCAATTTAAACATGGTCGACACGAAACGTCAAACCTGTCAAACATTTTAAGCGCGCTTTTTTTTAAATTTTAAAATATTCGTATTCGCATTCGCATTCGCGAATGTTGAAGATAAATATTCGCATTCGCATTCGCATTCGCGAATGTGAACAATCCAACATTCGTTACATCGCTAATTCATAGAGATAAAAAACGCGCGACTGCAGCGCTACGCCCGCGCTGCGTCCCCGCATTCGTTGATCGATCGACTAGTGTTGTTTAGAATACTTTTTCTTTTTAATAGTAACACTAAGAGCAGTGTATTTTCGTCTGAGTTCATCGTAAAACTAAAACACAACGCTACCATTCTCAAACCAAGCGACGGCAGCGCGACCGCAGCGCTGCAGTCGCGCTGCCTCCGCGCGACACTTAGCGGCAAATTTGAAGGCGCCCTAATTGTTTAAATTCCAAATAAATCCTTTTTCTTGGATCAAAATAGGATATCGCTTGGAATCTTTTAAGCCGGGAACTAATGAAAGAACTAATATAGGAAGTTTCGGGTGTCTTTATAACTAAAAAAAACATTTATCATTAATATTAACTTTACATTAAAACATATAATCCATGAACTTAAAACGTCATCATTCATAAGGGACATACTTAGTTAATAAGGCTAAAATTAAAATTTAGCTAACTATTGGTAAAACTTTGCCAAAGTTAAGAATATAAAACTTATTCCAGAATGTATTCTCTAAAATCCTTCGTACATTTATTAAGAAGTCAACTACTTTTTTAATTGTTTGCCACGGACATAAAATGAAAAGAAAAACTTTTTATATAAAAAAAAATATAAACATGCACACAAACAATGAAGTGACCCTGTTCCCGTTTATCTTTTTTGATGCAGTCCTAAAAATAAAAGAATATAGTGCCTTAGGGTCAAATCATACTACTACAGCAGAGTCGAAGCGCATCGAAGCGTCATTCCAAAAACTAAACATATCAAATTCAACCTTAACTCCACGGTATACCGCACACATTACTTCTAAGATTGTGCGCGAAACCAATCAGCGTTTGTCAAGCGCAGACGCGCGCATTCGGGCGCATTCGGAAGAATGCGCGCATATTTTTAAAATCTCCGAAGTAATGTGTACGTTACACTGTGGAGTTAAGGTTGAATTTAATATGTTCAGTTTTGGATCGACGCTTCGATGCGCTTCGACTCTGCTGTAGTATGATTTGACCCTTAGTATCAACGCCGTCTATTATTAAGTACGTATACTTTTCTTATCTTTTTCATATATCTCTCACACATTCAGAAAACTATCTAGTCCCTACTACTACTATAAACATCTAGTCCCAAACTAAGCAGAGCTTGTACTATGGGTACTAAACAAAGGATAAATATACCTAAGACCATTTTTTTTTTCTTGAAATACTTACATAATTTCTACATAGAAAACACCCAGACCAATACAAACAATCATGTTCATGCACATAAAGATTTGCATAAGCGGGAATCTAACCCGAGACTTGCATAGCAGCTATGTAAAATAACAAATACGCCATACTTGTAAAACAAAACATAAGATATTTTTTATCAAGAGCTTGCCTCTACGTTGCAATCTTAAGCTCAGTCGTAATTCAAAGTTAAGAGTGTTCGGGCTCTCTCTGCAGTAATTTAATTTTGTATGAGTGCACTGTAAAATGAAGTTTGTTTAACTTGAGTGGAAAGAAACGTCGATCGTGTGGTTCTTAGTTCAACGGAGAATAAGGGTCATAGCACATACATCAAAACGTAAAGGGATCGTCACCGCTTGGCCTTTCTCCTCGGCGCCCCGGGGCGTCAAACAGCGGAGATGCGATTACGTTATGATTCCGATTAGTGTGCGTTGCAGTAACGAGTTTCATACAAATAATACTGAACGACTCGAGTTAATACGGTGACGATCCCTTTCCGTTTTGATATGTGTGCTACGACCCTAAAATAGAAGCTAAAAGAGGTTTGCTTACTCATATTTTGTAACGAAATATGAAATGCTATAAAATTGTTTATGATTTTTGATAGCTTGTAACTTTGTAGTATCGTTTTATGTGAATTCTAAAATTGAATCTAGGTTAGATACCGATTAGTTATACAGTTTTATTACCTACAAATTTTAATTCTAGATGAGATACCTTTATAAGTTTAAAATTTTGTTCAACAAATCAAGACTATTTCCTTAATAAAAAATTTAAAACAGTGGGAGCATAATGGGAGACGGCGCTTGTCGTCGTTCTTCAACTTTTTACAGTACGTCATATAAAAGTAGATATGAACTATACACCAAAACTGTTTATTTTTATGATCCTTTGTTCTTGAAGTAAATGAAACACTCTGTTTACTTAGCGACACCAGTTTATGTTTATATGTATACGACAAGGGGGGAACCTAATTTTTTAATAGAAACCAAAATGTGAAAAGTGCCCGTGGCTCTTGAATGAATCATACTTATAAAGAGGTACGGACTTTGCCCGCAGATACAATTCGAGGTAGACTGGTTAAAATCGGACTGTATATTCAAATATACTAGAGGTACTCCATATTAATTGATTGTTCCTTCAAGAAATCAATTTGTATTTATTTCTTAATCTATTTTATACATATTTTAAATCTCATATTGTTAAGTCGAAAACATTATAAGGCTACTGATCTTAAGCGCAATTAGATACAGTTCAAAAACGGCTACAACGAAGGGACTAAAGCCCGATTTACACATCGACAAGTACAGTAGCGAGTTAAGTAGTAAGTTGTTGATTAAATTGATTTAAATAGATCTCCATCCTATTTTTTGGCAAGTTAAGTTGGCGAGACGCGAGAGAGGGGGCTACTTCGTACTTAACTCGCCAAAAAATAGGATGGAGATCTATTTAAATCAACTTAATCTTAAAATACTACTTAACTCGCCACTGTACTTGTCGATGTGTAAATCGGGCATTAGGGAGGATGTACCCTTTCCACCGACGCCAGCGTCATACAGATCTTACCAAGTGTTTCTTCACACTACACTTGACTGTAATCGTTTGACGCAGACAAGTCGAAATATGTTGGAGTTCCGTTTACTATTTTCCGCTTCTTGATTTTCGTGTCTACCACAGAAATGTATTATATGTATGTATTTACATATAATACTATTTGTGTAATGTATTTACAAAAAAAAAGTATATAAGAATTAATATCCGTTGTTCTGTTACCCATAACACAAGCAGGTTAAGCCTGGCTTACTTTTGGAACAGATGGCGCTGTGTAGAGATGTCCGTGAATATAAAAAAAAAATGTTCAGATATCTGTGGTGTCTACTATGATTTTGCTTTTTCATGCATTTGCCAATCGACAATCTCTTGCTCATATTAACTTTAAAACTTTCGTGTTTCATTTAATATAATTAATAGATATACGAAGTGTTCTTACTCATCAGTTTAAGTTTAATATTGATCTTTTATTATTATATTCACGGGTATTAAGGCGAACAGGTAATACCCGTGAATATAATAATAATAAATGAAACGCGAAAGTTTTAAAGTTAATAATACCTACTGATCTTATTATGTTCTTCTTCACACTAGCCTTTAATGTTTTTTTTTGGACGCAGACACCAATCGAAATATTGTGATCTGCTTCTCCGTCAGTCGATGTTGCCTTTTAGTTCATACATTTAGCTCTTCTTTAAAGTTAAGCAATAAACCAGAAAAGAGATCATGAAAATAGAAAACGTATCATTATTTCTTTAAACTTTAAATACAGTACGTGATTACGTTCCGTAGCAGGAAGTTAATGGCAAACACACGGTCACATAAGGCCGTTGACACTTAATACGATGTTATATGGAAACAACGTTTTTATATACAATGCAGTAAGTTATTACTTATTGTACGATTGTTATAAAAACACGGAAGAATTAGTCATCAACGTGTACCTACTTTAAACTAAAATAAGAGGATTTAAATTTTGTATTAAAATACGGCGTGTCCTAGATATGCGTGGAATAGTTCGGATAGGGTCGAAGTTCATCCTGGAGGGTCCCCGAAAAGGAGGAGAAGAAGATAAGAAGATACTATAAAAATAGGGGATTGTTGAACATTTGCCAGACAGTTAAAATGGGACTCCTACAGAGTCAGAGGGAAACTTCCCCATGCTGGCCAGACGGATTGGTAGCTACAGGTTTTGTATGTCAAGCTTTTCTTCTTTTAAAGATAACTCTAGGAATTTTCCTTAAGACAAGATAGGGTGTTTATGACCTATGGTATAAGAATAATCCTACTAATATTATAAATGTGAAAGTTTGTGAGGATGGATAGATGGATGTTTGTTACTCTTTCACGCAAAGACTATTGAATGGATTTTGATGAAGTTAAGTTTCCACATATCCATAGCTTTTAATGTATAAGATAATATAGAACAAATACAACCTAACAAAACACAGACACGTGTTTCACCGCTTCACGGAGCATCCTCCTCGTCAACTAACAATATCTTTTGAACGTAACGTGCAACGCGTTTGTCATTGAAACACGTCACTCTATTAGACTGTTCTATAATCTAACTTGAGTTTTAAACGGAAAATACTGTTTTCTTCTTCTTTTTGTTCTACTAGCTGATGCCCGCGGCTTCACCCTGTTGTATAGGTAGTTTAAATGTTATAAGACCCTAAACTACCTATATTCTAAATTATATCAAAATCCATTCAGTAGTTTTTGCGTGAAAGAGTACCAAACATCCATCCATCCTCACAAACTTTCGCATTTAATATTAGTAAGATAATACACAGAATGTTAAATAAGGATAATAACCTAACTAATGCTATAGATTTAACCCGAGTCCATTCTTTTAAATAGACAAAGGAATGTTGACGTTATATTCACAAATAGCTTATTGCGCTTACTCTAAGGAAAATTCCCGTAGGTATTGTCTATCTAGTATAGCATTTTACCGACCAGTGGACTGAAGATCTGCTAAAGGTTGGATGAAACCTATGGATAAGGGAGTCACAGGTAGTGTTGGACGGGACTCGAGTTCTTTAAGTCGTAATTTAGGGACTGGACTCGATTTTTGGAGACTGGACTCATAAATGAGAGCTCAAGCCTTTTGTCAGTGACAAGACTTACGAGTCCTCTCACTAGTCACAGGTCATAGGAAGGTCGATAGGTGTGTAGGAGGCTTATGTCCAGCAGTGGATGTCTTTTAGTTGAGAATAATAATATTCTGATTCTTCGAGCAGTGACACTAGATCACTTTTTTCATCAGTAGCTTCAACTTGCCCCTCATATTTAACGAGAAGGGCATCTTCCCTTTCTTCTAGTACGTCCAACAGTGTTGTACAAGAAGTCATTACTGACTTAGAACTTGTACCCACCTCGGACTTGCCGACAAAGCGTAGACGATGGACAGCAGAAATGAACCAATTTATGGGTCATTCTAAGTTAAGAGGTAATTCGTTGTATGAAATGGCGGCACGGTTTTTTTTTATATATTTTTACTTAAGTATACATTTTTTAAATGTAAACTGCTACGTTTAAAACGTTTACAAAGTGGCCAGACAATTTGTTGGTTTTATTTCGTTTTATAAGTGACCAGGGGAAATACTCAACACAGGGGAGAGACTAGGTGTACAGGGGAGGATACTTTATGAACAGGGAAGAGATAAACAAGGTTATTTTTAAGAATCGTCTTTATTTATTTCATTATGAATGATTTATAATCAGACTTTTCATTTCCTTGCAGTCTTTTTTGTCTATAAAATTAAATGTTTCCTATGAAAATCAATAACAAAAAGAAACAAAAACATTTTCTTTTGAGTAACATTATAAACTTAAAAAATATTTATTTTTCTTGTCTATCAAAACAAAACTACCTAAGTA
The DNA here is from genome assembly GCA_905475405.1 of Schrankia costaestrigalis. Classification (NCBI taxonomy): domain Eukaryota; kingdom Metazoa; phylum Arthropoda; class Insecta; order Lepidoptera; family Erebidae; genus Schrankia; species Schrankia costaestrigalis. The sequence continues at coordinate 7,688,240 of FR997843.1, read as the reverse complement.
TAGGTGTATATACCTTAATACCCGTGTAGATATTAATAATAAGTGATAATGAAACACGAAAGTTTTAAAGTTATATAACTTTACTATTAATAGGCAATAATTAAATAAAAAGAAACAAAAACTAAAAATACTCTTTTAAATACTCTTACGACTTCAGGGGATATTAAAGGCGACCAACACCTATGAGTTTTATTAGTTGACCGTGAAATGTCAACAGGTACACGTCCCCAGAATATTCAAGCAATAAAACTTCCCAGAAATGGACACAAGATCAGAAGTAGCGGCTCAAGCAGTTACACTGTTGGAACAAGGCATGAGTAAACGACAAGTGGCTCGTACTCTGAATATAAGCCAGTCAATGGAGTAAGAACAAGCCAAAGGTACCAAGAGACTGGTGGCTTTGATCAAAGAAGAGGTCCAGGTAGAAAAGGATCCACTTCAAAAAGAGACGATCTTTTCATCGTTAGTACTTCACTGCGAAATTGTTCACTCGACGGGGTTCAAATCCAACGGGAGCCCCGATAAACGCGTAGACTAACTGTCAGTTCTCGCACTGTGAGTAGAAGACTCAGGGTAGCTGGTAACCCTGATTCCAAAAAGACCAGCAACAGGTTCCAAATCGACTTCAGACTACAGCGCATCGAGCAGCTCGTATTCGTTTTGCGAGAGAACACGTCGATTGGACGGAAGATCAGTGGCGCTCTGTTTTCTTCTCCGATGAAAACAGAGTATGTCTGCATGGTAGTGACAGAAGAAGAAGAGTGTATAGAAGGCCAGGAGAGTGATACTCACAATGCTGTTGCGTATGGAGGTGGCTCCTGCATGGTGCGGGCTAGTATTTTTTTGATAGAAAAAATCGACTTGGTTTTCATTGAAACCGGCCGCCATGTGAGGGGATTGACTGCAGATCGGTACATTGAAGAAATCCTGGGGGACCACGTCGTTCCATATTTATGCTGGTTTTGTTGGTGACAACTTTGTCCTAATCCAAGATAATGCCTTTTATGTTAGCATGTTTTGTGGATAATCCAAAGTACCCAATTGAAAATGACGAGAGTCACAGAAGCAGCTCAAACTTTTCAATATTAGGCAATACGCAACCGGTAACTTGGTGAACCTTTAGTATTCCTGAAAAAGTCTCTAAATCTTTAGTAGATCCCAATTTTTTCGTTATGTCGGTATTATTTTCTGTAAAAAAAAACTTAATTTCGTATTTTAAAGCTATGATAAGCATAACGCCAAGTAAAGGCGTAAAGAAAACTAGAAGTATTAATGGAAACGCGTAAAATGTATCTCCCCTGGATATTAAGTATCTCCCCTGTCATCAAAAGAGCCAGGGGAAATACGCCAGGGGAGATATATTTTCGATAGAAATCTAAATTAGCCGTAAAAGTATTTCACGCACGTGATTCACACTCAAACGTAACAATGTATACACTATTTGTAATAAATATTTAAGTATATGTTGGTATTTTAACAAAAAATGGCAATGGAAAACTTACCAGGGGAAAGACTGCATTCACTAAACATTTCTGCACCCAGCTAGTGGCGTGATCGAAATGGCCGGCAATAAGGCGGCGCAGTTGCTTATGCGCCGCTTGCTGGTAACTTTACGTTACACACTATGCATTCATGGTCACAACTTCTGCAGACTAGGAAAGCAGAACTGATTTTTGAACGAAAACAAAAGACCAGGGGACGAGACACGAAACACGGTGAACAAATTTCGGTGTTCATATTTTTTTTAAAGAATTGGAATAAAAGCACTTTTACTTGTAGGATACTATTACTAAGTTTACTGTCCTTGTAAAATTAAATAATTTAAAATAATTATTGAATTTTAATACATTCATAATTACTGATTTACAAATAAAGTCGGTTATGGGACAGACCAGGGGAGAGACATTTTTCACATATTAGAGCTTATTGTGACTAAATTACGTACATTTCTGCAATAAATTTTAGTGACCACGTAGGAAGCATTTAGTTTTAAGTAATAAATAAGTTATTTATAAAGTTTATTGAAAAAAATATATATTTTTTGTCGTTGCCGTCGAAAGTACTTCTTAACTTAGAATAACCCTTATACTACGCACTTATCTACAACTAACAGCACTAGAAACTGATACTAAAACATACGTTGAACCTTTACATATAAAATTTATAGAAAAATATCCCAACATGGACGTAAGTCGTCAAAGAGTAGGTGATCAACGCCGAGCAATTATAAATAGTAAATTATTACCGCAAACAGTCATAGACCAAATATACAATGAAGTTAAGGAAAATTTAGGAAAACATACTGAAGAAACACATTCATCTTCATTACAAGTTAATGATAATATGTCTCACACACCATCCACCCAACATAGCACACAATACTCACCACACACGTCGAATACACTACACTCATCAATCAATAGAGATCGCCGAATGCGATGGACCACAGAGCATAATGAATTCATAATGCGAACGTATTATGAAGTAACAAACCTAGGTACTAATCAAACTGCATACAGAAAACTACTGCATGAACGCTTTATTAGTAATTTCCCTTCACTTTCTTTTATTACCGAACAACGCATAGCAGATCAAAGGAGAGTAATAGTACTCAACAAATACTTAAGCATAGATAGACTAGACCACATTAAAAAAGAAGTAGCAGAAAAGTTACAAGTAGGAAACAACACTTCCCTCAATATCTCAACAGAACAACCTATACCAAATCACAGCGAAACTAACCAAATACAGGACACACACATCGATAGTATTAGAACAATAGAAAACGAAACACTAAACCTAACCACAAACACAGAAACACAAGTACAAATAGACGAAACGTTTCACCAAGCAACACAATTTTTCGAAAATTCCGACCCAACATCTAGATCCTATATCCCTAAACAAAAAGCAACAAAGAAACTTGCAACCATTGTTAATTACATTAATGAAACAGTACTCCCAAAATATGTTACCCAAGAAACTAGTTTTGATTCTCTACAAACTGCAATTTACTGTGCGGCCTGGACAGCAGCTAAAATTAATGGCACAAAACTATCACTGCAAGTAGACAAAAATCAAAAAGAAAAGCTGAAACATAAACCCAGATGGCAAATACGGTTAGAGAAAAAGCTTTGTGATCTAAGAACTAAAATAGGTCGACTAACACAATTCCAGAATGGTAATAGAAGTAGGAATGTAGTTAAACATACTAATACTATTATTGAACAGTACAAAATACATACTACACACGAAGAACCAAACACACAAATCATTCACACATTAGACACACTTAAACAAAAATTAGCTGTAGTAACAGGCAGACTCCAAAGGTATAAGGCTTGCACATTAAGAAAACAACAAAACACTCAATTTATGCACAATGAAAAACTCTTCTATCGTAATGTTAAACAAGAAACCACTAACATCCATAGCAACCATTCGAACACCAATGAACAGAATGTACCAACTTCTGAAAATTTGCACGATTTCTGGGCAAATATATGGTCAACACCTATTCAACACAGTAGTGAGGCTGAATGGATTCAAACTGAATGTAGAAACAGCAATACTACTATACAAAGCATGACATTTGAACATATTACGCCAGAAATATTTTTAAATGTAATCCATAATATACACAACTGGAAATCTCCTGGATCAGACAATATACATAGCTACTGGTATAAGAAGTTCACAACAATCCATAGTCATCTACTTAGTCATATAAACACATTTGTCGAAGAACCCAAATTAATCCCAACTTATTTAACTATCGGAAAAACTTATATGATTCCTAAAGATAATGAGAACCTAGCTGACCCTTCCAAATACAGACCAATTACATGCTTACAGACCTTATATAAAATTATCACATCCTGTTTATCGCAATTAGTTTATCAACATGTTAGTTCAAATAATATTCTAGCCGAGCAGCAAAAAGGCTGCAAAAAATATAGCCAAGGCTGTAAGGAACAATTAATAATAGATTCTGTTATACTCAATCAAGTTCAAAAATCCAAATCAGATCTTTTTAGTATGTATATAGATTACAAAAAAGCCTATGATTCAGTGCCTCATTCTTGGTTAATACACGTTTTAGAATTATATAAAATACACCCAAAACTAATAGTGTTTTTAAAATCACTCATGTCGAAATGGGCGACTGTACTAACATTAAATACACCATCAAAAACAATCGAAACAAACCCTATAAAAATACAGAGAGGCATCTTTCAGGGAGATGCACTTAGTCCATTATGGTTCTGCCTTGCTTTAAACCCGCTCTCAAATATTCTAAATTCAACATCACTCGGATATAGTTTTAAAGATATAGTGCCTGACGAACAAAACATAGCACAGAATAATGTGGTGAGTCATCTGCTTTACATGGATGACATAAAACTATATGCAAAGACCGAAACTGAATTAAACGAATTAGCTCGCTTAACGGAACAATTCACTAACGATATAAAAATGGAGTTTGGCATCGACAAATGTAAAATAAATTCAATTAAAGCAGGACAGAACTATCAACACCATTATGTTTTGAATACAGGTGAACACATAAATCCACTCGATGAATATAGTTCCTACAAATATCTAGGGTATAATCAATCACTTCAAATTCAACATAAAAATATCAAACAAACACTCACCCAACAATTTCAACATAGACTCAACACTATTTTAAAAACACAACTTAACGCTATAAATACAGTTAAAGCCATAAATACATTTGTAATCCCACTTCTCACTTATTCTTTTGGTGTAATAAGATGGACCAAGACGGAGCTTAAAAATCTTCAAAGAAAGATCAATACCACTATGACCAAATTTCGAAAAAATCACCCCCGGTCATCAGTACACAGACTAACATTACCCAGAAGCGAAGGAGGAAGAGGGATTATTGATATTTCTAATTTACACAACCGGCAAATATCTGGGCTTAGGAAATATTTCTTTGCCAAAAGCCAATCATCCGCCCTACACAAATACACAGCACACAACGACCATAAATTTACTCCACTGAATCTTAAAAACCCGACACTTCAAATAAATGAGCAACTCATAGACGACAAAACAAAAATAGATGACTGGACAAACAAATCCTTACACGGGAGACATCGTCACGATTTATGCCAACAAAACGTTGATAAAGAAGCGTCAAACGCGTGGTTAAGTCGTGGTGAATTATTCCCAGAGACCGAGGGATTTATAATAGCAATACAGGACCAGGTCATTGAAACAAAAAATTATAGAAAGTACATAATAAAAAATTTACTTTCCGACACTTGCAGAAAATGTAGTAGTGCTTCCGAGACAATTCAACATATAACAGGCGCATGTAAATCAATAGCACAAACAGACTACAAACACAGACACGATCAGGTAGCCAATATTATACATCAAAAACTCGCACAGCAATATAACTTCATTGACACGCTTACACCATACTACAAATATAATCCTGAAACTGTACTAGATAACTCTACAACAAAGCTATATTACGATAGAGCCATCCTTACCGATCGCACAATTCATTTCAATAGACCTGATATTACGTTAATCAACAAAGTAACAAGAACAGGATATCTTATAGACATTGCCGTTCCAAATACACACAACTTACAGACAACAATAGCAGAAAAATTAACAAAATACATAGAACTCAAAGACGAAATAACACGCTTGTGGAACCTGCAAAAGGTAACAATAGTACCAATAGTAATATCTACAACAGGGGTTATCCCAAAACAACTACACCAATCCATCAAGACTATAGAATTACCTACAAATACGTACAATCTGTTACAAAAGGCAGTAATACTCAATACGTGCAGGATAGTAAGAAAATTCTTGCAATGCGATTCAGACACTACACCCAACGCACATAACATTACTCACACAACAACTACTGTAAATTCTTAAAGCTAAATTTAAATGCTAAGGTGAACTTGGCTTAGGCCCGTCGCTTTAGTTTTTACCGGGAAACCGAGGAAACATAGATTTCAATTTAAATAATAATAATAATAATAATAAGCCCGCAGGGGCAGCTTGTGGCGAGCTGTTGGTGAGTGGCGACACCACGGACCCTGATTCCTTGATGGCCTGGCTTACCTTCATTGGTCGGCCAGGACTGGAATACGCAAGAGCGGATCCTATGCTCCAAGCTGGAAGTGTAAAATGTCATAACGCCGGGGGCCCTTGAACGGTTGACCGGAATTTGGCGCCCCGCAGACTCACCTCTCCGCAGCTTCTAGCCTCTCTACGAGATGTTGCTCCATTGTCGCACTGTACGTGCGGCCGTTTTGTGGGGCCCACTCAACGAGGTGGCAAGTCACTACCTGTCTTTTTATAATATAGAGACTGATTATCACGACAGGTATCCGGTAGTCTCCTTCCATAGCCCAATAACTTATCCACCGAACATTCTCATCCATAGACTATTATTTAAATTTCCATCGCATCCTTAGAGATGCACTACAATAGTTTTTGCACTCGGCAGGGACCATCTCTGGATGTATCATATTGTGCGTTCAGAGATGGTATCTGCCCTGTGTATCCATTACCAGATTAAATATCTCTTAAAGGGCCTCTTCGTCTTGGCTTCGGCCCGATGTATGCCTTCCAAAGAACCGGGTCTCCAATAGACCCGAGTATTATGGAAAAGAGAAACATAATAATATATGCCCGCAGGGGCAGCTTGTGGCGAGCTGTTGGTGAGTGGCGACACCACGGACCCTGATTCCTTGATGGCCTGGCTTACCTTCATTGGTCGGCCAGGACTGGAATACGCAAGAGCGGATCCTTTGCTCCAAGCTGGAAGTGTAAAATGTCATAACGCCGGGGGCCCTTGAACGGTTGACCGGAATTTGGCGCCCCGCAGACTCACCTCTCCGCAGCTTCTAGCCTCTCTACGAGATGTTGCTCCATTGTCGCACTGTACGTGCGGCCGTTTTGTGGGGCCCACTCAACGAGGTGGCAAGTCACTACCTGTCTTTTTATAATATAGAGACTGATTATCACGACAGGTATCCGGTAGTCTCCTTCCATAGCCCAATAACTTATCCACCGAACATACTCATCCATAGACTATTATTTAAATTTCCATCGCATCCTTAGAGATGCACTACAATAGTTTTTGCACTCGGCAGGGACCATCTCTGGATGTATCATATTGTGCGTTCAGAGATAGTATCTGCCCTGTGTATCCATTACCAGATTAAATATCTCTTAAAGGGCCTCTTCGTCTTGGCTTCGGCCCGATGTATGCCTTCCAAAGAACCGGGTCTCCAATAGACCCGAGTATTATGGAAAAGAATAACAATATTTTCAGTTATTCATAGCAATTTTAAATTCAACAATTCAAATCTTTGGCGCGTGTTGGCAGAGGCCTAGCAGTGGACTGCAATAAGCGAGTTGATGATGATAGCAAGAAAAATATTTAATTGAATGGCCAAAAACGAAAATCACAATGCACAAAAAAATGTTTTAACAAAAAAGACCGCGAAGAAAAAGTCAAATAAAACTGAGTGATAAAAATGTCAACTTTATTGTGTGCGTGTAAAAACAAAACAGATGAAAGGGAAAGAGATCCTTTCTCATCAGATCTTTAAACGTAACAGCGTATATAAAATCTTAGACGACACACTATTTAGCCTGTCTTGGTTTTTGCTGGCGTTTTTTTGCTTAACAAATGGAGATTGTGTGCAAGATAATGAATGCTTTTTCCAACTGAGAGGACTTTTTCACACCGAAACTAGATATTTATGTCTGTAAGAAAAAGTAAGATGGTTTTGATATTTTTTTTAAGAAACAAATTATTATTATTGTCAAAAAATGAAAATCTGAATAAATGCAAATCTTTGTGTGCATGTAAATGGTTGTTTGCATTGGTCTAGGGGCCAGATTCAGAGACCGCACTTTGTCTTTACTTTAGCAAAGTCTAGTTATTATCTCTGAATTTGAACAACATTAAAGTAATTTTTCGCATGAAAAAGTTTACTTTCATTATCAAAGTGCGGTCTCTGAATCTGGCCCTAAGTGTTTTCTATGTATAATATGTATGTATTTACAAAAAAAAATTATTTAAGTAAGTATGTTTATCCGTTTCCGTAAAGATACCTAAGATATATCATAATGCTGTGTCTTTTCCTAAAGAAACCTATATAATGTATTTATTTATTTTATTAGTTAGAAACACGTGTAAGGCATTCGTGCACGTTAGTAACTGACCGTGGTTACAATTTTAGTTCAAAGAATATAATATATATACATACTTGGAATATAATTATTACTTTATGTAAGCACATGGTATATTGAATCTACAACTGAGTAAAGATATGAAAATTCCACACAAAAGTAAGTACATCAAATATGTTTTATAAAATATACCTTAAAGTATATTTGATAAAACATATCATTTGGTTTGAGTATTCAGTGTTATTATTATTGAGTTTGAAACCAACAATCAAAAATGTATTGTAAGTACAAAATGTATGAATTTTTTTTAAATTTTGTTTTTTAAATATTCGTCACAAATTCACATAACGCCACCTAGTCCCAAACTAAGCAAAAGACAACGGATAACCATACTGAAATACTTTTTTTAATACTTTTTGACGACCTCTATGGCGTAGTGGTTATATAACATGACTGCTACGCAGAGGTCACGAGCATCTTTGTGTGCATGAACATGATTGTTTACATTGGTCTGGGTGTTTTTTATGTATAATATGTATGTATTTACAAAAAAAAGTATTTAAATATGTTTATCCGTTGTCTAGTGTCCATACTACAACCTCTGCTTAGTTTGGGACTGGATGACGTTGTGTAAATGTGTGAGGATTAAAAAAAATTTGATTGTTATAGAATTTAGCTAAAACAACTTTCACAACACACGAGCAGAGGTGATAAAATTAGGTATTCTTAAGTCGTTACCACAACGATTAACCAATTAATACGAGATAATGTTGACAAATATTAATTTGTATAGCCATTATCACCTTGTTTAATTCAGATAGAACGTGATTCCCATGCACTTTAAAACTCTTTTATTCTTATCGCTACATGATTTTTTTCATACACGTGTTTCGTGAAATTGCCGCTCTCGTTTTCACAATATACATATTTATAAATTTCTTGATTGCTCAATATTTTTAGATACTATTAATTATGTTAGTAGCATATCTTCCGTGGAATGTATTAGTAAAATAGTTTGTCATTTTTCTAAATGAAGCAAAAAGATGGCAAATGATTTTTGAATTTTAAGTTGTTTTTGCAAGTTGGCAATATTTGGAGGAATCCGTTATAATGTTCATCAGCGGACGTCCATTAGAGCTGATATGATGGTGATGAACTTGTTTTATTCAGTCTTGGCCTCCTTCATTGATGCAGGGATCACTTTGCCTATCTATACTAATAATGCTTGACGCTTGCTTGGCTTGACTTGGGAACTTGGAATGCTTTAGGGTTTTATGACAACTACTATTTATTTTTATTTTTCTTATTGTAAAGCGGCGGCCACGTGTACGACCCTCACGTCTCGTAAATGTTAATTATATTTTAATTTATACAAAAAAGCCAAATAATACAGAATTATTAACACAAAAACAAATACATATAGGGGAAGTCAGCTCAAAGTGGCCATAGAAGGCAAAGCGGCCACGATATTTTATTCGAATATTTTAAACTATAGCGCGACGTTGCCATTCCGCACGCTTACTACACCTCCTGCCCCGCGCCGATCAGTCATCCGGTAGCGGTGAGACTGAGCGCGCGTCTCCTGTGACGAAAAATACGTCACCGCGTGTTTTTTTAAAATAGTACAAAGTAAGTATAACTTGTTTTGGTCCAACCTCTTATAATTTAACTGCTTCCATTACACGTGTATTGCTACTTATCTATTTGGCTTTGGTTCGATAGTACTGGCTTTGAAATATACTGAGTGATGTGGGTGCAGTTAACTTTTATCACAAAATGGCCGATAAAGGCAAAGCGGCCTGGGCAAAACGGCCAACTGACCGCTTTGCCCTCGTATTACTTTATTATGATTTGATAGTTAATGCTCAATTATTTTGTTTAGATGGTTAACAATTACAAACGCAAAACTACCCAGGCCTCGTGGGATGAAGCTATGATGGCCCGAGCAATTAAAGACGTTAATGAAAAGCGTGGCTCAGTAAAATGTATTGCAATAAAATACGGTATCCCTCGTACCACACTTAGACGACACCTGCAAACAGGATCAGCTATAAAGAAACTTGGCAGATTCACAACAGTCTTTACTCCAGAACAAGAAGATGAGCTCCTAGAGTACACGTTCCATATGGACAATCTGTTTTTTGGGCTTTCAAAGGAAGATTTCTTACAGCTTGTGTTTCAATACGCTGAAGCTAACCACATTCCACATCCTTTTAAGAACCAAACCGCTGGACACGATTTTTATAAAGGATTTATAACACGTCATCCCACTTTGACCTTGAGAAGACCAGAACCCACGTCAATCGCCAGAGCTCGGGGCTTTAACAAACCACAGGTGTATCGCTTTTTTGATCTGCTGGAAACCGAAATTGAAAAGCATAAAATTGACGCATTCCATATATATAATATGGACGAGACAGGAGTGCAAACCTCTTCTAACAAACCTCCAAGGGTTTTAACAAAGCTGGGCAAAAAACAAGTGGGTCACATCGCCAGTACCGAGCGAGGCAGAACAACAACAGTTATTTGCTGTTGTAATGCTGCGGGGTCCTTTATACCCCCTTTAATGATATTTGCAAGGAAAAGAATGGCACCGAACTTACTAGATGGAGCACCACCGGGCACTCAAGCAACTGTCAGTGATAATGGCTGGACCAATGGCGCTGTGTTCTTGGAGTGGCTTCGTTTTTTTATAGACACAGTCCGGCCAACAGCAGAGAAAAAAGTATTGCTCGTCATGGACAATCATGAATCTCATAAGTACTTGCCAGCTCTAGAACTCGCCTCCAAGAATCATGTTATATTTTTGTCACTGGCACCACATACTACACACCGTATGCAGCCACTAGATTGTTGTGTGTATGGGCCATTAAAAACATATTTTGAGCGAAGTGTGGCCACATTCCAAAAAGCTCATGTGGGTCGGATAATCAACCAAAAAGATGTGGCTGGCTTATTTGGAACTGCCTATTTGCGAGCGGCAACAGCCCAGAATGCAGTGAGTGGCTTCGCAAAAACTGGCCTGTGGCCGCCAAATAGATTTGTTTTTGATGATGCTGATTTCTTACCAGCAACAACCATGGAGAATCCGCCTGTTGTAGAAAACCCAACGCAATCTGGTAATCAAGAGCAAAGACAGACATTGCCAGTAGATGAAGACCCCTCAAGAACACCGTCTCCTTCGATTATTGATCAATTAATAATAGATAGAAATTATTCCAATGTATTATCTGGTTCGGTTATCGAACAATTTTTGAGTAATGAGCCGTGTACAATAGTGACTGGCTCTCAAAACCCACCAATTTCCCCTTCATCAGCTGAAAGACCTGGTTCGTCTATTCTTGATTCCCTAATGCTCAATACCGTCAGAGCAATTACTCCTAACGCTACAGTGAATTCAAAGGGACTCACAGCGCCAATAATTAGATCTTCACCAGTCAAAAATTCTTTGCCAGATAATGCATGTTACGTTAGCCCCATGGCAATAAAACCTTTGCCAAAAATGAAACCAAATATAACCACTCGACGAAGGAAAACTCAGCGGGCTGAAATTTTAACAAGCACCCCCATTAAGGACGAGCAAAGGGATAAATTAACGAAAAAGAATAAAACAGATGCTAATAAGAAGAAAAGAGTAGTGAAGAATATGGGAAATTTGTTTGAAAAGCCAGGGTCATCCGGAACGCAAAAAAGAGCTAAATCTCGTACAAATACTAAAAGAGATAGGAATAATACACAAAAAACCAGCGATAATGTCACAAACCACAATTATTTTTGCCTGATTTGTTTGGAGCCATATGAAGACCCACCCGTAGAAGACTGGATTCGCTGTGATGACTGTCAGTTATGGGCTCATGAATCGTGTACGACATACTCCGGAACTGGAGCTTATTACTGTGATAATTGTCAAGAAATCTGATCTCTATTGTTTTAATTTAACTTTAATTGCTTTATAAAAAAAAAAGAATAATTGTAATGAAAAATATTAAGACTGCTGAAAGACTAAATAGTTAATAGAAGTAACTGTAATTTGTTTTTTGATTAATAAACATGTCAAGCATCAACCTAATAATAATTATTAAGTTTAAAAGAAGTTTAATACATGTTAAGTTAAGTTAAAATACTTTTAAGACTGATTATGACCAAACAGGTAGAAAATGTTGATTATATTACTAAAAAAATGTTTAATAATAATAAAGAATGCTTTACTTTATTCTTTTGGGACTTTATTTTTTGTACCACGATATATTTAAACAGTAAGAAACTATATCAGAGTATTTTGCGGGGTGGCCACTCTGCCCTTACCCCCATGGCCGCTTTGGGCGACCTCTCGGGCAAAGCGGTTTTTAGACAAGTTTTTTTAATCTACAAATCTTAAGCTTATATTCAAATTTGTACGAAGTTTGGATTACAAATTACAAAAATTAATGAATTTTCAACCTATTACTATAAAATTATTTTCAAAAATATATCGTTTTATAAGTTTTTTTTTGCCTCAAAGTTAAGGTGGCCGCTTTGAGCTGACCTCCCCTATGTGAGTATTTTACTATTTTTATCTTAAATCGTAAAATGTTAGAGTTTCTGCTTACATAGTAGAAATGTTAGATACTTTCAAATCTGTCAGTAAATGTTCGCTGTTCGAGCGAGAGTCATCCCCACAGACCGCTTAACGCACGGTCCCGGAGAGTTGATCTCGATTTCGACATAACCGTTTAGTCGCTTTTTAGTACTCCCATGAGAATGTAAAGGACAAGCTTGAAATAGTTAAGGGTAGTCGTTGCATTTATAAAAATATTTTTTTTTATAATATGTGCAGATCGTATAGTGGTAGAAAATTTGCATGCTACTAAAATGGTATAATTTGAATATGGCGTTGTAGTTAGGTTTTATGTTACTAATGGTATGATGAGATAGAGTGATTACACCATGAGATTGAGAGTAATCCATCCATATCAGCATATGGACGTCCACTGCAGGACATAGGCTTCCTCCAAAAGTTATACTTTTTCATAATAATTATTACTTATACAACATGAACAATGTCATGAATTAGATAGTCCCGCTTTCCATAAAACAATTTTACACCAAGCAAACACGCACGCGACCTAACCTTTGTTGAATTCCAATAAGCATATTCATTAAGTATTATATAAAAACCAAACATAATCAAAGAACATAACAATAGAAAGTATGTAAGAAGCCTTCATCTCTCTTCTAATGTCAACTTCAGATAATGGATCTTTGTGGAGTTGGGAAATTTTACTTCAATTAGCTCTGTAGGTTGGAAACTCGCAAATAAGGGTTAATTGACAAAACAAAATATTCTTTAGAAGGAACCCTCCTTCTATTCAATGATGAAGGTGTTTTAAACGTCTCTAAACAATTCCTCTGAAGTTAAAGATAAAGAAAATTATTTTATTGTTTGAGAATGTTCAAGGACGTCTGTAATGTTATTTAAAACTAAAGTTACGAAAATTATTTTTTTTTAAATATAATTATGAAATTATTAAATTCTACTTAAATTAACTTAGTCAATTAACAGTTCAATGTAATTAGGAGTCTGAAATAAACACTAGTGCTATTAAATAAAAAAAAATCAAAAAATAATTAAACGCCACGGTCAAAACCGTTTAGGTTCACCAGAGGTCACAACGCTAGGTATGTCATTATTATGTATGATACTCAGGTATACATTTAACGAAGTTTTTTAGGCTACAGTAGGTCACAATGGAACGGATAGATTTACATACATACAAATAACAAAAAACGAAATACATTATCTTCCTTCTGGGTCAACCGGATGAGCTTTACCTATGTTACTATATGAATAATTTGTTTAACAAACAAAAACATTTAGTCTTAACTTCCCGTTTTTGGAACACTAAGACTTATCCTTCTTCAAAGTTCTGTGACGACCTCTGTGGCGTAGTGGTTTGACATGATACTACGCAGAGGTCTCGGGTTCGATTCCCGCTCAATGTAAATCTTTGTGTGCATGAACATGATTGTTTGCATTGGTCTGAGTGTTTTTATGTACATATAATAAGTATGTATGTATTTAGAAAAAATAAGAAGTTGTCTAGTACCCATAGTACAAGCTCTGCTTAGTTTGGGACTAGATGACGTTGTGTGAATGTGTAAAAAAAAGGAGGTTGAAAGAGAGCAATAATTTCAAGGTAAGTAGCGACCTGGCTGTACCCTGGCATTTCCGGAGTCTATGAGCGGCGGTTACCACCTGAGGTAGGCCGGTAGCGCAAAAATAAATGTTTTTGAAATTAATTTAAAAATCTCCACTTTTTATTTAACATTCCTTTCTTTTAACAAACAAAAACCTTGTTGAGTACCACGAAATTTATGAAGATCCGGTGTATTTTAAATATTCAAGGAGGTTCATCTCGGAGTAGCTACAGTTCCTCCGCGGTCCAAATTATATTTAAACGTAAACTAAGCTGGCGGGCTACATATTTAACGGGCGAAGTCGTATTATGAATGGAAGCTTCTCGACTATGTAAGTACTTGAATAAATATAACAATTGTTTAGTATTTTGCTTTGCGTTGCAAAAACATTAAGGCTATTATTTCACTTTGTAATACAAAGATTTCTCCGTGTGGTATCGGAGTAAGAATACAATATGTATGTCACGACCCCATCTCACCCCATGCGTGTCGTAAAAACCGACTAAGCAACTATCTGTGAATGTTATCTGTACGAAATAAAAAGAAGGAAAACTTGATATTAAACCCTATACCAATCCGACAGGACAGCGTGGTATTAGTAGGCCAAGTATCCCTCCTTCACGGGAGGAGGCTCGTCCCTGCAGTGAGACATTAATGGGCTGTTATGATGTTATGATGATGATTATATTTCTAAGCGGTAGATAAAGAGAACTTGACTGTAAAATTTGACAAATTCTCATATCATAGTTTTTTTTAAACATAAACAAATCACTGTTGAAACAATTTTTTTGGTATTCATATAAAACTAAATTGATTTCATGACAGACTTTACAAAAGGATTCGAAATTTAATGATCGTCACTATGTTAAAAAGGTAACAATTTCGTTTCATTCTGAAATGGGCTTCTATAAGAGATTATTATAGCGTCATAAAAATAAGGATTTTTAAATATACCTAGAAAATCTACTAAATTAGAGCAATTTCGTGGAATTTCTGTGATTTCTAGTCGAGAGAGCTTAGAACAATTAATTTGCTTTTTTAATATCTAATTACATTATTAGTATTTTTGTTTAAAATATTATATATTCTAAAATTATCTTTAATTTTTAGAACTGATATAATATCGTTAATAGTTAATATACATAGAAACCAATTATAATATTATTATGTTAAAAATGGCAATACGTCACCCTGTATTCCGGTGAACTTTAACTCATTGTAACAAGACACATTTTCCAACGAACAACATAAAATTTCTTCAGTAGGTACACACAGCAACACATTAAGTTAAACGTTTTCATTTGAAATTGTGTCTTATTTCAAGGTATTAAGGTACATGAGTGTCTAGCTTGATTAGTTGCTGTGTGTACGTAGTAAAGGCGTTAATTTCATACATTAATTATCACTGTACCGGCTAAATTCGTCAGACACGTAATCTTCCATGATTCTCATCGATACGTTACTGTGTTACTAAATTAAGAACGCCTAAATTAGGAAGTACACACGTATTTTATTTATTAAGTAAACAAAAACACGTATGTATACTCAAACACATACCAAATACGAGTAAATTACGCGGTTGGACATTATTTTCAATATTATTTTTGGATGTTTGAAGGCATAGCTACCCTCACAATATAGGTCATTAATTCACATCACCCTAAAATACTTAATCCCATTGTACTCGTTTCATTTTGGGTATAAAACATTTAGCGAGTGTTAGACGCGACCTTCCTTTTGACAAGTTTAAGTAAATTTTAACTTAAGAATAATTTTATAATGGAAATATTGATACCTAGCTACGAGTATATAGCGTTTATTTTAAAATAGTCAAAGAGGTATTAAATTATATTTTTATAGCGAAGGAAGCAACGGAAAAGGGAAATGTCGCTTTATTTTCTATTTTGGTTACAAGATACCTCCCACACTTGCGTTGTGTCGCAAGGACGTTTACAAACATCAATATAAAAGGCATGCATAAGCAAAGGCTGTCTTGCAAAGGATTTCTACCTTGAGCACGGTAGCTGCATTCCTCGACTGCCGTGCTACCAAGCTACGGCACTAAAACCAAGCACATTATAGAGAAGCTACAGACAGAGAGTTGCAAAAGCGGTTCGGGTGCTTGTACACATGCACTATTATAAGAATGTGTGCGGATAGCTAATCAGTTGAAGTAGCACACTCCCGCGCAGGTTGCCATTCAACGCCAGTTTATTCACTGTGGCCTACCCGCTCGCTGACTACGGCACAGCGCACTTTATGACTTATGTTGAGTCTGGCCAAAAAGCTTAGTTTCTCTTTCAATGCTGCAGCCATGAATTTAATTCATCTGCTCAAATTTCTCCACTAACCTCCTAAACACTAAGTCATAAGTTACTCTCAAATTCTAGACATACTTAGGTATAGTCGAAAACTAAATGGCTTTATCACCTCTAGAGTTAATGTTAGTTGCATGTCATAAAACTATTAGGTTCAATATCGCACAACAAAACATTAGCTAAATCATGACGCTACTTTGACATATCAGTTCTCTTGTATTAGCAAATAGTCGTTAGGTATTTATAAAAACAAATAGTAAAGTCAACGTTATTGACTGTTACTAAAGCATATTTTCTGTAAAACGTTTTTTTCTAATGAATTTCTCTCTTTTTTCCTTGTATGTCCATCCCTATCATTTCTTGCATGACGTCATTGGCGGATATTTCAATTTAAAGTTTTCGTAATCTATACATATAATAAAACTGTAGAAAAGTCGTTTTTGTACATTAAAAAGAATTAAAAAAAAATAGCCAGGGTGGTAAAGGACAACCAACAGAACCCATTTCCGGCATTTTTTGAATTTTTGTTTGTTTGTCTGTTTATCTGTAACCTGAAAATTATTTCGGGCATCACGTAAAAAGTACGAAAGCAATGTAGATGACTTTTATACACAACGGTTAAGCGTAAGTTGAAGTTACATTTAGTCATTGTTTTATTGCAATAGGTTCAGTCTAATAAAAGATATTTGAATTTAATTAATTAATATTAAACAGCGCCATCTTTCAAACTTAGACTGAACTACATCAAGAGTTAAACTGCGTGCAATATTTTTAAATGTAACGTAAAATGTACGTAAGCAATGTAGATGACTTTTATACACAACGATTGAGGGTAACTTGAAGTTCCATTTAGTTTTTGTTTAATTGCAATCGGTTCAGTCTATCAAAAGATATTTATAAGTGCTCTAGAATAGTTTTCGTTTTGTGAGTGTTTTCGAAGTGAAATATTAAACAGCGCCATCTTACGAACATAGATTGAAATATATTTTGAGATAAGCTGAGTGCAGTATTTTTGAATAAATAAATAATGTTTTGTGATTGTATTTCTATATTTTACTGTCAGTTATGTATTTTTTCAATGTTAATAATTAGCAATAATTTGTTACTTTATTGATTTTATACACAAAAGACGAATCCCATACTAGGTATCAAGCCCTGTGTCGCGGGGGACTTTACAAACATTAATTTAACGGACACAAAGAACATTCAGACTCAGAGCAACAATTTGTGGATCACACAAAGTATTGTCTTCCATGTAAACCGAACCCGTGACCTCAAGTACAGGCGTACTTGAGGTCACGGGTTCGGTTGCATTAGCTAGCAGGCGCTAGCTAATGCCACCGCCACGCCATCGAGGCAGTTTATTTATTTATTTATCAATGGACATGCCAACAGTGTGTTAAAGGTTACTAAGAAATTCCCGTTTTATTTCTGCGCAGTCTTTAGACTCTATATTCCTTTAAAACATTAACCACCTTACTCATAAACGCCTTTTAAATTTAATCAGTAATAGGAATTTAGTTTTTTTTTTAAAATCTAATTTTACTATAACGTGACGTCCGAATGTAATTATTCATATGCCATGTCATTAATTCTAACTTATAAATTTGACAACAGATGACGTTGTACGTGTGACGTCATTTTTGTATCGCGGTGTTAAGATTCTCCTTGAAAGAACAACCTTCGCACATGTCTTCCAGTATGACTTTAGAAGCAGTCTCTAAAGTTCTGTCTTAAAAAAGGTGTTGATTTACTAGGGTCCGGAACTCCGGACCCGTGCTCCAACTGATGACGTTATTGTACAGTGAATCAGTAAATTGTTTTCCCTAATGATTAAAAGGATCTAAAACAATTCTTAGATCCTTTTAATCATTTACTTATCCTTAACAATAGATAAAGAGGTAAAGTTTGTGTGATTGCGTTTTTGTGACGTTGTAGATCTCTGGATCTAATGAACCAATTTTAAAAATTCTTTCTTTGATGAATAGTCCATTTATCGGGGAGTGTCATAGGCTATATAGTATCACGCTATGACTAATAGGAGTGGAGCAGTAATGAAATATGTTTAAAAAGGGACGCGTTTTTTTCGCCGCCCAACGAAGTGGGCACGGGTCAGCTAGTTTTATGATTTAGAACAAATTAGGGTAAACCACTTAATCGTTAGAAGTCCTACAATTATTGGCACTTAAGAGTTAAAAGTGAGTAAAAAGAAAGAAAACACTATAGAATCTATAGATTATTCAGGTTTAGTATGATTATTCAATTTCAAATATTATTTATTTAATATTTTTATCATATTTTACTTATTTCATGTGTCAACATAGCAAACCTTTAACCAAGTAAATTTATCAGAATCCTTTTATTGGCATTAGTGCTAGTAATATATATTTAATACTATTCAATCACATAATAATTATTAAGTATAAGCAAAGATTAAAGTATTTTATCATTTTATGATATTTTAGTCTGACACGAAGTCCACTCTTAAGGTGCCAACAATTGGGTGGCTTACCAGCTAATATTTAAATTCTACATTTTCAGATTTTCTGAAATGACAAGCTTGCAATGTCACAAGTAACAAGTTGACTTTAGTTTTAAATTATTTAATGGTTTTTCATGGTTTTTCACATACAAACTCTACAGTTTATTATAGTGAGATTTGTATTGTGTTAGTAGATATTATTATTTATTACGTTGAAGTGAAAGTTTAAAATAGATTGCACTTTTAATCTAAGCATAGTTTTGATTACGGTCAACCAATGACGTCACGCTCACGCATAAACATTAAATAACGATCTTAATGAATTTGAACTATGTTAGAATTTTTTGTCAAAACTGATAAAGCCATTTCGTTTTCGGGTATACAAACGTGCATTGCAATAAACAGCACGTTTTTTTAACGTGTACGCTAACAATTTCAGTATGCGCTACCCTTTCCAAGCGATCGCATTGCACAACAGTGTTTAAGGCTGCGTAGCAATAACCTTGGCCTTAACATGAACACTTTAGAACGGAAGATTCCTTTCAGTAGATAACCTACTCTGAAGAATAAATTATTTAATAGAGGTACAAACGAGCAATAGTTGTCGTGCTCGGTGCGATTACGTAATACCCGTTATATCATTTTAAATCGTTTGTTTATAGTTATTTGTATGCTAAGATAATACTGGTTCTAGTTTATCGGCAATGTGAGATCTTTCTAGTTTACGGGCTACGAAATTTTCAATGTTATGTCGAGTATTTTTTTATTTGCAATTATTTTCCTTAATTACAGTTTTTCTTTCTCTAATTTAGAAACTTCTTGTAAGTACTCTTTCTTGGCTTGATTCTCCCTTAGTCGACTTTTTCAATACCTTGAATTAGTTTTGATAATGTCGACTAAAGGAGATCGAATATTAAAATGTCATTCCTAAGGAAGCCAAATTTGCCTTGTTTCTACAAACGATATAATTGTTAATGTTAATAGTCTGAAGAGCGCACTGTTAAGATTCCCATAAGCAAAAAAGGTGTACGTAAATAAAATATAATTTTAAAATATTAATATATTTTCAATAATTGTACTAAGTTGTCTAAAAGTTTAATAATATTAATACGAGCGCGTTTGTAGCATATTTATTATTATAGAGGAATGTGGGAAATATCTTGAACGTGCAATTCATTTCCTTGATGTTTTCGCCAAAACTGTGGTCGCAAAAGCTCTCTGAATTTAACTCAAGGTAAATTACAAATTTGGCCATTCCTGTTTTCTCTTAATATATTTACGTATATTATTCATTCATTATCCGTGTCGTGACGGAGTAAGAATACAATATGTCACCACCCCATCTCATCCCATGGGTGTCGTAAAAACCGACTAAGGGACTATCCGTGAATATTATCTTTCGAAATAAAAAGAAAGCAATACTTGAAATTAAACCCTATACCAATCCTATTTTATAATTTTTTTTTTTTTTTTTTATTGTAGAGATACTATTATATAGGTACGACCTTTCCCTTAGTCAACTTTTTCAAAAGCCATACGATAAGAAAGGCATAATGACATCCTTATTCTTACTCCGTCAGCGTATTTCTTTTTTTTTTATTTTCATCAAATACATCTGCATGTCAATTCTCGTTCCTTAAAATCGTTAAAAATTCGGTTAAGTTAACTTTTAGTTGTCAATTTGTCACACAATAGGTAAGACAATTTGACAACTAAAAGTTAACTTAACCGATTTTTTAACGATTTTAAGGTATAGTCGAAAACGAAATGACTTTATCAGTTTTGACAAAAAATTCTATCATAATTCAAATTCATTAAGATCGTTATTTAATGTTTATGCGTGAGCTTGACGTCATTGGTTGACCGTAATCAAAACTATGCTTAGATTAAAGGTGCAATCTATTTTAAACTTTCCCTTCAACGCAATAAATAATAATATCTACTAACACAATACAAATGTCACTATATTAAACTGTAGAGTTTGTATGTGAAAAACCATGAAAAACCATTAAATAATTTAAAACTAAAGTCAACTTGTTACTTGTGACATTACAAGCTTGTCATTTCTGAAAAACTGAAAATGTAGAATTTAAATATTGGCTCACCCAATTGTTGGCACCTTAAGAACTTCGGTGTCAAATTAAAATATAAAATATCATAAAATGATAAAATACTTTAATCTTTGCTTATACTTAATCATTATTATGTGATTGAATAGTATTAAATAAATATTATTGGCACTAATGCCAATAAAAGGATTCTGATAAATTTATTATTGCTATGTTGACACATGAAATAAATAAAATATGGTTAAAAATATTAAATAAATAATATTTGATCTTGAAAAATCATACTGAACTTGAATAATCTACAGTGTTTTCTTTCTTTTTACTCACTTTTAACTCATAAGTGCCAATAATTGTAGGACTTCTAACGACTAGGTGGTTTACCCTATTTTGTTTTATATTATAAAACTACGAAAACTTTAAATTGAAATATGCGCCAATGACGTCATGCAAGAAATGATAGGGATGGACATAGAAGGAAAAAAGAGAGAAATTCATTGGAATAAAAAGTTTTACCGAAAATATGCTCTAGTAACAGTCAATAACGTTGACTTTACTATTTGTTTTTTTAAATATTTAACGACTATTTGCTAATACAAGAGAACTGATATGTCAAAGTAGCGTCATGCCTTAGCTGATGTTTTGTTGTGCGATATTGAACCTAATAATTTTATGACATGCAACTAACATTAACTCTAGAGGTGATAAAGCCATTTATTTCTCGACTATACCTACGAGAATTGACATGCTGTACAAAATTTAAAAGTATAAAATCTACGAAACAATAGATACATACTTTTGTTGTGATGAAGACATGATCCGTGAAGGCGGCACATGCTCGCCGTTTGCCCCATGCGGGAGCTACCTGGCTCTATTCTTCATCCGCGCCATCTTAGGACGCCTCCACTCCTTTACATCACTATTATATACACATTTACTTGCACATCACTGCTTAATGTTATACATTTTAACACTTTAACACTGGTTGATTTACTATACAAGCAAGAAGGAACAATAAGTTTAAAACTATCGCATTTCATTATTATTTGGTGATTACCGCGGCTTGCTATTGCAATTTATTTTGCTTGACGATTTACCACAGTTGACTGTCAGCTTGCGACCCCTGCCAGTGTAACCTGTGCCAAAACTTCAAGCAAAATAAAAGTAAATAGCATGCCGCATTAGGGTCGTAGCAGATAAATATATCGTAACATAAACGGATCGACACCGCCTCGCCTTTTTCCTCGGTGTCAAACGTCAAAAATCCAATTATGTTACGATTCCGATTAGTGTCCGTTGGAGTAAGCAGTTTCATACAAATAATACTGAACTGGAAAGTTTTCTTAGTCATTGAAATTGTATCATTTCGTATGCATTTCCGCTTTTAAGTAATTTTGTGCAACAAAATAACATTGGCGGGAGAATACCTGCTGATTCACAATTCCATTTAACCTGTATTACAAAATGTTATGTTTATTCATAGTCTAACAGATGAGAGGGACGAATGTTAACAATGCAAGGAAATAGATTTAGATAAAAATACAACCGAAATGAGAACCTCCTCCTTTTTTTGAAGTTGGTTAAAATGTTAGTACGAAATTACATTTTACCTAAATCATTTTCACAACAACCGTGGTGGCAGTTTGGTTAAAAATCTTAATTTTTTCGACATTCCATATAGAATGCAAACCTAGGTAACTTCGGTACCAACTTTAAATGTCTCAACCTAGTTATTATGGTGTATTAGCTAATTATTAACAACCCGTAATACATTATTTACTGGTTAGTTTCAAGATGATTCAATGCATCTAAGGATCAGGAAGGATATTGAAGCTCAGAACCATCAACAGATAGATGATCGCAAAACAAAGACCTTAGAAAACATGACCTTGTGTACAGCATTATCAAAAAGCAGTTAAAACTGGCAACCCCAAACTCTTTTTATTAAACGACTAGCTGACCCATGCCCACTTCGTTGGGAGGCGAAAAAAACGCGTCACTTTTTTGAACATATTTAATTACTGCTCCACTACTATTAGTCATAGCGTGATACTACATAGCCTACGAGTATGACACTCCGATAAATGGACTATTCAACAGAGAAAGAATTTTAAAAATCGGCTCATTAGATCCAGAGATTACCCCCTCAACGTCACAAACTCACAAACAAACTTTACCTCTTTATAATATTAGTATTCACCGATAAAAACAAAGAAAAAAACACTAAAACAGATATTTACATCGCTTCAGAGATAGCGTTTACATACAAAAAATTCTCTAAAGATTGTTCGTTTTTCTCACATGTAAACATACAGTATAGAAACAAGAGAGGCATCAGTTATGCAGATTTTAATCTTCTTAAAAGCGTGAGCGAGGCTCTGCAATGTTACACTCTTTAAGTTTAAATGTTACTTAGCTTGAGCTGAACGTCCAGTAAACCGCTATTCACCTCATTCAGGCCCGTTTTAAGTTCAAACAATTTGTTGCAGATTGAACTTTACTTAAACATTTTTATGGTAGAATGTAAGAGTTTCTAAGTATATTAATTCCACTGGTTTAAACGTCCTACTACAGGAATGGGTCTCATTCTTCATGGTGGAAGATGACAAGGTCGAGTAAGGTTAATCCCCTGCCATAGATTAGGCTATTCATAATATGGTTAACAGCAATATATTTAAATAAATAAATAAATATCCATTACCCATTCACACATCGCCACCTAGTCCCAAACTAAGCAAAGGTTGTACTTTGGGTAGTAGACAACGGATCAACATGCTGAAATACTTTTTATTTTGTAAATACATACATATTTTACATAGAAAACATTCAGATCAATGCAAGCAAGCATGTTCATGCACACAAAGATTTTAATTGAGCGGGAATCGAACCCGAGGCCTCTGCTTGGCAGCCATGTAATATACCGATTGCGCCACAGAGGTCGTCATTTATTGTGTATTTTGCGGTTTCAGGCTGTGAAATTCTGATACGACACCATAATGATGTTAATGATACTATCACGATTACTCATAAGACAGAACGATGAACTGGCAGTTGAAATGTATAGGTTGCACCTAACTGGATACAGAAATCCCGAGAAATATACAAGGAATTTTCCATTCGAGCGATACTAACAAACGAAAGAAACTGTTTAAGTTAATGCTATTTACGATATCTGTTGAAAGAAGGCCACAGCTATATGGACCTTCTCCGGAGATGGTTAGCTCTGACCTTATAAGAATGACCTTACACTCTAGAAAGTATATGGTTACAATGTTTAGTACCTTTTTACTTCAAATATCACTAAGGATACCTTAGGTAAGTGATGGAGTAGTGGCACTAATTAATAAAAGCCTAAATATTGATTATTTTAATAAGAATTATTTTCTTTCCGGCTTATTCACTAAGAAGGCAAATAAGGTGTTGAATTGAAACCTCTATATCAATCACCCCATTTGTTCACACTTCTTTTCCACAATACCTTGCAATCATAGAGGAGTAGGAATACAATATGTCACCACCCCATCTCATCCCATGGGTGTCGTGAAAACCGACTAAGGGATTATCCGTGAATATTATCTTTACGAAATAAAAAGGAGGAAAACTTGAAATTAAACCCTATACCAACCCGTCTGGCCAGCGTGGTATTAATAGGCAGTGGACATTAATAGGCTGTTATGATGATATGATGAGTTTATTCTATTATCCATCTGATCTCAATAAAAAAAAACGTCATTATCAAACAAAATAACCTCAAAATAAAAATAAACGTTCGGATAGTGAAAGTATTTCCCCGAAAACAAATGACAGAACAAAACAACGGTTGTCATTGATTAATCGTCTAGTCGGTACACGCTTAGAATGGAATGTCATTCATGAATGAAGGTAGTAGTAGTAAATCATTGTCGATCGATCCCCCCTCCCTCGCTCCCCACCCTACCGTAAACAGACCGAGCCACTTAAACTACAGTAGGCACTACACAAACATACTATAAGAGTTGAGCTACCCGACACACTATAACTATGTAAAGTGGTGTAAGCTTTACAGCTGAGAAGGTTAAATCATTCGGTATATGTTTTCTGCGTTTTCTATTTTCATAAAAGGTCTTTACCAATTAAGAAGAAGATAAGTAAATAAATAAATAATCACACACACACGTCACACATCGCCACCTAGTCCCAAAATAAGCAAAGCTTGTACTCTTTTGTAAGGTTTCATTTTAAAATTGTATATAGGTATAATAGCATGTTTTTTCCGACATGATTGGGTAAAACTAAAACAGTTATTATTCCAAAACCATTTAATAAATGAAAAATCACAACAAATCGTATGTTAGAAACTGGAGTGTTTCTAGACCTTATTTAACCTTATTATATATATACCCCTTATTAAACCTTTACATAAGAAAGGCCCAAAACATGACATTAATAATTTAAGACCCATAGCTCTATTACCAAGTTTTACAAAAATATTTGAAAAAGTTATACATAATATGTTATGTGGATTTCTTGAACGTTATTCTATTTTAAATACTAATCAATTTGGATTACTAAAAAATAAAAGTACCGCACTAGCAATTTTTAAACTACTTCAGGGAATCTGGAAAAACATAAACAAAAGGAAAAGATGTACCTTCGACCTACCGACTTCAATCCACTTCTCTGCTACAATCTTATTTCTACTAGGAAACTGAACAGACCAATGCAAACAATCATGTTTATGCACACAAAGATTTGCATTGAGCGGGAATCGAACCCGAGACCTCTGCGTAACAGCCATGTTATATACCGACTACGCCGCAGAGGTCGTCAAGATGTAGATTTTACTTGAGAAAATCAGTTGAGCTTTTATGTTTAACTTGAGGTTCCGGAGGATGTCGTTCTAGTTCCAAAGACTCCTCATATGGCCGAACGAAGATATCTGCTGTAAAGGTCAAGTCAGAAGACCATATCTACCCATGAAAGACTTATTCCATGAGATAAAGGCATGTCTAAGTTACAATATGAGGTGACTCTTGAATTCAGCTCAGCTGAGTAGCCTTTAGGACTCAATACGCGGTATTTACCAATAGCCAGCTTGATATGATAATATAAACATTTTTTTATTTATCTAGAAAAAAGACCAGAGAGAATGAAATTGAGAATTGAAACATGAGAATTCTCTGCCTACCGCGGACGGGATAAGGCGTGAGTTTATGTATGTATGTATGTACTAGAGAGAATGACAAAGAGAGATGACAAATTTCAAAAACCTACAATTTATTCATTAGTCAAACATTTTTTTCAGAAAGCATCTGCCAACTGACATTTGCAATACAAAGGGTTTGCTTTTTACTTTTTTGTACTATCCTATTGTACGACGGGCAAAACCATTATTACCAGATGACATAGTTCAATCTGGCCTGGAAAAGCAAAACAACTTATGATTCATTAACATTTACTTAATTTATTCAAACGTAAGTAGATAATCTCGTATTGCTACATGATGTTATTGGTATTAAGGTTCTTATATACGAATGACAAAACTAAGCTTATTAAGCTTCGATTCATCTCTTTTCTATAACTGATACTGTATAAAACTTTCTACATTCTAGTTCCAGTAATCTTTTGAAATAGGTATATTGAACATATAAAATATAAAAAGCTTGCAAAATAAATAATGAAAGTAACAAAAAATTTTTTTAAATAAAACTCCTGAAAGGATATTTAAAAAGAAATTTCATTAAGGAGAAAACTGACGAGTATTTGTTAACCATGTTTTTATCCATTATTAATCGAACCAATGAATAAGCGTAGGTGTTAATACAAAAAAATACAGATCGATGAATCAGCATTATTGATAAGAAAACAAGTACGTAAGTGTGACAAGATTAATGCTTTATTTACATTTCTGCAATCGCATTAATCTCGCGATCAAACTTTTTACACAGAGATTAATCAAACGCCATGTACGCGTTGAAAAGCTATCAGGATTTGCCTTCGACCCATTTCATCGAATTTGTCTAATAAATCTAGCGAAGAACTCACAGCAAAATTGTTCCCCTATTCGTTAATTAAGAGAAATTCTTGTTCTACAAATTTTCTATTAAACGTTGTTTGCTAGTTATTTTCCTAACATTTTCTCTTAGGCGTTCGAATTTGATACCCTTAAACCGTAATATAAAGCAATCTGTTGGTTGAAACCTTTAATAAATCTTTGCTAATTATGAAAATTTATTTATATAGTGACATTAATTGCTTTGACTTGGCATAAATTGTTATCTGTCTTGATTTATATAGCGATGTACCTTCTTAAAATGCCTAAGCTAAATCTAAAGTCTAATGATTACGAAGAAATATATGAATAATGTACATATATTGTAAGCCATAATGCCATCGGAGGATAAATAAGAACATAGATAAATAAGATATAGATAGATATACATAGCAACACGGATCATCATTTTCTTATTTGTGTACCTATATACCATTATAATCACATTTAGTACAAGTTTAGGGTCTATACGGGTATGCTGCATACGTTCACCCTAAAATTATAAAGGTGCAATCCTTTATCACGTCACATAAAAGAAAAGTTTACGAAACCTAAATGTATAAATTTCTTTCGTTTTCTCAAATCCAAAAGCATGTAAGTTTAAAATTCAATTCAACCTCTAAATAAAAGACACTTATTGGTAAAAG
The DNA here is from genome assembly GCA_905475405.1 of Schrankia costaestrigalis. NCBI lineage: Eukaryota > Metazoa > Arthropoda > Insecta > Lepidoptera > Erebidae > Schrankia > Schrankia costaestrigalis. Next base: position 7,660,314 of record FR997843.1, on the reverse strand, counting down.
ATAACGTAAATATGTTTGTTACATTAGATCTCGGTAATCTAAAGTTTAATTAAGTTCTTAATTACCGACCCACGTAACATTAAATCATTCTACAAACGATAAATTGCTTGTAACTTAACTTTGACGTTTGCAATTTCCAAGCATGGCAACTTTTGTGGTACTTACGTAATTGTAATTAATGGATATTATGTTTAAATTGAAGAGCAAGTAATGTACGATAGGCCATCGTTGCATAATATTGATGTTGGAGAAAATTTAATATTCTCTTTAAGTTACAGAAATGTCTTATGTTTAGAAAATTATGCATTTTAGCTAATTTTAGTCTACATGTTGTTACAAATTATGAAAACACGGTGGCCATCAGTCTATCTCATTCTATGTTGTGAAAATTAAGGGGAAAATTCACAGATATTAACTCAAAATACAAATCCCTGTTTCTACCCAGAGCAGATTTTCTCTCTTTGGATTAGCATTATGTGCTTAGTATGGTGATAAGGTCTCAGGCAGCCTCAAGGAAAAAATAGAGAAGTCATTCCTTTACTGAGGCTTTGGACTTGAACCGAAATAACACTAACAGAGAGTAACAATAAGTACTACTTTGAGATTATCTCGACGAGCCGGACAACTTAACTCATTGCCTTTATTAATTACGACGACCTCGGTGGCGCGCCGGTATGAGGTTGTGGGTTCGATCCCCACGCAGGACAATAATTTGTGAGATCCACAAATTATTGTCCTGAGTCTGGGTGTTATATGTGTCCGTTAATTGATGTTTGTAAAAGTCCCCGCGACACAGGGCATGATCCCTAGCGCGGGAGTTGTCTTTAAAAAAAAATAATAAAAAAAAATCACTTCTAAATAACAGAAGCAATCTTCGAAACTTTAACTTTACTCATAAATACATTTAACGAGTCTGGGACTAAGATGTATTAACTGAAAGAACTTAAGAGAAAATCTACTCATTAACCATCTGCTGAGTTTTCAAATGATGAGCTGGCAGATAAATAATTTCATTCTATAAAATATAAAAATTGAAGAAATAGTAATAACTAAATAAAAATGTCTTTTAATATTATAAATAAAAGTTCTTGGCAATCTTCTCGAGTAATGATAGGAAACTTGGCATTAATAAAATTACATCAGACAGACGGCTAAGTATTGGATTTTCCAGGAAGTTTTCCTCCTTTGATAAATATTATGCGTTTTGTAATAAACCCTCTCAGTTTCATTTACATGCCATCTTTTTACGAAGTATTAATAAACATAATTTACTTTATACATCTTCATCATATCAGCCATTGTTGCACATAAATAAATTAAAAAATAAATATTCACGGACATCTCTACACGGCGCCATCTGTTCCCAAAGTAAGCTAGGCTTAACCTGCTTGTTTTATGGGTAACAGAGCAACGGATATTAGTACTTATATACTTTTTCATAGGCCTTATCGTAACCCTACGTGGTCCTATATTTTCAACGTCTACGAAAAATTATAATTATTGAATCCGCGCAAGGTGCAGTGTACGTCAAGGTATTTATGATGATGATGATAGCAATGACAGCCTAAAACACAGGATTACCTAGTTCAGGCATTAAATTATATTTGATACGTTTATTATTAATATGACAAAATTGTATAGATACGGTTTATAATGACAAATAAATGATTTTTATTTATTTATTTATTATTATTTACATCTCAAAAAATGTACAAAAAAGACATCCAGGCTCTATCTATTTATGAATCACACAAAACAATATCCCCTGGAGTATTCTAACCATTCGAACCAAGCATCATCGCAAATGGCTAACGAATATCCGACCTTCACGTAGAACGATTGTGTAATCAGACGAGCTTAGCACTATTGTATTTTAGTTCCGCCATACTATGAAATATAAATAAATAATCCTCACACATTCACACAACGCCATCTAGTCCCAAACTAAGCACTATGGGTACTAGACAACGGATAAACATTCTTTTTTTTTGTAAATACATACATATTATACACTCATAGAGAGATGGCGCTAGCACCTCGGTGACATATTCGCTCCGTAATATAAAATTAATTAAAAATGTTAAAGTGATTAATCAAGTTACAAAATCGCATTAAAGTATTACGAACTACATAAATTACACCATATAACGTTGGCAGTGAATATAAATACGATTTACTTAGAATAGTGAGTGTAAAAGTGGACGAGGACTTTTTTATCCAGCAAGGGAAGTTTTTGGTCTAAACATTATTTAATAAGGAAGACAAGATATATTAAATAACGATAACAAGCAAAATTAGCAAAAACAGAATAAACAAGTAAGTGCAATTTTAAATCTTACAAAACAAAAAACCGTTAAGAAAATAAAACATCCACACAATATTTTTTTCGCAAAACGACCTTTGGACTACATTCAAACCAATAAAAGTATAAGAGTACCTATAAAGTTTTTTCCTTCATAATATGGTCAATAAATTGCACCTCGATTGTTAACTACTGTTTGGTTCGATGGTAACAGTACTCGACTGCGACGCTGAACTTGATAGATCGAATCCCACGTATAGAAATCTTTTTGAACATTTTTCAATATTAATAATTTAATATCAAACGATTGATAAAATGAATTTCTTTGAGAACAACATCACTCATCGTATTAAAACACATAAACGATCCAAATCTACAACATCGTTGGATAATTGCAGTTCTACTGATTCTACGCTAGATGGCGTTACACGTAGTCTTAGCCTATTGTCTAGCGACGAGGAAGAAGAAGAAACATTAAAATTAAAACAAGAAATACTACAACTAAAAGCCGAGTTATTAACAGCTCACGAGGAAGTTGATCAGCTGTCCCTTGAAAATACTGAGCTAAAAAACCAGATACAAATACTACATAAAAAACAAAAATTAATAAAAAAAGCAACACAACAAATTACATCAGATTGTACACCTAACAGCAAAAAGACTCCACGCAAAACTATGAAACCATCACGTGTTAATAAACTTGATCTCATTAGTACCCCAGAAACATCTTCTCCAAATACATGTAAAAAAATATATAACATGACAACACAACCCCAAACAACCAAACAGAAAATATGTCTCATAAGTAGTGAAACAACAAATAGGCTATATAATATGTTAGAAACCACTCAACTAGGAATGTATGAAATTTGTCACTTCCGGAAACCAGCATGTGGGCTGAAAGAACTGTTGTATAAAATTGATAGGAAGGTCCAGGATTTCACGAATAAAGATTTTTGCATTATATATGTCGGCGAAACAGATTTCCAAAAAACTTATAATTATGTAGACCTTGTCATGTTTATCCGAGAAAAATTGTCTACTTTATCTCACACTAACTTTATAATTTGTCTACCTACTTTTAAGCATAATAATAATATTGTATACAATAGTCGAATAGAAACTTTTAACAATCTACTATATATGGATATATCGTCATACTATTATGCATATGTTTTGGATTCTAACCTTAATTTGTCTTATGATTATGATATGTACAACTATCATACCGGGTTAATAAATAATTATGGCCTAAAGGTTATTGTCCGCGATATGCAGCAGCTTGTATTTAACATAAATTATGATTATGACGAGTATAATAAATTAAATTTTACAAAATCAAACAAAGCACTACAACAAAATGATACCCAGTTTTTTCTTTAATTTTATAAATATTTTACACCAAAATATAGCTGGTCTGTTGAATAAATCCGATTTATTACAAGTAAAGCTGGAAGAGCTGTGCAGTGATGGTACTGTACTAGATGTTCTTTGTATAACAGAGCATTTCGTAAAGAAGGGTCATGAAAATTTGTTGCATTTGAATAACTTCTGCTTGGCTGCTTTCTTTTCTAGAGATGTAAAACGTGGAGGAACGTGTATTTTTGTAAGAACAGGGCTACAATACAAGGAACTACCATATGTAGCCAAACAATCAGTTCCAGGTATATTTGAGTGTTGTGCCATCGAGCTCTTGTCTTATAGAATCATTGTTATTTGTATATACAGAATACCAAAGCCAAACTACACAGTATTTTACGAAAAATTGCAGAACATTTTGATAAAGATTAATCATTATAATAATAAAATAGTCTTATGTGGAGATTTTAATATTGACACCCTTAAAAGTAACAAAATATCTTTGGATCTTAAATATTTTCTTCTTAGTTATAATTTAAAACTGTCGCTGTTTGCACCTACCAGACCGTGTAGCAACACCTGTATTGATAACTTTGCTCACAACTATCAAAAGAATTGCAAAACTCAAATTATAGATCTTATTTTATCAGATCACACATGTCAAATTTTGAAAGTACCAGTAAATAAAACATGTCGATTAAAATTTTGGAAAATTAAAAAGCAAGTAATATCTAGGGACAACTTAAGAAAATTTAGATCTTACTTAAAATGCTTATCATTCAAGCAAACATATGATGCAGGGGACGTTAACGAAGCATATGACAACTTCATAGATGAGTTCTCATTGATTTATAAATTATGTTTCCCTGAAAAATTAACTACCATAAAAACTAGCAAAAGAACTAGATGGATATCCCGTGGTATTAAAATATGTAGTCGAAGGCAAAGGCAACTACTATGGGCATACAGATTGAATCCTAATACAAAAAGCAAACATGCTTTTAAAAGCTACAACAAATTATTCAAAAAAATAATAAACTTGACTCAAAAAGCACAAAATAATGAATTCATAGCTAAATCTGAAAATAAATCAAAGGCTACTTGGCAAATAATTAACAAATCAAATTTTTGTTTACCACAAGAGCCTATTATAATTATTAAGGACAATTTACTAATTAAAAATCCAGCAGATATTGCCAATGAATTTAATAATTACTTTATAAATGAAATTGAAAATAATATTAAATCGGACATTGAATTAAATAATAATAATTTTAGACATACACATGCAAACTCTCTATTTATGTCTCCTGTTTCAAATAATGATATAGTACGAATAATTAATGGTTTAAAGAATACAAGTACTGTTGGCTATGATGGCATTTCTACAAAGGTCATAAAATATGTCCATGAAGAGATATCGCCAATTTTAAGTCACATAATGAATTTGTGTATTACTGAAGGAGTATATCCAAATAGTCTTAAGAAAGTTATTGTAAAACCACTCCATAAAAAAGATGATAAAACTGATTTAAAAAATTACAGACCAATAGCAAAGATTCCCATATTTTCCAAAATTTTTGAAAAAGTCATTTATGATTCAATATACGCTTTCTTTGATAAATATAATTTGTTTTGTGCAGAACAAAAAGGCTTTCGAAAGAATACCTCTATAAACATGGCCATTTTTGAGTTGTTGTCGAATATTATGCCAGCTATAGACAATAAGATACCAGTTTGTGCCATATTCGCTGATATGACCAAGGCCTTTGATTACGTGAATCACAAAAAGTTATTAAATAAACTGTATGAATACGGGATTAGAGGTAATATACTTAGGCTAATTGAATCATATTTACATAACAGATCACAGTGTACAGAGGTCTCAAGGATATGCACAGAAAGTAAACAAGAACTTAAGTACTTCTCAGAATCTAGATTCATACAGTATGGTGTACCGCAAGGGAGTGTGCTAGGACCACTGCTTTTTTTGATTTATATCAATGATCTTCCGCAAACAGTAACTCATCGCATGGTACTATTCGCTGACGACAGCACAGCTATAATAAAGTGTTCTGATGCAGATAAATACGAAATTGACATTAATAATTCTTTATGTAATATAATTGGTTGGTTAAATAATAATAATTTAATAATTAATTTAAAAAAAACTAATATTATGCACTTTCATCAAAGATGTGAAATCCCAGATGTTAATGTCATCAATCAAGGTTGTGAAATTGAAAGGACAAATGAAACCAGATTCTTAGGGTTGATAATAGATAACCAACTTAATTGGAAGCCGCATACTGAACAATTATGTAAAAGGTTGAGTAGATCTACTTATGCGTTATGGCAGCTATCGAAAAAAGTAAAAAAGGAGGTTCTATTGACAGCATATTATGGTCTGGTAGACTCGATCATACGTTACGGAATAATTTTTTGGGGAAACTCCACTAACAAGGAGCTAGTTTTTAGAATGCAAAAAAAATGTATACGGTCAATGTGTGGGATACAACAGACGGATAGCTGTGTTACGTATTTCAAAACATTTAATATACTAACACTCCCGTCTTTATATATTTTAGAGGTGGCACATTTTGTTAAAATTAATAAAAACCTTTTCCAAAAGGTATCTGAGGTTCGTAGGGGTCCCATTCGAACGCAATATATGAACATGTTGAGCACAGTTAGTTGTAACACTGCACTGCTGAGTAAAAGTTTCTTTGGGATGGCGCCTCTTATTTACAATAAAATACCAAATTATATTAAGGATATGCCCTTGCCAAAATTTAAATCAACTTTAAAAGAATTACTAGTTACTAAGTGCTATTATACAGTAGATGAATTTCTGAGTGATAAAAATTTAAATTAATGGTAATAATGCTAAAAATTATGTTGTGTGTTTAATTGTATTATAATTTAATATTATTAATGATAGTAAAATGAAATGAAATTCAATGTATTTAATTATAATTTTATATGTACCTACTAACTATATTCAATGTAAAAACTAACTAAATTAAATGTAATAACATTGCACACCAAATGTTTGGTAAAACATGGTAGAACTATAATAATTCTGTAAAATACTAACAACAATATTGTACACCCATGTTTGGCAAAAATAAAATTGATTTGATTTGATTTGATTTGATTTGATTTGAGAAACACTCAGACTAAGCAAACTGTCATGATCATGCACACAAAGATTTGCAATAAGCGGAAATCGAACCCGAGACCTCTGCGTAGCAGTCATGTTATATAACCACTACGCCGTAGAGGTCGTCTTTGAAATTGAAATTTAAAATTTAAGCAACCAATATGTGTGTTACTGTTTTAAAACATAGCAACGTAACTAAGGAAAAAGTAGCTCTTGAATAATGAAATAGGATAATCTCTAGAGGAAAACTCCATTCGAAATAAATGAACAAACAAACAAATTCTTGAGGCAGAACATAGCAAGCGATAATAATCTATTTAAATTTTAATTATAAAATACAAGACATTGTTTTTAAAAAACATGTTTGTTAATTATCGCGATTAACTTTAAAAAAACTAGTTGTTTATTTAGTTATCTTGAACTAACTAACTTACTGGTCTCGAATATATTCTTAATTACTTTTGAAAAAATAAAAAAAACATATCATTCTATGCTTATCATGGCTGTTAACGGTCTGTCGCCTTACTAAAGTAAACATAAAAATAAAAGCAAAGCAACTGCTGATTTTATCCGTGTGGTGACGGAGTAAGAATACAATATGTATGACACCCATGGGTGTCGTAAAAACCGACTAAGGGACTATCTGTGGATATCATCTTTACGAAAAAAAAAGATAGAAAACTTGAAATTAAACTCTTAACCAATCCGTCTGGCCAGCGTAGTATTAGTAGGCCAAGTATCCCTCCATCACGGGAGGAGGCCCGTCCCTGTGTGGGACATTAATGGGCTGTTATGATGAAAAGCTGATTTCGTTCAAACATGGCGGAGACCATTTCTTGTAGTGGGACATTTCATTTGTTGTTGTAAGAAATAGACACATAAGAACTTACTGACCTCTACGGTGATATCAATTGTATTATTTTGTTAAAGTTTCTAGTTTTCAAGTCCTTTCTTAAAGTACTAGCAACTGGAATCTTCAGTGGAATTTAACCACATACAAGCGTAGGTCGTAATAAACATAATCTACTCTCGTAACCTCTAAATAAGTCATTAATTGCAATTGTCTTATGAGGTACGCGGCCAAGCGTAATCGTACTTTAGACTCCTACGCATTCAAGGGTACATTCATTCAATAAGCAAGTGGATCGTTTTCTATTGGAATTTTCTTTTCTATGTTTTAGGCATTTTGGTGATGTTTTTCAAACTACTAATATGCTTAATAAAAATCTTTGAGTGCATAAACAAGAATGATTGCATTAGTCTAGCTATTCGAATGTACTTTTAGCCTAATAATTAGTTAGGAAAGCAGTTCCAACATTATAACAATAGATACACAACGCTATGTAGCATAAAACTAAGCGGAGTTTGTACTATGGGTACTAGTTAATTGATAATCATACTCATTATCATAACAGCCCATTAATGCCCCACTGCAGGGACGGGCCTCTTCCCATGAAGGAGGGATACTTGGCCTAATAATACCACGCTGGCCAGATGGTATAGGGTTTAATTTCAAGTTTTCCTTCTTTTTATTTCGTAAAGATAATATTCATGGTTAGTCCCTTAGACGGTTTTTACGGGATGAGATGGGGTAGTGACATATTGTATTCTTGCTCCGTCACCACACGGAGAGTCATCATACTTATATTCTATTCTATATACATATATTGAATACAACCAGACCAATACCAATACATGTGTATGAATACAGAAACTCTAGTTAGTCAAAATGAACATGATTGCACAAGCGGTGCTATGGTAGATAATGAGACTAATTCGCTTGAAGCAATGCTGCGTATTATCGACAAATGTTTAGATGATGTATTGATCGACAATTCAGGGCTTGCATAAAACTTTGGTGATGATTCAAATTTGATTACGATTAGGAAGAAAGTTAAGGTTTGTAATGAGTATCTTAATAAGCTGAGGAGAGTAAATCGAAAAGTTTAAATAAAAAAGAAGCAGCTCTAAAATTATTCCAATGTAGCATCCATGGAAGCAAGTAAACTTAGTTTGTTTATATAAAACACGTTGGCTATATGGGTTGACATTTAACTACGTGTTAAATATACACAACAAAGTCTAGAGATATTTTGTATAAGGTTGTGAAACTCAAAAAAAATTGGTTTGCTTTTAATTCTTTTGGTGAAAACTTACTTTGTTAATCAACCATTCTAAAGAATTTGAAAAATAAAATTAAAAATAAAAGATTTACGCGGCTTAAACGTAGGTTATCTTAAGCAGCATAAGCGATTACATCAATAACTCAGCTCAGTCCATGAATGTAACAGGCATCTAGTTAAGCAAGTAAATTTAGCTTACAACCCTCAGGTTCTATGCCTAGTACGTAGATGTCCAACATGAAACTTGCTCGTTGTGTGGTGACACCCGGTACCTAGTCGGTAATATATTAATGCACTTAAGCAGTGAAATTAATGAAGACAATGATATTTTTACTTAACAAACGAATTTTTGCGACGAGTCTAGTATTTTACTAGACAAGTTGTAAGTGGTGTTACTACTTCGGAAAGTCAATGAAAGAGACTTTGACTTTTACTTCTGTATTCAAAAGTACTATTTTTCGGTCTTCAAATATAAAAATCGAAAGATATTCAACAATTCGCCACAAAGTTTCGGTAAATTCAAACTAGAGCTTATTGTCGGACTCACTATGAAAATCATGCATAATTCAGAATCGAAGTCGGATTCTTATGCATGAGCAGATTGCACATCCCAAACATGTAGTTCTGCCTCGGGAAATATCTTAATATTATATGTTCAAAGGTATAATAATATTTAAGAAAATACTGTCCCAATTCATGCGCTGCTGATTTTGAACCAATTTCTGAATGGCCGACTGCAAACATAAAAAATATGAAACAAATCAAGCTGCTTCTTAGTAATTATTAATTAGTAGGTCAAGTAACCCTTCGTCACGGGAGGAGCCCCGTCCCTGCAGTGGGACATAAATAGGATGTTATAAAGATGAAGCTGCTTCTGCGTGATCATTTTATAAATGGGTGACCACTTAATAGTAACACTAATAGAAAGTTTGCAAAAAATCTCTCTTTGAAAACAAAGTAGGAAATTGGGCATAACATTTTATACCAATTTATGTGGTAAGGTGGTATTGCTAGGCCAAGTTTTGTCCATTCATGCAATGGAACAGTCTGTTAATGATGATGATGTTTGTGAATAATTAAGCCACAGCCTTTAATTAATGTTGGTAAATTTAATTTAAGATAACTGATTTAAAAAGCTTTAAACGATACGTGACTAGTACAAAAGGTATAAGATTAATTATGATTTATAATCCTACAATAAAGCATAATAGCCTTAAAAGATACATTATATTTATGTTAATAAATGCATTGTTGAACACTATTACCATAATGATATCACACCTACAAATCACGAACATAAATTATCGTAAAGGAGGTACATATGTCAGTATAGTTATTCAAGAGGTATATAGTATTTCTAGAGGTAATATGCAATGCACCTCTAGACGACAAGGTAACGCAATCTGAGAGGTCAGAGTAGAATACTAAGCGCCTATAACGTATTCATCTTGGAAAAATCTTACTGCTAGTTCATGGCACGTTTTGAACGTTACATACAAAATATTATATAAGATAGCATATAGTGTCTGCCAACTTTTTGATAGTATGTATTTTATTAATGTAGGAAAATTCCGAATAGACTTCACGAGACGAAGTTTTGTCAGTGTCATGATAGATATGTCGGACTTTGAATCTACTAAAACCACACATCATAACAGCCCATTAATGTCCCACTGCAGGAAAGGGCCTCCTCCTGTGACGGAGGGATACTTGGCCTACTAATACCACGCTGGTCAGACGGATTGGTATAGGGTTTAATTTCAAGTTTTCCTTCTTTTTACTTCGAAAAGATAATATTTACGGTTAGTCCCTTAGTCGGTTTTTACGACACTCATGGGATGAAATGGGGTGGTGACATATTGTAATCTTACTCAATCACCATACGGTTTATTACTACACTAGCTGATGCCCGCGGTATTACCTGCTTAATTGTTATTTTACACCATAAACTACCTATATTCCAAATTTCATCAAAATCCATTTAGTAGTTTTTGCATGAAAGGGTAACAAACATCCATCCATCCTCACAAAATTTTGCATTTATAATATTAGTAGGATAGGATAAGCAAAGGTGTGGATAAGCAAAGCTAAATAAAAAGAAGGAAAACTTGAAATTAAACCCTATACCAATCCGTCTGCAAGCGTGGTATTAGTAGGCCAAGTATCCCTCCGTCAAGGCAGGAGGCCCGTCCCTGTAGTGGGACATTAATGGGCTGTTATGATGAAATAAGTTGACAATTACGAATTTAAGCTCTCTGGATATATCAGACCCACAGCTTAAAAAACCGGTCAAGTGCGAGTCTGACTCGCGCACCGAGGGTCCTGTACAAACCTATTTATTTTCCCGCCAAATTGTGATAACGTCAGGATTCAGCTGTTTAAATACTATTTTTCCCGCCAAAATTCAATGACGTCACGACTTAGCTGTCAAAATATATTTTCCTGCCAAAATTGTGTGACGTCACGACTCATCTGTCAAAAATTCTATGACGTCACGCCTATCTGTCAAAATTGACAGCTGTCAAAAGTGACAGCTGTCAAAAGTGACAGAGGTATCAAATATTTTTGTATTAAAAAAACAGAACAGAAATATTTTCCCGCCGAAATAATATGACGTCACTAATCATCTGTCAAAAATTCTGTGACGTCACGACTCATCTGTCAATAATTCAAAAACGTCACGGCTCAGCTGTCAAAATATATTTACCCGCCAAAATTCTGTGACGTCGCGAATCATCTGTCAAAAATTCTGTGACGTCACGACTCATCTGTCAAAATTCTATGACGTCACGACTCATCTGTCAAAATTCTATGACGTCACGGATCACGTGACCAAAATTCTATGACGTCACAGGTCACGTGACCAAAATTCTATGACGTCACAGGTCACGTGACACAGCTTTCCCGCCAAAATTCTATGAAATCAAAATATAATATGATTGCTAATAAAAAGTAGCCTATGTTCTTTCTCAGGGTCTAAAGATTGTCTGTACCAAATTTCATCGAAATCCGTTTAGCCGTTTAGGCGTGAAAGAGTAACAGACAGACAGACAGACAGACAGACAGACAGAGTTACTTTCGCATTTATAATATTAGTATGGATTAATTATTTCACATCAATTTGAATAGTTTTCCCCGTCGCTATAAGATATTTAAGCAAGATAATTTATTAGTCTACTGACTGTTACCTACCCACAGACAACAAAGAAATACATCATTAAGTAATTAGTTCGTGCCAAGCCATTTTGACTTGGGGTCATGAAAAAAACTGGTTTCAAAAATAATTCATTCTTTATATTTATTTCATTATTAAAGTTTTTTAAACATTTTTTTCACATTTGACGGTTGTTACTTAATTTTTTTATAATGTCTTACGTTCAAAGTTCAATTATAACGATTATAAAAGTTACTAAATTTTCAAAGACAAAGTTTAATTAGACTAAATAATATTAAAGTAAAATAAAAACAAAATGAGACTCTAATTACGAATATGAAAATTAAAAAACGCGTAAGAAAGTTTGTTCAAACATATAAGTTTTAAGCCTTGAATGAAAATAAATTTAAGATTTACTTATTTTATAAAGAGTACTTAAGAAATAGCAATAGTTAGCTTTTTATGTGTAAGGAATAAGAAAACGATGGAACAAATTGCGTTTTCTAACAATCCTTAAGACTTGGTGTTGGCGCCGAGAGTAATAAATTTTGTAGGCGAAAACATTAAAATCTCGTTAAAATGCTTTCCAGTATTGGCAATGGTACAAATAGCCATTGTTGCCATATAAGCGAGTTGGAAACAGAGGATATACATAAATATATTTATTCAAAAGAAGACTGTGGCTCATTAAACTTTATAAACTAAACACGTACTACTAATTGCTTGCGTTAACGATTATAATAAACAGGGATAGTTACTTGTAAAACTCATGACTTTCTACGGAGTTTTGTATGTTTACGTAAAAAACGCCGTAGAATGTTATATGTTAATTAATAAGTTAAATTAAACAAGATTAAACAAAACCCATTTATAGATAATTTGGGGAAGTTTTTTAGATTATTTACATTAAGAGTAAAGTAAGAACAGAACTCCGTGGGGTGACAGAGTAAGAATACAATATGTCACCACCTTCAAGTCACCAATTTCAAGTTTTCCTTCTTTTTACTACGTGAAGATAATATTCACGGATAGTCCCTTAGTCGGTTTTTACGACACCCATGGGATGAGATGGGGCGGTGGCACAATGTATTCTTACTCCATCACCACACGGAGAATATATTTTAACAAATGGTTGATAAAACTGAAGAGCATCTTTAGTTCCTTATGATATGAGCTCTTATGCAACGATAAAAGCAGAATCAGGAAGTAATCGTATTCAAATAGATAAGATTAAAAGTACATTTTATTTATCAGTGAAATCTATGTTTTGTGTATGTTGTAAATCTGTGTTATCATATAAAATTAGCTAACTTGTTTTTTCAAAGTCATTTGCTACAACTTTGGTCGATTCTATACTACGATTTCGGTCTATAATTAACCCTTTCACAGTGCCGCCAGCAGACACAATAGTAACACAATGCATGTGTACCATATATTGTACACTGCGCTGGGAACGTCTTAAGACAATGGTAAGTTTATTGTCGTAGCAATATTAACATAAAATGATATGTAAATTAATTGATAAAAATGTCAATACATTTAGGTACAAAAACTTAGTAATTCAGTAAAAAATACTTGGTTAAAAAGTCGATTAAAAATAATAATAGTTCATTAACCGAAACCGATATGTTTCGGTTAATGAACTATTATAATTTAACTTTTATAATTGTTGACTAAAACATACGATTACAGTACATGTTTTAATTTAATTAGTTTATACTTAAATTATTTATCTTCAAAATACGAGCTGAGGAACTAAAGGGAATAATTATACAAATTAGGTAAAGAGTTTTACCATAAAATCAAGTTTTAAATGTTTCAAGTGCAAGAGTATTCAACAGCTCGTATTCTCTCGATATTTACAACTCAAGATTTATCTAGATAATGTTCAGTTTGTACTGAACTATTATTGAAGCATTTGACGTTTACATGTTGTATGTGCTATGTGCTAACTGTTAGTGTGATTTAAGTCAATTTTGTGATTCTATGTCAGAGAAGATTGTTATTATTTTATTTTGGACTTTAATTCTTTTTCGATTAACTCCTAAAACAGGTTTCTTCATTACCTTCAGCGTATTTAGTTAGCTATTCTTTACTGAAAGACTTTTTAGTTTTATTTTCAACAAATAAAATGTAAAATTGACTAAAAAACTTACTGAGTATAGAGGTAATTAACATTAACAATAGCTAAAGTTAAAAGCTTCTCCTCTTTTTGAAGTCGGTTAAAAATATGAATGAGAATGTAATAATTAAGTATTTTACGAGTCATTGAACCTAATGTAAGTAACAGAATAACAAAGTGACTCATCGTGATAGATAGAGGATTGTAATTTATCAAGCTAACAGTACATTGTTGGATTAGTGCTTGTATCGAAATAAGTTAAAAAAACAATGGACTTAATTCGAAGCTTGAGGCACAATTCAAGCTCGCGTCTTTTTCGATTTATCTTAATTTCTTTACTTGTAACTAGCTGATCCGTGCCTACTTCGTAGGGCGGAAAAAAACTCGTCCCTTTTTTAAACATATTTCATTAGTGTTCCACTCCTATTAGTCATAGCGTGATACTATATAGCTTATGGACTATTCAACGCAGAAAGAATATTTTTAATCAATAGATCCAGAGATTACCCCCTACAACGTCACAAACACACAAACTTTACCTCTTTATAATATTAGTAAGTATAGATTTATTTCTTGTGAAAGAATGTAATAATCATCAAGAAAAATCATCCTTCCCCATAATCAAGGAGCTGCTTCAAGTACGTATATCAATGTCCACGGGGATTCCCCGATAGAATCCTAAACAATTGAATAACGACCCACAAACTATTGTGCTAATCTGGTTGTTATTTGTAACCATTAAATTGATGTGTGTGAAAGTCCCCCCGAAACAGGGCGCGAAATAACGGGTGTGTAGAACTACCCTAACCAGGAACCTGTTACCAAGGGCATCGGCAAAACCTCATTCAATGACGGTAGTTGCAGCCCTGAAACGTTTTCAAGATTGATATGGTAATCCCATTTATTTATTTGTTTTTGTCCAAAAAATTAAAAACATAAAAAACAGCTTCAAATTGTACGATAAACTTCATCTGCGTAAACATAAAGTAAGTTAAATTATTAGTCATAGCAGCGAATCTGTGCCCCACTGCAAGACAGGTGTCTACCCTGGTTACGACACTCATGGAATAATATGGCGTACTAAGGAAAATTTATAAGATTGCGATAAAAAAAACAGCAAAAAGTCATTGTTTCATAAAAGAATTAACAAAATTGACAAGTTTTTATTTCAATAAAGTTATCAGAAAAATAACAATTCAATCAAATAAGTACGTTAATATTCACAAAAAAGTCGACTTACTTTACATGACCTTCAGATAAAATAACACGGTGTAACTAACAATTGAACAGCATTGAAAATATTCTAATTCAGTTTGTTTGAGCGAACTGATTATAAAGTAGAAATAATAAAAGCGAATAAGTCTATAAAATTGATATTTTAAATCATTGAGTAAAGTTAGCCTAGAATATAAATTAAATTCGAGAAAAAGAATTATGAAAATATTAAATATCGCAAAAATATATATAAATGTCAGCGTATTTTTTTGTAATTTACTTTAATTTGATAACTTTAAACGTACTTTGAATACGATTTCTATGAAATTATAGGTTATTTTTAATAACTTGTCCTTTATTTTAATTAGTTTGCTCATAACAATGGTAACAGTTGTATAAACTTATTGTATGTTGAGAAATTATTAGTATTTATTTTTCTTTACTAGTCCTAGCGTGGGGTTTCAAGTTTTCCTTCTTTTTATTTCGTAAAGATAATATTAAGGCATAGTTCCTTAGTTGGTTTTTACGACACCCATGGGTTGAGATGGAGTGGTGACATATTGTATTCTTACTCCGTCACCACACGGATGACTTAAGATATACATTTTAAATAACCGCAAACCCAATGAAAGTATAAATAGATTTTTTTTAAATAGAATTAAGGAAAAATTAAAAACTTATAAATTACTTTTTTAAAACTTATAACTTATTTTTTTCTAAATATAGGAAATAAACATCGAGTGTGAAATCCATAAAGCGTTTTTATTATGTCCTGGCATTGACCTCAAGAAAAACAACCTTATTCACAGTTCTATAGCAACATGACATAAAAATAACTTTAATGCCTTACACATTACCTTAAGCATCTAGTCTTCCTTTTCAATAGCATGCATGTACAGTCAGGAGCAATGCATAGTTATGTACACATTTTGTAAAATATTTAACTCAAGTTATGGCAAACGAAAATTTAATATTCGAAGAAAGTTCAAAACTAAATGGCACTTTTTCTAAATTACGAATTAATTTTCGTAATAATATAATGTCTAGATAGATTTGATAGCTTAGAAGATTTGACACACTGTCTGTATATAAGTACATTATTGGGAAGGCCTATGTCCAGTAATGGACGTCAGTTGGCGGATATGATGATGATGATACATTATTGCACGTCATCATCATCATAACAGCCTATTAAGGTCCCACTGCAGGGCCTCCTTCCGTGACGGAGGAATAGTTGGCCTACAAATACCACGCTGGCCAGTTCAAGTTTTCCTTCTTTTATTTCGTAACGATAATATTTCAAATAGTCCCTTAGTCGTTTTTTACGACACACATGGGATAAGATGAGGTGGTTACATTTTGTATTCTTACTCCGTCACCACACGTATTTATTGCACGTGACTGTACGTAATTACAAAAAGCCTCTCAAGAGCATATCACCGTAGATGGCCCATGTGGTTGGTATCTCGACAAAGCTAGTTAATCAATCGGCTGGCCGGGACGCGGCGGAATGCCATTGCAAGGTCGAGTACGTTCATCGGCCGCTACGTCCGAGATTTACTACGCATGTATACTTACTCATATAGACTCATATAATCCTGACTTAATACGAGATTCTGTTAAGTATAAAACTTGTTATATTAGTTCGTTGTCTAGTTTTTTGTTCAATGCATAAGTAAAGTTCTCCGTGTGGTGACGGTGTAAGATTATGGGTTTCGTAAAAACCGAATAAGGGACTATCCGTGAATATTATCTTTACAAAATAAAAAGAAGGGAAACTTTAAATTAAACCCTATACCAATCCGTCTGGCCAGCACGATAATAGTAGGCCAAGTATCCCTCCGTCACGGGAGGAGGCCCGTCCCTGCAGTGGGACATTGATGGGCTGTTATGATGATGATGTAAAGTAAATGTAAAATACCACTCATAGTTACATAATGTTACAGTAAATGTTATTTTATACTCCTAGCAAAAGTGATTATTTTAAATAAATATAAATATTTAAAATCTAATTTAAATTTAAAATGAACTTATACCATTTTAGAAATAAACAACAACGTCTTTTTATAAGAACTACGTCGATGGTTCCATGGATAATTTCGTAACGCAGTGTAAAAATAATGAGTCTCATTTTATTAATTTTAAAAAATGTAGCTAACTCGAATTCCCAAAATCACAATTTCAAATGTCTCCTTCTCGAGTACCCAAAATCACTCGAGAATAATACAATTTTCACACCGTAATTACACAGTATTTGCGATACTTAAACACGAAATACCTGTTGTTTTCGGAGTTTTACCATTTAATTATAATCAAGGTTATTAAAAAATAAAACAAAAAATGTATAAAACAACATAAAAAATTAACAATACCGATTGTTTTTACAGCTGCTCTAAAGAGTGTTCACGTTCAGTATAGATAATTGTTTGTATCGCTTTTCAGGGAACATTTACGTAGGTAGGCGCGTGATGTACCTATTATTCTTTTGTTTATGTTATGTTATTCGTAACTTAATAACAACGGCACAATAGCAAAATAATTGTAAAAAATATGGTGTCTAATCAATCTGTGATACGGTCAACATCAGACACTCAACTTTTTTTTTATAATGACACGGCAAATTTACCATATGATGAAGCTGATGGAAAGCACAAAATAACCCGTAAATGCAAGCAGCCGATGGTGTTCAAAACATACCTTTGCTCCGTCTTCATCACCCTGTCTAGCCAAATGCTTCTTCACACTACGTTTTAAGTATACAAATCATACGTTGGGTAGTTGGTATACTTGTCAAAAAAGAACCTAGTCTAAAGACAATTATTTGCGAACGAATTGTTTAAAGAATTAATTGTCCCGCTAGAGATTCAAACCCGTGACCACGTGCAAGACTGACAGCCACGCCACTAACCCTATTACTCATAAACGCCTCTTAAAATTCAGTCAATTGATTAGCTTAAATTCTTACGGTTTTGTTTGGTATAAGGTTGACTAATAAAAATCTCGCTAAACAGTGATTAAATTTAAGAGGCGTTTATGAGTAAGGGGGTAAATGTATCATCAAATAGTATTACAAATTACAGTATTTATCAAATTGTATATAATATGATAAAATGGAAAGACGAAACAGTCGTCGAGTGAGTGCAATCACGCGTTGCTTTGATTTCTTATAGGTAGTGAATAGGTAGGCAAGTGACTTCATCCTGTCTCACTATACACAATTGATTTAATAAAACACACTGTGCCCGCTTGAAATTATTTAAAGACATAATCTAGTACGCTCGTGCTCTTCACAACACTCGTGTTGGATTACTATTCTGGCCAATGTGTAACTTTTACCTATATGTAACTTTTGTTTAGCTAATAGTATAAGTTCTTATAACGTAACAATCTATGTTACGTTTAACTGCGAAAACATCTAAATGGTGATTAGTCTTTAATTAGTTTATAACATTAGTTAAGTAACACTGTATGTTTTCCTAATAAAAATAAAATAAAATAATTCTTCGTTGAGGAGCCATGTTTATTAAGTAAATTGTATGTTGAATAGTAATACTGTTTTTTACCACTTACAGTAACTTAAATAGAAATGTTTTAACAAAAAATATTTTTAGAAATAAAACCAATTTTAGAGTTAAATACCTATGTCTGAGAATAATAATTATGCGCAATGCACTTTGAGTAGTACTATGAGTGTCCAATGCAGGAATTGATTTATCACATTCATGCTCGTACCTACGCATGAGACGCTCAAGTTTTTGTAAGAAAATAGTATGTCAGCTCCCTAATGGTCTGTGAATTCATAAGTTACATTCATTTGATTCACACCCACTAAATTAAAACTAACTAAATTCCATTGACACACTTTGAAGATCTATTATTTCTAAGCAATATAATCCCTCCGTGTGGTGACGGAGTAAGAATACAATATGTCACCACCCCATCTCATCCCATGGGTGTCGTAAAAACTGACTAAGGGACTACCCGTGAATATTATCTTTAAGAAATAAAAAGAAGTAAAACTTGAAATTAAACCCTATACCAATCCATCTCGCCATCGTGGTATCAGTAGGCCAAGTTTCCTTCCCTCACGAGAGCAGGCCCGTCTCTGCAGTGGGACATTGATGGGTTGTTGTGATGAAATTCTATTGACACACTTTGAACTACTACTTACACTATTATTTCTAAGCAATTTAGTCGTACTAAGTTTTTATACGTGCTCAATCTAATAGTGCAATACGGGCACCGTTCCACTTTCTATACATTTTTTTTACTTAAAACATTACGTTTTACTTTCTCTTGAATTTTTCGTGATTCGCATATCTACGGTTAATTTATTTCGAAGGTACACGTGTAAGAAATCATTTCCTACTGAATGTAAAAACTCTAGTCCCAGAGCTCAATGTTAATCGAAGTTTGAACCTTTAGTGCCATCAACTGAAGCGAGGGGGCAAAACTTCAAACCATTAGAAAGGAAACTTCTTACATTCATCAATTTTTAATTGTACCATCTCACAAAAATGTTATTAGACTTTTAAGGCTTTTGTATAATTTAACTTGATATTAATACTAGCTTACCCCCTTAAATGTAATCACTGTTTAGCGAGATTTTTATTAGCAAAAC
Organism: Schrankia costaestrigalis; assembly: GCA_905475405.1. Classification (NCBI taxonomy): domain Eukaryota; kingdom Metazoa; phylum Arthropoda; class Insecta; order Lepidoptera; family Erebidae; genus Schrankia; species Schrankia costaestrigalis. Next base: position 7,640,255 of record FR997843.1, on the reverse strand, counting down.
TAACCTTATACCAAACAAAATCGTAAGAATTTAAGCTAATCATTTATTTGACTAATATTTATTTGAGAGGCGTTTATGAGTAAGGGGGTTAGTCATAAGGTATTTCGTGATTGTGTGAGTAGTCCGTTCCATTTTCAGCTGTAGCCTAAACGGAATAACGGCTTTTCTTAATTCGAGGTGTTGCAAGATTTATATTTTATCCGAAGTGTCATAGTTTATTTGACGTGACGAAGAATGGTATAGAGAAAGTGGAAACTGTCGTAACAAACTCAAAAATTGCAAAATCGTAGTAAATTCTTATAGCATTAAAGGCTTTTTTCCATTTTAATGTTTGAGGTTATTTATTAGTTTATTAAGTATTGTTTAAATGCAGTCGTGTGTATTTATTTTAACTTAATTTTTATCAAGCACTTGTTTGTAATTAATTTTCATAATAATTCACTCTTTGACATGGCGTACATACATAGGTAAGTAGGTAAGTAACCGTACTCCATAATAAATATGCAATTACTAGAATATTACTATTCCGTTATAGCTTTAATTATTATTTATTATTTCCTTTACATTAGTAGGGTATTATTGGGCATTCTGTACCACTTTCGTCCAGTCGCTCCGCGAAACAAGTTTCGCTCTCGCTCAGGACTCGTGGTCCAAAATGCCCAATAATATAAATTTAATATAACCAGCGACGTGTGGCTTCGAAACTTCAATAAATAACTAACGCCTAATATATTCACGTGAGCAATAACAATGACGACATTATAGCTAAGACATCAACAACTGGCACTTTAAAAATTACCAACAACCAGTATTTTTAATTTTAGTGTGTTTGTGTCATTATAGACAGAATTAATAAAAATATATTGTGAGGAGGATAATAGGATGGTAAAATTTGTTCCAGTACTTAAAAGAAGTTGAGTAGATTTAAGATCGATTAGTATTTATAAAGATTAACAATCTTTAAACTTGATCATTATTAATTAAGCTGTAATATGTATATAACATGAAATTTGTCAAACAACCACAATCTTTGCAATTAAATATAATTTGCAATGATTCTTGTAAGACTGAATCACGTCATGGAAAATTATTACCTAATACCATACGATGCATTATTTGCGGACCATCAAACTGTGGCAAAACAAACTTGTTAATTGGTCTACTTCTACATGAAAATGGATTAAACTTTCAAAACATCTACATATATTCAAAAACTTTACTTCAACCAAAATATGTGTTTTTAGAAAAGGTTTTACAGCAAGTACCATGTATATCATTACAAAAATTTCAAGGAAATGAAGAAGTGTTAAAAGTTGAGGATGCGAAACCAAACTCTATAATTATTTTTGATGACGTGGCGTGTGAGAATCAAAATAATATGCGTGATTACTTTGCTATGGGTAGACACAAATACATCGATTGTTTTTACCTAAATCAAACATACAGTAAAATCCCAAAACAATTAGTAAGAGATAATGCTAACCTGATAGTACTTTTTAAACAAGATGACATTAATTTAAGACATGTTTATGATGAACATGTTAATACCGATATGACTTGGTTTGAATTCCGTGAAATGTGTTCCAGGATATGGAGTGAACCCTTCAACTATGTTGTAATTAATAAAGATTGTTCTAAAAATAATGGATGCTATAGAACTAAATTTGATACCTTTGTAATCTTTGATTAAAATTTCGAATATTTAAGGTTGTCATCTTTGTATTATTATTATTCTGTATACGACTTTCAACCGATAACAAGCATGGAAAAATCATTAAAAAGACAAATTGTTGATGCTGCAGAAGCTGTAAAGAGAAAAGTACGGAACATGCGAGATATTGAGATTAGCAATAAACAAGCATTGGAATCAGTTTTCAAGCCTGTAACAGAATCTCTCAACCTGCTTTCCAACGCTAATAATCAAATCGAAGGTCCATTGAATAAACAAACTATGCAGAATGAAAATCCAAAAAGTAAAGATGACAGTGATGAATCTGACAATGACAGTGAAAGTTCTTTTCAATCATTGGTTGATGATGTTAATATTAAAGAGCACGACACTTCATCCTGGTCGTTATCTTCAGAAGCCCTACGAGACATCCCGTTTGGCGTTCGAGTAGATCAAGGGAAATTTATGTTAGGGTCTGCTAATATAACAGTTGGTGATGAATTTATTGTAGTAGCTGGTTGTAAATATCGTAATACACCTGGTTTGAAACAATTGTTATTAAAAAAGAATGTAGATTTAAGCGTAGTTACAGAGAGTGACATGCAAAATTATAAATCGATGTTGCTTGATACAAATGCACATCGTAGAGATTTCGAACCAAATAAACCAATAAAAAGTAATAAGGGAATGAAATATTTACAAGTTATTAAACCGCTTTTCTCAGTACAAAGTACAATTCCTGGTAAGCAATCTAAAGGTAAAGGAATGTCAATGAAAAAAATGTGGAGACAAAATGTGGATTACATTTATTGGGATGATCCAAATGAATTAGTTGATAGATTAAAGTTGTTAATAGCATCTCGAGATGCTGGCAATACAGGCTTAGATAATGAAATTATGTCTATTATTGAGGAATTACGTGAAAATAAAATTATTATTAAATAAAAGTTGTATGTATATAATGTTCATTTTATTTCTAACCTTACAGTACAACACACTCTAAACATGAATGTAGACAAATTCGGTCATTATATTCATAAACGAATGCGTTTATCTGAGTTATTCGAGATTAATAATAACGCTTTGTATAAATCTGAAAACGGTGACTTTGATTTGAAAGCATCACGACTAAGAGGTATTAGACTGCCTGAAGAAGCTGATGACGTGGTAAATAAGGAATACGTAGATAAAATTAAAACAGAAATTATACAAGAAATTAATAAGTCGCTACACGTTCAAAGTATTTTAAATACAAAGTTTACAAATACTTTGCTTCATTTAGAAGACAAATTTTATACAAAAACCACTGTAGACAAGTTAATTAATCATAATGATAAAGCAACAAATTGTTAATGAAATACACAAAGCAGCACGAAAAAACTTTCTGCGACGACCTGTAATATTGAAAGGAATCGATGATTTATGGCAAGCTGATCTGATAGATATACAGACGTTGAGAAAAAGTAATAAAGGATATAATTATATTTTATTAGTGATTGATTGCTTTTCTAAATACGCTTGGGCTGAACCATTGAAATCTAAAAACATGATAGATGTTACACATGCTTTCGATGAAATATTACGTAGTAGCCATCGCAGACCAATCAACTTACAAACTGATTCTGGAAAAGAGTTTTATAATACAACTTTTAAAAATCTTATGAAGAGGTTTAACATTAACCACTATTCTACTTTTTCTACCAAGAAAGCTTCAATAGTCGAGAGATTAATAAAGACTATCAAAAATAAACTATACAAATGTTTTAGTTTAAATGGAAGCTATAATTGGTTAGGATCGATATTGACAAATATATTGAAGACATATAACAATACATATCATCGTACTATTCAATGCAAACCTTCCGATGTGAAAAAATCAAATGAGTTATTAATAAAAAATAATATTAATAAATCACAAAATCATTTATGTATTCGGTCTAAACCTAAATTTAAAGTCGGTGACAATGTACGAATTAGTAAATACAAACATATATTTGAAAAAGGATATACTCCTAATTGGTCTACTGAGCTGTTTATCATAAAAAAGATCAATAAAACGAAACCAACAACATATTACATAGAAGATCAGCGAAAACAACCAATATTAGGCACGTTTTACGAACAAGAACTCCAAAAATCTCATCATCCTGGTGTGTACTTGATTGAAAAGGTTTTAAAAAGAAAAGGAAATAAATTATTCGTAAAATGGTTGGGATTAAGCAATGATGATAACAGTTGGATTAATAAAACCGCAATAACAGATTGAAATAACAATTATATAACCATATTCCTTACATATATTATATTTACTTTACTTTGAGCAATGCAAGGAGGTGGACTGCTTAACACTATTATTGATAATCTACCGTTTGAACTTCACCTGCCTGGTTATAACTATTGCGGACCAGGCACAAAACTAAAAAAAAGATTACTCAGAGGTGATCGAGGTGTTAATAAGCTAGACGAAGCTTGTATGCAACACGATATTGCATATGATAACCATAAAGACTTACCCAATCGACACAAAGCTGATTTACAACTACTAGATATGGCTAAAAAAAGACTTAAATCGAAAGATGCAAGAAAAGGAGAAAAACTTAGTTCCTGGTTAGTGAGCAAAGTTATGAAAGCTAAATTAAAATCTGGTGCTGGCGTTAAGGCGTTTAATAGTTTTATATCAAAAATTAAATCTGTGGTTAAGAAAATGAAACCCAAAAACAGTAAAACATTAATAAACACCGCATACTCAGTTGCAAAGAAACTTTTTCCATGCACTCCAAATATGCGAATACCACGAGTTATACCGTTACCAAAAACTGGAGGAATTCTACCTTTAATTCCAATTTTTGCTGGTTTATCAGCTTTAGGCTCTTTAGCTGGTGGCGTAGCCGGTATAGCAAAAACGGTGAATGAATATAAAGCAGCTCAAAAGAATTTACAAGAAACAGAACGACATAACAGATCTATGGAGACATTAGCCATAGGCAAGGGTTTATACATAAAACAACATAAAAATGGCAAAGGATTATATATAAAATCTCCAAAAAACTGAAGTGGAAGCTACCTAATCGACCTTTAACTAATTTGGATATTGAAAATCATGCACGAGACATTCCTCACTTTCGAGGAGTGTACATGAAGGATCAGTTACCAAGTTCACCAAAACGGATTGAGTGTGGTATAGTGAACTTGGATAATGCAAAAAACGAAGGAACACATTGGGTAGCTTATGTTAAAGTGAATAATTACTGTGAATATTTTGACAGCTTTGGTGATTTAAAACCCCCCAGGGAATTGATGAAGTATTTTAAAAATTATAATGTTTTTTATAATTATACAAGATATCAAAATTTTAATTCTGTAAATTGTGGACATTTATGTTTAGAATATTTGTGGAAATATTGGAATAAAAACATATAAATTTTATGCGTTTGTTTAATTTAAACCATTTGCAAGATGTCACTCACTTTGTCGATAACTGGGAACTCTTCAGATTTATCTGTGTACTATACTAACACACTACAATTATCTGAACAATATGAATGCGCCTTATTGCATTTCTCAACATTTAACTCTATTCCAAACATTGACAAAAGAAATAATAAGTTATATTATGACACCAATGAAGTTATTGAAGTACCGGAAGGCACCTATGAATTACAAGACATCGGTGATTATTTAAAATCAGAAATAAAGGACGCTGTGTTCAAATTAGAGTGTAATAATAACACTCTAAAAACTAGTATATACTGCACAAAAAATATAAATTTTAATAAAGAAAACACTTTCTGCAGTTTGTTAGGGTTTAAGAAACAGATCTTGGAAGGAAATAAATGGCATGTGTCTGAGTTTCCAGTCAACATTTTACCTACGACCGTGATCAGGATAGAATGTGATATTGTAAGCGGCTCGTACATAAACGGAGAATCCAGTCACATTATACACGAATTTGCACTGAACGTACCACCTGGATACAGAATAATAGAAATTCCTAAGAACGTAATATACTTTCCGATTAACCAAAAAAATATAAACAGCATACGAATTAGGTTATTAGATATAAATAACCGTTTAATAAATTTACGAGGTGAAGAAGTTCAACTGTATTTACACCTAAGAAGAAAAAATGATTGATTACAATAAATATGTGCTTCAAGAAAATAAACATATCAGTTCAGTTCAAGCTATCACCCAAACAAGAGCTATCTCGAAGAAAAAGAAAATAAAATTAACTAAAGAAAATAAGATATTTCTTAAAGCAATCGGTTTACTAAAATGAATATATTAGATGTTTTATCCACACCAACTTACGATAATACTGTTGAGGGAATAGAATTCCATTCTTACAAGCCATATGTAACAAGTTTCAATAGAAATGATGAAATTCGTATACCTATCAACCAACAAGATTTGTACATATTACCATCAGCAAGCACCTTGTATTTGGAAGGAACTGTTATCGTTAGTAAAAAAGATTTGAAAGACGTTGCTAGTAGCATCAATTTTACGAATAATGCGCTACTCTATCTGTTTCAAGACATAAGGTACGAGCTTAATGGAGTAGAAATAGATAAAATTAAAAATGCTGGCATAACAACTACAATGAAGTCGTTAATTTCAATGAATGAGAGTGAATCAAAGATGTCTTATGCCTGGGGCTGGAATATAGATGGTATAAAAAATGTGAATGGTGGTAGATTTTCAGCATCTATACCTCTTTGTAATATCCTCGGGTTCGCAGAAGATTTTAAGAAAGTTGTAATAAACAGTAGACACGAACTGATATTGTTAAGAAGCAACACTAACCTAAATGCTGTAAAACTTAATACAGGTGAAATTATAGAAGATGTTCTTATAAATAAAATCATATGGCGCGTGCCTCATGTTAAGGTATCAGATAGAGAAAAAATAAGTTTGTTAAAAATGTTAGAAAAAGATCGACCGCTCCAGATGATATTCAGAAATTGGGACTTGTACGAATATCCCGCATTACCTAAAACCACAAAACATACTTGGTCTATTAAAACTTCGTCACAAATAGAGAAACCACGCTTTGTTATTATTGGACTACAGACTCAAAGAAAAAATAATTCAGGTGCTGACATGTCTCAGTTCGATCATTGTCATATTCGTGATGTTAGAGTGTACCTAAATTCAACATATTTCCCTTATGAAAATCTAAATGTTAACTTTGCTAATAACAGAGTTGCTTTATTATACGAGCAATACACTAGATTTCAACAGTCATATTACGGACGTCGCGCGGAACCCTTATTAAGTGAAAAACAGTTTAAAGACTTAGCACCGTTATTTGTTGTCGACTGTTCTAGACAAGCTGATAATCTAAAAGGAGGCTCTGTCGTAGATGTACGAGTGGAAATTGAAACTGATTCAGATATACCAGATCAAACATCTGCTTACTGTCTCATACTAAACGACTGCATAATTGAGTATAAGCCGTTGAGTAACACCGTTAAGAAAATATCATGAGCCCAGATACTATCATATTAGATGTCCAAGGATTTAAAGACCTTAACAACGATTTTATAGTAAAGGAGTTAGCTTTAGCCACTTCTGAATACACACAAACTTTTTTAATCAAGCCACCTTACTTGTTTAAATATTTAACAAATGACGAAAAAAAGCAAGTTAAATGGTTGGAAAGAAACAGAGGAATTTATTGGAACGAAGGTTTCATAGACTATAGAGAATTTCATCGTGTAATTGTCCAATACCTGGAAAGTAAGGATATTATTGTAAAAGGTCTGGAGAAAATTAATTGGGTTAAGGACTTGTGTGTGAATTGTAATGTCTTAGAACTTGACGAAAAACAATGTCCTAATTTATCTGTGCTACACAAAACATTCAGTGGTGTAAAAAATAATTTTAATTGTAATTATCATTTAAAGCACTGTGCACTAAAAAATGTAATATGTATAAAAAAATATTTAGAAAATAGTAAAAGTTCAAATTGTAATCTATTATTCTAAGGAAATAAAAATACTTTTTACAAATATATAATGCTTTTATTTTATTACAAATATACGTACATTAATATCTAATACACATTAGAGACATAAAATGAATACAATTTATTACATTAAACATAACCTAATCAACTAACTACAATATTAAAAAAAATCAGTAAAAATCATTATCTATTAAAGATTTTGAGATTTTTTTCACCAATGATTCAGTTTCGTCCAGAACAGAATCATTAGCGTCTTTAACAATATATTGCGCGCTTAGTATAACGTTCTCGCAATCACTATCACTATCATAGGTTTCAGGAGTGTTATTACATAGGTCTAGCACTGAAACTTTTATCAATTTAATGCCAGGTCGTTGTGGTCGACTCATTACGTAAGATTTTGAAGATTTCAGTTTCTTCGATCTCTCCTTACGTCGTTGTTTCAACGTCTTATCTTTCGTTACTTGTTTGCAGCATACGGTTTCCTTGCGAAGCATCTCGTTATAGTCTTCATTAGGATCCTGAGCATACTGACTGAACATAATCGTTGAGTCGGAAATCTGAAACAAATTATAATTAAATCATTAACACGTTGTTAAAATAAGTTACTGTTTTATTGAACCCAAAGGTAACCAAAGTTTATTTTATTTTATTAATTAAAAACTTACCATTGACATGATTCTGTAGCACAAGTACACGAGTTAAATAATATTTCGTAATTGAAAAAAATAAAGTATTTTATACAAATTAATTCAATCTATATATTAAAATGCTAATAATGCATATTGTGTCTGCAAGAAGAAATATTTGCACAGTATGTTTGTCAGTTGAAAAAGTCTACTACATGACTACATATAAAAAAATATATATTAAGAATATTGTTATATTCTTAATACAGTTTTTTTTTTAATATTAAAAAAAAAACATTTATATCTAAGCGATGACTGGAGCAATCGCTAGTATATCATTATTGTCTGTATTGCATTTTATAATGTAGGTTGGTTGTATGTAATGTAGGTATATTGGTCTCGTGTTACATCCTGTTCTATATACTTCTATGTTTTTATATTCAACTATAATCCAACTTTATAATAGAAAAAGAACATAATTTGTACAAGGTTTTATTCATGACTTTGTTCGCTTGAATTAATAATTGGTTAAGTATATAGTTAATTCGATTTCAAATACCAAAATAGTGGAAATGAGCGACAGAAAAATATTTACATAGTTATATAATATTATGCATGTACTTATATAAACTGATGGTCTTATGTATATATCATCATGAATTGATAACAATATAACATTTCATTTTTATATATTTTTCGCTAATATTCATCTAATAAAAACATTTTATTGTTTTTATTTTTTAAAGACAACAACTCTTGCACTAGGTATTACTCGTATGTCGCGGGGACTTTTTACATATATATTTAAACTATTGGGTACAAATCACAGCCAGACTCAGGACAACAATTTGTGGATCATACAAATAATTGTCCTGCATGGGATTCGAACCCACAGCTTCGAGCACGTTAGTCGCTTACGCTACCACCGAGCCATCAAGGAGGGCATTACGAAACGTTGTTCGTAAAACGCTTGCTAAGCGTATGTATTGTCATACGGTTGAAAGTAGGTCATAGCAAACGCATATTTATATAATAATCATAAAAAACTATTTATGGTTGCGACTCTGTTCGCATGGATTATAATGGTTATATTTATAAATTAAATAAAACAAGTAAATGTAGTCAACATTTTATTTTTACATAAACAAAAGCAGTACTTAACCCTACTAAGTAGGTAGATATTTAGATGGAACTTAAATATATTTTTAATATTTTCATTTATTAATATATTTACATATACAATCGATACTTAAATCTAATACCTTAATACTAAAATAAAGTAGTAATTTACTTATACACTTTCACAGCAAAGAAAGCTTAGTCTAAACCTCATCTTTAGTTATAAGCATATATGAATGACCCCAAGCTTGTGTTGATATTTTATCCAAAGATATCGCTCGTTTATCATCGTTGTTAGATAATACAATTTTGTTGATAGACTGCGTAAATATTTCGTGTTTTATTGATTTAAACATTGGATTTTTTCTATGGATAACTCCACCATTAAATAAAATATTTTCATAATCTGTAATACTTAAATCTCTTACTACACATGACTTTATTCCCTTTGCTTTTTTAGTGATTTTTTTTTGAGTTTTTAAAGAGTACAATTTAGATCTTAAACCAACAAAATCGGAGATATATTCTCCTCCCATTTCATCTTTGAATAAACCAGGAACTTTTTTATTGATAAGCGGTATCTTATAATAGTTCATAGCTTCATAGTTGCTGGTGTCAAAATATTGTAAAAACTGATACTTTAAATCATAGTAAAAGTCATTAGTATATATTTCGTACACAAAAGAGTCCGTGTCTGTATAACACAACTGTACTCGCTCTTTGTAATAAGGCTTTACAATATTGTAATGAAAATTATACATGTGTGACTTAGAAAGTTCTAATACAGTGAATCCTATATAAATCGGTTTATCTAAAATAATTTGGTCTGGCCTCATTTGTATTGCAACTAAGTTTTCAGATAGAATTGAAGCACTATGGAAATAAGGATTGGATACAAGCCTTTCAGCGGATATGGACTTTTTGGTACGATTATTTTGATCGCTCCATTGATTAACTAAATGTACGCTTACTCTTTTTTCAGTATTTTCTAATGTTTTACCAAAAACACTGTTATTCAGTAACTTAAAAAAATCTTGTTCGAAGGCACTTTGTGCCTTCTGTCGTAATTGTGTGTTCAATTCTATATATTGCTTTAAGTAAGGACTCTGTCTAAAAGTTATAGCTCTATGTATTTTACGTAGTATTAAACCATGTTCTATACATTTTTTTAAATGTACATAATGTATGACATAGTTATACTTATTATATAAATTAGCAATTAGTTTATTAGATTTACCGCCTGGGGGAATGCATTTCTCTGGACAAAAAGGCAAATCGTTATGGTAATCGTGTAAATGTTCAGGATATAAAAGATCAACTTCTAATATAAATCCCCACTCAGCATTATCTGTAATATTTTCTACGTGTAAATTATACAATTCGCGTTCACTAAGAAACCTAAAACCTGAATATGGTAGATACTGGCACATGCTATAACCGTAAAGATTATTACAGTCAAGGTATACTATGAAACTAGAAGATTTAGATGTATTATAGTCAGACATGTATTTATGGTTAGCCTTAGCATACCGACGGGAACACATGCATAAGCCTCCCCTAATACCATCTTGAATCATTCTAACGATTGCTAAGTCCGACAGAAGTTCTAATTCAACACCTGTTTTAAGTAACATTGCGTCAAAGGACAAACTAGGTGCTGTTATGTAAAATGCAGGATCGAGGTTGTAATGTTGTTTACATGTTTTCCTAAAATTTTGGAAAATATCTGTCAACAAAAGTACATCTGTTTTTAAATACAAATCCGTATATTCTCCTAAGTTATGTATATTAAATTTATCCCAAACAGTTTTAGCATGATTGTAGTCTTCGTCGCTAATATTTTCGTTAGTTAATGAATTATAAAAATGACACTTTGATGGTAAAGATTTATCCTTATAACATTGCCAATTTGTCATATAATCGTAAGGATATACACCTTTTCGTGTTAATAAATTTAATTGTGTTTTATCAGGAAAATGAAATTTAAGGTTAATAAAATCTTTAACTTGCATTGTTTTAGCAAGTTTGTCAAGGCTTGTTCCTAAAAAGTTAAACGAATCTAAAAATCTTAATTGTATATACTCGTTATTATCAATAGGGATAAACTTTGAAAAGGATATGTATTTTTCCTTGGTCTTTGGTATTATTTTTATCTGACCAGGAATTTCACCTAATTTTTTAATAAATAAATGAGAATCATATCCTGACAAGTTATGGAAAAATATCGGAATGAATTTGGGTAACTTGTGTTGTAAATTACAGTGTCTATGTGCTGCACCCCGATATCGCCCAGTAATGTGACAGTGATCTCTTACTTTATCTCCCCACAATAAATGTTCACAAATGTGGCACTTAATAGCACTAGTGAAACTAACAGCATCGTTTTCTGTGAATATCATAGTTTCATTTTTAGTCAAATATTTATGATATATTTTCTTAACATCTTCAGTAAGAAAATGTACAAATTTTGTTACACAATCCTTGCCTCGATAACTTCTGTAACCTTTAAAATGTTCAGTGAATGATGATACTATATTATATGCAAACGCAGCAGGCACGTGTACTTGTGAGTATGACGTATTACCGGTGTTCAATTCGTCGCCGGAAATCGGTTTGAGTAAAGTTTCGAAATCAGCATATATGACGAATGGAATATTTTGTTTTCTATTATAATTTTTAAATTTTAAAAATGAACCTTTTTCAGGTAAAACTGTAACAACTCCTCCACATAAATGTGATTCAAATTTACTTGAATTCGGAAAAAATAATAAGCATGTTTCACAGAAGTACAATTTACCATGATGTTTAGTTATTTGATTTCTAACCAAACGTGGCAAATCTTTAATTAGACAGTAATGGGAATGTGTATTATTTTCTAAAAACAAAAGGTGTATACTCTTTGATTTTTTACTATTATTAGATTTATACAAAGGTCCAATAATTGTTCTATCATTTTTCAATCCATAAACGAAAATATTCAGAGAGGGGTTATTTTTTTCAAAAACATTGATGTCCGAAAATGTAATTGGAAATAATAAATTATTAATATTTAAAACATCTCGAAAATGAGGATACGACGATACTCTGTCAGGATGTTGTATTGTGGGATACAAGGCAGCTACAATACACCACAAGAAGCAATAACTATCATTATTTCTAATATTTAACACAGCTTTTTTATTTATTATAAATTTTGGTAAAGCTATAAATTTGGATCCGCCGAGAGGCTGATATTTATTTATATTGATTTCTAAATGAGAATTTTTTAAAAATGTCCATCCACTATCTCTTTCCTGAAACTCTTCAATTTTCTTTAATAAATTTAAAAGTATAGTTTTGTAAATTGATTCGAAATCATAATTTAAATGAATAACATAATTTTTTGTGGTGAACGATTTAATTTCTTGGTGTTCGTTTTTATACATAAGAAAAACAGAGAAAAGTTCAAAATTAATTTTAATTGATGTATGTCTTTGTAACGATTGATCGATTAGGTTCTTAATTTGTTTTTGGTTATTATGGAGAAACATCTCAGGCAATATATTTAACTGTTTTTCGGTGGCAAGAATTCTGTAAGTTATAATACGAGATTTAAAGGAAGAATTAATGATTTCAACGTTATCATACAATGGGGTCGTGCTATTGTTTTTATGATTATTACTTCGTAAGTGACCAGACCATCGTCGATTATCTACAAATATTTTACAAACTGTGCAATGAGGCATTATTAGAGAGTAGTTAAAGTTAAGTACCTACTTCAATATTTTTAACAATATTTTTTATACAATATTAAGTTTAGTTTATAAAATATGATGTTAATAATGTATAATTTATAAGATATATGATGATGATATGAAATGACTCTTATCGTAAATACCTACTTTAAAAAATAATTATCTTACTTAAACTATTATTTTGTAAGTATCTTGAATTTCAGCTTAATATTGATACAGGATTGAGCGATTCAGTTCTATTTTGACCATTTAGCTAGCTAATTAGTTTTCACTCTGAAAAAAAAAAAAAATATATATATATAATAGGTACCTAGGTGACATAATTGAACACCTTTGAACTTTTAGCCTGTGGACAGTATTATGAAATAGTTATATTTAAGTCATAGTCATAATGTATTTCAAAACAAAAAAACTATTTAAGAGGTATAATTACTTAAGAAAAGTTAAAAACGAAAGAAACATACAATATATATTTCTTTTACCTTGTTTCATTGTGTACCTAAGAAGTACAATGATTTCAGCTGGAACACTTCAGTCTCTAACTATCTATGTATCTTTAATTTTAGTTTATGTTGATACAGGAATCAACTGTTCTCTTTCGATCATTTATATAGCAAATTAGTTTTTCATCCTGAAAAAAAAAAAAACTGCATTTAATATAAATAGGTATATATTATTATAACAAGAGGTAGATATTATTACTTATTTAAAGTTCAAAAAGAGCAAAACATAGGTACAATAAATCTGTAACATAAAATAAATATTTTCCTGTTAGATTACCTGCCAATGTGCAAGTGGGTACAATGATTTCAGCTCGTACACTTCTATGTCTAATTCAAAATGTGTATTTAGTTGATTTTGATTCATCGATATCACTTCTCGATTATTTTTTCTAATTTAATATTCTGTAAAAAAAGAAATATATAAAAAGAAAGAAGTATATAATATATGTAAGTATACATACTTCTATCAAACAGCTTCCTTATGTATTTAACTTAATAAACATAATAGTTATTACCTTTTTAAGTCGTGGAGTATTTTGTATTCACATATTAAGTACTTAAATTTCTGCTGTATTTAAATACACGTCTGCTGAATGCAAGTAATTCGTTAAAATTAATTAATATAAGTAATCTTAGAATTTTGTATTATAAAAATATTTATTCGATTTATTAGATAGCTAGGTAGGTATTTAATTCAGCAATTTAATATTAACACAAATAATTATTACCAGTTATTGGAAACGCTTGAAATTTGCTAATATGTAACTAAATACGTGCGCTCAACCTACTTTTTATTAGGGTACAGTAGATCTAAATCGGTATAAATAATTATTATGGATTTACGATAATATTCTATTAACAAAAATATCAATGATTATAAATTTACAAATAGCATTATTATTATTGTTTAGCTCCCTTTATTATAGTTAATTTCGTACCATATATAGATATTGTATATGTCAACGTAAGATTGTAAGAACAGCCAGTTTATTAATTAACTAATCAGTTTATACACTGTCGATTATTTGTAAACGCGTACTGAGATGAATTAATCCATTCCATTTATTTCAGTCAGAAACTGACAGTCTTCAACTGTTAGTTACACTAATCTGTGAAACTATAAACTTATAATATAATATGAAATAAAAGCAATAAATTGTACATCTCAGTGCGAGTTTACAATTTATCGACTAACGGTTCTTACAATCTTACGGTAAAATACAAATTACTTGTGTTTATCACATAAAAATAAGTCATAATATTATAAAAATTAACAATTCCAATTAAAATTTAAATAGGTACTTACCGCATAGCATTTATTTTGATTTAAAATAAATACATAATTATACGGAACCATAGAACTTGATATGACGTAGTCAGGCTACTTGCACTATATTTTTATTTTATAGTCAGCAATTTTGTTCGATTTTATTCAAAATTCCTTAGACATCATTTTTGACCAAGTATAATCCGTACAAGAAAAAAAGTCAATTGATACACCAATAACATGTCTGTTTAATATTTTTTTAAATTAACATTGTTTTACATGTTTCTTGATTTATAAGCTAAACATTATTTCACTACCGTACATTAAACGAAACTAAGTCTGCAAGTGTGGAAGTAATCATCAAGAAGTATACAAAGAACCGCTGCGCTTCAAACTGCCTGACGACACCTGCCTGCTGTACCTATCATCATCAGCACCATAACATTTATAATGTAAGTACATAAGTATACTATCTAATCTATGTACCGTATTCAATTGATTTTCTTCTTAATTACTAGCTAAATGTTTCATTATGTATCTTTAGTAATTACATAAGAAGAAAGAAAGCGTTAAGTTCAACTTTGATTTTATGATTTTAACTTTACTCAACTTGTAATCTTGGCTTGAGCATGATGTTATTGTCTGTCTATACATTTACTCAAGTAAAATTACATTTAAGTACCTAACGTTTTAGAATAACTTTGGGTAGGGTGTAAAAATAATGATAGAGTACCCTACTAATAATTATGTTGTGCTATTTCAGGTCCGGATCAGAGAGCGAGTACAGCTATCAGGAGGTCGCAGACGAAGGCAGAGCTAAATCGAAACATTTTGCAGACAGCAATGGAAAAAGGAAACGTAAAACTCCATCGACTAATTCGATTCGTAAAAGGTACGTAATTAAACTTTTATTAAATATGTACAATCAACGTCAAATCTAATTATTAATACCATTTTATTCTGACCTCTTATTGTATGGAAAGACTATACAATGTGTGATCAGGTTATATTGGATGTTAATATATTTTATTTAACGTTCTGTACACAATCGTTTGCAATAATATAAATTATTATATTTATAAATTAGTAATGCAATATATTCTAATTCTTTGATAAAAAGGTTTTAAGTAAGTTGTGAGTGTGAAACAACTATGTGTATAACGTACTGTACTACACTAGATAAACACAGCTGGTGAATTAAAGTTGCTGGGTTCGATCCCCAACAGTGTATTTACTTAGTATTTTTCCTTTCTAGAGATAGTCTGAATTTAGATCGGTAAATAAAAGTATTCACGAAAATATAGACTCTAATATTATTTTTATAAAAGTAGGTTGCTGTGTATGTTAATATTAATTTTCAGGACTCTATCATACTAACAAACAACCACTCGGTTATACTAACAACAAACAGAATTTTATTTACCTAACTGTTTACTAAAAACTACTTATTGTTTCAGTAAGAAAACCGAACCCGTTGACATTTTCGGTATAAGGAAATGCAAAACTCCTTCAGAATTTAAAGAAGATTCTAAGTTAGCATCATATTTAATAAACAAGGTCGCCAACGGTAACGAGCGGCGATACGCTACTACTGAAGGAGAGTACTACATTGACTTCAAAATTTACAAGACGAACGATGTCCATGGGACAGACTCGCTAGAACTGTGGAAAAAAGCCCTTCTCCGCTTGAAAGCTCAAGTGAATAGTGATTCTCCTCAGTGGCGCAAGCTGCAAGAATTTATACGCTCGATCGACACATTATTTACTGAGGAACCGAAAATGTTTAGTGATAAATAAATTATTTATTTAAGATGTACCCAATCGTTGTTTTACTAATTATAAACACAATGAGTGTACCGTGCTTGTTATAAACCTAATATCAAGTACGGTACACTGAATAAATACAGTATAGATAACAAATAGGTCTGGTAAAGGTTACAAGTGTGGTATAGCTAACAGGTAAGTACTTATGGTTAATTTTTTTATATTAGGCAATCTGGACTAATTTAGAACTTGTTTCACCGAGAGACACGTCAACCCACACAACTAGTCACAGGTGAGTTCTAACATCTATAGTTGTTTTTTTTGTTTTGCTACATTTGTCGGTTCGCAAACAATGTTGGTATCGTTATTAACGTTAGATAATAATATCCATGCTATGACGAACACAAGAAATAGGGAAAACATCGCAGGCGTGCGTAGTGTGACTGTTTTACAATCAATGAGCGTTTACCGTTTTGTGAACTAACTAAAATGTTACCGTTAATCGATCGGATATTATTGGGCGTTCTGGACCACGAGTCCTGAGCGAGAGCGAAACTTGTTTCGCGGAGCGACTGGACGAAAGTGGTACAGAATGCCCAATAATACCCTACTTACATTGCATATTATGTACGTGATAAAATGTGTATAAAGCTTGAATAACGTTTTGTTATTTATCTACCTATTTCTTGATTTTTATTAAACAAAATATCATATTGAAGTAAATATCTTTTGATTGCTATCTCGGTCTTAATATAATAGTTAGTCAGCCTACACCAAAAAGAACGTAACCAAAAAAAATGAAAAAAACAAAAAATACTGTACCAAAACATTTTCTAACGAGTGGGCAATTCATCAAGTACTTCCAGGGCGTGTGCGGAGCCGGTTTTTTCTTCTTACAGCCCCTATGCGAGTGGGGATGTAGGCACCGCTCAGCGGCCTTGCCGTGCTTCGTGAACATTCCGAGTATACCCTGACGCTTCCATAGACTGTCACATCACTGGCACTACTAATATCACTAAACACACAGGCCTCAAGCCTTCGACAAGCACTCCTCTATCACTCACTATCACGAATCACAAAACAAATCACTACATCAAGGTCATCCGAAGCCATCACCGCCCCAGTGATATACTACATGGGTGAGACCCCGCACAAACGTAACTGAAAAGAAAAAAAAGAAAAAATGTAGTTTATAAACCCCACCCCTATGATGAAAAATAAAATAAAAATGTGGTGTTATGTAAAATATTTAAAGTTTTATCTGTGCTTTTTGTTTTGATATCGCGAAAAATAGGTATAAGTCATTTTCGTAGTAGAAGAAAGGCATAATAATAAACAGTCCGTTAAAATAACGCAGTGAATCGATTAATGCTTTAATTGACAACCTAAGACAATGTTAGAAAAAAAAAATTAAGCAGAGTATTTTTATTAGTAGTATTTTTTCAAATTCATTAAATTGGCTTCGGTCATTTTAATACGTAATATGAGTATTATATTATGTTTATTATATTACACCTATATATTATAGTATTTCATGAATTTATTAATTATTAGGCTGTATGCCAAGAAACAGGTGTTGTATAATATTTTTCTTGACGTTTCAAGATCTTGGGTCACAACTCACAGATGTCGGAAACAAAATTAGCGTACATATTGCCAATGTTTGTATTATTTTTGGCGCGTATAAAATACAAATATATATTGTAGTATTTTATTGTATCTTTTCTTTTATTTTATTAAATTAATTTACACTTCGTATCGTATCGTATCGTATCAGACCTTATCATCCCCTGCCTGAAAATTTACACTTACTGTTGTCAAATAATAAATAATATTTATATAAGTATTACATATTATATAACCTATTATATAACATAACCGTTATAATATAACCTTTAGATTTCATGTCATATGCTTTGGTCATCACTGATTTAGTGTAATTCGGTATGTAAAGTAAAAGTTAACCTATGTCGAATTCAAAACCATTTAGAGATTTTAGATCAATAAGTAATTAAATCATATTTTTAGCGCATAAAACCGCAAAACTGTGTTTATTTTTACAATTATACATAAATTACTTTGTCTTCCATTTTTTTGTCTAAATGATGATTTTTGTCTAAAAAAACAGAAGTTTGTTTCTGCTTTCATTACTCAATAATTAAAACAACTAATTTGAGTATTTTTGCTTTCCTACTTATAGTTTATTTGTAGTAAACAGTTATAGTAAGTAATTCGACCGCATCTATGACGTCATAGATGCGGTCGAATTACTTACTTTAACAGTTTACTATAAATTAACTATAGGTAAGAAAGCAAAAATACTCAAAGTAGTTGTTTATAATTAATAAACCTTTAAAATAAAAGTATAAAAAAAATACCAAAAAAAAACTTTACATACCGAATTGTTCAATATAGAAATGTGAAAAAAAATACATATTCAAATAATGAAAATTGGGCTCAAGTTTACATAATTAGTTAATAATCTCCCCATTATCATATTTATTACTTTAATTGCTTAAAAAACAGCATATTCTTCTGATAATACCTTTTTTATTAGAGTTGTCAAAATTTTAATGAATTACTCTTTTTTTTGTTGGGTTACGTTAACGCAAAAAGTACTCATTACCAAAATTTCAAGGTTTTTGATGCTAGGTACGTCGTTTTAAAAATCATAACAATTTTGAATGTTTTAAAACAGAAGATGTTATTTTGCTTGCGCTTACGCGGTGTCCTACGTGGGCGACGAAAGCGACGCGACGCGATGCCACACGCGACAAGTATTCTACATGATTACGTGTCGCATCTCGTCGCAGACAGTCACATAGGACACAAGTAGGGTACGCCGTTGATTTTATCGCGTACGTCGCGTTCGTCGCTTTCGTCGCCCACGCAGGACACCCCGTTAAAATCAATAAGTTTTTTTTTATGCTGGACGCTAGTAAAATTATGTTACAATTAAGAAAAATCTTTAAACCTGTTTCCTCAGCCCATTTGCTCTCTTCTAAATTACTAGACACGTCTTTGGATCATACACGACATACGTCCATCTTTCGCTCACGGCAAACCTTAGGTCTAAAGATTGACCAGCCTGATTAGCATACACAATGACATAGACAGCAAACAATTTATTCGAAAATGAACCTTATTACAAGGAGTTATGGTGATAAGGGGGTATAGGTTGTACGAGCATTCGCGGAAGGTCAACTCGCGTTTACATACATACAAGCAAACACACGTTCATGATCATACATAAATTCACACATTTGTCATGTATACAGAGGCACGTATCTAAACAAGGACAACCTTATCGCTCTTCCGTTTACTTTATGAAAGCAACGTGTTATTGAAATAAGACGATATATCGTATAAGAGAACTATAATAGATTTTATTGTATGAAGATTAATTATAATAATTATTGATGGTTTAGTTATATATGGTAAGATCTATTTATATTAAAATTATATTGACATACTTGGCAATATTTATTTGGCAATAGGATGCCCATCTTTGATATCAAGTATAAGCCGCTGCCTTCCCTGGACACAAGTTTTTAGGTATTTCGTATTGTTTTCCATCAATCTAAAGAGCTTTGCACACTACTTGTTAAAGAAGAATAAAACGATGACATCTAGAGGGCCTTTTGCTGCAGAAATTTCACATCTGGTAAAATAGTAACAACAGTGAAAATACGATAGTAATACAATACTACGTACTGTATTTATTGAAAACTAGCTCATGATCGCGGCTTCACCCGCGTTGTATAAGTAGCTTAAATGTTATTCTACACCATAAACTACCTATACCTATTCCAAATTTCATCAAAATCTATTCAGTAGTTTTTGCGTGAAAGAGTAACAAACAACCATCCATACATCCTCTTTTGCATTAATAATATTAGTATGAAGAACTACAATTTACGTGTAAAAAATGTCAATTACCACGTTTCGATTTCCCTCGAAAAATACTAAACGGATTTGCATTCAGTTCTCCAGTAATATAATTTATGCATCAGTACAACACTTCTCGTTATCACGCTATAATAAAATTATAGCGTTAACCGACATCCAAACGGACAGAGACGCGGTTAAAATATAGTACATGTCACATTTTGGCTATCACTACTATAGCACGCTCATTATCATCTCAGTACTCCAAAAAGAGATAGAAGATAATTAAGTGCAAGCGAGATAGATATAGAGAAATGACATGGCCCTAAGACTCAGGTGATAACGCGATATCTATAGAAGGTATTAACTGACTATTAACGACTAGTTCTTAGAAGTTCGATTGTTTCATAGAACTTGGTGTTGATAGTCAGGACTTGTAAGTGTATCTATACCATAAAGGTACTTATATTGAAAGATAGGCGTGGGTTCTAAGAAGCTGTGTCCATTTAGGGATAGCCACGTCATGAGGTAAGGATGGTGGGAGTTTTTGTGCAATGTCTGGTTAAGACGAAGCTTTGTTTTGTTAAAAAGTGATTCATTTAATCGAAGATAAATGGTCAGGGAAGATATTATGATAGTACAAATTTATACAGTATTTCGACTTCATAGAAACGGACGAAACGCGAGTTATACCTACACGCTCACGAGAGCGGTGGCTTTGCGGAGTGAACAGTCGCGACTGTGCCGCTGTAACGAGCGGGAAAGTAGGTAAATGTAATTAAAAAGCTGAAGGTGGGCAGAGCCCTATCGCATATTTACGTACCGCGCAGCCGTAGGTAGGCCTTTATAATAAATATTCGGCCGAGATAGACTACTGGTGGTGGTTGGTATGATCTGTGTTGGTACCTAAAGATAAATTTATTTCATTTGATTCATAATTTTTGATCATTTTACAATTCAAGATCAATTACTCGAGGCGGGACTCGAACCCGCGTCTCTGGACTATACGCGTCCAGCGCCATGACCACTAGGCCACCCGAGCATCCGTCTCGACTACCAAATTAAGTTATACCTAAGCTTTATAGGTAAAAAAAGGTATGTAATTTAATATGTTATTTTAAATTACAATTTGTTGTAACAGCGTTTTATTCAAAATGTCATTACGTATAGCAAAGGCGAGGGTTACAGAAAAGGTCGGTAGTAAAATAGGTTCGAAGCCTGTGCTGTCAATGACACATTTCATTACAAAATTAATAGGGTTGTGCCCTAACTCAGGACTTGACAGCGATCATGTTGGTGCAATAGAATTAAAAATTAATGTTAAGTTTTTTTTAACAATAAATACCTAATAAGAAATAAAAAGTTTCAGGAACCTAATTATATACACAGTTTTATGTATTTACTTCATATGTAAATATAATATCTATTCAAATGCTAATAATATTCCGTCCATTGATTAGAAGAATGAATTCTGGTGCGCAAAGTACACTTTGTGGAACATTAATATCCCGACTTTGGTATCTGCAGCATTATTCTGCAACCACTTCATAAAAAAAATCATCATAATAATAAAATTACCCCAGCTCGCATCATCGCATCTAAATATTATTTTCCACAATAAGAAACAGTATAACTATTA
This sequence comes from Schrankia costaestrigalis, assembly GCA_905475405.1. NCBI lineage: Eukaryota > Metazoa > Arthropoda > Insecta > Lepidoptera > Erebidae > Schrankia > Schrankia costaestrigalis. Next base: position 7,618,072 of record FR997843.1, on the reverse strand, counting down.
ATAAAAAAAGTTATAATATTGTTTTAAAAAGTTTGTAAAACAAGAATATCCCAATTCAGTCTAGATTATCGATTCAGATTCTAGTTAAAACGTCCTCGTATAAGGCGACAGAAGTTGGCTGTGCACACACGAAGTATGACTCACTGTGCAAATCGTACTTATATGGAACTTGACCAAGACCCTTCGTATTGTACTTGCAGTAAGAAGCCGGCTTAACCAGTACTTGTACATTTTGTTTTATAAAGGAAATAGACTTGTTATTGCGTTACTGACTTAAGTAAGTAATGTTTTGTAACTTCGAAATTTTTTATATCAATTCGTAGCCAAACGAATTGATTTAAAAAATGTAGTAGTTTTGATTAATAAAAATTAAAAATAAATAAATGGGTTATAATTTTTTCTGGTAAAGAATTAAAACTAGAATAAACACGTATTAGCAGGGGCCTCCCCAATGTAATAAGTATGACCATCTCTGCCGAATGATAATAACGGGTGCGCCAAAGTTCACCTAAAATTTCAACTCCTATAATTGGAAGTCCGAAAATGTTCTTCCTAACATTTTTCATCCTAACAATCGCAATTCCTAATTTTTTTGTCCCTAATGTTAATAATCCGAATCATTCATCTTCATAATTTCAGTAGCAATAATCATCTATTATACTATTATTTGTTTTCCTATATTTTCTCAACATAACCATCTTTTATACTATAATTTAAAGTCATATCTTTTTTGTTTAGATTTCTTTTTATTCATAATAATTAATATTATTATACATTAATTTTGCGTAACTTTGTTGACAACATGTAGGTATAACATGATATACCAAAGACCAGAGCAAAACCAGAGTCCCGCTCCAATCATTCAGTCAAGATCCAGAAACGAAATGGGTCCTATTCATAATTATTGGTTTAGGTTATGGTAGAACTGTGACCCAACGCACGAGCCGAGCGAGCGCAGCGAGCGTGCCGCGGCAGCGGCCGGCGAAGTGCCAGTACCGAATTGGTCCTTTACTTATTGGTTTAGTTACGGTTATGGTAAACTCTCAGGCCATAAGCATAACCGTGAACGAGTCATGTTTTATGGATTTCATTCATTTAAGACAAAAATATTCTAATAATTTTAATAAACAATACTTAATTTTTAAAAAATGGTTTAATGTAAAAATGTAAAAAGTTGTTAAGTAAAATCACAAGAAATCGTATAAAAACAAACCTTTTTATTACTTTCACTTGGTAAATATTTCTTTCTGAGTATGAGAGAAAATATTATGGTGAAAATGTTTAGGGATAAAAGCGTTATGACAAAAAACATTAGGAGTTTAAATATATTTACATAACGATATTATTAATAACGATTTTCGGAAACATGAGTGTTATGAACATCGCCGGTAGCAATACAAATAGTATGAATGAAAACTTTAGGATTTAAAATTTTAGGAAGAGTGATCATTCGGATTACAAATCGTTAGGAAGAACATTTTCGGAAGAAGAACTTTAGGTGAGCCAATATGGACCCGATAATAACATATATCTCCTAATTTTCAGTGCAAATAAATGATTAAGTTAAGTCATAACTTGGTTTAAACACAAAATTAATATAACAAAATCTCTTTATTGTGTACTGTGGAATATCATCCGTTCTCTTCATCAAAAAACACACACACAGTCACAAAACACATTCACAATATTTTGTATAGAAACATAAATATGAACTTCGCGCAAAAGTACATTTGGCACATAACGACAGCTGTTTTGACTGCAATAACGGTGCTCATCGCTGACCGTCAGGGGGAAAAGGGAGGCGGGTTTACTAAGGATGGGTGGGAGGCAAGAGGGTGGTGTTCATTCATCTGAGGCGTGACGTCACGAGCGAGGTCGTGCCCTCTCGTGGTTACCGTCAAGAGAATAAACGGCGAAAAAACTCGTTGAACATCGACATAACCTTTAAGTACATTTTTCCATTTCGTATTGAAATTCTAAATATAAAACTCAGTAACACTTATTATGTACCCTTTGTTTAGTTTTTATACACAGAAACTTAGTCTTAAGTCAAAAGTCTTAACGAAAGTTATTACAAATTGGGGAATCATCAAAAATGTTTCAAAAAAAAAAAAAAATTCAAACATTACCAAAAAGCGATTAAACTACTAACCAGCAACGTATTCTAATTTTATTATTTTTTAATTAATCATATGGATTAGTCAGAAGCCTTAAAGCCCGAATTACACATCGACAAGTACAGTAGCGACTTAAGTAGTAAGTTGTTGATTAAGTTGATTTAAATAGATCTCCATCCTATTTTTTGGCGAGTTAAGTTGGCGAGACGCGAGAGAGGGGGCTACTTCGTACTACATACTCAGGGTGTCTCTCTTGTCTTGTATAAGTTATAATTACAAAGGAGAGTTGCAGTGTTCAGAACCTCAACAACCGCCTAACAAAAATCTGGAACTAGCTATAGAATTACACTAAAAGATAAACCGTCTGAATTAAACCGGTTTGCATAGTAATAAAGTAGTGTTATATAGTTACGAACATAATAGGGCGAGGGCGTATCGATTGCATTAATGAGATGTGGGCACACGTGGGGTCCGTGTGTAGAATTGTGGATGCGATTGCAAACGGCCGGGTTATCACTTTAAGGACGTTTTATGGCCTCTTTATTACATAGAAACAATAGTGGTTGATATTTTGTAATGCTTTATGGACACATTATACTGTTTGTGTAACAATATTGTTATAAGTGCTAAGCGATTTTGGTGTCGAAATTTTTTGCACGTGACCGGCAGAATGTGTTATTGGAAAATATATTGGGTTTTGGAACGTAGTTGAGTGTAGTTAGGACGACGGGTAACAGATGGATGAGGCAGGTACAGGACTGCAGAAAGTGATCTTTCATCATCATCATAACAGCTCATTAATGTCGGGACGGGCCTCCTTCCGGGACAGAGGGATACTTGGCTTACTAATGCCACGCTGGCCAGACGGATTGGTATAGGGTTTAATTTCAAGTTTTCCTTCTTTTTATTTCGTTAAGATAATATTTACAGATAGTCCCTTAGTCGGTTTTTACAACACCCATGGGATGAGATGGGGTGGTGACATATTGTATTTTTACCTACTCTTTCCCCACACGGAGGACCAAAGTGTCTCAGTCAAGTGTCAGTCTTTAAAGGAGACCTATGTCCAAACAGTGGACGTTAATTGGCTAATATGATGAGTATATTTCGATAGAGTCCTGTTCAAATACCTATAAAGATCTTTTAGAGATGTAATGCGTCTACAGGTAAATAGAGTTATAAAACATCCATGCCTTAGTTTTAGAATCTAAGTCATTCTGATAATTGAAAGCTTGCTTCTAAAGCTAAAATGCCTGCACGCTAAAAGCGCATTTTATTTATATACTCGTTTCGGTTGAGTTCTTACGATAAAATACTTGGATTTCTTTTACAAAACATATAACGTAGTTAAATACTTTTTTTTTTTTATTATCTTTTTTTATTTAGAGGCTTGTGGTCATTTATGACCAAGTCAGCCTCATCATAATTAACTACTTAAGATGAATAAATAAAAATCTAAGTAAACCAGAACTTTAAAAATATTTTAAAGACTTAATTTACTCTGCTTATTTTGAACTTGTAAAATTATAATTATAGTATAGCGACGAAAAAATAAATTAAGAGAAAACTATAAATGCCCACGTATGAAAACGACGAAAAGTTAAAATAAAATAAGTTTTTTTATTAAAATAAAAATTGTATTCTACGAAATAATTAATTAAAAAATGTATTAGAATTAAAACTGTAGCATTTTTAAAGAAAATTGAATTTAAGTTTCCGCATAATTTTGTGCTTTTATTTGTTTCCTATTTCATTCCGTATATTTCCAAGTAAAGTACTAAGTACGAATGTTTACAAAGAAATTAAATATATGTGGTTTCGAATCACACAAGATAACGTTTGTGCGATCCACAAATTATTGTCTTGGGTCTTATTTTCATGTCTGTAAAAGTCTCTCTAGGAAACAGGGTATTCTGTTTTATCATTAGACATTGGCATCACACAAACTATGATAACATACGAAAATTGAAATTGAAAAATTGAAATTGAAATACATACCACTAAATATTTTCTTACAGTAATCTATCTAATCACGACCATTCTGATGTGATAGTTGTAAATTTAATGTTAGAAAGTCCTACTCAGACATGACATCCCTATCACGCGTTATCATTGTCAAGATCTCGACACCCCGTCTTACCACCAATAAGGGGAAACAAAAGACGGAGTCAACCGTCACGTCACTAAATTGCGATAAGCGATGACACTTGGCCGATGACGACGGAGGCTTGTCGCGATAACCACTAGGTCAAACTACTCATAAAACTGCTACAATAAACACACTGTATTCGTTTATAAGATTTACCTACTCCGTGTTGTGTAAGACTTTTATAATGTATCTGTTTTCAATGTATTCTCGTTTTGGTATACCTACTTAATATACTTATACCTACTAATATTATAAAAAGGAAACGTTTGATTTTTTGTTTGTTTGTTTGAATTGAATAGACTCCGAAACTACAGAACAGATTTGAATAATTCTTCTAGTGTTGGTAAGCTACATTTTTCCTGAGTGACATAGGCTATATTATTGAAATTTGCTATTGGAGAAGCTTTTTGTTATAGACACGGGATAAAATGGGATGGTGTTATGACACTATCCCAATGTTCTTAGTTCCGTTCTGACGCACAATATAAAATCAATGCAGTACAATATATAAGCGAAAGGAAAACTCAAAATGATACTTAGACAGCGTGGTAATAATTCTCAAATTTTCTGCCGAAAAGATAATAACTATTGCTCTTATATGACCAAATTAAAAATTTATAAAATAACTTTACCAGAAGACCCAGATCCGAAAACAAAGACCTGTTGTTTACGGACACACAGTAAGAACACAAACACGGAAAAACCATTTTCATAGCATAAGCAATAATCTTCTTTATGGCATTCGATTATACGAGACCTTGATCAGCAACAACATAACCAAACGAGGCAGATAATTAAACCTCATATAAATCGCAATAAACATTAAACTAGAAATAAAGGTTTAATAGTAAATACTAGATGTTTTCAACTGATTGAGATAAACGCAGTAAAATACTGTGCACACGTATTGCTTGTAAACTGGTAGAAAAATGTTGTCTACAATCATGTTTTCTTGAGATCTCGAGAAACTCGATAGCGGAAAGGTCCAGATCAACTTTATGTCAACCGGATCTGAAGATGTTGCACTTGACGGTTCATTTAGGTTTCTTTTAGTTTGATGTTTCGACAAAATGTTTATTTGACTGTCTAGACTAAGGAAACACAAATGTAACATGAAGCGAAATAATAATCTATAAAAGAAAATAATTCTTTTGGTAATGTTTTGACCACTGCAATTTGTTATAAGAACTTACTGTTGTACTTACCCAAACTTTCCACAAACATGACTCCTAAGTCAAAATTCACAGCACAATTTTACAAAAGCACCAAGCTTGATTAGCAATGTAAAACGTATTAAACAACTAAATCATCAAAAGAACCCATTGGATTAACACCGATTCTATTTTGTGATTCAACAATGCCATAGTGATGTATAAAAAATATTAGTTTTCAAAATTATTCAGATTTCAAAATTGTTGCGACGTTATTTTAATACAATATCCAATGTCATTCCCGCAATGCAGATAAATTTGGTGATAAATCTTAGCTAACAATTTATATTAGCTGCTTTCGCTACAAACCTTGCCAAAGAAAATTGCAAGCTCATACAAAATGCTAGTTTTTTCAAGATCAAAAATTGAAAAAAAATAGTTATCTTAAGTACGACGACTACCTATAGGCCAGAATATTTATTAGTGGCGATGACCAATCTACCTTATTTTGCTTAATTTTGCATACAATTCTTTGGTAGCAGTCCGATACATATTTTTTAAACCATTACTGTAATTCTGAATTTAAATATTTTTAACACTAATTTAAGGTAGTTAAATTGGCACTTACTAAAACGTAACACACTTGAATGAACAAAAGATTTTACAATGTTTTCAACGCATAACATTATATTTGGCCATTGACACGAAATATAGTGGAATAGTAGTTTTCAAAGCAACAATAATAATTACTATTCCAGACGAGACGTTGTGATGCGAAGGTTGTTCACCCGTTAAAGAATTAATGGCACGACTTAGTAATGACGACTTAGTAGTACTTAATCTTCGTTTCCTCTAGAGAAAACACGTAAACAATATTAAAAATATATTCTCTAATTGACTCTTTTGTTCGCAAGGAATGCATACGTAAATACAACTTAGTCTTGCCTATTTTTCGACATAAATATAGAGTTAATAAAAAGAATAGTAGATAGATTCGTAATTTTTTTATATTTGGGGTACTTTGTTTATTTACTATCACTCGAAATGTTACTAAATAAATGGAGCAAAATTGGGGCAACCTATATTTAGTAAAGATCTGGTGATGGCTGATGATTTGAAATGTTTACAGCTACTGTTAAACCAAAGCAGTTTCCAAATAATTGACACATACATACTGCTTCTTAAGTGTTGAAAGAAATGCAACATATGTCTTCAATTAACGTACATTTACGCAGCACTATTTGGCAGAGTATCAATGCAATATAAGCCAAACACTTTATCTCATATACCGATACATCGTGATAAGTATCCAGCTCGTTCGAGGAACGTTGAAGAGAGCGGACAAGTGTGTCAGATGTCGTATGTTAATAATATAACGAGTACACGTGATACGGTTATACTTCAACTGAATTACTCGACGACTTTGACTCAACAGTGTGTAACCGAAGCCCCTTGATAGTAATGTTTTAGCAGTACGATGGCGAAATTGTGACCACCCAGCACGTGTTTAATATGTTTGTATGTGTGAGTGGTGCACACATCAGTTATTGCGTAGCTACTAGTAGTCAGCGGAGGGGCAGACCGCCGCACGCGAACTGATAATAATTATTAGTCTGTAGCAATTAAGAGGCGCCAGATATACGCCATGGATGAGATAGCGGCAGACTTTATAGAGTATAGAGGCCGATAGACACACCTCGACACAGTTACAACGGGGTACACAGTTTATACTAACTAGATTTTCTTGAGAGCTAAATAACTACGGAATGTTTATTACTATAAATTCTTACTATCGTTGTAATAATCAATAGTGTAGACAAATTTATCTTTTATGTAAGTTTCCGTTACATTGTGATGTTAAGATAATAAAAATTCAACAACAAATAATATATTTCTATGTAATCCGATAATAATCGACATATTGTGGAAATACAGTGACTTATGTCGTAATACTTTTTCAAAATTAATTACTCGTTTTCTTAAGATATCAAAAGATAAAACAGCACCGAGGTACCCACGTACTAGCCATTAAGATTACTATCGTAAGTATTGTGATGAAATCGCGATAGGTTTTCCAACTAAAACCTCATAGGTAATGATAACGAATAGCGACCAGAAGCAGGTGGCAGAAAACGGTAAGATGAAACGAAAGGTCCAGACGTAGAGGCATAATGTACCTACTATGTGCAAGCGAGATGGATATAGAGAAATTATATGTCTTTAAGACTCAGATGATAATGAGATATCTATAATTTAGGACAATAGCTTTTTATATTTGGCTAGTTCTTTCATAACTGCCACCGTTTTGGAACACAGATTTACTATGATAATTAAAAAAATATTTAAAAAAATGTACGTACTTACATAATTTAGACCTACCTTTCTCTTAAAATCATTACTTATAACATGTGCTCGTTATAGAATATTCCTCAAAATCTCAAAAAACAAAAAGTAAAAAAGCCGTGATTTATCAGCGTAACGATTATAAAAATTAAAATTGCCGCTTCTTTTAGATACATTAGTCTAAGGCGTTTAAGTAATGTTGTACGAATAAGTAAACATTTTACTGCTCGTGGAAAAATTACAACAAGTCTTGTTAAGTTATTCGGGTTTGCGTGACCATGTTCATCTTACGTTGTTTATGTATACTCGTATATCATTACATTAACTATTCTGTATCATAATTAGAAAATGCAATAAGAATACAACTATTTGTAAAGCAGCACGAGAAAGTTTTTGATAGATAAGTGTTATTAGAGAGTAATTGCTTAATTTTTTAATATTAATTGCGCGAATCGACCTCTTTGGCGTAGTGGCTATATAACATGACTGCTACGCAGAGGTCTCGGGTTCGATTCCCGCTTAATGCAAATCTTTGTGTCCATGAACATGATGTTTTCATTGGTCTGGGTGTTTTCTATGTTTATTATGTATGAATAAACAAAAAAAAATTTTAAGTATGTATATCCGTTGTCTAGTATCCATAGTACAAGCTCTGCTTAGTTTGGGACTAGATGGCGTTGTGTGAATGTGTGAGGAATATTAATACTTATTTATTTAATTAAAAGCACTTGTAATAAACGTGAAAAATGTCCGCTGTTTGGACATGTTCCTAGAATAGATGATATGAGATAGACGAGTATTTACCGTGTATAGGTGACATCTGTCAAAAAAGGGCGCATTATTAGGAATTGACGTGAGACCATGATGATTTGTATAAATTTATATGAAGTCAACGTATCTAGGAACAGAAAGATGAGAATCGCAAGAAAAATTTAGTTTAAATAATATGAGGTCTTTGCCCCAGAGACAACTTTTGCATAAATACATATGATACTTATTATCTATATTATAATTTATGTGTGTTCACGTGAAAATTAAAAAAAAGACATGTACACAGTAACAAAACCTTAATACAAGATATATACAAGATACAAGACAGTAATAAAACCTTTTTTATATATTTTATGACACTGATTCAAAACGAAATAATAAACGTAAAAAAATCATAAACCAGACCATACAAAGACGATCACAGATCAACTTAAATATAACAATGTTAGAGCAAATGAAATATTATTTATATTAGGCCATGGCAAGTGTTGATATCTATTGACCCTTATATGAGAGCTATTACATTGAATCCCTATATGTCTATCCTGTACAATTATGGATGTTCATAATATATTACTCATAGTTAACTTCTACGGCAGCATAGCGGGTGGTCCTTTCAATGATTGCATGTATTAAACAATGTTTGTTAGATTCTTTCCTAGGTGGTATTTATTAGAATTGAATAATATTTATTTTGCAAATACTTACGGTACTTTACATGATATTAACCCTTTCACAGTGCCGCCAGCAGAAACAAAAGTAAAACAATGTACGTGTACCATATGTGGTACACTGCACTGGAAACGTGTTAAAAAGAAACTTTGAGTTTAGGTATATTTTACCAAGGTAGGCGAGCAAAATTCACAATATTCAAGTTGTTCTTAATTGTACAAAAAATGATTCTACGACATAATATGAAGGAATAATATAATAATAAGTAATAGGAATACAGTTCTATTAGTTCAGAGCTAGATATGGTAAATACATTCTGATATAAACCGTAAAGTTGATTTAATTTACATATTATCTGCGTTTTAAATAACAATATTTAGATAAAACTAATCTACTACTGACTAACTAATGACTCTAAAAATTCTTTTTGTCCATAGTCTGCGAAAACTAATGATAGAACAAAAATATGTTCCACAATTATTAAAGAGCATATCAAAATCTACAAAAAACTATACAATACATATCTTAAATATCTGTACCTATTTTTATGTCTGCCCGTGCGAAGCCGGGGCGAGCCGCTAGTCTTTAATAAACCACCTAAAATCTAACCAAATACGTTTATTCACAATACCATCACAATATCTAAACAGCGATTAGACAAATAATAATGATCATTTACTTGTAACGCGACAGCCCCATCAAAAATCACTTAGGCCTCAATAGAAAGATCATCAACGAAACATTTACCTTTATACGCGCAAATAATATCTTTATCAATATTTACAGAGTTGATAATAATACTTAATCGTTCGGTCAATTAAACAGGGTCGCAGACAAATTGACTATTATTGTTCGTGACATTGTCCTCGGTAGTTTGGGGGCTTTCCATCTACTCGTCCTTAATGAATAGTTAACTATAGACGTGCTTGCGTTTGGTAGGATAAGTTTACTATTTTGAATCGAATGACTGAAAAAGAGGTTTAGGTAGTTTTAGGTTATTCGTTTATTTTTTTAATGTTTGTAAAATCAGTACTCAAACGTGTAATAAACCCAATTGGAAAAAGAGAGAAAGATGTAGAGCAAATATGTGTAAGTGGGGACTCAGAGACGCTTGTCTTTCCCAATGTGACTGCGGCAATCCAGAGCAAATTGAGTTTCGACCATTGACACGAGAGAAGAAGAATTAAAAATAGTTTTTGTTCGAAGGGTATACTCCTAAATTGATCGTACACTTTTTTGAAATTGGTTATGTTATTCGTTATGTTTATTAATTCTGTAATGTGGATAAATTAATTAGTGTATAGGTGCGATAATATTCTTCAAAATAATTACACCGCTATAATAAGGTAAGAGACTACTTTTGCTATAATATAATCTTAATCTGACACTACTCTTTTAACTATTAAGTCATTCTCTCACTAACCCCCGGTTTCCGAATGACTGATTAAGTAAAAATCAATTAATCAAGTGTCAAAACTCGTGTCAACTATAATTTTCAGGAACTAAAATGATTGTTGACACGAGTTTTGACACTTGATCAGTTGATTTTTATTGAGTAAGAATCAAGCCCAGAGATCGAACAACTAACCTTGTGCATAGCAACCGCTTATCGCAAACGTTAAGGCAGTAAATTCTTACTCTTAAAATAAAACTGAAAGCTGAGATGACAACCATAGGTTTAATCACAGGTAAATTCCATTCAAGATTAGAGAAATACCAAATAGTTTCACTAAATGTAATACATAATAGGATCCTAATGAAACAGTGAATAGTCTACCTAATTCTATGTACTTACGACTAATATCATAAACCAATATAATACATTATAAAGAAGTAGAATAATATCAATAGCTTACCAAATAACTTAATACGATATGAAAATAGATATGAACAATACTTGTGATTGCTGATTTACTAGGCCTTTGATTACGCCTTATTGATTTGTATATATTTACAGACATATTAAAGAATAAGGCTGAATCATCATAACAGCCCATTAATGTCCCACTGCAGGAACGGGCCTCCTCCCGCGACGGAGGTATACTTGGCCTACTAATACCACGCTGGCCAGACGGATTGTTATAGGGTTTAATTTCAAGTTTTCATTCTTTTTAGTTCGTAAAGATAATATTTATGGTTAGTCCCTTAGTCGGTTTTTACGACGCCCATGGGAAGCTATGGGGTGGTGACATATTGTATTCTTACTCCGTCACCACACGGAGCGGGAGAAGTTGGCCGTGTGTAAATATTTCAGGATTATTATCTTACTTAAGCTACCAATATCCATGTACATTACTTATATTAAAGTTATTTCGATTAAGTAAGTACTATACATTATTATGTTGTGACAGTCCTCAGATTTAATCCTTATCTACAGTATTAAGCCGCCATAAATATAAGCAAACAAACTCCCATTGTGATTATAAAATAAGGGGGCCATATTACCATAACGGTTCATTGAGTAGCCTAGACAATATCTTTGACACGGATGACCTCTAAGGGAAGCAGGGTCCATCATTACGTGTCCAAGTTTTATGTATGAGTGTATGAGTTAACTCGACTACACACATACAAATGTATGAGTGTATGTGTACATACGATTGATAAACCGCAAAACACTACGCGTTAGAATGGAATTGTTTGGCTTAGTGTATGTACCTACATACTGGCATAATATTTAGACAGTTAAATGAGTAACGTCACGCGCTTAGACGATAATAAAACGTTGTATAGATCATTAGCTATATAGTTCTAGAATATAATTCCGTTTACTGATATTTTGTAACTTATCATAACAGTCAGTTAATATCAAATTGGGGTGATGTACTTCTCCGTGTGGTGACGGAGTAAGAATACAATATGTCACCACCCCATCTAATCCCCATGGGTGTCTTAAAAACCGACTAAGGGATTATCATCTTAACGAAATAAAAAAAAGGAAAACTTGAAATAAAACCCTGTACCAATCCGTCTGTGGTATTAGTAGGCCAAATTTCTCTTCGTCACGGGAGGAGGCCCGTCCCTGCAGTGGGACATTGATGGGCTGTTATGATGATGATGTACCTTATTTAACGGTGGTGAGAACTTGCCCAACTAATACTAGGTTGTCAGATGTTTTGGTTTAAAGAAGTATTATTGTTCATACCCTAACCTTATTTGTTCATAGAGATAAAATCTTCGGACTTTTCTTGTTAGCTTTTATGATACCCATGCTATGAGTTAGGGTGGTAGAGTAGCTTCTTTGTTGAATTATGTTACTAATGTTTCGTAATATAATTATAAACTACTTGTAAACTGGTTAAAACTGAGAATAAAGTAAATATATAAATTATAACAGAATAAAAAATTGTTTTGTTCTTACTATTAAAGCATTTACATGTTCTTTTTCCTAATTTCAATGTGAAGAAGGCTAATAATTCTCTCGATTATTTGGACTTTTACGATAATTGTTCTCAAATATGTTTATTATGGAGAGCAACCACTTAGGACCTAACCCTTTAAAATTAGTAAGCAATCATTATTACTTACATTTTCAATCTTCCTTATTAGTTTATTACATTTAAGCTCTCGGGTTTTTTGTATATCAATAATTAACTCTTTATGTTTGTAATTGTATGTGTAATATAATAATTGAAGGTTGACGGGTAAATACATACTGCACTCATATCATCCTTTGTTATAAAAACCAACTTAAGCTAATCCTTAATATAAACTTGGAACAAAACCCTACATATACTAAACGTTAGTCAGAACAAAGTAGTATTTGTTAGTAAGCCGAGTTTCTTTCTATCACCTGTACGAGAGTAATCGCTTAAGAAATCATCCGGTACACGTGTATGTAGCTCTTCTTATGGAGTAGGTTTCTTCAAACATACCCCCTTACTCATAAACGCTTCTTAAATTTTAGTCAATTGATTAGCTTAAATTCTTACGGTTTTGTTTGGCATAAGGTTGGTTTTACTAATAAAAATCTCGCTAAACAGTGACTAAATATAAGAAGCGTTTATGAGTAAGGGGGATAGTGTCAAGAACCATTTGAACACAATAGCATAGAAAAGTCATTTCATGTGTACTACCCCTATCCTTATTACCAGACAGACTTTACGCGCCTTTAAAAGTTCGATGCAGTCATATTGAGGATATTAATAGCCTATAGTGTCCCACTGCATGCCAAAGGCATCCACACACACATCGGACTTCCACTTTTCTCAATTCATAGCTTCTTTACGCCCATTCCTCTTAAAAGCGTAAAAAAAAAGATAGTAAAAAATAAATAAAGCCAAATGTAAAGTCTTACTGTAAAACAAAAAAAAACCAAGAAATGGACCAGATATTTTATAACCTCTTGGAAACAAAGAACTAGTTACCAACATTAGAATTGTACTTAATTATAATAAACAACTAACTGTTGACTATTCAACATGTTTCCCACTATTGTAGTGACCATTTGTCAAGTCCCACAAATAGGTAAACATCTAATTATGTCTAGATTAGAAAAGATAACTAAGAATTAGGAGTTTGTCGTTGTTTATTTTATAAACTCTATAAGAATTGCCAGCTGATGAACCATGTTTTTTTTTATATAATGGGAGGCAAACGAGCCAGCAGGTCACCTGATGGTAAGTGATCACTGCCGCCCATGGACACCTGCAACACCAGAGGAATCACAGATGCGCTGCCGACCTTTAAAAAGGGAGAACGCTCGTTACTTGAAGCTCCCCAAGTCATAACAGTCCGGAAATATGAAATATGGTTTAGTGAGATCAGATTTTTAAATACTTTAATAGCACAGTAAGTTAATGTTAGAATAGATTAATTTGCATGGAAGATAAATATTTTTATTGAAAAGCGATAGAACATTAGTTTATTATGTACTAGCTAAAGTTAAATTTGGGGTAGCACTGTTCCCCTTTCCTGGACTCAGAAGAGAGAAAAAAAGAGTAGTCTATGTTACTCTCCATCCCTTCAACTATCTTAAAAAGTCACGTCAATTCGTCGCTCCGTTTTGCCATGAAAGAAAGACAAACAGACACACTTTCCCATTCATAATATTAGTATGGATTTTTGCTTAATTATCGCGAGAGAAACAGCAGGGAAACGACTACTCACTTATTGCGTAATACTACTTACATTCGTATGTCAAACAGGCTAGTTAATATTAAATGCTTGTTAATAACAATAAAATATAAGCTACTTTTATTTTGCTAGGCATTTCTGTTGATAAAACAAGGCACTTATGTATTCAAATTAGTTTTTAACTTGTTTAAATTATCAACACACATCGACTTTCAATTTTTTGCATTAATTTAATCAAATTTTGAGAAACACAAACTTGTATAGGCTCTGGTTCAGGCTATTGAACCAATGATTTATAATAGATATGTCGAGTAGGTATTGATAGGCTATCATAGCAGGCACTTGACGCCCACTGATAGACATGGGCCTCCTCCACATAATATAAATCCATCCTCTGATAGGACAAAACCGACTAAGGGACTGTCCGTGAACATTACCTTTACGATATAAAAAGAAGGAGAACTTAAAATCAAACCCTATACCAATCCGTCTGCCCAGCGTGGTAATAGAAGGCCAAGTATCCTTCCGTCACGGGAGGAGGCCTATCCCTGCAGTGGAACATGAATGGGCTGTTATGATGACGACATGATATAAATGAGAATAATACCGTTCTTCACAAAACACAATCATAAAGATAGAAATACAATTATGGCTTACACAGCATTATTTCTACCGTTACGTGTATTATCTCCGTTCAGACTAATTATATTTTTCTACCTACAAAATACAAAGTATTACAAAATATTAAAAAGAGATTCAATACTAAAAGATTCTTATTAACAACACTGATAATGGCAAGACAGTAAGAAAACATAAGCATAGTGGTACCAAAGTTGTCATAACTCTACCTTATTATAGTTATAAATGCATCTAATGGATTAACCTAAAAATACAGTATAATACAAAAAGCACCTAAAACTCACAGTAAGAAAGCATAAGAATAATGATACCTGAAACTGACAGATCTCTACTATTGTATGTTCTTAGCCTTAAAAGGATTAACCTACAAAGACAGTATCGCTTCGAGAAAAAAAAAGACCCAAAACTCTACTTAAACTAATCCGTAAGGCCGTAATAGTATCAGCTGACAAGTCCCTATTTGAATTTTACTTCACTCATTTTAAGTTGTCATGCTTTTGTCTAGTTTTAACAGAATGTATATTTTACTATTTTGATTAACTCTTTATAATAAAAAGCATTTTTATTTCATTTGTTTTTATACTTGACAACATTATTAAACAGTTCATAACATCAGTAGGTAAACAGAAGTGTGAATTTGACATATTAAGAGCATAAGATACTTGTTTCAAATGAGGCTGAATGTGTTTCGATTTATTATGGTAACACATAACACACATTTTACGATAAAAGAAACGTGGAGATTGAACAATACTAAACTCTACATTTATAGAGGTGTATTTAACGTCCAATAAATCGCATCTCAATAACTTGATTTGATTATTTTTTGTACTTTTTCTCGCTAAACTGCACAAATAGTAAAAGCCAACAGTACGAACCAATGTTATGTAGGTATGTTTGTATGCTTACATACTTATACAAATAAACACACACACACGCACAAACACACATCGCTTACGTGTGTGTGTGGCGATATGAATGTCGCTTGTTTTTTTTATTATTTCGAATAGTATTTTGCACAGTAATGTATATTATAAGAGTAATTTCATGTTAACTTTAAATTCGTTATACATTTAACCAGTTTAGAATAAAAAGAGCTATAGCTAGTATCGTAAATCAACCGGGGTCATACTTACAGATAACGTTTGTCGGATACAACCGTTGAGGTTAACAACAAAAATCCGTCAACAAAAACACAAGAGACGTGATGCAGGCGTGCTGCATACACAGCGGCCGTTAACCTGGCTCCGGCTTGCGTTTCGAAAACTTCGCGGTGAAGCGTTTAGAGAATATTCAAAAATAGACCGACTGACTCGTATAAACACGCAATAATGATCGCTCGCACGTTATACTTAACGACACGACTCGGTATACAGAACGTAAGCGACACGCGTCGTCCGAAATCCCTTTGAAAAGTTTCCAGTGCACAAAGTTATTGTGATCGCGAGCTAGGGCTCTACGCGTCGAGAGCGCGGCAACCCCGTGGCGCTCAGAAGAGTACTGGCGCCGCCGACCGCTCCGCCGTCCGCCGCGCCTCACGCCGACACAGGAACACCCACACAAACATGGCGCCCCACACACGCGCGACGCATCACCACGCAACACATACAACGCTCACACACACTCTATACTAAACTGATAAAAACACAACATTACTCTGCAACTGCATATAAACATTAGTTTTCCTGCTTTTGTGTTTGACACTGAACAAATCATACGGTATCGGAATTTAAATCATTATTACCTATATTGTTAAAGACAACGCTTTAGTGGACAAACAATTAGATTAAACCAAAATCAAACTTAACAATATAGAGACAAGAAATTGTCTTAAAGAGAAATACTTAACAAAGAAATGCACAAAGTCAAATCAAAACGCAGCGGCATATTGTATACAAACGAATCAGGAAAACATGGACAATACACCTCAGGTCGTATTTTTATCGAGGAGACTCAAAACGCACTCTTTTACATACCTACAGTACAGCAGTGTCGTATGGATACAGTTATCAGTTGACGCGAACACATGGGGACTAATGAATGAAGTCCGGAGACAATGCGTTCAATACAGAAGATTCATGTCTAGAAATAAAACAATATGATTTGAAAGTCTTTTTTTTCTTTGCATGTTACCTAATTGTTGCCTCAAAATAATTACAATGTAGTCTCTGGCTAATAAGTAATTTAAATTTAACTTAATCTGCTTAGAACTACCGTAAAAAATGTGTCCATTGGCACTTTTCTTATAGTCTATAATATAAAATAGAAAGTCACTTTGTTCATGCGTTCTCCAATGACAAACACTCACTGCACTAAATTTCACTCTTACAACTCAAAAGGCTTAGTCCTTTTCAGTCTCCTTACTATGTCCGTGTTGTCAAGGAGATTGGTGATTTAAATGTAAAAATTTTATATAAGTCCTTACTTATGAAATTAAATACATTATTAATACTTACAGAAGCAAAATCAATTGTTTCCCAATATGGAAATTACCTGAAACCAATACAAACAGTATAATGTAATTGCTGATTGTAAAAATCTCGTTACTGTAGTTTTATACTACGGGTGTTGTGTATAATTTTAATGTTTCACCTATAAGTGGTTCTCCGTTAATATTACAATTAGCCTGTTGCGCAGCAGTTGCGTATGATGATGATCTATAATTCGATAAGTCAATTTTTTTAATAAAAAAAAATCTTCATTATAACTGAAGGAGATTCGCAGTTGGTAAGAATTTGTTGTGTATCACAGTTCACAAATGAAACAATGGAATATAACTTTTAATTAAACATCTCTCACCTAGGTTACCATAATATGGAGCAAAAAAATTCTACACATTTATTATTCAGTTCATACCTACAGTCACCACCTGCTCAAATAAATAATGTGTTCAAGATGGCAAAAGGGAAAGTAATGAGGTGCCTAATATTAAGTGTGTCAATTACTTTACTTTATACGTCGGAGATTGCATTTGAAAGGCAACACTAAAGGCCGATTTACACATCGACAAGAACAGTAGCGAGTTAAGCAGTAAGTTGTTGATTAAGTTGATTTGAATAGATCTCCATCCTATTACCAACTTACTACTTAACTCGCTACTGTACTTGTCGATGTGTAAATCGGGCTTAACTTAAAGAAAGGCAACTAAAATAATAATCAGGGCATTTAGTGTAGAGTCTGAACATAAAATTAATGTTTAACGGCGAATTGATTCATTATCATCATAACAGCCCATTAATGTCCCACTGCAGGGACGTACCCATGAAGGAGGGACACTCGGCCTACTAATACCACGCTGGCCAGACGGATTGGTATAGGGTTTAATTTCAAGTTTTCCTTCTTTTTACTTCGTAAAGATAATATTTACGGTTAGTCCCTTAATCGGTCTTTACGACACCCATGGGATGAGATGGAGTGGTGACATATTGTATTCTTACTCCGTCACCACACGGAGATGATTCATTATATCTATAATTACCTCTTGTTCGCCCAGTTAGAAGCATGGTTGGTCTAGACTAGAGTACTAAGGGTAGTCTTAGTTAGCCAATATCTACATTGGTACGATTTTATGTCGTCCTGTTTTGGGGCTGTCAACAATATCGGTAATATCTGCTTGGTTATTACCGTGGTGCGGGTTAGGTTTATGTCGAGTCCGTTTAGGTCGAGTCCTTTTATTGTTCTTTCCCCTTTCGGGTTCATCGGGATCAATTTATACGAACTCGTCTAACTTGCATATACAATGTAGTTTGATCAAGTTTCTTTCTATCAATGAATGAAACCCGTTGGACATTTACCCCCTTACTCATAAACGCATCTTAAATTTTAATCAATTGATTAGCTTAAATTCTTACGGTTTTGTTTGGTATAAGGTTGGTTTTACTAATTAAAATCTCACTAAACAGTAATTAAATTTAAGAGGCGTTTATGAGCAAGGGGGTATATTTGAAAGACTGCTAATAAAAGGGTACAAATGATTATTTTTAAATGACATTTTGTACACTATCGGGGTCTGTTCATTTCATCATTTTTTGTAAATTGCTCAAATGATTATCTTGCGTGGCTTTTAATTTTACAACCGCAAACACGACGAATTTGCCACTAAACCAATTAAAATTATAATTTAATCAACTTAAATTAATATTAATAACTATACGTTTATTAACATTAATTGTGGTAAATATTAAAAGTATCTACCTCTGAGGCAAACGTTTCGGCCAGGTTACACCAGCCATGGTCAGTATAGTTATTAATAATAAGTTATAATGTAACACGAAAGTTTTAAAGTTAACTTAAATTTACATGTAGTAGGTATTCTTATTTGAAAATTTAGATGGATTAGTATGCTTGCCTAGTTTTCCAGGATACCTAAATAATAGAGCGGCTTAGTTTGGTCCCTTTTCAAGGTTTTTGCTAAACACGAATCTAAATTCAAGGATATGTGGTATTTACCGTTTGTTTCATAAAGTATTATTTATTCTAAACATTTTAGAGCTTTCTAGGGTTCTATGTTCTATTTCTGAGCTCGTATTTTCTGATGGATTTACTTTTCTATAAATAGTCAACGTATGTATTAAAATAAACATTTCTTTTTTAAACAGTTTATCCTATGATAGGATCTTTGTCTCTGTTGTGAATCAGGAGGCCTAGGAAGATACTTCAAGGGGCCTCGTATTTTCTTTTTGTATATAATTAGATTAAATATCTGAACAGCTTAGTGATATTCTAATGTATGTACAGTTTTTTAAGTTAGTTTGTAAATTTACGCTTGAGTAAATAGCTTTGAAATTTAATTTACCTATACATATAAATAAAATTGAAGTGTCTGTTTGTAAGTCTCTTAGCCAATTTTCTAACTGCATATGAAAAATGTGTCGGTTCAAATGTCAAAAATCATAGTATTATTTTTAAACTCTATCTTTTTGATTCAGGAAAGATGGAAAAGGCAACTTTTTGCAATGTTAATGTGACTTCATGATCCCATTTACTGCTACTATATAAAAATCATCTTTGTTAAACAAGAAAAAAATGGCATAAATAGCGTCCTATACCGAGCAGTTGTTCAATGTGGGACGAACTTTCGCCACATATGTTTCGCCCTTCCTATAACATTGGGTCCATTAAATACAGTCTGTATCTCCTTGTGGTGACGGAGTAAGAATCCAATATGTCACCACCCCGTTTCATCCCATGGGTGTCGTAAAAACCGACTAAGGGACTATCCGTCAATATTATCTTTACGAAGTAAAAAGATGGAAAACTTGAAATTAAACCCTATACCGATCCGTTTGACCAGCGTGGTATTAGTAGGCCAAGTATCTCTCCGTCACGGGAGGAGGTCCGTCCCTGCAGTGGGATATTAATGGGCTGTTATGACGAAATACAGTCTGAACAAGCATATAGTAAAGCCGACCTGACCTTGACAAGGTCGGATAGACTTCATTGTCCTTTAGTCTCTACCGTTACTGGACTACAAAGCCTCCTTGCTACTTCACTATAAAAAGTAGTAGACCAATAACAATTCAATGAAGAAGGCCAGTCACGTTAATACTCGTAGTCTGATAATGATTTTATTAACTATCATCATAACAGCCCATTAATGCCCCACTGCAAGGACGGGCCTTCTCCCGTGACGGAGGGATACTTGGCCTACCAATACCACACTGGCCATACGGATATGTATAGGGTTTAATTTCAAGTTTTCCTTTTTTTATTTCGTAAAGATTACATTCACGGATAGTCCCATAGTCGGTTTTTACAACACCCATGGGATGAGATGGGGTGGTGACATATTATATTCTTACTCCGTCACCACACGGATAATTAACTATCACATGGAAAATTATTTTCATTTGAAATAAATTACAAGTCATTATTATAAACATTTGATAAGTTGAACGCATTTGTGTAAAGAACGGCGATATGTATTGTTAGCATTTGTGACAAGGTAATTCTTATTAGATCAAAGTTTAGTATTCTTTCATTCATCATCGGATTTGACTTTTATTAATTGGAGATTATACATATACATACATATTAGATCCTTTTTTGCTTTTTCATGTTCAATTTCAAATTATCGGTCAAACTAGGTCTCCGAATCAGATTTTATTTTCACGTAAGCGAACCTTGAAAACTGTGATAAAGGTCATCTCCTTCCTCTGTAGAGACCCCCAGATTTGCAAAATTTTAATCACTGTCGTTTCGGACAACCGAAGCAATCAGTATCCGAAGCGAGATCACGTAGATATCTACAATTAACCTAAGGAACCAAAGCCAAAGAAGTTTGAAGATACATATTTATTAAACTTTCTGTAAGTCAACCATGGTGACGAAGATGGAATCCACAATATCCCACCCCACGTCATCCACTGATTGTCATAAATTTTGACTGAGACAAAATCTATTGCGTCACATAACAAAGGTACTTATAAATTATTATTAGTTTACAGAGAACTAGCTTTCGCTCGCGACTTTGCTCGCATCTTTCCCATTTTTGAAAAGTGGGGGGCTAGAAAGGGGCAAAAAATAGCCTATGTTACTTTCCATCCCTTCAACTATCTCCACTTAAAAAATCACGTCAATTCGTCGCTCCGTTTTGCCGTGAAAGAAAGTCAAACAGACAGACACACGTTCCCATTTATTATACATATTAGTATAGATTAACATATTTGCACTGATCGCGGTATGTGAATCCCGTGCCTTGTGCACGGGATTCACATACGCAGGTTCTTGTGCGATCTACAAATAATTGTTCTAACCCTAGACATATTTCCATAAAAACATAAAGAATATCTTTAGATAACATTAGGAAGGTTCTGCCTTCTGTGAAGCATTTAAGCGTAGTTATAATGATCATATCTGCATTTTCATTAGAATTAACATTCATACCAACGACACGCGGAAATTCAGCTATTTATTTTAATCTTGGAAACTTAGTTCAAAATATACAAAGAGAAACTTTCCAGTCTTAAAAAAAACATTCCTTTGAAGCTTTTCGTATGATAAGTGTGTCAAAAAGTGCACTGAGCACCTCTATTTACAACTGACTAGATTAAATGAAGAGACGTTTTAGCTTTCAGACGTACGAATGAGTTAAAATATTCCTTTAGTGAATATCTGCAGTGTTGTTAAGAACTTTTGATGTAAGTACGTACAGTTGATTAGTAATTCAAGCAATGTATTTTTAATATATGGTGATCTAGGTAAACGGTGTGTGCACTTAAGAAATGTGATGGAGAAGGCATTACCATGAAATAGCTTATTTGTTATTTAACACGTTATATTCTAAACATCAAAAATTTTGTTTATTGAAAATAAATGAATTATAATAAGCGTTAAGGATCATAGAAAAATTAAAAGTACGCCATGTATAAGAAGTATAAAATTATAATTAAAAGTCTAATAAAAACATTACACCATATTATTTGAAAATAATATCTGTAAGTTACCTAAAAATAACAAAACGGGTTTTAAGACATAGAGACTATGACAGACAGACAGAATAACATGTAACATGTCCTCGACGATGAAGCCGCAAACAAATATGTATATAGTAACTTTAAAAAAATAGCAAGAAAGCTACAACATAGACAGCCTTGGTGGTAGCGGTGTGGCTATTGCGATTTCGAAACTCACGCTGGAGAATAAAGCCCATTATACCCCAAACAGGGCTATCCGAGAATCATTGTCCTGGACCATCTTTGAGTCCATTAAATTGATGTTTGTTTAACAAACAAACCCCGACAAAGGGTCCCAAGTACGGCAGTTGTCTTAATAAAATACAAAAAAAATATTGTCTGGAACTCATGTCTGTTTATTTTGCACAGCAAAGCGAAAAATATAAGGATAGCAGTTTGTAAAAGGGCATCTTTAAGAAAACATAAAAATAACTGAATAAAAACCGCAAGTCTCTTCATTACTTACTAAGTATTTTACAGTTTCTTTGTAAGTCACTAAAAAATAAACAGGGATACTTTTTGAGCTGAGCTTTCTGTCCAAATAATGTTTTTTTACCTTTATTAAACATCTGTAATCACAATTTTAAAGTGTAAATCTGAACATTACTAAAATAGGCCAAAACACTTCATCGTCCACTAATTTTATCTCTACTTTATTTTAAACCTGTATTGTAGAACGATGCAAATCTAATATCTAGATTCAATTATTGTATGATAAAGAACTACTAAACTCCCGAAAATGTTGTGAACTATTTAATATAAATAAAAAATCACTCGCTATGATTACAATCTCCAAACCAGTGTCACTAACGAGTCTTATATGAGAAAAAGATATTTTTCATTTTTCTTTTTCAAACTTTATTCTTCCAAAAATGTCTACCCACTTGAATTAATTTCAACCACCACTGTAAACAGCAAGTTTCTAAAAGCAGTTTTGGCAAAGAATCTGATACTGAATACTTTATTGAGCTAAAAATTTAGGTCATCAAAATGTTTCAAAGAAAATATTTTAATAATATTTCTCGTTTTCATACTCAATAGGGTTGTAAACGACGAAGGTGCCAAGTAAGAGGCAAACACAGGTCCTGAAATGTTGGCAGAGGTTACATCATTTATCATCTACCCAAGAACAGAGCCAAGCAAGCTTTTGATACTTATCTGAAATATGAGACAGCAGTGTCCGGGCATAAAATGTCCGACCACGCATTTTAGAAACAAGATATTATAACCTTCGACTGAAAAGAGCCTACGAGAAAACAAAGAATGTCTAGAGCGTCATTGGATACTTGACAAAAAATATTTAATGAGGGGCCAAAATTAATAACGACTATTCAGTGTAGTCATTTTACAAACGGGATACTGAAAAGAGACTCCTTTAGAAGTAATACAGCTTGAATAAATGAGTATCATTTGTCAGAGCTCTTGAACACGCGTCTCAGTTGAGACTTGTAATAAATTAACGCCAATATTTTCTTAAGTTACAATACTTGAGTCAGTTTTGATTGACTGCTTAAGTTTCAATTATAATTACATTGGTGTGATTTTTTTTAACAATCGATGATTAGTCATACTTACTGGCAGTTTAGTTTCAAATTGTGGTTATTGTATTGTATGTGTATTGCTTAACATTTCAATAATATCCTTAAGATTATACACGTGGATCCCTATTCACCATCCAGATGGAACTGTTATTTTATACCAATAACAATTTAATTGATATTCTTTTTAAAAAAAAGTCCAAGAATCCAGTTATTTACGGCAACCACAGAAGACTATGTATTAAGCAAGGCAACAAGACTGGGGATAGTTGGGTAATTGTACAAATGATTGTGCTGCGTAGCTTTGAAACCCGAGACCTCATTCGCTCCAGTACATGTCTACTAAGAGTATGATTATGACTATACCTATCAGAAATTGTATTGTTTGTTAAAATGTAACTCGTTATACCGAGAAATTACTTGCTGATAGTGCTAGGTACGACCTACCGCGACAAACTAAATGAAATTATCAGGATTTATTGATATTTTGCGACGTAAGATTATATAATACGTATATCAGTTTTCAACAAAATCTTTTAGTATTGCCGACAGACAGGTAAAGAAAAAGGAATAAACCAAACCGTCACGTACCACCTACATATTCAATACACACTAACCACAACCAACTGATGTTTTCATACGTTTTATTCAATATTTGACCATTTCATTTTCACACCTGTCCGTTTACTCGATCTCGAGCAAAAGAATAAAAATACATCTCCCGACCTATCTTAATATATTCTAAGACCTTGATATATAAATTTAGAGTTCACTTTTGTATGACGTCTGCGGAAGGTTTTCAATCTCACGCCGGATGTAAAATTTTCCACAGCAGCTTCAGGATTGTTCGGTATTGAAGGGAATCGTTCATTCACTAATGTATTTTTGGCATGCCGTTCATATTCGGAATGGTGTCATCGCCACGCATGTGGGATTGTGGGTTGCCGACCCCTGTAGCGCAATACAAACAAACAGCTGATCGATATCGCGGAGCATAAGCTGGGTACTCGAGCGATCGTTCATATTGATACATCGAAAATGTTGGTAATAAAATGTTTTGTTTGCACTATTCAAAAAAGAACCTGTCGACTTCGGAGAAAGGTATGTTTTACGTTGTGTTTGCTAATGAGGAAAATACCTGTGGCGACCTAGGACAAGGTACATTCTAAACAGTTTTGTTAGGGATAAGGATTGCGTAGTTTGAACTTTTTTCGAAATAATAGTAAAGGTTCAGACGCCATACTACGGGCCTTATCTAGAAGGTAATCAATAGTGCTGTCCTGGGTGTTTCCCTACACTAATAGAGACCGGGGTGAAAGTGGGTAGATTAGATGCTGTAGGTAAAGATGGATGAGGGGGTTAAATCGCACGCAGAGAAAACATTTGGTGTAAGTTTATATTCAGTAGTACTCCTTTTCTGATGACGATAACAACAAGTAAACGAATAAGAGTTACTTAAATTTAAAAAATATTTAACTTTGAAAAAACGAAAAGTTTATTTCAATTAAATTTAAAAAAGGAAGACAAAGCCTTTAATCTAAGCTACAAAAAAAACGCATTAAATCGCAGAAATACAAAAAGCAACAATAATACATAACGTAAGATTGCACTACGAGTACGTACGAGTAGGAATCAAATAACACTTCAACAGTTATAAAATAGTAGGATTATGAAACTGCAATTTATCACGCTAAGGTTTCCACGTGTAACTGGCCAGTGTGACAAATTTCTTCTTTTTATTACTATTGTGTTACTCATGATTTAGTTTACAAAGAGGTTGATATCGTTTTATTACTTTCTTCGTGGAATACAGTGTAATGTAATAGAATTTAATGGCAGTAAGATTAAAGATGCACAAATCGTATAATAACACTAGCATGGAATAATTATATTTCTTTGATTTTTACACAGCGTTATTAGTCTACTAGTCCTAAATTTTAATTTTAATTTTGCTAAACCAAAAGACCAATTGTACGTGTGGTGTAGGGAGTAAGAATACAATATGTCACCACCCCATTTTATTGTTGTCGTAAAATCGACTAAGGGACTTTCCGTGAATATCTTCTTTACGAAATAAAAAGAAGGAAAACTTGAAATTAAACCCTATACCAATCCTTTTGGCCAGCGTGGTATTAGTAGGCCAAGTATTCCTCCGCCACGGGAGGAAGCCCGTTTCTGCAGTGGGACATAAATGGGCTGTTATGATGAATTGACCAATACTCCTGCATCATTCCCCTGCCCTTAACCCAATTTTATTTGGGGTCGGCGCAGCATGCCTTCTTCATCCATACTTTTCTATCGGACGTCATCTCACAAGTAACACTCTTTGCAGCCATATCGTCTTTCACACAATCCATCCATCATAATAAAATAAAAAAACGTTTTCGTTTCAAAAGATAAAATACCAATATCACGTAGTAATTATTAAGAATTCCGTTATCAGTGCCACTATGCACTCAACAACGCAGAGATATTATTAGGTGAAGTAGACACCCGCTCAAATCTTTTTCCGCATAACCATAGGAAGTGATGTTGATTTCTGAACAAACAAACACAAATATTATACAAATTTCACTAAAAGATTCATTTAAACAAAAAGGGGAATCATATTGATTCTGTATATCGAATAACATCGGTTATATCAAGGGTCGTACCGTCGTCAAATCAATGTCACTTAAGTCATCCAATTTAACATGGAAATATCGCCGTGTTATGGAAATTTGATGCTCATTAATAAAACGACAAGATGGAGTTCTGTACACTCGTGTATACAACAATAATGTTATTTCAATATCTTGCCACAGTTCTGTTTCATCATCAACACCCCTATGGCAAGTGGTTATTATTATAGACTGCTGCGCAAAGGTCTCGTCGGCTCAATTCAATGAAAATTTTTGAGACTAAGAACATGAACGTTTGCATGGTCATGGTGTTTTCAATGTATGCATATATTTACAAAAAAAAGTATTAAATTATACAATAAGTACATAATTCCTAAAAATGTTTCCTTTTTCAAAAAATATTTTTAAAATTTTCGTCTTATTAATCTATCTTATTTTACGCACTTATATTTAAATATATAATCAATCATTAACTCAGTACCTAATCCAAACAGTTTTTATCAGCGTATTTTCTTGAAATTACGCAACATGATACATATTTTCCGTTCATTAGTTACGAGACTTATGATTCATTATTATTATCATGACGTAATCAAAATTCTCCGAGACATCACCTAGCAGTACTTCATAACAGCCCACATTAATGTCCCACTGCAGGGACGGGCCTCCTCCCATGACGGATGGATACTTGGCCTACTAATACCACGCTGGCCAGACGGATTGGTATAGGGTTTAATTTCAAGTTTCCCTTGCGGATAGTCCCTTAGTCGGTTTTTACGACACCCATGGGATGAGATGGAGTGGTGATATATTGTATTCTTACTCCGTCACCACACGGAATAGTAGCAGTACTTAGTTTAAAATAAATATTAGCTTAGAATGCGTACAGACTAGCGTTTAATACGCGCTTAAAAACTCGCTTTTTGAAGCGCTTTAAGCGCGTCTTTGGGCTTCCTTTGGCTCATGCTCTACTCTTACGAGCTTTGAAGAGCTTCTAAGCTCGTAAAAGCGTGAGTCCCGTGAATCCATGTCAATACTGCTATGCCAATGCTGCGTTTGTCGTATGGCGCACAGCCGGTCGTTTGTTTTCATACAAAATGCACGAGTGTCGAGTGTCGAGCTTTAACGATACGGACGACGCACTAAATGTCGCACTATGAAAGACCGCATGCTAAAACGACCGCAGAAAAAAACGCCAATCTAAAACCACCCTTACTAACAAAACATTAAGTTCATAACTTTGTAAGATATTTGAATTTCACAAGTTAGCTCTTGTGTGTAATTGTTCATTCGTCAATAGGGTTACCAAACATTTCATTTACATTGTGAACTACTCGTATAGCTCACGGACATTTTGTGTGAACTTTTGATGGAATTCAAACTAGAGAAACTGCGTCAAAGGAACTTTGTAACAATATAAACTATGTAGGAACTAGTCTGGGTTATGCTTTTGGCTGCCTAAACTAACTTATGTAACTAGCATAAGTTTCAGTAAAAATACAATGTAATATTAATTAGTCAGCTAGTTGAGCTGACCCGTGCCCACTTCGTTGGACGGCGAAAAAAACGAGTCCGTTTTTTAAACATATTTCATACTGCTCCGCTCCTTTTAGTCATAGCGTGATATTATATAGCCTATGACACTCCCCGATAAATGGACTATTCAACACAGAAAGAATTTTTAAAATCGGTTCATAAGATCCAGAGATTACCACCGTCACAAACACACAATCATACAAACACACAAACTTTACCTCTTTGTAATATTAGTATAGATTAACTAAGCGCCGTCTATTGCCAAACTAAGCAAAGTATTTATTATTCGTTTTTTATCGAAGTGTCACAGGCTATTAAAGTCAACAAAATTTGAAACACTGAGGACTTAACTGTGAAAAACGACGTTTCATTGTGACCATAGGACCGGGCCTATTATAAATTTTAAGTTATGAATAACTAAATAAATATCTTTAGATTCGTTTTTAGTTCCTATTTAAGGTCATTGATGGTTTTTGTATTTTAAATTCATTACATTCATTTGTCATTATTAAGATTATTTCTACGAATAAAGCAGAAATTTTATGCATGTCCTCAAACAAGGACACGATATGTAAAAAGCAACATTATACTATTATATTACTGAGTATCATAACAGCCCATTAATGTCCCACTGCAGGAACGGGCCTCCTCCCGTGACGGAGGGATACTTGGCCTACTAATACCACGCTGGCCAGACGGATTGGTATAGGGTTTAATTTCAAGTTTCCCTTAATTTTTATTTTGTAAAGATAATATTTGCGGATAGTCCCTTAGTCGGTTTTTACGACACCCATGGGATGAGATGGAGTGGTGATATATTGTATTCTTACTCCGTCACCACACGGAGAACGTAATTACGGAGTACGTAACGTAATTAGGACGGACGGTTTTAAATATTACTTCTTCAAAACTAAACCAAGTTGTACAAGGATTTCTTTTGTAAAACTAGCTTAAGAAACTAAAAGGTAGAGGAGCAAAGTACAATAGCTATTATTTATTTCTTAATTAAGTTAGTGGTAAGTACAGTTACCATAAATTAAAATTAAAAACCGAGGACGTACAATGACGTACAGTTTTAATTTAAATTCCAAAGCTCATTGCAATTTTGAAGCAAGATTGGCTCAGTGTTTTATTTTTGTGTGTTCTTAAATAAACTACTTTTTAAAGATAAAAACGTAACTCTAAAGTTGTAAGTCGTGGTGGGTTTCAAAACTTCGGAAGTTGTTAAAAATAGGAAATCTTTCTTGAAATTGTGTTGGGTTTTTTACTGGTTCTTCAATAGCGCTTGAAGAAATAACACAGCAAGAATAAGGGTTTGAAATAACCCATTCAAAGTTAAATGACCAACATACCTTAGTTCGGGTTTTTTTCAGTGACAGAGAAAAGTTGAGTCACTTTACTACGCAGGCCATAGACTTTTCTAGGATGATAAGGAATAATGACTGTAGTGTATTCACTGTGTTTAAGTACTTATTAATATGTTTGGTATTTGGCTCGTCAACGCACCACCACTTCTACTCGGGTCTACGGTCGGCTACTGACTGACCCCCTCTCTGCCTGTTAGGTACTTGTGACGTATGCACTCGAGACAAATGACATACTAGATGTGACCACTCACATATACAGCAGTCTTTAATTTTCCCCCTTATCGACTATGGTGATGTGTGCTACCTCGACCTGAATGCAGATCTGCTCAATAAAATGGACCGACTTCTAAATAACTGCATTCGATTCGTCTTTAATCTTCGAAAGTATGACCATGTTTCACATTACCGTCAGGAACTGAAGTGGCTATCTATACGTCAACGACGCAATCTTCATACGCTCACGACGCTTTTCTCTTTGCTTACTTCCCCTAATGCTCCTTCTTATCTCTCTCCCCATTTCCAATACCTCTGTTCTGGCCATAACAGGAACCTTCGGTCCACAAACAATCTCCTTCTTCTTTGTCCTTCTCATACTTCTGCTATGGTTCACTCTTCTTTCATGGTACAGTCCATTCTTCTGTGGAACGCCCTCCCTCTTGAAATCAGGACGACCACGAACCGTGCTGCGTTTAAAGCCACGGTTCGCTTACTTTGCACTGATTTATTAGCGGAATAATCTTCTTCTATCTTCATTATCTATATATTTGTTCTTCTATATATTTTATAATATATGTATGCTTTTATATTTTATAGTATGTATGTTTATTTTTAAAAATAAATTATTACCTAAACATAACCTTACTGCACCTACCACCTTACTATCTCTGCATCACCCAAAGGTTGGCTGGAAGAAAATGCCTTAAGGCATTAAGCCCGCCATTGTACAACAATGTTAGTTGTGCATAAAGTTATAAATAAATAAATAAATAAATAAATATACTACAATGACATTATGTCATCGTCCTCATACATTTAAAAAAAAAAACACACGCTCCGAATGCAGAAACTTCCTGTTACTATCCAAGCTGGAAATTGGATTTACCTTTAATCTACCGGAGTACACCGAATCCATTATTATAATAAACGTTGTCCTAATTTCTTTCTGAACGGATCTAAAAGGTCAAAGCGAATGGAAAATCAAAAACGTTTCGGTTCACACAGAAAAAAGATAAACAAAACAGATTGCGAGAAATATAATGGCTGTGTTGTGTTGAAGTAAGCATTATACGTGCACTTTTCTTTGTTACCTTTACTTTTTAAAAAGATCTACATACAAATTTAGAGGAAAAGTCCCGAGGTCGAATATAATCTTCATGGCTGCTGAAAAACTAACGTCAGTGATACAACAAGAATATCCGTTCACTGTTCCTAACAACTGCATCCAAAATAGCCCGGTAACTTCAGAAACAGTAGGTACCTTAAAAACCAGATCAGTCTTAACATTAAATAAGAGTGCTACACGATTTTGTTTATAAGCCAAAAGTGGACAGACCTACACGACTAACCACTAACGCCATTCGTAAAGATAATATTGGCGGATAGTTCCTTAATCGGTTTTTACGACACCTATGGGATGAGATGGGGTGGTGACAATAGGTATAACAAGTAAAGCATTGACGACCACATATGACCACATGACGACCTCTGTGGTGCAGTGGTTATATATAACATGACTGCTACGCAGAGGTCTCGGGTTCGATTCCCGCTCAATGCAAATCTCTGTGTGCATGAACATGATTTTTTTCTTTGGTCTGTGTGTTTATGTATAATATGTGTGTATTTACAAAAAAAAAGTAATTAAGTACGTTTATTCGTCCTGTACCCATAGTACAAGCTTTGCTTAGTTTGGGACTAGATGGCGTTGTGTGAATGTGTATGAAATATTTATATTTACATAAAACTATCTGACGGAACAAAGTTTAGTGTCAAAGTTCACCTACACTGATCATAGTTATAATATTACTACTGTACCTGTCTATGTCGTGACAGGACTAATGCCCGATTTACACATCGACAAGTACAGTGGCGAGTTAAGTAGTATTTTAAAATTAAGTTGATTTAAATAGATCTCCATCCTATATTTTGGCAAGTTAAGTACGAATTAGCCCCCTCTCTCGCGTCTCGCCAACTTAACTTGCCAAAAAATAGGATGGAGATCTATTTAAATCAACTTAACCAGCAACTTACTACTTAACTCGCTACTCTACTTGTCGATGTGTAAATCGGGCATAAGTGATAACCAATAAAAATAATATAACAAATAGAAAACACCATCCCACGCAACAAGTGTATCTAATAATCTTCAAAACTTTTTTATTTATACAACACCTACATTTTTGCTTGAACTGAATTTATTATTTGTTTACTTGTTATGAACAAACTGTATACTTCCACGTGGGTTAGCTGTCGTGCAATTTATTCGAATTGCATAATACTTCGATTATTGTTTTGCAATGTTGATATTGATTATATGTTAATCGGAATAATGGTAAAGGTATTACACAAATGAGTTTTGTTTTCGATTAGTGTAACGATTCTCGTGTGGTGACGAGGTATCCGATATCATCCCATTAATGTCGTAAAAGACGTTAAGGGAAAATACAATTGTTTTTATTTTCTAGGAAAACTAAAGTAGGAAAACTTTACATATAACCCTATACCGTGGTTATAGTAGACTAAGTTGGCTGTCGTCATTGAACGACCTCTGTGGCGGGCGTAGTGGTTTTATTGGGTCCATATTGGCTCACCTAAAGTTCTTCTTCCGAAAATGTTTTTCCTAACGATTTGTAATCCGAATGATCACTCTTCCTAATATTTTAAATCCTAAAGTTTTCATTCATACTATTTGTATTGCTACCGGCGATGTTCATAACACTCATGTTTCCGAAAATCGTTATTAATAATATCGTTATGTAAATATATTTAAACTCCTAATGTTTTTTGTCATAACGCTTTTATCCCTAAACATTTTCACCATAATATTTTCTCTCATACTCAGAAAGAAATATTTACCAAGTGAAAGTAATAAAAAGGTTTGTTTTTATACTATTTCTTGTGATTTTACTTAACAACTTTTTACATAAACTTAACTTTTTTTTAAATTATTGTTTATTAAAATTATTAGAATATTTTTGTCTTAAATTAATGAAATCCATAAAACATGACTCGTTCACGGTTATGCTTATGGCCAGAGAGTTTACCGTAACCGTAACTAAACCAATAAGTAAAGGACCAATTCGGTTCTGGCACTTCGCCGGCCGCTGCCGCGGCACGCTCGCTGCGCTCGCTCGGCTCGTGCGTTGGGGTCACAGTTCTACCATAACCTAAACCAATAATTATGAATAGGACCCATTTCGTTTCTGGATCTTGACTGAATGATTGGAGCGGGACTCTGGTTTTGCTCTGGTCTATGGTATATTATGTTTTACCTACATGTTGTCAACAAAGTTACGCAAAATTAATGTATAATAATATTAATTATTATGAATAAAAAGAAATCTAACCAAAAAAGATATGACTTTAAATTATAGTATAAAAGATGGTTATGTTGAGAAAATATAGGAAAACAAATAATAGTATAATAAGTAGATGTTTATTGCTACTGAAATTATGAAGATGAATGCTTCGGATTATTAACATTAGAGACAAAAAAATTAGGAATTGCGATTGTTAGGAAAAAAAATGAATTGAAATTTTAGGTGAACTTTGGCGCACCCGGTTTTATTACATGGCTGCTATGCAGAGGTCTCGGGTGCGATTCCCGCTCAATGCAAATCTTTGTGTGAATGAACATGATTGTTTGTTTTGGTCTGAGTGTATCTATGTATAATATATAATATGTATGTCGCAGCGTAGATAATTAAATACTTTTTGATTGTTAATAACACTCCTTGTTATTTAAGACAGCAAACGAGAGTTCTCTTTGCGCATGACCGAGAGAGACGTCAGATTTTGGACAACGCTAAACCTAAAAATACACACATCAAAAAAGTCTAAGCAACATGCATGATATTACAAATTTACCATTTATATTAATTAATTTCTAAGTATTTACTCACTCAAAGTGTATAGGTAAGTAAACTTTTTTGTTATTGATGACATACTGGCTGGTTGTAAAAAAAAAATTTCGATTATGTTTTGTTTTTTTTCATAAAATTCAAATGACTGCGAATTTGTTTGAATTTGAGTGCATGTTAATTGCTACGTTTTAGTCTTGATTTTATAATTTTACCAACCATTTAAATACAGTTGGCGACAAAATTGAATTGTTAGATATTCTTTACGTCATGGAGCGACGTCATTTGACGGCAGATGAAATGCAAAGAGCTGTAGGGATGTTGCAAGCGGGAAGTAATCAATCTCAGGTATCTCGACATTTTGGTATTCATAGAAGTGTTATTTGTCGTCTTTGGCAGCGCTACAATAATACAGGGGAACCCGCTGAACAGCATCCAGGCCGTAAAAGGAGTACAACCACTCGGCAAGACCGGTACATACAACTGACTGCAAGACGCCAGCCGATGTTAACCGCTCGAGAGATAAGTTTGAGGCTACAAAATTCAAGTGGTGTTGATGTAAGTCCCCAAACTGTGCGAAATCGACTGCATGAGTACGGCCTACGAGCTCGACGCCCTATCAGGTGCCCACCGATACGTCACGGGAATCGCGCTCGTCGAAATGAATGGTGTAGAGAACGCATAACATGGACCCAGGAACAATGGGATAAAATTATGTTTTCCGATGAGTCGCGATTCGGGTTTAGGCCTGATACAAGAAGGGTGCGAGTGTACCGTCGACCCGGAAATACTGAAAGACTCAGGTGCGTTCAGGAAGTTCATCCATACAGCGGCTCAACAGTTATGGTATGGGCGGGTATTATGAAGAACAGGCGAACTGAGCTCGTTTTTGTAAATGGAAACATGAACGCTGAAAATTACGTTGAGGATATTCTCAGACCTTATGTCCATCCATTTGCACAAACCTTTGGCTCCGATTTTACGT
The DNA here is from genome assembly GCA_905475405.1 of Schrankia costaestrigalis. Taxonomy (NCBI): domain Eukaryota; kingdom Metazoa; phylum Arthropoda; class Insecta; order Lepidoptera; family Erebidae; genus Schrankia; species Schrankia costaestrigalis. The sequence goes on along the minus strand of FR997843.1, from coordinate 7,583,577 downwards.
TAATGCATGACAATGCGCGTTCACATACAGCTCGGCGAACCAGTGAATACTTGGCAACGGAGAACATCCAGGTATTGCCCTGGCCTGCACAATCGCCAGACCTCAACCCCATCGAGCACGCATGGGACATGCTCCAGAGACGTGTTTTGAAGGACTTGGACGGAGTGACAACAACCCAACAGCTGAAGGATTTGCTACAATTCCATTGGGAGCGAATACCGCAAGATGACATAAACAGTCTCATTAATTCAATGAATAATCGTTGCCGACAAGTTCTGAATAGCAGAGGAGGCCATACTTTGTATTAAATTGTCCTATTCTTTCACAATAAATTCATTTTCTTAAGAAATTTCAATTTGTAAAAAAAAAGTTTAGTTTCTTATGTACCTGTATATTCTAATATTGTTAATTTCTGTTATTAAAAGAACTTATAAAGAAAACAGCTGTTATTTTTACATCATAGAACCCTAAAAATATTATTTTAAAAATAAAATACAACGTTATAATTAAAATAAATGGTAAAATAAATTAATATAAATGGTAAATTTGTAATATCATGCATGTTGCTTAGACTTTTTTGATGTGTGTATATCCGTTTGCATCGTGCTATATTCTTAATAATATTGTAATTGTGGTATAGTGTTAAATCATTATACGATAATCAAGCTGTCTATTTCTTGTTTGATTTCACGAATATGTTTGACGAAGATCGTCACCCTGAACTGAACAATCCTGCCGGCTATCGCCACCCTGAACTAAACAAACCTGCCGGCTCCCCGACATGTATTTACAAAAAAAAAAATAGTATATAAGTATTAATATCCGTTGTTCTGTTACCCATAACACAAGCAGATTAAGCCTAGCTTACTTTGGGAACAGATGGCGCTGTGTCTCTCTACATGTCCGTGAATATTTATTTTATTTATTGCAGGACCGTCTCTGCAGTACTATTCAACGGAATGTTATGTCGTTTCCTCAAGACCTGAAATCATAGGTGTGTCATATATGTATCATTCACAAAGGCTCCAACACTATGCATTAACTTAGATGACTTTATGCGCACACTAACCCGAAGTAGCATTTTAGATAATGTAAAAAATGGAAATTATTGCATCAGTCTGACCATGTAAAACCACAAATGTATATAGATAAATACCTGGCTGCATAAAATTATAATTCAGGTTTTACAATATGATAATTAAACTAAAATCTAGCGTTTAAATTTGCAAATATTTTAATAATATAAGTTAAAATCTTTACTTAGCAATGTGTGACAAAATAGTGTTTGCCTTAACATTCGGATTCGGGCTTCTAGTCCTGTGTTTGAAGAGGCAGTTAGGAAAGTAAATGTGGCTCCTGTGTCGTACGCTCTCGAACTCAAATTGTGGACGATATTGTTGATATTCGGTACGAAAATATTGGTGTAATGAAGGTTTAATGAACTAAATATTTCACGCGTACAACTCTTAAAACGGTAACACTACATTCATTTTATATTTTAGGCTCGCGAAGCCACAACAACACGTCCGCGGTTCCATCCTCGCCGTCGAGGCCGAAATACGTGCCGCGGTTGCTCCTAGAGGGCGCCCAAGTAACACAGAAAGCATTTTAACAAGCAACAAGTGAACTTATATAGAGCTTAAGACCCGTACAAACTCTTATATAAGTTCACCGAGCGTCTTGAAGCTGAACAATGGCATTTGAAAATCATTGTAATGCTTTACGCTGTATAACAGTTGGATAATGGCATATCAGAATGCTTTTGTAAAGCCTTTAGCTATTGTTAGTGCTTTTGGTTCTACAAAGACATTTTAAAGTAGTTAATAAGTGCTTGAAGCTGTTTTACAGCACAAACGTGAATTACTATAATGCCATGTAAACCCGATATCCAGATTTAAGCTGTTTTTTGTGCCTTTTGCTGTGTAAAAGCACTTGTAAGGGGTAAGTAAAAGCTTAATGCTGCTGAACAGCATAAATGTGAATCAATATAATGCTTGCATTTTGAAGGAAGAACTGAGTGCTGTTGTGTAGCTAATAGCTCTTTAAACAATCACACGTGAGTAGTTGTAATGCTGGTGGCATTAATTGGGCTCACCGGGCTGCTTAAGGCTGACCACCATTTTGTAAATATTTTATAACCAAAAAATATTTTCTTTCGGACCTATTTATAAAAGGAATTGTCATTTAAAATATTTATATAACTTAATTTAATACAGTGCAAGCAAAACTATGATTGTATTTATTCAAAACTTATTCTGTACTAGGAATACACATTTGTTTTGGTTTTACACACATCATTTTTATAAAACATTTTGTATGAAAACCACAAAATATCGAAGGCGCGTGAAAATTTTCAATGAAACTTATATAAACAAGTACAGTAAACTACACTGCGCAGTAATATTTGAAGGCAAGAAATAACAAACGAGTCAAAAACTTATCCGATGAATTTGTTTTGATGCAAACTATAATATGGCGTCACTCACTGTTTTATTTTGACCGTCTTTACTTATTCTTTGTTTGATTGTAATAATTTACACGCAATAATATAAAGTTTCCTAAGTGTGAACACTTAAATTGCTCCAATAATTCTTTTAGCACATTTAAATGCTAGTCTAATGCTTTTTTAATGCCGTTGGCATCTTCACTATCAATAATTTTACTATTATAATGCTTCTGTAATGCAATAGGCTATCTCATTGACCATTTTAATGCTTTCTTAATGCGATTGGCAATATTATTGACCAAAATGATGCTTCTTTAATCCGATTGACATCTTTCTTGACCACAATAATGCTAATATAATGCGCCAGTAATGCTATTAACCAGCTACTGTGAACCTATATAGGGCATAAAGCTGTATAATTTGTGCCCAAATAAGCATTACAGTAGCCATATAAACGTTTATAATGCGACTATAAAACTAACTCAAAATGCTAAAAGGATACAAGAATACTCTTATTCGGCCCTTATAATGCTTTGATGTGTTACTTGGGCGTGCCTTCCGCACGTCCTGTTAGTCTGTGACTGTCCAGGCCGAGGTTCGTACCCCAAAGGGGGTGCCCCTGAGGCACGTCACTTAAATGTCTTTGGTTGAGGGCCATCCGCCCTACCACAGCCCGCGTAAAGTAGTAACTGTCGTCAGAGACAAACTACTCAAAAATAATTTTACATTTTACGCTCATAAAACTTCTAAAAGCTATAATTTAACATCGGGTTTTTCGCATTATTTCCGCTAACAGCTATGTCATAAAACCAAGAAAATGACAAATTGAACAAAAATTAAGATTGACACTATCTCGGGTGAGAAATATTGCGACAAGGAGCATTACCGAGAAGCGCATTAAGGTCAAACATAAACCACATCGCTGATATTATAGGTTATTACTAGCTCTTAACCGTTTCCTTGTCATCATAACAGCCCATTGATGTCCCTCTGCAGGGACGTGCCTCCTAATGTGACAAACGGATGTGTGACAAACTGTACTTGGCCTACTAATACCACACTGGCCAGACGGATTGGTATAGGGTTTAATTTTAAGTTTTCCTTCTTTTCATTTCGTAAAGACAATAATATTCACGGATAATATTCAAGGCATACGCAACGTTCGTACGCAAGTGTATCAAAATGTTTAATAAGTTATTATTGTTGAAGCGGTTAAACTGTTTGCACAGTTTTGGCAAGGCAATCTATCGTACATTGTGGTACATAATGTTTAAAAAAGCAATAAGACTTCTGTTAAGTACATATCGTACGTTATTATCTCTATCAAGTTCAGAAAAATGGCTGTGACATACGGACGGACAGACAGACAGACGGACAGTAAGACATGACGAATCCATAAGGGGTCCGTTTTATGCCATTTGGTTACGGAACCCTAAAAATCTGTTGCATATATTATAAAACCACTGTAACACTGAATTTCGAAGTTCAGAATAACGATGAATGGGAGCTCAGAAATAATGAAACGCGAATCACGTAAGTGCGATATTGCTAAGTATACATTAATACACATAATTTCGAATGTTTCCCATAGTGATTTATCACATAAATGCGAAAGTATTAATTGATGCTTTGACAAAGTATTAATTAAAACGCGTGGTAGTATACTCATAATTTGCCTTTAAAATAGCAATACATTACATATTGGAAATTCCTGAAAACATGAATAGGTATTATACCTATCACCATAACAGCCCATTAATGTCCCACTGTAGGGACAGGCCTCCTACAATGACGGAGGGATACTTGGCCTACTAATACCACGCTGGCCAAACGGATTGGTATAGGGTTTAATTTCAAGTTTTCCTTCTTTTTATTACGTAAAGATAATATTCAAGGATAGTCCTTTAGTCGGTTTTTACGACACCCATGAGATGAGATGGGGTGGTGAAATATTGTATTCTTACTCCGTCACCACACGGAGAATATAATACCTATACAAAAATATATTCAATAAACACATAGTTCAATATGGAAAATTATTTCTACGAACACTACCTACATAAAAGGTAACTAGTTAACTTGAAGTAGTTATTATTTTTATTGTCACATGTAGGTAGGTACTAAGTAAATGTACCCTTTTAATAAACGCAAATAGACTTCTAGGTAGAAGATAACATCTACTAATTATATTTTCTGTTGTCCCGAAGGTAGTTACGTGTCTGATGTTATATTGCGATCGTGTGATGGCAATTTTATTTACGTCACGTGAAGCTTTTATGATATCTCTTAATTTGTAGTTATTTTAGTTAATTGTGTTGGTTATTTTTAGTTGTTTGGAAGTAATTTTATAAGGGTTTTGATAGGTGAGGTTTAAAATGTCACATTTAAGTTTATACTAGTAGTGAAAGTTGCATATAAAATTCTTCCAGACCTTTCGGCCACTACACGGAACAAACAGACCGTTTTTTATGCGATTTTTGCGAGATTATATGTCTTGTGACTTTATGCGCAGTTAGTAGATGGCGTCGTGTATCAATATATATATATCAACTAGCCTATCGCAGTCCACTGCTAGACATAGGCCTATCCCAACAAGCGCCACAGAGCAAGGTCCTGCGCCTTCTGCATCCAGTCCGACCCAGAGACTTTTTTGAGGTCGTCGGTCCACCTAGATAGGATTGTGTGTTACAGGAAAATGATTGTTATTACCGACAAATACAGTGCAAAATTAACTAAAAGCAACTAGCTGACAAATTAAATTCATGTACGTACAGTATTGTGTACAAAATTCATCATTGTTTTTCTTTGTAAAGACGATTACATAAAATAACATAGTATGATAAATTATCCATAACATAGACACAATAGAAAGGTCGAGTTTTGTTCCCTCGGGAATGAACTGCGACGCCATTATGGTAATCTTTCGACAATTCATCATCTTTGAAGTTTTTTATATTTTTGGCCTTGTGAGAGTTCAAGTTCGTAATAAGAGCTTATGTAATCTTCTGAGAGGACTTTTATGCGCTAAATGATATTGTTATTGCAATTTATGTTAAATTAATATAAGACAATGTTCTGTAATTTTTTTTTATTAGGATGTTCTATTTCCTACGTGTGGTGTCGCAGCAAGAAACACGGAGTAACCACTTCATCGGATTCTGTGTGTGTCGTTAAGACCAACTAGGAGCAGATTCATAGATATCATCCCTACGAAAACAGAAAAAGAAACTTAACGAATAACCCTATACAATTTGGTCTAACTGAAAAAAAAAATTCTTTTAGAATCGACTGACACTTTTTTTTTGTAAATACATACTCATAACATTCATGTTCATGCACAAAAAAATTGCAATAAGCGGAAATCGAATCCGAGACTGCTACGTAAAAGCACGATAACAATTACACCTACGGAAGAAAAATCAAGATTACACCATACAGGTCGTCAATTCAAATCTCTCAGATGCATCGACTCAAATCTCATTATTATATGTAATAAATAAAAGGCTTTATGTATCATGAAACAATGCTCCAAGAAATCGTTGGACTGTTTACGATCATATTTATCACTGTATCGATTCACAGAAGTCGTTAAATTAATCAGTTTTATTGCATAGAAAAGCTTATAGGAAATGATTTTGTGTTAAACCATATGTTACTGGACGTGAAATTATATTGAGACCTTAATTTGCCCATAGTTATACTGTTCTCCGTCTGGTGACGGAGTAAGAATACAATATCTCACCACCCCATCTCATCCCATGGGTGTCGTAAAAACCGTCTAAGGAACTATTTGTGAATATTATCTTTACGAAATAAAAAGAAGGAAAACTTGAAATGAAACCCTATACCAATCCGTTTGGCCAGCGTGGTATTAGTAGGCCAAAAACCCCTCCGTCACGGGAGGAGGAGGGTAGGAGGCCCGTCCCTGCAGTGTACTACTTCATGGTACTTCATGGTAAGACGGAACACTCGCTATCGGACCCTATATCTTCTTCAAGTTTGCTTTCTTCAATTATTCGATATTTCCGGACCGTTACGAATTGCTTCAAGAAACGAGCGAACTCCCTTTCTAAAGGTCGGCAACGCATCTGTGATTGCTCTGGTGTTGCGGGTGTCCATGAGCGGCGGTGATCACTTACCATCATGTGACCTGCTGGCTCGTTTCCCTCCTATCATATTAAAAAATTATCCTTATATCCAATATCGAAGATATTAAGTACTCAGTAAACATCTTAAAGCATTCTTTGATATCTCTCCGTGTGGTGACGGAGTACGAATACAGTATGTCATCACCCCATCTCATCCCATGGGTGTCGTAAAAACCGACTAAGGGACTATCCGTGAATATTATCTTTACGAAATAAAAAGAAAGAAAACTTGAAATTAAACCCTATACCAATCCGTCTGGCCAGCGTGTTATCAGTAGGCCAAGTATCCCTCCGCCATGGGAGGAGGCCCGTCTCTGCAGTGGGACATTAATGGGCATTTATGATGATGATGATGATTCTTTGATACCGGAAGAGTTAAATTTTAATTTATATTTATAGATCCTGTAAGTACAACTATAAATATATTTTATTGTTAGTATATTGCAGTATGCCCATAAAGTACATTCATTTGTGGTTCCCAGTAATATCTGTGTGGGTTTTTAAATCACAATTTCATGGTTACGACCACTAAAGGTCAACGTTCCAATTGATTGCTTTTCCAGAAAATACATTTAGAAATGTTAAGCTAATCATGTATTTAACATAATATCTTCTACCGGGCAATAGGACTGAACGAGGTATGCCTTAGTGTTGTCCGTACGGTGACAACTACGATATCCAGAGACAAATGTATATTATCATCATACGAGCCCATTAATGTTCCACTGCAGCGACGGACCTCCTCCCGTAATGGAGGGATACTTGGCCTACTAACACCACGCTGGCCAGACGGATTGGTATAGGGTTTAATTTCAAGTTTTCCTTCTTTTTATTTCGTAAAGATAATGTTCACGGATAGTCCCTTAGTCGGTTCCTACGACACCCATGAGACGTGATGGGGTGGTGACATATTGTATTTATACTCCGTCACCACACAAATGGATATAGCACGAGTCAATTAAAAAATATTAAATTGCCTATCATTACCATAGAAGTTAAACTTAAAACAAACTGTCTGACCAGTACAGAGTTAGTAAGCTGAATGTCCTTTGAATCGCAGTAAGAGGTTCTTTAAGTAGAGCCAGTAAACTATAATCGTATTCTTTACAATCCTGAAAAAGTAAATAAGCCATAATATGCCAGTGAGTTCTGTTAATAAATTACTAACCCGAAACCAAAAATAAACTTTAATACAAGAAAGTTTTATTTAAATAGCTTTATCTATACTTCTATACTAATATTATAAAGAGGTAAAGTTTGTGAGTTTGTGACGTTGTAGGGGGTAATCTCTGGATCTACTGAACCGATTTTAGAAATTCTTTCTGTGTTAATTAAAGTCCATTTATCGGGGAGTGTCATAGGCTATATAGTATCACGCTATGACTAATAGGAGTGGAGCAGTAATGAAATATGTTTAAAAAAGGGACGCGTTTTTTTCGCCGCCCAACGAAGTGGGCACGGGTCAGTTAGTAAGTAATAAAAATAAAAAAACAACAGAACTAATAACACCCTTTTCTCTTTAAAGTAGGTTTGAAAATGAAATAAAACGTATTATAGCAAATAAAGCAAATAACACACTAGTGCGTTGTTAACATCCTGTATACTGGAATTAGATCCAGTTTATGGATGATTTCTCCTTGAAATTTATAGATATTAAAGTTTTATTTACGAGCTTTGGGAACAGTGAGTTTACGGACTAATACTAAAATAATATCTGCATTAAAACTATTATTTATTATGATCTTATATAAATGTTTAGAGACTGAATCTTTTTGGCGATTGTTGATTCCATAACTGTTAAAGTCACCATGTCACCTATGTGAACCCATCCATCATCATCCCTAGTGCGACAGTTGTATTTGAACTATAGAAACAAAAATATACTCCCTAGCCCCAGTGATGTGATAGCTGGGGCATAGGTGTAAGTCTATGTATACGTAAGTATACGTAAGTCTCTAGGAATATCTTTACAAGGGCGTACCCGAAGCCTCCGACACATAATAACTAGGAATACCATCGTGTGGTTTTATTGTGTTCGAGTTTAGCTAATACTAATAACTATTATAACAAATCAAATACGTATTCATAGAGGCGCAGGACCGCACAAGGTGGCAATATTTAGAGGAGGCCTAAGTCCAGCAGTGGTCGTCGATTGGCTAAAATGAATGAATGAATGAAAAAATTCGCATTCATGCATGAAAAAGTTTGATTTGGATCCAACTAGCTTCCTGCCGCATGGTAGTGTAGTTAGATATACTAACCACACAACCATTACTAAAATGAAAACTTGTAATAATTAAGCTATACAAACTTGTGAATAATTAATTATCCCCAGTAGTCATACCAATAAGTGACTCATATCAATTTAATACCGTCGATATGGACATTACATTACTTTTCATGTGTACACAATTATTTTAACAACTTGTACTACCTGTAATGGTATGGACGACATAATAGATTACTATGCCATCTGTCGGCTAGTAACGGAAATACACTAGAACTATTATAGAAACGAGAAGTAATTAACTGCGTAGTTAGATGCAATACTTGAATATTTATTCTAGTATTGGATTGCTATGTATATTTTTAGACTTCAGCACTAGGCACCATGTGAAATGAAATAGTTTAGTTTGACGAACAGAAGCCATCCAGGATCGTGTCAATCATTTTTGTAGAACGCAACAGTCGACGGTTTTTTTACGTAATTGGAGGCAAACGAGCCAGCAAGTCACCTGATGGTAAGTGATTACCGCCGTCCATGGACACCCGCAACACCAGAGGAATCACAGATGCGTTGCCGACCTTTAAAAAGGGAGCTCGTTTCTTGAAGCTCCCCAAGTCGTAACCGCCCGGAAGTGGTCCGGAAAAGTGACTTGTTGTGCGAAAGATTCAAAGTTGTGACAATCAACTGCAGCTTATACGCGTCAGCTGCATACCCCAACTGCCTCGCCATCCAGTGACGAATTGTAATTTTTACTACGACATTATTGGTGGTTTTATGTGTGTTTTTTAGCTTTCAACTCAGTTTAGTCTGGGCTAGATAAAAAGTTGTCTTTAGGAACGTCCTGCATTGGGACTAAGTTCATTTTGAACTAACAATAGACTATTATTAATACATCAATATCACGAAAAGCATGCAAAATAAAGCAATTGCATGCAAACAAAAAAAAAATCAGCAAATTATAATGCTTATAATTAGCAGAAGGTTATTAATTGTTATACTGAATTAAAGAAGCTAATTTTACGACAAAAATCTACCATGAAAGGCCAAATATCGTAATTTTCTTTATAGACTAGAACACACTATCATTGTACTTTGGTTCTTCATAGATTAAAAATTATGCCCTTTTATTTTACGTTGGTTCAATCCAACTTCACTCCAACTTAAGGTCGCTTAGAATATCCAAAGATGATAAAACATTATTTTGGTCCAAAATTACGAGAATTTTCCTTCTGGCAGAGACATTTAATGAAGGTATATTCACCTTTGTCTCGAAGTAAACTTCTAAAGACAATATTGAAGGGGTCACCTGGCTTTCTCCGCATTCGCCACTGCACCGGCGGCGGCGCCGGGCTGCCTGAGCCCGACGATGCCAGCTTGATGCCGTCACCTAAAAAAAATAATAAAAAACATTAAATAAACAAATCTTAACGGTATGGTTAGGTCTACATTAAATAAAATAAACGTTTATAATTGAAACGGGGTAGCTAAAAATCAGCGCTGCCCAGAGTAACCACTCTGTGCAGCACAAGCTGAGCCTTCTCCAATTGCTTTTAATACTATTTCTTTTGTTAATTCTTGTATTTTCTGTTTTTTCTGAGTTTCTTAAAAGTAATAAATTATTTTTTATTTATTTTATTTATTTAAAAATCACGCAGGCTAAACTAACATCTTTTTCAGGTGTTACCACACAAGAAGTTGTGGAATAGGACATTAACTCCTTTTTAAGAATTCGACAATATTTCGATTTTCGATTCTTAAAATCAAATAGGAAGATTAACTAAACCGCTCCCAGAAACAAAACAACAGAACTCCCAGAACAAAATGTGTTATGAAGGGAAAGTAACAAAAATATTAAACTAAAAACGTTTCTTCAGATTTGCAAGCAACTTTTGTCAATCAGGTATTATGCTTTATTTGTTATAGTTTATGCAAAAGCCGATCACACTTTTCTAATTTGAATGTTAGTGTTAGAAGTATTCTAACGCCATCTGTTGAATGTTGGTGATAACTAAGCTCACGATGCTACGGGGTAAACCGTTACACCTCACTTGAATTTGCTCCAAAGGTGTGACGTAGTGTAGGAGAAAAACTGTAGATGGCGCCCGCTTAAAATTGTTACCATGAAAGGAAAATTTTATTAGGCTCTAAACATTGATTTACAAAAAACCAAAGATACACATGTATGTGTGGACTGAGGGCCCATTTTTTTTTCTGCGGCTTTTTGTAGATTAATCAACAAAAGTGCATAGTTAAAGTTGTTAAAGAGTTTGTTAAACGATTATCAGAGTTTGTTAAGACTTCATTCAAAAGATATATCGCTTTAAGTGGGTCCCTCAGTTCAAACACAAAATCTCCCATAATTAGATAGGTAATGAATTAAACAACAATTTTTTGGTAAAAATCCTTAGTTAAACATGTATAAAAGTATAAAAAGCATTGAAAAGCCTAATATGAGTAGCTAATAAAAAATAACAAACGTTTTAAAAGGTCCCTGAGGGCCCACTTGAATTTATCTCATAATTAATCAATTATAGCATGAACATTAAATATTCCTAAGCCAAACATTTGTTAAAAGGGCAAGGATAAATTTAAAATTAAAGAAAGATCACAAACAGTGATAATTATTGTTATTTTTAAGTTTTTAAGTGGTCCCTCAGTCCACACACTATGCAAATGCTAATTGTTAAATATATAATTAAATACAACAATTACGAAAATGGGGAGCCTTTCAGTGCATAGTTAATTTTGTATTTTATCGATCTGTATTTATCTTATCACTGGTTTTATAATTCTTTTACGAAAAATTTACAAAATATGTTTTTCGTACAAGTAGAGTGTCCATGCAGTCAAGAGATAATCAAGAACCATTACATACATTAATGATGTTACATTACGTTTTAAAGTTTCTGCATAGTCATAAAGTGTGAGATAAAAGTAAATAGTTGTAATTGTGTTGGGCCGTATGCGGACCGAATTGAGTGCTATTTGATGCAAACGTAAACAAACAATAAAAAAATACATGTTCCTGTTAAATTAATGATTTAAAAAAATATATATTACGAAGTACCTAATCTTTAAATTTTCCAAAATTATGACATAGAATTCTTATGGTCCCGTATTGCAGTTAATAATAAATTGATAAAAATGTTAAAAAACATAATAATTTAGTCTACATAACTTTTGAAATATTTTTTTTATTTTACTTTCACTCTGACCTCTTATAATAGCAGTAGATATTGACAGTTTTATTCTAAATTATTTATCTATATAGTAACTCTCAAATCCATAAAAACAAGAGCCATATAAAAGAAAGTAGAACTCTCAAATCTGTGGTAAACTGTCAGCTTGTTGATTATCGTGAATTCGTTCAGTTACGAGTATTAATTTTAAATTAAAATAAAATAAAATTGTATTATTATTCTACCCATATTATTATTTATTTTCGCGCCAGAATGCGATGACTTCACGACTCATCTTTTAAAAATTTTACGACGTGACTTAGCTGTCAAAAATTATTTTTCCAATATAAAATAAATAACCCTTAAATATTTATTTTATTTTGTTTTTAGTATTTGTTGCTATAACGGCAACTAAAATACATAATCTGTGAAAGTTTCAACTTTCTAACTGCCATGGTTCAGGAGATACAGCATCGTGACATACAGATGGACGGACGGACAGCGGAGCTTTAGTAATTGGGGTTCCGTTTTTACCCTTTGAGTACGGAACCTTAAAAACTGTGGATTTCGTGTTACAAACAGACACTCCACTTTTTCCAGACTTTTGAAAGCTTTTATGATATCATTATGGTTAATAGACCTAAAACTGAAGCGGTTCTTACATTCAATTACTTTATCTTTTAGTAAAAATTCTGCTTGGTTTGGAGAGGAATTTAAGGAGGTTGTTGTATGAATAGGAACATTGACAAAGAAATTATTAAAAGCATGTGCAATGTCAGCATTATTGGTGAGAACCTTATCTTGAGTTTTTAGTACATAATTAGTATCACGAATTTTCATCCGGCCGGTCTCTGCATTAATAATGTCCCATGTACTTTTAATTTTGTTGTTTGATTCCTTTATCTTATTACTCAAATAAGAAGACTTTGCTATGGCACAAGCCCTCTTAAAAGTTTTCGAGTAGTTCCTGACATATTGAATGAAATCTGGTTGAGTATTATATTGTTTCATACCATACAATTCATACAAGCGAGCTCTACTTTTATATATACCTGTTGTTGCCCAATCACAGAATTTAGTTTTAGAGTTACTAACAAAAGTCTTAGTTTTAAAAATATTATCATATTCAAGCTTGATAATGTCTAATAAATCTTTATAAATATCATCTGGGCTATACTGATTAAGATTAATTCTAGTCACTTTGATTGCAACATTATCACTAAATTGATTCAGGCGGTTTATGGTAATTGGCCTGCATGTGATTTTGTTCTCTGTGGGAGTAGTAATAGATGGAAATACTACCCTTTGCCCACAGTGGTCAGATGTTAAATCACTTAAGATATCCTTATTAACATATTCACAGTTGCAAAATACATTATCTAAGCATGTAGCAGAATGAGATGTAATCCTAGTGGCTTCTTTAAATAAAAACTGTAAATTATAAGACTGAAACAAACAAATTAATCTAGCACTAGTTGAAGATTTTTCAAGTAGATTTACATTAAAGTCCCCGCATACTATAATAAATTTATTTCCTGAGCATAGTCTTTCTAACAATTTCTCCATAACACCCTCGAATAGACTATAATCACTCTGCGGTGGTCGGTACACACAAGCTACGACATGTTGCTCAAGCTCCACACAAGAGATTTCGACTGTGCGCTCGATAGAAAGATTTGCTATGTCTTTTCTTTCTTTAAATTCAACTTTATTACTTATAAATATTAGAGAGCCACCGCGTATAGCCTTCTTTCTTACAAACGCACTTGCCAATGTAAAGTGTGCATTATTAAATAATAATTCATGTGACTGTAACCAATGCTCGGTAACACAAAAGATTTGTACATTATGTTTGTTTAAAAACAGTTCTATTTCTAGTTCTTTGCCAGATAGACCTTGTATGTTTTGATGAACTAAACAAAGATTAAGGCTACCCTTTGTCTTATCTAATAGTTTAAACTATTAGATGGTTTAATAAATGTATTAGTAGTGGACCTACTATCTCCTACCAAACTAATGAGTACTCTATTAGTACTTGTACCTATACCTATATTAAATGCTAATAAATTAGCAAGTTGTTTTCTATAATAAAAAGAAAGATACATGGTATCTTTTGTTAAGTAAAAACTGTTCCTAATAAAAATATTAGAGTCAAAAAATAAAATGTCACAGTAGTGACGTGTACTATTATATAATAGTAAATTTAATTTACCTATATGCCTATTTTGTTCTTGAGTAAGTGTATAAGAATATGGGAATGCACACATAATAAATTTGCAACCTACTGATGCCTGGATTTGTAATACCAGTTCTACTAATATAATTACATCCTTCTTGGTAATAGAAAGGCCATTTCCAAGTAATATGACAACTGTAGACTCTTCGTTAAGTTGTAACTTTTTCAGATTATTCATTATAATACTTAAACTAGCTCCAGGTGAACAAACATTAACAACGGGGCAATCTATGTAAGTCTTAATTAAACTACCCAAACCAACACCCAGTTTGTCCGAGACAATAAATGTATTTTTACTTTTACATAATTTTGAAGACTTTGTTAACATTTTAGTAGTTTTAGAACACCCTGTTTGTATATTAGGTGAGTGTTCAGAACCACCATTGCTGGTACATTGCATACTGTGATTATTACTAATAAGAGAATTGACTTTCTCTAAATTTTCTTTGCCAATTCTTGCTATTTCATCATATTTGGAAATATAGTTGCTTGAGCTACTTAAATATTGTATTATTTCTGATTGACTTTGTGTATGTTTCGTGGGTTATCCTAATTATAAATAAATAAATATCTAAATTAATAATAAATGACATTAAAAACAAATATACAGCCGTTTTCTTAAAACGTGGACACCCCACACCAGACTTAGTATGAAAATTAATAAAACAGTTAAAATGACAAAAAATATAAATAAACCAGACACAAGATAAATACAGATCGATAAAATACAAAATTAACTATGCACTGAAAGGCTCCCCATTTTCGTAATTGTTGTATTTAATTATATATTTAACAATTAGCATTTGCATAGTGTGTGGACTGAGGGACCACTTAAAAACTTAAAAATAACAATAATTATCACTGTTTGTGATCTTTCTTTAATTTTAAATTTATCCTTGCCCTTTTAACAAATGTTTGGCTTAGGAATATTTAATGTTCATGCTATAATTGATTAATTATGAGATAAATTCAAGTGGGCCCTCGGGGACCTTTTAAAACGTTTGTTATTTTTTATTAGCTACTCATATTAGGCTTTTCAATGCTTTTTATACTTTTATACATGTTTAACTAAGGATTTTTACCAAAAAATTTTTGTTTAATTCATTTCCTATCTAATTATGGGAGATTTTGTGTTTGAACTGAGGGACCCACTTAAATCGATATATCTTTTGAATGAAGTCTTAACAAACTCTGATAATCGTTTAACAAACTCTTTAACAACTTTAACTATGCACTTTTGTTGATTAATCTGCAAAAAACCGCAAAAAAAAAAATGGGCCCTCAGTCCACACATACATAGATACACACTCCACTTCCCAAAAACGTCCGCAACAAATGGGCGCATTGTGCACTCTTTTCAAATTAGTATCGCGTTGTTCTACCGGCAAACGTCAATCATTAAATTTTATTGCTTTATGTGCATTACTTTTTAAATACAACTTTATGTCATGCGTGTAAGATTGAATTTGAAAAAAGAAATATGTTTACGATATTACTATACGTATTTATTGCGTATGTTTAATTTGGTGACACTTTTGGCTGTTAGTTTTGTTTGAAAATGTGCATCTAGGGTTTTTTATAAATCAATGGCTCTAAACCGTTTTACAATAAATGTAATAATTACGTTTATTGTAAAACGTTTATTTATTATCACAAAGGTTTTAAAGGATTAACTGCCTAATCTATATTTACGGTTTTTATCTCAAGTTTTAAAAGACACATAAACGTTTTCGTAAACATCCAATTCTTGCTAAGTAGCTTTTCCTAAAGTAACATAGCACATTGGTTTGAGTTAGATTTTACCTTTCTGCCGCTTTAAACACACCCGACACAGATCGTCTATTTGAGCAAAGTTTGGTCTAGCAACAATTTTAAACCAAAGGTTTTTATGGAAAAAATACTACAAAAACTATAACGCTTATATTTACCAAGGTAAATTAAATAGCAAATAGTCCCCTTTTCCGTTTATTTTCTTTAGGCGGAACGTAATTACTATCTTCGGACTTTTCCAATTTCAAATAAAATGGCCAGAAAAGGGTACCTACAATTTCGTGACTAAATTACTTACATAATGAAGACCCAAATTGTGTACGAAATAAAGTAATTCTCCACTTACTTTATTTCGTAATATTTATTTCGACGCTATTTCGTTTTCAATATTATTTTCCACAGAAGGTGGTACCTCCTTACATACATTCAGTATGTTCGAGAAAATGAAAACGTGACAGTAATTTGATTTCATATTACAATTTTATACTTTTCTTTTTTTTAGCTTATTTGTAGGATAAATGTTTTTTTCGTTCAGATAGTATCACTTACGTGATGGTCCAGTGCTAGACTTCCAGACTAGGATAAGTTTAAAACCTAGGTTTTAGAGGGAAGAGGGATATTTGTAATTTCATAAATAGTAATTTTCTATATTTTAATAACCAGTGCTAGACTTCCAGACTAGGATAAGTTTTAAACCTAGGTTTTAGAGGGAAGAGGGATATTTGTAATTTCATAAATAGTAATTTTCTATATTTTAATAACCGTCTTAATCATGACTTTACATTTATTTTTATTACTTAGTAGTTATTGTTGCCTGCGTAATACTGTCCATGGTACAGTCACGAGCAATAATATGTACACATTGTCAAATTTTCTAAACTATCTGTTCACTTATCTAGACATTAGAATACCAAAATTATTTCGGTAATTGTAAGAGGTTCCGTACAGTTTAGAATTAATCTTCGAATTTTTAATTTTGGATTAGCAGAACTTTAGATAACTGTATTACAAAATGTGAAAATGTGTACATATTATTGCTCGTGACTGTACACTTTTTAGACTAAAGCCCGATTTATACATCGACAAATACTGTACCTAGATCTATTTAAAACAACTTAATCAACAACTTACTACTTAACTCGCTACTGTACTTGTCGCTGTGTAAATCGGGCTATACAGATAAAGCTAAGACGATTTCTTTATTCATTAGATTAAGCTGTAGCAAAAAAAAATTCGTTAATATAGATATCAGTACTATAGTGAACTAGCGATTACAACCAAATTAGGTACAGTGAATTAGGGTAGTTTGTTTTTTTACAGTATTTGTATTATTATTTTTTACCTAGCTCTATTTTCGGAGACTTACAAACATACATTTATAGGATACAAAGTGCGATCCACAAGGGAAATCATTTGTGGATCGCATAAATAATTGCTCTGCATGTAATTCGAACTCAGAAACGTTATTCACAACTGCTGTGCCTCTTTCATATATCAATCCTCCAGAATTGATGTTTACAAAACCCACAAAACAAGAAGAGGTAGTGATATTTTGTTCTATTACATATAAACATCATCATCATCATCATAACAGCCCATTAATGCCCCACTGCAGGGACGGGCCTCCTCCCGTGACGGAGGGATACTTGGCCTACTAATGCCACGCTAGCCAGACGGATTGGTATAGGGTTTAATTTCAAGTTTTCCTTCTTTTTATTTCGTTAAGATAATATTCACGGATAGCCCCTTAGTCGGTTATTGCGACATCCATGGGATGAGATGGGGTGATGACATATTGTATTCTTACTCCGTCACCACACGGACAACATAAATTCACGCTTTTATCCCTTGGGGGAAGGTAAAGACTATTAAAGTGCCAAGTAAGAAACTAACAAACACTTATATATCCACATTAAATGTGCAATCCAGTTCAATCAAGGGAACAGTCTTTTCTCGATAGTGGATATTTTATTAAATAGTTGCAGTGCAGTAAATTGTCTTCGAAAGACGCGCGTTATGTAATGTTACGGTTAGAAGTGCTGCAAAAAACTTGGTATTCCCTGTTGGAAGGTTTATGTAGGTCAAACAAATGAACCGGATCATTATGCAGTTTAGTAGATTTGGTTTCGGTGACTGGTCCAAAAAAAACCTTAGTTTTAGGATAGATTTAAAATTATCGCGATTTGTATACATAATACTAATACTTAAGTACTATTAGTACATAATACATAATAGTACATAATACATAATAGTATTAGTTTTAGGAGTTTTTGGTTGAACTGTTAGTTTGTGGTTTGTAAGAAGTAAAATGTTACCTAAGAATTAATAAATAAGAATTTTTAATATGATAACAAAAAATCAACAGGTAAAAAGTAAGTATAAGTTAGATTGAAATTGTAGTTAAAATAAAGTTAGCAAAACTAATTTTAAATTGTTGATCAATTCAAAAGTTCAAATCCCGCCCTGATCTTGATCTATTTAGCTTTATAAGTAACAGGAAACCTAGCTTTATAAATACGAAACTTAAAGTAAAATAGGTACACTTACTTTTCACTGATAAGCCCGTGCAAATCGACAAGTACTTGTTGAAATAGGATGTAGATCTATTTAAATCAACTTAATCAACAACTTACTACTTAACTCGCTACTGTACTTGTCGATGTGTAAATCGGGCTTTAAGTATTTTTCTTCAACCTACAAAACTTAAATAAAATAAAAAGGGAAACAGCACTTTTCTAACTTTAATAACTCAAAGTACAGGAACATTACGTTTTAATCAACCTAAAAGCATTATTTCACATACCTATGTTATCTATAATGCCAATATAATCAACAGTAACTATCATATTGCATAATGTCATATCAGATATAATAGTTATGATAAGCCGTGTGTTTTTTGTTTATTTCATTAACGTAGGGTAGGGAGTGGCCTGGCAGTGTCCTGACATTACTAGTACGTCCGTTATCAATTTTTTTTTTATGTAATGGTAGGCAAACCAGCCTGCAGGTCACCTGATGGTAAGTGATCACCGTCGCCTATGGACACACCAGAGGAATCACAGATGCGTTGCCGATCTTTAAAAAGGAATTACGCTCGCTTCTTGAAGCTCCCCAAGTCGTAACGGTCCGGAAATATCACGTCAGTACTCCAAAAAGAGACAAGATATTAAATAAGAAGAAGAATAGAAGACCTGTAAGTGCAAGCGAGATAGATATAGAGAAATGATTCTCAATTCTCAATTATTTATTGCGTTTCACAATGTAAATACATAGATATAATGGTTTAACAGAAGTATCAATTGTGAACCCTGTCGGGCACAGCAACGTGTAGAAGAGAGGAGGAAGGATGCCAAGTAAACAATAACTATCAGAAAATACCGTTTCTATTGCAAGATTGTGTGTTTCGTGTTGTGATTAGTGCTTGTTTTGGAATTATCAATTATAAATTAATAAAACATAAGAGATTACTATTAATGGTGATAGTTCATAATTTAATATTTATGTAATTATTAATTATAATTTTACTGTAATAATACTTAGAATTACTTTAATTTAATTTTAAATCAATTATATTATCCGAATGTCAATTTAACTCAAGCAAATGATTATAATGTCAATTCAATTGTATCATAAGATTATAAAGACATTCCAACAATTTTTTACTTTTATTCTCCATATTGTCATTATTATATTTATTTTTTATTATATTTATTTTTATTATTTCATTACATATATATAAAACAAAAAAGAACAAAGAAAAAATTATTATTATTAAATTAAAATTACAATATTAATGTTACGTTATCATTCATTTATTGTTGTACTTATTTAAATTGTTTTATCATTTAAGTATTCATTAATACTGTAATATGTTTTATTCAACAATAGTTGCTTTAGTTTGTTAATGAAGGTATCAAGTTTCTCATCGTTTCTAATATCCTCTGGTAACCTATTGTACATTTTAACAGACATGACTAGTGTACTAGATGAATGGATGTTGAGACGTGAAATTGGTAAAACTAGCTTATTTTTATGCCGCAGTGTATACCTAGTTTGAAAGTCCTCCTTCTTAATATATAATTCTGGATGCTCACGTGCGAACCTACACAGTTCCAGAATATATATACAGGGTAAAGTGAGGATCTGTAACTTTTGAAAATGATATGCCCCTAAGACTCAGAAGATAATGCGATATCTATAGTCGCCATGAGCGGTGTCTACCACTTACCCTCAGGTAGGCAGCTAGCTCGACTGCCACATTAAGGCAATAAAAAAATTACTTCGTGAATTAGATTAAAACTGATGTCTTTTTAGGCAATTTGCTGTTTGTATTATTACCAAAATACGGAAGTAATAGGTCTGTTTATTAGTTTTACCTTAGTTGGGTACTTAATTACTTAACACTTGCTATTCCGGGTATCATTATCATATAACACGAATGCATTTTGGGTTAGTGTCTCATAACTCATTCTTAAAGTTCATACGAATAAACCGTCACCACCCTATCTCGTCCTATATGTGTCATAAAAACCGACTAAGGGACTATCCGTGAATATTATCTTTACGAAATAAAAAGAAGGAAAACTTGAAGCGTGGGATTAGTAGGCCAAGTATCCCTCCGTCACAGGAGGAGGCCAGTCCATGCAGTGGGATATTAAAGGGCTGTTATGCTGATACGAATAAACCATGTTTTAACATAGGTACTATTGTAAGGTTAGTAATTGAGCCAACCCCGCTATGCCTCAAGTTTACCATTTCTCGTAATGATATTATGGCTCTCAATCCTCCTTAGTTCACAATTACAATAAAGAACATCAGAATCTCTGAAACGCTTGACCAAATAGAGGTGGCTATGGAAAACCTATACTTTAAGTTGATTTGTACTTAAACCATTAATCCCACCTCATCATAACATTCCATCAATATCCCACTGCAGCGACGGATCTCCTCCACTGACGGAGGGATATTTGGCCTACTAATACCACGCTGGCCAGACGGATTGATACAGGGTTTAATTTCAAGTTTTCCTTCTTTTTATTTCGTTAAGACGATAGTCCCTTAGTCGGTTTTTACGACACCCATGGGATTAGATGGGGTGACATATTGTATTCTTACTCCGTCACCACACGGAGAATCACAATACCACCTACTACTTCAAAAAAGTAGTGGCTGGTGCAACAATCAATTTGTCGGTCACTACAAAAGACCAGGTGTTATGTAAAAGAAATAAATTATATTAAAACCACAATCGAAGTGACTAAAGTCTAGCTAGAAACGTAATGTTGTCAAATGAGAACAAATTAATCTTGATTATTTCCTTCAACGGAACTTATTCTAACTGAAGTGGATTGATGACATAAATGTCTAAAGGAAGACACGCCCGTTCAATCTTTTGCTACAGTTATTGTAGTGAACAAATTTTGAATCAAACTATTGTGTTGCCATGTTGATAATGCTTAAAAAAACCTATTATTATAGGTTTTTTTTAGCATTATCAACATATTGCAACAAAATAGTTCAGGCTCCATATTTTTTGAAGTTTAGTTTAACATAAAAAATATGAAGGCTGTTTATATTACAGTTTACATTTAAGTGATTTTCTAGTTAACTGTAAACATCGCTTTTTTATATTACTTTTAAAACTGATGCGTTTACTCAGTTCAGGGGTAAAAGCAACAGATCGCGATTATGAAATGACATCAAGCCTTTATGATCTCGTACAATATTCGTAGGTACAGTCAGCTCCTTATGTAAAGTGACATCTAACATATTCAAATTTAAAGTAACTCCCAAAGTGATCAATAATAAAAATACAACCAAAGTCCTTTAGATGTGTGAAGCACCCATCATGTGCAAAAATATATCGAAACAATTATAATAGTCAAATATACGGGTTCATTCAAGACGTCATAAATATAATAAAGTTTAAATTTGAATATGTTAGATTTCACTTTATATAAGAAGCTGGCTTGCTCATTAGACGTTTTGCGTTATTGAACATTTGGCTAATTAGACATTCTGATCGTGAAGGACCATTCGTAGTGCTTTTCGCAGTGTAAGATGGTGGCTACCCAGGCGGCCATTATTTCACCTACCACCATATTCAAAACATAAAATTAGGTTTTAGGTTTGAAGACCCTGCCATTTGCTAACTGGACATATACATCCTCTTTCCATTTTAGTTCTTCCTGTACCGTACTATCACAAAGGCGAACATAACGCCGTGATTTGGTCCTTGTGTGAACATCGAAGGTTCAATTTCCGACCCTTCGTTTCCTGTAATTCCTTTCCTTATCCTGTTGCCTAAATGCCGGTAACGTACTTATAACGCTATTACCAAATACTTATATACTGCTATGGCTGTATGTTGAAACTCTTATCGTATCCTGTGCTTCAAATTTCTATCGTGAAATTTGTTATGAAGTATGAAACTTCATAAAATTATTACAATTTGATTAAATTTGATCTGGGATACATATTAGATTTCCGTTATAAAAATACTATTTTTTTATACGTAGTCAAGAGTCGTTAAACATTTCTTACATAAAAAGGACATGACACAGGCACTGGACCACGCAGGGTGGAAATGTTTGGAGAAGGCCTATGTCCAGCAGTGGATGTCCAAAAGCTTATATGATGAGGGAGTCTCACCGGTGTAGGTTACTCAAGAAAATGAATTGTGCTATCCACAAAATGATTGTACTTTTTATTCATAAATTCATGTTGCATCCATAGAAAATGGCAGTCGCAAATCGTTACCACCGTAGAATAAATAGGTTTTGCATTCCTTCCTGTTGAAGAACTGTTACGTAGACTTAGTTATAAAATAAGGTAACATAGGTTCCGGCCGGACACAGATATATGAACACTGATATCTGTGGTTCCAGATAAATATAATTTTAATACCACCAAACGTCGTATTCCAAGCCTCAGTTATTTAGTATTCACATCACGTCAGGAACAATCAGCAAGTTTAGAACCGAATCCTAAGAACTTTTGTACAAATTTCGTTAGTAAAGAAAGCCAGAACATTTGTAGAATACCTCCATCTAATTAGGTTACATCACTAACAGAGTTCAAAAGAACTGTTATACGGAATACTAATTATTTGATCCATGTGGCGTTGGAATACCAACTGCCTTGTCAACTTAGCGTTTATGCATTCAGTTGCCGTGCACAAGGTCGAATACCACGCAAAACAATTATTAGTGTGAGCCACAAATGATTCTCTTAACCCTTGATGTTCATTTTATCCGTTAAGTTAATATTTACCTCTCTCTCTCTTATATAGTCATCACGACTCCCGATCAAAAAGTTTAAAAATTTAGGACGTTGTAGGGTTTAAACGCGCAACAAGAACGATTAAACATTTTACGAACCTTTAGATCACAATTTCACAATGCCGCGTTCGAATCTCGTTTGAAGTGCGTTTACATTTGCACATACCGCTAAGGAACCAACGTAAATAAAAAAATGTTTAAAAACCCTAAGGAAAAGTGAAAAAAAGGTCACTGACTTTAAGAGTTGCCTACTTTTATTAACTCAGTTTTATTCAATATACTCGTACTTGATCCTACAGATAGGCAAACATGAAAAGATCGTAGATAAAGCTTATCATACATTTTTATCAAGTTACCCCTAAAGTTAGAAATATTCTTTGTGAGACTTCGTAATGAATAAAATATGAAAATTGAAGATATTTGGGTAAAGGAAAAATTTATACAGTGCTCCTTCACTTGGCATAGATTCTTTAAAATATAATGAATATTGTTATATCTTCAGCTATATATATTTGGTACAATTATGCTAAGACCCATCTGATATCTACGCTAAGAACACTGCAATTCATCATTCCCTTTTGAACTATTGGTTTTGTGAAAGGCGACTAAAGGATT
The DNA here is from genome assembly GCA_905475405.1 of Schrankia costaestrigalis. NCBI lineage: Eukaryota > Metazoa > Arthropoda > Insecta > Lepidoptera > Erebidae > Schrankia > Schrankia costaestrigalis. The sequence goes on along the minus strand of FR997843.1, from coordinate 7,559,676 downwards.
CAGTCAAGTACAATAGTATTAAAACAGAGAGTATCATATTCGCATGGGTCGCAAACACAAAAAAAGCTTGGTTTGACTTAATCACTCAACATAAAATGAACATGGAAACAGAGGTTTGCTGTCTTCAGTATCAATGGATTCACTTAATGGAGACATATCTCTCATTTAAGGTGTTTATTCAGCCTACCGGTCGGCTGTAAGATTCTGTGATGACGACATATTACAACTCTCATTTAATATCGAGGAAGAAATACCTGGCGACATCGTGCCGGAAGTTGTAAAGTAGGCAGACCCACCATACAATTGGATCGACGACTTAAGAACATTAGGTCGCCTGCTGTGTAAATATTTAGTGAAGGCCTACAGTGAATTTCTTTTGGCAGATATGATGATGACGGAACATGTATAATCCGCCAATAAGCGGATACAAATTCATCTATTCAAAACAAGTAACCTTAGGCATTCAGAAATTCAAAGACGTAGTTGGAACAACATGCAAACATCTTAGTATCATAATAATATCTTTGTTTACACAAATTATTATAATCCTTACACGAATTGTAGTCAATATTTACATTTATGAAAACACGGGGATTTAACACAAATAAATACATACTCGTAAATGCGTGTCTGCACAGTTTAGTGTTAAACTAATATGTTTTGTTTTGACAAATTTTAGTACTAGCCTACATCATTCCACTTTTGGACAAAGACCTCTTCTCTTATCTAAAGTTCTACATATCTCGGTTAATGGTCAATGAAGGCCAGTGTTTTTGTCTCCTGTCTAATTAGTCTCGTCACTCTCCGATTTTGCCGAGTAACGCAGGTCTTACACCATGCTCAATTTTTGTAAGGAACATTAGTAATCTGTCTTTGTGAACGCAGCGTCACGTTTCGAGCTCAGCCCGTTAGTTAAAAATTTAATATACTGCGTTGCATGGCTAAGTTTTGTCTATTGGATGTTAGTCAAATACCAAGTTTCATGCTCATCTTTAGTCCAACCACGTTCAAGAGTTGTATCAGTTTTTATTCTTTACACTGGTAAAGAATAAAAACTGATACAACTCGGGAGGAAAAAGACAATGTCATCAACAAAACGCAAGTTTATCCGCGTAAATATGAGGGTATATTTGAGACCAGGTCCCTTGAAAGACAAACATTGTGCTAAGCCAAGCCGCAGAGGGCTATGAGTATCGTTTATTCAAGATGGAGATATACCTAGAATGTAATCGTGTTGTTGCTAACCGACTCGGTAGCGTAGCGTTCGCCATATTTTCTTGTAAATTTATTTAGAATATCAAGTTGTTTTGACTGATTTAATACAATACCTACTATTCAAAACTTAAGAATTGACAAAATCGGAATCTGATTGATGTGTGCAAGTAAAATAAAGAATAAGAACTACTATTGACCCCGCTCACACAGGGTCAAGTCCTAAATTGTGTGTGTTGTCTTTTGTTTTATTCAGCACTAGCTGACCCGTGCCCATTTCGGTGGGCGGCGAAAAAAACGCGTCCCTTTTTTAATCATATTTCAGTACTGCTCCACTCCTATTAGTCATAGCGTGATACTATATAGCCAATGACACTCCCCGGTAAATGTATAGTCGAAAACTAAATGGCCTTATCACCTCTAGAGTTAATGTTAGTTGCATGTCATAAAACTATTAGGTTCAATATCGCACAACAAAACATCAGCTAAATCATGACGCTACTTTGACATATCAGTTCTCTTGTATTAGCAAATAGTCATTAGGTATTTATAAAAACAAATAGTAAAGTCAACGTTATTGACTGTTACTAGAGCATATTTTCGGTAAAACGTTTTATTCTAATGAATTTCTCTCCTTTTTACTTCTATGTCCATCCCTATCATTTCTTGCATGACGTCATTGGCGCATATTTCAATTTAAAGTTTTCGTAATTTTATAATATAGTTAAACCAAATAGGGTGAACCACCTAATCGTTAGAATTCTTACAATTATTGCCACTTAAGAGTTAAAAGTGAGTAAAAGAAAGAAAACACTATAGATTATTCAAGTTCAGTATGATTATTCAAGTTCAAATATTATTTATTTAATATTTTATTATATTTTATTTATTTCATGTGTCAACATAGCAACAATAAATTTATCAGAATCTTTTTATTGGCATTAGTGCCAATAATATTTATTTAATACTATTCAATAACATAATAATGATTAAGTATAAGCAAAGATTAAAGTATTTTATCATTTTATGATATTTTATATTTTAGTCTGACACGAAGTCCACTCTTAAGGTGCCAACAATTGGGTGGCTTACCAGCCAATATTTAAATTCTACATTTTCAGTTTTTCTGAAATATGACAAGCTTGTAATGTCACAAGTAACAAGTTGACTTTAGTTTTAAATTATAATGGTTTTTCATAGTTTTTCACATACAAACTCTACGGTTTAATATAGTGACATTTGTATTGTGTTAGTAGATATTATTATTTATTACGTTGAAGTGAAAGTTTAAAATAGATTGCACTTTTAATCTAAGCATAGTTTTGATTACGGTCAACCAATGACGTCAAGCTCACGCATAAATATTAAATAACGATCATAATGAATTTGAATTATGATAGAATTTTTTGTCAAAACTGATAAAGCTATTTCGTTTTCGGGTATACTATTCAACACAGAAATAATTTTTAAAATCGGTTCATTAAATCCAGAGATTACCAAATACAACGTCACAAACACACAAACTTTACCTCTTTATAATATTAGTATAGATGAATAAACTGCTACGGAGCTGTTCTTGATATAGTGTCTAAGTAAGAATACTTGGTAACACTACCTCTTGTCATTCTATGGGTGTCGAAAATCCGAACGTCTACCGCCAGCTAAGCTAAGTTGGTTTAGCTTATCTCGCATTGTTGAGCTAGTTTATCATACATGTGCGTCCACCGTAAACTATGCCATACATGCTCATACATATATATGCTTATACAAAGTTATCAGATAACATATCTTCGAAAACAAAAGAAGGAAAACGAAAAATCCTTCTAAACTGTATCCATCTGGTTTAGATAAGCTGGTTAAGTTTCGCTCCTTCAGCAGAGGAGACTCGTCCCTGCATTGGGACCTGTACTCGCTTCTATGATGAAGTTATTCTGTTCATTTCAACAAAATTCATAATGATAATTCGGTGCACTGAATAGAATCAAGTTTGGTTCAAATTTCTCATTATGGTACATTAAATAGAACCAAGTTTAGCTCAAACAATACCAAACAGTATTCGCACAATAGACGTGAAGCACTCAAGTCTTCGCTTTTGAGTACAGCGGACGTAAAATTAAACGACGGCTATATGAACACCAAACTGTTTCATTACTAAGATATATAGGAGTGTTACTTTATTGCTTTTTGTTATGATTATGCTTAAGAATAGTATATTCTGAATATTTTATTATACTTTTATTATGGTTAAATATAGAAGATTTTTACATAGGTTTTAACATATTCTGCCATTAAATTACATATAAATTTTTACCTATAAAGCTTAGGTATAACTATAAAAATTCGAAAAGAAGAAAGAAAGACAATGGAAAAAATTGGTACTCGAGGCGGGATTCGAAGACGCGGAACAACGCGGATCGACGGTAAAATGCAACTGTGGACTAGTGCTACTAACCCATACAGCGTTTAGATGTGGGCTAAATTAAGTACAATTATTAATATCTCATTTAAAGAAGTATGAGCCTTTATTTTTCAAATAATCGTACTCCATCACTACAAAAAGACAGCTTTCACAATGAAAGTTATGGAAAACACCTATTTGTCAAACTGAAAACAAATTATCAAATCATTCCAAAAAAAAATACACAAAAAGAACTAGGTTAAACTCAATTACAAAATTTCATTTTGTGGTAACAAGGGCATTACCATTTATTATTGTCAATGTACCTAATATTGAGGGTAAAGCCAATTTCGGTGAGATCAACAACTACGTCATAAGTCTGCAGCCTAGACTAAATTGGGACAAGGTAGTTTTGTTACACATTACGTACGCCTGTTACTTCACAAATTGTTATGTTATCTTTGACGCTGTGATATATACGGCTGACTAAAATAGAAGTATTTGGGATCTTTTTTTTTTCTTCAGGTGAATGTTTGTCCTGATGCATTGACGCATCTGCTACAGTGATGGGCATAAAAGGCTCTGTCTCTTCTTTTAGATTTGACTTAGTCTTCAAACTTACCTACTTTCGTACTCCATTAGTCTTTTATATTTCATTTTTAAAAAGATAACTTACGCTCTATGAGTGTCGCAGGAGACTTTACAAATTAAATGGAACATCAATGCGTAATAATTTGTAGACTGCACAAAAAATTATTCACAGTGGGCTGCCGATGCAGGACAATATTCTTTCGGTGAGATCAACAACTACGTCATAAGTCTGAAGCCTAGACTAAATTGGGACAAGGTAGTTTTGTTACACATTACGTACGCCTGTTACTTCACAAATTGTTATGTTATACTTGACGCTGTGATATATACGACTGACTAAAATAGAAGTATTTGAGATATTTTTTTTCTTCAGGTGAATGTTTGTCCTGATGCATTGACATTGCAACGACGTCGCCACTCAGTATTACGGCCCTCGCCCACGTCGACTTTTTGTAGCGATGCAGTCGCATCTTTTCATTGATCGCAGTCGCAGTCGCGATTAGTAGAGTAGTAAATCCGCGACTGCATCGCTACAAAAAGTCGCCGTGAGTGAGGGCCCTTAGACTTAAAATAAATACAAACTTGTGTATCACGACATTTTTCTAGAATACTTGTACCTAAAAATATTCATTCCATTCTACACAGCCACTCATAAAAGTAACATGTGCTTCCGTAAAATAAAACGATATTACCACAACAACAATATTGATAAGAAGTCATTGTATATTCATGAAGACATGAAGTTATTTTGGGACACGTTAGATATTATTATAAAAGTGGTGGGGTTCCGGTGTCTTTACCACAGGTAGTCTACTACCACCAGTACCGCTTTTTCCTTTAGTACCTAAGTGGGTTTATAAAAGTTCCGGATACTTAGGTATTTTATTTATATATTCTTTAATATGCTCCATTTTCTCTTTTTCTGAAATGTCGGCGACATTCCTGCCTCAATATTGTAAGAGTCCAAAGCACTTATTCATTTTACCTTCCTTTATTAAGACATAGAAGGTGATGTGCCCGCCTTTCATTCATTGGTCAAGGAATATTATATGTTATAATAAAGCAAATTAGAAAAATATTTAACTCATGAAAGCAACATGAATGAAAAAAGAGGCTTTTTGTCTCTTTTTTCATTCATATTGCTGTTTCAGACTTAGAACCTGCCGACGGTTTAACAAAACTGGAACATCATTAAGCCAGTTTTAATAATCTTAAGTACTGTGCGCATCACCTATACGTACAAGGCACACGGTGAGGTAACAATAATCTTTCGAAAAGAAATAAAATAATCATGACTGACATGACACTTCTTCTTCAAAGTAATTTAGTATGCTGAAGAATATATTAATTTTATTTTCATTCACGCAGAGACTTTCTTGACTGAGCAAAGGCACATTCATTATTTACGTGACCTTTTCAGTAGATTGAATTTGTAAATCGAAGACATAAAAAGTGATTATATTTATATAAGCATTTACCTAAGACCGTCTTGACTTTAACGTCAACTAAGCAGAGCTTTTATACAAAGATTTACTAACTTACTATTACTGTGAGTAAAATAACATTAACATTTATTTATAACAGCCCATTAATATCCCACTGCAGAGATGGGCCTCTTGCCATGACGGAGGGATACTTGGCCTACTAATACCACGCTGGCCAGACGGATTGGTATAGGGTTTAATTTCAAGTTTTCCATCTTTTTATTTCGTAAAGATTATTTTCACGGATAGTCCCTTAGTCGGTTTTTACGACACCCAAGGGACGGTATGGGATGGTGACATATTGTATTCTTACTCCGTCACCACAGGGAGTAACATTTATTAAACATTTTAAAATAATTTATTTTAAAGACGTGGCACTGAGGGTAATGAGCATGTCGGACTCCAACCGTTTAAAACCACGCGGTATTCTTCATAGTTATATATCTTAAACTATCGCGATTTCTATACATAATACTATTCTATCCGGGTCTTACTCGCGGTATATACTAATTAGCCTAGATACTAGTAAGATAAATACCTAGGTTTTTCTTCATCACAAAATGTCAACCAAGTGAGGGTAGATTCCATTCCCCGCACTTGACAAGGACGACGTTTCGCTGACACCAGTCCCTCCGCGACCACGGCTCTTCTTCATAGTTGTAAAGTGAGAAATGTTTCACGTAAGATTTCGGAAGGATAAGTAATCCTAGACACTTCCAAATACATAATTAGTTGTATTGTTTACTACATTTTACCAGAATTTAATAAAAAAATACCTATAATCAATTGAAAAATCAAAGTCAAACGATAATGACTTTGTTTTCCTTATGATCATTTGCCAAAACTTTTATTAACGAATCAGCAACAAAAGGGGAAGCTACAAAACAATAGGAAGTTTAGTTATAAATACTACGTTAGCTATTTACTAATAATACTCATCTAAAAACAAGGTAAATGAGAGCAAACAAATGACAATCATTTAAAACCCATATAAAACTGAGATGTTATTTTATCCCGTAAATATACTGTTTGAGATTAATATTATTATATGACTGTATAAAAACATCTTTAAAATTGTCGTATTACGCCTAAAATATGATACCTAGAATGAACAAAAAAATATTGACTGAATAAGGTAAGTTTACCTAATTATTTTATATTATTTTTACTTTGTAATTACTCCCTAAGGAGCAGTTCACCAGATTCTTAATTTACCAGATTCGCAATTCACCAGATTCTCAACTCACCAGATTCGCAATTGACCAGAAGTATAATCAAACACAAATTGAATTTTGATATGTCTAGTAGGTATAAATTCTTTAAAATAGACTTTAAAAATACGTTTTTATTTTAAATTAAAAAAAAACCGCTTCTGACGTCAATTATTGTGTAACTTTGGTGATACTGGTGACGTAGAAATACAGGTATTAGTAATAAGTAAGAGTTAGTAAGTAGCGTCACCAGTCAACGTAAATAACCCTATGGATACGATCCAAAGAATTGAAAAACATTAAAAGAAAAGAATGTTGTTGTTAAGTTATAAAGACATCATTTCTAGATATGCACTTTTCACACCAGGTGCGATGCGTTTAAAAAAGTATGAAAACGTATATCTATTATTTTTATAAATAGTCTCATGTTTTTTTTCGCGGTGGACCGACGACCTAGCCAGGACGGCGGGAAGCCGATGGATGAGGGAGGCACAGGACCGAACAAGGTGGCAATACTTGAAGAAGGCCTATATCCGGCAGTGGACGTCGGTTGGCTGATATGATGATGGTTTTTTATAAGTATAGTCTCATTATCATTATTAGTACAGTAGAACCCGGTTAATACGATCACGCTTAATACAATTTCACGCATAATACGCCTTTTTACGCCGGTTACTGCAATTTCAGACATATTTTCATACATTTCTTAACGCTTAATACGATTCGTCATCCCGTTTAATACGCCCGCGCTCAGGCCCTACAACCGCACTCGAGGCCAGCCGTGGGACCCTTTTAAAGTTGTTTTAAGAAAGCCGGTTCTTGAAATAACGTGGTTGACGTCGTGCTGAAAGAAGAACTCGGGTGCTTCTTCCTGAGATATCAGGATTCAGGAAAACCCTGCAGTATCCCGAGATACGGGCGTGTGCTACTGTGGCTAAATATTCAGGATGGATATTCTTCCATGGATGACAATGTAGCACGAACGAAATTCAATCAATATCTTATTGAGGATGTGAATAACACACAAAACGAGGCCCTTATGCCTAACTGATAATGATGAAGACGAAGATGAGTCAGGCATTATCGGCTATAAATAATTTAATGAATGAATATGTTGTTTCTTTGGATGAAAATGATGACGCGGTGCAAAAGTTGAAAATCCTGTAATTGCTAATGCATCAAAATCTTTCTGTCAAACCAAAATAAGTGATTATTTTTAATAATTTATTGAATGTAGGTACATAATTTCAAATAATAAGAACAAAAACATAATAAATGTAGCAAGTTTTTTTTTTCCTATCCCGCTTAATAAGCTTTCTCGCTTAAGACGCGTTTTGGTGGGGTCCCTGGAAAATCGTTTTAAGCGGGTTATACTGTATATTTATCTATTTAGCATACACCTACTTCCTTAATTTTATGTTAGTTTTGGCTCAATCGTGGTATGTTGTGTCTAGCAATGTCAAGGTAAAGTGGCGAAAAATGTTTTCATCATAATTTTATAGTTGAAATAATAGTTAAATATGTCTTTATCTATGAATTTGCCGTTTTGTATGAAGATTTTATCAGAAGTTTGATTTTTCATACTAACGTTTACTTGGATTTTTTAATAATTATTAAATTTTATTTATATTTATAATAGAATGAAATTTGGTATAAGTAATGGCGCACATTTAGGCTAACAGTTGTGTACAAAACACAGAAAAATTAATTTCAGGGAAGAAGTTACAATTAAATAAATGGGAAAATCCGCTGTTTCAAATTGGACCCATGTTCACAGGCTTATTATTAATCCAAATAATAATAATTTTTATTTATTATCTCTTTTTAGATGTTGGTTATATCCTATATTTCTTAAATAATAAAAATAATTTAAACAATATATTTATGTTTTTAAGGAATGTAGAGGCTAAAGACTGTGCAGAAATAAAACGACAATTTTATAGGTATAGACCTATTAAAATATAGTCATTCAAAAGATCTAACTACAGCATCTCGTAATTCGGTGGCGTGAATCATTATAAGATTTACTTCCACTCGTTTTCATTATGAAATATGTTCAAAGAATAACATACTACGTCCTCCATTACACCAACATTTAATATTTTCTTTCTAATAGCGTATTGCTATTGTACTGAGAACATTCTACGTCGCAAACATTCCTTCGTTTGTAACGTGACATGTGGCTGCATCTACTTCAGAAACAGATGCGGTCAGAGCTAATTTCAATAGCTTTGAAACTTTGTTTTAACTGTTTCTATTTCTATTAAATAATATTATTTTCGTTTGTAAGTGTTGTGAGAACAAGGGTTTGCACGCTTCCATATCAGCCTAGATTTCCTCTCTTACCATAAATGCTTGTCGCGAGTGTTTCGTAATCTATACTAATATTATAAAGTGGTAAAGTTTGTGTGTTTGTGACGTTATAGGCGGTAATCTCTGGATCTACTAAACCGATTTTATAATTCTTTCTGTGTTGAATAGTCCATTAATCGAGGAGTGTCATAGGCTATATAGTATCACGCTATGACTAATAGGAGCGGAGCAGTAATGAAATATGTTTAAAAAACGGACGCGTTTTTTTTTTTGCCGCCCAACGAAGTGGGCACGGGTCGGCTAGTCTTCCATAAAGCTTGTTTTTGAAAATGTTTTTTATTTAATTTTATTCTGTATTAGCTGATACTACCTTTGCTTGCGTGTTTTAAAAATATTGACAATATTTACAAAGGTGATACCTATTTTTAAATGCGATTAAGTTTTCAGTCATAATAACACAACAATACAATATAATGGTAGGTTCTGTAATGTGATATGTACACAAGTATTTCCCTATGGAATTGGAAATTGCAGATGCGTTTATGCGATTAATGTATTCCGGAAGTCTCTTGGGTTAACATTTCGAGGGTTTCCTCGATTCTAGTCGGCTCGAGTACGACAAGCTCATGACACCAGACAGATCTTAAGCGCCGATTACACTAGACTACATGTAGTCAACTACATCATGTAGGAGACTACATGTAGTCTAGTGTAATCACATGTAGGACAGTGTAAACAGAACGTCCTAACACTAAAAAGTTAGAACGTCCTTATGTACTTGTAGGAGACTACATGTAGTCTAGTGTAATCGGGCTATAGTGTCATGAAGATTGTTTAGAATTACACTGTGAAAAAAGTCACGTACGATATTTACTATATACTCGGATAACTTTATACTCGGAGGTACCTTGGAAAACAAAAGCTACACAAAAGAAGCAACTAACTTTATCCCTAAGCAGCTAAGCTAATGTTTGTGTACAAAATCTTATTGCTTATTAGTTTGAATATTCACCACGCTAGAAGTCAGTAAAGAATACTTCTGTTCAATTCCATAATTTGCGTGAGGCGTTTACACGCCTCGTTTACACGATAACATAGTTATCTTCATTTTTATTGTTTCCCAATACAGTATGTCGTGAATATTCAAACGTACCCATAAAGCAATCTTCCATATAATACATATTGTGAGGTGCTCATCAGATTTTTAAATAAGTAGATCATTGTTATTGCACTGCGTCATAGCGATCGTTTCCTCGTTTGATTTGTTTGAGGGAAATTACAAGTAGTATGTACATTACATACATTGATTTATAAAAAACCCATTACATACCATATCGGAAAAACAAAGATGATTTTTCCAATGCCGTTTGGCCGGAAAGGTTCGTGAATTACTACGTGTCTACCTGTGTACATGTTCAATTTACATTAGTATAAACTAGGTCTTGCGGCGACGAAGTAATAATAAATTACAAATTTATTTATACATTTTGATTGTTTTTTAACCAAAATTGTTTTGTGTGGAGTTTGAAGTAGCGTACCTACTCTAGCATAGCAGCTACATGCAAGATCGCTGCGAGAACCTGGTAGACAAAATGTATTCTTTTGTTTTATAAAAGACACTATATGACTACACCGACCCTGATTGAATGCACGAATACAAACGAAGAACGACGGCAAAAGATGGTAGTCAACAATTGACTACACTTCGTCACCATAATCTTGCCAATCCGACCAAATACTTCAACATACCACGAATATATTGACATAAAAAGACACTTGGACATTACTTCCCTGCAATAAAAAGGAAACCTTGTCACAAAACTGTTCATTCGTCTATTATATTAGTTTTCCTACATCATGACCCGTCTAAAGTCATCCAACTGTAGAAAGGCTGGTAAGTAAAGTAAATAGTTGATTGAAAGGCTTTCACGTGGCACTTAAACGAAAATCAGTACAATACAACTTATATTTATTTCACTTACAATTAAATAAGAAAGTAGCTTCCATTTCAGTAAAAGTATAAAAGTAAAAAAAAATTCACCACCCTTAATTTAATACTTTATCTTAACTTTGCTATAAATCTTTCATTAATTAAAGTTTAAAGCTGTTACAAAGCTTTTTTAACTCCTGTGCTATCACTTATTGAAATTTATTGCGATTGTTAAAAAGATTTAATTGATAAGATAAGATACGTAAATGTCGGAAATGTGTGGGTGTATAGAAATACGTCATTGATTTTATTTAAGAGTGGATAAGTGCCGTTCATTTGGTGTTTGTCACATGTCAAAACATCAATTCAGGCCCTATTATTTCTTAGCTTTGATAGATATCGCTACTATCATTCTGATGTAAAAGGCCCCTCGGACAGTTGTATTGAAGTCCCGACCCGGCTCAGATCAGAATATATTTTTAACTAAAATCTTTAGTCACAATCCAACCGCCACCGATATTCTGATGTTGGAAGACAGGCGGTATCGTGGTCTCCTTTTAGCCAAGGTCCAAAAAACCCTATACTGATCTGAGAGCCAACCCACTAATGATAAACGAAGTTTCCTTCGTATCACTATAAACGTCACCCTGCTTTTTATATAGAACGTATATACTTCCGCATGTACCTATAGTAAAAAGAAATATATTATTCAGAAAGAAAACTCCTTACGATCTGTAAGACAGACTTCACGTTATTCACAGTCGATAAAGCCAGTACGAAAGGCGTACAAAAACGAGATACGTATTTTAACAATGGTTTTCCTTATATTGGCTTGAATTTCGGTATTCTGGCGTTAGTAATCAGTACGAATAGGACTTGTCTGTCACTTGTAATACTGTTAGACGATTCTGACAAAGGATCTGTCAGCAATATATACTTTCTTAATTACATATTTTTGGTTTAAATAGCTGAAGTTAAAGCTAACTTTTTAATTCAATAAACTAATCTAATTGGTATAGTGTAATTTTAATTACAATATTTACAGTTTGCTTGTAGTACTAGGACTCAGAAATACTTTTAGAGTCGGCTTATAATAAGGCTATGGACTAATTTGTATATCGAGGCAAAGCAATCAAAGGCATCTAACAAGGGCGATTACCCGAAAGAGATGCATGCAGGTTGCAATTCGGTCCAGAGATACAAAATCGACTATTAGGTATATGACTTAATTTAGTTTCTAGTTGTTTTTGTTTCGATTTTTTATAAAAATAAAACTTAGTTATTAATCCTTAAGTCTATAATGTTTATGGTGAATAGGTACAAATAACTAACAAAGTAATAAATAACTGGAAAATCAATATGCAAACATGAATAAAATAATTGTGTTACAAGTATTTACTTTGCGTATGAATATTTAAAAACAAGGGTATTGTTTACTGCGGAGATGAAACGAAACATTGTAACTGATGATTCATTTGAACGTTGAACAAGCATTTGAGGAATATCTCTGCGACCAAGGCCCTTGCAAGTTGACCGAAACGTCGGAGATAAACCTACGTATTTATCCTAATAGTATCTAGATATGTAGTATCTCCGTGTGGTGACGGAGTAAGAATACAAGTACGGAGTCACCACGTCTCGTCCCTTGGGTGTCATAAAAACCGACTAAGGGACTATCATCTTAACGAAATACAAAGAAGGAAAACTTGAAATTAAACCCTGTACCAATTCGTCTGGCCAGCGTGGTATTAGTAGGCCAAATATCCCTCCGTCACGGGAGGAGGCCCGTCCCTGCAGTGGAACATTGATGGGCTGTTATGATGATGTAGTATATACCGCATGTAAGACTTGAATAGAATATAGTATGATGAATATGCCATACGTAACAAAATCATGTCCGCTCTAAAGCCTACGAGATAGAAATGTTGGGGTGGTCCAAAGTTTTTTAACCTTTAATAATTGATATTAAAAAACTGATCATAACTATCTTGAAAAATGCCGTAATTCTAAAATCTTGGTTAAAGTTATCACAACAGTCTTGAACACATGTGATGATGGTGATGAATTACTCTGTCTAAAGTAATTCATCAACGCCGCGCATAAATCGCTATTTTATTTTGTTTGTGTTTTATTATTTCCGATGTGTGTCTTTATGACATGGCAGATATATTTATATCAATCAACATTCTACGACGGCAATACATTACAAAATATTATTCGCCTTAGAATACAAAATGCATTTCTTGAAACTGTCAAGAAATACTCTTAACCGGTCTTTTAACGGCATTATACAATATGCAAATCTATTAACTGGCTTTGTACTTTATCTTCAGAAATATTATGGTATTTAAATTCAGACTAGACCACACGGATGAAAATACAACCGTTTCATTATTTATCATCCACGAACAGTATTTGCACAACTAATAAAACAATGAGCACACATCTCTTGATTAATAGTTTTAACGCACATGTTTTATGAATACTAACTAATGATAATAAAATGTACATAAACACTATCTGTTATAACTAAATAGTATAGGGTTTTTCAACAAGAACTTTGTTTTTCAATCGGATTGTTTCTAGTAGACATTTGTCAGATATATTTTTATTTATTTATAATTGCCAAGCCTTTCTTTTTGTAATACAATAAAATAATATGTATGTAAATATATGTCGCAGGGAAATGAGGAAACCTGGAACTTCACGAAATCCTTAGGGTTTTGACGAAATCACGTTTCTACCAGAAAAGAAATGCTCACATTATTGTTTGTAGGTTAAAAAACACAATTCCAACTTCTTTACGTTAGGTTAGAAATGTGACCATAATGCACGAGGCGAGCGAGCGAAGCGAGTGTGCCGCGGTAACGGCCGCTGGCCGCAGAAGTGCAAGGCATTTTCGACATTTACCGGGATTTCGTGATATCCCCTAGTGATTTCGTGGAATCCCTGGTTTCTTCATTTCCCTGCGACATGTATACTATCTGTTATACGGATATAAATGATCCAGTTTAGCTTGGAACTTTGTTAATAAAATAGAAACATAAATGAAATGAACTTTAGCCCTTCTGTGGTCTATAAATAGAATAACTATGTTGTTTTTCCTGTGTCTGTTTATTTTGACTGAAAACTAATTTGCATTAGATCATAATAATGATGGTTAAGAATGTGAGGAATAAAGATGAAGATTAATATAATATAGTAATGTCTAGAACAACACGTGAATTGCACTCCTACACCGGGAAGTCTGTAAAAGCACGAAAAGGGCATTTTCTATATCGGCTATAGCGAGTCGTTTTACTTTACTTTCATCTTTTACTGTACAAGGTAGTAGCCAGCGTAGTATTTGTGGATCTAATTGCTTTCCTTATCAATAAGGGGTTGCAGTGAAACTTTTAAAAGCTGGAATAATGTTTTTAGCATACTTTTTCTGTGTTAGTAAATAAAATACACATGAAACATTCAATATATTTGTGGGTCTCATAAAATTTATTATCCAGTAATCAAATCATCATAACAGCCCATTAATGTCCCACTGCAGGTCCAACCTCCTCCCGTGACGAAGTTATTCCCTTAGTCGGCTTTTACGACACCCATGGGATGAGATGGGGTGGTGACATATTGTATTGTTACTCCGTCACCACACGGATATCTAGTATAGGATAGATAGTAATCAAATGTCAAACACTAAATGATACAAAGGAGTTCTAATAACATAGCTGTCAATAAAATGAACTAGATATATTAGGTCATTAGTGAGACAGAATACTGGCAGGCAATTTGCTGCGGGAATGAAATTGTGCATCTGCACGAAAACGAAGCGAGTAAGAAGTTGTTCAAAGAGTCAAACTGGACATGTCCCATCTGCATCAGCAAGAAACCAAAGGGCGATAACACCAACACTCCTATTCGGCAGGCAGAATATGACAGTCAGTCTTCTCCATCATGGGTTACGCAACGTTCACAAGCAATAGGGAAAATATCACCCTGTCTAAGTGAACACGAAACGGTTTGCCGGTGCTTATCAAAGGAAGATATAATGGACATACTGAGGGTCGAAATCAGACAGGTACTATCCGTTGAAGTAGCTGAATTAATTAAGAATACCATTACACCGCAACTTCGTGAAATCAATAATGATATATCTGCATTGAAATCCGAAATAACTATCTTCAGAGAGTCTATGGATTTTATTAATTCAAAATTTGAAGATATAAAGTCTGAGATGAATAACAAATTTGAGTTGACAACACAACTACAAAAAGAGGTCACGGAGCTAAAAGGTGCGAACAAGGAATTGAATCGTCGTCTTGCTGATATGGAACAACACACGCGCGCCTCTAATATAGAGTTACAATGTGTTCCGGAACATACGTCAGAAAACTTGCTAACAGTAACCCAACAGCTTGCCAAAACGGTCAAATTTGATTTAAGTGCTAATGACATTCATATGTGTACAAGAGTTGCAAAGACTAACTCAACATCCTCGCGGCCACGATCTATTGTCGTCAAGTTGCGCAGTCCGCTGATCCGTGATGGACTACTGGCAGCTGTTATAAAGTTTAATAAAACTAATCCGGCAGAAAAATTAAACTCAGCGCACTTAGGTTTCGGTGGCGAGAAGAAACCTGTTTTCGTGGCGGAACATCTTTCTCCGCATAACAAAGAACTTCATAAGGCCGCAAGGCTTAAAGCCAGGGAGTCTAAATATAAGTTTGTATGGGTTAGAAACGGACGAATATTCGTCAGGAAAAATGAATCTTCGTCTGCTATTATTATTAAGGACTTTCTTTCCGTGAACAGCATTACTTAATTTATTTTTAACGTTTTAATTCATTTCTTTGCCTAAATACACATAGATAATGGTGTCTATCCTATTTTAGATTCGCTAATATAAATTGTTTGTATCAAAATTGTAGAGGCTTGAACACCAAAACTAATACATTATACACAAATGTTTCCCTTAGTGATTACGACATAGTAGCTATTACTGAGACTTGGCTTCAAAATAATGTTACAGATATGGAATTGTTCGATGAACGATATATTGTATACAGGCGTGACCGTGACCTAACAGGTCCCAAGTCTAAAAAGACAGGTGGGGGTGTCATGATCGCAATTAAGAAAGATATTAACACTATTAGATTACACGAATTTGAAAGTAAAAATAAGATAGAGGATTTATGGATTGAACTTAACTTTAAGAAAAACAATACTTTAGTTAAAATCTGCATATGCATCGTTTATATTCCTCCACCGGTTAATATGGCAGATCTTGAGCAGTTTGTGGACGCAGCTAGTGCTAACCTATCAAACTATGACCATTCTTTGATCTTAGGTGATTTTAATATGTCTAACTTGTCATGGATACGTGAAAACGACAATTCAATTGTTTTGCAAGATTCTTCAAGCCTCTTTTACCACATCATGTCTGAATTTATGACCATGAACGATCTAAAACAGCGTAATTTCGTAAAGAACCATAAATCCAAAATACTAGATTTAGTTTTTTCATCAGAACTCAATTTATCTGTTTCGGAAGCTGTTGACATTTTGACGTCAGTTGACAACTACCATCCCCCATTAGATATTATGTTGACAATAAATTCGGATGATTATCTCACACCAAGCCAGATACCAAGACTTAATTTCTATAAAGCTGATTATGATAGTATTACGTATGAGTTAAATAAAATTGACTGGTATGACTTGTTTTCTTCTTGCAATGGTGTGGATGAGATGGTAAATCGTTTTTATGAAACCCTACGGGCTATTATAATTAAATCGGTACCAATGACAAGGAACAAATCAAATAAATATCCCGTTTGGTACTCTAGTTATCTTATTAGGAGACTTAGAGAAAAAGAACGCATTAGAACACGATTTAGGAAATACAACAATCCAATGGACAAAATTGCCCTCGATATTTTAAAAAGTAGATCGGAGCAGCTGATGAAGCGGTGTTTTAATAGTTATTGCAGATCTATTGAAGAAAATATTACTAAAAATCCTAAGTACTTTTGGTCCTTCATTAAACAAAAACGCCATAATAAAAGTAGTATTTCGTCTAACATGTATCTAGATAATAATAGGGCTACTGATTCTACTAGTATTAGTGAATTATTTGCAGAACATTTCTCTTCTATTTACAACAAATGCATGAACTCTCAAACCGCTAACACGGATCCTTGCCATGTTGCAAATAATAGCCCACTCTCATTGAACTCCTTGATCTTGACTGAGTCAGAGATTCAAAATAAATTAAAGAAACTAGATCTCAATAAAGGTCCTGGTCCTGACGGTTTACCACCATTATTTTTGTCCAAATGTGCCAAACAACTGTCGTTACCTCTAACATTAATATTTAATGAGTCACTTCGAACAGGGCATTTTCCTGACTACTGGAAAACTGCTAAGATTGTCCCTATTTACAAAGATGGTTCCAAAAATGATGTTAAAAACTATAGACCGATATCAATTTTGTCCATAATTCCAAAGATCTTTGAATCTCAAGTTTACCCACATCTAAATTATTTGGCTAAAACATCATTTATCGAACAACAACACGGTTTTATGAGCAAAAGGTCCACAAATACAAACCTTGTAGCTTTCACGGATACTGTAAATTGCGATGTAGATCGGGGTATCCAAGTAGACGCAGTATATACGGATTTCAGTAAAGCCTTTGACAGAGTGGATCACGCCACACTAATATTGAGACTTGCTAGTGTTGGAGTGGGGGGATTTGTTTTGGGGTGGCTAAGATCTTATCTGACCAATCGTAAGTCTCATGTGGTAGTAAACGGCGCAAAATCGGCCGAATTTTTAGTCACGTCTGGAGTTCCACAAGGATCGCACTTGGGGCCACTGTTGTTTTTAATTCTGATTAACTCAATAGCGGAGTGTTTTCAGAATACGACTTTTTATTTATTTGCTGATGATCTCAAATTTCTAAGACCCATAAAAGCCTTACAGGATTGTAGACTGATTCAGGATGATATTGACAGACTTGTGCAATGGTGTGAGAATAATAAAATGATTCTTAATGTTGATAAATGCTATCATATTTCCTTCACTAGAAATAAAACAAGGGTGAATGCATCATACAACATAAATGACATAGCGCTTAAAAGAGTAGAATGCATACGAGACTTAGGTGTCTTAATGGACAGTAAACTTACATTTAATACTCACTTGGACAAGATAATACTTGGTGCGTCTAAAATGTGTGGTTTCATAACCAGAAATACCAAGCGTTTTATACGCCCGCAAACAAGGATTACTCTGTATAACTCTTTGGTACGCAGTACATTAGAGTACTGTTGTCAAGTTTGGTCACCTCATTACGAGGTACATAAAAAAAGACTTGAAAGAACTCAGAAGAGATTTCTTAGTATACTTGCATATGACATGAAGGTACATAGGTCTCTAGAATCATACAATGATCGCCTTATATATTTTAAAATAAGTTCCCTTACCAACAGACGAAAGCTTCTTGACCTCTCCTTTCTATACAATTTACTTAACAATAATCTAGATAGCTCTGAACTTTTGTCAAAAATTCAAATTTCTGCCCCTAATAGGTTGCCACGACCTAGTGTCTACAAACTGTTCACGCTGCGTCAACACAATAGTAATTTAGGTCTTAATTCTCCTCTGACTAGAATGGCTAAGTTGTACAACGACCTCCATCGATTGTTGGATTTGGACATTTTTGCAGATAACTTGTTTAGTTTTAAGAATAAAATTGTTAATTATTTTGAACATCAACCACTTCAGTTTTAAGTATTATTGCGGTATTTGTCTTTGTTTATTGTATAAGTTTTATGCTCATTTTTGTTTTAGTTTTGAATGATTTTGTTTATTTTATATTTTAGTATTATTCTTTTATTTTTATTGTAATAAGTAGTTCTATAAGTTAGCTGTGATTACCTGTAATTAAGTGAGCACATGTCATGTTTTTTATTTACGTACCCTAGGTTAAGAAAGTGTATCATTTGTTGGTAATCCTTTAATAAATAAATAAATAAATAAATAAATAAAACGCTTTTACATCCATCGTTATATTCTCTTTACATGAACTAGTTGGGTAATGAGAGTATAATTAGAAATTATTGTAAGTATCCAAATCAAGTTGACCGTATTACAATTGTGTATATTTGGTAATAATCACCGCAATATGACTGTACCGACGACGCGCAAATACAGCCCAGCATGTCAATTCTCGTACCTTAAAATCGTTAAAAATTCGGTTAAGTTCACTTTAGTTGTCAAATTGTCACACAATAGGTAAGACAATTTGACAACTAAAGTAAACTTAACCGATTTTTTAACGATTATAAGGAACGGTATGAACGTGACGGATTGTAGGCATAGTTGCTATCAGTTTGATGGTTTTATCAATCAAGCAAGCAAGCAAAGGTGAGTCGAAGGACACATAAGCTAAGTGTTTAGAGCACTCTTCGTGGTGTAGAGATCATTCATATCCGTTCAGAACTATAACACTGCAAAATTGTAGAAATTCTACGTGGTTGGTTACTATTGACTACGTGCTCGTTGGGGATAAAGAGAAAAGTACACTGACGCAGTCGATCTACGGCTTCTTTGAGCTAACGCTTAGAGCTGAGCTTATAAAACCGTTGCTTTATAAAGTGCAAGTCCTAATTTAGGCA
The DNA here is from genome assembly GCA_905475405.1 of Schrankia costaestrigalis. Lineage (NCBI taxonomy): Eukaryota > Metazoa > Arthropoda > Insecta > Lepidoptera > Erebidae > Schrankia > Schrankia costaestrigalis. The sequence goes on along the minus strand of FR997843.1, from coordinate 7,539,865 downwards.
CAGGTTTAGTGAAGAAGCGGTCCACCTGGCGAGCATTGGACTTGCACTTAATTTTTTTTTGTTTCTTGTTACATTTTTTCATATCCTTTGTTTTTTATTCCTGTAAATAAACTTACACACTCTCACCAAAGCTTTACTGAAAATAATATTTTTATTAATTCGGAAGTTATAAAACAAAAAGATACTTAATTTGATAATCCTTACGAGATGTAAGGCTCGTACAATTGTACGCGCGACCTAGTTTATCTCTGATTGCCCTGTTTTTGCTAGCTAGACCTAACTTTAGGAATTATTGTTCTTCAAACTACATTGAATAATAAAATAGACGTTCTAAAATTACCTTACAAGGGAGTTTTAACAAAGAAAACACGTCACAAAATAAATACAAAAATTCCGTTTACTGTCAGAGGCCAGAAGGGAAATGGCAAAAATGAAAAACTGATAAAAACAAATGAACGTCAATGTTAGACTCATGTTAGTAATTAGAATGTATTTCCAAACAACAGTACAGAAATAATATATTTGTCGATTGGCTAATTTCTATAGTAAAAGCTCCGCTTAATGTGGAACATGCTTTCCTTTAATTTTTCATTGATAAAGTAGGTATCGACATTTCCATATTATTCAATATAATTCTTAGTATTCCACCACACAATCCGATACGTGTTTCATCATCATTATAACAGCCCATTAATGTCCCACTGCAGGGGCGTGCCTCCTCCCATGATGGAGGGATACTTGGCCTACTAATACCACGCTGGAAAGACGGATTGGTATAGGGTTTAATTTCAAGTTGTCCTTCTTTTAATTTCGTAAAGATAATATTCACGGATAGTTCCTTGGTTGGTTTTTACGACACCCCTTAGATGGGATGGGATGGTGACATATTGTATTCTTACTCCGTCACCACACGGATAATACGATACGTGTTTACGTTTTGCAAATACAGACCTATTTAAATGTCGAGTTGTAAACAGTGTAACTCAAGAAGATAGAATGCGAACTAATTCTCCTTCGACCTTAATTAACAGAATCCATTATAACAATTTAAACGAACGTTTAAAAGCACTCGTGTTACTGACGGCGAGTTATGTTAAACTGTAGGGATGTAAACTTGAAGGACCCTGTTACACTATGGCTAGAAATATTGACGCTTTTTAAGTCAAGTTTTGTTTGCTTTGTTTTCATAGATCAATAATAATTATATTATAGTAGTAGTAGATAGTAGTCTTTTTTTTTCGTACTAGTACTTTCGGTGAATGGACTTATTCCAAAGAGTCTTTATTAACATCTAAGGAGACCGCGCTTGGCAGTTGGATCATAGGTCTGATGCAGAAGGCTTGCTGCTTGACACGGCACGCATTGTGAGGAAGTTCCTATCTCTGGGGCCCTAACCACCAGTATGCTGGGTCTACCTTTTTTTATATTTTTAAATGTGTTTTATTTATATCTATAATTAAAAATGTAATAAATTTAGAAAAATGTAAATAAAGAAGATTATATTCATATTATTTGCTAAATACCCTTTAGTAGGTTTTTACTACATCCATAGGATGAGATTGGTGTGAAACCATTTTACCTACGATTTTCGGCTTTATGACAGGACTTTTGAAGGAAGTTTGAGGTCTACTTGTAGAGGTGTTTAATTTTTGTGATTTCCCAAGTAGCTTTCGCATTTCTTTTTCTAGTTTATACCTAATTGGTATTTAATATCATATAAAACCATACAAAGGTAAGTCTTCAGTCAAATACTTGGTTAAAATAAAAGTAATTGCAAAACCAAAGCTGATTACTACGACAGTGGTACGTACATGTTTGTGACTTACTTTGAATAACAATAATGTGGCTTAATATAAAATCCTTGACTACGAATGAACTAATGCAATGTATTCTTCGAAAGAGTTTTATGTTTAGATTTTTTTGTGACGTTTTTCGGACATCATGTGTTTGTGTCTGGTAACATTTATTTGGTTGAAAAGTTGATCGAGATGGTTCTTATGAAAAACTGTTGAACGATTGTTTTCCCGTAAAGGTTTTTAAAGACGCGGTGTATTTGGTGATGTAATTGCTATGCAATTAAAGAATAGTTCCCTCAATGTAAGAAAATGTCTTGTAAGGACTCCAATTGATTTTTTATGACAATACCTGGGCTCATGTGTTATGTGAATTCGGTGTCAAGCTGCTTAGTTTGGGACTAGATGGCCTTGTGTGATTGTTTGAAAAAAGAAAATAAAAAATATTATTAATAGGTGGACCGCACAAGCAATTCGTCCTACTTCGGAATCGAAGCTGCATATAGCGAAAGCCCCCTCAAAAACCACGATCGAAAGAATGTCAAAACGATGACCTGAATTCCCGTTTGACCCCTCCTAATATATCGTACAACTTTATTGTCTCCTGACTCAACACTATGTTGTAGACACTCAGAAAATCAATTCCCCATTAATTACAGGAATCCCATTAAGGTGCTTGTTAACTCCATGACGGAGCACAATCTGTGTTTAATTACTGAGGGGGGTGAGTACGTCTATTGTGATAACGTTGGCACACTTGCCTTTATGCTGTAGTTAACCACTAGCTTGAGACATAAAGTTTATGTAAAAGTAACTGGTGTCGTTGTAGTTTTATTTGTACGGTTAGTTTTTGGATATTTTTTTTATTTTTTTCTTCGTCACTAAGACTATCAGTAAAAAAAATACTCTGGACTGAACAATCTTAAAATATTCATCTCTTATCTATATTCTTCCTACTGGGCAATCTATCTTCGTCGATTTTAGCAGGATGGTCTGATGAACTCATGATACGCATAATATTTGCACATACAAACACTGAAAAATAGTACACGGCTATTCCAGATGGAAAATTCAGAACCAATTTACCTGGGCAGTGAAAAAAATTGCCCAGGTAAATTGGTTCTGAATTTTCGAAAATTTACCTGAGCAGTGGCATAACAGATAGGCATAACAGATAGCCCCCTGTGCAGGGCATTCATGGAGGCAGAGGAAACGGTGTCACACGTGCTCATTGAGTGCACGGGTGTCGCAGATATACGAAGAGACACACTAGGAGCCCCGAAATCAATCACAGAATGCCTAAACAAGATTAGATACCTTATACGCTTCTGGAGGGAGGTGGGCTGGCTGGAATGACAAGTGCCCTCACGTACAATGGTCCACCTCAAGGACTAAGTGCGGAAACCGACCACAAATAACTTAGAACCTGGGCAGTGTGATAAATCCCTGCAGATGCAAATTAAACTCTATTTGAAGCTCTGATTTGTTACGTAAAACAAGATTACACGCTAATTCGTTTTGATTTTAATGCTAATGCCGTTAATCCTTTAAGTCTACACATTATAACGACGTTATTATACCGTCGATAATCCTATTGTTTCTTAATGAGGATTATGTAGTTCATGTAAGAATTTTAATTATTATAATATAATTGGAAAGAATAATTTTCTTGTCATGAAGAGACATAATAGTAATATTATGTAGAAGGAACAAAGGTTTCAACAGTCATGTAGATTCAAGACTGTAAATCGAATCGACTGTCAACAATTAAGCGCCGATTACACTACCCTACATTTAGGGCCCTACATCTTGTAGGGCACAACATGTTGTCTAGTGTAATCACATGTAGGCTGTTAGGACACTACATATCGGTTTTTTTTTTATCTACTAAAAAAGACAACTCCCGCACTAGGGATCATGCCCTGTGTCGCGGGGACCTTTTACAAACATCAATTAACGGACACAAAGAACACCCAGACCAGGACAATAATTTGTGGATCTCACAAATTATTGCCCTGCGTGGGGATCGAAGCCACAACCTCTTGCACGGCAGCCGCTTGCGCTACCGTCGCGCCACCGAGGTCGTCAGATTGGCGAGTCCCGACCGCCCTACATCATGTAGTGCCCTACAAGATGTAGGGCCCTACATGTAGGTTAGTGTAATCGGCGCTTTAGTAATATGACATGTTTAATCCATACTAATATTATAAACAGGAAAATGTGTCTGTTTGTCTTTCTTTCACGGCAAACGAAGCGATGATTTGACGTCATTTTTAAGTGGAGGTAGTTGAAGGAATGGAGAGTATCTTAAGCTACTTTTTCTTTTTTCTGTGACCAGAAAAGGGGAACAGTGCTACCCCAAATATAACGCGAGCGAAAGTATTACTATACTAGTATTACGAACTAAGCTTCAGGAGCTTTTAAATTTCACTCAAAAAGGAATTAACATCCATAAAGACCACGCATTGAAGTCATAAAAATACTCGTAATCGAACTGATTAATGAGATAACCAGGAATAAAGGAAAAGCTATAGTTACTCTTTATATCACGAAAGTGGTTAGAGAGGCTACTTCAGCTAAATCCTTCTGTAACCTACTTAACGCGTTTAGAGACATCGCCCCGATGAGTACAACTCATCGGGGCGGTTACCGGCCTCCCAAACCCTACTTCTGGATAGTTAGTTACCAAACGCAGTCACTATCACAAAATTCCTAACTAAGTAACAAGATGGAGAATCAATGTAATACAATAATCAATTTGAGAGTTATTGTAGAACATTTGACAATATACAATATTGACAATATAATAAAAAAGAAAACATAATGTAAAGTAAGTCGAAGAAAAAGCAAATCCGTGGTATCGAAAACACAAACCCGCACCGTATTAGCAGTTAAGCAATAACATATATGAACAACCAGCCATAAAATGGCTATGTTTATATCGGTTTAACATGTTTCTTCTTACACACTACAAATACTATAATAAAACTAACGAAATAAAGTTAAGAACTGAATCGGGGTCACGGTCAAAAAGTTTATAGGTTGTATAAAACGTAAACCTTATCATTGACTCCCAGATTGAGAAAAGAAGAAAAAGCTATTTGGAGTTTGCTTGCGTGATCGACTCATTAATGAGTCGATGCGAAATCCTTTAGGAGTGGCTGGAGTAGTGGCGAATAATGTGCTACATATAGTAGGCAAGCACATAGCGCGCAGAACGTATGGCCGCTGGGGCAGAAAGGTTCTGAAATGGCTACCGCGTACCGAAATACGCAGGTTTGGAATAAAACTCACTTTGGTCAAGATTACATACTTGTTAATTCTAAGCTCGCTAAACCCACCCTTCTGTTTATTTACCTCAATACTATTAGACTAACGAAACGGGTTCTGGAGACATGTGTTCAAGAAGATAGTGTCACCTAATATAAACGTCCGTGAAACTTGCATTTAAAAAGACTAGATCTGAGCTTGCGTTCACATTATAGATAAAAGTAAACTTACGTCATTTAGACTTTCAGAAAATGCTCCAGATCAGAGAGCAATTTGTTCCTATACAATTTTGTTTTAAAAAATTCAAGATTCGATCGCTTGACACACTTAGGTTTACGGTTGTTGCGCATGTCTTTTCAGATAATTAAAGTTTATCGGCCATTAATGTAAAGTTTGTCGATATCTGAATACAATCTGTGACGTTTAATAGGTGTAGTATTAACGTATAATTATTATCTCTTGTTATTTTAATGTATTTTGTCTCGGAAACATTACTTCTACTAATAATAAATATAATTCTTTGCTGATCGTTTATCAATAATAATAATTTCACTTAAAACGCAAAGTTTTGTAAAGTGCAACGTCGTTTCCGAGTAAAATTTATATTCATCCTATCAGCCTAGAATATCCCTGATATCGTGTAAAAGCATCCTTTAGTAAAATGTCATCTATTTTTCCTTGCTTCAAAACTTTATAAACACTTTTTGATCGAAAATTTTCATAGACTAGAATAACGCTGTGATTTTATAAAGGCGTGAGACTGATCTGACCTTATTTCCAATATCAATGTTTAACTTAACGTATATATCATAATTGTAAAAACGCGTTTTAGTAAACTAGAACAAAATAATTCTTTTCATGTAAAGCTATATTTAATAATCGTATCAAATCAGACGAAACTACGAGTATGTAAGTATTAAGTTAAGAACAAAAACTTATATTTGATTAAGAAAACAGATGTAAAATGTTTTCATAACAAATTACTTGCCGGTAAATTTCCTAAACTTTTTGGGTCATTACGTTAAAACGTCCTGACATTCATTGGCGTCACTAAGCCTGAAGGATATCGGCTCGTGTAAATAAACGAACATAACTATAGCTAGATAGATACATCATACGGCAAGGAAGCAGCTTTTTGATCTGGCATAGATTTTTGCTCATTACTATTTAGTAAAAGAATAATGCTACAATTAGAAATAAAAAAATAAATTAGACAGAGAAAATCATAATAATTATGATGTATTAATCTTAGTCTTGCTGTAGGATGTATTTGGACGCCTTTCTTTCTTTAGTGCATTACCCCTTCTTTACTTATTGTAGAGGTCACTCACATAAAGATAGACAAGTGATGTTAGAGATAGAGCCTCATAGTCATTAGGAGTTAAATATCCAAATTCCAGTAACCATTTACTTCGTCTGGTGGAGTTTTTATTTATTTCAGAACTAAGTCCATAGTGTTACTAATTACTCAAAGTAAAATAATTATGCCAAGATTACAGGCAAAACCAAACGTTACTTTATTGCTCATTGCTTTAGGGGACCATTGAAAACGCACTTCGATGCTTGTAATCTATTGAACATCACGTCCTCCTTTACCCTTCTGCCTTCTCTACAACCATCATCGTATAGAAGAAAAGTGATTACTGTGCAAGTCCCTCTAAGTTAGCAACTAGGATTCGGGTAAATAAACGTACAACATAACTATAGTTAGGTTGTTATATTTTATAGCTGCATTACAGTTATTTACATAGTACAGTATATTTGAATAGATTTGTGGTCGCTGCATTTATGTAAAATAGTACTGTAAAGCATTCAAAATCGGAAATTGCGGTATAGCGCTGTATTGATTTATTTAGCTACTGTCAATTGTTTTTGGGGTGTATTCTGCGTATTATTTTATGTCTAGGTAATGTTGAGAATCATCCATTGCACAATACGCTTTGTTATCATTATAATACATTACAATTTGCATTCTCACTCATTTACCATCTAATTGTACTATAAGTATCCTATTAAACGAACTACATATAAACTCTTAATTCAAGTCCTATAAACTATACAAACATACCTACCTACATGAATGTGACATCGTTAGGACCGTTTGTCTCCCAAAACACACACTATAAATATTGAACACTTCTTCACATACATAATATTCAAATTCCAACCTACATAATCATCATCATAACAGCCCATTAATGTCTCACTCCAGGGACGGGCCTCCTCCCGTGACGGAGCATTACTTGGCCTACTAATACCACGCTGGCCAGACGGATTGGTATAGGGTTTAATTTCAAGGTTACCTTCTTTTTATTTCGAAAGATAGTAGTTACGGTTATTCCCTTAGTCGGTTTTTAAAACACCCATGGGATGAGATGGGGTGGTGACATATTGTATTCTTACTCCGACACCACACGGATATACTTAATTCTAATAACGGATAACACTTCTTCACATACATAATATTCAAATTCCAACCAACATAATACTGATACATATATGTCACACATAGTAGATAGTAACGTATCATTAAACATTATCATGTAAACAACATGTTACATTTCTAATGAATGATTTACATTTGTATTTCACAGCGCAATAGGTAAATTGTCACGGTTCACGCGTTCTGATCTTTATAGCATCAAAGTTAAAACAACATAATATTCTGAGAAATATATTTACTGTGTATGTCTAGATCGTAATTTGTTTTATGTTTTAGAGTATCGCAAAACAACTGAGTACAAAAGTTACACGTGAAATGTTCACGTGTAACTTCTACAGGTATTTGAATATGCATTTCCCTATAGAAGTAGGGTTTAACTGCCAAGTAATGAGATCGCAGAGGCATATACTCGTATATGCAATCAATGTCTGGCGATGGTTTCTAGGATTATGCTCCCTATAGTTTACTTTGAGCCTGACACTTGAAAACTGAGAACACCGTGTGGTTTTAGGCCGATATACCTGCGATCACGAAGCCGGATATCCTGGCCAAAACGTATGAGATCACTAAGTAACAGATTACCATTAACCAGGTTTTAAGCTTGTATTCCATGTTCATGTACAAAAATTAAAAAATTATGGTAGTTATAATATAATATTTTAACCCGTAACGTATTGCACGGTTCCATAAACTAACTAACATAACAAATTGCATTTCAGTTTATAAAAATATAGAATCTGACACGATCCGAAAGTCATCAGTATTTGATTTGATTTCCCTAACTCAAAACACATGACAATAAAAATTCCATGGCACAAAGATTTTCACGTGACAAGAATTTTGCCTTTACGTATCATTTAGCACATAGAGATATGCAAATAATCATAATAAATCATAACGGTACCGAAATTATTTTCACAATATACACTTTATTAACTCCGCGTGACTATGGAATAAAAGCACATGGTGTCATCTTATTCCTGTTATAAGTGATGTGAAAGAAAGCCTTTAACTTACTATCAAGATCTAAAGATGAGAAACGGTCTCTAGACATTTAGTCGCCTCTAACCTACACGGGTATCAAGGGGAGGTGATTGTATTCTAAATCATCCTCGTGCCAATAGTAACAAAGTGTAATTATTGCGTTTGAAAAGTGTACTTCTATTTTGCTCCCAGTTTTCTAAAAACTCTATAATATATAGGTAACTGCTATAGTCATTCGCGGAACTGCTGATAGTTTTTTGTCGTTCATTTTGTAATCTAAGTTTAGGCGCAAAGGGGCCACCGACCACAGCCCCCTGTTAAGTGGCTGTCGCTGGCCACCAGTGGCTGTGGTCAGTGGCCCGTTTGCGCCTGGCCTAAATGAAAAAAGGTTGTGAAAAAATCAAAATAAAATATGTTGTGACTGAGAAATTGGAATACAGTCTGTCGGTGATATTAAAGTAAAAGTCAAAACTAAAAAATAAAACGTTTATCAGTATCTGCTGCGATTGATACGGCTACTAATGTGATTGTGTTGGCACGTGCATATCAATATGATAAAGTATACTAGGTCAAGCAAAGCTAATGGAATAACTTTTTATATTAATTTTCCGTGTTCTGTCCGTAGGTTACTCAAAAGCGCCGATTACACTAGACTACATGTAATCAACTACATCATGTAGGAGACTATATGTAGTCTCGTGTAATCACATGTAGGACAGTGTAAACAGAACGTCCTAACACTAAAAAGTTAGGACGTCCTTATGTAAGAGACTACATGTAGTCTAGTGTAATCGGCGCTTAAAATACCTCTACACCATTTTCTTAATAGGGAACCAAAGTACTAAATATTAAGGGAAATAATAAAAGGTAGAGGTTAAGGTGTAAGATTAGGCTAGGTAGTGGTCAACTTGATGGAAAACGGAAACGAAAAGTGAAAACTCCAAGAATGAAGGAAACGGATGGTAGTTATGAAATGACAGCACAAGTGCTGGATGTACACCGAACATGGTATGCAAATCCAAAAAAATTGGGAAAGGTTTTCGCAAAAGTGTACTATTTGGTCGGTAAAAATACATAGAAAACACCTAGACCAATGCAAACAATCATGTTCATCCACACAAAGATTTGCATTGAGTGGGAAACGAACCCGAGACCTCTGCGTAGTAGTCACGTTATAAAACCACTACGCCACTGTCGTGAAAAATTGTTTCTAGATCCTCGGTCGTCTCACAATGCTTACAGGTACGAAAAGAAACTCGAATTATATACTCCTCACTTCCAGTTTAAGTCACTAGTTCAATCTGATTTCGTTTTGGCAGACTATAGATAGTAAGGTCGTAAAATCTAAAAACATTAACAGTAAACTTGATAGATGTGGCGTACTAAATCTGTGTTATCGCTCTTTGAAATTTATCGCGTCGGTAACGCCTTCGTTCGACGCTATCGATATAGATTATTTTGCATTTTATAGTCTATATATTCGCTCGTCTACGGCTTTTAACAATTTATCACCTCAAGGTACATAAACGGCAGAGAAGTTTAAATTTAATATCTCTATTTGAATGTAATTTTCGTACAATTTCTAATTTTGTTTAAAATGTGTAGTCAACGTAGTTTAATTATAGTAATTTGCATTTCCAACGATGTACTCGTATTTATTAGGCCGAGATTCTAGCATAGCATTAGTTTGCCGAATTTTAAGAAATTTGAAGACACTTGTCGCTGAAGTAAGACAACTAAAGCATGTTTATTGATATGATATTTATACACTACAACTTAGGAAACCATGGGACTCAAGTTGACTACTCAAAGCATTTAAAGTGTTCAGAAACTTATTCCTTAAATGATTATGTAGTGACGTTATATACCGTTAAAATAATTATATTAATATTATTTACAGCTTTAAAGTCAAAATTTTTATTATATAAAATCAATTTAAATATTCAAAAAGACAAACAGATTTTTATTGTATATAGTTAAAAACTCAACCGCTTTATAACGAAAACCGAACGTCGCTTTGGTATGTTACCATAGCGACCGCAATAATAAAATATGAAAAATTTAGATTGTATATTATTAGGACTGGTGTTTCTTCTATCTTGTAAACTGTTATACTTTCTTTCTGTCTGTTCCTCCTTCTATTACTTCGTGTGTGTGGTGTACATAATAAACTTTATTCTACTGTGAACTTTAAACTGTTTCTTTTCTATCTACTACTACACGCACCTACATTGGTGACCCGACGGAGCACGATGGAAGACAGCGTGAAGAATACTACGGCAACCGAAGGCGAGAAGCGGTAAGAGACATTTCGCGTGGGCGTACGAATTCCACCTTTCTACCCCGAGAAGCCAGCTTTATGGTTCGCGCAGATGGAAGCTCAGTTTGTCCTGTCGAAAATCAAGACGGACGAAACTAAGTTCTTTTACATCACGGGCAACCTCGACCCACAATACGCAGCAGAGGTCGAAGACATTATAAGTTACCCTCCACCTACTGATAGGTATGAGAAGTTAAAAAGTGAACTTATAAAACGGCTTTTTGCTTCTCGTGAAAAGAAGGTCAAGCAACTACTCATGCACGAGGAGCTTAGCGACCGCAAGCCTTCACAATTTTACCGCCACTTGCTTAACCTAGCTGGCCCTGGCGTCCCGGAGGAGTTCCTGCGAACAATATGGACGAGCCGTCTACCTAACAGCACGCAGGCGATAGTAGCTTCACAGTCTAAAATGGCTTTATGCGAATTAGCTGAGTTAGCCGATAGGATACACGACGTCGTCGGTACCCAGATGGCAACGACCTCCGCCATTATTTTGCCATCGCCAAGCACACCAGGTAACACCATGTCATCTGAGATTGCTGCCCTAACTCAACAAATGAAGAAGCTCGCGGGGAAGGTAGAAAGAATGTCCCGGCCCCGTGAGCGATCTCATAGCCGAAGACGCGATCATCGTTCACATGATCGTGCATCTAGGTCGCAGTCCGAGTACAGACGACACCCTCAGTGCTGGTACCATCACAAATTTGGAGAGCGGGCGAGAAGATGTGTCGAACCTTGTGACTTTCAAAAGGCGGGAAACGCACGGGGCAATCAGTAATGGCGGCCGATGATTGTCCGAGCACTGGTCGCTTATTCGTCACCGATCTACAGTCTAAGACGCAGTTTTTGGTCGACACAGGCAGCGACCTCTGCGTCTATCCCCGATCAGCCTTACCAGGACGACGCGAGAAGACCAGCTATCAGTTATGCGCAGCAAACGGCACACCGATTAATACATACGGTTTTATAAATACAAAACTAAACCTAGGGTTGCGCCGCGACTTCACCTGGCGATTTATTATAGCGGACGTTACAAAGGCGATAATAGGCGTGGATTTTTTATCTTATTATAATTTAATTGTTGATTGCAGGAATCAACGTCTAATAGATAACTCCACTACACTATCGACCGCGGCTTCACCTGTCAAACATACGGACGGCATTTATTCCGTAAAGGTAAGTCTTGGTAAGTCCGTCTATCACAACATACTACGGGAATATCCCGACATTACTCGTCCACCCGGTATACATCGCACTATTAAACATAATACAGCACACCATATCAGAACTACACCCGGCCAACCTGTTTCCTGTTCACCTCGTAGATTAGCTCCAGATAAATTAAAAATAGCAAGAGACGAATTCGAGTCCATGTTACGATGTGGTACTTGCCGTACTTCTGAGTCACCATGGTCGTCACCTCTCCATCTTGTCCCTAAGAAGGACGATGGTTGGCGTCCATGTGGCGACTACAGAATGTTAAACGCGAGGACCGTTGCCGATCAATATCCAATACGGCACATCCAAGATTTTGCTCATAGTCTTTCAGGCTGTACAGTCTTCTCCCAGATTGACCTGGTTAAAGCTTATAACCAGATTCCAGTCTACCCAGAGGATATCCAGAAGACAGCCATCACAACACCATTTGGCTTGTACGAGTTTCCGTACATGACTTTCGGGTTACGAAATGCTGCACAGACCTTTCAGCGGTTCGTAGATGAAATGCTTAGAGGCCTAGATTTTACATACGCTTACCTTGACGATTTTTTAGTCTTTTCAAAAGACCACGCCTCCCACGGGCATCATTTGCGTCAACTTTTCACCAGACTCAAAGACTACGGTATGGTCATAAATACATCAAAGTGTGTCTTTGGAGTATCCGAGGTCAATTTCTTAGGGTATCATATATCAGCTCAGGGTACCAAGCCGCTACCATCCAAGGTCGAAGCTATTCAGCAGTATCCAGCACCAAAGACTGTGAAGGAACTGCGGCGATTCCTGGGAATGCTTAATTTCTACCGCAGGTTTATACCTAGCGCTGCCAGTGACCAAGCACCCCTAAATGCTCTTTTAACAGGTTCTGTCAAGGGGTCACATCCAGTTAACTTTTCACCCCTGGAAGCAAAAGCATTTAACAACTGCAAAGATAGTCTTTGCCGTGCAGCATTGTTGGCTCATCCTGACTGCAACGCTCAGTTGGCGTTGGTCACGGACGCCTCTGACAAAGCCATTGGTGCTGCCCTTCAACAGCTTACAAAGGGATCATGGGAACCTCTTGCATTCTTTTCGCGTAAACTTACTACAACGCAAACGAAATATTCCCCTTATGATCGCGAACTGCTTGCCATTTATGAGAGTGTAAAGTACTTTCGTCACATGTTAGAGGCTTGCAACTTTACGATCTATACCGATCACAAGCCCCTCACGTTTGCTTTCCACTCTCATAAACAAAATGCTTCCCCAAGACAGTTCCGCCACCTGAACCTGATTGCCCAGTTCACAACGGACATCAGGCACATCTCAGGCAAAAACAATGTCGTGGCAGACACTCTATCTCGTATAGAAGAGATAGCTGCGCCGGTGGACCACGATACCATTGCTGCTGCTCAGCGCGTAGACGCTCAACTTAAAGATCTGTTAGCAGGCGAAACCTCGTTGCGTCTTCAGCAGGTAAATATTCCAGGTTCACAAACTAAGCTGTACTGTGATATCAGTTATCACAAGTCAAGACCTTACGTTCCACAGGAGTTACGCGAACCCATATTCACGAGTTTACATTCCTTGAGCCATCCAGGTGCTAAAGCCACCACTAAACTGGTGGCTGAGCGGTATGTTTGGCCCGGGATGAAGAAAGACTGTCGTGAATGGGTACGAGCTTGTTTAAATTGTCAACGCTGTAAGATAACGCGCCATGTATTTGCGCCAGTAGGCACTTTTAAGTTACCCCAGTCAAGGTTTGCTTTTATTCATATTGACCTGATAGGACCGTTACCACTGTGTCAAGGTTTCCGATATTGCCTCACCGCCGTCGATCGTTTCACACGATGGCCTGAGGCAATACCGCTAGCGGATATTACCGCTGAGACAGTGGCTAACGCCTTGTTAAGCGGCTGGATTTCCCGCTTCGGCTGTCCTACCGACATAGTCACGGATAGAGGAAGGCAGTTTGAGTCTTCACTATTTAAAAAACTATCCGAAACTGCTGGTTTCAACCATCGTAGAACCACAGCCTACCATCCTGCATGCAATGGCCTAGTGGAGAGATTCCACCGCCAGCTGAAGGCTGCTATCACTTGCCATGCAAAGGACAACTGGGTGGAATCTCTTCCACTAGTACTCCTGGGCATACGCAGCGCTTTTAAGGAAGATGTTCAGTCTTCCGCCGCTGAATTAGTGTACGGTCAGTCTCTCCGACTACCAGGAGAATTTTTTGACCCTGAAGTTGATGACACCGTAGATATGACCGAGTATCTGTCCAGACTTCGTAGTTTTGTCCGTAGTCTACAACCATCACCAGCGGCAAGGCACAATAGTAAATTTAAAACATTTATTTACAAAGATTTGAAAACCACGTCTCACGTTTTTATTAGGGACTGCACCACTACTTCTGGTTTAAAACCTGCCTACTCTGGGCCCCACAAAGTCCTTCAAAGAAGAGACAAGTATTTTAAATTGCTTGTGAATGGGAAACAAGTTTCCGTATCCATAGACCGTATTAAACCGGCCTACATATTGAGAAACACTGACACAACTCATTTACAAACACCACACAACACTTTCAATAACACACAATCATCATCTAACACTTACAGTAACACTCATCACCACATTCCTCAGGCGGATAACCAAGTAGTCCTTACCTCGACTCCCAAACTGAACTTCGACAAACTTTTCTACGACACCATTTTACTTCGACGTAATGAAACTTCGATGCATCTTTAATTCGACATTATTTAAGTACGAAACAACTTAACTTCGATGCTACTGTACTTCGACACAGCGTTTCTTCGACATGACTTAACTAAGAAACAATGTGGGTTCGACGACATTCTACTTAGACAACTATGCTACTCCGAAAACAGTCTAATTCGACATACTCTACTCTGAAATACTTTAAATCGACGTAACTTATCTTAGACACTATATTACTCCGATATTAAAAGATGAAACCTACTTAGTTACCTACAATATTTTGATTGAACAGTGGTTTCAGTGGTAGGTAAAACGTTTGACTCTGCCCCGAGTTAGTAATTTGAATCTCCTTAATGGACAGACTATACCAATCCGTCTGGTCAGCGTGGTATTAGCAGGCCAAGTATTCCTCTGCCAAGGGAGGAGGCCCGTGCCTGCAGTAGGTAAAGGGGCTGTTATGATATTAGATTAACAACAAAAATTTTACATTTTTGTTTGGAGGCACGATTGCCTTTTGTTTTAGAAATGTTAATACATTAAGTAGTTTCTTTCTTTTACAATAATTGAGAAGTTTATTTTATTGATTTGTTTTTGTTTGTTATTTTTGTATAGATTTTTAGGTATATTAGGTTAGGAATTTGACATAATATCCATGATTTAATAAAAAAATATTCTAAACAATGTACGAGTATTATTTATTACAAAGTTTTTTTTTCTGTAGCTGTGTTTAGCCTGTAGCTTTATTGCACATTTCGAACTAAGATATATTTAGGTATCTTAGCGAGTTTAAAAAACACAAAAATATCGGACATAAATTACGAGTACATCCAGATTCAAAACAACAATTTGTGAGTTACACAAAGTGCTGTCCTTTCATAACAGCCCCTTTATGTCCTACATCAGGCACGGGCCTCCTCTTTTGGCAGAGGAATACTTGTCCTGCTAATACCACGCTGACCAGACGGATTGGTATAGTCTGTCCATTAAGGAGATTCAAATTACTAACTCGGGGCAGAGTCAAACGTTTTACCTACCACTGAAACCACTGTTCAATCAAAATATTGTAGGTAACTAAGTAGGTTTCATCTTTTAATATCGGAGTAATATAGTGTCTAAGATAAGTTACGTCGATTTAAAGTATTTCAGAGAAGAGTATGTCGAATTAGACTGTTTTCGGAGTAGCATAGTTGTCTAAGTAGAATGTCGTCGAACCCACATTGTTTCTTAGTTAAGTCATGTCGAAGAAACGCTGTGTCGAAGTACAGTAGTATCGAAGTTAAGTTGTTTCGTACTTAAATAATGTCGAATTTAAGATGCATCGAAGTTTTATTACGTCGAAGTAAAATGGTGTCGTAGAAAAGTTTGTCGAAGTTCAGTTTGGGAGTCTCTTACCTCTTCCGAATGATGACGTCATAAAAAAGACGCGATACGGACGTCGTGTAAGGTTTCCCGACTATTATCGCCCTTGACGGTCTCTGGAGGGGGGTGATGTAGTGACGTTATATACCGTTAAAATAATTATATTAATATTATTTACAGCTTTAAAGTCAAAATTTTTATTATATAAAATCAATTTAAATATTCAAAAAGACAAACAGATTTTTATTGTATATAGTTAAAAACTCAACCGCTTTATAACGAAAACCGAACGTCGCTTTGGTATGTTACCATAGCGACCGCAATAATAAAATATGAAAAATTTAGATTGTATATTATTAGGACTGGTGTTTCTTCTATCTTGTAAACTGTTATACTTTCTTTCTGTCTGTTACTCCTTCTATTACTTCGTGTGTGTGGTGTACATAATAAACTTTATTCTACTGTGAACTTTAAACTGTTTCTTTTCTATCTACTACTACACGCACCTACAATTATTTAGCAAACACCTTATTCTCATAATGTGTTAATGGCTGACTATAATTATCATTGGCCACTGTCCTATTACTTATACGCTAACCGATAAACAGATAACATATACATAACAAATAATTTAAACAATATAAAACATTGTTTCCATTATATAGTAACAAAGTAAGCAAACTAGTTATTAGCACTGAAGCACTAATTACATGCACACTCGTTGTAGGTAGATATGTATTATCAAAGTTACTTTGTTTGGGAAGATAACTTTCCTAGCTCGAGAATTATTATAAACGTTTTGATAGCAATAATTTTATATAGTACAAGGAACTGATTTTGAGCAGAGAGTAAACTTTAATTAACTACAGTAAACAATTTTGAACCAATGCATTGACGGATTAAGACCACATACAGTTTTTAAATCAGGTCTTACTCGCGGTATATACCACTTTACCTATTAATTATATAGATGGAACCTATGTTTTTACTTCGACTAATAGGGTGATGCTACCAATTATCAGCACTTTAAGGGTTAGTCTTACTTTAATATCGTTTATCTTAGTGATAATACTGATAACGAAAGTTAACAACATGCTTTCTCGGCTCACTATTAAATAAGTAACTGATTTTTATTATAAAAAATTGTCTTTGTGCATACACATTTTATTTAGATGAGTTTGACTAAATAATTACCCTAACACCAATTATTGGCACCATCATCACCAATTATCAGCACCGACCGAGCCAATTATCAGCACCTTAAAATTAGACATAAAATTAGGTAGATAAATTAAATAATCCAATGTTTATAGCAAAATCTCTTTTATTTATGCCTAGCCTAACAACCGAAGTTTCAGAAAAATAAATACATAAATATAAAAAATTCCAAAAAATAATAGACATTATTTTGATCATTATATCAACACTATGAAAATAACTAGCAATGTTAGTTTCAGCACCATGCCAGGATATGAAATCCGAAATCATAGAGTACTTTTTCCAAGAATATTGAATTCTAGGCATAAAATAATCACGCTTTACTATAAAAAATATGGATTAACAATTGTACATACCACTTTGTCATGTAACAGTACCAGTGCTGATAATTAGCAATTCGCAAAAAAATTAAACCCAGATGTCAGCACCTCATTTATTAACATAAAATCAAGATAACGTTCATTTCCATTGTCAGATAAGCCTTATAAAACATTTTATACATGAATAAAACCTAAAGGTTCAGTAAAAAATATCTAAAAGAACTAAAATAAAGTAAAATAAAAAAACCTGAACTTACCTACGATCTTAAGAAACTGTCAAAACAAAGTAATTTGAAGGACATGTTCCCGCGTTTTTAAAAATATCGCTTTTTTTTTTCAAAAAGTGTCGTGTTTGGATCAGTTTATAATTCCAAAAGGATCATATTTTAATGTTTGTTAAATGGTAGCCGAAATTAATTAATAGAAAGTTTATAATTTGAGTTTTAGTTGGGGGTGCTGATAATCTGGTGCAGTGCCAACATTAGGACGCGTGCCCCTACATAGTAAAAAATATTTTGCGGTCGTTCCGCAGGTCATTTAAATGGCGACTAAAGAACTTTTGAAAAACAGAGTATTTTTTATGATTAGCTCTTAATCTCTTTGGATACTCTCCCTCATTGGTAGACTCGTTTGGAGACCAAAGAGTAATAGTACTTTAGCTATTACAAGAAGTATTAAGTCCAGGGCTTCTACGGAGTGATTGGTTATAGACGTAAACTAATTAAGTAGAAACCGATCAAACGTAAATGCAAATCCTTCAAGTGCACTGGAATATTTATGCTTGGATAACCATTACAGAGGTTGCAACGATCTGTTAACGTAACACTAGATATGCCATAGAATTATTGTTTTATTACTTTTTAACTGATTTCAAAACGAGGTGCTAAATACGCTAGTATTTTTTCCATAACTAAACAAAATTTTGTTTCAAAGGGTATTTTTTACAGTTGGTCTCCTAAAAAATTTATCATAATAAGTTTGGTAATTTTGTTTATTTAAAATAAATGGACTTTCTGTTAATCATTTACGTAGAAGAAATTGTTTATCATTTGTTACTTGAGAGTGTTACAAGAGAGAATCCCTTCAACGACTTGACAGCGCAAAATCGTACGTTTTGCAAGTGCTTACTACTTGTACAGTCAGGTGCAAAAATATGTAAATACCCCAAAGTCTCATAAGACGTCACCATTAACAAGACCATAAACATGTATTCAAATAAGTGTTCATATTATGCACACATTGTATTGTTAATAAATATGTATTCAATAGGTAAAAAAATATGTATTCATCAAAAGAAGCATAAACATGTACACTACCAATTGCTAATAATCATGTGTACGTTCTTAAGCAAATAAATATGTATACACAAACCTTTTTGGTTAGTTAGTCAATATGGCCAGTCTTCGTTGTATGAAAAGTGCCTGATCTATTTTTTTTGACATTTAAAAAAAACTGTCAACAGCTTTGGAAGAATTTAATTTTATTCTCGAAGGCATTTTCGGATCTGAAATTCAAGCTTACTACAAAACAAAAAGTAATAAATAATTACTAATATGTATCGCATAGATGAGCATAAAAAACACCGAATAGTTGCTTTATGTGAAGCCGGTGTGTCCGTCTCCGATATTGCTGACGAATTGGGTATCACGGTAAGCTTAATTGATGAACAACGTCTAGTGCAAATACCTTTAACATTCTTTTGGAAAATAATTGAATTTCAACTATGTTTCAACATTTTTTTAGAGAAAAACCGTTTACTTGTGGAAGCGAAGATGGGCAAGTGAAGGGGCGATAAGAAATCACGCTTCATTGGGTCGACCAAGAAAAACTACCATGGAGCAAGACACGCAAATAATTGAGGATGTTAGATACCGTCGATTTGTTAACACAAATAATTATGCAGCTCAATATTTAGTATCATCGCATACAATACGACGTCGCCTTCATGAAAATGGAATACATTGCAGAGTCCCCGCAAAAAAGCCTCAACTTACAGATAGACATAAGGCAATGAGGTTAAATTTTGCCCAAAACTACTTAAATTATGATTTTAGTGACGTATTGTTCCTGGACGAGAAAGTTTTTACTTCTAATATTGATGGTCGCCTACGTTTATGGCGTGTAAACCGCACCAGATATGTTGAAGGTAACGTACTCCCCAATCGCAGAAGTGGTCGCATTTCTATAGGCTATTGGGGTTGGATGGCTGCGACTGGACCAGGAGAACTTCATCAAATTTCAGGGCGATTAAATAGTATCGATTACAGAGACATACTAGAACAAGTTTTAGTTCCATCAGCCAAAATTGTTTTCGGAAACAGACCAATCACATTCATGCAAGACAATTCGTCTATTCATAATGCTGACATAGTACAATCATGGATACGTGATCAAGGCGATGTTCATTTAATCAAAATGCCTCCAAAAAGCCCAGACCTAAATCCCATAGAGAATTTATGGGGTTTAATGGTGCAACAGTGGGATGCTTCAACGGTTCGAACCATTGACAATATAAATAAACATGTTGAAGATATTTGGATGTCATATTTAGGGACCGATGTATGTAGCAATATGGTCAGGTCAATGAGAAGCAGACTTGAATGTGTTATTTTGGCTAATGGTGGATATACACAATATTAATAATACGACCATTGTTACATTCATCGGTCCCTAAATGTGAATTAAAAACCTTTTATTTATAAATTTTTTTCGTTTTAAGTTGCGTTTTAGGTGAAATTTATTTTTAGTTTGAGTAAGTTTAATAAATTATTATGACTTTGACTTATATATGTAGTCACTTTAAGAGGCCAGTACCTATAGTAGTAATTAGAATTCCGTGTTTAGTTATGTTTATGAAAGAATGTTAATAAACAGATATAAGTTTTTTTTAAGTAAATTAAAAACAACATTTTTTTATGGTTAATAAATTAATAAAAACACATTTTACTCTACATTTCATGTTTTATTATAATTTGTTTAATATAGGTCAGCAAAAGACAGTTATGAATAGTTTTTGAATAATTTAATAATATCATTTTAATCCAAAATAAGTTCATAATAGAATCTTAACATTCAAATTGAATAAAACTATACGAGGCAGGGCTCTGAATACCGTTAAAATATATAAATACAATCACAAAATATTAAATATTTTATTATGTAATTAAAAAATCAGTATTTTTCATGCAGTTTATCTATAGGTAGATAATAATATAGTCCAGTCTAAGTTTAATCAAATATAAAAAAAGTCATTTAATTGACGACTACACATTTTTTTCGTAAATAAAGTCGCGGGTTACAGCTCGTATTGAATAATGATAGTAGAAAACAAAATAAGAAAAAATAAAAAAAACACAAAAAGTAATCCTTTCATCAGGATCGAACCAGAGTTGTTTTCTTCTTAGCCAAGCTCTATACAAGCAAAGCTATCGTGATGACAACAGTTTTGATCAAATTGTCAATCTAGTATTGCGCTTTGAAATGGGCCTTGACTTTTGTATACTGTCAAAATCATTCACAACAACTACACTGAAACTCGACCGCAGATAAGCGACGCAGCGGGCGACGTTGCCATTCAGTCATGCGCGGCTCCCGTACACTGCACGAGTTGGCAACATCGCTGGTAGTGTACATGTTTATGCTTCTTTTGATGAATACATATTTTTTTACCTATTGAATACATATTTATTAACAATACAATGTGTGCATAATATGAACACTTATTTGAATACATGTTTATGGTCTTGTTAATGGTGACGTCTTATGAGACTTTGGGGTATTTACATATTTTTGCACCTGACTGTACCCTACGTACTTCATTGCCTGTTAGTAATGGATAATCGATTGACCACGTGTACTCAAAACGAGATCGTGATTTTGATTTTCACACGGGACAAAAATTCATAGACGCTTTTACTTGTATAAATATGTTGATTTTCCCCTTGCCTTATTTTTTAGAGTATAATTGTACTTACTTTGTATGTCGTGTTTTCTTCAACAAATTTATTATTCTCCTGAACACGCATCTTATACACATCATTATACTCGTAATGACAATCATAAAAATACATTGAACCGTATCCTTTTGGAAATAAAAAAACACGTGTTTGGAACACCGCTCGTTTAGTAAATTCTTTTATCTCAGTATTTTACATTGCTCGTTGGTTATTTTCCTTAATCAAAGATATTTGATTTGAGTGGAAATCCGACTCCAGACCGACCCCTTTGTAGCAGTCATTGAAAAAATAAAAATAAAGTAATCGCATTTAAAAAAATCAAATAGTTAAACAATTTAAAAGAACATGGCCATGGGAAAAAATAATAAATACTACTGGCATTGCAATTGATGTAAAAATACCTAAAGTGACAAAATTTAACTGATTCTTTGGCCTACACAAAATGATTCATTTTCGTTTGCGTTTGATGTAATATTTCCCTTTGATCGTTATGTCTTTGGTACACTGAAGGCAATCTCATCGGGCCACGGTCCAGTAATTAAAATCGCTAACGAGAAGAGCCTCCACTTTGACATAAAAAAATTAAGTACCTACGAGTACTAAAAACATTTGCGAAGCTGTTTGTGTTTTTATTTAAAGTAAATTATCAAACCTCGTTGGATAAGATGAATGCAGGAGAGAGAAAAATATTCTAATTTTTACGTGGTATCAGCAGGACATAGGCCTCCTCCAAATATTGCCACCTTGTGCTGTCCTGCGCCTCCCTCATCCATCGGCTTCCCGCGCCTTCCTTACGAGGTGAACATTAATTGGCTGAGATGATGATGATGATGATGATCACCAGGACATTTGTCCCCATGCCGAAAAAGTCAGTAAGGTGTTGCCGAAGACAAAAAATTACAGCTAATATCACTACGTAGAACATGGAAGGAAAACTTAAAGCTAGATGGCTAAAAATGCTGCAATATGTGACTGTTTATTTTTAGCAAGAAGCTTCATACCACTATTCAGAACTACAGTAGATCTAAAATACGAGAGAGTCTACAAGCATTCATTCACAGAAAGTTACTTTAAGCACTATTCAGAGTTGCAAGAGATCTAAATTTAGGTATTCGGGACACGAGACGAAATTTAGAATTCGGTATGTAAAGTAAAAGTTTACCTATGTCGATTCCAAAACCTAAATGATGTCACGCGTCCGGCCGAACAGAAGTTTGTCTCTGCCTTCATTGTTCAAGTAATTCAGCCGTACGCATGACGTCATTACAAGTAAAACTTAAAACATTTATTAAAAATAAACTATAGGTAGGAAACCCAAAATACTCAAATTAGTTGTCTAATTAAAAAACCTTTAAAATAAAAAAATGTGGTACTTACTATGCAAAGCTAAAATGGTGGAACTACGCATTTTTTTGTCACAGACAGTTATGGAAACAATATAATAAACATGTATTTTGTAATTATTTCCAACAAAACAACTTTACTGGAATATTTTTTTTAGGGTTTAAACAAATTAACTAATATTGTTAGGGTGTAACACCCTTTACATTCCCCAAAGGAAATCTAGAAAGTGCGGATGGGACACTATAAATACGACTTTAGAAATTCATTAGGTAAGTATATTATTATTATTATTTTCACATACAATTTATTAGATAATTTGAATATATTATGACACACCTAACTAACGAATAACAACCATTAAGGCTAGTATATAATATATGTAGATATATGTATGTATGTAGGTACATCTATACAAAGTATAAAATAAAGTATTTTTTCTGTCCCTATGTCCCTTTGTATGCTTAAATCTTTAAAACTACGCAACGGATTTTGGTGCGGTTTTTGTAATAGGTATATAGAGTGATTCAAGAGGAAGGTTTATATGTATAACACATGCATGATAGGTAAAGAAACCCATACACATTTAGGGATTTCTAATAAAGCTGTACTTAAAACGTTGTTCAAGGATTCTACAGTAGGTGCCCGTGTAGAGCCGGGCCAGGTCGCTAGTATTATTATATACTTGTATTATAAGTCAGCGTTAATATTTATCAGAAGAACACATCAAATCAAAATCCCGCCTCATGAAGAGGCCAACGTAAAAGGTGACTTAAGGAACTTAACAGTGAATATCTCTATTAGACCAGCTTGATAGTAGATTTTGTTTGATTGTATTAGTTAATTGAAATTAATTGATGCAAAAAATTGTGTTCATGAACATGAACACAATTTTTTGCATTGGTCTGAGTGTTTCTATGTATAATATGTATGTACAGTCAGAGGCAAAAATATGTAAATACCACAAAGTCTCATAAAACGTCACCATTAACAAGAACATAAACATGTATTGAAATAAGTGTTCATATTATGTACACATTGTATTGTTAATAAATATGTATTCAATAGGTAAAATAATATGTATTCAGCAAAAGAAGCATAAACATGTACACCGCCAACTACTAATAATCATGGGTACGTTCTTGAGCAAATAAATATGTATACAATGATGATGATGATAGCATAAACATGTACACTACCAATTGCTAATAAGAAAAAAATATGAAAACACACAAAATATTTAATTATTGTTCAATGTGTTTGTGTTTATTTTATTAAGTACTTCAAAAATACTGCATGCAGTTTATCTATAGATAATAATATAGTCCAGTCTAAGTTTAATTAAATATAAAAAAAGCCATTTAATTGACGACTATAATTTTTTTTCGTAAACGAAGTCGGGTTACAGCTCGTATTGAATATATATAGTAGAAAACAAAATAAGAAAAAATAAAAAACACAAAAAGTAATCCGTTCCTCAGGATCGAACCAGAGCTGTTTTCTTTTCAGCCAAGCTCTATACAAGCAAAGCTATCGTGTTGACGACAGTTTTGATCAAATTGTCAATCTAGTATTGCGCTTTAAAATTGGCATTGACATTTGTATACTTTCATAATCACTCACTACAACTACACTAAAACTCGAGACCGCAGATGAGCGACGCAGCGGGCGACGTTGCCGTTCAGTCATGCGCGGCTCCCGTACACTGGACGAGTTGGCAACATCGCTGGTAGTGTACATGTTCATGCTTCTTTTGATGAATACATATTTATTAACAATACAATGTGTACATAATATGAACACTTATTTGAATGCATGTATAAGTTCTTGTTAATGGTGACGTTTTATGAGACTTTGTGGTATTTACATATTTTTGACTCTGACTGTACAACGCTGTGTAGAGATGTCCGTGAATATTATTTATTTATTTGCCATTAATTTATGTATTGTATTTATTACAATTTGTGGATCGTCCAATAATATAATTAGGAAGTCCAACTCGCGACCTAATGCACGTTAACCGTGTATCGCGTACAAACCGCTACCAAGGCAGTTAAAACATGACTACTTGATGAGCCTTATATTCTGCTAAACTTTTATTTTTAATTAAATTCAGCATCAATTTTATACCATGTTTCAAAAGAAGATAGCCTCATACTAAACGCTTCACTCCCAAAACAATTTCAATATAAACTTTTGCCGGCCACAAAAGAAGTAAATTTTCATTTTAACACGATAAAACATTTAGCTTTAGTACGCCACAAAAGTATTGAAATATAATAAATAAACAACGCTTTGTGAAGTTACTTTCTTTAGAAGAATCTTGAAACATTAAGTACAATTTCAAAATGAAATGACATTAAGTAGGCTAAAGAGATTGGGCAGTCAGGCCAAGTTTAAAAGGATTACTGCCAAGTACTATTTCGAACGAATTATTGCAAATTTATTTACGTTACAAATTTAATAAGCTGTTAAAAGGTCTACTTAGCGAAGTTAAATAAATTTCTAAATAAATCGATATGAATATGGAAACCCAGAAAAGGACTGTTAGTTGAAATAAATAATAATAAATATTCCTCACACTTTCACACAACGCCATCTAATCTCAAACTAAGCAGAGCTTGTACTATGGGTACTAGACAACGTATTAACATACTTAAATACTTTTTTTTTGGGATTCGAACCCGAGACCTCTGCGTAGCAGTCATGTTAAATAACGACTACTGTAATGAAGACGATGATGATTTAAGAAGGCTCAATCTGTCAAAACCAACTCAGCTGTCGGAGAAGCCTAAAACATTGTTGTTTCACCAAACGTCGCGTGAGAAAGAGAACAACTCATAGAAAAGCAGTAAGAAACATGCACATGCACACGCATTATCATCTGAGTCTTAAAGCCATATCATTTCTCTATATCTATCTCGCTTGCACTTACGGGTCTTTTATTCTTATATAATATCTTCTATCTCTTCTTGAAGTTCTCAGATAACGTGTTTTCTAATCAATGAAACGCACAAAGAATAATGGCAATAAGTGTATACAAATAGTATATACAAATATATTCTAATTTTCGTATGACATTCAAATGCAATAAAACCTAAATTCGTTTAAATTGATGTAATCACACGTTTCCCTAGAAACAAATTTGTTATTTTGTATTGACGTAATGATTGATTGATGACAGATCCCAAATCTTATGATTAAAAAAGGTTAATTATTATAATGGTTATAAGAACAGTAATAATATTGATAATAAAATTTAGCTTTTTTTATATATGTTACAGCCAAAGTAATAAATATGAATATTATACATAATAACTAGCCATTATGTATAAGGGCTACTCAATTTTGATATAGTGATTAACACATTAAATTTTACCTTTTAACTGGCAAAAGTCAGAAGCAGTTGGTTAGGTTAGGTTAGTATAGTGACCAAAGGACGCACGAGCCGAGCGAGCGAAGCGTTAGCCTTAATATTGTAGTTTTGTCAGTTAAAAGGTTAAATTTCAATGAGTTTTGTCTAACATCGATGGTCAAAACCACTTTTGACTAAGAAAACCAGTCAAAAGTGGTTATGAGTTTTGACTATAACATATATAATGGCTAGTTAATGTGATTAATTCTGCGACATTTATCACTTTATCAAAATTGAGTAGCCCTTATACATTATGGCTAGTTATTATGTATAATATTCATGTTTATTACTTTGGCTGTAACATACATACGTCTTATAACACAAAATACTAATATGCTGGCATAATTCTATCAACAGATATTATAGATATATAAATTCGCTTTGCGTATGTGTAATGGCCTCAACACCCCGCAAGTGCTCGCGAGTCTAAAAATCCGCGCGAGTAACCGAGGTTTATTATTTATATTAAAAAGCACAATTATTCCTAACTGTACTTTCTTTTGGGAGCCACAAGACCGCGCAAGGTGGCAGTACTTGGAGGAGGCCTTTGTCCAGCAGTGGACGTCGATTGGCTGATATGAAGACTTTCTTTTAAAAAAACCAGAATTCGGACTATCTAAAATTGTGAAAATGAAACATACGGAAAATTAAGAATTGGTAAAATTAAGAATGTTGATAAAGAAGAATTCGTCCATAAAATAATTTGTAAAATTACACACGGGGAAAATTGAGAATTAGGAAACAATAGTTGAGTCAGACCCTAGGTATTTTATTTAACTGGGTAGGTATTGCATCTGATAATAATAGGATCTCTTTGATGAAAGAAATAACGAAACTTCTTACTGACAAGCGATACTAATTGTCATAAATGACATAAATAATAGATTTTATTGAAGTTTAAAAAAAAACATTCGGTAATATTCAGCGACGGTCAGCTCGCTGTCGAACCTCCCCTCCGCCAACCCGAGGGGTGCAGAAAGTGGAGGCGAGATGCAAGATATCGATGGCGGAAACGAGCACGGTAAAATTTCCTAAAATGGTTTTGGGAAAAAGGTAATCGCGTACAAACTTTAGAATGTATCTAATCAATATAAAATTATTTGAATTTTCGAATATATAATCTATTCCTACTCCCTAAATATATTTACCTTTATAAACGTTTAATTCTATTTTATTACGCTAAAAGTTGTCATAAAATGTGCATAGAATTATGAACTTTGAAGCCTCATAACTTGTAAATGAATATTTTTTTTACTGTTTTATTAATCAATAAGACTAGATAATAACGAGACAAAACGATATCATCTATAGTTTTGAGTATTTATTATCTAATGAAGGAGCAATTAACTTGCTTCGTTTGTATGGAATTGCGATTGGATTGTTTCCCCTTAACAGGGTAATTTTGTTAATGAAGTAACAATTCGTGGTGTCACTACACCGTAGCGTACCTTGGGAACAGTAACAGCCAGCTAAGGAAGAGTTCGGAAACTTTATTTCTAAGAAAATAATATAAACATCTCACTACATAAAAACCTACTCGTTTAGGCAGCGTGGTATTAGAAGGCATGTCCTTCCTTTACTGGAGAATGCCTGTTAGAATGATTAAACAAGATGACAATGCAGCATTGCGATCAAATTTAGTTTTAACGATTTACATAGGGAGTAACACGAGCTTTCAAAATAGAGGTAGGGACTACAAAAGGAAGACATTTCGTCTTCGCTCAGTTCATCTCTCTTCTCTTCAACAGCGTACCTCAAAGATACCGCAAACCAATACTTATAATAAAATTCCTCTACCTATTTCATATCAATAAAAAAACAAAACACAGCCACATCCCCATAGGACTAGGGTACATAGCTACTAAGAAATTAAATTGTTTCGCAATGAAATGCGTAAATAAATTATGAGGAAATATACTTTGAAAATGGAAGCAGAAAAATTGAATTTTTATTACACGTTTAAGTTAACATCGTAGGTGTGTTTTAGAAATGCAAATAATAATTATTAGGAAATATACAGTGAAGACAAATGGAGAAAAAAAGATTCAGTTATGATTGTATTATGTACTCGTAATAGGTACAGTCAGCTCCATAAAAAAGTGACCTTTGGTCCTGTGTTTGTTACTATTATGTCTTGAATGAACCCATATGTTTGACGATGTAATGAGGTGCTTCACACATGAAGAGGACTTTGGTTTTATTTTTAATATTGATCACTAAAATTTGAATATGTTAGATGTCACTTTTTATAAGGAGCTGACTGTACAACATAGACACACAAATAAATGTTACAATAAGTGTTTTTATTTGTGCTTGCTTTCATATTTATTTATTACATGAGTCATTTAATTGATGTGATTAGAACTAATATTAATCTACGTATAATTGTTAACCTCATTAAGTTAACTATTACGTTCTTATTAGATAATATTCTTTAAACCTATTTTTTTTTAACAGGTAGTTAATATATTATTGCAAACATCACCACCCTCTCGTATAGGTACCATCATCATTATCATAAAAACCCGTTAATATCCCACTGCAGGGACGGGCCTCCTCCCATGACGCAGGGATACTTGGCCTACTAATATCACGCTGGCCAGACGGATTGGTATAGGGTTTAATTTCAAGTTTTCCTTCTTTTTATTTCGTAAAGATAATATTCATAGGTATCATAGATGTAGTAAAATGCGGGCAAGGAACAAGCTCAGCAGATATTATGTCTTTAACTAGACATAAACCCTTTAAACCTACCTAATAAGTCTAGACAGTGAGGTTTTAGACGGCCAAGTTTGCAAAGTAGTACCGTCTTAGGATTAAAGCCCTAAATTAAAACTATGTATGTATAGACGAGGTATTCCACAAACAATCTCTGATTGATGTGAATTACTGTAGACCGAAATACTCGACAACCTCTGTGGCGTAGTGGTTATATAACATGACTGCTACCCAGATGTCTCGGGTTCGATTCCCGCTCAATGCAAATCTTTGTGTGCATGAACATGATTGTTTGCTTTGGTCTAGGTGTTTAATATGTATGTATTTACAAAAAAAAATAGAATTTAAGTATGTTTATCCGTGGTCCAGTCCAGACCCATAGTACAAGCTCGGCCTAGTTTGGGACTAGATGGCGTTGTGTGAAAGTGTAAGGAATATTTATAATACTTGTAGAGGTTTTTCTTCCGATACAATAGAATTCTAAAAATAATACAATTTAAGACAAAACAATTTAAGTTAATCCCTTTATAAAGGAAAAGATAAAAGCTTACTTCATTTAACTAAGTTGAGTTTTGTTTTAAGAAAATCATTGAACGATTTTAAGTTGACACAGTTTTATTTTCACGCCTGCTTGGAGATTGATTAAGCAGGTATGATTACGAAGTGGTACCGACGTGGTGAGATGGCCTTTTGAGACATATCTGCTATATCCTACAATCCATGTAAAACGAAACGATTACCAAGATCAGTACATTCCACCAAAACATCGCTAAATAGGTTTACCTATAACATTGCCGTTTTATTTCTGCGCAGTCTTTAGACTCTATATTCTTTAAAAACATAAATTGTTTAAATATTTTTTAATTATTTAAGAAATATAGGATATAACCAACATCTAACAAAAGATAATAAATGAAAATTATTATTATTAGGATTATTAATAAGCCTGTGAACATGGGTCCAATTTAAAACAACGGATTTTCCCATTTGTTTATAATTTAGTCTACATAACTTTTGAAATATTTTTTTTATTTTACTTACACTCTGACCTCTTATAATAGCAGTAGATATTGACATTATAACTTCTTCCCTGATATTTTTTTTTTGTTTTAATCACAATAGTTAGCTTAAATGTGCGCCATTACTTATACTAAATTTCATTCTATTAAGTTTAATAATTATTGAAAAATCTAAGAAAACGTTAGTATGAAAAATCAAACTTCTGATAAAATCTTCATACAAAACGGCAATTTCATAGGTAAAGACCTAATATAAAAGTATTTACCTCCTATAGATTTTTATCGTGTATTCCCCCTGTTTACTTGTTAAGAAGGGATTATATTACAACGACGCACGTTTGATTAATACCTAGCTTCATACAATAACTAACACGATATTACATGACGTAGACAATTACAATTAATTGATGAAAAACCGTTCCGCGTTTATCATTTTTCCTCTTATTGTGTCCCTCTAATTAAAGAAACTTTCCATTCATTTATTGTATGTGTTTTCTTTAAAGACACGAGGATACTTAAAAGCTATCACGTATATTAATTACTGTATGAAAAATATATACATGTATAAATAAAACCTAATACCAACCCACGAAGTACTAAACCGTTTTGCCAGCCTTCAATTGTAGTAGCACGTGTTTGCATAAACACATTTATGAGCTTCTTAGATGATGATTAACGTCTCATTTCAGAGAAACGGATAAGACAAGAAACGTTTGAATTATATTAACAACTTAAATAATGTAAACATAAATAATATAAAACAGCTGTGTCTATCCGCTTGTTATTATTCAAGAGTAAACATCCTCATCATTATGTTTATACAATTTAAAAATATGCTTTCAAAAATGTATTTACGCAGACGAGAAACATTTCGGATTATTTTGATAAGTGGTAAACGTTTACTTGTCGATTAATAGCGGTTGTTAGAATATCTTTATGAATTTATAACAAAAACGGGAATTAATGAGATGGAAGTCTAATTTTTTTTACGTTTCGGCAGTTATTTTAAAAAGGAACTTAAATATTTATTTCACTAGCCAGGTAGGTTTTCTTTTCTTAGTTTTCCTTTGCGAGTCAACACATTTCATAGGCATTTACTACACCCTTGGGATTACATAGCGCGGCAGAAAAAAGGCTTGTAAAAGAAAAAAAACGTGGCAGGTTTTTATGTATTCGAGGTCTGATTATACGGAATGTGAAAAAACATAACATTTCCTGTTAATCAATTTGTTTTCAAAGAGTAGCTACAAATATTCATCGTTTTTTTTTTTTTTTATTTTTTTTTTTTATTTAAAAAAGTATACAATACTTAATTTATATTACAATCTAGCCAATTAGCTAATGAGTAAATAAATTTGACCTAAATTACTACATAAACATAAATCTAAGAATGCGTCCACTAACACTTACTTAGTTTTTGTTAAGGCGAAGACACTTTGTTCATGTGTTCTTTGTACGCGGCACTTATCACTGCTTTTATTTGTCACTATAACACTATACTAACTCAAACGGTTTTGTCCGTTTTAGTCGTCTCACTAGATTAGTGATATCAAGGAGTTGGATTGCCTCGACATTCACATGATGATGAAGTCTCTTTTCATGGGCTTCGGCATATTTTTGTATGATTTGATCTACTGCGGCGATGTTTAGATCCCGATGTAAATCACAGTTGCGAATGTACCAGGGCGCTTTGACAATATCCCTGAGCACTTTATTTTGGAATCGTTGGATGATCTGGCGATTGCTTTTACTGGTACAGCCCCATAGCTGAATACCATAAGTCCATACTGGCATCAATACCTGTTTATATAGTAGGACTTTGTTGTGTACTGATACCGGAGAGTTTTTGCCAAGTAGCCAGTACATTTTCTGGTATCGTAGTTTTAATTCAGCTCTTTTCTTCTTTACGTGTGCTTTCCAACGAAGCTTAGCGTCAAGAGTCATTCCAAGATATTTGGCTGTATTAGCGTATGGTACTTGTTCGCCATTAATAAATACAGAAAAATACTGTACTCTCTTATTTGAGAAGTCAACATGAATTGATTTGCTTTCATTCAGCCTAATGCGCCATTTTTTAGTCCAGGAGATTACTTCATTGATTATTATTTGGACTTTTTCAACAGCCTCTTGATGATTGTCTCCTATCGCCATTATGGCCGTGTCATCGGCAAAGGTTGCAATTGGATTATTTTTATTAACTGGAATATCACTTGTGTATAGTAGGTACAGAACTGGACCTAATACGCTTCCTTGTGGAACCCCAGCTTTGATCTTATTTCTGAATAGGCGTCATCTTAACAAATATTAATCTAAAAATATGTTCTTTAGAACTATACTTGTTACAGTAGTATAATACTTTGACAAACAATTCTTTACATTATATAACTGGCCTGCGGTTAATACAACCACAGAGCGTATTTAAAACCTGTGTTTTTCTAACGTTATATTTCCTTGATATTGTATGTAAAACATTAGGTATTTTATTTTATAAATAAGCAAAAACCCTAGGCAAATCTATTATTTATAGTTGAACAAAGATAAAGATATTTTATTTCGCAAATAATGGGTACAAAGGTGTTACAATAGTAAATGTTCAGCCATATTTTGCCTCAAGGCATGCGAATATTAGGTACACGTAGATCTTATTATAAAGCTATCAAGCATTGATTTATAAAAAACCCTAGATGCACATTTTCAAACAAAACTAACAGCCAAAAGTGTCACCAAATTAAACATACGCAATAAATACGTATAGTAATATCGTAAACATATTTTTTTTTCAAATTCAATCTTACACGCATGACATAAAGTTGTATTTAAAAAGTAATACACATAAAGCAATAAAATTTAATGATTGACGTTTGCCGATAGAACAACGCGATACTAATTTAAAAAAAGTGCACAATGCGCCTATTTGTTGCGGACGTTTTTGGGAAGTGGAGTGTGTATCTTTGGTTTTTTGTAAATCAATGCTATCAAGTGTTATAAGACTTGATATTAACATCATTATAACACCACCCAACTGACGTCCACTGCTGAAGATAGGTTTCTAAATATTTCCACTCTACGTATTTTTCTGTTGGTGTCATTCGGTGTCCCGCTGCCCTAACTAGGTTGTCTATACACCGTGTAAGGGGTCCTGCCACCCTGCTTCTTTCATTAAGC
Organism: Schrankia costaestrigalis; assembly: GCA_905475405.1. Classification (NCBI taxonomy): domain Eukaryota; kingdom Metazoa; phylum Arthropoda; class Insecta; order Lepidoptera; family Erebidae; genus Schrankia; species Schrankia costaestrigalis. The sequence continues at coordinate 7,506,632 of FR997843.1, read as the reverse complement.
GGTCGCCATTTCAAAACCTATCTGCCCAAAGAGTTAATATAATATCTTAATCATGCAAACAAGGCACATTTATCTAACAAAATGTTATCATCAAACAGAAAATCAAATAACAAATTCTGATATCACCCTCCCACGTATCATAACATCAACCAGATAAGATTTGAGTACAAACACGTTAAGCTCCGTACCGATTAAGATAAATGATCGTTAGGCCTCTAACACTAAACAGGTCTTATCTAAAAAGCCTTTCTGTTATCATGTAATGAGACTGATTCAGAAAACAAACTTCAACCACCGTTAATTAAACCTGCCTATCTTTAAAAACGATATGTCATTTTTGCGTGACAAGTTTTTTATGTTATCTTGTTTATACAATAAATCTCATTGAGACTATGACACATGGGAGATTACGTTCGTTGTAATTATGTTCGCGAAACAGACGCTTTAAAGAACAATGGCATAGTACTGTATATATTTTACAGTATTTCGACTTTATAGAAACGGACGAAACGCGAGTTATACCTACACGGTCACGATAGCGGTGGCTTTGCGGAGTGAACAGTTACGACTGTGCCGCAGTAACGAGCGGGAAAGTAGGTAAATGTAATTAAAAATGTAATTAACCGCGCAGCCGTAGCTACTTATAATAAATATTCGGCCGAGATAGACTACTGGTTGTACTGTGACAATGGCTTCATAATCAATTAAAATCAAAATATTTTCGTTTATAACTAAAGCTAAGCAATCGCAAAGAATCCATTTTATCATCATCATCATCAGCCTAAGGACGCCCACTGCTGGACTTAGGCCTCCTCCAAATATTTTCACTTCTTCTTGTGCCTCCCTCATCCATAGGCTTCCCGCCGTCAAAACTAGGTCGTCGGTTATCGGTAATTCATTTTATGCAAGAACGGAACTAACTTTTTAACTAATATAGTATTCATTTTTTATATGAATAATAATAAATAACGATACATAAAGCGACCGCCATGCCTAGATAATTTTGTACATAATTTGTATCAATTGAAATCAAATTGAAATACGCTTAAGATTGAGTATTGAAAATTTTATAGGATTTATAGGAGCGATGAATAAATTCAATAGCAGTCAACACACTTCAAAATAATTGCACAATTCAGAAGGGCGGTACTGATTTGTACAAACGATCTCGTCCTCTTTTCTTGCTTTGATACACTAAAGAAATGATTTTCAAACACAAAATTTATATATTTATATTTACTCAATTCTCAAGTCTTTATTTTTTCGATAATATGTTTTTCTAGATCGATAGCATGATCTAGTATAACTTACTACTTACTTAGTATAACTTCCAAATGCTTTTCGAGAAGGAAATCGTCGACCATATAACCTCGAATCATGCCGGTTTTATTCGTAATATTCAGTTCAAGTAACCCCCAAAGCGCAACAGGAACTTTGTTTTTCAAGTACCTTCCTTCATTTCAATTTGCTCTCAGAGCGAGACATAGACAATTTTATAAACTTTCCAATTACATTTCGATATTAACAGAAATCACTGTGATTCCGTATATGCAAATTAAATTATTCAATCAAACCTCAAAGGACCGATTTTTGATTGACTTGGAAAAGACACAAGGATACAAGATTTCGGTCACCCTCAAGCATATTTGCATAGGATAATTCGGCGCAGAATTGTGTGAAATTAGCAATACATACCATACCTGCTACGTCGACTTACAGAAGAATACGTGAATTTATAGTTATGGCTATAAGTTATAGCTTCATAAGGTAGGTATTTAAACAATTTATACGTTGAACAGGGAAGTTTATACATTAAACCTTACTGTTTAATGTATAAATACGAAATTGTATAAACCAATTTATTACAGAGGGGTTAGTGAAGCAAGTTATGAATAAGTTTTAGTGTTTTTGATGTCCAGTTTCAAACAATAAAAAACACAAATATCAAATCTTGTCCCTCAGGTTGTAATAATATGAATATACCCTGTATCTACTGAGAATTGAGGTCAAACCACTTATCAAAACCAGTTTGTCCAAAAACGAAAACAAGAAAGAAACTTTTATGGCAATAAAATAGACCCCTGTCTCAGCGTAACATTGACGACGATTGATATACACCGCGCAGGGTACGAATAACGAAAAGGTTTCTATTGTGCGTATATAAAAAATATGGCTGCCAGCTTCAGACGTCAAAAGTACAGTGGAAACGAATTTAATTTCTTATGGAACCATTTATTCATCTCAGTACGGAAATAAGATCCTGGTAGAGCAACATACATCTAACCATATAATAGAACAGATTGACAGGAAGACGTAAGAGGCGTGGAGGCATTACCCTCCAGTTAGTGGGCGGAAATTATTCACCAACCTCGATCGATCTTTCACTGGGTCAAACGAACTCAGAAAAAGGTCAGATATATTTTCATAGCAATACCTACGCAACAAGTAGTCAGTGTCAATGAGTTAGAAAATGAATAGCAAAGAAAACAAACAGGGTAAAAAGGGAATGAACATGGAATGAAAACAAATGACTTAGGGAAAGCTTTCATTAGTTACACCCACATTTGGTACGTATGTTTTTCAGTGGCCGTATAAACCACTGTTTACTCGTACTAATGCTGACCACCTGTGGCGAATGTGGGGCTTAATACAACTACCTGTCTGATTTTCCTAGTCTTGGTAAAATTGTTGATAGGAATCTGTTACTTACGACACACGCAAATTGAGCTGTGAAACGGGTCCAAAAATGCATTGCTTAGTGTCTAGATTACTATGTCGATTTATATTTCATTATGGATTGTCTTTTATTGGATCTCCAATTAGTTTTATCATTGATTTACAAGTTCTATGTTAGATAAGGTTAATTGCAGGTACGGTATGTAGCACTAGCAATAGATGTTTTATGTAATGTTGTATCTGATGAGCCCCTGTGTGAAATTATGACTCACATTTTATGGTATATTATTCAAAATTAGATTAAATCCAGGACCACGAAGCACAACGTCCAAGTGCAAACGAATTCATTCACTGTATGGCAGCGAAACCTTTAAATATATATGAGTCAAACTTATCTAATACGGTGTTTCCGTTGTATTTAAAATAGAAAAACAATTTTTTTTAAATAATATTAAAACGTATGTACATTGTGCCACCAACTGCAGCCACCAAAAATTATTCAAAAGGTATTTCAAGATAAGGTACTCAACTCCCATTAATAACTCAAACATTTTAACTGGACCGCTATCATTACAGTTACTGACTTGATATAAAATTCGCCCACGTAGTGTTTTATTTTGCCTTCTTTATTACTTAATTCGGTCACTTATAATGTCTTTGATTAGTTTAGTTTATATATGTATTTACACAACCTTTGACCTCGCCTATTTTTCGTGGTTCATTCTATCGCCAGTTAAGTTAATATGCCACAAATTATAATTTAACGTATCTCGGTTCGGTAAAGTAGCCCATTACAGGCGCACATTATTTTTGTTCGCCCTAATACTAATATCCCTATACATATTCGAATACAATTAATGTGTCAAATAGGTAGAATAAAAAATAAAAAAGTTTTCGATAAACAGGAAAAACCAAACCACTTTTCCTATAGCTTTTCGAAAAGAGCAATATCTATTTGTAAATAAACATTTATTTTATTTAATGACCATACCAGTATTAATTTCATTTAAATAATGGGTTATGTATGGTCTGGAGTAGGATATTACATTATTTCTGTGCCATGGGATCAATATGAATAATATATGTAAATAAATGTATAATAATATGTGTATATAATATATGTTTTCTTTATTATCGCATTGCACAGTGCTTCAGGTTACACATACAACCTTATTTTCAAACCACTAATTAAACTAAATATCGTAAATAAAACATTTAAATCGTCTGTCCAGAGAATTAAGGGTAAATTAATTAAACAAATCTCAAAGTACAAAGTACACAAGAAAAAACAGTTTGTAAACGTCACATCCAACGGAAAGAAACAAATACTTAACGTGAAATGAATTTTAACTAAGACTTTTAATGAAATCGGTGTCTATAGGTGCGGTGAATAAAAATTTGGAGACAATAAATTTCCTCTGTGACTTCCTTAACCTCTTTCAGATTAGCGTTTTTTTCCGCGCTGGGTGCGGAAGTCTTATTTTGTCGCGCGTGTTAGGAGAGGCCTATGTCCAGTCCCTGCAATAGGCTAATTGATTGATTGATTCATAAAGATTGATTGATAAGGTCGTTTCAGCATGCGCGCTTACACGTAAACGAGCATATTTCGTGTTCTCTTAAACTAGTAGTGGTGTTATAGCAGAAATCAATATGGATCCACGCGACTCACACTTTTACGAGCTTAGATAGAAGCGCTTCAACGCTCTTGCGAGTAGAGCATGTGCCAAAAACGCACATACATACACCTATAAAAACGAGTTTGTAAGCGCGTATAAAACGCTAGTCTATAACCGCTCTAACAAAGTTCGTCGTAGGGAAACGGTAGCGAATGGAAACCACAACAGTGATCACCGCTTATACGGTTCGATTGACGTAAACAAAACATTGGTTGGGTCGAACGTACAATATAGATGTAACTCCCTCTTACAATAGAGGATTCCATCAGGTAGATTGTGGTGTAAATGCGTATTGATTCTTGTACATAGATTGAATCTAGGTTCAAGAGTTATTGAATGTGGTAGGTCTAGGGTAGACTCTTTTGAAATTACGTACCAAATACCTACCCAGATTGTCACTTTTCTTTAAACTTTATACGTACTTATGTTAGTAGGCTATTTTCTTTAGCGATGGCAACTTTTCTTACCCTGAAACAACAAAAAAGATAATTAGTAGGTTGTCAATCATAAAAGAAAAATTGTTTTTAAAGTTAAGTACTTGGTATCGGAAAAACCTTTCAGCTTAGGGCGCTATCGTACTTGAGATCATATCAGTAATTTTTGGTTTATATACGAATACTAGCGGTCCGTCCCGGCTACGCACGGGCATTATTTTTCCGCGTTTTTTGTTGAAAATTTCCTGAATTTTCTTTGCTATAAACCTCACGGCGGTGGTAAAGTTTTCAAACTTTGAAATGCTAATAAACTTAGATTAAGTAGTGTTAGATGACGTCAAAAAAGATACAATATTATTGTACTACTTTGAATAAATAAATGAATACTGAATACGGAGCCCGAGACCTTTCCAACGAATACAAAACCGAGGAAATCGGTTCGTGCGTTCTGGAGTTATAGCGTCAGAAAGGAAAACCCGACTTATTTTTATATAGTAGATTTCATTTAGCCTGTTCTAGATAATTACTTAATATCATCAATCTGAATTTTTAGTATTCAAAATCTGAAGTATTTTTGTAAACATGTTGAGAATAGGTAAACTGAGCATTTTAGTAGGTATAGGTAAAACACAAAGAGATAAGATTTTCGTAAAAAGATAAGAATTATCTTTAAAAAGGTATTACCCTAAAAAAATCAAAGTCTGTTTAAAGATAAAAATAATCAAAAAGATAATGCCAATTCATTTCCTGGTCTTTACGTAAGATCGTTTTTTATTTTCTATCTATTCGATCATGATCAATTTTTGCTGATAATACAAGATAATAAGCATCTCCAAGATTGCGCTACTTATGACCATCCTAGCACTTTTATCCACTTTAATATAATCGTTGCCTTAGTCTAGTTGGCTGTCTATACAAAATGTCACACAAACGCCTTTTCGCGGTCACATATCATATCACAGGTTAAGAAAAGTGGGGTTCGGGGGGTGTCATAAGGCTTACCTTACATTGGATGTTCCTTCTACAATACAATACAACATATTCCTATTTCTAAAGAGTTTACTATTTACTACCCTGAGTATTACAATGTACAACTAAGTACATAAAATTATATAAAACTAGTCCAAATGATTTTCCATATACTCGTACATATTAACACTTTCGTTCCATTACATTTAATAGATAATTAAAGATCCCGACTATCATTTCGATTACAACGTACAAACTCAACGCGTCACGTAGTAATCAACACAAATCAAACAATTCATCCGAATGAGATCATCCTCACACATATATACTAGACATTGTAAGCTTATCCACCATACTACTCTAATATTCTCTGATTACACATCAGCCTTCGTATTGCTTTATTACTTATAGGGTACTGGTAGACTTCAGCATTCTTACAAATGTTACCTTAAAGAAAATTACGAAAGCATTTTAGCGACCATTCTGATGAGCATTCTAGCTTACACTTCTAAATCGAAACATCTTAGTATGCCACCATCTTCTTCATAATTTTCTTATAATAATGCACAACAACATAAAATAGTACTAAACTCGTCCAGATGATTTTCCACATACATATCAACACTTTCGTCCCATTACATTTTATAGATAATTAACTATCCCGACTATCATTTCGATTACAACGTACAAACTCAACGCGTCACGTAGTAATCAACACAAATCAAACAATTCGTCCGAATGAGATCATCCTCACACACATATACTAGACATTGTAAGCTTATCCACCATACTACTCTAATATTCTCTGATTACACATCAGCCTTCGTATTGGTTTATTACTTATAAGGTGCTGATAGACTTCAGTATTCACTTGTGAGTTTGAGTTGTGATGAGCTATTCTTACGAATGTTACATTAAAGTAAAATACAAGAACTTTTTAGCGAACATTCTAGCTTCCCTTTTAAAGGGGGGTTCAGAATCTGAACCTTCTGAACCCCCCTTTAAAAGGACTTCAGATATACATCTTCATCCGCAAGCGTATCACGCCTCGTATGAGACGCGTCCCATCACTCGCTCGAAGAAATTCTTTGATGACCGTTCGCTAGAAATCTCATGATGTTCGTACCAATATTTGGCCCTATGCTTATCTCGGCACGTGGTTCATTTTCACAAATATACAAACGGCGAATGTTCGAAATTCTGTTACAAGTGAATGCTCAAGTCTATCACTACCTTTAGAGGACAATATACTTATTTATTTGTTCCGTAAATGTGCTGACGTACATACGATTTGACAGTAAACAATTATCACCGTATTGTAACGGGACTTACTAATGGAAGTTCACGTTCGAAAATATTTATTTATGTTCTTAAGACGCTACTTTGAAAATTTTCGAGTTGAATTCGGCCGTGGCCAGAGGGGCGCGCCCCTCGGCGCGCGAATGAGACGGATATACTCTCGCTCACGCGCCGCCGCGCCGTGTGCGCCGTCGCCGTCGTCGTCCCGCCGGCCCTCAAGGACACGTTATCGCTCTGTGCCATAGTACAAATATATACAGTATTTCAACTTCATAGAAACGGACGACGAAACGTGAGTTTATACCTACACGCTCACGATCGCTGAGGGAACAGTCGCTACTGTGCCGCAGTAACGAGCGGACTGTGTGTTATAATTTGAAACTAAATATATTATTCATATGTCAATTTCAAACAAACATGGCTGATATAAATACCTACCTTACTAAATGACTTAGGTATTTAATATTATAATAGTATTTTGTGTATATCACGAAAACGGTTTGTTGTACTTAGGTCAATAATAATGAAAATTTAGCCCCCCTTTATGTAATCCCCCATGCGTGTCTTTCACTTTGATCTAGGTAAATTTAAGCAATGACATCGATGTCATTTTTTGAATGGATTGGTGAAGTGACCTCGATGCCTTTATTTTGACGTTAAATAGATCTAATAGACCTGTTTAAAGTTTGGTTTTGGTTATCGATAAATTCAATTTCAAACAAACATGGCCAATATAATAAACACAGTACCCGGCCGTAAATATTACACATCGACTTTTTCTCTGACGCTCTACGAAGCCGAAATTGACCGATTGTATTTTTCTATAGGTTGATATGCAATATAAACGGCCCGGTACTGTACCTACTTTACCGAATGACTTGTTAAGTACCTTCTTAATATTATAATTTAGTATTTTATTTATATCACAAACATGGTGGATATAAATACAAACATATCGCCGTCCCCAACGAACAAAACCGTAATAGGTAAATGACAATTTTACAGGAGGGCATAAAAACTAAATATCATAAAAACTAATAAACTTAAGAAAAACTTTCTGGTACCAAAAATTGGGTGTTTTTTTTATGCATCCGATTATGAGTTATTTATTATGAAAAATGTTTATTTATTATAAGAAAAGTAAGAAAATGTCTATTACCGACTCATATAAAGGAGAATGTTAACGCAAACTAACTTTACCATAGTGTTCGACTGAAATCACAAAACGGTCTTGCTATAGTTATAGTGCATTGTGATATTGTTGAAGGGAAATATAAATGTACTTTGTATTCGTAAAATGTCTTATCAATTTTATTCGATGATTTAACTGAGCTCAAAATTACGGTAAAGATATATAACGCGCTTCTTCGATAATCCTTTTTCAGACGTTAAGGAAGGTAAGCGTTAATTACATACAAAAAAAAATGCGAATGAAAGGAAGACAATGGATAATTATTATATTTATTCTTATTATACCATATTTATTATTATACCAATAATTTGTCAGTATTATCTACTCCAAAGTAGATAACACCCAACAAAAAACAAAGCGTATTTTAGCGATCGTTCTAGCTTTTAGCGTCAAGATCTAGATCAGGGAAAATTCTGTCATTTGAGTGCTTACATTTTAGGGCCGAGGGAAACGCCACCGTAGTGATGAACACAACTGATTATTACGGTAAAATAGGGGTACTACTAAGTGATGATAAGGTATACAAACTTGTATCATACAATCCCACGGCCAGAGTGCCACGAAAAATACTCTCACTAATCCAAGATCATGGACTTTTTCACAGAAGACGAGTACGAACGATTAAATAAACCAAAATCGCAGTGGCCACCTAAGTTATATGGGCTACCTAAAATACATAAGTCTAACGTACCATTGCAGCCTTTCGTAAGTCAAATCTCTTCTTCTACTTACGACCTTGCGAAGTACGTTACGTTAGTATTACAGCCACCTGTGATAAACACCGTCTTTTGTGAAGGATTCGCGCCCCTTTGTCTAGTCAACAAGGAATCTACGATTGAAACCTGACGAACTGGTTGTGAGTTTTGATGTAGAATCTCTTTTCGCCAATATTCCAATCAAAGAATGCGTTGAGGTAGTTAGAGACAAACTAAGTGACAATGATATGCCCCACAACTATGTTAATCTTCTAAAACACTGCTTGGATGGCAACTACTTCCTTTCCAAGGTCAATACTACCTCTAGATTGATGACGTCGCAATGGGAAGTTCAGTAGCCCCGGTACTGCTTAATCTCTGGATGGAACATTTCGAAGAGAAGGCCCTGAGCCTTGGCCCAAAAACTATCAGGTTTTGAAAACGTTATGTTGATGACATCTTTAGCATAGGTAAAGGAAGCAAGCAGGAGGTAGGTCAAACTATTGCACATCTTAATACTCTCCATTTAAAGATGCTTTTAACGTATGAAATGGAGGCGGACATGTCATTGTTTTTCTTAGATGTCAAACTAGCCATAAGACTAACTATATGGGTCCATATCACACAGTGTTTACAGTAAACCTATACACACGGACAGGTATTTACACGCAACGTCTTATCACCACCCGCGACACCTATATAGTATAGCGAGAGCTATACCATAGCACTTAAGAATCATTATTCTTGCGTATTTACCATTATTCATCCATTGTAAAGGGACCAATGAAAAGGGAGAGACATCCTGGAGTGAACAGGACCTGCGTACGTCTCTGAAAGGCGTGACAGATAAGATTGGCTCCGTGTTGAGAAACTTCTCTATAAACACTATATTCACCCCGGAGGCCAAGGTTAATAGTATAGTACGTTCAGTAAAGGATGTCCTTCTTCTGCAATGTCCTGGATTGTACAAGATTGACTGTAGCTGTGGCAGCTCTATTATTGGGCAAACAAAGCGGAAGCAAAGAACCGACAGACCAACAAGTCAGCAATCGCCGAACACCTGGTGAACGCTGGCGCTATTTACTAGATAGAATTTCATAAACCTCGGGTAATCTCCACCGATTGCCACTATTATACTTAAGACTTATGCGCGAGGCCATCGAAATCAAAAAGTCCCCTAGGAGCTTTAACCGGAATGACGGTTTCTAATTGTCAGCAATGTGGAATCCAGTGATTTCAAACACAAAACTTCCCTTTTTTGAACGGTCGGGTAACGTACAGAACAGCTATTCGGTCAGTGTTATGTGTAGAACCATTAAAGTAACATCTCAAGATACGACGGTAGATGATAATAATCTAATCGCATCACCAGTCAGCTTGCGACCACGGCCAGGGCAACCTGTGCCGAAACGTCAAGTTAAATAAAATGCGCGTTAATATCCCTTTTATATAATATTTATAATAATGAAACGCGTAGTAGCATAGTTTAAACGTTATAATTAGTATATAAAATTAAAACACGTATACTAATCATACTCTTTTGCATTGTACTAACTTCTTGAGCAGAGTAGAAACCATAACAACAGTAAATAACTGTCTTAGTTAAAAATCAAAAATAACAAGAAAATAAAAACAAATATACCTACTCTGATTTACCTCTTTACCTGTTATTGTTATTAACGCTTCTTTTCTTCAACATTACGATTGAAGGACGAAGCATGCCTAATGCTTCGTCTTTCAATCGTAATGTAATAAATCTGTCTGTCACGTAGGGTGTGAGAGAGAGCAATAACACATTGCGATAAATATGAATGCGAGTTCTCACCCGAACGATATTTTGTTGGCGATAACTGGCCACGGCGTTGTCATTTTTCCCTTGAGCAATATGGTAATAGTAGCTTACTCTACAACTTTGATTCAAAAGATTTGGTAATATGCTTTTGCGGTAATAATCGTTTCAAATTGTCTACTAAGTGTTCCTGGAACAATAACTGAAAGATCATTACTTTTTTAATTATCTTAGAAAGTATTTATCGCAGGGCCCTAAAAAAAATTTGAGTAATGTAATACAGTCTGTGGATAGCGAATATGCAATAATAAAAAAAAATGGTTATAGCTATTACCATAGTGTTCGTTGGGGACGGCGATATACATGTTTCTTTAAATTAAATGTATCAATCATAAAACAACACGTTTTTTACAGAACACTTGTTATTTATTTAAATATAAAATAGAAAAATAAAAAGTATTAATTTACAATTACAAAACTAAATGGAAACACAAAGTAGATCGCATGTTTACTATTGTTTACGTACCGCGCACCCGTAGGCATTTATAATAAATATTCGGCCCAGTTTGACTACTGGTTATACTGTGACGTCAGTCCGCGGTAGGTTACAGAAAATTCTGTTACAGAAAAACCTACTATCTACCGGTCTATTATGTAATACATGTAGCCCCTATTTTTTTTTTTATTTACACCCGCGCAAGGTATTATGAAGGCACAAAACACATCCAGATTTAGAACAATAATTTGGGGATCACAAAAATAATTTGACCGCCTCGGGGTATCGGTCGCAGTGCACGAGGTCGCGGGTTTGAATCTCACGCAAAATAATAGAACTTTAAAAAAAATACAATAGCCCCACTATGTATTGTCCTGTGTCGCGGGGTATTTACAAACATTTACTTAGCTGACACAAAGAACATCCAGACTCAGGACAATAATTTGTGGATCGCACAAATAAAATTGTCTTACGTGAGATTTGAACTCTAGGTGATTTTCCACCTGAGGGGCGAGACGAGGCAAAATTTGAAATCTTTATGTAAAAATGAACCGTATTGCTTAGGAAATAGAGTATATTAACTTTGTAACAAAAACACTCGCTTCTCGCGATAGGCCTATTGTTGTTTGTTGCTACTTTTTGTTTGTGTAAAAATGAACCGTATTATTTCTCATGTAGAGTTCAAAATACATTAACAAGAAACACGCATGTCGCGATGTCAATTTTTGGTGGAAACAGTTCGGTGTGATTTTAATTCTCGTCTCGTCTCGCCCTTTTGGTGGACTCTTCATGCTGACTTACGATTACCGATTACTGCGCCCGCCACTGCCTAAGGCAGACAGTTTTTTTGTGTGATCCACAAACAACAGTCCTGAGTCTGAACGTTCTTTATGTTCGTTTGTTTCATGTTTGTAAACGTTCCCGCGGTGGAGTGCGTGAGAGTTCAAATCTCACGTAAGAAAATTTTTTGTGTGATCCACAAACAACTGTCCTGAGTCTGGACGTTCTTTGTGTTCGTTTGTTTCATGTTTGTAAACGTTCCCGCAGTGGACTGCATGAGAGTTCAAATCTCACGTAAGAATTTTTTTTGTGTGATCCACAAACAACTGTCCTGAGTCTGGACGTTCTTTGTGTTCGTTTGTTTCATGTTTGTAAACGTTCCCGCGGTGGAGTGCATGAGAGTTCAAATCTCACGTAAGATAATTTTTTTGTGTGATCCACAAACAACTGTCCTGAGTCTGGACGTTCTTTGTGTTCGTTTGTTTCATGTTTGTAAAAGTTCCCGCGAAAGTAAAAAGTATTATTTAGATCTTATCAGTAAGTACCTACCTACCTAAGCTTGCAAATAAAATAGGTACGTAATATTATAGTACGTTTCAATTACGTGATCTTGACGAAAACGGTTATAAAACTTATAACACTTGAGCATATAGTCTAAAATCGCTTATATAAACAAACGCTTGCATTATCAAAAGGGTCAACAGTAACTAGGTACTTAGTTGAGTTATGGCGAACTTTACCTAAGTTTTATAAAAGACATAACTACAAAAATATTTTACGATACAATGTTATCGAAATAACTATTATAAAATAATACTATTATTTACTGATAAAAGAGAACAAAGTATTAATAAAAACTTAGGTATAAATATTTTAAACCTAACCTATATATTTTACCTACGATATAAAATTACGCGATAAAATTCAGTACGAACGGTGAGTCGACATGCACAGGTCCGGCGTCGAAGAGGGCCATCGCCCGACTGAATCGTCGACCGTACTCATTCTGTATCGATCGTTAACTTATCGGTATAAGGTCTGAAATTGCGATGCGCCCGCAACGATCCGGAGCGCTTAGAAATTGCTAAAATCTTATTTGATTCATTAAAAATTATTGGTTGTAGTTATGTAATGATATTCTACAGTAATACTAATATTGATGTTACGAATGTATTTGAGTAATTCCTAAGCATAATGATAGTGTACTTTCCGTGTAATATGTAAAAAACTGTTTTTGTAGAGGTGTTTTCAAAAATAAATATGATCGAGCCAAAATCAAGCTATCGCGTTTTGGTAATTACAAAAACCTAGTTAAAGGTATCAATTTACCTATATTAAAATTCTAGATCAATAGGTCTTTTCATATTCCTGTAGTAGTTGATGAAAGATAGTGCATTTTATCAATGTATCATCTTAAGTTACAAATATAATGATTCATCTTTATGTTTCCGGTCGTTATAAAGACCATTATAAGAAAAAGGATTCCTATAAAAGCCTCTAGTGACAATGAAAAACTAACTTTCCACTTTTTTTAGTCGAAAATTGAATCTATTTAGATTACAAAACGTCATATTATAATTATTTCTGCGCTACAGCAAAATAACTTATATTTATAGTTTATGAAGGCTCACTCCCAGATGTAGGATCAGCTAAATGTATTTTTTTTGTTAGTAGTTTATTTGTGTGTGTATTTGTTTTTTGGCGACAGCGGTTCCCATAGTGAATTAGTTGTTGTATTTCCACTTGATTTTTCTTTCGTGGGCAAAACATAAAGTAAAATACAGCGTCCTTATAACTTCAACTTCAAGTTATGAGGCAGAAAGTGATGTGTTGTTATTTCCTATTACCCGACCCTACTGACCCAGGGTATCAGTCGGCTCGGTCTGTTCGTATGTCGGTTTCATTATTTTTTTACGTATGAGTTTATCACTTTAGAGACATATTTAGAGATTAAGCGTTTAAGACGAGATGATAGTGACCCTGTTTTAAGGTAACAAACATAAAATTACAATCGAATTCAGAACCTTCTTATCTTTCTAAAGTCGGTAAAATGATAAATATCATGGCTATGCCTAGTGTGGCTATCACTGAAAAATGTAAATAGATTTAAGTAAGTGGACTGTTAATAAACTTATTCTTATTGTTATATAATTCTTTCCACTTTCTTTATCTGCAGTTATATTAAAATTGAAGTAACTATTGAAGGCGAACGCTTATATCGGCGTTAATGGACGATAAGTAGAGTACCTAATCTTTTCGTTCTAATCTCCATTATCTTATTTGAAAGTGATATCGGGGCATTATTTGGAAAAAATATTTTAATAAAATGCGCAATAAAAACCTCGGTGGATTATAGACTTAAGATTTTTATGGGTGCTGGTAAATTTTATTGTAGCCGTCATTAGACTATATAATTTTACTGATTACACCTATTTTACAGCGTGATTTAACAGTAATGTTTATTTTTCCAAACTTTTTTATTTCTCGTTGGAAACCTGCGGTTATTTGAATGAATTTGAATTATTGACTTAATCATCTTGCTATAGATGACAAAGTCAATAAAAAGTAAAGTGTATTAGGAACTTTAAATGTAAAAAGATAATGTCAACAATGATTTTCGTATAACATTTTGATTATAAAGTTGGCAATGATGATTTTTATTATGATAAATCAATTTTAATATTTACAAAATAGAAAGGTTATCAATAAGTCGTTATTCCAAAGCTGGTTTACGAAATGATACTAATTAAAACATCTCAAAACTCATTAATATCATTTTTAAGTCTGATCATATTTTGATGGTGTGATAGACAGCAACCTGGCTTACTATTACCACGACAGTCAGGAGGATTGATACACTATTTAATACGACGTCTATAGACGTGATTTCAGTCACTAAATGATTTTACAGTAGTACATATTTATATTAAACCTGTAGGATATCAGCGTGAATTGAATTATCCAGACCGCGATTAAGGAATTACTTCAATAAACAAAAGCTAAATTACTATTTGCTCCACCTATTTTAAACAGTAACGCGTGTTTCTGTACATTCAAAGCGGCGATAATCTAAAATCCTTGTATTAGAATCGTCCAGTCGTGTTTCAATACGAAAAACATAAAATCCTCAAACACGCTCTAATTACAGTCCACTCCACAACGATTACGTAGGTGGTTATATGGACCTCTTAACATCAAGGAACGCCTACACAAGTTAATACGAGTCCAGTCAATGAAAACATCAAACAATATATGAGAGAACTCATTCCAAAACTCATTGAGATATCCAAGAACATGGACATGAAAGAAACTTTCTCATTCAAAATGTTTGTTTGTGATCTTGAACTAACTTCAGAACAAATAAAAGAAAAGCTTGTTACTGAAACCTGTATTGAAAGTCGTGTCATTCACCTTACACTAAAGCCTTGGAAACGGTGGAAGGAGTTTGGATTTTAGCAACTAGTTGATCTTGTTCATTGATTGTGTTATTGATGTTAAACACTAAGGCATTTAAAAAATAAATATGAATTGTGTAATACAATCCTATTTTTAAAATTCAGTAATGTTTGTTGTTTTTTGACAAAATGCTACCCATATTATTACCACCAGGTTGTTAATCGAGATTACATCTTGCTTTGCGCGTTCCCCTTTCTTCCCTAAGCGTCATCGTTTCTGCGCGAAATGACCTGTGCTAATAGTTTCTTTAATTGAATTGGTCTTCTTATTATGATTCGATCGCACTTCGAATCTCATAATGTAGATATCACTATTATTCTTTCTATACTTAATATTATAAAGAGGTAAAGTTTGTGTGTTTGTATGTTTGTTTGTTTGTGTGATTGTGACGTTGTAGGGGGTAATCTCTGGATCTACTGAACCGATTTTAAAAATTCTTTCTGTGTTGAATAGTCCATTTATCGGGGAGTGTCATAGGCTATATAGTATCACGCTACGGCTAAAAGGAGTGGAGCAGTAATGAAATATGTTTAAAAAAGGGACGCGTTTTTTTCGCCGCCCGACGAGGTGGGCACGGGTCTGCTAGTATTCTATACGACAAGGGTTTTTATTTGTTTACTATACTCTTCTACGGATACATTAAAGAAGATACTAGGTACGTATTCGAAAAAATGATAGGTATAATATATTCTAAAACAAAACCCAATTCTTAATCGCTCTGAACGATAATCATTATGTATATAAAGGTGACCTTGTAGACTTCTTTCGTCGTCAAGGTGAATAGACTTTGTTTTTAGAATATTTTAAAACTACGTTACAATATAAACAATGAGAACACTATTATAGTTTATTTTCTTACAATTAACTGATGTTTTAACTGCGTCAAAATTCAGTCGTTATTAGCCAGTCATTTGAGTTACAAAAAAGACATCAAAGAACAGAAAAAACAAAAGAATATCAGTAAATGCTTTCTTAGGATGAGTTTATTTTAGTGTTTGTGAATAACAAGGCCCTGAGTTAGTTTATACAAGCAGCATATCCACAGTTGTTTGCTGAATAAATATTTTTGAAGCCTATAATAATAATAATAATTACTAGCTGACCCGTGTCCACTTCGTTGGGCGGCAAAAAAAACGCGTTGTTTTTTAAACATATTTCTATACTGCTCCACTCCTATTAATCATAGCGTGATACTATACATATAGCCTATGACACTCCCCAATAAATGGACTATTCAACACAGAAAGAATTTTTAAAATTGGTTCATTAGATCCAGAGATTACCCCCTACAACGTCACAAACTCACAAGCAGGAGCTCCTGTTTTATAATAGAGGATCGGGGAGAATTTCTTCTGTCCTACGTTCTAGAGGTACTATTTCCTTATAAGAACCATGCGTGCTGGTTTACATGCACATTCAGCAACTTTCAAAATTTAAAGGACGAGGATACAACTACAATTTAAATTAAATTTGAGACACGTTGATGGCAAAGGAAACTGCGTATCTTGTGTTCTAAAATGCCGAAAATATCTCCATAAATACGAACGACGCACTTTATTGAACAACCATTAATGGTTATCCCTGCATTCAACGCCAATGGACCAGAGGGTCAAGCTATTTAATTTTACATACGCAATAACAACAGTTACGTTACAAATATGTATATAAAAGCAGCTACATACAAACATCAGTTTTATTATTATCAGTTTTTTAGGTTATATACAAGTACTAGCTTTTGCCCGCGGCTTCGCTCGCGTTAAATTTGGGGTAGCACTGTTCCGCTTTCCTAGACACAGAAGAAAAAAAAGTAGCCTATGTTACTCTCCATCCCTTCAACTACCTCCACTTAAAAAATCACGTCGCTCGGTCTTGCCGTGAAAGAAAGACAAACAGACAGACACACTTTCACATTTATAATATTCGTATGGATATTTATGCACCACATGCTACATTAATACATTTTCACTGTACAGTTTTATTACAGTTAAGATTTTTATCCACCCATCATCTATTCATCGTATCGAGATAATAATATATTTACTATCACAAGGATCTTCGTATTTGCACAACGCAATAGTGACGTAAGTAAATAAATAAAGAGGATTACATAATAAGACATTTGCCTATTCAATCTAACAGCTTAGGCAACCTAGGTTAATGCTTATGCAACAGATCAATAATGAATCATTTTATACCGACTATAATCATTCGATTATTGTTATTTATTTTAATTTTATTTATTATATAGTTATGCAAATGATAATTCCATTATATAACATTTATATAGGCGTATCTGCGTATCCTATAAATGTTGAACTGTGTGTATAGAGTTTGTCTTTTATATACAGACCTTTAAGCAGACTATAATGTGCTCGAATAAAAATATTTACAAAAAGTGACTAAAATAATTTACTTGGTGTGGTATGGTTAGCAACAATGATTAGTGATTGTGTCATGAACTCATGAGGAAGGAACTAGTGTTTAAAATTAAGACTTGACCTAGTTAAACTGTTATTAATAACACTATTATAATAATAGAATGATTATTACCTCTTTGAAAATATTAAAAAGAAACCTTTAATAAAAATCCCTGTAAGTATTTTAAAAACTATAACTTTTAAATAGACTGTAGCTTTTCCTATTAAACTGTTCTTTAATGTATGTGTATTTTATTATAAATTGATGATTAAATAAATGGATCATTATAACAGGCATCAGACGTCTGGACACCTCCAGAAAGAAAGTACTTCTCTTTGGTAAGGCCCTGTGTCTCCTTTCCATTAGTTAGTCGCTGCCTTGATATGATCACCTGTCTACCCTGCAAATGGCGGCATGCCGTCACCATTCTAGAACTGTGCTGCTCTAACGGCTTTTGATTCTGTGCATTATGTTCCTTCCCGTACAAACCTAACTGCTATGTGTCGTTTCGAAATAATTAATATGCAGTTATTTTTAGAACTCTGCTTTATACCGCAAAATATAGTGTGTGTATTTATTTTAGAACGTTTAATCTTGTACTTGACTCATTAATAAACACAACGCCAATCTACTGTCGAATATTTTGGCACATTTGTTTACGTTACTGTACTTTGTGAAGGCATTAGATAAACATATACATATTAAGTGGATAAATACTAGTTTAATAACACGGCCATGAGTTTGTTTCATGGTATTTGTCAACAGAATATTCGCGTTGTTTCAATAATGAGTAAAATGGGTCAATAAGCACATTAGTTGTTTAATAGGATAACATATTGTTATACTACAAACAATATGTTTGTGGTGGAGTAGATCTGGTATGGCACCAGGCTATTAAAATGCTTCTAATCCCGTGGGTGTCGTATAAAACACATAAGGGAGAAGCTATGGGTTATTTTACCTGTAAACATAAGGTAAACTTGGTATAAATTCCTAAAACAATTAGGAACTTTATACGATGAAAGATCCCTTACATCCTTTACTCGGTCGGAGATGGTCTTTATTTTAGCTCACTTGCCAAAGAATGGAAGTGGCCTTTATTCAACTAAAGCGCCGATTACACTAGACTACATGTAGTCAACTACATCATGTAGGAGACTAAATGTAGTCTAGTGTTATCACCATGTAGGACAGTGTAAACAGAACGTCCTAACACTAAAAAGTTAGGACGTCCTTATGTAGGAGACTACATGTAGTCTAGTGTAATCGGCGCTTAAATCTTAATGAATTTTTAACATTTCGAAATCAATTTAACAAGAAAAACAGGATTAAGAACGAAATTTGATCGATGACTTCTGATTTCTCAATTCATAATTTT
This sequence comes from Schrankia costaestrigalis, assembly GCA_905475405.1. NCBI lineage: Eukaryota > Metazoa > Arthropoda > Insecta > Lepidoptera > Erebidae > Schrankia > Schrankia costaestrigalis. The sequence continues at coordinate 7,487,374 of FR997843.1, read as the reverse complement.
GTCATTATAAAAATGCCTAAACTATAAACAATATCAAATAGCTCGCTAAACAGGTTTCTTATTTTTTATTAATTACTAATTATTTACAATTATTAAGTAAATAAATATAAATCGTCACGTAACGAGTTTTAACAAAGGTTACACGTGCTGCGGTCTCAAGTTGACCGCTGACATGATTTAAAAACAATTAACGATATATTTAAAAAGTTACGTAGAATTATGAATATTCAATGTAACATGACATCAATCAATCAACTAGCTTATCGCAGTTCACTGCTGGCCATAGGTCTGTCCCAACTCGCGCCACAGAACACGATCCTGCGCCTTCCTTAACTTCATAATCATCATCATCATAACACCCCATTAATGTCCCACTGCATGGACAGGCCTCCTCCCCTGACGGAGGGTTACTTGCCCTACTAATACCAGACGGATTGGTATAGGGCTTGATTTCAAGTTTTCCTTCTTTTTATTTCGTAAAGATAATATACACGGATATTCCCTTAGTCGGTTTTTACGACACCCATGGGATGAGATGGGGTAGTGACATATTATATTCTTACTCTGTCACCACACGGAGGTCAACTTCATAATGCTCGTAGTATATTAGAACCTCTATATGTTAAGTTATGTATAATGTATTTCATTTAAACTTAATTACACAAAACTGTGGATATGGTATTTCATGTTATGTTTACACAACTTGCAATCTTGTGTCGGTCACTAACGTGCGTTGCGCTATTTCCCAAAAGCCATGCAAACTATTAAGTACATTAATAAGCAACAAAAATGGTTCTTAGACTACAGCATTTTTTGTACAATTATTTATTAAGTAAATAAATATAAAACGTAACGAGTTTAAGCAAAGGTTACACGTGCTGTATTCTCAAATTGACCGGTGACGTGATCTGAAAACAATTAACGCTAAGTATAGTAGAACATTTACGTAGGTACATAAAGATATCTCCATAGATACTTATAACATCACAATATACGAGTTGAATTGTCTAATCTCTACAAGTAGTTCAGTTATGTAAAATATAACATAAGAGTTAAGTTATATAATATAGATTTTATTTAAACTAGCTACACAAATTATGGATATGGTCTTTCACGCGATCTCTTCTACAACATGGGTGTCCCATAACCCGACGTAAACAACCGGGTGACAAGGGAAGAAGCCCGTATGGTATTCCGAAATACCCTTCACCGAAAGAACGGTTTTCCTATACACTATTCCGACGACGGTTAGTTGAACGAAAAAAAGATTGGCCGACCGGTTGGTAGTATGAATCCTTAGCCGATGGAACGGTTCGCCGAAAACACTCTTCAACGACGATTGGTTAAACGAACGGTTCTGTCAGCCTTCTACTGACTAAAACCGTTCGGTGTTCCGTCTCTCACGTGTGCCCGCGGCCGGCCCGGGGCCGCGGGAAACCATGATTCTTTCGCAGCCCCCGACTAGTGCTGGCCCGCTCCTTAGCGGACTCCATCTCGAGGATGGAACGAGCTGCTCCTCCTCAACATCTGGAGAGGCGCGCGTGAAACATTACGCGCCACCAATAAATTTGAAGCCTAAGTTAAGTACCTAGCTGAGACGGAAAGGGTCTGACAACTAGCATTAGGTCTCTTTTCACCCGGTTCTGGGTTGACGTCCAGTTTTGGGACACCCTGTATAATTATTTACTTTTTAAATACTTAATAACTTCACGTAACCAGAAAAAACTTCACGTAACCAGTTTTAGCAAAGGTTACACGTGCTGTATTCTCAAATTGACCGGTGACGTGATTTGAAAACAATTATCGATTTGAAAAAAACACCATAATAAAAATTATGGAAATAGTCTTTCTCTGAACGTTTTTATATTGCAAAATCTTCCACCGGATAATTACACCTGATTGGCTTGTCAACTCTGCTTTTACGTATACAACATTCACCCTTCTAGTCTTTCACGCGACTTTAACCATCGGCAGAATCACGTTCTATTCATAACCATAATAAAGTAGAGTAGGATCGAAGAAGGATCTAAGTTCCAGTTTCTTACGGATTCAGATAAAAGACGAAAACAATGACTAAAGAGGACAGTGCCTTGCTTGGTAAGTCGTCCGCTCCTGCGTCTAATCAGCAAAACTAATTTATCATGTACTCTCAATTCTCGTCACAAAAAATCGTAAAAAATTCGGTTAACTTAAGTTTTAGTTGTCAAATTGTCAGAATATGTATTCTTGTATTTATATTTCTCTTTTAAAGTAATTTAATGGTACTGTAACTAAGCTTTAAACGGCATTCTTGTACTCGTAATTCATTATTAAAGTGTCAGTTCCTGTTATCTTCTACATTAAGAAACGTCAAACTTGAACTTGAAAATGTTAAGGTACCGAGCAAAATACCACTTTTGGATTCATGAAAAATAAAATAAATCATTGTTATTGTATGTTACGAGAATTGACCTGCTGTCTAAACACCAAGATATTAATAGATAGGGGTATCTACCCTCCTTTGTTTTAAAGATCTGACTGGCAATTATCTTTCATTATTAGAAGAATAATAAGGACGTCAATAATAAACATGTAATCTGTTTAAATAATTACTCCTATCCTGTCATTTAATCTATTCGGTGAAGAATTTTAAATGCGCAGTAATTTTTCAGATCATAAATGCGAGATTATATTTATTTTATTAAGTGTTAATGTTAACAAGGCTTAAGACAAAGTTCGTTCAGCCGTCTGTACACTTAAGAGCTTTTAATCCGGGCGGGGTCCCGGTATACCGTCTTAAGCACAAAAAAGTAAAAAGTAATCTGTTTTCAAAGGGATCATATTCTGTTCCGCGAACGTTGGTAAACATATTTGGGTCATCCATCACTGACCGTGTGGCGACAGTATAAGAAGAGACGGTGTAAACATATCTTACTCGGTGTAGGACGAGGCTCCTGTAATGTAAAAGCCATCTCGTGTCATTGTAGTAACTCTTAATAAAATATATTCCTCACACAACGCCAGCTAGTACAAAACTAAGCCAACCTTGTTCTACGGGTACTAAATAACGGATAAACATACTTAAATACTTTTTTTTTATACATAGAAAACACTCAGACCAATGCAAACAATCATGTTCATGCACAAAAAGATTTGCATTGAGCGGGAATCGAACCCGAGACCTCTGCGTAGCAGTCATGTTTATAACCACTATGCCACAGAGGTCGTCAAATGTGTTACTGCAATGATGCAGATTGGTATTTAAAGGACATAAATATCAATTCTATTCTAAATTGCCATTCTCACGCTCCAGCACAGCATTAGCATTCTAATGAGTATACAAAATCTGTTATATTGGTTATATTATACATCCGCAAAATAAGACTTTATTTATAACACCCTCATCTTGTACGAAACTGGCTTAATCCAGTTCTTAAAACACATAACCAAAATCTCAAACACGAAATGACGATTCATAATTGACCACAAAATCAACATGTTTATGACAAATCCTATTTCTATAGCCATTCACGGATGAAAAATTAAATAAAAAGTAAATGTCCCTAAATATAAAACTGCGTGGTCAGCCGGTTAGTCCCTATCTCGATACCTGCGATAAAAACAGATTCATTCAGGGATATTAAGAATACCTAAGGGTCCATTCTAACAACTACTACCTTCTAAAAAATCTAGGTTAATAGATTTTTCGTAATGTTACCTTTTTTACAATTATTACCTACTTGGTACAGGATGTAAGCACTAAAAAGTAAGTACCTAAAAAAAATATTGCTTGCTATAGGTAAAGGCAATTGTTACTGTTTTCTCATGAAATAAAACAAATGGAATTTTATAGTATAAAAATAAAAATTGTTATAAAACCTTTTTTTCTTTCACCACATTATTTAGAAATACATACTATATACATAAACTCACGCCTTATCCCGTCCGGGGTAGGCAGAGACGACAGAAAAAAATATTATTATATTATTTATAAATAATCACGCTTTTATAATAGCCAGCGGATAACTGTTATCTGTTTGACCTAGCTGCTATCTATTTAAGTAAACTTTTTAGTTATAAAACTTAAGAAAGCAGGTTGCCTATTGCGACCCGGAAAGGGCAGAAAGCTGCACAGAAAAAGAATTCATAAACGCCACCGAGAATGCAATCACCGTGGACAAGTTCTGGGCTGATTGCATTAGACCACCGATGGTACTGCATTGTGTGCCTTACGACTGAGAGAAGAAGAAGGGCAGGTCTGTATTCTGTTGGTCTCAAGAAAGGTCTGCGCCACTGCATAGATTTGATTCCCTAGATATGGTAGCTACGGGACAGGCTGCGAGTAAATAGGAAATATCTTATAATAGTTTAAATGGATATACTGATTTGTAGCATATTTTGGGGCTCCCGATATATCTCCCGATAGTCAAAGACATACCCCCTTATTTATAAACGCCTCTTTTTAATCACTGTTTATCGAGATTTTTTATTACGAAAACCAACCTTATACCAAACAACGTAAGAGCTTAGGCTAATTAATCAATTGACTAAAATTTAAGAATTTTTTTATGAGTAAGGGGGATAATATCCAAAGAGTACACGTAAAAAATCTCATTGTTTTTCGGAATATCAGGCGCACAATGTAAAATAAAATTCCGGATTCAATACATTCTTTTTTTTAAATTTCACGCTTTTATAAATTCTACGTCCATGCCTCTTATTAAAAAGTAGGTACATATAATTATAAAGGGTTTAGGAATTTCAAAAACTAATCCGTGCTTTCAATATTAATATGCGCACGAACTAAAACTAAATTGGCTAGAGCCGGCTAGGCATAAATGTGTTAAGCCGACCAGATATCGTGTCGGCGTGAAGCGAATTTCATACTAGATGTATGTACCTACCACTTCGTTGCTATCCTAGTTTAGAATTTTGCCTTAATTAAACTTAATAACTACCTATAGGTTTGTTAGTTACGTCTAACATTCATTATGTTATGTAATCGACAAAGAATTTGGAAAAAATTTAACGTTGATTATCTCTGTGTTTTGATAGTAATAAAGACTGGTGTTACAATAAAGTTAGTTAAATACACATAAAGTTAATGCGTAATAATTACTGCAGTGTTTAAATAACTAAGCATTTTTTTTTTTTAATGATTTATTTTCTCGGTGCCTGAATGGAATGAAGATACGGCGACTAAAGCCTCCGTTCCAGTCTAGGTCATAGAAGATATACTCCGCTATGCCTTCCAACACTTGTCGTCTCAGTATAAAAATCACACAAAAGTCTGAATGATATAATAATAATATACTACAGTAAACGATTATACATAGAATTTTATTATTATTATTATTATGAATAAATAAGATGTTAAATAACAATATTTAGACAATAGCAGCCTCACATGGTCTATAACATAATCGGTGTATCTATTTGGCACACCTGTACTTTATTGAAATCATTGAAATACGATAAATAAAATAAATTATTCATAATATTATACAAACAGGTTCAATCATCAAACAATCTATAGAATATAATGGTTAATTAATTATTATAACAATACGATTAAGTCGATGCAACCGTGTTATTGTAACTATATTATATACTAGCTGACCCGTGCCCACTTCGTATGGCGGCGAAAAAAACGCGTCCCTTTTATAAACATATTTCATTACTGCTCCTTTAAGTCATAGCGTGATACTCCCCGATAAATGTCCTATTCAACACAGAAAGATTTTTTGAAATCGGTTCAGTAGATCCAGAGATTACCCCCTACAACGTCACAAACACACTAACATACAAACACACAAACTTTACCTCTAATATTAGTATAGATATAGCAGTTTTAAACAAAGATCGCTTTAGAGCAGCTAACAATTATTGAATACCCGTGGCATAAGACATGTGCAAACTATACAATCATCGTCATTATTATCTTATAGGAAAATTACTACTAATCAAGATAGTACATAAGGCACCGATGTAATCCCTCGATATAAGCACTGTAGTCCATTTATATGATTACCTATATGAACAATACTAAATTGTTACTGCTATGAACTTTGACATCTGTCATAATGACATTTGTGCGGCTTGGCAACTGACGCTAAAGACATCCTACTAATATTATAAATGCGACAGTTTGCGAGGATGGCTGGATGTATGTTTGTTTGTTACTCTTTCACGCAAAAACTACTGAGTGTATTTTGATTAAATTTGGAATAAAGGTAGTTTAGGGTGTAGAATAACATTTAAGCTACCTATACAACGCGGGTGAAGCCGCGGGCATCAGCTAGTCTTATAAAAAGAAGCATATTAATAGCAATGAATAAAAGCAGTAAAGCATTTGAAATACCGTTCAAAGTATAACTCTATCGGAAATGCTATTTCCAGTAACCTGACATTTTATAGAATACTAGCTGACCCGTGCCCACTTCGTTAGGCAGCGAAAAAAACGCGTCACTTTTTTAAACATATTTCATTACTGCTCCACTCCTATTAGTCATAGCGCGATACTATATATCCTATGACACTACCCGATAAATGGACTATTTAACACAGAAAGAATTTTAAAAATCGGTTCCGCAGATCTAGAGATTACCTCCTACAACGTCACAAACACACAAACTTTACCTCTTTATAATATTAGTATAGATAAAATATAAAACAGAGAATTCTGCACACGCTACCGCTCGTACTAAATGAAGATTGAAGTATTTTCCAGACATACTTCAAAAGAGTCTTTTTTTGTAACTTCAAAGATCGCACAAATGGAAAAGATGGGTGCGCCAAAGTTCACCTAAAATTTCAACTCCTATAATTGGAAGTCCGAAAATGTTCTTCCTAACATTTTTCATCCTAACAATCGCAATTCCTAATTTTTTTGTCTCTAATTTTAATAATCCGAAGCATTCATCTTCATAATTTCAGTAGCAATAAACATCTATTATACTATTATTTGTTTTCCTATATTTTCTCAACATAACCATCTTTTATACTATAATTTAAAGTCATATCTTTTTTGTTTAGATTTCTTTTTATTCATAATAATTAATATATTATACATTAATTTTGCGTAACTTTGGTGACAACATGTAGGTATAACATAATATTAATATTTATTTTTTAATATACCAAAGACCAGAGCAAAACCAGAGTCCTGCACCAATCATTCAGTCAAGATCCAGAAACGAAATGGGTCCTATTCATAATTATTGGTTTAGGTTATGGTAGAACTGTGACGCCAACGCAGGAGCCGAGTGAGCGCAGCGAGCGTGCCGCGGCAGCGGCCGGCGAAGTGCCAGAAACCGAATTGTTCCTTTACTTTTTTGGTTTAGTTACGGTTACGGTAAACTCTCAGGCCATAAGCATAACAGTGAACGAGTCATGTTTTATGGATTTCATTCATTTAAGACAAAAATATTCTAATAATTTTAATAAACAATAATAATTATTGTTTATTAAAATTATTAGAATATTTTTACATTAAACCATTTTTTTTAAATTATTTAAAAAAAATGGTTTAATGTAAAAAGTTGTTAAGTCAAATCACAAAAAATAGTATAAAAACAAACCTTTTTATTCGAAAAAAAGGAAGACAATGGAAAAAAAAATCGGATTTTTCTAGCTAGCTTTATAGGTAAAAAATATTTGTAATTTAAACTTTTTTATTACTTTCACTTAGTAAATATTTCTTTCTGAGTATGAGAGAAAATATTATGGTGAAAATGTTTAGGGATAAAAGCGTTATGACAAAAAACATTAGGAGTTTAAATATATTTACATAACGATATTATTAATAACGATTTTCGGAAACATGAGTGTTATGAACATCGCCGGTAGCAATACAAATAGTATGAATGAAAACTTTAGGATTTAAAATTTTAGGAAGAGTGATCATTCTGATTACAAATCGTTAGGAAGAACATTTTCGGAAGAAGAACTTTAGGTGAGCCAATATGGACCCGGAAAAGATACAACATTTTCAGTAATTACCTATTTTGACAAGCTAAATTTGACAGTTAAAGTAGCATATAGAGTAGGGAATAATCTAAATAGTTTGCGATAAAATATGAGCAAAGGTTGAGAGAAATAAATTATGTAGGTAATAACGTTTCGATATGAAAGCGAACGCGATTTAACTTCGCTATCGGCTTGGCTTCGATCTTCTGTTACTTGGGTGTATTATAATCATTTAAAAAAAACAAAGGAAAAAAGCTAAATAAAGGTGTAAAGGTCAAAAGGTCGGCAACGCACCTGTGATTCCTCTGGTGTTGCGGGTGTCCATGGGCGGCGGTGATCACTTACCATCAGGTGACCTGCTGGCTCGTTTGCCTCCCATTACATAAAAAAAAGCTTTGAAGCTTCTAGATATCTACTACTAAGGGATAGTAATATTTCATTTACTAAGTAAGACCTTTAACCCAGATAAGCCTGAAACTATTTTTAGCTTCGATATTAGTGATTTTTACAAATATGCTTTATTATAGTCCCAGTAGCTCGGGGAAAATAATAAAAAAAATATGCGGCTTCTCGAAAAGCTGGAAAATCATGTCCCATGTATGGGTCGGTCGGCATGTCTTAACCTTTTTGCTAATACGTTTTTACAACTAAAATAAAACTATAAATTAAATAATTATAATTAAATCAAGTATATTACTATTAAGTTTATGACTTATTACAGTTTTGAAAATAATTTTATCGATTTTGATCGAATTTGATTGAAAAAAACCCGGCCTGATCGAGATATCCCTGTGAACTGCTAACAACTGTGACCTCTGTAATAAAGATATTATAGCATCGTCGATGCAAAACGTCTTTTCCATAGTCTCATTCTCCTGAAAAACAGGATTCAGTGAAATAAACCATGGTCTCATTTTCGCAAGTTTTTAGGCTTGAATCGAAGTGTTTTCTTCTCTAGAATTTTCGCCGGTATCAACCGCATTTGCGTTATCTGGTGGTCAAATGTGATGCATTCTAGAATCGGATCATTACCATTCTCTAACTCATTCAATAATTCGTAGAATAATAATGAATTCAATTAGATTTTTTTTTTAAATATATTATTTTACGAAAATTTCGTATTCCGTGGTTGTTCCGACGGACCCATGTATGAGTTCCTAAGATATTCAGCAAAATAACAGTGATTTTTATAGTAAAAAAATTAATTTTCTTTGTAATATAAATATTGTTATGTTTCAAACTTTATATTTTTGATATTATATTTATAGAAATATAACAAATGTAATATAATTTCACTTTTTTAGGGACATGTTTTACCATATTCACTACAGACATTTTCACTTGGAAAAAACAACTACAAATAATTAAATTTACTACCTATTTTGTCATCATCATCACAGCTAACAGTCATTAACTGTCGATTCCAAAAGTATTTATAAATTGTTTTAATAAAATCGTATAAAGGGGGCAGAATTTTTTATTTCCCGAAACCCATACATGGGTCGGTCGGTCCAACTGGGTTAAAACTACATTAGAGCCGATTATTGGAAATTGAAATGACGTGACGCTTTTAAAGTTAGTTATCGTAAAGTGCTCTGGAAGATATTTAAGTTACTTAATTTTGAATAGGGTTGTCAGATTTAAACGTTAGCTTTTTATTTATTTCCAAACATGTAAAAGCAGTTTAGTAATTTGATATATTATTAAAATCTAGCATCCTCCTCTCTTCTAAAGTGCCATATACAACAGGGTCCATATTGTATCTGTGATATTATAAGTAAACACCTTTTTGTAACATCAAAAAAATTTGAATCAAAACTATATTATACTTGTTTAATAATCTACTCTGTAGACAAATTCTCTTTCCGGCGTTTATCTTATACCTACTATCAAATACATACAAGATATCTTATACCTACTTCAAATACATACAAGATCTCTTACACCGGCTTTAAAATAATTAAAACAACAGTTCCACATGAATGCCTTATCTATTAAATAAATCATACAAGGTTATCATTGTTTATAAAATAATCTAACTGATAAAGGAACCCTGTAAAGAACATAATATGACTACGCTAGTGATAATGTTTATTTTTTTTAATCATTTGTAAATGTACTGACCTCATTGATTGACCATGTAGTGATTGTCACACATATTTTAATTAACTACATGTTACAAATTAGTCTTAATATTTTTTTTCTGTATTAAAAGTAATATTTTAATAAAAAGTTTGTAAGGCATAAGATTCTGATAAGCGTATAAGTTTGTATATCTTCCGTCCTATTGTAATGTAGGGTTAGAACAATCAGGGATATCAGAAGTTTACAATTTTTAAACACTTTTGTATTCTAATTCAGGGCATCTTCAAGCGAGAGTGCAATTAATGATTTTTAAGTAAGTTTTTTTTAGAGAGCAGGTGAAATCACGTGTAAATAGGTAATAATAATGTGTGACCATAAGGGCACGCTGAAGATTCCTCTCAACGACTACAAGAGGAGGAGGAGCAGTGCGAGAGGAATGGTATCGAATTGTGAGGCGTTCCACTAATCCGGAAATCATGACTACAAACATTCTACCAAGAGTGCGAATGAGAAGAAGGATACTATGTAAAGCTAGCTTGCTAATATACATATTATTCAATTGGTACTGTTTTTATTATCATTTTGCTCCATAGTTATCTAAACGATTTAGATACTACTCGTATTATTCAATAAGATATTATAAACGCGTTATCTTAAGCCATTTAATACCCGTTATCGAACTTACGATCGTACGGAAAATCTCATAATCGATTTCAACTTGAGAACTAGAGCTATCGGAAGCTGGTACTTATCTATACACTGGAAGTAGTTTACAGTACAATTGTGCCAGACTACTTTAGTTTTCTATTTCACCATTTGTTTTTATAATTTTGTTTATTCATCTATAAAGTAACCCATATTTCTACAAATATGTGTCGAAGTGAAAAGACGCCATAAGAGATTTTATTATTAAAAAATCTATTATTATTAAGATTTATCATTAAGCAAGCATATGAAACTATCCCTTAATGTCCTGTGATAGAGGTGTTAATCTTTTGCAACTATTACCACAGTTATGAACGAATTATATCGAGAGCATTTACCTATTTGTAACTTAATTAAATAAGGTAAGGGCATGCAACTCCGGAATTCCGGAATTCCGCAACTCCGGAATTCCGTAACAATTTTACTGATTTTTCAATTCCGGAATTGAGAGGAGTAATATCGGAATTCCGGTATTCATAATGTTTTGATATTATTAAATAATACCTGCAAAACATACCATTATTTGGCTAGTGAGTTGTCATAATGTTGCCTGTGCCATAATGCAACGCTATTACAGCTTTTAATTAAACTAGACGAACAAACAAGCTCTATGAGTTGAGGCAACTAGCGAAGTCGTATGGAACTCTAAAAGTCTACTACTATAAGAATTCGTTTTCCACTATATACATAATCCAGACACACACGGAGGACAGTACCATTAGCTAGCCCTAAAATAAAAATATTTTGAGATCATTGTCGATGTACTTACTTCGTCAGTTAAAGTTTAAAACTCCTAACAAACCCATCGAGGATGCTACAACTACACAAGCTTCAGCCGGTTTTTTTTATGTGGTAGGAGGCAAACGAGCCTGCAGCCCATGGACACCCGCAACACCAGAGGAATCACAGATGCGTTGCCGACCTTTAAAAAGGGAGGTTGGCTTGAATCGTACTAGATTTAGCCGACCCCAATTCGAAACTAAGCATGTTTTCGATATCAGACACAAGTTTGTTTCGGTTCTCATTAACGTTTTCCACCGCGAAAGAGAAATGAGAAAGCGGAACGTACTTTTTTTAAATGAAATATGATTTTGTTTCCACTATCAGCGTTTTTAAAATTGTGTTTACTCCGCTTTGTTTTCGAGGCAGGAGCGAGCTCATTTCTACTCTTTCTACACGCTCGGCTCTTTCCGTCCGACTATTTGTTGGTGGAAATACAACTTTTCACAGTAGCATCTTTTATCGTCTTTAGAACTTCACAATAGCAGTTCTATTAAGAATTAGATCTCTCGACTAATTTTCTAATGTACGCAATGGCGAGTATCTGACAGAAGCTTACAAATATATTTTTATGTGTTCTGCTAACAAGTGTGCAGAATGAAAGTGTTTTTCTGTGCTGGCCACACATGGCCACATAAATAACCGAGTACAAAGTTCATTCTCTGGCAAAATGTAATTATCAAGAACAATGAGTTAGTTAAGTCTTGCCTTAATTTAACGAATGGCTTAGAATGACAATAATAAGGGAGAAAAATTACCAAACATGTTCAAATTCTTACCCCCTTACTTATAAACGCCTCTTAAATTTAGTCAATGTTTAGCGAGTTTTTTATTAGCAAAACCAACCTTATACCAAACAAAAACGTAAGAATTTAAGCTAATCAATTGACTAATATTTAAGAAGCGTTTATGAGTAAGGGGATTAGTGAATATTATTAGACAACTGACATTATTATACTCTTCTTTTAATTCAACATATTCCAAAAAATACCAGTTCCGGAACTAGCTCCGGAATTCCGGAATTAGACCTCCAGTATTGGAAGTCAGTTCCGGAACCGAGAACCTTCCGATATTGCATGCCCTCTATGAAGGCAGGCCCTATCCGTGTGGTGACGGAGTAAGAAAACAATATGTCACCACCCCATCTCATCCCATGGGTGTCGTAAAAACCGACTAAGGGACTATTCGTGAATATTATCTTTACGAAATAAAAAGAAGTAAAACTTGAAATTAAACCCTATACCAATCCGTCTAGCCAGCGTGGTATTAGTAGGCCAAGTATCCCTCCGTCACGGGAGGAGGCCCGTCCCTGCAGTGGAACATGAATGGGCTATTATGATGAAGTCAGGCATACATAATAAAATTAACGCATACACTCGCAGGACACTCCTTTCTATTCAATAGCTTAAACATTTTCTTATTGAGGCTAAACCTGTTTAAAATAACTAGATTTTATTTATACATTGACACGTACAAGTCCTACGTAATCCGAATAAGGTAATACTTATTTAATTTATAATTAATTAAGCTAAATTTAGTGTTAATTAGCACTGAAAGGAATACATTTTAGCACTTCTTACACTAAAATATTTAATGTGGCCTAGAAGTATTTAAGGGAAAAAATCACTTATTTGGCTGTTACCACACATTTCCATAATATACATATATACATACCATATATACATACGAGGCACTCGAAATTGGAGTTAAATACAAAGTTTAGTTTTCTTTCTTCTAATTTTTTTTTATACACATTCACACAACGTCATCTAGTCCCAAACTAAGCTGAGTTTGTACTATGGGTGCTAGACGACTGATAAATATACATAAATATTTTTTTTTTTGTAAATACATACATATTATACATAGAAAACACCCAGACCAATGCAAACAATCATGTTCACCACACAAAGATTTGCATTGAGCGGGAATCGAACCCGAGACCTCTGCGTAGCAGTCATGTCTATAACCACTACGCCACAGAGGTACCTTTAGTTTTCTTTTTAATTCATTTTCACTGACAAATAGATTCTTGACCGTTCATTAACATAATTATTTGTCTGCGAATATACTTCAATATGTTTTCTATATTTTGCTGCAGTGTGCATGTTGTTGATATAAATAAATGGACGTCCATTTTCTCGGTGCATTTACTCGATAAATACTAAATGCCTGTCAAAATTATTTGCTTTAATGTATTAAATGGAATCATACGTTTAAATTCGTACTGTTCACATTGCCAGCTCGAAATGATTTCGCAGTTCATACAATTTAAATCGTTGCACTGCTTGGCAAGAAATTGAATTCTCTTAGGTTTATTTTTGTTTATTTCGTTGCTGCGGTAGGGTTGATTAATCTTTCATGGTGCGAGCTATATTTTAAGTGGGAGCGAATAGGTTATGGTATCCTCCTTCATCAAGCAGTTGTTCCGGCAGGAGGCGGAGAATAACACCAGATTATTGCTCTGCACTTCAATTGGCAACCTCACCATCCTCAGAGGTCGTGTCGAATGTCATTTTCTTGGGCTTACTTGAAGTCCCCTGGCCTCAAATGCCAGCTCTGGAAAACATATAAGGTTTTATTCAGTTTCAGTCCTCTGGAAAACATATAAGGTTTTATTCAGTTTGTGTCATGCCATGAAAATAATGTGTAATGCCAGGCAAAGACGCCATAACCTTAGTTGCCTTTTAAGACATCCATGAGATACGATGAGACAGTGATTATTATATAGCAAGAATACGGTGGTTAAAATTGAACTTAATTAATTACGTTTATGGTTAACTAACTCCAATTAAAATTATTATTTATTTATTTATTTATTGTATGGATCTTCAACAAAGGATATACACGACAAAATAATCTTATCTTATTATAATAGTATATAGTAGTCGTTAAAGTATTTAAATAATTAAACTAAACTAAAATATTCTATTTTATAATTATAACAGAAAATTGATACACATTTATATTTTAAACATAAATCGTGTTTGCGATATTTTTACGTACCTCTCAAGATTCAAAATCCCGTCAACAATTTACAGCGACTGTAATAAAACCCAAGATTACGAGTCAAAGCCAACTGTATAAAATCTTTTATAATGTAGATTTAGAGCTTGGGAAAAGATCTTCAGGTCAATGTTTCTCAATATTTATTTAAGTCATAAATTCTACTTGAATTAGACTCTTCTTTGACACTTGTTGTGTCAATAATAGGCACGTATATGTGTATGAACTGAACGAGTTTTCCTTTTTCCTTCTCAATTGCAATTCATCTCGCCAGGATAACATGGTAATGTTACCAGTAGGTCAGGTTTTCCTCCATCAGTACACGAGGCTCGTCCTTGCATTGATCATTTTTTTAACAATACCGAAACGCCAAAGTGTGATCCGAATATAAATAATAATTTTCTTTTGTTTTTTTTGTAAAATCCTTCCCCAGATTCATTCATTTCTCTTTGTTGAAATAATTGTGTACAGTTTACAGAAATTATAGGTGGTTCTTTATCTCGATAAAGAGCTTTAGATGATACAGCCTAAATGTAGAAGATATATAAACAGAAGGACTATTTTATAGAATCTCGTAGCTTCTTGACAATCTATTTAATGTTATTACTCTGTATGTTCTTGTCATTTCATGATAAAACAAATTCATTTCTAGATAAATAATACATTAATTTCACGTGTGTTTGTCTCTAGTTTGAGAAACGGTGATCTAAAGTATCGTTGTGTATCTCAGAGAATAAAAGGATATACAATATACATAATGTAGGTTACCTAGACAGTAAAAATGGCTTCGTCTCTTAGTAATTTATTTCAACAAAAAGTTTTGTAGTTTCTGACCTTTTGTAACATATTTGATTACTGAGTTTCCGTACTCTAAAAGCAAAGTAAAAACTATTTACCGCGTATCTAAAATATTAATGACTATAAAGGTAGGAACTTCCTTAACAAAATGCTAATACATATTAGTTGCATGTAGGGGTTTTCGTGCAAGTGAATTATAATACCTACTCTTTACCTGTTCTACTAAGTAAGTAAGGTATTTTACAAAAATACAAAGTTAATCACTAAAAATAAGTAAAGTAGGTACGTAATATTGGTTTATAGTCTTTGGTCTAATGAGGTAGTGTGGTTACAATACCTATTTTTTTTTTTTATCTTTATTTTGAAGGGGGTTTACTCCTAAGTATGAGTACCTATGTAATTATTATACCTAATTTGTTATAGTGTTACCACAGAAATGGTGTAACTAAACAATGTGGTAATTTGCCGTACTCGTATTAAACGTAGCGAAAGATTTTGTCGTTCAAAACTACTTGAGCCTGAAACATCTTTAATATGGTAGTATAAATTTAGGATCCCAGCTGTTTAAGTCATAGTCCCTAGAATCGCTAAGCTATACTCGCAAGAATAACTTCATCAACTCTAGAGGAAACAGGAAATAGGCTTAATAACTCTACTAAATTACCAAACACAAACACAACAAATCTAATAGCAGTGATTTGGCATAAATGTTAGACACGTGTAGGAATTTTGCGACCTTCGGCGTCATGTTTAATCCGTACAAAACTTTAAAATCTTTATGTATGGAAACTTTGTATAAACCTACTATGTATAGCTTGCTGGCCACAATATATGTTTAAGAGTTTTCCTTAATATAATAATATAAGTTCTATCGGATCTCTTTTAGTAGCAAGCGGAAAAGGAAAAAGATTTTGTATTCTTAGTCTGTCACCATACGAACGACATACACGCCATTATTTTGCTGAATTTGCTAGCATTCAAGCATTGCATATTAAGCATTACAATTGTTTATAACTTCGGCGCATATTTCAGTGACTACACAATGTCCGCGCAGTAAACAAACCTCTCTTTTCATTATATTTGCATTATGATTCAATTCAATTCAATTCATTTATTCAATTTACAAATGGTCTTAAATTATAGCTTAAATAAATCTTATAACATAATTATGTGCAATAACATAATTATGTATAGTTTTGAATGCCTGTACTAGGATTAATCCTGTGTTACAGGCGTTTTATGTGCTAATTATATACTTAATAGGTAATTATGTAATTATAACGTTGTCTCTATACACTATTTTTAAATTAATATCTTTAAATAATTTGTCTTATCAAAAGGCAGTATTTAATAAAAAATGTTTACAAAATATTTACGTGATAATCATTACAACTAAGTAGGTATGTTAAATTACGTGTTTTGCTTAAACTAAAGAATGTGCTTACTTACTGTTTTAAATAATTTAATTAATTTTAGATTTATTATAAGTATACTAATAAATCTATGTTACTTGATAATCTATCGAGTTAATATATCTATGTTCAGCTATTTTTCTCGCAGGACATTCAGTATCGCCAGTTTTGTGATCATTAGTTTTCTTAAACCTCGAACATGTTGCACATTTTGAAGAGGTCAAATTGTTCTTGCAATCAGAGATAGTGTGACCTATTTCCCCACAATGGCTGCATGATGGACTTAGTTCGCGGCAGGACTTAGCAGCGTGACCATATTGTTGGCATTTATAACACCTCATGACAAAAGTAAAGTCCTTAACAGGGCAAGAGGTCCAGTTAATAAAAAGTCTTTGCTGTGTAATAAGGGCTTTTCTTATCTGTGCAGAAACTTCGATGACGTAGTTGCATGACATAGTTTCCCGTTTTCCGGATTTGTGACTCAATTTTATCGAGGACAAAAAGGATTCGTAGGTCATAGAAGGAAATTTGTCTTCGATGTTTTGGTCATAAATACATTTGTAGACCTCTTGCTCTGTCATAGTTGTAGGTACTCCTACTACCACAATCCGCGGTTGACGTTTCGAAGGTTCTTCAGCCTGAAGATTCAGCGCACTGCTCAGAACGGCGCTCTTCAGTTTTTCTGCGTCTTTCTTGGACTCTGTATTAATGATAACACCTCCGTTTTTGGTCTTTCTTACTCCCCGCACATGCAGTTTCAGTTGTTCAGGGCTGATAAGTTTCTGAACCATTGCTTTGGTGTCTTCGCTTGTGGTCTTTACGTCGAGAGGATACACGGCTACAGAGCTAAGGTTACTGGGTCGAATAAAATCATTTGTACCCTTTTTTACTACATCAGCAAAAGAAGAGGCTTTGGTTGCAGGACATGATTGTTCAATGGTCTTTTTAAGCCCTGTTAAGTATTCTGAAAGATCTTTATTTTCATTAAGGACTTCAATTTCGAGGGACGACTGTATGACTTTCTGCTTTAAGGACTGGTATATAATTGCCATTTGGGAAGAATTGTGCGTAATTTTTCTGCACAAGGACGATACCTTCAGCTTCTGCTCGGTGTTGAGTTTTCCACTTTCAGTAATGGAACATATCTCATTTAATCAGGTCTCGGTGTAGGTGATCCATTTTTGTATTTCTGCAGTGGACACAATTTCAGGCGCACTGGAGCAAGTAGGGTCATGGGTTGTTTTTACTGGAGTAGTATTATTGCTAGCCATTTTCCCTAGTGATAATTCACTACATAAAGTCTTATTTATTGTTCATTACGCAAAACATTTCACAATACACAGTCTAAATATTAATCTAGGTCACTTTTTTATTACTTATAAATAAATGCATTAGAGCACGTATAAGCACGTCTGTTCGCGACAAAGAGCAAATATGTATTCTGATTCATTTATAAAGCAATGTTTCACATTAAATGAAGTCATTAAAGTTTTTATTTCTAAACAATTTCTACTATACTACGGTACTTACTAAGATAGCCGTATGAGAAAAATATCTTCTGTTCTTATAGAGCGTCTTCTGTTTTTATAGACAGGGGTGAATGTACGGAAGGATAGACATAAAATTACGTCTTAATCCCTAGGAATAAGACACATTTAACATTAGAGATGTTTAACTTGATCTCAAACTGTGAGTGCGACGGTGCAGACATATTGTCTCGGATCTAGCCTTAACTGTTAGGTTAGGTTGTTGAGACAAGCTCCGTAATAATTGGCTGAGTAAGATAGTTGCCCATTACCGGCCATGAGAAAATGTATAAACTCAAAGTTTGTAATTGAACGAAAATAATCCAATTACATTTTAACAGACCCCAAAAGGACGTTCGTCTTAATTCGATTGTATTTTCTTTTAGTTTTCTTCAGAACGCACTAATTTCTTAACCATTTTAATTAAAACTTTTTTTCTATATAATATCCTTTCTTTTTAATTTGCCTGTAGCAAATAAACTTAATGTCTGGTTTTGTATACTTACATATAGTTGCTAATAGCTGTAACAAGTAATACTATAGTTGTAGCTGTGTAAAGTCAAACTTTGAAATTGATCGCATAGAATTTTATTGAAATTGGTACATATTTAATTAGGTTTTTGTGTCATAAAACATGCATACAATTGCATAATAAGTGATCCATGTTAATTCTTTAATGAATATTAAGACAGTGTCTGAATATTTTTTAATAATATACTCAATGTCTTAATGCTCGAAGCCTTTCCTAGTAGACAGAGCAAGAAAGAACAAAGTAATGATTTTGTTTCAGCTGCGTAATTAGGTAAACTTTTAAAATTTAATGATTTGTGTAATTAACATATTAATAATTTGTTTTAATTAGCCTGATTGTCAGCATTAATAGACTCTAAATCTAAATAATAGACATGAATGGTAATCTCCAAGTAATTTATTTTTTTAATTAGTACGAGTATAACATAATTTCAATTAAAAC
This sequence comes from Schrankia costaestrigalis, assembly GCA_905475405.1. NCBI lineage: Eukaryota > Metazoa > Arthropoda > Insecta > Lepidoptera > Erebidae > Schrankia > Schrankia costaestrigalis. Next base: position 7,468,142 of record FR997843.1, on the reverse strand, counting down.
TATGGCCCCGTCTATAGCTGTTTTTAATACTACAATTATTAACCTAAATAGATAGATGTCACATAATAATGCTGACGTCATAATAGTTGTTTCAACAACGCAACTAAAGAGGTTTCATTATCAGAGCAAGGTGTCGTCGGCTATTAACTTGTTTTAGGAGCGCTTCGGATGGTTTTGAAGATAGTTGATGCCTTTAGGTTAACGTCTGTATTACCAGAAAAAGCCGTTTCGCTCTTATTTCAAATTTCTTTATTTAGCAACTTTGCTATTTTTAAGAAAATAATGTTGTAGAATTTTTAGTCGAACATGAAGCCAAAAACGGGCCATACAATACGGGTTTTATACTGAATATGAATCACATCCAATAATAATTATTCCATGTTGAGATTTTAAAGTTGTCATATTGTAAACTATTGACATAATAAGCTGTTGACATTGTGAAGTGTTGTGATTTTGAATCGTTGGTCTTACGGTGTTGATGTTTTAATTGTAGGTATTATGACTGTTGATATTCAGTATTTAACCGTATAAATACTACAATTATTATAGTTTATCTTTTAAAACCTATGTAGATCAATATAAGACTTATTCAAATTGGGCATTCTATTCAATAAGAGTTTAAAAACATTATGAAACATAATTTACACTATTGATAGGAACGGATAGGGTCCGCAAGTTTTATATTTATATGTACTTACTAAAAAGAAAAAAAATAGATTTATACAAAATAATCACTAGCTAAATAGTCATGTTTTCCATTTAGGCATTCACTAAAAACTTTCGTAAATAGTTAAAGTACCTAAAGGTAATTCCGAATTAGCATTAATCTTTGTGCCCTATTTACATGACAATAATATATTACTTACATTGTTATTTATTCGTAAAGAAACATTATTTATTCTTCAAGGACCGTTACTGCCAATGCCCTGTACGTATTAGCTCTGCAAAATTTATTTTGGCTGAGGCCCAATAACGAATTCTTGATTTTACTTGTATTATCAATGAGTTAGTATTATACTTATTCATTCTTATCAATAGTTTTTAGGTTTTTAGCAAGCCAGTATTCTATATGGGTCATTCTAAGTTAAGAGGTAATTCATTGTATGAAATGGCGGCACGGGTTTTTTTTATATATTTTTACTTAAGTATATATTTTTTTTATGTAAACTGCTACGTTGAAAACGTTTACAAAGTGGCCAGTCAATTTGTTGGTTTTATCTCGTTTTATAAGTGACCAGGGGAAATACTCAATACAGGGGAGAGACAAGGTGTACAGGGGAGGATACTTTATGAACAGGGAAGAGATAAACAAGGTTATTTTTAAGAATCATCTTTAATTATTTCATTATAAATTATTTATAATCAGACTAACAATACTATTTTAAATAACAGTATTAAACTTTGCTTATGCTAAAACTAAACTGGCGGACAAAAAAATCGACTCACTTCATACTTTCTCATTAAAAGTGCCCTAATTTTAAAATTACTTAAATTATTTCAGTTCTAGGCCTAACCTTAAAAAAGAGCCATTATTGCAGTGTTAACTCTTGAATAACCTAACAGTGGTCTAAGAACGTTAACTGTATAATTTTATACTCGTTTACTCAATTCATTTCATGCGACTTCAGAGGGGTATTAAAGGCCATCCCATCCCTATGAGCTTTATCAGTTAACCGTGAAATGTCAACAGGTTCACATCTCCAGAATTTTAAAGCAATAAAACTTCCCAGCAATGGACACAAGACCAGAAGTAGCGACTCAAGCAGTTACCCTGTTGGTCCTGGTGTGTTGTTGCATGAGTCTACGTCAAGTGCCTCGTACTCTGAATATAAGCCAGTCAGTGGTGTCAAAAATAAACCAAAGGTACCAGGAGACTGGTGGCTTTGATCAGAGAAGAGGTTCAGGTACAATAGGATCCACTTCAGAAAGAGACAATCTTTTTATCGTTAGTACTTAACTGCGAAATCGTTCACTCGACGGGGTTCAAATTCAACGGAACTCCGATTAACGCGTGGAGTAGCTGTCAGTTCTCGGACTGTGAGAAGTAGACTCAAGTTAGCTACCCTGATTCCAAAAAGATCAGCAACAGGTTCCAAATTGACTCCAGCGCATCGAGCAGCTCGTATTCGTTTTGCGAGAGAACACGTCGATTGGACAGAAGATCAGTGGCGCTTTGTTCTCTTCTCCGATGAAAGCAGAGTATGTCTGCATCGTAGTGACAGAAGAAGAAGAGTGTATAGAAGGCCAGGAGTGATACGCACAATGCGTTGCGTATGGAGGTGGTTCCTGCATGGTGTGACGAAAAAACTGACTTGGTTATCATTGAAACAGGCCGCCATGTAAGAGGATTGACTGCAGATCGGTACATTGAAGAAATCCTGGGGGACCACATCGTTCTATATGTTGGTTTTGTTGGTGACAACTTTGTCGTAATCTTAAGTACCAAATCCAAAGTACCAAATTGAAAATGACGACATAACTTAAGAGTCACAGAATCAGCTCGAACTTTTTAATATAAGGCTTTTGGGTGCGAATACCCAACTGGTAACTTCGTGAACCTTTAGTTTTGTCTTTATACCTTCAGTTGATCCAAATTTTTCTGTTATGTCTGCATCATTTTCTGTAAAAAAACGTAGTATTGTATTGTAAAGCAATGATGCATAACGCCAAGTAAAGGCGTAGAGAAAACTAGAAGTATTAATGGAAACGCGTTAAAATTTATCTCCCCTGGCTATTAAGTATCTCCCCTGCCATCAAAAGAGCCAGGGGAAATACGCCAGGGGAGATATATTTTCGACAGAAATCTAAAATAGTCGTTACAGTATTTCGCGCACGTGATTCACACACAAACGTAACAATGTATACACTATTCGAAGTAAATTTTTAAGTATATGTTGGTATTTTAACAAAAAATAGCATTGGAAAACTTACCAGAGGAAAGACTGCATTCACTAAACATTTCTGCACCCAGCGAGTGACGTGATCGAAATGGCCAGCAATAAGGCGGCGCAGTTGCTTAAGCGCAGCTTGCTAGTAACTTCACGTTACACACTATGCATTCATGGTCACAACTTCTACAGGCTAGGAAAGCAGAACTGATTTTTGAACGAAAACAAAAGACCAGGGGACGAGACACGAAACACGGTGGACAAATTTCGGTGTTCATATTTTTTTTTAAGAATTGGAATAAAAGCACTTTTACTTGTAGGATACTATTACTAAGTTTACTGTCCTTGTAAAATTAAAGAATTTAAATTAATTATTGAATTTTAATACATTCATATTTACTGATTTACAAGTAAAATCGGTTGGGGGACAGACCAGGGGAGAGATATTTTTCACATATTAGAGCTTATTGTGACTAAATTACGTACATTTTTGCAATAAGTTTTAGTGACCACGTAGGAAGCATTTAGTTCTAAGTAATAAATAGGTTATTTATAAAGTTTATTGAAAAAAAAGATATTTTATTGTCGTTGCCGTCGAAAGTACTTCTTAACTTAGAATAACCCATATATTAACTTAAAAAAGAAGTCAATGTAAGTACTTTTGGTTTTTGTAACAAATTTCTTAACTTGACCGCTGGTAGTTAATTAATTTTTTTTTTATTAGTATTGTTTACATAAAAGACATACGTTTAAAAGTTGATTTACATACAAATTGTGGTTAAAACACCTCCAGAAGTAGTCAAAACTGACAGACCTTATTTCGGAACTTTTATGAACAACGCGGAGGCGGGTATAATGATATTTTTGTGGCAAATTCGAAATATATCAACGATCAATCAAAAACACTACCACGATACCTACTGTGGTAATAATGTCACGGTATTTTATTGTGCAAAAGCCACAGATAAAAAAAAATCCAATCGTAGGTATTCTATGTAAAGCAGATAAATGAGTCTGACACACGAGAGTATACACATTAACTCTTAGCACGCAGAACGTAGCATAATATAGATACTAAGAATAAATTACAAAATAATAATAATACATACATAATAATATGTATTTAGAGCAATATTGCTTTCATCTATACACGTAAAGAATTGGCAAAGTTCTCATGAAACACATAAAAACGTAATAGACGCCATAAAGGTTATTTTAAACTTTATTGGCTATTCGGTAGCACGCAATTTGATTACTCGCTTTTTAGCAGAACAAAGACAAACAAATCTTTCATTAAAATATTTCGTAAAAGTGCATTGTTTTAATTACTAAATACATACGATATAATAAATATACATACTAAATACATACATTCAATATAATAAATACACTACAAAAACAATGGCGTTGTTTTATTGGATAATAAAATGTCAAATTTGACATAAATGACGTTTGGACTGAAATGACACGAGATTAATATTGCAGTAAAGAATAAAATTTACGAGAATATGGAGGGAATTTGACTGGACGCCATGACGAGAGGTTGAGCTGTCATTTATATATTTTTTACAAATTGATTTTTCGAAGATTTTGTGATGCAGAAGAGATGCAGTTTTGTTTTGCAAGTTCGTCGTCAGTAAATTAATATGAATAAATATGCAAGTGATTGGTGAATAACTGGTGGCATTGTGGTCCTGCTGTTCCTGTCTCCATTTTACGCGTTCCCGTCAAGTTCTCAAGAAAGACAATGAAAAGTGAAGCATCGACTTTTTAATGTTATTTTTTATGTTACTTTTACACTTACTTTTACTTATTACTGAATGTAATATCTCTCACTTGACACTGGCAAAATATGTAACTATGTTCATGAGGCCATTAATAAATAAATACAATATATACGAGAATATGCCGCGTCTCATATTAGCGGTATGACCGGTATTATGGATAATAGATATTTGCATTATATTCTCAAGCATAGCATTCCAAAGCTAGACATGGCTTGCACTATAAACGAGCACTGCGCAAACATTATGACCCGAACACGCTTTGTTTTTTTTTTATTGTGATGATCTCATTTTGGTATGTACTTACCTACTATGTAAATTATTCTTTTTTAGCTAACAAATGTGTGGATTCTAAAGGTTTTAAAGGAGTTCCATCACTAATCAAACATCGACTTAGATTTCGCAAAGATTTGCTAGTCGAATATGCTTTACTCCATGAACGTACTCGTGCTAGATAAAGTAATCTAAAATTCCTATTGTTATTTTCTGATTTTTCGATCGAATTCCACCGACTTTTGGTCAAACGATTTTCCCTTTAACTTGTAGCAATAGTCTGGCTCAGACAGTCTATGTTGTTGGAACGGTCAGCTACAAAGAAATCTCCTCACCTTCTTTTAAAATATAAAAGCGCGTCAAAGGGGTGAGATTTCCTTGCAGCTGACTGAAAGCTCGAAGATTTTAAAAAGTAACAGTCATGTAAATATTGAACAAATACTCCATGATTATAGAAGTGTATTTAAATTAAGTTTACTGTTTAGTATTATAGGTCGTGAGAACGGGAAATCGTATAGTTAAACTCGCTTTGTTTGTCAACACGACTGAAACTCGCGCATGTTTGGTATACGTAATGCATTTTCAAACACGTGTACTACATGACGAGATGTGTATCAAGTTAATAGTTAAAGTATATACTTTACATGTGTCCCTATAACCCTAGACGGAACCAGTCATAGTAGCATCTTGACACTATTCAGTTATCGAAATTAGTCTACTTGCAAGCTATTCTGGATACTTATTAGTTTTTATCTTAAAAGTCTCTTTAAGAGGAGGTGATTACTGGTTATTGTAAATCCTTATAGTAGGTAGGTATATATTTTTTTCAACTTATTAGATTTTACAGAAAATAAAATTGTGTTACTTACTTACTTAAAAGAATAAATTAGTTCGTTTCCTAAATCACTTTATTTTGTTTAAATTTATAGTTTATTATCCTTTAAAACTTCTAAAATAATGGTATGCATAATATTCGTCTAATGACCATTTTATCGTATAAGTGACCCCTAAGCAAAAGGACATTGGATGGTACGAAATGACGTTTAAAACCAGGTGCTCTCTACTCTAGACTTGAAACAAGCTAGCTTTGTTTATTAAATATGCAGTTTCAAATCAATAGATATCAGAGACATCAACCAATTAAGACTCTTATACTGATTTCCGAATTACTAAACCCAGAATAACGTTACCACGAAAACATGCAATCACAAATAACGTTACCGCGAAAACATGCAATCACGAATTTTCATTCTGGCAAAGTCATCGTTCTAACCTAACCTAATCTTTCAACAATGTAAAAAACTCTAACACCTAACAATTATTGATCTTTTTAATTTAGGCAATGTAAAAAATAAGAAAAAATGCGCACGTCGAGGGAATAGGATAAATGTTACAATATCAAGGCCTATTTATTTAGGTAGGAGTTAAAAACGAGTAAGGCCTACCTTACACGTTTTTAAAATATGCGAAAGTGAGAAAACCTGTCACAAAAGATAATATTACAAACAATTATATTTATCTACCTCGCGACATGACATAATCAACCACGTGTATGGAAAGTACTAAAACACGTGTGTGGGTGTGATAAAACTGTATTGAGTTCATTCACGACGACAGACGACGTATTATAGTTAAATAGACTAATGTATAAAGTTCTCAACTGTTATCATACTGCGAATCTTTGTTAAGGAACTTGACATGATCATAACAGCCCATCAATGTTGCACTGCAGGGATGGGCCTCCTCCCCTGACGGGGGGATATTTGGCCTACTAATACCACGCTGGCCAGACGGATTGGTACAGGGTTTAATTTCAAGTTTTCCTTCTTTTTATTTCGTTAAGATTGTAGTCCCTTAGTCGGTTTTTACGACACCCATGGGACGAGATGGGGTGGTGACTTATTGTATTCTTACTCCGTCACCACACGGAGATAAGGAACCTGACATAAGTATAAGTATGAGGATCTAATGGTGATAACTAATTAGTATGTTAATTCTGATTATAAATCAATAGATCATCACCTAAATCGTCATCGTATAAGGTTTTCTGTAACAAGCCTTGGCAGTATGATATTTCCATAAAAAAATAGTTCTTCGATGTAACGAAACATCGCAATAACAAGCCATCGATTGAACAATGCTTCGCAGTAGGTATATAAGTAGACGACGTTGAAACTTGGTTCCATCTATACTATATAATAAAACTGTAGAGAGATCAATTCTGTACATTGAATATATGTTAAAAATTAATATTGGAGGATGAATGGTGATCGATACTAATGCCAAAAATGCAATCAATAAATTTTTTGTCTGTCTGTCTGTCTGTCTGTCTGTCTGTCTATCTGTATGTGCACGCATGGGTCAAAAACTACTGAAGGCATTTTAACCAAACTTGGTACAATTGTAGTCCATACTCCCGGGCAGGTTATAGGCTGTATAACATAACGCTAAGACACATAGGAGCTGAGCAGTGACGAAATATTTGAAGCAAGTCGGTTGAAAAAACGCGCGTTCGAGCTCTTATCATCGCATACGTTGATCATACGCCAAAAATATGTATTACAAAAATAATGGTCTTCAAAAGATGTACAAAAAAGTCCTTAATAGTATATATCTATCTTTTATATATTAGCCACAATAACGTGTTTAATCGTTAGGGTTTTCTTCAAAGTGTATTAAATACATAAATATATTGTAATTTGCATAGACATATCTTTTTCAAACTCCCATATTTCAAAAGTACACTTTAATATATTATTCATAAAAAAAAAAAAATAGAAATCGGTTTTTAAACACACAAGATATAGATGAAAGAAAATTTCCAAATGTCGCTGCGCCAGTATGAGTACGGCTGTACGGTTGATTTTTGTTTAACGTCCGAAACGGCCAACCGGTACATCTATATAATTTCATTCACATTGACTCTTAATGCGAACGGACTTGGTTCTTATTGACTCTTCTCGGAATAAGCGCACTTTAGATATTAAAATACATAGATACGTAGTTTTTAGGTATTAGTTTTAAAGCAGGTAATCTATCTATCTTCTATCTATACTATAATAAAACTGTAGAGGTCGAAATGTCTGTTCTCTTCGAAAATTCAGATAAAAATTATCTATAAAATCTAGAAAAAAGTCAAAAAGCAATAACACTACACACTTACAATTTTTAGAATTAATGTCTATCTGTCTGTCTGTCTGTTTGTTACCGCACATCTTTAAAACGAATTAAAATATAATCTTAAGACCAATACATTGTATTGTAGCCTTTCTTATTAGGCTTAAACTGAGGTATGTTTCATCAAAATCGGATAATATAGTCGATTCTAAGTTTAGTCAAATATTTTTTGCTAGATAGTAAAAAGGTGTTAGGTACAATAATTTATTTCAGCATTTTTTTTACAAAAGACAAATCCTACACTAGCCTTTAAAAATATCAATTTAACGGACACAAAGAACATCCAGACTAAGGACAATAGTTTGTGTATCACAATTGTCCTCCATGGGAATCGAACCCGCGAACTCATGCACGCCAGCCATGTAATGCGACCGCCGCGCCACCGAGGCAGGTAATTCTGCCGCACCATAACGTGGCGTGCAAATGTATTCATTCATAATTAATTAGCGATTATCCGTGTGGTGACGGAGTAAGAATACAATATGTCACCTCCGCATCTCATCCCATGGGTGGCGTAAAACCGACTAAGGCACAATCGGTGAATATTATCTTTACGAAATAAAAATGAAGGAAAACTTGAAATTAAACCATATACCAATCCGACTGGCCAGCGTAGTATTAGTAGGCCAAGTATCCCTCCGTCACGGGAGGAGGCGCGTCCTTGCAGTGGGACATTAATGGGCTGTCATTTATTTTAACTTACAAATTTGACAACAGATGGCATTGTGCCTGTGACGTCATTTTCAGTATCGCGGTGTTAAGATTTTCCTTGAAAGAATGACGTTCGCTCATGTCTTTCAGCATAAGTTTAGACGCAGTCTTCATAGATCTGTCTTTGTAAAGGTCTGTTTTTGAAAAGGTTTTGGTTCGTTCGTTAATTTAACAATTCGTTTGTAGGTATATCTGTTTGTTATAAGGTTTAAAAAACGATTTTTCAGTATTAAATCGAATTGCGAAGTAAAGTAAGTAACATCCGCCACGCGAACGAAGTCGCGGGCACAGCAGCTAGTTTTAAAAATAATAAAACAAAAACTACAACATCATGACCAAATTCTTATTTTTGTCTCTTCTTAAAACTTACTTTTTTGTTTGTATGTTGCGAGTTGCGACGTAATAATTAATTATTTTACAAAATTATTGAATCATTGAATCGAATGATATTAATTAACGTACTTAATTAAATTACTCTAATTACACTTACGAGCAATGAACTTTAATAAAGGTTTAAAACACTCATAAAATTAATAACAATGAGCATAAAATTACGTTAGAAGAACACTGTACTAAAGCCCGATTTACACATTGACAACTACAGTAGCGAGTTACGTAGTAAGTTGTTGATTAAGTTGATTTAAATAACTCAACTTAATCAACAACTTACTACTATACTCGCTACTGTACTTGTCGATGTGTAAATCGGCCCTTAAGTAAAATTTTTGCTAAGAACGTGAACAAAATAGTTGTCGTCTTGCACAAGTCGTTTGAACACGGCCGGATTCTATTGTAACCTTGATCAAGCAGATCAACAAGTTATGTTAGGCAACTTTAACTTGTTTACTTTATATGGGAAGCATTCGTAGTCCGGTTCAATTGGTTGAACTTAGCTAATTGACCGATACGATTTGTGATCAGCTTTATTATGTGCTCTGTACCTGGATTTAGTGGATATGATTAGCATGACTATGTATTCAATCTATTCAATTTTATATTCCTCACACTTTCAGACAACGCCATTTAGTCCCAAACTAAGCAGAGCTTGTACTATGGGGACAAGACAACGAATATACATACATTGATACTTTTTTTTTGTAAATACGTACATTATACATAGAAAACACCCAGACCAATGCAAACGATCATTTTGATCCACACAAAGATTTGCATTGAGCGGGAATCGAACCCGAGACCTCTGCGTAGAAGTCATGTTATATACAACCACTACGCCCCAGAGGTCGTCGTCCACACTTTGCCTTCGTCAGCATGACGAACTATCGAAGCAAAGTCAAAGGCAGGCTTTATGTTCATTATAATTGCCCTAATTGTATTAAAGTGCATAACAAGAAAGAAAGCTTCTCCAACTCCTCCTTTTTTAGTTTGATTGGGACAAGAGGTTTATACTTTACATCGGGAGCCTCCGTTGCTTGTTTTTAATGAAATATTGCTATTTATTTACAACGGCCAAATATAGGTGACACAGTATCGGAAAAATGAGTAGAATTACATATAAAAAAATGGGGCAGAGAAAAGGGAGATTTCTGTATTAAGGACACGATGATTGAAAGAAGCTTAGCCCAGAGAAAATGCTAAAATGTACATTATCAATTTTTAGGAGAAAATGGAAAAAAATATCCCTCATTACGTAGAAGAGAAAGAAGCTTAACGTGTTACACGGTCACATTATCTAGAGACCTGGCTGGAACGCGTCCCGTTCTCCTTTCAACCCCCGCGCTCGCCGCGGGCGCATCAATGATTCGTCCGACGCAACATGACGTCATCAACGCCAGGTCTCGAGATAATGTGACAGGGTAGCAAGGCTCGGAACCGGTTTAAAAAATACCGCTTGATACAGGTTTATTTCGGTTTTCCTCCGAACTTTTCTTATGAACGTAAACGTTTTAAGAACTATATTTTTACCTAAATTAACCGGTTTATTTGACGAACGGCATGTCGTTAAACGCGTTGCAACTTGTCGCACAGCGCGCGGCATTTGTTTAGGTATAGTGTGTCCGTATTAACCGGTTTTTATTGCTCTAAACCGTTTAATCCGATAAAACCTTTATTTAAATACTGTTCTAAATATCGGTTTAAATAAAACGGTTTAGCGAACGAAACCGAATGTAAAGGTTTTGCCGTCAAGTACATACTTAATAACGGTTTGAAAATTTAACCGGTATCCGAGCCCTGCCGGGTAGTAAGCAAAAAGTACATAATACATGCCATACAAATAACAATAACTTAATAACATTGGATTAGTAGAGTAAATACGTAACATCAGCAGGTACATTACAATTAATCAACAATTGCTTTGTCATGCATAACTTTCATATCAAATGAACATGAAATTGCACCTGTGACATTATGACGAATACGTTTTTTGTAACTCTTTGTGAGTAATGTGCGTTTTTATTTTGTATACCTACCTACCTACTTAAAATGCAGGCAAGCTAATATTATTGTTTACTCAATAAATCGTTGATACTTTGTATCTTTTAAAATATTGTCTATAATGTGCAACACGGTGATAAGGGTATTAAATTAAGAGAGTTAAAAGTAGGTAATAAAATATTTGTAGGAAATATTCACTTACTTATATTTTTTGCACGAGCTTGATTTCATTTAAATATTACGATACTGTCCCTTCTTTCATTTTTTTATAATACATATTATTATATCTTTTTTTACCCTATTACAAATTGTATTAGGTACACACCGGGGTGCTATAATAATGTTTGTGTTTCTTCGTCAATTAAGTACTTACCTAAATATCTTCATTCCACACTATCACAGTTATGATAAAATCTTATTAGCAATCGCGATAATGAATTAATATGATTTCTTGCTTTTCGACATAAAGTAGTGATTAATTCAATGAACTTTGCTTTAATCAAATGAAGCAAGAATTGTCTCGGGGATAAGTTCAAACAGATAAAGTGATAAAATATTGAGTTTTTTCTAGTTCATAATGTTACCACTTTTTATTGTTATAACTTTAAATCCCAATGCTTTAAATTCTTAAGTCACCGTTATTTGAACTCGGAACTCTTAACAAATAAAAAATAAAAATAGAGAACGGAACAGATTTCATTCGGCAAGACTGTCGCAGACCTATCGGAAAATATACAAAAAAGGTGACGTTTTACTACGAAAACTTCCATCCATACGGAAATCGCACTAATCAAGGACAAATTGAGTAGGTAAGTGTACAGCTATTAATTTGAAACGTTTACATTTACATGACTAAAGATTACATGCCTACCTACTTACATGTAATATGTAAAACATTAGGTATTTATTCAAGTTTAATAATGTTAAAAAGAAGGTAAAGATAATATAGTATTAAATTCAAGTTTATATCTCGTTAAACTTTAAGAAGTCTGTCATTATAATATTATTTAAGCAAAATATAAATCAAATAAGAAATTTCCTAAATAACGTCAAATCTTGTAAGATCCTTATTAAATTTTTGGTAATATATTATTTGATTGGTAACGAGCACTTTACACAAAAGAACACTAAACATTGCCAATTCTGTCTGATTATTATAGACTTACCTACTAGATAGATCTAGCATTAATTATGCTAGATTTTATCCATTATGCTGCATAAAGGATAAAAACACAAAAGTTAAATACACATAATAATCAAGAACTTACCACAAACGCGCAGTTCAAAGCAACAAGTTCACGGTCAAAATACAAGAACTGCAAACTGATCACAAATCCAAGTAATGGTAACTTTGCAAACACTAGTTTCACACGCGGTTAGGTAACTAAAAGGTTCAAATTTAAAAACTAATACACATTCGCGCCCGGAACCAATTACTAAAGTTCAAATATGAAGGAAATTTCATTCGAAATGAGGTTAAAACTTTCGCGATATTTGCCGGATAGGTTATGTTATTGTTATGATAACGGGGAAACGTCAACACGATCCGCACGCCGCGATATTACTGAACAAAAACGAACGAACGAAGCGAATTGCGATCCGCAAAACAGTTACGAATCACGCACGATACGAGACGAGAAAGAGACAGAGCAACGGGACGCGATTCCGTCCGTAGCACACGGACGTTCCGTGTCGTCAAACATTTTGTGTGCAGCTCATTATAGTGACAAAATTATGAACCAGTTAATGATCTCGTTTATGCATAAAGTTAAGCTAAACAATATTAGTTTCAATAGCATTGAACTAGTTTTGTATGTACTAAAATTTGTCAAAACTATTTTATGCATTCCCACTAGGTATTGTTCTAAAAAGGTGCCGTGGTAGATCTATATATTTTTGTATACACAACTTTCGTCACTAGGATAAGTACTTACATAAAACCGATAAAGAACTCCTGTAGTGATTACAGACAAATTAAATAATGACAATAAACTAATTACGAATATATTTATTTGATATTGCTACTTATATAAATCAGTCGTTGTACGTAGGTGCTTATGTTTCTCTTATTTTCAGGAATGTAGGTTAACTTAGGTGAAATAGTTATTCATATAATGTATGTTAAGCCTGAAGCGTAGACTTAGTCCATTACTCATTAATAGTAACGGACTAAAAAAAGTCACTAAGTATCTATATTTAATTCGGTTTTACAGTTTCTGAATTTAAAAAAAAGAAAGAAACGTAAGTAAAATTATCACAATAACTACCAGAAAAAAATTAACATAAAAAACTGAGTGAATTCAATACAAATACAATAATCAATTAACTGCCTCGGTGACGATGACGCGACGGTTGCGGGAGCGGCTGCCGTATTAGAGTTCGCGACTTTGATTCACACGCAGGGCAAAACTTTGTATGATTGATTTTGGATTTATCTTGAGTCTGAATGATCTTTGTGTCTGTTAACTTGATGTTTGTAAAATTTCCCCGCGACACATACCTACCTAGAGCGGGAGTTATCTTTAAAATAAATTAGACAAGCTTAATCAAAACTGACCGAGTTGTTTGGATGTAATATTGTCAATTTTGCCAATGGAACGAGAAAGAATGGGATATATACGTAAGTATTTACGTTAACGCGTTGTTTACATAAATAAGTACTTTTGGTCTCGTGACACGTCCGCGTCTCTGCATATCGGTCCATATGCAAAATGATCCCGGTCCGTCCGCGTCACTACATATAGGGCCAAATTTCCCGCGCTCATTCAATTGGTAATATTTCACGTTTCATTCACTAAATGCACTATGGTTTGATGCTAATTATTTAAATAGTTCGTAATCTATCGGTCAAATAAATATTTACTGTGGCAATTTACAAAAAAAAATATTTTAAAGAAATGAAACAAGTGCAGGTGTTTATTCTGCGTGATTCGCGGGTTTTTGTGAGTGAATTGTAATAACGGAGTATTTTGTTTCAATTGTGTAAATAAAGTGATTTATTATCTCAAGTAGTGTTAAATGTTACTAAAGTGTTGTCTTGTGTTAATAAGTAAATAATTTAAAATGTTTTATTGTCGAAATGTGTAAAGTGTGTGTTTTTGAGAATAAAGTGTTGACGCCCGGGGCCATTTTGGTTACTGTTTTTGAATTTGCTAATAACAAACAGCTCCTGGCAAGAAATGTATGTATTTTATTTCTTCATTTATTCATTATTTTATCGCTATATAACATGACAATAAGTGCTACTCGTTTCATAACATATAATTATAGTTTTCATTCATAAATTTTCATTTATTGAGACGGGTATTTTTCTCATAAAAAACGCATAAACAGTTGGACATGTAGGGGTGTGGGTCAAAATTTGGTCGGACGCTCAAAAGGTTAAATTAAATACTAAGTACATATATTTTTTTATTTGGTTTCTTTTTCTATGTCTATTTTATTGTTGTGAATTACGTGATTTAAGTGTAAAAGTCCTTCGTGCAAAAACTCGCTCATCTTCCATCGTATTCGGTTTAGTAGTTTTCGAGATAAGCACCTGTTTTTAACGCAACTGTTGACCAAATAATTAAAGACCTATTCATGTGTTTCCATATTTGTTATCCATAGATTGCGTAGTTTACAGATACTTACCTACATAAATATAATACATATTTAATATTATAAAGTTTTAATAAGGGATAAATCGAGTAGTAGTAACACACATTATGTAGCTATTCTATCCTAGCCCCTTACTCATAAAAGCCTCTTAAATTTAAGTCAATTGATTAGCTTAAATTCTTACGGTTTTGTTTGGTACATATAAGGTTGGTTTTACGTACTAATAAAAATCTTGGTAAACAGTGATTAAATTTAAGAGGCTTTTTTGAGTAAGGGTGTAAGTATACTACATTATTATGTATTTAATGATGTTCAGCTACTTTTGGAATACTAGTGTTCAGCTACTTTTGGAATAACTAGTGTTCAGTTACTTTTCAAAATACTAGGGTTGAGCTAATTTTAGGAATAACCGTGTTCAGCGTGTTGTGGTCGTTTTGTATGTAAAGCTTATTTTGTACTCTTGTTGCGACACTGACCTATGACATTTTCAGTGTTCAGCAGTTTTGGAATTTAAAATGTGTTCAGCGACTTTTGGGGCTGACTGTACATACTGTACAGTTGACATAGGTCATAAAATTGTCATGTACACTCAAGGAATTTAATTGTTTAGCAATTTGCTTAATTTTGAAATCGGTCAGGTTACTATGAGTAGCATTCGCTGTTCTGATTGGTTCAATGCATTGTATTGATAATACTGTCAAAATTTTATTTTTTACTCTTTGGACAGAATGGTGGAAGTTTGTAAACAAAGAAGTTTGAAGTGCAATTCATACTTATTGGTTATATTTTATATTATGTCAATTTTGAGGTGTAATATCTTTCAAATTCGCTAGGATTATTTTGGTATATAATACGACTAAATTACGTAGGTTGTGTACCTGCTAAACAATTAAATTCCTTGACCGTACACACAGCAACACATCAAGTTAAACATTTTCATTTGAAATTGTGTCTTATTTCAAGGTATTAAGGTACATGAGTGTCTAGGTTGATTAGTTGCTGTGTGTAATATACACAAGCGCCTGATATTAACGTCATCTTGCGATTCCCGTAGTACTACAAGCTATATAATTTTTTTTTTATTTTTTTTTTTATTTATTCATAGCATACATATTCGTACTTTACAACATTGTCTATAATATGATATTTCACAATAATAAGCAATTAATTTTAAGATGACAAAGTGTGTCGCAACTAGTGCCCTAGCTAAGCTGTCGAAAGACAACTTGTGTTAAGGATACTAGCCCCAACCCCACAAAACTAAATTTAAATATTTGTGACAATGTACAGCAAACTTCAACAATTACTGATCATGCTATATAAACCTATAGAAAATACCTAAAATAATAGAAACTTATACAATATTAATGTGATTAAACTAGTAAGTAAAGAAATATATTACCTAAATTGTGTGTAAGTAAGTATGTAATATGTCCAAAGTGAGTATATGTAGGTATGTTGTATATCAAAGAGTGACTGTGATTTTAATAGAATGTGATTTATCTGTGGGAGAGTGTATGTATATATGGAGGATTGTGTATATATATATATAGTAGTGTGTGTGTGTGTGTGTGTGTGTGTGTATGTGTGTGTGTGCGTGTGTGTGCCTGTGTGTGTATGTCGGAGAGTGTTGTATTTATATGTGAAAGGGAGAACGAGGGATATTTTAGTGTGGTTTTTAATAAAAATTAAAAAAATGGTTTTTCCTTATAATGGAATATACCTTTACTAGTCAAAAATGTGGAAAGTACTCCATTTCCAAGTGAATATTCACACCGAATTGTAGGAGTCGCTCAGTATTATCATAGTTACATTTAAGCAACCAGTTTGATAAAATACGTTTTAGGGAGTCAGATGGTAGTGAGTACAAATCCAATACTCTATTGAGAGTATTGTACAAGTGGGGACCTTGAAAACATATGAATCTCTTTGTTAATGCTAGCTTACATTTGTGTTGTTGACAGACTCTATCTTTGCGTCGCTTTGTTGTTTCCTCAAACGGTGTGATCCGATGCTGGAAAACAACAGCATTCAGGAGGAATAGCTGTCTGACCGTTAACACCTCACACTCCTTATACAATTGTTCTGTAGGGAAAAGAATAGGACGAAATGTACTGACTTTCAAAATTGCTCGTTGGGCTCTTTCAAGCTGTATTATTACCGTCTTTGGGGTACCGCCCCACGCACAAATGCAATATGATAGAACAGATTGACACAGAGAAAGGTATACTTTTCTAATAATATGTTTCTCAGCAACATGACGTAGGGTTTTAAATACGAATATTAACTTCCTCATTCTTGAAGTCAATGTGTTAATGTGTGCCGTAAAACTGAGTTTGTTATCAAGTATCACCCCAAGATATTTAATATTATTTGTGCGTTCGAGGCTTGGGCAGTAACAGGTAGATTGTCTGGGGCAGGTGTGAGCTAGTAGAGAGAAGGAGTCCGGTGGTTGCATGGTTTGACGTAAGGAAAAGGTAAGCACTTTCGTCTTATCCGTGTTTAAAGTTAGTAGGTGAGTATTCAACCAATGCATAACTATATCTAGGCCCTCCTGTGCCACAGTAAAAGTTTCCTGCCATGTATTGCCCAAAAAGGTAAGCACAGCGTCATCGGCAAAGGCTGTAATCTTGCCACTTGTGAGGTTTAGTTCGCACAGCTGGTTTATATATACCAAAAATAGCGTGGGACCGATCACACTACCCTGTGGCACACCAAAGGTGACAGGAAGTTCAGCGCTTAGATAATTATCTACCTTTACGACCTGAGTCCTATTCGTAAGATAATCTCTGAAGATTTTCAAGGGAAGGCCACGTACTCCGATTTGCTCAAGTTTTAATATAAGGTGGGGAATAGAAACCGTGTCAAATGCTTTTTTAAGGTCCAAAAACACTGACAAAACCTTTTGTTTATTCTCTACGTTCTTCACTATATGGTTCGTTAACTCAAGGACTGCATTATTAGTAGAAATATTTTGCCTAAAACCAAACTGGTTAGAAGATAACAAAAGTTTATCTTCAAGGTATTTAACGAGTCTTTTGTTAAGAATTCTTTCTAAAATTTTGGAGATTGAGGGAAGCACAGCTATAGGACGGTAATTGCTTACACAGTTTCTATCCCCACTCTTATATATAGGGTGTATCACGGCCCTCTTCAAGCAAGTAGGAAAGACACCATCTCTGAGACAGAGATTAAAGAGGAAAGTTAAAGGCGGGACAAGAAGTACTTTATGTCGCTTTAGTATCTTTGCCGAAATGTTATCCCAGCCCACCGCCGTATCCGTTTTCAAAGACATTAACGTATTCTCAACTTCAGTCTCCTCAGTTTCCACTAGAGCAAATGAACGTAGCGGGGGATCCAGCTCGACGTGTGAGTTTAGCCCGTTGTGGTAGTGTGAGAAATTAGATGCGAGATTCAATCCGATATGGGCAAAAAAACTATTTACTGTATCGACGGATTCCTCGGGAGTTCGTGAGACAGAGAGCAGCGTGGTGCTAGGGAGTTTCTGAGTATCTGTATTTGTAACTTTCTTTATAATATGCCAAATTTTCTTATTGTCACCTACAGCTTCCCTGAACTCTGCCCTGGTATGCGCTCTTCTAGCTTTTTTTAATATTTTGACACAATAGTTTCTGTATCTTCTATATGTGGTTTGTAGTATAATATTATCTGGAGACTCAGCGAGCCTCCTGTGCATATCGTCCCTATTACGTAGGCAGCGAAGGATACCAGTTGTCATCCAAGGCTTTAAAAGAAGTTTTTTGTTTGGAATCTTGACTGTCCTTGTATGAGAGTTTACGAGACAACTCATCGTATCAACAAAAAGATTTGTTGCCTTTTCTGCGTCCAAAAACGTATAGAAGATATCAAAGTTTATACATTTTATATCCTTGTCAAAAGCCTCATAATTAATTTTTGAGATATGTGATTTATTTATTTTATTTTTTGTCATTTTTAGACAAAGAAGAACGGATTTGTGATCTGTTACAGTTGAGTCAACTACAATAGTTTGTGCCTTCAAGTACGATTTGAGTATGACATGGTCCAAGCAGGCTTGTGCACGTGTGGGAATAGTGTGAGCAGGAAGAAGTCCGTGAAAAGCCAGAAGGTCGCAATAATTGCCAATGTTGGTACTGTTTGAATTACCACTTATGTCAATATTTATATCTCCTATGATAGATATTGTTCTGTATGACGACAAACTAACTAAAAGTAAATTTAATGAACGTAAGAAATTAGTTATATCCGCAAAAGAAGGGGATCGGTATAAGCAAATAAAGGCTTTCTCGGTGCCCACGCTTAGTACAAGGCAACTGGCGTCGTAAAAATCAGGCTCATAAACCTTATAGTTTTCTAAATTTTTTACATACAATACAACTCCATCATTCTGGTTTACAAGTTTTTCCGTTTGATAATGAGAATAATTGTCAATTACGGGAATCATTTGGTTATTTTTCAACCAGCACTCTGTCAATACTATAATATCACACTGCAATTTAATTGTATTTAATAGACAAAGAAAGGAATCGAAATTAGCATTTAAGGAACGTATATTTTGAGTAATAATAATAAGTTTTTGTGTATGAACTTGAATGAGAGAAGAACATTCTTCAGGTTTACAGCTGTGCGGAGTAGATACCGAGAGCTGATCAAGGTTATTGTTAATCTCAATAATGTTATCCACCATTTTTAAGTTTAGGTTTATGTCTCAGATATAGTAACCTTATAAAATGTATGAAACATTCAAGTTCATAAAGTATATTTAGACTTTGTTTGGTGTAAGTACTGTATTTATAATATTCCCTCAGGGTATGGTGTGTGTGTGTGTATATAAATAATAATAAAATAATATTATTATTACTTATTTAAATAATAATAAAACAATTTTAATAAGTGGACCTAGTTTAGGTACTGTATATGTTAATATTTAAGTGCCAAACGGTTTCATCTCTGCTTATAATTATTTTCGTTTATTAAATATATTTGAAACAATTTGATAACCAAAAAAACCGTGTACAATCACTTTTAAAAGGCATGAGTCAGTTGTCATAAATCTCCCGATATTTAAGGAAACAGAATGATTCGACGCCCAACGCTAAAACAAACAATGACTTAGGTGACGATAACAGATTTTATGTGTAAAATGTAAACGACACCCAACACAGAAAACCCAGCATAAATTAAATTACTTTATAATTTTTTTTTACATTTTTAGTTAAAGCGTCGTTTTCGTAAATGTATACCTACTTACTCTTTTTAATTTATTTTTACTTTTTAAAATTATTATTGAATTATCTGACTCCTCCCTTTCCTTTTTTATAATTTGGGTAACAACATCAAGCACAATGCTAAAATCTTCAAAAAATTTTAAAATTTTCTGTTGTCCGATGAGGAATTCATTTTCATATCTACTACGTACCTAGTCCATCATCAGATCACTGTCATTTTTTATAGGACCACATTGAAAGCTAGCAACAAAGAAAAAATCATCAAAATCATTATCATTTGGCTGTCCTAACTTATAGAATACTAGCTGAACCGTGCCCACTTCATTGAGTGGCGAATAAAACATGTCCCTTTTTTAAACATATTTTATTACTGCTCCACTCCTATTAGCTTTAGCGTAATATTATGTAGCCTATGACACTCCCCGATAAATAGGAGCGTTTTACCTACCAATAAAACGCTTATTAATTTACTTACCTTATTCGAAGCTTATTTAATTGAGATAGGCATTTCCGTTTCCGCCTCTCACTTACTTCCATATATCTGTCTCTTTCTACTACGTCACTTCCACATGGCAGTGGCAGGGAGGCTCGTGTGACACAATCTTCCATTTTATATCATTGGCTCAATTACCAGGCAGAGCTTGTTCTTAAGCTTCGAATAAGTTAAGTAAATTAATAAGCGTTTTATTGGTAGGTAAAACGCTTCTATTAATTTGACTTGACCGTTGAATTAAAATCTAATTTCACTCCAGTTACTTTTATTTAAATGCTGCAGGTCACAAATCATATTTAAATAATGATCAGAAGTCTTAGGCATAGCAGGTTCCTTTATTTTAGTTTCAAAGGTTAATGTAAATTCAGAATCACCAGGTGCTGTGAAATTTTCATGTTCACAAGCTAACGCCCGACAAAAGAGAAATAGTGTCGTCTAAATTAGAGTTTACGTAAGAATGGCTTTTGTTAGTTAATTGTCTGCGAAGGTTACAAACTTCTTTCGCTAGATTACTAACCTTAGGGCTTGCGTGATGCTTGCCTTTCCTTTTCTTCTTACGCATTCCTTTCGAGTTGCTACCGGCAGACGAGGAGCTGCTGCTGCTACTCGATTGACTTGAGCTTGAGCTACTCGAACTCTTCGAGCGAGTTCGTCGCTTATTTGGCGACGAAACTCCGGGCACTAAACTTTTATTATTTGATTCCATGATCAAAATTAACAATTTATTATGTACAGTTTATTTTTATTATTATTTTTTATTTCTACTCAGCCTTCAGCTTTAATCAGATTATTTGTATTGAAGCAGTTAGGAGTATTTTCGTATCCAATGATACGTCATCTCATTTTTATAAGTAATGGTCACTTTGGTTAGGTAATTGACGCTATTGGTTTTCTTTTAAGCCTGTGCATTGAGTTCTTTGACTCTAGTAAATCAACTGCTAATTGGTTCTTATGATTTTCTAGTTTTAGCTTATATGCTTCACAGTATCGCTGGACATCCTCTTTTATCTTGGGAATGTTGAGGTATTCGTGTATCTCACAGTTTTTAGTGAACCAGGGCGCACAACTCAGCATCTTTAACGCACTATTTTGGAATCGCTGTATTGTTTAAGAATTTTGTTTTGTAGACTAAGTGATGACTGTCTTCCTACTATCCAGTTTATTCCCTTTAATTTTAAATTAGCTTGTTGTCTTTTGGCTTTTAAATCTTCGTGCCAGGTAAGCCTTCTGTCTAGATGCATGCCTAGGTATTTAACTACTGTTTGGTGGGGTAAGAAGGTTCCATTGAGTTGTACTGGTGGACAGTCACCTTTTCTATTAGTAAATGTAATGTGGGTTGACTTTGCAGCACTGGTTTTAATTCGCCACTTTTTGAACCATAATCCAATATCGTCTAGTTGCTCCTGTAATTTTGATGATGCTTTTATTTTGTCTTTTTCACACGATAGGATTGCCGTATCATCAGCATAAGTCGCCGTGATTATTTGTTCAGAGGTTGGCATGTCAGATGTATATATAGTATACAGGATGGGACCCAGTACAGAACTCTGAGGAACTCCAGCTTTTATGTCATAGGATGACGAGAAACAGTCTTCACTTCCTACTTGGAACAATCGATCCTGCAAATATGATTTCAGGACCATGTATGCTGGGTGAGGTAGACATGTTTTTAGTTTACATAAGAGGCCCTTATGCCAAACTCGGTCAAACGCCTGTTGAACATCCAGAAATACAGCCGAGCAGTATTCTTTTCTTTCCATTGCTTGTCGGATTGTGTGGGCCACTCTGTGTATTTGATCTGTTGTTCCGTGTTGAGCTCGGAAACCAAATTGGTGGTCAGGTGTTATTTTTTGTTCTTCAAGGATAGGAAGCAAATGCTGTAGTAATATTTTCTCAAATAACTTGGACAGTACAGGCAAGAGGCTTATGGGTCTATACGACGATACCTCGGTTGGTGGCTTTCCAGGTTTACAAGTCATATTTATAACTGAAATCTTCCAGGCCACTGGAAAGTAATGTAGTCTAAACACTGCATTAAAGATAATCGTCAATAAGACAATCCCCTTTTTCGGGAGTTGGTTTAAGATTTCTGATGTGATCAGGTCGAATCCAGGTGCTTTCTTTTTCTTTAAATGTCTTATGGTTTTCCTGACTTCAGCTGGAGTACACAACTTTAATGATAAAGACATTTGCTGAGCACTATTGAGAACTTTATCAACTTCCTCCTCTGGAAACATGTCATCAGGTTCATTTGGTTTAAAAACTTCATTTAAGAATTTAGCAAAGTGTTCAGCTTTATCAGCAGGCTTCCTTATCCAATTGCCATTAATTGATTCTTTCAACGGAGGCAATTGTTCTTTGGGTCTTTTTAACGATTTAGTGATATTCCATAGAAAATACCTAGTTTTCTGCCTTATATGGTGATACGGTTTTTAGTTTGTCCTGAAGTGTGGTGTTCGTATTGTCTAGGAGCATTCTCTTTAGTTCTTTTTGTGCTGTGTTCAGTGCCCTCTTATCTTGTGTATTTCTGCTTGTGTGCCATTGACGTCTCAATTTTCTTTTTTTAGCTATCATTTTCCGAATCTCCAAAGTACAATCCTGATTTTTTTTACTGTAATCTAGTTGTGGTGTCGACATCCAGGCTGCTGCTTGAAATAAGTTGTTCGTATACCAGACAGCTCTTTCTATGTCATCTTCTGTTTTTAGAGATAGGTGCAAGTTTATGTTTTCTTCTAAATATTCTCTAAATGCTTCCCAGTCGGTCTTACTATTGCTTAAATGCTCTTTTGGTTCTTTCAATATTACTGTACTACTTAGTGTGCATATCACCGGTATATGATTGGAACTACTGTCCAGACAGGATTCTAGTTTACAGTACAGGCCTGACATTCCTTTGGTAATGAAAAAGTCAATGAGATCGGGTATTTTATTTGGATCTGTTGGCCAGTGAGTCGGTTCACCTGTAGATAAGGCACTTAATAGATTCTTGTCCATAGCTTTTTTCAGCCCTCTACCTCTTGTAGTGGTCAGTCTGGAGCCCCAGAATGTGTTTTTGGAGTTCCAATCCCCTCCAGCAATATATCTGTTGCTAATTGCTTCAAAGAAGTTTGTAAACATCTGTTCGTCAATTCGATGTCTAGGTGGACAGTACACAGCAGCAATATTTAGTGGACCTTCCCAATCATCAATTAATATAACAGTAGCTTGTAGATATTATGTTTGCTTAAAGTGAAGAAGCATGTGATGTTTAATATGTTGCCTTATTATAATTGCAGTACCGGCATGGGACGTTCCATCAGGGTGGTTGCTGTAGAATATGTTACATCCTTTTATAGCTGTCTTTTTTTCATCAGTCATGTGTGTCTCGGAAATTAGTAGAATGTCAATATTATTTATTAAAAATGACAAAGGTAACAGGGCGAATCTGACCCACTTTAATTTTTTTCGCGTACAAACACCAAACTAGTTTTATATTATAGACTTTAATACTAATTTTCTAATTATATAAAAAAATTTAGTGTATCTACCGGGAGAAAAAAGTTATTTGGCTTTATTTGAGTAGGTATAACCAAGAACTGAACATTATTACGTGTGTAGAAAATGAAATTAAAGCAACAGTTTTGAATTATAACGGTTTAATAACACGCATACACCAGACAAAAAGGTGACCGGCTTGAAGTTGTTGCAAATCAGCTGCGCAGATGTCATATTTGGAACTAAATGACCGGGAACATGGGGAGTGGGTGTTTTTTTTGTTCCTGTACATGCGCAAACTTCTCTGAAAGCTAACTATAGCCCGGCAAGTTAGGTTGCGCGAACTGTAGGTATCCAGTAGAACAAAAAAACATTTATGTAGCACGTGATTTTATTTCTGTGCTCTTTGGGTACAAACGTAATAATGTGAACAGTGTTGTTTTAAACAGACTACTGTTCCAAGTATTATCGAAATAGGCCCAATAGGTTACTGAAATATATTCAAAAATGCTTTATTAATGTTTAAACGTTTAACGCCATAAAACAATAAACAAAATTTTCATTTTTCTCCTTTCTCCCATACCCCACAACAGTGCGACCTACACCAGTTAGTAATAGGTATATTTAACTACATATTCCGTCATATTTCGTTTGTATACGCCATGGGTCATATGTCCAAACAAAACGCCCGTTTACCTTTATTTATATTCACTGTTTCAAATTACACCTTTTGTTCTCTTTTAAAAAAAATATTCACTTTTCAGTAGAATATTCACTTTAAAATAAAATCATAATAAGACAGATAAAATTATTAAACTAATTTTTAAAAATGGAAGGTAATTTTACAATTTTCAAAGTCAAAGTCAAAGTCAAAAACGCTTTAATCAAGATAAATACAATTCTCATTATATATTTCTTGACGTCCTTTAAACTACTTAATCTAAGTTTAAATACATGTAAAAGTTTAGCAAACTTTACCACCGCCTCCAAAGCGCTAGTAGAGAAGAAGCGGCGAAACAAACTCTACTGCTGCATTTTCTTGACGTCAATTTTTTTACATTGTAGATAACTGTAATCAGGCGCTGCAACCATTGTATACCATACATATCCATACAACGAAGGATTTTATTATAAAATGATAAAGGTAGCGTCATGCAGGTAGTACATAAAAGTGGGAGCACCAAATCACATCCATAAACAATTCAGTAATAAAGACGTCGCTCAGCCAAATAACCCTTTAGGTAAATTATTAGAAGTGAACCAAAATGTAAATTGATTAATGTCCAGGTCGACCAGTCACCCCAAGTAGCACCCGTTCACGAGTATAACACAGAGGTCAGCCATCAACCCCCTCGCCATATTGTAGGGAAGAGATTGACCCGGCCCCCACGCCACCACAAGCAATGCATTTAGGGAGCATGACGAGTCCTGACAATAATATCAACAAAAAAGAAATAAGATAAAAATGGCAGAGGGACGCCTCCATTTAACATCGACCAAAGTAATTTTCCGCGAGTCTTAATTCATAAAGGTACATTATTTTTAGAGGTACATTATATTACTCTAAAACTTATATTGTAATCTTACGACTAGGAGCATCATCATATCCATGGGTTCTTATCATTAAGGTAACTAGATGTATCATAGTAAGCTTTTTTGCACAATTTAGGCTTGATATAATTCTTGAACTTATTAATGGACATGTTACAAACATCTTTTGGTAGTTTATTATAAAAGCGTACACACGTGCTACAGAACGACCTACCTATTTTTCGGAGTCTGCTGCTGGGCACAGCTAAGTCATCTTTATTTCTCAAATTAAGATTATGAAAATCGCTATTTTTATGAAATTTATCACGATTTTTATGAACATAAAGCAGATTTTCGTAAATATATTGTGCATAGACAGTTAAAATACCTATTTCTTTAAATTTCTCCCTAAGTGATTCTCTGGGTCCCATTTTGTAAATAGCTCTGACAGCTCTTTTCTGCAATATAAAGATGGTCTCAATATCAGCAGCACATCCCCACAATAGTATGCCATAAGACATTATACTGTGAAAATAGCTGAAGTAGACTAGGCGGGCAGTCTCAACGTCCGTATATGCGCGAATTTTCTTAACCGCGTAGGCGGCAGAACTAAGTTTGTTGGACAGAGCTTCCACATGTGGGCCCCATTGAAGCTTAGCGTCTAAAGTTATGCCCAGAAATACTGTCTTATCTACTAATTCAATTTCCTGATTGTTTACTTTAACTATAGTTTTAGCCTGCCTTACATTGGGAAGTGTAAATCTAACTAACTTTGTTTTTAATCTATTAAGTAGCAAATTGTTTGTACTAAACCAATTGACTATTCTATCAAGAGCATTGTTCACATCGTCAATATTAGATTGCTGTCTCTTAACCTTAAATATTAAGGATGTGTCATCTGCAAACAATACTATACCATGATTGTCCCTTACCATATATGGTAAGTCATTTATGTAAACCAAAAATAAAAAAGGCCCTAATATGGATCCCTGGGGTACCCCTATGTCTACAATTGATCCAGGGGAACGTATTCCATTTATATCTACACTATGCACCCGGCCACTAAGGTAGGATGAAATTAAATTGAGTGCCACATCCCTTACACCGTAGTGGTAAAGTTTCATTATTAATGTGTTATGTAAAACGCAATCAAACGCCTTGGATAAGTCACAAAATACGCCGTACGCATCATGCGACTCCTCCCAGGCTTCAAATATGTTTTCTATCAGGGCTACACCCGCATCAGTTGTCGATCGGCTTTTAGTGAAACCGAATTGTTTGTTATGTAACAGATTGCTATCATGAAAGTGTTTGAGTAGTTGATTTAAAATAAGTTTTTCAAACACTTTACTTAATATTGGTAGAACAGATATTGGCCTAAAATTGGAGGGATCTAATGAACTACCTGATTTAAACAAAGGAATCACTTTACTAATTTTCATTAAATCAGGAAACACTCCACAATCTAAACAACTATTAAATATAACAACAAGCTGAGGTATAATAACTTCAATTATAGATTTAACAATAGGTACAGAAATCCCCCAAATGTCTTTAGTTTTCTTGGGATTGATTTCTTTAAGCACTCTACGAATATCTTGTGCGCTAACATGCCTAAATATAAATACTTCATCAAATCTAGCTACATTTGCTTTCAACAAATTTTCTGATAGGGAGGTAGAAGAACCAAGTGTTTTTGTCAAGAGAATTGGAGCACTAGTAAAGAAGGTCTCAAATTGGTGTGCTACCTCTGGTTCCTTTGTAATTATATTTCCACCAATGCTCAGTTTAAATTCAGTAACCTTGGAGCGGAGTCTTCCTGTTTCAGCATTGATAACATTCCAAGTTGCTTTGATTTTGTTATGACTTGATGTTATCTTCGACCTAATATAAAAAGATTTTGCCTGAATGCACACTTTTTTAAAAATCTTTGAATAATTCCTAACATACCTATGAAACTCTTCTGAAGTATTACTCTGCTTCTGTGCATATAATTCATATAGTTTTATTCTACTTAGATTAATTCCAACCGTTGCCCAGTCAGCAAACTCTCGTTTGTTAGATACCATCAAAGATCTAGATGTAAATATAGATTGAAATTGGTCATTTAAAACCTTAAAGAAGTTATCGTATAGTACATTTGGGTCCTTGTCAGAAGGAAGAAATGGCAAGATGTTTGTTAAGTTATCTTTCAACTTTTCAATACGGTTAGATGTTACTGGTACATACGATATCCTCCTTCGGGGTGTTGGTGTATTTTCAATAGTAAAATTGACCAATTGACCGCAGTGGTCAGATTCTAACTTACTGATCATGGATTTGTTAATTGGTGTTATGTTATCGGTAACAAAGATATTATCTATACATGTTGCAGAAGTTTCTGTTATTCTAGTTGGCTCTAGAAACAAGGGAGACAAATTGTGTGACTTATACAGATTCAGAAGTCTAGTTGTACAAGCATTTACCTTTAGTATATTTACATTAAAATCTCCGCAGACCAATAGCTGCTTTTTTGACTTAGTTAATTTTGTTAACATTTCATCCAGAATCTGCAAAAAATCATCAAAATTCCTCTCTACAGGCCGTCTGTACACACTTGCTACTATAAATTGCTCTAGTTCTATACAGGCTATTTCAGTTACACATTCCACAGACATAGATACAACATCATTTCTTACTTTATACTTTAACTTTTTATTTATAAGTATCAGAGAGCCTCCTTTAGTCCTATTTACCCTGCAGAATGCGCTACCAACTTGGTGGTTACTAAAATTGAACATGAGCTGCTGTGCCCTAAGATGGTGTTCGGTTAGGCATATGATATCAATATTTTCCATGTTCATATACAATTCTAGTGTTAGTATTTTGCCCTCCGTTAGATTATATATATTCTGATGCACTAGGTTAATATTACATTTTGTATTGGTTTTATTTCTTAAGGGGCAGTTACTGTTGTAAGCTCTATGATTAGATTCCCTCGATAAAGCAATCAATTGTTGACTAATATCTTTATTTTGTAAATTTATATTATTTTGAATGACAGAGGGATAATTAATATAATTATTATGATCTGAATTAAAATTATTAAATGTAAATGTGTCAATGCAAGAGATTGCCTCTTTTGTCTTATAATCTAATTTAAATTATTTGGATATAGACTATCCTGACTAGATTCACTCATACTGTTATTAGACTGCTCAAATAAAGCAGTTTGAGTAGCCAAGTTCTTGGCTGAAATGTCAATACAATAATGTAGCGAGGATGCTACTTGTCTTTTGTAATAGTTGGAAAGCCTTACCTTTTGTCAGATAATAATTGTTTTTAAAAATAGAATTAATATCAATTATATTAATCTTATCATTATAGCATGCAATAGTATGTAGTGTTAAATTCAAATTATATCTAATTTTGTTTTCCGCATCTGGCAAGTTGTTGCAATAGGGCAGTGTATACAAAACAATCTTATTTACATTTAAATTACTTAATGATTCACAGTATTTTATGAGCTCCTGTTTTGTTACACTTCCCCTATACCCTATTAAAATAACTAAATTATCATCCTTCACAAAATTATGATTACTTACTTGTTTCATAATGTCACAATAGGATGCTGAAGGAGTACAATAGTTTATAAATGATTGTCCCTTCATGTAAAAACTTAACTTAGAGCCCATATCTCTTCCTATTTCATCACTAAATATGTATGTTTGACTCAAAACATCACAACCTATAGTATCGAAACTATCACACAAGTGATTAGATATACATAGATTCGACACCTCAGGACTATTCAATGACAATGGCAAAGTGCAGCGGTTGCAGTTATAATTAGTTTTGTCTTCAAGTGAGGCAAAACGGTCAGCATAGTGTGATGTTGATTCAATGAGTTTATCCATTGCCAGTGAATACTCCCTAATCATAAGTTGTGATTTGTCATACATACTTGTCACTGAATTAAGAGAATCTTGTAATTTTTGTAACTTTGTGTTCAGTAATTGTGTTTCAGCTTCATGCTGTTTTTGTGAATTTTCTAACTCTAATGTGTACAAACTTAATTCTTTGACAGACTCCATTCTATGTTTACAATTCTTAATGTTTTTGTTAATACTTCTACAATTTTTAATTAAGTTTTGATTTTTCCTAATAAATTTATTAATTTTTATATATTTTTTTAGTTTGTTATTGCTGCAATTGCTTAAATGAACCATGTCTGACACTATATGGCGTTGAGGAGTGTCTTTGGTGAGATCTATGATGTCAGTACATTTAGGCTTTGAATCAATGTTTTGTTAGTTATCGGTACAACCGATCGCGGCGGAAAACAAGACGACAATGATTTAAAATGGAGGATCGTTCGTGTCACACGAGCCTCCCTACCACTGCCATGTGGAAGTGACGTAGTAGAAAGAGACAGATATATGGAAGTAAGTGAGAGGCGGAAACGGAAAAAACCTATCTCAATTAAATAAGCTACGTATAACGGTCAAGTCAAATTAATGGACTATTTAACACAGAAAGAATTTTTAAAATCGGTTCATATCCAGAGATTACCCCCTACAACGTCACAAACTCACAAACAAACAAACAAACAAACTTTACCTCTTTATAATATTAGTATAGATATAAAAGTATAGATAAACAACTAATTTGAGTATTTTTGGTATCCTACCTATAGTTTACTTTTAATAAATATTTTTCTCAGAGTTTCAACTTCGACGTGTTGATTGGCGGATCAACAGTGAACAATAAAATAATGGTCAAGCGTATTAAAACTTGGACCTCCTTATTTCCAATGAAACAACTAAACAAAAGTAAACGATAGCAGTAGTAATCCTCAGTCAAGAAACAAGAATCGATCAACAGTCCGGAAACCAATAATAGCTTTATTACCAACAACAAAAATTACAAGTGAAATGGAACCTGGCAACAGACAGATAGTGTCAATTGTCAAATACAAAAATACCGTTGAGCAATTTGTTTTGGTTGCGATATCATTGTTTGAAAACTAAAATATTTAGCAAGTATTCACGATTTAAAAACGTTGCAGAACAAAATGATTAAAACAAAGCCGTGGGTGGGTGGCACTGATGAAGAATATGAAACACAGCATTTTGGTTTCGGAGCACAACGACTGAAAATATCTGTAAGACAAATGGTGGAACAAAAAATTACTACAGGAGTAAAGGACATGGAGTCTTATTTACAGGAATCTTTGGATCTTAATGAGACTGATAAATTAACATTAACAGGATCGTGTGATAAGCTTATCCGCTTGTATTGTGAGCGTGCTAGTCCGTCATTAGAGACGATTGATGAAGAAATAGAAAGAATTTTAAAAGTTCCTCATAATGTATTGTTGCCTGAAGATGAGACACAAATGGAGCAAACATCAGATTCAGAATTTCAAAAGTTGAAAGATGAGGTTGCTAATTTGAGAAAACGAGTTGAAAGAGGGGCTCTAATGGAAGCACTATTGACAGCTGAAGAAGAAGAACTTGCTACAGTAGAAAAAGTATGTGAAACAGCCAAAAAGGATTTGGAAACTATAGACCTGCTTTGTAAAAATGTTGAAAGTGAAGATAGCTTAAAAACTATACAGACTGAAACACAATTTTTGCTAGCAAGAGCATCTTTTATTAAAACACAATCTGCCAATATTTTTAGTGATTGAGTAAAACATTGCTTTAATTTGATATGTCAGGTAAGCTTTTTATAATATGTAAGTTCTTACTCTATGTAAATAATCTATACTACTTATAATAAATCTGTTTACAAAACTACTGTGCTCGATCCATTTATACCCGAAATGTTTGAGTAATACTATATAAGTTTCTAAACCATAAAAGACAACCCAGAAGCATTCAAGACTTCATACATGATTAAGACAACTGATTGGACTTTGATAATATACAAATATACTATACAATCTCTGAAGATATCTGTACCTACATCAGAAAAGTTGTAAAGTTTGCTCCTAACACCTCTTACTAACAACTAAGTAACTAGTAAATTTGAGTGAAATAAGTAGAAATGGCTATGGTTTATGAATTTATCATAGAAGTATGTGCGAGTAGTACCAATAAATGCCTTCACAATCTACTAAAATAACTTGTACTACTGAGAGCTTCAGTAAGTTCTTTACTAGCATGGATGTCCAGCGTTTTTATGACGAATTTTACTACATAGAGGGAATTTAATAAGGTATTTTTTTTTGTTTTTTATTTTATTAAAAGAAAGTTACACATTTGATAGATTATTTTATTTGCCAAACTGTATAACAGTTTGTTGGCAGGTAAAAAGGTAACTTAAGTAAGGTTTGTTTCTTCGACATTGTTGTAGATGAAATAGTTAATTACTTGACTGTGTAACTATCTCCTTGTATCCTATGAAAACAATTGCTGTATGTCAACTTTTTTTTTATGAATGTTATCAACAATATACAATCTAATCTATACTAATATTAAAGAGAGGTAAAGTTTGTTTGTGACGTTGAAAGGGGGGGGGGGGGTAATCTCTGGATCGAAGGAACCGATTTTAAAAATTCTTTCTGTTGAATAGTCCATTTATCGAGGAGTGTCATAGGCTATATAGTATCACTCTGTGAGTGATAGGAGTGGAGCAGTAATGAAATATGTGTAAAAAAGGGACATGTTTTATTCGCCACTCAATGAAGTCACGGGTCAGCTAGTATTCTATAAGTTAGGACAGCCAAATGATAGTGCTATTACTGCCTGCTGCTTTGGATAATGTGCCACAAGTTAAGAATTTATGAGCATGACTTTGATTTGTCCAGTCTATTTAAATGTGAAAAAATAAGAAAAATTATCAGTTCTCTAACATGAGCATTGTTTGCAAATCTGTTATTGTATATTTGAAATGTAAAACAGCTCTTGGTCTTTTAACTACTATTTTTTTTATAACTATAAGGTCTTGCAGAAAGTTGTAATTTTTAGCCTGTAACTGTTTACTGACAATAATGGTATGATGGACAGACAACATAGTTAGGAGTGTGGGAAGCCGATAGTTGAGGGAGGCACATGACTGTCAGGTTGGAAATGTTTGGAGGAGGCCTAGCAGTGGACGCCCCCAGGCTGATTATATAAAGATGATGAACACTTTTTGCATCTAGACTGTATCTCCCTTCTTATTACTGTAGATTGGGTTTGAAAAGAGGTAGGTATGAGAAAATAAAACATTGTAAACAGTCATTTTTATTTTAATGTAAAAACAGAACTTACATAAATTCACCTAGAAACGAGTATCATAGATTAACAATACTTATTACATCAATTTCTAATATAACATCAATGTTACATAATAATTACTATTTAATGCATTATCTCCAAAAACAATACAAATATTGATACATTTAATTTTTATAGTCACTTCAAAATATATAACTTGGCACATACAACATGAAATTGTTAATTCTAAAGAGATTTATAGTAAAATTATATTTTGAAATAATATTACATGTAATCTTATATTGTACTAGACTTTTTATCACATTTATAACTTAAGCTACTGACACTCCTACATACAGCAGTTCTCATATTTTGTTCTATGTTAGTGAGATATTATAATAATGCAAAATTATAAATATGTTATTTGACATATTATTATTCCTAGTAGAATATTAGTCTAGTGAACAATTTTATGGCCTGTACAGACGACATAGCTTCTATAGATAGAAAAGGACTGGTTACTATTAAACGTTTATAGGTACATAACTGCTTGACTAGACAAATATAATTATGGTTGATGAATTAAGTATAAGTATGTATTCTAAACATACACATAATAAAATTCGGAAGAAAGTCCAAAGTTAAAATAAATGTACACTTTTACCTACACTTTTGATATGTATCATAATACTTTTGCATGATACATAACATTGCAGGAAATTTAATTAATATAATTTGACTATTTGCTAAGGTTTATTTATGCACAGTGAATAAGAGCTATATTATTTAAAAATAAAAACATTTCAATAGTTTGTAAGGTAGGTAATAGAAAGATTAAATGTTATTATGATACCTCACATAATTTATAATTATATTATTAATATTATCTTATATAAAAAGGGTAAGGAGTAATAACCAAGCACAGTAGATGTGTCTGTAGATTACATGAAATACATAATACATGGACATACATTATTGAAACAATTTTAAAAGTTACCCTAAAAGAATATATGTACTATATTATGAAATGTAATAATAAATTCTATAATTTCCAATAACCATTCCTCTGTAAGTGTTTGTGCGCTGTAAGGAATGTCATGGGCTATTATTTTACTGTTATTTAATGTGGTAAATATTTTATTTAACTTGTAACGTAAAAATCAGTATAATGTAAATGTTAATATTTTATAAAAAAAAATATACCACAAAAATAAATTGACCAAAATCTTTTTTCAATAACAATCTTTAAAAAGTTATCCAATTTTCAAAACATAATATTTGTATTACATTTTTTTTAATAGAAATATTCTTTAATTTTACAATATTTAAAAGTCCTAACACCTTACATAGAAAGTCACATTAATTTGTGGTTTTAAACACACAAATTTATGTTAAAACCCAATATAACATTAATAATATACATTCTTTATTGTAGTACATACATTGAAAATATCAAACAATATTAATAAGTACTTTTTTAACAAGTATAATAAAAATATAGCCCCATAAAGTATTTATTAAAAGTGGGACATAATTTTATCTATGTCCTTACGAAATTTAAAAAAAAAGGTTCTATTTGTAAAAGGTTTTTACTATAACATTTAATTTATTTTAGGTATTGACACTATTTTGTAAACATAAAAAAAAATGGCATTATCAAACCACATTTATTATGGAACAAAAATATATTATAGAGTTGAGTTTTTCTTAAGTTTATGGACATTTTTGTCACATAATATAGGTACACCAATGTCACACACTGAACACAGTAAGTCATACACCTAAAGCTAAAGTTCAGTTAAATCAAAGAATAATAAGTTTGAACAATAACATACTTTATGATTATATTAATAATTCATGCACTAAATTTATAAAAATAAATTATTGTGTGAATCCTTATAACATTTAGTTAAGTTTATCTAAAAGGAGGTGGATAACAACTTTTTTATGTTGAATTGGTATTAAGTTTTCTTCATTCATAGAGTGTGCTCCTTCCTTGCAGTGTATGATTAACAGATAGTGCAAGACAAATTTAAAATTGTATATTACTGGACTCCTTAAAGACAACAGTAGATCTTAACACATTCCCAGTGCATATATGGTACACATGCATTGTTTTACTATCGTGTCTGCTGGCGGCACTGTGAAAGGGTTAAGTTGTGAATAAAATCTGGGCTGTAGTTAAATATACATAAGGTAGTACGGCAACCTGTCTTATAACAAGGGATAACTAACAATACATTGGGTTTATGTGTTTACGAGTATGTACTTAAGAAGCACATGAGACTATTTTATTAACATTACACTAGTAACATTATTGTAAAAATAAATGCTAAAAAGATTCCAACAACATCACAATTACATTACACAACATTCATAATTGATTAATACCGTTTATCACAGATGGTAAATAAAAAAGAAATAATAAATAATCACTAATGAGTTTTTATATACAACACTTTAGAATTGATGCTTTATCTCGATTCATATTTACATTTTGTTTTTAATCCTAATACCTATACAAATGGATTATGATTTACCTAACTAGTTTTACAACATACAATAACAAGTGTTTAAACTTAATAATAGTGCTATACGTCAAATAGATAATTGTATTATATTTAAAATTTTGTGAAAATTAAATATTTTGCATTTTTTTATTTGTTATTGTCTGTCCTAACGATGAACACTCAGTGTTCTATATTTAATAACTAGAAAATATTTAAATATATACCTATTAGAAATAATAAATAATTTTGTTTACAATTTACTTAAGTATATTATTATGTTTATCTAAATCTATGTGGTGACTTTACCACCTGAATAACATTTATTTGTAAAATAACACTTTATAATCTCTAGACAATGGCATATTATAAATAACGTCGGAATGATTTTATCTTACTGTATCTAAATGGAATTAATAAATATTTTAATAAGCAATAAGTTTTGTAGATGAATGTGGTGTTATTTAAGTGTAAACAAAATATTAGTCCTGTAACATTATTTGTATACACATTTAATAATATTACATTTCATTCGAAATGTGAATACAAGCACATAAATAAATCTTAAATAATTGCTTAGATGACAATTTTTAATAATTTATTCAACAATAAATTCAATTTTTTCATACAAACTAGATACCTAATTTTTTCTGCTTAAATATTACGTAATACACACAAATTACCTGTTTTTTCATGCAATTTTATAATAAATAATTACATACTTACATGAAGAATTTTAAAGCAGCAATTAAATAAAAATCTAGCAATTTTAAATTAGCATTATGTATAATGGAATCAATTCTTAAATACGACCACAACTTTCATAACCCATGAACTATGAAAACGAACAATTCTAACTACTTTTTGGTGATAGGTTTAAGAAAGAGTTTCTATATTACACTTTTGGCTATATCTTTGGTATACATTTCTATGTATTACAATCTACCTGAAGGGAGTAATAAATATTACTGAATATTAGCATTTCTAAGAGATGTGAAGATTTAAAATTGAATGGGAGCAAGATTAGATCTAGTAATAGTTCATGCAGCATCTATTCTAAGAGACAGAATAAAAATAAAGAAAGCTTCATAGCGGCTTTACATAAGTGTATAAAAGCTTTAGAATGTAAAATAAATAAAAAGTAATTCAAGCCTAATAATTTCAACGAAAATTGACTCTGAAGTACAAATTTTGTGTTGAATAATTGTTTGTTTCTGCAGTTAGGAATAAAGTTCACAGCTGTATTTTCAACAACTATCTACGTAATAAATTATAGAGACATAAATATCAAGTGTTTACAGACATTTAAAACTAAAACATTCACCTAATTTAATCACAAGGCATTGGTAACATCAGTCTGTTGTCAACACACACACACGTTTTAAGAAAATGATGTGAAAATGTACGATTTAACCACTAAATGATAACGCAACATAAGTTCAATCACTGAGCAACTAAATGTAATAAGTTACATAAGTTAAGTTGTCAGACGTATGATGGTGGGCGCGAGTCGACCGTGGTGACGACACGTTTCGCGGTCGGCCCGGGCCATGACCATCCGTTATCACTGAGCGCTACCAGTCACACAGGACCGCTCCATTCTGTGCTGTCCTGCAATCATTACAAACTAAGCATTAGAATAGGAAATAAATATATGACTATTGTAGTATTTTTATAGTTAAAACCGATTATTCTGACTGCTTCGGTGCGACGGTCGTGGAAGCGGCCGATTGTTCTGAGTTTGGATGTTCTTTGTGCCCTTCAATTGATCTTTGTAAAATCTTAAGTTCAGTACTCACATAAAATATTACTCGATAGTTTTACTCCAAACCGAGTAAAACTTAAGGTGTAGACCACAAAACAACTTGAAGGCTCGCAACGAGCCGGCTCGATGAATTTATATAAAAAGTAATCTCCTTCGCACCTACTCTAGCGAGCTTCACTTGATAGGTGAATGCTGAATGTGTGGACGAAAGTACTAGCCGCGGATTTTACTCAACATGTTTGCTCGATCGAGTAAAACCGTATGTGAGTTCTGAGCTTTAAGCATAAGACACAGGCCATGACCCCTAGTGGGGGAGTAGTCTTTCCCCTGGTAACAATTTGTCAGTAGATCTGCTATAGCTAGATATCGAGATAGAGTTGAGCCATCAGAAGAAACTGAAAGATGGTACACTTATAATAATTCGTAATTTCTCATACGACGAACTAGATGACGTTGAATGTGTTTCTAGTGTGAGCTCTTTTATTTGTTGTTCCATTAGAGCTTTTGACTCTTTCAGTTCAGTAGATCAGCTACCCTCAAGGAACAAATAAATACATTACCTGTGAAATGTTAACAGTCTTAGGATGTATAGGGCTCTGCGCCGCGACGTTAGCATTAGTAGTGAAGTACCCGCCAGGCCGGGGACGCAGATGACGGTTATGCATCTCCATTTGAACAATCTTCATGAATTCTATCTGAGCAGCTAGCTTTTGGACTTCTTCCTGTAAAACAATATTTTTTTTTTATGTAGGTTTAAACCAACAAACAAAAGTATCACTATTAAAGTTCAACAAATTTAAAAGATACAGTATGTATGACGTTTCGTATTTTTTTCAAACTGAAACAACTTTGTTCATGCGTACATTATTCAGTTTCGAAAACCTTTTTCGTAAACCCATGAATTTAGTAAGTTTTTATTATTGTATCTAAAAATGTACAATTCTTAATATATAAATTTAATTTAAAAATTTCAAACAAAGCAAAATAACACATATTTACAATGTAAATACATAATATCTAATAGTTCTATTCTTGACCTCATTGCAAAGTCACGTAGTTAGGTCACTGCTCGTAGTGTTGCGACTCTTCGGATACACTTGTATGCAAAAAAATCGTTTACATATACGAAAAATCGTTATTATCGTTAGACACGTAACTAACTATTACTTATAACTATTACTCGACGTGGTCAAAGGTAACGGGAGGCAACTTATTAAGGTCTTAGTAGTGAATAAAAAAAAATCCTAAACATTACTTTTATTTAATTAATTATAATTAAAATAAAAGTAATGTTTAGAATTTTTTTTAATTCTCTAAAAGTACTAGATCTAATACCTACTACTGTTTATTTATTACGACCTAAATATAAAGGTAAACAACTATGGGGTCGTGTCAACCACAGACTAAAGACTTTAGTATTTGACCTTTGAGAAATGTATAGGAATCAAGGACAATATTCTAGAATCTACAAATTATGTCTAATCGTGAAATTAATTTATATCTGTGAAATTTGACGTTGGAAAAATACATTTATTTAAAATTTAAGAAAGATAGTAGTTAAATCAAAGTAATTTACGTGTTTTCTATTGCATAAACGCTTAATGCTATTTTCCAGAAATTTACATCCATATCAAATTAATGTAAAAACTATAGAATTTGCAATATGTGGTGTTTTTTACAAAGTTAATCAAGTAAGGATCAATACCTTTTACTAATAATGAGATTAATTATATTATTAAAGTGTCTTAAAAATCGGATATTATAGTAATCGATCTCTTAAATTTCGGATATTATAGTAACCGATTTTTTTATCCCAGCCTTATTATTCAATTTGTCAAAACTGTCAGACCGTACCTATTAGATTTGTTGAACTGTAAGTCTAGTTTTTAGTATCGAGCCTGTGTATAGTGTATCTGTATATAGTGTGTATAGCCGGACGCACAGTGTCTGTGCCACAGACACTTTAAAAAAAAATCAAGTGCTGTTCTCAGTACATTTCATCTGTTGGGTTCTTAGCGCTCTTACCAAGAAGCCTGTTTATTGTGTAAGAAATTCCCATCTGGTACAGACAGTGTGTATCCAGAAGTAAAAATTGAAGTGGTTACTGGTTTTACAATACTTAGAATAAAATCTGATACTCCACTACCTGGTGACGGAGTAAGAATGCAATATGTCACCACCCCATCTCATCCTATGGGTGTCGTAAAAACTGACTAAGGGAGTATCCGTGAATAGTATCTTTACAAAATAAAAAGAACGAAAACTTGAAATTAAACCCTATACCAATCCGTCTGGCCAGCGTGGTATGAGTAGGTCTTAGGTCAAGTATCCCTCCGTCATGGGAGGAGGCCCGTGGGACATTTATGGGCTGTTATGATGACTTCACTACCAAAAAGCAAGATGGAAGGATGTGGTGCGAAGGGACATGGAAGAGTGCGAGCTCAAAGACAATTAGGTCGAAGATAGAGCAAAGTGGAGTAGGAAGATAAGTAAGGCTGACCCCACCACTATGTGGGATATAGCCATAGCCAGGAAGAGAGAGAGAGAGTGAATTAAATCTGATACAAAACAATTGACGACCTCTGTGGCGTAGTGGTTGTATAAGATGACTGCTACGCAGAGGTCTCGGGTTCGATTCCCGCTCAATGCAAATTGTTGTGTGCATGAACATGATTGTTTGCATTGGTCTGGGTGCTTTCTATGTATAATATGTATGTATTTACAACAAAAAAAAGTATTTAAGTATGTTTATCCGTAGTCTAGTACACATAGTACAAGCTTTGCTTAGTTTGGGACTAGATGGGGTTGTGTGAATGTGTGAGGAATATTTATATGTATTTAATTTTCTTTATATCAAACAATCGATAATCTTTTGACTAGCTTAATGCATGAGTAATATATAGTTTTGTTTTACCTTGAGCTCCTCATTCTCCTGGTACAAGTCGGGCGGTTCGTCCGGCACTAGTCCGATACCGTTCAGCGAGGACGAGGCGGGCACGCCACGAGCGCGCGCCCTACTGTCCCACGTGTCGCCTGTACCACGTACTACGCGGAGTACCTGCAATTATACAGTATGTAAAGTGAGACATAGGCAATACTTTAGGGCATGATAGATAACGTTATTTAATGAAGGAAAAAAAATGCAAAATAAATAAACATTAAATTACTACATAGTAAACGATGTGTAAAGCTTAGCCATGAATTTCACTAATCACGGACACCGCGCGGACGCAGCGAGCGATTGGTTCGCCAGCTGAGTTAGATACATACCTACGACGCGCGGCGCGGGTCAATGCACCGAGTCTTGAACAATATTTTGGCGCAGCGGGAACGTGTCCATACTTAGTTAATTTTTGGGATTTTTTCGTCAAAAATTAAGTACCTAATTTTATTACATATTTGGGATCAGAATCACGTACAGAGTCACCTCCTTAATTATTGCCGATGACTCAAAAAACACCCTGTATAAATATAGTTTTAGCATGGCATAAGAAATACATGATAATGTTCATTCTTGATCTGTCTATTAATTTAAAAAAAATCATCTATGATTACCATTTTATAAATAGGGATAACTAAAAACACGAATCTTGTCATGACATAACGGTATACCTAAGCCTTTCTAAAAATGACTACCCGCAACAAAAAATATTTTTGTCTTATTAAATAATCTTGGAGTATAGATTTAGTCTTACTACTTTACATCATGTCCGATGCAATAAATAGCTAAAAATGCTTCAAAGTATATTAGATAATAATAACTTACCTTAGGTAAAAATACGAAGAGAACTGTTGTTGATGTTGATAACTGAGTTCTTATGAAGCCAAGGAGATACTTTATGTCAGGCCCAGCCTGAGGCAATATGAGTAAGCTGTAAAAAAACACAAATCGTTACTTTAAGTTTATATCAAATTGTTGAATGACATTATCAAGTGCAGCTTAATATTTTATTGGGTAGTTACTTTATTTATTTGTGAATAAATACTGACTGAACGCTATGAATTTGTTAAAAGTAAGCAATAAGAGCAATGCATCATTCATTGATATAGGATATATCTATACTAATACTAAAGAGGTAAAGTTTGTGTGTTTGTGACGTTGTAATCTCTGGATCTACTGAACCGATTTTGAAAATTCTTTCTGTGTTAAATAGTCCATTTATAGGGGAGTATCATAGGCTATATATTATCACGCTATGACTAAAAGGAGTGGAGCAGTAATGAAATATGATTAAAAAAGAGACGCGTTTTTTTCGCCGCTTAACGAAGTGGGCACGGGGCAGCTAGTTTTTAAATATTACTAATACAATGAGCCTAAAGTCCTTGACTATCTTATTGATAATTTTCCTATGTAACATATTATTATGCAAAAAAAAACTAATCGTTTTATTCGGCATTTCAACACTGATTAGCCCCACACTTGTCAAAGAATGTTCTGTGTCCTGTATATTAATGTTTAAATAGGCAAAGAATCTTCTATGCACTTGCCCATGTATTTAACCTCTATGTTGAATACTTACTGGAAAGCTATCATGAGAGAGTTAACGGTGAAGATATTGTATATAGCGATGGATATAAGTCTCGCCTCGTTGTACAAACTCTCGGCGTGTCGTACACGGTAGCACACGCGGACGCCCCATAGTAGGAACAGAATTTCACCTGAAATGAAAGAAAAAAGGTTCAATGACAAATAAGTTTAACTTAATTAATGATATTTGAGCTAGTCATTATGGTATGCGGTCCTGTTTCCTAGTGCTACATGCCTTCCACAATGTTTTGTCTGAGTGTGAGTAAGTATAACACGGTCACATTATCTAGAGACCTCGCTGGAATGCGTACCTCGCATCCCGTTCTCCTTTCAAACCCCGCGCTCGCCACGGGCTCATCAGTGTTTCGTCCGACGCGACGTGACGTCATCGACGCCAGGTCTCGAGATAATGTGACCGGGTAGTAACTTTAAAACACTCATCATTCTCACCATATCGGGCAATAGACATACACTGCTAGACTCTTTAAATATTTTCAGTTTGTGTGGTGCTGTGGTTCCCCTCATCCATTTGTATCATGCCGCCTTAACTATGTCGTCTATTTAATATCTAAAAGACTATTTAGTTTTTATTTTGGATACATTAATCTTACTTACCTATGGCTAAACTGTGATCCCACCAGTTATAAGTACACTGTTTGAATTTCAGTCCTTTGTTGTCAGTTATCTGTAACCAGAATATGTAGTTCATAAGATAGTCACAGAAGCCTGTGCATAACGTTTTTGTTGCCCAATATAATAATCATACTTTAGTTCTTGTAGCTTCACCATAACAGCCCATTAATGTCCCACTGCAGGAACGGGCCTCTTCCCATGACGGAGGGATAGTTGGCCTACTAATACCACGCTGGCCAGACGGATTGGTATAGGGTTTAATTTCAAGTTTTCCTTTTTTTTATTTCGTAAAGATAATATTCATGGATAGTTCTTTAGTCGGTTTTTACGACACCCATGG
The DNA here is from genome assembly GCA_905475405.1 of Schrankia costaestrigalis. Lineage (NCBI taxonomy): Eukaryota > Metazoa > Arthropoda > Insecta > Lepidoptera > Erebidae > Schrankia > Schrankia costaestrigalis. The sequence continues at coordinate 7,425,633 of FR997843.1, read as the reverse complement.
GATCAGACGGGGTGGTGACATTGGTATTGTATTCTTACTCCGTCACAACAAGGAGAATATTTGGTACTTTATATTATTAAAATAACATAAACTACAAGTAGTGTACTCCGTGTGGTGATGGAACTCCGTGTGATTTTATGATGACTAAATAGTACTTACAACTTCAGCATCTGGAGGTGAAGATAATGTCCATGTACCGAGGTACACCAGCATAATAAGTAAGATTGGTGCCATCCATTGTAACAGCTGTTTGTCAGTTAACTTCAGTTTGTGTGCAGACTTTACTCTGTATGTTAGTGATACTCTGAAATGGTATACAAAATTTAAATACTTCTAATATCACCAGATCAACATCTACAATACATTATATCACATATTATCATTATCAAGATTATCATATTAACAAGAAACATTGACTGACATAAGACTTTCTACTAGCAAGGAAGACCGATAGTTGATTGGGCTCCACACCATACACTCCTGCTTTGCATAAAATGTTGACTCCTACACAGGACAAATCTATATGTGCATGTTTTATGTGTAGTACAAAACATATACTATCAAGCCTGGATGTCTATTACATGGATTTGTAGGTAACTAGCTGTTCCGTGCCCACTTCGTTAGGCGGCGAAAAAAACGCGTCACTTTTTTAAACATATTTCATTACTGCTCCACTCCTATTAGTCATAGCGAGATAATATATAGCCTATGGCACTCCCCAATAAATGGGCTAATTTTTAAAATCGGTTCAGTAGATCCAGAGATTACCCCATACAACATCACAAACACACAAACTTTACCTCTTTATAATATTAGTATAGATTTAGTTAGATAATTATTAATTACCTCCATGTTTTCATTAATAAAGCAGTATAAGTGATGCAGAATCCCAGATGTCTTGTCCATTTTGTTGCGATGCAGGAGTATCTATCTAATACTGGGAATATAGCTGCCATCTGAAATGTGACAATATTATTTCTAAATTTCAGTTTTAAGATTTATCCCCTTACTCATAAATGCCTCTTAAATATTAGTCAATTGATTAGCTTAAATTCTTACAATTTTGTTTGGTATAAGGCTGGTTTTGCTAATAAAGAGTAAGGGGGTAAATGTTCAGATAATAATGCTGTAAAAAAATATTAGGTTTTATTGTATATTAAAAACAGCCAGTCATGTCAATTGATAATGTATGCCGCCCAAATTATCAGTGAGTATGTCTGAATAGGAATTGCCTGTTCGGTGACACAATAATCCCACTGTTCAAAGCTTTTCCTAGGATTTATATTTTCGAGATATTTAGCAGGAGTTTTTACTGTTTCAAAATGTTATTTTGTGTCTACAGTTTAAATATAATAAATAAAAACATTATACATTCAACTTAAAGTTATTAGGAGTAACATCAAATATTTTGTCTTCGAGGGTGACATAATCTTTAATGATTAAACCCTCTATAAAAAATAAAGATTAAAAAAAAAAAAAAAAAAAACATCAAATATTACTTACTTCCATATACATAATAGCACATCCAAGAAGAGTGATAGAGAGGAAGACAGGACTCGCAACCCTGAACACTTTGACTCTGCGATGGTGACGAGTGTATATTGTCAGGAACACAGTCATCACTGCACAGCTTACTGATATCACCAACAAAGATATCCTAGAAAACATAAAAAGTATAATTAATTAATCCATTCCAAGGATGACCCGGAAGAAGTGAGTGGGATGAACTGGATGGCTTCAAAAATAATTAGTAGAGAGAATCCGGGATCACCATTGCTCTGCATTGGGACAATACAGGCTTTAAATTAATAGATAATCCATTCCAAATGCAAAAACTAGAGTTGTTTTTAGAGGTACTTATGAGGCTGCCTTGTGTATGTTATACGTAAGTAATAAATATTTTAATCTATCTGTTAAATAACAAGAATAACAATTCAGTATAATAATTATTTCAGTGAATATCAAAGATATAAGTGTCTTTAAGTATTGTTTATGTGTACAGTCAAGTGCTTTTAAAAGCTGAGAGCAGGTTACTGAATTTAAGTTGAAGATTAACCTTACCTATAACTGAAGAAAATACAATCATCATAACAGCCCATTAATGTCCCACTGCAGGGACGGGCCTCCTCCCATGACGGAGGGATACTTGGCCTACTAATACCACGGTGGCCAGACGGATTGGTATAATTTCAAGTTTTCCTTCTTTTTATTTCGTAAAGATAATATTTACGAATAATCCCTTAGTCGGTTTTTACGACACCCATGGGATGAGATCATAAATATTGTACCTATTCTTACTCCGTCACCACACGGAGAAAATACAATAACTTACCGAAAAGGCCAATTGTAAGTCGCAAGACAGGGCTCTGGCCCGCGACATGTTTCGCAGCCTGGTTGACATTTTATACAATCGTAGGGCTCACTCCAGTTTTCCAAACGGTTTTCCTCGTACTCTTGATACGCCACTGAATGGAAATAAATAGCTTAATTATTACAAATGTGTACAATTAATTAAAAAAAAGGTGTATTGTTTACAAAACATTCATTTGACGTTAGAGAAGTTTGCCAAACTTTTTCGATTTAAGCAAATGATTTTTTCATACAGTCATTGTCGATTAACTTCGATTTTGACAAAAATCCTATTTAAGTTGTTGTTTTTACGTAAGTAGATGTAGTGTAGTTTTAGTTCAGCAGTCTATTTTAAACCCTATATTATTCTCTTTAGACGCAAATACGCAGTGATGTACTCTTTCACTGCGTATTTGCAGAGAATAAGTCGTAAAGCTGTAATTGTCCTAATGAGCCAAGCCGGGGATAAAATCTTTTACTTAACATTTTTTGTGCCTACTATAATGAAATTGGATTTTTGAGACCCTTGTGAACATAATGTGCCAAATTTATATTATATCTTTCTTTATATTAATATTGTTATACATTTACAGTACCTAATACAAAGTAATAATAATGTACTTACCTATATGACTAAGTTTAAACAACTTAATTAACCTAAAAGGTTCCTTTATTATAAATTCGGATTGTTTTGTTTACCTTCAACTAGTGATCCATTATATCCATCGGGATGATGTATTGAATAGAAGCCAGGTCGACATCGACAGATATATGAGCCTCGAGCCCAGCCAGCATGTCGTACATTCATTTCTCTGTTTGGTTTGTATTCACACTAAAAATAAATTGAAAACATGTTATCAAACAACGACTCGGAGGCATCAATTTAGAGTACCTATACTATATTTTCAATTCAAGTAAGTTCAATTAAGAGAACCGGTTACAAAATTTTAAGCATAACGATTGAAACAAATGTATCCATCGGTGTAATGTAAATCTCTATCACAACAAGGAGAATTGTACTTACGTAAGTGGTATCGTTTGGGCATTTGTGCGTTCCATGAAATGAATAGATCTGATTATCGTTTTCATCTTCGATATCCGCCTCACACTGATTAATTTCCAAACTAGATATGTCTATGTCGAGCGAGACGGTACCTTTTAATCTGTAAAAATATATAATTATGAATTAAAAACAAGTTCCTCACTTTTTATGAGTGTAAGTATCGGCTAGTAGGTAAGTGTTTTACTGTAGGGTTACTAGTTATTCCTTCTTTTAATTTAGAAAAAAACCTTTAACTAGGTATTAATACCACACGGGCAACACCGTTTGGTTTGGAGAAGCAATTAGCAACCCGAATTTTCACTCCGATAAGAACATAAATATTCCATTTGGTATAATGTAATAACATAATTATAAAGAATTATTCTATTCACCCTCGTATAGTAGAAACAGGGACTGTATACGACAACAGCCATCGCTTAGCTTCGCAGCTGTAATACGGGTAAGTCCACCATCCTTCCATAGTAGCACCTGGTGGCGATGGCATGAACTTCGGAGAGCGAAGGGTTTCACTTTCATGAGCCGAAACATACCTGAAATATGATAATAAAATTATTTATACATATTATTTCTATTAGGAATGAACATTATTATTTATTTTTATTTTATTTTTTAACACTAGTTTATAAAAAAAACCCACTAGAGACTCTCTTTCTAGTCAAGCCTTTTAATAAGTAGTCATGTAGTGTTTCATTAAACATAGCTAAGAACACTTATTAAATAAAAACAATCGTTTTTTTTATTCTTTAGAGAGCAACGATCCTACAGACAGTCACATTCACAGTCAAGTTAAACTTAAAACATCTCGTCGTTATTGCATTGGGAGCCAATTATAACAAGGCTTATCTAATTAATTAGTATTATAAATAGGTAAGGTTAACAATGTCCAACCCACACTAACCATGGATATTCAGGATCAGGCGGTTTCTCCAACTGAGGTGATATAACAGCTATAGGATCCGCAGTGCCATATCTCTCCCACGCCACAGCACTGTTCACCAAGCCATCAGTTCTCAGAGCCAAGGCACGAGCACCAACTGCTCTTTCAGCTGGACTAGCTCCTAATACCAATCCTTGAGATACGGCCATTAGGTAATCTGGAATTTTAAAGAAAATATTTCTATAAGATGCTAATTTTGTGAAATGAAATGACGAAGGTTATTCGTAGCACTTTGCTACGGAAATTCGAAAGAAATACAAACAAAACTATTCGCATATAAACATTGTATAGATCTAGAGTTACAAACGCAGGCATCGTATACCAAGTTAAAGAAAATAAAGTCAACTACCTAAGGACCTATTAAAAAAAACAGCTGAACGAACTTGTCTGTTTAAGAAGGAAAATTAGGCCCATATCTGAACTTATACTTTCATAGGTAGCTAAGTTAAGTCCGCTTTAGTGCAGTTGTACAAATATAATAAATACATAAATAAGTTATTTTAACAATTTTTTTCTGAGGTTTTTTACATGAGTTTCGATTAGGTAATTTACAGACAATTAAAAAATAAACGTCTCAGTGTTCTAGAAAATAGAACTCAGTAACTACTAAGAATAAAATTACGAGCTCTTTTGCATCTTAAGTCATTGTAGACACGTTTTTTGCTAAAGTAATTTAGAACTTTATCGGTAGACGTCCCTTTGTACTTTCGTCCTTGTTGTTGAACCACGTGTAAAAGAGACCTTGAAGTCTAGCTACCGTTAAGTCTAAACTCTTAAAAGGCTTCATTTCTCATGGGACCTATTACAGCTTACCTAATACTAAAGTAAAAGGGGATATATTTCCCCTTATGGAAACTAATGCGCGTAAGTTTAAGTATGTATAATTTTAGGACTTTAATAGAATGAATTAGAATGGGAAAATCTCAGACCAAATAAAAAATAGGGAAAATCTAGAAAGCTAAGAAGAGACCTAACATCAGTAGGTACAATTGATAACGAAGACGATTTACCAATCGCCGGTTACACTAACAAAATCGCTGATTTTTCCTCTCCAATTGGTACTCAAAATATTGGCCAGACGTTTTAGGTAAGCTCGGACTTAATAGACAAGTTTTCTTTTTTTCTCAAAGATGGACTTTTTAGTAGTCCGTTAGTTTCCATAACAGCCCATTAATGTCCCACTGCAGGGACGGGCCTCCTCTAGTGACGGAGGGATACTTGGCCTACTAATACCACGCTGGCCAGACGGGATGGTATAGGGTTTAATTTCAAGTTTTCCTTCTTTTTATTACGTAAAGATTACTATATTCACGGATAGCCCCTTAGTCGGTTTTTACGACACCCATGGGATGAGATGGGGTGGTGACACACTGTATTCTTACTCCGTCACCACACGGAGAAGTTAGTTTAGTTCTACTAAATGCCTATCCTGTATTCTTAGTTCATCATCTCATAAATACACATAATGTAAACAAAATATAGGTCTACCTATAAAACAAAGACACATAATGTAAAAAATATAGGTAGAAAATGCAATTGAACAATGAACTAGGTCTAACGCAAGCAAAAACATCGCAATCATGGAAAACTAGGTCGCGTAATTACTCACAGGCTTACACGGCAATCACCATTGAAACCATCAGTTGAAAGCTATCGAAATTTAATGAAACAGCTACTTCAACAGGTGTTTTTCAAATTTATTAACAACTGACTTTTGTTTTTAGAGTTATTTTTATTCGACGTGGTGACGATACGAAAATGGTCTTACGTAAGCTCCAGATAAAGTAAAACTTTGTGGTTTCCTAATATAAAGTTAATAATAAGTGTATTGATTACTTGTCTAGTAATAACACATAGTAAATACAGTACCCGGCCGTAAATATTGCACATCGACCTGTGGAAAGAGACAGTCGGTCAATTTCGGCTTCGTACAACGTCATCTCTGTCTTCCATTGATTATGAAGTAGGTATTTTAATAGAAAACAGTTGACTATTCCTATTTTGTCTCTATAAAGGCGTAATGAAAGCTCGAAATTACCTCTATGTACTCTAATTACTGTAGATATGTTTGATTAAAAGTAACTTGCATGTTCATTAAGTGGTGAATACGTCGTTTGTTTTGAATGGTTTCAATTAAGTGGTAATGAACAGCGACTCGTGTTTTATTTAGTAAAGTGATGTAATAAGTACCTAGTAACTAGTATTTTATTGCTTTAGTTGATTGAGTAGGTACTAAACAAGTGTCGCCGCAGCGCGGGGTGACAAGCTTTCCTAAGTTACGACAAAATAGTATTTATTTTGGTCGTTATTCAGAAACTCAGTTTTGATAGGACTTGTGCTACCATCAGTTATCACAATTGTAGATTTTAACAACAGAAGCTATAGCATTGACATAAAGTAAAAAAAATGCATGTCAATTAGAGATTTCTACGTTGGTGGCGTCGCGGACTACGGCTGAAAGAATAATAATTATAGGGAAAATAATAATGGTTTCGAAAAAAAAAATCTCAAGCGATCAGTGGCAGACTATTATTGTGAAGCTTTAAAATGAATTTAAAAAAAAAGCCAAAACATAAACGCAAAAATGTTCAAATTACATTTTAAGTCGTAAAAAAACATGAATCTTCTAGAATAGTAAAACTATAGTATTCTGTCTTGTTTGTATTGTGAATTAAGTAAGCTTTAAATATAAGTAAGTAAATCATTACCAGCAGTTTCCAGTCCAAGTTGGTGAAGCAAGTTGGCGGCTAGATCGGCCCTGGCTCTAGCGGAGTCCCACCTGGCCGCGTGTAGGGGGGCGCGGAGTCTCCCATACCGATGCGTGACACACAACGCCCCTGTCGCACCGGTGGCTACCGCGTGGACCAGTCGTAGTGAAGATTCTACTTCTTCCTAAAAGTAATAAAATTAAATGATTTTAATTTTTATTATTTAGTTTACTCTTATAACTAAAACATGGAGCGCAGACGTCATGAAACTCTATAATACTCGTACCTAGTAAGGTCTACGGTAGGCACGTACCTCATGGTGATAGTAGCGGCGAATATTTTTTGTATTTGGTAGATGATAATATATCTTTTAAAGACTACTTATTGCAATGTAAAAATAAACCAATACAAAGACATCATTGATATCACACATATAGGAAGCGCCTAACGAAAAACCTTTCACAGTTGCTACATCGAGTATACGTACTTAAGCAGCCATTAAGTATAGGTACTTAATGTCGACATAAATGTCAATATGGAATACATTCAATTACGCTGTAAATTCACAGGATTCACATTAGCGTCTATGTTAAAATCTTAGTAAATCTTACTCCTCCGCTCGTGTATAAGCCTATACAGGCTTCAATCAATTTACGAAACGAAACTACATCTACTCCTGGATTTAACCATATCATGTTTTCATTTTATTCTCGTCCTATCATCGCGGTCGTCAACTGCCTGCTACGTTTTCAAAATCAGTCTTTCCACTCCGTAAAGACGCTGCTATTCTTAATCTCAATCGACTAGGTATGTTTTGCTAATAACCAATGTAACAGATACATGAAATTGAATTTTAGGCATTCTCTGAAGTAGTGTTTGTTGTATTAACAGTTAGTTATTTATATGTAGCATAGAACCAACAAATGTTTCTATATCATCAACATCAAAGGTTAAAGTTTAACTTCCAATTAAACAAACAGGGCAGAGTCAACAGAATTTACAGACAAAGCAATTCTAACATAAAATCTGATGTTGCTTATAAATACAGTAGTTAATTGTTTAAGTAATAAGTCAAGTTAATTAAGCCGTTTGTTATTTTGTCTTCCTCAATGTGGTAATACAAGTAGCAGCTGAGGTGTGTGTGGATTCCTATGCTGGCTGTTTGAGTGGTCCAGAACAATGATTCGTTTCTTTTATGCAATACTTTTACATTATGCCAATTAGTTTGGCTAGCGTGATATTAAACCGAGAAAAAAAAATTACTTTTACTAAAAATACGATCTGATTCTGTAATGCAGCAGTGTCTTCTATCAAAAAATCTCCCTTAGTTTTATTTCGTGACCTTTGTAAGGATGAAATGGATAACCTATAGAATCTGCCTACATTTTATTCGAAAGTACAAGAACAGCGGATTATTTCTATGGTACTTACTTATCATAAGGTCACAGATATATTTAAGCGCCCCATGAATATGAAAGGTAATATATAGTTTGTGGTTCAGAAAGCTTAGTAACATAATGAAGGCCCCCATAAATATTACGACCTCTATACTCCCTTTGGAAAGGGTTGCTAGTAAGTAATAGTATGAACCATAAACCTGGAAAAACAGTAGCCTTTCAGCAGTTTTATTTTCAACATATTTCAATAAGAAGAGGGGATTCTAACTTTGTTTTTTTTTTAATATTTGTTAGCTTTTGTTACTGTAATTTCTAAAGCAATTTAAAAAAAATTATTTATTTATTTATTATTATCACACATACAACTATTATCACAGGTACTTATAACCTAATTCAATAGCCTATGTACAAAAACAAAAACAATTACTAAAAATATCAATAAATTACAACTTAAATAATAATTACTCTTTGTGCAAACATATAACACAATAAGCTACCCGTGTGAATTCGTTCAATGTACAGTCGGGGTATTTGCCGCTCGACCACCCTTAGGCGAGAATCGCTTGGCACGCGGCGCATGCGATACGTGGCACGCCCACGTATCGCATGCGCCGCGTGCCAAGCGATTCTCGCCTAAGGGTGGTCGAGCGGCAAATACCCCGACCGTAAATGAGAAGAGATCTATCTCATGGGCCAACGTATTGAGCGCTCGGAGCGTGCGCGCGAGTGGTGTGCGCTGCAGCAGGCAAGTACGCGCGCGCGGCACGACCAGCAGTTCCGGCTGCCGGCGCCGCCCTACGTACTCGTCCGGGACGCTCAGCTGCATTACTTCCAATACGCGGGGATTATTAAGCCTTCCGCGCATCGTTTTAAATAGGTAGACGGCGAGCGCGACCACCCTTCTTACTGTTAGTGTGTAATAACCTACCATACCCAGAACAAATAGAGTAGGATACAACAGCGGATAACCCGGGTAAACCCCATATTGCTTCATATACACGAACCTAACAAATTTATTCTGGATACGTTCTAGCATTAGCACGTACTTCTCCTCGTGTGGTGACCATATCACAGCATTGCACTCCAGGTGGCTCTTCACTAGTGCCTCGTATAGTGCTTTCAAAGCTCCTATATTTGTAAAGCTGTTGGCTTGGCGCAGTAAAAGTCCCAGGTTCCGGTAAGCTTTCTTACACACATGAGTAATATGCTGCCGGAACTGAAGGTCAGAAGTAAAATGCACACCTAAATCCTTAACTTCTTTGAGGCGCTGTAGCGGAGCCCCGTCCATAAGATACTGGTAATGACTCGGGGCGCGCGCACGGCTGAAGGATAATACGGAGCACTTAGCCACATTAAAGTGCAGTTTATTTTCTAAACTCCACCTTATAACACTATCCAGATCCTTTTGAAGCAGGCTGTGGTCGACACTGTGCTTCACCTCCGAAACCAGCTTCAGATCATCAGCAAATAGTAGAGGCGTTGACCTACTCACCACTTTAGGCAAATCATTGACCATCAGAATAAACAGTAAAGGTCCTAAATTACTGCCTTGACTTACACCAGATCTTGTGGGGTAAGGGTCCGAAAGATGACCGCCACAGTCGACATATTGAAATCTGTTCTGCAAATAACACGCAAAAAATGTAAGGGTGCGCGGAGTGCATCCCACACCAGCCAGTTTTAATAACAAGATGTCATTATCGACTGTGTCGAACGCCTTTCGGAAGTCTCAGTAAGCAACGTCCACTTGTAGTCCAGCATCCACCGCAGGCACTAAATGTGTCATCAAATCTAATAAGTTGCCAGTTGTCCCCCGCCCGGGACGGAACCCATGCTGTGCGTCAGACAACTGAGCACTTACCTGTGGGTAGAAAGCACTGTGGATGGCCGTTTCAAACATCTTAGCTGGACTACACAGCACCGCCACGGGTCTATAATCCGTGGCCGTCGACCCTCCCTTTCCTTTAGGTACCGGAACAACTCGGGTTAACTTCCAACGATAAGGAAAATTAGCTGTCTCTATACATATATTAAATAAATAAAGTAACGGTTCCATAAAAATTGTAGCACAGTCCTTGAACACATACGCAGGAATACCATCAGGCCCCGCTGAACGTTTGGGCAGCAAGCGAGCGAGGGCGCTTCTCACATCCGCTGGCGTGAGACTCGTGAGGTGTACGCGAGCTCCCGGCGCGTCCACCGCGTGCGCGCTTGCCGCCCCTACACTCAGCGCGGGAGACTCAGGGCTGTAGACAGACTCGAAGTAGCGGGCGAACTCTCCTGCGCTCTCGTAATCAGACAAACCCCTACCATCCTTTACTATATTACGAGTGCTCGAATTACCCGTTTTTGATCGTATGAAGTTCCAAAATGACCGTGGGTCTTTCGCCATATGACTTTGAACGCGGTTTCGGTATTCATCATGAGCTCGTGCTATCTCAAGTTTTACTCGGGCCCTACAGTTTGAAAACGCCTCATAGTCTTCACTTAACCTACTATATTTATATTTTTTGTGTAACTTATATTTAATTCTTATATCTCTAATTATTGCACTAGTATACCACACTGGATATATATACCGATTATTGCACTGTTTATTATTTTTAAGAGGCACATATTTATTAAATAACTCATAAATTCTAACATAAAATAAATTTAAAATGTCGTCCGGGTCACTTAAACTATATAATTCACTCCAGTCTATTTCACCTAATGATTGGTATAAGCTAACAAAATCGGCTTTATTAAAATTCCATTTATCCCGGGCTATAGTTTCATAAAGTTGTTGCGTATAAGGTTCAAAGTAATTGGTATTAGAAAGTGTCGCGGGAGGTATGGGCGATGGCGGCGGAGGTGTATATTTCGCGCCTAGTTCCAAGCACACGTGAAGCGGTGGATGGTACGCATCCACCGGCTGCAGCGCTTCGTCCGCAGCGCTCACCGTCACGCCCGCGCCACGCGCACCCAATACGAGATCCAATTGTCTACCGTTACAATTCGGTACCTCATTACACTGAACGAATTCACAGAAGGACATAACATATTCAAAATAATTTACAACATTATTATTACAAGAAAATAAATTAAAATCTCCTATCACTAATACTTTATTTCTATATTTGACACAAATTTTCTCTATAATATTAAATAATAGCATGTACTCATTTTCATCAGTCTGTGGAGGAATGTACAGTACACAACATGTAAGTAAGAACCTATTTCGCTTATACACAGAGGCACATAATAATTCAAACTTTAAATTGTCAATATTTACGTCACCTGGAATCGTTAACCGTCGCAACTCGAACCGCGGTGTGGCCACTAAAAGCACGCCTCCTTGTTTTCTACCATCGACTCGATCGCATCGCAGTATGTGATATCCTAAGGCTATAAATTCTGCATTTTTTATAGATGTATTTAGTCCTGTTTCAGTAATTGCAAACAAATCACAACCATAAGATTCCAATAGACACATAAATTGAGAAGTTTTCGTACGAAGTCCTCGCACATTCTGGTATAGTATATTAAATATACTACTACTTTTGCGTATGATTTGGTTCGGCTGGGCGACGAAACCAAATCCATTCCGAGATTTCGACATTCATTGGCCATATTTCTAGGTCATACAGCTTCTCAAAATTGCTTTCCGATACTCCAATCCTGAATGATGCATAGTCACGATTATTCTTAGGCTTTAACTTTATAATAGAAATATCCGCGTCATTTTTCAACACTCCTTTAATAAATTCCTTTAAATTATCTTCAGTTGTATCCTTACTTAATCTCCAAATATGTAAAAATCTCTTCCGTTCTATAGCTTTCAATGATACTATAGCAGAATTACCTCCTTTTATTATTGGGTTTGTTTCCTTGTTATATTTAACTTCGGTCCATTCATTATTATTTTCTTTAGCTACAAGCGTAATCGCTGATCTCTTGGCCACCGCTGCCGCGTAGTTAACCGCGGGCTGCAACGACGCGTGCGGTGATACGCTACTTGTTGCTACGCGCCCTGGACTCGCGGCCTGAGTAAGCGTGGACTGCGATGCTTCAGCCGCTAACTCTTCTTGCTTTTGGTTGGCGGGGCAGGGGTCAGGAATGGTTTTTACTGAAAACAAAGGAGTTTTCTGTTTCTCCGTTTTCAATTTAGTGATTTCTTTTTCATAAGATACACATTTTTCATTAGTTTCCCGCAACTGTTGTTTAAGTATATTATTCTCTGTTACTAATACAGTCACTGTAGATCTCATAAATAAATATTTAATAGAGTCCCAGTCCTATAAAAACTTCATTAAAGATTTTCATATAGTATAAGGTAAAGGCACCTAATTCCGTGGTGTTTTTAACAAAACACGAAAGAACATTCAAAATTAAGTAATTATCGTACCTTTGTATACAATTTTATATTTCTATCAGATGTGTTAACCATCTAATTTTTGAAAAATATTTGCAGTTTGTCAGTAAAAGGTTACTAAACATGATAAAATAAATAAAAATATGAAAAAGAATGATGCACCTTATTCCGATGTAAAAATCGTAATTCCGATGCATTTGGTTCCTTATTCCGAGTATAAAAATAGAAAGGGAATTACCTATGTAGGGAGAATCATACATGATGTTTAAAAATCTAAGGTGTTTTTTTTTATGTTAAATCAGTTCTTTTTTTTAATCTTATTCCTTAATCTTATAAAAATATATAAATCAACGTACAAATCAACATAAAAAGAAAGACATAAAACATCAAAGAAAATTACATAAACACACACGCTGTAAATGTTGTCTTCAAACAGGCAGACTGACAGACAAAAAATAGTTCAATTGCTGTAGTTTCATAATTGGGTAAAAAAAATATTAATATAAACGCAAACTTAACTTACTCCAATTTTATGTATTTGTACTATAGATGATTAGTATTCTTTTAGTTACTAAACGCGTACAAAAAAGGAGCACATAAAAAAGGAACACTCTGTATTTAAACAGGGTCAATACTCGGTACTCATGTAAGCTTATTCCGATGTAAATACATCGCAATTAGGTGCTCATATAACCTTATTCCGTTTATCGGAATAGCGTTTTATGATGCTAAATCAAAGTTTCTAATTCCGAGTAATAAAAAGTAAAAGATTTTTTAATATTATGCAAATTAAATAGTGGATAGTTGCAATATGAAAGAGAAAAAATATAAAGCACAAACATATAATAATAGAACAGATTAAAAACTGAATATTGTCACTAATTTCTTCCGTACAACGTATTAAGAAAGTACCTATACAAGTCATTTTTGACCTGCTATAATTAGTGCATCCGACGCCACGGTGTACCTCGGAATTACATTATTAAATGTATGAGTTATTCATTAAGTCAGGCAGAACTAACACATTAAACTATGTAACCATAAGACACACACCGAAAATTTAAAAAAAGTAAATGTCTTTAAATTTGTTTTTCCCTGGGTTACATCGACTTTTAGGAACACACTAAAATATTTGGCATCTAATGCCGTGGTATTTTAAACACTTAATATCTAGCTACTTTGCAAATAAAATACATACTCAAATCTTAAGTGTTTTCGATAACAAATATTGTCCTTTCAATAATACAGCAAAACGAAAACTTGCATTGTATAAAATTATCACGTAAAACACTATTTGGCAAATCGTAATACTCACGTGCATAAGGTCCCAAATGTATGACGTGTGCTTTTGAGGCCGCTTCCCGCGGCAAAATGACCGATTATTCTACAGTGTGAACACACTAAACTCTCTTTTGTTTATATAAATATGAACAGATAAATTATTAATTTATTATTTTAGCATTCAGACCAAAATAACTAGTAAATTACTTAAAAAAACCGTTTTTCTAAATACCTCGGTATTTGCTGCTATTTTTAGAACCGTACCCTCGACCGAACCTCGTAGTTAGGTGCCTTTACCTTAAGTATAAACTGTTTTTTATCTAAAAAAATATGGAAACCATGTAAATAAAATCCGTTTCAACGCGCTCTAGTTTTAAAATGAGTATTTTAATAGTAAAATAATATTGTTGTATCAAAATTTGAGAACGCCACAGAACATACTTCAATCAAACATATTTCGAAAACTACGAATCTCGTTAAACGCACTAGACCACATAATAATGATCCATTTCCGTGCTATAAAGCTTCGACCAGCATAGCGTAAGCGAAATCCATCACTTCAGGACTTCAAAAGGTCCATTGCTAGGACTGATCTCATCTAGTAAAAGACTTTGACCTATGAATAGCACAGATCATGCGGTGAGGAAGACGAAACAGTGGAACATCTGATGTGCAACTGTGAAGCCACCCAGACAAAGGATGAAGCTACTAGGAGTGGGATATCCTACTCCTAGTGACTTCGACAAGCTGCCGCTAGGCTTACTCATCTCCTTCGCGAAGGTGATTGAGGAAGCTGTGGGGTGGTGAACGGGGGACTAGCCCAAAAGATCCGATGGGGTCGAAGTGCATCCTGGAGGGTCCCGGAAAAGGAGGAGAAGAAGATAAGATGAATAGCACGCTGACTAGACGAGTGTTGGGTCATTCAGCGAGTTTTTATATGTGAATACTGTGAGAAAATAAACAAAAAGATGTGGGAGAGACAAAAACATAAGAAGGGTGTATGTGCCTTTTTTTGTAGAGAAAATGCTTTAGATATCCCTTGTAGCTTTGCTTTGAGGTTGTTCAAGAAGACTATGTTGAACTCCGAAAGACTCCGTCTACCGACTAAAACCTTTACAGTAGATATACTCAGGTATTCTCCGAGTGGTGACGGAGTAAGAATTCAATATGTCACCACCCCATCTCATTCCATGGATGTCGTTAAAACCGACAAGGGAACTATCCGTGAATATTATCTTTACGAAATAAAAGCAAGGTAAACTTAAAATCAATCCGTCTGGCCAGCGTGGTGTTATTAGGCCAAGTATCCCTCCATCACGGGAGGAGGCCCGTCCCTGCAGTGGGACATAAAAGGGCTGTTATGATACTCAGGTATAAGTTAAAAACCATAAGAACATGGAAACTTTATTCGAGAGAATATTAATTAATTTTATTTTGGTGTATATGTAGGCTTATTATTCTGTAGCTTTTAAAAATTAATAATATAATACGGTGTAATCGAGCTTATGCAAATACGAAAGTTTTGTTTTGACAGGTACTTAACAAAAACAGATCGGCGTAATATACATAATTGAATTGACGTGGGGCCATCACAAACAGATGGCTAATAGTGTCCAGATTATCATATAACACGGGATGATATTGTAGCCGTTTAGTATTAATGGATAATGCTACTCTGAGTAATTGGTATGTTCGGATTACTATAAGCCCTCGATTTATTTGACGTATCTACCTACATTATTTGAGTTTACAGTTTACTATATAAAAGTTTTCTTAGGTCACACTGCGTTGGAAAATCTAGAAATTATACATTAAAACATAATATACTTTTAAAAACCTGTTAACTACTTTATTAAAAAAAATACTCTTAACTCTTACTTTACTAATAAAATAATAATTCCTCTGTTGTGGAATGCAATTTGTTTGACTAGATAATCTTTGTAGTACCTAAGTCTGAATATCTAAACAAAAAAAGACATGGATTTAGTTTAAAATATTTTACAAAGTCTGTTTTACTTGGAAAAGACATAGTCATTTTTAGGGTTCCGTACCGATTTTGAAAAAACGGAACCCTTATAGGATCACTTTGTTGTCCGTCCGTCTGTCAAGACTATCTCAAGAACGCGTAGAGGTATCAAGCTGAAATTTTCATCAAATATTAGTATTTGCTTGTTGCCTCTTAGTGCTATAAACTCGCACTTGACCGGTTTTATTTGGGAACATCAAACTACAAACAACTTAAGATTAATGAATATTAATTAAACAAAAGGGCCGAATTGGTCTTTAATCTTTACTTGAAGTACTGAGAGCTAAAATTAAAAATGCTGATTATATTACCTAGGCACACGGCCTCTTAATAATAACAGCTCCATCATTTCATGGTTAATGACCTCATACCTTTTCTCCTCTCCAATAAACTGAAGTGCTAATCTAACCTAAGAGGTACTTTTATCATTAATTATTATATTAGCACATACTATATCAAATTTCATGGAGGGATAATATTCTACCTCCATGAAACTCAATATTGCTTTCCACTTGATATTATTAAGAAGGTAAAGCTCGGTTAATTAATTTAGACGCTACCTCCCCAGCCCTCTAAACGTTTGTACAAATTCGATAGACATGTTTTGTCCCTAACGAGTTTCCAACGAGCCGTGTGAACTCTTCGCTTAGGATAATTCAGTTAAAACTAATTATATGATATGAAAGTAAATTAGTATCTCATGTCAGATGTCTTTACGTGTTTAAGAGTTGGATGACAGAGGGAAGGCTTAATCTATTTAAACCATAACCGTTTTGGTACGTTTAGGTTTCGTTCACTTATGGCCTACGCAGACCGGGACGGCATGGCAAGGGATTTTAAATTTTATGTCGTATTTCTGTAACAATACGGTTGAATTTCCATTAGTAAAAATTAAAATCCCTTGCCATGCCGTCTCGGTCTGCGTAGGCCTTTAAGTAAAACGAAACGAGTGGACTGTACTGGACGAGTATCTGAGAGTGGCAATAACCGGAAAGTTGCTGAGCTTGAAGCCAAGATCGATTCTATGGAGCAGCAGGCTCGCCAGTGCAATATAGAGATTTGTAACTTGCCAGAAAAAAGAAATGAAAACCTGCTAACTCTAATGGAATCTATTGGTAAAGTTGTAAATTTTCCTGTTTCATCAAACGATATCCTGTCTGTTCATAGGGTTCCTCATGCTCGGCAGTTAGATAGCAAGCCCAAAAATGTCATCGTCAAGCTAAAGTCTAAGATCATACGTGACAATCTGATCAGCGCCTACCGAAGAAATAAGAGTGTCAAATCTGACCAACTGGGAATTCCAGGCGCTGCGGTACAAGTATACTTAAATGAACACTTAACTCTCAAGAATAAAACATTATTTCGGAGGAGTAGAGACGTCGCTCGCAGTAATGGGTACAAATATGTGTGGATTAATAATGCCACTATACTGGTTCGGGAACGAGATGGAGCTGCGGCGTTCGTTCTGATGACGATCTCAACAGGTTTGCTCAAAAACATAAGGCCGTCTCTTCAAGTGCACATACATAGGAACGAATACCTGTCTATACGAGTACTACTGTGCGAATTCTCCTTCTATTGCTATTTTGGGATAGATATTATTAGTATCTTAACTACATTAAGTACTTACTCCATTTACCGTATTGTGTTATATTAGCCCTGGTATTGTTTTTTACTTTCTCTTCATAAATGTTGTAATATTAGATCAGTATTATATTTTTGCAGTAACCTTGCTTTGTAAAAGTCTGTTAGATAATCATCAATATTACTTATCTACTGAGTATACGTTGTATGTATCAGATAATTATGTCATTCTCGATTATTTTAAGTATGCCCTAGATGTGATCACAATAATTAAGATATTAAATTCATTCTCTATAGATCTAATTACAATGGGATTTCATATAGTATTATTGATTAAAAGATTACTCCGATCTATAATAATATGCATTCACAGTACACCGACCTACAATGAACTCTAACAGTATCGTTATGTACTGTCAGAATTGTGGAGGTATTCGTACAAAGTTGCAAACTTTATATATGAACATTTTAGCTAACTCATATGACGTAGTGGTCCTAATCGAGACTTGGCTCACACCGGATATCCTAGACAATCAGTTTATTGATGATCGCTACCTAGTATTCCGATGCGATTGCAATAGATCTGCCACCTCTAAAGCTGATGGCGGCGGTGTCCTGGTGGCAGTACGACGTGAACTACATCCAACTAAAAAATATAATCAGTTTAATAACGCAACAATCGAGCAAATTATTGTGGAGCTCCCGGCATCCCAAGCTGATACTTATCACATTATATGTGCTGCGTACATTCCACCTCGCTCAAATGAAACAGTGTACACACTGTACACTGAATACCTAGATACGCTGTAGAATCGTTTTTCATTACTGGAGACTTTAATCGTCCAGATATTGACTGGGTAAATCAAAATAATTACGCCGTCCCTAGTATTGTTTCTTCATCATCGTTAAGCTCCCACAGTCAATCGTTGATAAACTTTTTGTCAATGGTCAATGGTACACAGTACAACACTTTTAAAAATATGTTGGATCGAATACTCGACTTATATATATCGAACGTCGACTGTGAGGCAGTCTCTTGCAGTGCTATTTTAAATGCTGTCCCACATCATCTCCCGTTTGCTGTTCTTACTAGCTTGAGTACGGTTTTTGTACCCATGAAACGTCAGACCTTATTCACTTATAAATACTTCAAAGCTAATTATGACCTTATTAATGAGAATCTAGGTAAGCTGGACTGGAAAGCGACACTATCTCATCTACCAGCCGAACAAGCTGTTGATACATTTTACGAAGTACTATACAGTGTGATTAGGCTACATGTTCCATTAACTCAGTCAAAAAGGTCACATTTTCCCATCTGGTTTACTCCCAATCTAATCCGTATCTTTAAAAAGAAAGAACGTGCTTGGCTCAAATGGAAAATATACAGAAATATCTCGCACTTCGAACATTTTTCGAAATATCGTAAGTTATTTCACAGTGAAATGTCCAATTGTTTTCGTAATTATATAAATTCTGTAGAAGACAGCATACCTAAAAATGTTAAATATTTCTGGTCTTACATTTCTAACAAAAAAAATAAAGCTAATTTACCTAATAAAATGTACTATAATAATGTTTCGTCGGATAATCCTACAGATATATGCAACCTGTTCTCTTCTTTCTTTTGTTCCGTTTATGAGCAGTCTACTCTTGATCCAATAAATTGACACCCTTCTGACAACATTTTCGACCACTCTACGTGTCTATCTGATATTTATATGACAGAAAATTCTATTCGAAAAGCCCTGGAATCTTTAGACTCTTCTAAAGGGGCTGGGCCTGATGGCATTCCTCCGTACTTCTTTTTAAAAACTACTGACACTATTTCATACGCTTTGTATATCATACTTAATAAATGTCTCAAAGAGTCTGTCTTTCCATCTGTGTGGAAACAGGCTTTCATAACACCTATTTACAAAAACGGAGATAAAAATAACGTCCAGAATTATCGACCTATATCGATTTTGTCCACTTTGTCAAAACTTTTTGAAAGACTCGTCCATGACGCAGTCTATCCTCATCTTCACCAACTTATTTTACCTGAACAACATGGCTTTGTTAAACGGCGTTCAGCTTGCACCAATCTTATGAGCTTTGTCGGGTTTTTATTTACAAATATGGACAAGCAAGTGCAGGTAGACGCTGTGTACACCGATTTTCAAAAAGCATTTGATAAGGTGGATCACTCACTGTTATTAGATAAAATCGCTTTCAACGGAATACGAGGAAATCTACTTCGTTGGTTTATGTCGTATATTTTTAATAGAACACAGAGAGTTGCCATTAATGGTTACTGTTCTGACTCCATCGTTGCTAGTTCGGGGGTCCCACAGGGATCAATATTGGGTCCATTACTATTCATAATCTTTATCAATGATATTAAACAATGTTTCATGCACTCTAATTTCTTAATGTACGCCGACGATATAAAAATTTATAAGGCATGTAAAAATATTCAAGACTGTCAATTTCTTCAACAGGATCTCTCAAGGTTGCATAATTACTGTATCCAAAACAAACTTTTTCTCAGTCTTCCTAAATGCCACACTATTTCCTTCACAAAGAATGTAAAAAAACTAAACTTTTCATACTCCATCAATAATGTTGCATTAAAAAAAGAAAATTTGTTTCGTGATTTGGGGGTATTATTAGATTCTTCTCTTCACTTTGACATACATATTAATCATATAATAAACAAAGCCTATCGCATGTACGGATTTGTCTTAAGATCCTCCCGTGACTTTGTGCGACCCTCCACACTTTTGATGCTGTACAAAAGTTTGATAAGGTCCCAATTAGAATATGCAATACCCATATGGAATCCTCTGTACATTAAATACTCTTATAGTTTGGAATAAGTGCAGAAAAAATTCTTACCTACAACCCACTACAAATGTACGCGATCTAGACTACATTATTTTGAGTTGTTAAATCATTATAACCTTCTAAGTTTAGAAT
The DNA here is from genome assembly GCA_905475405.1 of Schrankia costaestrigalis. Lineage (NCBI taxonomy): Eukaryota > Metazoa > Arthropoda > Insecta > Lepidoptera > Erebidae > Schrankia > Schrankia costaestrigalis. The sequence continues at coordinate 7,404,973 of FR997843.1, read as the reverse complement.
CTAGACGGCTACTTCTTGACGCCATGCATGATGCTACATGGACTATGTAACAATAGATTTGACTGCTCAGCCATCACAAACGAAATATGTTACACCGTTCCCAGGACTGTCCATCGGCGAAGAGTACGTCATTATCAACTTTTCCACACAACATCAAGTAGGACTAATGCTGGTGTCCGTGTACCACTTCGGCGCCTTGTAGATACGTACAACAAATATTTCAATGACATAGACATCTTTGCCTCTAACAATCAATTCAAAAGTCGTGCCATTGAACTACTATCCGCTTTGCCACCTTAATTATTTAGTTTTAAGTATCTGATTGTAATTATGAATATTTTCTTAGTAGTGCTACAACTAGGTATAAGTATATATTGTAATCTTTAGATGCATATGTAACAATGTCTTGACCTTTTTCCTTTCTTTACACAAACTAATTTGATTTTGTTAATCCGTGAACATTGGTGTGGGTTATGTGTTTATTACTCTAAGTAACAATGTATATTTATTAGTTACGACTCTAACATGTAACCGTTTTTTGTTCCAAATAAAGAAAATAGAAAATAAGACTGTATGTCGCTATTTTTATGTCATTGTCGTGCAAGAGATCGTGGATTTGAATCAAGACCAAATCAAACAGCAATGTTCACGCACACAATTGCAATTTGTATACGACATGCCGACGACCTCTGTGGCGTAGTCGGTATATTACATGGCTGCTACGCAGAGGTCTCGGGTTCGATTTCCGCTCAATGCAAATCTTTGTGTGCATGAACATGATTGTTTGCATTGGTCTGAGTGTGTTCTATGTATAATATGTATGTATTTACAAAAAAAAACTATTTAAGTATGTTTATCCGTTGTCTACTACCCATAGTACAAGCTTTGCTTAGTTTGGGACTAGGTGGCGATGGGTGAATGTGTGAGGATTATTTATTTTATTTATACCAATTGCCTGTTAATAGCTGTTTAGATATTTAATTTAGTTATTATTGTATGTTAATATTTAAGCTGTTGGCATTCCGAAAACAATAACAATAAAAATTCAATTTACTCTTTTAATAAAACCTTTCAAGTATCAAAACACTTTATAGTTGAGAAAAATCTGTTTCAAAATAACATATTATGACGTACAAAGTTTAAATTAAAACGGTCCGTGAACGAAGCTGTGCTATCACGATCGCAACATCATGAAGGCTATTGATTCGAGAAGCCTTACTCTATGTAGATGGTAGATTGTAACGGGTCAACTATAAAATATATTACACTTTATATAGTTTATTTGGAGTAGTAATTTTATGGTTCAGTTATGTTTGGGTCGAAATTTAATATGAGAGTAAAGCTGGGAGTTATATTCAAATTGGGGGATTAGTATTCTTTATGGCTGTATAGAATATAATTTGAATTTCGTTGAATATATTTGTGTGAGGTTAGGTGTGCGCATGCTGCATTTAAAACTGTATTAACTGCTTAGGTCTTCTCATTAATTGTCAAAAACATTTCAATATTATTATTTACGCGGGTTGAATTCGATTCCTTATAACTAGACTTCTTTAGCGAGTGAAATAAATCAACGAAAGCATGAATATGTATACATTATCTAATTATTTGGTTACCAGTTTCGTTTTGACCTTAAACATCCCCAACTATCCCCAACTTTTATTTCTCCTTATCTTTAAATTGAAGTATGATCTTTTTTCGCAATAAATTAATACAAAAATATATTCTCTGCAAAAAATAAAGAAATCATTTAATGGCCAAAACATCGAATAAAAAGTAGAAATACTTAAAGTAAGAAAAGTTTTCAAAAATGTTAAAAATCCAATAAAAAAAAACAGAATAGATGAACTTCTTTTTCAAGTCCGCAAAAAATCCACTCATGTTTCTGTCTCACTTAAAAGGCCAGAGGAGGCGAAAAGTGCGAGCATTATTAGAACGGCTCCAGGCTAATAAAAAGCTTTAAGATGAAAATATAACCTACTTATCTTTGAGTTGATGAAAGCTACCGTTTCTTAAAGAATGTTGCGATAAATACAACCACACATTTTCTTCAAAAATTGCCTTTAGAAATAAGGATTTTTAAATAATAAAATACCGTTTAAAGCACACATGACACAACATACGCCTTGCATGTGCTGAAAAGTGAACTATGCGTAATTTAGTTTTCTGAGAGACATTGCAGATTACTTATTCGCTATATTATCGCTATATTATAAGATAAGAAGTAGCGAACTAAAGCTGCAAGGAAAAGAAGAATCACAGACAGGATTGAGCCATGTTATTTAGTTTCAGGTTTTTCTTCTTTCCCCAAAATAATGTAACGCAATTCTATAACGCTCTTCGTTATCGTTACTGTCGCATCTATGTGTAAATGCTGGTCAATCCTTAATTGACAAATGTATCCTTAATTGAAAATATGTATAGATTTGTTGTGAACTAACCTGATTGATAGAAAGAAAGAAAGAAAGAAAAAATTATTTGCATAAAATACAAATGTTACCAGGTGTTACAGCGGTGTTTAGATCAAAATCGTGTTTATATAGAAATAAATAAATACATAATGTATTTGTGGGGGATGAAGATGAGGTAGTTGATTCCAAATAAAAGATGAGATATGGTCGGGTAACATAAACACCCTTAGGATAACATAGGGTGGTGAAATTTTAAATATTTTTAACTATTTAGTCACAATTTTTTAGTCTTACATTTGGTTTACCACCTCTAACAATATAATCATCAGTGGCCTTTAACATCTACGAAAGATGATTTAAGCAACAGCCGTGTCAAGTAATTTGGTTGAATTTGTTTAATTTGTTTTGTTTCAATTGATTGCGCTGGCTGGGGCATGTGCATCGGATGGAGCCTTCTCGTTTGCCAAGATAAACTCTCCTTGGCCAAATTTCTGACGCTAAACGTCCAGTTGGGCGGCCACTACTGCGGCTTAAAGATAGCGCTAAACGCGATATGTTATCTTTTAACATTGACTCGAACACCTGGGAAAAAGTTGCTGGTGACCGTGACGGTTAGAGGAAGAGATTATCTGAGGGGGTGGTCGTCCATGACAGTGCCTGGTTCGATCTGCTCTCCCAAAAGCGCGATCTGCGTCACCAACGAATGGCACAACCTCTGACGTCACCGGGAACACAATTTGTTTGCGGACGTTGCCACCGGCGTTGTCGCTCTCATATAGGCCTTGTTAGCCATCAGCGCAAGTGCCAAAACCAAATTACTTAACAATATAATAATAACTTTATATTTACGATCACGTAGCAAATTAGCCTAAATGCTTATCGGTTTGTTCAGTACAAGAATAGATTTCCACCCCTCGTAACAGGGGGTTACCAGGGTGACGACATTTACTTGTACGCCGTTATATTTTTATATTATGTCCCCTTAATAAAATATAGATATTATATACTTTATTTATAATTTATTATTAGGTGTTTGTATTTGGAACATAAAATTATTACCTTTCTGCCCTAATACGTTAAATATGGGACGTCATTATAAATGAAGGAAATTCAAAAGGCAACGATGTACCAATTCTTCTTGTCTGCGTAGAATGTGCTTTGCTTAGTTTGGGACTAGATGGCGTCGTGTGAATGTGTGAGAATTATTTATTTATTTAATTTATAGAGCAAGATTACTTCCATCGCTAGGTGTTGATGTTTCTTCCAAATTGTACAAATAATGCTAATAATTTGTGCTCATGTGTATGAAATTTATAATATTCTGTACATTAACATGCATTAATTACACCTACTGTACTTACATCTACAGATAACAGTTTTTATAAATTACATCTGTATTCGCCTGTGGCCAGTAATCAGTTGGCAAAGCGGGACTGACTATCTGATGTTGCAAGCATTCAAATTACCTTAGTTTTTTTTTTAATTTAAGTGGTGTGAAAAATGATATAGCTTCCATGCATTTACCAACACTTTTACAAACATTTTTCTAGCCATTTTAGTACTGATGAGGTGAGAATGCGCATTGATTTAAAATACTCAGTAAAAGTTATCATTCTTCACCAATATAAAATGTTCCATTCATTGTTCATTTTAAAATGTGCAGTATAACGGATAGGTCTCACAAGAATTTACAGGAATCTATTTCACCCTGTATTTTAGCCGTCATTTCCATGTATCTCTGTTTATTAAAGTTTATAATATTTGCCGCTCGAATTTCGCTCCGGCTCAAATTGTTTTTTTTTTAATTTTTTTTTACCCGGGTCTCCGTACCTTTTCTCCGAAATCTATTTTATGTATATCCTATTTAAACGGAATACTTGATATAAATCATTTTAGTTGCCTAAATGGGTCTCGTCAGCGATTTATTTGTAGAGGTATTTTCGACGTTGTTCGACCTGTTGTGATGAATATGGCAAAAAAGCGATTAACTATTAACCAAATAACTAAGTATTAACAATATAACTACATTTTCATACCTAGATAAATGTGACAAATTTTATTCAATGTTTTAAGGCATGTTAGAAGTCCATTTATCTGCATTTACAAACATAAATAGATAGCTTTGTAATATCATTCGGCAAAGGTTTTTGGTACTTCTTTAAGTACTTAAGAAGTTGATAAAGAAGGATTATCCCTCACAGTTGGGTATAATCTAAATTAACCCTGACAGCGATGGACCGGGGACGTAATTTTGTAATAAAATGTTCTAGCTGTGTTTAATACTAAGCCCGTAAGGTATAGTGTGACCACAGGAGCTGTGCACCCCCTGAGGTATGCGCGGCGAGGTGGGGGACGAAGAAAAAATAGGTGTCCGTTATGGTAGCGTACACGTGATAGTTCTGATAGAAAGGGAACTTTTCTTTTGAAAAATTCTTTATGTAAAAATAATACGTGAAATTCTGACTGAATTAGTGTAGGTAAATGCTTTATGCGAATTCACAGTGAAATATGTCAAAAATCAATGTTAATTTATGTTCATAGTACTGGTACAGATAATACGCTCACAAGTGATTTGAATATATTAGTCAGTTTAAGTCTAGTTAAATAGTTATGTAAGATTATTTTATTTTTATGTTTTTCTCTTTTAGTTTATAATATAGTGTATAATGTTTATATATATAATAATAATAATAATAATAATAATAAATTTTTTTATTCAGATAACTTGATCCATTTAACAAAACATAGACACTCAAACTTAATTAATTAACACAAAAAAAAAGCAGCATACAATAAAATTTAAAAAATAATAAAATACAATACAATATACAAACACAAACACAAAAATATACTTGGCTACAGCAGATATCTAGGCAGCTATCTGTATCCATTTTTTATATATATCTGTTGTATATAATCGGTCCACTAAGCCCCTTATAATAGAGTTCTCACACCTGTCAATCCTAGACATAAAACTAGCAATACGTTACGGCTAAATCAGCCTAAATCAGGCTTATTTGTTTAGTTGTAATTTTTGTATTTTTTTATTTTTAGGGCATAGATTAGTGCATGTTGTGCTCTTCTGTAAGTAATGGGGCACTTAGACTTAAACTTCATTGTAATTAATTAATATGATTGTATCAGTGTACTCATTGTAGTAGAGCCAAATAAATAAATAAAATCTCGAGAACTACAAAACATAGGTACAGTAATTCTGTTAATACAGTAGAAATGTAACCCTGAAATAACGCCTATGTAACACTCTATTTCAATACAAAATTCAATATTATCGGAGATATTAACTGTTCTTAGGGGCCGGGCTGGAGTTATTTTATAACGCTATAATATTAAAACTACAACAACTATTTTTTTTAAATGTAGTTACAGTCTGTCTATAAAGTCCTGACAAAAAATTAGGGCGCCACTGTGCTACACGTAGCGACCCTATTTAGTCTGACAAAATAGTTTTCAAAACAATTATGTTCAAATAACACTACATTATTAGAGCACTTATAATACTAGGGCATTTCTTGTAGGTAAGCCTATTGCATTTAAAGTTTTGCGTAGAACTTCAAGACTACAATTAAAATCCATCTCAGTTCTACCAGTGTTTACCAGGAGTTTCAAGCTTTTTATTATTTTTAAATCTGTTATTTTTAAATTTAATAATTCTAATGGAATGGAAAGAATAACTACAATACCTAACTAAAATTTATTCAGTGTTAAATATTAACCAACAAGATATCATTTAACATGGATTCACTAAGAGCTAAATGATATAAAATTTAATAAAATATTGCAATTAATTATTTTTTGTAGACAGACCAGTCGATGCGAAAGTGACATAGTTTAGTTATCAATATCAACCGTAATATAGACATAAAGCAATTAATTCAAATTCAAATTGGGATAAATCTTGACTGAATTACCTATACTAATGCAACTGATAATGTATCAACAGAAATGGTCGTACTACGATCTTTCTTACTTAGGGCCAGATTCAGAGACCGCACTTTGACTTTACTTTAGCAAAGTCTAGTTATTATCTCTGAATTTGAACAACATTAAAGTAATCTTTTCGCATGAAAAGTTTACTTTGTAGTAATAAATAATGAAAGTAAACTTTTTCATGCGAAAAATTACTTTAATGTTGTTCAAATTTAGAGATAATAACTAGACTTTGCTAAAGTAAAGACAAAGTGCGGTCTCTGAATCTGGCCCTTACAATGAATATCTAACCTAAAAATGTGCTACGTACACAATGCCTGTTTTTGGTCTCTAGATCTCAAATGGAGTGAATTTATTACTTGAGACAGATTCCGAAAAACAGTAACACGATTACATACCCATCAAAGTTGCAGTTCGCCCATAAACATCATCCAAATCGCATAAAAGTTGACCAGAATCGTGCTTCGCTAAACATCGTCTTATAACTTTAAAAATCACTTCCCGCGTGCCACTTTGATTTCCTCTACTCATTGTTTACATTGTTCTCCGTAAGTCAGTATTAGTTTATTGTAGATTAATGAACTAATAAAAATCACAAATTTAACGACTTTATAGACATATCTGTAATATATTATTACACTTACTTACTTAGCTGATCACAATGTAACCCAAATATTCTCATATTTTATTAAAAATATGCAGGTGATAAATAAGAACTCACCCCTTACTCATAAACGCCTCTTAAATTTAATCACTGTTTAGCGAGATTATTATTAGTAAAATCAAACTTATACTAAACAAAACCGTAAGAATTTAAGGTAATCAATTAACTTAAATTTAAGAGGCGTTTATGAGTAAGGGGGTAATCTGTATAAAGTAATTCCTAGGAATACTGTAGTGTTAACGATTTCTAATTCCTCATTATTAATCTTAACAATTGGATTTTTTTTTATTTTTATTTATGCAGAGTTTTTTGGCATAGTAACCAACTCGATATAGCTCTTGTGTATGCTACCATAACGGACACCTACCTGCCGTCACGAGTTTTGATGGCAGTGTCATAACAATTCGAACATTATATTTTTGTTTAAGAATTTCATGTTCTTAGAGTATTTGATACATTCCGCTAGATGTCATTTTTCTCAAAGTTACATTATGAAAACACTAATAATGTTCCTATTTACGCTTACAACTATACAACAATGTAAATACTTTCTTGAAGTTCTTAAAAAAACTGTCTTTTAATAGAAAACTGCTACAGCCGCTCGTGCAGCGACCAGTACCAGCCAAATAACTAAAGTATCTTGCGTCAGATGTCGCTAGTAGCTACATCATAGACTGTTTATTCTATACCAGTATATAACATGTACTCTATATGTCCACCCTCCTCTCGCCGCGCGCATACCTCAGGAGGTGCACAGCTCTTGTGGTCACACTATACTAACGATTACGGAAAGTTTTACTGGACATCTATTTTGGTGTTTGCCCTTTATATAAAGGCACTGTGACGTTGATTAACTAAGCGTTAAGAACGGACCTAAATATGCAACAGTTTTATTCTATTTAGTAAAAATTAAAATGGGATATTGTTTTTCAGTGGGGTATGCATATTTGTATACTTTCAATGTAAAGTATCTCCGTTTGGTGACGGAGTAAGAATACAATGTGTCACCACCCTTTCTCATCCTATGGGTGTCGTAAAAACCGACTAAGGGACCTTCTTTTTATTTCGTAAAGATACTATTGACGGATAGCCGTCAATAGTATCTTTACGAAATAAAAAGAAGGAAAACTTGAAATTAAACCCTACACCAATCCGTCTGGCCAGCGTAGGTAATAGTAGGCCAAGTATCCCTCCGTCATGGGAGGAGGTCCGTCCCTGCAGTGGAACATTAATGGGCTGTTATGAATGTAAAGTCAGACTAATAAAACTTGCAACAAAGAGGGAAATGCTTTGAATTACTTCTCCGTTTTTTGTTGCTGATGATTACGAAAAAATTACAATTAAAAATGGGACTCTGTTAACAATGACAGTCTGTTAACTGAGAAGTTTTATCTGAGTAACTGTTTATTTTATTACAGTTTAGATGAATACTGATAATAGCTTTTCACGAAACATAGCATAAGGTAGTTAAACAAAGTTACTTGAACTTTGTTTTTTCAGAGGTTTTGATCTTTATTACAAGGTCATTAGAGTAGCTAATTAGGTGGGAATATAATCACCTCTCCCCGCATTCCTTATCAAGCATAATAAGTACAAACACAACCATAACAAAAGTATCAATTCTCTATCATCCAATACTTGCAGCCTCGTGCAATCAACGAACCAAACAAAGCAACATTCAAAATTACAGCCAATGTAATCTCGATTCCAATGAAACTACCTAAGCACAGTCATCGCGGTTTTCCACTAAAATAACGAAACACTTTCGTAACATGGTTCAATAATTAAACCTTTGATTGCCGATGCTGCTGGGTCAGCTTGTAACCCAATTTTAGGCTTACGGATGAACATCACTATAATAACGCAGGCACGTGTGAAATTGGATACTAGCGGTAACACTATATTTTCAGTGTTTTTGATATTGTTTTTCATCTGAAACTAACTGTAGGATCCAGCGATAGCATATTTCCCATACGGTTTAATATTTCATCATAAATTTTCGGGAGTAATTGTTTGTAATACAAGCTGTGGAATGCTTTGCCTGATCTAGATGAACGAAATCCCCTACACCTTTTACAATAAATAGTGTCAAAAAGCACTTTAAGAGTTAAAGAGATCTTTCCCTTCATAGTAAACAACTTTGTAAAAGTTGAGTTTGGCATCGCTAGTCTTTGTTTTGCATTAGATATTATTATTATAAACAGACAATTAGTAGTTATATTTGTATGTATTTTCTGATCTCTTGCTGATCTCCATATTTCTGATTCTATTTTTTTTATTGAAGCTCAACATTAAGCTTAAGCCGTACTATACTGAACCAACTCCTGGATCCATTAAATACAGAACTAGGTTAGTATTACAGTTATAAGTATATTAATATTTTATCATTTGGAATACATTATAAGATATTAAGTACTTTTTATTCCTTTGAAAAGCTCTTAATGCAAGCGTTCGTACGTAATGAATATTCTGAAATGCACAAAAAGCAAAGGACTTAAATTGAGTAGATTTTAAGGTGGTTCTCATTGAAGCGCGATGTCTTTGATACTTACTGGCATTGAAATGAACACAGCGAGTATTCAGCTGCGTAAAATTTTATCCCCAAATGAATGCTTGGCTTGACGAAACTCTTTAGAGTCAAATGCTCGATTTCAAACGTACTTAGGATAAAGATTTGTTTGAAAAATAGAGAAATGCACAATATTTGAACCAAGAAAAAGTATTTAAATGCTTTTTTGGGTATTTTTCGCTTTTATAGTTTTGTAATGCTTATATATATTTAGGCTTTTTCGTAAGGTAAAATGTTAATCAAACTATAGACAAAAAACGACGATATTCATTGCGGAGTAGCCAGGAGTAGCTGTAATTATATCACGTATACATGCAGCTCGCGGAATGTTATTAGGCCTGACGTTAGCTCCCAAAGACGTTCCCGCATGTACAGAAACTAAGAAAACACGCGGTCCCCAAGCTTCCCGCCATTTAGTTCCAAAAATGATATTTGAGCAGCCAGCGCGTACTGTACTATTATGATGTTTGGCTTTTACCATTCTTCTTCTACAGACTAAACTATCCGTTTATCAATAAACTCACCCTGTAGGTAGTAGTGTTGGCAGCATCGGTGGGTGGCAATGAGAGAAGCGCGAAGGGCAGCAGCAGCGCACTGGACATGCGCCGCGGCCCCCCCATCACTGCGCACCATTCGCGCAGTGCACGCGCCTGCCTGGAACAACAAAATATGTTGGTAAAGTGAAAAATATCAATATGCTTTATCGTAAGCCACCTGTTCTCCGTGTGGTGACGGAGTAAGAATACAATATGTCATCAACCCATCTCATCCCATGAGTGTCGTAAAAACCGACTAAGAGACTATCCGTGAATATTTTACGAAATAAAAATAAGGAATACCAATGCGTCTGGCCATCGGCGTATTAGTAGGCCAAGTATCCCTCCGTCACGGGAGGAGGCCAGTCTCTGCAGTGGGACATTAATGGGCTGTTATGATAAAGCAACCTGTAGAGTCCACAAGAAGCTGCTAAAATATTGAACCATGTTGTACTATGAGCTACATATTAAAGATGTTTTATTCCGGCACCTGCTCACCTGAATAAGATGGAAAGGATGTTCCTACTTCGTCGTTTAATAATAGAAAAGTAACTGGCGCGACTTGCTCAACCCATTGCTGGACTTGGCACTGGTTTTGACAGTCTGGCTCATGTTAAAAGTCTATGTCCTGCAGTCGTTTGGCTGATATGATGTTGATTGTGCAGAGACAATGCATTAACCCAACGGACCCACGATACCCCTGACGATACCACCATCCATATCGTGGGCCTTTCAAAAGTAAACGATACCCCCAACTAATAGTGTTGTGACACTAATCGCTTTAGACCCACCGTACCCCTGGTGGTATCGTTAGGGGTATCGTGGTTCCGTAGGGTAGCCAACATTGAGTAAACACAACAGACATTTTTGTTTTCAGTTAAAATAATCAATAAAAAATCGAGCAAGTATTACATCAAATACCAATTTTAATTGAAGTCAATGACAAAATAGACCTATATTGAATAACTAGCGGTAAAACGCGACTTTGTCCGCGATTAGATTTGAAATCGAATAAAAAAAAACTTGTATAATTCATACAAATTTATTCATTATCATCATATCAGCCAATCGACGTCAACTGCTGTACATGTGCCTTCTCCAAGTATTGCCACCTTGTGCGGTCCTGTGCCTCCCTCATCCATCGGCTTCCAGCCGTCCACACCAGCGCTATTCGGTACGCGGTCGTCATTCCAGAATCTTTCTGCCCAAACAGCTGTCGGTCTCTCCATTGCCCTCTGCGTGACCATGAGCCTTATGAGTAGGCCCTTAGGCCGAGGCCCCCTATATTTGAATTTTTTTTATTTTGTCCTAGCTTGATGTTATATAGCCTATAGCCTTCCTCGATCAATGGTCTATCCAAAACTGAAAACTAAATTCAATTCGAAGAATAAGTTCCTGAGATTAGCGCGTTCAAACAAACAAACAAACTCTTCAGCTTTATATAATAGTATAGATTTATCGCATCATTGCTAACACGCGGCGAATAGAAATATCAAATTGTACGATTCCACAGTAACATTCTGTTGAACGCTTGTCAAGTGTCCATTAAATAAATCTCTGACATAACCAGTTACATAAATGGGTCAGCCAAATAATTCGCTGACTGTATATAGAGATGATTTTACAGTCCGTTATTATTTCGTTGTAAGTCCTTATCTAGAGTGGAAATGTATGATGGATGAATGTCTTTTGGCTTATGTGATGATGAATCATTTACGTGTTTCTTATGGAGTTATGGAATAAGTACTTATGGAAATATGTTACCAATGCTTTTCGTGGTAAAGTTTTCTAAACTTTGAAATGTTTATAAACTTAGGATAAGTAGTGTGAGATGACGTCAAAAAGATACAATATTATTGTATTACTTTGAATAAAAGATATTTGATTTGTCCTAAATATCGAAAAAGTAGATTAAGGGATAAAATTTATTTTATAGTTTAAAAAAAGATCGCTGTGTTGCGCGGACTTTTGCACTCATAAAATTAACGGACAAAAGTTACATCCAGGCTTAAGCCAATCATGGAGTAAGCAGTTCTTCAGCAGTTATGGAGTAAGCCTTGACCACTAGGTCACATGCGTTCTTCAGAGCTCGTACAGTTAGTGGCGTACGATGAGGTAAAGGTAAGGGGCTATCGCCAAACGAAATCAACGTAAACAGAAAATCATATTATGTCCCAAGCTCTGTATCACAGCAGTTACTAATGTAATCTTCATGACGACCTCATAATTGTGAGATCCACAAATTATTGTCCTGAGTCTGGGTGTTCTTTATGTCCGTTAATTGATGTTTGTAAAAAGTCCCCGCGACACAGGGCATGATCCCTAGTGCGGGAGTTGTTTTTTTTTTCAATAAAAAAGAAAATCTTCCACCTAAGCTTCGAAGGAGATAAAGTGAGTACACTGGTAAAGCGTACCTACTGGTCAACTAGCTCTTTATACCAAATTTCCCTCTGTATAATAGGAGGCCCATCCGAACGGATAAAATACACGGGTAAAAATTAAAGGGTTAACAGCCTATGAAAACTCATAACACATTACATTACCATAATGAAAATATATTATTGCTTCCCTTTTTTACGTAGGTAGGATTATTTTTAATGCCGTTAAGCGTTATATGAGGTCATTAGCACACAGAGTAGATTATTTAAAAAATAAAATGTAGTCAATTCAGCTTGCGTATTATCATCAAAAACCAGTAAGCAAATTGATTCATTAGTGTGGCGTTCATAGTATGTGCACTGCATTACACGAGGTTGTTGGTTTATAAAAGCTTAGATTAAAACTTTCTCTGATAGACTCCGTTCTTCACAGGCATGTAAAAAGTTAAAAATAAACCTAAAATGAAGATTTGACGAAAGCATGCTTAATTGTAGTCGCAAATCTCTAAACTGTTATGGTCACAAATTATTTTTTATAAAACAATGACTTAACCCGACATCACACGGAGAATCATTATAATGACCCTGATTCTAAGAATTTTATGGAATATCCGTTTTAATCTAAAAATGCAAATTTTGCACCGAAAAGTAAAAAAAGATTTTGTTGATAGTATAATAACATGCAAAAGCTTTTCTGACCACGATGCGTAAAATAAAAGTCTCATTAGCTCTAAAATAAAATGAGTCATTAGACAACTTAGCACACCAGTGTAAATTTAAAAGGGGAAATGGTTTTAGGTGATAGTCGGTTGGCTATCCAGGTCAGAAGCGATAGAGACCTGTGTGCCCGGGGCGTGTTTCCGTTACTAAAGCCACGAGTAGCACTCTACGACCTCTGTGGGAACTGGGAATACATTTTTAGTAGAGTTTTATAAAGATGTTTAAATAATTTGGTGAATTGTAGATTGGGTTAGGTAGGTATTTTGTTAAATGTTTTAGATTCAAATTGACATTGTTTTGTAAATATATTAAAACTCTATGAGCGTAGAATGCTAATGATTCTGAACATTCCATGGATTCTATAAGCGATCAAAATTTTAAATGTAAAAATATAGCTCTGAAAAATGAGCTGTTTGTATTTCATCATTATTCATTCTTCTATGTAGCGATAATATGCATAACCTTTTCTGACCACGATGCGTAAAATAAAATGAGTCATTAGACAACTTAGCACGCTAGTGTAAATTTAAAAGGGGAAATGGTTTTAGGTGATAGTCGGTTGGCTATCCAGGTCAGAAGCGATAGAGACCTGTGTGCCCGGGGCATCTTTCCGTTACTAAAGCCACGAGTAGCACTCTACGACCTCTGTGGGAACTGGGAATACATTTTTAGTGGAGCTTTATAAAGATGTTTAAATAATTTGGTGAATTGTAGATTGGGTTAGGTAGGTATTTTGTTAAATGTTTTAGATTCAAATTGACATTGTTTTGTAAATATATTAAAACTCTATGAGCGTAGAATGCTAATGATTCTGAACATTCCATGGATTCTATAAGCGATCAAAATTTTAAATGTAAAAATATAGCTCTGAAAAATGAGCTGTTTGTATTTCATCATTATTCATTCTTCTATGTAGCGATAATATGCATAACCTTTTCTGACCACGATGCGTAAAATAAAATGAGTCATTAGACAACTTAGCACGCTAGTGTAAATTTAAAAGGGGAAATGGTTTTAGGTGATAGTCGGTTGGCTATCCAGGTCAGAAGCGATAGAGACCTGTGTGCCCGGGGCGTGTTTCCGTTACTAAAGCCACGAGTAGCACTCTACGACCTCTGTGGGAACTGGGAATACATTTTTAGTGGAGCTTTATAAAGATGTTTATGTAATTTGGTGAATTGTCGACTGTGTTAGATATTTTGTTTGTTTAACATTTTGGGTTCATATTGACAATGTTTTTCATTACTTTCTACTTCTCCGTGTGGTGACGGAGTAAGAATACAATATGTTACCACCCCATCTCATCCCAGGGGTGTCGTAAAAACCGACTAAGAAACTATCTGTGAATATTATCTTTACGAAATAAAAAGAAGGAAAACTTGAAATTAAACCCTATACCAATCAGCCTGTTCAGCGTGGTATTAGTTTTTTTTTTTTTTATATGATGGGAGGCAAACGAGCCAGCAGGTCACCTGATGGTAAGTGATCACCGCCGCCCATGGACACCCGCAACACCAGAGGAATCACAGGTGCGTTGCCGACCTTTTAAAAGGGGAGTAAAGGGAGGGGGAATGGGCTACCGGACTCTCACTCACCGGACGAAACACAGCAGTGACAAGCACTGCTATTTTACGCCGATTTTCTGTGAGAGGGTGGTATTTCATATTATATAGTATAATTAGTATATAAGTAGGCCAAGTATCCCTCCGTCCCTGTAGTGGGACATTAAAGGGCTGTTATGATTGACATTTTACTTGAAATATGAAATTGTTTGGTATGTTTTACTAGAACTGTTTGATTGCAGGAACTCTGTTAGTCGTAGAAGTAAACTTAGCCTATTAGGCTACAGGCCACGCAGATTGATATAACGTTTAATGTCATGGGTATTTTGGTTTTAAAATAGTTTTTTTAGTTTTTTTTTTGTAGCCGGTTATCACGACACCCTTTTTTGTGTGTATCGTAAAAGCGAGAGTTTGTGATACTATTGTGCCAGAACAACAAAAAGACAGAAATTTCTTTGAATATAAAAAAATATTATACATAGAAAACACCCAGACCAATGCAAACAATCATGTTCATGCACACAAATATTTGCATTGAGCGGGAATCGAACCCGAGACCTCTGCGTAGCAATCATGTTACATAACCACTACGCCAGAGGTCGTCTTTGTGTTCATTAAATAGATGTGCGTTAAAGTTCCTGAGCACAGGGCACAAATGTAACATGTTTAATGCAGAATATGTTTCAGCCACTCGTCTTGTTCATATTCTGAGAAATATGTTTTATAATAACGGCTACAGAAATGTCTTGCGGTAAGTCTGTGAGATGACCACGTACGCCTTGGTGAATCCTATTCTGTATCAAGAGCTAACATACCGTGAATACATGTTGTAGAGAAACCGCACAAAATAACAACATGTATCAAGAATAAGAACAGTTTTATTTATGTCTAAGAAAATGAAAGACAACAAAGATGTTAAGGAAAGCGTATGTAAGTTATCTACTTCGATAAGCATTGTGTTGACATTAAAATATAGGTACTAGAAATAAAATAACACATTAATTATTTACTTTTATTATTCAACTCCAAAAAGGACGTAGTTATTGGATCTGTTGTAATATTTGTAATGCCATTTTTTAATTAGAAAACTACACAATATTGTCCCACATTAAACAGAACTAATGAAGAAAAACACGGCACAAAACCCAAAGGACGAGAAGGCCATATGCTGAAGTAGGCCATCTATAAAGCAGACTAGCTGAACTGTGCCCACGTCGTTGGGCGGCGAAAAAACGCGTCCCTTTTTTAAAAATATTTCATAACTGCTCCATTCCTATTACTCATAGCGTGATACTACATAGTCATGACACTCCCCGATAAATGGATTATTCAACGTAGAAAGAATTTTAAAAATCAGTTCCGTTGATCCAGAGATTACTCCCTACAACGTCACAAACACACAAACGAACAAACACACAAACTTTACCTTTTTATAATATTAGTATAGTTATGAAGATAAAAAAGTTTAAGCAAGTTACTAACATAAAACACAACAAGTTCATAAAACAGTGCTATATTTCTTACTTAACACGCCATTATAAATCAAATAGAGTTAGTAAGTACTTAGTACAGTGTAACTATACGTATGTTTGTTAGAATAGTTCTTGTGGCGACTAATTTGTAGAACAGTATAAATTTACATTTGCATCGCATTAAAGGCGCGGGCCCACCGCAGTGCACGGAGAGTCTACGCACGTGTATTAAGCTTCGCTTTGGAAGAAAATATATGTGGTTGTGTCCACTGCAACCCACGGAGAGGCTACGCATGAAATGACGTCATTGATACATGCGTGGCTTGCTCGAATAAGCGGTTACATAGCTCAACGCTGTCGACGTGGGTCTACGTTTCCACTAGAGTACACGAATATGACCGTCGACTATGTACAGCTTACTTATCGCAGCGCAGTTTTGTCCGTGGATTGCAGTGGCACGTGCGTAGTCTCTCTGTGCGCTGTACCACGCTATACATATTCGTGGGTCCACTGTGTACTCCAGTGGAAACGAAGAAACACGTTGTCGAACAAATTAATACAAGCAGCTAAAATGCGCTGCGTGCCCGTGCTCAGCGTGCGCCGCGGTGGGCCCGCGCCTTAAGGCGCGGCCCCAACACGGTGCACGGAGAGTCTACGCAGTTTCGCTTTGTAAGAAAATGTATGTGGTAGTAGCAACGCACGGAGAGGTTACGCACGAATTAACGTTATTGGTACACAGTTGGTTTGCTCGGATATCTCTATCTCTCTATTTCGGTGGGTCTACGTTTCCAATAGAGTACACGAATATTCAAAAGAATACACGACTCACGACAATGTATCGCTTACTTCCCCGCCTACAATGAAGTCCGTGTCCGTGGATAGTAGTGACCAATCGTGTGCTGCGTGCTTAGCCTTTTCGTGCATCGTGACACGCATGTGCGTTTTCGTGTATTCCAGTAGAAACGCAACTCCACGTTGTACATGCAGCTAAAGTGATGCGTGTATTAATTCGTCCCCGCGTACAGTGTGCACCGCGGTGTGGCCGCGCCTTTACAGTTCAGCGAGTTTCATCTTCATATGCACGTAAATGTTCACATGTAGAATGTTGTGGGTAATGGATGGGCTTTGCTAAATTGTAAGTAACACAGCTGCAATTGTTACTGTATTTAGATTATTACATATTAGAATATGATAGAGGTATTATTTCCAAACAAAATGAAAGATGTGAACCTCCACAATACGTAAGAATACGAAAAAACCTGCTGGTAAGAATACGAAAAGATAAAGACTATATTATTACATAATACTTTAATTCTTTTGAAGTTATGATATCTATAAATTATTAAAATAATTAATCATTTATTTTCTCCTAATTAGTATAGATTGAACATTATAAAAAAGTAGTACATAACTTACTATAAATATTCAATAAAATAATCAATAACACATCAACGGAGAATAGGATATAAGTAATACAAAGAAACTCTTTCAAGTGCAAAAACTTGGAAATCGCACTTCGAACTTAAAAACGTTCAATATTGCATTAACAGTTTCAGAAAAAGGAAATATACTTGTTTCCTTGTGTCTTCTATTATTTTCCATTTTACGGATTTTGTATGTAAAGAAGTTGTTGATAAAATTCTGAACATAATATTACGATAGTGGTAAAAGTTTTGTGGACTTTTTCACCAATCGTCTAAATATTTATGTAGTACATATTATTTTCCGCGCAGGGTGGAAACGTTTGGAGGAGGCCTTTGTCCAGCAGTGGGCGTCAATAGGCTGATATGATGATGATGATGATTATTATTTTACGTTCGTATGTTTTGAGTTACTTACCAGATTTCGTAAAATTTGATGGATTACCCACGTATAAGATAACATTTTAAAACATATATTATTTTAAAATGTTATCTTATATAATATATTATATAGGTTTATTTACATTAATCACATTTAATTACATTTTTAAATATAGATATAAAAAATAAAAACATTTAAAAATATAAAAAAAAAGGTAGACCCACCGGCATCGGGTACAGGGACCAAGCTACCGGTGGTTAGGGCTCCAGAGAGAGGAACCTCCTCACAATACGTGCCGTGTCAAGCAGTACTGCCTTCTGCATCAGACCTATGATCCAACTGTCAAGCGAGAGTCTCCGTAGATGTTGATAGAGACTCTTTGGAATAAGTCCATTGACCGAAAGTACTATCGGAACAATGATCGCCGAATCAACATGCCACATGTCGACAACATGTAGGTTTATTATTATTATTATATAGGTTTGAAAAAATTGCAAAAAGTTTAAGTAACAAAAATCTTGTTTATTCATATCTCAAACGTATCCTACGAAAATAAAATGTAACGCTGATCCTACATAATTGCATTATGACAAACACATTTCCACTAACAATGTGTACTTACATACGAAAACCCTTATTTTGGGAACAAAACACGTGGGTAATCCTTTGAAGTATTTGAGAAGGATAAAGATTAACATAATATATTTTAGCCTAGATAAACAATACAACAACACTGCCTACACGAGATAAAAAATTCAAGAGTTTATTTTTTGCCAATTATGTAATAAGTGTTCAGTTTAAAAAAAAAAAAAACTTATACAAATCTAGCTAGTGTGTATAGTAATGGATTCCGCTTGATTTCTCTCTATTCTCTGCTGCTAATGTCATCAATCTTTCTTTTGAACCGATTTTATTAGATCCACCCCAGTTTTGGTCTCGATCAAGGCTCCCCCGGTCCTCCGATCCAGGCATCTCCGCTTCAAAACCCACAGGAGCAATCATCAGTCTTGTCCACAAGAATAATGTCTTCAACTTCGGCACGGTATTTAAGGTTTTTATTATGGTGCATTTAAGCGCTTGAAGCACCTTAGTTCTATCATTGGGTCAAAAATCGGTGTGATTGGATAAGGGATTATGTGGAAAATGCCAAATCATCATAACAGCCCATTAATGTCACACTGCAGGGACGGGCCTCCTCCCGTGACGGAGGCATACTTAGCCTACTAATACCACGCTTGCCAGACGGATTGATATAGGGTTTGATTTCAAGTTTTCCTTCTTTCTTTGTAAAGGTAATATACACAGATAGTCCCTCAGTCGGTTTTTACGACACCCATGGGATCAGATGGGGTGGTGACATATTGTTACTTCTTCATTTGTACGTTCTTACTCCGTCACCACACGGACATGTGCCACGGACAAATACCAAATATGTAATACCTATTTTTAGTTAACTTTTATACGCGAAAAAAGTAGGTACATTTGTATTCTATTTTGTTCAGCTTTCTATATTTAGAACGAACGCTGCACTTCACATTACAAAGGTAATGAAATACGACTGGGTAATAAGATGAAATGTTCCGATTCTTTATTAAATTATCATTCAAGCTTTCGAGTGCTTTCTGTCAACGTCAGCTGTTTCAGTATAATTGTATTTGAGGCAACAAAGTATTCCTTGGTACGAATAATAGGATTGGTTTAAGATATTTATAATACAAAAAAGTAGGAGTATTAACAAAAATAGTAGTTAATACTTTCTTTTATTTTTCATAATGTAAGCCTAGAGCCGTGGGCATAGAACCCTTTTAAATGTGTCTATTACTTATGGCAAATCTTTTGCATTCCTACCTATTTTTTTAGCCTTCACACCGCCTCTATTGAATATTTGGTTGACAGTGGTCGTCATTAAATATATACAAATATTATTTATATATTCCTTACACGTTCACACAACGCCATCTAGTCCCAAACTAAGCAAAGCTTTTACTATGGGTACTAGATAACGGATGAACATAATTAAATACTTTTTTTTGTAAATATATGGAAAACATCCAGACCAATGCAAACAATCATGTTCATGCACACAAAGATTTGCATTGAACGGGAATCGAACCCCAGACTTCTGCGTAGCCAGTCATGTTATATAACCACTACGCCACAGAGGTCGTCAAATCATTGCAATTATCATTACTTACCTGTAATTTAATGCCCCATTGCATGGCCGATACACCAGCCTATTGTAAAGACATACCATTATTAAACGTGGTCGTGGACGTTGGCTAAATCTTATTTACTCCGCATTGTAATGTATTTTACTTCTCTTAGGCGGTAAGATATATAAAATGCACTGGACTCTATTTTAACAGCTTAGATATAAAACCTCTTTTGGACCTGGTTTCGCACTCAACGTGTTAATAGTCTTTAAGAGATAAAATGCCTCTTAAAATCTCTAGACGTTTCGATCGAATTGCATCGACCATTGTTACGGGTTGACCGTTATATCGAGATATTAAAAAAAGGTTGTTTACCGCTTTTAAATTTTAAAATAAACGCTATAGAAATAGGTAAAGTTCATGATTGTAGGGCACGTGAAAGCTGTATAACTATACAACACGTTGTGTTTCTTGCACGTGTAGTTCAGTTCAGTTCATTTATTTTCCCAGTGTTATGTTAAAAAATAACAACTTATTGACGTCACTATCAAACTACTTAATCTACGTTTTTCAAACTTTACCACCGCTTCCAAGGCGCTAGTAAAGAGGAAGCGGCGTAACAAACTCTATAGCAAAATTTTTTAGACGTCTCAATAATTTTACAACATTGTTACTGTAATAAGGTGCTGCAATTATTGTATACCATATAAAAACTAAGGATTATACTAAATGATCAATATAATTTTTTAATATCTTAAACTAGAAAGAATCGTCCTGTAGGTATTACATAAAAGTGGGAGCACCAAATCACTTAAATAAAGTTTTCTAGTAAGAAAAACGTCGCTCAACTAAATGATGTAAAACAATATATTTACCTACTCGTACTTGCTAATAATCACATCACAAACTAAAAAAAAACTTCATTTTCAATAGTATCAGAAGGTAAACTAGAGTGCGTTTTTCTTTGGAAGGTGACAACACCAGGCATTTCTGACACGCGTGAGTGACAAGGGGAAAGAGGAAAGCGTAGACCAATTAGAAGTCCGGCATTCCAGCCAATCACAGAGATACTTTATGGTGATATACTGTTGGTAAAATAATAAATTGACACGCGCCGATATTGCGGGATCGATCCCCGTACAAGTCAAACTATTGCTTCCCTATAATTCATAGATTTCTTTATAGCTGACCCCACATTTGGCTTAGGCGTTCCTCGGGCTTCAACGCGGCGCTTAGGCGACGTCGACGCAGCGCTCACGCGGCGTTCGCGTCCCTTTCTTACCCCTTTGATCACTATCCACGCTGCTCTCTTAGTTTACTTTTTGGTCACTCAAAGCATGGTCTCTAAAATTACTTGACTGAAGGGGGTTAAGCGTCACGTGATCGCCGCGTACATACGATGTCAACGCTGGGCGTACGCTGCGTGGACGCTTCGTCGACGCGACGTCAACGCGGCGGGTGCGTTGCTCATACGCCCAAGGAACGCCGACGCCTAATGTGGGGAGGCTTTAGTCCGCAAAACTCTTGAGACACGTGTTTATTATTGTATAACTACAAAAAATACAAATAAGCAGTTGTATTTTATTTCCCTCGAGTTCACGGCTATTGGCAAGCATATGTAGAGAGAAAACATATCGTTTTATTTAACTGCTGTGTACATAATTGGCACAGAAACATCTAATTACTCAATTTTAGTGTTAATTTTATAAAATGCTCGGTTTCGTTCATTCCAAGTACGTTTGGTGTCGCGTCGGGCGAAGTTCCAACAAAGTTTTGTAAAGTGGTACTCTAGATGTACCTACTTATTCACAATCCAACGTTGTAATTTCAAGTAAATACATTGATTTAAGACACGTGTAATAAAAAGTCAGGAAGTACCATTGATTTATTTAAGAATTCTGGGTATAACCTCCCCATTTCATCTAGAAGTGTGTCTAAATTATTATTCATTTACTATTTTAAGTTTCATTTACTGAGTAAAGTTTGGTATGGTCAAACACCCATTAGTGATAGCGTGTTGTACTTCCGTCTTCATAGTATATAACATTGTCCACAATAAATAGCAAACATATATTCTAAACAAGTTTACGTTCTTTTCCCATAACGGATAAATCAATTTAGATGGGTTATCTAAATCTAATTCTCTTCATATTCCCAAATAACCTTGAAAATGATGAAGCTGTTCTGTCATTCGGGTTTCTTAACAGATAATCATGTTAACACAAATAAGATTTGGGAATACATAATAGAATTTATGATATATTATTATTGTACTTCATGTTTCGCTTTTTTATTCTTGACGCTTTCGTTTTTACCATGTGATGTGATTGTGGATTTCAAATTTAGGTCAGATTAAGGAAAAATATGTTCTGTTTCTGTTTTTGGCAGCGGTTTTTATAAAGGATTAAATCATTGATAAATGGAGTTTTCCGTTTAACAGACATTCGATATAGAATTAGTAATTATATTGAATATTATTTCTTATTCAAATATATATTTATTTATACCTCTTTAAAATAGGCTAGCCCTAAACTAAAACAATCATTCTACCAGTATTTATGACATCGACAAATGGTAATTATTAATAGCAGGTTACGATCTGTAAAATTAAACCGGAATTCGTGTAGCAAACCCTTCTATCAATTAAATCCATCATCTATGGATAATTCGGATTAATAGACGGCTAAGAAACAGTGTGGCTTGTAGCCGATAATTAACGAGGATAGGAAAACAGACAATCTAAATTGCCTCCTAAATATAATGTTATTTAAGCAATATTTGATTCCAATCCTATTATGATACGATAGAGGACTTTACAATAAATTATCAATTTCTTATCATTACACTTCAAACAGTTCGTGTGGTGACGGATCCCATCTCATCTCATGGGTGTCGTAAAAACCGACTAAGGGACTATTCGTTAATATTATCTATATTTAATAAAAAGAAGGAAAACTTGAAATTAAACCGTCTGGCCAGCGTGGTATTAGTAGGCCAAGTATCCCTCCGTCACGGGAGGAGGCCCGTCCCTGCAGTGGGATATTAATGGACTGTTATGATGATGACACTTCAAACATCGAAATAGTTAAATAATTATGGTAGGAATTATAGTGTCTAATCAAACGATGCCAAATGCTAAACATAGACGTAAAAGCTGTCGCACACGGAAGCGGAGATCGCACGGAAATTTAATTTAATCTTAGGATTAAATCTCAGACTTGTGACCCTTATTAATAAAAATCGCTTACACCTAGCATAGTCCAGACTTATACTCGGACTAGTTAATGCCGGTGTAACGAAGTATTATCTTTGGACTAACTATGTTATTAATAAACTTATAACAATACCACATTTACACTAGAATTAACGCGTGTGCTATGGCAACCCTGATACTTGAAAAGGCAAAAAGAGTGAGCAGAATGACTGAAATATCATTTTGATAGATTGCTAATGTCAAATTTGTCAAATTGTTTGGTTTATTATTGTGCGTATATTTTATTTCGTCGTTATATTGGAATTTATCCAAGTTAATAAAATAATACAGTAGGCCATATTGCCACTTTTCGTTTAATGTAAATTTCTATGGCAATGTGGTGGTAAAATGTCATAAACAAAAATATTAAATGTTGCAGTAAAAATAAAAACGAACACCACCAATAGAATCATATTATATTGATAAATTGTAATCGTTTCTTGATTATAGCCCATTTTAAAACCACAGAATCTTATTTTTACTCTATAAACGTAAAATAATATTTTTTTGTATGCTTTATGACTAATTAATCAAAATCACAAGCATTCGAACGTATGAGGCAGTCAAAATGTTTTTCGAAACAGCGCCTTTCGCGACTACTTCATTCGAGTCCATGAGCTTTCGAACCTATGAGGCAGTGAAAAATTCTTCGCAACAGCGTGTGTCGCAACAGTGACGTTCGAAATGACATATGACACCCGTTGGTAAAGTATCAATAAACTCACAATTTGAATTTAAAAGTCTTTATTTAAAAAAAAACATTAATAAATGCCGCCCGGGCTGAATTTCCTCTAAGAGAGTTACTTAATGTATGTGTTACTGGAACATCATCATCTACATGCTCAATCAAATCTTGCTGTTGTATTGCAATATTATGCAATATAGCCAGTGCAACTATGTAAAGCTTTGTGTTTTCTAATTTTGTACGAAAGCCTCTTAATAAACACTGAAACCTTTGCTTCCATACTCCAAAGCACCGTTCAACAGTATTACGTGTCCTAATGTGAGCTTGTAAGCTGTATATGCCGCTTGTATCACCAGCTAAATGATTTTTCAACATGTCAATGATGAAAAGAGCAGTAGATCGGGAAAATCTGTATTTAGATTTAAACTCGGCTACTTGTAGTTCTTCCAAAAGATTTTTTCGAATTTTATAAAATTTCACTTGTCTAATCAATGGAACCACATCTTCAATCTCGTCTTTTCCATAAATATAATATCCGTAAATCTTGAACAAAATAGTCTATATTATTCATCTTATTCAATCACAGGATTATATATTATTTTTGAAGGATAAAAATAAATAACACGTCGAAGTAATACTGATAAGTCTGCACTAATCCACCGATAAACTATGTCTTGGTACGGAATAACTTTTACGCCAAGAGTAAAGCGATATTAGCTTACTCCTTCTTTACTTCGCATTTATTAATACAAACATTAATAATTTGACACTTAAACCATGAAGTAAAGTTAATCTTGCGTTAGTCTATGTTTATTAATGAGACTGGTGGAGTATATCACACAAAAGTTAACTGAACAATTTTTAACGTTAAGTTGCTCTGCATTTGTCGAAAGAATGATGGTGTTCATTGTAAATCCTACAAAAGGTTTAAAATATAATAAACTTAGTTATTGCCAACAAACTGTTTTACAAATTGATATAATTCGAAGTGTACTATTCTTTTTTTTTTATTTATTTTAATAGGCTTTGTCGCTTAGCGACCACATCGCCTAAGTAATTATTCTTAATAAAATAAAATAAAAAAAAGATGCAAATAATCTATACTCAATCACCAACAAGGTGAATAGTTCTATGACCTAATATTTGAATAAATGTTTGAATAACAAAGTCAACAATCCAAAGATAAATTGTAAATTTAAAGGTAATCCATCATATATAAAAGTACAATTATGTTTCTTTACATTCACTCTATTATTCAGTTTCTAAACTATTTATTAAATGGAAAATAAAATACACATTAGTCTGACTCTGATAGATTGCTTTCATCATTTCATATTAAACATTAACTAAAGTTTTTAAATATTTAACACGTACAGTTTAGACATTATGAATTTGTATATAAAGACAATGGAAAAAATTGGTACTCGAGTACTGTAACAACATGCACACCAGCCTTGGCTTGCGAAGGTATAATATTCTTACCGTGTAAATTTAATGATTACGATAACAACTAAACAACAACCACTTACTTTGACGTGTGAAAACAAAATTCAAAAAGCAAAACAAACACAAATCCGATGATCTCAGAAATGAAATGAAATAGTTTATTGTGATCTATAAAAAAAGGTACAATTCTATGTTACTGTTAGCAATTTACACGTAATAATTAAAGTATAATCTATACAAATATAACAGTATTGCCTCTACACTAGGATTCCCTGTGTCGTGGAGACCAGACTTCCCATTTAGTTACAGAAGAAGAAGATTTAGCTTTTTCTTCAATAGGATTTGCTAAAGAACACACAGACATACGCTCGAAAAACTTTACCCTCTTTCTGATGCAATCACGTAAAGACTCATACTCATATAGCTCCGAGACGAGTTAATGTGATTTCATTACTCTTAGTGAGTAAGCTACTCACATTATGAAAATCTTGTTAATTAAGAGTACTGTTACGTTGTATTTATATTTAACCGCGATGGTATTAATGGCTGTAGTGGTTCCCGAGTCTTGAATTAATGTTATAACATCCCCTTTGTAATGATTGAGAAGACAGGTATTTAAGGATGTATTGTATAAATGAATATAAATGTTTTTTAATGTTTAATTAAATCAATGCTAACAAATGTAGCGAAGTGGTTAAAGTCGATGCTATGCAGATGTCTCGGGTTCAATTCATGGGTGTTCGCCAGGGGAGCCTTGAGTCTGGAGGGTCAATTTCTTTGGCCTTGCGGAATTATTTTTTTTATATAAAAATGGAACAGTCAGTCTTTTAGAAGTGTAATAGCTACGAGAGACTTAAAAGAGTGATAGTCTCAGATGGTTCAGCAGTCTTAACTTTTAACAATAGACCCAAAGAACAGACAGAGAGACCTTAATGCGCTCTAAAAACATTACCTTCCTTTTAATGCAATGGGGTAAAGACTCATACTCATATAGCTCTGAGACGAGTTAATGTGATTTCATTACTCTTAGTGAAGCTACTCACATTATGAAAATCTTGTTAATTAAGAGTACTGTTACGTTGTATTTATATTTAACGACGATGGTATTAATGGCTGTAGTAGTTTCCGAGTCTCGAATCAATGTTATAACATCCCCTTTGTAATGTTTGAGAAGACAGGTATTTATGGATGTGTAAGGTATGTATGTAAGGATGAAAAATCTATTTTAAATATTTAATTAAACAATGATATCAAGTGTGGCGTAGTGGTTAAGGTCGATGCTGTGCAGAGGTCTCCTGTTATATTCACGCGCTATGTAAATTATGTTTGTGTGCAATGAAACATGACAATTTGCATTGGTACCCTCTCAAAAAAAAAATATCTTTCTTCTCTTCTTTAGAAAAAAAAAATATAAGTATTGTTCTATTATTACTAGATCACTTATTTATAAATAGATAATATCTATATTTTTTTTACATTACCTATAAGGTCAGGCGACCTAGGCAAACATATACTTAGGCTAAAAGCTATTGAAAATGACATTTAGTCATAACGCGAGGTAGGTGAACTGCGTATTAGACATACATGGCGTAAAGGAGTATATGTACCTACAACATA
Organism: Schrankia costaestrigalis; assembly: GCA_905475405.1. Classification (NCBI taxonomy): domain Eukaryota; kingdom Metazoa; phylum Arthropoda; class Insecta; order Lepidoptera; family Erebidae; genus Schrankia; species Schrankia costaestrigalis. The sequence goes on along the minus strand of FR997843.1, from coordinate 7,377,756 downwards.
GAAAACGATCATCTTTTAATAGAAAACTAAGGTTTTATTATATCTTTTATATAAAAATACGATAGTAGACTGATATAGAGTGCTATCGGTCACGGATCATAAAACTAAGGCATTTAATAAATTCGGAATTTCGTGAAGATGCGATCTTATATTGAAAGGGACTTATTTGAAGTCACGAACATTCTCTACCTACCTATTTTATTTGAACGCGTAGGTTTATGATCGGGATTTAGTTTATGTAAATGTATTAGGTCTTTTCAGTGTGGAAAATAGGTTAAAATATGCTAGTACAACCTTCTATTTTGTTAGTAATTTAAGGGACTATACGAAGAAAACATATTATTCTGATACAAATTTTATAATCATAAAACAAAATTGGTCTGACATCGATAAAACTGTCATTTCACTGTAATTTGTATTTTAGAGATTTTAAAACATTACTAAAGTTTTGTTACAGGCCTTTAATAGTGGCTGACCTTTTTGAAGAATGTCACGGATTAGGAGAGCTTTCCTTTTAAGAGTCCTAGCAGACATATCAAAACGGAATGGGATCGTCACCGTATCAACTCAAGCCATTTTGTGTGAAACTCCTTACTGCAACGCACACTTATCGGAATCGTAACAACGGACACCAAAGAAAAGGGCACGGCGGCGGCGGTGCCAGTGGTTTTGTATGTGTGCTACGACGACCCTAAGGTGTCTCTTTCCGGAGATCTCGAAACAAACCTAATACCGAACCGTCTAGTCAGCGTGGTGTTAGAATACCAGGTTCTCACCTAGAGGAATCTAAAGGATAATTGATAATTATATTATCTACTAGTTGACCCGTGCCCACTTCGTTGGGCTGCTAAAAAAACGCGTCCCTTTTTTAAACATATTTTATTACTGCTCCACTCCTATTAGTCGTAGCGTGATACTATATAGCCCATATGCTATATAGTATCACGCTACGACTAATAGTGTCATAACACTCCCCGACAAATGAACTATTCAACACAGAAAGAATTTTTAAAATCGGTTCTGTAGATCCTGAGATTAACCCCTACAACGTCACAAACACACAAACTTTACCTCTTTATAATAGGTATTAAGTAAAGAAGACTAGAGATTATACTAACAATTAATTATGTTGTTAATACACTGAAATAATGTTTGAACTAACTAAAGCATCTGTAGCAAAGATCGATAACGTAATTAATGTGTTTAACTCGCGTAGTTTCCTGGAAGGAAATTCAACAAAACGATTTTGAATATATTGAGCTTGCATTGCCGTGAATTGCAATGTAAGGTTGATATTGATGTATTACTTCGTTTATTCAATGTGCAGAGTTAATGCTAACTGCTAAGTAAGATTGAATGATAAGAAAATAATATATAAATGTAATCTAGAGTGTTTTTAGCTTCTGAACTAAATTCAAAGAAATAAAATCAAACTTTGATTCTTATGAATGCGGTTTATCATAACAGCCCATTAATGTCCCACTGCAGGGACGGGTCTCCTCCCGTGGTGAAGGGGTACTTGGCCTACTAATACTACGCTGGCTAGACGGACCGGTATAGGGTTAATTTAAAGGTTTCCTTCTTTTTACTTTGTAAAGATAATATTTACGGTTAGTAAAAACCGACTAAGGTACTATAACCATGAGATAAGAACCATGAGATAGGGTGGTGACATATTGTATTCTTACTCCGTCACCACACGGAGAATGAATGCGGTTTGCCAGACGAAGAAGGAATACGTTTGACGATTCCAGTAACCAAAGAACTCTGTTGTTGAGAATTCAAATTACAGGAAAGCACTGTAAAAAGTCTCTTACCAATGTTATTTCACTAGCTAATGTACTGATGAGACTAATATTATAAAAACAGAAAAAGTAATTATATTCTAAACGACTACCATTTACATGATGTAATGATTGCAATCTCATTTTCCTCTCTAGAGAAAAGTGTAAAAGGAAATTTTCCGCCCGGAATCTGCAAAGTAACGTTCTTGCATTTTTTATGTACTTAATTTAATAAAAATGACTTTTACTTATATCCTTATTCGGTTCACCATAATATATTCTATGAATAATCCGTTGCATTGTGTTTTTTTTCATAATTTAATTTATATTCAACTGTATATTGTATAGCTACTGTTGTTTTTTTTAAAAAAAAAAACAATAATTGCAAATTAAATTAGTCAGCGATTACAGATACTTACCTATTTTAAAACACCTCTAATCGCAGATCTCTCGCCCGTCCTCTAAACTCTTCCATTGCCATCATTCTTGCCTTCTGTAACCATAAATCTCTGTGTTGTGTGTGAAAATAAGAGAGTCGGAGAACAAATTTCTGCCTCGGAGACGGAGGCGTGACATCGCATCAGTCTTCTCGTGCGTGACCATGGCTGGTGCAACCTAGCCGAAACGTCGAGAGCCTCAAAGGTCAATAATTTAATATTTACCACAATTTAATCGTGTTATTACCGTGTAGTAATACATAATAAGTTATAATGAAACACGAAAGTTTTAAAGTTAATACATAGATCTCTGGTATTTTTTATTAGGTAGTCTTTACACTGTGTTAGGAGTCTCATCACATATCGTCATCCGGGATAATTGTATTTTTTAATTTTATTTTTGTAAAAACATTCTCCGCTCTCCCATAATGATAAGCAACACGATTATGCGTCGCATTTTCCTCCTCCTGCTGCGTGGAAAGTCAGAACTGTCGTATAATATTTATACGGACCCATAAAATATTATCATTGTGTCTCGTTTCGTTTTAGGTTCAGCCACCATGACAATAATTATACTTGAAGACAATATAATTATATAAAACTAGCTGACCCGTGCCTACTTCATATTTAATTACTGCTCCACTCCTATTAGTCATAGCGTGATACTATAGCCTATGACACTCCCCGATAAATGGCCTATTCAACACAGAAAGAAGTTTAAAAATCGGTTCATTAGATCCAGAGATTGCCCCCTACAACGTCACAAACACACAAACTTTGCCTCTTTATACTTAATACTAGCTATAAAACGCGACTTTGTCCGCGATTAAATTTGAAATGAAATAAAAAAAAACTTGTATAATTCATACAAAGTTTATTCATCATTATCATATCAGCCAATCGACGTCAACTGCTGTACATATGCCTTCTCCAAGTATTGCCACCTTGTGCGGTCCTGTGCCTCCCTCATCCATCGGCTTCCAGCCGTCCACACCAGCGCTTTTCGGTACGCGGTCGCCATTCCAGAATCTTTCTGCCCAAACAGCTGTCGGTTCTCCGCGCTATGTGCCCTGCTTGTCGCTACTTTAACCGGTTATGTCGGTTACTTTGGTTCTCTTGCGAATCTCCTCATTTTTGATTCGATCACGCAGGGAAACTTCCAACATAGCTGTCTCCAACGCCCCTGAATGACCATAAGCCTTCTGAGTAGGCCCATAGGTCAGGCTACAACATAGCTCTCTCCATTGGCCTCTGAGACACCATGAGCCTTTTGAGTAGGTTCATAGATTAGGCTACAACATAGCTCTCTCCATTGCCATCTGAAAGACCATAAGCCTTCTGAGTAGGCCCATAGGTCAAGTTATAACATAGCTCTCTCCATTGCCCTCTGAGACACCATGAGCCTTTTTCGTAGGTTCATAGATCAGGCTACAACATAGCTCTCTCCATTGCCATCTGAAAGACCATAAGCCTTCTGAGTAGGCCCTTAGGCCCCCTAAATTTGAAAAATTTTTTTTTGTCCTAGCTTAATGTTATATAGCCTTCCTCGATCAATGGTCTATCCAAAACTGAAAACTAAATTCAATTCGAAGAAGTAGTTCCTGAGATTAGCGCGTTCAAACAAACAAACAAACTCTTCAGATTTATATAATACTTAATATTAGTATAGATTAAATTGATTAAATGCATTCTCGTCATTACTGATATACTATTATTTCCCATATCTTTTAAATCTTTAATGGAGATTTTTATTCTAGATAATGCGTCCGCTAGCACATTGTCCTTCCCTTTCACATATTCGACCTCAAAATCGTATTCCTCTAAATACAGACGAAACTTCATTAACCGACTTGATGGGTCCGTCATATTAAAAAAATATATTAATGGCTTATGATCTGTTTTTACGATAAATTTCCTACCATATAGATATGTCCTAAAATGTTTAATTGACCAAACTATAGCCAATAATTCTTTTTCTATAATAGGATAATTTAACTCGCTTTTCCCTAAAATTCTACTCGCGTACGCGATGGGTTTGCCGTTTCCATTACTCAAGACACTTCCTATCGCAAAACCTGAACTGTCTGTTTGCAGTACAAACGTGTTTTTTTCGGAAAAATCGGGAAAATCTAAAATTGGTGGTGATATTAATGCCTCCTTATGTATTAAAAATGCTTCCTCGCATTCTTCTGACCAATTAAATACAGCATTTTTCTTACACATTTTATTCATTGGTGCAACTATTTTAGCGAACTTAGGGATGAATTTTCTGTAATAATTCGCAAAAGCTATAAACCGTTTTATTTCATCACTATTAGCGGGACGTGGGTAATTTCTTACTACTTCAATTTTTCCCGGATCTGGAGAGATACCGTCATTTGATATAACGTGTCCTAAATAAAGTATTTGCTTCCTTAAAAACTCGCATTTAGATGGATTTAGTTTAAGATTAGTTTTTCTTAATCGTGTAAAAATTGACATTAAATTTCGGTTATGTATTTCTAAATTTTGCCCAAAGATAACCAAATCGTCCTGGTATATTAAACATTTATTATAATTTAATCCGGACATCGCCACAGTCATCATTCTACTAAATGAACTCGGACTAATTTTTAAACCCATTGGTAATCTGTTCATTTGATATTGTCCTTTGTCTGTCGTAAATGCTGTATACTGTTTACTTTTTTCGTCTAATTGACATTGATAATATGATTGCGACAAATCACAGTGACTAAAATACATAGCTCCTGATAATGAATCTAAAATTTCATTAATATTTGGTAAAGGAAACTTATCGTCTTGAATTTTTTCGTTTAATTGCCTATAATCTATTACAAGCCGCCATTTTTTATCCCCGTCCCGGTCTGCTTTTTTAGGGACAATTAACACAGGACTAGACCACTCACTAACCGTCTCTTCAATAATTCCATTTTTTAACATTTCTTGTACTTGCCTATCGACCTCTTTCTTTTGAGCAATTGGTATCCTGTACTGTTTTTTATATCCCGGTGATACATTGTCTTTTAATTTTATAGATTGCTCATATATATTAGTTACAGTCAACTTATCTCCCGGTAAATGAAATATATCTGGATATTTCGCACAGATCTGTTCAATCATTAATCGTTCCTCATTGTTTAAATAGTCTAATTTTAAAATTGAAAATATTTCCTTAATACGTTCAACACTCTTACTTGACTCCGGAAAATAACAATAGCTATAATTCCTTAAGGGTTGAATATCTATATTTTTTAAAATACATTCAATTTCCTCGTCTTTTGTATTCAATATCCTAATAGGTATCATTCCATTTTTCGGTTTAGCTATTACGCTGGCCAAAAAAACCCCTTCCTGTAACTCTTGTTTTGATACCACACAATCTTCGGTTATGCTAACTGGAAAATATTTAATTACCTCGCAACGCGGCGGAATACTTAATACATAATCATAATATCTAAGTGGCATCGAAATAACTTGCCCTCGGTATTCCTTAAGAGTTAGTTTATTTTCTGAGAAATCTATAACGCCTTTATATTTTTGTAAAAAATCTTGACCTATTATGCCGACCGATTTACATGGTAATTCATTAAATACATAAAACTTATGCATAAACGAACACTGTTCGAAATTTAAATTTAAGTACACGTAACCTATCGCTTGTATTTTACCACCTACACCGTTAACTACTACCTTATCCTTAATAATATTGTAACATCCCGGGTAACATTCTAAAATTTCATTTTTTATGGCTGATATTGACGCACCCGTATCAATTAGCCATTCCGAGTGTAGGCCATTAAGAAAAAAATAAACCCAGTTTATACTATTATACGTTAATATAATGTTTATCTTTATTCACGAAAAACTGACTCGGCTCTATTTGTTGTTCCAATGTCTCAAGTTCATTATCGCCTGACGTATGTTCTACTTCTAAACATGCTACAGCTCGCCGACCTTGCTGACTCGGTTGTTCACGATAACCGCTACGTCCGCGAATTCCATTACCATGCCATCTCTTTGTATTATTAAACACGTACCTATCAGCTGTGTTTTGTTTTGCGCGATAATTTTGTTGGAAATTATTATTATTTCCACTACCTCTATTATTCCTGTAGAATCCATTTGTCCTGAACTGTCGTTGAAAAGTTAATACCTGTTCTAAGGAATTACAACTTTCGTCTTCTGCTATCCTAATTGCATCTTTTAATGTTGTTATATTCTGTGCTGAAATGATAGTGCTTATACGTTGATTTCGAAGCCCGTCAGCGAATCTTTTTACTGCGTATTTTTCGTTTAATGGCCGTAACACTTTGTATGCTTCCTTATCGTTTCCTGCCTGCGCAATGGTTAAGTCTATCATATACTTTTCTATTTCTATCCCGAATTCTGTTATCGATTTATTACTTTGAGTAGCCCTAGAGAATTTATTTTGAATAGCTACGTCTGATTTTATTGTCAATAGATGTTTTTTCATGTCATTTACTAACTGTTCAACCGAATCGTACTCTCCTGATAACCGTATTTTAGCCCCTTGGTTTAACCGTGTTTTTAATACAAATTTTATTAATAATTTTTTTTCTTCCTCTTTAATCATTGAACTGTATAACTCAATAGAGTCTATAAGGTCTTGAGTGACATGTTCTTCTCCCGTTACTTTAGGCAATAGCCCCACGGCCGTCCTCAGAGAAAAACTCTCGGTACCCATTTCTGACGGTGTAATCTTATTTTCGAATTTTATAGTCTCTAAATAAAGTTTATCTATTTTATTAATTAATTCTACAATTTCTGTTGAAAATTTGCAACTTCCCGAAATAATTGTTTTAAATTTATCGTATAAAGTTTGTATTTCGTTAATTTTTCCTTCAAAATTACTTCCTACCCTTCTACTGGGTCCTAGTTTAACAATATTTTCTCTTAAATTTTTTAATTGTACAAAAATTGTAGTTAATTCTACTTCCATAATTTAATAATAACCGATTATGATAAACTTATAGTCTTTAAACACATTCCGTACACAAACATAAAATAACACTGATTTTCACTCACGTTTCCTTCCTTCTTGTTATGCCTGCATCACTCGCTGGACATCCCTCTTATTTATTTCTCCTTGTATCCAGTTCATGTGGCACCTTCGGTAGAGATAACCCACTGCGCTCACAATAATAACCAAAAACCACGCTGCCATGAACCAAACGACTGTACTTATGACTGACAGTTGTTGTTGTGTTGCTGTTGCGTTGTTGGATCCACCAGAAGCTGTCTGAGCTATGATTACTTCCTCCTTCGAAGTAGAACCACCCATTTTAAAATAAATTTAATATTTGTACCTCTATTTTAGTTTTCCGCGTATCCATAACCTGTTCCGAATCTCATTCTGCTTTTCTAGACTTCTTACGGCAGGGTCGCCATGTGGAGTGGGCACCGGAACTCGTCAGATGGTGTAGAAGTGGGGTAGTAAATGATACTATGATGACATGTTGAATGCTCCTTTAATTACATCTTACCACGATTTATATACTTAATATCTACGTGTCTTATAGCTATATTACTATCTTAATGTCTTATCTTAGTATCTTATGATAGTTATAGTACAACCGTAATCTATTCCTTGTTATCGGATGATGTATGTGACCAGCTCACACTACACTGTTAATACTACGATTGTTTACGAAAGCTTCTATTGCACAGATAACTCTTATTTAGAAGTAACACATTTTTCATTTAAGACATCCTAAGTATAAAACAAGTTGCTGCTCCGTTCTTTCATTCATCATAACAGCCCATTAATGTCCCACTGCAGGGACAGACCTCCTCTCGTGATGGAGGGATACTTGGCCTACTAATACTACGCTGGCCAGACGGGTTGGTATAGGGTTTAATGTCAAGTTTTCGTTCTTTCTATGTAAAGGTAATATTCACAGATAGTCCCTTAGTCGGTTTTTACGACACCCATGGGTTGAGATGGGGTACATATTGTATTCTTACTCCGTCACCACACGGAGGTTCTTTCATTACACGGACAATAATAAATATCACACAACGCATCATCATCGTAATAATTTCCTATACTCAAATTGGTCATCAATAATAATTCCACGCGCAATACGCCTGTACATTGCTACTTTAAACGGGCAATCATAAGCTCATTTCTCATTTGATCACGCAGGCAAACTCAAAACATTGCACTTTTCATTGCGTTCTGTGTAAAGCCTTATGATAAGGCATTTAGTGAGTGACCTTCTTTGCGCATTCGTGTGATTACAGGCTACAAACACTGATTAAAGTTTTCGTCTTAAGACACTGTAACATTAGGGCAATAGTTTTCAAGATTTATATAAATCTCCTCTCCACTGAATTTTCTGAAGAAAATCCCATCTTATCGCATGGATTTAGGTAGTACCTACAAATCAGTTAAGATTTACGAAATCGAAAGAAGGAAAACGAAAAGTCCTTTACCAAACTATCTGGTCAGTGTGGTGTTATAGGGCCAAGTTTTCCGCTGTCAACATAAATAGGTTGTAATCACAGTACATTTCTGTGGTTGTAATGATACTGAGTTAAGTCTGGCCTCTTACTCTCACTCACCGTATACTAGTGCAAAAAAGCCCCCAAATACAGTTGCGTAGCGTGCCTTGTCGGGGCCCCGTATAAAAAAAATGTTTGGAGGCCCTTATATGAGAAAAGAAAAAAAATATTTATGGCTGATGACGATTTTAATTTTTCTAAAGTTTCTGCCTCTATGGACAATAGTGAGATGAGAGGTCATCGAAGTTCTTGAGTAATTTTTTATCAGTTTTAATTTTGAAAAAATTCTTTTAGCTGCACACTTTGGCTGCCCCGTATAATTGATACGGCAGATACGGCGGTAGCTACGCCCCTGCCCAAATAGCTCTTGAATATCGAAGATCAGATAAAAAAAATGGCAACCGGACTATGGCTAGGTTCTTTGAATACTAACATTGCCCTATTGTCTGGATTTACACTTATTATTAGATTCAATACAACCATATTCCCGTGTCCTTTAAAAAAATACTCAACTAATTCAAGGTTGTAATTTAAAACTAATAACTCATCCATTATTATGCATAACGTCATGTGGACATGACCTTATGAAATAATAATGTTGATATGCCGTCACTAAACGTCCTCAGATGTTTGTGGAAATGTCTGTTTCAACAACTATGTACATAATTGATTTATTATGGAAACGCGTTGACATTTTCTATTTGCTGTTGTTTTGTTGTGACATTGAAAATGTAATATGAGAAATGTAATACGAGCAATAAGTCCGTGACTTTTAGCATAAAACACAGCTTTTTAGATAAAATCTTATTTAATTATTCAAGGTAGTCTCCTTTGAGATCTATACACTCAGCCCAACGTTTCTCCAATTATTTTATCCCTTCCGAAAATTGTATTTTTTCGAGGTCTTCAAAATAGGCATTTGTGTGTGAGGTGACTTCGTCATTGGTAGCAAATCTCTTTCCGCCGAGCCATTTCTTCAAATTTGGGAACGAAAAATAATCAAACGGAACTAGATCTAGTGAATAGGCCGGATAAGGGAGCAACTCGTAACCAAATTCATGGAGTTTTACCATGGAAACTGCACATGTGTGCACCCGAGCATTGCCCCGGTGGAAAAGGACTTTTTTCTTGGCCAAGTGCGGTCGTTTTTCTTTCAATGCCTCATCGAATCGACCCAATAAGTTGCTGTAATATTCACCATTGATTGTTTTTTCCTTTTTGAAGGTAGTCAATGTGGATAAAACCGCGTACATCCCAAAAAACAGTCGCCATGACTTTATAGGCTGACAAACCCACCTTTGCCTTCTTTGACGCCGATTCACCCCGAGAAACCCACAATTTTGACTGTTGTTTGGTATCCGGTATGTTGTGGTGGATCCACGGTTACAAAACGGCGCAAGAACTCGTTCATATTGCGATTGAACAAAGCCAAACATTCCTGCAAAATTGTCACACGTTTGCGTTTGTCGTCGATTGTGAGCAAATGCGGCACCCATCTTGCTGAAAGCTTTCTCATACCCAAATTATGATTCAAAATAGAAACCACTAAGCCATATAAGATGCCTGTGGCTTCCGCAACCTCTTTCACTTTCAATCGCTGATCGACTTAAACCGTATCGTGATTTTTTTAAATTGTTTCGGATGTGGAGACCTCAACTGGGCGTCCAGAACGTTCGGCATCTTATGTGCTTGTACGGCCACATCGAAATTCAGTAAACCGATTTTTACCATAGAAATGGATGGTGCAGAGTCCTCATAATATTTATCAAGCTTAGCTTTGGTTTACGTAATAGATTTTTTTCGCAAAAAATGATGCTTTATGAGCACACGAAATTCACTTTTTTTCATTTTCTTCTTAGTCAACGTGGTAGTCTGATATAAACGGCTGTCAAAAACAAACTAAATGTCAAAACTTGTTCAATTTTTGACAAGAGTCAACTGACAGATGACTCTTGACAGGAGAAGTGTTGCTATTTCAATTAAGAGGCGGGAAACCCAAAAAGTCACGGACTTATTGACCTGCCCTGGTAGATGGATGGACGTGTAGGTTAGTAATGATAACAGTTGGGGGTTAAAACTAAACAGAGGAAAGGGTGTTTATGGATAATTAATGGTGAGTCTTATTACATATAGCTAAGGTTGGTCTGTTGGTCTACTAGTTTTGAAAAAAAAATCGGTGTTTAAGGGTCGTAGCACATACTCGTATATCGAAAAGTAAACCGATCAGCACCGTATCAACTCGAGCCGTTCAGTAGTATTTGTATGAAACTCCTTACTGAAACGCGCACTAATCGGAATCGTAACGTACTTAATCGGTTTTTTTGACGTGACGATGTGATCCGTTTACGTTACCATATATCTGCTACGACCCTATAAGTATCGCTGAGGTAAACTTTTGTCAGTGACGGAAATGCACTGGAAATTAGATCTCATCGAATCTTGACATTTTTGGGATAATATACATTGTAATTTTGTTGTGTATTGTCAATTCAATAACTAAATTCTCAATATCAACATACCTAGTTAAATATTAAAAATAAATATGATTTTGCTTTATAGGACAAAAGCACATTGACATCATTGACAATTATAAACCTACCGAAATTTTTCATTTAAATGAATTCATTATTGTAACAAATTAAAAAGTCGCTGATATGAACAAAAAATAATGAAAGTGTCAAACTAAGCTCACAAGTCGAGCGAGGCTGTAGGATCAGTTACGACTATATTAGTTTTGTTGCCTACCGATAAAACTATATTGACTTTGTAACTTTGTCGGATAAGGCATGAGGTTGGTTAAGAATTTTATATCATGATAGTTTTATTTTAAGCCAGGTGCTGAGTCTGAATAATTCTAATAAGTAGTTACCTACGTCTTTTTTAACCGACTTCAAAAAAAGGAGGAGGTTCTCAATTCGGTTGTATTTTTTTTTTGTGTTTGTTACCTGATTTCTCGAAAACGGCTAGACCGACTTGTATTCTTTTTTTAATTTTCATGTTTAGATTATAATAATTTGCTTAGTATCAGTTTATAGAAAAAGTGTTTACGAAATGTTGTGCTTTTTTATTTTACATCGGCCAAAGAACGCCTTTTTTCTAGTTTTCCATCGGATTTGATAACTAGAAGGAAAATGCGAAAGGGAAAAGTCGTTATATGGTTTCACTCAGTCGCCACTTTGCCTCTAGAACCTCACACTCCAATGAGACTGACAGCTCTTGGTGTAATAAATTTACCTTTACGAAATAAAAAGAAGGAAAACTTAAAATTAAACCCTATACCAATCCGTCCAGCGTGGTATTAGTAGGCCAAGTATCCCTTCGTCACGGGAGGAGGCCTGTCCCTGCAGTGAGACATTAACGGGCTGTTATGATGATGATGATGATGACGAATCCGCCACACAGTGAGGGACATCTGTAAATCCACCGCACCACCTAGATAAGTTTAGCTGTAGATGAAGCCACGTTTCACTTTCATGGAGTTACAAACATTACCATAAAAATAGCAACTCACAATTCGTACAAAATTCTGCAAAGTATTATCAAAAACATTACCACAATAGTTTTGAACAACAATAGCACACACCTTGACTGTGACACACGGATGTGAAAATAGTATTTTCATTACATTATTCTACGTAACAGATACTTGACACAATGCGGACGAAACGTCTGGCAAACATAGTATGTAGGTATCAATTCTATTCTAGAACCTATTCACTTGGCTCCCTTTGTAGTAAAGGAACTTTGACCGAAATTTCCTGATAAGGCATGTAGCCTTGCAAATGGAAGTGAGGGTATAAATTTGAGAATTATAAATTGGCCATTTCAGTACGTGCGCTGCATATTCAAGTAGTCTAAAATATCTTCCACCGTTTTAAGAAGCTGATTTTACATATTCGTAAATCGGATTTCATCTGTGCTTGTCATATTCACGACGGAGATAAGTAACGCCTTTAAAGCTCTGCCTGGTTGGTATTATGTTTTCTATACGTACTGATATTTTGTGAGAAGTTAATCTTTTGCAATAAGGATATTTTAAGTATATCTTCGAGATAAGGAATTTACATTTATTGAAATTGACCTATAAATAATGAATTTTAAGAATGTTGTTTTTTTTCTCTCGCTTAGCCATAACGGATAGTGCCTGTGTCCAGAAAATATCCTTTCCACTCCGTCTCTATTACTTTTTCGGTCTTTGTCGAATATATTAATATTAAAAAGAAAAATTCAAAAGTAGGTACCACAAGTGCTGGGAGTCTCTGACTTGTTGATACGTCATAAGAAAATATTAACCGAACTTTTTGTAAGGAATGGTACGACAATCAACAATTCATATAGTAGATCCAGTATTTAATATTTCTGAAAATTAAAAAAAAGAGGCATAGAGAGACCCAAGACATGGCCATTCAAAATCAAAATATATTTATAAAATATTGCATGCCTATTAATATTTAAAATTTATAAAATAATCCTCACACATTCACACAAAGTCATCTAGTCCCAAACTAACCAGAGCTTGTACTATGGGTAATAGAGAACGGATAAACATACTTAAATACTTTTTTTTGTAAATACATACATTTGTATTATACATAGAAACACTCAGACCAATGCAAATAATCATGTTCATGCACACAAAGATTTGCATTGATGTTAATCGAACCCGAGACCTATGCGTAGCAGTCATGTTATATAACCACTACGCTACAGAGGTCGTCAATTCATTGCATTGAATATAAAGGTACCTACACAAAAATGCAAGACCTACTTGCCAGTTCCCATCTAAAGATTCAGTACAAAGTGATTTACATAAGCCTCAGAAGAAGAGAATTACCTACAACCATATTTTTTGGTTCTTTTTGCTTTCAAGAAATAAACTTCGAAAGCGACTTAACGAAGATTTTCTTTGTTCGCTCGGAGTATCTACTTGAAATAATTTACCTACGCGAGTAAAAATATATCGATAAAAGTTTTTTAAATAACAAAACACAACATAATTCTTGTTTATTTTGTACATTGAAAATGTTATCTGTATATTTGTTTATCAAGTTGTTCAAGTTAGGGAGAAACCTTATAAAGTTACTCTTTAAGTTTACTCAGTTTCGATATATTAACAATTAAGATAATGTTTTACGTTTTATAAACACAGGATTATGGATTTTAAATGTGTTAATTTAATGTAATAAAAAATGTTTAAAATACTACATTCAATCTTCTTCTTAGCGTATCGATGACAAACGATACTGGACTAAATTGATGTAGCCCAAAACTCTGCGACACTGACTGCCTTATCGCTGGCAATCATTAGCTCTTCCTGAGTGCAGGTGTAAGGGCACCCAGGACATGATGAGAGGTGGGCCATAGTTTGTGGAGCGCCGCACAGGCAACCCAGTGCGCCACTGTCCGTGAGGCCCCACCGGAGCATGTAACACTACATTCAATGTAGTCGTAGATATGTGTAATGTATATATTGTGTATACTATCTGTGTATTTACAAAAAAAGTATGCAATAATGTATACTTTTTGTTGTCTGGTATACTTATAACACTTCTACTTAGTTTGCGACTGAATGGCATTATGATTGTGTCTAGTGTTTACTGTTTCTGTGTCTAAGGTAGATTGTAGAATCTCAAAACTATAAAAAGTAGAGCTTCAAAACTATAAAATTTTGCTAAAATACTATAATAGGATTTCGTTACTGAAGCGAAAAGAACGCAGAAACAAGAACTTAACTTGAGATAACTAAACCAATGAATGACTCTATACTGATTCATCTGGCTTATTAGGTATTAAAAAAATTAAGTATATCGTGATTGAACTAAAGTTCAATATACCTAATTCGCCCTTGAGCTAACACGCATTAAACCTAAATCTCTATTCTCTACTCACTCAATTCGACTGCTCCGCTTATAAACTAATACGCAATAAGTCTAAATATCAGTATCACGATCTCTTGTTAGGCCTAGGCATAAAGCGAAATTGGCAAACTGCATTTTAGGTACTCAGCGACTAAGGGGGCTACCCTCTTATTTTAAAGAAGGCTTGTTCCAACAGAAAGACATGAAATAGCTGGAAAAAAAAAGAAAAAAAAAACAAAAGTTATAAAGCAACAAAGAAGGTTTTACGTCTTGATTGTGTCATAAACAACATAGAAACACCTCGCTTGTCAACATGGTCGTTAACAAGCGATAAAACGTTATATTCAGGGTCAGGTGTTATAATATTATGGGTTCTACAATAAAATAGGTCATTTTTTGTAACTGCTCTAATTTATTGTATTGATATAGGCTTAGTTCTTTATGCCAAAGTAACTGCATCGGACCTGAAGGATACTTGATATTAAAAAGTATTTATTTGTTTTCTTACAAAGGGGAAAAAACAATTAAAGTATGTTTATGTACATACCCAAAAGAAAATATTAGTCACCTTTGCGAGAGACTGGTGTCCAATACTAGGGGCAACCCTGTGTGACAGATTACTCAATACTCCACTCCATATGTTACAAAAAGGTGTTACTTATAATATCACAGATACAATATGGACCCTGTTGGGTATGGCAGTTCACAAGAGAGGAGGATGCTAGATTTTAATAACATATTTATATGGAAAACATCAAATTAGCAAACTTACCAGTCTCCGAGCACGTAATGCCGTATTTCCATAATTATCAACCTATGGACGTCCACTTCTGGACATAGGCCTCCTCCAAAAGTTTCCACTCTGCGCGGTCTTGTGCCTCCCTCATCCATCGGCTTCCCGCCGTCCTAACCAGGTCGACGGTCCACCGTGTGAGGGGTCTTTTTCCTCTTTTATTCTATACCGTATTTACCACAATTAAAAAATGAACTATCTTTTAAAATACGCATTTACTATTTTGTAATCAAGTATGCAAAGACTGCTACGTAAAGCTCATCGTTGTAACTACACCGCCGTTTTACGTCATTTACACTTTCCTGTAGAAGCAAAGCTTTCGTTAGTAAATAATTTAAGATATTTTTTTGTTTCAAATTCAATTAAGTTATACGTTTTATGATTTTAATTTGGCTTTGGAAAAAATATAGTTTGTTTAATTGCAATTTGTACTTAGTATATTCGTAATTGTAAGTCATCCGTCTGACTTTTGTTACCGGTCCTTTAATAACCTCCTGAAGGACAAATTTGGGCTGTTATTTGTTGTTGGACACAACCACATACATTTTCTTCCAAAGCGAAGCTTAATACACGTGCGTAGACTCTCCGTGCACCGCGGTGGGCCCGCGCCCTAAAAGTCCCTGAGACATAGCGCTTGATCTCTAGTAGGCTCTCTTTTAGTAGGTACATAACATAGCATGATGTTGAGTATGAGTCCATTTGTTACAATTAAAGTTTCATACTGCCTAAATCACAAAGTTGTAGTGTATTTAGACACACAAAATTTTCTTTCTATCTAAATAATCTTCTAGGCTCTTCAGCTATTCAATAAGCTCTTATCAAAAGGTTTAGTGTCTTCGTGGATCGATCAAACACTCCATTCGTATCTATATCGCAATTGATGATAAATATTTATTAAGCCGACCTCTTTACCGTTATAAAGTACCTATAAAATTTACCGATATTTTTCTTCCTCCTTTCCGTTACGAGCATGCCTACAAATTTGGCTGTAAAATATATTTTGATGTTACAATGTTATATAAATTATAGCTGTCTTCTTGAATTATATATTTTATCCAACAGTCAAGTTATATGTCCTGTTTACCATAACTTTTAGTTATCATAACAGGTCATTTAGTGACTGAGAGAAACATGACTCTATGAATATTAGGCAAATGGATAAGGTTTGAAAACTTTTTGGTGAAATATCTAAACGAAATTGCGTTTTATAATCAGTTTAAACGCCCTGCTTATGAGTGTATCTTTTTTATTAAATTGGGAAATTAAAATGGAGTGTAAACTAAATCCCTGCATCTGTATTAGTCTGTTAATACACACAATTTTTAATTACCTTTAAAACAGAATAATTGTGAAAGAGCTGTTACTCTGTACGAAAACGTAAGATGAAGAACTTTTATCATCATCATCATCATAACAGCCCATTAACGTCTCACTGCAGGGACGGGCCTCCTCTCGTGACGAAGGGATACTTGGCCTACTTATACCACGCTGGCCAGACGGATTGTGGTAATATTCACAGATAGTCCCTTAGTCGATTTCTACGACACCCATGAGATGAGATAGGGTGGTGACATATTGTATTCTTACTCCGTCACACGGATAACTTTTATCATATAAACACCTATTAATAAAAACGTCACCATGCTACAAAAATAAACTGACTAACGGCTGAATACTCAAACGTCTGTTAAAGTTAAGCGGCACTTAAACTAGAAATTTTCATACAAACCCCCTTACTCATTAATTTTAAATTCTTTCTTATTAGTCTCTTAAATTTTAGTCAATTGATTAGCTTAAATTCTTACGGTTTTGTTTGACATAAGGTTGGTTTTGCTAATAAAAATCTCGCTAAACAGTGACTAAATTTAAGAGGCGTTTATAAGTAAGGGGGATAATGTCTAGTTTAAGCGCCGCTTTACTTTAACAGACGTTTGAGTATTCGGCCGTAACTGTCATTCTTCAAGGAATTGTTTAGGTGAAAATGCAACTATACCCCTTCCAGCGTAAGTTTAGCTTTTTGACAGTTCACGTCCATGAAGTTTTATAATACTTCCGCTTATTTTTCGAACAAATAATATTGTATTTCATGGACGTACCCATGTTTTTTCAGTTACCATGGTTACTTAGTGATGGACACTCATAACGATTACCACCATTATGAAACAAATTACAAATAATCGGTAGAAAAAAATGCTATGAATAAACTTGAACTCTTCATAATACCTATATAAAATGTAATATGATATTTTAGATTAGCTATAACTTGCGAATGTGCCACGATAAATTATGTATTTAAAATAATACCTAAGCTAACTATAATTTTATCATTTTAAGCTATAGACTAATTCTCTTAACAAAGATAAAGAAAGAAACAATAATAAAATGATAAATGTAACTTGATGTAAGGATCCAATATGTGTAAAATAAAGTAATTTGAAAAATCGCGAAATCGCTTACAATCGAATGGCATTACATTCGAGACACTGCTGAACGTCACTAAAGTCAATCTGTCAAATGTTGTTAAATATAGTGGAAAGGGTATAAGAAAAACACAGCTAAGTTGCGTGTAATAGATTCTAATAGTAACATTTCCTCTGTTTCAAAGTGCACGTTAAGTTGTACTCTTAAGTGTTTCCTTCACTTCGAAGGGCACGTTAATCCCATAGTACCACTGGCTTAACGATAATTATCACAATGCAAACGCTTAGTCATTTGTATACTCGGAAAGGGTTTTCGTCGAGTAGACCCTTAAAATGTATAATGGGTATAATATTTACTAATTTTAAAAGTATGGTTAGCTGTTTTATATTGCTATATACATTGTGGATACAGTATTGTTTGAATAGGATAATACGGTTTATAAGTATCGATGACAAATCATCATTATCACAATTTTCATCGGCAATGCATGTCCACTGCTATACGAAAGTGACTTTGACCATAATTTAGTTATAATTAAAATAATAATAAATAAATATTCACGGACACAGCACCATCTGTTCCCAAAGTAAGCTAGGCTGAACTTGCTTGTGTTATGGGTAACAGAACAACGGATATTAATACTTAATATACTTTTTTTTGTAAATACATACATATTATACATAGAAACACTCAGACCTATGCAAATAATCATGTTCATGCACACAAATATTTGCATTGAGCGGGAATCGAACCCTAGACCTCTGCGTAGCATTCATGTTGTATAACCACTACGCCACAGAGGCCGTCTGAAATGAAGAGTTGAAAGTAACAATGACGAATTATCAAAAGTTATTCTCATTTATGAGATTTACAAGTTATATTGTCTAAGACTTTTTTGTGTATGTCAATTTCATGTTAAAGTCCCGCGTACTGGGTATTTTATTCCAAGTACGGTAGTTATAGAAACAGGTACTTTAACTTCTGCATCCGACAGTGACCGTGTTAGGATTATTATGCATACTCAATTTCATAGAAAGTACCATTTTGATACCACATAAAGCGTACATCGAAAAATAAATAGAACAAAATTACTTTAACTCCCCCAACCGAAATCAATGAAATACACCATTAAGGCTCACCGAAATCGTTCATTGATAACAAGCGATGCCCAAAATCGGCCATTTTAATCCCGACACGTTCACACTATCTTTCAGCTTACACGAACACTTACCTTTGGGAATGTCCCTTAACGGAAACAAGACCGGGGGTAAGTAATTTCTTTATACATTTTCACAGTTAATAAATTAAAGGTTCTTGCTAAACTTACCTATGGGTCTTTTCTGAGGTGAGCTTAATAATATAGGAGGTTTCTTGTAAGTTTTCTTGCCATTTGTAAAGCTGAAAGGGAATTTCGTGGAATTTATAATCTTAAGATCTCTAGCGACCAACTGTATGGAATTGGGAGTCCTTTTAATATGGAGACAAACTTCGTTTGCTATTACTACTCTGGGCAAAAGGATTGGAATCTTATCACATTGTCTTAAGGCTAAGATGACACAATTCTTTTTTAATTCACTATTATTTTCTCTGGATTACCTTTGTAATTAGTTAGTGTTAGCCTCTATTATTCCTGACTTCCTCATGCCACGGTCCATAGCCAAAGCAGGCCAGTGTTTATGAGCCTTGTGATTTTATAAATAGTTATTTTTGTTAAAATAAATAATTATTTATTATTATTTTACTGCTAGAAAACCAACCAAAGCTATACTTTTACCACAATCATTTTTTCAAAATGATTCTCTCATTGGTTTTATTCCAAACGCAGTAGGTAGTTTTGTTCAAGCTACCCCTCACAACAGTTTCACAACTCAAAGCGTGTCAAACTGTCAAAACTCGTTATCAGATAAATTGTCACGTCTTGTGTTCGTATTCGAGCTAAGCTAGGTTTAAATTGAGAGTAAATTTCAAATTCAATGTAAGCGTCAATAACTTTTGGATAAATACGAATTAAAATAGAAAAAAACAAAAATATAGAGCTGTTAGAAATAGGAGTTTAAAAAAAGGAAAAACTAAAAATCCTTTCCTTTTTCATCCCGTGTAGGCGTACCAAAAGTCGACTAAAAGGCATTCAGAATTCCGTGATAACTTTACAATAGCCAAATAGTCTCAAAATAATCGTCATGTTTGTTAAATCAAACATAATTCATCCATACAATTAGGTTAAGTTCTTCTTCCGTTAGTTCTTCTCTCCATCATAACAGCCCATTAATGTCCCACTGCAAGGACGGGCCTGCTGCCGTGACGGAGGAATACTTGGCCTACTAATACAACGCTGGCCGGACGGATTGGGATAGGGTTTAATTTAAAGTTTTCCTTCTTTTTTAATTCGTGAAGGTAATATTCACGGTAATCCCTTAGTCGGTTTTTACGACACCCATAGGATGAGATGGGGTGGTTGGTGACATATTGTATTCTTACTTCGTCACCACATGGATTGTTCTTCTATCAAGTGCGGTGTATTATCTGGTAAGTAGTAATAACTTACATACTTAACTTACCGGTTTCTCCATCAAAGCTTAATTATGTAGGTACCACCACTCAATTCCGCTTCAGTCACAATCACAAACCACACAATGATAATATAAATAGTCCATCATTTTTATCTATCTTAGAGAGTTTTAGATGAAACAAACGTCTTCTACTTATTTATCTTAATGAGAAATGAAAGTAATTTCGGATAGCCCGCCCTGTTTTAATTAACTTCGTAAAAGAGACTAATCATTGTAACTCGTATTTCGAATTTTTAGAAGTTGGTAATTATTTTAATGGCGAAGGTTAAAAAAGGTATTTAAAATAAAGGTATTTTTTGAGTACCCTTTAGATTTTCTCTTTAGCCGAATGAAAAAAAGATATAAACATTTTCAATTCTT
Source organism: Schrankia costaestrigalis (assembly GCA_905475405.1). NCBI lineage: Eukaryota > Metazoa > Arthropoda > Insecta > Lepidoptera > Erebidae > Schrankia > Schrankia costaestrigalis. The sequence goes on along the minus strand of FR997843.1, from coordinate 7,357,008 downwards.
TTGTATTTAAAAAGTTTGTAACTTCAGAACTCAGTCATTTCCTGAACAACTAAATAAAACTTCTTTGATTTAAAAGCGTATTTTACGGCCATGTTGGTCCCATAGAAATTTCATCGAAATTGTTTCAGACCTTAAAAAGTAGTCTTACTGTGACATTCTAGTAAATAAAACTGTGTATTATTATTCTTGTTTTGTATTTTATTAGTATCAATATTTGGGAGTCGGTTAAGCGTACTTTATTAAACGCAAAACTCCAAACGTAGTATTAAAAAGCATTTGGGTGTACCGGCAAGCAGATGTAGACGGAGTGAAGTTATTTCAGACTACCATTTTCTTGGCTTCATTTCTGTACTGTATTAACGCTTTTCATCGGGTTCGATATGGTCATATTGCCGTGTTTATTTTATACTAGCTGAACTGTGCCCACTTCGTAGGGCGGCGAAGAAAACGCGTCTCTTTTTTAAACATATCTCATTACTGCTCCGCTCCTATTAGTCATAGCGTGATACTATATATCCTATGAAACTTCCCGATAAATGGACTATTCAACACAGAAATATTTCTTAAAATAGGTTCCTTAGTTCAAGAGATTACGCCTTACAACGTCACAAACACACCAACACACAAACTTTACCTTATAATATTAGTATTAATTTAAAAAAAAAAAAGACATTCATCCAACGTTAACACAGTTTTATTCAATTCTTGCCACGTTTTTTAATATCCGTCCGAGTTAACAACATTTCAAGCTCATAAATCCGTAAAATAGACTGTTGCACTGTCGACTGTATTTTTATACAGCCTTTTCCGGGACAATAGCCACGGAGGTCGAAATTAACCTTATTTCCCCCATCTTCATTTTACACAACAATTTTCACTACATTATTTAAACTGGAAATGTAGTTGTACTAATTTATTATTCTGGAATTGCAACTGTTTATTAGATTTTACAGCTGCACAAAGTCACTCATTTTGATATTCTAGGAATGTTTCATTTGAATATTCACCTCACACTTTATCATAGCGCTATCTAATTTTGAACTAAGCAGAGTTAGTCCACAGTACAAGCTCAGCAAGACAGTTAAATGGTTTAGACTTTCGGAAGCTTTGAAGAGTTCCTAGTATTTCTATTTCCCAAATGTATCACGTATTATTCATAGCTTGATCCGGAACAGTATGTATAATTGCCGAGCTTCTAGAACCTACAAAACTTCTCATTATAACGGATAAGCTTCAAATAAAATTCGACGAATTAATAAAATGTTTCTGTAAATTATTCTTCCTTCGTAGAACTTTTATTAATGTTGCTTTTTATTTATGAAATAAAAACATCTTAAGCTTTTTTTATGTTCCGCATTTTGTATCAAATTAAAAGAATTTTACTTCTTTTTACGAAATTTTCTCTTGCTTAGCTTAACCCTTCGCAACGGATGGGATGGTAAGTATTTATTCCTCACACGAATAATCACGACAACGTCATTACTTCCAATATCAATAAGAAAAATAATCCTACTAATATTATAAATGCGAAAGTTTGTGAAGATGGATGGATGGGTGGATGTTTGTTACTCTTTCACGTTAAAACTACTAAATGTATATTGATGAAATTTGGAATATAGGTAGTTTAGGGTGTAGAATAACATTTACTCGTAAGATACACAAACAACGCGGGTGAAGCCGCGGATATCAGCTAGTTCTCTATATATCGAAAGATATTTTGTCTTCTTCTTCGTGTCGATTGGCAAAAAAACTCAGACAGTACCGGCCCAGAATTCGGCCACAGCAACTGCGTTGTCTGTAGCAGCCCATAGGTCTTGAGGGCTGCATGTAGCGGGACATCGAGGGCATTTCAAGAGGTGCGACATTGTCTGAGGGTCGAAGCCACACTCGCACTGAGTTGCTGAATCCTTAATGTAGCCCCATTTACTCAAATTGAGCTTACAACGGCCCACTTGGGCACGTAGGCGATTGAGTGACGTCCAGGTGGATCGTGGGAGGTTTTGTCCTGCAGGGAGTGCTTCGGAAGGTTTGATGTACATAGCAGGAGGCTGGAATTTCTCAACCCACAGTTCAAGCCTAGCTTTTTCCGGACAGCTGTATATTTTGTTAAAGCAGAAAACATTGATGAAGAACTAATTGGTCATCGAGACATTGTCTTTATTGAGATTTCATTTCGATAAAAGATTGAGTGTGCTGTAGGTAGCCAAGTTTGTATGCTCGATATTGCGAATAAGAATAAAAGAGATATTGCCTCAAAGGAGTTTTGAACGGTTGGTTGATTGTCCTTAGTTCCAAGTAAGGGCTCTTCTATGAATTCGTATAATGAGAAAAACGTTATCAACTTGAAATAGGTTGTACTGAAGGAGAAATTCTCTGGTCTTTATGAATTATTCCTGTTTTGGGTTAGCTTTTTTGTACAACATGACTGCTACGCAGAGGTCTCGGCCTCGATTCCCGCTCAATGCAAATATTTGTGTGTATGAACATGATTATTTGCATTGGTATGAGTGTTTCTATGTATTATATGTATGAATTTACTTATAATTTAGTAATATCCGTTGTTCTGTTACCCATAACACAAGCAAGTTAATCCTAGCTTACTTTGGGAACAGATGGCGCTGTGTAGAGATGTCCGTAAATAAAAAAAAAATTACCTTAGCATCTTTTAAATGTCGTACTGCAGCGACGAGCTTTCTTCAGTGATGGTCTCATAATAAACAGATGGGCAAACAGATTGTGTTAACCTTTATGATGACCCGATATGTGCTACAAATCAAATGCCAGTATCAAAAAAAAATGATAAGCTTTCGTCAAAAGAAATAAGTTTGTGTGAAATGTTTCAAAGTTCTCATTTCCTGTGGTCTGTAAACATTTATTGTGAAAAAGTAAAATAGGTAATACAAGTAAACAAATATTCCTTTTAAAAAGCATTTTTCCATAGATAAAAGTCTGCAATAGGTATTCTTCCCAACTTCTCATTTCCTTTGTAAAGGAAATTAAGTGTTTGTTTGATCAGTTCGATCAATCGAATAGCAATTAGAAGCTGATAGTCATACATTATATTGACTCTGTCTCTGAGTTGTACAAGACTGCTACGTAGATGTCTTGGGTTTGATTTCCATTTAAGGGCCTTTACGCGGCTCACTAGCGCCGCCAATAGAAAAAAAATCGTAATTCGCAAATAAGTTAGATAATGTAAAATGTTGATAACAAAGTCTTGAGAAAAGGCAATAAAGTATTTATATAACACACTCTCAACACTTTAAATGTTTTTCAATTAGTTAAATTTCGCATTCGAAAAAAAAACGGCCGTTTTTGTTTACAATGCAATATTTATGTAATTGAAAAACATTTAAAGTGTTGAGAGTGTGATAAACAAATACACTCGAGAGCAAAAGTTCCGGGTCACTAGCATTTACTTCAATATCTTGAAAACGAATAAAGATATCGTATTGAAATAAATTGAACTTTATAGACAATTTAATAATCTTATATTAAACATATAAAAACTTATTGATTGGCGATAAGTAATGGCATTAAAAAAGTTATAAAAAAAAGATCCATTTTTTTAAAATCAGACCTAATTTTCACTACTGTTTTTGCTTTTGTTTTTGTTCTGTCATAAAATGTATTTATAAGGAGTCATCCAGGTATCCAATAGTCATTATTAAAGTGGTAATTATGTCACTCACACCTGAGGAATGTACGAGAATCCTCACGATCCTGGAAAATGGGAGCAGTCAGCGAGAAACAGCAAGAATAGTCGGTGTATCGTTGTCTACAGTTCAGCGTGTTCGCCAGCGGTTTCTAGAAACTGGTTTGAACCTACGCAGACCAACAACAGGCAGACCCAGGTGTACGACGGCACGGGAAGATCGATATTTAGTGAACTCTATGCTACGAAATCGGTTTCTTACGGGAACAGCACTGACTCATCATTTTTTAGGACTTGGTGGAAGCAGCCCTTCTGCTTGGACTGTAAGACGGCGACTTGCTGAAGGTAATTTGAAACCATTTAGACCCGCAAATGGTCCGAAACTCGAGAGACACCATCGTATAGCAAGACGAATTTATGCACGCGAACACTCGAATTGGACGATTGAAAATTGGTCAAATGTCATATTCTCGGACGAATCAAAATTTATGCTGTATACACACGACGGAAGGGCAAAGGTGTACAGAAGACCAGGAGAAAGATTTATGCAAGCCTGTATTGAAGAAAAGGTGTCATACGGTGGTGGTTCGGTACTCGTATGGGCTGGAATTTCTGCGGAAAGCCGAACAGAGCTTGTACTGATCGAAAACGGTACTCTTAATGGCGTAAGATACGTGGATGAAATCCTCAACGAGCACGTCGGTCCATTTATGGCAAGACTTGGTGAGAATGCCATCTTTATGCAGGATAACGCCCGTCCCCACACTGCTCGTGTAGTGCAAGACTACCTTGATGAGGTGAATATTCGTCCCATGGTGTGGCCAGCACGTAGCCCCGACCTCAACCCAATCGAGCACGCCTGGGACGAGCTCGGACGACGGGTAAGACAACAAGATCCTCCTTTAATTACGCTTAGTGACTTGAAACATGCATTGGTAGAGGAATGGGAGAACATTCCCTAACAGTGTTTCAGAAACTTGGTGTACAGCATGCCAAATCGCATTGCAGCAGTCCAGACAGCACGTGGGGGTAATACCAAGTACTAAACCGTGTTAAAACTACTTGTAAATATAAAAAATTCAATATTTTCAGTTTTGGTTTTACAAGCAAAATGACGCCATTTTTAATTTGTCCTTTTAAACATAATAAAATAATTGGTCAGTAGTAAATGTTATGCATTTTATTTTAGTAACATTAAATTGTCTATAAAGTTCAATTTATTTCAATACGATAGCTTTATTCGTTTTCAAGATATTGAAGTAAATGCTAGTGACCCGGAACTTTTGCTCTCGAGTGTACTTTATTACCTTTTGAGACTTTGTTATCAACATTTTAAATTATTTATCCTATTTAAGAATTATGTTTTTTTTTCAATTGGCGGCGCTAGTGAGCCCTATAAACGCTCTTAATAATAATGTATCATAATATATTTGACGACCTCTATGGCGTAGTGGTTATATAACACGACTGCTACGCAGAGGTCTCGGATTCGATTCCCGCTCAATGCAAATCGTTGTGTGCATGAAAATGATTGTTTGCATTGGTCTGGGTGTTTTCTATGTATAATAATGTATTTATTTACAAAAAAATAAATATTTAAGTGTGTTTATCCGTTGTCTAGTACTCATAGTACAAGGGTTGTTTAGTTTGGGACTATAGGGGTTGTGTGAATGTGTAAGGAAAAAAAACTATGACTATTTGCATTGGTATATAACAGTCCCTTAATGCTCAGTGCCAGGGTGGGCTTTGGGAAAAAATTGGATAACGTATTGATAAAGAAGAAGCATTTGGCCTGACCGGCAAGGTGATATCGACAGAGTAAAGTCATTTGTCGACTATTGACCGTTAACGACTTTAATTTCTGGACTGAATTCGCGCTCATCATCATCATAACAGCCCATTAATGACGGACAGGCCTCCTCCTGTGACGGAGGGATACTTGGCCAACTAATACCTCGCTAGCCAGACGGATTGGTATAGGGTTTAATTTCAAGTTTTCCTTCTTTTTATTTTGTAAAGATTATATTGACGGATAGTCCCTTAGTCGGTTTTTACGACACCCATGGGATGAGATGAGGTGGTGACATATTGTATTCTTATACTCCGTCACCACACGGAGATGCGATACTTAAACTCATAAATATTCTCGTGTCGAATGTTATATGCAAGTTTTCCGTTCATAGTTTCCGTTTATAATCTGCACAGTGTGTCGGTAAATGTCTGGTATGGAGAAGGCTTTAAACTAGTTATTTAAATCCTTGTGAATATGGTAAATAGAGAAATATGCAAAATAAACTTACCTCAATCGTTCAAATCATGCTTGAATCTGAAAGAAAAAGGGGAAAAATATTAGTTTTTCATTATTATTTTTAAGATAACACGTTAATACAACTACTGAGGTACCCGTGTACCTAACCAGCACGAACTTTGGCACTAGCATCGAGGTGAGATTCACGAAATGCAAAGTACCATTTTTTTTTGTTAGAATTAGGTTTAAGTTGTTACAATTATTGTATACTCTTCATCACCTACTTAAAGTTTCCTACTTACCCGCCTGTAGACTCAATAGTAAAACAATGGGTATGTATCATATATCATACATGGGACAGGGAATAGGTTAAAATAGTAGTAGTAATAGTATTTTTACGACCAAGACTCAAAAGTCTATTAAAGTCTAAACGCAGTCTCTCAAACTTCTGCCTTTTATCGACTAGATTTTATTTAAAAAATTAAAATGCATAAGATTTTCTTGCGTTTATAAGAGCAGAGTACTTAAGCAATATTTATAAAGCAATTAAGTTGATTGCAATTTGCATAATGGTGATCGCAGTACATAAACTACTCATACTTTCTTTATTTTACAGCTGGTTAATTTGTAATAGGATCCGTTTCTAATTTTATTTACATTTGATTTATGAGTTAGGACTGGCAGAAATTTACTTTGGTCGATGTTAGGTAAGGGCGTCCCTCTGCTATTTGTGTTTCCCAAAATTGTATTTATTTTTCTTCTATTATTATTGTCAGGACTTGTCATGCTCACTATAATGTCATTGTTTGTGGTGGCGTGGAGGCCGGGTCAATCCCTTCCCTACGATATGGCGAGGGGGTTGATGGCTGGCCTTAGCGTTATACTCGTGAACGGGTGCTACTTGGGGTGACTGGTCGCCCCTGACATTAAGTATTTTTCATTTTTGGTACACCACTTATTTATCTAGGGGATAATTTAGTTGAGCGACGTTTTTATTACTAGAAAACTTTATAAATGTGATTTGGTGCTCCCTCTTTTGTTTACTACCTACAGGACGAATCTTCTAGTTTAAGATATTTAAAAATTTATATTGATCCTTTAGTGCAATCCTTAGTTTTTATATGGTATACAATGGTTGCAGCACTTTGTTACAGTTACAAAATTGTTGTAAAATTATAGAGACGTCTAAAAAATGCTGCTTTAGAGTTTGTTACGCCGCTTCTTCTCTACTAGCGCCTTGGAAGCGGTGGTAAAGTTTGGAAAACTTTTAATATGTAAACTTAGACTAAGTAGTTTTAAACTGACGTCAATAAGCTGTTATTTTGTAACATTATGTTGAAAATAAAGAAACTGAACTGAAACTGATAGTTTTACTTTAAAGTATCCTTAGTACGAGTAATGTGAAAAAAGAATTAAATTTCTTGATTGATTTGGTTGAAATTTGTTTTCAAAGTAGACCCTATGGATAACTACATCAATCAACTCATCCATCAGTCACTAGACATTCACTGCTGGACATAAGCCTCCTCCAAATTCCTCCAAATATCTCCCTCAGGCTGACTTGGTCATAAATGACCACAAGCCTCTAAATAAAAAAAGATAATAAAAATATCTCCCTCGTTTATCAGCGTCCCATCGTTTTGACTAAGATTACTACATATTTACCCAAAATAGTTTCCAAAAAGCTGTTGCTTTTTTTTTTTGCCTCGCGAGCGGAGCCACAGGCAACATCTATTCCTTAATACACTGAAGTTCATTAGCGCTTAGTAAACAGTTGTTAATTTAAAATACTATAAAAAGTTAATTGATGTAGCGCAATAAACAGAAAACGGTTAATAGAATTCTTTTGTTCGTTTTATTTTAATACACTGGGCCGCAATGAAAACGGGTCGCTTACAAAAACCTTAATAACTTCCAAAATATTGGAGCTAGCTTTATGAAATAAAAACTAAATGATAAATAATTTAATCACAAATAATGCCGCAAGTAAAATCTTTTTAGTTTTTTTTATTATTGTATTAAATCCATAAATTAAAAATAAAGACAAAATTTTAAAATTTTAACAATAGTTTCGAAACCATTATTTACTCTTTTTTCTGTTGAAAAAAAAAAAAAAAAATTAGCATAAAAACATGCCTCTAACCCCTGAAGAGTCTGCAAGGATTCCAGAAATGCTAGAAAAATGATGTAGTCATCGTTATACAGCAAGAACTGTTGGTTTATAGCTCTCAATCGTTCGAAAAGTACTCCAGCCATTAGAAGACACTGTATTCAATGCGCGCAGACCAAGATCAGAACCAACAGCGTGCACAAAAATACAAGAGGATCGTTAGATGGTGTCGAGAATGTTGAGAAATCGATTTCAAACGGCTGTTGTAGTCAAAAATCACTTGCTACGTGCTCGAGAAAGCAATCCAAGCCCTTGTATAGTGAGGCAGTGTCTAGATGAAGCAAAATTACAGTCCTAGACCTGCAAATATTGGTAAACTTGAAAGACAACATCAAAATTCAAGATAGAGTGATGATAAAAAATTCGTGAAAAGCACTCATGGCTGATTAGTTAAGGAAAATGTTTCCGATGAGTCGAGGTTTACATTATATAAGCACGATGGAAGGCTAAGAGTCTGGAAAAGTACAGGAAACCTGTATAACCAAGCTTACATTGAAGAGAAAGTACCTTATGTCGGAGGCACTGTACAAGTTTGAGCTGGAATTTCTTCTGAAAGGCGCACCGAGCTAGAAGTGATATAAAATGGTACTTTAACTGCAGAGAGGTACTTGAATGAAATCATTATTGAGTATGATGGCTTATTTTTGGTAAACATCGGCGAAAAAAAAATAGTCACCTTTATGGAACTCAACGCTCGTCTTCATACAGATTTAATAGTGTTAAAGTTCCGTAAAGATGTCGCTATCACACGTATGAAGTAGCTAGTACGCAACCCAGATTTGAAACCGATCCAGCATGCTTGGGACGTATTAGGTCAATGAGTAGGATATCAAAATTTCCCTCTTATCACCCTTTGTGAACTCAAAGAAGCAGTGATAGAGAAACGCGTGTATTTTCATCAGAATTCAATTAAAAACCAAATGGAAAGCATCCAAAACCAGATGACAGCTGCATTAACAGCTTCTAATAATAATACAGCGTATTAAATGAGTAAAAATTGCATTTTTGATACCTTTTACCTGTTTTCGACATCTAATAAAAGTGTCAATTTTTATTTAACTTACTTTTGTCCAAAATACATTTTGACAAAATTTTTATCACTTCCATATAAGGACTATTAAATTATCTTTATTTTAGTGTTTATTTCATAAAGCTAGCTCCAACATTTTGGAAGTTATTAAGGTTTATGTAAGTGACCCGTTTTCATTGCGGCCCAGTGTAGTTCGTAGAAACCTTCGGTGAAAATATGTTTCCTTTATATTGACGGTCTAGTAGCTGTTTCATTGTATAAAATGTTTGTAGATTTTCTTCTTTTTAATTTAGGATACGGCTATATGACTGTATTGAACCTGATGGATATCGCAATTAAGAATTTACCACAAGGAATGTATGTAAAGAGTGAAATGGCTTCATTCAGTCTCCTGCATTTTACTGATCCAATAATTAGACTATAAGTTAACTAACCGCCTAGCTGAAAAAGAAACGCCTCATGGCTAATTTCAATAATTTGTTCTATTGTTGTACTCATAATGAAGCTAGAGCTTTTGATTTCTATTAACTTAACCAAGCCTTTGTCATGTTTTTATTTATAGACAAATGAATGGTGACGCGGCGAAAAATCTAGAGAGATTCGTTCGGATTCCCCGCTTTTTCCGTAACAAATGCAGAAGTACTTGTCACCCTTAAGCTCAAAGTGTTAAATTCCAAACTCTGTAATTTTAATAGCTACTGTAGTAAACTCTAAACACACTAACTTTTTTGCACACTTCAGCTTGGAACTGGTAATATAGCTATCATCATAAATATTAAGCAAAATTGTTATGCAACGCGCAGCTAAAACAGTCCAGCAAGGAATGTATGTTTCAGGAATTTAATAGGTTTGTGTGTGTTTACAAAATAATTGTAATTACACGTGTTTTGATTACCTGCTGTTATAGCATTCTGAATGGCAAATTGTCATAAATCTGCATTGATACTTAATAGTTGTTAGTGACTGTCGAAAAAGTAAGAATTCAAGATGTCATCACCCCTTTTTTGTTCTATGGGTGTATATTATGTATTATATTGGTGTAAAAGTCAAGGAGAAGTTTGTAAACGTACGTTACAATAACAAAACATAATTTTCTAAATAAAAAACCGACTCTTTAATCTAATGCTTTTTATCATCGTGACGACCTCTGTGGCGTTGTGTGTTATACGTCTAAGGAGTACATTATTGTGTGCATGAACATGAATTCTAGTACCTATAGATATGTTTCATCTTCCCGAACATACTCTTACATACAAAGTATTCTTAACGAAACAAACAATTTTGATGTTAGGAACGCATTCAGTACACTCGACACACTTGTGCCAGTGAGTTTACTACACAAAAGTTTATTCCATCTGTAGAGTTTCTATTCTAGATGAGTGCCAAGTTAAACTTGTCTTATTGTAACAAAACATTCGTGGTTATTTTAAAATTGTAAAGAAAAAATACACAGATAGCAACTCCTATTGTATTATCACCATAACAGCTCATTAATGTCCCACTGCAGGGATGGGCCTCCTCCCATGACGGAGACATACTTTGTCTACTAATATCACGCTGGCCAGACGGTTTGGTATAGGGTTTAATTTCAAGTTTTCCTTCTTTTTATTTCGTAAAGATAATAATATTCACGGATAGTCCCTTAGTCTGTACGACACCCATGGGATGAGATGGGGTGGTGACATATTGTATTCTTACTCCGTCAACACACGGAGATATATTATTGTATTATACGCACGGTATGACATAATACCATCCGTGTGCAACACACGGATGGTATTAGGTCAACCTAGAGTATTGTGTCAAATCTTATTTTACGACAACCGCGAATAATAATTTAAACTATCGCGTTGCATAAACAATAAGTATTCTTACTTTGTAACTGAAATAGGGGAGGATCTTCCTAATCCATGAAGTAGGTATTATCTCTTCTAGCCATCATTATGATGGTGGTTATATCTCCCTCCAAACTAGACCTTCTAGTGAGTCCCTTAATATCTGCTATGATGGACTTCTTGTTGATTATCCATACTAATATTATTATTATAAATGGGAAAGTTTGTCAGTTTATCTTTCTTCCACGGCAAAGACGAATTGGCGTGATTTTTTAAGTGGAGATAGTTGAAGGGATAGACTACTTTTTTTTTGTTTTCTTTTTTCGTGTCCAGGAAAGAGGAACAGTGCTACCCCGAATTTAACGCGAGCGAAACAGCGGGCAAAAGCTAGTAACAAAATTTCTTACAATATTTCTACTATATTTCATGTTCCTTTTTACAAATTACGATCACGAGTCCAACAAGACTAGTTTAGTACCATCTGTTTAATACATCTCCAGAAATTTATTTACACTGACAAATTGCTTTTTCAGCCCATCTTTTATTTTAAAAGTAAAACTTGAACGGCTTTTATGAAGTCAATTTTATTCAAGAACAACCTCCATAACTTTGTCTATTGAATTTTCTGCCGCTCTATCTGATAATAATAAAGTTTTTTTTATTCATTGAGTTTGTTTGTTGTTTTATTTTAAGTACTTTTAAATAATTGGACAAGCATAATGACAACGTCTGTGGCGTAGTGGTTTTATTACATGGCTGCTACGCAGAGGTCTCGGGTTTGATTCCTGCTCAATGCAAATCTTTGTGTGCATAAACATGATTGTTTGCATTGGTCTGAGTGTTTCTATGTATAATGCATGAACATGATTGTTTGCATTGGTCTGAGTGTTTCTATGTATTATGTATGTATTTACAAAAGAAAAATATATAAGTATTAATATCCGTTGTTCTGTTACCCATAACACAAGTAGGTTAAGCCTAGCTTACTTTGGGAACAGATGGTGCTGTGTAGAGATGTCCGTGAATATAAAGTACTGACGGACTAAGTTGTATCGCTTCACAACAAACGAAGAGAAATTAAAACAAAAATAATAGACTGGGCTTTTGACCAACATGGGCGGGTGTACCGGAGTCGTGGTAAGAAGAAAGTTTGGTGAAACGACTAAAACATTGGTGTTTCTCTTTTACCCATAAAGGGCTAGGACGGCGAAAAGACTGAAAAAGGATTCCTAATTGCTCTACTATAAATAACTAATAACTCTAGTAAAAACATAGTAAAATCATAATAATTTGTTTCTACCTAATAAAATCTAAAAAAAAAACAAACAGGAAAGGACGAAACATCCAAGGAACTCGTCGCTGCACTGGTTTGCTCTAATACCAATTAAGCGCCAATTAAATTTAAGAAACGAAAAAACATCGCGTGCATAATATCTGTAATTGATTGCCAATTAAATTAAGGGCGTGTGTATGCTTCACTAGACATTTATGCTGGCTGGTTTCCATTTAAGCTTAAATTAAAGCGTTCAAATTCAAAACAAAAGGAAAGGGAGTCATAAATAATAATACTCACACATTCACACATCGCCACCTAGTCCCAAACTAAGCAAAGCTTGTACTATGGGTACTAGACAACGGATAAACATACATAAATCCTTTTTTTTTTTGTAAATACATACATATTATACATAGAAAACACTCAGACCAATGCAAACAATCATGTTCATGCACACAAAGATTTGCATTGAGCGGGAATCAAACCCGAGACCTCTGCGTAGCAGCCATGTAATATACCGACTGCGCCACAGAGGTTGTCTAACAATACTTATGAATTATGATTCCATGTCATCCTATGGGTGCTAACTAACTAAGAAAGATCGCAATAATAAACTGGGACATAGATGAACTATATTGTAAACGAAAATGAATGATATTCATAATCAACCAATAATACGCATACCTATTAGTGAAAACACAATAGTCAAGGATGTACCTACATAATACCTCCATGATATCCAGTGAAGGGAATTTAATAGGGATTGGGATCAAGTTTTCCTTATGTTTTTTTTCCAACCCAACCTCCAAGTGACCCAAGAAACGTGAATATAAAATGATCGATCTCTTTTAGGTGATCAGTCATCCATTTTTTGTTAATATGTTCCCAAGTTTTTACCTCATATTAACTGCTGAAACATATCTGTTACAGATTTCGAAAAAGTAGCTTAGGATTAAGAATATTATTTTTATGAAATCAAAAAAAAACTTGAAATTAAACCCTATTCCAATCCGATTGGCCAGGGTGGTATTCCTAGGCGAGGTATCCATCCGTGACTAGAGGAGGTCTGTCCCTGCAGTGGGACATTAATGGGCTGGATTAAAACACTGCCTTGGCAGTAATGCGGTTTTATACGCGATTGGCGAGCACGGGTACAAATCACATGAAAGATATTTTTTTGTGTGATTCACAAAATATTGTCTTGAGCCTGGATTACATATAAATTTACTTCTAGCTTACGTATAACTAGAAAATTTCGTAAAGAAGAAAGTCAATGGGAAGAAAAATTGGTACCTACTCAAAGCACTTTTCAAGTCGAAATTTTCACTCTGCTATTACATACATTGAATATTGTAAAAGTCGGCAAAGTGGAACAGACGGCTCTAAGCTCCAAAATCCTTGAATGTTCTTAGTGTCCGTTAACAACATCTCTAGTGAAAAAATTGTCTTTTAAAATAAAAAAAAAATAAAAAATTGTACCTTAGGATTAAGAAACTTCATACTTAGTAATGTATTAATAAGGAAATTCCAAGATGTCTCTCTTGAGACAATCATATTGAACCGCAACTAATTCACAAGTCGATTTCCTCGCTCATATACGAGTACGGGCGCTTATGAACATTGATGGCTTACTGATTGGAGTTTAGTAAATTTTGTCATGTGGGACTGTTCATATGTGACCTTTGTCGGGCTATGAGCTCATCTTACAAGTATTTAAACGATAGCTATATTAGGATTTTTAGACATTTTTAAAATGAAAAAAAATTGAAACTAAGATGGTTCGAGCTAAAAAAAAACGAAAAAGGCATGCAAAGTGAGATATCAATTTTTGTTCTGGTACAGTCACGAGCAATAATATGTACACATTTTCACATTTTGTAAAACATTTATCTAAAGTTCTGCTAATCCAAAATTGAATATTCGAAGATTAGTTCAAAACTGTACGAAACCTCTTCGAAATTATGAAATAATTTTATTATTCTAATGTCTAGATAAACGTGCAGATGGTTTAGAAAATTTGACAATGTGTACATATTATTGCTCGTGACTGTACCATGACTGTAATTACCTTTTTAATTTCTGCTGTTAGTGCTTTCTTAAGCTTTTTCGGTATCACGAAAACGTATAGTTTTAAAAGTTATGTTCAATTTATACTACTAGAGTACTAAAAGATGTTGTATACAAAGTGTAAAAACTGTGGATAGTCCTTGTGCAATATAGGAATACACAAAATTTAAGTAAGTACAGCAAATTATACGTGCTATACTTATTAATTAGTTATTATGCCTATTATTTTTACAGGTGTAACATAACGGTGTGTAAAAAAGAAACTTGGGCAGAGTGCCTGAGCAGAATAGGAACAATGAACATAATATGTTCCTAATAGAGCTTTTGCAGCATAAAGTAAAATTGAATACATATTATTAACTGTACTTTTTGAGTATTCATACAGAAAGCCCAAGTTTCGTACTCGCAAGAAACCCTGTCGGAACTAGGGCAGTAAAGCAACAAGAACTTAAAACAACATCGGTATGTAAATGAACCGATGACTCGACGATACAATGTCAACATTAGGGTGACCTCTGCCATTGTATAGCTTTTGTTTTGTTATGAATTGTGATGTTTTGTTTCAGGATTGTGGTAAGCCTTCGTTATGAAATCGTAAAGTTGGCAACAACAAGTTTTTAGACAAACTATAATAATATTTAGTTAGCTAACTAGTAATATAAATAATGAAATCTTATTTGATATGAATTATTCATAGTGAAATATAATCGCTATAGGATTATAGTATGTTGCGTTGCGTAGTTTCTCCATAACCCATGGGAACTACGCGTGACTTTGTTTTTTGTATAAATGATTTACACATTTACAATAGTGCGTTTTTGATATGAAAATAATCTCTCAAGGAGCATATAAACTTTAATATTAAAATATAATAATTTATATTACTTAGTCGATTCATTATGATTCAACTATGATTGAAAAACTTCTGCAATCTGCTCAATGTATGCTCTGAAAATGAATTGTTTGGCAAAAATCATTAAGGTAATATGTACTTCGTAGTACATTATTACCTCAATGTATAACAAAAATAAACTTAGGGTAATGTTAAACAGTCAACAGTTATTACCTGGATTTGTGGCTAGTATATACGAAACTAGTATAGTCTGGGATGAATTACCGTTTCTGTTACCTATGCATTTTTACCTTTGTACAATGTTAAAATTTTTTGCATAAACAATAAATAAATAAAAGACCCAATAGTAATAGACTATAATATTTATGAACATGACGTTTCAACCTACAATATCTCTGGGATCGTAGAAGCCAATTAAAGCTCTATGGGCGTAGCTGAAACGCCCAAATAGAGCTTGGCTAAGAAACTTCTCAATAAGAATTTGTTGTTTCTAGTTAAACATATGCCTTGCATCACAAAGTTTACTTTTAACTAATTGAAATTGTATACCCGCAACAAATTTATTATAAACTAAGTTACATATCATTTTGCATTCGTCCATTCCGAAAAGTATTCCCATATCCCGTCAAAAAACTTCTCAGTGTGGTGACGGAGTAAGAATAGGTACAATATGTCACCACCCCATCTCATCCCATGAGTGTCGTAAAAACCGACTAAGAGGCTATTCGTGAATATTATCTTTACGAAATAAAAAGAAGAAAAACTTGAAATTAAACCCTATACCAATCCGGCTGCCCAGCGTGGTATAAGTAGGCCAAGTATCCCTCCGTTATGGGAGGAGGCCCGTCCCTGCAGTGGAACATTAGTGGGCTGTTATGATGAAGAAAAGGATAATAGCCAAAACATAGTTCTAGACAATTTTAAACCCACCTTCATATAAAATAATAATAATACGATAAGTATCACAGAATATTATTATCTAAAATTACACTAAGCTAGTTCTACGTTTTTATACTAATACCGCCTCCTTAGACGTAAATAAAGGCAAAGGAGAGATAAGCTGTAAGTAAAAAGGCTAATGTTGCGAAGAAAAGAGGCGGCATTGTAACTAAACCTTAAAATATATTTTGTTTTCTTTTGAGAGTAAAATGTAGTAATGGCACACTTAGTTTTCAAAGTTTTGTTTTCCTTTATAGTGATGGAGTAAGAATACTATATGTCACCACCCCATCTCATCCCATGCGTATCGTAAAAACTGACTAAGGGACTATCCGTGAATATTATCTTCACGAAATAAAAAGAAGGAAAACTTGAAATTAAACTCTACACCAATCAGTCTGGCAAGAGTGGTATTAGTAGTCCAAGTATCCCTCCGTCACGGGAGAAGGCCCGTCCCTGAAGGACATTAATGGGCTGTTATGATAATAGTCACGAGGTTAAGTCACGGTAACTCATTTGATGTAAAGAACGATAAAGATATGAAGATGAATTCTCTTGTGAAGCTGTGATGCCTGTCTTGCTTGTCTAGGGGTCATCGCATGTTCATACAAATCAAACGACGAATTAAGGATCCAATGTTATAGGAAGATGAAAACACATGCACTTTAAGTTTCCATGGGGTGAGATTGGGTAGTGACACCATGTCTAATCACTCCGTTACTACCTAAAAAAAATATCAAAAGAAAGCTTAAATTAAAATCTTATATGCCAAAAAACTAACAAAGAAAACTATACTACACTACTCAACCACTTACACTCTCTATAACACAAAAAAACCTCTTTCAAATCCATTAACTAGCTTCATATTCTTACTAATAAAATTGTCGGAAAATAGTGTTAACAACCAAATTATATAGTGGTTGTTCTTATACTAATGCCCGATATACACATCGACAAGTACAGTAGCGAGTTAAGTAGTATTTTAAGATTAAGTTGATTTAAATAGAGTTCCATCCTATTTTTTGGCGAGTTAAGTACGAAGTAGCCCCCTCTCTCGCGTCTCGCCAACTTAACTTGCCAAAAAATAGGATGGAGATCTATTTAAATCAACTTAATCTTAAAATACTACTTAACTCGCTACTGTACTTGTCGATGTGTAAATCGGGCATAATGTACTAAAAACGTGTTATGGGTAAATTTAATGGTATATCGTATGCAAGATGGCTTGTATTAGCGTTATTGTCTGGAGAAAAGCCAAACTACTTAATATTTTTCTGTTGCTTGCTTTTAGCACAGAACAACCAGTAGTCTATCTCAGCCGTATATTTATTATAAACGCCTACGGCTGCGCGGTACGTAACATGCGATAGGGCTGCCCACCTCCAGCTTTTTAATTACATTTACCTACTTTCCCGCTCGTTACTGCGGCACAGTCGCGACTGTTCACTCCGTAAAGCCACCGCTATCGTGAGCGTGTAGGTATAACTCGCGTTTCGTCCGTTTCTATGAAGTCGAAATACAGTATATATTTGTATTATGCTTTAAGTGTTTTATTACTTAATCGCTTACTATCTTGTTTAGTCTTACATCTATCGTAAAAATAATTGACTTACACGTTCAAACAACGCTATTAAAGTAGACATTGTATTAAGGGAATTAGTTACTCCGGTTAACGTATAGGCACATACCTACCGTTTACCTTTGTAGTAACTGTTTACTTTCTTAGCTTTTATCATAAAAGTTAAAGAAACAATTTTTTTTTGTCAAACTTTTCCAGTAAGCTTAAGCCGTAGTGCTGTAGACATGAAACGCAACCCAGGATATTAAATTCTGCTTGATTTGCTTCGAATTAAACTGAGTTTTAAGGTGTTTTTAAATGAAATCATCATCATCATAATAGCTCGTCAATGTCCCACGCCAGGGACGGGCCTCCTCCCGTGACGGAGGGATATTTGGCCTACTAATACCACGCCGGCCAGACGGATTGGTACAGGGTTTAATTTCAAGTTTTCCTTCTTTTTATTTCGTTAAGATGATAGTCCCTTCGTCGGTTTTTACAACACCCATGGAATGAGATGGGGTGGTGACATAATATTGTATTCTTACTCTGTCACCACACGGAGAGATGTGAAGGTGAACTAATGAAATTAACTAATCTATCTAAATTCTAAAGTCGGCGTCGGACCAATAGCGTGATCTCGTAAAGCACTTACCAGACACACGTTAAGTTCCTAAGAAAATCTGAAGAAAATATAAATGTCAACAAATTTGATTAGGAAAACAATGTTTCACGAAAACATGCAACCGAATAAATAGTTCCCGAAATAACTTCATTACGAATTATCATAATAGCAAAATAAATTGGATGTGATTAATAATAGGTCTTAATAAAACAGCAATTTCATAGGTTCAACCTATGAAATTGCTGTTTTATTTCTGCGCAGTCTTTAGACTCTATATTCTTTTTAAACATATTATTTGAATAAGTTTTGTTATTTAGGAAATATAGGTTATTACCAACATCTAACAAAAGATAATAAATAAAAATAATTATAATTTGTATTATTAATAAGCCTGTGAACATGGTTCAAATTTAAAACAGCGAATTTTCCCATTTGTTTAATTAATTGTAACTTTTACCAGATACATTTTTCTCTGTGATTAAAACACTATTAGTTAGCTTAGATGTGCTGCATTACATATCATACAAAACTTCATTTTATTAAGTGTAATAACTATTGAAAAATCTAAGAAAATCGTTAGTATGAAAAATCTAACTTTTGATAAAATCTTCCTACAAAACAGCATTTGCATAGGTAAAGACCTAATATTAGTAAAGCCATGCAAACAAACTTGTACCTCTAAAATAATAAAACAATATCCTATTTTTTTTCAGAACTACGAAATAATGTCAAGGCGACAATGCCCTTATTTTCTACCTGTACACAAGTAGTAAACGATCTCCTAACAAATACAAACAAAGGATAAGAAAATTTTAGCTGACCTTAGGTACTGTTATCTCAGTTGGTTGTACCTCTACAATCAATACTATGTGACCCTTGAGAATATAGATAAGGTCCTCTACTGATACCTGTTGGTACTTATTCATGAAATGTTTCATACATTTGCAGGCTATAGGTACCTACCTATTTTAGTTAGTAGTGGATCAAAAACTGTAAATGTTAGTAGTAGTTACGAGGGGTGGCTGATAAGTTATCTACTTTGTTAAATAAAGTTACAAAAATGATATTGATCACTATGTCATTTTATTACTTATGCATTCATTATTTAAAATTAATAGCATTCATTTGTATTAATTGTTTTCGTTACGAATAGTACACCAATACAGTAAACATGTCGGATGAAAATATTGAAATCCATAAATTTGAGCACCATGTTATGTTAAAATGCCTAACTAAAGAGGGTAATACGCCGTTTCAAATCAAACAGCGGAGGTTTAATGTGTTTGATAATTCATGCTCTTCCTATTTTATAAGAAAGTTTTAGTCCAAATAATTTAAACATGGCCGTATGAGCATCGAAGGCAACCTCCGTAGCGGACGGCCGGTTTCTGGAGTCACAGACGACCGATTTGATTTAATGAAAAAAATAATACTCGAAGATCGGAATCATAAGCAGTTGGCGATCACTAGAGATGGTAGAATAAGTAAGGAACGTGTTCACGCAATTATTTGAAATTTTGGAGGACGTATTACCATTATTTAGGGATGTCAAAGGTGAGCGCCCAATCTGCACCCAGAATTCTGAAGTCCTTTGTCATACAACGACGAGTCGAATGTTGTGAGGCATTTTTGGACCCGGTAAAAGACAAAGAAGAAAAACTATCGTCTGATTAGTAACCAGCAATGTAACCTGAATTTGCCAATGGGACACGGAAAACAAACAGGTGTCAGTGCAATGGAAATATAAAGGGGAGAAGCCACCGCGCAAGTTTTAAGCTTGGACGTCACCAGGCACCTTATGGAACCAATTTTTTGGGATGTGGAAGGAATTATTTTTATAAATTACCTACCAAAAAATACAAAGATAAATGCCGCTTACTAAGTCAGTTTACTTGACCATATGCAAGAAGCAATGAAAGAAAAATGAAGGGGCAAACTTGGTAAAGGAGTTTTAATTTTACACGAAAATGCTGCGGTCTACAGAGCTTTCTATGCGAGGTCGGTTTTTAGCAAAAACGTCTTAACAGAACTAAACCATCCACCTTATAGTCCAGATTTAGCCCCCTGTGACTATTTCCTATTAAAAAATTTAAAGCAAAGCCTAAAGGGGAGAGATTTTTGACCAATGAGTAAATGAAGGGCGTTGTGGATGGCCATTTTTGACGACCAATCCAAGAAATATTTTTTTGACCGTTTAATGTCTGTTATTGACAAATGTAATAAGTGTATTACAGTTGCAGAAAACTATATTAAAAACTGAAAAAATATTAGCTTCCTATGTCTTTTCTTTCTATGTTAGGTAGAAAACTTATCAGCCGGCCCATGTAATATTACGTGGTTATCTTAAAAATTGGCTCAATTAAAAATCTATACCATCATCATAACAGCCCATTAAAGTCCCACTGCAGGGACGGGCCTCCTCCCGGGATAAAAGGATACTTGGCCTACTAATACCACGCTGGCCAGACGGATTGGTATAGGGTTTAATTTCAAGTTTTCCTTCTTTCTATGTAAAGGTAATATTCGCAGATAGTCCCTTAGTCGGTTCTTACGACACCTATGGGATGAGATGGGGTAGTGACATATTGTATTCTTACTCCGTCACTACACGAAGAAGAAAGTCTCAATACGAAATAAATCTATATGCTAATGTATTATTTTATCCAAGCCTTTAATTTGTATCAAAACAGATAAATTTTTGTTAACAGCCAGTAATATACTAAATAATAGCATGTCGATCCATTCTATGTATCTAGTCTTTTGGAACCACAGTAATGCGTTAACGTTAACGTAATTTACAACACGAGATACTTTCCAGTACTTCAAAATCGTATTACTCAAGCTCTCAGAATACAATAATTTACAGCCTATTTAAAAACATACTCCGTGTATTATCTTCACAGTGAAAATAATCATTTTGGTTCAAAACAAACGTAGCTGATACCTCATTTGTAATATCTACCAAAAGGTTCTGCCCATAAAAGTCAGTATCTGTTAGATGTACTGAATGATTTGAAATATCCAATAAAAGTTTACGGAAAACGTGATTGGATAGAATCAGTTTACAGTTAAAGAAATAAACTTGAGAGCAAGGTTTGTCAATAAGGAAAATAAATATCCATTAACCTCATTTTATATACGTGACTTAGATCAGACGTAAAGAAATATACAGAAAAGAGATCTTAGAAAATAAGGTTGGATTTTTTTCTACGCTAAAAGGGGTTTTTCGTAAAAACATTTTTGATAAATACTGAGAAAAGTCGTGACTAGTAAGGAAGGTGTCTAAGTAAAGATAGCGTGTCTTAGTTTGCTTTTAAACTTTTAAGTAAACGACTGTGATCTTAAATAATGTAGGTAACTAATGAAGTAAAAACTGTCAAGAATATAGTATACTAGCTGTCCCGTCCCAACTTCGTTGGGCGGCGAAAAAAACGCGTCCTTTTTTTTAAACATATTTTATTACTGCTTCACTCCTATTAGTTATAGCGTGATACTATATAGCCTATGACGCTCCCCGATAAATGGACTATTCAACACAAACACCCAAACTTTACGTTACATTTATAACATTAGTATAGAAGTAAAAATGAGCGACAATTTTGCAATGCTAACAATTTAAAGATATCAGGCAGGCATAAGCCAAAATGGTCAGTTAATGCCCTTAACGCATAGCTCACAGTCCTTTGCCTAATAGTAAAGTTTTAGCGTATGCTCTGATCGAGTGACATTTAGTCAACTTCGATCTATTTTCTTGAAGCCTAGTCACAAAATGAGGATAAGGCAATAAAATACTAAAAGTTGATTAATGTATGTAAGAGTAATTAATAAGTAGTGTATAATTTAGCCTACATTGAACGTATACGTAAGACTTTGATTTTAATTTTCCATTTTCGTTATTACAAAATTAATAAATTGCAATTTGTTTTGTATGTTTAATGAGTTATCAGGTAGGTACATTTAAATGAATTAATAGTGCGTTAACAGAATAATTGTAAAATTACAATATTTGTTAAATTCAATTCAATTTACAATAATTGTTAAATAATATTATAAATTATAGTCCGTTTTGATATGAGTTTCGACCGCAGCTTTTATAATTGGTAGTTATGTAATATTAATAACTTCAACTCATTACTCATACGAAATTAATAGCTTGTTACATTTTGCTGTGAATTGGTTTATTTGTAACTTTTTATTACAAAATTCATATTTTGTCGTAATGCCTTTCTGCTTTCCAGGCCGGGCAGGAGACTACGTTTATTACAGTCTTTAATTTACCTTAAAACAACCAAAATACGGTATGTTACGTAGTTGAATAGGACCCCTATTGTAGCATACATGAAAACTAGAAGCCATATTCTTAACGGCATTCTACTCTTACTTTACCAAGACGTAGGTTAATTTAAGGAACTTAACCAAACGCAAAGCACTTTATTAAGAGAAATCCAACAGAAAAACAATTCCAATTGAAGTAAACTCTCGTATCAAAGTTGCTCTGAATCCTAATTGTTTGCCCACATTAAAATTTCAAAGTTTAATTAAAAGCCTTTAGATGAAAACTTTTCGTTATGTTAAAAGAAATTCTGTGACATGGGTTATACCTAGAAGCAGGGCTCTGAATACCGTTAAAAATGAGGTATCGATACCTTCGTCATACTATGGTAACGTTAGTTGTAGAGGTAACGTTAAGCTAGGTATCGGTAATTGGGTGGACTTTTACCGGTAAGTTGACTTATCGCTACCGATGATTTACCGGTAAAAAGTAACAATACTGTAAGTCAAAGTTTGCTAATGTTACCATAGAAACACCCTTAATTGTCATTATTAACTCTTTCCACTATAATAATCTATACATAATATAATAAAACTGTAGAAAGGTCGTTTTTGTACATTAAAAATAAATCTAAAAAAATAGCCAAGGTATTAAAAGACAACCAATAGAACTCATTTCCAGCATTTTTGGAATTATTGTCTGTATTTCTGTGTTCTAAAATTTCTTCGGGCATCACGTAAAAAGTACGAAAGCAATGTAGATAATTTTTATACACAACGATTGAAAGTAACTTGAAGTTATATTTAGTTTTTGTTTCATTGCAATCGGTTTCGTCTATTAAAATATATTTGAATTTAATTAATTAATATTAAACAGCGCCATCTTTCGAACTTAGACTGGACTACATAAATAGTTAAACTGCGTGCTGTATTTTTAAATGTAAATAAATATAAATAACCTTTATTCGTTAATCACAGGTACAAAACATGTTACAAAAATAAATAGTCTTTATCTGTTTAGCCAATACTGGCGTACAAACATCAATATTTAAAGTTAAACTATGTACTTAGTCATAAAAATAAATTGAATTTAAATAACATTCCTTTTCTCACAATCTTATTATTACTGCAATTACTTATAACACACTTATATGATTATTTAATACATTCATACATTTTTCATACAATTTAAAGTCATAATGATCACTCTTCATTAAATTAAAAATTAAATAAAAATACTATTTAATTTTTAATTAAAAGTTAAAAATAATATTTTAATTTAATTTAAATACCTTTGAACAGTGACGGTGAATGAAATGCGATATTGAACTTAATAGTTTTATGACATGCAACTAAAATTAACTCTAGAGGCGATAAAGCCATTTGATTAATTAATTTTATTATCGACTTTACATTTTTTTCGTAAACGAAGTCGCGGGTGGCAGCTCGTATTGAATAATAATGTAGAAAACAAAATAAGAAAAAATAAAAAAACACAAAAAGTAATCCGTTCCTCAGGATCGAACCAGAGCTGTTTTCTTTTCAGCCAAGCTCTATACAAGCAAAGCTATCGTGTTGACAACAGTTTTGATCAAATTGTTAATCTAGTATTGCGCTTTGAAATTGGCTTGACTTTTGTCTACTGTCATTATCACTCACTACAACTACACTGAAACTCGACCGCAGATGAGCGACGCAGCGGGCGACGTTGCCGTTCAGTCATGCGCGGCTCCCGAAAACTGCACGAGTTGGCAACATCGCTCGTAGGTACCGGTAAAAGTGTCGATACTCTTACCGATACATTGTTATCGGTATAAATTTAATTCGATACCACAGTAAAACTACCCGTAGTATCGTTACTAGGTTACCTTTATGAAAATAACGTTACTTAACGATACTTATACTGTGAATTTGGTACCGTTACCAAGCCCTGCCTAGAAGTACCTGGGACTTGGGACTAACTTCCGACCCTTTACTACGCGTATGATGTGAATATAATTAAAACTAAAATGTCTAGTACCCATGTTTTGAGGTCAGATAAAATGGTATATTGTTTCCATTTTCCTGTTTTATTATAATGTGAAGTAGGAAACGAACATCATTTCAGCTATAGTTATATTTTGTGAAGGATAAAACTGCTACATAATATGGACACAAAGTATGAAAATTGGCGGCGGGAAACCGGTGTATGAAAAAGGCACACGACCCCAACAATAAATAAAGAAAGAAAGAATTTTCTGGAGGAGTCTTATGTCCAACACTGGACGTCTATCATTTGGCTTACCGATGCATTGATCAAATTATCTGTCCACTACGTGAGTGTTGAACTCTCCCTTGAAAGTTCATGTTTATTTAATTCTGTTTTCTCTGTCTCCATGTAGTTTAGAGAATTCAATTAACTAACTTAATTAACTAATGAAGCATTAACCGAAATATTTGCTAACGCTGTTGTTATAACAACCTACTTTTAACCAGTAGCGGAGACCTTATTCAATGATGGATGATAATGATATACTTACTTCGCTATCTAAACGATATGGTATAGGGTTTGGTGGGAACTTTCCATATCACATATCGACATATTTTTAAGTAAGTACCTAGCCTTTGGTCATCTTCAATCCCCACTGACAGCTAAGGTAAGATTAAACTTCTTTTATGGGGCATGCACATCACATGATAGAGAACCTCATCCTATTTTTGGTTGATAAAAATTAAAACTTAAGTAAGTATTATGGTCTACTTTAGTTATGCGAGGTGTGGGAATAAAATCCGGTTTACTTTAACATTGTTTAATATCACTTTTCCATAATTATTGCAAAAATACAACTCTCTGTCTTTTCCGCTCAGATTCGGATGTCATGGCCGCCGCCGACGCAGTGACGCGGCCTTGACAATACACTAACCAATTTTACATCTAAATTCTTAACATCATGATTTATCTATTTAAATGAATTCTAAAATACATTTGTAACAAAGTACTATTTATAATAACAGTTTACTACTTGAATAAATACATTAACTATCAATAACTTTCTCTATTGTTTACTTCCTGTTGCTTCGATCAACACAACGTCATCATTGGCAAAAACAATAATTTACGAAGAGTACATACGACATATACACAATAATATTATTAAAAATAATAGGTGAGCTTACAGTATTTCCTAGTTGAAAGACTTTGCTTATGATATTCAAGAACGGAATTATGCAAAATGTCATTTAACAACATCACCATCACTGCTTTTAGAAAATACTATACTAGAAGGAACATTACCTTAGTAGAAAATACTATGCTAGGAGGTGAAACTTCATTATTTTAACATAGTTTCCTTTCTTGAAACATTTGCTTG
Organism: Schrankia costaestrigalis; assembly: GCA_905475405.1. Taxonomy (NCBI): domain Eukaryota; kingdom Metazoa; phylum Arthropoda; class Insecta; order Lepidoptera; family Erebidae; genus Schrankia; species Schrankia costaestrigalis. The sequence continues at coordinate 7,331,130 of FR997843.1, read as the reverse complement.
TTGCACTATTAACTCCGTCTCGACATTTTCTTTGTCCATTGTTCCATACTAAAAGAACTAAGTTCTGGAACGTTACTTTAATACTAAAGAGTTTGCATTTAAACTAAGTGAATCAGAACAATAGATAAGAGGGTTAAGTAATTGCATTCAGATGTCTCAAGGAAGTTTAACAAAAGTTTGATCTAAAGGTGAAGATAGACTGTTGTAGATTGATTGTTCAAATCACTTGTGACGCAGTGACACAGCATTCTTGCGAATGTAACATAACAGAGAGAAAAATACGAGATCATCTGTTGCAATAAAGAATTTATATTTATCTTAACCAGCATTTCATCGAACATTAGAACGTAAGTACACATTTGAACCAGATTTGACCTTTTATTCTTTATTCGGGTTCCGTACCGATTTTGAAAAAACGGAACCCTTATAAGATCACTTTGTTGTCCGTACGTTCGTCTGTCTGTCAAGACCATTTTTCTCAGGAACGCGTGGTGGTATTAAGCTGAAATTTTTACCAAATACTAAGGTCTGTTGTCTCTTAGAGCTGTAAGAAAATCAAATTTCGTCACGTCATTGAAATTTTGACAGATGAGTCATGACATGACGTTATAGAATTTTGGCGAGGAAATAAATAGGTTTGTTCGGAACCCTCGGTGCGGGAGTCAGACTCGCACTTGACCGGTTTTATTTTCACATAACCAGTGATTATAAATGCAGTGCATGCGACCGTTAAGTCTGACATTAAAAATAATATCTTTAAAGAACATCGAATAGAACGTTCGATGGAATTCTCATGATGTTCGTTGCATTATTTGGCTCCATGCTTGGCTCAGCTCATTGTTAAGTTCGACAAATATAAAAATACAAATATAATGTTCGATGTTCTGTTCGAATTCCAACTGAATGCTTAAGTCTATCTTTGCCTTTAGATGGTAAAGAAACGGCGAGAGTCTAGAGGGCATTTGTAAATTACATCTAGTAAAGTGCACTTATAGAAATATGCCCGTCGTAGTTTGTGAAGTACGTTTGGAGACGAGTTTATTGTGATTTATTGTGACAGCTATTTGGAATCATCTGCTTGGCATTTGTCTACTACAAACGTTGCAACATGCAGTGCGTTTATGTGTTGTGTGTTTATATGGTATGTTATTAGGTAAATGGGTTACTGCGTGTTTTATACTCAATTGTTAAGTCAATGTAGCTTTCTACTAGCACATCCGCATCTTTGAATACGAAGATAGCATATATAATTTTTAGTTTTAAATATCAAAAATTTTTAGTTATACATATCAAAAAAGATATGAAAGTTTAATAAATACACTAACGATTACTAGACGATATCAAGGCTTCTGTAGTAATAAACTAAATAAGAAAGGAAATAACAGCCACCGACCAAAGGAGATGGAAACTTTTGGGCTAAAGCCTGTACATTACTGTACAGAGTAAGGATATGCCCTAAAAATCTTTTCTCCTTACTCTGTAAAAATTATCTTGGATTTCAGATTGCCAAAACTAACAAAAGATTTAGCACGAGACTAATAAGGTGTGAAGCTATAAATTGATAATACTCTCATATCTGTACAATCTTGGCCCAAAACTCTTAGTGAAGGTTTCATTCTCCTTTCATCATCTCAGCCAATTGACGTCCACTGCTGGACATAGGCCTCCTCTAAATATTGCCACCTTGCGCGGTCCTGCGCCTCCCTCATCTATCGGCTTCCCGCCGTCCTTAATTCTCCTTTGTTAGGATTAAAATTGAGGGTACTTTGAATATATTTTAGTAGCGTCATAACGGCCGGTAGAAGTAAATGAGATCTGCCTACTTCAGTAGATTATTTATTCTGTCGATTACTTATTTTAAACATACAAATCAGATATTCTATTATGATCAGATATTCTTTTATCATGAATTTAAAGTCCTTATAAAATATAATTCATGACCGAAACTACATAACGATACATTACTGCCATTGAAAAGAAAAATCGTGCGAAGCCAAATGGGTCGCTAATAAACTAATAATTCTCCATTCTTTATAAAATAACTTGCTGGAAGTTTCTTCCAGATTCTTCTCGTGGTTCAACCTCGTAGCGACTTTATCTTGTGCATAATTTATGTTATATAGGAGGTATTAATACCAATTAATACTGATAAGTTTTGCATGAAAGTTTGAAAATACTTCTGTACGAATAGTGGTAGTTTATGTAAAACGACTACAAAGAACCATTTACCATAATATACCAGCATATTATGCTAAAGAATAAAGAGATATTCATTCATAAGTGTCATTCTATCACTTATAGCTGAGCGAACAAATGGTTATCAATATAAAATTTTCACCGAAATAAAATACGATACTCCTTTGTTTCTCGTAACGGACAAGCGAAATTCACCTTTCAAAAACTCAATTTTCTAGGCTTCTTACAAAAGGAATTTCGATACTTTTGTAATTATCATCATCATAACAGTCCATTAATGTCCCACAGCAGGGACGGGCCTCCTCCCGTGACGGAGGGATACTTAGCCTACTAATACCACGCTGGCCAGACGGATTGGTATAGTGTTTAATTTCAAGTTTTCCTTCTTTTGACTTCGTGAAGATATTTACTTTATATTTACTTTCCTAATGTTAAAAGTTAATTCATGTTAGCAGCAGGTACCGACAGCTTATGTGATTTATGTTACAATAAATTTTGTTTTAACAGCGGCCACGAATCGTGAATCGGAATGATAAAGATCGAACGCTCACGGACTAACGAACTCTGAGCTGTTTTTATCCATTTCAGATAGAGTGGCAAGTACATTAATTGAAAGTAAATAAGTGTTAAGCTCTCGGTTCATATAGTGTTCGTGTATTACATATGTATATGTCGCAGGGATCTGAGGAAATCAGGGATTTCACGAAATCCCTAGGGATATGACGAAATTCCATTTGTACTAGAAAAGAAATGCTCATATTTTTGTTTGTAGGTTAAAAAACACAAAAATTCTATCGTCTGTGGGTTAGGTTATGTTAGAACTGTGACCATAATGCACAAGGCGAGCGAGCGAAGCGAGCGTGCCGCGGTAGCGGCCGCCGAAGTGCAAGGCATTTCGACATTTACCGGGATTTCGTGATATCCCTAGTGATTTCGTGAAATCCCTGGTTTCCTCATTTCCTTGCGACATATATAATAGATATCCGTATAGTGAAGGAACACCTGCTAAGTCATCATCATCATAACAGTCCATTAAAAAATATAAACGTCAACGAATTAAATTAGGAAAACAATGTTTTACGAAAACATGCAACCGAATAAATAGTCTCCGAAATAACTTCATCACGAATTATCATTCTAGCTTTGCAAAATAAATTCATCATAACAGCCCATCAATGTCCCACTGCAGGGACGGGCCTCCTCCCGTAACGAAACGATACTTGGCCCACTAACACCACGCTGGCCAGACGGATTGGTACAGGGTTTTGTTTCAAGTTTTCCTTATTTTTATTTCGTAAAGATAATATTCACGGATAGTCCCATAATCGGTTTTTACGACACCCATAGGATGAGATTGGGTGGTGATATATTGTATTCTTACTCCGTCACCACACGGAGAACACCTGCTAGGTGACCGAATGGTTTTTTCTGTTATTGGTTAAAGGTGGCAGCAAGTGGGGTACCATATTGTAAACGGCTTTAAATAAATAAATATTCACGGACATATCTACACAGCGCCATCTGTTCCCAAAGTAAGCTAGGCTTAACCTGCTTGTGTTATGTGGCTAACAGAACAACGGATATTAATACTTGTATACTTTTTTTTGTAAATACATACAAATTATACATAGAAACACTCAGACCAATGAAAATAATCATGTTCATGCACACAAATATTTGCATTGAGCGGGAATCGAACCTGAGACCTCTGCGTAGCAGTAATGTTATATAACCACAACGCCACAGAGGTCGGTTAAATGAAGTCAGTAATGCAAGACAGAAGCCGCACACAGGATGCAATAATGAGTACCTAACGCTTATGTAGAATGAGCTGACCCTTCACGCTACAAACCGATAAAATAAGGTCCATAGCAGTACGTAGATGCACTGAAACCAATTAATCAAACACTGGACCTAAAGCCCGATTTACACATCGACAAGTACAGTAGCGAGTTAAGTAGTAAGTTGTTGATTAAGTTGATTTAAATAGATCTTCATCCAATTTTTTGGCAAGTTAAGTACGGCGAGACGCGAGAGAGGGGGCTACTTCGTACTTTACTCGCTAATAAATCAACAACTTACTACAGTATGAGGACTTTGATAATATGATTGGTTTTTAAAGAAAGACAGACAACAATGAGGAAGCGAGAAAGTGAGATTATAATTTATTGATGATTTTGAAATTGTATATTATGACGTTAACAATAAGTGCTATATTTTGTTGCACTGCAAAGCAATGACTTTTTATCGAAGTGCAATGTTTCCGTCACCGGTGTCACTTAGGGCCAGATTCAGAGACCGCACTTTGTCTTTACTTTAGCAAAGTCTAGTTATTATCTCTGAATTTGAACAACATTAAAGTAATTTTTCGCATGAAAAAGTTTACTTTCATTATTTATTACTACAAAGTAAACTTTTCATGCGAAAAGATTACTTTACTTTGCTAAAGTAAAGTCAAAGTGCGGTCTCTGAATCTGGCCCTTAGTAAGACATGATGAAACATACAATGTCAAATAGAAGTAAGTAGGGATTCAATCTTTTATAATTTCAACCTTATGCCGAACGCCATAAGATACATTTTAATGTGATAATTTTCAAAACTTATGCTAAAATTATTCACCTATTTTCGGTCATCGGATGTACTTTCCTTACTCATTGATTTGCAGTCTTTCTTTAAAAGCCAATCACATTATCAAAGTCCCCGTACTGTACTTAACTCGCTACTGTACTTGTCGATGTGTAAATCGGGCTTTAGTATTCTTCTTTTTACATACTTAATTAATATTACCATTCGTTTTTATTATAATTGAAGCTCAGAAATACCACAGTTTTTTATGGTTTCATCAATACTGATGAGTTTCGTTTACACAATAACATTAAAACAATCTGTTTTGATGTTATTGTTTAGCGAAGTACAAACAATTTTTGTTCTTCCTTTTTTTAATTTTGTTTCTAACTTAGAGTGGGTTAATAAAGTTTTTGTTTTATTTTCATTGTCCGATTACGGGTACCCATATCTCAAACTTCTCAGTGTGGTGACGGAGTAAGAATACAGTGTGTCGCCACCCCATCTCAACCCATGGGTGTCGTAAAAACCGACTAAGGGACTATCCGTAAATATTATCTTTACGTAATAAAAAGAAGGAAAACTTGAATTATTTCAAGTTTTCCTTCTTTTTATTACGTAAGCCCATTAATGTCCCACTGCAGGGACGGGCCTCCTCCCATGACGGAGGGATCCTTGGCCTACTAATACCACGCTGGCCAAACGGATTGGTATAGGGTTTAATTTTAAGTTTTCCTTCTTTTTATTTCGTAAAGATAACATTGACAGATGTTGAAAACTATCCCAAGGCCTATAATAGGCCCGTCCCTGCAGTGGGACATTAATGAGCTGTTATGATGATACGAAAGAGTAACAAACCTACATTCATAGTTACAAACTTTTGCAATTATAATTTAGGAGGATTTATAGTACAGGTAGGCCGTTTGATCAGCTTGTTATAAATAGGTCAAGTATCCCATCTTTAGAGAGATAATATTATATCTACAGTGAGACGATGTAGAAATAGTAAGATGCTGTAAGTGTGTATCTAAGTGCTACCTATGTAAACCTACTTTTATTTATACGTACACTCAAATATATAAATATTTACACATATTTTACAGATTCTTCGAACGTGTATTTTTATATTCAAATTCTACGTATTTGGAAGTGTTATCGAATATAATATGAATTTTGGCTAAGAAAGGATGCCGAACTAATGATAGTGCTCACGTTCAGCTTTTGTTTCATTAGGGCTGCAGAACAGCTGTGGCATTTTAGAAAACACATTCCATGTTTTATTAATGTATAATAAAAATATATATTATAAACGGGAAAGTGTATCTGTTTGTCTTTCTGCGACGAATTGACGTGATTTTTAAGTGGAGATAGTTGAAGGGATGGAGAGTAACATAGGCTACTTTTTTTTCCCCCTTGTCCATTTAACGCGAGCGAAGCCGCGGGCAAAAGTCAATGAGTGAACAGTTTGTATAAATCTCATACTAGCAATTACAAATAGAACAATGAAATCAGCTTACTTGTTTTAACTTAAATTTGTTTATATTAACATACATGATTCTTCAGTAATACCTATGTATGGTATTTCTATAATAATGTAGATGTTATAAGTACCTACCTAATTACGTGTAATGAACAAAATAAGTTGCCCTTCCTGAGTGATAGCCCCGCGAGGCAGAGTTGTTTCATGAGATGTATATTCAACCGTGAAATGACCGTTGTCGATAAAACTTTGGTCGGACTCAATCCTATGCTTGAATGAATGTAATAATTACGTTGAATGGAAATTTTGAAGGTAATTAAAAGACATTTTGATAACATACATACTTAGGTGCTTTTTATAATAAATACCTTACTTGTAATAAAAAAATTGCATTATTATATTTATTTAATTTAGAATAATAACAATTCCATAGTTTGTTAGTATACAATACATTGTGGACGAGGCCGAATCTGTTTGCCAGGATCGTACGTAACAAGTGGCGTTCTGTCGTTTCTGCATACCCCGGCCGGGATAAGGCGTGAGTTAATGTATGTATGTATGTATGTACAATATATTTACTTAAGCCTTTGTTAGTAGATTAAAAAATAAAAACATTATGTTAGTTGCTATTTTTTTTAAATGTGAATATTGAAATGAAATTGTTTTTTTTTAATGTTTACTTAACATTTGTGATGCTTTTATTTTTACTTAACTTATGTGAAAATATATGAATTTTGGCAAAGATAATAAAAATATCAAAGCCGTAGATGTGACACTCTGCGGAAATGGCAAAACACTTTAAGAGTTCCTTTAAATTAATTATTTCTGCCATTTTTTCTTTTTATTTCTCCTCGCATTCATCAAAGCAGTCGTATAATTAATAAACAAATTTATCTTCCTTAAGGTTTAGCATTCCATCAAAATTAATATCTCATTATACGTAATTTGACAAATACTGGACAGTAATTTATATGACGTCACTTTTTGGACGCATGCGTAAATTATAAAACAAAATTAGTGATACTGGAAACTTCTAAATCAATTAAAAAAATAATTATACTGCATGTCAATTCTCGTACCTTAAAATCGTTAAAAATTCGTTTAAATTAACTTTTATGTAGTTGTCAAATTGTCTTACCTATTGTGTGACAATTTGACAACAGCTAAAAGTTAACTAAACCGATTTTTTTTACGATTTTAAGGTACGAGTATTGACTGCAGGTTTAAAAAAAAACAATGTTTTTTGTTATGATTTCCTTCTTCTGTTTTCGTAGAGGAGAATTTTACTCAGCCGACTTCTACAATATTCATTGGATAGAATGAGGTTATGAACCCATTTTTTTTCTTCTTACTCCATACACCACACTTCTTACACCACACAGAGAAGCTTAATAACTATAGTACAATAGGCATTTTATTTAAAGTAGGTACATGTATACATTTACTACTTTTAAATAGAAGCTTTTCTTACAAATTAAGCACATAAATTTAACCCAACTTCGCTATTGTAAGGATAATGTAATTTAATCTAACAACTCATGATATTTTTCATTTTAGGTGTATTCGCCTAATGTTGAGTACGCAATTATTTATCTCTAGGATGTGCGTAGCAGTTTCATTTTACCATTTTTCCATTGTAGGGTTTGAGCTTAATTCAGTGATAATATTACGACATAATAATATGCATATTACAACTCGTTACCTAACATCTTCATATTCCTTAAACCTACATCTGGGTCGTAAGTCCCAGTCGCTATTATACTTAGGTACAAGTGTTCCGTCCTCTATCACGCGATGGACCCGGCACCCGTACGGAGAATCCATGGAATGCTAAGATTAGGTCTTACACCAAACTTTAAGGGTAGAAGAAATTTTCTACATTGCTGTCCATCCAGAAAGAGTTAAGAAAATCTAAAAGACAATCTTACCCCGGGAATCGAGCTTTGTGGTGCGAAGACTTTTAGCGCAAAGTTTGACATACTTTGTACCTACATCTAAATAATAATTGTCACACGCACGGCAACCAATCCTTTGCCCAGCAGTGGGATGATAAGGGCTGAAACGAACGAACCAACGGCAATCGCTTACACGACTGAGTTTCCAATGAGCTCTTTTAATATTTCTTGCATTTAATTTATCATTTTATTTGCAAACATCAACTATATACATTTAAATATACATAAACTTAATCCTCACAAAACATATTTATGTAATGGTAGTATTAATTCACAAATCCGTGTGAAAATTAAAACTCTTTCCGATATTTAACAGGGTCTTCGAAACTGGGTTAAGATGATACATTGATAAAATGCACTATCTTTCATCAACTACTACAGGACTATGAAAAGACCTATTGATCTAGAATTTTAATATAGGTAAATTGATACCTTTAACTAGGTTTTTGTAATTACCAAAACGCGATAGCTTGATTTTGGCTCGATCATATTTATTTTTGAAAACACCTCTACAAAAACAGTTTTTTACATATTACACGGAAAGTACACTATCATTATGCTTAGGAATTACTCAAATACATTCGTAACATCAATATTAGTATTACTGTAGAATATCATTACATAACTACAACCAATAATTTTTAATGAATCAAATAAGATTTTAGCAATTTCTAAGCGCTCCGGATCGTTGCGGGCGCATCGCAATTTCAGACCTTATACCGATTAGTTAACGATCGATACAGAATGAGTACGGTCGACGATTCAGTCGGGCGATGGCCCTCTTCGACGCCGGACCTGTGCATGTCGACTCACCGTTCGTACTAAATTTTATCGCGTAATTTTTAATCGTAGGTAAAATATATAGGTTAGGTTTAAAATATATACCTAAGTTTTTATTAATACTTTGTTCTCTTTTATAAGTAAATAATAGTATTATTTTATAATAGTTATTTCGATAACATTGGTTCGTAAAATATTTTTGTAGTTATGTCTTTTATAAAACTTAGGTAATGTTCGCCATAACTCAACCAAGTACCTAGTTACTGTTGACCCTTTTGATAATGCAAGCGTTTGTTTATATAAGCGATTTTAGACTATATGCTCAAGTGTAATAAGTTTTGTAACCGTTTTCGTCAAGATCACGTAATTGAAATGGCCTCAGTGGCGCGGGCAGTGCGGGCCGGTCGCGGTAGTGGCTTGCGTGCACGAGGTCGCGGGCTCGAATCCAACCAAAAAAGTTGTTTGAGCGATTCACAAATTACTGTCCTGAGTTCGGATGTTCTTTGTAAAAGTCTCCGCGACAGTACCTAGGAGTTGTGTGAAACTGAAAAAATCTAAGAAATAATATTACTCACCTATTTTATTTGCAAGCTTAGGTACTTACTCATAAGATCTAAATAATACTTTTTACTTTCGCGGAAACTTTTACAAACATGAAACAAACGAACACAAAGAACGTCCAGACTCAGGACAGTTGTTTGTGGATCACACAAAAAAATTGTCTTACGTGAGATTTGAACTCTCATGCACTCCACCGCGGGAACGTTTACAAACATGAAACAAACGAACACAAAGAACGTCCAGACTCAGGACAGTTGTTTGTGGATCACACAAAAAAATTTCTTACGTGATATTTGAACTCTCATGCACTCCACCGCGGGAACGTTTACAAACATGAAATAAACGAACACAAAGAACGTCCAGACTCAGGACAGTTGTTTGTGGATCACACAAAAAATTTTCTTACGTGAGATTTGAACTCATGCATTCCACCGCGGGAACGTTTACAAACATGAAACAAACGAACACAAAGAACGTCCAGACTCAGGACAGTTGTTTGTGGATCACAAAAAAAATTGTCTTACGTGAGATTTGAACTCTCATGCACTCCACTGCGGGAACGTTTACAAACATGAAACAAACGAACACAAAGAACGTCCAGACTCAGGACCGTTGTTTGTGGATCACACAAAAAAACTGTCTGCCTTAGGCAGTGGCGGGCGCAGTAATCGGTAATCGTAAGTCAGCATGAAGAGTCCACCACAAGGGCGAGACGAGACGAGAATTGAAATCGCACCGAACTCTTTCCACCAAAAATTGACATCGCGACATGCGTGTTTCTTGTTAATGTATTTTGAACTCTATTTAAAAAAAATACGGTTCATTTTTACACAAACAAAAAGTAGCAACAAACAACAATATATCGCGAGAAGCGAGTGTTTTTATTACAAAGTTAATATATACTCTATTTCCTAAGCAATACGGTTCATTTTTACATAAAGATTTCAATTTTTGCCTCGTTTCGCCCCTCTGGTGGAAAATCACCTAGAGTTCAAATCTCACGTAAGACAATTTTATTTGTTCCATCCACTAATTATTGTCCTGAGTCTGGATGTTCTTTGAGTCAGCTAAGTAAATGTTTGTAAATACCCCGCGACACAGGACAATACATAGTGGGGCTATTGTATTTTTTTAAAAGTTCTATTGTTTTGCGTGAGATTCAAACTCGCGACCTCGTGCACTGCGACCGCTACCCCGAGGCGGTCAAATTATTTTTGTGATCCCCAAATCATTGTCCTGAATCTGGATGCGCTTTGTGCCTTCATAATACCTTGCGCGGGTGTAAATTAAAAAAAAATAGGGGCTACATGTATAAACATAATAGACCGGTAGATAGGTTTTTCTGTAACAGAATTTTCTGTTACCTACCGCGGACTGACGTCACAGTATAACCAGTAGTCAAACTGGGCCGAATATTTATTATAAATGGGTGCGCGGTACATAAACAATAGTAAACATGCGATCTACTTTGTGTTTCCATTTAGTTTTGTAATTGTATATTAATACTTTTTATTTTTCTATTTTATATTTAAATAAATAGGAAGTGTTCTGTAAAAAACGTGTTGTTTTATGATTGATACATTTAATTTAAAGAAACATGTATATGTTTGTATTTATATCCACCATGTTTGTGATATAAATAAAATACTAAATTATAATATTAAGAAGGTACTTAACAAGTCATTCAGTAAAGTAGGTACAGTACCGGGCCGTTTATATTGCATATCAACCTATAGAAAAATACAATCGGTCAATTTCGGCTTCGTAGAGCGTCAGAGAAAAAGTCGATGTGTAATATTTACGGCCGGGTACTGTATTTATTATATTGGCCATGTTTGTTTGAAATTGAATTTATCGATAACCAAAACCAAACTTTAAACAGGTCTATTAGATCTATTCTAACGTCAAAATAAAGGCATCGAGGTCACTTTATGGATGGGTGACCAATCCATTCAAAAAATGACATCGATGTCATTGCTTAAATTTACCTAGATCAAAGTGAAAGACACGCATGGGGGATTACATAAAGGGGGGCTAAATTTTCATTATTATTGACCTAAGTAGGGGAGCGAGGGGCTTGTTGTAACAGTTTTCATTAAAACTAATATATCTTGAGATCTATTGATTAAATGTCTACTAAATAAATATGGATGGATGCTGTAACTCTTCCTGAACTAAATCAAGTAAAAATAATACCATAACTATTCTTCATTATTTTACAATAAATTATTTTCTGGAAGAAGTGCGGTGTTACAACTTACCTCGTGCTTGGGGCAAGTTGTAACATCTACAGGGGCAAGTAGTAACGCCAAAAAAAACCGACAATAATACCTCTAATCATTTATTATTTGCTTGTTTTTAACAAAATTTACATCTCTCTAAAGTAAGTATTGTATAATTCTTATCAAAAATCAACGTAAATACACTTTTTTAGTAATCAACACTTAAAACTTAAATAATTAGCAGTCTTATTTAGTTAATCACTACTTTTAATCATCATGGCACTTTGAAATCTTTATTTTTTGTTAACTTACCCTTCCCTACCCCTTTCCTTTGACTTTTTCTTTAATTTTGACATCTTTTTTTTTATTTCATCTTTTCCTCATACATTTAACATGTTACAACAAGCCCCCGAATTTTGTTACAACTAACCCCATGATATGATTTTTAACATTTATCAAGATAACTATTTAAAGAATTTAGCAATCATAAAAACTGTTACACATTATCAGAGATTAATCAATTTGAATGCAAATAAGACACAGAAAATTTGAAATTAGTCGATAATAATAACGCAAACCGAAATTGTACGACAGTACAATTTTATGTCACCTGGCAAAAATGAAGCGCATGCACACTTCCACCCATTGCGCCAGCCGGGCAGGACACTATCTATGGTAACATGATACGGCGTGGTTTATAGGTTAAATCTAGTCAAAGAAGTAGGTCAATTGCGTTTAAGATCCTAGTGAAAAGAGCCTGTTACTACTTACCCCTGTTACAACAAGCCCCTCGCTCCCCTACAACAAACCGTTTTCGTGATAAAAAAAATACTATATTATAATATTAAATACCTAAGTCATTTAGTAAGGTAGGTATTTATATCAGCCATGTTTGTTTGAAATTGACATATGAATAATATATTTAGTTTCAATTTATAACACACAGTCCGCTCGTTACTGCGGCACAGTAGCGACTGTTCCCTCCGCGATCGTGAGCGTGTAGGTATAAACTCACGTTTCGTCCGTTTCTATGAAGTTGAAATACTGTATATATTTGTACTATGGCACAGAGCGATAACGTGTCCTTGAGGGCCGGTGGGACGACGACGGCGCACACGGCGCGGCGGCGCGTGAGCGAGAGTATATCCGTCTCATTCGCGCGCCGAGGGGCGCGCCCCTCTGGCCACGGCCGAATTCAACTCGAAAATTTTCAAAGCAGCGTCTTAATAGAGCACACTGCGTTTTGCTCAGGCTGTAGCTTGCTAGGTGCAGTTTCACGGGATGTTTAATATTAAGTACCTAAAGTGTAAAGGCTGTAGTTTAAGTTATTTTGACGATATTTTTCAGGTTTAGAGGGTTGGACTCTATTCTATTTATTTATGTTATTAGGTACCACTGAATGTAAGAATGGGAGTATAAGCACTGTAAATTAATGAACACAAAGAACATACAGAGTTAGAACAATTAAGTAATTGTGGATCATGTATAGTTATCCGCGAGCTTGCAACCTTATGTAGGCAGCCGCTTAGCTGTAACCCGAAAAACCACTGCGCTTCCGAAGCTTTAAAATTTTTGAATGTATGTAGTTACAGAAAGTTTTATGCTTTTTTTCTGAAATAGTTTTATATTTTGTGGTGGTGTACGTTTCATGGCTGGTATGATTATGAGGATTTAGTTAATACGAATATAAAACCAAGCACAAAGTTTAACTTTACTACACACAGCAAAACTAAACTGGCCTTAGATCTTAAATTATTTTTTTATTCTTATATTGCAATCAAGGAAGCCTGAAATACTTCAAGTTGTAAGAGATGCCAAAAATTACTTTCTGATTAGAATAATATATGCTTTGGATGAATACAACTTTCAGTAAATGGACTTATTCCAAAGAGTCTCTATCAACATATCAGGAGACTCGCGCTTGACCGTTGGATCATAGGTCTGATGCAGAAGGCAGTACTCTTTGACACGGCACGCATTGTGAGGAAGTTCCTATCTCTGGAGCCCTAACCACCAGTACCTTGGTCCCTGTACCCGATGCTGGTGGGTCTACCTTTTTTATATTTTAAATGTTTTTATTTTTATATCTATATTTAAAAATGTAATAAAATGTGATAAATGTAAATAAAGAGATACTACTAAAAAGATAAATTATTTCAATAAAATTCCATTATCAACAACAAACGAAGAACCCGTTATACTGCTTGCGGTATCGCTTGCCAAAAACGCCACAACATTCGCAATTTCCTCTGTATCGGATATTTTACCAAGCGCGGTTGTCTTCTTGATGTTATCCCAAAATGCATCTTGTGCCGCTTGATTTGGAATCGATTTTTCCATACAACCAGTCTTCACGGGGCCGGGATTGACACAATTCACCCGTACTCCTTTCGATGCAAGCTCGTATGCAATACATTTCGTGAAGTGATCTAAGCCCGCCTTCGATGTGCAATATGAAAAGTTTTCTTTCATAAATATTCCCGTAGAGGCTGCACTAGATATATTGACTATATTGCCTTTAGATTCAATAAGATGTGGTGCAGCTAAATGTGTTAAGTGAATCGCTGATCGAAGATTTGTTTTCATAATGTTGTCGAACTTTTCCATGGCGGACGGGTCAAGAATACTTACAAGACCAAATATGCCTACATTATTCACTAGAACATTTATCTTTCCATAACACTTTAAAGTTTTACTTATAATACTTTCCACATCTTCGTTTTTAGTCACGTCAGCGGTTATTATTAAAGGTTTTGATCCATTACGGTCACATACTTTTGATATTTTTTGAAGATTTTCTTTATTTCTACCAACTATTGAAAGTTTTGCTCGTAGTTTCGAAAATTTTATGGCAATTGCTGCTCCTATGCCTGAACTGGCTCCGGTCACTAATACAACTTTATCTTCAAAATCCATATTAAAGTTATTGCTTCTTAGTTTACACTATTTAAACACATATTTATTTTAATTCATGCCGTATTTATTAAAAACATATGTTATTTATTCATATCATTGTATCACTGTTATAGATTAATTCAAACTAAGGACGAATCGATACACTTTCCTGTTTTATAGATATTGTCACGTGTAACCTTCGAAGTATGTTAATGCACTATAAACCCGCGTACACACTGAACTCTCTCTAACACTAATAATAGTGGTTAGTTAATGGATAACGTCGTTATATTTAGGTAGCTTTACTCGATGTACAATAAAGTCTGGCTCGATAGCTAAACCAAGCAACGCTTAGCTATGTTAGCTACATCAACTTTCAATGTGTAGCTTAAGCAAATCGAACATCTGTTTATGCACGAATGAGTTTGCTCGACCAAGGTGTTGAACATGTGTGTGGATGGATATAGGGGAAGAGGACGATCAAAGAAACGATGGATGGATTGTGTGAAAGACGATATGGGTGCGAAGAGTGTTACTTGTGAGATGACGTCCGATATGAAAGTATGGAAGAAAAAGACATGCTGCGCCGACCCCAAATAAAAAAAAATGGGATAAGGGCAGGGGAATGATGATGAGTTTGCTCGACTAAGACTGTAACATGTCTTCATTCATTATCGATGTACTTATTAGTGAAGTAGTAATGTTTGAGATATAGAGATTCTGTTTCACTTTTTTTGATGTATGTTATGCAATTGCTTCATATTTAATAATTTTTGACAGACTACTTAAATAGTGTTTTTTGACAGTGTAACACTGTCAAAAAAAATTCTGCCCTTTTACATCACAATTACTCATTTTATTTCACATACACAATTAATCATTTTATTTATTTATTTGGGAAACAAACAATCGTACAATACAAGGCAACAAAAATTTAGTAAACAGATTATATTATGATAATTGTACAATCCACAACGTCTCCACAGGTTACTCTATTATCAGATGAAGTACAGTGAGGTTAGTAGTAAACTTAAAAGCTATGTTAGTCTTGTTCTTACTCTGCATACTTAAGGATATCTATGATTGACTTTTTGAATAATAGTTCGGATGTGCCAAATATGTCTGCGCTAATAAACTTGTCATTATAAAGCTTGACTACGCGTGAGATAAGCGCCCGTTTACTTTGCTTTCCTTGGTCTAAATTAATACATCTCTTCAGCATAATATCATGCCCGTCGGTTCCGATTACTTCGCACTTCCTGGATGACACATAATGGTCCTGTAAATCTTTCTAGGGCGACCCCTACCGACGTAAATTTCCCTTGCTAATCTCCTATCATCTATTCAATACAACACGCTCTCCTATCTCACTCTGATAGTAAGAAGTAGGAAAAAACAAGCCTTTTGTAAATATGTATTAACTTTGAAAAACTATTTTCCGATTTTAGTATTAGTGTGAATAGACCTTAAGATTTAGAGTAATCATTGCGGAAAAATAATTAGTGTTAAGCGTGGTATTTAGGTACCTATCTATTTATGGTATAATTAGGTACAGTAGGTACTACGCTATAATAACAAAGTTAATAAATTGTTTCTGAATTATTTTTCGTTGGATGTTTAAAAAGATATTTAAAATAATGTTTATTGTAACATATTTTAGGCCTATTTATTTTCTAAGTTCTTTCTGCCCCAACTTCTGCCACTCGCTATATACCTACATAAATATACAAAAAAACTAATAAACAATGAATAATATCAGGCTATAATGACACCTATCTCAATAATAGGTAAAGGACTATAGCGGAGTATAGAGAACACACTCAACTCAGTCCCAATCAATGCCAAAATCGAATTCCGTTCGAACGCAGACGGTATATTACATATCCATAGTTCAAGATGAATACTAAGGGAATATCTAGAATCTATATGTACTATGCGTACCTACCTATGTATATGTCGCTAGTTTATGAGAAAATGAGATATTTGATCAAAAACCTAAGCAACTTTGGGCTAGGTTTAGGCTTACATGAAGGTATTCTACGTTCATACAAATATGACTGTAAGGGCGTATAAAAAAGAACAATGGGCAAAACGTCCCCACCCTTGTAACACTTTCAGCTATACATCAAATGAAAGCCCTTGAAAAGTGAAGCATTTTATTGTATGACAGCAAATCTGTCAGTCATGGGAGAACAGAGTTATTGAGGAGAAGAAAATAAAAATAATGAACGATAATATTACATACTTTATGCTAATGTTTACTATGTAAGCACGATAGAGTCAAAGGCTACCTTACTAGTAGAGGGACCATACATCTAGAACATCCTACTTCATCCAGAAAACCATGAATTTAGTTTTTCAAATAAAAAACATACAACTTTCATAAATATAAAAACTCGTACATCATATCAGCTAATTGATGTCTATTGCTGAACATAGGCCTCCTCCAAACATTGCCATCCTCATCCATCTGTTTCCCGCCGTCCTAACCAGGTCGTGGGACCACCGCGTGAGGGGTCTCTCTACCCTGCGCTTTCTGATAGGCGGTCGCCATTCCAGAACCTTTCAACCCCAACGGCGGTCGGTTCTCCGCGCTATGTCCCCTGCCCACCGCCCCTTTAACCGGTCAATTCTGAGCGCTATGTTCGTATGCACAGTTGAGTATATTAGAAAGATAACTGGACCTGACGCAGCTACTACTTTCAATGCAACAATAACGAGCTAATGCTAATCATTAATGAAAACCACGCATCTATTCATTATTTATTGCATGAAACTGATGCATTCACACTACCACCCCGATACCGACTCCGGTCATATCCCCACAAAGGTGATCACTGATTGGAAGAGGCTCGAAGAGAAACTCGCGTCTGTCGAATCCGTCCACCTAGATAGTAGTCCCGACAGTCTGGATACTGTAGTGGACACTGAGGCGGCGATCGTTGCCCTGACAGGTCGTGTCATTAATTAACGATTGCTCTCGGACAGTGGCTATGCTGGAAGACCTGCGCATGCATTACCTGGAGAACTGCGTGATCTGTTGAGCCGCAAGATCCCTGCCAAACGTGCCTACGACAGGGCCCTCAGCGAGTCCAATAGGGTTAGAATTAGACAGCTTCAGTGGCCTCGCTTTCTAGCAGCTATCCCGATCGTTAACGAAGGACGTTTACTAGCTAGAGAGGAGGCTAGCGTTCGAGTATGATGACAAGGCCGAATGCCTGGCCAAGAGCCTCAAGGCCCAATATGCAGTTCTCCTCAGGGTAACAATCACGATATAATATCAATCACACACACCAATTTCAAATATATGTCGACATCGAAGTGAAACGGCGAACTTCTTTCCCGGAGTCACCGCTCAAGCCAGACAACGACGATATACCGTTAGTCACACCTACCGAGTGGAACCGTTAAATAAACTTCTCGCCCCTAAAAAGGCACCCAGCTCAGATGGAATAACAAAAATAGTCATCAATTTATTCCCCGGACGTCTTTTGGTCCTTGACATGCATCTTCAATGTCGCAATATCAAATTGTGTCTTCCCACAACAGTGGAAAGACGCTCGTGGTTATCGGAATACCGAAACCCGACAAAAGAATTCCGAACCGGCTAGTTATCGACCTGTTAAATAGTCTGAGTCGAGCCGTTTCCGAGCCTGAGGAACATAAATTCTGTCGTTTACTATTTCTGCAATGGTTGCTGCATAAAGAACATGTCCTAATGGTTCTCTAAATGTTTATATTAGCAAAGCTAGCTATCCGAAAGTCAGTAAAATGCTGTGGATGATTTTCTGGATGATGTAGGATGAGCTAGATGTATACTCCGTCTACTAGTAAGATAACCTATGTTTAGTTTAGCAAAGCTAGCTATCCGAAAGTCAGGAAAATGCTGTGGATGATTTTCTGGTTAATGTAGGATGAGCTAGATGTATAGTCCGTCTACTAGTAAGATAGCCTGTGACTTTATCGTGCTTATATAGTAAATATTAACATAAAGTATGTAATATTATCGTTTATTATTTTTATTCTCTTATCCTCAATAACTCTGTACTCCCATGACTGACAGATTAGTTTCATACAATAAAATGCTTCACTTTTCAAGTACTTTCATTTGATGTATAGTTGTAAGTGTTACAAGGGTGGGGACGGCTTCCATACAAAAATGCCCATTCTTCTTTATTTAACACAATTTATAGGGCGTAACTTTAATAATTAGGTTGACTGAAAGAGAATGCTTTAGATATTAAGTCCGCCTGTAAGTATACATCATTGTATTAAAGTTTTAAATAAGTAAATAATAATTAAATAAGTAATAATAGTAAATAATAAATAGCAGAAACAACGAAAAATCATCGAATAAAAAATACCCATCCTTAAGATAATATGACAATTTTAATTAACATTTTTTAAAACACATTTCCGTCATAGAATCTTTTGGAACGTGTAGAGTTAAAGAATAAAAGAATGACGTATTTTTTTTAATTTTCAACCTATTCAAGAGTTGCTAAAATAAATCTAAAATTATAATATAAAAATAAAACCACTGCTTTTTGACAAGGTTTTTGGCTTTATTTTAGTAATAGATAAACCAATTGTAAAATTGATTCCATACTCATATACAACTTGTGTAACATTTATACTATTCCTTTGATCTCCAACTAATTTCTTGATCACAGAGACTCTTTGGTTAAAGTTTCCAAAATTAAATTAGTGTACTGTATAGTAAAACAGTATTCTGCAATTCTCTTGTTTGTTGCTGGTAATAAACTTGCCTGCAAAGGGAAGGCCGAAAACTTTTCTAATAACTCTTC
Organism: Schrankia costaestrigalis; assembly: GCA_905475405.1. Classification (NCBI taxonomy): domain Eukaryota; kingdom Metazoa; phylum Arthropoda; class Insecta; order Lepidoptera; family Erebidae; genus Schrankia; species Schrankia costaestrigalis. The sequence continues at coordinate 7,311,667 of FR997843.1, read as the reverse complement.
AACTTGGATCTACGGTTCGCCATCAAATTCTGTTTTGGTGTAGGTACCTAATATACAATCTTGACGGAATGCTACTGGTGTTATACAAAGATCACATTAATTTGTGATGAATAATTTATTTGGTTGTCATTCTGAAGGACGGTCAAAGTGTTCACAATATTAAACGATGTTTTGTTGTTTCTTAATGGTTCTTGGAAGATACTGTTTAGTCATTTATAAGAGTTTAAGTCTTGGTAGCACCTTGTCGGATTCTGGCAAATAGGCACGGTTTTATTATTATTTATGTTCGGCGTAAAATACAAAAGAAGTAGGTATATTTCGATAATAGCCCGTATCTTCTTTATGTTAATATGGAAAACTTGCGACAGGTAAAATGCTGGACAGTCAGGTTAATATGGAATTTTTCCGCCTAATCTAAGGATGTTGTAAAAGTTCCGGAGTTGTATTTTACGGCCCCTCAAGATAATTATATACCGTGACTACACGCGCGTAATTTAAATAAATATGATTCAGATTTAATCATCATTTTTATAATTTATTTAACATGTTTTTAATTTTTATGATATTTTGGCATTTAGTATTCTTGGAAATTTTTGACTGAATTACTTTAAAAAAACATACTTATTTATTTTTTAGTTTATAATATTTTAAATTATTAATAATATAATTTTTTTGCTAATTAGGTATATGTCAAAGTCAAAGTCAAAGTCAAAATAGCTTTATTCACTTAGGTTACAAAGTAACACATGCAAATCGTTATACATGTAGTAGAATAGTATAGAGAAAAATGTCTGCCAAACTACTACCACTTTCGCAGACGACTATAGTAGAGCTCTGAGAAGAATGTGGCCAAGAAACTCAGGCCACTCTTTTCAAAATAATAATTTGACTTTGTTACAATTACCAACAGCAGCGTGAAGAATGATGTGTGCAAGCAAATCTTACATGCATAGCAATTTAAAGTTTAATTGATAAAAAAAATTTCATTGTTAATAAATTGATTTAAAAAAGCTTTAATTGCATGGCACGTTCATCAGTCATCTCGTCACTGCGATATCCGACAGAAATTAACACACAAGCATTTGTGTCGTCAAGTTGATTTTGTTAATCTTTAAGTAGTTGAGAATGGAATAGAATACCATTTAGATAATATAATTAAATACATTTACAAATGCAAGTGAAGTATTTCTATCGTTACAATAACAAATAAAACTGTAAAAGAAAGTAATAAGGTAGTAACATAACATCCGCACAACTACCTAGGTTAAGCCACAATCTACACCATGGAACAAGCAACATAAAATCACGATAATTGAAATCTAAGCCCATGAGTTTTTGTCATTAATATAATCGTTTATTGTATAATAGCCTTTCGATAATAGCTGATTTTTTACAAATGCTTTAAAGTTTAGTAAAGGTAGATCCATTACATGCTTAGGCAGTTTATTGAATAAACGTATACCGAGTCCCGCAAAAGTGTTATGTACCTTATGTAGGCGATGTTGTGGACCTATCAACTTATGCCTATTCCTCGTACCAATGCTATGAATGTCGCCATTTCTATCATACTGTTCAATATTTTGCTTAATATATATTATATTAGCATATATATATTGTGAAGCAACTGTTAAAATACCTATTTCCTTAAAACGATCTCTCAATGAAACATTCGATTCAAGATTGTAAATAGCTCGAACTGCACGCTTCTGAAGAATAAAAATAGATTCGATGTCTGCAGCCCTACCCCACAAAAGAACACCATAGGACATTAAGCTGTGAAAGTAACTAAAGTATACCAATCTTGCTGTCTCTATATTCGTTAGCTGCCTCACTTTTTTAACTGCATAAGCAGCTGAACTTAGTTTTCCTGCTAGAGCTAATATATGAGCACCCCATTGCAGCTTACTATCCAACGTTATTCCTAAAAATACAGTAGTGTCTACAAAACGAAGGACCTCACCGTTTAAAATCAGATTATTACTAAGGCTTTTAACATTGGGCATAGAGAATTTTAAGCATTTTGTTTTGGCAGCATTTAAAAGCAAATTGTTAGCAGTAAACCAGTTCAGGACTTGTGCGAGAGATTCGTTAACTTCATCTAAATTAGTTTGCTTACGGTTTACTTTGAAAACGAGTGAAGTATCATCTGCAAATAAAACAATGTCGCACAAACCCTGAGCAAGAAACGGCAAGTCATTGACATAAACTAAAAATAGAAACGGACCTAGAATGGATCCTTGAGGCACGCCCATACTTGGCGGAAGACCAGAGGACCTACTACCATTTACTTCGACATACTGAACCCTATTGCTTAAATACGAAGATAATAAATCAAGAGAAGCATCCCTAATTCCATAATGTCTAAGCTTGCACAGAAGTGTCCCATGATCAACGCAGTCAAAAGCTTTAGAAAGATCACAGAAGACGCCTATTGCATCCATAGAATTTTCCCAAGCATCATAGATATATTTCAGAAGAGAAACACCCGCATCAATCGTTGAGCTACCCTTCCTAAAACCGTATTGCTGCCTATGAAAAATATTATTTAAATGAAAGTGACTCTCCAATTGGCATAAGATAATTTTCTCATAGATTTTACTAATCACAGGTAGTATTGAAATTGGTCTAAAGTTACCAGGGTATGATCTACCAACTTGACTGTGAGATATATTTTATAACATTTACTTCTTTGAAACTATTGTTCGGAGTCCTAGAAGGATTAGAAATGCGATTTACCGACTAAAACCCATATTGTTCCTATTTCACCCAGTACGAGAAGACACGCATTACAGTCTCGAAAATAATAAGGAAGGGCCATGCTCTGCTTGTGGTGACGAAGTAAAATACATCCAAGTATCCCTTCGTTGCTGGATGAGGCTCGTCCCTGCAGTGGGACATTAATGAGCTGTTATGTTATGATGATGCTCTTCCTTATAGAGAGGCGTGCGTATATTGCCAAATATGTTACTATAATGTATACCTACTATAAACATAAAAATATGTGTAAAAAGGCGTTGTGGTTATAATCCAAAAAGAATTAAGTATTAGCCTTTATTATTAGCCTCTGTCAAGCAAATATAGTAAATTAGGTTAATAAAGATAATGTAATATACATAATAATGGTAATTTCTTTCCTTATAGCTGCTATATTTGTGTACATAACATATTATGCCAAATGAATATGACTGTTTGATGTGTTGCCAAATAGAACACTTTACGCACATATTACTTAATCCAAAATACTGATAATAATATGTCATTTGTTTTAATAAAAAAGTAGCTGTTACCCGCGACTTCGTTACGTACCAGCCAGTGATTGTAAATATAAAAAAAAAGTTTAATTTTCATACATTTTTTGTACGACTCCAAAAGGTTATGGCTTTGGTTATATTTTTTTTTAATATTTTTTACATTAGAACTCAGTTATTTTTTTAAAAAAAGGTTCGTTAGTATACTTTTAAGTTGATACAATAACAAAATAAGAGAATTAGTAGGTAATTTATGTCTTTTCTCAAAATAAAACATAGAATTCTCCTGATCAAATTACCTACGAGTATATCAACTCTCAAATTTTGAAACAGATTTTAAATTTAGTAATTTAATCGTATCTATTAACAAATTCACTGCAGTTATGCTAGACCAGTCTATTCTCAATCCGTTCCATAATTGACAGTTCATTTTGACATAAAAGGACATCACAGAGCATAATGTCAGTTTACCGTCGTCAACTGACAGCTCGTCACTATAGTGTTACCAACTCATTACTTCACTCGAGATATTTAGATAATGAAGTACGGCGGCCATTTTCTATTGTACAAGTTAGGCTTTGTAATATGACGTATCGCCCTTACAAAATTCTGAGAAGGGACATAATATTGTTGTTTAGCGAGTATGTTCCATGAGTTATTAAAGTTTTGGGTTATATTTTGAAGTAGTTTGAGTATATGTGCTATTTATAGCTGTTAATAGATAGATGCCTAAACTGTTATAATACCAGTAGTAAATGAATGTCACACTGCACTTAACTTTTATATTTGTGGGGGATATTTTTTAATAATAACACATTATCGGAACATGAATGGCAAGCTTTAGATTTCAATAAACGAATAAATAAAGTATTGAGCTAAAGCTAAAAAAGAACATGATTGATATGACCTAATTTCTTTGTAGCTGTGTTACACAAAGTAATGAGAAGACTTGTTCTCGTAATTATATCTATTTGTTAAAATACCGTTGCAATATGCTTCCAGCGAGCGCTCTGTGTCTATGATTAGCATTTGACGTTGTTTGACATAACACAAAAGTGGCTAATTTGACATTTATTTATGACTTTTAGGCCATTCTAAAAGTCATAAATGGGTCAATGGTTATTCCATAGTGACCAGAGACTGAGGCTGCAACTTGAAGCATAATGATAACGTGATTTGTCCCTGTGATTTACGGATCTAAAAGTTTCATAAATAGTATTAGTCTATATTGCAACTAGTACCTATGTACTAATTACTATATTAATGTTACAACATTTTTGGGAATGATCAAGGATAGTAGCATTTTTTTGGCATAGAGAATGCTACTTTGCCCAATATTGGTACTTAACCACTTCTGTCCAATCCTTGCTTAGAGATTTCTAGGATTTACACCACCTCTTTCAACCATAACATGCTCTCTTACACTGAATTAAATAAAAGTTTCTATAGATAGTCTCTCCGTGTGGTGACGGAGTAAGAATACAGTGTCTCACCACCCCATCTCATCCCATGTGAGTCGTAAAAACCGACTAAGGGACTATCCGTGAATATTATCTTTACGTAATAAAAAGAAGGAAAACTTGAAATTAAACCCTATACCAATCCGTTTGGCCAGCGTCGTATTTGTAGGCCAAGTACCTTCACTGGAGGAGGCCCGTCCCTGCAGCGGCACTTTACTTATAGTATAAAGTCCCAAAACTACTAATGTGTCAATTTACATTCTAATTTTGTCCCCTAACCTCAAGATGTCTGCAAATATCTGATGACACTTGTCTTTGACAAATACACCTATTACATATAAATAGTCAATTCGTAGATGTCAAAATACATTACATTTTAGCAAGCAAGTCAAGTCACATAAACACCCTACAGAAGGAGAAAATTATCGAACTAAAATATTAGATATAGCCTGAATAAATAGTGAGGGCGATTCTCACCCTTATTCACAGTGTTGAATATAGAATAGATTGTTATTATCCTGTGCATTGAAGCGGGCAGCACTAATATTTGTGGATACTCCGAAAGGGCGCATTCTCTAATGCATGAAGTTATGAGATATATAGCAAGGGAAGATATTAATGTTTTGTTAAAATAAAATTACATTAAAAACTAGTAACTAACTAGTCCTTGTCCAAACTTAAACTCTCTAGGACTATCCTTTCGAGACCTTACTTACAAACCCCGATACATCACAACTGGAAAGAACACCATGTGGTTTTAGTCGGGTCGAGTCTGTTATAATGAAAGCTGCATAATATAACAAAGAAAATTTATAATAATAACAAAAGAGACACTAAAAGTAAATAAAGTTTAGCCGTCATTTAGTCTAAATAATTCATGAAGCCCCAAGAATGCAAAGTGCTGAATAACCTGTTCCCTTGGGTGGAAGTAATTGTTTAAAGCCGAACTCTCAACGCTCATTACAGTTTTGAGTGAAAGTGTACTGAGAAAATAATAACATTTTACATGTAGTTTGGTGTAGAATGTGCTATATTTTTCTTGTAGTAATAGATTGAAGTAGGTTCATCATCATCATCATATCGGCCAATCGACGCCCACTGCAAGACATAGGCATCCTCCAAGTATTGCCACCTTGTGCGGTCTTGTGCCTTCCTCATCCATCGGCTTCCCGCCGTCCTAGCTAGGTCGTCGGTCCAGCGTGTGAGGGGTCTCTGCACCGTGCACTTTCCGATACGCGGTCGCCATTCCAGAGCCTTTCTGCCCCAACGGCTGTCGGTTCTCCGCGCTATGTGCCCAGCCCACCGCCACTTTAACCAGGCAATTCTGAACGCTATGTCGGTTACTTTGGTTCTCCTGCGGATCTCCTCATGTCTAATTCGATCACGCAGCAAAACTCCAACAACTGAAGTTAGGCGGAGCCCTAGCATTAGCGAAAATCACACTTGGCGTTGTTCTAATGCTGAGGAGGAAGTGTAATGGCCTACGCAAACCCGGACGGCATGGCAAGGGATTTTAATTTTTACTAATGGACATTCAACCGTACTGTTACAGAAATACGACATAAATTGCTTTGCTTAAAAATGAAAAATGCCGTGCGATAAAATCCCTTTCAATGCCGCGGCATCATTTTAAAGCATAGCAATTTATGTCGTATTTATGTAATAGTACGGTTGAATTTCCATTAGTAAAAATTAAAATCCCTTGCCATACCGTCCGGGTCTGCGTAGGCCATAATGCTTCAGTTCTTCTAAGTCTAAGGAAAGAAATTATAATTTCCTTGATCAATGATTTAAACCAGCTATCTCTATCCCTTCGTTTGCTTTTACGTCACCTAACGGGGTGAAGTAATGACATTGTGTGTTCTTACTCCGTCACACCACGAAAACAGTCATCATTCGGAAATGTGGAATATTGACAAAAACATATAAATGAATCACTTTTATTATTTCCATACAATTTTATGTAATTATTATTTACACGGGTATTAACACGATATTATTATTATTTGGTAAATATTAAGTAATAATTTACCTTTGAGGCTCTCGACGTTTCGGCCAGGTTACACCAGCCGTGGTCACGAGTAGACTCAAAAAAACGTAAATAATAATTATATAAAATGAAACACTTTAAAGTCAATATTCCATACAATTATTCAATCATTCGCAGAAGACTGAAACAATTAACAATTTTATAACAATATTTGAAGCTTTGTTTCGCTGGTGTCACAATATTCAATATCCTTTTAAAAGTACGAACGTTTTGCAATATCGGAAAGGTATTGTTGCCTTTATATTTTTTACTTTTTTTCAGCCTTTTTTTCATCATCGAGTCTGGTGGAAAGGGCTAACATTTCTCCTTAGAGATGAATGCTTTGTGCAGTGATAAAGGGATGATTTCGCCTACTATATCACTTGATTAACCTAAGGTTTGCCATGAATTTACTCTTTTCCGATAATAATCTGACTTGCTTTGTCGAAATTTATGAGACGAGAAGGGATCTTAATTCTTTGTATTCTTATTACGTCTTATAATGTTAAGCTTTTTTTCCATAAATTTGTGTTTTTGTACGAAGGCTTATGAAAGCGCTATTAAAAATAAAGCCGACATGTTGTACAGTCTTACAGCTATAATGCAACACACTCTATAGTATTTACTCTTGCTATAAATCTCGAAATCGACATAAATTATTTTAATAAAAAAACAGTCACGTTTTAAACAGCTTGTTTTATAATAATGACGGTATAAATAGGCTGTACCTAAACGTCGAGCAATATTGTTGTTGGATGTTAATTAAAATTGTAAGTAAAGCAGTGCGGTTCAAGATAATAATAATTTCTGGGAAATCTTACAGATGATATTTATATTTTATATAAAATTAAATGTTATCACTTGACTGATTAATTTAAGTTACGTATGCCTATTTAAAGTTCTTTTAACATCTGTTAAAAAATAGTAATTTTCGGCAAGTTTAAAGTTTGCTGTATCTTTTATTTTATAAATTCTAACAATTACTTTTACCTAGTTGTTTTTATCTGTAGATCAAAATGTCATTTACATTTATAAAATCGATATATTTATCCATTCAAAGTTTATTACTAGATAGTCAATATTATGTCTAGTGTATTAAATATTGCTAATCATCTTTTTTTTCTTACGAGTATGCTATGAACTAATTTGAATATCGAGGCAAGAGTTGGGTAGCCTAGACGACTGGAGCGCTTACTGTTTAAAAAGTAATCTGCTTCGTCAAACGGTAAATGGCTACAGCTCTCTTGTTAATAATAAAAAAACACTTTAACATAAAATGTACAAATTATTAAACAAAAGCTTTTTATTTTGTAACTAAGAAACAAGCTATAAATCACAAGGGTTCAACAAAAGAATGAGTCTATAATTTCTTTTACTGCTGTCTTTCAAAGTTAATCAAAAAAGTTGTAGTAATTAAACACAAACTTAAGTTAGTATGACAGATTGGCTTGTGAAGATAACACAGAATTGACAACCTTAAGCCCTTAATAACGAATAAAAAATATAATTTGTTATTAAGCCTGGCTTCAGAGAAATGGATTCATCGGGATGTCGAATCAATTTTCAGTTTGCTACGTTATCTTCGCAAATAGAAATCGCTGATTACTTTATTTCAAACCGCCACTAAAACAGGAAATATTTTCAATCCAATTGTTGTCAATTTTAATTCTTTTACTTATTTAAAATTATAAAAATTATTTATTTGATTAAATCTGTAGGTAAGTATTTTTTATAATTTCATGAAAACTTAAAGTTCTACAAAAGTCCTATAGATCAAAGCTTCAATGAAATTAGGTAGGTACCTGTTTATCTAAAAAATAAGGAATTTCTGTATATCATTCATGTTAACTAATATGCGTAAATATTGTAAGCTTTATCACTAGATTTGTCCTTGCAGTGGGACATTAAAATATGTTGTAGGTAAATAAATAATATTGTCAACATAGACAAGTATAACATTTAATCAATATTATATCAGCCAACAGACTTCCACTACTGAACTTAGCTGCTTCCAAATATTTCCACTTTACACGGTCCTGTGCATCCCTCGTTCATCCGTTTCCTGCCACTCTGAAAACAGGTCGTCCATCCACTGTGTAAGAGGGGCTGCCCACCCCGCGTCGCTAGCACTACATTTACAAGCAATAAATACGTATTACAGAGAATACGAATTGACTAGCTACTGACAGCGTGATATTTATTACTATTGGAGAATTTGTATCAATAAGTAATCAATTTGCGGACGATCTTATTCTCATTTATCGGCAAACAATCAATATTTTGCCCGCGAGCACAAAACCGCGTTTCCTTAATCTCGATTTTATTTATTTTGTGAAATGTACACACGATTGGTTCAATAAAATTGTGCAAATGATGAGAAAAGTATATTTATATTGGAGATATTTCTTCTTTATAATAATGTGGATTTTCTCATTTTCATTGAGTTTAATCTGGGAGCGAAATTAATTTCGTTGTTCAAATTCGTTGAATGACGATTTTAGATTTAAATCTTTGAGATTTAAGTTATTTATTGTGTTTCCTTTAGCGAAATATTGTAGACCTTCTAAATTTTTTCGTGGGGACTACACCTTGGGGATGAGATAAGGTATTGACATCCTATTTTCTGAAATTTCGACGACCTCTATGGCGTAGTGGTTATATAACATGACTGCTACGCAGAGGTCTCGGGTTCGAATCCCGCTCAATGCAAATCTTTGTGTGCATGAACATGATTGTTTGCATTGGTGTGGGTGTTTTCTATGTACAATATGTAGTGTGTATTTACAGAAAAAAATATTTTTTTTTTATAAAATACTTTGTATTTTTTATTATTTTCCAGAAATGTTTTTAATATATAATTATGACGTGGTAGTGCTTTACAAATAAATAAAAAAAGAAAGTACTTATTTAAGTATGTTTATCCGTTGTCTAGTACCCATAGTACAAGCTCTGCTTAGTTTGGGAGTAGATGGGGTTGTTTCAATGTGTGAGGATTATTTATTTATTAGTTGGCCTATCACCGACTTTGAAAGATGAAGACTGTGAATGGACTCTAGACCATCGTACGCCTCTTGCAACCTCAACGGATATGGAGAGGCGGGTTATTTACATGGCACGTTAAGCCTTACAGCTGTTTGTTCCACATAATTATATGTATTGGAACATAACGGGCTTCTTTTATTACTTCCTGCAATTAATTGATAATTTGTGTGCTAGCTAAATATTAACCACTAGAGTTAATGGCGCAGTCTTAGCTTTTACCGAATATACTGAGCTAGATGAACAATTAATAGATATGACAAAATTATCCGTGTGTATTAATAGATATGATAAAACAAGGCGTGGTGGTTTTGGTATGGTACGCTCCGCCGGTGAAGTGGCCGAAGTTAGTTCTAGTACCAAGTTGTACAATTATTATTAGGTACTTGTGTTTAAAACTAAACTTTTTTTCAGTTCAGACACTAGGCACAAGATATTTTTTTTTAAGTTCTTCACGGGCGGAGCATGACACCAAGGTATATTATGCCAAGTTGTTATATTCCGCAGGAAAAGTAAGTAGAACCAAGAGAATATTATCATCATCATCATAACAGCCCATTAATGTCCCACTGCAGGGACGGGCCTCCTCCCGTGATGGACGGATACTTGGCCTACTAATACCACGCTGGCCAGGCGAATTGGTATAGGGTTTAATTTCAAGATTTCCTTCTTTTATTTCGTAAAGATAGTAGTTACGGTTATTCGTCTTTTTATTTCGTAAAGATAATATTATATTCCCTTAGTCGGTTTTTACGATACCCATGGGATGAGATGGGGTAGTGACATATTATATTCTTACTCTGTCACCACACGAAAATATTAAAAAGAGTATTAACGTTTTATGAGAATATTAAAGAAGTAATTTAATATAAACACGAATGTTCATCTGGATACAAGCTCCATCACCTGCCTGATTTACACAAAATTATAGCAATCTATAGTGCGCGATATTGTCCCTCCCTAATCCATCGGCCTCCCGCCGCGGCCGCCTTAATCAATATATACCTACCAACTGATAATCTATCTTTGAGAGTTTGACAACCTTAAATGCTTTTTGATAAAGCCTTGTTATAAGAGACATATTGAGTCCAGATCAAAGTTCGATTTAGGGTTTAGGGTTCGATTCCTGCACAATGCAAATACTTGTGAGCATGAACATGATTATTTGCATTGGTCTGAGTGTTTCTATGTATAATATGTATGTTATTACAAAAAAAAGTATACAAGTATTAATATCCATTGTTATGTTACCAAGCAGGTTAAGCCTAGCTTACTTTGGAAACAGATGGCGCTGTGTAAGATGTCCGTGAATATTTATTTATTATTTATTTTAAACTACATATATGCCAAAATTCCCTTTCGTCTTCATAACCAGTCCTTCATATTTGTTGGGTAATTGTGTCTATTTCATTTTTACTGTTTTTTTTTTTTTTTTTTTTTTTAACTACACCGTATTTTGTATTCTAGCCTTGTATGTTGCCTTTTATAATTCTGTTTTTATGTTTGTATGAAAAATTCTTTTCTTCCGTGACGCCAAACATGGGGCTCTTCAGAATATCAGCGCTATGGGTAACCATAGCACAGTGCTGAGAAGAGTTCCCTTTTTGGTCTCTCACTGTTTCATCACTATATATATGTATTTAATTGTACTCCTTTCTAATTATTGTGACAGTGTGAGATCTTAATAAATGATTTTTCTTTCTTTCTATTAAATGCATTGTTAAAATCAGTATTCTTTTTATAAACTCGAACTAAAACTATTTAACAGCAGTACAATGACTTGACTGTACACCACGGCTATATACTTTCATTGCTTTAATATGGCAATATTAGGGATAAACGCCGCTCGTAAACGTCTAAGCATAGCCGAGCTAAACAGAATAAAGGTAATATCTCCTGAAGATTTCTTATCCTATGACTGAGGAACAAGAATGAGATGAAGATATGGTCAGTACACACACCCATAACAATTTCACTGCCCCGCCACTAGACACAATAGTAAAATAATGCAAATGTTCATATATGACTCATGGGACAGTTAAGTGGTTAAAGTGAGTATAGGCTACAACATTTACTCGAGCATTTCTGTCAAAATCAAAAAAAAATCAAAAATGTTTTATTTCGTTATTACACTTATAGTATACAATAAACAGTTGGTGGTGTCTCCTTTTAAGCATATAGATGCCTGTGCCAGGAGACGCCGCTCTTTAAATCTCACGATGTTACAATGTATTAAAGTGCAACAAAAGAAAATTAAACATTAACAAAAATTCTTTTTTTTTTAAGTAGTAATAGATTTAATTTATAATTAGTCTGTGTGTGTGTGTATGAGTGCGTGTGTGTGTGTATGAGTGCGTGTGTGTGTGTATGAGTGCATGTGTGTGTGTGTATGAGTGCGTGTGTGTGTGTATGAGTGCGTGTGTGTGTGTATGAGTGCGTGTGTGTGTGTATGAGTGCATGTGTGTGTGTGTATGAGTGCGTGTGTGTGTGTATGAGTGCGTGTGTGTGTGTATGAGTGCGTGTGTGTGTGTGTGCGTGTGTGTAGGTGTGGGTGTGTGTGTGTTACAAGGTGTGTGGTGTTTGTTAGTGAGTAAGTAAGTAAGATTGTTTTCTATGGAAATGGTTTGAGTAAAGATTAAAGATAAAAGGTCTAAAATAGTTTACTTTATAGTTATGAGAAAATCTAAAAATTTCAGCTTCATCGTAGCACAACTTCTCAATCCACTTAATCAGCATCAACTTGCATTCTTTGAAGGGTTTTGTATGTATATCTATCTGTTTGTTTATTTTATTATATAAGTAAGATGAGCGCTTGTCGAACTGGATATTAGCAAATTCTGTTTTTGTATTTGGGGTAAGAGCAAAGTAGCGTTTCCTTCTTCTAGAAGATATACTGGTATCTAAGGGTATTTTTTTATGTATTTTTAACACTATTTGTATTATATATAACTTACGGACTGATAAAAGATTACTTATTTGGTATAACTCATAGGTGGGATAGGTTCTTTTTTTAAAGTACATGACTTTAATTAATGTTCGTTGCGCTCTTTCAACTTCAATAAAACGTGTTTTCCGCGTGCCCCCCCATATTGAAATACAATATACTATTACAGATTGAACGAGTGAGATATAGATTTCATTTAAAAGATTTTTCGAAGGGTCTGTCTTTGGGACAATGTGTCTTAATGATTTAAAAATCCAAATAAACTTTCGTATTCTTGCAGAAATTTGCTCGACTTGGGGATACCAGGACAGATGTTGGTCTAACATAATCCCTAAATATTTTAGGTGATTAACTTTATCGATGGACGGACAGTTGCAGTTGTAGTCATTGACACTCCCACATTCATGTATTTTAATATTGAATTCTGGTTTTGGTTGGGCGTTTTTATAGATTGTAAAGCACATATAGTTGGTTTTGATTGTATTTAACGTAAGGAGATTAGTTTTTAGCCATGAAGCTACTTGCATCATACCCTTTTCTGTGTTTGTTTTCGTTTCAGCCCAAGTCGTACCAGTAAAGACGATCGCAGTATCATCGCAGTACGAAACAATTTCCGCGTTGTTTATAGGCATATTACATAAATCGTTCAGGTATATCAAAAATAGAGTAGGGCCTAGGACGCTTCCCTGAGGCACGCCGTAGGTTACGTCAACGTCTTCGCTGACAATGTTATCTAGCTTAACCTTCTGTTGTCTATTAGTCAAGTAATCAGTAAATATGGATAGCTGTGTGTCTCTGATACCAATTTTTTCGAGTTTTTTAACTAAAATAGGAATAGATACTGTGTCGAAGGCCTTTTTAAGGTCTATGAATACTGATAAACATCTAGTGCCCCTGTCGACTTCTTTTGTTAACTTAGAGGTTAAAGACGTTATAGCGTCTTCTGTGGAAAGACCGCGTCTAAAGCCAAACTGGGATGGAGATATAATGTGGTTCTTTTGAAGATAACTTACTAATCTAGAATTTAAAAGTTTTTCTAATATTTTTGCTATAACTGGAATAACAGAGATTGGTCTATAGTTATTAATATCATTCTCCTGTCCACTTTTGTAAATAGGCGTAACTATTGATTTCTTCAATAAAGTAGGGAAGATACCATTTTTAAAGCAAGGGTTAGATAAATGAGTTACAATTGGAATTATTTCATATTTTACATGTTTAAGATATCCAGTGGAGATATTATCCCATCCCGGGGCACTGTCTGATTTAAGAGAGGATATTATACTGTTTACTTCTTGGATATCAGTATCCAGCAGCACAAAGGAATTTGAGAAGCTAGGTAAGGAACTAAGATATTGATTTAGGTTATTCTGGCATACGGTTTGTTGAATGTCGATTGCAAGTTGGTTTCCGATATTTGCAAAGTACTGATTAACGAAGTTTGCTGATTCTATAGGTGAAGCTTTTAGATTTGATAATTCAGAATTAATTCTAGTAGATTTATTTGTTTAAGTGATAGTTTTTAAGTTTTTCCATAGAACCTTGTTATTGTTTAGTGATTTATTAAGAAGGTTTCTTTCATATTTTCTTTTTAATTTTTTAATAAGGATATTGCAAAAGTTTCTATAGCGAGTATATGTAATTCTTTTTATTTCATTAAGGCGATCATCTTGTGATTGTTTTTGAAGCTTGTTACGGTTTTTTATACATCTTAGTATGCCTTCGGAGATCCAAGGCTTTATAATTCGTTTTTGTTTAGGTATTTTGTAAATAGTAGTGTTTATTTTGATAGATTCAATAAGATGTTGTATTAAGCTTTCTGTTATGTAATTAGGGTTTTCACAAAATAGTAAACTCGATAGGTTTTTCTCTTTTAAATATTGTAAAGCACTATCGAAATCGATTTTTTTAATATAAGTAGTTGTGGTTTGGCAAAACTTTGTTTTAGATAAGGATAAAAAGGTTGTACGGTGGTCGGTAATAGTAGTGTTTAGAATCGCAATAAAGGCAGAATGCCGTTTCTTGTTTATTTTTATCATAAAGTGATCAAGACAATTGGTTTCCCTAGTTGCCAAGGTGTGACCTGAGAGTATACCATGACCGGACAACATATCTAAGTATGATGTTCTATTTTTAATTTCATATGTTTGTTCGGTAGGCTTAGGACTTATGTTGATGTTTATGTCACCAGCAATTACAACATTTTTTTTTTCAAGATTTATTTTATCTAGGTGGAGGCCCAAAGAGTTAATAAAAAATTCCGCGTTTGTATTTGAAGGTGAGCGATAGATACATAAAATTATATTATTCAATATAGTCAACTGTAGGCATGACGCATGGCTTATAGTTAGTTCTGTGACACTAGCTTTTATGTTGTCTTTAATAAATACTACCACACCGTCATTCTGGTTCAGCTTACGAGTAGTAGCGTACGAGCGATACTTGGATAGTGTTGGTATAGGTTTGTTTGTATCAAGTCGGCATTCAGTAAGAATAACAACGTCTACCTCAAAATTTAAGTAAGACATATTTGCTACGAAGTCCACAAAATTGCAGTAGATGCTTCTAATATTTTGCGAAATTATGGTTAAGTCACTTTTATTATTAGTATAACTGTTAGTAAGTTCACTACAATCACATTCTATGGACCGTGCAATACTCAGATTGTCAATGTCATTTAAAGTGCGCAGTAAATCACCCATTAATAAGTTTCATAAAATACACGATACGTTTTAAATTCAGGGTATTGTTTATGTAACATATTACACGCCGTGACGACAAAAACCACAGGTATTTGGGTTTCGGGGTTGTAATATAATTAATTCTTAGAAAATATGTTTTTTTGAAAGTATTATTGAATATGTTTTTATATATTATAATTTTTTTAAATATATTTATTGTATTGTATATTTTAACATAGTAATTTAAACTAGACTTAAACGTAAGTAAACTTTTACCTTTATGATGTGTCTGATTATGTTGGTGTGTGTGTGAATTAGTTTGTGTATTTAGAGAGATATAAGATAATGTGATTAGTGTGAGTAATGAGTAAATGTAACAGACTTTACCTACCCAGTTTGAAAAGAACTGAAGAAGTAGAAAATAAACAAAAAAGCAGCAAGAACAACACTGAACTACGTTAAGGTAATTCATTCATTGCTTTATTATTAATTGATGGATCTGTGCCTCGTTCCTAATTAAAATAGTTGGGGAGTCGTCTTCTTTTTTGAGATACACCCTTCCGTATGCGGTCCAGCAATATTTGTAAGTCTTTGACTTTACGAGGTCTCTTGCAAGAAAGTGTAGACGTGCAGCCTTTGAAGTAAGTTGCTCAGTGACAAATATAGGTGTATCCTCGTTTGTGCGCATGCCTAGGTTCTTGGCACTAAGTTTCGCCCTTTGGTTTATGTTAAATGCTTTACACGACTTCAATATATTATTTTTTATCAAAGCAGAGTTTGTTTCTACGACTATCAGTGTATTACTTGTGTCTTTCTTTGCACGAACTCTGTATATATCTCGAATAATGGTCTTGTCAATCGGATAACCCACTGAGCTCGATAGACTGGTAACCATATGCAGTAGGTCGTCTTTGGTTTCATTAGACTGCTTTGGTACGTTTTTTATTTCGAAATTAGCCTTTCTATAGTCCTGCTGCATACTTTCCACTTTATCCTCCAACATAGTAATACATTTTTTGTCTTCTTTTATTTTGTCCTCTAAAAGTACGATTTTTCTTTGAAATTCTTCATTTTGTGCCGTCAAAAAGGCAATGGAACTTTCGATGTTGCAGCTTGATTGTTGAATACCTTGGAGGATAATGGCATTTTTTTTATATTCATTCGCCTGGGCTGTCATCATCTCATAGAACATAGTCTGCATCTCCTCCTTAAATCTAGCGAATTCATCAACAAAATCCTCTTCTCGTCTTCTTTTTTGTCGGGCTGACATAAAGTTGGGAGGTGTTACAAGCTCTGGTTGCTGTACCACACGGTCCAGATCTGTTTCTGACAAAGATTTGTCTAAGTTGTGCCGTTCCATACCGCTGTATAATGATGTTGTAAAAGATATTGTTTACGTTTCCTTTAGAGACGTAGCAATAACAATAAAAACAGTCGCCAGTTGTTTGTGTGTTATAAGTAGCAGTGCTACACAATAGACACTGTAGCGTAGCCGTAGCTCGTAGCTTGTCAAGGCCGTCGCGATTCGTAGCAAGTGCCAGCTCGGTCGCCGTGAGCGCAGGTGAAAGAGAGGGCAATTATGGAGATGGTCTCTTTTACTCGAGGGTAGCGGGCGGCAGGGCTTGCTCCGCCAGCGGCAACCGGTCATGTACTGTCACTGCCTTGTCTGATAATTGTATTTACGTATTTATTGCACTTGTAATATGATCCAAACTAGTTTAACTTTGATTAAATATTAATAACAAACTAAGCGTCTGTAGCTGTACGCGACTGCTCGCAGTGAGATCCCAGACGAAAGAGGAATGTGTTGTGTAATGTAACATTCGTACGAATGGTACAATACAGGCAAAAGCTCAGTTTCGAAAGCATTTTCATGTAATGTAACGTTCCGGCGAATGCTCGGCGTTATGTTACGGGTAAATCATCACAGCGAGAGTGAACATTTAATTGTACCCTCTCCCTCCCGTCATCCCGCAACCGCGCATCGCCCGCACTCGTGGCTCGACGTAATGTTACACCAATACACTCGACAAAATGTTACACCAATATGCTCGGTTGGTTTGTATCAAAGAGGCGAGCGCGCTCGATGTTTAGTTCGTAAGAGAATGATTTAATCGCACATTTTATACAGCGGCTCATTGTTTTGTTATAAGTAAATGTTGTAGTCTATAGGTAGGTACTCACCTTTAGGTTAAACATTATACGCTACGTCATGACAGTGACCAATTAAAGCTTTGGGTATCCTACGATAATATTCAATATTGAAATTCTAAACGTTTACTTGATAATAAATTATATAAATGCTTATTGGTTCAATAAAATACATATGGTATACCAGTAGCGTTGAATACAAAGTTTTCATAATTACCGTGTGTTACGTTTAACAACTACATATTTGAAATAAACAAAATATAGCTAAGTCCTAAAGTTTAACATCGCCCTATATTTTTCTGTTGTATTGTATTGTATTTATTTATTAATGGCCTCATGAACATAGTTACATATTTTGCCAGTGTCAAGTGAGAGATATTACATTCAGTATAAGTAAAAGTAACATAAAAAATAACATTAAAAAGTCGATGCTTCACTTTTCATTGTCTTTCTTGAGAACTTGACGGGAACGCGTAAAATGGAGACAGGAACAGCAGGACCACAATGCCACCAGCTATTCACCAGTCACTTGCATATTTATTCATATTAATTTACTGACGACGAACTTGCAAAACAAAACTGCATCTCTTCTGCATCACAAAATCTTCGAAAAATCAATTTGTAAAAAATATATAAATGATAGCTCAACCTCTCGCCATGGCGTCCAGTCAAATTCTCCTATTTTTCTGTTAAAGATCAATAAAGAAAAAACAGTGAAATAATTAATTTTGTAAATTCCATATTTCATGGGCGAATGTATGAAAAACTGTCTATGTATGACACGATGGGTATCGAATGTATCTTAGTCGCCTATTCCTACACAATTAGATTTGCAAAACATCTCTAGTACCTAATTAATTGTATTAAAATCAGTTCAGTACCTAATTGTAATGAAAACAGTCTAGTACAAAGATTTGAAAGATTGACAAAATTCGTTTTAGATTTTTCAAAGATCCTATACAAACAAGGAATATTCATGGGAAATTCCAGCTTGTATAAATACTTAATAAGCAAGCGAAAATAGACCTTATATCTTTTTTCCTATTTCGGCAACGAGGACAATGTAATTTTATTTTTATTTTCCTGTAAATTTCGTAGCCTAAGCTAGCTGAATGCTGATTAACATAATAAACAACATATTAGATTTACATTTTTTAGTTATTTAATAAAATGTCACCACCAGCAATTGTTATATACTTATACTCAACACAACATCCTTGGTGCCAAGGCGGCCGTTATAACCTTAATACTCTCATTTATATTTTCGTGTGGTGACGGAGTAAGAATACAATATGTCACCACCCCATCTCATCCCATGGGTGTCGTAAAATCCGACTAAGGGACTATCCGTGAATATTATCTTTACGAAATAAAAAGAAGGAAAACTTGAAATTAAACCCTATACCAATCCGTCTGGCCAGCGTGGTATTAGTAGGGCCAATTATCCCTCCGTCATGGGAGGAGGCCCGTCCCTGCAGTGGGACATTAATGGGCTGTTATCATCAATAATAATTGTCCAACGTGGTATTAGAACTAACCTCGGCCACCGCAACGGGGCGCACCATACCACAACCACCTGGCATAGTTACCCCAAAACTTCTAGTTAACATGATCTAGTATTCTAACACTAGAATTAACATTACATCTCAATTACAGTAAAAATACATTCTTCCATGTATTTATTTAAGCTACAAATACAGTACATTACTTCATTATTCACTCATTTTGGTAGCAACACGCTTAGCTTTATTTTACCAAGCTTAGATGTTCGTTGGGCCGTCGTTTATCTAATTAGTAGGTTGGTTAGCTCTCCTACCTGACTATAAAAGATTATTCAGGGAACCATGTTTTGAAGTCCGCAAGGTTTTAGTTATTTAGTATACGCAATTTGAAATTTTGGTTTATAGTTGATATCTATTTAGTATTTAAACCTATATCTATATCTTTTTGTGATCTCCTACATCCTAAATCATTTGACCGATTTTGAAGTTATTATATTGTTATTATTATATAGCTTCAAAGTGTCTTGACAGGCTACGTGATTACAGGAAAACAATATGGCGGACTTAACCAGAATATACCGTCATTCAAAAAATCGTTGTGATCTCCTGCAGGTTCTCAACTTAAGTATACCTACTGTACAAAATAGAAGGTACCAAAAGAACTCTCTTATTGAAGTGTCGATTCTGTCACAAGGTCAACAATGGGTACACTGATGGTACACCTAGACACTCATATGAAATTAGCACTCAGTTGTGACACATCTATTTAAAAACCGAGCTGATAACGCCTATTATCATTTATCGATTAGAAGCTGTGAGCACCTATAAATAATATTGTTAGGAGAACTAGAAGTTGTTGGCCACATTGTACTCGTAGTAACGTCACCGCTCGACGAGTAAAAAAGTGACATTATTCTGTGCTGGCATAACTTTGGTTTGTCTAGAAAATGCTTCTCTTTGTATTAACGGCTGTTATTTTTAGTTAAAAGTATTTAATTGTTTTTATTTTATTTATTTTAAAGAGATTATAATTTGTAATAAAGAGCACTCGTAACCGACGCGCATGTATGACGCGCTTAATGAATGTGGACGAGGCCGAACCTGATTGCCAGGATCGTGACAAGTGGCGTTCTGTCGTCTCTGCCTACCCCTGCCGGGATAAGGCGTGAGTTTATGTATGTATGTATGTATAATTTGTGTAGCTTTATAATTGTTCTTTTTAACAAATTCTCTCCATGATCCTAAAAATATATTCTTTACGATGGGCTTATTGTCACCGTGTGGGTTAAAATACTTTGATGTAACCTGGTACATATACCTTTGGAAACGACACGTTGACAGTTTTGATTGATTGACTTCCCTTGCTTTTATATTTATAGAGAATGTGACCTAAATTATATTGAAACACATTAAAACTTATTTTGTACTCGTCCGTCTCTGTCAAATGAGCTCTTCGATAAAATATTTTATATCAATATTTAAGATGGAATATTGATTGTTCTTGTAAAATTGGCTTAAGTTTTGGAAGTCTTTTGATTACATTTTTCTCGTTACGGATTAAAATAGCTCATCCACGCTATCTCGTGGAATCGCAATGCAGTTTAGCGTAAAGGGCTACCTTATATCTTTACAAAACTTTACGATTTAGGATCAGTAGTTTTGCCATAAGTGGAAAGTTTTACAGAGAAACAAAATACAGTTAATTTTACATTTAGATATAACTTTATGAATCATTTATATCATATTAGTAATAATAAAAATAAATATAACAGTATATTTGTAATTAAATATAATTCAACAAACTATGGAAGCTACGTTACATTTATAATAATTAGCAGTGAGTTATCAAATTATAAGTTAAATTAATTAATGAATCGTTTATTGTAAGTATACTTATACATACATTTTGTACATAACAACCATATACATTCAATATCCGTGAATATTATCCTTACTAAATAAAAAGAAGGAAAACTTGAAATTAAACCTTATACCAATCCGTCTGGCCATTGTGGTATTAATAGGCCAAGTATCCTTCCGTCATGGGAGGAGGCCCGTCCCTGCAGAGGGACATTAATGGGCTGTTATAATGATGACATTCAATATATAAATATGACAACACCAGCGTATGATTATGATTAATTTAAAAGCGTAGAGTCATAGACCTGGGTGTTTATTACCGCGTAATGCGTGGCAGCATTTGGTGACATTAAGTGTGATTTAAATCTCGCGCGAAGATACCCCAAACATGACCGCCTTGTCAACCGAAGTACTTAAATTAAATATTCGTAGCCTTAAGTTTGACGACCTCTGTGGCGTAGTGGTTATATAACATGACTGCTACGCAGAGGTCTTGGGTTCGGTTCCCGCTGAAAGCAAATATTTGTGAGCATGAACATGATTATTTAGCCGCCAATTGAAAAAAAAACATAATTCGTAAATAGGATAATTAATGTAAAATTTTGATAACAAAGTCTTGAGAAAAGGCAATAAAGTATTTTTTTTTTGTAGAGTCATGACCTGGGTGTGGTTATTACCGCGTAACGCGTGGCAGCACTTGGTGACATTAAGTGTGATTTGAATCTAGCGCAAGGATACCCCAAACACGATCGCTTTGTCAACCGAAGTATTTAAACTAAATATTCGTAGCCTTAAGTTTGACGAACTCTGTGGCGTACCTAGTGGTTATATAACATGACTGTTGATATAAAACACCTCTCAACACTTCAAATGTTTTTCAATTAGATAAATATTGCATTATAAAAAAAAACAGCCGTTTTTTTCCACTTTTTCCACGTAGAAGGACCTTAGGTCAATGTTCGCTTAAGCATTGTATTAATTTTCAGTGAAGCATTGTATGCTCATTGCCTATTATTAACATTATGCTCTCTCATACTGATTTTCGAATTAATGAACCAAGAACAAGGCTAGCTAATACTTAGAATTTCTTTTTATTTAGGAGACTATAGAAAACACGTTATTATGATGGATGAGATGGGGAGGTGACATATTTTATTCTTACTCCGTCACCACACGGATATATACTATATCTAAAGGATAATCGCGGTCGCATATATTTGTGGTACTTCGTATTATTCTAGGTTCAGTCATTTTCAAAATCAGTATAAGAGTTAACATTATGCTGTCACAGATTACCGCAAACATTGCTAAAACTAATACATTACGTTTTCCTTACTATTTATCACTATTCGATGTGCGGAGGAATAATATTCTATTATTCCATAATATACCGTCAGCTAATTTAATTCTCGAGTAAACAAAATCATAAAAAATAAATAAGTACGACAAGAGAATAAATGAAATGGCAGAATCAGTAATCATTTTATACAGGAATTGCGGGATGTCTTCTCAAAGAATAAACAAGTAGGTAATTTGATTTGTTTGTTCCTTAAATTTTTAAAGTCGTTGAATAAATTAATTTATACTTTACTAATTGAGCCGTCAACTTGGTTCTCCGTAGAACTCATTAATGTCAAGAATCCTCCAGTTTTGAATTTAAAAAATAGGATGATAGGTTTAGCTTCCTTGCTAAATGGTCTATTCGTTTCTATAGAGATCACTAAGTTCTATAAAATTCGCAAGGGCTACGTGCGTAGCAGCATACCTCTTTGGAATATCGCCTACAAGAAGCAGGAAAATTAGACAGCAAGGTCGAGGATAGGGAAAAGTGGAGGAAAAAAATAAAGAACTAACCTCACCTCATTATGAGATGTTTATAGCCACGAGGAAAGATAGAAAACAAAATAATTCCCATTAATAAACTCTTTCCTCTGTCATCGCAAGGCACCCCGCACCCGTCCCTGCAGTAGGTCATTAATAAACTGCTAATAAACATACCAAGACAAAAACATTCCTATACAATACATCTAATTGTTCATATCAACAGTAGCATAGTACAAGTTGTTCTACCACTTTAACTGGTGATTCATTCTTTCAATCTTGTAAATTGATTTGAACTTGAATCTTCTGATATAATTGACATCAATAAATGGTATGCACTTGTATGCCATGCACTGTATTATGATCAATTGGAGACGCTTTTGTAAATCTAACATTGTTTTTAATGGACACTTTAGGTGGTAATCAATGTGGTTCTTTTTTTTTCTTCTTTATGTCAGAACTTTGTAATTTCTTGACTAATTTGAGAATATTTGGCTTGAAAAAGTATACTTCCAAGTTTGGCCCGGTTTTTCTGTCAATCATCCTTGTACCTTAGATAAAAGAAGGAAAACTTGATATTAAACCCTATACCAATTCTTCTGGCCAGCCTGGTATTGGTAGGCCAAGTATCCCTCCGTCACTGGAGGAGGCCCGTCCCTGCAGTGGGACATTAATGGGTTGTTATGATGATGATGATCCGAGTACCTAAGTATTAAAATCAGTATCAGGGTGTTTCTTCGAAATTCGATTCTTTGTCTAATTCATATAGGCAAATTAATTTTTCACATTTTGGCTTATAAAACATGTTTTTGTCAAAGATGATAACCTAATATACAATGTCTGAAAAAGGCACACTTTTTTATGAAAAGGTTTTCGAGATAATTAACTTAAAATTTTTAGAGGTCATATAAATCAGAATTAGGAACAAAAATGAATATTCTATTTAGAAAAATCAGTCATTTATTTATTAAAATCACATTTAATAATCACAATGATTATCACCACACCTAAATCTAGTTATTAGGAGCATTGATAACTTACAATATCAATCATTATTCGTGCCGCCAATGCATCATTTTATTAACAATATGTGTGAAATTCTGATTATATTATATTATATTATAGTATTTTTACCGTATGAATCAGGCACATATAAATCAAAATTTTGCCTCTTAACATCGGTAAATCACTACACGTATACAATTAAGGATTACTATTTATACATAGGTTTTAAGTCCCCAATTGACTTATATTTCCAGCAGATTCAAGTTTAAAAAACATTTAAGTTAATTATAACAGCCAACATAGTAATCAGAAACACAGGTGAACCAAAGTAAGATGAATCAGATATTTACATTTATATCTCTGCAATAACATGAACCAGCCACATGTAACGTTGTGACCACGTCAGCACAGCCCCTGGCTACCACCAGCACTAGAAGAGATCTCCTGATGTTTCGTACTTAGCTAGGTACGTTCGAGTAAAGCGCGCGAATATGAATCAGACTTTTGTGCCGGACACTCACTATTAATTTTTTCATTAAAAAACTCGTGAATATTAGTACCATTTTTTTTTTGTGTAAAGAAACAACTAGTATTCTATAGTAATATTTATAGCGCAGATCGATTCGTAAATAAGAAAAAATGTTACTGTTACTAATATTCAAGAAACTGGGTTACGGACACACCATATTAATCAGAAGAACGCTTTTTAATATTTTTTTTCTAATATATAAAAAACTATTATAAAAAAAAAATAACGTGTGCAAGATAAGTAACTGTCTATACTATGTTTTAAAAATAATTGCAGTTTGGTTGGTCTGTTAGTCACGAAGAAAAACCTCCAGACATCGAAAATGTAGGGCTCGAAGAATCACCCATCAACGCTCAGGTCGATAATTCGAAATTGGTTTTGGTCAAGTTTTCATAATAATGAATGACACGGACAAAATTCACGATTTTTATCAAGTTCAATGCGATCAAATTGCCGAGAAAAATTGTACAAGTAGGTTTATTTAATGTATCATATGCATATTATTGTTTCACTTTGGCTGTATTTTGTAAACTTTAACCCGTCTGGTTTTTACAAGCCAGATAAATACATAACAAGACCGTATCAAAAAATCTAAACAGACACTTTGCACGCAGGGAATTGTACGTAGGTAAACTTACAAACACCTTTGCCCATTACCCTTTTGGGCATTACGTGGGTACCCTGTGGACGAAACAGTACTATTTATAAGCAGTTTCTACGTGTTATACGAATAAAACTGAGAGAGTCAAATATTATTCGGGGACTAACTTCGCCTTCACTTATTATTCTTTTAGAACCTTACCCTAATAATTTAGTGGAGTATCAAAATCACTGAGCACGGATCTAAAAGGAAAATCACCAAAAAAAATGTATCCGTCAACTACCTAAAAGGATCCTTATTAATATATGGATAGAACCTATCTATAAAAGTAATATAATATGGGCGTGTCGCGATAATAAAATCAATAATCTGTTTCCTCTTTTATTTATGTTAATCATTAGAGCTTGCTTATTAGTGGTCACGCTTTTTTTAGGAGGGCAACCTGTTAGAGGCCGTCTACCCGTCGATCTGTTCTGCCATCAGCGGGTAGGTGTGATGAACTCCATAAAGTCTTTCAAATAAAATCCACGGCTTCTTCCACCTATTCGTCGGGGTTACAAGGAGCAGGTGCATTATCTGTGGACCCCATCAGTTCTGGCTCACGTAAGTGCAAGCCCCAAAGTTAATTAATGGTCACTCTAACATTGTCCCTTGCGTAATGGACTACAAGCTCTAAATGTAATTATGCTCTCGTACCGTAGGTATCGTAAAGTATCGAGATAGAGAGATATAAAACTCAAAACAATCATACTGTCATGCTTGACAGTTGTAGAGCCGCAGACAGTAGAATTACCTTTTGTCAGTAGTTCTCTAAAAGCCTAATATGATGATGAACTGCATTTACTTGGTTGATAACATGGATCATAACACTTCTAGTTTAATGACATAACGAGCCCTTCAACAAGACACTGGCAAAATATGTGACGTTTCACATGAGGCCATTCACGAAGAAGTCAAGTCAACTGTACAAAACAACTTTTTAATATTTAAAATTCGAATATAACTCGAGTTATTGAAAATTCTCAAGACTTGGTTTTATATTGTTTTGTTTAAAATATGGACAGTGCCTGTTGCGTTCGGTTGCATTGCTTTGTGTACCTCCTTTAAGCGTCCGATGAAAATGAATAAGCTTTTTCTCCACTTGAAAATAAAGAGATTCAAAATACGATTATTGGAAGTTGTTCGTTTCTTTTTAGGTTTAATTTTTTATAGAAATGTTGAGCATTTGTTATGATAACGTTGGATAAACAAACTTACCTACATTACTATCAATCAAGTAAGTATAGGACCTATACCTACTTATTACCAAACAATAATTCTCAAAATATAAGGAATCTAAATCTTTCGGTCAACTATGAAAACTTATGCTGAGATTAGTGGGGATCGATAAATGTATTTTCGTCTGAAATCGTATCATAGTAGATCGTTAAGTAAAATTTAGAATAGTTTATTTCAGAAATTACCCACACACGGTGGACTGACGACCTAGTTAACAATAACAAAAGTAAGGAAAGCATTAAACATGTAGTCGTTTACGGCAAAATCATAACTTGGCGAATTTGTACCATTTGCAAACATTTGCCTCGATACCTCAATAAAAGAAATAAATTAAAAAATCCTAATGTTTTCCTAACTCACCATGTACCTACGTAATAGGAAAAATTGGATGACAAGGCGGAAAAGTTTTTTTCGACCCTAAAAAAGTCCTTCCTGTCACTGATCCTTATATTACAAAAACGATTTTGCCTTTTTTTGCTTTCTTACGATTTATGATACCAATACCGTAGCTTTATTTAATTTATTTTTACTGTTCACTGATTTAAATTCGCTAGGCCTGCCTTTTTCGTCTTCGTTATGTCATAAAACGTATTTTATAATCTCATTACCGAGTCATTTTTAAAAAGGAATACATTTTCTCCGCACAGGAAGAATTTGAGGAAAACTGAAAACGCGAGAAAAATAGTAAAAGTAAATAAGTATAATGAGTTCTGAAGTAAAAAGAGTTTGTATAGCGTACGATAGAGGCGTACCATTTACACTAAAAAGTTTCAATGCATGTTTACGGGTCCCACAATACACCGTGATTTTATGACCGATATGGTGAGGAAACATGGTGACCTAGTAACAGTAGTAAATCAATGAAAAACTATAAATTTAATTTTATGTGAATTATGTCAGTAACAATTACTGTTTTTGTCGAGAACGTTAATTTTATGTCAAAGGAATTACGGGCAAAAAGTATCTAATTTCGTTCTATTAATGACGTCATTTGGCTTAAATGATGATGATGTTGAATGATATGGATTTTAGATATTATTACCAAAATGAACATCAAAAACCAGTGTATAAAAATATGTTTAACTATTAAAAAACATAGAGAAAGAAATAGACTGATAAAGTAACAAAACAATTTTATTCAGCCAGTAGACTTGTTTGTATTTGTAGAACACATTGCATTCTTATTTTAAACGATTCTCTTGCCGCCATTCGTCCTTACCGCGGGTTGTTTGTCGCCCCCCTGTCTGTAACGTCTGAGTGCGGCATCCACATTACATTCAGGCTTTTGCCGCTTAGCACTTAACTAAATTATGGAATTAGTGGAAAAAAACATGGTCGAATTTCGTTTGTATGAAAGACCAACGAAAGTCAACTAAATTATTATAAAAATCGATGGATATAGACAAATTGTTTTATTATTATGTTTATGTACACTTTGTGTATCAATGTTTATTTCGGTAAATCTATACATGCCTTATGACCCAGACGAACCTCGTCCAGTCATGGAAAGAAGCGTAATCTCTAGCCTATAGTAGAGTCCCCACACCGGGAAAGTAGACTAGTGTAGGGTCTTTTCTTGAGTCTTGTCGGCTTTTAAGACATATTTGGTTAGTTCATCGCTGTTTTTGTCTAATTAAATCTACGAGATGATGTGTGGCAGTTAAATTACCCAGACTATATTTATTTTATGGTTTTTTTTTACATGGTATCTTTATCTGGAAAATAAATCGCCCTTGAGATGTATCCAAGTTGAATTTTATATAATCACACACCAAAAAGTGGCGTTTTAATAAGACTCGTGTTCCCATGCAAGGACAGGTTGCATTGAATTACGGAAATGAATTCGTCCTTCTATTTGCTGGTCCGACAAACTACACACAACAACATAGTATTCATTGATTTCGGCTGTTGCGATATCCTTAGCACGTGTTGGTACGATGACAAGACATAGTCTCAAAGTAAAAGATGAATCATCATCATAATCATAACAGCCCATTAATGTCCCACTGCAGGGACGGGCCTCCTCCCGTGACGGAGGGATACTTGGCCTACTAATACCACGCTGGCCAGACGGATTGGTATAGGGTTTAATTTCAAGTTTTCCTTCTTTTTATTTCATAAAGATGAATCATACTGACTTTTAATCCATTATGTTCCGATTCGACCTTTCTAAGAAAACAAACCCATTACGATAGTAATCGGCTTACTAAGGTAATCGTAAGTATACCAAAGTAATGCCCTACTTTGGTCGGAGGGTCTCAGTTCTTATTACTTTTTTCTTCTTAAGGTGACAGTTGTAAAACCTTTTTTCTTGTTAAAATCTGAAGAAAATTTGCTGAAGCTAATAAAAATGCAATACTTAGTTTTAGTCGTCTGATTAGCTTTCCACTCAACTGCTTGTCATCTCTTACCATAAAGATACTTTAAGTGTAGGTACATCAAAATATAATTTGGCAGAGTTATGATAACTTAAATGAATATATGATAAATTAAATTATCTGTATTTTTTAAATCAATATAGTCTATAAATATCAACTAGTTGAAAGGGAGAGTAAAAATCACTTCTTAATCTACATTTTCAAAAAAATTTATAGCGATTACACCGACATGTAATACAGAAAGTACGTAATAAAATAATGTAACTACGCGTAAAAGTTTAAAGGATATAAATTAATTGGTAATGTGTTACAACTTACCTAAATTATTATATTTAACACCAAATAAAATCAATCATCCAAAACACTAACTCTAGCCACACCAAAATAAAGATTCAAAAATAGCTAAACCGTAATTTTTTTCAGAGGGGTAGTTAGATAACGTCACGGGTTACCTCCCTCCAGCCTCCACGGCTAGGGGTCGTAACCTTTAACATCCCTACGTCCTTCTTCAAAACAAATCAAACACTAATCAATATTTAACTATCACATTAAAATAACAAAAAATATTATACTTACACTATCTAAATTCACCAATTTCTTCTCACAAAGACTTCAATTAAACAGAGTTCGCCAATTTTAAACGTCCCTTTACAGCCTAACTTAAATAAAATAAAATAATCAACACGGTTAACAAAACAAACTACGTTTTATTATGTGCATCACACGATTTCACGACACCTCGCAAATGTTACTTAATCATTCCAACACATGAAACTGTTTTACCGGTTGAAAATTCGCGGGAAGTATGTCGTACCCTCGCCGCGGCTTTCAGAGGACTGATTCGAGCCTACGGGAAAATATCAAGCCTCAACCGGGATTCTAATGAAAATACACGTTGTAGGTAAAACTGTGGAATGCTTGCTTACTCACTTGCTGTTATGACTAAGCTATGAGTCAGAGCGGGTTAGAGGCATTGATGTTAGTACGCCGTAGAGTTACAAGATGACGGCGAAGTTTTCCGATGTACGGCGGAGATGTACGAATGGTCGAACCGCTGAAAGCTCAATGAGCAACCATAATTCATTATGAAAAGGACATTTTCCACTTTCTTTTACCTCAGTTGTTAGATGTAAGGACTAAGTAAGAGCATCTTAAAACATTGTGAGAATGAGTATATTTAATTTAAATGTAAAGTGGATGGAGCTTTCTGGAATGAAATGTCATGTTATTTTTAATTTCTTGAATTGCTGTTTTTAAATGACACGGTGTCGTCGTCATGATTGCTGTATCCGGCAGCTGTACATGCTGTTGCGAGTTCGAACTCTATCTAAGATGTTTGCGCAGTCCACCAATATTTTGTGCCTAGAAATTCCTTGTGCCCGTTAAGTTGATGGCATATAAAAGGAAAAATGCTTCCAAGACTGCGTGTAGGTACTTTTTTAGAAACAAAATAGTAATTTAGTGTATTGTGTTATGCTCTATCTATTGGTTAATTGCTAATTCCGTTTCAAATATTGATATCTTTCCTATTAATGTCCTACCGTAGAGCGGGCCTTCTTTTTTAAAGGAGAGAAACATGATCTACTAATACCAGGCTGGCTAGACAGGTTGTTAAAGATTTCTGTTTTTGTTTTCGTAGAGCAATATTTATACGCCGCCCACTTCATTGGGCGGCGAAAAAGACGCGTCCCTTTTTTAAACATATTTCATTACTGCTCCACTGCTATTATTCATAGCGTGATACTATATAGCCTATGACACTGCCCGATAAATGGACTATTCAACACAGAAACAATTTTTAAAATCGGTTCATTAGATCCAGAGACAAACAAACACACAAACTTTACCTCTTTATAATAATAGTATAGATGACATTGCTTAATAGGTAAGTCATCCATTAAAATATTTGAATTAAAGCCGGAATAAAACCCGAGACCTGTATGGACTAACTAAGTATAACTATTACGCTACAAAGATCGGCCTACGTGTTAACTCGAAAAATCTATCATAACACCTTGTATGCAACCGATTTTGCTACAAAAAGTTCCTAAAGAGTAGGTACCTAACTATGTCGACCTCTTTACGAAGTAGCTACTAGCCAGTAACATCAGCCGAGGTCATAGTCTAGTTGACTGACCGCAAGGTCCGCCAATGACATGTGATATTATGGCCGTTTCCATGCTTCAAACCTAAGCCTTGTTCACATTGTTGCCAAAAGTAAATAATAATCTTTGTGAAAATATTATGTTTTGCGTTGTGAAGTGCCTTATATGTTTCATCATAACAGCCCATTCATGTCCCACTGCAGGGACGGGCCTCCATCCGTAACGGGATACTTAGCCTACTGATAGCACGCTGGCCAGACGGATTAGTATAGGGTTTATTTTTAAGTTTTCCTTCTTTTTATTTCGTATAGTTAATATTCACGGATAGTCTCTTAGTCGGTTTTTACGACACCCATGGGATGAATTGGGGTGGTGACATATTGTATTCTTACTCCGTCACCACACGGATCTTCATATGTTAATTGTAAAATAAAGAAAACCAATTAAGTAAGTAATTTAATAAAAAATATTTGAAAAGTTCGGTAAATGTATCGAAAGGAAACCGGTGACGAATGAAAAATACACTGTACCACCACCACACCTTGGGTGTTATAAAAGCTGACTCTAAATCTTCACTGAATGTGTTAAAACAAATTTTGTTTTAACACATTCAGTGAAGATTTAGAGTAAAATTACGTAGGCTAATTTCATTTATTAAAAATAAAGGAATTCATGAGGCACTATCCTTAATTGCCGTTTACGACAATTAAGGATAGTGCCAGATAAAAAACTTGCCGATACCTATTAAAACACTTAGTATCGTCTAATCCTTCCTTATTCCAGTATCTATTATTGTAAACTGTCTGGAAACTATAGAATCACGATCGTATGGATTAAAACTTCATCCATTGCAATCTGTACAAAGCAGATCAAGTTCTAATCCTCTTCGTCTATCGGAGAACACGTTGCCGTCAACAAGAATTTATCTCTATAAGCAAGTTTATAACAATAAACAAGAAAATTATCTTTTGTTTTCTAAAAAGTATACTTACTAAACTTTACGTTTAACGTTCGAAAAATGATTTTAGTATGTACCCATATTGTAATGACGGAACAATGAACTCTAAAGACAACATCGCAATTCATTTAATGAGAGTCATACTTAGTCAAGTTTTTGGAAAATGTTTTTCTGTCAATATATATTTATATAAATACTTTTTTATTAAGGTATGTTTGTAACAAAACGCAGGCATTTAGTGGCCTATTATTTAAAGGTATGCTCCCAAGTTCGTAACATATAGGTTTAGGAATTTGGTTTTTATCACAAACCATTTACCACAAATTAATCACGTAAATAAAAAATATGTACGTAAGTAAGTAATTTTCAACAGGTATTATAAGCTGTACCCAAGCTTTGGTCTTAGAGTCGTTTTTTTTTTTCATTACAAAATATAAGGTAAAATTGGGATCCTTAAAGTCATTCAGACAACTTAGGTTGTAGAGATTATGATTAGAAAAATAGGAGAGCTACTTATCTCGTAATTTATACCTAGTATCGATGTGCAAAAAAAAAAAGAAGCGAGCATGCATGCAAGGAGTGTGTCTCTATTGTTGTGAAGAGATGTATCTACCTATCACGATAGGTAAGTTAAATATGAAGTTTAATACTACAATGATGATTTCTACTTAGGTACATGTATGTAAGCATAACCTATTCAATTTCATCACCAAAAAATATTGGTATTATACACTCGAGAGCAAAAGTTCCGGGTCACTAGCATTTACTTCAATATCTTGAAAACGAAAAAAGCTATCGTATTGAAATAAATTGAACTTTATAGACAATTTAATGTTACTAAAATAAAATGCATTACATTTACTACTAACCATTTATTTTATTATGTTTAAAAGGACAAATTAAAAATGGCGTCATTTTGCTTGTAAAACCAAAACTGAAAATATTGAATTTTTTATATTTACAAGTAGTTTTAACACGGTTTAGTACTTGGTATTACCCCCACGTGCTGTCTGGACTGCTGCAATGCGATTTGGCATGCTGTACACCAAGTTTCTGAAACACTGTTGGGGAATGTTCTCCCATTCCTCTACCAATGCATGTTTCAAGTCACTAAGCGTAATTAAAGGAGGATCTTGTTGTCTTACCCGTCGTCCGAGCTCGTCCCAGGCGTGCTCGATTGGGTTGAGGTCGGGGCTACGTGCTGGCCACACCATGGGACGAATATTCACCTCATCAAGGTAGTCTTGCACTACACGAGCAGTGTGGGGACGGGCGTTATCCTGCATAAAGATGGCATTCTCACCAAGTCTTGCCATAAATGGACCGACGTGCTCGTTGAGGATTTCATCCACGTATCTTACGCCATTAAGAGTACCGTTTTCGATCAGTACAAGCTCTGTTCGGCTTTCCGCAGAAATTCCAGCCCACACGAGTACCGAACCACCACCGTATGACACCTTTTCTTCAATACAGGCTTGCATAAATCTTTCTCCTGGTCTTCTGTACACCTTTGCCCTTCCGTCGTGTGTATACAGCATAAATTTTGATTCGTCCGAGAATATGACATTTGACCAATTTTCAATCGTCCAATTCGAGTGTTCTCGTGCATAAATTCGTCTTGCTATACGATGGTGTCTCTCGAGTTTCGGACCATTTGCGGGTCTAAATGGTTTCAAATTACCTTCAGCAAGTCGCCGTCTTACAGTCCAAGCAGAAGGGCTGCTTCCACCAAGTCCTAAAAAATGATGAGTCAGTGCTGTTCCCGTAAGAAACCGATTTCGTAGCATAGAGTTCACTAAATCTCGATCTTCCCGTGCCGTCGTACACCTGGGTCTGCCTGTTGTTGGTCTGCGTAGGTTCAAACCAGTTTCTAGAAACCGCTGGCGAACACGCTGAACTGTAGTCAACGATACACCGACTATTCTTGCTGTTTCTCGCTGACTGCTCCCATTTTCCAGGATCGTGAGGATTCTCGTACATTCCTCAGGTGTGAGTGACATAATTACCACTTTAATGATGACTATTGGATACCTGGATGACTCCTTATAAATACATTTTATGACAGAACAAAAACAAAAGCAAAAACAGTAGTGAAAATTAGAAGTTCAGATTTTAAAAAAATGGATCTTTTTTTTTATAACTTTTTTAATGCCATTACTTACCGCCAATCAATAAGTTTTATATGTTTAATGAAAGATTATTAAATTGTCTATAAAGTTCAATTTATTTCAATACGATAGCTTTATTCGTTTTCAAGATATTGAAGTAAATGCTAGTGACCCGGAACTTTTGCTCTCGAGTTTACTTCACAAAATATTCCCATAATTATTTTGTTTTGCAATAATTTTAAAGGCTGAAAATTCTTCCGGGGAATTTGTAATATTCACCTGTAGCGGCGCGGTACCAACATCCTGTATAAACTCGATGTTATTCCGCCGATATAAGCCTTGCCAACTAGGCTCTCCAAGCTCTTGGCACGATATTCCGATTTGTTCATTGTCTGGTAGGTACCTACCTATTCAGATATTGGATTTCTCGTAGGTAGGTACCTACTTCATTTATTAAGCTCTGGCATTAAGTGCATCTAGTAGTAGACTTCAATGTTGCAATTAATAAAGCAATATTTAATTGAAACCACTGTCAGTTTTTATTATAAATAAGTGACGGAGAGAAAATGGAAGTTAAATCAATTTTTGAAAATTTGTTGCTATAGTTTTTGTACCACAGCGGTAATACCCGCTGTTTCCAACTACCAACCAATTTCAAAAAAATATTTTAGTATCATTCTCTCTCCATTACAGATAAATAATAAAAACTGATAGTGGTTTAAATCCGGTAAAAATTTAGGCAGCTCTTGAAATGTTGCTGAATCCCCTTAGGTATTAAGTAGCTTTATGCATAAATCAAAATGATCTTTAATTACTACAATAATGGTTTTACAATGAGTAGGTACCTAGGTAGGTCTTTTCTGAGCATAAGTAAAATTGGGCGTCGACCCCATATATTCTTATCCATTCCGGAGAGATTGTTTAGTGTTTTAATTACTTACATCATCTAAATTACGTTTTCTCAAAGGCCTTTGATTTATTACTGTAGGTAAGTTGACGAAGTGACGAAGTTTTGGTAAGTAACTTTTTTTTTGTTTGTGGCACACACCTGCTTAGTAATTACAGTTCAAAAGTTTGTTAATGGAAATACTTTACCTGCTGTTGTAATGTTGTTTATAAAATTCAGGTAGTAAAATAATTACAATTTCTTACACGTCACACTCTTAAACCTTTGAAATAATGCAATGAAAAAGTATAAGTAAATAAATAAATAAGTAATCCTCACACATTGTCACCTAGTCCCAAACTAAGCAAAGCTTGAACTATGGGTACTAGACAACGGATACTTAAACATAATTAAAATCCTTTTTTTGTTTTTTGTAAAAACATACATACTTATTATACATAGAAAACACTCAGACCAATGCAACAATCATGCACACAAAGATTTGCATTGAGCGGGATTCGAACACGAGACCTCTGCGTAGCAGCCATGTAATATACCGACTGCGCCACAGAGGTCGTCAATAACTTAATCGTTTGCAAGATTTACGGATGGCTTTACTGGACAATGTAATCACTGTAGGTACTTTAATATTGCCGGGAGCCTCCAAAAGAAGCATAGATAACTCACTGCACAATACAACACGTATCCTTTCTGTTGTCGCCAATAAATTATCTTTATAAATGTTGGTCCTGGCTATATTTATAAAACCACGGCGTTATCCGTAGTAGTTAGTGATTTACCTACTAAACAAGCAATGTAAAACACATAATGTGGAGAGGAAAAGGATAGGTTATTACATTATGGATAATGTTAATAACCTAACAACGTCCTCTAACCTGCAAATAATTTCCAAAACTGCTTTCTCATTATATAATATATGTTAAGTAAGTTTTCTAAATTCCTACATTGTATTATGTACAGTCAACCCCAAAAGTCCCTGAACACATTATAAATTCCAAAGCTGCTGAACACTAAAAATGTCATAGGTCAGTGACGCAACAAGAGTAAGCTTTACATACGAAACGACCACAACACGCTGAACACGGTTATTCCAGAAGTAGCTAAACCCTAGTATTTTTAAAAGTAACTGAACACTATAGTGTTCTAAAAGTAGCTAGCAGTTTTGGAATTTAAAATGTGTTCAGCGACTTTTGGGGTCGACTGTATCTATTAAGAAAACGAACTATGACCCTGGAAAATAGATTCTTAATTGAAACAATGAATTTATATAATTATCGTATATTTAACTGTCATACATAAATCAATCATTTGTAAAAATATAATGATTTAATATTAATTAGATAGTTCACAAAATCGTAACATAAAGACGAAAAGGCTTCTTGTAAAAATAGTAGGCACTTATTATAATTATCAGAAAAGAAGAAAGACAATGGATAAAATTGATAATCGAGGCGGGAATCAAACCCGCGTCTCCGGACTAGTAGCGTCCAACGCCATGACCTCTAGGCCACCCGAGTACCCGTCTCGACTATCAAATTTTACCATTGCTTTATACGGCGCCGGGCCGCAAATTAGAACTCAACTGTACAACGCCATCTAGGCGCGACAGCCGCAAACTGTTACTTAATGTTTACGTAATGGTAATAATAATCAATTTTATCCAATGTCTTTCTTCTTTTCGGATTTTTCTATTTATACCTAAGCTTTGTAGATAAAAAAAATTATATAATTATCAGATCTAAAACCGCTGGGAACATTTTTTTAAAGACACATACATAAAAGTACCTAAGTTCTGCAATTAAAAACAAGAAGCTTTTCAATTGTTTTATAATCCCTTTCATAACTTATTTCGTGTAGTACTTACTAAAAGGCTGCTGTTCACAGCCACATAGGTAGGTAGCTCATTACTGACCATCTAAATAACAGACCCATACTAATTATAGAGCGCTCGAAAACATTGGTACTTTTGAATACTGTTACAATTAGTAAATACATAACAATAACTTTAACTGTTATTTCGGTTAACACGTTTATAGCAACAAACAAGAGTGTCTATTGTTTGAAATAACTTCATAATTTATGAAATATAAATTTGCTTTATTACCAGAAATGACCATTAAGGTTTTTTCATGGAAGTACCTATACAACCTACTTACTATAAGAACAGTGCAAAAGGACTGGTTAGCTAGTTTCAGTACCTTAGACGAGTCTCTTTTAATTTAGCCGCGTCGTGCCGTACGGCTGCCGTGCGTTTTTCGAACGGCAAAAGCAACGTTCGTTTGTTTTTATACAAATCAGTGTCGAGCGGCAGGCGTACGGCAAGATTTGTATGAAAACAAACGAACGTTGCTTTTGCCGTTCGAAAAACGCACGGCAGCCATAGCCAAATTTCGCCAGGCAGAGAAGAGAACATAGAGGTTAATCAACAAGGTTTTTTTTGGTGGACTTCTTACATACAAATATAATCTTTATATTGAAATTACCTATTAGGATATTCTTTTTTATTATTTATTTTATTTATTTATTTATAACGACATTACTATAAGATTTAAGTGAATATTTTATTAGGTAGACTACACATTTTATTACACACATAATATTTTTTTAATTAAGTACATATTATCAATATTTTTTTGTAGAGTTCTCTTGATATAAAAATTGTTTATTCAATTACCTAAAATTCCTATAATTAATGAATAAAGCAATTGTCTTAGTCTATATTAAAATGAAATCGTAACAAGTAGATATACAATCGAAAATGATAATATTATATTACATAAATGCGTCCGTGTGGTGACGGAGTAAGAATACAATATTTCACCACCTTCTTCATGGGTGTCGTAAAAATGGACTAAGGGACTATCCTTAATTATTATCTATATGAAATAAAAAAATGGAAAACTTGAAATTTTACCCTATACCAATATGTCTGTCCCGCCTGGTATTAGTAGGCCAACTATCCCTGAGGAGGCCTGTCCCTGCAGTGGGGCATTAATCCACTGTTATGATATAAATGCAACATCCCATGACAGCAGTATGCGCTAAAGTTGCTGTATTACAGAATTTATGTGCCTTGTTATACTAGTAATTACAAAAGACAATATTATTACATAGATACACAAGGGAAAGACTTATAATGAAGTCTTTAAAACAGAAATGTATTTATTTATTAGTGTTTTTATTTTAAAATTAAATTCATAGCAACTTATTGTCACAAAATCTGTACCTATGTCTACTTTGTGTTGTATACCTCATACGCTTCTGGAGGGAGGTAGGCTGGCTGGAATGACAAGTGCCCTCACGTACAATGGTCCACCTCAAGGACTAAGTGCGGAAACCGACCCCCAAATAACTTAGAACTTAGAAATGCCTAAACAAGATTAGATACCTCTACTTTGTGTTAATGTTATATAAAAATTGATTTATTTACTACATACTACCTATACTATAACACTACAGTTAACCTATCTGTTTTGGACGGATCATGTAAAATGTTATACTAGGACGGTTTTTGTTTACAAATGCAGTCATTTAGCACACACATAACTTACATTGAGGTAGGTGGAATGTCATGGAATTAGCAGACTCAAAGTCCATCTGGGCTCAACATAATTATTTGTAGCATGCATAAATAAAAATGCATTGCATGAGATTCAAAACTATTGATGAAATAATTATAAAAAGCCAGTAGTAGTATTCAATTATTCATTGAACTACTATCAGTACTGACTGTCAGTTGTTATTTAAACTATGACCACCAGCATGTAACACCTTCATGCCAAGTCTTTTAAATTACTAGCTTTATTTACTATACATTCCTTTGAAGAGTACCTAAGTAATATTTGTTATGCAAAAGTTTTCTTGTCAATGTAATGTGTGTATGCTAAATTAGATTTTAAGTGTTACTATTAAGGCACAAAATACTTAACTTTACAATGCTCCTATACAACTCTATGCAAATAAAATAAAACTACTACTGTGCCTCCTAAAAGTGATAATGATGTTTTTATGTTTGAAGAACTGTTGCATTCATCTGCAGAACAGTAACATTCTTCCCAGTAAACACCGTTTTCATATACACCCCAATTGCAGACACCGGTGACTCCTGTTTCTGCTACGGACGCACATCTTCTTATAACTTGCCTCCACCTGCCATCCCCTGGAATTAGAAAAATAAACGCTCAAGTATCTTTACAGCACCATAATCAACATTTATTATTTATTAGGTTTTAGTATTTAACATGATACAGTAAAATGAGTAAAAAGTAACTGCATGAAATGGGAATTTAAGGACAATAAGACAAAGACAAAGACATTCATTGCAAAAAACTGTGTACATATAGGTATAACAGAGTAGGTAATGTGTGGAATCAACAGTCTGCCTGAACAAGCATTGCAAGACTTCAAAACTAACAATATTATAAAAGGTAAACAGTAAACTAGAATTTTTCATTGAAGTATTCATTCATATCATAAAAAACCTTTGATATTAACCACTCTTTTTTAAATGTTTTTAAATGGAATTATTTCTTTAATTTTTT
Organism: Schrankia costaestrigalis; assembly: GCA_905475405.1. Classification (NCBI taxonomy): domain Eukaryota; kingdom Metazoa; phylum Arthropoda; class Insecta; order Lepidoptera; family Erebidae; genus Schrankia; species Schrankia costaestrigalis. The sequence continues at coordinate 7,272,522 of FR997843.1, read as the reverse complement.
TTAATATTAATTGGTAAATGATTAAATACTTAAAGCACAGTCCTTCCTGTAAAAACATCCTTATGTTTTTACAAAGTAAGAGCATTGCAAATAGTTTAGTTGAGCTAAATTATTCAATAAAATTAGATACACCAACTCTTTTTGTGTTGTAGTACTGGGTCTTTCCGCCAATGGCAAAATAACTGGTAACTATTTAAGCGGTTTAAATATTTAAGAATCTTAAGTACTGTCTTACTAATGATTATTATAACTATTGGTAACCTCATAGGTCAACAATAGCCCAAAAAAAACATTTTGTTGTTTCGCAGACGCTAAATGCGGTGTAACAAACTGTGTTTTCGGCTATAAAATTTTTTTTAATAGAAAATTTACTGATAAATCGTCAAATTTTATAATATTTTTGGATTCTTTAGACCTTTGCCAATATCCGTATATAAAAATTACATCATTATATTATTTACACAAATGTACTTTTGCTTGTAATATAAAAGGATATCGAAAATCGGTCCTTACCAAATTCACTATAAAATGTTTGTTAGTATGTTCTGAACGCACCATTACGGGATCTTGGATGACGTGTCGCGAGGTGCTCTCTGCCAGCTCCCTGTCTATCGTCGTGAAATGTGGTTGTGACTCGAATTAAGCGGTGGGCAGAGGTTCTTTCTCAAATATATAAAAAGTGTCCTCTCCATCAAGGCTTTATTATTAAGGTAAGTAAATACTTTATTTTGTTAATTCCTATGGAAAGTTATATATAGAGGTGCAATTAATCTCGGCATAGTGATTGAAATCAATTAAGTCGTAATTAAGTTAAGTTATAATAGAAAATGTTCTCAATGTCCTTACCACTACTGTCCTTACCGTGTCAATTTGCGGGGTACGGTAAGGACATTAAGGTGACGGTAATGACTTACTTTAGGCAAGCTTTTTTTTCCTGCTCAATAGCATATTTTATACGTATGTAATATGCCTTTTCAACTAATTTATAAAATTAATTTAAAATAATAATACTCTTTGACATCGACGCGCAAACGAATGCCACGGCACTTGTACATAATTCTGGCTTTTTCTCTTTGTTCTTGTTCATGATTCTAGACAGTACTAGATCAGTGGTATGTGCTTCGATGTCAATGAAATTCTCCCTATCGTTGTCATGCTGTCCCTGCTATTGTTTTCTTTTAAATAGCATGTTTCTTTACAATCAAACACAAAAATGCCGAAGATGTGTTCATCAGCTAGCAAAGAAAGAAAGAAGGATAGTAATGCGAAACGATATGAAATAAAAAATTGAAAAACATTACAGAAATGACAGAGAGAGAAAAAAGAGTGAAAAGGAAGCAATGGAGAATTAATTTTTATTCACTACTAGTACTAGATCTATACTCAGTAGTAAGAGATCAATTATTAAAGTGTCTTAAAATTCGGATATTATAGTAATCGATCTCTTAAAGTTCGGATATTATAGTTATCGATTTTTTTATCCCAACCCTACTATTATTCAATTTTTTTTATACAAAAACATCGCAATATGACTATATCGAACCTGGTGGAAAGCGCGAGTACAGTCCACAAATTAAGCCAACGGTTAGAAGTCTAAAAATAACTTCAATCCGTCGTCATCATCTTGCCGGTTTGGCCAAATGCTTCTTCACACTGCGTTTGAAGGACCCAATATCATACGATGGAGGAAATACGTGAGCCGGAAGCTGGTTCCACAACTTAATGGTTTGGCATAGGAAGGAATTCCCGAACCTTTTGGTGCGATCCGATATCCGACAGACCGTTTGAGTATGACATCGCAAACCGGCACGAGTGGTCCTATTATGAAAAGGGGACGGAGGAACAAGATCGAATAACTCTTCAGAGCACTCTCCATGGTACACACTAAGAGACGAGATATCTCTGCGAAGCTGTAAACGCGTGCTCCGTGACCTGGGTGTCATCAACTATGCGGAACGCATGTCGCTGCAGTCGGTCTAGGGCTTCCACGAGATACTTGGCAGAGCCATCCCAAAGATGCGAACAGTACTTCATGCTGCTCCGAACCTGCGTTTTGTAGAGCAGGTACCGCTGCTCCGGAGTGAAGTATCGCTGCACCCTGTTCAGGATGCCAAGTTTACGTGAAACTGTAGTGATTACTCCTTCGACATAGTCACGATTGTTTAGATCATGTCTAAGGTTCATCCCTAAGATGTTTAAGTTAGTCTGCAGCGACAGCCTAGTGCCCTGAAGAGAGGGTAGTAGTAGAAAGGGGGACTTTTTAGTGCTAAACGCGCAAACCTGTTTTTTCGGCGTTGAACTCAACTAAATTTTGGGAACCCCACACTGAGATTTGCTCAAGGGCCCTATTGAGCTCATCGACAAGATGTTCCCTGTTCCTCTTGAGGTCTTCCCGGTTGCTCGAGGTCTGCATATGATAGAACAGATGAAAGCAAATCATTGATATGCAGAAGGAAAAGAGTGGGTGACAGCACGGAGCCTTGTGGCACACCGGCATTGACTGACACGAACTTTAACATGCCTCCTTCGACTAGAACACGTATTTTTCGCTCATGCAGAAAGCCGGAGATCCACTCACAGAGATGGTTGGGAAGACCATAAGCCGCAAGCTTGCAAAGGAGATCATGGTGCCAGACCCGATCGAAAGCCTTGCCGATATCCAGACTTATCGCCAAAGCCTCGCCCTGCTTGTCGATAGCGTCACCCCAGAGGTGCAATTTGTCAGAACTGTCAAACGCTACCTTTGAGATTTGATGAACAATAAGTAAAGTTGATTACGTAAACTTGTTGTTTTATTTCTATTTCCATGTTGTCATTTTATCAGGGGCAATAAAATACTATACAAACTATACATTTCTCTATAATATCTATCTGGCTTGCACGGGTCTTCTATTATTATATAATATCTTCTATCTTTTTTTTTGGGTACTCAGATGATAACGAGCATCCATAATAGGGAATATAACTGCACTATTCTGACGCCAGAGTGCGGCACTAGCACAAAACGTAAACAAAGGTTTGACAAGTGATGCGAAGAGTAAATAAATAACTAAATTCTATAAATGGCAAAAAATTTGCTGTAAGTTAAACCACAAAATAAAACTTTATTTGAGTTTCGCAGAGTGGTTACAGTAAGAGTTCTCAAGTAACATAATTACATTGGGCGCCATGACAGTTTGTTTATGTGCTAGTGACTCCCTCTGCGCAAAGCTTTGCGTAATCTTCCATACTAAAATTGTTTCGTTAACAACGGTCATTACCGTGTTAAGTATGTCCTCACCGTTCACTCAATAACTTATATTTTGTAGACATTAAAAATAAATATATGAGTGATAACAACTTATTTGTGGATTTTCTACTAATTGCAGTTATCTTATCTTAACAATTAAATAATTTTGTCCTTACCGGGATTTTTGAGTCCCTACCATTTTTTTAAACGTTAATTAACACCGATACGTTTGACATAATTAGTGTAAACGCAAAGTATAATATTTGTGATGACTGTGGCAATGCATTACACTTATTTAAAAAAAAATATCTGACATTTTTTTCGGATCCGTCGAAAAGCGTGATTTGGCGGAAATACCCTACTAAATCAGGGCTCACTAAATACCAAAGGTTTGTTTAACAGGTAGAGAAGACAAAGTAATTGCAATTAGAATTTACATAATTGCCCCAAAAATTAATGCTATGATTCTAAAGGCACAATTAATATTTAAGTCTTTGCTCTTCTATTTTACATTAAACCTCCTATCCTAATATAACATTAAACTAACATTGTTACAAGAGGTGGATATTTGATGGCCAGGTAAACAATAATTTAAGGTTTAGCAAAAAGAGATAAATTCTACCATAAGAGTTGCTCCAAAATCAAAATTCAATGCTCTCCACCACATTTCGGTAAGTTTTTCATACATAAAATTACCATGTAAAATATTGTCCGTAATAAATTATAATAAATATCAAGTAACATTGAAGACCGGGTGTACAAAACTGATTAGGTAAACAAAATTCAAAGGCAATTAGTTTACAACTTACAAATAAATCCTTTAGGGCCTTGTTGAGTTAATTTCATACAGAAGGATCCCGGCATGTGAGATTCATCGCTGAAGCATTCTACTGCTATGTGACTTTCTTTGTCGAACTTCTTGTAGGCGCCACAATTATCTTCTCCTTTGTTATCCTGTGATGACGCACATTGATAACACCTCACACATAACGCTGAAATAGTATAATTATTAATATACAATAGCTTGAACTAATATTTTAGCATACAAATAAAGTTTTAAAATGAACGTGTAAGCAACTTTTTCAAAGCGGCACAAACTTATCTGATTTGTACAATAAACGTGTTAAGGTTTAAGTGAAACTAAAACTTACCGACAGGTAATGCGCAGACTAATGAAATTAAGATACATTTGACTAACATTTTGTAAATATTCAGTTAAAAATATTCAAAAATTGTTTACAACTGATGTACACACCCAAACTCAACAAACATCACAAACTAAAATATGTTATGTCAAACTACAAACTAGACAAGCCTGTCAAGCATGAAGCTACACCATAATGTCAAACTTGCCACTAGTGTTGTTGACGTAAAATCTGAAGTATCGTTCTTGGTAAAGACGGTTTCTTATTTCTATTTTACTTTTGTGCTAACTAGAACACACAATAAAGTTGTAGCATAATATCCAATGCAATTGAAAGCAAAATTTGATATTTTTTTAAATTTAAATAATATTGTAGTATAAGTAAATGTAATGGTATTATTGGCTGCCTCTAGTAGCAGCAGGCTGGCTTGTAATTATTAATGTTTTTATTAATTTAACTTGACCGCGAAGCTTATTTAATTGAGAAAGGCATTTCCGTTTCCGCCTCTCACTTACTTTCATATATCTGTCTCTTTCTACTACGTCACTTCCACATGGCAGTGGTAGGGAGGCTCGTGTGACACGATCCTCCATTTTAAATCATTGCCGTCTTGTTTTCCGCCGCAATCGATTCTACCGATAACTAACAAGACAAAAGTTATAAAATTACCTTCCATTTTGAAAAATTAATTGAAAAATTTTATTTGTCTTATTATAATTTTATTTTAAAGTGAATATTCTACTGAAAAGTGAATAAATATTTAAAAAAGAATAAAAGGTGTAATTTTAAACAGTGAATAAATATTTTTTGTCATTTTTATTAAAAATAAACGGTATAAATTGTTAATTTTGATCATGGAATCAAATAATAAAAGTGTAGTGCCCGGAATTTCGTCGCCAAATTAGCTCGCTCGAAGAGTTCGAGTAGCTCAAGCTCAAGTCAATCGAGTAGCAGCAGCAGCTCCTCGTCTGCCGGAAGCAACTCGAAAGGAATGCGTAAGAAGAAAAGGAAAGGCAAGCATCACGCAAGCCGTAAGGTTAGTAAACTATCGAAAGTAGTTCGTAATCTTCGCAGACAATTAACTAACAAAAGCCATTCTTACGTAAACTCTAATTTAGACGACGCTATTTCTCTTTTGTCGGGCGTTAGCGAAGGATATTGTGAACATGAAAATTTCACAGCACCTGGTGATTCTGAATTTACATTAACCTTTGAAACTAAAATAAAGTACCCTGCTATGCCTAAGACTTCTGACTTCATTATTTAAATATGCTTTGTGACCTGCAGCATTTAAATAAAAGTGACTGGAATGAAATTAGATATTCAGAAACTCAAAAAATGTACAATCAATACACCGATTACACAAATATAGAAATAAATGAGGAAGTTAAGGCTTTTAACTCTCCGCGTCATCTTATGTATGCTGATAAAACTTTTGCAGCTTTAACTATGTGTGTAATAAAGCAAAGATAGTTGTTGCAAGAATCCCTTCAAGGTTTATTACTGTGGGCTAGGAACAGCAATTCGTTAAATTACGATACACTGTTTCAAAAAGTTAATGAATATCTTGCCACAGGTGACTTTAACAAATGCTCCTCAGACTTATTGCAGATAGTTTGTGGCCATCGTGCTGAAGTTATTCAGATGCGTAGTGATTTTACTATTAAACAGGCTAAAGATCCCCTTGTAAAGGCCAGTTTGAATAAAATTCCTCCGTCGTCGCCTTCAAACTTATTTAACGCGGAGCAATTCACTGTTGCTATAGAAAAAGCTGTTGGCGTAAGAAAATGTTTTTGGCCTCTACAAAAGGCTAAGACTTCCTCAGCCTCGCAGGCAGAGAGAAATAAGAAACGTGGCTCCTCGCAGGGGTCAAGACTATACAAAAAACCCTTGCAGGGTTTACCATATACTTACTGCTTCAGCTTGCCAGCACAATTATACTAATGCATATTGCGCTAGCAGTAACCCACCTCCGCAAGGTGGCTGTGAAATCGATGCTCCGCCGCCACAAAGTGGCTGCATTGCACATTATCATGCTGCTCAGCACAAGCACAGTGCACCTAATAGCTTTCGTGGCCGCCCAAGCGATAGACATAACAACCAGGCAAGGTATAGCCGAAAAGCCGAGCATCATCGCCGCCACGACAGAATAATGACAAACGACGGAAGTATTGACTCCTTCAGAGCGGGCCGACTCCTACAGTTTCGAGATCGATGGGAACAAATGAATCCACCAAAATTCATTTTAAAAATGTTAACCGGGTATCGCATACTCTAATCTGCTGAAATGACATCTGTCATAAACAAGATGAGAGAGAAAGGAGTTCTACAGCGAGCTGTAGTTTTGCCAAGCTTCTGTCATCAATCTTTTTGGTTCCCAAAGGAGATAGCTCGAGTCGACCAATATTCAATTTAAAAGCACTGAATCGTTACATCAATACCAGCCCTTTCAAGCTCATTAATGTACATCGCATCCCCGATTTTATACATGTTTATGCAAAATAGACCTCTCACAGGCTTACTTTCACGTTCCTGTAGCTCGCAGCCACAGAAGGTTTCTTCGGCTCATTTATCGAAACGAGTTTCTAGAATTCACGTGCTTACCGTTTGGTCTAAGCACGGCACCAAAAACTTTTGCAACGATCACAAACTGGATAGCCCAAACTCTCAGACGACAATGGGTCAGAATAATAGTCTATCTCGACGACTTTCTTGTGGCTCATCAGTACAAGATCAATCTACAGAGACATGTGAACTTGGTGCTCAGGACTCTAGAGAGTTTAGGGTGGGTGATCAATTACCAAAAATCTATATTATTTTATTTTTTAGAATACAGAATTATTTGAGTACCTATACTGTAGTGAAAAGTAAAGCTCGAAAAGAAGAAAGACAATGGAAAAAATTGGAACTCTGTGGGCTATACGCGTCCAGCGCCATGACCACTAGGCCAACCGAGTAAACGTCTCGACTACCAAATTTAACCATTGCTTTATACGGCACCGGGCCGCAACTTAGAACTCAACTGTACAACGCCATCTAGGCGCGACAGCCGTAAACTTTCAATGTTGCAATTGAAGAGTATACTGTATACGTAATGGTTTTAGGTTTTTGTATTAAATTACATTATATATTTATTAGGTAAAAATTATAATGTAATTTAATAAAAGTAAAGTTGTTCTATTTTCGATGTTTCTGTTGGGAAAATATCTGGTTCGGTTTTCAAAAGATCGTAAGGAAAAACGTTTTCGGTTCTTGGTTTTAACTAATCACATCTCTGGCGTGTTGTGCTTCAATCATTTAAAAAAATTAACTAACTGTCAAAAAAGTTACTTGTTTGCATCATTGCATGCATTGCATATTTGCGGTATTTTATACTACTTTTGTTAAAAATTAATGATAAACAAATGAAAATGGTTATCAACATTAGATACATTTTGAGTATTTTCATTGTTCTAAACATTGTGCCTTACGGTAATTGTTGTTTTTAAGTCAATATTAATGGGCACGCCCAATTCTTTGTAATGAGCATTGTTTTTATAGTTTTCAGTATAAAATGTTGGAATTGCCGGTCGAGTAACGATCCTAAATGTGCTGATCCTTTCGACAACAGTACGGTGCCTATAACAGATTGCAAACAAGAAAAAGGCTTATCACATCTACCGGGAATTCGTCCTACCATGTGTCGCAAAATTAGACAAAAAGGTCCGTATAATTTGGTTAAAATAGCATTTAGTATATTAATCTCCCTTTTTAAATTCGGTCAATGTCTATTATAATATAATAGATATTGACCGAATAAAGACCGAACCGAAAGAAATATTATTTCTATGTGATTTATTTAAAGAATTATGTTTATAGTTCCTTGAGGTTGTTACAATTCATTCATACTCACTGACCACTCTAATAGGTGAAATTTAACTACTTATACCTTTTTCATTGTCTGTCTGCTACCATCAGAAATGATAAAGTTAAATCTTTACTCTATGCTGATATGTAAACTACATAAATCATAGTATTTGAGTATGTTTATCCGTTGTCTAGTACCCACAGTACAAGCTTTACTTAGTTTGGGAGTAGATGGCGTTGTGTGAATGTGTGAGGAATATTTATTTATTTATGTTTAACAATACATCCCCTAGGAACAAATTTTATTGCGTTAACTTTTGTTTATTCCTGTGATAATTTGTAAAGATACTTTGTTTATTTCTGCCCTATAACCAGACAATACTATTAAAATAAATGTTCTTATATCATAAAATAATAATCTGTTATTTTTTTTATATTCCAGTAAATGGAGAATGGCGATACTTCAGGGACTGTGCATACTTAGGTGAAGTAGGAATCCAAGGTGATGAGAGATTTTGCCTTATGAGAACTGGTACATACAATATATTTATAGAATACTGTACTTGTAATAGTAAAGATGGATGTAACTCTTCATCAATGTTTACTCCATTACCTTTATTATTTTTTGTATTGTCGTCAATAGTTCTCAAGATATTCTCATAATAGTTTATAAATATGACTTTTGGATATCTGCCTTAATGTGTGCATTAGGTTTTTTTACAAATTGCACATTTGTTTTTAAGATATTGAACATAATGAAACTACTTGAATCTAAAGACAGCATTACACATTTTTTAAATCTACACAAATACTTAATGTAAAATATTAAGCCATCTATAAATTTATTGTGTAACTTGTACTTACTGCAAAGAGTAGCAATAAATGCTTTACATACATGTAACAATAGTACAATAAATACATTAAATGCAAATATTATTAATTGAGATTGTAAAGTGAAATCCATATATGAAAATCATGGTCTCAGTGAAAATATTTGATAAGTAAATATTATACATTGGTATTTCATTTTAAGTTTACAATCTTTTGTATAGTCGACCATATAATTGCTTACCACCTTTAGAGTAAATGTTAGTTGTATATTATAAAACTATTGGGTTCAATATCGTACAACAAAAAAGTAACTAAAGCATGATGTTGTCATGTTGATATGTCAAAACATATCAGTTTGAATAATTGATCTTAATGAATTTGAATTATTATGGAATATTTTTTTAAAAGTGGTAAAGCAATGATATGGTTGACTATACCTTCTATCTAAATGATAAGAATGTGTATTCAATAGTATGTTTTTATGAAATAAGTCTATCAAATCAGTATTGGTATATCATTTACTATGCCAAACATTACATTTAAAACCTAATTGATAAATATTTTAGGTTCAAACTAGGCCATTTTGATTTAAATTGTATATCTTGATGTCCGAGTTAATTTTTGGCTATTGTATTAAACTTAGTTCCAATGAATCTCATCTAAATTACATTACCTTGGTACATGTTGTTGTTGAAGTATTCCACAACTAAGCCATTTTTAACGGACTTCTTGGTTGTCCTCTTAGGACCCAGCAGTAGGTTTTAACATGTAAGTAGCTGTAATGACTAGCAAACTCCAGTGATAGAGAACTAAGTGCCTTCTATGTCAGGTTAAGTGTTGGAAAGTAAGGCAAGCACAAGATCATAACCTACTGTGTAGGATTCTTGCATTGTTTGTTCAGCAGGTCTATAAAGAGAGGAATTACCCTCCAGGATACTGAACAAAAATAATGTATTTAGTTGTTGTGTGAAAATCTTTATGATGTACCCTTGCGATCTTAATCAAATGTATTGACGAGTGAGTTATTAGTGCCTTCTTTAACAGTCTGGTCTCAAACAGGTATTATATATTTTACTGTATGTATAATATAATTTCCTTAGAACTAAACATACTTTCGATTGCCTGTATCTTTGATTTGCTTAAAAGCAGTTTTCAATTTTTTATCGTATTGTATGTATGAACTGGATTACCTAACTCTGTATTAATTTTATTTTTTTATTTACCGAAAATAAAGTCTGTCTTGGTTATTATAGTTACGATAATGAGATTTAAAGTATTTTGGATAGGTAGAGCACGGAACATAGCAGACAGTGAAGGAGACCGCTAACGCGTTGTTAAACCTACATCTGGTCGTAAGTCCCGGACGCTGTTATGCAAGTGTTCCGTCTTCTAGCACGCGATGGACTCGGCACCCGCACGGAGAATCCATGGAATGCTAAGATTAAGTCTAATATGTGTAGCAGAGCTTAATTAAAGTACCAAGTAACAGAATAATGCTCTTAGATTGTTACTCTGACTATTGGTAAGCATGCAGTTGAGTCCATAAATAGAAACCACCATGCCAGTCACAATAGTTTTAGAAGATTTTGTTTAAAGTACTTCATACATGCTCCTGTACCTTAGTACATAGCAGTTTATGTACTACTAATAAATAAAGTATATCTTGTACCTTACTACACATATACCCCCTTACTCATAAACGCCTCTTAAATTTAATCAATGTTTAGCGAAATTTTTATTAGTAAAACCAACCTTATACATACCAAACAAAAACATAAGAATTTAAGCTAATCACTAAAATTAAACAGGCGTTTATGAGTAAGGGGGTTAGACGTCTTGCTTTAAACCATAATTGTAATGTTTTCTTTTAAATAGGTTTTAATGTTTCTGCCTAAACAAGCTGGAAGTAATTAAGTTAACGTTGAAACTAATAGGATTCGTGACATTGAAATTTATCTTTGGCACGCCATCAACAGCGTATTTATTTGTAAATTGCTAATGACCGAACCAAATACGAACTTTTTTTCATTAGAGTAACGAAAGGCTAAATTGATTTTGAAACTGTAGTCGTTTAATAATGTAGGTTTTTCGATTAACATTTTTTTCGCTAAAAGGACACGGTTTGTAAACGTAAATAGACTTTCGGTATAATAGATCTTGTGTAATTGACGTTTGATATTAATTAAAACTCTTTGGTGACATTTTAAAAACAAAAAAATAAGTCTTAATTGAAGGAATTAAATTATCGTTTTAACTGCGCACGCGCGCTAGAACAAACGAAAACAAAACCGTCGCATGCGCAAAGGCTATTTTCCAGGTAACAAACATTTTTGACATTTCCAAGATAGTAGGTATTTGTTTATTTTTCATATGGAAGAACTCTAGTAATATTACAGGTGTATTAGATAATTTAAAGACATACAGACAGGACTACTTTATAATAAATTCAGTGAATACTGAGTCACACAATCTTCGCAAGATTAACTCAAGATAATGTCGTGGAGTTCAATACTAATTGACCTTAAGTTCCTTCTATGCATCTATTATGTTCCCTATTTGTCACTAGTACAGAATTTAAAGAATGAAGGATATAATGGCATGCTGTCCGTAAAATTAACTACGACTTTGTTTTTTATTACAAACTATGATAAACTTGTTATTTGGAAACAAGATAACCAAGAATTATATATACCTACCTAAATTTACTTGTTTTTATATAGCCTAAGTTCTTGGGTTGACGAGTGTTTCAGTTGTGCGAAAATAATAATTAATGAATCCATTCAGCCATCTGGTAGACTCTTATGTAATCTAGAAAGAACTTAGGTGAAGATCACTAGTAAAACATATTTAACTATCGGGCAAATATCTTAGGCGGGTCCTAAAGCCAGGTCTTACAATTTGTCAGTAGCTATTTTGAAAAATATTGAAGGAGTTCTAGCAACTTATTTGCTATAACAAATGTTTAATTAAGGTATTACTAGATTTAACTAGCGTTCTTTTGTAAACTATATTACTGTAGAGCTTTCAATCAAATATCTGCGCAAATTAGATAGAAAGCTAAAACTTAATGTGTTACACTGATGTAAAATGTTATCAAACGTAACTTTATTTTCTTGTGCAAGGAATAAATGTAACAATCCGTCCAGTACTTTTTGCGTAAAAGTCTGACATTTATGTAAATGTAGTATGTCACTCTTTTACGCAAAAATTTGAGGTGAATCAGACATCTCAAATTTTGTAACAGTAGCAGTTTTACTATTTTAAAATGTATGACTATTTCATTATGTATGAAAATCTAGCATGTATTGTGTGAAGAAAAACAGTGCCTAAGCTTAAGATTTTAATAATTTAGATTTTTAAGACTGAATCCCGTCCATTTACTGTATAAACAATCAATTTTATAATGTTGACACAAAATAAAATAATTTTTGTAAAATATATCTTTTGTATTATTTTATTTCTACTTATAAGATACCTAATAGTGAAATCCTGTAAGTATAAAAATAGTTAAAAATATTCCTAAGGATAATTGTTGTATTTTTATTAGTCGTTATCCAGTTTGCTTTCGATATAAGCAATCTGGTGCATTTTTATGGTGATGTTTTTATAGCATTGACTATTTCTCCCGCGTAGGTAAAGTTCCTAATCCAAGCTGTGGTAGACGATTATTGGTGCAACTATCAGGAACCTAGATGTTCTTTGTGTTTTTTAAATATCATGGACGTGAAATTTCTCATTGTTGAGAGAAAGATCGATGCAATTAATTAATAAATTAGCGCACTAAGTAGGTATAGTTTTTAACGTAATCAATTTATCAAGTTTGACAATAAGTAAAGTAGGTAATGACATAGTATAATCTTGTGGTCTAGGAAAACCACACATTAGCCTATAATCACACTTCATTTAACCGCGATTCCAGTACATAGTCGTTATATTTTCATTATCTATTGGATTAATATACTTATTTATTATGGTTTATAAATTATATTGGTTATTAATAAATTGTAACAAATAATATACTTACTTGTAAATGTAACAAATACTTAATATAGGTATTTGTAGACGCAAGTAGATGATTTGATGAATAATATAAGTTATTGCGGTTTCTCTACCACAAATAGTGGAAATTATTATACTATGGCAGTTGTAAAATATTTATATTACAAAATAATAATAAAATACCTACTTCTCACACATTGATACTAAGCCATGTACTCCTAAACTTAGCAGACCTTGTACTATGACTTGCTAAACAACGAATAAACTATATACCTACCAAGACCAGATCACCCAATAAAGAGAGCGACAAAATTTTGCATTGATCGGAATTGAACCCGACACCTTTGCGTAGCAGCCATAGACAATAATCACTATACCACAGAGGTCGCCATTCAAAGTTATGACAAAGAGTAATTTGTATATTGAAATAAAACAAGAAGTATTTACGACAAACTTTATTAAAAACCAACATAGGCACTTTACTGGTGACATAATTTACAAATTGTGAGATTCATTGTTTACATAAATGCTATGAACTTTTTTATATTTTGTCACTATTGAAAATGTCGCGCTCCAACTAAATGGATTAAGTAGTGCATTTTTTAAAAGCCTGTAAAACATAAAATTAATACTTATCTTATAACTTAACAACACTACATATATATTATATAAAGTTACGGTAAGTTAAAAAGACATTCTAGATATATTTACAGATAAAAATAATCCTCAACCGGCGAGTGATTGTGTGAAAAACAATTGTTTATTATTATTGTGCTTTTGACAGATGCTGATAATGTATTGCTAGAGCTAAAAATTGTCGAGACATTAAGTTCAGAAATCTAGTTGATAACAGTAACATTAAAGCTCCTTTACATTTATATTTATATGAATTTAATTTATTTTCTTACTTATAATATTAATCAAAGAAACATTTTAATTAGTAGGTAGGCTAAAAAGACAAAAAATAAAACATTTTACAAAATTTCGATGTGGAATAACAAAGACGGAAGAAGGTATTTTCAATAACCGCGGTGGGTACTTCTTGGGAGAAATCTCGACATGGTCCCACAGTAAACAATAATGTAATCTATTACTTTATTTGTACTACATTTTGTGATATAGCTTTAACTTTTTTGTGTTACTTGAAGAGGAGAAGGGTGAGGGGAGCAGCTAATAAGGCAATGGTCTTGCCGACAGCGGCGGCTCCGTTGCAACCGTCATATTCACAGGTCTCACAGAAGGAGGTGACTTCGTTGGGGCCGTTGGAGTTGCTTGGGCACTGGTAGCCGTAGTCGTCTTGTCTCTTCCAGGAGCAGCCACGGCTTACAATCAGCTGTCCGTTAACTGGAAGTAGAAAGAGAATCTATTAAGAACAGTTGGTAAGAGATTTGGTATTTTTTTGGTGGTACTTAAACTTTTGTAAACACTTAATTACCTACTCTATTGTTCTATCAAAGTATTCATGTAGGTTAAGTATTCATATTAACATTATATTCCCGAAAAAAATCTTATTAATAAAATAGCTATTCCCCAAAGTGGATTACAATTGAACTTTTTACCTATGATAAGTATCAATTAAAAAGTCTCATTAATTAAGCACCGCTATGAGTGAAGTCGCTACACGCGTTGACCTATTTTAAATTAGCCTCCTTAACAGGAATAATTAACAGTTTTATATGCGTAGGTTTACGACATTATTAGTTTTACCCATCTAAGTCCAATGTTAAATACAATACAATGATATAATAATCATAGTCAGGTAGAAAATTGCAGCCGTATTAAACAGAGCCGTATTAGACATTGCAGTGTATTAAATTAGAAGTAAACAAAGGAGGGATACAGTGTAGATCAATCAATAGGTATTTCGCCTAGAGAGAGAACAACTTAGTCAAGATTTATAAATATTTTTGAGAAACGAGTGACATTTTATATTCTAAATCCGTTGCTGTTCCGGTAGGTACCAACTACAGCTGCAATCAAGGCATATGCACAAGGTTATCATCCATAAACAGGCATATATCTACCTCCTAGCAATGCAAATGACATACTTAACGCATAATTAATACATAACAATTATTCTATTCTTATATTCTCAGTATCTTACTTAGCTTATAAAATAGTAAGTTATTCAAACATGCATAAAACATAACATGTCTACGGAAATAAAATATATCTAGGTACGAACAATAATTGCTGAATAACCTTCATTACCGAATGTAATGGGCTTTTATCTAACTAATTAAATACTCTACATGGCCTTGTCATACCCAGAAGTATTCCCAAAGGTAGCAAGTCGGAACCGAAACGAATGACATCACAAATTAGCAACGATTATGGAGAACAATGGTACTAGTAGGTATTCACACGGAATCTGTACGTTTAAGTTTGACATTGAATATATTATATTTCTTGACTAAGCGTTTTATTAAACAAGCAACTTGTCTATCAAAGGATTTCATTCTGTAATTTACATGAGATCACCACCTCATTTCATTGAAAAACTCGACTGATGTTCTGCTTGATGAAATACTATTAAAAATCGACTAAACTGCTGCTGCAATAAATCTGAATTTATCTTTGTGACTTATGCCAAATCGTTTGGTCAGCGAAGTTACAAGCCAAGTTCCCGTCCATTGTAGTGTAGTCATTGTAGAAAATCAGTTTAAAGAGTAGCTATAATAGGCATCACTTACATTAAACCTATTACTTTATGGCTGTCTCATTAATTCCAAAGGGCATGTAGGCACTTAGGTGCCGAATGTTAATGATATTTTATATTTACTGGCGAGATGAGTAAGGATCATCAAATAGTCTAACACATAATATGGGTAGAGATTCATCTATTTTAAGAATGCACTGCATTTGTTTAAACAAGATGCTCTGTCCTAAACGCCAACTCACATTTTAAAATACACTATTAAACAGAGCTTTTACATTGCCAATGCCGTCCATGTTTAAATTTAGGTCACCAAAGTCCAAAATAACGGTACGTAGTAACGGTCCCGTAATCTGGTCGTGGCTTTGGGCCCATTTAAACTACAACTAGCGTGTAGTTTAAATGTTCCCTACAATTCGACGTAAATAAATTTGATCCCTATCACGACAGCAATCAGTTTTAAAATGTTTCCGCAGCCGAATGTCCTGAATTGTTTATTTTGTTGTCGGCTTTAGCTGCGTTAAAATATATAGAAATGGACATTCTTTTCTATTGTGGGATGCGTGACCAGCATAACAATAACATCCATGTGTTGGAATGATGTGACAATTTGCTAGGTGCTAGTTTGTTTTTGTATAACTAAGTACTCTTCGTAGCTATGTCATTATTGTGTATATGTTTTTATACAACTGCTATACTTAGGTATGTGCAGGTATAGTGTACCTATTTCGATCTAAGCAACTCATTTATGATAGAGTCAACTGTCTGTGACACAAGTAAGTTTAAATTTTATGAAAGGTTTTAATATAACAAAGATTGTGCTGTTTACAAAATATCCCACAACATTTATGGAATTTGTTATACCTACCATAATATTTTTTATAAACAAAAGGAACTTAATTTCTAAATAAATGTATACAATAGGGACATAGGTACCCATGTTAGAGTATTTGTATAAAAAAACAAATGCATAACAAGCAAACTGTCACACCATTCCAACAGGTTGCTGTTATTGTTATTTAGTCGCGAATGCCACAATAGAAAAGAACTTCCATGTCTACGTCAATATTTTTAACGCAGAAATGAGTAAGAACAACACTAAATTGAACAAGCTCTATAAAAGACAATAAAAACCGAGAAGTTTGCGTGGACTATCTATTTAATTGAAATATCCTTCCTTGACCCACTTATTTAGAAGAGCAAGGTTTCAGATTTTGGCAAACATTTTCATTTATTTACTTCTGTAACATTTTACTTGTCAAATTAACATCTTATTCATAAACTCACGACTTGTACCCATGGTGGCAGAAACTAATGAGTGTCATATTATAGACTACTATCCTTACAAACATGCTTTGCATCGTCTATATTTATACATATCATATATCTATAATACATACAGTTCGCGCAATCGTACTTGGCCAGCCTGAACTTAGCTATCAGAGAAGTTCGAGCATGTATGTGTGAATAACACCGTGAGTGTAAATTAAAACTACTTACTGTATTTCTTCTGTTTCTTGCAGACTGACTTAGATGAGGTCAGGTATGGGTAGGTAGCTCCGCTATTGGCGTCGCAGTTCTCTAGCCGGAATAGGTAAGAGTTGTCCGATCTACCCGCAAGGAAGGGATCGTTGCAAAGGGGATTCAGATCCGATGAACATGTCCAACAACGTACTGGTTCACCTGAAATTAAAGAAATATAAAAGTTTAATTGCGGTTCGTGGGTTTGGTTGGTGCTAATGCTAGTACTAATTGAGTTCCTTTACTAAATATTGCACGTAGAGCTAGCCAAATTAAAGAAAAAACATTTATTTTTAGGTCTATAATATAGTACGCTAGTTTATGACAATCAGAGTGGTAGCACGAGTGGATGTGTTATTTAAGTGTCAGATCAGGGTAATGATTGTAAAATATATCAATTAACATATATTCCGTATTCATGTGAATTTTCGTAGAGTATAAAAAGGCCTGTTATAATATTCTTTCAAAAATGGTTTTACAATATCTTTGTTTTTAGTAGTCTGCAACTCCTGTTAGTTGATGTCACCGATATATTTAAAATGCTAAAAATAAATCGATATGCCCGGAAGTGGTTTTATAATACTGTTGTATCCGCTCCTATATTATAGGGATTACAATAGAGTGAGAATAGGGTTTTAGTGAACGTTGTAGAAAATAAAACAATCAATAAATAACTAAACGTTATTTTTAAAATGTAGAGTTAGGGAATCAAATTGAATTGTGCCGCTAATATTCCTATTTACACGATATGAATAAGTTAATCGTAGTTTTATACATAAACAACATGACAAACTAGGTACAATCATCATCATAACAGCCCATTTATGTCCCACTGCAGGAACGGGCCTCCTCCCGGGACGGAGGGATCCTTGGCCTACTAATACCACGCTGGCCAGAGGGATTGGCATAGGACTAGGTACAATGTTTGTAAGTAAAACTTGCAGATAGGAAAACAGTTCTCTATCAATATCCTAACGAACTTGTCATCTGTACAATTAACAATATATACAGACTTAAGTAAAATTTTCCCATAATTATAGACAATTATGTTATTCTTCTAGAAAACATGTTATTGTTTTCCTATACTTGGATAACTTGTAATGTACTCGCGTTACTAAGTGATGAACATTTATGTTTTGATTCAATTAATTCTTATACAGTAATTACGTATAAGTATTAAGTACAGTTACATAATTGTAAAAATTAATAAAGGGCAGACATCATAAAGGAGAAAATTTTACGTTACTCTTATCTCATATAACGAATTAAAATCTAATGTTATGTTATGAAATAGGTATTCGTTTCTTAAACTCAAAGCAATTTAAGAAACAAATCGAGGGCGTCAGCTACAGGTGCCTCGACCACTGGGGGCCTAAGCCACGATCACGAATTTGTTAGTAACCAGCATTTTACAATCATAATACTATTGTGTGGTGATAGTCGATTTTGTTCAAGTTTAAAGCAAAAAGTATTAAAAGTTATGGAAACTTTTTTAAACTTTTTGAATAGGTAACCGTAACTAAAGCCCGATTTACACATCGACAAGTACAGTAGTGAGTTAAGTAGTAAGTTGTTGATTAAGTTGATTTGAATAGATCTCCATCCTATTTTTTGGCGAGTTAAGTACGAAGTAGCCTCTCTCTCGCGTTTCGCCAACTTCACTCGCCATAAAATAGGATGGAGATCTATTTAAGTCAACTTAATCAACAACTTACTACTTAACTCGCTACTGTACATGTCGATGTGTAAATCGGGCATTTTGCACAGAAAATTTAAGTTTTTTTTAGTTATTTTTTTATTATTTAATGACACGGGATTGAGTTTACCTTCCGAGATGAATAATAATATAAGTAAAAACTTTATAGTAGGTACTTTTTCAAGGTCTCGCCTATGAATAAGTATTTTTTTAATGTTTTCCTTGTGTAACTGTTCTCAAGAGCAATGTCATTTATTATAAAGGTTATTTTTTATATATAAATAATATAAAAGTAATGTATATATTTTTTTATTTTGCAACGATAATATGAAAGACCTTACAAGGTGGACCGATTATTATCTGGTAAAGATTGTAGGCAAATGATGAATGAGAGAGGCACAAGATAGAGGAAAGTGGATTCGTTTAAAGGAGGCCTATGGCCAGCAGAAGACATATTAGGACTAAGACGATGATGTAGAGAAAAAATCTTAAAGCTTTACATCATCATATCAGCCTATAGACGCCTACTGCTGGACATAGGCCTCCTCCAAAAGTTTCCACCCTGCGCGGTCCTGTGCCTCCCTTGCGCGGTCCTGTGCCTCCCTCGCGGTCCTGTGCCTCCCTCGCGGTCCTGTGCCTCCCTCGCGGTCCTGTGCCTCTCTTTAAGCTTTACATTGTATTTTAGTATTTAAATAAGTCCGTTGTAAGAGTAAGAATTCAATATGTCACCACCCCATCTCATCCCATGGGTGTCGTAGAAACCGTAAGGGACTATTATCTTATCGAAATAAAAAGAAGGAAAACTTGAAATTAAGCCCTGTACCAATCCGTCTGCCCTGCGTGGCATTAGTAGGCGAAATATCCCTCCGTCGTGGGAGGAGGCCCGTCCCTGCAGTGGGACATTAATGGGCTGTTATGATGATTTATATAAGAACTTAGTTTTAAGTAATACTATTCATGATCATGATGCGTAGCAATTACGCGATATCTTAAGGTACCTCTACATTTACTCAATGCTTGATAACTGCGTTTATTACAAAAAAAAAACGTAAGTCATTCATGTAGATACTTGGAAAAATAAGTTTTATTCACACGGAACTACTAGAGCGTAACTAGCAAACGGTAAACATTTTCCTATCACGTTTTCTTTAAAGAATACTCTTGTAAGTTCAACCTCTGGAAAAATTGTTAAATGTGTTTGTGTTACTTTCTCTTGACCTCTTGCATCTCGTTAAAATGACCGCACGTTGCTGGCTTTAACTAAATAATCTTTATTATAATATTTTACGAGTACCTACATGCGGGCAACATCCTACTTCCTACTAATGTTATAAATGCGAGAGTTGGATGTTTGTTACTCTTTCATGCAAAAAATACTGAATAGATTTTTAGTTTAGGGTGTAGAATAACATTTAAGCTACCTATAAAACACGGGTGAAGCCCAGGCATCAGCTAGTTTGAAATATTCCTAGAAAGTTGTAGTCTAATAAGGTTTAACTGTAGATACTAATAGCTACAAGAAGATTATTTTATTGAAAACCATTAAGCTGGCCTAGTATCTACTAAGGCTAATTTCCATTCGTCAATGAAAGTCAGGCATATCATAAGAAATACATTTACTTAACAGATTCAAGGCTAGATTATATTTTTATCTTTCCGTCCAATTATGTAGTAGGTGCTCTTATGTCAGTCGTCATAATATTAATCATCACTTACTCCTTATTTTCCATAACCTCTCGTTACGCAGTTCATCTTCATATGCCTCGGCCTTTCTCTTGCTCTCTTTAAGTTTTGGTGCCTAATATATACATAATATTTACACAGTGCTATTCTTCACTTAAAAACCGACGACCTCAAAGGTCTCTGGGTCGGACTGGATGCGGAAGGCGCAGGACCGAGTTCTGTAGCGCGTGTTGGGAGAGGCCTATGTCTAGTAGTGGACTGCAATAGGCTAGTTGATTGATTGATTCTTCACTTAAACATGAACCCTCTTACTCATAAACGCCTCTTAAATTTTAGTCAATTGATTAGCTTAAATCCTTACGGTTTTGTTTAGCATAAGGTTGGTTTTCCTAATAAAAATCTCGCTAAACAGTGATTAAATTTAAGAGGCGTTTATGAGTAAGGGGGTTTATACCTTGCTTGTTGAGCTGAATGAGCTGAAGTACTAAACGAAGCTCCATCATTTAATATGATAAGTCAGGTTTTCTAGAACACTGTTCTCAGTTTATTTACTAAGTACATTTACATTCCATCTAGCCAGTATCATTGATTAAATAACATGTAGGTTGTAACAAACAGGTATGTATATCTAATTTTATGACAGCTATGCTATGAATCATAATGGTCACAAGGTATCTTCTGTTTGAGGATAAATAATTGAATAAAACATTGTCGCTACTAGATCATTGCTTTGCTATTGTGACTAAGTTTTTATTAATATGTACGTTTTCTCACGATGTTCTAAAATAATAAATTTATACATACAACTTTTTGTTACTTAATAATATTAACCTTGTATTTAATTGCGAGCCAAAAATAATGTAGACTGATAGTGATATTAAGATAAATTAATAATATCTGACCCGGTATAAGATCAAATGCATTTATTATATTTACCTAAGAAACAGTTTTATTCGTAAAAGTTGTTACTCGATTAATATAAATAAAACTGATTGTTTCAATATTTACTTTATGATCTACCTACTAGCTGACCCGTGCCCACTTTGTTGGGCAGCGAAAAAAACGCGTCTCTTTTTTAATCATATTTCATTACTGCTCCACTCATGTGTTTCGATCTAGCGGGGCCACGCGATCTAGACCGAAAAAACTAATGGCAAGGGTTTGTTTTTCCAATGTACCTCACGAATTTATTAACAAGATTTAATGTACCTCATCGATTTTCATAGAAATTACAAAAAACCGCGTCATCCATCCAGCAGGGCCCTCGGTAGTATTACGCTCGAAATGCCTAAAAATGATACTGGTCGTAAGTTGTACCAATGTACCTCTCGATTTATGTATTAACTTCAAGGAATCTTCAACAGAACAGGAGATATTCGGCAAGAAAAAATTGTCTGCCCAGCAGGCTCCTTCCTAATTTAAATACATATGTGCAAAAAAACCACACTACTCTTATGTATTACCAATGTACCCATGAATTCACTTCACTATTTTTAAAAAAATCTCGATGTTTCTACATTTTATTACAGATAATAAATAATTATATTAATGGGTAGGAAGCGTTGGGTAAGGTAAGATCAACAAAACAAATACATTCTGCAATGAGGGTAGATTGATAAACTATTTGCTATAGCATGATTGTCAATAGCGAATTAAACTCTGCAATACAATTAAATAATAATTAAATTTTGAATATGCTGACCATACTTTTGTGGTTGCACTGTTTCTTACTGCGTAACTTTTTACTTTTCATGTAATTGTGTATAGATAACTGTTTAATTTATATACGTACGCACTTATGTTATGGTGCTTTGGTGTATTATATAGGTACTTACCTAGATCATTTATTACCTACCTTAGGGTAACGTAATGTTCATATCTTGGTCTATCTAGTTATATTACAAAGACTTGTAAATTTGAATTCATGGGTACATTGGTAATACATAAGAGAGGTGTGGTTTTTTTGCACATATGTATTTAAATTAGGAAGGAGCCTGCTGGGCAGACAATTTTTTCTTGCCGAATATCTCCTGTTCTGTTGAAGATTTCTTGAAGTTAATACATAAATCGAGAGGTACATTGGTACAACTTACGACCAGTATCATTTTTAGGCATTTCGAGCGTAATACTACCGAGGGCCCTGCTGGATGGATGACGCGGTTTTTTGTAATTTCTATGAAAATCGATGAGGTACATTAAATCTTGTTAATAAATTCGTGAGGTACATTGGAAAAACAAACCCTTGCCATTAGTTTTTTCGGTCTAGATCGCGTGGCCCCGCTAGATCGAAACACATGCTCCACTCCTATTAGCCATAGCGTGATACTATATCGCCTATGACACTCCCCGATAAATGGACTATTCAACACAGAAATAATTTTTAAATGCGGTTTAGTAGATCCAGAGATTACCCCCTACAATGTCTCAAACTCATTAACACGCAAACTTTACCTCTTTATAATATTTGTATAGATAACTAATAATAGTATACTTAATATTGCTTACACATTTTCAAATAAGCTCAGCTTCTTCTATGGGTACTTAGCAATGGATAAACCTACTCACATACTTCTTCTTTTGTTAAACAAAGAAAGCACCCAGATCAATGATAATTTCCATGTTTATGCACACATTGATTTGCAATAAGCGTGAATCGAACCCGAGACATCTGCGTAGCATCCATATATATTACTCATCTACTGACACACAAATCATTCATCATAACATTTTTACACCTGTTGAGTAATACACTAGTGACAAATAAATCCCCATTGAAAACATTGTTATTGTATATAACCACAACGGTACAATAATATAGGTACAATGTGTCCCTTCATGGCTTCATTTGTATAGTTTTACTACGCATGAGGAAAATTACTCAGTGTGACGATCAACTAGCAATCTAGAATAATCATGTTGTTACTATAAGTGATATAATAGTTTTGTTGTACTCGCTTTTTTAAATGGCTTTGCCTTTTATTGTTGAATTTTTAGGTTAGCAGCAATTTGAAACGGTGTTTTCATAACCTTGAGTAAGGATCAATTTGAACTCGCTGTTTATGGTACTTCTAACCGGTTTAACACAATCAATGGTTTGTTTTTTATTAATGTTTTAAGTTTTAATGTTCGTTAGTACCTTACTCTATGCTTGTAAAGGTTTAGGCATTAGCATGTTATGGTTTCCAGATGAATTAAGATATTATGCTAAGCGTTAATATTTGTTAAATGTAACGTTAATATAAAATGTAATGTCTATTTGTTTTAAATGTCAACTGTAAACAATATTATCCTTTCTCTATTATAAAATAAAAATAATATAAAATTATCAATGGTTTATAGCAATTCATAAACATGCTGGTGCCAAATTTAATCATCATCATGTCCCGTCCTTTCATGAGATGAAATAATTGTCTTATCCTTTCTCTATAACTTCTAAAGAACATTCCAGCGCTTTCATAAAACATTGTCGTCCCTAATTCAGTAACTTTTATGGCTAGTCTAGACATAATTCTAATACAATTCAAACATTAACGCAGAGATATCTCCAATTGAATTTGCATAAACTAGAATTAGGTATCTACAAATGCATGGTATTGGAGTGCCTCAAGGCACGACTTTTGGTCTTCAATGTTTTGCCTTAGAATTGGAAGTTCTACTACATTATTGTACTATCACCTAAAGCTTAGAATATATTTGAATATCTATGAGGTTTCGTCAGAGCCATATTGTTGTTGTCTAGTGGATTTTGCGTGACAACACGCTACATATAGGACTGTGCAAGCTGTTCACGTTTGCTAATATTTTGTTTTATATGATACAGCCATGTGAAGGTTATGTAAAGGGCAATGATTTCTATGATTTTGTGTTCTGTTACTGTTGTTTTTTTATATTTTTGGGAAGTTTTGTATTCGATAACTTTTATGTTTTAACGAACCCTTACTTCCTTAGTAAGGTTTACATTAAAATACTAACTAATAATGTTATTTTATAAGTACTTAGGCATTTATTTATATTCTTGCATTGTTTAAATTTCTGTCTTGATTTTGACCATCATTATCAACTTAATTTCTTTATTAAGGTATCATGGTATATTTGAATAGTTTTATTAATAAACTACTCGTAGAGAATCTTGGTTTAAAAACTATATGATATAGCATTTTCTATTAATTAGTCTTGAATGTGAATTGAAAATGATGTGAATACTTAAGCAATTGCAGATCTACAAGGTTGATACTAAGTTCAACAGCAATAATTATCATAAAGCCTTATTATTAACCCCTACCTATCTCTTATTGTTGTCAGTCTAATTTTGCATGAGAGTCAAATAGTTCGGAAGTCCTAAAGGTACTTTTTAATGCAGTATAATTTTTTAGAGCAACAAAATACAACCTCGTAAAATCAACCATGCTGATCAAAGTAATAAAAACTGTATCGATTTGATAAGCACGCAGTTCGTGCTATAAAGGCAGGAAGAAACCGCAAAGGTCATCAAAAGAACAACATAAGTGACCTTATTTTATTCGCACCTTTAACAAAAAGAACTAATTCAATCCAATGAGTAGCGACGCATAATACCGTGCCCTTCTAATGTAGTACAAAATTCCCTTGACTCCAATAACTTAAAACAACCTACGTTTAGATAGAGCCTTCGATTCTCGCTCCTTGTCTAACTTCATAATAAAAGATGAGACGGAAATATACAGCGAAGATAAATAAGCGTTTCGCAATAAACTGGTTTTGAAGTTGCGTCGTTTAAAATGTGTAGTCGATTAATCAGTAAAATTTTTAAATGGAAAGCTTTGCTTTGAGCGAATGCGGAGTAATGTCGTTATCTGATGTAAAACTTTCACTATCGGAAGAAACTTACACCTACTACTGATTATATAACGTGTACGTGTAGAGAAAGAGTGAAAAGTTATGCTACTTAAGGTCGAACGTAAAGATATTTATGTCAACCTGCTTTGTAAATATCAGAGAGAATGCGAAGAAATAGTTTAAATTCTTATGATTAACTTTAAAATGTATAAATGTCAGAAAACACATTCACAGTAGTCTATATTTTAAGATAACGCGCAAAGTTTAGTTTAGAAACTTTGTAGAGTTCGTTACTTTTGTGTTTTAAATCGACGATAAAAGATGGCGCTACATGTACGTGAATTTAAATTATAATGCCTCACATTAAAGTCTTTGGAAAATTACAGTCAAATGTTTCGCGTTTATATTTTTTCTTTCCTTACAATAATTAATAAAAAATCTATGTATTTCATATGACTTTCCTTACCTGAGAGCAGGTGCTTATTTTTTATAATAATATCCTCTTGGTACCAACCACGATTGGCCAGATCCATTGAATTGTAAGACACCAACATTATATTATTATAACAAAGTAGTAGATATTCATATTGTCTAATACAGTGAGGGACATTAATGAGCTATTCATTTTAGTAAGATTATATTCTGACATCGACTATTTAGTTTAGTGCGACAAAAGACATTTAGTGCTGTTTTTGATATTGTTTAAAATGTCAAGGCCTTTGTCACAGCTGACTCATTAGATACAATAATATATTACTTACATTATTAATAAGTGTTATTTATTATTAATAATATATTAAGATTCCTAATAGTAAATTTGTGGTTTCTGCACTAAGTCTCATGCCCTGTCTTGTTTGGACTTTATGAACAACCTCTAACGGACTCAAAGAACATTCAGATTCCGGTTAATAGTTTGTGGTTTGTGTTAAGGTTAAAGAATGTGTATCGGGAATAATAAATTTGCGATCGCTGTCCTTCAAAGACATCCATACTAATATTATAAATGGGAAAGTTTGTCTTTCTTTCACGGCAAAATGGAGCGACGAATTGACGTGATTTTTTAAGTGGAGATAGATGAAGGGATGGAAAGTAACATGGGCGACTTTTTTTTCTTCTGTGTCCAGGAAAGGGGACGAGCGAACCCGCGGGCAAAAGCTAGTTTGGTTATAAACTAGTAAAACAAATTGTCGCTACCACATCGCTTCGTAAAACTAGTAGAATTCGACTAACAAAACATGTAGAGAAGCAGATATTAATCTTAACGTGAGAAACATTATTATTATGATAACAATAATTTGTTGAACTCAATTGTATCAACATTGGAATTTGGCCTCTCAAAATTTTCGTGTTACATCTATAAAGTTTGTGTGTACACAAGTGGAAAACTAAAGTTACGTCAGTTGGGTATATTGCCAAATATAATATATTTGTACCGATTTTAGATGAATTGACTGACTTTTTGTTGTGTGCGTTTTATCAGCGAGGAGTAAGAATACTTGGAAAAATACCCGACTGATACGAGACATAAAATTCGACTAATGGAAAGTTCATAGATATTATCACTATGAAAAGAAAAAAAGGGATGATTGGTTTAAAACCCTATATTGGTTTTATTAGTAGACCAGGTTTTGTTTGGTCACATCCCATGCGCGGCGAAAAGTCAACTAATTGAAAATTCTTTGATTTAATCTCTACAAAAATCAAAACAGTCATTCTATTTAGCAAGCCAAGTTCTCCTTCTAGAGAAGAAGTTTCTTTTCTGTTCTTTTTTTTTTAGACTTGTCCTTAAATTGACAATTATTTTAATAGGATCGTTTAGATTATTGGGTGGTAATGGCGAACTTAGAATTTTCTTTTAGAATACCCATGACTATGTCGTATAATCTAGTCATTACAATAACATGCAAGTTAAACATTAATTATGTCTCTGTTTGTGTCATAGATGATTATGTCAAATATATTTATGTCAATGAGAATTTAATGTATTTATTCTTCTAATTTTATTGACACGTCGGAAAATTCCTGAGATTAAAATATGCCTAACGTATAAACAAATTAGCATTCCACGTGGCATTAGATTAATAAACAAACATTAATTTACATAAATAAAATCACGCTGTGTTCCCATAAGGGGAGGCAGAGACAAGTGAGCATTATCTAGGTACTACGATTCTTACAATCCTTGTTATCCATTGTTCTTAAAATAGTAGGTACTTATGTATGTCTTTATACACATGACCGGAGGTTCCAAGTGCTAATTATGCAACTGTTCAAGGGTAAGAGCTATTTACATTAATATACGTACCTTTTAATATTTATCTTTTAATTTCACAGAACGCCATGATAACATAGATAACAGATCAACAAATTTACCCCCTTACTCATATACGCCTCTTAAATTTAATCACTGTTTAGCGAGATTTTTATTACGAAAACCAACCTTATAACAAACAATGTAAGAGTTTAAGAAGGCTCCTTCTGTCAAAACCAACTCAGCTGTCACCGGAGCCTAAAAGATTGTTGTTTCACCAAACGTTGCGTGAGAAAGAGAAAAACTCATAGAAAAGCAGTCAGAAACGTGCACACGCGCTCGGTTGTATTTATTACAAATCAAAATGTCATTCAAAATATAAATATTGTTCTTCTTGATTGTTAGGGTTGACACTAATACTAGCTGTAGGTAGTTACCTAAAAAGTAATAAATCAGGAGTAAATAAAGATAACTAAAATGGGTTTTAAAAAAATATTTTATTGTAAGTTTTGTTGCGGAAGACACACCAAGCGAGACATCAAATTTATCTTGTAAGTGGTGTAGGTATGACACCGTAAAACATTATAATTTTTTTTTTTTTTTTTAAGTTAAGCTGTTTATTCTTGATGCAGTTTTTTAGACCGTGCATCGTTAATAGGGGTTCCATACAGTACACAATAATATCTTACTTCACATACAGTACATGAAGTTAATTTTAGCTGGATTTAAAAAAAGGAAGAAAAATCATAAAATAAATAATAATCATAAAATCTGGAAATGATAGTTGACAAGAAATGATACTTGATTAGTCATTCAGATACCGGGGCGGGGGTGAGTCACGTAAATATAAAAAAAAAATACAAAATAAATTACAAAAAAAATACAGTTTGTGCAATGTGACAGCCTTAGCTATGCTCTATTGACTATTGTAATAATCATTGAGGTAATATGTACTACGACATATTACCTCAATGGTAATAATAGGTGAATTTTGACAGTTGATTTTAGTCAAGAATGTCACTGATGTAGGTATTTTATCTAACTGGTTATGCATCTGATAATAATTGGAACTCTTTGATAAAAGAAATTACGAAACTTCTTACTGGCAAGCGATACGTAATTGTCATAAATGACATAAATTAAAGTTTATTGAAGTTAAAAAAAAATATTCGGTAACATTCGACGACGGTCGGCTCGGTGTCGTACCTCCCCTCCGCCAACCCGAGGGGTGCAGAAAGTGGAGGCGAGATGCAAGATGTCGATGGCGGAAACGAGCACGGTAAAATTTCCTAAAATGGTTTTGGGAAAAAGGTAATTGCGTACAAACTTTAGAATGTATCTAGTCAATATAAAATTATTTGAATTTTCGAATAAATAATCTATTTCTATTCCCAAAATATATTTACCTTTATAAACGTTTAATCCTATTTTATTACGCTAAAAGTTGTCATAAAATGTGCATAGAATTATGAACTTTGAAGCCTCATAACTTGTAAATGAATATTTTTTTTACTGTTTTATTAATCAATAAGACTAGATAATAACGAGACAAAACGATATCATCTATAGTTTTGAGTATTTATTATCTAATGAAGGAGGAATTAACTTTCTTTGTTTGTATGGAATTGCGATTGAATTGTTTCCCCTTAAGCTAATTAATCAATTGACTAAAACTTAAGAGTCGTTTATGAGTAAAGGGGTT
The DNA here is from genome assembly GCA_905475405.1 of Schrankia costaestrigalis. Classification (NCBI taxonomy): domain Eukaryota; kingdom Metazoa; phylum Arthropoda; class Insecta; order Lepidoptera; family Erebidae; genus Schrankia; species Schrankia costaestrigalis. The sequence continues at coordinate 7,243,148 of FR997843.1, read as the reverse complement.
AATGTTTTGTAAATACACACTTCTTAAACATAGAAAAAACATGTAGACCAAACCAAACATTCATATTTTCTACAAAGTTATCCCTTAAAACCAAAACCGAACCACCAACTTGTCTAGCAGTCAAATACAAAGCCTACATCACTCCAAATACTTTACCATGTATACAAGTAATAAAGAACAGTATTAGAAGGACGCCACTCCTATCTACAGTACAGTCCACGCATATTGTTCACAACGAGGGCACCAGGTCATGCGACCAAAAGACACGTACAAGAATTAATGGTTTTCTGTCACTACACTAATATTTGTTGATGATGTGTACATGGATTAGTATTATCTATGATGTGTTTAGTCGATGTTGCGTTATTATAATTGTATGTCTGTGCGAGTAATAACAGCTAGAATGTGTTTGTTTTCTTTTATTTATATTACGTTTAAATCCGCTACTTTCAAATGAGGAACTTCAAAATTCTAATTAAGAAATGTTATGAACATATGGTTTGATTTGCTGTCTGAGTGATTCTTTTTCTTTCGCCTACCATTGGCCCATTCACTAGAGATCTCAATGCAAAAATGAGCCTCCTCCTTGTAAGGAGGGTTCTTGGGCCACCGAGTCAGGTTTTCTAATATTTTCGAGCAAACAAAGTATGAATCAAGAAACAATAAGAACAACTGATTGATCTTTTATAAATTACGTCAATGAAACATATATTTTGTTTTAAAATTACATATTTATACACCTAAAATCTATTTTACAACATATCTAAAATTAAAAATCTATAATCATCATATCTAAAATTATATTTGGTAGGAAACACAACATTATAGTTTTTAATGTGTACAGTCACGAGCAATAATATGTACACATTTTCAAATTTTCTAAACTATCTGCACGTTTATCTAGACATTACAATATCAAAATGAATTCGTAATTTAGAAGAGGTTCCGTACAGTTTTGAATTAATCTTCGAATTTTCAATTTTGGATTGGCAGAACTTTAGATAACTGGTTTACAAAATGCGAAAATGTGTACATATTATTGCTCGTGACTGTACCTAAACCTACGTGGTGGGATTAAAGATGACGAAATAGGTTTCCGGTACCGGTTTTATTAGCAGATGGCTCACGAGTAATTATAGGTTAAAGGTCGTAACAGCGCTGGTAATAAGCCAACACTAAGACCTGCATCTATTTGTTCGAATAACGTTCTGGGTAGGGTATGCACTCGTTTTCCATGAGCTCATTTGTAGTATTATTGTTTGCCATAACTGTCCTAGCTCATAACATTTGGGTATTTAGTTCGACCGTAAACAAAAATCGTCTACGTTCCAATGGACCGGTGATAAAAAAACTAACAAATTTATCCAAAGGGACAGTCGCATACAGCATTCATTAACATCGAGGATGTTAATTTATTTGATTAAAATATGACTGATTTGAAGGTATTGTAAGACTTTTTAGTTTAAAAGTTAATAACTACTATTTTTTAATATAAGGCTTTATTAAAATAAGGCTGATTTTTCAAAATGTTACTTGCTATAATATTACTTGCTATAATATAATTTATAGTTAACACCACCTCTTAAAGCAATCCGATTTGGATAGGTTAGGTTGGGTTTATTCTTTATACCACTCAGCTAAGCAACCTTATTTGGCGTTATTTATAGTCAAATTATGGCAAATATCAGTATGGCATATATGAAATTATAGTATATAAAATACTTAATGGAAAATATTAGTAAACGTTTAAAGAGATGTGCCCTTTTACCATAAAGTTTCAGTTATCATTGTTTTTTACTTAACAGTTCTGTTCTCAATTAGTTTATCTTTCGGTAATTTAAAACTATGTTGCTTGTAGCATTGTTTTCATAAGAATTAAGTGTTTCTTGAGAAGTGTTAAGTGATTCTGTTCATTTACTTTGTTAGATTGACTTCCCAAAAACATTCTTAGAGAACGTTTTATACAGTTTATCAATATAACAAGAATGTTTACGTCAGATAAAAAAAGGATTAAATAATAATCTAAGACGTCATAAGTTTTCGTCTTAGTAGTAAGCTATAAGTAACTAACTTATTATACAGTTGGTAACTATGTAGGTAATTAATTACTGTAACAATTTTTACAACTTGTCCTAAGAGACGTGCTTGGAGTATGTTTGGCCTTGTACTCAGTGACATTAGAAAAATAAGAAAAATAATATGTTCTATTTTCAATTGTGTAAAATTAGTTGATGTTCTAAAACAAACTCTACATGTTTGTAACATACATTCCATTTCTTTAAAACAAGTTTTCTTTATATCGTTACCCTAAATTTCAAGAAAAAGTATATTTATTTAAAAAAAGACTTTCAATATCTTTCATTGAACACCAACCATTAATAACAGTGGCCAATATAAATAATAATGGGAACAATCGGTGCTCTACCACGCAAATATACGAAAAGTGAATACGCAGATTTTTAGCACTAGCTAGTATGTTTTTTTTTGCGTGAATCACTGTTTTCAACAATGAAATACGTTTATAATTTTTTTAAATAGTACTTAGTTACTATTTTTTATGTAACGGTTTAAATACTTATAAATTTTGATAAATAGTAGTTTTTAGAATGTGCTACTAGTCATTACAATTGTAATTGGAAACTAATTTAAATTAGAATTTTAAATACATCAATACTTAGGATTAAATTAGATTTGTAGATTAAGTTAATTTTCAATTTTGTTTTATCAACTTAAATAGGTTTTAATACTTTTATTTTTAACATTGTAAGACTATCATAGATATTTATTTTTGTCAGTTTAATTACAGAGTTGTGTAGTTGCTATATTTAACGAGATGAATACTCAATTGTACCTACTCGTGAATATTATTTAAACTCGTTTTATTTTTAATACGTTTGTATATTAAGAAATAAAAAATATACTTACAATTTCTATATGGCTTTTCGTACAAACTTTTTACAGTCTAAATATCTACTATGGTATAAGATATTTTGTTACACCCTTTATCGTACGTACCATACATTTTAACAGATGCAACAATTCCTTGATTCTTAAAATGTAATTACATAATTCCTAGAGGATTGCTCATAAGTAGGTGATAGCCACTGACATTATGACCTGACTTCATTGCCCTCGCATGATATGTGACATAAATAGGAAGGTCATGGCTCCTCATATGACTAAGGAGCAATTTGTGTTCATTAATTTTGGCCGTGTTCCATTACGTCTAGTTTCATAATTAATTAAAATTTGTTTAAAGTAGAATGATAGCTTGTTCTTCTTTCAGAAAAATAATTATTATGTCAGCATTTGGTTTCTTTTGCATATATTATGTCGTTAAAAAGAAAAACTCGCGGCAACGTATCTCTAGGAAATCTTAAAAGAAGGATAAATTATTTAAATCCGCAAAAAGATTTGGTGACTACAAAAAATTAAAAAAAAAGTAACACAAGGAGAGTCGGATATTTCGGCCAGGAATTAACAGATTTGAATCATAAATAGAACAATAGAATAGAGAATAAGTGGAATGTCACTTCTTATTATCTTTACTCGTCTATGTCACAGTATCTATGTTTATTAATCCAATAAATGCAAGTAATATTTTCTCGAAACAAATTGTTTTACCGCTGTATAGGTGTACATGTGTAAGAATGCCCTAGATGATTTCAATGCATTCGTATTATTAAAACATGCTACGTTTTATTATTTATTGTTCATGTGATTTATATTGTAAGAGTAACGTTCTAAAACAACTACTGTTTCTTGTTTTTAAATATTTGCATAGTTATGCTTGTCATTTTTATAGGTAACACAGTATGTTTTCAATGCAGCGAGTTTAAAGTTCGCTTCCCTTGTAGGACATTGATTATTGCTATCCCCGAATCCTGAGCTAGGATTTGTATCTATTATATTTAAAGAGAGAATAATAGTAGGTTAGTTGTCCTAAAATATGTACGTAACTTTTTGTCCGATAAGCTTTTGGTATTAGGTTTTTCAAAAAAATTTAAATTTAAATTTCTAAACATACCTAGTATTTTTGGTTTTATAATTTTTATATTGGTTTAATTTTATGTCCGAGTTAACTATAAATATAATAATATAAGCACACTAGCCTGTAAGAAATAAAGTTGAATCTATACACAAACGATTCCTTTGTAAAATAAGAATAGTAAGTAAATTAATTATCAATACAATCTATTAATTCATTTGATAGTGTGATTTGCTACCATTGGGGTCACAATAGTGATTGGTCACGCTTCATAATAAGGAGGTCATGACTTTTTTATTGAATCTCATTTGATATTATGCGGGTACATACAAAAATTCCACGGGTATCATTTATTTTTGAAAATAATAAATTTTTCGGTTTATTGAATTAATGTGACTATTTTTTTTTGCTATTTATTTATTTGTTCTATTGATAAACGCAATGGTAGCGGAAATTTATTAGAAAACAATGCCGGACAGCGGAACAGGAAGCTTTAAAATAATTAAATGCTTAGTGGCCAAGATGTGTGTATATTTCTAAAAGCTATCTTTTCTTAGTTCCATAGAGATACCTAGTGTTCTGTAAGCGTATTCGTTAGTCGATATTTAATGTTAGATGTTGATATTTCGCATACTTTAATCACAAGATATTTTATAGTTAACAAAATGTTTCATACTACCTATAACTAAATTAAGCTCATGCTCGCTTATTACTTAGATCTAAATAACGTGAAAAAAATAAATTGACTTGTTTTTTGTAATCACATAGCGAGAAGATAATTTGTTTTACGTTTTTATACAAAAAAAACTTTATTTAAAATTACCTTCAATGATATTAACAATGGTTAATTTACGTAATTAAAAACCTGTTTTTCATTTAGACAAGAATATTATACTGAAAACAAAATAATTCTAGGATATATTTTATTATTTTAATTGCGGTTCAAGGTTCATTTTAAGTTTTTATCTTATCTTGAGTTTTGAGCTAAGAAGTTTTTGTAATTCTAAGTTCTTTATTACGTAATAAATTATTATGATCAAAATCTGAAAAAACTTTGTAGTATTTTGTACGAAATAAACTGTCAAAACATAGGTCTTCCTAACTGGCAAAATATAACCATTAAGTACTATTCGAAAAAGAGACTTCGAGACTGACCGGCTACTGCATTTACAACAAAAAAAAAAGAGTACAGCGCCGATTACACTAGACTACATGTAGTCAACTACATCATGTAGGAGACTATGTAGTCTAGTGTAATCACATGTAGGACAGTGTAAACAGAACGTCCTAACACTAAAAAGTTCTTATGTAGGAGACTACATGTAGTTTAGTCTAGTGTAATCGGCGCTTTTAGCGCTTTTTAACGATTACTGTAGTTACGATTACTGTAGTTTTTTATATAAATTTGTAAAGTGTATTGCCATTGTTGGAGACCCATAAAATAAATAAAGTAAAACAATTCCTACAGAATTGAACTTGTAGATAAAGGTTTCATAAATAGTTTTCTTCTCGGTCAATAGGTAATTAATTGATTGTCATTGTTTAAACATCGAAATCAAAGAACAAAATCAGTAAGTAGGTCTAATAAATCAAAGTACTAAAACCGGATGTAATGATTAAAACAAATTATGTTTAATGAATGACTTCGAACAGTTACAGGCTTATCGAAATTAGTAGGTATGTGAGTACCTAGGCATGTTTTTGTAAGTTCAGGATTTGAGAGCTTATTGTTTAAAATTTAAAATTATGGTTACGTTTCTTGTGAACACAAAAGTTAGGTACCAAATATTGTAAGATTTTTCTAAATAATAATTTAATATTCTTTAGATAATCATTTTATGTTATTAATGGTAGATTAAATTTTAATCATAAAAAAGTAGGTACTAATAATGATGAAAACAAAGTAAGGCCTTACGATTTATGATTCATTTACCCCATTGTTTAATTTCATGGCAGTCCAGCTACATAAAAAATATTATAACGCCTTATTTCCTTTCAAACTTTAAGTTGCTATCGTATGCAGGTAATCAAGATTTTAATCTACTCTACCATAATCTTAACAAAGAATGAAAATGCCATAAAAAATGCACAGTACAACTTGATTAAACTACCGCTGTGACAATAGAAAGCGGGCCCTACGTCGCATTTCATATAAAATGGGCGCCATGCAAAGGCCCTAACTGTGTCAAACAGAATGGCGATAACACAAGTGAAAGTGGCCCTTCGTTAGTAGTTTTTTAATGCATGTGTGCGTGGCCAGTATGTTGTAACTTTGTAATAAATATTTAAACTTCGAACGGAATGATGTCTGCTGTGAAAGTCTTTCGGTTTTGGCATTAAAACTTCTTTTTGAAGATATTGTTACGGTTTTCGTAGATTTATATACGTCTTTTGCTTAATTATTTATAAAATGTAATTAAATGTTTTATTTTAATACCTACATGTAGACAAGTAAAAAAATTGTTCTCTCGTCTTTATAATGTATATAATAAAGACGAGGGAGTACAATAAAACATACCTATTATATAAAATCTTGGTAAAATATTTGAATAATAACGAGATATTGTAAGCAAAAAAATCATGCCAACGTTACATACTAGAAAATCTTATTACTATAAATATTTATATGTAAAAATCATTACATGCTACTTACGATTGCAAATATTTTACGTTCGCAGTCATAACATACTTAGGTAGCTGCCAGATTAAAATTTTGTCACAGATTGCACAATTACTTTTACGTTCATTACCTACCTATACATAATATAATTACATAAAGAAAATAAACACTAAGTATTTCTGTTATAATCAGCCTACTTCTCTTTAGATTTTTTCGGTTTTTATGATTTTCAATACATCTACTTACATAATTATTAAGGACAAGGACAATTCAAACGTAATTATTGCTTGTAAAATTGACGCACTGACTACATAAAAATGAGAATATTAGTTCTTGTTTGTACGGAAACAGTATTAAAGCTTGCACTTTCTCATGCTAGAGAAAATAGCGGATATTCATTACCCGTTCTTGGTGAATGAACGCTAAATATAGGCTGTAGAATACAGGCATTATACTGTGGTATATTATAGTTATTTAAAATCGTTTTAAAATGAAAAAGTATCGATTCTACAATTTTACTAAATACTGGTCGTAATTAAAAGCAAAATTATTAATATTTTTTGTTTAATCTATACGATGTATGGGTTTTAAATAAATTAGATTTAAAAAATATGTTTTTTGTTTATGTTACAGAGAGATTGGGTCCGATTGCCTTTCTTTTCGCTCTTAAATAAGGATGCACTAAAATGTATAAAATAAGACCACGTCCTTATATAAAAGCTATTGCGGATGTCACAAAATAAGAACGTGACCTAAAAAACTACCAATTCCTTTTGTCTATGAAAACAACCTTAAATAAGAGTGTTGTTATATTAAGTTTGACATGTTTTACGTCAAAGTTTTTTAAAATTTATTTATATAGGCTTTGTTGCTTAGCGACCACATCGCCGCCTGTATTACGTCAAAGTTAGTCTTACTTTCGTTCGTACTTATTTTGCGTTTTTACTTGTGATATCTTTATAACATGGAAACAGATAAAAAGAGAAGGATGAAGAAAAAGCAACACAGTTTTATGAACACTGTAGTTGTCACATCGAACGGATCAGAATTATCTCTGATATGCCGATATGTAAGCCTTCTTTTGTCTGTAAACTAATAAGAAAAAACGCACTTTTTTATAAAGAACAAAGGCATTCAGTTAGGTAATTTTAACACATTTTAAACCCTCTTACCGTTGATGTTCTTCATTTAACCTTCTTTGCACAATTATAACACTGATAGGAAACATTTTTGTTACTAAAAATCCAAGAAATATATTTTTTTGAATAGATTATAATAAGTTCGCACAAAATTTCGAGCGACTTTAATTAAGGCTGCTTTTGACAGCTTCTACTTATATAAGGTCAGTCAAATGTCAAATAAGACGAAACGCAATCGGAATAAGAAAACTACTATCACTAATTAAGTTTAGGATGGCCCTATTTTAGTGTCATGTTCTTATTTAAAGGAAAGGTAATACCCATGTGTACTAAAAATTTAAGTTTACATTTAAGTTCATTTTGTTGTTCTTAATTATAGTCAATTGAGAAACGCAATCGGACCCATTGGGTCCGATTGCCTTTCTTTTCGCTCTTAAATAAGGATGCACTAAAATGTATAAAATAAGACCACGTCCTTATATAAAAGCTATTGCGGATGTCACAAAATAAGAACGTGACTTAAAAAAACTACCAATTCCTTTTGTCTATGAAAACAACCTTAATTATGAGTGTTGTTATATTAAGTTTGACATGTTTTACGTCAAAGTTTTTTAAAATTTATTTATATAGGCTTTGTTGCTTAGCGACCACATCGCCGCCTGTATTACGTCAAAGTTAGTCTTACTTTCGTTCGTACATAATTTACGTTTTTACTTGTGATATCTTTTAATTTGTTTTTATAACATGGAAACAGATTCACATCGAACGGATCAGAATTATCTCTGATATGCCGATATGTAAGCCTTCTTTTGTCTGTAAACTAATAAGAAAAGACGCACTTTTTTATAAAGAACAAAGGCATTCAGTTAGGTAATTTCAACACATTTAAACCCTCTTACCGTTGATGTTCTTCATTTAACCTTCTTTGCACATTATAACACTGATAGGAAACATTTTTGTTACTAAAAATCCAAGAAATACCTATATTTTAAATAAATTAAAATAAGCTCGCACAAACTTTCGAGTGACTTAAATTAAGGCAGTTTTTATACCGCTTCTACTTAAATAAGGTCAGTCAAATGTCAAATAGGACGAAACGCAATCGGAATAAGAAAACTACTATCACTAATTAAGTTTAGGATGGCCCTATATTAGTGTATGTTCTTATTTAAAGGAAAGGTAATACCCATGTGTACTAAAAATTTAAGTTTACATTTAAGTTCATTTTGTTGTTCTTAATTAAAGTCAATTGAGAAACGCAATCGGACCCATTGTCGTTTAAAATAGAATCGAAATTAAAAATGTTAAAATGTTCTCTTTTTAAATTCAGTCAAAGCTGGTTCTGAGCGTAGCTTGTTTGCCGCTGCATACTGCCATATTTATCGAAGCATGCAACACGAAATCAGACTTTAAAATTTACGTAACAGATATTGAAGACATAATATTTTTCTATCATGATGCATTAGCTGTATCTAATGTACTTATAAAGTTCAACCTTCGACTTCCGTATTTTACTGTCAATACACACGAAACTTTCAACAATTTAGAGCCTTCGTGTTAACGCAGAATACGGAAATATTATCATAATAACATTAGCTGGTACAATGTCAAGGATAAAATGTATATTAAATTTTAAAATGTAATCTCGTGACAAGGTTTTTAAACAAAAAAGGGCAAAAAAGATATCATTTTCCAAGTTCGTAGGCAATCTAACTATAGGATTTTGATGGCAGTTATAATTAAGTATATTTAATAATACAATAACTACTTTGAAAAAACTTCAAAGGTTAAGAAGACAATTTTAAATCAGGTATGTGTGCGATAGAGCGACAGCCATAGAGTTCTTTGTTCGCGGTAAACTATTAGCGTAGCCCTTAGCTTAATTTAACGAGTCTCGTGGGATGACAATATTATTTATATTTAGAACATCACCTCTCGTCTTACGCAACATGACGTTTAAAAAAAGAAACTGACGTTTTCCGGTATACAAAAACTGGTTGATTTTTCATACATCGCATTGAACTCGCTTTCTTTCCATAAAGAGGTTCGTTACATTCGTTCACAAGTAAAACCTGTTTAGTAGCGATAAGGTTACGTCATTATCGTGTAGGTTGTACTTGTATACTTACTGATTCGTACTGTTTGCAAACAATTGAATTGAGCCTTTAAAATGGCTGTTGTATTATTAAATCTGTAAAGAGGCCTTCGTGTAGGTTGTTAGAATAGTAACTATTTAAATAATAACTAGATATCTAGGTATTATTTTCTTGTCATTAGGTACTCTCTTGTCCATGTAAAATAAGAATAGTTGTTGCTGGTTGTATTGATGTAGGTATATAAGTTTGTTTTTTGTATCTGGATATATTTTCTCTAAGTTCGCTTCTTCGACACCCATGTTGTGAGAAATGGCGGTAGAATCTCGTTTCTTAAAGGGGCTTGATTAGTAGAGTCAGATTAGAATAAGAACCCACAGATAATGTTTTTTAAAGAAATACTTAAAATTTTTCGCAGCGCCATTTAATATAATATCTATTCTCATACTTCCCTTGTTTATACACGTTTTCAAAAGTAACAAACCTTTTTAAGGTTATATAGAGTTCAAGAACCACATAAAAAAGTGGTGAAAACAGTAATAAAATAAATCGGTTATAAAAGGATATTAATAAGCAAACAAAAACTTCTTTCGTGGTTAAAACTATAAGTTCGCATAACACGGCAAAGGTGGTGTAAGTTTAACAATCTTTGTGACTCTATATTTTTAGCTCATAGGAACCATTTAGGAATAATAATTCCTTTAGAGATATTTATTGCAATGCAGGCTAACGTTGTGCAAATACTGTTTTAGTAAAATATGTAAGTATTAGAGATAGCACCAGCACTTATTGTTAAAACTGAAATTCGCTGATGTCAATTAATTGCGATTAAAACAAAGTTTGACAGTTACTCTCAATCCGTTTTTAAAAAAAACCTCTAAGCTTGACTGGAAAGAAACTATAAACTTATTATTAAACCTAACCAGCCAGCATTGCCAGTACTTTATAAACTATAGAGTTTTTATCGACAATACCTACCTACTACGCGAATCAAACATCATGTTGTTTCTAGTACATAACCTGTTTTGCTTTATTAAACGATGGTCTTCATAGTTAGCTACACAGTTCTATTTCATTGCCATATATGTTTATAAATATCACATGATGTAATGGCGTCGTGTTGTCCTATCTCAGGTAAACATTATGTTTAACAAATTTGCACCTTACACAACATAACAGGCGTTATTAACCTGTGAATGATTTCCTTTACAAGGAGGTCTTATGAAGTACGTAGCTACCTACTTCATGGTGGTAAAATATAGCCACAAGTACGTATTTAATATTTTAACACCAAGTATTTCTTGCTAGAACTGTAAGTATATCTGTAGGCTAAATAAATAGTATCGTGCCTATACCAACTGGTGCGAGCGTGGTATACCTATGGTCTCTATGGTCTAACACGGCTGTCAATGACCTTTGTGTAATTTTAATCTAAACAGTAAAAACTGATAGTTATTTGGATAAAATATTCTATTTGGTAAAATGTTGTTTGGTTAATAAAGTCAACATAAACTCTTGTGACTTGGTTTATCTTGTATCTAAAATCAATAATTATGACCGAATGCAACGTAAGTAAAATTGCCGTAATTCACTAAATTACACCAAGCAACGTGGGCAAAACAGCTAATAAATTCCTCGCAAACTAAATTGACATTTGACAGCAGTTCAGGCAAAATACGTTTTTATGACACTTTTGTATGGCGATGACACACAGTTCGTATTATAAGGTGCCTAGGGTAGATTGGTACGACCACGTCAATATGGCTCGACACGAAAATGTCGTAAATAAGTTAGAATTTATAGATACTACAAGCATTATGAATTTATAATTAGAGTCATTGACTTTGGTATCGTTATTTTAGAGTAAAGGATAGAGAAAGTCATCGTATGTCTTTCTGTGTTTAATGACCTTTCTTTATCCTTTGCTATCACACGTAATCTTTGCAAAATCAAAGCATTGCTACCGATTATCTTAATAGGTAACTTTGTTTACTTACTTGGATGATTAAGTACTAAATCAATTATACGGACCCAACTTGATATAGTTACACTTCTTTGACTGGTCATGAAATTAGCAAGCATTGAGATAACAAATATTTGAAAATTAATTTAAGTACTCTTTTCGAAAAAAACGTTATACAATCTCCTTTCTTCTCTTTTTGGAGTTGCTATTATCTCATTTTTGACCCCTTAGTATCATAAACAAAGTTAATAAACATAATTTACGGGCAGCAGCAAAAAGTATGACGTGGTAGGTTTATACTTTTTTAATATCTCAATGTCATGGCCACTACAAATCCTGATGAGTCTTAATATTCTGAATACATAACGTAACTAACTGTTATCACTAACTGCGGTTTTGGCAACAGTCACCGCGTTACACGTAGTATCCACACAAAAGCTATAAAAATGAATCACCGTGTCGCTTGAGTACCTACATAAACACTAAAACTAGATAAACTTTTGTCATACATTTGATGACTAATCAATGAATATATGTATAAATACCTAGCATGATCTTTACATCATCATTAGAGCGTTCCAAGGTCACAGTGCGTGATCGAACTTCTCATGGATATAGCTGTTTATTCTTCGCTGTACCACGCTGTACTAACTTGTAATTAGTCTCACATTTTAGATTACTTGATGTCTTGCCTAATAATTATTTTGGTCTAATATTCGGGAAGTTAATGGATGAGGGAGGCACAGGACCGCAAAAGGTGGCAATATTTGGAGGTAGCCTATATCCAGCAGTAGACGTCAATTGACTGATATGGTGATGATGATGTTTATAGTGGTCGTTTACGAATTCGTAGCACAATATCATTTCTGAGTTCTGACTTTGTCTGGTGATTGATGGATTTCATTATTAAGTTAACTATAATAATATGTTGTAAATGTTTATGGACTTTTATATCCACTCACATTTGTTTTTGTACTTACCTAGGCAATAGAAATATTGTTTTTTTTCTTATTGTAATGCTAATGTGATTCACATGACTGTGATTATTTATTTAATTTTAAGCATTAGTCAGTAGCAATAAGGATATCATAAGAATACATTTTATTAAAAACTTTTTGGTTTCTTTATGTTAATTTTTTTACAATTTATAAAAAGATAAAATCACGGAAACGCTATTGAATCTTGTGGCTAGTAGTGCTGTTTTTAACTCTAAAAACATTTAAATGTAAAAATATACCTATAACAACATATTGCGTGAACGTGAATAAAGGATACAAGAAGAATAGAATAATCAAGACTTGGCTACTAAAGTAGGTACTCACTTCTAACAGCGATACTAGCGCTAAATTAGAATGGTCAGTTATTAGCGCACAAAGCTAAAATATCGTCCTTAAAACCGACTTCTAAAACCACTACTTACAAACAAGTTTTGCACTGACGATCGGTAGTTTGGATAACATTGAAGTTATTCAAGGACAGAGAGAAGCCACAAAAATTCAACCATCCGGACTTTATTCTAAGTAAAATTATACTCCCTTATACGGCCATTGAATTGGTACCTATACGATGTACCAAGGCTGTAGTTGTATGGCTTATACAGGATTCAAAGAGTATAATTACAAGTCTTTTGTGTCTCTGGTAATTATCAACTCTATTACACATAGGTAATGACTGTAGCGTCAAATAATCACGGCATTGTCATTAAAAATGTCCTACGAACAAACAAGACAGTAAATGTAATATTTCAGTGGGTCGCCTGATATTAAAACTAGGTGGTAGGGGTTAAAGCAATGCTTATAAAGAACATGATAGTTAGTTCTTAGTCCTTATAACCTAAATTGCTACTATAGTTTCTGGAAGCAATAATTAAGACCATAAACTAGCCGCTTGAGTATGTTTTACCGCCAAAACCTCCCGCTAGCTGAGGAAAGCGGAAAGTGCATGAGTAGTTGAGTAAAGCAAAACAGTAATCAGCAGGGGTTTTAAGGCTTTTAGCGATTAGCTTAGGTGCTTCCTGCCTGTGTGACCCGTGGTTTTACGAAGATAATTAGTAACCGCCTTATAAAAAGACTACAATTACGTAAGTCTGCGTTAATCTCATTTATGCTGAAGTTTTATACTTAGGTACATTTTATGTTATTTATATATTTTCTTAAATCATTGACGTACGCCATAAAAAGATGCTAAGTATAAAATGTAATGTACCCATAACATAGTATTATACAGTTAAATTAAATATGTACTTTACAGTGTATTTTTTATTCTTACTGCGTGTTTATTCAATTGTGTCCCTCTGTTTAGTTATAATATGATTGTATTACAGGGCTGGCACGCAACAATATTATATTCTTTTTATGCTAATGTATGCGAAAATGCGAAATAAAAGAACATATTATTATTTCATAGGATTAAAAGTAGAATCAATCACATCACGTGGATAACTTCACATGTAGGGATTCATACTTACACTTATTTTTGAAATAATAGTAATAGTATAAAATAGTCAAGATTTCCTACTCCTTTATCGGCTTTCAAGCCAGTAATTAAACCACATAAAACATAACCACATAACCATAACAGTAAAAAACCACACACGATAGTTTTGCGCGAAGTAGGTCCTTTTATCGACTGATTCTCCATGGAAAAGAAACATAGTTTTTTATAATATATTGCAAGCCTTTATTGCCTATGAAATGTATTTAAATTTTCACTAGGTACAGCATTATTAAATCATTCTTTTTATTCTGTCAGTGCTAAATATTGCCGTTTCTTATTTAAATATCGTATTAGTTTAAGAGCTGTAAAGGATTAGGCGTGGTAGTGGGGCGTCCCCACCTATAGTTGTTTGTCCACCTAATTGGTCATAGGCTTCGTTCTATAACGTCATCATGTACATGCTAACTCATGCTAAGTACTTACCTATGTAACTTTAGAATAGTACCTAACATAATAAATTTATAATGATAATGTATTGAATAAAATTTACGAAAGCTTTATTTCACCAGTTTTAATTAGTTGACTATTTTATTTTGCTTATAATATTTAGATATTTGAATTTATATGCATAGATTAAATACGCAGAAGATAAATTAACAATAGCAGTAACAGCCCTGAATCTCAATTTTTTCTTTTAGTTTTGTCCAAGAAGTATTTAATCATGCTGCCTGACAGTAACTTTTTAGCGGGAAAATTCATTTGGCTTACTACCGTTATTGTAAACACGAAATAGGTACTTAGGTATGTTGTGAGTATAAAAATAAATCATAAAAATACACTTTGTAATGTTAAAATAAATATAAATTCTAACATTGTATAAAATTATTATCCTACGTGTTAAAAACCATACGCGCCAAACAAGGTATTATTACATAATTATTCAAATAACGAACAAGCAGGACTTGTTTTTTTATAGACAACTATTTAAAATTCTTATTCTGCCAACAAATCAAAAATTATACAAAAGAGTTATAACTTACCTTCTTTAATGAACAAGGCTAAAAGTAGTACGGGGACGAATATGCTGAGATTGGCCATTGTTTGATAGAAAGTACACTTGACACGGTATTACGAAATAATTACACAAATACAGATAAGTGCGTACGTCTTTGTTCGCGTTCGGCAAGCGAATGAATGGCGCCGCTCGCGACCCCAGCACGCGAGCCAGAGATTGCAGTAACGCATTTTTGATATCACACGACTTGGCGGTTGAAACGCTTCTTATAAAACGCACGGTATCGCTTGGGAGCTGGAGAGTACGGGAAGTAAAAGACGTGTATAAAATTAGAATGTACTTATAGGTACTATTTGCCTACTAATCCATACATATTTTATACCTAAATTCGAGGAGCTAAGGCGCGGTACAGGTTGAGCTTGATTCGTAATTAGGAAAAACAATGCAATCTTCACATAGAATTTCAGTAATTCTCTTTACATTTAGTTTGAGTTATAGTTTATTTATTATTATCAAGACACAAAACTCTTTGATGGGCTATTGCAATTTGTCCTGGAAAGTGATAGATACGTGAGATAAGGTAAGAATAAGAAAAATTAATTGAACATCACCCTTATCAAAAATTTAAAGAATTACAATACTCTATGACTGACTTCTTGATAGAATTTTTAATATATGTACCTATAAGAAAATAATAAGATAACTTTTATCCTCAAAAGTATTAACACGTAACCTCTCATACATACTTATGCGCAGATCCATAAAAAAACTACACTAACTTTGTTAACTATATTCCCTTTCACAACAACTGTTTCATATCGTAAACTAACGTTGTAACAAAAGAATTAACAAAATCAGAATATTATGTAACAGCAAAAATCTTTAAGGTTAGTGTAACAGGTAAGGGTATTATTTAAAACTTAACTTAAAGGTTATGGCATGGCGCTGGACGCGTATAGTCCAGAGACGCGGATTCGATTCCCGCCTCGAGTATCAATTTTTTCCATTTTCTTTCTTCTTTTCGGAATTTTCTAGTTATACCTAAACTTTATAGGTAAAAATTATATGTAATTTAAAGGGTATTACTATTATACAAAATCGTATAGGTATCTACTGACACGTCATTTCACCGGGGTATTAGTAGAATAAATTACCGTCATTTACAAGTAACCCTGTATGCTCTAGTTTAATGAAGTATGAAACTATGGCGTTTGAAACGCCAGGTATGTACGGTCTCTAAATCCCGTTTTCCAAGGCGCGGCAGTCGACGCGAAAAGATACGAGCGTACAACCGCCTAACCTAAGAGTAAACTAAACAGACAAGACATTGGAATAAAGCAATTAGCGACGTCAATTTATGAGAATAATTAAGACGGGCCCTATCCTACTTCCTGTTATTGGAAGTGGCTTGGCATTTTTTGCACTATTTTCTGTTATAAGGAGTTAGAACTCTAACTCAAAAGTTCCTTCTATGAAAGTTAATTACTACCGGTATAAATTCAATTAAGTACCTACATATCGTGCAAGTTTCTTGGGGAAAAGAGGACAGTAACATTCCAAAACAGTGTAGTCTTAGCAAATAAACCTATTTCCACAGACAAAAAGTAAAATTACCGCATAACTTTTACTTACCTTTTTTGCTTGAAATATTACTTAGCCTGAATACTATCATTACACATGGTCAATACCACAGATCTTTAAAAAATATTTGTAAAGCTATATTGATCATAGTTTTTTTAAGTAGGCACATTATTTCCACTACAGTTTATACCTACACTTAGTACAAGCTCACTGTAGGTAGAAACTACTGAGAGTTAATAAAAAATATCTGTTTTCTTTTGTGTACATTGGTCTTTGGCAAAGCTAATGATGCAGATTACGAAACATTGTCGCTGACTTGGATGTGATATTTTAGTTTCGTAACGTGTTTTAATTTCTACAACGTCGATTGGCGCGTTCAGAAATACCTTACAAACTATTTTGTCTAGTGTGGAAGATTCGCGTCTCTGTTTTTTATTATTAGATATGCATAAAAACATGGAACTGGTAAAAGGTGGACAGACTGCGCATTTGAACACATGCATTCTTAATGACGCAATCAGCTTGTCTTATATCTATGTATCAGTGATTGACAACAACGGATAAAGTTTTCTTGATTGAAGGCGGGAAACCTAGCTTATTGAAATCACGATGCAGAAAAAATGTGGTGTAAAGATTTTATTTATAAGTTTGTCTTTCGCAGAGGTATATAAGTTCCTACAGCTTTCTCTTAAGTCGTGATAGAATGTATTCTTGTTTTGGTAACTACTTAATAAAATTTGATATTCCTTATTATAACGAATGCGTCCTAGAAAGTTTAAAAAACTATTTTTTTGGGATAATGGATTGTATAAGAAGAAATCTTTAATCTCAATCAATCCTGGCTTGGGGAACAGTGATCTGGGTAAATTGGATTCAAATAGAACTGACTAGGTACTGAATACTGCCATGGTAGACAATAAATATGTTTGAATCTGTAAGGCTCCTCCTTCTCGGAAACAAGATAATATCCAAGATCTCTCAAGGATTCATCTTTTTTCAGGATAATCTTTTACTGCTCCTACATCCATCCTTAAACAACAACTAGTCCCGATGTACTCTTACTAAATGAGGTCAATACCACAGAAATTTTATAATATTATTTTCAGCCATTATTCTACTGTTTTATATCAGTGTGAGACCGCGAAATCAGGCTTAATTTGTTTATTATTTAAATAAAAAATAAATATCATTGTGCAGTGACCGTGAATAAGTATAGAGAATTAAACACTACATTTTATTTTAATTTTTATATCATGCTATATTTTTAGAGAAAATACCGTACTCGGTAATAGTTGAGTGGGGACAAGATGTCACTCTTTTTAGATTCAGTTTCAGCATACCAGGATACCAGGTGTTCAGGAACAAGATGTGTTTTATCCAATCCAGTTTTTAATCTAATCAGCTAATAATTATAATGTAAGTAGGTATATAAGGACATGTATGTACAGTTTTTACGTTTAAAATAGAGTATTCAGAACAGATTTTATGACGCTAAGGACTGTCTGGGTCTGGGCATGTCAAACTCAAACTGACTGAAACAACACGGTATAATTTCCGTTTGTCATTTGGCCGAGGTTTCAAGTAAGTCCATAGAAGGAACTTCCAAGATACTATTAGTTATATCTACTAATTATATATTGTATATTATAATAATACATAATTTATCAATGCCGACTGGTCCCAAACTAAGCAGAGCTTGAACTATGGGTACCAGGCAGCAGGCATACATACTTATATGCCTTAAATTATTAATACCTATTTTAAAATAATACAAATAATTTCGCATTTCACTTCGTATTCATTTAGAACAGTTTGCTCAAATAGGTAGTCGCGTCCTCTGTATTTCCCTTTTGTAATTAATTAGCTTCATTGGATAGTTACGCATTAAATCAAGAGATGGCGCTGTAAGTATTACTTTTAAAGGAACTATGAAAAATAAAGAATTTTTTTATTGATGGTATATTTATGTATGTGTGGACTGAGGGCCCATTTTTTTTTTGCGGTTTTTTGCAGTTTAATCAACAAAAGTGCATAGTTAAAGTTGTTAAAGAGTTTGTTAAACGAATATCAGAGTTTGTTAAGACTTTATTCAAAAGATATATCGCTTTAAGTGGGTCCCTCAGTTCAAACACAAAATCTCCCATAATTAGATAGGTAATGAATTAAACAACAATTTTTTGTTAAAAATCCTTAGTTAAACATGTATAAAAGTATAAAAAGCACTGAAAAGCCTAATATGAGTAGATAATAAAAAATAACAAACGTTTTAAAAGGTCCCTGAGGGCCCACTTGAATTTATCTCATAATTAATAAATTATAGCATGAACATTAAATATTCCTAAGCCAACCATTTGTTACAAGGGCAAGGATAAATTTAAAATTAAAGAAAGATCACAAACAGTGATAATTATTGTTATTTTTAAGTTTTAAAGTGGTCCCTCAGTCCACACTCTATGCAAATGCTAAGCCAACCATTTGTTAAAAGGGCAAGGATAAATTTAAAATTAAAGAAAGATTACAAACAGTGATAATTATTGTTATTTTTAAGTTTTAAAGTGGTCCCTCAGTCCACACTCTATGCAAATGCTAATTGTTAAATATATAATTAAATACAACAATTACGAAAATGGGGAGCCTTTTAGTGCATAGTAAATTTTGTATTTTATCGATCTGTATTTATCTAATGTCTGGTTTATTTATATTTTTTGTCATTTTAACTGTTTTATTAATTTTCATACAAAGTCTGGTGTAGGGTGTCCACATTTTAAGAAAACGACTGTATATTTGTTTTTAATGTCGTTTATTATTAATTAAGGTATTTATTTATTTATAATTAGGACAACCCACGAAACATACACAAAGACAATCAGAAATAATACAATATTTAAGTGGCTCAAGCAACAGTGCTGATTCCATTACAAGTTGCCACGGCAAGCAAAACATTACACAATATTAATATTAACCAATTAAATCTAAATTGCAATTATATTTTCTATAAATGTAAAAAATAATGCAATACTATTAAGTGAATGTGAAACTTAATCATTAATTAAGTTCATAAAACAATAAAATTTGCAATACAGTAAAATTAAAATTTAATAAAATTTTAAGGTATACAAGTGACAGGTTATATTATTAATAAGCTACAATCGTAATACATATCTGTATGTCTATACATATAAATAATATTGGAGTGTCTGTTTGTAACATGAAATCCACTGTTTTTAGGGTTCCGTACTCAAAGGGTAATTAGTTATGTATTAGTATTATGTATTTTAGTTGCCGCTAGAACAACAAAAACGAAAAACAAAATAAAATAAATATTTAAGGGTTATTTATTTTATATTGGGAAAATAATTGGAAGGAGTCGTGACGTCAAAGAATTTTTAAAAGATGAGTCGTGACGTCATCGCAATCTGGCGCGAAAATAAATATATAAATATTGGTTTGTATGGAACCCTCGGTGCGCGAGTCAGACTCGCAATTGCACGGTTTATTTACTTATTGAAAGAAAGACAGACAAACTATTTATTTGTCAGACACATAAAATAGAACAAAGTTTGTAAATCCGAAAAAAAAGCCAATGGAAAAAATTGTTACTCGAGGCGGGACTCGAACCCGCGTCTCTGGACTATACGCGTCCAGTGTCAGGGCCAACTAGGCCACCCGAGCATCCATCTCGATCACCAAACTCGAACTCAACTGTACAACGCCATCGTGCCTAGATGGCGTTGTACAGTACAACTACAACTATTTACTTTTATCTCACACTTTATGACTATGCAGGAACTTTAAAACGTAATGTAGCATACATTAATGTATGTAATGGTTCTTGATTATCTCTTGACTGCATGGACACTCTACTTGTACGAAAAACATAATTTGTACATTTTTCGTAAAAGAATTATAAAACCAGTGATAAGATAAATACAGATCGATAAAATACAAAATTTACTATGCACTGAAAGGCTCCCCATTTTCGTAATTGTTATAATTAATTATATATTTAACAATTAGCATTTGCATAGTGTGTGGGACCACTTTAAAACTTAAAAATAACAATAATTATCACTGTTTGTGATCTTTCTTTAATTTTAAATTTATCCTTGCCCTTTTAACAAATGGTTGACTTAGGAATATTTAATGTTCATGCTATAATTTATTAATTATGATATAAATTCAAGTGGGCCCTCAGGGACCTTTTAAAACGTTTGTTATTTTTTATTATCTACTCTTATTAGGCTTTTCAATGCTTTATAAACTTTTATACATGTTTAACTAAGGATTTTTACCAAAAAATTGTTGTTTAATTCATTACCTATCTAATTATGGGAGATTTTGTGTTTGAACTGAGGGACCCACTTAAAGCGATATATCTTTTGAATGAAGTCTTAACAAACTCTGATATTCGTTTAACAAACTCTTTAACAACTTTAACTATGCACTTTGTTGATTAATCTGCAAAAAACCGCAAAAAAAAAAATGGGCCCTCAGTCCACACATACATGTATATTTATGTAAATAGTTGCCTTAGTATAATTATTTTTTTATTGGTTATACTCTGTAAACAGAGCTCTGTGAGCAGAGAAATGTAAATTTGCTAAGCATTCTTTTAAGAAATGAACTTATGCAATAAGTTTTTTGGGAAGTGAAATATGAAAAATAAAATTCAGCAAGTAACAATTCAGAGCAATACAGTCGTTTTCGCTTGTTTTAAACAGTTATATAACCTTTTCTGTTCAATAACTTTTTAAGCTCGTTTGCTAATGTGTTATTACTAATATAGTTTGTACCTAATAATTAATAACTTTGTTACTCAATTATGTTATTACTATATTTTGCACACGTACAAAAGCAATAAAACTTCAATTGTTGTTTCTTACATTGTTTATTAGGCAATTATTATAATAAAGCAAGATTCTAGTACTGTGTTATGTAATATTCATAAATAACGTGTGATTCTTCAAGCGTTTGTTTTTTTGTGTCTTTAAGGAAATGTACCAAAAAGATTCAATTTTAGATGTCATTTATTAATGCCTTATTTTTGTACAAGAAGTTAACATTTATTTCTTGGCATTTGTTTTTGAAAGATTATTATTTGTTGCAAATGCTGGTCAGGACTACAATTAAAGAGAAGAAATTTGAATCCTTTAGTACCTAATGTAGTCTTCTGAATGCACCCTACATACACTGGTAGGAGGTTTAATATTCAATAGTGTGACATTGATGCTGGATTACAACTGCTTGAATAGCCTACTCAGTAGGGCGCATATTTCTGTGGTAGGCCAATTAAGACATCCATAAAATGGTCAAATTACACGCCAAACATTTTTAATAGAACACTGATGGACATAGTCAAAATTTAATCAATTATATTTTGGTACTTTGTAAATATTTTCATGAATAGAATATAAAAATAGAAATACATTTATGTTTGGACACATAAGGCGTGAATCGGCGTCATTAGTTAAAAACGCCTTAGAAACAATCAATGAAATCACTCTTTACAAGTTATGAGACCTTAACATAAGTTGTAATGATGTAGTACCTAAATATATACCTAATACCAAGCCTCAAAGCCCGATTTCCACCACTAGCAGAACTAATCCAAACCGAGTTCCTTTTAAGACGGACAAGATTGGTTGAGTATTAAGAGTCATTATGAACTCTACCTAATCAACTTTATTATTTTGCTTTTGTAGTGCAGAATAATAGATATTAAACTATTTCTTGGTAGTATTTTTATTAAAAGTTCAGCATAACTCACATTAACCTTTCGCAAAGGAAACCGGGCTTTAAGCACCCAATGCAAGAATAATCTTCAAGTGATACAAATATTTATAAAATTAAAATCGTTTATTCCAGAATAACGTAGCAATTATCATTAAAGCAGGTGATTAGAGACCTCAAGAGTTAAGAAGAAAATGAGTGATTAGAACCGGTCCAGTCGTAAAGGGTGGAATGTCCATGATTAAGCTTGCTTTTGTATGCCAAAACCACCACTAAAATAACCTTATTTTACATAAAAATTAAACAGGCACTTTGACTATGAGATTACATTTTTACAAAATCT
Source organism: Schrankia costaestrigalis (assembly GCA_905475405.1). Classification (NCBI taxonomy): domain Eukaryota; kingdom Metazoa; phylum Arthropoda; class Insecta; order Lepidoptera; family Erebidae; genus Schrankia; species Schrankia costaestrigalis. Next base: position 7,220,240 of record FR997843.1, on the reverse strand, counting down.
TTTTTTGAGCATTGGATGTTTCTAAAGTATTTAATCAAATAACTAAAGAAGGCAATAGAATAATATACAAAACTATCATCAAATATAATGCCTCTTAAATTAAATTTTGAAGGTTTGCAGGTAGTTGATGGGTTTTACGATAAAACGTATTTTCCTAAAACTGGACATAAGACCAAAGCTATTAAGGCAGTCGTAATATCATAGGTGAAATGTGGTACTCCGTTGGTATTGCATTTGTTTCCGTCACACTCTTTGCACGATACCAACTTCACTGCAGGGTTATTACTGTGGCTGTTCTTGATATCAGCACAAGAGCCTAATTCTGTTGCACAGCCACGGACGTACCATACTTTTTTCATTTCTGTAAAAACATAATTTAAATGATAAACAACGGGCATTTCAGTTAAGGCAAAATTACTTACTGCTAACACGTTCACAGACCATCCACTTTCTAACTCAGCAGTGTTTGGACTGTAAATAGTGGAAAAGTAATAATAACCGCATGGGCAACTAACTTGGGCAGCCCGTTTCCTACAATCCCCGTCACTTAGTTCCAAAAATGACATCTGCACAGCCGCGGTTGTTACAAACGTTTGTAACAACTTCAAGCCAGCTAAGTTATTTGGCGTGATCATGACAACATTTTAGAAGCAATCTATCCATCTTTGGCTTAAGCGAGCAGGAGTATGTTGTCCCGAAAAGATGGTAAAGACAATTTACCGACAAAACCTACAGTGCTCCTCTCCCATGCATATACGGGCACAACGGCAAGGAAACAGGCAAAACATGAGGTGACCCGGCAAGTGGTCCTTGAAACCAGGTCTTTAGTTGACCTAACTGTACATACACAGTGTTGTTATTTAACGGGTAAAAATGAAAAGGGACTTCCCCTCTTTTCCTTTCAGGCACTTATAGATTTCTAGATTGCTTCATTAATTATATCTGATAACGTTTTGCAGCGATAAAACAAAAAGTGAATCATTTCATAAGTGGTTATTAGATTATGTTTAAGAAATGCGTTCGTACTTGAGATTCTATTATTGTTAGAAATCTATATTTAACATTATTATTCACTTTAATAAACAATTGTGGTGCGAAGTAAGATATATTAACTCCACATTGTTAAGGGCCTTTACGTGGCTCACTAGCGCCGCCAATAGAAAAAAAATCATAATTCGGAAATAAGATAAATAATGTTAAATGTTGATAACAAAGTCTTGAGAAAAGGCAATAAAGTATTTGTATAACACACTCTCAACACTTTAAATGTTTTTTAATTAGTTAAATTTCGCATTCGAAAAAAAAACGGCCGTTTTTGTTTATAATGCAATATTTATTTAATTGAAAAACATTTCAAACGTTGAGAGTGTGTTATTCAAATACTTTATTGCCTTTTCTCAAGACTTTGTTATCAACATTTAACATTATTTATCTTATTTCCGAATTATGATTTTTTTTCTATTGGCGGCGCTAGTGAGCCCTATAAACGCTCTTAAGACTGCCACATTACATTTTCAGATTTTGTAAATCTACCTGTAAAATTCTATTTATATTTTCCTGTCAAACAAAAATAATATGTAGGTACTCGTAGGTATGTAATTAATTATTTCTAAGTACTGTGTTGCAAAGGAGTACTTGACAGTAAGCCCTATAGTAACCCGCGATGTAATGAGGTGTATCATCACTATAACAAATTCCAGTTTGCAATCTCTGATTCATAAACCATAGTGCTTGTTAAGAGGTCACTCAATAGATGGTTGACCGCTTAATGCTGTTTCATCAGAAAACTCATATATGTTAAAAATGATACGTGAAATCTCGGTTCCAGCTGTACGCTGTAGTCTTAGTGACGCAGTCGTTGAGCCACATCAGAGACATATGGACGGCTTAAACAACTTTCGACCCTTAAGTTTCCGTTAACCATACGACGAAGAAGATTAATTAAAATTAATAGTGACAATATGTACTGGCGACAAAATTACGGTTCACCACTAAAGAAACTTAATTCGAGCTGCTATGGTTTAATTGCTATCGAATGCTGGCTTTGTTGATAGTACAAAGATAAATAGACAAGAAGAATCTGCTTTCCCACTAGTCAAATCAACTTTCGAGTTCGCATGAGGTTCAAATCGTTGGTTCAAAGTGTCATGAGTGGTAGACCGCCATCTTTGCCGACTGTACATTAGTTTAAGACTAAACAGGTGATTTATATTTAACTTACGTGGATATTTTTCAGCATAGGAAACACAGTTATTCTTTCTATTAGGATCGTAGACGTGTGGGCAATATTTGTAGGTGGTATTTGCCAAGACTTTAGGGCAGTCTACGCAGGAGTAGCACATGTTATAGTTTGTTGGTTTTCCACCACCACCAGCTCCAGATCCTCTGGGATATGATTGGACTGAAGCGTACGCCTGGGATATACCAGCACGGTCGACGGAATCATCACCATTTGAGTCCAGGAGGCCATCTTTGTGGTTTAGTTGTGGATCGGGTACATCTGAACAGAAGTAACTTACTTAGTTATATCGTAGAGTTGAGTAGGCAGTAATAATGTAATTAGCACTTATTCTAAGAGATGATTAAGTATTGAAGAAAAAACAAACTTAATTAGCAAAAATAAATAAATAAATATTTCTCATACATTCACACAACGCCACCTAGTCCCAAACTAAGCAAAGCTTGTACTATGGGTACTAGACTACGGATAAACATACTTAAATACTTTTTTTTGTAAATACATACATATTATAAATAGATCACACTCAGACCAATGCAAACAATCATGTTCATGCACACAAAGATTTGCATTGAGCGGGAATCGAACCCGAGACCTCTGCGTAGCAGCCATGTAATATACCGACTGCGCCACAGAGGTCGCCAAATATATAAGGTGATGATTTTTAAACTAAGGTTAAATTAAAAGGCGACAGAGGTTTTAGTATTGAAAATACGAGACAATAATCTTTTTAAAGATTGATCTTTGCCGTGTAAAGAATTTTGTATTGTAACTAAACAATCACTTATACGTAGGGACTGGGTATACATAAATAAATACCGTACTAATAAAAAAGCCAATAAAATTATAATATTATCTAAATTATCCTTATGGTATAATTAAAAATAAAAAGAGATAAATACATTACCAGCCTGACATTCTGTAACCCTCAGTATGGCTAATCCAGCTAGAACCAATACAGTAAGCCTAAACATTTTCCAGTCCACTTTATTCCTAATACTCAAGACAGAGTTTAAGAAACTGGCTTATAAATAACTTATATTTTATCAATATCAACAAATTTCACATGCTTAGATGAGCCTGTTGTTATGCATTCGACGAACTAAATCTGTGGCTTTGTTCTATAATCAATGTTTCTAATCTTGGTGGCTGGACAATGGCGGAATGTACTAAAAATACTATCGAGGACAAATGTGCCTTAAATTTAATTAGGTACTATGTAACACATTTTAGGCAAATATTCTTCTATAGGTATTGGCGATGGTGACCTTGCAACAATTTTTTTGGTACACAAATTCCTATATCAAGCATTCCGATTTTAAATTCATCATCATTATCATTATCTCAGCCAAAAGACGATTACTGCAGGACGTAGGACTCCTCCAAATATTTCCCCCTATAGGGTTCTGTTTAATTCAATTGGTGTATCTTACTGTAGTGCCAAGTTTGTAAGCCAAAGAAAATAGCGATTGAAAATAAATGCTGGCCTGGTCGTCGTAGTTTCAATTTCAATTTATATAATTTATTTCTCTCAAAAGGTACAGAAGTTTCTTATATTACAGTAACATTAAACAAAAACCTTGTTGAGAGCTGGAGTCTGAGCTAGGTTCTAAACCTGTGTGACAGATCTCCAGGATCTCACCTCGGAACAATTCAGAAGTAGAACAAAACTATCAATCAATGTTATTTTAGTTACAGCAGTGGCTTGGTTACGTCAAAGACCTCTGGACGAACGTAAATATTTCTCGAGACCAGGTTGACCACAACAACACTATAATAAGACAGCAGTTGGTTTAATAATTATGTGTTGTTTCTTACTTTTCTATTAGCTACGTTTTTTTCACAACGGATGATTGTCAAAAGTGACTGGCAGTCTGGTCGAAGGCTTCTTCGCACTACGTTTGAAGTCAGGAAAGCAGAAGGATTGCATTGATGGATTTCACAGGTATTAAAGAAACACATGAGCCGGAATTTTGTTCCACAATTTCATGTAACAGCAGTAGAAAATCAAAATTTATTCAAAGAAATTGTGGTTTCAACAGTAATTTATTTAAAAATAAAATATCCCAATACTGAACAGAAATAGGATGATGGAAATTTTTAATGTAACCGCGGTATTGCACTTATCGGTTTCACATTCGGTACAATCGTCGTCTTCTGACACGTTAAGTAGACTGCATGCTGTGTAGCCTGTTGAAACCTCCTTGCATCCACGGTCTATCACTACAACATTGTTTTCTGTGAAAAAAAGTTGGTTAGTTGTAAGTTTGTAAATCAAATTTCAAATTATAATCGGTGTCAATTCTCGTTCCTTTAGTTGTCAAATTGTCTTACCTATTGTGTGACAATTTTTGAGAACTAAAAGTTAACTTAACCGATTTTTTAACGGTTTTATGGAACGAGAAATGACATGCAGGTATTAATATTTTTTATTATTGTCTCAAGTGACTCTCAAAGTCATAAAAGTCAAATGACAGTACAAGTTACCAATGAAAGAATGATAAAGGTTTACATTAGAATTGTCGGTGAGATTATACTGAAGCTCGGTACAATTAATTATCGCTGAGAGTATACCGGATTCTTTAGAAGCATTCAATTATAACTTTCCGTGTGGTGACGGAGTAAGAATACAATATGTCACCACCCCATCTCATCCTATAGGTGTCGTAAAAACCGACTAAGGGACTATCATCTTAACGAAATAAAAAGAAGGAAAGACTTGAAATTAAGCCATGCACCAATACGTCTGGCCAGCGTGGTATTAGAAGGCCAATTATAACAGGATTTTTTTAAAGGAATCCAGTTAAGTTCTCTACTATCGGTCAAGTGACTCGTGCATCGCGTCACCATGCTATATAAAAGAGCTAAAATTACCTTTATGTATATATTTGTAGCATTGGAAGAGTACATCGTCAGCACGTTGTAAGTTGTCTCTACTGCAATCACATGCGTCCTAAGGAGAAACAATAGTATTAACAGACTTTGTTGATATTACAGTACCTATGTCTTAATCATTTAAAACGCCATCTAGTTCTAATCTGAATAGAAGTTTAACTACTACATAATTATTAATTTCTTTTAATGTTTTCTTGTCAAAACCTCTAGTAACAAATTACATTTCCGAAAGATAATTTTGTTATCTATAGCTTGATGTGTTGCTTGAGATCTTACAGTATTTTCGCAAGGAGATCTAGTTTCCCCTTCTTCGTTGGAGTATGGAAATTAATATGCTGTTATTTATGACACGAATCTATGCGAAGCAATTGGATGGATTCCCATTAGCGACCTGGTGCACAGCAGCATGGTATGGTTGTTCTTTGTGCCCGTTAAATTGATGTTTGTAAAGTCCCCGTGAAACGAGACATGGTGCCTAGAGTGTCTAATTTGAAAAAGAAAAGAAAGAAGATTGTGTTGCTTATATCATTACACAAGCACGTATTGCTGTCGAAAGTATCATTGTGAGTTAATCCATTTGTTCGCTGTACATTGCCTGTTTCATCTGTGCTCTCATCTGTTGGTGTACTGCTTGGCGTCGTTGGTTCACTTGTTGCATCAGTATCGTCGCTTGATGTTTCTTCAGTAGTAGTCGTGGTGGAGGTACAATACTTTAGATTTGACGTATCTGGTAAAGGACAATCTTCACATTCGTAGCATTGTAATGTTTCCATTGACACTGTTGAGATGATATTATTATTTAATAATACATTAGTTGTTGTCATGTCATAAGATGGATATATTGTAGATATTTTGGTAATAGTAAACACATTAGATTTTAAACTATCGCGATTTGTATACATAATACTTTTACTAGAAAAATCCTAGGTATTTATTCTATTAGTATCTAGGCTAAGTAGTATATACCGCGCGTAAGACCGGTATATAATAGTGTTGAATAGTAAACATATTTTGGTGGATAAATAGATAGCCTTACCTTTCACAGAACGCCATCTTGTCTTATTTTACAAGAGTTACCATAGTACTCTGATTACTAGACAACGAATGTACCTAAAGACTTGAATATTGTTTTGTTACTAGGAAATACTCAGAACAAAGTTACGGCCTCAACTAATATAAACTTAAAAAGTATAAAAAACCTGAAAGTAAATAAGTAATAAAAAAAATTACGTACCTGAAAGGATTAAACCATTTAAAACACAAATAAAAATATAGAAATTCTCCATTATTCCGTAACTTTATGTACATAAACACTTATACCACTAGAGTGTTATCAAAGAATTATGTTTATTTTATATAAATGATAGTAGTAACGTTTCATCATCGTAATGATTAATCGCTGAAGTAATTACCTGAACCGCTAGTGAAAATAGGTTAGAAGTTTCATGATACGGTTATCCAAAATAATGTATAGATAAATAAATAAATAAATATTTTTTTACCTATAAAGCTTAGGTATAACTAGAAAAATCCGAAAAGACCGAAAAGAAGAAAGACAATGGAATAAATTGATACTGGAGGCGGGAATCGAATCCGAGTCTCTGGACTATACGCGTCCAGCGCCATGACCTCTAGGCCACCCGAGTACCCGTCCCGACTACCAAGTTTAACCATTGCTTTATACGGCGCCGGGCCGCAACTTAGAACTCAACTGTACAACGCCATCTAGGCGCGACTGGCCTTTATTGGCCATGGCCCAGGATATTATGTGAAATTCTAAACAGCTTTTCATCTGTAGTTACAGTTTGACCAAAATAACTACTTATATAAGTACTACGGGTAACCACGCAAATATTTCTACAAAACACTAGAAGGAAAAATTAATACCTAACCCGATGAAAATGTGTCTGACTAACATTTCTTCAATCTATCATATATGCACTCTCATAGAGACTAATTTATTCGATAAAAATATAAAAAGAAAATCTAATTAAGTATTTATAGAAATACACGCCAATATGTAAGTATGTATTGAATATGATGTAAAGCGTGATACTGTTCAGAAATGGATTACACTCAAACAATAACTTCACCCCGTGTCGCCATAACCTTGCTGGTTTGGTCAAATGCTTCTTATGATATAGCAATGGTTTAAAGAAAAAGACATTTATATCTATCAAAATTACCATTTATTATAAACGATTTTATCTTAAGTCAACTATAACCTATATGTCAATTACCGTACCTTAAAATCGTTAAAAATTCGGTTAAGTTAACTTTAGTTGTCAAATTGTCTTACCTATTGTGTGACAATTTGACAACTAAAGGTAACTTAACCGAATTTTTACCGATTTTAAGGTACGAGAATTGACATGCTAATTAAATATTAATGAACGCTTAAACAACATCCTTGATTGGCAAGCTTATGAAAGGGTGGTCCTCAGCCAGATGGACCGATGACCCTAAAAAAATAGAAGGACTAGGACGGTGTTATGGCACAGCAGGAGTTGAGTTGTTTCGCCCTAGAAGTAACTGGAGTATTTACATTTTTTTGTAAGCAAATTGGCATTAGTATGACTGACGATCCTAAAGCCCGATTTACACATCGTCAAGTACAGTAGCGAGTTAAGTAGTAAGTTGTTGATTAAGTTGATTTAAAAATAGTTCTCCATCCCTTTTTTTGGCGAGTTTGAGACGCGAGAGAGGGGGCTACGTCGTACTTAACTCGGCAAAAAATAGGATGGAGATCTATTAAAATCAACTTAATCAACAACTTACTACTTAACTCGCTACTGTACTTGTCGATGTCTAAATCAGGCTTAACGAAAAGCACGAATACAGTACAGTAAGGCAACACATAGCAGTCAACTTTACTCCGTCGTCATCACCTTGCTGGTTTAAATTAAATTAAATTAAAATTGTTTATTTTCAGACAACATGATCCAATATGTTAGTAAATACTTATAATTAAAGTTAGTAAATAGTAATAATACTTATGGGATACATTTTAAATTACTGGTGCATCACACACATAAAACGTTTAAAAATAGGAGAGTAAATGTTCTCCGCCACTGTCCTTAGAATACTGTTGGTACTGTCCCGCAGTCTTTGTATTAGGGACGAGATCTTCTTTCTAATAACCGCATAAAAGTCGTCAGTTCGATTTATAGCAAACATTTCCGACGCACTACAATAACGAGGCAGTCCCAACAGCATTCTGAAAACATTATTATATTGGATGCGCAGGACCTCCAGCGATCTTTTGGTAAAGCCGGCCCACAGGCTTCCCGTGTACATACCCTGACAATAAGCTTTAAACAAGGTTATTTTAACCTGATTAGTACAACGGTAAAACCTGCGCGCCAGCATATTCCCTCTGACCGCCAGTGCCCTGCGCTCCCTCTCAATGTCCACATTGTCTTTACGGTCGTCAGTAAGAATGTGCCCCAGGTACTTAAAGTTAGTCACTCGCTTTATATTTAAGCCATTAAGTGTAAGAGTTGGCACATACTCAGGGGCCACACCAGCGGCCCTAAACACAATGTATTCACATTTTCTTACATTGTAAACAAGTCCGTGTCTAGCTGCATAGTTCTCGCATACTCTTAACATTTCTCTAACCGATCCTGCCGTCGGCCCCAGGAGCATCATGTTGTCCGCATAATTTATATTATTAATAGTAACCCCCCCACACGGCATCCAACACGCATGCTACCGAGCTCGTCAAGCAGATCATTTACATATAGGTTGAACAGTCTAGGAGACGTCAGACCGCCCTGTCTCACACCACACTCCAACCTATACGGATCTGAGAGTGTTGTTGACCATTTCACAACATTACTTTGGTTTGCATACCAGTACTGCAGAATTCCAAGAATACCCGTCGGTATATTCCTGTCCCCCAGCTTCCTCCAGAGCACATCATACGATACAAGGTCAAAAGCCCTGGAAAGGTCCAGGAAACAGGCATACACCGCGGTTCTACGGTCAGTATAGTACTGGACAGTATTCTTGAGACATAAGATAGCACTCTCTGTCGATAATTTTGACTGAAAACCAAACTGCGCATCGTTCATGTGCAGGTATTCTTTTAAGTATGAATCAAGAATACTGTCCAATATTTTGGCAATTGTAGTTGCAAGAGAGATAGGTCGATAGTTGCCCTTATCCGATATATCACCTGTGCGGTTCTTTACTATAGGCACCACTATTGTCTTCATAAAATCGGCTGGCAGGTAGGCATGACCAATACACATTCTATACAATAGAGACAGGACCCTCGGTAGGTGGACACCTGCATATTTGAAATGCTCAATGCTGAGCCCGTCATGCCCGGGAGATTTACCCCTACTCATATTTTTAATGACGTTTGCAACTTGTTTTGCTGTAAAAGAAATTATAGGTTTCCCTCCCTGACTGGCGGGCCCAACACCGGGCACTGCAACTGAAGGACCAAGAGGAGACTGCACCTTAAACAATTCCCTAAACATGTCAACAATACTCTCTGGATCTCCCTTCCCTCCAACACTTACCGGCAGGCCAGGCCGCACATTCAGACTGTTTGTTGATTTCCAAAATTTATTAAGTAGTTTAGCCAAATGCTTCTTTATACAACACTTTCACATCACATTTGTTTTAGAGATATAAGTACACTAAAAGCTATTACTAAGTATGAAATACGTAAGTAGTTTGCCGCGTTGCATTTGTCATCGAGGCAGTAACTGCAGCCGGCTGTGGCATTGAGAAGACTACATGCTGTTGCCGATGAGTTGTTAGGAATTGCCATGCATCCACGATTCGTTTTATCAATGCCATTGACTGTGAGCAAAGGAAAAGACTTTATCTAAATCGGTTTGAACATTTTTTCTATTTAAACAACGAAAAATTATAAGAGCGTTGGTATAGCTATACCAAAAAGGAACGAATTAGTTAGTAGTTAAAAGAAATTGCTTATTGAAGGCTTTCAATAAGCAATTTCTTTTACTTAGATGATTTACTTAGATGATTTCACATTTTTTAGATTTAACCCAATTTTTTGGTCAATTTTGTTGAAACTATATTCCTATTTTTTATGTTTCCTATTTCTATCTATTTTTTATCGTTCCTATTTTTTAAAATACTTCCAGTATGTTAAAAAAAAAGGAACGAATTAACTGGGCAATGATCGTATAATGTTTCCGAGACTTCTGCGTATTAATATTAATAGACATTTTATTTACCTGTTTGTACATTTACGTAACATTGATATAATACAAATGTATCTGAAGCTTCATCGTATACTCGTATCGCCGTGTCTCTACTGCTGCATTCACATTTTCCCTTAAACAATTAAGAAGTTAGTTAAATAGGTCTTAAAAAATTACCGATAAAGATTGATTTTGCTATTATTTATCAATTACATCTGTAATACTAAATTTCGAAGTTCAGAATAGCACTGAAGTGAAGCGCAATAGTACTGAACACACTTTACACATTGTTTTACATATTAAGACAAAGAAATTATGTGCATCGATGTGACGCACTTTCGCTTTAACGTGATATGCGGCTAGTACTTTTAGGCTCCTGAATCCTTAACTCCTCGATATCCTGAACTTGAACCGATTAAGCCGGACATACTAAAAAACGCAAAGCACGCTTCTCTTTAAAATATTAAATGATTTTTCACATGCGGGATAAAGACAAATGAAAATAAGCCCTATAGGTAAATAGTACTTACGTTGCTACAAAAACATGTCTTTCTGGCAACAGGCTGTGCAAAAATAGATCGTTCTTTTCTAACTAATTGATTCAACTCTACACTTGCATTAGTTCTGCTATTGTCCCAAATTAAAGGTACCACATCAGCAACTTTATAAACTGTTTTTGTTTTAACATCTTGACGTGCAGTAAAACTTGATTTCTCAGTATCAGCTGGTAACTCATGTGTAACCTTAATCGTTGTTGACTTGAAAGAGATCACGTGTGATGGTGAAACTATATCCTTTGTGGGTCCGTCATTCGGTTCCTTTGTTATGACATCACTGGTTACGTCATTTGAAGACGTGTCAGTAACTGATTTCGTAGTCGTTTCCTTAGTCGGTTCATTTGTTGTAGATTCTTCGGTGAAAGCATCTGTTGTAGATTCTTCGGTAATAGAATCTGTTATAAATTCTTTAGTAATACCATCTGTTGTAGATTCCTTATTGGTTACGTCAGTTAAAGATCGGTCAGTGACTAATTCTGTTGTGGTTTCATCAGACGGTAAATTTATTGAAGATTCTTCGGTAACAGCATCTGTTGTAGATTCATTAATAATAGTATCTGTTGTAGATTCCTCAGAGGTTACGTCAATTGAAGATCCGTCAGTGACTAATTCTGTTGTGGTTTCGTCAGTCGGCTCACTTGTTGTAGATACTTCGGTAATAGCATCTGTAGTCGATTCTTCGGTAATAGTATCTGTTGTAGATTCCTCAGAGGTTACGTCAGTTGAAGATCCGTCAGTGACTAATTCTGTTGTGGTTTCGTCAGTTGGCTCACTTGTTGTAGATACTTCGGTAATAGCATCTGTTGTAGACTCCTCGGTAATAGCATCTGTTGTAGACTCTTCGGTAATAGCATCTGTTGTAGTTTCTTCGGAGGTTACGTCAGTTGAAGATCCGTCAGTGACTGATTCAGTTGTGGTTTCATCAGGCGGCTCACTTGTTGTAGATACTTCGGTATTAGCATCTGTAGTCGATTCTTCGGTAATAGCATCTGTTGTAGATTCCTCAGAGGTTACGTCAGTTGAAGATTCATCAGTGACTGATTCCGTTGTGGTTTTGTCAGTCGGCTCACTTGTTGTAGATACTTCGGTAATAGCATCTGTTGTAGATTCTTCGGTTATAGCATCTGTCGTAGATTCATCGGTTATAGCATCTGTTGTAGATTCTTCGTTTATAGCATCTGTTGTAGATTCTTCGGTAATAGCATCTGTTGTAGATTCATCGTTTATAGCATCTGTTGTAGATTCTTCGTTTATAGCATCTGTTGTAGATTCTTCGGCTATAACGTCTGTTGTAGATTCTTTGGTAATAGTATCTGTTGTAGATTCTTCGGTAATAGCATCTGTTGTAGATTCATCGGTTATAGCATCTGTTGTAGATTCTTCGGTAATAGCATCTGTCGTAGATTCTTCGGTAATAGCATCTGTCGTAGATTCGTCGGTTATAGCATCTGTTGTAGATTCTTCGGTAATAGCATCTGTTGTAGAACCTTCGGTAATAGTATCTGTTGTAGATTCTTCGTTTATAGCATCTGTTGTAGATTCTTCGGTAATAGCATCTGTTGTAGTTTCTTCGGTAATAGCATCTGTTGTAGATTCTTCGGTAATAGCATCTGTTGTAGATTCTTCGGTAATAGCACCTGTTGTAGATTCTTCGGTAATAGTATTTGTTGTAGATTCTTCGTTTATAGCATCTGTTGTAGATTCTTCGGTTATAACGTCTGTTGTAGATTCTTCGGTAATAGCATCTGTTGTAGATTCATCGGTTATAGCATCTGTTGTAGATTCTTTGGTAATAGTATCTGTTGTAGATTCTTCGATAATAGCATCTGTTGTAGATTCATCGGTTATAGCATCTGTTGTAGATCCTTCGGTAATAGCATCTGTTGTTGATTCTTCGGTAATAGCATCTGTTGTAGATTCTTCGGTAATAGCACCTGTTGTAGATTCTTCGGTAATAGTATCTGTTGTAGATTCATCGGTTATAGCATCTGTTGTAGATTCTTCGTTTATAGCATCAGTTGTAGATTCTTCGGTTATAACGTCTGTTGTAGATTCTTTGGTAATAGTATCTGTTGTAGATTCTTCAGTAATAGCATCTGTTGTAGATTCATCGGTTATAGCATCTGTTGTAGATTCTTTGGTAATAGTATCTGTTGTAGATTCTTCGGTAATAGCATCTGTTGTAGATTCATCGGTTATAGCATCTGTTGTAGATCCTTCGGTAATAGCATCTGTTGTTGATTCTTCGGTAATAGAGTCTGTTGTAGTTTCCTCGGACGTTATGTCAGTTGAAGATCCGTCAGTGACTGATTCAGTTGTGGTTTCATCAGGCGGCTCACTTGTTGTAGACTCCTCGGTAATAGCATCTGTTGTAGACTCTTCGGTAACAGCATCTGTTGTAGATTCTTTGGTATTAGCATCTGTTGTAGTTTCTTCGGAGGTTACGTCAGTTGAAGATCCGTCAGTGACTGATTCAGTTGTGGTTTCATCAGGCGGCTCACTTGTTGTAGACTTTTCGGTAATAGCATCTGTTGTTGATTCTTCGGTAATAGCGTCTGTTGTAGTTTCCTCGGAGGTTATGTCAGTTGAAGATCCGTCAGTGTCTGATTCAGTTGTGGTTTCATCAGGCGGCTCACTTGTTGTAGATTCATCGGTAATAGCATCTGTTGTAGACTCTTCGGTAATAGCATCTGTTGTAGATTCTTCGGTAATAGCATCTGTTGTAGATTCTTTGGTAATAGTATCTGTTGTAGATTCTTCGGTATTAGTACCTGTTGTAGATTTCTCGGAGGTTACGTCAGTCGAAGATCCGTCAGTGATTGATTCCGTTGTGGTTTCGTCAGTCGGCTCACTTGTTGTTAACTTTTCGGTATTAGCATCTATTGTAGATTCTTCGGTAATAGCATTTGTTGTAGATTTTTCGGTTATAGCATCTGTTGTAGATTCTTCGGTAATAGCATTTGTTGTTGATTCTTCGGTAATAGCGTCTTTTGTCATTTCCTCGGAGGTTATGTCCGTTGAAGATCCGTCAGTGATTGATTCCGTTGTAATTTCGTCTTTTGGTTTATTTGTTGTCACGTCATTGGTTACCGTGTTTTCTGTAAATTCTTCAGTAATAGCATCTGTTGTAGTTTCCTTGGAGATTTCGGCAGTCGATGCCGGTGTTGTACTTCCTTTGTCGGTTGGTGAAGTTGCAGTACTTGACGTAGGGGAAGTGGAAGCAACAGAGGTAGTTGTTCTCTCAGTGGCTGTAGATGTTGTGGTTATGGATACGGAGCATGACATTAAATCAGCTTCAGTCACCGAAGAACAGTCAGTACATACGTAGCATTGAAGTTCTGTGTAAACTGAAAATTAAACATAATTTGGTTTTAAAATAAGTAATGTTACATAATGTAAAAGTTTATTCATATGTTTATGCATGTTTTGTTTAACACCAGACCATTGTGTGACCATAGAATTGAGACTAGATTTTAACTTAATACTGATTTCAGTAAATTATAACTTATCATCCTGTTCAGCGAATGTCACACTCGACAGGTCCTTAGACCTTACGGTAGGCATAACTTTTGGCCCATCAAGCTGGCGCGAAGGTTTACTTAAATCAAATTTCGAATTAAGCTTCCTTTCTTTTCTTGTTTACTACCTTTTACATAGTTTAATAAGATAACCGAATACACTTACCATTTTTGATGACAAAATGAGATAGCAATAAAATAGTATAAAATGATGTGTCCATTGCTCCGTAACAAATTGCACGTGATTGCTTTTGTGTGTTATCTTGTTCTATAAATATAATAACGTTTTTAAAGAGTCGCGTAAATATTTAATAAAATACAGGATAGTTTAATAAAACAAATCCACAAAAATAAACTAAATTACTAAAATAGTGTTTCACACCCAATTACCTACTTTATATATACCAACACATCCTACAAAAACACTATCGAAAAAAAAACATGGTCATAAATGGAAAAAAGGCAGATAGCCGAAATGGGTTACACCACCTCGTAAGTAAAGTAACTTCTAACGCAAAGTTTAAATCTTTTTCATATTAGAGTTCTCATAATTTCTTTTATTCTTACGTTTTCTTCTTTCTATAAAGTGAAAAGACAAAGTTACAACATGCTACCTTCTCAAATCTTCAAAGAGTACCTACAGATATGCACTACTTACCCAAGTCTTAATAACCTAACAAAAAGCATTTATTCAGCAATTGCAAAAGAAGACAAAGCGTTTCTGGCTTTCTATTTTGAAACATCATGTATAAAACAATATAAACACTTAACTACTTTATCAGTAGCATACACTGTAACTCTTCATAGATAAACAAAAACGAGAAAGCAGTAGGTGGAATAAACAGGAAATTATTTTTAATACAATGCTTAATTAGTCACTGTTATTATTACTATGTCACTGTAGCTATGAATAAAGCAGCCAGAAATAACATTAAAATTATGGAAATGTAATTTTACTCATTCATAAAAATTCATTTTATTTATAACCAACTTAAACTAACAAAACATAACACCATACGCTTAAGTCTTAAGTACATAATTAACAAAAATTAAAAATATGCAAACATACAAACAACATAATACTTATTATATAAAATACCTATAAACAATACCTATTTATAGAAAATGAGATTAGATGGATCTAAAGCTTAAACTACAGGTACAACTTAGAAATATGCACACCTAAATAAGTATTTTTTTGCGGTAGGTACAGTAGATCGGTACTCATATATAGAAACATCTACACCAAATTAAACAACCATGTTCATTTACGAAAATGCACGTAGTAGACAAATACTTAAATTATTACAGCCTTTTTTATTACAACCCCCATGACGCAGGGAATCCTAGTGTCGGCCCAGGGATTTATAATGACATGTATTTTGCTCTTCGTATACAATAAATTTTATTTCAGTACAGTAAATTTCATTTCATTTCATTTTACTTTAATGTCCTACTTTGGACAGGTCTCTTACAAAGACGCTGGGAAACTTACCCTAATGACCAGGCTGGCGCTGAACAGATGGAATTGTAAAGACGTCAAGTTTACCTACAACTGTTCTCGTATGACTATTATAAAGGAACTTTTCTATGGTTAGATTTTACTAAATCCATAAATTCAGAACCTGCGGTACAATATTTATAATCAACAGGATTTTAGTTCAGAAATTTTCGAGAGTCTTGTCCATGAATAATGTTTATTCATAGAAACATACAATTTAAGATTCAAGGTGCTTGTACTGATTTAGTGAAAGCTACTGGAGTCTGTTGAATTTTACTTTTTCACTATAGAAAAAACAGGAGTTCCACTGGGGAGCATACTAGGGCCTCTAATTCTTGTTCTACATTAATCATCTTCCTAATAAAATAACATTGTTTGTTGATAATACTTATACCTATAATTAATTCGAATATTAATAAATAAACCAGCTTACACATCGTGAACTCAGAATCTATGTTTAGGCTTGAGAATTACTTATTCTATCTAATAAATGCTATCATCATTATGTCAGTCAATAGATGTCCACTACTGTAAATAGGCCTCCTACAAACATTTCCTCCCTATACAGTCATGTGATTTCCGCCTTAATCGGTTTCACGCCGTCCTAGCCAGGTCGGTAGACCAAAAATATAAATGAGATCTATGTCATCATTAATTAGCCAAATGTATTGAATATCAATTGTTCCTTTGGTCGTTTTATAGAATTTTAAGAATGTTTTGTAATTAAAAATATAAACGAAATGTGGTTTTCTCATCTATTGATAGTTAGGTAGTGGTAAAAGAGGCTTTTTGGTTTTGTAATTTGTAAATCAGTTAAAGGGTAGATCTCCAGAGGCATTTTTTATCGTGTCGGACTGGAGAAACCCATTTTGAAATCGATAAACGTTTTCATTACATTTTTTTATGTACAGTTTGGTGTCTAATCTATGTGGTGCAGGGCTGAAATTATGAATTAGTTTGTTATAAATATTTAAAAAAAAATCATAAACCCTAAAATCCTGATTGCTCTGGGTTGACCTAACTCCCGATTGAATGAGAAAACATTGTGTAACTTTTTATTGAGAAGGTTCATATGTCCGATGTTATTTTATATTACATGCCAAATAGTTAATCTTCATTGTAATATTTTTTTTTTAATTATATTAACAATAGTTTTGGCACAATTTAAATTTATCGTCATGACCTGGCATTTTATCTCATCGCTCTGCGCTGGAGTAAAACATCGCGCTCATCCCTCGTTTTACGAAATAGAAACTCTATTCCCCTCCCCCGGGGTAGTGGTAGTAGTGGTCTAACCTAAGAGGATGATACGTGTGTGCCACGTTACCGCGCTCCCACATTGCGAAGGTAAGTTTATGATTTATCTGGGTTTGGTTCTCGAATTTGATGATTGATATGGCATGTTTTTTAAATTAAGTAGTAAGGCTGTAAATGTGCTTATTAAGTGAATTAAGTGATAGTAATGATGTTCTTTATGAGACGTAAACACAACTTTCTACTGTTTTTATTTTGGGCTATATTAATGCTTTTATGACTTTTTTTGATCGCTATGGCTATGATTTCTCTGTCTAAAAGACCAGAGCGATGATATTTTGCAATAATTGTACGTTATAAAACTACTTTAAGTAATAATACCAGATTGTTACAACAACAAATGTCACGACTCAGCTGTCAAAAATTCTGTGACGTCACGCTCACGACTCATCTGTCAAAAATTCTGTGACGTCACGCTCACGACTCATCTGTCAAAAATTCTATGACGTCACGACTCCCCTGCAAAAATATTTTCCCGCCAATATTCTATGACGTCACGACTCATCTGTCAAAATTCTATGACGTCACGTGTCACGTGACCAAAATTCTATGGCGTCACTAGTCACGTGACTCAGCTGTCAAAATTATTATGACTATGATGAAATTACCAAAATATAATATGATGGAAGTCAAAATTTCAAGTTTTCGGAAGTTTTCCTTTACATGCACTGTAAGACCTTGCTTCATGCCAAATTTCAAGTTTGTATGTAGACTGGAAGTACCCTGTAGCTTTTTACCCTTTGCTCATCGAAAATTTGCGACATAAACGGCTATATGTCTTGATTTCGTTAGATTAGAAGTTTGATTTTTTTACAGCACTAAAAGGCAACAGACCTTAGTATTTGGTAAAAATTTCAGCTTGATACCTCTACGCGTTCCTGAGATAAATGGTCTTGACAGAGAGACGGACAACAAAGTAACAATAACAATAACAACACCAAATTGTGATGACGTCAGGACTCAGCTGTCTAAATATTATTTTTCCTGCCAAAATTCTATGACGTCACGACTCATCCGTCGAAGATTCTGTAATGTCACGACACATCTGTCAAAAATTCAATGACGTCACGACTCAGCTGTCAAAAAATATTTTCCTGCCAAAATTATGTGACGTCACGGCTTACTTATCTGTCAAAAATTCTATGACGTCACGTCTCATCACTAATAATATTTGTTGAAAATTTTAGCTTGATACCTCCACGCGTTCCTGAGATAAATGATCTTGACAGACAGACAGACAGACGCACATACAGACAACGAAGTGATCCTATAAGGGTTCCGTTTTTTCAAAATCGGTACGCTGCCCTAAAATGAACAAGTTTCCAACTGATGAGCTCTCAAAAAGCTCTAGATGGGTCATTCTACTGAGTCAGTAAAAAAGTGTTCGCTTGAAATACCTGTCGTAGTTCCTAAATTTTAATACTTTCTATATTAATTTTATAAAACTTTGTCGCTAAGTCTAACAGTTTACATAGGGATCAAATTGAATAATAAATACTTTTCCTTTTTTTTGGTGGTACAGTACGTGATTGCTCACGTCCTGTCGAATGTTCGCAAAGCAAGTATCAGCATTAAGATTCTTCTAAAATTATTTCAAAAGGGTATAATGTATAAATAACATAAAGAAACCAATAAAGCATATTACAAAGTAACTATAGCTTGTATTGATATTTAATATTAATCTTAATTTTTAACTTTATTCAACATTATACATTGTTCGTAAAATAAAATCACACCTGTAGAAATAGTTTGCCAAAATAGAATAATGTTTAATTTTTAAAAATGCAACATAAATTTCTATCTCTGACAACACTTTACCAAGTTCTGTCAGTATCAGTCTCAGCCATAATTAGGACAGGGACACCTGGGCGGAATAAAAATAAGTTGCAACGGCATTCTACACCACTGTCGAAGTTGAAACGTCACCACTGTACTTCATCCTACAAACTAAGTAAGTGATATACGAATATGATAACCTTAGAGTCGTATTAGTTAAGTAGTCAATTATCAATGGCAGGTAAATTTAAATCTTATTACCTTAAATTTTGTACAGGATATGTGTTTTCATAATAAAACTCACTCCTGTAGAACTCACTTCTGTCGGTAAAGCTGATGGTTTGGGCTTATGCTTTTTAAAATATGAGCTTCTATGCGAAATGCACACTCTTGCTATGCTTTTACATACTAAAAATGCTGTTTTTACAGTAATTTAGTAATCTTATGTTACACGTCACTAATTGAGGGTATTTACCGACAGAAGTGACTGATTTTCTACAATGTAATTTTTGTATATTTATTAAAAATAATTAATAGGCATTTTTGCCGACTGATCCAGCTAAATAAGCATTTTTTAGTCCTAGGCTAGATCCTCACCTGCCAATAGGCAGGCTACCGCTATCTGAACAAACTGCATGGCTATTCTTATTTTTATTTACAGGTAAGAAACGGTCTGAGAAAGAGAAGAAAGAACCATATAGGAAGCAAAAATGACTAAAATTGAACTTGAAGAGAGTCCAGGTGGTGGTCAGCAACGTCTTTTAAGTATTACGTCTTTGGACGAAGAGAAAATTTTCTAAAAGAACATTAGAATATAATTAATGCCTTTACATTCTACAGAAATGACTTTACTTGTGTAGAAAATGTTTTCATTAATTTTTTAAGCCTTTTTAACCTAATTTGATTATAATATCGACAAGTTATAGGATCTACTTATAACCAAAAGCAGTTTAAACCAACTAATATTTTTCTTTTACTATTAATGTTGATTAGTTTAATAAAATATTACCTTACGTTGTAATTAGAATCACTCCTGTCGAAGTGACTGTAGAAATGACTTCACTTCTGTAGAAAATTATTTTTTTATTTTTAGAATCTATATTAATCATATTTGATTATTTGTACTAGCTATACTATAAAATTATAAGCAAAAGCAGTTAAGATTAGCTGTTATTTTTCTTTTAATATTAAAGATTATTCTTATTAAGTAAGATTCTGTCACTTATGTTGAAATGAGAATCACTCCTGTCGAAGTGATAATTACTAAAATGTGCAATTATTCTGGTAATGTTTGTTATTAAGCTCTGATTTTATTTTTTAGACAATATTTGCGTAGTATATCTTTATTATAACTGAATAAATGACTGATTTTGTGAACCTAAAAAACTATTTTATTTTTTTATCACTCAGTAGAATGACCCAGATATATCCCCTAAACATAAAATCATATAATCTTGTAACATGCAAGACTAAAAATGACTAAATAAATAATATATTAACAATTTTATTATTTTTGTTTCACCATTTATGATCGCTCTAGCGCCTATCATGATTGCTCTGGACGCGAAAATGTTTGAACTTAAATATTTCCATAACTGTTTGTCAAAAATCAAGGCCAATAGTAAAAATGTAGTATTTTAATATCATTATTTTCAATGAGATACATAATTGCCAAAAAATATCAAGATCTGAAAAGCACCAGAGCGATCACACGAATACGCCCGATTTGGAGATCGACCCTAAACATCAAAATTATAATCACCGTTTTATTTTTGCATTAAATATACTTACACAAACTTGACTTCGTACCTTCGTGTACAATACAGTATTAGTATTTCATTTTAACTTGTGTGCTGTTTTTTTTAAAACATTTACTTGCTATAGGTATCTGGGCATGTTACTGTTGTACAATTATAACTTAATAACACAGATAGTTCTCCGTTTCCTGCTTAAGGTAGGATACTGATGTAATTGCTACTTTTCCAGCTGAAGTCATCTTATATCAATATTGGGTTCTTATATCGACGGTCCCTATAAATAAGGTCGGTACTGCAAAAAATAAACTTTTCAGTAAAGCAGTTTAAAGTTTATTTTGAGGATAAAAAAGGTATAAAAAACACAGAGCTTTAAAATTTGGACTGGTGTTATTTTATAATATGTATTTATTACATTATGGCGTAGAAAAATCAGGGAATTAATTGATAGTTTTCAAAATAATGGAATACTGACACTATCGTCCAGACTACTTTTTAGAAAAACTGTCGATAGTGACACTTTCGACAAAATGATATGTTTTAAATACATACAATAAAGTTGGAAGTGACACATTCGATAATATGGTTAGTTGTATCTGCATAAAATAATGTCGGTTGTGGTACATCCAACCAAATTCACTGGTTGAAGTCCATGGAAAACTGTTGTAACTACAGGAAACTACTTTCAAATCATTATTTCTAATATCATGAAAGTTACTTCCTACTTTACTACGCAGTCCTGACAACAAAGACCTTAGGTACTAGCAGATCACCAAGCCGCGTTCTCTCTATCCCGCGTAGAACGCTCGTACTGCCACTACCTACAATTTTGTAGGGATGCCGATATTACTACCAACAGTATTAATCTGGCAACTACCATAATAACAATGATTTTTAGTAAAATAAATTACTAGGTATATAGAACTTTTAATTTTGATTATATTTATGTAATAAAGTGATTTTTGGCAAAAATGAACTTCCGACATTCTTAATAAGGACCGTCGATATCAATTCTAGGGGTTAGAGGAAGGCTTTTTCGCAAGGTTTATGTTAAGGTTTGGAATAACACACTATAATATGAATATATATAATATGATAATCTTGTAATGTGTATTTATAGTCGTTGGTTTTCCTAATAAAATAAAATAAAATAAAAATAAAAATAACCTCCTACCCCTCGGAATGGATGCGGAAGGCGGCAGATTGTGTTCTGTAGTGCATGTTGGTTAAGCCCTATGTCCAACAGTAAACTGCGATTAGCCTAATCAATTAATCATTAATTGAATACGTGTGTAAATTGAGGTCGGTGCACCTCAATTTATAAATATTCGACCATATTCCTTGATAACGACGGGAAAAGGAGATTTACTAAAGGAGTATGTAATGCCGCATGCAGTAAAGTCAAAATAATACCTAATTTAACTTGTAATTTTTTTTTGTATAGCGAGAGGTGTCAAGCAAATAAAGAGGTAAAGTTTGAAAAACTTTTAATATGTAAACTTAGACTAAGTAAATTTAAACTGACGTAATTAAATTAAGTTGTTATTTTGTAACATTATGTTAAAAAAATATATATAACCACAGTTTTTTAATTTCAAGCACATCCATCCATCGACTTTGGCTTAGTGCTTAGATTTAAAACAAACAAACCTGATTTCTGTGAACAATATTTGTGGTATAGGTTTTCACATTAACACTATAACTAGGACAAAGAGACAAATAAAATCAGTTTAAATAAAATAATTTAATTATATTCCCGTTCAGGCTTCATCAAATTTTATTAATAATAATGGTTTAATAGACTGTCATGTATGACCGCTAAATACAAATTAAATTAATGACCTGTTAAGTGGCCCCCTTTCTTTACACCCCATGCCCCTTGCCCTTCCTACAACCTTTTATTTCGTGAATACGAAATAAAAGTTTTAGTTAGAGAAATCTCCTTGTTTTTTAAATCCATTTTTTGTCGATAGTCAAAAACCGAACGGGGATGTTTTTTGATTCACATTCAACTAATAAGGGACATATATAAAGCTCCAAAAAATAAGGCAATTGATATCTGTATAGAGTAAGCCGAGTTGCATTTGTCTGAATCACAGTGATCGCAGCCTGAAGACGCGCTGAGAAGAGTGCAAGCTGTCGAATTAGAATTTTCAGGAATTTCTTTACATCCTCGATCTACCACATCAACTCCATTAACTGTAAAAAGAAGAAAAACAATTAAGAATTTGACATTCTTTTAAATTGGATGTTTAATTATACCTAATGGGTCTATTTTGTATGCGTTACGGTTAGGATTTATGCCCCTGCATCTGTAGAGGCATAAATCCTAACCGTGTCTATCTAAAGTGAAAAATCTTAAAGTGTTTTGTAAGTTTATCGTTGTTTAGAAGTAGCAGGGAATGGCGTTATGTGCTAATGCCATGTTGATCTCAAATATATTTTACTGGTTTTGCGTCAAGTCTTTAAATCCAGTTAAGTATAAAACATAAAGGTTACATGATGTTGTGCCCAGCCCACTGACATTTTGAACGGGCAATCTTTTAGTACTATGTCAGCCACTATGTTCCTCCTGCATTTGGACACGGAATTTCCAAGAACTATACGAAGCTCCGTGTGGTGACGGAGTAAGAATACAATATGTCACCACCCCATCTCATACCATGGGTGTCGTAAAAACCGACTAAGGGAATAACCGTAACTACTATCTTTACGAAATAAAAAGAAGGAAAACTTGAAATTAAACCCTAGGTATACCAATCCGTCTGGCCTGCGTGGTTTTAATAGGCCAAGTAACCCTCCGTCGCGGGAGGAGGCCCGTCCCTGCAGTGGGACATTAATGGGCTGTTATGATGATGATGATGATACGAAGCTCTCTTCACAGTTACTCCAAACCATCTAAGATTTTCCTTGGGCTGTTTAAGTATAAAAAAAATTATTATAGTGAAGTTACCTGCATGGGTATATTTGTAACACTGGTATGATACAGATCTCACTGATACGGCATCTGCGCGCATCGCTTCGTTTCGTTCACTGCAATCGCATTTTGCCTAAAAAATAAAATTAAAAATAAATAAATACATTTTAAATATCCCGGCAATGTTGTAAATAATAAAATTGTCTATGTCTTCAATTGTTGACAGTACTTTTTATTTTAATTTTTTCACCCATAATGTTTTGTAAATTATTTAAATTCTAATGTTAAGTATTTATATTTTATAGTTAGGAAGTAAGTTAATAACATTACATAGTAAAAGGAATACCTAAATGTGAAGCTACGGGAAAAAGCTTTAAGTATATAAGAAACCACTTACACCATAACAAACACATCCATTTCTGAACCCACCCAATACGGATCTCTTTTTCCTAGAATTATCTCCGTTTTCATCAACTGAAAGACCACCAGCTCCTGTTGCCGCGTTAGGGTCACTAGTTGAAGAATCATCGGTATTATCTGTTGTACTCCCGGTAGAATCTGATGTTAAATCAGTAGAATCACTAGTTGAATCGGCAGTTGTTGAATCGGGTGTTGTTGTGTCCGATGGTGTACTTGCACTAGTTGGTGATGGTGTTGTAGTGGTGGTTGTTGTAGTTGTCGTTGTTGTAGTAGTAGTAGCGGTAACTGCTTCACATGACTTAATTAAGGTGTCATTAACTGAAGCACAGTCACTGCATACGTAGCATTGCAAATCTGTGAAAACTGTAAACCAAAAATTACAAGTGAGATAGAAAACAATGTACCATTTCTGGATTGGAGCAATGGTACTAATTCTGCAAACTCAAAAAGCACGCAAAAAGTAAACTTTTTAATTATTTAAAATGTAACGCTTAGCTAATTTAGAAGTATGGGTGACGGAGCTTAAGAATATCTTCATTTGTTAAGTGTTAGTTATTGCTTTTTACTATAGGTATTCCATTTATATTAAGTAACCAGAGAAGGAAAACTACCCAAAAAAATCTTAAAAATTTCGTCAGGCCATCGATCTATTACTGACAGAGATAATATGGTCTTTCTGTGTAATATAAGGCTTAGTAAATAATTTGTGTTAGTACATAATTAAGTGGCCGTGCGGTTCCCGGTTAGAATAGGACTGACATACATGACGACTAACATAGCCAAAACTTTTAGCAGCATGTCGAAAAATTGGCATAAGGGCAGGGAAATGATGATGATGAATAATGATAATAATTTAAGTTAATGTAATAGGCTAACAAAGGATTTTTTTCCTCTGACCACTGCTCGCTTTTCTGCTACCTTGCCCATAATTTTAGGCTCATTAATACTAATTATATATATAATCAAATGACATACCTGTTTGAAAGCCCAAAATGGACACAAATAAAATTATATAAATTGATTTATTCATGTTTCTGTAACGTTTCACACGTATCTACTGTAAATGCGTAATATCGTTCTATTGATTACCTTTTTAAGGACATATGAAGCGCATCATTCACATACAGGATGTTTCGATAAACAAACAACTAGAAAAAGAAGAAGAAAAACAAAAAACAAACATACCTACTTACTACTACCGTCTACATGAAATAATAAATGGGAGGATCCTGCCGTTTGGCAAAATACGTTTCGTCAAATTTCACTTCCCAGTTTCATTTCTCAAAAAAATGCTTAGCAAATTTACATTTCGCATTTTATTCACTTGGTCAAATATTCATTTGGCAAATTTTTACTTGCTCAAATTTTATTTAGTCAAATATACATTAGGCAAATACTTTATTTTGTCGAAAATATATTCCTTAAGGAAGTTCGTTTAAATTGAAAGATGGGTAAAAGATTAGGTTAGATTAGAACTGCTAGAAAAGTAGGTTAGGTTAGGTTTGAACTGTGACCCCAACAGAGCGCGAACCGAGCGAGCGTAGCGAGCGTGCCGCGGCAGCGGCCGGCGAAGCGCCAGAATTGATTTCTTTTGTCAGTGCTAATTAGTCCAAGTTTTTAATAATCATAATATGATATTTGCCAAAACATATTTGGTAAAATGAAACATTGCTATGTAATTATTTGCTAAACAATAATTAGCTGAAAATAGTTTTGCTATCTGTAAAATTGCGAAGAGATGTTTTTGCCAAATGATAATTTGGGAAACATACTTTGGCAAGTGTCACTTTAGGAAACGTTTTTTGCCAAACGTCAGTAATGCATAATAAATAGGTAATACCTATTAAGATACCCGAAGAGGCTAGTTGCCCCAGGGATTCGCCTGTGTAAGAGTTGTCCTATTCATATTTAGATTATTCCATGTTATTTATCTCTTCACCCCATATGAGAATCCGTACGCTTTTAGTAAAATTCAAAACACGTTTATCCTATAAACGTGTTTTGAATTTTACTATAACAAAAAGAAGTTCAAAGTTTGAAGTGTTAATAAACTTCAAGTGTATGGAATTTTGATTTCTCGATGATGTCGATTTGTATCCTCATAAAAGCCCATTAATGCAGGGACGGGCCTCCTCCCATGACAGAGGGATACTTGGCTTACTAATACCACGCTGGCCAGACGGACTGGTATAGGGTTTAATTTCAAGTTTTCCTTCTTTTTATTTCTTAAAGATAATATTCATGGATAGTCCCTTAGTCGGTTTTCACGACACCTATGGGATGAGATGGAGTGGATACATAATATTGTCTTACTCCGTCACCACACGGAGATTTGAGATTTGTATACTTAGATCATACCATTTCTATTCGGGTCTTACTTGCGGCATGTATCTACATAGCCTAGATACTATTAGGATAAATACTTACCTAGGTTCACAAATTTCAAGTGCATAGAATTTTGATTTTGGTAAAGATATATTGTTATTACTATTAATCTAAAAGCTAAAAATACATACTTTACGAATAACTGGGAACATGTCACTGCGCAGATCCTTGTTGATTTCGCTCCTATCATAACAGTCCATTAATGTCCCACTGCAGGGACGGGCCTCATTCAGTGACGGAGGGATACTTGGCCTACTAATACGCTGGCCAAACGGATTGGTATAGGGTTTAATTTCAAGTTTTCCTTCTTTTTATTTCGTAAAGATAATATTCACGGATTGTCCCTTAGTCGGTTTTTACGACACCCATGGTATTAGATGGAGTGGTGACACACTGTATTCTTACTCCGTCACCTTGCTCCTATGGCTCCTAATAATTTGTTTTAAACCACATGTATGTAAAGGTCCATATAACTGCACTTGACTATTATCAACGATAAATAGTGTAACTCTCTAGAGATAATACTTAATGCATCGCCGGCCCTCTTCATAGATAAACATAAATGAGAAACAGGTCGGTGTTACAATATAACACTTGTAAACATTTCAAGATTGTAAAAATTCTTACACATATCTTTCTGTAATTATCACAGTAATTATAACAGAAAGAATTCTTTCTTTCAATTAAAGCAAAAGATAACTTTTTTGCTTCAAAATAACAAAAAAAAAAGGTAAATTGCTATAAATAATAAACAGACTGATGATGATCTCCATGCAATTGGTCTTGCAAAGGACTTTATACTGATTGTGTTCTATGGTCAAAGCAAACGCAGCGCTTATTGAGAAAGCATTACCTACTTTATTTCTATAACTAGTTTTGCCCGCGGCTTCGCTCGCGTTAAATTCGGGGTAACAGTGGGGGGTTAGAAAGGGGCAAAAAGTAGCCTATGTTACTCTCCATACTCCATCCCTTCAACTATCTACACTTTAAAAATCACCCCAATTCGTCGCTCTCTTTTCCGCGAAAGAAAGACATACAGACAGACACACTTTCCCATTTATAATATTAAGTAGTATGTATTTGAATAGATGCTATACTTACATACGATTATTTTAAGCGTATGTACCCTTAGGCCGGCAGTGGCAGGCAGGATTAGCTTCTATAAGTTACTAATTTCCTAGTGGGTGACACATAATCATCGTATAAAATCAACCAATGGACGACTTAGTGACACTTATTATTTCTAGCTAATTGTCTTTCTTAGCCTGTCTTTCTTAATTAGACATTATTCAGGAGACATGGGTTATTGACTTTATGATTATAAAGCTACTTCTATATATATATGTATAGTCTTTTGGTAACCAAGGTAGGTTTTATGGATAAGTCACTTCAGCCAGACTAAAGGTTTGTGTACTTTAGTAAAGCTCCCGAACTTTTCCTTTCCTTAGTAAATTTTGGTGAAGGTCAGATTGGCTGGACCAAGAGTGATTTTGGAAGTTTGAGCAATACCAACATAAATTATACCTATTTGATACTATTTCATACCTGACATAATATATTTGGTACCCCACTAAAGAGAAAAAACTATTAAAAAGAAATTGGCAGTCCAGCCATTCTGAGGTCAGAATAGCTATATGTTATACTTAGTTAGTTTATCTTTTCATTAAAATACAGTACCTATTTAGTACCTCCACATTATGTTCTTCTTAATTTTTTTCGAGAAGCCAATAAACAATTTTACGTAAATAAGCATGGAGCAAAAATCGCTGTTATAAAAAAAATACGAGAATCATCATTAAGATCTTCATTAAGTTTTAATTACTTACCACTTAGGTATGTGAAATGTAAAGACAATTGTTTATTTTTTGATATTTTAATAAAAATACATACATAACATTATATAGGACGGTCTTTAACTATAAGGTAACATATATGTATATAGATAAATGCTTTTTTTATATTGGTTTTCGAAACATTTTACAATACTTGTGTGTAAAGCTAATTTACATATTTTTATTATTTATTTAACACTGTAGAATACATTACAGTATCCACATGTGAACATTTTCAACGATATAATATAGTTTTTGTAGTATATAAGCTACTTTGTTAAAATTCTTATTTTGTTCTTTATTTTTTATTGCTTTTTAATTTAATTAACAATTGACAGGTACATTGAAGTTGTTTTTATAACACTCTGTTTAATTAATACAATTGTTATTTATCATTTTGTAACTGACTTAAAGCGGTAGTGCCCGCAATTATATAATAAAGCGGTAGTTCCCGCAATTATATAATTAAGCGGTAGTTCCCGCATTTATATAATAAATATAAGACTTATATTTAAATGTAAATACTAAAATTCAAACAAAGTAAATAAACAATTACCTGGACGGCCTGTTGTTTCGTTATATTTTATAGGCATTAAACATTTTTTTTATATATAAACAAACGTTAAAAACGTTTACATTTGAAAGTTTAGCACCGGCATTGAACAATAAAAAGCTGTATATTCAAGTTTTGCTAAGCAATACCAATAATTGTTCATTTTCTTTGATAATTTGATTTTTATTGTTGTTTGCACAGCAAATAGGTGGCGACAAGAGCTAGTGTAGCTAGAGGGAGAGAGAAAGAGGCGGCAGAGGCACCGTTGCAGCTATCCTTGTCGCACACACTGCAGGTCTTGATTCTCGCACTAGCGTCTACTTGGCCCGACTTAGCAGCATTCTCCAAGGTGCGGCAAGTTTGGTTGATGTCGCTTGGGTTGCCGTCTAAACATGTACGTACTGTTGCTCCGGTCTCTGTAATTATATAATAAACAACAATTAATAAACAACCTTTGTGTATGATGGGGTTAATCACGCCGATAAACCACTTTACAGTTTAGTCGGTTAATTTAAAAATAGAGTATTTTATTCAAATAAACTGCTGCTTTCTTTTTGTATTTTTAGGGCGACGAACAGAGAGTACATTATTTTGCCACTTTTGATATCACGGAGTGTATAGCTCATCTCATTCTAAAGCTAAGAGCTCATAGAAGGACTATCGCTAAGCAGTGTAAATAGTAGCGTTTTTTTGGATTATCCGTGTGTTGATGGAATAAGAATACAATATGTCACCAAACCATCTCAACCCATGGGAGTCGTAAAAAGCGACCAAGGGAATACCGAAAATATTTTCTTTACGAAATAAAAAGAAGGAAAACTTGAAATTAAGCCCTATACCAATCCCCCTGGCTAGCGTGGTATCAGTAGGTCAAGTATCCCTCCGCCACGGGAAGAGGCCCGTCTCTGCAGTAGGACATTAATAAGCTGTTATGATTAAAGATTCAAGAATAGTGTACAAATATCAGAAGACGTTGGGTGCGCAAAACCCTCACAAGGTGACCCACGCTTTGTCCAGCTGTGGACATCAATTGGCTGATATGATGATGATATATTCTGGTGCACGGAAAAACCTTAACAGGTTTATGCTGCACCTTGGTGTATGTCTTATGTGACAAACAAGTTAAATAAAAAAAAAAAAATTAAATGATACTTACGCAGAACAATTTTGTGGCAATATCTAGGAGCACCTGTGACACTGTTGCCAAGTCCTCCAGGTAGAATACTGTTTAGGTAAAGCTGGTTGTAATTGATTGAGTCCTGAGTGCTGCATTCCTGGGGACATAATAAAATATACAATTAAATATACTTGATTTATATGCAATTGTCTGTGTGGTGACGGAGTGAGAATACAATATGTCACCACCCCATCTCAATTCATGGGTGTCGTAAAAAACGACTAAGGGACTCTCCTTGAATATTATCTTTACCAAATAAAAAGAAGGAAAACTTGAAATTAAACCCTATACGAATCCGTTTGGCCGGCGTGGTATTAGTAGGCCAAGTATTCCTCCGTCACGGGAGCAGGCCCGTCCCTGCAGTGGGACATTAGTGGGCTGTTATGATAGGCATTAGGGATGCCCGATCTGAATCAGTAGCAACTGATTGGAAATTGCTAGTGGAGTACAATCGCGTACATAATTTGTCTTAATCTTATTACACGTTACATCCGTTACACACCTAAATCCCAGATAACCCCTCGATTTCTACTAGGAGAGGAAGGTGGATACTCTGCATGAGTACCCAAAGTCCTTTAGACCTTATGGATGATGTCATATCTTTTACTGACTAAAGCCGCCTCGGTGTCTTGTTGCCACGACGACACAAATGTCTGAGTTACTGGCCCCATTATCCCATAAGGGGCCAGTCAGAATAACAGCGCTGCAGCTATCAACGTTGCAGCATCATGCTGAGACTGGTCCTAGTTTTACACCTCATGTGACTATTTATTAATACTCTTGCATTGTGCAGTGAGGTGCAAAATACATATTATTTCTTTCTTTCTTTCTAGCTGTGATAGTAGTGTACTTACCACAAGATGTTTGCCAGGAGTTTGTTTGTAAGGATCACCACAAGTAGGGTCCTGCTGTGAAGTGCACTGGTAACATCTTAAACATGATCCTGAAAACAAAAGAGGACTCATTTTAATACTAAATTACATCTAAGACTGGTTTTTCTACATACAAACATATCTTGATTATGGCTTTAGTATGCCCAACGGAAAAAAAGCAATAATAACAATGACAAACTATAGACTCCCTACAACGACATGTAGAACGACCTTTTTGACGTTGTAAAAGACCTCAAGATCTGTGCCATTATCTATTTTATTTTTATTTTTTCATTACTACTACGCCAGATAGATCGTCATTTTATAAATAAACAGTATGGAAAGCAATTGAGTATTGAATAATAGCAAATGTCTATTGCAATTACCTTTAACACAATCTCGTACACGACAGACATAATGACCAATATTTTTTATTAACTACAATAAAAAGTTTATTAACATAATTCTCTTTATTACATTTCATTACAGCGAATTACTTGTTAGTCAGTTCTGTGTATAATTACGGGATTCGTAACTATAATGAAAAGGCAAACTTTATATTGGTCCATTTTCCCAGGAACACGAGAAAACTTTTATCAATAGTATCTTATAGGAAAAACAGATCAATAAGATAATGTTCGTGTATTTAATTGTATGTGTATTAAATACTTTATATGCTGTGAAAGTAGGTGTAATGTTACTTGAGGTAAATTCTTCAACAGCCTACGGAAAAAATAAGGATTGCCGAGAGCTTCAGTAAGACTCTACTACATAAGTATATGCACTTTTTATTCTAAGCGGTTTTGCATCAAATCTGGTTAGGCATAAGAGGAAATACTTAGCATAGCAAATAGTGAAGAGAAACGCTTTGTTAGAAATTATATTTTTAAAACCCCCTTAATTATATTTTTGCTTAAATCTTAGATACTGTTCAAGTCTTGATATACTTATTGGAACGAAATTTGTAATATTAAACTTAATTTATTTCCGAAAAAAAAGTTGAATTAGCATTAGGAATGTGCCCACAGCAAGAACAGTCCTTCTTCAGCTACGAAAGGAACAACTTCTCTCGTCAGGCGATTTGATAACGCATTTTGTGTCACATTTTTTGCTAAATATACTGTAAAGCCAACGTTCTTTAGTCACCTTCTAGAACATAATGGCTAGAAAGACTTCTTGGGGACTTTATGAATGAACTACAAATATTCAGTAACACAGCTTTTAATATATGTCAGACAATATTTTAAGATGCTGACTGTGCAGTCGTAAACTTATTTTATATTGATTGCTTAAAACCGCGAGCCAAGATAATTTTATGTGCTCAAACATTTCCGGACAAGGCGCAGGACCGAGTTATGTGGCGTGTATTGGGAGAAGCCTATGTCCAGCAGTAGACTGAAATAGGAGGAATAGGCTAGTTGATTAAAACATTGCCGGAACCACGACCTGATAAAGGCCAATATTAAAAAAAAAAACCCTAAACAAATTTAATGACTACCTAATCTATCGCTATTTTGGAGTAACTTTAATCGAATTCTACGTTTTTCTTTCTAGTGGTCTCTAACAACAACATACAGGACAAAAATAAGTAGAGAAAACTAATTTCTTGTATTAAAACAGTTTCCAATCAGTTAATGCCGGTCAACTGGCGCTGGTTTGCGTCCAAACCAGTGGAAACCAATAAGTCGTCAAAATGGGCAGAAGATTTGAAATTCATTCAGGCCATAAAAATGGAGCATATCACGAAGGCATCAAATTAATGCTCCTCTTATGAAGCAATGTTTGGCAGTCTAATGAAAATGGGCATTTCGACTCGGTAAATTAAGTAATTAAAAATTCTGCAAAATTAAGGATTTACCGTAGTTAGTGATTTTATAGTAGCATATACATACGTAGTTTAATCGTCAACGTAAGATAACAAGAATAATCTGCTTGAGACACAATAATTCGGACGCAGTACTAATAATAGAACGTTCTATTTAACAAACCGTGCGTAACTTCTATTCTAGTATAATTACTAACTGTACTGAATTGTATCTATTTGTTATTATCATCTCTACATAAAATGACAAACAATCATTATTATTATTATTATACGAGTTGTATTATAATAATCATTGTTGTATCAATGTCAGTCATCCTACTATTAATACAAACGCGAAAGTAAGTAAGTAAATATGGATGGATGTTTGTTACACTTTCATGCAAAAACTACTGAATGCATTTTAATTAAACTTAACCCTTTCACAGTGCCGCCAGCAGACACAATAGTAAAACAATGCACGTGGACCATATATGGTACACTGCACTGGGAACGTGTTAACAATAATGTAGCTTATACATCAGAATAAAACATAGGCTACAATTTATGAAGAGTACTGTACAAAAGAAGTACTGTACAGAAATACCGTCTGCTAAGAACTCCTTTAGCCGATTTTACAATACCATGGGGTGACTGATTGATTGAATTCCATGCTCATCCATAAAAAGTGTTAGTGTAGCACAGAAAATTTTATCTAAAGAAATAAATCTAGCCGTTTTAGTGAGAAGGAATAACAGGCATGACTCAAACAATTTCGTTTTTACTAGGCATATCGCTTGTATTTACTCGTCGCTGTGTCTTTTACAAGCATCAATTTAACATTCACAAAGAACATTCACCCTCAGGACAATAAGTTGTGGAGCGCATACAAAATACCTGCACAGGGTTCAAATCCCAGACCTGGAGCATGATAGGCGCATACCGCGAACACAATGCCACCGACACATTGTGACGTCATAGGCACTTGAGTGCTCATTACGAACAATTTAGTTCATTGACTGCAGTAATAGGGTTAGTCGCCTGCATTAAAGTCTGGGGTCAAAAGATTACAGACAAAGACGACAGATAAAACAAATTGCAATTTATCACAGATCCTACAACGCCATCTCGTGCAAACTAGTAAAAACTTGTACTATACAAAGGATTATCGTTTATTTCTTCACCTGTTTTTGGGTGTAATATGTCACAACGAAAAGTGAAACAACGAATACCATAACCCCGTAAGTTTACTACAACGAATCACGTAACAACGAATGCATGCCATCACGAATATCTTAGCAACGAAGTCATGCGACCTCGAATAACAGGCAGGACCACTTAGTTTATTAATAGGAATCACTTAAAAAGGAATGAACGCCACAACGAATAACATAGCACCGAAGTCATGCGATCTCGAATACCTGTACCTCTAACTCACTACTAAGAATTACTTGTTAACAATTTCCCTCTCCAGAAGAAAAGCTAGTTGTTACCTTTAAGCATTCAAGGCTACTACGAGTAATATGTAGAATGAGACAGGAGAACCAAGTGGAAAGCCATCATGATATAAAATACGATCTTTAAGAAAAGGATAGGTACTTTATTTTCATCAGATGACGAACATAACGATTTATGAGTTGAATCATTTTAAATCTCAATGACATTTTTCATTAAAAAAAACCTTAATACAACTTTAATATGTTTTTGTGTAATTAGGAGTGACTAACATCCATTGGTATATAGTGATACTGTAGTAAATAATACAAGTTTAGACTATTAAAACTGTGATGCCATTGATGACCAAACAAATGATGTCATACTACCATTTATAAATTGAGGCCACGAACAAATACCACGCCTCGACATTGAGAGAAACGAGTTCCATGTTCAGGTAGGGAAACTTATAAACTTAACAGATTATAGAAAAAAATATTAAGACTAATTAGTGTTATATTTCATAACAGTCCATTACTAGTAAATGTTACGCGGTGTCCTATGTGGGCGACGAACGCGACGTACGCGATCTAATCAACGGCGCGTACCCTACTTCTGACCTATGTAGTAGTCTGCGACGAGACGCGACGCGACCATGTAGGACAGTTGTCGCGAGTAGCATCTCGTCGTCGCGTCGATTTCGTCGCCCACGTAGGACACCGCGTTAAGAACAGAGGGAAATAAAACCTTATTTTATCATTCAGACAACTCTTGCTAGGTAAACTGAACCTAATTTTTTTCGAGCCGTGTATTTCTTAAGACATTCTTTTGTTCCTATATTACAAAATATCTGCGAATATTCCCTCAGCCAGCTTTTACCATACCCACGTAATGTAATGGTGCATTTGATTAACTATGTAAAAACTTCAAATACACGAACTTGAGATAGACGAGTATTTCGTCAAAATTTTCTTCTTTAGTTATATGAAAAATCTTCAGAAAAATTAAACCCCGTACTATGTTATAGCAACATAGATGTATGAAGCTATCAATTATTTCTGTTATTAATAATTCATCTGTGCTATTCCTACGCAAAAATTTTAAATAGACAAAGTGAACGTTTGTTAGTATAAAACTGTTTATTTTAAAATTCCATTCGAAATTAATAATTAAACTTTTCATTTTCTTAATAATATTGAATCAATAAATGACGTTATCTGCGTAAATACAATTACTTGTGATTCCATATATAATCCTTCAACTCTATAGCATGTGGTAAAGAAATATTGTTAACCATGTTAGATCTTAGAAGTCATTTCGAATTTCATAAAACAACACATGTGCCACTATGAATGATTAGTTGCTTTCAACATTTATCGTTTCCTAAGGTTTAGCTTTATTGCTATATTGAATTAAATCATTTTAAAAGGGAAGAACCTGCCTAGCTTCCGACTCAGGAATATTTTTCTCGCCAACTACGGTATGTGACTGATACTTGTTTAAATCTAATAGACCCATACCAAATCTAAATTTAGTTATTATGATTGACATAACTCTATCTGAACTAGTACTAACAACATGCATTTTTATTATCTTTAATAGTTTTGTTTGTGCATAGTAATATGAGCGACCATAAAACTCCTTTTGAAGATCGTATAATTATAAGTTTGAAACAATGACATCATAATTGTAAGTTATGTAGACTGTAGAATAAAAAATATTTAATATTTTTCATTTGGTCTGAGACTATTTCGTACAAGGTAAAGAAGAAGTTGAGAAGAATAACTAAAAAACAATAATCAATTTTTATTGGGAGTTTGCTCTTAACCACTCTCTTGTGTGTTAGCAAAAATCAACTATGACCATCACAAAAGGTGGAAAAAAACTTGGTATTGATTGACTACGCTTCAGTCAAATGGATTTAAATTTTACTACTCTTGCTTATCTTCATCATAACAGCTCATTAATGTCCCACTGCAGGGACGGGCCTCCTCCAGTGACGGAGGGATACTTGGCCTACTAATACCACGCTAGCCAGACGGATTGGTATAGAGTTTAATTTCAAGTTTTTTTTATTTTTTATTTCGTAAAGATAATATTCACGGATAGTCCTTTAGACGGTTTTTAAGACACCCATGGGATGAGATGGGGTGGTGACACACTGTATTCTTACACCGTCACCACACGGAGATGGCTTATCTTAACTTATTCATAATTATTTAATTTGTTTTTGACTGATGGAGTCTCTTAGTTGTCTTTTACGACCTGCGGTAAAATGGTATTATGACGAACCTATTTAGTTTACGTTACCACACTTATAATAACTCTGATTGATTGTCAGCTTGTATAACTTATACATTTCATTCTCACGTATGTTTGTGGAAAAACTAATTGTTTCTCAGACTAACAATTATATCCCAAGAAAAAGTAAATAGGAAACGGTCTATTGCATGAAAAAAGATTGTTTGGTTTAAGAATATATTATCCTAGTTTAGTTTTTAAGACAAGTTAATCTGGCTAAGCTCCAAAAGCTTACTTAAGCGTTTAACACATTAATCACGAAGCTTGTTGGAGCCGGTTATTTCTTAATTTA
Source organism: Schrankia costaestrigalis (assembly GCA_905475405.1). Lineage (NCBI taxonomy): Eukaryota > Metazoa > Arthropoda > Insecta > Lepidoptera > Erebidae > Schrankia > Schrankia costaestrigalis. The sequence continues at coordinate 7,183,516 of FR997843.1, read as the reverse complement.
ATATTATATAAAAAAAACTATAGTCTCAAGATTGGTCTGGACTCCATAGTGACCCTTTTCTTCTAACTGTGTGAATTGATAATACGAGTATCTCTGTTTTTATCAGGGCAGAATCAGACATTGATGAGCTATCAGAAGCTTTGAAACAGACCATTGCAATGGCAAGGATATTATAATTATAATCTATACTAAATATTATAAAGAGGTAAATCTCTGGATCTACTGAACCGATTTTAAAAATTATTTCTGTGTTGAATAGTTCATTTATCGGGGAGTGTCATGGGCTATATAGTATCAGCGATAAGTGATAGGAGTGGAGCGTTTTTTTTTTGCCGCCCAACGAATTGGCCACGGGTTAGGTAGTTAAATATAAGTTTATACGGATAAGTTTATATGGACACACCTCTTTACTGAATCAGGGTAGCGGTTAAAAGTTTCTTAAAAATTTGAAAATACAAAACAGTGTCTTCAAGATGTTGACTACTAAATTATGAGTACGTGTCTTACATATAAACTTGCCTCTATTTATTTACAGGCAATAATATTTTGCTACTATACACTCAACAGCTTCTTATGTCATAATTCCTCAAGGCTATCGTAATAAATAATAACAATAATAATCTATAGCCACACTTCAATGGTCTTATGAAAACCGGTCTCTACAAAAACTATAAACGCCATTCGTTCTATTACATCACGGGCAGAAAATAGACAAAATAAAACATGCGATTCTCATCTCTATGGTATAGGCAGTGACCCGAACATTTATCAAGGTTATGCCATTGTATATTGTTTAAGTGGGCCTCTTTTACAGACTAGCTGAAGCGGTCACTAACTGGAACAGTTTGGTATCATTTTGGAATTGTATAATCAAGACTAACTACTAACACTCTAAATTTTGTGAGCGTCAGAATGCGTTAAAAATGGACGTTTGGCGTCTAAAGTTTGTGTATTATTTTAACTACACGTTTTTAAATAACTATAAAGAAATTTTATTTACCATCATTAAGTCCTTTAAAATTATACTACAGTAAAAACCTCCTCCAATCCAGGAACAATTGTCATACTAAAATCAAGTACGCCAGACGGACTGTTATACTTAATGTCATTTTCTTTACTTGCAGAAAATTAGATTTAGAATAGCTTTTCTCTTAGTATGGCTAGTGTGGTATTAGTAGGCCAAGTATCCCTCCGTCACGGGAGGAGGCCCGTCCCTGCAGTGGGACATTAATGAGCTGGTATAATGAACTGCCACACTAGGAATCATGCCCTATACCGCGAGATCTTTTACAGACATGAATAACTGGTCATAAATAACACACAAACTTAGAACAATAGTTTGTGAATCGCAAAATTTTCCTATTACCCTGTCCCACGACTTAGCGAACATTATAACACAATATTAAACATTAACAAACGTATTTACTTTAATGGCTACTTGTGTTTATCAAAGTTCTATTGTTTAAAAGAATAGCATGACTAATTGAGAAATAGTTTCAAATGGAAAAGGAACTCGTTATGATCGATAAATTAATAAACAAAGGCACGTTTCTTTTCCTATAATAAAGGTACTTTACATGTTCGATGTGAGGAACATTCTAGAAAATGTCAAGTAAATTAACAATAGGTGTGATGTAAGAATGGCGTCATCTGTCTATAATAATTTTGTATCGATGTAGAAATACTAAAAGAGACGGTCAGTATATAATATGTATATGTCGCAGGGAAATGAGGAAACCAGAGATTTCACGAAATCACTAGGGATATCACGAAATCCCGGTAAATGACGAAAATGCCTTTTATGGTCACAGTTCTAACCTAACCTAACCTATAGAATTTGAAATCCTTATGTTTTTTAATCTACTAATAAAAATATAAGCATTTCTTTTCTAGTACAAACGGGATTTCGTCATATCCCTAGTGATTTCGTGAAATCCCTGATTTCCTCATTTCCCTGCGACATATTTATATACAACCATACATAACATACGAGTACAACTCACGCCTCAGGCCGATACCATTGAGTGCCAAGTACAATATAATCCTTACAAACCTGTATTTCTACAGTCACACATACACACGTACATGCCCGTTGGTACCGAGTGGTAAACACTTGGAATACAATATTTATTTTAACTAAAAAGCGTAGTGTGCTGTGTTTAGGTGGAAGTAGCTAGTAAAATTACAAGGTTATGGGACTAAACAGCTTGGTAACTATTTGAGTTACAAAGCACTGTTTTATATGTGCAAAGCACAAAGTTCTTCGATGGTAAGGATAAGAGGGAAAATTACTATCAGCAGCCGGGCGATTTCTAAGTCTTAACACCTATTGAATAAAACAATCTTGATATGCAGCTAATGGTCACAACATTTTAACAACCTAACGCTATCATCATCATCATCATAATAATATCAGCCGATCGACGTCCAATGCTGGACATAGGCCTCCTCCAAGTATTGCCACCTAACGCTATATACGCAGTAAATTTTTCCATGCACGTTAGAATAAATATCATCACGTGATGCGCTTCCTTGAGAATTTTATCCTAAGTTCAATCTTCGGCTTTGACTTTTTATTATACTAGAGCCTTATATTATCGTAGAGCTGTATATTACACTAGATTAGGACTAATACCATATATTTATATTGTACAAGGCCCATCAAAAGAGCATTTTACAAAGTGTAGCCACACTAATGTAATTTTAATAGGTCTACATCTATATTTCGTGTGTGTATTACATACTTATGAGGTTTTTTTATTTACAGTCTTATGTTTGTTGTTATTACAAAATGGCGGACCAAGAATACAAGACTACATAATGTTAATGTTGACAAAATGATTACGCTAGCATAATAGCATTGTAATAGACGAAAATCTCGAAACAAAAATATATTCCAACTTGTCCTCCCAAAAATCTTATCCCGTAAGAATATTATTAAGTAAGTAAAAGTATATAATATTTTAAGTAAGACAAAAACGTGGTACGTCTTAAATTTGGTACGTATAAAAATTTGGTAGGTATTATATATATTATAACAACGAAGGTATCTAAAACCACGAAAAATAAAAAACCTTGGCTTTATAATGCATTTTTCAGTTTTATGAACATTATTTTAAAACTTATCTTTCAAGTACTAAGCATTGAACAAAATGGGATAGCTGTTGAATATAACCGTTGTAAATGGCTTCTCAGTTCGTGTAGAAAAACGGCATACAGTAAAAACTTTCGTAGTTAACCTACTCAAAACTTTATTTTCTTCTACTTGTACTACGGAAAAAGGGGAAAATTTACTTCCGAAATGTTTTTTTCTTATCTGCTTGTAAAAAAATATCGTAAAATAAGAACTTTTCTTCGCGATTTACTGTTTTGCCTTTCTTGCATTTTTCCTGTTTTGGCAAATTAAATGACGACGTCACTTCATTTTACTTTTGAATTTTTGTTTTGGTGATGTTTAAATAAATGTCAAACAATCGCACCCAAAACTTTTTCAGGAAACCAGTGCTTGATGTGACACAAAAAAATCCAGAAAAACGCTCTATCTTAGTACGTAGAGCTCAGTAGTCACAGCTTATCCGCGCGGATATAAGGCGTTCGTTTATGTCATGTATGTAAAAGAACTATCCGTGTGGTGACGGAGCAAGAATACAATATGTCACCATCCCATCTCATAAGGAACTATCTGTGAATATCACCTTTACATAGTAAGAAGGAAAACTTGAAATTAAACCCTATACCAATCCGTCTAGCCAGCGTGGTATTAGAAGCCACGTATATCCTATATCCTTCCGTCACGAGAGTAGACTCGTCCCTGCAGTGGGACATTAATGGGCTGTTATGATGATGATGACATAAAAGAACAAGTTAACATTATATGACAATACGTAGGTATTTAATAACCCCAAGTCAAAATGATGCACATAATCGTAAGTCTAAGCAACCAAAACCACAATATAAACTCCTAAACTGTATTTATCCTTATATTAATACAGTTATTATACGTCCTTGATACTAAATAAGTCGTAAAAACGAGAACAAAAGCTCTGTATTAGCTGATATTTACAAAACATTATACTCAACTACAGAGACCTACCTAGATTGCGCAAAAACGTAAAAAAAAAAATATTTCTGGAACTCTTCCAGTTTTTGTTTCGTCTCTATAATATTAAACACGTTTTGTAGGGCGAGTTTGATTTCATAATATTCTGTTTTAGGAACGTTGTGTCTGTACATCTCTTTACATTATGGTATCAGTTTTTCTGTACTTAATAATTTCTGAATCAAACCTGGGACTTCACGTAGTACTTTTAACTGTTTTCTTGACTTGCAGTAAGTAAGTAGTTAAGTATCTGCATAATTTGTTCGATATGATTTTATCAAAGTATGTATTTTTCACTTTTATTTTATTTTACTAAAATAACCTCTTTGGCATCATAATTAGGTACTTAAATACATTATAATTGGGTAAAGATGTAGATGTTTACAACTTTATACTATATGGGTAATTAAAATTATGTTTGAAAATATTTGAAAATACTTATGTGAAAATCAATTATATTATTGCTAAGGGCCTTTTTTGTTTAAGCAGGGAAAATGCAGATTAATAACTATTACAGGTTAATTGAAAAATTTAATTAAACGTTGTTCTAATTAAACTTTTGATTAGAAGTTAACGTTCATTTATAGGTGATATAGTAAAACAGTATAGGTATTGCATATATAAAAGTAGTATTCATAGACTCGTACCGTATTTTTTTTTAAATTTAAAACTGACTACATTTACAAAATGAGATAAAAACAAACGCAAGGTCAATAAAAAACCAAACGAACTTACAAAGTTTTTATGGTTAGGTTGATTCACTATATTTTTTTTTTCATACAAAAAAAAGGCAGTTAGTGTATGAAACAAATGGCTAGCAAAAAAGATGCGTATCTGAAACGTGATTCAACTATTAAGCTTTGGATTGTTCTTGTTAAATATTGTGTAGTTTTGTATGACAACAAAATATGTATCATTACAGACTATTAATGTCCCATTGAAGGGACGAATCTGCTTCATATTAGAAACGTAGGCTAGCCGTTGGCCTTGTCTGGTTTTCATGACTTGTTTTCGTAAAGATTATTGTTGAGTTTTTCATTTAGTTGTGTTTTACTACACCCATGGTATGAGATAGTGATTGTCTTTAAAATTAATTATGTTAATACAGTTCTTTAAACTAGATACGTATATGTTTTTTGTTATATTTTTTTGAAAATTTTATACATTATCATACAGAAAAAGCATTGAGTCCTACGTAAACATTCATGTTCATGTAATACACTTTTATTGAGTTTTATTGAGGCGAGACTCTACCACTTAAACAACTTATCTGTCAACTCGAGTGGGAATCAAACCCGTGACCTCTACGTAACGGCCAAAGACTTTCAGTGACTGTATTATACACTACTAGCGACCTGCCCCGGCTCCGCACGGGCACCTACTACAGAATGTCCTTAAACAATGTTTAAGTACAGCTTCATTAGACGATTACATTAGAAATCTCTAAATATAAGGTTTTTCTACTATATTATGCATGTGCTATACATATAAACCTTCCTCTTGAATTACTCTATATATTAAAAAAGCATCAAAATCCATTTCGTAGTTTTAAAGATATAAGCATACAAAGGGACATAGGTACAGAAAAAGCGTCTTTATTTTATACTATGTATAGATACATAATAATCATTAGGTACATGATGCACTAAGGGGACAACTCTATGACATAATGTGATGCATATGTTCGTGACATACTTTTAGCTTTTATAAACCATATGGTTAAGGTCAATTCTGTAGTTAAAACTTCCATAGTAATAGTATTATTAACTTTTTACGACTTTTTCATATTAAATTAATGTTTCGTGTATGTTGAATAAATGGTAGAAAACTTTCTCGTCCTACGGATGTTATAAGCTCTCTGTGTGGTGACGATGTAAGAATACAGTGTGTCACCACCCCATCTCATCCCACGGGTGTCATAAAAACTGACTAAGGGACTATCCGTGAAAATTAATTTACGTAATTAAAAGAAGGAAGACTTGAAATTAAACCCTATACCAATCCGTTTGGCCAGCGTGGTATTAGTAGGCCAAGTATCCCTACGTCATGGGAGAAGGCCCGTCCCTGGGGTGGGACATTAATGGACTGTTATGATGATTGAACCGGCAACATCAGTGTAGCAATCATATACTGTAACCATTGCACCATGGAGCTTGATCATAAAAACTTTTACCCCTTTACTCATAAACGCCTCTTAAATTTAATCACTGTTTAGCTAGATTTTTATTAGTAAAACCAACCTTATATCAAACAAAAACAAGAATTTAAGCTAATCAATTAACTAAAATTTAAGAGGCGTTTATGAGTAAGGGGGTTAAATTTTAAACAAAGTTTAAAAGTATTAAACATAGAATAATGAATTCATAATCTCAGTTTTTCATTAGCAAAGATATTTAATATCAATTTGTAAGAAAATCTTCTCAAATAAATTGTCTACATCGTACTGGCAATATAAATATTACACTAAAGAATGCGATACCAGATTAGTCTGGAACGTGACCCATTTATTAGTGGCACTATTTTCATTTTTAGTATTAGTATATACTGTGTATACATACATACATAACATTATACATGCATATAGTCTCTTATATACATAGTATGTATTCATACACGACCTGATGACTGCTACGCTGAGGTCTCGAGTTCGATTCCCGCTCAATGCAAATATTTGTGTGCATGAAATTGACTATTTGCATTGGTCTGAGTGTTTCTATGTATAATAAGTATGTATGTATTACAAAAAAAAAGTATATAGGGTATTAATATAAGAAGTGCGTACAGTAATACAAAATGAATATATTTAATTATGTATTGAATACTAATAAAAGTACATATCTCAACTAATTAGTATTTTTTTCCGTTAATAACTACAATAAATATTACAAGGACGTAATATTAATATACATAGGTTTCAATAAATTAATTACGATGATGAGTCAGCTATTGACTCAAGAGAATTATTCATAATCGCCTCCTATAACAATATTAGCTTAAGTCCAAAAAATAACGTAAAAAAAAGTAGATAATAAAATAAATGCATCCAAAAAAAGTGACAATACAACAGAATACAACTACGTGGTTTTATTTATATTTCTACCACATGCTATACACAAAAAATACAACCGAATTGAGAACCTCCTCCTTTTTTTGAAGTCGGTTAATAAAAAAAAACAAAACTGAATTCCTTAACTCAACCCAAGTACCTACTCAATTTATTATACTCTACTTTCAAACATAAAAAAGTTATGTATTTGTCATACACAATAAAAAATAACATATTCATTAATCCATTTTATGTTTTGTTATAAGCTTTTGCATATTCACTGTTATAAACTGCAAGCTTACCGATAGATGTCGGTCAAACGTCGCTGTTTCAATACATTTTATATCGGTCCCCGTAATCTATTTTACATTGAAAACTAAAGCAATGTTAGATAAATCGCGATAACTGCATACTAAAAAATAATCTCAATTGCTTATAAAAGTACAAAGATTAGAATCTACAATCGTTTACAAAAGTGTTTTACAAAATTAAAAAATAAAATATTTTTGAAAATACTCACCAAATTCGAATAATGCCAGTAAGACGGCGAGACTTAGTACGGCGAAACCTTGTCGTGCCATTATAGAATACTGTGTTTATAAATCGCGAGAGAACGACTGAGCTCTAGCTATGGATGAGCGATACTGAGGCGTTGAACGCAACATTCGCCAGCATGACGCCGACCAACGCATTTACACGTTATGTAGGGAAAACAACTATTTGTTTAAACCATGGACATTCCCGGATTTTGCCATGCATTTCTTCCTCTTCTTTGGTTAGTTATAAAGTTAAAGGAAAAATATTTTCAAAGAAAATTGTACCTATTGTTGCTCTTTTTTCCCTTGTTAAAATATCGTATAAGGACTTTCCCATTATTCACTTACTATATTGTAAAATATTAATAAAGTATAACAGAAATGGTATAATAAAAATAACTAACTAAATTAAATATACATAATTATAATAATAATTATAATTCAAGCACAGTAATATTTCATTTGGGTGCGCCAAAGTTCACCTAAAATTTCAACTCCTATAATTGGAAGTCCGAAAATGTTCTTCCTAACATTTTTCATCCTAACAATCGCAATTCCTAATTTTTTTGTCCCTAATGTTAATAATCCGAAGCATTCAACTTCATAATTTCAGTAGCCATAAACATCTATTATACTATTATTTGTTTTCCTATATTTTCTCAACATAACCATCGTTTATACTATAATTTAAAGTCATATCTTTTTTGTTTAGATTTCTTTTTATTCATAATAATTAATATTATTATACATTAATTTTGCGTAACTTTGTTGACAACATGTAGGTATAACATAATATACCAAAGACCAGAGCAAAACCAGAGTCCCTCTCCAATCATTCAGTCAAGATCCTGAAAAGAAATGGGTCCTATTTATAATTATTGGTTTAGGTTATGGTAGAACTGTGACCCCAATGCACAAGCCGAGCGAGCGCAGCGAGCGTGCCGCGGCAGCGGCCGGCGAAGTGCCAGAACCGAATTGGTCCTTTACTTATTGGTTTAGTTACGGTTACGGTAAACTCTCAGGCCATAAGCATAACCGTGAACGAGTTTTGTTTTATGGATTTCATTCATTTAAGACAAAAATATTCTAACAATTTTAATAAACAATAATTTAAAAAAAAATGGTTTAATGTAAAAATGTAAAAAGTTGTTTTGTAATCACAAGAAAAAGTAAAAAAAAAAAATAATAAATAAATTTAAAAAAATATATTAAAAAAAATAATAATAATAAAAAAAATAGAAATATTTACCAAGTGAAAGTAATAAAAACAAAACTTTTGATTACTTTCACTTGGTAAATATTTCTATCTAAATATTAGAGAAAATATTATGGTGAAAATGTTTAGGGATAAAAGCGTTATGATAAAAAACATTAGGAGTTTAAATATATTTACATAACGATATTATTAATAACGACTTTCGGAAACATGAGTGTTATGAACATCGCCGGTAGCAATACAAATAGTATGAATGAAAACTTTAGGATTAAAAATTTTAGGAAGAGTGATCATTCGGATTACAAATCGTTAGGAAGAACATTTTCGGAAGAAGAACTTTAGGTGAGCCAATATGGACCCATTTCATTTTTTGTACCACTGTCAAAAATTTACAAAGCGTATCTTGTGTAGTAGTCATTAAAATTCTCCATAAATTGAGAAGAATGTCACTAATAAGCACTAATGTCTTTGTCCATTTACATTGATTAAGTAAATGGACTTGTAACAAATCCGAAGATTCATCCCAAAGTGGATACACATTACTGTTACTCTTATAAGAAATATACTTATTTTAAAACATAGGCCAGGAAAAAAGCAAAATATTTAAGGCTAAACACCAAAAGTATCATATTTGTTATTATACTAGGGTAATTTTAATAAGATTTTAGATTTGTATATGTCGTAGGGAAATGAGGAAACCAGGAATTTCACGAAATCACTAGGGATATCACGAAATCCCGGTAAATGTCGAAAATGCCTTCCACTTTGGCGGCCGCTGCTGCGGTACGATCGCTTCGCTCCCTCGCCTCGTGCATTTTGGCCACAGTTCTAACCTAACCCACAAAAGTTGGAATCCTTGTGTTTCTTAACCTAGAAACAAAAATATGAGCATTTCTTTTCTGGTACAAACGGGATTTCGTCATATCCCTAGGGATTTCGTGAAATCCCAGGTTTCCTCATTTCCCTGCGACATAAGTCGAGCTTGACAAGACTTTTGACGAAGTTTGATTGACAGATTTAAAACACAGAAGTTGTGAGCATATACTTTTTTCTAGTGTGAAATTTTTTTATAGCCCCTGTGGCCCAATCAGGCAGATGTTTAAAGTTCATAAAAATAGGATGTACCGACTATAACCGGTGTTCCTTGCACAATAACATCTAGGCTAGGGACAAAAGGATTAGATGACAAAGAAGTGAATCATAATTATTCTGACAAATGAGAGCAAAGGAACTAAAGACGCAACTAAGCAAAGGAACTATGGTCTTCATCTATGAAGACGCGTCTTCTGATCCGAGTCATAATGCTATTCCTGTTATGAAACTAACAGAAAAAAAACTGTCTAAGAATTATTAGTGCGATAAAACGATACAATAGAGTCAAGTTGGTAACGATTGATCAAAGTGCATGCCCAAGAGCTAAAGTAACCGAACATTTAAATGGAATGTGAAGCATTGCCAACAGATGCAGATACTGTCATCCTTTTTAGATGATTTTTAAACTTCAAGGCACTGCACTAGGATTAAATTAGATACTTTATGAAAACCTAAAAAAAATCAGCGGCAATCGAGCGCGGCAACCTTGTATTACCAGCCGGCAGAAATGTGTCTTACGAATGCCGCGTGTTGCTGCCGCGCTCTTGCTGCTCAATGTTTGGACACACCTTCAAAGCTTAGACTTAGTCTTCGTGGAATAGTTCCTTTAGGATCTTAATACTCTTATACCCGTAAACATTACTTTTATAATTTTATCCCCTATTTAATTTGCTTGAAAGTAGTTCTATATTTCATCTTAAACGAAACCATTATGTTCTGTGTTATTTCACTCCATGATGCCCCCCATCTTCCGATAAGCTCTATGACATACACTGGAACATAGCCGAGTACGAAATATGCATTTATTTTACGTACTTATCTTGACAGTATACAATAAAAAGATAAATTGTGAAATTCCTTGCACAACTAACTTTTAGGAACTAATATATTTTTGGGAATATCGCAAACAAATAGCGTCATTAGTTTCCAAATTCAAGAGAAATATTCAGATGGATTGACGTCAATAATAGCAATGAAAAGCTTTAGAGTTTTATCATGTCCTCCATATGCAAATTGCCGCCATCATAACTAAGTCTTACAGATTACTATTTTATCAAGCTTTCCTTATTACTCAGAGAAGTCAATAACATAAGAAATAGATGGGATAGTTAAATTACGTATTCTTACTGCGCCGCCAAAAAGAAACAAATTTTAATTAGAACGCTAGCCCTTGAGATAAATAAAATAAAATCTGTAAAAACTGATGCAACATCCAAGGCCTTAGATGTAATACATAACAAAACAATTGTACTGAGAGAAATGCAATTATACTCAAGAGCGTCTAATTCTTTAATAGCTCTAAATAGCGCTAACTGACCAGAAATATTTCCGGACCGTTACGACTTGGGGAGCTTCAAGAAACGAGCGCTACTCCCTTTTTAAAGGTCAGCAACGCATCTGTGATTCCTCTGGTGTTGTCCCTCAGGTCCCTTTTTTTCTAGTATTCTCTTGTTTTTCATAAAATTATTTGCACTCATATTGTCTGCCATAATCATCCCCGATCATAATATTTACTTGCTCTATTATCATTTATACAAAAACAGTTTGCCTTAAAAACTCAACAACGATAACTTTTATTTGCCATAAAATGACTTTCTATAACAACATTATATTATATATACGGATTTTCAGTTTCCATAGGAAAATAATATATAATATTGTTAGGTCGAAATTAATTATCGTTAACACCCACTTAGTGCAATCCGACTCTGATAGGTTAGGTTAGTGAATTATTTTTTTAAACCACTCAGAAGTAGGAGCCCTGCTTCGCGGGGCTCCGTCGAGGTTGCTTAGTGGAAATGGTATTATTGAAAATTATAGCAAATACATTTATGGATTTAAATTATTATGACACTTGATCAATTATAACCAATGGAATTATTGAAAGTCTTTTTATGTCATTTCACGATTATGGCAACTAAAGCGTTATTTCTCATAAAATTTGTCAAATGCCATTATGGCCTATTGCAAATTATTGCATATTAAATTATGGCAAACATTAGTAAACCGATATTCATTGAATATGCTTAGTCTTTATTCTCTTCGTTTTGATTCAGTAGGTATACCAAAAATAGTTTACATTCAAGATTCAAAAAAAGAAAGCTTTTTTCTGTGATACTCGTAAAGTTATACGGTACTATTTAACTCCGTCGTTGTTAGCCTAAGCTTTATGGTCACTTATTCTTTTATACATAATACTAAACTAAATATAATTTTATGTTCACACCTACTTAAAAAGTTCCACTATAATCATCATCATTATTACTAATTTCTTTTCTTTGGTAAGAAAAACAAAAAACTTCGAAAACTCATAAAGTAACTTTCCTGATCATTAAAGGTCTACTTTTATTTGGATATCGACACTATATTGGTATACAAACAAATAACTAATACTTACCTATGCTAACAAAAAAACTCAAAGCACTTTATGCTTAAATAATTATAGGGTTCTAATGTCTAAGGGCTTGTCTTTATTGTGCGTGATTTTTACTGCTTATTTTATTTTAATCATTTTATGTGTGACGATGGCAGGAGTGTAATGCAGCTGCTGTGGCCGAATTCTGGGCCGGTACTGTCTGAGTTTTTTTGCCAATCGACACGAAGAAGAAGAAGAAGAAGGAGAGGTAAGTAGACATGGTGTTGTAAAAACTAAAAGAAAATTCGCAAATATTGTCTGTTCGAAAACAAAAAAGAAAACTTGACTTAAAACAGTATACACTGTCTGGCTCAACAAGCAAGCTAAGTCATTGGAAGAGGTCCGTCGATCGCCTTAGTGGAACCTTCCACTGTATATAGATAGCATTATCAATATGCTAAGGATAAAAATGAAGCAACTGCCTTTTATTCTATCATCTACTTTAGCTTAGGTTCCTGCTACACGGTTTGCTGTGTAGGTAAAATCATTTTATATATTGGTATGTTCTTTATATTTTATGTTATTTATTTTCAAATAAACTAAAAATTACCTCCCTTTGAGCCTCATTGTATGTTGAACATTGTGTAAACAGTATATGAACCTGACCTCACGTCACCAAGATGACAAATATTCCAAAGAAAACGAGGTTGTTGCGTAAATGTTAACGTTAGTAGTTTAGTCATAAAACTGAAGGCCTTCTACAAAGAGCACTAGCTAATGATCGTGTATATAAGGCGTTTATAAACAAAGGACATTTTCGAAAAGCTAACCGTTTTCCTGGTAATTAAGTTTGTATACAACTATTCTAGCGTACAACTACGATGTATTTGTACAAACATTTTGAAACTCACCATTTTTATCAAGTCAATTTATTCTCTGTGTGGTGACGGAGTAAGAATACAATATATCACCACCCCATTTCATCCCATGGGTGTCGCAAAAACCGACTAAAGGACTATCTATGAATATTACCTTTTTATTAAATAAAAAAAAGAAAAACTTGATATTAAACCCTGTACCAATACGTCTGGACAGCGTGGTATTAGTAGGCTAAGTATCCCTTCGTCACAGGAGGAGGCCCGTCCTTGCAGTGGGGCATTAATGGGCTGTTATGATATGATGAATTTATTAAGTAGCTTATGTACGGCTCTACCTAATCTCAGTTGGTAACCTATTACATCATTTCTTAGACGAGTAATTGTCTGTAATGTTACATTTTAAATCACATCTAGACAAATAAACAATCTACCCATTTGAGTTAGTATGTATTTGTTTGTCTTTTTAATCGAATCATGTTAACGATACTTCTAACATTCAATTAAGATAAATCATTAAAATTCAATGTTGATCATTAATCGTTAAAATTCAATCAACAGCGTTTCGTTAAGATACGATGTCCAGAAATAATAATATGAGATAAGATTTCAATTACAATACTTCTATTCTCATCTGACGAATTTGTGTTTTAATTACTTACAAAATGTAATACATATGAAGTTAAATGTTATGTTTCCATACGTCATCTATGTGACTTTGAGTTGCATGTTTCCTTCCTCATTGTTATATTGCTGTAAACGCTTAAACTATTCCAACGTTAAGTACCTTTAACTCAATACTAAAAGTACTCTATTTTAAGTAAAGCTACAAAAAAACCGTGATTATGGAGTAAGAATACATAATGTTACTACCTCGTCTTATCCAGTGGTTGTATTAAAAACCTACCAAAAAAGCACCATTGTGCAATCATGTGAAAAAAGAAGTAATTCTAGCACAAAACCGTATACCTGACTATTAAGTTTTCATCCATCATTGAGTGTGACACATTCCTACGGTAGAGAATAATCTTCTTTTAGTCCTCAGCTTTATTGGACTGAAATCGTGTCATCAACATCAGTGCTTTAAAGTCACTTTACTCCAGTAAAAACCAATACTCACAGGATAATAACGGTATCATAGAATACACCATGAAGTTTTTATTCCAATTTTACCTGTAACCTCCTCAATGTAACCACATCCTGTAGTTCTATAGGAAAACAAACACCAATATTGAGTTAGCTTACAATAATGAGTCAAATCGACGAGGAAAACTTTTGTAATGATGACTCCAGTTTTTGGTCACGCAAGGTATAATGAATAAGATGTGATAGGGCGTGGAAAACCACTTTTAGTTGACCTACTTGCATCAATTTTCATCAAAATGTCAAGCTATAAATTTTCTTTGTTGGTACTTTTATTTATACTGAGTAGTTCTGTTAACACATTTGATAGCTAGATGGCGGTAATCGTGACCTTCCATGTTGGAAGCTAGCGCAAGTAAAACATTGTTTCAGAAAAACATATGAGTGGTGGTAAAGGGAGAGAAACCGATGGATGAGGGAGGCACAAGACCGTTTAACGTGGAAATATTTCGATGAGACCTATGTCCAGTAGTGAACGTCCATTAGTTGATATGCAGTGACGTAACCCCGTCACTATGCATTATAAAACCATCCCCACTCTATTATACCGTATTTTATATTCAACAAACGCATACATCGGTCATGGTACGTGCACTGTCAATATTGATGTGCCAACATAACTGTCTATGGACATCAAACTATTCAATGATGATCTATTGTTGTCATGTTTATTGGTAAACGTCATGCATCCCTGGTTTATGTAATTGTATGCCATAAAATGAGGTGATGAAAGGTCAAAATGCTTTTTTTTTTCGATTCAAAAGGTCACGCTGTAGACGCACTGTAACGGGATTGTTTAGTAAAACAATTGTTGTATACAGAAAAGTACAATTTTAAAATATATTATGCCAACAATATTTTACTACATACTAATCGTCTTTTCTGTAAATGCCCCATACGATAAGCACTCAACATGAGTTTGGACACGAAATCAAAATTCGTTTATTGTTTTTCAGATTCATTGACTAGAAAGGGCTAGCTCGAAAATTTATTAGGACATGGAGGTCGCGGTGACGTAACAGCATCACGCCTCCAACGAAAAGGGAGGATCCTCCGACCAGGCAAGGATGATCGTGCCTGGCGGGCCAACTGCCCAACTGTTCGTTGGACGTTGTAATGCGGAATCGCTGTGCAAATCATGATATCGCGTTTCAGAATGTATCTGACATCTGTTAATTGTGGGGGGTACTGAGATAGTGTAGGTGCTTGAGTAAGTCGCCTTGAGATGACCGGAGGTCGATCTTGCTGATCTGCCAGTTGTTGTGATGTGACTTCTTGTGGAGCTGATGCCAGAGTTCCAGTGAGTCGGAACTGAAATGCCGGTCCAGTGAGTTGGACTGCGGTGTCCACCTTCCCCATTTTCCCCAGTGAGTCGGGGCGTATCCATTGAGTTGGATGATGGGTGATGACGCACTGTAACGGGATTGTTCAGGTCCTGGTCGGAGGATCCTCCCTTTTCATTGGAGGCGTGGTGCGTTACGTCACCACGACCTCCACAGGTATTACCGAAATAACCGATAAACAATACAATAATATGAAACTCTAGGCAAAAGTTTCAAATCTGAGGACCCAAAACGGCAAGCCTGAAAAAAGTTGTTATACAACTTTATAAAAATGAAATAGGCGGCATCACGAAGGTTGTTAAACTTTACTGCTCGATATTGTCTAGTACTAGAAAGTTTCTTTGGAATCTATCAAAATGTTATGTGAAAACACCATCCTGTCGCCTCTGCCTACCCCGGACGGGATAAGGCGTTAGTTTATGTATGTATGTTAAGTGAAAAGAAAACACTTTTATTCATTTAGGTTACATTGTAACTTTCGTATGTTGAAACTAGTAAAACTTATTTAACTACTACCACTTTTGGTGATGACAATGGAACTGCCAAGTTGCCAAGTATTTAACGCCATTATTTTGAAACATTTAACAGCTTTACTTTGTTACAATTTCAAGCAACATTAACATTGTTGTAACCAGTTTCTGTTAAACTACACAAATAAAATTGGCAAACCTTCAACGGCTATTGTAAAATGTTGTACTTACATTTTATAAACTCTTTTTTATAAAGAGATTATTCTGAAAGACCCTAAAAAGTAGATATACCTACATAGGTATATATTTATGTATATTCCTCATATTCCTAACACTTTTATACAACGCCACCTACGCAGAGCTGTGAGTGTCCCAAACTAAGCAGAGCTTGTACTATGGGTACTAGACAACGGATAAACATACTTAAATACTTTTTTTTGTAAATAAATATTATACATAGAAAACACCCAGACAATGCAAACAATCATGTTCATGAACACAAAGATTTGCATTGAGCGGGAACCGAACCCGAGACCTCTGCGTAGCAACCATGTTTTATCCTAAAAGACCCTAAAAAGTAAGAAGCTTAGCAATTGTAGGCCAATTTGCCCAACATCATCATTCCTCCATGGTACATGTTCTTAGTAAACGATTAATCTAAATATTGTCCAACCAACCATCTTCTTATGAATAGGCGCAATACTGGCAGAAAACTGAAGGGCATAGAATAACTAATACAACCATATAAGTATGTATGCATAAATAAGATTTTACGTAAAAATATTATGGCGGGCGGCCCCGACATGAGGAGATAGATCCATGTAAATGATCTTTCATTTACATATGGGCCAAGAAAATAGATAAACATTGACAATGTATTTATCGTAATAAAAGATTTTGTGTAATAATGGAGAAGAGAATAAGCTTGTTTAGGGATTTCAAGGACACATCGCTATTTTACTTACTAGTTTATGCAAAAAGAGTTCTGTCTTGTTTAAGACGGATGTTGACGTTTTTAGGGGTCTTATTTTTATATTTTAGGGATGTTTCTTGACAGCGAAATCGACTTTATATTGATTATAAATCGATTTCAAACATACATAAGTACATTATTGCACGTATTTTGTTCCAAAATAGTAGACAAAGACTAGTAACGGTATGTACGACGATCTTTAACAGGTTGCCTGTCCCGCCTGTAGACACAATAGTAAAACAATGGGTATGTATCATATACTTATGATACATGGGACAGGTAGGTAATAGGTTAAGTAGCTGCTTTGCTTCTCTACATAACTACTCGTACCCACATTTCGTAATACACGCACGTTCACTCTGAGTGCATCGCAACTGTCCTTTTTTATTAACAGTCGCTGATTACGATTCTGCTACTGCCTGTTTGAAAGGAAGAACTCTCTGTCTTTTGGAGAAGGCGGAGGGTCAGTCTTCTTTATCTTCTTCCCTCGTTTTTCCCTATTCTCAACCCTTTTTCTACCAAGCCAAAGGCATTTTCTACCAGTCAACATTAGGATGATGCAGAGACAGAGTAATGCAATGAAAGGTGGAACAACAAGCTTTAAAATTATTATTATTATTTTAATAATATAAACCTACACATATAGATATTAGAAGAAGGTATAAATATTTATATAAATATACCAATTAGAATAGAGTACATATTAATAAATAAAGAAAAAAAAATACATAAGGGTAACATTTTATTCTGCTGACTGATTGCCGAACAATTGCCTAACTTTGGCTTTAAAAGTAAGACAGCTAGATGACATCCTGATTACTAGGGGGAGCGCATTCCACAATAGAATAGACTTAACAAAGAAAGAAGAGTGTATGAGACTAGAGCTGTGAGTGGGGCATAAAAGGAGAAGATTATTAGAAGAGCGAAGATCTCTATTGTGGTTAGAGCAGAGAAGTTTAATGTTAGACGTTAAATAAGAAGGAGTGTTTGGAGAGTTTAGAAAATTGAACAGGAAAGTTAAAGTTCGGACATCACGACGTTCTCGAATTTGTAACCATCCCAGCTCTTGTCGATAGGAAGATACATGGTCGTATTTGCGGAGATTAAAAACGAATCGAATGCAGTTATTCAGAAGACGGTCGAGCTTATTGAAAAGATCTGCATTCAGGTCGAGATAACACACATCACAGTAGTCGAGTATAGGGAAAATCAAGGTCTGCACAAGCATCGTTTTAGTTTTAGCTGGTAAAAAAGTTTTAAGACGGTATAGAGCCCGCAGAGTCCCTGTTATTTTCTGGCTTAAGTTTTTTATTTGTGTCTGCCAACTAAAGGTCGAATCTATATGTAAGCCTAGGTTCTTAACAGACTTACAGAAGGGAATAGTACACTCACATCTCAAAGAAAAATTTACTAAGTGCTGGATAGTGGGAAGTAGCTCGTCCACTATGGGTAAAATCATACGACGACTAATGTTATCGCATCCTACGGCGTCAGACTTAATAGATAGAATAATCTTTTTGATGTCATCTAGTGATATTGGAGAAAAGAAGAAAGGTGTAACGTTGTCTCGTTTAGGTAGTGTAGTGATATAATTAGTACTTTGACTTAACGTCGAAGCACCAAGTGCTGTGGTTCCCAGAAAATGAATATTAAAGTCATCTAAATTTACACTCTTGGGAAGTTCTATATGACGAGTTCTGCCTATACCAAGGGTATTAAGAAACTTCCAAACATTAGCAGGTGAATTACTAGAAATATTGTCATGGATATATCGGCGTTTTGCGTTACGGATCATCTGATTACACCGATTCCTGTCAACTTTAAATTTAGCCCAATTGGTATCGTTTCGATCTCTACGAAATTTGCGGAAAGAACGGTCTCTTCGCCTCATGGCCATTCGGATACCCTCCGTCATCCATGGCGCCGGAGGACGTTTAAGTTTGATTTTTGTTATTGGGGCATGTCGATCATACAGGCTTGTTAGCATTTTATTAAAATAATCGATTTTTGTATCAATTGCACATGCTTCAACGAGAGGCTTCCAATCGATATTAGAAGCTTTTACACGGAGCTTATCGAGATTTACTCGCTTAAAACAACGCATGTGCTTGACCCTAGGTGAGACTTTGGGTGGTTTCAACCGATATGATATAATGTTACAATATTGATAAGATCAATTGTAAAGGGGAAGTTTAGATTACTCTTATAACAAATGTGCAGTTATACAATACCTAATTAAACAAAGAAAATGTCTAGACCAATGCAAACATTCATGTTTATGTACACAAACATTTTTATTAACTGGGAATCGAACTAAACATACCTATGCAAAGCAGTTATGGACTATATCTAACATGTATCCCAAAGACGTATTCATTGAAATCTAGTTTCATAAGCTGCTAAAGGTCAGTAAAGCCCGATTTACACATCGACAAGTACAGTAGCGACATAAGTAGTAAGTTGTTGATTAAGTTGATTTAAATAGATCTCCATCTTATTTTTTAGCTAGTTAAGTTGGCGAGACGAGAAAGAGTGGGCTACTTCGTACTTGTCGATGTGTAAATCGGGCTTTAGACAGAGTAAATTTCAAGCAAGCTCATAATTTACAGCTGAGCAGGTGTATAGTATATTATCTTGATTTTACATCCCCTACCTACTCATAAGTTAATTAATATGGGCCAAGGACGCAATAATTTATTTTTATAGCAGCCATAGGTTATTAAGTATGACGACGGCGTTTTGCAACGACTACGTAGCTCCAAATAGAGCAGTAACACAGAGTAATAATAGTTGTTCCACTAAATAATAGACTAGACAATCAATCGCCTAACTTTAATTAAAAAAAAATAAAGTTTGAGTCGGAATAACTAAAAACGTGGTATTTTTTTTTTAATTTTCTCCCCGGGGTTATAACCGCCTCGGGGAGGAGTTTATTGGCGCAACAGTGCGCCCAAAGCTATTAGATACTAATGAGTGCGCTGCCTTATATATACAAAAATGGACTTAAACCTAGGGATTTAGGGAGTGTAGTGAGATTGATTATGATTGTGTATGTGTTGGTGGTGTTATGTGTTATTGTACGATTTTAGTGTGTTGACAATGCATGTTAAGTGTGTCATGAATGAATTTGAGGTAGATTTCTTTGTGATGATTTGTGTAAGGTTGTAGGGGTCAATCTGAAAGTGGTGGGATGTTTGTTCATGGTGTAAGCGGGTGCGTGTATAATTTGGGCATTGTGTTAGTAAATGTATGAATGTTTGGGGTGTGGTGTCGTCACATGGGCAGGTGTTGTTTTGTGAGCTGTAATAATAAGTATCGTAAAAACGACTAAGGGACTAACCGTAAATATTATCTTTACGAAGTAAAAAGAATCAAAACTTGAAATTAAACCCGATACCAATCCGTCTGCCCAGCGTGGTATTAGTAGCCCAAGTATCTTCCGTCACTGGAGAAGGCCCGTCCCTGCAGTGGGACATTAATGGGCTGTGATGTGGTATTAGCTAGTAGTTTATTTCTAGACGCATGCGACCTGTAATGGGGTTATCATCACGCTCTATTACGTCTAGAAGTCTCGGATTTTATTCCCGTTCAATGTAAATCTTAAAATAGTTCCAAAAATGAATGTGGTACCAGACATACACAAGTTAGCAGATTCAAACCTTCTGCAGGACAATTCTTTGATTTAGAAATTACTGTCCTAAGCCTGGTTTGTGCACGTAGAATAGATTTTTGTATAATTACGACCTACGACATGATGATGACGGGAGGTGATATTCAAAATTAAAAATATGAAAAGAATATAATTAGTAGGTATTTTGATAATGTTAGTTAATTTGAACTTGTTTGATATTACTCTGATATTTTCATAACGTTTTTATTGTAAAATTAAAACTGAGTCTGCAACCTTTCTCAGACAGTCGTTTCTCCTTTGGACTATTCACCGACAGGACGTTTCGTTTTTGAGAGATTCGTCGACAGAACGTTTCACCTAGGGATGTTTCGCCGACAGGATGTTTCGCATTTGTTAGTTTCGACGACAAGACTTTTCAACTATATAATATTCGCCGTCAGATCGTTTTGTCTACGATTGTTTCGACTTATCTACGATTGTTTTTGGCTTTTTCACTAGAATAAAACAAAAGATTAATCAAACGTATTTATTTATATTATATAGTGTGGATTACAATGTGATTAAAAATATCTTCAATTTACAGTTTTATTATAAGTAGGTAAGTAGTTAAGTATACCTAGTTTTAAATAATATAAAATTATTAAATTAGGTGACAAATATGTGCCCATCCATTTAAATATGATTTTAAGTTCATCTGATTCTTTTCTGATAAATGTGTCTCAATCATTTTCCTGTAACATTCTGTACCTCCACGCTAAAACTAGGTATAGGTACTTACTTAACTACTTTTACTCTACCATGTGGTGACGGAGTAAGAATACAATGTCACCACCCCATCTCATCCCATGGGGTCGTAAAAACCAAGTAAGGGACTATCCGTGAATATTATCTTTACGAAATAAAAAGAAGGAAAACTTGAAATTAAACCCTATACCAATCCGCCTGGCCAGCGTGGTATTAGTAGGCCAAGTATCCCTCCGTCACGGGAGGAGGCCCGTCCCAGCAGTGGGACATTAATGGGCTGTTATGATGATACTTAACTACTTACCTACATATAATAAAACTGTAAATTGAAGATATTTTTAATCACATTGTAATCCACACTATATAATATAAATAAATACGTTTGATTAATCTTTTGTTTTATTCTAGTGAAAAAGCCAAAAACAATCGTAGAAAAGTCGAAACAATCGTAGACAAAACGATCTGACGGCGAATATTATATAGTTGAAAAGTCTTGTTGTCGAAACTAACAAATGCGAAACATCCTGTCGGTGAAACATCCATAGGTGAAACGTTCTGTCGACGAATCTCTCAAAAACGAAACGTCCTGTCGGTGAATAGTCCAAAGGAGAAACGACTGTCGGAGAAAGGTTGCAGACTCATTAAAACTGTCGTGACTGTATTTTCTACTCTGTGGAGCAGGTGAGTAAGTATAATTAAACATACTCCTGTACGTAGTCATAATAGTCTTCAACTTGACTTACATAAACCTTGCATTGGTTTTTGTTATTATGTATGTAAAAAGGTACAAAGGAAAATTTTTTAATTTAGTAAAAATAAGACTGGCTTGATAGAAGCGTTCTGCATGATGCAAATAAATAGATTCGATTTTCGAAAAGAAGGCTTAACTGGATGGCGGTGATCTTTCTGAATGGCCATTTAAAATTAAAATAAAAGGTTAAAACTATAGTCTATTTAAACGGACTTGCTTTAAAACGTAAACATTATATGGCGTCGTGTCAACCACAGACTAAAGACTTTAGTCTTTGATCTTTGAGAAATGTATAGGAATCAAGGACAAAATTCTATAATCAACAAATGTCAAACAGTAAAATTAATTTTATGTGTGAAATTTGCCGTTGGAAAAAATTATATTTATTTAAAATTTAAGAAAGATAGTGGATAAATCAAAGTGATTTACGTCTTTTCTATTGCATAAACGTTTAATGCTACTTTCCAGAAATTATCATCCATATCAAAGTGTGTGATTGATGTAAAAACTAGTGAATTTGCAATATGTGGTGTTTGTTTACTAAATAAATCAGGTAAGGATGAATACGGTATAGGTAGAGGTAAGTGTCGACTCCTCCAATATCTTTACTCTTTCATAAAGACAGTTCTCGAACACCAGAAAACGGTCACCCATCTAAAGAATAAACACGCTTTACCTACCGTGTTATATAAGTACAAACTTTTGACCCCGAACTCATAGCACAGGTTCAACGAACACTAATATTCATCATAAAACAGTCCATCACAATGATATTAATATAAGTTTTATTGTAAGTAAAACTATCCAAATGATTTATATATGAGTCCAGAATTATTTATGACCGTGTTATTCATTTTTTGTATTCGCGGCCAGACTGCATGACGTCATAAGCTAGAGTTCGAGTGAACTTTGACCTACCTAGACAATCTCTTTGATAAATATAGCAAAATGATTAATTGGCTACCTGATATACTTGTGATAACAGTGACATTTCTTAGATAGATGGTTCTCGTTCTGAAATACGCAGTATTCCAAGAAAATTGACAAAATCAGGGGAAATTTTATATAAATTAGTACCTACATCAATTAAGTATAATGCTATTTGTACTGAGATTCGAGATATGACCAAAACTCTAAAAAGGTACCTTCAACATGTGAACTTGATAAATATGATAAACGATTTGATTTTAAACAAAAATGATAACTAGAATTCCCAGGCAACAGGTCTTAACTTGGTGCCAATAGTCTTTGGAGGTCTCTGTAATTAAACAAAGCTTGCTTTCGCAAACCAGCGTTAGCCAGGATGGCTCGTCGTAGAACCCTGTCTTCTCGCTGCCTTTTGCCTGGGTGCTTCTTTGGTGCATTATTTACAACTGAACAAAAGAGTATCTTACCGCTGTTAATATAAGTAAGTAAAATTTTATAAAATGAAATTTTCCATTAAGTAAGCGGAAAACTATGACTCAGTTTAATTTATTATGATTAATTTCTCACATAACGTCTAGTCTCACAATGTAATTTATGTACCTATTACTCAACAAATCAACAGCACCTCATGGCCAGCATACCTATAACTTACTACACACCTAGACTAAATTAATAAAACATTCATGTTCATTTATAAAAAGACTTGCATTGAGCAGGGATTATCCTTGGAAAATTTGCTCCGTGTGGTGACGGAGTAAGAATACCATATGTCACCACCCCATGTCATCCCATGCTTTTCGTAAAAACCGACTAAGTGACTAACCATGAATATTATCTTTACGTAATAAAAAGAAGGAAATCTTGAAATTAAACCCTATACCAATTCGTCTGGCCAGCGTGGTATTAGTAGGCTAAGTATCCCTCCATCACGGGAGGAGGCCCGTCCCTGAAGTGGGGCATTAATGGGCTGTTATGATGAAAAACCAGGCGAATGTGTTAATCGTATTAGTTTTACAGAAAAATTAGACACCAAACCCTTAACGAACCCGTCTGGCCATCGTGGTATTTGTAGGCTTGTCTGCTCCGAATATGGAGGAGGTTCTGCAGTGGTATGTCCTTAGGAAGTTCTACTTAAAATATAGAATTACACTTAATTTAGTCGTAAGGTTGCTGATGATAAAGGATGATATGCAGAAAGTAGAGGCCACAAAGAACATACAATAGCATCGCTGATTTAATACAAATTCAATATATAATATTGGGTCCTCTAAATGTAGTGTGAAAAAGCATTTGGCTAGACCGGCAAGGTAATAACGAAGTGAAGAGGATTTTGTCTACTATCCATAATTGCCTTAATTTATGAACTGTATTCACGCTTTCCATCAGGTTCGACATAGCCGTGTATTTATAAAATAAATAAATAAACCTTGAGGTTTCGCTCCAGTGTTTTTTTAAGTAAAAGTGTTGTCGATAAGGTGTCATGTAATCATGGTGTCCAAATCTATTTTGTGCGTGATGGGTGCTATAAACAGGGTCAAACGAGGGTTGGATTTAATAAACAAGCTATCGACCTACTTAGATAGAATCAGAGGCGCCTTCTTTCCTGTTGTACACTTAGTTGTATCGTAGTTTGGAAACTAAATTGTTTTTAGTAGGACTACTTAGTACTTATCGGTAAATGTAGCCCTTGGGGAAGTCGTTGCGTTTTGTATTTCGTAGCTATCTACTGATTGTCAAAGGAGTTTAGTTGTAAAACTATGTTTTATTTTTAACCAATGAAGCTTCTTGTGTTTAGATCAATACGATAAACACCCCAAGAGCGGAGGCGGCTTAGAGAAGGAGTTTTGAACTTGGGACCGTGGGGATTGTTACAGACATCCAGATTCAGAGGCAGTTAAAACTTTCTTTTTAGTATGTGAGTACAGTAATAATTCTGATACTAAGTAAATGATATATTTTATTGTAATAATAATTCGTAGGTAAATCGGAAGGCCTATGAAGGGTTAGATAAATACAATACAAGAAATAAAATTACGGTAATAATTGACAGTTGAGGCATAGTTAATTAATAACAAAACATAGGTAATTAAAGCTTTAACGCTGTTAGCGGTTTTCCTTCCTTAGTCAACGAGTCATGGCTACCGTTAAATATAGATAAGTTTGTCCTGTTGTATTGATGTAATATAACTATTTTACTATTAATACTAGTCTGAACATTAAGTAAATGCCATAGTGCTAGATCTGGTAAGGAAGAGAGACTATCTAGGTTGATACCAAGACTGTTCACTTAATTAACATTTGCATCTCCCAGTGGTAGATCTGCTGAGAACGTCTAGGTTGATTCCAAGACTTAATTAACCTCCAAGCATCAGTTCCGTAGAGTGAAGAACGCGACTCGGCAAACGTTGTATAGGACTACCCCTAACCTAACCTAATCACTAAGCAAATTTCATTATAATCATAACAGCCCATTAGTGTCCCACTGCAGGGACGGGCCTCCTCACGTGAAGGAGAGATACTTGGCCTACTAATACCACGCTGGCCAAACGGATTTAGGGTTTAATTTCAAGTTTTCCTTCAAAGATAATATTCACGGATAGTCCCTTAGTCGATTTTTACGACACCCATGGGATGAGATGGGATGGTGACATAATTATTGTATTCTTACTCCATCACCACAAGGACAACACGCCTGGTTTTTAACTGACAATAATTCGCTTTTTACAACATTCTAGAATTAATATACGATGCTTCCTTATTCTGAGTACCACCACCT
Organism: Schrankia costaestrigalis; assembly: GCA_905475405.1. Lineage (NCBI taxonomy): Eukaryota > Metazoa > Arthropoda > Insecta > Lepidoptera > Erebidae > Schrankia > Schrankia costaestrigalis. Next base: position 7,157,538 of record FR997843.1, on the reverse strand, counting down.
TACAGAAAAGGAACGCCGCCCAGCTACTTGCTTATAGCTATCACCATCACAAAACACATTGTGCTTCTGAGGATGCATTTCGAATTGTAATGACAAAATCTATAATTTTAACAAGTACACCGAAAATCAGGTCAATATAGTTTCATAACTCCATAATACATAAACCAACAATGCTATTAAAACAATAACATATCCTTACAGTCACACAAACATACGAAAATGCAACTAAAGCGCAAAAGTATTTTAAAAATATGTCATACATTTAACATGTTACGCGACAAACAAAAGGTTAACAATTTATAACATTGCACTTAAATCTATGTGACCTAGTTTAAGGAAAAACATGTCCTGTTATTTGCAAGATCGCTTGCATATCTGTCGGTCTTACTTAGTCATTTAAATAGAAGCTTAGATAGTAATTCTTTCTAGTTTAAGATATTAAAAATTTTTATTGATCCTATAGTGAAATCCTTAGTTTTTATATGGTATACAATGGTTGCAGCACTTTATTACAGTCACAAAATTGTTGTAAAATTATAGAGACGTCAAATAATGCTGCTTTAGAGTTTGTTACGCCGCTTCTTCTCTACTACCGCCTTGGAAGCGGTGGTAAAGTTTGAAAAACTTTTAATATGTATACTTAGACTAAGTAGTTTTAACTGACGTCAATAAGCTGTTATTTTGTAACATAACATTGAGAAAATAAGAGACTATAATAAAAATGATTTGATTTAAGAGTTATTCTAATGACGTGGCACAGGTTATGTACCCCGTCTGTGGGTTAGTGGCGGTTCCACCCGTTTCCGTTTCCACCCGAAACGTTTTTGCCAGGGACTGATGGACGTTAGGTAGTGCAGATGTGTCCTAAAGAAGTGACCACTAACTAGCAGACAGGCGAAGGATTCAATTGCCTATCCCAACATAGGTACCTACCAACATAGGTACCTACTTTTTGAAAAAATAACGAACAACAGATAAATTATAACGTTTTTTTTTTAAAAAACTTTGTAAGGAACAAAATAATCTGTTCAAACTAAGGTAAAAGCACCAGTGGCTGACAGGTACCCAATGAATGACTTTTTTGCAGTTAACATAAAATAATAAGGCAACAAATAATAATATTACTAAAAAAATTAGTTAAATAGACTACTTGTACTATATTAGATATTTTTGCAAAATTTGGCATCGATGGGATCATTATTTTTGTAATTATGAATTAGTTTTAGCGTGCGAGTGCTTTAAGTAAGACGTGCATCGCGATACTTATCTGATTTGTTAAGGAACTGTTTAGTGAAAGTGCATAATATAGCCAGGATTGTATGTTATATAGGTAAGTGATTATTGAAATTGTTACATAATTGAACAAATGACAAATATAAACGGTTTTGAATTGATTTTATTCAATAATTTAGTATTTTAGAGGGGTGTCATTAACTGGGTAATCTTATATGTGTTTCGTAGTGGATGACACCTATGTCATTCTCTCGTACAAATTAATATTTTTTAAAACATCATTATTATTGAATTATAATGAAGTAGAACATTATATTTTAATTGCCCTGTAAACAAAAAACTTTTATTTGATGTTTGAGTAGTGCCTGACAGGGGGTGTCATCGACTGGTTTTCTATGGAGTACCAATGTATGACAGGTGTCATTCATTGGGTCAAGACTACAGTGTCATACATTGGTTTCAGATATTTTGCTATACAAATATGCCTCCAAGGACGTATAAATATACTCAGGACGACGTGTTAAGGGCATTAGACGAGGTATCGAAGGGCATGTCTGTGGCTGCGGTAGCAAAGAAGTATGATATCCCACATATTACTTTGTTGTACAAAGTAAAAGGTAAACACCCAATCGAACGGCGCATGGGACCTACAAGCTACTTGATGATGGATCAAAATTCCTCATACTTCTTACCCACATGACCGTAGGTTGCCACCCAAGACGATCTCCAATAGTTGGCCTATTCATACATTGCTCTATAACTAGTAAAATACCTATGGAAATCCCTAAAACATCCTGTCATATACTGGGTCGGACATTTTTTTTTTCATAGTCATACATTGGGTCATTCGAGATTTTGTCTGTCATTCACTAGTACAATTTCAGAGGTTGTGAATAACTGAAAAAGCTCAATAATAGAAATTTCTTCCTTATAGAGTCATCCACTGGTGCATTTACCTTAGTACTCTTCTCTTCAGTGCTGAATCTCGCACACGCATAATGTATACAAAGATCGCGTCTTTGTGACGCTTTCAGACCTCGCTTTTTTCGAACTCACTGCAGAGCACAGAATCTGGCTGGTATCAACTACTCTTTTACCCAGGCTGAGTAAATGCTACTTTGATAGGTCTTTAAGGTGGAAAATAAAAGTCTGTCTTATTAACGTATTTCGATGCTTGCTGCGTTTGACGAACCTTGTGGCGTAGTGGTTTTATTACGTAACTCTACTTAGGTACGGCTTTACGGCGAAGAGGTAAAAAAATGTGAAAATTTACATGGCCATATCTGCTTAACAAATGGGCATTTTCCGATGATTGTTTTTGTTTCTGCCTAGTAAAATTATGGCCCTACATGGTGTTAAAATTTATGCACCATTGTCACGTACACACTGTATTATATACTTGTCTAGTTTTGAAATTCAGGTTACTTTGTTGCTTGTCTTATTTTACTAACTTCGTATGTTTACTTACTTGAATATTTTGCTTGAGTAAAGTTGTTTAGTAAAACTTTATAAAATGAGCTTATTTAGTAGCTGAAGTTGAATTAATATCCTACTCATGTCAGCCAAAAGACGTCCTTTGAAGTATTATGCACAGACCTGTATCTTCGCCATTCATTGTTCTTCTTCTAACTCAATAAGGTCTGGAGTTAATTTGTGAATCGCACAAATAATTTTTCCTGCGTGGGAATCGAACTCGCAACCGTTTAATGCAGCATTTATTACGCAACCCCCAATGGACGGAGACAGATATACCTAATATCCTACTTTTACAAAAATAGAAAATACAAATTAAAGGTAAGTTCAGTAACTATCCCTCAGCTAACAACAGTTATTATGACATTACCTTCTCAAAAGAGTTAGCCCCATTATGACGTCATGAACTTCTTCATTATGACGTCATGAAATGCTGAACTTTTATCATTGTTTACTAGCTGTTTTATAGGTTAACTTTGTGAAAGCATTGAGATTATGGTTATTAGTTTGATCACAAACAAATTGGGATGGAATGCAATAATAATTATGATGTAATTCTTGAAACCTACGTTGTCTACGGATTGCCAAGCAACTTTGAATAACGTTTTCAGATATCTGTATTGAAAACTGATCATTCATATATTATTGATTTTTTTTTAATCTTCTGAATGTGCAAGAAAATAGATTTTTGAAAATCAATTATTTTCACTATGACTCTTAAATTATATAGGATGGTAATAATCCATTTTCTGAATACACCACACCAAACGTTAAAAAACAAGCGAAAAAAATATAACTTTGATTCTGTTTTATAACATACTTAGTTGGGTATTATCGCTTTTATGGTATTCTAAAACAATTAGAACATTAATTCATAATGCTATTGTTATCGGCAAGGCATAGACTAAAATAAAATAATCATACTGTTATACAGGGTGTCCCAAAACTCGACGTTAATTCGAAACTGAGTGATAAAGCAAGTCACACTGGTTATCAGAAAAATATAAAAAAAAATCTAAGTCGCATGGTTGTAAAGTTATAGGCATTTGAAAAAAAACGCAAAAATTCCATCTTTGTGACAGTGTTTTCCCTCCTGTTGTCACAAATCTTAACTTTTTCCAACCTTTTTTTTTGCTGTATTACCCTGAATAGTGCCTCTTTAAACTCTAATAAATAATATAAAACTAGCTGATCTAGTTATTATATCAATAGGACTTATTACTTAGAGTAAACTTTATAATGAAAAAAATGTCCAGTTTAAACTGACTGTAGTGAAAATAAATGTACTACGCAAGTTTAGCAAGTTACGCCAAAAGTTGGCGCATTTACTTAGTAAGGATTCCGAAATGGTATAATACTTGGTAAATTGTTGCTGCTATCATTGAAAAAAAAATGCTATGCGTTAATGCGTTTTTTTTCAAATGCCTATAACTTTACAACCATGCTACTTAGATTTTTTTATATATTTTTCTGATAACCAGCGTGACTTGCCTTATCACTCGGTTTCAAATTAACGTCGGGTTTTGGGACACCCTGTATTTAAGCCTTTGGGTAATTACAAAAAAAAGAAACAATGTACCTAAATTACGTGGGGTTCGAGCCTATGAACGGCCGTTTGCTACGGTGCCAGTCACAAGTGTTAGGGTTATGTTTTCTTCTTTATTTTTATAAAATAGTCACCTCTGATTTACACTAATTCGGCTTTTACGATCTATGGATTAAATAGCGTGACACACTTTAATCATTCTTAGTCACCACTCAGAACTATAACTTTGATGTCATTTACAATAATAATACTTTACAATAGATGAGTAATACATACCTACTTAAGTATATATAAACTTCGAATAGCTACAAGAAAATTACGATAACTTCAGGGAAAACCTGTGTATGTAAGGACTATAGTCCTTATTCCGTTGTATTAAGATCAATTATTATTATGTGTCTTTTGAATAGGATGAGCTGTCGTATTTATAAATGGATGTACTCGTACCTATGCGAGAAGATTAAGCTAGACTACTTAGACCTTATTCCTTTGTTTTAAGATTCATATTCAAATGAAAATCTAGCTTGAGGTGTTGCTCAGTGTACTTAGTTCATTACGTGTACATGTTAATTACACAAATTGTGGTATTTGTTTGTAAGACTATATGAGTAGGTACTTATTAGTGACACATCATGCATATTATTATGAAGTTTAAGGGGTACTTTTGGTATCTATCAAGTGGGAATTTCCTTGGTTTTTGAAGAGTTTATGAATTAGAATTTCAAGGATATCCCTTCTTTTGTTAGTAATAAGTACACAATAATATAATTAAATATTTAAATATTGAAAGATTAAATAATTAGGTGTGTAATTAGTGAATTGGAATTGCCTGCGTTACATTAAGTAATTAACAAAGCACTTGTCACGATCGATCGTTAAGACACCCATCATATGTATTTGATTTTTTGGTCTTGAATGATTGTTTATCAGCCGCAGTGGACAATGCGTTTGTAAGGATTTAAAGCTTAAAAGTAGGTAGGTACTTTTTTGATTTTTATCTCATACTCATGACCAGAGTCTAATACAAATTGTTTTGTACTGTAACAAAATGTAATACATTCATTTGAAGTAGATTAATAAACTATTCTATTTATTTAGAGGAAACTATAATGTAGGTACATATAACGCCATCTATATTTTATAATACATTAACATATTTCATAACAAAATAGATGGCGTTGTATAGATAACTACGAACTGAGAACACGTTTTAACCATTCGTACAAGATGGCGCTGTAACAACATAAATATTTTTTGGTTTTAGGCTTATTCTTATAAGATTTTATAATACACCTTGTATATTAACTTTAAAACTTTCGTGTTTCATTTTATATAATTATTATTTACACGGGTATTAGTAACACGATTTATTATTATTTGGTAAACTACTCGTGACCACGGCTGGTGTAACCTGGCCGAAACGTCGAGAGCTCAAAGGTAAATTATTACTTAATATTTACCAAATAATAATAAATCGTGTTAACACCTTGTATATTTAGGTACCACGTACTTACAGTTTCAGTTCAAGTTCAGAACACTAAATCCCAGCCGGATCTTATCCCAGCATTCCAGTGTACTTGACAAAAGTCTATATTATACTAACTGATGCCCGTGGCTTCACCCGTGTTGTAGGTACAGGTAGCTGATATGTTATTCTACACCCTAAACTACCTATATTCCAAATTTCATCGAAATCCATTCAGTATTTTTTGCGTGAAAGAGTAACAAACATCCATCCATCCTTACAAACTTTCGCCTTTATAACATTAGTAGGATAGATATTCTGTTATTCGGACGAAAACATTATTTGAAGGAAACATAGGTATTCCAAGACAAGGTAGGATGCCCCTATGAGTTCCCTTTAAGATGGTTTGAGGAAGAAAAGGCTTCTACCGTTTGCGACCTCATTTAACCTCTCAAGTGCAGAAATTAGGTACCTACTACACGGAACCGAACTCTGCGGTTTGACATTAACAATTTGGTTTACAATATTAATTTTATTTAGTTACATTACTGTACTATAACCAACACAATAAACATTACATTACAGTCGATCTGTAAGTCACAGTTCTGAGAATTAAGAAGGTAATGTCAAAGGAAATATCATGCAGTGAAAGGATAATATAACTGCATCAGGAATGTCGGTATATCTGTCTTTAGTTAAAATAACAAATAATTTATAGTAAAGTTATTGTTAGAACAGTAATAATAAATCAATTATATTCATGTGCAGGAATACGGCGCGGCCGTTTGATTTCGACTGCAGTGTCGAAATTCTGTTTAGGTTAAGCTAAAGCCCGATTTACACATCGACGTGTACAGTAGCGAGTTAAGTAGTAAGTTGTTGATTAAGTTGATTTGAAAAGATCTCAATCAAATTTTTTGGCGAGTTAAGTTGGCGGGACGCGAAAGAGGGGGCTACTTCGTACTCGTACGTGCAAAACGGGCTTTAGTGATTGATATTTTAGGCAGTAGGTACAATAAATAAAACGACGACGTGGGGACAAAAGACCTCAAAAACCGTTGCTGGGTGAGACCGGATGCGTAAAGCGGAGGACAGTGTTCTGTGGCGCGTAATCGGAGAGGCCCATGTCCATCAGTGGACTGCAGTATAAGGCTAGCTGATTGATATATAAATAAAATTAAAGAGCTTGAATAGGGAAAGCTTTCTGCGTCGATGCTTCGGTAACAAAGTGATTATGTCATGTAGCTGTATAGGTATCATCCTGGATAACGAATCCACTAATAATTCTAATGACTACTTTACTATAAAAATCCGCGCGATACAGAACTCCATTCTAATCTATACTTCTATCCTAATATTATAAAGAGGTAAAGTTTGTATGTTTCTGACGTTGTAGGGAGTAATCTCTGGATCTGCTAGACCAATTTTAAAAATTCTTTCTGTGTTAAATAGTCCATTTATCGGGGAGTGTCATAAGCTATATATTATCACTCTATGACTAATAGGAGTAAATCAGTAATGAAATATGTTAAAAAAAGGGACGCGTTTTTTTCGCCGTCCAACGAATTGGGCACGGGTCATCTAGTTATTTCTAATGTGGAAGTTCTTTTTTAAAATAACTATAAAAATACTGTTCTTACATACCCACTCGTTTTGAATCCCATCTTCAACAACCATACAATACATTTTCAAAGCAATAAAATCTTATTTGACAAACTATAACGGATAATTAGTTTTTGACATTTCTCATTCAACAATAGTACTTGGCCTTGTTAAGCAGGAAGACAGAGAAATGATCAATCAGGCTTGTCCTTCTTGACCTTATCAATCCATTTCCGCATGGAGTGTGTGCTTGGACTAATGAAATGTCACACTTGCATACGATTGGCTTATTTTAATAGCTGCCCCGTGCCCACTTCGTTGTGCGGCGAAAAAAACGCGTCACTTTTTTAAACATATCATTACTGCTCCACTCCTATTACCTAGTCATAGCGTGATACTATACAGCCTATTACACTCCTCGATAAATTGACTATTCAGCACAGAAATAATTTTTAAAATTGGTTTAGTAGATCCAGAGATTATCCCCACACAAACATACAAACACACAAACTTTACCTCTTTATAATATTAGTATAGATTTTAAAGCTGACATTGTTAAGTTTTAACAGTTTGTCACTTCTTAGTTCCGTGATCACGGAGTTTGAGACTGAAACAGAATCTGTCAATGAATAACGGTGTAAATTAGAGTCAATATTTGTTTTATATTAAAATAATGCCTTATTTCCATGGGGTAAACAGAGACTACTGACGACTCACTGATATAATTGGTGTATATGTTGCGGGCAATTTGATAAGTCCGGGCATTATTAATAATGACCGGTCTGTATTAATAATGCCCGACTCAATTGGGCAATGTGATTAATACAGCATAATTAATCACTTTTCCCGGCCATTATGAATAAGGCCCACCCTATCTTGGGCAAAGTAATAAAATAGGTGAACTGGTAGTGTTTTTGTTTATTAAATGAAATTAAACTTACAAAATTTTCATGAAAAGTTAACAATAAATAAACTATTGGACATAGTAGTTAAAAAATAAACATTTTACTTAAATGTTTCTGGCACTCGCCGGCCGCTGCCGCGGCCCGCTCGCGTCGCTCGCTCGGCACGTGCGCGTTGTGGTCGCCATACTAACCTAACCTAACCAACTGTTTCTGACTTTTGCCTTCATTTTAGGTTTTAGCTTTTTTTTAAGCTATCTCAAACACTAACTTATTACATGGACCACGGGCCGTCAGCCATTATTAATAAGGGCCGGTCAAAGTGATAAATTTATCACTTTGGCCATCGTTATTGGGCATTATTAATAAAGACCGGTCCTTATTAATAATGCCCAGTTAATCACGTTGCCCGTAACATATACGTATAATAACACACTCTAGGATTAGCTATTCTTTCTAGGGCTTACCTGGGGCCCCCAACACATGAAAGAACTGAAAAGAAGACGGTTTCTTTTAGCCGGCATGACCCTGACAATCGTCAGCGTCATGAAGTCCGTTCGGGAATTCCACACGTTTAAAAAAAGAATGTGGAATAAAAGCAGTTTTATTAACAATTCATAAACGTCATAATCTACCATTTATAAAGTAAAAACTACTTAAAATAACAAGAAACCCACTTAGTAATTAATATGTGCGTGTTCATAAGAAAGAGATATTAATTACAATTGTTTTCATTGGAACTGAGGAAAATGTTTCAAAGAACTGAAAAGCTGTCGGACCGGTCTTCGACCCGACATAGTTTTGTTATGTAACCTCTTTTTCAAATGGGACTGAAATAATGTAAGGCAGAAGAATATCTGAAACTAGCTGACCCGTGCCCACTTCGTTGTGCGGCGAAAAAAACGCGTCCGTTTTTTAAACATATTTTATTACTGCTCCACTCCTATTAGTCATAGCATGATACTATATAGCCTATGACACTCCCCGATAAATAGACTATTTAACACAGAAAGCCGTATGTTTGCTTCTGTAGTGCAAGAAATCACTGGGATCATAAAGATACTATACGCAAAACATAAATTATATCCATTTCTTTTTTTCAGTTTTTTTATTGGTTTTGAAAGTTTTACCTATCAAATATTGTTTTTTGTATGTTACTGGATATTAAAACACAATGAAAATACATCGTGTCGTAATCATTAAGTACAGCGGTTTCTAATATTCAACACAACAAAATAAATCATAGGAACTTATCCACAACAACAACAAGCCTTTGGCCTAAAAGCTTAGAGATGAAGAAAAAAAAATATTCTTTGAAATTTATGAAACCCTTTAACGAACATATTAACGAACCTTACTTAAATTCCAAGAGAGCAAATCAAATAACTAACAATGCTTATCAAATGAGCTACGATACTATTATAACCCGGTCACATTATCTCGAGACATAACGTCACGTCACGTCGGACGAATCACTGATACGCCCGTGGCGAGCGCGGGGGGGGTTAAAAGGAGAACGGGACGCGAGGTACGCATTCCAGCTAGGTCTCTAGGTAATGTGACTGTGTTATATTTAGTTAAGATTGTGAACCACAAAATTAAACTAATACCAGTGTATTTAGAAATGAGGTAAATGGATTAAGTTCGTGCTCAAACCTAACAATTTGCGGTGACAACGGTAATAAGTTTACAGTATTTAGTTATAGTTTTGGTAAGCAATCAATTACTTTAATAGCTAGGCGTCCAAAAGTCCGATTATGTCTTTAGATCACGCCTTGTGAGTTATGTTATTTTTACACGAAGTTAAAATGTAGCGAATGGATTACATATAATTTTTACCTATAAAGATTAGGTATAACTAGAAAAATCCGAAAAGAAGAAAGAAAGACAATGGAGAAAATTGATACTCGAGGCGGGAATCGAACCCGCGTCTCTGGACTATACGCGTCCATGATAGCGAGAAATGTTATCGATGGCAAATTTTTTATTATAATGGGGTAATGAGATGAGTTAATGATAAACTACGATTACTTCGATTTTATTATCTATATTTTCTGTTTGAGATTTAGCTAGCTGTCCATTATTTTTCTTTCCAACGAAACTCTTTCTCATACTGAAATGCCGTATCTTGTCCAGTGCCTACCTTTATTACAAACATACCTCTATGACTTATACTTACGTTCATGATTAAACTGTCAAATAGTCAACTTTATGGCACGGCGCGCGCCGGCCGACACGGCACCTACCAAAACGGCTTACCGTTCGGCATGCATTACTTTTGATCAAACAATATTTTTTCACAATACAAAAAACGAAACATGTCTATGACAGAAAACACAAAGAATAGATATAATTTACAAAGCCTCGAATTGATTAGCTACCGGATCAAAATAGTTTCATTATCGATATAAATATTACATTAGTTATTCATAATCTGAGACGGAACGGTTAGCGTATTCTGCGTTTGTCCATTGTCCGAACTAAATGCATAATATTATTTATTCAAATCATTCATAAAGTATTGATATTGTGTCTTGTAAACTTGTTGTGTACTTAGCTAATTAATATGCAACACGATGGACTAAACAAGATAATTAATATTAGGTAGTAATTAAAACTAGGTGGTGCTAAAATAGTAGTTCCTAACCAAACATTACTAAGTAGGTGATATTTGTTAAGGAAACATTAACTTCCTGGTTAATTAAGGAAATTTTATTAATTAAATTATACGCTTCATATTTTTTTATCTTAATTCCAAGTGTTTATTTTTGCATTAAATATTTTTTAATTACCGCACCAAATCCAATCAATCATCAAAGTATAAAAGTTATACAGAGCTATTATCTTTACCTTCTTGCCGGCATTTAGTAAACACAGGAAGGCTATTGCTGATCCATCAACGTGTAGCAAATAAGATCTTAACTAAGAGATGGTCATACCTGCAATAGAATGAAACAGGAATATATAAAAGGTTAAAGGAAATTTATATTTGTTGGCAATTATTTGCTTGGGGATGGAATTCATGCATCAGACATAATCATTTAGCTTATTAATAAAGTGGTTACATTACATGGTCTGACCAATGTATTTAAAAAAAGCAAAATGTCAGCTAGTCCCTAATAACGTAAACGTCAGAAGCAAACAAGTTCGTGGTAGGTACCTTTCAAATTGAGTGTTACACAGCAGGTGACCGCTCTAAAATAGCTTGTAATTGTTGTTTTATCTTGATCTCTATGTTAATTTATTAGCTCAAGTCACGTGCTTTATGGTCATAGGGTTGATAGAAAGCCCTTTTTGTTTTGCTACCCATTTACTTTACAAATCGCTGCCTAGTATTACAGTGGCATGCAGAGCGTTAGCGGGATCCCTTTCTCAACAATCAAACATATATTATTAGCCTGATCTCAATACTTTACACACTCATGACGTTTAATCACAGGCGCCGTAGGACGTATCACATGTCTCATCTAACGAGAAAGTGAAGCCAAAGTGTTGCATAAGAAATAATGGACACGACTCTCTCACAAACCCTAAAGACCCTTCTTTAGGGTGTGTGAGAGAGTCAGACAAGTCCGAACTCGCTATCCATATTCTTGTTTTGTTTTTAAATTAACCCCATTACTCATAAACGTTTTTAATTATTATTATTTAGTTAATAAAGTTACTTAATTGAAACTTATTACAACAAACCAATTATGTTATACTTATTATTTGACAACCCTCAAGCACTAATCACTAACAGAGCAATCATGATCTCACGACAAAAGCCAATCGGACCAAACGTTAATTATGACAGATAGGTTCTCATTATAATTAAATAATTAAATTCGGTTTCAACTATGCCGACACGGCTTGTGTTTTACTTGTGTATTGTCTGTATACAGTGGCAAATAAGTATTATATTAAATTGTGTAATAAGGACACGCTTCTCCGTGTGATGACGGAGTAAGAATACAGTATGTCACCACCTTATCTCATCCCATGGGTGTCGTAAAAACCGACTAAGGGACTATCCGTGAATATTAACGTTACGAAATAAAAAGAAGGAAAACTTGAAATTAAACCCCATACCAATCTGTCTAGCCAGCGTGGTATTAGTAGGCCGAGTATCCCCCCGTCATGGGAGGAGGCCCGTCCCTGCAGTGAAGAAAAACATTAATGGGCTGTTATGAAGGACACGCTGAAAGTTATGGAGAAGACCGTACTACTGATAAATCATCGACCATGATGGAGAGAAATGCTACATAATATCATAAAAAATAATACACAGCAATTCACAGCTTTAAACTGATACAATGACGATTATTATAATAAAATTTAAAGAATCTTTCATAACAGTCGGTTGTCCAAATAAGAAGAGATAAATGGCCTTTTTCGGTGATGAACGGTTCCTAGCCAAATCTTGTCTTCTTTGGCTTTTGTACATATAATATCTAGGTACTAACTTACCCTTAGAACACTTTCACGACACCCATTGCGTAGAATGAATTGTTCCAGAATCGAAAAAGATTTCAAAATTTAAAGATTTCAAAATTTTACAAAAGCACAAATAAAAATCAACACATATTAAGAGTTTTTGTACATTCGTCGATACAACATTTTATTCTACTTAAAAACAGTCATGCAAAATAGTCTATAAATTAAAACCTTCATCGGTCCAATTAACAAATAGGAATGTGTCGATATGAATTATTATAATTAGTAATTGTAACAATTTCACTACCGGATTATATAGTCATTAATATGCAATTATACTTTAGACATAAATAAATGACATTATGACAGATCACGTACCAAGCTATTAAAAGTTATTGACTAAGTAGTTCACTGATAAATTACTGTAATCTTTGTTCCCGTGTGGTAACAAGGAAGAAAACAAATGTCACCACCACTGCTTTTATTTCCGTAGAAGATTAAAAGTGTAGATAAAAAGATAATATACCTACATATTATGAGAGATAGATAAGATATTATAATATCTAGACTTATGAAGAGGTAAAGTTTGTGTATTTATGACGTTGTAGGGGGTAATCTCTGGATCTACTAAACCGATTTTAAAAATTATTTCTGTTTTGTTACAATTACTAAGTCCATTTATGGGGGAGTGTCATAGGCTAAATATCACGCTATGACTAATAGGAGTGGAGCAGTAATGAAATATGTTTAAAAAAGAGACGCGTTTTTTTCGCCGCCCAACGAAGTGGGCACAGGTCAGCTAGTACCTAATACATAAACTAGAAACATACTTTATACCTGGTAAGTATGTGTGGTTGTATATGTAATAGAATTCATAATCAATTGTAGTAAAGTAAATTAAAGTTCCATTTCTTGACTTGTACTAAGATTATTCAATTAATTGGTTGAAAATTACTGAATTCAAAATAAAGAAACATAAAAAACAAGAGCTTTTTACTACTGCTTTAAATCTATTGCATTAATTATACGATTAAGCAACACACACGATAAGCAATTTCTTAGAAAACCTTTGACTATCTTGATGACATCTCAGTCGATTATGCAGTTGCCATTCATAAGGTCACGGGTTCCCATCTCACGCGAGATAATTATTTGTAAAAACCACAAAGATTGTTAAGAAATAACGTAACATTCCCCTTGCAACAGAACTAAGTTTGTAGAGTTGTCTTTTTTAACCGCAGTTTATGTCCACCATGTCATATTTTGGATGTCATTTTTGGGGATGTCACAGAGTCTAACACTCCCAAAGTCAAACACTAATCTAATCGCACCTTAAACTTAAAAAAAAATCAGGCTATTTAAGGCTAGAAAATGGTAGAATTACAAGGGCATAATATATTATCAGCGTATAAACATTACCTCTGGATGTTAGCCTCTATTATTTATAAAGATAGCTCTCGCTAAAGGCATAACTTTATAGATCAAATAATGTTCTCGTTGTCCTAAAATTAAAGGCTTAATTCATATTGCAGTTAATTATCCTTATAGCCTACCTTGATAAAGTAGTAATTATAATATAGAAATTGCTAAGTAAATACTCGTAAAAAATAGTTATATCTTATCTGTGGTTAATAACCATTACCAATAAGAAAGAGGTATAATCACTGGTTACACCTCTTTCTAATAAGAATACTTTAGTAATTATAAATATAAATTACTATACTCGATACGATACTAAGATAAGATACTCGTAAAAATTAGTTATACACTTTCCCGACATGGTCATTCTATTAATGTCAGGTTTACTTCAATCAAGGTAAATACAGTACTTTTAATTATATTTATGTATTGAATGCGTATTACTAATTATTTATATTATTTCCGTATTGTAAAGGAATTAGTCACAGTCTATTACAAATGATTAAAAGTTTACGGTTTATGGACTAATAGAGTAAACATTTACTACGTATATAATTATTATTAATACAGGTATTAATAAGGTATTATTATTTTGGTAAATATTTAATAATAATTTACCTTTGAGGTTCTCTTTATTATATTTACCACAATAATATTATCTTGTTAAACCCGTGTTAAAAATAATTATATAAAATGAAACACGAAAGTTTTAAAGATATTTTTTATGTACATAATTTCAAAATTGTTATAAATAAAATTATTACAAAATTTAAGTGACAGATGTTAGACACAAAGCGTACGTAGTTTTAATTTCCCACTGCAATGACTCCTTTTTACTGTAATGGTGGCAAACTTGGCCTTCTTATACCCTGCTGACCAGGCAGATTGAAATAAGTATATAATCGTTTACTGTTTTTTGTTTTCATGGAGTAGTTTCTGTGTTTCCTGTGTTTCCATAGCTCTACAGATTTAATAACTATAGAGTATGAAGAATGTAAGTATGTATAGTAATTGCCGTATATTTCTCTTATCAACTTGAAGGCAAGGTAAGCGGTCGATATTTATTAATTAACACAATAAATTGTTGTGTAAACTGGCACCTAATCTTCGGCCGTTCAGAGAATGCGTTCCTGACACGTCGCGATTGAACTGACGCAGTAACTTTGTAATGGCGTTGCAGTTACGATAAAAATATTTTTGCTGGTTGTTTATCGTTTTAACTATTGATGAGCATTAAAACAACATTATTATATCAATAATTAATGAATGTTATAATGTTGTGTCAAACTGAGTGTCAAATAACTTGGTAAACAATATTTTTCTAAATCTACACTGCGCTATTACAAGGTTATGTCAGCGCTTTATATTTGTAGTGCTGTGCCAACAATAACAGTGAATAATAGTATCGTAATCTGTTCTTATCGATACAGTTATACTTTATAAAATAATACGTTTTGTTTTTCTTTTCAAGAATTTGAAAATAATGGACTTTAGAATAACTTTTATTAAATATAAAAATAAAAGTACATTAAATACAAAGTAGCATTTTTATATTTAGGTTGAAAATGGTAACCCCAAATGGCGTTATGGGCCGCCATTTTGTGACGCTGAAACAGTCGTCTGTTGTCGTTTCGTGCGCATAGACCACGTTCTTCAAGTGTTTGCGATCTGTTGTTATTTGACTTTGATTGTGTCTTATATTGCGTTCTTTTTACTTTTGGTGCATAATAATGCCTAAACGTGGACAAACATTGAAAACTGGAGCCCGTGAGTTAATTATCAAGCTGCAAGATTACTTTGAGCGGGAGCGGCAAAATGGCGGACCCCTGGTTCCTGTCGAAAAAGTACAAGAACGCGTCTCTCAGGCGCTTGGAGTTAGCAAACGAACGATTACAAATATTAATAAAGAAAAGTTCGGCTCTACTGTTCCACCGTATCATTGCCAATATAACGCGATTGAGCTAATCTGGGCTCAAATAAAAGGTTACGCCGCCCGCCACAATACTTCCCCGCCATTCAGCACGAAAAAGATGATGACCCTGTTAAAAGAAGCCTGCGGGAAAGTCACAAGAGATGACTGGGCAAAGGTTGTCGAAAAGACTAAAAACCTGATTATGGAACATTTTGACCGAGATATCAGGATTGATTCTGTAATTGATAATAATATAATTATACATGTAGGCGAAGATGATGATGAAGACACCACCTCCTCAAGCGAATCGGAGTCTGATTAATATTCTGTACGCACATTTAGTTCAATGTACTTTATTCCATAGAAATACAGATTGTAACTTTGTAAAAAATAATAAATAAAACAATTTTATTATATTAATATTCCCTTTTATTGTTTCCACGTAAAGAACTAAAATATAAATTTTAAATGATTCCGCCAATTTAAAACGGTCTAAATCTAATCATAAAAATAACGCGGCGGTTCATTTTGGAGTAACGGTAACGAACTCGGTATAATGTTGTGTCCATCACTAGTCGTGACTAACTGATAAGTGTCAGGAACGCATTCTCTGAACGGCCGGACAATAATGAATGTAATGATCGTGCGCCCCGCCCTTACTATAGGTGCTACTGAACGTGTTAAGGTGTAGCTTACCCGCTTTGGTAAATTGTGAATATTATTTGATGTTTGTAAATATAATATTGTAATACTCACAAATTCATTAAACCAACGCCATCGTAAGATAAAAAAAGCCTCTACCACTCATCAACATTTCACATAACATTTCTTTTTTTAGCAAACAGGCAACTTATCATCATAATAGCCCATTAATGTCCCACTGCAGGGACGGTCCTCCTCCCGTCACGGAGGGATACTTGGCCTACTAATACCCGATGGCCGCCGGCCAGACGGATTGGTATAGGGTTTAGTTTCAAGTTTTCCTTCTTTTTATTCCGTAAAGATAATATTAGCCCTTAGTCGGTTTTTACGACACCTATGGGATAAGATGGGGTAGTGACATATTGTATTCTTACTCCGTCACCACACGGAGTAAGAATATATATTATGCTACCTTACTGTAGGTATTTTTTTGTATAAAAGGGTATACTTCCAACATGGACCCGTAGAAATTTTATTACTTTTTATCAGAAAACATTGGAATTTATTTTATTAAATCAAACCATGACAATAGAATGGCTAACAAAAGTATTACACTCTCTGAAGTCAGGTTTTTCGTTAAAAATACTCTGGTTGTCTTATATGACCATGTCCAAATGACGCTATGTGAATGGCATTGTAATCTTATTAAATAAAAACTATAAATGTGTGAAAAACTATAGTTTTTCAAGCTTTGTATTTAGGTATTCGACCTTAGAACCTTTGTGTGACAAACTATAGATGCGCATGGTAAAGTTGGCATGAACGCATGTAACATCAAATTTAGATTTCCCTTGGCCATTTATTTAATATCAGATGTGTGATGATGTGCAGTCACTTAAAAAAAATCTTACAAATCAATTAATACTTTGAACATACATATTTTAAGGCTTTTAAAAAATACAGTAAATAGCAATGTTCTATAAATCCAATCCATTAACATTAAAATTCTAAGGTTAAATACTTAAATACGTAAAAAAAATACACACTTAGCCTTAAATACAGGCAGTAATATAAACAACAACCGTGACATATTGTCGACGCACAATTTTATTGAGTTCTTATTATTAACTTATAATAAATATCATAGCCGGATCTTCAAGCAGCAATAGACATAGGATTACAATAAATATGAAACATTATTAGGAAATCTTTTCTTATAGAAAATTCAGTCTACAACCTGAAACTCTAATTTTATTATTTAACTAGCTGACCCGTGCCCACTTCGTTGGGTGGCGAAAAAAACGCGTCCGTTTTTTAAACATATTTCATTACTCCTCCGCTCGTATTAGTCATAGCGTGATACTATATAACCTATGTATAACCCTAGGACTATTCAACACAGAAATAATTTTTAAAATCGGTTCAGTAGATCCAGAGATTAACCCCTACAACGTCACAAACACACAAACTTTACCTCTTTATAATAGGTATAAGTATAGATTAAAAAATATACCAGAAGCATTATAGATAATGTCACAATTAAGAATTATAAGGGGAGTTTTACAAACATTTTAACAAAATGTAACAGACAATAATTTGTAATACAATTGCTCTGCACTCGCATTTGAACCCATAGTTTCCTGCGCCGGGGAAAAAGTACTGAAACGTAGTGTTTTTATAACTTCATTTAAAATCTGAAATGTAACCTAGTCAGCAATGCTCCAAATTAAGGTACTTACTAACAACTTTTTTTAAAAAAAAGAAGAAAAACTCGACAGTCAGCTCTATACAAATCCTAATAGCTGGCGTATGGGACAAGTTTTCCTCAAGAGAGCCCATTAATGGCTAATAATGATGGAGACACTGATTTAAGATAGTTCTATGATGTATTGCTGTACCGAAATAGGTGAGGCTTTATTAAAACCTGTAAAATGAATTTGCAAAGAAGTATTTGATAGAAATATTGTGCGACCTTTTGAAGGCATTTGACTATGTTTATTGACACACTTGTATGTAAACCTTACTATTTGCAGATCTCTTTTGCACGAGGACATCGTTTGTTGAAGTATGTAGTCATAGGTATTCCCGCAAGGTTACATTTTAGGGCCAGTCCTATTAAATACGAGATTTACTTTTTAAATAACATGATTAGCCAGTTTGTAAATAATAGAGCAAGTTGCCTTCCATCGCTCTATGATATACCTGGGACATGCGTAGCATCGTCCTGCTATTTAAGATTCAACAGCATTTTTGGTGGGTGGATGTTGACAACCCGACATTATGAGAAGACGAATCTTAACCGAAATTTATTTATTTATAATTAGGACAACTTACGAATCATACACAAAGACAATTCGAGATACAATATTTGGTGGCTCAAGCAACAGTGCTGATTCAATTACAAGTTGCCACGGCAAGCAAAACATTACACAATATTAACATTAATCAATTAAATATAGATTGCAATTATTTTTTTTATAAATGTAAAAAATAATGCAATTCTATTTGCATCATTATTTAAGTTTAAAAAACAATAAAATTTGGAATACAGTATAATTTTAAATTCAATAAAATTTAATAAAAACTTAACAATTTAATAAAAAATTAATAAAATTTGGAATACAGTAAAATAAAATTCAATAAAATTTAATAAAAATTTAACAAAAATTTAACAATTTAATGAATAATTCAGAATATATTTTTTAATTCGTCTTTATATTTTACGGGGTTGTGCATAAACTCATCGCAGTTATTGGCAATAGAGATAGTGTTGTACGCCTTTTGCAAATTGAACCCCTTTTTTATATACTTAATATTGGCAATATGAATGTTTCAAACCTGCAACCGAGGCTATTACAGAACTACGAGTATATTCCATAAATACGTCTTTGGACCTCGCAACAGAACATTAATAATAATGATAATACTTATTTAGATGCAATGGTATGCTCCGATCATCAATATAAAAGTAATAAATAAATAATGCATGGAATCCATTTACTGCGTATTTGTAATTAATCTTAAGTAATTTACGAGTTTGCACAGATTTCATGATTTATAACTTATTTATAACAATAAAAAAGTAGGCATCATAAAAGGAATTAAAGTCTAAGAAATCACGGTTAACGTTTCCACATAATGTATCCTGCCTACTTCTTTGCGGGAAATAACCGTTGGCACAAGAGAAACCTTCTAATCTTTATTTATTTATCCCTTTCTAATCCCATATACAGCACACGGTGTGCTTAGTTTGGGACTAGATGGCGTTGTGTAAGAAGTATTTAATAATATTATTGAATAAACTTTAAGCTTTAACCAGGCTGCTGACAAAACTATTCACGAACTATTTATATCATTGGTTTGACAATCACCCGTATTTTTTACTACCTTTAATGACGCAGGGATCAACCGCTTCGTCATTATTCATTACGTATTTAAGTACGTCATAGAAGAAAAACTTTGCAAGGACATTTTATTGATTCGTTGAGATAATACATCTCCACATCTTTTACAGCATCCGGCTTATCAAAACGGAACTTCGAAGTGAAATCCCGATTGATAAATGCAAGGTATTTCCAACAATACGTATAAATTGTAACAATGACTTATTTCTAGCGCAAAAACTATGTTCAGTTATTTACCTATAGGTATACAGATACAACTATAGGTATAAGAACTGGATCAATGAATATTTTTTTTAATTATTAAACGTGTTTGATACTGCCTCAAGTAACTTATAACTCACTAAAATTCAGAATCCAAAAGAATGCAAATAGGTTTATCATAACAAGACAATAATGTCCTACTGTAAAGTTGGATAGAGACTGGAGGAGTCCAGTAATGGAATACACTTGGGCTACTAATACCGCTATTCGGACATATTCGTATAGGTTTCCTAGTTAGTGCATTGTGTCGTAGAGATCATATCTGCGAATTTCCCTTAATCGAATTATATGGGTAAGGGCTACAGTTTTATGTTTGCGTGAACGATCTCATACATACATAAACTTACGCTTTATCCCATCCGGGGTTGGCAGAGACGACAGATCTCATACATGACAATCGTATACCCCGACCAATTCATTACCATAGCCGGTAAAATAGTTTCTTTTCATGATATTATTGGGCCTGGCAGCCTGTTATGAAAGTATTATCATCTGAACTAAAAGACGTCCGCTGATGAACATAATATGCCTGATTCAAGTCTTCGCCTTCCAGTATCCTGTGCCTGCCTCATTCATCACTTGCCCGCAACCTTAAAGTAATGAAAGTTAAATTATTTAGTTAACTAAACTAAAGGCATGCGCATAAAGCATATTGCATAACATACAGTGACATTGTTTAATAGACCAAGGCCTGTGTAAGCTGAGTCAGTACTTACCCAACTGGCTTAAAAAGAAATTCAACGTACATTGTCAACAAAGGTTAAATGAATCATTCATTTGTAAGTTCTTAGAAGTTCCCACGAGTATGTCTGAGTTAAAACTTATTTGTATTTATGTAAATGAAAGCTCAGGTTTTAACAGACCATTTTTTAGTTGTTAGGCATTTAAATAGAGGCATTTATATACACAGCAGGGATTTACAGCGACGACCTCTGTGGCGTAGTGGTTATGTTATTCAACATGACTGCTACGCAGAGGTCTCGGGTTCGATTCCCGCTCAATGTAAATCTTTGTGTGCATGAACATGATTGTTTGCATTAGTCTGGGTGTTTTCTATGTATAATATGTATGTATCCACAAAAAAACGTATTTAAGTATGTGTATCCGTTGTCTAGTACCCATAGTACGAGCTCTGCTTAGTTTGGGACTAGGTGTCAATGTGTGAACGTTTTAAAAAAAAAAAAAAAGAGGCTTTTCCCTTATAAGAGTAACAATTCTTTTTTCCAAACCAATGTCTAAGAAGGACTGGTGACAACCTGTAAAACTGGTAATCCTAAGCACTATGTAGGTTACTTTGGTTTTTCTTCAGATCTACACACAACGCAATCTAAACCTAAACTTGTGGTGAATTAGTTGTAAGTAGAGAACACTCAGACCAATGCAAACAATCATGGTCATGCACATAAAGATTTGCATTGAGCGGGAATCGAACCCGAGACCTCTACGCAGCTACGTAATATTATTATACCGACTGCGCCACAGAGGTCGTCAAATTCCCTTGCCGAGTTGTTAGCATTTTCGGGAGGGGGAAGTTCTTTCGGAATTAATTAAACTATTAATGTAAGTAGCTGATCTGACAAATGTATACTAAAACTAATTAATAAACAATAGTGTATTTATAAAATGAATTAGAATCGGGTTTTCCAAGTCATTATCAAATAAATCGCGGATGTTACGGTTGATCCGTTTTTGTCATAGGGTTGACTGGCAACAAAAGCTTTTTATGTTTTTAAGGTTCTTGCCTTTTGTTATTTTTTTACATTTTCTATTTTCTACAGAAACAATGAACTTTCTGGGTTTCATCATCATCATCATAACAGCCAATCAATGTCCCACTGCAGGGACAGGCCTCCCCCCGGGACGGAGGGATACTTGGCCTACTAATACCTTTCTGGGTTTGTATGTGTCTAATTTTGTGAGAATGTTTTTTTTTTCATTTATGCATTGTAGATGTATCCACTTGTCAAACATTATCATAAGTTACGTTAAAATAAAATTATGTGACACACAATTTTTGTGAATCATCTTTATCTATAGCAAAACTAGGTACGATTATGTCATTTTACACTGTACATTGTATTTATATTGTAAGTTGTCATCATAGATTTATAATGTCTTCTTATACAACATACATACATAAACTCACGCCTTATCCCGTCCGGGGTAGGCAGAGACGACAGAACGCCACTTGTCACAATCCTGGCAAACAGCTTGGACCTCATCCACATTCATTAAGCGAGTCATACATGTCTTCTTATATCCATCTTAATAGCCTTTAGATACGCCCGTGCAAGAAAAGAATAGAAGGAAAGAAAAGCCACATATTTACAGCAACAAAACAAACACATTTTATGCCTCCTTTATCCAATGACTTCCCACGATTTTTATCAGATTTTCCGGAGGGAATTATTACCTTCTAATGATTTAAATAAATAAATAATCCTCACACATTCACACAACGTCATCGAGTCCCAAACTAAGCAGAGCTTGTACTATGGGTACTAGACAACTGATAAACATACTTAAATACTTTTTTTTTGCAAATAAATACATATTATACATAGAAAACACCCAGACCAATGCAAACAATCATGTTCATACACACAAAGATTATCATTGAGCGAGAATCGAACCCGAGACTTCTGCGTAGCAGCCATGTTACGAGTATATACCGACTACGCCACAGAGGTCGTCAACGTCAAAAAATTACGAGTAAAAATGAACATTACCGTAATATTTAATTGGGTATCCCTTTGTGAGGTGAACAATTATGTGAGATAGATAGATATGTTTCGTCATTGGTTTGTATGAATTCCCTTTCTATAACTTTTCTGAGAATTTAATTGCTTTTATATACTCAGTTGATATCTTGATATCTATTTTACTTCCCCCTAATTTACTATCACTTCTTGTAGATAAGTAGAGGTCTATTAGCTATTGCAAAACCTCTAATTAAGTAAGTAAATTAAAACGAAAATGCAACAGACAGACCACAAAATTTATATAATAAGACATGACATTTAAAGTACGATGAAGTTTTCCGGATCCAAAAATGAGTTGTTCGAAACTTAACCGGAACATTCCTCATCGGAAGTCGAAGAGATATGTTCTAGTGACCGGTGACACCGCAGACAAAGTTCTCACAAGCCGAAATGAAAGGTGTAACGATTTGATCAGTGCCCGCGTGAACGGCTGCGCAAACGCACGCGCGCTTGTTCATACAAAACACACACACAAAACACCCGCCAAAACTTGACATTTAACTGACAGTGTGTTCCAAATTCAAAACAGTGTGAATTGAAAGTGTTTTAGTTACGAAATTTCTTTTTAAATTTAAAAAGAAGGTGCTGGACTAAAGAGGTAATATTTATTTATTATTTATGTCATCAATTTAAAATAATATTGATATTTAGAAGGCTTTCTGTTTCACACGTGTTACTATTCCGATATACAAAGCAATTTATTAAAATCATTCTTTTGAACACATAAATCAATGACATTAACTTAGTTCTAAGTGTCAAGGAAATCTGTCAAATACAATTTAAGACAGGCACTTTAAAAACATGTAGATAGAGTTCAAAATCGTGAGTATCTTTTTATGTATTTTATTCACTCGATTTCATAATGCACGACTGTGTTACTTAATTTATATAATACTTATTTTATTCGCATTAAGCATATCGATGTTGAAGCTTGGTTTTCGTCAACTAAATTAAAAATTCTCTTTTACAATGTAGAGAGTTTATTATCTTTTATTAAGAATATTTGATCCATTCCTTGTCCATGATCAATGATTAAAATGTTCACATTGGACACTGTTCTGATCCTAATAATCCATAGGTGCACTCCAGTAACCGAAGAAATGGTCTCTACAATCCCTGCTACCTAGTGATAAGCTTTAAAGTCCAATGGTCCTCTACTATTGTTTTGTAGAGCTACTATTAGCGAACTTAACTAAGACGGCTTTTACGACACCCTAAGATGCATGTGGCATGTAATAAAAAGAAAAGTACAAAGAAAGGTTAAGAATTCTAGAAAATGTATTAAATTACCAAAATATTACACTAACTTTTCATTTATTTCGTTCATAAGTAGTAAAGTAGGTGAATATTTAGCAAGTTAATACGGAGGTCACGAGTTTTATATTTAGGAGACGTTCTTAATCATAATTAAGATGATTTTATGATAATTAGCTTTGACGAATAAATAAAAACGTTAGTGTAGAAATTTGTATGCTTATTTCTTTAATAATTATTTAATATTATCAAACAGCGTTACGTCTTATAATATACATAAATTTTTATTTTGTAGCTAAGTGTACAATTTGATTCTTATAACTAACTAACTATGCTAAGGAATTAGCGCCTTTTCAGGCGTTGTATAAATTGTGTAAATAATCTCCTAAGTATACAATTGAAACTGAAGAATGTATCTAATAAAGGAAGTAAATAAATAGCTGCAAAAATCATAATAAAAAAGTATCTTTTGACTTGATATTCTGAATAGTTTTATTAATATAAACTTCTGTGTTAGCAGGTGTACTTATAACAGCTCATTCCTGTCCCAAAAGAAAAAGTTAGCCTTCTCTAGTAAAGGACGACTAATTAGACGGAATAGACGGATAATTTACGTCATATTTCATGTCAAGTATTCCGTCTTCTGTTTTCGTAGAATTAAAATCTGCGAATTGTCCTTAGTAAGCTTTTATGACATTCATAGGATGAGATGAAGTAGTGATAATATTCTCTTTATTTAAATTAGTATCAATTCATTACATTTTTAAATATAAATATAAAAATAAACACATTTAAAAATATAAAAAAGTAGACCCACCAGCATCGGGTACAAGGACCAAGCAACTGGTGGCTTGGGCTCCAGAGATAGGAATCTCCTCACAATACGTGCCGTGTCGAGCAGTACTGCCTTCTGCATCAGACCTATGATAATTATTTATTTTTATTCCGTCACCACACGGAGTTATACTTCATAATTAGTGTACTTACTTTTAGATAAGGATAGGTTTACATTAAAATTTAGTTTTAGACACGTGATAATATAATGTTCTCGTAAAAAAACCTTTTGACTAAATAGCTTTACATAACTTATTGTTTTGACGAATAGAACCTACCTATAATAAAATATTATGTTGCTTCTGATATTGTTACCATTATTTATTTAGTATATTTTTTTAAATAATAGGTACTATGCTTGTGACATTTCGTCCCATTAGTAGAACAATGTTGTATCTACAAAATGTCTACTTTTCAGTAGAGCGATTTGAAGTTTTGCGCTAGCATTTTTTGCTTATAACTTTTTTACGGAAGACTTTAGCCATGTAATATTTTTACAATGTACATAGATATAAATACAGCTATTATTGATATAATTATTTAGTCTAAAAACTATTTCTGTGCGTAGATAGTGTGTCGCATGTGCATACATAACATTGTACTGCCAACGAAAACAGTTCAGGAGCTGTCTCTTGAACACATGCAACGTTATTTGACCAAATTAATCACGTTGTATGTGCAGGTGAAACAATATTTTACGAAATCCTAAAATTATCTCAATGTTTTTCGAGAAGATGTTTTATATAATACTAGTTTGTCGGCCGGCTCCGCCCGTCTTAAGAATTAACGTAAGTAATGATGTGAATTTCCAAGTATTTAATGCACTTGCACACACACTGCAGGGACGGGCCTCCTCCCGTGACGGAGGGTTACTTGGCCTACTAATACCACGCTGACCAGACGGATTGCTATAGGGTTTAATTTCAAGTTTTCCTTCTTTTATTTCGTAAATATAATATTCACGGATAGTCCCTTCGATTTTTAGGACACCCATGGGATGAGATGGGGTGGTGACATATTGTATTCCTACTCCGTTACCACACAGATAACTAAAAGTTAACTAAGCCGAATTTTTATGATTATGACTATAAAGAAGGTACACGTAATTATAATAATTATTGATCACATGAATATGTGCTGGTTAAATTTGAGATCCGGCTTTTATAGACTAAATACACACATCAACTTTGTCTAGGGATATTTGGTATTTACTCAATTAACTCAAAAATTATTGAAGATAACATTCAATACGTTAATATTTTTATACACTAAAATTTTATTTAATTCTAGATTGTAGCCATATAAATGGCATATAGCTACAATCTAGATATTATTTTAGCGTAAATAATGTTTTATTCAAATAAATTAAAAACTTAACTGAACAAAAAGCGATTATTAATCTGTTTTTAACTTAGTACTAGTCAGTACATCCAAAAAACGTAAATAACGGTTTTTCATGCTTGGATTAAGTTATCCAGGTCTTGGTGCGGTATATTGTTCCATGTCCGACTAGGATGCAAAAAAGTTGCTCTTCAATTTTTGCAGGAAAATTCATCAAAGCACTTCTTTGGAACATTTCCTACGTGTGTTTTATGGTTTTTAGTCCAGGTGATTGAGTGATTCAGGATAAGACCGATATGTCGTGCTCTTGCAACTATCTGGATAACACTTTCGTTTTAAACGGATGGGTGTTATCGTCCATGAGCTTAAACATTTGGTCAAAATGTAGTATACGGGGGTAGATTATTGGAACTAGAAGTTCAAACAACCTCGTTAAGCTATTTTTCAGCCGTCATGGTGCTTCTGATCAAAACGTACTTAAGTCTGTTTTAAGACCCACACGAATTCCCGTCCAAACCATAATTTTTCCATCGTCGTGTAAATAGATTTCCTGAGGATATTGTAGACAGCTATCACATCTAGGAACTGGCCAAACACGTCACGTACGCACAACATGAACTCTTAGTTGTGTACTTTAACACATACTCTCATTGCTTTTTTCAGTCACAAAACGCCTAAAACTATTTAAATATATCTAAGCTTTGTACGTAACTAATATCAAAGCACTTGATAGATTTGTTTTGTATTAAATACGTTCCCAGCTTTAGTAGAGTGCTCCTGTCCAAGGTTGTCGTTTCCTTCCTAGATCAGTTCAATTATCGCGACATATTGGCGTGGTATCGCAAGTTCAGAAACAGAGCTATTTGTACCATAAAATGATTGACTTTGAGCTGAGGGAGCGGGAGATGCCATCACAGTACTTTCAGTGTTTGACCGAGTTGGGCAAGATTGAGCAATTTGGGAGCTAGTGTTGCTTCATAGAATTAGACTAATTAGGACCTTCTGAAGAACGTTCTTCGATAGCTTGCACTTGTGATTAAAGTGATATGACAGTATTAGAAACAGAGCGATCCATGAAGCGATTGACTTTGATCAGAAAGTGCACGTAATGCCATCACGTTACTCTCAGTGTTGAACTAACTTGAGTAAGATTTAGCTATGGGTGCATTCGGTTGCTTCATTGAATTGAATGGATCATGATGTTCTTCTGAAAAATATTCTTCAATACCTTGCAGTTTTATCCTGTACTTTTTACGAATACTATTTAAATACGTTTTTTGTCTTGAATGTTTGACTGGCAAGTGGCGCGTTTTTAGTCGACTGCTGGGAAATGTAATTTTATCATAACTCAAGTCAGATTCAATTGACTGATCTGAATATATCAGATAAAAATCACTATAACACTTTGTCTGATACGGAGGTGGTGATAGCATAGGCGTAGGTATACAAATCTTCGATACTATACTTAAAATCGCTGCTATACTGATAACAATGATGCTTCATTACTGGATGCAGATTGAATTTGGAACGGAGTTACAGGACGCAGTTCAGTAAGAGTCGATGGATCCGCTGGTCCATCACGACAAGTAGAACGACGTTTACAAATGTACACACTGCTACCGTTCAACCTATACAGAATCAGTGTAAGCTGATCTCGCATTTGGTTGTACATATTATGAAACCATCGCTCGGCCAGCTTAGACTGTTTATGTGTAGTACACACGGATGTGTGTACTATGAAGTTAGACCTAGATTTTTTTTGAAACACCAATATAATTGTAAAATTTGTTGGTTTTTATGTAGAGTTAGCCGAAAATTAGATATTAAGAATAGCTGTGTACAATTAATACTGTATTTAATAATTTTATAACACTTAGATTTCGAATAATGTTTTACAAGAAACTAATTAACAGAAAAAAGTAGCATAAGTGCTTACGACGCACACTTTAAAATATAATTTGGTCGAATAATGTTTCATGTGTACGTACCGACGAAAAGAAGATACAATTATGCGTAGTAAAATATAATATGTGCATAAGTAACTACAAAATTAGAGAAACAAATAAGACAAGCTTCATTGTATATTACCATGTTAAGAAACTTATCAGTAAAGTATTTTAGTGGATTACACTTAATTTTAAAAAGATGCGGCAACTTGGTAGAAAAATGTTTTATGTGATTTTAAATACTGTCTTTGTGGTAATGTCAATAATTTTGTGTAATACACCTAAAACAATGTAATTAACATACTAAATTTTTGTAGTTAACCATTTCTATACGCTTACTTACACGTTTATTTATTAACTAGCTGACTCGTGCCCACTTCGTTGGGCGGCGAAAAAAACGCGTCCGTTTTTTAAACATATTTCTTTACTGCTCCACTCCTATTAGTCATAACGTGATACTATATAGCCTACGACACTCCCCGTCAAATGGATTTTTTAACACAGAAATAATTTTCAAAATCGGTTCAGTAGTACCAGAGATTACCCCCTACAATGTCACAAACACACAAACAAACAAACACACAAACATACAAACACACAAACTTTACCTCTTTATAATATCAGTATAGATATAGATAAAGGATACGCCAATATAGTTGTATCCAACCTGATGAAAGGCACAAATACAGTCTAGGAACCAAGGCCACGGAAGTAGTGGAATGGCTTTAGCCCATCGCCATCCTATGTGCTTTATTATGTGTATTGTCTTTGTTGGAGTCCCTTAAAATAATTAAATTAATAAATAAATTATAGCAGCTTACTGTCTTAATAACAGAAATATGAATAAAGATCTTTTTTTTTTAAAATCTCATTTATTTAAAAATAGCCATACATCATATAGATTAAGTCGGCAAAAAAAAAAAAAGGTCTTAATGCTAAGCAATTTTCAGTTAAGTAATTCTATAGTTTTCTTTTGTATTTTTTCTAGAAATTCTAACTTACCGTTGAATTATGTTGGAACATTAATGTTTTGTTATAACTTGTTTTTTTTCATTAGATAGCTAACAAAAGTTACCTACCCAAAACATTTATTTTACTAAAGTATATTATTTAGTTCTTCAAAACGATTTAAACGAACTTTCAAATAACACAAACAAAAGACGATCTTTCAATTGGAATCACATGAAGGTTGTTTATGGATCATCATAACAGCCCATTAATGTCCCACTGCCGGGACGGGCCTCCTCCCGTGACGGAGGGTTACTTGGCCTACTTATACCACGCTGGCCAGACGGATTGGTATAGGGTTTAATTTCAAGTTTTCCTTCTTTTTATTTCGTAAAGATAGTAGTTACGGTTATTCCCTTAGTCGGTTTTTACGGCACTATGGGATGAGATGGGGTATTGTATTCTTACTCCGTCACCACACGGACAATTACCTATGCAATAAATCAATACCACATTATTTTTGTTCAAGTACTAATAAATCATTATTTTAAGAATTTGTATTTTTAGCCGTTTATAGCTTAATTGGAACAACCTTGAAGGCTCTGTCGCCAATATTTACGCAAACGCGACGTCTCAAACATTCACGTTACAAGCTTAACTAATGATATAACGCAACTACAAACCGCTAACATTAGATAACATTAAAATGTCAATATATTTATTTAAATGTATTTAATTTCTAAATGTTGGAAACGTGGTGTTTATTTCTTGCGGCGACGGATTAAGAACATAAATTGCCACCACAGTATCTGATCTTGAAGGTGTCGTAGATTACGGGATATCTGGGCTACATCAGTGAATACTTACATGAAGTATTAAAGAAAATCTTGACCGAAAACCAACTTGTTTGGTCAGGGCAGTATCAATAGTCAAAATTACCCCCAATGTGGAAGCAGATATTAGAACATTTATAGGCTTTTATGATAACACCGAAACAAAGGAATATAAAAATGAAAAAGATTTCGATAAAATTAGAAGTATCTTTTTACATATTTAGTAATTGCATGTATAATAAATGTGTTATTATTGTATGTATCCGTGTGGTGACGGAGTAAGAATACAATATGTCACCACCCCATCTCATCCCATGGATGTCGTAAAAACCGACTAAGGGAATAACCGTAACTACTATACCAATCCGTCTGGCCAGCGTGGTATTAGTAGGCCAAGTAACCCTCCGTCACGGGAGGAGGCCCGTCCCTGCAGTGGGACATTAATGGGCTGTTATGATGATTATTGTATGACTGTCTCAGAACAATAATTTGTAAATCACACTTTGTAAGTCAACCTTTTGCACTACAGTATCCATAAGCAACCAAATCATACTTAAGTAGCAAGGACCCTACAGAAAAGGATATTATCTATTTTTTTTTTCTTACAATAATCAAATTATTTTCTGTACGGTACATTATGTCACATAACTCTGCACAATACACACTCAAAAGCTACAAAACCCACCTTAAAACTTGTGTCCTGGTTTTAAAATACAAATAAATTGTAATTTATTCCACGTTATATCAATAAGAACTGAATGTTTCACGCATAATTGACTTATATACTTAAATCCAATCAAATACTTATGTCCACAGGCTATATAAAGTATGTAATAAGCACGCATATGCCGCCATGTCACATACGTCTAAAGCTTTTTTATTACAACCAGGAAATAATACATTTATTATAGAGTTCCTTTGCCAAAAATTTAAAGCCTCTCTGTTACTGACATATATCAATAAAGACAATGTATTGTAACATTGTCTTTGTAATTTAAGGCGTTGTAAAAGCTGTTCTACGTGTGGTGACGGAGTAAGAATACAATATATCACCACCCCATCTCATCCCATGGGTGTCGTAAAAACCAACTAAGGAACTATCCGTAAATATTATCTTTACAAAGTAAAAAGAAAGAAAACTTGAAATTAAACCCTACACCAATCTGTAGTAGTACCTTAGTCGTTTTTTACGACACCTATGGGATGAGATGGGGTGGTGACATTGTATTCTTACTATGGAGTAACCCACCACACGGTAAAGCAGCAATAGTGCATGTGTCGAAGGCTTCGTGTAAGCTCTCAAAGGGATAATCATAGAGACCTTATCGGACTTATATAGCATAAATGTCTCATAACCGCGGTCGGAGCGGTTAAACACCGTTCCTATGTTACTCTGCCAACATGTCCCTGTCCCATAAAGTCCATTTTCCAGAATGTCCCTTTCCCGAAAAGCCCCTTTCATTTTGGGGTAGGGACTATTTGAAACCTGGGTACATTTTGGGAAAGGGGCATTCTGAGCCATCCCTGACGGTATTAAATATCTTTTAAAGGGCAATCCTTCCGAGGTTCCTTATTTATTAATGAGTAATACATAAATATTTCAACTGCGAAACTTTATTCATTCTTAAAAGCCACAATTAAAAGCACTCTCTCATTTAATCCGAACAAAATAAGGAAGTGCATTTATAAATAACATAAATATATCTATGTAAACTTACTAAATTGGTCCAATACACACTTGACCTATTCTTTTTTATCTTATCAATGACCTTAAATCGAAAGTCCGTAAGCAATTAAAACGAGTTTTAATAAGAGAGAATATAACATACATCATTATAATTTTATTCCGGGTAACCTTGTTGGTTCGTTGACAGGCTTGGGGAAAATTTCTTACTTGAAATGGCAACATTTTTATTATACGTCGTCATTTCTCGGATCTACCATGTCCTTCTTTATGGGTATTGATGTTAAGTACTCGTATTTCTAGTTTTTTTTGCGGTAATTCCTGATTGCTGGTTGTTATAATTATTTATTTGCATATTGTATTGTTCTGTGATGGAAATGTAAATATGTAGAGTACTTTTATAGTAACATCTAAGTAAATTAAGTTACATAATAATGTAGAATATAGTAATTTGAATATTCATATCAAGAGATATAATATTGTCCTTTGATAAAATAAGAAACTTTGTGAAAAGAGTATATTTAACACAAATTAATAAACAATTTTTAAGAATAGTTGAGACGAATATTCTTAATTCAAAATTCAGCGTTTCCATTATGTTTTTTTTATCCATAATTTCAGTGTTGCCATAATCAGAGAAAGCTTAGTTTCTACTAAAACTAAGCTTTGTCTGATTGAAAGCAAGGATAGTTAAAAGCCTTAAACCTTAAAAACCAGTAAGAGATAGTTGTATCAAGATGATACTAATAAAACCAGTTTTACATCCATTAACAAAAAATCGATCGCAATCGTAAATTACGCAATTTGATGAACAAAATCAGGTCATCGGATATGAACAACTTTATTAATGCTATTCTACATTAGCGGTTGTAATGCTTAGTAATGATATTCTACAGTAGTTTTTTTCTTATGAAATTATAGTCATATCAAAGCTGGAGGAAAATCGCGAATACCGTTCAGAAATGAAGCCAAGGGACGTTAGTCTAAAAGCACTTAGTCGTCACCTTGCTGGTTTGGCTTAATGCGATCAGCGATGGTAGTCTAAAAATGACTTCATTTGCTTCTTGTAGTAGTACCTAGTAGTTTGTAACTAATATAGTCATAAAGTAACCAGGTGGCATCTATAGCAAGAGGACAACTAAGTCGGTATCGTTGCTCCCGCTTTATCTATCTCCAAAGTCTAAGCTGTAGTCTGAAAATATTACTGAGTTTGGGTTGAAGGGTACAGTGGCAAATGAAATTACAATGCTTTAAGTCTTAACAAATATTGCCACCTTGTGCGGTCCTGTGTCCCCCTCATTTATCGGCTTCCCGCCGTCCTTACGAGGTCGTCGGTCCACCGTGTGAGGGGTCTCCCCACCCTGCGTTTTCCGGTACACGGTACGAGGAGGCCTATGTCCATCAATGGATGTCAATTGACTGTGATGATGATGAAGTCTTAATAACTTATCTATAAGCAAGTGGCTTATCCAAGCTCTTCTCTCTTGGTCGTCTGTACCCTTAAAGTTCATCTCATATTACGACAAGCTAAGAAGCCGACTAAAAAAAGTTCGTAGATATTAAAAACAAAATAAGGACTCCTTTGTCACTGGAGGAGGTCCTTTGCATTCATAAACTGTTGTAATCATTATGATTCCAATAAAAATAATGTAATATAAATGTGCATACAAACGAACTTTAAATAAAACTCGGCTGGCTAAATGACCTATTAAGGGCGTAAACTCGTCATAAAGGAAGTCATAAATTGTGACAAAGGATTAAAGTAATTTGTCAGCATATATAAACGTAAGCATTTCGTTACCAATCTGATGAAAAATACGCAGGAAATTATTTAAAATTTCACGTAAATGGGCGTAATAATCTCCGTGTGGTGACGGAGTAAGAATACAATATGTCACCACCCCATCTCATCCCATGGGTGTCGTAAAAACCGACTAAGGGACTATCCGTGAATAATTGAATATTATCTTTACGAAACAAAAAGAAGGAAAACTTGAAATTAAACCCTATACCAATCCGTCTGGCCAGCGTGGTATAAGTAGACCAAGTATACCTCCGTCACGGGAGGAGGCCCGTCTCTGCAGTGGGACATTAAAAGGCTGTTATGATAGGCGTAATAAAGACTTCTTCTTGACTGTTGTGTTTAAGTTCAGGTAGATGTTTTTATTTACTTGTAATGTGATTACAGAATAACACGTGTTATTGTCATTATTAAGTATATTAACATGATAGTGTCGTAATTGCCCGCTAAAGGCTCTTACCGTTTCGTGACGTACGGCTGCCCTGCGTTTTCGGTGCGTTTTTTGAACGTCAATCTTACGTTCGTTTGTTTTCATACAAATCTTGCCGCTCGACACTATACAAAACTGTCGTAAGGCAAGATTAAAGACTGTAAACGCAGAGCAGCCGTACGGCACGAAACGGCTAAATTGAAAGAGCAGCAGCCAGCTATATGTATAAGTAATAAAAGGAAAACTTTAGAGTAAAAAGATATACTTTTTAAAAGTTAGTACGCGTCTAAAAAGGATGTCTATTAATGATTTGTTTGATCCACTAAAAATTTCTTGAGTCTGAAAGTACTCCAAAGTCCCCGCACTATCACTAGTGGGGGTGTTGTCTTTCTAACAGAAATAAAATAACTAGAGCTTAAATATCATCTAACATAAAAATGTACGTGCTTTTATAGGAGAGATGCTTTTTTGGTCAAGCCATAGTTCTTAAAGAAGTAATAATCATCAAACAAGAAGTAAAAATTTAAAAATCACCAACAATCTAACAACTGTAGCTGTATCTTTACAAAATATTACAGTATTATTGTTAATAATTTGATACATTAGATAATTTAACAACGTAATAGACATGCCGCGAGCTGTAATATTAAGATTAAATCTATTATTATTGTTACAACAATAAGTAATAGACCTATTGTTTACAACTGCGCACGTGTTCGGTTGAATTAAAAAAAATGTCATTAAACACCACAAAGGTTTTAACTGCATTAAACCTTCCTGATGAAATTAAATAGATAACTGAAATAACATTAAACACATTATACTTTTTTTTCACGGCTGTATAACCATACCGATCGACCGTCCATGTGGTGACGGAGTAAGAATACAACATGTCACCACCCCATCTAATCCCATGAGTGTCGTAAAAACCGACTAGGATAATTTTCAAGGAAAGCATATCCTTGAAAATTATCTTTACGAAATATAAAATTGATTTTTACAAAAAAAAAAAACCGACTTCAAAAACACAAATTTCACTAAAAAGTAAAAAATAATTAGTTGTATTTCGGTTTTACAACATTAAATCAGCCATTCCTTCTACTGAATTTTAATCTAAAGAATAGGTTCTTTTAATTATTGTAAAAAGTATTGTTTAAGATATTTCTTGAAGAGTCTGTAAATATATTGATTTGTAGATTCTTTAAAAGATAATCAAATTATTACAAATAATGTAATATTATTGTTATTTTTGGAGTCGGTGTCAGCCACGATAGTTTATATACCTACCATTTTTTATTTCTGACTTAATATTTAAACAAACATTATGGAGTCATGTTACACACAGGCTAAAGACTAACAATTACTTAAAATTCGCATTAGAAAATGAAACGGCCGTTTTTGTTTTAAATGCAATATTTATCTAATTAAAAACCATTTAAAGTGATTCGAGTGTGTTAGAAAAGGCCATAAAGTTTTGTATAACTTTATCGTACTTATTGCGTTGGCTGACACCGACTCCAAAAATAACAATAATATTACATTATTTGTAATAATTTGATTATCTTTTAAAGAATCTACAAATCAATATATTTACAGACTCTTCAAGAAATATCTTAAACAATACTTTTTACAATAATTAAAAGAACCTATTCTTTAGATTAAAATTCAGTAGAAGGAATGGCTGATTTAATGTTGTAAAACCGAAATACAACTAATTATTTTTTACTTTTTAGTGCAATTTGTGTTTTTGAAGTCGGTTTTTTTTTTTGTAAAAATCAATTTTATTTTCAAATTTTTAGTGAATACCAATTCTATAAATCCGTGTGGTGACGGCGTGAGAATGCATGTCACCACCTTATCTCAACCCATGGGTGTCGTAAAAACCAACTTAGGGACTATCCGTGAATATTATCTTTGAGAAATAAAAAGAAGGAAAACTTGAAATTAAACCCTATACCAATCCGTCTGGCCAGCGTGGTATTAGTAGGCTAAATATCCCTTCGTCAGTGGAGGAGGCCCGTCCCTGCAGGGACATTATTTTGTCTAAATATGGGTAGACCTACGAAACGCGCTGCTCATGAGACAGCGCTGATTGTATGAGACTGTAGAGGTGATAAAGAAAACGTGACGGTTATTTACAAGACTATTTACTTAATGACACAGAATGAAAGAGAATACAGAGTTATTAAGTTAGTTAAGTTCACAGCACTGAAGTTAAGTTAAGTTACACAAGAATAAAAAACAAGATGTAGATTAGCTAGACGTAGCTTAGACTACGAGTATATAGGAGTAGAAAACAAGATGTAAATTAGAATCTAGAGATCGAGTTAATTGCGTACGCATGAAGTGCGGGCGAACGTGCATTCGCCGTCGGTCTACGTCTCGCACTGTCGCTCGCTCGCGACTGAGCGGTAGCGGGCGGACCGGTCACCGTCGGGTCGCGCGGGGAGTGCAGCGCGGGCGCCGCCGCGGTATGTTCATTGGTGCGCGTCACAGGTCACAAGACTTGACGCGCCCGCCACGGGTTCGATTCGATGACAACCGAAGAAAGGAAGAAACGTCATTCTCGAAGTCTACCTCCAATGCCATTTCAAAAGAGACTAGTGAACAACGTAAGAATCAGCTTTCACAAAAAAGGACCTAAGTACATGAAAAACGTTTTAAATAGGGAGAACATCGAAAAGCGTAGCCACACCGTCTCGGCGTGGTTAATTAGTAATAAAAATTATTAATTTATTGTGCGACATGCACACTAAATTGATAATTTAAATAAATTGACATAAAAATAAATCAAATAAATACTTATAATAGTTATTATTATCAATTTGTTGTACCTAAAGAATAAGTTTAAAATAAATGAAATGCAATTCAAAAAATTGTTTATAGTCTATTTATAATCCGGTATTAATTCCTATTTTTTCCTATTTTAAATTCAAATAAGAACTTCATTATTAAGTCTTAAACCATACCTTCAATTACAGTCATAATGTTAGTGAAAAGTTTTCATCAATACGAATAAAATAAGCCCAAACACTAGGTAGCTGCTATTTACTATTAAAAAGTTCCCTTGACCCTCAATCTTCTTCATCATTAGATTATGTTTGTGTACAGTTGTGTAAAGCTTTTATCAATGCGAATAAAATAAGCCCAAACACTAGGTAGCTGCTATATACCGTTAAAAAGTTTCCTCGACCCTCAGTCTTCTTCATCATCAGATGATGTTTGTGTCAAGTTTTGTAAAGTTTTCATCAATACGAATAAAATAAGCCCAAACACTAGGTAGCTGCTATATACCGTTGAGGAGTTGCCTCGACCCTCAATCTTCTTCATCATCAGATCATGTTTGTGTAAAGTTTTGTAAAGTATTCATCAATACAATTAAAATAAGCCCAAACACAAGGTAGCTGCTATATGCCGTTAAGGTGTTCCCTCGACTCTCTCTGGTCTCCAGGATCTGACCAGTTCTAATTCTTGACTATTTGGTAGTGACGTCAAAGATGCACATGTATGACAAGATTTTACACAATGCGTCCCTACAATTTTCAAGAGATGCCCTCGATTTCTCTGGGATCCCCTCATCCAGATCCAGATCTGGTGACAATGGGACCAAATGGGAAGCATACCGATACAAACAAAAAAAAATTTTTTCAAATCGGTCTAGCCGTTTTCGAGAAATCAGGTAACAAACACAAAAAAAAAAAAAAAAAAAAAAAAAATACAACCGAATTCAGAACCTCCTCCTTTTTGAAGTCGGTTGAAAAAGAAGGAAGACTTGAAATAAAGCCCTATCGTCTGGCCAGGGTGGTATTAGTTGGCCAAGTATCCCTCCGTCACGGGACAAGGCCCCTCTCTGCAGTGGGACATTAATAGGCTGTTATGATGATGACCATACCGAACCTGATGGAAAGATTAGAATATAGTCCAGAAATTTAGGGAACGGATGATGGTCAAAAAAATAATACAAAGTTCCCGCTTTATCCTCCTACAAGGATGAAAATATAACTGTGCTTAGGAGGAAGGGTACAAAAGCTAGGGAAATTAAAGGACTATAAGGCTTGAAAGCTTAGGTATTTCACCTGTCATTATGTGGGCCTCTTGCTCATCTGACTCCATAAAATATGTATTCTTTATACAATAACCAAAAAAAACATTACGCCACGCTTTGTAATTTCTGTTTAACACAATAATCATGTTTTATTCAGTCTAAGTCATTTATTTTAATGTACCACTAGGTTTTTCCAGCCTAAAATCACAATTCTGCTAACAATATTATGTTTTCGGACTTAATAAAAAAAATTAGTCACGTTTGTTTTTTTTTTTGAATTAGACTAATCTAAATGCAAAATTTATATCAAGACATTTAGTTAAAGATTTAGTGCACTATTGAATATGATAGCCTAAGGCTGCCTCCACACGTGGCGTCGGCGTTCATCGGGCGTGTAAGTAAGCGACGCTCACTCCCTTCTTTTCAAAGCCGAAACAAAAGCATGCAGCGTGGTTAGCGGTCGAAAGGGTAAGATCTCGACGCTAACGTAGCGCAGCGTCCACTCACACGCCCCAGGAACGTGCGTCGCCGTCGTCGACGCTAAATGTGCGGTCAGCCTTAGTTAAAGATTACATCATAACAGCCCATTAATGTCCCACTGCAGGAACGTTCCTCCTCCCGTGACGGAGGGATACTTGGCCAACCAATACCACGATGGCCAGACGGATTGGTATAGGGTTTAATTTGAAGTTTTCCTTCTTTTTATTACGGAAAGATAATATTCACGGATAGTCCCTTAGTCGTTTTTTACGACACCCATGGGACGAGATGGGGTGGTGACATATTGTATGCTTATTTCGTCACCACACGGATGGTTAAAGTTAAAGATTTAGTGCACTATTAAACAATGATGATGGCATATAAGCTAAGGTTAAGTCATTTTTCTGTTCTAAAGTTGAATGCACGCCTTGGAATCGTTTAGCCTTAACCTTTTAGACATTAGAATTTAAAAGACAAGTCCTTAAAAGACAAGTGAATCTAAATAAATTTTGATTTTAATTATGTTTGTTTTTACTTTAATACTTAGTGTTTATGTTATGGTTAATGTTTATTTTAAATTTTGTTTTATGTTTTGTATTTTAATTTATGGTATAACTTTGGAACAGCAATCGCAGTGGCTGTTTGTAAATGTTATGGAAAATGCGGATTACACATAATATACTCGATTTGGTTTATGACAACCGCATCCAAGAAGATGAGTTAAAGTTGAAAACATCATGAACTCGAACACAAAGGTTTATTTAAAAACACAACCCTGTACTGGTGATCGAACTCTGAGTTCTCGGACTAAAACAGACATCAGATTAACGGGCACACATAACACCTAGACTCGAGACAATAATTTGTGGATCAGACAAATAATAACCTTACGAGGCGAGCCAAAAGTAAACTGCTTTTTTTACACATTCACACAACGCCATCTAGTCCCAAACTAAGCAAAGCTTGTACTATGTGTACTAGACAACGGATAAACATACTTAAATACTTTTTTTTTGCAAATACATAGGTACATATAATATATAGAAAACACCCAGACCAATGCAAACAATCATGTTCATGCACACAATGGGGAACACACAAGCGGGAATCGAACCCGAGACCTCTGAGTAGCAGTCATGTTGTATAACCACTACGCCAAAGAGGTCGTCATATGCTCTACTTCTGTCCTTGCTGTTTTGTGACAATATTCATGGAAATAATAAGTAGCATCACATCAATCTTAATACCTATGAATTAGTTAATCTTTAAGATAAGGTCAACAGTATTCATAAAATGATCCACTTAATAAATGTAATATAAAACTCAATCATAAAATATTTAAATAAGTACGTGGGTAGATATTTTATATTAATCATCTTCAGAATTTCAAATTCATTTCGTTAAATGTTACATTTCTATATTTAAATACAAAATGGAGATACAGAAATCAAACTTGAAACATTCCGCTCGAGTAATGCGCTCACAGATCAGTAAACCCTCAAAAGGCATTTTTTTTATTTAAGCAAATCAAATTGACTAGGTCAATTTATTCTCTGTGTGGTGACGGAGTAAGAATACAATATGTCACCACCCCATCTCATCCCATGGGACTATCCGTGAAATAAAAAGAAGGAAATCTTGTAATTAAACCCTATACCAATCCGTCTGGCGAGCGTGGTAGTAGTAGGCCAAGTATCCCTCAGTCACGGGAGGAGGCCCGTCCCTCCAGTGGGACATTAATGGGCTGTTATGATGATGATGAAATTGACTCCATCCCAAATGATGGAAAGTAGATGTAATGTCCCATAGTAAAGGCCATCATCGCTAAAATAAAACATTACGACATAGCGGTTCTGAACTTGACAGCGTAGAAAAAAACTTCTTTGCGCCTCAAAAGAACCAGGATCGAAAGAGGAGGGAAACACATGACCTGAATTCCATATCTTTTTGGTACGGTAAAGATGGGTGGAACTGAAAGGGATATTCCATTACAAAAACCGTAAAAGACAGTCAATGATAACCATAATATTTTCTATAATTTTAAAATATAACAATAAGAATTTTATATTATTGGTTTAACAACATTAAATCAAACAAATAATTATGAGCACCATTATTGTAATAATTTTGTTTTGGGTGTAGAAGTCTTAGTTACCAACAGTAGCGTTGATCTGGTTCAGCAGCCCGTTTTGGTTTCAATACTAGGTATTTCGTTGTTAACTTCTTCTTAACGTATCTGTTGTGTGTTTTAACATAAAATATTTCTGCATTTTTATCTAATCTAGATCTGTCTGAAATCTGTTAAACATTTATTTTTATACAAAAATATTATGCCCATTTTTAGTATAACGTAATCGCCTGGGGTCTTTCCATGTGAATTTTAAATACGATTTGGAAATAAATAAAATTGCATATTAAATTTTTGAATATACATTCTTAACATAAATACTATTTTGAATCTTAGATTATAAAAATGGAAATATAAGAAGTTATCTCGTTCTTAGCCTAAAGCATTTTCTATTTTGAGTCCACAACCATCTTTAAGTGTTTTGTGGCGCGTGTTGGGAAAGGCCAGTAGTGGACTGCAATAGGCTAGTTGATTGATTGGTTAACCCATCTTTATGTACACAATAAGATACTGTGGAATTTAAGTTGAACGGTAAATTATTAACTTAAAACTTCATGTTCCAAATCCAAGTAGATACGGTACCTTCTAAAATTGATAAAATGAGCTAAAACAGTCAATTACTGTTAGGTTACTACCTTATACGCTTTGATGTTTAAGCACGCAATTACTGATTAACATGGCTACTACAAGTGTTAGCAATTAGTTTCTACCTATTACGATCATTACTACAGAAGTTATGTCAAGCAACAAGTTTTTTAAAGATATTTTTTTGTTAACTACAAACTAGCTTTTTTACTAAATGCCGTTGTATTTTTTGGCCAAATGTAACTTGCAGATAAGGATGATATACCTACGATTTGTGGGAGTTTTGTGATATTTTGGACACAACACAATTTTTCAATTTCATAGAGTCTATAAATAAAAAAGTATACAAGGTTCATACGGTGATTAGAGAGAGGTAGGTACTTTTCCTATGAACCTATCACATACAAGCCCTGTAATAGCCTTCTGCAGAGACAGGCTAATTCAATGATGGAATAGAACTTATATTACTAATACCAGATTAAAACCGTTTCTGTTAGAACAGGCCTTACATTGCATGTAAATGTCCCTTATGATAGCTTCAGGTCGATCGTATTGCTGGTGAAATGCTACATTTCAATCAGTGTTTTGAATTTCAACACATGAAAAAACTTACTAGGAAAATGTTAAAAGCGTGAAATATGCAGATAACTTTTGAAAGAAAGAAAAAGAAAGAAAGAAAATAAATTTATTTTTTCTTTGTATATATATTCTTTCTTTTTTTTTTGAAGGAGGCCTATGTCCAGCAGTGGGCGTCTACAGGCTGATATGATGATGATGCAGATGATCACACCAAAAATTCTCAACAGATTTAACAATTTCGAAATTAACAAAATAAATTATGAGTCTACACAATAATTAATTCAATAAAAATTGATTAATTACGAAAGAAACAATGCGTTCTGTCATATATTTCGCAATAAATTTTAAACGTTTTAAATCATGTATTTGTGTCTATTTGTGCTAATTCTGATTCAGCAACATTCTGCGACCTTGTCAACATAATTCGAGCAGACCAATGGAATGCAAGTGACCCTGGTAGTCAGATGGTTTTTTACTAATATCCATCGATAGAAGCAATTTTATTTTGCGCCATAATGCATCAATTAACTTATTTGATGGATATCGTATCGCACTTTTTAATTTGTGAATTACCATAACAACTTTTAATAAATCGTTTTAGTATTTTACTTCTTACCTTTTCCTTTATTTTCCAATGTTTAGGTCATTACACACCCAGGATCATTCAAACCGTGGTATAAATGAAAATAAATCTCTGTGGGATTTTGTAGTCCAGGAATATAATTTAGAAACTTCTTATAAGTATTATATTTAGGTACTTTTGTGCATTAGTAGCTCTGCAGATATATCCTTTTAATTTGTAATAATATTTTTATAGTTCCTCTGCAAGAAAGGGCCAACTCCGATGAAAAAAGAAACCTCCAAACAAAACCGTATCTATTAAATCACACAAAGCCATATCAATCGAACTCATTCGCGTGGATAAGTATTAGAATGCCACGTTTCCTTTCATAACTGGTATTTGCAGAGCAATACAAAAAACACATTAAAGGGCATTTACGACGCTGTTAATAACCTCATCTTTAAAGACTTAACTATAAGCTAGTGATTCTTTTTCCACAAACAATGAAAGTTTAACGAGAGTGTATGTACGTTTAGTAATCGAGATCGTGTTCGATTTACTTTCCAAGGCTATCACCGTTTCCTATTATTGTTATGACACGATTCAAGTCAACATGTACCTACATACCTACATAACTTGTTCAATCAGGAAGTGCTCTATATTTTATTCAAATACCCAATGATTTGCGTCATTGTTAAATATTTTGTAGGTTTTTGAATTTATAATGATACATTAATTATTAACGTTATCAATCACGTCAATATCAATCAACGACGGAAATCACGGATTGACAAAGGTTCAGAAATATGTAAATTTTCATAATTTGTTAAAAAATTGGCTGGATTGACATTAATTTTTTACTGTAAATTGTTTAGGAAAGATGGTTTAAATTTTGATTCATGTATGCCGTTATTTATGCGGCAATATCTGTTAAAAAGTTCTAGTAATTTTTGGATGAATAATTTCAATATTACATATCATAAAGGAAGCAAATAATAAACCAACATAAGTTTCATAAATTAAAGAAGTTAAGATTAATACTAGAGATAAATAACACTAGACAACTTGAACATCTCCAAACTGATGCATTCAAGCCCACAATGTACTAACCATACAGAGAGTAACAATCTTTTTAACTATAGTCAGTTTAAAATCCCCGTTATACTACTGAATCCAGTCTTCGTTCCACAATCAAAGAAACATAATTCAAACATATGACATATGACTTTTTCTTTAATCCTACAATGTACTAACCAAATACAGGGCAACAACTCATTAAACTAAAGACTGTTAAGCTTAGCCTGCCCTCCGTACCACGGAATCTATTCTTCGTTCCACAATCACAGAAACACAATTCAAACATACATAAAATCGCTTCAAATGCACACTTGCACAACTATACGATGGGTTTCCAACGTTTTTAACATAGTGTGTAATTGGTTTCAGTTCTCATTGTGCGTTCCCACGGTACACGGGCGCCGTGATCTAGATGCTCTTCGGCGATAGGGCTTAGTGTCAAACGTGCTGAGACTGCGAGGGCAACGCCAAATTTGTGTATATCTGTATACGTAATAGCTTTGTTTGCAAGAAATTTATTAAGTTTATTGGTTCGTATGGTCATAAGACTGCGGTTGAACTTTGATTTTGTTTACTCATACAGTTACTTTGGCTGTAGTATATGAATAAGTTGTCGGTATCGAGTCCCGTTCAATGTACTTACTTGAAAGGATGATTAAGAATGTTTGCATTGGTCTGAATGTTATCTATGTATTGTACTTGTATTTACGTAAACCAATTTAGTATGTTTAACTGTTCTATTGCCCCTAGTACATTCTCTAGAATTGAGCAAAAATGTGAGGAAATATTATTATTTAAGTATCACATTTTTATCTCGCTATTGCTAATACATAAATGTTGTATATTTTATTAGTACATTAAAATTGCATACGAGCAAGTGGACCATTCAATGGTAAGTGGTATCCGCCAGTAAAATAATTAAAATAATCTAACGCAGTAAATGGAAGATTTTATAAACATTGAATTTTCTATTTAACTTGTATTTAATAGGATAATTAGGGAAATATTATAAGTAAATTTAATATAAGCATCATAGTTTCGAAATAGTATAAATTGATTTCCTGAATTATCTTTATAATACAGATAATAATATTAAAATTTGCATTACACTATTGCAGAAATATCTAGCAATAGAGTTAAGTACTCTGTAAAGACATCAGTTTTTATTTTTTATTTTTTTATTTTATTTATTTAGCACACCAACAGTATAATTGTCAAGAAATATAACATAAAATTACATCGGTTCTTACATATTAACAACAATCATACAGATTACAGGCATGCATGGCTTTTACATTGTACTATTTGCTAAAATATATTGGTACACAATGAACAATAAAAGAAAAAGAGAGATTAATAAACAAATCAAAGAAAATAAC
Source organism: Schrankia costaestrigalis (assembly GCA_905475405.1). NCBI lineage: Eukaryota > Metazoa > Arthropoda > Insecta > Lepidoptera > Erebidae > Schrankia > Schrankia costaestrigalis. The sequence continues at coordinate 7,112,595 of FR997843.1, read as the reverse complement.
TTAAAGCAAGACAAGGATCTTTGTATTTATGCAGTCGGGATTGCATGTGTGCTGTCAGCCAAGAAACGTTTATATGACCAAAATGTCATTGAAAAAATATCAATCTGGTTACCTGATGCAACCGATACCATGTTATACAACCTTGCCATCCGCGTTACTGGACTATTGTGTGAAATGTTTAAGGTTGATGTCGGGATGTCAAATATACGATGATGTCTTAAAGAGCGGTTAGCAATCCTAAAACCAAAATAGCTTATCAGTTCCGAGTCTATGACACCATTGACAATTTTGTACAGAATTAGTAAATCTGCTCCGTTTCTTCGTTCAGCTAAGCTTAACATCCCAAAATGCCTCAAACGTTCAGAATAATCTGGAATTGCTTTACGAATTCCCTGTTTTACACATAAATACCTAACGAATCTCGTCTGAACTGATTCAATTCTCTGAACATGTGTAGAATAATGCGGCGACCATACGCTAGAACAATATTCCACAGAACTTCGCACCAGTGCATTGTAGAGTAGCATAACACTACTTGTGTTGCGAAACGGCTTAGACATACGAATAATAAAACCAAGCATCTTATTTGCTTTCGCCACCACATTTTCATAATGCTCACGAAATGAAAGTGCCGTATCAAAGAGTACACCTAAATCGCGCACAGTAGATACTCTACTGAGGGGGGTCCCATTAATGTGATAACTAAACTTAATATAATTAAATCTATTAGTGAAGGTTATGTACTGACATTTTTTAACGTTTAATTGCATTTTATTATATATGCACCATTGCTGAAGGATATTTATATCAGTTTGAAGTTTCAAGCAGTCACCTATATCTGTGATCTTACAGTATATTTTAATATCATCAGCATAAGCTAAACTAGCACACTCAAAACTGTCTAACAGGTCATTAATAAACAACAAGAACAGCAATGGACCTAATTTTGACCCCTGCGGAATCCCGGAACCTGGAACAATTGGTACAGATTCGTAACCCTCCAGTGTAACTATCTGGGATCGGTTCATTATATAACTTTCGAACCATCGCAACAGACAACCATGGATACCTAGTCTATTTAACTTTGCACAAAGAATTGAGTGATCCACACGATCAAACGCTTTCGCAAAATCTGTGTAAACTGCATCAACTTGGCTTCTAGCCCCAAAAGCATCCGCTATAAAAGTTGTGTAAATAAGTAAATTAGATGTAGTAGACCTGTTAGCAACAAAACCGTGTTGTCTCTCATTTATTATATGTCGTACATGGAAGTAGACTACATTATAAATTATTCCTTCAAATAATTTTGCAAACTGGGATATAATAGAAATTGGTCTATAGTTGGACACGTCATTAACACTACCAGATTTGTGAATAGGGATAATGTGCGACATCTTCCATAAGTCCGGAAATATTCCTTCCTTAATGGACTTATTATAAATAATATGTAGCGGTTCAATGAGGGAATTTGCACATAGACGAATGAAGATTGGAGGTAGGCCCTCCGGTCCAGCACCCTTGCTTAAGTCCAATTTCTTTAGGGCATCTTTGATGTCGTTTCTAGTAACGGTAATGGAGGACAGACAGAAATTTGATGTTAACATTGATGGAAAAGAGTTATTACTTGGCTGACTGTCACCGTATACCGAAGCAAAATATTGAGCAAAAAGATCCACCACACCACTCCCTCCCTCAACCATACAATCACCGTAAAAAACTTCATTCGGTACACCCCTATGAGACTTCTTTGTTTTCGTGTATCGCCAGAAGGCTTTCACATTATGTTTTAATTCGTTTTCTATTTTAAATATATAACTTTTAAAACAAGAGTCTATTGCCATTTTTACTCGTTTACGGAGGAAATCAAATGTGTCATAGTCCCGAGGATTGTTATACTTTTTATACCGAGCTCTGTATCTCCGTTTTTTCTTAATCATTTTGATCAAAGAAAAGGAAAACCAAACAGGGTAATCTTTCTTTTTGTGATTGCTTTTTGGTGTGTGCCTATCAATTATATCCCTCAATATGTTATAAAATGTACAAACAAATTCATTGCAATTTAAGTGAGTAAAGTCAATCCAACGTATGTCCAGTAGTTCACGATTGCAAGCCTCATAATCGGCCTTGCGAAACATATACTTAACCTGCACAATATTAGGCTTCAGACCCGAGAATCTAGATTTGGCTAGGTTTAGTTCAAAAGGCGGATGATGTACGTCAATTTTGCTAAGTGGGGGCGCGCCACTTAATGAAACACCACCACTATTATCCACCAAAACCAGATCAAGTGTGTTGCCACTACTATTGCAGATATTGTTTATTTGCTTAAGGCGAGTAACATCAAGAAATTGCTTAAAAGCTAAAGTTTTTGTATCTGTAACCCCTGAAAAAGGGTCTTGTGTCTGCCAGTCAATATTAGGTATATTAAAATCACCTAGAATTAATGTAGCAGTATCTGTACAATTTAAACAAATTTCCTCCGCCCTATCCAAAAATTGAACAAACGTTTGGCAAGGTATGTATGATGGTATGTAAACTAAACAAAGATTAATACAGAGACTGTCTGTCCTTAAGCAAAGCCACATGTCCTCTAAAAAAGTTTGAAAATGAGCCTTATTCACAAAACTTATCCTATTGCTAACAGCCACCAATATTCCGCCACCATAAGCTTTAGAATACAAACGCTTAAAATTATCGCATCGATCACGACGCACTACAGTATATCTTTGATCAAAATATTCAGAAGATAAAATAGAATCATCTAACCAGGTTTCCGTTAGACATATTACATCATATTCAAAGTTTAAAATTGATAAATAAATTTCATGAGCCTTGCTTTTCATTCCTCTAACATTCTGGTAAAAGACTGATATGTGAGTACTATCCATAAAAATAAAAAAATAGTAAGGAAACATGTTATTTACAGTTAATACACTATCTTAAATAATTTTGTTTAAACAAAGTTCATCCCTTATGAGTATGCTTCCAGAGTTTTCACTTTTGCAAACAAATATTTTGCCATAGCGCACCCAAACAAACCTATAGGACTTCTCTTTGGCTCTAAGGCGAGCTGCGGCATGCAATGATTTCAAGCTAGGAGAAAGGTGCTCCGACACGTAAATAGGCTCTCTAACACCTCCGTATCCCAATAAAGATGTATTTAATTTATTGTCACCGTGAGACTTGTTGTAAGTATCTGGTAATGGCAGATAAAAACTCGTCCCGACACCTGGGACTACGCATTTTAACAATGACAGAGCGAGGACGAGACTTATTATTGTTTTTAGTAGCCACTCTTACACACTTGTGTATATCACCATCACTAAGCGCATACGACACCACTTTAGCCAATTGTGTTATGGTGCTAGGTAAGACTTCATTTTTATTTTCAGGCAAACCATTAATTTCCAAATTTGTATCACGCATGTGCTGGTCCATATTATTCATTAGGCATTTCAGTTCCTGAATGGTCTTATGTAAGTCAGCATTCTGAGTTCTCAATTCTGCATTGTCACTTTTCATTACATGCAACTCATTCTTAAGATCACTGACCTGCGAAATGTCAAACGATCCTGACTGTTTCAACTCCTCCAATTCCTTTCTCATATCATTTATTTCACATCTAAGTTCGCGTATCATATTTCTTACTTCAATCCTCATTGTGTTCTGAATTTCAGTTCTAATAATTCGCTGAATCTCGCTATCGCCATCATCCATATCAGAGCTATTATCCATATGGTCAGCTACACCAGTTTTACTACCAGTCTTGTGCTGCTTTATTATACAGCTAGGACAATTCCATGTGGATCGTGCAATTTTACTTAGCCTCTTGTAAGCTGTGACACTCAATTGAACACATAGGTGATGATAGTGTTTATCACATGAAGAACAAATCAATTTATCAATTTGTTTAACGTGCAAACCACAGGTACCACAGCCCGACATCTTACTCAAGTTGTATGAGTTATTAATAAATTCATACAAACACCAAAAAGCACATCCGGCACCTGGTATCGAACTCGGAGCAACCGCGTCCTCAGTCGGTTGCTAACTCCCCAAGACCAACAGAGCTTACACAATTGAGTTCAAATTATAGATCTAATAGTACGGCTTAGTTTGCAGAGTGTATTGGTAGTTGGCACAAACGTTGCGATTGCAGGTACACAAAAAAGTTTTAACTTTTTCGGCCTTATTACAGAATACGGTCTAACTATAAACCACGATTTATTACGTCACAAAACCACTGTTTTTGAAAATTGTTATTGCAAAATCAGCCTTAACGCTAAAGTGTTAAAACTGATTTTGTATTAACAAATACAAAATCATAAATTTGTTAATCCAAAATCAGTTTTAACACTTTAGCGTTAAGACTGATTTTGCAATAACAAATTTCAAAAACAGTGGTTTTGTGACGTAATAAATCTTGGTTTATAGTTAGACCGTATTTTGTAATAAGGCCGTTTAAGTTTAAATTCACCGTCACGATTTACAAAGTTTTATGCTTTTTCTTAATATTAACACCTCTAATTACGGTAGATATTATCTCACTATATAGTTTAAACGTTTATTAACCAAAGTCAAAACAGTTTATGCACTTAACTTTACTTTTTACTAAGAATAATCAATTAAATTACGGAGCAAAAATTTACGCGACTGCACAGTTAGTGTCCCAATGTTAATATAAGTTGTCGATGTCACATGGATTGAACCTTACCTAATAGTCAATCTGTATGAGCAATATAATCTGCCTAGCAAACCAATTAGCCTTTTGATGTGACGTTTATATGTAGACATTCATCATTATTAAAAGACTAATACCCATAATTACATACATGTACATAAACTAACGTCTTATTTTCATGGAGGATTCATTTCAATACAGAGACTACAGAAGTATGTTTAAAAAATGCGGATTTTATTTCTATTGGCTTCGTATACATTTTTTCCGTGCGGTTCCCGGGTAGAAAAGGACTGCCCCATATATCCTCCCGTGGGTGTCGTAAAAAGGCGACTAAGGGATACCACAAATAATAAATAATACAATATACTAAGGGATAAACTATGGCTCACCTCTCATCATGTCCTGGATGCCCTTACACCTGCACTCAGGAAGAGTGAATGATTGCCAGCGATAACGCAGTCAGTGTCGCAGAGTTTTGGGCTACATCAATTTAGTCTAGTATCGTTTTTGCCATCGATACGCTAAGAAGGGATACCATTACCCGGTGCATACCACCTAACACCTCCGGTCAACCTCCTGGTGGGGAGTAATCCACCAACAACAGCATTCCCAAGGAAGGTTGGCGTCAGGCAAGCATTCGGCCGTAAAATATAGACAAAACTTTTAACAGCATGTGGAATAAGGAGACATGCTGCGCCGACCCCAACAAATAATCAATTTTATATAAGGGCAGGGGAATGATGATGGCTTCGTATACATTTATACATGCCCGGCAGTTCTGAGTGCTAGGCACTTGCCCTCACTAAAGAATGTCACCAATAATAGGTGTTACTTCTCCGTGTGGTGACGGAGTAAGAATACAATATGTCACCACCCCATCTCATCCCATAGCCGTCGTAAAAACCGACTAAGGGACTATCCGTAAATATTATCTTTACAAAATAAAAAAAAGGAAATCTTGAAATTAAACCTTATACCAATCCGTCTGGCCAGCGTGGTATTAGTAGGCCAAGTAACCCTCCGTCACGGTAGGAGGCCCGTCCCTGCAGTGGGACATTTTTGGGCTGTGATGATGAATAATTGGTGACATCGTATATTCATTGACAGTGCGTATGACTGTTAAAGTCAAATGTATCGCAGTTACCAATACACCTGTCAGTTACAACGCAGCCAATATAAGTAAAAAATAGATTAGTTGTTCCACATAAGGGTTTCATAATACATTTGTAATATTAGTAGGCTAATGGTATATAATGCTCTGATCGGAATTGGTTGAAATATGAGTAAGGATGTCATCACATAATCACTTCCTATGACTGTTACTTGATGTTAATAGCAACATCAAGTAACAGTCTTATGCTTTAGCAAAGAAATAAAAACCTTGAAATCTAGCCTGCCCGGGTCTCTATTTTAGGGTTCCCTCTGTTCATAGAAAAAGCTGATGTGTGCTACTGTGACCTGAATGCAGATCTTCTCAACAAACTCGACCGGCTTCTCAATAACTGCATTCGTTTTGTATATAATCTCCGTAAGTATGACCATGTGTCTGCTCCTCGCTCTGAGCTGCAATGGTTACCCATTCGTCAGCGACGCAGCATGCGTGCCCTTACCACTCTCTACTCCTTTCTCACTTCTCCTACTCCCCCTGCATATTTAACTCACTACTTCCAGTACCTCTGTTCTACTCACAACCTTAATCTGAGATCTTCTCATAATCTTGTTCTATTATGTCCCTCTCACAACACTGACTTCATTCATTCTTCTTTCCCTATTCAATCTATTCTTCTTTGGAATGCCCTGCCTCTTGAAGTCAGGATGTCCACAAGCCGCCAAGTGTTCAAGAGCAAAGTTCGTCAACTTTTGCTCAGTAAACCGTAGCAAAAATGGTTAATATATCATTGAACTATATTGATATACTCGTATATAATAATGTGTTTATTACTTATGTATTTGTATATTGTTGCATGAATTAGATGTACGTTTATGTTGTATATATACCTATATATATATATATATATATATATATATATATTTATCTATTTTTTTTTGTTCTTTCATTGCACCCGTTTTAATACCTACCACATTTATCTCTGCATCACCCAAGGTTGACTGGAAGAGAATGCCTTAGGCATTAAGTCCGCCTGTTTACATCATTGTATTAAAGCTTAAATAAATAAATAAATAAAAATAAAAAGCCTGTCCTTGCCGTGGGACATTCATGGGTTAATATGATGATCGAAAAATATGCTCAAGTTTATTTAATATAAGATTTACTTTTATGCATAAGATGTGATTATTTAAAATTACATCTTGCTTAATACAGCATTTTAAATAATTATTTGCTGCCATTACGCACAAGCGTGAGAAAATAATTTGTAACACATATATTTCACTTAATTAATAGTTTTTTTTTAATAATTTATAGTTAACCTAATAACAAAATCAATTAAATGCCACAAATGAACCACGAACCGAAGCAATATTATCAAATAAAACATATAAATCATTGAAAATGTTTTATTAGGCTAAACTAGATACATAATTTTGTATATATTAATCTATATGCGCATTTATTGATGTATTAATAATATTTTATGGCATACATATTAAGTTCTAATAGTAATTAAAAAGTATATTAATACGCATATCATATAGATTAAATAGTAATAATTAGAATTGATATATCTAAATTATTTCGTAACCAATCTTACAATATTATCTTAATCCGTGAGGCGACGGAGTAAGAAAACAAAACTTCACCAATTACAAAATTCAAAGCTTTGATCTACCGCATGGTTGCCAATTTTAACTTTTGCACTAATTATTAACCTACTTACTCATAAACGCCTCTTAAATTTTAGTCAATTGATTAGTTTAAATTCTTACAGTTTTGTTTGGTTATAAGGTTGATTTTACTAATAAAAATCTGGCTAAACAGTGATTAAATTTAAGAGGCGTTTATGAGTAAGGGGGTAAATGTTTTTTTCTTAATTTGTTGCTAATAACATCTTACGATACTCAAATTAGTCTCAAACTTTCAAATGCTTCGGGTGACTTTTTTGATATGGATATACCTATGAGGAAAAGCGCAGGACAGTCCTGAACAAAGGCAACGGATTGTATTCATGAAATGGCTTTAAGCATAAAGATAGTATTTACGGTTAGTCCCTTAGTCGGTTTTTACGACACGCATGGGATGAGATGGGGTGGTGACATATTGTATTACTCCGTCACCTCATGGACATCTTATCCGTGCTTAAGCTTGCTCAACTGATATCAATGCTATCACTATCGTGATCATGTTATTCGATACATAATGGTCTTGAAGAGAAAATTTAATACTAACAACAGATGCATAGATTATGAGTTACGTTTAGAAAATTAGATCAATAGTTTGAATTTCGAAAACTATAATCCATTTTGATGCGGAAGATGAAGGACCGGGTTCCATGGCGCGTTTTGTGCACTGCTATAGGCTATTGAATTAATTCCAAATCCAATAGGATTTACTGTACTTGGCTGTACTTGAAATGCGAAATATCGCATTTCAAGTACAGCTAGCAACAAAATTAAAATAATTTTATATAGATACCTAAATGACAAAAGCTCAATAAAATGTACAGTCAGCAACAAAGAATGTGTATTAGTGAGGCGAGGTTGGTGACTCACGACGCATTGTGGAATTACAAATTGGGATAATAAATATTATGTTTATTTAATGCCTTGGTATTAATATCTAATAGAAATGGAAATGACCTGATATGACATTTAAATCAAGCTAGTTTTTAGTCTGTCAAACCAAAAGTATAAATGTTAACAATTGTACTTCTAAGCTTAAAATTGCATCTGTATTTCTATCCGTGAATGTAGTAAGAAAATCATTGAAAGAATTACATTGGTATGCTATAAAAACTCTCCCACTATGTTTTTCATCATAACAGCCCATAAATGTCCCACTGCAGGGACGGGCCTCCTCCTGTTACGGAAGGATACTTGGCCTACTAATACCACTCTGTAGCACACGTTATAGGGTTTAATTTCAAGTTTTCGTTCTTTTTATTTCGTAAAGATAATATTAACGGATAGTCCCTTAGTCGGTTTTTACGACACTAATGGGATGAGATGGGGTGGTGACATCTAGTATTATTACTCCGTCACCACACGGAGTGCTTACCACTATGCTTTTAATATACGGGATATGCTGACACCTTTGAATTTTGTAATTGGTGAAGTTTTGTTTTCTTACTCCGTCGCCTCACGGATTAAGATAATATTGTAAGATTGGTTACGAAATAATTTAGATATATCAATTCTAATTATTACTATTTAATCTATATTAATACGCATATCATATCGATTAAATAGTAATAATTAGAATTGATATATCTAAATTATTTCGTAACCAATCTTACAATATTATCTTAATCCGTGAGGCGACGGAGTAAGAAAACAACACTTCACCAATTACAAAATTCAAAGGTGTCAGCATATCCCGTATATTAAAAGCATAGTGGTAAGCACTCCGTGTGGTGACGGAGTAATAATACTAGATGTCACCACCCCATCTCATCCCATTAGTGTCGTAAAAACCGACTAAGGGACTATCCGTTAATATTATCTTTACGAAATAAAAAGAACGAAAACTTGAAATTAAACCCTATAACGTGTGCTACAGCGTGGTATTAGTAGGCCAAGTATACTTCCGTAACAGGAGGAGGCCCGTCCCTGCAGTGGGACATTTATGGGCTGTTATGATGAAAAACATAGTGGGAGAGTTTTTATAGCATACCAATGTAATTCTTTCAATGATTTTCTTACTACATTCACGGATAGAAATACAGATGCAATTTTAAGCTTAGAAGTACAATTGTTAACATTTATACTTTTGGTTTGACAGACTAAAAACTAGCTTGATTTAAATGTCATATCAGGTCATTTCCATTTCTATTAGATATTAATACCAAGGCATTAAATAAACATAATATTTATTATCCCAATTTGTAATTCCACAATGCGTCGTGAGTCACCAACCTCGCCTCACTAATACACATTCTTTGTTGCTGACTGTACATTTTATTGAGCTTTTGTCATTTAGGTACCTATATAAAATTATTTTAATTTTGTTGCTAGCTGTACTTGAAATGCGATATTTCGCATTTCAAGTACAGCCAAGTACAGTAAATCCTATTGGATTTGGAATTAATTCAATAGCCTATAGCAGTGCACAAAACGCGCCATGGAACCCGGTCCTTCATCTTCCGCATCAAAATGGATTATAGTTTTCGAAATTCAAACTATTGATCTAATTTTCTAAACGTAACTCATAATCTATGCATCTGTTGTTAGTATTAAATTTTCTCTTCAAGACCATTATGTATCGAATAACATGATCACGATAGTGATAGCATTGATATCAGTTGAGCAAGCTTAAGCACGGATAAGATGTCCATGAGGTGACGGAGTAATACAATATGTCACCACCCCATCTCATCCCATGCGTGTCGTAAAAACCGACTAAGGGACTAACCGTAAATACTATCTTTATGCTTAAAGCCATTTCATGAATACAATCCGTTGCCTTTGTTCAGGACTGTCCTGCGCTTTTCCTCATAGGTATATCCATATCAAAAAAGTCACCCGAAGCATTTGAAAGTTTGAGACTAATTTGAGTATCGTAAGATGTTATTAGCAACAAATTAAGAAAAAAACATTTACCCCCTTACTCATAAACGCCTCTTAAATTTAATCACTGTTTAGCCAGATTTTTATTAGTAAAATCAACCTTATAACCAAACAAAACTGTAAGAATTTAAACTAATCAATTGACTAAAATTTAAGAGGCGTTTATGAGTAAGTAGGTTAATAATTAGTGCAAAAGTTAAAATTGGCAACCATGCGGTAGATCAAAGCTTTGAAAAGTCTAGTACACATATAGATAAGACTTTTATACCTACATATCTGTTCTATAGTTCAACAATCACGAATCTATTGTATCTAATCACTGCTATATATTTATTTAAGAGTTATCTGAGACAAGACTATGTGAACAGCTGCACATTTGAATAATAGCCTATTAACTTGAAATTTAGTGCAGCTCTGTATTTAAGTTAATACTTAACTAACTTTATGGACTAGGCTGTTTTATCGTACCTCGAAATGTTAAGTGAAGGGATTTTGAAAAGGTATGTAGCTTATTGCAGATGTTACTACTGTAATAAAACTAATTAATAATTGCGACAAAAAGTGAGTAAAGGATAAATTATAGGTATTAAATGAGACACGCCACTTCGTTGTCATAAAATGTTTACTTGATTTTATAGCCTTCCGTGTGGTGATGGAATAAGAATACAAGAGTAAGAATACAATATGTCACCACACCACGTAAAAACCGACTAAGTAAGGGACTATTCGTGAATATTGACATAACGAAATAAAAAAAAGGAAAACTTGAAATTAAAACCTATACCAATCCGTTTGGCCAGCGTGGTTTTTTCATCATGAATGAAGTAATGATTTCAGAAGATGAATTCAGATTTTCATTCGTCTATTAATATAAATGAAATTAAATAAAACAATAGGTAGCTCACAGATTAACGTCTGTTACCACTTTAACAAAAAACCTAAACATATTATTACACTTACACCTGAATTATGAACACATTGTGTATATAATTGTTCAAATAATAGAGAGATAATACTCAAAGATAACGGGTTTCCCCTGCTCTTAAACTTAAATCATCTTCGTATACATAATCACGATTCGCCTTTCAAATCGATGCCATTTGTAATGTAGTAAGGATATCACGAAACTTACGGGGGAAATCCGAACATAAACGTTAAAACACGACAATTCATGACAAATAGTTCAATTTCGTCACACTCTGCTATAACTGTGAGATTTGTACATGTATATCTTGATAGTTTGTTAATGTCCAACTGCAAAGGAAGGGCTTTTTCCAGTGATACAGGGAAAATTGGCCTACTAATACCACGTTAGCCAGATGGATTGGTATAGAGTTTAATGTATTTTGTTTAAATTTCCTATTTTGCCTTTGTAACAATATAATTTATTTACTTATATTTTATTTTAAATTAATCTCCAAGTTTCTATAATTAATTACTAAAAGCGAAATGTTTTTGTTACAGATAAAACGTGGAGGGAGTACGTCGCAGTGTTGTGTCAGTGTATTGTGCCGTATAAGTTTACTATGACAAGACTCGTGCTACACGCAGTTCGCATTATGCAAGCGTGTCTGTAATATCGAACGTATTGACTTAGTGAGTTGACATTTCGCACCAATGTCGCGCGACTAGGCAATGGCTTTAGCAAACTTCACGCTTGCGGGCGTCGCTCCCGCGGCGCCGACGTACGCGCCAACTACATCAGCGACGCCACTACACGTCGACCTCGACGATCTTCTCTATTCCCCTGAAGAACACCAACAAAGTTCCTTAAACTCACAACAAGGAAACAACGAACCTTTTGCGCCACCTGCAAATCAACAAAGAAGGATCAAAGTTAGAAAACGTGCTGGAACTGCTTACCTTCCCCCTGCGAACCAGTATGCACAATATCCACACCCTCCACAAAATCCATATCAACTTCACACACAAATTTACCAACAAAATACAAGACTTGATGTTCAAATAGAAAATCAACGTGTTCATGAAATTACTCCTCAGTTTGATAACAATGGACAATACATTCATGATCCAACTGGTGATTATGATTATGAACAAAGGAGGTTGATGAATCAAAATCCAGAGAGCCCCGGTTACAGGCCTGGTTACGCGGAGGTACCACCATACGCTCCAGCGTCGATGCCTACCCCAACTTCTAGTCGAAGGTTTGATAGTAACTCAAACCAAAATGTGAATTTCAACTTTAATAGGCCACCGAGTACGCAGGCTCCTCCTCGACCACCAAGCGAGGCTCCGAAGACAGTAAATAGTGGGAATACACAATCTGTTCCTGACAGACCGCGTGGTTTTACGAAAGTAGAGACGGGAGGCTCTGGTGGTAAAACGCAATTACACGCTGTTCTAGACTACGATGATGATTATTACGACGACCCCGAACCAGGTAAGAAAATGGTACTTACTTTGTATTAATTTCTTGATCTACGCTTATGCTTTCGAGTGGCGACTGTCTAGGAATATGAAATAGTACTTAGCGTATTGTACCCACTCAATACGAAAATCTCAAAACGAAAATTCATCCAAATCGGTCTAGCCGTTTAAATGTACCAGTACCTATACCTACCTTTTTTCATCCAAAGTTGACTAAGGGCTGTAATAGATTGACCGGCAAAATCAAACTAAACTAACTCGAATAATCTACCTTGTTAGCACAGTATTATTATGCCAAGTTTATGTCCATTGCAGGTCAAGCAAAAATATTTTATTCATGGATATACTGTACTGTAGACCTGATTATTAGCATTCCATAGATTCTGCGTGCAGTTGATAAAATCCCAACAATGCGGCTTTGGACATTCGCTCTAATAGAAAGATTACTGAAGCTCTCGAAAAAAATGGTGCTCAAAGAGTAAAAGTCAATTCATAAAAATAGTTTCTCAGATATTTTTTCCTACTACACAAGTCGTAAAACTATTTCTGTCAAAATATAGGTAACGATATTAAATACACAAAGCAATAGAACTAAGATATACGTAAACTACTAACTGGCAGGCTAGGAACACTATTATTAACGACCTTTTAATAATACACATTTTATCCATTTTTGTCTAAAACGTGATCAGATAAACTAATAAAGATAAACGTAATAGCTTATGAAATATACAACAATGTTAATTTTCAATGTCATGGTACAGTAATGGGACTGGGGCCAGCTTTATAGATTGCAACATTGAACCAGTTTTGAGTATTTGTTGTTTGTGTTATAAGTACAAGTTGTACTTTCGAGAAATGGCGTTACTGTATTTAGTTTGAAGTTTAAGTATAAAGTTTTGTATGTAGTCGCTAGATTGACCTCAAGCTTTATGCTGTATTCCAAATATACGAATATATAGATCATAACACACAAGCTCTCTCACTATAGTCGTATTTGTAATTGCAATGTTACATTCATTTTCAGAAAAGCGCGTGTGGCCCATTTCTTGCTTCAGTTTAGTACCACTTATTTATTTTATTCTCTTTCTATTTAATTGACGGTTACGGTATTTGACAGCTGCACGCAAAAATGATTGTCCCGAGCCTAGATACGGCTGCGTAGAAGTTCCGAAAAGATAGAATTGTCATTTAATGACCAAACCTACGGTTTCCTGTCACCTATAAAAACCATAACAACTCCAAGTCAATTCAAGTCAAGTCCAACTCAATTCATTTCTAGATAGTCGATAAAAAGCGAACAATATATTGCCCGTAGAAAATGTCCAACTAGATCATTAGGTAGTTGTTTTTGTACTTACAAAATTGCCATGTGTAGTAATCGTTCAAGTAAATCGCATTCTGACAAAGGCGGGCCATGGCCACTAATAAAATGGCATAAAGTTAATAAAACCTACATAGCCGGTATAAATGCTAAATGGTTAACGATAAAATACAGTATGGCGTATGCACTTTGCACTTATTTGAACCCTTAAGTTAATATTTATTACTTTTTATGATGTTGTTTTCTTAAGAACTACATGCAAGCGAAAAGTAATAAATTTTCGTAATATCGATGCATTCATTCTCCTTGTAGTTATGCAGTTAGCAGTAGAGACACATAGATGATCTGTGTGATAAGATTAAGGGATCAAAATCAGTTTTATACAAAAGCTAAATGATATCCTTCTTAAGCCGCCATAGTGATGATGATGATAATATATATGATTTGATTACTTAATATCTATATTTATTTTATATAATAAAACAATTTATTTATCATATTGTATTATATTATACTTCTATCAGCCAACTATTGTATGAGTATGTCTCATCTTACGTTGACGTATAGTAAAACGGCGTAAGTAACACAAAAAGACGACCTTGATTTCACTTTCGAATTCGTAGTATCATCTCGAGAGGTCGGAGTACTCGACACATCCGAATTAAGGTAATAACCTCACTGTTCACGTTTTGTTTCATACGACGGAATTATGATATTCTCTACACAACGCTATTCTAGCCCCTAACTAAGCAGAACTTGTACTATGGATAAAATAGACAAACCATTAAAATATACATAATACATAGCTACAAAAATATTTGCTCACATAGATTTAGATAGAGCAGGAAACAGACTCGAAACTTCTGCATAGATTCACGTTCGTCATTATTATGATTAAATAGGACATGGTATGGATAAGGGAGGCAAAGGACCGTTTAAGGTGGAAATATTTTCTATATCTACGTCTAGTGAACGTATAGTGATAATGATGAAATAGAAAATAACATTTCTTTATGACTTCGGAATTCTTCCTTTGTTTTATGACTGAGTAAGAATACGTAGTGTGACAACGCCTTGCCATGCCATGTATGACGTAAAATCGACATAATCATTTAAGGGAAAGTATGGAATAAAGTATTTTATCTAGTAAAGTACTAGTAGGTACTAGCATTAACAACAATTTGTGGTAACACTTAATAAAAATATATATTATTATGGTAATACTTTCAATGTAACTGACATTAATACAGATCTAAACATACGTAACGGTTCACGACATTAACACGTTACAAGATGATATAACATCAAAATGTTAATCACACAATCTAAGTATGCCAATCTGGCCACTATGATGATAATGGCATCCCCCACACATCTACAAAACATGGTGGGGTTAATATTCTAAACAGGAAATTTTAGAAAGCTAGACTTTAACAAATGACGCTTGTTTTCTGTTCTGTTTTGTTTTTATAATGGCCCTATCGTTTACGGATGATTCTGCCAACCGCTTGTGTCTTCAAAACTCTTTTTTATACCTGTCAAACTTTGCCGCCATTTTACCTGTCTGTTTTGTTAGTAAATGAACAAGGATAGCGAGTGTTGTGATGCTTCTTACTCATTTGTTTGATGTTCACAAAAATAGTTAGCGTATTATGTTGACATTGTTTATATAATTGTACGGGTTTACATGTCGTAATGAAGAGTGGCTTCTCGCAACGCAAGAGACGACAGTGTACGTTCGTTTTGCAGATTGAATTCGACAATTTATTTGTTTGCTTTGTTGTTAAAGTGCGTTTACAAAACCAGGAAAATAACTTTTAACTTTGAAATATCTATGTGTAAACAGTGATTTCGTGTGATTGTATTGTTTTTAAAAAATTCCGGATGACCTCTATAAACTGCCCCTGTTGTAAGTATTTTACTTTTGGCATTATATTTTAAATTTACATCGAGAGAATGAATGATAGGAGATTAACAAAAGAAGTTTAAAGCGCAAATATATTTAGCTAACGTCAATGGCGGGCGAGACTTGCATATTTATTTGTAAGGTATAAAGAACGTAGGTATTACTTGAAGCTCTGTAGTATCTACCTATTTCCATAGGAATAAGGCGGGAATTTATTTATGTATGTATGTACTTCTAAATATTTTTTAAATACAGAATGCATAAAATCATCTAAAAAGTATTTATTGCCGCTTAATAAACACGAAATAGACAAACATTTTATCACGCTTAGAGCTTGGTAACGAAAATTGAACGCATAAATATTACTAGACAGCCCTTTCAAATACCGACCTTACATTAGGTTAAAACTAGACCAGTTTCTTTGTGTAGAGTTTAACACTGACTTTGTACTTACATAATGAATGGGTAGATAAAGTAGTATAGCTAGGTTGGTTTACTGGAATAATTTATACTATGGCCTTGGTAATTAGGAGAGGACTATGTCAAGCAGTGGACTGCAATAGGCTAGTCGATTGATTGATTGGCCTTGCTTTTTAAGTGTGGTTAACTTTTTGCGCACATATGTAAATTCTTTTTCGTCAGTCTATTAATTAGTGTCAGAGGTACTTTAGCAGAAAACTTTGCATACGAATACAACTATAACTTTTTTTTTAGAATTTATCACAATTCGTCCGCGACTTCGCTAGTAATGCAATACGCATCGGCTTAAAAAGTATTATGATTATGTTTTAGTGTAATACGGAATGTCGACGCACAAAATACGTAAGATTGTCTCTGCGAAGTCACTGCACTTTGATGATGCATGACGATTGTGAGTAAAGAGCAATATATTGGACAGAAAGTATATCAGTTATTCTTTAGGTACTTAACCGATTCTAAAACAGGAGGAGATCTAATTCCGTTATTGCTTAAAACTCAATCGTTTTTTGACTAATTAAATCTTGAATAATAAAATTAATTAAAATTGTTTTGGTTTTAAAGGATATAAGTTGGGATAGCTCAAAGTTTTAACTAAAAAAGTATGAATTAATAAAGCAAACGAAATTGCGTAAGTGTTATAATCGGTAACAACACTCGATTTGAAGTTGGTTTTTTAACGTGAAAATTATGTTGTTTATCGAACGTATTTGTATCTTGAAAGACATCTATACTAATATTACAAAAAGGTTAAGTTTGTGTGTTTGTGACGTTGTAGGGGGTAATCTCTGGATCTACTGAACCGATTTTAAAAATGATTTCTGTGTTGAATAGTCCATTTATCGGGGAGTGTCATAGGCTATATAGTATCACGCTATGACTAATAGGAGTGGAGCAGTAATGAAATATATTTAAAAAACGGACGCGTTTTTTTTGCCGCCCAATGAAGTGGGTACGGGTCAGCTAGTAGCTCATAAGTAGATTCTCAAAAGATCAGTAGTAGAGAAATAAAACAAAAAAAAATATTCTCATTTGTTACAAGTATTTGCTTGCAGCTCCGCCCGCATTAGGTATGTCGTTTTCGGGACAGCAAGGAGTTTAATTTTAATCCCGCCATCTCAATACGAAAATTCATCCCAATCGGTCTAGCCGTTTAAATGTGATTTAGTAACAATCAACATACATTCGCGTTTAAAGTACCTATTAGTAAGGACTCTATGTTTCCAAGTTCTGCAGTATGACGTTTGAATGTTTTTCTTTATAGTGAATAAAAAATAGGTGTGTTAGAGTTAACGTCATTTACGACCATCAAAATTTGATTAAACACATTTTGTTACATTTATTTAAACGGAAACAAGGTCTCGAACTTGAAGAAATTGTTTGCGTACGTGCTTTTGAGCACATTGTCAACAGATAAATTTATATGATCTTTGCCTGTGAATTACGCAATGCAACCACCCCATCTCTAAGGCTATAGCTAAAATCTGATTTAAAAAATAAACATTAAATATGTATCTTAAAATTACATACCTACACATCATGTAAGTAATCGTACTTTTCCAAAGTATAGAGGTCCATCTTTTCTGTTCGAATGAATGTAAAATCAAGATAAGATTCTGACCAAATTTCGTAAGTGTTCATAAATTTAAAAAAAAGACATCCTACATCAGCTTAATATCTTAAAGACAATAACGATTGTCTCTTAACTCAAGAAAAATCAAAACATACCATATTAAAAAACCAAACATAAAAAAAGTTTAACCTCTGATTCACTTGAACTCAGCATAAAAAGGGCTATTTATGTCTGACACAAGAATAGACGTAAAAACATAATATCTATATACATACTACGGCTTCCGGAGTATTACGGTCTTTCCCTTAATAATTGGACAATTAAAAGAATAATGGCAACCAGAAAATTATAGTTTACTTGTTAATGATACACATATTAGCGAGAAGCCGTCAAACAATTTTAACTTTTAACTTACTGGAAATAGAGCACAAAAAAGGATAAACAATTACATCGTTTAAATGCGTTATTGTATGGTTTTTTTTAAACTGCACACGTTTTCAAGCTGAGTCTTGTCTTGAGAGTGAGAAACTGTTTTAGTAAAACGTATTTTTTTATAAACGACATTGTGACGAGACGAATTACTCGCTCCCCTGTTGGTAAACTTGTCGCTTTTTCATAATAAGTGCAAAAGAAGTCTGTAAACTTCACGCTATTCCATAATAAGAGCAGAAGAAGTCTGTAAACTTAACGCTTTTCCATAATAAGTGCAAAAGAAGTCTGTAAATTTCACGCTTTTCCTTAATAAGTGCAAAGGAAGTCTGTAAACTTCACGCTTTTCCATAATAAGTGCAAAGAAGTTGGAGTTTCACAAAATATAACAGAGAATCTCTACATTATGAACGGCACTAAGGTCACAGTGAGTAATGTAAAGCACATAGCTCTGTTATTTGGAGACCTCTGTGGCGTAGTGGTTATTTAATATGACTGCAAAGCAGAGGTCTCGGGTTCGATTCCCGCTCAATGCAAATCTTTGTGTGTATGAATATGATTGTTTGCATTAGTCTAAGTGTTTCTATGTTTTACAAAAAAAAACAAGTATTCAAGTATGTTTATCCGTTGTCTGGTACCCATAGTACAAGCTTTGCTTGGTTTCGGACTAGATGGCGTTGTTTGAATGTCTCAGGAATATTTATGTATTTATATTTAAGCTAAACACAGTAACATTTGCACACTACTGCTAGGGGGTGGATTTAACGAGCTCAGTGGCGGGACCAACCGAGATGAAATCTAGGGACCTTTCATAATATGGTAATGCATGACTAGTATTCTTACTTCGGAGGTCACTTAATAAGACGGTCCCAGCTGGCGTCGTAGTGAAACAGCCGTTAAGCCACATTAGAGGTCTATGGGCGGCTTGAACAACTGTGAACACTAGGTTGGCCACTAACAAAAGATAAGACCTAATCTTAGCATTCCATGGATTCTCCGTGCGGGTGCTCCGGGTCCATCGCGCGATAGAGGACGGAACACTTGCATAATAGCGTCTGGGACTTACGACCCAGATGTAGCTTTAAGAAGGCCCCATTACAACGCGTTAGCGGTCACTTTCTGCTATGTTCCGTCCTCTACCTATTCAAATTTGGTATGAACCTTACAATACCGATTTGGACATTCGTGATAGTAGAAAGCTTACAGCTGAAGTTCTCAGCAGTCCTAGTTTTTTTAATAAGCTGTAGAGGGATTTAGCTGGAGTACCCCTCGCACCTATTTCGACATATAGAGTAACATAAGAATTAAAAGAAAGAAAAAAGTAGTCTGTACCTAGTATAAGTTTCGTTTGAAGTAACCATAAATTGAATGATACATTTTCGATCAAGCCACTGTTCTAAATACATCATAAACCGTACTATTGAAGCAGTGAATGAAGGCCTCCAAACTAATCAGTTGATTAACCTTGCGATATCAATGATCTATTTCATAATCACCAGTTTGTTTCCACATGAATTTTAATATTGATACATAAAAGCACATGATCGGAAATGACACAAACAAGTTCAAATAAGTTATATGTCAATTAAATACTAATATTTATTAATGTTTCGTAATATCCGCGTGTTTATAACAGCACACTTATGTCTCATTGGAGTAAATGGTCAAAGTTTGCTTTGAGTTCCTCGCAGGGTAGAAATGCTGGTATGGTGCTCGCCATTCTTGGACTCTATTGGATGCTTTACATCAGGCACCATAGTGTCATTCTGGTAGGCCATTAAAAAAAGATGTTTGGAGAAAGCCTATATCCAACAGTGGACGTCAATAGGGTGATATTAAAATAAAATGTCTTACTCCAGTAAAAAAAGTAACTTTGCTTATTAATACCTTGTAGTTAATGTAGTTAATCAAGTTTTCCTTTAGTTTGTTTTTGTAGAGATAAGTAATAATCAGCGACTTTTCCGGCTTTTACGGGACTTTGCAGAGTGTAATAATGTCATGGCGGAAGTAGCGATTTCAAACCACATAAACATTTGTGTGCATTTAAACATAGTGGTTTTGTCCTATTAAACAGAAGATATAATTTGAAAGATTAATAAATTAATCCTTCACATAGATCACAAAGATTATGAACAGGCACTGTAGATTTTCAAAAAATAATATATTTTTAAATTTATTATGTAACACATCTTTTGCATTTAGATTTAAATATAAATGGAAACTTTATGAATATACAATTTATAAACACAAAAGGTCCTTTTATCTTTAGCAATAAATCTCATCAATTTATTTTATGCAGAATAGTAATTAAAAGTTTATAATACTTTACGTGACATGATGGAGTAAGAACACACATTAAACACCTTCCGAAATCATTCCGTGGTTGCGTAAAATTTGACTAAGAGAAATTTTGTTTTTATTCTCTATTCGAAAACAAAAAAAAAGGAAAACGTAAACTCCTAGTCCGGGTTTCCCAGAACATTTTTTGCAAAGTGATTACGTGTAACACACTCTCCCCTACTATCAAGCACATTTTTTACTGCTACAAAAGCATTCATCATAACAGCCCTGTAATGTCCCACTGCAGGGACGGGCCTCCTCCCGTGACGGAGGGATACAAGTATCCCTGGGCTAGCCAAGCGGATTGGTTTAGGGTTTAATTTCAAGTTTTCCTTATTTTTATTACGTAAAGATAATATTCACGGATAATATTCACCTTAGTCGGTTTTATATACCGTATTCTTACTCCCTCACCACACGGACAAAAGCATTAGGAATCTTTTAAAATACTCTTGACATGAGATGCAGTGGTGGCATTCTTTATTCTGGAGCCGCAGTTGTCTGATTCCTTTGTTACCTGCAAAGGAATCAGACGGCTAATTAAATAATTTTATAAATTTACATATTTATGGTGAATATTATTTTAAATAACATAAACCTAGTATTATAAATAGTTATGAAGTCTCAAAGTAAATAGAGGATAAGGTGGCGAGAAGCCGACGGATAAGGGAGGTAAAAACCGCGCGTAGTGGAAACATTTCGATGAGGCCTTATATCCAGCAAAAGACGTGTTTTGACTGATACGATATAATAATGATATATTTAATATAGAAATTCGGAGCAAAAAATAAACTCCTAATTGTATAAATTACATTTAAATTCCACCAATGTTCAAACAATAGTTAAATAATAAGTATAATTATATAAATAATATACTTAATTTGCGACTACCGACTAACAAGTTAAATCGGTGGTCACGCCTGCGGCGACGGTAGTTAATACAACAATAAATAATTTCAATGGCAATAAACATTCTAATGTCCTGTTCTTTGTTCTCTGGCTTTGTATTAATAATTTAATAGTTAGTAGATGTAGATAGAACTAGTTTTTGTTAAAGGAGACAGTGTTTAGGCGACAATATGGCGTCGATAAGTTGACTGACCATCGAACACATACGGATATGCTAAGCTTATTTATTTAAATAGCAACAACTAATTGTATTACTGAATTTCAAGTTCTAAATAGCGATAAACGAGAACCCTCAAATAGGTACTGTATAGCGAGTTTGCGACTCACGTTAGTACGAAAGTACCTAGGTACACCACGTTGATTTTAATATAATTTCTAATGTTTTCCACCGCGATGCACGTTAATTGCGAAAGTATTCCGCACTGTCTTTACAATTTTTTCTACAGTTATTTTCTAAGCAAACGATTCCTTAGCACTTGGAGTACTTGCACTGTTACAACGCTAGTTTTGATTATTTCTACAAGAAAAGGCACACATGAACAATTAATAAATTATAGCTCTATAATGACGGGTTTCGCTATCGTGCTACCACTAGGTCATAGCGGTCTGTTAGAATATGTGTCTAAATCTAATTTATTTTCCGTTGTATACTCAAGTTTGACAGTTTTACTCAGGAGAATTAGTTGGTTTCGTAACCTGACCCGCTTGCGTGACGCACCTCTAAGACATGATGTGATGAAACTGTCTACGTTGTCTTAAAATTAATAGTTGATAACCATGCCAAATGAAGCGATACTAATGACTCTTTGATTTGGTCGTTTATCATTTTGACAGTTATGCTTCTGTTCGAAAAACGAAATAATGGCTATGAGTTGCGTTCCATTTTACTAAGATCGTGGGAATTATAGATTTTGACCATAAATGTTAATAGAATATCTTTGATGATTTATCATCAGCCAGAGGACGTTCACAACTGGATATAGGCCTCCAACATATATTTCAACAGTAAATTACTACTTACACCATGCTAGCCTAGATAGTATAGGGTTTTTAACTTTAAGTTTTCGTTATTTGGTTTTAATTCATAATTAGGTAGGTATTATTACAATCTGCTTGTATACAATCCGTTATAAAAAAGTCATAGCAATGTTTTGTTATCTACAAATAAATAAAACTAATAAACATCACAGTGTGCTCACACTAGCAACGCCTGAAATTTTTTTGTCTAAAAAATTGCTTTATATTAAAAGACATCGTCCATAAAACCGGAATCGTCTTAAAATACTTAACAGGCAGGCTCCTTACACAATTATCAACCCTATAACTTGTAGGTACATACATACATAAACTCACGCCTTATCCGGAGTAGGCAGAGACGACAGAACGCCACTTGTCACGATCCTGGCAAACAGATATACAATTGTAATTCTGATAAAAATCAATAAAATATCAATCATGTTTTTTCCAGATTCAGGGCAGCCATCAGTAACGCCGCTGCAAGGTCCAATACTACTTCGCAACGGCTCTGTACCTGTAGTGCCACTCACATCCTACCGGACGGTAAACAACGGTTCCTTCTACCAAATACCTGTAAGTATTAGTTTGTTATTTATTTTATAGTAAGATTGTGCGTTTTCTTTAAGGTGACAGAATAATTCGGTAATACCCTACCTCATCCAGAAGGTGTCGTAAAACATTCAGTGCATTTACCAAAGAAAGAAAACTTTGCACATGACAGCCAGCATGGTGCAATTTTGTATCCCACATAAAGCGATTTTATTTATGCGTTGTACCTATAAGTAAATTATGTTTCTGTGCTTCTTTGTAAACGTTAAATGTAGATATGTTTCAAAAAGTCCCCAAGACATAGCGCTCGAATCCTAGTGCGTGAGGTTTTCTTTGAAAAACGACAAAAATCGAGAAAGCGAGAAGACTCTTTGCATTTTGGCAATTTATTTATTTATTTATTCATTGCACAATGTACATATTTATGTTATCATTATGTTATAATAATTTAAAATTAGTTTTGGTAAACATTTTATCTAAAACTAATATCAGGCTAATTAAATGCAGGAAATCCTAAATATAGATGCCCTTTATTGTTTTTTGTAGTCGGCCACTGCTGAAAACCAGTATTGCGAATAGTCTTTGGCTGGCGCAGCGTTTTACTGAGTTTGACACTTATTGGTCTTACAATGATACATTCTCTTGGGCATTGTCGTGTTTATATAACTTCGTATTGTTCTTTACTGTTTTTTGTTGTTAACTTTGCACTGTAGTGCACTTATTTGCGATCTATAAATATTTTTTCTTCATTTATCTTTTCTACAACAAGATTCTATTAAAAACCATTTAAAAAAAGAGTATTTAATTTAAACGATGACGAAAATCCTATTAGGTATTACATTACGTATCAGTTTTAACAAGATATAATATATAAGTACTTATGTAATTCCTAATTGTACTACGTTCTGTCAATAACGAGAACATTAACTCCCACGTATCGTTATTTTATTTAATAGACATGACATCTAAGGGAAATACACTGACATTACACAAGTACGACTCATTCATATTTCTTTAACGCGTGGGTTGAATAGTAAACATTGACGTGCGAACTTATGGTTATAAAGAATATAAACGTAATAACTAAGCTGTTTAACTGTCTGTGTTCTAACAAAGTAAGAATACAGGGTCAAATACAATGTCATCGCCCCAATTCAACCCCGTAAAGGTCGTAGACTAAGAAAAATTTCGCGGATATTCTCTACGAAAACATTACACGAATGAATTGATTTTAAAACATATATTCGTCTGTCCAGTATGGTACATTAGTAGTCCAGTTAAACTATTACTGTAGAAGGCCTGACACTGCAGTGGGTCATTGTCAATGTACGAAGCAGTTTTTACTACTTACTTACGTAACGTAATGCAAATGATAATACAGGTTCGGTTTTAATCTTCTGGACACGATATGCTTATTGCTAACATTCACTGATATACCCTTTCCCGAAAATCAATACTACTAAATCATCATAACAGCCCATTGATGTCCCACTGCAGTGACGGGCCTCCTCCCATGACGGAGGGATACTTGGCCTACTAATACCACGCTGGCCAGACGGACTGGTATAGGGTTTAAAACTACCAAATACTTTATGGTAAACGCCTAAAACAATAGTTTTAGGTGTGTTCTTTCCATGCAAGACTCTTAGTGAAAAGTCATTGTTCCTATTTTTCTTTTTAATTAAATTATAACTGCATTTATTAAAATTCAGTGGCTTTACGTGGTGCCTATGAAGAATACGCGGTTCTCTTTCCACATCTCAACCAATAGATATTGCAAAAATCAGAATTGGGAAAAGTTCGAAAAGTCATTACCACAACTAAAGAAGGAAAGCTTGATACATAACCCTTAATAAGTTTTCCTTCTTTGTTTGTGTTAACACTAATTGATTTTACTACTTGGGCTTTTCTTTCGTCACTGGATGAGGCTCGTCCTTGCAGAGCTTGCCTTGGTTAAGATGCTATACGACTATAAATACATAGAATTATTTGAGCAAATGAGTATCTAAGCTGGGTTAAACAAACTTGCATTATTTGAGTAAAGACAAAGCAAATGATTGTTTGTCACGTTTTCGAAGGCTCTACAAATAGTTGCTTAATGCTTACTGTACTATACCTACAAGACATTGAGAATAAGTTATTTACTAGTGGTTATATACGCGACATATAATAGTTCTTGAAACACTATCCCCCTTACTCATAAACGCCTTTTAAATTTTAGTCAATTGATTAGCTTAAATTCTTACGGTTTTGTTTGGTATAAGGTTGATTTTAATAAAAATCTCGCTAAACAGTGATTAAATTTAAGAGGCGTTTATGAGTAAGGGGGTATGTCTTTGCATAGGATAAAATGAAGTCGGAACCAACTTTCTGTATGTGAGTAATATGTATTGAAAAATCTTTTTAACTACGCTATGTATTTCTATGGAGTTTTAACGAATGAAGAGAAGGTTTCATTAGGAAGGTTTTAAGATATTATTTATTAAGATTAAGTGCAAATTGCTTAAAATTATTGCTAGTAGTGGAGTGACCTATACGAAAGACCATTTGTTTGACTAATTAAAAACAAAAACCGGACTCATTTTGACAAGATACCAACCTTAACAAGATTCTTGCAGAAAATACTGAGTTCTAAAGCAGGAAACAAAAAAAAATCGCTACATAATTAAAAACTTTTTTTGTACACCTTTTTTTCTTTTAAAACCATTTATATAGTATATTTAAACGGACTTGCTTTAAAACGTAAACATATATGGCGTCGTGTCAACCACAGACTTAAGACTTTAGTCTTTGATCTTTGAGAAATGTATAGGAATCAAGGACAAAAATCTATAATCAACAAATGTCAAATGGTAAAATTAATTTTATTTGTGAAATTTGCCGTTGGAAAAAATTATATGTATTTAAAATTTAAGAAAGATAGTGGATAAACCAAAGTGATTTACGTGTTTTCTATTGCATAAACGTTTAATGCTACTTTCCAGAAATTTTCATCCATATCGAAGTGTGTGATTGATGTAAAAACTAGTGAATTTGCAATATGTGGTGTTTGTTTACTAAATAAATCAGGTAAGGATGAATACGGTATACAACAATAATCATTCCAACTATTATGCAATCAAGATTAAAATATGATACTAAAATGCTTTAGAACTATTGAAAAATAGAGTACCTATAAACAAATGCAAAATACGTCATTACAATAAAACTATGAATTAAACATTATGGTAGCCGCATTGATATGCATCCAAGCTAAAGTTACGTTTGATAGATGCATTGTTTGAATTCGCATTTCCTTTGTTTTCTACAAAATATACATATTTAACTTGAAAGTCGTGGTTTGAGTGAATTATTTATTACAAGGCTTTTCTTGGCAGAGCATGGAAAATGTCAGCGTTTACTTTACTTCAGGTGTCACGTGGTCATTCTACAGACGAGTAACGGGTTAGCAGTATTTAACTCGTACCTTAAAATCGTTAAAAATTCGGTTAAGTTAACTTTAGTTGTCAAATTGTCTTACCTATTGTGTGACAATTTGACAACTAAAGTTACCTTAACCGATTTTTAACGATTTTAAGGTACGAGAATTGAAATGCTCTTTCGGAAATCATGTTAAAATTTATTAACTACTCTACTTTAGGTACTTGCATATGTCACGGCCGGCATGGCCAATTTATAGACGGCTTGCTACTAAGTATTTCGTGCTTCGGAAAGCATTTTAAAAGTCAGCTCTACTCTACTTCAGATTCTTACAAGAGTCACGGTATGGTCGTTCTATTGCCAGGTTGCGGATTTTTCCTTTTGAGGATCTTTGCATTTCGGATTGCATGTAATAAATCAATTCCCTATCTTCTCCATGTTCTTACAGGTAGGTATTAATGAGAGATCATTCCATAGGGACAAAGGTTAAGAACTATTCCAACTGAATATCTTCGTTCTTCGAAGAGCATGTTAATAATTGTTCCTCAACAATAAATTTCTAACGCCTTCTAAAACAGTTGCTAAGTGACTTGATTATTATTAAATTCTCTATCCCACGCATTCGCACTACATTTCCGATAATGCCATTATTTATTCGTCGCCTTATTAGAATTGCGGTAGCGTAGGCCATAGACGCGTCCGATCTAACACTGACTCACGAGCGTGGGTACCATAGATAAAATATAAGACGTGACAAATTTATTTGATAGGTGTTCTGTGTAGTGGTTGTAATTGATTGTATTATTCTAGTCCTGTGGCAGTTGCAGGAGCGTTCACCTTGGCTTAGCTACTCGTGCTAGAATTTTGTTGAATTTAAAATCTAAAAGCTTCAACTAAATAAATAGGCATTAGAAATACGGTTGAAATGCCTAATTCTTGAAAAGCTAAATTTTATATACCTACAAGCCGTCAAACGGTAGGTCCCCTTAACGTTTATTTTATATTCAATCGTTTTATTAATTTTCATCACTAAGTAAACAATTCTTGCATAAATATTATTTTACTCTATCCCTTGCGATTCTCATCCTGTATGGGCCACTCCGTTCCTTAAATATTTTTCGCCATCTCTTTTGTGTGTCTTCGTCGACCTATCTCTTGGTATTCAATTTGTAACTTTTTTAGTCCATTTGTTTTCAAGTCTACAAATTTGTAAAATAACAAATTGTAAGATAATAATAATACTTAACTGTAGTTTTCCCAGCAAAAATTCAACCTTGACCAAAGTTAAAAAAAAATATTTTTATTACTGTTATAAAAATTTTGCGAAGTAACCATTTTAATTGTTAGAATTACGAATATAATTTGAAGGCCAAAGAATTTCGAATAAAAAATAGTAGAGCAATAAACATGCATTTTTTGTTTTGACATTAATAAGATTTAACGTTACGCATACAAAATTATAAAGTGTGCATGGAACATAGCAAAATGGTCTGTTGGGGAATTCAGGTACATTGTGTGCTTTTATTTTTGTCTACGTAATCATTTATTTCGAAAATTAAAGTAGTCTAACCCCCGGTTTCCGAATGTCTAATCAACTAATCAAGTGTCAAAACTCTTGTCAACTATCATTTTCTAATATAAATTAAAATAAAATTTGAACTATGTAGGTAACTACTTTTTTGCCATATTGGTGTCCTTTCATTCAAATTGTGCAATTAATAAAATCTCGTGAGTTAGATGTTATAAACAGAAAAATATATTCTCTATAATCTAACTAAGTAATTCTTTTACATTTTGACCAATGATTTGATTTATTGTGCGCATATTTTTTTTTACTTATCCATTTTAACAACTTATTTAGTAGGTAAGCTACGTAGAACTCTAAAACGTAACAAATTGAGTAATCAGAGTTCTAAGAAATCATTGTTTAGGTTACCTATTGTAAGCAATATAAATTATTACAGCCTTATTACAAAATACGGTCTAACTATAAACCACGATTTATTACGTCACAAAACCACTGTTTTTGAAATTTGTTGTTACAAAATCAGTCTTAACGCTAAAGTGTTAAAACTGATTTTGTATTAACAAATACAAAGTCATAAATTTGTCATTACAATATCAGTTTTAACACTATAGCGTTAAGACTAATTTTGTAACAACAAATTTCAAAAACAGTGGTTTTGTGACGTAATAAATCGTGGTTTATAGTTAGACCGTATTTTGTAATAAGGCCGTTAAGGTTTAATAATATATTTGATTCCTGTAAAGTATAACAATTCATTTTGTTGATAAAAACATTATTAGATTAGGTAGTTTGAAGTAAAACATTCGGAGAAATAAAAATATTGTTACAATAATAAAGAGATTACTACTGTACCTACTCTAAACAAAGTAACATTTTCACACTAAAAGGCCTCTTCCCGAAAAGACCTGTTAGGAATAAGTAAATTTAATTTTTTTAAAAGACGTCGTTCTCGGACTTCAGGAATCTCAGAGCTACACACACTAGCCACTGTCTACCTACATAAGCTGTCAAGTCTCATAATTGACGACCTCTGTACCGTAGTGGTTATATAACATGACTACTACGCAGAGGTCTCGGGTTCGATTCCCGCTCAATGCAAATCTTTGTGTGCATGAACATGTATTGTATGCATGAACATGATTGTTTGCATTGGTCTGAGTGTTTCTATGTATATAAGTTTTAATATCCGTTGTTTTGTTACCCATAACACAAGCAGGTTAAGCCTAGCTTACTTTGGGAACAAATGGCGCTGTGTAGAG
Source organism: Schrankia costaestrigalis (assembly GCA_905475405.1). Classification (NCBI taxonomy): domain Eukaryota; kingdom Metazoa; phylum Arthropoda; class Insecta; order Lepidoptera; family Erebidae; genus Schrankia; species Schrankia costaestrigalis. Next base: position 7,083,113 of record FR997843.1, on the reverse strand, counting down.
ATGTGCGTGAATAAAAAAATATCCCGATTTCCCTAGCAACTGTACTCTTCCACTTAAACGCAAAAACATTTTTACACAACTACTTGGAGCTGGATTAGGCGAGCACAGCGGTAGTAATTCAATTTAGATTTTGCAAATTACAATGATATAGGTAATTAATAATAACAACAACAATAAAGATGCGAAATATTTGAAAATATAATAAAACAATAAAACTACTTAAATATTTACAAATGACATACTTTAACATATTATTATACAAAACATTATATAACATTACATCTCAAGATTTAACGTCCATGCACTGAGTGAACAATTAAAACCTGAATTAGTTTTTACTTAAATCGTATTAACCTTTACGTGTTTATTACCGACATTCATTAATAAATCTGGGAATTAGTTGAACAATGAAGTTTAACTTTTTACGTGGATCATAAACCTTCGGGTAAATGATAACTGGTCCTGTCAATAAACCGTTGATAATTTGAAATAAATATAATTTGCTTCTTAATAAAACTTCTTCCGCAATAGGCTAAGAGCCCTAGAGCTGGGACTTTTTTACACACATGAAAATAACGAACGGAACGTTTAGGCAACATTTTTAGTTGATCGCACAAATACCGCGACCTGATGCACGAAAGTGTATTTTAAAGAAAACTTACGCGGTGTCCTACGCGGGCGACGACAGCGACGCGAGGCGACGCGACGCCGCGCCGTTTTACACGCGGCAGGTGTTCTATTCTACATGATTACGTTGCGTTGCGTCTCGTCGCAGACGGTCACGTAGGCTACGCCCCGTTGATTTGATCGCGTACGTCCCGTTCGTCGCGTGCGTCGCGTCGCATTCGTCGCCCACGCAGGACACCCCGTTACAGACTAATGGTATTATATTATACATTGATAGAAAACATCATGAAAACGCAATCTTTACCACCGGTGCTGTCTTAAATAATAATTATATTGTTACTTGTTAAAATAATTGTACTTAATTTTATGAACGAATAAATCAATTTGAAGTCGAGGCGCCAGAAATCGGGCGCCACACTTCTATTATTTTTTGCTAATAAATATTATAATATGTTAATTTGTTTCGTTCCATGCAAGGTTATTGACACAGTCAGTTGTGTTTTAAATAAATGCTGGATAGTTTATAATTGCTAAATGATCTCTTGCTAAATTAATGACACGATTCAATTTCCTACTGTAATTAACTTTGTGCAATTAAAATTTTATTTGAATAATATTTTACTATAACTCAGTTATAACGACCAAATTATGTCCTACTCAAGGGAAGGTCCTTTAGCATAGACTGCAAGGAACTGGGTCTACTATGACCACTTATCTTATGTATTTTTACAGATATAATTTCTGCAAACCTTTTTCTCTATTTACGTATGATCTAATACATAGGTACGTAAGAAATTCGATATTCTGTACAAGTATGTTGTCGTTGGCCATTTTGAATCACAATGAGTAGGTATATAACGTAAAATGTTAGGTACATTTTATGTAGGTATTAACAAGAATAAGTAGCAACTGCGTACCTATTGCAATGATCACATCCATGCTCGATTTAATATGTGTGTGTGTGTAATTGTAAGTGTACCTATGTATTTGTGTAAGAGTCATGAGAGGAGGTTGTATACATCATAAAACAATCTTCTTTCGGCAAGTAACATCGTGATTTTGATATAATTTTAGTGAAAGTGGAAGAGAAAATTACACGGAAGGGAAAATAGATCTGTTTATGTGTTTTTTTTTATGAAACTGTGTGTCTGAATAAGCACACACTGAATTATATTATTGGCTATCATTCTAAACTAGGCAAGATATATTGTTTATCGTCGGATGTTACTTAGGAATTCAACTCACTATGTTTCCTTTCGGTCGTATGTTGTATTGTGTCTTGTTTTTTGTGTATTGTTTAAAATTGTTGTTAAGTTATAATGAGTCAGTTAATTACTAACTGTTGTACTAGCAGGACGCATTAATTAAACGTAAACATAGTGTCGAATATGTTTCAAAAAACTGTGAGTTTTATTGTATTTATTTTTGTGTCGGTTTATTAGGAAAATCCCGTAATAGTGACTATGTCAATTAGAAGGGTTATATTGACGAGTCTTACTTAAAATATTAATTAATTGGACACCTGTCAGATTTAACAACTTTTTTATTTAAAAAAACAGTACAGTGTTACTCATCTTAATAATTTAAATTAAAACAATTGCCCTTATTCTAAAAAAAATACACAAATTATGTAGATTCGTTTAAATAACCTGATTTTGTTTTAGTTATTGGTTGCAACGGTTTTTACTTTTTGCTTTAATGTGTAATGTGACGGCTTATTGGGAAAATCCCACAACAGAGACTATGCAAATTATAAGACGTAGAGTCATCATACCGCCCATGAGTAAACCGGCTGAATGGACTGTTCTAAAGCGAGATGTGCTTTTGTTTTGTTATCTAACATCACGTAATTTTACTCGGCAAAGGCCTCCTTTAGTAACACAGGGAAATTTGACTTACTATGCTGGCCTGATTGATTAGTGTTATATTTTGTGTCAAGCTATTATTCTTCGATAGAGATAATGAGTGTCGAGCAGTATTCACATAGCAAATAGCGATTTACGATACCCTCCTCTTGGTGTGTGTGTGTAATTGTACTTGGCAAGTCTCAGTTCCATTACAATAAAACTTAAAATTAATCTTAGATTACGTCAAGCCTAGCCTAGCCTAGCCTTGCGAAACAGATTTACAGATATTATTTCAAAGAAATTATTTACAGATATTGTTTAATTATATTTGTCCGATTCACAAAACATAATCCTAAACCTGGATATGACGACCTCTGTGGCGCAGTCGGTATATTACATGGCTGCTACGCAGAGATTTCGGGTTCGATTCCCGCTCAATGCAAATCTTTGTGCGCATGAACATGAATGTTTGTATTGCATTGGTCTGAGTGTTTTCTAAGTATAATATGTATGTATTTACAAAAAAAAAGTATTTAAGTACTTATGTTTATCTGGGGTCCATATTGGCTCACCTAAAGTTCTTCTTCCGAAAATGTTCTTCCTAACGATTTGTAATCCGAATGATCACTCTTCCTAAAATTTTAAATCCTAAAGTTTTCATTCATACTATTTGTATTGCTACCGGCGATGTTCATAACACTCATGTTTCCGAAAATCGTTATTAATAATATCGTTATGTAAATATATTTAAACTCCTAATGTTTTTTGTCATAACTCTTTTATCCCTAAACATTTTCACCATAATATTTTCTCTCATACTCAGAAAGAAATATTTACCAAGTGAAAGTAATAAAAAGGTTTGTTTTTATACTATTTCTTGTGATTTTACTTAACAACTTTTTACATTTTTACATTAAACCATTTTTTTTAAATTATTGTTTATTAAAATTATTAGAATATTTTTGTCTTAAATGAATGAAATCCATAAAACATGACTCGTTCACGGTTATGCTTATGGCCTGAGAGTTTACCATAACCGTAACTAAACCAATAAGTAAAGGACCAATTCGGTTCTGGCACTTCGCCGGCCGCTGCCGCGGCACGCTCGCTGCGCTCGCTCGGCTCGTGCGTTGGGGTCACAGTTCTACCATAACCTAAACCAATAATTATGAATAGGACCCATTTCGTTTCTGCATCTTGACTGAATGATTGGAGAGGGACTCTGGTTTTGCTCTGGTCTTTGGTATATTATGTTATACCTACATGTTGTCAACAAAGTTACGCAAAATTTAATGTATAATAATATTAATTATTATGAATAAAAAGAAATCTAAACAAAAAAGATATGACTTTAAATTGTCCGTCTTTATGCTAAAAGGAACCACTCGACAAATTTAGTTTTTTTTTTTTTTTAATAATAACTAAATTTGTCGAGTGGTTCCTCTGTTTTTATAAAAAAAAAAAATAACTAAATTTGTCGAGTGGTTCCTTTTAGCATAAAGACGGACAATTATAGTATAAAAGATGGTTATGTTAAGAAAATATAGGAAAACAAATAATAGTATAGCTACTGAAATTATGAAGATGAACGCTTCGGATTATTAACATTAGGGACAAAAAAATTAGGAATTGCGATTGTTAGGATGAAAAATGTTAGGAAGAACGTTTTCGGACTTCCAGTTATAGGAGTTGAAATTTTAGGTGAACTTTGGCGCACCCGTTTATCTGTTGTCTAGTACCCATACTACAAGCTTTGTTTAGTTTGGGACTAGGTGTGAATGTGTGATGATTATTTATTTATTGTTATATTTTTAGTATCCTTTAAATGTAAGATTAAAAGTCTTTCGATCACAAGAAAGAACTAAAAATGATAGGATTTGATTTTTTTTTTAATTAGCCCTTTGCCTAAATGCAAGAACTATATTCCCATTCTTACTCTAATAAAATCAATTAATACTTTCCAGATATTATGGACAGCTCTATCTCTAGCACTGGGCTATGAGATCCAAGGACAAATCATCAAAGGTGTTCCTTGCGTAAAGCGGAACTTCCAGTTATATTGTCCTACCGCTGGCAACACCTATCCATTGTAAGTACGATATCCAGTACAAGTACTACACGGTCACATTATCTAGAGACCTCGCTGGAAGGCGAATTAGCGTCCCGTTCTCCTTTCAACCCCCGAGCTCCCCACGGGCGCATCAGTGATTCGTCCGACGCGACGTGACATCATCGACGCCAGGTCTCGAGATAATGTATCCTAGTAGTATTCTACTGCTTCTAATTCTTAACATAATAATAAAAGCAATTTGCGAGCACTCTCTGTGTGTATTTATTGTTATATCGACACCTAAAGAAATAACTTAAGAATCTTTAACAGTAAACAATACCTTCATACAAAGTTCTTTAAGGTACTCAATAGATTTTAATGCGATTTTCACCAACAGAGACTGTTTCATAAAAAAGATTTTAAGGTAGGTACAGTTCATTTGCATTATGCGCCTATGCATATGATTAAAGTAAAACTTAACTTGATGTTTCGACACAAGCTAACTGAAGCACTTCGCCTTAATATCTCTTTTACATTTAAGGCAAACAACGAGATTAAAAGTTATGACTACTTATAATAAACATTCATAACAGCCCATTAATGTCCTACTGCAGGGAGGGAGACGGATTGGTATATTTCAAGTTTTCCTTCTTTTGTAAAGATAATATAGGAATACTGATAGTCCATTAGTCGGTTTTTACGACACCCATGAGATGAGCTGATATTGTATTCTTACTCCGTCACCACCACGGAGTTAATGTAAACGTTAAACGAGTCAAAAATAATGAAAACTCTACCAATACCTTTAAAGAAGCCAGTGTACATAGTTATAAATTAGTTAGGTACCAACTATGAGAGCCATTGTATAAAATTTGGACAGTCATAGAATGTCGTAGTTATTTCCGTTTGAAATTAGTATCACGGCCTCCTGCTTTTGATACGCACAGATCAAGCTATAGGTACCTACACATTACGTTCTGAAATGTGTTTTATTACAAGGCATTAACGTAGTTAACAGCAGGTTACTTACTCCCTTGAAATTCATTCAAGACATATCAGGATCGTTATATCCTAGATAATAAATCGTTTAAAGATACTTTACGTTTTTGCGTGATAAGATATCATCATACTTATTGGCTAACAGGCCTATGATTTGCATAGTTATCTGAAATTTGTATTTACATTTAAATCTGTACTCAAATCGATAATTTTTCTGGGCCTGTTTAGCCGTTTGACATACTCAAGGACATTTTTCTTCGTTGTCATTATGTACTTGCATGATATTTATTTGTTACCATGACCAATAAAAAAACATATTGTAAGTAAGTAGGTACCTAGATACGAGAACACAAAAAACTAATGAAAATTTACGAACAGTAGCAAACAGGTAGACTAATAACATACCAAGTGTAGGAACAATGCGCAAATTATTTCAACGAAATAGGTAATTTAAATAATTGAAATTGACAACCTACCAAGTTTTATTATTCACTGGTACTACAAATTTACTGCTTCGTGGGAATTCAAATTGGGAATTGAATCACTCCAACTTAACCAACCACACTAAAGCGTCGTAGCACATATAACGTAACGTAAACGGAACTTCACCGTATCAACCCGAGCCGTTCAGTACTCTTTGTATGAAACTCCTTACTGCACCACACACTAATCGGATACGTAACGTAATAGGATTTTTGACGTTTGACACCGAGGAAAAGGCGAGGCGATGCCGATCCGTTTACGTTACGTTATATGTGCTATGACCCTATATTCCCGATATTCTCTTATAAGTAGTCCTAGTTTGCCTGATTCTAAAGTTGTCACGTCACTCAAATCTCTTTAATAAAACCTCATTTCAGAGATAAGATCGAGAACTTCATAGACGAGAACAAAGCACTGATCAAACGAATGTACGGCTCCTTCTCAATGCCTCCTGGGAACAGAGTTCGTCGGGCGCCAGGAGTACCAGACATGCATGATGCTAGCGGTGACTCGTACTTCAGACATGTTCGACAGGCTACGAATACGCCGCTGCCTGATCCACAGTCTGTCAATAATACTGGCAGGTAAGTTGTTCTCAAATAAATTTATTTATGAGGACTAGGTGGTTCTATTCATTCGGCAAGACGCTATCTAGGTTACCAGTGTTGTGCCTGCTTAACCCTCTTCCAAGGTGTATCTAGTGTAAAAATGTTACTATGGGTATGAGACGTAACAAGTTCTGTATAGAAAGACATTGACTTAGCTGTATTCTCTCATTGCTAAGGTCCATGTGCAGTGAATGAATAGACACCACTTACGATCAAGTGGACCGCATTAGTCGTCTGCCGGAATAAAAAAATAAATTCTGGCATTGTTTTTAAATACTTACTTGTAACAAAGTTATCATTTTAGTTCAAAAAAATCATCTGCTTCCTAATTATATGTTTTTTATCAAATTTCAGAGTGGACGCATGCGAAAGTCAGACAGAAATAATGACGCCATATTGGGCGCTCAATTCAGCGCGCAAACTTCGTGCAATCGTCAACACTATGCATTTTGAACAGGCTATTCATCAAGAGACATGCAGGTACGTTAACAATATTGAAATGTTGCTTTTATAAAGGCAAGATGAACGCAGTTACCGGTATGTTTAAGTAAAGAAGACATTGAAGATTATCCTCGTCGTCTACTAATCTGAACTCCTAGATACAGCCCTCCTCCAAGTATTTTCTCGTCGTCTGTCTACCGTGTGAGAGTTCGCAAATGAAAATTCCCAAGATAGCTCTCCATCTTGTACTCTAAGTCATGGGTGACATTAAGCTATCTAAGAACGCTTATCAAGGAAGGCTCAGCTACCATATCCCTGCCTGCACCCTATATTAGAAACCCACACTGGACTTAACTCTGCTTTATCTTTTTTTTGGTACCTAATACTACACTTCTCGCAAACTTGTCTTTTATGAGGCTTTATGTTAAAAAATTAAAAGTTTTGTAATTATTTACAGTAAAAAATCAACATCGCGTTGTGCACGTGATTGCGGCTGCGAACAAAAGTACAAATGGCACCGTCTTCTAGCATACGATCCTACCGACGACTGCGCAGGCATATTCATGGATTGGTTCTTATTTCCTTCATGCTGCGTCTGTAGATGCAGCCCTTGAGACCATTTGAAGTTATTTACTAAGAACATAGATCATCATAAGAGCGATTACCAGGCACACTAGCGCCGCCAATTAAAAAAAAAAAGGATCACTAATGCAAAATGTAACACACTTAAAAGACAATACAGTATTTGTATAACACAGCAGTGGCGAAGGGTGAATTTTTATAAAAGGTAAGCCGAACGGAAAAAAAACTTGTGACTGTCACAAACATCAATTTAACGGACACAAAGAACAAGATCCAGACTCAGGACAATAATTTGTTGATCAAAAAGAATTGTCCTGCCTGGGAATCGAACCCGCGACCTCGTGCACGTCAGCCGCTTACCGCGACCGCGCCGCGCCATCGAGGTTAAAGTGTCTTTCTCTAATATTAAATTTCTATTTCGTAATCTACTTTTCTATTGTACTTCATACGTATTAGTGAAAAAATATTCTGTCCCGAACTCAAGTACTTAAAGCTATTCAAATTCGAATATGTTTCTCAGTTTGGACATGTTTCTTTGATGAATTAGATAAATGACTCCACAAACTTTTAAAATCTGAGAATAAGACACAAGGGAAACAAAACGTACTATTTAATTTACAACTGCAAGCTGTAAGCCACTTATATTTATCATAAATAGATGTAAATAATATAAAAATATATCGTAAATGCATGGCGCCGGGCGGCGGCCGACGCACGTCTCGTTTGTATCCCACATTAATGTATGTATTTCTTATTTTCGTTATTTAATTTCAAGAAAGAAGTTTTGCTTCCACAACAAATAATCAATAAGTCAACAATCTAATATTAGTAACGCTGCCATTGTAACAACAAATTAAAGTAATAACAATGAAGTAAGTACTTACAATAATGTAGTAGGTAGGCACCCAAAGCACTATGACAATAATTCAATCCATGCACAACACTCATAACACAAACATACTTAGTAATTACTACTTTACACAAAACAGAGAATTCTAATGTATTTGCACTGTAAATACTTTAAAATATAAATAATAGCTGAATGAAAACAAAAACAATAATATATGTCAAAATAAAAACTGTTTGGGTGGGAAATGACTGAGAGCAAAGCAATGAACATTGGCCAAAATGAATGAACACAATATCGTTCGTTCATACATCGCGATGGATCGTTTTGATTGGTCAATACAACGACGAACGAATGATGCGTCGTTTTGATTGGTCAATACAACGACGAACGAATATATTAATAATACTCAATTTCCTTAAGTAACTCGAAAAATGCCGGCTTATTCATTCAATGATCGTTCCTTATATCGACGCTCACACACAAAGATAAAATGCAATGTTTTGCATGTGTGCGTACGACTTTCGTACCGTTTGTTTATACTCGATTCCTATTTTTGAGACCGGCTTACCGCCGCCATTCTAATGTACTCTGTGCCGCCGCCATTAGTTGACAATGTTGTAATAATAGATGGCGTTATGAGTACGTAAATAATTTTCATAATATGTATTGCGATTTACGTAGGTAAGAGAAAACTTTTTTGTTTTTTTAATTTTGTGTACTGAATGGATGTTACGTCATTGATTTATAATTGTTTATTAAACAATGTTATTGCAAAGGTAAGCCGGTAGGAATCGGGTTATATGGACCCTTCGCCACTATAACACAGTATCAACACTCTAAATACTTTTAAATCAAATAAATTGCATTTGAAATTAAAACAGCCGGTTTATTTATTTCAATTGGCGGCGCTAGTTTTGCGCGTAGACGCTCATAGAACACTTTCGAATGCAATAAGAATGTTATGTTCATAAGCTTATTACTGTAGTTGTAAATTCCTGATGTCGAATCCATAGCGGCCATGTTAATTTCACGAAGTTTTGATCCCATACAAACCTAGTAGAATATGAAAACAAATTATAACTTTTTTTTTGCTGACCGCCTAAATGTGTATTATTAATTTTTATTATCACTTTATTTCGGTTTGTTTTTTAGAAATATTTTCACTCTATCAGAAAATACTGTCTACTCATGTCGTTTTCATAAATAAATTAGAAAAGCACATCGGTTAAATTACCCTCTAGGCTAAAAGTTTACAATAAAACCTTTTTGCTATTCATTAAGTAATTATAAAATCAATACTTCATTTTATAAGTACACCTATCAATATACTTAGTTTATTATCGTTTAAGTTTCCATTGCTTTGTAGATACTTATGTTTTTTTTCTTCAACTACCCACAATTGACAATAATTTTACACTGCCATTGTATAGTTAATTCATGTATTTATAAGATTACTTTCAATAATGTAAATTTTCTACGTCTTCATTCATAAATGTTAAATAAGAATCAATAGTTTTGTAGATTTTTTGTACATTAAATAAAGATAATAACACATAACTATTAAGTTTAAACAAATTACTAATATAACTTTAATTCATTACATAATTATATTTATATTCAATTATTTACAACAATCAGTTTTCCAACAATTTTGATTTTCATTTACAATTAAGACAAATACTGTTACTGTGTTGGAATATGATAAGATACTCAAAAATCATTTAAATATTAAAAGTGCAATTCAAGGATATATGGATATTTATTTTCAATGACCTATTTAATTTCAGAGTAAACCTACCTTCACAATAGACACCCTACGCCTCATACAAGGTAACCCTGAATAAGTGCAGGTAAAGTTAAATACAAAATTCATTTATAAAATTAAACAAATAATTCAAAACAATTTATTTTCTAACATTAAAAACAAAAACTAACAAAGCTGTTTTACAAATATTCATTTAGTAAATGTCTACTTATATACATATAGATAAATAATTTAACATTTATCATGATAGAAGACTCAATCTTTCTTTTCCGGTGTTTCTTTTAGTTGTTCAAACTCCTTGAATACCTTTTCACTTAGCTTGTCGCCTTCATCATCTATTTGTTCTACTGCTACCACTTCTGGTATATAGAATTGCATCATATTTTGAACCTGAAAAACAGGTAGGGTTAATGCAAGGAAAAAAAATCTAAGAAAAATGTCACAGAATTCAGTTATTAAGTTATGTGGCCAGAAATGGTTGTAGCAAACATATTGATATGGGATATTCTTGAAAAGCCTGCAACAATGACAGAGGAAAACTTAACTTTTAAAAGCATACTGGTAAGATGGATTGGTATGGTTTTATTGTCAAGTTTTCATTGAACATTTTTGGTAAAGAGAATACCATGGGACCAAAATGTGTAGGGACACATATTGTATTAACAACCTCCGTGGTTATTGTATTCCACAATGTAAATAGTATTATTCTTAAAATTCATATATGAATAAAATTAAATGAATGAAAAACAAATTGGTAATTTTAATCTTTTAAATGAAATTAAACAAACATACCCCATTTTTTAGAGTTACTATTGAACTTGGGCATGAGGAACATGATCCTTGCATTTTAAGTCTAAGTAATCCATCCTTGAAGTCTACAAAGAGCACATCACCACCATCTTCTTGGACAGTAGGCCTGATGCGAGTATCCAGAAGTTCTTTGATCATTTGTACTATTTCATCGTCATCTTCATTGATTTCTGTGAAACACATTTAAACCATATGGTACCAAGAGTACAGAAAAAAATATTATGGATATGCCAGTATGCCATTCTTTACAGCATGCCATAAATTACTAACACTAGATTTGTTGCAGAGCTAGGCAAAGCCAATAGGTGGTATAGAGGTGTATGCCATTATATTGATCATACACCTCTTCTTTATTCATAATTTTTGCCTTACTTATTTTATAACATTGTCAAAAAAGATATTCGCCATTGCCATGACATATTCTTACTAGCAAAGCAAAAGAAATTAGTAAAGCAATCTTAGCCTTGGTTATCTAAATTATGTCCACGGCAACTTGTAGGTCCACAGGGTTACGGTACAGACAGATTGTCTAGGTGGGTTCATGCTAGACGAACCGAGCACGAGCGGAACACGAGCCGAACACAATTCGTATAGTGTGGACCGACTTACAAGCCTCGAACGAGCCCGCTGCGAGCATTTCGTTCGTGCTGGGTTGTGTTCCGTCTGTTGTCAGTTTTTTGACGAACACAAAGGAATTTGCTTCGCGCTCGCAGTTCGCTCGTGGATAGTGACAGACGTCGGTCGCTCGACCCGAACATCATGGAAACGTGGACCGAAGATGCTTTCGTGCAATTAATGGAATTTATCAAAATAATCCATTGATATGCGACCCAAAACATGAGGATTACTATAAAAAAAAATAGAAGCTTGATGCATGGTCATGTATATCCCAAGAATTGGGTAAGGATGTAGAATTGTCAAGAGCCGCGAGCTCACTGCGGAAAATTACGTTAGAGGACAGTGATCGTTGTAAGTTCCTTGCACGTCCAAACTGGACGCCGCAAACGACGAAACCGAGAACGGCTCCGCTCGTGTTCCGCTCGTGCTCGGTTTGTATAGCGTAGACCAGCCTTCTGATGACTCAAAGGAGCTTATCTCTCTTCTATTTAGTTATGTCACAAACTACAAAAATAACGGGTTAGCTTACATGCTAATTATATTAGAACTACTCACGTGTATCTCCAGAGGGTTTAGCATCAATGATAACAGGTAAACCGCTAGCAAAGAAATCCATTATAGTTGCAAAAATATCAGGCTTTAAAAGTCTCCAGTCAGTATCATCGTCTTGTTTAGTAACAGTTACAAATTCTCCTCCAAAGAAGACCGCCTTGACTCCATCTATGCGAAATATCATTTTTGCTGGAAGATTGAAATAAATCAACATTAATAGGAATATTTCAGTATTATATCCTTTAATATTATCTGTATGAAATGAAAAGAAGGAAAACTTGAAATTAAACCCTTTACCAATTTTTTGTGATGAATTAAACATACAAAATGTCCAAATCCCTTACATCTCCAGGTTGTTGTGAAAAATTAAGAAGCTTTATAAAGCTGGAAAGCTTGAAACAAATCCTAAGCATTTAGGTTATTAGAATGATGTAGGTCAAACTTCTCTGAATGAGACCCATTTTCGCAGAGATACCTTAGAATGGATAATGATAAGTATTAAATTAACTAAGTCTACTTTACCTAAAGGACTACATTGCGCTGCTCCAATATTTGGAAAATCCATAGTTTGACCAGGCTCCAATACTTTTGTTCCAGGCATAAACTTCAAGCTATTTGGATTGGGAGTATCCTGAGTCTGTATAAACATTGTGCGGCATACACAAGTGTTGATAATTGGTGCTTTTTGGTGCCCATTGTTTTGTATAGCAGGCCGTGATAATCCACTAAATAGTCTTGTGCTGGCTTGGCTGAAAAAAAAAGTTTAATAAACTTTTGTCATAAACTTTAAAAGTGGTAGATTCAAAATTATGTTTAAAATTAAATCCTTTGGCGATTATGGTAGAATTAACAATTTAAAACAGTAATTATTGTTGATCTACTTAACAACATAGTTGATTAGGCATATTATTCATAACATTAACATTATAACTGTTCTATAATCATTACAAATGGGAATTTGTAGCTCAAATATAAAAATAAAAAATAATAAAAATCAAATTTCACACTTTTTTTTAAGTAGCTTTAACCTAGTTACCTTGGGGGCAATACTGTTATATTACCAAGGATAGTATACAATTCTGTTTCGGATACTTAGTTCTAATCACCCAACAACTGTGCAAATAAAGAATATTAAGTGCAATGCAAAACACTAATTTATCAACTTAGAATCTTCTTCAAATTCTTAATGAATAATTGTTTTAATAATTTATGGCGGTACTAGTGCGTATTACGTAAAATATATAGATGTATGATTCGACGTAAACAAAACAAGTGCATTTGTATCGGTATTTTCTTACCTGGCCCAAGCTGCGTCACAAGCCCGACCACAATTTATAGACCTATGGACTCGTAAAAATCTTCTCAACATTGTTCAGTATATTATCTAAAACTGAGTCATTAATAAATATATAGCTTGCTTTTTGCAATATTTAGATTGAAAAAGAAAGAACAGTGGAAACTTCTTTCTTTTACGAAACCGCTAGCGAAAACGGCAAGAAAAATGTCAATGTCAATAAAATTACATGGTAAGTCAATCAGTAATGACACTGACACTGATTATTACTATTCTTTGGAAGGTAACAATTTTACGCGACCGAGTGTTCTGACGACTACGTGTGTTTGGAATTTATTAAAGTTTTTCGGTGTGTATAAAGTGTTTTGTGGCTATTAGTGTTTCCTGTAGTACCAGTCGAAGGTTCGTTAACATTGTTTCGCTTTTATTTGCATGATAATTATTAATAATGGAAGTTAAAAAACCCCCAGATCCGCCTGACATTTCTAGACCCACTACTCCTATATTTTTTTCTCCATCCTCATCTCCTCAAGCGGTAACTCCTACTAATTCTCTCTCCCAATTTGCCGAAGTCGCTTGCAATGTAGACCAAGCTTTATCGTCTCTTGGTTCTCGTAAGCGTCCAGTGCGGGGTGCTGAACATGACTCTGATCTTCCTCCCATGAAACTACCCAAAAGCCAGGTCGCCCGAGACCGATATATTGCTTCGGATCAGTCCCCTTTTTTAGTTCATGTTTCAAAATTGGAATCTCAATCAAACTCTGGTTCTACTCTTCATCCGGTTTCTTTTGGCATTTTCCTACAAAAATATAAAATCAATAATATTGCCCGCGGTGGGATAAAACGCATTGGCAGAAACCGAGTTGCGGTTGAATTTCTTCAGCATCAGGATGCCAATGCATTTTTGTCCCACAGCGCATTACCTAAATTTCAGTACTCAGCATTCCCGGTCTTTAATGTGACGCGTATGGGCGTAGTTAGTGGCATCCCTAAGGATATGACAGATGAGGAAATTAAATCTTTGATTGAGGTTCCTCCTGGATGTGGTCCTGTTATTAAGGTACGACGTATAAACCGTAAAAGTTTTAGCGATAACGGTTTTGAATGGAAACCCACGGAGACATGTGTCCTGACCTTTGATGGTCAGACTCTGCCTGCAAGGGTGTATTGTTGTTACACATCGCTCCCAGTTACAAAATATATTTATCCAACAATACAATGTCGGAATTGCTGCCGCTTTGGACATGTAGAGTCTGCCTGTCGGTCAAAGCCTCGATGCTTGAAGTGTGGACAAGATCATTCAAATCAATCATGCAATGTTAGTGAGGCTGAGGCTTGCTGCATATTATGTTCTGGAGATCACTTTGCAAATAGCAAGAGTTGTCCAGAATTTAATAGGCAGAAAGCCATTAAATCCACCATGGCTGAGATGGCCATTTCATATTCGGAAGCCAGCAAGGCTACTCCTTTAATTTCAAGGCAATATGCTAATGTACTAAAGTCCTCTCCAGCTAACTCTCAGTCTTATCGCAAAACCATTCACCTTTCCCCCAAGTCCCATGCCCCCCTTTCCCCTTCATATAACAAAGAAGCTCATCTCAGTATCATTAGCTCTCCGCCTTCTTCACAGCCCAATGGCTGTTGCCTCTCTCATGGTAATGTCAATCCCAATTCTAACATTCTCCTCATTAATACTCTTATTGAATTTTTAAAATCTCTTGACATTTCTAATTCCTCTCCATCACTGTCCAACGTTGCTGAATCACTTATTAAACTATTAAAAAATTTCCAAAATGGCTCCTCCTCTGGTATTTCTTCAGTGGAACGTGAGAAGTGTGTTTCATAAGAAGCATGAACTCACATTCCTCTTAAATAAATTTAAACCTATTATTTGTTCCCTCTATGAGACTTGGCTTACCCCAAGTCTTAATTTTCATATTTTTATTAATTCATATTTTTTCATATTCATTTAACATTCTCCGATGTGACAGGCCTGATGGCTATTGTGGATCGGCTCTCACTATTTCCAACAGAATTCCATTAACTCATGTTCATATTCCTAATCACTTTATTCAGGACATTAGCTTGGTTGCTGCCAAAATTTCCGATATCACAGTCATTTCTATTTATATTGCTCACCCTCATCTTAATTTCATCCCTTTTTTTAAACAATCTTTTCTTAACATAACTGGCCCTATCTTAATAATGGGTGATTTTAATTGTCACCATTATAGATGGGGCTCAGAACGTTGTGATGCCTTTGGGGAAGCTTTGGTGGAGATCCTTGATGAGCTAAATCTTTGTATTCTGAATAACGGCTGCTCTACGCGTAGAATCTTACCAGGGCAAAATAGTAGCTGTGTAGACCTGACTATTTGTTCCCCTAATGTGGCAGTTGCTGCATTTTGGGAATGTACTGACCTCACGCATGGCAGTGACCATTATCCAATAATTACAACCATCTCCAACCGTTTTTTTTATGAAAAATCTTCCCCTCCTCTCTTGAAATACAATTTAACTAACCCTGACTGGCCTAAATATAAAAATCTGGTAGAAATTTATGTCAGTAATCTTCCAGATATAAATTTTTCGGCTTCTCGTGATGGTCATTGTCATGCTGAGAAATGCATCCTTGATTTCAGTTCTGCAGTCTCTAATTGTGCTGACCAATCATTTGCTATTAAAAACTGTGCAAGAAACAAAATTCCATCTCCTCCTTGGTGGGATAGGGACTGCACGACTGCAATCAAGGAAAGAAAGGAGGCAGAAAAATTATATGACAGAGATATGTCCACTCAAAATCTTCTGCACTACAAGCATGTATCTGCCAAGTGCAGAAGACTGCTAAGGCAAAAGAAACGAGCTGGATGGGCAAAATTTTGCTCATCCTTGTCGCCTGTTACTCCTCCAAGTATAGTCTGGCAAAATATAAACCGCTATAGGTCTGGCTGTTCTCCTAGAGTTTCTTCCCCCATGAGCAGAGATATTGCCGAGGTTTTCTTTAACAAAATTGCTCCCCCATATGTACCTGTTGAAAGTGAATCGTTGTTCATGGCTGGGAATCTGTCCGGCACGGCAGATGATGTTTTGGTCTCCCCATTTTCATCTGTTGAGCTGGACATGGTTCTTGGCCATGTGCGAGATTCTGCTCCTGGCATAGATGGATTTCCTTACTCTTTTTGGTGCATCTTGGTGACATGGCTAAATCATACTTATTAAATATATTTAATTATTGTTTTGGCAATGGCTGGGTTCCAGACCCTTGGAAAACGCAAATTATTATTCCAATTTTAAAACCAGGCAAAAACGCCAGTGATCCAAATGGCTTTAGACCAATTGCCTTGTCATCCATCTTTTCTAAAACCCTTGAACATCTTATTAAAAATCGTTTAGAGTGGCTCCTTGAATCTCAAAATTTATTGCCAAATTCTCAGTTTGGTTTTCGGAAGGGATTCAGCACTATGGACAGCATAGGCATTTTGTTAACTGACATTCGAATTGCTTTAACGAAAAATGAATCAACCGTAGCAGCGTTTTTAGACATCTCCTCAGCATATGACAGTGTCTTGCTTCCTATCCTTAGGCAAAAATTGGAACAAATGAGGATTCCGTTAAAGTTAATTCGATGCATTTACAATCTGCTTATGTCTCGCTCCCTGGTTTTGAGAGTTCCGGGCGAGGAGTTTGAGGCAAGAAAGACCTGGAAGGGGCTGCCTCAGGGTTCTGTTCTCAGCCCTTTGTTATACAATATTTATACAGCAGATATAGGTTCTTGCCTTAATTTCAATTGCTCTATCTTACGGTATGCTGACGATTTAGCGCTTTACGTGTCTGACGCTTCTGTCGCTGATGCTTCTTCTTCTCTCAGCCTTTCCCTGAACTCACTAAACCGGTGGCTTTTAGTTCATGGTCTGAATCTCTCTCCAGAAAAAAGCTCTGTGGTTATTTTCTCCCGCAGAAGAACCTTACCAAACATTGACATTTCCATCAATGGAAGTTCCATTCCCATTTCTCCCAATGCAAGATTTTTAGGTGTCTATCTAGACTCAAAATTAACAGGTATTGAACATTTAAACTATATTATCAGAAGAACTGAGAGGGTGATCCCAATTCTAAAAGTCCTCGCAGGAGTCTGGTGGGGAGCTCACCCATTCACTTTAAAGTTGTTGTATAACGCTCTTGTGCGTAGCATCATGGACTATGACTCTTTTCTTATAGGTCCATGTAACAAAGAAGCTCTTCCTAAATTAGACAAAAAATGCCAGGCGAAGTGTCTACGCATCGTTTCTGGCTGTATGAAAAGTTCTCCTATTAATGCTCTTCAAGTTGAGTGTGCTGAACCCCCTTTGGCCTTAAGACGGCAATATTTGGCATCTCGTTTTCTTATTCGGTTGTATCCTAGAAATTCTCATCCCCTATTATCAAAATTATTCACTTTACAATCTCTCACTCATTCATCAAATTTTTGGAGCCACAAAGACCCTCCCCTCCTCTGCAACTCTTTGTCTATTCTCCGTAATCTAGAGTCGCCCATCTCTAGACTTAACAGCCTTCCTCTTTTTGAGTTCAAGTTTGAAGTCATTTGCTTCAAACCTAATATTGTTTTCCATACTGGCATTTCCAAAGACGACCCGTCGGCTGGCTCTGCTTTTGGGGCGCTCGTGGGACAGCACTGGAATGATTTTCACATATTTTTCACGGATGCCTCTAAATTTACTAACAATAGTTACAATGGTGCAGCTGTTTATTATCAAAATTCTAACATAATTCTTTTATTTAAATGCCCAAAAGAGTCTTCAGTGTTTACTGGCGAATGTGTGGCGGTGCTTGAGGCCTGCCTTTATATACTGTCTCATAACATCAATAAAGCGGTTATCTTCACCGACTCTTTAAGCTGCCTTCAATCCCTTCATCAAAACCCGTTTAAAAGCAGTCTACGCAGCTCTTTGTTATTAAAAATTAAACATACGCTACTTTCATGTCATAATCAACAGAAAATTGTTCAACTTGTCTGGATTCCTAGCCATAGTGGTATTCCAGGCAATGATAAAGCAGATGCTTTAGCTAAGTTTGCTGTGTCCTCCTTGTCATCTGCAGATATTTGGTTCATCAGGGGTATGACCTGCTAAACCTTCCCCAACAAATTCTCCAAGATTCATGGCAGAATTTGTGGACTCACTCAAGTAAGCAAAAGGGTAAACATTATCATGCCATTCAACCAAATGTTAGTACAAAACCTTGGTTTACCAAATATAAAAAAGTATGTAAGCGTTCCATTTCCATTGTATCGAGGCTTCGGTTGGGACAATGTTGCTCCCCGGTCTTTTTATGCAAAATTCGTGTTAGGGATTCTTCTCTTTGTGAGTGTGGGTTAGATGAGGGCTCATTGGACCACATTTTCTTTAATTGTACTCTTAATGACAGGACTTCTCCTCTATATGACCTTCTTCCAGATCTTAATATTCCCACTCCCATCAACTTTTCTTCCCTTCTAACGTACTTTTCTTCCGACCTGGCTATCACACTTATCCACTTTATCCAGCGTAACTCCATCAAACTATAATCCTTTTCCTACTAATTATGTGTTCATACCCCCTTTTTTTTACCTTCTTATTCTTTGTCAACTTAAAAACAATTTGTTTTTCTCGTTGCAGTTTTTTTAATCTGATCGAATTCGACCATTTAGTTCCTGTTTCAGCCACAAAACCAATCTAAATTAGTGTTTTGGTTTTTATCACTTCACATTAAGTCATAGCACTTCGGACTCTGGCGGAATTGTCGACATCGGCATAGTTTGCCATATAAAAGAAAGAAGAAGAAGAAGAAGAAGAAGAACAATTTTACGCGTCGTTTATAAAGTACATTTTAATAGCGTCATTAATATGCAGTGCGCTAAGTAAGACTAAAGAAGCAGACTAAAAACAACTAACTGGTGCTCACTCGGCTTCTTTTCATTAGTATTTCAAGAAGCTTATATTTATTATAAAACATTATTTATAAATTGTAATTGGACCGACGACCTAGTTAGGTCGGCGGGAAGCCGACGGATGAGGGAGGCACAAGACCGCGCAGAGTGGAAACTTTTGGAGGAGGTCTATGTCCAGCAGTGGACGTCCTATACTGATATGGATGGATGGATTCTTTATAAATTGTAGCCTGTAAATTATTTTAAAGTTTCTTTAAATTCAGTTGTTTTTATAGCCTGACCAGAAAATAGAAATATAAAAAACCTTCGTGTCAATCGTCAATCTTCTATCAAACTGTATGACGAGAATTAGTTCTAAAAATTCCCCAATAAAAAGAGGTTTTTTATTTTTCTGGTAAGGCTTTATGTGCAAATTGAAATAGAGTCAGGATAACGAACGTAGACCCTGGAGTTATTTGCAAACTTTTTGTATAATAATCTCTTGAGTAAAATATTTAAATTTCATAGTGCCCCGAAGGCAACATATTGACCCTTAGGCATAATTGCAACATAGCCCTCAACTCTATTTCCTATTGTGCATTCTTTTTAACAAAATTATTTTTCAATAATCATAATAAAAATTAAAATTTTATTACAACAACTACTTGAAAGTATGGAAGTCCTAGTTGAAGAGAGTACGAGCTCACGCGACGCACTAAATAACACCGTACCCACAATCCATCCATATCAGCCTATGGACGTCCACTGCTGGACATAGGCCTCCTCCAAAAGCTTCCACTCTGCGCGGTCTTGTGCCTCCCTCATCCATCGGCTTCCCGCCGTCCTAACCAGGTCGTCGGTCCACCGTGTGAGGGGTCTCCCCACCCTGCGCTTTCCGGTACGCGGTCGCCATTCCAAAACCTTTCTGCCCCAACGGCTGTCGGTTCTCCGCGCTATGTGCCCTGCCCACCGCCTCTTTAACCGGGCAATTCTGAGCGCTATGTCGGTTACTTTGTTTCTCCTGCGGATCTCTTCATTTCTGATTCGATCACGCAGGGAAACTCCTAACATAGCTCTCTCCATTGCCGTCTGAGTGACCTTGAGCCTTCTGAGAAGGCCCATAGTTAGCGACCACGTCTCTGTGCCATACGTCATCACTGGCAACACGCACTGGTCGAAGACCTTTGTCTTCAGACACTGCGGTAATGTGGACGAGAAGATACGTTTTAGCTTCCCGAACGCTGCCCATCCGAGTTAGATTCGACGAGTGACCTCCTTCTCGAAGTTGGACCTACCCAGCTGGACTGACTGTCCCAGGTAAATATACTCGTCGACAACTTCGAGTGTAGAGCCCCCAACCATGATTGGAGTGGGTGCAACATGGACATTTGCCATGATCTTGGTCTTGTCCATGTTCATTTTAAGACCCACTTGTTGAGAGACTCTACTGAGACCATCGAGCATTGTGTTGAGGTCCTCCATGGTCTCAGCCATGACCACGATATCGTCAGCAAATCGAAGGTGCGTGATATACTCGCCATTTATGTTGATGCCGAGTCCGTCCCAGTCTAAAAGCCTAAAAGCGTCTTCCAGTGCAGCGGTAAACAATTTCGGGGATATGACATCACCTTGTCTTACTCCTCGCTGCAACTGGATAGGGCCTGATAATCCGCCCTGGAGACGAACCAACATATTGGCGTTTTCGTATAAGCACCGCAGCACTTCGATATACCGTTGGTCAACTTGGCACCGTTGAAGAGACTGCAACACTGCCCATGTCTCGATCGAATCAAAGGCTTTCTCATAGTCCACAAACGCTAAACATAGGGGCCGGTTATATTCGTTGGATTTTTGTATAACCTGCCGCAGCGTATGAATGTGGTCTATGGTACTATAGCCTTTTCGGAAACCGGTTTGTTCGGGAGGCTGGAAGTCGTCCAGTCTGCGTTCGAGACGATTCGTGATGACTCTCGAGAACAATTTGTAGACGTGGCTCAGAAGAGTGATGGGTCTGTAATTTTGAAGTAGCGTTCTATCGCCCTTCTTGAAGAACAGTACCACCACACCTCTGTGCCATGCCTGTGGCGTTTTTCCCTTAAGTATAACGGAATTGAATAGCCTCTGAAGAGCCTTAAGAATGGGTTCTCCACCGGCCTTCAGTGGCTCGTTTGTGATTCCGTCATACCCCGGTGCCTTGTTGTTCTTAAGTTGTCGGAGAGCA
Source organism: Schrankia costaestrigalis (assembly GCA_905475405.1). NCBI lineage: Eukaryota > Metazoa > Arthropoda > Insecta > Lepidoptera > Erebidae > Schrankia > Schrankia costaestrigalis. The sequence continues at coordinate 7,061,461 of FR997843.1, read as the reverse complement.
TCACTAATCTCACACAGACTGACGTCCGGGATTTCGTCTGTATGGTGTCGCGTAAGTCTACCTCTAGGATCGGCGGCTAGATCACTAGGTGGTTGTGTTGTAGTATATAACTGTCCGTAAAACTTCTCAATCTCCTCTAGAAGCTCAGGCTTGGACGTCACTATTCTGCCATCCCCAGTCTTGAGTCTAGAAAGTTGGCTCTGACATAGAGACAGATCTCTTGCGAACACTTTAGAGCCCTTGTTACTCAATGGCTTTTTTAATACAAACTGTATTAAAGTGCCGAAGGTCGCGAGTCAGTGACTTTGAGATCTACCTATTGAGCCACCTATACTTTTCAGCGTCGTCTGGAGACTGCAGTGCCATCGTACGCCTTTGCTCCATGAGCGAGAGAGTGTGGTCGGAGATCTTTTTTGATCTTCTCCGGTGCTGGGTCTTAAAAGCACCGGAACCGACTGTACGGACAGTTTCCACAAACCTTTCGTGATATTCGTCCACATCAACACATTCGTTGAGGCCCTCGAAGCGGTTCTGCAAAATGAGTTGGAAGTTCTCGGGGATTTGGACTGGTGTAGGCCGGAGTGTAGACCTCATCAGCCGACTTCTTTCCAGCCAAGGATTGATATTTAATGTGCCGTACCCACAATGGTGAATTATTACTCAACAAAGTACTATTCCTTTTATAACGATCATCTCCATCGAAAGCTTTTAGGTATTCTCTTTCTTTTTTGCACCATATAAGATTCAAGGATAAAAAGGTAACGTCATGATATCCTAATCCTATTCTGTTCACTACTTATAGTCCAATAAAACAGATTAAAAGTAACTTTTTAATAACAATTAAAATAAAACCATCATAGGTTATCATAACCATCATCATACTCGTAAATTCACTACAGAGTAGGCACTACATTATTGTCCTGCTAAAATAATCAGCAATATCCCTCAACAGTGAGCATTCTGCTCAAAATAAAAATATGGTTCAACCTTATTTGCTCGGTACAAAATACCAGAAGTCTTGTTCACAATGCTAGCTGTGTGCTGGCTGGCGTTCACCTCACTTCTGATGTCGCATCAAGGTCGGCTAAGTGCAAAGCATTACGTCTCCTTCACATTTCGACACTATTTTAACTAAACGAAACACGACACGCACTTTAACGAAATATGATTTCAATTTAAACTGACTTTAGTTAAAGTAAAAGTTACAATCACTTAAATAGAATCAAACACGCGCGTTGGCACTATGCGTCTGCCACGGCTCTTCGAACTACTGATACAGCGCTCCAGTCCTAGTACGCTCCCTAACAATGGCCGGAGACAAAGAAAGTAGTGTCATCTGTTACAAGAATCGAAAAACAAGCTTAGCCAAGTCCTCGCTAGATAGCGTTAAATGGAGTAGATTATTTCAATATGTGATTTTTACCAATATAATACTTATTTGATAATTCTAAAATAAGAACTATACTTTATCATGATTTACAATTACTTTAAAATATTTATTTTATATTAAAATTATTACTTAAATATTCACCATAGACAAATCTTCTGGTATGTTTGTGAAGAAACCATAAACTTACAAAATACAAAATGGTGGATGTTTGTTGTGTGCGCACGCGATCATCTTTCTTTTTTATGAATTTCCCACCATGTTTGTGTTAAGTTGATACAAACACCACAAAATCACACCTCTATCATGTTAGATCAGCAAGATGTGTACAGTTATTTGAAATAATTGCAATAATTTGCAATTATTTCATAAAACTGTATAAGTAACGACATTAGTATAGGTACCTATATATATTTATAATGGTTTGTTTGTACCTACCTATCTATGTATATAGATTGACAGCTTAGTGTCGGATTCTGATACCAGACAGAGCCACCATTCAAAGCTAGGCTACGAAAAATTTTGCGAGAGGGCTCTCTTCTTCCTATATATTACTTTACTCTGTGCAGCGCTCGGTCTCCCCGTCCGTCCTCGCGGCATCCCCACTGCCGACGATCGTGTCCAAGCAGAAGGGCGCTTGCGTTTCCGTTCACCACATGATACTTAATTGTGTATTGAATCGATAGATGGCGCTGTGAGATGAACGGATGTAACATCAATCCACGACATATATATTGTAATTAAAATATTGATATTGTAAAACAAATATTATGTAGAGCTGTAAATATTTAAATTAGAAATAAACAATTAATAATGAACTGAATTAGTTTAGATCAAAAATTAACGTATCCACTTATTTTAGGATCATTGTTTTGTTTTCTCTGTGGTCAGCTTCACGCACATGGATTAAAAAAAAAGAAAATAGCCATTTTTGTGTTATCGCGGATACTGTAGCGATTGTTGTTTTGGTCAGAAAATAATACATTTTGTATTAATAGTTATTAATTATAACTTAAAAGTTTTCTTAGACCTCGATTAAGGTTCGTACTATAAAGAATTACTTGAAATGTTTCCTCTTGGACACACGTAGTTACTTTTTCAAAATTGTTTAGTAATCACTTTTGAGCCTAAGTAGGTTTTGTGGCATTTTTATAAATTAAAGACATTAACTATACAATTTCTTCATAAATTAGTTTTATTTTGCTTAATTGGAAACAATTTACATTACCAACTTGTCAAATTTTTAATATCCCTCCATAATTTAACTACCTACCCCCTGTTTTTTCGCGTAAGTACTTTCTAAACTCTAAATAATAAATCATAAGGTAAAACCATATTTGATGGAAGAGTATTATTAGGTATATCCTCAAGCAAGTTATATATTTCAGGATTTTAGATTATTACTAAAACTTATGCTCATTAATTAGTTAAACTTACCCTCTTTCATTATTTTTCTGCACCTACTATTGTACTTACTTACCTACATAGAAAAAGTAAAATTGAACTGCTGGTTTGGTGCTAGTTAGTTAATACAAGAGGTATTTATTTATAAGTAATATGATATGAATATTATACTACATTTTGTTACTTTGTAAATTCATTCATTTAATAATGAGGGAAAATTTTAGGGAATGAAAAAACCTCATCTTTTGACATTGACTCTAAATAACAGTTATCTGTGGCAATATGAGCAACAGTTGATAGATAGTTTATTATTTACATATTAGGCATTTTTCTTTTTGTGTAATTATATAATAGGTTTCTGGATTTGCTATATAAAGTAATATTAACAATATATTTTTTAGTTAGGATATTACAAGTTTTATCTACTTACCTAACTGGTTAGTCTGTTGGTCCTGGGAAGTTCCAAGTTTGTAGTGGTCAACTAAAGCCCAATGCAAACAAGATCTGAAGAAACACTCTAAATCTGTTTATTTATTTTTAGTAAAGGATGGCGGACCCAGCAAGGGGCCGTGGGCGGGGCTTGGCCCTTCTCCAAGCATTGAAGAAAACTCAGATGATGGGGGCTGATTCATCATCATCATCTTCTGGCAGCGCTATTCCTGAGACTACACCAGATTCAAGTACTGCACCTAGCATTGCTCCAAGTGTTGTACCAAGTGTAGCACCCAGTTTGGTAAGTTCATATTATTAGATTGTTAAGGCTTGATCCAATCTGCAGTTCGTCAAGCCAAAAGAAACGAAATTCGATCATGCCATCAATTCTGTCATACTGATCCACTGGCACACACTGTCAATTATAACTAATCCAATCGGTAGCGTCATGCTGATTGGACGATAGGAAGGATTGTGTATGCCTACCTTATTCTCTTAATATTCCTTCAAGTTTATATAATATGTCATTTATCATTATGCAACTAAACTCATCATTATTAAGCTGAAGGGTGTATTTCTCATGATCTGTTACCCAACATGCAAGATGCTATGTTTTGTTAACTAAGCCTGTGGAACAAACCTTAGCCTTTCCACCACTGGAACCACTATTGCCAAAGAAACCTTATATATTAGGTTTTAAATAGGGCATACATATCCTGGGTGTATTTTGTAAAAAATATAAAAATTTAACAAACCATAAAATAGAAACACATCAATTATTATACATCATGTAATCTTTTTTCTTTTGTTCTTGTTTTTAGGTGAGTACAGTCTCAAGTGCCGGAGGTAGGGGCCGTTTAGCTGCTATGATGTTAGCTAAAGCACAAGTACCTGGACGTAAGTGAAATGTTTTATTAGATTTTATTTACTACAAATGTATGAAATGCAAACTCGGCACATTTTTTAAAAGACAACTACCACAATTATGAATGAAATGTGAACATTTAATATTGATGTTTTCATACATAATTGTATTTTCATTTATAATATTCTATGTTGTTACTCTCGTTTTCATAAGTACTGTAGGGTTTTCGTAAGATTTAACACATTGACGTAACATAGTTTGGGAAAAAGTTAATAACATAGAATTATTGTTTATGAATTTATCTTCTCAATAAGCTAAATATAACATTATATATACCATTCCAATTGTGAAAAAAAAAATTATGCTTATGTCCTTATACAGTCTTGTTTATATTCTATAATAATGAAATTACATAATATTGAAATCACAGGAAATAATATTTATTTTATTGCAGCTGCTCCGGTCGTACCTGCTTCTGATGTTCAGCCAAGTGATAATACGGTGCCCCGAGGTGCCGGTCGAGGTTTAAAACTTTTGCAAACACTGTAAGTAAATAATATTGTATAGTTTCTACAAATTCAGACAGGGTATAGTGCTTAAACCCAAAAAATGCGTAATTGTTACTTTTGTGAAATTCACTATTTAAAGATTTAGGGAAAAAATAAATATAATGTATAATTGAAATAATATTGTTAAATGATGGACATAAACATAAGATTAATATAAAAATTTACTTTTGTGTTTTTAAAGTGGTCCAAAATTTATTAACAAAGTTATAAGTCCCCCAGGGTACTAACTTATTGGGATTTTCCTTGAATCAAATAAAATAACAATAAAACTTTTATTTAGAAGATATTTTATAAAACAAAATGTTACAATAAAAACATTATTATGTTTCAGGAAAGCTTCTAAAGCTGGAGGTGACCAGGTCGGTAAACCAAACATACAAGAAGTGACAACTAAGATGGCTGAAAGTACCATTTCTGAAGCTCCTACAAGCCAAGTTACTACTCAAACATCAGCACTCACTAAATCGAAAAAATTCTTTGTAAGTTTCTTATAAAAATTAACTTTATTGTTTACTTAATTTTAAAGCTTAATGATGGTTCTTAAAGTTTAATTTTGATTGATTTAAGTGAGAATTACCTACTGCCTTTTTTAGTAGAGACATTTGTAATGAATGGATTAAAGTTCACTATCTAATACCAATGTATTTTATCTCAGCACACATCAAACAATATTATCCACCCCCAAGTGGGAGCATCAATCTAGATTTCCATCAAAGAATAAAAATCTTTGAATGTCCATGTACTTGAAGGATAATGAATATTTGGGTTGACCAGACACATACAATGAGTATAACACAAGGTTATCTGTTATGCCTTTTAGAAGGCATTAATTCCAGCCAGAAAGCATTCATTGGCTCTCTTGATACTCACACAGTTAGGGTGACACATACAGTACCCGGCTGTAAATATTGCACATCGACCTGTGGAAAGAGACAATCTGTCAATTTCGTAGAGCGTCATCTCTGTCACACACTATGAAATCATAATTTGTTTTAATCAAAATCATGTATCACAATCAGCAATCCATACAAACGGAGAAAGTTAATTGCTCCTTCATTTGATAATTTTTTATCAAATAGTATTTATTTATATGTTAATATTATTTGTTCGTAATACCCTTTCCCCAAAGTTATTTTGGGCAATTTTAGCGTGGACGTTTCCGACAACAATGTTTTAGGCTCCTCCCACAAGCAAGTTCGTGTCCGTGGAATGCGTACCTTTAACAGTTGCTAATAGATACCAGACAGTTTGTATTTCGTGCGACAGAGATGATGCTCTACGAAGCCAAAATTCGCCGATTGTCTCCTTTACAAAAGTCGATGTGTAATATTCACGGCCGGGTACTGTACTGTACTACAGTACACATAGTATAATATTCTATAATTTTAATTACAGAGAGAGGTAAAAGAAACACCACCAGTTGTTAAGAAAGGGGAAAGTGGCAGAACTATAAGTGTGACAGCTAATTACATATATCTTAAGTTTGAAGAGAACAGTGTGTATGAGTATGAAGTGAGGTATGAGCCGGATCAAGATTATAAGCACTTGAGATTCAAGCTTCTTGGTGGTAAGTTCACTGAAATATCATAATAAATAGCAGAGTGTTTCGCGACAAAAATTTATTTCGCAATCAACTGTAATCAAACAATCATTTATGCCATTTTCCTTTAATCTATACTAATATTATAAAGAGGTAAAGTTTGTGTGTTTGTGATGTTGTAGGGGGTAATCTCTGGATCTAAGAACCAATTTTAAAAATTCTTTCTGTGTTGAATAGTCCATTTATTGGGGAGTGTCATAGGCTATATAGTATAACGCTATGACTAATAGGAGTGGAGCGGTAATGAAATATGTTTAAAAAAGAGACGCGTTTTTTTCGCCGCACAACGAAGTGGGCACGGGTCAGCTAGTAAAGTATAAACGACATTGAAAAGGTAGACCATCAACCGATAAATAACGTAAAAAAAGTCTGGATATACGACAACTATTTAACATCACGTCTCAATTGGCCTTTCCTTTTGTATGATTTAAACCAGAACCTCTTGAAACAACTAGATGCTAAAGTGACGAAAACATTGAAATCGTGGCTAGGGTTAGCTCAATCTGCAGACTCTTCTGCTCTGTATCGAGACACAAATAACTTTGGGATGAAACTAAAAAAACCATCGGAACTCTACAAACATCTAAGAGTCACTAAAATGCAAGTCTTATCAACATCTAAAGACGAAATTGTAAAATCCATCCCAACTGATAAAAATTCATCTGCGCTCGAGTCACGGTTACAATTCCACAAAAAGTTCATGATAGGCGCACAAACTAGTAGAGTAGGTCTAGGAAACACGGAAAGTCAATCGGACAAAGAAATTATAAAATCTTTCTTAAACCAAGATGAGAATAACAGCTACAGAGTGCACGCAATGAACCTAGAAATGCAAAATGAATGGGTTACTCTAGGGGACTACTGTATACCTTTAGCCTTGAAGTGGCGCACTTTGCTTTACGACTGGTCACCAGCATTACTTAAATTCTACCTCAACGCCTTTCAATTGACTCTCCCCGATCAAAGCAATCTTGTAAGATGGGGAAAAGCCACAGACAAAAAATGCACAGAATGTGGCAAAGAAATTGGTACGGCAAGACACTTATTGGTAGGCTGCAAAGTGCTTTTGGATAGGGGTCATTACTCGCAACGTCACGACAAAGTACTAGGGATTATACGCGAGGCAGTGAGTCTGTCGATTGCCAGAGCTAGAAAAGGACTGACTACGAATGAAAGACAAAACATCCAATTTGTTAAGGAAGGCACTACTAAAAAGACCACCTACAAGCCTTTTTCGGTCCTGAGTCCGGCAGACGATTGGACTCTACCGGTTGACACGTATGAAACACACTACAAAATCCCGGAGGATATCTGCGTGTCGCCGTTGAGACCAGACATATTCCTCTACTCAAAATTGAAAAAGCGTGTAGTACTTATTGAGCTCACGGTACCGTGGGAAACTAACATCCCTAAAGACCACGCAATTAAGACAAATAAATACTTTGACTTGACAAATGAGATAACCAGAAATGGCTATAGGGTTACTCTGTATGCCGTGGAAATAGGTGCGAGGGGTACACCAGCTAAATCCCTCTACAATCTATTAAAAGAACTAGGACTGCCGAGAACTTCAGTAAGCTCTCTACTATCACGAATGTCCAAAACGGCATTGTTAGGTTCCTACCAAATTTGGATAGGTAGAGGACGGAACATGGCAGACAGTGAAGGTGACCGCTAACGCGTTGTAAGGGGGCCTCCTTAAACCTACATCTGGGTCGTAAGTCCCAGACGCTGTTACGCCAGTGTTCCGCCCTCTATCACGTGATGGACCGAAATGGAATGCTAAGATTAGGTCTTATCAAGTTTGAACATAATTATTGAAAAGGATTTTTTTTGCGGTTAAGTAATTCCTACAATAATTTGAAATAATGTACAATATTTCTTTGTTCCAGAGCACAGTAAATACTTCAAAGAGAAGACTTTTGATGGAACAACTCTTTATGTGCCTCGCCAATTACCTGATGAAGCCTTGAATTTGGTATCAACCCATCCATTTGACAATACAAAAGTTAAAATTACTGTAAGTATTTAATTAATTTGTATTTATTTTCAGTATTTATTAAAAGTTTCTGTTTCTTTATTTTTCAACATAATGTTACAAAATAACAGCTTATTGACGTCAGTTTAAAACTACTTAGTCTAAGTTAACATATTAAAAGTTTTCCAAACTTTACCACCGCTTCCAAGGCGGTAGTAGAGAAGAAGCGGCGTAACAAACTCTAAAGCAGCACTTTTTAGACGTCTCCACAATTTTACAACAATTTAGTAAAAATGTCTCTCTGTGGGTGCAAATTCCTTTTCATCTGTAGCCTGGTATTTAATATTTTTATTCTTTGCGGCTTGGTCTAATGGCCCTGCCTAAATATAATTGCCTACGTGACGCTACCTTTATCATTGTATAATCCTTGGTTATATGGTTATGTATGGTATACAATGGTTGCAGCGCCTAATTACAGTTATCTACAATGTAAAAAAAATATGATGCCAAGAAAATGCAGCAGTAGAGTTTATTGCTCCACTTCTACTCTTCTAGCGCTTTGGAGGCGGTGGTAAAGTTTTCTAAACTTTGAAATGTATTTAAACTTAGATTAAGTAGAATAAATGACGTCAAAAAATATAAAACGAAAGTTGTATTAATTTTGAATAAAAATATTTTCGAGTTTGTGTTTTTGCTTTAAATCCATTATATTTATATTTCAGATTATCTTTCGTAGAACGCGACGTCTAAGCGAAATGATTCACATTTATAATGTAATATTCAAGTGCATTATGAAAGATCTGCAGCTCGTAAGATTTGGACGCGACCATTTTAACGAACATGCCGCTATTCAAATACCGCAGCATCGATTAGAAGTATGGCCCGGGTATGTTGTATTTAATTTTATTGTTTAGTTTATGAATACTATGAGGCCCCCATTCGCACGAGTGCTTTTTTTAACGCGCGTTAAAAAAGCGTCGGAATAGAACAAATACATTCCTATGTTCCTGTTCACACGCCAGCGCTTTTTTAACGCGACGCTTTTTTATCGGTCGGCGCACTGTGGATCGAGTCTATAGAAACCGTTGGACGTGTAGGGAAAGTACTGAATGTCGATATACCTGCATCTAATATGTGTTTCACAAAGAAGACACTCCAAACTTTTGGGTTATTATAGTTTCAACCCCTAAAACTCTTGTGTATAGTATCTACAAAGCTCGAAAGATGAAGTTTTAAACTCTTCTCAAAATGACCTCATTCTTTGTGAATAATATTTGTAATGTTTGCGTTGATTTTAAGAAATAGTTTTTACAAAAACTGATTCATTAGAGTATATTTATGTTTAAACGTCAATTATTTTTTGAATAAGTATTATATTTTGCCATAACAGTCACATTTAAAAAAGTAATGGAAACGTTTGATAAAATTAGTCTTATAATTGAAACCCGGGGAAACCCCGGGCTAATAATACCTACAGTTAATAGTTAAAAATACATTAAATATTTCCCTAGAACATTATAGGTCCACATTCTTCCCCGTTTTTAAAAAAAAACCAAAATTAAGTTAATTAACGCCTGTTCAATTTCTGAGCGCAAATCGCTACTTGCAGTGTTAAAAATTTATCAGGCACTAACTAACTATTGAGGCGAGAACAATTTATAAAAATTTACGTAGGGTAGATAAATATATTTTATATTACTTGGCAATTTTGTTTCGTTTACGTTAATTAGATTCCTCTTGTTTTAAAATGGAAAATATTAAAACCAATAGAGATTTGTACGTATTTTTGAAAAATAATTTTACAGATCGTAATAGTGCAATTGAAAAAGTGTTGGCTTTATTACCGAAAAGAATTTCACCTAGTTTGAAAGAGTAAGTTTGTTTACGTTTTATGTCTCTAATAACGGTAAGTCCGTTGGTGTTATTACCAGAGGTCGGAATTAGGTAGAGTTATTCATGTACTTACACTGATTTCATACAGCGAAAGAATAAAGTGGATATGCTACAAATCCCGGGATTAATTAAAAAAATAGAAAAATATCCCACGATTTAAATAAAAAGTTACATATTTACTTTTACACACTTTAAACTACTTACTGCACGCGCGACGTTGCCACACTTACATCAATGACATCGGATGCTCGAAGTTGCAAAATTTGAACAAAAGGAAACAATAGCGGTAATGCGGAACACTGAGATTGTATCTCTTTCTAACGCATTCAAACTATATCTTAGCAATAAATCGGTTTATTGACACAGCTCATTCGCTTACCTCGGTTCGTCGAACAAAACACAATAGTAAACACGTGTGCGCACGTGTTTACTATTGTGTTTTGTGTGGTGAATCCTGTTTGACCCTGGATTGTTTACTGGATTCTGGACTCTACTTAATACGACTATTTCGGCACGCATTAACGGACTTTGATTTGGCCTTACTGTATTGGACGATTGGATATTTGAAGTTGGTGATATACTTGGTAAGTTTATTGTTCATATTTATATTAAATGTCCTTTACATTAGATTTTCCCAATGTAGAATGTTTGTTATATTGTCATAAAATCGGTGTTGTTTAACTCAAGATGTTCTTTGATACAATTAAAATAAAGTAGCAATGATTTCAAATGCTACTGAAGAAGCTTAACATACGGGACTCTTTTTTTAATTGCTTTAATGGGGATTGTCTTAAAAATATAATTATTTTTTTTTACTTTAGATTTCGAAAATATAGACAAAATCAAGAAACCAATTTGAATATTTTTTATTTATATTGCGTTTTTAACTTTTTATCAATGTTTTAAAAACATTCTAACAAAATGAGTGATGACGTCATCAAAAGCCTTATGTTCGTAATCTTTTGCTTAAATCTGTTTATAAAAATACTTGAAGAAGCTGTCATCCGTCTCTATCAAACGTCATTGCGGACGTCAAATTTTATTCATTCAATTCTGTTTTATTTCTGTTGTTATTATTATTCGTTATTTAAGTTAAACCATACAAAACACCCACTATTAAGAGCTAAGACGCATTCTGCTCAACTTAATTAACATGTCTGATATTTTTGTCAAAGCTGACTCGCGCAATCTTCCAAAGGTTGATACTATAATGATCATTGAGTATGTGACTGCTAGTAGTCACCATAATTTAGCCGAAATAAGAGGAGCCAAAATTCTAATGTAAGTATCATTATTAAGTTTACATAGGTATATTTACGTACTTAAAGAAATACTAAATTATATTATTATTAATACATCATTTCAGGTCATCTCGAGATTCTTACATTACTACTGCAATTGGAAATGTTGCAGTCAATAGAGTTGGTAGTGACTGCAATATAAAAGCGAAAGTTGTGCCAGAGCATAGGATTAGTAAAAAAATGTATACAGTGCATTGTAAAATCAATGAAGAAAGTGATACTATTATAAATGCATCTTGTGAAGATTGTGCTGCCTCTGCAGGTAAAATTAACAGACATAAAAGCTTTATGCCATTGGTAACTAAAGATGATGTTCTAATATAATATTTATTTATTTTTAGGGGGATGTAAACATTCACTTCTTCTACTTTTCTGGTTGTCAAAAAAAAGTTCAGAACCAGCAACTACTGCAGTTGAATGTTACTGGAATAAGCCATCTCTCTGCAGTGCTAGTACTGAACCAATACTCTGTACTCAAATTTTTCCAAAAGCGAAACTTCCAAAACTTCTTCCAAAAAATAAGCATGTATTAAAAACATTTCGAGAAGAGTGCAGCAGAAGAAACATAAGTGACTCATTAATTATGAAATTTTCTGACAAATATAAATCTAATTCTAGAAATATATTTGATATAATTTTAGAGTTTATTGAAGATGAAATTAATCATGACTTTGAAAGTTTTAAAGTGTACGTCAACAACATATGTAATGAGGATGTAGTTAAAGAAATTAACATAAAAACTGTGTGTCAAGCAGACAGTAAATTTTGGCATAGTGTTAGGCAAGGAAGATTAACTGCTTCAAAAATATATGAAGCAGCACATTGTCACACTGATGGTGCTTTGGTACAACAAATATTAGGTGGGTACAAAGTTTTAGAAACAAAAGCAATTCAAAGGGGAAAACTTTTGGAAGGTAGTGTGATCCAAACCGTTGAAGAAAAATTAAATATAAAAATAGAAAGGTCAGGATTTATATTAATTAACGGAATTTTAGGAGCATCACCTGATGGTGTTGGTGAAGATTTTGTTGTTGAAGTTAAGTGCCCAGCCTCAGAAAAAGCTGTCAAAACCTACATAGACAACAACATAATAAAAGAAAAATTTAAAGCACAATTAATGTGCCAAATGATGGCCTGCAAAAAAAGTAAAGGGTTATTTTGCATTGCTGACCCTTCATATGAAACTACAAAAAATGTCCATATTATATGGGTCATTTATGATGATCTTTTTATAACAAATATTATTCATCAGGCAGAAGACTTCTGGAAAACATATATTTTTCCTAAGTTAATTTTAAGTGCTAAAAAGTAATAAAACAATATACCTTTTTAATATGTTTTTATTATTTCATCTTGTAAATTTATCAACCCGCACGCTATTCTAACTATGAAATCTAAATAAGGCACATATTGGTAATGAACTACAGAATGGGGTTTCAGAAGGGCAAATTCTCTGACACGTTTAATCACCCTCTCAACATGGACTCTCAAACTTGCTATTACTTTACTCTGTAGGACTTCAGAAGCAGTTTGCTTAGTGCCAGAGTAAACACTTGGTGGTCGCAGAAGTGTAAAACCATGTGCACTTAACAATGGCTCAAGTTCTTTAAACCCTCTATCAGCCAATATTACTGCATTAGGATGTAAAACGTTTAATAAATTACTGTTTTCAACTATAGCTTTGTCTGATATTCTACCACCATATCCTTGTGATATAAAGCTTACAAACCCGTTAGGTGTGCAACCAATTAAATATTTGACAGTATTACTGTTTTTATACTGAGACCATGTCTGAGCCTGCCTTAGTGGATTTGAAGGTTTAGAAATTTGTATTTCAAAACAATCTATAATCATATGAATATTGGAATATCTCACTTTAAATACCAAAGGTAAGTTCCTTTTTATTTCTTTTGGTAGAGGAGAATAAACAAAGTTTTGAAAAAAGTTTGCTAGTACCTCAATACTTAATAGTATCATACCAGACAACTTTGTTCGAGTTATATCAAACTGATCGCTAATCCTCTCTAGTGAATCATTTAGCTTAATTTTAAGCAAAGTGACAATAATATGAAGAGAATCAATTTTTGGTAAAGAATTTTGAACAATATATTCAATTAACCAAAAATATTTTTTGGGTAATCCTAAATACCTATTAGGTTTTTTAGATATTAAGTCTAACATAATTTTCCTGCTTTTCAGTTCTATTTTTCTTGTTTTATTTATACAAACAGTGGTAGACTCTTCAGTTTCAGAAGTACAACCAAATAATGAAGGTGTAGCCGCTGAAGAAGTCTCTTGTGATGACTGCATTTCAACAGTAGCAACAACAGTAGGAGTTTTTCTAATGTTATAATTAGTGCTTTTATCCACCATTTTGACTACACATTGGACAGCAGCATTCACCTGAAATTTATTATTATTATTTATTTAATTGTGACCATAATATAAATAAATGTACCCCTATAGATTTGGCTTCCCTAGTTGGTCAAACGTCAATTGGCTCCTCTAGGTGTTACAAGTTTGTTGCTACTTTAAAGTGAGTGGTGGTTGGCTCCCTAAAGTGGGTGTGATAAGGCACCACATAAGCATTATTTTATTTATGTTAGTCATTAAGGTATATATTATATTGTTTTATATATGTTAGTCTATAAGGTATTTTTCTATGGACCTATGCAGCCTGAAATAAAGGTTATATTATTATTATTATTATTAAGCTAGGGAGCCACTAGGTGAGTCAAGTCTATAAAGTTTAATAGGAGCCAAAAAGAAACAGAAAACATTCTAATATGAGCTGTATGTAGTTATTGAATTGATGTTTACCTTTTCTGGCAGAAGCTGTGAAGAGGAACTAGGCATGGCTAAGGTGCACTCATATTTTCTCTTTGTAGCCTTTGGTATATTTTCTTGTAATAATAACATATTCCTTAGTTCGCTAGTTGTGCTTTCTGGTACATTGGGCACTGTGTGCCGCAGCATAGCTGTAGGTTTCAGTTTTGGCTCTGAATTCATCAATTTATGTTGATAATAATTCTTAAGATCCTCTTTTGGCTAAAATGAAAATACCACGAAATACATTAAAATACCACGAAATACATTAAAATACCACGAAATACATTAAAATACCACGATCAATCGCTTTGTTAAGTAAATAAAAATAATTTTCAGAAATCAATTTCAATTATAACTAGGCACTAGGTTATATACATAATACTTACATCAAAATGATCTTCGCAACAAAACAATGGCCTTATTTTAAAATACTCTACATTTACATCACGACACCATTTTTCTTTTAAGTCTTCCCTAATACGAACAAAAATTTTGTTTGGGCTATCTTTCGAATTATTCATGCATGCTGGCACAAAGCAAACCCTGTATTCCATGATAATCTTTATTATTTATCAAAAAATTAACAATAATAAGACGAAAAATAACTTAGCAGAGTGATTAAAATAGTAGAATGAACTGACTTTGGGGGTTATGTTTATTGTTTGATTATTTGACAGATGGATGTTATGACAAGAGTACACAGCATTTTTTTATTTAATTTTCACGCAACGGTTCGCATTCATACGTGCCTCTGATGACGTCATCAAAGGACAAATGAAGGTCAATCACATTTTTTCAAAAATATAAATGAATAGGGCGTATTTAAGAAAAAAAACTAGTTACTATTGATTAGGAGCCCTATTCCTCGAAAAGGTTTTTGAATTAAGCCAACATGTCAAAAATGAGACAATGCCCATTGACTATATGGTTAACGATTGGAATTAATTTTTCTGGTAATCTTTTACAGATTTTCTTTTTAGGTTTAAACTGATTAATTATTAATTAATGTGTTTATGTGATTATTACGGAAACCTGTCCTACTCGAGCGTTCTTGTATGTACTTCTGGAACAAGCGTTTATAGTATTTATATTAAATAGTGACAATTACTACATATCGAATGGGAAAAAACGTTTATAATAGGACGAATATCCCTTTGACCACTTACATTAAGGTGAAGAGTACGCAGAACTAGCGTCACTAATTTATTTCTTTACGTAACTCCTAAATCAGCTCAATTTTCAGTAATTGAAAGCCCAGTGGCACCAGAAAACATATCTAAAGTTTAATAAAACTCTATATACAATTTTTCGATTTGTATTTTATCCACAAAACAGGTTTACGCCCAAAGTAGCTTCTTTCCCCAAAGACTGAGCGAAAAGGAGTGTACAGTGAATCAATAAGCATTATTTATCGGTGTTTTTTAGTGCCCTTGCGCTTACTAAGTAGAAGCAGACACTTTAAATTTATACGTAATGTATGTTACTATAGTTGCTATAACAATAAATCTATATCTAAATATATAAAAATGAAACCCGTTTTCCGTTTTCACGGCATCACGCGTGAACGGCTGGACCGATTTCACTAATTCTTTTTTTGTTGTATTTGTTATTATTAGGAGAAGGTTCTTAGGTAGGTGTAGGGTAGGTTGTTGGGTAAGGGTAGGACAACGCGTGAACGAAGTCGCGCCGGGCCAACTAGTATAGTATAAAACAAAGTACCTACGCTTCCCGCCGTCTGTCTCTTTGTATGAATTTATGCACGCTTAGATCTTTTAAACTACGCAACTGTTGTGACCTATCTCTCACATACTTACAAACACATGCATACGGTTTTCTAAGATTGACTATTATTTTGCTCCAGATTAAAAATATTACCATGGCGCAGAGTTCAATCAAAGAAGCCACCATCAACAAGTGGATCAAAGATAATCCGGAGCTATTTTACGACCATGCAAGTGGATTAATTTACTGTTCCAAATGCGAAGCACATTTGAGTGCGACTCGTCAGAGTAACGTCAAAAGACATGTAGAAGGAGCAGTACATAAAGGCACGAAGAAAGAGCGCCACATTCCTTTAGAATTTTACTTCGACTTAATCGAATTTATGATTCTTTGTAACATACCGTGGTCCCAACTGAGCAACAACGCATTTAAAACATTTTTTCAAAAGTACATTTGTTGCAATTGCAAAAATATTACTCTACCTAGTGAATCCTTATTGAGAAAAGTTTACCTGGATCAGCTTTTTAAAATCAAAATACAAGAGATGCAAAGTAAGATTGTAGATAAAAAGCTATGGCTTTCAGTAGACGAAACTACGGATTTCTTAGGACGAGCTGTGGTACATTTGTTGGTGAGACCATTAGAACTTAGTAGGAACCATCGGCCTTACTTAGTGGCATGTAAAATGCTAGACACTGTAAATGGAACAACGATATCACAATTTGTTCAAGATTCTTTAAAAAATATGTGGGGAAGTTCATTTGAGAGCAAACTAGATAACGTTAGAATGTTATGTACAGACAGTGTGGCATACATGATATCAGCTGGTAGAATGTTAAAATCAACTTTTCCTAAAATGTTGCATTTCACATGTTTAGCCCATGCTCTAAATCTTGTTGCGGGGCAGATTAGAAAGGAGAATCCTAATGTCGATAGTTTAATTTCAAATTTGAAAAAAGTTTTTTTGAAGGCACCAAAAAGAATTAAAATCTTTAAAGAAATGTGTCCGGATTTACCTTTACCTCCTGCACCTGTAATTACCAGATGGGGTACTTGGCTTGATGCAGCATTTTATTACGCTAAGCATTTCGATGAAATTAAATCTGTATTGTCGGTGCTGAATGGTCAAGAGGCAAAATCAATAGAGAATAGTTTAAACATTTTTAATAATAACGACAACATTAAAGATGATTTGTCTCGTATTTACGAAAATTTTTCAATTATACCAACAGCTTTGACATCTCTTCAGAAATCCGATCTTTCTCTAATGGAATCATTTGAAATATTTGATGCAGTGAGATTAGCTTTGATATGGGCAAATTGCGAGAGCTTAAAAGATTAAATGGAAAAAGTCATGGATAGGAATCCTGATTTGGACATTATCAGAAATATAGCAGAAAAAATTTCTTCCTGCACTAATGATGACGAGGAGGAGGAATTGTATAAATTTGCTAACCTCACCTCAGTTGACGTAGAGCGATCTTTTTCAATGTACAAATGGATTTTAGACGTTCGGAGAAATTCATTGAAGCCAGAAAATATTGAAAAGCTAATGGTCATATATTTTAATTCTCACAAAAGTTATACAGAGTCGGAAGCGAACACTTCAAATTTTACTGGTAA
The DNA here is from genome assembly GCA_905475405.1 of Schrankia costaestrigalis. Taxonomy (NCBI): domain Eukaryota; kingdom Metazoa; phylum Arthropoda; class Insecta; order Lepidoptera; family Erebidae; genus Schrankia; species Schrankia costaestrigalis. The sequence continues at coordinate 7,043,858 of FR997843.1, read as the reverse complement.
TTAATCTGACAAGGAAAATGATTCCGATGGGCCGTTTGAATAAGGAAAACTTCCCGAAATAGGCTTATGAGAATTTGCTTAAGACTATTAATAATTTGTATTGTAAATTAATGTAAACTAATAAAAACTGTATGTTAATAAATTATCTTTGTTTTATTGGTCTAATTCTGAGGTTTTTATTATTATTTATTTGTTTGTTGGCCACACGGGATTGTCCATTAGAAATCCCGGGATTATTCATCAGAAATCCCGGGAAGGTCCACATTAATATCAACATTTCGATGCAAGTACATAAATAACTCTACCTAATTCCGACCTCTGGTTATTACACTTATTTCGATGTATGTTATTATTATTTTTAGATCAATTAGGAAAAAAATTGGCAGATTTGTTGATACAGTTCGAGATAAAAAAAAAAGTGCCACTATGTAGAAAGTAGATTTATATCTTCTACTAACAACTGGCTCGATAGTAATATTAAGTGGTTTGATGAAGAGACTTTTGACGCCTTTATAGACCCTTCACCTTCTACATCATTTTCGGTTTCTGAAAGCTACAAAACAGAGTTTGAGCAGTTAAGTGATCGACAGAAAAGGCGGCGAACAGAAGCTTTGCAGGCTTCGCCACCAGAACAAATCAGCTTCGTAGCGTCTCGTAATTTAAAAGATCCGAATTCGAAATATATTTTTGAGTTTATACAAAAATATCCACACCTGACTCAGAAAATAAGAACTTTTTGTGAAGATTTATTAAATGATAAGCCAAATTCAATATCTAATTTAGATGCTTTACAGCTGTATGTAAATGCCGATCTTAATAAACAAAAATACATTCAATTACGATCAATAGCAAATCAAATAGTACCAGACTTCTTTCCAAGTTACTATCAAATCCAGCATGCAAAACAGGAGTGCTATCCATCACGAGAAGCGATAACAGTGTCAGAGGTGCATGTTAAGATTGAATTGCAGAGTCTATTAGATAAAACTACGAGTAGATTAATAAATTTGGTCGATATAGATAGTAATGAAAAGCGAGATCTGACTCTGTTAGCTAAATGGGGATGTGATGGTGCTTCTGGCCAGTCTATGTACAAACAAACTTTTTCAGACCCTAATTTTAATGATTCATCACTTTTTACATGCAGTTTTGTGCCGATTAAATTGTACGAGGAAAGTTTAGGTATAGATGTTTGGAAAAACCCTGCTCCCTCTTCATCTAGATTTTGTCGCCCAATTTCATTAAGATTTGAAAAAGAAAATCAATCTCTTACGAGAACTTCTATAAATGAGATTAATCAGGAAATTGAAAACTTGCTACCATTTAAATGCAATAGCTTATCGGTTAATTATAAATTGTTTTTTACTATGGTTGACACAAAAATATGTAATGATGTAGCCGAAAACACATCGGCTATGAAATGCTACATATGCAAGGCTAATCCAAATATTATGAATGACCTTGTGTCAATAACATCTAGAGAGTCCAATCCTGATTATTATTGTTTTGGTCTTTCAACTCTTCATGCATGGATTCGATGCTTTGAATGTTTGCTTCACATTTCGTATAATATTCCGTTCGCTAGTTGGTCTGCACGGGGAGAAAATAAGATAGTGAGTGAAGCACGGAAGAGGGACATACAAACAAAATTTAGAAATAGATTAGGGCTTCTCATAGACATTGTAAAACAGGGAACAGGAAAGACAAATGATGGAAATACTGCACGCAAATTCTTTAGGAATTATAAAGTTAGTGCTGAGATAACTGGATTAGATTCAAGATTAATAAAAAGATTCTATGTCATTTTGCAAGTATTAGCTTCTAGTAGGATACAAATAAATACTGTTGAGTTTAAAAAATGTAGTCGTGAAACTGCTGAATTGTATGTATCATTATACGGTTGGTATTATATGCCTGTTACAGTACATACAATTTTAATACATGGAGCAGAAATTATAGAACACTTATCCATTGTACCAATAGGAATGTTATCGGAAGATGCGCAGGAGTCAAATCACAAAATAATTAGATACACTAGACTGCACCATACACGCAAGTTCTCCAGATTGATATGTAACTTAGATCTCATTAATACATTACTTTTACTTTCTGACCCGGTTTTGTCGTCAAAAAATAAAAGTACTGAAATACTTACTTTTTTGTCAGACGCAAAATCTTTAATATTGAGTAGTGATCATTCATTAAAATTCATTGATGATGTCGAAGATGAATAACTTATTAAAATATTTTAACTAAGATCGTCATCGTAATTCCTAGACATTTGGCAATTCATTTATCAGGCTATTTTTTATTGTTTTTGTTCTAAATTTGATAATATTGAGTTATTTTGTATTTATTTTATAAATATTAATGAAACTAGTATGCGATATATCTATTATTTCAAAATAAACGTCTTTAAAATATTGGTATATTTCAGAATTTTTTATTAGGTTGTCACATTTATTTTTAATATTTTTTTTTGTAAAAATTAAGAAGATTCCTCTTGATTCTCTCGACTTGATTTGGAGTTATCCTTAAATAATTGAAAGAGGTGACGATGTCCAACGGTTTCTATAGACTCGATCCACAGTGCGGCGTTGAAAATTGTGTTCTATTTCCAAGCGCCGAGGAACATAAGATTGCATTTGTTTTATTTCGACGCTTTTTTAACGCGCGTTAAAAAAGCGCTCGTGCGAATGGGGCCTAAGTGTGAAATTAATTCTAGTTTAGTAGTAAATCTTGCACGTCTAATCTTATGAACGAAATACGATCATGTTTTGTCCGAGGTGACGTGTAATACCTACATAAGATGACGGCACTCAGGTAGACCAACGACTCTTATGATGGCGCTTAGGGTCAATTTATACTGAGACTGAGTCGAATCGAAGCGTTAATCCAAAACTAAACAAAAAAAATTAACCCCTAAACTCCACAGCGTAACGTACACATTACTTCGGAGATTTTAAAAACCCCTGCCCCTGACAAACGCTGATTTCGCGCACAATCTTAGAAGTAATGTGTGCGTTATACTGTAGAGTTAAGGTTGGATTTGATGTTCAGTTTTGGATTGACGCTTGGATGCGCTTCGACTCTGCTGTAGTATAAATTGACCCTCAAACCGAACCTCATAACGACGCTTAGTCTGACACTAATGACGCTCAGGGTGAGGCTCGTGCCGACGCTCATAACGAAGTCCAGGGCGACGCACATGGCGAGGCTTAGAAGGTCGCTTAGGGTGACGCTCATGATAATGTTCAGGGTGAGGTAAAGGCGACGGCGACACTCAAGCCGACGTTTATGACAACGACGCGTAGCCTGACGCAAGGAACTTACACTCTCTGGAATGCTTACCCTAATTTACATGATGGTGGAGTGTGTCCGTCTCTAAATGAGTAACCAACATTTAACTTACAGTTGCAAGAGAGAGATGCAATCCCCCTTTGTCGTTGTCCTTGTTGGAGTATTTTTCCCTTTCATGTTAAATAAATAAATATAAACATTATGTTTTCAGTAGTAATGTACGATTTAATTTGTCTAAATTTGCTTTGTAAGCCTTCCAGTTGAAGTGTAAGTCCCTTGGCCTGACGCTAATGCTGACGTTTATACAAAGGCCCTTGCCGACCTGAGTGCGACGGACTAACCAACACTTAGGACGACACTTGTAAAAACCCAAAGGCCATTTTCATCATCATCATCATCATCATCCTTTACTTCTAGCTACGTGACAGCAGTAGATGAATACGAAGGCGGCTTAATGTTAACTCTAGACTCAACGCATCGTGTCCTACGTACTCAGACGGTGTTATCGTTTATCAAAGAAGTCGTACAAGCTGAAGGTGCCAACTGGAAGCGGGCGATAGCTGAACAGCTTGTCGGTTGTTCTGTTATGACTACGTATAATAAGAAATTATTTAGGTTCGTATTTATTTTGTTAGATTGTTGCATGTTTTTTCAGGTTTATAGTTCATCATCATTATAAGAGCTTGTATTGTCCTGCTACAAAGATGGTCTCTCTGTATAGACGTGAATCTTGGACAACTAATACCTTGCTGGTTAGATGGTAGATTTAATGATAAATTTGGTTTCTAAAAAAAAAACGGAATGTGAATTTTAACTTATTTGGTTTTTCAAACCCCCCGATGGTTAGTGGTTATCGCTGTCAATGGGCGTCAGCAATACTAGATCACACCAAAGTCTCTGCCTACACTAGATACTAGCTGTTAAACCGCATAGCTCTGTAATTAATAAAAATTACCTAGCCCATATGCTAATCATCCTAAAATTTAGTAAAAAAATTCACATTTTTGGACTACTAACACAAGTTTAAGGCGGGAACAGTATTGGTAGTGACCTAGATAATTTCTGGCTTACGAGTGCTACTATAATTGTTTTAAATTTATCAACAAAATTATTGACGACCTCTGAGGTGTAGTGGTTATATGACATGACTGCTAAGCAGAGGTCTCGGGTTCGATTCCCGCTCAATGCAAATATTTGTGTGCATGAACATGATTATTTGCATTGGTCTGAGTGTTTCTATGTATATGTCACAGTCAAAACTCATTGCCGGTCACAACCCTTTTTAACTGCATAAAACAGTCAATAGTGGTTTTGACCGACGTGCTTAGTCAAAACCCTTATTGACTGTTTTTTGCAGTCAAAAGTGGTTTTGACCATCGATGTTAGTCAAAACTCATTGAAAATTGATCTTTAATACATATTAAGGTAAAAGTCCGAAACAGTTGGTTAGGTTAGGTTAGTATGGTGACCAAAGGACGCACGAGGCCAGCGAGCGAAGCGAGCGTGCCGCGGTAGCGGCCGGCGAGTGCTAGAAAATTTTTTTTAAATGTAAAACTAGAATATAGTATTATTATATTCTAGCACTCGCCGGTTTTGACCAAGCACGTCGGTCAAAACCACTATTGACTGATTTTTTCGGTCAAAAGTGGTTTTGACCGGTTATGAGTTTTGACTATAACATATGTATGTATTTACAAAAAAAAAAGGATATAAGTACTAATATACGTTGTTCTGTTACCTATAACACAAGCAGGTTAAGCCTAGCTTACTTTGGGAACAGGTGGCGCTGTGTAGAGATGTCCGTGAATATTTATTATTATTGTATATTTTACAGAATAGACAGTGTTGACGACAGTATGACTCCTAAATCTACATTTGAGAGGCTTGAAGGTGGCAAACCAGTCAAAATAAGTTTTGTGGATTATTATAAAAAAAGTTATGGTATTGATATAAAGGATTGGGACCAGCCATTACTCATATCAAGGTAAATAGTGAAACTTATTCTGTTTTTCTATTAAAATTTTCCTATTAAAATACACTTATCCACTGAATAGAAAAAATGAAATAATGAACCCACTTACACATGTAGACCGGTAGCACTGTGCTTTTTTGAGATGATAAGTTTCAAAAATTCTGAAGTTTTTAATTTTTTGCATGTGTATACAGGTATACTTAAGAAACGTAATTCTGCATTTTGTGTCATTTCTATTCACGACACTTTCCGCGATTCAGTTTTTTGTAGCTGATAATTTTAATTTACTATATATAATTGACAAAATAAATTTAAAGTTTAAAATTGTTGTGGTATCACGTCTAGGATAGCCTACAGTGTATACTGACCTAGTTTGTGTCATCTTTGTCCACGGAGAACTTACTTATGAACAATAATGTTAAAACGGGGCAAAAAAAAATTTGAGTTTTATAAATATATATTTTTTATCTCAGGGCACTTAGATATGACCGCTGTATAAAATTGTGTCAAATTAAACCACGGAATTTTAAAGTATTTAACTATTTTGTTGTTTACGCCTACCAACGCTTCAGAAAAAATATTTAAGTTTTTAGAATTTACATATTCAATATACGATGGAATTTTTTGTCAAAACTGATAAAGCCATTTCATGGTCGGGTATATCTACACGTCGTGCTACCCCGCCCGCACGCCCGCTGTCTTCCCCGCGCTGGCCCTTTCATGTATATTTTCTTATTTTTCCTCAAATAATAAAATTCCGTGAATGAAAATGACACAGATTATTAATAGTCTTTTATTGCAATATAATGATAAAAAAGACGTAACTTTAAATTTCTTTTGTAGCTTTAACATGGCATTATTACATTATTTGTTAAGAAAATACAATATCTTTATAAATCCTGGATTAATTCGACACAAAATTGTTTGAACAATAGATAATAGTGTACTGAAACAATTGCGATCTATATTTCAAACTCTAATATTTTTTTCACGTAGTTGTACGAATTGTTAGGTACTGGTTTATTGTCACGATTTCCGTGGATTAAACTGACACAAAATGCCTATGTACACTCAAGGAATTTAATTGTTTAGCAATTTGCTTAATTTTGAAATCGGTCAGGTTACTATTTACCGACTACAGACGACGGATGACGAACCCCGACGTCTTGGGAGTCGTAAAATTAATTAGACAAGGTATATATACCTAGCCTTGTCTATCTATGACAGACAGGTATTTTGTGTTAAAATAAAATTCTTCAATTTTATATTGTTGACAGACCAAAGTTAAGTCAAACTAAACTAGACCTTATCTACCATCTCCATCAAACAGTATCCTTAGTCCGAGTTTGTGTCACTATTAACAATAAAGTATATCGAGTAGCATTCGCTGTTCTGATTGGTTCAATGCATTGTATTGATAATACTGTCAAAATTTTATTTTTTACTCTTTGGACAGAATGGTGGAAGTTTGTAAACAAAGAAGTTTGAAGTGCAATTCATACTTATTGGTTATATTTTATATTATGTCAATTTTGAGGTGTAATATCTTTTAAATTAGCTAGGATTATTTTGGTATATAATACGACTAAATTACGTAGGTTGTGTACCTGCTAAACAATTAAATTCCTTGACCGTACATCAGTTACTACTTCAAGATTACGAAGAATCTAAAATTATAACTCTAATTTTCTTTCGTTCAGTACTGATCGAAAGGACTAAAGTTCAACAAATTTAAAATATACAGTATGACGTTTCATATTGTTCAAACTGAAACAACTTTGTTCATGCGTACATTATTCAGTTTCGAAAACCTTTTTCGTAAAACCATGAATTTAGTAAGTTTTTATTATTGTATCTAAAAATGTACAATTCTTAATATATAAATTTAATTTAAAAATTTCAAACAAAGCAAAATAACACATATTTACAATGTAAATAATATCTAATAGTTCTATTCTTGACCTCATTGCAAAGTCACGTAGTTAGGTCACTGCTCGTAGTGTTGCGACTCTTCGGATACACTTGTATGCAAAAAAATCGTTTACATATACGAAAAATCGTTATTATCGTTAGACACGTAACTAACTATTACTTATAACTATTACTCGACGTGGTCAAAGGTAACGGGAGGCAACTTATTAAGGTCTTAGTAGTGAATAAAAAAAAATCCTAAACATTACTTTTATTTAATTAATTATAATTAAAATAAAAGTAATGTTTAGAATTTTTTTTTATTCTCTAAAAGTACTAGATCTAATACCTACTACTGTTTATTTATTACGACCTAAATATAAAGGTAAACAACTATGGGGTCGTGTCAACCACAGACTAAAGACTTTAGTATTTGACCTTTGAGAAATGTATAGGAATCAAGGACAAAATTCTAGAATCTACAAATTATGTCTAATGGTGAAATTAATTTATATCTGTGAAATTTGACGTTGGAAAAATTACATTTATTTAAAATTTAAGAAAGATAGTAGTTAAATCAAAGTAATTTACGTGTTTTCTATTGCATAAACGCTTAATGCTATTTTCCAGAAATTTTCATCCATATCAAATTAATGTAAAAACTATAGAATTTGCAATATGTGGTGTTTTTTACAAAGTTAATCAAGTAAGGATCAATACCTTTTACTAATAATGAGATTAATTTTATTATTAAAGTGTCTTAAAAATCGGATATTATAGTAATCGATCTCTTAAATTTCGGATATTATAGTAACCGATTTTTTTATCCCAGCCTTATTATTCAATTTGTCAAAACTGTCATACCGTACCTATTAGATTTGTTGAACTGTAATACCTAAATTTCTGCCTATGTGGGTACCTGGGGTGACACAAAATGACATATTATGTTGGGTAGGTGGTCTAGCAACTATATGCAAGAAATAAAGAACTTTAGAATTTTTGGAACCTGAAAACCTAGCACTACCGGAGTAATAGTAAATTAGATATTGACAGATCAATGGTTAAAATATTTTTTTTTCTATTGCTGTAATTCTTTTAAATAGTATTCTTATAACTTTATAACTGTAAAGACTGATGATTAAAAACGATACTAAAGCGAGTAACATAATTTTGAAACGGCTTAAAATATAACACCTTAACTGCTTGTAAATTAACACATACAAGAAATATCAAATACTCATTAATCACATTTATTTCCAGAGACACAAAACGCCTGCCCGGCTCTGAGAAACCCACAGACTTTATGATCTGCTTAGTTCCTGAACTGTGTCAATTGACGGGTCTTACTGACAATCAACGTTCTAATTTCAAACTGATGAAAGATGTTGCTACATATACTAGGATAACGCCGAACCAACGACATTCTGCGTTTATGAAGGTAAGATAATGCTTTTGATATTTTTTACATTTAATACCGTATTTTTTTACAATAGAAGTCGACATGATTACCGACATTTACCTGATACCGATAATAATAATGTAAGTAAACTTTTTAATTTTCTTTGATAATTTAGTATACTATAAGATAAGACCTGATCTTAGCATTCCATGGATTCTCCGTGCGGGTGCCGGGTCCATCGCGTGATAGAGGACGGAACACTGACGTAACAGCGTCTGGGACTTACGACCCAGATGTAGGTTTAAGCAGGCCCCCTTACAACGCGTTAGCGGTCACCTTCACTGTCTGCTATGTTCCGTCCTCTACCTATCCAAATTTGGTATGAACCTAACAATGCCGTTTTGGACATTCGTGATAGTAGAGAGCTTACTGAAGTTCTCGGCAGTCCTAGTTCTTTTAATAAGCTGTAGAGGGATGTAGCTGGAGTACCCCTCGCACCTATTTCCACGGCATATAGAGTAACCTTGTAGCCATTTCTGGTTATCTCATTTGTCAAGTCAAAGTATTTGTTTGTCTTAATTGCGTGGTCTTTCGGGATGTTAGTTTCCCACGGTACCGTGAGCTGTAGTTTAATCGGATACACGAAATGGTGTGATACACGAATTATCCCACATTTTAATTATACAACATCGCGTCTAGACTAATAAAAAAATGTATTCTTTCCAGTATATAAAAACAGTTCTCAGCAACGAAACAGCAAAAGCTCGTTTATCCGGTTGGGGATTAAGTATAGCACCAGAGACAGTAGAGCTAAGTGCTCGTACTTTGCAACCAGAAGCACTATACTTTGGCAATAATATCAAAGTGCCGGGCAACGCAAAGGCCGAGTGGAATAATGAAGTAACTAAAAATGCTGTAATGCAAGCTGTTGATATAGTTAAATGGGTGTTGCTACATACTGATAAAGATAGACCTGTTGCTAGGGTAAGTAAAATATAATCAGCATCATATTTATATCAGCCAATTGACAATATTATAATTATTTACATATTTACCCCCTTACTCATAAACGCCTCTTAAATTTAATCACTGTTTAGCGAGAATTATAGAGTAGTCCCTATAATTTGTAATCGATAAGAGTCCCAATCCAGCATTGGTATTTTATAGGTTATTAATTAGATATTTTTTTATTTATAGGAGTTCCAGGAAACACTAAAACGCTGCTGTAACCCCATGGGTATACAGGTAGCCCCACCAGAAGTGATAAGACTGCCAAACGATAGAACAGATACATATGTGATGACTTTAAAGAAAGTTATAACTTCTGGCTTACAGCTAGTGGTCGCCATTTGTCCTACGGCTAGAGACGATAGATATGGTGCTATTAAGAAAATTTGTTGTGCTGATAATCCTGTTCCGTCACAGGTCGGTATTAAATATTATTGTATTAGCTTATCTGGTTTAAGTAGGTAAAGTCCTTTACCAAATTTACTGTAATTAGTACAATTATATGGCCATGAGTTTAATTTTTATAAATTATAACTATGTGGATCTAGTATAAAACAAATGAGATTAACTAAAAAAATACTTTCTGCAACAAATCTACTCTCTTTATTAAATTACTAGCGGCCTGTCCCGGCTTTGCACAGGCATATTTATTACACTTTAATCTTAATTTAAGTAAGGACCCTCATTTAAAAAAAAATGAATTATAACCTATGTAATTAAGGAAAGTTGTAGCTTTCTAACAGTGAAAGAATTATTCAAATCTATTCAGTATTTTCGAAACCTATTCCATTCAAACAAACAAACAAAAATTAGTTATTATGAGATAGACAATCAAAACAGATGGAGACAAAATAGATAGTTTGTACCATTTTTGTATAGCTTGTAAGGTATTTTGTGAGTCTAAATAAATAAATAAATCATGGTATTGATATTTTTATATAAAATTACTATATGTTCTATGTCATCATAACAATGATTAAAATTGCCTTTGTGCTAAAAATGACCAACGGTTGGTGCCGTTATTGTAATTTTTAGTGTAATTATAGATGTATTAGTCTAACCACAATATTTATAATTAGCTGTGTACACAACATTTACTTTTCAAGCTAGTCAATCAAAACAGACGAAGAGAAAATATATTGTTAGTTTGTACCATTTTTGTACAGCTTGTAATTTTTTTTTGTGAGTCCAAATAAATAAATAAATCATGTTATTCATATTTTAAATAAAATTACTATAGTTCTATGTTATCATAACAATTATTAAAAATGCCTTTGTGCTAAAAATAACCAAGGTTGGCGCCGTTATTATAATTTTTAATGTAATTTATTTCAGGTAATAAATGCCCGTACACTAATGAATCAAGCCAAAGTGAGAGCTATAACACAGAAGATTCTGTTACAAATGAATTGTAAGCTAGGAGGAACACTTTGGAATATTTATATTCCATATAAGTCTGCAATGGTCATAGGAATAGATGCTCATCATGATGCTACTAGAAAGAAACAGAGTGTTTGTGGTATGTATGTTTGTATTTGTTTAAAACTGGATAACTGTTATTAATGATTAAGATGAAGTGTAACTGCATCCGTGTGGCTTAGCGGTCGTATATGCAGTTGGCGTGCATGGGGTCGCGTGTTCAAATCCCGCGGGTGTGAACCACATTATTATTTTAAGTCATTGAATTTCATTTTAAGTTAACCACATACCATAAATCATTTAACGACGCGTCGTTATTACTCTTCGTTTTATTTTTCACCTGGAAAAACTACCGAAAAAATGAAAAACAAATAATTATTATAAACAATTTTTAATATATCCTGATCCTGGTATTTTATGTTACTGTTTTTTTCTTTGTGGAAATAATAAGCCCTTGCTTGTTTTTTACAGGTTTTGTAGCATCATACAATCAAACAATGACACATTGGTATTCGCGCGCCGTGTTCCAAGAACGTGGTCAAGAAATATCGGACAGTCTTAAGGCGTGTCTAGTTGACGCACTTAAACATTACCTCAGGACTAATGGTAGATTGCCAGATAGGATTATCATTTATAGGTAAGTTTTTATCTTGTAAATATATTGTCGTAAATACTTAATTATGACATTTGTATAGAAGACACATTGTGTCTTTTGTTCTCTGCCAACGTTCGAATATGGCTTTTTACAGAAATGTTAAATATAGGTATAAAGAATTTTCCTACTTTTTCTACTGAAGTTTTTATTTAGTACTTGGCTTAACTGCAGGTGTTCTATTATTCTGCTGCCTATTAATATAATATAATATCAAATTTATGGTAAAGTAGTTGTGTATGCCTCTGCCTAGTACGTCATGCAAGATCATTATTTATGTGATCTACAAATTGTTCTCTTGAGTCTGGATTTACTTTATGTCCTTTAATTTCACCTGTGTAAAAGTCGGCGCGATATAAGGCTTAATACAGTCGTATGCAAGGATTGTCTTTATAAAAATAATGCTGATTCTAATATTTTCCTATGGCAGGGATGGCGTAGGCGACGGGCAGCTAAAACTCCTCAAAGAATACGAAATACCTCAACTCCAAATTACATTCTCAGTACTTGGTAATGAATATAAGCCTTCTCTTACATACATAGTTGTACAAAAACGTATTAATACAAGGATATTCATGAAAAATCATGGTGATATGGAGAACCCGTTCCCAGGAACCGTCATGGATCATACTATTACTAGACGTGATTGGTGAGTACATTATTTTGGTTGTCTGTCTTAGAATATCGTGCATGCCTTTACTATGCGTTTCAACTAAGAATAGGACTGTCTAAGCGCCATCTTGTTCCGCATTTCTAACGAACTTCATGAATGTTAAGTAAGGTAGGAAAAAAACAAACACAAAATTTTATTAATTTTTACTTCAATATGTTATATAATTTTTTACATAAATTAAATTTTAATTGAAATCCAATTCTTCAAAAAAAAAAACGGCAAGATTTTTAATAAAACCGGTTTTTTTTGTAAGGTTTTTTAGGTTATTGTTTCAATGTAACAAACAAATAAAACAGTAAAAAACGAAGAAACATTTTTTTCGTTGAATAAAACAATCTGTTTCTTACGCAATTTTCAACATTAAAAATTTAATTTTTTGTCGGTCGTACTAAAATGACAGTTGCCACATGAAGTTGTAGCAAGTGCGATCCTATTCTTATTTGAAACGCATAGTAGGCAAATTATTTATTGCGCGTTGCTTTCTTTACCATCCTGTACTAAACAGACTATCGAGTATTTTTGGAGTTGCATTCTTTTGCATCTTGATGAGTTTCTTTGCTCACATCCTATCACAGCTCGAGTATTTTTTGGTTATCACCGAAACTCTCCTTGTGGTGACAAAGTAAGAATATCATTCTGCTATCTCATTCCTTTGGTTTCGTAAAATCTGATTATAGGAAATTTCTAACGCGTGGAAATACTTAATTTTAAACTATATATACGTCTAGCGTGGTAAAGTAGGTCAAGTTTTCAATCTGTCACTTGAGTAGGCTCGCTCTTGTAGATAAATAAATGTGCTGTTATAACAACCAAAACTAAAACATTTTTCTAAATGTCTTCTAATTCTCCTAAACCCAACTCTTTATAAGATTAGACCCTGTTTTAAAAAACTTTCTTAATAATAATTTTATCTAATTTGAAACTTATCTTATTTACAGGTACGATTTCCTAATAGTATCACAGAAAGTTAACCAAGGTACAGTAACTCCTACCCACTACGTAGTAGTACACGACGACAGCGATATGACACCAGATCAATGCCAGAGATTCACATATAAACTATGTCACTTATACTACAACTGGCCAGGCACCGTTCGAGTACCCGCACCTTGCCAATATGCCCATAAGTTGGCATATCTTGTTGGTCAAAGCATTCACCAACAACCTTCAGAATCTCTTGCAGACAAATTGTTTTTCTTATAAGTATTATTTTTTTTGTTATAAAATGATGACAAAATTGACTCAATGATTTGCCTTTTCCTTTGAAATATATTTACATATTATACTAGCTTCTTATATACTTTGACAAAAAATAAGTAAAAGGACCATTTGATAAAGTTTTTGTTTCTAATATCTAGACTGTAGGATATGAATACGCTAAATAACATGCCTTGCCTTTTAACATTAATTTTATTAAAAATGCATATAAACAATTTGTGTCAATTTTGTCATGTTTGATTAATACGAACATTTTTATGTGAACAATATATTGGAGACTGAACTCCTTCGTTTATTTACTATAACATATATTCGTAAATCAGTGAATTATGTTATTTTTTGTTGATTTAACTAAATAAGAATTAAGAACTGATTTTATTGATTGAATACTAAATTTACTGTAAAAAAATGTAAATTAGTAAGTTTACATTTCACTTATTAAATTTATTACAAAGATTGACCTATTGATATATTGTTCCATATTTGTCTTACGTACTATAGTTTTAAGAAATACGAGCTGTGTATTACCTATATTATATTTAAAGTACTTATATAAAAACATTATTTTATAAAATGTTAAATTGTATTAGAAATTGTGATGATTCTTTTGGCATGGTCGACTCGATATATTATCATCATATTAGCCAGTTCACGTCAAATGTTGGACATGGTTCTCTATTTTCTATCTCTATATCTATCTATCTAAGGTGTCATAACATTTTGTGTCCGAATCATCATGTGTCCGAATGGGAGCTAGCCCTAAAGTCATGTCTTATAATATCACTTGTCCGAAAACCTAAATCCCTAAACATAACATGACCTAATTTTTTTTGCTATAACCATCACAATCTATAATATTTAAAAAACATAAATACTATATTCTAGTTTTACATAAAAAAAATGTTTCTGGCACTCGCCGGTCGCTGCCGCGGCACGCTCGCTACGCTCGCTCGGCTCGTTCGCGTTGTGGTCACCATACTAACCTAACCTAACCAACTGTTTCTGACTTTTGCCCTAATATTTTATTTTAGAACATGTGACTTTATAGCAAAAAAAATAGGATATGTAATAATTATAGTACCCCATTTTATGACACACAAGTATTATAGGTAAAACATTATAGAAAGTGATCATTATGGTAAACTTGTTTGGGATTATGATTTTCGGACGATCGATATTCGGAGAAGAAAGGGACATAGGCCTCCTCCAAACATTGCCCTCTTGTGCAGTCCTGTGGCTCCCTCATCCGTCGGTTTTCCGCCGTCCTAACCGCCCGTCCGCCATTCCACCGTGTGAGGGGTCTCCCCACCCTGCACTTTCCGGTGCGCGGTCGCCATTCTAGAACCTTTCTGCCCCAACGATTGTCAGTTCTCCGCGCTGCTATGTCCTGCCCACCGCCACTGTAGCCGGAAAAACCTGAGCGCTATGTCGGTCACTTTGGTTCTCCTGTGAATTTCCTTAGGCATATTTCACTGTTTACCGGCCATGCTAAAGGAATTCATTAAAAAACTTCCTTTTTATACATTTAAAGATTACTTAGTTTTAAGTATATAATTTTAAGTCAAATTAATTAGTATTCATAACTTTCGTAAGTTTGTTTTTTTATTTTAGTACATTAGGTACTTTTTTTATTTCATTTTTGTTGTCTTTTTTGTTTTAATTAAAATATTATAAAATATAAATTGTCGATTTAGTTTGTTAACTCTATATCTGTATGTATACTACACATAGCTATACATCAAACTATAGAAAATACGTTATCATGTGAGTTCTACAAAAAGCGATGGAAAAATTACATAAGAATAGAAGACCCAAGATAAATATAAGAGCAAGATAGATATAGAGAAATGATATGACTTTAAGACTCAGATGATAATGTGATATCTATAGCAAATACCGTAATCCTTTTTAATAAGACATACATTATTCACATATTAAAATAAAAATGTTTAATGTTTAGTAAAGAAACTAAATAGTTAATAATTTTTGAAGTTTTAATTAGATCTTAGTATCGTAATAGAGTACAACTTAATCATAGTAATGTTATAAGCCACAGGCTTTATTCTGAACACTATATGGTAGTTAGTTATAGTAATTTTTTATTAAGATAATATTTTGGGCTCTGTTTTGTTAGCTAAAAGAGTAATTATAATGAGCATAACTGTGATATTGGTTCGAATATAACAGTGGTTTAATTAAAAATATTTTACCTATAGAGTTAGGTTTGATATTACATATCAAAATTAATTAGAAATCTACTTATAATTTTGATATTATGGCAAGAAGTAGAACTATTAATCATAGGCGTCTGGGGACTTTACTGGTGTCTAGGAGAAGAATTAAGTTCAAAATTCGGCCTCAAGCATCAAATCTTTTTGCTTTAATTAATTTGCTAATGATTTTGATGCCTACATGTTATGTTCATTAAATACTCATTGATTCAATTTCATTAATTAGTTTTGTTTACTTTCGATCATCATTATTATTAGTCATTCGAAAACTATCCCACCTGCTTTCTGACAAAAAGTTTATAACTTTACTCGAGGCACATTATATTTAATATCAAAACTCATAAATCCTTTAATTGTTATTAAAAAACCATGCTCGTTTAAATAAATCGAGATATGGACAACTAAATAAAATGAGTAAGTAATTAATTAGTTTCATACGGTAGTAGAATCTTAATGAAATATATCGACCGAGCAATGGCGATAAGTCCCGTCTTCCACGAGCGGCTAGAGATGCTACATTACACTATTGTATGTATGCAGAATACGACACTATTTATTGCTAATCAATACTGTCGTATTTTTGTAGTAAAGACATTTTTTAAAAGTAAGGTTTTAACATTTCAGATTAGCATTTTCTCTACCTGCTGCGGTGTTTCCTGAACGCTATGACTTGTCTTTCTTTAAACGAGGTTTAAAGTGAACATTAGTTCCAAAGTAGGCAGCAGCCTGACATTATATCATTTAAGAGTCGACTTTGTAAGAAATTAATCAAATACGAAGTCGTAGTATAAGAGTTTGTAGTATAAATGACGTCAAAAAAGATAGAACGAAAGTTGTATTAATTTTGAATTAAGTATTTTTGAGTTTGACTTTTTGCAAAGTTGACATTCTAAGATGTTGACGTTATAAGAAATGTGCTTTTTTTGTAAGGTTGACATTATAAGAAGTTGACATAATGATTTGAATCAAATTAAAAGCAAAGTTTTGAATCTTCTTACCCAAGTAAGTAGATTCAAAACTTTGCTGATATTACGCCCTGGGCATTTTAAATTCTTGTAAAAAGGCGGTTAAAAGCGTTCACATTACTTTATTATCATATTAGCGACCATTTATTTGATCTTTTGCGAATCCTAAAAGAAAGTGTGTTAATAATGTCGAAATAAAAGGTTCTTTATATGGCCCACATCGATAGGTGCTACCGTATATTAGAAATATATAATTTACTCTTTAGCCTTAGCCCTTTCTTTAAGTATTTATTAAACAACCTTAAGGACAATCCATATAGCCATACTTATTTCCCAAAGTGGATTATTATTTAGGAATATACCGTTTAGGTATAAGTTTTGTTACTTTAAAAAAAAAAAAAATAAGTCTACGTCTAATGTCACGCGCGCTGTTGTGTCATTGTCATGTCCTAAATAATTTATCTAAGTGATCATCGGTGCCCCAAAAGCATTTTGTGCCATATTTGGGACATCACTATATGTCCCAAATATAGCACAAAATGAAACCCAAAATAATTAACATTGAATCTTTAGTTTTTTTCTGCTGAATTTGTGATCGTATTTTTATAATAGTAATTGGATAACTTCAAATTGCTTATAATTTGGAGCCACAATCAAAGTACAAGTTTAATTTTAATCAAAATGATTGACCTTCACTGTATCTTGTAGTGTCAAAAGTCACTTCTACACGTGATTTTCTACTTCTAACATAAAGTTAGAAGAACGATTGTAAAAAAAAACTACAGTCATCAATTTAGTGAACCTGAAGGCTAATTTATTCTCGTAAATATAATAATATATTACTTAATAACTTCGTATCAATTATATTCAAGACTAGCTAACCCGTGCCTACTTTGTTGGGCAGCGAAAAAAACGCGTGTCTTTTTTAAACATATTTCATTACTGCTCCGCTCCTATTAGTTATAGCGTGATGTTATAATAATAGAGCCTATGACAATCCCCGATAAATGGACTATTTAACACAGAAAGTATTTTTAAAATCGCTCCAGTAGATCCAGATATTACCCCCTACAACGTCACAAACTTTACCGCTTTATAATATTAGTATAGATTATTATAATAACGAGAATTTGGCTCCTAAGATAAAACGGTACTTTGATTATTGTAAATACTGTAAACTAAACTTAAAGGTATGCAGACCGCAAAAGACAATGTTTGGTCTCTCTGCTTGAGCGAATCAGAAATAAAGAGGTTTAGGAAAACCAAGATATGGTAAAAAGAAGCCCTTTTCTATAAGAACTATGTATTGATTTAAAAATACTTGTCTATTTAAAATAGTCAAACTTAAGACTGGGATATGTTTAATTAATTTAACTACCTCAACATCAAATTAATAAAGAAATATTACCACCATTTTAATTAACATGTAATCAATAACATTGTAGATTTAATGTACATTTTGCAATTGTTATTAAGTACACACAGCAACTAATCAAGCTAGACACTCATGTACCTTAATACCTTGAAATAAGACAATTTCAAATGAAAATGTTTAACTTGATGTGTTGCTGTGTGTACATATTAAGCACATAATTGTACTTTATTATTTCTTTTTAAAAGTGCTACTGAAGTGAAATAGGCAGGTATTCTGCTAATTTTGCTATTGAAAAAAAACAGAATATCTTTTTCTGTGTATGTTGGTGGACAAAAATGGCCATCAAGAAATAACTTTGATTTGTTTAATATCTATGAAAAATCAATATACCCTTTAGTTGTACTAAAGGGCGATATTTAAATTTGTTACGTGAAAAGTGATTTTGTTTTAGATGTATAAGTTAGTTATTAAGAAACTGGAAAATTGACAAACTTTATTTTAAATACAAACCTTTTTGATATCATACTTTGTCCTATTTTTAATACCTTTTTCTGTTGTTTTTAATAATTTTCAGTTGGCAAACATTTTTTTTAATCCTTTTTAAGTATAGATTTACCGTGCCCACTTCGTTGGACGGCGATAAAAACGCGTCCCTTTTTTTAACATATTTCATTACTGCTACACTTCTATTAATCATAGCGTGATAATATATAGCCTACGACACTCCCACTCCCCGATAAATGGACTATTCAACACAGAAAGAATTTTTAAAATCGTTTTAGTAGATCCAGAGATTACCCTCTACAACGTCACAAACACACAAACATTACCTCTTGATAATATTAGTATAGATAACATCGGTTTGTGGCCAATCTGGTGCTAAAAGCTGTTCATGCTGTCCTTAGGCTTCTCACGTGGCTTTGACTCTGACGATACACGACAGCTGAGAAATGAATTTTGACATGCCCTTCGAAGCACGTAAGATACTCATGTAATACCACGGAGCGATCACCCGTCTATGAAATAACCTCGCCGATGTTGCTTACCAGCATTATTAAGTCTGTTGCATTTATAATTGCAACTGACTTAGAGCGTCTCAACATCTAATAAAGAATTTCAGATAGCGCTAAAGGTCTGGGTATAGCCATTTATTTGGAGTTTGTACAACATTGTGCAAAAAGTTTAAAATAAAAATAAAATAAATGAGACGATATTTTCGTAAATAAGCTTTCTGTTACTAGAAAATAGTAGTTCCCTTAATCAACGTATCACTTTTTAATAAACAGATAGGGTAAGTTGTCCAACAATGAACCATGTAAAATTTGAAGGCGCATAACTCTCTCGTTTAAGCTTCGAAATGATTCAAATTTTGTACAAAGATAGGTAATTTATCTAGCTTTAAAAGAGCATTGACAAATTTTCAATATTATTTATACTTTTAAAAATAAAAACATAAATATAAAAATAAATATTTGGATCAATGTGTACTCTAGGGTGTGCACATTGAACCGGGTTAATTTTAACATTGAACCACTTAATTATGAAAAAGAAATGTTATCAATAATTAATTAAGGTAAAAGTAAAACGTCCATTTCTTATGTAATTAGTCTTGACTTGTAATAGAGTAGTCTTTAAATCATAATTTAGTATATACTTCTTGTTAGCAAGATCATCTTTACGTGTGTGTAAATACTGTGCTACATAGCGGCGCAAAGTAGGATATAATGCAGCTTTTCTGATGATTACACCTTCTCTATTTAATTTGAAAGCTCTTAACATATTGGAAGCAGTGTGGCCCCCTTTTTTCTTTGACTTAATTTCATCATCATCATAAATATCAGCCTATAGACTATTATTCTGCTGGACATAGGCCTCCTCCAAACGTTTCCACCCTGCGCGGTCTTATGCCTCCCTCTTCCATCGGCTTCCCGCCCTCCTAACCAGGTCGTCGGTCCATTGTGTAAGGGGCTCCCCACCCTGACTTCCCTATTCTGACTTACTTTATTCCGTGCCATTCTGTAACAGATAGAAATATTGACCAAAGGAAGTAAATAAAGTAATATTAATAATGATAATATGAACAGCTAGGTAAAAGAATATTATGTAGTTTGAAAGTTTCAATACATTATCTAACAACACTAGCAAAATGAACCACGTTTTGTTTAATGTGTACGCCAAGGCAATTCTTGGGGTACACAATCCGTGATTCATTGAGTACCACCTCAACATGGTTCAATGTGAGACATAGCACCTTTTTATAACTAACCTTAAAAATTTAAACTGAAAGAAATATAATTATGAAATAAATTACAGTGCATAGATAAGCTAAATAACTATATAATTCGGTGTAGAAATAAAATAGTCGATATTTCTTAAAGGAAAAATGCTAAAAAAGATAGTAAAATTTATTTAAAACTTACTTTTGTGACAGTTTTTTAAAAAAAGGTTCGCATACATACACCTCTCGCGCGATCTGCTCGCTAACTACTGAGCGGAAGAGACACGTCTGTACCTATCTTTTGCACAAATTAACACGATCTGGCCACGTCGAATTTTGGAAATATAGCGCTGGTTAAGTGTAGCTGCATGGTTCATTGTGAGACAGTCGACCCTACTGCTAAGACCTTGTTGAGCGAAAATGGAAAACGAAATGAAAATTGCCATAACATGAGGCCAGGATGATGCTCTACGAAGTCGATATTGGCCGATTGTCTCTTTACAAAAGTAGGGTGATGCTACCAATTATCTGCACTTTAAGAGTTAGTCTTACTTTAATATCGTTTATCATTAGTGATTATACTGATAAGATAACGCCTTTAACTATTATACATTATTAAATAAGTAATTGATTTTTACTATAAAAAAATTTATTTATGCATACACATTTTATTTAGATGAGTTTGACTAAATAATTACCCTAACACCAATTATTGGCACCATCATCACCAATTACTAGCATCGACCGAGCCAATTATCAGCACCTTAAAATTAGACATAAAATTAGGTAGATAAATGAAATAATCCAATGCTTATAGCAAAATCTCTTTTATTTATACCTAGCCTAACAACCGAAGTTTCAGAAAAAAAAATCATAAAATTAAAAAAATCCAAAAAATAATAGACATTCTTTTGATCATAATATCAACACTATGAAAATAACTAGCAATGTTAGTTTCAGCACCATGCCAGGATATGAAATCCGAAATCATAGAGTACTTTTTCCAATAATATTGAGTTCTAGGCATAAAATAATCACGCTTTACAATAAAAAATATGGATTAACAATTTTACATACCACTTTGTCATGTAACAGTACCAGTGCCGATAATTAGCAATTCGCAAAAAAAATTACCCTAGATGTCAGCACCTCATTTATAAACATAAAATCAAGATAACGTTCATTTCCATTGTCAGATAAGCCTTATAAAACATTTTATACCTAAATAAAACCAAAAGGTTCAGTAAAAAAATATCTAAAAGATCTAAAATAAAAAAAACTTACTTAGCTACTATCATAAGAAACTGTCAAAACAAAGTAATTTGAAGGACATGTTCCCGCGTTTATAAAAAAAATCGCTTTTTTTAAATCGAAGAATTAGTTTATAGGCTAGAATTAGTTATTAGGCCCAGTTTATACTGCCAAAAGGATCTTATTTTTCATTTCTTTAAACGGAATCCCAAATTAATTAATGGTAAGCTTATAATTTGAGTTTTTGTTGGGGGTGCTAATAATCTGGTGCAGTGCCAAGATTTGGACCCTTGCCCCTAGATGTGCAATATTTATACGGCCGGGTACTGTACATAGTTTCGCCATCCCAACTCATCCCGTGGCGTAAATTTGCTAATGCAAACTTAGGAAAATTAAACTGTTATTATTTGTACGAAAAGTAAAGGAAACCTGAAATTGGCCATCATGGTATCAAGTAGATTAAGTTTTCCTCCGTCAGTGAATACTTAATATGTACGTAAGTGTTCACTAAAATAACTGACAAGTAACTGCGATTGTATTACGATGTTGATTAAGTATTCAATAAATAGAGATAAATCTTATGACGACCTCTGTAGCGCAGTCGGCATATTACATGGCTGCTACGCTGAGATCGCGGGTTCGATTCCCGCTCAAAGCAAAACTTTGTGTGCATGAACATGATTGTTTGCATTGGTCTGCGTGTTTTCTATGTATTATGTACCTAATGTATTTACAAAAAAAAAGTATTTAAGTATGTTTATCCGTTGTCTAGTACCCATGGTACAAGCTCTGCTTAGTTAGGGACTAGGTGGCGATGTGTGAATGTGTGAAGATTAATTATTTATTTATAACAACAAACCGCCATCATGTCTATATGGCAATATCGGTTAGATGTTTGGTTACCCCGTAACGTAAACAGGAAGCACCTAATAGAGACAACCAAATAAAATGCCTCTATACTCTACTCATGCATAATTACAAGACTAACTTGAAAGTTGAAAACTAACTTGAACTACTAACTTGAAAAGTGACGACCACTTTATATACTTATATAAAGTGGTCGTCACTTTATTCACACTCTGAGTTTTAGTGGTTGTACTCCATGGCTGCTTCGTAGAGCCGAGTAAGATTTGCATTGAGGTAAAACCAAACCCGATAAGGTTTGGTTTTACCTCAATGCAAAAAACCAAACCTTATCGGGTTTGGTTTTACCTCAATGCAAATCTTTGTGTGCAAGAACATGATGTAAGTTTGCATTAGTCTGGGTGTTTTCTGTGTAAAGAAAGTAAAGTATTTTTATTCGTTGTCAAGTAGGTAGGTACTCATAGGAAATACCTGCTTAACCTAGATATTATATCTAGCGAGATATCGATCAATCAATTAGCCATTACTCGGACTCTGCTAACTTTTTGAGTCTATCCGTGGGGCGTCATACACTACGTTTTTCCCTTACCGACTCGTAGTCACACCAAGGTTGTCACACCAGTGTGACAAACAGTAATCTTTTTCTTGTTAGTCACACTACTGATTTTTCAACATCATGTATAACATAATTGCTAGTGCAGTGCAATTAATAAGTACAAGTTACTACAACCTCACCTATAGAACTGACCGTTTGGAAATACATTTATGTAAAATATGTGATTTGGTGCTCCCCTTTTTATACACTACCTAAAGAATGCTTCCTTATGGTTATTAAATTATAATATAATTATAAAATGTTATTAAATTATAATAATATAGTCTAGAAATAGCAGTTAGCTTCGCCGCTTCTTCTCTGCTAGCGCCTTGGAATCGGTGGGAAAGCTTGATAAACTTTGAATATGTAAACTTAGATTAAATAGTAGAATAAATGAAACTGAATTATAGGAGAATTTGCAACGAGAACTAAACTCAATTCCGGAAACAGTGTCTAAAAATTTTTGGTTTGGTTTATTTTTTAGTGTAAGTAAGTTCGCCGTTTCCAGAAAAGCAGAAGATGATAGAATTTAATAAATAAAAAACGTTTTGTGTATTATTTGTCTTTTTCTGGCACTTTCTGAACACAGTAGTACCTACATACTTTGATGATTTCAATATAAAAAACTTAGTACTGTAACATGGACATCACTAGTTTAGAAATAAATACATTAAAAGGTGTGTCAAAATCAGTAGTGTGACAAACAAGAAAAAGATTACTGTTTGTCACACTGGTGTGACAAGCTTGGTGTGACTACGAGTCGGTAAGGCGTTTTTCGAGTTGCGATTTTTCTCGGTCGAGTTTATGGCTATGTGATAGAGTTGTGTGAATGTGTGAGAAAAATCATTCCTATTACATATAAAGACATAGGCAATAGATGTTTTAAGATTTTATAATCAAAAGTACATAAAATTATCCCTTTTAACATGTCATTCATTGATTCACGAATTGTTTAAACGTTTTCGAAATATCGCCCTAATTAACTGGAATGAATTTTAACCCCGCGGCATTACTTGACAGGAGACGCCGAATGCACGCTTTAGACAGATGTGAGTTAGACAACTCTCTACCACTAAAGTTTTCTAATGCCTTAAAACAACATAATTTATTGCACAGCTTACATTGCTGGCCTGGTTTATCCACACAAGGAATTGTTTTGTAATAAAGCGCAATGAATGTTCAAGTGTTCGTATTTTTGTGAAGCGTTTGATTAAAGTTGTGACCTGTTAGTGTTCAACTGTTGCAAATTGTGATTGGCGGAGTTTCTCACAGTTAATTTCCACGTATAAAATTATTGCCAATTTAGATGATTTTAGAAAATCGTTACGTTTGCATTTTATCTATATCAACTGACAGAAAGATTACGGGCTTGCTCATTCTCAGACATTATAGCAAAAAGTTTTAAAATGCCATTATGGGAAATTTCTAAATCACCTATTTTTTTTTAAACTGAGTCTATATAACTATTATAGGTATCTAAGTACCTACTTATTCTGATTTCATAACAATTCAATTCAATTTGCAGTTTATTTATTTTCGTTGATTTTTTCCTTTATCCACCTAATTTTACATAAATAAAGTTTACTAAACTTTACCACCGTTTCCTTGGTACGTGGTACCTACCTAGTAGATTTATGACAAAACATAGACGTCAAAATTTACTATGATATAAATACACACCTCAACAAAGTCTAGGGATATTTGGTATTTACTCAATTAACTTCAAAATTATTGAAGATAACATACAACATGTTTATATTTTTATAAAGGTAATTTATCAGGCTACAATCCAGAGTTAAATAAAAGTATTATTTTTGCGTAAATATTTTTTTATACAAATAAATAAAAAATTTGGAAAATTAGTAAAACTAACAATGAATTTGTTTCTTAAGCAAAAGTGAAAATAATCGAAAATTAATCTGTTTTTAACTGTTATGTAAGTAATCAGTAGTCAGTAGATTAAAAAAACCGTAAATAACGGTCCTGCAACGGTTTTTCATGCTTGGATTAAGTTATCCAGGTCTTGATGCGGTATAATGTTACAGGTCCGACTAGGATACAAAAAAGTTGCTCTTCCATCGCAAGTTGATGCAGAAAAATTCATCAAAGCCCTTCTTTTGAACATGTCCTACGCGTATTTTATGGTTTTAAGGTTAGGCGATTGAGTGGTTCAGCATAAAATGGATACGTCGTGCTCATGCAACCAGCTCGTCATCACCCTCGCTTTATGCGGACGGGTGTTATCGTCCATGAACTTAGACATTTGGCCCAATTGTGGTCTACGGGGGTAGATTATTAGTTCTAGCACCTCGTTAAGTTATTTTTCAGCCGTCATGGTGTTTCTCATCAAAACGCGCTCTGTTCTTCGACCGACACAAATTCCCGTCCAAATCATAATTGTTCTATCGTGGTATGAATAGTTTTTCTGAGGATGTTGTAGACGGCTATCACAACCAGGAACTCGCCAAGCACGTTCTCTACGTGAATCCGAGTGGAAACCGAACCGGGACTCATGTGTAAACACCACTACAGATAACAGATCATCTTTGCAGAGCAAATGTTCACGACCTCACTCTAGTCATCGTGCGCGATTTGCTCAACGTATTGCTGGAGTTCAAAGCGGTATGCGATCATAAAGGTGGGCTTGATGCCGACTTCTTCTGACAGTTTGGTCACCCGCAAGAGGCTCCACCAAGAGCTAGAGCCTCTAAGCCAGCTGCATGGTAGTAACATTTGGCTGCCTTTTCGCGGGAACTTGCAAAAATCGATCATGTCGTTGAGTGGTGATAGACTATTTGCTGTGATATCTTTCAGCCACTTCACCAGTAACACGATAACGTGACCATAACCTTGATTTCATATTTTGTACTGTTCCAATCTCTTCAGCAATACTACGCTTAGTACCCGCAGCTGGGAGCATGCCTACTGCCCTTAACATTTCTTCTATGTTGAAATGGCGCCGCTGCTTGATGCACACAATATTAATCATTCGAAATAAACGTTTAAATTGTTATAAAACTTAAATTTTACACAAAAAAGCAGTCAAAACTTACTGTTGGTAAGTGAAATTTTCGAACTTAACTACGTTCAAGCCGCGTAAATCTTTTATTTTTAATTTTATTTTTCAAATTTAAATTTAGAATGGTTGAAAAAGGTTAACAAAGTAAGTTTTCATCAAAAAAATTAAAAACAAACCAATTTTTTCTGAGTTTCACAACTTAATACAAATTATCGTGAAAATATCCCTAGACTTTGTTGAGGTGTGTACTTAATTCCCTAAAATCAAAAATCAGAACGTGTGGTGACGAAGTAATAATACAATATGTCACCACCCCATCTCATCCCATGGGGGTCGTAAAAACCTACTACTATCCGTGAATATTATCTTTACCAAATAAAAAGAAGGAAAACTTGAAATTAAACCCTATACCAATCCGTCTGGCCAGCGTGGTATTAGTAGGCCAAGTATCCCTCCGACATTGGAGGAGGCCCGTCCCTGCAGTGTGACATTAATGGGCTGTTATGATGAAATCTAATTAGTGTTAGTATATTTTTCCCGTCTCATTGTCACTTGTCTGAACAGGCGAACAAAATCCATTGTGATATTTCCTAGACGTCTATTTAAAATAAATATTACCTAAAACCAAATGTAGATACATGTATCTCGCCTATTATTATCTGAGGAAAAACCATAACATCGTGCAATTTCTTTATTGCCTGTACTAATTAAGTAATAAAACGTATTACCAACACATTTTAATGTTTTACTTATAAAAACATGATCATGGTAGTGCCAGTATCATAGTTACAAAGACAACAAACTTCTAGCAGCTAACCTCTGTGGGCTGACGTAATGTATGTTGGTCTCCACCTCAGAACAATCTGAAATACCGACGGCGTGTGTGGGAGTGCTTCGTTTAACGAAAGAGCGGCAGTCCATCAGGAGCAAGCGAGACAAAGCTATACAGAGTGAGCGGGACAGCGGAGTATGCTGCCCGTGGGAAATGCACAGTAGTGGTCAGATCAGACTGCGCGCGCGCCGGCCCAGTGCACGTATTATTGTATTGGAATCCTTACTTTACTAAAGAGCTTATAAGACTATACTCAACCTACAAATAGCATTCTTATTACATCTAAATAAGACTCATTTTTGCTTCAATATTTTTTGTACTTGTTGTAATATTTAATGTTTATAACTTGTATAGGTAGTGCCGTCGGGTACCTATAATGCGATGAATTTTTTTTCGATCGATTGAGGTTTCTGCGGCGGGCTTTTGGTCGGGATGCAAATGTGTTTACGGATTTTGTCGGCACACGCCTATAATAAAAGAAATATGTACATGCTTTAATAAACACGTTTGCATGATACTGTGTGCAATGGACGATTATATTCATGTCTTGGCAGTTTTATTATTATTTTTATTATAATTATTAAGCTTGTTATGTAATTAAAAAAGTTGGAGATTGTTGACAAATACATCATGAGAGTAGCCTACAATAATGAAGTGAAAATTAGTCTGCTGTTATTAGTTAACTGGTTTCAGTAGTACCTACAGGGTTTCTTTAGTTTCTTTTCTTTTTCAGTCATATTTTTATTACCTACTTACCTATTATAAAAATGGAACTCAGAAAGGATAAACTCTAAAAAAGATAAATAATTTTAACATTTTCATTACCTAAGAATAAACAACAGTAAACATGAAAGGAGGTGCTATGGACCATGGACAATAAACTTTACATAAATAACTATTAAAAACAAAATTTCCATAGACCATCAGCAATCAATCACAATCGCCTTTAATTTGAAATTCGAATTTAACACCTACGCAAGCAATAAAAACAAAAGAATACACAAAATCAAATATCATTTGAAGAAGAGTTGTGAGCGAAATTTATCGTTTAATACAATCAATTATTTGTTATGTAATTATGTATTCTATGTAAATAAGGATCATTTTCGTTTAACAGGTCTTTGTGAGGACAATAGTGGTACAAATGGGGGTGGGATGGGTTTCGATACATATCTTAATTAGGCCTCACAGGGCGATCATCGATAACTTTTTTTTATATCCGGTTCGGCTGACCGTGACTAATATTTTGTAAAAACGGATCAAATACTAATTCTTTGGTTAAATACTTAATTAGTTTTATATATTTTGTAATACTTTATAGCCCTACTGCAGGGACAGCCTGGTTATAGGTCGATCTGGCAGACTTTATTAATCTTGTTGTCTCTCTTATGCCCGATTTACACATCGACAAGTACAGTAGCGAGTTAGGTAGTAAGACACAACAACTTACTACTTAACTCGCTACTGTACTTGTCGATGTGTAAATCGGGCATTATATAATTTGCTATGTATCTATTAATTATCGTTACATATTTCTTTTTCGTCTAATGACAGTCATACAAATAGATTTCATCAAACCTAATATTAACTGTCTAATGGCAATCTAATAATTAATAACAAATATGAAACCAATCCTTACGGGCTGAGTGGTAACGCTTCCCGTCAAGCTTCCTTTTAACCCAAAATGAATAGTTCGTAAATCGTACACCCACTTTCTGAGTGGGTAGTCTGAGTATACTCCGCTTTGTAGAAGACATTTTTATGACGGAAAAGACTTATTAATTTTCTTTTTTAGTTTACTTAAATTAATATTAATTACGAAGGTATTTGGCATGGCTTTTGCGATTGGACACCGGAAGAAGGGAGACGTGGGAAGGTCTCATGCGGTGATGCGTAGACCGAAAAACGGTAAACGAAAGAATTAGGTATATTTCAAACAATTAAAAAAAAAGTAAGATTTCTAGTTTTCTTACTTAAAATGCAGATAGATGTGCGTCATTTCTGAACGGGTTTAAATAATTGTATTTATTATTAAAATACATAAGGTTAATAGTTAACAGATGCATTCATTTCACTCTGATTTTGTACCAGAGCAGTAGAGATAAGAATCCTTATCGAATGATACAATCGCGTTTTCGAAAACTCTTTAAAAAAAACTGAGAAAAATAGCATCCATACTTAATTAGAACTTAAATTAAACAAAGAATAATACTCTTAATATACAAAATCCGTCAGTAGTAGTTATTTACCATAACGTTTACCGTTTCAATTACTACTACGGTAACTCATTACCACAGTATACAAAAAAGCTTTTAAGTCTTTTCTTTAAAGTTCATAATTGCTTAGCAAAACTAAATTGCTAGCTAAATTTATAGAAATAATAACATAGTAGTTATAGTAGAAACGTGAGAAACCCTGCTGAGACTTCGCCCCCGCTAGTGTATCTCGTTTTGCATAGCCATAAGCTATTCGATAGTTTTAACGATATCGATTCAAGATCGAAATGCTTACTGACACATCAAAATGTGTTAATTAGAGTTGTAAAATTGTTGGTTATCGGTTTTTTTATCGATTATAGTGAACGGTTGAACATCATGTTAGCTGTAAAGTTTTTGACTTGGATATCGGCGCATATAGTTTTGATATGAAAGAAGATTATAACTATTTACTCCTTTATTGGTGACTAGCTGACCCGTGCCCACTTCGTTGGGCGATTTATGCTAAAGCTTGCAAAGACAATCTTAAATCTCTAAGTTATAGCATGAAAATTCTGCTGCGATTAGACAAAAGAGTAAAATGAGCTACAAATCAGGTGGACTGCATGTTCGTCTGCAACTTTCAGGTTGCCTGTTCCACCTGTAGACACAATAGTATAACAATGGGTATGTATCATATATGATACATGGGACAGGAAATTGGTTAAAGCAAAATAATAAAAAATTAGGGAAAAAATGTCGACATAAAAATGCTTATCTAAGCTAAACGGTGTCTATCATCTGTCTTGCCTAGACTGGAAATGTAGGTACCTATTTGAGTCTTAGTCGTGTTAGATAAGAACATAGTTATAAGACAAAACAACAAGTCGTAAGACCGAAAGCAAATCAGTTGACGGAGATCACCAATCTAGGTGGTAGCATATCATAAACCTAAAATATACTATAAAATACACGTCTGTTTTAGTTGTTGTTAATTTATAGGTAAGTTCATCATAACAGC
Organism: Schrankia costaestrigalis; assembly: GCA_905475405.1. Classification (NCBI taxonomy): domain Eukaryota; kingdom Metazoa; phylum Arthropoda; class Insecta; order Lepidoptera; family Erebidae; genus Schrankia; species Schrankia costaestrigalis. The sequence goes on along the minus strand of FR997843.1, from coordinate 7,013,740 downwards.
CCATCAATGTCCCACTGCAGGGACGGCCCTCCTCCCGTGACGGAGGGGTACTTGGCCTACTTTTTTTTTTCCTTCAAATTTTTCTTCTTTTTATTTCGTAAAGAAAATATTAACGGATAGTTCCTTTAGTCGGTTTTTACGATACCCATGGGATGAGATGGGGTAGTGACATATTGTATTCTTACTATATTTATGATACTATAAAATACACGTCTGTTTTAGTTGTTGTTAATTTATAGGTAAGTTTTTAAAGTTACGTGAGTATATTTGTAACTTTTTCACCTTTTTATTTGCTTGATGAATTTGTACAAAATTTTGCAAGGAAGTAGCGGTACTATAGACTCTACAGTCTACGACGCTTATTTTTATTTCAGAACTCTTTGAATACTTAAATAAATAAATATTCACGGACATCTCTACACAGCGCCATCTGTTCCCAAAGCAAGCTAGGCTTAACCTACTTGTGTTATGGGTAACAGAACAACGGATATTAATACTTATATACTTGTTTTTAGTAAATACATACATATTATACATAAAAATTCTCAATATTTCCCAAGCAAACCTTTAGAGAAAAATAGAATTAATATAATAAAAGTAAATTATAATTCAATCAATAAACTTTCGGTATTTAGATCAACGACCAATCTAAATGCAGTGTCTGGTAACTACAGCTTAGCGTTTACTCCTTTTCAGAGTGGGCAACGTTGCGTCGTGTTTCAGTTGAGGCCTGAGGCGTTTTGCCGTGGGAACGTTCGGTGCCTCTCAATGGGCTGGCTTTACTCTCTTTAATCCGAATTTAGTGGCATTATTAACTTTATGTTTCGTTCATTTTTATTAGATAGGACTTTAATACAATAAGATTAGTATTTTTCAAGGAATATACATGTTTATTTCAGGCAACACATCAGCTTTAAGGTAAAACAAGAGGTAGTTAAAGGGTCCAGTACTCATGTTTTTTTTCGATGCTTTGTATAAACTAGAATAAGTGTAAACAATTGTTGGTGAGCCAATTAAAATACTTAAATAAATAAACATTTGTTTTGTGACAACACATAACAATATAGTATCGTATCGAATGTATAGAATGTGATGTACACCGAACAGTAGATCAACAATAAAGGCAACGGATGGTTGTCATGATATAGTTTAACTTCGCCGCCATAACTGGAGCCTGTGCGCTGGATTTACACCGGCTTATCCCCGAATAGGATTCACAAGTGCCAAACATTTGGTGGGTTTTTTTTACTTTTACGAGAAATTAGAGCTGAGTAACAAATTTAATATTCTGATAAAAACCTTTTCTTTTCAACAGAAAAATTCAAACACAGACAACATGCCCCAAAAAACTTAAAATCAAATAATAATCTATTCAAATTATTTAAAGATCGATTACGAAAAACAACAAAAAAGCAATAAAATATCATCAAATCAATCAACTATACTGAATATCAATAGAATTTATGTATATTTGCATCGAAACAGCCCATTATAATAAAACGGACAAACACAAAATCAAAATTTTATGCCCAATCAATTGGTGTTGACAGATATGGCCAATATTTGCCATTTTCTATCCATAAACATGTGAAGAATTATACATTTTAGGTTGATGGTATTTCTCAATCAATCTTACAACTAATTGTACGATATTTTTAATTGATATTGATATTTTAAAAAACTAGATTTTGACGATTTTATTACGTGATATATGTTTAATGATTAGTTTGCTGATGTTTTTGACTATAATAGGCAACTAATGATGTACAGGAAGCTGATGTCATGGTGCTTGTTAAGTTTTTAAAAAGAATTTTAAACGGTTTTATAGTTTTCATAGACTTAAGTACGCCATCTTAGTATGGTAGAGAAGTATCAATTTCTTTGTCTAAAAGATAAAGATAATTATGTTTATTATGTGTTATTGTATTCTCTGTAATGTCATGAATGTATCTGAAATTATATTTCAAAGTCAAAGTCAAAGTCAAATAGCTTTATTCACTTAGGTTACAAAGTAACACATGCAAATCGTTATACATGTAGTAGAATAGTATAGAGAAAAATGTCTGCCAAACTACTACCACTTTCGCAGACGACTATAGTAGAGCTCTGAGAAGAATGTGGCCAAGAAACTCAGGCCACTCTTTTCAAAAATAATAATTTGACTTTGTTACAATTACCAACAGCAGCGTGAAGAATGATGTGTGCAAGCAAATCTTACATGCATAGCAATTTAAAGTTTAATTGATAAAAAAAAAATTTCATTGTTAATAAATTGATTTAAAAAAGCTTTAATTGCATGGCACGTTCATCAGTCATCTCGTCACTGCGATATCCGACAGAAATTAACACACAAGCATTTGTGTCGTCAAGTTGATTTTGTTAATCTTTAAGTAGTTGAGAATGGAATAGAATACCATTTAGATAATATAATTAAATACATTTACAAATGCAAGTGAAGTATTTCTATCGTTACAATAACAAATAAAACTGTAAAAGAAAGTAATAAGGTAGTAACATAACATCCGCACAACTACCTAGGTTAAGCCACAATCTACACCATGGAACAAGCAACATGAAATCACGATAATTGAAATCTAAGCCCATGAGTTTTTGTCATTAATTTAATCGTTTATTGTATAATAGCCTTTCGATAATAGCTGATTTTTTACAAATGCTTTAAAGTTTAGTAAAGGTAGATCCATTACATGCTTAGGCAGTTTATTGAATAAACGTATACCGAGTCCCGCAAAAGTGTTATGTACCTTATGTAGGCGATGTTGTGGACCTATCAACTTATGCCTATTCCTCGTACCAATGCTATGAATGTCGCCATTTCTATCATACTGTTCAATATTTTGCTTAATATATATTATATTAGCATATATATATTGTGAAGCAACTGTTAAAATACCTATTTCCTTAAAACGATCTCTCAATGAAACATTCGATTCAAGATTGTAAATAGCTCGAACTGCACGCTTCTGAAGAATAAAAATAGATTCGATGTCTGCAGCCCTACCCCACAAAAGAACACCATAGGACATTAAGCTGTGAAAGTAACTAAAGTATACCAATCTTGCCGTCTCTATATTCGTTAGCTGCCTCACTTTTTTAACTGCATAAGCAGCTGAACTTAGTTTTCCTGCTAGAGCTAATATATGAGCACCCCATTGCAGCTTACTATCCAACGTTATTCCTAAAAATACAGTAGTGTCTACAAAACGAAGGACCTCACCGTTTAAAATCAGATTATTACTAAGGCTTTTAACATTGGGCATAGAGAATTTTAAGCATTTTGTTTTGGCAGCATTTAAAAGCAAATTGTTAGCAGTAAACCAGTTCAGGACTTGTGCGAGAGATTCGTTAACTTCATCTAAATTAGTTTGCTTACGGTTTACTTTGAAAACGAGTGAAGTATCATCTGCAAATAAAACAATGTCGCACAAACCCTGAGCAAGAAACGGCAAGTCATTGACATAAACTAAAAATAGAAACGGACCTAGAATGGATCCTTGAGGCACGCCCATACTTGGCGGAAGACCAGAGGACCTACTACCATTTACTTCGACATACTGAACCCTATTGCTTAAATACGAAGATAATAAATCAAGAGAAGCATCCCTAATTCCATAATGTCTAAGCTTGCACAGAAGTGTCCCATGATCAACGCAGTCAAAAGCTTTAGAAAGATCACAGAAGACGCCTATTGCATCCATAGAATTTTCCCAAGCATCATAGATATATTTCAGAAGAGAAACACCCGCATCAATCGTTGAGCTACCCTTCCTAAAACCGTATTGCTGCCTATGAAAAATATTATTTAAATGAAAGTGACTCTCCAATTGGCATAAGATAATTTTCTCATAGATTTTACTAATCACAGGTAGTATTGAAATTGGTCTAAAGTTACCAGGGTCGCTTTTTGATCCATTCTTGAACAAAGGAATAATCTTACTGTGTTTCATTAGATAAGGAAATACACCTATGGCAATACACTTATTAAATATAATAGATAAATGTGGAGATATATTAAATATAATACCCTGAAGAAGCTTGACAGACATACCTCATAAATCAGCAGATTTCTTGGAATTGAGACTTTTGAAAGCTTTTATGATATCATTATGGTTAATAGACCTAAAACTGAAGCGGTTCTTACATTCAATTACTTTATCTTTTAGTAAAAATTCTGCTTGGTTTGGAGAGGAATTTAAGGAGGTTGTTGTATGAATAGGAACATTGACAAAGAAATTATTAAAAGCATGTGCAATGTCAGCATTATTGGTGAGAACCTTATCTTGAGTTTTTAGTACATAATTAGTATCACGAATTTTCATCCGGCCGGTCTCTGCATTAATAATGTCCCATGTACTTTTAATTTTGTTGTTTGATTCCTTTATCTTATTACTCAAATAAGAAGACTTTGCTATGGCACAAGCCCTCTTAAAAGTTTTCGAGTAGTTCCTGACATATTGAATGAAATCTGGTTGAGTATTATATTGTTTCATACCATACAATTCATACAAGCGAGCTCTACTTTTATATATCGTCGCACGAATACTTAAGTGTCCAACCTCCATTTGCAACATTTTACACCAGAGACGTTTTATTGATTAGTTTAAGCAATTAATATGATTTTATAAAAGTTTTATATTAAAAAAATAGTTAATGTGTTTATGAAATGATATATTACAAATAATCATTAAAAAGTCAAACAGTTATGTTTATTTTCACAATTTTTTATGGAGGTTGAGCAAATAAACACATAAATAATTGTGCAGTTGGAGATAGACCACTACCGGGGTGGAGGTTGAGCATTTTGCATTCGAATATATTTAGTACTTAAGTGCCCTATAACCAAATACAGTGTGTTTGGGTATCGTGGTAAAAAAAAATAACTAGTTAACTGGCTATTTATTATTAACAATAACACAGAATTAAAAAAAAAACACTGTTTAATATAATTATATAAAATACAAAATACAATATTTTTTTGTTTTTGTACCGATACAAGATCGTTTACTTCGCCTGGTATTGTTTATGTTGTCTGATCATGTCAAAACCTTTTTAATTAGAGATTCCATAAAGGCTTTGTATAGTAGTATTTTCTTTTCGGTTAGTGTCTGATTTGAATTAGTCCTTATTCGTCGTATTCTTCTTTCGTCGGATTCTTGTTTGGTCGGATTCTTGATTGACTCCACTTCTTTAAATTTCAATATGTACAATAAAAACGACATAAATTGAAAATAAAACGGTGATAAGATCATACCTACACGTATAAAAAATAATTAATATACTGAGACTATTTAAACAATTTAGAATTGATTTATTTTTTCAAGAAAATTAACTCTTTTTTGACGATTCTTTATGTTTTCATAAGGAATTCTTTGGTTTATGGGCTATTCATCCCTCAACGGCGTAATTAGTTCTGAATTTCTCATCCAAAATAGGGAAGAAAATGCAAAGCAACGGACATAATAAAAATAGATGTCCAATGTGAGCAATGGATCTGTGGCGAGTAAAAAATAGTATTAATCTACTTATCTAGCATCTAAAATCATTGCGAACACAAAGCGTAAGTATACGTTAACACAAAACTACCCATTTAATGCTAAGAAATTTACCCATTTAACAATTAGCAAACATGCAAGTAGCAGGTATATTTTGACAGTCACCGCACAAAAGCAATTTTTTTATTATTATATTAGTTATATTTTGCAACCTTACGAAATGTTCAAAACAATCTGTTCATTTATAGATACCTACGTCACAATTTAATTTAAAGATTTAATTCAATCTGAAATTATAAGAATTAAATTTAAACACCCTGTACTATAAGTTAACGATACGCAGTGATAATCTACAAAGAAAAGTTAACAAAAATACAAGTTACCGATCCTTTTCTATAGTTGTGACTATATTTTCCGACGTCACGGACATTTGGGGTAATGTTTTCTATTAAAATTAATACCTTTTTCTATATTTCGCTTTAGTTTTTACTCAAATGCGTGCGAGCACCAGCTTAGTCAAAAAAGAAATTAATGATGGCGGCGTATTGCGTCATCAAAATGCGATGTCGTGATTGGTTACCTGTAAGGAGATTGAATACTTAAGCACGCAATCGATGCTCGGATGCACGTTTGGTGTTTCTCTACGGACGTTGAGCAATTAAGCATGAAGTTTTAATTCTCTTGTGTTAGTTTACAAAAACTAAAATTCCTTATAAATAATGTATTTTAAGTCCAAACAGCAAGTATTATATACCAATCGAACCGCAATTTGATCCTTAATAAAATTGCATTAAAAAGTGAAATTCGTCAAAATGGTCGGTTGAGCAAATAAGCATTCAGGCGACGATATACCTGTTGTTGCCCAATCACAGAATTTAGTTTTAGAGTTACTAACAAAAGTCTTAGTTTTAAAAATATTATCATATTCAAGCTTGATAATGTCTAATAAATCTTTATAAATATCATCTGGGCTATACTGATTAAGATTAATTCTAGTCACTTTGATTGCAACATTATCACTAAATTGATTCAGGCGGTTTATGGTAATTGGCCTGCATGTGATTTTGTTCTCTGTGGGAGTAGTAATAGATGGAAATACTACCCTTTGCCCACAGTGGTCAGATGTTAAATCACTTAAGATATCCTTATTAACATATTCACAGTTGCAAAATACATTATCTAAGCATGTAGCAGAATGAGATGTAATCCTAGTGGCTTCTTTAAATAAAAACTGTAAATTATAAGACTGAAACAAACAAATTAATCTAGCACTAGTTGAAGATTTTTCAAGTAGATTTACATTAAAGTCCCCGCATACTATAATAAATTTATTTCCTGAGCATAGTCTTTCTAACAATTTCTCCATAACACCCTCGAATAGACTATAATCACTCTGCGGTGGTCGGTACACACAAGCTACGACATGTTGCTCAAGCTCCACACAAGAGATTTCGACTGTGCGCTCGATAGAAAGATTTGCTATGTCTTTTCTTTCTTTAAATTCAACTTTATTACTTATAAATATTAGAGAGCCACCGCGTATAGCCTTCTTTCTTACAAACGCACTTGCCAATGTAAAGTGTGCATTATTAAATAATAATTCATGTGACTGTAACCAATGCTCGGTAACACAAAAGATTTGTACATTATGTTTGTTTAAAAACAGTTCTATTTCTAGTTCTTTGCCAGATAGACCTTGTATGTTTTGATGAACTAAACAAAGATTAAGGCTACCCTTTGTCTTATCTAATAGTTTAAACTATTAGATGGTTTAATAAATGTATTAGTAGTGGACCTACTATCTCCTACCAAACTAATGAGTACTCTATTAGTACTTGTACCTATACCTATATTAAATGCTAATAAATTAGCAAGTTGTTTTCTATAATAAAAAGAAAGATACATGGTATCTTTTGTTAAGTAAAAACTGTTCCTAATAAAAATATTAGAGTCAAAAAATAAAATGTCACAGTAGTGACGTGTACTATTATATAATAGTAAATTTAATTTACCTATATGCCTATTTTGTTCTTGAGTAAGTGTATAAGAATATGGGAATGCACACATAATAAATTTGCAACCTACTGATGCCTGGATTTGTAATACCAGTTCTACTAATATAATTACATCCTTCTTGGTAATAGAAAGGCCATTTCCAAGTAATATGACAACTGTAGACTCTTCGTTAAGTTGTAACTTTTTCAGATTATTCATTATAATACTTAAACTAGCTCCAGGTGAACAAACATTAACAACGGGGCAATCTATGTAAGTCTTAATTAAACTACCCAAACCAACACCCAGTTTGTCCGAGACAATAAATGTATTTTTACTTTTACATAATTTTGAAGACTTTGTTAACATTTTAGTAGTTTTAGAACACCCTGTTTGTATATTAGGTGAGTGTTCAGAACCACCATTGCTGGTACATTGCATACTGTGATTATTACTAATAAGAGAATTGACTTTCTCTAAATTTTCTTTGCCAATTCTTGCTATTTCATCATATTTGGAAATATAATCATTAGTTATTTGAATTCTTAATGTTAATTGCTGGCAGATCCCAATGGTGATACTTGAGAGTTCTGGGTTCAGGATATTTTTTGTATTGCCGAGAGCCTCTTCGCCACACAATCCTTAACTGCAAAGAGAACGGTGTTAGCTTAACCTATTTTTCCGGGGTTATTAGAGATAAAGACGTTATAGCGACTGAGATATGTATCCTGCAACTTTAGGTCTTTCATGTGCTAAGAAGCACTCGATAAGAACATCATTCCTTCATCGTTCTTGGACTTCATTCGTGCTTAACATCAGTCAGATACATTACAGACACTAGCAAACAAAGTAAAAAAAAAAACGAGTAGAGTCACAGACCGACTAGCCATTTACAATTTTATAATACAAGTAAGGATATCGCTGATTTTTTAATGGCCATGTTGATTTAGTTCGCGAATTATTATATGTTATAAATAGTTATAGATATTATTATAATAAGATTTGTTGCATGGTACCATCTGTTCATTTATGTCATTTTGATGCAAAATTATTTAATGGTCTTTATTTATAGTGTCAGGTGCGCCATTTTAAATTGTTTATGGTCTGAATGTAATATTATTGTGTATTTTAAGTTGAAAATTAGTAAAATTGGTATTTATGTATTGTTTTATTTTCTTTAGGATGTGTTGGTAGTTATTTCTTTTTGTTTAATCATTTATCGATTGAGTTAAAAGACTCATTGCTGGGACAGGCCGCCTTGATAGTTTGTTAGACGCTGATCAGACGGACTGGTATAGGGTATTGTCCTTTTATGACAGACACAATATTTTAATACGATACATAAATGCAATTTTAGAAATATTCTTAAAAAATCAACTTAACGCGGCCTCACAGGCGATGGTTAGTATTCTAGGGTTAACCCATAAGGGCTTTTGCTTTAAGGTAACTTTTATAATATCTCCTGTAGCCTAAACGTATTAACCTTTTTTGTAGTTTGAGGTGCCCTCCATATTTTTCTTGGGCAAGGCGTAATTCCCAGACATAGACGTATGACCTTCTTAAGCCTTCTTAGTGCTTTACATAGGGAATGCTGCACAGAGGTCTCGGGTTCAATATTTACGATATTTATTTTTCACTTAAGATATTTACCCCCTTACTCATAAACGCCACTTAAATTTTAGTCAATTGATTAGCTTAAATTCTTACGGTTTTGTTTGGTATAAGGTTGGTTTTACTAATAAAAATCTCGCTAAACAGTGATTTTTAAAAGGCGTTTATGAGTAAAGGGGTTAATCTAAATAAAATGTTTAACGTTTGCTCTTCAAACATTGTAAGTGTACTAATAAAATAAGGATCCAAGAACACATAAAGACGTAAAAAGATACTTTGCTTAGCGATATACTTTTTCATTAGGTAATCTGAGTGTTTCTCTTATAGGTACACTTCTCATCAAAAAAATCGAAACACCCTGCACGTTTGTGTTTGGTATGGATTATGAGAAAAATGTGTATAATTAGGAATATTTGTGTTTTATGATATTTAATAGGGAATTTAATGAGGTTTTCAAATAAAAATGTTAATGTTCTAAATTCAAATTTAATTTTCGTATATTTCGTATTTTGTTTAACAAGTCGTTTTACTCTGTACGTAGTTTGACGGAAATTGATAAAATTAATTATTAAATTAAATTACGTAAATGATAAAAAGCTAAGAAACGTTTATTCATAACATTATTTATAAATATACACATTTTTCAGATATTCCTTACAAAACACAAACTTGCAGAGTGTTTCGATTTTTCTGATGAGAAGTGTATTTTTATATATTTTATGTAATCTTGTACAATTAATGTAATGGTTTTTGTTACAAGCTTGGTGATTTATGTATTTTCTTTTGAAGAAAATATGACATCTAACAAACTAAGTTACTTATGAGAATACTTATGAGAATATTGAGGCGAGAAACATAAAAATATAGTTAGGTAACAAGTAGGTACAACTAAATTAATAACGTTCTTTTTTTGGAGACGATTAAAAACAATAAATTTCTTAACTCTCTAAAATAACTATTGTTGAATTTCATTATCTTCTATAAACAAATCATTTCCTTTCAATATTTTCTTGTATGAGAAAACTGTATCTCACCCGGACGTGTTCACAGGATGTCATTGTTTAACGCCGACAAAGTTTCCACACTTTTATCTACATGCAAACAAACACGTCGCCAAAAACACAATATCCATTCTTGGAACAACGCGGAAAACCGATAGGGTGCCTTTATAGCCTTTACTTAATACTTACTACAAAGTTACTGAATGCTGTTAACGACGAAAAATGCCAATCAAAATTGAACTCAGTTTCTTTGTGAATAAGTGTGATTTTCTTTGTTGAGTGTATGTGTATTTTTATTGCCAAAATATTATAGTCGTTCAACGTTGGTGGTGACACTTCGCAAATAATGTCGCGGTTCGGTTTCGACCACCGTCGGTTGTAAGTCGGTTTACTTTTGTTGAGGCGACAAGCGGCCGTTGACTTGTTGAAATGAATTAATTGTGTTTTTTGTTACAGTTTAAGGATTTTTTGTATGGAGATTTATTGAATATTAGTAGTTAGTATCTCTGTGTGGTAAGAATACAATATGTCACTACCCCATCTCATCCCATCGGTGTTGTAGGAACCGACTAAGGGACTATCCGTTAATATTATCTTTACGAAATAAAAAGAAGGAAAACTTGAAATTAAACCCTATACCGTCCCTGCAGTGGGATATTAATGGGCTGTTACGTTGATGAGTAATTAATAATATGTGGTTGCTTCGGTGGAACGCTGATCTCGGGATGAGACTGCCCAGCACAATTTCACTAGCTATTATAACCTTCCTCAATCTACTGTGTGTAAATGTTACTCTGTTAAGAGGGAAGGTTATATTAGTTTTCCACTAAGCAGTAGCTTTGCTGGTGGATTGAGCGGCTACAGGATACCTAGTCAGTTTCTTGCTGAAGAGAAACCTTGTAACGAAACCAAAAATACTATTTTATACGGGTCTTACTCGCGGTATATACTAATTAGCCTAGATACTAGTAAGAAAAATACCTAGGTTTTTCTCAGACGTTTCGGCCGACTTGCAAGTCCGTATAAAATAGTATTATGTATACAAATCGCGATAGTTTAAAATCTATTGAAACCAAAAATGTTGTGTGTCGAGCCTAGATCTTGTGTTAGTTACTTTCTCGTTTGTAAACGTACTCGATGCATAGTTTGATCCACAGAGCACGAGTTATAATTTTTAAAAACAAAACACTACCCAGAACTGATTTCCAATCAAGCAGTAACAAAAATCCGAGTAAAATCATTACCATCTATATAAATTTCGAACGACACACGATGATTCATAACTATACAATCACTAGTCGCCATGGAACATGACATGCCCATGTGCTTATTTATACCCTTTATCGAGTGACGTTCGCATAAAGGCAGCCGCTCGAAATAATAGGAGGACAGGCCGCTATTGTAAAGCCAACGTATACGACGACCATTCATTCAGTCGATGAGTAAAGAAGAGTAATGCTTCACAATAGTAATAATTTCTACATACTGCGGACAAAGCATCGCCGACTTTAACGTTTTGAGCTCTGTAATTGCGACTTTCAGTGTTTTAAGGGAGGCTGTGCGGCGTTTTTAACTTGGTTCTAGAATGTTTCTCGTGTAAGTTGGTTCGTTTTGTCTTATGCTCTAAGCGTTATGTAATAGGAACTGAAGCTTCTATATGTTCTAAGTTATTTGGGGTCGGTTTCCGCACTTAGTCCTTGAGGTGGACCATTGTACGTGAGGGCTTCTAGATGTTCTTACTAGCTCTTATTTGTCCGGCTATAGAATCGGACCAGAGATGTAAAAAAAGTGACCTGTTTTTACATAATTTTGAAATGCTATTCCTAAAACGCCATTAATGTTTAATGTAACTAAAAAGCCATATTTTCTAATATTTCCAATTCGTGCGGTCGTCCGCCTTCTTCAGCCAGTGGCTTTCCATCCCTTACCTTATCATAACTGCATCTTCGTTAGAAATTTGGTAGAGTGTTTCTGCCGGAACTAGGTTACAATAGAAATATTCTACAAATATCAAGTCCTCAGCCTAGTGCCACTTTGATATTCAATGCAAAGAAAATAATGCAAACTACATGCTAGCTTAAACATTGAAACAGTTTTAAATAAGATATATTTAACAAAATGGAAAAAATAAAAAAAAAATCGAGTGAAATAGACTTAAAGGTTAACCTAACCATTTAGTCAACAAGCTTAAACAGCCAATACTAAGGAGTATAGAACCCGTCACAGACTATACAAAAAAGACCATATAAGTATGTGTTATTTATAAAACTTGCCAGTACATGTTTCTATAGCAAAAAAGAAACACAATATGGCCTTGTCCTTATCCTTACCTCTGGCCCAATGTTATGACTTATTTGTCTCTATCACACACTTAATATTATATCAAAGAATAAAAATTGACATTAATCTGCATAATACATTCATTAAATAACATGTAAATTGATTTTTTGGCTGCTTTATTGATATTAAATAGATGCATCTGGACAATAAAATGATAAGGAAGGATAAAATATATAAAAGAATTGTTTAAAATATTGTTTTGTATCTTGGTTTGTGTGTTTAAACGTTTTGTGGGGACAACCCAAGTTTTGGTGACGAAATACTAGTGCATAATAATACATTTAGTTATTTTTTTGTTTATTTATATAACTTTTAAGTAGCTAGCTACTTTTTATAACATCAGGTAACTGCTCAAAAAGTAACACTCTTAAACTGGGCAACCCTAACTGCTTAAGTAATCTTAGTCACAGCCTTAGTTTACTTCCCTGTAGAAGACTCATACTTACGAAAAACAATACAAAAATCTGAGCCAGGCACTATTTTCTAGAAAAGAACCATTTCTGGCTACTTTACAGAAGCTTCAGGTTTTCGAAAATGGTTTAATGAGCCAGGTTATTACCTTTTACGTTTACCGCTTATAAAAAAAAGAAACTTCAGACCTCACCTAAGATTTTGCTTCAAAGTAAGTAACTATTTAGATGTTTGACTGTATTTAATTTGTACATTTGCGCTAGCGGCAAAATTACCAGTGTCATTAATTGATTGAAAAAAAGTTGCTGCTGTTTCGGTTTTTGGAATAGATGTTGAAGATATATATGGCCAAATTACTAATAAGTTTAACACCAGAGATCGTGAAGTTACTTAGTTTTCAAATAAAAATAAGAAATCATGTTTATACATATGTAAAAAAGCATACTTAATACTTACTACAAAGTTACTGAATGCTGTTAACGACGAAAAATGCCAATCAAAATTGAACTCAGTTTCTTTGTGAATAAGTGTGATTTTCTTTGTTGAGTGTATGTGTATTTTTATTGCCAAAATATTATAGTCGTTCAACGTTGGTGGTGACACTTCGCAAATAATGTCGCGGTTCGGTTTCGACCACCGTCGGTTGTAAGTCGGTTTACTTTTGTTGAGGCGACAAGCGGCCGTTGACTTGTTGAAATGAATTAATTGTGTTTTTTGTTACAGTTTAAGGATTTTTTGTATGGAGATTTATTGAATATTAGTAGTTAGTATCTCTGTGTGGTAAGAATACAATATGTCACTACCCCATCTCATCCCATCGGTGTTGTAGGAACCGACTAAGGGACTATCCGTTAATATTATCTTTACGAAATAAAAAGAAGGAAAACTTGAAATTAAACCCTATACCGTCCCTGCAGTGGGATATTAATGGGCTGTTACGTTGATGAGTAATTAATAATATGTGGTTGCTTCGGTGGAACGCTGATCTCGGGATGAGACTGCCCAGCACAATTTCACTAGCTATTATAACCTTCCTCAATCTACTGTGTGTAAATGTTACTCTGTTAAGAGGGAAGGTTATATTAGTTTTCCACTAAGCAGTAGCTTTGCTGGTGGATTGAGCGGCTACAGGATACCTAGTCAGTTTCTTGCTGAAGAGAAACCTTGTAACGAAACCAAAAATACTATTTTATACGGGTCTTACTCGCGGTATATACTAATTAGCCTAGATACTAGTAAGAAAAATACCTAGGTTTTTCTCAGACGTTTCGGCCGACTTGCAAGTCCGTATAAAATAGTATTATGTATACAAATCGCGATAGTTTAAAATCTATTGAAACCAAAAATGTTGTGTGTCGAGCCTAGATCTTGTGTTAGTTACTTTCTCGTTTGTAAACGTACTCGATGCATAGTTTGATCCACAGAGCACGAGTTATAATTTTTAAAAACAAAACACTACCCAGAACTGATTTCCAATCAAGCAGTAACAAAAATCCGAGTAAAATCATTACCATCTATATAAATTTCGAACGACACACGATGATTCATAACTATACAATCACTAGTCGCCATGGAACATGACATGCCCATGTGCTTATTTATACCCTTTATCGAGTGACGTTCGCATAAAGGCAGCCGCTCGAAATAATAGGAGGACAGGCCGCTATTGTAAAGCCAACGTATACGACGACCATTCATTCAGTCGATGAGTAAAGAAGAGTAATGCTTCACAATAGTAATAATTTCTACATACTGCGGACAAAGCATCGCCGACTTTAACGTTTTGAGCTCTGTAATTGCGACTTTCAGTGTTTTAAGGGAGGCTGTGCGGCGTTTTTAACTTGGTTCTAGAATGTTTCTCGTGTAAGTTGGTTCGTTTTGTCTTATGCTCTAAGCGTTATGTAATAGGAACTGAAGCTTCTATATGTTCTAAGTTATTTGGGGTCGGTTTCCGCACTTAGTCCTTGAGGTGGACCATTGTACGTGAGGGCTTCTAGATGTTCTTACTAGCTCTTATTTGTCCGGCTATAGAATCGGACCAGAGATGTAAAAAAAGTGACCTGTTTTTACATAATTTTGAAATGCTATTCCTAAAACGCCATTAATGTTTAATGTAACTAAAAAGCCATATTTTCTAATATTTCCAATTCGTGCGGTCGTCCGCCTTCTTCAGCCAGTGGCTTTCCATCCCTTACCTTATCATAACTGCATCTTCGTTAGAAATTTGGTAGAGTGTTTCTGCCGGAACTAGGTTACAATAGAAATATTCTACAAATATCAAGTCCTCAGCCTAGTGCCACTTTGATATTCAATGCAAAGAAAATAATGCAAACTACATGCTAGCTTAAACATTGAAACAGTTTTAAATAAGATATACTTATTTAACAAAATGGAAAAAATAAAAAAAAAATCGAGTGAAATAGACTTAAAGGTTAACCTAACCATTTAGTCAACAAGCTTAAACAGCCAATACTAAGGAGTATAGAACCCGTCACAGACTATACAAAAAAGACCATATAAGTATGTGTTATTTATAAAACTTGCCAGTACATGTTTCTATAGCAAAAAAGAAACACAATATGGCCTTGTCCTTATCCTTACCTCTGGCCCAATGTTATGACTTATTTGTCTCTATCACACACTTAATATTATATCAAAGAATAAAAATTGACATTAATCTGCATAATACATTCATTAAATAACATGTAAATTGATTTTTTGGCTGCTTTATTGATATTAAATAGATGCATCTGGACAATAAAATGATAAGGAAGGATAAAATATATAAAAGAATTGTTTAAAATATTGTTTTGTATCTTGGTTTGTGTGTTTAAACGTTTTGTGGGGACAACCCAAGTTTTGGTGACGAAATACTAGTGCATAATAATACATTTAGTTATTTTTTTGTTTATTTATATAACTTTTAAGTAGCTAGCTACTTTTTATAACATCAGGTAACTGCTCAAAAAGTAACACTCTTAAACTGGGCAACCCTAACTGCTTAAGTAATCTTAGTCACAGCCTTAGTTTACTTCCCTGTAGAAGACTCATACTTACGAAAAACAATACAAAAATCTGAGCCAGGCACTATTTTCTAGAAAAGAACCATTTCTGGCTACTTTACAGAAGCTTCAGGTTTTCGAAAATGGTTTAATGAGCCAGGTTATTACCTTTTACGTTTACCGCTTATAAAAAAAAGAAACTTCAGACCTCACCTAAGATTTTGCTTCAAAGTAAGTAACTATTTAGATGTTTGACTGTATTTAATTTGTACATTTGCGCTAGCGGCAAAATTACCAGTGTCATTAATTGATTGAAAAAAAGTTGCTGCTGTTTCGGTTTTTGGAATAGATGTTGAAGATATATATGGCCAAATTACTAATAAGTTTAACACCAGAGATCGTGAAGTTACTTAGTTTTCAAATAAAAATAAGAAATCATGTTTATACATATGTAAAAAAGCATATCAAATAAAAAAAACTATGTAAAAATACGAGTTACTGACTGTCCACAGCACCCTACAGCCTTATTGTCTTATACTTGAAGTCGTAAATTATAACATCGTTGGTTTGTATTCGCATTTTTATTGTCACAAGTAGAATGAACGAGAGATCGTAATTTAAACACAAAATTGAATTATTTATTATGTTCGTCGAATTGTAAAACGTAATTGGATTTGGTTAATTCAAATTCTCTCTGTGTGGTTACGGAGTAAGAATACAATATGTCACCGCCCCATCTCATCCCATGGGTGTCGTAAAAACCGACTGAGGGACTATCCGTGAATATTATCTTTACGTAAAAAAAAAGAAGAAAAACTTGAAATTAAACCCTATACCAATCCGTTTGGCCAGCATGGTATTAGTAGGCGAAGTATCCTTCCGTCACGGGAGGAGCCCCGTCCCTGCAGTGGGGCATTAATGGGCTGGTATAATGATGAGATAATATAAAATCTAGACTAATCCACCCGCTTTGGTCGTCAGCGGAGGACACTTATCCCAGTAGTGGGAAATTAACAATCTTTAATGAAGATCAAAATTATATTTTTAATTTTAGCCATCGGTTACCAATGTCTTTATGATGATATTATCGAAAGCTATAAAAATACCTTGTGAATACAAGAATTAATAAATCTCTTTTATTTGTTTATTATCAAAAATTTTGCTTAAATAATTACGCATTCCCGTGACTTTGCTTGCTAAAATAATTAAGACAATTTGTAGGAATATTATATAAACGGGATATTAACGCGCATTTTTATTTAGCTTTATTTTACTTGACGTTTCGGGACAGGTTGCACTGGCCGTGGTCGCAAGCTGACAGCGTACCTTGCGACCACGGTAAATAAAAATGGTAACAATAAAGGTAAGTAAATAAAAATGCGCGTTAATATCCCGTTTATATAATATTATAATAATAAAACGCGATACTTAGTTTAAAAGTTATAATTTGTAGGAAGCTTTTCCCCAGACATTCACTCCACTAGAATAAGTACTTTTCTCAGTACATATACCTACATTTAAGCAAGCGATTCAGAAGGCAGTCCGACACAGTATAACTTGGATGAGAAACGGATGAATAAATATGGATCCGATTTCGTCCATGACAATACTAGATTAAAAAACCATATCATCATTACAGCCCATTAATGCCCCACTGCAGGGACAGGCCTCCTCCCGTGACAGAGGGATACTTGGCCTACTAATACCACGCTGGCCAGACGGATTGGTATAGGGTTTAATTTCAAGTTTTCCTTCTTTTTATTTCGTAAAGATAATATTCATGGATAGTCCCTTAGTCGGTTTTTACGCCACCCATGGGATAAGATAGGGTGGTGACATATTGTATTCTTACTATGTTACCACACGGATAAAGCTTTATATATAAAAAAATATAGCTTTAATAAAACAAACCTGGAACAGTATACGTAACGCTGTAATAGATTTTGAAAGCATTGCGATAACCACGACCTAGTTAGGAAGACGAAACCGATTGATGAGGGAGGCACAGGATCTTGCCAGCTTTTTTTATTGACACACAACACAGCAGTTTACCTTACCATCTATAAAGAAAGAGATTGTGATAATTGAACAAAAAACATACCTATTTTGCGTTTTAAATTAACAATAAAAGTAAAATAATAAAAATAAAAACTAATTTGTTTTTATGTAGATATATAATATGTAAAAACATAGGTACATATATGTACATGAAACATGAAACCTATTATGCTCTAACTATGTCAAATATCAAATATGTCAAAATAAAGCAGTGCTAGAGGGGGGCAGCACAAACAGGAAAAGCTAAACATAACTGTGGACTCCCATTGACTGATATGATAACGATAAATAATGCAATACGAACTGTAAGTCACGTTTCACTATCAAACAAACAAACAGACAGAATAACCTTTAGATGCTCTTAAAAACATTAGCATAAATATAAAATTAACAAAAGCATGTAATTTAATGCTTCGAAATGACTACCTGTAGGTTAGTTGTGGAATTCAGTGGCAGATTGCAGATCTCTAAAATAAATCATTGCTAAACAGAGAATCGAATGCCAGACGTTCCGTAAATTTTTAAATATTTCTTGTGAATACTAATATTGTTACCGCAATCAATAATAATAATCTTTTTATTGCGTTGTTAGTTGAGTATGAAGGCCGCCTGCGTAGAATATTCATAACTGTTTGCCAATATTAATGAGTAGGCAAAAACTAGAAGGCAGAATGAAGATTATTTTTATACTTAAGGTGAAGATTTTAAACATTCTTCATGGAATGACGACCTCTGTGGCGCAGTCGGTATATTACATGGCTGCTACGCAGAGGTCTCGGGTTCAATTCCCGCTCAATGCAGATCTTTGTATGCATGAACATGATTGTTTGCACTGGTCTGAGTGTTTTCTATATGTATAATTATGTATGTATTTACAAAAAAAAAGTATTTAAGTATGTTTATCCGTTGTCTAGTATCCATAGTACAAGCTTTGCTTAGTTTGGGGCTAGGTGGCGACGTGTGAATGTGTAAGCATTATTTATTTATTTATTAATGACCGAAATAAAGGGAGACTTTGGTTCGTGAATTAAATATAATTAGTTAATTTAGATTAATTTTGCATTCCGGGAATCCGGGGATCCCTTTCATCGTAGGTAATTGTAATGATAGAACTAGAATTTATAAGTTTGTTGGGCTTTTACAACTTATTCAAGGTGAGAAGTTGGCGATGCCATATTGTGTTTTCACTTCTCTTTCACTCGTTGTGTAATTTATTATTTTTCTTCTTATCTTTTATCTTGTTTTTATTTGTATGTAATTAATGTACTTTTTAAATCTTTGGTTAAAAAGATGACATTAATGTAGGTCGAAACAATTTAATTTGAAAAACTGTTAAAGTGATGCACTTTTAAGTTGTTTTCACACATATTTCATCATATTCTTTAGGTAATTTTATGTTAATATAAAAAATGTTGACTATTTCATGTAAACGTAGTAGAGTCAAAGTTATTTAAAAAAGTATATAACTTAAAACTATTTATAGTTATATCGAACTATAAGTAGATAATACTGTAGTGGATAAGTATGTACATATTTCCAGTTATTAACTTTCAAGAAGCAATTTTCCCATAACAAAAGTTTCCCGTAACTGTTAATAGCCGATTAACTTCAATAAGGTATTGCCTTATCCTGTCAACTGCTAGCTACGAACTTCAGATTATATCTTGCTTCTGCGTTGTACTGTCACGTACATAACTGACATCTAATGACAAAAGTGTTTTTTTAAATGAGTTATTAAATGGAATATGATCAGACTTTCCTTTGAAGAAATGCCATTGAATTCCATGGTTTATTTTATTACTTATGTAAATATTTAGTTATGTAAAGTATTTTTTATACATAGCTCGCGTGATGGCAAGCTCCATCTTAGCCTATTTAAGAAAAGTCCTAAAAGTAAGATTCCTTTCCTCATTCCGAAGGGCTGACATCAGAAATGAGGAAATGGAAGGATATGAGACTGGTGGGAATGAATACATGGTTTCCAGGACTTGAAAAACTTATGAAAGATAGGACTTAATTTAATATACCTGGTGTGTGAAAAAAAGTATAAAAATTGCTGAAGTCAGCTTGCCGTAACCACATCGAAAATATCTATAAAATTAAACCTATTAAATAATTTGTATAGACTAGACAATGTTTTTATAAAATAACTAAAATTTTCATTTGTTAACCCTGACCGCGACTGTACTCCTTAAAAGTTCTCACAGCGCCATGAGAATGCTCTTTACAATCGATATTCAAAAAAAGAACAGCATCGATGTCTCTGTTGTCAACGGACAATTCTTTTGGAGATCAACTCTTATTTTCCACATTTCAAAACCAACTTTGTACCCACCAAAATAAGGTTGAATTTCATTTGATATTTCGATTAGATTTTATTGTTCCGTTTTGGTGTATTGCGTCACCGACTAAAAAGACAAATCACGAACCGATCGTCGCACTGTGAGGTTAATGATGAGCCAAAACATTATTTTTAGAAGGCGTTCGGCTAGTTCTCTTTATATGGTGTACATCGATCGGACTGCAGATACAAATTCGCTTTTATGGTGCCGGTAGCCATTGCTTAGCCGTTAACACGTTCCAGTTTTAGTTGGTACTAATGATTTGAATGTCGAATACGATTGTGCGAATGATTATTCGTTGATTACTTACTTAGTGATTTTTAAATTAAGAATGTAAATTTTTGTTTAAATTTTAACGGTTTTGTTTGTTCTTTTATTTGACGATGATTAAAATTGGAATAAGAAAATATCGGGTATATAAACATAGGATTTAATCGCATGGTGGCGAAATATTAATACAGGAAGAGAAAAAATGCGAAATAAACCCTATACTAACGAGAAGCAATAAAATCGATTTTTTCCGAAATCTATAAGTTGCTAAGTAAACGACATCAACGAGTTGTTTGCTTTTCAAACATTTTTTCTTACATGCCACGATAAACAGTTGTACTAATTACAGAACTTCGTGCTCTTCTTTTGGAAGGGTCAGAATGGTCTACTTGTGATCCTTGTCGCGGTCTTTCCAAGGAACGGTTCTTGAATTTAGTTCATTGCTATGAACGTTGCTCTAACGGTGTGGTGACGGAGTAAGAATATAATATGTCACCACCCCATCTCATCCCATGGGTGTCCTAAAAACCGATCAAGGGACTATCCGTGTTATTTTTACGAAATAAAAAGAAGGAAAACTTGAAATTAAACCCTATACCAATCCGTCTGGCCCATGTGGTGTTAGTAGGCCAAGTATCCCTCCGTCACGGGAGGAGACCCGTTCCTGCAGTGGGACATTATTGGGCTGTTATGATGATGAAAGAACGTTGTCCAAGAACGTAGTTTATTGTAAAGATTTTCTGAAGCACATTTCGCATTTTTACATTGATACATTATCTGAAGAGTGGTTACATAGTTGCGAATAGAAAATAAAATACATAATATATGTTTAATTTAAATATCCCATTACAACCAGACGGCATCTAAAACGGCAAAGAGTCCACCCTACTGCGAGCAAGAGAATAAACTCAACGGGTAGGATGTTATTTGCGCCTTTGAAGACGTCACACTGACACTATTGTCACTGTCATTATTACCCCAATGTTTACGTTCTCTTTGGTATGCCCGACCTCCTTATGAAGTCTATGTAGAGTCCTTTAAGCGACCGACAGACTGATCATGTCCGGGTGGTCTGTAAGACCGACAAAGCCAGAAATTGGTGTTCGTCATTGCTTGTGTGGTGACGGAGTAAGAATAAAATATGTTACCACCCCATCTAGGTGGTAACAATAATAGGTGTCGTAAAATCGACTAAGGAACTAATTGTAAATATTATCTTTACAAAGTAAAAAGAAGGAAAAGTTGAAATTAGACCCTATACCAATCTGTCTGGCCAGCGTGGTATTAGTAGGCCAAGTATCCCTCCGTCACGGGAGGAGGCCCGTACATGCAGTGCGACATTAATGGGCTGTTATGATTGCTTGCGTGAAACTTTACTGAAGTGGGCATACTAATACAGTTTTTGGATGGTCCAGTTGATACCAGACAAATTTGACTTCTATCTGAAACAAAATATAATAGTATTTGATTTTTCTTTCAAAATTTGCGTGTGCGTTTCCTGAAAAGGGCATAGTGATATAGTAAAGGGGTTGTCGAAGTTCGTTGCACAGAAATTTGATTTTGATCCTAAAAGCTATGGAATTACAATGTCTTATAAAAAAACGTGTGTATTAATAGAAACATACAACATAAGAAATATAGTCATTATAAAATCAAAATCCAAAAAAAAAATCACCAAAGGCATTCCATTCGTAAATTACAAAATTAGCAACGCTTAAAAATCCAGTGTGGTCGCATTCACGATAATATATTTCAACAATACCATACAATACCTTTTCTTCACTCATAAAGGCAACTTTTGTCTCCTATAAGCAAACTTTGGATACAACAGAATACATACAAAAATAAATTTCGCCCCCGTAGATACATACAATAAGTTCTAATACCATAAACAATAGATATACTAATATGTTTTGATGTTTTTGGTTATTGTGTCTGTTTGTCTGCTTGATTACTTATTAACAAGCATGAAGTAGAGGTGACAGTTTTTCGTTTGTTAATGCTATTGTCATCTCTATTCTTGACGCGTGTCTTCCCGTTAAAATGTTTGTTATTTTTGACAATTGTGTTACGTTAGTTAACTGTGTTTTTTTTTTAAATTTTGTTGATTTTTTGTTTTGGGCTTAGCGGCTGTAAGTTGTAAGGAATTCGGTGTTCTGTGATAGGGTCACAGGAGTTCTATAGTATCTTATTGTAAGGACTGGACTGCGTCTATACCGGAGTGAAAGTTGGGTTACTAATACCATGCTGAAGAGAGGGGTTGGTATAGGGTTTCTTTGTAATGGTTTCCTTCTTTTTATTTAGAAGAGATAATATCTGCGCAATTAACAATTATTATCTGTTAAAACTGTGGTAGATTAGTATCACAATATTACAGTAAAAATATTATTTCTTATACATTCACACAGCTTAACCTAGTCTCAAACTTAGCAGCTTAAAATGTTTTAATTGTCCGGGGATCGAACTAGCGATCCTCAGTGAAACTTATTATCTTAACCACGAAGCCAAAGCGAAGTTGTAAAATTATAAATAATAAATATTAAATCATGCATTTTTGTAGATAAAGTCAAAGTTTTTAGACGATTGTGGGCGTTTGTCCGGAATAATTTAACGAGCTGAAATTATATATTTATTTTTATGTATAAAAAACTCTTTTTTATAAAAAATGGGCACGTCTGCCGATACTGATTATCAGATGTGTCTATTATGCACCAGAACGCTTCGAGTAATGCATGTGTTCTTTCTGTTCTTGCCCCTTTATGGGTGACAGAGGAACACCATCATTCGGTACTCTGAGACACCTGCCCGCCTAAAAAGATTCATCATAACAGCCCATAACTGTCCCACTGCAGGGACGGGCCTTCTCCAGTGACGAAGGGATACTTGGCCTACTAATACCACGATGGCCAGACGGATTGGTATAGGGTTTAATTTCAAGTTTTCCTTCTTTTTATTACGTACAGACGCTTTACGCAATGCCTGAAGACAAAAGTCTTTGATCAAGATTGATTTGTTGCCGTGTATATTCTTAATACTAAATTGCTTAAAAACATATTTTATTTCTTTCCGTTAATAATTTATTACTACGAAACCGTACATGCACCCACGTCTTGTTCAAAATTCGGCAACATTTTACTAAAATGTGTGATTTTAAATATATTCATTCATAATAGTTTATAAAAAAATAAAGAAACTTTTTTGTCATTTTATTATAACATAGAAATATTGTATAAGTATATAACAGAGAATTTAATAATTATTTAATTGTAAAATTTCATAAGAATTAATTCTTAAAATTTCATTCAAATAAATATTTCATATTAAAGTACAATCCAGCCATAATGATAGTTTAATTTATGTTATAAATACTGTTATCAATATTGTGTAATAATGAAAATATCGTTGGCGCGTGCTACGGTAGCCGTCAGTCGAACATAAATAACCTCGAGCACGCCACAAACAACTCGGTATTTACGATTATATTTTATACTTGCGCCCGGTACATGGAGGTTCTAATACGTGGCCAACCTACATAATAACGAGAACGCGCGGAAGGCGTAACCCGGTGGCAGTATACCGTCTCGCTCCACGACGCCCCGGGCGCGCGCCTAAGCGAGACGAACAACCACAAATTTATTGAAACGAAAAAAAAAAACTTAGCTACTGCACTCCGCGTCGTCTCTACAGAACTAGATACATTTTTCCATGTCTCCGTGTGCGAGCGAACTGTGTATCTTTATCAGTAAGTGCGAGCGAGACGGATAGCTTTCCGCGGGTAGCGCGCGCAGCTAAACGGCCGGTCATGTGGGCGCTGCCGGTGTTGCGCGCGCGCAGCTACCTCGCCGCGGTTGAGTTCCACGCTCACGCTGCGTCGCTCGGCTCGCTTAGCCTGTGTGACCTTTACTTGGTGAACTTAGGAAGCGTCGTTCGCTGTGAAACTTCCATTAGAGCCCCTCCGTCCCCCGCGACACTGATTTTTCAGACCTCCGGCGCAGCAGCACCAACGTTGGAGCGAAAGAGACGGCTGGCGGTCGCCGACGCCGTAGCTAAAGGTATTCGTAGAATGCGTGATCTGTATCGGGCGGGTGTACGGGGTGCGGGGTGAGGGGCGCGTTCGGAAGCGGTGGCAGCTCCCATCGACTCCTGGGGTTATTCTTCCTCAGGCCACTGCTGCTCGAGCTACGTACCAAGCGAGCCAGTTTTTTCTGTCCACTGCACGACACGCCACACACTCGTTAAGCCCGTGCCAACACGAGAAGTCGCCACTAATAAATTACTGTTTTTTACTGCAAACGCAACAGTCAACGCCGCGCAGCCGAGTAATTTATACGTAAAAATAAACATTAATCAACAATATCGCAGTTACTATCGCCCGATTACAGTGAGTACAGACACATTTGTTATTACTTATATATTAATTGTGAATATAATCGTTGCTTTCTCTGAATAAAAACTTCTCCTCGTAACTGAGAGATAAATTCATTATTAATATTCTCAATGAAATAAATAAGTGTTATGATTATTGAATGAAACGTAACGATTTGTCACATTTATTATACATTTTTTTGTTTTTATAAGAATTATTATAAAAACTTATGTTCATTTTTTATTTAGTTTATCATTCATTTTATTCATAATCACTCATAATTAGCATTTTCATCACATATCGCTTTATCATAATATTCATACACGTGAAACTTGTTTGTAATATCACACATTGACAAATTGTTAATCTTAATTTTTAGGTCAATATTATTTATTTGGTGTCGCGTAATAGTGAAATTAAGAATACTCATAAATATTATTATGATATTAAAATTGATAAATTTACTTTAACATAATCGAATACTTTAAAAAACGTAAAAGTAATCCAATAAACTTAAAGGAATCGTAAATATAATTACTTAAAAAAAATGGGTTCCCATCCTTTCACATACAAACACGAAATTATTTGAATAATCGTAGCCATTATCATGTAAATGTCGCCTTAGCGCCTCTCGGCGGCGCTATCCTTTAAAAGGATATCCAAAAATATTGTCGTTAATATTGTCATTTTTTACTAAAATCATGAGCACCAACCGACCGGTCCATTCAACGTAAGATAGTGACCATTTTATAACGATTTATGGTTTATTTAACAATAAAAGAATAATGGTTAAATAAAAAAAAATGAGAAGTGGTTTGTGAACGAACACTCGTGGCTTTTGTGATTTTAAACGTTTTGAATTGAACGCATCATTAGGCAAGGATTTTGACACCTTCGTGATTTGTTCCCGTGAGATTTCTGCGCTGTCTATTAATTGCATTAGACTGTACTTTGAAGGTTTTTTTTTCAGTGTAAAAAAGTGTTTTTAAAAGTGTCATATTAGATTTTTTTATTAAACCTTTCTAAAATAATATATTAAACTTTTCTAAAATAATATAGAATGCTTTGCAAAATTTAGAAGCTGCTTGTTTTTCTCAATAAATGTTAAAATATATTAAAATTAAGCAATGTTAAGACCTAGAAGAAGTACGTTTACATTCAGTAGTATTTCTTATAAGATCTGCATCTCGTTTATTTATTATTAAATTAAAATGTCTTGTGTTATTCCGAAGCTAATTATAACTTATGTCAACCCTATAACACGTATTTAAAATTGTTAAGGTATTTGAACTTCCGACCCGACCGATCTCTTAAATTTCTGAAAAGTAATAGCAATATTCCCGATGACGAACTAAAATACGTCACCTCTGCGTTTAATTCCTAGTAGAAGTCTATTGAATAAGGGTTCCAGTTAACAAATAACTTTCTTTCTATTTCGATATCATCAACATAACAGCCCATTAATATCCCAACTGCAGGGACGGGCTTCTTCCCGTGACGGAGGGATACGTGGCCTACTAATACCACGCTGGCCAGACGGATTGGTATAGGGTTTAATTTCAAGTTTTCCTTCTTTTAATTTCGTAAAGATAATATTCATGGATAGTCCCATAGGATGAGATGGGGTGGTGACATAATTATTGTATTCTTACTCCGTCACCACATGGAGAAATTCAAAATTTAAATATTATGTAAAGCTGTAAAATGCATTTGACGAGTAGGTATATTTTCTTTTAACAGAAAATTAATTTTGTTTTTTATGAAGTGTTTCTATTATTTTAGTGATAATAATGGTATACAATAATCACGTTACTTAATATAAATTACAAACAGTTTTATTTAATAATTTTTTCTGAGAGGTTGGGTAGTGACTGAATGCTGAAAGATGATTGGCTAGGTATCATTGAGGAGTGCAATTAAAAAGCACCACTAAAGCCCTTTAGAGGTGATAATAATTACTAACATAGCAGTATCACAGTACAACCAGTAGTCTATCTCGGCCGAATATTTATTATAAATCCCAACGGCTACGCGGTACGTAAACATGCGATAGGGCTGCCCACCCCCAGCTTTTTAATTACATTTACCTACTTTCCCGCTCGTTACTGCGGCACAGTCGCGACTGTTCACTCCGCAAAGTCACCGCTATCGTGAGCGCGTAGGCGCATAACTCGCGTTTCGTCCTTTTTTAAGAAGTCGAAATACTGTATATATTTATACTATGCCAGCATTATTTCTTGTTATAAAACTATGTAAAAGTAATAATTCTATAAACATTTAATGACCAATCAAGAACAGCTTTGGTTAAACAAGGAAATCCTGATAATAGCTTTTATAACCTTTATTATTTTACTTGACGACTTTAATAATATAAAATGAACGTTTTTAATATAATTGCACATAATAATTAAGCGCCTTATATGTACAGATATAAATTATATTAAAACGTAGGTCTTTAAATACGAGTTTAAATTGCTATTCAGTGAATTATAATTTCAAGTTTGTACTATTATTTTGCGTCTCATTTATCCTGACAGGTGATTGTTTTTTATTTTTGGAAATGTAGTAGTTATGCATTTATTACGAGTACGTACCTGTTTTGCATAGTTAAATTAAGATTTTTTACTTGGAAATATTGTAGGTGACTTTTATCGGCGTTTTACGTGTTTCGGCTCATTATGATGATGATAATGTAATTTTAACTTTTGTAAGGAGTTTATAAACCTTTTTGGCTGCCTGACTTCGTAAAGTAATATTGGTATTGGTACACAGTCTAATAAGGATTGAAATGTCTAAAACTTAAAGCTAGCTTGCACATTTCAGAGTTAATCAAATCAAATAACAGTTTGCCAATTCTTCCAAATGAATTCGAATTCTTTAATCAAATCAGTTTCGAAAACAACAGAAAATTATATATTTGAATACGAAAAAGGTTTTACATCGTATTAAAGTGTCAAAATGAGTCAATTTAAGATCTTTCGTGAGCCTCAATTTACATCAGTAATTGCTAGCCACGTGGGTTTTGCAGTTTAGGAGCTGAGAATATTATTTCTATGTAACAATTTTGTCTTAATTCTTTCTAAATATGCAATCATTAAATACAAGCCAATGATAATGATCACTTAAAATAGATATATTCAAATGAATAAAGGTTTTTGCAAGTCTAGAGGTAAGGATATTATTTGAGAATATTATGTATTAGAAAATTTGCGAGTTACTAAGTATTTAAACCCAGATCTTCAGAATCCTTTGTGTGCTCTCAAGAGTCAATCTCTCTAGATTTTATATTTGTTTTTATATGTATTTAAGTACCGTCCTTTTTTATGCCTCTGTTTGAGCCATACTTCTAGCTACCTTTGGACGGGTAGACATGTTTTATACCTGAAATATTGAAGTATGGTTTACAGTCTAGAAATATAGCATTACTCAAATAGTGTCAGTGAATTCTGATCCTCCAAAGCGAGGCTATAGGGGTAGCTGGGCCAGTATGGTAGTAATACACAGGCTTCAAAAAGTCATGACGTCTGCATTAATTAATTTGTTTATCCCTACGAGTAAACATCTATTTGCAAGGACGAGGCCTCCCTTTTAGTACGAGGGAAATATATAAAAAAAGTAAAGGGCCATTTACTTTTTATTTTTCTTGCAATAATATACATTTTAAAGGATTCTAGTCCCTTTTTATTTATTAGTATCGCATCTCGCAATTGTAAAATAATGCATTTTGAGCCAATCACCACATATAAACGTACAAATCCATTTACGATGACTCAGATAAAAATTAATACCTGCTGTTTATTAAAACAGCTCCCCGACTACGTATCTCGGTAGCGAGCACGCGCCACCATCGCATTGCTAATTTGTATGTATCTTTATAAACACGCAATATTTAACTTGGAGTGTTTGCCTGTTTAAGGATACAAAAGATTATAAGTACGTCCATTTACATGTAGGTACTGCGTCTTCCTTAGGACAAAGGAAATGATTTAAAAAAATAACAAGCTAGTTTCTTGACATTCTTTTCGAGATGCAATGACAATATCATGCATTTTAAACTTGTCACCAATTTCATTACTTCATGACTGCAATAAAAATGAATACCCGATGTTTATTACAACAGCTCCCCGACTACGTATCTCGGTAGCAAACACGCGCCACCTTCGCATTGCTAATTTGTGTAATATCTTTATAAACACGCGATATTTAACTTACTACTTTGGTCTGTTTGTCTGTTTAAGGATGTAATAGAAATATTTTTATATTTTGTTTTCAAGCGATTATGTTCTTTTTTTGAATTGTCTTATGACGTCATTAGAATAAATTTTGGTAGTTTGGTTTTAAATGTCATGTCTAAAATAAGGTTGATATCAGTCTGTTCTGGTTTGAAGTTGTTTTAGGAACTTAGTGCTCATGTTATAGAACGTATTTCGTATTCTCGCATTTATCAGTTTTGACACAGTTAGATTGCTGTATGAGTTAGGTATAAAAAACCTACCTATGTGTCTTGCTAATATTGTATTAGTAGGTCGGCCTCACAGTCATTGTATATATACCTTCGATTTCGATATCTTACCTTCTATACCTACTTGCCTTTTTGGGAGATTTTTTATTTGTATTTTGAGATTCACTTAATACTTATTTTATTACAATTCTTTCACCATAACAGCCCATTAATGTCCCACTGCAGGCTTCCTCCCGTAAGGGAGAGATACTTGGCCTAGTAATACCATGTTGGCCAGACGGATTGGTATAGGGTCTAATTTCAAGTTTTACAATTCTTTAGTTGTACCTACCTATTTTTAATAAACCCAATATTTCCTCGTAGCATCGTACCAATAGGTATAGCAGATACTGTATACGTTTTTTCAACTGCATATTTTAATCGAACATTCAAAACATCCTTTTCAAACGAATATGTCCCGCTGACATTAAAAGTCGTTTAAATTCGCCACTTATAGGTGCCTATATTTAAATTTTCAAATTTCGAATCTGTTGAGCGTTTCGGGAATGTCGAGGACTCGCGACGGGGCGCCTCAGCATCGCCACTTTCTTTTAACTTTGCCGAACGATACGACCGTTCAAAATAGTGATGGACGGTTTTAATCGATTTAAATCATCGATTATTAATGTTAGTTATAGTAAAAGGACGTTCAATATTTTGTCTTTAATGATATTCTTATACTGTATTGCTAAGATACTTTACTGTAGATATAGTTATGTAGGCAAAACTAATTGAATATAACTCTTATCAACAAGAATTACATACCTACAGTAGTTTGAGTTGGTATTAACTAAGACGGTCTATTTCTCTAGTGATGGCCTGGGAACAAAAAATGTCATTTCATATGTCCTTATTTTCATTTGACCTGAGAAGAATAAAATGTCATGTCCCCATTCTCATTCATTGGGTGTCGTTAAAGTCGATGAAGCTAGGTTAGACAAGCGTAACAATATTGCAAGAAGGTCGAACTAAAAAAGTGTAATAATGTATTAATCCGCCTGGCCAGAATCATATTAGCAGATAAAGTTAACCTATCACTAGAGGAGGCTCGTCCTTACATATTATGAAAGCTATTGATGGTCTTACCATTAATTCTTAAGTCTTTATTTTTACAATATTTTAATTTTAATACACCATTTGCAACAGTATCGACTACAGATATTCATGATCGAATATAAAACAATCAGTTTACATTAGTCGATTCAATAACGCCCATCTCTATCCCATAAGGTAACAAATAAAAGGCTCTATGTCACGTTATACCAAGCACGTATTAACACGTTGTCTTATGTTTACGATTACGGGGTGGAATAATCCTGAGACAATGATTGTTTATTGTATGAATATCTTTTGTCATGCACCGCCGTGGTTGAATTGTTAATAGTATTGATACTTTAATGTTGATCGATACAATATTGCATAACTTTCTTTTGGTCTTTTAGATTGCCTATTTTTATTTCAATACAATGTATCTTAATTCAATACACCATTGCAACAGTATCAACCTATTGAAAGATATTTTTTGTTAATCGAATACAAAACAATCGATAATGGATTAGCATTAGCATTCAGTATAGTCGAGGCCTTTTCTTGCAGTAGGAGCATTAGTCGATTCAACATGGACGATCAGCCTTTCTTTGCAGTAGGACTTTATAAATTGCTATGAAACTCTGTCAATTAGGTAGTCGCTGTGTTATTCCATTGTATCAACTGCCTCCACACTAAATATTATCCACATCAGTCCAGCAGTTTAACCATCATAACAGTCCATTAATGTTTTACTGCAGGGACGGGCATCCTCCTGTGCTGTGACGGATGGATACTTAGCCTACTAATACCACGCTGGCCAGACGGATTGGTATAGGGTTAGTTTCAAGTTTTCCTTCTTTTTATTTCGTTAAGATAATATTCACGAATAGTCCCTTTGTCGACGATACCCATGGGATGAGATGGAATGGTGACATATTGTATTCTTACTCCGTCACTAGTTACTACACGAAAAAAGGATACTAGTTTAACTATAGTTTAACCATAAATAAAACAAATACGGGTTCATACTATGATTTGATTGGCTAAAGAACACACATAAACGACTTTGTTCTACATAGCATTCTTAAGCATTTTGTTTCAAGAAAGCTATGCGGCGAAGACAGGAAACTATTGTTTATATTAGATAAAGCACAAAGGCTTTTGGATTCCGGCTAAATCTTATCTGAGACTATCTTGGTGTATAAACAAATACTCCTTTGAATGTGTTAAGTATTTACACATAGTTTCAAGGATTGATAACGTATAGGGACTATAGACTTTCTCCTTGTAGAGATGGACTAAGGATACTTACCGTAAAATATGACTAATTGCGCATATAACGATAAAAACATGTCTTAATACCCTTAATGAATCCGTTTGGCCTTCGTGGTGTTCTAAACTAGAGGAGTACTGTCTTATTAATGGGCTCTTTGGTGAACAAGACTTTGACCTTAACTTTGCTTTTAACGTTAAATTTTGACATACGATTTCATTTATTATTTTAAAATCTGTGTGATAAAGCTAAAATACATACAGCAAAAGCTAAAATGCAAACAACATAAGCAATTACAACATTTAAGCTTTTATAAAGCTGTAATCGTCGTTTAATTTATATTTTCGATAATTTGTTACTTCTATCAACCACTTCATTCAAATAGCACAAATAGGTAAGTAAGTTCCGCTGCTACTTATAGGCATCTCCAAGTTCTCGCCAATCCTTTCTACGCTAGTCTTAGGTCGGCAGTCCCTTTCCTGCTCTTTTGTGCATGTAGATTTGTCACAATTTATTATACCAACGATACCAGGAGTGTCGATACTTCAACTAGCTGTACTTAAAGAAAAATCGGAAAAGCTTATCAGAAGGCCAAACTAAAGTACATGCCAACAAGTGGAAAATTACAAATAATAATTCTAGATTACATTTAACAAGTGTCATAATGTACTTATCGAATGCTTACATAAAGATTAAACTAATATAAGGGTGTTAACTTAAGAATTGATATTTTCTTTATTCCTTATCTTTATTTAAATAAGGGAGAGGTAGATAAAAATGTGTGGTATGTTTGCGTACCATGTATTGTGTGTTTTCCTTTGAAGTACCGACCGACATAATTGTAGGCATTGTTTGCTATCAATAGGTTTGTTTTCTGATAGTAGAAGTATGAATTGTTAGGATTGGCCACTTTATTCGTTTGTTTTGTTATCTAGATATGGTTATTGTGATTCATTGATTGTTGCATTTTCATGTTTTTGGGATGTGTGGTGTTACAATTGTTGTTTTAAGTACCTACGTATGTTTTGTTTGTTAGGCAATATGGTATTAGATTTGCTATACCGGGAAGTTGCTTAGCATGTGGTTTTAACGTTAACAATTGAAGTCTGAAATGAGAGTATGATAAATAAGTAGGTGAATAAAAAGCAGGTGTTTTTTTTTCAAAGTTTTTCTAGCTTATGAAAAAAAATACATAAAGATATGAACACATTTACTTAACTTGCCTTAAAAACTATATGTAATTTAGCAAATATTATTTCTGTAAAAACTAAAGTTGTAAAACTTGACAAAATAAAATACTTATAGCCAGCATGATAGTAGGCTATATATAAACAACAATAATGACACAATATATTATATTAGATACACCAATCAAAGTAATATTGTTTTTGCAACAAGAATATTTTTTTTGTTATGTAATTAATTATGCAAAAATAAAAGGCTTTTTTATTTTTTATTTTATTTATGATAGTAGGCAAAATTTTCCTTTATTACATCAGGATAAGCCTATGCTGTGTTAGGATATTAAACCTTTAGCATGACAAACTATTTCGATTCGACGCTGTTTTGTCAAAAAGATATAGCTGTTGCAATGTGACAATGAAATTGAAAAGTGTGAAATAGGAAACAGAATCTTGATTGTATTGAGTTAGGATCTATTTTACAACAAAAACTTTTAGAGTGTTAACTTCACAGATCAAAAGCAGCTTTTTCGTCGTTTGTTTAAACAAACCCAGATAGACACTTAGCACGTTCATTCATATTTACGTCACACCATTGAATAAAGTGTTTGTAAAGGCGAGTTCGCACTGGCGCTATTTGGTCTTGACCGCAAACATCCCGTAAGCGCCACAGGTGATGTCTACCTGACCAGTCTTTGTGTACACAGCCTTAAATATCGATTTTCTTGTTTGCTATATCGTTTGTTAGTTTGGGTTATCTAGAAGATATCGGTATTAATAGGGGTTGTGGTAAGGGTTCATTTCTTGTAGTACGCAAAATTAGGGACCTGCTGATTCTCAAAGTCTTCCGCGTTACAAATGTCATTAGGGCGTGGTGTCAGGAGCATTGCTGATATGAATGAGATCGCTAGTTCAAATCTCGTTCAGAACTATTGAGTGCTCGAAATTACATCCGATTAAACTATAGAGTAATTGAATGCTTTATCTATATTGCCTATCCCTATGCCAAAATGACAAAACATGGTACATTTGTAGGAAAGTTTATTCGTAGGTACTTAGGTATAAAAAAATATGAAGTAAGTATAAAAATAATTTTCATTTTGAAATGAATAAGAATTTAACCAATATCATGGATTAGTTGTTAAAATCATAGCTACATACATAGGTACTATGCCTATGTACACTTTACAAAAAAAAAGCAATCTGAATTCTCCCATATAAATTTAACTGACGATATCCATTCGTATAGTAAGTATAGGCTGTAATACTAAGATCGTTTGCATCCCACGAGAAAAACCCCGCAGGCGATAGAAAGTCCCACCCACGCCGTTCTCAACTCACGCGCACCGTTGAACTTAGAAAAATGAATTCTTTTTTTGAATGCGGTTCAACAATTCGCTGCCGTGTTACGCGCTCCGCCCCACGCCCTCTGATTGGTGAACAGTAGCCGAATTTGATTCAAATAATACACGCAAGTTGTGTGACGTCATTTTGTGACGGATTGATGACGTCATTGTGTATGTCATTTATGTTTTTTTGATATGAATGATGGATGAGCAATTATTATTAAGATTTTGACTTATTAAAATGATTAAATGGCATTTGTATGCGGTTGTTACGCAAGCAAATTATAATTAGTAGAGTTCACTTTGTAAAGGTTATGTTTCTATAATCTAACAAATTTATTTGTTTTATTCTGTAATGCCTTAAGGCAGTAGAGAGTGCACCTATATGTCGAAATAACTGCCAAACGGCATGGTATTGTATTTAGAGTTCTGTTTCCTTCTTTCCTAAGAATTCGTACTATAAAGTAGTCTTTCAGTTAGCTTTGGAGACGCGTTATTCTTCACTTTATAAATATTATAAACCTACACTCTTTGTAGCCTAACTACTACCAAACATCCCTTTAAAATTATATTCTAAGCTTCTCTTTACTCAAAAATATTAAACACAAGCCAAAAACCAATAAGCGAATGATAAAATTACGTACAGAGTTCATTCATATCACATTATATACAATCATTTTTTACCTACACTCATTGATTGGTCGCCGCGTAAACCAGTAGCCGGTTCTGGCAGTACATAAGTGGATCGTTGCGTGTTTATTTAGCTACCGGGAACGCCCTCTGTGAGGGTAAGAGAGGAACGGTCTTTATGTATTCTTTTATATGTATATTTGAACATTGTTCTTCAGTAGCAGTTTGATTTTATTTTAATTTCGATTAAAACATTCCATTTTTTCATTATTGTTTCTTATTTTAAAATTTCATTTTGATTTATACGTATTCCTTTTTTGAATTTGAACTGTTAACGTTAGCTTTTGCGATGCTATATAAATTCTAATTTTAAAAATTGATTGTGTTCTTGTAGGTAATGAGTAATTTAGTGGCTTTTAAATTTTCATTTTAGAACGTTAAATAAACGGTTGTTTCTTAAATAATAACTTCTCGAATGTTTCTAAGGTATGCATGCCCCTAAACTGCCAGTCAGTTGATTGAGATTTTTTCACAATATACGTAGTTTATATAACGAGTTAATCAGTTAACTACACGATCTGTAGGTACCCGAGGTAGGGAATAGCCGGCGAGGCACAACGCCGGAGGCTATCCGACCGAAGCCCCAATATATCAGTGTACGGATACTTGGTTAAACGAACAAAGAACTCTGAAGAGACGTGTTGGATATAATATTTCTATTTTATAGTTTTGATTTTTTGTTCCATAGGTATACCTACTTGCACTTTACAAAAGCCCAAGTACCTATATGGAACGTACAAGTACACCTAGTTTAGTGAAATGCTTTAAAAAAAATACAGATAGCAGTATTGTCTCTCTTAGATTAAGAATACGGATCGAGTAATTTCATCGATATTGTAATATTATGTTTGTGTTTTAACTATTTTTTAGAGCAATTTGTAAATAACTGTAGTTAATATATTATTCGAGTTTTAGTTTTAATTTCTTGTGAAATCTTTTATTACATTGTAATAACAAAATAACTCAGAACTTTATTATTATTAATTAGTTTTTCATTTTTATAACTTTCTTAACTGTTAAGCGCCGATTACACTACCCTACATGTAGGGCCCTACATAAGCTAGTGCACTACATGAGCTAGTGCACTACATGAGATAGTGCACTACAAGAGGTAGGGCACTACATGAGCTAGTGCACTACATCGTGTAGGGCACTACATGATGTAGGGCGGTCGGGACTCGCCAATCTATGTAGTGTCCATCCAGATCTAAACAGAGTTAACTCAAAAATTGACGTTTTTGACTTTTACACACAGTCGAATTCCTTGATTCGTTACGCATCGACCACGAAAACAGATTTAAATATATCAACACTACACGACGCTAGATGTCGTAAGGAGTCTTTATTGTTGGATAAACGGACTCCGCTCCTCGGAGTTATTTTGATTTTACTGACTATATCTGACATTTTTCGTAATTTTATTTTGAGTTGTCTCTATTTTATCGATTAGTTTCAAGTGTCTGACACTAATCGTTAAAAATGAAACATTTTGAGATAAACTTGTATTGCTGGTCTACATCTAGCGTCGTGTAGTGTAGACTCGTATATTTAAATCTGTTTTCGTGGTCGATGCGTAACGAATCAAGGAATTCGACGACCTTGGTGGCGCGACAGTAGCGCAAGCGGCTGCCGTGCAAGAGGTTGTGGGTTCGATCCCCCCCCCCCAGCGGTCTGGGTGTTCTTTGTGTCCGTTAATTGATGTTTGTAAAAGGTCCCCGCGACACAGGGCATGATCCCTAGTGCGGGAGTTGTCTTTTAAAAAAAAAAAAACTGTGTGTAAAAGTCAAAAACGTCAATTTTTGAGTTAGTTCTGTTTAGATCTGGATGGACACTACATATCGGAGATTGGCGAGTCCCGACCGCCCTACATCATGTAGTGCCCTACATCATGTAGTGCACTACCTCATGTAGTGCCCTACCTCATGTAGTGCACTAGCTCATGTAGTGCACTAACTCATGTAGGGCCCTACATTTAGGGTAGTGTAATCGTCGCTTTATACCTACTTGTGTAAATAAAGTTCAATTCAACTCAACTCAAGAAACCACATAAAAAACAAAACAAACTTTTAACTTAACAATTTTTTATCAATAAAATTTTATAGAACCAACACTGTCTCCACTACTGATTCTGTTCTACATCCATCGCATACCTTTCCTGTGGGAACGCGCGGGACATAAAGTGTTTCGTTATTTCTGCTTACACTCTCATTTGTATATTATAATTTGGCTCGGGCTGGCTTCAATTTAACTCCTTATTATTAGCCATTTTATATACTTTAGTCATGCATGGATCATTTCTATAAAAAAATATACTTAAATGAGAATAAATAACGAGCAATTTATGCCCCATTACAAGGATGGGCCATGGTTTAGTGAAAATTGAGTTATGAATATAACGCTGAGCAAATTGATGTAGGGTTTCAAGTGTCCTTTTTTATCACATAAGTACCTACCTACCTAGATCCTACCTAATTAGTTTAATTAATTCTAAGTCGGGTTTTACGACAGCTTCTTACAGGCTGTTGATTTTCCTCCTTCAGAACATTATTATAAGGTAAGTTATTCAAACTGAGGGCAAATACAGAAATACATCTTTTTCGTAATCAAAATATAGATACTCACATATTGTTTCCCCCTTTTCGCAGGCATAGGTACATGATTAGCTTATCCCCTAATCTATAACACTACTAACACTAAATAAACAATTGAATATTAGAAAAACACACAAATCATCGAACAAATTGAAAATTCATAAATTCAACAATAATATAATAAACTTAATTAGATCAACATGATTCAGCTCATACTTGGAATTCCTTCAAAATATTAAAAAACAAGTGACAACCCTTTTTCATTCTTTTCACTCTTATGCCCTTTACTGTGGGTGTGAGCGAGACAAATAGTGTATTGTTCGTAAAAATGTCAAATAGAATGATAAACATAAAATTTCGTGTTGAAAAGCATGCGCACGCGTCTAACAATGAAGATAATCATTTTATTTAAATGCTGTGATCATCGTTCCTTTATATTCTCTGTATTTGTTAAAACTTTGTTTAATTTATGTATTTTTTGTTTATAATAAGTATTCTGCTGTTATAATTTTAATGATTCCTGAAGTATTTTATAAAATCACTTGGTTATTTTTTGGAAATATTATAAAAGAATAAGTAAAGTATAGACAAATAAAAAAATAATAGGTATACCTAATATTATCTGTATAATATATCTACAACAAGGGAGACAAGGGCAGCTGGTAGAAGATGGATGAGAGAGGCATAGGATCGTGTGCATACTTAAAAACAAAATTATAAATTAAAAAATATTTAACCGAGTTCTAAACTACCAAGCATTAAAAAGGCATGAACCCTAGTGCGGGAGTTGTCTTTTTAAAAAAAAAAAAAAAAAAAAAAAAAAAAAGAAAAAAATACACAACGAAATTGATGAAATCCTCCTCTGTTAGGAGTCACTTAAAAAAATACCGATATAATATATATAGGTACAAGAAGTATTTGTACACATCATAAGTTGTACAATAAAAATTGTTAATAGTACAAAGCCGACAATACGACATATCGAATTCCCAGAAAGACGAAAGCCGCCCGAACTCACGCTGACTAGGCAACGTAACTCAATGAAAGGGCCACAATAGGCTCAATGTCTATAATAGACCGTATTAGACGTAACCATAAAAGACATTGACACAATAACTTGATAAATATTGAAGAGCAAGTAGAATCTTTTGTGTGAAACCAAAATTATCTTGGTATCTTTGTCGTGTCGAATTTGATGGGTCTTTAAATACCTTTAACCTGACTGGAATGGTATTTAGAAAATGCAATTTTTAAAATTGTTATATATAAATATATAAACAATTTGTTTACATAACGTTTTTATTATAACTATGCAATGCACTGTAAAGTTTTTAATTAAATTCATTCTCAACTTGATTTATTTTCAATCCTATTGATTGATTTGTTTTTCAATTAATTCTTATTTTTTATTTTCAAATTATATTTTTGTTATTGTATATTTTAAATGTAAATTTTAATATAATTTAACCCACTGTTAACCAACTGTAAATGTGGAGTTAGCCTATAAGTAATTATCATGCATGCATATGTTTTGTGTATTTTTAAGTGTAACGCTTTTGTATAATAATTGTTGGCTGACCTATTTAAATAAATAAATAAATAAAGCAATAATAAATTAAATTATTCTTAAGTTTTTTATAGATTAGGTTTAATAAGACATGTAGGTAGCTAATGAGTGTCAGAGGGAAGCTATTTCATACCAAATGGGACACACAGAAATAACTAAACATACTCAACTCATGTCATTTGCCTTAAGTCGAAATTATATTTGGCACAAATTAGCACAACGCCATCTAGTCCCAAACTAAGCAGACCTTTTACAATGAGTAATAGACAATATAATTTAATTATATTCTTACTCTGTCATCACAGCATAACACATAAATTTTTATCTTACGTTTAAATAGACTACTAAAACTTTTTCTGTGTTAGAATTCCTTTTTGTCTTGTTCAAGATATACAAAGCAATTGGACGTTTATTACTTAAGATGAATTTTAATTACTCAACTTAAAACTTAATAGTTCAGAAAACACTGACAGTATTTACGATCGCCATTCGAATCATGGTTCAAATAGTTCAATGTTTGTACTATATTGACCTCCTTGTACTAAGAGTAAAGATTCTGCATACATTTAATGCGACGCTCCCGTCTATACGTTATACTTTGTTATTGTTTGCGGTTTTTGTTTAACACTAAAGTTGAATGTTTGAACGTGAGACGGTAATGTAATACGACAGTTAGTTAAAGACGGTTGTTGTAACAACATTGTAGTGTACGTTTCAATGTATTGTGGAATCTTGTGCAAGTAATTAAACACTGTAGTGGCAGTTTTTGTGGATATTTTTATTAAGTTGCAATGTTTACTACCAGAGAGATTCCTTACTATAATATTCATAAGTAAATTGTGGCTTTGTGTATCGTAGTTGTCAATAACTTCTGGCATTTTCAAAAGCTTTTTAAAAATGATGTCTATTTAGCATAGACTATGACTCAACATTACACCAAAATGCTTGGGGTCAAAGGACACCACGTCATCTTGTACCAAAACAAGATTATGTTATTTGGAGTAGGTACGTAATATGCGTCTTTTGATTCAGCAAATAAGTACTTACATAGAATTCGTAGACCTCCACTTACCAGAATTTCATTTGCCAAAATTTTAATTTTCCATAATTGCATTTGTACTGATATTGTTTTTATTTCGTAAAGATGATATTCACGGATAGTCCCTTAGTCGGTTTTTACGACACCCATGGGATGAGATGGGGTGGTGACAATTGTATTCTTACTCCGTCACCACACGGAGGTTCGCTTTACATTAACATTTCATTATTTTAATAATATGACAAAGGAAGTTATAAATCAATAGTCACACAAAAGTGTTTTAATGATATTCATTCTATAATCCAGTCATAATTTTAACACCAGAGTTAGTCAGAGTAAACTTCCCGTCAATTTCCTTATCGAGTACTCATTATTTGAAAACACATCAATTACTTAGTAAATTACGTCAAAATGACAAGTACTTCCTCTAATTTATCAAAACGTTTTCTAACAATTAGTAGATGTGCAAACGTTTCATATTTAGACTGTAATATTTAGTCTATTCATCGGTATTCCGTGGTTTGACGCACTAAAGCCCGATTTACACATCGACAAGTACAGTAGCGAGTATAGTAGTAAGTTGTTGATTAAGTTTATTTGAATAGATCTCTATCCTATTTTTCGGCGAGTTAAGTTGGCGAGACGCGAGAGAGGGGGCTACTTCGTACTTAACTCGCCAGAAAATAGGATGGAGATCTATTCAAATAAACTTAATCAACAACTTACTACTTAACTCACTAGTGTACTTGTCGATGTGTAAATCAGGCTTAATACTTTGTATCGTAACTTCATCTCATTCAGAGGTGATGAGTACCTAGGTATTAATTTTCTAACTAAATTTCAATTTCAAAGCGTTACCGATAAAGCTATTTTTTTACTACCAGTAATTTTTTTCGAAATTACTAACTTCTCCTCCTCTTTTTATAGATTCTTTCCTCTTAGTTATGCGAGTTACAAGTCACAACAAATCTCCTTTTCTTTAGCTTTCATTACAGCCCGTTACTGTCCCACTGCAGGGACGGGCCTCCTTCCGTGACGGAGGGATACTAGGATAGATTTTTATTTCGTAAAGATAATATTCACGGATAGTCCCTTAGCCGGTTTTTACGACACCCATGGGATGAGATGGGGTGGTGACATATTGTATTCTTACTCCGTCACCACAAGGATGTTCACCCTTAGCTATAGCAGTAAATAATTTCGTAGCCTGTAACCTCGAGCAAGTCAACAAAGAACATTTAAAAAGTTCCCAAACACCAGATTAAACATAAGTATGTAGGTATACATAATGTCAATAGTTCAAGGGATAAGCAAATGTATTCTGATTCATCAGACGTGTTTCGTAAAGCAAAGGCCTACAGAACATGTGTTGATATGACTCATGGCTAGATCCGCTTGATCTTGTTTCATATTTAATATTATTATGAGTAAGGTGATGTCCAAATCGTGATGTTATATTTAGCTAATATATTAAAAGATTAATTTCTTCGCTGCGATTGTTAGGAGACTTTTTTAGTATTGTCAAAAGTGTTTAAGTAATTGAATAAGTAATGTTTGAATAAAAAAATGTGTGAGTAATGTTTAAATTTAGCTCAGATTATAAATAGATGACAATCCGTAAATACGTAAGTAGTACAATTTACTGCTTACGTATGAATTGTCATCTATTTCTAAACTGAGTTCAATCTATATCTATATCTATACTATATAATAAAACTGTAGAGAGATCAATTCTGTACATTGAATATATTTATGTTAAAAATTAATATTGGAGGATGAATGGTGATTGACACTAATGCCAAAAATGCAATCAATTAAATTTTTGTCTGTCTGTCTGTCTGTCTGTCTGTCTGTCTGTCTGTCTGTCTGTCTGTATGTGCACGCATGGGTCAAAAACTACTGAAGGCATTTTAAACAAACTTGGCACGATTATAGTCCATACTCCTGGGCAGGTTATAGGCTGTATTACATAACGCTAAGACACAAAGGAGCTGAGCAGTGACGAAAAATTTGAAGCAAGTCGGTTAAAAAACGCGCGTTCGAGCTCTTATCATCGCATACGTTGATCATACGCCAAAAATATGTATTACAAAAATAATGATCTTTAAAAGATGTACAAAAAAGTCCTGGATAGTATATATCTATCTTTTATATATTAGCCACAATAACGTGTTTAATCGTTAGGGTTTTCTTCAAAGTGTATTAAATACATAAATATATTGTAATTTGCATAGACATATCTTTTTCAAACTCCCATATTTCAAAAGTACACTTTAATAGCTTATTCATAAAAAAAAAATATAGAAATCGGTTTATAATCACACAAGTTATAGATGAAAGAAAATTTCCAAATGTCGCCGCGCCAGTATGAGTACGGCTGTACGGTTGATTTTTGTTTCAACATTTTTTTTACAAAAGACAAATACCACACTAGCCTTTAAAAATATCAATTTAACGGACACAAAGAACATCCAGACTAAGGACAATAGTTTGTGTATCACAATTGTCCTCCATGGGAATCGAACCCGCGACCTCATGCATGCCAGCCATGTAATGCGACCGCGCCGCGCCAGCGAGGCAGGTAATTCTGCCGCACCATAACGTGGCGTGCAAATGGATTCATTCATAATTAATTAGCGATTATCCGTGTGGTGACGAAGTAAGAATACAATATGTCACTTCCCCATCTCATCCCATAGGTGGCGTAAAACCGACTTAGGGACAATCGGTGAATATTATCTTTACGAAATAAAAATGAAGGAAAACTTGAAATTAAACCTTATACCAATCCGACTGGCCAGCGTGGTATTAGTAGGCCAAGTATCCCTCCGTCACGGGAGGAGGCGCGTTCTTGCAGTTGGACATTAATGGGCTGTTATGATGAAATAAGCGATGTCATTTATTTTAACTTACAAATTTGACAACAGATGGCATTGTGCCTGTGACGTCATTTTCAGTATCGCGGTGTTAAGATTTTCCTTGAAAGAATGACGTTCGCTCATGTCTTTCAGCATAAGTTTAGACGCTCTGTTCATAAATCTGTCTTTGTAAAGGTCTGTTTTTAAAAAGGTTTTGATTCGTTCGTTAATTTTACAATTCGTTTGTAGGTATATATGTTTGTTATAAGGTTTAAAAAACGATTTTTCAGTATTAAATCGAATTGCGGCGAAGTAAGTAACATCCGCCACGCGAACGAAGTCGCGGGCACAGCAGCTAGTCTAACATATTATACGACGACGACTTTCGTGGCGTAGTGGTTATATAACATGACTGCTACGCAGAGGTCTCGGGTTCGATTCTCGCTCAATGCAAATCTTTGTGTGCATGAACATGATTGTTTGCATTGATCTGGGT
The DNA here is from genome assembly GCA_905475405.1 of Schrankia costaestrigalis. NCBI lineage: Eukaryota > Metazoa > Arthropoda > Insecta > Lepidoptera > Erebidae > Schrankia > Schrankia costaestrigalis. The sequence goes on along the minus strand of FR997843.1, from coordinate 6,970,263 downwards.
GTTTTCTATGTATAATAATGTATGTATTTATAAAGTATAGTTACTTATTAGGCAAGTGTTAAGGATGGGTAGATTAGTGTTGTGGGGATCGTGGGATCTATCTGTCGTGGAGAAGTTCACCGTTTCAAATTTCACGCTTAAGAATGAATTATTTGATCTATAAATATTTGTTAGTTTCTCTACAAATTATTGTAAGATTTAATGTATAAAATAGTCATCACAAAACAGAAGGCGGTTTGACCTTATGTATTCAAATTCTATTAAATCGTATCACGTTTATTTTAAACTAACAATATATTCTTTATTAATGATCTTTTATAGTTGTTGAAACAAAAAGTGGTAGCAGTTCATTAGAATATGACGGTTTACCTTCAATTTGAAACGCTATTGATAAATGATCTTGAGTTCTAATAGAGTAGAATAGTGTCTGATTAGTAGCTACGTAACGAATTTTTATCTTGGTAATAAATACTGTAAAATATAATATGTGTGGTGAATAGTCCTAGAAGGATTGGAAATGCGGTTTACTGACTAAAACCCAGGTTGTTCCTATTTCACCCAGTACGAGAAGACACGCATTACAGTCTTGAAAATAATAAGGCATGGTCATGCTCTCCGTGTGGTGACGGAGTCACCACCCCATCTCATCCCCTGGGTGTCGTAAAACCGACTAAGGGAGTATCCGTGAATGGAAAACTAGAAATTAAATCCTATACCAATCCGTTTGGCCAGCGTGGTATTAGTAGGCCAAGTATCCCTCTATCACGGAAGGACGCCCGTCCCTACAATGGGACATTAATGGGCTGTTATGATATGTGGTGTCAGAGTGACGATAATAGAGTTAGCGCCCCATTATTCCTTATGGCTGTTGGTGGCTACGAGAAAATGCGTAGTACTGTCCCAAAGAACAGAATTCAGATCTTATCTTGTGAAAAAATTGAGAAAAATTCGCCACAAAAGCTTAGGCTAATAACTGCAGCATTTGCGGATCGCACAATCGTCTAATTTATGGTTTGAAACCGACACCTTCTTTACGACAATATAAGTACCTACTTCGATAACAATGCCACGAAGCCATCTTTGTATATCTGCCTAACGATCAGCCATTAGGTCATCATTTCATAATACCACCAGCTACTTAACAGTAAAGTATCTACCAACTTAAGTAGTTTGAATCTGCCAAAAACCTTTGAACTCCAACCGTGACTTTTGGACGGTTATGTGCGCCCGACAATTGCTTTTACGGCCCCATATCTAACTCCGTGAGATAGTTATCTGAAAAAATGGTATTAGACCATATAGGGAGTAAAATATGTGAACTGTATTTTTTTTTTAAAAAAGTTTTTTGCGGATATTTTTCGCGGGAGCCTCTTGTTTTCTGGCAATCGTGACTATGTTTGTGCTTTAGTGGCAATCAAATTTTTTTAAGAAGGTTATGCAATGGCGGTCTGTGTATTGCAATTTTTTTAAAGTTTTTTTTAAACTTGATGTTTTAGGTAGACAAGGTTTTTGTTGGGATCAAACTTTTTTGTTAGTTACGCGGTTTTCTTTATACTTCAAGGTTTTATTTTATGTTTTACTTATTTAATAGCTACGTACATACATAGTTTTTTAGGCTATCGTAAAGTTGTTCTTCTCTATCAAGGAAAATTTTACAGAAAAACTAATATCAAATCGTATGGCCACCGTCATTCGTCCTTGCAAAGGACTTTCAAGTCAACAGCTGCTATAATTTGTGAGGCCCGCTATCCTCCAAATTTCCCCACTTTGATTAGGACATCCACCAAACGCATGAGGGGTCAACCCATTTTGCAATGTTTTGATGGTTCTTCTGAGGAATATTATTACAATTTATCAGACTAATTATCTAATATTTATGTGTAGTCATACTAAGAATTAACTCTGAGTACTCATTAAAGCTTATTTGGTAACTTCAGCACGTAGATATATGAGTCTCGAGATAATTTGAATGGAGTTACATAGCTATAAAACGGCTCATAAGTGCCGTTTCACGCATGTACAGAGAATTAAAGTTTATTGCTTCTTTAACACGCGCAATTTTAATATTGTGTTAAATAAGCTTAGCATTTTCAATGATAAGTAGTTTCAAGTAACTATGAAGATTACTAAATCTGTCAATTGTAATTTAAATTATACCTATTGGTCATATTAACAACACTATCTGGTTCCTTATTGAGCAGAGCTTGTTCCACTTATGGTTAATAAGTGACTGTGTTAAACAGAGAAACCAGAACGTACTGTGACATTTGACTTTACTCTCTGATGTAGTAGTACGCAGTAGGACGTAAATCTTCGGTATACGTTACCCCTGCCTGCAGTGATTCACCTTTCTTGTTTATTAATATTTCGGGTACCTTTGACGACCCAGTGTGTGAGGGGAAAAAAGATTTGCTTAATGAATAACGACCCAAATACATGTAAATTTTAGCGCAATAGCCAAAATAACCAAACCGCTAACGATTTGTTAAAAGTTTGTATACACACTATCAAATCACTAAAAATATAATTAACTCATACCAATTTCGTATTCCAAATTTAATCGGTAAAACAATCGAGTAAATTACACGGAGCTAAGGTAACTAGAAAGTACAGAACGCCCGCGGGCGCGGTAATGACAGAAGCCGAAAATCATCACCAATTTACCGGTAAACAGTACAGGTCCCCAAATAGCCGGGATCGTGTGTATCGTGAGTGAAATTACCGGTAGCGCCGCAAGCCACCGCAAGCTTTCCCACCAACTTACATTTTACGTCTTGTTTCCACGTGTAGTTGGTCGGTAGCTTTCTTTGAGTTGCATGTACATTAATGGCTCTAATCTATTCTATGAAAGTTTTACGAAGCTATATTTGCACAGTTATCATATAAATAGCGTGTAACTGTTCTTGTAAAATTAAATTTGAGTATTTTTTTAGCGTAAATCTATCTATTTAATAGTTTTCTAGTGTTGCTGTAGTTTTATTATCAATTTAGCAAAGGAAAACTAATCAAAGATATTTGTTGATTGAAAAAACCCACAAATAAAAAAGTGTTGAGCATAAGCTTGTGAAATATTGCTCAATCAAATCATTGCGCAGTTAGCTTCGTCTATAAATGTGTAAAGTTTTCCCGAGCGATGAGGTTACCGTAGCGCTACCTGTTCATTCACAGCGGACCACGTGGTGGGGGCGCGCGCCTTCCGCGTAACGCTATCAGTAGTTTCCGCACCCTCGCGCCGCCGCAGTTGCTAAACACACCCGCTCATGGTCGCACGTACACTGTCATCGCATATTGACACATCTAGTCACTTTAAATCCGTGCTCTACGTTCGTTAGTTGCTTACAAATTATGTCAATCGTATCTCAGTCTTAACGACCAAAGAATAAGTTTCATTTTTATATAATTTATTTAACGTTCAAGTGAAAGTGTTAAGTTGAGCTTTTGGTGCTTAAATACCATCTCCTTGGAACATCGTTATTAAAGGTGCGTATTAAAAATTCTTGAGTGTTACAAATACTTAATAAGTGTGGTAGGTAATTAATACTTTATACTTACTTAATAATTTGATAATTATATCTTCTTTCGTTTTTATACCACAAATTACTTCTCGTCTTTATTTAAATATTAATTTTACATAAATTTATTATATTATTTCTAATGATTAACAGTTTTTGATGTGTGATGTTACGAAACAAAACGCCTAGTAATTTTTGATAACAAGTTTCACAATTTATCTCTCACAATAACGGCGGTCAATGGCGGGTTTTAGACACTAGAACATAATTATGCTCCTCACACTCACACAACAAAATGAAACAAAAAGACATTCGTAAACACAACAAAATACTCTACAAACATCGTTATCAAATAAATAGAAGTGACATACAAAACTAGACTCTACTAGCACACAATACAGACACATATCGTACGCACACGACATTTGATAACTTATCATTGTACAGGCGTTCAAGCCCCGCCCGTCGTAAGCATCACATCTTAGTCCAGGCAAAATGTTCGCCGTGATGCAAATTGACGAGGACCACACACGGGATTTCAGACGCAAACTGCGCGCAAAATGCGAGTTCGTCTGCAAGTACTGCCAGCGTCGGTTCACCAAGTCTTACAACCTGATGATCCACGAACGCACCCATAAGTCTCCGGAGTTGTCGTTCAGCTGTGAAGTCTGTGGGAAGAGTTTCAAACGGCAGGACAACCTTCGTCAGCACAGGTGAGTTGCACCATACATTATTCATTCTTTTAATTTGGTTAAAATTTGCATGCTGTTAATATAAAACTACAGAATGAGGTATTAAAAAAGAATTTAATATTCACAGAGTAATTAATTTTAGGTATTGTCTAATGTTATTAGGAAAAAGGTTAAGATAGGTTTAGTTATTTAGACAAAATGTTTTTATCGATTTGAATTGATACAAAACGTAACGTTTTGTGTATTGAATTTTGTTGAAACTATTTAATTCATCTTTTGAAGATTTTGGGTATAAGTTAGTTATGGAGAATATTAAAAAGATTCAGATTAAATATTAAAAATTAATAATAATTAGCCTACTTACTTACTCGTAACAGTTGATTAAAGATTGTTTTTCTTGTAATCCTATAGAACTTTATAAAATTAGACATTATAATATATGTAATTGTAATGTCTGACTTGAACCAACTAAAACCGATTGGCTGAGGCTTGACGTAAGCCGTCGGAAAAGTAATCCTTAAGACCTCTGGTCTCTTATATGCCTCTGCGATGTTATTCATAAAAATGTCACGTGGTATCTTAAGCTACTTCTGTAGAGCCCTCTCCCGAAGTATAGCCTACTAGCTTTTGCCCGCGGCTTCGCTCGCGTTAAATTCGGGGTAGCAAAAAGTAGCCTGTTGTTGTTACTCTCCATCCCTTCAACTATCTCCACTTAAAAAATCACGTTAATTTGTCGCTCTGTTTTGCAGTGAAAGAAAGACAAACAGACATACACACTTTCCCATTTAATATTAGTATGGATATCAGGGCTCTATCATTCAATCAAGAGAAGGAATATTAACTGCCTCGGTGGCGCGACGACAGTGCAGTCGGCTGCCATGCACGAGGTCGTGGTTTCGATCCCCCCACAGGACAAATTATTATTTGTGCGATCCACAAATGATTGTCCTGATTCCAGAATCAAAGAGAATCAAGATACAAATAACATCCAGATGTTTTTTGTGTCCGTTAAATTGATGTTTGTAATAGTCCCCGCTACACAAGTCATGATCCCTAGTGTAGGAGTTGTCTTTTTAAAAAAAACTTACTATAAGCCTAAGACTGAGTAGGAATATAATATGTCACCACCCCATCTCATCCCATGGGTGTCGCAAAACCGACTAAGGGACTATCCGTGAATATTATCTTCACGAAATAAAAAGAAGGAAAACTTGAAATTAAACCCTATACCAATCCGTCTGGCCAGCGCCAGCGTGGTATTAGTATGCCAAGTATTTCTGCGTCACGGGAGGAGGCCCGTCCCTGAAATGGGAGATTATTGGGCTGTTATGATGATGGAAACAAAGTAGTTACCCATCTCAGCATAATATTGCTATATTATTGCCTAGCTAAGTAGGTAGGTTACCTACATACCTCGTGGTTTACTATCGAATCGGTCAGGTGTGACAAGGTTGTGGTATGTCCTATCATCCAGTATTAAGGTCCGGCTTATCAAGGATTCACTCACCTGTGCGTTAGGTTGGTACTACTGTTACATAGTTTGAAATATGTTATTTAGCTATTATCAGGTTGCCTGTCTGCTAGTAGACACAATCAATATTGCAAATGTACCATCAAGAACATGGGGCAAGAAAATGGTTCATCATAACAGCATCATAAGCCCATTAAAGTCCCACTACAGGGACGGGCTTCCTCCTATGTGACGGAGGGATACTTGGCATACTAATACCACGCTGGCCAGACAGTTTGGTATAGGGTTTTAGTTTCAAGTTTTTCTTCTTTTTATTTCGTAAAGATAATATTCACGGATAGTACCTTATAGTGGCGAAGTGTCCATATAACTCGATTCCTACCGGCTTACCTTTGCAAAAACCGCTTAGCATTGTCTATTAATCAATTATAAATCAATGATGCAACATCCACTCAATACAAAATAATATAAAACAAAAAAGTATTCTCTTACGTAAATCGCAATAATAATACAAAATTATAGTAATAATAATTTTCAATATGATTATTTACGTACTCATAACGCCATCTAGTAATTAAAGGTTGTCAACTAACCACTTGTTATGGGTCAGTCAGAGAGTACCTAAAGCGCGCATGCGCGGGGCGCGGTAAGCCGGTCGCGAAATTAGGAATCCAGTACAACAATACGTACGGAAATCGTACGGCCACGTGACACTTTGTCTTCGTCGATCTAAGGTACCATATAAGCCGATGGCCACCGGCTTATGACAAGGATAAAAGATACAACTACAACATTGCGAGAGCGAGAAAGCACTATTGCAACCAGTGGACCGACCAATTGTAACGAAGTTTCATTTCATTTTACGCTAAGTACTTAATTTGCCATTGACATTCCTTTTTGTTTTTATCAATTATTTAAATCTATACGATGTATGGCTATCTTTAAATAAATGAGATTTAAAAAAAAAAAAATTAAATCTGCTAGAAATCAGTCTTTCTTCTGAATTTTCAGCTTTTAATTATATTTATTTGTTTTTATTTTTTTATTCTCTCCATCTTGACTTTGGCAGAATCATCGGTAAACGATAGGACCATTAGAAGAAAAAACAGAATTATTTATTTTCTGCAAATAGGTTATAAAATTCGCTTTCTTGTTTAAAGTCATTGAGGTAATTATGTACTACGTACCTACTTTAAAGTAGTAAAATTTGTATGTTTAATTATTTATGATTGTGTATTATGTGTTATGCATTGGTTGACTTTATTTTTGTCGTAGTGCGTTGGGATCCTATGGAATATTTTTGTAAGTACTTGTTTGTATTATTTATCAGCAAATTTAATAGTTTGTTGTTATAAGGGACACGTTAATAGTGTTAGATTATATTGTCTATCCATAATAATGTGTTGTGTGATAAAACATCGTGAAATTAAATTATAAATATAAGAAACGCCGGCGCACTTTGGGGCGCCTACGAATACCTATGAACGACAGAATAATAGTAATATAAAGTAGAACGAAAGTCCACGGAATCTTCGGCTTCCCTTTTATAAAAATCCACCCTTCGCCACTGGTACCTTAGTTGGTTTTTATGACACCCATGGGATGAGATGGGGTTGTGACATATTGTACTCTTACTCCGTCACCACTCGGAACACGGAACGGAGTTAGTTATACATAGATAAATAAACTCACGCCTTTTAGGGGTAGGCGAAGGTTATCCTTACAAAACTTGTTTTGCTTCCTCTATACACGCAATTGCTGTTTCTGAAAGATGTCAGCAATTTCGTCCTTTGTTAGTCTTTCTAGAACATCATCTACCGATGTGTGAGCATAACATCACCCACCGATGTTACTTAATACATTCGCACTATAAACTTCCTTTGTTAATTCCCTGTCTCATTGGAGTCAGTTTTTTAATTATAAAACCCTTTTTTTAAGGTTCTGTTCTATTTTAACTTAAATAAAGATTTATCTTAAAAGGCTAATAAACTAGTACATAGTAAATAAATTTTAATTAGTACATCATTGAAGTAACAGAGCTAAGGAGACTATAAACACAGTGACATTGAGCCATTACGTTATAAAACGTAGCTCTATTTAATGCTTTTATCTACCTTTTATCTATGTTGTAAGGAGTAACAGTTTTATTTGTTTAAAGAGGTTTTATTAAACTGTATTATGTTTTAAATGAATGTTTGTATTAAGTTCGTTTTGCTAAAGTAAATGTTGCTACTTATTTGTTGATTTGTATATTGGTTAGGTGCAAAGAGTCTTTTCAAAATCATAATTAATATTTTTTGTGCATAGAGGCTTAAAAAGACAACTTTCGCAATAGGGACAGATGCTGTCGCTTCGGACTTTTTCAGACATAAAATTTACGGAGACAAAGACCTTCAAGGATCATTGCATGGTATCAGAAACCACGTCCTTGTGACATCCACATAATAACAACCTCTTTGTCACAGAGGCAGTTAATTTGAATACTATTTTTTTAAGACACAAATACTTATACTATTATGAGGTACTGGTACTTGACACCACGATATCGTGTTTAGCAAAATAATAATAGAATAGAAAACAAGTATACCAATGGTAGTTATCACATTAATTAGGTAAGCTTTCCGTGGTAATGTGGATGGTGGTTACTTTTTCCAAAGATACAACACCTGAATTCAATAAAACAAATACCAATACACTAGATATATATCACTACATCGAGTTCACTAACATATTAAGACATTCGTTTGTTATTTAAACGACATTCCGTAGGTTGTCACCGCTATATTACTAATTACCATACAATGTGACGGTAGCATTAACTTGATTGGGTCATAGCTTGCGCGACCTATGCTAAAAGGTAATCGCTTACCATATCATTTAAGGACTGTATTAGTGTTCTCCGTGTGGTGAAGGAGTAAGAATACAACATGTCGCCATCCCATCTCATCCCATGGGTGTCGTAAAAACCGACTAAGGGACTATCCGTGGTTATTAACTGTACGGTATAAAAAGAAGGAAAACTTGAAATTAAACCCTAAACCAAGTACCCCTCCGCTACGGGAGGAGGCCCGTCCTTGCAGTGGGACATTAATGAGCTGTTATGAGAATAAGTGTAAGGAAGTATTGTTGTTTTTTGTGTTACTGTTTGCTTATACTATCCCACTGTTGGGAAAAGGCCTCGCCCATTGACTTCTATATGTCACGGATAGTATTACTGTAATGAAGTTTTCTTGTTGGTTCTTAGTTGTCAAATAGCCTTAGGCGCGTACATGCTGATTGTTCACAGATTTAAGACATCTTTACAGATGACTTTCAGTTTAGTCTTTTAAATAGGGCGAATAATAAAATCAAGTATTATGTAAACTCATTTTCTTTACCTTTTAAAATGCATAGAATAAGGGTCTTTGCTTGTTTATTTCCAAGTTCAAAATAGTCAAATGTCAATCCTGCAGCGAAGAAAACAGGTGCAGCATAAACCAACAACGATGACGCAACAAGCGAATCTGTTTCACATCCGCAACTTCTACTCTAAAAAGACACCCATAACAATCTAAACAGTACAAATACACGAATTGTCGTGTGTAATAAAATTCTGGTAGGACAAGCACACGCGTTTGTTCCGTGTGAATCGACACAAGCCGTGGTGGGCTACCAAGATCGCCGATAGATGCCTCTTACTGCGTGAGTCGTGATCGTGACGGGACCGTGTGTTAACGGTGCTTAATGGGCCCTAATGCTTCCGAAACTGTGCGAACGCGGACGGTAGCCCCAACAACGAACCACACGTGACTTGTGCAGTATAATTTGCAGTTTATACTCAACCGTACATGGTACTACAATGTATAACCTAACAGTAAGTGATTGCGGCAATTTTCAGATTCTAGATTTGGGCGGTTTTGTTATGAACAAATGCTGCCTAGATGTTTTGATATAGACATAAAGTCTTTGGTATACGAATATGGTCTTACTGGCTGACGCAATATGTGTGTAAATTGTGTGTAATTGGTGGTTCGATTTGAATAAACGTGACTAGATAGATGCTCGTCTTTGGCAATATGGCAAAGCGATAGAGGCTTCCATTGAACGGAAAAGGAAAACTAGCTAAGAGTATCTAACACTTACAAAGTGCATTATGCATAAAAAACATTATATTTGAATTTAAGCTTGATGATACAATTTTATAAGTCGGGTATTACTTGCGGTATAATCCGTATCCATACTAATATTATAAATGGGAAAGTTTGTATCTCTTTCTTTCACGGCAAAACGGAGCGACGAATTGACGTGATTTTTGAAGTGGAGATAGTTGAAGGGATGGAGAGTAACATATAGGCTACTTCTTTTTTCATGTTTTTTTACTTCTGTGTCTAAGAAAGGGGAACAGTGCTACTCCAAATTTAATATATTTAAATAATTTACCTCTGTATTTTCCGATGAATTGGCCAACATTCAAGAGCCGTGATCGAGGGACTATACAAGTCATTACTTAGTCATACCTAAAGTTTAAGCTTGCAAAATATCCTCAGATTTATCTTAATATGTTCCACATTAAAGATGAACTTATCTAAAATTCTACTCGACACTCGTGAGTGAAATGATATCTGCATATTTTTGAATTTTCAAACGTAGCGGTTGTAATTCTGTTTGGCCTGTCGCAAACTTAAGTAAGATTACCAGTAGAGTAACCTAAACATAGTCTACGAAACCTACTGTGAGATCTCCGAGTATGTTTCGTCTCTAAGATCTTAGAGAACTGTAAAATTTCCTCTAAACCGTTTACCATACCGATGAAAGGCACTTCCTTATCATATAGATTTCCTTAAAAGATGATGTCTGGAAAATGAGTATTCGTATCATTGATTTACAAAAAACCAAAGATACACACTCCACTTCCCAAAACCGTCCGCAACAAATGGGCGCATTGTGCACTCTTTTCAAATTAGTATCGCGTTGTTCTACCGGCATACGTCAATCATTAAATTTTATTGCTTTATGTGCATTACTTTTTAAATACAACTTTATGTCATGCGTGTAAGATTGAATTTGAAAAAAGAAATATGTTTACGATATTACTATACGTATTTATTGCGTATGTTTAATTTGGTGACACTTTTGGCTGTTAGTTTTGTTTGAAAATGTGCATCTAGGGTTTTTTATAAATCAATGATTCGTATGAACATATTACAAATTCCTTTGTTTTTCTTTTCGAACATAGCATTCGAAGCTCTGACTGGCCAGAAATAAACTTTACACCAATCGAAGAAGGTCTTTACCTACGTAAATTCAGAGTAAATATTTTTGTTTTTCTTTTCGAGCATAGCATTCAAAGCTCTAATTGGCTAGTAACAAACTTTACACCAATCGAAGAAATTTACAGTAACGTACCAAATGTAATGATTTCTGTATAAAGTTTCTGTACAAACCGCTAAACAAAATTTTCTCTAAACCGTTTATCATACCGATGAAAGGCACTTCCTTATCATAGATTTCCTTACACAAAGATGATGTCTGGATAATGAGTGTTCGTGTGAACTGTGTGTCGGTACTGAGGGTAAGACGTGAGCGCCCCTGGCGGCAATACCGCTACTGATTGTTTTGTTAAATGTGCCTTGTCTGTACACGTCGTAAAGTTTATTGAGATGTGTGTTTTGAATTTTATTGAGAACTGTTTATTGCCAGTAAGAAAAAAAACAATTAAACGATTCGCAAATCGTATGCCTTGTTGGAATGTTCTGGAACAAAAAGTATAGTAGAGTTGTTAATTAAAAAAAGAGTATTCCTTTTTTAATGTTAAGAACTTTTAACAGTTCATTGCTGTAGATACAATCTCGTTGTTTAACTGGTGGTAAAATCCGTTAGTTTCATGCCTGTAAAAGTATCGAAGGTATAGGGCTCCGCGCGCTCTAGCGCCTCCGTCGTCGACCTTCCGACACCTTGATTAGGTCGAGGAACCACCAAGTGAGGAGTCTGTTCACATGCCCACTGCATACGTGGAATTTCCTTTATTCAAATTTACATCTTACGTTAACGTTAAGCAATGATGGCATTATTTGTATTCCAAGTGTATCTATTGTCTATTACAAAAAGTGAAACAAAATAAAAGAGTTTTTGTTAACTAAAGCTTAATAAAACCATTAACCTTACAAACAAACTTAAACCAGCCATTAATTATCTAAAGCTTTCCCAATTAAACACTATACAATCGTTCATTAATCTAACTCAAACAATACAACTTGCTTAATTACGATTCTAAATAGAATCGAGAGTGCGATGCCCCATATAGTTAGTGCTTTAGGTCATCGGTGCGCACAAGCGCTGGGCTTATCTATCCATCGATCCATAGGTCGATCCATTGGATTCACGACTCGAACGAATCGAGTTGACGTATCGATTATTTTCTATAGACGATTTAGGAGTTAAAGTTAATGTTGTTGTGTTTTTAATTAGCTGATAATTATAAAAGTAGTGGACCCATAAATTATACGAGTAAATAGTAGTGACACTTTAATAAAAAAAAATTAAACACCTACTTAATTTTATATTAGAAATATTCTTCAGCGTCAGGGTTTCTCCACGTCAACGTACTACGTAGGCTTAGTATGCCGCTGGACAGAGGGATAGGTATGGATAAGTTTCGAGTTTTTCTCCTCTAGGGACAATAATAATGTATTTTTCGAACACCTTTAAGTCACTTTTATTGGAAAAGCATCCATGAATAAGTCGCTAAATAACGTGATATTCAAATCACTTACTACCAATGTTCTTATTTATTTTACTTCAAAGATCATATCAGCCCATTAATGTCCCACTGCAGGGACGGGCCTCCTCCCGTGACGGAGGGATACTTGGCCTACTAATACCACGCTGGCCAGACGGCTTGGTATAGGGTTTGATTTCAAGTTTTCCTTCTTTTTATTTCGTAAAGATAATATTTACGGATAGTCCCTTAGTCGGTTTTTACGACACCCATGGGATGAGATGGGGTGGTGACATATTGTATTCTTACTCCGTCACCACACTTCAAAAATGTGACAAATAAATTCTCAAACAAACAAAATACTTAAACAGTTACTCTGAAAATCAGTCTTAGATCTACACAACTAACTGTGTATTCACAATTGTGGTCGATATAAACGGGTTAATGCTTGTACACAACAGTTCGCGCGTCCGATCCGGCTAGGTGGCAATACGGTTAATTAGACACCCTTTAAGAAATCTTTTGCAATTATACAGGTTGCTCTTCATTTAGACAAAAAATTAGTAGGTAATTGAAAAAGTCATGTGGAAACGGACTACAAATACTAAGTGTCACCAATTGTCAACCTGATCCAATATTACACCTGTAGTGGGACTTCAATTTTCTCTTTACGGGTCTGGACCTCCTCGAATGATAGAGGGAAATAAGACAAATAAATACCTTGTTGGCCAAAGTTATTGGTAAAATTATTATGTCATAAGGTTTCTTAATTTTTGTAACAGCTATAGTTTAGTTTATTCCTTGTTCAACTTTTACGGGATCTACGGGATGAGATGAGGAGGCGTCATTATGAGTTTTTGTTCCGTCACTACGCCTTATTGTCATTATTTTGCATTTACTACTATTAGGGCTTTCCAGTTGCATCAAAGGCCACATTATTTATAAAAGACGTAATAGAAACAGTAAATAAAATTATGTAATAGCAAACACTCTGTATATGGGAACAAAGCCGTTTAGTTCCCACAGTCTCACATACAGGGTGTGCAATCACGAAGTAACCTAGTGTATCGTACGGAAGTGGATAAAATGCCGCGTTGGCCGTCACCCGCGCCCTTTTGCTTTGTATCGAGATCTAGACACTTTGCTCAGAAACACGTGGAGAACTAGCGACTTGGATACCAATCAGTATGTATCTTTTGTTTCTTGAACACTTCTTGTTTTATTTTGTACTAATTTAGAAGAAGCTTAATGTGTTCTGCTTTACGTACGTAAAGCAAAGTAATGTTAATTCTAGTGTCACTTTTGGGAAACTTACCTAAACAGCTTGAACGGTTTAGAAGTTTGAAGTGCTATTAGATTTGTTTTCCCGGAGTAAAATTTGCTATGTCACAATATGACATTCTAAATCTGTTTCAAGCAGCTAAAACGGCTGCATTAATTTCAATTTTTTCACAAACTTTAAATTCGAGCATAATAATTGATTAATTGATAAATAGGGGTAACTAGAATAAAAGTAAATGGACTTAACCTTAACGACCAAAATTGCTATTAAAAATGTTCTAGAATATTCCTATTTGAGCGTTATTTACGCAAGAGTTTATTCGTTTCTGAACAGCTAACTAATTTATTAAGGCAACACCAATTTACCTAATTCAGAATGGCAACTTTGATCTTGAAAAGTAAAGTGGTTAACGAACAGCGTTGCAAAATTTAAGTTTCGAAATTCTTGACCGTGACTTCATTTTTAAAAATCGAATATTATTTAAAAAACAAAAAAACATCGTGTAGTTTGCATACTTTACCCAAAAACAAAGTGATCAAGGATTCTAAAGTTAATGACAATTAATTTGTTTCCGCGTCTGTTTCGGGCGCGTATTAAATAAAATAATAATGTAAATTGTTTGTATGTATAAAGAGAAAAAATCTTTTAACACCCGATACGGGTTCACGGACATTTTAATATCTACATCACGAGTCTGAATAATTAACCTGATGAATTGATGACACTTACACGCTTAGAAAATTTTTTTTAATCGACGTTGAGTTATTTTTTTTGGAGATTTATGTAATCGCTTGGACAAATTTCGATATGCTAATAATATTTTTGATTTCGAAATATTTACAAGTTTGAATTGTTATAGAATTATTTTTGCCATCTTTGTCAACAACTTGATTTACTTAGTTTTTATTTCTACTCAAATGTAATGATGCCTTATATGGAGTACCTATTGGTGTATCTACGCTGAGGTCTTGAGTTCGATTTTCTTTCATTGCAATTTTCCATCAGACAACTGTTTATTTATCTGTTAATTTTCTATAAATTTAAATTGTCTATTATCCATGGCACAAGCTCTTCTAAGTTTGAAAACAAATGAGGTTCTGTTAACGTAAATAAATATCAACAACTGTATGTAAACAACTGTAGGTACATTTAACGGAAAAATTAAATACTTTTAACAACTGTTTTTTTTTTGTGAAATATTTTTCGGATGAAACACAGAAACTTTGCTTGAGGTACTGCGACACGAATAATCCGTGACATTGACGTTAATCCTTTTAAAATGTTATTTAAATCTTTTGTTGCGCTACGGTCAGTGAGGGAATAAAATAAAAGGATTATGAAACCGCAGTGCAGATTTCGGGAACACAACTTAATCTCATTTTGGGAATGTATTAAAAAAAATAACAGTTTTTTCGTGTTTGTTCTAACGGTTATTTTCAAAATATTGTTTTAAAAATCTTACTGTTAAGCTCTTTTAAGCCATTTTTTTAAGTAAAAAGAAGCTTAAAAGAGTTTTGATATACAGCCGGGCGGCAGTTGGAATTGTTATACCTAAGCATAGGATGCGGTCTTGTAATGAAAAGGAAGAATTACATTTACTTATTTGATAACAAAGAAAATATAATTACGTTACTTAGGATTTGTCAAACAATAAATCGGAAAGAAAATAATAAATCACCCATTAAAGTCCCGTAGGGAATGGCCTCCTCTTTATATGGAGTTTTTTTTTCTCCGTATGGTGACGGAGTAAGAATACAGTGTGTCACCACCCCATCTCATGCCATGGGTGTCGTAAAAACCGACTAAGGGACTATCCGTGAATATTATCTTTACGTAATAAAAAGAAGGAAAACTTGAAATTAATCCCTATACTATCTCTCCGTCACTGGAGGAGGCTCTGCAGTGTGTCCCTGGACATTAATAGGCTGTTATGATGATGATGAACTTTTTTTTTTGTGTATCAGGTTTTGTGTCAAGTTTTTTTAGGAGTGCTGATTTTTTTTAGAAATACCTAGCGTGACCACACCGTCTCATCTCATGGCAGTCGACTTACTAAACTTTGTATTTGATATCTAACCACAACTAGGAAAGGAAAACTGAACTTAAAACCCTACTCCAATTCGTCTACTATGGTATTAGTAGGCTAAGCTGCCCTCCCTCATTGGAGGCCTGTCCCTGCAGTGGGACATTAATGGTAATATAAAATCAAATTGATTAATACTTCAAATTAATAACTAACATAAAGCACTTTATATAACAAATAGATATACGCACTTACAAAAACTTTTTTTTATTAATTAATTTAAGATATCGTCGGGAATTTTAATTTTTATCTAATATTTTTGGTTTTTTATTTTTATTAACATGTTGTTTTTTTTCAATTGTTGTAGATGTAGTCAATGCTTGTGGCGGTGAAGGTGATGGAAGCACGATCCTACTACAGCGGTCTCTCATACACAAAATAGAGTAAGACTTCACTTTAATTTATCATCAAAATCATCATCATCATTAATTTTAACAACAAAGAGAATCACCATTAAAATAAATTGTTGAGGACCGCACCAATTAAAAAAAAGATCGTGTTAGTGAAAGCCCTACAAGCATTCGAATTTCAAATTAACTGTCAACTGTGTAATTCTTCTCACTAAACAGGGGTGGCACAATTTAATTTTTTAATTATTTTTTTTAACAATGTATTTTTTGTTACAGGGAAATGCATTACAACCCTAGCAAGGAGACCATGTATTTACGATGGTGATCACGTCACGAAATCTCATGACGTCATCGATGCCCGTAACAACAAAGGGTTCATTTTACATAACAGTATTCGTGCTTCGTCAGTAACACCGCCAGAATGGGATATTGCAATCTTTCGGTTACTATATTAAAAATTGGTCTTCCTTTCTAATTTATCAATTTGACCACAATTTTGTGATATAAATAGCGGGGTCACTCTTTTGATCAAAAATAAAAATAACTTAATTTAATTGATTCTATTTTTGATTAGTACCGATTTGAGTATCATAATGTTACGATAGAGTAGCTCCACTGAATAAATGTAAAACGTAATGTATTCCAAATTCAAAATTATTTTTTTGACGAACCTTAAATTCTGGTGATTTTGTAAATAGTATTTATTAGAATAAGTGATGGTAGCATTTACAGCTTAACTGCTTAGACATATTTTAATGTAAAATAATATTTATATTATATTTAAAAAAATATTGTTATAACTTCTAATACGTAGAACGTATATTAAAAATATTATTATAAGATTATTTTGTCGTATTAATTATTACAAAATAATGTTAAAATAATATTATAAGTTCTAAATCATGACCCCCTTTACAGTGCGAATAGGTGATTTAACAAAACGGTTATTCCGTGTATGTTTTATTTATTTTTAATTAATTTTTAGTTTGTAACAATACATTCCAATTATCGCTTAATAATGTATATTATGAGGGTTGTTCCTAATATCTAGAAGTATGGGTATTAAAGATATTACGGTTGGTAGTAAGTTCATGGTTTATTAATAATTACATAATAAAATAAAGGGATTTAATCAATCAAAAGTTTTTATTCCTTTATTAGGTAATTCAAAATTCAAATCACATAAATAAATTAAATCTTTATGAATTTGATTTTTGAATAATTATTTATAATTCATACAATTTGATTTCATACATTCTGAAAATTGTAATTTTTTTTGACGAATACCTAATTAATGTTTTAAACTTTTAATAAAATCTTTTTTAATTATTTTAATAGACCATGGATGGATAGTAAATGATGATTGAAAATATTTAACGCTTTTTTTCCACGCACATCGGAATCGTAAACTAAGAAAGTGATTACATTTAGTTATATAAGTTTTATTTGATGTGATTTAGTGATCTCAACTTTTATCAAAACAGATTTTTAAAAGAAAATTTACAATATATAATATTATAACAGTAATTTCAGTGCATAATTTTTAGATGAATCATTGAATTGAATCAATATAATTTTGAATCAACATAAGTAATAAAATTTACAATATTTCTTAAGTAGCCCCTAAATAATTAATTGATAAAATAATTGAGATTATTAAATCATCAATGTATGTTACGTATTTCTGTTATTAATAAAATTTTACAATATTTCGTTTATTCGAAGTAATAGTAAGGTTTTTATTTTATTATATTTTACTATTCAATTTTAAATACAATGCGTCTTTATACACAATATATAAATAATATTATATATTAATTGTCATAAAAGACATTCATTAAAATTGCTTAATTAATTATGCTTTAATAAAATTATTAAAAATATATCTAGATTTGGTAAAAGTATTCCATGTGCCAATAAATAGACTGGGTTATCCCCGTCATTAGCCATATTTTTTGATAATAAATTTAGATGTAAAGATAGGGTCTATGTTGTTTCATCAAAAAGATATTGACAAATTATTACTTCCCAAAAAATGTTTCGCATAATTTCATTTGCCAAATAATTACTTAGCAAATAAACTCTTCGCAAGTAATGGTTACGCAAACCTAATGTTTTCCAAGTAAATGTTTGAACAATAGCTCGTTTACCAAATAGTACTTTTGACCAATTTTTATTTAGTCAAAGGTTTCAGTTAGTAGTACATATTTTACGCAAAATAAAATAAACCAAATAATTTTAACTCGTTATTTGTTCATGTCCATTGCCTATAACTTAAAATTACCTACCTATAATTATTATTGATTTATTTATCTATAGTTATTATTATTATTACCTATAGGGTTCTCTATTTTGTGTCATATTTTTTTCCCATTATCTTTTTGTGTCCAAATCATCATGTGTCCGATCCAGCCCTAAATTCATGTCTCATAATATCACTTGTCCGAAAACTTAAATCCATAAATATAAGATGACCTATTTTATTTGCTATAAACATCACAATCCATAATATTAAAAAAACAAAACTAAGTATTATATTCTAGTTTTACATTAAAAAAAATGTTTCTGGCACTCGTCGGCCGCTGCCGCGGCACGCTCGCTTCGCTCGCTCGGCTCGTGCGCGTTGTGGTCACCATACTAACCTAACCTAACCAATTGTTTCTGACTGTTGTCTAAATTTTATCTTAGGACATGTGACTTTATAGCAAGATAAATTAGGATATCTTATAATTATTGTACCTCTTTTTATGACACACAAGTATTATAAGTAAACACGATTATGTAATAGGATTTCGTATACGCGAAGGTTATGGTAAGTGATGATTATAGTATACTTGCTATAAACATCACAATCTATAATATTTAAAAACATACATCCTATATACTAGTTATACATTAAAAAAAATGTTTCTGGCACTCGCCGGCCGCTGCCGCGGCACGCTCGCTTCGCTCGCTCGGCTCGTGCGCGTTGTGGTCACCATTCTAACCTAACCTAACCAACTGTTTCTGACTTTTGTCTAAATTTTATCTTAGGACATGTGACTTTATAGCAAGATAAATTAGGATATCTTAAAATTATAAGTAGTACCTCTTTTTATGACACACAAGTATTATAAGTAAACACGATTACGTAATACGATTTCGTATACGCGAAGGTTATGGAAAGTGATGATTATAGTAAACTTGTTAGGGATTAGGATTTTCGGACGATCGATATTCGGAGAAGAAAGGGACTACCTTACCTATAGTTATCTATTATTATTAACGTATTAAAGTACTGTTTCTTTTGTTAAAATATTTAGTTAGTTTTGGTTAAAAATAAGGATGTCTGAACAAATCATTTGATGAAACGTTATTTGTATAAAGATTGTTTGCTAAAATAAAACACTTGTTAAAAGACCAAATGACTAAATATCATTTTCCTTAGCAATACTCTGCCAAGTAAAAATTTGTCCAAATGAAAATATGCGTATTAAAATAATTCATAATGATACATTGGTGTAAAAAAAGTTTGGTAGAATTTCTTTGGGTAATGAAATTTTGTCAAAATCTTTTTGGCAAAACGGCAGGGACCCGTAAAGATAATATTTTTTGAAATTATTTTATGTATGTATGTATTACAATACATTGTGTAGAACAATGATAATAAAAATTGATTAATTAAAAATTGTTTTGTATTATTTTATATCCTTTAACTTAAAATTCTTCATAAAGGAGGAAATAAGAACTACAGTATAGGTAGAATGCAGAGCGAGTCAAGGGACTACCTAAAATACAATGTGGTAAGCAATAAAAAAAAGAAGAGCGTGACAGGTAGCTATATTACTTACTTCTAAATAAATGGGGTCCTGCCGTTTGGCAAAAAACGTTTCGTCAAATTTCACTTCCCAAAAAATGTATCGCAAACTTTCATTTCCCAAAAAAGTGTTTAGCAAATTTACGTTTCGCATTTTATTTACTTGGTCAAATATTCATTTGGCAAATTTTTACTTGCTCAAATTTTATTTAGTCAAATATACATTTAGCAAATGCTTTATTTTGTCAAAAATATATTCCTTAAGGAAGTTCGTTTAAATTTGATTTAAATTTAATATTTCGATTTAAGTTTAAATTTAATATAAAAATTAAATAAAAAAATTAAATTAAACAAAATAAATTAAATATTAAATAAAAAAATTAATATTTAAATTAAATTAAGTTATTAAATTTAATATTTTATTTTGAAAATATTAAATTTAAATAACTTAGGTGAAAAATTTAGGTTAGATTAGAACTGCTAGAATAGTAGGTTAGGTTAGGTTTGAATTGTGACCCCAACAGAGCGCGAGCCGAGCGAGCGAAGCGAGCGTGCCGCGGCAGCGGCCGGCGAAGCGCCAGAATTAATTTTTATTGTCAGTGCAAATTAGACCAAGCTTTTAATGGAGTGAATTTAGACTCAGTAAATCATAATGATATATAATATTTTGGAATAAATATATTTGCCAAATCATATTTGGTAAAATGAAACATTGCTATGTAATTATTTGCTAAACAAGAATTTGCTAAAAATAGTTTTGCTATCTGTAAAATTGCGAAAAGATGGTTTTGCCAAATGTTTTTTTGCCAAATGAAAATTTGGGAAACAAACTTTGGTAAGTGTCACTTTGGGAAACGTTTTTTGCCAAACGTCAGTAATCCAAATAAATACTACTATTAATAAAAAAAAATTAAAAACCTCCTTAGTATCCCTTGCATCATAACAGCCCATTAATGTCCTACTGCAGGGACGGGCCTCCTCCCGGGACGGAGGGATACTTGGCCTACTAATACCACGCTGGCCAAACGGATTGGTATAGGGTTTAATTTCAAGTTTTTCTTCTTTTTATTTCGTAAAGATAATATTCACGTATAGTCCCATAATAGTCGGTGCTTACGACACCCATGGGATGAGATGGGGTGGTGACATATTATTGTATTCTTACTCCGTCACCACACTCGGAGAATGATCCCTTTACATGGAAATAAATCGAACACCACCGTAAGTACAACAATTTTTTTTCAAAAGGACTTGGATATATGGAATAAAATGACAAATATTAAAAGTTTTATGAAGTTGACATAAAATGTTAACCCGTTACACTGACTTTAGCATGAGTCATTCTACGAAACAAACAAATATTATTTTATGAAGCAAATAAAACGTTAACCGCACTTGTAATAAACAGGCTGTTATACACAACACGATAAAAATGATCAGACATTATTATTTAACGATATAAGTATAAAATAAATCATAAGTAATGTACACACATCAACTAATCAAGCTAGACACTCATGTACCTTAATACCTTGAAATAAGACACAATTTCAAATGGAAATGTTTAACTTGATGTGTTGCTGTGTGTACATACATAAAACACAAAGAAGTAAACAGGTTTCGCAACGTGTAACATAGTAGCGAGAGAAGTCAATTTAAACCATTCACTATGATTATGTTGTCTAACCATTTATGAACGAGATATTGAGAACTTATGCAAAATGGGAAAGAGTAGGACGATGTGCAAAGTTTTTAGATATTTTTTTTGCCTTCCAAAATACTTCACCTTACAACATGATGGCAAAGATATGTCATGTCTGATCTGGGTCATAATATTTTTTTGATCTTTCTCCTAGCATACGCTGGGTACTCTGGGTAGACTAAGTAGTCTTTGTTGCTGCAATAATGACACCGTGCCCTTTCCACTCGTCTAATCCGGCTCAGAATGTGGTAAAACATTGCAAGTAAGTACGTAATTACCTTAGAATGTAGTATAGTAAAACAGTAAAAAATTACCTGGTACTTTACCGGTACCGTAACTTTATGTTTACGTAATTTTATTGAATGAATAATACAAAAAGACCAACATTGTTTAATCAGTTCAGTGTTGCCTAATATTTGTCAAATTCAATTAAAAATATGAGCAGACAATTAACGTCTCACGCACGACAGAGAAGGGCGTCTCCTATGAATAGAGGAATATTTGTACTACTCATACAGCGCGGTTAGAATAGTGTTTTGCGTATATTCTTTTTTGTCTTTGAGAGAGATATTAATAATTAAGCAATAACTGCGTAGTCACCATTCCTCTAGCATTATTCCGACACTAAAATTACTAAAATACCTTTACTATTTTTTTTAGATTCAAAGACTTTGAATTTGTAGTTATAATCTTACATTATTATTATAATATTAGAATTTGTAGTTAATAGTACAGGGCTTAAACCCTGTACTACAAATTCGAAATCTATTTTTTTATAAATACTACAAAACTATCATTTACTAAAATTTTACAATGACTTGCAAAAAACAAATTTTTGAACAAAAATATCCAAAGAAAACCTATAGATTTAATTCAGATGTTGTTCGCAAAACATAACACTAAAATATGTCTTATGGTAGTATAATGCGTAAATTCCACTCGACTCACGCGGACTGGTTGGAACAGGTTTTGGCGTAACGCGGTGGCTCGAAGACGGCACGGCACCGCTTACTCATAGCCTGGCTAAATGATGCAGTAGTGATATTGTCGATAGAAATCTCTGATTGATGTCAAATTTGATTGGAGTAAAGTAAAAATTGGTACTTACTTAAAAAGAATATTGTCATTTTTTTAAATGTATTTTTTTTCACACTACGCCTTATAGCCCCAAACTAAAAAAAGCTTGTACTTTGGGTAGGTACTTGACAACAGATAAAAATAATTAATTACTTTTTTATGCTTGACTAAATGATGCAATAATTATAATTATTGTCGATAGAAATCGTTGATTGATGGCAAATTTGAATTGAGTGAGCTTTTCCCGTAGTTGAGTTAAAATTGGTATACCTAAAGCTGTTTGTCAGTTTTTTCAAACATATTTTTTTACACTACGCCAACTAGTCTTAATCTAAGTAAAGCTATGCACTATGGGTACAAAACAACTGATAATCATACAGAACACTTTTTTTTGTTGTAAATACATGCCTATTATACATAGAGAACATCCAGACCATCGCAAACAATCATGTTCATGCACACAAAGACTTGGAATGATCGGGAGTAGAGCCTGACACCTCTACATAGCAGCCATTTAGTATAATCATTATCTGTGTGGTGAAAGAGTAAAAATACAATATGACACCACCCCATCTCATCCCATGGGTGTCGTAAAAACCGACTAAGGGACTATCTGTGGTTATTACCTTTACATAGAAAGATGGAAAACTTGAAATTAAACCCTATACCAATCCGTCTGGCCAGCGTGGTATTAGTAGGCCATGTATCCCTCCGTCACGGGAGGAGGCCCGTCCCTGCAGTGGAACATTAATGGGCTGTTATGAAAATTACGCCACAGAGGTTGTCGAAGTATGGTTGAATAAAGATCTTAGTCACTTAAAAAATATTAAAAAAGTAGCTCAAGGCTTAATGTTATGACAAATACTAGCCTATGCCTTACCTTTATTTGTTTTTAACGTTTAACAATTTGAACAATTCTGTTTTGTCATTGTTAAAGATACGAAAAACATGGTTATAACGATAAATACTTTTTTGTTTATTCGGATGAATTGATATTTGACATCAATAAATTGCAGGGTTGCAGTGTGTATATGGACGAACTGAACTTAATAAATTCAATATGTCGGTCTGTATGTAAAATAGGTAAAAGCAGATGAGTTGTAAAAAAAATAGGTAGATTTATATCCGAAACTGTTGACTGCGCTATAATACTGACTGGTTTACAAAGATTCGGACAAGGGGCTTTCTTTCCCTTTTTTTTTACTTTCTTTCTTTCTTTCTTTTTGTTCGTAACTGGTATACCTCTTATAGCGATGCAATAGCACAGCCAAGCTTGTATTTCTCTAGTAACCGTACCCATCTATAGGAGGTGGATTAATCGCCTGCGTCACCGAATTATAACTTCAACTTCAACGGTAAACATATCCAAAATCTTTCATTTACCAGCGATATTTTGTGTATGTTTGAAACCATGGAATAATAACTAGAAGAACCCTCTCAACATACGATTAAGTCTCAAAATGAATATGGACAAGACCATGGCAAATGTCTTCTATTATCTGCTCCTAGTAAGAATACAGTGTGTCACCACCCCATCTCATCCCATGGGTGTCCTAAAAACCGACTAAGGGATTATCCATGAATATTAACTTTTTTTTACGAAATAAAAAGAAGGAAAACTTGAAATCAAACCCTATACCAATCCGTCTGGCCAGCGTGGTATTAGTAGGTTAAGTATCCCTTCTTCACGAGGGGAGGACATTAATAGGCTGTTATGATAAACGTTAAACATATCCAAAATCTTTGATTTACCATCGACATTTTGTGTATGTCTGAAACCATGGAATAATAACTAGAAAAACCCTGAGTCTCAAAATGAATATGGACAAGAAATGTCATAATAATATGTTATCCGCTCCTATTGTATTACTTTCAAAGTGAAGTATCAAGTTTGGTAAACGTTTGTAAAAGAGGTGAAATGCAACTAATTTCCTGCAGTTCCTTATCACGAAGATTTTTAACCAGTTTACTCCAACAGCTAGTAATGAAAACAAAGGAGTGACTTTAAAGAAATCCTTATAATATATTTTAAGTTTTTTGATTTTGTATTTTTTTTTTTAGTAATTTTAAAAAAGACAACTCCCGCACTAGGGATCATGCCCTGTGTCGCGGGGACTTTTACAAACATCAATTAACGGACACATAGAACACCCAGACTCAGGACAATAATTTGTGGATCTCACAAATTATTGTATTTGATTTTAATTGAATGTTATACTTATTAATTTTTAAGTAATTCTTTCTTTATGTTTTAATTATTAAATGTTTCGAATTCAGTGTTTGCTTCAATCTCTCTGTTATTGTATTACTTAAAACGTTTTGTACAATTTAAATTTGTTACCTCTCTATGCATTTACTTTATTCTAAAGCTGCTTTTATTGTAAATTTATGTAATAATGCAACAACTACTGGTGGTCCATAATAATAAATAAATAAATCCTTAACAATTAATTTTCCTTTTGTACAACAACTAATGGAATAGATAACATAGATGTTACAATTCGATAATAAGGAATTATCTAACTATAACAAGTTTACATTATCTTTACATTTGTTTAACATTCATTTCAATTACAAAGACAAATCATTTCTTGTATATAGTTATCTGACTTTGATAATGAAACATGTACAGAAACATAAAGTGATTGTAATCTTTAATTTGTTATTTTTGTTTTTAATGTTTTTTATGACTCAGAAGGATTTGAAAATGCGGTTCTGTTGAAGAAAATAGAGGAAAATTGGCTTAAGTTAGGACTCCCGTTAGCTGGTTTTCGTGGTGCTATGTTTTCCGTCCATCCGTGTGGTGACGAAGTAAGAATACAGTGTGTCACCACCCCATCTCATCCCATGGGTGTCGTAAAAACCGACTAAGAGACTATCCGTGCGTATTATCTTTACAAAATAAAAAGAAGGACAACTTGAAATTAAACTCTATACCAATCCGTCTGGCCAGCGCGGTATTAGCAGGCCAAGTATCCCTCCGTCACGGAAGAAGGCCCACCTCTGCAGTGGGGCATTAATGGGCTGTTATGACGATGATACAATATTCTAGGAACAATTATTAGTCGCATAAATAACTCGTATTCACACATTCATGTTGTACTGAGTAATTAAAAAGATCCGTTTAATTGTGAGTCAACATCTTGTTTCACAACTCCGGGATGCATATCATTCATACATCGCACCTAAACTTGACCCACAAAAATAGAGAAAATTAAATTTTGTCAACATCTATTTTAAATTATAAGTAAATATAATGAATATAAAATAAACTTCAAACTAATTATAATATAAAAAATAAATCTAAAACTAAGAATTCTTCGCTTTTGTAAATTTCCTGTCTTCATGCCTGTTTCCTGATCCACAGGTTTCTATAACAAAAATTGTATATACAGATAAATTTCCCAAATAAATATACATTCCGCACACATCCACACAACGCCATCTAGTCCCAAACTAAGCTGAGCTTGTACTATGGGTACTAGACAACTGATAAACATACATAAATACTTTTGTATTTTTTTTTGTAAATACTATATGTATATGTATGTATATTATACATAGAAAACACCCAGACCAATACAAACAATCATGTTTATCACACAAAGATTTGCATTGAGCGGAAATCGAACCCGAGACTTCTGCGTAGCAGTCAGTTTATTTAGCCACTACGCCACAGAGGTCGTATAAATAAATGTAATATATAAAATAAGAAGTTTTACAAACTCTACTTTGTAATATTCTGCTAACAATGACTAGTAGTTTACAAAACATTAATGTTGTATTGAGTAATACAAAAGATCCGTATAACATGATCGTGAGTCAACATCTCGTTTTGCGACTCCGCGAGTCATATCACTCATCGCAGATCGTATCTCAACTCGACCAACGGAAGCCGAGAAAGCAGAATTTTTGTAACCCAACTCACTATGTTCCCACGCCATACATTTTCTTACTCTAACCTCAATTAGTATGATAATGTATTTCAAGGTGTGCCTTCAAACATTGTCTTTAATTTTATATTTTAAGCTCTTTTTAATCCGAATATGTAATAAAGTTATTAATAGATATCGGTGTTCAATAATTTATATTATTTTAGTATTGATATAAAACTACTTTTTTATTTGACGTACATATTTATTGTTACTGCCCACAACTACACATTTGTTTAGTTTGAATTTTTTATAGTGTTATACGAGTTATACGGTTATTTAAAAACGTAACGGGTAATAAAGTGATTAAGTTGAGTATTAGTTTTACGTTTGATTAATTGCAACATTTCGGCGGCGTACTTTTAATTTTGCTTATGTTGAAAGTCTAATATAAAAGTTAGCTATAAGAACTATTGAAAGATTATGAAGAATTATTCTTTTAGAAAATGAAGCGATGAGAGAAGTAAACATAATTACTCTACACAAAACTATGGCATGTAGGATGTAGGCTGAATAGTATGTAATACTTCTTTGGTTTTTACGACACTTTCAGGGTAAGATACATGAGGCGTTATGTAGTTAATAACCCATGATAATGGATGTATAAATTAATAAAATGTATTTAAATACAAAATGAACAGTAGTACGTATATTACGGACGTTGCTTTATGGCTAACGCAGACCTGGACGGCATGGCAAAGTATTTTAATTTTTACTAATAGAAATTCAACCGTACTGTTACAGAAATACGACATAAATTGCTATGTTTTAAAATGATGCCGCGGCATTGAAAGGGATTTGAAAGAAAAGAGGTAGATTATTAGATCTGGGAAAGGCAGAGGCAAAAGGATGACTGAAAAAGGGTTGTTTAAATCTGTTTACTTTTTCTATTACCAACTTATATTATGATATTATATTTCTAATATTTCATGTTTTGTTTCAGTTTCGGACAATTTTAACACGTTCCCAGTGCAATGTACCATATATAGTACGCGAGCATAGTTTTACTATTGTGTCTGCTGGCGGCACTGTGAAAAGGTTAGTTCGTAAAAACTTTTTTCGAACGGACAAATTCTGAATACGGGTGCTTCTTTTACTTAAATAAAGCATCGTATCCATACTATTTCTATCATTTATCGGACTCCCAAGACGATCGCACAAAACAAACATTAGCTGTAGTATCGTGCTAATTTTGCTCACGGCGCGAATGTTCACAATGCGCGGAAGGCTTCTTTGTATTGACGCTCATGCGCGGCATGAACAAAATTGTACCATTTGTTTTGTTAGCAATCGATTCATGTACCTAGTATTGTTTCTTACATTGTTGTTATTTCTTTTAATTCTAGCTTTGTTTAGGTTTAATGTTGCTGGTGTTTGGAAGCATCAAATTTTTCTTACGAATCATCAATCTTTTAATTTTAAAGTAGTATAAAAGATATTATTATATCACTAAGTAAATATTATCCGTGTGGTGACGGGGTAGAATACAATATGTCACCACCCCATCTCATCCCATGGGTGTCGTAAAAACCGACTAAGGGTCTATCCGTGAATATTATCTTTATGAAATAAAAAGAAGGAAAACTTAAAATAAACCCTATACCTACCAATCCGTCTGGCTAGTGTGGTAGTAGGCCAAAAATCCCTCCGTCTCGGGAGGAGGCCCGTCCTTGCAGTGGGACATTAATGGGCTGTTATGATGATAAAAGATATTATTCTTCTTGTCTAAAGATGTGACCGAACTTTTCTGGTTTTGTCTCACTCTTGTCTACTCACTATTATTTCGATCAAGTTTTCTTAAATACTCAGCGTTTGTGATTTAGAATTTTGTTGTTTAATCTTCGTATATTTATTGTTCTAACATCCGTTATTAGTCTGGAAGAGGAGGTAAAGGTTTTTAAAGAGAAATTTTAGTTTTCGGTATACACACTAAATTAAGAAACATACTACAAACAGCTTGAAATTCTTAATCTGTTGAGGCAGTCGGACGCCCAGCTGATCAAGAAAACTGATATTCATGCTTCCTGTGACAAAAGACTTATTTTATTCAGGCAATTAAGGAGATTCATAACTGCAAAAGGATTGCCCGGTTAAAGTGGCGGTGGGCAGGTCACATAGCGCGGAGAACTGATAGCCGTTGGGGCAGAAAAGTTCTGGAATGGCGACAGCGCACCGAAGGCGCATGGTAGGAAGACCCCTCACACGGTGGACCGACGACCTGGTTAGGACGACGGGTAGCCGATGGATGAGAGAGGCACAAGACCGCGCAGGGCGGAGACTTTTGGAGGAGGCCCATGTCCAGCAGTGGACGTCCATAGGCTGATATGAATAACTGCAATGTTATGACTAAAGAGAGAACAAGAAATGAAATCCTTAACTTTTATTTCTCATTTTTCGCTTAGGCTCGACATCTGTAGGTACGGCTACACTTGTGTTTCTATAATGTATATCAATTATAAAATTTACTTAAAATACCCTATTGTGATTCTTACTTATTCCACCTTTTTGATTTTATAACATTAAAAGACCCACTCAAAGTAACTTAACTATTACCAGCCTTTACATAATTAAAACGATTCACACAAGACAAAATACTTCCTCAAATTCTCAGCATTCCATAGACTTAAAAAAATAGTTTCCAATTAATAATTTATATGAACGTCTATAACATCAGTAGTCATGATTAGGTTAAGCAAACAAAATTTTTAGAATGTATCTAATCAAGAGACCAATGATATAGTCCTATATCCTCGACGTATTAAATGAAAGGTCATGAAGGTGGTACTATATGCGAAGACATGCTATGGAAAGCTATGAAAGATATTATTTTTATCATGCTTTAGAATGGCGACCGCGCACCGGTAAGCGTGGGGAGACCCCTCACACAAACGGACGGCGGGAAGCCGATGGATGATGGAGGCATAAAACCGCGCAGGTTGGAAACGTTTGGAGGAGGCCTATGTCCAGGAGTGGGCGTCTATAGGCTGATATAAAATGTAAAAGCACGTCCTGAAGTGTTTCTTCATGTTTATATTTTATGTGGTCATAACGATGTCATGACACCTTTCAAAGTCGTAAGTAAACCGCGAAAACTGCTTTTCGAACGCTATTTAGATAGCTTACTGTTAATGATTAATGCTGTTTCTGAATTCTACATTATACCCTTACAATTTGCACTTTAATAGTTTAATCTTGAGGTAACTCATTATGTAAACTTTGTAATCCTGATACTTTGCCATTTTATGCGCTAGAACTCGTTTTGCTTATAAATATACTCGCTATGAGTTAGCCGAATTGGTCGTCCAAAGAAAGTCGTTGTTTCGGCCGTTGACCTACGAATACTATGCTAGGGTAAGGGAAAGAATTATTAATATTGTGTAATCGATTACTACGAACTGGATGCGGAAGGCGCAGGCCTGAGTTCTGTAGCGCTTTCCAGCCAGCAAGATGTCCAAAAAATCTCCGACTATATTATATCTTGGCGTGTACAATATTCTAATTATGATAATTCTATTGATTTAGACTGGTTATAAATATAACATTTATTTTATATAGCGTTTCTCATTAGGTTAAATTGTAACTAAAATGTTTGTTTGTAGACTCCCGGGATCATTCAGTTATGCCTTTTGTGATTGCCTTGATTTTATAGTTTTAGATTTAAATAGATGATAATATAAAATGAGATTGTATGTATATTTGTATGTTTATTAAGATTACTGTAAATGTTTATTTTGATGAAACTATCATGTGAATATATTAATGGACTGTGGTGTAGGTAGATATAAAATAAATTTGGGTCGATTTTGTGACTTTAATATTTTTTTATTTTAGTTTCTGAACTAGCAGAACAATAACCCGTTGTATAAATTACGTAATTATAGCCTATAGTCATAACTTTACTACCTTATATGCAGTGAAGTTTCGGCTGATAGTGCTCAGGTAAAATATTAAAAAAGGAAAAGTTAAATGTGTAACATAATTACAAAGTACTCGTATGCGTTAAAAATTCGATCAAGGAAGACTCACTAAACATCAGTTTGTTATAATTTAAGGATAATTTCTATCGACCTGGTAGGTAAAAAGTATAGGAAACTAAATTTCCCTTCACTACCTGAAATGGTCCATTTAATCTGTGATAGTTCCTACAAGTAAATGTTAAATCATAGATATTCTAAAGGCAAAAGATAACTGCCTGCTTAGTCAGGTCGTTGGTCCATTGCGTAAAGGAAATGCCCACTCAGCATTTTCTGGACTGCGGTCGACATTCCTAGCGGATCTCCTCATTTCTCATTTGATTGCTCACGAAAACTTCACAATATCCTACTGATATTATAAATTTGAAAGTTTGTGAGGATGGATAGATGGATGTTTATTACTCTTTCACGCAAAAACTACTGAATGAATTTTGATAAAATTCGGGATATAGGTAGTTTAGGGTATAGAATATCGTTTAAGCTATTTATACAACGCTGGTGAAGTCGCGGGTATCAGCTAGTACCATATAAACTCGCTCTATAGTTCGATACTACGTCTGTGGTATCGACCTAGACGTTCTCTTGCTCAAGTAACTTACTTTTTTTGTGTCCCAATAGGCTGTGTCTGAAAATCGAAGCTTTGACAAAAAAATAAATGTTAAAGTTAAAGCTGAGACATTGACCTTTTAAAAACACAACTATGGACTGCAAATAAAAGCTATATTACTCGTACTAAATAGTATTTGATTTATATAAGGATAACTTAGACAGGGAAATATTTTTTCTTCCTTTCTTTCTAAAACAGGATACGATTACGGATGTTCCTACATAAAGTTTTAAATAATTTAAGTACTTCACGCTTGCACTAAGTATATTCCATGATCGTCCACATTTCACGGTCCGATATCACAGCATAATATCATAATAAGTAGTAGGTAAGCATCGGCTAGTGAGTGGGCGTGCGTAGGCGAACCAATACTAATGAGGCTAGTTCACACACAACAACACACTAGTAAATATTTTATGTGCCAAGCCTTAGGCGAAATTTTTCTATAGTGGCAACATTTGTTTTGTAATGAGTTTTTGAAATAAGAAGTTGGTAAGTAATTATTTTGGTCTTCTTTAAAAAAAAGATGTGGTAGATGGAATTGCTACGCCGAGATCACGAGTTTGATTCAAGTCAAACATTTTTATATGTATGTATGTTTGGTTTCATCTGGGTGTTTTGTGTGTATTTACTAAAACAGTGTTTATGAGTTGTCTAGTAACAAGCTTTATTTATATAGCGTTAGCTCAATAATTTCCTTGTGGATTTACGGCAAAGTGCATGCGAATGTAAAGGAATGAAATGTATTATGATTTATGTCATACAATGCTCCTTTTTTATAGAGATTATTATTATCTTAATAACTAACTATAACTATTCCTCACACATTCACACTACGCCACCTAGTCCCAAACTAAACAGAGCTTGTACTTGTGCACTAGACAACGGATAAACATACTTAAATACTTTTTTTGTAAATATATTACATAGAAATACATACATATTATACATAGAAACACATTTAGACCAATGCAATCAATCATGTTCATGCACACAAAGATTTGCGTTGAGCGGGAATCGAACCCGAGACCTCTGCGTAGCAGTCATATTAAATAACCACTACGCCACAGAGGTCGTCAAAAAAAAAATGAAATCAGGCAGTGATTTCATGATCTTACCGCTTACCGTAGGGTCACCAATATATTTAACTTATTCATTCACCACCCAGACAAGACAGATACTTACGAAATGAAATATTAATAAAATTTTCATTCACATCTTTATCATTCATATTCATATTTTCCATTGACATTGATATTATTTTATGGTTACCGTGGAACGAGCAGTGAATTAACAAAATCTGGATTGTTGAAATTTAAATAACCGGAACCAATTAGCATTTGAATTGTTATACGTTAATTGTATAACGAATTGATATAAAAATTTCCAATAATAAATATTGGTTCTGAGAAATTAAAGAATCTTTCAATTTTAAAGCCTTTTTTTTCTTGTAACTATTGTTTGAATAGTTTTTGTTTGTTAGTGTGAAATGTTTTTGGAATAATATCTTTAAATAATTTGCGAATGATCTGTAATGTTTGTGGGTCTGAAGAAGAATTGGTTTTTAAAACAACTCCGAAATGAGAAGGCTTTTATGACGATGATGACTCCTAAACAAATGTTTTGAAAGTTGGTTTAGTCATTTGGAACAATAAAAATTTACTACTTACAAATGATTTCAATAAGACATATAAATATACCTAGATATATCTCGACAACAAATGAAAGTATGTATTCTATAGACGAATACATGACAATTATTTTAGAGGGAACGGAACCTGAGACAATATAATATTAGTTATAATTAGTTATCCATATTAATATTATAAATGGAAAAGTGTGTCTGTTTGTCTTTCTTTCACGGCAAAACGGAGCGACGAATTGACGTGATATTTTAAGTGGAGATAGTTGAAGGCATGGAGTAACATAGGTTACTTTTTTTATTTCTGCGTTCAGGAAAGAGGCTACACCGAAAATAACGCGAGCGAAGCCGCGGGCAAAAGCTAGTAATACATATAGTATCAAATAGGTTCATAATTAAATTAAACGAACCTTTTAGTTTGTTTCAAGCCGTTAAGCTCCGGTGTAGCAACCGCAAACTAATCACTTTTTATCAATGAGTTGTATGAATGAATCGAAATGAAATCGATTCATAATAATTATTCGATTTTCAAGAATGAATCGCGTGCTTAGTCTTTATTAATAACGTCCCATAAGTAACCGCAAACGTATAAAATGTTTATTTGTTTGTGGTTTTAAAGAATATTGTATAATTTTCATTGATCCAGAAAGCATGGATAATTCTTTGATTGTTTCATAGAACTGTGGTAAACTTTATCAATGAAGTCATAAAATATAACTTTTTTACTAAAATGTTGGTTTTCTGGTAATGAAAATATAGGTATATTTATGAGTATGTATAAAGCTATAAATTTTCATAAAAATGTCTTATTATAAGAGATTAAATAAGAGATTAAATTACCATCCCATCTCATCCCATAGGTGTCATAAAATCCGACTAAGGGACTATCCCTGAATATCTTCACGAAATAAAAAGAAGGAAAACTTGAAATTAAACCCTATACCAATCCCTCCGTCATGAGAGGAGGCCCGTCTCTGCAGTGGGACATCAATGGGCTGTTATGATGAAGGTTTATGAGAGTCTAGCTAGATGTGTTATTGAGTATACGTGTGGAGCATTCAAAGGTTACTGCTATGCAGCCTAGATGGCGCTGTCTTAGTTGAGTAAAATTTTTAAAAGTTAACGTGTATCTACTCAAAGCAAAGGACAAGTTTGGGTAACGAGACAAGGACTTGGGTGGGCTAGCAGGAAAAGGTGTTAGAGTGCTTTAAAAGACGCAGGCTAGAATGCTCTACTAAGCTTTATATTTTTACCATTATGTGTTGGTTATTTCAATTAGAGCATCTAAAATTAAAACAGTCACATAACATTTTAAAAGAATCACTGTTGAAAAGTGCTACGTCTGTCACTTTAAGACGATTGTCCTTCCAGTAGGCCATAAAAAGAAAGTAAATTAATGACTCTTTGTATTCCAAGTGATACGATACTTCGCGTTTTATTTGCTATTCGATGAAAATGTAATGTTAGCATACTAATATCATATCTCGGGGCCGTCAGACGAGTTATATCAGATGTCAATAGAAGAAATTCAATGCGTACTAAATCAGTTGGCCGAACATTGTGTGGGATGAGCATCTCTAGTATTGCATAAAGCTACGAGATGTTGTTGTGACATTGTAATTATGGGTTCCGTTTTGTTGATATTACCATTATATTTTGGATGTATTACATGATTGCGCCTATTCTCAGTTTCCCCCGAATACATTCCCCCGATTGGGGGAAACTGGTACGAAAATGAGTTTCATGTCATGCAACAAAATTCCCAGTGTCCCCCGATTGAGGGAAATTATTCGGGGAAACTGGGAATAGACGAATTATCTTATATAAGACTCGGCAAAATTACTGTTTTGAAACTCAAAAGCATGCAGTACAAGAATGAATGCAACAGGTGGTAGTCATAAAATTTCTGGATTTTGTCATTTTCTCTAGAAGTAGACCAGCTAATCTATGTTGTATATTATGCTGATCTTGTTTGGACATGTTTGCACTTTCGATCGAGAGTTTGGTACTTGCTTCACAGGCAGTTATTATTCTAAGGCCTATCATATAGGTATGTATTTATACAAATACGAAAATCTGCTATCTACCCTTAACAATGGCGCAACAGGAACCCTAAAAATAGTATGAATCGTTGATATCAATTAAAACACGTACTTAATTTTATTTACTTGGATGATTTCCACTGAAACAATTTAAACGTAAAAATTATATAGACCCCACTGGGAAGTACGTTCTTTCAGTACTCCGTCACCCACCATACGATCCGGTACATGTAAACTCATACCCCATATTATTAAAGTGTAGCTTCATGTAATGATTGACGATGGCGATCGTTTGTCATGGGATCAAAGCGTGTTGTCAGCGGTTGCGGTTCCAACAGTAAATGCCGTGAAATTGACTTTCGCGGAATATTTTTGAGTCACAACAAAAGTCGACCTAATTTATATATTCAGAGGTCATATTTAGGTTAATGGTTCAAAGGTTCATTTTACGCTTAGTGAGAATGGAAATAGGTTACTGATAAAATTAATCTATACTAATATTATAAAGAGGTAAAGTTTGTTACGTTGTAGGGAGTAATCTCTGAATCTAAAGAACCAATTTTTGAAATTCTTTCTGTGTTGAATAGTGCATTTATTGGGGAGTGTCATAGGCTATATAGTATCACGCTATGACTGATAGGAGTGGAGCAGTAATGAAATATGTTTAAAATAGGGACGCGTTTTTTTGCCGCCCAACGAAGTTAGCTAGAGTATAGAATAAAATTTGGTACAGAAGGTGACATATGGAGCTGAAACGTGGTCGCTGACTATGGGCCTTCTCAGAAGGCTTACCGTCACTCAGAGGGCAATGGAGAGAGCTATGTTGAGAGTTTCCCTGCGTGATCGTATCAGAAACGAAGAGATCCGCAGGAGAACTAAAGTGACCGACATAGCGCTCAGGATTGCCCGGTTAAAGTGGCGGTGGGCAGGGCACATAGCGCGGAGAACAGATAGCCGATGGGGCAGAAAAGTTCTCGAATGGCGACCACGCACCGGAAGGCGCAGGGTGGGGAGACCCCTCACACGGTGGACCGACGACCTGGTTAGGACGGCGGGAAGCCGATAGATGAGGGAGGCACAAGACCGCGCCAAGTGGAAACTTTTGGAGGAGGCCTATGTCCAGCAGTGGACGTCCATAGGCTGATATGGATGGATGGATGGACAGAAGCAAAAATAAAATTTAGTTTATTCTACTTTTTTTTCGTGTCATCTACATTTTAAAAAAAATATTTTTGAATGGTATGCATTTTTATATTTTTCAGGTTGTTGTTTACGTAAATTCTCTTTGACATGTTAGCGATGCTAACGTCAATACTTCAACGTGAGTTACAAAACAAAAATCATGGTACCAGGGCGGCATAAACAACAAGGACTTGACTACACACGATAGTCTGTGTTGTACATCGTGTAGGACACGGTCGGGACGTTCAACGGTCTTTAGTACCCCCCATTCACTGTGAATGTTGACGATTGGAGGGTTGGCTGTGTAGATATATTTTTTTTACAGTTATTAAAGGTTAGGTTACATTTTAAAGTAAAATGTGTAAGCAAATTTTCATTTTCAACGTCATCTTTATTGCAACTTCATAATGCATTTTTTTTCGAAAATCATAAGACGATTCCGTACAATGAAATTAGAAAATAATGTTAAAAAAATTTAAATAATGTTCAAAGTTGAAATGAATTTTATACCAACCCATCTAATTCATATGGGATCTATTAGGTCACGTAACTTTACGTACTACGACATAGTTAAAAATGAAGCAAGTGCAGTTTTCATATTTAAAACAAAGTCTGGTATTATTAAAGGATTTTTATTAAATTCAGAAATTTTAAAAATTTCTAGGAATTATGGAAAATTTGATAATTAGGGAAATTTTAATTTCATACAAAGAAACCATCTGAAAAATGATTATAATTTGATTTGACGTAGTAATTATATTTCAATCTTTTCTAAATAACTTTATTATTAAAAAAATATTTTTAACAAAAATATAACCAACGAAAAAAAATAACTAAAAAGTAAAAAATAATCCTTAATTTTAACTAGGTACACATTTATCATAAAACTCAGATTTTTTTGGAGTCGGTGCCCGTCCCTGCAGTGGGACATTAAAAACATCCGTGTCGAATTGATAACCTTCTCCGTTTTTTTTCGTCGGTTAAAAAAGAAATTAACACAAACATGACGCGGTACTGCCCTTATTCACATTATAAAACAACTTGCTATTATATGCATAATATTATCTTGTGTGGGGTGAACATTCGTCGCGTGCCATTGTAGCCTCTTCCCAGTACAACAGGGACTGACAACAGTTGCCAATCGCTGTCAGTTGCCATTGTATTAAACTGAATTATTTTATTTTATTTTACACTTTTAGAAAAACTTACAGCTAGTAAGTAAATATAATATACAGGATTGAACATAAAAAATTAAGGCCAATTAAAGTTCGAAATAAAAAGAAGGAAAACTTGAAATTAAACCCTATACCAATCCGTCTGGCCAGCGTGGTATTAGTACGCCAAATATCCCTCCGTCACGGGAGGGGGCCCGTCCCTGCAGTGGGACATTAATGGGCTGTTATGATGATGATGATGATGAAAGTTGGATTTTAGGTTTATTTAATATTTTTTTCTAAGTTAACTTTATTATTTGTATATTTAATTGTTTTTATTGGTAGAAACACCAGGTCCAGGAACCAGAGGTCAGCGTCAGAGATTACTACGCTATACAAGAACCATTTTGCGACTATGTTTGTCGGAATATATGTAGATAGTGTCATAAGGACTTACATCATCAAAAATCGTAATTTTAGTTAACAAACATTAAGATCCCAAGTTCGATGAAGCTAGTAAAGTTCATATCATATGCGATCATATTTTCTGGCAAATCCATACAAAAATTCTTAACTACTTTTTTACATAGCCAATATAAGCAGAGCATCTCTATTAGTTCGATATTACGATACTTTTTCATAGACATCGAGTTCAAGAGCTGACATACTTAATGCTTTCATCTTTTATAAAAAGAATATCGATAAAGATTAGCGGAGGTGTGGCAATTTAATTAAAAACAATACAAATAAAAAACAATTAAAACAAATAGAAAGTTTTATAAAGAGCATTAACAAATAAATGATATACGTCAATACAAAACGCACGTGTTAACAATTAAAACCAATATTTAACAAATCATAGCTCACGAACAATTATAATCGTCATGGCTATTATAGATGGATAACGGCTTACAATATTTCGAATTATAGATTTAGTTACGGTGATTTTGCACCCACACACTTCCGTGTTAAAGTGCCTTAATGATCTGGTATTATGTTACAGTATAGAGACTGTCCCGTTGACCAATCAATGAGTGGACCAATTAATTGAAACCTGAATGAGTGATGACATATGAATTATTTTTTGATTATAATTTTTAAAGTGATGTTAATTTGACATCCGATTCGTGGTATTAAGTATTATAAACGTTGGGAGGTACGTTCTAAACTTTATCGTTTAGCTGTTTTATGATTTTGAGGTTCATACAAACATACATAAACTCACGCCGTATCCTGTCCGGGGTAAGCAGAGACGACAGAACGCCACTTGTCACTTATAAAAAAGAAAAAACTTAACTTTTTTATTCAATCACTTGATTTTGAGGTTCATGTTTGAGAGAAAAACCAAATAACCAATTGTCTGTGAGAATGATTATCCATTACTCCTCATGCATTGATACAATGCCATCTAAACCCGAACAAAGCTGAGCTTGTCATATGCGTTATAGACAACGCCTAAATATACATTTCTTTTTAAGTACATACATGCCTAGAAAACATCCAGACTAATGCAAACTTTTATGCACACACTCCATAATTACTATTTTTGCCTTTGTTTTTTTAAATTTACTTTCGAAACATCCATCAGATGATATTCTAAGGTACTTAATCGTTTTTTTTTCCACATAGCTGTATCCAAAGGTTGTGAACGTGTGTCCGTTGCGAAAGATATTGAACGATCCCGTGATGTTACGTCACGAACGCGGGGCGGCGCAAGCGACGATCGCGACCCGCGTGGGCGGCGGCCCTAGGGATGTTGTAATGTTACTTGAGAGTATTATCGACTACCGATATTATAATTTGGTAAATATTTTATTTGGCTAAAATCAAAATATGAAACGACTCTTTTTGTGATAATAAGCTAAAATTAATTATAAGTTTATTATTTGTTTGGACTGAGGGCCCCCTTTTTTTATTGCAGTCCCTTGGATATGTACAATACACTGACAGGTCATTGAATTTGAGGGTGGGTTTAGAGGGAAAGAAACAGAAACTTAATAGATAGGTGGTAAAATTAAACGCAGACAGTTTGTTTGCGTTTTAATATAAATAAAGGTTTGATTTTTTTTATGAACCGCAACGAGAATTAGATTATGTGTGCTACTTAAAGTTGCCAATAATACACTGTTTTGGTTGTAACGGAGTGTTTTTCATTACGTTATAAAATTTACAGCTCTAAGTCGCGACTTAAGTATGCCTGCTTATTATAAAGTAGCCAGGATTATGTGAACGAGAGTTCGCGAGTAAGGCTTACCTTAAACTGATATTCTTATACTAAACATACTTACATCTGTTTTTTATGCACGGTAAGTCACTTAATAATATTAATTTTGTCAGTAGTTTCGCAACATTATATATATTTATAATGTAAACAAACTTGCTTATATAATTTTCGTTGCATACCTTTTATGAACTGTCACTGTTTTTCGCATAAATTGTATAATTGAGTAAATAAAAGGAAAGTCGGCTTTTCAAATAATTGTTTTGTTAGTAAACGTTTAACTATATTAATAATTTTTGTTAGTTGCTTTTTAAGGCAATATTTAAAAACAGTGATACTTAAATACATTACACATGCGTATCATTTAATATGAAACACTAATCTTGTTTTATCGACAACGTAATAAAATCTATAACAAACGTCCCATCACTACGGCGCAGGCGCAATCTTTCGCTAAACCCGTAGCTGTGGCGACAGACAACATAAGGTCACAAACGGGCCATAAGAGCGAACCTTAAAATATATAGCCTTGTACATTAAATGTCTACTGTCGTTTCATTTGCAGTCTTCCATTACAGCGATGTGCACTCAAATGTTAAGGTTTTGTTTTAATGATTTTTGATGTTCGACAGCTTGTATGCGTACTTTTTGTTGAGGTTTAAATTGGAAAATGGATTGTCTATGTGTAATGGTACTAGCCTGCCACAGAGTTTGATAGAACTCAGTTAAAATAAATTTTGAAAGGATCATTACGGTTTTAAGCAATCTAATGGACATGTTTTGAGGAGAAAGATGAGCATCTCATGAAACTAATTTCATACCTTGCAGTCATTTGATTATATTTGGTGGTTAATAACCAAAAAATAGATATCTCATTAGAGGAACTACCTAGTGAAAGAAGATAATTATGCAAAAAAGTAAAACAATAAATACTGTGACTCATATTGAACATATAAGAGTAGAAAAATTAAAAAAAATAAAATACACAAAAAAGTTTTATTAAATGAATATTTTGTGTCAAATAAGTATTCTTTTCAAGAGATAAGAAGAAGACAAGCGTTTCTAAAAAATACATTGTACATAGAAATCCCCAGAACCAATTTGATATAGGTTCATGCGAATTGATGTTTGACTAGCGACGGCGTGGTAGACTGTTATGGTAGTATACAGGTATACCTAAAGAAACCAAAAGAAAGTTGTATATGTATCATACAATACAAGCATAAAAGAACTTATATATTACGAAACAAAAAAAAAATATTCCACATAAATTTTCTTTGAAGTGTCGGCCGGGAAGTGACTACATGTTTGTTCCGCACATTCATTCGCTTTTGTTTGTGAACCATTCGTGACAGGGATTCTACGTCCGCTTGACCTTTGCTTATTTTAAGTAACTATGTATTGTAAATAATAGATAAAAGACACTTATGTGCGTGACTCTTTAAACAAGCTTTGTTCCATTAATGGCGTTGTCACAGAAATGACACAATACCATGGGCAATGGGAAAATCTGTCCTGGTGGCGTGGCGGTCGCCATATTGGAATCACTTGCAAGAGAATTGTTAGGATCCAAAATGATTATGATCCCTAAATAATCATTCTGAGTCTATGTGTTCCCAAAAGTTGATGTTTTCTTTATTTTTTTGGGACTAGCTACGCCCACACACTTTCCCATACATAATTTCTGTATGCCAGAATAAACTGTGTGCCCTCGAAAACTTAGCTGAAGTCTCTAGTAAGTCCAGACAGGCTTGCAATCCGGAACGATTTTAAACAAAAGCGAACCAGGATTATCTTCTTAAGTATGCGTTGGGGAAAATGATCATAACAGCCCATTAATGTCCCACTGCAAAGACGGGCCTCCTCCGGTGAGGTATACTTGGCCTACTAATACCATGCTGGCCAAACGGATTGGTATAGGGTTTAATGTCAAGTTTTCCTTCTTTTTATAACGTAAAGATAATAATCACGCATAATAGATTTTAAATTATCGCGATTTGTATACATAATACTATTTTTACGGGTCTTACTCGCGGTGTTACTAATTATCCTAGATACTAGTTATATAAATACCCAGTCCCTCCGCGACCACGGCCCTTGCAAGTCGGCCGAAACGTCGGAGAAAAACCTAGGTATTTATATAACTAGTATCTAGGATAATTAGTAACACCGCGAGTAAGACCCGTAAAAATAGTATTAATAATCACGCATAGTCCCATAATTGGTTTTTACGACACCCATGGGATGAGATGGGGTGGTGACTTGGTGACACACTGTATTCCTGTGACTCCGTCACCACACGGGGAAAATGATATTTTCTTTAATTTAGAATTAGTCCTTCCATAATGACAAAATGAGATTTGGCCATCACGCCAACTACACGGATTCATTTTACGCCAATTTTTATTTTAAAAGGAGATAATATCTGCCAAGTCAGTACTAATATCATTGCAAAAAGAAATATAAACTCTATGAGTAAAACAAAGGTTAGAAGGCTTCAAACAAAGGCTAATTTCATTTAAAATAATGTCCTTTCATACGTTCGTCTTAATTTACTACAAACTTTGCTTGTAATAGTATAGCATTATTTTGTACCGGCTTAAAGCCAGATCTGTTATTGTGGCGTGTGTTCGGCGAAAGCTTTGCAAGTCCGTGGCGATAGTGTGATGGGTGCATCGAGGATCGATGAATGGACGCACCTCTCTGCCCAAAGTCCCGCCTACCATTGTTTCGGGGACAGATTATAATAATTTTCTAGCAAATCAAAAGCATTTTGGAATCGAACGATCGACTCCGGTGATGTTATTAAATCAATGTGCATACTACGACAAATGTGACTTGATACTTTAGTACTTAATATCCTAAGACTGAAAAATAATTTAGGGTAAAGAAAAAGAAAAGCTAAAAAATATACATATATAAACATACTTTATTTTTTATGTGATCCGTGGCACAGCAGTGGCTTACGCTTCTTCATGTTTCGAATTCAGTTTCCCGCAAGACAAGTTACGTGACGTGTGCGATTTTTCCATTAATTGTACCTACAGAGGCTCTTTTAATTCATCTTTAATTCCGCGTCTGTAAAAGTTGTTTCTGTTAAGAAATAATCAAAGTCATATAATCTTTTGTTCTATGATCGGAACTCAACATGTAACTTAATTTTGTTAGTTAAACAAACTCACGATTAACAATGATCTAATCGAATTAATACACAAAAAAAATATCAAAATTATTTAAGTGAAGTAAAGACAGCAAATATACGTTTTATCTGATGCGACAGCTTGCAAGATGCATATTTGTGAGAACAATACAACATCTCTAAATACGGGTTACGTTTGGTCATGCGTGTCTACACCATTTGCATTGGAATCACATGAAAATGATCCTCAACGCCTTTGTCAACAACTTAGAGTAAAATATATTTAATCAACTCAGTGAAATTTTGACTTTATACTTCGAAGAATAAAGTTTAAATTTATTTGCAGCAGTTCACGTAACACCGGTAGCTGGGTGACTTTGTAGAACAAAGATGTATATGCGTAATTCAGTTAAGCTAAAATAAACTTTTAGCTTTAAGACAAAAGGTTTATTTTAGGAATTTTGTATGGAAAAATTTGCTGCGTTTTTGTTGAATATGTGTCAGATAAGACCGGTAGCGGGCGGACAATAAGCGATCAGTCATCTTGTTAGATAGCAGGCGGGGTGATTACACAGCACTCGCCTTAGGACAAATTAAAATTAAGGCTTACGTATTTGAGTGTTATAAATGTATTATTAATATAAATCACTTAATTCTTGTTCGACCTTTTTTGAACGACTTATTTTGCATCTCATGTAATTTATTAGATGAGTCATTCGATTTTTAAATTGAATTCTCGGGCTTAGTAGTATTAAGTAGGTAAAGTTTTTATTGCATTTATTTTTTTAAATATTTAAAGTGTTATTGGTTGCCAGTGCCTAATACATTCTACCTTTATTTTAATTTTGGCGGTATTTTTATTAGAAACACATGTCAAAATTGTTTTTTACGTTGTCACAGGGTGCATTAATGTTTTTGTGTATTTTAATAAATAAGAAAATCGTGTTCCTACGTTTGCTTTGTAATTAAAAAGACTAAAGATAAGAACAGCTGATAAATAAAATAAGTGTAGAAAATCAACAAATGAAATATTTTTTTTATAATTCAAAATTAATCATGGTTTTGTATCAGATAACAAAAAATATCTGTTTTGGACAAGATAAACATTTGAATACTATTTTAAAAGACAAATAGAATTGTCATGATATTTATTTTAATACAAACAAGTCATTACATATTACCAGTTAGTCAGTCTTTCTTTTTGTGGTGTCGAAGTAAGAACGAATTGAATCGCTTCCTTCTCCTATGTGTCATAAAATCCAGCTAAAAGAAAATAAAACTAAATATTAAGCTTTATGCCAACTCTCCTTCACTCAAAGAGCTCGTCTTTGCAGTGGGACATGAATCCAATAAATCTCTTAAGCACATATTTACTAACTTCCCACGACACAGACATTTATATAAATATCGATTATTATTAAGCTTGTCATATCAACTATTTATTTAAACACCATACTAACTAATTATAATAAAATCATCACAATAGCCTATGTAAAAATAAAAAATAAATAGTAAGGAAATTGCAAAACCATGTACACAATATATCTATGTCACTAACCGTTGGTTTTAGGAGAAAAGATTAAGTTTTACATTTTTATAGAAAATTGTTGCTTATTACAATGGATTAAGGTGTATTGGTGTTTAGTGCTAAAGCTGGCTTTTATTACCTATTTTAATGAGGTGACGTCATAATGTTCACTTAAATTCTTAGTCTAGGAGCTTGTGGTTTAAAACCACAGGAGTAGTTCTCATATTATACGAACCAATTAATTACCTATTATTTAAATTGTAATGATA
The DNA here is from genome assembly GCA_905475405.1 of Schrankia costaestrigalis. Taxonomy (NCBI): domain Eukaryota; kingdom Metazoa; phylum Arthropoda; class Insecta; order Lepidoptera; family Erebidae; genus Schrankia; species Schrankia costaestrigalis. Next base: position 6,925,911 of record FR997843.1, on the reverse strand, counting down.
TTTATTGGATAGCTTTAGTAACGAAGTTTCAGGATACCTACAGCCGCGCCATAGCTATAGGCCGTATAAAATGCTGGCCAGTAAGTTTATGGGTTTGTGTCAAGTTTTCCTGTTTTTAATAGTACAAGGATTACTTCATAGATATTGTGGTCTATCAAGTAGTAGTCTTGTACTATTTAAGTATAATACCCTCAAGATGTGACAAGCTGTGTTTATTACCTGTCAAAATACAGATGCCTTAAAAATGTCGGAAAATTCAACCAATATTTGAAGCTGCAATTAAGCTGAAATTAATTCATGCGATCGAATCTGCTTCGGCTGCGGAGTTTATTAAGAGCATGCAGATTCAAATTAAGCGTCTAGCCTAAAATTTTAGGCATTTGATTACGATTTATTTCAATAAATAATAGTAAACCTAGTTTTTATAATCGCTAGCTCTTTGACTATACGGGTTACACACTAGAACATTTACAAATTAGCGCTAATTAATCAACGCTAATAGATTTGTCTCTTAGAACATGTAACAATAAAAAGGTTACACACCCACCTATAAGAAGTGTTAACTCTATATTTTATTTATCAAACTTGCTGAATTGATGGAGGCGCTTATGTGGGTTCTTCCAATAACTTTTGTTTTTGCAATGGCAACTTCTTTACGACATAAAGCTCTGAGCCGTGGAGGCTTTTACAGATGTGTATTTGGTCCATGCTTACATGGAAACTATCTAAATAAGAATAAAAATGAAAAATGTTGTAATCACCAACAGACCTAATTAAACAGCCGGGGTTTGGATAAACACGTGTGTGTCTAATGTAGGGATCTGATTTGATGTGACAGAGGTCATCATCGCCAGGATCTCTTACCATGAGGTAACCGTCTACTTCAATAGAAAGAAGAAATTTAAGTATAACATAATTCGACTGTTAGCTCTTTATTATAACAAAAATTTTCCACAACAAAAAGTATACATAAGTAAAGAACTTTTTTCGCGAATTCTTTCGCAAAATTTGTCAATGTTCCACAAGTACGTTAACCGTGGCAAAGCCGACTGGGTCTTTTTAACACCTCGTCCGTTTTCGGTGCCTCGTATATCAAGTTAATGTTATCTGCGGTTCCCTGTCGCTGTGATGCATTGCGTACGCGTACATGCTGATTAACTAAATTAATTTGTCACACCACATATTGTTGGCGTCCATAATTAATTTGTAAATTAAGCGAATATATTATCATAAATTCGCTAATAATTCCCTTTAGATTTCGACAATAAGCATCTTGAATTTATATCTGTAATCTTTTATTGTAAAAATAAGTTATTTGTCTTTTTGTAAATCTTTTTTTTTCCATTTACATAAAGAAATATCACCAAACATAAATTACTATTAAAAACAAATGGATTCGCCTACTTTTGTATCTAAGTTATGACTTTTTAAAACAAAAAATATCTATGTTAATTGAGACAGATACGTCTGGGGCTTCCAATACTGTAATTTAGATAAAAAGGTGTGTGTCCCAACACAGCATAAATACAACGTGTCCAAACAAGATTATCTCATGACCACCTCAGAGTTTTCTAAATTAATGGGACCAAAGATATTTTAACGTTTTTTTTTTCATTAATATAATGTTTCTAAATAATTGGCGTAATATGGTTAATCAGCGTTTTTAGTGTAAAAAAAACAATTATCAAACAATTCACTTATATCCTTTTTTGGGTCGTCAGAAACCCTTTTCTTGAAACTAGTTAATTATATGATCATAGTCAATAATGATTATTGACCTAATAAAATCATCAATAGGACCGAACTGCGTACAAAGGGTTCCGTCGTATTCAAGACGCCTGCAAACGTTTGTAAAAAACAACAAAGCCAATTTGGTCTAATAAAGTATAATTAAAAAACAAATTTTATTTTGTTCCCTGTTCACGCGTTACTATCCTTGGTTTTAATTAATCGATACGTTTATTGAGAAGCAGAGTCGGTACTAGTGATAGTATTAGACAAAATTATCCTTTTTCATTGTCTGATTTGTTACGCGTGTATTTAAGGGTTAAAAAGTCGGGTGCTATAAATGGTCCCTTTACGATTTGGTTCGAAGGGAAATCATAATATTTTTTCTAGGGTCCTGATTGGTTCAATTTAGTTTAATTAACTATACTGATTGTAGCGCCACGTATTAAATTAATTTGGAAGTGATGTTATATCACTACATAATATTAAACGTTCATTTCTTTTTCTATTGTTATGTTTTGGTGTAGGTAAGTAAGTTTTGTGTTTATGATAAAATTGTTTGTTTTCAGTTAATTATTAAAGATAGAAAAAAATAGAAGGGAGGAATTACAAGATAACAATATAATTTTTGAAAGAAACAAAGAGGCTTATAGATATAATATACCTTACAAATTAACAGAACGTTATAGTTTAAAAATATAGGCTACTAGACAGCAGATATTATTATATCCTTTTTTTGGTTAATGCATTTAAAGCATAAAAACTACTACATAACAAACAATAATACCCTTAAAGAAGGAAATCTCATACCCTCATGGCAAGCGTGATATCTGTAGCCTAAAATTCTTTCCATATCATTTCTAATTCTAACCATCGCACCCCTGTGTAGACAATCATGAGCTGACATTAAGGGCCAGATTCAGAGACCGCACTTTGACTTTACTTTAGCAAAGTCTAGTTATTATCTCTGAATTTGAAAAACATTAAAGTAATCTTTCGCATGAAAAGTTTACTTTGGGAAGATTACTTTGAAAGAAAGCAAAAGTCACGACTCTGAGGGCCAGATTCAGAGACCGCACTTTGACTTTACTTTAGCAAAGTCTAGTTATTAACTCTGAATTTGAACAACATTAAAGTAATTTTTCGCATGAAAAAGTTTACTTTCATTATTTATTACTACAAAGTAAACTTTTCATGCGAAAAGATTACTTTAATGTTGTTCAAATTCAGAGATAATAACTAGACTTTGCGAAAGTAAAGTCAAAGTGTGGTCTCTGAATCTGGCCCTAAATCTGGGCCTTAAGGTACCTGCGGGTAACAAGAGCCGGTGGGTATCAAGAGCCGTTGCTTGAAAATGACACTTTTAATGATCACAGCACCCTACATTTACACATGCTTAAAAATTACCAATAGGAAAGCTAAGATCCGAGCTCGCGTCGTCGCACGATTCTCAATCTTACCAGTAACCACGAGTCAGTTGAGAGTGATAGACAACACAGATCCACTATAATTTTATCTTGCCAAAACTATATTTTTTTTACCTAAAATACAGCCGTTTGTTTAAATCTTGTTAATTAATTGTAAATGTTATACAAATAGTGTGGGCTAGTTGAGATAAGTTATAAATTTTTGTTAATAAATACAATACTTTTTACCGCTTTTAATTATGCTATTATCAGGGGGTAATACGGGCCAGGCTCGAGGCGGGTACATAGGCCGGCCCTTATTATACATATAGAATGTAAATTAATTTTACCAAATTTGAATAGACTTCGTTATTTTAATACCTACCATAGTTATTATTATTAAGCATGTATTTGTTATTATTTATGTATCATAAATCATCCCTAATATCTTTAATTAACTTAAAAGTGTCCAAGCTGTTGATCTCGATAACAATAGATTTTATAGTAAGGATAAGACGGGCCACGTTCGTGGCCTGTCTTATACCGTACTACTTATTTATAAAAAAAATGTTTTAGTTTTGTAATTTCCATACATAATATTTAAAAAGTTACAAACTCATTGTTTACGTCTATGATTATTTTGACGATATGTTATAGATAAAGGTTTTTATGACATGTTTTTGCTATGTTAGTTTATTAAGAGCCATTGCTAGTTTTTTCTTTGATTAAGTAATGTTAAAAGCGTGATTTAATGCCGAACGATAATTAAGGTCAAATGAAACCGAAAACAATATTTTTTCAATTGATTACTCTTTTAATATTTGAATAAAAATTTGACCCTTATAAAACTACAGACGTTTATTAAGGGCCAAAGAAAGGGTTTTTTAAAATCATGATTACTATGCCTAATTCAGATGAAAATACTTGTAATAGTACTTTCTGATGGAGATATTGAAATAAACATTACCATGATATTAAATATTTTATTATATTCCTTTATTTACAGAAATTATTTAGGTTTAGATTAAGGTGGCCCTTATTTACCGCAAGTACCTTATATCTCGTTTTTGTATCAAAGTCGAACTTTCCTTCAAAGTAAAGTCAAATGCAGTCTTTGAATCTGGCCCTAAGCATCGTTGCCTCCCTAATTCTTACAGTTACAAGCATGAAGTGAACAACAAAACTTGAAAGGTAAACTGCCGAAAGAACACCCAAATATGAATCCTTTCTTTATAACAATCGCATTAATTACATTTACATCTCTTATATACATAAAGGATGTACAATCGATTCGTCTCGATTGTCTATCGACTCGTGATTTCCTGTCGATGATATTTATCAATCGATTCAAGGTGTATTTCGTTTGAATGCGTTTTAATACAGGCTCCGGAAACAAAGAATTCAATGTGTAGATATTACGTAGGTGATAGTGGATTTGGTTTTTATTTTGTAGAATATGGTGACTAGGCATACAATAAGCTTGCCTGGTGTAAGCTGCATCCTTGTCTATATTAGTTGTAAAAAAAGTTTTGTTCTACAGTTCAGAACTTTGTCGTACAGACAGCGATCGTTCAAGATTGATTTCTACACAAACGATAGTACCTATTATTTGCAATAACTATGAAGTGAACCAAGAACTCTCCGTGCGGTGACGGAGTAAGAATACAATATGTCACCACCCTATCTCATCCCATGGGTGTCGTAAAAACCGACTAAGGGACTATCCGTGAATATTAGCTTTACGAAATAAAGAGAAGGAAAACTTGAAATTAAACCCTATACCAATCCGTCTGGCCGGCGTGGTATTAGAAGGCCAAGTATCTCTCCGTCATGGGAGGAGGCCCGGCCCTGCAGTGGGACATTAATGGAAACATAATTATGATGAACCAAGAACGTGGTAACAGTTCCCAAAAAATCTGCTTAAGCCTAGCATGAAACTGAAAATAAAAAAATTTCTTATTAAATAATACTCTTTTGGACTTTGAAGTATTATGTGATATGTATGATATATGCAGGTAAGTATATGTAAACTTATAAATAACTTCTTATAAGTTATTAACGCATTTTAAGACACAACATATAAATGCATGAAATAGAAACTCTTCATTCTAATCAGAGCAATTAAAAAAAAGGCTAATAATTAGATACGATACCTTCTGAGATTTGTATCAAATTTTTGAAATCATAATAACAGGCTCTAGCCTTGATATCTGGGGTCGTCAGATCATCTTATGTCACTAACAGACATCTGACAGACAGACGAAAATATTTAATTGTATATTTACAACTTTGTGTATCGAATGTAATTATGTAAATTATAGACTAAGATACATATATTATTAATAATACAGTTATTTGTAATTATTATCTAAACTTTTTTCGAAAAATATTCTGAAAAAAATTACCCTTTAATTTGATCTATATTTAATCTAGATTACACTTTTTTTAGTAGTGATGTTGTTAGAATACTGGCATCTCGAAACATCATAGATATTATTTTTCATAAATAGTAAGCCAAACTTGAGTTGAAACCAACTAATTCGTCTAGCTAGTATGATATAAGTATGCCAAGTTCCAGAACCAAGCTCCAAAAAAACTCTGTAAGGTTTCGAAATGCCAGTATTCTGACATGTTTTTAAAATACTGGTATCTCGAAACCATACAGATTTATTTTTTAATAGTAATTGAAACTTGAGTTGAAACCATATACTAATTCGTCTAGCTAGCATGGTATATGTATGCAAAGTTTCCTCCGTCATTACAATAGAACTGTTTCTGCAAGGACACAAATTCATCGTAATCTGTTCTTGTAGGAAGGGAATGAGACTATAGATATAGTGTCATTACCGCATCTCATCGCGTGTATGTACTCGCCTTTTAGTACTAAAAGGCGAGTACGTAGTGGGTCTGAACAGTTAGTATATGTAGCAACATCCGTCTGCGTAGATAAGGAACAAGTCCGTCCTAGCTATTATGTATAGATATGTAAAACACAAAATCAATTACTGTCAACACAGAATCACATACATTCAACAAAGCCCTAACCAAAAAAGGAATAACAGCACAAACTCAGGTCCTTTAGATTGAGATCTATCTCCCACCACACAAGAAGACAGCTACTGCTCATTTAACCAGTCTGAAAAAAACGCTATTTTTCTATCAGACACAGACAAAACCATAGACAAAAATCTATACTTACACTTAAACTCTTCATCATTCTAAACGACTAACCTTATCATTGAAACAATAAACTTTCACTAAACATAAGAAACAGTATACTTTACAATCACTGTACATGTAAAACCCATTAAGGGGAAACACACAATAATTGGCGACTGGCTTTTTTTTACTTATTTTTTGTTGTAAGGTGCGAGGGCTCTTGATTGACGGGGGCACTACGTCTTTTTGACGGCTCAGAGGCATTTTATGTGTAGCATCAGAGTATACAGGATGTTTTATAAAAAAAATATTTTTAAACATATATTAAGTACATTTTAATTATTTATATTTAACATAGTTAGGACGGCAGGAAACCGATAGATGAGGGAGGCACAGAGCCGCACAAGCTGACAATATTTGGAGAAGGCCTATGTTTAGCAGTAGACGTCAATTGGCTGTTATGCTGATGTTAAAGTAATATAAAACATTAAGTAGATTTTTGTCCGTGTGGTGACGGAGTAAAAATACAATATGTCACCACTTCATCTCATCCCATGGATGTTGTAAAAACCGACTAAGGGACTATCCGTGTATATTACGAAATAAAAAAAAGGAAAACTTGAAATTAAGCCCTGTACAAATCCGTCTGGCCAGCGTGGTATTAGTAGGCCAAGTATCCCTCCGTCACGGGAGGAGGCCCGTCCCTGCAGTAGAACATTAATGGGCTGTTATGATGATGATAATTACTATTGTAATGTCACTAGAAGAAATTAATTAAAAGCTTAGTTTTAAATATTTATTAAGGCTCCTCGTCTTTGTGGATTGGCAAAGACTCCTCGTCTTTGTGGATTGCACAATGAATTGCTCTACATTGGTTTCGTACTAGCAAGACTATGGCTATGTACTGTAGCCACACAGCAAATGCCATTCGAGGTATTACAAGTATTTCAAACCATAAAAAAATCTTTGTCTATAATCAACTATATTCAATTATTACCTGCTAAAAAGTAAACATCCTTTACATACACTCAGAGATGCGTATCGCTAACGCATTATTGGTTGGTAATCGAGCCTTTCTGCAAAAAGGCGTAACAGAAGCCCTGTTAAATGAGCGCAAGGTAATGACTGCCCCTTAAGAAGAATGGTTAGCGCCGCTTATTACTAACCGCGTAATTGCCAATTTGTTGTGGGTAATATTTAATGTTAGTATGTAGTGTTGCTTGTTTTAATAATGTTGATTACAGGGTATAAAGCTACATCTTGTATCGCAGAATAACGAATAGAAAAAGAATTAGCAATTGAAATCATTACTAAAAGCTTCTTTTAAATTTATTTGTCGACTCCTATTGCTTAGAAGCATATTTTGATTTGTCACAATAGCTCATTCAAGACCATCTGAGACTGGTCTGCTTCTGTGACGGAGATCGGAGATTGGATGCTGCAGTTACTCCATTGCCCATGACACCATACCCTTTAACTCCTTCACCACACCGGCATCATAAAGGGCAAACCATGATTTAAATTTTTCAGTTAAGCTAATTAAATCTCGTTGTCTAATGTGTTTTTGTCTTTTTTCCTATTAAGTTTTCGGTGTGTTATGCTGTTAAAATTGAAAACGGTACAAAATAAATCAAATGTATTATTTAACACCTCTAAAACCCTGCTAAACATTCCTTACCAACCTGCTTAGTCATCATAGCTTTACCAGCTATTATCGAATGCCAAACTCAACCACAAAAAGTTATCATTTGACGAGAAAATTGCCTTCGAATAGCATCTTCAAAACCGATGCTACCGCTTAATCATTGGGTACATCTTCATACAAAACAATTGATCCTTTCTTTAAGATTCTTCTTGAAGTATAAAGATTGGTTATCGTATAATTATCTAATCTAAAACCTTTTACGTGTAAAACTTTGGTTATATATTTCTTAGAAGTATTTTTGAACAGGGTTGTAAACGATTCGTAAGATAAGATACGTTCTTATTTGAGATACTTGTTACGTTTTGTTTGTAATGTAAAAGTGTGAGCATGAGATTTAGCATTGCTATGTTATGTTTGAGTGTTTGTTTTCTCGAGTGTTGTGATATAGGTATGTTAGTTTTGTTTGTGGTGGCAGACAATACGCTATCGTGGTAAGTGTGCTAGGTTTGATTCCCGATTAATGATAAACTTTGTGTGCATGAACATGAATGATTGGATTGACAGTTAATTTTTATACATAAAAGAGAGTATGTTATCCAATATTTATATCAATTGTCTCGTACCAATAGTACAAGTTTCATTTTGTTAGAGACCGGGGTGACATTGTGTTAACGATGATGGTTGAATATTATTATGTAGTGACGTAGCTAAAGCCATGTTTTGCTAAGTTAATGCATTTATCATTAAATTTCCTTTTCCTTGCATCTTGAATCAAAAAAATATTTAAATTATTTTTGGTCATCTGTACACAGCGCCATCTGTTCCCAAAGTAAGCTAGGCTTAACCTGCTTGTGTTGTGGGTAACAGAACAACGGATATTAATACTTAACTACTTTTTTTTGTAAATACATACTTACATGTTATACATAGAAACACTCAAACCAATGCAAATAATCATGTGCATGCATACAAAAAATTGCATTGAGCGGGAATCGAACCCGAGCCCTCTGCGTAGCGGTCATGTTGTATAACCACTACGCCACAGAGGCCGTCACAAAATTACATATTTCGCGCAATAATATAAAGCTGTGTCATATACCACAACTTAAAAAAGTCGAGCAATTTTCTATTAGTCGACAACCCTATGCCGTGGGAGCCTGCCGCAACATATCGGTTAATCACGGCCTAATTACAAGTTTTGACTATCAGCTATCAGAGTCAGATAGACAGTGCATTAGCCAAAGGTCATGTCTTAGTGTAACCATTGTTTCATGTACTACATGATACATTTCACACTCGTTCACACGGAGTATCAACATTGTTGGGTAATTAAGATATTTTTAAATTATTACTTTATTATTATACTTACTCTTATCCGTGTGTAGACGGAGTAAGAATACAATATGTCATCACTCTACCTCATCCCATGGGTGTCGTAAAAACCGACTAAGGGTCTGTCTGTGAATTATTAATTTACATAGAAAGAAGGAAAACTTGAAATTAAACCCTATACCAATCCGTTGTAAAATAGCTTGGTATTAGTAGGCCAAGTATCCCCCCGTTACGGGAGAAGGCCCGTCCCTGCAGTGGGACATTATTGGGCTGTTATGATGATGAACTTACTTGTGGACGTTACTCTATCTGCTGCCTCTTATCTCCTTATTCTTATTTGACACATAGCTTATTTAATTGGTATTGTTATGGTCTCTGTAATAACAGAGTAAATATATAAAGTGTAAATGAAAATTTTTGAAGTCTGTATCACAGAAAGAGCTCCGTCTCATTTCTGTCATTTGTGTTCATTTAAGGGCTGGCAAGAATATTAAATGATGTAGATTATATTTAGACTGCTGATTCATTTTAAAATCTCGTTTACAGGAAACCTAATATTCTGCCCGGTTAATCATGTAGCGACGGTCGACGAACGAATAAAATGTTTTCTCAACTAGCTTGGCGAGGAGTGTTTATAATCGTAAATTATTTATGTTTGTATATCAACATTTAAAAAAAAACCAGAGCTATTGGAGGAAACATTTTTACCCTTTTCAAGACAATTTCTTTTTTTTTTTTTAAGTTGGCCTACCAGAATGACTCTATGGTGCCAGATGTTAAGCATCCGTTAGAGTCCAAGAATGGCGAGCACCATGCCAACTACAATATTTGTAGAGTCATGAATGTCTCCACTATGGCGGCTTCAGAAGATGTTTTTTCACGCCTCGCTTGAAGGAACCAGGATCGTAGTTTGAAGGAAACACGATTTTTATAGCAGTCCAGGAATAAAGGCAGCCGACGGTAGCCATGAACTAAATTGATATTAGTCTAAGGTTGCTACATAAATATAAATGACTGCGAATGATACTCGTGTACATTGTGGTAAGAATTATATTATTGAAATTATAAACAGTAAAATTGATAGAACTGCATTGAAATTATGGTGCACAAACAATAGATTCGATTAGCGTTGAATTGAGTAATACCACATTACTTGATAACAATGTAAGTAAATACTAAAAGTTTCTACTACGTATTTTATTATTATTCCTGAAGAATAAAAGAAGATCTTTTATCTTGATGGTTGACGGTCATCCACTCTGCGATTTTCGCGAAACTTCCTACCGCGAACAACTGTTTTGTGGAACAAGCTCACTGCGGTGATATTTCCGGACTTTTACGACTTGGGGAGCTTCAAGAAACGAGCGTACTCCCTTTTTAAAGGTCAGCAACGCATCTGTGCGGCGCTTGTGCGCATTCCATGGGCGGCGGTGATCACTTACCATCAGGTGACCTGCTGGCTCGTTTGCCTTCCATTATATAAAAAAAAAACTAAGAGCAAGGCTACCCACGCTATGTTTTTCTGTGAAGGGTCTTTATTCCAGAGAGTTTTTCCCCTACTTCGCATGTCAGTCACGTTGCGAGGCATGTTAGAAAAGCAATTTTATACTTTACCTCTTCTCTTAATTTCTGATTCGATTGCTGAAGGAATGATTAATCGTACCGCATGCCCTCTACATGACTTTAAACCTTGTTATATCCATATTGAGCAACCTTGCCTCTTATTGTATCTAACATAATATAAAAAATATATATTCAATAACACAGTATCCTTAATTAAATCAGGTATAACATCACCTTTCAATATTTCACGAAACAGACATTTAATTTTGAACAAAAAATGTTTATTTACAATAAATAAATTTGATAAACATTGGCCCTTACGTCATCAAGTTTGTATACTTATTATTGTTTTTATAATGAAATGTAATACGACCGCAACACGAATACAGTGCTGAAATATAGACAACGATTATCATAATCATAACAGCCCATTAATGTCCCACTACAAGGACGGGCCTCCTCCCGTGCCGGAGAGATACTTGGCCTACTAATACTACGCTGGCCAGACGGATTGGAATAGTTTAATTTCAAGTTTTCCTTCTTTTTATTTCGTAAAGATAATTTTCACGGATAGTCCCTTAGTCGGTTTTTACGCCACCCATGGGATGAGATAGGGTGGTGACATATTGTATTTTTACTTCGTCACTTATTTATTGTTTTTATTCTGAAATGTAATAGGACCGCAACACGCTGGAATATAGACAACGATTAAGTAGTGGAGTTTTATTAAGAAAATCTTACAACGTTTTCAAGAGTTGCCCTAACAACTTTCACATAAATGGGATGAGATGGGGTGGTGACATGTTGTATTCTTACTCCGTCACCACACGGAGTTTTATTTTTATCTTTTATCTTAAACCACATTTTTTACATGCGATCTTTAATAAATCAATGAACAATTGCCATGATTGATGGGTTGGATTCAAATCTAAGTAGTTACGAGTTAATTATAGGCAACGGTCTGCCGACTCAATAACCTATAATATTTTGACATGACAATAGAACAACGATTGAAATTTAACTTTCTATATGAGGCGTGAGAAGGTTTATATTACATATTGGTACCAGCTCTATTTAACAGTCTATTTATATTAGTATCACAATGCAGTGATGGAATAAAACTTGGTGTACTAAAGTCACACAGAAAAGAAACTTTGAGACGGTTTCATGTTATGTTTCTTTTTGTTCATCTTAGGTGGCAGATGAGTTATTGGTAAATAATGCTATCCCTAAGGACCAAGCTACCTAAGGTTTAACAGCTTATGACTGTCTTAGCCATAAGCTTAAATCCAGACTCAAGACAATTCTTCTTGAATGATAACGAATGATTAGCGTGTATTAAATTTAACTCGCAACCCCGCGCATGGCAACTTTATTTGACACTAGCTGACCCGTGTCCACTTCGTTGAACGGCTAAAAAAACGCGTCCGTTTTTAAACATATTTCATTACTGCTCCACTCCTATTAGTCATAGCGTGATAGGTACTATATAGCCTATGACACGCCCGATAAATGGACTATTCAACACAGAAAGAATTTTTAAAATGGGTTTATTAGATCCAGAGATTACCCCCTACAACGTCACAAACACACAAACTTTACCTATTTATAATATTAAAGTATAGATTTGCTACATATGTATTTGGCTTGGAAATCAAGCAGATTTTACACAATCCTAGTTTCCTGGTGTACTTAGTACCCTGTACACGTCTTTAGCAAACAACAATCATTAAAAAGGTATCTTCTAGGACCACACATCGATATACAAAGAAACTTTCAAAGTAAAAACGTTTAACATACTATCTCTTTACAAAGGGACAAGTCATAAAGACATTTGACATGAGCTTCACACAACAATGTTGACTCAACGTAAATAATATTAACGAGGTCAAGAAATATAATACGTGTATTTCGCACAACCATAAAACAGCCCATTTTAGAACATAAAAATCAATCATCTATATTATATGACTTATGGTTCGTAGATAGGTTTTACGAGTGAACTTATACGGTGATTTCAGGCTTCTTGTTCCAGTAAGGCTTTTTTTGTTTTTACTGTAAAATCTTCTTCTTTTGTGAATTTAACTGGTTAAGCGACTTACGTGAACATATATTTGTTTTAGTCTGGATGACTTTTGCTGTCAGTTCATGGCTGTAATAGACCCAATTCAATGATATCGTGTAAAAAAATTGTATAATTAATTCTTAATTTTTTTAAATAAGTAAATATTTAAATATTTACGGACATCTCTACACAGCGCCATGTGTTCCCAAAGTAAGCTAGGCTTAACCTGCTTGTGTTATGGGTAACAGAACAACGGATATTAGTACTTATATACTTTTTTTTTGTAAATACTTACATATTATACATAGAAACACTCAGACCAATGCAAATAATAATGTTCATGCACACAAATATTTGCAATGAGCGGGAATCGAACCCGAGACCTCTGCGTAGCAGTCATGTTGTATAACCACTACGCCACAGAGGTCGTCAGATCAATAGCTACCAATATAACCAAATAAGCATGATGAAATCAGCCTGAGTATATGCTTTACCTCTTCCATACCAATGTATTCACGTCTAAATAGACATTTTGAATAAAGAAAAGGAAAGTGTTAGTTAGTTGTAGTCTTACCCCCTTACTCATATACGCCTCTTAAATAGTCAATTAATTTGCTTTAATTCTTACGATTTTGCCAAAACAAGCTTATACCAAGCTTGTTTTGGTAATAATATCTCGCTAAACAGTGATTAAATTTAAGAGGCGTGTATGAGTAAGGGGGTATGTCTACGAGTATATCTTTCCATTGCTGGTTAAATGCCTCCCTCTTGTATTCCTTACATCTTGGTGCATGGTCGCTTTTATTAACCAAAGCTTTTTTCTTAACTACTTACTCGTTTTATTTTATTGTATAAAATAAAACACTCAACTATACCAGGTACAGTCCATAAAACCTTTATATCTTTAACTTTATTCCCAGCAAAAACAGCTCCCGTTAAATATATTTGCAGCAATAATTATAATTAACATGGCAACTTTGTTAACATCAATAACCTCTTATTATTTGTTTTTTTTAATGCAGAGGAAGTATTCTCCGTGTGGTGGCGGGGTAAGAATACAATATGTCACCACCCCATCTCATCCCAGGGGTGTCGTAAAAACCGACTAAGGGACTATCCGTGAATATTATCTTTACGAAATAAAAAGAAGGAAAACTTAAAATAAAACCCTATACCAATCCGTTTGGCCAGGGTGGTATTAGTAGGCCAAATATCTTTCCGTCACGGGAGGAGGCCCGTCCCTGCAGTGGGACATTAATGGGCTGTTATGAAGTATTATACAATAAACAATGTACTTATATATTATTTACTTTGGTGTGCAAAATAAAAAGCTTTACTATACCAGGTACAGTCCATAAAACCTTTATATCTTTAACTTTATTCCCAGCAAAAACAGCTCCCGTTAAAATATATTTGCAGCAATAATTATAATTAACATGGCAACTTTGTTAACATCAATAACCTCTTATTATATGTGCTTAAATATTAGCTTGTTTCGATAACCTATAATTTAACAACTTAAAAATATGATTTAAACATTTATAATTTTAGATATTATGAGTTATTTAATTATTGGCTTCCTTCTGCATGATTATCGTCGGTTTTGGGTTAGTGTGTAAACGATTATCTTGCTAATTAAAGGATAAAAAATTACGTACGTTATTTCTGACCTAACTTTAAGACTAAGATTTTGATTAAGTATAAAGTTTAAAAAAAACTATGGGCAATTAAAAAAAGTTAATTGTTTAGTACGATTAAGTTCATGGTCATTACATCCCATTACTGGCCCACTGCAAGGACGGGCCTTCTAAAGTGAGGAAGGGAAACTAATAATTCAGAATGGTATAGGAATTATAAGCTGATAACTTTTCCTTAGACAGGATATCCATACGATAAGGGTGAGATCATATTGTATTCGTACCACGCCATCATCATGCCAGCCCATTAATGCCCTACTGCAGGGAAGGACCTTCTCCCGTAATATACTAGGCCTACAAATACCACGCTGGCCAGACGGATTGGTATAGGGTTTAATTTCTAGTTTTGCTTCTTTTTATTAGAAGAAAGAAAGAAAGAAAATACATTTATTCCTGCAATAATGTTACAGACAAAAAATTACAAAAAACAAGACAAAAAATAAAAATACAAAACAAAAATTATGCAAAAGCCACATCTGTGCAGGAATCGGACCCCACTCAGCATAATGCTGCGGCAACCAAGCAATAATGCTCAGTCGCTTACAGCGCTGATTTTCAGTGAGGCCCATTTTATGAGTTCACCCTTGAAATAAGAAGAAGTTTGTATACTGTAGGGAAATGTAAGAAAGCACATTTCCTACAGCAGACAAACAATAAAATGTTCTAAAGGTACATTTAATTATAATGTTTTGAACTGTAGTAAGTAGTAGTATGTAAGTATAGTATAAATAAAAGAAAAATTAAATTAAAATAATAAATAAATAATTGTGGTTGTGTCGTGTGAGTTTAATAATAAATAAAATAAATTAAGATTATGGCAACATTTACAGTAAAAACGCGACGCGACACCTAGCGAGCGGCTTGCAAATGTCACGAAGTGACTTTGACAACAACTATGTATGATGTAATGTAATGTATGTAATATACCGACGCGACGCCATCCGCCATGTTTGTTTGTTTAGTATTAATTATGCAATACAAACAATAAAAGTGCTAAAATTAAGTTATCATTGTTTGGAGTGTACAAATTTGCCATACGTATGCATGTACAAACCATGGACAGTCACGCAAAAGTATTTTGTGTATCGTGCTTGTGTGTATTTAGTTATAGTGTACTTGTGAGTTGAATAAACATAATTTCATAGGAGTCAAAGCGCTCCCTCACCAAACAACCATGAGAAAAAGTACTGTACTGTACTTACACGCACCATGATCCGGCTCTGCCCATTTTCCATGGGCCACATACGTAAAGATAATATTAACTGATAGTCTCTTAGTCGGTCCCTTCGACACCCATGGGGTGAGATGGGGTGGTGACATATTCTATTCTTACTCCGTCACCACACGGAGAACCACGCCAGCACATGAAGATTACCTACTTATGTAAATTATAGCTACAGAAGCCAGCTACTCGGTTTTAAGTACGCCATAGGGTCGTTTTACGAGGATCAAGATTCAAGACTATCAGAACGATCAGAGCTTATAAATGACACTAATATTTCAAGATGAAGACCTCTTGATTCTTATTCAATCGATTCAATATTGTAAGCTGTAGATATTCGATTTAATTGCATTCCGATTACAATTATAAAGCTACATAACCTTTAAGATTTAACAGCAAACCTTTCATATGAAAATGAGTTTAATAAATTAAAAAGATTACGTTTCAAGCATAAAGATATGGACAGACTAGCGACATGTTTCGATTATTGAATGAGCACCGATGCGACGAATCGATTATGTCCGAGTAGTTCGTACGGTGCTTGTCCTGTGCGACCAAGGCTTAACAAGCCTTCCACGGTTGTACTTTTTGTTCGAAACATATTGGATGGCACTATGCTGAATGTGCCAAAATTTAATTTAATTTCAAAAGTATGTAGAAAAGAAATTGCATAAACTCCCAAACTCTCTCATTTAATTCATGTTATGCGAAAAAGCATAATATTTTTATTTTATATCATACTAAGTCCTGATGGCACTTCTATCTATCATAGAAGTGTGGTTTACCAACTAAAATCCACGTTTTTCTTTCATGGACAGCCAGAAGCGAAGTGTTTCGACCCACCCCGGCGGGCGTGTGCTGCTCAAAACTACAAAAGCATAGTTTGCAACAATTCCTATTACCAATTTTAATGGTTATAGTAATTAAGTACTAGATCTTTTTGAATGCCCTGCCTAGTAGTAGGACGTCAATAAACTGTTTTGACGAATACCATAATGTAATACACTAGCTAAAATATCTAGCACCAAATAACACAGTTCAAACTAGTATAAAACATGTAATAAATATCAAGCCATATAAATCGTAGTACATTTTGTCGTTGGAAGCAAGTAACAGACTGTTACATTATCTTTATGGCAACTAAATATCACATTTTGATATCTGACTATAGCGTAGGTAGTGACAAATTGCAATTCAAACGTTTACATCATTATATGAAAATGTCCAATTTGTTATAATAACGGATTTAGAAAACCATTTGTCTTTGAATTAGTTAAGATAAATATTATTAAAAATGATAGAGATTTTAGAGTTGAAATTCATGGCTATGAATAACTTAAAAGGTTTTTAACAGAACTCTTTGCCTGTGGTGACTAACTAATCCTTGCAATGGGACTTACACGAGCTGTAAAGCAGCTTTCTTGAATTTTTGAATTCTATCATAATGTAATTAACAAGCACTGTTATTCTTGGATTGAAAGTGTTCCTTCCTCAATGGCATGATAGACCCAAGAAAAAAAACGGGTCCAATATTTACCATACCTAAATAGTTAAAAAGTTTACTGCATCATATTGCAGAACACCATCCACCACACCACTTGTCGCTAGTCGCACTGCACTATCGCGACATGATCGCAGGGACAAATCGCGAGATGCGTCCGCCGTCCGTTATTCCGCACCGCTGCGCCCATGCGTCGGATCCTATCCAAGTACATATTAGTATTGTAACCGATCTAAAGGTTACTGTATAAAAAAATGATTTGATTTATGCATAAATATGTGAATAATGAAAGATAACTGAAATCGATTTTAATAGCCAATTTTAATAGTACCTAGTAGGTAGCCAAAAAGCAAAATGAAGCAGTAAGCAAAGCTGTTTCCTGCAAATGAACTAAGAACATAATGAACTTCATATTCGTCCGTCGGGTATCGTAAAAGGTGACTAAGAAAGATTCGACAAGTATCATCATCATCATCATCATATTAGTCAATTGACGTACACAGCTTCTTCCAAACTGGCACCTTGTGCGGTCCTGTGCCTCCCTCATCCATCGATTTCCCGTCGTCCTAAACTAGGTCTAGCATCCATAACTAGGCCGTCGGTATATACTACACAAGTAAGGCGATAAGTATGATTTCATTGTATTTCAACAATGTAACGTGATGAGCCAACACCCATTTACTTATTCGTCTGATCAGAATAAATCAATAAAAGCCCAATTTAATCTTTTGTACAAATTCAGTGTCGCGATTAAAATAAATTCTATAAATTTGTTGATTTCATAATAAACCGAAAATGCCGTTACCCATCCAGTGCATGAATCATATCAACATTAAAAGCGTAACAGTCGCCAAGTTATACATCAGCGCACATTAATCAGCAATAAAGAATTTCTTAAGGTATTCGCTCCACATAATCACTCCTTAATTCATAACTTCAATATTTCATAATAAACTTGCTCCCATAAATCAGACCACTAAATCAATTACTGGTCATCTTTAACAATAAAGTAAACAGGAATTTACATTACACACTTACACCACGTGACGTTGAATCCTATACTAACGATATAAAAGAGGCAAGGATCCCTTGCACTTCAAAACAGCGAATGCCTTTACAATTAAACCAGAATAATTTGACCTATCTTAATGTTAAAGTTACATGACAAGTGAGGTCTCGTCATTCTGGCGGTGTACACATAAGTGATTTTGAAAGTGTTATCAAGTCCGTACATTAGTGGCGAGTTGACACGACCAGTCTCCTGTAAAGCCACGGCTTGTATTAGTGGCTTCTAATTTATTGGGAACGATAGCACGACGGACGCCGGCCACCCTGACCATGGATCCATTCACACCAGTTGAGTGAAGTTGGGTAAAAGTGACACTTGAAAATATTTTATTAATTAGTTTGATTTAAACTAAAATAAAATGGTTACAATACTCGTATTTTTAGAAACAATTACAGAGGTGAAAAATATTACTTAAACTTTTAGCTTAATCATTGCTTGCCCTAGTGAAACGTTTATTCCCAGGCATAGGCCCCTTCAGTCAATTGTTAGTTATTGTTACAGTAATTTTTATATTGGTGAATTTTCTCACCCTAATAACAAATCTTTCTGCTAATTTAATAAAACAGAAACCTTTAAGTAATACACACATCAAAAAAGTCTAAGCAACATGCATGATATTACAAATTTACCATTTATATTAATTAATTTCTAAGTATTTACTCACTCAAAGTGTATAGGTAAGTAAACTTTTTTGTTATTGATGACATACTGGCTGGTTGTAAAAAAAAAATTTCGATTATGTTTTGTTTTTTTTCATAAAATTCAAATGACTGCGAATTTGTTTGAATTTGAGTGCATGTTAATTGCTACGTTTTAGTCTTGATTTTATAATTTTACCAACCATTTAAATACAGTTGGCGACAAAATTGAATTGTTAGATATTCTTTACGTCATGGAGCGACGTCATTTGACGGCAGATGAAATGCAAAGAGCTGTAGGGATGTTGCAAGCGGGAAGTAATCAATCTCAGGTATCTCGACATTTTGGTATTCATAGAAGTGTTATTTGTCGTCTTTGGCAGCGCTACAATAATACAGGGGAACCCGCTGAACAGCATCCAGGCCGTAAAAGGAGTACAACCACTCGGCAAGACCGGTACATACAACTGACTGCAAGACGCCAGCCGATGTTAACCGCTCGAGAGATAAGTTTGAGGCTACAAAATTCAAGTGGTGTTGATGTAAGTCCCCAAACTGTGCGAAATCGACTGCATGAGTACGGCCTACGAGCTCGACGCCCTATCAGGTGCCCACCGATACGTCACGGGAATCGCGCTCGTCGAAATGAATGGTGTAGAGAACGCATAATATGGACCCAGGAACAATGGGATAAAATTATGTTTTCCGATGAGTCGCGATTCGGGTTTAGGCCTGATACAAGAAGGGTGCGAGTGTACCGTCGACCCGGAAATACTGAAAGACTCAGGTGCGTTCAGGAAGTTCATCCATACAGCGGCTCAACAGTTATGGTATGGGCGGGTATTATGAAGAACAGGCGAACTGAGCTCGTTTTTGTAAATGGAAACATGAACGCTGAAAATTACGTTGAGGATATTCTCAGACCTTATGTCCATCCATTTGCACAAACCTTTGGCTCCGATTTTACGTTAATGCATGACAATGCGCGTTCACATACAGCTCGGCGAACCAGTGAATACTTGGCAACGGAGAACATCCAGGTATTGCCCTGGCCTGCACAATCGCCAGACCTCAACCCCATCGAGCACGCATGGGACATGCTCCAGAGACGTGTTTTGAAGGACTTGGACGGAGTGACAACAACCCAACAGCTGAAGGATTTGCTACAATTCCATTGGGAGCGAATACCGCAAGATGACATAAACAGTCTCATTAATTCAATGAATAATCGTTGCCGACAAGTTCTGAATAGCAGAGGAGGCCATACTTTGTATTAAATTGTCCTATTCTTTCACAATAAATTCATTTTCTTAAGAAATTTCAATTTGTAAAAAAAAAGTTTAGTTTCTTATTTATGTACCTGTATATTCTAATATTGTTAATTTCTGTTATTAAAAGAACTTATAAAGAAAACAGCTGTTATTTTTAAATCATAGAACCCTAAAAATATTATTTTAAAAATAAAATACAACGTTATAATTAAAATAAATGGTAAAATAAATTAATATAAATGGTAAATTTGTAATATCATGCATGTTGCTTAGACTTTTTTGATGTGTGTAGATTTCATAAGTCGTTCCAAAATAAATAAAAAAGCTCTATCGCAGTCACATACTCATTTAACCCTAAACTCCTCTACATTTTTATTAACACCCCAAACCAGATAAACAGGATACGGAAAATATATTTATTTGTCCAATCATCGAATTTAAGGGGCGTTCTCAAGTTACACCGAATGATTCCGCCACGACAATCGTCCCTGTGATTTGTAGTGATAATCTATACTAATAAATAACCCACTTCGGATTGAGCTGCCTTCCTTGAGAGCCTTTTCTTTGGTCATTTTTGGCTGGCTATTGATTTATCGTGCTCAATGATTTTTTGCATTTTATTGTTGTTAGATTACAAGGGGCCATAGATTAATCAATGGATTTGGTGGGTTAAGAGAATTGTTTTTGGTTAAATTAGTTCTTTATTTATTACTCTTTGTGACTGCGTCTTTGATAATGTTGTTATGTGTACCATCTGGATAGGAGAGTGTATTTCAATATAGTTTGGGGGTAAATGTTTGAAATGTATTTAGCTTATTGGTGTTGGATACTTCTCAACGTATTTTTTTTTTGTATTTTTATTTTATTAAAAGAAAGTTACACATTTGATACAATATTTAATCTGCCAAACTGTATACCGTTTGTCGGCAGTACAGTATAACAGTTTGTGTATGACTCTTGTAGGAATTTTGGCAGAATAATTTCTAATGTATTTTAATTGCTAGCCATGTCTTTCAGTCTTCGGAGACTAAAGACTGACGAAACTAATTCGACAGAGACGAAGAAATTATCTCTGGCAGAGTCACTGTTCTCTCATTTAGAGCTATAGAACTGATTTGAAATGAGAAATCCATCCCTGCTTGAGATTATTGTAGGCTTACCTGATGACTGCCAACTCTTAAAACATAGACTTAGTAAACGAGAACATTGAATAAGCAATCAATTCATTAAGACATGTAATTAGTTCCCATTAAAGTAAATCATTTCCAACATAAAAAGTTTCAAGGTTTTTAATAATAATGGCTGTACGTATACACAGCAACTAATCAAGCTAGAAACTCATGTACCTTAATACCTTGAAATAAGACACAATTTTAAATGAAAATGTTTAACTTGATGTGTTGCTGTGAGTACATACTGACATACAAACTACGTAGTCAACATAACCTCTGCTTCCTCACTAAAACAAGGAAAGAAGCATTTTGTGATAAAATAATCGTGAATCATCCTCTCATTATAAATGGCTGTTAACTATAAAACAGACACATTATGGCGGCAACTATAATAAAAACAGTATTACCATAAAACAAAGGTTTAGTTAAGAACACCCACGTTTTGCTACTTTTATTGTACACACAGCAACACGTCAAGTTAAACATTTTCATTTGAAATTGTGTCTTATTTCAAGGTATTAAGGTACATGAGTGTCTAGGTTGATTAGTTGCTGTGTGTATGTGTTAGCGTTTCGTATTTTGAGGTTCAAAGATTATTACCGAGTTTATGATCAGTGGTTTTTTGATATGAAGTTATTATCATCATAACAGCCCATTAATGTCCCACTGCAGAGACGGGCCTCCTCCCGTGACGGAGGGATATTTGTCCTACTCACCACGCTGGCCAGACGGATTAGTATAGGGTTTAATTTTAAGTTTTCCTTCCTCGGATAGTCCCTTAGTCGGTTTTTACGACACCCATGGGATGAGATACGGTGGTGAGATATTGCATTCTTACTCCGTTACCACACGGAGAATATGAAGTTATATTAATCAGTATTTTGTTGACTGCCCTGGTGGTGTATGCTTAGCAAAACAAGACACAAAGAACAATGGGCAAAACGTCCCCACCCTTGTAACACTTTCAGCTATACATCAAATGAAAGCCCTTGAAAAGTGAAGCATTTTATTGTATGACAGCAAATCTGTCAGTTATGGGAGAACAGAGTTATTGAGGAGAAGAAAATCAAAATAATGAACGATAATATTACATACTTTATGCGAATGTTTCCTATGTAAGCACGATAGAGTCAAATGCTATTTTACTAGTAGAGGGACCATACATGTAGAACATCCTACATCATCCAGAAAACCATGAATTTTTGCTTTTCAAATAAAAAACATACAGCTTTCATAAATATAGAAACTCGTATATCATATCAGCCAATTGATGTCCACTGCTGAACATAGGCCTCCTCCAAACATTGCCATCCTCATCCATCGGTTTCCCGCCGTCCTAACTAGGTCGTGGGACCACCGTGTGAGGGGTCTCTCCACCCTGCGCTTTCTGATAGGCGGTCGCCATTCCAGAACCTTTCAACCCCAACGGCTGTCAGTTCTCCGCGCTATGTCCCCTGCCCACCGCCACTTTAACCGGTCAATTCTGAGCGCTATGTTCGTATGCACAGTTGGGCATATTAGAAAGATAACTGGACCTGACGCAGCTACTACTTCCAATGCAACAATAACGAGCTAATGCTAATCATTAATGAAAACCACGTACCTATTTATTATTTATTGCATGAAACTGATACATTCATACTACCACCTCGACACCGACTCCGGTCATATCCCCACAAAGGTGATCACTGATTGGAAGAGGCTCGATGAGAAACTCGCGTCTGTCGAATCCGCCCAACTAGATAGTAGTCCCTACAGTTCGGATACTGTAGTGGACACTGAGGCGGCGATCGGTGCCCTGACAGGTCGTGTCATTAATTAACAATTGCTCTTAGACAGTGGCTATGCTGGAAGACCTCCGCATGCAATAACCTGGAGAACTGCGTAATCTGTTAAGCCGCAAGATCCCTGCCACACGTGCCTACGACAGGGCCCTCAGCGAGTCCAATAGGGTTAGAATTAGACAGCTTCAATGGCCTGTTAAAGTACGCATAAATGAGTTTTGTCAGTCACGATGGTATGCGCAATTGAGTGAGATCGAACCTTTTTATCTCGCTTTCTAGCAGGTATACCTGCTAGAAAGCGAGTTCATTAAAGAAGGACGTATACTCTACTATGCCTCCTTTGGTAGGCCTGATAGGAGGCTAGCGTTCGAGTATGATGACAAGGCCGAATGCCTGGCCAAGAACCTCGAGGCCCAATACGCAGTTCTCCTCAGGGTAACAATCACGATATAATATCAATCACATACACCAATTTCAAATATTTGTCAACAGCGAAGTAAAACGGTGAACTTCTCTCCAGGAGTCACCGCTCAAGGCAGACAACGACGATATACCGTTAGTCACACCTACCGAGTGGAACCGTTAAATAAACTTCTCGCCCCTAAAAAGGCACCAGGCTCAGAAAGAATAACAAAAATAGTCATTAATTTATTCCCCGAACGTCTTTTGGTCCTTGACATGCATCTGCAATGTCGCAATATCAAATTGTGTCTTCCCACAACAGTGGAAAGACGCCGTGGTTATCGGAATACCGAAACCCGACAAAAAAAATCCGACCTGTTAGTCTGAGTCGAGCCGTTTCCGAGCCTGAGGAACATAAATTCTGTCGTTTACTATTTCTGCAATGGTTGCTGAATAAAGAACATGTCCTAATGGTTCTCTAAATGTTTATATTATCAAAGCTAGCTATCCGAAAGTCAGGAAAATGCTGGAGATGATTTTCTGGATGATGTAGAATGAGCTAGATGTATAGTCCGTCTACTAGTAAGATAGCCTATGTTTAGTTTAGCAAAGCTAGCTATCCGAAAGTCAGGAAAATTCTGTGGATGATTTTCTGGATGATGTAGGATGAGCTAAATGTATAGTCCGTCTACTAGTAAGATAGCCTATGTTTAGTTTAGCAAAGCTAGCTATTCGAAAGTCAGGAAAATGATGTGGATGATGTAGGATGAGCTAGATGTATAGACCGTTTACTAGTAAGATAGCCTGTGACTTTATCGTGCTTATATAGTAAATATTAACATAAAGTATGAAATATTATCGTTTATTATTTTTATTCTCTTATCCTCAATAACTCTATTCTCCCATGACTGACAGATTAGTTTCATACAGTAAAATTCTTCACTTTTCAAGGGCTTTCATTTGATGTATAGGTGTAAGTGTTACAAGGGTGGGGACGGCTTCCATACAAAAATGCCCATTCTTCTTTGTGTGGTTGGTAAATGTTAGTCTTCTGCCTTGATATTCTTTGTGGCAACTAATTCGACTTAAATCAGTCTCCGCGATATAGGGTTTGATGGCTGCAATGACGGACTATAAAAATACACAGAATACAGATATATCCAGTCCCTCTTGACACGACACTAGACTAGAAGATCTGAAAATCTTATTAATTATTGTAATGTTAAAACAAAAACAAATTCTTAGCAAGCATGCGATTTATTTTTGCATGCGATATTAGCAAGTGAAGTATTTTTCTATTTTTTAATCTTTGTTAAATGTTTGTATTGTACGAAAAATGTAATAGAGATAGAAATGGTCCCTATTTCTATCTCTATTAAATTTTTCGTACGACTCAACGACTCTATCATTGTATTCATAAAATGCAGGACTGACTTTTTGCCAACCTGTCGGAGCCAAAGCGATTTAAGGACACTTATTTTTCTCTTTGAACATCGACATCTAAGTAAGTATTAAAATCTCAGCAGTAAAGTACAAACTTAAAAATAACCAGACGTAACGACAGATAAAACAGGCATTTATTTAAACGTAGTGAAATGTATGGATGCCGCAAGGCTCTTCAATTTCGCTTATATCCTCGTAAAGCCACGGAGCGTGTAAAAAGCCTATAAAAAGTCAATCCAGTAAAACTTAATAATATAGGGACTCTACAGCTGTGTTAACAAGATTTGTCGGGATTCCGACAAAGTCTTTTCACTTGCAAAAAGTACGGCTAGAGAGAAAAGTAATAAATAAAAACGAAAAACTTTATTCCGACAGTCACGAATACGAATTTTAAACTATTAAAACTCCTATTTTTATATACCTTACGTTTAGAAATCCTATTCTCAAAATAACGAACTTCAATAGATAAAATTATAAAGTTGCTGGGCCAGAATGATATTAAAAGATTCTTGCGTTCCTGTTTAAATGTATAATAATAATATTATTTACAATCAATTTTAGTTTGTTTATGTTTCATGACTATATTATACAAGATTATGACTTTAAGTAGCACGTTTTTTAAGCCCTTGGATTTTTTCTTGTAACATTTCTATTCGAGTTTCAAGGATTATCACATAATAAATAATTCAAGCACGTTATCAGTCACAAACATTTGATCAAACATTCAACAAATCTTAACTGATCCCACAAATATTTGACACGAAGAACAAAAATAAAACGTCACGGGTGTATTTATCTTAACACACACAACCAAAATGTTTCGACAAATTTCTAATAGGTATAATAAACAAAATATTCACCCGGTTAAGAAGCTTGCTTGCCTTATTAATTTGTATAATTCTACCAGTTAAATTTGACCTCTATTTGATATTTTCCAGGATGAGTTTATAGGTCTTTGTGGACTGGGCGATTGGGAGCGATTGTAAAGGTCCTATCATCTAAAAATCTTGGGCTCTCGAACAGGTAGGCGAGGGTAGAAAAAAGTGAAGTAATAATCCGACCACAAACGTATGATAATCTGATGGTAACGCTATTTTGTCCTGTGTGGTTTTGTGTAAAAAACGTGTGACATGATTATCGTTATTGCGGAGACAAAAAATATAAGACTGGGCTTACATATTTCTAATAGGAACGAAAAAGGTTGACCACTGATGAACAGACATTATGTTTTTGTACTTTTTTAAAGAAAACTTTCGCAATTTTACAGTGATACCTACTGTTTACGGACACAAAAGGACATTCAGTCTCTGTGTTTTTATTTGTGTATTCCCCAACCTTAAACTCATAAGCATTTATACAATTAATTTATGCAATTAATCAATTGAAAATAAATTAAAGAAGTGGCTAGGTATTACCTTTTTTGATGTAAATTAATATAATATTATGTACATAATATCACCAGCTCTTTCATTTGTGTGGTAAAAGGCAACTTAGTCAGCACCTGCTAGCTTTATACCAATGGTAGTTAAGAAATTCAAAGCAATTCCAAAAGACAAAAAAAACTCGACGGACCAGCCAGATATTAGCAGCGCACATTTCAATTTGGTAGGTATGTAAAGTAAAAGTTTACCTATGTCGAACCCAAAACCATATAGAAAATTTAGTTCGGTAAGTAAAAAAATATTTTCGCCCGGCTCAATAGAATTTTGTTACTGCTTTTATTGCTCAAGTAATTCGGCCGTACGTATGACGTCATCACAAAAATATACATAATATATAGACATTAAAATGTTTATTACATTATATATATAATTATGTAATTAAAAACAAGGTTCCATATAATACATTAAGATTACTGTATATGGCAATGGCGGATTCTGTAATAAGCTATGGACTCGTCATTTACGGCCAGACTTATAAAACGTACCTAAACTATATATACAACTTACAAATCAGGTTATTAAAAACAATTGTACCGATTAAAGTCAAATATAAAAATAAAGATAATTACCACAATCTGTTTAAGTACTGTAAGGTCATGAGCATTTATGACAAGATTGACTTGGAAACGATTACGCATTATAGTACCTATATACCTAATCTGACTAAAACATCACGACCTAGCAACTTGCGTATCTTACAACATCTACCTACCTTCGAAACACCTTCTTATAACAATGTATATGGTCTAAGACTACCAAAATGTACTTTACCTAAAATCCTAAATAAAATGCCTATACACGTAATCGAACAGATAACTAATAGAACCTGTAGACAAGTACGTAACATACTAAAAAGACACATACTAACATGTAATTACACATACACATAAACAGTACACCTACTTAGACAACACAACACACAATACAACTCAGCAACTCCTTAACTAAACAATCTACTGACTTTAGATTAAGTTAAGATATGAAATGTTTTTGTAATTTTTTATTCTATGCAATAAACAGATTTTTTATTTTATTTTATTTATAAAATATAGGTAGGAAAGCAAAAATACTCAAATTAGTTGTTTATAATTAATAAACCTTTAAAATAGAAATATAAAAAAAATACCAAAAAAAATCTTTACATACCGAATTCTGTCGGACTTATAGTAAACCATTTAAAACTTCACATGTAAAATAAAAAAAATCGAAATATTATGTAGTTACATGTAAACCAATCTTTTCCTAATTATAAGGGTGCGGTCATAGAAAGCAACATTGTTACAGATTAGGGATGAAAGTAATACGCAAGATAGGATCTCAACTGTCTCGTTAGTCGCAATAAAAAGTTTTTTTATATAAAAGTGGAGCGAATTTTTTGTTGCATATGTCTAGCCTGGCGGCCATTTGCCGTGGGGCACTTAACCTTATATTGTGTTTGATGGTTTAATTTTTAGTTAAATGTTATTGTTATGACCATGTCAAGGAAATAGATAGTATTATTGATCGTTTGGGAATTTTTTTAATTACCTGATTTGGATGGAATGGTAGATAAAGGGAGAATGCAATATGTACAGCAAATATTTTCGTTTAAAGTTATAAGAAACAAACATTTTTACTTTTTTTATACTTTCATCTTTTTTTTATTATTATTTTCTATAGAGTACCAGAAGTAATAATAACATAATTCTAATATTCTTATTTTAAATTCGTTGCCACACATAACAAAAATAATAAATGATTATTTAGGCCTACATAAGCTATAATTATAAGGAACCTCCTTCTTTACATTTATCAACCAATAGTTTACCTTTACAACAAAAATTCTTAGTTTATTACCATATCCAATTCAACAACTAAAATTTTTTACCACAGTACAACCAGTAGTCTATATCGGCCGAATATTTATTATAAATGCCTACGGCTGCGCGGTACGTAAACATGTGATAGGGCTGCCCACCTCCAGCTTTTTAATTACATTTACCTACTTTCCCGCTCGTTACTGCGGCCACAGTTGCGACTGTTCACTCCGCAAAGCCACCGCTATCGTGAGCGTGTAGTATAACTCGCGTTTCTTCCGTTTCTATGAAGTCGAAATACTGTATATATTTGTACTATGTTTTTACTTTCAAACAAACAGGATATTAATCATAGTAATGAAACAAGAAAGAAATATAATTTGCATACGAATTACTGTCGACAATACATGGTAACAAGATAAAATTAATTATAGCTTTCATGTTGGTATAATTTGGTACCGTATTGGGCGTGGCACCTGTGACCGCCATTGGTACTTGCACATGAAGTTTTGACGTCATGCCTTTCTTATGGTAATGTCCTTTGTAAATTTTTCAGCAGGCTGTATAGATTAATGAGGATTTATGCAAGGATTTTAATTGACTGCTGTCGTGGTAGTGATACCGTTGTTTAGCCACGTTAAAGGCTTAAATGCGCGGCTTGGAGAACCTTTGATGGCCACTAACCAAAGGATGAAAAATGTAGAGTTTGCGAAAGAAATTGTAAAACTGAAAAAAGTGTAAAGGTAAACTTAACGCTTGTTTCAATAGATCCAGATACGTAAGAAGTTGCACAAATACATAGCTTACCCCCGGTTTCCGAATGACTGATCAAGTAAAAATCACTAATCAAGTGTCAAAACTGTAATTTTAGTTCCTGAAAATGATAGTTTTGACTCTTGATTAGTTGATTTTTACTTGATCTGTCATTCGGAAACCGGGGGTTAGTGTGCCAGTAAAAAGGTTACGTACCCCATTACTTATCGATGTTATGATGTAGTAAGGATTAGAATAGAAAACTTTTGTTTAACCTATTCCAAACGGAAAAGCAGGTTCTCAATTAAATTGTATGTTTTTAAAGTCACGTTAAAGTTTTTTTTTAAATAAATGCAAACAATACAAAGAAATCACTTTATTTCAAGTTTTCCTCCATTTGAAGTCTAAAAACCACCACCTTATCATGTAGAAATCCTACACTTATAAAGACAACAAGAGTAAATTTATAGATTTTTCTGTTAAAATGTTAAGAACGCATAATATTTACATCTTAAGGTCTCCTTAGAATGTCGATGACAAGTCGTACTTCGCAGACTATTCTGTTTAGATGTCGAGCGATTATACTCAGTCATCATTTTGAACTTCCTACTCTTTTTGGAATCTGTTAATGGCTAGAGTACTTTAATTAAATTGTGATAAAACTACAGGCTTATCAACTAGGTATTTCCTCCATCGTATAATATTTTTACCTTTAAACGTAATACGAAGAAGCATTAAGCAAGACCGGTAAGATGATGAGGACGGAATGAAGTTGTTCTTTTCTACCGTATTCGCGTTTTTCATCAGATTCGATATTATGATCATTATATTACTGTGTTTTTATAAAAAAAAACTAGAAAGTCATCTTAACATGTAGAAATCCTACACTTATAAAGACAAAGAGAGTAAATTCATAGATTTTTCTGTTAAAATGTTAAGAACGCATAATATTTACCTCTTAACGTCTCCTTAGAATATCGATGTCAAGTCGTACTTCGCAAACTATTCTGTTTAGATGTCGAGCGATTATACTCAGTCATCAGATTACATACTACAAGCTACTATGTAAAGGTAGTGGCATAATGAGATAAACTTTGTTTAATTCTCATTAGCTTTGTTGTTACTTAAATTTTATTTATATTTAGTATTTAAATGTAGTGTGTGCTATTGTTATTTACTCAATATTTTAGATAATTACCATGCTGCAAAGCACATTAAAATGTAGTTCAATTAAACTATAACTAAACAGAATTATGAACGTAAAATTTATATAATTATCAACCAACCATTTTATTTATACATCAACACTAATTTAAACTATATATAATTTAATTTAAACCTACTTATTAGATTGTAGAAGGTAAAGCTCTCTGGTGTTTAAATATATCATACAAGTCGAGTGCAGCATTAGAGGTAGGATTACTTAAAATGTTGATATAAGTTCCAACATCGTACAAGTTTATTTTATATTTAGACACCAAAGACCTCCTACCATCATTAAACTTAGCACAGTCCATCAACATGTGATGGACATCATCTAATGTTCCACATATCTCACAATTCGGTGAATCTACTTTCTTCATCAGATATCCGAACTTCCTAGATGGATAGTGACCTGAGCGTAATCTATGAGCTATAATAATTACATTTCTAGTTAAATTACTATTATAAAACCAGGGCAAATGAGCAGGCTGTTGTTGTATAGTTTTAAACCATATACCTTTTTCTTTACTTCTTAAATCATAGTATTCTTTAAATTTATTATAACAGATATTTTTAAAATATGCCAGATAGTCTGAGTACATTAGTTTAATACTATATTCTATCCCTAGTCTGGAAGCTAATTTTGCTAACTTATCAGCCTGCTCATTGCCCTGTAATCCTACATGGGAGGGAACCCATTGCAGTCTCAAAGTTTTCCCTCTTATATTTGATTCACAAATTTGCTTCAAGATTTCATAGTTAGTTATTATATAGGTTAAGTTACGATGGGGCTAACATATTATTGTATAATAAAAGCCCCTAAATTAAAAAAAAAGATAAAAAAAAAAAAAAAAAAAAACCATTTTATTTTTATTTACTAAGACTTCAGCTTCTATCAGTTTTTACAACATCATAATCTTTGTTATTTATTTTTCTCGTTGGAATTTTAACAACAGATTAAAAAGTTCTTAATAATTACTTAGTGTATCTAAGACCTAACATTCACGTCACAATAAACCTAGGGTCCGCACAAAAACTCACTATAATTTAA
The DNA here is from genome assembly GCA_905475405.1 of Schrankia costaestrigalis. Lineage (NCBI taxonomy): Eukaryota > Metazoa > Arthropoda > Insecta > Lepidoptera > Erebidae > Schrankia > Schrankia costaestrigalis. The sequence goes on along the minus strand of FR997843.1, from coordinate 6,894,569 downwards.
TCGCCAGTATAATTTTCACCGTACAGCGATGCTACTTCAGTAAAGAAAATCACTAGACATTGTAAATTGTTCCCAGCATCGTATTGCATAAAAGTGAGCTTAAATATGTGCATATTATTGCATTCATACAAACGTATAAAGACGTCAAAGTGTACGGATAGCAAACTAATTCGAAATTATTATTAATTAATAGTAACTTTTCTCTGTGTGGTGACGGAGTAAGAATACAATAATGTCACCACCCCGTCTCATCCCATGGGTGTAAAAACCGACTAAGGGACTATACGTGAATATTATCTTTACGAAATAAAAAGAAGGAAAACTTGAAATTAAACCCTATACCAATCCGTCTGGCCAGCGTGGTCTTAGTAGGTCAACTATCCCTCCTTCATGGGAGGAGACCCGCCCCTGCAGTGGGACGTCAATTGGCTGAGATGATGATGATGAATAGTAACTTTTTAACTGTTGAGACGAACTGTTTGCTTAGCGAATACAGTAATTATCGCTGGATATTTCGGCATAAGTTCCGGTGACTCCGGTTTCGAAAACATGCATCCAAATAGCAAAGTCAATATGATACGATGATCAGTGAGATCTGTGCCACCTTGAGAGGTGTGTAAGAAACCTCAATTAACAGACTAGAAAATAAATGTTATAGTACATTAAGTTTTGAATAACTATGGATCTGAAAAAGATACAGGGTTATAAAAGGCTTTATAAGTTCCATTGCTTAGGCAAGCTATTGATAAAAAGAAATTCGGCATAATAATACTACGCTGGTATGAATATAGAGAGCATTTGTATAAGGTTTTATGTTTAGTTTTTATTAAAAAGATGTAAACATAAACATTAATTAACTATCTATTAAGTACGAATTTAATTAATTTAATTATTATAAAGAGATTCCAATTTTAATTTTTCTTGCGATTAATAAATATTTTTTGCAGTCTGTACACAATAATATTTGATCCGACATCAGCGCGCGAGCATGTATCGTTAAGAATCTTACAGTACCTATCAGTTCACCGCACCTGAGCTTTACAATAACCCTTCAAAATAAAACAAACTTTAAATATACACTAATAAAGTTTATTTTACACCTACTGGTTATTTGACACTGGGGTGAAAATAAATGAATACTTTGTATCATTAATTAATAAATTGATATACCATGATAATAAAAAATGACTTTATATGATGTAAGGGATAAGTTAGCTTGTTGGAAAATTATCCTTTTGTAGTAAAGTTAATGACTTTATTACTAAAGAAATTATAATTATATCCTTTAATATGTACTAGGCGCAAAATATAATCATAGAAAATGTCATGTGATTTCACTGTGTTTTGTATTGTCTGCATAATCGCCGTTATTGCAGCTCATAATATCCCATGGCAGGGACGAGCTTCCTAGTCCTAAGGCCTACATGTCCAGTTTTCCTTCTTTGCTAAAGACAAAGAGTACTTAGTTGCCTTGCTACTTTTTAATAACTTCACAATATTATTATGGCTACACACACAAAAATATAAAATTTAATTTCACTCAGGAAGTAAACATAAAATTTCATTCACTTCTCTTTCATTAATGAAAACAAGACTTCATTGAGCTCCATATAATTACTTCACAAAAAAAAACAGGAAACAAATAGGTAATAAGTGACAACCTGCTAGCGCCACTTTTGTACAAAATAGACCTAAACTAACAAAAATAAACCGGAAGACAAAAGATCGGACCCGATAACATTACCTAATCGATAATTGTATCTACGACACTTCGACTCGCACGTTAACTCGTAAAAAGGTGAGAAAGTATCACGATAAAAATATACAGAAAACAAAAAATCATGTACAGCCTACTTTCCAAAACACATTCAAATTTCACCCTTATGCACTCGTAATAAAGACTGACGATGAAATAGTTTTGTGTTCCGATAATGTAGTGTCGTGAAGTCGCGAAGAGCATAGCAATAAAAAAGGTGAAATGTCTCATTGGAAGCGACGGTGGACACATAGCCGATAAGGGACCACCGCAGTGGATACTGGTCCCATTTTTAGGACTGTTTTCCGGTACGAAATTATGTGGTAGGTATAGTAGTTGTAGTTAAAAACAAGATTCTGATTCTGATTTTAAGATAGATAAGCTTAAATAAAGATTTTAAAAGCGGAACGAAGGTCAGCGACATCTAGTGATTTATTGCTGCACTTGTTATTGAAATATCAATAAACTGAAAGTTTTCCGTGTGGTGACAGAGTAAGAATACAATATGTCACCACCCTATCTCATCCCATGGGTGTCGTAGAAATCGGCTAAGGGACTCTCCGTAAATTTTATCGTCACGAAATAAAAAGAAGGAATACTTGTAATTAAACTCTATACCAATCCGTCAGGCCAGCGTGGTATTAGTAGGCCAATTATCCCTTCGTCAAGAGAGGAGGCCCGTCCCTGAAGTGGGACATTAATGGGCTGTTACAACAAAAAAGGGAAAGTTTTCAGATATTACCTACATAATATACGAAAACAACAGATGAAAAACTTAATATAAAATATTTTACCGATCCGTCTGACCAGCGTGGTATAAGTATGCATAGTATCTCTTTGTTTCTGAAGGAGGCTCGTTCTTGTAGTGGGTTGTGATGATAGGCTATCATGACACACGGAGGGCATGCACTTTTGTTGTAAATTAAGCTGTTGTTATTAGTTTTTTTAGTTAATTAAGTAAGTACTTACTGCATATTATTGTGTCCAGAAACGGAAGAGGTCTCTTCTATGACAGGTTTTTCTAAACTTAATTGAAGAGTCCCTCACATTGTAAAAACTGGAAATGTAGTAAATAAAGAAATTTTTGATTTTGATTTTGATCACAGGTACCAATAAACTGTTAATTAAAAAATTGCTATGTTTTACTCCACGATGGCAATTGTTTAATTCCTGACATTACATAAATTACGAAGAGAGGATATAAAACGTATTTATTCTGTAAATTGAACGATAACTTTTGGGACATGGACCCGACGAACGATGTACGTAATCACAATACTCATTCACCACACTACTTAATTATAATTTGGGACAAATTAATTTTGTGTACAGTATTCATAATAAAACGAATGCAATATTAATGTTTGTACTTACTTAAAATAATATTTTGCAACCAGTTGTTTTCAATATAGAATTAAATGTTTTTTTTTCATCTATACTAATATTATACAGAGGTAAAGTTTGTGTGTTTGTGACGTTGTAGGGGGTAATCTCTAGATCTAATAAACTGATTTTAAAAATTCTTTCTGTGTTGAATAGTCCATTTTAGGGGAGTCTCATAGGCTATATAGCATCACACTATGACTAAAAGAAGTGAAGCAGTAATGAAATATGTTTAAAATAGGGACACGTTTTTTTCGCCTCCTAACGAAGTGGGCACGGGGCAGCTAGTAGAAAATAAAGGTAATATTCCTTTAAGACTAAGTTTAGGTATTCATTATTAAAAATAAATGCTAGCCCTATGTAAACCCAATTTGTACAATAGTATTATATATTTCCTTTTTTTAGCAATTACGTATGTGCATACTAAGCAATCAAGTTAAACGTTACCAAATTAATTAGAAGCTTTAACCAATGTTTTTGACTGTTTTTAAACAGTTAGTTTGCAATCAGAATAAATAGTAGATAAATTGATGACAACTAGATATCATATTTATGTAATTATTTAACTTGAATGAACTCTAAACTCATCTACCCCATCGTTACAAAGCGGACCTATCCGTTAAAACTAAAACTTATGGTATCCTAACCGAATATTCGATTACAAGATACGGCGGTCTCTTCAGACTCTATCACTTTATTTCTTGTCAACTAGAAAATTAAATGCCTATGTGTGGTAGGTGTTTGTCACCGTGTCGACTGTCGATCGAAGTGATAATGGTATAAAGTACATCTCTATTTTGGAGTCTGCGTGTGGCTTTAGATAAAAGGAATAATGTATATGCTGAGTCTGTGTTTTAAACTGTTTAATTATTCGGCTTAATAATGTCTTAGACTCGAAAATGTGCATTTCGTTTGTATTTTATACCTATCCGTGAATAGGTCCATGAATGCCCCACAGCAGTGACGGGTAAAGAAATATGTAAGGAAGCATGGCCAAAGGATAGCATGTATGCCAAATAGTCGGCTTCGTCTTTCACATCGAGATTTTCCTTTTTACTAGTCCTAGATAGTCCCATTGTCGTCCTGCAAAACTGTCTTTATCCAGTTACTTACTCCTTATTAATCGCCGCCCTTAATTTTTTTCGCACCCTGAAGCTTATAGCATAGCATGCTTATAGCACCACCTCTTAAAATATAATGCGTGCTAAAATTTTACTTGGCTTAAAACAAATGGCACGTGAACAATCCCTCATAGAATTAATATAAAAAAAAACTAAAAATATAACAAAAATTGTTTACCGCTATTTCTAATCTGAAAATAATAAACAGTAGCTACCTTTGTATGTCTCATCATAGTCATAAATCATTGCCAAAAAAGTAACTACAATTTCGCACAATTTTCGTCTGAATTACGTACTACATAGAGAATAATTTGCTGTAAAAATTGTGAACAAATAAAAAAAAAACTAAAGGAGACTTTGATTGAATAAAAAGCTGCGTCCCACATTGTAAATCCATCAAGACAAAACACGGGCACATTGTACTTTTAAACATCCATGAATAAATTCTGACCGCAACTGGGTGGGATGAGATGGGATGGGATAATTCGAAACAAAGACCAAACATTTTAAATCCGATTATGTTTCCTTATAATCCGATCTATGATACACAAAGATTTTGTCACAAGTCTTAGGTTTTTTTATAATTTTAACTATTTGTTTGCATAGTAAACGGAGCGATGCCCGTTAGTCTAGGACCTTGTCATTTTAGCCGAAGGGTTTCTACTAAACCTTATTTGTATTGGCTTATAATGGGATTAGAATTTTAACATTTTGCGAAAAGTTTTTGTGTATTATGCTTATTAATATTCTTGTGAATTATGAAATTGATTGAAGGAATGGAATTTGCTCAATAATTAATATACAGTGCTGAAATTGTTTACGATAGTCATTTTATTTCGAACTTTATGGCTTCAAATATCTTGTAGGCTTCATTTGGAATGGTCATCAAAATATTACTTAGGAATATGAATTAGTACTATAAACTTCTTCCTTTGGCAAGGAAACTTAATAATAAAATAATAACCTAGACTACACTATAGAATTAATTTACTCTTTAACTTGAAAACATTTCTAAAAGTGAACAGAAACTAAAGGATAAATTATAATAATTATAATTTCGCATTACTTTGGCATTATACATAACACCTCTATGCAATAGTCAACGAGCAAGAAATCTATAAATAAGTCTTTAGAAGATTACTAACTCTATTAAGTTGTCAATCAGTCTGTCAATAAGTTAAATCATCTGGACGTACAAACAAGAAAAAGCTAGGATAAGCAAAGATTAATTTCTAAAGCTCAGTAGGACAGAGGATTAAGCATTCTTCTCATACTTAGAGAGCCTTTAAGCAAATTTGTTCGGGTTGATTTCCCATGGGAGATAAAAGTGTGAAGAAATAATCCAGTATTGTTGTTTGTTTTGGGTAAGCAAAACGCTCTTTTAGTTTTTAATTAGATATCTTTGTTGATTTTGTTTGAAACTGTTTTTCGGAATAAATTGGTACTTTTCTATACACCCGTATTAGTCACGTAGATTATGGTGTAATCTTATTTTGATACTTTAAATGTCGGAATGAAACCTCGTTGACACTTTTTCGTTGTCTTTTGTTTGGACTCAGAAAATCCGACTAGCGGATGCAGCTGAAAGTATTTAGTAATTTTGTGAAGGCCTTGTTGTCTTTATGCGACTGTATACGTGTTTTAGCTTGAGTTTGATACAGTCATTACTGCTGTCTCTAATTCGTATTGCACTCTCAAAATATGGGCTTTAGCTCCTTTACAGATTGTGCTAATAGGAGCAAGCAATATTAATTTAGTAGTATCTACTCACTGTCTTATCTGGCCTTGGGGTCGTAGTATGACTAACACTAAACGAATCAAAATCTTAAACAGTACCAAAAAGTTTCTACCTCTGTAAAGGTTTTAAGGTCTTATAAAAGCACTAACAACGCTAAGGTCTTATTATGCACCTTACTATTTCTAATACTGGCACAAAACAAAAAAAATATGCTGATCTTATTTTCAACGACATTTCATTGTCAGTTTTTAAATTAAGAATCACATAACTGTCATGGCGTCGACAATACAACTATCATAAATATGTTGGACGGTACCACCGTCAATTTAAAATTCTAAGTTAATAAAACTGAAGATTAGTTGATGTAGTGTTAAGTATACCTATCTATAATATGCACATATTTATATTGTATCATGAATTATAATAAGTAAGTTAACGTTTTTTAATACATGCCGTTATTTTGCTAGTTCTTTACACAAAGTATTGATGTTAAATTATGTTTAACAGAGTCTTATGGGAAATCTTGTACGCAGTTTTAAAAAGTTAATTCATTAAATTAGAATCATTTCCAAGTTTTGCTTTAAATTTAAGTAAATAATTGAACAGCATTTCCCAAATGTTGTCTGTGAGAGTTATAAGAAAAAGGTACGCAAGGAATAATGTATTTTTGACAAACATAGAACAAAATTTTAAAATATCTGCTTGACGGGCGTTGTTTTAGAATTCCCAAATTCATTAAAAAAATCTGTGAAAAATGGAACTTTAAAAGGACAGTAAAAAGTAACATTAAAAAATTACAACTTAAAAAGATTTAAGCAAAAAAACAACGTTTTTACTGACGACAAAGGACACAGAAAAGTTGCAATCCATTAAATACTCTAACCAGGAATATTTTTCGACAAACACACTGACGTCATTCAACAAAGACACTGTATAAGGTAACACGATATAAGGCAGTACGGTAAATGCCCAAGCGCCGTACATCGCAGGCGCCACCGCTCCCTTCATCCAGAAACGATTCCAATACCCTACTGATGAAACGACAACTTAATACGGGGTGACGGTCACTACAAAACCTAATTAAGCCCCTTTATATTAACCAGTATAACATGACACCTTTACACGTTAAAATATAGAAGGGTGAGGTCTCTTGCTTGTTTGGTTTTCATTGATGGCCTTATCTTATCTATTAGCATTGATTTTGTGATTTGAAAGCTTGGTGTGCGGTTTCAGAGTGGTGATAACCTGTTGGAATCTTTTTTTTTCGAGTTTTTTTTGTATGTAAGATATTTTTATGTGAGGTTTGAAATTGAAATGTTGCCTTTAATGAGAAGATTATTATTGTACTTTTGAAATATTATGTACAGTATATTTGGTTATGGAATTCGCTAAGTGGCAACGGAGTTGGAACTTAAGTCTTGCCACAGGTGGTTCAAACGAACTCAGAGAGAGTTCGCAGGTTCTCGTACTATCTCTATGAAAACAAAAGAAGGAGAACTTGGCTAAAAACTTAAACGGCTAAAACCACTCTGTTCTTCCCGATTATCATGTGGCGGAGGCTACAGCTAAGCCCTGGAAAGGATAATGCTAGGGTAATTGATATCGCATTATGAGGCAGTTATACCCCGGTTCAGGTGACACTTTATACTTTGACTAAAGTTCCTTGGAATAGAACAAAGCTACAAACTAGAACAAATCAAATTGCCAGTTGTCGTCACAAACAAAGATCTTTTTCGAAACAATGACTAAGAAAGAGCGAAAGGGTATATGTAATGTAAGAATAACTTTATATGAGGCATAAAATTACACTTAAAATAACTCAACGAGAAAAGTAAACAAAAAATGAAACCTTAAATAAAATAAATTGCCAAAATGTTAAAGAATACCCATCTAAATCTCAAATTGAATTTTTACTGTGGCAAGTAAGTAATGTTTCGTAACATTAAATATATCATTGGGCTCGTGTCTTGGTGTTCAGTTGAAGCGAGGAACGCGGCGGTCGCGACAGTCGAACTAATGTCAAGGTGAGCGCAATCAGGGTGCGTGGGCGCATAGGAGTCATAATGTGGATAAGACTACTTTATGTTTAAGAATATTTTAAAATGTTGCCTTAACAAATTTTTTTGTTGTTTTACAGAAAGGAAGAGGAATTTGTGTGCGCGAAGAATACATAGAATGCTAAGATTAGGTCTCATAACTAAACGAAGAAATTTTTAAAGTTTTTTTTTCATAAATATAAAAAGCCCATGCTTTTTTAAATTTGCGAAAGGATTCAAACTTAATATGTATTGGAAAATTATGTTTTATAACAATTGTTCCATATCTTAAATTAGATTTCTACTTAAGAAAAAATTGATTGAAGTACTTAGTAAAAACGAATAACTAAGGCATTCTTATAAGAGTAAGAATATAATATGTCACCACCCCATCTCATCCCATGGGTGTCGTAAAAACCGAGTAAGGGACTATCCGTGAATATTAACTTATCGAAATAAAAGAAGGAAAACTTGAAATTAAACCCTATACCAATCAGACTAGCGTGGTATTAGTAGTCCAAGTATCCCTCCGTTATCGGAGGAGGCCCATCCCTGCAGTGGAGCTTTAGCTATAAGTATTGACTGAGAGTAATAAAAGGAAAGATAAGGAGAACAAAATATTATACACTTTTGAAAGTCTCATGTGTAAAAAATTATTCGTTACGGTAACTACTTTTACTGATGTTTTTATATTTTTCTTAAAATTTATTATTTTAGTAAAAAAAGGAAGCTAATACCTTCGTTTTAAAAATTTCTTTATTTGACAGTAGGAAAAATAAAGAGCAACAAAATAATTCACGTCACATCCATATTATCTCAACGTCAACCGCACTCGCGCTTCAGTAATTGAACGGCGATGTAAAAGGTATCTACGGCGCAAATAATAAAAAAAGCAACGATAATCGCGGGTCGCGTTGCTCCGCCCAGCATCGTGCGTATGCGCAACATATGGTACGCTTATTGTGCAGTTAAATAAAAGTACAGCCATTCAATGGGTTGGATTTCAACAGCGATGATAGGGTTGATGGTTAAGGTGACCGAATCATTCAAATTGTTTTAAATGTGTTCTTGTGGTCTCTTGTTGTTCTTGTGAACTCCGACCTCTGTGGCGCAGTCGTTATATTACATGGCTGATACGCAGTAGTCTCGGGTTCGATTCCTGCTCAATGCAATATTGGTAAGTTTCCTTCGCTTAATAGAGAAGGCCTATCTTTGTAGTCCAACATGATCATTAAGTGTCCACTGCTGAATGGTCATCCCCTAATCATCATAACAGCCCAGTAATGTCCAACTACAGGGACGGGCCTCCTCCCGAGACGGAGGCATACTTGGCCTACTATACCACGCTGTCCAGACGGATTGGTATGGGGTTTAATTTCAAGTTTTCCTTCTTTTTATTTCGTAAAGATAACGGATAGTGCCTTATCCGTGAATAAGGCTTCGCCTAATGATGACACTTGATAAATCTGTAAATTGTAATACACACAGAAACTAATCAAGCTAGACACTCATGTACCTTAATACCTTGAAATAAGACACAATTTTAAATGAAAATGTTTAACTTGATGTGTTGCTGTGTGTACCTACAGTGTGTGTTGACAATAACTTTACGAGAAGAAATTATTATTATTGTCTTGTAAATCAAACGATACTAAAATGTCAAGCAATTAATGCTTAAGCACGTATTCAAAGAAATAATAAATTTTATATGAAAATTATGCATTATTTGCTCAGATTATAACAGCCCATTAATGTCCCACTCCAGGGACGGGCCTCCTCGCATGTGACGGAGGGATACTTGGCCTACTAATACCACGTTGGTCAGACGGATTGGTATAGGGTTTAATTTCAAGTTTTCCTTCTTTTTATTTCATAAAGGTAATATTCACGGATAGTCCCTTAGTCGGTTTTTACGACATCCATGGGATGAGATGGGGATGTGACATATTGTATTCTTACTTCGTCACCACACGGAGTAAGAATACAAATCTAATTTAAAGCTATTATTAAATTCTAATAAAGTGAACCGGAGTTGTCTACCTACTTCATATTATTGTACTTAAATAATAAACATCCAAAATCTTATTTCAACAAGACACTTAAAAATAAAATCAAAACACGAACATATTATAATCTAAATTCCATTTTGGAAATGCCTAATAAAGACATGTGTAATGTAAACAAAAACCGTAAAATATTCAATGAATTTCATTTTAATCCTCTGTAGAAATACGTAGCATCTATGTTATAAAGGTGACTTCACACAAGGTGTTGTTGGTGATCAAGAATAAGATGAATAAATGCTATAATATAATAATAATTTAAACCTATTGGAGTTCGAAAAGGTGGCTAGATGACGGCTGCCGTATAAGGAACCCAAGGCAGAAAAAATCATGAATGATTATTTATTATTAGCTAGGAGATTTTTGTTTTCATTAAACATGAAATTTACTATGATAGTGCGGGACTAATCTTATAATGAAGAAAAAAGTTAAAAGAAAATTTAATAAAAAGTTGTCCTGCAGTTTTCCCTCAGCCTCTACAGCTTCATATGTAATAGAAACAGTATTTATGCATGTCGCTTTAATTTCCATCAAATTGATCATAGATCATATATTTGATTTAGATTAAACATTTACCTAATCAAATATTTTAACACTATATTATTATCTCCGTGTGGTGACGGAGTAAGAGTACAGTTTGTCACCACCCCATCTCATCCCATGGGTGCCGTAAAAACGCGAATATTATTTTTACGTAATAAAAAGAAGGAAAACTTGAAATTAGACCCTATACCAATCCGTTTGGCCAGCGTGGTATTAGTAGGCCAAGTTTCCCTCCGTCACTGGAGGAGGCCCGTCCCTGCAGTGGGACATTGATGGGCTATTATGATAATGATTATGATGATATTATAACTACTTCAATTATGTTTAATAAATCTCCAAATAAAAATGTAACAAAGGAACATGAAATAATACTGTCATTCACACAGAAACCAGTATTAATCAAAACGTCAGTATAGTGTGTAGTCACTTTTATATGAATAGTTTACCACCGTTATCTTGAACAATATCTTGTCACAAACCGATTGAAATCCGAACAAGTATTCATTGTTAACACTTTAACACGGATCTTATAGATACAAAGATTATGTGCGTAAAATTTTATTTTAGATTTCTACAGAGATACACACATCAAAAAAGTCTAAGCAACATGCATGATATTACAAATTTACCATTTATATTAATTAATTTCTAAGTATTTACTCACTCAAAGTGTATAGGTAAGTAAACTTTTTTGTTATTGATGACATACTGGCTGGTTGTAAAAAAAAAATTTCGATTATGTTTTGTTTTTTTTCATAAAATTCAAATGACTGCGAATTTGTTTGAATTTGAGTGCATGTTAATTGCTACGTTTTAGTCTTGATTTTATAATTTTACCAACCATTTAAATACAGTTGGCGACAAAATTGAATTGTTAGATATTCTTTACGTCATGGAGCGACGTCATTTGACGGCAGATGAAATGCAAAGAGCTGTAGGGATGTTGCAAGCGGGAAGTAATCAATCTCAGGTATCTCGACATTTTGGTATTCATAGAAGTGTTATTTGTCGTCTTTGGCAGCGCTACAATAATACAGGGGAACCCGCTGAACAGCATCCAGGCCGTAAAAGGAGTACAACCACTCGGCAAGACCGGTACATACAACTGACTGCAAGACGCCAGCCGATGTTAACCGCTCGAGAGATAAGTTTGAGGCTACAAAATTCAAGTGGTGTTGATGTAAGTCCCCAAACTGTGCGAAATCGACTGCATGAGTACGGCCTACGAGCTCGACGCCCTATCAGGTGCCCACCGATACGTCACGGGAATCGCGCTCGTCGAAATGAATGGTGTAGAGAACGCATAACATGGACCCAGGAACAATGGGATAAAATTATGTTTTCCGATGAGTCGCGATTCGGGTTTAGGCCTGATACAAGAAGGGTGCGAGTGTACCGTCGACCCGGAAATACTGAAAGACTCAGGTGCGTTCAGGAAGTTCATCCATACAGCGGCTCAACAGTTATGGTATGGGCGGGTATTATGAAGAACAGGCGAACTGAGCTCGTTTTTGTAAATGGAAACATGAACGCTGAAAATTACGTTGAGGATATTCTCAGACCTTATGTCCATCCATTTGCACAAACCTTTGGCTCCGATTTTACGTTAATGCATGACAATGCGCGTTCACATACAGCTCGGCGAACCAGTGAATACTTGGCAACGGAGAACATTCAGGTATTGCCCTGGCCTGCACAATCCACAATCGCCAGACCTCAACCCCATCGAGCACGCATGGGACATGCTCCAGAGACGTGTTTTGAAGGACTTGGACGGAGTGACAACAACCCAACAGCTGAAGGATTTGCTACAATTCCATTGGGAGCGAATACCGCAAGATGACATAAACAGTCTCATTAATTCAATGAATAATCGTTGCCGACAAGTTCTGAATAGCAGAGGAGGCCATACTTTGTATTAAATTGTCCTATTCTTTCACAATAAATTCATTTTCTTAAGAAATTTCAATTTGTAAAAAAAAAGTTTAGTTTCTTATGTACCTGTATATTCTAATATTGTTAATTTCTGTTATTAAAAGAACTTATAAAGAAAACAGCTGTTATTTTTACATCATAGAACCCTAAAAATATTATTTTAAAAATAAAATACAACGTTATAATTAAAATAAATGGTAAAATAAATTAATATAAATGGTAAATTTGTAATATCATGCATGTTGCTTAGACTTTTTTGATGTGTGTATTTAAAACTATAATACTCCAATTATTCTTTAAGGAATCGTTTAAAAATAATCCGATGTAAAAGTAAAAAAACTCAATAACAAATCTGCTTTAATCATAACATTAATATCTAATTAAAATCACAATAAAACAACTTAAATTATGTTTAATTAATTTCCCAAAAAAGACTGCAACATACAAAACTACTGTTATTCACACACATAAGAAACCGTCAGTATAGTGTGTAGTTACTTTTATATGAATAGTATACCACCGTTATCTAATACAATATCTTGTCACAAACCGATTGAAATCCGAACAAGTATTCATTGTTAACACTTTAACACGGATCTTATAGATACAAAGATTATGTGCGTAAAATTTTATTTTGGTTTCCTACTGCGTTATTTGGTTTTTGTTGAGATTGTGTCTCCTACTATGAATTTTTATGAGGTCAACTAAGTCGCCTTTTCAAATAGTGAAATGATTAAGTTTTTTTACTACCAATTTGTTTTCAAATTTAGTTGTTTTTTGGTGTTTAGAGTTTTGTCAGTTATTGTTATTAGCTACAAGTCTTTATTACTCGTAGCTCTAGAATTAATAGAAGCTTTTACATGAACGTCTGCACATTTTATGCTTGGCACTATGATAGGTATCGGTCTAAATACAATTCTTAGCCAGCTCAAATACTGTGGCATGAGCGGCAGAATTATCCAAAAATCGTCATTTTAAGAAATACAGGTTTAAAATTTAAATTAGATCTTATACTATCACGTTTTTTTTGTTTGAAGACGTACAAGTAAAAAAAAAATCTACTTAACTAATTGTGATATTTTTTCATAGTTTAATGAATCACCGCGTTCATTCACTTAGTTTTTTTTCTTAAATTTAAACACGTAATTTCACAATGTCTTGTAAGAGGATGAGCTAAACATACTTTGCATTCCAATTGAAATTAAACACCGCTCACAAATGAGTAATTTTCAAATATTGAACGACACGATTCTTATCTATCTATCAAATACAAAATCATCTTTAAATGAATCACTATGGCACAACACTAATGACTCAATCAACCCGGATTTTATATTTTAAGTAGTTATATAAAACATACAACAAATGCCGCAAGGGATCGAAAACAACGTATTTGCCCTCTAAGCCAAGAATATCTCAATTTCTTTGAAACAATAACGTCTGAACATACATCAGAGGTAAGTCCTTTATTGGGGACGTAAAAAAAGAGTAAAAAAAGGTTAAAAAATAAGTATTTGGTGAAGAAAGGGCACACTCAGTTACACAGTCCTATCAAAAAATAAACAAACACACGTTTCTACTTAGGTGCGTTGTCCATGCTTACTTGGAAGACGGCTATAAAATTTACGATTCCTTGTATTATTGTCAGGTACGATTATAAAATAATGTATATTTAAGTAGTTTATTTAAGTCTTTTTTTAGTATTAATGCAATTTATACAATCGGAATTATTGCTGCAGCAGTTAAGACTCTATCTCTTGCTACTTAATTTATATTTTTGATGATACCTACTTGTATTTACGTTCCAAAACTTTTCCAATTGTCCCTTAAATCATAAATGTGTAATGAATAATAATTACTTTATTGCTAGTACAACACATTACACAGTGTTATTATACGCAGAGTTTGCCCAACCCCTTTGATATAATTAAAGTATAGAAATGGGTTGCACTACAAGTTTTTTTTTATTTTCGTATTGCGGAAAAAAAATATACATAATACATATAAAAATCAAAACACAAAATATCGCATATTTTGTGTTTTGATTTTTATATTCTGTTTTTTTTTTCTATCAATAAAATAAGATTCCTTTCAGCTTTAGTGGTGAGCGTGTAACATTTAACGTATGTGGTATTAATATTGGGAGCTTTCTATTGATGGACCATACTATTACAACACCTTTTGACAAAGTTCAGCTTAGGCATTGAAGTTTCTTGGTCAGTTATAGAATGTTTCAATATCTGAAGAAATTTGCCTGATCTTTCTCCTACAGCGTAGGTACATAATTTGTTATTTGTTAATGTTTATTAAGGTAATTTCTCTTATTTACTTTTAAATACTATTTTGTCTATTAATTAATATACTTTATGTGCAAAATTTAATCACAAATTACTTTAAATTAGGTAACCAACAAATCGTTTACTTCACAAATAAGCCCTTCATTATAAACACAGACTTTAGATTAGTTTACCCTTTTTAATAAACAACCAATATATAACAATAGACACTGGAGTTTTTTTTTTCTTAAATGTAACCCACAATTACGTGTTAACGACAATTTGAAGGGTTGTAGATACATTAGAAAAATTATACGTCTAGTAAACATTACTAATGAATAGGGTACTGAAAAAAGGACTAATCTTTTGATTATAGGACTGATATTATAAGACCATTATAAATGCATCTACCCTACCAGATGCTTAATAGTAGCCTATAGTAACAGAGTTTTAATACAGTTTAAATGAGGTTTTATTTCGTGGTGATTTTTTGAGTGCCATTATATTTATGATAGGGGTTTAAAAAAAGAATAAATACTGTTTCCTATTGAGTTTTAGCTCCGACGATAATGTTAAGTGTTAGCGATACATGGTAGTAACTATGTAGTTACCAATCCATTTTACAGGTAGCAAATACTGATGTGACATTAGGAGCTCTTCTATCAATTTTCCATCAATATTTCCAATATAAATAAATATTCACGGACATCTCTACACAGCGCCATCTGTTCCCAAAGGAAGCTAGGCTTAACCTGCTTGTGTTATGGGTAACAGAACAACGGATATTACGACTTATATACTACTTTTTTTTGTAAATACATACATATTATACATAGAAACACTCAGACCAATGCAAACAATCATGTTCGTGAGCACAAATATTTAAATTGAGGGGGAATCGAACTCTAGACCTCTGCAGCAGTAGCAGTCATGTTATATAACCACTACGCCACAGAGGTCGTCAATATGGTAGAGACATCCTTTTTTCGCAGATGCAGATGTCTCACTTAGTTATTAAGCTGTCCTAGTTAGTCAATCAAATAGATTTTATTTGTAGTTTTCTTTACTTGAAGTAAGTTAAAGACAAAGCTTTGGTTGGTCATGAAATCCGACGTACAGCAAAGCCTATTAGCTATTAAGTAGGAAGTTCACGAACCCATTCGGTTAGTCATGGTCCTCTAGCATTAAATAACTTCGAAGGTATTCGTCATAACGAGAAAGTAAACCAAGAGACACCAACATTTCAATCGTACAGTTGCCCATCGCATAAATTATCAATACGAAATATCATAAGGCACGATACAGACAATCGTTCATTGAGGTACTTATTTATTTTAAATACAATCATCAGGGGGCCCTCCTGCGGTGACACACCTGGGGTGCTGTCGTTGGACCCCAACCTCGCCGCTTTTCGGCCCCTTTTAATCAACTGTCATGCGACCATTACAATGCTATAAATTCCTTTACCAACACAATCCACTCTATTTTCAGCAAATCAAGATTCAAAATCGCATGTATCAGCTGCTATTTTAACATTGTAATTCATTTTTATGTTTGCTGATCGGTTGGACTTTATTTTCCTTAGTTTAAAGTTTAAGTTAGACTGTCTTAGATGACCAAATAAGTATATTTTGAGGAATGGTAAAGCTTAGACGCCATTTTCGTTTATTTGATTCGTTATATTGGAATTGGGGCAGGTATGACGGGTTATGTATTTACGGAAATGGATTTAGTTAGCATTAGACTTGTACTAAACAAATTGTGCTTAGCAATATTTTAACTATGGGAATATTAGATCGGAAATTAATTGATAGTAACTGCGCATTTTGGCATTCGGGAATGAACAACCGTCTTTATTGAATTATGGAGGAAGAGTCTATTAATTTGTTATTATTAATCGGATTGGTAGATGGTTTATAGCAAGATTAGTTAACAAAAGTTTCATCTAATTAAGTGAATGTTATTCGTCATAAAACCAAGAGAATGTTATGAAATTGAACACCAATACTGTGTTACATACAGACATAATACAGATACTATCCGTGTGGTGACAGAATAAGAATACAATACGTCACCTCCCCGTCTCATCCCTTGGGTGTCGTCAAAATCGACTAAGGCACTACGTCTACTGTCACGAGAGGAGGTCCGTCCTTGCAGTGGGACAATAATGGGCTGTTATGATGATGATGATGATAATACAGATTATTGTACTAGCTTAAACCTAATTAATTAATTCCTTAATTTGAACACAGAATTTGCACAAATTTGAATCTACGAATATTAGCTATAACAAATATTTATATCCCTGCCAATGTCTTCATTCACGAGCCACGTTACTTCATAGTACTTCTTAAACATCGGGTCAGGGTAAATTGTAGTTTTCCATGAAGCCTGATAATAACAATACCTAATAACAATCGTTATATTAATACATTGGTATACATAAGCCAGTCAAGTTCACCGCGTTGATCTGACGAATTTGTTATGGTCACAAATAAACTGCGATACACACGGTTACATATTTCTTATAACATTTTTGTTGATCGCTCCTCCTTTTCTTTCACTGGTGTAGGTCTTCAAGTAGGAATGCTACTATGCTGTTTGTTAATTAACTATTCTATTCTATACAATGATAATTTGGTTTCTGTTAATATAAGTGGTGATTAAATAACAACTATCAAGAAAAGGTTAAGGTAAGGTTATTAACCTGTATTTATTTAATACTTTTTTAGATAAGTACTAAAGAAGTTCATATTCTCCATAATGTATTTTCGTAACCATTATCATCTTATTATAAGTACACTGCTGGTCATAGATCTCCTGCTTCATTTTCGGAATGAACTGTGATATAATCTTCTCATCTTGAAAATTATGGTTAAACAAATTTCGGGTCCAAGACGTGGTATCTGAAACTGTTCGAAAGTACTCTTTGACAGAAATGCGTCAAAGTTTTAGATGCTCGGTCGTCCAAACTTTAAGTCCGTGAGTCCCCTTACCTTAGCCATTTATTTTTTCATGTCCTAAACTGGCCATAAGTAAGGCATTGTGAGTTGAATGGTAACAATAGCGCGTATAATGGACCGTCGATACTCTTTCTTTGGTCGATTTTAATTATGTGATGAAATGTGGTTACGGAACATAATATGTACGTAAGTTCACGCCTCTTTTGTTGTTGTGGTCGATAAAGGTAGATAGATATTTTCAGTGATTTTGAGCGATGTCTTTCTTAAAAGAAGTATAGTTCAAAGACGCGGGTTCGATTCCCGCCTCGAGTATCATTTTCTCCATTGTCTTTCTTCTTTTCGGATTTTTCTAGTTATACCTAAGCTTTATAGGTAAAAATTATATGATGTCTTTCTTATTCAGTGTGCTTTAATCGTAACCTATCTGTGAAATAAATAGCAATGGTTAGTGCACCTCAGCATAACTATCCAATTTTTTAAGTATCACTTTATTGATATTTACCTTGATTGCGACTATTTGCGACCCAGACGGATTTGTATAGTTTCGCGTCTAGTTTTCCTTCGTTTGCATTTTTAGCGAAATTTAGCAACATTATCGATGATAGGAAAATATGTAAAATACTTTCAAAATTAGCTTAAAATGTAATATTTGAAACACAATTCATTTGCAATTATTTTATCTCGAATGCTTATAAAATAAACATAAAACAATCATATCGATTTCTTAATATCGATATATAACATACCAAATCGATTTTAATACAACATTTCGTAATCTGTTCATTAACCGACCTCCTACTGTTAAGAAGACAAGTTGTTTTTAATTCAGATCAATATAATAATGAAAATAAAGTGTTGCAAATTATTTAATTAGCGTCTCTTGATTGTTCATAATCGTATGGTGCCGATTTTATTACCTTGTATCGAGAACTCATACTCAACGGGCGTGTTGTTTTAAATTAATGTTATGAATATATATTTTAGTTCCTTTATTGTATTGACGATGTGGTGAAGTAACGGCCTGATTAAGATGGCCGATGGATAAAAGAAGCTTGAAATTGCGCACAGAGGAACCATTTGGAGGTAGCTAGCAGTGAACGTGTTTTTAGCTATGTGCTTGTTTCGACTATTAATAGTTCAACGTAATTTTGGGAATTTTGTGACTAGGAAAGATACTGTCTTTACTAATATCATAGCTACTGGCTAGACACGTAGATATGTAGCGAATAAAATATTACACTACCCTACATGTAGGGCCCTACATCTTGAAGGCACTACATGATGTAGGACGGTCGGGACTCGCCAATCTCTGATATGTAGTGTCCTAACAGCCTACATGTGATTACACTAGACAACATGTAGTGCCCTACAAGCTGTAGGGCCCTACATGTAGGGTAGTGTAATACTACTAGGCGCTTATAACTGATCATGACAGGAGATACAACTAAAACATATTAAAACCCGCAAAGAATGTAATTAGATGAAGATGGAGAGGTTAGAAAAGCTTTTGTTTTTTACATATGTATGTTATGTGTATATATATGTTATTAGTGTATGTGTACCTATATACTAATAATATAATATATTTATACAGTACTATTATAAAGATTAAAAATACAGAAAAATGCTTATGTAAATATGCATATTATAATTATATATTTTAATAGGTTAAGACGTTAAATACTATTTATATATAGGTAGTGTGCTGATATAGTCACTAGTAAACTAAACTTTTTATTGTTTAAAATTATATGTAATTAGATATACCTAAGTAAGAGCGTCTTTTTCGCCAACAAACTGTATTTACAGTTTGGCGATTCTGTTTTCTATGTACAAACATTGTATATTTATTTGGAAATAAACGAATAAAAAAAAAAAATCCTGGACATGGAGGGAAGTTTTTACAAACCCTCCGCGAGAAACTTAAAGCAAATAGGCTATACCTATTAAGGATTTCTCACGAGTAAATAATATAAATACACTCTATGAGTAAACTATATTTAAAAACCAATTAAACTCAAAAACTAATTTTAATTACAAATAGTAGGTATGCATTTAATTTCGAATACATCCATTTATAATTAATTCTAATCTAATACAATCAAGGTATTTTTAATTTTCCATTAATTAATATCAGATCACTAAAATTCTTTATAACATTAAAGTAGTTAGCATTAAAAAATAAAAAACAAATAACACAAAAGTGAACCAAGAAATTAATTGAATTTTTATTTTAAGTCATTACCAAATCGATAAATTATATAAAGCGGTGCAATTAAAAACTTTGACATGTGTCTCGTGCTTGCTTACGGGACCCACTCACTAAAATAGCCCACACTGTCGTAAATAAATATTTTTAGAGTTCCGTTGTTTTTATAAAAACTTGAAACTATATTATAAGAATTAGAAGTTGGAAGTAGGAATAACGTATGCGGCAGCCTACCGACTGATTACATGAAATTAGCTATTCTGAGCTTTAAGGATCAGGTTGGACCAAAAATCTTGAAGTAGTAGCTATTCTGAGTTTAATGGATCAGTTTGGACCAAACATCAAGTTAAGTTAAGACTTCAATAAAGTTGCAGACACATGCAAAATAATATCTAATAAGAGCTAGCCGTCTACTACTTACTACCGGAACTTTTTTCTATTTCAGTCAACTGCAAATCTATTTTGCTGAACTGTGTCATTATAGTACCAATCAAAAACCAAAAAATGGCCCAATTACATCGTTCTAGGTAACATAATGTCATATTTTCAGTATACGGATCTTTATATCTAATGGTACAAAATAAACTTGACCAAAGCGTTCCTTAAAAGATAGAATTTATTTGAAGCTCCCAACGTGATACTGATTAGTTTTTATACAAACCCAGAAGAAGCTGGTTGAACTAATTTTGTGTGGAATTAAAACTGGACGTCGTAATGTCCACAAATCTGTAATTTTATTGTGTGCGGCTGTTGAGGAAGCCTCCAACTGTATGGATCGCTTTATGTTGAAGTGATACAAGCATTTTTTTAAAGGTTGTGATGCCTTAATTTATTAAACAAATAATCATTTGTCTGGTATTTTATTGTTTTATATTAAGAAGCCTATAGGAACTGCAAAATTTTGTGTAAGAATTTTGTTTTGTACAATAGGAAAATTCAGTTCAGTCATTATTTCAGTCAAAACAAAAGAAGATAAACTTAAAATAAAAGCCCTTTGTCAATTCTTATTTTCCTAATAGTAGTTAGTAGACATGCATAGTTTTTCTTCATCACAGATACAGGCCTATCCCTTTATTGGGATATGAAAAGTCTCCAAGTTGCTTTTAAACATAGCTATTGCTTCGCTACAGCATAACACTATTCAAATTAGAGTATCATTCTTTTTTGTGAGTTGCATGTCGCCATAAACACAATTTGATGGTTTCCATCCCAATAATTAGGGTATTATTTATTGTGAAAAATCCCTTCTTTTCGTACTTAATTTAAACAAGAGAGTTTAGCGTTTAAATTAACGTTATAATGTGTTATTTGGTACAATTTATTATATTTTTTTAATACTTTTTGTTTATTATGTGGTTGAATTTAATTTCTTTTAATACAATCTCATGGTTATTTTGTTTTGAAATTTCTTAATGCATTTTTAAGTCAATTGTAGCTTCCAAGAATGATAATAATGTTGATTTTATGTAAATTGAATAATATTTGTTATGTTGTGTAGGTGCGTTGCTTATATTATAAGGTAGTACTGGTGCCCTACTAAATTTCTTTCTTACATAGTAGATGAAGAGTTTTTATTTGTTGCTTTAAAATAGCAAACGTAGGTACAGTACCCAGCCGTTTATATAGCACATCGACCTAAAAGTGACAATCGGTCATCTCTGTCGCACACTCATAAAAAAATTCCAAATCATAATTTGTTTTAAGGGTACGCATGTTTGTTTTAAGGGTACGCATGCCAATCGATGTGCGATATTTACGGCCGGTTACTGTACTAGAAGCGCATCTGATGGTAACCACAGCATAGACAAACCGATATTTACCTGCAACCCACTGCAAACTTGGTCCTGCATTGGATTAACCACTACTACGGCAGCCCCTCTTTGCAATAACATTGCCACCAAGAAAGACACTAAACTTTGCTATTCATTGTTCAACCATTATAAAATCACACTAAATCCAATTACGAAGCAAAGCAAAAAACACAAAAAAGAACCTTATTATCGAAGCTATCTACTTAGACACAAAAAGAAGGCTTAATTTACAACAGACATAAATAATCTATAATAAACCTTTAAGATACAGCCTTTATTATAGGCTGTTAAGTCATTTTAATTATTCGCCCCTATTTTGTCCATGAACTAATTACTAAGATGGTGGTCTTTAAATAGAGCTGTTAAAAATAAGGCACTTCTGATCGTATTGGTGTAATAAATCGATAAAAACCTCCTGCCTACTTGAACGGTGCTTTATAAATGAAGGATGGATAAATGATGACTTAAATATAGGTACTTACTTAATACATTTGCAGTAAATTGTTGGTACAGAATTATTGGTTTTCAGAGTCTTTACTGTCCCACTGTAGGGCAAAGGCCTATTCTACTACCCGGTCACATTCGGACAAATCACTGATGCGCCCGTGGAGAGTGCGGGGGTTGAAAGAAGAACGGGACGCCAGATTCGCATTCCAGCGAGGTCTCTTGATAATGTGACTGTGTAGTACAAACATCGAATTTTGCAATTCTTGACTTTTCTTTGTCAATTTACTACCTTGGGTACCGTCCGCTAACTGGTGTATTCGATTGCCATATAAGATCATTTTTGATCCACAAATTATTGTTTTAAGCATGTATGTTCTTTGTGTGCATTAATTTTATGCATGTAAAAGTCATCGCGACATAGTGTTCGTGTGGAAATGGCCTTTAAAAAAATGTCGTCATCTCCTTATCCGTTCCGCTTTGCCTAGATTCCTCTTTGTGAGTATCCTCTATATTCTAATGTTCTTAAATTCATAGCAGCCTTTACAATAACTCTTATATTTACCTAACTGAAACAAAGACAAACAGACAATACAAATAATTGTTCCGCAGCAAAACCTGTAAAGCATGACACGCCTCTAAGGCTAATGATATACATTTAATTATCTTCTCCCAAAAAAAGGCATTAACACTAATTAAGTTGCTTAAGTTAAAGTCTAAAACACACAGATTTAATTTAGCCCTTACAATATAACTAAGGATTGTGTTGGATTAAGTATTATAAACATTAAAGGGTCGACAGGAAACGTTCCCGGAAATATTTCTACATTCAATAAGTCAATTAGTCAAAGATAAGGTTAGAAACAAACTCACGGAGACATATGAGCGTCTGTCACCAAACATGGCGTGTTTGTGCTCAAATAGTTGATAAGATTACCTTTTAGACGCCGACACAATGGGCGTTCGGTGCGGTGTAAATATTTGTTATGTGAATACCTTTCGGTATAGCGCGTGCTAGTTAAGAAGTCTGTTACACCGTAGTGTAACTATATTTTATGATATTAAATTAGTCCGAATTTCAATTAAAATAATTTTATGTTTGTTGTGATAGAGACAAAATTTATTATGTCATTTAAGTTTTCATACTAGCCTTTTCATGTGTTTTGCAGAGTCTGAGATGGGCTACATCGTGATGGAATTAAACTTGGGCAGTTTATGCCACGCTGGTCGATATTAGGACTATTAAGATACCTTTAAGATGGGATTATTTTGTATTGCAAAAAAGAAAAAGGAAAATTTATTTATTCACACACAAATAGAGGCACAGAGACAATTAGGTATATTACATGAAATAGATAACACTGAAAATAAACAAAACAATAATTAAAACAACAAATAGTACAATAGTATTGTTGGTCCATTAGAACAGATCGAATAGTTAAAAGTTACGTGAATAAAATAAATTATTTTCATTATTTTTATTTCATTCACGTAACTTTTATTCTTAATAGTGCTGTAGAGTGGGGTGTTACTCGTATTGTATGCTGGTGCCTTTTAGAGGTAAGGTTCTCATACAGACTAAGATTATTTTTTACGTACATTGATACTTCTAAGATATACATAGATGGTAGTGTAAGGATATTTAATTCCTGAAATAATGGTTTACAGCTATTAGTTGACTGGAGTTTACAAACGATCACTAACGGTTATGAGCTACGTTGTTAGTAATAAAAATTTATGAATAAAAAAATTATGAAGAACAAAATTATGAAGAGTGATTATTATGAACACAAAGCGTTAGTAAGACCAAAAATATGACTTCGAATTTTATGTAAGCCAATATAGACCCCGTCACGACTCATCAGTCAAAATTCTATGACGACAAAAATCGTCTGTCAAAATTTTATGGTGTAATTTTCTAGTTGGGATTCGAACTAACAACCTTTTACACCCATATACCACCACTAAGGCAGTTCTTTATAAAAACAGTTTTTTTCATACCTTATTCTAAAACTAAACTGGCGCTTAATCACACCCATTCGCGACTGTGTAACAGTCATCCAAGTTAATGCACAAACGAGGCACTTAAGATTGTAACGGATGTCAAAGATAATAGAATTTAATTTTGAATGAAGTGTGAACTTCACTTAAATGATGAGATGTTGTTTATATGAAGAATGCAAAACAATATGTAGTTTTGTAAGTACCTTGCTGCATAGTGTGAGTTAAGCAAAAAGTAGGCAATAATATGTTACTTTAGTGTATTAGTGTAAACTATTGTTAATTGCACTTGTGTTTAACAAGCTTAGTATGGTGTAAGTATAGGGTATTTTTAATAGACATTTCAAAGTTATGCACCCATGAATGGGAATTCTTGAGATAAATATCTATTGTCTGTTAAAGCCTGTAATGCAGTAGTTCTTTTATAGTTTTCTTTGGAAAAGGTAATTAGAGATTTCTTTACAGGGCTAGAGTTTAACACGGTGTCCTACGTGGGCGACGAACGCGACGTACGCTATCAAATCAATGGCGTAGCCTACTTCTGTCCTATGTGGCAGTCTGCGACGAGACGAGAGGCGACGTAATCAAGTAGTACACTTGTCGCGTCGCGTCGCATTCGTCGCCCACGTAGGACACCGCGTTAGTCTAGACGGGTCTGTTCCATAAGTATTAGGAAACTTAACCTACTGATGCTAAATCGGCAAGATTAGTTAATGTATTTTTGAGTATTCATTGTTTGCGGTTATGATGTCTTGTATTCTGACTTGACATTGGAAGCAACTTGGAAGGCCTAAACCCTATCAAACAAATAAAGGGTCTTTGAAATTAGCCAAGAAAGCGGAGTTCTGCGCTGCACTATAAAACATCGACGTCTTTGAGCACGTCCACTTCGTTTTAGAGTCGTTAAAAAAAAACTAATACTAAGTTACTAACTCAAAAAAATCCAATACAAAAAAAAACCTATCATTGTGTTTTTTATAAGATGAAACAAAAAAGAATGCAATTAAATAATGTAACCTGCCTACCTGTAACTACCTAATCAATTAGATTTTTTTTTGTTTTAAAACACATTCTGCATTTGTGTGCAGTGCCTTACCTATTTACCTGTACAGAAACAGCGTGCTTATCGATCTATTGACAAAAGTTTAAATTAAAAATCCAAAAAGTATATAGTTTAGAAAATAAAGCGTATCAAAAACAAGTTTCTTAGTGTAAGTTAAGTAGTTTTTCAGTGAACTGCTTGAATGTCAAATTAGCGGTCGTGTTAACGTTTGTTGTGCGATTCACAAATTATTATTGTACTAATTATTGTCTTGAACCCGATCTACTATCTGTTCGTTAATTTCACGTCTGTTATCATGATGATAATAAAATGAAAAATGGGAATCCTCCTCCTTCGTAGGAGGGTTTGTAGCCTCTTCGTGTGGTGACAGAATAAAAAGAAACGGTGTAACTACACCATAAGTGATCATGAGGGCCATGAAAAACGCCTTAGAGAGTTTCCGGAAACATTACATCTCTGCAAAATTGAAAAAAAAGAAAAAAATTCAAATTGGGTCCTGTACTCTGACCCTAAAATGGTATAAGTAGGTCTAGTTTCCCTCCTCGGTAAGAGGACCTTTCCACCAGTGGGAAATTATTGGACTGTTATGATGATGATGTTCTTATAATTTTGTTTGCTCGTAGTTTGTGGATAAAGCAACTAGAAGACACAGCTCTCCATGTAGCTTTCTTATTATTGCTGTACAATTAAAGATCCGACACCATACACTGAACAATAATTTGAAAAGTTGTTTTCTATTCCTAGTAATCAACACAAAACTTCCAGGTAGAGGGCTTTCATCTCCACACAGGAACAAGAACCAAAACTACATACTTACGTATTTTTATTTTATAGAAACAAAAAATATAAGAACAATTTGTCGTAACAGAGCATTTAATAGAACGATTACCCGTAGTTCTCATATAAGTACATTGAGCACCTCAATTCAATTGCATTCTTCTACAGCGGCGGTCTTCAATGCGCATACGCATCAACTATTTACCCTACCAATCACAATAAAGCATGATCAACGAAAGGCGTGGATGTAATAAGCCCCGCCTAACGCCCACAACGACGTTTCGTATTGAGTTTCTCAGATATAATAGACATCGGTTTTCTGTTCTTCTTTTGGTTTTATTATGGGATTTCATTGAAAACGGAAATTTAAAGATAAGGACTCAATAGTTGTAAAGGTGCCTTTGTAAGATCGTGTTCGGTTTAATAGTATCGTATGTCCTTACACAAATGTACGGGTAAAATATTGTGGGTCGACGGCTTCATTTTATAATTAACCTTTGACGTTTGTTCTCAAATTGTGTTTGGAATAAAAACGTTTTTCTTTTTTTGTAATGTGACATTTTTATTTTCAAGAATGTTTATGATTTTTGTATTTGGACAGATTCATGGAATAAAACAAACCTCTTTCATGGAATAAAAATTCAATAACAGAGTTAGCTTAGCAGATTGTACCGGCTTATTTACAGTAACATATTGCACAAAATGAGAGTTAAGTGTGTAAAAAACAACTTATCTGTTACTAATATCTCTTTAAAGCCCTGGGTTAGTGGGCAAGTGGCATTCGTCCAGTGACTGGGAAAACTTGGCCTACTATACTACGTTGGTCACATGGATTTTATTATTATAAGTGTTTGTTACAAATTAATGTACAAAATAACTTCTTTTATCGCGATATTATCTCTTTAGCGCCGATTACACTACCCTACATGTAGGGCCTTACATGTAGGGTGGACTCGCCAATCTCCGATATGTAGTGTCCTAACAGCCTACATGTGATTACACTAGACAACATGTAGTGCCCTACAAGATGTAGGGCCCTACATGTAGGGTAGTGTAATCTGCGCTTTTTTTGACATACACATAAATAGGTGCATGAAATACATATAAGTGATATAGCAATCATTACAAAAATCAATTTTTGTTTTTTTTCAGCCAGTTCAACATTGTTTTTCTATCGTTCACTACTAGATACCAGAGTTAGTGACCGACGGCTAAAAGATATCTCCAAAGAAATGTAGCTACTTTGCATGTTCCATGAGCCGACGTTTTGTGAACTAAGCCTATTAAGTACTATACTTCTGCATAGATATTCAACTGGCTGAAGTTTTATTTGAACTTAGTCTACTAAGTTCAAATAAAACGTAGGTCGTTGTTAACTAGACTGAACCTAATTTATATTAATTTAAGGTACAGTTACTTATGTGTTCTAAAAACAGTCCGATTATATGCGTACACAAAGACTTAAGCAAATTTTTTATAATAACCCATTACTGTCCTGCTAGAGAGATGGGTTTTCTTCAGTAACTGAAGAATACTTTAAGGACGCGTGTCAAATGTTATACTATCCAAAGGAATGGATGGAGTGCCGACCGATTGTCGTGTATCTACTACCTAGTCACATTATCTCGAGACCTGGCGTCGATGACGTCACGTCTCGTCGGACGAATCACTGATTCGCCCGTGGCGAGCGCGAGGGTTGATAGGAGAACGGAACGCAAATTCGCATTCCAGCGAGCTCTCTAGATAATGTGACCGTGTAGTATGTACTTATTCTTACTCAGTCACCAGGGGAAGTGTTAGGTAGGTAGGTACGATGTATTACTAACATGATATACCAACCGCATACTGCAAAGGTATATGTATATAATATACTTCATAAAGTATTTTAGAGTAAAAAATATTATTAAATAAAACTTAAAATTGGATACAAAATATTTTATTCGATGACGTAACAACAAACCAGTGTTTCTATAGAGCGTACGCACAACGTGTGCGGCCACTATCTAGCGAGCTATCATGACGACGCTGTTACTGTCAGCTGCGACACGATAGTACGTACTGCATGTGCTCAAAGATAATGTATTGATGCAGATATGATGTAACGTAATATACCTACTGTCTTTTAATGTAATATTTTTATAAAATTACATTATTTTTAACTCAATATAAGATAAATGTATTAAGTAATGTGTTAATAATAGTAAGAGCAAACCAGTGTTTATGAAGTGCGTACGCACAACGTGTGCGGCCATTATCATGACGACGCTGTTACTGTCAGCTGCGAAACGATAGTACGTACTGCATGCGCTCAAAGATCATGTATTGATGCAGATGTGATGTAATATATTATACCTACTGTCTTTTATTGTAATATAATATTTTTATAAAATTACATTATTTTTAACTCAATATAATTTAAAAGAAAAAAAAAATGTTTTTATAGTAATAACAAACCAGTGTTTATGAAGTGCGTACGCACAACGTGTGCGGCCACTAGCAAGCGAGCTATCATGACGACGCTGTTACTGTCAGCTGCGACACGATAGTACGTACTGCATGTGCTCAAAGATCATGTATTGATGCAGATGTGATGTAATGTATTATACCTACTGTCTTTTAATGTAATATTTTTGTAAAATAACATTATTTTTAACTCAATATAATTTAAATGAATCAAAAAATGTGTTATTTATAGTAAGAACAAACCAGTGTTTCTATAGAGCGTACGCACAACGTGTGCGGCCACTATCTAGCGAGCTATCATGACGACGCTGTTACTGTCAGCTGCGACACGATAGTACGTACTGCACGTGCTCAAAGATCATGTATTGATGCAGATGTGATGTAAAGTATTATACACCTCCTGGTGTCTTTTGTTGAAATATTTTTGTAATATAATATATTTTGGGTAGTTTTATTTTATTAATTAGGAATTTTAATGTTTGGGTATTACTAGAATTAAGAAAATATTTTCTATTTATAATCATCATTCACGAACATTAATTTTACTTTTGTTTATAATCGCACTCATTTTAAATATTTAGTCAACACAATAAAAAGTACATACGTACAAAAATAAACTGACACCTTGTCCCGTCCGGGGTAGGCAGAGACGATAGAACAACACATGACGAAAAAAGTATTGATAATTTTTCCATTTATCTTAATTATAGTATCATGGTTCATATATAC
Organism: Schrankia costaestrigalis; assembly: GCA_905475405.1. Taxonomy (NCBI): domain Eukaryota; kingdom Metazoa; phylum Arthropoda; class Insecta; order Lepidoptera; family Erebidae; genus Schrankia; species Schrankia costaestrigalis. The sequence continues at coordinate 6,865,258 of FR997843.1, read as the reverse complement.
CTCTACCTATAAACAAACTGTAAAATTATAGTATCCAACAAATTTATTACTAATTTTAGCTTAATTTGCGTCAATAATCACAAAATTAAATGGTTTACAAGTACTAAACGCCAAGAACAGGTCATAAAAGAAAAAGTAAGATTATTATTGGTTTGTTATTGATAAAAAGCAATTATTTGCATTTAAAATTGAGTATGTTAACTGTGGGTTAAAAAGCATTAACTTAGAGTGATGTTATCTAGAAGCTATCATGAGGATGTCTTTACTGTCAGCTCTAGGCAATGTTAGCCAGTGATGGTCAAAGATTAAGTATGGTATGAAACCTTCCACTTTTAATTTATTAACAAATACAAGTTAAGGTTTATTTTGTCCTACAAGATACCGATGATACTAAAATTTGTTTTTAATAATACTAATACATACCATGTTATACATTTACATGACAGAACAAATTGTAAAGAAATCCTTGTTTATCAGCGTGGTATTAGGAGATTGTTCTTAGGGCTTAACATTACATAATGGAATTCGATACACAAAAATTAACAATTTTACCTTTTAACAAAATAGGCATAAATCTTGCGTCAAAACGTATGCGTCATATCTACAAAGTCTTGACTCTTTATACATACGAGGCACTTAACGTTGAAGTTCAAATAGAAAATGCAATTTGCAATCACAATTGTCGCCGTTAATTCGCATACTTGTGATAATGTGTCTGTAGCTTTACTATTAAAATAAATAGAATTACATTTAAATGTTTACTTAAATCACGCATTATAATCTTTATGCTTATTTTAAATGGATATCGTACGTACTTTTTGGTTGTATTTTGTTTATTTATTTTTAAGTGTCCCATTCCCGGGTGGTGACGGAGTAAGAATACAATATGTCACCACCATAAGTTGAAATTAAACCCTATACCAATCTGGCCAGCAGCGTCGTATTAGTAGGCCAAGTATCCCTTCGTTCCAGGAGGAGGCCCGTCCCTGCAGTGGGACATTAATGAGCTGTTATGATGATTCCCGGGACATGGTCAACTCAGGGTATGGTGGTTAGGATAGAGTTTGTTTCGAGTCTTACTTTTCATGCAGTAATGTATGCTTGAGGAATCTCCCGTAGGCGATTTTATCAAACACTCGGGAAGAAAAAGGGTGTTTTTCAAAATCAGTCTGCCACCACAGTAAAAGTTACCAATCCTAAACATATCGGATATTAGGATTTAGTAGACGAATAGTTTCAAGAGACGGGGGATATTTAAACTATAAATAATAACACTTGTACAAAGCAAGACCGGAATAGGTAAGTAAAGCGATGTTAGACAATAGTCAAGACAAGTTAACAGTCTAAAAAGCATAGTAACTATTTATTATTAGGCCAAGTAAGTAACCGAAAGAGACCAATCCTTGTAGTGACACATTACAAGGCTAATAGAAAAGTAATAAAATGCTGGCAGGTTCAAAGAAGAAAAAACCAAATCATAGTCTATCTCAATCCGTTCAAATCATTGTTTCTAAAACTACAGCCATCATGTTCGAAATTCAAAAGATAAACAGGCCGCAGAGAATCGGAACCGTGTTTAAAATACGAAACGTCCCGAGCTCACGTACGTTCACCATTGTCAAAACACCTTATATAATTTCACACCGACATTTTTTTTTATATTTTTTGCACTGGAGCGTGTGTGGTCGCGAATAAAAACGGCATAATGTACACTCGAAAACTGCAAAAGCAAATATTTTTCAAACACCTCGACCTTTCTTACTGCGTAATCCTTTGTGACAGTAATTTTGGTATCGTTGACAATGGTATTAAAAAAAAACCAAGTGGGGTTTGTTTAACACAGCGGGATTTCCTATGGGTATGTAATTTGTGAATAATTTACAACTATAAAGGCGTACGCGAGGCGTTATTATGTTGTCACTGTGTTTAATGGAAAGGTGTATTAATATTTGTGTTCACGTCTTTGATATTACTTATAGTTCCTTTCCTTCCCTTATGTGTGAGTGATAGTTTTATTGTATTTTTTTTACAGAGAGATCATAGCAGCAAAGTATACCGTCTTATTTGTGAGCTTTTACTTGTTTATACAATTAGAAAACGGTACTTTGTTTTTAGAAGACGTTTATCTTCATCTCTCTCATCACTTTAGCATTTTAGAAATTTTGATTTAGAAATAATAACAATTTGGTTTAGGTAATAATTAGCCAATTGGAATTAGGTAAGTTACCATCTGTTAAAGTTCTTAACAACAGATGCTGTTCTTATATGCTTATTCATGACCATCGAATAATGGCGTATCCCTCAACACACGTCATTTTGACACCTGTTCGTAATTAGAACCATTCAAAAACAAAACGTCAGCCAATCAAATCTCGCGAAAACCGTAACGAATTTACAAATTTAGAATCGACACTGACGTAATGTGACCGTTAATTTTGAACTATAGAATTTATAAGAACGACAACTATCACAATTTGTTACCTTTTTAACACGTCATCTATTCCCCAAAATCGGGGAAAAAAAGTGAGACATACGGTCCATTATAAATGTGTTTTGTGTTCAAGAAAAAGAATCGAGCTTTATGTCATTTTGATACACTCTTAAGGGCCTTTGTGTGGGACTAAATCGAATAGTCTTTTTATTCGTGTGAATTACGTTGCATCGATTCTGTGTTGAATTGAAGCGATTTTTCAAGCTCAGTAGTTGTCCTTTGTTGCTAATGGTTGTATTTCGTCTTGCCTCTTAAAGTAACTTTTTTATAATTACCACTTTAATGTCTATTATACGTGGTTACGCATATGTTAAGATTAATAAAAAGGTTGCATTTATCTGAATTTGTTCGAAATTAATCTGTGTGATCTTTTTTTAAATTGCTAAGATTTATGGTTAAATAAAAATACTTTTATCGTGTTTAAAAAAAGAATGAGGATGTTCTTAATTTGATATTTTATGTGTAAAAGCTTTTATAAAATGTCGAAATAGCTCTTATACCTAAGATTCTTTTTATTATTGTTTATAAACAATAAATCCTTTGCACTTATCAGACTTATTGTAAATGTTTGTATAACTCATAACTGTCTATTATTAGCCCACTGCTGGGACGAACCTCCTTCTGTGACGGAGTTAAACTAGGCCTAGTTATCTGTGGTATTTATCCTTTCTTGACGTCTTTCTGACTTGACGTTGGTTTCGAATCCTTTTTGTATAAGACTACCATCTCATCTTATGCTATGGCTATCGGATACGGTCACTAAGAGGCAGTTCGTAGATAAGTACTATTAGTATTAGTATCAAAAACAAAAGGCGCAAAACTTAACTTTATTTTAACCCGTCTGGCCATCGTGCTATGAAAAGTTGCTATTTCTTTATATTTATTGTAATTATAAATAAATAATAATTAGTTTTTATAATATTTTTATTATATAATTATTAACAATTAATTATAATTACCACGAAACTCAATCTCAAATAATCTATCCTACACCTACATTATTTCTTATTACAACAATGTCTACAAATGTTTATTACTAACATTATCTTATGCGTTAGATAAATATTACCATAGTAGCCATGCTTCACGACAAGTTGTAAAGGTCTATAAAATATTTACCATCATCAAATTCTAAGCCTATCAAATTGATCATATATTAGACTCAGTAAGGGGTATTACTAAATAAGACATCTCATATGAATGCACATATTAATGCGACAAGTAACGCCATCTCTTAATTTGTGTCAGAACTTATATCATTTTAAATGAGTATTATTAAATAAATATATTTATATATTATTTTTCTTACCTGTTCTGAGTTCTGGCGTTGTGGTTTTTTAATTTGACCAAGAAATTATGGTTCTATCTTTATATCTTTTTGGTTATATTGCCGAACACTTTAATTTTTATTATTATACACAAAATACTACCCATTTTTTAAACGTGTGGAAATCCTAGGGAAGTCTAGTTGTCAGGGTCATAGGCATGTTGGAGTCGAACCGACTTAAACCGGTGTTTTTCTCAATTGTCAACACAGAATGCGAACTGCTAAAGCGGCGTATAGGTATTCTAATCTCAAATTATAATTCAATGCATTTCTATAAAAGTATCCGAGATACAAACCTTCATTCTTTAATAAGTACAAAATGTTTTAAGCACACTTAAGAACGATTTAGAGAATTGCAGCGGTTGACTAAGTTTATTGACTAATGACTAACCCTCGTTAGTTAAAAAAGTACCTATACTTACGATTGTCAATTAAAGTTATAAAGGGCAAAATACAAAGCACTCAAACCAGATAGTAGTTTGGCCAGAAAAGTTTGGCTAGGAATTCTGCCTGGATCATTATTATTGCTGGAACTGCTTAAAGTTACTTTTGTACACCCGCCAAGTTAAGGTTTTTATATGTATTCATCGATTCCAATATTGATGTTGTCTACAAATACTGACCTTTCCTTCAACATTGACAAGCAACCTTAGGATGAATCAATCTTGGTATTTTTGCTTTGTTATTTCTGTTTATTTATTATTTTCTTTGACAAAATTGTTAATAGGTACTTACTTAACGTAATTGGATTTTATTCATATTATTTATTTAAATGTTATCATAATACCTTCTCAGAATATTTTGTCTGATGATGTCAAGAACGATCGGAATAATATTTATCTCTGGTTTTAACTATTCTTGTTTCTATTATTAGGCTTCTTATCACTTTAAGAAGTGTATGGCTATATTTCTTTATTGGGTGTCCAAACATAATATTATGTAGTACAGTCAACTCAACTAAAACACTTATTTATTTGTGTGAGACTCGAGCCCATGCAATTAGAAATTCATTTGGTCATGTACTTCGTGGTACAGGTTAAATGGCGACTGTCAGAGAACGCCATCGGCATTAATTCTGCCTTTGTATAATGTTCTAAAATGAAGATAAATAAATAAATAAAAAAGTAAATAAATAAAATTCAATTTATCAATCAATTTAATTACATTATACATAACATCTAAATAAGATCTTTACTAAAACATACATTTCGAGATAAGAAAACTAGTTTCTCATAAGCTCAAAATAAAGGAAGACATTATTTTACACAACCCTCATGAAATTTATACTTATTTACAGAAAAATTAAGATGGACGGAATGTATATGACTTAGGCATAATTTATATTTACAAACACATAATGAGATCAGAAAATTTACAAGACATAAAAGAACTTAAACTAAATAATACTAAACCCAAACATGGTAAGGATATTGCAATATTGTGTAACTACTATAGCACTATAGGACAAACAGTTGAAATTGAAACTATTAACACTACTAAGCTTTTGCCTAGAAACAAAATTTTGAATATAAATTAACAATTTTTACTAACACATTATTTTCCTAAGTAAGGCATTCGTGGCTTAGAATAATACTAGACTTATATTAAAAGGCACCACTTTAGGAGTTAAAATCAGTCTTTTTACATTTGCCACTAACGAAATAACTGTTAATTTTCATCCTCTGTATCTAAGGAATCAATTGGAAAATTTGGATTAAGCAGAGGACTTTTTCCGTTACTTCCACTTGGTGAAGAATTCACTGAAGAAATCCCTACCAAGTTGTGGGTCAAACTATGACGCCTCAAATCACAATTTCTTCTAAATACTTTGCCGCACGATGAGCAGTTATATGGCTTGATGTCTGTATGCGTCAAGAGATGCGTCTTCAAATTTGACCTTTGATTGAAACTCCGACTACACACCGGGCATTTGTGGGGTGATTCCTCCATGTGTAGTATTTTGTGAACAGCTAATGTTCTTGATTGACAGAATCCTTTACCGCACTCAAGACACTTGAAAGGTTTCTCTTTTGAATGGATATATCTGTAAGAAAGGTTTAGGTTTAGAAGTTTGTATTTAGTTTAAAATACTTTAAAAATATTTTATAGAGCGTCTAATTATTACTTTGTTCCACACGGACAATATTAAAAATTAAGTAACCAAACATTTTATACCGTTTTAATTAAGCAAATAATAAGATACAGGGAATATAAAATGCTAAGAATTAAATCCTACAAGATTATCCTAGAAACAAGACGTAAGTTAGAAAAGTTAATTACTTTATGTTGATATTCTCATTTGAAAAATATTGACGTACCAATATACTACATTACTAAGTTCACAAGGACAGAAATCAATACAAGACTTGTTTTTAGGTGCCGAAACACAACGCATTTGTGTGCAAAGCACTTTGTGAGAGCTGTCGAGAAGCAAACAAGACCCAACGTGTATAACCCCGAGGGTCTGGTAATAAATATCTCTTCAACTTTGTTACTTAACACTCTCAAATTAACCAAACTTGAAGCAAAACTCAGAAGTAAGATTTTAGAAACTATCAATTATATATTATTGGATTTACACCCAATAAGCATGATATATAATTACGTGGACGTAAGTTTTAATTATATTAAAACATATGGTACGTTTCTCACAAATATTGATAGCAACTGATTTCAAATTAAATTTAACTATGCAACGTATAATTAACACACCGGGTAACGTGTAATCAATAATAACACAGCACGAGAAACCAGCAATCGACCGTACAATTCAAGAAAATTATCTCCGCATCGTATAAACAAACAAACTCGAGGCAAGAAAATTATGATCCGCTCAAAGTAACGTAATACGTGTAATAATCGATGAGATTAGTTAGATCGGTGACGATAACGTTGCTTTACAAGATGATGAATGGAATAATAATTTGAATATTAAAACGTGTAATCGTATTGGTTACTGTGATTGGTTCGCGTTCATTTGAGCGTGTTATGATGCCGACGCAAGCGCCGCGTTAGGCCTAACTTCAACCAATGCGACAACGCTGATTAATTGATATAACGATGCAGAATGATGACCTATGAAATTTTGTTCTCAATACGAATTATTAAGTATGATTAATAAATCTTGTATGTCTTTTATAAATTGCGAATGCAAAAATCAGCATTTATATGATACTAAATAATCAACAAATTAATTTAAATCCATTATCCTTTCAATCTGTACAAAAAAATATGGACATCTCGAATATTGAAACTTGATTTTGTATGAGAAGAATATTTACTGAGTTTTTTTTTGTCATCCTTATTAATCCTCACGTCAGGATCACCACGTGCTTTGTTAAAACCCGTCGAAGGCCCGCGTCAGTCCATAATAATGTATCGTGTCAACGAACATCGATTGAACATCGACAGGCCGGGACGGGCCGAGCTCGGGTTAACCCTCCGGCGTCTACACGAAATTTATTTTATTGCCGCAGAGATACGGTGATTTGAGAGGAAATCGCTGAGAGACAGGTGTAAAAATTCAACACCTTTAGTTCTTTTTGGGTGGGGATCTCACAAAAGATAAGTGAAGAAATAAATAGACTGAGAACTTATACTATTATCTTGTTTATTGTGTTTGAGATTCTTGCTGCTTAGTATTCGAATTCTGTAATATGTATTACGTGTTATTTAACTATAGAGTTGTTTTAAAAAGGGTAAATATTTTGATATGAAAAAAGATATGCAACAAGATTTATATGGAATGCAAAGGAGCCGGGAAGAAAACAAAATGAAAAGTCAAAATTAAAACATCGTCTGGTGGGATTAGCGGCGGTTTTGTGAAATAATTTACGAGCGTGACGAAAGACTTGTCGATACCATCTGCTCGGTCCATACTTAACCCTTTTTGTTTTAAAATATTTTTATTCGTTCCCCACCATTATTCAAAAGTTTCTCATAACATTTTGCGTTGAAACCCTAAGACTAAAATCTTTTATTGATATCGAAAATGGGTATTGTGAACCTTAAGTATATTTCTCGACACGTTTTTTATGTGTGGTTGTTTTATCTTTTTAGAACGATAGGGTCTTTGTAGTTAAAAGTTTTTATTGAACATTAAACGTATATCTATTAGATCCAACCAAATATCAATAGTAAACAGGTGCTGGTTGCTATCGTTAATTATAAACATAGTACCATGATTTTATTGATTAATTTAGTAGTTGTCATTCTTATTATAGACAAATATTTCATAAATACGGTAATAAAACTGAATTATGAGCTTGATAAAACTGCTTAAGAAGTAAAATGATATGGCAATTTATTACTCACATCAGTCAGTATCTCAACAAAAATCGTAAATTATTTTTATGATATAAAGATAAAAATACATAAGTGTTTTACCTGTGATCTCTAAGGTGGTCTTGCCGTCGGAAAGCTTTTCCGCAAATGTCACAAGAGTAAGGTCGTTCATCGGTATGTGTCCGTTCGTGAATAAGTAAATTGTAGGATTTTGTGAACTGTCGGTTACAAAATTTGCAGATGAACTGTTTCTTCGTCCTAGGTCCACTCCCAGCTGTCTTTTGTTTATTTGAGACACTACTGCCCGTTGATGATACGGAACTGTTGGTTGATTTTGAGGAGTTTGATGGTTGTGGAGACAATGGGGCTTGCGATGGACTTCCATTCATTTGTTGTTGATACATTGCATTCATTAAAAGACTAGGATATCCGTTATCTAAGCTCTGTGATGAGCCGTACCCATAACTTTTTGATGTTGATTCTAAATGCTGTTCTAATGTAAATTCATCTTCATTATCTAATAACGCCAAATCTTCTTCTACTTCTTCGGATAAGTCAACGTCTTCCGCTGCTATTGCATCAGAAAGTGGATATTCTTCGGGTGTTTTAGGAGAGAAATCTTTTGAAGTATCTGTTGCATCGATATCACTAATTTTTGCACTTGCCGTCGCTATCCTTAAAATATCTTGTTTAGATGAGGAACTATTTTCCGGCGTATTAGATTGACTTGTTGTATTTACAGTTGAAACAGATGTCAAGCGTTGTAAAGTCAAATAAGATTCCAGAGCTTGTAAATTTAGTGCGGCTGCAGCGGCCGAATTTGACGGCAAAAGTGCTGCTTGTTGCAATGAATTCATCATCGCATTTTGAAGCGATATTACTACTCCTTGCAGTGATCTTTGGAGCATATTTTCTTGTAACAACGCAGCAGATGCAATAGAAAGGTTTATATTCGTGGATGTAGTATTACTAGAACTCTTACTTGTATTTGTTTTAGTATCCATATGAGGTGATGGTGGATCAGCAGCCAATAATCCGTTCATATCGGTTGTTTTTGTATCCTGTATCTGCAGATTGTTCTTCAATTTAATAATTGCGCTTTCCAATGAGTTTAATGTAGACTTACTGGATCTTGATGAACTTTGTTCTTGCATTGTGGCACTTAATTCAATGATGATTCGATACCATCAGTGGTACTTGCACTAGTACTGTGTGCACGTGTAGTATGGGGGCGGCGCGGGGGAGGGCCTCGCGTGCGCGTGCGCTGTATGAGAGACACGCTCCGTAATGCAGCGTGCGAGACGGCTGTGTGACGCGGCGCGACTGAGCCGGCGGGCAGCCAGCGACCGCCCCGCCCCCACCTCGTTCCTCGCCTGTCTTCCCGCCTTACAAAAGCTCTCTATTTTAGGCAACTCTTTGTACGCAGTAATGGTCACCTCACGCTGCCCTAACGACAGACACGTCCATGAGAAAACGTTGCGCCAGATTTGTTGTAACCCCTTTCAAGTGTAATGAGGTTCTGAATGGAATCGTTTGGACTATGGGAAAACAATGTGATGCGGCGATCGCTTCGCTTGTTTTGTCAGTGGGTCACGCGCTTCGGTAAAGAGATAATTGAGTGAACTGCCTGGCCATGTGATGGGGGAAAATAACAGATATTCTCAACAACAATTTATGTAATCCTTACGGTTTCTTGTATTATAAGAAGCAACGGCAAGCAGTACAAGCTATTGCCTTGTATTGAAAGGACCTTAAAAATATTCATTAAAGAATTTCCGAGATACTTCTCAACAGTGACGATTTTAGAACCTTTTCTACCCAAGAGCTACCGCGTGCTATGGCGTCCTATGGGTCCTGTCCATCTGCTCCGTGGAAATGAATTAAAAATCACTGTCATCGCCCGCTTATGACACCCACGAGAAGAGATAGGTCTTCCCATTGGTGGCTGATATAATAGGCCTATAACCCTTTCCAAATAAACCATAAACACACTAAATAATATGAAGTTATTATAAATTAAAGTTTAATTTATTAAACGTCTCTGTATTTAATAAGGTACTTAAATAGGACCCAAGACATAATTAGGAAGTTTATAGCTTATTACTAATTGCTTCTTTAATTGTTTATCTTGTTAAAGGCAATTTTTAGTGCCTTAATAATTTTTAAACGACTGATTTAGAAGGAAGGTAATATTTTTGATATTATTTTTGTAGGTATGTTAATTTCTTTGGCACGCTCTACAGCCTAAATTACTAGAGCTAAGAAGGAAGGATGACCGATTTATAGTATGAGCCCTTATCAGGATTATCAAATGCATGGCGTGCTTCATTTGCACCAAAATAACACTTCTATGATAAAGAAAACTGAGAAGACGATCAATGTTACACCACGACATCAAAGTGATCCCAGTTTACCGGTACCGAAATAATAGGTTAAAACTTTCTTGTAATAATTTAACTAGTGTAACAATAATTTACATTCACTTTATCCTCAATTTGTTTTCATAGTTATTGAAAACTTTTTACTTAATAATTAACTTTTTATAGCAACAATTCTGCTAATTTTTCCGAAGCTTAAAATTTGTTCTGAAGCCTCCTTAATGTTTCTTTAGTGATACACCCTCTTTGGTATTTCTTTTTTTTTTCTTGTCAATTTTAAACGAAGAACGTTTTGTTTCTTCATAATTATGATGTTGCTTGTTTTTCTTTAGAGTGCATACTTTACTATCATTAGCAAGTGGTCAATCGGCGTTCAACTTAATTTAAATTTTGCCTTTACGTTTTTTCTTAAGTAAGTAAATATCCTATTTTATTAAGTGTACTTCCGTCCAAAATGGAATCCGTCTAAAATGGAATCCGTCCAACATGGAATCCGTCCTAAATGGCCAGAAGGTAATAAGTTAGTTTAGTTTTGTTAGTTATCTTCGTGTAGCGACCAGTTAAATTTCACGATGTCACCAGTCCACCTCATTTATGTCCTAAAAAAAATGTTATCCAAGCTTCCCTCCATCACTGAAAGAGCTCAATCACTGCAGTGGGACATTATAATGACAGATATAATATAGTTTTTATAACATCAACCTTTTTATTAATTTATAGATTCAAGTATACAATAAGGGCGATGTAAGTTTCCGTGCTTTAATTTGTTGTAAATGGCAGCCCAAAAGTCATTTTTGGAACTAAATGGCAGAGTGCGGATATTTTCTTAGAGACTGTAGCAAAGCGGAAAGGTCTCTTAACCTAACTCAAGGATCTATCTGAACAGTGAAAATAAATAAATAGTATCTACAAAGATTGCGTACTTTGCCCATTTATATTGCAATACAGTTTACTCAATAGTAAGTACCTCAATACCGTCACGGGGCTTGAATATAAACAAAGAATTATGCTCCAATAGAGCGTAGTAATTACTACGATTGACATGAGAATACTCTGTAACGACGGGTTTACTGCCAAATTGTTGTTGTTTAGATGCCAAATTAAAGTTAAACTGTAGAATAGTACCAAAACAATTCACTATTTAGAAAATGCATACAATATTTATTCTCCGTGTGGTGACGGAGTAAGACTATTATCACCACTCCATCTCATCAAATTGGTGTTGTAAAACCGACTAAGGGATTATCCGTGAATAGTATCTTTACGAAATAAAAAGAAGGAAAACTTGAAATTAAACCTTGTACCAATCCGTCTGGCTAGCGTGGTATTAGTAGGCCCAATATCCCTCCGTCACGGGAGTAGGCCCGTCCCTGCAGTGGGACATTAATAGGATGTTATGATTGAACCTCTGAAGAAACACACACACTTAAACTGATACACTTAAACCTGTCAATCAATCAATCATCTAGCCTATCGCAGTCCACTGCTGGACATAGGCCTCACCCAATACGCTAACTTTTTATCGTAGTTTTGCAACTTTATATTTTTTTTTTGAGTTTCGGGCTGATGGGTCTACTTTAATTTAAATATACCTAGATGCCTTATAGTTTTAGCTTTATAGTGGAATTTTTATTTTGCTGTAGTTGTAGTAGTTTAGGAGTAATTACATTTTATATCGGCAACGGCATGACGCGCGGAACGCAGTTAAGTCGAAGTCACGGCGCGGGCGCTTGACGGTCTAGCGGTCCGCGAGCTCGGGCGCGTGAATGGCTAATAGAATTTGATAACCGTTTCTCCAATATGGTTCTTTACGAGAACTTCAGATCTGTTGTTTAAAAAGATAGGGTTGACCTTAATATAAAAAATTGCTCTTAAGATCTTTTCAGGGAGGCACAGGACCGCACAAGGTGGTAATATTTGGAGGAGGCCTATTTTCAGCAGTGGACGTCTATTCGCTGATATGATGGAGATCTTCCAAAAACTTCTAATGTTTCGTTAGTAGCATACCCCCTTACTCTTAAACGCCTCTTAAATTTAATCACTGTTTAATCAGTAAAACCAACCTTATACCAAACAAAAGCGTAAGAATTTAAGCTAATCAATTGACTAAAATTTAAGAGGCGTTTATGAGTAAGGGGGATAGTTCTTGTTTTGATGGTAACGCTCTTTATATACAAAACACAGTGACTAACTGTCACATAAAGCACGTCAGCAGTATTGCCTAAAATAGTTACTATTATGAAAGAAAACAAAAAAACAATACCTTAAGAACTTTGGACGGCTCATTAGTATCGTTAAATAAATTTGAGTTAATGCTTGCGGCCGATCGTGATCTTTTGAGATCAATTCCAACAGGAGAATTATTTAAGTGATCCACAAATGATTAATTTAAAGTAAAATAGTTTACTAATATAGGTCTTGGGATTAATACTATTAACACTAAGACTTATAAACATGTGTTTAATGAAAAGCTAAAGGATAACAATAATAACACAAATGGTTTGACGGTTCTTTACCTCAATTTGCCACCGAAACAATGTATCTAGTAACATTACTTATTTTTTTATTTATTTTATTTATTACTTAAATTGTCTATAAAGTTCAATTTATTTCAATACGATAGCTTTATTCGTTTTCAAGATATTGAAGTAAATGCTAGTGACCCGGAACTTTTAGTTAAATCTCCCCTTCCAATATTAACTTAAGAAACTATACAAAAAACTACGTTCCTAAGATAGTTTGATTTTTTGAGAGGATTTCAAACAATCACCTTTACTTTTTACTATCAGAAGTATCCTAAACAAGCCTCAAAAAGCTTTCTCTTAAACAAACAAACATACAAAACAAAAACTTCCATAACAATGTTACTAATAAGCAGTAACATAAGTCCAAACTGTATCAGTACAAGTCTTGTTTTATCGGTCAGAATATCAAGCTACACAATATGGCGGTCGACCCATGACCCAATAATAATTTACTTTACGAACGCGTAATGGCGGTGTCAATGCGACGAAATACATCGTTACGGGTTTATGTATGCTGTGGATTTTTGGTGTCTTTCAAAAGATTATGTTTGGCTGTTTTATTGATTTTCTTTCGTAATGATGAGAACTAAGTGGCGTCGTCTGGTCAGCACACATTAAGTATGCTAAGTTTCCCTCGTTCACTGAAGTGGGATCAAAAATAGATTTTAGAAATCAACGAAGCTTGCACCTCTGAAAATATTTTAAATATTAAGCTACCTATTAGTATTTCAAACATACTTTTCTAATAAAACTTCCATAACCATCTTACAAATAAGCAGAAACATAAGTCCAAACTGGATCAGTACAAGTCTTGTTTTGTCGCTTAGAACATCTAGTTTGAAACACTTTGGATTTTTGGTTTCTCAATATTTTTGGGGGGTTCATTGATTTTCTTTTGTAGTGACGAGGCAAAGTGATTGCAATGCAATAAAAATTAACCACGATTGCAGGCAAAGTTTCCCTCGCTTGCAGAATTGGAACCATAAATTAGGTCTGAACTTGAAACTCAAAGATGATATGACCTCTGAAAATAAAACATGCGCGTAATTTAAACACAATTCTCATAAAAATCCAAAAAAGTCTGAACTGGATCAGTGCAAGTCTTCGCTCAGAACATCAAGCTATACAATATGGGGGTCGACCCAAATGGAATGGAACCTCTGCATTACATTTAAAGATTATATATTATACCACACCACAGAAGCCATCATTATACGCAAGAAGCAGAAAGTTAAAATCCAAAGCAGAGTTATAGATTATAATATGATCGATCTTCCAATTTCAAATACAAATATCTTCCATTGGTTGTCATGGGCCTGAATGTCTTCTAATTTCAATTATAACATGTCTTTAAAAGTCGGCAGAAATCAGGATTTCGAAAATTCAGCTCATAAAATGTTCTTACAAAGTAATAAAGGTTAATAATGCAATGTAGCAATAAACAAAATATCATGAAAGTTAACTAAAATAAACAATACCTATTTACAAAATAAACAGTTAGCCTAATTCAAAAAATAGGGCGACCAAATCGATTTTAAAATTTATGGACGGTATCTAAATCAACTAAATCCACCAAAAAGTTACAGACACGTTTGGCGAGTCGGTAAATCACGAGATAGCGTGGAGAAAGTCAAAGTACCACCACAGTATATAAACTAGTGTGACCACATTATTCTAGTTTCGGTGGGAGTGACATATGCGGCAATAAAATTGTGATAAACTCATCTTGATATCAGTCCAATCTAGAGATTGATGGCACAGGAAATTAAGTTATTGATATTGAGTAATGTCTCGCTCTTCTGTAAGTTTATAGGCGTATTAGTTTCCCTATTAAGTTTAAGGTGAAAAATTGTTATGGTTCATAGCTGTCACAGACGGTAGTGATAGTGTGGTGCTATACCAAATGTGGGTATTAGTTAATAAAGAATTTAAATTGTTTTGTGGAAGAAAATGAAAGTCTTTTATTTGAAAGAAAGGTGTTGAAAGCCTATTTTAAAGCTTATTAATCGATGTAGTCAAAACTATAATAGGTGTTTCCCTTCAGAATCGTATTAAAAAATAAGAGTTTAGCATTACAACCAATGTGATTGACACCATGTTCGATTAAGTAAGATGGCAGAACCTTTAGGTTAGAAAGGTTTTGCACTGGCGATTAAGTACCTACCGTAAAACTTAGTACATATAAGTACTTAGATATAAGGTACAGGTTGTCTATTTTTATATCATCAATGTATGGATCTAATTTTCGTCATCATCATCATCATCAGGGAACGAACGTCCACTGTTAGAGATATCTTAGATTTTTATCTGAATTTTTGCACCTTTCGCTGTATTGTCCTCCTAAATCACATCGATGTAGATATAGATTCTGAGTACATATTTTTCGAAAAAAATGTGTAATAACGGAGTAAGAATGGTGTCTCTATCCCATCTAATCCCACGAATGTCGTAAAATATGAATAATGAAAATTTCAGATATGACCTCTACGAATCATCATAATCATAACAGCCCATTAATGTCCCACTGGAGGGACGGGCCTACTCTCGTGACGGAAGGATACTTGGCCAACTCATACCGCGCTGGCCAAACGGATTGGTATAGAGTTTAATTTCAATTTTTCCTTCTTTTTATTTCGTAAAGATAATATTTACAGTTAGTCCCTTAGTCGGTTTTTACGACACCTATGGGTTGAGATGGGGTGGTGACAGATTGTATTCTTACACCGTCACCACACAAAGTTACTTAAGGAGGCGTATTTAAAACCTGAAGCAGGAATTACAATTGTTTCCCAATCTGTTTCAAAGAAGGTAAATTTGTTAATCTCTAAGATTTTAAGCTAAAAGTCTTCACAATACATTACAACATGGAGTCATTACTTATAGATAAATTAATTTTATATCTGTTGTGAGTCGTGCCTTCGCTCTGCCCCCGGGCGTCGGCGGCGTGAGAACACAGCTCGTGCTCGCCAATCGTACTCGTACGTGCGAGACACGTGTCGTGAAGAACTGGATTATGCTTTAACTATTTAGTATGTAGAAGGAAGTATTCGATAAACAAAGAACACTGTTAGAAGGAATTTTCCCATGTTTGGTCGTTGAGCAAGACAGCTTGACCTTTTTTAGACGTTAGTTGAAATTTAACTGTAGCTAACTAAATTATATATTTTAGATTAATTTTTACATGCAGGTTATTCTTCCCGTAACCCACTGTTAAAACCAAAGGAGTTTTGTGTCATCACTATTTACACTTGACCTGGCGTCAGAATACATTTTAAGTAAGTCCCAAAACTAACTTTAAAATGGTTATTCTAAGTGATGAAAATAGTGGAAAAGTCTTTCCTTGCTTACCAACTTGATAGGTTTGACCAACAGAGTAAGCCTTATGCTTAAAGTTGATAATGTAGGTACAGTCAGAATATTCAATGGTCCGCCACCTTAAGGCCTATTTTCGTGTGCTTATGCAGTTTCAAGAGTTTTTGGCTTCACTAACGAATGAAAAAGAAAACTGACGAAAGTTTTTTTACTCCCATTGTACGTATCTAACTAAGGATGTATTCTTTATATTGAAGTATATTTAATAGCTCAAAAGCTTCACAACAGCACAAAAGTGCTATTACAAATCCTGAACTAAAACTCGTCAATAACAAATCTGTAGTCATAACTTTCATAAGATTTTAGACACTTCCTATTTCAAGCTATATCAGGCATGTAATAGTCATCATACTTCACAGATAGTCCAAAATTATCCGCTTAATCATAACGAGCCCGCTATTATAGCCCACGTTGTGTTATGGTCCTCTATGTTTGAAGGCATGGTGTTAAGAGCAGTTTATGAGGCGTAAGTTTTACGCTAAAGCGTTTTGTTTTGCCATCGATTTATTTGTGTGAATTGCAAAAAAACTCTTCTGTTGTAGGTAATTTTATCATAACAGCCCATTAATGTCCCACTGTAGGGACGGGCCTTCTACCATGACGGAGGGATACCTGGCCTACTAATACCACGCTGGCCCGACGAATTGGTAAAGGGTTTAATTTCAAGTTTTCCTTCTTTTTATTTCGTAAAGATAATATTCACGTATAGTCCCTTAGTCGGTTTTTACGACACCCATGGGATGAGGTGGGGTGGAATATTGGTGAGACTGGATTGTATTTGCGTTTTTATCATCTGATTTTATTAAGTACAGTCACGAGCAATAATATGTACACATTGTCAAATTTTCTAAACTATCTGCACGTTTATCTAGACATTAGAATACCAAAATTATTTCGTAATTTAGAAGAGGTTCCGTACAGTTTTAAACTAATCTTCGAATATTTAATTTTGGATTGGCAGAACTTTAGATAACTGATTTACAAAATGTACACGTGTACATATTATTGCTCGTGACTGTACATATTTAATTTCCCCCGTATAAATTTATACATATTTGTTAAATTATTTTATTAGTTCAGTTAATTTAACAAAGCAGATAGTATAAACCTAAGAGGTTTCGAAATTAAACAAAGGAGAGCATGTCCGATAAAAATCTGTGTCTTCATGAACTTGAAATTTGCTTTTGTTGCATCATCTTTAGTCCGATATTGTCAAGGCCAAATAAGTTTCCGTTTGCTGTTTACTTGTACAATGTGTATTAGAAGGTTTGTTTTTTTTTTATCATAACAGCCCGTTAATGTCCCACTGCAGGGACCCCGTGACGGACGGGTACTTGGCCTCCTAACCACGCTGGCCAAACGGATTGGTATAGGGTTTAATTTCCTTCTTTTTATTTCGTAAAGGTAATATAGACGGATAGTCCCTTAGTCGGTTTTTACGACACCCATGGGATGAGATGGGGCCGTGTCACACTGTATTCTTACTCCGTCACGACACGGAGAAGTTTGAGAGAGTGTTTTTTTATGCATTTCAAATCGCTAGTACACAAGACCAACCATAGGCTATACAACGCGTGCGTGATCGTTGACGCGCCCACTCTCCGCACGCGCGCTATAGTACCATTTGTATTACGATGCCAATGTACGTAAATTGTCGTCGATTCAACAATGGGACGTAGTTATGGGATATTGATAATAATCCGTGTGGTGACGGAGTAAGAATACAATATGTCACCACCCCATCTCATCCCATGGGTGTCGTAAATACCGACTAAGGGACTACCGTGAAAATTATCTTAACGAAATAAAAAAGAAGGAAAACTTGAAATTAAATCCTATACCAATCCGTCTGGTCTGGCCAGAGAGGTATTAGTAGGCAAGTATCCCTCCGTCATGGCAGGAAGCCCGTTCTTGCAGTGGGACATTAATGAGCGGTTATGATTGATAATAATGTCATGTTTAAAGTTAGGCTAAAACATAAAGAGATTTGAAAAGTTTTATGTTCAAAAGGCATCTCTCTTTTCTGAATCATGAGCGCCCTAGTGCTGGACATAGGACCAAGTTCATGCTACTCTTTCCGGTCCTCCTCTCACCCAATTCTATCCGACCTCCATCAGGTCGTTATCATCAAACATAGTCGTATACGTTCTCCGACTGCAATAGGCATCCTTCGAAAAACAAATGTAAACTTTTCTACTACCATCACGCTGGCCAGACGGCTTTTGTTGACAGCCGCATATACGACCGCTGACTCGACGACCAGGTTAAACGTAACGCATAGATCCCGTTTGAAAGCGTAACTTGATTCCTTCTCACGGCTCTACTGTGTCAACGTGGTTATAAGACATAATAATTTTGAGTAGATTTTCAGTCAATTTGTGTCAACATCAAATCACAGAATGTAATGTCCCTGTTTTAAAGAATAAGCGATGGACAGATCTTGAGAGAGGGAGCAATTTCCGTCCAGAGAAACTAGGAAATTTAAAAACAACATCGATATATTGTATTGCTATAGGTTTTTGTGTCTAATTATTTTATATTTTATTGAGGTAATTATTATAATAATTTAAAAGAACTTAGTATTACTTATTATTTATTAGCAAATCATACTTCTTCTACTATTATTACTAATCGATCATAAAACCGCTCGTTTTATAGTACAATTTGCCAAACAAATGGTTATCTAAATAATAAAAAAGAAAAAAATCTTTCATCATAATATAAAGAAAGTAAACAATCGTAAAACGTATCTTAAAACGTCCCATCATATTATTCAACTGATATCTTAACACTTATCCTCAAATCAGTAATAGTAACATAAAGATAAACTAAACACGCATTTCTAATCTTTAAGATACGATTTAAACATTAGTTAGTTAAAACACATTTAAATGTTCATACTAAAAGAGACGTTCATTGCTAGTGTTTCATGTTGATGTTTAGAATAGTAAAGGGAATCGTATTTATTGTTAAGATGTTTCATCAAAGACATTTGAATTATCTTATTGTAATTGCTAAATTATATCTCACGTTCACATGTGACTGTAATGACCATTAGTTTTTGATATAGATGCTCATATAACTTTCTTAACAAGCATAATAATCCACTGAGAAAAGGGCCTTTGTTATTGACAAAGGATAACGTGGTCAATTAAGATAACGGGTTTTATGACACCCTGGATCAATCCCTGCAAAAAAGCCGATAAAGTAGAATGGAGTTATTTTTACCAACGTGCTAGTTTTTAAGAAGCAGGCTCTCAATTCGTTTTTATTTTTAAAATTTTCTTACTTGATATCTCAGTTACTTCTTGACCAATTTAAAAAGAAGGTAATATTTATTTCATTTTAAGAAAATGACAACACCAATTTTAACAAAACAAAATTGCATAAAACATTCGTTATCAATGATCTATAAATAATCCTTACACATTCACACAACGTCATCTAGTCCCAAACTAAGCAGAGCTTGAACTATGGGTACTAGACAACTTTTTTTTTGTTTTTTGTAAATACATACATTTCTATGTATAGTATGTACGTATTTACATATTGTTTTGGTTTGCAAACAATCATGTTCATACACACAAAGATCTGCATTGAGCGGGAATCGAACCCGAGACCTCTGCGTAGCAGTCATGTTATATAACCACTACGCCACAGAGGTCGTAAAATCTAGTCTTTTAAATCAGAAAATGCTATCATTTATTATTTTCAGGCTTATGTATGAACTATACACACTACATAGATGATTAGAAGCTCCGAATCACGGAGCTAGAACAAATTCGACAGTATTTGATTGAACTACTTAACTAGAAAGAAATAACACACAAAATTCTCTGCAATAAATGGTGATAAAACAGTAATAATAGGCATCCTACATCCAAAGTAATAAACAATCTGCTCAACACGCCGTACTAACTAGCTGTGACTGAAATGGCTTCTCGCTTGTGTTAGATAATATTCTTGTTTCAGAATTAATATTTTATTTAGTTTTGCGTTCGTGACTTCGCAATCTGTGTCTTTATTTTGTTACAGAGAGTTGTTGCATGGTTTGTTTGTTTGTGTGATATCATCTTTTACATTCAAACGAATGGAGAAATAGTAGTTCATGTGATTAACATTGAAATAGTGTGTTGTTATTCATTGATCTTTATTTGTTCACTGGTCTTTTTAGAATTGTGTTTTGTTTTCGTGTTTTATTAGTCTAGTTGTGTTATGTTAGTGGGTTTTGCTACTTTTATTTGCATATAAGTCATCGTCATCATAACAGCCCGTTAATGTCCCACTGCACGGACGGGCCTCCTCCAGTGACGGAGGGATACTTGGCCTACTAACACCACGTAGGCCAGACAGATTGGTATAGGGTTTAATTTCAAGTTTTCCTTCTTTCTATGTAAAGGCAATATTCACAGATAGTCCCTTAGTCGGTTTTTACGACACCCATGGGATGAGATGGGGTGGTGACATATTGTATTCTTACTCCGTCACCACACGGATTGCACTTGAGTAATTGGCAAAATGTTCACGAGCTGCTCATCAAGCTTAGTAGAGGGACAAGATTATGACATTAGTAGTATCACCCTTACAACCTGTTGGACTTAAGACCAAGAGAAGAAAGTTACCAACCACTCTCACTCTCTCCTTTATTTGGATTTTTTTATATTTTGTAACATACCTATTACAAACAAGCTTTTACCAACAAAATAAAACACATGTTTCTGTTACTAACCATGATTAAATCCAAACATCTATTATCTCTCTCTAACAACCTATTGTTAAATGAGAGGGAAGAATAAACATCAATACAAATTACTTGTTCCAGGTATTCCAAATGTTAAAACCGGTTGTGTGCAATAATTTAAGCGTTGGGGGTCAGGGGTCGAGACTGGAGTCGAAACCCGGGCCCTTATCCAACTATACTGTTGTATAAAGTGCATCGAACAAACTAAATCTTGTTAAGGCTTGTAAATATTGTTCAAGATTAGAATTTGGGTTGGGAAGCCTTCAATGTTAACAGTTAATGTTAACTTAATTATTACAGTTACCGAGTTTTAGGTGGTGACAGAGTAAGCATAGATTTCGCCGTAAAATCTTTACGAAAAGGAAAGTTAACATAAAACCCTATACCAAATCATAAAACTCAAAGGTGACAGTGATCTATCAACTCACAGCCCAAACCGCAGGAGGAGAGATCTGGCTGAAATTTGACATGCAGGTAGATGTTATAACGTAAGCATCCGCTAAGAAATGATTTTGATAAATTTTACCCCTAAAGGGATAAAATAGGGGATGAAAGTTTGTATGAAACTTTGTCACTTTTAAACTGAGACTAAGCATGCATATAGCTACTATATATTATTTCTAATAATACTTCTTAACGCGAGCGAAGCCCCAGGAAAAAGCTAGTCGTGATATAATGGCAAAATAAGAAGGTTTCTTACTTTTTTAAATTTATAAGAAAGAAAGAAAGAATCAAATTTATTTCAGCACACAAACACATTACATGTTACATAACATTTTGTACACATTAAGAAAATAAGAAAAAGAATTTAAAAGATACATCTAATTATAACAGAACTATGATATAGTGAATGTGCTAAAAAGTGGATGTACCATTTATTCAACAAATTGTCCTTCATAGATTGTTAGTCCACGAATAAAATCGTAATTTCAGTCACTTAGGCACTCGATAAACTTAAAACAAAAGGATTATTTCTTAAACACTAAAGATTTAACTCTTAAACGTCGATTCCGTGAATCAGTACTTAAACATTTTTACTGAGTAAATGTGACCCGAAGTCGACACGGCTATAATGTTTTATAGTCTTGCAGTGTTTTATGATTGTCACATTTAATTATTTCATTGCTGGTAATTAAACTTTGGTAGAAAGCGATTTTTTATGTTTTACAGCTGCATTTAAGTAAATAAATGCTTGGATCACTGCATTTTTTTACCTCACACGACTTTTAGATTAGTGATGTCTCTTGATCAATTTGTTTTTTATCGATTACTTCAAACAAAAATCAATACTTCAAAACTAGCCTATTGCAGTCCACTGCTAGACATAGGCCTCTCCCAACATGCACTACAGAACATGGTCCTGTGCCTTCGGCATCCAGTCCGACCCAGAGACCTTTTTGAGGTCGTCGGTCCACAAGCGCTAATCAAGAGTAAATTTTTCCGTATTTTCCTTCGTACTCCACAACGTTTTAAGATGCAAATAGGAAATCAAGCTCAATCAAGGAATCAAATAGCCTATTGCAGTCCACTCCACTCTGGACATAGACCTCTCACAACACGCGCTACAGAACACGGTCCTGAATCTTCCAAAGCAAACTCATATAAGCGAAAATGGTCAATGAAAATAATCCTCACACATTTTCACAACGTCATCTAGTCCCAAAGAGCTAAAACTAATAACTAACAATAACTTGGTAAACATAGTTGTTGCTTGTTTGTAAAAGTCTGTCTTTGGAGTGTAAGCACAGGCCTATTAAATTGGAAATTACTAATAGCGGCCAATTTATATGGTGGTATTTAAGCACATCCGATAGTTCGTCTGTTTATAGCTGTAATATTTCTATTGTTTGTTAAGGATATAGATAATTATTTGTTAAATAAATATTTTCTAATCGATTAAGAAAACTAAGAAATTAAATACAATTTACATTTTATCGATAATGAGGCAACGTTAGAACAACACAAATAATTCTTTTAAATCGCCCATAAAATGTATGGTCCGTAAATTTGACAGAAGCACGGGTTTCGATATCAATGGGATTTTATTTATTGAGATTTTTATTGTAATTTGTAACTCTGAAATTCGACATTGGTTTTTAATTTAAATGACATCACTATAATCTCCAGTTCGCAAATTTATTAGTATGAGCATTAAAAATAAATAATTTGGCTTTAAATAATTTAAAAGGTAATTTTAATTATTATTGGCAGAGATAACACTAATTGGCGGTGTTTAGTGATAATTTGCATGAAGAAAACAATAAAAAATAATATTTTACAGTACTTATAAGTATCGTTTCGTATCCTGTTTGTTCATCCAATTAAATAAATAAAAGGTTATACCTACCGAAAAAACAATTGTTAGATGAATAAAATTAAAAAAAAATTAAGTAAAAAGCCTTTTTAAAGTGTTATTGTTTTAGTTTTCATGCTCTTCATGAAAACTAAAACAATAACCCTGAAATACACTTTAAAAAAGATTTTAACTTAAATTTTTTTAAGATTAATTTTTTGAGATAATAGATTCGATCAGATTTTCTAAGGGTTTTTAAGATCACGCGATGTGATGAAGGCCTAATAAAGGTGGCAGGACATAGTCTTTTTGTTTATAGCATATTCCTAAATCAACATTTTATTATTTAAATCGTCTAGGATAATTATTTAGACGGAGTTTCAGCGCATTGTCATGCTAAACTGACTTCTTGCCCGCCTTTTTTACATGTAAAGTCACGAACTAATTTCAGGCCCTGTGGTCTGTTCATTTCAAAAGTACAGTACGAGTATAGGTACGCTTATACGTAGATAGTACATATAAATAAAATTATTTCTACGCAATATTGAGCATATAAACGCATCGTATTAAATAACTACAACTTACTTTTATTACAAATATTGTAATTTACACAGCTCACATATACACACACACATATACACACACACACACACACACACATATACACACACACACATATACACACACACACATACACACACACACACACACACACACATATACACACACACACACATACACTCACGCACATAGCTATACGTCTATATCTACTTTTCATACAAAAATTGTAAATTACCTGTATTAGCCGGGAGCCATGGTACCTATAACATAAGTTTAATCTTACCTTGGGTACCAGAGTTCAACACAACACTGTTACATTAAGGTAATGCCTGTACTTTTTTTGAAAAATAAATAAATATCAAATATCAAACTACCTCTCGTTAAAGTTCTTTTCACTTGGCAGACTTATTTGCCCAATTATAAAGTATAGGTTGTAAATATATCTATGTACACACAGCAACTAATCAAGCTAGACACTCATGTACCTTAATGCCTTGAAATAAGACACAATTTCAAATGAAAATGTTTAACTTGATGTGTTGCTGTGTGTACAGTCTAAAGTCGTGTAGTCAGAAGCGTAGTCTAATAATTGCAGCATTATAAAGTTCAAGTGAAACTAATCTAAGATTTATATTACATTGTTTCGCATAGATTAAAATACGATTTAGTATCCAATACGCCGCCGCGTTGGAATTGGATTTTATAGAGCTGTTGTTACCATTCCTGGTATCTAATTAAATACATTTTGACACCACAGAGCACACCACAGAGGTCGTCAATAAAAAAAAAGAGTCTAAACAGGATTCGAACCTGGGTCTCTTCAGAATACGCCTTCGACGCCTTTGACCGCTAAGTACATATTATTATATTTTCCTAACTTGAAAGATAACTGCAAGTTCAGAGGAGAACACGGGCTTTTCTTTATTGCGAGAATTAATCTGTTCTCTTAAAAGACATAATAAGATCTACCTTTTATGTCGTACGTAACAGGCATAATCAGAATAAACTGACTAAAGTTTATTTTGGAGATAGGTCCAGCCCTTATAAGAAAACGGCCAGCTTATTACTATTTTTAGATTTTAATAAGCCTCCCGTTTTCTTGTTAAGAAATGAACAGACTTTTATTTTAAGTAAACGCGCCAGTGTTGCTAACTATTCATAATTTCACTACATATAAATTAACTCAAGTAATTTAACATTACACTTTAGCTTATTACGACTGCTTACTCGTACTACACGTACGTATAATAACTTCAGCAAATCGAACTGGTAGTATCCACTTAGTTGTACATCATTAATAACACCATAGCTGTCTGCAAATGCAATTATCAGTATCCGTTTCGGTACAAATTGACACGTGTACAAATCGGTGGTATTAACTGCTCTATACGACCCCCAAGACTTCGAGTCGAGAGTTTGACTTCAAGTCTCAGAAACCGCGTTCTTGAGTCAGATAAATAACCTGGTGTGTTAATCTAATTACTTAGCACAATGTCTTATTTGTAAGTTTTTGTTGTGCAATTAAACGCGGCTTCGTTCCGCGTGTAAACAGGGCTTGAGATGGCGCATCGATTTGTTACGAAAGAGATGCAATTTCAAGGTTTTATTTATTGATTTGTGTTCAGATTGAGTTTAAAATGTTAATTAATTTTGTTTTCTTGTTTGATGTCGTCGTTTGTTGCTTTAGTGGGGCCGACTTTTCGTATTTAAAGGTTTACTTGAGTATCCTTTTTTTCTTTACAATGGTAGAGTGGTATGGCCTTTAGTATTCTTTTATAGGTTTTGGTTAGCATATAATTAGATAATTAGCCAATTCCTTGGATAAAAGCAACTCTATATAAAAAAAAAACAAACCCAAAATTCAGTCACATATTTCTAAATTGATATACTCCCACAACACTGAATAATAATACGATTGTGAAAACATTCATAGCCGTTTACAAAACGGCCCGTATTATTACTTACAATTTTTTTTAAACTTAATAATCTATCTATTCTAAACCATAAAATAGTCGATATTAATCGTTATAAAAATAGAATTAAGTAAATAAAAAAAACAAACACTTGGCTCAAGCTGCGCGTGCAATTACAGCGTAGCAACAATTAAGTCGATGACCACGCGTCATTTGATCAAAACATGTCGAGTAGACATTTGAATGGTTCCGTAATAGACATAGACTCGGTAAACATACCTATGGAGACAGGTAAAAAATGAATGAAAAAGTTTTGATGGTTCTGTAGAGATCAGTAGATGTTGATTAAAATCTTTTGAAATTGTTGTCCAAATTAAGGCGACATAATCATTGTCATGAGCCTTTTAATAAAGAAAAAAAAATCTTTTGATTGTTTTTTTTTTTAAAGTGTTTTGTCATTACGTAAGCAAATATACCTATGCTATTTTCCTTCACGTCTGCTTAGTTCGTATGGTAATATACTAATAATATCAATGTACCATCTCACTTAGGCAAGGTGGTAGCATATCAGTTGCTAGTGTATAGGTAGGTTCCTCTTTTGTTGGGATGGAGAAAATTTTTATTGACTCAAATTTCAATTTTTTTTTAATTTCAAAATTCTTTATTTCATAAAATTTATTACAAATTGTTTGAAATCGTCGATTACTTCAATTTGAAGCTACAATTAAAATCATAGATCGACACAGACAAACGCATTAAAAAACCCGCGTTGTATTGTCCAATGTAAATTAGAGGAGAAAAATAAAACCAATCTACTACTCAAATGTACTTGTCTGTCTGTGTTGATCTATAAATTCCAGTTTCCAAATGCATAGAGCCAATGAGAAGAAACCTGGGGGAAGAAACTATGAATCTTCGTCAATTAATTCTCCGTCACTGCCTCTATCTCTATTGTCACAAGGAGTAAGTACATTGTTTTGTTTTATACTTGTGGATATCCGGGCTTTATTGGGGGTTGTCAATATCATGGGCATGTCAAACTATAGTGGTGGCTTCAGATAAGTCTTCGGAATGTTAAGGCAGGACTAAAGGACATAGCATTATTATTATTTTGTTATATAAATACTGAACCCAGTGTTCTATACCTTTTCAATATTGGCTATATTTGCTCAATCGAGTAATTGTCTTAATGATAAACTTGCTCAGTGCTTACACAGTTTCCATTAAACAGGTAAGCGTGATTGCACAATGTAATAATTTACAACATTCCATTTTAGTTCTAATAGAATGAATTTGGTAAAACATGCGAAAACTATTCATAAATGTTAAGGATTAAGGTTCAAATTTCGTTTGATTGTGATTTTTGAGTTGTTTTAATGTAATTACCACTACTTAGGTTGGTAATAATAATTGAAGAAGTAATTTATTTGTAGCATTGTACAACTGTCTCCGTGTGGTGACGGAGTAAGAATACAATATGTCACCACTCCATCTCAGCCCATGGGTGTCGTAAAAACCGACTAAGGGACTTACTGTAAATACGAGTATTATCTTTACGAAGTAAAAAGAAGGAAAACTTGAAATAAAACCCTAAACGAATCCGTCTGGCCAGCGTTGTATTAGTCAACGACCAAATATCCCTCCGTCACGGGAGGAGGCCCGTCCCTGCAGTGGGACATTAATGGGCTGTTTTGATGTACAAGTATTTTCTTTGTATCATTGTAAAACTGCGGGCTCAAAAAGCCCAAGCCATTGGCTGACAAATTAGTAATTGAGGCTTTTAACATATTTAATCAATATTTTCTACACTTTTTCCATTAACAAGACAACTTGACAAACATTATCCATAAGTGACGTCAAAGGATTACGTGATTTAATGGCGAAATGCTTCTTGCGGAAGGAACGACCTAACATATTTGTGCAGATAGATTCTACAACATAATGGACAAAGCAATATGGAGGAGTATTTGATTCAAAGTATGTCTTGAATGTCCTAAAGATATTGTATCATAACAGCCCATTAACATCCCACTGCAGGGACGGGCCTCCTCCCGTGACGGAGGGATACTTGGCCTACTAAACCACGCTGGTTAGTCGTATTAGTATAGGGTTTAATTTCAAGTTTTCCTTCTTTTTTATTTCGTAAAGATAATATTCACGTTGGTCGGTTTTTACGACACCCATGGGATGAGATGGGGTGGTGACATATTGTATACTCAATCCGTCACCACACGGATTGGATATGGAAATATGGTATATTTAATAAAATTATCTTATTCAACTTACGACTTTCATAGAACCTGGTAATGACCGTGGCAATACATATAAATACCTTATAATGATATTTATAGCCTTAACTGACCTTGCACCGTAAAAAATAAAGGTGCAGTACATTATGAAGTATTATAAAAATACTTTTGTTAATATTAATTACGAACACATCATATTGATTTATTATCATTTGATATCACAATGGTATCGACTGCAATGAAGGGTAAGGATAGACGTACACTAAATAGCTGACCAAATAGGTTGCATATTGGAGAAGGCCAAATAAGATCACTCGTAACCGACGCGCATGTATGACTCGTTTAATGAATGTGGACGATGCCGAATCTGTTTGCAAGGATCGTGACAAGTGGCGTTCTGTCGTCTCTGCCTACCCCGGCCGGGATAAGGCGAGAGTTTATGTATGTATGTAAAGCTGTAGGTACCTGTTCACGGTTTGTGAGTGCAGTGCTCAAGTTTGAGTTATAAATTAATGATGGCGGTAGATGAAAGAACAGATGTTTGTGCGATTCACATAATGATTCTTTCTAACCAATTAATTAACTAAATTCCGAAATATTTGATCTTCGTTGTTCATAGTGTTCACTACAATTCATTTACTCGCACGCACGTATTACGAACTGCAGATCGTGATCGGTAGTGCGTAAATAAATTTTTACGACGTAACTGAACACTAAAATGGCGGTCAAAGGAATTTGTTTAAAATATTTGAGTTATTATAATCATCATCATCATAATAATATCAGTCAGAAGAAGTCCACCAGTGGACGCACTTTCTCCGACTGTTTGTATCGCGCGCGCGCAAGTACATTTAAACTATATTTATTTTGTATTTATTTTAAACAATAACGTACTTCATTAAAAGAAGGACACAAAATACTTTAATTTTTGATTCCATACGATAAAACGTTTTGAGACAGTAAAGATACGAAGCAACCGACTAGCAACTCAGTGTGAGCTTACCTTTAACCGCATTTAACCCAAGATATTATTAATGGCGTTATTCAAATTCCATTATTAGATTAACAGTGGGAGCCATACTGTGTTTGGAATGCAAAATATATAAACTCCTTGTGTTTATAAACTGAATACAATATTTTGAATGAATGCTTAACTAAAACACGGAAAATATTTTATAGTTTCATTCTAATAAATTTTATTATTACACGAACATTTAAAGTATTTAATGTTTTAATATAAGTATTAATACACGAATATTTAAAGTATTTAATATAAGTGTAAGATTTGTCGCCTCGTGTCCAAGAAGCCTCTTTGGCTTCACAAACTGTATTCGGTTGTAAAAGAGTGATGCACGTGTAAATGTAAATAAAATAAGGCAATATTTGACATTAAAATAAATCTATTATTATAATATTATAAAGAGGTAAAGTTTGTGTGTTTGTTTGTTTGTGACGTTGTAGAGGGTAATCTCTGGATCTAATGAACCGATTTTAAAAATATTTCTGTGTTGAATAGTCTATTTATCGGGGAGTGTCATGTTCATATAGTATCACGCTATAACTAATAGAAGTGGAGCAGTAATGAAATGTGTTTAGAAAAAGGACGCGTTTTTTCGCCGCCCAACGAAGTGGGCACGGGTCAGCTAGCATTTTATAAGGTTAGGAAATACCTACTAAAAGTCCCTAAAATTCTTTTACACATTTGCTCAGTATTTAACTTTGAAAGCATTCTGATGTTAAGAACATACGTAATATTTTAGACCCTACATTAAAAAGTAAACTTTGTAACAAAAACCTTTAGTGCATATACCGGCCATTCCAGGCGTCATTGTCGCAATTATAATAAAAACAAATAGCCCATATATCATACAAACATAACACTTAATGTTACACAGTTGGTATAATAATATATTTAATAAACAAGGACAATAAACTTTACCGCTACTGGCCCATAAAACATTTTAACTTAAAATGATGTACGGTTTTGTGTGGTCAAAATATTCTGTTAATTTTTTATATTAAGTGTTGCCTTCAATGCTTCCACCTCATATGGTGATATCATGACTTAAACCAATAAAGTTGAAATATTATATGATCGTGAGATGCATGCATGATTTGAACAAGAATAGCTACACGCAACCAATATTATTTGTATGATAGGTAAAGATTTAGTTAAGATAATAATTTCAATTTTATACAATTTACTAAATGATTCGTAAGTCTTCGCCTGGCTGAGAAAAGGAATAATAATAATAAATAAATATTCCGCTCACATTTACACAACACCATCTAGTCTCTCTATGGGTATTAGACAACGGATAAACATACTTAAATACTTCTTTTTTGGATTGCACGAAAGTTAAATAAAATACTTCAGTTTTTAAAATTACAAGTTTCATTTTGTAGTTTTTCCTTTTGTGTAATTGAAAGTGAGTACAGTATTAGTTGTATTATTCATCATAATATACTCGTATAGTTTAAAATATATTAAGAAGACACAATATCCTATTAAAAGAGATTACAAATTGACATACCTTTGTTGATTCTAAAGAACGACGTTGCAGTGATGATTTGATTCCCAAAACTAAATCCACAGTCTAAGTCGACAGTAATCATGTTACTACAATATTAAAACCGGGCTTACGGTCAACGCATTTCGATATCAGGGACACGATCGCTGGCGTTCCATTTGTCAGATGACTCGGCATTGTCGTTGACGTGACGCTCTCAAAATGCAAATTTTCAAAAAACCGAACAATATAAATCTCGAGCGGACGATCTCGATTCAGTATCGTCTTGTCCCACCAAGCAATTGAATTCAGTCGATCACTAATCGATGTCTTGTCCGTGATAGGCTCGGTCGGGGTCCACGGCAGCAGGGTGCCGACTTACCACACAATCCATCGTTAACTTCTTTCTTTCTTTCATTATCGTCATCACTTACAATATCAACCCTACACCCATCTCTTTTAAAGTTCATAATATTTAATTCATTATTAAATATTGTATCTTTTTGTAAGTATATTTCAACCGCATCTTCGTCAGCACATGCCGTATCGTCATCGCCAATAACGACTGTATGAGTTATAAATATAATATAAATTACTTTGTATGATATGAGCTTTTGTTTCGTTTTGATACTGAGTATAGAATTTAACCTCATTACCTATCTTAATAAAGGATTTGCCCTTTCGCGCCGGCTAATCACAAATGAGCATGTAAAGTCTGTAAATTATGTTGCATTGAGTTCATATTACTGTTTTTTACTTATTGAACCGTAGGTTGCTTATTCATAATTAGCCCCCCTCGAAGTTTATTACTTCTGTAAGAGTAAATGAATGTGTGCAGTTCTTGATTTGAATGGTTTGTTACCTTTTGAGCGTTATATCTATCAAGATTTTCTTTGTTGCATTTGACGTTCCGTTTAAAAGGGTCGATATTACATTGGAATTGAAGTGTATTCGAAAGGTATGAATACATTCAGATCAACAGGTGGATGTTATATACGCCGACTTTAGCAAGGCTTTTGACAAAGTACCTATTAAATATCTATGTCATAAACTTGCAGCTTATGGTTTATGTAATTCGTTTCTCGACTGGGTGGGCTCATATTTGACGGAGAGGTCATTCTATGTTGTCCTTAACGGCCACCAATCTGAATACAGAAGGATTACATCTGGCGTTCCTCAGGGCTCACACCTTGGACCTTTATTGTTCAATTTCTTCGTTAATGATCTGCCGGAACGTTTTCGTTATTCCAAGACTTTCATGTATGCGGATGATTTAAAGTTTTTGAGAGTAATAAAATCTGCTCAAGATTCGTTGCTTCTACAGGAGGACATAGATGCGTTGGTCGTATGGTGTAATAAGAATGATCTGTGTTTGAATAAGAAGAAGTGCTTTCATGTAACATTTACGAGGAAGACCAAAATTACTCATCATAATTATAATATTGATCAAACGGAAATTCAAAAATTGAATATAATTAAAGATTTGGGCGTTCTGTTCGATAGTAAGATGACCTTTGTGCCTCATCTTGAGTGTATTACTAAAAGAGCATCAAGGACTTTAGGCCTCGTGGTAAGAACCTGCAAAGATTTTTATCAGCGTAACGTCAAGTTTTCCCTCTATAATTCCCTTGTCAGAAGTACTTTAGAGTACTGCAGTCCTGTTTGGAGGCCACATTACGCGGTACAATGTCTACGCTTGGAGCGGGTCCAAAAAAGATTTTTGTGGCATGTTTCCTTTTCTGAGTACAGAACAAAAAAGGAGAGGTCGTATTTAGCAAGGCTTAAGTATTACAAAATTGATTCACTTGAAAATCGAAGATATACATTAGACGCCGTAATGCTTTTCAAAATCCTTCGCAACAAAATTGATTGTCCACAGTTACTTAAACTTTTTCGCTTTACCGCGCCTGCACGACTACCTCGATACCGGATAACGCCACTGTCTTTGCCACTTAGGTCTACTGTGCTGGGTTCTAACTCACCTGTACCTAGACTTAGTAGGACTTTAAACAGTCTCAGTGATCTTGTTGATATACACCATGATACACTGTTGTCTTTCCGCCAAAGTATACGTGACCATTTAAAAGGACAGTTGTAGTTTTTAACAAGGCAGAAATGATGTAATGTTAAGCAATGTTTTGTATTAATTTGGTTTATGCATGTCACTTAATTAGTTTTGGTTTATATTAGGAGAAATGTAATTATTTCACAGTTATCTTTGTTAATATTATTATGAGTATAGTTGTAAACACTTAATGCATGCGGTGTTCGCCTATAAGTAGTTATTACACTTACAATGTTAAACGTAGCTAATTAAGGAAGAACTGTTTTAGTGTAAATAGCTGTTGGTGAACCGAATAATAAATAAATAAATAAATAAATAAACTTATTGTTTACAAAATTATTTGACTGAATATACAACGTCATTTCGAAGTCTGACTTTTATGTATTGTACTAAAGGGATAGTGTCTATCAAATTTATAAGGCTCGGTCGGCGGGCCCTGGTTCATTTAGAATTATAGCCATCTATATTTCCTGCAGCTATATATAAAGTGTGGAAGGTTAAGCTGATGACGAGTGCAACAGTGGAGTAAAGCCGCACTCGTGGTCGCCCCCTGCCGGAACGCAACAGGGGCCAAGCTGGCCCGCCGAACTAAATCAAATAATGACTAATCGATTCTTTCTTATATTGCACAGTAGGTACACGTCAAACGTTATTCCCTTTAATTTTTAATAATTCTCTTTTTTGTTCTGTTTGCATAAATCCGAATTCGTTATAGACAATGCAATGATTGATTTGTTTTAGTAATGCTTTGGCGGTTGATGGATGTTTATTAGTTCGGTAGTCGGAGTTTTGGGAATCATTAGATGAGTACTGTGCTTTATGAAGAATAATGATCACATCACTTTCGGTACTCAACTTAATACGAGGTTTGACTGTTAGTTATTTATGATAGAGGCCGTGTGTTACTCACACTAGAGTGATGTCATATGTTGAATGCCTATCATCGTTTAAATCTTTGATAGCTATTAGAAGAATGTTATCTTCATTCTTTATAGCAGGTATTTGAGTCACGTATCTATTAAGATAATTGCTAATACTTTGGAGGTATTTACTTATTTATGTTATGGGTGGTTCAATTTGATTTCTAACTTCAATTATTGAAACTTTAGTGTCTTCAAGTTTTTATATCACGACTTCAAATCAAGGGATGAGTAAGGTTTAAGGTAAATTTTAAATTACTTGACCAATTCTAAAATCTTGCCATTGATTCAGTACTCTCTACACATGACATGAAATTGGTTCAGCCATTAAGCAAAGCCGCAAGCAAAACCAAAGTTTTTTTTGGATTTTAAAGTGTAGGTACTTTGTGTAAAGTTACATAAATAACACAGTCAATATAACTATACTTATTATGTTAAATTTACAAGTACACAGTTACATAAAACTAAAATAAACACACAAATAAAATAAACTCTTTTCTAACCACAGTATCTAAACTACGAGATTTATAAATTCCATACAATTATTTCGTGGCATGTTCTTATGTTTAAGCCTACTATGATTTTATTACACCGTTCGTTGCGCCCACGCAACAACCGACACTAGATTAACAGGTTATATTGTTTTCCTTTGATTTTTTTATTTGCTCTTAAATATTAAATGCTCAATTATTTTTATACCGTTGATAGCTATAACGATTCTATGACCGTGAATTTAGTCGCGTGGATTTTTGTTTGCGTTTAGTGTAATGTTAGCAATTACTTTATTGTTGTTCCGGTTTATAGACTATAATTTTAATTGGTTAACTTTAAACTTAGTACAGACGAGATAACTTGAAAGCATACTATTTAAATAATTAATCTCCTTATTTAGTTAGTGTTACCTTCTATTATTGCTCTTCTAAGCAAAGGCCGTGACTTCCTTCTATTTCGGTCCGTGGCCAATGTAGACCAGTGTTTCTGTGCCCTGTCTTGCTCATCTTGTCTGGCGTGTATTGTGTTTGTTGAGCATAGTCCCTATCATTTCTACCTTCTTTTTCATCTTCTATCTACACGTGGCTAATGGAGGTGGCAAGGTATGGTAAAGCCAATTACGAACTGTAGATTCAAATCCCATCCGAAGCAGTCCGCAGATTTCTACGAAAACAAATAACCAAACTTTGACATTTTGATATAAGTACTAATACTAAAATGGTAGTACCGTGTAGTATTAGTAGACCAAATTTTCCCTTTGTCATTGGAGCTGGAGCCAGCCCTTCCTTGGGGTATTCGTATGTTAATTTGTAATCGTATGTTATGACGTTTTTAACAACCTTAAACCTATGATTCATTTTAAAAGACATTTACCATTTTGCAAAGTTAGAAAGACCAGTAATTTCTCAATTGCTTCTTCGCAACAAATCACAGAGTTCTGTAATATTTATAAACAAGTGCGTTTATTTTTAAAAAGAAATACCCAATGAGATTGTCATGTATTATTATTTCCAAGAGCCTACTCAAGAATTCATGCAATGTCTGCCAAATTGATCGCAATGCAGTTAGAACAACATGGTCTCTGAATGCGATGTGTACAAATAAATTTGTTCGATAACACTGGATCAACTTATGTCACTCATCATCACCATTGGAGTTTGAACTGAATCTTTGTCTAGTTAAGGTTGAGATTTGTTTGTTGTAGTGATGTTTTAAAGATTTTTTTATATGCTAGTAGTGATGCGAATCAGTATGTTCGCAGCGAGTTTGTACGGGAGTCCAATGCAGGTGACAAATAGTCACGCCATGCTGGAAAAGGTCGGGGGCGATGCGATACGTCGATGTTTTTATTTGCTAAAGTCGATGACTTAATATTAGAGTTGTGCGTTATCGACAATTACTTAACTCTAAGTAAACAAAAGCTACATAGTAATTAACATAATGTTAGGAAAAATTAAATTTCGTTAGCACATGAAAAGTTTTATTAGTCCTACATTACTTTATAGGTAGCTTAAGGTCTAAATGCCGGTTGCGGAGTGTCGGTTTAAAAGAATCTAGACCATCAGTGGTTTATACGTATACGTACCCCATAAGGAAAATGGTGTGAATTTATGTATGCATAATACTTCACAGATTATATTTTTTCTGGTAAGTGTTCTATAATGAAAAAAAGTTACTGTTTCACAATTTTAATTAGGAAAATTACAATTCTAAATACAGAATGCGTTTTTATGCGTAGACGTAAAATTATCGATAAAATAATACAATTACGAGTATACAAACTCAACATCACTATTTTTATAGATTCATATCTCTTAAATGTATGCAGTCAGCAGCATATAATTCAGGATTACAAATTGTTTGTTTTAGGCGGAGACAGAAAATGTATTGGCACGATTTCAACTTAAAAGGGTGAAGATATATATAAAAAAGCCTCAGATGAAACATTGTGAGGAAAAAAGGTCGCGATTTAACAATGACATATTTCTTGTTTAACAAAAGGATAAATAAATATTTGGTGACAATGTTTGGACAATGTTTGTGTTGGCTGTTGGCTCTTCATTGTTTGGCATAATGGTAAATGAATAATTTGCGGTAATTATTATTGTGTGTTTTTAATCCTTTGTTAAAAGAGGATCTGTCTGTTTGTTCATATTTGTAAGAATTTTGCGCGTTCTTGTTGTATTCTTTTTTGGGTCGTGTGTCGTACTGTGTTAATGCTTCTTTTTGTTTTATATGTACAAGCGTTTGTCTTGTACGCAAATCGTACGAATAACAATGAGGCGCCTACAAATGATTGAGTATGAGGATTCTCCTCGTATCTATAAAATAAAACTGTAGAAGTAACTAAATAAATAAATAATCCTCATACATTCACACATCGCCACCTAGTCCCAATCGAACCCGAGACCTCTGCGTAGCAGCCACGTAATATACCAACTGCGCCACAGAGGTCGTCAAAAGTAGTACTGTAGAAGTCGTTAACATCTTAAACGCTAGTGTTTACACTAGAGTATTTTTTAAGTGACATGTTAAAGTAAGTGATGCTAGGTATAATCGTACTCCAAGAAAGTTGGCTTTGGCTTACGAGCTCAAGTTTGATCTTTTATAAATCGGAGAAATATTATCTTAAGTGGGATTCGACCTCGTAACCTCGCGGACGCAAGTCGCTTTGAGATCAAGACTCGCGTCCCATACGAAGATGAACCATGCCAACGAATTAAATTAAAACATTAATAAATAAAAACATTTAACAAAAATATAATTGCTAATGACAACTTCCAAATTAATTACCACTAAACTTTTTATAAAAAGTATACTTAATATTTTATTTAAGACTCTATATAACGTTAATCCACCTCTAAAACTAAAATTAAATGTTGTATATCAAGTTTAATATTCAGTATTAAGCAGACATATTGATTTGTTATTCAAAATATGATTGATCATTATTAGAATGAGACATGACATGACCACCGCGCATGGCGTCATGTCAGATAAAGAAATTATGTACTTGTTTTATAATAGTTAAGGCTACAGATGCTTCGCTGGGTTGGTGACAAAAGAGCATTATTTCATGAATAAGCAAAATCAAAATGCTCGATTTGTTAAGACAACAACATTCATAGATTTAGTAGCTATTCCTCGCACATTCACACAACGCCATCTAGTCCCAAAATAAGCAAAGCTTGTAATATGGGTATTTGTCTTGTAGATTAGTGGTTTAATGTATGACTGCAGAGGTATCTGGTTCGAATTCCGTTTAAAGAAATATATGTCCATAAACATGGTGTTTCAATTTACTTTATGCCCCGTTTTAGATCTGTAAAAATCCTCTTTACGCAAGGCTTAATGATTTTTCTACGAAAAGTTGAAATAAACGGTAAGTACATTTAGTCCTTATACATGGTAAAGGTTAATAGGTCCAATCACTATTACCCTAACTGCGTGTGGTGACGGAGCATGAATACAATATGTCGCCACCTCATCTCATCCCATGGGTGTCGTAAAAACCGACTTAGGGACTATCTGTGAATATTCAAGAATATTTGAGGATAGAAGGATAACTTGAAATTAAACCCTATACCAATCCGTCTCGTGGTATTAGTAGGCCAAGTATACCTCTGTCACGGGAAGAGGCCCGTCCCTGCAGTGGGTCATTAATGGGCTGTTATGATGATGACTATACCCTATATCAATGTCCAAATGTCAAACTTCCCTACCACAAGGAATATCTTTTAAAGTATGCCAATTACGCAATAATAATTAACATAACTACGCCTATACAGTTAACGCTTTAAACTTTCTTCAATTCAAAACACATCAAAACATCAAACCATTACATCAACATATTATTTTGTATGAATGTGCAAATGATTTGCGAGGTCAATCGAGTTCAAGCAGTCAACTTTGACCGTATACGCAAGTAATATCTCTCTTTGTGATATCTTCACGGCTCATCTTGAAATGTAAGGTGAAGATGGTGTTACTGATTAGGTTCTTTGAGGTCAAAATATTTGTTTGATTGTACAAAAAATGTGTTAGGTTTTTTTTGTTAGAAAAAACCTTATTGGTTTTTGTCCTAGTGTAGGAACGCCGAATATATTATTATCATCTTTAGATTTAGGGTACAGTCATCATCATAATAGCCCTTTAATGTCCCACTGCAGGGATGGGCCTCCTCCCGTGACGGAGGGATACTTGGCCTACGAATACCACGCTGGCTAGACGGATTGGTATCGGGCTTAATTTTAAGTTTTCCTTCTTTTTATTTCGTAAAGATAATATTTACGGTATTATTCAGTAATCTTAAACCTAACACCCTGACGACCTCTGTGGCGTAGTGGTTATATAACATGACTGCTAAGCAGAGGTCTCGGGTTCGATTCCCGCTCAATGCAAATATTTGTGTGCATGAATGTGATTCTTTGTATTGGTCTGAGTGTTTCTATGTATTATTGTATGTATTTACAAAAGGCTACTAGCTTAGGTTACTTTGGGAACAGATGGCGCTTTGTAGAGATGTCCGTGAATATTCATTTATTTTATTTATTAATTTTTAACGCTATGATTATGTTTATTATGGACATAGACACTCTGATTATGTTGGTAATTTCTAATTTTTGATTTTATCACACAAGAAGTCTGACATTGATCTTCCTATTGCCTTTCCGTGGATTTATGCCTTCTAATAAGTCTAACATTACCCCATAGCGCTCAATTATTATTGTTATATCACATAATACGTAATGTAAAACCTAACATGGTACATAGTATAAAAATACATAAAAC
Organism: Schrankia costaestrigalis; assembly: GCA_905475405.1. Taxonomy (NCBI): domain Eukaryota; kingdom Metazoa; phylum Arthropoda; class Insecta; order Lepidoptera; family Erebidae; genus Schrankia; species Schrankia costaestrigalis. The sequence continues at coordinate 6,826,346 of FR997843.1, read as the reverse complement.
AAGAAAAACACGCAACAATGAATAAGTTTATACAATTCGATTAACTAGATTGAACCATACCAAGAACTGAATGCAAGCTGATTGCATATTGTGTACCTACGTACCTACAAAACTGTCAATAATTCATATGAAAAAAAAAATAAACAAAAAAAGGTGATTCGCAGCTAATTATCTGGGTGCATTAAAACTGTTTGGAATAACAAAGTGGAATTCAAGACACGCGGGACAAGCCTAAGGCCAGACCGCTCCATATTTCACGGTGCCGCTCCAATGGTTTCGGGAACACCCGCTGAGCTCCTGAATTAAGTAAAAGCCTTCGAGCTCTTGTTTCTTGATACCTCTAGTTGGCTATTAGGATGTGTGTATAAAGAGTATTTCGTTGTTTAAAGTTTTATATTTTTTAAGGTTTACCATGTTAAATTTATTTTAGAAAAAACTGTGAATATTATTGTTTATAATTTACTACGAATGCCTTATTTGCTATAATAATATCATTATCATATCACTCAAAAGTGAGGTGACGGAGTAAGAATACAATATGTCAACATCCCATCTCATTCCATGGGTGTCGTAAAAACCGACTAAGGGACTTACTGTAAATATTATCTTTACAAAGTAAAACGAAGGAAAACTTGAAATGAAACCCAATACCAATCCATCTGGCCAGCGTAGTATAAGTAGGCCAAGTATCCCTCCGTCACGGGAGGAGGCCCGTACCTGCAGTGGGACATTAATGGACGCTGGGAACACTCAAAAGCCGATAATGCCGTACATTCAGTTCTCGATCCTGTGCCTCCGTCATCCATCCTTCTGCTGCTTTTATAATAAGGTCGTTAATGCACATTTCGTGAGAGTTAGCGGTAAATGAATAAAGAATAGACTAAATTGTTCTTGTCTTATTACATAATATTTTATTATGATAAATTTTGAAATGCATATTATAAAAAAAATGTAATGAATTTAGTTCAAAAATCATTTTTTTTTTACTTTTTTTCAAATTTCAACGTAGCTTTATATTAACATATCCTTAAGTACTACTAAGGTTTTAATAACCAGTATGCTAAGTTAGTTTAATTTAAATAACTTTACAAACACACGGCTCATTGTAAACGCGCCCTTACGCTCCTTAATAGATGTCTCGGACCAATTTAACATTTGACGTGTTTTTAATTTAGCGGCTTAGCCTGCGGCCACCGGCCCGCTCTGGCCACCTAAATAACATACATATATTACCAAAAATCATACGGCGACGCTCATTACTGGTCTCATTTGAATATTTCTGGCCTCATTTTACTTGGGATATAGTTTTTGTGAGGTAGTTATTTTGTTGATTCGAAATATCTTGTAGATAGGAATAGTAAGGTTATAGGAGTAGGTAATGGCGATGAATCTAAAAATATAGACAGTACTTGAATAAATAATACTTGTAAGGACTTTTTTCATCCGTGTGGTGACGGAGTAAAAATACAATATGTCACCACCCCATCTCATCCCATGGGTGTCGTAAAAACCGACTAAGGGACTTTTCGTGAATATTATTTAAACGAAATAAAAAGAACTGAGAACTTGAAATTAAAGGTGGTTCGTCACGGTAAAAGGTCCGTCCCTGCAGTGGGACATTAATGGGCTGTTATGATAAAACACAGTAATTTTTTCACACTATAGATGATGTGGATTAAATTCGTGCAGCGTTGACCTTTACTGCGTCTCACCTGGTAGAGCTGAGTACCAGCGTGACTTTTAATGAAATTGGCAAGTACACATGAACATGAATTAAAGTTTCTTCTTTAATCGTAGTTACATATCTAGAGACGGAATAGTCTAAACAAATCATATAATGGTGCTGAAGAAGAGCAGTCCCTGCGATTAGGTCCTAAGAGGCTAGTAAAAGCTCTCTATCTTTTGTAAATTTATGTTATGAAGTGGATATATTTGGATGAAGGCTATGTCCAGGAGTGGACATCAATTAGCAGATATGATAATCATCATAACAGACCATTAATGTGCCACTGCAGGGACGGGTCTCCTCCAGTGACGGAGGGATACTTGGCCTACTAATACTACGCTGGCCAGACGGATTGGTATAGGGTTTAATTTCAAGTTTTCCTTCTTTTTATTTCGTAAAGATAATATTCAACGATAGTCCCTTAGTCGGTTTTTACGACACCCATGAGATGAGACGAAGTGGTGACACACAGTATTCTTATTCCGTCACCACACGGAGAAGATATGGTAATGATGATATGAAATTAAAAACAGTAATTAGTAAAGAAAAAGCAAAGTTGATTATATAAACAGGGTTCTTAGTACATGACGTCCCAAGGCAAGTCTTTATGTAGATATTTGTTATACATATAAACGATCAAGTTTACGATCGGTGATCGAATCGTAACCGTGTTAAAAAACCGTTTGTTGAAATGCAAGGCTCACAAAAAATGGGTAATTTGAATGAGCTACTACGAACGATTATTTAAAAAAAGACTTTTATGGGACCTTAAAATATTAAGAATGAATAATTACCTCCTTTTGTATTCGGATATATTAAATTAAACCCATTGTTATCAATAATACTATATGATTTAATATATTCATTTGAATGCAGCAGTTTTATACCTATTTATATGCCTTACGTACCTATTTTTAATAATGAGGATATTTTTGATTATTTTTAAAATACAATTCCATTCTTAAAATAAATAAATACATATAAACATTCCTCATACATACATATTATGTATGTAATTACAAAAAAAAAACAAAAGTATTTATGTGTATTTATCAGTTGTCTAGTACCCATAATACAAGCTCAGATTAGTCTGGGACTAGATGGCGTTGTGTGAATGTGTGAGGAATGAAATATTATACATAGAAAATACCCAAACCAATGCAAACAATCATTTTCATCACCCAAAGCATTTGCATTGAGCGGGAATCGAACCCGCGAATCGAATTTAATTGCTGAATTGGTGTCGTAACGGAGTAAGAATCCCGGGTGTCTTTATCCCACTGGTAGTACGTCTGCAAGAAAAGCAATTGATTCTGGACTGCAGTAGGTAGTCTTTTTGGAAGTGACTGAGTTTCTTTGATATGAGTTGTATGTGCATTAGATTGATCATTCACTACCACTAAACGAGCTTACTTAGCTTGTATTGGAAACTGTAAACTAAATGGCAAACGGAGTTCTAAAGCTCTGAATATGTTAGGTACCTGGCTGAAATTTCTAAGTAATTACATCTTATTCTCCCAAAGTATATTTTTTTAAGTTCTTCTTTCTCTTGTCGTATGATTTTCTTTTTCAAAACAAAACATTTATTCCGGTTTCAGTTCAATATCCAGTGTGTAGACCCTATAACCATATTGATCTAATCTCCATACATCAGTCTCAAAAACCTTGACGAAACGTTAATAAAAATTCATTATAACTTCTTCGAAATATAAAACTCAGAATACCGTCGGCATTTGTTATACAAAACGCAATTTTCTCAAGTCAAAAACTCATTAATCACTTATCCAAGTGACGTTTAGAAGTAGCAAAACAAATTGTCAGTCCTTTTTAAAAGTATAAAAGCTTATTTATACGGTCAAAAAAGTTAATTAAGTTTTAATAGAATGTGAACAGGAGTGACTTTTGGTAGCCAAAAATAGGCGGGGTTGTTGTAAAATTTAATTATTTTTTTAACCTAATGGCTTTGAAACAGAGTGCCGAAGAACAAATGTAAACAGTTAGTAGTTCCTTTGAATTTGTATTTTGGAATTAATGTGGCTTATAATTTATTAAGTTGTTATTTTTTTTGGGTTTTTGAAAAACAGAAGTTTTGTTATTAATTAAAACAATCATTAATAACTTTCTATTAATTGTGGGTAAGTTAAATAAAGGTTGAGTGTATTTTTCGTGATGTTTATTCTTGAAATTTAGACGTAATAATATTCAAACGAATATGTTAACTTATAAGCAATACTTAATGACTGGCTGATTTAATTTGAAGGTACAATTAGCAATTACTGATAGTTTTTTTTATTTTTTTCACAGATTTTGTTTATATAAACTTTGAAATTAAACATAAGTAGGATATATGTGTACCTATGTTTTAATAGTAACTTTGACGAAGGTAAACTTTGCCTACTAATTCATGTTTTTTTTTTTGAGGACAAGTAGTTGGTCTCTGACGAGCGCTACTACTTTACACGGGCTGTGGTGGGACGGATGGCCCTCAACCAAAATAATTCATGTTTTGGAATGGTACTGGGTTTTATATGAAGATGTCTTCCTATTGTTTTCATAAACATGATATCTGTGAGCTTTCCTTCATCAACTACTACGACACCCATGGGATGACATAGCATCTTAACTACAAGGAACAATTTTAGATACTAGTGTTTTATTCTTTTTTTTTTCGTTTGAGTATTGACTTTATCCTGCATCCAAATAAAATTTAGAAAATACAACCTATTGTTATCACTTGTCAGTAATATTTGACAAATTAGTTTTTACATTTTCCGTAAACCTTCATAAGTCAGTCTTAAGAAAATCAATAGGATTCAAAGTGTTCCATAAGTTTGTTTACACAGGAGTTTCTTAAAACCAATAATACAATGCTTCATAAATTTCGTGCTGAAATGGTCTTATGTCGCATCAAGCCTCACTTTATGACTCCATTGAAACCTTGGCCTGATCGTTTTCACTAAATGTACTTGTATATCACAGAGAAGTATTTCGAAGTCACCTAACCTCAACTTTAATGATTTAGTTGGCATACCGCCGCAGTAAGAATTCTAACGGAGAGTTCGGAATTGTCAAAAATATTTTATGGGAGGTGCCGTGAAGAATCGATTTAGTGTCGTCCTTTTGACTATACGCGGTGTCTGGTTTTGCTTATTTCGATAATAGTTGCAATTTTTTTTTTTGTAGACGAAATACATTGATTAATATTTTTATGGTTGAGAAAAGGTTCCAATCCAATCAACGCGTAACTAAGTAGTAACAGGTACAAATTGCTGCTTTTCTAAATAAGCAGTAATTGTATTCATTCTTCAAATGCTTATATTTTGCATCCGTTTTTGTCAATCGCAAAGTTGGGTACATAGAGCAGGTATAGCTGCATTGCATTGATGCAAGAAAGGCATAAATTGTTGCAACTGATCATGATAGACAATCACGGGCAAAATGTTGTCATATTCTAGAAAAAAGAAGACTTAAGGAAGAAAGAATTTCACAATGTAGCGTAGGTAATTGTTTACTTTGGTGATCTATTTCGCCTTAATGAACACAGCAAGGAGTACAGATACGAAAATGATAGTGAAGCTTTGTTACCGGAACAGACACTTGAAGAAGTTATTTCGTTTTCGAGAAGTCCAATACTTTGCTTAAGTTTTTGTCAAACAAACAGACAAATATCTCATTATAGCGACGCAATTTTATCGATACCGCAAATGTTTTAAGTGTAACCGATCCTTATTAACCGAAACTTATAATTGGTTTATATAAATCACCATTTCATGTTACGACCATATTATTATGTGATTTACCACCAATGACACACCACTCGTATTTAAATCATCTCAATGACATTTCAGTGCAGCGATACTCTTTTGTCATTTTTTCCTTTATGAGATATTTTAATGAGTTATTTTAAGATTGAAAAATAAGTTTTTTATCTCCGCGAACGTAATCTTCATCAAAGATTTCAACGTGTATTCAAGTGTCTGTAATAAATTTATATTTATTATGATTTTGAATGATATTTTTGACTTCTGCGTAATTTGTTTAATGAAAAGTCAGATTTTTTTTCTTTATTTTATTGGTTAATTAGCAAACAATGCAAATTAACTAATATTTTATTATCTATTCGATCGGCTCCTTTAAATTGTTAAGCAAACTTTCAGCATATTGATATCTCGTATATTATTATTATGCACATAAAGATTTGCATTCGGAGGGAATCGTATCCGAGACCTTTGCATCGAAGCCATGTCGTTTAATAATATTCACGGTTCGGTTTGTATGACACCCATGGGATGAGATGGGGTGGTGACATATTGTATTCTTACTCCGTCAACACACGAAAACTTACTCTGTCACCACACGGAAACCTATGTCTATAGTTTAAAACTAAAACAAAAAAAGGTGTTTTTAAACTAAACATTCGCCTACATAATATGATAGGTACATTTTTATTTCTTATTCTATAGTACCTCTTCAACAAAACAAGCTATTATTTTTCTTATTAGTTATACACACCATTTCTGGATTCATTAAGCATTATATAGACGGACAGGTCGTTTTTCATATACATTGTTTGTGTCGATCAGTCATTAACTAGTGTTTGCTTCTCAATTTCATACTGACACGTTGAAACAAAGAAATTAATTGATCTTTGTAATGAAAGTTTATAATGAATAGAGTGGTTATTGTTTTAAAATATTTTGGTCAATAGTTATGTTTTTATTTATTAATTAAAGCTCATAGCCAAAAACAAAAGCAGTCCATCAGTGAATTGATTGATAAAAAGATAGGTTATGGATATTTAGTTAGGTTCGACGATACAGTTGTTTCTTCTGAGATTTTTTTTTAATGGATACATACAATTTGTTGTTGTGCAGCAGTGTATACTTCAAAGTGTAATTTTCGTTGTCACAGAAAGACGAACCAATTCAAAACCTATGCCAGTTTACAGTGATAGTAGGTTTATATTTCCATCCCGGAAGCTCATTTAAGTTATCACTTATTTACTCCGCCTTTAAAAGACTCAGATGCTCGCTTATAAGTTCTTTGGGAAAACTAAACCGGTAAATTCAGAAACTCTTAGGGGGTCTCTCGTAGTCTTAAATGTCAACTTGTTAAGATTCGGCAAGTAATTAACGACAAATGGGAAAAAAAAAAACTTAAATTCACATCTCTTTTGATATACCTACATGAATCAGCCCTGCTCCTGCTTTGAGACAAAAGTAAGAATAAAAAAAATACTTCATCACATAGCTACTCTGCTACATTTTCTGTTCTCCTTAAAACTTTGTGCCAGTCAATCGAACGATCATAGCTAGCTTCAGGCTATTCTCGTGACTTCTGCGACTGCCCTTCGATCCTCTATATATTATGTTTGTTTTTAATTAACTGGCATCACCCATTAGTTGTTTTGTCAATAAGTACTTTTTGTATTTGGAACGCAATAATGATGCTTTTTAGTTTGATTTCCGTATGTGTGTTATGTGTGGGTATGTTTTTATAGTTATAACGAATTTTTGATTAATGTAAGACATAAATGTTGCTGAATTTTTACATATTATAATGTTAGTAATATTATAATGTAAGATAATGTTAGTAATAAAGTTAAGGTCATTTATTTTAATCTTATTTTTAACATTTTTGCATAAAATTAGTAGAGCTGTGAGGAGAATGTAGCTTAGATACTAGTCATTTACAATTTCAAGTTTTCCTTCTTTTTTATTTCGTAAAGATAATTTTCACGGATCATTCATATTATTATTTAATTCGTTATTGGCAATATAGTAAAATGTAATAAAGTGGTTGCGATCTCATCCAATAAATGCGTTAGGATAAGGTTGCTTGTCTCTACGAGGACAAAAAAAGAAACTTTAACACTAGCAATTGGTCTGGTCAGCGTGGTAATTGTAGACCTTGCAGAGGTACATTAATAGGCTGTTACTAAGATACATAATCATTGTTGTTCTCTTTTTTGTATATTGTTTATTATATACGGTATCTTCAAATGTATATGTCGGAGCGTCATTATTATGGCCTCTTTAGGAAGCGTCAAGTAAAGCCGATACAACAATAGAGATTGTAATGTGACAGCGAACGTGACTTTAAAAAGAATATCAATTGGAATGAAAAAGAATACCGATTACACTACCCTACATGTAGGACACTACATCTTGTAGGGTACTAGGACATGTTGTTGATCTAGTGTAATCACATGTAGGCTGTTAGGACACTACATATCGGAGATTGGCGAGTCCCGACCGCCCTACATCATGTAGTGTCCTACAAGATGTTATGCACTACATGTAGGGTAGTGTAATCGGCGCTTAAGAAATATGGGTTGAGTCAATACACAGATCTCAATGCACCAAAATATACAATAAATTCTATACTTTATTTCGTAATTCATTAACCGCAAGCTTTACCTTAAGGCATAAGCGTGAGCGACACATTAATTAGCGAACATTATCTTCAGTTAGCTTCTCCAAAGATGGAGTTACCGTTCCAAGGAAGACAAATGGCTATAGTCAGTACAGTTTCTGTTGGGGCGTGGGGAATGAATTATGAGTTAGTTTCCGATGCGAAAATTGAAGCAATGTAATATTAAATAGCTTAGGTTATTTGTTAAGTTAGAATTACTGTTGTAAATACTACTATGTAGGTGAATTATTTTGATTTATAGCTAATTTAATGTTAGGTCTGCGATAGTTTTGTAAATGGTTTGGTTGTGTGTGTAGGTTTATTCTATTTTGGTGTTTAGTTCTTCCACTTTTTGTAATGGAAGGAACTAAAGTTCATGTTCTGTGTCACGATAATACCTATATACAAATATCATAGAACATCTAGGTTCTGGAAAATTATTCATGGATAGTCCACCGACTATAACCTCAACGGTAACCACTGGCTGCAAGGTTACTCCATATGCCGTGGAAATAGGTGCGAGGGGTACTCCAGCTAAATCCCTCTACAGCTTATTAAAAAGAACTAGGACTGCCGAGAACTTCAGTAAGCTCTCTACTATCACGAATGTCCAAAACGGCATTGTTAGGTTCATACCAAATTTGGATAGGTAGAGGACGGAGCATAGCAGACAGTAAAGGGGATAGCTAACGCGTTGTAGGTAAGGGGGCCTTCTTAAACCTAACATCTAGGTCGTAAGTCCCAGACGCTTTAAGCTCAACTTCACTTCGTAGCATAATTAGATTGAGTTACTTGATAATAAGTGTGTTTTTCCAATGTTTTAATAAAGCTATTGTAGACGGGACCAAATCGTGGCCAACCTATTTAAATCGATCGCCTTCCAGTGGAGGCTGACACAGCAGGGAGTACAGCCTTAATTGGGAATGCAATATGTTATTTTTTCAACTTGACGGCAAAGACGGTATTGGTATCAGTTATTATAAAGCTTAGCATGGTAAATTAAATACATACATACATAAACTCACGCCTTATCCCGTCCGGGGTAGGCAGAGACAAGAGAATGCCACTTGTCACGATTCTGGCAAACAGATTGACCACACAATTAAATACAATTGCGATTAAAGAAAAGTTAAGGTATCTTACAGTCACTTTTACATTGAGCTTTTGTAGCAATAAAGCCTATATCTGGCCTACGTAGTTTTAAAACAAATTAAACCAAACCAGCAATAGAATTGTCAGTGTGGTGACGGAGTAAGAACATAATATGTCACCATTCCATCTCATCCCAAGGGTGTCGTGAAAACCGACTAAGGGACTATTCGTGAATATTATCTTAACGAAATAAAAATAAGGAAAACTTGAAATTTAACCCTAAACCAATCCGTTTGGCCTGCGTGGTATTAGTAGGCCCAGTATCCCTCCGCCACAGGAGAAGGCCCGTGCCTGCAGTGCGACATTAATAGGCTATTATGATGATCAAAAGACTTACGGCATGGTAAAGATTGTGGAAATAAAATTAGCATAGAGGATCCGTTATGATCATTGAAAACATTTGATTTTAGATCATTACTAACCTTTACATTATTTCTTAGGTAATACACAAAATAATAATGGCCGTACACAAATATTTCTTAGCAGACAGACAAAATTATAATTGCCCTACATAAATAATTATAACAAATAAAGTGTACATTACGAGTTAAATCAAATACTCCAAGATAAAATTACATCAGTGTTAGCTTTCAACAGTCTTTAATACAATGTATACCAGAACATTAGACCAGATAACAAAACTATTTGTCTTACTACAAGTGTCGAAACATTGCCGGTGGGTTTCACGACATTAATTTTCAATAAGACTTCAACAAATTGCTACACAATTAATCAGTTCTTGTTTGACAAATGCAGACAAAATAGGCAAATTTGACGATTTGTCAGAATAGTTTACTTGACAGATTTGTGCATTAATGTTTAGTATTCAATTCAAATAAGTCTTTGTGTAATTTGTTATTTTGAATGATGGTAAATTGTTTTGCTGTTTTTGTTGTAATGAAAAGTGTAACAGTAATGTTCTTGATTTAATACAAACCTATTACAAAAATGTTTTATAGACCTATTTAAAGGTTTAAATAATTAAGAAGTTTTGGTTTAGAGCCATCCGCCCCACCACAGTCCGCGTAAAGTAGTTTATGTCCCAGAAGACAAACTACTCGTACTCAACAAAAATGTAATAATTAAGAAGTTCGAATTATAAATAAAGCATAACCTTTTATTAGCTATGGGTCTACCACATACATTTTTACTTACTTTTATTTGGGACACACCAAAATTACTGCATCGTACTTGATGAAAAGCGCAAATATAATTTAGGAATGAGTGAATTCGTTACTGTCACTTTGGCAGTCTGGTCACACAAATATGTGCCATGGATGCACACCTACTGATCTTTGAATTTGAGATAGTAGGGGTATCTATACATAGTATAAAATAAAGTCACTTTTGCTGTCCCTATGTCCCTTTGTATGCTTCAATCTTTAAAACTACGCAATGGATTTTGATGCGGCCTTTTTTAATAGATAGAATGATTCAATAGAGAGAGGTTCATATGTATAACACATGCATAATATAGTAAAGAAACCCATATAAATTTGGAGATTTCTAATTTAATTGTCTAATGAAGGTGTACTTAAACGCTGTTAAGGGACATTCTGTAGTAGGTGCCCGTGCGGAGCCGGGCCAGGTCGTTGGTTTCATATAAATGAATGGTGGTCATAACCCAGCCAGTCATAAGTTGATCAAACCCTAATCAATATGTGTAATAAATGTATGAATTTACAAATAAAATGTATTTAACTATATTTATACATTGTCTTATGTCGTTGTTTTGTCGTTGTTATTACACATGCTCTGCTTTGACTTGATGGCGTTGTATGATGTGTACCTCATTATAATTACAATGATAACCTTTTCTCTTGTAAGTATGGTCGTAAAATAACTCTATATAATATGACGTATTTTATTTGATATGGAGACGGACAAAAGCTTTGTCATATGCAATGCAACGGGCAAACTAATTGGAAACTAATTTGAAGTTTATAGCGTATTATTCCTTGAAAATTATAATAATATTCCTCATTTCCTGGTTATTTGCCAGAGTACATAGACAATAGAGTTTTTATGTGACATGTCCATATATCGATACTTTTGACTAGTCATACATAATACCGCTGTTTGTAAGTGAAGGAAAACCGATAAAGTTTAAAGTAAGCTTTAATACTTTATCACTATTATAGCATAACTTAAATAAGTACTTTTGATATTATAAGTAGGCATCATTAGAATATTATTAATACTTAAAATACTAAATAAACTTAAAAACAATCACATCATTACCTAATCAATATATACATTCAAAAATAAAACAATTCATAATTTTATTATGTAACAAGGAAGAAATTTATTCAAATTGATGATTGATTTGAACATGCTGGTACTACTTTGATTGAATAAAGATACATAACATTACTGTCGTATGTTATGACCTTTGACCGGAATAGTGTCGACAGATCCGACCGACCATGTTTTGATTTGGGCTCTATGAAAGATGAGCTGTCTTGGTTACCTAATTTGATGGTTCAAGTTTGTCCTCCCACTCGAAAGCATTGCAGTGATTGTGTGGCGTAAGAATAGTGTTCTAGATTAGTACTTTGAGATCACGATTAAGTACTATTTGGTGTTGTGTAAGGTTTTATTGTTGCGGTATTAGACTTCAACTTTAAAAACAAATAAGTTTAGTTTTTTTCGTACCGCCAAATAGTACGTGGTAACTGGCTCATATCTATGTCATCGATGTCAGATCTATGCCAAGCCGCTACTCAGTTGTCTGATACTCGTCTTTTCTCTCTCTTATTTATTTATTTCTGCTAACAATTGCATTATTTTCCGGCCTTGAATGAAAATATTCTACCTAAATCTGATAAGTCAGTAATCAACAAAAAATTAAAAAAAGGAGTACCAAGATCATTTCTTACCATTGATAGCTTTACCATCAGAATTTTATCAATGCATCTCTTATTTCCTAAAATCCATCCCTCGAGATATAGATGGATCTAAAATCCATCCATCTAGATATAGATGGATGGATTTTAGAATAAGGCTGATAAACCTATGGACGTCCACTGCTGGACATAGGCCTCCTCCAAAAGTTTCCACCCTGCGCTGTTCTGTGCCTCCCTCATCCATCCTCATCATCATCATTGTTTTCCTAAAATAAATAAGATTAATAGAAAAATGTAACTTAAAAACTAATAATACAAATGTGAATAAAAATTTAAACGCATCAATTACTAAAGAAAGGGACGTATTCATAATTTTATACAAACCTTTAGCCGCCAAAAGGTGGCAATTAGTGACAGGTGCTCTCATTCCAAAATCATATATATTTTGTTTTTTTATATTATAAAAAATATCTTTGTTCTCTACAAAGTTTATCCCAACACCCTTTGTCAATGTCAAATTCGCTACCATTTTTGGAGAATACAATGTATGGTGACATGAGAGGGTGTGTAAACTAGGATGACAAGGCTTTCTTCTTCTAGGATACTATATTATAAGCTTTTAAGTTAACATAATATTCAATATCTATATAAACATATTATTGCATATTGGAGAAGGGTCACATAAAGAGCACTCGTAACCGAAACGCATGTATGAGTCGCTTCCAAGGCCCAATCTGTTTGCCAGGATCGTGACAAGTGGCGTTCTGTCGTACGTATCTGCCTACCCCGGACGGGATAAGGCGTGAGTTTATGTATGTATGTTTAATGTTCTGGTAGGTTGTAATCACAATATTTTCAAGATCAACTCAAGATTATTGATACTTTTTATAATATCGGTTTAGGAAATTTCGGATTTTACATTGTTATAGTTTCTAACAGATGTAAGCTTTATGTTTTAATTAATTTCTCTCAGAAGTATTTGAAAAATAATTATTGTTTAATTAAAATATGAGATCTTATCAGTTTACCACAGAGGAAAGCTACACAAGTAGTCGTAAGACCTAATCTTAGCATTCCATGGATTCTCCGTGCGGGTACCGGGTCCATCGCGTGATAGAGGACGGAACACTGGCGTAACAGCGTCTGGGACTTACGACCCAGATGTAGGTTTAAGGAGGCTCCCTTACAACGCGTTAGCGGTCTCCTTCACTGTCTGCTATGTTCCGTCCTCTACCTATCCAAATTTGGTAGGAACCTAACAATGCCGTTTTGGACATTCGTGATAGTAGAGAGCTTACTGAAGTTCTCGGCAGTCCTAGTTCTTTTAATAGATTGTAGAGGGATTTAGATGGTGTACCCCTCGCAACTATTTCCACGGCATACAGAGTAACCCTATAGCCATTTCTGGTTATCTCATTTGTCAAGTCAAAGTATTTATTTGTCTTAATTGCGTGGTCTTTAGGGATGTTAGTTTCCCACGGTACCGTGAGCTATTGAGCTCACGGTACCGTAGTAGTACTACACGTTTTTTCAATTTTGAGTAGAGGAATATGTCTGGTCTCAACGGCGACACGCAGATATCCTCCGGGATTTTGTAGTGTGTTTCATACGTGTCAACCAGTAGAGTCCAATCGTCTGCCGGACTCAGGACCGAAAAAGGCTTGTAGGTGGTCTTTTTAGTAGTGCCTTCCTTAACAAATTGGATGTTTAGTCTTTCATTCGTAGTCAGTCCTTTTCTAGCTATCGACAGACTCACTGCCTCGCGTATAATCCCTAATACTTTGTCGTGACGTTGCGAGTAATGATCCTTATCCAAAAGCACTTTGCAGCCTACCAATAAGTGTCTTGCCGTACCAATTTCTTTGCCACATTCTGTGCATTTTTTGTCCGTGGCTTTTCCCCATCTTACAAGATTGCTTTGATCGGGAAGAGTCAATTGGAAGGCGTTGAGGTAGAATTTAAGTAATGCTGGTGACCGGTCGTAAAGCAAAGTGCGCCACTTCAAGGCTAAAGGTATACAGTAGTCCCCTAGAGTAACCCATTCATTTTGCATTTCTAGGTTCATTGCGTGCACTCTGTAGCTGTTGTTCTCATCTTGGTTTAAGAAAGATTTTATAATTTCTTTGTCCGATTGACTTTCCGTGTTTCCAAGACCTACTCTACTAGTTTGTGCGCCTATCATGAACTTTTTGTGGAATTGTAACCGTGACTCGAGCGCAGATGAATTTTTATCAGTTGGGATGGATTTTACAATTTCGTTTTTAGATGTTGATAAGACTTGCATTTTAGTGACTCTTAGATGTTTGTAGAGTTCCGATGGTTTTTTTAGTTTCATCCCAAAGTTATTTGTGTCTCGATACAGAGCGGAAGAGTCTGCAGATTGAGCTAACCCTAGCCACGATTTCAATATTTTCGTCACTTTAGCATCTAGTTGTTTCAAGAGGTTCTGGTTTAAATCATACACAGGGAAAGGCCAATTGAGACGTGATGTTAAATAGTTGTCGTATATCCAGACTTTTTTTACGTTATTTATCGGTTGATGGTCTACCTTTTCAATGTCGTTTATAAAACTATTGACGACATCGTCTAGTACTGGAGAGCGACCTTTATCGTTTATCTTTCTACCAAGAAATTTAAAAGGCACGGTTTCTGATATTATTGAAACGTTTTCCCCGCCAATAGTGAGACCGGGGTCATATGAAGTATATCTCGTATCCCGCCTACCTACTAATTATTAGTAACTAAAAAGTAAGAAAAAATACAACCGAATTGAGAACCTCCTCCTTTTTTTGAAGTCGGTTAAAAATAGTAACCAGTTCAGGTTCAGGCACTCGTTTGGTCACCACCTATTGTAAGCCAAACTACCAACCTAGCATTGCCATTTTTTTATTAAAATAAAGCGAAATCAAAAATCTACATCAACTATTCCCATTTCATAGTTACCCTACTAGTCAAAGTCATGATGACCTTAACAAATTTAAAGGACCGCATCTCGCAAAGTATCTGATGATTTTTATAATACACTCCGTTTTTGCTACTTTACCTTTTTCTATGTTTGTGCGAAGGCGACTCACAGTCTGTCGTTTCATATGTTTTTTTGTTCAAATAATTTAATAAACTGCCTTTTGTTAGTTGATTGTAAGCAAAATCAATTTATTGTATAAGGAATCATAATAACTTATGTTCCGTCTTTCAATTTTTTGAGAATGTTGAATGTATTTTTTTAATAATATTTAAGTATAAGATATCCATATTGTATGTCTATTCATTTGATACGTTTTGTATATTTGTGAATTCTTATGTTTTTGCAAAGGAGCTAACTGCTTCACTGTTTGTACTTAGATTATTACCGTGTACTAGCCAGGTTTTACAAAATTATTTAACATTAAAGTATAGTGGATTGCGGATATCTTAAACAATTATAGTTTTTATGGACAAATAATAATTCATTTATCACTATGACTTTACCAAAATATAACTAACATTTTGTTTCAGGAGTAAGTACTCCTAAAACGAAATGTTATATTTTGTACTTACAATACAAAGCATCGCTAGGTATCATCAACGACACTAGCTGCCCAATTCTTGCTTTATTAAAGATATTATCTATTAGTGTTACGGTCTATTTAAAACCACATAAGTGACCCAACAATTTATTAATTAAATAAGTTCTTAAAACTCAGTGTTGTTAAAATATTTTAATAGCAAATCAATAACAATATTTCATATTTACAACCGCTCTGTCTGCCCACGTGCGGCTAGTAGATTGAACATGGATAACATACGCCTCTTCAAATGTCTTACGAAGGCATATTGTATGAAAAGAATCATGTTGTGATAGGTTGTATTGTAACTATGACTTCGCTTTGATTAGAGATATTGAAAAAAAGTTGGACATTTTGAACTGTTTGGTAAGAAACCAGCAGCGGATTTTGACGTGTTTTAGATTTAATGCCAATCAGATTTTCTGTTATAGTGCAGTTACATAATCTAACTGTTAAATCGTCACGGAAATACTTGTACTCCGTGCGAAAAAATTATATTATTAAAATGTCTATAAGGTTTATGTCCACCATAATAAACCATGTCCCACTTTATTCATCATAACAGCCCGTTAATGTCCCACTGCAGAGACGAGCTTCCTCGCATAATGGTGGGATACTTGGCCTACTAATACCACAGTGGCCAGACGAATTGGTGTAGGGTTTAATTTCAAACTTTCCTTCTTTTTATTTTGTAAGTCCCTTAGTCGGTTTTTACGACACCCACGGGATGAGATGGGGTGGCTACATTGTATTCTTACTCCGCCACCACATGGAATAATCCTATACATTAAAATTTTATAACTACTATACTGCAGGCCTGTACTCGTAGTTATCATCATAAAAAGGGCAATCTTTTACAAACCTTGACAATGACAGATGTTATGGTTATTGAATCAGTTAATCAATGCATCATGTGATAGTTGTCATCATGAAGGAAGTAACTTAATCAAACTATTACATTAAAATAAGTAGCGCAATTCTTGCGCAATTTTCTATGAAATCGAGCTTATAGTCATTAATTCAAAGGCTGTTTAGGTCTCGGGTTTAATTCCCTATAATTGAAAATGTTTGTGTGCCTAAACATGTTATTGGGTAACAGGGTTTTCTCTATGTATGACTTTATTTACTACTCAGCACTTACCGTTATTCTTAGCCACTTACTAAGTAATAAATATTTTACCTATGCGCGTAAATATAAATTATACCAAGATTTAATCACTCAAATAAAACAAAATTCATAATATTTGTTACCAGTCAAAATAAAAAATGAAACTCTCTATTATTGAGATGACAAAATATCTAGCCTTACTCTAATAATAAGTCTATTTTCATATCCATTATATATTGTCATCATTTTACATACACAAAACAGAATTAACATAAAAAAGGAATCCAATATTACAAAAACTAACATATTACTTACACTAAAAAACGAATTGTTGACAAAAAAAACTAAGGTCCGTTTGGTCACACTAATCATAAGCAATTTAGAATAAACGCACGAAATCGGGGCAAGCATTGTACCCAATGTTAATGTTCTCGGTTCTGTTTAGTTGATTTCTATAAAATATTATAAATGAGACGGCTACCACTAAGAGAATGACCAAATATTATACATTGCTGTATGGCTGCACGAAAGTACGGTGTTACATTTTATTTAAAAAAATATATTTATTTGTTCGGTTTCGTAAATACATCTCAAAATTGTCTTTATGATTTCTTTAATAAACGCATTTGTTTTTTGGGTGCACAGTGTACGATTTAGATCGGCTAAGGAAATAAAAAGTGTAAATCCCGACTTGATTTCATCAAGCTTTACCACTGACTCTAACCGTTCTAAACATCAACCTTCCTTTGCAGTCAACAGGACAATTACCTTTTAAAAAAAGGTTACATGAGCCTTAAATTTTTGAAGTACTTTCAATAGGTACTGTTACTGTACTGATAGGTAAACTAGGTACCTACTTACAAACTGCAAAGTTAAATCTCTACATTATAAGGAACGGCCTGCCTGATATATCAAATAATTATTTTCGTAACCTACACCTAGGGTAGGACCTCCTCCTAGAGGTGTAGGTTACTAACAGAGTAAATTAGGTGTAGTTTCTGTCAAATTTGCCTCATTAACCCCCTTACTCATAAACGCCTCTTAAATTTTAGTCAGTTGATTAGCTTAAATTCTTACGGTTTTGTTGGGCATAAGGTTGGTTTTACTAATAAAAATCTCTCTAAACAGTGAAGTAGTGTCTCTTATATAGTTTTTACAATGAAAGCCTCCGGTTTAACTAAGGCTGGGACTTTGCTATCTTCATGCATCACCACTGAAATAATATTTATATTTAATCCGTGCCGTACTTCACCTTACCGTACACACCTTACGCAATATGAATCCAGAAAAATGGAATATTCTTTATATTTTATTCACTGCTGGAGCTCAACAGGTAAGCATGAATAAATTGTGTTGCCGATGACAAAGCCGACAGTGCCGGACTGCGTTTTTCATAAAGTGTCGGCCTGTTAAACATTTTTTACTTGGCCATTTGCTACCAACTGCGTGATATGAAAAATGGATCGTAACATCGTACCCTTTTCTCGTATTTTTTTTAACATCGCCTTGAATAAATCATATCATTAAAATTTAATAGTCACGCCACAAGCCGAGTTAGTTAGATCTTTTGTTGTGTCGAGAATTCGAGTATCTTTTCATTCGATTGTTACTATTTAGTGCTATTGTAAGGTTACTATGCTTAAATCGACTAAATGCCGACTTAATTTCATTAATCGACTTCTTTGTACGAATTAAGATTTAATTGAGTCAAGCTTGCTTTTGTAATCATTGTTGGATCTTGAATGTGTGGAATGTAAAGTATTTGATCCTTTAGAATGTTTTATTAATGACGGACATGTGTTTTTGATACTCGCGGGTTTTGTATCTTATTTCGTATTGATGTGATAGATCATCGTATTGTCTAATTTAATAAAGCATTGTATTGATTTTGTGAGTGATATCCATTTTTTACTAAATAAAATATTTTATAATTTTTCTTAACATTTAACTTTTGAGGGTTTATTTTAAATTCCACTTCTGAGACGGGCCTCTTTCAATGATGGAGTAATCTTCGTTTAAAGGAACGCGTTTACTTCGTCTGACAAATTGGTATAGGGTTTTGTTTTAAGCCTGCTTAGTCGGTTTTTACGATCTTCATGGGACGAGGTGGGGTGATAACACTTGCAATATTACTTTATCACCACACAGAGATAATCACCAAAATAATGACGTAATCAATTACATCTAGCAGAGAAATCTAATAAATATCCCAATAATTTTTAGACATGAGTCATAGCCCACAAGCATAATAATCGCAAAGAAATCGATTTAAAAAATCGAATACAAATTCGGTATAGATTTTTTCCATTGATATCAAAAAGGTGTTGGGCGGGATCGCTACAAGCGAGTCATGTATGTATGCGGTTATAAGGTCTCAAAGGGGGTGAAGTATGAAGGAGCGGAAGGGCAGAGGTCACGCAAGCGGGCACTGTCTAGTGATGAGATTGATAGCTAAAATAATATTTATATCATAATTTTTATTTATAAGACAGGTTGGTGTTAATGTTTTGTATGGTGTGAATGGTTACATAGAAACATGACAGGTAATGATTTTGTTTTGAAATTGGCATTAGGTGCGAATGTTTACGATAAATTGGGTTTTATTAATACTTAAGAAACGTGTATTAATGGGAGAATTTATCTATGATATTTAATAATGGTGGTTTGTAATTTAAAATATCATCTCATACCCAATTGCCTCGGTAGCACAGCGATCGGGTATGCAATTGCCTTGCTCATGGTCGTGGTTTCAATTGCCACGCATGACAATTATTGCGATCCATAAATTCTTGATTTGAACCTGTATGTACTTTGTGTCCATTAACTCCATGGCTGTAAAATAAAAATAAATAATCCTCACACATTCACACAACGCCATCTAGTCAAAAACTAAGCAAAGCTTGCACTATGGGTACTAGACAACAGATAAACATACTTAAATACTTTTTTTATAGTTAATAATTATACATAGAAAACACTCAGACCAATGCAAACAATCATGTTCATGCACACAAAGATTTGCATTGAGCGGGAATCGAAACCGAGACCTCTGCGCAGCAGCCATGTAATATACCGACTGCGCCAGAGGTCGCAACAAGACTTGATCCTTAGTAGGTACGATACTTTTCTTTTCTTAAAAAAGTATCGATAGGCTAGGTTGCATCACTATAGACCACACCTTGCTTCACCTACATCGTGGTCATGGTGAAAAAGTAATTTTAATTCAGCTAAGTATATACTCATATGGCGATAAACAATTTATGATAAAAAGTTTAAATAGCCTTTTTTCCTGACTTCAAATAAAGGAGAAGATTTTCAATTTGATTGTAATTTTTTACTGTTAATAATCTTGAAATTAAACCCTATACCAATCCTTCTAGTCAGCGTGATATTAGTAGGCCAAGTATCCCTCCGTCATGGGTGTGGGCCCGTCGTCCCTTCAGTGGGACATAAATGGGTGTTATGATGATCTCAACTAACTGTTTCTACTTATGATTCCTAATTAACTCATTTAAACAATAAACATTACTTGAACATATCCATCTGCTTGTACATTCATTCGAATGCCTTTTTTATGCCAATCAATGTCATAAAGATCAATATTGAGTACCATCTCTTAGTAATTTTCAACAAAAGAATTTTTACGTATTACATATCGACACTGCGTTAAACACCTAATGTTATTATGAATGCCTATTGGTCGAAACATCAGACCTACATCGAAGGCACCTTTATTCACGGTGTTAAATTTCCAAACATCATTGAATGAACTATAAAAATAAAATGATGCAATCTCTTTCGTTCAGTCGTTCATTCGTTGTATGCAAATAGGGATGTGAAACAATGAATGGTTCCTGCTGATAATCTTTTGATTTTACATATTAAATTTTGATGTTCGTATCACCTGTTAGTTGTCGAATAAAAAGGCATTTGATTGTATTCGGTTTTATGTTTTTTTACTTTTGTCTTCGTGTACATTTTTGAATGTGAACTTAGTAAAAAAGATAAGAGGAAGGATTACGTAATATTAGATGGAGATGGTACTTAGTTCTTTCTGTTAAAATGGTACAAGTTAAATTATTAAAATTTAAAAAGAACAACATCAGCTACTAGGTTATTCTCTTTTCAATAATAAATATTTTAAAATCCCATGTTAGTAGTAGCCAATATTATTGTCAACCTTTGAAGTATTTTTTACAGAATACAAATAAATAAAGTATGTACTATACAAAATTAACGACGACAATTTCGATATTCAATTTAAAATAACGATCAAACAAATAACATGAAATTATTTAAAGTACAAAGACGGTGATGTTCAATGAATATCGATGTCAACGTATTATATTGAGAATATTTCCAGTAATGTATAGTGCATTTATATCAACGTTACGACAAATTTAATGGTAAACATCTGTAGCAATTCTAGTTACAAATATATTGTATTCTCGAGTTATCTTCTCGAGCCAACTAGCATTTACAACTTAACGTAGTTTTTAAGGCGAAGTTCTTATCATACAAGAACAAAGTAATTTATTTTGTTAATTTTTATAAACTTGTAAATAGCGTATAATTTTTATAAATCTTCTATTTGCTAAGTGAAAATACAATGGTTAGTAACTTAAACATTGGTTTATACGGCAACAATAATTGCTTTTACGTTATGGTTTAAGTTAATACAGCAACTACAATACTTTTAAGCTGTACGTGATTGGGCTGGACAACAACTCCGCTCTGCAATGAATATAAAAAATATAAATTTAGAGAGCAAAATAATAGTATAACAGTTTCCACCAGTCTTCTACTGTGTCAAAAGTGATGGTTTTGTAATTAATAAACTAATCTTTACTAAGGTCTAATTAAGTAATCTGTCAAATGCCATAAGTAAAACTTATGACAATATACGGGTATATTAGAGATTGAAGTTATTACTGTTAGCTTTTATTATAAATTGTTATTGTTTTATATTAAAACATTTTAGCCTGTACAAGGCCAGTAAGTAACTAAAAATAAAATACGAGTATATCAGTAACAATAATACAAACTGTCGCTTAACTCAACGTTGTACAAGTAGAGCGATAGATGGCGCTCACAAAGTAGAGACTGGTAGAGGAATAAACGGTCAGTTCAGACTGCTTTACTAAGATTACAAATAGCACTCTTTTTTGACCTGTGGTTGAGATTCGAGTAACATAAAGTGAAAAAGGTATAGACAAATAGTAAAACTAAAATAATATCTGTAACGATAAAACAAACTGTGCCTTAACACAACGCTGTACAAGTAGAGCGATAGATGGCGCTCTTTACAATTTTACAAGAATACTGATATTTTATTATAGGCGACAATATTCAATAAATATGAGTTGTCTGATTTTTAATGCGTAGACTAGTAGAGAAATAAACGGTCAGTTCAGACTACTTTACTAAGATTACAAATAGCACTCTTTTTCGACCTGTGGTTCTCCTAAAAAGTAGCCAAGTGAGATTTGAATAACATAAATTAGTGAAAAAAGGTTTTTGGCAAATAGTAAAACAAAAAAATATCTGTAACGATAAAACAAACTGCGCCTTAACACAACGCTGTACAAGTAGAGCGATAGATGGCGCTCACAAATAGTTGCGCGCGCACTGCTCGCGGGCAAACGCAACGAGCTGTCGACGTGCTTTCGACGAATGTTCTTTGCTATCACGCTGCATAAGCACGTATTCTACAATTTTACAAGTGTAGAAATATCGTATTCTTGTAGTATCGGGAATTTTATGCGAAGGATACTAAAGATATAAAATATGGTAAATCCTGATTATTTTAGTAATACGTAAAGATGTATCTTGAATTCTTCGTATTTTCGAAAGGGAACGCTTAGTAAAATTTGGACTATTTTGACCTTGCCAGCCGTATAAAAAACGGAGTACTTAGTACATACATTTAGCATTTTCAACCACCATGCACCATCACTAGGACTAAAAGACTCTTGACGTAATAATCCAAAAAAATACAAGTCTATAATTAGTTGCTTTACTTCATAATAAATCAATCTTAATAATGATAAAAAACTTAAACTTTCGACAGAAATTGTTAAAGTATAAAATACTTTCAGAAAATCAATTTTTGTAATTGCGACTTGAGCCTCATTTCATTTACGCTCACGTAAGGCATTGTAATGGCCTTACAATGGCGTAGTTTGTCGAACGTTTGACGCGACCTTTGACTTATGATCCTCTGCATCCAACATCAAAACATGACCTGTCCTGTACCAAACATATGAAAGGACATACAATATGTTAATACTACAATAATTAAGTAATTTATTTCTTTTGCAATAATAATTATTGTAACTATGGTTGTGCGTTTAATGATAATTATGTTTAGGAAGCAAACGGTTTAATTTAGTTGCTGCACATAATACATAAAACTAAAATATTAATTTTCATAAAAAATTATAAAATTTAAAGTTTTTGAGCATATAATATTAGAGACATCCACTGCCGAACATAGGCCTCTTCCAAATACGTATCTGCGCAGTCGTTTACCCGGAGCCTCGGTGTCAAAGGAGTCGTTTATGCGAAGATGAGATATGGTGGTTACATATTGTATTCTTACTTCGTTACCACACGGATTCATTGTGTGATCCACAAATTATTGCCCTAATTAAATACTTAACTGATTTTTAAAATTATTTTTGCGTGTTTTGTCTGATTGAAACAAAATCCATTTTATCTGTTATTTTTAAATTTGTAAATTAAGATTAAAAAGTAAAGATACAGCGCATAAAAGAATACGAGCATATTAATTTATTTATTAAAGGTTTTTCGACACAAGGATGGTTAAATTAAATTTTATTGATATCATCTCATAATCATAATGATACCGACATAATGATTTATATCTGTTTCAATAACAAGTGACGTAAAATATTAGCATTTTTATCAATGAATATTTTATTTTTTATAGTTTTTACTTCATAATTTTTTTTCTTATTTTTATTTAATATTATTAATAATGACTGTGTCCATATTATTAATATGGACACAGTCATTGACTAGACTATATGCCTTGTTAAAAGACTTTAAACAGCGTAAAGGGCAGTGGAAAGAGCCATGCTGGGCGTTTGCTTGCGCAAAGGAATAAAAAAGAAGAGATCCACAGGAGAGTTCCAGTGATCGAAATACCGCTTAGGATTGTCCAACAACTTGGCATGCATAGCGTACTGAATCGATTGCTTATGGTGTAGTATAGCACTGAAATGGAGACCCGCTACCAATGACTCAATAAAGGTAGAGGTAAGACGACGAGTGAGGGAGGCCCAGGATCGCGAACAGTTGTAAACTTTTAGACCTATTGTGAATATTCTTATTTCTCGGACGTAAACCACAAAGGATTTGGCAAAAACGTTTATTAGCATCATCGAGTTTTTTCATACTTTCACAAGGGAAAATTTTCCTATTCTGGTAAAAATAATGGTTAGGAAAGAGGAAAATGACCTAACTGCAATTTATAAATAAATAGTTGTTATCCAACTTGTAAACACACCTTACTTAATAGACACTTAGACGCGTGCTATATTAAAAAAGCATCCAAGAGAAGTTTCTTCGAAAACTAGCTAAGAGCAGGCCGTTCTAATCTCTTTATTAGCATGTTATCACAAGCTTTATGAAGTTACATTTAAAGTTCAACTTTGCTTGTACTTTTAAATTCGTTTCATGGTTGAATTTTAGTCGATATTACGTACTCATTAATGTCACATGAAAAAGCATCGTAAGTATATTTAAGTGACAGAGAAATTTCTACTTTTTTACAATGAAGGTAAGTCTTAATTTAAGTTGTATCGATTTAAGGTTTATAATGTATATTATTTTCGAATAAAAGATATCGTGGGAAAACGAGTGTGCCCTCAGGCATATTATGGAATTTGCGAGTGAATGGGACATAGTAAAAAAAACAAGTGAATGTGTTTCGATTAGCATTAATTCATGTATGAACTTTGATCTTTTAGACGCTACATATTTATTATCCTAAATATATAAAATGCCTTGGTAGCGCAGTGGTTGCATGTGCTGCTGTCGTACTAGAGGTTATGAGTTGGAACCCCACTAAGGCGATTGTATGTGCGACCCATATCCTGCACATGTTGTTGTTAGCCTGGATGTGCTTAGTGTGCGACTAGGAAAAATTCCTAGTGCTAAAGTTGTACTTTAAAAAAAGCATTTAGAAATTTGTTATTTGACTTTCATGTTAAATAAGATACATTTCAAATATAATTTATTTACTACTACTACGGGCATCACGTAGCTTAAATGTACACCCTAAACTACCTATATTCTAAATTTCATCAAAATCCCTTTAGTAGTTTTTGCGTGAAAGAGTAACAAACATCCATCCATCCTTAATTCCTCGATTCTTAAAGGACCGCGGTTCCAGCTGCTATATAAAAAGTGTGGCCGTGTTTTTCATCTAGATTCTTGTAATGTCCGTAAAGCTAATCTAGAGATCTGAAAAAAACTTGTCAACATCATCATCATTCCCCTGCCCTTATCCCAATTTTATTTATTTAGGGTCACAGTATGTCTTCTTCTTCCATACTTTCCTATCGGACGTCATCTCACAAGTCACACTGTTTGCAGCCATATCGTCTTTCACACAATCCATCCATCGTTTCTTCAACATCATGTCAATTGGAAATTCACACCAAACATACATATTTGTAAAACATTAATCCTAGTAAGTCATAATTGACACTAAACGGTTGCCTAGAAGCTCACACCGCAACGACAACACACATTTCTCTTTCATTCTCACATGAGCATAGAAAATTGTGGCGGTAAAGAACAGATGTTTTGAACAAACCGCTAGTGAAACTTCATGGACTTGCGGTCTGTGTTATGGATTCGCATTGAAACTCTACGAACATTAACTCTTAAACGCTTAAGGTCTATACTGCGAAGGTTTTAAAACAATACGATTTTGTAGAGTAAGGTTGGAAAGGCCTTTGTTGCTACTCTGTAATGTAGTACATGGTTGTGTATTATTTGTGAAAAGAACGTGACGAATTAAGTTTTTAAGTGTGAGCTACACGACTTTATGTTGCTGTCATTCTTGTTCTGAAGGTTTGGGTCAAAAGAAAATTAAAACCACTTTATCTGTTTTGGTATGTAAAAAAACAAATTAACATAATAACAACAGGAACAGTACACAAAATACCACTAATTAATTATATATACATAAAAATAAATAACAAACCACCTAGAAGCGTATCCACTTAAGTTCAGGTCCCGACCCAGTGCCCTTGTGTTCTGATTGGAATTTATCGCCCTTGCGCTTTTTGCGCGGCGTGCATTTCACTCATTTTTTTGCACTCACCTTGCCTTGTATGATCGCGTGTTAATGTAAGTTGTGACGATGTTTTACAAGTATAATTTTATGGCTTATACCAATAGTCCATTACTGTCCTACTGCAGGGATCGGGCTTCTTCTAGTGGCAGAGAGTAGCTTGGCCTTACAAATACCATGCTAGGCTAATCCATCAGGATTGATATTGGATTTTAAGTCCAGTTTTGGTGGGGATACGGGAAGTGTCGATGTATCTTACCCCTGTCATCATACACACATAAATCACTGTAAAATTACATTTAAATTTTTACCTATAACTCTTAGGTATAACTAGAAAAATCCGAAAAGAAGAAAGACAATGGAAAAAAATGGTACTCGAGGCGGGACTCGAACCCGTGTCTCTGGACTATACGCGTCCAGCGCCATGACCACTGTAAAATTGCAGACCGGGAAGACACCAGAGAATTGCGGAGAAGCTCTATGTCAAGTAATGGACATCCTTTGGATTTGACACATTGGATTTGAATTAGCGGTGCTTAACAAATAGAACCAGGATATGTCTTTCCCACCTGCAACAACTTAAAATTAAGATCTAAACTTTCAAATAAAAATAGTCTTTAATCTTAATGTGCCCGATTTTTAAACTATAATACCTAAAACAGTAAACAAGACAAAGCTACTTTGGATTACTAAACTACTAAAATCATAATTCGCTTAATGTAACCGCGGTACAATAAAAAGCGTTCTTATGGGAGTTTACCATTCTAATCGTTGGAGAAACGTGAAAAAATCCACCCACTATGCGCGTGCGCCGGCGTCTGGCAGAAAAAATGTTGTATGTATTTATGTGGAGTGGTTATTACCAATTTTTATACAGGTTTTTTTCTTTACTTTGATATGGTTTATTGTTAAATACTATTGTGGTAATGGAATATTGTTAAAAAAGATAAGGTTAGATTGGATTGGATGGTGGACCGTAGTTTTTTTTTTTTTTTTCGAGATGGCGATTCAAAGATTCCGCCACTAGTTTCCGCACTTGAACTCTCTTTTTTTATCGGTCCATTGTACGTACAGAATCCTGGCTAACTTAGCTTGATTTCATTTCGTTGAGATGTCACCGCCTCGCATTCCAGGATTACGTGCGTGACTGATTCTTCGGCACTGAAACATCCTCTGCATTTGGGGCTGTCACTTCCTCCGGTTACAAATAGGTGTTTGTTTAGGTGACAGTGGCCCGTGATTGTCCCTATCATTGTTCTGTTGAGATTTAGTAAAATAAGGTTTCATTTCAAAACAATTTTAGTAGATATTACAGTAACTTACTTTTATTGCTGGACTTTTGATTTATTGTTATAATATACCTTTAAATATAATCCTTATATGTAATAAATGTGTAAGTAAAAAGTTATCGTCTCGTTAAGATAATGAAAAAATACTACATAATCTTGTTGTCTGTCTAAGCTAAAAAGCTTACAAGCACAATAATTTAGTAGATATTGGTATCTAGTGGCTTAATGATTTGACGTGCTTGACCTGGTCTCGGTATATAACGATTTCACAGACAGTTTTACGTTAATGCTTATGCCTAAGCCAATTATATAATAATTGGCTGACATACAAAATTTACGTAAAAATTTATGTAAAATATTAACAATTAAAATCTCTTTAAAATGTGAATACCTGTTGTAAAAAATTATCATAAAATTTTACAAAAAATATTCATTTTGGTTGCTTTATCCACTCTATATAGATACCGTAATGATGCGCCAAACAATAATCGACATTGTGAACCTACAACGACTACAACAGACTAAATTTGCAAAGATTTTTTGTCTTTATTTTAGCCGCTATATTTTTCTCACGCTATACTAAATATTTGAGTTCCCTAATTCCAGTAAGCATTAAATAAATAAAGGCTTTTAGTTAGTCAGTCTTAAGACATAATATGGTTTGGTTAAATAAACAAAATTTAAAAAGACAACATAACACTAATGAGTTTTTGCTTAGTATTATACCGATTGAATCTAAATATTTTCTAATAACTGGTGAATTATTATCACGTATTTATTTAGGCCTCTCTGAAATCTTAACATTTTTAGCGAACAGATCGCGCTCTAGAAGAAGGCAGTATAAACCGAGCGAGAAAGGAATGCCAACATCTCCCTTTGAATCACAAGCGCCAAAGAAGGACTATGCCTATGGTCTCCGGTCATAATGACCACTGGTGAAGGGTCAGACCGCCAACCCTTATAAAAGCAGTTCAAGGCGGTAGCTTGACAGGAAACCACATTTCCCTACAGAAGCGAGATTTAACCACCTCGATGTCCGTGGACAACTGGGAAAAACGTGTGGTTTTTGACGATTTAAATCCAATATGCCCTTGATCCTAACAGCCCTTAGCGTCATGAAGTAAATTCAGGTTTTCCATACGTGTGAAACAAAAAAGGGTATTTTCCTATAAATATTCTTTTTATAATAATTGCAAAACACTCCACCTCTATTTAGCTTTAAGACAATACAAATCCAACAAGTAACATAATCGCTTACCTTCGATAATGGCTACCGATTAGCCTGTTTCTCACAAACAGTACCATGAGAAATTCAATCAAACTGACTATTTTAACGACCTTCCGATTGCGCCACAATCAATATTATTATTCCCACTGCAGTACGCTGTCATTAACTACATCATGATTTATTTCTGTTTTGTTTTTGAGTTATTAGTATTTAACTAAATTGGTATGGGAACTGCAAGGAGTTGTGGTTCGATTGTATTCGTATTAAGTAAGTGGTCGTTGAGGTAGTAAGGTTTTAGAATAGTTTCCGCATACCAGAAGAAGCAGTGCAGGCTATATTGAAAAATAGCAGCAGGATTCTGCTTAAGTTAGTGAAGACCTGGTGTATACCCGGCAGTGTACTTCCTTAGCTAACAAGGTGGCTAATGTTAAAATTTGAAAGCTACATTGTACAAGATGATTACGAAGAACGAGCTTGACTCATAATCATGCGTTGCCGTTGATAGATCTCTTCTCTCTCGAAGAAAAGCAAAATCAAAACATGCCTCCACAAAGTAACCTAGTTCCAAGGCAAGTCAATCTTTTCATTTGGGCAGATCAGACTAGCACAGCTGACGTCCATGATCAGCGGCAAGCGCTTTACGTGATACCACTGCTTGCTTTTCCATAATATGTACCATAATCTGATGATATAACACTTAAACTAACCTACTTAATACTTTCTATACATAATGCTTTCTCAGATCACTTTTAAACAGAACTACTGAGTTGTTAACATTGCTATAAACTTAATTCAAATTGCCGTAATTAACAACAATTATAAAGTACTAGCTGACCCGTGCCCACTTCGTGAGGCCGCAAAAAAACGCGTCAGTTTTTTAAACATATTTCATTACTGCTCCACTCCTATTATTCATAGCGTGATACTATATAGCCTATGACACTCCCCACTAAATGGACTATTCAACACAGAAAGAATTTTTTAAATCGGTTTAGTAGATCCAGAGATTACCCCCTACAACGTCACAAACACACAAACTTTACCTCTTTATAATATTAGTATAGATGAAAAACAAACCTATTAACTGCGCAATCCATTTCGCCATTGCCATATTTCACGCATGTTCACCAACGGTATCCCACATTAATAGTCAAAGATTCCAGACTATCAAAAAATTGCCTAAAGGCATACATGCTCCACTTCTCAAAGCATTGCGTGCAAACACAAGTAGCATTATAACACGCAACCGAAGAGTGATTTAAACACAACTTTCATATACTAATAACGTTTATTATAGCCATCAATTTATTAAATTAACTTATTGAAATATCCTTAAAGATTATCCCTCTTTTGTGCGGTGTAAAAATACGTTGGCAAAAAAAACGTTGGCATCGATCGTAAGCTTATTAGACAAAACTTAAGAGCGTTTATAGGGCTCACTAGCGCCGCCAATTGAAAAAAAATCGTAATTCGCAAATAGGATAAATAATGGTAAATGTTGATAACAAAGTCTTGAGAAAATTTAATAAAGTATTTAAATAACACACTCTCTACACTTTAAATGTTTTTCAATCAAATAAATATTGCATTATAAACAAAAACGGCCGTTTTTTTCTCGAATGCGAAATTTAACTAATTAAAAAACATTTAAAGTGTTGAGAGTGTGTTATACAAATACTTTATTACCTTTTCTCAAGACTTTGTTATCAACATTTACCATTATTTATCCTATTTGCGAATTACGATTTTTTTTCAATTGGCGGCGCTAGTGAGCCATGTAAAGGCCCTTAACTTCTTTTATAGATTAAGATGAATTAATCTTGTCTATTACAGTATTACAATATACCACCACCCCGTCTCATCCTATGGGTGTCGTAAAAACCGACTAAGGGACTATCTTTGAATGTTATCTGTACGAAATAAAAATAATCAAAACTTGAAATTAAACCCTATACTAATCCGTCTGGCCGGCGTGGTATTAGTAGGCCAAGTAACCCTCCTTTACAGGGGGTGTCCCGTCTCTGCAGTGGGACGTTTATGGGTTGTTATGAATCTTGTCTATGGTTGAGATTCAAGTCAATCTACTTTGTTTATACATGACAAATAGGTGAGTATCCATTTGAAACATTATCTTGGTACAAGAATCCTCTGAAATAGTGTTCGGTGTTATGCTGTTAGAGTAAGAATAGAAAAAAAATATGTCACTGCTTTATAAGTTATTACTCATTCCGATTTTAAAATCCAAGAAAGAGATTTTTACAAAACTAGCCTCAGTTTATAACAGATTTATTTAATAAAAAAACCTGACACTACTTAATACGAATCACCTTAGGGCATATATAACACTCATAAATAGATGCCAATCATAACATCTAATCGTCTCAATTAATTAATCTCTAAAAAATTCGAATAAAATTAAAAGCAATTTTAACACTAATGTTATTATAATGATCGCGCAAAACAACTATACCCCTTAACTGAAGTAAAAGGTAGCCATTATTAAGTGGGAAAGAACACGCGATGTTCAGATCTTTTAATTTCGTTGTAAACAAATTGCGATTAATGTGAGAAATTCATTTCTGTTTGTACAGTGGGGTGTCGATAAAAAAATCATTTTATAAACCAGATTTTATAATTCTGCATTCGTGAGGTTTATTTTATGTGCATTTTTAATTCATCATCATCATAACAGCCCCATTAATGTCCCACTGCAGGACGGGCCTCCTCCCATGACGGAGGGATACTTGGCCTAATTTCGTACAATTTGTGTTGGTTTTACATTAGCAAAAGCGCATGAAAATCCGTCAAACTGATGTCACTAAAGTCTCTGCAATAAAGAGCAAGATTCCTAGTGTAGGAGTAGTTTTTTTTTTAAATAAAAGTTACATAAAACCATTTTAACATAAAATGAAGAAATAGGGCAAAGTGGGGCAAAGTGAATCAGCGTGACCATTCCAACGATTCATGGTATACCTTGCCTGTTATCTACGCAACTAGTTTGCGTGAGAAGTAACTGGCAATTCGTATTAGAATGCGCCCGCCTATCTGACACGCCCATAAGTAGGTGCAGTTATATCTGATCGTTACGTAAAGCTGATTGTGCTGTTTCAGGGCAGTTGTGCCATCGAGTGTAACGTTAGTTCTTGGGTAATCACTTATTTAGTTATGTTGCTTTTTTTTATTCTATCAAGCAATTGACGTATAAGGAATCGAGCCCTAAGTTCTAAGTTATTGGGGGTTGGTTTCCGCACTTAGTCCCTGAAGTGGACCATTGTACGTGAGGGGTGCTCGTCATTCCAGCCAGCCCACCTCCCTCCAGAAGCGTGTGAGGTTACTGATTTTGTTCAGGCATTCCGTGATGGATTTCGGGGTTCCTAGTGTGTTTCTTCGTGTGTCAGCGATCGAATCGAGCCCTATATCTCAGGCACTTTTATAAGGACGAGTGCGCTGTTACAAAATATCGCTCCAGGGGTTTCAAACTGGTATGATGTTTGGCTAAGAATTGTAAATGTTGACATCTTTTTCTATTCCCGTAGGCTTCATAAAAGACGACTATTAAGAAAGCGACTATCATACATTATACAAAGCTGGTCGCGCAAGCGCCTACTGTGGAAGAGATTGCAGAGTTGTTCAAATGCCGTGCAAGGCAACGACAAGTTATTTTCTTAAACCCTAATGTGTTTGTGAATGTCATGTCTTAAAAGTCCCTAAGACCCTTGGCTCAATCTCTAGATAGGTAACTGTCTTAAATTAAAGTAAAAACGGCTTACGCACCCGACTGTACTCATTCTGCGATGACGCTCACAGATATCAAAGTACATACGCGAACAGTACTCAGAATGTAATAGATAGAGGCTATTGTTTTACGTTAACAATATATAGAACGATACGGAGATCTGGAGTTCCGCCAAGAAGGCTGGCCGGTGTTCCACAACCACGTATGTGGAAATAGCGTTGCATGCGTAATTAATAAGGGTTAGTTAAGTACGGTTTGTGTACTGGCAATGTGTAAAAAAGAACGAGGTTAGCTATTACTATAACTTTTCTGTATTATCATGCAACGTAATTTTAAGTTTTCCTTCTTTTCATTTCGTAAAGATAAAATTCACGGATTGCGAATTAGTCGGTTTTTCAACACCCATGGGATGAGACGGGGTGGTGACATTTTGTATTCTTACTCCGTCACCACAAGAAGATTGACCATCCATTCCGAAATGGGTTATTTCTAATAAGAATAAATATGGAAACGGGTTTCCATCGTCACTGAATTTTGTTTTCCCTAAGCCAAAAGCGACATGAAAAAAAACTAACAAAACAAAATTCTCACAAACAAAATCGTTTCCAAAAATAAATCCATAATCAAAAACCGTTCACTACCAAACCCAAAACATTCAATTCAAAACAATTATACGAATAAAGAAATCAGATACAGACACTGTTTCAAATATATTCAAACCCTGGGAACGCGCAGGACATGGGCTTAAAGTCTCTCAAATTATAAGCCGGCGTTTTGTACGTGCCTGATTGACAGTAATTTTCATTTCATATGAAGACGACACGTCTGTATGAGGTCATAGGGTCTAATTTAGTAATTGCGAGGCGTAAAAATAGATGTCAGTATTGTAAACGGTACTATCGTGACTTTTATTATTGCCTTTTTATTTTGACTTGTGATGAAATTGTATGTGTGGTAATAGTTTTGTAATGGAATATGTCACCATCCTGATTTAGGTATACCTTGACGAAGTTGCA
Source organism: Schrankia costaestrigalis (assembly GCA_905475405.1). NCBI lineage: Eukaryota > Metazoa > Arthropoda > Insecta > Lepidoptera > Erebidae > Schrankia > Schrankia costaestrigalis. Next base: position 6,792,958 of record FR997843.1, on the reverse strand, counting down.
GTACTCCCAGTACTGCAACTTAGAATTGAATCTAAGACAATGTTTAAAGTCATATGTTTGATACCAACACGTTGGTGTTACAAAGCTTTGCGAGATAAAAATTGTTTTAGCGTGGAAACCGGTGGTGATGACGAAAACTATCTTATCTGTTATCCGATTGCCTACACTTTTGTTTTAACGGGCGACTATGGTATTGACCACTATTTGCGTTGTGTATTGCGATAGAACACCCTAGTAAAATAATATAGATAAATATAATCAAATTAAATAATTATATTCTAAGGTTTGACCAGTGGTAAAGTCCTACTGAAATCTGCTCAGGTAAGGTTACACTGACGTTGACGGCGAACGAAATCAGAGTAATAAATAATAATATGTATTACCAAAATCACTATTATTCAATTACCAGTAAGTTTTTATTTAATTCATTAATTTAAAAATTTAGTTTAATTAATAAAGCTTAATATAAGAGTATGATTATATATATATGTATTTTAAATTTAAATTTTAACTCTTATGAGTTTCGTGGCAATGTTACATACCTTCTACACACATTAAAATACATTAAAAATATACATAGAGATTGTAACGTACTAGAAATGCTTTCTAATCAGATGGAAGGTGGGCGTGGCAAGACAGTGAAATGTTGCCAGTTTCCCCTCGTTACCGCGTCTAGCCGCTGTGACGGGAGCAATGCGGTATCTAGACAATCTAGATCTGTGGGTAAAGTTACGGCAACTAACTTTATATCTTTTAGGGTAAAAATGCTTTTGGAATAATGAGAATTTAATTCTAAAACAGTCAACGACTGTGGCGTAGTGGTTATAGCAGCAACATGACTAAGTCGATTCACGGTAATACAAATAGTTGATTCATGAACATGAATGTTTGGAGTTAGTTATGAATTTTTCAATAGTGGAGAACACTTACAAACCCATCTCTTTAGCTTTTACAATAATGATGTACAAACTTAAACCGGCGAAGTGCTTATGTGAAACACTTTGAATAAAGTTCTCCTGTCATCACCATGATTCACACTACGTTTAAAAGAATTTTCCGTGTGGTGACGGAGTAAGAATACAATATTTCACTACCCCATCTCATCGCATGGGAGTCGTAAAAACTAAAGGGAGTTACCGTAATTATCTTTAAAAAATAAAAAGAAGGAAAACTTGAAATTAAACCCTATACCAATCCGTCTGGCCAGCGTGGTATTAGTAGGCCAAGTATCCCTCCGGCATGGGAGGAGGCCCGTCCCTGCAGTAGGACATTAATGGGCTGTTATGATATGATTAAAGGACTAAATTTTATAAGAAGGAGGAAACCCAAAACATGCCTGATCCTATAGAAGCTTTTAATTTGGGCGTGTTGCTTTAGGACACCGCGATACCAGTAGCGACATCTATCGATACGTCCCTAAATTATTATGAGGGTAAGTTATAAAATATATTTGTTATGACTAATTTATTCATACTAAATATCTTAGAAATTTTGACTAACAGTTTATTAAACAACAAAAATATTTAATTACTGTCGGTAGCAAAAGAAAAAGTAATTACGCGGATCTTATCGAAAAGGGAAATGAACACCTGAATAAGAGAGGTCTAGGACTAGGAAATGGAAAATTTAAAGATAAATCCGTTATTACATAAAATGCTTCTTCTTGTTTACCTATGAAAACTAATGTAAATAGCTAATCTAATTTAAAGATAAAATATACCTAAGTGTTCAGATAGTGGAACCTGTCATCAATTTAAAGTACATAATTATTTAATCATAATAATCATAATCATCATTATTCCTCAGTATATTCATTATTCTTAATTATTCTTTATAGATAATATAAAGAATAATTGTAACAGCTATAGAACAGTTTGTGCTGCCGACAAACTGTTATACAGTTTGGCAGTGAGATCGTATCAGAATATGTAACTTTTTGTATAAAATAAAAATACAAAATAAAATCTTCTTCTTATGTGCCCCTAATATAGGTTGGCCGTCAGCTCTGCATCTTATGCATTTCTTTTGCCAAGCGAAAACTTTTTTTACGCTGACGTTGACATTGCCTCTTCTGTCCCTGACGTTGCGAAGCCAAGACATTTTCTTCTTCCGATGCATCGCTTGCCTTCAACTTTCAAGGCCCATTATTAGAGGTTAGAGATAAGGTAGTACCGCTCGATATATTCGCCTTTTCCTCTCTGACAATCATCATTAATTTATTTATTACTAGCTGACGCGTACCCACTTCGTTGCGCGGCGAAAGACACGCGCCCTTTTTTAAACATATTTCATTACTGCTCCACTCCTATTAGTTATAGCGTGATACTATAATATAGCCTATGATACTCCCCGGTAAATAGACTATTCAACACAGAAAAAAATTTTGAAATCGGTTTAATAGATCCAGAGATTACCCCTACAACGTCACAAACACACAAACTGTACCTCTTTATAATATTAAAGTATAGATCTAATTAGGTATATAATGGCATAGCAACAGTATACGACAACATCTCTTTTTCATAAGTTATTTTTACGTTTCAACTTCAGATACTGCCAGTACTCAAATTCAAAAAAGGAATATCAAAAAGTCATCCTTTATTAAACTTAACCATAATCGGTTATATTTGCCCTTGAAATATACGTTCAGTTTGACACTAACGATACAACACTAAGCAATGAATCAAGTACGCATATAAATAAGCGGGACCATAACATAATTGGTGTGTAAATATTCTTCTAAATGAGCGTTAATGAGCGAAGTCGGGACTTCATCTTTCATTTGATATATTTATGTCGCCATTTTGAAATTTTTCAGATTGTTAACAGTTTTAAGTCTATGGTTTTTTTTTGTTTTTTTTTATGCTGTTCTTTGTTCTGCGTGGCAAAAGCCATCTCATCACATGAGCGTCTTAGAATATGAATTAGATGAACCAATATCATAGCTAAATATGGAGCAGTCATGATCACATTACTTTGGACTAAACGTTGCTGCAAAAACTAAACACAAATGTATGAATAAAAAAAAAAAAATACAACCGAATCATCATCATAACATCATCATAACAGCCCATTAATGTGCCACTGCAGGGACAAGACAAAAATATCAGTTTTATTTATAAAATAAAAACACTTCTACTAAAAGAAATTAAAAAAGAACTGTCACAAATAAATGCAGGTAAGTAATTACATTCCCATACAGTCAGTACAAAGGCAAGTCCATTAAACGGTCGTGGTAGGATTTTTTGTGGTGGCATCTTTTGACCCAGCGTATGTCCTCGGGCTAAACAGTAAATAATGATCCCCATACCATGTATAAATTATGAAATGAAATCATAAAATGTGGTATTTGTATAGAGTTGATAATACCACGAAGACAATTAAATGTTTTAAAATTTATAATTACTGTTTTTTTCAGCCAATTTTCTTGTGACAACAAAGAAAGAAAGTGCCACTAACAACAACAACCTACAACTACTCCCCTGGTTGTTGTTAAAATACAAAGAAAGATTCATAGATTAATTTTATGATACAAGACCCAATGATAGTGATGGGTAAAATTTTCCCGGCCTAGAAAGTGTTTTTTGTTTGAGACATTAAGATGGTATAACAAATATTTTAGCGGGTTTTCTTAAATTGAAATAAAAACTGTTATTATTGTCCTATTCCACAAGTTATTAGGTTAAATAAAATAACTTAAATAAGATGATATAAAATATTCTTGCAGAAAGAAATGTAGCATGTTTCAGAGAAAGATTATAATAATATTTAATTGACAAAAACCTACATTCATATTTTTAACTTATACTTTAAAAACTCTTTAGAAGAAAAGTATTAATTATTAATTTGCTTAATTATTTTAGTCGAATGTTCTACGAAGAACATTTGTTTAAGTTTTCTGTTGTACAAGTGGTTGTTCCAAACTCGAATGTTATAATGCCTAACAATTCAAAAGTTTTTATTAAAATATATTTTTTTATGTATGAATGTATGTTTGAATTTTTGAAATTACATTAATTAAATAAAATTAAACATTTGGTAATTACGAAACTAATTCAAATCGTTTCATTTTCTCAATCGATGATTACAAAATTGACAACAGTCACACCTTACATCAACTTTATAAATTCCACAAAGATGACAGTAACGTCAGCCTTTTGCATAGAGGTCGTTACCATCTATGATGGATGGGATCACACGATCTTAACCGAACAGAGCCGAGAAGTGCCGAAGCGTTCCAGCGAAAGCCTATTTGCCCCCGGCTAGACCTATCTCGTCCATTTAGCTATTTAAATGAGTTGTCAATAATAAGTTTGCGGATGATTTAAAAATATATATCTGGTTGTATGGGCCTTATGAAACAAAAGAAAAATAATACATACTTATAATAATCATAATGTTCATTTAAATAAATTTAATTTCAATGTATTTTTAAAACCGACTAGGAATTTTGATCAACTGCTCCAAGGCACAATCCACGCATTGGCACGCTTCCCTTCAGCATAAATTTTCGTGTTGAGAGGTTTTAGGGCCTACTATAAATCACGGTAAGGATCCCTGCAAAACTACTCACATATTTTCATTTACACAATTAGTTACCGAGTTTTCCTGAGTACAAAACTTAGTGCCTATATATTATGATAAAATGACCCGCTTCTTAAAAAGTCAGTTAACCACTTCAAAGGTGGTAGTAACAATCATTTTATTTTTATTCCATTTTTTTGTCCACAAACCATGCCTTATAAAAGCCACCTGTAATCACAACAAAACTAAAATCACCACCGAATGACGGAATGCAATAAAATCGTGACAATCATCTAGAGGCAAAACTTAAACGCCTTATAATAATCTATGCACCGCCTTAATCTAAAAGGACCTAACGTAAATCTGGCCAAAAAACCGTGAGAAAACCATCCTTCAGTTGAACAGTGACTCGATTCTTATGATATATTGCTTTAAACGTGCCATTTAGCGCTTACTCGTCCAAGTTTAAGTATAGTGGGGCAAATTAGAAAAAAAATGTAAACATAACATTGTACGAATTCAATAATTAGATTAAGATTATAATGACGGGGGTTGGGACGCCGTTGGCGACGGAGAGTCGCGCGCCCGTCGCCGCCCTATGGCGCCCCGGGCGGGGTGTTTCTGACCCTATTTGTTTTAATTACCAGCCAATGGTCTTTAGGAGGACACGAGGCCTTTGTGCTAGCCGAAAATTGACCCTAATTGGCGGTAGGTTGTAACAGGCAGAAATGTTAATCGTGCCGCCAACTTTCGGGGAGGTTTTCTTGAAACGAGGTGGTTGAGGTATTGGGGAGTTTACCTACTCTGTATTTTACCTCTAAATATAAGGGTGAAGAATTGAAGGTAATACTTTGAAACGACGTTTTATTTTATAATCTTTCTTTTCTATGATTAGAAAACAAACAAAATAAACCACACAAATCGATAAAAAATAAATTTTATGTAACGTATTTATGGTCTTATGGACTCTTTTTAATTGCATTCCCTTCGTATTTGGGCAAATTATAGCAAATTTCCCAGAGACCAATTTAGGTTTGATACGAATAAAACTTAATACGACTCGATAGCCTAATTTTTATTCATTATTCAAGGGCAGATTTAAATGATTAGAAATTTTATTTAAATTCATTAACAATTGATTAATATTCATCAATCTACTTTAACTTTTACTACTAATGTAAGTAAGTGCCTAATTAGTTATTGAGTTTCGTAAAATTTTAAGCCATACTCTGGTTGATTTAGCACGGCGTAAAAGGGTGCAAAATGTTCCTTGTCCGTGAGTAAAGCAACGACAATAAACAGACATTTTTAAAACCAATTGTTAAAATAAAAACATCTATTAAGTATGTAATAACAACTCAAAATTTCCTTATGACTCATCCTACTTAACTAAAGAATTTTTATAGTCAATTAACATATTAGCATGCCTACTTAAGTACTATACTTACGTAAAGGAAATTCCTCAGAAAGATCCTGTAGAAATTCCTCAAATGTTCCCAATATTATCATCGGTCGGGCTTGCTGGATTATTCGGTAAATGCTTGTAATCGCCTCTGCGGCTTACTGCGATTACCGTATGCTGCTATTATAGAGACTAATATCGCTGTTACTTTTTTTAATGGTATCCGTGGTTTATTTTTTTTTATTTGGTTGTTGTATGCTTGTAATACAGTCTGTAATGTAGACAATTTTAAGTGTATTACGTATTTTGTTTACTTTTAAGAAACAAGGGAATTTTGTTTATTAGCGATGTTGGGAAACCTGCTCCTATCGATTTTACTCTGGCTTTCGTATTTAATAGTACCTACGTATGGGACAGCACAATTTTTTATTATGGTATTGTCTTAGTGCTGGAAAACAGATCTTGTTTAATGTATTAACAGGGTTGTTTTTCTTAACCTAAAACTTATTGCAAATATATAAAATTTAGAAACAAGACACATTATTAATTTGTACACACCCCATAACCTAGTCAATTAATTTATGGGTCCTTATATTAGTAATTTTGACACCATATTTTAATGAACTAAGACAAGTACTTTACCAACCCATTTCCCTTTATGTAGGTCATTGTACAAAAATATCCAACACTGAAGGAAGATAAGCCCGAGAGACATTCAAATTGCTTAGATTATAAATCTAGCTTTTGTTAACGTAACGTTTTTGAAATGTTCGAAAATGTTTTCACCTACATACTCAATAGTATTACAATACAATATACATATCAATATAATTTATACTCTCGCTTCAACTTTAGAAAATTTTCTTAAATAAAATTTCATATAATTTTACAGAAAGTAGCCTAAAGCATTTCCATAAAGCATAATTTCTTTTCTACTGTTAATGAGGCTGTTCATTTATTTACTAAGTATATTATTATTTATATTGTGTAACCATTGTAACAAAAAAATTCACTTATCATTATTAATCTTGAAAAGGTTGTTTAAAATCCCACGGTCTTAAAAGTCGAAGGTGAGACCCGAGAAACATAGCCTGAAGCAAACGGTAGATCCTCTGAAGCAGCAATGGCGTCCGTATATGCAGCCACAGATAAAGCAGGCGACGTTGATGTGAACGTCACAGAATAAAAATAACAAATTGTGAACATTGCTATACTGGTTAGCTTCATATGTTCAGTGTTGGTATAAATGTAGTGTATGGCTCATTCGTTGATGAAGTAAGAGTGGTGTGAGCGTTTATTGCCGTTGAGGAGGTCGCACGCAATCTAAGCATTCGGAGCACGTGGGAAAGACGCCAAGCCGAGGCGGGGTGCCTCGAGGCAATCCGCTACAGTTGACGATCACCACGATAAATATATCCAACATTAGCCTACAGAGCAGTTAACTCACAAGGATTTCGAAATAAGAAAGTTGATATTTAAAAATAAATTCTAAAAATATTTAGCATATTAAATTTTTTTTAAAATTTGTAACATAAACATACTTACACTTCAACATACAATGAAAAATTCATCATTCTACAAGAATATAAAGTTACTGAATACATTTGGTGACATGTCCCAAATGTATTTGAAATTGTAATTCGAGGCGATTTAACACAATTTTTACGATATAGAAAAAATAAACACATCTAAATGTAAACAGATTGAATCTAAATGCACTAAACAAATCAACAGTATCCGTTCCACTGTAACTGATATTTAATATAAAGTACGTAACAGTTACATAAACAAAATTTGATACCCTACTCTGTAATGTACGACAGCCTGAGGAAGAATTCCCTAAAAACTTCACAGGGTCAAATGTCGATGAATTTATTGCCTCTGCAGTAAAACCCGAGCGTTCGGCATCTTTGGGAAGAATCGCGAACCTCTAATTAGTGAGATTATGAAAATATTCACACAGGTGCGTTGCGGCTCTAATAAGCATGTTCGCTTGAGGCAAGTCGTGAAGGTACGGCTACACGGCTAATGTTTTGGGTGTTAATCCTTCAGTTTGCTTTTGTTTTTGGGTTGGAAGTAATCTAGGATCGTCTGTGTTTGTTGTGGCATATTAAAATGTATGGGTTATGGATATTTTGTTGTTTGCTTAGAGGTTTTGTAGCTGTAACGCATTGGATAAGAATGAAGTAGAGCTCTGACTGTTTTTCAAGCTTTGACATTAACCTTTTGGATGGTCACTAGGTTAAAGTTATTGCAAGTAGTAGGCAGGCATAGTCATTAGACTATCTGGTCTAAAGACTGGTTGATTACTAAGATCCCATAGAGGAAGTTCTCTCTCCGTGTGGTGACGGAGTAATAATACAATATGTCACAACTCCATCTCATCCTATGGGTGGCGTAGGAACCGACTAAGGGGTTAATGTTATCTTTACGAAATAAAAAGAAGGAAAACTTGAAATTAAACCCTATACCAATAGGTCTGGCCAGCGTGGTATTAGTAGGCCAAATATCCCTCCATTACGGGAGGAGGTCCGTCCCTGCAGTGGGACATTAATGGGCTGGTATGATAAAGGAAGTTATTGATTACGCATAAATTCAGTATTTTTTAAAATGGATATATAAATAAAGAACTAAATAAAAAACATTGAATCAGCGCTATCTTTCACGTTACCGTGTCCTATATAAAAAAGGGTTTCAAGAAACTATGCAACATTAAAGTCACATGGCACGTGCTGCCCTTTACCTTATCTTTATTAACCGGTAGTTATGACCACCTATGTCACAATCAAGACAATTAATCAGTCTTACTAATCTCCTTTCTTAGAGCACATGTAATATATTACTTGATGACAACTAAATGGGTGCTTCGATGACATCTTATATTTTAAAATCGTGACGAAAAATACATTTTTGAAGGTCTTTAAAAGCACACATTTTTGAGTATGGAAACAATTAGATTCACGTTTTTCAGAACTTTTGTCTATAATTTTAAGTTTATTGTACAAAAGCGTTAACATGGCAATCCTTGCGGTCAACCTAAAGTAGTTGAAATAACATTTGTTACGAATTACAAAGTACTTATATTGCAATCAAGGGAGAAATGACAATACTGTCTATTTTTTAATACATTGCCCACGTGCATCTTGATAGTGGAGCTTTTATGCCATAATAAATGAAACATATTATGTTTCATTTAAATCTGGTCTACGAGTACAAAGATTTGGTATCCTTCACCACACAAACATAGAACTTGTAAAAAATATTCCTACCAAAACTCCTACTAACCTATCTATCAAACAACATGTCATGTCACTCGTACTGACATGTTTCTGACATGAGCAACTAATGCAATATAGTAGCGAGACAAACACAAATTTGCAACTGCGTATTAACCTACTAATTATAGAACATTGTAGACATGCCTATTAAAACTACATTGTATTGCAAAAAAAGACAAAATTGCAACCGAAACCAGAGGGGTCCATTCACAAATGGTACAAAAACAGAAATATCGCTCTCGTTATAATAATAGGTGGTCGGAATCGCACGCCGCAAATAAAGAATGCCATAATTTTTGACATGTCCAACGTAAACACCTTACATTTGGGACATAGATAAAATATATTTAAACAGGAAAGATGTGACATTTCATTTAAAATAAGTTCAACATTATGGCAATAATTACAGTACGATCTTTATTTAAAATCACAGTATGGGTGTACCACAAGGAAGTATATTTATTTGAAAATCTTGTATTCAACAAAACTTCACTATGTCTTAACCTTTCACTAAATTTGAAACTTTACTTTAGGTAGTGAAATACCTACCTAACTAAATTTAATTTAGGATTATGAACTTTATTACTACTTTTCTCTTATTATTATTGGGTATTTCACTACCTAAATAATGTTACAAATCTTTGTACAAAAGCTTTACCAGAATTGGGTACAAATCTATACTCCTAAACTTTGCACATACATAATCTTTGCCGGAACTTTTACTCAATTTCATTGTCTATCCCACGGATGATCATTTCCAAAAATGACGGTATAATGATACGTTGTTTGATTAGCTTGTGGTTACATCAATGTTTCGCTTCGGCAGAAGTCGGGTAAGTCCGGCGCCGGTTGATGGCGCCTATTAGTCATTACTTACTGCGTTTCGGCTTCACTTTGTGTACTATTATTTAGCAAATTAAGTATCCTCCTACCTGTTTAATCTGTGGATGATTCAGTATATACTCCTAATTCGATTTGGTTTCTGATTTGTTCGCGGATTATCTTATTCGTAGAAGCTTGAAACTAAATTAAATGGATTTCCTGGACTTAATATTTCATGTTTTCTGATAAACTTTTGTTTTATTATCCAATGATAAGATTTGATAATATTGATTAGATTATTGAACACTTCGCTTTAGCAAGGAATACAAGAGAGGATTGGCATTTCTATTAATTCGTGTCCTATCAGTACATAATCAGGCTGTTAGAAGTACGCAGGGGTACTTGAGGGGAAATTACTAACATTTTGACAGTGTATTTATAATATTTCGAATCGAATACTAGTATTGTTCGAGTTTTCCTTCTTGAGATATATTTTGCGTAGCGTTTCCCTTAAACACTATTTAAGTTTACTTCGTTTATTTATTTTAATCCAACATCACACGTTGTTATTACTTTTAATTTCACAATTCCGTATAAAATTTTCATCCATTAAGAATACGAAGCCTATGTCCAGCAGTAGACTGCAATAGGCTAGTTGATTGATTGAACGTGACTATTACTCGATAACACATCGCAGATATCCTAAGTCATCTAGGCAACTATTACTATGGTAGCATTGCAAAATAAAGGAAGCTTGACACTTTACCTTATACCTTTATAACTAGACGGCGTGAATTTAATAAACACGAATCTCTCAACATGATGAAATCAAAATGTTTTGTTCATAGATATATTTGTTGTTATAATCTTATTAGTTTTTACAAAACTAATTATATTTAATCCGTGATTGTTGACTTGGAAAAGCTTTTCGAGTTTTGGCCAACCTGTTGCAATATTATTTTGTACTTTTATCTAGATGAAAAGTACTATGTAGTACTAATCATATACCTAGGTATATGATTCATCTATACTAATATTATAAACAGGGTAAAGTTTGTGTGTTTGTACCGTTGTAGGGAGTAATCTCTGGATCTAATGAACCGATTTTAAAATTTTCTCTGTGTTGAATATTCAATTTATAGGGGAGTGTCATAGGCTGTAGGCTAAGGCTAAGTGGAGCAGTAATGAATATGTTTAAAAAAGCGACGCGTTTTTTTCGCCGCACAACAAAGTGGGACGGGTCAGCTAGTATAAAATAAAATACAAGATAGGGTATAATTAGAATGAAATGAATACCAACTGATTTCATTATATTTCTAGTTTTTGATAGAAAAGAAAATGAATTTCCAGGTTATATGCTTTTAAACTCATCACTTTGTCCAAAATAGTAGATAAAAATTATCAAATCATGGATAAAATTTGTCATTACAAAAAGATAATAAATCACAGAAGCACAATAATTTCAAATGACATCAAATTATTAGAGACCGTATATTACTGAAATTAAAACGTTCCCTTAACCGTTCGTACCTATATTATTTCGCAAAATAACATAGTTCTAGCGGACGGAAGGCACGTAGCAAGATGTTGGGTGACCGCAAAAATGGATCATTCACATACATTAAAAATCCTAATTCCTGTATCATTGGAAACGATTTCGTCAATTATAACAACATTTGCTCCCAAATTCGTTTAATAACAGTTCGTTTGATTCACATTTTGATCTTTTATAATTACATATCTCTGTATTTTGAAGCGTCGATTTTTCGTATCTTGTTTATTACCTGCTTCTTTTTGATGTTAGGTTGAAGGTTAGTTCGTATTATTTTACCCTTCTATCCTATAAATTAATTGCTGTGAATTAAATTGTGATAATAACCTATGAAGCAAGGTATAATTTAATACTTAAATATATATTTATATGAAATTTATATAAGTATATTATGTTGCAAATTATAATATTGTAATGTGAAAACATAGTTTTCATTTCCGAGGTTTAGGTAACTATGTGCTCGTTAAAAGACGCCATGACTGCACACTGTACAAGCATTAAAATTACCTGCAAAAAGACTCTTTGTTTTAAAATTAAATAACTATTGGCGACAAAATTACCAAAACAGGCTTAAAAATCAACGGTATTCTTTACATTATTAAAAACAAGTTGAAAGAAGAATAATACTTTTTTGTCTATCGTTTGGCTCTTAAAATAACAAGAATCGTATTAATCTCATAATTACAGGGCTGTGGGCTTAATACTTTTAACCCTATTCAAAAAGTTTTTATAACTCTTGCCGTTACTTTATAAATTCTGTGGTTACGTGCTTGTCAATCATTTTTTTTGTAGATAAGTTTTGTACTTCGAAAAAAAAGACACAGAGATGTTATTGAAATTCTATTTTGACAGTTAACTTTGCTTCTTTACGGTTTAAAGTTTTGCCGTGCATTTTGATAGTAATAAATTAAAAGGAAACAATTGATAGAAGTAAGAAAAAACACATACATACATAATATGATACAACTCAAAGAGAGCGAAAAAAGTTTATCACCATATGAAAACCTTTACCAATCTCTAAGGCTGGGTTGCTTATACTATGCCGGTTGTTCTCTTCAAAATATCCTTCAACACAACATGAGGCCAGGCAATTTCAAATTAACAATCACAAGAGCTTACTTCGTTATCGTTATCTTGCATTGTAATATCCACTGCTTATTAAAACCTACTAGGTATTTGACGTCGTCGAAGAGGTGTTTCGAATATACAGGACTAAAATTCGTTTTGTTCTCTTACGCTTTAATGCCGACCTATCTTACTGGTCGCTGATTCAGTCTTAACTATTGACTTTGTAATACTTCCTACATCAGTCTAACTGGTATCGTAATCAAACATGCTATATTTTATTAACAAAATTCTCAGCTATATTCATTCACAAGAAAAGTAAATAAAATGACGTAATCAATAGAACCTTGAACTCGTGTCGAATTTAATAAATATGCAACACCTTACACTATGTAAAGATTTATAAGTTTGAAATAAAACCCGGAATTATTAATCCAAAACATCCGATCTTCCGTAAAGTAAAACAGTGATTAATTAATCGGAATAAGGATGCGTTGCGTCTAATCGATTAGATGCAATTGAGATTTAAGGCTATTTGATAGGAAGTATAAAACTATGTTCTAGGTTAAGAATTTAGATAACGGTTCTTTGTGTCTGTTATTCTGTGTGATGATGGACTAAGAATTAAATATGGTAGTCATCTTACCTCATTATAGGGAAGGTAAGAAAACTATTAAAAAAACCGTAGGTCAAAAATCCTCTCCATGCATTGCAAAAGCCAGTCTTAGAGGAGGATAGTTTAGAAACTGCTTGTTGTCTGTAAAGCACGTGAAAGGAATTTTTAATAATAATTTTGTTTTTTAGCACTTTTTTCTAGCAGAATTTTTTAGTTTATACTAAAGCAGTCAATGGACGTCTACTGCTGGACATAGTATCTTTAGAGCTTTGAGCGGTTCTGTGCTTTCTTCATTAAACGGTTTAACGCCACCTTGACCAAACTGGCTATAATGTATTTAAATCTAAACTAACAATTAAAGAGAAAATTACCTTTTGTTAGCTATGAATCCCATGACGTCCATTGCTCCCTAGTCTTTCATACCCAATAAATCAAATAAGCAGTACATTTCCAGCTATCAAGTCAGCCGTCAAACTAAACCGTACATTAGGTACTGACAAGAGGTTTTCACCAGCAGTGGATGCACCCTCTAATTGGCTGAAATAAGCCCTATTATGCGCTCGATATTGTGTTGATTGGCAGCTGTCAATCATATCGCGTGATGCCAGGTGGCGCGTGCGCTGGTTTTGTATGCGTTGAGTTGTGGTTAGGCTCCGATGAATTTTAGGGAGAATTTTGTTTTAGTGGGTTGGGTATTGAAATATGAATGACCTATTTACGATGTATTTTGGGAAGAATTATATGTTTTTTTTCATCAAGAAAAATAAGTAAGTATTGGATTAAATTCATCATGATGTGTTAAGTTAAATTAAAATACAAACTATAACTGCATTGTTTTTTTAGAACCTAGGCAAGAGAGTAAGTATTTGTTTGTTATAAGTTTTTCCGTACCTCTTTATCATCATCGTCTCAGCCAATTGCCGGTACCTATTTATGCCTTTACGATATATATCAACATAACAGCCGCTCATCAGAAAAGAGTCTACTTGAATGATTAAGAGAAACCTAGCCTACCACTGAGCCTACTAGCATGCTGGCCGTAGAGATTGCTATAGGCAATTTAGTCTTTTTTTTTGTTTTCTTAGATACAACATCTGATTTTATTTCCCTAGTCTACTTTTAGATTACCTGTATGCTAATAACGGACATAGATAGCACCATGATATTCATATTCCTTCCATGTGTAGTTATAATAACATCAAGAATTTGAAAAGCTGAGTAACAGTACAACAAAAAATAGAAGCGCCAATTTAGTCGTAATTTGGAAGCAAACATTTCTAGTAGGCTTTAAAGAAATCAATTTACTGGCTTTTTACGGGATTTCTTTCAAATACTTAACAGCTGCTTATCGAAACAAACAAAACTGCTCAAAAATACCTATAAACCTAAACACCTTGAAGCCTCGAGGGCAAACTCGACCCAAAAACTCAAAGAATCCTTTCCCAATCAAATAATAAATCAACCATTTGTTTCAAAGGTATATCGCTTGAAGGTATACATAAATCTTCTTCAAAAATATCTAAAAATATAATGTGTAGGTAAGTCGTCGTAAATCTATATATAATTTCTCAAAGTTAGATGGCTACTTCAGGTGAACGTTACGTTTGATATTGCCTTAGGATGAACACAATCTTCATTAAATTTTCGACCACGCGATATGGTTTTCGTAGGCCTGCCTGCTTTGTTTCGTAAAATTTGAAGTGCTTATACCTATAATACTGTTTAGTTTAGTACTACAAGTACTTCAAGTTTCAACAAAGAACTTTGATATTTTTTTTGATATTATCTACTTTTGAAAGTGCTGATAGTTTTTAACGCACGTAAAGACGTAATATTGTTTATTAATTTTATTATTAGACTGCTTAATATATTATATTTTCTCAATAATCAAACAACCCTCTTTATCAATAATCATAGTCTAAAAAAAACACACCAATTACCTCTACTCAGTTATTATTCGAGATATTATATTGTCTTTATATTGTAGAATTTTAAATAATGCCCTTAAAATGTAATGGAAATGTGGTTATTCAGTTCCCTTATTTATGTACTTAAACATTTTGGACGAATAATTTTGCATCTCAACTCAATATAACGCTACGACAGTAATTAAATCTGCAGCATAGTAAAGTCGTGATACGTTTTATCTCTGACCAATAATCCGCATTTACACCTGATAAAGGCTTACAAACATTTTTCTTAGTCAAACCATATCTAATTATTTCAAAGTGCTAACAGAACCAAAACTTGAGCGCGATTACTCATTAATTAAGTTAATGTCAAACTAATTGAAATAGAGCTGCTCTTAATAATATCTATAAATCAGAATGAAACATTAATAAATCAAAAAGATCGTCAATCAGAGTTCATACGCAGCTAAAACGTAGCAAACTGCTAGAGTGATCATCCCTTTTTTCTCTAAATTGGACTTTAATCCCAACCGAATTGCTTTTAATTGGAACAAAAGAACAAAAGCAATTATCGAAATGGGGTAAACGGAATAGTCATGGGAAAGCAAACCGATTTGGGGGAAGAATGCGCGATTGCGTTGTGATTAGAGCCCAATCAGACGGTATTTGTTGCAATTTTCATTGACTGGCAAATTGCAGATTCAAGTTTAGTGTTCAATCATCAATCACACGTCGATTCGTTTAAATTGGAGTTTTTTTTTCTTTGTGAAATTACTTTTTAAATCGCTTCTATTTTGGTAATGCTATTAAAAATAACTGGCTATTCTAATACGACCTATATATACCATGTAAAATGTACATACAACTGATTTGAATTATTTTTGTACATAGGTTATTTTTAATTCAGAAACTATGTATAATATATTATTTTAAAAAAGAAGCTCATTTGTATAAACCGGCACATGCCCGTAGTATTATCAAAAGTATTTTAAAATAATTATACGAACGTTATTTCGAACACTATTATCTTATAAATAGTAAAAAAATAATTATTTTTAAAAATAATATATTTTGGAATAGTTAATAAAAAAGTACTATAACTATTACATTAGATTTATTGACATAATGATCTAGAGAAAAACCTTTAGTTAAAGCACAAATGCTCATTTTCGAGGACACACAGCGACATCGCCTGGTGTCAAATGACACGTCGTAGTTCGGTCATCATTAACTAGATGGCGTAGCATACTCTGCGATCATTGTCGACAGGAATTTTATAATTTCTTTGAGAGAATACTAAGGTATCTTAAAATTATAGTGATTGGTAAATGATTTAATGTAAGAAGAATGTACTGATGATATAATAATTTACTTTACAGACGGGAATTTGTGATGGAATGAATTTTTATCGTAGAAGCATGTTAGTGGGTAAGTATGGGAAGTTTTTAAGCTTATTACTTTTAATACTTATTAGAGAAAGACGAATTCAGAGTGTATGCTTTGCCTTTAATTGATACAGTGCCCACGACGCGTATGTGCGTTTTGGTGACATTCACACAGTTCCCACGACGCGTATGTGCGTCTATTGTTTTTTCACGCCTTTGCTCAGTGCCTATTGTATCAATTAAAAGGGTGGAATTAAATTTCTTACTTAGAATTAGTAAGAAGAAAACCGTAAGTTGGTCCAAAGTTAGAACTTTGGACCAACTTACGGTTTTCTTTTATAACCAATCGATGCCCAAAGTAATTTTAAACTTGTCAATATCATGTCACTACGGTCGTATAAAGTACTAAAACCTTCAGTCAATACAGACCCCACGGCTTGGGTCCCATATACAGAGATATTAAATTTCTTACTGATTTGTATGTAAAACAGAAAGAAAATTTAAATATAACTTTGAATTGAGTACTTACTTTGAAAATTTTAGACACATTCGTTTCAATGTTTTATTTTTCATCTTGTCACGTTTGTAATGTCCCAGTACAGGGACGGGCTTCTCTACCAATGGAGGGTAACTTTTGATGCTCTTCTAAGTTTGACAGAAAGTAGTTATCTATAAATGATACTATGGTTATCGATTCTTCCTTCGCCGCTTTTCACTAAACGAGGAAAAGGGGTGTGGCATTTGTGTTCTTTGCCTTTTGTGTATTCATTTATTTTACCTTTTGTATGCTTGTGTATGTATTATTAAGGTATAGAGTGTTAGGTACTTTATAATAGGTAATGTCTATCGCTTTCTTTATTTCTTCAGGTTCAATTTAAACTATGATAGTTGTTATCAGTTATAATACTCTTTAAATTACATTAAAATATGCGTAGAAATTAAAATCATGAGTTTTAAAATATATGTCATCACGTTTTTTTATTAGCAAACATGATCATTAATTTAAAATAAAAGAACGACTCTGCTCATACCTCTCACCTATAATTACAATTAATTTTGTTACATTACTGTAATGACCCTGTTTGGTATTGCACGATGTTTTAGATGTAGGGTTGACAACAATGATAATACGTTTGCGTACATTTTTATTTTTAACTGTTTTACTCGTTTGTAATAAAAGACTATACTTAACTGTCCCATGAGTCACACACATATGAACATTTGCATTGTTTTACTATTGTGTCTATTGGCAGGACAGTGAACTTTCAAGAAGAGGATTGTGATACAAATAATCAAAATAATATAGGGAACATTAATAAACTAATAGAAAAAAAGGAATTTAAGTCACGCCTAACTACTTAATAAGTTGTAAATTGTAACGTAAATGTAACACTACGAGTATCAATGTCATCATAATCATCATCATATCAGCCAATCGACGTCCACTGTTGGACATAGGCCTCCTCCAAGTATTGCCACCTTGTGCGGTCCTGTGCCTCTCTCATCCATCGGCTTCCCGCCGTTCTAACTTGGTTGTCGGTCCACCATGTGAGGGGTCTCCCCACCCTGCACTTGTATCAATGTATTTTAAACCAATCAATATAGTGGCACCAGGTAAAACACCACGATGTATAATCGACAACCCTATTACTAGCTAGTATAGGCCTCTGGCTAATGGGTAAGCTGACACGCTACGATTCCGTTATTCAACTTATATTAAGCTCAGAGATATAAACATTAATTGTGAGAGTATTTTTATTTACTCTTTGGATTTATAAGTTACTGGCATAAGAGTAAAATGTTACTGACTTCTCATTCCAGCGCTGTTTACATAGTCGACTTATAAAGGTTCAGAATGGAATTTCAATACAGAAAAGACAGATCACATAAAATATTTAGTAGGTATAGGCTGGGCAGGGCAAGTTTCTGTCCCCTATTGAGAGATTGATATAATATTCCTTACAAATTTACACTAGGCAGAGCTTGTACTTTCTTTGTAAATAAATCAATACATATTAGGTAGCCATGAGGACTGCATAAAGCTGCAGACGGACATTGACAAAGTAGTGGATTGGAGTACTAAAAACAAATTACAATTTAATACCTCAAAATGTGCAACTATCACCTTTACTCGAGCACGTACTCCAATCCAACACAACTATAACGTAGGGGGCGCTCCATTGGTACGGGTTACAGAAATTAAAGATTTAGGAGTGAGTATAGACAGCGGGCTAACCTTTCGTAATCACAATAAAGTAAGAATAAAAAGAAACACGGTCGTAAAGCAAACTAACCTATTGAATAAATAATTTTAATGCAATTTAAGGTAAGTAACTTTTGTAGACAGTCTGTTGTTTCTTTATAGACAAAATTATGTGAAGTTGTGAATAGTTCTAATTTTGAATCTCATTATTTGTTCATTGTCAATTGCTTTTATAAAGTTAGTTTAACTATGAAGTTTTATAAATGAATATAGTTTTCATTGTAATTGAATTCTTTTATTTTAATGAGTTTGTTTCAAATCTTACCTAAATGCGAATTTGAAATAAATAACATTTCATTACTCATTCGAATAAAATGATAACCCTTTTAAAAACCTTACCGTAATTGGTTAGAACTGATGTTTATTTAACAAATAGAAAGCCACATCCGTTTTATTAAACTATATAATTACAAACACCATTAAACTTAACAAAGCCAATGATGAAAGCTAAACATCTTACTTGATTGGTTAATAGCCAATTAATATCTCCTTTCGAAAAAATAATTACTTGTTCACACCTCGCTAAATACTTTATTACAAATTACTGTATCTGATATCGAAGAAACACGAGATAATTACAATGATAAACACGACGAAGGAATAAAACAACGTTTTAATCATCATACTATTTTCTTTTATTTTAACTTTAGAATCTAATAAAGTAACCTCCTGGGCTTTAATTGGAATAAGTATTTACATATTTACAGATATAACTATACTTACTAACGAACATTTACTAAAGGAATCTTAAAACACTAATGTACACCTAATTTTTGAACATGCTCTCAATGAAGTCATAGCCATTAATTTGGAACAGAATAAACTTAAAAAATAAGGTAATACTTTCACGGTAACTTTAGTTAGCCATATAATTTAAGTAAATCACAATAAATAAATCTCTAAATAAACAATAACAATAAAAATTAAAAACAATTTCAGTCTTGCAATAGAAAAAGATCCGAGTTTCAATATGAATCATTTAGGAATGGAATGATGGTGACATAATAGGAAATACAAAGAAATTTCTAAAACAATCACTTGTTGTTGATAAATGAAACAGGAAAAACGGACACACATCGATAAGGAATTACTAATCAGTCGATGAAACATCTTTGGCAAATATAAATAAACTTAACAAACCCTTAGTATGAGCCTCTTGTCAATTATAAACAGGTACAGAACACGGTGAATGAAAACATTAAATATTTACACGTTAAACAATTTAACGTTTCATAATGTCCTCTATTGAAAAGCCTAGCGTTCTTTTTGGGCTCTCGACGGGGGATTGGTGAGGGCTAATAAGAGGTTGAATCTGTTGCGGTAAGGGCGGCGAGGGCTTATGCGAAAGATCCAACAAAGAATTTTCTGACTGACTAGTCGATGATACTTCTTGACATCCTTCTAAGTGCTCTAAGTGGTGTTTGTTTGCATCACTGTGTGTCAACAAATGTGTCTTCAAATTTGATCTTTGGTTGAAACTCTTGTTGCAAACTGGGCATTTGTGAGGAGATTCTTCCATGTGTAAAATTTTGTGCACGGCAAGCGTTCTTGATTGGCAGAATCCTTTACCGCATTCTGTACATTTGAATGGCTTCTCCTTAGAATGTATGTACCTGGAAAATAGAGAACAAAGTTTAGACAAATGCAACTTTCACTTCTCGCGGGTATACTGTGTAAACAAACGTCTACACCTTTATGACTCAATAGGCGACAAAATAAGTGCTTTGAATGAAAATTGAAGTGATTCCACATTACGAACACATTAGACTGTTAATATATACAGCACGATATAAGAAAAAAAACTGTGGTCTCGTAAAAGCGAAGAAATATAACGTGTAATTTGTTCGACGGCGAAGCAAGACAGATATGGTGATCGTAAAGAACGAAACCGGTCGTCGAGGGCGCGCGTGCGCCCGCCGCCTCGCGACCTCACAAAAAGGTTTACACATTTAATTTTTTTTTCTACTCTTATCGTCAACAATGCCTCGGTGAAACACGTCCTAAATCACGTTGTTGGTATTAGAACGAAACATTAAATTAAATTAGGAGTGTTTCGGATAAATTGATAACAGTTATTCAAAGCACTTTTACAAACTAATAAAATTAGTGATTCTACTGTCTTATCATGATGCTTGTTTTAGATGGATTGATTGTTATTAATTAATATGATACATACCTATGATCTCTAAGATGATCTTGCCGACGGAAAGCTTTACCGCAAATGTCACAGGAGTACGGCCTCTCATCAGTATGAGTTCTTTCGTGAATCAGGAGATTGTAAGATTTTGTAAACTGACGGTTGCAGTATTTACAAATGAATTGCTTCTTGGGCCTAGTTCCAGGAACGCCTGGAGCTCTCAATTGCGGGGGATTTCTTCCAGGCATTCTCTGAGCCATGGCTCCAGGATATCTTAATGAATGATGGTAGAAAGCTGCGTTTCTGATCCATTGATTAACTAGCATAGCGTGGTAAGGTGCCGACGGAGGTAGAGTTGCGACTTGCGTGGCTTGAGCTTGTACGTAGGCTGACATAGCTGGGTGTGCGTAGTTAGCGACTGGTACTTTATCGTAAGGGTAGGGTGTTTGCATGGTTGGTCGGGGGTACGCGTAGGGTTGAGGTGCGGGTGGCGTCCAAGGCTGATGCCGCGATATAACTACGGCTGGGGGCGTGTCGTCCGTGGGCGTATGCGGCGGCGTTGGCAAAGGGGGTGATGGCCGCTCGAGCTTCACTAAAGCTTCGATCGGGAAGTCTGGGGGATAACCTGGGGAGAACAAATACATAAATTTTAGTATCGGTATATAGTGAATTGTTACTCAAAGAGTTCATGTTTTATTAAACTCTGTAAAATATTACGCAGATGTTCAAAATTTAACTAATTGTAATGACTTAAACTGCAGTTAAGAAAATGTAGAGTCAAGACTTGAAGTTGCAGTATGAAAAATTTTTGGTTGTAATGACACAAATTGTAAACTACAATTTATAACTATGATACAATAAAGACTAATAAAACGTCTATAGTTAAGATTTGAAATACCTAAACATAAACACATCTCAAAATGTAAACTAACTCTTAATAAAAATCATCAAACAAAAAACAACTATCAAACATAAATAAAATACTTACTATGATTATCCTCAATATTGTTAAGTTCCTCTTCATCGTCGATATTAATATCGTCCGAACTATCAACACTGTAAGGCTTATCTTCCATTTTCAAAACACAATATTGTCCATACAAAACTAATCACTGGGGCACTGTCCTCAGTTTGGACACTCGGTCTCACTTTGGTATCACTCTGGTGTCGTCACAAAACCGGTTTGTGCTAACAACCGGCTTGGGAGAGCGCGCGGAGCGTTATGAGCTTGTGTGCGTTCGCTATCTGGGCCTGCGCTTGCGCGGTCCGGGGAGGGGGGCAGATCAAAGAAGCCGTGCCGTCCAGCGCCTGTGTTAGCTCCCGTAGCAGCCCCGCGCCTCCCACTAGGCGGGGCCTACCGAGTTCTGCCTTCGAAATCGATCGACAACTATCGCAAATTGCCCCATCCGCTTATTTCCTTACAGCGACTAAGTCCTACATTTTAACTTTCAGTAGAATTATTAGAACCTTATCGCAGTATGTTGTTGAATGTTTGTTTCATTTCGTAAGTGAGTTTGTTTGGTGATGCAAATTTTTGGTGACGCTTAAGCTATTAGGTGAGCGGATTGCTCTGGTAATTTGGTTTCATCAAGGCTTTTGTATTCCTTTGAATAGTTGTAATTTGTAGCTCCACTATGATTATGAACGTGTTACATGTTACGACTGTGTATTGTTTTCGTAGTGAAAGTTGATACCTATTCAAGAGATAAGTAGAAACAATTCGCCCGATGTAATAGTTACAACCTCTATTTATAAAGTCAAAATCAAATGTATTTTTTTTTAAGATCACATTTAAAAATAATGTTCAAAATGCATTTTGTAACTACAAACATGGATTTTATGGATATGATTTTATAAGTCAATCGTATTCTGACCTTGTGCTCCGTTGATTTTTCGAACAAAAGATAAGGACACCCAGTCCAAAACAACTATTTGTGGATCGCACTATCACGAACCTCAGTGAGGCAAACTTTTATATATTCAAACAGGTGTAGTAATTCAGCCTTTACTTATTATCAAGAATTTAAAATTATAGGTATTAAACAAACAAAACAAAACCCTCCGTGTGGTGACGGAGTAAGAATACAATATGTCACCACCACATCTCATTCCATGGGTGTCGTAAAAACCGACTAAGGTATAGACTATCCGTGAATATTATCTTTACGAAATAAAAAGAAGGAAAACTCGAAATTAAACCCTATACCAATCCGTCTGGCCAGCGTGGTATTAGTAGGCCAAGTATCCCTCCGTCACGGAAGGAGGCCCGTCCCTGCAGAGGGACATCAATAGGCTGTTATGATGATTAAACAAACGAGAAAAATATTTATTGGACTTTATTAACAAGATTGTTGACATAAATGGATTGTTGATTTGGCGATCATTGTTCCGATAGTACACAGTTCCTCCAATGGACTAATTGGAAAGAGTCTCCATCAATACCTAAGAGGGATTGAGTACTCCTGCTGAAGAAGAGATTGCTCGGCTCTCAGTGTGAGAAATTTCACATTTCCAGAGCCTTATTCACCAGTATCCATTTTGGCCCATATTGTACTCTGTGCTTAAAAATAGCACTTACTCCTAAGTACTACATTTATTTATTATTTATAAATGTTTTTTTTTTAAATAATGGAGGAAAACTCAACGTACATAAGAGCATGGTTAGTTTTTAAAGTTTTTTAAATGTTATTTTGCCTTATCGCCTCTTATAATACCCAAAAGGACTAAAAGGGGTAGTGACATTTGGTATGATGAGTCATCACAGTTAAACCAATTAAGGTTAAGATAGGTTAAGGTTAAGATAGGGTTTTAAGTAGGTAATCAAAGTAGGTATTTGCTTATTAACGCTATATTGAATGTAGAAATTATGTTACTCACTACAATGTGTCTATAATTCCGCCCTACGATAACTAATACTTTGGCTATCAATGTAATTAACTATAATCTGATAAAATTACAAAGTTGAACAATATAATTACTTAAATGGAAAATAATAAAGTAAGCCACTTTCAATGTGCAATTATACAAACTGACATCAGTTAACGTTAAGTAGTTATGAAACTGTCAACGTTATAGTTATGGAATAGCGTCTTCGCATAATTAATATTATTATTAAAAAAAGAAGAATATTTCTCACTCATTAAGTCATTACCCTTCTGAACTACTATCTCAAGAAGATATTTAGATACTGTCTAAAGCCCGATTTACACATCGACAAGTACAGTAGCGAGTTAAGTAGTAAGTTGTTGATTAAGTTGATTTAAATAGATCTCCATCCTATGTTTTGACGAGTTAAGTTGGCGAGACGCAAGTGAGGAGGCTACTTTGTACTTAACTCGCCAAAAAATAGGATGGAGATCTATTTAAATCAACTTAATCTTAAAATACTACTTAACTCGCTACTGTACTTGTCGATGTGTAAATCGGGCTTAATAGCCTTTTAACAATAAATCATAAGGTGGTTTTAGTCAGTAAGATTCTGACATAAACCAAAAGTATGACAGTAAGAAGTATACGCAGCTTGTACTGTATGCACTAAACAACTCATAAACAGACCAACGTTTTTTTTCTGTAAATATTACATACAGAATACAAGAACACTAATGCAAATATTTATGATCATGTTCATGCACACAATTATTTGCATTGAGCGACAATCGAGTAAGTAAAATACTAAGCTAGGTAATGTACCTGGTGCTTTTTCTAAACGAAAAGCATAACAATCATTACATACCTAAGTAAAGCATAAATATTCAAAGTGGCAAAGTGGTTAAAGTACATGATTCTTACATAGAGGTCTTGAAATCTAGTCCCACTTAGTAAAAATCCGCGTTTGCTCAAAATGATTTATTTTATCCTAGCCTGTATGATTTCTATTCTATAAGTATAACAAAAGTTATACTTTGGTTAAGACGTCTAGTAAATATTTTACAAGTTCTGCTTAGCTTGGGACTAGATATCGTGAAAGTCAGTAATAAGTATAAATAAACACACATTCACACAACGCCATCTAGTCCCAAACTAAGCAAAGCTTGTACTATGGGTACTAATCAACGGATAAATATACTGAAATACTTTTTTTTTGTAAATACATACATATTACACATGAAAACACCCAGATCAATACAAACAATCATGTTCATGCAAAGATTTGCATTGCGCGGGAACCCGAGGCCTCTGCGTAGCAGTCATCTTATATGTATAACCACTACGCTACAGTATATAACTTTCTAAGGCAAAGAATGTACAGTTCACAATTAACTTTAAAGTTACAAACAACACATATAACTTAACAGTTAACCGTAAACAACGACAAAACATTGAAACATAGGTTTAAGCGCAAAATTTTCTCATAATTACATATTCAAAACTCGTATTATGGGGTTTGCTATGGAATAATACTAACTCACAATATTAAACGACATAACATAGCGACCGTAGCCAGCAAATAGTCAGGTGGGTAGACATACGACACTCAGGCGGCGCCCTTTGTACCTGCGCTCAAAGGCGCCGACTCAAACAAGCGTTTAATCAAACCAAACTAGCATAACATGCCTTTACGCCATAGAAGTTCCTACTCTACGGTCATAACTTTAAGTTAGTTAATCGCTAGCACTCATAAACGTAAGTTACATTTATGGAATTTTAACTCCTTGGTTGACTATAATATGGGTTGTAATGGCTTGCTATTTGAAGGAACTTATGTCCGTTTGAAAGTGTTAATAGCTAGAGCCACTAGACACCTTGTTGAGTCTAGAATTCGGTGTTAAACACAATGGTAAGAACAGTCATGAGTTCTGTTCTTAATGAGGTTGTAACATGTTTATGTTTAGATGAAGTATAGGTACTCGTTTTATGTTTCGACTTGTTATTAGTTTAGTTCTCATCTGTTTATATTGTGCTATATTAATAATAACTTTGTGTGGCGGTAGATTAATAATACCTACTTGATGTCTTCTCCATAAACCCATACCACCCATACCATGGGTGCCAAAAAAGTAAATTACAACAAAAACAAAAGAAGAGAAGAACTTAACATGAAATCTCTTATCCAATGTAGGATGTTATTAGTACATAAGTATTTATGTCGACTTTCCCTCCTACACTTGTGATTACGCGTCTCTACATTAGTATAATACTAAAATATAATCTCCATTACAATAAATTGTTATCGAGATTATTCAAACGTAAACCTATTATTTTGGCACAATACATATCAAGTACTTACATATAAAATTAACTTAAAGACAAATAAGTTATTATTGACATAACATAGGCACACATACGGAAATGATATACAAATTACATAGCAATTCTGCATATTATACATTGTATACTAAAAATTAACTGAATTCGGTACCTCCTTTTATTTTGGAGTTGATTAAAAAAGACTTAACCCCCGGTTCCTGAATGACTGATCAAGTGAAAATCTACTAATCAAGTGTCAAAACTATCATTTGCAGGAACTAAAATGACAGTTTTGACACTTGATTAGTTGATTTTTACTTGATCAGTCATTATGAAACCGGGGTAAGTATGGATTTCCAAACACAAACCTCCTTACTCATAAACGCTTCTTAAATTTAATCACTGTTTAGCGAGATTTTTATTAGTAAAACTAACCTTATGCTAAACAAAACCGTAAGAATTTAAGCTAATCAATTGACTAAAATTTAAGAAGTGTTTATAAGTAAGGGGGTAAATCTGTAAATCCACGCATGTATTGTTAAAAACACGTAAGTATATCATACGTATTATTCTCCGTGTGGTGACGGAGTAAGAATACAATATGTCACCACCCCATCTCATCCCATGGGTGTCGTGAAAACCGACTAAGGGACTATCCGTGAATATCTTTACGTAATAAAAAGAAGGAAAACTTGAAATTAAACCCTATACCAATCCGTTTGGCCAGCGTGGTATTAGTAGGCCAAGTATCTCTCCGTCACTGGAGGAGGCCCGTCCCTGCAGTGGGACATTAATGGGCTGTTATGATGATGATGATATCATACGTGTTTAATACCTTAATATAAATAAACAGTACAATAAAGCATAATTTTATCCGGCACATATAATTATTTTATTACTCATATAACACGTTGACACTCGGCTTCTGTTTAAACAAATATTCATTTGTTTAACATAAAAACATTTCGTCACACAAGGCTATGGTTTGAATTATAATTTAATTATTATTTTATTTTATTTTATTTATAAAGATAAGATAATAGACAGTTTATTATTTATTACTTAGATTTAATTTAGTTGTATTTATGTTCTCGATTTTCTTTTTATCATTTTATGACAATAAATTTCCCAGATTATGACTTTGTCTTTCATGAGATCTTACGGCTAGATTAAACTGGTTTTAGTTTAAAACGTAGAATGTCTTCTATTAAAATAATAGACGTCATTGGGAGCAAATGTATTACGAAGAAAATAGGCGTGATGCAATTGAGGAGACTACGTAAAGTCCTCTACGAACTAGACGACGAAGCGACGTAACTACTTTTCAACCACACAAACAAGTGAAACAAGGTCTCCTTTTAATTCTGGAAGGGAATGAAAAGCCTTTTAGCCTCGACTCGAATAAATAAGTATGTATTAGACACTTCGGTCACATTAACTGCGTTTAGTTAACAAACACCCAGACTAAACAAACTGCAGTAAGGAATTATTCTTAATTCAAATTATAAAACTACTTAGATATACTCTACATAATCGTAAATTTAAAAATAAATGTCAGAACACATAATTGACATTTTAAAACTCATTTCCCTATCAATTATTTACATTTCAAACTTGGCTAATTATTGATGTTACCTTGGGCATTCTGATTTATAGGGTGGATAAAACAGGCGTAACTAAATTTTATGCATCAAAGACTTTAAAGTTGATTCAAATAGCGTTCGTATCAATGTTATCAATCTACCCAGTTAAATTCTGAAGGGTGTGTTTCAAACCTATTTAGTAGTACTTTAAATAGCATTGTTCTATAATGGACCATTATTTTCTTTTTTTTTTACTCCGCACACAACGTTATATAGAACGGTATTCCGAGTTTATCATACAGAAAACATTTTGAAAACTATCTTGTAGGTACTTGACAAAATATGTCTTTTTTTGCAAATTATTGTGAATTGACCAACTTGGACTTTGGGACTTGTCAAATCCCTTAAGCCCGATTTACACATCGACAAGTACAGTAGCGAGTTAAGTAGTAAGTTGTTGACTAAGTTGATTTAAATAGATCTCCATCCTATTTTTTGACGAGTTAAGTTGGCGAGACGCGAGAGAGGGGGCTACTTCGTACTTAACTCGCCAAAAAATAGGATGGTGATCTATTTAAATCAACTTAATCAACAACTTACTACTTAACTCGCTACTGTACTTGTCGATGTGTAAATCGGGCATTATAGTCTGATTATCAATGTTTTCAGTAAGTTGAGTTCTTCACTTGACTTATTCGTGGATGATGCTCGGGCTTCAATTAACTGGCCTATTATTGCAGTCCACTGATGGACTGAGAGGCCTATGCCTCTCCCAACACGCGCCACAGAACTCGGACTTGCGATACAAAAATACTTCAATGTAGATAAAAATATTAATAGAGGAAATAATTATTATGAAAGTAGTTTACTAAATTCTAGAACTTATGAATTTGGTAAAACCATGACATACGATAACAAACAACGTCAATGATTTCGTAACATAGTGAAAATTCCATTCTACTCTTTAACCACAGTACAACCAGTATTCTATATCGGCCGAATATTTATTATAAATGCCTACGGTTGCGCGGTACGTAAACATGCGATAGGGCTGCCCACCTCCAGCTTTTTAATTACATTTTACCTACTTTCCCGCTCGTTATTGCGGCACAATCGCGACTGTTGACTGCCGCAAGCCGGTGCTATCGTAGCTATAACTCGCGTTTCGTCCGTTTCTATGAAGTCGAAATACTGTAGGTATATATTTGTACTATGCTTTAACAGTATAATTTCTAATCTAATACCTTATCCTCAAAACGAGACTATTGTTCAAACAAAACATTAAAAAAACCACTACAAATATTAAGCGTCATATTGAATACCTACCTTCTACATTTGCACAGATGATAAAACTTATTACAGTCTTAATTATCATCTGACTACTAATTACGGTAATATTCTTTGTACGCATTTTAAGTTTGTGTAAACATTTCGTATTCCTAATTAGTTAGATTATGAAAAAGACCTTCGAGATGAGTATTTGAGATATAATGTTTTTAAGCAATGATTAATCGTCATAATAGTCGTTTTGCTGTGTGACGTTATTTTGTTGTATTAATTAATTTGTCTATGTAATTATGTCATTTTTATTAATTTTGATAATCTAAAGATTGTTCCCTAAACTATTTCATGGGGTATGTTTGAAAGTAAGTCAGTTAATATTATATGTATTAATGGTCTTGTATCGAGATTTATTCAAGCATCTGCCTTGACTTTACAACTGCTTTAATAGGACAACGACAGTGATTGGGATTAGCAGACGTTTATTTGTGTAATTACCTTGCCTTCTATGTCTAGAAGTTAACGAAGCACTTTTACATAGATAGCGCAGTTAGGCATCGAAAAGAGAATGTATTTAAAACTGAATTTTGTTTAAAAAAAAAGTTAAAACAAACAATAAAGTATAATTCTTCATACATGAACATAGGTACTGTGTGAACCAGAAAATAACACATGAAGTTCAACCAAATACAATTCAAATAACAATATAACACATAACAAACAACATGCATAAAAATACCTACATCAATGTTTTCCGCGAAAATCATAACGTATAACCATCCTTCATATAATACCTACCAACAAGTCAAAACACATACCTAAATACAACAAAAGATAGGTATCTTTTCAAAAACAAGTTATCTTTCCCAGAAGAGGTCATACGAGAACCATTTTTGGATTCATCAATGAGTCCTAAGCAAGCAACACGTCTACAACCATATGATAAGGACCCAGGTACAATTGTCGGCACTTCAAAGACAACAGTGGCACCTAAGGCGCCTTAAGACCATTAAGCTTATTGTAAACAAACAAAGAGATTATAACTCAGTACATTTCTGTTCTATTGTTTCACTCAATGCGCTTGCTGAGAAATTGGATCAATAATATAAGAACAAAAGACTAGCTGATAAATTTTTGTGTTTATTGTTAGGGGGTCTAGTTTAAATTGTTGCTATCTTGAAAATTACAGAAAAAGTCACTTATCTAATGTTGTATTAGATTTTTATAAACGTATACCTAAGTACTCAAGCTTGGACGATAATATTTCTGTAGTAAGAGGCCATTTGCTTCAAGCAGTTATGAAATTCGCGTCGGTGTAGGTTTACAAGCCCCATTTTGTATGTCACAAAGAAGCTACACCGAGCGACTTTTTTATAGAGGAAAGATGGACTAGTAAAATGAAATGTCACCACTCCTTCTTTACTCTCTTAGTAGTAACATCATAAGATTATGTATCTTTTCGAATCAGAAAATTTGGAACAACCATGGCATAGTGCTATTTGAGCAGGTTACTTTTTAATCACAGTATCCCTATCACTATTATATAGATATTTGAAAATATATACGATAAAGTAAAAAGGCTATTGTGAAAGGGCTAGTCGGTGCGGGTAGGCCCCGGAAAACATAAATGTTGACCAGATAGATTGCATATTGGAGAAGGGCCAAATAAAGAGCACTCGTAACCAACGCGCATGTATGACTCGCTTAATGAATGTGTACGAGGCCGAATCTGTTTGCCAGGATCGTGACAAGTGGCGTTCTGTCGTCTCTGCCTACCCCGGACGGGATAAGGCGTGAATTTATGATGAATAGATTGATAGATGTAACAAAGATATTTTGTAAACAAACATTGTCTAGTAGTTCAGTAATGTCTAAGGCATCAAATAAATATAGAATACCATTTGATATGTTATCAGCTGATGTGTAAAGCGATTAAAATAAATACGTTACGAGTATTATTTTTAAATTTATCTACATGTTTGTCTATCTATCTGACCTATTTTTATCATTTTAACCTGATTTCCTTTTTTCTATGTAAATTATTATAATCAGAGCAATTTTATGGTGACTTAAACCGTATTTAGGCGTTCTGTCGTCTCTGCCTACCTCGGCCGGGATAAGCCGTGAGCTTATGTATGTATAACCGTATTTTATCGGAATAATTTTCATTTACATACATACTTAAACTTACGCCTTATCCCTTCCAGGGTAATGTCGTCTCTGCCTACCCTGGAAGGGATAAGGCATGTCCTAAGGATAAGGCGTGTTATGTCATAACGCCACTTGTCACGATCTTGGCAATGTTATTATTATTATTTCATTTACTTTTCCTTTAATACTAGAGTCAGAAGGAATCCTCACAAGCAGAATGTTATTCGCTGAGACTAGGAAAAAATGCCAAGTCTTGCGAAATAGGTAAAAAGCTTTTCTTCTGGACAATGCCAGGTTACAGAATCAGAAAGAGGAGACTCTACAATTGATTACCATGTTTGGGAAACTATGTCAGCTTGATATTCAAAAGGTAAATATTAAGCTAGGTATAGAGATTGGTATAAGGTTTATGTGATGTTTTATTTATTTTGTTTTCGTAGTGAATAACGGCCGAAGGGGAATATCTGCAAATGCAATCGAGATAAAAACTAAATGTAATTTTTACACTTTTCGTTCTTTTTGTAATTCTTTTTACCTTTGCCCTCTATATACTGCTTACATCTTTCTAACTAAATAAGATCTTTTTCCATAGTTCAGTTGACACCCTACGTGACCATTTTGGTTATTTACAAAATAATACCATAAATCGATCTCCATCCAGTAAAATAGTTTTTTCCCATTAAGACCACTCATGTACGATGTCAGCCATCAATCAACGTATTATCAACTGATAATAATAATACATTTAAGTAGGTATTTGTATCAGTAACAGTAGTTATCAGAAACTTCCTCTCACTGCCTATCAAACAAACAGCTAGTACTGTATCGAGTATTAAGATTTATTCTCTGTGTTGAAAGAATTTATCGATGGTTTATACAGTAGTTCGTGTGGTGAAGTAAGAATACAAAACTTAAGAATCATATATCTTCCTATACTTCTGTGGCGCAGTCGGTATATTACATGGCTGCTACGCAGAGGTCTCGGGTTCGATTCCCGCTCAATGCAAATCTTTGTGTGCATGAACATGATTGTTTGCATTGGTCTGAGTGTTTTCTATGTATAATGTGTATGTATTTACAAAAAAAAAGTATTCAAGTATGTTTATCCGTTGTCTAGAGCCCATATTACAAAGCTTTGCTTAGTTTGGGACTAGGTGGAGATGTGTGAATGTGTGAGGATTATTTATTATTTAGAATAACCTAACCAAAAGTTGGCTTTAAAACTGTATCGATCTTTGGAAAAAGCGAATACGGCTCAGGAATGAAGGTGATAAATTAGTTAGGCATAATATGACTTCTTTTAGCTACCCCCTGTAGCCTTTTTAGCTTGATCTAGGAAGCATAAGATGTTAATAAAATTGTAATTTATATGTTACGACATTCACCTTATCCCTAACATTATATTATTCTTACATCGATTCATGTATTAACCTATGGTGTTCCTTTTTTGTCATCGGATTATTTAAGCGTTATAACTTTATAACAGAGAAGGAAAGTCATATAGGTATGCTTAAGATTCATCGCCTTACCGCCTGTACTGTTTTCCTTTATCCCGTCTGTTCTATACATTTAAATAATATTGCGGTATAGAATATAGTTTATCAATGAATGAAGTTTGATGAGTCAATCATCAAACGAATAGCGAACGAGGTAACATTGGACAAGGCTTAAAAATTAATAGTTATTTCTACGAAATTTGAACATGTCTCATGAAATTAATATCTAAAGTGACGTATGAACTAGCACGGGTCTAAATCGCTATCGCATCGGCAATCATCAAACAGTCCGCAATAAAATACAATATTATACATTTTATATCTGCTACTGTGGCTTGTCGGTCCCTCACATCTGTTCATATCAAAGTCGGTACTCTTTGATCTGTTATCGCGCCACACTTTAGCCGTTACCTGCATATTGTTTCGTATATAATGGGTATACTGTGATAGTGTTTATGTATATAATTTTACAGCTGAAAGGAAGTGGTTTGTATTAATGATGTGACGGTTTATTTATAAAATATGTTGAAATAAACTGTTTCATTGTCTATTGATTCGTTGATCTGTAGTTTAGTAGTTGTGATTGTAGCGATAAGGTTTATGTTTTAAATCTCTGTAGAATAAAACACTAAGTATTAATAAATAACACATGATTTCGAATTTGCTTTTAATGGAGTCTGCCCACTACACCGTACCCTACCAAGACCGTGCTAGGACCGTGCTATGAACGTGTCAGACAAAAAAGTATTCTTTGTATTTAAACGTATGAGACTATTGCCCGAATACTCAAACGCTAGTTAAATATTTATCGGTTTCTTAGCTACAAAGTAGCTCTTATCCTATACACAAACCACAATTTTAAGCAACGATTTATCTTAAATTTATTTGTACTTAAACGCCGACTTAGTAATAAATTCGTATACTCAAACGTTACTTAACTTATTTAGCTGTCAAATGACCTGCCAAATTGATTAAAGTAGCTTAAAAACTTGAGAGTGGTCGCAAGGTCTCTTAAATCTCCAAAAAGTTAATAAACAAGTGATTATGATGATTCAAACAGTGGTTCAATGTCTGGAAATCGGTAAAGTAAGCGTCAGTTGCCGCACTAGCGGTAGAGTAAAAGTATACAGGCTTTTAAAGTCATTATAAAATCTCTGGAAAACCTTAGTTTTAAACACATTTATAAATAAAATAATCGTCAGCAATATGCAGTTAAGGCGGCTTCAACGTCAATCGCATTCGATTGAGAAAACTATTTTACGCCTAAAAATAGGTCATGATGTTTACAATCTAATATTGCTATAAAAAAATCATCAGGCGTTATATAAATATTTTCACTCTAATTTAACGGACTTAACAACCCCTCTCGTCCCTACAGCTGACGATTATCGCTTTAATAATCAAAGAAGTGTATTCATTCACCGAATTGTACATTAAATGACAGCCAAAACTTTGCATTACAAATGTTATTGCAAGATGGCTAGGTTCCGAACATGATAGCACAATATTAAATGACTTTCCTCTATGTGCACAGTTAGAGAGTGGAGATTTTCAAGCCATGAGACTCTACTTGGTTATAGCGGTTATCTGTGTCGACCGTACCTGCTAACCCCATTATAAAATCCACGGAAACCAACAGAATAAGCTTACAATAGAGCCCAAATAAGCACCAGAAATCCTATAGAGGCTTTTTGGTGTACTAAAAAGGAGATTTCCCTGTCTTCAACATAGAATGGGTTTTAAAATTAATATTATTCCACTAGTTATTGTGGGATGCGCTTTGTTACACAACATAGCGCTGCGTAGGTAGGCGAAATGGGATCTTAGAAGAGGATTCACTTTCTACCGTAGAAGAAAGACCTGTAGGTACCACAGCCTAGAAGCCCTTATAGTAATCAACATTTTATAACAAGGACTACTTTAATAAATACACACTTTTTTAATTATAAGTAGTTTTATTTATATACAACATAATTATACAAGATTATTATTTTCAATTTTTCCATTTCCATTTCTATTCTGTACTTATTGATTTCCATTCTGTTTTTATTATTTATTGACTTCTGTTTGTGTTTCTCGTAAAAGTGTCGCAGTTGTTGCCATGATCTGAAGCCACTCACAGCAACGGCATTACAGTGCTGACACACAAATTCCCAGGTCTCTCGCTTCTTATCATGTAGCCGTTTATTTCCTTATTTTCTACAATATTTTGATATCTGGAAAGTCATTGTTGATTGAATTGAATCACAAACTAGCAATTTAGAAAGAAGTATGTTGGAATGTGTTCACATTAAATTGTCTCATTTTCGTATTACGTTCACATTTCACTCACTTTTTAATTATTTCTAAATGATTTCATCTCTTTTCGAAAGTAAAAGATTCTTCTTAAAAATTTTCAAGCTGATGAAAACTCGCGCTTTGTCGTGTTGTGTCAGTGTCACTGAGTAAACGTTTCGTTCTTTGTGCAATGATCATGTCAATCATAGATAAAGATAATAACCAATTATAGGGATATTTAAAAATAAAGAATGGTGTAATTCAGTTTGTTTATTGAAATTGTAATACTTAAGTCTGAAAATTTCCAAGTGAATATTCAATTACAATCGTAGTATGCAGCACACAACTGATTATTCTTTTCCATTTTCTGCGTAAAACGAAAACACAGCATAAGGTAATTAAATTTGTAATTGAAAACATACTTCATGAGGTGAATGTTACCAGTACGCAAACATTAATCGGATGTTTATCTAATCAAAGATATGAATGACCTAAGTAGCGTTTGTGTATACCGAAAAAAATTTAAGGATCCAAACGTTTAGGATGCCGTTTATTGTTAGACGATTTAAGTGACGTTTGAGTATTCGGGCGTATGCCCACTAGAGCGTCGAGCGTTCTGTAGCCGGTCAGTACTGTCATTGTTTTACTTTACGTCCTAGCACGGTCATGCATGGTATGGTAAGGTGTAGTGTTTTTGTATTTGTAGTGGGAATACTCTTTAAATCAACACGCAACGTAATTTTTTAAACCAATAGGCTTGTAATGTAAAGTATTTCGTAGTACATGAAGAGGTTTCTGGTTTATTAATATTACATAGAACGTAACGTAAATGGAGTAAGAAACAAAGTAAAAATACATACCTGATTTCAGCACACAACACAGATTAAGTATAGGTTTGTTTTTAATCCTACTAATATTATAAATGCGTAAATTTGTGAGGATGTATGGATGGATAGATAATACTCTTTCACGCAAAAACTACGGAGTGAATTTTGATGAAATTTGGAATATAGGTAGTATAGGGTGTAGAATAACATTTAAGCTGCTTATAAAACGCGGGCATAAGCTAGTATTATAATAAGAATACCATTGAATTAATGTTTACATAAAATTCTTTGATGGGAATGTCAATCACCAGCGCGGAAAAGGTAGGATTCGTTTCCTTACATCACCGGAGAAGACATTTCCTTCTATCGGAATCATTTGTTAGTTATCTTGCTCTGATAAGCAATGGTAAAGAATGTAAAGATTAGGTTTTTCTTTCAAATTCGATTCAGAAGTATAATAATATTTTCCTAGAAGTTTTGATGACAAATTAGTAAGTATATGACATCAAAATTGCCAAGAAAGTGAAATTGTTGATAAGAAATCATGATAGAGATAAAATATTTATTATGCAAAAAGATTGCGAGCAGTGAAAACATATAGTCTTGTACGAATTTGTTACAATCTGTTAACAGTACAAGTGATTAGTTGAAGAAACACTGGTAGAGTCTTAATTTTAGGTTTTTGTCAATCTATTTTACTGTGATTCTTGAGTATTTAACTGTTGTAAAGAAATAATTATTAAGATTGTATTGATTTTGCGAATAATATTTTTTTTTAAATTTATAATTATTTTAATTATTATAATTATAACTTTGTATTTAGCGATTTAACTAGAAAGCATGAAAGCACACAATAAAGCTTAATTACTTTACAGGTTTAAAAAAATATTAACATAATGTGACATGTCCAACAAGACATTTATTATCGAGACGTCTATCAACGACACCTAGGTTTGGTTAAAGTCAGAAGCGATGTGAGTTTTAAGCAGAGTACCTTTTCAAGCCTTTGTGGTGACGGAGTAAGAATACGAATTCGGCTGCTCTCACCACACCCCATCTTATCCCATGGTTGTCGTAAAAACCGACTACCAATCCGTCTGGCCAGCGTGGTATTAGTAGGCCAAGTATCCCTCCGTCATGGGAGGAGGCCCATCCCTGCAGTGGGACATTAATGGGCTGTTACGATAACCTTTTCAAGTAATGCTCCTCACATCTCAAATGCCCGTAGAGATGTTGCTTATGATAACAGAGTAAGAAATGAAAATTTCACTGCCTCTTTCCATTCTGTGGACTTCGTAGTGTCACAAATTAGAAAAAAACTTGACGCAAGCCCTATATCAATCCACCAGGCCAACGAACTCTTCCCTGGATTGGAACTTTAAGAACTGTTTTAAGAACTAGACGAAACTTGGTTTGTTTTAAGACTTATGCGCTATCTTACTTATTCTGTCAGTTTTCGTCTTGGAAACATAATTAACATATAAAATACTTTACTAGTAGTAATACTTAATACTTTACTAGTTTGTGTCATCATCATCAAATCAGCCATTCGACGTCTACTGCTGGACATAAGCCTTCTCCAAGCCACCTTGTGCAGTCCTGTGCCTCCCTCATCCATCGGCTTCCCACCGTCCTAACTAGGTCGTCGGTCCACCGTGTAAGGGGTCTCCCCACCCTGTGCTTGTTTGTGTAAACAATTAATATTCTTAACAAAACATTGCGCCAATTGCATCCGCAATAAGGGTTGGCGTCGGACAGGCGCCGGTCATAAAAATATAGCATAATCTCTAAATCTTAGTGAAAATATAACAGGTACAACAAATGTTGGGTCAAACATAAAGTAATTAGGAAGGAGGAAGTAATTAGAACATAATATTGCCGAAAAAGAATATGATCTTTATTTCAGTTCCATGTCTTCTTTGGTAACCTAAACCAATAACTTTGAACCAATGAATTTAAATTTTGAAAATATATACTTATTTCTGTAGTCTTTAAAAATATTTAAAAAATACATTTGATTTTTAATAAGACCTTTAAAATATGTATGTAAAACGTTTGATTTTTTTAAGTATTTTAAAAAGAAAAGAGGTTTTTAACTTGATTTTCATTAAGAACAGAGAAACTTTAAATTGCTCTACCTATA
This sequence comes from Schrankia costaestrigalis, assembly GCA_905475405.1. Classification (NCBI taxonomy): domain Eukaryota; kingdom Metazoa; phylum Arthropoda; class Insecta; order Lepidoptera; family Erebidae; genus Schrankia; species Schrankia costaestrigalis. The sequence continues at coordinate 6,755,059 of FR997843.1, read as the reverse complement.
TAAAGCAATGCAAGAGTGTGGTTTTTTATATACATTTTATTCAATGAAGTATATTTAACATTTTTGGTGTCTATTTTTGAAAATATAATTTTAATCTTGATTTCAGTGTATTTGACATTTACATAGATAAAAATAAAGACCTTAATTTTAAAGGCATATGCACTATGTATGAATAAGTTAGCAGTTAGTTCGCTAAAGCATATAATTTAGGCCATAACATATTCACAGCAACGGCTAATGTGTCAGCGTTGTATTGTAATGGATCCTCAGCTGTAATCAGCGTATTATGCCAGGAGTGCTTCACCGACCACTATCAGTTGTGCTAAAGGTGTATGTAGATTATTCGCTAAAGATAAGCCAGCTAGGTTATTATATTATGCAGAATATTTTATTTTATTGGTTCCAGTTAATGATGAATTATTTTATATTTTCGGTTTATAATAATCAATTCACGTGATACGAAAATGGAAATACCAAGAGCTCAGAAATATTCAAAATTCTTCTAATGTTACAGCATTAGAAGAATTTTACCATTTAACCCTACATAGTCTATTGAATTTTTAATCCATTATCTAAAACATTTTGAGAGGGAGTAATTCCTTCCATAATAGAAAAATACTATTTTAAATTTCAACTATTACTAGGTATAATCGATTTTAAAACACGCTTGCGCCTTTTAAGTCAAACAAATCATTACATTGAAAAGTTTTGTTAATCATAGTACAATTCGTATTCTTTTCACTGTATCTTTAAACCATATTCTATGCTTAAATGTCATTCTATGGGCTGCTGCTGTCCCCATCGTGTCCAGGAGTAATTAAAATATGATTTAAAATATGTTAATATTAATAGGACTTAAAATATGTTAACTATTGTTTTTATAACCATTAATAGGAATTAAAATATGTTAACCATTTTTTTTTTAACTAGGTGCATCACAACCTCGATCTCTGAGTTTGTGTTCTCTATTTTACTTCCTTTCAGTAAATGTTTAAGTAAAAAAACATCCTCCATGTCGACTTGTTGGCAGCAATTAGACGTGGACTCCGTAAAGAAGTCAGTCTGCCTTTCATCTATGTACTCGTAGAATCCACGAAAAGCTTTACTTGCTGATGTAGATTTGAAACTAGGATTTAATACTAATTTGTCGTTTATCGTCATAATTTGCTAATGTTCAAGGATTTCGTTTGCGTGTTGCTACCGCTTTTATTCACGTGTTCCTCTTTCAAATTATCATACCGTACATAAGTTCTTCGCATTTGTAAACGTTTTAAATCTATGAAAAAGAGTTTAATGGATGCTGCGGAAACATTTACATTACGTACAATATGACGAGTCTTCGGTAATACAATATTAACTGATAAAAGTGTAATCATTAGTATTGACACGTCAGTAATTTGATATTTGTGTTAATATGACGAATGAGAACAATACATCTTCAGATAAGATTATATACGATTGATTAAAATGATTAAACTGAATGTAGATTAGCTACCTATATTGAATGATTAAGAGCAAATAATTTAACATGACAAAGGTGTTTGTACTCGTACCTATATTGCAATTTAAAACCAACAGACCTAGCGCGCTACATAATGTCTGTGCATAATATTTATGCTATCAATTTGCACCGCGCCTTACGTGATCAGTGCTGCCAGCCTTCTGGAGACGTTTCCAGTAGACAGTGATACGCAGGAATGGTACGATGCGTTCTTAGCTATTTTTACTTTTTATCTGCAGTAATTTAAGCAACTTATAAGTAAAAATGCCCAAATAAAGTGAATTTGTACGAGTATAGGATTGTATTATGATAATACTTAATATTAAATATTAGAAACCATTGTAAATGTTTGTGACTGTACCAAAATTTATGTTTTGGTATTCGTTGGGAATAGAATCGGTACATTATTGAAACATTTAGAACTTGGTATTCGTTAGGAATATAAAATTTATTACAAGTGGAAACAAATACCATCGGTATTAGTTTTTGGTATTAGAATGGAATAGATCGATTTCTCACACTTAATTTTATTTATTATTGTCAATGTAGGGGAAACCTGAACAAAACCGTATACCGGGGTAAAACAGTACACCCCGTCTATTTTCTAAAATAATTGAAATTTACCGCGTTTGGTATGCTCAGCAGTCGTTGACCAATCAGAACTAGTTGTCAACCAAAACGAGTCGCCGCAAGCACGCGCTTTTTTAAAATATTTTATTTTATTGTTTTATAGTGACAATTATCTATTTTTTATGAAAATAATAGAGGTAAGTCTAATATTTATTTTGTCTAAAGTTATGTATTTGCATGAATAATACGATATTTAATTCTGCGAGATTAACTTTGTTTGTGTAGTTGTGAGTAAAAAGTTTACACATGTATACTTTGGGTCAAAACCGTACGGGGTAAAACTGTATATATATGATTTTTACCCGGTTATTTGATTTTCTTACAAAGTTATATTTTTTTATTGCAGATATTACAAAGATGTCACGTAGTTATAAAAGGACGAAAATTGAAACTAAGCCAACCACCTAAAACCAACACCCAACATGCTAAAAACATTAATGATGACAATTGCTCATACTGTCTTGCAGAATACGGTAAACGTGGCATGAATGAAGGCTGGGTTTAATGTACGGGGTGCAAAGGCTGGGCCCATGAAGGCTGTACAGGGTATGAGTCTGAGTCATAACTCAGAAGACTTAGATAACTTCATGTGCGTGGGGTGTGTCGCTGGAAGTTAGATATAGGGGCAATATCGTATACAGTATACGGTTTTGTCCATGGGTCGGGGCAAAACCGGAAAAAGCAGAGGTTCATTTTTTTTTTTGAAATATGTTTACCTGATACTATACCTTATGAGACTGACTAATTAAAATTGTTGATTGGAAACAAAAGTGTTTTTATTTGTATCATCCAGAGCCTGAGACCCTTAGCTATACGGCTTTGACCCGGTTTCCCCTAATGGTTTTACAATTTGCGGTATATCGCATAAAGTTCTTGTAAATTCTGAATTATTAAACGTAGCCCTAACAATTGCCCACAAAATACGAATGAAATTAAAACAGTCACGCCGCCCGCCACGTCAATAACGAAAAGTGTTATCGAATTCTTTATTAAATACTTAAAGTATCGACGAACTTACAGCAAGTCCTACAGCAATTACACTAACAGAAATCAGATAAATGAATTAGAACAACCCCATGGGACAAATGAGGTGATTGAATGTTTATACCGTTTATATGTAGATAAAGACTGTATAGTATTTTACACGGATATTTTAGTTTGAATTTTAATCGACATCTAAACAGAGCCTCTCATCTCCGTGTGATGACGGAGTAAGAATACAATACGTCACCACCCCATCACATCCCATGGGTGTCGTAAAAACCGACTGAGGGACTATCCGTCAATAATATCCTTACGAAATAATAAGAAGGAAAATTTTAAATTAAACCCTATACCAATTCGTCTGGCCAGCGTGGTATTAGTAGGCCAAGTCCCTCAGTCATGGAAGGAGGCCCGTCCTTGCAGTGGGACATTAATGGGCTGTTATGATGAACCGAGTCACTGAACTGATCAATAATAATCTGTAATAACATCTTTGGGTCTTAATACCAAGCTGGCTACGTCTGGAATCAGGATGGTTCTTTCAAAACTAATTTAGTAATTTCAAAACAGCCCATTTATATCCCACTAGAGGGTTGGGCCCCTTCAGTGACGGTGGGATACTTGGCCTACTAATACCACGCTGGCCAGACCGATTGGTATAGGGTTTAATTTCAAGTTTTCCTTCTTTCTATGTAAAGGTAATATTTACATAATATAGTCCCTTAATCGGTTTCTACTACACCCATGGGATGAGATAGGGTGGTGATATTGTATTCCTACTCCGTCACCACACGGATAACTAGATATTAAGTAATTTGCACAAATAATAATATTGTGTATATTCCCTCTTACACTTTTGAAGTTCACCGCTCACTACCGAAGTGGACGCTAGGTACCTAATGTGTCAATTATAATTTGCGTTATCAGGTTTAATGCATTTCACGATGTTTTAACGATGGATTAGCATGTCCCAGAGATTACAGCCAGTTGACGGTTGTTCATATGTTGTTGAGCTTTTTATAGCAATGAGCGGCAGAGAATAAAGTATTTTGAATGGCTTCTGCTTAAATTGAGCTTTTATACCAACTGCAAACATTTAAGTGCAGATAGAGGACAGCAAAGGAGCCCTGTCTTTACAGTGGGACTGCTAATCAAATAGTAATACCGATGTTGTCCAAAAAAACTTGAAACTTTTAAAGTACAGAGGTGTAGACACTAAAGTACACATAGGACATATGGCTTTTACATGAATTTCCTTCATAAATACGATACGTTATTTTTACTTTATAATTCTTTACCGCTCGTTTAATGTAATGTTCTCTTTTTGTCTTAGGTTAATTTACTGTAGATCATCATCATCATCATCGATGCCCCTGCCCTTACCCCAATTTAATTTTTAGTTTTGGGGTCGGCGCAGCATGTCTTCTTCTTCCACATACTGCTAAAAGTTTTGGCTATATTTTACTGGCGGCCGCCTGCCTGACGCCAACCCTTCTTGGAAATGCTGTTGTTGGTGGTTTACTCCCCACCAGGAGGTTGAGCCGAGGTGCTAGGTGGTATGCACCGGGTCGTGGTATACTTTAGTTGCATCTTGCGACACCCACGGGAGGATATGGGGCAGTCCTATTCTGACCGGGAACCACATGGCAGTAAATTTACTGTAGATCTATCTAAGAAAGTGTACATATTCAGAAAATGCAAGAAGAGGTGTATTTAGACATGTGGACGGTAGACCAGCACAGACACAGGTTCCAGTATCAACGGTTCCAATATCAACAGTATCCACGCAGTGTGGACATCATGCCTGCTCCAGCCAAGGACAGCAAAATGTGTGAAGAAAGCGTAAAAGAAGAAAAGTGTTCCAACTTTATACTTAGTTTATTTTGTTTTCTATTTTTGTATTAGTTTAAAATATAATAAGTTTTTTTTCTTTTTAAAAGGGGGAATTAATGTGGAGACATATGAAATGCAGAGTAATGAAATCAATATTTACGTCATTTGTAATTCGCTATTATCTTAATACATATAATTAAATTTAGTATCTGACAAACAGCATAAGCAATCAGTCGTTTCATTTACAATATTCGCCTTACACAATACCTACCTATAATACAGTACGTCAAACACACGTCAGGTACTCTTACAATACGATTGCCTTTCATACTATTGTATGATTGCAATTTTAATTCTTTAAATTATTTTTTAACTTAAAGCCATGCTTTTGGTTAATAGTAAAAGTAAAAATGCTATTTATTTTTGAATGACCAACAACACGTCACAAACCTTACCTACATTTCAAAGTTTGGAAATTTCATTCATAAAGACAAGTCAAAAGTAAATATTTGGTTACGATGTTGAGTAAAAACAATGGAGGTAACATTGTAAAATATACTCTAAACCTTTAAAAATAAAGTCTAAATTGGTCTACGTTTACAAAGTATCGTAAATAGTTCCAAAATATACAGAATGTAACACGGACAGACGCCACTTAAGGCCACCCAAGTTGAAGTTTTTGCACTCGTCGTCGGATTAGCTTACAGTTTATTTTGAAGCAAAGATCTGTGAAAATAATCACACTTTACAACTCCCAATTCTCTGGGGGTTTGTCAATAGTGGTCATTACGTTTTAGTTCCTTCGGACAAATGGATGGAAACTTTTGTACTACATGATGACAAATACCTACAAAGTGTTTTTATCATCATGAGAATGTAGATTCTGTATATTCTTTTGATGATCATAACAGCCCATTAATGTCCCACTACAGTGATGGCCCTTCTCCCGTGACGGAGAGATACTTGGCCTACTAATACCAGACGGATTGGTATAGGGTTAATTTCAAGTTTTCCTCCTTTTTATTTCATAAAGATAATATTCACGGATAGTCCCTTAGTCGGTTTTTACGACACCTATGGGATGAGATGGGATGTTGACACTTCTTACTCCGTCACCACACGGACAATCCTCCTATAGCATACATAGAATTACACATCTACTCAGGCTTACACATACGTCACATACTACAGAACACAATTTGAACAGAATAACTTTTTGCAACATACCCACAAATGCTATACAAAGACAATTTCCGCACGAATACATAAAGAAGTGTAACGACACTAATATCAATACATTTGCCACTTCAAAAACGCAATCTAACACTCGTAGTTATAATGTGACGCAATTTTACGCTATTTTGATTTCTATTGTAGTTAAACGCTACCCTGTTACATGCGTGGACCACACAACGTATGCTTTTTTTTCGTTAGTAAATGTTGTGATTGTGTAAACTTTTGGAAATAGAGATGACATAATACAGACTGGCCAGTAGTTTGCAGAGAAATCTTTAGACTTTCATTAAGTGGTACAGCTGTGTATCTTATGTGAGTAAACGGTTTTCGATGTGATTTGATTTAGATTAACACCACTGAACGGTTGTCTGGAATGACCTCGCCAATGTTGCAACACCATCGTTAATGAATCAGTAATTCCAACTGTGTACGAGCTCTAAATATCTAATGAATAGACAAACGCTCAAAATTACATTAAGGTCATATTGTCACTATCATAAATCAGTGAAATGGTTCTGTTCATCATAACAGCCCCCTTAATGTCCCACTGCAGGGACGGACCTCCTCCTGTGACTGAGGGATACTTGGCCTACTAATATCACGCTAAATAAAACTTTTCACTTTTGAAATATTGTTTTTGTGAAACCTAGAAAAAACATAACATGATGGCATCTCTACATGTTATATAGTGTAGAAATCTCTACATACAAACATTACACTATCGACATAATCTATGAAAAACTTACACCAGTAGGATTATCGACTGCACATTGCACATTTGACAGTTCCGATATCATTCATGGCAATCAATTGAAGTGCAATCGAATGCAATTATTTGTGGAAATTGTCACCCAATTTCTATATAATTTGAAATAATTATTCAGATGATAGAACACGATTATAATTATAATTAAGGTTGTTAAATTATATTACGTTTATGTATTGTATTGATAAATGATGTGATGTATTAAATTCCGCAAGGATTTATAAGAGCTGATAAGAATTTACTATTACATATTTAATTGCAAGATAGAAAGAAGATATGAGTGCCTGCTGTGGTTCTTCATCTGAAGCCCGATTTACACATCGACAATACAGTAGCGAGTTAAGTAGTAAGTTGTTGATTAATGAGTTAAGTTGACGAGACGCGAGAGAGTACTTCGTACTTAACTCGACAAAAAATAGGATGGAAATCTATTTAAATCGACTTAATAAACAACTTACTACTTAACTCGCTTCTGTACTTGTCGATGTGTAAATCGGGCTTTATAGATGGGTGCGGACTTCTGAGGACCTTATAAATAGTAAACGTAACCGAGAGATTAATGCAACAGCTATTTATCCTTATTTTACTTGACGTTTCGCCCACGCTATACTCTAGTTAACTTATAATATTTATAGGCATTCAACGTTCTAGCTCTAAAGTTATAATTCTATTAATACATTTAATAATAACGAGATAATTATTTTATATTACTTAATACGTAAGTAAACTAGTATAAAATTAAAATAAATCCGGTGCACAGAGCAACAAGCACGATGTTTAGCCAATTCCCCAAGCCATTTACAACTACGTGTTGAAAGTGACAATTGATTTCGATACGTGTCAAATGAATGTTCTGCAGTCAACAATCACTACACAACTATACCATTAAAGCTACTTTCGTTACACAATTTTGAACCTTATAACTTTTATAATAAGAGCCGAGAAGAACTTTTGAATGTGTATGAGATAATGTTGCCTGCATCAAAGTAACAATGTTTATGTATTGAGGCCCCCTGTTTGAACAACAAATTAGTTCCATTATACGCCTATGAGTAGGGAAGTAATAATGATCTTCAGGGTGTGGATATTGAAAAAAGAACATAAAATTGTATCTTACTGATTCCGCTTTGTGATTTCAAACGTATTGTAGCCTATTTTTAGTAATTACTTAATATATTTTGTAATAAAGAAACCGACTCTACAACTAGATCAATGCATATTATACAATATGTAATCAATTTTATTCACTTGGAGGAAACATTAAGTAATTCAATAATATATGTTCAGAAAACTGTTTACTAAAATTTAAATCGGAACTGATTAGAATAATACTACTTAGAAGGCTATGACATCACTAAATTCTCATGTAACAAAAATAAAAAAATTAAACCAAATTGAGAACATTCTCACTTCGAACTCAATTAAAATGTGCCTTTTTCACAGTCTTACTTTAAACTTAGAATAGATAAGATTAAAATACATAGAGTGCTTACAGGATTACGTGCCGTCTGTAAAAAAAATAAAACAAGAGTAATAAAAGCAGATATCTTACTGGCCATTAAGATTTTGCATAACATAGATACAGGCGTACGTTCCTACGAAAAAAAAAATACAAAGCGTGCACATCGGCGTCTTTTAACTATTTCAAAAGTAAACTTCGAATATAGAACAATGGAGCCATCATAAAGTTCATTTTTTCCTAACAATAAAGCAATTTGTCCTACTGTTGGATAGCATTGTAAACTTCCGAATTGTAAAGCTATGTTGCTAACAGCCATTAGCGGCAAAGACCCAAAGGCAAATTTTTGAAAATATTTTCTTTTGCAAAAAGGCTAAAAATTGCATAAAAACATTTTATTGCAGGGATGCCAAGTTCGGCAGCAGTTTAGCTAGGTGAAATTTTTATTGCGCAAAATATTTAGTTAGAGAAATTGTGATAAAAACTTGGTAATAAAGTAACCGTTAGAGTTACAGTTTAAAAAGATGTTTTGGAAGAAATGTGCTACATATTTTTTTGTTCAGAAGCTTTCTAGAGCAAAAAAACGAGCGCAAATTTCTTCGCTAATTTTGTTTTAGTTGAAAATGTACCGTAAGTTATATTACTATACCTTTGAAGACATTAAGTAATGGGCTTCTTCCAACAAATAAAACTATTACTGAATTAAGAAAACAATTAAGGTAATGAGACAGTTCAATTCTATTTTTTTTCAGTTTAAAACATTAGTGCAACTTGTATCACTAACATTTATTTTATGTTTGAGAAAGTTTCAAAAACATGTGTCTCATTAGCGTACAATTCTAAATGAGTTTTACTAAATATCAAACGGCGACGGAGTTAAAAAACGTTTTGGTCACCTCATGTAGGAAACAAGCGACTATAGCAGAAATTATATCTACAAGAACAAACAATGCACAAATTACCTACAAATTATCAACTAATGTGTACAACCTGTTTCATATTAGCAAGCCAAATAATCCTTCGTTACTACAAAAACGCCCGTCCTTGTTATGATGAATAAAAGTTTACCTATAATATCATCATCATAACAGCCCATTAATGTCCCACTGCAGGGACATTAATGGGACGGGCCTCCTCCAGTGACGGAGGGATACTTGGTCTACTAATACCAGGCTGGCCAGGCGAATTGGTGTAGAGTTGGATTTCAAGTTTACCTTCTTTTTATTTCGAAAAGATAATATTCATGGATAGTCCCTTAGTCGATTTTTACGTCACCCATGGGATGAGATGGGGTGGTGATATTATTATATTCTTACTTCGTCACCACACGGAGATACCTATAATATGTATTTAATATAACATTATGTACTGTAAAAATAACACATCGGTGGCCCGACTTAATTCTATGATGATTCATTTCTCCAACATGTCGTGAACAAACCGTATCCTAAACAGGAACACCCAATCCCAAAGCTATATAAAAATGACCTAGAAATTTCAAAATATCCAAATGTGCAGTAAAATTTTCGTCAGCACAATAACAACAGTACGTCTTTCACTTAAATTATCCTTTCAAACAGTTGTTTTACTGTTTAGATATTTTATTACACTTAACTGTTTGAATAACCGGCTACTTTCTTTCCGTTAGTCCAATTACTGTTGTTTGAAGTCACCGCCTTATTACCGTTTGTACACACAGCAACTAATCAAGCTAGACACTCATGTACCTTAATACCTTGAAATAAGACACAATTTCAAATGAAAATGTTTAACTTGATGTGTTGCTGTGTGTACGATATTTACTAAACAAACTTTCAACCCACTCAATAAACTGTTTTCTTAGTGATGAAACGCTTAGGCTGAATCGTGAAGTTTAGTGTGACTTTTAGGTATGATGTTTGAATCAATCACTTCTGAATTTGAAAATGCTTTGATTCTAATGATCTAGAAGGATGGTTAAGTAAATCGCGGGTTCGTATGTAGGAATTATTTATTACATTGACATTGCATTTTCCAAACTACTTTTTTTTACAAAAATGAGGGAATATGCAACAAAATTGCCAGTTTCCCCCAATTTATGCATTCGGTGAGAGATGCGACAAAATTTACCTAAATACCCAGTTTTCCCCGATCGGGGGAAACTGAGAATAGACGGTGTATATAGCAGTTTGTCTGCCCAATTTGCCGATTTTAAACAGTTTTTAAGTTTTAATTGCCATTAGATTTGTATTCTTCCTCGGAGTTTCATGTGATAATTTTACGTCAGCAATAAAATTGTATGAAAAATGACATATCGTGTGTCCTCCTGTATCCTGTACAATTCAACATATTCATAAGTTTGAATATCGACGTATTATAAGATCATCAAAAAATATGATTCAAGTAATACCAATTGTTAATTTAATCTTACGAAACTTAAATACCATTATAAGAGGTTGAGTATACTATTTATGTTAAATTTTATACAATTAAATAAATAAATTTAATAAATTACTCACATATTTCTCACACTTTTATACAACACCATTCTAATCCCAAACTAAGCAGAGCTTGTACGATGAGTACTAGACAACGGATATACATACATAAATACTTTTTTTTGTAAATACATACATATTATACATAGAAAACACCCAGACCAATGCAAACAATCATCTTCATGCACAAAGATTTGCATTGAGCGGGAATCGAACCCGAGACCTCTGCGTAGCAGTCATGTTATATAACCACTACGCCACAGAGGTCGCCAATTGCCACTCATGTGAATGATTATCCATGTCATATTATAATGCAACTATTTATTTTTGATAGCAGTGTTATTACGAATCAGACGTGCTTAACGCTGTATTGCGAGAAAAGATGCTTGCGCCTCGGCTGTTCTACACTGCCAAGCAACATACATACATACATAAACTCACGCCTTATCCCGTCCGGGGTAGACAGAGACAACAGAACGCCACTTGTCACGATCTTGGCAAACAGATTAGGCCTCGTCCACATTCATCAATCGAGTCATACATGCGCGTCGGTTACGTACGACGCACGCCAAGCAACACTGCGATGTATTTATTTTATGTATTAGGCCTACCAACAACTATTACACTATTTGCACTAATACAATTTGTACCGTTTCATTTTATTATTGAATTCAATGAAAGCACCAATCAAGAACTGGTTAACACCTCTTTCATAACAATTTAGAAAGCCAAATCTTGCTGAAATCGATTTATTAAGTTAAAAAAAGTTGGAGGGTAAGTCAAAGTTTGGTACTTTCTATGTCTACGCAAGCTTAGGATAGAAGAGATACATAGGACGTTTTAATTACTACTCACTTTTTATAACTTTGTTACAAATTAGTTCTAGATCTTTAAAACATTTTTTTTAAAAAGGGGTTAAAAAGAAAGAAAAAAAGTTAAGAGAGAACATACAATAATTAAATTACTATCAAGTTAATGTTTTTTGTGTAACTTAATTTGATGAGATGTTCAACAATTCCGTGTAAGCCTTTATTGTGGTAGCAATCAGACACATTTTTTTAATTTTATGATTCCCACTAATTTTCTACGCAACCCGGACTAAATTGTGCGTTTGTTCTAAGATTCTATGTAATAATTTAACATTTCATAATGTTACTTGTCCTAACAATTACGTTTCGCATAATAATCATTTGCCATAACTTTTTAATCATATTTTTTTAATCCTAATAGTCTTTTGTCATAATATTTAATGCCAAACATAACGCCAAATAAGCTCGACAGAGCCCCGCTTTGCGGGTCTCCTACCTCTAGGTGGTATAAAGAATAAACGTAACCTAACCTATTCTAATTTTACTGCTCTAACTCGGGGATTAAACTATTTTTTTATAGCAAATAAATATTATGACTGAGGACGATTATAGCTAGTAAAAATTAGTACAAATAAAATTATGGTAAAACGAGATCTCGCTAACAATCATAGTATGCTAAAAACCAATTATGGCAAACTATTATTATGGTAAGGGCAATTATGCCTAATTTATTATGACAGAGCTTATAAGGATACCTAGTATCGGTATTAGTCAGCAAAAAGGCATACCTACTTACATACTTTTTAGTCTGTATATTCTTACGTTCATAATATTTGAATTAAGAAACACCCAGACAAACATTCATGTTTATTATACAGACAAAGATTACATACATTTTCATTTTCCTGTAATCAAACTACATAAAAAGAAGAAATGGTAAAATACTTTCATATCTTTTTAACGCGCATATACATAGCATACATTTTGCTAGTTTTTGCAGTATTTCTATTCTCGTCTTAACTTTTTTTTTTACAAAATGTACAAATAAGCCATTAGCGAAACAAAAATTCCGTTAAACTGTGAAAGAAGTGCTGTTACTTTACCTAGCAATCCTTTCGCTAAATTACCCCTTGCCAAAACCTCAATAAAGACATTAAAAAAAAGAAAATAACAATTCACAGTTATTTAAAAAAACAAAATAACTATTTAAAAATGGTTTTTACAATGCTCGCTAAAAGATTGCGTTGCTAAAAAATGCAATAAAATAGGAAATAGCGTTACCCCTTCGCAATTTCGGCGAAATAAATATTTTGCTAACGTTATAAAATAAAGTTTCACCTAAAATAAACTTAAAAGTCCTTAACAACAAAGTTCAAATTTCTTTGAATTCGAATATTATTCTTTTCTACTTGAACAGTTACAAACACGTGAAATTATTTTACCCTTTTCGTTACCGTAACTAAGATTGTTTTGTTCAAACAGTTATTGAAAAACAGTTAAAGGGAACCGCTATCCGTCAAAAGAAGAGTTGCATTTATTTGGGACATTACAAGACAATACCATCCTTTGACTGTTGTCGCCTGCGCAAAACAGTATACCTCATAAATTCAGTTTTATGAGTATGAAAGAGTTGTCTTTATTGTATAAAGAGTAATTAGGATGTAAAAGTGAAATTCTGTAAACACTTTGATAATTCGCAACGGTTGTTAAGAAAGGTTTAGAAAGGGTTTTAGTACTTTCACTGGACTCATTTTAACTAATATTTCGAGAATTGGTTTAATTGAAGTAAGTTAGCGATGACAGGGAACATACGAGAACATAATAGTCCTATTCTCATACATTACAATATTAAAATATATTATAAGTAAATCACATACCTATGTAAAACATACGTGATAATCTATGCTAATATTATAAAGAGGTAAAGTTTGTGTGTTTGTGACGTTGTTTCTCTGAATCTACTGAACCAATTTTAATAATTCTTTCTGTCTTGAATAGTCCATTTATCGGGGTATGTCAGAAGCTATCGTATCACGCTATGACTAATAGGAGTAGAGCAGTAATAAAATATGTTAAAAAAAGTGACGCGTTTTTTCGCGGCGAGACGAAGTGGGCACGGGTCAGCTAGTGGCTTATAAAATACCATTGCAGTACTAAACCTACAAACTAAGATTGTATTTTAGTAGTAGTAGCACAGAATACTTAATAATTTTTAGTAGCAGTAGTATAGTTACATTTTGTATTTTGTTACATAAGACTATGTAATTGCTAAACCTAATTGATTACTCAGGTGATTGTTTTCCGTGAATTAGATAAAGTCAAAAATATTAATTTAAAATTATTCTATATTAAATTAAATAATAAGTAATAATAATTTTAAATAATAATTAAATATTAATTTTTATTATTTTATATTAATTTTATTTAACATAATACAACCTTCGTTTTAACTCTCTGACGTATATTAATATTACTTAACCTAAGTTTAATACATTTTAAAGTTTAAACAACTTTACCACCTCTTTTAAAGCGCTAGTAGAGAAGAAGCGGCGTAATAAACTCAACTGCTGCTGATAGTCCTATGGCTAAGTAATTAGTATGAATTATATACTTTTTTTCTTCTTTGTAACAATCTACAAATAATGTTGATATGTTGAAGTCTGCCCAACTTAAGCATCGTTAAACATTATTCACTCTCGATGTATATGATTGTTCCTTTCATGGAACGAAAGAGTCAATAACACACTACCGTTTTATTTGTGTCATAACTCATATGAAACCCTATTTACTTGTTCCGACTTGTGAAAGCGAAACTTTTATTAGATTTTTGACAAAGGCATAATTCATCTTCTGTTTATAAACAAAGAAACAAATATTTCGTTGAAAGTAAGAACAGTTATTGACTACTAAGGCAGTCCGCTCCTATAAAATGCCCCACTTTTGAAATATTTATTGGTTCACACAAAAACTTCTAACTGTCTACAAGCGTGTGCTCTGGAAGTTGTATAACGGAGCCGTGAACTTAGAAATGACAAGTTGCTGAGAATAGATTTGTTCTTAGAAATGGAAACCGAAATTTTGACAAACTGCGGTGTCAAATGCAGCGTGGAGAGTGTAAACAAAAGAGCATGGGACGTAAGCGTGCCTTCGTGTTTTGACCATTTCAATAAGTATAGAAAAGAATAAGTTACCAAAGTAATTATTGGTCGAATAGTGTTTAACTGTAGCTTAGCGGGGAATCGGACGGTAACAATGTAAGTGTAGATGAGCGTGAACCGTACAGTCCCAATTGTACAGTTTATTTCTCAGTTACATTAGTATAGAACATGAATAACACAAAAGTGATGTCCTTCGATTTCAAGCGTGAAGTAATTTTAGATTAAATTGTGTTGACAAGTTATTGTGTTAAAATAAAATAAAACCAACAAAGGGACGAAATGTTTTTTAACTAATTGCAAAATCCTACGACCACTTACAGCCTGTTCATTTTTTATTTACATTCTTAACTAATCAACGTTTAAAATCTATGTTATACTTAATATGTAACATGTGTTAACACTTTTCAGAGTAATGCAGTAGCGTAGGAATTTATGTCGAAAATTATCTAATATTGAAAGTGTCAGTAAAAACCAGAACACACGCGAATTAGTAAAAACATGTCAACCACATGTTCATTATGAAATTTGAAACTACTTCTGTATCGACTTTGTCATTTGGTAGCTTTAATTTTGTAGTAGAATTCATCGAATCAGCAATTTGTGACAGGTTGATCCCGTTTTAAATAGATCGTGAAATCTGTTATGCGCAAAAACTAAATATTTGAAGTTATGGGGCTTTGGAGCGCTTCTGAAATATTAAACGTTTCATGCTACTTTGTGTTATGTTTAAATTCGCTATTTAAACTTTTCTAATCTTTAAGCATTAAGAAGTTTAAGATAACTTTATGCTCATTTTATACTTCAGTAGGTATATTAAAAATGTTATTAGTGTTAAAATGTTCTTTTAAACCACGCATCGAATACGGAGCCTTCTTTTCTTTTTGTTACTGTTTTTTTTTTCGGGGGGAAATCCTACTACGACTACCTTCGCCGGTGTCTTCTCACACGTGCGATTTCCCAATTCTTCCGCATCTTTTTGTTACCCTATACCAAGTAAAATTTAAATAAATAAATACTTAACTAATAAAATCTTACCATAATTTTACATGACTCGTTCTACGTATAGAACCGTTTACAGCTAATTACAAAAGGAAAAAAAAATGAATATAAAAAGATAAAATGCTATTGATTATTCATTGATTGGCCTCTAATTGCCTGTTGAAATGTGTCATCAGTTTATTAGGAACACATGTCAATAATGTGTCGCTTACACTATCGATTCTACGAAGTACCATTCAGTAGTAATTATGAATTCTGATTAGTTTTGTGCTGAATATATTAATACAATATTTATTTGAGTTTTTCTTTAGCAATAATAAAATTGTGGCTAAATTTGGGGATATGCATTTGAAACATAAAAGAAAAGTACTTATCGCCTAATTTTTAGTAGTACAGTCAAATAAGGCTAAAAAAGGGGCAAACTTCGGAACGGAAGCGAATAAGCTGTAAATTCGTATAATCTTTTGTTTTGATGTTCTGATGACTGGTGAAAAAGTCTCATAATAATATGATCACGTGTCTGTGTCATAAGTTATTCAAGGTCAAAGGTCACGAAAATCAGTTTTTTCCAATTATCTCGTTTTCTATGGGAAATACGCCATTTAATGTCATTATAAATATTGTATATGAGACTTTTCTACCAGTCATTAGTACACCAAAACAAAGATTTATGCAAATTTACAGCTTATTCGCTTCCATGCCTAGGTTGAATGCTTATTTTACTGGAGTATAGGCAAATTTAGCGATTAACACCCAATAAAGCTACCGCTGCCTGTTATATCCTGCGAACTGTATTAACAATATTTATTAATACTTATACACTTCCGAATATTCACAATAGTACTGTTCTGATCTGGAACAGGTCTATCCACCCTTTTTCGTCTTCAGTTGCGTTGTTTTATATATAATTTTTAATTATTGCAGTTCTTTACTTAATTATTTATTGTATGGCTTCTATCCGATTGCTAAAATGTGTCATACATTTATTAAAAGCACGGGTTACGATTAGTGTATTTATGTCATTTATAAATATTACTTCTGCGAAGTGCTGTAAAATAATTATTTATCTGGATTGCTTTTGTACGATTCAATTGAAGTGGGTTTTTCCGATCCAACTTTTTAGTGCATCGGAATAACTTGAATATAAGACATAAATTCGTGCAATATTTTCGAACAAGTTCACGTTCCCCCATAGTCAATATTATCATCATCATTCCCCTGCCCTTATCCCAATTTTTTTTTTTATTTGGGGTCGGCGCAGCATGTCTTTTTCTTCCATTCTTTCCTATCAGACGTCATATCACAATTCACACTCTTCGCAGCCATATCGTCTTTCACACAATTCATCCATCGTTTCTTTGGTCGTCCTCTTCCCCTGTATCCATCCACATATATCGCGTGCTTCAAGCCAGAGGAGCGTATACGCTGTACCCTTACTTTTCAGGAACAGCAAAAAACTTAATAAGTTTTTTTCTAATGAAAGTACCTAAAAAAAAATTTGGACGTGTTTTATGATATTTTTTTTGTATTTATCTGCAATGTTATTTTGTTGTGTAAGTGTTTGAAAACTCGCAATATCGCACTTACGTCTTTTTAGCTCAACAATATTGCACAAACCCTGTGCCATATTTTTTCCGAAAATGCTTATATTGGACGGACGTATATATCAAAACTTTTATACGTAATGCAATATTTAAAAAAGATGGTAACTTAGTATCACTATCATAAAACGTCTTTTAAAATTATTTTTTCATGTAATTTAATCCATTGCATGTACTATTTTTGGAGACTATACGTCTATTTGGCTTGTCAAAAATGTGTTGAAAGTTTTGTTCAGAAAACGGACGTATGTATTTATAATTGGATTAATTTCGATGATGTTCAAATAAAACAACAAATAATCAGTAAATTTTGTTAGTAATTTTATAAAAAAGGAACTATTATTATATATTTGTTTTTATTGGTAACGAATCAGCATTGTCAAGCTAAGAAAAGTAGCATAAGTAGGTACATGAAAAATGGCATGCAGACTACAAAAACCGCTATAGAAATAAACTTTGAACGGCATAACGAAACTTAAGTCCGAAGGTTTCATTAACCAACAGTAGGTTTAGACTATAGGTTTAGAATTATATTGTGTGCGTCAAGCAGCGGTGCCATTTCATCAGAGAAGAAATGTTAAGGGCAGTAGGCATGCTCCCAGCTGCGGGCACTAAGCGGAGTATTGCTGAAGAGATTGGAACAAGACAAGACATGAAATCAAGGTTGTGGTCAAGTTACCGTGCTACTGGTGAAGTGGCTGAAGTGAAGATACCATGGAAAAAAATCCTTCACCGCTCAACGAAATTATCGATATTGCAAGTTGCCGCGAAAAGACAGACAAATGTTACTGTCACGCAACTGCCAACCAACTGGTTTAGAGGCTTTAGCAAGAGCGCCACTGTCGTGTGGGTGACCAAACTGTCAGGAGATGCCACAAAGCCTACCTTTATGCTTGCATATTGCTTTGTACTCCAGCACTATGCCAAGCAAATCGAGGACGACTAGAGTGGGCTCATGAACATTTGCTCTGGAAAGATAACCTGTTATGATGAGTCCAACTTCTGTTTCCACTCGGATTCACGTAGAAAACGTGTTTGGCGAGTTCCTGATAGTGATAGCCATCTACAACATCCTCCGGAAATCTGTTCATACCATGATGGAACAATTATTATTGGACAGGAATTCGTGATGGTCGAACAACAGACTACTTACGTTTTGATCAAAAGCACCACGACGGCTGAAAAATAGCTTAACGAGGTGCTAGTTATAATAGTCTACCTCCGTAGACTACAATTGGGCCAATTTTTAAGCTCATGGACGATAACATCCGTCCACATATTCATTGTCTTATCTCTATTATTTCAAGTTATTTACTTATTTGAATAAAAAAATAATTACGCAAAAAAAAATAGTTTAAACGGCCTTTATTGAAATATAATAACTTGTTGCAACCGCTCATTTCCACAAAATGGGGAGCTTCGCCCCAGGTAATGCGGTCTTCTGGGCTGGCGCTTGCTTTCTCGGTTGGGGAATACGCGTGCCCAGTCTGGAACCGATCAGCTCATGCTAAGCTGGTGGATACAGCTTTGAACGAAACTTGCCGGATTATCACAGGTTGCCTCAAACCGACACCGGTCAGACTGCTGTACCCATTGGCTGGCATCGCGCCTCCCGATGTCCGTAGAGATATGGCGGCCTCGCTTGAAAGGAGCAAAATGGATGGCGATCACCAACATCCTATGCACGGCTATGCTCTAGTGCAGCAAAGGCTGCGTAGTCGAAAGAGCTTCATAAAGTGCGCCCACCCTTTAAGTACAGACACGCGAGGTGCATCCTTCGGTGTGAAAGAGTGTCACTACCTGAACCGTTTGTGCCGCTCTCTAAAAGGCTTCCGCCCGGACATGGGTTGCCATGGGCTACCTGGAAGTCCTTAAACAGATTGCGAACCCAGGTAGGACGAAGCAAGGACAACATGCTCCGGTGGGGTCTCACGGACAGTGGCGGACTGGGTTGCCTGTGCGGCGTTCCACAAACTATGGCCCACCTCTTATCATGTCCTGGATGCCTTACTAGTTAGTTAGTGTCGCAGAGTTTTGGGCTACATCCATTTAGTCCAGTATCGTTTTGCCATCGATACGCTAAGAAGAAGAAGAAATATAATGTCGTGACTTTTGAGTATATGTTAGTATTTTATATTTTCTTAATTAATAAGCAAATATAAAATACCCCTAGACAGTGTTGATGTGTGTATTTTAATAATAAGTTAGTGAAAATAGATAGTTGTATGCACATACGTCTTTGTGGCAAGATACACATTTCGTCAGGCGTAGTTACGGCCGCTGTACGTCTGATAATTGCTGATCTTTAGCATACGTCTAAAAGTATTTTATTAAATATCTTTTTAAATAATATAGCTAGAAATAAAAAAAATAAAAGAGATTGTGTGTCGATAAAAGTACTAAAACATGACGTAATAAAAAAAAATTGCGTTTTTGTTCATACGCCCCTCTGGTTTGAAGCACGCGATATGTTCAACACCTTCCTTACCACATGATTCTCATTCCTCCGCATAATATGCCCATACCATGACAGCCGGTTGCCACGTAGTTTTTCTGCTACCGGTGCCACTTTCAAACTTCCTCTTACATACTCATTTCTTACTCTATCCGCTCTCGTAACACCACACATTTCATTTTCATTTACACCATAGTCAATATTATCTATACTAATATTATAAAGAGGTAAAGTTTGTGAGTTTGTGACGTTATACTCGTAGGGGGTAATCTCTGGATCTTATGATCCGATTTTAAAAATTCTTTCTGTGTTGAAAAGTCTATTTATTGGGAAGTGTCATAGGCTATATAGCATCACGCTATGACTAATAGGAGTGGAGCAGTAATAAAATATATTTAAAAAAGGGGCGCGTTTTTTTCGCCGCCCAACGAAGTGGGTACGGGTCAGCTCTTTTTTTTTCAATTATTAGAGAAGTCCTGCACCTGAAGAACTTTAAGATATTCAATTGATGACTAGCATCCAAGAATTATAATTCTACCCTTTAATAGTACAAAGATAAAATCAAAACTATGTGTAACTCTTTTTGAATTGTTCATACAGTCACAATCTACTTAATCAGTAATAGGGTGTTGCAATGAATCTGTTCACAGCATCATAATTACCGCAGTAACTCTATCGGTGGGCGGATGGCTGTACATCTGGCTTCTTATCAGTAACTCCCGCCTTGTACACTATTGAATCTGTTTATTTCTATCACGTGACAATTTTAGAATTGATTTTCGTGCAGTAATATATTTAGAATCCAGAGTACAACTAGCTCATCATTACAGCCCATTAATGCCCCACTGCAGGGACGAGCCTCCTCCCTTGACGGAGGGATACTTGGGCTACTAATACCACGCTGCCCAGACGGATTGGTATAGGGTTTAATTTCAAGTTTTCCTTTGTTTTTTCTTCGTAAAGATAATATTTACGGTTAGTCCCTTAGTCGGTTTTTACGACAACCATGGGATAAGATGGGGGGTGGTGACAGCAGCCGAATTCGTATTCTTACTCCGTCACCACACGGACAACTAGCTCACCTCATATTTATTTGGTCGTATATCAGGCTACATCATTTCAAATAGCCCGAAGTAAAATTTTTGAAATTAATATCCTAAGCAAATATGTTTTCTTTGGGTTCTGTCGTCAGATAAAAATGTAATTAATTACTATCGATCTATTATTAAAGCATATTCTTTGAAAAATCTTTTTAAAATTAATTGAAGCTTTGCACATTGTTGAAGTCTGGTCGAAACAGTTACCACAACATTTGAATCATAAAGGACTATAAGAAAAAAAAAGTATGTGATATCATAAACACAATTTCAAGATCTTTCTATAAAAAAATATTTTACAAAGTAAGCCCCTACTCAAAACAATTTCAAAATTCATCTAGCTCCTTCAAAATTTAAAGTACCCAAAGAATTTGGTTCTAATATTTAATTTATTGCATCGCTCCCAACCCAACCCCTACATTTGAACCACTTGAGTAGCTTATAATGATCACTGCTAGAACATACATGTGTTAGCGTCTCACCATTACCTTATCATAACACTTACGATGTAGATAAATTTCTCTCGCTTTGTTAAGAAACCCTTAGGTTTTTTTATCTAGCAGCAGATGCAGCGCTGAAAATACTTTAAAGTTTTCATAGCAGAGCTTTTATTATGGACCTGGTCTAAATAATTAAGATCATAACCAACATAATTAAGATATAACCCATTTGTTTTAGTCTTTTTATAAGTATGTATATTTGCTAAAGTATTGGCCTAAAAGGTTATGTTCTTGATTAACCATTACGCTGAAGCTTTTATGACCAAATATTTCGTCATTAACGACAATAATTAAACATTTCTAATAATCTTATCTATTTTGCTTAAATGTTCTTTGTGATCAGCTCTAGCGCATTGAAGTGAAGGTTAGTTTGAATCAGTTTATAAAATCAATCTTCTAAAAGTATAAAAAACTTTCATTTGGTAAGTACACAAAATTTTAGGCGCTTAGATGTAGGTGTTCATGCACATGTTCAAAGCACATACCTACTCGGAAGTAGAATAGAGCTTAGGTGTTAGCTCTATTCTACTTCCGAGTAGGTATGTGCTTGATGGGTTAATGTTTCTTGTGTAGTGAATTCGTTCTTTTAAAGGAGAAGAATCAATACAAAAATAAATATGCATAGTTATAAAAACAAACCTTTATATTAAGGTAAAACCTAGTTTTGAAGTGAACTTAAGAAAGTGAGAGTTGAACCTTAAGTGACCATTTTCAAAATTGTTTTCCAAGGTGAAGACTTTCAGCGCTTTATCTTTGTTTTTTTGCTAACTTATCTAACATTACACCCTCTTCACAGCAATGCAGCATAAAGATAAAAAACTTTCAAGTTTCCTGATCATTTTTTGTCATCAGCGAACTGGAGTATTTTTAACACTCAACTTTGAGAGTGTTAACTATTTTCGTCAAACAACGATAACTATTGCAGAGAGAGATAGATAAGACTAATTAATGTGTCAAGCATGTGTACTAAGAAAGTGTTCGCTAATATTAAAATTTGCTTTAGGATATTTTTAAATGGTCTCCGTGTGGTGGCAGAGTAAGTGTGTCACCACCCCATTTCATCCCATGTGTGTCGTAAAAACCGACTAAGGGACTATCCGTGAATATTATCTTTAAGAAATTAAAAGAAGGAAAACTTGTAATTAAACCCTATACCAATCCGTCTGGCCACCGTGGTATTAGTAGGCCAAGTAACCTTCCGTCACGGGAGTAGGCCCAAATGTAAATGGTATCTCTATTAGGGACTAGTTTCCGCTAGCTTACGGCATTTTTAAATCTTTAAGGTACTAGAGTTAACAGCTTGCCTGGTACGTAGGCAACGTTAAATCCTCAGTTAAATATTATTGTAAATTCAGTAAGTATATTTAATCAGTTGGTACCTTTTGGGATTTAATTTAATACAATAATGGGACGGCGAAGGGTGGGGAGACCCCTCACACGTTAGATCGACGACTTGGTTAGGACGGCGGGAATCCGATGGATGGGGGAGGCACAAGACCACGCAGGGTGGAAGCGTTTGGAGGAGGCCTATGTTAAACACTGGGCGTCCATAGGCTGATATGAAATAAGGAGATTTGGAGTTTACTATCAAATAAAAATTTTGAGTGTATTTTGTCTTGGTATATAAATTTCAGTGGCGGCGTAGAAGCACATTATGTCCAACTTCTTCCCGACCCCTTTTTAGCACATGTATGAATCCTTTCAATAGTGCAATGAATTACAACAAGTTAATTCCTCACACTTTCACACAACGCCATCTAGTCTCAAACTAGGCAGAGCTTGTACTATAGGTACTAGACAACGGATAAATATACATAAATTCTTATATTTGTAAATACATACATATTATACATAGAAAACACCCAGACCAATGCAAACAATCATGTTCATTCACACAAAGATTAGCATCGAGCGGGAATCGAACCCGAGACCTCTGCGTAGCAGTCATGTTAAACAACCACATAATAATTATTAACTTGGTGTAACTATTACGTTATTTAAAAAACCAACAACCTTCAGTTCGTAAGCAATTGTTGCTAAGTAAGTGATTATCTGTCAGGCTGAAGATGAAATGTTCACAACTTTGTAAAATCCTGCAAAAGCAGGTGCTAACGAAATTGGCACGTAATCAAAATTATCTTTATCAACTTCGACACGTGGATATTTTATTGCTTTCTGATAAACTTTCTGTTCATCTCTACTTTAAAAAATCACTTTGACAAGTTTTAATGGGTCATGCAAGGTTTTTTTCTCGTCTTTTTAACACCTTTCATTGCAGATTTATAACAGTGTATAAAGGACTCCTATCTGTCCTTTACAATCGTACATTTCAGATTGTCATCTGTCACTTAGACTCCGGACGTTGGCGATACAATAAAACACCTACGTAAAGGGTTTTATTACGGAACCAAGCGTTCCGCGAATTGCAACTGTAATAAATTTTAGCTTTTAAAATCGTAAAACCTAAAATGTCAATCACGTGTACACCCCACATTATATCGACAAAGTTATTTCCCTATCTGTAATACTTGAAATAATTCTTAGTGTAAAGGGATAGAGTTCAAAATGATTTTACATAATGACAAAATTGACGAACTACAAATTAGTTAACTTTTACAGTTCTTTGCTGTTCGATTTCGTATAAGCAACTTTATGTAGGGAAGATAAGGTTTAAAATTGAATGCTTGATTCAATCACAAGCGTATTTAACCCAATAAAAGGGTTGTGACAAAACATGTATAAGTAAATACGGCTATAAAGTTTTTAGTCTTTGACAAAAACTTTGGGAACAAATTTTGTAATAAAATCTAAGGCACTCAAATCGATTATGTTTAAGTTGGATACTGAAGAAGTACAGCTGTAAAAACGGTAGGACGAATTTTCAAATAATAAATCTAAAGTTTATTACATTCCATTTCCTAATGTGCAGTTGGCCTTCTGAATATAGGTACAAAATTTTTTGTACAATGCGCTTACTATAAAAACCTAATACAATATTGTATGCGGAAAAACATGGAGAATTAAGTCAAACATTAGTTCGAGTAAAGTGAGGGCAAGAAAGTATGTTATAAATAAGTCAAAATTAAAAAGTTTGTTCAGTTGTTTGATAGAACCTAAAAATCTTCGAAGCAACTACGAATTCAAATAACATAACTCAAATGTGTGTATTTTAAGTTCAATACACACAAAATTTAATATAATTTTAAGTATGAAAATAAGTGTTCTGTGGAATCATGCATAGGAAATTATTTATCTTATCAATGCAATTTTATAAAAAAAACTATGTAAAAGATTTTATGCTTACTAGTTTCTAAAAAATGAGTGAAGAACATTCTTGAAAACTCCCATTTTTTATTATGACATACGGTCCGGGTATAAACCTGACGAATACGTAGAGATGTATATCGTCTGTTAAAACTTTTCAATGGACCATCATAACCACTGCAGGGGCGGGCCTCCTTCCATGACGGAGGGATACTTGGCCTTCTTATACCACGCTGGCCAGACGGATTGGTATAGGGTTTAATTTCAAGTTTTCCTTCTTTCTATGTACTTAAAGGTAATATTTAAAGATAGCCCCTTAGTCGGTTTCTACGACACCTATGGGATGAAGTGGGGTAATGACATATTATATTCTTACTCCATCACTACACGGAGAATACAAATACGAAGAGATATATATCGTCTTTAAAAATTTTCCAATGGATGTTCACAGTCAATAATCCCTATTCGTCTATATACTCGTAACCTTCCGTGATTGGGCGAGATTCACCCCAAGTTATTTACAGAGGACGATTAATCATTACGCATGCGTGCTGACTTGCGCAAAAAGCTCCTAGTCGTAATTTGACGTTCCATAATAATACTTGGTTTCCTCTGAAATAATAAGTCTTTACCTATGAAATTGCCGTTTTTTTTCGCCGCAGTCTTTAGCCTTTATTTTCTTTTTAATTTTGTATTGTATTAATTTTGTAATTTGGTAAATACAGGACATTACCAACAACTAACAAAAGATAATTAAGAAAAATAATAATTATTTGTATTAGTAATAAGGCTGTAAACATGGCTGTATTTAAACAAATGTAACTTCTCCCCTTTTATTTTTTTTCTCATAATAAAAATGCTAAAAGTTAGCTAAGATGTACTTTATTACTTATACCAAATTTCATTCTATTAAGTTTAATAATTATTAAAAAAACTAAGAAAACGTTAGTATGAAAAATCTAACTTCGCATAAAATCTCCATATAAATTGGCAATTTCATAGGTAAAGACCTAATATTTATGCTGTAAAACAATGTCAAATAAATATCGGTCTTCTTAATATAGAATATAAACAAGGAAGTATTCTGAAAACTCTATAATGGTATAAATATGAAGAAAAATACAGAATCAAGAGCAAAATTAGTTGTTAGACTAGAGCAGTGTTAAATTTAATAATAGGTCAGTTTTTCCAGATCTATTTAGCAAGAGGTCATCTTGGTGGTTAATAATACAAAGCCCGTTTAATACACCTCACCTCCAAGCAGTTTCAAGCTACAAATTATTACTGTGTTTAAACTAATAGTCCATGGTTACACGCAGAAATGCTGGGTTTGATTTCCGCCAATCCAAATCTTTGTGTGCAACACGAAAGTTTGCATTCATCAGGTCTTCAGGCATTTAGATGATGTCAAAACTTCGCTAGTGATACGGCATGTCTTAAATATACTGGCTTTTGCAGAAAGTGTAATGAGTGTGTGAACATTACATGTTTTAACTGTGTCATTATTGTTACATTATCTCAATGTCTTACTAACGAGCATGCATAGAGAATTGCTAAACAACCTGCCCATAATAAAACATTAACAACAATACCTTATTTATTCTCATTAACGATCTGAATACTCAACAAAAATCGCCAAAATTTCTCAGTACCAACGTTTTGTAAACAACAATAATTTTTAATGGTTTCCCTATAGCACACAATGGATCGACACGGGTGTATATTGTGTATTATTCTGTACTATTGTGTACTATTATTGGCATTGTTTGTGTTAATGTGTACGTTAATGGTCAGTCCGTCTGTATGACAAACACTGATTTCGTGCAATGTTATGGTGTTTATGTCCCGCTGATTAAGTGTATACAACATTATGGATGTTTGGCCCTTTGATTATGATGCCGTTAGTCTTAGAAATAAATTAACTGTAATGTTCTAGTTCTTGAAAAGGAACGTATTAGTTACACTGTTTTAGGTGAACGAATCTTGTTTTATAAGAGATTGATTCTGTTTTCGTATCAGTTAAAATACGTCTTCTGCTCATAAAGTTTTATAAACAATAAATAAATAATCCTCACACATTCATTCATCGATCGCCACCTAGTCCCAAACTAACTAGCTTGTATTATGGGTACTAGACAACGGATAAACATACTTAAATTTTTTTTTTTTGTAAATACATACATATAAATATATACAGTGTTTCTACTATAGGTACAATGGCACACGATTGGCTCTAGTGTCTATCCCATCAATAGACTTCTGATCTTAAATAGACTGTTGATCGTTTAAAGGTTTGCTTGCCATTCCAGAACATTTACCGGCAATCAGTTCTGCGCGGTATCTTGATTGCCATCTACAAAAATCTAGAAATACAAAGAGGTACCTCCTTTACTCTGATTTCAATCAATCAAATTTACCTCAAAGATTTTGTTAGTAAAAGTGAACACACTACGCCACGTGTCTTTCCGTGAATTATAAGTTAAAAGCAAAAGTTACCGGGAATCGCAAACCTCCATTTACGCAAAAAAAACGAAGAACTTTTTTGCAATTTTGCGAATCATTTTTCTACAATGGACGATGCTTTTTAGATTTTGTTTGACATGAACAAACCACATTTCATGGTTTTGTTTCTCTTGTATCTTTTGTATTATTAAATAATTGTTTCGAAAGCGTGGCTAAGTTATTGTTGAAACATTCTGAAATAGGTATTTTTTACTACACCATACACTTTTTATTGAATAATATCGCACAGATACTCATGTAAGATACTGAACTAAAACGGTGTGGTTGCGTGTTTCTCTTATTCAGTTACCATCCTGCTGATGGATGATTATGACACACGTCTTCCTAGCTTTCCTAATATAATACGTCCTATTTAAAACAAGCTGTCTTTATAAAAGACCGTTTTAACTCTGCAAAATTAAACCTATGGCAAAATTCTGCTTGGTGCAGAGGGAAACTTTGCACAAAGCTCATATAATCAACATATTACTAAGTATTCCAAGTTTACTCTGCTGAAGCCTGTCACAAACGTGATATTAACAATGCTGTATGACTTTATACTTTTAATTTAAAATGTATGCAGGTAGTTCAAAGTATGGCACATCCATTTTGTTTTAAAAAACTTGGTTCACAACGTCCAGGAACTCAATAAAAACTCCATTTATAAAGTCCCATTAGCTGCTTTAGACCTTCCGAAAAGAACTTGTATTTGTCATTTAATTTTTATTCATCTTTTATTTTTTAAATTGTTTTACAACTCTGGCGCGTGGACGGAGCGCGCCACTATGCACAACTAGCCAACCAAACAATTATCTTTTATCCAATTTTCATCATTAACACAACGTAATACGAACTAAATTCCTGTGTAAATGAAATTCGTAAGGCATACGACAAAGTTGTAAAACAATTGTTCAAAACAAGGCTCTTTCGGTCTGTGACAGAACATTATACTAATTACTGTTAAAAATGACATTTTTGTATGACATATAAAAAATAGGACGACGTCTTAAGAAGCCGTGACGTCTTTACAAATATTTACAGCTTTAGAACTGTTTTTATTGACAAAGACTGATACCTTGGCATAGCGGGCCGCTGGGAGTTTAGATAATACATAATATGGTATACCTAATTGAGTATAGCAAAAATATTTCAAGCCTTGAGGCCTTATTATAGTTAAGTAAATTCATCATGGTTAAAAAAAACCCTGTTAAACTTTAGAGTAGGGTCACTACCCTACTCTGATGTTTAACAAGGTTTTGCAACCTGCAATGGAAGAAAGTACTTACATAATACTTTTGTTTTGGTAAGAAATATAGTCAAACTCATATATTTTAACCAAGCATATTTAACTTAAATCTTAGGATAATGTTACTTATCCTAAAAGTTTTGTATCCTTAGATGCTCTTGTATGATTTGCAAGTACACCACAATTCAATTTTTTTTAATAAAGAAATGAAATTTACATAGGTATTATGAGAACGTAACTACGTTAATCTAAGTTGTACAATGTTCAAAAGAACAAGTATAAGATACCTACATGCATGATTGAACCTTTTCGTCACATTTAAAGAAAGAGAGGTACTTTACTCACAAAACAATAACAAAGCATTAAAAGCTATACATTAATATTTAACTAAATAATGTTTTATACATAGTCATTGTTTATCTTTTGTAAAAGTGAATAGCGGAATTCCTCAATAAAAATGATAAAGATTCTTATCAATACGTCATAGTAATAAGGCTTTCATTAATTCAATAGTATGTATTTTACGTATGTTTCTTATAAATATCTTCATATAAATATATAAATAAGAATTTAATGATTAAGTTAAATAATAGCAAAGATGTTTACTATAAAGATAATTTGCAAATAATAAATTTCGAGTTTCCCTATAATATTATTTATTTTTGTTTCTTTATTCCTTATTTATTTTATTTGTACGTCGGACTTACGCTACTTTTTCAAATAACTTGATATTTAATATCGATTTTAAAAGCAGTACTTCCTTACTTAAAATGAAAGTTCTAATTTTACAATTTTTTTATGACGTTGATGATAATTAATAGCCATTACAATATTAATCTATGAAGCTTGGATTGATTAAGTTAACGAAATTAACTAAAACTAAAAGTGCAACACCAATTTAATTCGACCAATTTTTCAGGGTACCCTTTAGATATTAATATGATAAAGGAAAGCTCTATATTGGCAAATTATAACAAAATAAGCCCTGAATTAATTACAGGCTACTTAGACTTCACTAAAAGAGACGAATGAGTGACATCGTGTGAAAATTACGTCAGTAGTTTTTATAATACATACTTCTAAAGCATCATTTCCTTTCTTAATTATCGTTACGTCACAAAATCCCTCTTATTCGCGTAAAGATAAATTGATAAATTCTTTTACACGATGATCTCAATGAACGAGAAAAAACCCACGCGTAATAATAATATTTGCTTAGTTTTTGTAAGTACTTAGCAGTTATAAAAATGCTTACATAATATCAGGTTAAGTAAATTGTTATTCATAAAAATGTTCATAATTAGTATAAAAATCCCAACTCAGTTTGAGCTTGGTTTTGATAGAGCCAGTAACCTTCTTTCAAAGGCACATATTTTGTACTATATAAGTAATTATATTTGGGTTAAAAATTAAATTACTTTACTAATTTCGTTGAATTTTTGATGGGAGTATACCCATTTGAAGCAAAAAGTTCTACTTATCTGAATTGTTCAAGAAATAATCGAGTTCCAAGAAAACCATTAAAAATCTACGGAACCAACATAAGAAAATGTTTCTAAGATTAGGTGAAAACAGGGCTATGAGACGTTAAAATCTATCTGGATTAGGCAACGACGTTTATCACTTATCAACAGATGGTCCGCTTGCTCGCCAGCCCCTTAAAGCAAAAAACACAGAAGAGATGGTGAAAATGACATCCTGTCTTCCCCACCACGCAAACATAAGGTCACCACGCTATTATAAAAATATTAACAACTACTAATACCTACGTAAAGTAATTTCCCACGGAGTAATAGTTGATATTACTGCTTAAATATTTGAGATGATAGTAATATAATTTTACTGATAACGATACGTGTGAATGGTACGTGTCTAAGTATATCTTGCGGGCTCTTTTGACGTAAGTTCAGTAGTTACTTACCTATGTTTTCTTACGCCTTGTTCCCATATTAATAAGGTAGGCAGATTAAGGACTTCATGTACTATTATCCTTACAAATTGTTGTACCTTTACCAACAAGGCAAGACAGGCTAGTGATGGCCGGTTCCACCTGCTTAGGTCCTTGTAAGTCATTTTCGTAACGGTATTCAATGTAAAGAAGAATGGGCATTTTTGTATGGAAGCCGTCCCCACCCTTGTAACACTTATAGCTATACATCAAACGAAAGTACTTGAAAAGTGAAGCATTTTATTGTATGAAACTAATCTGTCAGTCATGGGAGAACAGAGTTATTGAGGATAAGAGAATAAAAATAATACACGATAATATTACATACTTTATGTTAATGTTTACTATATAAGCACGATAAAGTCAAAGGCTATCTTACTAGTAGACGGACCATACATCTAGATCATCCTACATCATCCAGAAAATCATCCACAGCACTTCCTGACTTTCGGATAGCTAGCCTTGCTAAACTAAACATTTAGAGAACCATTTAAGAAATGTTCTTTATACAGCAACCATTGCAGAAATAGTAAACGACAGAATTTATGTTCCTCAGACTCGGCAACGGCTCGACTCAGACTAATAGGTCGATAACCAGCCGGTTCGGACTTCTTTTGTCGGGTTTCGGTATTCCGATAACCACGGCGCGTCTTTCCACTGTTGTGGGAAGACACAATTTAATATTGCGACATTGAAGATGCATGTTAAGGATCAAGAGACGTTCGGGGAATAAATTGATGACTATAATTTTTTGTTATTCTTTCTGAGCCGGGTGCCTTTTTAGGGGCGAGTAGTTTAATGTCCGTATGGTGACGGACTAAGAATACATGATGTCACCATCCCCTTTCGTCGCGGGTGTCGTAAAAGCCGATTATGGGAATCCTTACGCTTATGTTATCACTGCCAACCGTCAACCCAAGCAACAAGTCTGGCCAGCGTGGTAAAGTAGGCCAAATAACCCTCCAAAATGAAAATGACGACCTCGGTGGCGCAACGGTAGTGCAAGCGGCTGCCGTGCAAGAGGTTGTGGGTTCGATCCCCACGCAGGACAAGAATTTGTGAGATTCACAAATTATTGTCCTGGTCTGGGAGCTCTTTGTGTCCGTTAATTGATGTTTGTAAAAGTGCCTTCCTCACCAGTGCGGGAGTAGTCTTTTCTAAAAAAAAAAAAAAAATGACAACACACCAATATTAACGGCCCCCCGTCCCCGGTCGCTCCGCTATTCCTGGTCAAGGTAGCGGCCATGGTAACGGCTGAGTAGGGGGTGCGAAGAATCTCCGGGGGAGGTCAGGCTACCAACACAACTACCTTTGGCCCTGGCAACATACAACGCACGCACACTGCGGACCGACGAGAAGGTCGTAGAACTGGAGGAAGAATTGAGCAGGTTACGGTGGGACATTGTCGGCTTATCTGAAGTCTGAAGACAGGGGGAAGACTTGTTAAGCCTGAAGTCTGGTAACCTGCTCTCTGAGGGCGACCAACAGTCCCAGTTAGGTGTTGGGTTTTTACATCCACCCAGTCTCTTGTGAACAACGTGGTGAAGATCGAGAGTGCCCTAGAAGCCTCTGCGAAGTTGGGCCCTAGAAGTGGGAATGAGTGGAGAGTGGAGTTCTTTGGATATGGACAAAGAAATCCACGAGGGCAAATGCTTGGGGACTTCATGGAGAAGGAGGAACTTTTTATGATGAACTCCTTATTTAAGAAGCATAACTGCCGCAAGTGTAGTTGCATTAGTCCTGATGGTGTCACTAAAAATTAGATTGACTTCATCATGTCGACAAAACGCCATATATATTGAATTATCTCTCAGTGATCAATTCGGTGAAAACCTGAAGCAATCACCGGATGGTGAGAGGCACTTTAAATATTAATCCTAGGCTGGAAAGAAGTCGGCTGATAAAGTCTACGCTCCGACCTACACCAGTCCACATCCCCGAGAACTTCCAACTCATAATACAGAACCGTGCTTCGCTGAGGCCAGCGAAGCATTACATTGGAAGTAGTTGCCGCGTACCTGACGCAGCAACTGTTATCTTTCTAATATACCCAACTATGCATACGAACATAGCGCTCAGAATTGCCCGGTTAAAGTGGCGGTGGGCAGGGGACATAGCACAGAGAACCGACAGCCGTTTGGGTCAAAAGGCTCTGGAATGGCGACCGCCTATCAGAAAGCGCAGGGTGGAGTGACCCCCACCACGACCTAGTTAGGACGGCGAGAAACCGATGGATGAGGGTGCCATGTTTGGAGGAGGCCTATGTCCAGTAGTAGACATCAATTGCCTGATAAGAC
Organism: Schrankia costaestrigalis; assembly: GCA_905475405.1. NCBI lineage: Eukaryota > Metazoa > Arthropoda > Insecta > Lepidoptera > Erebidae > Schrankia > Schrankia costaestrigalis. The sequence continues at coordinate 6,722,297 of FR997843.1, read as the reverse complement.
GTACGAGTTTTTATATTTATGAAAGCTTTATGTTTTATATTTGAAAAGCGAAATTCATAGCTATCTGGATGATGTAGGATGTTTTAGATGTATGGTCCCACTACTTGTAAGGTAGCCTTGTGACTCTATCGTGCTTATATAGTAAACATTAGCTTAAAATATGTAATATTATCGTTTATTATTTTTATTTTCTTCTCCTCAATAACTCTATTCTCCCATGACTGACAGGTTTGCTGTCATACAATAAAATGCTTAACTTTTCAAGGGCTTTCATTTGATGTATAGATGAAAGTGTTACAAGGGTGGGGACGTTTCGCCCATTCTTCTTTGTTGAACTTTTAACTATTACAAGATTCCTTCTACCTAATTACTGTACGGTTTGAAAGTGGGTTCCGCTGTCACAACAGTTGCATCAAGTTAGACTGTTCGGTTCTAAATCCTATAATATAGCTTAGCCAATGCTATTTTTGCTTGTATTTTGTTTCCATGTAAGTCTTTTGTCCTGTATCAATAGATCTAAGCATTCATTATAGTTTGTGTTAGGCCTAATAGCCAATTAGTGACAAAATAATAGAAGAAAAATTAGCCTACTTTAAGTCAGACAGACAGATTGGTGAAGGTTTTAGATACGTTTAATTTCCCTTCATAAACAAAAGTTTTCGTATAGATAATAATTGCGAAAAATTCCCCACCTTTTACTACATTTACGGGATGAGTTGGAATGATTCCACCTTATATCCTTACGCTATCAGCACACGGATAACACTAATTAAATATAGGATGTTTTATAAGCTACCGGTTCACACATGATAAGCATAAGTACTTCTTGGGAACTTACAGGTATCAGTGTTTGACCCACGAGGTGATAAGTTAGGTATGCGTCAATAAGACGCCAAAAAAGTTCAATGTTATCAATGCTGAAAATTAATTTGTTTATACTTCCCGTACGTTATCTATTTGTACACAAAATATTTTTTACAGTAACAGGTAGCAATTTAATCATGAGAAACTAAAAATTAGTGTTATTAATTCTATTTAATATCATTATAAATTTAATGGCACAGGACCGCACAAGGTGGCAATAATTGGAGAAGGCCCATGTCCAGCAGTGGTCGTCAATTGGCTGGACGAATATCAGTCTAATGGCGTAGTTTTATTCCGTATATTAATCTATTAACGTAATCCTGAATCAGTAATAGTAAGTGAAATAGTGAGAATAAAACCGACCTATAGAGTAAGCCTTGTTAATCTATTAAAAACAAACATGCCCCGGAACGATCAGTAAGGAGCGCCTACCAAAGTTCTTACAGCAAGGCACGGATAAGCTACTTTTTTATTGTTTTGAACGGGGAAAACGTACTTTATTTTTAAATTATTGATAAAACGTTCAATATAAATCATAGGTCATAAGTTTCTCCGTGTGGTGACGGTGTAAAAATACAATATGTCACCACCCCATCTTATCCCATGGGTGTCGTAAGAACCGACTAAGGGACTATTCGTGAATACTATCTTTATGAAATAAAAAGAAGGAAAATTTTAAATTAAACCCTATACCAATCCGCCTGGCCAGCGTGGTATTAGTAGGCCAAGTATCCCTCCGTCCCGGAAGGAGAACCGTCCCCGCAGTGGGACATTAATGGGCTGTTATGATGAAGTTTCTCTATTATACCTTTCCAAAAATTAAGTAGTCATGTTTATTAGGTTGTCAATGCAACTATCTACTCACTCTGATTTATCTTGTGCGTGAATGTCCTTCTCAAACTATAAAAGCTCTGGTTATTGTTTTTTAAGAGAAAATTATTAGAGACGAGTTGTAAGACTTGGTTCAACATTTTTTTTCTGCGAAACCCTAAAATAAAATAAGGAACTTAACTATTAGGTATCTTGTTACACAGAACTTACCTATTTCCATATTTCCTTCTGGCGCAGTCGGTTAAAAACAGTAAAACTGTTGCAAAATCTTCAACCATCTCAATAGGATAAGAAAGTCGAACTATCAAATTGAGTGTGGGAAAGTAGATTAAATCGTTCTATTTACTCTAAGATATATTCATTACAGATAGTAGTAAAATACTTGTAATACTTAACCAATAACCTGTCAATCGGGTGTCGTCGTATCTTGTTTGTAGTCTACTTGATATGTCCGAATACATAGAGGAGATGACTGGGAAATTGGGTTTAGTAAACAACGATTTATGATTGATAGATTGATGAGCTGTAGTTTGAGATATTTTTTCTGTTATTGATGCATGAAGGTTGGACTAGAAAAAGTATTTAGTTTTGTCAAATTTTGACGGCCTCTGTGGCGTAGTGGTTATGCAACATGACTGCTACGCAGAGGCATCGGGTTTGATTCCCACTTAATGCAAATATTTTTGTGCATGAACGTGATTGTTTGCATTGGTCTGAGTGTTTCTAAGTATAATATGTATGTATTTATTTACAAAAAAAAAAGTTATATACCTAACTATTATCCGTTGTTCTGCCATAACATAAGCAAGTTAAGCCTAGCCGACTGGGGGAACAAACGGCGCTGTTAGAGATGTCCGTGAATATATTTATTTTATTATGTGTGTACAAAAAAGTTTGTAAGTGCGTTGCATAATGCTCATGGTACAAGCTCTGCTTAGTTTGGGACTACATGTCATAGTGAATGACATATTTAAATACATAGAGGAGATCACTGGGAAATTGGGTTTAGTAAACAGTTTATGATTGATAGATTGATGAGCTGTAGTTTGAGATATTTCGTCTGTTTTTGTTGCTTCAAGCATTAGACTAGAAAAAGTATTTAGTTTTGTAAAATGAGGATTTATTCACAAGGCTTGTTACGAAATGTTTATTGTCCATGGCACCTTCACAGAGGACTAGGAATCGATTTCCGCAAGAATGAGAATTTTTGTGTGCATGAACATTAATTTTGAGCTTGGTCTGAATATTTTGAAAAGTATATATAATTATAGCTATTATTCGTTGTATAATATCCATTGTCTAAGAGCTTCTTAGTATGATGATGTTGCGGTACGATTGTAAAAAAATTGATGTATGTCAGTGTTGAAGAAAGGAGGACTTCTTTATAATTTTGTAACATTGTATTTGGCAAGCGCGAAGCGTGGTGACGGAGAAAGAATACAGTGTGTCAGATCCCCTTCTCATCCCATGGCTGTCGTAAAAACTGACTAAGGGACTATTCGTGAATATTATCATTACGTAATAAAAAGAAGGAAAATTTGAAATTACACCCTGTACCAATCCGTTTAGCCAGCGTGTTATTAGTAGGCCAAGTATCCCTCCGTCACTGGAGGAGGCCCGTCCCTGCAGTGGGACATTAATGGGCTGTTTGTTATGATGATATACTACTGCAGAGACGGTTCTTCATCAGTGATAGAATTTAACTAGGCCTATTAATAGACATTTTAGTAAAGGGTTACGTTAAAAGTTTTCAATCAAATATTTCATATCTAGTAATTACAGCCATATCGGAGCATACACACCGGGTGGTAATAACGCGTACCGTTGTTGATATAATGCTGATAAGGGAACATCTGTTTGAATCCTTGTGACGCAAGTACTTTGATTTTAGTAGGTACTTCTGTGTATGAATGGGAGAAGATTTTTACGGTCAGTCCCTTAGTCGGTTTAGTCGGTTTTTACGACACCCATGGGATGAGATGGGGTGGTGACATATTGTATTCTTACTCCGTCACCACACGGATAAGTAGTGTATAGGCTGATAGAAGGCCTAGGTTGTCTAGGTCGTTTGGTTCGGATGTGTGAAATATCCTGTAAGAAGCAGCTTTACCCTACTGCAAGCTGCTTTAGGTTGGAAGCAATCTACAGCATCTGGACTTGTACACTATGCGATTCTGGAGTCTACTAGAATTATTAAGCGTTCAGACGTTTTTGCCTTAAATACATTTTTCTTACTGAAATCGAAAATAGGAAACACAGGATTACTTAAGTAATTTATGACTTCGTGTTAACGCCATCCCCGCCATTATTCTTCTGAATTCGTTGCTAGTTACGAGCCCGTTTTTCCTAAGTGGCAAGCTCAGGTGGTTATTCAAGTTCACGCTGTTGATCCTGGTTTCATCATAACAGCCCATTAATGTCCCACTGCACGGACGGGCCTCCTGCGATGATAGAGGGATAATTGGACTACAAATACCACGCTGGCCATAGTAGGTAGTCATATTTGCGAGTGTGAGAAACTAGCTGGGCTTTTTCTTCTTTATACTTCTCTGCGTCTTCAGCCCCGCCCGCTTAGCTCAGCCATTTTCTTAATCATATTCTTTAGAATGAAATATACTTCCCTATTCAAATATTCCTCAAATTGTTAGGTACCTACGAGTACGTAGCATAAGTATATATTCAGCAAGCGAAAGATAGCTGGCGGCTACCAAAACTCATTCACCGGTACAAAATTGTGTTAAACTCTCCCTCGGGTACCTAGCTTTTGAGATAACCCAATCTGTTTCCTTCTATGTAAACCGTACAGTCTTATATCCAATACCATTACAAGTCAAATAATACTTTGTTGGATCATGTTATGGCTCATAACAGCTTGCAAGTAACTTTCAATAAGTTAGAGATGTTCTAAATCATAGTGCAAAGGATTTTTAACTTTATTTAGTGTGTTACAGAGTGGATATTTGAATGTGATAGGAATAAACTGAAAAGCAAGGTAGTTATCAACGGTTACCTTTGAAGTGGCGCTTCTGCATGCAAATTTTAGGGGATGGTCGTTTAGGAGAAATTGACAATTTATTTTGAAAAAGTTGCTTCAGATTGTATAGCGAAACTCTTTCTATAGGCATAGATTTGTATTGAGATAATCTTACTTAACAAATGAAAAGCTTATTAAATAGTTTTGCACCATCATCATAATAAACTTTATTAAATATACGTCTGACGGACGACCTCTGTGGCGCAATCGGTATATTACATGGCTGCAACGCAGAGGTCTCGGGTTCTATTCCCGCTCAATGCAAATCTTTGTGTGCATGAACATGATTGTTTGCATTGCTCTGAGACTCAGACTCTGTATAATATGTATGTATTTACAAAAAAAAATAAGTATTATGTATGTTTAACCGCTTGTCTAGTACCCATAGTACAAGCTTTGCTTAGTTTGGGACTAGGTGCCGATGCCGATGTGTGAATGTGTGAGGATTATTTATTACTTATTTATATTTATTTATTTAATGAGTGTTGTTTGATACTGTCTTGATAGTAAAATTCGAAGGAATAATATTACTTATTTTAATTAACATTAGGGTTCGTAAATAAAATGATGGTGGCTCATGTTCATGCCCAAAAAGGATCATGGTATCCCGAGCATTCTCAATTATTTAATCGTGTAATTAATTTGTGTTTAATCATACTAATTATTACTTTTTTATCTACTTACCAAAAAAGTTTTAGAAATCCTGGTAGTAAATGTGATAATAATAATATACTGAAGCTTGGTCCCTGTACCCGATGCTGGTGGGTCTACTTTTTTTTTATATTTGAAAATGTGTTTATTTTTATAACTATATTTAAAAATGTAACTAATTGTGAAAAATGTCAATTAAGATTATAATAAACTGACAAAATCATGTGCAGAATATTGTGTTATGCCAAAAAAAATACAAAAGTAAATAATGGGCAATCTAGCTCAAAAAATTAGGTGTAATGAAAAATCAGATAATAAATTGCAGTACTTAATATTTAAAACGAATTGTGTGAATACCGCCATCTATAACCATGCTGTAAAACTACAGAGCACAATCCTTTCTACGGATCGATAATGTGAAAGTGTTTTAAATTGTATCCGCTAGATGGCAGTTATAACAAATTTTTGTGATGTAGTTAAGTAAATTATTATTACAGTATCTATCAAATAAAGATACTACTACTTTTCTTTTAAATTGTAGGTAATTCAAATTAAATGGTATTTAAGATACAAGATAATGTTAAGATAGAAAATATTATTCTTTCTTTACTACTAGCGACATCTAATGACTTTAACGTGAACAAATTGATTAATCGATATATCTTTTATTTTGAAATAATTTTCAATAGATGTCACTGATACAAAATGTACTCTCAAAAAAGCTTTCTCAAACAATTTGAACACCTTTGGGTAAACTTACAATAAATAAAATGTTATTAATTTTTTAAAACAACTATTCTGGTACAGTAGTCGTGGGCTACGTTTACTCAGAATAATAATTATCTACTTATTTAAATATAAAAACATAAAGATTTCAGGAGTAAGATAATATTAGTAGTAAGACTAAAACATTGAAAGATAATATTTAGGTACGGATAGTCCCTTAGTCGGTTTTTACGACACCCATGGGATGAGATGGGGTGGTGACATATTTTATTCTCACTCCGTCACCACACGAAGACTTTTAATACTGCCAGTGAATGGTGGCGGGTCATGTAGGTACCTAAATAAAATCGTAATTCGTGGAACTCACAAATAGTTGTATTGCGTAAGAACCGTACCCGCAAAATTGAGCACGGTAGTCATAGGCGGCCACTGCACCACTGAAGCAGTCACTTTATTACAAAGATTCGATAGTAAGCTATTACAACCCGAGGAATGAGCTATTACAGGCGTCGCTGAGTTATTGGAACAATTCTGTGTTCCATTTTATGTACTTACGTATGTTTTATACGCGGTCGGCGACGGGGTTTCATTATTCGCACCGAATGCCGTAAAACTTAATGATCGGTTCCTCCGTTGTCTGGTTCAGGATGGTTGTGTGTATTTACAAACAACCATTTGGTTAAGTAAGGGTAGAATTCATTCAAAGCAACCTGTCAATGTTTAACAAATTTTGTTACAAGGAGGCATTTAAATTCCCTATTAAAAAATACACAATAAATATAGCAGACATCATTGTTTTAAATTATTGATCACTCATTCTTCTTAATATCCTAAACGACTTCCTTTTTTATGGAGGGAAGATTTGCTTGAGGGGGTTATGTTAAGCGCCGATTACACTACCCTACATGTAGGACACTACATCATGTAGGAGACTACATGATGTAGGGCGGTCGGGACTCGCCAATCTCCGATATGTAGTGTCCTAACAGCCTACATGTGATTACACTAGACAACATGAGTAGTGTCCTACATGTAGGCTAGTGTAATCGGCGCTTTAGAAATGAGATGGTACGATACGGTCAAACTAGGTGTTGGCTAGTGGCTAGACTACAGCTGATAATGTAATACTTAAATACATTTTTTGTAAATATATACTTACATAGAAAACACCCCGAGCAACCCAAAAAATATGCTCTGGGCTACAAAGATTGACGTGGTAACTCAACCCGTGATAACACAATCGTTATGTTCCGACGACCTCTGTGGAGTAGTGGTTATATAACATGACTGCTACGCAGAGGTCTCGGGTTCGATTCCGGCTCAATGCAAATCTTTTTGTGCATGAACATTATTGTTTGCATTGGTCTGGGTGTTTTCTATGTATAATATGTATGTATTTACAAAAAAAAAGTATTTAAGTGTGTTTATCCGTTGTTTAGTACCCATAGTACAAGCTTTGCTTAGTTTGGGACTAGATGGCGTTGTGTGAATGTGTGAGGAATGAATGAGGAATGTTCCATAACCACTACGCCATAGAAATTGTCTGAGTCATCTGAATCAACTAAGTACTAAACCAAAAAGTTTATATTGTGTAATTATTATGTTTCACAGATAATTATGTTACCTCCTCTCCTATGAATAATAAATAAACATTCATAAATCTTTGAGCTATATATTAAAGCCACGCCCAAAATCTTAAGTTATCCATTTGCATTTTTTTTCTATACGTATAAAAAGCCAAAAAGGTGTTATTAAACTTTCGCAAAACTTTAACTATGTAGAGATATTTTAATTAAAGTGTATTATTATAGTGAAGTAACAGTTTGTAAAAACATTCCTTAATAATGTTATGGTATAAAAAGTGTCTTGTAATTTAATGTTGGCATTCTTTACTTTAAATAAACAGCTGGCTGGTTACCGCCGTAGTCATCATCATCATAACAGCCCATTAATGTCCCACTGCAGGGACGGGCCTCCTCCCATATGACGGTATGATACTTGGCCTACTGTACTGTAATACCACGATGGCCAGACGGATTGGTATAGGGGTAATTTCAATTTGTGTTGTGATCCTTACAACCTGTACGGACGGGCCTCCTCTCGTGACGGAGCGGAGGGATACTTGGCTTACTAATACTACGCTGGCCAGACGGTTTGGTATAGGGTTTAATTTCAAGTTTTCCTCCTTTTTTATATCGTAAAGATAATATTCACGGATAGTCCCTTAGTCGGTTTTTACGACACCCATGGAATGAGATGGGGTGGTGACTAGGGCATGCAATATCGGAAGGTTTTCAATTCCGATACTAACTTCCGATATTAGATCTCAATATCGGAATTCCGATATTAATATCGGAATTTCGTATTTTTTTTAGAAATTGCACTTTTTGTTCAAAATGTCACAAATTCGGTGTGAGGTTAGATTTAATGGAATAAAAAATATTTATAAATCATATTATTTAATTTGGATTGCTTGTTTTATACTCGTATTTAAGTTTTACCCACAGTATTTACTAAATCAGATATTTCTCATTATTTTTCTGTACTTATTGCTAATTAAACTATCTGACTAGAGACTCAAATCTGAAATTAAATCAACAATTAGGAACAAAAAGTAATTTATAATATCCTATTCTTTAATCTAATATCTTATTAGTTATTAAACTTATCTATATACTTATATAATATTTTATTTATTTTATTTTTTTCGGAACACTAACAGCATAATTTACTTAAATCATCAGCTTAATTTAATTAATACATAAATATACTTATACACAGCTATTAACAGGTATTCGCAAATATAAACTAAACATAAAACCATTGCAAGACCATAGCATGACCCGATAAAAAATAGTTCAAAATAAATTGTAAATTTAATTTGTTGCTTCTCTGGGATTGGGACCAAAATAATCAGTAGTAAATAATTTCTTTACCACTGTTGGCTTAGACCTAAATATCTCAAATTCGCTGTGCCTTTTGGCAATGCTGTTAACGGAACTACTCGCACGAATGAGAAATGAGTTTTGTCTAAAATTAGTGTTGGCTGAGGGTAGTACTAAGGGTTGATTGCGCCTAACTGGCAGTTTTTACCATTCACAATTCACCATTGACAATTTTTACAATTGTTACAACATCAGATATTGTACGTCTATTCTGTAGGGGCATAAAATGATACCTCTTACATCTTGCTTCTCATACCCATGATCGATGCACCTACACCTATACTGTAAATATCTTAGGAACTTTTTCTGTACGGATTCAATGCGCTTGTTATAAATGTCATAAAGCGGGTTCCATACCACTGATGCGTATTCGAAGATACTGCGCACGAGAGCACAGTAAAGTACCTTAATTTTTAATAATATGCCAACAACAATAATTATTGGAAATATTTTTGTCTTATTTTTATCTATACTCATTACTAATATAAAACTAACGAACTCGGAATCAACAAAACTTTAAGAAGTCATGTTGATTCTAAGTTTGGTAGTTTAAATTACAATCAACTGAAATAAAGGTTCGCTATATTCATAGGTTTATATTTATTTTAAAATCTCGTTTTTCTTGCTAATATGTTCTCAAAAACAACAAAGCGTCAAACATTTTGTCAGATAAATAACCGCCCGACGAAAAATCATGATCACTTTAAAGTTTCAACATTGGTGGGCAAAATTTATGTGAGATAAGTGTATGTCTGTGTCAAATAAACTCATCTTTTACCTCTATTAACGTATGTTGCCTTTTCATTTATTACAAATCCCAATAGATCAAATTCGTCGGACGGAAGCACTGCCTTCTTTTTTTCTTTGCACTTTTCTATTTCCTTCTCAAATTCTTGGTGCAGGGTCAGCTCACTCGTTGTAGCTAGACTAGCTAGTGATTCATCATCTTCATCTGAAGAGACAAAAGCTATCGGTGCTTCAGTCTTTCTTACTTTGAAGTTGAGACTGCTAGTATCGTTTTGTTTATATTTGAGGCGTTTTAACAACCTTACAATAATATCACATATTATTAGAGTAGGTAAAGAGTGAGCGAAACAGGTAATAATATTATTGTTCTTGTAGCACATGCATAGCGAGCGGGCAACATTAATAGGGTACCTACTGTTTCGCTCGGCGATACACAAGGATCGATATATGTATAATTTAAAACTCAAAATATAGAAAAATATTCGAGTTCCGAGATTCCGATATTCGATCACCCAGTATCGGAATTGTAATATCGGACTTTGCGTTCCGAGATTCCGATATTACGAGATTCCGAGATTCCGATATTCATGCCCTAGTGGTGACATATTGTATTCTTACTCCGTCACCACAAGGATATTTATAAGAATAAACCGTAATTATCCGAACTAATCCAAACAATACCTAATTACGTCAAATGTGTGCGTGACAATTTCCTGCAATTTCATTTGCCCAATTTATCTATTTTGTCAGCCAATTTGCGAGGCGAGGCTACTTAATCAGATTCATTACACAGAGCTCATGTTGGCAAACAAACGGGAATAGTGCTGTTTACACAAACCGCGCTTATTGCTAAATCTATGGGGACAGTAATTTAGATACGTTGATACGGGATTGTGTTACGATGTGTGGCTTTTGTTGTTAAGCAAATAAGGGTTATTATTAAATATCTGATAAAATATTGTTCTTTTCTTTATTGAAATAACTGCCCTTGACTTATTATATGAACCCTTTCTCCGATATGCCTTACATAAGACGATTGTGTTGTAAAAGCCGATTTTTTAAATGTTTTTATATTTCTATGTTATATCACACCAATATACCTTTTTCTTTTTTTGTGGTGGTGGGCAGGGCACATAGCGCTTAGAAGCGACAGGCGTTGGGGCAGAAAGGTTCTGGAATGGCAACCGCGTACCGGAAAACGCAGGGTGGGGAGACTCCTCACACGGTGGACCGGCGACCTGGTTAGGACGACGGGAAACCGCTGGATGAGGGAAGCGCAGGACCGCACAAGGTGGCAGTATTTGGAGGAGGCCTATGTCCAGCAGTGGAAGTCAATTGGCTGAGATGATGATGATGATGATTTTTCTGCGTCGCTACACTCTTGGCAAAATGGTCATGGTCATCGCTTTTAGATTGGTGGCACTCTTCACTATTCGACCCTATTCCTGCTACTTTGGAGCCTTCCGTACATTCATTGATTGAACAAATCAGGACCGCTTTTCTTGACCGGTCCAGCGCATTGGCGATCATCTTAAACCCTCAATTTTACCCCGAACCAGCAATCTTTCTATCGACTCATCTTTGTATTGTGAATGCCCAAAGAAAGTGTCATTATGACTAAGAATTAATTGATTTGGCGCTAAATGTCGCTATCACGAAATGTGGACGTATGCAAATTGTCTCTTACTCGTAATTTTTCAGTATTATGTAAGTAATCGCTATCTTAAAAAAACTAGCGTGGGTGTTAATCACCCACTAAACAAATAGAATGTAGGTACTTATGTATAGAATGTCATCCCTCATTGTCCCCTCAACCCCTTGCTGTGTGGTAGGCGTGTCACAGCAGGGGATGTCGCGCATGCCCTGTAATCACTACGTATCAAGATGGCGGCCGATTGATGGATGAAACTGACAACGTCACTAAATAGTGTTGGGATACTAACAATATAATAAAAAAAAAAAAAAAACGATATGTTTTTTTTGGTTGTATTTTGATTTTTGGGGAGTTTAAAGGTTAGTAATGATTGTTAAGAATTGATTTTTTTGGAGGGTTAAAGGATAGTTCTTGGTTTTTGTCACAATAATAGACATTAGTGTATAAAAACAATATACTTCCTAGGCGATGTCGGCCATGGTGACCGCTACTTAATCATAGGGTATTTATTGTTTGCATCTTTTTTTTTTAATTTAATTTTATAGGCTTTGTCGCTTAGCGACCACATCGCCTATTGTTTGCATCTTATGACAGAAAAAAAAATTGTTTGCCATTACAGGTCACCCACCAAGTCATTAATTTCGAATTTTTTACGATTTTATGGTACGAGAATTGACATGCTAATTAGAAAAATATTTCTTTCTTCACAATGAAATTAATTACTTGGTATGTGACCTATAAGGGCAATCAATTTTTTTTCTGTTGATATAGAGTCAAGCCAGGTTATAAATAAAATAAAAAAAAAATTTGTTAATTGCAGACATACCCCCTTACTCATAAAAAAAATCTCAAATTTTAGTCAATTGATTAATTAGCCTAAGCTCTTACGTTGTTTGGTATAAGGTTGGTTTTCGTACTAACAAATCTCGCTAAACAGTGATTAAATTTAAGAGGCGTTTATAAGTAAGGGGGTAAAAGTCCAATTACGTGCTTGCATCAACTTTTTTTGTTGTTACCTACTAACTGCCATTAGTAGGAAGCGTTATGTGGAAAAAAAATATAAAGCAATTGGGAGTATATTTATATATTGTAAGTATAGGTACATCAATTCTCAAACCCTAAAGCGCCGATTACACTACCCTACATGTAGGACACTACATCTTGTAGGGCACTACACGTTGTCTAGTATAATCACATGTAGGCTGTTAGGACACTACATATCGGAGATTGGCGAGTCCCGACCGCCCTACATCATGTAGTCTCCTACAAGATGTAGGGCACTACATGTAGAGTAGTGTAATCGGCGCTTAAGCAAATGGAAATCGATTTAAGTAACTAATGCCCGATTTACACATCGACAAGTACAGTAGCGAGTTAAGTAGTATTTTAAGATTAAGTTGATTTAAATAGAGTTCCATCCTATTTTTTGGCGAGTTAAGTACGAAGTAGCCCCCTCTCTCACGTCTCGCCAACTTAACTTGCCAAAAAATAGGATGGAGATCTATTTAAATCAAGTTAATCAACAACTTACTACTTAACTCGCTACTGTACTTGTCGATGTGTAAATCGGGCATAAGACACAGTATAATCTCTTGTAAATTACTTTTCATAATATAAAGTTTTTTTTTGAGATGTGATGCTGTGCATACAACCAAAGTACAGATGTATTTGTTTAACATATCCAGAACTCGAACCAGCGACCTCTTTGACCATACCACAACTTTTTACGCAATTTGATCGTCAAAGTTGGATTACTTATTCTCTTTTTGAGTCACATTCCAACGCAAACCAGTTATAACTACATATATCCCATTTTTTATGATTTAAAGTCTAAAAAATTTGTTTAATGCGCTGTATAGGATTTCAAGAACGCTTGAATATGCGCTCTTCATATTTACAGTGGTTCTTAAAGTTTTATTCTCTAAGTTAATAAATGTCCCATAACAATAATAGATAAATATTGAGACTATTTATTGTTATAATACTAACCATTCAATTTTCTGATTTTACAGAGATAAAACATATTATTACAATTGTTAGTTTCGTCAAAGTCGATAAATTGTTGTCCATCTCGCGTAAGTCGGAACTAACTCCACATTAAGTCAGTCATTATTGCGTTAGTTACATGTCACACATATTTGTGTTCACGAAGGTATGAGTATAACTTTGGGCAAAAGTTAGTTAAATTAAAAAAGTTAAGAAAAAACAGGTGACAAAAACATCTACAGTTGAGAACCACAGTCCAAGCACAATACCTGGACCGGCCGCCCAGTCCGGGTCGCGTTGACAAAAAAAATAATAACTTTCCTCCCAGACCGTCATACGACGAGTGACTTACCGGCCATTTGTTTTTTTAGGTTGCCCCGTGCACGATAAAGTATTTTTTGTGGCAGTAGCTTTATAGTGTTGTGATTTTATCGATATATTTTACAGAATGAATTTTAATGGCCTCTGTGGCGTAGTGGTTATACAACATGACTGCTACGCAGAGATCTCGGGTTTGATTCCCGCTCAATGCAAATATTTGTGTGCATGTACATGATTTTTTGCATTGGTCTGAGTGTTTCTATTTATAATATGTATGTATTTACAAAAAATAAAAGTATATAAGTATTAATATACGTTGTTCTGTTACCCATAACACAAGAAGGTTAAGCCTAGCTTACTTTGGGAACAGATGGCGCTGTGTAGAGTAGAGATGTCCGTGAATATTTATTTATTATATTTATGTTAAAGATGAGTTTTATAGTAATATAGGTTTTATGCTTTATAGTTATGCGAAATTTAGGTTCCAAAACTAAATTATTTACTTGTTACTTAAATTATGTACTTACCCCAACTCTTAAGCCCCCTTAAGTATGCTCGCTGATCAGGTAAATGGTTGTTAGTTTTAATCACTTCTTTCTTTCTTTAGTTGACTTTTACGATGTAAGTAGGTAGGTACACACAAGAAAATAAGATTTGTATTCTCAGTATACGAATAATAACTCGAGTGATGAGATGTTAAAATTTCTAAAGGTTGGTAGGTAATTTCCTCAATTGACCAAGATCACAGATTTGAAATTGCACAAAAAGTAATTGAAATGTTAGCATTTTTTTTGTATACATTACATTAATAATAAAATAATAATAAATAATACTCACACATCGCTACCTAGTCACAAACTAAGCAAAGCTTGTACTATGGGTACTAGACAACGGATAAACATACTTACTTAATTATTTTTTTTGGAAATACATAAATATTTTAAATAGAAAACACTCAGATCAAAGCAACCAATCATGTTCATGCACACAAAGATTTGCATTGAGCGGGAATCGAACCCGAGACCTCTGCGCAGCAGCCATGTAATATACCGAATGCGCCACAAAGGTCATCGAACATTGATACAAGAACTTAAATTATTTACTTTACTCTTTAAGTACATACAGTATTCTTCTACAAACATACTAAACAAATAGAAATCAAAGTACAATTTCTCTCTGCCAATCAGTTTTTAATTTAAACAACAGCACTTAAAGAACAAATACGATCGATAATACAACACGACAACTTGACAGTTATCGATATTTCAAGATCGGAACTGTCGATACACTATCTTGTCTTACTTTTTTTTTTGAACGCACTATGCCATTGTTTGGTGAGAAGGACAGCAGTATAAGGAAACGGTTAGAAGGAGAGAGACAGAATAATCCTTAAAAGAAGGAAGAGATCCAGTTAATTTTCCATTTCATTAGAATACAATGAAGATTTTCTTTGTTTTTTTTATTCTTTTTAACTTTGCAATGAGAGCCTTTAATAGGTATATTTTGATCTGTAATTAGGACCAAATTTGGAAAAAATAAAAGCAGTGCCATTAAATGCTAATGTCAGAAATTAACTTAATATAATATAGTTTTTGCAACATTCAATGACAATCAAGCAGATGTAGCAGGTTTTTATATGGATTGAAGACTTTATTACGAGTTATTTGATGTGGCATTTTAAAATGGCCTTGCGTGAACTGTTTTAAAGAAAGCTTTATATCTACCCTTTAGTATAGCGCATATAAAAACCATTCAACATTGATGAATTATGTGTATTATACATTATATTGTTAAAATTAGTACAATAATTGTAAATATAAGTACCTACCTATGTATGCCTGTTGCCTGGTACCCATAGCACAAGCTCTGCTTAGTTTGACGTTTAGGATCAGTCAACAGAAATTTGAATTTGAATAATATACAAGAACGTAAAGCTTTCTTAGCTTGTCATAATGGTTTCTCTAAGTGTTATAAGCAAGCGTACAGCTCAAGTAATGAGTAAGTATATTTTAATTTGTTTATTATAAAATTAATTTCTTCAAGATTTTAACTTCATACTAATTAAGTAAAACAATAGAAGAATAATTGAAACAATAGAAGATGACAAACTGACTAAATCAGAATGCTTCCTTTTGCCACTACCAATAAGTGTTCTAAAGGCGAACTTTTGCCTAACTCTCTTAAATTCGCGAATCGGTGTATAAACAAAGGACGGGACTTAAAGTAAAAATTGTTGCACAATTCAATAGCTCCTTTTCCTGTAGATAATTCCAGAATCTTTTAGTGCAGGACGAAATCGAACAAATCGTTTGACCTTATCCCGTCCAGGGTAGGCAGAGACAACAGAACGCCACTTGTCACGATCCTGGCAAACAGATTGGACCTCGTCCACATTCATTAAGCGAGTCATACATGCGCGTCGGTTACGAGTGCTCTTTATTTGGCCTTTCTCCAATATTACATCAAAGTAATTCACACAAATTAGATTAAATATATGTTACGGGCAATTTGATAAGTCCGGGCACTATTAATAATGGCCGGTCCTTATTCATAATGCCCGACTTAATTGGACAATGTGATTAAAACAGCATAATTAATCACTTTTCCCGGCCATTATGAATAATGCCCAACCTATCTTGGGCAAAGTAATAAAATAGGTGAACTGTAGTGTTTTTGTTTATTAAATGAAATTAAACTTACAAAATGTTCATGAAAAGTTAATAAAAAATAAACTATTAGACATAGTAATTACAAAATTAAACATTTTATTACTCTAATTAAATATTTTTTTAATAAATATTAAAAAAATGTTTCTGGCACTCGCCATGGACCTCGTTACATGGACCACGGGCCGTCGGCCATTATTAATAATGGCCAATCAAAGTCATAAATTTATCACTTTGGCCATCGTTATTGGGCATTATTAATAAAGGCCGGTCCTTATAAATAATGCCCAGTTAATCACGTTGCCCGTAACATATATACAAGACTGTGTAGATACAAAAATTAGGCACAATAATATCTTATAATAATATTAGCAAAGTCATAAATAAGCCTAAACACTAACTATGTATTAACGGATCGAACACAAAATACAATTATGTAAATGTGTTACCATAAAATTTAATTAGGCATATACCTATCAATAAATAGTATACAATTTTGTACTATAAGAAAGAAAGAAATAACGTCATTTAGGATATTCTGTTATTTTTATAATCAGGACCTTATGACCTATTGCCATAAATTTAAGGTTATTTTAAATATCATATTAGTTTGGCTATTTTTTACAAAAGTACTAGTGCTATAGGCCGACCGTTTATCTCAGTCCCCGCCTGCGGTATGAAAGGGACGAGGGAGCGGGGTAGCGGTGTCCGTTATGGTAGCGTACACAAGAGCTATATCGAGTTGTTTACTATGCCAAATAAAATAAGTTTTTACAATAAAAAAAACCGACTTCAAAGACAAAAATTGCACTAAAAAGTAAAAAATAATTAGTTGTATTTTGGGTTTACAACATTAAATCAGACATTCTTTTTACTTAATTATAATCTAAAGAATAGGTTCTTTTAATTTTTGTAAAAAGTATTGTTAAGGATATTTATTGAAGAGTCTACAAATATATTTATTTGAAGATTCTTTAAAATATAATCAAATTATTACAAATAATGTAATATTATTGTTATTTTTGGAGTAATGTGACAGCCACGATAGTTATATTCTATATTTTATTCCTGACTATAAATTTAAAGAAATATGATGTCGTGTTATACACTGACTAAAGACTAAGATGAGAAATAAGTACTACGAATCAAAGACAATTACTTAAAATTCTCATGCGAAAATGAAACGGCCATGTTTGTTTTAAATAAAATATTTATCAAATTAAAAACTATTTAAAGTGATCAGAATGTGTTAGACAAAACTCTATTGCCTTTTCTAACGACTTTGTAGACAACATTTTGCATTATTGATCCTATTCACGAATTACGATTTTTTTCAATTGACGGTGCTGGTTAGCCCCATAAACGCCCATAAGTTATGGAAAGCTTTAATCAGTTACTAAATAGGTATATTAAAACGTTTGAACGTGACACAGGTATTTTAAAATATATTTATTCAAATATGATAAAAATAGTTATTTAATATTTGTTTAATTTTTAAACCAATCCATAAACAATCAACAACTTTATGTCAAACCCCGGACTCATAAACGCAACTTAAATTTTAGTCAATTGATTAGCTTAAATTTTTACGGTTTTGTTTGGCTTAAGGATGGTTTTGCTAATAGAAAACTCGCTAAACAGTGATTAAATTTTAGAGATTTTGAAGTAAGGGGGTTAATGTCGAAGTCATATAATAATATAATCTGTAATTCATGGCCGCCAGTCCATTAGCTTATGTATTATCGTATTTCGTTGGCTGACACCGACTCCAAAAATAACAATAATATTACATAATTTGTAATAATTTGATTATTTTTTAAAGAATCTACAAATATTTTGAATAGGAATGTTTTGAAAAAAATAACATTTCATTTAGTTACTTAAATAAGTTTTTGTTTAATTTGTGTAGTTTTAAGATATTATATTGCTATAATTTGCATATCCGATGTGGATAGGCTGTTGAGAATAATGTATTCATACACTAACACCTGATATACACAGTTTTGCAATAAATCTTTGTCTTTAATAAATATATTTGTTATTATACGAATGGCTGATTTAAACTATAAATATAATTATAACTAAAGTCTTAGAAAATATTTACAAATAATAACAATTGTACAATCATTAATTATATATATTAAATCACAGTATAATCACATTACAATAATCACAGTTTACATTAAAACAGGTATGATTTAAACATATTAATTTGTAAGAATCAATCTTAGAAAATATTTACAGATAATAAGAACAATAATAAGAGCTTTTTTTATTTTTACACGCTACCATAACGGACACTTAGTTAGTATGTCAGTATGACACTAGTGCAGTATGCTAGTCCGTCTTCTATACAATTTACAAATGTCAAAGATGGTGGCGTCATCTTGGCTCTAAAACTAGTACTTTCTTAGAAAAAATTATGCAATCTAAATTATTACACAATTTAAAGCCTGACCAGAAAAATAAAACAACCTCTTCAGGTATTTCGATTGCTTTAGGGTATAATTTTAATTTTTCCTTCTTTTTATTTCATAAAAATAAGCTAGCTAAAAATTAGAGGTGTGTTGTGATGTAATGTAGTTCGGGTCACAGTATCTGAGATGGCGCCGTTTTGGCAAAAAATCATGAGATAGCTCTCTCCTTTGTCCTCGCCCCCCGCGCACCTCTATTACCGCAGGCGGGGTCTGAGTTAAACGGTCGGCCTATACGCATGGGTCTCTGTAACGGCAAAAATTGAAGATTCTTAACAGCGGTAGATGTCATTACTGCAGAAACTGACCCATAGATAAGAATAATTGGCCTTCTGTTTGACAACCTCTGTGGCGTAGTGGTTATTTAACGTGAATGTTACGCAGAGGTCTCGGGTTCGATTCCCGCTCAATGCAAATCATTGTGTGCATGAACACGATTGTTTGCTGTTTGGCTGGCTGGGTGTTTTTTATGTATAATATTGTACATACAACTACTACGTATTTACAAAAAAAAGATTTAAGTATTTATCCATTGTCTAGTACCCATAGTACAAGCTCTACTTAGTTTGGGACTAGATGGCGTTGTGTAAAAATGTAAAGAAATTTTTTTTTTATTTTTTTTTTTTTTATTTATTTATTTCATACTTAACACTATCTTTACAGGTTTGCACCTAATACAATAGTGAAGTTTTATCTTATTCTAAATTAAAATATCGTAACTAAATACTATACAATCTTGTAAAAAATTAATAATAATTAAAAGCTCACTAATCCCAAATAAACACATTTACAGTTACTTGCTTATTTATAAAACAAAAAATAGTCTAATCACAAGAAAAATTTAGAATTAAAATTTAGAAATTAGAATTTAAAAACCGAATTAAAAAAATATAATAAAGAAATAGTGTACAGTACCTCTGGAAAATAGTCCAATGCAAAACATAAAAGTAGGTTGCACAATATAAAAACACAACTAAGTATCACTGTATCACATTCTGGCATTAACAACAGATTAGGTACTAAGTTACAATAAGTAAGTTATTCTTAAACATACTACTACTTAAACAGTTCCATTGAAAAAATAAACATAATAATATTATATATTTTAAGCGACTTAATCGAGAAATGAACGGTTACATTAAAACAAGTTTATTCTACCTACAAAATGAATACCTAAAAAAATATTTTATTCTACCCTACAAACTAATAGTCATAAGTAAAAAGTATAGTATAAGCAAAAGATTTAGAAGTTATACGTGCATACAATGTCTAACATTGCCTACTATATAATTCCTATGACATTTTTATGTTACTTCCTATGACATAATACAATGTAAATACTATACAATTAAAATTAAAATGAATATGCAACTTTTGTGAATTCATTCAGTGAACAACTGAATATATCAGTCTGCTGAGATATTACGTTCAGCATTCTTATCGCGCGCGTGAGAGGAGTGTGGTATAAAAGGTTGGTGCGGGTTCGTGGTAATATTAACAGTTGCGGCTGCCGTCGCCGTCCCACGTACTCATCAGGTACGTAGTCAATCCAACTGCTTCAAGAACAGCTGGGTTGTGGATCTTTCCACGGATAGTTTTAAATAAATACGTGGCTATGGCTACTTCCCTTCTTACCTCTAATTGAAAGTACCCTGTCATGCCGATGACAAAAAGTGTTGGATACAAAAGAGGATACCCTGGATACACACCATATTGCTTCAAATAGATGTATCTAACAAACTTGTTTTGAATGCGCTCCAACATAAGTTTATACTTGGCTTCATGTGGCGACCATACGATAGCATTGTATTCTAAACGGCTTTTGACATGAGCCTCATATAAGGCCCTCAGAGCACCAATGTTTGTAAAAGCATTCGCTAACCGTAAGACCATTCCTAAGTTCCGGTAAGCTTTTTTACAAACTTCTACAATATGTTTCCTGAAATTGACATCCGAGGTGAAATGCACACCTAAGTCCCTAACCTCCGACACCCGCTGCAGTGGCGCTTCGTCCATGTAGTATTGATAGTGACGAGGATTGCGCGCGCGGCTAAATGTTAATATGGAGCATTTAGTGACATTGAAATGTAGCTTATTTTCGCTACTCCATTCCACTAATTTATTTATATCCTGCTGCAGTAACTGATGATCAGCATTCTGTTTTATTTTACAGACTAGCTTTAGGTCATCTGCAAATAACAAGGGCGTAGACCCTGAAACTACTTTTGGTAAGTCGTTTACCATTAAAATGAACAACAGAGGCCCTAGATTACTTCCTTGACTAATTCCTGACCTTGTAAAATAAGGCTCCGAAAGTTGTCCACCACAATCCACGTATTGACATCGGTTTCGTAAATAGCAGGCGAAAAATGACAAGGTTCGTGGTGTACAACCTACACCCGCTAGCTTGTTTAGAAGGACGTCATTATCAATTGTGTCAAAAGCCTTCTGAAAATCGAAGTAAGCTACATCCACTTGTTGCCCCGCATCAACGGTTGGTACTATGTGTGTCATAAGGTCCAACAAGTTCCCCGTAGTCCCCCGCCCAGGACGAAAACCGTGCTGCGCATCAGACAAAGAGGAACCTATTTGTGGGTATATACTATTGTAAATAGTCGCTTCGAACACTTTTGCCGGAGCACACAACACCGCCACGGGTCTATAGTCACTGGCTGTTTGACCCCTTTGGTACAGGCACTACCCGAGTAAGTTTCCAAAGATCAGGATAGTTTGTAGTTCTAATACAGACATTGAATAAATGTAGCAGCGGTTCCACTAAAATGCTACGGCAATCTTTTAAAATAAATGCTGGGATACCATCCGGGCCTGCAGAACGCTTAGAGGGCAAGCGAGAAAGCGCCCGATCCACATCGGCAGAGCTCAAGTGCGCAAGATGCGCCCATGAGCCCGGGGCCGAAGCCGCCGCTTCACTTGCACTGGCCGCCGCCACGTTCAGCAAGGGGGCTTCTGGATTGCATACAGACTGAAAGAATTGTGCGAACTCATTAGCGCTTTCGTAATCTGACAAAACCCGACCGTCTTTAACTATCCTTTTTTGATTAGTATCTTTTTTTCTAGATCTTATATACTCCCAAAAAGCACGTGGTTCTTTTGCTAGGTGTTCTTGTACGCGATTACGGTATTGATCATGAGCACGCGCGGTCTCGGTTTTCACTATAGCCCTATAACTTGAAAACTCTTTATAATCGGTCTCTAATTTACTAGTTTTATATTTTTTGTGTAATTTATACTTATGTTTAATATTCCTAATAATATCGGGTGTGTACCATACCGGGTATCTATACCTGCTATTATTCATTGAATCACTATTCTTCAGAGGAACACACTTATCGAAAACATCATACATCTTTTCATAAAATAAATTTAAACTTACGTCTGCATCGTAAACGGAATAAATCTCGCTCCAGTCTACGTTTGATAATAAATTGTACATTTGGTAATAATCTGCATTATTAAAGTTCCATGGTCGCTTATAAAATGGTAAACTAGTCGCTTGGGTAGAATGAGCAGGGGCAGGGGAGGAAGGCAAAGTGCTGAGCTCGATCTCCACGTCAAGCGGTGGGTGATATGCGTCCACAGGCTGGAGGCCTTCGCTCGCCGCTTTTACCGATACATCATGACCAGCTCTTAAAACTAGATCCAACTGCCTATTGTTGCAATTAGGTACGTTATTAAACTGAATGAATTCACAGAAGGTCATAAAATATTCATGATAATTACAAATATTACTATTACACGAGTACATATTAAAATCACCTAAAACCAGTAAGTTACGTTTATACTTCAAACATAATTTTTCCAACACACTGTACATCAACATATATTCACCCTCATCTGTCTGAGGCGGAATATACACGGCACAACATGTTAATAAATAATGGTTGTGTTTGTAAACTGAGGCACAAATTAACTCAAAATTTTGTTTGTTTATGTCTACATCACCTGATAAATCCACTCGGCGCAACTCAAACCGCGGTGTAGCCACTAAAAGTACGCCACCTTGCTTGCGCCCATCAGTCCTGTCACACCGTAGTATCTGATATCCCGGTAGCAAGAACTCTGCATTTTGAATCCCACTGTTTAATCCAGTTTCACTTATAGCAAATAAGTCGGCCCCAGAGGATTCTAATAAGGACAAAAATTGTGATGTCTTTGTCCGAAGCCCCCTGACATTTTGGTACAAAATGCTAAAGTGTCTACTCTCTTCCTCTTTAGGTGGCCTTGGTTGAGGGACGAAACCAAATCCACTCACTATATTCTACGTTGATAGGCCATGCATCTGGATTACAAAGTTTATCAAATTTACTTGCACAAACACCAATTCTAAATGAGGCATAATCTCGCTCAGTTTTTGGCTTTAATTTTTCTATATTAAAATCAGATTCTTCCCCGAGTAATTGTTTTATATATTCCTTAAGATTACCTTCTGTAGTACATTTTTCAAGTCTCCAAATGTGTAAATATTTTTTCCGTTCCACTGCTCTTAAAGAAGCGATTGTGCTGTTACCTCCTTTCTGTATAGGTTTAGTTTTCCTAGTAGTTTTCACTTCTACCCAACCTTTGTCAATGCCAGCTTTTGTACTCGCAGCTTTCTTAGCCACCACTGCGTAACTATTTACGAGAGGAGCAGGCGTTGCCGGTGCCTCTGGCAGTACTGGTATGCCATTGCCTATTGGGTTACCATTGTGGGACATACAAGCCTGGGTAGTAGTTCCCTGAGAAATTGTGGGTACACGTATAGATGGAGTCTGTTGAAAGGGGGTAAGCAAGATGTCATTATTATATTCTGGTATCTTCGGTAGTTCAAAGTTGCAATCTCTTGACTGTTCTATTTGTGAAACCTTTGTAACATGATCAGATACTTGAGAGCGAAGCGTGTTGATGTCATTCACTATTGTGGAGACTGTAGATTTAGTCTCACTATCTATTTTAATCTGTTCATCATGGTGTTCAGACAAAACCTGCATAGATCCAATAACCTTATCCAGATCACAACGAAGTGTGTTCACTTTGACACAAAGCTCTCCAAGTTCCTTCTGCACATTTGACAAAATTATATTACTCTTATTTACATTGGCTTGTTGAGCTTCAAACTGTCGGTTCATATCCGCTCTTAATTGCCGTAATTCCTCTAAAATTGCCAGCTCACCGATATCGGAGACCTGGTTAGACTGTACCAAGGGAGCGTCTTTCTGATAAGTTTTGCCTACGGTAAGTGAAGTACCAGGTTTCAACATTCCGGCTGCTTTCCCGGGACGGGCAGGCGAGTTATCGTCGTTATGACGTCTAGTGACATTACTGCAGGAGGGACACTTCAGTTTTGCCAAAGTTTTGGAATCAATTTCTAATGCCGTAGCCTTGTTAATATTTAGGCACTCCATGCAGTAAATAGATGCACAACTATTACATTTTAAGTAATTGTTGTCCACTAAGTGCTTCTCACATCCGGCACAATTCATCGCGCTATATTACAGTCTTATTTAGAGCACACTAATAAAGTCCAACAGTAACGAATATGTTCCTTGCACACTAAAAAAGGCCCCCAGGTAGCTTCATACTGTGAATGTTAGCTCGCGAGAAGAATGTCTCAAGCGCCATGAATTTTGCGGCGCTTACGCGTTCTGTCCAAACACTTCTCACTTTATTAGATGTAGGTGTTCACACTGTGATTTATTCTAATAAATGCTTAGACTCTTTATGTTAATAAGCACTGTAGATGCAATTCGTGAACTGTAACCGCTCACACAAACTATCACAACAAAATTGTACAAAATTATCAACTTTAACAACACAAAAAAAATATTTTTTACTAGAAGTTAAATTACACACAACTGTATCGTAGGGTAGGTTACTTTAAATAACACCACTTTGTCAAGATTGTAGTTGAAGGGAAGTTTGGTTTGCTAATATGTACAACACTGATCAGACAACTTCAGTTTTATGCTTTCCTGATCTATCAACTTCTCGTCGTCTTAAACAGGTTGTAAGTCCAGCTTGTGAAGGATATCCCATCCTGTGTAAGTCGTTCTTGTTAGAAAACAAATTGTTGACAATAAGTTATTAAAATTTAATGCTAGATTTATGGACTTATTCCTGTA
This sequence comes from Schrankia costaestrigalis, assembly GCA_905475405.1. NCBI lineage: Eukaryota > Metazoa > Arthropoda > Insecta > Lepidoptera > Erebidae > Schrankia > Schrankia costaestrigalis. Next base: position 6,697,279 of record FR997843.1, on the reverse strand, counting down.
TATGCGAGATGCACTTGATTCTCCCGCCACTTAATAATTTATTACATAAGTTATTCAAGTTATAGTTAAGGTAGATATAAAATAGGAAATCGAGTCTCATCCAACAACATAAAACTAATTGCATTTATAACTTTTGAAGTTTTAATCAAGTTTTATGATTTGTACCGAATGCACCCAGTAATCTGTATAGTCTGCTTGATATTGGTTGGCCGTTGGTAAAAGTTGTAAACCATTTTAATACCGGACACATCATTATGGCTACAGTGCACAAAGTCGTATTTCATTTCATTCAGGGACAGTTGATTGAGCGACCTACTAATAATTATTGCTGAGCCAATTTTTTTTCACCTAGTGATTTGTCGTGTGGCCGACAAAACTGTCACAAACGAAAAATCTCAAACGGTCGCTGGGCATATCGTGTATAGATCTGGTGATAGGGATAAGCGTGGTCAGATCAGCTAAATTATGGTGACAGGGTAGATCTATGTCATAGCTACTACTCACGCCTTCAGAGTAAACCCTTGTTATGACTACCATTCATTGCCTTTATTCGGAGACTGTATTCGCGCTTTCAATTAGGTTTCATAGACGACCTCTGTGGCGTAGTGGTTATATAACATGACTGCTACGCAGAGGTCTTGAGTTCGATTCCCGCTCAATGCAAATCTTTGTGTGCATGAACATGATTGTTTGCATTGGTCTGGGTGTTTTCTATGTATATATTTACAAAAAAAAATATATTTATGTATGTTTATCCGTTTTATAGTACCCATAGTACAAGCTCAGCTTAGTTCGGGACTAGAGGGCGTTGTGTGAATGTGTAAAGATTTTTATTTTATTTATAGTCATATTATTTGCGTGAGTTAGATTGCAGAACACAAAGCAAAAAAGTAACCTTAATCCTTCACAAAATTTTGTTCAAAAATTAATCCACACAAAATATTTTATAAACACAGACCAATTCTATAAACGCGACCTATAGTACAGCAGTCTCCACTTGCATCGGGATTCAGGCTACAAACCAGTTTGGTTCCTTGGCTTTAAGCCGCAGACCGCCTGTATTGCAGCTGCATATCATAACCATGAGTTATTTAATACTCAGGACATATTTTTTTTCAAACTGTTATATGAGTTTTCTCTTAACTCCGTGTGGTGATGAAGTAAGAATACAATATGTCACCACCCCATCTCATCCCATGGGTGTCGTAAAAACCCACCAAGGGAATATTCGTGAATATTATCTTTACGAAATAAAAATAGGGAAAACTTGAAAATAAACCCTATACCAATCCGTTTGGCCAGCGTGGTATTAGTAGGCCAAGTATCCCTCCGTCACGGGAGGAGGCCCGTCCCTGCAGTGGGACATTAATAGGCTGGTATGATATGAGTTTTCTTCATGGTAAAAGGGATGTGGTTTGTCTGTGCGGTAAGGGAGTAGGAATACACATAACGCTGCTGTCCTGGTCTTCTGTAAGGATTAGCGGGTAGCCAGTTGCAATAATTGTGAACATAATATATCGTGGTTCCCTCTTTAGGGGACTTAGGATAGGCAGCATATCCACGTTACTTTTGAGGAACGCATAACTGTAAGAAGAATAAAGTTATTTACTGTTTGTGTGAATAGTTACGTAAGTCTTACCAAGCATGGAACTGTACGGGTTAATGGTATAAATAACCACACAATTCCGTGTCGGCATACAATACAACATACGGCATACAATACACATATTTATGATTAAATCAATAATTATGTGTAAAGGTGTTTTAGGTTTAGAAAAGAGAAAGCCTTTTACGACCTCTGTGACGTAGTGGTTTTATAACATGACTGCTACGTAGAGGTCTCGGGTTCGATTTCCGTAAATATTTGTGTGCATGAACATGATTACGAGTATTTGCATTGGTCTGAGTGTTTCTATGTCTAATATGCATGAATTTACAAAAAAAAAAAGTATTTGAGTATGTTTATCCGTTGTCTAGTACCCATTAGTACAAGCTCTGCTTACTTTGGGACTAGATGACGTTTTGTGAATGTGTAAGGATAATTATTTGTTTTAATCAGACCACGTATTTTTTTCTAGTTATGTCTATCTCTAGTATTATTTATTAATATTTAGGAAAATCCTCGTTATGTCAGTCTGATGGTCACCGTATAAGATATACACATATGAACCAATATAATGAATTGAAACAGGCCATTTTCTCGAGCTAGCCTGAATAGCGAATCCAGCCGGTTTTCTATTACGATATCAATAAAACATTTTACCTACCTACTTGTAATATTTATAATACTGTGTGTGTAGATTGCCACTAATACTACAGCTAAGACAGTGAGAATACCAAATAAAAGTTTTGCTTTTTTGTACCTGGTGTAGAGTCATCATCATAACAGCCCTTTGATGTCCCACTGCAGGGACGGGCCTCCTCCCGTGACGGAGGGATACTTGGCCTAGTAATACCACGCTGGCCAGACGGATTAGTATAGGGTTTAATATCATGTTTTCCTTCTTTTTGTTACGTAAAGATAATATTCACGGATAGTCCCTTAGTCGGTTTTTACTACACCCATGGGATGAGATGGGGTGGTGACATATTGTATTCTTACTCCGTCACCACACGGAGGTGTAAAGTAATGTCTGCTTATCTTAATAGACGTTATTATGTCTCATTCGTGGCGCAGTAGTTAATGCCTATCACTTAGAAGTTTGGGATTTGATTCCCTTTTGATGCAATTGTTTGTGTGCATGGCTATGTATGTCTTTCTAGTTGTATAATAATATGTGTTTGTCGAGTATCTAAGCGAGGACACAGTTGCATAATTATGCTATTTGTGTACTGCCTACTTAATACAAACTGTAAAAATACTCGTGTATTACTATAGGCACTTATGCCCGATTTACACATCGACAAGTACAGTAGCGAGTTAAGTAGTAAGTTGTTGATTAAGTTGATGTAAATAGATACCTCGGCAAAAAATAGGATGGAGATCTATTTAAATCAACTTAAACAACAACCCGCTACTGTACTTGTCGATGTGTAAATCGGGCATTACATGAAGCTAAAAAAGCCAAATAACAGAGCCTAAGCACATTTGAGATAAAAGACTGCCTAAGTTGATACCTCTGTGCCCACTGAAGCTACCTCCAAGCAGTAGTGTGTTATATATTATTATTATTATATTATTTTCCTCACACTTTCACACAACGCCATCTAGTACCAAATTAAGCAGAGCTTGTACTATGGGTACTAGACAACGGATAAACATACATACATACTTTTTTTTGTAAATACATACATTTTATACATAGAAAACACCCAGACCAACGCAAACAATCACGTTCATGCACACAAATATGTATTTGCATTGAGCAGCAGTAGCAGTCATGTTAAATAACCACTACGTTACAGAGGTCGTTAATGTTAAGCACTGTGTTTTAGACTGATAGGAGACCGTGGAAGGTATCATTATGACTAAAACTTTAGAATTTAAAACCCAATTCGGATTTTAAAAACAAAATCTTTCATCGTACTTATCCAATAAGATCGCAAGCCGAAGTTTGCCGAAAATGACCAAAATATACCGAGAGGTTTGCGTGTCTTTGCGCCGTAATCGTATCTTCGGTAGATAAAAGGGTCTCTTGGACCGTTTTAATTAGGCAGTAGAATGTATCGGATACCTGATGGCACTCTAGATAGGGTTGCGAAGCCTTAAAATATAAATATCGATGTTTTTCTTGTAAGCAAATATTTGTTATTTTTTTATTAACGACCTCTGTGGTCGTTATAATATAGTACATATATGGCTGTTACGCAAAGGTCTCGGGTTCGATTCCCACTTACTTGAGTGACACTGAGTGTTAAAAAAATGTACTCCCCAACCACAGTACTCTGCTTAGTTTGAGACTAGATGGCGTTGTGTGAATCTGTCAAAAGATACTTATTTTATTTTTATATTGATGTATGTAAATTTTATATATAATTTAGATAGTGTAAGTTTAAATAAAAGTTATATTTATTTTTATAAGTATTTATTTCATGTCCTTTATGTTAATTGGATTGTTTTATAGGCTTGATGTATTGTTATTTGAGGATCATTAGACTTTTATAATAGTAATATACAATGATAAACTGTGATTTCTGTTGAGATTGGGTCAGATGTCGCTGTAGCTGTCATATTGATGACTTTTTGCGCAACCATTAAAAAAGTAGAAGAAAAACGATCTCTTTAACGATCTGACCTCATATAATGTGCGCTGGACATACATACATACATAAGCTCACGCCTTATCCCGTCAGGGGTAGGCAGAGACGACAGAACGCCACTTGTCACGATCCTGGCAAACAGATTCAGCCTCGTCCACATTCATTAAGCGAGTCATATATGCGCTAGACGTACAGTGTATACTGACTGATCAAACTATTTGAGGAGCTTTTCACTCGGGAATACGATGCGACCCCGTTATGTACTCTCGAGCAAAAATCTCAGGTACCCTTCGGTAGTATAAGATAACCTGCCTCGGTCGATGAACTAATCAACATAAAAATAATTATTGCATTCAAGATAAGAAGAATATCATCCGTGTGGTGACGGAGTAAGAATACAATATGTCACCACCCCATCTTATCCCATGGGTGTGTAAAAACCGACTAAGGGACAAATTACCTTTACGAAATAAAAAGAAGAAAAACTTGAAATAAACCCTATACCAATCCGTCTGTGGCCAGCGTGGTATTAGTAGGCCAAGTATCCCTCCGTCACGGGAGGAGGCCCGTCCCTGCAGTGGGACATTTTTGGGCTGTTATGATGATGATGTTCTGATCTCATAATTATGTGCGATGGACGTACACTGACTGATTCCCAAACACGATGTGCAAGTTCAAACCATTTGAGGAGCTTTTCACTCGGAAATACGATGCGACCTCGTTAAGTAGGTACTCTCGAGCAAAAATCTCAATACTACCCTTCGGTAGTATAAGATAACCTGCGTCGGTGAATGAACTAATCAACATAAAAATAATTATTTTATTCAAGATTTGTACTGAGATTATCAAACAAATTCATTATTCAGAAAAAAAAGTATTTAAGTATGTTTATCCGTTGTCTAGTACCCAGTACAAGCTCTGTTTAGTTTTGGACTAGATGGCGTTGTGTGAATGTGTGAGGATTATTTATTTATTTATTCTTTTTATAATATTAGTGGATAGAAAGAGATAAAATAAAAAGCTGTGACATCCCTAGTTGTAGCAGTGGGGTACGTAAGCGCTTGCGATCGACTGGACAGTGCCGTTCAGCTAATGCGTACCTACACGAGGTGACTTACCGTCACAATGACTATGAACTTAAGCACTATAAAATCTAATCATAACAGCCCATTAATGTCCCACTGCAGGGCACCTCCTCCCGTGACGGAGGGATACCTGGTCTAGTAATACCACGCTGGCCAGACGGATTGGTTTAAGGTTTAATTTCAAGTTATCCATCTTTTTATATCATTAAGATAATATTCACAAATAGTCCCTTAGTCGGTTTTTACGACACCCATGGAGAACGGAGACTTAAGCACTATTTTGTTTAAAGTAGGCGTCATCAAAATTTATTCTAGAGTGTCTTGAAGAAGCGGCTTCTTCTCCATTCTGTAGTGGTCTCGGGTTCGATTCCCGCTCAATGCAAGTCTTTGAGTGCATGAACATGATTGTTTGCGGAGCAGGTCGCTAGTATATTCTAAAACAAAGATTATAACCTTATTTTGGTTAAAAGACAAAGTAAATAAAATGTGCCTAAGTCTTAACTATACGTGGTGACGCCATCGGGTCCAGTTGCTAGCACCGGACAATGCGACCAGTTCCGTAGATCGGCGATAGTACAACCACCTACCAATAGTACTACGGTATGTACCAGTAATGTACCTACTTCGACTTAGGACAATGTGCAAGTAAATTGCAGAAATATTATAGTAGTATTTTGTATTAAAATAAATACCTACATCTAAATTTCTTAATTAGAATGATAATGAGAAAATGAGAAAATATTATAAATCTATACTAATATTATAAAGAGGTAAAGTTTGTGTGTTTGTGACGTTGTAGGGGGTAATCTCTGGATATACTGAACCGATTTTAAAAATTCTTCATTTATCGGGGAGTGTCATAGGCTATATAGTATCACGCTTTGGCTTATAGGAGTGGAGCAGTAATGAAAAATGTTTAAAAAACGGGCACGTTTTTTTCGCCGCCCAACGAAGTGGGCACGGGTCAGCTAGTATTACATAAACGGGATATTAATGCGCATTTTATTTACCTTTATTTTACTTGACGTTTCGGCACAGGTTGCACAGGCCGTGGTATGTAAAATTTTATATAAATAAAATGCGCGTTAATATCCCGTTTATATAATATTTATAATAATAAAACGCGATAGTTTAAAAGTTATAATGAGAAAATATTGCTAATAGTTAAGAGAGTGAAGCCACAAATACATTTTCTAATATGTATTAAAATTCACTTCTTCCTGGAAGCTTTCTGAAGCTGTATACTCATTTACAAAACTAAAATTGCGTAAGTAAGGTTCGCAAATTTAAAATAATGTAAACGCTCTTTATCGTCTCTATCTTTAAAGTCTGCTATTCTATACGAGTCTACCTCGCGGTATATTTATACTACTTACTTAGCATAGATACAAATAAGATAAATACCAAGGTTTTTCTCCGAGACCTTTTGGCTGACTTGCAAGGACGGTTACGTTAAAAAATCATAAAAGACTGTCGACTAATCGACTAAAACTGCGTGGTATCTATAGAATAATTATACTTATCGAAACCCTTTACTTAGTAAAAGAAACTTCTATTTTATGCTACACTTTGCGAAGTTAGACTACGTCTAATTATATTTTCTACATTATCAGTAAATTGTCAGACCACCTGCACGTTACTAGATAAATATTTTCACTGAGATTACTCTAGTTCCTTAGAAAACAATGCACATTTTGTTTTCGATATAACATTAAAATAATATTTCTCATTCATTTACACAACACCATTTAATTTTGCAGTACGTAGTCAGCTTCGTACCACAACGTCTCTCGGTTTTGGGTGCCACGTGCCCTCCTGCGACTTCTTTGTCTTTTAGAATGTTTATAAGCTAGTGGTACACTAGCATTAGCTAGCTAGTCAAGCCGTGAGCAAATAGCTCATAGTCTTTTTCTTATGGAAAGTCAAAGCGGTTACTCTTTTTTTTAATAGGGTGACGCTTATCAACTTCATAACTGCTTCTCGGAGGCTAGTACCAAGAAGACGTTTCGATACTGTCTAATAGCCTCTTTAAGGCAATAAGACACCAAAGGCGGGTTTAGTCAGAACGAGTCTGACATAACCAGTTCAGCAATAGGCTGGGCTGGTACTCATGAGAGTTCCCGACCTCCTCTCCTATTAGAGTCCGAAAGGTTGCATTAGCTACAAAGACTTGGCGCTTAGCGAGTACCCCATAGGGCACACTGGACTTGACTGGGCTGGTAACGTGTTAAGAAAGGCCACCTTTAAAGCTATATCTATTGTTATTTGGTTCTCCTGCAAATTTCTTCATTTTTGACTCGATTGCGCAAAAAACGCCTTCCATTATCCACTTTAACCTTTTTTATAAGGCTTATAGTGAGCCACTTAAAGGTAAGTTGTAAATAAAATGAAACGAAGATCAATTTCAATAAGTCAGGCGTGATGGGCCTTACAATGTCGTGCATAGCCATATTATGTTATGAATTGCCAAATTAACTGACTCTAAGTTCTGTGTATTACGATGAGTCAAAATTATATTGGTATTCAGTACAAGTAGATAAGTTTGTTGTACAACTGTTTCTTCTACTGTTGTAACATAATTTTTGACACGTCTTGGAAACTGTTGGCATCACAAATTTTTAAATCTTTTAAATATACTGTTACTAATACTAGATTTTTTTTTAAACTTTGCTCAGTGATTCTATGAATCTCTTTAAAATAAAGGCTCTTTACATCAAGCTGTAATATATTTTGTAAATCAGATGTAGATACCTAAAAACTCTCATAGCAGGAACGAAACGTTTTGATGCAGGAATGATATTCTTCTGCCAATAATATCACGCTGCCCAGATAGGTAAATAAGTTTAGGAGCTAAGCATTCTTAATCATTTAGTTTGGTACAGAATTCGCTGTAGAATTAATTTTTTTGAACCTAGGATAAGTAATAGTAGCGTGCTTAGTAGTTATTTCTTAAGCGCCGATTACATGTAGTTAAGACTACATGTAGTCTCCTACATAATGATGTCCTAACTTTTTAGTGTTAGGACCTTCTGTTTACACTGTCCTACATGTGATTACACTAGACTACATGTAATCTCCTACATGATGTAGTTGACTACATGTAGGCTAGTGTAATCGGCGCTATAATCAGCGTTTTAGGTACCTGCAAGACAAAATGAGGTGCTGCAATAATACGTTCTTAGACCGTACCACATGCTCAGATGGTTCGTTTCACACAAAATTAACTTCAACCATGACACACGAATTGTCACACTAGCATTACTCATTCCTACACCATAAAGTACGTTGAGTTACTTACTCTGTAAGTTTTCCTATCACGTACTCACGTGGTTTAGATTACCTTTGGGATTCCCACTTGACGTATTTTTAAGAACATTTGTTTCTTTAAAGCCTTAGTATGCAGAACATGAGCAGATTTACGATTATTTGGAAAACTACGAGTTGAGAATTTGAGTAGTTATGAAAGTTTGCTTATTTGAATTCGATGACGGAATAATGTGTCATTCTCACTTGTTGCTTCTTGGGCCTTACTTCTGCTAACTTTTTAATGAATAAGCAACAGTAAGAATGGAGATTACGAACAAGAACTTTTGCTTACTTCAAATTAATAAATAAATAAACCTCACACATTCACACATCGCCACCTAGTCCCAAACTAAGCAAAGCTTGTTCTACGGGTACTAGCCAACGGATATTAATACTTATATACTTTTTTTTTGTAAGTACAGTCATGGTATTTAAAGGTCCGCCACCTTAAGGCCTATTTTCGTGTGCATAAGCAGTATGAGCGATACTCTGCTTTACCGATTAAATATGACATAATATTGACGTCAATGGTCGGCTGTCATTAGTAGGGATGACAATACAATATCGGTTACCTAGGCTACAAAATTAGTCCTTCGTGAATGCTCGCAAATCGGAAGTAATATTTATTATTATTTAACATTACCTATTTAATGTTCAAGTTTTATATTCTGTGGCTATAGGTATAATAAATTATTAATTCAACAGTAATAGACATTGACAATGAAACAGAGGATATCACAGCAAATTAAAAGTTTGTAATGGCTAAACAGGCCTGTTGGCAGAATAATCTATTAACTTAGTAGCCATTATTAAAAAATAGAACAGAACAGACTAAATAGTTAATTAAAAAGGTTTGATGTTGACATGTAACTAGACGTAAGCCAAAGGTGAAAATGAATTTGGAATTTGGAATTTAGGAAGGACTTTGATAAATTCTACCCCCAAGGGAATTAAATAGGTGATGAAAGTTTGTATGAAACTTTGTCAGTTTCAATACGATCGGGCCGAGACTATGCATGGGTATAGTTACTATGACGTTGGTACTCCCTTAGAAAGAACTTAGATAAATTCTACCCCCAAGAGGATAAAATAGGGGATTACAGTTAGTATGAAATTTTGTCAGTTTCAATCCGATCGGGCTGAGACTTTGCATGCATATAGATATGTATTATGACGTTGGCACCCCCTTAGGAAGGACTTTAATAAATTCTACCCCCAAGGGGATTAAATAGGTGATGAAAGTTTGTATGAAACTTTGTCAGTTTCAATACGATCGGGCTGAGACTTTGCATGCATATAGTTACTATGACGTTGGTACCCCTTTAGAAAGGACTTTGATAAATTCTACCCCCAAGGGGATAAAATAGGGGATTACAGTTTGTATGAAACTTAGCTTCTCTCATGGACTGAATGTTTTATGTTGCTTGCTCACGAGTAATTTCTCTCAATAGCTTAATAGTTTTAGCGCCTAATGACAGATTAATTATTAACAATATGTGTACAAAAAAGTTTTGTAGGCCCCTTATTTTTACACACGCTAAACAAAAAATACGCCTAATTAATCATATAATACTTCTGAACGCGAGCGAAGCCGCGGGCAACAGCTAGTATATAATATACATAGAAAACACTCAGACCAATATAAACAATCATGTTCATGTACACAAAGATTCGCATTTTCATTCATTAAGGGTGAATCAAACCTAAAACCTCTGTGTAGCAGTCATGTTTTTTACCACTACGCCACAGAGGCCGTCACTATTATAACATCATAGTTTATATTATTCAATGTACATCTAGGCAGTTTTCATACATTAAAACATAAAGTAAGAAGATATCAACTGGTCAATGAACTCTACGCATCGACCAGTTGTTATTCTTAAACTTATCTATCTTACATACTATTTTAAATCTGTATAGGTATAAAAAATACATAGGTGTACGAAAAAAAATATGTAGAGGTGAAAAGGTCAGTAAATTGAAAACATTTCACAAAAAAATCCTCTTTGGTCGAAACGTGATGTTTAACAGGTGATTTTTTTAAAATTTTGTCCGTCTGTATGTTTAGAATAATAAAATAACTGTGTTTTTTTAATTTAATTTTTATCTATTTCTTTAAATATGACACTAGGGATCATGTCTAGGGACTTTTACAAATATCAATATAACAGACAGAATAACATCCAGACTCAGGACAGTAGTTTATGGATCGATGTGGGGTTTGTTTCACGTGTTTGTGCACGTCAGCTAATTTATGTATATGTATAGGTAAGTACTTTTTGTTTCTTTTGTGTAAAAATTGATGTCTTTTATACATAAGTAATATAATTTAATAATAATTAATTTAATAATAATTTAATAATTTAGTAATATAATTTTGTATAAGTAATATAATTAAATTTTTAGTTTACCTAAAAATGAGTAAAGGTATTGGTTTAGGAAACCTTCGCTCAAAACCGTGAACAATGTCTGACCACAGTATGCATTGCGACATAAATTGAGGTGAGGTGTAATTCAGTAATAAGTATTAATAACAACTGCACTGTTCCATCAACACAGTTAGATTTTTGCACTACTGTTTGGAGGTCATTTAAGCGGGCATGTGGTACCGACCTAGACGGACTCCTACCTGGTATATTATTATAATCATCACAAACAGATGACCCCGAATTAGTTACTCACTGTTCAGGAAATGCATGATGCAAAATATCTTAACGACTTAATACAAAACTTAGACGAACATTGATTATTAAATCATCAGTCGCGGTCACCTCTTAATTGATTAAAACGCCGATTTCCCTTAAAAACCAATTCATCAAAAAGCAGTATAAAGATCAGCTGTTTATATTATTTCCGTTCTTTCCTAAAATCGCGGCGTCAAAACTAAAACTGCAATTACTCACTGGAATTAAATCGAGGCAGACCGGAAATTGATTTAAGAAAATTTTACAAATTGATCGATAATTGTTTTCTGTATTTCCGTATTAAGTGTTGCTAACCTTAGAAATTAATTATTGACGTGTTTGATAGAAAAATATTGGTAAATAACTGTGTCATTGAATTGCATTATGACCTTAATTGTTTAATGGCCATGTATAGAATGACTGACATTACATTATCCCTACAATCCAATCACGAGTACAGGAATGTGAATGCAATAACGTTGTTCTTTCTGACTGTGCTGACGTTTTGAGTAGGCATAGTAACACTATCCTATCTTATCTCATGTGCTTTATAAAAGTTAACTTAGGAAAAGCTCACAGATATTATTATATATCTACGTTGACAAAAGGGTGGGAAACCAATATTATTATATAGCCTATACCAATCCGTTTGGCCAGCGTGGTATTAGTAGGCCAAGTAACCCTGCGTCACGGGAGGAGGCCCGTCCCTGCAGTGGGACAGTAATGGGCTGTTATGATGATGTTTATGACAATATTATTAATTGGTTACGTCTGACTACCACGCTATTAGCGTGGCATAGCTTATCCTGTATTACTTTAACAGTAGTTAGGAGGCTTGTCCCAGAAATGACACTTTTTAGAGCATTTACAGACAGGATTAGTTGAAGACAGTTTTGTACGCTTAACCCTTCACCAAACGAAATTATCTATTTACAAGTAAATATCTTAATAGAACAGACTGAATACTAATTCTTTTATTACATTTTAAATTTACTACATTGATACTCCTTTAATAATAAAATTCAAATCTATTCTACACGATATACGAGACCTTGAAAGATCGAGTCACGACACCATCAAATACTTCAATTAATCGTTTTTACACCGAGAAATCGATACTAATAAAGCTTCTTTGCTCCAAATGATCGTCAGACATAAATCGAGAGCTTTCACTTCGATTTGGATTAATATCTTGATATAAGAAATATTATTGCTATCATTTTGGATACCGTTTTTTGTGATTACTTATTTTGTTTTTCATAATAACAGCCCATTAATGTCCCACTGCAGGGACGGGCCTCCTCCCGTGACAGAGAGATACTTAGCCTACTAATACCACGCTGGCCAGACGGATTGGTATAGGGTTTAATTTCAAGTATTCCTTCTTTTAACTAAGTCGGTTTTTACGACACCCATGGTATGAGATGGGGTGGTGACATATTGTATTCTTACTCCGTCACCACACTGATATTTTACATTAGTAATATTTTTTTATTTTGAAATATTGTGTTGTTAATTGCAGAGTTAGGTGATGTAATGGAATCACCTAAAAAGGCAACAGGAGTTAAGGAATAAAGCTTAAACCTTCTTAGTTCAATTTGGTTGAATTTAATAGGACAATACGTCTTCGCTTCGGCCACCGTATTGATGAGTAGGGCAATTTCCCTTCGTTCGTCACTGAAGTTTCCTCCGTCCCAGCAGTGGGACAAAGCAAGCTAATTTAAAGATAAGGCTTTAATTGTCTTTAACAATATAATCTAAGTTGGTAGCACAATTCGTCATAATCATTTTCGTCGTTCGCCATAAAAACAAATAAAAATACAAAATTCATTGGAACACAAATCTCACGGAACTTTGTCTCACACCCGAAGCATTTTATTACACACTTTTTTTTTACTTAGTCGCCGCTCGATTTGCATAAAGTCGCAAGTAGCCATACATACGGTGGTTCGAGATCGTAAAACGGACGGGCCGTAAAAGAAACACCTTTTTGCTTATAAAGGAAATCGTTGTTTTGCTCGGAATTAATGTGTGATTGTTTTATAAATAAGTGTTTTACGTAACCTGCCTTGGTGGTGTAAATATGTATGCGGCTGCCGTTTAAGATGTTGTGGGTTTGATACACAGACAGAATTGTAAATTATTTATGTGTTTTTGGTGTGTGATTTTTTGATGCTTTTAAGTTGCAGGCGAGTAAGCGGCGCACATAAACTGGTAAGTCATCATAACAGCCCATTAATGTCCCACTGCAGGGACAGGCCTCCTCCCGTGACGAAGTGATACCTACTTGACCTACTAATACCACGCTGGCCAGACGGGTTGGCATAGGGCTTAATTTCAAGTTTTCCTTATTTTTACTTCGTAAAGATTATATTCAAGGATAGTATTTTAGTCGGTTTTTACGACAGCCATGGGATGAGATAGGGTGGTGACATATTGTTTTCTTACTCCGTCTCCGTCTCCGGAGATCAGTAGTACACATACAGTACACACACAGCAGTATACATACCTCTTACTTAAGACATCAAACAACTACACTGGCTAGAGTGTTCAGAAAGTATCGGGTTTTATATCAAGGTTTTATTCTTTGGTGGGCTATATAGACTTTAAAATAAAGTTTTGTTCTTTTTTTAAATAATATAATTTGACTAATTTACCTGTAGATGTAAAAATAGGTTAAAATCGATAACACTATACGACATACTCTTAACTTGTGATTTCCTGTGGTTATCTACGATAACTTATCGTTTGACTTACCATCGTTAATTTGAACTATGTAGTAAAATTAAAATATCAAACTTCTCTTACATCATTCTTCATAACAGCCCATTAATGTCCCACTACAGGGACGGGCCTCCTCCCCAAGGATACTTGGCCTACTAATACTACGTTGGCCAGACGGATTGGTATAGGGTTTAATTTCAGGTTTTCTTTTTTTTTACTTCATAAAGATAATATTCACGTATAGTCCCTTAGTCGGATTTTACGACACCCACGGGATGAGATGGGGTGGTGACATATTGTATTCTTACTCCGTCACCACACGGGCAACATCATTACAGCTTATTAATTTCCCATACCAGGGTATCCTCCAGAGATGCAAAACTTGGAATGATAGTAGACGCGAACTGATTATAATATGGTGGTTCGAGTCGAGTTGGGATATAATGTCATTTTTTTAATAATAAATATTCACGGACATTTCTACACAGCGCCATCTGTTCCCAAAGTAAGGTAGGCTTAACCTGCTTGTGTTATGGGTAACAGAACAACGGATATTAGTACTTTTATACTTTTTTTTTGTAAATACATTTATACATTTTATACATAGAAACACTCAGACCAATGCAAACAATCATGTTCATGCACACAAATATTGGCATTAAGCGGGAATCGAACCCGAGACCTTTGCGTAGCAGTCATGTTATATGTACGCCACAGAGGTCGTCAAATAATAATATCAACGAACTTTACCCAAAACACTTACTGACATAATATTTTTACCACGAGAAGTCAGTTTCATATAGGACTCTTAAAAGGTTCACAGCAGCAACATTCTTTGTTCCGCATTGATAGTTTGACAATGAGCAATCTTTTAATGAAAGTCTCCTGAAAATAGGTCCAGCCATTTTGTAGATAACCCGAAACAAAGAAACATTAAAAATGAGATTTTGGCATAATTGGTGTTCTGTATACATTCATTGTGAAATTGATAAAATACAGTACAATTTGTTGTAACAAACAGATACTTTAATTTTATTTATATAATACTGAGTCACCAAAAACAATTTACTTAACTTTAAGGTTACAATGTACCCCAAATTAGTGTAACTAAATTATAAGGCCGTCCAATTTTCAATGACGTCATTCTTCGTTAGTTGCCTATCATAACATGCAATGGTACTATGTGTTTTGAATCTCAAGGATACACCTTAGGATTCAATTATTTATGATAATGATAATAATTTGTTTCACCTTCCTTTGATTAATCCCTTGAATTATAACTACTTACTGTGCTTACTGTGTCCAGTGTCACCGGCGAATATTTTACAACATGAAGAGTCTAGAATCAATAGATGAGGTAGTATGAAAACAAAATAATATAAATTTATAATTGTAATTTCTTCCAATAATCACAATCCTTACTATCTCAGCCTAATGAGGCCTATACTGGATTTATGCCACCTTCAAATGTTTCCATCTTTATCTGTCCTATACCTTCCTCAATGGATGGCAACCGATGTCGGTGGTTGCCTGAAATCTTTTTTTTCTTTAACCTGTACCAGAATCATAATCTTATTTTGCGAAAGAAGGAAGTCGTACTAACTTCTATGCTTCTTTTCAGTCTTCTACAATCGGTACGTAAACATTTTGTTTGGTGTCTTTTTAATATTTTTATTTTAAAGAAGAATAATTATAAACAACTTATTTGAGTATTTTTGGTTTCCTACCAATAGTTTATTTTTTAATAAATATTTTAGGTTTAACTTGTGATGACGTCGTGCGTACGGCTGAATTACTTGAGCAATGAAGACAGAGACTAACTTCTGTTCGGCCGGATGCATGACGTCATTTAGTAGTCAAATGACAGACAAAGTATTTTTGTATAATTGTAAAAATGAACACAATCTTGCGGTTTTTGGGCTAAAAATATGATTTTATTCCTTACCGATCTAAAATCTCTAAATGGTTGTGGAATCGAACTAGGTTACCTTTTATTTTATATACCGAATTTATGAGATCACATAGGCGATCATCCTCCTTTCTTGTACAGTCTTGCACCTAGAAATTCATTTAAATTTTATGTGAAGTGATTAATGAGGTTAATAAACCCTTAAACCTGTTTCTTGAAAGTCATACTTAGTTTCGCTAACCACGAAAAAAACCGCTAATGACCCGAGAGGTGACAGATTAAGAATACCACATGTCAACACCCTTCTCATTCATTGGATGTCATAACAATTGACTAAATGAGGCTATACGCGCTATAGATCAAGCGATCAAGAAAAAAATCGCTGTTCTAATTCGGTATAAGTTTGCCAGGTTTCCCATTATTATCGGAAGAGGCATAACACATTTCAGATATAAAAAGGAGAGGTCGGGCCTCGGATATATGCAGCAATACTTAGATTACAGATCCAAGCAGGTTATAAAGTATGTTTTTTTTCAAGTTTTCCTTTTTTGCTAGAGACTTGTAAAATACTATCAACTGTCGCCTTTTTCACACTTTAAATTTAACACACTTTTAATCTAAAAAAGTTGATAACACCGTGTATTCTTATTCTGCTACATTTTATTTTAAACTTATCATAATGGAAAGTAACAAGTTTCTATCATGAGTCTTGTTATTTCTAATAGCAACATTTAATATAGTTACATACATACCTAAAACTTGATTATCATTATCACCCCTTTAACATCAGAATTAAGGAACGGTATGTCTTTAATGATCATAAAAGATTTCCAGATACCAAGTTGTCTTGTCTCTTTACTTAGATTACTTCTTATGATAATCTATTTCCTGTTTTGTAACTCAACTATGGGGCATAAGAATTAGAATTAATAAAAACCATTTTGTACATTATTCTCATCATAATTTATTAATATAAAAATACGAATGTCTATATAAGTCACTTAAATAAATCTGAGCAAAAACTATAGCAATTTTTAATTTAACTTGTGTTTACAAATCGTGTTAAACATTTTTCAACATTACAGAAATATTTTGTCTTTAATAGTTAAGTCATTAACAATTATCATTCGTACAATAATTAAAATTATCAATAATCAAATATTTTAAAGGGAACTTAACAAATAGTAATCATTTATTTACAAAATATCATAATTAAAGTCTTAAATTAAATCACGATTATTATTAAAACTGCTTATTGCCCCACGAAACTATTGTTCTGAATAATTAAACTATAAAATAATTAAATAATAAATAACAGCAGTAAAAAGAACCAGTCAATCCTTTACTTTTAAATCTATTAACTTAAAACTAAATTACAAATAAACACTGATGGATCAACCAAACTCATACAAACAACTGTTTTGTTCGTTGACCAACAATAACATGACAAAAAAGCCTAATTTTTCGATAAACTAAATTTTTCTTAAAATTTGGAGGTAAACAAAACACTGCACAATCAAACCTTATGAGATCTTTACGAAAACCAAATCAACGTTGCAAATACGTACAAACATACCTCTAGTAATTTTACAATCCGTATTCATAATCGAAACTTGGACTAATAATACTTCAAATTATAGTTATATTAAAATTAGATACAAATACAAATTAAAATCTTAAACCTCTTCTTATCATCTACACAATTCTGCATCTTACTTCATATCCTATTACATAGAAAGTTGTTGAAAATATTTTTCTAGTTACTAACAATTTATAAGTCAACTCTTTTACATATAAAATATAGTACAAAGTAATTTCATAAAAGCTCATTTCCACTGCAGAGACAAATCTGCTACAGTGTCTGTTAAGGACACTTACGGAGATGTGATAGGCATTTGCCAACAATTACGTATTTTTACTGTCTTTACACGAAAGATAAAGAAACTTAGTAACGAGCCAACTAACTTGGCCACCGGCCTGAAGTTAACTATCAAAGAAGGTCGCGCATCACAAAACAACAAATAACATCCTCGCCCCACTCATCCCGCTATTTAATTCGAAAACTGACATTTGCGCAGCCATCTTCAATAACTTCAGGTTGGCCAAGTTATTTGCCCAGTACTTTACAATGCAATCTCTCATAATCTTACACATAGTAGCGAGGATTTATAAACAAAAGTGCTCGATGACCTATTGTCAACGTCTCATAATGTCTTCTATACTAAAACCTTTCTTCGGTCCTGTAGACTGGCTTGTTCCCGGTTTCGGATTGGCTGGCGGTTGTATACCAACAATGTTCTTTATACCACTAGTTATAAAACTAGAGCTGCTTTCTTCAGGATCTTTAGGAATTTCTTTGCAGTTAGTAACAGTTGTAGAAGTACTCGGTGTAGTATCCTTCGGAGGGGCATGCTTAACAATTAAATCTTGAGCAACTGTTTGTTGAGGGCCTAAAACACTATGCGGTACACGACCGTATGCCATTTGAGGATGCGGTGGTGGCATTGGCAAGCCAAATTTGTGGTATGCAGGCATCCCTATCATACCTGTAGGGATGCCTACCACTACCTCTGGATTTCCAATAGATTGTCGAGGCATAGTCAAATTAGTCGGTTCTGGAGACCGGCTTCTATAAACTGGAGCACAGGTTCTTACGTTCTCTCCGATATCAGGTGGGTGGCTTCTTTTTCTAAATGGACTCATATACATACCAGAAGGTCCTGGATCTATGGGCGGACTGGACATTTGTCCCATTTTAACGGGATCTGGTGGAACAACTTGATGAAGATCTCGCCTTATTTGTAGTTGAGGATGTCGTATTGGAGCTTCAGGAATGTCAGAATAACGCATTTCTTTTTCAATAATCTCTTCAGATGTAAAACGTCGTTTTTCGTATAAATCTGATGTTGGCATACGATGTTTATCTTGATGCTGTGGCCGCATAGTATAAGGGCTTGCTCTATCCCTTTGTTCATTATGATGGCAATGAGTACGTTCTACTGGTGAAGGCGACGTTCGACGTGGTCTTTCTTCACTTGGTTCTCTTCCGATGCTTTCGATAGACGAAGAACGTGCCCGTCTAACAGGGGAATGTTCTGGAGACGAAAGTTCACCATCGTCATCGTCAAAGCCTGGTTCAATTGGAGAACCTGGTCTTCCAATATCTTCTTCACCTACATCTAAAACATCTCCTGGGGGCACATCACCTACTGCGTGAGTCAATGCGTGTCGTCTTAAATCACAATTTCTTCTGAATACTTTACCACAAGAATTGCATTCATAAGGCTTGTGGTCAGTGTGAGTCAGTAGATGGGTCTTGAGATTAGAACGTTGGTTGAAACTTCGACTACAAACTGGACATTTGTGGGGCGACTCTTCCATATGCAGAATCTTGTGCACAGCCAAAGTTCTTGACTGGCAGAATCCTTTTCCACATTCTGTACACTTAAACGGCTTCTCCTTAGAATGTATGTACCTGTAACAAAAGAAAGCAAAATTGATTTTCTGCGCTATTTTAAGCATAAAATCTAGATAAGGAGGTTCCCTTGCGATCGCTTTTATGATTTGCGCTATAAAGCGTGTTTTAATTAAATGTCTGAGTAGAGGCGGAGTGAATTTGAACACAAGTTTTGCGGATAATATGAACCGTGGTTTATTTATGCTACACAATAATACGTACATATGTATCGTAAAACAGGTTTTGATTGGAATTGGAGGCGTTCATTCATTAAAAGAGGAACGACCTTTTGTTAACTCTAAGAAATCATTATCTTTCTTTGGTTTAAATAAGCTTATAGCACTAAATACTTTCTCATGGTTGTTCTACATTTTTACAAATCATTAGTTAATTTTTCGAAGCAGAATATACTATTAAGCCACACCTTGAACGTGATCCGAGTAACATGAGCCTGCAGTCTCAAGGCGAGCCCGACGACATCGCATGAATACAGTACGTACAACCTCGCCAATCTTTTAAGGCCTCTCTATAATCTTTTTATTTTACTTCTTTAGTTATTTATTGGTTCAAAATTATAAAGCAAGAAGTTCAAGTTGTGTTGGTTACGTTCCTTAAAAGTTTCAGTTCAACCGAATCGAATTACGTTAAAAGCATTCTGCGGCCAATAGCTGCGATTAATATTATTAACATTGGCTATACTGGATTACTAGTAAACATCTGCCTTTAAAGTTATAACTAGTAACCAAGCGAAAGATGTGAATATTAAAATTTATACGCCACCATGTTTTAATTTATTCTTCCGATAGTTCTTTTTAAAATATTCATGGTTTTTGCACAGCAAAGAAATAATTATTGGTATCGTAATATAATCGGAAATTAAACAGAATGTACGAAGGGTTCACAGCGTTGTTCGTCTAATAATCTATATGTATGTATGCAATTTATTTTTGCGCCACATTTTTTGAAATAAAAAAACGGAATGAAAAACGAATTATTGTAATAATGATTTTACATAAGGACGCAAAATTTACTTTAGCATTAAAAGAAGGAAGCATTGGAATCTACGTATAATTATCATAATTATAAGTTATCGCTCATTTTATTTCAAAATTAAATATGGTAATACTTGGTATAAAAAGGGAACTTGATAAAAATATTTGCAAACAAATAAAATGAAAACCACACAGAAAAATGACAGCAACTATATACAGATAGCGCGCGAGTTGAATGCAGTCGGGGTCTGAGGTAAAGGGCGG
Organism: Schrankia costaestrigalis; assembly: GCA_905475405.1. Lineage (NCBI taxonomy): Eukaryota > Metazoa > Arthropoda > Insecta > Lepidoptera > Erebidae > Schrankia > Schrankia costaestrigalis. The sequence goes on along the minus strand of FR997843.1, from coordinate 6,676,658 downwards.
GAGCATCTCCCCCCGCTATCCGCACGCCCCACCTCACGCGCCTGCAGTGTAGTGCTGTGCCATCCTTGTCAACTATCGTACGTTTGCCGTGTTATTGTGTTAATAGTAATACTGAGTTCCCGTGTTATTTTTTTATTCCGTTTTGTGAAATGATTATTAAAACATGTGATAATTATGATATAGTTTTTTTTTCACCATGTTAACCTAGTGTACTAAATGAAATTAAACTTAGAACATTGTTTAAATTTATCGATATGAATGTCAATCAATAATTTATAATTAGGTCACAGCACTACCGCATTCCTAAGCTCTGCATTCAACTCGCGCGCTATCTGTAGTTGAACTATAATAGCTATGGTACATTGAACAATGATCACTTAAAATATTTTTTTAAAATCAGTAACCTAATTATGGTAGTGTTAAGAAAACAAAATGATGAACAAAAAAATTAAGGTTTCATTTCGTAAAACAATTAATTCAACAAGAAATTTCTATTTAGTAGATAGTGCAGTACTGCCATAACTTTGTCAACTACACTTCTCATCAAAAAAATCGAAACAGTTGCAAGTTTGTGTTTTGTAAGGATTATCTGAAAAATGTGTATATTTAGGAATATGTGTTATATATCATTTAATAGGGAATTTAATGAGGTTTTCAAATAATGATGTTAATGTTCTAAATTCAAATTAAATTTTCATAGATTTCGTATTTTGTTTAACAAGTCGTTTTTACCCTGTACGTAGTTTGACGGAAATTGATAAAATTACGCACGTAAATAAACAAAAAGCTAGGAAAAGTTTATTTAATAACTCGGGTACCATTCCCGACCTTTCATTACTGTTTCTGCACGGTTTTTCATCGATCGGATGAGAGTCATGATCAAAAATAGTGGCGCTCCATTGGATAATCTTGGATTGCACTCTAAAGCTGGCTAAGTGTTTTTGAGGCACGATCTTTTACACAAATTCGTATTTTTTATTCATCCCATAGATGTTTAATCGGATTCATGTCCGGGCTTCTTGCTGGCCAATCAATAATAGAGATATCGACTTCAGTAACATAATCTCTTACGACGCTCGCGGTGTTTGCCCTAGCATCCTCGTACATAAATGTCAAACCGGGGTCAAATAAATGTGCATAGGGCATCACAAGAGGTTCAAGATACTGTTCAATGTACCTATGACTGTTAAAAAAGGGCAGACGGGACCCAAACACAAAGACAAACTCTGTCTTGTCGTTGCCACTAATTTCTTCTCAAACAGTCCATGAACCGCCACCATGGATGGCCTTTTTTTTTAATCCTGCATGGTGCAAAGCGTTCTCCATCACTTCTGTAGACCTTAGTCCTTCCATCGTTATCATACAATACAATTTTGCACTCATCAGAAAGGAGGAACTTGTCCCACTAGATGTATGACCAATTTAGGTAATTACGTAAAAAGTTAAGGCGCGCTTTTCGATGATCTGCAGGTAATTCCTCCTTATTTGCTGGCTTGTACGGTACAAGTCCACGTTTCTTCAACCTTTTTCTAATTGTAGAGTCACTTACAGCCACCTTACGTTCATCATGAAGCTGCTGCTGCGGTTGAAAGACATTAAGGAATAGACTTTGTAAGAAAGGTGTTACTATAAATCGATCTACTCGGTCAGAAGTTACCTGTTTTCTGCCAGATCTCTAACGGCGCGTGAATAAACCAGTCTCTTAATAGCGTTTTCAGATTCTATGAAAAGACGAGACGCTAAGATGCAATCTTTCAGCCGTAATAACCTAACTAAGTTCAGAATTCAGCAATGCCACCACTTTGAGGTTTTTGCGGGTAAACATCGCATGGACGCAGTAATAAGGAGAGCAAGGAGCTCTGAGTGTGCGACACGGGTTATTAAATAAACGTTTTCTAGCTTTTTTTTTCATTTACGTGCTTAATTTTATCATTTTCCGTCAAACTACGTACAGGGCAAATACGACTTGTTAAACAAAATACGAAATCTATGAAAATTTAATTTGAATTTAGAACATTAACATCATTATTTGAAAACCTCATTAAATTCCCTATTAAATGATATATAACACATATTCCTAAATATACACATTTTTCAGATAATCCTTACAAAACACAAACTTGCAACTGTTTCGATTTTTTTGATGAGAAGTGTATTATTAAAAGTTCATAGCGAAGACGGAAATCCCATATGTTAACTTCACGATACATTCAAAAATTTCCTAAAAGTAAACAAGAAAAAAAATACATTAGAAATACTAATGAAGAACAAAAAAACATCGTTAGTGAAAATGATAACATTCCAGATAAGAATTCAAATGAGAAATAAGATTAATACCAAACATTCCTGACTGGGTCAAGTTAATGATGATGACTTAAAGATTCTAAGGATGTTCTAAAGACTCGTTACGTTAAAGTTAGAAAAACCCTTCAGAGAGACAGAAAGGAGGACTTTTAGGTAAAATTAGATCAGAGAGAGATGATAATGAAACTACTAAATAGTAAAATAGTAGTTACTACATCTCTCCGTGTGGTGACAGTGTAAGAATACAATATGTCACCGCCCCATCTCATTCCATGGGTGTCGTAAAAACCGACTAAGGGACTATCCGTGAATATTATCTTTACGCAATAAGAAGAAGGAAAACTTGAAATTAAACCCTATACTAATCCGTCTGGCCAGCGTGGTATTAGTAGGCCAAGTATCCCTCCGTCATGGGAGGAGGCCCGTCCCTGCAGTGGGACATTAATGGGCTTGTATAATGAGTTACTACATACATTATTGTGTATGTTTCACAATTAAATCACTTTATTTAGAAGTTGATAATAATATGGTCTGCTTAGTTTGACTGTCAGCAGCATTTAACAACACTAAGTCCTTAGTGGAAGTGTTTTCTTGCATAAAGCACACGATTTATTATAACATGTAATTGAAGAATAAGTAATACAACCTAACAATTCGTTTGGATATCAGTAATACTAGAATAAGGTAGTTCTTATGCGGAAGGCGCAGGACCTTGTTCTGTGGCGCGACTTGGGAGAGGTCTATGTCCAATTGTCCAGCAGTGGACTGCAATAGGCTAGTTGATTGATTGAAGGTAGTTCTTAGTTGGCTAATCAGCTGTCATTTATGACGCCAAGTTCTACTATTGCTAGAGGAGATTTATCTATGCACTAGGTTAACACTATGTATTGATGTAGGACACTTATATTGATTATGAAGGTTAATAAGATTAATTTTATATATCAATAAAATGATAAAACTGACGTAAGTAAACTTACCATTATAATTGATAGAGATCTAAATAAATTTATACAACTGGCGTGTATTATCATAATCGATATCTATTCACTTTATGCATTAATTTACATTAATCAGTTTCGATTTAATGAGTCAGGAAAGTACCTTAAATGTTGCAATTAAATTTGTTTGTACCAGAAAAATTTTAAAGATATGAGACAGCAAATACTTATTATCTTTGAAAGCATAACTCTTTTTGCACTTCTTATTTTATACTTAACATACTCATCTATACTAATATTATAAAGAGGTAAAGTCTGTGTGTTTGTTTGTTTGTGTGTTTGTGACGTTGAAGGGGATAATGTCTGGACCTACTAAACCGATTTAAACATTTTTTTTTGTGTTGAATATTCCATTTATCGGGGAGTGTCATAGGCTATAATATAGTATCACGCTATGACTAATAGGAGTAGAGCAGTGATGAAATATGTTTTAAAAAGGGACGCGTTGAAGTGGGCACGGATCAGCTAGTTTCTAATAAAATAGACATAAAAATATGGCCTGGGAATACAGCGTAGTGTAAATATCTTATGCCATTTCATGATATCCTTAACCTCTAGTTAGCGAAAACACAAATCCATCATTTAATATAAGACCAATATCAAAAGCACTAGCTATAGTTTCAATAAAAGAGTATCGACCTTCGACCAATTTACACCAATTTTGCACGCATTTTAACTCTGCTTCAAGTTCACAAGTTCTGTTCTTAGAAATTTTAAAAGATTTGTGTTTCTATGTACAAAATGTAATCATCTTTTACTGAGAATATTGTATGGTTCAAAATATATTTATCTATTAAATTACTGTTTTGAGAAGAGGTTGATTCTACGTCATTTACTCATTTACCAACTGTTAAATAGGTATATGTGATATGAGTAGGTCTGTACCAATTACGATACTAAAATTATTTTAAACACTCATTATTATTATACTGATTTAGAAAATTGATCAATCAGAAATCTCATTTATATTTATTCCAATATTTATGAATATCGATTTCCGTATATGTATAATTAACATTGACCTTAACTAAAATTTTAAAATATCTTCAATCAAAACAAAGTATATAGTATTCAGTTAACTATTTTTTTATCAATCATTCCGAAATTAGTTTTCGATAATTTTAACTTACTGTATTAAAAATACAACGACATTTACTTTACTTATATAGAACCGAAAAAAAAATTATTGATTAAATCCACACAAATAAATAGTTACAGTAAAAGTAGAAACTATACTCCAGAACAAAGAAGAAAAAAATCATTTTTAAACACGCGAATACAAATAAATACAATTGGTTCTTATACCGCCTAAAGCATTAGGTCAACCTTCATATTGTAAAGTAAAGAGATATTACCAAAGAATCACGTTTTATTAGAATTTTGAAAATCGGTTTAGTAGATCCAGAGATTGCACCCTATTATTATTGATATTATTATAAAAGGTTTGTCAGGCCAAAGGCCCAAATGGACCCCTATATATACAGCTTGGTATAAAATACCTTAACCTTTTAAGATTCACAGCCATAATAATAGATAGCAATGGAGTTATCAATAAAAATTTAAGAGAAAGCTACGTTTTTATAACAATAGATGTTTTATTGAATGAATGATGAAGAGAAGGGCGCGAACTTACCAACGTCACGCAAATTGTGTTTAGTTACCGCTGTTAGTACAGACCGGTTCCAATGTACACATTAACGTTTTAACACCCACGTTAGATGTAGGTTTTGTTCAAAAAAATATTGTTAGGTTGTCTTCCAAACTAAAAACACATTACAATCAATTTTGAAACGTGCAAAAAGAATTTTGAAAATTACTCGGGTGAGGTTAACAAAATAATTGTAATAAAACTTAAGATTTCAAAACATTTTCGATAAAAAATATTGTTTCTTTAAAACGAAAACTTGATGATTGATCTTTGATACACCAATGTATCATAAGTAAAAAGTGTTCCAATTAAACAAAACCTGATATTTTAAAATTAAAGTCGAAATTACAACCAATAAATTTCAAATATCTAATGAAGACGATATTTTTATACGATATAGCCGCGATCGACATCATATTATGACGGATACGTATACCGGTCAAACAACTGTAGTAAGATCTGAGAGACCGACTCCAGCTTTAAATTAACAAGGTAATTACTAGGTTCCTGCAAAGTAAACTTTGATTTAATTCAACCAAAACTATAAAATTACTTTTCAAATGTGTTAAAGAAGTTGAAAAAAAAAATTAAAGGTTCAAAAGAAATCAATTCCGTAAAATATTAACATATTAATAATGTGGTATACATTGTGAAAGAAAACTAAAAAAACTATTAAAAACAAACATCGGAGACAAAAGTTTAAAAGTAAACGTAACAAATGACACAAACAAATCTTACCCTACCAGGTACCTTATCTACCCGGTTTGATCAATTCTGACATTAAATAAAATATAAGTTATGTCTGTCTCTTCTTATTATACGCCAAGATAAGATCACGATGGACAGTCGCTCAGAATCTCATCAAGACACGGAGTGAAGATTAAAAAACTCGAGTCCAAATTACAGAGTGGACTGAGATCCCGCACTAATGGGTTACATTAAAAATATTTTCCATCACCGTGTCTGGGAAGATAATGCGTCTGGAATTTTTATACGTAAGTACCTTTACAGACTAGACAACAATTTGAAGAACTTTTTAAGGTTACATCTATATCTATATCTATACTTATAATAAAACTGTAGAGAGATCAATTCTGTACATTGAATATATGTTCAAAATTAATATTGGAGGATGAATGGTGATCGATACTAATGCCAAAAATGCAATCAATAAATTTTTTGTCTGTCTGTCTGTCTGTCTGTCTGTCTGTCTGTCTGTCTGTCTGTCTGTATGTGCACGCATGGGTCAAAAACTACTGAAGGCATTTTAACCAAACTTGGTACGATTGTAGTCCATACTCCCGGACAGGTTATAGGCTGTATAACATAACGCTAAGACACATAGGAGCTGAGCAGTGACGAAAAATTTAAAGCAAGTCAGTTGACAAAAAGCGCGTTCTAGCTCTTATCATCGCATACGTTGATCATACGCCAAAAATATGTATTACAAAAATAAAGGTCTTCAAAAGATGTACAAAAAAGTCCTGAATAGTATATATCTATCTTTTATATATTAGCCACAATAACGTGTTTAATCGTTAGGGTTTTCTTCAAAGTGTATTAAATACATAAATATATTGTAATTTGCATAGACATATCTTTTTAAAACTCCCATATTTCAAAAGTACACTTTAATATCTTATTCATAAAAAAAAAATTATAGAAATCGGTTGATAAACACACAAGATATAGATCATTTTACACATTATTGCTATTTGTCAACAATAAAAAAATACAAAACTGACAATAAAATAAAGAAATACAATCACAAAACATTAAATTATTATTCAAAGTGTTTGTGTTTATTTTATTAAGTAATTCAAAAATACTGCACGCAGTTTATCTATAGATAATAATATAGTCGAGTCTAAGTTTAGTCAAATATTTTTTGCTAGATGGTAAAAAGGTGTGAGGTACAATAATTTATTTCAGCATTTTTTTTACAAAAGACAAATCCCACACTAGCCTTTAAAAATATCAATTTAACGGACACAAAGAACATCCAGACTAAGGACAATAGTTTGTGTATCACAATTGTCCTCCATGGGAATCGAACCCGCGACCTCATGCACGCCAGCCATGTATCCGTGTGGTGACGGAGTAAGAATACAATATGTCACCTCCCCATCTCATCCCATGGGTGGCGTAAAACCGACTAAGGGACTATCGGTGAATATTATCTTCCAATCTATCCGTATATTATCAACCAATCCGACTGGCCAGCGTGGTATTAGTAGGCCAAGTATTCCTCCGTCACGGGAGGAGGCGCGTCCTTGCAGTTATGATGAAATAAGCGATGTCATTTATTTTAACTTACAAATTTGACAACAGATAGCATTGTGCCTGTGACGTCATTTTCAGTATCGCGGTGTTAAGATTTTCCTTGAAAGAATGACGTTCGCTCATGTCTTTCAGTATAAGTTTAGACGCAGTCTTCATAGATATTTTATTTACTATTTATTTACTTTGAAAAGGTTTTGGTTCGTTCGTTAATTTTACAATTCGTTTGTAATGTAGTTATTAGCTATCTGTTCGTTATAAGGTTTTAAAAACGATTTTTCAGTATTAAATCGAATTGCGAAGTAAGTAACATCCGCCACGCGAACGAAGTCGCGGGCACAGCAGCTAGTTTGTAATAAATAACAATGTTAAATATCAGGCTCCTAGTCAGAAATTAGAACGATGAAACACGTTTACCTATTGATGTTTTTTGCTTTATGAAAATATGATTGTTTATTAAAAAGATGTTAAATGTGATCACGATACAACAACTGCACCTGTCTGTAACCTAAATATAGAACAACATTTGTGAAAGGCACTTATATTCGACGACCTCGGTGGCGTGACGGTAGCGCAAGCGGCTGCCGTGCAAGAGGTTGTGGGTTCGATCCCCACGCAGGACAATAATTTGTGAGATCCACAAATTATTGTCCTGGTCTGGGTGTTCTTTGTGTCCGCTAATGGATGTTTGTAAAAGGTCCCCGCGACACAGGGCATGATTCCTAGTGCGGGAGTTGTCTTTGATAATTGAACATAAAAAAAATTGAACATTGAACATAAACTCAATAGCACAGTCTATAACAAAATACTTAGAGAATATTATGAATAAAATTAATATATTTAATTATTAACTTTATGTTAAAATAATAGACCAAATTTAGTTTATAAATGAGTAGTTTTATTGTTAAAAAACAAGTAAAAATCAAAAAGGGGTTTCGGCTATCGATACGGGTCCTATTAATTTTTTTCCTGATTTAATCGTCTTCGAAATTGACTATCAAAAAACGTTCAAGAACTAGCGATCTGATCGAAAATCTTTTACGATTGTCTACTATAAGTAAAGATTTGAGATATGGTGAGTTTTAAAAGTAAAATATCGTTGTAGTATAGTTTAAATGTTTATTACACATTTATGGTGCAGATTATAAATAACCTTTCCAAGTAAAATTTGATACCTAATAAAAACTAAAGCAGAAGAACGTTAAGACAAGTGCTAGAATAGTAGGAACAAACTATTTTCATACATTTAATGTAAATTCTATTTTTTTAATTGTCAGAGTAATGTTATATCTATTGAACCTATGTAAAGATTTGCTTTTGTTTTTGAAACTTTCTATATTATGATTTAAATAAATTACAGAATCACACCTTACAAGGCATGTAGAACGCCATAACAAATCATACAATTCAGTAACCCAAGTAAATCTTTTTGATAAAAAATCTAGTTAGATGTAAAGAGAGCAGGTACAGTCGACGCGCGTTGGAATGCCACAGGGGTCAGTGTCCGATCCCTCCTTACGTACCTCCCGTTCATCTACACTATCTAAGGCCTATCGAATAGATTGATCGTAAAATACTTTGCTCATTAACTTTACTAATTAAACTTTGGTAGGTATATTAAAGTATTTGTTTATGCTGAAAAATTTACAAGTGATGCTCCGTCTAATTGAACAGTAATAAATAACTCAAAGGGATAAGTTATGATCTAATCATTCGTTACCGTTCGTTTACTGTTATAACTTGTCTACTAAGATATGACTAAGACATATAAGCTTTCATTTCGATATTTTTAAATGTCTGCAGTATATAAAAAGGTTATTTGAAAGGTGTATTCTTTTGTAACAGTAGCCTAGGTTTACATTCACTACACCCTTTAATGAGGCAATAGAGGGACGGGTCTATTTTAAAAATTCATGAAAACTTAGCCTACAACTACCACGTTGGCCAAACAGGTTAGTATTATTAGATATCTAACTGAATCTTAATCTTCATGTGTGAGTAAATCTAAACAAGTTCTCATCAAAGTAAAATACCAAATTAGTTTTAGCCTAAAAACATAATCATAAAAATTTAATTAAATATTCTAAATTGAAATACAAAATGTGAATTCACACTAATTAAATTAAGTCATATAAACCATAAATATTGGCAGTAGAGACAATGCCACCGTATTTATGGTAATTATGTTAAAAGCGATAATTATGAACGTAGGTGAATTTGCAAAACCCACACAAATGCAGAACGGTAGCGAATTATATTATATAAATTTATTCGAAGAAACGTTACATGCCACATACAGGCACATAAGTAAATCAAAACCGCTTACAAATAGCTTGTATTAACATAATCTCGCAATTTGTATAATGAAGTAGCGAAGTTTGTTATTCAAAATCGCGTCGCTTTCAGGCAAATGCATTTGAACAAAATTTTATTGGTCATTTTGACTTTTCTATTGGTTTCAACATATTCAGAGATGGTATGAAACCAAAAGCTCACGGGTTTTATGTAAATTGTATGTTAAGAACAAACTTTTATATGATTTTTATGATAAATTTAACATTCATCAATATACATAAGTCTTATCATATTTAGATACAATGACAGATGAATTTAAATCATGAATTATTTGGGTAGACTGTTAAAGGCAAACATTATTATAATAATTCAAGTATTAGTATCATTGAACATTTGTCATTTGTCTATAATATTACTATTTTTCATAATTATAAGATGTTATTACATGTCTTGTACAGTTTTATGATGTCGTAAAAACTGCGGAAACGGTTTTAAGGATTAACTAAAAATGTTAGTATTCTTGACGCTGATATTATTAAACTACCTATAATAAGTTGTCTAAGATAACCGCCTAAGTAACGATGGTTGACTGATGTTGGTAAACCCACGCACTTTCGTCTCTTTACAATCTGGTTTCCTTTAGGAGGATTTATTGTTATGCTACTAATATCTCTGCATCAGTAGTAAATGACGCCAACGCTTTGCTTTCAAATAATTAACATTTGAAAGGATGAATGCGTTCAGTATAGCCGTGTGAAATTGTTTTCTGTTCAGTATTGGTATGTATGACTAAAATGTTCTACTGTCGCATAACTGTGTTTATCTTAATATATACTAATGGATTGCAGTAATTAAGGTTACCTAAACTAAAGTAACTGTAAAAGAAAAGACACTTAAGAACAAACACACTAAACCGTAAAACAAATTAAATGAATTGAATACATCTTAGTATTAAAACTACTTTGTACATTTCACACAGAAGCTACAAACCTTCTGAAACAATAAAGCAAAACAACATTTCAAAGAATCATTTGACTAATTAGCAAACATGTCTAACGCCTAGTAAAACTTAGAATTCCAATTAGCATAAAGTCAGTGAGGCTAATATTTCTAAAAACAGAAACATAGGAACTCGTATTAGTAGCAAAATATTTACAAAAGCAATAAGACATAATGTAAATGGGTGGATGTATTTTCGCAATGACTAGCGACAACAAAATTAGCATTTAATTTTATCATTAGTAAGGTTTTTTGTATCGCTTTAAACAAAATGATTCGTCATATTGTTGTCAAGTTTATCTATTACAGTAATTTATTTACGGTTTAGTTATTTACTATACTTTTGTCATATAGCAGTATTTTTACTTCATTTAGTTGGTAATTTTTCATCAGTTGGTAGTAAGACATTTTTGATATTCTTTTTAGCATCAATATTTCTTTAGTTAGTGATGTTTTGATCTTTCTTTTGATATTGTGAGATCAGGCAACTTTATCCAGTTACAAAGTCATTATTCATTATGAATTGTCTGTGAATCCTTCCTGTTTGACCTGTTCCTTGCTCAAGATACTCTCGGGAAGCGCTTATTACTTATGCACTTCTGTAATCTTAAACCAAATACCTTATTGCCTTATTTGACTTGAACAGATGTTTAATCCGGTTCGTTATCGTTCCTTTAAAATGCAGCTAAACATTTTAACGTTTTGCTTTTTCTTTATTTTGAAATACTTTTTTAATCCTTTCTTTTTATATTTGGGCTTGATTTAATTCATTTAAATTAATGTTTTTTTATTGTTATCAATAATTGAAAAGATTCTTAATTACGAAGCATTATTTGTTTAAAGTTGTATTAATATGCTTTGAATAATAATCAAAACACAATTTAAAATGCATTATACGATAAGTTCCAAATAGTGACACTCAAGGTAAACAATGAAGTAGATGCAGTCAAAAAGTCCTTATTATGTGTACCATTCAACAGAACGAACCTTTTAAAAGTCTCGATCTTTTAAAATGGCTTTTGGATATCGATGCTGTTTAAAATGTTATAAAGATTTTTGTTCAGTGAATCTTCCATAATAAATACACGACAAAGTTTTATTTTTTCATTGTACTATAAATAATTAAATAAGAATAATATCACTGATTCCTTTTCAATTCGCCAAATGCAGTGAAATTAGTTTTTACAAACAATGTATTGTTGTTAAAGCTTTGCTTTTGATACTTTTCGTGTAGGTGTTTCGTGTTAGTACAATGAGTTCTTTCATGTCGACTAGTCTAGACGCTACCTACGTTAAGAAAGTGTTTTATTTTTGACATAGCAACTACTTATTGGGTTATTATTTTTAAGCAGCAAAACCTCAGCTATTCTTCAAATAAGTTTGTATATTTGCTTCTCTACTTATTGCATTGGGCTAGTCACCATTATAAATGTAGAAAATATTCGTTGCTATACATTTTTTCAAACATCCATCAATTTTACAGCAATATTCAAAGGCTTGTCACAAAAAACGTAATCGAAAAATAATACATAGAGGACGGGTATGCGTGGCAATGCATCATTTATTCTTCGTTTGTATACTAAAGAAATTTAGTATTCGTCGCGCGGTCAATGTTATAAAAAGTCGAAACCCCAAAAGTCGGACAGGTACGTGGACAAAAAATAAATGGGAAATACTAATGGAGCGGCGCGGTGAGGTTGGACACCGCGATGCTCTTTGGTAAGTAGCTGGGTTATATTGAAGATTTATTTTTCTTTTGTTTTTATTATTGATGAAATGTATTTAATACTACATGCATTAAAATTATTCTAGTGAAATTGTTATTAATTTACTACCACGTGAGTACCGTTAACAAAGTTGGCGACACTGTATACCAACGATTTTAGCCTAATGTGTAGTCAAAGACTTTAATTAGTGAAAAAGCTTTGTATAATGTACTATCAAAAAAGCTAATGCTCGATATCATTTAAGCTAAAGCAACTTAAATAAAAGTTTTTGTGGTCTTTGTCAACTGTACATTACTTAATACTTATTTACACAAAATGTCAAAGTAAAAAACACTCTTTCTTCGCAGTTAAGAGTCACCTTTACTTAAGTCTACATAAGCATTTCAAATACACAAACTCGTACAGTTTTACACAAAGTGTATGTTTTGAATACCAGACACGTAAAGTATCAAATATATCTGTCAGTTACATACAACAAGGCGTCCACAGCCGGTTTAGCAGCGCGTACGCCGTTCGTACGATGTAATGGGAGCGACGGCTCGCCGCTGCCGCTTCACACACAATTTCACCTCTGAGTGACGCAAACATTCATTGTAAATGCGTACTTGATTTAGCCGGCATCAGGTGAATTTACCTAATACTATGCGTTTCAAATAAGAATAGGATCGCACTTGCTGCCAACTTCATGTGGCAACTGTCATTTTAGTACGACCCACAAAAAAAATCGTAAAATAATTCAAATAAAAATATTTAGCGTTGAAAATTCCGATAGAAACAGATTGTTTAATTCAACGAAAAAAATGTTTCTTCGTTTTTTACCGTTTTATTTGTTTGTTAAATTGAAACAATAACATAAAAAACCTTACGAAAAAAACCGGTTTTATTGAAAATTTTGCAGTTTCTTTCACATAGAATCTGATTTGGATGAAGAACGTAGCTATGAGGCCATAAGTGGTGTGGAAGAAATTAATTCCCATTAAAATTTAATTTATTTAAAAATTTATATAACATATTGAAGTAAAAATTAATAAAATTTTGTGTTTATTTTTTTCCTACCGTACATGACATTCATGAAGTTCGTTAGAAATGCGAAACAAGATGGCGCTCTGACAGTCCTATTCTTATTTGAAACGCATAGTATTTATATGTATTACTTAAGTTATGACTAAGAACTGGTCTAAGGACTAATTACAGAACTACTCTATAGTTGTTGTTGAAACAAAGTTACGTGCAATATTAAAATGAAACTTCAGTTAAAGTTTTAAAAATTAAAATTTGTATAGCAGCCAGACATAATATCGGGCTTAACAAAAATTAATATACTAATATTGTGTCGGTACTTACAAACATTTAATTTAAAAAAATAGAAGATACCGATTGGTAGTTTTATTTCAATATAAGCAAGTTTTATGGAAACATAATCCAAAAAGAAATGTTCGGAAATAAATCAATCTCTGTTTCTTTTAATTAATTTTTAATTAAAAACTTTTCAAAGCGTTAGTTTATTCTTAGCGTTTAAGCTATCTAAAGCTTTGAATTTAAACTGTTGATCTATTTTTCGCGTGTAGTTCTTGCACCTAACATCAAGATTGTTCTACTGTTTTTGTGCATGACATGTTAAAGACTAAGTTACTCTACTTTTTTGTAATTTGTAAAAAGGTGGCGCCACTTAAAAACATTTTGATACTTGATACACAAGGAGTATCAGATTTAACTTCAACGTAAATCGTAGCTTCGTGCTTGAATAGTTTCCAATACAATTTATCACGGTTCACATAATGAAATCGGTGTTAGGTTCTATTTTTGTTTATAAAACTATGCTAATTTTATCTCAAACAATTTATGCTTAATCATATTGAAGCTGAAGAAATTTTATGACAGTGAGGTCTGGACAAAATAGAAACCTCAATTGTATAACCTAATATGTGTGCTTTCCTGTTTTTGAAGGAATACACGAAATGTTCCTGTAGTTTTTAATATTTATTCTAATGTGTATTGGTTTGTTGGAGACCCATAAAATAAATAAAAAAACACAAGTTAACTATAATATTATATTCTTTTTAGAACACGTACAATCGTTAAAAACAAAACGAAACTAAGATTAACAGATAGATAAATAGTACGTCATAGATATACGTTTCTCAAATTCATTACGCTTAGAAGTAAGTTAAACTGGATCGGTCCATAGCTTAGGAAGTGAATATTCTCGTTCAAAAACAAGTTCCACTTATCAGATTTATAACACTGGCAGTTGATTCATGATCGTCTCGACTGGCAATTATACCAAGAGAAGATATATCATTAATCATACATATTGATTGGTCCACTCTATGTACAAATCCAATTAGATGAAATCCTTAAATTTTGTTAGATCCTATATGATTTATTACATCTCAAGGAGCAATTAGGCCATCGGGATTTAAGAGGGTTAATTTTGGTTTCGCTATAAATTTTGTTTTAGTGTTTTATGTAATTGATCGTAATAGTCTGTAATCGGTTAGTTTTGATCTTTTTATTGGTAGGCTTACACGTGGGAAAGGCGTACAAGGATTTGTTTATGGTAGTTCGTGATTTAAACTGTGTATTATCATATTAAGAACTGCAAATAAAATTAAATATAGGTGCGGTTTGATGAAGTTTCTTTTTGAGTTGCTTTGGTTTTGATAATATTTTTTACAGTTTTATCAACTTATATATACTTTGAGAAATACTTTTTATAATTTTGGCGTCTCTGTGGAAACGGCCAGAATGTTGTAGGAATCTCCTCTAAAAAAGTTTAATTTTTGCTTGCTCTTTAAAAATGTTATTGACACCATGTATGCGAAGCAGTGTGCAAATGCAACAGTGTTAATGTTTATCAAATTATAACATTTGTTAGTTACTTGCAAATTTAACTTTAATGTTAAATGAACGCAGATCGTAATCACTTGCTGAAGTAAAGTACCTTAGTAAATAGGTATAATAAGAAATCAACTTCACAGTTATAAATCCTTTGAAGTGTTAAAATTTGCCGCACGAATTAATCAAGGCAATTTTGATAACATAATATTTTCTAAGAATTGTTACATTTATTGCTACTCATTTGTTAACCGATTGGTAGAGTTAATGATAACTAATATTATAACCACTAATAAAATATCAGAGGCGGTAAGTAATTCTAGAAATTGTATCCTCGATATGAATCAACACTAGATAGGTAAGTTAGTTATAATGTATTCGCTAGTTATGTCCATCAAAGATGCGAATCTTAATGAAAATTTAAGTGAGTTTTAACAAAACATGGTTCTTTGTAATTGGTTTAAGTAACTTTATTTAATATAATATCTTAAATAAAGTCTTAATTGATATCTTAAATTGACATTTTATGTTGTTATTTCTTAGTAAGAAAAGTACAGTCAGAGTTAATTGATCTGGGTGTGTTTTCTATGTATAACATGTATGTATTTACGAATCAATTAAGGATACAGGTATGTTTGTTTATCCACGTACGACGACGTACCCATAGTAGAAACTCTGCTTAATTTTACATTTGATGGCCTTGTGGGAATATAAAGAAATCGATATAGATACAAACACTTACTTTAAAAAGACATACTCATACTATGCATTATAACTACCCAGACCAATAAATATTCTTGCACAGAAAGCTTAATATTGAACGGACTGCAATCTATTATTTTCCACAAGATGTCGTTTGGAGAAATGTGTGTTTAAAACTACGCACAAAAGTTCGTAGTTTTAAAATAAGATCGTTGCTTTACATATTAACTTAGATTTTACTAGTTAATTAATAACTTCACAACTATAAGCCCAAATCTATATTTAAAGTTTTTGGTATCAAAAGCTTTTGAAAATTCGATTGATACTTTTAATATCCCATAAAATATTTCCGTACGTGTTCAAACCAGATTATAGTTTCTTATATTTCCAGACACAGGTAATAAATAACGTGATTTCGTCTTTCAAAGTTCGTTACAATATCTAAACCGTTCTTTTTTCAAATGAACTCGACCGAAAAAGTATTATGTTAACGGGATTAAGGTTTTACTTCGAATGAGTTTTTATTTTTATTCTTAATCCTTGTGCTGCCGTTTGGCTTACAAAGAAAGGTGTCTAGTAATATTGTTATTTATTTTTTGTAATAGTTTTTATTAATCTTATGATTTAAACATATACATTTATTAATTTGTACACAGATGTATAATTCGTCATTAACCTCCTTACTTATGAACGCCTCTTAAATTTTAGTCAATTGATTAATTAGCTTGAACTGTTACGTTGTTTGGTATAAGGTTGGTTTTCGTAATAAAAATCTCGCTAAACAGTGATTAAATTTAAGAGGCGTTTATAAGTAAGGGGGTTACTCTTTATTATTTTTGTTTAACAGACAACTCTCGTTCTAGAAAAAGATCCCTGTAGCACAAGTAGAGACATTAATTTCAATCATTTAACGGATACAAAGCACATCTAATTCCAATCAATCATTTGTGAATTGCACAAAATAATTAAACCAGTTTTAATATTAATTATTCTGTTAATACATAAATACATAAACTAACACCTTGTTTTCGTAGATAAGTAAGACCTAATCTTAGCATCCCATGGATTCTCCGTGCGGGTGCCGGGTCCATCGCGTGATAGAGGACGGAACACTGGCGTAACAGCGTCTGGGACTTACGACCCAGATGTAGGTTTAAGGAGGCCCCCTTACAACGCGTTAGCGGTCACCTTCACTGTCTGCTATGTTCCGTCCCCTACCTATCCAAATTTGGTAGGAACCTAACAATGCCGTTTTGGACATTCGTGATAGTAGAGAGCTTACTGAAGTTCTCGGCAGTCCTAGTTCTTTTAATAGATTTTATAGGGATTTAGCTGGTGTACCCCTCGCACCTATTTCCACAGCATACAGAGTAACCCTATAGCCATTTTTGGTTATCTCATTTGTCAAGTCAAAGTATTTATTTGTCTTAATTGCGTGGTCTTTAGGGATGTTAGTTTCCCACGGTACCGTGAGCTCAATAAGTACTACACGCTTTTTCAATTTTGAGTAGAGGAATATGTCTGGTCTCAACGGCAACACGCAGATATCCTCCGGGATTTTGTAGTGTGTTTAATACGTGTCAACCAGTAGAGTCCAATCGTCTGCCGGACTCAGGACCGAAAAAGACTTGTAGGTGGTCTTTTTAGTAGTGCCTTCCTTAACAAATTGGATGTTTAGTCTTTCATTCGTAGTCAGTCCTTTTCTAGCTCTGGCAATCGACAGACTCACTGCCTCGCGTATAATCCCTAGTACTTTGTCGTGACGTTGCGAGTAATGACCCCTATCCAAAAGCACTTTGCAGCCTACCAATAAGTGTCTAGCCGTACCAATTTCTTTGCCACATTCCGTGCATTTTTTGTCCGTGGCTTTTCCCCATCTTACAAGATTGCTTTGATCGGGGAGAGTCAATTGGAAGGCCTTGAGGTAGAATTTAAGTAATGCTGGTGACCAGTCGTAAAGCAAAGTGCGCCACTTCAAGGCAAAATGTATACAGTAGTCCCCTAGAGTAACCCATTCATTTTGCATTTCTAGGTTCATTGCGTGCACTCTGTAGCTGTCATTCTCGTCTTGGTATAAGAAATATTTTATAATTTCTTTGTCTGATTGACTTTCTGTGTTTCCTAGACCTACTCTACTAGTTTGTGCGCCTATCATGAACTTTTTGTGGAATTGCAACCGTGACTCGAGCGCAGATGAAGAAGTTCTATAATATCGTCGTATTATGGAACTATTTCTCAAAATGACAACATGATTTTTTTGTTAAAATATATTATGTTTCTAGATGAACCATTTACTTGTAAAGAAAAGCCATGGCTATGCAAGGGTTCAACCGCCATGTTCCAAGGACGCCCGGTTGTGGTGCGTTGGTAAACTCGCCATCAGGTTGCGTTACAACAACAATGTAAGGGACGGTTTTATATTACTAACTACAATTTTAAAATAAAAGTTACTGAAGTAAAAACTTACTTTAGCCCTTAACTTTACGTTACGGTAAAAGCCAACAATATTGTTTAATTTTACATTTTTATAAAAAACGCGGCAATACTTTAAGGTATATTCTCATTTGAAAATGTATCTTATTACAAAGGATTTAGGTACACGAGTCAATCATATAAAGGTTTATAATGAATTTTGTATTTAAATAAAGAATACAAATTAAAAAATTAACTCCGTTATAAAAGTAAGTGAAAAAAAACAAGTTAGTGGCTTGATCTCGGAACGAATGGAAGTACATACAGCCAGTCTAACACCGTGGGTAGCCAGAGATAAAAATCAGAGTCATTTCCACCATTTTTAATGTTCCAAGTGCTGTCACGTAGGACTGCTCCGGCTTTGGTTATCTTAGATCGTTTATGATTTTGAAGAAAAAAATATTATCGTAAAAATTTAAAGGTACCGGTCCTTAATAAAAAGTATGCTTAAAGTTACCGTACATAATTTAATAACTTTAATGTTTCTTTCATAAAAAAATATATATGTAATTACATCCTAGGTACCTAAATTTTACAAAAGTTAGTATTTTATGACCTCCGCCAATCGGTTAGGCTTTTAATTTCCTACTACAGGCTCCGCCACTTGGTCAGTAAAATTGGCCAGACCAAAGATTTTCTGTCAAATTTTGCTTAAGTCAGTTTTATGACACGATAAAATGAGAATAAGTAGTAAAAGTATGTATTATTAGTCCGTCAATGTTGAATTATAGTTATAAGGTAGCAAATCATAACAATTTTTAAAAACCTGATACTAAAAACATTCGAAAAGAAGAAAGACACGAAAAGAAGAAAGACTTGAAAAGAAAAAAATGGTACTCGAGGCGGGACTCGATCCCGCGTCTCTGGACTATACGCGTCCAGCGCCTTACTACTAAAAGCATTCAATTCAAATGCGTAAATTACAACAAAATTTAATCCTCTAAACAAAACACAACCAAAAACTAAATTTCAAAGCAACAAAACAGTTATATTCCTTGTGAACTTTTTAAACAAGAAAGATTAAGAATCTCTACCTGTTTGTAAATTGGCTTGTGTATAAGTTACGTTTAACGAACCCCCAGTCTCTGTTGGTATGTGTGCGTCGCAACGGATTTTATCTAAGTTTGACAATGTCATAAGATTAATTGTTATACGGTTACTTGGGATATCTACATCACTCTTAGAACAATTATATTTTTGAAATATATTTTAAGTTTCTTTCACTATGTTGGTTGGAATGACTTAATGTTTTGGATTCTCTACGTGTATTAGAATGACATAAAATGATATAAACGGAATGTATATTAGTTTGTTGGTTTATAGGTATCTAGGAAAGAGTAATGAATTATTTGTGGTCATAGGTTATAGAGAAAGTGTGATGCATTTTGTTTTAAATTTATTGTTTTAACAATTTCTAAACTGTTTCGAAATAAATGGACCATAATAATAATATTTTCGTAATGTTAAAGCATACAAATTGCAAAATAAATTTGATTATCAAATGCAGTGAGGCATTGCTAAAACTTGTGTGGTATAAGTTCTAACTTACTTACACAAAAATTATATTTCGGCACAAGATGAGGCTTAACTATAAGTAAAGTAAAAAGTCCTTGACTCTACAGGATAAAAACGAAATATAATAATACACAATTCATAGAACTAAGCTAGACGTACGTAGGTAATTACATTATTCGTATACAAATAGCGGGCGATGTTAATGTCAATACAAATATTCTTGACGAACGTGGGCACGGTTTAGAGGCCGTGCTGGATGGCACCGGTACACCGCTTTGTTTGGACAACCGACCGGTCACTGTTTGCACGGGCCTCCTCAACATCACTCGGAAATATTTCCAACGAACTCTTGAGCAACTCAAGTATTAATATTATGAAAAAAGAAATTTACGAACCCACATAAATTACAAAACTACAAGAATACTTTATCTCGTATTTTCTAAATATTCTTTATAACGTGTTAAATTAGTATTAAGTATCCAATATGTCCTTTATAAGATTACATGTTATTCTAAATCATTGCTTCCCGTTCGCTGATGGTAGACAAGAAACAACCAATATAGATTGCTACTACAAGTTTAATGGCTTAAAAAAACTGAATTAAGTAGCAAAGAAATGCTAAATCGACAATAAGCATTAGTCTTACCAACCCACGCTTAAACACTTATACGTTTCCTTGACATGACATATTGGACCCTATTCATAAAACTCTAAAGTCATTTTTGATTGAAAAGGGTTAAGAACCATTTGTGAGTCCATGGAGATAAATTCTCTATTGTTGTCGGAGAAATGTGTATTTACTACATTTTGTTTCATGTGGCCAGCTATGGCTGTCAACTTAAAAGAAACATAATCTTTTTACTTTTTGTGGTTACATGGTAGAGGCATGTTTTTACCGAAAATGATCGCAAACGGGTTGTACGTACATCTGCCAATGCGGACGTAAAGTACATGCAGTGTTTTGCTGGGATTGTCAGAACAAGCGATGATTTTGTTGTCTACATTAGTTTCCATTTTTACGTTCTGGTGCCAAACAAGTCGTACGTATTTCCAAAGGACAAAGGGTATCCCAGTATGGCAAAATAATTTGTATTATGTTTATTATTATACTCTGCTTTTACTAATTATAGTATCATATAAAGGTGTTTAATATTAATATAATCCTTAAATTTAATCTTTTTCCACCATTAGTCAACTTAAATGTTTATTAAATGCCATTAAAAATACAGGACTGTGGGCAGTAAAAGAAATGTTTTATGCACGCGGCGCGGCCGCGGCGGTCTATTTGACTGTTAATCCATAATTACTAGAACTATTCATTAAAAAGGTCAGTATAATATTAAAAAACATAAATAAAGATTAACTATGGCAGATAGTCTAATAATTCAAGCTAACAACACTGACGGTATAATGCCATACTTAGTATTAACGTGCAGAGTTAGTTTTATTCTGCCCATTTTGTCCAAGTTTGGCCGCATTCCTCTTGTCAAAATGCTATAAACTTAGCGACGTTCGAATATAAAATATAATAAAAGGAGTGTCAAGTATCTCACGTATCGGATTATAAAGTTCCAAAGAGGATTAACACATGGAGGTTTGATTTCCTTAAGTTTCTTATCCCCGAGTTGTATACGTCGAAATCTCTGTGGGGAGTAACAAGTATGTTTTCATGTATTGTAAATTATTTTTACATATTTTGACTGTAATAAGGGTTTATAAATGGCTTCTTGTCAGTTGCAAAAAATAAAAATTAAACTTTACATGCTGCAAGGCTGCTTGCAAAAGCCAATGAGCTCAGTAAAATCTTCCATAAAAATCAATTAAGTTAAGATTCGTAGCTCCTTTCCCAATGTATCACCACTTTTATTAAAAACTATAAGTCTTTATTTAATGTCACCGGGTCTTGTTTTCCCTTTATTCGTCTTTCGTTGCTTAACTGCTACCTTCAGTCCTATCACTCCTACTTAATAAAGGGCCTTCAAAATATTTATTTGCAAAACAGCTTCAAAATGTTGTTTACTTGAATGTATTTTAAGAAAAAATAAGATAACATTTGCATACTGCAAAATGCATTAGCGTAAAATTACTTTTGATTTCCCATTAGTGGCATTGATTAAGAATTTGGATAAGGTTAAATTATCTAATGTTTGAGGATCCCTAAAGACTGATGTTCCGACATTAAGAGACAGGTTCTCGGATTACGAATGAGTTACTTTCCGTTTTTGCGATAGCTAAAGTATGATTAATCGATATGATTGTATCGTAAGAATGTTAATTGAAAAGTGACGTTTGCACCGGCCGTATCAAAGTGGTTTAGTTCACTTAGCTGTTATAGATGGCGGCTTGAATAAGTACATAATATCTTTATTTGATGTGGTGTATTGGCTTATACTTATACTAAATATTTTTTACTTAATTATTTCAAACGTTGGTTCACAAAATATATACATAAAATGATTGTTCTAAAAAATGACTTGTCATAAACAACGATATTAAACTGAGCACGACCAATCTTAACTAGGAAGTAAAACACGATTTTTCTTTCAAATTACGTTTTTTTTTGACGACACATAATTGACCATGACGTTAATATTTTTCAAAACATCAAAAAATAAGGAACATTAACAGCTAATTATTAATAGGATATCATTGTTAATCACCACGCCTTTAAAAACAATTTTAATAACCGTAATTGTTTTTATAAAACAACTCATGTTATAAAACAGTCAATTAAAAAACAGAAACAAGAATCCGACGTCTCGCATTTTTATTTTATCTGAGAATCCGTATCACGCGAATGCTAAGCTTAATTGGTTGGATTTAAGGACAAAAAATCGTTTTGCAACCAAACACGCACACGCTCCAAAGTATAATTTAAATATTATAATATATCTACCTGTTCGAACGGCTGTACGATAATGGCGTCTGAATAATCTAATACCGATTAAAATGGAATCTATAAATGTAAGAAGATTTATAGTATTTACTATCTATAAAATTTCGAAAGTATCGTTATGATTTTAACTAGAATTTTTAAACTGTATTGCTTATACGTTTAAGTCTCAAGTAAACCAACGAATTTAAATATTATTGCTTCAATTATTTCATAAAATTATCGTATCGCTTCAAACGAATGGGGTTACCGAAATTTCTTATCCGTTGATCTTTTAGCAAATAATTTGGAAGATTTCGTAAGCGATCGCTTCTGAGATAGTAATGCCCCATCGGCTGCATTTTGACTTATTTCTTAATAAATAAACAACCATATTTATTTTTACCTCTGTTTTTTTAAAGTGGTACGTATAAAAGGCGTATTTAATGTCAAAACGAATCGAGATGATGAAAAAGTATGTACAAAACCAATGATTTATTAAAAATACAGCTAACGATTTTAGTAAAATAGTGCTTAACTAGCTACAACTTCTATCAAGATTATTTCAAATATATGTCTAAATATATTAATGCCATAGTTTGTTTCGTTGATTTATGGTAAAAAACTTTTTGCAGATTACAAAATATCGCGTGTTACATTAATCATAATTAATGTCGTTCCCAATATTTTACATTTAACAAGAATTTCCATACGAAACCATCTGTTTAAGACAAAATGAAATCGAATGTGTTTATTGTGTCACGAACAACATATTTGGACAATTATGCTGAATCGCCTCGAGTTATACAAAATTCTGGAATTTGAATAACATGGATTCCAATTTAAACGTTTCAAATTCGAACAATCCTGTATTAGCAATAACATTGGCTCCAAAGATGATAATTTCTAAAGACCGTAGGCGAATCTCTCGTTCTTACGATCGAGTCCACCTGCCCCTCTTTGATTTATTATGGATTCAGTATTAATTTGATATCCCTTTTTGTTGTAGCCCCTTGAGCGATTTGTACGAGCGAGAGCCATACTCGGTCCCCATTATATGTGGTCTCGGTTCAATCATAATTGCATATGAGCCTCGAGATAAAATAATGTTCAATGCGAAAATAATTCGAATGGGAACTTTAGCAAATAATGGTGTGATAAAAGTGCTTTAGATTTGTAATAATATTTACTTACACCACAAACCAATGATTATAATATTGTTATTGAAATATTAACATAGATAGCTGAATTTTCACAACAGATCAAGAATTATGTTCTAAAAATCAAAACCCTGAGTTACTTATTGATTAAAAACACTATTGGTTTTAAAAAGAAATTAATGTTTGTCAACTAACAAGCAATTTAAAAAACGAAGGACATTCTCAATAAGTTCAAACATTAGCTTGAGGCTTACTAATTTTTAAATACATCTGCATACATGTAAATGTTCATTAATTGCTTTTTGTCTCATTGCTTCTTTACACAAACAAAATGACTTAAAGAGAAAGGGTTTAACGTTTTATATTAATGTACCCCATCAGATATTTCGAACCAGTTTTTAATAAGAAACTACGCTTGCGGTAGAAAATTAATGATAGCTGATACCTGTCTAGGTGTACTGCAATGTGGAATGTTTCGTGTTTGGCTTTGCGTACCTATACGTGCGAGTAATGGCCGGTTTGTCGTATACAAATTACGAAGCTAAGATGTTGCTTAGAAAAAAGCTAAACTCTAGTGGTTGGTTTTGTTTTACTTCTTTAATGATTACTATTTTGTCTTATTATGGTGATGAGGTAAGATCTAAAAACTTTAAGTTTAGATCCTTTAGAATCAGATTGATTCATCATCATAACAGCCCATTGAAGGAACGGGCCTCCTCCCATGGCGGAGGGATACTTGGCCTACTAATATCACGCTGGCCAGACGGATTGGTATAGGGTTTAATTTTAAGTTTTCCTTTTTTTTATTTCGTAAAGAAAATATTCACGGATAGTCCCTTAGTCGGTTTTTACGACACCCATGGGATGAGATGGGGTGGTGACATATTGTATTCTTACTCCGTCTCCACACGGAGATCATCAGGTTGATTATTATTTTTAAAATATACAACCATGTACTCGCTTTGAATGAAATGTGTGAGGGTTATATGAGACTAAAGTAAACTGTTAATATTGCGAGTTTGTTAACGATAGTGCAATTACCTCATATTTCTAAAAGAGTGGAGTTTAATAAACTATTACGTTGACCTAAGCTGTAGTTTTTCTGACATTTACAATTTAAATTGATACCCGCTTTTGCACTCAACTCAAATTTTATACAACAATCACCAACCACCAACAAAATTAGCTGCCTCGTCACATACAGTTATTAATACTCGATGTCCGTACTTCCGTTCCCACGGCAACAGCAAAGGGTAAATCATTATAATATCAGCAGGATAATCCACCTGTGCTCCATAATGATATATTACGTTCACCTGTCTTGATTTACGTATGAACAATTTTTATATTAATACATAGTTGGAAAGTTCTTAGCCGGGGAAAAATAAGGCCAGAAACAATGACGTATATTTTAAGGCTGGGGGTTTTATTCGCGCCCAATTCAAATCTTTTTATGTACGAGTACCTATGACTATAAACATTAATGTCTTGCTTTTTCTATGTATGATCTAAGCAAATGTAGGTATTTATGCGTTGTTTATCATTCATAGTAACAGATAATGAACGCTATTTTACAGTTATGCTATATTTATGCTCTTAAACCTTTGCTTTATCAATATTATTCTTTTCTTCATTGAATTTGTCATTCTCCTTTTCCGTTAAACAAAATAAAGTATAAAAGAGTACGAGCTTACCAAAACTTATTTCTTACTCTTAGTTAAGAGGTAAACCTATCTACAATATAGCCAGTTCAATACAAAATCATTTTAAAAGTAAATTCATTAAATTTAAAATCAAGTGAACAAAGAAAAAGTGTAGTTTCAGATGAACTTAAACCATAATTTAAAAAACGTCTTTATAGATGTTACTCAACATATTTAAAGCAATTCGATTTTATTAGACTAATCAATACCAGATACACATAAAGGTAGACTCGATTTTATAATTAGTTGAATCATAACACAATTTGTGTGTATGTATGTGTGTTCTTTGAATGTGTATGAGAGTGTGTATGTGAGTGTGTATGCCTAAGTAATATTTTTATCTCCGACACTACAGGTTTATGGTGTGAACATACAACGTTTATGTTTTTCTGTCCATCACATGATGGGAATATCGGTACTTAACGGCTAAATTTTAATTCGATACGTAAGAACTTGTTCCGATGCTATATATCAAAAGTTTCATTAGAAAGATTGTAATATTATGTTGATAGTTAATTTTTGTTGATTGTGTTTTTATTTTTGTTTCATTATTAACTTTTTGTAGGGCAATGGATGTCTCGTTTTTGAGGGTAGCAACAGACGATTAAATAAGTACAATTTTAAAGACCTTATCCTTAGCAAACAGGATAAGCTACCAGAGAAAACATCACGCCTTGCTTTCTTCCATTTAGGTGGCCCGTTTCTGCAGTGGAATGTTTATAAGCTGCTATGAAGTAAAAAATAAAAGTAGAGAGTAATAATCTCCTTAACATAAGTTTTGTGTCACGTTTTCAGACTTTTTTGTGTTATAGTCGAATTTTACACGACTCTCAAAAATGAAACAATATACTATGAGGATACTAGGAATTTAAGTTGATCCCACGGATATTTTTCTATCATTTATATTTAACAACTATTAATAAAAAAACCATTTTGTACTCACACAACATCCACGTGAGTACATATTTTTGGAATGTAACGAGCATGGTACGCACAGCAAAACATCAAGCTATAGTTACACTTTCATTTAAAAATATGTCTTATTTCAAGGGCATAAGGTTTACAATTACCTATGTATTGGTTAAGTACAGTCTACACTCACATCGCTTTTTAATTTAAGTAAAATTATTCTGATCACGGCTCTGATTCCTCCGATCCATTTTTGATAAGAGGTAATCTTTAAAAGCTATTTTGTATTTACGTAAGGTATGTTACTTGTTTAATATTCATTTACTTTATTTTTAGACTGTTTTATTTATGTAAATTTATAAACTTTTTTTACGAAGTAATTTTGTAAAGTAAAGAACGTAGCCATCCATACGTTAGCCTGAAACAATATTTATTTTAATTGTATTTTAATATTCAATGTAATTGACTATTTGTTGTTGTGGACGTCAATTGGCTGAAATGATGATGATGATGATTCAATGTAATTTTAACATTTTTTGTAAGGAAGAACTTTTAGTATGTAAATATTTTTATATTTATTTTACTTACCTACTAAATATCGAATATTTATAACGGTTAACCTTTTAGGTCTTTAAATATTACCTAATGACTCCAAAATTATCTTTCATAAATTAAACTATAAACACGATAGTTACACGCACTTAAACTAAAAATATTTCTTTACTATATTTCATCATTATTGTAATTTAAAAGTATACAAAGAAAAGTAGTTAAAGACGTAATTTTATATTAAGTTTACAAAACTTAATTAAACTTTGACATTTAACAACTGACTTAACAACGAATTAAGTTAAAAAACTTTACTTAACTCAATTTTAAAAGAGTTTGTATTCTATAATGTAAAACCTAGAACATAAAATTAAAAAATATTCTTAACAATTTAATATTCGATCATAATTTTTATTCCTCATAATTCTTAGAAACTCGATTCCTGTCGTTGGTTGTTGCAACCTTTTTTCTTTGAAGGTATTAATTATGTCTGTGGGTTTAATGATGAGGTAAATATGCATCTTGTGCACTTATTTATGAAGGCAATCATAATATAATTATGGACGACAAAAAGTTGTTGCATATTATAAAATGATGAGTTCATATTTCCAGTAAGTTTACTTTTAGTAATGTTTGAGGATGCATTTAGTAAAACTTTAGTTAATAAATGTTACATGTTTTGGTGACGGACTAATACTACACTATGCCATGCCGAGGATGTCGTAAGCGTCTGGCTAGCGTGGTATCTGTAAGCTTTGTTTTATTCCGTTATATGGATGGAGAATAAAGACGGCGGGAAGCCAATGTATGAGGGAGGCACAGGACCGCATAAGGTGACAATACTTGGAGGAGGACTATGTCCAGCAGTGGACGTCGATTGGCTGATAAGATGATGATGATGATATGGATGGAGAAAGGTCATATAAATTTAATATGCGGTCTCTATTGTCAACTTTTGCTTCCTTTGGTAAATAATATTAGCAAACTTAGTCACATATTTTTGACACCCATGAGTTATTATTTAAAAAAGCACTTCTTTAGACCACACATATAAGTCGGCAAAGTACATAAGTAACCGAAGTATATTTGTACTACAAATAGGCTCTATTATTTGAAGTACAATCAAGAGCAAAGTCATTGGAATTAAGTGAGAAATAAGTTTAAAGTTTTTTGTTAAGTTTTACTCAATACAGGCTCTCATACTCATAAACCAATCTACGAAATTGTACTGAATAATAATACTCGTAAATTGCCCTACGACCGAACGCTCGACTTATCCACGTGTCGGTACCGTCAGCAACAAAATAAAATGGACTAAAAAGAGAACTACTTACCAGATTTTTATTATTACTTTATAATACTTTTCATCAATATATTATATTTATATTGATGAAAAGTAGTATAAAATTAAGCAAGCGGAATTAAAGTAATTTTACAACAAAAATAAATAGCAGATAAAAATTCAATAACAATTCAAGGGAGTTTTTGGTATCGCGGGCCCCTCAATTACCACTAGGCTAATTAAATTTAATTTTTTAAACACTATAAATTAAAAGGATAGTGAAGTAGGTACCTACTCAGGTTTACTTTACTGGATTAATTTATTAGGTCCGTATTTCAAACTTTTATATTTTGCTGTCGGTACACAATCCTGCGTTCTATAGCTGCGTCTAATAGAAAACGGTGAGTCATCAGAATTTAAACTAATTATGGCTGAGAGTAAAAAATCTCCGTAATGTGGAACTAACTCGTTCGACTGGGCTATTCATCATAAGATACTCACGAGGTTTTAAGTGGTTTTTGCTGAAACTTTTTTCTTGAATTCGAATTGCAATAGAATAATGATGGTTACGTTTTATTTTTGTTTAGAAAACACCTCATAAGAAAGATTTTTTGTTGCCTATATTTTAAGTCATTTACTTTTTGAGCTGAGCGATTTCAGTACGACTTACTTCTCATCATCATAACAGCTCATCAGGCCTCCTCCAGTGACGAAGGGATACTTGTTCTACTGGGCCAAACGGATTGGTATAGGGTTTAATTTCAAGTTTTTCTTCTTTTTATTTCGTAAAGATCATTTATTCGCGGATAGTACCTTAGTCGGTTTTTACGACACCCATGGGATGAGATGCGGTGATGACATATTGTATTCTTACTCCGTCACCATACGGAGACTTCTATTATAGTATATTTATTATATTAGGCCATATTTAACATGGTCAACATGCAACCTGTTGGTCAGATTTCTTTAGGAATAGTAAGTGTTTCGGCTTACATTTAACGAACTGGTCAAAGTATATTTTCTGCTAAGAAGTACTTCCTTATGTTAGTTTTAGGAGAAGCTGCTGCTTGAGATGACGTGGTTTTCCCTATATTGAGATTTTATTTTATACTTGAAATATCTTCCTAATAATGTTTTTTACTGCGCAGGGTGGGGTGACCCCTCACTCGGTGCACCGACGACCTGGTTAGGACGGCAGGAAACCGATGGATGAGGGAGACACAAGACCGCACAGGGTGTAAACGTTTGTAGGAGGCCTATGTCTAGCAGTGGACGTCTATATGTAGATGTGGATCTTCTAAATATGGAAATGTACGTTTTAGTATAATTTTTTATCAAAAAAAGTTCGCATATTGATTATTAAAATTAAATACAATAAATATAATTTCTTTAAAAGAAAACTTGCAAAATTTATGATACAAGTAAAAAGCCGTTATGATAGCCTAATGTAAAAACGATTAGGCAAAAAGGAACAGGATTTTTAATTTATGTACAATCAGTAGCCTCCTAATTGATAATATAGAAATATATTACACAAAATAATGCGATTAAAATGGTTTTGCTATAAATTATATTACTTTATAAAAGGTTATCGAGATAAGAGTCGTTTTATTATTATTATTTAATGATTTTATCTTAAAACATAGCTAGATTAACATAAATATTTTGTTAATTACATAGGTGCCGGGCTATTTTTCTGAGAATACAAGTAACTTATACTTAACTTAGTATACGTATATTGCTTTAAGCTTTTTAATTGTTTTTTTAATCTTGCAGATAACAAAAAAATATAAAATTCTTTATAAATACTCTTGAAAAAGAAATATTTACGTAATGTTTTGGCTTTTTCTGTTCAGATATTAAAGTAATTCCAACCTTTAAAAACTAATTCTGTGAAAAAACACTATTTTCGTAAAAACTGATCGAAATAATTTCTTAAATAAAAAAGCAGTGAACCCACCATTGCTTTTAGTCTTAAAATCGGATTTATTACAACGCATTAGAATCTCCATATTCGATATCGTGGTCTCACGATTAAACTAAAGAAATCGATATTTCGACTGATTTTATTTATTCAATAAGGAAACATCATTAATTCGGTACTAAATTGATATGTTTTGGATTGAAAACATTTAATAGAATATATTTTTAAAAACATACCTACCATCAAATTGGCCTTTTAGAACGTCATGCATAAAAATAATATTGAGTAAGGTTGTATTTCTGTGTTTGTACCAGGTCTAAAATTATGAAATCTACAAAAATATTTTCATTTAAATAATTGCTTAGTAACTGTAAAATTAATTTATTCAAGTAATTTAAATGGAGTAATTGATTTTGATGAAGTGAAGAATTAAAAAAAGTTTAATCAATAAAATGTCACAATAGTTTATGATCATGATTGTGAATGATTTTGTACTTACAAAACCATTATAAAACGAATTTTTTTATATAAAATACTTATTACTAAACTAGGAAGGGCGTAGGGGAATAAAGCTTAGAGTATCAACGAGAATAGCAAAAATACCTTTTTTTTTTAAATTGATCAAGCAGGTCTCATCTTTGTCGGTTAAAAATTAGTTGGACATAGAATATTTTTCTATCATATACATTTTATCGTTCGTTCTCAGAATAATATCTTGTAAAAAACTAGAGCTTATTAAGAATTAAGATTGTTTTTTTTATATATAATCTTTGTAGACATGAAGTTCAAAATCAATAAGAATTGCTGAACTATTACTACCTACATAAGCAAAGACGTAATTTTCGCAAGATACGATTCTCCTTGTAATCCAAGGATTAATAATGTGACATACGTTTACTAGACATAGGAAACTCATTAGCGTTATAGATATTTGTCAAGATAACATTGATTGACATGTACACACAGCAACTAATCAAGCTAGACACTCATGTACCTTAATACCTTGAAATAAGACACAATTTCAAATGAAAATGTTTAACTTGATGTGTTGCTGTGTGTACCATTGCATAACTAGTTTACTTTTCGACAATAATATAGAATGTTCTTTATTATCTTTAAGATACAATTGCGAAAAGAGCTCTAAATAGATGTGCATAAAGTTGATATTGCATTAGTTTTTATTAGTGAATGATGTGCTCTTTATTCTTCAACGACTCGAGTAAGGTTTCCCTTGCTTGAAACATGAAACTTAGTATGAATATATAAGTATACCGATAGTTAACGAGTATAATGTTCATATGAGAGAAACCACAATAAATTTATTTTGACTTATTAAATTAGAAATCTTGATTGTCCAGCACTTTGAGTGCAAAGATAGCGCAGAAGGCTAGTTCACGGCAAAATTAAATGGCAAATGCAGGAAGCAAAAAAAATATGAAAGAAAAATTAGTTAAATCACACTAAACGAACTCGGTATCCTAAGATAGGCTGAGAACATACATGTGCCGGAAGATAGCAATGCGGAAAATTAGAGAAAGATGTGATACACAAAAATAATTAAGGTAATTAGAAATCAGAGATAGTTATGATAGTCTCAGCCCTTTAAGATTCAAAGATAAGATATTATAACACGTGTTGTTTCCATTAGGTAAACATTATTGTAGCCTTTCGTTTCCCTGCCATCAAGAAAGGTAAAAATGTAAGATAGAGTTTAAAAAACTATTCCCAGTATTTATTTAACATTGACGACCTCTATGGCGTAGTGCTTTTAAAACATGACTACTACGCAGAGGTCTCTGGTTCGATTCACGCTCAATGCAAACATTTGTGCGCGTGAACATGATTATTTGCATTGGTCTGAGTATTTCTATGTATAATACTTTGGATTTACAAAAAAAAAGTATATAAGTACTAGTGTTACCCATAACACAAGCAGGTTAAACAGTTCCCGAAGCAAGCTAGTTGCTTTGAGAACAGATAACGCTGTGTAGAGATGTCTGTGAATATTTATTAAACACATCCACCTAATCGATTTAAAAGGTTACAAGTACAAACTATAGTTGAAGGTAATTAATAAAGTTGGTAATTGAGTTATGTGATAAGTATTACATAAGAACACACTACGCTTTATCGTCACTGGACACTTTATGTACTTCTTTTGTTTAAGAAAATGAAAGTACCAATTACGTAACTAGGTTTTCTCATTCAAAATAAAATTTTAAGATCCCTATTTGTTTTATAAAAATAATCTATTTCTCAGTTTACTATGGTACGTATAACATAGAGTAGGTAAGACATTTTTCTAGTAAGTAGACTTTCTTAATAAATAAATAATAAATATTCACGGACATCTCTACACAGCGCCATCTGTTCCCAAAGTAAGCTAGGCTTAACCTGCTTGTGTTATGGGTAACAGGACAACTCCTAGTATGGATTCTATAGTGGCTATTAATACTTATCATGTTTACAGGTGTGTATAAAAAAGGGTATTACGCCTACTCTACCATAGAGGTTATTCCCTATTATAATAACTCTGTACTTAACCTTAAATCGAATACCCAGAATTTAATAAGAGTAGTAAAAAATACTGCTCTCACGGAAATAAAAATGTGTATTAGTATATAAAACATGGACATTTGGTAGCACAGACCAATCAGGCCCAACGCCTGTTCAGTTTTTATAACTCACTATAAAATTACTCGATTCGCTTCGTAAGCCATCGACCCTCACACCTATCTTATGCTTTAATGAGTTATATATTATAGGATTGACGTTCAAAATATTTAAATCCGATTACAAACTCTTTTGTACGGAACCTGTATGTGTGTAAGGACATAAAAATCTTAGACAGCATCTATGAAGTTTTATATCATAAGTTATTATGACCAGTAAATATTATTAATTATTAGAAACGGGGTCATAAATATTGGGTTTATGTATGACGTTTTTTTGTGTGTCTTTTGCGTAATAGTTTTTGTATATATAAGCTCTCTGTTTTTTCTTAAAGTTAACCTTCTGTTATTATCGTGGCCTATACGAAATATTTTAAATCAGCTCGGCTGTCATGTGCTGTCCGTAAGAGCGATATATTATTTGTACGTTATCGTAGAGTACAATCACTAACGTCCACTACTTTAGATATTACTCAACAAATGGCATTCGTTTGTACATTAGCTAGCCGACATTTTTTCATTACAGTTCTATGAGCTTCGCTTTTGAAAGTATAATCACCTTTTACTTATTAATCAAGATATAAATATTTCTTAGAAGCAGAAGCTAGCTACGATCGAGAAACTTTATAAATATTCCATTTCCAAGTAGTCGAGCGGATACGGCTACAGTCGGCTTAACATCTGCAACTTGAGTTACACCGGCTGCCTGTTTTGTGCATACAAATTAGCTTTATAAAACACTACTATCAACCTAATTGAAAATTAAATTGTGCAGCGAAACGCTAACGACTTGCTAAGAAATATTACTTTATGCTAAATTACTTTAAATAGTAATTGATGTATGGTACATACCTGTGATCTCTCAGATGATCCTGTCTTCTGAAGGCCTTGCCGCAAATATCGCAGGAATAGGGTCTCTCATCAGTATGAGTCCGTTCGTGAATCAGGAGGTTGTAAGATTTTGTAAATTGCCTGTTGCAAAATTTACATATAAATTGTTTTTTCGGTCTTGACGCCCGGCCCGGTGCTCGAAGAAGCCGTCTATCTAAATGAGGGTGCATTTGATGAGGTCCTGCTCCCGGTGGAAATAAACCAGCTCCAGGAAACGTGAAAGTGCCAGCAGTGGTCGGAGAAGGTCCCGGTGCCCCAAGAAAAGCGCCTGGAGGTCCGTAAATAGGTGGTTGAGATGATCCATCTGACATCATCCCTTCAATTGACGATGCTCTGTGGTGAGGAATCAGCATGGCAGCTGCTGCTTCACGTAATGCAACTTCTTTTCGTTTTTCGACCATCATTGCCATCAAATCAAAAGAATTTCTTTTAGGAAAATTACCCGATGCTCTATCAGGTGAACTTTTGGCAGGCTCAGTTCTCTCTCTATCAATCATCCGTTCTCTCTCAATCATTTCAGAAGGAATTAAAGCAGGATGCATTTCATTTGGATATATGACAGGATGCATCGTGCGAGTTGGTACTACAGGAACGAAAGCTGACGATTCTCGATGGGATGCATTCAGTAAGGAACCTGTAGTGATTTGGCGGTGAAACGGTAAGGGCGGTGACTCAAAAGTACCGCTAGGGTTTCTACCGCTCGATGAGGGACGCTGTTGAGATCTTTCTGCTGAACTAGCGAGGAACTGATCATGTCTGGACCTCAGAGGCGCGGCTACAGGTGCATCGTTTACTGGGCGAGGTGTTGACGCCCTTGATACGACTGCTCCGCCGTTGTCCGACATCACGATTTGAAGTTCATCTGTAAATAAAAGAAAAATCCTTTAGTTTATTGTAAACTTAAGTAATATCTTTTGTCTGAAGTCGTAGGGTACGATAACATCTTCCTCATTTACATTAGGATCCCAAAAGTGATGAGTATTTAGATTTATGGATCGAGAAACATACCTAATTAAGCAACTCTGCATTTTTTTACACAATTAACATAAAGTCTCACGTATCAAATGTATTGAAATCAGACCAACCTCGTCCATACTTGGGTAACTATAACTTAATTAGTTACTAATCTATTTGTATCTGAATTATTTATTAATTCACTGGCTATAGTGATTTTAGTCACTTTGGTGATATTGTCTTAATTAGATTGCCTTCTCAGAGACACCGAACTTGTGATCATTACAGAAAATTATTTGAACTTATTTGAATATCTAAGTTTGCAGGTGCCACTAGTAAATTAAAACAGTGATGGAAATTACTACATATATTAAGGAATATGTATTGTCATCTATCATAATATGCTTAACCCATTTGCGGCCAAACGGAAACAAGTAAACATTTTTTTTTAATTTATTTAATATTTAGGAATTAACATATATACACCGTGTATTTCAATCGGCATTAAAGAATTAAACCACTTAATGTACCCGATTTTAGGAAATTTTTGGTAATATTTAAAATCAATTTGAACTACTTTAATTTTGAAATCTTAAATTTAAAAAATAATCAAAATTTTTAAAACCATACTGTACATTGCATGAACTAAAGAGCCGCCCCTTTCTTTGTTGTAAAAATGCATTTATTGGGTAGGATTATAGCAGAAGAAATTGAATCAACCAATGTTTTAGAGTCCACGTGGACTTTTGTCCAATCATAATGATCTGCATAGATCGCTAGCGTATCACGTGGTCTCACCCCCCGCGCACCTACTCAAACGCACCGCCGCGGTCGGCGCCCGGCGCGGCCGCCGCCGCAGTCAGCCACAAATTCGCAAGCCGAAGTGCGTGCGTCTAATTAACTTTTTATTACGTATGTCGTGACGTCACAGTTATGATCAGTCATCCTCGCAATACACAACGAAAACCGCCCATACTCGAATGTCGAGTAACTATTTAGATGTGATGAGATTGTATGTTGTTAGCTGGAGATAACCTCAAGCGAAGCTAGAAGACTGTACGCTGATTCCAGCATCATTCCAAAGTTAAAATGCCAAGGCATTATGCTCCCAAGGGTGCCTAGCATACAAGTTATTTTGGCAGCGACACAACGCCAACGGGATATTACCTAGACATCCGCAAGGACGTGGTGAACCAACCACAGTACTCGGCGGCCCTCGAAGAAAACATGTTAGAGTATTTCGAACGACATCCTCGACGAAGTACTAGAACGGCTGCACGGCGGCACTTCGAAGTCAGCCATTCATATTGTGTAAAACGAAATAAAAATAAAAGTGATATCTAAAGTGACGGTCAGTGACCCTAATCAGGATTCGTGAAAATATTAAAAAAGTGCACGCTTGTGTTTAAGTGTTTATAACAAAATGGGAAGCAGTTTTAACAATTATTTCAGTACCAATAGGTAAATAACTAATAATAATTCAGGTATCTTGCGATTGTACGTTTTCCACATTGATCAGCTATTATTTTTGTTCACACTACAAGTAAAGAGGTACCTCACAATGACATATTGTTGTTTAATAATTCCTCTTTATTAGATGTAGTAAATACTACGCTTAAACTAAAATGAAATGAGTAATAAGACTTTACACTCTTGTTTAAATGTTTATAAACTATTATTTACTGTGTCACATGAAATTAAAATAAAGTAACATAAAATTTAACATTTGGTTTAATTTAATTCGTCGCGTACCTATGCAGCTGCTGAGCACAAGGTCGCGGGTTCGAATCCTGCGAGTTGTACGATCCATTAATGTTTGTCTTGACTTTGTCTTCGTTTATTGATACTTGTAAACATCCCCGCGACCCAGGGTACTGTCTTTAATACATTATTTTATAGCAATAGGGTATGAGGTGTCGTAGATATTAAGGAACAGCTGATCGACCCGCGCGCTTGCGACGTATTTCACGTAAGTATCTACGCGCGGTGTGTGTTTCGCAGGTCAGTGCCCGCGCCGAGCTTTTGTACCTACGTTAGTGTAAAGCGTGTTGCATTTTTAAAGTAATAAAGTATTATTTTTAGTATTTTTGAAGTTTTTAAGTCTAATTTAAAACTTTTTTTTGCATAAATGACTTATATACAGTCTACTGATTGCTTGGTTCAAATCTTTAATGTCGACTAAAATACACGGTGTATACGCAAATAAATAAACGCTGATACACGGAAAAACTCGAATGAGTTTGTGCGGTATCTTACAAGTATGTATTTTTTTGTATTAAGTTTGTGTAACAATAAAGATAAATAATAATAAAATAAAAAATGAAAAAATAAAAAAATCAAAAATATTAATTTTTCAGGGTTTTACAGGGGTGTTCCCAAATTGGTACAGTGGTTTCTTATGTATGGTAATTACTAAAACAAAAACAAAGTCTTTCTTTACATTTCCTGCAACCCCAACGATATCTAAGATGGCATACAGTACTTCTTACACGGTTTGAGAGCTTTTCCGGAACATATCCCTTGCCGTCCAACCTAAGCTCTTCAACATTTTGATGATGAAGGACGACCCCACTTTTCTATGAGGCGATGGTTTTAGGCAAAATCTGGTGATACTACGGCGAAACAACAATTGGTTCATTGGCTTTTCTTTACAAATCACTGGCAAACGCCCCAGGCATTTAGGAATCGCCTTGTCAACCATGTATGTGAACTATACCCACCACCACTTCTACCGTGTATGCCAATACTATAAGAAGAAATGGATTGATCGAGTTCATCTAGTCCACCCATGCCTTTTTTGATACGATTTTCGTGTAAAGTTCCTGTAGTACGATAGCCTTACTGACGCAAGTCCCAAAGCAAGTTGACAAAGACTTTGTGGTTTGAAGGGTTTGTGCGTAATTTGTTGAGTAGATTTTTTACAACTCGAGAACCCAATGGCTAAAGAGCCATTGAGTTCTCGAGTTGTAAAAAAGCAAAGGCTAGATGTGGACTTTTCCCACAATATACGTCGAAACTATAGCAGTATCCACTAGAGCTTGCTGCAACCCAATTCTTATATCTTAACCGTACGGGTTTCCAACGAATAAATAGCTTTGCTGTATGACGACCGTAATATTTGATCATTGACTCTTGATTGACTTGGCAGATAATGGCTCGTCAATGCTGCTATCTTCATTGTCAGAAAAAACACCTACAGTATGAACAAATACTTGTCTATGTTCTGGAACGTCGATTCGGAAGAGTAGTTGGTGGCACGTCATCATCGCTTTCTTCTTCATCAGTGAGAACACTGGGATCTGGTGGGATGATGGTTAAATCATACTCCAAGTCATCATCACTATCATCCAATATTCTGTTTACTGCTTTTTGTAAGCCCTTATAGTTATAGAATTTACTATAATAATGTCTACGATGCATAATGAATCCAAAAGAACAGTATTTTTTTATTATACCCCCTTGTAGCCAGTGTTCCCGAATTGGTACACTTATGTTTGCATCCCTATATTTTTATATTAGGAGTAAAAACCTGTGATAAAATGACATGGAGTTGTAGGTTATGTACTTATTTCATGAAAATAATATCAACTTTTTCAATTTTCTCGGTCTACATTACACAATAGCACCAAAATTTAGCTTACCTGAACTGTCCTCCAAATGATTAAATTCAACAGCTTCAAAAATAATAATATTTCGACAACTTCTTGTAATTTGAAACTATAACGTAATTAACACACTGTTAACACCTACTTAATGTAACAATATGACAATTTTTGTCAAAAGGTTTTTTATATACCCTCATTTAATAATTGTTCCCAAATTGGCACAGTGGTAATAAATGGGTTAATTTAAAAGCGTTATAAAAATATGAATGGCTTAATACTGACAAAATATTAAAATAAGAAAAAACTTTTAAAAGTCTTTTTAGCAAAGTTCGTTTACATTAAGATTGATGTAGATGGTTGTAATTCTTAAAATGAAAGTATCTAGGAATATATTTAAATATAAATATAATATGTTTTCTTCTATATTATCATAATTGAGAAATAAATTATAATTAGGAATTCGTAAAAAGTACCGACGTAGTTAAAGGTGGCAGAATAAAAATAAAGGAAATATGTGGGGGCCTTAGAGACAAAGATGTTTGTTTCCAGTGAAACCGGTTGCACAGTACTTCGGGTAGAAACTTTGGTGACCTGTATGTACATTGTAACATGACACTACTTACGCACAGTTCTGATCTTTAGGCTTCACATATTCGTACAGAGAATGGAATGTAAGAGTCCTATCAATATTATAAATGCGAAAGTATCTTTTTATGTTTGTTACTTTTTCACGTAAAAACTGCTAAGTGAATGTTTAACGAAACTTTACAATTATACCTTATACTTCAAAATAACACATAAGCTACAATTTATAAAAATATTTTGTGATTTTTTTAACTAAGTAAGCAGGCAAAGTTTCGGGCATTAATAAATCAATTTTAGTATTCAAAAGTGCCAAATCTTTCTTTTTCCAATTTCTAGGTGGCAAAATTCTAAAAGAATTTATCTAATAAACTTATATTCGTGTGGTATTAATATGATATCTTACAAAACGTTTTGTTCTTTATTTCGAGTTTCTCGTTAGTCTCATGCATCATTCATTAATTTATAAGTTTTGTATAAGATGTAAGCTTCTGGTAATATCAGAAAATGCTAATGAGTATCTGATTTGGTCATGGTGCCGGCATTAGTGTCAATGGTTGATTTATTTAAGACAGCGTTTTGATTTGATTTGACTATAAATTTTAGTAATTTTCTTTTAAATTTATTGTTATTGTTTTTGAAGTTCTCATAGCAATCTCCGGCCATGTTTCTTGGGCTTAATTAAACATGTTTTTAGTGTAAATATTTTTGTCATGTTGTTGTTACAAGTTTATTCGCTTTCATATTATTATCTGGTGTTATTATCAAGTTTCAAAAGTTCTTTTATATCATTTTATCATAATTCTAACCTTACATTGTTCGTAGTTTCATCTCCAAAATGTGTTTTATTAACTTTTACTTCTATGTTATCGTCTATTAGCGTATGTCTGTCAACTTTATTGAACTGTTAGTATAGTTCTCGCCATGCTGTAGTTCTAATAAATTCTCAAAGGTTGCTATTCAAAGATTTACGATTGTCGACTATTTCTATTTGAGATGAGCAACATGTTTGACAATAAAACTTTGAGACGTTGCGTGTGTTTTTATAAAGTTTCCGGTGCCTGTATGTTTTATAATCGTGTATTTAAGTAGTTGCACTTTATGTTTTGTTATTGTTTCTTTTATTAATGTTAAGCGAGAAAGAACTCATAAAAACCTTATTCTCGAATAAAATACTTGTCTATATTGTATAAAAATGCTTCTGATATTGAACCTGTATTAAAGTACCGTTTCTGTAAAAGGTAGAAATAATAGAATGTAGTTACTGCGCGATGAACCCTAAAAAAAACTATCTATAGTGTTATAGTTTACGTGTCAAGATATATAAAAATAAACCAAGTAATAACATATTATAATAAAAAAACCGACGCCGTCATTTTATAACAACTAAAAAAGATAAATCTCAAATTCAATTTCTTGAAGCGAGATCGAAAAGGTGTACCGAGCC
The DNA here is from genome assembly GCA_905475405.1 of Schrankia costaestrigalis. Taxonomy (NCBI): domain Eukaryota; kingdom Metazoa; phylum Arthropoda; class Insecta; order Lepidoptera; family Erebidae; genus Schrankia; species Schrankia costaestrigalis. The sequence continues at coordinate 6,636,330 of FR997843.1, read as the reverse complement.
CGCATTTCACTGCACGCTGTCCGGTCTACCGTAAAAGCCTCTGATTTTATTTCTCTCCCGCTCACACTTTGTCGTCAATATATTACGTCTCTCTCGCACTTATGTGCGTTGATCGAATTTCTACCATCTTACTTGCACTGGAGCAGTAAAACTACTTTTATCTCTTTTTGAGTTCGAGAATTTAGAGATATGAATATTTATGTGGACACAGTGCAGTTAGTAATGGTCTCTGGGATGTAATACCGGTCATTTCAATAACATAAAGCTTTTAAAAGGAATATTTAAAAGGGATCTCCTTGAATATTTAAATCTTCTCGCATAGAGAAGAAGTGTTTACTACACTGTATAATGTATATTTTGTCCCATATCGTCCTATCTTTATGCTTTGTAATGCTATATACCTGTTTTTCTTTGATTCTTGTATAAAATTTCGTTGTAATTTATTTTTAATTCAAGTTTATTTAATAGAAAATGGTAATAATTTAGGAACAATTAAAAATTAAGTAATTGATTTAAATAAAATAGAAGTAACTAAAGGGAAAAATTTACTATTTTTAAAAGGTATTTAAAATAACGATTTAAAATGCCTTTGTTTAACTTTCATGGATTGATTTGTGTTATAAAACTATTATCTAAACTTTCTAGTAGCGGATATCAAACAACTAAATTACAATAACTAGGTACTATGGAAGTTTTAATTTAGTTTACAGGCTTTGTCGCTATATGGAAGTTACTTTTCTTTAGTTTCTCTTCCATCAATACTGAAGGCTACCTTACTAAAGATAAGCTAAAATATGTCATCATAACAGCCGATTAATGTCCCACTGCAGGGACGGGCCTCCTCCCGTGACGGAGGGATACTTGGCCTACTAATGCCACGCTGGCCAGACAGATTGGTATAGTGTTTAATTTCAAGTTTTTCTTCTTTTTATTTCGTAAAGATATGTTATCACGGATAGTCCATTAGTCGGTTTTTACGACACCCATGGGATGAGATGGTCCTTACTCTGTTACGTCACCACAGGAAGATCCGTCACCACACGGAGATGAAAATAAGTAAATATCTATTAGTTATATAATTATCATGTATTTACATTGCAGTTTATGCTATTTAAGTACCCAACATGGTATTTACATGTATTGAAAGACTTTTATGAGAATCAGCTACTTAACACACTAACATTGTAGCAACTTGTACAGTACAGACATTAATACTACCTACAAGCATAAAATATTTTGTATGCAGTCGTAAAATACTGAAGGTGGAAATGCTTGGACATGCGTATACTTTGTCCGGCTTATAGTAAAACTTTCCTTTAGGTTTTTCTATGTAAACATACTTTAAAGCCCGATTTACACATCGACAAGTACAGTAGCGAGTTAAGTAGTAAGTTGTTGATTAAGTTGATTTAAATAGATCTCCATCCTATTTTTTGGCGAGTTAAGTTGGCGAGACGCGAGAGAGGGGGCTACTTCGTACTTAACTCGCCAAAAAATAGGATGTAGATCTATTTAAATTAAGTTAATCAACAACTTACTACTTACTTAACTCGCTACTGTATTTGTCAATGTGTAAATCGGGCATAATGTAGTAATGTCAGTTAACCTCTCGTCTGGCAAGTAAAATAAAACAGGGTGACTCTACTACTCATAAAACTATAGTGAGTTTTTAATCTTCCCAAGAGTTTTAAGAAGTTTAGCTGCAGGACGATACTAGCTTTATGACGATCTCTGTGGCGTAGTGGTTATGAGAGATCTCGGGTTCGAATCCCGCTCAATGCAAATCTTTGTGTGCATAAACATGATTGCTTGCATTGGTCTGGGTGTTTCTATGTATAATATTGTATGTATTTACAAAAAAAAGTATTTATATCCGTTGTCTAGTACCCATAGTACAAGCTTGCACTCTGCTTAGTTTGGGACTAGATGGCGTTGTGTGAATGAAATAGGATTATTTATATATTTACTTTATTTGCCATCAGGCGCCTGCTAGATTGTCTAAGCTAAGATTACTAAAAAACATAACCAGTAATTAATAATTGTAGTATCATCTACGGTTTTATTCACATTGTTAGTTTTTTTTTTATATAAAATTACTGATCCGTTATGATTGAGTAACAATACTTGTGGGAACACGTCAAAATGGCTAACAGTTTAACTTTAAATAGTTTTCTTTGGGTTTTTTTTCTAGTACGTTTACTGCAAAGGAAAAGATTTGAAAACTGCTTGGTCCTTTTTTTAGCCTTTACATAATTAGGATGGTGAAGTGGAAATTTATTCCCACTAATGAAGTACAACTCATTATACGAATTTCTATTAGCAAATCTTGTCAGCAGAAATTTTACTCTTTTTTTGGGTTAAGACTCAGCACGAATCGACAAATATACGTCACATAAAGGAAAATTAGCCTTCTCTAACCTCACTTGGCTGACGGAATCGTGAACGATTTACCATATAATTTTACTATCGTGTGGTGACGGAGTAAGAATACAATATGTTACCACCCCATCTCATCCCATGGGTGTCGTAAAAATCGACCAAGGGACTATCCGTGAATATTATCTTTACGAAATAAAAAGAAGGATGACTTGAAATTACACCCCATACCAATTCGTCTGGTCAGCGTGGTATTAGTAAGCCAAGTATTCCTCCATCACGGGAGGAGGCCCGTCCTTGCAGTGGGACATTAATGGGCTGTTATGATGATATGCTATCGTAGAGATAATTTCTACGTCCTTCCTCTATTGCGACTTGTACTTGGCTCTCCTATGGGATGAGATGGAATCGTGACACCAGGTTTTATGATCCCTGACAAGCCGATTTTTTTTTTTTTTTAGGTGTAAATGTAACAAAGTTGTTACCGATTTCAAGCTTCCACAAAATACGAACAGCGAAACCATTCAAGTGTGAAGTACTGTGAGAATTTCGTATGTCGAACATCAGAAAGTGGTCTACTTTCGTACTTCAAAACATTTTGTACTGACCGAATAAGAGTAGATAATACGATGAATTGATGCGAGCAATGATACAAAAAGCTATTTTCAAAAAGAATTTGGTTTGGTGTACTATTTAAGAGACTATACGTGCAGGAGTGTGACTCTTCCCAGCAGTGATTTGACAGTCAAAGACTCATATATTTTAGTCAACTTCCATACAAAAAAATAAAGCCCTGTGTCGTCGCAGGGACCTTTACAGACTTTCCACTGATCAAGTGCAGCCAGATTCAATACAATTATTAGTATATCGTACAAATATTCAATAATGATGATTTATTCCAAAGTCGCTTGTTATTTGAGTCCTAGTACTATTTATTCTAAAATATGAATAATATTTTACCTATTGATAATTATCATAGCAGTCTTAATTCTATACACGCTAAACAACCAGTTCCTTAGTAAATTTCGTACTTTAAGAACCTTACAATTCTTCGAAAGGTAAAAATCTAAGCAAAGTATTTTATAATACGTACTTGTGAAACTACTACCACGCCTACAAACGCTTTAACTTATTTATACTCTGTTGAAATACGTGCCAGCTGTATTCTTATACCAATGAAATTGTTATTAAGTAACATTTTAGATACCTAGATATCTAAAATGGCCGTTTAAATATGACAGCTTTCTTGAATTAACTATAAGTAAATTATATTTTTTTTTTCAATTATGAAAAACTTACTTCAACTAAAAACTTGAATATACTTTTTAATAATACATTTACGCAATTTAGTTTATATTGACTTTTTTACAGAAATTTCATATTTTATTAATGAAACAAAATTAAATTACTAAATCTATTTTGACATTTTTCATTTTTTTTTAGTTATTTTCAAATCGGTTTATAATAATTAAAGGAGTTAAAGTAAAAAACAATTTACAAAAAGCTGACTAAGTAAGAACATTTTTCTTTTAGAATACCAATGACTAAATTTCATTAGTCCCATTTTGACAATGGGACTACGGTTAACTGTTATTTCTGTCGTCCCATCGATGGGTCGACCAATGGGTGCGGAAAACAACCGAAACTTATTAACAGAATTTTAGTACAGTCACGAGCAATAATATGTACACATTTTCACATTTTGTAAAACATTTATCTAAAGTTCTGCTAATCCAAAATTGAATATTCGAAGATTAGTTCAAAACTGTACGAAACCTCTTCGAAATTATGAAATAATTTTATTATTCTAATGTCTAGATAAACGTGCAGATGGTTTAGAAAATTTGACAATGTGTACATATTATTGCTCGTGACTGTACCCACTGGTACTTAGTCGACGTGTCATAGTAAGATTTCTAATTTACTAAACGGACGCTTACGAAACGTTGTTAAAATTTATGGAGCGACAAAAGCACCTAATAATTAGACTGTTTTTTTTTACTTTTAAATAGTAATTCACACTGAATATTTCATTAGGATCTCTATATTATTCAACTAGATAAAATCATTAGCATTATGAATATTCATTGGTTTTTAGTTTAACTGATGAGAAAAATTTAACTGAATTCGTTAAATATTTTAATTATGTATTTAAGATTTTAGTTTCATTAAGTTTTTAGTAAAATCTCCTTTCTCCATTAAGCTGTTAAAGATTTTAGTTAACATACTGTGTTTACTTTTTAATAAAGTGCCATGACCGAGTGATTTCCGGTCGTTCGTGTAGCCGTCTCGGGTACATTTTTGTTCCAACAAAGCTAGTTAGAGGTTGAAATTAATATGTGTTAGATTTTTTGACATGTTTCATGGTTTATCAGATATTCAATCACCCTATGTCCCTAGCGGGTTATGCCGAGACTTTTACCGGCTAAAAACCACCATACCTACTGCCTGGTTGCCTGATGGGCTACTAAGCGAATCGGAACGTCTTCCCTAGACTGGGGTCCGGGGAAGCGTTTCAAGTCATCCAATGGTATGGGATTACTTATATATAAGGACGTAAGGGGTTAAGACATTGAGCAAAACATGTTGCCAACGTTTGAGAAAGCTCACTTTTATCGATAATAGAGTTTGTTTGAAAAATAAGAAAAAAAAGATCCTTTAAATTTGGCACTAGTCCTATTTACAAAGACAACGGTTATCTAAACCAATATTATAAAGAGGTAAAGTTTGTGTGTTTGTGACGTTGTAGGGGGTAATCTCTGGATCTAATGAACCGATATTATAATTCTTTCTGTATTGAATAGTCCATTTATCGGAGAGTGTCAAAGGCTATAATATATTTAGTATCACGCTATGACTAATAGGAGTGGAGCAGTAATGAAATATGTTTAAAAAACGGACGCTTTTTTTTCGCCGCCCAACGAAGTGGTCACGGGTCAGCTAGTTCTCTATATTTTTACAGCTCTTAAAGCGGCAGTAATCTTCAGCAATTGAGAACTAGGTTCATTATCGTTTAGCTCATAAGCAAACAGAAAGTCTGATTTAAAAGTCTTTCCCTTAAAAAAAGACTTTAAATTAGTTCTTTATTATTTTCTTGCCTCGACTGAAAACTCACTACTCAAATTATGATTGTAAAGTAAGATAGGGTATTTTCCCTGCTTCACAATGATTGCTTTATAGGTGATAGAAGTCTTTATAAAGGTAAAATAAAAAATGCGGTTCAATTAAAAGACACCAAAAGATATATTATTTAACCAATCACAATGATAAAGTGTTATAAATAATAATCTGATAATTATATCTGTTTGAAGATTGCCGACTGTAATTGCGTTTGATTTTTTTCTGAGAATTTGAGACAGTATTTAGGTAATATACATACGACTATTATGTAAATTTACAAAGGACATTTATTATCCGTGTGGTGACGGAGTAAGAATACAATATGTCACCACCCCATCTCATCCCGTGGGTGTCGTAAAAACCGACTAAAGGAATAACCGTAACTACTATCTTTACGAAATAAAAAGAAGGAAAAATTGAAATTAAACCCTATACCAATCCGTCTGGCCAGCGTGGTATTAATAGGCCAAGTAACCCTCCGTCACGGGAGAAGGTCCGTCCTTGCAGTGGGACATTAATGGGCTGTTATAATGACAAAGGACATACATGTTTAATTAAGGCGACGTTTCTCGCTAACAGTAATAGCGATAATGCTGTGTCGATCAAAGAAGTTTGGAAAAATAAACCATAGTAAATTCTTGTTTAAAACGTGGTTTGTTTCTGGGTTCATCTTCATTCGTACAATCTTTAAAGACATAAGTACGTCATACATGATACGCCGTGGACAAACAGCCACGACTGAGGAAATGACCATACTGTAATTCATACAATAAGTATATTATATCATTATATCCTACTAATATTATAAATGCGAAAGTTTGTGAGGATGGATGGATGTTTGTTACTCTTTCACGCAAAAACTACTAAACGAAATTTGAAATAAAGGTAGTTTAGGGTGTAGAATAACATTTAGGCTACCTGTACCACGCGGGTAAAGCCGCGTGCATCAGCTAGTTGATAGTACAGTCACGAGCAATAATATGTACACATTTTCGCATTTTGTAAACCAGTTATCTAAAGTTCTGCCAATCCAAAATTGAAAATTCGAAGATTAATTCAAAACTGTACGGAACCTCTTCTAAATTACGAATTCATTTTGATATTGTAATGTCTAGATAAACGTGCAGATAGTTTAGAAAATTTGAAAATGTGTACATATTATTGCTCGTGACTGTACATCATAAGTTTAAGATTACGTATGTCGTAAATCTGATTTAGTCTTTTATGTTAAAGTGACTTACTCCAATGACTAACCCTATGGTACATTTGGCTGTATAGTAGGATTATGTGTCGATTCAGCACATTTAGATGAGAAACCAACACGAACACATTCATTTAATCACGCCATTAGATGCAGCCAAAGATGTTATCTCATCTGCAAGCTAAATGAAATAGAACGTCTTGCAAAACATAGTTTGTTGTATGAGTACTGACAGATATTTCATAATATAACACTTAAACAAAGGCGATGTTAAACAATCACGTTTATTTGTTGACCCGCAAACACTAGCCAATCAGTGAATGCTTTATTCATATTAGCAACTGATTTTCGATTGTATAATATTATACATTGTAGTGTCGAAAATGAGTTGATTTGTTTTTGAGTTTACTAAAGCTTTAGTAGCAGAGAGATCTAGATATACACCCCTTACTCATAAACGCCTCTTAAATTTTAGTTCATTGATTAGCTGAAATTCATACGATTTTACTTACAAAAATCTCGCTAAACAGTGATTAAGCTAATCCCAAGTGTAATGTTTGCTTGTGAGGTATATTATTTTCGCTTTAAAAAGTAACAGAATCAAATAATTTTGATACTTTCTAAACATCATAAAATAAAGTGTAAAATTCTTTCGAATGATAACTATAAAGTTGTAACACAATAAGCCACTTAGTGTCAAAATGATTGATAATATTGCCAATTCTATGTCCAGTTATGTCCGAAGCTAACTTCTATCAACAAAAGATAATAGTCAATCAAGTAGATATTTCCCTGTCACGATTTTATTGCTACAAAATACAGTACGACTGTATTTTTTTTATGTTCAGAGGTCTCTGGTACGATTCCTGTTTTATGCAAATTTTTGTGTGCATGAAAATGAATATTTCTATTACACTACTTTATAGATACTTACCCCTTACTCATAAACGCCTCTTAAATTTAATCACTGTTTAGCAAGATTTTTCAAAGAAAATTGAAAGAATTGTATGCTAATCAATTGACTAAAATTTAAGAGGCGTTTATGAGTAAGGGGGTAAAATTAAATGTTCAATATTATTATTCCCACCTTACACATTCACACAACGCTGTCTAGTCCCAAACTAAGCAGAACTTGTACTATGGGGTACTAGATTCACTCTTATTTTGTAACTCAAATAACCTACTTAGTTTTGTCTCTGCACCACCCCAGGATGCCTCAGGCATCATGTTCGTCTGAATGTGTTAATTTTATTAAAGTTTTAAATTTAAAAAAAAACTGATAAGCAAACTTAAATTTATTTGGAAAATTATCTGTATGATATCATACATAGAAAACACCTAAACCAATGCAAACATTCAAGTACACGCACAAAAAAAAATACATTGAACGGGAACCAAACCCCAAACCCTCTAAATATCAGTAAAGAACTCTAACCACACCACATCAATAATAAAACTTTATTAGTATTACACCGCGGCATCCATTTTGGGTGTATTCAAGTACCCGATAACTATCGTAGTATGATTAGATAGCACGTTATCACTTTGATGGTGAAGATTAACTACTATTTGTAGAACAATTAAAACCTTCCGACGTTTCTACTGTGTTACTAATGCTGGAATATATCCTTGTAATTGTTAGTTTTGAGTTATAAACATAATTAATATATATTATAGTTGTTAAACATAATAATTAACATAGTAAATGTCATTCGTTTTTACAAAGGAAGATATTGGAAGTACTGTAAGCAAAGTATGGTCATAACATAACTACCATGGGATGAGATGGGGTGGTGACATTGTATTCTTTCTCCGTCACCACACGGAGACTCGTAATAAACAAAAAAAAATCCTGTAAAGAAAACTCTTATTACTAGAATTATATTATTACTAGAATACTCATCCCTAAAATACGTCATGGAAAGCACGAAAAAAACTTTTTTACCTTTTACTTGAAGAACATAACCCAAGTATTTACAAATAACAACCTGAGGTATTACAGACAAGTATTAAGGCAACGTTATCCGACATGGACCGCAACGCGTTAGAGAGAGATGGTCTTATGTAATCTGTCGTATGTGTGAGACAAGCAATACAAAGCGCGTGTGGAGGAGAACACGCGTCGTAAAGAAAAGGAGATCTGTTAAGTTACGAATAAAAACTCCTTGGTATAACTTCGCCTTATGCCCGATTTACACATCGACAAGTACAGTAGCGAGTTAAGTAGTAAGTTGCTGATTAAGTTGATTTAAATAGATCTCCATCCTATTTTTTGGCAAGTTAAGTTGGCGAGACGCGAGAGAGAGGGCTACTTCGTACTTAACTCGTCAAAAAATAGGATAGAGATCTATTTAAATCAACTTAATAATATAAAACAGAAAGGCATACCTACCTAGTACTATAATATATTGGCAAAATCTTGGTATAAAAAGAGATCTTATGCCCGATTTACACATCGACAAGTACAGTAGCGAGTTAAGTAGTATTTTAAGATTAAGTTGATTTAAATAGAGTTCCATCCTATTTTTTGGCGAGTTAAGTACGAAGTAGCCCCCTCTCTCGTGTCTCGCCAACTTAACTTGCCAAAAAATAGGATGGAACTCTATTTAAATCAACATTCTATGTAAATCGGGCATTATGCCCGATTTACACATCGACAAGTACAGTGGCGAGTCAAGTAGTAAGTTGTTAATAATGTTGATTTAAATAGATCTGCATCCTATTTTTTGGTGAGTTAAGTTGGCAAGATGCGAGAGAGGGGGCTACTTCGTACTTAACTCGCCAAAAAATAGGATGGAGATCTATTTAAATCAACTTAATCAACAACTTACTACTTAACTCGCTACTGTACTTGTCGATGTGTAAATCGGGCTTTAAGTCAGAAAAAGGGATCAGAATTCAAAAATAAAGAGGAAATAATGAAGTAGTGACAATAATATCCAAATACCAATGAATTTTTTTTATTAAATAATCTGTACTTAATTAGAAAACAATAAAAAGTTTTATGTAAAATCCTGTTAGTAGTAGTCTGTCTAACCAAGCCGTGATAACTTGTTCAAGTTTTTCTCAGTCAGTAGGAAGTGTCCCTGCAGTGGGACATTAAAAAAACTGCTATGAATCTGTCAGTAGAGAACTTCATGTTTTCTGACAATTACTTAGTCTTAATTTTAGTGTTTTATAGTTTTAAAAGTAAACGTGTAGTGCAAGATTTCCTTATTGACAATGTAATGTTGTTAAACATTATTTTTAAACGTGATAGTCACGTGTAACAGACAATAAGTGTTAATATCCATGCGGTTAAGAACTAGGCATGTCACCACTGACACTCATAATGTGATTCCAAAATCTCTTAAAACTCAACTACACTTACTACGTTACTGTTTGAATATCAAGAAGAAAAAAACAATGAAGCAAATCACTAAACCCGAAACCAACCCGTTTAGTTCGCATGAAACTTCCCTCTACATTTATTATTATAAGGAAGGCCCAGCAGTGGGACCTAAAAAGCTGCTTTCATCATAACAGCCCATTAATGTCCCACTGCAGGGATGGGCCTGCTCCCGTGACGGAGGGATACTTGGCCTACTAATACCACGCTGGCCAGACGGATTAGTACAGAGTTTAATTTCAAAATTTCCTTCTTTTTATTGCGTAAAAAAAATATTCACCGACAGTCCCTTAGTCGGTTTTTACGGCACCCATGGGATGAGATGGGGTGGTGACATAATTGTATTCTTACTCCATCACCACACTTCACAAAAGCTTATTTAAAACTATAAAATTTGTAAAATTTAAGTAGATTATGCCGCAAATCAAATCATTTTCAAGGTTCTACGAGTATCTTCACTCGCCAATATGTAATTAGTTTTTATGGCGATTTTTATTATGTTACCATTGATTGGATGTTGTAAAATTTTGCTATTATGACCATAGGTGGTGATCAGAAATGTGCCTTTTAATTGAATAGATAATCTATACTTCTATACTAAAATTATAAAGAGGTAAAGTTTGTGTGTTTGTGACGTTGTAGGGGGTAATCTCTGGATCTACTGAACCGATTTTAATAATTATTTCTGTGTTGAATAGTCCATTTAACGGGAAGTGTCATTGGATATATAATATCACGCTATAACTAATAGGATTAGAGCAGTAATGAAATGTTAAAAAAAGGACGTGTTTTATTCGCCGCACAACAAAGTGGGCACGGTTCAGCTATTGTATAACAAAGAGGTATTCTATTAACGTGTGTAAACTCGTGTTTAGTAGGGACAGACATACAGGTTATGGCTACTAAGGCACGCTACTAAACCGGGTTAGTTCACCAACAACCCTTTTCTAATGGGTACTGCATAGATAGTGTATCTGCCTTACATGTCTAAATCCATGGATCAAGGTATTCTAAGCAAAACCAAACACTAATTCCACATCCATACTGTCAATGTAAACACTTAAGAATAAGAGATACAGTAAATACTTAAGCTAAATCAAGCACAGTAGCATTACAGTATTTAGTAAACAATATAGTAAAATAGAACAATAGAAGCAAACCACATTACCGTTAAGTTCCCAGAATTGTTATAATTTAAATAACATTAAAACACATAGGGCACGCGATAAAACAGGTAGCGAAGCACCCTGCCTACCCAATTTATACCACATCCGCCGTATTAAATTACTCTTATAGTAAAAAATACTTACAAGGCAAGTTGGGCGATTAATCGTCCGATCTGTCGCCCACCAACCCTCAAGTAGTCAGGTAGTTAACCCACAAAGTTTACAAACTGGTCTCCGCATGTGTACAATGGTTGTCCATTGCAATTTTTTGTCACATTTCACAGTACAACCGCAGTAGGTGGCGTCGAAACAGGTGAATAGGAGATTAGTGGAAGCGAACACAACAATAGACGCACTGTACAGGCCATAAAACAGTTAATAGAGACTGTGAACGAAAAAGTTATTGCCGTAACTAAACTGTCACCTTTCTTCACTGTATGTTCAACACTGTATAATTATGCACTTTTAGTTTGTTCACTGTAATCCGTTGATAGTTGGGGATTGTGGTACTAAGTTTTTTTTTTTAATTTCGTTGAGGTAGGCGCAGGCTGCGTGTGCGCAGATGGCGCGCGACTGGAGGGAGTAGAGCGCGCTTACTACCGACAGCAGAGGCAGTAGCGCTCCTGTAGCGTCGCCCCCGCGCCTCTCCCCGCCTCATACCCCTTTGAGACCCGACAAAGCCTCCATACTGTTTTTACTTTAGAAGCGATAAAAAAGGGAAGGATATCGCTAGATTGTTTATTTTTCGTGTTAGTAGCATATAAGTCGTGTAAATTAACACCGTCCTCGGACGTTATATCGTGCTTCATACATTTCGTCTAGTGTCGCTAATTGATAAAGTATTCTTTCTTATTATTTTTCATTCATATGGTTTCTTAAATTTTACCAAGTTAATTATATTATTTTCCTCCCTTGTGAAACCTTCTGGTTTTTATTGTAACGGCTTCGATTAAAGGGAGCTCTGAAAACTATTATTGTATCTATATCTATGAATTGAACAAAAGATATATAAAGAAAGATATATCTATTTAATAAGCTTTATTAAATTTATACATAGACCATAAGTGAGAATTAGCCTGGACGACAGGGCGACAGGATGAGCATAGGCTTAGCTAACATCTGTAAACGATGGTTACCAGGTTACCATCATCACTTGGTCGCCAGTTACAATCAGATAGGCCACTTGGTTTGATAGTCTGCCATTAAAACTAATCATAATCCTCACACATTCATACATCCTTGTCCCAGTTGTATGAATGTGTGTAATAAAAACACCACAATATAGTTTATTTAACTTTATTACAACGAAATCTATTCATACAATCACATATATTATTAAAAAATCTGATCAATACTAATTAAAAATTTATTTTCATTTTATTAAATAAATAATAATAATATAATAAATTTATTATAAATATCATGTAGGTACCTAACATAAAACTATTACTATAGGACAACAACATTCACAATATAATATTTGGCATTTTACTTTGGCAAATAAAATAATAAACATTTATCTTTTATTAATGAATAATAATAAGATGTATCTTTATTTATCTGAACCACTTATTTATTGAACACATTACAATAACTATTACATAGGTATATATTTTTTTAATATTGTTAATAAATCTATAAATTACTAATAAACGATAAAACTATTATTTTTTTAAACAACGTGCGTTTATAAACTTGCAATAAATTAAACAATTTTTTTATACATTTCTAATGTAAACATTTACTATAATTTATATCTACACTATAAGCATTTAACCGACTGTTTTATATTCAAGTCTTTTTTTTTTATTTATATAATTATATTGAGCTTTTACTGATTATTTATATACAATTTCATCAATATGGATTTAATTTCACCCTATTATTTATCATTTTAATGCACGATTTAAGTCACCTAGTATGGACCACATTCTAAAGGGGATTATAATATTATGTTAATCGATTTAATCATTAATTATTACTATAATTTATAATAAATACAATATTATGAATTAAAGTGATTTACAATTCTGTAACCCCGATTAAGAAATATATATTTACAATAATAATTAGTCAAAATGAAATTAGTGTCTAAAACAAAAAAAGCCCCTATTATTATTTTATAAAAAAAATGATCAAAAAATCACAACACCATGATAATAATCACCATTCATTTTAGGGTTACAGAAGAATTAATAAATTATTTTTATCAAACAGATTGTGCTTTATAGGTTACATCTAACTATGGCTTTAATCACTAATAAATTGGCACATCAATATGATACCTACTATTTATTTACCTACTGTATCTATGTTCCACACCTATATAATAAATGCCCATGTAAGTATTAATAGGAATATTATTTCATCTTAATATACCGCAATATTACATTTCATCATCATTATTTTTATCAATACGATGTCAGTCATAATCCTAAGTTCAATAACTCGTATTATTCGCATTGGTTCATTGAAATTTTACCTTTTTTATTAATCTGTTATTCAAGATGAATAAATTGTCTCCAAGATAGTATAGTTTGTATACAGATAAAAGTATACTGTATTAGGAATACTTTTAATGAAATTATTTATTTTTATTCCATTTAGTCTCATATTCTTCAGTCGTAATAATCAGGTGTATAAAAACACATTTTTATATAATGATTTTAGTGATTAACATCTTTGATATATTTTAATTATTATACACATATTTTATCTATTTTAGAATTACATAGATTAAAGCTATGCTTTTTTTTAATGTAACTTGTTATTTTCGATGCGTCGTTGCCGTGTGTTCTTATGTATAAATACGTTATTTAATGCAATAAAATCTATAATAAATTAAATAATATAATACATTTTAATATAATTTAACATTGGTATCAAATTCTGTGAGTGGATTCATGGTTTAATAGGACGGGACACAATATATCGTTTCTATATTTCATACCGTTTAGTTATTCAATAGATTTATTAAAGTAAAATGGATAAGACGAGCACTTAATGTATGCCAGTGAACTCGTAGCGTGTTCAATTCATTTCTCATAGTACCATCTTATACGCTTGCCGTGTCCGAGCAAAATTCGAAAATTGCCATGTGAAATCTAACAATTAAATTATGGAAGGCGCTAAGTTTTAATGACGTTTTAGGATAGGTGTTGTTTCCAATACCATTCATAGAAAAGTATTAAGACTGTTAAAATTTATAGACGCTATTATTTTTATTCGTCTATCGCGAAAGTCCACGCGGTTAGATTCCCAGGTTTATTGGTGTCTAAAGATTTTGTAGAAATCATTTACAACGTCACGCAATGTACTAGGAAAATGAATTTTGCGAAATAACCGCTTCTATATTATGTCAAAGTAGCGAAGTAGTGTGAGATTTTAGTGTGAAATATGGCGTCCTGTGTTTTTTGCACGCTTTGCAAGTTATGTTGGTTAACGTTAAGTAGTCAAAGTATTACTGCTAGGTAATGAATGGGTTACTCTAGGTGATTACTGTATACCTTTAGCCTTGAAGTGGCGCACTTTGCTTTACGACTGGTCACCATCATTACTTAAATTCTACCTCAACGCCTTCCAATTGACTCTTCCTGATCAAAGCAATCTTGTAAGATGGGGAAAAGCCACGGACAAAAAATGCACAGAATGTGGCAAAGAAATTGGTACGGCTAGACACTTATTGGTAGGCTGCAAAGTGCTTTTGGATAGGGGTCATTACTCGCAACGTCACGACAGAGTACTAGGGATTATACGCGAGGCAGTGAGTCTATCGATTGCTAGAGCTAAAAAAGGACTGACTACAAATGAACGACAAAACATCCAATTCGTTAAGGAAGGCACCACTAAAAAGACCACCTTTAAGCCTTTTTCAGTTCTGAGCGCGGCAAGCGATTGGACACTACTGGTTGACACGTATGAAACACACTATAAAATCCCGGAGAATATCTGTGTGTCGCCGTTAAGACCAGACATATTTCTCTACTCACATTTGAATAAGCGTGTAGTACTTATTGAGCTCACGGTACCGTGGGAAACTAACATCCCGAAAGACCACGCAATTAAGACAAACAAATACTTTGACTTGACAAATGAGATAACCAGAAATGGCTACAAGGCTACTCTATATGCCGTGAAAATAGGTGCGAGGGGTACTCCAGCTAAATCCCTCTACAGCTTATTAAAAGAACTAGGACTGCCGAGAACTTCAGTAAGCTCTCTACTATCACGAATGTCCAAAACGGCATTGTTAGGTTCATACCAAATTTGGATAGGTAGAGGACGGAACATAGCAGACAGTGAAGGTGACCGCTAACGCGTTGTAAGGGGGCCTTCTTAAACCTACATCTGGGTCGTAAGTCCCAGACGCTGTTACACCAGTGTTCCGTCCTCTATCACGCGATGGACCCGGCACCCGCACGGAGAATCCATGGAATGCTAAGATTAGGTCTTATTCTTATTGTAAGAACTTATTAAAATGTAGGATGAGGCTGGCAAAGGATCAAATAAAGATATATTTGAAGGTGCCCTATCTCCGGCAGTAGTATATTATATTATCTAAGTGGATTATAAAGATACTTCAGTGTCGCTAAGATTCACTAAACCCAGAGCACACGCAACTCCAGAAATAGTTTGTACAGCGCTAATATTTTAAGATCATATTGAACATAGCTTACCTACAAAGTTTCTCCTTTCCTCACAAAATCTTCTTTATAATATAACCCTCAATATAACAAGACAATATTACAATTAATAAGGAAACGATAGTTACTGAATAGTATCAGATTTTCGACCACGAAGCGGAGTCACTATACACCATTGTAATTAAAGGAGATCCCTTGTGAGCGATTTTACTAGTCGCCAGGATTGGATTTTGTATGGTACACTATATTAAACGATCAACAGGCCACAATGGTGAATGAATTTTCTATTGATTATTGTGCGCAATAAATATAAATACGTGTCCCCTTTATAAAGGCTATGTAGAGTATTTCATCAGCATCACGTATCAGCGAAAATTGTTTGATTTCAGCAACGATTCGGCGCGTCTTTTTTGTACAGTTTTTGTTCTCTGGCTGGTTCATACATACTTAATGTAATGTTTTTGTTTGTAATATTTGATTGAAGCTTGTTATAATATAAACTTGCTGTAGACCCATTTCACTAGAAGTTCTAGGCCCTGTGTGTTATCCTTTTTTACATTTTGGTGAAAGTATAATTTTACTTTAGCAGAATTTATATTTTTAATTTATACCAACATTTTATGTTCCTTTTTGACTACCAATAAACCTGGCAAATAACACTTGTTTCTGAAACAAGGAAAGGAAAGAAATTTAAAAGGAAAAACAAAACATAAAAACCAAAAAACATGGAATAACCGGGAATATATTTATATAATTTATATTCAAGATAATAAAACTAATGTTAAATAAACTCGAAAGAATCTTCCGAAGAGATAGGTCGTCGTCAACCGGCCTTCATCCACCTGTCTATGGAGTACTCCAAAGCCGCCATCCATCTGTAACCAAAAACAAACTTTATGAAATTAAAATTTGAGATTACCCGATTTTTGGTCTTGGGAGCTCATAATCGTCTCACTGCAAGAATGGCTTGGTTAAATAGAACTAAGATGACTTTAAAAATTATCATTATAACAGTCTTCAATTCCGACTACATCAACGGGCCTTTAGGGGCGGACCGCAAAGTGGCCTAGGTCACGCTAACCGGGCGATTTGGTCCTGGATTTCTTCGTGTTTTTTATCACTGGCAACGATCCACTGCTTGATTAGTCGGTTTTTACGCCATCCACGAGACGACATGGGTTAGAAGCAAATAGTATTTTAGATCATCATCAAACCCTTTCAACTAATTAAATTAATTTACAATACTGCTTTGAGATAAATTAAGCGGCTACAGTTTATGTGATACCTACTGACCAAGACGACCTTAAGCTAAAAAGCCTATCACATGATTGGTTACCATTAATTAAATAAACTTGTCAAGGTTATAAAAAGCCATTGATATCGAAGATTTTAGATAAGTAAACATCGCAAATATTTTTTAAGTAGTTGCTAACAAGAACATTAAGTAATTACATTCATCCAGTTGCACGATTCGGTTAATTTTGGGCACTTTACTAGTTTAAAAGTAATTTGCAAAGCCTATTACATAAAGGAATTTTATAACTATCGGTCGTTGTTGCTAAGGCCAAACCTAACGAGCCTTTATGGATAATGTTACCTTGATTTTTATGAAAAACTAGATGATTGTTATAGTTTTAACCCTTAACCACCTAGCATAGGTCTGACAGACACCACCAAATATAAAAACTTGAATATTATTGCACCCGAGTTTCGTATAAACCTGTTCGTTCCGGTACCTTTTCCTAGCCCCTCTCAGAGCTACACAAGCTCTTTCCACAATTGTATGTCCGTAAGTTTTGCTCTAGTTAGGAAAAAACTTTTGCCCGGGGTCTGAGAGACCTCTGCTAGGTGGTTACGTGACTATTTTACAATTGAGTATTTTTTTCTATTTTATTTAAAAATTACTTTCAATGTAAAAAGATTGAGCGGGGGTTGGAAAAAGATTTTTATTTATAAGGTAGGACAACGAAACAGTACCAAATGATGAATGGGGTGATTTTTATGTAGATTTATGATTAGAGGAAGTGTTAGAACGCAGTTGCGAGTCAGACTCACAATGTGAAAAGACAACTAAAATGAAAAACAACATAAATGTACTGCCCAAAACTGATTTATCTTCGACAGTTCTTGATCAGTTTGTTTCTGAAGATGATGATATGTAAAGGTATCTAAAGTGCAATCGAAAACTCGAAAACGGATTCTTTTCTGTAAAAGGCGCTTGTCCTCTGACCCCTTCTTCCTTTCCATTAACACCGCTATAGTATAATATAGTGCAGGAGAGAGGAAGTGTGAAACTAGTATATTGAAATAAACTAAACAGTAAATCAAATATGAAGCGTCATGCAAAGAACTTGAAATTGCAACGTGATATCAGAATGACTATTCGCCGCGTTCTCGACAGCAACAAAGGAACCACTCCAAGAGTAATTCCTTCAAGAAATAGTGCTAAATAAAGGTTAACAGTATGTTAGAACTGTTCTACTTGTTACTACAAAAACAAAAAGTAAAAAACAATACATGTGTATCGAATGCAGAGCACCTATTTGCTTGAAATGCTCACATAAACCTTGTATTAATTGTCCTGAAAAACTGCATGTTTAGGTCTTGCAATTTTGCTTAAGTTTTATTTTATTTGAGATAATTTGATGTTTTTTATGTTTATAGATTCCTAATTATCTAAAAAAAAAGTACAAAGAAGTACCCACTCGTGGGATTACTGTAATAAGTCTTATCTTTCAAATATGGTACTTTGTAATAAAAAAAATAAGATTGGTTATTATTCAATTAAGATTTTTTTTAAACTATTGATATTATCTTGTGCCATTCTTTCCTAATCAATAGTTTAATATGTTCCTAATAAGCTTTTAACTCAATATTCATAATAACCTTTCACAGTTTAAGAAACGAGAATCATTTTGTACCGGTGTCTCACAGACCTGTGCTAGGTGGTTGTGTGACAAAAACAGGTGCTAGGTTGTTAAGGGTTAACATTGTTCTATATGCACGGCATTTATCCAATTGTTTTTAGTCATAACTTCGTACGAAAAGATTTTGAGGAGCTTTCAGCTGACATTGGCAAGAAGTGATAAAGATCTCTCGTGTCGGAGGCCAAGACAAATTCTATTACTTATATTCCTAATAATAAAGTGATTGATAGAGGAAGAATCTTCAGAATATTTTTTCTGTTTAATTAATAAACCAACCAGGTACCTACAAGTACCATTATAAACATTTTTATCAATTCCATCTTATATTTAGTTTAAAATGTATTTTAATGTAGGTAATAACAACTCTCTAAGTAAGTAGGTAAATAACAAACTCCGTGTGGTGACGGTGTAACAATACAATATGTGACCACCCCATCTTATCCCATGGGTGTCGTAAAAACCAACTAAGGGACTATCCGTGAATATTATCTTTACGAAACAAAAAGAAGGAAAACTTGAAATTAAACCCTATACTAATCCGTCTGGCTAGCGTGGTATGAGTAGGCCAAGTATCCCTCCGTTATGGGAGGGGGCCCGTCCCTGCAGTGGGACATTAATAGGCTGTTATGATGAATTAAAACTAACCAAATTTTAATAATGATAGGCAATTCCTTTACTAAGGTGATTCAATGAACTTTCATATTCTTTAAGATAAAAGCGTGTGAGTTTTCAAAGCAAAGGTATAACCACATAAGTCAAGTTATAAACAAACATTTAAGTCTTGAGACCCTTGACGATTTTGTGTAGGTGTACTCTCAATGTAATTTTGTCTAACTCAAAATTGCTTGTTGAAGATTTTAACTGCATTATTGTTTATATTGTTGCGTTTCAAGAGCTGTCATGAGAAGCGCAATTTTACGTGAGAAAATCCAGGTCTGATGCCGGGGACTATTATTTCTCTCTTTTAATATCCTCTTTTTCCTAATTTTTGTATCTCGACTTCTAATGTATACTAATAATATAAAGAGGTAAAGTTTGTGTGTTTGTGAGTTTGTGACGTTGTAAGCGTGGATAAGCTCTGGATCTAATGAACCGATTTTAAAAATTCTTTTTGTGTTGAATAGTCCATTTATTGGGAAGTGTAGTATCACGCTATGATAAATAGGAGTGGAGCAGTAATGAAATATGTTTAAAAAAGAGACGCGTATTTTTCGCCGCCCAACGAAGTGGGCAATGGTTAGCTATTTATTAATATAATACAGAATAATCCGAGACCTCTGCGAAGCAGTTATGTTGTATAACCACTACGCCACAGAGGTCGTCGAAATAATAAAATGTAATTTTTTGTAACATTAAAAGTTGACGTACCGTGTATTGCTCATATAATTAATCTAGGCGCTTCATTGGTTGATATTTTATTTTATATCTGTTTTAACATTTTATTTAAATTTTCGTAATAATAAATTAATTACCTATTAAATGTTATATCGTAAACATTTTAATGATATTATTATATCTAAATAAATAAAATCATAATGTAAGCAGTAAATTTGATTTTGTAAAATTGCCTTGCGCAGCGATAGCAAGCTGATGACTTGATACATATAAATTGTGGGTGGTTAGATTGGCATCCTAAAGGTATTCAGGTGCTATTTTGTAAGAAGAAAATATTTTTATAGGAGTACGAATATACATAGTAGGTACTTAATACTAAAATCTAATAAAATAAAGTAAAAGATAAAAATTAATATTTGCTCTTACCGTTTCCTATCCATTTCAGACTCAGTGTGGAAATAGAAATGCCTTTGTTTGGGTTCCGTCGGCATAACTTCAAATGCGTATTTTTTACCACCTGGTGCACATGTCTGTATTCTGTACCCATGTAGACAAGCCATTCCTAAGAAAAAGCAAAATAGTTAATTATTTTTAACTGTTATCTTAATCATTCAGTTACTTACCACTTTGTTAATCCTACTAATATTATAAATGCAAAAGTTTTTGAGTATGGATGGATGTATGTAACTCTTTCACGCAAAAACTACAGAGTGGATTTTGATGAAATTTTATAGGTAGTTTTTTTTTTTTTTTTTTTTTTTAAAAGACAACTCCCGCACTAGTGATCATGCCCTGTGTCGCGGGGACCTTTTACAAACATCAATTAACGGACACAATGAACACCCAGACCAGGACAATAATTTGTGGATCACACAAATTATTGTCCTGCGTGGGGATCGAACCCACAACCTCTTGCACGGCAGCCGCTTGCGCTACCGTCGCGCTACCGAGGTCGTCATTTTACAGTTTAGTGTGTAGGCAACAGCTAGTTAGGTATAAATTAGTCGAGGAGCTGCACCTGCCAAGGCGGCTTAAATAAAGCCTATTTTCTCGCCGTCGTTGGCCTTTATGAGGGGCCTTTTAGTCGGTAAAACCTTCTGGGGCCAAAGAATGTATGTAAAAAAAAACGTAAAAAAAGGTAGTATTCAATTAAATGCAGGATCATAACCTAACTTAGGGTACAAATAGTGTTACTATTAGTGTCATCATTGGTTACAGGAAGTATCAATGCGTTAAGCTTAGATGATTTCTCCTCAAAAAATGTGTTCTTTTACCGTCTTGGCTGAATATAGAAATGTACTTACCAAAAGCATTTTTGCTATTTCCGTCGCTGTAGAAGTAAAGGCAGGCGTCTTTGAGCACGCAGTATCGTTTTGCCCAGGACTTCCACTTGGACCCAAGTTTCATTAGATAGCCGAAACAGTCTGGCCGAGGTATTGAAGATGGTGACAGCTTCATATTTCTCATAGTTACTTCTAGCCAGCCGTCGCGCTAAAACGTGAAAAGAAAATTAATTTTGCTGTTCCTACATAAAAAGATTTAAAAATGAATAATTAATTTCTGTCATATCTTGGAAAGGGCTGTTTACAGTCATGAGCTAATGTATGTGTGGACTGAGGGCCCATTTTTTTTTTTGCGGTTTTTTGCAGATTAATCAACAAAAGTGCTTAGTTAAAGTTGTTAAAGAGTTTGTTAAACGATTATCAGAGTTTGTTAAGACTTCATTCAAAAGATATATCGCTTTAAGTGGGTCCCTCAGTTCAAACACAAAATCTCCCATAATTAGATAGGTAATGAATTAAACAACAATTTTTTGGTAAAAATCCTTAGTTAAACATGTATAAAAGTATAAAAAGCATTGAAAAGCCTAATATGAGTAGCTAATAAAAAATAACAAACGTTTTAAAAGGTCCCCGAGGGCCCACTTGAATTTATCTCATAATTAATCAATTATAGCATGAACATTAAATATTCCTAAGCCAAACATTTGTTAAAAGGGCAAGGATAAATTTAAAATTAAAGAAAGATCACAAACAGTGATAACTATTGTTATTTTTAAGTTTTTAAGTGGTCCCTCAGTCCACACACTATGCAAATGCTAATTGTTAAATATATAATTAAATACAACAATTACGAAAATGGGGAGCCTTTCAGTGCATAGTTAATTTTGTATTTTATCGATCTGTATTTATCTTGTGTCTGGTTTATTTATATTTTTTGTCATTTTAACTGTTTTATTAATTTTCATACTAAGTCTGGTGTGGGGTGTCCACGTTTTAAGAAAACGACTGTATATTTGTTTTTAATGTCATTTATTATTAATTTAGATATTTATTTATTTATAATTAGGATAACCCACGAAACATACACAAAGTCAATCAGAAATAATACAATACTTAAGTAGCTCAAGCAACAGTGCTGATTCCATTACAAGTTGCCACGGCAAGCAAAACATTACACAATATTAATATTAATCAATTAAATCTAAATTGCAATCATTTTTTAAATGTAAAAAATAATACAATAAAATTTGCAATACAGTAAAATTAAAATGTAATAAAATTTTAAGTTTTAGACAAGTGTCAGGTTATATTATTAATTAGCTACAATCGTAATACATATCTGTATGTCTATACATATAAATAAAATTGGACTGTCTGTTTGTAACATGAAATCCACAGTTTTTAAGGTTCCGTACTCAAAGGGTAAAAACGGAACCCCAATTACTAAAGCTGCGCTGTCCGTCCGTCCATCTGTATGTCACGAGGCTGTATCTCATGAACCATGGCAGCTAGAAAGTTGAAACTTTTACAGATTGTGTATTTTAGTTGCCGTTATAACAACAAATACTAAAAACAAAATAAAATTAATATTTAAGGGTTATTTATTTTATATTGGAAAAATAATTAAATAATAATAGAATAGGCGCTGGACGCGTTTAGTCCAGACACGCGGGTTTGAGTCCGGCTTCGAGTACCATTTTTTTCCACTGTCTTTCTTCTTTTCGGATTTTTCTAGTTATACCTAAGTTTTATAGGTAAAAAAATATTTGTAATTTAATACAAAAAAAAATTGAAAATTTTACGGCGCGTAAACTAGGATACTTTAGATTTTGAAAAATATTTAGGATCTCCAGGAAAAAGAATAGGCGAGAGTTAGTACTACATAAATTATTTTATCGTGATGAAGTTGCGGGCTACAGCAAGTTGAAAATAAAATTAAATTAATTATAACTTATTGTTCTAAAATCACAGACAGAACGACTGAGATTTGTCATCAATGAGACCATATGAAATTACATGTAAAAACATTTTCTCCTTACTGCTTTCCGAAATTCTACTAGAGTTATCATCGTAACATTGATTTTTTTCATTTACTAATGAGTGGCATTTGTAATGTCCGATGCCACCCTCAAGCAAGGGAGGGACAAATTCGATTGCTCCTATACATGCATAAATTTTGCCTTTAACTATAATTGAACGAGGGACATCACATAAAAACTGTTCACTAGTACCGTTTAAATCAAAGGATAGGAATACTGACAAGTCATGTTTAAAATATACTATACTTTTGCAATACACACATTCTCTCGTTTCTTCGTCAAATACGATTGCTTGCTCCAAACAACTTATACCGAAGGTCTGAATAGTATTAAAATTTAAGCATAAAAACATAATATCTCGTTTGATGGAAGGCAATGAACAAATCAAGTTGGAACATTGTTTTGTAAAAACTGCACTACTGAAATTTTGAAGTGGAAACCGTTCAATAATATTTGTGGCATTGCATTCACAATGATATATTAAATGATCTCCAACTTTGGAAGGCGGTGTTTGCAAATATACTAAAATAATTTTTGCCCTTAACATATATATCTCATGGTCTTCACAATCTATTTCTGATAACTTTTTTAAGTATTGTGGAATTATTTCATTTTGTGAAGCATCGATCAAATTTTTAATATAAATGTTTTCCTTGTACCCTAAGCTTAGCATGTACATAACGGAATCGAAGGCACAAGTATTTCTAATTTCTACGCAATAAGAATTAACGTTCACATAGTCACAAAGATTTCCATTTTTTAAAAACTTTAACTTAGACACTGATATTTGTTCTGATAGTCTTCCCTGTCCCCTCCAATTTTCTATAAAGGAAGGGTTATCTGCAAAAATGGAGTCCTTATTAAAAACTTTCATTTTTGGATTTTTTAGAATTTTCGTTTTTTTTTGACATTTTGTTTTCTTCACCACTATTTTTCTTTTCCTTTTTTTTTTGTCGACCGTACATCTATTACCAATATCATGATGCAGATCATCCAAAGCCAATTTTATTTCTCCGTCAGTATAGTCGGCATGAAGTTTTAGGAATTCATCCACTCTGGATTTTTGTACTTTTGATTTAAATACGAGATGTTTCAAAGTCTTAAAATGGCTTTCAATTCCGGATGAAGATGGGGCTTTATTATCGGACTCGAAAAATGAACATGCTAAATTAGACCACAGCGGAAGTTTCCATAATATTCTTTTGAAAGTAGAAATAAACGGAGGGTAGTAAAATTTATTCTTGTTATTTGATATTATGTTTTTATTTTGTCTTTTTACGTCTTCAACAACAGTATCAAACCAAACAGTAAATTCTAAATCATCACCGTTGAATGCGTGGGCATCATGCGATTCATTTTGTTTGACATTTCCTGTACCAAAATTAGGATCTAATTCAATTTTATGTATTAACTTATTAAGACGACTTTTTGCGGTTTCGTCTTTAATGTCCTTACTATAGTCGCCATCGTACTGGGTGAGCGCAACACTAATAATATCAATAATAGTATTTTTAATTAATTGATAATTTTCACATTTTTTTAAAAATAATACGCACTTAATGTAAAAATATTTCAAACCTAAATCAACTTCATTATCAAAACTGCGATGAAGATTCTTGACGAAATGACTAGTATCCAACCTGATAAATGCTTTGGGTTTATCAATGTTACATACTTTACCTTCAAAAACTGAAAATAAATATTTGATATATTGTTTTGTGCAAGAAAATAACGCGAATGCTTGAATGCATGCAGAAATCAAAGCTGCAGAATCATCTATGATTACTTCTTGTGGTGGATTATTTACAAAAGTTAACCATTTATTTAAGCAAAATATTATGGTATCCTGGGAATGTGAATCAGTTACCATCTGAAATGAGGGAACAGATTTCAATTTTTCATTTCCTGTTATAAGTCCTGCATAAAGAAACATTTTTTTTGTAAGAGGAATCCGACCAGGAAGATATATAGTTTCGAAAAAAGACCCAGTAGCATCAACTGTCAAGGTAACTTTTGAAAATTTTTCTTGGTAGGTATTATAATACTCGATTTGATTATCAGACCAAAACAACAAACGAAAATTTGGAAAAACACATATTTCGCGTATTTCTTTTTTGTCGTCATCGGTGGATTTAGCCATTATTATCAGTGACAAAATTTGATCAGAATGAGGCAATGGTTCCATTTTACACTCAGACTTAATTTTACGGAAAGCTGCAGATGAAGGGAGTATTGGTGAAGGTATATTTTCGTTGGTGATTAATTTTGATGCCAAAATGTTGCGGACCAATACCGCTGGTTTATATTGTAACTCTTTAGCCAGTTGTCGTCTCCTGTAAGGCGTTAATTTTGATTTAATATTTTTCTTGTGTTCATATAATTCATCAAAATTATCAATTCTACACACAATTTTAAAAAGTTTTTCGGTAGTAGTTTCGCTTTTTATAACAATCTGTGCACTGCACTGGGAGCATTTACCAAATAATTTTATAAAATTGTGACGAATACAACCTTTTCTTAAAGTTAATGTACAGGGTAATTTGGAATTTAACCATATTTTTTCTTTTAACATACAGCTCCATTTAAATTTTGGTAATGTTTTGTATCTTCTGAATGATGATGATGAACCAGACCTTTTCTTAATCCCTATCATTGGCTGAATTTTATTCCAGTCATATATGTCTAGGTAAAAAGAAAATGTTTTTGAAATAATATTTTCTTTCTTAATTCCTAAATCTGTTGAAAATGTTGGGCTATTACACGACGTTAATGGTAAAGTTTTGTTAGACTGCTCGTATTTTGAGGCAAAAATATTTTCTTTTTGTCGTTTGAATGACATAAATAATCCTATGGGTGAAATTTTGTACTCTAGTTCTTGAGACATTACTGTAAAAATGTGGTCATTGTATTTGATATTTGAATTTTCTAAGTATTTGGCATGTTTTAAAAATATTTCTTTTTGACGTTCGTAGCGTACATTCGGTGGCCGACCCGCAGAACATTTGTCACTGCAAAATACATATATATTATTGTTAGTTTTCAATCCTACTAACACGAAAATAAATAATAATCAAATTGTTTGTTGTATCAAATAGAAACACTTACCAGATAAACAACAGAGAAAACAGTAATATAAATAACAAGTTCATTTTCGCTGCTAAAATAATAAATATGGGTAGAATAATAGTACAATTTTATTTTATTTTAATTTAAAATTAATACTCGTAACTGAACGAATTCACGATAATCAACAAGCTGACAGTTTCCCACAGATTTGAGAGTTCTTCTTTCTTTTATATGGTTCTTCTTTTTATGGATTTGAGAGTTACTATGTAAATAAATAATTTAGAATAAAACGGTCAATATCTACTGCTATGAAAAGAGGTCAGAGTGTAAGTAAAATAAAAAAAATATTTCAAAAGTTATGTAGACTAAATTATTATGTTTTTTAACATTTTTATCAATTTATTATTAACTGCAATACGGGACCATAAGAATTCTATGACAATATTTTGGAAAATTTAAAGATTAGGTACTTCGTAATATATATTTTTTTAAATCATTAATTTAACAGGAACATGTATTTTTTTATTGTTTGTTTACGTTTGCATCAAATAGCATTTAATTCGGTCCGCATACGGCCCAACACAATTACAACTATTTACTTTTATCTCACACTTTATGACTATGCAGAAACTTTAAAACGTAATGTAACATCATTACATTGTATGTAATGGTTCTTGATTATCTCTTGACTGCATGGACACTCTACTTGTACGAAAAACATATTTTGTAAATTTTTCGTAAAAGAATTATAAAACCAGTGATATGATAAATACAGATCGATAAAATACAAAATTAACTATGCACTGAAAGGCTCCCCATTTTTGTAATTGTTGTATTTAATTATATATTTAACAATTAGCATTTGCATAGTGTGTGGACTGAGGGACCACTTAAAAACTTAAAAATAACAATAGTTATCACTGTTTGTGATCTTTCTTTAATTTTAAATTTATCCTTGCCCTTTTAACAAATGTTTGGCTTAGGAATATTTAATGTTCATGCTATAATTGATTAATTATGAGATAAATTCAAGTGGGCCCTCGGGGACCTTTTAAAACGTTTGTTATTTTTTATTAGCTACTCATATTAGGCTTTTCAATGCTTTTTATACTTTTATACATGTTTAACTAAGGATTTTTACCAAAAAATTGTTGTTTAATTCATTACCTATCTAATTATGGGAGATTTTGTGTTTGAACTGAGGGACCCACTTAAAGCGATATATCTTTTGAATGAAGTCTTAACAAACTCTGATAATCGTTTAACAAACTCTTTAACAACTTTAACTAAGCACTTTTGTTGATTAATCTGCAAAAAACCGCAAAAAAAAAAATGGGCCCTCAGTCCACACATACATATGAGCTATACTATGAATATTGCGATATAAAATAGTTTTGATAATACCGCCATCTAGTGTAAACTTTAGAAACTGTTTTGAAACGACTCTACTAACAGAGTTCAATGTACAAGCGGCAGGTGTCTGTACTTATAGTTTTGTGTACAATTACTTTTTTGTTTTATAAACTTTCTTAATTTATCAAAACACATTATTTTTAATTTTAGTGTTTAATTATTTAATTGCTTAGAAGTTTATTTATTGCTAACCTGATTGCTAGCATCTATGGCATGCGCAAGTACTGCCTGCCATCTAGCGGACGCCTCCGGAGTGTCAGCTGCAAGTTGTAATCTTACGCCACCACCACGATGTAATCTGAACCCGTTTGGTCTGCCAGCATCTTCTTCAATCAATTGATAGTTTACTAACATCAGAGCTCCCACTGGATGTATACTCTGAAATAAAATAGTGACACGTCATTATCAAAAGTTCTTAAGCCCGATTTACACAAAGACAAGTACAGTAGCGAGCTAAGTAGTAAGTTGTTTATTAAGTAAATTTGAATAGATCTCCATCCTATTTTTTGGCGAGTTAAATACGAAGTAGCACCCTCTCTCGCTTCTTGCCAACTTAACTCACCAAAAAATAGGATGGAGATATTCTATTTAAATACATTTTTTAAATCAACTTACCTACTACTTAACTCGCTACTTGTCGATGTGTAAATCGGGCTTTACAGTAGTAAAATTCCACAACAGGCTGTGGTCACAGAGGTCTAGAGCAGAAAGGGCTATTTCACTTTGATACGTTCTTAAAATACTAGGGCACAGTGCTCATGATAACCTGCTACGATTCAGGAGGATGCGGGTTTAAACTGGTATAGTTATTAGTGGAACAAAAACATAAATATTTATGTCTCCTAGTAAGTACCTAGCCATATTTTTTTATATCCATGGTCTGTAAAAGTTTTAGACATACTGAAATTAATTCCTATGAAGGTGCCAGAGAAGAAAGCGCCCTGATGCTAGCTGACGTACGCCGCGCATTACGGGCACAGCGACGTAGCAGAAAAAAATTAAAATAATACGCGTCTTTTAGACCATGTACTTATACCTAATTCTTTGCAATTAACCATACTTTTATATGACACGTATGACCCGTATATCTCCGTGTAGTGACGGAGTAAGAATATGTCACCACCCCATCTCATCCCATGGGTGTGAATATTATCTTTACGAAATAAAAAGAAGGAAAACTTGAAATTAAACCCTATACCAATCCGTCTGGCCAGCGTGGTATTAGTAGGCCGGGTATCCCTCCGTCACGGGACTTCTCCCGTCCCTGCAATGGGACATTAATAGGCTGTTATGATGATGAACCGTATATAGCTCAAAATTTTTCAACGCATACAGCTTCAACTAATTGAAACACAGTACGGTACATTTAGGAACCTTTATAACTTCTATTACATAACCCACTACAGAACAAAACTGAGTAGATATTCTATTTTCAGGGATGATTACAGTCATCATTTCAATACGCTTGTATATTTAGGCCACGCGTACGTATCTTTTAAAGAAGTTTATTTTGCACGCACAGAAATGCTAATGCTTATGATTTACTTTCGAATATGTGTCTTACAGCAAGGGAATAAGGTGTGTTATTGGTGTTTTTGAATGTAAATGTGTGTTTTGATGAACTATCAATATATTATGAGAAGCAATTTTTATTATGTCTTAGCATGTAAGAGAAATAAAACAGGCTGGCAAGACAAGTTCTTGAAAATTTAATAGAAAAAAAAAGGAGAGCATTCTTAACTCGGTTGTATTATTTCAAGTTTAAGACAAATTATTACTTTTAATTTTAACTCATTCATTTCAATAATAATTTTTTACCTATAAAGCTTAGGTTATAACTAGAAAAATCCAAAAAGTAGAGAAATTGGTACTCGAGGCGGGACTCGAACCCCGAACTCGAGTCCAGAGACGCGGGTTCGAGTCCCGCCTTGGGTACCAATTTTTCATTGTCTTTCTTCTTTTCGGATCATTCATTTCAATCTAACTCCATAGCAATTTTAATATGGTTTGGGGATAGATTTGACTACATAGTGACTATCCCGCAAAATAAGGCATTCCTGATAATCGTATTCGCCGAGGTACGGTAGTATAAAAACGAAACGAAAACTTACAGAATCTGTTTTATAAAAATACAGGCAGTTGTCCCTTTTCAAGACGAACCAGCGTCTGGTCCAACGCGCTGGGTGGTGAGGTCTGATTGGTGCAGCTCTCCATAGATATCCTGAATATAATGCAGCCGGCCCTCCTTCGTGTGCCAGCGATGCTACTACTTCGCATGTTCGTGCCACCTGTAAAACAAGAAACTAAGTTTGAAACAACTGTATCAACATTATTGCAGACATTAAAAATAACACAATTAACAATAACATTAAATTAACATTTTTGCAGACGACAGTACTGCAATTTTCTCTAATAAAACCTATGACTTACTCGAAAAAGAAATGAACATAGCTGTAGTAAACATAGTCCATTGGCTTAAAGACAACAACCTTGTAATGAATATAGATAAGACAAATGTTATGATATTTAGAAATAGAACACAACCTAACATAAATATTGACATAAACTACAATAATAATAAAATCAATGAGATTAAAGTGTCAAGATTTCTGGGCTTGTATGTAGACCAGAACTTAAATTGGAAGGCGCATGTGGAATCTGTTTGTCTGAAGCTAAATACATATTCTTATATGCTTCATAACCTATCAAAGACAGTAGACTACACCACTGCTGTAACCGCCTACCATGCATATGTAGCATCCACACTGAGATATGGTGTGATATTTTGGGGCAACTCAACTGATTGTGATACTGCTTTCTTGGCCCAAAAGACGTGTATGCGAGCGATTTGCAAACTTAAAAAAACAGATAGTTGTCAACCTTACTTTAAGAAATTAAATATCTTAACACTACCCTGTATATATATATTTGAAGTAGCAGTATTTGTAAAAAGTAACTTCTCTAAGTTTAACTGTATGCGCAGTCTTAGGTACAAAAACAAAATTCAACATGCCACTAGTAAATCTGCTCTAATGAACTCTAATATATTATGTATGACATCCAAGATCTACAATAAACTACCTGATTGCATTGCTGAAATTGATGACCTACATTTATTTAAAGTTAAATTGAAAGTTAAATTAGAAGTTATCTCCTATGTAAAAATTATGACGTCAAGAAAATGCAGCAGTAGAGTTTGTTGCGCCGCTTCTTCTCTACTAGCGCTTTGGAGGCGGTGGTAAAGTTTTCTAAACTTTGAAATGTTTTAAATTTAGATTAAGTAGTGTTAAATGACGTCAAAAAGATACAATATTATTGTACTACTTTGAATAAATGAATGAAACTGAAAGAATTCTTAACAGCAAAAGCATTTTACAGTGTTAAAGAGTACTTAGAAGGTAACCCATATGGAAATTGAGATTTGCATAACATATTTTTTATTTAATTTGCTTACTCTTATTTTAAGTTCTGACATCCCAACTATTATTGTTATTTAATTCTATTTAATTTTTGACATTCAACAATACAAATTTTCCAAAACTGTCACATTAATATCTATTTTAATTAAATTGAAAAATTGTTAGAATTTAAGTATGTAATTAGTTTATAAGCAAATTTTGCATGCCCATGTAATGGCAAAACATGGAGGACTTATATTTTAATCACCAATGTTATACTTACCTATGTTTGCAATGGATTAAATGAATATGAATATGAATATGAATTATTTTGTAAGGAATGATCTCCGTCATATCATCATAACAGCCTATTAATGTCCTACTGCAGGGAGGGTTACTTGGCCTACTAATACCACGCTGGTCAGACGGATTGGTATAGGGTTTAATTTCAAGTTTTCCTTCTTTTTATTTCGTAAAGATAGTAGTTACGGTTATTCCATTAGTCGGTTTTTACGACACCCATGGGATGAGATGGGGTGGTGACATATTGTATTCTTACTCCGTCACCATACGGATAATCCGTCATATATATAATTTTCTAATTAAAAAACCGACCTCAACAGGAGTCGGTTAAAAACCATGCTGATAACAATTTCTAAGATTAGTATTAAATAAATTTCTGCAGTCGTCTTCATCATTAAGATCATGTTTGTGTAAAGTTTTCATTAATACGAATAAAATAAGCCCAAACTAGGTAGCTGCTATATACCGTTGAGAAGTTTCCTCGACCCTCAGTCGTCTTCATCATCAGATCATGTTTGTGTAAAGTTGTGTAAAGTTTTCTTCAATACAATTAAAATAAGCCCAAACACAAGGTAGCTGCTATATATGCCGTTGAGGTGTTCCCTCAACTCTTGGTGGTCTCCAGGATCTGACCAGTTCTAACTCTTGATTATTTGGTAGTGACGTCAAAGATGCACATGTATGACAAGATTTTACACAATGCGTCCCTACAATTTTCAAGAGATGCCCTCGATTTCTCTGGGATCCCGTCATCCAGATCCAGATCTGGTGACAATGGGACCAAATGGGAAGCATACCCATACGAACAAGAAAAAAATTTTCAAATCGGTCAAGCCGTTTTCAAGAAATCAGGTAACAAAAACAAAAAAAAAAAAAAATACAACCGAATTGAGAACCTTCTCCTTTTTTTGAAGTCGGTTAATAAACTTAACCTTTTGATATCATATTGGTTCAAAGTGTTAAATAAGTAAAGTTTTTTAGCAAATACAATTATTTAATCTTCATGGAATCTTCTGATCGAGTTAAGTTTAAGAAATTTTAGTAAAATTAAATTAACTACAATATTTGAAAAGAGTTGCTTGAGTTTTTTTGCCCACATTCCTCTCAAATATCTACTGTAATCATCTGTGAAAGTGACGTATCTTGACTGAGTTTTCGTTCAGATTCTAACGTAAACAAGCACACGGTATGTTACTCCTATTTCGATAAAGGTAAACGTTAAATAAAGGAAAAAAAAAACCTTACGTCTAATTCAAGTATTTCTGATCCAGAATGGGCGATCTTCACAACCTCTGAATGCGTTTTATCTAATACATTTATTCCTGAAATATAATAATGTTATGATTAATATTATGTTTGATTTCAATTGGTTCTATTTCTAGAGTTATAAATGACATGCGATTTCGGTTTTGAAGCCTTGAATGTCAACGGAATGGAATGCCTTAGATACAGTAATACACTGTTACAGTTTTCCGTATAAGTATACCAGACAACCTTTTGTAAGAAATTTTGAATGCTGAACAAGCTTTAAATATTTATCAAAAGATGTGATTGTTTATAAAGGGTTTTCTAACTAGATTTTTTAATTACAAAAATTTTCTGCATAAGACAGAAAGCCCTGTGGTCCAATTCGGAACTCATGACAGTTCTTTCTAAATCACATAAAAATCATGCTGTAGTAATTTAAAACTTAAATTAAGCTGCCTGTCCATCAGAGTGGCATAATTAAAGTAAAACAGAAAATTATTCACTCATAGGACAAAAACAAACAGCAAAGTTTCCGTGCAGTCCAATTAAACAAAATCTAAGAGCGATGATTTGGTGCAATGTTACTGGTTAGTAGGTCTGAGTTTTTCCGCTCTGCTGTTACGCCGGTAGACATGAAGCCTTTATCAGCCACAATATTACCAACTAGAGCCACTTCTAAAAAAAATCGCACTTACCGTTAACAGCTATAACTATATCTCCTACTTCTAAGCCTGAAGTTTCGGCTGGAGTATCGGGTTCGATCGCTGACACAACTACTGGCTTGCTTCCATGGATCCGGAAACCAAACTCTTCATTACCACGTCTCACTACCACCGTTTTGTCGCTTTCTGTAAAATAAAGGTAAGTACATAATTTAGTATCAAAAGTAGTTTCATGCACTAATTTGCTACCAGCCCATAAATGTCTTACTGCAGGCAAGAGTCTCCGGCGATGGAGTACACTTACTTGCTCTACTGATACCCTTTTCTAAAGTGCCTTCTGTCTTTTTCAATCCTCCTCAGAATCAGCGAACAATATATGGGTACATTTTGTGCTAAACGGTCACCACATGGGGCCAAACCATACTTAATTTCTATTGACAATCTAAGTAAATGCCAAAGTGAACGACTATATATTATTTATTATTATTTTTAACTAATTAGTTTGTTACGGCAAAAATAATCATCATGTTACTTCAGGATTATTATACTAGTAATAGATAGTAAAAGCAATCAATAGCTACTTAACATACTATTAATGAGCAAAGAACAAGTTTATATGAAACATAAACATTATTAATACACGAGTACTCCGAAATCACTGATAGGAAGAGATTTATTGACAAAATTGCGCAAATTATTGTTCCTTAAAGGAAAAAGTAATGTTAATCAATAATAGTCAACGAATCATTACCATTAGAAAGTATTTAGAAATGATTACGCATTCATTTCTAATATAACTATAACTGTAAAGAATTTTGAACCTTTGACATCTTAGAAAATAGTAAGTACAAACTAAAGCCACGACGACAGGGTGGTGGCTTTCGTAACTTGCTGGTACGGACCAGCAAGATGCGTTGATACCACAATAATGTCCGTAAAGTCCAAAATTTCGCAAAGACGAGGAACTTACTTCGTGGTTACCGCAATCCAGAAGAACGCGCTAGCGAGTCATGTGGCAATTTGATTTTGCCACTCATGTTTTACAGTTTATTATAGATTAGAATAATTAACTTTCCATAAATAAAAAGTAATACTAAAATTATTTGTACAACATGGCGCTAAAATAAAGAGATACACTTTTTCTATTTTCAATTATTACTTGTTCGAGATTTCATTTACTCATACTTCTAATTTAAACAGTTTGTGTTAATAAATATTCTTGTAATACCTGATGTGTTTTCTTATCTATAGAGCACAATAATCTCGACCTAGAGACGGCAATAAACTTGTGTGAGAAAAACTGACCATGACACACATTATGGCTAACACCGGAAGACTGTACTTACACTCAAATATTTTGTAGAAAGACTTTCGTGTTGGCTAACGCCCAAAAAAAAAGAATTCAAGTTTCATTCATATTAGAATGCATTAGCAAACTGCAATTTTGTAGTAATAAATTATTATCAGCTGTTTAAAAATAGACGCCTCGTCCAGAAAAATAACGTTTGTTAAGATCGTACTTTTAACCGGCAAATTATCTGTACCTTTATAGGTGTTAATATTACGCATATATTAAATCTATGGGTTTAAAATTATTCAATAGCTAACCAATACTTATGGTATGTTAGTAGATACATATTATGAGTTAATTACGTAAAAGGTGTCACACTGTATTAACAGTTTTAGTTTTACCACTGAGTTCAGAAGCCACAAGTCTGTTTACTTGACTTTGTCGACACCAAAGCATCAGCATCAATTTCAGGATTTCTTCCAATTTCTGTCTTAAACTCCCCTTGGGATCGAACATGTCTTTAACTAAAACACAAGTGAATAATAAATAAACAAAAACTTATGTAATAAATAAAAGTTTAATTAAAGAAAACTGATTTTTAGATAACAAAAGTAACTCACATGAATGACCCATTCTTCAAGAAAATCCAAAAATGTTTATATAATAAATCTTGAACTTTTGAACTGGTGCCTATCACAACAAATTGTACGCATACATTGCATCAAAATTACGTCATATATCACGGTCTAGTCAGGTTAACCGATGTAAAATCAATACTAACTAAACATTTACCGAACGGCAGACGTAAAAATATCATCTGGCCGCAGTAGCGTGTCGTCAACAACTGAATACTGACGTTCAAATACGCTACAGGAATTAAATTTAGTTCGCAACAGATCGGTCACTTTTGATTCCGATTTAATTTCGTACCTTTCATCGATACAAACTAAAAATGTTCTTATGATTCACGCGAAATAGATAATCAAATTCTTCGATTTCAAGGTCATAAAAACTAAAATTGATTACTTTTGGAAACAATGACGTCATCGAAATTTGTTTTGTAACGATTTTTTGTGGCAAAAATGTTTACGAAAAGAATTCAGGGGACACATTTAAAATAATAGGTGATGTTATTTAAATAGCATCGGTGTACTAGAAATAGTTTCACACGTCACATTCAAAGTGGAACACATTAGAAAAGTATTCGTTAATAGTAATGACGCAATATGGGTACTGTTTTATAATAGCTGTTGTCTTGGAGTTTTTACTGTAAACGTAACCACGAAAAACGATGATGCTACATAATTAGCTACTACAATATATGCCAAGATCAATGGTGTTGATTGCTGCGGAAATGATGACGTGAAATGTTACGAGTAAGTGCGTAAGCGTAAGTAACGTTTGTTCACAGATCAACTCCCTGTCAATGATCTGTTGACGAACATGAAACTGTCAGACATCAATCAATGCAGAGTGAGTGAAGATGAAGAATCAAATGAACATTTAACGTGTAATAGCAAAGCTCTTACTAGATGAGGAATGAGGGTATCAGGTTTAGGGCATAGGACTAGTGACTTTGAGGCACTGCCACTGAACTTGCTCGTCGCCTATACAAATATAGTAGAGGAAGCAGTGGGTTGGTTAAGAGAGGGTTAGCACAAGAGATCTATTGAGGTCGAAGTAACTTTTATGGGCCTCCTAAAGAAAAAAGTCTAGAAAATAAGTTTGTTCGGTTGAAATTAATTCCATTTAAATTAAACATTAATTATTTTCTTACTCTTCGACCGATATGCATATATTAGGATGTTCCCTAAAAGTATTTAAAATGATTAGTAAAAGGATGTAAATGTAAATTAATGTTTGAGATACATACAACAAACCTTCCCACCAACTTTTACTTTTTCCCATGAACAATATATTTTCTTATAAAATTATCGCGCAAGGTAAACACATTTGAAGGAGGCCTTTATCCAGCATTAGACGTAGAGTAAAATAGGTATTTGAACAACATTTTGTTCTTTTTTGTTCTCACCAAAAATAAGAATGCAATACGTCACATGGCACTCGTCACTTTCTTGTTTATGTAGTTAGACCTTTAGGATAAGTAGAAGGTAGAAAAAGAATTGAATTTCGCAATAGCAAAAACGAAAAACAACATCATAAAGTACAGTAATTTTCTTACCAAAACTATTATCAGCCTGTCTTCTATTCAGCTCTATGCAAGCTCGACGATGAACAAGCCTGTGCGTGAGAGCCACGTATCTTTTGTTGAACTCCGTTTCAGATTCTGTTGGGTCTTCTTGGCTGCTTTCAGTTATATCTAACATATCTGAAAATTCAATTGTAAACATAAATATTGCTACTTGGACTATCTGATCAGAAGAGTTGCTATAGAGGCTTGGTAATAGTTTGACTTTATGCTACATGGGGGTTTAGCTAACTAGACATATAGCTCACTAGGCGTTTTACTTCTTGGGCTATCTGGTCGGGAGGGTTTTTGTTTTTTGTGTGCTGACGAGCTAAAAATACACCATATACCAGCTAATCTCAGACTCCATGGATAATAGTTGGTCAAGAGACAGTTAGCAAACACTATTTCGACGAAAACATAAGAAAGATAAAATTTTGAACGTAGTACGATAAACCAATAGTAACTCGTCAGGTCAGCAAAGTAAAAATAGGCCCAGATTCTCTCTATCACTGCAACTATATCTTAGTTGGCTAGCCCCTGCAGCGGAACATGATTATTCAACATGACAAGGAAAATAGTATCTAGTAATCATGCTATGTACTTTTCTGGGGACACAATAGTTTCTGATAGATTAATCTAGCTTAAAAATAATTCGCCGGTTTTGAACCTGCGATCGTTTACAAAAACTTGATATTCCGCAGGCAAGTTAGTAATAGTAATTTAAATTCGAGCAAATCAGTATAAAATAAATGTGTATGTACTTTTCTGGGGATACAATAGTTTCTGATAGATTAATCTAGCTTAAAAATAATTCGGCGGTTTTGAACCTGCGATCGTTTACAAAAACTTGATATTCCGCAGGCAAGTTAGTAATAGTAATTTAAATTCGAGCAAATCAGTAAAAAATAAATGTGTATGTAGCCTGATACAAGTATCAATTAAGCAATAATAATTTCAGTCAATGGCAATATGTGACAAAAATATGTACCTGGAGGTATTCTAGTCCATTGGTCGTCATTTTCTGACAACAGTATCCAGTTGCCACACCACCAAGGAGTAGCGTATATTCCTCTTTCATCACGTCCACCCTCAGCACCTTCTGAACTTCCGGAGCACTCTTCGTGTTCTGTACACACATTACATTTCTTGAATCAATAAAATCTAACAAACTGCCTTTTTAAAAATTGGCCCTTGTACGAGTACTTATTACTACCACCAATGTTGAAACCATGTTTGATGCACTTCATTATATTGTAAATAATAGCTTTAATTAATGAATAGAATGTAATGTTTTGGTAGCGAAGGATTTCT
Source organism: Schrankia costaestrigalis (assembly GCA_905475405.1). Taxonomy (NCBI): domain Eukaryota; kingdom Metazoa; phylum Arthropoda; class Insecta; order Lepidoptera; family Erebidae; genus Schrankia; species Schrankia costaestrigalis. Next base: position 6,597,969 of record FR997843.1, on the reverse strand, counting down.
AATTAAATATAAACAAACCATCAGGATCCACGCTTGCACTAGATCCACCAAGTTTATCAAGACTGTTGCCAGCTGATCTTGCTATACGTGTATCTTGAGGTTTTTCACTTGCAGCATATTCCTCTTTGCCTCTTTCTTCAGACTGTAAAAAAAAAATTAGAGATTTTCTAAAACCTGACGAAATCTACTATATAAAATTAAGTCGGGTTTTCCTTCCTGACGCTATAACTCCAGAACGCATGAACCAACTTTCACGGTTTTGCATGCGTTGGAAAGGTCTCGGGCTCCGTGAGGTTTATGGCAAAGAAAATTCAGAATTTTTTTTAACTGAAAAGCGGGAAAATAATGCCCGTGCTAAGCCGGGACGCGCCGCTAGTATTATATAAAATTAATTTAACTTGAGATTGAACCTCTTTTTTATTATTCATTAACTTGTAACCCAGTATCATATAAAAAGTCTGTAAATATTTAATTCTCATGAATTTGACGTTTACAAATGTACTCTGTGTTCGACGTTGTCATCTTATTTCACGTCCCTTTTGTAGTGCTTTATTTTATAAATATATAATATACGGTTGTTATCTACTTTACTCAAAATGTTGTTATTAAAATATGAAGGAACAATAAAGTACCTGGTATTAATAATATTGACTATATGCCTCATCGAAGCTTACAAAATAGATATTTTCACGAAAAATAGAGGCAATAAGACTGAAACTGGTCTACCAAACACTGACGAAGATCCATGGTTTGAAAATGCGTTGAAAGACATTGCTTATTACTTACGAAATCATAAATTTAATGAATGGGATCGACGATATTATAATTTAAGACCGCCGAGTAAATTTGTTGGATTTTATTATTTTTTCCCTATGCCAAGTGTAGCTGTTCATTGGGAAGTATATAGAAATTGTCATAGGGATTTTTTCACATGCGTTCTTTATTTACACAAAGTAATAAAAACGGCTCCTTTTGGTAGAGCTGACGATATAATAACGACTTTAAATAAACATGCAATTTCCATTAATATTTCAACGTTAGGAAATCAAAATGATGATTGCAAGAAAGCCCTTCTATATACTGAAAAAACAGGATTGCCATTTGGAAGACCAAGAGAAAAATTTATTTGGCGTGCATCTGCATCTTATTTTATGTGCTGGTATACTATGAATGAAATCCCAGCATTATCGATGCTTGGTGAATCTTGTGATAATTACGCTAGTTGTTTGGACGAAACATATGGTAATAAAAATCATGATCCTCGGACAAATGACAAATTATCCTTTGCTTGTGCAATGTATAGCTTCTGTCCAGATCCATGTTGTCCGTTAAAGCACGTAAGTACCTTAAATGAATGTCAAATCCAAAAAAATCCTTGTATTAGAGAAAATGGAAACGCATTCAATAATGCACAATGTATATTTAATCGTAAAGATAACAAAAATTTAGAAGAAATAATAGAAAATAAATGGAACGTTTCATGCCAGTGCACAGAAAAAGGCTTTGTTTGGGATTATAAATTTGGAATGTGTGTTGATGTTGATGAATGTTTGACAAACAGTAATCTTTGTAATGAGGAAACAGAGGCATGCCTTAATATACCAGGTAGTTATCAATGTATCTGTAAATGGGGATACGCATATGATTTTATGACTAGGAAATGTATAGTACAGGAGTTAGTTTTATCCGAAACAGAAAGCGATGACAATATTTACAGTAAAGTCAAGAAAGCATACAACCCCTTGTCAGGATTATTCCCGACTGATTTTTGACCTACCTTAGCTCGAACATCCTGTCTATTTCGATAGTGATGTCTGGATTTGTCTTCAGATCTGTACCTTTTGTCTAGTTTTTTATACAAACGAGCACCGGTGGACTTTTTAGTTGATACGCATAAAGGAGAATCAGCAAAACCAGCTGGCGCTGGAACGATGTCAGGCGTCGCGTCAGCATAAGACTCCTGTAAATTTAGAACATGTATTAAACCCAACTTAGTTTATTAAAACTATTTTATTTTATAGTGTAATTGCTTATAAGTACAAAAATTACAAATAAATTTCTGTAAGATCGTGATGAGCAGTTTTGTTTGTTTTTTTTTTTAATGTAGAGAGTAAACGTAACGAAATAAAAGGTATCTGTTAAAGTTATACTATTTATGAGCAGTTGACTGTTTGTACTTACTGCGTTACTACTTACATCAGTATGAGAAGTTCTAGATGCAACACTGTCATGTTCATGAGCTGCGGTAACGATATGAACTTCTTTTCCACAATGAAGGCAATGAGCTTTAGATTCACCATCCGCTCCCGTTAGGCTCTGCTCCGTTTGTTCTGAATAAAATACTGAATCTGACCCCGGTGACACAGATCGAAGGGATTCGGCAGATGCTGCTTTTGCAAATTTTCCATCTGACAAAATAATGTACTTTTCTGAATAACTCTGAGGTTGGTAATAAAGAGTAATTCAATCAAATATTACTTTTCCTTTGAATAGGGGTTTCTTTTAACAACAAAATAAATATTAATTACATCAGTCAAATCACAATGTGTATTCAAATTGGATCTTTTTTTACAGAAAAATGTGTTATTTATAATTACCTTTATCTGGCTGTTTTCTGTGATGTCTAGGTGAAGTTGTTGGACTTTTGATGTATCTTAAAGGAGTTAGTCTAGAACCAGCACTGGTAAGTGTTCTTGTGGTTTCTATGTCTTCTGCTTCTAAGGAACTTACACAAGGAACAGTTGGTATTGATTGTTTTCGTCGAGGCAAACTGCCCGGGAGAGATATACTCTCGTTGGAACCACTTTTTCGTCTTGGTCTGAAACATAGGTAATTAAAAACAGATGTACTACAGATTGTCTTTATTTATTATTACTTAGCACACGATATTGACATTTTTATGATAAATACTATCTTTACGAAATAAAAAGAAGGAAAACTTGAAATAAAACCCTATACCAATCCGTCTGGCCAGTGTGGTATTAGTAGGTCAAGTATCCCTTCGTCTCGGGAAGAGGTCCGTTCCTGCAGTGGGACATTAATGGAAATGAAAAATGATGTTGCTGATTGTCATTTTTATATTGATGTTACTTTTTCAAGGTGCAATCTAATCTTGAAACTACCTGTACACGGAATGGTTACTAGTAGAAGTAGGAGATTTGCCATTATTTGTGTTATTTCCAGTTTTTCTTCTAGGACTATCTCGCAGCCGTCTATGTTTTCTTGGTGATATGTTACCATTACTAGTACCTAAAACATAAAAATATAAATGTATAAAATTGATAGTTGTCAAAAATAACGAACTTCTAAATAGGTCTACAATATGCATATTTATTATGCTGCATAAATAATAATAAAATTCCTTGTATATAATTAATAAGAGGACCAGGCCAAGACTTACCAATTAACTACAAGTAAATTCTAAGAATAAATAAAATGAATTATCCTTAGATCTAATAAAATATCATAACATGCAAATGTGTAAAAATTGTCAATATTTTACCTTCTTTCCTATATTGTTCGCTAGAGTCATCTGATGTAGGTATGTTTAGATGTAATTTCATATTGGATCCAATCATTTCTCGTCGGTCGTAATGTGCTGGTCGATAACCATGACTGCCATCAACAGTTTTAGTAGGACTCTTAGCTTTTAATTTGGTTCTTTTAACGTATCTCTCTCTTTCAGATGGTCTTTTTACTTCTGATTCTTTATCTTTCATAGATTTTTCTTTAATGCATTTTTCTACATCCAAGGGCTCCCTAGGCGATGACTGAACACTTTTAGTTTTCTCCGCAAAATGAGTCTTTTTCTTTCGGCACTCAGGTGCCTTTTCCTCTGGTGGAGATTTAAGGTTGGAATGTTTAAATATACTTCGTTCTGATTTTTGACTTATAGAGTCGGGATCTTTGCAAGCCTTTTTACCCCAATCATCTTGCGAAGTAGATACAGATTCGTCATAAGATTTAGAAAATTCCAAAGTAAAAGCTTTCTTTTTTCTTCGTTTTTCGTCAGATAGCCAAGATTTTGGTCGAGTTGAGGTTCTGTACTTTTGAGAATGCTTATAGGCTGAAAAAGTAAATTTGTCGTATTATTTCAAAGGGAAATGACAGGTTTGTCTAGCAATGAGCTACTATACTCACTTAACCCACCGTCATCATCGTCGTCAATAGGGCTCTCATAGTAGCCTGAAGATGAGTAGTGCACACTTCTTTCATCATCCGATAAAGATCCCTAAAAATTTAAAAATATATTTCAATATACAATATTTTGCAACAAAAAAACTATTTATTTGTTTATTTATCATACTTTAAATACCATCATTTTTGGAACAAGTTGTTCTTTGTCATGAACTGAAGAAGCGGATTTATCTTTTTTTTCTTTACTTTCACTTTGTTCTGGTAATTCTACAATTTTTTCAGGAGCTTTCTCCTCAACACTTTCGGTTACATTTGGATTTAATCCCCCTATACTATAACTTCCACTTGAACTACTTTTTCCACTAATTGTACCACGCATAGTCTGAAAAAGAGGGCAGGTTCATTCATAAGCAGAAAGGAAAGTGATAGATGAAAAACCTCAAGCGTCGTGCAACTCTACCTAAATAATATTTGACTTGTAATCATCTTTAGTATTTAGTGTATATCACGTTGAATTTACCTTGGAAACTTTGGGTACATCATTTTTTTGTTTATTTTCAGTCTTTTCTCTCTTAATGTGTTCAATGGTCGGAGTGATATCAGCTTTGACTTCTATCTTTTCCATAGAAACTTTAGGTAGCCGATCTGGTAATGGTAACGGTGGTGAAGCTAAATCAGGGACGATAAAGTCGTCACTAATTTGTAAAGGCGGTGAATAACTTGGTACAATTAAATCTTCAGCAATATTTTCAGTGCGTGTTGAAGAGTAAAGACTAGATGCGCTTTCAAACGAAGATCCCTCTTGAGCTTTATTATTTTCTGGATCTACAAAAGTAAAAACATATTTATCATTAATCTTATTACTCAGGATTTAAAAAAATAGTAAATTTTTAATCACTTACGGTTATGATTTCTACAACTTTTTTTAGAACTATCAGAGTTAGCCGTTACGTAATCATCCGTAGTTGTCGTACTTTCAGATACATCAGTAGTATTAATTTTGCCTGAATCTGTTCTAGCCAGACTAGTTTCACTACCTTGTTGTTTAACTAATGTTGGTTCAGTTGGAGATTCCTTTATTGAGTGTGGAATAGTTCCATTAGGTTCCTTTTGCTGAGCTCTTTTTTGTAAATCTCTTCTTCTAGATGGACTTAATGCCCTTTCTCGCTTTTTGTTAATAATGCTCGGCGTTCTTTTAAATGGAACATCCGCTAAATCTATACTTGGATGAGTTATAGCGATTGCTGGTGTGTGGTTAATTTTTGGTTGACCTACAGGTGATATTGACTTTGAAATTGTTGGCTGTTTAGTTATAGGCAATGTAATGCTAGGTACTACAGCAGGAGGTGAAAGAGATGAACGAGCTTGCTGTGAACTAGAGCTTGAAGTATCTAGTTTGTTTCTTGGAGACGTTGGCGATTGACTCTGTAACAATATTATCAGCGTAAGTTAGCTACTGATTCTTACAATATAAAATAAATTAATTAAGAAATGTAATTATTTACTTGAGAAGCATCAAATTCTTCATCAAGAGCATCTGTATCTAATGAAGACCGCTGTTGATGTTGTAATAGTAGAAGTTGTTTTCTTCTTGAAGTTGGAGTTAAGAGTGCTAATGCGCCTGGTGAAGCAGCTAAGGAACTAAGATCTGAAGAACTGTAACAATATTTATGTTACTTTAGTACTTTGTCTCAATTACATACGTACAACATAAAATAAGATCTATTTTTACAGGTATGTACCTTATCACTGTTCCATTTTCAGTGCCTGAATCAATTTGCAATACAGTTGTTTGAGATTCGTTCCAATTACCTTCTGAATGATCCCTGAAATTATGAAAACTGATTGATTAAATAATATAATTCAATTTTAATAAGAATTAACTATATTATGTTAATTATACTGAAATTTATTTTACCTGCTGTGGTCAACAGTTAATGATTCATTTGAAGCACAGGGTGATACTTTGTCTAAAGGAGTAAGAATAGTAGTTACTGTGTTAGAAATAACAGCTCGCTTTACTTTTTGGTCCAGATCTGTATCCATAACAGGGTCAGGTGATCCAGGGCTAGATTTTGCAGTACTAAAAGTAAAATAGAAAGTTAGTACCAACGACTACAATAAAATATAATTAATCATACTTTTTGTACTTATAAGCTAAATGCAAAGTGGTTAGGAAGAAAAAAGCATTTAGTAGTAAGAAATATAATATGCAATATAATACATAACGTAATTTACGGTATAATTTGATGATGCCATACTTGCTTGCTACTGTTTAGAATAAAAGCTAATATGGTGCGTGCATACCTGCTTCCGACAATTTCATTCTTGTCAACTATAATTTCTGTATGTTCTTCAAAACTTACACTTCGCATTCTAAATGGTTCATGCTTGTAACTAATGTATTTTTCGTGAAAATCTTCATATGGTGCATTTCCATCTGAAGAACTATGGAAATAAACTTGAATGAGAGTGAACTGAAGCGCTGCATACCAATAAGAAAGCCCCAACATTAGCTGTTGCTTTGAATGAAGGAACGAGAAAATGATAATTAAGAAAACTATGACTAACGAATAGAATTTGTAATGGTAATGTTGTGACATATTGCTCATCGGTAAATGTAGTGCCGTGATCCTATTTTGTGTTATTTATATGCTAATAGTATAAAAGGAGAAATGCAATCGATAAGCAAATTGAAGTACTCTTACCTAAATGAACCATCCGGTTCAAATCCAAATATACCTTCGTCTTTAATAGGCGTTTGAGTATAGTTTTGTCCAATGTATTGTTTATACATTGCTTCTCTTTCTCGGTCTTCTCTTGTCATATTTTCTTGGCTTGTAGACATTACGATAGGGGCATCTTTAATGCTATCATTAGATTGCAGCTCCGTTTTCCTCCTGAAAATACGTAAAAATGTCATAAAACTTGTTATTAGCTTAGCAATAAAAATAAACCAGAAAAGCTTATGTCACCACTCCTTTTCTCATACAAAAATTACTTAAAAAACTTACACATCTAAAAGTATTTCACCCTCTGATAAAGTTTTCTGTAACATTCTTCTGTTTTTTCTTCGAAGCGTAGTAAATGGTATAGCTTCATCATCAGGTCTAGGTTCAAAATCAATAATAATTTCTTTTTCATTTTTCTCGCTATCATCAGTAGTAGTTGCAGAAGTTTCTGTAGAAGGTTCAGATTGAAAAGTGGAAGTTTTTGACAGTGGATGAGAGTTAATTGTCTTTTGAGAAGCATCACTAGTACTTTTAGAGAGAATAGATCTCAAAGACTTATCTCCTTTTGTTTGTTTAGCAATTTCCTGTTGTAAAAATTCTAAATTTCTACGGTTTAGCGCCATACTTTTTTCAATAGTTTCTATGTCGTCATCAACAGTGTCATCTCGGTCGCTCTCATGAATAAACTGGAAGTTTTGTTGGAAGTATTCTTGTGCTTGTCTTTGCAAAGCACTGAGCTCTGAAGATTTATCTATTTGTGATGATGAGGCTACAGATTTTACGGATGAAGAAGTGACGTCGTTCGAATCGCCGCGATGAAGGGGCGAAGTAGGTATTTCAGCTGTCGGTGACCTTGGCGATCTTGGTGGTTCTTCTGATTGTGTTCTATGTAGTTTATCGTGGTCATTATTAATGAAACTGTAAAGTTAAATACATTAGGTCACACAATTTAATTAAACAGTAAAATAAATTAGATTAAAACTAAAAGAATCTAGAGCATTCTTTACCTTTCAACTGTCGCCACTATGTCATTTTCAGAACTACCAGCCAATCGATCACCTCCGACTTCTGAGAATGATTTTGTGAGCCTTCGTGCTCCTGCGGTATATCCGTTTGTTTGAACGCCTGCTGCTACCATTTTTACCTTGAATAATAGTAAAATTATAGTATAAGAATAAATTACCTATAAGCTCAATCAACTTTGTCTTCTACCTATTTCACTTACCCTTTTTATGGTTCGAGGGCTCAAAGATAAATAATTTGGCGGTAGCGGCTTTCTTCCTAAACAAACTTCAGTCTGTGTTGCTTGAGTTCGCATAACTCCTTTCTTAATATTGTCTGTAAAAAAATAATAACAAATAAATTACTTCATTTACTGTTTAAGGGAAACTCGTTCACAGATGATCAAGTCAATTTGATAATCGGCATTCGTTTAGCAAACAAGAAATCGATGTTGTAAAATGGGAATATTTAAAGTTTCTCTTAAACAAATCCATCAAACCGACCGTCAGTTCAACAACGTAGTATAAATCAGACATATTCGACTCTATAACTATATAGTTAAACAGCCGTACCGGTGGTGGGAGTTGAACATTCTAAGAGTTGAAAGGCCACCAGGATATTATTCAGTTCATTAAGTAATTGGTCTCCTTCTTCGGAAAAGTTGATGTAAACCCATCAACTAATAATAATCCATCAGAGCAGCGTGGCGTGCTGACCTAGGTCTTTTTTTGGGAATATCCGCCATTTAAGTCGAATAAGACCTAATCTTAGCATTCCATGGATTCTCCGTGCGGGTCCATCGCGTGATAGAAGAATAATATAGTAATAGGTTGATATGAATCTTGAATATTTTATCTTACTAAAATATTAAATCAAAAAAGTCTTACCCAAAACTACAACTTTAGGCTGTTCTGTCTGTACTGGTCTTGTCACTACCGGTGCTGGATGTGTAGGAAGTGGTTGAATTGGTGGTGGATAATGAATTGGGGCTGGAGCCTGGGTAATGAATTGAGGATACGGTGGAAACGGTTGAAACATAACTGGAAGAGTTGAATAGGGCTTTGGTTCAGGCTGTAAAGAAAAAAAATCTTATTTAACGAATTGGTTTAATATTACAGGTGCAGTTAATTATGTGTTAGATATTTGAGTTGTTTTATCACAGTCTTTTGAGGTAATGGTTCAACCATTAAATTCCATACCATGGTTTTTGTAAAAGCTGACTAAAGACTTTTGACGATGGACAAAAGACTATGTTTATGGAAAAGTTTGACATGAAACACTATACTAATCCGTCTGGCCAACGTAATATCAGTAGGCCAGGATTTCCTTAATCTCTGGAAACATTCTAGAATCGCGTCAATCCCGTCGAATTACTGAAGGCGATTAAGAAGCAAAAAATTGTTATGATTTGTATGGCTTACCTTAACTACACGACCATCGATGAGTCTTTCGCAGTCACGTCTAAACCGGCCACTGACAGCAGCTGGCATCACTGAGTCGTCAAATGTAGTTAGAGTGTGAGAACGGGCGAAGGATACGTGTTTCGTTCTGAAGTCAAACAAAACGCTAAGATTAGTTAACTGACCTTTGAATTGGTGTAAACTATGATGTTTGTCAAATTACATCTTTGTGTCTGATGGGAAAACCTCTGAGAGTAGATCTCGCTCTCGCTCTATAAGCAATTCGATAGTTCTGCCCTTTTAAAAACATGGTAAATAAAAACTTCGTTACTACTAATTACAGATTGATGTTCAGGTTCTACGCATTTAGTTATTTGTTTGATCCGCAACTTGTAGTCCTGAGTCTGAGACTGTCTTTCATAGCAAGGATATGAGTTGTTGCCTAAATTAATAAAATGAATAAATTGCAATATACATTTAGCAGTAAGTATAACAGGAAGTAACTACTTGAAAATTTTATAATACATTAAAATATGATATAGTTAGTAACCGGGTAAAGGTATGAAAATTATAACAGTATAAAAAGTTGAATAAAGAGAAGGAAAAGGAAAAAATATAAATATACATTACTCTAAAAATTATATATTCTATTGTATCTATGTAAAGGTAGGTAGTATTGTGAAGGCGTATTAATTTTACCTGTGAGGTGGTATGGTCAAAGGGGGTGGTGGGGGCGGCGGCGGTATAGGCGTGTGGGCGGGGCATCTGAAAAATTATACCACAACATTACATTGGTTGGAATACTTACGTGATAATAATGATAAAGTGAGCTATACTTAAAAGTAGAGGTAGGTAACAATGACCAAAGTTTATTTTCCATAATACAGGTAGGTATTTGTTATGGTAGGCATATACGATCCTTCCTATCGTCCAATTGGCATGACGCTACCGATTGGATCAGTTATAATTTGACCGTGTGTGCGAGTGGATCGGCATGATAGTTAGAATTGATGGCATGATCGAATTTCGTTTCTTTTGATTGAGATTGGATCAAGCCTGCAGTGTCATGCCGATTGGACCAGTACACATTCACACTACGTCATCAGGAACGTTTAAGCACACTTAATTTTTTTTAATAAACCCATACATACATAGAATAAACGCAGATTAATGCAAATATACATGTTCAATGTAAGCTGGAATCAAATCCGGAGTCTTTCTCCCTTATTTTGACATATTTACTTTACTAAAATTTACACGAAAGTAGCTGTTTTGATTGGGACTCGTAGCTCCTGAGTTTCGTGCATTCAACTTCAAAATCTTCAGATTAAGCAAACGTCTGATAATATTATTATCCTATCATCATGATCAGACGTATTTGCCACAGGTCCTTTGGCAGGTAAATGTCTCCGAAAACAAAAGATGTAAATCTTGTTTTAAAATCATACAACAACAATTAAATTAAGAATTTCCTCATGTTTAAATCGACTTTTAACATCAAAAATTAAAATATAATATTATTTACAAAAAACTCAACAATTTTACTAAACATTTCTGTGTATTAAACAATATTTTTATGCAGTCAAGCTTAACTTATGTATACGTAAAACCACCTTTATCCATTAAGGTCATAATCATAACAGTGTTCTGGCTCCCAAAAGCAATTATCTCATATTAAACTGAGTGTTATTAGCCGTAGAGAATGGTCGCTGAAAGCTAACAGAAGGTTAATGATAGGTCCATATTGAAATTTGGATGGTACACGAGTCTTTAATAAAGTTGGTTGGGAACACGATATACCTATAACCTTTTTTTCATAATCTCGTGACAGTCTTATGTATCCTAGGTCCTCGAACTTTTCTGCTTATTATTTGGTCTCATATAGGTATAGTTATACTATACCTATATGAGACCTATAGCATGAATTAAGTAAGGACTAGATCCGTGGCTTAACGTGGCAGTGATAATGCAACTGGCAATGTCGTAACCAATTATGGGACTTTACAAAATATGCTTTAACTCATTCTGAAAAAAAATCTATAGGTAGTCTCTTCCTCTCTTTTGCGATCTTATAGAGACACTTTTATTCCTACGGTATTATATTATAATATGTTATTCTAAAATCCCCATTATTTTATATTGATTTTTCATGTTTTCTTGATCGCTTGATCGCATTTTTGCTTCAAACCCGCAGCAATTTATTTTCGCATAATAACGAAGTTATTATTAACATCACGACCTTCGTAAAGAGTTCAAGAAACAAAAGATGGGTATAGATTTTCCAATATGTTTCAATCTATATTCTTAATATTATGAATTTCCTTCCTGTTCCTTTCTATTTTCTTATTAACGTACAAGATGTACCTATATTTTGTTTGAAATGGGTATTATAAAGCTGATATTATACTTAAAATATGTTTATGGAAGTTAAATAAAGAATTTTCCTGATTATACTAAAAAAAAATACATAAAAAGACTGTTTTTGAACAGTCTTTTTATGTATTTTTTTTACTAGTTTTTGAACTAAATAATTTGTCATTATTATATTACAACGGCTAATATTTTTAACATAGCAATGCACTTAAATTTACTTTGCCTACTTTATTTCTTCAGGATTTTTTATACAACGCAAAATAAAAGTTTTTCTATGATGGAGTGTGCCTTTAGTCTCTAGCATTTGCAGAAGCATAATAGACAAATACAATTTCTAATTTCTGTAATATTCTTTTGTCTCCTAAATCTCTATAATATATAACCGGTACCTCCGTTTACGCCATAATACTGTTAAGTTTGGTAGGTACTTGTTGTCTGTGAAGTGTCTACAATGTACAGTGGGGGTAAGAAAACGTCCGTCAGTTTTCTTTTTCATTCGTTTGTGAAGCCGAAAACTCTTAATACCTTTTAAAACTAAAGCATTGTATAGACAAAACACATAAAACTATACTCACACAGTATAATAATAAGGTTCAAATTTATTTTCACCTTTGGCTTACGTCTAGTTACATGTGAACATCAAACCTTTTTAATTAACTATTTAGTCTGTTCTGTTCTATTTTTTTAATAATGGCTGCTAAGTTAATCGATAATTCTGCCATCAGGCATGTTTAGTCATTACAAACTTTTAATTTGCTGTGATATCCTCTGTTTCATTGTCAATGTCTATTACTGTTTGTTTATTACTGTTTAATTAATAATTTATTATACCTATAGCCACAGAATATAAAACTTGAACATTAAATAAGTAATGTTAAATAATAATAAATATTACTTCCGATTTGCGAGCCTTCACGAAGGACTAATTTTGTAGCCTAGGTAACCGATATTGTATTGTCATCCCTACTAATGACAGTCGACCATTGACTGAAATATTAGGTATGTCATATTCAATTGGTAAAGCCATACTGCTTATGCACACAAAAATAGGCCTTAAGGTGGCGGACCTTTAAATACCATGACTGTACCTAGGTAGTTAACATGCAGGGAAATCTTAACAAACCTCAATGCTATGCATGTTATATTGTTTTTTATTATATATAAACTTTGCCCTATATTAAATGACCTTTATTAGTTATGGCGACTGGATCACAAAAGAATAAAAACAAGCTAAAATGCTCCAGAGTGCACCGAGGCGTAATTATTATGAACATGTTACGCATACAGAAAATTGTTGAATACTGTTTGTAGCACTCGCTTCATATTTTATTTTTTAAGAGAGAATTACTGAACGTTATTGTTACTATATACTTAAATATATTTCTCACAATTTCACACAACGCCATCATCTAGTCCCAAACTAAGCAGAGCTTGTATACTATGGGTACAGACAACGGATATACATACATAAATTCATTTTTTTTTGTAAATACATACATTATTATACATAGAAAACATCCATGCCAATGCAAACAATCAGGTTCATGCACACAAAGATTTGCATTGAGCGGGAATCGAACCCGAGACCTTTGCGTAGCAGTCATGTTATATAACCACTACGCTACAGAGGTCGTCAAAGTATCTGTTGGGCAAAGCGTAAACCATTATTAATGTAGGTAGTGGTTTCGATGTCACATATTGTAGAACTTTATCATAAATATATTACTTACGGTATAATAGAAGGTGGTCGAGGTAACGAGCCTCCTCGACTTACTGACGCGATTTGGTCGACATTATAATTTTGCGGCCAACCCGCGTTATCTTCTATTACCGATCTGAAACAATTATCAATATATGTATTATGTTAGTAATTCTGTTGAAACAATTGACTTTGTTGACAAAGTGATTTGATTATATAGGCGTTCATTAGTTCTTGCTATTTGATTTGTTGGTAATAAAAAAATGAACCATTATGAAAAAAGCTTATTCCCAATTTTCTCTTTTAATTTAATCATTCAAGTCCCGCACAACAGTCTAATAGAATAGATTACCCTCTGCTTTAGTCACACAGGAAATCATTATTGTTTATTACAAGTTATATTATTATCGATCTTATTTTTTTTGCATAAGACCAGGGGAATGTGGTAGTCGTATAAGTCGCAGGTTCAAAGCCTAAACATGACAAGCTATTTGTGTCAGCTACTTTCATGTACCTATGTAAGAACCCCGTGAACTAGAACTTTATCCATATATTTGCAAGTTTGTAGCTTTAAAAAAATTATAGAAATAACTTTCTTTTAATATCTTCGACGAAAGAATACGGAAAAAAAGACGGTATAAACATTTATCTTAGCGAGGTCTCCTTCTGACTTTTCAATTTAAAAAAGTTTTTGTTGAAGTATTAAACCAAAAATTATCCAGACTTTATTTGTTTGAGATTTATGAGCTCCAGAGATAAACTTAAAAAAAAAAGAATGATTTAATCTAACTGCTACTTAGAACCTTGAATTTAAAACCTACTTTCTTTTGAAGGTTGGAGGTAGGAAGACTGGAAAGGATACTTTTTAAAGAATTTTATTATAATTTCGTTGAATAGAATGGTAATGAAAACAGTGGGGAATTACCCTTGTAGCACTTGACACTAACTGATGAAACTTTACTTAAATATAATGTGATAATTATCTAATTAAAATCGGTCTTCTAGGCTTTGATTTCAATTATAATACGCAATTACGTTAACTTGTTAAAATACTTACTTATTTTTTGAGATAAAATCTAAATTACTTAATTTTGATGAAATATCAATCTGCCTAATTTAAAAGCAATCCCTGAAACAAAATAGGTAAAGGAGTTTTGAGCTTATTGATGAAGCAAAGATACGAAGCCGTTAGTGTGGTAGCCGAAGGTGGTTCAAGTTTTCCTACTACTACTTTTTACTACTACTTCGTAAAGATAATATTAACAGTTAGTCCCTTAGTCGGTTTTTACGATACCCATGGGATGAGATGGGGTGGTGTCATATTGTATTCTTACTCCGTTACCACGCGATAATAAAACATTAACTTTTGCAGAAATTAACGGACACTAAAAACACCTAAACTATAATAATATTAAATAACTCACTGTGGCCATTCCATCCGGGTGAAGTCTTCATCTTCAGGCATCCAGGTGTAGCGTTTGGGGTCAGGTTGGCTGCACACCGAACGTGGACGTCTCCTGAAGTAGGAACACTCCAGATCTGCGTCATAGGCACATAGTTCTGGCGGTGCCGGGGTTGGTTGGCCGAACCTGTAACAAAAACAATAATAATAATATCCGTGTGGTGACGGAGTAAGAATACAATATGTCACCACCCCATCTCATCCCATGGGTGTCCTAAAAACCGGCTATCGGGACTATCCATAAATGTTATCAGTACGAAATTAAAAGAAGGAAAACTTGAAATTAAACCCTATACCAAACAGTTTGGCCAGCGTGGTATCAGTAGGCCAATATTCCTCCTTCACGGGAGGAGGCCCTTCCCTGCAGTGGGACATTAATGGGCTGTTATGATGATGATGAATAATAATTTCAAGCTTTTACTCAAAGGCATCTTGTTCCAAATTAAGCAAAGTTTGTACATACTATGGGTAACGGTGCTGAGGTTGGCTGGCCGAACCTTAAGGAAAAAATGTAGACATTGACAAATGATATGAGACAATTTTTAATATAGGAAGTAGGTATAATGCTTCTCATAGATTTCGTGCTTTGTGTCACAGGTATAAATGCAATTAACCGAAACAAAGTATATCCAAGTTGAGGATCATCATTTGTAGATCAATTAAGCCCGATTTACACATCGACAAGTACAGTAGCGAGTTAAGTAGTAAGTTGTTGATTAAGTTGATTTGAATAGATTTCCATCCTATTTTTTGGCGAGTTAAGAACGAAGTAGCCCCCTCTCTCGCGTCTCGCCAACTTAACTCGCCAAAAACTTTTAGGTGCCTTGCGTGGGATTCGTATCTACGTCGACATTTTTAACGCCTGATTTGTCAACGAGGCTGTACTATTTGTTACAAATGAGAATATGCGCGATCCTGCGCCGTAATGAGTCACCATAAGTTTTAATTTTATTTATAAAAAATAAAAATTTTAATTACTTACTCTAAATTATATTTATAATCGTCTTCGATAAACTTAATTTACATGATACCGATACATTTAGAAGATGCCTGTAATTGTCAATTTCTCATGGTTGAAAAATTTAATAAAAGCTATAAAAATATTCATTTTGTTGGTGTCCCTATTTTTTAATCGAGCTCTGACAGAAATCATTGACGCATACATTCTTATTTCAATTGCATAGTAACTTTGTTAACATACGAGTCCTAATTGTAATACATATGTCGCGGAATCTGATAGATTTGAATATGCAGGAACGTTAGTGACTTCCGCCGTATTGTAGTTTTGATAAATCAGTGCGCACAACCGGCGCTGGCGACGTTTCGGGAGCAAGAGAGCGTGCCTGTCACTTCGCACTACTGATATACCCTCAGAACTGTCATCTTCATAACGTCAATGTCAACTGACATTACAACTCAATAGTCAAGTCAACGACAACACTACGGTGCTGCCACTACAGTGCTGCCACTTTTTTTGCCAGTCCGTTGAATATCAAGTAAACTACTTTTAAATTATTTCATTCTCCGACACAGCCATTCTGATCACTACAACGCGCTCTCGCGTTGTCGTAGGAAAATAGGAAAGTAATCTCGACATAATTTGATAACACATTGTCGCCAACTCATACATCGCATTATACTACAGGCGTTGTAGGCCTTTTACACATTACTACAGTGCTGCCACCTACTTCCTTTTAATATCAAGTAAATTACTTTTAAATTATTTCATTCTCCGACACATACTATTTGGAGTTTTGCTTATAAAAACCGTATTACAACTTGACAAATTAACTGTCGTTATACCCATGTTATACCCGTCTCCCGACCTAAACTGATTATTGCGTTAATTTAATATAAGAGCTATCCTACTAGTTTTAAGTGTTAATTTCCTATGTAATCTCATCCACTTCGCCCGTTCCTATTCATTGTCTCTTCTTAGACGAAATTACACGTCAAGTTAAAGCACTATGCCATCATGATTCAATCGCGCTAATTGGTAATTAGCTAATATTACATTCCCTTCGTTAGCTTTCGTATGTACTTATTATATTCTTAAAGGATTAATTATTAACTAAACTGTTATTACCAAAATATAAAAAATATATTTAAAATTGTATGTATTATGTTCATAAAGGTTTAATTGACTAAACTTTTATTACTAAAATATAAAAATATATTTAGAATTGTATGTATTATGTTCATAAAGTTTAATTGACTAAACTTGTATTACTAAAATATAAAAATATATTTAGAATTGTATGTATTATGTTCATAAAGTTTAATTGACTAAACTTTTATTACTAAAATATAAAAATATATTTAGAATTGTATGTATTATGTTCATAAAGTTTAATTGACTAAACTTTTATTACTACAATATAAAAAATATATTTAGAATTCTGCACATGAATAGTAAAAAGGAAGTACATTTTTAGTCCATTTAACTCTGTCACTTAATCGTATTTTACAAGACGATAGGTAATTAGGTCCTGACACCTTATATTTTTAATCCATACTAATATTATTAATGGGATAGTGTGTCTGTTTGTCTTTCTTTCACGGCAAAACGGAGCGACGAATTCACGTGATTTTTTAAGTGGACATAGTTGAAGGGATGGAGAATAACATAAGCTACTGTTTTTTTATTTTATTTTATTTTCCGTGTCCTGGATAGGGGAACAGTGCTACCCCGAATTTTACGCGAGCGAAGCCGCGGGCAAAAGCTAGTAAGGATATAATATGACTCCACAAGTCTCTAACTATAAGTCTATAATCGTAGATATCTAGTGGATGCTATGTCTAATTAAAATGCTTAATATTTTAACTTGTCTTACCTGGGATACCTCTGTATGGGTGCATAATCGGTGTTGAGATTCTCATCGGAGGGCACCCGCCGGCGAACACACACGGATAGAAATGATGCTCTGCAAAAGATTATTTAATAATTACTGCATTTACTTAATTCTACATTGTAATCAAACATAAAAAGTACAATGTTATGCAAGAAAACATCCCTTGTGTTGACGAATATTTGAGTAGTTTAATTATGAGGAAATAAGTGCATCTTAATGTAGAAATAGTGTGGTAAAAATATTAATACTGCACAACGGAAAATTTGTTGTCAATGTGGTAGTTTTTTTTAAGATTTTTTTTGTTTTGTTTTTAAATGACAACTCCCGCACTAGGGATCATGCCCTGTATAGCGGGGACTTTGACAAACATTAATTTAACGGACACAAAGAACACTCAGACTCAGGACAATAATTTATGGATCTCACAAATAATTGTCCTGCGTGGGGATCGAACCCACGACCTCGTGCACAGCAGCCGCTTGCGCTACCGAGAACTTATGAACCCATAAGGATGTGCAATTGTACCATGGGATTTCCAAGCATGAGAATAGAATTTGACCCTATTATCAAAACATCAAATCCAGCAATTTTTTCGCTCCCAATGCCTTCTTAAGACAGAATTTCCCCGGTGTTACAAGTTTCTGTAGTCTAATTTGCTAACATCAGGTTTCAGAGTATCATAATTTTGTCCTTCTTTTAATATTCTTATAAAATGACCCTAAACTTACTCGGTTCACTTACGCCCTAAACACACCTTAGAGACTTGTAACATAGGAATAATAAAAATCCTCGATATTTCCAAATTTCTCTAGACCTGTCGTAATAGAAGTCGTTACACAAAATAACGTCACTGGGATCAAATATTAAAGAGCTTGTTGACCTTATATTGATCCCAATACGATCATAAGGGTGTTGAATAATAAAATGTTCAATTTGTTGCTTTTGCCCTTTTATAAAAGTAAGTAATTTGTTGGGTATAATAAGCTGGGAATTCAATATTTGCTTAAAACATGTGTCGAGACTTTTTGGGTATCCTTTGGTTGTGCTGATTTGATCATGAGTCTTGGTATCACCGATATTACACCAATACGAAGTTACCGTGGTGTTGCATTTTAATTGGTTCATGAGATTGAAAGAAAGAAATGAAAGAAAGAAAGAAAAATTATTTATTTGGCGAAAACCAAGACACACACAAATAATTTACACAATTAACAAACTCACAAAACACACAGAGTAAGAAAAAAAAAAAAAAGAAAGAAACAAAAAAAAGAATACAATATAAAATGAATACAGGATACTTAACAATTTTTCAATAACAGATACTGTGTGTGACCTGGTATACCAAAAAGGTCACCAACTCAGCGTATGCCAGGACATAGCATCCTGGCGCTGGTATTATGTTGGTACCTGAAGTACCCACGCCTGCCAGGTGAGCCAGAAAACCTGTCTTTAACTAAATAACACTACACAATTACAAATTTAATTTTGTGTATATTATATGTATATATATATGTATATGTGTGTGTATATGTGTGAATAAATATAAAAATACCAGAAAATACTATTAATAAAATAATTAGATAAAACAAACAATAACAATATTTCGTAAAATGTAAAGTGTGAATTTTGTCTATGGTGACATTTTTAATTTCATTGACAACTGACAGCTCTTTGACAACAAGGAAGAGGAACTGTGATGTGTGATGTGTGACGTGTAAACACGTGTGCGATGTTTTTCAACGTGGCATGACAAATACATATATTATTAAGATACTTAATTAAAATGAAAAACATTTTTAGAATTGAAAAACAAAGAACAACCCAGCAAATCAAAATCATATCTGTAAACACGTAGTACATTTTTAATTGCAACAGTACAACAATGTGTGGCATATCAAAACCGCTCCAAATGACACTAAATCGTAAGTATATTAAAACTAATATAAAACTACAAGTAAATAGATTAATAGAACCGTAGTGGTCTCGGTCTATCTTACCAATACTGTGCTAATTTGACAGTCAACATTTACAGTCGCTTTACACTGCTAATATCAACAATTACCATGTTTTATTTAGGTAAATCAGTAACAACCTTCTGCAAGGGCACCAAGCCCATTTAGTCCAAGAAACCAACTGCACTTACACCCATACATATTTTCCCTTCTACTTTACAGCCCAGACCAGATTCAAAGTGTAAGCAAAATAACAAAAAATACAACAACAAAAAATGAAAAATGAAGAGTGAAGAGCCCTGGATATTAGAATAAGGATAGGCAAAAACAATATACAACACAACACAAAAAGAATAAATAAAACAACACAATAAGGTGAAACAGTAGCATCCTGACAGCTATATCAAGGAAGTGTTTGTAATGGTGAGACCAATCATCCTCTGCTTCTCCATGAGAAATTGTTTTAATTTGTGTCTGAACAAATTAAATGATGTGCAGCCCCTTATAGGCGGGGGAATATTGTTCCAGCATTTAGATGCTGCATACCTAAAACTGCCCCTAAAACTGGTTGTTCTATGGTGCTCTATAGATAGTTGCTGTGAGCAAGCCCTTGCTGAACACTGTCTTCTGCTTGCCATCCATGCCAGCTTACAATACAAATATTCTGGTTGTTCGAGCCTCACCACACCAAACATGAGGCACGCTAAGTGCAGCTTTCTCCGAGATTTAATTTTTAAAATTGAATGCTGATTAAGAAACGGTGTGATGTGACTTCTAGGTGGAATAGAAAAACAAAAGCGTGCACAAGCATTTTGAACTCTCTGTACAAGTTTTTCAGTTTTAACCAGCAATCTAGGCCCATAAACAGTGTCGCAATAATTTAATTTTGATAGTATGAGCGACTCTACCAATTGCAGTCTCAAATCCTCTGATAAATATGGTCTCATCTGGTAAAGAATTTTGAGGCGGTAAAAACAATTACGCACGATCTCTGACACATGTTTGCCGAATCTCAGATCGGAATCCATGCACAGCCCAAGGTTACGCACCTCATAGACTCGTCCGACCAGCTCGCCCATTAACGACACATTCAATGTTGTTGGCAGTACACTTAATTGCCTCTTTGTCCCAAGCAACATGTATTTTGTTTTAGTGGGGTTCAATGCCAAACCATTCTCCCGTGCCCAGCTCGCCACTCTTGCAAGATCTTCGTTTAGACCATGCACAGCCGTCTGATATTCACCTGGCCTAAACGAAGAGAATACCTGGATGTCATCGGCATAAATATGGTATTTGCAAGTCCGAAAGCACTTTGTTATGTCTGCACAATATAAAATAAATAGAAGAGGGCCCAATATAGAACCCTGTGGCACTCCTCTCCTCACATAAGTCCATGGTGAAATGTTGCTGGATCCATCCACACACCTCAACTCTACTCTCTGGCTACAGTTGGTAAGGTAACTGTTGAACCAGCAAATAGTCCTATGCCCAAAGCCATAGTATCTGAGCTTAGACAATAGAAGTGTGGTATTAATACAATCAAAAGCGCGCGAAAAATCCAGCAACACAAGAGCAGTACACATTCCTTTATCCTGCGCAGTGAGGATACTGTCAGTCACATCTAGAAGGGCGGTAGCCGTGCTTCTCTGCCTTCGGAAACCTGACTGGACTTCAGGAAGTATCTTGTGCTGCTCCAAATATACTGTCAACTGCTGACACACTACCTTCTCGGCGATCTTGGAGAGACATGGCAAAATACTTATGGGTCTTAAGTCCTTAATTTCGGTTGGATTTGAAATTTTAGCCAGTGGTTTGATTCTTCCCAGCTTCCACTGCTCCGGAAAAACAGCTGTGTCAAATGAGCAGTTTATCATTTTGGTAATAGCCCCCAGAGTATAGGGCAGTGTAAGGGTGATCATCTCTAGAGACAACCCATCCCAACCCTCAGCATTCGACTTCAGCAGCTGTCCCAAGCATCTAGACACCTGCTCCTCACTTACTGTGCCTATATCAAAAAGGGCATCACTATACCGGTGGTACTCAAAGTATGTAAGCTTTGACAGAGAGCATACCGGATCACCAGGAACTCTCAAAAAGTAGTTGTTTATTTGTTCTGGGTCAGTTAAATGCGCTGGAAGACTATTTTCAAATTTGCTAGGTTTTAACATACTTTTAAGATTCTTCCACAAGATCTTAGGGTATTTAATTTTATTATTAATGTTAAATTTGAAGTAAGCCACTTTTTCCCTGTAAATAGAACTTGAAACAAGGGACTTGAGTTCTTTATAATATGACCTATGAGAATCCAGTCTGGTTTTCCGGTATCTCTGTAAAGCTCTATCCCGCATTTGCATCATCAGCTTTATTGTATCAGTGATCCATGGATATGAAGGCTCTCTAATGACACAAGTTTTCAGTGGGGCATGAACATTGTAAATATCGAGGATGGACTGATTGAATATGGCAACCATAGAGCTTACATCTGTCATGTCGCACACATTATGCCACTGAATGCCTGACAAGTCAGCACAAAACTTAGTCATGTCAATGTACTTTATTGGCCAATAAATGACCTGATGAGGTTTGTATTTACTACGCTCAATGTCAAAAGTGCAATTAATAAGTGAATGTCCATTTAATGACAAGTATGACTCTACCAATAGACTCTTGGGCTTAAGGTCTGTGCATACCAAATCAATCAGAGTCTGACTGTGATCTGTAAAATGAGTAGGTGCATCTACCAGCTGATGTAAACTAAGGCTTTTAAGGCACTCCATTAGTTTCTTGGATTTACCATCAGTGATGTTCAGATTCACATTAAAATCACCAAGAAGAATATAGTGGTCACACCTGGAAATAGAAGTGATGGATTCAGTAATGGCATCCAAGAAACAATCAATGTCAAAATGTGGAGGACGGTAAGCTGTCCCAATAGCAAGGCGCTTCCCATTCATATTTAATGTTATCCACATTTGTTCGACATGAGTTGTCTCACTATTTGTGCGTACGTTCAAGCCTCGTCTAATGTAAAAACCTACACCCCCACCTCTTCCTCCATGAAAGGTAATGGGCCGTGGTTTGTGTCTCATACTGTAGCCAGGTACAACTGGAGCTCGCCCCTCTTCTCCTAGTCGAAGCCATGTCTCATTGACAGCCATAATATCAAAAGAACGGCTATCAACTGCTACCACAAAATCGTCATGATTGCCCCCAAGTGAACCAACATTCAAAAAACCAACTTTAAATAACTTTTTTGCAATCATTTTTATGTCATTATTTTCCAACCGAAAATCATGTCCAACCCCTTGCATGACCAACATCCATCCAATAAATTATTAGATTGCATAAGGCTTATCAATTCTCTAGATACCTGAGGTCATCATAAATAAGCTATACAGTTTGTTAGTGTTTTGTGTGGCTACAAGAGTCATAAATCACTAGCGAGTCCTCGACAGTCAATGTCACTGCCGCCGTGTTGACCAAGTATTGGACATAATAAAAGTTATTTACAAACATTTTGTATCTGTTCCTATAAGTTGAATACTTTATTATGCTTTGGAATCTGAAGGGTAATGTAGAGGTAGCTTAAAATAAATCAAAGACATCATGATGTACATTTTTGCAGGGCTCAGGCGCAAAAGACATCCGCAGTTGACAACCGCTCTGTAAACCTCACCTCAACCGCTACGGGCCTCACTGAAAATCAGCGCTGTAAGCGACTGAGCATTACTGCTTGGTGTGCCGCAGCATTATGCTGAGTGGGGTCCGATTCCTGGACAGATGTGGCTTTCTCATGATTTTTGTTTTATATTTTTTATTTTTGTTTGTTTTTGTAATTGTCTGTATCATCATTGCATCCTTATAGCAGGAATAAATTTATTTTCTTTCTTTCAAAACCTGCAGTTTCATTACATATAAGATAGCGACTATGTACTATAAACTAAAATCCTTCCTAAATAAACTTGCTCCTCATTCTTCGGTAAACATACGTGTTCTATCTACGTCCCTGAAGCTTTTATGAAATTTTTACGGTAACTGTAAATGTGCTAACATTGGTTTTAATAACTATGCTTAAAAGCAGTGTGTACGCGAAGGAATAGAGAAGAGTTTTGAAGTAAGAATGTTTAATGGAAGCGGTAATCATTTTTTAAGTAATCCACGGGTCGCGCGATATTTTGGAACATTTTAATCGTGTCTTTTGACGAAAAAGGCACAGGACTCTTTATTGAGTTGTACAAATACTTACCCCCTTCATACACGACTCATATATTTAATCACTCAACCTTACACCAAGCAAAACCGTAAGAATTTAAGCTAATCAATTGACTAAACCAAAGGTCGTTTTACAACAACTAACAAACTAATAACATTTTTAAGACTGCAATAAATTTCAGAACTTACATCATATCTAAAACTTATGTCTATTTTATATTGTTCTCTTCTATGTTTTTACGACATTATTACATTGTTACTTAAAAACACCTAAAAGTAAGTGGTATAGTCTTTTTAATGAACAGCTAACAGTGTTTCTTTATAAAACATATAACAGCCATGGGATTAATTGCATTGGCCTGCACTGGAACTCCCGTTTTACAAATGGGGTTCTTTGAGTGAAACACTTGGACTAGTAAAACCATGCTGACCAAAGGTATCAATAGAAGGTATTGTATCGACTGGTTTTTCATTTTGATAAATAAGTAAATTACTGTTTCCTTATTGTTAGTCAGTTTTTAAAGCATTATTTATATTGAAATAAATTAGGCATTAATGTCATAAGTAAGTATACTTTATTAAAGGCACCCCATTATAGAGCCCGCCCGTGTCATGGAGTCCGCAGATTTCTAAAAAAAATTATGAAAGAAGAAGGAAAGTTAATTTAAAAATTGAGTTGAGCGACATAGTCAAATTGTGACAAAGCTCCTTAAATAAAGAAAAAAAATGAGTTACTCAAGGAGGCCCTCTAGTACGTAATCCGAACAAGATTTCTACTAATTAGGCATCCCTGAGTACTTCTTATAAGAAGTAGAAATCACACTATCAAGGCCACGGGAATCCGCTTGTATATTTCTATAAACAAACCCAAAACTAATTGATGATCAAAGACTTATAGTTTCGGCTCAATATCCCTTGTTTGTAACATCTGTCGCGGTTTTGAATTTCGAAATATGTGGTATGGCTTGTATCGACCCTTCTTAATAGTTTAACAGGCCGATTCTGTAGCATAAATCAATTGTGGGTCTAATATGATTATAATATGGGATACAACCTTATTTTAATACGTAAAGTCAATAGTCTCTCTTATTTAAATAACTTCAAAAAGAGGAGGAGTTTTCAGTTCGCTTGTTTGTAGGTCGTTTCGGTTAGTTAGTTAATATCTTGTCCAATATGTATATTTTTTATTCGTTTGAAAGAGTATTTTTGCAAATCATTTCCAACACTTAATTTGTAAGTAATACAGTGAAAGAGTTCATTGTGTATGTTTGGAGTAAGAATACAATGTGGTTGTAGAAATCGAAGATAGCTCTCTAAAAAAAGTAAAGATAGAAAACTTGATATTATTATAAAACCGAATTTGTGTCTGGCCACCATAAGGCTAGTGGGTAAACATTCAGAATCTACATCATAACTTATCATAAACATCATAAATACTCCTAAAAATAATTTACAAAAAAAAATCAGCAAATATCTTATCTGGTTACCTTCAAGTTGTGTACTAGATGAAAATATTGGAAGTGATTTCATTCATCAATCTTCAGTACGAAGCTTATCAATGTTAAATTGAGGGGAAATGAAACGAGGGTGTGAATCCTGCTGATATTTCAATGTCGTTATTATTAGGGAGGATGTAAATTTCATATAAATTTAGATACTAAATTGAATAATTTAATCTATTTCTAAGGTTCGGCATGAAAAAAATGTATCATATTAGGCTGACCGTTTCCTAATATTTTATTCAAACATAGTAACTACGTTAATGTACACTCAAGGAATTTAATTGTTTAGCAATTTGCTTAATTTTGAAATCGGTCAGGTCACTATTTACCGACTACAGACGACGGATGACGAACCCCGACGTCTTGGGAGTCGTAAAATTAATTAGACAAGGTATATATACCTAGCCTTGTCTATCTATGACAGACAGGTATTTTGTGTTAAAATAAAATTCTTCAATTTTATATTGTTGACAGACCAAAGTTAAGTCAAACTAAACTAGACCTTATCTACCATCTCCATCAAACAGTATCCTTAGTCCGAGTTTGTGTCACTATTAACAATAAAGTATATCGAGTAGCATTCGCTGTTCTGATTGGTTCAATGCATTGTATTGATAATACTGTCAAAATTTTATTTTTTACTCTTTGGACAGAATGGTGGAAGTTTGTAAACAAAGAAGTTTGAAGTGCAATTCATACTTATTGGTTATCTATAACTAGTCTATACTAATATTATAAAGAGGTAAAGTTTGTGTGTTTGTTTGTTTGTGTGTTTGTGTGTTTGTGACGTTGTAGGGGGTAATCTCTGGATCTACTGAACCGATTTTAAAAATTCTTTCTGTGTTTGATAGTCCATTTATCGGGGAGTGTCATAGGCTATATAGTATCACGCTATGCATAATAGGAGTAGAGCAGTAATGAAATATGTTTATAAAAGGGACGCTTAAAAACGTTTATTTTGCTTCTACTGCAACGTCTGGAGATATACTGAAATAATGTATTAGAGAATTGTACCTTTAAAAAAGTTTTACAATTAAGAGACTTAAGATTGTCGTAAAACTGCAAGGATGTCGTAAAATGATGGAGGGTGTCGTAAAATGCATGGAGAGTGTCGAAAAATGATGGAGGGTGTCGTAAAACTGCTAGGGTGTCGTAAAATGCATGGGGCGTGTTGTCCGACCGCAAGGGTGTCGTAAAACAGCTAGAGTGTCGTAAAGTGATGGAGGTTGTCGTAAAGTGATGGAGGGTGTCATAAAATGCATTGAGGGTGTCGTAAAACTGCTAGGGTGTCGTGAAATGCATGGAGGTTGTCGTAAAACTGCAAGGGTGTCGTAAAACGATGGAGGGTTTCGTTAAACAGCTAGGGTGTCGTAAAATGATGAACGCTGCCGTAAAAGATGGAAAGGTGTCGTAAAACTGCAAGGATGTCGTAAAATGATGGAGTTTGTCGTAATGCATGGAGGGTGTCGTAAAATGCATGGAGGGTGTCGCAAAACTGCTAGGGTGTCAGAAAATGTTGAAGGTTGTTGTAATAGATGGTAGGATGTCGTAAAACTGCAAGGATGTCGTAAAATGATGGAGAGTGTCATAAAATGCATTGAGGGTGTCGTAAAACTGCTAGGGTGTCGTCAAATGCATGGAGGGTGTCGTAAAACTGCTAGGGTGTCGTAAAACGGCTAGGGTTTCGTAAAATGATGAAAGCTGTCGTAAAAGATGGAAGGGTTTCGTAGAACTGCAAGGATGTTGTAAAATGATGGAGGGTGTCGTAAAATTCATGGAGGGTGTCGTAAAACTGCTAGAAGGTCGTAAAATGATGAAGGATGTCGTAAAATTCAGTTTCTTTCGCCGCCCTACGAAGTGGGCACGGGTCAGCTAGTATTTTATATTATGTCAATTTTGAGGTGTAATATCTTTCAAATTCGCTAGGATTATTTTGGTATATAATACGACTAAATTACGTAGGTTGTGTACCTGCTAAACAATTAAATACCTTGACCGTACAACCCAACTATGAAGTTGTCTACTACAAGATTGACACCTATGCAGTTATTTTATAGAAGTCAAGTTCGTATTTAATGTACTAAAGAGTTGACTATAAAAGTCAACCAAAGTCTATAAAAACCAACCCTTCAAAATCATGAATAAAAAATATTTCAAATTAAGTACATATAATTTTTACCTATACAGCTTAGGTATAACTAGAAAAATCCGAATATAAGAAAGAAAGACAATTGAAAAAAGGTTATGGCGCTGGATGCGTATAGTCCAGAGACGCGGGTTTGATTTCCTCCTCGAGTATAAATTATTTCCATTGTCTTTCTTTCTTCTTTTCGGAAAAAAATTGTCAATACATGCATTGTACATACGTAAAAATACATATTTTTTATCGATACTTACCGATTGGCTCGTGAGCATGGACTCTCGATGTGGTACTGTGAGAGGCATCCGAGAAATCTGTCCTTCTTGGACTTCTCCAGTTCCAGCAGATCCAATTGTTTGTTGTTGATGCAGTATTGCTCCCGGAATTCCTAAAGAAATGAAAAGAAATTATAAATATTTTTTGACAAAAACACAGGTACCTAGTGAAAAGTCATCATAACAGCCCATTAATGTCCCACTGCAGGGACTTACCACTCTGGCCAAACGGATTGGTATAGGGTTTAATTTCAAGTTTTCCTTCTTTTTATTACGTAAAGATAATATTTACGGATAGTCCCTTAATCGGTTTTTACGACACCCATGGGATGAGATTGGGTGACACACTGTATTCTTACTCCGGAACTTAATTCTTTTTTCTTCTTTTCTTATTCATCACACGGAGCTTAAATGTTTTTTGTTGTTCTGTATGGAATAGCCTCTTCCGTCAATTGGAGCTTGGAAAATCATTACGCTGAACAAGCTAATTCTCTATAATCTGTTAATGTGTATAAAAAAATTCTTTCTTTCCAAAAAGATATTTGCCACTTTAATGCAAAATAAAAATAGCTATAGTCGTAGTACTTACTCGTAGTAACTAAAGAACATAATGAACACAAACATTTTCCTAAAGTTAAAGAGCTCTGTATGTCTTATCCTAATACAGCAATGAAAGGGTATTGTCCTTTATCGCACTATGAACAGTCTCCTCGGTATTCGTATCAGATTAAGCAACGAGAATGCAGTCTCTTTTTATTAATTTAACGAAATTATTAAAAAAAATAACATGACATTTCGTTAAAGTACAATATTAATTATTCTTTTTACAAATAAAATATACAATCTCAATGCCTATCCCCATCATTATCTATAAAACACAGTCAAAATAAATATTTTCCGAGACTCAAAGAGCTGTATGTCTTATCCCTTAATACAGCAATGAAAGGGTATTGTCCTGTATCGCACTTAGCACAGTCTCTTCGGTATTCGTATCAGATTGAGCAACAAGAATGCAGTCTCTTTTTATTAATCTAACTAAACTATTTAAAAAAATAAAATGCCATGTCGTTAGAGTGCAATATTAATTTTTCTTTTTACTAATATAATATACAATATCAATGCCTATCACCATCATTATATAAACCATACAGTCAAAATAAATATTTTCTGAGACTCGAAGTGCTGTATGTCTTATCCCTAATACAGCAATGAAAGGGTAATTGTCCTGTATCGCACTATGCACAGTCTCCTCGGTATTCGTATCAGATTGAGCAACGAGAATGCAATTTGCATTCGATCAAACAGAGTCAAACGGAGTCAAACGACAGTTCGTTGCTATCCTTTGTCTTGCAAACGCTTGCTACAGATTTGTTTTTACTGTAAATTGACTGGATAGCGTAATATTTTCTTGTTACTTTATAGAACATGCATCTTGTTTGTGTGGTGAAAATAAATTAGAAGTGTAAAAAAAAAAAGATATTTACATAATATTTAATTATTATGTGTTTTGTTGTAATTATTACTTGTTTTTTTTTTCTTTCTATTAATTTTAAGTTGTTTTAATGGTCTTTAATCTTTGAATCAATATGAGATATATTTAAATATAGGCGAAGTAGGTTCGTAAATATGCACTTAGTAGTCTTTACTACCATGGAAACAAGAGTTGACTTTACATTAAGTTCTATCTTAAATATTATAAGACCTAGTCTTACCATTCCATGAATTCTCCGTGCAGGTGCCAGATCCATGGCGTAATAGAGGACGGAGCGTAAACGGAGCGAATAACAGCGTCTAGGACTTACGACCCAGATGTAGGTAGGTTTAAGGAGGACCCCTTACAACGTGTTAGCGGTCACCTTCACTGTCTGCTATGTTCCGTTCTCTACCTATCCAAATTTGGTATGAACCTAACAATGCCGTTTTGGACATTCGTTATAGTAGAGAGCTTACTGAAGTTATCGGCAGTCCTAGTTATTTTAATAAGCTGTAGAGGGATTTAGCTGGAGTATCCCTCGCACCTATTTCCACGGCATATAGAGTAACCTTGTAACCATTTCTGGTTATCTCATTTGTCAAGTCAAAGTATTTAATTGTCTTAATTGCGTAGTCTCTCGGGATGTTAGTTTCCCATGGTACCGTGAGCTAAATAAAACAAAATTAACAATTCTGTAAAAAGTTCAGATATGTATATTTTCTTTATTTTATTTACGAAATAAAGAGTGCTATAAAATCTTGTATTGTTTTTTCACTTTATTAGATCAACGCCATCTTACTAAAAGAGATAAAAATTTACAGTTGTTTTACTACTAAATAAAAATATTGGCAAGCAATCCATCATTATAGGATGTTATGTATCATGTTCTTCATATAAATAGAGTAAGTAGCCTTTCAGCTAAATTAGTTCTGGTGTTATTTTCTTCATTGAAATTTATTTGCCGTTAAGTTCGAAAGCTGTTTTGGCTTCGGAATGGTGATCGATATTATGGATTTGTCGTAAAGCCGAGAAGTAGTGAAGATGTCAAGAGTAGGGAAATTCGATTTAGTTAATTTTTATTATATTTCTGAATAAGTGCATTTTCCAAAAGGACTTCAACGACTTTATGTTAACGACAAAACTTATATAAAACCTAGGCTTTACCTACTTACTATACTTATTTAATTTATTTTTTTAATCGCCTTTCTAGTGGATTAGAATGCGGATGTGTGACGTATTAATAAAGTGCAAGCGACGCGCGCATTGCTTGATCGACTGCCGGCCGGTACGGACGTGTGCGCGCCGCTTGGTGAAACTACTAAGTGTGTTTTCATTGAGTGAACCTGACGCTATAGGTAAAGACAAGGACACCACACGTGGCGACGAGTCTTTAAGTAAGTGGTGAATTTTATTGGAAAAAAAGAGGAAAGAAACAAGTACTTACCTAAATAAGACACAAACAATTGAGTCGTATATGCATCTATTATTCGAAACCTACAGAAAGTGTAGAATAACTTAATGGCTAATATCAATACTTAATAAAAACAGTAAATCTTAAATTTTTTCAATTACCGACTTATGACTAAAACTATATTTCTTACACGGGCAAGATCACAATAATTAACTTGCTATTCCTTTATCTACCGTGTTGGATGTTAGTAAACAAATAGGTTAGTTATGATGTTAATAAGTAAGTAATAAACATTAGTCTAACTCTGTCCCCTATTTTAAATTAGGATGAATTTTGATTTAATATCGTAAGTAAAAATGTAGTTTTGAAACGTTATTGATTCCGTGCAATAAATAGGTATGTGCTATCATATCGTATATTATAATTATTTCAAACGTAGATAACATTTGTGAGAGCTCAGGAAATGAGAACAATTTATACAGTCAAATTAGTTTATTACCATTTTACATACATTTGATAGCACATAACATACATAAATCGCAGTATATCCTTAATAATTCAACTTATCGTATTCGTTGTATTCACACTTGGACGCTGAAAAAAACAAGAATTCCCGCCATGTGCTCACTAAGTCACTACTTCCCTCTACCGTTTTTTCACCGGAACCAACAACTAAAGAAAGTAGCTGGCGCATTACAAAAGAGGTTGTAAATGTTAGGTTTTATCATTTTATGTTTATGCATTGAATTTCCAAAATGAAAATAATAATAAATTATAGTTTCAATTTATTATTATTTTTAAACTGTTTCTAAATCAAAATAATGTTATTTAAACGTCAAGTGACAAAATGACAGCAAGGAATATACGACAACACGATTCTAACACATTATAAATGTTTAATAGATGCGTATGCTATCAGTTACCTAAACTCAAAAGTCTTAATAAAAGTAAGTACAGTAAGGTATGAATAGATACCTGAATTTTGCTAAGAGCAATAAAGTGCCAAGGAGCACACATTATTATTTTCCAAAGTGGAAGAATGTGTCAAGGGACACGATAAATTTGCCAAGGGCATATAATTATAAAAGTTGGGATGCTAATTACATTAGGATAACTCATAATAACCATACGACGCACAGTGACCTTTGTTTGCCTATGTTAAGAAAATTAACCTCATTCTTTATGACTTTAGTTTAGCGACATAATAATGACTGAACGTTATATAATACCTAAAATCAATCATAGGTACAACTGCGTAATATATACCTAAAAAAATCTCCCAAATTGTAGGTATATAACACAGACACAAATACAGATCCCAATTCTAAATTACAGACTATTCTTGAACACACAATAGACTTGAAGACACAACACAATTTAGAGATTAACTATAATAAAACAAAAATAATAACATTTTACCCTAGACAAAAAAACACAACTACACATTAATATTTCTTGTAATAATAATGTAATAGATGTTGTCAACAAAGCAACATTACTAGGAATAGATAGATACACAAATTAATTGGAAACCACACAAATAAAGTAAGAGCTAAGTTGTCTAAGTTCTCATAATATGCATTACATATAATAAAATAAAAATAAAAGAACTATAGAGATTAAAACAGCTATCACTTCATGTTATGCCTATGCTTGGGTACTCATGGCTCAAATAGGGGGTCATCATATGGGGTAATAGTACAGATACATAAACATTAGGTACATATATTACAGGAAAAAGTAATAAGAATAATTAAAAATAAAGACCAAGGAGATAGTTGCAAGCCTCACTTCCAGGAGTTACAGATTCTAACTCTCCTTTACATGCTAGAACTCTGCATGTTTGTAAGGGATCATCCAAAGTTATATACAAAAAGAGAAGACAAACAAACAAGGTTTACTTTGTGTCATGGAAATAGGTTTAACAGCTTCACAACTTGCAATGCATTCATCTAGCACCTTAACTGATGTCAATAGAAGTATAAAATTAATAAGTTAGTAGAGGCCATAAGAAATTATAACAATTTAAGCACTTTTATCAGTAAACTAAACAACTGTTATTAAATAAAACATACTTTATTAGTAAATATTTCAATAATAAATTTACATAGGTATAATAATAAAATAAGATAAAACCTGTCAATGTGCTCATAATAATGTAATAATACATTTTATTATTAGTTAAATATTAATTAAATAATACTTAATTGACATTCTAATTTAATTTTAAAACTATATACTTATATACTAATACTTACTGAATTCTAATATATAATAATAATTCAGTAACTTAATTAATAGAAAATTATTAGTAAGTAACTCATAACTAAAATTCTAATGTCATAATTATTTGATAGAAATTTAATAACTAGTAGTACAGGCATAACTTGCTTATTTCTGGCACCAGTCCTTCACAAATGGAAGCTAAAGGTATCCATAATATATTGTATGAAATAGATCATAAGGCATCATTTGTGAAGAGAGAAATAAATAAATTATAATTTAGTAATTACTTAATAGGAATTGAATAATAATTTACTAATTTCATAAGAATAGAATATAATAATCTTATCTGCATAGGAAGTGGTACATATTAAGGTTTTGACTGATTGCTAATATTGAAAAGTGTTATTTAATATTAGGAAATATAGTAATTTAATAGTAACTTACTGTATTAATTTAATAGTAGTTTTTTTATAATATATAATAGCTACTTACATAGTTATTTATGGATTTATGCTTGATAAATAACTTATGCAATATTCTAGCGGCCTTCCTCCTCTCTCTTAAGCTATGCTGCGCCCAGCAGGGTCCACAATTGGAACTGTTGTTAACTTTACTTTACCATCTTGTATATAAAAACATTGTGTAACGCAATAAAGTAATTTGAAATAATTGTAAAAGATATATTAGAATAATAACAATTAATCAATTTGTATCCCAATAATTAAATAAATAGTAGGTATGTATCTATGTATATAAATAGCGAATAGTAATTATTGCTATTGTCAACAGTACCTACATAATATATACATAGTCTGGCCATAAATACTGTTACAATTAAAAATAAGAAAGATATTACATTTGAATTTGGAATCTGTCATTTTTATACGATTGTTCATTGTATTTTCTAATTTTGGCGCCAATACATTGTACAATATTTTGCTATATTAAAATGGAGTGGGGTGATAAAGAAAACCGAATCGCTGTGATTGCATTACACAAAGTTGGTATGGAGCCGAATGTAATTTTTAAAACTCTCCATACGCTTGGTATTAGTCAAATGTTTGTGTACCGGGCTATTAATAGGTACAATGAGACCTTCTCTGTTTGTGACAGAAAAAGATCTGGCCGTCCACGTAGTGTTCGTACGAAAATGGTGGTCAAAGCAGTAAGGGAAAGAATTCGAAGAAATCCTGTCCGAAAGCAAAGGATTTTATCTCGGGAGATGAAGATAGCACCCAGAACCATGTCACGCATTTTAAAAGATGACTTAGGACTTGCAGCCTATAAGAGACGCACTGGTCATTTTTTAACTGATAATTTAAAAAAGAATAGGGTGGTAAAATCGAAGCAACTACTGAAGCGGTACGCAAAGGGAGGTCACAGAAAAATTTTGTTTACGGATGAGAAAATCTTTACAGTTGAGCAACATTTTAACAAACAAAATGACCGTATTTATGCTCAAAGCTCTAAGGAAGCTTCCCAATTAGTCGACAGAGTGCAACGTGGGCATTATCCGACTTCAGTGATGGTTTGGTGGGGTGTTAGCTATGAAGGAGTGACTGAGCCATATTTTTGTGAAAAAGGTATCAAAACATCGGCACAAGTAAGTGTATCAAGATACCATTCTTGAGAAGGTAGTTACACCCCTTAACAACACCATGTTCAATAACCAAGTATGGTCCTTCCAACAAGACTCAGCGCCGGGTCATAAAGCTCGGTCCACGCAGTCTTGGTTGGAAATGAACGTTTCGGACTTCATCAGAGCTGAAGACTGGCCGTCGTCTAGTCCCGATCTTAATCCGCTGGATTATGATTTATGGTCAGTTTTAGAGAGTATGGCTTGCTCTAAACGCCATGATAATTTGGAGTCCCTAAAACAATCCATACGATTGGCAGTGAAGAATTTTCCCATGGAAAGAGTGCGTGCTTCTATTGATAACTGGCCTCAACGTTTAAAGGACTGTGTTGCAGCCAATGGAGACCACTTCGAATAAGCTTTTTATATTTTGAATTGTTTTATATTTATGTATTAAACTAACACACTGTAAAAGTAATAAATATTATTTGCAATAAAAAAAAATGTTTTTTCTTCGTAACAATATTTATGGCTAGACTAGGTATTATAACAATAAAATATGATTTCCAGTAATAGAATGTACATACATCTAAGAGAAAAACGACTTACGTTGTAGCCAAAGCCACCTGACTATTAAAATGATACTAAATTAACCTAGATAATAAAGTATTGGTTATATATGACGTGACAGACAGCAGGTCTGTACCTAATGTAGGTACCTGAATACAAATAGGGACCTATTGGAATGTTTTAACATTTACCTATAGCATCATATCACTAGGAAAATATCAGTAATTAGCATCTTACACTTTATGCAATAGCGCCAAGGGTGCACTAGAAAGAGCGCCAAGGGTGCACTAGAAAGAGCGCCAAGGGTGCACTAGAAAGAGCGCCAAGGGTGCACTAAAAAGAGCGCCAAGGGTGCACTAGAAAGGCATGCTGACATTGGTTCAGGTAGCCCAAATGTCCAATCTACTCCCAGTAGAACCGTTATAATGCGATGGTGATCCTATGTCACTAGGATTACGCTGGGAGAAATGGGTTAAAGCCCTAGAAATATATACTCGCGGCAGGCGTAGATACGCCTATAAAAACATCGACCTCTGTAGCGTAGTGGTTATATAACATGACTGCTACGCAGAGGTATCGGGTTAGATTCCCGCTCAGTGCAAATGTTTGTGTGCATGAACATGATTGTTTGCATTGGTCTAAGTGTTTTCTGTGTATAATATCAAAAGTATTTAAGTATGCTTATCCGTTGTCTTGTATCCATAGTACAAGCTCTGCTTAGTTTGGAACTAGATGGCGCTGTGTGAATGTGGGCACATATACCTAATAATAATATTACCGAAACAACTGACGTCTATAAGACGGGCGATAGATAAACTCACTGAGTTCTTCTCGCCTAAGCAGAGCAAAGTGTACGAACGCTAATTATTCAGGCTTCTCAAATAAGAGTCAGGCTAAAAGTTTGATAAATTTCTTGTGAGGTTGCGATTGCGACAACAAAGCAGGAAATGTAATTTCGCTAACGAAGAAAATTAACTCATCGATCACATTGGGAAGAAGAAAATATTAACCCTGGGTGACGCTATTACCTTATGTAAAGGTGGTGACTTAGGTAAAGGTGATGGTTTGTTTTGCCCCGCTAGAGCAGGCGTCAGTCAACAACCATAGACCTGAAAGTACTCAAACTAGGATTATCTAAGTATTACGGAAAGAACATGGGTAGAAATATAGGTTTTATATCTTACAGTGTCTTTAATTTTCATGAATATAAAGGTTAATTATCTTAAATACTATTAATTTTAAAAATAATATTTATATCTGTAAATCTCACACAAAGATTATGTGAATAAAAGAATTAAATTGACTTATTTTTAAACGGTATGCAATGTCACTGGGAAAAATTATTATCATGTACGTAACATTTTGATATAAATAAAATTATAAAAAATCGTTCCTAATTTGATAATATATTTAATTAAATTAATTATTTATTTATATCACATTTAGGATAGTTACAAATACAAATAATTTATATTGTACGAATTAATATTATTATAACAAAAAAGACAATTTGTGAACTGCATTTCCGGTCTGGTTGCTATGACACTTTGTTTGTTATGATTACATTTTTATAAAATGTTTTGATCACAGAGTACACTTATTTGTAAATATGTTGTGACGTTTACTCTTCTATGTACCTATTCTTTGGTGTTTTGCGTATTTTGTATTATATTATATCCAAAAATCTTTGCTTCTACAACTTGTCTAATGAAAAAATTACATATTTAGGTTCAGCAATTCATGCCTAATTTTGTTTAAGTATTTTTCCACATTAAGACGCCTATTTTGAGTACTACGCAAAACAATGCATTGATCTCTGCATTAAGTACTAATAAAAAAAAAAAAAAAAAGAGGTTGCTAATTAGAAAAACGAAAAAATGTTTATGTAACAAAAAAAAAAATAAAAAAAAAATATAGCAGACAACGACAACATAGAACTTGATACATCCTAAAAAAAAAACTGGAAGGACAATGGCAGGCTCAATGATGACAAACAAACAGAAGATCTGGACAATGGAGAAGATTCGACGGAAAATTAAATGAGTAGTTATTAGGTACGAGTAATTTGAACTATATAAAATTGGATTGTAATCTATACTAATATTATAAAGAGGTAAAGTTTGTGTGTTTGTTTGTTTGTGTGTTTGTGACGTTGTAGGGGGTAATCTCTGGATCTACTGAACCGATTTCAAAAATTCTTTCAGTGTTGAATAGTCCATTTATCGGGGAGTGTCATAGGCTATGTAGCATCACGCTATGACTAATAAAAGTGGAGCAGTAATGAAATATGTTTATAAAAGGGACGCGTAAAAAACGTTTATTTTGCTTCTGCTGCTTAAACGTAGGGAGATATACTGAAATGATGTATTAAAGAATTGTACCTTTAAAAAGTTTTACAATTAAGTAAACGATAGCATATATCTATCTTCTAAGGTTGACTCACTACGACCTTTTTTATAATAATTAAATTTGATTTAAAGAAATGCATTGTTTGTAAAGGTATTTTGTGTATATGGTATTAACCCTTATCAAAGTAAATACGTTAATCATTATACTTATTTAATTTTAAACAATATTGTCCTTTACAGCGATGAGATCCGATTATTAGTTTGAAAGATATCTCAGTTTTAAAATAATGCGCGAATAACGTAAAATATCTGTCTAACGCGATGTTAGTAGGTATAGATGAATTTTCTTAGTATCAACATTTAATTTTTGGTTGGAGTAAGATTTTTATTTTAATTTTAAATACCTGTACTATAAATTAATTCTACCTCAAAAAGATCGCTTGGTCGGACTAAATTCGGAGGGCGGAGGACCCTGTTCTGTGGCGTTTGTTGGAAGAGGCATTTTGTCCAGCAGTGGACTGCGATAGGCTAATTGGTTTATTGATTAATACCATGTACCTATTCTTAATCCATCGTTACATGGATAATCATTATCATAACAGCCCATTAATGTACCACTGCAGGGACGGGCCTCCTCCCGTGACGGAGGGTTACTTGTCCTACTAATACAGACGGATTGGTTTAGGGTTTAATTTCAAGTTTTCCTTCTTTTTATTTCATAAGGATAGTAGTTACGGTTATTCCCTTAGTCGGTTTTTACGACACCCATGGGATGAGATGGGGTGGTGACATATTGTATTCTTACTCCGTCACCACACGGATAGAATGAATGGATAATACTCTATACTAATATTATAAAAAGGTAACGTTTGTGTGTATGTAAGTTTGTGACGTTATAGGGGTTAATCTCTGGAACTACAGAACCAATTTTTAAAATTCTTTTTGTGTTAAATAGGCCATTTATCGGGGAGTGCCAACTGCTCAACGAAGTGGGCACGGGTCAGCTAGTTTAAAATATAAATAAATATAAAAAAAAAATGAGTGATATACATAATGTTAATACAAGAAATAAAAATAAACTTGCAGTGTTCTCCACACTAGACTTCATAAAATAAGTAATTCTTGCGCTGGTAAAGGTATTCGTTTTTATAATACACCTTTCATTAATATTGTAATCATATTACAATGTAAAGGATTACTTAAACGATAAAAATGCCTGGATCTGAATTGTCTTGTATTCTTAATAAAATATTTGTGAAGTGATCACCTAAAAGAGCGATAGGAATCCAGCAAAGTTTCTTGTGGGTGTCTTCTCTGTCATGGTAGTGTTCCGAACCCTCAGTAAACTTAGCCGTTAAGTTAGACATGCATATGTGATCACTATAAAAAACTCTGACGTTCACACCTAAGTGTTATTGCCGTGACTTATATAAAATAAAATGTTTTTTTCATTTTCATTCTCATTTTAAATAAATAAGATAAATATATTATATATTCACTGTAAAATCAATAACTATTGTTAGAAATAACAGAGATGTTAGTTAATAGCGAGAATTGATATAATTGAGAATTTATATTGAATTATTGTTAATTTATGATTAAGATGATTTTACAAATTCTCATGTAAAGGAAGAGGTGTGACGTATTAAGAAAGTGCAAGCGACGCGCGCATTGCTTGATCGACTGCCGGCCGGTACGGACGTGTGCGCGCCGCTTGGTGAAACTACTAAGTGTGTTTTCATTGAGTGAACCTGACGCTATAGGTAAAGACAAGGACACCACAGGATGTCACAGTTTTGGTTTCCAAATGTCTGCACACGTAAACATTCAGACTAAGGGTCGTCAGATATATCGTAACGTAAACGGATCGGCACCGCCTCGCTTTTTCTTCGGTTTCAAACGACAAATATCCGATTATGTTACGCTTCCGATTAGTGTGCGTTGCAGTAAGGAGTTTCATACAAATAATACTGAACGGCTGGAGTTGATTCGGTGCCGGTCCGTTTACGTTACGTTACATGTGATACGACCCTTAGTCTGAATGTTTACGTGTGCAGACATTTGGAAACCAAAACTATGACATCCGCATTCTAATCCACTAGAAAGGCGATTAAAAAAATAAATTAAATAAGTATAGTAAGTAGGTAAAGCCTAGGTTTTATATAAGTTTTGTCGTTAACATAAAGTCGTTGAAGTCGTGTGTCCTTTTGGAAAATGCACTGTAACCACCGTCACAGACAGAAATCGTCAATGTAGTCTCTAGTCTCAGTAAATATTCATGGACATCTCTACACAACGTCATCTGTTCCCAAAGTAAGCTAGGCTTAACCTGATTGTTTTATGGGTAACAGAACAATAGATATTAATATTTATATACTTTTCTTTTGTAAATACATATTATTATACATAAAAACACTCAGACCAATGCAAACAATCATGTTTATGCACACAAAGATTTGCATTGAGCGGGAATCGAACCCGAGACCTCTGCGTTGCAGCCATGTAATGTAACCACTACGCCACAGAGGTCGTCTTAAATTCTTGCAATCCAAGCAAAATAAAAGAGTAACAAGCGAATACATCTATTCGTATTTATTCTTTTCCTTA
Source organism: Schrankia costaestrigalis (assembly GCA_905475405.1). Classification (NCBI taxonomy): domain Eukaryota; kingdom Metazoa; phylum Arthropoda; class Insecta; order Lepidoptera; family Erebidae; genus Schrankia; species Schrankia costaestrigalis. The sequence goes on along the minus strand of FR997843.1, from coordinate 6,558,019 downwards.
CTAAAAATAACATAGGTACCTAAATCAATCATACTTCATAATATTGAGTGAGTTATGAGATATTTTGCGGTATTTATTTATTGCCTATTGCTGAATTAATGAGTACCTAACTAGAATGATTAAGTAGTTCGCTATATCAAGTTGAGCTTGATAAAAATAAGGACTATTATTCATTCTGACAACTTCTGTTACCTATCTAATACTAATATTATAAAGAGGTAAAGTGTGTTTGTGACGTTGTAGGAGGTAATCTCTGGATCGACTAATCCGAATTTAAAAATTCTTTCTGTGTTAAATATAGTCCATTCATCGGGGAGTGCCATAGGCTATATGGTATCACGCTAGGACTAATAGGTGTCTCCACACGTCCTATTAGTCATAGTAATGAAAAATGTTTTATAAATGGGCGCGTTTTTTTCGTCGCCCAACGAAGTGGGCATGGGTCAGCTATCTGTCTGTTATAATACATGACTGCTACATCAATGTTTTAGGTTTGATTCCGCCCATGTTAATATTTTGTGTGTATGACATGCATTATCCGTGTGGTGTATTCCTCAATATTATCTTTACAAAATAAAAAAGAAGAAAAACTTGAAATAAAATCCTATACCAATCCGTGTGGCCAGCGTGGTATTAGTAGGCCAAGTAACCCTCCGCAACGAGAAGAGGCCCGTCCTTGCAGTGGGACATTAATGAGCTGTTGTGAATGAATGAAAAAGTCCCCCTAGACATGAGCCATAGTTTGGAAGTACTATAGAAAAACCTACAAGAACGGAATTTCGTGTAAACTTCAAAATGTGGAGCTTAAAACCACTCACCTGCTTTGAGTACATGGTAGTCTTGCTGGCTGGCCGTTCGTCGTTGGCCCTGTGCCACTTTCTCCCCGCGTTCTCATCCTCTGACTCGTAGCCTTTGGCCGAGTGTGCTATGTCAGCCTGTTGGCAACAAAACAAATTAATTATTTCATTTTATACTTTACTAGCGATCTGCCCTGGCTTCGGGGTGGGCACCTATTACAGAATGTCTGTATTAGGTGCCTCCTTCCGTGACGGAGGGATACTTTGCCTACTAATACCACGCTGTCAAAATAAATTATTTTCTTTCTTTCTTTCTTTCTTTCTGTCCAGACGGATTGCTCTAGGGTTTAATTTCAAGTTTGCCTTCTTTTTATATCGTCAAGTTAATGTTCACGGATAGTCCCTTAGTCGGTTTTTACGAGACCCATGGGATGAGATGGGGTGGTGACATATTGTACTATTCTTACTCTGTCACCACACGGATAGCTTATACATATTACTAAGTAATATAAATTATTTCTACTTAGCTGATAAATACTCTTCCGAGGAAAAATAACTTTTAATCAATAAGCTCAAGAAGAAAACAACTCAGAAGCAAAATTAATCAAAGCAAAGTTTTACTGCCATTCAATACAAGTAAAGTAGAGATCTCGAGGAACAAATTGGAATCTCACAAACATTGGACATTTGCATCTCCGATAGTATATATTGGTTCTCCCGAGTTTAATTGCAACTTAGTTGAAAGAGACGGATGGGATGATGCGACGTTTTCTTTCAATTGGAATTTTTTAAAAGGATTTCTTTAGTTGGAAAACTACTAACGATGTTCTTTTTGAGCTTGTTTCTTGAATATTCATTGAATTTGATCTCAGTGTTTGAGAGTAAAGAAAAGTTTTTATGCTGTTTCTGTATAGTAATTGGTTTTGATATAGTTTTGAAATAGATTCTGATCAATTTGACATGGTTTTTTTAGCTTTATTTTGGTAATAGATGAGACTATCGTAAAATTATTTCAATAGTTTAAAGGTTTTATGACAAAAAGAAAGGTTAAAGCAATTGAAATGGTCATTACTCCTAAATAAATAGATATTTTTCGATGATTATATTTTTTTTTTTTTTTATTATCTTTTTTTATTTAGAGGCTTGTGGTCATTTATGACCAAGTCAGCCTCATCATATCCTATAACTAAATAATAACTTAAGTGCTAAGAGTCTTATGAATAAACTTATAAATTCTAATTGCCTCATCACTGCTAGGGTGAGTTAAGAAACCCTGGAATACGCCAATATCTAAATTATTTATTTTCAACTCGCGAACCAAGGTCTCTCTTTCAGCTTTGTTGCGGACACATTCCACCAACAAGTGATAGACATCTTCGACCTTGTCACACAGGTCACAGTTAGGACTGTTTACTTTTTTCATGAGATGCCCAAACTTGTTGAGTGGTATGTGTCCTGTTCTTAATCTATGGGCTAATATTATAAATTTCCGATTTAAATTAATGTCGCCAAACCAGGGGACACGAGGAGGTTCTGATTGCATCGTACGGTACCAAATACCCTTTTCTTTAGACTTGACATCAAAATATTCTTTCCACATATCGTAACAGCTAGTTTTATATTTAATTAATAATTCTGAGTAATGACTTTTAATATATATAGGAGAACCATGATTATATTTTGTTCCTACTTACTAACGTTATACTATACTACTACTACCCTACCTTGTGTTAAAATAGATTTATGTCTCATTCTCATTTATTCCCGGTATAATTGTAAAATAGCGATCCACCCCAAGCAATTTAGTTCCAATGTTTAAAAGAAGCCAAATATAGTTAGCTCTATTATCCCACTACTATTATTTAGTTATTCTTAAAAAAAAAACACCAACTCTAGCATAAATAGTATTTTCATACATATTTTATTAATTCCTTGCACAATTTATAAAACGCACTTGCAGTAGCTATTGAGTTTAGTTAGCTAGGGGCAGTTGTCGGCCTACAAACAGTGACTATGAAAGTCATTTAACTCAAATCCATTAAGTGCACTTAATTGTTCAAGCAACTTCAACTTTGAGAGCTGTTTTGCATGGCTATTCCATTGTTTCTACCATAATAATATTCCTTACGCATTTATATAAAACTAGTCCTTTACTAAGCGGAGCTTGTATTGTTGTTATGTTCATCTTAGCTAAAACACGCCCACTGCTGGACATGAGCCTCCTTTAAACGTGTCCACCTTCCCATATACTCATATTTTCATATTTTTTTTTAAAAGACAACTCCCGCACTAGGGATCATGCCCTGTGTCGCGGGGACTTTTACAAACATCAATTAACGGACACATATAACACCCAGACTCAGGACAATAATTTGTGGATCTCACAAATTATTGTCCTGCGTGGGGATCGAACCCACAACCTCATGCGCGGCAGCCGCTGGCTTTACCGGCGCGCCACCGAGGTCGTCAAACTGTGCCTCTCTCATCTATTACTTAGTTGACCGCAATCTTTAATATATCATCGGTCTACCAGGTAAGGGACCCACCATGCGCTTTGCGGTACGGAGTTGCCATTCAAGAACCTTGCCAAACGGCTTCTGTGACTGTGTACTGTATTATTAATACCCAAAAATTTATGACTTTTTCTACCTCCTTATGTAGTACCCAGGATTAGAAAACATCTACGGATAATGTTTATTATTGTCTAACTATCTAACTGCCGTATACATAAAAACATAGAAGAGGCAGTATAAATAGACATAAGTTTTAGTTATGACGCTTTAAGTTCTGGAATTTATTGCACTCTTAAAAGTGTTATTACCTTGTCAGTTGTAAAATAACTTAAGGCGCATTTAATTTCAATCGTCAATATCAAATCTAATGTCATTGAAAATTACTTCGACATCGAAATAACAGCCTCGCTGGAAAAGCATTTAATGTGTATACAAAAGGTCATGAACATAGTCGCAGAGAGATCACGCAAGATAATAATTTGAGTGATTGACAAATTACTGACTTAAACCTGGATGATCTTTGTGTCCATTCATTTCATGTCTGTAACGCGGTGTCCTACGTGGGCGACGAAAACAACGCGATGCTACACGCGACAAGTGTCCTACATGATTACATCGCGTCTCGTCGCAGACAGCCACATAGGACACAAGTAGGGTTCGCCGTTGATTTGGTTCGTCGCGTCGCATTCGTTGCCCACGTAGGACACCGAGTAAGACAAAACTCTATATTGTGGTTTTAGATTTTTAATAATAAAAATCAGAAAAATAAAACTAATACAAAATCCTTTAGATAAAAGAAAAGGTAGGTACGAGTATAATATACATATTACGATATTTTTCTATTCATGAGTTTAAGATAACGCCATATGCAAAGATAAAATACACAAGAGTCTGAGATCTAAAATACGATATACTTGGAAATAATATTGGACGTTGGCGGTTCTGGAAGCAAGCTAACAACAATATAATATTCTGTAGAACGAAAACATACAAGTTATTTCGTTGTTCTATAGCGATAATTTAAGGAAGTTTAGAAACATCTGCCTTAAGGAAAAAGCTCATATTTCAATTTTACAAAATTTATTTGACTTGTTTGTTGAAGGAATATCCGTTTTCAGTACAATAGAGAATATTTTAGCGTGTAGGTTTTCATTTAAAAAGATCTCATTACTTAATATTTGGATCTTCAGCGTCCTTCAACTGTTCCGAAGCCTTGTAAGACGCTCACAGCCAGTTGTAATATCTTATGAACAAAAACGCTGGTTAAGCAATATTGGCAAGGTCATTCCAAAGATAACTGCTAAGAGGTTTTAATCAAAGCGTCTCCGAGCTTTGGAAAGCACGTAAAACGTCTGTCCGGCCGTTTGGCAGAGCCTTTTTTGACGACCTCTGTGGTGTAGTGGTTATATAACATGACTGCTATGCAGAGGTCTCGGGTTCGATTCCCGCTTAATGCTAATCTTAGTGTGCATGAACATGATTATTTGCATTGGTCTGAGTGTTTCTATGCATTATGTGTATGTATTTACAAAAAAGTATATAAGTACTAATATCCGTGGTTCTGTTACCCATATCACAAGCAGGTTAAGCCTAGCTTACTTTGGGAACCGGCGGCGCTGTGTATAAAGATGTCCGTGAATATTTATTATTTGCTTTAAGTGGTACAAAAACTCTCGCTAACAGGTTGGCCAGTAAGCAAACGATAAAGAAGAAAGCGATGTTCCAAATAGTCCAAATTAAATCTTTTAAAACTCTCAAGCAATAATTTTCAACATTGAACTCGCCTCCAGAGGTTTTACCGTGCACAAAACACGGATCCTACTCGATACATTCGGACACGACACAACAATTACGTTCTCAATTCAACTACAAACATTTAGTAAGCACTAGCAGTTTACTATAGGTTCCAGGCTAAGCTTTGCCAGCACTCCGAATGAATCATGAAAAGAAAATAGTTTGAATGATGACGGACTACATAATGTTAATGATTGATGTGTAAAGTATAATGACAACACCCCATTTCATGCTTTCATCATAACAGCCCATTAATGTCCCACTGCAGGGACGGGCCTCCTCCCGTGACGGAGGGATAATACCACTCTGACCAGACGGATAGGTATAGGGCTTAATTTCAAGTTTTCCTTCTTTTTATTACGTAAAGATAATACTCACGAATAGTCCCTTAGTCGGTTTTTAGGACACCCATGGGATGATATGAGGTGGTGACATTTTGTATTTTTACTCCGTCACCACACGGAGGATCTTGGAGGATATCATGCTTTAGGTGTCGTAAAAGTCGATTTGACTAAGGGTTAACGGACCTTTACCCAATTTAATAGGAAAACGTAACCTAAACCTAAAAAGCTAAACTTGAATATTGAGCCTTCTTTCTCATTTCAAACCTGTTTTCTAAATATATAATTTCAGTGAATTTAATACTTTAATAAATAACCTGAAGTACCAAATTAGTATACAACGGCGTTAATCTTTTGTACTAAGAAAAGGTAATTTGAACCAATAATAAACATCTTTTGTTTGTGAACAGGTTCTTTGTTGCAGGATATCGTGGAAAAGGCTAAAATAAGAGCTGGCAAATGAGGCTCAAATTAAGCTTAAACTGCCTTCTAAAGAATAGATAGTACTTATGAAACATAACACGTTAAGTTTAAAAAAAATTACGCCTTGCTTGGTGGTAAGCATGTTAAAGGTCCAGACATGTGGCTAAGAGTCGTAGCACATATATTATATCATAACAGCCCAGTAATGTCCCTCTGCAAGGACGGGCCTCCTCCCTACCGGGACGGAACCACACGGATTACATATACACACCTTAACAAAGTCTAGGGATATTTTCAAGATATTTTGTATTAAGTTGTGAAACTCAAAAAAAACTGGTTTGTTTTTAATTCTTTTGATGAAAACTTACTTTGTTAACCTTTTTTAACCATTCTAAATTTGAATTTGAAAAATAAAATTAAAAATAAAAGATTTACGCGACTTGAACGTAGTCAAGTTCGAAATTTTCATTTACCAACAGTAAGTTTTGACTGCTTTTTTGTGTAAAAATTTAAGTTTTATAACAATTTAAACGTTTATTTCGAATGATTAATATTGTGTGCATCAAGCAGCGGCGCCATTTCAACATAGAGGTAATGTTAAGGGCAGTAGGCATGCTCCCAGCTGCGGGTACTAAGCGGAGTATTGCTGAAGAGATTAGAACAATACAAAATATGAAATCAAGGTTATGGTCACGTTATCGTGCTACTGGTGAAGTGGCTAAAAGATATCACAGCAAAAAGTCTATTATCCCTCAACGACATGATCGATTTTTGCAAGTTCCCGCGAAAAGGCAGCCAAATGCCAGTACCATGCAGCTGGGTAAGAGGCTCCAGCTCTTGGTGGAACCTCTTGCGGGTGACCAAACTGTCAGAAGAAGTGGGCATGAAGCCCACCTTTATGGTCGCATACAACTTTGAACTCCAGCAATACGTTGAGCAAATCGCGCACGATGACTAGAGTGAGGTCGTGAACATTTGTTCTGCAAAGATGACCTGTTTTCGGTAGTGGTGTTTACACATGATTCCCGGTTCGGTTTCCACTCGGATTCACGTAGAGAACATGCTTGGCGAGTTCCTGGTTGTGATAGCCGTCTACAACATCCTCAGAAAAACTATTCATACCACGATAGAACAATTATGATTTGGACGGGAATTTGTGTCGGTCGAAGAACAGAGCGCGTTTTGATCAGAAACACCATGACGGCTGAAAAATACCTTAACGAGGTGCTAGATAAGACCTAATCTTAGCATTCCATGGATTCTCCGTGCGGGTGCCGGGTCCATCGCGTGATAGAGGACGGAACACTAGTGTAACAGCGTCTGGGACTTACGACCCAGATGTAGGTTTAAGGAGGCCTCCTTACAACGCGTTAGCGGTCACCCTCACTGTCTGCTATGTTCCGTCCCCTACCTATCCAAATTTGGTAGGAACCTAACAACGCCGTTTTGGACATTCGTGATAGTAAAGAGTTTACTGAAGTTCTCGGCAGTCCTAGTTCTTTTAATAGATTGTATAGGGATTTAGCTGGTGTACCCCTCGCACCTATTTCCACGGCATACAGAGTAACCCTATAGCCATTTCTGGTTATCTCATTTGTAAAGTCAAAGTATTTATTTGTCTTAATTGCGTGGTCTTTAGGGATGTTAGTTTCCCACGGTACCGTGAGCTCAATAAGTACTACACGCTTTTTCAATTTTGAGTAGAGGAATATGTCTGGTCTCAACGGCGACACGCAGATATCCTCCGGGATTTTGTAGTGTGTTTCATACGTGTCAACCAGTAGGGTCCAATCGTCTGCCGGACTCAGGACCGAAAAAGGCTTGTAGGTGGTCTTTTTAGTAATAATCTACCCCCGTAGACTACAATTGGGCCAAATGTTTAAGCTCATAGACGATAACACCCGTCCGCATAAAGCGAGAGTGATGACGAGCTGGTTGCAGGAGCACGACATATAAATTTTTGTTTCCTAGTCGGACCTGTAACATTATACCGCCTCAAGACCTGGATAACTTAATCCAAGCATGAAAACCCGTTGCAGGACCGTTATTTACGGTTTTTTGAATGTACTGACTACTGATTACTCACATAACAGTTAAAAACAGATTAATTTTCGATTATTTTCACTTTGGCTTAAGAAACAAATTCATTGTTAGTTTTACTAATTTTCCAATTTTTTTATTTATTTGAATAAAAAATTATTTACGCAAAAATAATACTTTTATTTAATTCTGGATTGTAGCCTGATATATTACCTTTATAAAAATATAAACATTTTGTATGTTATCTTTAATAATTTTGGAGTTAATTGAGTAAATACCAAATATCCTTAGACTTTGTTGAGGTGTGTATATCGTAAAGTAAACGGATCGGCCCCTGCCTCGCATTTTTCCTCGGTGTTAAACGTCAAAAATCCGAATACGTTAACGTTCCGATTAGTGTGCGCTGCAGTAAGGAGTTTCGTACAAATAATACTGAACGGAACGGGTTGATACAGTGACAATCCGCTTACGTTACGATATATTTTATGTGCTACGACCCTTAAGCGTAACCGATATTCTAAAACGTTTTTGCTACTTTTTTTAAAACAAAATTTGAAAAGTATTTATTTGGCTAGTGTGGGATTTCTTCATAATGTCTAATAGTCTAAGCAAAGTAGATAATTATATACTGTGCTGTCATTTATAACTTTCATTACTACAAACCATTTTGAAACTACTCAAAGCTCACTGGGAAATTGATTACATCAAAGTAAGAACTGAACACAAGAAATATTAAAGTTTTCCATTTTCTCGTAGTTCACCTTAATTGATTTCATATCTTAGATTTGATTATAGACAACAAACAATTCCATTTTCTATAAAATGTGTTGCTATTTAATTAAAGGGGTTTCGTGGAAGCGACGACGTTTTCTAGGTGTTTTTTTTTTCATTTTCAATCAGCACCGCGGCTGGCAAATAAAATAGAAACTCTTTTGAAGCGGAGGATTAAAAAGGATGAATACTTTTATTTTATTTCAAGTAAAAAAAAAGGTAATTCAATCTGTTTAATGTCTCTATATTTAGAAATGATTAAATAAATAAGTGAAAAGAAGGTTCGGTTAAAGAGATGTTTTAATTAAAATTTTGGTTTTCATTTAGAAATTCTTCTTCGCAAATACACACATCAAAAAAGTCTAAGCAACATGCATGATATTACAAATTTACCATTTATATTAATTTATTTTACCATTTATTTTAATTATAACGTTGTATTTTATTTTTAAAATAATATTTTTAGGGTTCTATGATGTAAAAATAACAGCTGTTTTCTTTATAAGTTCTTTTAATAACAGAAATTAACAATATTAGAATATACAGGTACATAAGAAACTAAACTTTTTTTTTACAAATTGAAATTTCTTAAGAAAATGAATTTATTGTGAAAGAATAGGACAATTTAATACAAAGTATGGCCTCCTCTGCTATTCAGAACTTGTCGGCAACGATTATTCATTGAATTAATGAGACTGTTTATGTCATCTTGCGGTATTCGCTCCCAATGGAATTGTAGCAAATCCTTCAGCTGTTGGGTTGTTGTCACTCCGTCCAAGTCCTTCAAAACACGTCTCTGGAGCATGTCCCATGCGTGCTCGATGGGGTTGAGGTCTGGCGATTGTGCAGGCCAGGGCAATACCTGGATGTTCTCCGTTGCCAAGTATTCACTGGTTCGCCGAGCTGTATGTGAACGCGCATTGTCATGCATTAACGTAAAATCGGAGCCAAAGGTTTGTGCAAATGGATGGACATAAGGTCTGAGAATATCCTCAACGTAATTTTCAGCGTTCATGTTTCCATTTACAAAAACGAGCTCAGTTCGCCTGTTCTTCATAATACCCGCCCATACCATAACTGTTGAGCCGCTGTATGGATGAACTTCCTGAACGCACCTGAGTCTTTCAGTATTTCCGGGTCGACGGTACACTCGCACCCTTCTTGTATCAGGCCTAAACCCGAATCGCGACTCATCGGAAAACATAATTTTATCCCATTGTTCCTGGGTCCATGTTATGCGTTCTCTACACCATTCATTTCGACGAGCGCGATTCCCGTGACGTATCGGTGGGCACCTGATAGGGCGTCGAGCTCGTAGGCCGTACTCATGCAGTCGATTTCGCACAGTTTGGGGACTTACATCAACACCACTTGAATTTTGTAGCCTCAAACTTATCTCTCGAGCGGTTAACATCGGCTGGCGTCTTGCAGTCAGTTGTATGTACCGGTCTTGCCGAGTGGTTGTACTCCTTTTACGGCCTGGATGCTGTTCAGCGGGTTCCCCTGTATTATTGTAGCGCTGCCAAAGACGACAAATAACACTTCTATGAATACCAAAATGTCGAGATACCTGAGATTGATTACTTCCCGCTTGCAACTTCCCTACAGCTCTTTGCATTTCATCTGCCGTCAAATGACGTCGCTCCATGACGTAAAGAATATCTAACAATTCAATTTTGTCGCCAACTGTATTTAAATGGTTGGTAAAATAATAAAATCAAGACTAAAACGTAGCAATTAACATGCACTCAAATTCAAACAAATTCGCAGTCATTTGAATTTTATGAAAAAAAACAAAACATAATCGAAATTTTATAAAAAAAATAAATAAAATAATAAATAATAATAATAATAATATAGTAAATACTTAGAAATTAATTAATATAAATGGTAAATTTGTAATATCATGCATGTTGCTTAGACTTTTTTGATGTGTGTAGTATGCGGTTGGTTAATAAATAAAAGAGATGATTTAGCTTGGAATTAAATATGTGTAAGAGATCCTATCCATATCTAACAAACTAATTTTATCTGGTAATACTGCAACCTCACTACAGAAAACCGGAACATTACATGAAAAGACATCCCAAAATGCAAGTATGCAAAGTTTTAAGTTCATTGATTCACAAACTTTTTATCAAATACTAACTATTCGTAAACTATTTTTGAACTAGGGCCTGCGCAGACGACAGACTATCCGGGACGCACTTTTTAGTCTGTGAAAATAGAACCTATGCACTTATAAGCAGTAACGCACAGGACGCGCAAAAAGTCCGACGCACAAAAGACTCAAACATTATGCCATGTATGGCAGACTTTTTGTGCGCCGCAGACTCGATCGCACAAAAAGTGTGCCGCCTGCGCAGGACCTTAAAGGTACTGCAATGAACAAGAACACTACTACAAACTAAACTTAAACCCATTTTATTCGATCGAAATAAAATTTATCCTCGATGTTCACTCGCGATCATTGCTCCTACGAAGCAAAGATTCACGTGACACATATAGAACAAAACTCAACTAACTTTACATACGTATTACAAATTCAAAAGTCGCCAATTTAGTTTAGCAGACTAAGTTTCCACTACTTTAAAACTTTAAGCTTGAGTAGCATCTCAAGAGCTCGATTTCAACAAGATAAGGCTTTTAAGAATTGAATGAACTCGTAATGTATTTTGTTTATACGTTGGGATTTTAGTCATTTATATCCACTGTTCTACAACCAAATCTAATGAGATTTTTCATTCGGAGATGCATGATGTCACTATTTCACTTAAGCCGTAACTTGTAAAAGTTACAGGAGTTAATCTCATAGGGTCAAATCATTACTAATTTGGTATGTAAAGTAAATGTTTATCTATGTCGAATCCAAAACCATTTAGAGATTTTTGATAGGTGAGTAATAAAATAATATTTTTAGCGCTAAAAACCGCAAGATTGTGTTCATATTTACAATTATTCATAAATTACTTTTGTCTTTCATTTGACGTCTAAATGACGTCATTTTGCCCTGCTCAACAGAAGTTTGTTTCTGCTTTCATTGGTCAAGTAATTCGGCCGTACAAATGACGTCAACACACAGAAATCTGTGCGTCAACACAAGTAAAACTTTATATGTTTATTTCAAATTAAGTAGAGGTAGGAAAGCAAAAATACTCAAATTAGTTGTTTATAATTGATAAACCTTTAAAAAAGAAATATTAAAAAAATACAAAAAATAAACTCAATTTAAAAGATGTGTCCATAGTTTGATGTTCAATCGTGAATTGCCACTGACTATGAATCCCCTTTTTCATCCTTTTCTTCTGTATGAACGATAATGTAAGCACATTATGCCGTAACAGTACTACCGCTTTCAAACTTTTAGGTGATACAGCATTTATTTCCGACGACAAGGGAGTTCGTGTTACCAATTAGAGAACTTTTAAAAAACTGTTCTGCAATGAACCCAAATTGAAACAAAGAGGTAGCAACGCATGACCTATGCTGCTTTTAAAACATAAAGTGCATTTCGTGGTTATGTTTCTCTAATGTTTTATTAAAATTTATTATTTTGGTCTCCGTGTGGTGACGGAGTAAGAAAACAATATGTCACCACCTCATCTCATCCCAAGGGTGTCGTAAAAACCGACTAAGGGACTATCCGTGAATATTATCTTTACGAAATAAAAAGAAGGAAAACTTGAAATTAAACCCTATACCAATCCGTCTGGCCAGCGTGGTATTAGTAGGCCAAGTATCTCTCCGTCACGGGAGGAGGCCCGTCCCTGCAGTGGGACATTATAGGGCTGTTATGATGAAATTAAGATAATTGGATAAGTATTCCCAAAGGTGTTAAGCGATGCTGTTAAGTTAATTAAACTTGCAATGTATGAAGCTGCATTTATTGCAGATCAGCTTTGTAAAATTTTAATATTCAATGTTTAAATGCTTATTTTAAGAATTACATTACTTTTACATAAATCAAATCGAAAGTAGCAAACATGTTCAAACGAACATGTCTAAAAAGGAGAAAATATTCCTCTTCCTTCCGCAACATAATTAAATTATTTATTTGTTGCCCCAATCAATCAATTATGTTTGAGCAGTCACGGCGCAAATTACTAAGCATCAATCATTATATAATTTAGATAAGATAAATATGGTATGAAAAAAATACTCTAAAACAATCAACTTTGTTTTAAAACGTAAAAAAGTGTGGTGACGGAGTAAGAATACAAAGGTGGTGACATATCACCACCCCATCTCATACCATGTGTGTCGTAGAAACCTACTAAGGGACTATGTGTGAATATTATCTTTACAAAGAAAGAAGGAATACTTGAAATTACACCCTATACCAATCCGTCTAGCCAGCGTGGTATTAGTAGGCCGAGTATCCCTTCGTCACGGGAGGAGGCCCGACCCTGCAGTGGGACATTAATGGGCTGTTATGATGATGATGATACATAACATCACATGAAATGGTGGTCTCCATATGATCTTGTACTTACAGAAAAGCTAGTTATACCACTTTGAGCCAACACTATTATTTCAAATTGAAGTTCGTGACACAAACATTGTAACAAATGTTGGTGCTAGGTTCAAGGTAACATTGTTTGTTGAGAACGTTCTCAAAGGCTTCTTTTGTGGAGCTTCTAGCTCGTTGAAGTTTGTTCTATGTTGGTGTTCGTTTGTTATTGGGTGTTTTCTTACATTTAAAATGTTCATTCTTCAGTTCACGATTTTCAATTCAATTCATTTATTCAATTTACAAATGGTCTTAAATTATAGCTTAAATAAATCTTATAACATAATTATGTGCAATATAGTTTTGAATGCCTGTACTAGGATTAATCCTGTGTTACAGGCGTTTAATGTGCTAATTATATACTTAATAGGTAATTATGTAATTATAACGTTGTCTCTATACACTATTTTTAAATTAATATCTTTAAATAATTTGTCTTATCAACAGGCAGTATTTAATAAAAAAAAAAATGTTTACAAAATAAATACGTGATAATCATTACAACTAGGTAGGTATGTTAAATTACGTGTTTTGCTTAAACTAAAGAATGTGCTTACTAGTAAAAAATTGTAAGTAGGCCAAAATGGTATTGTCATTTTATAATTAGAAGTTTTAAATAATTTAATTAATTTTAGATGTATTATAAGTATACTAATATATCTATGCTACTTGATAATCTATCGAGTTAATATATCTATGTTCGGCTATATTTCTCGCAGGACATTCAGTATCGCCAGTTTTGTGATTATTAGGTTTCTTAAACCTCGAACATGTTGCACATTTTGAAGAGGTCAAATTGTTCTTGAAATCAGAGATAGTGTGACCTATTTCCCCACAATGGCTGCATGATGGACTTAGTTCGCGGCAGGACTTAGCAGCGTGACCATATTGTTGGCATTTATAACACCTCGTGACAAAAGTAAAGTCCTTAACAGGGCAAGAGGTCCAGTTAATAAAAAGTCTTTGCTGTGTAATAAGGGCTTTTCTTATCTGCGGAAACTTGGATGACGTAGTTGCATGACATAGTTTCCCGTTTCCCGGATTTGTGACTCAATTTTATCGAGGACAAAAAGGATTCGTAGGTCATAGAAGGAAATTTGTCTTCGATGTTTTGGTCATAAATACATTTGTAGACCTCTTGCTCTGTCATAGTTGTAGGTACTCCTACTACCACAATCCGCGGTTGACGTTTCAAAGGTTCTTCAGCCTGAAGATTCAGCGCACTGCTCAGAACGGCGCTCTTCAGTTTTTCTGCGTCTTTCTTGGACTCTGTATTAATGATAACACCTCCGTTTTTGGTCTTTCTTACTCCCCGCACATGCAGTTTCAGTTTGTCAGGGCTGATAAGTTTCTGAACCATTGCTTTGGTGTCTTCGCTTGTGGTCTTTACGTCGAGAGGATACACGGCTTCAGAGCTAAGGTTACTGGGTCTAATAAAATCATTTGTACCCTTTTTTACTACATCAGCAAAAGAAGAGCCTTTGGTTGCAGGACATGATTGTTCAATGGTCTTTTTAAGCCTTGTTAAGTATTCCGACAGATCTTTATTTTCATTTAGGACTTCAATTTCGAGGGACGACTGTATGACTTTCTGCTTTAAGGACTGGTATATAATTGCCATTTGGGAAGAATTGTGCGTAATTTTTCTGCACAAGGACGATACCTTCAGCTTCTGCTCGGTGTTGAGTTTTCCACTTTCAGTAATGGAACATATCTCATTTAAACAGGTCTCGGTGTAGGTGATCCATTTTTGTATTTCTGCAGTGGACACAATTTCAGGCGCACTGGAGCAAGTAGGGTCATGGGTTGTTTTTACAGGAGAAGTATTATTGCTAGCCATTTTCCCTAGTGATAATTCACTACATAAAGTCTTATTTATTGTTCATTACGCAAAACATTGCACAATACACAGTCTAAAATATTAATCTAGGTCACTTTTTTATTACTTATAAATAAATGCATTAGAGCACGTATGAGCACGTCTGTTCGCGACAAAGAGCCACGATATAGTGAGACTATTAAAATGTCGTTGCTCTTGAAGAAAAAGAGAGGTGAGAGATGTTCCCTGTGTTGTTTTTTTGAATTAAAAACAATTTGTAGTTAAAATATTAAAATCTTTTTCAAAATGATATGAAATTGCTACTGTTATGCAGAGTGGCTAGTTAAGCCTCTATGTGGCAACAACATTATTTCAAATTGAAGTTGAACACAATCAATCAATCAATCAATCAACTAGCCTATTGCAGTCCACTGCTGGACATAGGCCTCTCCCAATACACGCCACAGAACACAAACATTGTAACAAATGTTGGTGCTAGATTCGAGGTAACATTGTTTGTTGAGAACGTTCTCAAAGGCTTCTTTTGTGGAGCTTCTAGCTCGTTGGAGTTTGTTCTATGTTGGTGTTCGTTTGTTATTGGGTGTTTTCTTACATTTCAAATGTTGCTCCTTGGGTTTACGATATTAATTAAAATGTCGTTGCTTTTGAAGAAAAAGAGAGGTGAGAGATGTTCCCAATTGTGTGTTGTTTTTTTTTTTGAGTGAGTTAAAAACAATTTGTACTTAGTTAAAATATTTAAATCTTTTTCAAAATGATATGAAATTGGTACTGTTCTGCAGCGTGGCTAGTTTTACCATGAGCCAACACCATTATTTCAAATTGAAGTTCGCGACACAAACATTGTAACAAATGTTGGTGCTAGATTCGAGGTAACATTGTTTGTTCAGAACGTTCTCAAAGGCTTCTTTTGTGGAGCTTCTAGCTCGTTGAAGTTTGTTCTATGTTGGTGTTCGTTTGTTATTGGCTGTTTTCTTACATTTCAAATGTTGTTCAATCGTCTAAGGATGTTGAGATACTTATTTAATTGAAATGGTGTTGTATTTTTGTCTTTTGTTCCCGACGCAAAAGTGAGGTGAGAGAAGTTCCAAAATAAATAGTCCAATTGTGTGTTTTCGAACTTAAACGCAATTTCTAGTACAATCATCATCATCATCATATCAGCCAATTGACGTCCACTGCTGGTCATAGGCCTCCTCCAAGTACTGCCACCTTGTGCGGTCCGGCGCCTCCCTCATCGCCTCAAGTAGAATGTTTAAATCTTATCTTTTCTTAAATAATGTGAAATATTATGTTTGTAATTTATACTAAGCAACCACACAATGACGTAATATTTTTAAGCAACATAAACAGTAAAACAATTGAATTTACTATTTAAGTTAGCTTTTAAATAAAATTTTGTAAACAGATTTTTGTGTTTATGTTAATTTGTCGCAAAATGGCAGACAAATTTACTACCCCTCTAACATCATTTACAAAAACGTATTCAATTCGAAAAACACAAAAAAAGCGAAGCTTAGACAAATTTTAACAAATTTCCTCAACGCAGTATTTGTTTTTGAAAGTTCATTTAAAATTTAAATGAAACACTTGGAAATTTAAGTGGGTTAGCGTTTGCAAAATACGGATGAAAGGAGTAAGCAGTATAACTCAAGTTTACTTTGTTTCCACCTTCTAAATGTTGTTGAGAGGTAATTAAAAATAAATTATTGTTATAACAACAGACTATCATTTACTCCATATACGTATCTTGGGTATAATTTCTCGCAGATGGGGACAATTAGGTAACGCGGTGTCCTACTTGGGCGACGCGATGCTACACGCGACAAGTGTCCTACTCGTACATGATTACGTCGCGTCTCGCAGACTGCCACATAGGACAGAAGTAAGGTATGCCGTTGATTTAATCGCGTACGTCGCGTTCGGCGCCCACGTAGGACACTGCGTAAGTCAAAATGTCACTATAATAACTTGTAGATTTAATAATATGTAATTTGCAAAAATCGGTCTTATCTTTGGTCTTCAAATGAACTAGTAGTTATCGTGTACGAAACTACAAAACATAGGTACGTATTTTGACAATCTAATGGTTAGAAATTTAGTATTTTAGTAGGCACGTAAGCCGTTAGGTTTAGTTAGAACTTATAGAAGTCCCGTCCAAATGTAGTGGTGAGAATACCTGGCTTAATATTCCTACAGGACCCTGACGGATTAGCCTGTTGTTATTGTATTTGTATGTAGTTTCTAGTTGCATTATTTATATGCATTGTGTTTGCCTTCGTATTGAAATATAGAGTGCATATTTTAAGCATTTTTTCATAAAATGTTAAACTATCGCGTAGAAAAATTAAAAGTATGAAACACTAGCCGTGGTTCAAGCTAACTGAGACGGCTTGAGAGTCAGTATGAGACCACTACCAGTGTATCCTATGCCGAAACGTCACTTCAAATAAAGGTAAACAATCGTGCAGCGTTAATGTCGCTCTCTGTTAACGTTTACTATTAATAAAGTTGTTCTTTATTTAAAGTTTCACAGTATAAGTGTTTCTGACCTTTCGTACTATAACCTCATTGGCTATAAAGTAAGTGTTTCAATGCACTTTTTCTTTTAGCTGTCTGGGGAGTCGGCGCAAAATTAAAGAGAAAGCGTCTTAATATTCACGAGCAAAAAATGAAAGAGCTTTTCAGAACTTCATTTTCTTGCAACGAACAAGACTAATTACAGTTCAAGTTAATGAAATGGACACAAGTTATGAGTTTTAATATACTTTGAGAAGTTCATGTAGATTAGATAGGATACGGACTTAAGAAAATGTATGTACTTATGTATTACGGTACTGTACGGAACTTTTAGAATGTAAAGGGGATTAATTTAACACATTATCGCTATGGTATATAAGTGCTGTTTCCTTTGTAAAAAAATTGATGTGTTTTTAAGCATTGTGTATTCTTACTCCGTTACCATACAATATACATTAAACGAATAGTTTTAAGGGAGAAATATATTCATACAATAGCGTATAGCAGATTATATTGTTGTCGAAAGATGTCAAGGGTTGAAAGAAACAAAAAACGTAGTCTAACCTTTGTCGATGTAATAAATTTAATAAATATAATAAACCCTCATTTCGATTATAACTTGGATCACACAAAGAGGGCAGACACCTGGTCTCTTGAAATAAAGACTTTCATTTATGATCCAGACGGAATTTCATTACGAGATAATCGACCCTCAAACGTGTTAAATAATGGCATGATAAAGAAAACACGACTTATAAACATTTTAGTTTAACAGGTTTACATTTTGTTAAAAGGTGCTGATAGACTTGATCATTTACTTGTAACAGAACATCGAGGTTTTACCGTTTTTATATTTATCGAACTGATCTGCCGGGCCAAGCATAGAGCCGAATATTGCTACGAACATCATGAGAATTCTAGCGAACGTCTATTCAATGGTTGCAAAGATATTCTTCATGAAGATGTCAGACTTGGCGGTCCCGTGTAGTTTCGTTTACAATCCTTAGTTTGTTAAAAAGAAAGTAGAAGATGCTGAATGTTAGTGATATAAGGGTGTTTTAAATATCGTGCGGATTTCTTCACGCGTGCGGGCTTACCCAGTAAGGTCTCGAAAATGTCCTCTTCCTTTGACGACCTCTGTGGCGTAGTGGTTATATAACATGACTCCTACGCAGAGGTCTTGGGTTCGATTCCCGCTCAATGCAAATCTTTGTGTACATTAGCATGATTGTTCGCATTGGTCTGGGTGTTTTCTATGTATAATATGTATGTATTTACAAAAATAAAGTATATAAGTATGTTTATCCGTTGTCTAGTACCCATAGTACAAGCTCTGCTTACTTTGGGACTACATGGCGTTGTGTGAAAGTGTATGAATATTAATTAATTATTTTTCTTCATACAAGTATTTCTTGCAATGCGTGAAATACGCACGCGGGTCGCTTGAGTGCATAAGTATAAGTAGTTTTTGTTAAATATTCTGCATGCGGGGCCGTACGCCTCATGAAATCTGCACGATATTAAAAACACTCATACTCGTACTTAGTAATAATAAAGTTTCTTGCTCTTTAAAATGTTAAAAGGTCGCAAGAATGCTTATTACAATGCTCAAGTCTATCTTCACCTTTAATAAACTTTATTGTAATGTAATGAAATATGTCGTATGAAGTTCTTAAGTGGATTTGCTGAATCTGTTCGCTAAGTCTTCGTCTTACGGAGAGTTCTGGAAAACTTTTACCGTTAATAATTGTAAGGATTATTTCTGTGATTGAGTACTGCTTAACAGTGTCTTGAATTATAAGGTGCAAAGGTGTTGATGATGAAGTGTCCGTGTGGTGACGGAGTAAGAATACAATCTGCACCACCCCATAGCATCCCATGGGTGTCGTAATAACCGACTGAGTGACTAACCGTAAATATTATCTTTACGAAGTAAAAAGAAGGAAAACTTGAAATTAAACCCTGTACCAATCCGTCTGGCAAGCGTGGTATTAGTAGGCCAAGTATCCCTCCGTCACGGGAGGAGGCCCGTTTCTGCAGTGGGACATTAATGGGATGATGAAATGGGTTGATACACAAGAGATTCTGATATTCCTCTGTATCATGATACAGATGATGTATTATTTTTGTACATATCGCGGGTTTATTTGTCTTTTACTTTTTAAAGACCTGAAATTATTGGATACGAATATATACAGGTTCTAGACAAAAAAATGTGGAAAACACAAATCGCGTGGTATTTAAACACGACAACTTTGACACTGAGGTACGTTTTTTTAAATTCGTTCATCAAAACTATTTAAATTTTCATTTTCTCACCTTACCCAACTTGTAAAAGTTAGGGGTATGTAAAACAAACAATAACAAAGTCAAAGTAACAAAACAATCCGTGAAGACAACCAAACTAATATTAAACCCAAAGGAATAGACTAAGACAAACTTAATAATCAACTAGCTCACCCTGCTTGACAAACTGCACTTGTATCCAACTTCTTACTTTAGATAAGAACAATAATTTATCCTCTGTGCCCACGTAACCGGGTTGACAACTTGCTAATTATATCTGAGACATACTATAGTGCGCACGTTATCATTTGAGTAGTCTAAAGAGAGATAGAAAGATATTACATAAGAATAGAAGAACTGTAAGTGCAAGCGAGATAGATATAGAAACATATAAGACGGCCTCTGTGGCGTAGTGGTTAAACAACATGACTGCTACGCAGTAGAGGTCTCGGGTTCAATTCCTGCTCAATGCAAATCTTTGTGTGCATGAACATGATTGTTTGCTTTGGTCTGGGTATTTTCTTTGTAATGTTTGAGTTTAAAAAAATATATTTAAGTATGTTTATCCATTCTCTAGTATGTACCGATAGTAGGTACAAACTCTGCTTAGTTTGGGACTTTAAGGCCAAAGTCAAAGTCAAAATCGCTTTATTCAAGATAAATACAATTCTCATTATATTTCTTGACGTCCTTTAAACTACTTAATCTAAGTTTAAATACATTTAAAAGTTTAGCAAACTATACCACCGCCTCCAAAGCGCTAGTAGAGAAGAAGCGGCGAAACAAACTCTACTGCTGCATTTGTGACGTTGTGTGAATGTAAGAAGAATAATAATATTTATTTACTTTGGGCAATTTTTCTTTTACTTCTCAAGATTCGGTATCTTATCTTGTTTAGAGAGGATTATTAGTTTGGTGAGGAACAAATATTTATCTTACACCTCTGGTTACTTTTCGGAAGGTTATTTAGTTTTCTTATTGATCGTTAACTTTGTGAAGAAGGTTGAAGAGTTGTAATGGCTTTATAAATATAGTCTTTATTAAGTTTAAGTTCCAGAAGAGTTCTTAAAGACTTATTGTTGATAACAGCGTTGCAGCCATCGACGTTACAGTAGTATACATATCATTACGTTTCTATATTATAAATATTATACAAAATGTAGTTCAGTCAAAATAGATATCCAGTTTGCATTAATTCCCTACAAGCTGGATTTTTATGCAGGCCTTGAATACGTCATTACAAATGATATTTCAAAAGTCCCCATCGATCCCGCTTGTGCATTGTTTTATATTCGTTTTTTGCGTTTATCTCTGAAACAACGAGAGCTATTAAAAAATTGGTTCAGACAAAGTTTGTAGACCATAAAATTATCTACAAAAACTATCTCGACACTTTTCTCCTACAAGGCATCGCTTTCAAGATATCGTGACTTTAGAGCGCAGGAAAGTCGTATTTTCGACTATATGCACACACTTGCTTTTTCCCGCGATTTCGCTCGCGTTTATAAGTATTATTAAAAATAAGGCTTATTTCAATATATAGTAGCAATATGCATGCTTGGTCTCAGCCTAATCGGTTTGAAATTGACAAAGTTACATACAAACTTTCATCCTCTATCTTATCCCTTTAGGGGTAAAATTTATCGAAATCCTTTCTTAGCGGATGCCTACGTTATATCATCTACCTGCATGCCAAAATTCAGCCAAATCTGAAAGTCTTAAAGTCAGTTTATTTTCGCACTTAATAACTTACTGAAGTACTAAGCTAAAACATGGCGCCCGTGACGTCATAATTATGACTCAAATAGTTTAGGTAAACAATAGTCTTTGTTCTACAATTACTTAGTCCTAAGGTATTAAATAGTAACTACAGTTAGACTATAGGATACTCGTTTAGATAGAAACATTCCCAACAGAACTGTACAGAGATAAAGGCTTTATAAACTTTGGAATAAGCGCTGTTTTAGTTTGCATTGCGAATCAAATGGCTTTACGGTTTAACTAGGATGAAACTAGATTATCTTGTCAAGTGGTTTTTGATTACATTTTTGAGATTAGATCGGGACTTGTTTTGTCTTTGTTTGTAACTGTAAAAAGAAAACTTTTGATTGTCTATTGTGTACGAACAACCTTTATGATCACAATGTCTACACTGTAAAATGACTTTGAAGCAAAATGCCTCAAATCAATATCTCTCAAGTGTTTTGACTTATTTGCAATACATCTGTATTGTTTCTTGCCTATGCAGCATAATGTCTCAAAATTGAAAACAACTTTAAAGGATAATACACAATACGCCATTAGGACTAAGAATCAAAACGACGATAAATCAAATGATCATTATTTTTATTTGTGAATTATTATAAATTAAATGTTACTTTAATTATTACTGCTTATTTTTATCCTAAAGTGGACGAGTAACAGGTTTGTTCAAATAAATGAAATAATAGATAAACCTTGTTTTCAAACAGCCGTTTTTGCAGACGACACAACTATTTAAGCCGCTGGCACCTCCCCCTCGATATTTAGGCGACTCCAATCTGCGTCCAACGCCCTTAGCGATTGGTTCCAGAAATGGAGGATAACAGTCAACCCCGAAAAGAGTAAAGCGGTAATGTTTTACAAGAAACAAAGCCACAAGACCCTCTCGCCAGAGACACCAAAAGTCAAGATGTTCGGCTCCCTGATCCCTTGGGCGAGGGAAGTCAAATATCTTGGACTCATACTCGACGATAAACTCTCCTTCCGTCCCCACATAAACATGGTTCGCAAGCTGTGCTCATTTGTGATGGGACGGCTGCACATGGTTCTCTGGAAGGAATCTAAGATGTCGATCCGAAACAAGGTTAGGTTATACACGACTTGAATTAGACCAATTATGACGTATGCGTGCGTAGTTTTCGCCCACCTTATGCAACACAGGGTCCATAGGTTACAAACCCTTCAGAATAGGTTAATGCGCAAAGCGACGGGAGCACCGTGGTTCATGCGTAACGAGGATCTTCACATAGAACTCGAGTTGCCAACTATCCAGCAACACATGGAACTCTGTTCCCGTCGCTACATTGAAACGGCTGCCTCTCACCCCAACCAACTAGTGGTTGAGGCGTCCGGGTACATCCCGTCCTCACCCTCGAGGCCGGAATACGCGCCGCGTTCGCTCCTAGAGGGCGTGCCTTCCGCACGTCCTGTTAGTCAGTGACAGTCCAGGCCGAGGTTCGTGGCCCACAGGGGGTGTATTTTCGTGTTCTGGTCATAAAACTACCTACTGCGATGTTTTGCATTTTAGGTATTTTGGATTTCAACTCATCTTCACTTAAGACGTTTGTCTTTAAAGACGCGTTACTTCGTAGTCATTTTACTACAAAGTCATTTTCATTTAAAGGTGTATTAGTACTAAGTCGTTATGATTTGAGGCATTTTGCTACTTAGTCAATATGCATTTTATGCGTAATCCTTTAAAGTCATTTTACAGTGTAGACATTGTGATCAAAAAGGCTCGTATTGTGCAAATGCTACTGTGGTTAAGGAGATGGGACTCCCAAAATTCAGTAATTTCAATTTGGCATGTGAAATTACAGGATTTTGGGGGTTAATTGTGGTTATCTTAAAAAAACATGGTGTTAAGGGTGATGGTAATAATTCCGAGTCGCAAATAAATTTTATATAGGTATAACACAGTACCTATATTTTTTAATTTTCACAAGGCCACAAGTATGACAGCGGCATATATAAATTGGAGAATGTTTTTTTTACTAGGAGCTTTGGGCTAAAATAAAAATTGCTGCCCCCACGTTTGTAACCATTGTACATTGACTTATACCATTGAGCTTATTACATGTTTAAAGAATCAACAAAATTCGCCCCACAGAAATCTAGATATCAGCTGTTCAAAAAATTAAAAGCCCTGTGGCACTCCAAGCAGTTATCTACTAAAAAGTCAGTCTGTCCCCAGGTACCAACTAGGTTCATTACAAAGATTGATTCGTAAGCAACATTTTCTTCAATGGAATCTACAAAATTCGACCCACAGAAATCTAGATATCAGCTGTTCAAAAAATTAAGAGCCCTGTGGTACTCCATGCAAAAGTTATTTACTAACAAGCCACTCTGTCCCCAGGTCACCAACTAGGTCTATTACAAAGATTGATACGTAAACAACATTTTCTTCTATGGAACCAACAAAATTCGTCCCACAGAAATCTAGATATCAGCTGTTCAAAAAACTAAAAGCCCTGTGGCACTCCATGCAAAAGTTATTTACTAACAAGCCAGTCTGTCCCCAGGTCACAAACTAGGTTCATTACAAAGATTGATACATAAGCAACATTTCTTCTAAGGAATTAACAAAATTCGCCCCACAGAAATCTAGATATCAGCTGTTCAAAAAATAAAAGCCCTCTGGCACTCCAAGCAGTTATCTACTAAAAAGTCAGTCTGTCCCCAGGTCACCAACTAGGTTCATTACAATGATTGATACGTAAACAACATTTTCTAACGGTAATAACTGGCTGTTAAGAGGTAGGGTACAATCTAGGCATGATAATATCCATGGATTGTGCTGGATGGTTAATGCTTTACTGTATCGTGCACATGCCAAGAACCATACAGTAGATATAACATGAGCAGAATATGTTCCCAACGTACGTTTGCCACTCTTCCAGGATCAGTAATAATGACATAAATATGGCTTCTAACTCAATATTGTCTGCATTGATGAGTATATATATATATATATATATATATGTGTGTGTAATTAGTTCGACTACGGGTATGCCTAGATAGGCCCCACCTGTAATGGTGGGGATCGCCGAAGGGGGACTGGACGCAAAGGCTCTGCCGGTTTCCCAGGCCCCCTCCATGTAGGCGATGAAGGAGTGCGGCTGGGGAATTTTAGTGGGTATACTGGGGGGTTGCCTAACCCCCTGCCTGTCCCCCTAACGGAAGGGGATGCGTAGGCATTTTACCCCAGTGAAACCAAAAAAAAAACGGGTATACCCTACCTCTTAACAACCAGTTATTACCGTTAGAAAATGTTGCTTATGTATCAATCTTTGTAATGAACCTAGTTGGTACCTGGGGACAGACTGACTTTTTAGTAGATAACTGCTTGGAGTGCCACAGGGCTTTTAATTTTTTGAACAGCTGATATCTAGATTTCTGTGGGACGAATTTTGTTAGTTCCATAGAAGAAAATGTTGTTTACGTATCAATCTTTGTAATGAACCTAGTTGGTGACCTGGGGACAGACTGTAACTGCTTGGAGTGCCACAGGGCTTTTAATTTTTTGAACAGCTGATATCTACATTTCTGTGGGACGAATTTTGTTGGTTCCATAGAAGAAAATGTTGTTTACGTATCAATCTTTGTAATGAACCTAGTTGGTGACCTGGGGACAGACTGTAACTGCTTGGAGTGCCACAGGGCTTTTAATTTTTTGAACAGCTGATATCTACATTTCTGTGGGACGAATTTTGTTGGTTCCATAGAAGAAAATGTTGTTTACGTATCAATCTTTGTAATGAACCTAGTTGGTGACCTGGGGACAGACTGTAACTGCTTGGAGTGCCACAGGGCTTTTAATTTTTTGAACAGCTGATATCTAGATTTCTGTGGGACGAATTTTGTTGGTTCCATAGAAGAAAATGTTGTTTACGTATCAATCTTTGTAATGAACCTAGTTGGTGACCTGGGGACAGACTTTGACTTTTTAGCCCAAAAAAAACATTCTCCTTTGAGAATACAGTTTCCAATAGTATTTTTCTAAATTCAAACAGATAATAAGGAGTTTTAAACCAGATTTCTAATTATGCCTAAACACATCCCTTGAAACAAAACATTCTACCAAAGCGTTGTTACAAAATTACCAAATTTACGTAACTCTATAGGGACCCATAAATACGCTTGATCAGCAAGGACAAAATTAACAAAATTGTACCTGTTTTATCTCATATAACGTACACACAGCAACTAATCAAGCTAGACACTCATGTACCTTAATACCTTGAAATAAGACACAATTTCAAATAAAAATGTTTAACTTGATGTGTTGCTGTGTGTACAAACAGAATATTATCACGAGGAGGTAAAGTTATCAGTTTACATCTCGTAAAATCTAATAGGATGATAAAAAATCGATCTTATAATCGAGTCAGAAAAGTGTTTTAATTATAAACTCCTGGTTTATAATGACATCATATTCGTTATTTTTTTAGATTATGAGCCAACTAGTAATTAACTTTGGTGTTGGAATAAAAATACATGTTATCGCTATTTCATTGGATGCTTTAGTAAACTGTGTATAGAAAGCTTTGCAGATAGGTAACATCTATGTATGGTGTTTTCTATGTTAATATGTAAGTATTTACAAAAAAAAAGTATTTAAGTATGTCATTGTTTATCCGTTGTCTAGTACAAGCTTTGCTTAGTTTGGGACTAGGTGGCGATGTGTGAATGTGTGAGAATTATTTAATTATTTATTTATCTCTTAGTAAACTAAAGATTTTGTTTTTTTTCTTGTCGTCCCCTTTCGTTTTCCAACTTACTATAAAGCTACTCTACTTTGTCAGTGTGGTGACGGAGTAAGAATAGAATATGTCACCACCCCATCTCATCCCATGGGTGTCGACTAAGGGACTAACCGTAAATATTATGTTTTCGAAGTTAAAGAAGGAAAACTTGAAATTAAACCCTACACCAATCCGTCTGGCCAGTGTGCTATTAGTAGGCCAAGTATCCCCTCCGTCACGGGAGGAGGCCCGTCCCTTTAGTGGGACATTAATGGGTTGATATGATACTCGTATTTACCAATCCATCTGACGTGCGTAGTGTATGTATACCGTATTCATTCTTACTTGATTTATTTAGTAAACAAACACCACATATTGCAAATTCACTAGTTTTTACATCAATCGCACACTTTGATATAGATGAAAATTTCTGGAAAGTAGCATTACACGTTTATGCAATAGAAAACACGTAAATCACTTTGATTTATTCACTATCTTTCTTAAATTTTAAATAAATATAATTTTTTCCAACGGAAAATTTCACAGATAAAATTAATTTTAACATTTGACATTTGTAGATTCTAGAATTTTTTCCTTGATTCCTATAGATTTCTCAAAGATCAAAGACTAAAGTCTTTAGTCTGTGGTAGACACGACGCCATATATGTTTACGTTTTAAAGCAAGTCCGTTTAAATAGACTATAGTGTGTCAATTTTCGTTTTATCATTCAAGGAGTATTTTGTACTGTTACGGTTTAATAATATAAGTAGTATGACTTACTACAAAATGCGCTTTGTTGATCTGTATAATAAATATATGTCGCATAGTAAATAGGCGGTGATTTTTCAACATGTGTGTTTACCAAATACAAAGTTATTTGATTGTAATTATGTTTAGGTTTGCTAATGTCTAATGTCAAGTTTGTATGTTACAATACTTAATGCATTATCATACCACAATAAAGAGCTTGAACCACAATCGAATATAATTGATTAACCTTGATTGTTAGCATACTAGACGGTTAATTAGGTTACCACAAAAGCAAAGATTGTTTATTATACTGCATTATTATAATAACAATTCTCCGTGGTGACGGAGTAAGAATACAGTGTGTCACCACCCCATATCATCCCATGGGTGTTGTAAAAACCGACTAAGGGACTATCCGTGAATATTATCTTTACGTAAATAAAAGAAAAAAACTTGAAATTAAACCCTATGCCAATCCGTTTGGCCAGCGTGGTATTAGTAGGCAAAGTATCCCTCCGTCACGGGAGGAGGCCCATTCCTGCAGTGGGATATTAATGGGCTGTTATGATGATAAATATTGTGAAAAGTTAATGGTGTGCCTAAAATTAATAAATGCCAAGCCATTTTAGCCCTCACACTTAATAATACAGTAGGTATATCATACAAGTGTAATATAATTTTATTCTTCCTAAATTTGCATTTTAATAAGCTCTTCCGACAAAGAGAACGTTCCCAAGAGTCAAACTTGTTGTTATTTAATTCATTTAGATAAGTTTTGTTAGTATTTTGTTTCGGTTGCCATATTCCCAGATGGCCGAATGTTTATTCATATAAAATGTTTTTCGATTTGAAGGTTCGGGTATTTTATGACATCCCTTCTTGTATGGCTTGTAGGTATAGATTTAGGTCATAAGATAGAAAGGTTGAAAGAATATTTTTTTGTGTAACAGAGGTTAGCTTAGGACATAAAAATGGTGTAGGAATATTTTTTGTGTTAGAGAATACTGCAAAGCAACATACTGGGTAGGTAATAAAATTGTTTATACCTACTCGATGTATGTACTACCCGGTTACATTATCTTGAGACCTGGCGTGTATGACGTCACGTCGCGTCGGACGAATCACTGATGCGCCCGTGGCGAGCGCGGGGGTTAAAGGAGAACGGAACGCGAGGTTCGCATTCCAGCGAGGTCTCTAGATAATGTGACCGTTTAGTAAGGTGGTTTAAAACGTCCAACTGTCAGCATAGAACGATTAAGAATACTAAACCAACGATGGCAGTTCGGGATTTCAAGATGTTAAATAAAAAAAAGCTAATTGTATACCTTCTAGCAACAGCTTAAGACAGCTGTCTGTTAAAGGCTTGATTTTAGTGTAATAAATTATTGAACCCAAAACTATGTTTTTTTCAATTAGATTCTAATATAAGAGCACCTAGACTGACAGAAACCTCATCGTCTTTATAATAATTTTAGCAGATATTAACAGTCATAACCACAGGAACATCATAACAGCCCATTAATGTCCCACTGTAGGGACGGGCATCCTCCTGTGACGAAAGGATACTTGGCCTACTAATACCACGCTGGCCAAACGGATAGGGTTTAATTTCAAGTTTCTTCTTTTTTTTTTTTTTTTGTAAGGATAATATTGACGGATAGTCCCTTAGTCGGTTTTTACGACATCTATGGGATGAGATGGGGTGGTGACATTATTGGTATTCTTACTCCGTCACCACACGGAATAAGAACATAATATCAGGAAATAAAAACAAAGGTTTTTACATGATACATTGCAATATTCATACCGTATTTAAGCTGATTTTCCTATAAAATATTCGTGTTTTGACACACATGCCAATAATCCGTTGGAAAGCTTATAAAATATTGAAGAATAACGCACCTGAGTTGAAACTGATACTGCTGAACCTCCCACGCCTCCACCTAGAACAAAAGAAAATACATTTTAAATTATTTACTTTTATTACATACTAGCTTTTGCTTGTGGCTTCGCTTGCGTTGAATTCGGGGTAGCACTGTTCTTCTTTTTCTGGACACAGAAAAAAAAAAAAGAAAAACAAAGTAGCCTATGTTACTCTCCATCCCTTTAACTATCTCCGTCAATTCGTGGCTCCGTTTTGCCGGGAAAGAAAGACAAACAGACACACTTTCCTATTTATAGTATTAATGGATGTATAGTTTACAAACTAACAATAAGTGTTAACTTGTAGACTACCAGGTTTAATTGGCAGAAAACATATTATGATTTATTGCACTGGAGAAATGAAGCTCTCTATAGGTTAATGTCAAGTTTTTCTTTTCTCTCTTTTTCGTTTTGATACTATCTGTAAATTTTTTGCTAGACGGCTCTTACGGGAACCACAGAATGGATGGAGTTGTGACGCTATGAATTTTTATATCCATCACTATACGATAAGCGTAAGCGATTTTAAAGCAAAGTGAATGCGTGCGAGCGGTGCTCACATTGTGGTTAGGCTACCTAGTTAGGACGTCGCGAAGCCGATGGATGAGGAAGGCACAGGATAGCACCGGTTTGAGATATTTTAAGGAAGGCTATGTCCAACAGTGTACGTTGATTAGATGATATAATAAAATTGGATAGGTAGAGGACGGAACATAGCAGACAGTGAAGGTGACCGCTAACGCGTTGTAAGGGGGCCTTCTTAAACCTACATCTGGGTCGTAAGTCCCAGACGCTGTTACACCAGTGTTCCGTCCTCTATCACGCGATGGACCCGGCACCCGCACGGAGAATCCATGGAATGCTAAGATTAGGTCTTATTACATACTTTGCTTTTGAATCCTAATGTGACTTTTCCTTATTAGTCAATTGTTTTTCTATCAAATTCGCCTACCATGAACTAAAAAAGCTATCAAAACACAAACTGAACAAATGAAATAATAACAGTTCACACTCTTACGTACTAGTTAACCTGAGAAAATAATGGAAGCTTTTAAAAACCAATTATTTGCACCACTTAGAGTCTGGGGAGGACATTATGCAATTAATTAAATAAAGCGTTGCTAATGGAAATGGTGGAACATGTTACCGTTTGCTTGAGTTAAATCCATTATGTTTATACTATTTTTAGATATAATTGGTTTTAATTTCAAAGCAATTAAGTTTAAAGTACAATGTTTGAAACTGAATATCCAAATTATTTATATTTATTATATCTGACCCGTGCCTACTTTGTTGGGCGGCGAAAACAACGCGTCCCCTTTTTAAACATAATTCATTACTGCTCACTCCTATTGGTCATAGCGTGATACTAGATACTATATACACTCCGCGATAAATGGACTATTCAACACAGAAATAATTTTTAAAATCGATTTATTAGATCCTGACATTATGCTATTATAATCTACAAGAATAAATAAAACAAAGATATTAAAATTAACAGTAAATAAACTCAATACCCCTCAACGTACAATTTACGTAATAACCAAAACATCAAATAATATTTCGTAGGAATCACAAGTATCTAAAATTAATTTAGTTACACGAGACACCTCAAACTGTTGAATCCAGTTGAATCAATTCAAATGAAACAAAATTGTTCATAACATGTTTGTAAATTGGATTAAATTACGAAGTTTACAATGTAACTTGATCAAGAATTGAATTTTGATATCATTGAATATATTCAGTAGGTTACATTGTAAAGGATTAAACAGTATCAAACGATGTTATTCATTTGGATTAGGTATGTGTTTCTCGAAGTTGTGTAATGGGATAGTTATCTCCTGGTAGCAGGGAGACGGGATACATAGAATAATATGTTGGACAGTAGGTATTCTCCTGAGAATACCTCTGGACATTTAACATTTGATCTTCTCATATTTATATTATTATTTTGTTTTCTATACCTGTTTTATTTGTTAGTTGTTAAAATCTTCTTAAAACTCTGAACTGATTGTTTGGTCGGAGTAAAATAATCTTTTTTAGAAATAATGAAACTTAGCCTTTATTAAGCCTAAAACTGAAGTTAAGAGAGTTACCGGAGTCTGTCGAGCCTACCTATTATTGTGTGTAGGCTACTAAACTCTACCATCTAAACCTTACAAAGGTACACTTGTATTATCACACTGGCGTCTGATCAATGCGTGTAATATTGGTTTTACCCTCCTCAAAATCATCATAACAGCCCATTGATGTCCCACTGCAGGGACGGGCCTCCTCCCGTGACGGAGTGATACTTGGCCTACTAATACCACGCTGGCCAGACGGATTAGTATAGGGTTTAATTTCAAGTTTTCCTTCTTTTTACTTCGTAAAGTGTTCACGGTTAGTTCCTTAGTCGGTTTTTACGACACCCATGGGATGAGATGGGGTGGTGACATAATATTGTATACTTATTCCGTCACCACACTCCTTAAAATACTTGGAAATAATTTTACTACCTTAATAGTTTCGCAAAACTTAATGTTACGTTAACACCACGAAAGAGATGAATGCCATAATTTCGGCATTTAATGTTTCTATAAATGTACACCCTTAACGTTTGTATCGCTCACCAATACTAAGACCAGCTTACGGCAGCAATGCAATAAATTGTCGTTCCAATTAGCCAAAGTGGCAATCTAAGCATACGGTTCAACTGACATGAACAGTGTTAATACAATATAGGAGCCAGCTATTGTTCGAGTGAACTGATACATGGCTACACAAGGAAATGTTAGACATGCTTGTTATATTACTACTGACAGATATAGGGCATTGGTAATGTAAGCTTTATTCTATTATTTTTATTTAAGGACAGTAAAACGGCCATGGCGCGACGAAATAGCAGTAAAATAGCCTTATTTGAATTGCAATATGTAGAATAATAAAAAACTCTTTTTTTGAATGGCAAATAATCTATTTTGAAAACGCTTATTGAGCGGAAAAATAGCTTAATAAGCGTTTTTGATCTTCGAGTGCATATACATCAGCGTTCAGAGCAAGGTTTTATTTTAATGCTTACCTTACAGATACTAAGTTTATAATAGGAATTCAGCTTTTATCAATGAAGATCTTTAAACAACGAAAGTTGAAAACTTTTCATAGATGAAATCTAAATTTAGACAAATCAATCAGGAGTGAATGAAGACGTTATTATCAAAGATACAAGGGCGTCTTCCAAAACTTTTAATTGTGTAAAGTTTTGTACCTCGATCTTTCATCCGACTGTTTTTTGCTTCCTTAAACAGATTATCGTTCTACAGTGTGAGTAACATGTCCAACGATGTTTTCTGTCTTTTGTTGCATGTTCAATGTAGCGACGAGGACGACTTATAAGAGTCTTAAGAATAAAGATATTTTTTTAGGATTAGGTGTTATGATTATTACGGATGTAATTCTTGTTCGTTAAATTGATGTCTATGAAAGTGATTATGACAGGAAAAAAAAAACGCGAGATTCCATATTTAATTTTTTTTTAAATAATCTTTCGTTGCACATTAGATATTGTAGTGTAATATCACCACAATCAGCTGAAACGAAAATATTATCTAAATAATACGAGTTGTTTTTGTACGAAATTAATTAACTAAAAATTTTAACCATAGGCTCTAAGATTCGGTCTGAAAACTTTCGATCCATCAATGCCTTCAAATTTAAAAATAATATTTTGCAATTAAATAACAACAAGTTTCTTAAATAATTTCATCTATTTTCTATGACATGTACTTATTTTACATATTCTTATAAAGCCTTAAAAAGATAGATATGCTCGTATCAATACCAATCTATCTGATTATATACTTACGTCGCATATGGTAAGAAGGGTTACCAAAAGACCTTTATTGAGGCAAAAAGCAAATTCGTATCGAACCCTTCCGAAATATATCGTAACATGTTGGGCTATAAGAATCTATAGATATTTAAAAGACTTTTTAAACAGAAACTTTAAAAGCTTTTAAAGGTGTAAAAGGCCAGGCGCGCACTACGAGTTTTTCGCCGCGCGGCAGAAAAGCGCAGCTGTATAATGTCGCACTGTAATACTGTACCAAACAGTTTTACATTGTATTGCGCGCACTTGACGGCAGAGCCACCGCAGCCCACCAGTATTACTGTGCGACATTATACCGCTGCGCTTTTCTGCCGTGCGGCGAAAAACTCGTAGTGCGCGCCTGGCCAAAGACTTCTATCAAAGGGCGATGGATATTTTTTGTAATTAACGAACTGATTTACATAGGATTCTAGCATATTGATGCTAACTTAATCTAATAATAAGATAATAAAAAAGGTAAAGTTTGTGTGTTTGTGACATTGTAGGGGGTAATCTCTGGATGTACTGAACCGATATTAAAAATTATTTCTGTGTTGAATAGTTTATTTATCGGGGAGTGTCATTGGTTATATATTATCACGCTATGACTTAAAGGAGTGGAGCAGTAATAAAATATATGTTTAAAAAACGGTCGCGTTTATTTCTCCGTCCAACGAAGTGGGCACGGGTCAGCTAGTAGCAATTATAATCAGGTTAAATAGGTATGCATCAAAAAGCATTATTTTAACTTAATGACGTATCAAGTTTTATAAAGCCATGGGACCAATTTTGTACAAACTTACTTTTACTCAAACTTATTGATTTAGGCATAGAGGCAGGAAAAGCAAACGTGGAATTTTTTGTTTGTCTCTCTTGGTATGAGGACGGAACCCTGGCATACTTAACTTACATATGGATTGGCGTCTCTTGTGAGTTTTGCTTTTCTTTCAAAAGTCATATTATAATGTCATGCTAAGCTTTCCGTCATGTCTAGAAGAGGTAAACTTGGCATCCACTATTTGAATTGGGTAAAAGAAAAAAATGCGAACCTCAAAAGTTTCTATGTTTACCTGTAACAAAATTAGTACCTAGCCTTCGTGATAATGTTATCTACGTTGAAACAGTTATTTACTCTACAGGCTTTGCTATATGACCATCGTTTTTGCATTAACTTGGTATTAATTATATTATAGTTATCATCAGACAGGAACGGTACGGTGATATTTGATCTTTTCCGTGTTACTTAGTTTACTTTTGTAGAAATTCAAAATAAAAGCTATCAACTTATGAACCCGAACTGATAGAAAAATAAAAATATTATTTAGACGTTATTATTTAATAAAATTATATGAAATATTTGGTTTATATCCCATCTTCAACCTTATTATGTAAAATATAAACATATAAATTTTAAAATCGTATGCGCGACTCGGAACGAATCTCAATAGAGATTGACACAATAAAATTGTTAAAATCGGTTTTTTTTTTATTAAATTGATTAATCGATTAATTTTTTTTTAAACATTCCTTAATTATATTTCAAAATTCTTATAAATATAAGTTTTTGTGAAATTATATGGAATGGTATCTTGGTTTGGTATCGTACGTGTTGGTGGATAAGACACATTGGTGTATTGGATTTGTAGCGAAAGTATTTTGTTCGTCTTTTTAGACGGCTAAAACATAATAGTACAGGTTTTCCGAATTATACCTTGCATGTTTGGAGGCTGTACAGGTGGAGGAGACTGGAATCCTTTCATTATAGACGCGCAGCTTTATTTGAGGTAAAACAAATCCTCGCGCAATTTAAATCTACTTCTACCATAATAGTAGCGGAAAGGCTCAGTTCATAGGTACCTCAATCATCCTCTTCACAATCTTGTTCAATTTCAATCGGAAAACTGGTAATAGTATTGATAACTTCCGATTCTTGTAGAGTTGAAATTTAATCTTATTTGGGTTCGAAAAACTGTGACGTCTGTGAGACGTATAGGTCGGTGATTAAAGGTTTAACTATGAGAGAATAATTTATACTTTGGATTAAGCTGATGGCTTTATGGCCAAAGATAATTGTAATTAAAGAAAAAGAAAAATACGTCACATGCTCTATATTGTTAATATGTCAGTACGATTGCGTATGCTTCGTATACTGTCCGTGTTGTGTGCTTTGAGTTTTACTTACTGTTGGTTTTATTTCGTTGATATTTTGGTAACATGCCAAAAATAACGAAGAAGGCTGTGCTGGGCAGTCAAGCCCGTGAATTTGTAATCCGGTTGAGGGACTACTTTGAGCGTGAACGAGAAAATGGCGGAACGCTATTGCCTCTTTCCAATGTTTTGGACCGAGTAGCAAGTGCGTTAGATATTGGCCTGAATACCGTTTCTCGAATCACTCGGGAGAAATATGGTGCTTCTTCTACTGAAGAAAACAAACTATCATCCCCAAATAGGAAGCGATCTAATAAAGCACCGGTAACATATATAGATAGTTTTGATACCGCTGCTATCCGGAATCACATATACAACTACTATCAACATAACCAATTGCCGACTCTACTGAAGCTGGTAAAATCTTTAAAAGACGCAGACTTATTTCATGGGAGTGTTACATCGTTATGGCGCCTACTTAATCAAATTGGTTTCCGATTTAAAAATGCTAATAAAAGAAAAATCATAATGGAAAGGGGTGATGTTGCTCTTGCACGGGTAACTTTTTTGAAGAAAGCCAAAAACATTGTCGATTGGAGCAACGTAGTCTTTTTGGACGAAACTTGGCTTAACGCCAATCACACGGTCACCAAAATATGGACCGACGATACTGCTCATTCGTCAACTAAAGTACCAGAAGGTAAAGGGCAAAGGCTTATTATTTGTCATGCAGGTACAATTAATGGTTTTGTGCCAAATAGCCTTTTAGCATTTAAATCAACAAAGACGGGCGAATATCATGAGGATATGAATGCTGAAGTGTTTACGGAGTGGTTTGAGAATATGTTAAATAATTTAGAAGAACCCAACCTAATTATTATGGACAATGCGTCTTACCACTCCGTTCAATTAAATAAACCACCAACATCAAGCAACAACAAACGCGAAATACTAGAGTGGCTTCACACTAATAATATAGAAGCCGATCCGTCTTTGTTTAAGGTGGAATTACTAAAACGAGTGAACATGCACAAGCCCCAAAAAACATACAAGCTAGATGAATTGGCAAGAGAACGTGGTCATGACATACTTAGGCTTCCCCCTTATCACTGCGAGTACAATGCCATTGAAATGATATGGGCTCAAGTGAAAGGTATTTAATTTTTCACATTATTTAAATTTAGTAATAAATATAACTGTGTTTGATAATGACTATTAGTTTATTATTTTAGTAAATACTTAGTGTTTAATTTATTTTATTCCAGGACACGCGACACGAAATAATACAGCTCCACCATTTACGACAACCAAGATGATGGCATTATTAAAAGAGGCCTGTGATCACGTAAATGCCGATGATTGGAAGAAAGTGGTGTTAAAAACAAAAGATCTAATACTCCATGACTGGGAAAGAGACATCAGATTCGAAAATTCAGACGATTTTAAGTTAATTATTCATGTCAGTGACGAATCAAGTAATTCATCAGATGAATCACTTGATTCGTCATAATTAATTTATTTTTGAAAAAATAAAGTTTTTTTATTTTGTACCCATAATCGATTTATTCTTGTTTGTAAATTATATCGGTTAGATATATAATCGGTATTTTTAAAAACGATTTTAGTGTTACTACATCTCTAGTAATGACAAATATTAAACGTCACCGTACCCATAAGATCTGAAAAATGGTATAGTCCAAAGCTTTACTACATGTTCTCCGTGTGGTGACGGAGCAAGAATACAGTGTGACACCACCCCATCTCATCCGAAAACCGACTAAGGGACTATCCGTGAATATTATTATTATAAAAAGAAGGAAAACTTGAAATTAAACCCTATACCATTCCGTTTGGCTAGCGTGGTATTAGTAGGCTAAGTATCCCTCCGTCACTGGAGGAGGCCCGTTCCTACAGTGGGACATTAATTGGCTATTATGATGATGATTATGATGATGATTTACTACATAAACTTTTTCTATTTTCGTTTCTCCAATATCTTGCAATTTATGTGTATACAATGCCTCATTAACCTTTAAGTTGTACTGCAGGTTTTACGTAGTTTAACTAAAGCCACTGCATAATAGCAACGTGAACATTACAAGTAAATTCAAAAGCATAAACATTCATGCTATGTCTACAAACAAGCCATGTTGGTATTTCGTGTTGCTCCGTTTTGTTCTTTTAGTCATTTCAAGCTATCTCAGTAAAACCAATGTTTAGATCTAAACCAAGTTTAGCTGGAACAGTTTCTAGGTAAATAAACACGTACAGAGGTTTACAGTCTCGCAAGAGAAATCCTCAGACACCGTGTGTTTGGCGTCTTGGCTACTTTTTGTAGGAACAGTTCGTGACAATAATATATTTCGTGTGTAACTGTATTACTACTTTTTTGTATATTTTATTTGTCCAGAAACAAATTGGGTTGTAAGGAATAATAAATTAAACTTTAAACAACGTTATGCGACTACTGTGGGTCAGTATTTTCATCAGTCGTCTAAAACAACAGTTAATTGCCTTTTCGACACCAACAATTTATACTACGCTAACTCGAATTTTGGGAAAATACGTTTTTTACGCTAAAGTGCTTAAAATTAGCTATTTTATTTGTAATAAAAAAATCATGAAGTAATATACAAAAATAACGAAGTTACAAATTTTATACAACGCTAAGTACAGGTAATTTTTAGAATCGCTCGATTTAGTTTACGCTAACTTCACTTGTCGCATTATAAGATGGAAGTGCGCTTTGAAACATTTTATTAGTATAATGCTAATTAATAGAGTTATTGTTACAAATTAGTCTAAATATTAATAGTGTTAGTGTATTTTTTACAAAAATAACAGGAAAATGAGCTAAATATTTAGTGAAATTTACCAAAAAGATAAAATATTCATTGAGGAGTGTTGATAAAAAG
The DNA here is from genome assembly GCA_905475405.1 of Schrankia costaestrigalis. Lineage (NCBI taxonomy): Eukaryota > Metazoa > Arthropoda > Insecta > Lepidoptera > Erebidae > Schrankia > Schrankia costaestrigalis. Next base: position 6,520,088 of record FR997843.1, on the reverse strand, counting down.
AATGAGATTCCGCTTTATACTGGTAAAAAAGGTAAGTTTAATGTGCTATTAAATATTATATTGTATGTTAAAGTATATAAAATATGGTTTATAGAATTTACTATACTATTTTGTAAGTTTTAGCCACTTTGCTTAAAGTTCGTGTAATACTACGCTAAATGTTACTTAGCGTAACGTAGCCCGATCGGATTTCGTTCTACGATTGTCCATGGACTACTTAGCGACTGCATATTTTATATTATTTCTCGTTTAAAACTATGTTAAATACTTTATAGACAGCATATTTGACATTTTTAAATGTAGGCTTAAGTTTAAATGAATGCATAATATATTTTAGAGTAAGCAATGTACATCATACATACATACATACATAAACTCACGCCTTATCCCGGCCGGGGTAGGCAGAGACGACAGAACGCCACTTGTCACGATCCTGGCAAACAGATTCGGCCTCGTCCACATTCATTAAGCGAGTCATACATGCGCGTCGGTTACGAGTGCTCTATAATTGGCCCTTTTCCAATATGCAACCTATCTGGTCACCATATGTTTTCCGTGGCCTACCGGCACCGACTCGCCCTTTCACACTAGCCTTGTATACTTGTTTCGTCACACGCTCATCATTCATTCTCTCAATGTGACCAAACCAACGCAACATTCCTTTCTCGATTTTGGTCACTATATCATCTTTCATGCCGCAACGTATTCTTATCTCATCATTCCTTACTCTATCTATCAGTCTTAATCCACATATACTTCTCAGTGAACGCATTTCTACCGCATTAATTCTACTTTCATGCTTCTTCTGCCATACCCAACTCTCGCTACCATACATTAAGGTTGGTGCTAGCACTCCCTTATGAACAGCCAGACGAGCTTTAGTAGTCACGTTCTGGCTTCTCATAAACGAGTGCAGGGCACCGTTCACCGAGTTTCCCTTTTGCACTCTTCTCTCAATATCCTTATCATGTTTTCCATCTCTCGTAAACATGCTCCCCAGATACACAAATTCTTTCACCTGTTCAAGTCTTTCACTTCCAATCATAACTTCACTAACAGTAATCTCTTCATTCTTCTCAAACACTATGACTTTCGTCTTACTTGCATTAACTTTCATTCCCTTTGATTCAAGTTCATCATTCACAACTGTTACCATCTCCTGCAGCTCACTCGCCGAAGAAGCCAATAAAATTTGGTCATCAGCGTACATGAGGCATTTGACACGTAACCCATCCATACTCAAACCACAATCACACTCTCTCAGTCTCGATAGACAACTATCCATGAACAGATTGAACAGCCAAGGGGACGCTACACATCCCTGTCTAACACCTTTAGATATTTGGAACCAATCCGTGTAGGTCCCATTTATTCTGACGCAAGCTCTGGAATCCCTATAAAGAGATTTCAGTGCTCGCACCAAAACGCTGCCCACCCCATACATGGATAGTGTCGACCATAGTTCATTCCTCCTCACTCTGTCATAAGCCTTTTCCAAATCTAAGAAGGCGCAATATACCTTTTGGTTCTTTGCCAAAAACTTTTCTGTAATGCACCTTAAGGAAAAGACTTGATCCGTACAACCCATGCCTTTTCTAAATCCCGCTTGCACATCCCAAATCTTGCTGTCTGTTATATTCAAAACTCTATCTATCAAAATTCTCGCATACAATTTTCCAACTACGCTTAGAAGGCTGATACCGCGATAGTTTCTACAGTCCTGCTGCGAGCCCTTTCCTTTGTAGAGAGGCACAATTACCGCCCTTGTCCAGTCATCTGGCACTCGACCTTCTCTCCAACACCGGTTAAATAAATGGTGCAGCAGACCTATAGTAAACCCTTCGCCAGCCTTCAACATTTCACTCGTCACCTTATCACAACCTGCTGCTTTTCCTGCTTTCATTCCTTTTAACGCTTTCACTATTTCGTCGTATCTTATTTCACTAGCATCCTCGTTTTCTAACTCCCTTTCACAAAATTCCTCAACATTATCTTCCTTCTCAAACAGACTTTCAAAGTAATTCTTCCACCTCTCAAGCACCATACAGTCGTCAATCAAAAGTTCACCTTTTACATCCCTTATCAAACCAAGCGACGGTTTAGTCTTTCCGCGCGCATTGCTAACAGACTTCCAGAATAATTTTATGTTACTCTGGAAGTTGAGACCAAACTTCTTATCTGCTTTTAACTGACATTCTTCTTTCTTTCGATTTACACATTCTTTCACTTTCCTTTTAAGCAGTTTATAACTTTCTTTCCTTCTTTCTATTGCACTCTCAATTTCATCTTGGACCCTGCTATCATTCAACCTTTCAGCGGTGCGCAATGCTAGTAAATCTAACCAAGCTTTCTTCTTCTCTTTCACTACATCTTTAACTTCACTGTCCCACCACTCGTTTTTTATATACTTTGCATTCTTCCTCTTACTTACTCCACATACATCCGTCGCAATATCAACCACATTATTTTTAAATGTAGTCCACATTCCATTTATGTCCTCATTTACTTCTTTCAAATTTGCCTCAAACCTTTCTTTAAGACGACTTTTAAAAATATCTTTCACTTCAGGCTCTGACAGTCTTTCTACCTTTATTCGTTCTGGCATCATGATGGCACCTTTAGTCCGATGTCTCCAGCGCGTGAACAGGCCACTTATCCTACACATCACCAATCAGTGATCTGTACCCACGCTGGGACCCCGATACGCTCGCGTGTCCATCACTTTGCTTTTCAATCGTTCATCTACAATCACAAAATCTATCATACTTCTTATCTCTTCACTTCCTAATCTTCCTTTCCATGTATATTGATGGATTCGACGGTGCTCAAACCAAGTATTTGACACCACCAAATCCATTTCTGCACATAGATTTGCCAAGCATTCTCCATTTTCATTCACTCTGTCATCCCCAAACACACCTAGCACTCTTTCATATCCTTCTCTTTTTACACCTACTTTTGCATTAAAATCACCTACCAAAATAATTCTTTCATTCGTCTTTCGTAACAGGATAGTTTCCCGTAGCTGCTCCCAGAACTCTTCTCTGGCCTCCTGGCTAAATGACATATCTGGGGCGTATACACCCACTAAAAATATAGGGGTGAGCCCCAGTTTCAGTCGAGCCCACAGCAAACGGGGACTATCACATTCATACTCCCTTAAGCATTCTGCCATTCTTTCAGAAAAGATAATACCGACTCCTTTACGGGCCCTCTCAGTCGCTGGAACTCCAGACCATATAGCAGTGAAAGGGCCGTGCGTTGTCATATCTTTTCCCTTTCGTTTCGTCTCATTCACACATAAAACATCGATCTTTCTTGCACTCATCAAATCACACACTTCGTCGATTTTTTCGTTCATTCCTCCTCTTACATTCAACGTGGCAAAGCGGCATTCCGCCGCCCGCATTTCGCCCCGACAAAATGGATTTCGGCGTGGTGTGTGGCGAACATGGCCGCCGCCTTTAGACAAGATTGTGCCCCCCCCAGAGTACGAGGGACAGCCCCCATCTGGCAAGCCAAACGAGGGGAGGGATTCTCCAGGGCAAACCCTGGTACCCCCCTGGGGTAACATATTTCCAAAACTTGCCATCATAATGTCGTAGTTCGCAGTAACTGATGTTAAGCTATTACTCGGAGAGACGCTGCTGCCCGCCTTCCAGATTTCCCTTAGTCGCCTTTTACGACACCCGCGGGATGAGTTGGGGAGGTTCTACTCTAAACCCGGCGACCCACTTCCTTCCTTTCATTACATAAAGATAATATTCACGAATACCTAGTCCCTTAGTCGGTTCTTAAGACACCCATGGGATGAGATGGGGTGGTGACACACTGTATTCTTACTCCGTCACCACACGGAGATTGCTCATTATTTTCTGTTATATTAGGTAAAGACGTTTTAAAACCAGGGCAACTTCGATTACTTCGATTTACTGTTGAATCTCTGTTCAAAGTACCTAATCTGTCCAAAGATATAGTATCAAACTCATCATTGCATACAATTTCGCCAGCAATGTAAAGCAATAAAAATCACACTTGTTTAGTACTGTGACCGCCCGTAATACACTACGCTGACTACTAGTTAGACGTGTGTAGTGCGTAAAATAATATTGTGGAATTAGGGGTATATACGGCTAACTAGCACTAAATTAAAAAATATACACAATTAAGGAAAAATATAAATGTGAAATAACTATAAATAAATCAAATATTAATCATACAAAATTTCAAATCAATATCCTTACTAATATAAAAGTTATCGCGTTCTTCCCTTTATACGCGTCTACTGTAAAGTTCACTTTTATGAGTTAGCTTAGTATAAATTGTTGGTGTCGTTTTGTACCCTTGACACCACCGTCTTGCACCACCAGTGGTGTAAAAGGTATTTTTGAATACTCATTACACTACCAAGGAGCTGCACCACCACCTGGTGGTGTAAAAGGTATTTTTAATACCCATTACACTACCAAAAAATAATGCTGTGCCACCATTAACTGTAGCCTATTCTTGTAAATAATAGGCCTTAGGTACGTTCACAATCATGGGTTGTTGAACATTATCATTACAAAATAGCTAAAAGCGAATTTAAAATATTTCAAACTTCGAAATATCTCTAGACGTTTAGGCTACAGGTTTACCTAGATACAAACCTACACACTACCTATAGGTAATATCTCAGTCAACTAAATCTACAGTCAGTTTAAACCAATATTAAGGTTAAGCTGATTAACAGCTGTAGTTAAATGTTATAAATTCGTTAATATTTTAACATCTTTTTTAAAAAACTAAACATGAAAAAATAAAATGAAATGCTACGACTATTATTACAGCTAAACTAACACTAGTGTTAGTTTAGCTGTAATAATAGTCTACTTAATACTAATAATAGTCTAGACTTTATCGATATATCTAGATATATCGATAAAGTACCTCTCACATTCTTCTTATACGACCTCACTAAACCATCAATAGCACGTACCTGCTAAGTCGTGAGTTGATTCTTTAAAACTTTTCTCCAAGAATAAAGTACTAAAGACAAAAGTATTATCAACCTTGCCTTCAATGTAGAAAATATTGAAATCCTTAAAATAGCTCTTAATACTTATCCAAAACTCTGAACAAAATACTTTGAAACGTTTTACGTGAAATTACATATAAATAAACTTCAAAATACATTGAGTAAATCCACTTAAGAGTTTACATACACGAGTATTATGCTAAACGAAACATTCAGTTATCTACATTTACTTTCCGAAGAAGTAAATGAGGTTAAATGAACCGAATGCTTAGAGCATTTAAGGTTATTTTATAGGTATATTTTTTTTGTTAGAAGTTGCAATATCGACAGTTTTTGAGAATATCGCACGGGATAATGCGTTGAAAGGGTCACAAATTGTCCTGAATCTAGATGATCTTTGTGTTTAATTAATATTTGTAGAAGTTCTAAGATTACTAGTGACGAAGTTGTCTTTTTATAGAGATTAATATCATTTATGCAGGCCGATGTTTAATAATGTACGGTAGTTATGGCATTCATAAAAAAATGGTTTAAAAGACAAAAATATCGTCATCAATACAAAATTGGTTCAAAGCCAGGTAAGCAAGTGCTCAAAACAACAATCTCTTCAACTTAGCCCAATTTATTTAATACCTCTTGGCAACTCGGCTAATGCATACAGTTTTCAAGACTGAAATTATACTGATTATAGGGCTATAATAGTACAGGAAAAAGCCACTCTAAAGTTTGTTTTCGCTTCATAGTGTCTTGGCAAGACTCCTTATAAAAATACAATGTGTGATTTTTTTAGTTTCATGTACAGTCAGCCCCAAAAGTCGCTGAACACATTTTAAATTCCAAAATTGCTGAACACTAAAAGTGCCATAAGTCAGTGTCGCGGGTATTTCAGAAGTATCGATGTTGCCAACTCGTGCAGTATACGGGAGCCGCGCATGACTGAACGGCAACGTCGCCCGCTGCGTCGCTCATCTGCGGTCGAGTTTCAGTGTAGTTGTAGTGAGTGATTTTGACAGTAGACAAAAGTCAAGCCAATTTCAAAGCGAAATACTACACAATTTCATCAAAACAGTTGTCAACACGATAGCTTTGCTTGTATAGAGCTTGGGTAAAAAGAAAACAGCTCCGGTTCCATCCTGAGGAACGGATTACTTTTTGTGTTTTTTTATTTTTTCTTATTTTGTTTTCTACTATTATTATTCAATACAAGCTGTAACCCGCGACTTCGTTTACGAAAAAAATGTATATTCGACAATTAAATTAAATAATTTAATTAATTAATTAATTAAATGGCTTTATTACCTCTAGACTTAATTTTAGTTGCATGTCATAAAACTATTAAGTTCAATGTCGCACAACAGGGAGCGCTTCTTCTTACATAACATTTCAACTCATATCATCGAATCTCCGAAAATGTTTCTCATACAATTTAAAGTCATAATGATCATTCTTCATTAAATTTAAAAATTAAATAAAAATACTATTTAATTTTCAATTAAAAATTAAAAATAATATTTTAACTTTATTAAAATACCTGTGAACAGTGACGGTGAATTTAAGTTACTTGTTTTTTTTGAGATAAAATACAATAAATAAAAAATAAAAAACCAAAAAAAATACTGGCACAACCCGGTTTCGAACGCACGTCTACTTCATCAAAGTCGAGTGTTCTATACCCTAGGCTATCGAATCTCAGTGAATTGTCTTGAAATTATGTATCTATTCCAACGAGTAAACATAATAGACACTAGTGTTCAGCTACTTTTGGAACACTAGTGTTCAGCTACTTTTGGAACACTAGTGTTCAGCTACTTTTGAAATACCCGCGACACTGACTTATGGCACTTTTAGTGTTCAGCAGTTTTGGAATTTAAAATGTGTTCAGCGACTTTTGGGGCTGACTGTTCATAATATGTTATGATAGACGGACAGAAGATTATATTATACTACTAGCGGCCCGTCTTGGATTCGCATGGGCAAAAAAAAATATAGCCTATGTCACTCAGGAAAAATGAACTTTCCAACAGTGAAAGAATTATTCAAATCTGTTCAGTGGTTTCGGAGCCTATTCAATTCAAACAAACAAACAAAAAATCAAACCTTTCCTCTTTATAATATTAGTATAGACTACAGACTATTCTTTTTTGTCACACGCTTAAACAAAGCTATCTAGTCCCAAATTAAACGGAGCTTTGACTACACTATGCAGAACATTTACCTACTATGCACTTTAACGACTACGTAACACAGATTTTCGGATTTTGTTTGTTTAATTAAAATCAATTGTTTGTTTTTATACGAAATTTGTTTTAGAAAACACTTTGCCCCATAATTTGACTCGCGATTGAAAAGCGAGCATTACTGTAAAAAGTAATTCTCATCAAAATAAGGCAGGATTTTTTTTTATTTAATTGATTCGGATATTTTTCTTTTCAGCCCTTTCTAACTTCTCCTACTCTTTACATCAGCAAATCAGCAGTGTTATGCATGGTGAGGAAGCTTCTCATCGTATTTTGCCTAAAATAATAAATAATATTATTCCTCACACATTCACACAACGCCCTCTAGTCTTAAACTAAGCACAGCTTGTACTATGGGTACTAGACAACGGATAAACATACTTAAATACTTTTTTTTGTAAATACATACATAGAGTTTTCTATGTATGCATTTACAAAAAAAAATTGGTCTGGGTGTTTACCCAGACCAATGCAAACAATCATGTTCATCACACAAAGATTTGCATTGAGCGGGAATCGAAGCCGAGACCTCTGCGTAGCAGTCATGGTGTATAACCACTACGCCACAGAGGTCCTCAAAATAAAACAACAACTTTCTTTTTCCCTTAAAGTTCAACATGACATAGAATAGTTACGTATAGTCGAAAACGAAATGGCTTTATCAGTTTTGACAAAAAATTCTATCATAATTCAAATTCATTAAGATCGTTATTTAATGTTTATGCGTGAGCTCGACGTCATTGGTTGACCGTAATCAAAACTATGCTTTGATTAAAAGTGCAATCTATTTTAAACTTTCAATTTAACGTAATAAATAATAATATCTACTAACACAATACAAATGTCACTATATTAAACTGTAGAGTTTGTATGTGAAAAACTATGAAAAACCATTAAATAATTTAAAACTAAAGTCAACTTGTTACTTGTGACATTACAAGCTTGTCATTTCAGAAAAGCTGAAAATGTAGAATTTAAATATTGGCTGGTAAGCCACCCAATTGTTGGCACCTTAAGAGTGGACTTCGTGTCAGACCAAAATATAAAATATCATAAAATGATAAAATACTTTAATCTTTGCTTATACTTAATCATTATTATGCGATTGAATAGTATTAAATAAATATTATTGGCACTAATGCCAATAAAAGGATTTTGATAAATTTATTGTTCCTATGTTGACACATGAAATAAATAAAATATGATAAAAATATTAAATAAATAATATTTGAACTTGAATAATCATACTGAACTTGAATAATCTATAGTGTTTTCTTTCTTTTTACTCACTTTTAACTCTTTTTTACTCTTAAGTGCCAATAATTGTAGGACTTTAGCGATTAGGTGGTTTACCCTAATTGGTTTTATATTATAAAATTACGAAAACTTAAAATTGAAATATGCGCCAATGACGTCATGTAAGAAATGATAGGGATGGACATAGAAGGAAAAAAGAGAGAAATTCATTACAATAAAACGTTTTACCGAAAATAAGCTCTAGTAACTGTCAATAACGTTGACTTTACTATTTGTTTTTATAAATACCTAACGACTATTTGCTAATACAAGAGAACTGATATGTCAAAGTAGCGTCATGCTTTAGCTGATGTTTTGTTGTGCGATATTGAACCTAATAGTTTTATGACATGCAACTAACATTAACTCTAGAGGTGATAAAGCCATTTAGTTTTCGACTATACAATTCGCTACAAATAAGTGGTTAGATTTCTTACAGAACTTGAACCACTATTCAACCACTGGAACTAATTACGTTAGAACGTGTAGTACGCCGGCCATTTTGTTTCTATTTGAAAAGCGTTGGACGTTGTTTGTTCGGACAAATAAGAGTGTAGCTTATATCCTGTTTGGAGTAGGTTTGTTTATTTTGTTGGATTCACAAGGAAAGTCGTCATAATTATATACACACGTTATTATTTATTTAATTTACTCTTTATTGTACTCTATTAAAAAAGCTTACAGGTTCTTATATTAGTTATTTTTCAAAAAAAATGGTCTTATCCCTCAGGACAATAAGAGAATAAGTTTAAGGTGTACTAGAATAAATATAATAATATGTCGGAGACGGTTGTAAATAAAAATACTAGATAAGCTATGGTTTTTATTATTTTTCTATTTACGTTATAAACGTTTGATATTATTATCAAATGTGCTTTATTAATTCATAAAATGATTTATCCACTAGCTACGAACTTATATTGACAACCTATTATGATAACAAATAACTTTGGTTCTGTTCTAAACAAATAACTTAACTTGTCATTTTAGTTTTAATTGTAAAACGCTATTAAATTTTAACAATGTTTACCTTAATAGAATTAGATCATTGTAGTTTGCATTGGTAAACACTTGGGGGAAGTGCACGCCATTGGACAGAGTTGTCAGAGAGGGAGAGCAAGGTGGGGGCATCGCCCTATATAAGAGTGCGCACTTGCTTCAACCATCTATCAACAGATTGGGCGCATGGTTTCGCAAGTGGCGCATAGATGTGAATGCAGACAAGAGCGCTGCAGTTCGCTTCGATGTAAAGCGGCGGAATCCACTATTACGTAGGCCCGACAACCCCCTGCGACTGCTAGGTTCACGTATACCCTGGCGGCGCGAAGTCAAGTATCTTGGAGTCACACTGGACGAAACCCTCTCGTTCAGGCCGCACATACGGCGAGTGACCAGGAACGCACGCTTCTATCTCGGCTGGCTACACCATATGGTTGGCAGGCACAGTAGAATGTCACTACGAAACAAGCGAACTATCTTCAAGGTTTGCATACGCCCAGTACTCACATACGCATCACCAGTATTCGCACACGCGAGCCCAATCCTTATGGAGAAGCTCCAGACAGTACAAAACAAATTCATACGCCGGGCGGCCGATGCACCGTGGTATGTTCGCAACGCGGACCTGCACCGGGACATCGAAATGCCCACTCATAGACATTCATAAAACAGGCCTCTGATAGATTCTTCAAATCTGCAGAGGAGCACACAAATCACCTCATAAGGGAGGCGGTGGCCTACACCCCCGTTCTCTCTAACCCAACTACTCCTCATGTCATACGAAGGCCTCGTAATGTCCTACTGGACTCACCTGTCCTCCGATCTGGAAAGGCTTGTCAAAGCTCAGATCCTTTAGGTCCCCCTAAGCTCTCTGTTAGTTTATAACATGACCTGAACGCAGTGCGCGCTCTAATCATGATTCTCTAAGTAGGGTTCCATTAGGGAAAATCAAGTGGGCGTCCCTTCAATGGGGCGACGCTTATCTAAGAAACGCTTCCCCGGACCCCAGTCTGGGGGGGGGGGGGCGTTCCGATTCGCTTAGTAGCCCATAGGGCAACCGAGTAGTAGGTCTGGTGGTTTTTAGCCGGTAAGAGTCTCGGCATAACCCGCTAGGGACATAGGGCCTCCCTCGGGTACTCATGAGAGTTTTCCACCCCCTCCCAAGTATAGATCGGAGGTAGTCTGGGCATTTTCAGCCCAGGCGACGTCATTCGTGGCGTTCAAAAAAAAAAAAAATAGTGCAGGCAGTCTCGTCTTCGGACCTGGCTCATGCTCCCGACAAAACTGTCGGTTTACCCGGTGCAGCTACACTATATATTTCTACATAGCTGTATTGCTGCTCATAAGCCGATACACTTTAAAAATGCATTTGGGTGGCTCTGCCACTGAACGAACAATGGACCTTATGGTCATTATTTGTGTACTTAGGTATTTGTATTATTTTAATGTGTTAGCCACCGAACCATAGGTTATATACAGCTCAGTGCTGATCCTCGATTCTACATATATGTATAATCAATTTCTGAAATATTGAGTACATTACCAAGATTAAGACAACAAATATAACTTACTAAATAATTATACTCATAAAATTACATACATACAAGTATCAATAAGACAAGTTACCATTGATACATATATTTAAGAATTCTTCAATGCAAGATAAAATTTTGAACACTTTTGATATCATTCAGCAGACGACGGGTTGAACAAAGATTGAGTTATCCGTAAGTTTTATAGCATTTGCTGGAATTTTCAATCTCCTTTATTTAGATATTTGATATGACTTTGAACGTGTATTGTGCAAAACTACAAAATGGTCTCTAAGATAAGATGAAGAAAACGCGTTGAATAGAGTATTGAAAAGAAAAGAAATAATGATTTAATTTTAGATGTCGGATAGGTAATCTTTTAAAAATTATTACAATGATTAGACACAATTACGCTAAGCCAATATAAAGTTACTTAAACGCTTAAGTTAATTGGTCTACTATTAGATATAGATAGCAATTTTCGTTGAAAAGGGACTAGAGAGAGAGAATGGATATCATTATACTCTACGCACAATGGACAGGACTGGTTAAACAGGCCACTAGTGAAGAAGTAGTGCTGACCTATTAAAGCAGAAGGTAATCAAAGTTAGCACTCTGAGTTGAAAACCGCATATTGCAAATACAAGACCAATATTCCAATAATATTTGCTTCCAACACTTACCACAATCCTTGATAATTTCTCAGAACAGTATCCAATAGTATTTTCTATATAGTTCTATGTAGTAGCTATTAGACAAGTTAGTGCGTAACTAAAAGCCGAAGTGCAGCTAACCCACAAATCGGATTAACGAGTTGTTAAGCGGGGATACAGCCAGAACCAATGGTTACGTAATATATTTAGAAGTTTCGCTGTTTTACCAAAGTAGTCTATTAAAGGTTTTTGGTTGTTTGATTCTGTGTACAACATTCATTGATGGACGTAGTTCGCGGAGCAGTGGTTCAAAGGACTCGAGTTACCTCCGTACGTCCGTGCTCACTGCCAAACTATCTGTATGTAAAATTGAATGTTTGGTTTGGTTTGCGTGTTTTCTATGTATAATGTGAATGTAAGTTAAAAAACTATATAAGCCACGTTTATCCGATATTTTGATATCCCACATTACAAGCTCTTCTTAGTTTGAAAATCGATGGCGTTGTGTGAACGTGTACATTCTAGATTCTTATTTCCTAAAACTTAACCTTTTCATTACAATAGTAATTAAATTATTCATACTTTATAAGTACCTACAACTAAAAAAGAAACCAATTAACTACATTCTATTTCACAAAAACTTAAGGTTTTATGTTTAACTAGCTGACCCGTGCCCACTTCCTTTGGGCGGCGAAACAAACGCGCCCGTTTTTTAAACATATTTCATTACTGCTCCACTCCTATTAGTCATAGCGTGATACTATGACACTCTCCGATAAATGGACTATTCAACACAGAAATAATTTTTAAAATCTGTTCTGTATATCCAGAGATTACCCCCTACAACGTCACAAACACGCAATCACACAAACACAAACTTTACGTCTTTATAATATTAGTATATAGGTGCAATTTTCAGTTTAACAAATACCTAGAAAGCATTATGAACCCCATATTGAGTTAACGATAGCTCTCCTTGCAGTTGGAATTCACAGCTTGGGGAAGATATTGCATCATCTCAATCTCTGTGAAAGGAGCTTGATGGCTGTAATTATGCTTTCTATGTGTGTGTCTTTAAAAATCGGGAATAGATAATATAATATAGAGAATGTGTGAAAATTTATTATAATTGAATTTCAAAATAAAACTATTTTAAATAATTATTTTATATTTAATTTAGTCTTGAATTTTGGGGTGTAATAATGCTAATAAAGCATAATTTTTATTAAAGATTCTTATATTCCAAAAATAAAAAATCAATGGATTACAATACTCATTAAAAAATCGTACCTTATTATAAGAACAAATAAAAAAAATCAAAATTATATCATGTTTTAAGTTTAACAATAGGTACCATTTTCAATTTAACAAATAGAAAGCATTATGACCCAATATTGAGTTAACGATAGTTCTCTGTGCAGTTGTAATTCACAGCTTGTGAAAGATATTGCATCATCAATCTTTGTGAAAGGAGCTTGATGGCTGTAATTATGCTTTCTATGTGTGTGTTGGTCAAGAGTATGGACCTATGTTCGTGTCTATACAGGTTTATTGAAAGAGATGTGCAGTGTACAGTACGTTACTTAAATAAGTAACTAAAAAATCTTAAAATGTATTGTACTATGTTTAAGTATTTTCTTTCTTTTTATTTCGTAAAGATTATATTCACGGTTTTTACGACACCCATGGGATGAGATAGGATGGTGACATATTGTATTCTTACTTCGTCACCTAAGTACTTTTGACACCACTAAGTACTTTTGATTTGACTAAAACTAGAACCTCCATGTGGTAACGGAGTAAGAGTACAATAATGTCACCACTACACCACCTCATCACATGGGTGTCGTTAAACCGACTAAGGGACTATCCGTGAATATTATCTTAACGAAATAAAAAGAAGGAAAACTTGAAATTAAACCCTAAACCAATCCGTCTGGCCAGCGTGGTATTAGTAGGTCAAGTATCCCTCCGTCCCGGGAGGAGGCCCGTTCCTGCAGTGGGACATAAATGGGCTGTTATGATGAAACAAAAATAGTTACATCTATACTATAATAAAACTGTAGAGGTCGAAATGTCTGTTCTTTTCGAAAATTCAGATAAAAATTATCTATAAAATCTAGAAAAATGTCAAAAAGCACGAAACCACAATTTTTAGAATTAATGTCTGTCTGTCTGTCTGTCTGTTTGTTACCGCACATCTTTAAAACGAATTAATATAATCTAAAGACCAATACATTGTATTGTAGCCTTTTTTATTGGGCTTAAACTGAGGTATGTTTCATCAAAATCGGATAAGTATTACTAGAGATATCGCTTGATCTCTTTATTAGAACAGTCCAATACAAATCAGGGGTCATGAAAAATGGTTTTTGTAAAATGTTGAATGAATTTAAATTTTGTTTCTTTTGTTCACCAGATGGGGTTACCTGTAGTAATCATTCTCATAAATGAGATGTAAATAATCTAACTACGTGCTATTAATTATAAGTTATTCCTTTTAAATTTTAATAAAATTAACCATGAATCGTATGTGTTATATCTATCTATACTATCTTCTATCTATCTATACTATAATAAAACCGTAGAGGTCGAAATGTCTGTTCTTTTCGAAAATTCAGATAAAAATTATCAATAAAATCTAGAAAAAAGTCAAAAAGCACGAAAACACAATTTTTAGAATTAATATGAATATGTCTGTTTGTCAGTTTGTTACCGCACATCTTTAAAACGAATTTCTTAGGACCAATACATTGTATTGTAGCCTTTTTTATTAGGCTTAAACTGAGGTATGTTTCATCAAAATCGGATAAGTATTACACGAGATATCGCTTGATCTCTTTATTAGAACAGTCCAATACAAATCAGGGGTCATGAAAAATGGTTTTAGTTCGATGTTGAATGAATTTAAATTTCGTTCCCCTATTTGAAAGTCGTTCATAGACAAACGGTTACAGTAGGAGCTGGGTAATGAGGTTCGAATCCCATGCCGACGAATATTTTTGTATGTATGAGATCTTTTTAGGAAGTTGTTAGCACAGAAGGTGGTAACAATATTGTACAATATGGATTACATGAGCCAGTAGTCATTCCAATCCAGCCTAGACTCAACCGGGAATATATTGAAGAAATAGGATATAGTGCAGCTGAACTATAATCAATCCTTAATAATAATTTTCCTAGGCTAGCTACAGAACAGAAATGTGTTTATGATACCGTAACAAGAGCAGTAATAAACGAAGACGGCATAGTATATTTTCTCGATGCTCCTGGTGGAACAGGGAAAACATTTCTTACCCGAGTAATTCTAGCGGAAATTAGAAGAATGGGAAAAATTGCCTTAGCGGTGCCATCTTCAGGTATTGTAGCAACATTACTTCCTGGTGGCAAAACAGCGCACACTGCATTTAAAATTTCTTTGGATTTAAATTGCATTGAAACTTCCGTGTGTGGTGTGTCACGCAATAGCGACAAAACTAAAGTGCTGCAAGATACCTGTTTAATGGGATGAGTGCACTATGGCTCATAAGAAAGCTATAGAGCCAGTTGATAGGACACTAAGAAATTTGCGCAGAAGTAAACGAGTTGTGGGTGGGGTAACTGTTGTGTTTTGTGAAGAGTTTCGCCAGTCTTGCCGGTTGTTAGTAGGGGCATAAGAGCTGACGAAGTGAACGCTTCTTTGAAGAGGTCTTTTTTTTGGCGACATATCGTTAGGTTAGAATTAACTTTAAATATGAGGGCGCATATGAGTGATAATCTTCAAGCTCAAAAATTTTCTAATATCTTACTTGATATAGGAAACGGAAAAGTTCCCGAAAATCAGACTAAAATTATTTTGCCACCCAGCCTTTTCTCCCTGGTCACCAGTGAGGAAGACTTAATACAGTGTTTATGGAAATACGTCCCATGTAACACAAAAAGAAAATTCCTGGTTATGTGAGCGGGCAATTTAAACACCTAGGAATGATCACGCCAATATTATTAATGCAAAAATTATTTCTGAAATTGTTGGTAATGTCGTCACTTATTTAGCAATCGACTCAATGGTTGATCAGGACGAACGCCACTAATTTTTCAGTGGAATTTTTAAATTTGTTGAGTGTTTCTGGTTTTCCAGCATAAAGCATTTCGCTAAAGGTTAGTGTACCAATCATTCTCTTGCGTAATTTAAGTCCTCCAAAACTATGCAATAGTGCACGTGTTAAGGTCATTAACCTTCAGAAAAATGTCATTGAGGCTGAAATATTATCGGAGTGTGCAAGAAGTGAAAGAGTTTTTATTCCACGCATTCCCTTATTACCCAATAGTTTCCCCTTCCAATTTAAAAGAACTCAATTTCCCGTAAGCCTTTGCATCGCAATGACCATCAATAAAACTAAACATACTAATATGTATTTAAAATTACTGCGTAAAGTCACTTTTCCACGCGGACGAAGTCGCGGGCACAGCTAGTACATACATAAAATCATATTTTGTTCTCTCGTGGGTATGTGGAGTAAGGCGCACTATGTATTTCAATTCAAACAAACTTGCTTTGATTTGTCTACATACGTAAATATCGTCCCACATGCTTGGCGGTTCCAATTAGTACAGTCAAATAAAACTTCCAAAGGGACGTGTACCTTATTTCAATAACGTTTAAGATTAAAGTCGAATATTTCCAAGTAAGTTTAACCAGTGAAATTGCACTGTATAAGCAAATAAATGCAATTTATGTTATTATTTCAACAAACTGTTTAAAATTCACTGCAAATGTAAGAATGATAATAGCAAATTGTATATCTTAGGAAGTCTGAATGCAGACTGTTGACTTTTCCTCGTTTTAATAAACATTAGCAGTGTCTTGCATGGTTTATTTTACATGCTTTTCGCTCTTATGAACAGTTTTCGTTTCTTTACTTAATTTGAGTAAGATAATTTTCCCTTTTGTATTTTTTTGTGAAAGTGAATTTAGAATATGTATGTATGAATCTTAAGCTATGCGATTGCTAAGTTACTGCAGAATTTGGGATGTAAAGTTGATTTCCACACATTGCAATTATATTTTTGATTAAATCCATGAGACTCAATCCCAGTAAGAGTTGTTAAAATGAACACTTTCTTCCGTATTCACAATATAAACGCAACGAAAGTTAACATAAAACCAGTCCATCGGCTAACAAGGGCTTAATTGGCCATGGCCTTCTGCACTGAAGGAGATTTCCATAAAAATAAAAATGTTATACTTAACCAAACTTTACTTCGTAACTTATTGCTCCTTCAGGTCTATTTTAGTAAATTACCTATAATAAAAGACCCAAAATAGTATCAAACCCTATCATTGAAAATTAAAATAATGCACACAATGAGCCTGTTAGATGATTGTGTGGGCACACCGACAAACAATAACCACCTATTGAATATAAATGGGAAAATTTAATTGGAAACAGGGAATAAATTTTTGGTTATACCTCCGAGAGGGATTTATGCAAATTATATTGCGAGTGGTTTATTAAAAAGTACTCCCGTGACGGCCATTAATAAAAGTTGTAAGGCTTAGTGTATTTAAGATTCTAATTATTGTTAGCGTTGTTTTACTGGGAAATTTATAAGTCAGTTAAATGGACCGTGAAAACATCATTCTTTTTTTGAGTCGGAACAGGTAGTGGTAGCGGGAAAATGATGAAATGTTAAGGAATAGATGTGCAAACATTTCGAAACCGGTAACCCTTAAAATGTCCTGCGAAAACGAAGTTAGTGTGTTGCTCGAAAGAACTTTGGGTTTAGATGTTTGTTGCGCTAAGAATACAACATGTCACCACCCCATCTCATCCCATGGGTGTCGTAAAACCGACTAACGGACTATCCGTGAATATTATCTTTACGAAATAAAAAAAAGGAAACTTGAAATTGAACCAATCCGTCTGGGAAGCGTGGTATTAGTAGGCCAAGTATCCCTCCGTAACAGGAGGAGGCCCATCCCTGCAGTGGGACATTCATGGGCTGTTATGATGATGATGATGAAATTGATTGTAACAGATTGTGTTTTAAAGTTACTTAAAACTTCATACAATAGTATCGCTACATAAGTTAGTAAACGTTAAAAGATTCTCGACATGTTTCTATGACCACTGTCATAATAATATGAAGCTCCTGAGATCGACGGCTTGTATAAATAATTTCACTCGGCCGACGTTTGGACTGAATGTACACTATATAAAGCTGATCTGCTTTTTGTTCCAGTGTTTGATGGCCGCTATTCAGGCGGCCATAAATAAACTTATTAAACAGCTTTAATCATAATAAAAATACTCTACACTCACAGTCGCGTATAACTGAGGAAGAATTTTTTCCGAAGAATACGACCTGTATTAAAACAGATACATTATTATTTATACGATTTATCTATAGAATAAAAAAAAATGTTATGTAGTCTATTACTTTTTGCATTTCTACGTACATTTTCTTAATCACAGGTTTCTCATAATCACTATAATATACCTCGTTTGGTCTTGTTCCGAGTTCTGCTAAATTAGAACGCCCGTGCGGTTTAATTAACCTCTGTTAGAAGAATCAATTTCCCGTAGAATCGTAGAATCAAGCTTTGGTTCTTTTTGTTTTATTTTATTTACGAATTTTTCTGTTCAAAAAACAAGGTGATTAAATATAATTTTCTAATTAAGAAAACTAACTTCAGAATATTGATAAATTATATATTTATGTATGTCCTTTTCCTGTTTATTTGAATTATCTATGATCTTTGAAACAAATATATATTTTCACCATTTTATGACGGATTTAGAATACTAAATGTCCAGTCCGTTCACATTTTCTAGACTACTCGTAAAAGCTGACTTAAAATAAGCTACGCATAGTCATAAATAAAACCTAACCCAAGGGTCTATACCAATTCATTTGGTCGTTTATGGATAAAAAAACTGCAACTGCATGTAAGCTCTTCCGTTTTGGCATCCACTTTCATTATTTTTACATTGCTAGAAGATAGGTATATTATAGTGTACTGAATTCTCTGTTATCAATACAAATTTAATGTTTTTAAGCTGTTGTTTAAATGCATTTTGGCTTTGGTACAAAACCAATTAGCATATTCAATGCGTGTCGATGTTTGATAACAACTTAATTATCGTAATATTGTGTGCAAACTGTGATGCTATTAATATGTTGCGACTAAATACAATAAAGGTTGATTATTAATTGTCTTTTTTTAAATGGCTATTTATGCGCTAAAATTCTCAGTAACGCGTTTAATAACTAACCGCCGGTGTACCCGTTAATAGTGACCTGGTCCTAGACTTGCTGTGATCAGCATGTTAGAATTGATTAGATCATATACTAACATGCTGCAGTTGTAAAAACACAACTAAAGACTTCTTAAAGTGAAAGTTCTGCAGTGTAGGGCAACCTTTTCACGGCCGAACTTTAAGGTTATTACGATAAAAAACAAAAAGCAAAATATTACTACTAAAACAAATCATCATTCATTCATAACAGCCCATTAATATCCCACTGCAGGAACGGGCCTCCTCCCGGGTCGGAGGGATACATGGCCTACTAATACCACGCTGGCCAGACAGATTGGTATAGGGTTTAATTTCAAGTTTTCCTTCTATTTATTTCGTAAAGATAATATTCACCATCATGATCAAAACAAATCATATTGATACAAAATCGACAAATGAAATCATACGCATGAAAGTTTTATCTTTCAAATGAGGTAGACAATTTAAAAAGGTCTTATAGGCATTTACATCAAAGAGTAACATAATATTCCAGCTTTGATACTTTATTCATAAAAGGGTAGTTGAGCAACCTACTTCAATCAATAAATTTATTTATAAACATAGTCTATAAATAAAAATAGAAGCCTTTGTTGTATACCTACTAGAATAGACACACCTACATATAGGATAGAAATTTATTCTCACTGAGAGCTCATCCATACATACATAATTTGTATGGACCGTGCAAACTTATGATGCCGAAACGTTAGTTGATGACTAAAGCTTAAGATATGCCAGAGTCCATGGAACGTACCATGTAAAGTTTATTGTTAAGGAAACATTTAAAAAAATAAATTAAGGTAATATTCGTGTGGTGACGGAGTAAGAATACAATATTTCCCCACCCCATCTCATCCCATGGGTGTCGTAAAAACCGACTAAAGGAATAACCGTAATAATCTTGACGAAATACAACCACAATTAATTATTTATTTTAATTTAATTTTTCTTTTATTTATACTATACTTACATACTATATAATATATTACATACTATAATTATTTTATATACATTTCAAAACATTATAATTAAATGTACCTATATAACATTTTATTGTTTGTCTGCTGTAGGAAATGTGCTTTCTTACATTTCCCTACAGTATACAAACTTCTTCTTATTTCAAGGGTGAACTCATAAAATGGGCCTCACTGAAAATCAGCGCTGTAAGCGACTGAGCATTATTGCTTGGTTGCCGCAGCATTATGCTGAGTGGGGTCCGATTCCTGCACAGATGTGGCTTTTGCATAATTTTTGTTTTGTATTTTTATTTTTTTATTTTTTGTCTTGTTTTTTGTAATTTTTTGTCTGTAACATTATTGCAGGAATAAATGTATTTTCTTTCTTTCTTTCTAAATAAAACTTGAAATTAAACCCTATACCAATCCGTCTGGCCAGCGTGGTATTAGTAGGCCAAGTTAACCTCCGTCACGGGAGGAGGCCCGTCCCTGCAGTGGGACATTAATGGGCTGTTATGAACCTTCAATGAACCAAACCGTAGACGCGGACTGCATGTAGGGAATAAAATAACCGAACCAAAATAGGAGTGTACTGGCCATACGTGTAGGACTGGGCTTATCACGAATACCTGAAAGACGTAATCAGCGAGGCAGAACGTAGAATCGCTGCCGTGACCGTCTGGATACCTATACTAAAATCTGGACAGCGAGCGCAACAGACACGGGCGCGTGAAATGCATTAGAGGAGGGCCTTGCTCAGTAGCGAAAAAGGTTATAGAAAACTATGTATTATCAGTATTTAAAAGTCTAATTTTAGCGATACCTATCTATACTATAAAGATATAAAAATAGGTTAAATTTTTATTATATAGGTAGAGATATATTATAAAGAGGTAAAGTTTGTGTATTTGTGACGTTGTAGGGGGTAAGCTCTGGATCTACTGTACCGATTTTAAAAATTATTTCTGTGTTGAATAGTCCATTTATCGGGGAGTGTCACACTATGACTAATAGGAGTGGAGCAGAAATGAAATATATAATATAGAATAATAAAATAAAACCGGTCAAGTGCGAGTCTGACTCGCGCACCGAGGGTTCCGTACAAACCTATTTATTTTCCCGCCAAATTGTGACAACGCAACGTCAGGATTCAGCTGTTTAAATACTATTTTTCCCGCCAAAATTCAATGACGGCACGACTTAGCTGTCAAAAAATAATTTCCCGCCAAAATACTATGACGTTACAACTGATCTGTCAAAAATTATGTGACGTCACGACTCATCTGTCAAAAATTCAATGACGTCACGACTTAGCTGTTAAAATATATTTGACCACCAAAATTCTATGACGTCACGCCTATCTGTCAAAATTGACAGCTGTCAAAATGACAGAGGTTTCAAATATTTCCCCGCCAAAATAATAATATGACGTCTTAAATCATGTGTCAAAAATTCTGTGACGTCACGACTCAACTGTCAAAAATACAAAAACGTCACGGCTCAGCTGTTAAAATATATTTTCCCGCCAAAATTCTGTGATGTCACGAATCATCTGTCAAAAATTCTGTGACGTCACGACTCAGCGTTCAGAAATTCAATGACGTCACGACTCAACTGTCAAAAAATATTTTCCAGGCAAAATTTTGTGAAGTCACGACTCATGTCAAAATTCTATGACGTCACGGGTCACGTGACCAAAATTCTATGACGTCACAGGTCACGTGACTCAGCTTTCTCGCCAAAATTCTATGAAATCAAAATATAATATGATTGAAGTAAAAATTTAAGGTTTTCGGAATTTTCCCATTACATGTACAATAAGACCTTGCTTCATGCCAAAGAAGAATTGGCATTTTTGTATAGAAGCCGTCCCCACCCTTGTAACACTTACATCTATATATCAAATGAAAGTACTTGAAAAGTGAAGCATTTTATTGTATGAAACTAATATGTCAGTCATGGGAGAACAGAGTTATTGAGGATAAGAGAATTAAAATAAAAAACTATAATATGTATTACATACTTTATGTTAATGTTTACTTTATAAGCATGATAAAGTCAAAGGCTATCTTACTAGTAGACGGACATCTAGATCATCCTGCATCATCCAGAAAATCATCCACAGCATTTTCCTGACTTTCGGATAGCTAGCCTTGCTAAACTAAACATTTAGAGAACCATTTAAGAAATGTTCTTAATGCAGTAACCATTGCAGAAATAGTAAACGACAGAATTTATGTTCTTTAGGCTCGGCTACGGCTCGTCAGACTAATAGGTCGATAACCAGCCGGTTCGGACTTTTTTTGTCGGGTTTCGGTATTCCGATAACCACGGCGTGTTTCCACTGTTGTGGGAAGACACATTTAGAAGTTTCGCTGTTTTACCAAAGTAGTCTATTAAAGGTTTTTGGTTGTTTGATTCTGTGTACAACATTCATTGATGGACGTAGTTCGCGGAGCAGTGGTTCAAAGGACTCGAGTTACCTCCGTACGTCCGTGCTCACTGCCAAACTATCTGTATGTAAAATTGAATGTTTGGTTTGGTTTGCGTGTTTTCTATGTATAATGTGAATGTAAGTTAAAAAACTATATAAGCCACGTTTATCCGATATTTTGATATCCCACATTACAAGCTCTTCTTAGTTTGAAAATCGATGGCGTTGTGTGAACGTGTACATTCTAGATTCTTATTTCCTAAAACTTAACCTTTTCATTACAATAGTAATTAAATTATTCATACTTTATAAGTACCTACAACTAAAAAAGAAACCAATTAACTACATTCTATTTCACAAAAACTTAAGGTTTTATGTTTAACTAGCTGACCCGTGCCCACTTCGTTGGGCGGCGAAACAAACGCGCCCGTTTTTTAAACATATTTCATTACTGCTCCACTCCTATTAGTCATAGCGTGATACTATGACACTCTCCGATAAATGGACTATTCAACACAGAAATAATTTTTAAAATCTGTTCTGTATATCCAGAGATTACCCCCTACAACGTCACAAACACGCAATCACACAAACACAAACTTTACGTCTTTATAATATTAGTATATAGGTGCAATTTTCAGTTTAACAAATACCTAGAAAGCATTATGAACCCCATATTGAGTTAACGATAGCTCTCCTTGCAGTTGGAATTCACAGCTTGGGGAAGATATTGCATCATCTCAATCTCTGTGAAAGGAGCTTGATGGCTGTAATTATGCTTTCTATGTGTGTGTCTTTAAAAATCGGGAATAGATAATATAATATAGAGAATGTGTGAAAATTTATTATAATTGAATTTCAAAATAAAACTATTTTAAATAATTATTTTATATTTAATTTAGTCTTGAATTTTGGGGTGTAATAATGCTAATAAAGCATAATTTTTATTAAAGATTCTTATATTCCAAAAATAAAAAATCAATGGATTACAATACTCATTAAAAAATCGTACCTTATTATAAGAACAAATAAAAAAAATCAAAATTATATCTTGTTTTAAGTTTAACAATAGGTACCATTTTCAATTTAACAAATAGAAAGCATTATGACCCAATATTGAGTTAACGATAGTTCTCTGTGCAGTTGTAATTCACAGCTTGTGAAAGATATTGCATCATCAATCTTTGTGAAAGGAGCTTGATGGCTGTAATTATGCTTTCTATGTGTGTGTTGGTCAAGAGTATGGACCTATGTTCGTGTCTATACAGGTTTATTGAAAGAGATGTGCAGTGTACAGTACGTTATTTTAAATAAGTAACTAAAAAATCTTAAAATGTATTGTACTATGTTTAAGTATTTTCTTTCTTTTTATTTCGTAAAGATTATATTCACGGTTTTTACGACACCCATGGGATGAGATAGGATGGTGACATATTGTATTCTTACTTCGTCACCTAAGTACTTTTGACACCACTAAGTACTTTTGATTTGACTAAAACTAGAACCTCCATGTGGTAACGGAGTAAGAGTACAATAATGTCACCACTACACCACCTCATCACATGGGTGTCGTTAAACCGACTAAGGGACTATCCGTGAATATTATCTTAACGAAATAAAAAGAAGGAAAACTTAAAATTAAACCCTATACCAATCCGTCTGGCCAGCGTGGTATTAGTAGGCCAAATATCCCTCCGTCCCGAGATGAGACCCGTCCCTGCAGTGAATGGGCTGTTATTATGATAATTATTTTTCTACTAATAAGAAAATTTTTAATTAATAGGTGCAAGTCTGATCGATTGGCAGTGACTATTTTCAAGTCCTGGGCCTATTATCTCTTGCCAGGGCCAGTACCCACCGAAACGACCCAAGTAATTCCCGTCTAATCGCCGTCATAGCCCTTAAAGGATGACAGGCCTGTGTTTTTTATGCCTTCTACAACAAGACGCCTACATCAAGAATTAAAACACATCATGAACATGTAAATATTCCTCACATCATGTACACACATAGGTATTTACACAACGCCATCTAGTCCCAAACTAAGCAAAACTAAGCTAGACAACGGATAAACATACTTTAATACTTTTTTTTTATAAATACATACAATTATACATAAAAAACACCCAGGCCAATGCAAACAATCATGCTCATGCACAAAGATTTACATTGAGCGGGAATCGAACCCGAGGCCTCAGCGTAGCAGTCATGTTATGTAACCACTACGCCACAGAGGTCGGCGTTCAAAACAAACAGCTACTTACATTTTACTTCAATATAAAGTAACTTTATAACGAAATGCAAGTGCATAAACTACTATTCAATTGCTCTAGGCGTCTTTCCCTTACCGTCCTTCCGTCTATTTAAAGCGGAATTGACGAGGAAAATGTGCGAGTAATACAAGTAAATTAGCTTCGGCTACTTGATTGTGGTCGTCGAATATCCCAAAATGTTTGTTTAGCAAATGTTTGCAGTGTAAATATTTGGTCAAATAAATTTAGTCTGCTTTTAAATACTTCATATTTAATTAAATTTGTTAATTAATTAATTGATAACGGTTCATTTAGTTAGGAGTGTACTCAGGGAAAATTGATATTGAATAGATCTGAAGTATTGTGACATTTATTTATTCAGGGTTTTGACTGAATTAGAATACTATTCCTTTGGTACCCCCCCCAAAAATAGGAGACATTTCAAGGTTCTAAATATATCGTGATTGTGATACAAGTGAAGTATTTATGAGTAAGTATAAGAGGGACATAATATACTTTTTGTGGATAATTTCCGTTCCGTCATAGACCGCGTAAAGTACTACTACTTTACGTATGAAGTATTTGGTGTATTACCTCTACAGGTAATACACCAAATACTTCAAAACAAAAAAAGATTTATTTTTGACTGAGCAAAACAAATATCGAATTATAAAGGTGTAACTTTTGGAAAATGTCGGTATTTCTTTGCATAATAATTAATTGATTTTATCTAGACATGATCAAGTAAATATATCAAGTTATGTAATAATACTAAGCCCTTATAAAAAATCACTAAACTACATAAATCGACTCCATCTTGCGCGCTGACTTGTAATTTCCGCCAGCGCGTCATTTTGATTCTCGGTACGAACTTTCATATCATTTCCCGAATACTCAAACTACTACCTAATCAATTTAACTTGTCTCTTGGTATAAACTTGTTACGTAAATATGATGTATCTGTATCACCACAGATTGACGATATATTTATATAGGTACTCCTAGTAAGTACCATGTAAAATAGCATCCTACGTAGTACATATTAATCAATGGACCACGTAGGACAAGTTAGTTTGTTTTGTTTTTATTTTTGTCAATTATTATTGTATTATTAAATTTATTTCAAAGCTGTAATGGAAAATCTTCAAAAGGCAGAATGATTGGTTGCGGAAAGTGAAAGACCGTGTGTGTCTGACACAATGTGTCTTATTTCATGTTAATGGCAATGGATTGAAATAGGCCGAGTTGATAATGCTATCATCATCATCATAACTGCCCATTAATGTTCCACTGCAGGGACGGGCCTCCTCCTGGGACGGAGGGATACTTGGCCTACTAATACCACGCTGGCCAAACGGATTGGTAGTGTTTAATTTCAAGTTTTCCTTCTTTTTATTTCGTAAAGATAATATTCACGGATAATCCTTTAGTCGGTTTTTACGACACCCATGGGTTGACATGGGGTGTGACATATTGTATTCTTACTCCGTCACCACACGGAGATGATAATGAATTTTTTTTTATTATATTATATGTTTATGATATGTGTAGGTTTATATTATCTAAGAAAATCATTTTAAATCTTTTCATCTACCTTCTTAGTATTACTCTGTATCTGCATTACCCCAAGGTTGACTGGTAGAAAATGCCTTTGACATTAAGTCCGCCTTTGTGCATCATGTACATGAAGTTTTAAATAAATAAAAAATAAAAAATAATGCTATAGCTCTAAAAAAGGGAAGGATTATTATTTACACCTATTTTGTCAGAAAACACATAATAGGGTTAAAAATAACTTCTCATAAATAAGAACAAAGGCAACATTATTAAAAGCAACAACTTTTTACTTGTAAAGCAATTTCCTATACATATTTTTAAAACATTTATTACTCAAATATACTAACACGAGTAAGGGAATATTTTGTGTTTAAATAAGTTAAACTAAGTTATCTGCTAGAACTTAATATTGCTTAGAATAATTTGGTTTCAGTAACTTAATATAATCTTCGACGTTGTATTGGTAAACTTTTGATAAATTCTTGGTTTTGAATATAATATTACATATCAGGTTTATTTTTTACTAGTTCACGCCCGCGGCTTCTCCCGTGTGGTGTTTTGATAAAAAGTAACTTTATGTAGTATTAGTAGGCCAAGTTTCCCTCCGTCATAGGAGGAGGCCAGTCCCTGCAGTGGGACATTAAAGGGCTGTAATGCTTTAACAAAAATTACAAGCAAATTGTTAAAAGTTGTAAAACATGGTTTTTCTTTTTAACTTGACAGTAAGTTATATAAATGACACGGCTATCACTGTCGAAAAGTATTGCTTTGGAAAGTTGTAGATTGAAAATGTATTTACTTCTTCACTTTCTAAAATGTTCTGAAATAATAATAGAGATCCCGGATACTAAATGTCTATGCTTTGATGATGATGATAATAATATACAATTTTGTAACAAATTGTTGCCTAAGAAATTTTTACAACACCCACTGAATAAGATCGGTTTGTGAAAATTTTTATTTTTAGTTCCTTTTTTATCACTTTATTGTCGCAAAAGGTGACTTAGGGATTAAAAATCTTTATTATTTGTAGCTTATATGTTATTCTGATGTTTAAGCTATATTACTGTAAGGTTTTATCAAAATCCGTTGAGTAGTTTTTGCGAGAAAGGGTTACAAACATCCATTCATCCATCCATCCATCCTCACAAACTTTCGCATGTATAATATTATTAGTAGGATAATAACACTTTTATAATTTCGTTATTCCTAATTTCAGTTGTTAGATATACCTACATTAGCTACAAAAAAATGTCACCCATTAAAATTTTCTTTTCAAAGTGCGGAAGTATAGAGATATTATTTCTCTGAAGTAGACAGTGCCTCTTTGCGCTATTTCAAAGTAATATAAGGGAAGTGCTTATTAAATACCTTTAGGATATTGCTATGGAAGACCAGCAACAAAGATGTTCCAACTATTTCAATATTGCGTTCAACACATTATCCGTCGGCGACACGAACCTCGAAATCTTATACTTTGGTCTTTCAAGTATACGTATACATTTAATAATAAATAATATTTATATATTGTCTTGAAAATGCTAAAAATATAAGAAATGGAACGGAATCTCATGATTATGAAATTCATTTCCTCGATTGAACGTAAAAAAACCTTTACCAACGAATAACAGATCAGAGAAGAAACACCTATTAACAGCCTGACTTTTCTGCCAATTTACACAATATTTAAACAATGAGAATGTATCATATACGATACATGGGACAAAAATACTGTAAAAATAACTGGTCAAAGAGAACTACCTACAATTTCATAATGTGTATGTATATACCTACTTATTTATATTTTATTTATCATATACTTTATAGTTAAATAAGTATGTTTATAATAGGTTACTAATATTCTTGTCAGTGATATGCAAACCGTAATTGTATTAATATCAGATAAAATACTTTGTATTTTTTTTCTTTCCATAAATGTTTTTAATATATTATATGATGTGGTAGTGCTTTGAAATAAATAGATAAATATTCGGTCTAAAACCACAAAGACGCAACGAAACCACTAATTAATTATCACGTTAGTCCAAATTCCACCGCACATTGAAAACCAGATGCAGCGAAATGTGAATGATTGACGGCCATAGTACGTTCATACGGTTATTAGCAAAGTGTTTGTGCTCTATATGAAGATTTAGGCCCGGCGCCCACTATCGGCCGGCAACGGTGCGGCGTCGAGCGCTTTAGGCCGCTGTGGGACTGCGGCTTCGTACGCCTTCGAGAGAGAGCCTGAGAGCCGCCTCGGCAGTCAAAAGCAGTGTTCGTGTAACGTTACGACTGTTCTGCGACGTATCTGATACTATACTAATCTAGCTTTGTCAAAAGACTGCCTCGGCGTCCCCGGGCACGTCCACGACCGCCGCGATAGCTCGAAGGCGCCCGTAGCCGTTCTAAAGCCACCTGAAACGCTCTGAGGCGCGCGAACCCGCTCTAAAGCGCCCGAAGCCGCTCTAAGGCGTTCGAGCTGTACCGATGCCGGCCGATAGTGGGCGCCGGGCCTTACTTGTGTTGCAGAACGAGCTATGTCTCTGTTCCGTGTTTATGAACATGGAATTAACAAAATGGTAAGCTTAAGTATGATTATTGGTTGTTTAGTACCCATAATGTTGGTTCTTCTTATGTTGGAATTAGATGGCAATATGTAGTAGGATAAATGATATAGGTATAGATAACTTTGTTCGTTTGAGTATTGCCGAGCAATGCAGAAGACCGTTAACTTAGCTCATCCCGAGGATGTTATGGATATCAAATTCCTAGTTCATTATCATATTATAATCTATACTAATATTATAAAGAGGTAAAGTTTGTGTGTTTGTGACGTTGTAGGGGGTCATCTCTGGATCTACTGAACCGATTTTAAAAATTCTTTCTGTGTTGAGTAGACCATTAATCGGGGAATGTCATAGGCTATATAATATCACGCAATGATTAATAGGAGTGGAGCAGTAATGAAATATGTTTACAAACCGGGCGCGTTTATTTCGCCGCGCAACGAAGTGGACACGGTTCAGCTAGTAATATATAAAATAAACAACCTCGAATGCTTCCACTATTTACCTACCTGTCAATAGCTAAGTTGATAAAAGAAAAAGCTAGAAACAAATTAACTCTTTTTATCTCTAATAAATCGTCTCATACGTATACCTATCATGTTCTTTTCGTGTTAAAAAAAGTTTAATTTGAAATAAAAACACAAAACAAACTCAGACAAAGATTTAAAAAATCTAAATTACAACTTAAACAAGGTCGTACAGAAAACAATAAATATCAACTCTCACGAAAACCGACAAATAGATTCTCAAAGTGCAACATCAAGAACTAAACGTTAACAAACACGTACTAAATACAATCATTAGTGAAACACACTTTCTCTTAAGCTACAAACTTTGTAGGAATCCTGTACGTTTGTGCAAAATGCACTTTGGAAAGGGTAGAACCCCATTAGCACGTGGTTGGACGTCTAATCGAAGGGAAGTGGCGCAATATCCGGACGCAGACTGCTCCTGTTTGAGAACCAGTTAGTCTTAATGCATTTCCGATTTCTCTTGATTCTCGTATGACGTATGACGTCAGTTGAAAGCTTAGCAGCTGCTAAATCAATCAGCTTAGATATGAGCTAGGGGTAGGCAAACCAGATTTTATTTTTTTAATCAAAACGGTAACCAATAACGGTGATAAGCTCAAAGTTATAATAGCAACAAATTGAGTATAAATAATATGTACTACTTATCTAAAATGAAATGTATACTTAAAACGTCTTCAGTCTTTGCGAAAGATTTGATGTCAAGCTTTTTCCAAGTATATTTGGTCATTGGGACTTCAGGAGTTCATGTTTTCATCCACTTATAAATCACGTCCCGCAAACTTGTGGCAAATAAAGTATTAAAAGTTCTCGTTTAGACACCATAGTTAGTTTCTACAATATTTTTAACTCAACTGTAAGTTTTTAATTGTCAATAACCTACATTGCTTTCGTTTCCAAGTAAAAATAATACGACAGCAATTATAAAACAGAATAAATCTGTATTTTTATATAAATACAAACGAAAAACATCAACAATCAATACCGTGTACCTTTTGCATTTGAAATAAGAACCATTTTTAAATGGCAATGTGTTTCCAGTTACGCCTATTTTCCTTTAACATTGCATTCGATGTTTCATCTATTGAAAAATGCAAAATGCTTTTTCACGTTTTTGTTAAAAAGTATTTAAAGTTTATACATTCTACTTATAAAAACAGTGCTTCAAATTTTCCCCTTTATTGACAGCTGGTATGAGCACGATTCCATTCACCTGTGCTTCGGATGTGACATTTTAAAAAAAGTCATGTAGTTCATGCATCCGTTGTTCAGTTTGTATGCAAGGATTTAAAAAAAGGTTTTATTCTCTATTTAAAAATGAAGATTTATTGTATCTGATGGCATTTTCATACTCATTACTGAAGCGTATAAAAAATCGTATTCAGACTTTTAGTGTGTACGTATCTGAGTAATATTTTTTCTTGTTGAATAAAACTGCGAATGAATAGAGTTATCTCAGATCTTTTTATATGCGTTCCTTACGTTGTGTTATTGTTTTGTGTATAGTTATAATTTTACGTTAACATTCATTATAAGCTTTATATGGTGAATAAATAAAATTCTGTATCATAGTATAGTATAGTAGTATATCATTAGTATACAAATGATAGTGTGATTTGGTTAAGGTGTATACCTTTAGTGTTGTAGTGACAAAGTTATGCCAATACTTAACAATTTATGTCTCTGGTGTGGTTATATTTGTAAAGCACAAACTTTGTCTACATCTTGTATTAAAGGACTAGCTGACCCGTGCTTACTGGGCGGCGAAAAAACGCGTCCATTTTTTAAACATATGTCATTACTGCTCAACTCCTATTAGTCATAGCGTGATGATATATAGCCTATGACAGTCCCCGATGAATGGACTATTTAACACAGAAAGAGTTTTTAAAATCGGTTCAGTAGATCCAGAGATTATCCCCTAGAACGTGACCAACACACAAACTTTACCTCTTGTATTCGTCTTTGTACATGTATTATGTACCTCCGTATGCGTGCCATTGAAAAGACAATTTATATCTGTTTTTTACCATAAACCTTTTTCTTTTCCCCATAACCTTCACATCGGCAATCATGTAGAAAGCATACCTAAATTATTCATGAGCAAGTGTCAAGAACACAGCACTCTTGTGCTCTGCGTAAAAATACACTTTACTTAACAAATATTTTAAACAAGATGGCGCCCGTGACTTTGTCTGCAATTATTATTTCGAGTAGCTTGTATTATAAATACAATACCTTTATAAGTTGTAGCCTATTTGTTATTCTGATGTATCAATCATTAATCAACCAATCAACTAGCCTAATAAAGTCTACTGCTGGACATAGGCCTCTCATAATACGCGCCACAGAACTCGGTCCTGCGCCTCCGCATTCCTTTATGAGGCCGTCGGTCAGTCATCTTGTTCGTATGTACAAGCTATTACAGTAAAGTTACATTAAAATCCATTTACTAGTTTTTAAATGAAACAGTAAAAGTCCATTCAGTTTTACAAAGAGTACCCCAAACGTCCGTCCATATTTACACACTTTTGCGTTTAAAATATTAGTAAAATGGCCCTTTTTGTCTGTCTGGTGACGGAGTAAGAATACAATATGTCACCACCCCATCTCATCCCATGGGTGTCGTAGGAACCGACTAAGGGACTATCCGTTAATATTATCTTTACGAAATAAAAATAGGAAAACTTGAAATTGAATTCATACCAATCCGTCTGGCCAGCGTGGTAATAGTAGGCCAAGTATCCCTCCATTACGGAAGGAGGCCCGTCCCTGCAGTGAGAGTTGAATGGGCTGTTAAGAATGACCCTTTGTTTAGAAATGTTTCATTATTCGAGTTTGAGCATTTTCATTCCACTTGAACGACAATTGGTATGATTTATCCACTGACAAAATGGCGGGACTTACGTCATATGGTATAAAAGTACCAAAAAAAAATTCGTTCTCCAACGCGCGATATTTTATAAAAACATGATTCTACCGCTTAAACTCTGCAGTTAAAAAAGTCTGTGGGACAATTATCGATAGTTTCCGAACGGATTACACCAAAATAAACAGCTGTAAAAAATAATCTGTGGCCGCAATGTCAAACAGAAGTTTGCTTCATTTCGTATGTCCTTGTATGAAATTTACTGTTTATTTATGTGTTAAATACATTTGATTAATTAAATATAGTTGGAAGTGTAATATATTACAATTTTCTAGAAAATGTGTGCTTTCTAATGGTCGTAATATTATGTTATAAAAGTTGAGTAACTTTTAAAATTTAATAAAAGAAAAGTCAAAGACTTGGCCTTGAGTTTAACAATAATGGCGGTTTAATTACGCTTTCCTCAATAAAAGTTTATTGAAATCGTTTAAAGTTTATTGAAATCGTTTAATTCTAGAAGATAAACTAATAAACAATAATTAAATTTAGAAAACAAACCTACTACGTTCTTATTTTTATGTTCTTATTGTCTAAACAAAAATATGGTATGCACGTACAAAACGCCGAGATGGCCGAGTCAGCTAAAAAAGGTATTTATTTCAAAAATAATTTAAAATACTTTAACCTTATGAATTACTAATATATTTATTTTATTTTAAAAGAAATATAGTTAATTATATTTTTAAAATAAAATCCTTCAATTTGGGTTGCTAATTTTATTCACAAATAATATAATACCCGGAAAATCGCGGAAAATGTCAACAATTTTTCGCAATTTCTCAGGTTTATCAACTATTCATTGTATTTAGATATTCATAAGGTTAATGTATTTTAATTTAAGTTTATTCCCTATACTTTTACGAACACGACGATGTTTTTCATTTTCAAGTAGAGTTTGTTTCGCCGCTTCTTCTCTACTAGCGCTTTGGAGGCGGTGGTAAAGTTTGCTAAACTTTTACATGTATTTAAACTTAGATTAAGTAGTTTAAAGGACGTCAAGAAATATATAATGAGAATTGTATTTATCTTGATTAAAGCGTTTTTGACTTTTGACAAATTGATGCAGTAATTTTCTCGTATTAGCCGTTTTTATCAAGACGGAAAACTCGCAGTTTTTTATAAACACATAAAAAACTGCGAGCGTTGCCACTTGAACGTTGGACTCGCGAAAGCGATATGCGCAGTTAACGTTCAAGTGGTTAGGAATATAGATTGCAGTCTGTCGTGGAACTCGACGTTTATCTTACTAAGCCAGACTGATATCTGCTCAGTACGGTTCATTCGTATTAATTGAAAGGTCAACGACACTTGAACTAGTAGTAACTTCGTTTAATTTCGTGGCATTTTTAGTGGTGTCTTTAAGTTGAAAATGGACTTGCTATGTACTAAACGTAATTCTCCGTGTGGTGACGGAGTAAGAATACAATATGTCACCACCCCATCTCATCCCATGGGTGTCGTAAAAACCGACTAAGGAACTATCCGTGAATATTATCTTTACGAAATAAAAAGAAGAAAAACTTGAACTTAAATCCTATATCATCCTATATATCCGACTGGCCAGCTTTGTATTAGTAGTCCCTCCGTCATGGGAGGAGGCCCGTTCCTGCAGTGGGACATTAATGGGTTGTTATGATGAAACGTATTATTTTTATTGTGTTTATTTTTTAACCTATTTTTGATTAATCTATAGTCCCACATTGTATATTTTATTTAAATCGCAATCCATTACGGAATATTCAACTTAATATTTATGTATTTTAATGGAATGATTAAAAATTCACACGTATGTGAATTTTTACATACACTTATGTGAAGATAACCATATTATTATGTGTAGATGAAGTAAATTATTAGTCGTGACATTCTATAGTTGCAGCCTGTCACTATGAGAAAATGGTGTGTGTGTATGTGTGATTATTACGCATCTAAGTTTTTTTCCTTTAATATTTCTTTGAAGTTTCTTAACAGCCCATTAATGTCCCACTGCAAGGACAGGCCTCCTCCCGTGCCCTTGGCTTACTAATACCACGCTGGCAAGACGGATTGGTATAGGGCTTAATTTTAAGTTTTCTTTCATTTTTAATTCGTAATAGTCCCTTAGTTGATTTTTACGACACCCGTAGGATGAGATGGGGACGTGACATATTGTATTCTTTCTTCGTTATACTTTGCAGTCTATTAGTTAGTATTTTATTTACAAAGGTAAGCCTATATAATAGCCTATACAATTTCGTGCAAACAAACCACCAGCAAAGTAACATTAATTCAAATAACATGTAAATATACCTCGAATCGACGACATCTAAGGCACAGTTGCTATTCAAAGGCCGTTGTATAATATGTATGAGATCACGGAGACAAACTTTGAATCAAATGATTTGAATGGGAAACGTGAGATTGACCTGTGGAAACAGCTGTATGTCTATATGGGAATGAGAATAAAGGCGGATAGTTTTCCTTGATGTACTTGTTGTTACGCACAAGATATTGTATTATTTTCACTTAATTCATTATACAACATTTCTAAGTAATAAATCATACTTAAAATTACTTGATGAACTAATGGATGACATTTTCATGAACATTCTATTCCTATCTTACATTTTACTTATATCGTTTTTGGTGACTTTTGCAAGTTTATTAAGCGCTGCGCTGCAGTAAATGGTGCATCAAATTGCGCTTGCCGCTGAGATTGTTTGAGTCGAACGTTTCTAGTTGTTATAATTACGTGTCCGAAATTTAAATTAAAGTATAAACAAATTGTCTTTGAACTTTCTAATTGATACTTTAAAATATTTTTCTGGCTTTGACCAATTTTTGTATTCCATACAGATTTTTGGTGACAAAGCTTAAGACATTATAGGAAAGAATCTAACTCAATTCAATTCAATTCAATTTATTTAATTCGGAACCAAGTCCATAGTGTTAGTAACAATTTCTCTTAAAACTAGTATTAGTAACTACAAATAGACAATAACAATACAAAGTGTGTGATGATTGCAGCTTCACCTTGTAGTATGAAGCTGCATCCATCTACGCATCATGGGTGTGTCCCACCTATCTGCAAACACACTTACGATGCTGTTGGTGCCGCCGCGTACCCTGTCCAGCATAGAGGCGCACCTTTTACGCATAATGGCAGCGAACCCGTCAACGCGCCTCTCCGCAAACATAGTCGACGCACTGCAGCGCCACGGCAAACCCAGCAGCACCCTAAGTGCGTTATTATACTGAACCCGTAGATCACTGTATGCCCGCTGGGTATAACTGACCCACAGGCTGCACGTATAAAATGACTGACAAAAGGCTTTGAACAGCGTTATCTTAGCCGGCTCTGAGCACCTTGTAAACCTGCGCGCCAGCATATTACAGCGAACAGCCAGCGATCTACGTTCTCTGTCAATGTCACTGTTATCTTTCAAATCCTCGGTGACCCAGTGACCCAAATATTTAAAACTAGTGACTCTGCGTAGAGGTGACCCACAGAGTAGCAGCTCAGGTATATCTGCGTAGGTTAAAGCCCCCGACTTAAAGAGCAGTAGTTCGCTCTTTTTCACATTATATTTGAGTCCCTGAGCCCCCGCATAAGATTCACAGACAGCCAGCAGGTGTCTCATAGCACTGATCGATGGGGCCAGGAGCACCATATCATCAGCGTAACTTATGTTATTAATACACACCCCGTCCACATGACAACCGACCCTGGTAGTCCCAAGCCCACCGATCAGCTGGTTCATATATAAATTAAAGAGACGAGGTGAGCTTAACCCTCCCTGCCTCACCCCGCACTCTAAACGGTACTCCGTTGACAATGAATTACCCCATTTTACACTATTACGTTGACAATTATACCAAAATTTTAATATTGAGATAATTTCACGTGGCAACGTCGTCTCGCTTTCCAATTTACACCATAGCACATCATAATTAACTAAATCGAATGACCTCGACAGGTCCAAAAAACAGGCAAACACAGGAGTCTTTCTCTGTGTATAGTATTGAACAGTCTGCTTGAGGCTCAGTATAGCGCTTTCAGTTGAAAGACTCGCTCTAAAGCCAAACTGAGCATCATTTAACTTAACATGCTTAGCCAACTGTTTGTCAAGCAGACTGTCCAACACTTTAGCAATTATTGTTGCAAGCGATATAGGCCTGTAATTTGAAGCGTCTGAGGCGTCGCCTGTTTTATTCTTAACTATAGGCACAATAGTTGTAAACATTAGATTGTCAGGTAAATATGAGTGACTAACACAGAGGTTAAAAAACATAGCAAGAACCCTCGGCAAATGCACCCCCGCGTACCTCAGGTGCTCAATGCTGAGGCCGTCATGCCCCGGAGACTTACCTCTCTTCATCCCTTTTATTACGGAAGCTACTTCCTTCGCGGTAAATCTCACAGTAATGTCTGAAGTGGGCCGTACCTCAGCATCAAGCACCGATGCACTTTGTGTAAGCGGGGACGTAACCTTAAAATGCTGCTGAAACATATTAGCGATATTAGTCGAACCATGCACGCCCGCCACACTCACAGGAGAGCTCAACCTTGGATTCAACTTATTGGTCGCCTTCCAGAAGTCACTAAACTGTTTACGCGAGTGGTTATTAGCAATAATATCCATTTTTATTTGATGTTCATTAGCTTGACAATATTTTAATTTATTCTTAAAAACTCTTCTGGAGCTACACATATCGTTGTACACTGCTCCTACAGTAGGTTTACCATGTAACAACCATACCTAATACCACTACAATTTCAATACTATTTCCGGACCGTTACGACTTGGAGAGCCTCAAGAAACGACCCTTTAAAAATGTCGGCAACGCATCTGTGATTCCTCTGGTGTTGCTAGTGTACATGGGCGGCGGTGATCACTTACCATTAGGTGACCTGGCGGCTCGTTTGCCTCATATTACATTAAAAAAAACTTCAAAATTGCTACAGTTTAGACAAAAAGAGGTCCCTAAACAATAAAACATTTACAAGTATTTATCGTTTAGCGCACATTAAGATTGTTTTCCTTCTGTCTGGTAAAAAGAGGTCACTACGTTTATTGGTTAGAAAGTTTTGTAAAAATCAATAAAAATAACGAAGGTAATAAAAGTTACAGTCATGTTAGTCGTAAAATAAACTTGTACTAGGTAAAAATTACAGTCAATTACCTGTGTTTTATATAGACATTAACAAAGAATCCATTAATGTCCCACTGCAGAGACGGGCCTCCTCCAGTAAAGGAGGGATACTTGGCCTACTAATGCCACGCAGGCCAAACGGATTGGTATAGGGTTTATTTCAAGTTTTCCTTCTTTTTATTACGTAAAGATAATTTTCACGGAGAGTGCCTTAGTCGGTTTTTACGACACCCGTGGGATGAGATGGGGTAGTTACTTGGTATTCTTACTCCGTCACCACACGGAGAAAGAGACATTAAAGCACTTTATTTTTATTTGACTTTAAATGCATCAGTGGCAAAGTGATTTTGTATGCGCCTGCTGTGCCATGAATCTCATGTGAATTTTAGCGTGGTCTAGAAATAATTTGGTTGAGCCCGGATGTACAAAATATGCGACCGTGCGCAGCAAATGCGGTTTGGTCCGATGAAGGGTAGGCAGAGACCTCTGAGGTACTAACAAACCGGTACTTCGCTACCCGCTTTTCGTCGTGGAAGATGTACTATTTGTCCGTTAATTTCATGTATCTAAAAGTTTTGGAGACACACTGCTCGATTCCTTGTGCAGAAGTAGACTTTTAAAACAAAACAATCCTTATCAAAGTAATGTCATTCATCATCATAATAGCCCATTAATGTCCCACTGCAGGGACGGGCCTCCTCCAGTGACTGAGGGATATTTGGCCTGCTAATACCACGCTGGCCAGACAGATTGGTATATGGTTTATTTTCAAGTTTTTCTTCTTTTTACTTCATAAAGATAATATTTACGGTTAGTTCATTAGTCGGTTATTACAACAGTCATAGCATGAGATGGGGTGGTGACATATTGTATTCCTACTCCGTTTCCACACGGATATTTGTCCGTTAATTTCATGTATCTTAAATTTTTGGAGACACACTGCTCGATTCCTTGTGCAGAAGTCGACTTTTAAAACAAAAAAAATCCTTAGCAAACTAATTTAAAACAGCAGGTCAATTCTCGAAACATACTATTTAATTTAACTTAATTTTTATTTTTTTATAATTAATTTTTAATTAATCCAAAGTGGTATTCTTGTCCGGTTAAGAAAAAGTTAAAATTGAGTTAAATGGCAAAAAAGAGTTAAATAACAGAGTTGCCAGTTTACATTTACAATTCAAAAGATTGGAAATTTTGATAGATTTTCTAACACTCCATGTACAGAAATAAAACATTAATATATAAGTCAACTACAGGAAAATTATCTTCGGTAAATTAAAATAAACTCGAGAGCAAAAGTTCCGGGTCACTAGCATTTACTTCAATATCTTGAAAACGAATAAAGCTTTTTTTTATTTCAATACGATTGAAATAAATTGAACTTTATAGACAATTTAATAATCTTTCATTA
Source organism: Schrankia costaestrigalis (assembly GCA_905475405.1). Lineage (NCBI taxonomy): Eukaryota > Metazoa > Arthropoda > Insecta > Lepidoptera > Erebidae > Schrankia > Schrankia costaestrigalis. Next base: position 6,481,302 of record FR997843.1, on the reverse strand, counting down.
AACATATAAAAACTTATTGATTGGCGGTAAGTAATGGCATTAAAAAAGTTGTAAAAAAAAAGATCCATTTTTTTAAAATCAGAACTTCTAATTTTCACTACTGCTTTTGCTTTTGTTTTTGTTCTGTCATAAAATGTATTTATAAGGAGTCATCCAGGTATCCAATAGTTATTATTAAAGTGGTAATTATGTCACTCACACCTGAGGAATGTACGAGAATCCTCACGATCCTGGAAAATGGGAGCAGTCAGCGAGAAACAGCAAGAATAGTCGGTGTATCGTTGTCTACAGTTCAGCCTGTTCGCCAGCGGTTTCTAGAAACTGGTTTAAACCTACGCAGACCAACAACAGGCAGACCCAGGTGTACGACGGCACGGGAAGATCGATATTTAGTGAACTCTATGCTACGAAATCGGTTTCTTACGGGAACAGCACTGACTCATCATTTTTATAGGACTTGGCGGAAGCAGCCCTTCTGCTTGGACTGTAAGACGGCGACTTGCTGAAGGTAATTTGAAACCATTTAGACCCGCAAATGTTCCGAAACTCGAGAGACACCATCGTATAGCAAGACGAATTTATGCACGCGAACACTCGAATTGGACGATTGAAAATTGGTCAAATGTCATATTCTCGGACGAATCAAAATTTATGCTGTATACACACGACGGAAGGGCAAAGGTGTACAGAAGACCAGGAGAAAGATTTATGCAAGCCTGTATTGAAGAAAAGGTGTCATGCGGTGGTGGTTCGGTACTCGTGTGGGCTGGAATTTCTGCGGAAAGCCGAACAGAGCTTGTACTGATCGAAAACGGTACTCTTAATGGCGTAAAATACGTGGATGAAATCCTCAACGAGCACGTCGGTCCATTTATGGCAAGACTTGGTGAGAATGCCATCTTTATGCAGGATAACGCCCGTCCCCACACTGCTCGTGTAGTGCAAGACTACCTTGATGAGGTGAATATTCGTCCCATGGTGTGGCCAGCACGTAGCCCCGACCTCAACCCAATCGAGCACGCCTGGGACGAGCTCGGACGACGGGTAAAACAACAAGATGCTCCTTTAATTACGCTTAGTGACTTGAAACATGCATTGGTAGAGGAATGGGAGAACATTCCCCAACAGTGTTTCAGAAACTTGGTGTACAGCATGCCAAATCGTATTGCAGCAGTCCAGACAGCACGTGGGGGTAATACCAAGTACTAAACCGTGTTAAAACTACTTGTAAATATAAAAATATCAATATTTTCAGTTTTGGTTTTACAAGCAAAATGACGCCATTTTTAATTTGTCCTTTTAAACATAATAAAATAAATGGTCAGTAGTAAATGTAATGCATTTTATTTTAGTAACATTAAATTGTCTATAAAGTTCAATTTATTTCAATACGATAGCTTTATTCGTTTTCAAGATGAAGTAAATGCTAGTGACCCGGAACTTTTGCTCTCGAGTGTATTATAAGATCCGTAAACTTCTATTCTAAGAAAACAAAATATGAAAATCAGGGTCTTTGAATGTAATAATGCGATATCCCTAACTTGTTTTTCCCGCTCGTTTCGCTTCCCTCGCGCATGCGCACTGCCGCTCCTAAAATAAACGCAAAGGTTTTGACGTTTCTTAATGACAAGAATAGCGCGAAAATTACAACTGTCACTTTAAAAATTACAGAATAGTTACAGTACGATTAAAAAGATTTTAAATTATAAATACAAGAATACCTATTGTGTCACAATTTGACAACTAAAAGTTAAATTAACTTTATTTTTAACGTTTTTAAGGAACGAGAATTGACATGCAGAGTAAAAGTATTTTAAGTGATTTTGCACCTCAAAAGGAGCAATAAAAAAGCTCCAATGAAGTGAGTGCGTGAGAGATTTAATCTCTTGCGTGGCTGTGTGTACCTTCTATAAATATTTACGAGAAGCTAACGTGAACGTTATTGGAAAATACTAAATGTTCTCGTTTTATAGACGAAATGAAAAAATATTCTAATTTAATATTTAAAAACAGCTTCTGGCTACCTACACTGACTTCTCTATTAATACCTCTATATTATGTAATGTATTTACATGGGTGATTTACGATGATATTCCATTTTTTGTTAGATGAATAATTAACTAAACTAATTAGGATTCCATGGGACGGAAAGAGCTTCATGACAAGCGCTAGGAGGGCGGCTGATAGTGGATCCCATGGGTGCTGTGTGATGGGATCCTAGTGGTTGAAGGGGCCAGTCCAGGAAGTAATAGTGGTGAGTCTTGACATGAGTGCCGAACAATCGCCGCACCAAGCTTGCTATGTTAGGTAATGGTTAAAAAGTTAAATGGAGCCTGTTACAGTCCAAAGCTCTCTTAAAACGCGACATAACACAGTAACTACGTTTACTGATTGCATAGGCTTAGGTATAGCGTATACATACATGATAGGAGTGAACTATGTTTGTATTGTAGTTTATATTGGTGAACAAACAGGTATTTACGCAATCTGGTTTGTAATTATCTCCTTGTTTACAGATTGAAGCCTAAATTATATTTATTTTATTTCGATGAGTTAAAAGTTAAGATAAGATTTTATGGGGTTTTGTGGATTTTGAAACTGAGCCAAAATTTTAAAGACATCCATATTAATATTAAATTGACTTTTCAATGGACACCTAAAGAATTCGTAGTAATGTTTAGTAATGTCTTTGAGTATGTATGGTTTTTTTTCACGCTTCAACTCCATAAGATAATATAAAAAATAGGTAGAAATGTTTTCATCTAAACAACAACTGCAATACAAGTGCTACGGTATACTACGCTCCGAGAGCTAAAGGCTACGCGTAGCAGATACTAATGCCTACGATAACGACGACCTCTCTGGCGCAGTCGGTATATCACATGCCTGCTACGCAGAAGACTCGGGTTCGATTCCCGCTTAATGCAAATCTTTGTGTGCATGAACATGATTGTTTGCATTGGTCTGAATGTTTTTATATGTATAAATTTACAAAAAAAAAGTATTGAAGTATGTTTATTCGTTGTCTAGTACCCATAGTACAAGCTTTGCTTGGGACTAGGTGGCGATGTGTGAATGTAGGAGAATTATTTATTTATATATAAAGATTTACGATAGTAAGATAAAAGTAGCGTTTATCTCAAAAACTACTACGTACATTTAAAAATTTTAGTCGATTATAGTAACATTAGATCGTTCCTTCGTCTACGTATTTTAAACTAGTTATACAGTAACTTTACAAATTGTAGCCTATATGTTGTTCCGATGTACTTATTAGGTTTATTGTATTATAGTAAAAAATAATAAAATTCATTCAGCAGGTTAGCGTGAAAGACTTACAAACATCCATCTAAACTTCATCACCTTAATAATATTAGTTGCATTCCCGACAATATCTTCCAACCTTGTCTTACGCAGGTAAATGTGGTATCATCATACCAGCCCATTAATGTCCCACTGCAGGGACGGACCTCCTCCCATAATGGAGGGACACTCGGCCTACTAATACCACGCTGGCCAGACGAGTTAGTATAAGGTTTAATTTCAAGTTTTGCTTCTTTTTATTTCGTAAAGATAATATTCACGGATAGTCCCTTAGTCGGTTCCTACGACACCCATGGGATGAGATGGGGTAGTGACATATGTATTCTTATTCTGTTACCACAGCGAATGTGGTATAGTTGTTTCTTTATCCACCAGTCTACATTTTTGCTGCATATTCGATTGTGCAAATGCGACGTATGTTTCGAATTATTGAACGTCGACTACTACCAACCATTCGAAATTGTATTGCGTAAAAATGTAATAACGTTCTGCACGAGTAGAGAACCGTTTTCAAGTAGGAAATATGTTTGTAGGGAGACGATATTAGGGTCGATATGGACGATATTATAGTTTATTTTCCTCTCGTATACCACTCTTCATTATTGAGAATCTTGACTAATTTAAATTTCTAAATGGGCTTTCTGTATCTCCGTGTGGTGACGGAGTAAGAATACAATATGTCACCACCCCATCTCATCCCATGGGTGTCGTAAAAACCGATTAAGGGACTATCATCTTAACGAAATAAAAAGAAGGAAAACTTGAAATTAAACCCTGTATCAATCCGTCTGGCCATCGTGGTATTAGTAGGCCAAATATCCCTCAGTCACGGGAGGAGGCCCGTCCCTGCAGTGGGACATTGATGGGCTGTTATCAACTAGCCTATTGCAGTCCACTGCTGGACATAGGCCTCTCCCAATATACGCCACAGAACTCGGTCCTGCGCCTTCCGCATCCAGTCCGACCCAGAGACCTTTATGAGGTCGTCGGTCCACCTAGCTGGGGGGCGTCCTACACTACGTTTGCCGAGTCGCGGTCTCCACTCTAGGACACGTTTGCTCCAACGGCCATCGGTCCTTCGACAGATATGACCAGCCCATTGCCACTTTAGCTTGCTAATACTACGAGCTATGTCGGTTACTTTGGTTCTTTGTCGGATAACCTCGTTCCGGATTTTATCCTTCAAGGAGACTTCGAGCATAGCTCGTTCCATTGCTCGCTGCGCGACTTTAAGTTTGTGGACTAGCCCTACTGTGAGTGTCCACGTCTCGGCACCGTATGTCATTACTGGTAGGACGCATTGGTTGCAGACTTTGGTCTTCAGGCATTGCGGTAAAGGCGAAGAGAAGACCCGACGTAGCTTGCTGAATGCTGCCCAACCCAACTGGATCCTGCGATCGATTTCTTTCTCGAAGTTGTTTCTACCAAGCTGGACAACCTGTCCGAGGTAAACATATTCTTGAACAACTTCGAGCATCAATCCGTCGACATAGATCGGCCTCGGCGTTACATGTTTGTTAAACATGATCTTCGTTTTGTTTAGGTTCATGCCGAGTCCGACCCGTCGAGAGGCTCCATTTAGGCCCTGCAGCATCCCGGTAAGCTGTTCCAGTGACTCTGCCACGATGACGATGTCGTCAGCAAACCGGAGGTGTGAGATATACTCGCCGTTGATGTTGATGCCCCGTCCAGTCCAGTCCAACGTCTTAAAGACGTCTTCGAGCGCGTTAGTAAAGAGCTTAGGGGAAATTACATCCCCTTGCCTCACCCCTCTACGCAACTCAATAGGTGGAGTCTTTTTGTCCTGGAGCTGGACGGTCATAGTGGCAGTTTCATATAGAGATCTCAACACCTCGATGTACCGCCAATCGATGCGACATCGCTGCAGAGCATCCAGAACCGCCCAGGTTTCGATTGAGTCGAAGGCTTTTTCGTAGTCCACGAAAGCCATGCACAGCGGCTGATTGTACTCCTCAGTCTTCTGTACAATTTGCAATGGGCTGTTATGGTAGACGATATTAGGGCAGTCTCTCAACTGCTTGCATTTTTTAAATTTTTCCTTTGTTTAAGAAATACTACTCCCACATTAGAAATCATGCCTGTGTCGTGGTGACTTTACTAAGTATCAGTTTAACGGACACAAAGAACGGTAAACTCAGGAAAAATTAATCGCAAAAAGATTTGTTCTGCGTGGGATCTGAATTTGCAACACTTTCACACAACGCCATCTAGTCCCAAACTAAGCAGAGCTTGTACTTATAGTACAAGCTCTAGTACTAGACAAAGAATAAACATACATAAATACTAATAATACTTTTTTTTGTAAATACATACATATTACATATAGAAAACACCCAGACCAATGCAAAAAATCATGTTCATGCACACAAAGATTTGCATTGAGCAGGAATCGAACTCGAGACCTCTGCGTAGCAGTCATGTTATATAACCAACACGCCACAGAGGTCGTCAAAACTATGACCACTTTGTCACTGAGGCAGTCTAGTGAGTACAATTTGTTTAGAACGTATAATAAGGTTTTATAAAGTTAAACAAAACATGAACTTAAAAAAGGAGTACAACGCCTTAAAGTGCATAACTTGACAAACAAGTCTAGCTTTACATTAAGTTATACATTTTCTTTCAACAATGTGTCTTATTCCAAGGGGTTATGGTCTATAGCAATATACAGTGTGTAAAAAAAACCCTGTCCGATCCGTAACGGGGGCATTGTATACCTGACAAACATTCTATAAATAATTTTTAAAATGAAAAATACTTAAAAAAAAATATATTTTATACATTTTCCCCTGCAAAATTTACCCTGAAATTGGGAAATTTTCTTAAGCCATGAACACTTAGGTCAAAGGCGGTTTCTTTGACTTTGAATAAAGGTAATAAATAATGCACCGACAAATTTAATCCGTGCCGACAAAGGACACCGCTTTCACTGTGCTACACCAATGCACCGCCCTAGTGACGTAGCTATGATAAACACGTTGAAGCAAAAAAAATATCGATTTTTTAAAATAACCTACTTACTTTACCTACAATTTCTTTTCCTATTAAACTTTCCTGAATTTAGGAAAGGCTACATATCGTACAGTACGATATTTAGAAATGTGTACTATTCTCATAAAAAATTTACTTGAAACTACCAATTTGTCCGTCAGTTACTGTAAAAACAAACTAATAAAACTGTAAAATTAAAATAGCTAATTCATGTTAACAGATTTTATCATTGTATGGTTGTATTTAAATAATTATTGGTTGTCATGCACTCACTATCGATATTAATAAAAATGTTACTTCAACAAAGTTTCGGCCACATCCCTATTCCTTTAAAAACCTACTTCATAGTTCTTTGCCTAATATTTTGAATGAGACTATTTATTATTTATTTGTCGGCGCAGTCTCGCGAAATAACTTCAACAGTTTAGACGTTCCGGGATTGTGATTGTGCATAATGCGTGTATTACGTTACGATTATGTCCGTGCCATATTCAAATGTTGATGTGTTTAGGTAAAAGTGAGTGCAGCTGCACGTAGGGAGTATGAGGAAAGGTTTGTCTGTACAGTCACGAGCAATAATATGTACACATTTTCAAATTTTCTAAACTATCTGCACGTTTATCTAGACATTGCAATATCAAAATGAATTCGTAATTTAGAAGAGGTTCCGTACAGTTTTGAATTAATCTTCGAATTTTCAATTTTGGATTGGCAGAACTTTAGATAACTGGTTTACAAAATGCGAAAATGTGTACATATTATTGCTCGTGACTGTACCATCAGTGTTTGTCTGTACCATCAGTGCGTGCCTTTCAGAGGCTACACCGCGTGTTGGTACACCACCGGCAGTGTCAGTGAGGTAGTAGGCCATTGCATAGACGCCGCCGGGAGACCCCGCCGCGCCGCCGCCCGCAACGATAACAGATCGCCAACTCTCGACTCCGTTAGACTTTTATTTGAGGGGCCCCACGTAAAACAAATAATCTAAACAATAATTGTGAAACGGAACTGGAAATGCGAAATCGAATAGTGAATGCAAACCCTACCGTGTTACTATGTGTTCGCGAAAACTTAAAAAAAAGGTGCCTTACGTGGTGTACAAAGGGAATGTGCCTATGTGGAGCATGATCTACAGACCCTACAACAGCAAGTTGATATTTTTATCAACTAAAGGTATGTAAGTACTTACGCATAAGATATGATAAGTAATTTTATTTAAAATATCTACTCATAAACGTATTAAAAACTATACCAATTTATTGTGCATAGCGTTATCATTATGAATTTGTTATTTTTAAAGAATAAGTTCAAAATAAATGAAATGCAATTCAACAATCCGTATAAGTATAAATAACAGCTGACTTACTTGTAAGTAAAGTTTACAAGCCGTCTTTAGCAAGTAGTTAGGTTCAACGGCCGCGCGGGCTGGCGGCTTTTTATCAAAGGGATTAGGCAAAAAAGTCTCGCGCGTCGGCATTCTATTGAATATCTATCTAGGTATAGATGTACTACCAGCCGGTGTGCCTAATGGTAACTGTTACGATTTCCCTATAGCTCACGAAATATTGTAAAAATTTTTTTTAATTAATTTCCATAAAATAACACTGCCAACCTGACCACCTTTCGATACTGTATCACCCCTTCACGGATCGGACAGGGTTTTTTTTACACACTGTAGAGAGATATAACGCTGTGTGAAACAACTTAAGATACAATGTGTAATAATGTGTGTTTATTTATATTTCTATTGATCCGTGTGGTGACGGAGTAGGAATACAATATGTCACCACCCCATCTCATCCCAAGGGTGTTGTAGAAACCGACTAAGGAATTATCTGTGAATATTACCTTTACATAGAAAGAGGAAAAACTTGAAATTAAACCCTATACCAATCCGTTTGGCCAGCGTGGTATTAGTAGGCCAAGTATCACTTCGTCACGGGAGGAGGTTCGTCCCTGCAGTGGGACATTAATGAACTGTTATGATGAAGATTGATATTTCTACTAACCAGAGCCTTAGCTTTGAGTTCTATTCATTCCAATGCAAATCTTTAGGTTCATAATCACAAATAATGGTTGTTTATTTTCCTCTCGTATATCATTCTTCATTATTGAGAATTTTGGCTAATTTGAATTTCTAAATGAGCTTTCTGTTTCGGTTGCGCTTCTTGACATGGTGCATTGGTGCGCTGACTTGAATAACCAGATGTTTAATTTATATAAATTTTCTCATCGTTTAGGAATTCATTCTCCAGTATTGTCAATTACAATCATATTTTTTTTTCTATAACCATAAAAAAACCTTTACCATGTTGAATGACAAATACGCCCACGTACGTAACAAATTTTATTGACCGTAAACTGTGGAAAAGTGAATTTATTTATTGTTTTAATGTGTATGTGTTTGTGTCAATATGGTGGACGTTTATCTATACTAATATTATAAAGAGGTAAAGTTTTGTGAGCTTGTGACGTTGTAGGGGGTAATCTCCGAATCTAATGAACCGGTTTTAAAAATTATTTCTGTGTTGAATAGTCCATTTATTGGGGAGTGTCATAGGCTATATTTCACTAATAGGAGTCGAGCAGTAATGAAATATGTTTAAAAAACGGACGCGTTTTTTTTGCCGCCTAACGAAGTGGGCACGGGTCAGCTAGTAGGTACCTACATATAAATGTATGTAGGTATAGGTATGAATGTCTACCATTCTGCCTTAATGGACGTCCGTTGTAATGTACGAAACGTGATTTAGTAGGACGTGTTGTTTGATGGTTTGTGGTCGTGTATAGTCATATTTGTTTTATATAATATAATATATAATTATGGTTCTTCTCAAATAAATTATTATAATAAGCTTGGCTATGTTTTAATAATTCAAAAAGATTTGTCTTTTTAAAATTTCGTAAAAAATACGTTTGTAAAATTATTATCGTTTGTATTTCGAGGCCGAATCTGTTTGCCAGGATTGTGACAAGTGGCGTTCTGTCGTCTCTGCCTACCCCGCCCCGGATAAGGCCTGAGTTTATGTATGTACGTTTGCAAATAATAAATCGTTTTAAAAGAGCAATACAATCATACATCAGAGATTGACTGACTCTAATGAAGCAGAAAAACATGACCTACTTGGCAAAGTGGAGAGATATAAGCTATTTCATCAGGTTTCTTTCTTTTGTTTTCGTAGAAAAAATTTCAATTGCTTCAAAAGTTTACTTAATCGTCGGCCATTACAAACATGCGAACTGACGATGACGTCATAAAACATTACGTCCGAGGAAAGTTACCCAAATACCGCAATACCGATATACCTATAAGAGTGAGTGAGACGTCTGATTAAAATGAATTCGATTTAGATCGCACGTTTGGTTTTTTTTTTGTAATAATATTGCAACACTGATAGGTAACTTAAGGTGGAAATACCGTGTATTTTTACTATCCGTGTGGTGACGGAGTAAGAATACAATATGTCACCACCCCATCTCATCCCATGGGTGTCGTAAAAACCGACTAAGGAATATCCGCCAATATTATCTTTACGAAATAAAAACAAGGAAAACTTGAAAGTAAACCCTATACCAATCCGTCTGGCCAGCGTGGTATTAGTAGGCCAAGTATCCCTCCGTCACGGGAGGAGGCCCGTCCCTGCAGTGGGATTAATGGGCTGTTATGATGATGATATGATGATTTTTACTACGTAACAACACGTAGAATATGTCAGTATAAAATAAAAATTCAGCATTAAATCAAAATGTTAGTCGCGAGTCCAACAAAGATATTTTTCAAAGAAGTTGCGAGTAAATCCCCCGCTCTAAAATAGAAAGGTACTTTAACTGCATTTTCCTTGTCCGGAATTATCACAAAATATTTCAAGTTGAGACAATAACAGCTCTAGCTTTTATTTAAGGATAAAACGAAAATGTCAAATGAAATAAAGGTTTATTACTGTGTGAATTATTTTTATTTATTAACAGACAGATTTGGGGGGGCAAATTCGGTACTTGATTTTATATTTTGTTATCTCAAACTTCCTGTAGAATATTGTTTATGTGATTTTGTTTTCTATTTAAACACCATTAATGTCCTACTGCAGGCAGAGACGGGCCTCCTCCAGTGACGGAGGGATATTTGGCCTACTTACACCACGCTGGTCAGACGGATTGGCACAGGGTTTAATTTCAAGTTTTCTTTCTTTTTATTTCGTTAAGATGTCTTAGTCGGTTTTTACAACACCCATGGGATGAGATGGAGTGGTAACATATTGTATTCTTAATCCGTCACCACACGGAGACGTAGAATATGTCAGTATAAAATAAAAATTCAGCATTAAATCAAAATGTAAGACGCGTGTCCAACAAAGATATTTTTCAAAGACGTTGCGAGTAAATCCCCTGCTCTAAAATAGAAAGGTACTTTAACTGCATTTTCCTTGTCCGGAATTATCACAAAATATTTCAAGTTGAGACAATAACAGCTCTAGCTTTTATTTAAGGATAAAACGAAAATGTCAAATGAAATAAAGGTTTATTACTGTGTGAATTATTTTTATTTATTAACAGACATATTTGGGGGAGGAAGTTCTTTACTTTGTTTTATATTTTGTTAACTCAGACTTCGTGTAAAATATTGTTTCAGTGATGATGATGCGTGAATGATTTTTTCTTTTTAAAAACGTATAATTTGCGACTCATACACATACGGAAATTTGAGAATAATTTAAAATTAATTGAATTGGATTGACCACATGAAGTTATTTATAATAGTGACAAATAATATGACAAAATTAAAGTTATGGTTATCATAATGCTAGATAATGATAAATAGCATGAAAGTAATGAATTGCAAGTTGATATCATAATAATATGGCAGGAATTTAAAAAATTATAAATATTATAAAGAGGTAAAGTTTGTGTGTTTGTGACGTTGTAGAAGCTAATCTCTTGATCTACTGAACCGATTTTAAATTTTAATTTCTGTGTTGAGTAGTCCATTTATTTATCAGGGAGTGTCATAGGCTATATAGTATCACGCTATGACTAATAGGAGTGGAGCAGTAATGAAATATGTTTAAAAAAGTGACGCGTTTTTTTCGCCGCCTAACGAAGTAGGCACGGGTCAGCTAGTTGCTTATAAAAGTTACACGGGTATTTATTCAATACCTCCCAACATGTTTATCCATGTCATGCCATTGAGAAAATTAGGACGTTATGACTAAGCATATTATATTTCTGTCGATATCCGACCGAATCAGATATTGTTAAAAACGCCCTTTCGCCTACGCTCCCATTCATACGAACTATATTTAATACACAATAAGTTTTTTTAGAAATATAATTTTACCTATTTATTGTACACATGTCACGTTTATCTAAAATTACATATCAAGCATTTTTTTCCCCTGGTAATAAATTTTATTATAGACATAAGTAATACCCATCGGTCGGCTCTTGGGTTCCAATTCAATTTACGATACTGTCCATCTATCTTCACAAGCTTTTCAATGTGTGGAGAAAAATATAAGAAATACGTTCAACCTACGCTCTGTTTATATAAAGAACGATGATGTTTGAGGAATTTTTAGGTAGGTATTGTTCAGTTCGTGTAGGTATTTGAATGTACTGGTTTTTGTTAGTTCATTTCATGTTACTGAATATATTGATACAGTATATTATCTTAATTGAGGTGATGGGGTAATAATCTAAGCCTAAGAAAAGTCAGTCTCCGTGTGGTGACGGAGTAAGAATACAGTGTGTTACCACCTCATCTCATCCCATGGGTGTCGTAAGTAAAGAATGTGTGTGTGTTGCTAAGTATAGAAAAAAGGGAAGTATTTATATACTACAAACACATGTTATTCATTAGAAATAAGACAAAACATAAATAAAGTTGCTAACAGTATCCAAAACAAAATTTAAAGCTGAGGCTTGTTTTAAAAGTGACATGATACGTCTTCTAAACGTAGTTAAAGAGATGCCGATATTAAATGCGTCTTAGTCTTTTAATACTTTATAACATTACTTCCGTCGAGACAAGGTATATTTTGCTTAAATTTTAAGATGTTTTACTTGCTTGAAAACATTTCTCATCACAATAAATTTTCTTTAAGCCTTCTTTGTCGCTTAAAAAGATATTCTTAAGTTAATTTTGATAAACAACCTTTTTTAGAACGGTGGTTTTGATTGTATTAACTTAGAATCGTTTACTTAGGCTAAATAGGGCGTAACAAAGAAAAAGTGTCCCTATAGTGAAACTCTATTGGTGAACTTATTGCTTAGAAGATGCTGTCACATTTTTAAAAAGTAATATCTCTCGTAGCCTTTTATCATTCAACAGGCAAGTTGCACGGTGCAACTGGCACCTCATAACAGCCCATTAATGTCCCACTGCAGGGACGGGCCTCCTCCCGTGACGGAGGGACTACTTGGTTCACTAATACCACACTGGCCAGACGGTATAGGGTTTAATTTCAAGTTTTCCTTCTTTTTACTTCGTAAAGATAATATTTACGGTTAGTCCCTTAGTCGGTTTTTATGACACCCATGGTATGAGATAGGGTGGTGACATATTGTATTCTTACTCCGTCACCACACGGCCAAGTTGCTGATTCATAATTAATACGGCAGATTATGCAACGTTAGAAAAATAATATGTTCCGTAAATAATATGTTATTCCCTTTATTCGTTATCACTAGAATACCAATCATATACAGTTGTGGTCATATAATTAAGAACGATTTGGAGTTCTAGGAGTTTTTCATGTAAATCGTGTCATACGCAGAGATGTGTACCTTCTGAAAAGCAACTAGTTATGTTATAAAGTAGCCATATTAATAGAGCAACGTGTCTTAGTAATAAAGAATAAATACGCATTTTTTTTCATTGACAATTTATTTTATTGTACCAAAGTAACACATTCAAATATTACTGAAGCTGGACAAATAATTAAGAACGATTTAATGCACTACTCGGAAATTATTTTGTATGACACTTACATTTAAAAAAATATAATAATAATGTAGCGCGGAAGTTTTAAAAAGCATTTGAATACATTTGTGACTAAAATTAATAGTTGATAGCATATCCACGGCTTTTAATTACTGCTTAAGGGCGCCTTCAAATTTGCCGCTAAGTGTCGCGCGGAGGCAGCGCGACTGCAGCGCTGCGGCCGCGCTGCCGTCGCTAGGTTTGAGAATGGTAGTGTTGTGTTTTAGTTTTACGATGGACTCAGACGAAAATACACTGCTCTTAGTGTTACTATTAAAAAGAAAAAGTATTCTAAACAACACTAGTCGATCGATGAACGAATGCGGGGACGCAGCGCGGGCGTAGCGCTGCAGTCGCGCGTTTTTTATCTCTATGAATTTACAAAACAGCGCGACCGCAGCGCTGCAGTCGCGCTGCCTCCGCGCGACACTTAGCGGCAAATTTGAAGGCGCCCTTACACCGGCAAGGCATAGATTCTATTAATTTTTGACATTTCGCAAGAAAAATACAATTCCATATCTCTAAAAACCTTTTTTTTTACTTCGAACCACAAATTCTCTATTGGGTTTAGATCTGGGGTATTAGCTGGCCAGTCTAGGACAGAAACTGATTGTGCTGTTAGAAAATCCTTTACGGTGCGTGCCGTGTGCTTTGGACCATTTGTAGTGTGAGCTGGTCACATACATCATCCGATAACAAGGAATAGATTACGGTTGTACTATAACTATCATAAGATACTAAGATAAGACATTAGGATAGTAATATAGCTATAAGACACGTAGATATTAAGTATATAAATGGTGGTAAGATGTAATTAAAGGAGCATTCAACATGTCATCATAGTATCATTTACTACCCCACTTCTACAACATCTGACGAGTTCCGGTGCCCACTCCACATGGCGACCCTGCCGTAAGAAGTCTAGAATAAGTACAGTCGTTTGGTTCATGGCAGCGTGTTTTTTGGTTATTATTGTGAGCGCAGTGGGTTATCTCTACCGAAGGTGCCACATGAACTGGATACAAGGAGAAATAAATAAGAGGGATGTCCAGCGAGTGATGCAGGCATAACAAGAAGGAAGGAAACGTGAGTGAAAATCAGTGTTATGTTATGTTTGTGTACGGAATGTGTTTAAAGACTATAAGTTTATCATAATCGGTTATTATTAAATTATGGAAGTAGAATTAACTACAATTTTTGTACAATTAAAAAATTTAAGAGAAAATATTGTTAAACTAGGACCCAGTAGAAGGGTAGGAAGTAATTTTGAAGGAAAAATTAACGAAATACAAACTTTATACGATAAATTTAAAACAATTATTTCGGGAAGTTGCAAATTTTCAACAGAAATTGTAGAATTAATTAATAAAATAGAGAAACTTTATTTAGAGACTATAAAATTCGAAAATAAGATTACACCGTCAGAAATGGGTACCGAGAGTTTTTCTCTGAGGACGGCCGTGGGGCTGTTGCCTAAAGTAACGGGAGAAGAACATGTCACTCAAGACCTTATAGACTCTATTGAGTTATACAGTTCAATGATTAAAGAGGAAGAAAAAAAATTATTAATAAAATTTGTATTAAAAACACGGTTAAACCAAGGGGCTAAAATACGGTTATCAGGAGAGTACGATTCGGTTGAACAATTAGTAAATGACATGAAAAAACATCTATTGACAATAAAATCAGACGTAGCTATTCAAAATAAATTTTCTAGGGCTACTCAAAGTAATAAATCGATAACAGAATTCGGGATAGAAATAGAAAAGTATATGATAGACTTAACCATTGCGCAGGCAGGAAACGATAAGGAAGCATACAAAGTGTTACGGCCATTAAACGAAAAATACGCAGTAAAAAGATTCGCTGACGGGCTTCGAAATCAACGTATAAGCACTATCATTTCAGCACAGAATATAACAACATTAAAAGATGCAATTAGGATAGCAGAAGACGAAAGTTGTAATTCCTTAGAACAGGTATTAACTTTTCAACGACAGTTCAGGACAAATGGATTCTACAGGAATAATAGAGGTAGTGGAAATAATAATAATTTCCAACAAAATTATCGCGCAAAACAAAACACAGCTGATAGGTACGTGTTTAATAATACAAAGAGATGGCATGGTAATGGAATTCGCGGACGTAGCGGTTATCGTGAACAACCGAGTCAGCAAGGTCGGCGAGCTGTAGCATGTTTAGAAGTAGAACATACGTCAGGCGATAATGAACTTGACACATTGGAACAACAAATAGAGCCGAGTCAGTTTTTTCGTGAATAAAGATAAACATATATTAACGTATAATAGTATAAACTGGGTTTATTTTTTTCTTAATGGCCTACACTCGGAATGGCTAATTGATACGGGTGCGTCAATATCAGCCATAAAAAATGAAATTTTAGAATGTTACCCGGGATGTTACAATATTATTAAGGATAAGGTAGTAGTTAACGGTGTAGGTGGTAAAATACAAGCGATAGGTTACGTGTACTTAAATTTAAATTTCGAACAGTGTTCGTTTATGCATAAGTTTTATGTATTTAATGAATTACCATGTAAATCGGTCGGCATAATAGGTCAAGATTTTTTACAAAAATATAAAGGCGTTATAGATTTCTCAGAAAATAAACTAACTCTTAAGGAATACCGAGGGCAAGTTATTTCGATGCCACTTAGATATTATGATTATGTATTAAGTATTCCGCCGCGTTGCGAGGTAATTAAATATTTTCCAGTTAGCATAACCGAAGATTGTGTGGTATCAAAACAAGAGTTACAGGAAGGGGTTTTTTTGGCCAGCGTAATAGCTAAACCGAAAAATGGAATGATACCTATTAGGATATTGAATACAAAAGACGAGGAAATTGAATGTATTTTAAAAAATATAGATATTCAACCCTTAAGGAATTATAGCTATTGTTATTTTCCGGAGTCAAGTAAGAGTGTTGAACGTATTAAGGAAATATTTTCAATTTTAAAATTAGACTATTTAAACAATGAGGAACGATTAATGATTGAACAGATCTGTGCGAAATATCCAGATATATTTCATTTACCGGGAGATAAGTTGACTGTAACTAATATATATGAGCAATCTATAAAATTAAAAGACAATGTATCACCGGGATATAAAAAACAGTACAGGATACCAATTGCTCAAAAGAAAGAGGTCGATAGGCAAGTACAAGAAATGTTAAAAAATGAAATTATTGAAGAGACGGTTAGTGAGTGGTCTAGTCCTGTGTTAATTGTCCCTAAACAAGCAGACCGGGACGGGGATAAAAAATGGCGGCTTGAAATAGATTATAGGCAATTAAACGAAAAAATTCAAGACGATAAGTTTCCTTTACCAAATATTAATGAAATTTTGGATTCATTATCAGGAGCTATGTATTTTAGTCACTGTGATTTGTCGCAATCATATTATCAATGTCAATTAGACGAAAAAAGTAAACAGTATACAGCATTTACGACAGACAAAGGACAATATCAAATGAACAGATTACCAATGGGTTTAAAAATTAGTCCGAGTTCATTTAGTAGAATGATGACTGTGGCGATGTCCGGATTAAATTATAATAAATGTTTAATATACCAGGACGATTTGGTTATCTTTGGGCAAAATTTAGAAATACATAACCGAAATTTAATGTCAATTTTTACACGATTAAGAAAAACTAATCTTAAACTAAATCCATCTAAATGCGAGTTTTTAAGGAAGCAAATACTTTATTTAGGACACGTTATATCAAATGACGGTATCTCTCCAGATCCGGGAAAAATTGAAGTAGTAAGAAATTACCCACGTCCCGCTAATAGTGATGAAATAAAACGGTTTATAGCTTTTGCGAATTATTACAGAAAATTCATCCCTAAGTTCGCTAAAATAGTTGCACCAATGAATAAAATGTGTAAGAAAAATGCTGTATTTAATTGGTCAGAAGAATGCGAGGAAGCATTTTTAATACTTAAGGAGGCATTAATATCACCACCAATTTTAGATTTTCCCGATTTTTCCGAAAAAAACACGTTTGTACTGCAAACAGACAGTTCAGGTTTTGCGATAGGAAGTGTCTTGAGTAATGGAAACGGCAAACCCATCGCGTACGCGAGTAGAATTTTAGGGAAAAGCGAGTTAAATTATCCTATTATAGAAAAAGAATTATTGGCTATAGTTTGGTCAATTAAACATTTTAGGACATATCTATATGGTAGGAAATTTATCGTAAAAACAGATCATAAGCCATTAATATATTTATTTAATATGACGGACCCATCAAGTCGGTTAATGAAGTTTCGTCTGTATTTAGAGGAATACGATTTTGAGGTCGAATATGTGAAAGGGAAGGACAATGTGCTAGCGGACGCATTATCTAGAATAAAAATCTCCATTAAAGATTTAAAAGATATGGGAAATAATAGTATATCAGTAATGACGAGAATGCAGAATAGGCGGTTGCAGGAATTGGGTAAAGAACAGGATATTCGGAAGGATAATATAATAGATTCTAGGATAGGGCATCCCAGAATAGTAGAAGTACTGAAGAAACAAGGGAATGATGTGGAATTACGCAGAATAAATGCAAATAAATGGGGAAAATTGATACGTGACAAAAATTGTAAAATAATTATGTCTAAGTCACGAAATAAATTGATGTACGTGCCAGAACACTTAAGTGTTTATATTAACTATGAATCTTTATCAGCTTCTTCCCTAGACGAGTTGCTGAAAGACATAGTAAAGTTTTGTTTTGAACAAAACTTGGAACATATTATTATGTTAAAAAATAATGATAACGAGTATTTGATAAAAGGAATGGCACGGTATTTAAAGGAAAACAATAGTTCATTACAAAAGAACTTTAAAGTATGTATAGTGAAAGATGTACGTAGGATAGAGGACAGGGAAGAAAAGAAGGTAGTCATGAACGATTTTCATATATTACCAACTAGTGGTCATGCAGGGATACGAAGGATGATTAATAATATAAAGAAATCTTTTTACTGGCCTGGTATCGAAAAAGATGTAGTAGAATACGTCCAAAAATGTGATAAGTGTCAGAAACAAAAATTTCAGAAAAATATTAGGGAACCAATGACAATTACGACGACTGCGTCAACAGCTTTTGAGAAAATTTACTTGGATATAGTAGGACCATTCGATAAGGATACGAATGGAAATATATATATTTTAACATTACAGTGTGAGTTAACAAAATTTGTGGAAGCTTATCCTTTAAAAAACAAATCAACCAATGAGGTAGCAAAAGCGTTAGGGGAAAATTTCATTTTGAGATATGGGATACCGCAAAACATTGCTACAGATAGGGGAAGTGAGTTTATTTCCAAAGTCATGGTAGAATTATTCAAAATTTTAGGCATAAATAAAATATTAGCAACGTCGTATCATCATGAAAGTATTGGTTCGCTAGAAAATGCTCATAAAACTTTGGGTGCGTATTTAAGAATTCAGACAAATAACAACTCGTCATCATGGAGTTCTTGGATCCCTTATTGGTGTTTTTCATACAACACAACAGTAAATACTGTAACTAAATATACTCCATATGAGTTAGTGTTCGGAAAATTATGCAACTTACCAAGTAATTTAAATAATGGGAGTGTTGAACCTATATATAATTTCGATGATTATCCTTTAGAGTTTAAGTTTCGTTTACAGAAAGCTCAAGCGGATGCTAGAGAAAACTTGATAACTAGTAAATTGGCCAGGAAAATTGTTTATGATAAAAATAGTAACCCTGTAACATATAAGGAAGGTGATTTAATATTGTTGAAAAATGAGAATGCAAGTAAGTTAGATAATGTGTACAATGGACCATTTTATGTAATAAAAGATGAGTCACCAAATGTAAAAATAAAGTATAAAAATAAAATAGAAACTGTACATAAAAATAGAACCAAATTGTATTATGATAGTTAAAATTAATTATAATAGTTATAATCAAAACAATAAAATTAACTTAGATTTAATTTTATTTTTTTTCTCTGGAAGGGTGATGTAGTGTGAGCTGGTCACATACATCATCCGATAACAAGGAATAGATTACGGTTGTACTATAACTATCATAAGATACTAAGATAAGACATTAAGATAGTAATATAGCTATAAGACACGTAGATATTAAGTATATAAATCGTGGTAAGATGTAATTAAAAGAGCATTCAACATGTCATCATAGTATCATTTACTACCCCACTTCTACACCATCTGACGAGTTCCGGTGCCCACTCCACATGGCGACCCTGCCAGGAATGTCCAGATAACCGGGAGAACGTCTTCAGCATAAGGTTACATTGTTTCTTCCAGTATATTTCTGTATTAGAACTGGTCCATGTTACCTTCTATCAACTTTACAGGTCCAACACCATGTCCAGAAAAGCACCCCCAAATATTCACATTTCCCCCACCATGCTTTAAAGTAACTTTGGTATACTTAGGGTCGAATGCTGTATTCGGGGGACGTCTTACGTATCGTTTACCATCAGAACATACTCTGTGTGAACGTACTCTACAGTGGTGTTATTGAAAAAATTTACAATACCGAGAGAAATAAAAAAAATGCAGGCAACGAGTTTCGCGTCTTTAGTTGTTAAAATCTTCCCTTTATATCAGCGTTCTTAATTATATGACCACCACTGTATACTTACCTTTATTTATTTCATATAAACCTTCAACAAACAACTAATTTTTGCAACAAAAATGTTTAACTAGATTGGGTAATGGGTATATTATTATCTGTAATCATTAGATAGCGTAGCAATAAATATTTCATCATCATAACAGCTCATTCATGTCCCACTGCAGGGACGGGCCTCCTCCCGTGACGGAGGAATGAGGGATACTTGGGCTACTAATACAACGCTGGCCAGACGGATTGGTAAAGGGTTTAATTTCAAGCTTTCCTTCTTTTTATTTCGCAAAGATAATATTCACGGATAGTCCCTTAGTCGGTTTTTACGACACCCATAGGATGAGACATAATATTGTTTTCTTACTCCGCCACTACACGGAGAAAGAATAATTAATATTTACTTACACATTATACGGACAATGTAGTGCTTAAAATGTTATTTCATTTGCATTGGATAGTAAAATACAAATTGCTTGTAGTTATAACAAAGGTATATTTTATTCATTCCTAAACACATAAATTTTATCGAAACTCGTAAAAATATAATAATAGTCTACATTGTCATGTTTTACAGCCTCTCTTATTCACATGATGTTACGTTTAGGTATTTATTTAAATATTAATACTGTAAATGCCTTAACTACAGGACTGTACCGATGATGCTAAGAGGGAACTTGACTATGACGCAACACCTCTAGTGATGGAGAAAAACGTCGTTACACGCTGACTACATGGATTCTTATAATACTGTATTCCCTCACTAATAGTATCATCATACTATCATAACAGCCTATTAATGTCACACTGCAGGGATGGGCCTCCTCCCATGACGGAGGGATACTTGGCCTACTAAACACACGCTGGCGAGACGGATTAGTATAGGGTTTAATTTCAAGTTTTCCTTATTTTTATTTCGTAAAGATAATATTCCCGGATAGTCCCTGAGTCGGTTGTTACGACACCCATGGGATGAGATGGGGTGGTGACATGTTATTGTATTCTTACTACGTCACCACACGGACACATGGATGGCTATATGGATTCTTATAATACTGTATTCCCTCACTGATAGTATACTTATTGAATTCCGTAGAACTCAGTCCCTAGATTATGGTAATCTGGTAAGATTTGTGTTGATTTGGAACTGTAACTTAAGAATGTCTTACTGCAAGGACAGGCCTTTTTAAATGACGAAGCGAATCTAAGCGTTATAATACCGAATAAGTGATAAAATATCTTGCATAAATTTATCTGCTTTATAGCCTAATGATGTAGAATCTTGTAATATATTACACGTTCGTTTGGCCCGATAAATAAAGTTATTTCAAGTTTATTACTTTCAACTTTTAAAATATGATTTAATATGAGATATATTTCTCGAGTATATGCGATACTGCTTAAACTTATTTTCAGATCACGACTCAACGTACATTTTTCATTTCATGAAGTTGTAGGAATAAATAGATTTCATCATCGTGTTCGTTCAAAATTGGTTCATTTATAAACTGGAAATGTTGCAGTATAGCTCTCGCAAAGAAAATCGCAAGTAGCGTATATTAAAACTTATAAACTATATAAATGCTGATGAATGCGCTATTGTTTTTATTTTACCAGTGGTAAAGGAATAGTATACATGAACCCCACACCATCGAATCTCATGAGTGGTAACTAAGAAAAAGTTCGTAGATATTTTTTATTAAAACAAAGGGAGAAAAACTGTTCGTAAAAAAAATCCCAATGTGTTTCATCAGCCAAGAGCTCTAGTCAATTTTTCCTCCGTCATTTAACCAGGCGAAGGGGCCTCCTTTATTGGCGGAGTGACATTTATGAGCTCTTACGATGATGGTTTTATGTGTCGAACGTTTTTCCAAAGACTTTCTATTTCTATTGAAATGCTGCAGCCCTTTGCTTTATTTTCTTTAACAAAAATAGAAGCAACATTAATATTACTGCATTATTCTTCTAATTTTGAAAGTAAACATCACAATTTCTCATACTGCGACGATACTAAATTAGTCCTCGCCGACCAGAGTGCATTTTTCCGCTCGTATGCACCTTGCATAATGGATATGTGCCGATAGCTATAAAGACTGGTCTCCACTAGCCAATATTATGCCGTAAGTTCATGCAATATACATTGTGTTTTGTGTTTATTTTATGTTGCACGTAAACAGAGTGTTCTCTCGGAAAATTACTATTCATTTGTTTTGATCGAGAGTTAGTGCTTTAATAGCAAAGGCTTTAGT
Organism: Schrankia costaestrigalis; assembly: GCA_905475405.1. Taxonomy (NCBI): domain Eukaryota; kingdom Metazoa; phylum Arthropoda; class Insecta; order Lepidoptera; family Erebidae; genus Schrankia; species Schrankia costaestrigalis. The sequence continues at coordinate 6,459,086 of FR997843.1, read as the reverse complement.
TTTAATAATAAAACTAACTAATCTTACTTCACTAATGCCTTAGCACATACCACACATTTACTTGTTTTAAATTACAGTCCATAAAGTACATTATTATTGCGTCAATTTCGGTATGTAAATATTTTTTTGGTATTTTTATTTTAAAGCTAGTACAGTTATAATTAATAAAATTATAAACAACTGATTTGAGTGTCCTACCTATAGTTTATTTTTAATTATTTTAATTCATGCGTACGGCTAAGTTACTTGAGCAATGAAGGCAGAGACAAACTTCTATTCAGCCGGATGCAAGACGACATTTATCGGTCAAATGAAAGATCAAGTAATTCATGTAAATTGCAAAAGTGATCACAATCTTGCGGTTTTTTGCGCTAAAATATTATTTTGTTACTTACTGATCTAAAATCTCTAAATAAAAAAAAAGGTAAAGGTTTTGGAATCAACATACTCGTAGGTAAACTTTTACTTTACATACCGAATTCCATTTTCTCATAGCACCATATCATTTACATAGAGTACGCATGTTCTGAACACTCCAGAAAGAGATAGAAGATATATAGTATAAGAATAAAAGACCCCTAAGTGCAAGCGAGATGGATATAGAGAGATGATATGCCCCTAAGACGTCCCTAAGACGATAATAACGCGATATCTATGGGTTTAAAGAACAGGCAACAAAGTAAATTATTTTTAATGCAAAATTTCGTCACTATTAGCAGCATCTCTATCGGAAAATTTATATTCGAATTGAAGAACTAAAATCAATAAAACTTCCCGTCAGATATAAAGAAAACACAAGAGTTACTCCATAAAATACTTTCACGAGAACAATAAAAACCTTTACGCAATCACTTCCTATCTCATCCGAAATCACCCAATGGGCTGAAATAACGTTTGTAGGAAAAAAAGATAATACGAATCTATGATGATATACAATCTATACATATATTATCTATTCCATGTCCCCTGTAGCGTAGTCGTTATATAACATGAGTGCTACGCAGCGGTCTCGGGTTCGTTTCCCGCTTAATGCAAATCTTTGTGAGTGTTAACATCGTTTTCTATATAAAAAATATGCAATTACAAAAAAATATTTAAGTATGTTTATCCGATGTCTAGTACCCATAATAAAAGCTCTGCTTAGTTTAGGATAAGATGGCGAAGCGTGAATGAGTGGGAAATATCTAGATTTATATTATGGCAGTACCACGGGCAATAAAGGGGTTATCCGTATTCTAGTAACCATAGTAAAAGCTTTACTTAGTTCGGGACTAGATGGCGTTATGTGAATCACTAAGAAATATTTGTATTTAAATTTATTTATGTTCAAATAGTGGAAAGTATTGATATTTTCACGTTTAAATTTACATCGTTAACTTTGATCGAGTTTCGCTGGCACCTCGATAATAAACTTGAACCGGAAAATTTCTATAGAGTGGACGCTAGCAGTAATGATTTATTTAAGCTTCACTGCTCGGAACTTATAGCAGCGAGGAATTGTTGTTTAGCGAAATAATGGCATGTTTATGAAAGTAAGCGTCGAAATGTTTTTTTGAATTTTTGATAATGGTAATTGTTTGGTCGTTTATGTGTTCATTAGTGTGGTGACGGAATTAGAGGCGGTTTCACATCAAATCATTTCGGATTGCATCAAAAATAGCATCTAAAAGACTCACTGCCAGGCCAGCCTGGGAACTGTAGATCAATAATCCTTTAATAACATAAAGCAGTACCATTCCTGCAGACACACCTTCAATGACTGTTTTTTGAGGCTGTTTTAGATATTATAAGCACAATATTGTATTTTATAAATGAAGTTTTTTTAAGTATAAAATACTAAACAAGCTAAAAAATAGAAATCTTAATTGATAAAAATAAAATTAAGAAGAAGATGATAAAATTAATTTCATGCTTTCGCCTTAATGTTTTAATTAAAACATAAAGGCAGACTCCTTCAGCCCACTCCATGCCACTGATCACACAGAGGTATGTATTAAATCGTATGTGTAAAATAAAATTATATCATAAGTTTTATTTAATTTTATATTTTGCTAATTTAGAATAATTATAAGTACTTAATGTATATTACATAAGAACTGTAACTACATTATGCTGCAATAAACGTATTAAGTATTGAGGTAAACAGACACTCTCCCTACGTTATCATTTATACATTTATACTCTTAATTGAGTGACATCAGTTGCGGAAAAATTGCATTTAATGTTTGTTGCCTGTTAATTCAACCTTCAATAGCTTTTGAACAAACATCGCCATCAGTTTAATTATTTTCAACAATTACACGATTTATATCACAATGAATATCTATTTGAAACAATAGGCCTATAATCAAATTCAATTTATCATTTTCAATTCTTATTATTTACATTAAGGTACAATACATTTTCCAATTAATAGTCAACGGTTTTGGAGCACCTTCGGTTTTCTCTTTGGATTTAAATACCTTTGTTTTTAGTTCATTCACCTATGAAAAGGTCGATATAAGGACTTTATAAGGTCACAGAAATGCAAAGCAAACTAATCTTGTAAAGAATATTTTGATAGAAATATTTTATAAATTCTTTTAAATAAGTTAATATATTTTGAAAAATGCTTGCCCTGACTGATTTATCAACGCACCCTTTGGAATTTGGAACCACTGGGCTTTGAAACCTGTTTTACAAAACATTTGTGAAGACTCTAAATAGCTGTTAGCCATATAGGTAAGATGAGTAGTTTTACAAAGAAATTTTCGTATTGTGATTTGTCTTGAAATAGAAACTTAATTTTCTCTACAAAAGTAAACGTATTTTTAACAATATTTTGGACTAAAATTCTTCTTTATGAAAGGCTACCTTATTGCAGTAGCTTTAGAAATACACACAAACACAGTATATCTTGCTAAGAGCTTACTGTGTGCATAGTCCAAGATCAGAGTACTATGCACACACGAGAACCTAGACAATCTTAGAGTATCTTAACTAGTGTATATGTTACAGTCAAAGTTCATGGCCGGTCAAAACCCTTTTTAACTGCATAAAACAGCGCTCGGCTCGTGCGTCCTTTGGTCACCATCACAGAAATCTAAATAAAAGGAGAAATGGTATGACGGGGTTTTCTTGTCAAAGCAATATGATTAGAACGATTATATAGCTAAAAATGGCTGTCACCTAGGTTTAGCTGTGTTTTGACAACGACCGGGATAACATATAAAATGCCGAGTTGTTCAGTGGTTGCCTGTAAAAATAAGAGCAATAAAAAAAACTTTATTAATAATGGAATCACTTACCATATCTTAGTACATGTATTTTATTGTATTTACCTCTAAAACCATGAAAAATTAATTTTCGATGTCCTCACTATGTTATTTTCATATTCGGATAATTAAGTACTATAATATTTTTGTAACATATACATTGCTTCTCTAATGTTGTGTAAACTAGTCATTCAATGAATATATGAAGCAATGAACTATTCGCTCAACGATATTACGTATGACAAGTGGTTGCTAACCGTGATCGCTCTAACAATCAAACGATAGTGACGACCCGTTCATGACTACGACTATCTATCGTTTTCGATAAAAAGTCGTGTATTGAAGGAATTTTAAATTGTAAAAGTTTTATTAAGTTAAATGAAAAAAATATTTTTTTAAATGTTAAATTATGTAATTTCAATATAAGTATTACAATGTTGAAATAATATCCTAAATCAAAGGTGGCGTAAGTACTCTAGAACATAAAGGTTTAAAATGATCATTAGAGTGGTTTTAAAAGATTTTTTAAAAGCTCATACATTTATTAGCACACACAGCTTTTCGTCAAAAGTCGTGGTTTAAAGTCGGCTAGGCTTTACCGACTGTGGCTAAATTATCGCTAGCTCTCCCTCCCAGGTGCGTTAATTTTGTATGACAACAGTCAAAATGTTACAAACTGCTGCGACAATAAGGACGCAAAAGAAGTATGACGCTTGAGTTCCTTCAACCTGCGATATTACGACATCAGTTCACGGATTAATTTGTTTCACGACATGTACGATCTTATACACACTGTCGTGAATATTATTTTACAAAAGTATTGTACAATTATATATTATTACATTATACATATTTATATAAAAGTAGTTATTATTTATATTTATAAGTAAGTATTTATTTTTTAATAAAATAAGTGTAAGTCTTGTCTATCGATATATTTTATTAATCATGTATCGATAAGGTCAACGCCTAGCATAAATGTAATTTTTTTACATGTAGTAGTTTTAAATTGTAGTAGTTCTTCTATCTAAATTTATTTTAGTTTGTTTTATTTGTTTAAATATAGTAGCGCTGATTGGTTCGCTGTGACACCGTGTAATGCCCGATTTACACATCGACAAGTACAGTAGCGAGTTAAGTAGTAAGTTGCTGATTTAGTTGATTTTAATAGATCTCCATCCTATTTTTTGGCAAGTTAAGTTGGCGAGACGCGAGAGAGGGGGCTAATTTGTACTTAACTTGCCAAAATATAGGATGGAGATCTATTTAAATCAACTTAATTTTAAAATACTACTTAACTCGCCACTGTACTTGTCGATGTGTAAATCGGGCATAAGGGAGATATTTCAAGGAGAAACGAGACAGAGTAATTGCGTTCATTGATAATCTAGATGTAACTGAGAACAGTACTCTATTCGTATATTCTATTGCTGTGTGTGTTAAAAAAACTGGCGACATTAGGTTTCCATACAAAATGACAATCAGGGCACATCTCCTTTGTTCAGATATCTGTGGTCACCATACTAACCTAACCTAACCAACTGTTTCGGATTTTTACCTTAATATGTATTAAAGATCAAATTTTCAATGAGTTTTGACTAACATCGATGGTCAAAACCACTTTTGACTGCAAAAAACAGTCAATAAGGGTTTTGACTAAGCACGTCGGTCAAAACCACTATTGACTGATTTTTTTGGTCAAAAGTGGTTTTGACCGGTTATGAGTTTTGACTATAACATATACATATGACACAGCAGTTGTAGAACCTCTAATATATAAAACTCAAAGGTGACTGACATAGTGATCTATCAACGCACAGCCCAAGCCACTGGTGGGATCTGGCTGAAATTTGGCATGCAGGTAGATGTTATGACGTAGGCATCCGCTAAAAAAAGATTATGATGAATTCTACCCCCAAGGGGATAAAATAGGTAATGAAAGTTTGTATGAAACTTTGTCAGTTTCAATACGATCGGGCTGAGACTTTGCATGCATATAGTTATTATGACGTTGGTACTCCCTTATAAAGGACTTTGATAAATTCTACCCCCAAGGGGATAAAATAGGGGATGAAAGTTAGCACGAAACTTTGTCAGTTTCAATCCGATCGGGCTGAGACTTTGCATGCATATAGATATTATGACGTTGGCACCACCTTATAAAGGACTTTGATAAATTATACCCCCAAGGGGATAAAATAGATGATGAACGTTTGTATGAAACTTTGTCAGTTTCAATACGATTGGAATGAGACTTTGCATGCATATAGTTACTATGACGTTGGTACTCTCTTAGAAAGGACTTTGATAAATTCTACCCTCAAGGGGATAAAATAGGTAATGAAAGTTTGTATGAAACTTTGTCAGTTTCAATACGATCGGGCTGAGACTTTGCATGCATATAGTTACTTTTGACGTTGGTACCCCCTTAGAAAGGATTTTGATAAATACTACCCCCAAGGGGATAAAATAGGGGATTACAGTTAGTATGATACTTAGCTTCTCTCATGGACTGCATGTTTTATGTTGCTTGCTCACGAGTAATTTCTCTCAATAGCTTAATAGTTTTAGCGCCTAATGACAGATTAATTATTAAGAATATGTGTACAAAGAAGTTTTGTAGGCCCCTTATTTTTACACACGCTAAACAAAAAATAAGCCTAATTAATCATAATACTTCTGAACGCGAGCGAAGCCGCGGGCAACAGCTAGTCTTTCAATAAAATTAGTTTATGATTAAATACATTTGTGTACTTTTATTAAAAAATAAACCGGTCAAGTGCGAGTTTGACTCGCGCACAGAGGATTCCATAGAAACCTATTTATTTATTATCGCCAAAATGCGATGATGATGTCACGACTCAGCTGTCATAAAATATTTTCCCGCCAATTCTATGAAGAAATAATCTCTTGATAAATTTCCCAATCTTCAATGACAACACCACATGAAAAACATGCCGCATGATCATTTATGCTGTTTCCACAATAAAAAAAACCTGCGTCAGCCATTTCCGAGACCACTTCTGCTCTTAAGCTAACCGTAGACCAATAATGTCTAAATGAGTATAGTCGAGTTTTGTAACTATTGTACATATCATATCTGGGATGATATTTATTCTGACACATGTTGTTAAGTGTAGTTGATTCGGTACACTTCGAATGTGAAATGAAGTCACAATCATTTTACAAGAATTATATTAGAAGAAGTGAGGGGGGATAAAATGAATGAACGTTTAAGTGATTGATATGTAGAGCTAGTTGATCATCATTAAAAATAATAATAGTTTGGCTTTGCAAAACCACCATTCGTTGTGTATTATTGGGCTTTCTATCCACCAAGTGAGCGAAGCGAACGGTGGTGGATTAGAATGCCCAATAATACACTACTAATATAATATGTTTAAACTAAAAATTATACGTTTTCGCAATATTTCCCTAAAAACAGACAAAGAAAATACAAGCGACAAACACTGTTAATAAGATTATTTTTTTATATTCTCTGTGTGGTGACAGACTAGTATACAAGGACTTTCTACCTCATCTCTTCCTTTGGGCGTAGAAGTTTTAAGCATACAATAAAATTATCATCATAACATCCTATTATAATGTCCCACTGCAGGGACGTGCCTCCTCCCGGGACGGAGGGATACTTGGCCTAATAATAACACGCTGGCGACACGGATTGGTATAGGGTTTAATTTTAAGTTTTCCTTCATTTTATTTCGTAAAGATAATATTCACGGATAGTCCTTTAGTCGGTTTTTACGACACCCATGGGATGAGATGGGGAGGTGACATATTGTATTCTTACTCCGTCACCACACAGATTTTACCACACGGATTGAGCTCTGAGGTAAACACGTTAAAAATAGAATTAACTATATTAAGAACCTCCTTTTCGTTCAAGAATCGGTTAAAAATAAACAGGAAAACTGTATTCATATTTATGTCCACAAGTAAGCATATTGTACAAAGTTACTTTCCGAATGACTGACTTCCGTTTTTATCGCAAAATGATACCCTAAATATTATTACCACTTTTATGTCCCTATAATACCTTTACGTTTAGTAAGGTAAATGACATTATACTTGTCTTCTTATTGTGATAGAGGTTTTATGTATCTTTTTAAAGTTAATGTTGATCTCATGAATGACTATAATAAATACTGATTTTAAGCTAATTTACTCTTAAATCCGAAAAGAAGAGAGACAATGGAAAAAAATGATACTCGAGGCGGGACTCGAGCCCGCGTCTCTGGACTATACGCGTCCAGCGCCAGGACCAACTAGGCCACCCGAGTAATCGTCTCGACTACCAAATTTAACTATTGCTTTATATACGGCGCCGGGCCGCAACTTAGTACTCAACTGTAGAACGCCATCTAGGCGCAACAGCAGCAAAAAAAATGTATTTAATTTACTCTTCCTTATTTCTCGGTTCAAAGTCAATAAAATCTAGTGTTTCTATGCACTGCTTAGAAGCCGGTCTGCCACACACTGCCGATTTGTTGATTCCAGGAACTACTCTGTGTTAATTCGGGTCCATAGCTTGGCAGACATAATAGGGTACTACTACTAAAAACAAATCCTGAGATCTGCCTGTATCCATTTTTTACAAAAACCCTAATTTCTGCTCAATGCTCAACGATCAATAGACTTCTGCAATATTTTATTAAATCGTCAAACGTTTTTTTGCAATCATAGTGATATTTAATTGTGACTATGGACCTTCATAATCATAACAGCCCACTAATGTCCCACGGCGGGAACGGGCCTCCTCCCGTGACGGAGGGATACTTGGCCTACAAATACCACGCTGGCCAGATGGATTGGTACAGGGTTTAATTTCAAGTTTTCCTTCTTTTTATTTCGTAACGATAATATAGACGAATAGTCCCTTAGTCGGTTTTTACGACACCCATGGGATGAGATAGGGTGGTGACATATTGTATTCTTACTCCGTCACCACATGGAGCTTAAATGAATAATAGTATCCGTATAGTAAAATTTTGGTAAAATTACAATTAGCTCTATTTACTTTACTAACCCATTGGTACTCTTAATGTGTATATAACTAGACCAATGACCAGAACTGCTCAAACACGATCTAGAAATGATTGATGACGTACGTAGAGTCGTAATTTCATTTGATGAACATGACCTACTTCTAGAACATCTTGTAAATTAACGTGTTTACTCAATATGTAGAAATTTATCGTCGATCAACAATTGATCTTTCACCTATCTTATCTAAAGATTATGTAAGTATAACTACCCATAAACACCTTACTTAGGTTTTTTCTTTTGTCTGAAGTTGAATTTTTTTTGAAATAAATAAAAAATTAAATGCTTTTATTTGAAATCTCTTATAATCTTTAAAAGTAAGAGATAAATTAATTCTTTTTGAACATCGTTACGTGGTGGTAGATTAAATAAGCTTATAAAGTTGTTCTATAATTATTTTTTCTATATTTTAAATTGTGGTTATTTTTTCAACTAGATAGCTTCGTGCAAAAAACTAAAAAAAATCTATGTAGTGACAAAGCATTAACCCTTTCACAGTGCCGCCAGCAGACACAATAGTAAAACAATGCACATGTACCATATATAGTTCATGGGACTGGGAACGTGATAACTTTACCTTCATATCTCATCCGAAGTCTATGCCAGATTCTCCTTTGTGATATTGAGGCTAATAAGATCCGAGTTAATTGATGGTCGTTATTACTTGTTAAGATAGCTCGCTGTGCAAGCATTTCGAGAAGGCTTATATTCAAGATGGACGTCTTTAGACCGATAAAACGAAGATGACGATTTTTACAAAAGACCACTATCAAAAAAAAAATACATATACAAAACTTTTACAAAATAACTTTTTTATTTATTTTGTAACTATCATTTGTAAAATTTTGCATGCCTACCTAGGTAAAATATAGCAACTCTATATGTTATTTTTAATGTCTATAATGTCTTTTATACCTATATTTGCAAAATAAATACCTATTCTAATCTATTATATTCTATTCTATTCTAGCGAACGATACTATAGACTAAAAAGTATTTCAAATCAATATGTATCAAATTATTTCTTGAAGTATTTTTACTTCAAGAAAATATCTATCTTATTCCGTATCCGTATCTGAGCAAACTTCTATCCTAACTAGATTTGTATCATAACTATTTGATACCAATTTGAATATCGATTTTAGATACCCAGTTTTATCTGGCAGTCGAAAAATAAAATGAGATTCTTGAGGTAAAATCTGTTGTTACCAAAATATTTAGAACAAAATACTATTCGTTTTAGTTGATGTCTTTGACAGTTTATTGAACAACAATAGCTTTACATTTAGGCTGTACATAACAGTAGAATTTGGCTCCTATATAATTACCGAGTATAATAGGGAAAAAAAAACAAACATATCGATTTATTTGAAACCTACCACATGCCTATGAATTTTAACATTATCTCTCGCTTTAGAAAAAAAAATATTTATGAAAGTTTAAAAGTTTTGTTCTAAAAAATCACCGTGTCAGTTACTGTATTATTCATAAACGTATACAAACCGTAAGAAACTTTCAATCAAGAGTTCTTATAACTATCCAGACGTGTCGTGACTCGTGACAGATACCGGCTTTTCCTACCTGTACCGTTTCGTATTTTTCTCCAGTGTCGCAGTCGTAAGACAAAACTATGATCGCAGCGGTTATGATTTTACCTGAAACAAAAGATAAATAAATGTTAAATAAATAATACAACGCCATATTATAATTATAGTCCCAAACTAAGCAAAGCCTGTAAAGTAGCCTGTAGCCCTAAGGGTACTAGACAACGGATATTCGATTGGATTAAAGAATACTTGTCCCTTGACATTGACATTTTATCAAACGTTTTGATGCCAAAAGTATTATATCGGATAACTCTGTTGCTAAATGTTCATTTGGAAAATAACTCTTTGTAAAGTGTAAATTTAAGTGTTGATCATTTGGACGACGTACACAGCTAGATAAAAGCCTTCTCCAAATGTAAGTATGCCTTTCTACACCACCAATCTCCCGCAACCAAAGAAAATTTGCACAACTAAATATCCCATTGTTAATATTACATAACAAAACTATTATGTTAATTTAATAAAACAATACATCACTGTAACCACTTAAATTGAAACAATGAAATTTAAGCCCCCACGTAAAATTTGAAGGAAGCTAAAATTAACTAAGAGGAAATTATATGAAAATAAGCGTCTTTCTCAATATAACGCTCTCTTCATAAAGTTCCTTGTATAGAATAATAGCAGTATTATAATAATTAGTTAAATCTATTCAGTAATCTTATTTATTTCGCTAACAACTAACAAACCCTTACAATGGTTTTACGATAGTACGGGGCCTCATAAGAGGAGTTTATATCTAAAAGGTATAGTTCTCATTATGCCTGTCTATATAGAAGAAGGTAATGTGAGAAAGTGCTGCAACTCAATCTTTAGTGTTAAAACATTAAAAACTACCTATCACAAAAAAGCTGACATTTTTACATCAGTAGAATATATCCCGGTCACATTATCTCGAGACCTTGCATCGATGACGTCACGTCGCGTCGGACTTATCACTGATGCTGGATGCACCTGTGGCGAGCGCGGGGGTTAAAAGGAGAACGGGACGCGAGGTTCGCATTTCAGCGAGGTCTCTAGATAATGTGACTATGTAATAAACATTAACTCATTCGTTTAACACTTATAATAACTTCCTCAAGTAACGTTTATAATTATAAAATTAAGCCAAGGTATTTACAATATACAGTAAATATGAACATAACACTACGGTTTATTATATTATATTATGTCATATAAGACCCCAGGTTATTTCCCGTACAAAACTTCATAAGTGAACTTCGTCGTCGGCTAGACTCCCTCCATTAATCATAAGTAGTTAACGGTAATTGATTCCTAAACTCATGGGTACTTTCGGTACTAATAAACTAAAAGTGTCGCTGAAACTGCCGCTTTATGTACAATATTAACTGAACAAAGCGCACCGAAAAGCATTTCACATTGACCAAAGAAAATTGAACTTTGCATACACTTCTTAAACTTCATTTTTGCGTGTAAGAAAAAAGGTACGCGTATGCCGCGGAAGTCGGTCGACTGCGCTCGGTTGCCATACAAAAATGAATTTTAAACACTGTGTACAAGACTTAATTTTCTTTGGAATAAGGAAAATGTTCTACAACGCGATCTGCTTGGAGGAAATCGTACATTAGTTTTAGGCTGAGCGCAGACTTGGAACACGACAGTCTTAAGACAGACTATTGCTTTACAATATGTATGAATATGCGCACACTTGAAACAAAACGTCGTAGAGACAATATTGTCTTAGATAGACTAATACCGCACGGCGACTAGTCTGACTAACGATTGTCGGCTTCCCTTTTGTATCAATGCGGGCGCGCACATTAAAGACAAAACTGTCTACCGTCACACCCCGCACGCACCCCACTCTCGTCCGAGCGTTCAGAAAGTAAACACGTCACGTGGTCATGTATGCCGAGTATAATCCCATCACTGATTATGAGACAAAACAGTTTTGTTTTATGTGTGCTACGTATCGTAGTCAAAACTGTTTCGTTTTAGTTTTAAGACAGACTTGTCTATATGAGGCAAGTCAGTCTTGAAACAGTCTAGTCTCCAATGTGCGGTCAGCCTTAAACAGCTTTACTCTATACATTAAGAAGTTCGTTTTGAGAAGGATGGCCACGATTGTGTTTGAAGTGGGACTGTCCTGTATCTGTCACTTGTAACTTTTCTTTTATCGAGTTTCTTTTTTATTGATGTCTGTTCAGTCTGAGCCGGGATTTAGTTGTTATGTCACAAACTTTGCCGTTTCTTTGAAGAGTTTTATGCTTACGAAGTTTTGCCTATAACTTATTCTTAGATATTTTTAATTAAAACGAAAAAATTATTATTTTTGTCAAAGATTATTTACTTACTTGTATTTTGCGACATCAACTGGACGAAAAATTGCAGTGATGTTATGTTCGTAATCTGTCACCACCCAGAGTTGATACATTAACATAATATTTAACTTTATCTATGAAACTCATTAGTCAAATAAACGCAATAATATTGTACCATTAAGATTTAAATTAACCAAGCTTAGTAAAAGACCTAAACAAGTCAAGAAAATATAATGTTTTAACTTAAATAGACCATAAGAAATTATAGTTTATGATACTAATTCCTACTAAAACTTATAACTTAACTTTTTAAACCTAAAATAAGAAAATTCATAATAAATATAAATAAATAAATAAATAATCCTCACACATCGCCACCTAGTCCCAAACTAAGCAAAGCTTGTACTTTGGGTACTAGACAACGAATAAACATACTTAAATACTTTTTTTTTGTAAATACATAGATATTATACATAGAAAGCACTCAGACCAATGCAAGCAATCATGTTCATACACACAAAGATTTGCATTGAGCGGGAATCGAACCCGAGACCTCTGCGTAGCAGCCATGTAATATACCGACTGCGTCATAGAGGTCGCCAAATATTGATTACAATAAATTATGGTTCCCCTACATTATGGATCGCAGCAGGGCTAATTAGCTGTGAAACTTCAGTAATAGCTCTGCTAATTTTCTTATGACCTTCGTTACACATACTGCACTAATGATGAACGGTATCGGATTTTGCATACCTAATTATTCAAGCAGGCTGATAAAATATCGATTTACTTGTGAAAACTACTCTTTAATGTCAATCAATCAATCAAATTAACCTACTTCTGCGCTATCTCATAAGGAGTATGTTTGTGCGTTAAGACCGGTAAGTAAGAGTGGGATTAAGCATTTATGAAGTTAATTGACCTGGTTATCTATTGTTTGCCCGAAAATTATATGCCACAATATTCTTAATATGCCCGAATTTCTTTTGCAACGTACGTTTTTGTGACGTATGCCACTTATAACATAACGTACATCTTATAGATCATCGCAACGCATCTTTCGTAGCGCGTCACGACGGCGACGCCTCCTTCAAAGAGCGTAGACTCTCTCATAGCGCGGCATGTGTCTTGATTGCCAAAAACTCACTTCTTACTCACAGGATCCTTGGATAATAAGAGGTTCACTCATAACAATGTGCATTCTTGACACAATCTTTACAATACTATAGCCAACTATAGCGCTATTTTATTAGTATCATTACTCATATCTCCGTGTAGTGACAGAGTAAGAATACTATATGTCACCACCCCATCTCATCCCATGGGTGTCGTAAAAACCGACTAAGGGGCTATTCGTGAATATTATCATAATAAAATAAAAAGAAGGAAAACTTGAAATTAAACCCTATATCAATCCGTCTGGCCAACGTGGTATTAGTAGCCCAAGTATCCCTCCGTCACTGGAGGAGGCCCGTCCCTGCAGTGGGACATTAACGGGCTGTTATGATTACTTATATTATTCTTATTATAATCTACTTACATGTAAATATAGTAAAACATTATGTGTTTGTTCCAAAATGTAACATTATTCATGAAATTTCGTTAACGCTGTGGTTAATTTTGTAGATGGCCGTAACTCACGTGGACGGTTGATTGCAATTTGATACGAGCTATGTTATTATCCTACAAATTTTGGTACGCGCCATTTATTTTAATAGAGTTGTGTTTAGTTGCGGAGTATTACGTTGGCAGCATAGCAATGTTAGGTTAGGTTTGATGTAGAAGAGGACCTACTCTACCTACGGTAAGGATACGTACGCTAAATAGAGACACTCTTGCTGAAAATACGTAAAAGCAATGTTTCATTTTAAAATTAAACTATAAACAAAGCAACTATAAGTAATTATACATTTTTTAATACTTTTCTATTATTAAGTTCCTTAAAATCCACTTGCTAAATGAATAGTTATATTTAATAATACATACGTACGTTTTGTTGTATATAAACATTACTTTTATTCACCTGTTCAACTTAATTAAATTATTCATGTACAACATTACTCCCAACCTTTCCCACAATTCGTGTTGAAATTCCACAGAAAATGGGTAAAATATTTGAGCAAAAGTTAGGTATTATTATGTGGCAGTACATCGAAGCTAGTTCAGGTATTCTTGCAATTCCAATTTTGACGTAACTACGTAGGCAAATTCCTTATTGGAATAGCTTTTATAAACTTTGAAGTATATTAGTTTGTAGGTAATTTTATATAAACTAAAGTATAAATTGTGACCATCATGTTTTTAAAAGATATCCTTATAGTCATGTATTTTGTAATGACAGTTTGATAAAGGGTCAAATCATACTACAGCAGAGTCGAAGCGCATCGAAGCGTCAAGCCAAAACTAAACATATCAAATTCAACCTTAACTCCACAGTGTAACACACACATTACTTCTGAGATTTAAAAAAGTCGCGCGCATTCTTTCGAATTCGCGCGTCTGCGCTTGACAAACGCTGATTGGTGCGCGCGCAATCTCAAAAATAATGTGTGCGTTATACTGTGGAGTTAAGGTTGAATTTGATATGTTCAGTTTTGGATTGACGCTTCGATGCGCTTCGACTCTGCTGTAGTATGAATTGACCCAAACACACTTTACTTAAACTTTATTTAAATAGTTGTTAAGTAACGTAAATAACGATTCTCGACTGATTGTATAAACTGACCATTTAAAAAGATACGCATGAATGTCAACACAGTAAAGCAGATTTATAAGGATTATTAGTATAATTATGACATTCATAGTAAAGTGCAGTTGTAGTGACAGTCTCTGCCTAGTCTTATAGTAAAAATATATGTTTACTTAGTTTCAGCACTTTGTGGTAATATTCGTTAATATATAACATTAGATATAAAAAGCACCTGAAGTAAAAACATGTCATCAACTCGCCACTATGAAGCCAATTTCAGTTAACTTGGCACTCACTGCTTATTAATGCATTTCGCTCGTCATTCCGAGATGCGAGTTTAGAGAACTATTTCTGCAGCAATTTCATTAGCTACCTCTCCTGCTACTCCCTAATATAAGTTCTAGGTGTTCCCTAGACTAAAATAAAATTGGGAAGAGTGTTTTTTCATACGTATTTTGCTCAAAGCGTTTGCCACTTACTTGAAACTTCTTTTTGAAGTCAAACAAATAAGAATAATGTCTCGGTTTTGCTGTTTTTCCTTAAATAAATACCCTAAAAATGAAGGAAAGACGATGTCAAAAATTTGAAGCTCGGGACAGAATTCGAATCGGTGTCCTCCGAGTAAAGGTCTAAAACGTCTTTGAGCACTAGCAGGAATAGGACAATGGTCTTAGTTACCCATTTTTATGCAATGTTTTGCGTAGATTCAACTTTCAAGAGCCGTTGTTTTTTTACTTGCCCTTTAATTTAACTTAGTTTTTTTTTCGAAGTTAATTGACCTAAATTTTAAATGAAGTTATTACTTTGCACGATGTTGTTTGACCTAAAGAAAAATTCCTTTAAGATAAACAAAGTAAAAGGCAATACGCACTACCGAATAAACGTAGAAGCTTGTGACGGCGCGGTTACCTACTATATTTTTTTAATTAAGACGGTTGCGTCTAGTAAGCACTAGCGGTTCTTAGTACGATTATTAATTCGAGTCAGTAAAATTACATAAATAATGACATCTTAACTACTTTTTCTTCTTTCGTTTGCCATTTAAAAGAAAGAAGAAGAAGTAGTTAAGATGTCATTATTAATGTCATTTTACTGACTCGAATTATTAATCGTACTTTACGATATTTGTACGGACTTGTAAGGAACCGTACATGTAGGATGATGTTAAGTAGAAACACGTCACAAACTTCAGTAAAGTTTATTGAGTAACGTGGATAGAACCACAGCTACAAATGGTCTACAATTAAAATGCTTAATATTATCTTATTTATACACAATTATTTGGTTAGTAGTTACGTTGTATGTTAGTAATGCCTATGTGTGAGTAGGGTGAAATGATGTCACCGAATCAGCAGAAAAATGTGCGGTGATGAAACCGTACATATTGGCAACCCCAAAAAGAGTATAATGTGTACAATAAGAATGTAAAAGTTATGTAAATGTAAAGTTAAATGTAAAAAATGTAAAAGCAAATTGCAAAATTAAAAAAGGGAATAAATTATATAAAGTTAAAGTAAAGAGAATGTTATCAACAGGTAAAGTGTGATAATGGACAAGTGGGTAAATGATGGACGCCTTCCTTAGCCGCCTCATCCTGTTGGTTGTGGTCCGATGTCCTTGTACTGCTGTCTTCTCCTCGGTGCCTTGGGAAGTGTAGGTGATGATGTAGTCGTTTGCGAAGTTACGTCGTTGTTGTAAACAGTAGTTACGTAGCTCGCACCTTCCACAGCACACAACAAGCCAGCTGTATGATGATAGTAACTCGACCCAGCATGACACGTTCAATACGTCACAAGGCGATGACGTATTATTTCGTTGACTCGACTATTTTGCTTTTCAAGGTGCATTCTTGTGTTGTAAATACTGATGTCTTCATATTACATAAAATATATATTTTTATTTGTTTGTAGATTGCTTATAATCTTCATTTCTTAGTGATATAGTTTACGGAAATGTATTCAGATGATAAATGCATTGGTTGAATGTTGGCTCTTGTAATTTGAATATGCTTCTTTACGTTCGAAGATTCATGATGAGTTGTAGTTGAATGGAAGTAAGAGGAGTAGAACTTCTTTCTCATTGATGGAGATAAGATTTGACCTCAAACTTGGTAGGCAGGTTGTTCACCAAAGCGTTGACCGTTGACCCGTTGAGACATGTATTTATTTTATGCTTGCGTTGTTGTATTGTAAAAGTGTGTGAAGTATGTGCAGAATTGCAGTTTAGGCTTTATGCGCAACCTAGTTACTGTAGTTTATCGTTGTTTTCATAGTGTAACATATTATTATTTATTTTGAAGATAATCAAAGTCTTCTTGTTGTACCTTGAATTCTTCATATAACAAGTTTATAGTAGTTTGAAGACTTCTTGTAGTCATTCAAAGTCTTCGTATAGTTGAATGCTTCATAGTTGTTGTAGTGGTAGAACCCCTTCTTGTTGCAGGACTCTGTTGAATACCTTCTTGTTGTAGGCTTCATCCACAGGTAGAACGCTTCTAGTTATCGAAGGTTCATGTAGTTAATGTTGATGTGTTGAATACCTTCTTGTTGTAGGCTTCATCCACAGGTAGAACGCTTCTAGTTATCGAAGGTTCATGTAGTTAATGTTGATGTGTTGAATACCTTCTTGTTGTAGGCTTCATCCACAGGTAGAACGCTTCTAGTTATCGAAGGTTCATGTAGTTAATGTTGATGTGTTGAATACCTTATTGTTGTAGGCTTCATCCACAGGTAGAACGCTTCTAGTTGTCGAAGGTTCATGTAGTTAATGTTGATGTGTTGAATACCTTCTTGTTGTAGGCTTCATCCACAGGTAGAACGCTTCTAGTTATCGAAGGTTCATGTAGTTAATGTTGATGTGTTGAATACCTTCTTGTTGTAGGCTTCATCCACAGGTAGAACGCTTCTAGTTATCGAAGGTTCATGTAGTTAATGTAGATGTGTTGAATACCTTCTTGTTGTAGGCTTCATCCACAGGTAGAACGCTTCTAGTAATCGAAGGTTCATGTAGTTAATGTTGATGTGTTGAATACCTTCTTGTTGTAGGCTTCATCCACAGGTAGAACGCTTCTAGTTATCGAAGGTTCATGTAGTTAATGTAGATGTGTTGAATACCTTCTTGTTGTAGGCTTCATCCACAGGTAGAACGCTTCTAGTAATCGAAGGTTCATGTAGTTAATGTTGATGTGTTGAATACCTTCTTGTTGTAGGCTTCATCCACAGGTAGAACGCTTCTAGTTATCGAAGGTTCATGTAGTTAATGTTGATGTGTTGAATACCTTCTTGTTGTAGGCTTCATCCACAGGTAGAACGCTTCTAGTTATCGAAGGTTCATGTAGTTAATGTAGATGTGTTGAATACCTTCTTGTTGTAGGCTTCATCCACAGGTAGAACGCTTCTAGTAATCGAAGGTTCATGTAGTTAATGTTGATGTGTTGAATACCTTCTTGTTGTAGGCTTCATCCACAGGTAGAACGCTTCTAGTTATCGAAGGTTCATGTAGTTAATGTAGATGTGTTGAATACCTTCTTGTTGTAGGCTTCATCCACAGGTAGAACGCTTCTAGTAATCGAAGGTTCATGTAGTTAATGTTGATGTGTTGAATACCTTCTTGTTGTAGGCTTCATCCACAGGTAGAACGCTTCTAGTTATCGAAGGTTTATGTAGTTAATGTTGATGTGTTGAATACCTTCTTGTTGTAGGCTTCATCCACAGGTAGAACGCTTCTAGTTATCGAAGGTTCATGTAGTTAATGTAGATGTGTTGAATACCTTCTTGTTGTAGGCTTCATCCACAGGTAGAACGCTTCTAGTTATCGAAGGTTCATGTAGTTAATGTTGATGTGTTGAATACCTTCTTGTTGTAGGCTTCATCCACAGGTAGAACGCTTCTAGTTGTCGAAGGTTCATGTAGTTAATGTTGATGTGTTGAATACCTTCTTGTTGTAGGCTTCATCCACAGGTAGAACGCTTCTAGTTATCGAAGGTTCATGTAGTTAATGTTGATGTGTTGAATACCTTCTTGTTGTAGGCTTCATCCACAGGTAGAACGCTTCTAGTTGTCGAAGGTTCATGTAGTTAATGTTGATGTGTTGAATACCTTCTTGTTGTAGGCTTCATCCACAGGTAGAACGCTTCTAGTTGTCGAAGGTTCATGTAGTTAATGTTGATGTGTTGAATACCTTCTTGTTGTAGGCTTCATCCACAGGTAGAACGCTTCTAGTTGTCGAAGGTTCTCGTTGTTGTAGTTAGTGATAGCTCTTCTAGTAAAGCTGATGGTAATGTATGCCTATACTCTTTATAGGTATGGCACCTTCTCAATACACCTGGGGCGACCCGCTTGTGGGAGACCAGTTGACCGATTCGGTACCTTACCAAGAGACACAGACACACAGATGCTCGAAGGACCAAAATGTACGGACTTGTAAGGAACCGTACATCTTGGAAGATGTTAATAAGTAGAAACACGTCACAAACTTCAGTAAAGTTTAATTAGTAACGTGGATAGAACCACGGCTATAAATGGTCTTAATAATAATTATTATTAGTCTTTTAATAAAATATTCTTTACAGATTCAAAACTACTCCACCTAGTCCCAAACTAACCAGTGCTTGTACAATGGGTTCTAGACAACCGATAAGCGTATATTTAAATTGTATAAGTACACAGATAAATCGTACGTTAAAAACACCAAATCAAACAGTTCACACAAATTAATGTTACGAAAGCGTAACATTAATTTGTGTGAACTGTTTATTGTGTTTACCAATCAGTTATAATAATCACTGCGTCTCAAAGTTAAATAAACAGGAGATAAACAGTTTGCACCGTGTGGTGACGGAGTAAGACTACAATATGTCACCACCCCATCTCATCCCATGGGTGTCGTAGAAACCGACTAAGGGACTATCTGTAAATATTACCTTTATATAAAAATAAGGAAAACTTGAAATTAAACCCTATACCAATCCGTCTGGCCAGCGTGGTATTAGTAGGCCAAGTATCCCTCCGTCACGGGAGGAGGCCCGTCCCTGCAGTGGGACATTAATGGGCTGTTATGATGAAACAGTTTGCTACAGCGCAGCGGTCAGACGTTATCCTATTAGGCTGTTAACCTTACTAGTGCGTAAGAGATCGTAATAAATAATAAATGAAATTTAGACCTCAGCAATTTATAATTTAATACATAATCTAGCTTTTTGTTTTATTGAGACTACCTCGAGAGACGTTGTTTTTTATCTGTCGCCATTTTGAAACTTTTGAAAAATTTTGCTCACTTGATATACAAGTTAATTTAAGACTAATTTAATAGACAACTGAAAAGAACATCGTGGTAGTCAGATACTGACAGCCTTTAGACTTATATAATTCATTTAATAATGTATAAGAAATATTATATTCATATACCTATTATTGTTATATGTTAGCCAAAGATAAACATTATACGCAATAGACAAAACACTCACATAGTTTCAAATATGAACTAAAACTATTTGAATTTCCGCTCTCTGCTCGGTGTGAACATCAATCATTTGAATACCAATTGTGTTATACCGTAATGTTATACTCTGCTTATTATACGTTTATAAGCGTGTGTAGATTAACTACAATACGTGGAAGAGGAACGTCAATTCACTGGAAAGACATTTAACTGGATTTGTAACTTAAATTCAGTGAAACAGCATTTGAGTGACATAAATATGAAATGACCTATGAGTTGTCAGTAATGAACTATGGAACATAAATTTCTACTATTATCAGCAATTGCTTACAGAATAAACAGTAGTATTTTTCATTAGATAAAAAAACTTTTCTAATCGAAAATGCCATTTTAAAAACGTCACAGTTTTGACTGAATTAAGCTCATAATGTCTATGGAACAGATTAAATCAATAAAATTCAATGACAAGAAGTCCAAACTCAAACTCATATGCTATAACTCATTGTTCCTCATTTGTTTACAAAATGATCACAATAAATATAGATAAAATATGGACCCTGTCTACAGTAGTTAATGAATGCTGTATATGTATTAGTACGAGTTTACTAAAAGCTGATAAATCTCTTAATAAGTTTAAACTACTTACCAAAGACAAAAGAATAATAAATAAAAAGTGCACTCGCTCAATTTTCTAAATAGCATTCTCTCATCTTGAGTTTCGATTCTCTGCTCTCTGTATTGTTTACTCGAGAAGATTGAATGAA
This sequence comes from Schrankia costaestrigalis, assembly GCA_905475405.1. Taxonomy (NCBI): domain Eukaryota; kingdom Metazoa; phylum Arthropoda; class Insecta; order Lepidoptera; family Erebidae; genus Schrankia; species Schrankia costaestrigalis. The sequence goes on along the minus strand of FR997843.1, from coordinate 6,437,987 downwards.
ATAATATTATATTGTATAAAGGTTCTAGAGAGATACTTTAGTTGACAGGTTTTTAAATTGAAAATTGTTGTATGTGCTACGGAGATGACGTATATGAAGTAAATATAATATTGACGCATAGTCCCTTAGTCGCTTTTTACGACACCCGTGGGATGAAGGGTGGTGACATATTGCTTCTTGATCGGTCAAAACACGGATTTTTAAAGTTTATTTAAAAAAAATTATACTAGACATCAAAATTCAATTTGTGCTTGATTATACTTCTGGTCAATTGCGAATCTGGTGAGTTGAGATTCTGGTGAATTGCGAATCTGGTAAATTGAGAATCTGGTGAATTGCTCCTGAGGGAGATGTGTGTTACCTAGAAGTATGTGCTGTTTTTAATATTGCTTTTTTAATAAAAGCTCGAGTTTAGTATGCAATGTAGTACAGTTTTACTTATAGAAAATATTATCTGTACAGTTTTTTGACCGTAATTTAGAGATCATAATTATAGCAGTGAAATCAATTTACGCAAGTAGTGTATAGTAATTATTTAATACTTGTATTAGGAGGAGACCTATAGCCAGCAGTAGATGTTGACCGGCTAATAATAAGATGATGAAGATTTGAATGTAAGTTTACTAAAACAGACTTTAAAATAAAGACAAAAGAATAATAAATAAAAAGTGCACTCGCTCAATTTTCTAAATAGCATTCTCTCATCTTGAGTTTCGATTCATTGCTCTCTGTATTGTTTACTCGAGAAGATTGAATGATATAATATTATATTGTATAAAGGTTCTAGAAAAATACTTTAGTTGACAGGTTTTTAAATTGAAAAATTGTTGTATGTACGGAGATGACGTGTATGAAATAAGATGTGTTACCTAGAAGTATGTGCTGTTTTTAATATTGCTTTTTTAATAAAAATGCTCTAGTTCAGTATGTAGGGTACGCTAAAGTCTTCAGAAATATTGTAATAATATGTTACTTCAAGTAGTATAAGTATTAGTATTCTTCAGGACAAAACATTGTACGTAGATACCAAAGCAAGTTCGCTTGTATTCAAGCAATAATTATGATATTTTAGTATGTTAAGATAAGGAATATTGTAGACTAGCTGATCCGTGCCCACTTCGTTGGGCGGCGAAAAAAACTTTATTAAGCGTCCCTTTTTTAAACATATTTTATTTCTGCTCAACTCCTATTAGTCATAGCGTGATATTATATAGCCTATGAAACTCCCCGAGATATAATAATAAATGGAGTAGATATTCAACACAGAAAGAATTTAAAAAATCGGTTTAGTAGATCCAGAGATTTTCCCCTACAACGTCACAAACTCACAAACTTTACTATTTTAAAATATTATTATAGTATCTATATTCTAGTATAGAAGAGATTAAACAGAAGATTTTACAGGACTAATAGCTGGTTCTCTAGTTATAATCTAAGCAGCGTGCTTAAAATATCAGAAGCTCATCATATTTTCAATTTCTTTTTCGAGGAGCTTCTAGGTTCTAAAAATGTCTCTTCCTTTGCCCCTCCGCAGAGTATGAAGGCCTGAACAGTACCTACTTTGAAAATGTCGATGATTCTCTTTAGTTTAATAAAAACTATTTGCTTTAACTGTAAAAAAAACCTCACACATTTACACAACGCCACCTAGTCCCAAACTAAGCAAAGCTTGTACTATGGTTACTAGACAACGGAGTACATACATAAATACTTAATTAAACCCGAAACATTTTTTTTCTTAACAGACAAACTCTCTAAGCTCTATGATAGTCAGCTATTGATCGACTAGTATTATGTTGTTTAGGATATCACAAAAACCCTACAACTTGTACCTCAACAGACCTACTTACCCTGGCCACAGATGAAATTACGACCAAAAATATAACTTTCAGACCCTAACCCATAAATAAAGGGTGTCCTCTAACACTTATCTAAGAACCCATCTTCACAGATAAGTCGACTTAAAGATATTAAATTCCGTAAGAAGCATTGTAGAGCAAAATATTAGGGTCAACAATGTTCCGCCAAAGTGTTTATTAGGTAATAACTTGAACTTCACAGCTTAGTTACGATACATTGCTAGTTTTTTATGAGATGTGTTTAATATTGGTCTTTAAATGAACTTGAATGTATATAACTGCAGAAAAAAGGGTACATGTAACTAATGATGCAGAATGAGTAAAATTGGTATTCACTAAAAACCACATAAAACTAGCTAGAAGCCAATAACCAAGTTAAACCAAATCATATTATATAATGATGAATTATACCCGTGTGGTTACAGAGTAAAAATACAATATGTCACTATCCCATGGGTGTTGTAGAAACCGATTATGGGACTATCTGTGAATATTTCCCAAGAAGGAAAACTTGAAATTAAACCCTATACCAATCCGTCTGGCCTAATGGGTTATTATGATAAGATGATGTCTAACTGCTTACACTTTTTTTCCACTGCTTTTTCAAAATAAACTCTGCATTCGAAATAGAGGTTAAACTTTTGTTGCAACTTCGACGGTTTTAAATTGAGAACCATGTTACTTCACTAACACGTTTCTGACTAAAAATAAAATATAAGGTACAGTATGAGGACATTGATAATATGGTTGGTTTTTAAAGAAAGACAGACAACAATGAGGAAGCGAGAAAGTGAGATTATAATTTATTGATGATTTTGAAATTGTATATCACGTTAACAATAAGTGCTATATTTTGTTGCACTGCAATGACTTTTTATCGAAGTGCAATGTTTCCGAACCAGTGTCATTTAGTAATACATGATGAAACATACAATGTCAAATAGAAGTAAGTAGGGATTCAATCTTTTATAATTTCAACCTTATGCCGAACGCCATAAGATACATTTTAATGTGATAATTTTCAAAACTTATGCTAAAATTATTCAGCTATTTTCGGTAATCGGATGTACTTTTCTTACTCATTGATTTGCTGTCTTTCTTTAAAAGCCAATCACATTATCAATGTCCCCATACTGTACGTATTTCAACGTTTCTGGGAACGTTTTTTGGTAGCCGTAGACAGCTACTATTTTATGAACTTTTGTTGTGTGAAATACTAAAAAAATTAAAAAAAAACCCGTACATGAAGAGTACTTGAGTCTTTAAAGCAAATTAATTTGCAACCTCTGTGGCGCAGTGGTTAAATAACATGACTGCTATGCAGAGGTCTCGGGTTCGATTCCCGCTCAATGCAAATCTTTGTGTGCATGAACATGATTGTTTGCAGTGGTCTGGGTGTTTTCAACGTATAATATGTATGCATTTACAAAAAAAAGTATTTATGTATGCTTATCAGTTGTCTAGTACCCACAGCACAAGCTTTGTGTAGTTTAGGACTAGATGGTGTTGTGTGAATGTGTGAGGAATATTTATTTATATATTTAATTAATCTAGACTAACTCGCTAGTAACTTATTACTTAGATCAAAACGTACTTTTTAATAGGTGACTGAACTAATGCAGTAAAGGTGAACGCACCTAGCAAGTAATGTTTATACTAAGTTATATTCTGAAGTAGATTTAACTTAGAACCAGACGAAATTAGCTTTGTGCATAAATTTATTTTCTATTTTACTTGCTAATGTTAAAATAACGTAGGTATGTAATTATGAAAGGTTTTAATTAAGTACGTATTTGTGTATGGAAAATAATAATATAAAATTGTATTTTGAGTGGCTACTATTAATATTCAATGCAAAAGATATCGTAACTCTCAATTAATTGCTTCGAAATCGATGCAAATAATATTTCAGTCGTAAAAAATCATTTTACTAATTCGCCTAGGCAGCGCCTATTGAGAACCTCCCAACCTTTTGTACAAAACTAGTTTTGAGTGTAGTATTTGGTGCTCCGTACCCCCGCGTGCTATAGAAATAAGTTTAGTGTGTTTTTATTTACAAATAATTTAATTCGTTAGTTATAGTGAACTTTTCAAAAAACTACTATTCATACATTATATTAATTACATTCATTAGTATTACAGAATGACTCTATTGGATGCTTAACATCAGGCACCATAGAGTCATTCTAGTAGGCCAATTTAAAAAAAACCTACCCTGTTTTTTACACACCTACCTCTTTTTAAACGTTATTTTATCAAAAACAGATGTAACAAAAGAATGATAAAAATAATATTTGAATACACATAGGTAATATAAATACTTACATTTCAACAGTAAGTAGACTCTTGTTAATATTCAAAAGCCGTTAAGAAACTGTATAAAATTAGAATTTCTTTCATCACTCCCTCAGGGACTGAACGAAACGTAATAAAATACGACTATTTTATTCAAAAGTACGAAAACCTATTCATATCAAAATAACAAAAGTTATTTTGTTACCAACTTGGCAGAAATAACTTGTGGCCCAAGCGTTGCTTGTTAAAACAAATAAATAGAATGAAAAACTTTCATTTTATTCCTCTATGGTAAACTGGCCTGTTTTCATTACTGCCTACACCAAAAATTTATGAACCAACAAAACAAACAAGCAATGAAACATAATACATTGTTTAACTTTACGAGCTTGAAAAATGCAAAACAATTTAAAAGTGTTTTGTGAAAATTACGTTAAAATAATGTTTTGTAATAAGTCATGTTCGTGTTCACATGGGTAAGCGTTTGGTTAGCCTCTTTATCACAGTTACCGTTTTCGTTTGCGATATTTTGATTAAGCACATTAAATATTTGCTGATGATAGTTGTAATTTTATTGGATTTACCTACTAGTAGAATTGTAAATACAAAAATTTAGTTAATGTTTATGTAGTGTAATGTGTATGTATTGTGTGCGTCTAGAAAACCAAGCATCCAAGGACTTTGAGCTCTTAGCAATGATTCCACGTGGCTTTCAGAACTACTTTTTTACATTTCCTGACACATACATACACCTTTTCTCCAACTTTTGGTCATCATGTAAAAATAAAACACTCTAGATAGTGTCAGATCAGACATTCGCTGTATTACAGCCCCAGTAATCTCTCTTCCAAAAAACAGAAACCAATATCCATTCATTACCACTTACACTCAAAACTTATAAATATTATAGTTCACAAAATAACACATAGTCACGACCGAATCAGCAAGTGTTGTTTGTATTTTCAAACCACGTCTCACACTTAATATTACATATTCATACCAAGATATTTGATGGAACAAGGGGTAAAGGCAAAGTTTGTAATATCGGTGTGGCGACGCACGCCTTTTACAAGAGTTTTCTTCGTTTCTTTCAAAGTCTTTTTTTTCTCAGTCGGCACTTTCTTCAAAGGCTGTGTTATACCCGGCCCAATAGCACTGCCGTGTGATCTTAGATGCGAGAAGTTTTGAATATTTTAGATGTGGTACAAATAGTATCCGTCATGATAAGCGCGCTTACTTAGGTCGACTAACTGAACGGCATCCTCAAATAAATCTGAACAGAATAATGGCAATCCAAGAGATTTCAGGTTGCTTTAATTAGCCATTGACCAAAACTGGCAAATCGGTATTCTCCAGTGTGGAGGCCAGGATTCATCTTGCTTTGTGGAGTAAGTACCTTAGTGTTTGCAACTGCCTGTAAGTGCCTCAAGAGTTGAGGCCTAAATATCCACGACAAAGCAGACATCTACAAAAGATGGCGCATTCTGAGTCAAAACCTTGTACTAATCGGCCTTGGCAGCGTGATAGAAAAGACTAACGCTTATTTCCTTTATCCATACGGTAAAATACCTTAGACTTTTGTCTAGGTTAGTCTGCGTTTTGACTGTGCTCTGGATTTAGTTCCACCATGTACAGTAGTCATCTAGCCTTAAAGTGTTCAGTAGTCCACTTTAAGGCATTGAAAAGGCAATTGCGATGGACATGACGTTCTAAGATCACTAAAAAATAAATGAAATAGTCACCAACACAGTAGCTGATACACACCTGTCCCATTTTTAAAATACCATATCCATTTTTCTAACATCTACATTTACTCGACGCGTAGCCCAGGGCTACACTGTATCACGAGTGTCCTTTGCAGAGCTCTTATAAAGCATATGTACAGCAATCGCGGCATTTTCACATTTCTTTTTTATTTACAGTTGAATGAACTCTGCTTTGTATTGTTTCTAACAAACGAGTGAAAAGCTTCAGTAGAAATTGAATATATTTTTTAAGTTACAATAGTAGTTTTAGTGATGACAATGCTGAAACTTTTGTCTTATTATCACTACAAGACCAAGTCCCTTCTAATAATAGAGGGAATAATTTTCAGGGTTTTATAAGCATGCTTTCAAATACTCATTATTACTTACCAGTTGCCTATTCGTGTGTTAAGGTTCAAACTTATCCAAATCCACCTTACCTGAAACAAAAAACAAACGTTATCAAAATGAAATTAAAATAGTAGGTACTATACCTACTTAAGATTATATTTTTTTCATATTCTAGATGAAATATTAAAATTGACATTCACAAACTTGTGTAATTTCGAAAAAGGTCTCATGTGAACACAAAACTTTTGGAATAAACAATTGCATACCTATAAAAAGGATCATATCTTGTAAAAGAGATATTTACGAATCACTAGAAACCAAAGAAAACAAATCCTTTAGTCAAGCAACATATCACGAAAAGCCAAGGCTTAATAGTCTCGGCAGAACATTTTACTTCAGTGAAACTCCCGACATCTGGGTACGTGCGACCGCGCGACCGCGTAATATCATTACAGTAACATGGCACAATGCCAGTACGATTGGCCCCTACCCTATATTGTAGAAGTGCAACACCAGATGTCCTTTGGGAAGGACGTGATACCTACGTAATGGTACATTTTTGACAGTCTGATATTACTCTGATTCAAATTATAGCTATTATGACATTCATAAACATAATTATCGAATTTGAAAATGACCTTATCATACACAAGAGAATACAAAACTTTTTGAACCAGAATTCGCATAACCAGAAAAAGTTTTGTTTTGAAAAACGATATACAAGAAGCTTTACGAATCAGCAAAAACTAAAAAAACCAAATCCTTTAGTCAAGCAACATATCACGAAAAGCCAAGGCTTAATAGTCTCGGCAGCACATTTTACTTCAGTGAAACTCACGACATCTGGGTACGTGCGACCGCGTAATATCGTTACAGTAACATGGCACAATGCCAGTACGATTGGCCCCTACCCTACATTGTAGAAGTGCAACACCAGATGTCCTTTGGGAAGGACGTGATACCTACGTAATGGTACATTTTTGACAGTCTGATATTACTCTGATTCAAATTATAGCTATTATGACATTCGTAAACATATCTAATTTGAAAATGACCAGATCATACACAAGAGAATAGTTACAAAACTTTTTTAATCAGAATTCGCATAACCAGAAAAGGCTTTTTTTTAATAACTATATTCAAGAAGCTTTACGAATCAGCAAAAAACCGAAGAAAACAAATCCTTTAGTCAAGCAACATATCACGAAAAGCCAAGGCTTAATAATCTCGGCAGCACATTTTACTTCAGTGAGACTCCCGACATCTGGGTACGTGCGACCGCGTAATATCGTTACAGTAACATGGCACAATGCCAGTACGATTGGCCCCTACCCTACATTGTAGAAGTGCAACACCAGATGTCCTTTGGGAAGGACGTGATACCTACGAAAAGGAAATTTTACGTAAGGGTACATTTTTCGACGGTAAAATATTTGTCTGATTCATTTTATAGGTTTCACTGAGCGGTTTGTTGATTGCCTATAGAGAATAACTTGTGGCGAATATTGATGAGTTTGTGTTTGATATTCATTTTCAAGGTTTTTTGTATGATCTATGCTTCATCGTTACAGAATTGTAGGTTTCGACTAAAATACAGCAAATATCGGAGCAGTTACTGCTCTGATGTTACTTGTCCGTGTGGTGACGGAGTAAGAATACAACATGTCACCACCCCATCTCATCCCACACGGGTGTCGTAAAAACCGACTAAAGGACTATCCGTGTATTATCTTTACGTAATAAAAAGAAGGAAAAGTTGAAATTAAACCCTATACCAATCCGTCAGGCCAGCGTGGTATTAGTAGGCCAAGTATCCCTCCGTCATAGGAGGAGGCCCGTCCCTGCAGTGGAACATTAATGGGCTGTTATAATAGGGTGATGACTGCTCTGATATTCGCTGTCACTATATAATCAGTAAAGTATGTAACTAATCACTTGAGCCAGGTTATGAATATAAGTATCATTGTTCTAAATGCCTTTGGTTTTGTAAGTGCAGAAAAATACATAAAAAACTTTACTATTTTTTCATAAAAATAGTAGCGACGTTCATCATTTATGACGTTACACTGGCCATTTGGCAAGAAACATGATAGGCTCTCTATGTGAGCACAAAGTCTAGTAGAACTTAGATTGGAAGGATTTGGCTACTAGCCAATAACTACCTTTACCCGTAAAACTTATCGAGCATTTTGACACGTTACGTATGACCTACAAAAATTTATTTGTATACATTTTTAATTAAAAGACTCGAGATAAAGTATAAATAAATAAATATTCCTCACACATTCACACAACGCCATCTAGTCCCAAACTAAGCAAAGCTTGTACTATGGATACTAGACAACGCGTCGCACGAATGCTTAAGTGGCCAACCTCCATTTTCAACATTTTACACCAGAGACGTTTAATTGATTGGGTTAAGCAAATAATATGATTTTATAAAAGTATTTTATTAAAAAATAGTTAATCAAATCAAATCAAATCAAATCAAATTTATTTATATAAAATATTACATAACAATACACAGTATAATATAATTTATCAATGTTGACTGGCTCCAAACTAAGCAGAGCTTGTACTATGGCTACCAGGCAACAGGCATACATACTTTATTTACAATATTATTAATACATAATAAGTAATTATAACAATATAATTTATAACATAATAATACATAATTTAATAATGCTGACTGGTCCCAAACTAAGCAGAGCTTGTACTATGGGTACCAGACAACAGGCATAAATACTTTATTTACCATTATTTATAGGTACCTACTAATTATAATTATACACATAATAAATAAAAACATAATAATATAAATTTTATAATACATAGTTATAAATAAATCATGGGACAGTGCGATCAGGTGGCACTTGTCCACGAAAACGGCGGAATACCACGCCCTGCGGCCAAAAGGTCTCCTCTATGACGAGATGCAGGTAACATGTTGGGACCCGAACCACGAACGCCTTGAAATTGACGTTGCGGCACGACTCTAACAACTGCACTCTCGCCGTGTATTTCAACCTATGGCGAACGTACTCGACGATGTCCTCAGCCTTTGTGGTGTAATGCAGGCGTGAAATGTACACCGGAGAGTTCGGTTTTGCAGCACGGACATTGATATTTGGCTCACTAGGTGCTGTGCCACAGCAGTTCTTCTTGCTTTGCTGGCGATGTTTTTTGTTTTGAACAGTCACGAAACCATCATCATCATTAGACCGTTTCTTGCTACTGTCTTGCAATAGCTTCTTACCGGCGGTGGCCCTGGGCTCATTATTTAAAGGAGCTCGAGGAGTCTTGCAGTAAATAGGCTGCGAGACAGGAGCGGGGCGCGCGTAGCTTCGTGCGTCACACTCTGCATTGTCAGCTGTAGACGGCGATGACAACAAGACCGCTGACGCGTAGCTTGTTGCAGACGATGCACCGTGACGTGTGTTTACACGCGCCGATATCGGTGACCCAGATACTTTAACAGAATTACGCAACTTATCTAGTTCGGTACGTAATTCTGTCACGTTTCTTTCGGATGTCTCCAACTTCTTCTTGACATCCGCCAGACTAGTCTTCAAGTATGTGATGTCCTTTAGAAGACTCGTTACGTCGACGTGCTCTAAAGTAACCAGAGGTAACTTTTTCAAGTCCCTAGCTACAAATACAGGCACGTCTTCGGGATCGGTCGTTTTGAGCAGTGTGATGATGTCCTGCATACTTTTTTTAGGTCCGTCACGTCTACGTGACACCATTCGGTCTTCTTTATTCAGCGATCGAAAAATCAGCAACTTGGCAGCCGCGATTTCTTCCTCGCTGAAATTCGAGACACAAATCTGGAGCGCAGAAACTTCGCCTATAACGTCTAGCTTCTGTTGTAAAAAAGCCAGCAACTCGTTCTCCACAAGTTTATCACTCATGGTGAAAAATGACACTTGCGTCGGCTCGCGCCGCGCTAAACTATTGTTGATTAATTAATAACTATTAACACGTCCGACTCACAGCGCTGACGATACGATACTCCTCCTAATAGTTAATGACAACACATTAACTATTTTTTTAATATAATACCTCTAAAAAAACATATCATTTGCTTAATCTAATCATTTAAACGTCTCTGTTGTAAAATGTTGAAAATGGAGGTTGGTCACTTAAGCATTCGTGCGACGAACGGATAAACATACTTAGGTAAATACTTTTAAGTATTTCGAGAAACTTAAACTTATCAGACTAAGGATTACATTGGATATAAGTTTAATTCAAATATTACGCCTCTCAACTTTTCCAAGTTCAAAGTTACCCACAAAATTGAATTATTTACTTTCCAAACAAAACTACAAGAATAGAAAGTTACCCTAAAACTTTTTGTACGAAATATTAATCCTTTATCAGATACCCAAGAAAAGGGTAACCGGTATCCTTTATCGTTGTGATTCATGATCACTTTTCATCAAATTAGAGTGACCCACAAAATACAATGAAGTTTTTTTCCTTCTTCTCCATATTTTTGGAATATCTTCCTAAATATTTGACTCAAATGTAATACGATATGTTTGTAATTCATATATAGAATTTGGTAAATGTAGGGATAAAATGGAGGACCAGACAAATGGTTTCAATTTATGGTGGGACGAGACTCTGACAAATAGTCAATTCGTGCGAAATGGAATGGATTGTGGTTGCTTTGAGGTGCGTTGGACACTTGGCTCATATAAAAAAAAAACAAACAAATCGTTAGTTTCTATTGTAATAAAATTTTAGAAATATAAAACTATAACGAGAAAAAGTTGATTTAAATCTTACTTTACACTACTTCAATAATTTTTAAATTCTTGGTTGGTTTGACTTACTGTGATTGCAAACCGAGTAGTCGTTACACATTTCAATTTAACCTCTATTACTTATTAATATCCCTCATACGTAAAGCAGTAATGGCTGGCAGGTGCTAACGTAATACTCAAGACAGTTTAATGGTCTCTCCGAAGCACTGAAGTGCCTTGCTGCATAAATCGATTTCTTCACATGGGAACTATAAAGTGGAATGAGTAATCAAATTGTTTGTTATTCGTTTTCGTACGTTTATTAAATGTTTCGCACTTTTAAATATAATCATAACAATGGAGAAAATTGGTACTCGATGCGGGACTCGAACCCGCGTCTCTGGACTATACGCGTCCAGCGTCCTTTTCGGATTTATCTAGTTATACCTAAGCTTTATAGGTAAAAAATATTTGAAATCATCATAACAGCCCATTAATGTCCCACTGCAGGGACGGGCCTCCTCTCATGACGGAGGGATACTTGGCCTACTAATTCCACGCTGGCCAGACGGATTGGTATAGGGTTTAATTTCAAGTTTTTCTTCGTTTTATTTCGTAAAGATAATATTCACTAGATATTATATTCCCTTAGTCGGTTTTTACGACACCCATGGAATGAGATGGGGTGGTGACTGGTGACATATTGTATTCTTACATCGTCACTACACGGATATAATAGTGTTGCTATGATGGTACTTGAAAATATGACATAATCTAGGAGATGAGTGTTGCTATGATAGTACATAATTTAAAAAAATGACATTATATCTAGGCTTATGGCATAACATAGTAAGTATAATTTCCAAGGAATGCGTAGAAATATCGTTTTTGTATGTATTTTGCAATTATCTTACAATGTAACGACACCATTAATTTGAAAGATAATACAAATGAGTCTCTCTGACGTTGACAGAACTGTACGAACTTAAACACGGGATCATTGCGTATAATAAACTACCTGTTTTAACAACTAATCCATGATTATCTTGACAAACTTGTGTTGTTTAGTGAATGGCTATTAATAACGATTAGTACTATCTAATTGTTTTCCTTGAAGATGAGTTGTTATATTTAAAAGAGTTAGAATACAGAAAATATATTATGTAATAAATATTTTATTAAAATGCCACAACTTACTTATTTTTTGTGTTTATAGCTACTAAGTATTCCCCGTGTGGTGACGGAGTAAGAATACAATATGTCACCACCCCATCTTATCCCATGGGTGTCGTAAAAACGTACTAAGGGACTATCCGTGAAAAATCTGGACGAAATAAAAAGAAGGAAAACTGGAAATTAAACCCTCTACCAATCCGTCTGGCCAGCATTGTATTAGTAGGCCAAGTATCCCTCCGTGGAGGAGGCCCATCCCTGCAGTGGACATTAAAGGGCTGTTAGGATGAACTTTTATTAAAGTCCTGTTATTTATATTTTGCTGTGTCTTCGTTATTTTAGTTACGAGGCGAAGTAAAAACAAACAAAGACACTGTCTAAAGGGAACACTCTTCTATTTTTAGTTTTCATTAATTACTTACCTGTGACAATGTTGCAACTTTAATTAAGATACTTCATCTTCCAGTCTTAGAAAAGCGGTTATAATATTAAGAGGTATGGTATCCGCTTGGCAGTTGGATCATAGAGCTGATGCAGAAGGCAGTACTGCTCGACACGGATCGTACGTATTGTGAAGAGGTTCCTATCTCTGGAGCCCTAACCACCAGTAGCTTGGTCCCTGTACCCGATGCTGGTGGGTCTACCTTTTTTATATTTTTAAACGTTTTTTTTATATTTATATTTAAAAATGTAATAAATTGTGATAAATGGAAATAAAGAGGTATAATAATAAAAAAGAAAATATAATTTGTCGTTAACATTTATTAACCTGTTGGTGGATAAAAAGTTATAGGATGTCCAATAAAGATAAGTTAACAATAAAGATAGGTTAATAATTGTTTTTAAAGTTACGCCGTTGACTTTATGAATGCAGTAAGAATTCTTATACGTCAAATCAACGATAGTATTAAGTATAGTAGTTTTTAAAACACATGCAGGACGAGAGAAAATATTTTTTATTCTTTTTATGTTGTATTTTAAATCCACACACAGAGGTAGAAAGGTACATGGTTTCATAAAGAATATTCATAGTGTTCATCGAAAGAGCAATTTTATACGACTCAAAGGGGCAGTTTACTGTAATGTTTTAATATAAAATAATATTACTCTCTTTATATTATTTTACTATAGGGTGCAATTAAAATAATTTGTAAAGAAGTTTGCAATTGCATATTATTATAACGAATGTACTGACATGACATTGAGAAGTCTCTTCGAAGTCCTTTCCAGCAGTGCACCGTGGAGAAAAACATGAGTAGGGTTTACTTTTCTCTATTGAGAGAAAGAAAGAAATAAAATTTATTTATTCACAGACAAATAGAGGCACAGAGACAAATAGGTTACCTTACATGAAATAGATAGGAAGAGATAACACTGAAAATAAACAAAACAATAAAACACAAGCAGTATAAGAATGGGTACCTGTAGTCACTGAACGCTCCACTTTAGTGTATGAATCGGACTCAGTCAGTTCAGCATATAACCAGAACAGAATCTGATCACCAGATAAAGCCTGGTGCTGGTTTTCAACTGAGTCGGAAGCTGATTGCGAAGAAATACGGAAGTAGGCAATACCTACGTAGATATTTCTTCGTTCGTGGTTAGTTTCCTTTTATAACACCACTAGAATAAGGCGTAGCGGTACCACTTATGAACTTTCTCCTTCACCTCAGGTAGAAGTCGTAGTACCTACCTATGTATTATATAAATTACGTAATAAATTGATGAAAAAGTCAACCCTCATCAATTGCCTAATAGAAGTCATAGGGGGGTTAGAATACTTGGGCACTGTACTGCTAGATTAATTTTAAATTGAGTTACACAAAACAAAGTCATTAAGTACGTGAATTGACTTTTAGGCATACCTAATCAAATTTTGATCCCAGTTGTATATCAAATAGGGAAAACGAAACATATGCTATGTTTGGCCAGCTGTCTAATAATCCGTTAAAACGCAGAATGACAAGCTTGAACATAGGTTCCGAAGTAGAAATTTTAATATTTACTACTAAAATACTACTACGTAAAATAGGTTTGTTTAATAGCGCCATCTAGGGAATGTCTTAGAGAATGTTGTAAAGCTGCTAAAACTAGCAGCGTTACAACATTACATTACAAACATAATAAAAAACTATATTTTTTGCGGCTTACCAATAATAAATCTCCGTGTGGTGACGGAGTAAGAAAACAATATGTCCCCACCCCATCTCATCCCATGGGTGTCGTAAAAACCGACTAACGGACTATTCGTGAATATTATCTTTACGAAATAAAAAGAAGGACAACTTGAAATTAAACCCTATACCCATCCGTCTAGCCAGCGTGTTTTAGTAGGACAAGTATCCCTCCGTACTGGGAGGAGGCAAGTCCCTGCAGTGGGACATTAATGGGCTGTTATGGTAATGTTGACTCCGATAACTGCAGACATGTTCTGCAAAATAACAAACAGTATGAATAAAACAACATAAATTCAAATGATTACATAAGCGCCCCTAAAATTGTCACAGCCAAACCTACCGCTCTAAAATGGTTACAAAGTAGTGATGCCTTAATTGTATCACAATTATTGTCTCCTCACGTCCACGAATGCCTGAGTGCGTTGATTCCAATATATGTACGTATTTGTCATTCATGGTACATCCATGTTTACCGACGTTCGCCCGAATTGGGTCACAGTTCTAACAATAGTTAAATGGACGTTGCAGTGTTCGCCCAAAATCTGGCCTGGCTGTTTTATTTTGAACATATGCAACTATAGACGAAAACCGATCTAAATCTAGTCGGCTATATTTTTCGATTGTGACGTAAAATACTGCAGTATTACTAAAAAGATACCGCAAAACAGATGGTTTTGTAAAATTTTTAAAGTTGTAGACTGCAATATTTACTGAATTCACACGGCTTTGCCCCATCTCTGAACATGGCGGTAGCTGGCAGATAAACCTTTTGACTTACATAAGTGGTACTATATAACCCAAATAAATAAATGGTTTGATTGAATGAAATTGAATAATAACAAAAATAGCATCGGATCAGATCGAAACTTATGATTGTATAAGCGTCGTCGTAGCACATATAACGTAACGTAAACGGAACGTCACCGTATCAACTCGAGCCGTTCAGTATTCTTTGTAGGAAACTCCTTACTGCAACGCATACTAATCGGAATCGTAACGTTATCGGATTTTTGACGTTTGACACTGAAGAAAAAGGCGAGGCGATGCCGATCCGTTTACGTTACGGTATATGTGCTATGACCCTAAACCTGTAAGATTGTTTATGCGACAATAAACCTCAGTTGTAAATTCATAGTTTTATCATACGAAAAACGATGTCAGTGAAAATTATTTCTGTCACAAAGACACATCACGTAATTAATGATTATAAAGTTCCACTTAAATAATTAAGTACAGTT
The DNA here is from genome assembly GCA_905475405.1 of Schrankia costaestrigalis. Classification (NCBI taxonomy): domain Eukaryota; kingdom Metazoa; phylum Arthropoda; class Insecta; order Lepidoptera; family Erebidae; genus Schrankia; species Schrankia costaestrigalis. Next base: position 6,422,395 of record FR997843.1, on the reverse strand, counting down.
TAAGAAACTACTACTAAAAAATATATTCTATAAGACTTTTCAATAAATTTATTAAAGTATCAAAGCATTTAAGTAAGTATATAATACATTTACATCAAATAAAGCAAACACTTTCAAGTAATAAACTGTAACAAACTACTAACACAGTGTTACCTAACAACACTGAAAGCAATTGGATCGTCCATTTTTCGTCGAGACCGAACCATATAATTCATGCCAAACTTCGATAGTGGCTATCCACAGCGTGCCTAAAGTAAGTTACTGTGTTGTGTTCAATTTATTTAAAAGGGCTTTTAGTTTAAAAGTATTTTAGTTTAAATGTTTAAAATAATAATATTATAGTAATTTTAATGCAGTAAACAGATTGATACACAACACATACATTTTGTACTGAATTGTCTTTTTTAAATTATTATAATTCAGTAAATCAATTGAGTAGTTAAATTACGTCATTTCAATTTCTAAACTAACAGAAAATCGACAAAAATCTTCGATTCAGACAATCGTAGAAAAGTCAACAAAATGTCTAATAGCTAATATAATAATATATTATAGTAAGTTACTGTGTTGTGTTGAATTCATTTAAAATGGCTTATAGTTCAAAAGTATTTTTGTTTAAATATGCTTTTAAGCTATAATTATAATATAGTTATTTGTTCAGTTAATAGTTATCTATAACTACAGTTGTAAAGAGTTATTTTAAAAACAAAGATGATGAACCAGAAGTAGATGAGAAAATCAGTGCAATGGATCGATCGAAATAGACTGAAAATGTGAACCGTAAAAAAAGATAGCAAAATGAACAGTTCAGTAGATTTTTACTATTTAAATGAGATGTGTATTCGTTACGAATGTTTGACAGAAAACAACAGAAAATATTATTAACACTATTTTTATATTTGCACTATTTTCCATGTACATCGAAAATTTTAAACTATACTCATAGATGTTGAACAGCTTGCGTTAAATAGTGTTATTTTAACGTCAAAATTATAAAATGAATTTTACGTACCGTCCTGCTTATGGCTTCGGGCTAGCTAAAAATGTAGTTTGTAGAGGATTATGTGAAGCAGAAGTACTTAATTTTTACTTGGTGTTATCAAGTCACAACAAACAGAATTAAAAGCACTTTGCTGAAATAAACGGAAAGAAAAACGTACAAGCAAATAAATATACTCGAAAGCAAGACTCCATCTATCCCACCCTGTTACCTATGCATTAATCATCAAAACAGCCCATTAATGTCCCACTTCTTTTTATTACGTAAAGATAATATTAACGGATAGTCCCTTAGTCGGTTCTTACGACACCCATGGAATGAGATGGGGTGGTGACATATTGTATTCTTACTCCGTCACCACACTGAAATACCCTCCCTACCACTGCATTGTTACCGACATAAAACCATAGATAAAAAATATGTGAACTTTTCAAGGAAAAAAAACTTATTAAGTTTCATTGAACTTTTGTCAAAACACTTGACATTCCATTAGAGGTTAATATTTACTCAACACAGGAGATTTTATTATACTGCTACAGAGGTTCCCAACCTTTTTATATTTTTATTTTCCCTGGATATTATTAAAAGTCTAATAAATGGCTACTTTATTTTATTGACAAAGTCTTTACAAAAACTTTGGGCACCAATGTTTACCCGGCAGTAAAGGGCACTTGTGTTCTAAGTTATGCCTTATCATTTCAACTTTGCTGTCGGACACTTTTTGTTTGTCGCAAGTATTAGACACGTCATCCTGTTTTACGAAATTGAACTTTATGAGAAAAGGGTTTAGGGTGCCACTTGATTTATCGTTTGTTGGAAAAGCTCGGGTGTAAAAATACTATCGGAAAGTCTTGGTTTGTTACACGATGGGGTGATCGAAAGAGTGTTGGTGTTTTGGATTGAAAAAAAAGAAGCTTTCCTTATATTTTTACTGATATTGGAAAGATAGATAATTAGGTAATTAAAAACATTGATTATAATGGAATATGAATTAAAATTATTGCGAATACAGTAAAATCACAACACTTCTAGCAGTTTATCAAACAAAACTAGTATCAATTTTCCAAACCTTTTATATTTAATTTGACCTAGCCATGACAGCCTAACTATCAAATTTTACACGACCCACTTGAACGTTAACTGCGCGAATCGCTTTCGCGAGTCCAACGTTCAAGTGCCAACGCTCGCAGTTTTTTATGTGTTTATAAAAAACTGCGAGTTTTCCGTCTTGATAAAAACGGCTAACACGAGAAAATTACTGCATCAATTTGAAAATGAAAAACATCGTCGTGTTCGTAAAAGTATAGGGAATAAACTTAAATTAAAATACATTAACCTTATGAATATCTAAATACAATGAATAGTTGATAAACCTGAGAAATTGCGAAAAATTGTTGACATTTTCCGCGATTTTCCAGGAATTATATTATTTGTGAATAAAATTAGCAACCTAAATTGATGATTTTATTTTTAAAATATAACTAACTAAGTATATTTCTTTTAAAATAAAATAAATATATTTATAATTCATAAGGTTAAAGTATTTTAAATTATTTTTTGAATAAATACCTTTTTTAGCTGACTCGGCCATCTCGGCGTTTTGTACGTGCATACCATATTTTTGTTTAGACTATAAGAACATAAAAATAAGAACGTAGTAGGTTTGTTTTCTAAATTTAATTATTGTTTATTAGTTTATCTTCTAGTATTAAACGATTTCAATAAACTTTAAACGATTTCAATAAACTTTTATTGAGGAAAGCGTAATTAAACCGCCATTATTGTTAAACTCAAGGCCAAGTTTTAGTCTTTGACTTTTCTTTTATTAAATTTTAAAAGTTACTTAACTTTTATAACATAATATTACGACCATTAGAAAGCACACATTTTCTAGAAAATTGTAATATATTACACTTCCAACAATATTTAATTAATCAAATGTATTTAACACATAAATAAACAGTAAATTTCATACAAGGACATACGAAATGAAGCAAACTTCTGTTTGACATTGCGACCACAGTTTATTTTTTACAGCTGTTTATTTTGGTGTAATCCGTTCGGAAACTATCGACAATTGTCCCACAGACTTTTTTAACCGCAGAGTTTAAGCGGTAGAATCATGTTTTTATAAAATATCGCGCGTTGCAGAACGAATTTTTTTTTGGTACTTTTATACCATATGACGTAAGTCCCGCCATTTTGTCAGTGGATAAATCATACCAATTGTCGTTCAAGTGGAAATAACAAAATGCTGACAAACTGTTATAATACGGTTTGGCAGATAAATTTATGTATCACAATGTGTAATTTTTTGAATAAAAAATAAAAATACAAAATCACCCGTTATACTGCAAGGAGGATTACTCACTTACGACATGATACCTATTAGTATAGGATAAGATGGAATGATTACTTCGACCTCCTTTACCATTCAGAAAGACTGTTAAAATGTGAATCCATAAATAATGTATAATTGCTCTTTAAAAATAATATAAATAATCACTGAAATTTAAAGTAAGATCTCACCGTTTACCCTTAGCGTCTTTTTGAGTCTCTGGAGTACGTCCTTTGAATATAATTCAAATGAAAATAAAAACGTCGTTCAAAGAAAAACTCTCTCTACATTTACACGAATACTATTTACTTTTAAAAGTTAAGCAAATATATGATTTAACGATTTAAATATGTTGCTTGATAGCTATGTTTAACTTAGTAGTATGTTTGTATGAGTATGTTTATGTTAGAACATAATTATAACTTGTGTTTATGAATTAACATATAAGATACTGAGTGGTGGCGGAGTAAGAATACAATATGTCACCACCCCATCTCATCCCATGGGTGTCGTAAAAACCGACTAAGGGACTATCATATTAACGAAATAAGAAGAAGGAAAACTTGCAATCCAACCAATCCGTCTGGCCAGCGTGGTATTAGTAGTCCAAATATCCCTCCGTCACGGGTGGAGGACCGTCCCTGCAGTGGGACATTGATGAGCTGTTATGATGATGATGATATTAAATACTATTTTTCTTGAAACAACCAGAAAGAACTAAACAGCAATGCTCGATATTGACACTAATTACTATACCATCTCTATCTTTAAAATACTACAGAAGTAAAATTTCTTAATGTTTTAAGTTAAGACGCTGCTTTGAAAATTTTCGAGTTGAATTCGGCCGTGGCCAGAGGGGCGCGCCCCTCGGCGCGCGAATGAGACGGATATACTCTCGCTCACGCGCCGCCGCGCCGTGTGCGCCGTCGTCGTCCCACCGGCCCTCAAGGACACGTTATCGCTCTGTGCCATAGTACAAATATATACAGTATTTCAACTTCATAGAAACGGACGAAACGTGAGTTTATACCTATACGCTCACGATCGCGGAGGGAACAGTCGCTACTGTGCCGCAGTAACGAGCGGACTGTGTGTTATAAATTGAAACTAAATATATTATTCATATGTCAATTTCAAACAAACATGGCTGATATAAATACCTACCTTACTAAATGACTTAGGTATTTAATATTATAATATAGTATTTTTTTTATCACGAAAACGGTTTGTTGTACTTAGGTCAATAATAATGAAAATTTAGCCCCCCTTTATGTAATCCCCCATGCGTGTCTTTCACTTTGATCTAGGTAAATTTAAGCAATGACATCGATGTCATTTTTTGAATGGATTGGTCACCCATCCATAAAGTGACCTCGATGCCTTTATTTTGACGTTAGAATAGATCTAATAGACCTGTTTAAAGTTTGGTTTTGGTTATCGATAAATTCAATTTCAAACAAACATGGCCAATATAATAAATACAGTACCCGGCCGTAAATATTACACATCGACTTTTTCTCTGACGCTCTACGAAGCCGAAATTGACCGATTGTATTTTTCTATAGGTTGATATGCAATATAAACGGCCCGGTACTGTACCTACTTTACTGAATGACTTGTTAAGTACCTTCTTAATATTATAATTTAGTATTTTATTTATATCACAAACATGGTGGATATAAATACAAACATATACATGTTTCTTTAAATTAAATGTATCAATCATAAAACAACACGTTTTTTACAGAACACTTCCTATTTATTTAAATATAAAATAGAAAAATAAAAAGTATTAATATACAATTACAAAACTAAATGGAAACACAAAGTAGATCGCATGTTTACTATTGTTTATGTACCGCGCACCCATTTATAATAAATATTCGGCCCAGTTTGACTACTGGTTAAACTGTGACGTCAGTCCGCGGTAGGTAACAGAAAATTCTGTTACAGAAAAACCTATCTACCGGTCTATTATGTTTATACATGTAGCCCCTATTTTTTTTTAATTTACACCCGCGCAAGGTATTATGAAGGCACAAAGCGCATCCAGATTCAGGACAATGATTTGGGGATCACAAAAATAATTTGACCGCCTCGGGGTAGCGGTCGCAGTGCACGAGGTCGCGAGTTTGAATCTCACGCAAAACAATAGAACTTTAAAAAAAATACAATAGCCCCACTATGTATTGTCCTGTGTCGCGGGGTATTTACAAACATTTACTTAGCTGACTCAAAGAACATCCAGACTCAGGACAATAATTAGTGGATGGAACAAATAAAATTGTCTTACGTGAGATTTGAACTCTAGGTGATTTTCCACCAGAGGGGCGAAACGAGGCAAAAATTGAAATCTTTATGTAAAAATGAACCGTATTGCTTAGGAAATAGAGTATATATTAACTTTGTAATAAAAACACTCGCTTCTCGCGATAGGCCTATTGTTGTTTGTTGCTACTTTTTGTTTGTGTAAAAATGAACCGTATTTTTTCTTAAATAGAGTTCAAAATACATTAACAAGAAACACGCATGTCGCGATGTCAATTTTTGGTGGAAAGAGTTCGGTGCGATTTCAATTCTCGTCTCGTCTCGCCCTTGTGGTGGACTCTTCATGCTGACTTACGATTACCGATTACTGCGCCCGCCACTGCCTAAGGCAGACGTACACGACTACAGGCAGAGTTTTTTTGTGTGATCCACAAACAACGGTCCTGAGTCTGGACGTTCTTTGTGTTCGTTTGTTTCATGTTTGTAAACGTTCCCGCAGTGGAGTGCATGAGAGTTCAAATCTCACGTAAGACAATTTTTTTTGTGATCCACAAACAACTGTCCTGAGTCTGGACGTTCTTTGTGTTCGTTTGTTTCATGTTTGTAAACGTTCCCGCGGTGGAATGCATGAGTTCAAATCTCACGTAAGAAAATTTTTTGTGTGATCCACAAACAACTGTCCTGAGTCTGGACGTTCTTTGTGTTCGTTTATTTCATGTTTGTAAACGTTCCCGCGGTGGAGTGCATGAGAGTTCAAATATCACGTAAGAAAATTTTTTGTGTGATCCACAAACAACTGTCCTGAGTCTGGACGTTCTTTGTGTTCGTTTGTTTCATGTTTGTAAACGTTCCCGCGGTGGAGTGCATGAGAGTTCAAATCTCACGTAAGACAATTTTTTTGTGTGATCCACAAACAACTGTCCTGAGTCTGGACGTTCTTTGTGTTCGTTTGTTTCATGTTTGTAAAAGTTTCCGCGAAAGTAAAAAGTATTATTTAGATCTTATCAGTAAGTACCTACCTACCTAAGCTTGCAAATAAAATAGGTGAGTAATATTATTTCTTAGATTTTTTCAGTTTCACACAACTCCTAGGTACTGTCGCGGAGACTTTTACAAAGAACATCCGAACTCAGGACAGTAATTTGTGAATCGCTCAAACAACTTTTTTGGTTGGATTCGAGCCCGCGACCTCGTGCACGCAAGCCACTACCGCGACCGGCCCGCACTGCCCGCGCCACTGAGGCCATTTCAATTACGTGATCTTGACGAAAACGGTTATAAAACTTATTACACTTGAGCATATAGTCTAAAATCGCTTATATAAACAAACGCTTGCATTATCAAAAGGGTCAACAGTAACTAGGTACTTGGTTGAGTTATGGCGAACTTTACCTAAGTTTTATAAAAGACATAACTACAAAAATATTTTACGAACCAATGTTATCGAAATAACTATTATAAAATAATACTATTATTTACTTATAAAAGAGAACAAAGTATTAATAAAAACTTAGGTATATATTTTAAACCTAACCTATATATTTTACCTACGATTAAAAATTACGCGATAAAATTTAGTACGAACGGTGAGTCGACATGCACAGGTCCGGCGTCGAAGAGGGCCATCGCCCGACTGAATCGTCGACCGTACTCATTCTGTATCGATCGTTAACTAATCGGTATAAGGTCTGAAATTGCGATGCGCCCGCAACGATCCGGAGCGCTTAGAAATTGCTAAAATCTTATTTGATTCATTAAAAATTATTGGTTGTAGTTATGTAATGATATTCTACAGTAATACTAATATTGATGTTACGAATGTATTTGAGTAATTCCTAAGCATAATGATAGTGTACTTTCCGTGTAATATGTAAAAAACTGTTTTTGTAGAGGTGTTTTCAAAAATAAATATGATCGAGCCAAAATCAAGCTATCGCGTTTTGGTAATTACAAAAACCTAGTTAAAGGTATCAATTTACCTATATTAAAATTCTAGATCAATAGGTCTTTTCATAGTCCTGTAGTAGTTGATGAAAGATAGTGCATTTTATCAATGTATCATCTTAAAAACTGTTTTCAAAGCTAGCTTTTGATCATTAGTGTTAAATGCCTCGCGTTTCGTCTTTAGCTCTCAAAACTAAAACGATTTACATTAAATGACTTATAAAGTTTAGATTTGCTATAAATATTATTGTTTTGTTTACATACACATTATTGTCATGGGGTAGGCAGAGACTACGGAACGCCAATATATCTTTACAAACCAACTTTGTTACATCTAGATTTAGAAAATCCTACTTCCTACTAATATTATAAATGCGCAAGTTTGTGAGGATGAATGGATGGATGGATGTCATTGTTTGTAACTCTTTCACGCAAAAACTACTGAATGGATTTTGATGTTTTGAATATAAGTAGTTTAGGGTGGAAAATAAAATAAAATTTTACCTATACAACGTGGCTGAAGCCGCGGACATCAGCTACTATCTTCATAATATCCTGCGTGTTGATTTAATATACTATGTGTAAGCCATATCTCACCGAGATGCCATGGCGACGTGACCAGCGACGTTGCCATGGCTACGTCTGGTGTCCCTGCGTCGCCAGACTGAGTCGCCCAATTGCGTCGCCAATACATTCAGTTCTGTCTCGACACAGTCAGGAATGGACGTGGAAATTACTGCACTACTGAAATTAGTAACACAACTGGCGACTGAGTGAGTGACGGAGCATACAAACACGTGCAAACAACTGGCGGCGTCGCCAGGTAGCCAACGTCACCAGTCGCCGCATGCGGAGCGGTCGACTCTGGCTACTTGGCAACGCCGCTAGTTGGTCGCCAAGTGAATTAGCCGTCATACATCTCAGTATGAACTAGTTGGCAACGTCGCTGGCCACGTCGCCATGGCATCTCGGTGAGGTATGGCCCTTAAATTTAAACACAATTAAAAATTTAAAAGGATGAAACTTCATGTTCAAAATTTACCTCACCAACTTTTGGCACATGTTTTATATAATAAATGAGCTTAAGAATCTTTAGTTACTCTTGTACATTAATTAATTATCCATGTCGACATGAAAGGTCTATGAAAACATGCTTAAAATGTATGTATAATATTAAAAGGAAGTTTTGGTTGGGATCCCTGCTTGAATATTAAAAGTTAATGTCTTGATATATTCATGACATCCTTAATTTTAACGTTTCAAAGTATACGACCCACAACCACAGATTACTTAATAGCTTGCCACAACCGTGATTGTTGTAAGTCTTGTATAACCTCGCCAAAAGAACATCACAAATAATGGGATCCGCAATGAAATGAATCAAATGAAATCGAAAAAGAAATAGATCAGACTTTTCGACTCTTTTTCCCATCATTTCTTTTCAAAATCCTTTTCTCGTAACAATGTTTCCTCGTCCCAGAGAACACAAACGCAAATAGACTGTACTTACATAGAATAAGATGCCAGTATTGATTTTAGGGGACATGTATTATTATCTATATATATTTTTTTTAAATTGGCCTTCCAGAATGACTCTATGGTGCCTGATGTTAAGCATCCAATAGTCCAAGAATGGCGAGCACCATGCCAGCTACAATATTTGTAGAGGCATGAATGTCTCCACTACGGCGGCTTCAGAAGATGCTTTTTCACGCCTCGCTTGAAGGAACCAGGATCGTAGTAGTAATATTTATTACAACATACTGTTTATGTGATAACACATGACCGCTTTCAAGTCTTTAGAACGTGAGTTCCACAAAGGTGGAGCTTAAAGATTACAGCACTGTCACGCAAGTTATTATCAATAAGGCTATCACACGTTGTCACTACAAAATAGAATTAATTATCTTTAAAGGTTTAATGAATTTTACGTAACAATGTAATATTAATGAATATGCAAACAAGTTTTCTAAGGGTTTTGTTTATATAAAACGTTTGTGAAATATTAATGACTTTAGGGCAAACCCGTTGTTCCGGGTTCAGTGATATATGAGCATAATATTATATTATGATGACATTTTGCGGATTTTGATGTAACCTAGCTTAATTTGTTAAAAATATTAAATTTTATACTCATTTAACATTTTGTTATACTGGAGTTTATTAGACGTTCGCGCCAGTCGTAGCATTTGAAGGCATAGTAAATTAAATAGAAAAGATTATTGCATTGGTTTACAATTCTGCAAACATTAAATGAATTTGGACATGCGTGTGGATTACTGTCCTATACACGTCACCAGAACTTTATGTAGTAACCAATTTACGAGTTTAGATATCGGCAGATATGATATCGCGAACTATATACACTAGGACTAATGTCAAGTATAAAACTTAAAAGAAAAAATTAAGCTTCTAACATTAAACTTTTCATTGTTAAAGGTTCTTTAGATACTGTAGTTAACTGATCAGTGCCATCTCAATTTGGTCGGTAATCAGGACAGGCACAGACATTTCACTGTAATTTTGAGTTTGTAGAGCTAAATCCTACTGTATAGAGTAAATACGTTCTGTGTACTTACTCCGTACTATGGCATGTAAGCCTGTCGGTCACAGGGGATTGATTTTATTGTACAAGACCGGAGTATCGAAATTATCTCTGATGTGCGGTGGTTTAATCAGATCAAGTATATATTCATTCATTCTGTGCTCGTTGTCTAAACTAATATTATAAAGAGGTAAAGTTTGTGAGTTTGTGACGTTGTAGGAGGTAATCTCTGGATCTACTAAACCGATTTTAAAAATTCTTTGTGTGTTGAATAGTCCATTTATCGGGGAGTGCCATAGGCTAATAGTATCACGCTATGACTAATAGGAGTGGAGCAGTAATGAAATATGTTTAAAAAAGGGACGCGTTTTTTTCGCGGCCTAACAAAGTGGGCACGGGTCAGCTAGTAGTATTTAAGGTTGAATCTCCTGAAAAATCAATTTTGAGTGTTAGCCTTCTTTTAAAAAGAAACTTGATCTTCTAATAACACGTTTATTTCGAGTTTTACTTTTCTAGTAATGATATTTTCAGCTAGCTTTGTCAATTATCCCTTTTAGTTGTTTATTTTAGTTTAAGGCCGTTTTAAAAGTTCTCTGCAATTTTTTTCCTATTTATATCATATTACGCAGTGTAATAACCCTAATGTTAGCTTTATAACTTAACACAAACCTTTTCAAAACATCAATAAAATTATTTATATAACATACCAAATGTTTTAAATGCCATACATATGTTATTTGTTTAAACTACTTCGTCTATTCAGCTCAAAGAACGACCCCGGATGATGGTATTAGCTAATGTATTCAGGATTACAGTAAAAGCAACATTAGCTTTAAAAGATAGATACCATTAAACTAAATCATGATGAACAATTATTGATACTAATGCATCAACTTCTCCTTGCCAGTAAATCCCAACAAAGCATTATCCATTTTCAGTCCTTACCATAAAGTTTAAATTAGTACGCGTTAAATTTAGTAGGTGAAACTAAATGTTTATTACATTTGCCTTCGCTACGAATTAAGCCTAAGCCAAAACCACAAGACCCAATGAATTACACCTAAATTGAGAACAAACTAAACTTTAATTTTAGTTGCAAACAGAATATTTCAATTTAGAGATGAAAGTGTTTATTGAATGCCAGATGCGACATTAAGTTTTCAACTAACTCGATTATGGCCCACGACTGGATTACTTAAGTTTGTAATGTTTATAAAGTAAACTTAAGATAAACAGATTAAGAATGAGGGATTGAGCCTAGGTATTAGATTTGACCGGCTAGAGTTTCTAGATTTAGAGTTTAATGGTAACCTAAATGACTGGTGACGTATTTGGTTATAGTATTAACCCGGCGTCATTGGGGTTGGGTCTGTGCGACCCGCCACATTTTATTTCGCTTGTAGTTGGGTTACTATACGTGTGACGTTGCTGCTCTTCTCAATAGCTGAAGCTGTTGAGTTATCCTACACGTCACAAGCAACACGTAAGTCGTGCCATGGCTGCAGTAGGAGATACAGGTGCACAAAGTTAAAAAAGGTACGTGAGACCCATCCCCGCAGTCGGTTTTGTGTAGATATTGTTTTACTTATTATCTGTGTTTTTATCATTTTTCGTTGTTATTTACAATATTATAGCTGGTTAAATAAAGTTCAATGTATTTTATTTGTATTTTTGTAGGTACTTAGTAATAAATAGACCAGCGTAGTCTGCTGACTGTACCAAAAAATAAAATTTCAAATTATTTATTTTTTTCTTTTATATTTATTTAGCTACCTACCAAAACGTGTTAATAAAACGTTAAAACTGATTGTTTATTAATAATACATTACATTTAAGTAGAAGAGAAAACTTTTGTTGAAAAATTTAGATCTTTTTTTTTAAATTTTATTGTATATAATTAAAACATAATAATAACACAAGGTTTGTGTTTCATTTAATCATATAAATACCCAACAATATAAACATAAATAAATATAATCTTTATTATTTATAAAGTATTGAAATAACTTCGAAATTATGAACGGGTCGGTGAGACCCACCCCAACGTCCGTGTAACACTTTTCCACCCCCATGACGCCAGGTTAAATTATATCTGTATACCTTTGAATAGAAAGAAGGAAAACTTGAAATTAAACCCTATACCAATCCCTCTGGTCAGCATGGTATAAGAAGGCCAAGTATCCCTTCGTCACGGGAGGAGCTCCGTCCCTGCAGTGGGATATTAATGGGCTGTTATGATTATGATAATATCAAAAGTTAAAAAGGGTTTGGATTTCAAACTGTTAATTTATTGCCCAACATCCTGTGCTAAAATAAAACTAAACTATTTATATCATACCTATATCATACTGGCCAGTTAAATTGGTTTACTTTTCATGCAATAGATGGCATATTATCCATTGCATGATGTTAATTGTCCTTGGAAGACTTAAGTATACATACGAAACGTATGTGACAACAAACAGGAATAACAATGTAATGCCAACAATAACGGTATATTGGGGATAATAAAAATGATAACCAATAACTAAGACTTTACTTTGGTACACCTTGATTTCAATAAAAAAACATTTGCAAAACATAATCATACTCGTAACATTATTTCCCACTGCAGGAACGGGCCTCCCCCGTGACGGAGGGATACTTGGCCTACTAATACCACGCTGGCCAAACGGATTGGTGTAAGGTTTAATTTCAAGTTTTCTTTCTTTTTATTTCGTAAAGATAATAATTTCACGAATACTCCCTAGTCGGTTTTTACGACACCCATGGGATGAGATAGGGTGGTGACATACTATTCTATTCTTACTGCGTCACCACACGGAGAGGAAGATAAAATTTGCAAAACACAAATACGTATCAAATGTCTCAATTACGTAAGTATTTTCTGATGATACCCTAAAGAATATTCCTTAAAAATTTTCCCTAACAAAATTCACTTTCCAATCCCTTTGTTGAAAAAAAACATCGCCGTCTCAAAACACTCACGCAGTTTAAAGTATTCATGAGATTAAGTTGTGAACATAAGAGACGGTAGAAAAGAGAGAAAAAGCTATCTATCTACTGGTATTCGAATGGGCGGCGTAAAGCTTTTCATTTGACGTGACGATAACGACACAGCATTCGGGAAATGTAGGACATTGTGGGGCGTTTTCGATTTGTGCTGACAATGGGAGATACTTACAAAATTGGTTGATACTCAATTTCCTCTTTATCGAGAATTGATAGAGTTTATTTGAGATTTCATTCGGTATTTTTTCTTAGTTGGCCCTTTACTTTAGTAAAAGGCAAACTCAAGAAAGGGATAAATGATGTTTAGAACCATTTTATAGTTATGTTTCATAAATTGTTTTTCGTATATGTTTCTAACAACGGAATAATATACCCCTGCAAGGACGGGATACCTCAGAGAAAAATCATCATCATCATCTTAACAGCCCATTAATGTCCCACTGCAGGGACGGGTCTCTTCCTATGACGGAGGGATTCTTTACTTACTAATACCACGCTGGCCAGACGGATTGGTATAGGGTTCAATTTCAAGTTTTCCTTCTTTTTATTTCGTAAAGATAATATTTACGGATAGTCCCTCAGTCGGTTTTTATGACACCCATGGGATGAGATGGGGTGATGACATATTGTATTCTTACTCCGTCACCACACGGCAATAATGTGCTAGGGACAAGTTATTGATTTATTACACAAACCAACTGTGAACAACTCCTATTGTTAGTAAAAGTCTTACAGCTTTTACAAATCTACTCTATGAAATAATTGCAATGTTTATGTAGGGCCTATGTAAAGCCATTCTGAAAGAAATTCTAAAACACATGAGCTATTTTAACATAAGGCACTAGTTAGTTTGAAAACTATCAAAATTTATATAAACTAAGCGAATAAGTTACTTGTTTTAAGTTAGTGCACGAAGTCGTTTAACTTACAAGAACTTTCTATCCTTTGAACTTCTCGTGGAAATTACTTAGGGAATTAAAGCATGAACCTCATTTAGATATTACCTTGCTTTTTATTAGTTTTAGTATATTTCTTTTACGTTATGAAACTAAACTATAAGAAAATGGGGCTATTAATTATCGTAAACTATAGTTTTAAAATAAAATTTGAGGATAAACTTTACCTGCGTCTTAAGTTTTGGACACTCTAATTAGTAGTCAGCTTTCACCAGCACTAGTTTCCACAATCATCATCATAACAGCCCAACAATATTCCATTGCAGGGACGAGCCTCTTCCAGTGACGGAGGGATACTTGGTCTACTAATTCCACGCTGGACAGACGGATTAGTATACGGTTTAATTTCAAGTTTTCCTTCTTTTTATTTTGAAAAGATAATATTCACAGACAGACACTTAGTCGGTTTTTACGACACCCATGGGATGAGATGGGGTGGTGACATAATGTATTCTTACTCCGTCACCCACACGGAATTCCCTTTGCTTTAATACTAGTAAATTGTTTTACTTTTCTTTCCTAAATTTGTTTACACAGTGTAAACAGTTAAACATTCCATTTTCTTTGTGTCAATGTGCTAGTTTTTCCAAGCTTATGAAAAGACAGTCTGCCTCCAACGTCAAAGATGTTTTATACTCCAATAAATTCTTATCACTCGCTTGCCTTATTTCTTAGAACAGATTTTATACATTTTAATTTTTCTTCTTCGTACTTTTGCGCATCACTAACCATAGAACGTTGAGCAATGTAAAAAGCTTTCTTTTTTTCTTTACAAAATCTTTTTAACACTTGGTTGTTTTAATACAAAAGTAAGAATTGGAGTGTTTGAAACTTTTTGTTTGTTTTTATTTCTTAAGTTTCACGGTATCGCCAATTTTCTTTTATAGCCAAAGAATTCCAAAGTCGTTTCAAATTCATGCAATCTGCAGATCTCTTGAGAATAAAGCTTATTTTTGAGTGACAGGTTTTTGTATTTTTTTTTTGTAAATGGGAGATGGCAAGATGACTATCGAACGAAAGCGCAAATACAGTTAAGGAATTTAGGTCATGTAAATAATACCATCAACAATAATTATTTTCAATCAATAGATTTTCAGCCTTTCGTAGACTTTCGTCCGTGTGGTGAAGGAGTAAGAATACAATATGTCACCACCCCATCTCATCCCATAGGTGTTGTAAAAACCGACTAAAGGACTAACCGTAAATATTATCTTTACGAAGTAAAAAGAAGGAAAACTCGAAATTAAACCCTATACCAATCCGCGTGGTATTAGTAGGTCAAGTATCCCTCCGTCACGTCACGGGAGGAGGCTAGTCCCTGCAGTGGGACATTAATAGAATAGAATTTTTATTTTTGAATTAATGGGCTGTTATAATGATATTTTATTTGAATTTAATTTAATAAAATTTTAACTATAAATCTCCTTACACAATTTCCGCAATACCAATTAAGCAAATGATATTTTCTCTCGTAAATATAACAGAACCTTACAACTTTACTCTTGCAATACTGTCATGAACATTCAGTATGTAATATCTGCCACCAGAGCAAAGATATAAACTTTCACAAGTAAGTAGTCGGTATATACAAGGCAGTTTATGCGTTCAATAAAGCGAGGGGAAAGAAATATGTATTTACATAAATATCAAAGGAATAACAGTAAAAAGTTTAAATTGTGAATATCGTTAGGAAGCTTTGTAATAAAATAATGACGATAAAAATAATCACATTTAATCAACCCAAATATTAAATATACCTTACACATTCACACAACGCCATCTAGTCCCAAACTAAGCTGAGCTTGTACCATTATTATTTACTAATAGTTAGTTTAGTTTGGGACTAAATGGCGTTGTGTGAAAGTGTGAGGAATATTTATTATTTATTTATTGTAACATCCGTTATTTAAAACATAATTCATGCGTTATTATTAAAAAGTCATAACACTTAATGTCTATAAAATGCAAAGGACTTTACTATTTTACTTTCAAAGTCCTCTTTATTCTGTATTCATCGTTGCTATATGGTATGTCTACTTCTATGTTCTACTTACACGTATGTGCGCACGTGAAGAAGTTCTCATCTGAATTAAATATCAAAATACCTAAATAAAATCCTAAAATATTTTCCCTAAAACGGCGCCGCGCCGCCCGTGTCGTGAAAACCAAGGAGAACTGATTTAGTGTCGCACGAATCCTAAAACCTTCTTAAGCTGTTTTTATTAATTAAATATTTAACACCTCCGGCCATTATGCACAATTTTAATTAAGAACACCCTCTTTAATAATGGAAAGACTTGGGACATACCTAATTACCGAATTATTTATTGACTTTGTCTTGGTACGGGGATCTTGGGTTTATGGTATATCATTGGGTAGTTGTCTTGGTACAGGGATCTTGGGATCATTGGGTAAAGTGTAGTTGAAGATTTTAATCCTGAGAGGTGGTGAGAGGTAGGACTTTAACGTGAATTTATTGAAATATATTACACGTCCGTGTGCCGTAGTAGTTAGTATGTCTTTGATAGGGAGACCTCCGTGTGGTAACGGAGTAAGAATACAATATGTCACCACCCCATCTCATCCTATGGGTGTTGTAAAAACCGACTAAGGGACTAATCGTGAATATTGTTTTTACGAAATAAAAAGAAGGAAAACTTGAAATTAAACCCTATAACAATCCGTCTGGGCAGGGTGGTATTAGTAGGCTAAGTATTTCTCCGTCCCTGCAGCGGGATATTAATGGGCTGTTATGATTCTATGACAAAGGATTATACAATTTATTAGACCGCTTTGGTTGCTTTATAAGGTCAGAGCTTTGAATTAAAAAAAAAATTTTTACAAAATATTCCTTACACTTTCACACAACGCCATCTAGTCCCAAACTAAGCAGAGCTTGTACTATGGGTACTAGACAACGGATAAACATACTTACACCCAGATCAATGCAAACTATCATGTTCATGCGCACAAAGATTTGCATTAAGCGGGAATCGAACCCGAGACCTCTGCGTAGCAGTCATAGTATGGAGTATACTTGATTAACAGCTGTTTTGGTGGTAAATGTATGCTATGTTATCATAACAGCTCATTAATGTCCTATTGCAGGGACGGGGCTCCTCCTGTGACGTAGGGATACTTGGCCTACTAAAACCACGCTGGCCAGACAGTTCCTTAGTCGGTTTCTACGACACCCATGGGTTGAGATGGGGTGGTGTCATATTGTATTCTTACTCCGTCGCCACACGGATCATAACCTTATCTATACAAATTTATAATTGTCGTAGAAGTAGTTTTACTCCAAACTTCTCGCAATTTTTAAAGGCCCATTTCTGGGTTGTACTTTAATTGGCAGTAAATATTACTTTTTTTTCATAGTTATCCAACAGTATAAAACTTGTGTAATGTTTTAGCGTTTGTGAGTTACAATAAAAGTTTTATCACATAAGCATAATTATCATAACTTCCATTTTTTTCTTATTTCGAGGTCAAAAAAATACTTTCCGACAATTTCTCCCGGATACCAACATCTATAAATCATATTCAGAATCGTAAACAAAATCATCGTTTATTCGCTACGACAGCTTCACACACACGTCAGCAAGTACTGTGAGGTTAACAAATTCATAGATTATTCTACATATTTAGATATTAAAATTTCATGTAGTATGTATTTTGGTGTTTTGAGTAGGTTTTGTTTCGCGGAATAATAACAAATGAAAATAGATTTATGATTAATTTTGATTTTAACTGTAACAACAAAATATGTGTTGTTATTATAATAATAATAATAACCCTCACACATTCGGCAACGCCACCCAGTCCCAAAGCTTGTACTATTAACTAGGTACTAGACAACGGATAAACATACTTAAATACTTTTTTTTTGTAAATATTTGTTAGTTATAAAAAAAAATGCTTAGAACCCTATAAGCATTTTTTTTCCTATAGCATCTCAGTCGGCTATAAAATACCTATGAGATTAGTACACTTGCTTTTAGTTAGTTACCGCATACCGCAAAATATATATTCAAGCGAAAAACATCATTATGTCAATATTATTTTTTCTAAACAAAAACCAAAATCCTAACCAGTGGCCAAAATAATTAAGGAGACTAAAATATATTGTGAAGGATACAAGATTAGTTACGAAAACGTGATATGAAATATGAAGGACTAATAATAGGTTTGATTCAGACAATGATTCCGCTCTCATATTGTATCCGTAAGCATGACTCGAGAAACAGATTATTGGATTGTATCCTGTGATTAAAGTAGCCTTTGTGGTGACCTCTGTGGCGTAGTGGGTATATAACATGACTGCTACGCAGAGGTCTCGGGTTCGATTCCCGCTCAATGCAAATCTTTATGTGCATGAACGTGATTTTTACCATTAGTCTGAGTGTTTCTATGTATAATACGTATGTTTTTACAAAAAAAAGTATTTAAGTATGTTTATCCAATGTCTAGTACCCATAGTACAAGTTCTGCTTAGTTTGGGACTAGATGGCGTTGTGTGAATGTGTGAGGATTATTCATTTATTATTTTTACTAAACAAAACCAAAATCCTATCAAGTGGCAAAAATAATTAAGGAGACTAAAATATATTGTGAAGGATACAAGATTAGTTACGAAAACGTGATATGAAATATGAAGGACTAATAATAGGTTTGATTTAGACAATGATTCTGCTCTCATATTGTATCCGTAAGCATGACTCGAGAAACAGATTACTGAATTGTATCCTGTGATTGCAGTGGCTTTTTGTTAGCAAATGTTTTTTTTCTGTATGGATACCTAGATAAACAGCAACGTCATCATCATCATTCCCCTGCCCTTATCCCACTTTTTTTTTCTATCTTTTGAGGTCGCCGCAGCATGTTTTCTTCTTCCACATGCTGTTAAAAGTTTTGGCTATACTTTACGGCCGGCCGCCTACCTGACGCCAACCCTCCTTGGGAATTATGTTGTTGGTACTCCCCACCAGGAGGTTGATCCGAGGTGCAAGGTGGGTATGCGTCAGGTCATGGTATCCCTTAGTTGCCTCTTACGACACCCATGGCAGGATATGGGGCAGTCCAATTCTAACCGGGAACCGCACGGATAGACAGCAATGTATAAGGGAATATGAAAACCAAGTGTAGTCAAGAGATTAGTTTGAAGATGAAAATTTGATCGATTTGATTAAACTATTCTACGATAAAAAGTAGAATCCGATTTGTGGAGAAGGTTGTACAGAAGGATGTAACACGCAGTCTTGATGAACAATTATGTTACCTGAAACAAGAAAATGTAATATAAGTAAGTAATTATAACTCATGTTCTAATTAATACTATTCATCATAACAGCCCGTTAATGTCTCACTGAAGGGACGGGTTTCCACCCGTGACGGAGGGATACTTGGCCTACTAATACCACGCTGGCCAGACGGATTGGTATAAGGTGTAATTTCAAGTTTTCCTTCTTTTTATTTCGTAAAGATAATATTCACAGATAGTTCTTTAGGCGGTTTCTACAACACCTGAGATGAGATGGGGTGGTGACATATTGTATTCTTACTCCGTCACCACGCGGATTAATACTATGAATTTCACAGATATTATCTCTACAGAAAAGGAAGGACGTTAAACCCTATCCGTCTGGCCTGTGTAGTATAATAATGTCTAAGTTTCCTTTTCTTAGTCTGAGATATGAATGCCCATTGCGGTTTTTAATCTATTTATGTATACTAATATTATAAAGAGGTACAGTTTGTGTATTTGTGACGTTGTAGGGGGTAATCTCTGGATCTAATGAACCGATTTGAATAATTCTGTCTGTGTTGAATGGTCCAGAATATACTATCACGCTATGACTTATAGGAGTGGAGTGGATAATTCATTATTATAATGAAATATCTTTAAAAAAGGGACGCGTTTTTTTTGCCGCCCAACGAAGTGGGCACGGGTTAGCTAAGTAGTTTACTAATAATTTTAATTATGTTCCACCACAAAGGAAAGAACATGTGTGTAGTTTTTGTAAGTAAAGATTTCCTCTATTACTTTCTATATCTCTTCATAAAACATCCTCTTACTATAGTTGAATTTATATTAATCGTGACCACTCGATCAAACTGTACGGTTTCATCACCGTACATTTTTCTGCTGATTCGGTGACATCATTTCGCCCTCTACTCACACATAGACATAAGTACTTACTATCCAAATAATTGTGTTTAAATAAGATAACAATCATAACAGCCCATTAATGTCCTAGTGCAGGGACAGGCCTCCTCCCGAAGCAGAGGGATACTTGGCCTACTAATACCACCCTGGCTAAACGGATTGGTATAGGGTTTAATATCAAGTTTCCCTTCTTTTTATTTTGTTAAGATAATATTGACGGATAGTCCCTTAGTCGGTTTTTAACACCCATAGGATGAGATGGGGTGGTGACATATTGTATTCTTACTCCGTCACCACACGGAACGTGGATTATTGGATAGAACCACAGCTAGAAATGGTCCACAATTAAAAAGGATTATTGTTATCTTACTTAAACACAATTATTTGGTTAGTAAGTACTTATGTCTCTGTGTGAGTAGAGAGCGAAATGATGTCACCGAATCAGCAGAATAATGTACGGTGACAAAACCGTACACAAACATAACTTTATAAGTTTTTGAAAATAAACAAAATTACCTAGAAGTGCTTGCGTGTCATGTTTTCTATCCATATAAGATCAACTTAAATGTTTTCTGTAGAGAGTGACACAAAGTGTTTACGATATTTTTTCTTAACAAAAGCGTGTTTTCGTTTAAGCTTTAGTATAAGATATTATTTTACGTGTTATTCTATATACTTATGTAAAGGAATACCGAAATATTGACGTGATCGGAACATCAAACAATTGAATTTATAAGCTAAGTAGAAGAGAATAAGGAAATTGTTATGTCTATATTATTATTTAAGTTAAACTTTTTGCTTTGGTTGTTGTTTTTGTGTATGTATGAGGCTGCTGTGCGTGAGGAAGTGGTTCAAACAATAAGCAAAATAATTATTTTGTGCCTGTTGAATCCATTTAGCCAGCTTATTAATGTCCCACTGCAGGGACGGGCCTCCTCCCGTGACGGAGGGATACTTGGCCTACTAATACCACGCTGGCCAGACGAATTAGTATAGGGTTTAATTTCAAGTTTTCCTTCTTTTTACTTCGTAAAGATAATATTTACGGTTAGTCCCTTAGTCGGTTTTTACGACACCAATGGGATGAGTAGGGGTGGTGACATTTGGTATTCTTACTCCGTCACCACACATCGTTTGTAAAGTGAATCACTAGAAATGGCTAGATCCTTAGTGTGGAACTTATCTTTTAACCTTCCCCTACACCAGCTATTATGTCTAAACCCTTGTAATTTCACTAGCTGCAGAAACAACACGTCAAATCTCATGATTTCAATTTCAAAAAGCCTAGCGAAACAAAATGTTTAAATGTATTCGTCACTTCGGTATAAAAATGGCTCCAAAGAGGCTGCCAGCAAGAAAACATTCAACCTAAATAGCAATTCCCAACACAATTTATCTTTGAAGCAATCGCTACAGATACTTATTGTAAGAATAAAATGTTTCAATTTAATTGCTTCTTCGTTTTGTTAAATATTATTTTGTTTATCGATTTTTTATGATGTTTAAGTGTTTAACAGTGCTAAGTGATGTTTATTGATTTATATTAAAAATTTACTTGATTACTGATTTTTCGGTTTAATATAAGCTGATTTGGTATAAAGTATAGTCAGTATTTGTCATAGACTTTGATATACCTAGCCAAAAATAAGAATTTATTGAACCTAAACGTAACAATAACACACTTACCAACTTTATTTTTCATTGATTTTAACCTATCAGCCAGCCTTAATGTTTCGAAGAGAAAACAAAAAAACACGGCTACACGCCTTTTACAAAACTTTTTCCATTCTGAAAATGTTCATGCGGATCAAAAATCATAAAATAAAAACCTTTGTCGAGTAATTAAAAGGCAAACAAGAAAGTCAGTAAAAAGTTTGTTAATTCATTAAAGAAGGATCGTAAGTCGGTTGGAGGTATTGTCAAAAGTTATTCATCTCCGGTTTACGGAAGCAATAAGTTTGAGAAAGTAAAGAAAACAGTCAATGAAAAGGATCCCTTTGAAATTCTTCGAAGCACTTCTGTGATAAAGTTACATTAGAAACAGATTGGGATGAAATAAATGTTTGTTGTGTCTTTCAAAATAAAGAAAACAATTGGATCATTACATTGTACTCTACAGTTATTGTTTCTGATAAAACTGTTGAGATTAAAGAAAATATACAATAGGTAAGAGACAATGAAAATCTCTACAACACAGACATCAAATAAGCCCAATTTCTTTGATTACTGTTAATTATTATAATAAAATATGTTTTCCCGTTGTCCCGTTTAACACTAATATTATTTAGTATCATACTAGCTGATGCCCGCGCCGTCGTATATATAGCTTAAATTTACTCTACACCCTAAGCTACCTATATTCCAAATTTCATCAAAATCCGTCCCGTAGTTTTAGCGTGAAAGAGTAACAAACATCTATCTATCCTTTTCATATATCCTTACAAACTTTCGCATGATTTATAATATTAGTAGGATTTAAAAAGTAGGCTAAAAGCATTCTCCTACTGCTGTAAAATCGAGATATTATTTAAAATATGTCGATCATAACGTCGACTACAATCTAAAATCTGAGCACAGATCCATCCACTAAAATTGCGTCTACGTTTTATAAAAGTGAATGGGCATTTTCGCTCGGCTCGTGCAAGCTTTCGCCACAATTTATCTTTATCACGCTGATGTACGAGGTTTTTAGCGTAATTTTATACGGGATTCCCTCGGCGGTGTAGACAAGTAAAATTGTAAATTACACACGGAATATTTAATGTGATTTTCTGTGATATGAATTTGGTAGCTACTAAAAATTTTTTTTTTTAAGATGAGGATGTAGAATGCATGGTTAGTTCGATGAACCAAACTTCCCTCATTTTTTTAATACTCTGTAAATTAACTTATCAATATGAATAAAGAAATAAAACTCATAGTAATTGTTTCTTCTTCATGTGTTATTTTTACCATCCATTACATTTTCGGACTTTACGCGATTTCGGCTCAATACTATCGTGTCTATTTTTCGTTTATTTATTTTGAGGACAACTTACAAGACTTAGGAAAGCATCTAAACAAATTTTAGTAGCTCTGGCAATAGTGCTGTTTTATTTACAAGCTGACACGGCATGCATTACTGTTTACAATATTTAAACATTTTTATTGAAACATACATTGGATAGGTATATACTTACTACAGATATTAAGGATTAACATTATAGGTACATATTATATTTAAAGTATGTTGAAAAAATATTACTTATTTAAAATATTTTTTTAAAGTATAGGCTTTTGTGAAATAACTGCGTAATTAGTCATATTGAGTACTACTGTCCACTGATAACGGTACCAAATGCATTTATTATAATCAAATGATAGTTATCATTTGAAATTGCAATTATCAGGACGAAAATTAAAGCAAAATATTTAAATTTCATAATAATATAATATAAAAAAGCTACAAAGAACACCCGTCGAATAAAATCGCAAATGCCGCAACGTCGCTTTTTACATTATGAATAATATATTACATTAAAACCTTTCAGTTACTCGTCACACTAATATCATTGGATTAATTCTGAATAATTAAGTGGATTTTCAACAAACAAAATGTTTATAGGCTTGGTGACGGCTTATAAAATTGTTGGTGAATCGGAATTTTAATGTTTATGAATATGTATTTTGAAACCATAATGAAATGGGGCTGTTGAGGTAGCAATTTTCTTTTTAGTGTTCTTTGTGCGAGATAATGTTTCAAAGAGATCTAGCGTTGTGCTAACTTTGAGAAATCATTAGTAAATCTTTAAATTTTCTAATTGTTTTTTTACTAGCCCAACATAATCAAATTATGTTATTAATAGCAAACAACAAAACACTTCGCTGCCGGTTTCCGATAAACGAAAAACTATTTCACTGGGAAATATATTAAGTGACAATAATTTTGTTCGCACTTATGTTAATGTTTTACAGGTTTATCCGTTCGTTGTCGAGAACTCATAGTACAAGATCCGATTAGTAGGTAAGTATTGTATAGTATAGCATGGTGTGTATAGGTGATGACTATTATTATATTACCAATAAAACCTGGGTCAACACAGTCCAACAATGATGAATACAGCATTACTTCAAACAGAATTAAACATAGATTTTACTTAATTAGATACTTAAAACAAAACATAATTCATGAACCATTTTGTAATTATAATTGAACATAAATTTAAAGTCCTAAAACGGAATTAAATTGCTGGTATTTTATTATCGTTTCTGAAGATAAGAAGATCGTCCCACCTTGCTGTAATGGCTTTTATACTGTGTCCTTAAATTGTTTTATGGCTATGTGATTCCCTTGATAGAAACTCGCAATTTTTTTTATACTACTATGGCAAGCAGGTATATGTATGTACTATGGACTCCTGCAACACATCACAAGCGCGTTGCCAACCCTATTAAAACCAATACACTCCTCTCTTGACGGACTTACTGAGGACTTATTTGTGCCATCAACCAGCAGTCTTGAGCTTAGTAATATTATTTATGTCCATTAAAT
Organism: Schrankia costaestrigalis; assembly: GCA_905475405.1. NCBI lineage: Eukaryota > Metazoa > Arthropoda > Insecta > Lepidoptera > Erebidae > Schrankia > Schrankia costaestrigalis. The sequence goes on along the minus strand of FR997843.1, from coordinate 6,397,635 downwards.
TGATGTTTCTAAAATCTACTGGGAACTTATGCACAATTAAAAAGGAATACAAAGGACTCTATGTTACTTAATCACCTTGGTTGTCTAATTACAGAATCATACTATACAGTTTTAAACGAAAATGTGTCTTATTGCAAGACATTAACGTCCACAAGGACCTAAGGATATGTATTACCGTACAGTTAAGCTAGTGACGAGTATTTTATTTTCAACTGGACACAGAGGCAATAGGAATTTGGTTTCAAGTTTGTGTAACAGTTACTGTTAGTAGCGTAACATTTTCAATCCACTACTAGTTGAGCATGTATTTTGTTAACTAAAAAAAGTAGTTACACTGTTAGAATGTTGTTTATTTCACAATTTCTTGAAATTGACATAGATGTTGATATATTTAGTTCAAAAAGCTATTCAACGCTTACAAAATTCATTCAATCGATTAAAGCTTATACGCAGCAGGCATTACGCCAAAACTGTGTCAACTGATCATACAGGTTTAACCATTCACTCAATAATTACAAGACCATTATTGGCAGTGGCAATTAGGTACTTGGTCCACTAACATTATCAATCACTTAGGATATGGAAACTCACTATTAGCTTTAGTATTAAATAGAGAAAGCAATTTCCAGGAAATATACAGTTTAAGAATACAGTGTGTTACCACCCCATCTAATACAATTGGTGTCGTAAAAACCGACTAAGGGACTATCCGTGAATATTAACTTTACGTAATAAAAAGAAGGAAAACTTGAAATTAAACCCTATACCAATCCGTTTGGCCAGCGTGGTATTAGTAGGCCAAGTATTCATCCGTCACTGGAAGAGGCCTGTCCCTGCAGTGGGACATTAATGGGCTGTTATGATGACTAAATAGAGAAAACAATTTCCAGGAGATATAGAGTTCAAGTAAATTCCTTATTTTAAGAGACTCCTACTAAAATCAAAAATCAATGTTAACCATTTTCATAGGGGGATACTTTCCTGTTAAAGATTTATTGAAAGAATCTATCGAGCTCTATTTAATACAGACTGTATAGCTTAAAAATAAAGAGTACAGTAAGGACAGAGTAGAACACATGATAGCTTAGTTGGGGACTTGAAAAGCAACTTTCAGTAATCCAAATTTTGCATCTTTACTAAGGTTCTTGGTCATTATAATCATCATATCATAACAGCCTATCAATGTCCCACTGCAGGGACGGGCGTCCTCCCGTGACGGAGGGATATTTGATCTACTAATACCACGCTGGCCAGAAGTATTGGTACAGGTTCTTGGTCATGCATTTAAATAAAAGACTCCTAAAACAGACAGCAACAAGTAAGTAAAAAAATCAATTAATTTATTAATTTAATTACTTAAATATTAAATAATTCTACCTAACATTAATCAATTAAAGTTTATTTATATTACAATCCAAGACGTGTTTGTATTACAATTCTAATTATGACTAATTATGTGTTAACACAAGTAAATGTAATGTTATGTCAAGCTCGTATTTTGTCATTGGGTTAACACGTGCCTTAGTTACAAACGTAATCATATGAAACTGAAAATTGTATAGAATTGTAATGCATTGTTTGTTTTACAAGATTATTTATAGATTTAATATTAGTAGTAACGGCCTCTTGTACAAAAACTTACCACTTGGGGAAACACATTTTATTAAAATATATTTTAAAAATAGAACCAGAAAGTCCTAATTAACAATTAATCAAAAATCTAAATTAATTAATGAGTTATTACTTACATATAACATTAATCAATTAAAGTTTATTTATAAATCATTCCAAGACGTGTTTGTGTTACAATTCAAACATAGAACTAATTACGTGTTAAGGTTAACACAAGTAAATAGAATGTTATGTCACGATCGTATTTTGTCATTGGGTTTACACGTGCCGTAGTTACGAGCGTGATTATATGAAATTGAAAACTGTGTAGAATTTTAATTAATTACTTGTTTTATAAAATATTTATGGATTTAATATTATTATTAACGGCCTCTTGTACAAAAACTTACCACTTGGTGAAACACATTTTAATTAAATATATTTCAAAAATACCTAAGAATGATTATAATCCAAGACGTATTTATGTTAGAATTCAAACATAGAACTAATTATGTGTTAACACAAGTAAATGGAATATTATGTCACGCTCGTATTTTGTCGTTGGGTTAACACGTGCCTTAGTTACAAACGTAATCATAATCAAACTGAAAACTGTGTAGAATTTTAATACTTACATTGTTTGTTTTAAGAGATTTTTTAGATTTACTATAATTGTTTACGAATTTTGTTGCTATTTTTTTGTTGAAAATAAATGTGGGATAGAGTAAGAATTAATGGCAATACTATATTCATATCCTTAGGATATCGGAAAAATCAAACGAGATTATTAATATATAAATAAAGAGTAAAATCACACGAAATCTCATGTCAAATGCTGTATTTGTAGAGTTGGTTTTATGTAAAGTTTGTAGATATAGTTCACACATTCTACAGATTGCAGGATAGCAATTGGATACGTTGTGAAGGTAAACTTAAATATTCTACCTCCGTCACTACGCGGAGGCATTTATGAAATAAACTTGAACGTAATATTAAAAATAATACTATTATCTTAAAAAAATATTTCATTTTTTTAAATATGCATTTAAATTCATAAAACAGCTCAAAATTGAATGACGCCATAATTTTTTTTATTCGCTACAATCTAAACAGAAAATTTTAACGAAATCAGTTTACCGAAATGCGGGGCATTTTGATCTCTTACTCTGATTGCTTTTAATTGAAAAACTTCGCCAAGGGTCCTCCACTTTGTGAAGGGGACTTCCAACGACGGAACTAACCGCTCACTGAGACAGACAAAATTTTAATAAACTTTCATTCCTTTGAATAAAGCAAAAAAGTTAACTTTAGGAACGTATAGTTAAATAATGTTTTTAGGAAAAAATATATCATAACAGCCTATTGATGTCCCACTGCAGGGACGGGCCTCCTCCTGTGACGGAGGGATACTTAGCCTACTACCTAATATCACGCTGGCTAGACGGATTAGTATAGGGTATAATTTCAAGTTTTGATTCTTTTTACTTCGTAAAGATGATATTTACGGTTATTCCCTTAGTCGGTTTTTACGACACCATGGGGTGGTGACATATATTGTTTTCTTACTCCGTCACCACACCGTTAGTTTGTAATAATACAAAAGACCAGAATAATAGAAAACGTCTTAACTGTGTCCATGACGATGACTCTAAGCACTCTCCTACTCTGACAATGTCAACATAGATCTAGTCTAAATTATGCATCGCACTATGAAAGGCATATAAACTCGAAGATGGTACTTGCCATATTGCTAGTCGGCTTCACCGCTATATGAAGTTCATTGTTAGCCTGCCACGTGTATTAAGTTTGAAGCATTTCTCAAACATATACAGTCTAAGCTTACGGACAAGGATTGAGAGTGCATATAATACAAGACATGTTTCTAAAGAGAAGGAATATTGTTGGAAATTATTTGTGGCTACCTAGTTATTTTTGTAAGTAGGATAGTAATAAAATGTCTGCCAAACAAAAACTTCACTAATAGTAATTAAAAAACTTTTCTTCATTCATCATAACAATCCATTAATGTCCCACTGCAGGGACGGGGCTCCTCCTGTGACGGAGGGATACTTGGCCTACTAATAGACGAATTGTATACTGTAATGTTTTCCTTCTTATCATTTCGTAAAGATAATATTCACGGATAGTCCCTTAGTCGGTTTTTACGACACCCATGGTATGAGATGGGGTGGTGACACACTGTATTCTTACTCCGTCACTACACCGTTAGTTTATAATAATACAAAAGACCAGAATAATAGAAAACGTCTTAACTGTGTCCATGGCGATGATTCTAAGCACTCTCCTACTCTGACAATGTCTACGTAGATCTAGTCTAAATGATGCACCACACTATGAAAGGCATATAAACTCGAAGATGGTACTTGACATATGCTAGTCGGCTACACCGCTATATGAAGTTCATTGTTAGCCTGCCACGTGTATTAAGTTTGAAGCATTTCTCAAACATATACAGTCTAAGCTTACGGACAAGGATTGAGAGTGCATATAATACAAGACATGTTTCTAACAAGAAGGAATATTGTTGGAAATTATTTGTGGCTACCTAGTTATTTTTGTAAGTAGGATAGTAATAAAATGTCTGCCAAACAAAAACTTCACTATACCCTTTCCACTATATTTAACGACATTTGACAGGTTGACGTTAGTGACGTTCAGCAGTATCTCGAATGTAATGCCATTCGATTGTAAGCGATTTCGCGATTTTTCGGTTTTTCAAATTACTTTATTTTACACATTTGGATCCTTACATCAACTTACATTATCATTTTATTACTGTTTATTTCTTCATCTATGTTAAGAGAATTAGCCTATAGCTTAAAATGATAAAATTATAGTTAGCTTAGGTATTATTTAAAATACATAATTTATCGTCCCACATTCGTGGGTTATAGCTAATCTAAAATATCATATTACATTTTATAAACGTATTATGAAGAGTTCAGGTTTATTCATAGCATTTATTTCTACCGATTATTTGTAATTTGTTTCATAATGGTGGTAATCGTTATGAGTGTCCATCACTAAGTAACCATGGTAACTGAAAAAAACATGGGTACGTCCATGAAATACAATATTATTTGTTTGAAAAATAAGCAGAAGTATTACGAAACTTCATGGACGTGAACTGTCAAAAAGCTAAACTTACGCTGGAAAGGGTATAACAGTAATTAAAAAACTTTTCTTCATTCATCATAACAATCCATTAATGTCCCACTGCAGGGACGGGGCTCCTCCTGTGACGGAGGGATACTTGGCCTACTAATACCACGCTGGCCAGACGAATTGGTATAGGGTTTTATTTCAAGTTTTCCTTCTTTTCATTTCGTAAAGATAGTATTCACGGATAGTCCCTTACTCGGTTCCTACGAAACCCATGGGATGAGATGGGGTGGTGACATATTGTATTCTTACTTCATCACTACACGGAGATATCTTCATTAATAAAGATTAATGATTAAAATAAGTAAAATCAGAAAAATAATAAAAAAATAAACAGTAGAAAATTAGTATCACATAGCCATTGAGGTAATATGTACTAATATTACCTCAATGCACATAGCTGTGTTTCTGACGACGATTGTCAATACGCATAAGCTCCTTCTCTAACAGTGTATAGTAATAGCCTAGACATAGGCTGAATGATGCACCACTCTATGCATGCCATATCAACTCGAAGATGGTACTTGACATATTGCAACTAGGCTTCACTACTATATGAAGTTTATTGTTAGCCGGCTAAGGGTTAGGCTTGAAGCATTTCTCAAACATTTACTCGTAGTCTAAGCTAACGGAGTGCATATAATACAAGACGTGTTTCTAACAAGAAGGAATAATCATAACAGCCCATTAATGTCACACTGCAGGGACGGGCCTCCTCCCGTGACGGAGAGATACTTGGCCTACTAACACCACGCTGGCCAGACGGATTGGTATAGGGTTTAATTTCAAGTTTGCCTTCTTTTTATTTAGTAAAGATAGTATTCACGGATAGTCCCTTAATCGATTTCTACGACACCCATGGGATGAGATGGGGTGGTGATACATTGTATTCTTACTCCGTCACCACACGGCTGTGTTTCTAACAAGAAGGAATATGGTAATAGATTTGTGGCAAATTATGTTTTGAAGTACTGATCTGCCAATAAGCAAAAACGTTATGCTTAAGTAAAAAGCTTTTGTTCATTAATCAAGATTAATGATTGAAATAAGTAAAATCCGTCACAATTTAAATGGTGACTTTAATTACTTGAAGTAATTTAACGATTGCTTTTACCCGATATTTTAGTTTAAGTAGGCTTAATTTAAAGAATCGGGTTTGAGCAACCCTTAACTACTATTTCGGGCCTAAATGAATCTTTCTATTTACTATTGTCCAAAAAGTTAAATAAGAAAAACAAAGTAAGTTTACACTTTTTTTAAGATATCTTACTTAGCCGTCATATAATTAAACACTTTTTTCTAAAATCCCACATTAGCAATCAAAAGCACAATTTTTAACAATTATAGAATCAAAAGCAGCTATTTCCCATTCTTACGTAAAATAAATTAATTATAGAGCCATCTAGTGAACTTTTTATTACATCTCGTCATTTTAGTATTGCATAAAACAAATACAGCTACGATCTTAAAAATTACGTTTAAAAATTGGGTTTGGGATCAAATACAGCTATATAACGTGTGCTACGTTAAGTATAGAAAAATATTTTATTTTATAACTGAACATTTTACATGGAGGCGCTTATCTGCCTTTAATTCTATAAGCCTATTTATTTACATATTTATCATAACACCCAATGAGAATAAAAACAAGAAACTTTAACCAAGTTTTTCGAATCTAACAAAAAAAGGTTTTTGGTAGATTGATCTAAGACGATTAAAAAAGTGCTCAAACCAGATTACTTATACAGCACCACATCAATAGAGAAATGTGGCCGTGTTACCACCTAGTAAAAGAATAACAAACTATAAATCTACTATAGATAACAGTATTTTCTAAGAATATGTGATTTTCTTTTTTCACCTTTTCCTAAGACGATTGAAGTTTACCATAATACTGAAACATAATATAAAGGTGTATTCAGACATCGAGCGGCAACAGCGCGGCAGCAAAAGTTAGCGTGGCAAGAATATGTTTTGCCGTGTTCTAGTAAGAGCGAAGACAAAAGTTTGTGCGATAATTTAGCGCGGCATAAACAAACCGTACGCCCTTTGTTTCTAAAAAAACAAAAAATTCTATTTTGTTGGTATCAGAGCTTAAATGTAAACATATTTCTTTAATGTTCATGTTATTCTATATATGATAATATATTAATGAGAAAAAGTTGGATGGAACCTCTTTATTAGCTTTCAATTTATTTTTAACAAATTCGGTAAAGCATTACAAAAACCCTGTACCAATCTGTTTGGCCAGCGTAATATTAGTAGGCCAAGTATCCCTCCGTCACGGGAGCATGCCCGTCCCTGCAGTGGGTTATTAAAGGGCTGTTATGAAAATAAACCTATTAACGAATTATTCCAAAGAAAAGGCCGCGCGCGACATTCATTTAACCGCACGTCCGTGCGCTACTTTCGCTTACGAATACCGTAACACGTTTAAACATACCTTAACACACCTTTAACCTTAAAGTTGTTATTTGATCCTCAAGATATTTACATACTACCTGAAGTTTTAATGCCATACCCTAAAAGCGAAGTGGGTAAACTTTAAATTGAAAATTTATAGTCCGATATTTGGTTTGTTTACGTATTACAGCTAGTTTTACAATTTTGCAACGTATTGCCTGAAGATGAATGTTTGGAGTCTATTTAGATTGGATAAGTTGTGGTGGAATAGGAATTTAGCTTAGATTATAATGTTTAGTAACAATCTAAATTCACATGTACTAACATGTGGATTTAGATTGTTGTGACCAGTTTTATATATGTTGGTGATATCAACTTCAGTTTTAATTGAGATGAACGGTTGGTTTAACAACTTATTTCCAAAATAAAACTAATTGTAAGTTCTTAAATCTGTTCTTAAATTTGATGACCTAGATGGTGTAGTGGTTATATTACATGACTGCTACGCAGAGGTCTCGGGTTCGATTCTCGCTCAATGCAAATCTTTGTGTGCGTGAACATGATTGTGTGCATTGGTCTGGGTGTTTCTATGTATAATATGTATGTGTTTACAAAACTAAGTATTTATCATAAGTATGGTTATCCGTTTTGTAGTACCCATAGAACAAGCTCCGCTTAGTTTGGGACTAGATGGCGTTGTGTGAATGTTTGAAAAAAAAAACCAACTCTTATTTATCTAATTAATTAAAAACGATGTACAATTATTTATTTAGCATCCCAAGAACAAGCAATGTTTTGTTTGAAATTAGATGCCAGAATTTATGAGGAATATTATCACTACTCTATTAAGCATTAGTTATTCATTGGAGTAATTAAAATCACTACATATTTGAAAAGTAATCACTTAACCTCTATATAATACATCTAACAGAAGGCATACTCAACATAAAATTCGTAATGTAATGTAAAAATAATATAATAATACAATATTTTTAATGTACATAATGATATAATTAATCTATATTTTTGTATCTCTTTGTCAATAATTTAAATAATATCACCGGGAATTGTTCATGCGGGGTTAGCCAATAAGTGTACAAGTAAATGTATACTGTATGTAAATGAATAAATTACAGTATGTAACTGTGTGAAACAATTGTTGGTTGACCTATGTAATAAAAATAAATAAATAAGCCAACTTTCATATTTATGATCCATTGAGCAGAACCCTTTCATTAGAACATTAAAAGGCGACTTAAAACTCCATGTGATGAAATCTACTTCTAAACGCAATATATTCTCATTCGCTCATAACATGCAGCTTAAGATATTTCTCACGCGTGTCTCTATACCCTGCGTTATGTAGTACATACGTTATATAGAAGCAAGGAGGTTGAGCTTATACTCTGATATTAAATGTGTATTACGAACGACTGTTAAAATGGCATATGATACATTCCCGCATCTACTTGCAGTAGAAATTTAAAAGGCGACTAAAAACTCCATGTGATGAAATTCAAACCAAAGTAAAAACTTTTATCTCTAGTCTAAATTACCTACAGATTGAACAAATGCTCAAAATTATATCATAACACACACACACACATACACACACACACACACACACACACAAACACACACATAATCTACATTAATAAGTATTTAATATTTAAGGGTGTTATTTAATTGTAATTTTGTGTTTTTAATTAACCTAATGTCCTTAAACTTATCAGTCTGATAGCCTCGATACAGGCTATACCTAGTGTGGCTATCACTGAAATATGTAAATAGATTTAAGTGGACTGCAAATAAATTTTATCTTTATCTTATCTTTAAATCTACTTCTAAACGCGATATATTCTCATTCACTCATAATATGCAGCTTAATATATCTCTTACGCGTGTCTATACCCTGCGTTATGTACATACATTGTATAGAAGCAAAAAGGCTGAGCTTATACTCTAATATTAAATGTGTATTACGACTTTTCCTTATGTTATGAGATTTTATATTTTATAGAGCTGTTCTTTTGGTATGAGTGGTAATGTCTAATGGGGAAAGCTTACCTCCAGTGAGCTAAGCTTTCCCTACTTAGACATAACCACGCAGGCTTGGTACGAAGAAAGAAAGAAAGAGTTTTTTTTAATCGACACTATACATTAGGTACACACAAAAGCAATTAAAAATACAGACAAGAATTATTAAAAAAAGACACAATAATAAACTATAATTACTTAAAAAACCACAATAGTAAAAACAAGAGCCAGAGGCGCCTCGCAACACTGGTTTTCAGCAGTGCCCGTAGCAGTCTTTATTCGTTTTTTTGCCTTCTTATCATCTTACCAACCCTTTGTCCAACTGCGAAGAGGGAGTGTTTGTAGGGGCGAAGATCATATTCTATATTCAAATTCGAAATTCTAATAAATTCTTCCATTCCAACATTCTAAATTTCAACGAACTTAATAAAATTTCAAATAAACGAACCTTCCTCATATTACATTTACCTGATACAAGTAACAAGACACGATATTCGAATTACGAAAAGTAAATGGCCAGCATTTTGTTGCTACAGATTTAAATTAAAAAAAAATTTTCGAGCAAAATTAATTTCAAGTCAAGCACGAAATTTTGTTCCCAGTATTTGGTCATAAAATCTCTGTAAGGCAAGTAACATTTACTTATGTTCAAAAGGAATTTACTATTAAGGTGAAACTTATTACGTATGCCGTATCAAAGAGGGTAGAAGACAAAATTTTGTACTTACACAAAATTATGTTTAAGTCAACTTGAAATTTTAGGGTTCCATTTTGCGAACTAAATGAATAGGTAATATCATTAATTATTCAGTCTTTGTTGTCGATATGAGCTCATAAATTTTGGTTAGAACACTGTGTCGGTTTCGTCATTTTCTGGATGCAAACTTAGTTCACTGTACAGCGATGGTTATTAATTATAGCTAAAAAAAACTTAATAATATTATTATTACTTCATAACTTCGTATAACGGGGAATTAAGTCATCGAGCTGAGGAAATGGTATCCTAACAATGTCCTCACTGACTGTTAAGTATAAAAGACAACATGTTTTAATTTAAACTAATATTATAAAGAGGTAAAGTTTGTGGGTTTGTGTGTTTGTGACGTTGTAGGAGGTAATCTCTGGATCTACTAAACCGATTTTAAAATTCTTTCTGTGTTTGATAGTCCATTTATCGGAGAGTATCATAGGCTATATAGTATCACGCTATGCCTAATAGGAGTAAAGCAGTAATTAAATATGTTTATAAAAGGGACGCTTAAAAACGTTTATTTTGCTTCTGCTGCTTAAACGTCTGGACATATACTGAAATGATGTATTAGAGAATTGTACTTTAAAAAAAGCTTTACAATTAAGTCAACGATAGCATAATTATATCTATCTAATAAGGTTGACTCACTACGACCTTTTTTATAATATGTAATCAAAGGAGACGGTTTTTTTTGTTCGGCGAATAGGCCCAGTCACAAATTGTGCGAGTTTAGGAATGAAATGCATACCGTTTATTCCTTATAATCTCTAGATAGACAGTCTGCATATATCAAACTCCCTCAAGAGGGAATACTCTGAAATAGGACAATCAAAACATGACTCTAGTGATAACCTAAAATCTCACAACAGCGATTGTCTAATGAATATACACTAAGAAGGCAACCAAGACCTCTCGAAATAACGCAGTTTTCACTGGCTATTGCTTGTAGATCTAAAATAATAAGGTATTTCAAGAGAAACAATACACTATTATATGACACAAGAAATATTTATTACTGTTCACAATTATAATTCACACAGTCATCTCTTAAAGCAGTATTTCATCTTAAATAGACGCACGTGGCTCAAGCTCACCTAAATGCAGAGCCCAAGATAAAAACCACACTTTACACATCACAATGCACAGCAGCTAACAGTGACTGTGCCTGTGCTCAATAAGCAATAACAACAGTATCCAGCAAAAGCAGGTTTAGTGTGTATTATGCACTCTATCTAAAGATGCCATTTTTATAAAATATAAAAGTACAAATAAATCATGCATTTATCTAATAAAATCTGAAATAATAACAACGTTGTCATGACAGTGTCAAACTGATTGAAACTGTACTACAGAGTATCTGCTTATTGGCTGTTATTTACGTTTCGTTCTACGATTATTTTTAAAGTACGTTACTTGATAATTTGTATTAACCCATTAAAGGTCAAACAAAAACTACTGGTTTATTTTTGGGTTTTACTTTATTATTAGTTTAATTAGAAGGTATACAAACATATAAAATCAAGAAAAAAAAATATGAAGCAAAAATCAGGGTTTTACAGGGGTGTACTCAAACGAGTACACTGACCTCTTAAAGGTGAAATTTTTCATAGCATGACTTTTTCATGCAAATTGTTTTACAGCACTTCTTACTACTATGTGACTCTGGAATTGCATACTGCACATCTTAGCTGCTTTTCGAATTTCTTAGGGAAATGTCCCACTCCATCTTGAGCCATTCCTGGTACTATGGATGTAGTAGTGTGGCTCTTTATTTGGGATCCCTGGCGTAAATACGTTCGAGGGTCGAAACAAAAGTTGATCCATTTGGTTTTCATTGCACAATAAATGCAAACGACATGCATTTGCCATTGTCATATCTATCATGTGAATAGCACCCACCACCACTTCTTGCCATTCTGTACAATGTACAATATAGATTGGTCTAGTTCATCGACTCTTCCCATGCACCTAATGTACGTTTGGAAAAAGTTGTCTACATTTGTTTTTTTGCGCTTTACTGGTCGCCATCGCTTTACAGTGCCAGTTGGTTCTATTGTAGCCATCATACAAACACTATAATCTTTCCACCCTACCATCAGCAACTTATTACTTTTGTCAAAACTGTAGCTATAAGCAGCTCTGTCCTTTTCCTTCATATCTTTCGTGCTTACAATGGGGGGACTTCTTCGTTCGATTTTCTCTCAGAGTTCCTGTCGCATGATATCCAAGCTCTCGCAGATCTATAAAAAGACTATGACTTGTGAAAAAATTGTCAAAGAAAACGGTGAGATCGACTGGTTTCGTGTTTAAAGTTTTTAGAAGTGTCTTTACCTCTTTAGTTCCCAAAGGTTTATCTGAGGAATTAGTTGATTTGCCACAGTAAAAGTCAAACGTATAGCAATAACCTGTTAAACCGACTGCCACCCAGTTTTATCATCATCAGGTCCTTCTTCGTCATTTATTACACTGGGTTCTAGTGGAATTATTGATAAATCGTACTGCGTTTTATCATCACTCTCTTCTAAAATTGCTGGGATGGATTCTTCAAGGGCATTAAAATGATTAGCAGCTCTAAGCTGATCACGACTTATTATAGAAAAACTGAAAGAAAATAAAATAAATAAATACTGAAGTAGTACTTCTATAACATGGATAAGGTCAGTGTACTCAACTGAGTACAGTGACGTAAATATTGAAATAAATGATTAGCTAATAACAATAGGTAAAGTATTTAGTACTCATAGAGATAATTAGTATGTATATACTTACAATTAAAAGCTAAACACGAAAAAATAAATCTAAATTTAATAAAAATAACGATGTAAAAACTTACTTGTAGCGATTTTTTCAACACGTAACTTTGACAACTCAAAATACTAATTTTTTCTTATGTAACCTCAATGGTTTTTTTACTCATAAGGAATCACTTACTATCTTTGTAAAACGTATAGACTACATTAGAAATATTATTTCCCTAAATAGAAAAAAAATAAAGTATAATATCTGTACTCAATTGAGTACGGTGACCTTTAATGGGTTAAGGGGAAACAATTCAATCGCAATTCCATACAAACAAAGAAAGTTAATTCCTCCTTCATTAGATAATAAATACTCAAAACTATAGATGATATCGTTTTGCCTCGTTATTATCTAGTCTTATTGATTAATAAAACAGTAAAAAAATATTCATTTACAAGTTATGAGGCTTCAAAGTTCATAATTCTATGCACATTTTATGACAACTTTTAGCGTAATAAAATAGGATTAAACGTTTATAAAGGTAAATATATTTTGGGACTAGGAATAGATTATTTATTCGAAAATTCAAATAATTTTATATTCACTAGATACATTCTAAAGTTTGTACGCAATTACCTTTTTCCCAAAACCATTTTAGGAAATTTTACCGTGCTCGTTTCCGCCATCGACATCTTGCATCTCGCCTCCACTTTCTGCACCCCACGGGTCGGCGGAGAGGAGGTACGACAGCAAGCCGACCGTCGTCGAATGTTACCGAATATTTTTTTTTAAACTTCAATAAACTTTAATTTATGTCATTTATGACAATTACGTATCGCTTGCCAGTAAGAAGTTTCGTAATTTCTTTTATCAAAGAGATCCAATTATTATCAGATGCATAACCAGTTAAATAAAATACCTACATCAGTGACATTCTTGACTAAAATCAACTGTCAAAATTCACCTATTATTACAATAGTCAATAGAGCATAGCTAAGGCTGTCACATTGCACAAACTGTATTTTTTTTTGTAATTCATTTTGTATTTTTTTTTTTAATATTTACGTGACTCACCCCCGCCCCGGTATCTGAATGACTGATCAAGTATCATTTCTTGTCAACTATCATTTCCAGATTTTATGATTATTATTTATTTTTAATAAAAATAATCAAGAGTTAGAACTGGTCAGATCCTGGAGACCACCGAGAGTCGAGGGAACACCTCAACGGCATATAGCAGCTACCTTGTGTTTGGGATTATTTTAATTGTATTGATGAAAACTTTACACAACTTTACACAAACATTATCTGATGATGAAGACGACTGAGGGTCGAGGAAACTTTTCAACGGTATATAGCAGCTACCTTGTGTTTGGGCTTATTTTATTCGTATTAATGAAAACTTTACACAAACATGATCTTATGATGAAGACAACTGCAGAAATTTATTTAATACTAATCTTAGAAATTGTAATCAGCATGGTTTTTAACCGACTCCTGTTGAAGTCGGTTTTTTAATTAGAAAATTATATGATTTATCTTTTTTTTTTTTAAATCCAGCTAAAATTAACTTCATGTACTGTATGTGAAGTAAGATATTATTGTGTACTGTATGGAACCCCTATTAACGATGCACGGTCTAAAAAACTGCCTCAAGAATAAACAGTTTAACATTAAAAAAAAAAAAAAATTATAATGTTTTACGGTGTCATACCTACACCACTTACAAGATAAATTGATGTCTCGCTTGGTGTGTCTTCCGCAACAAAACTTACCATAAAATATTTTTTAAAAACCCATTTTAGTTATCTTTATTTACTCCTGATTTATTACTTTTTAGGTAACTACCTACAGCTAGTATTAGTGTCAACCCTAACAATCAAGAAGAACAATATTTATATTTTGAACGACATTTTGATTTGTAATAAATACAATCGAGCGCGTGTGCGTGTGCATGTTTCTTACTGCTTTTCTATGAGTTGTTCTCTTTCTCACGCGACGTTTGGTGAAACAACAATGTTTTAGGCTTCGCCGACAGCTGAGTTGGTTTTGACAGAATGAGCCTTCTTAACCATTAAAATAAACCTAAGAACGTTTCAAAACAAGCATTTTAGGTGTAATCCTTTTTAATTAATATTTCATTATTCCCTCATCGATTAAGTATAATTTGTGTTCGGTTAACTATATTAAGATAATAACTATTTTTGTGAGTAATATGAATAATAAACATTACTGTTTAGGGTGGTGCGAAAAAAAACCGTCTCCTTTGATTTAAAGAAATGCATTGTTTATAAAGGTATTTTGTGTATATGGTATGGACCCTTATTAAAATAAATAAGTTTATCATTAAATTTATTTAATTTTAAACAAAATTGACCTTTACAGCGAAGAGATCCGATTATTAGTTTGAAAGATATCTCAGTTTTAAAATAATGCGCGAATAACGTAAAATATCTGTCTAACGCGATGTTAGTAGGTATCCGCTCGCTTGCTTACGATTTTAATCTTAAATACCTGTACTATAAATTAATTCTACCTCAAAAAGATCGCTTCATTATCATCATCATCATAACAGCCCATTAATGTCCCACTGCAGGGGCGGGCCTCCTCCAGTGACGGAGGGATACTTGGCCTACTAATACCACGCTGGCCTAACGGATTGGTATAGGGTTTAATTTCAAGTTTTTCTTCTTTTTATTACGTAAAGATAATATTCACGGATAGTCTTTTCAAAATTCTTTTTGTATTAAATAGACAATTTATCTGGGAGTACCATAGGCTATATAGTATCACGCTATGACTAATAAGAGAGGAGCAGTAATGAAATATGTTTAAAAAGGGAAGCGTTTTTTCGCCGCCCAACGAAGTGCACGGGTCAGCTTGTTAATTAATAATGAGCAACAAGAAAATATTGTTTGTTTAACATAATAATTACCAACCGCTTAATTATTAGCCAGAAAGAACCACCGTTAACAAAAATGAGCGTCACATTATATTTACCACACGAGCATTACCAGCTTTTGAAAATCATTTACAACAACATTTGACGACTTCTGTGACGCAGTCGATATATACATGGCTGCTACGCAGAGGTTTCGGGTTCGATTCCCGCTCAATGCAAATCTTTGTGTGCATGAACATGATTGTTTGCATTGGTCTGAGTGTTTTGTATGTATAATATGTATGTATTTCCAAAAAATAAAGTATTTAAGTATATTTATCCGTTGTCTAGTACCCATAGTACAAGCTTTGCTTAGTTTGGGACTAGGTGGCGATGTGTGAATGTGTGAGGAATATAAAAAAAACAACGCGAGAACAATAACAAAAATCCGTTATATTAACATAAAAAAAACTAAGTCACTATGTTTTGTTTCCCACAAAATGTTTCGAAATTAATTCCATATTCGCATAATCTTATAAGTGTTTACTTGGGTCGGACACAATATCCCTTTGGCTTTATATTCTAGGCAAAAAGTGAGGTTTAGTAGAGCAAGCAAGGGTTAGTAAACAGACAAGGAAATGGGAAATAATAATCCGTACAAAATATGCCATGCTGAGCTTTTTGCATGGAGACAAAACATACTAATAACTATAAGAAAAAAATCTTTATGTTATGACAAAGACCATTCCTTCTTTTTATCTTATTTAATTTTTAAAGCATACATCATAAAGATTTAGTGGGCTAAAATCATACTTTTAATAACGACTTTTAATTTAACTCCCTCGATGCCGTGTATGCGGGTGCCGTGCAAACGGGTTCAACATCGACAATTTTTTTTTGACCTAATGTTTTTAAAAATTCCCTAGACAAAGGCTCAATCTCAAATGCAAGAGCTGTCTTTGAAAAAAAATGTTTAAGTTATCTGATATTTCTAGTTAAAGACGTTGGATTTATGAATCTGCTTGAATATCCGAAATGACATTGATACCTTCTTACCTTGATGCTAAAAGATATATGGTACGCATAGACAAATATACGGTGAGTAAAAAGCTACCGTTTCTCTTATAAGCCTTGACAGCTACACATTACCGATCGAGTCAACATTCTGTTTAGGTTTTGTTCACCGTTGTACAGTACCCGGCCGTTTATATTACACATCGACTTATGTAACGAGACATTCGGTCAATTTCGGCTTCGTAGAGCATCATCTCTGTCGCACGAAATACAACGTGATACTTGGCGTTTCTTTTCTCGCTTACATATTATGAAACTTTACCATTTATATTATAAATTCTGACTCAGTCACAACACGGACAGCTAGTCCTGAATAAAATAGGCAACTAAGTACCATAGTAACACTAAATGACATAGTGTATTTTCGCAATCCGACCGTTTCTGTCACCAACGTGCCAATTACACTTTAATTCATGTACTAAAACTGTTCAATTATTTGTGGTAAAGGCGTGAAAATGTCTTTTGCAGAAGAGAAATACGTGTCGATATTAAATGTTAATGCAAATTAGGCAAAAGCCGCAGTACTGAGACATAGTACAAATATAGACAGTATTTCGACTTCATAGAAACGGACGAAGCGCGAGTTATACCTACACGCTCACGATAGCGATGGCTTTGCGGAGTGAACAGTCGCGACTATGCCGCAGTAACGAGCGGGAAAGTAGGTAAATGTAATTAAAAAGCTGGAGGTGGGCAGCCTTATCGCAAGTTTACGTACCACGCAGCCATAAATGCTAGGCATTTATAATAAATATTCAACCGAGATAGACTACTGGTTGTACTGTGGCCGAGTCCTCTCTCTATCTTGCGTTGGCGTCGTGTCGTATAATATTATGTCTTAAGTTAAATTATAATGTCGCAATTAAAAATTAGTAGAACGGTAAAGAGCTATCTTAAGATAGGGCTTATTGAAACTTTAATTTGCTAATGTAGGCCTCTACTACTGAATGTCTGTGGTAACTTTTTATTTTCAATTATATTAAGACTTTTATTGTATTTAATAAATATGAAACAGTTTGAAATTAAATTGGTAATCTCTATATCTGAGTAATAATTATTTTAATAGTGTTTAAAATACTAATTTAATTAAGAACAGAAGTTAAAATAACGCCTTCTTATTAGAATTAAACGATAATTTTATTTAATTATTAATTCTTTAAACATTTCCTCATTTTCTGCAGGAAGAAGTGTAGTTTTGATCTTATATCATCCATTGGTTAACGTAAGTGGAAACTAGAAATATTTGGCTAATATGATCAGTGTTAAAGTTTTTCCTTAGGAGCGGTTTATACTGAAGAAGCGTGTGGTATATGGCGCCCCGCACCCATGGCGGAGACGGGGGGGCATTCGTCGCCGAGTGGCGCGGACACGTATTATCTTTATGTCAAATACGACTCTATATTAATACAGTTAAGATTTATATTATGTTTTCTTGACTAAACGCCACCACCATACGTCTGCGCCACGCCACTTCAGTATAACTCGGGCTTTAGATTTATCTTTAAATCAACATTCGACTTCTTGTGTAGCGTTACAGAAAATTAATATTTACATTAGATAATATAAAATCATATTTATTTATTATTACCACACAGTTCACAAATTAAATACTTATAAATTAATACATATTATGATAACCGCGTGGCTATTGCCTTTCACTGCAATCATCCAGGAATATTATAACAACTTCCACGAATTTTTCAACATTCAAAATGTGCAATCATTTTCATCAAAATTTCCCTCAATGAAACTGAACACCGTTGATTCGTCGTAATTTACACGAACAGGGTAAAATCATAATTATTATCTTTTAAATAAAATAACATTTCGAAATATCAAAACCAAACAAAAAGTAATTGGAATACAAATATTTGAATATCCTTGTTATTAAATATCTTTGCTAACGATATCCGTATTCATTTTAATTAATACAATCAACAAAAAATATTAATATGAAAACTGGCCTTATAAAGTCAAAATTTATTTCGTTACCACAACATAATAAACTCCTATATTTGTGAAATTAATGGCCTATGAAAACCAACAACTATGTAACCAAATAAACCACAACAAACCTTAATTAAACATAATTTGCTTTCGCGTTTTTCGTACATCGAAATGGACGAAAAGCTATTATTGTCCGTTTTACATTAACAAGTAAAAAGTGCGTTTTAGCCGAGTCAAAAATTTGGTTTTAAGTGTAAAGCTTTTTTGTATAAATGTGTTCGCATATTTATATAATGCTGATGCACGCATTTACGAAATATTCGGACTCGGGTCCGAGTAAATTGTTGTGGGTGTGACATGTGTGTAATTTGTTGTATGAGGTACAAAAGCACATAGTTCAATTCTTTTGCCCGCAGCCTTTTTGTTTTTTTTTAATCTTAATAATATTTAGTCTTAAACATAGGTGGAGTTTTAACATACAGTATACTGATAAAGCTATCAATATTTTTCAAAGTCCTTAAAGTTAACATAAATAGGGAATTAGTTCCTAGTAGTATACCCGGGTATCTTATGATATAAATATGATTTAAAACTATATCCAGATGTAAGTTATAAGCTTATTGCCAAGAATTCATTCTCTATATTTTAATAAGGTCAAGGCCAGACAAGATATTTTCTAAGAGATTCATGTCATATAAATCTATTCCCAATACATTTCCATGGTAATTTGTTGACGAGATCAAAGTTACGTCTAGCGACATAGTTATGCTAAATATATTTTCTTTTTTGTCACAACTACGATTTTGACAATATTACTTTAACAACTTATTCCACTAAGTCAACAATAAGCCGGTAATCTACCAAATATGTTTAAAAACAATATCAATGTTTCCAACAATTTCAAACAGTTGCACACAGAAAATCTGTTGAAACAGCAAATGTAACATGCTTCAAAATCAATTTCAACTTAATGTTAGTTTTCAATATAACGTAGTGTAACGCAAAGAACAATGGGGTACACGGCTTCTGACATAAATGCAATTTCCCACTTGCCAATCCTCTACAATCTGGAACGTGTTGAGAGTATATCATGGCAGAGAGCATACTCTGCTTCTAAGTAACTCGTGACGTCACGAAGCTTGTTTTGAGTTTAACACCTGTAGGTTGTATAATAAGGCACGGTTCGGGGAAATGTCAGAAATCAAACTTAGAATTTGAAGGTAATTTTGGTACCGTTGACAAGTAATTAGGCAATATTTAGTACAGTACTTCTATTCGAAAGAGTAAAAACTCGATGTGTAATATTTACGGCCGGGTACTGTACTTAGTATTATTTTGTATATGACGTTTTGTAACTATACATGTACATAAAACAAAATGGCGTCAAAATCAATTTCAACTTAATGTTAGTTTTCAATTTAACGTAGTATTAACGCAAAGAACAATGGGGTACACGGCTTCTGACATAAATGCAATTTCCCACTTGCCAATCCTCTACAGTCTGGAACGTGTTGAGAGTATATCATGGGAGAGAGCATACTCTGCTTCTAAGTAACTCGTGTGACGTCACGAAGCTTGTGTAATTTTAGAGTTAAACACCTGTAGGTTGTCAGGAGCATGCTTCTGAGAAATGTCAGAAATCAAACTTAGAATTTGAATGTAATTTTGGAACTGTTAACAGGTAATTAGGCAGTATTTTAGTACTTTCTGATGTAGCCAGTACTTCTATTCAAAAGAGTAAAAACTCGATGTGCAATATTTACGGCCGGGTACTGTACTTAGTATTATTTTGTATATGACGTTTTCTAATTATACGCGTACATAAAACAAAATGGCGTCAAAATCAATTTAAACTTAATGTTAGTTTTCATTATAACGTAGTGCAACGCAAAGAACAATGGGGTACACGGCTTCTGACATAAATGCAATTTCCCACTTGCCAATCCTCTACAATCTGGAACGTGTTGAGAGTATATCATGGCAGAGAGCATACTCTGCTTCTAAGTCACTCGTGACGTCATGAAGCTTGTTTAATTTTAGAGTTTCACACCTGTAGGTTGTCAGGAGCACGCTTCTGAGAAACGTTAGTAATCAAACTTAGAATTTGAAGATAATTTTGGAACTGTTGACAGGTATTTCAGCTATTTAGTGTTTACTGCTATTCGTTATACTTCTACTTTAAAAAATCAGGTAGAGCTAAGTCACAAAGTTTGTAACCTGAACAGTAAACCAAATATGTATAACTAATGAAATATTTACTCTTGTGTATTTAGAAAATGAAGGTTTGTAGGGTAGGCAAAGCTCAGATGGCGGACAAACAACGTTAAAGTAGTGCTTAACTGATTGATAAGGTAATCATAGAATCGTGATAACATAATTATGACAAAAATCAGCCTACCCAAACATACCACTACATCACTTCAGCACTCAAACGGACACTTTCATACAAACGTGAGCGCTTGTGATGAACAATAAAACCGCGTCATGCTCTAGTGAGACAAAGTACAGTTCGTAGTTTAGTCACAGTTCAAAGTGTTCCAGTGCGAATAAAGTTTGAATTCGTTTGTACTACAGTATTTTTCGAATTGACTCTACGATAGGTGTGTTTCTAGCATTTAGCCTAATAAGTCTCTACACGGATATGTTATTATTAGTACATTTAAGAATCTGCTGTATATTTACGATCAAACGAACACTTAGTCAGCATGTTATAACATTACAAGTACAAATATCAGCCGACCCAAAAAGTCAACTACTTATATCAGTTCAGCACTCAAACGGACACTTTCATACAAACGTGAGTGCTTGTGATCAACAATAAAACAGACGCGTCGCGTCATGCTCTGTGAGCATTCACTGCGATATCTACATTTGTGACAAAGTACAGTTTATTTGTAGTTTAGTCACAGTTCAAAGTGTTCCAGTGCGAATATAGTTGGAATTCGTTTGTGCTGTAGTATTTTTCGAATTGGATTTACGATAGGTCAATATCTAGCATTTCGCCTAATTGGTCTCTATACGGATATTATTAATAATACATTTAAGAATCTTCTGTATATTTAGGATCAAACAAACAATCTGTCAGTATGTTATAACATTACTAGTAAAAATATCAGGCGACCTAAACAGTCAACTACATCACTTAAGCACTCAAACGGACACTTTTATACAAACGTGAGAGCTTCTGATGAACAATAAACTAACACGTCGCGTCATGCGCTAGTGAGCATTTCCCTGCGATATCTATATTTGTGAGACAAAGTACAGTTCATTTGTAGTTTAGTCACAGTTCAAAGTGTTCGAATGCGAATAAAGTTTGAATTCGTTTGTGCTGTAGTATTTTTCGCCTAATTGGTCTCTACACGGATATTATTAATAATACATTTAAGAATCTTCTGTATATTTAGGATCAAACGAACACTTAGTCAGCATGTTATAACATTACTAGTAAAAATATCAGGCGACCTAAGCAGTCCACTACATCACTTCAGCACTCAAACGGACACGCGAAAACCATGCGAATATTTTTTTCTTTCGCTCAGTAACACTTCACAATTACTAGTTTAATTTTTCATGAAATCGCTATAATCGCTTGTAGTATAAGGAAGTCGTCTATCTTTTTGAGTGTAGGTAAGTACAAAAGAAACACAAATAAGTACTAACAAAATATGTCACTTTTGTAATAGGTAAGAGTGGGAAAACAGTCCTTACAAAAGGCCCTTTGTCTTTGTTTTAAAGACAGACTGAAAACAAAAAGGTATTTATTTTGTTTCTTAAACATTTACACAAGACGCCACAACTGATGATACTAAGTAATTAAGCTAAAGTAACAAAAACTTAATAAAGGTACAGGTTGCTCTTTGAACTTTACGTTTAGTTAACCACGCGTAAACTCATTTGGTCGAAGTCTTTAAAGGAAACATGGGAAGAGACTTAAAAGAGGAAAACCATACAATGAAAACAATACAACATTACCTTACTTTAGGATGTTAAGTAATTATTTTAGTGTCATCAAGTAACTTTAGTTAACCAACACAAAACATTCATGAACAATCATCATCATCATCATCATATCAGCCAATCGGCGTCCACTGCCGGACATAGGCCTCCTTCAAGTATGCCACCTTGTGCGGTCCTGTGCCTCCCTCATCCATCGGCTATAACTAATATAGATATGATATATTATAAATTATATGATATATTATTATTATATATTCGATATAATATATTTATTATATCGAGAAACATTAGTTTGAGATTTCACACTAATTAGACGGGTTAAGTAGTCCAGCCATCTATTTATCAGCCAATGGACTTCCACTGCTGGACATAGGCCTCCTCTCAAGTATCTCCACCTTGCGCGATCCTGGGCCTCCCTCATTAATCGGTGGCCTGCCGTCTTAACCTTTTGAGCGTCCGACCAAATTTTGACCTACACCCCTACATGTCCAACTGTTTATGCGTTTTTTATGAGAAAAATACCCGTCTCATTAAATGAAAATTTATGAATGAAAACTATAATTATATGTTATGAAACGAGTAGCACTTATTGCCATGTTATATAGCGATAAAATAATGAATAAATGAAGAAATAAAATACATACATTTCTTGCCAGGAGCTGTTTGTTATTAGCAAATTCAAAAAACAGTAACCAAAATGGCCCCGGGCGTCAACACTTTATTTTCAAAAACACACACTTTACACATTTCGACAATAAAACATTTCAAATAATTTACTTATTATTTTTTTTTTATACTTATTATTTTTTACACTTTTTTTTATACTTATTTATACTTTAGTGACATTTAACACTACTTGAGATAATAAATCACTTTATTTACACAATTGAAACAAAATACTCCGTTATTACAATTCACTCACAAAAACCCGCGAATCACGAAGAATAAACACCTGCACTTGTTTCATTTCTTTAAAATATTTTTTTTTGTAAATTGCCAGAGTAAATATTTATTTGACCGATAGATTACGAACTATTTCAATAATTAGCATCAAACCATAGTGCATTTAGTGAATGAAACGTGAAATATTACCAATTGAATGAGCGCGGGAAATTTGGCCCTATATGTAGTGACGCGGACGGACCGGGATCATTTTGCATATGGACCGATATGTAGGGACGCGGACGTGTGACGAGTTAACTAAGTTGTCCTTCTCTAATTAACGCTCCCCCTCCTATCTCTGACCCCACGGTACAAATGCAAAGGGTCAGTACCGCGTTTTGTTTTAATTTTCCCTTCTTTTAAGTACAACTTTTAGGATAAGATAAGATGGTGAAGCCCTATATTATACCATCACCGCAGGGATCACTTTATATAAACATAAAGTATAATAGCTTCTTGTAAAAATACTCCAAACGATAAGGAAACCGAGAATAAAAATAAATTATTCAAAGAGGTCTCAAAACAAATTATACTTTTATTATTAAAATAAAAATGAACGATCGAGAAACAAACTATAACTGCGGCTCTTTAAGCATCTCATCACGGTTTATTTGTATTTCACTTTGTTTGGTAAAGCTCTTGAAAATTCATTGTAAGAAATTACTACAATGTCGTACTTACTTCTTCGTACAGGATTTTCATAACAGCACATTAATGTCCCACTGCAGGGACGGGCCTCCTCCCATGACGGAGGGATACTTGGCCTACTAATACCACGCTGGCCAGACGGATTGGTATAGGGTTTAATTTCAAGTTTTCCTTTTTTTTAAGTTAAGGATTTTGTTTAGTTTTATTTGTTTGATTTCAAGATCATCATAATCATATCATAAACTTACAACACTTTAATCTTGATTTTATGTTGTTCATTTAAATAATAATAAGAAATAAATATTTACGGACATATCTACACAGCGCCATCTGTTCCCAAAGTAAGCTAGGCTTAACCTGCTTGTGTTATGGGTAACGGATATTAGTACTTACTTATATAAGTACTTTTTTTTGTAAATATATATTTATTATTATACATAGAAACACCAATCATGTCCATGCAACCAAATATTTGCATTGAGCGAAAATCGAACCGGAGACCTCTGCGTAGCAGTCATGTTATAAACCACTACGCCATCCACGTAGGTCGTCAAAATCATTTAATTTTAATATTTCCATTTGCAGTTAATCATTGTTATTTTTTTTAAATATCTTTCGGTGTGATCTGATATTTTAACGTTATAAATAACGAAATCAAAATAACATTTAAAAATTTCGATAAGTGATGCCTGTATTTCATAATTACAACATCTGTCAATATAATGCCAAGCTGTATACCAAACTGTATTAATAATTACTGTCAATATAATAGCAAACAAGCAACCTTAAACAGCACAAAATCTATAATAAATATTCATACGGTATTCATTGCCTTATTTATACGGTTTGTAATTTTATCTCTAATTAACGGTACACGATACATCACTCGTATTTTGATGTACATTTCAGTATTCATATTTACTATTTCCCAATTATAAAGCCGAACGTCCACCGCCGCCCGGCTAAACTAAGTTGGTTTAGCTTAGCTCGCATAGTTGAGCCAGTTTTTCATACATGTGCGTCCACCGCAAACTATGCCACATTTACACTATGCTAAACCAACTTAGTTTAGCCGGCGGTGGACGTTTGGCTTTATGGGTGGAAACTCTATCAATACATCGAGTTGTCAATAAACGGGATATTAATAATAATATACTGTGTTGGTCAGATAGGTTGGGATAATATTTTGTTTAATGTTATATTGAACTAGCTGTGTTTGTGTATTTATTTGCTCTCATCCTAATCATAATAGCCCATTCATGTCCCACTGCAGGGACGGGCTTCCTTCCGTGACGGAGGGATACTTGGCCTACTAGAACCATGCTGGCCAGGCGGATTGGTATAGGGCTTAATTTCAAGTTTTCCTTCTTTTTATTTCGTAAAGATAATATTCACGTATTGTTGTGGGTACTTATGTATACAAGTACCCGCTTGTATTAATAAAGTAGTTGTTAACCAGACTCGGTTGTTTCATTACACTACATGGTGACAGCGGTGATTTTTACGTGATTAAACGTGATAAAGTGCAGTAATACTACTATATTTCGGTATAACGGTGTTGTGAAACGTAATTGTTGTGATAAAACAATGGAACACGCTCGCCCACCGACAGAATTGAGTCTGGATGGCACTCCCGTCAGCCGGGCTGACGCGTGGAAAAAATGGAAAACGCAGTTTAATTTGTTTCTAAAAGCATCTGGGGTGCATAAAGAAGAAGATGGCGTGCAAGCAAGTCTTCTGGTGAATTTAATTGGACCCGAGGGGTTCGATGTATATGAAACATTTTCGTTCACGGATGACAACGAAAAAGATAACGTGTCGGTATTGTTGAAAAAGTTTGACGAGTATTTTGGTGTCAAACCGAATATAACGTTAGCAAGGTACAATTTTTTCACGAGAAGTCAACAAAATGGCGAATCTATCAATCAGTACGTCACTGCGTTGAAGTTGCTAAGCAAAAATTGTGAATTTAAAAGCTTGGAGCAGGAATTGATTCGCGACCGTATTGTTTGTGGAATAAGTAACACAATCGTGCGAGATCGCTTACTAAGAACTGATGACTTGACATTAGATAAAGCTATCAAAATCGTTCAAGTCAACGAAATATCGAGCGACAGCCATCGTGTGTTGGAGACGCGCGGCGACCAGGGGTCGGCGGCGCAGGTGGATGCGATAGGTGTACGACGCGGGGTCGGAGGCCGCGGGCGCGGTGGCTGGAGCCGCGGGCGCAGCGGCCACGGGGGCCTACGCGAGCGCAACCAGCCGCCCGTGGCTGGGCTCAGCAGCGGCGGCGCCGGCGGAGGCGGTTCCGTGCGCCGTGCGGGTTATTTTGGATCGTCAGATCAGTGTCATAGGTGTGGCGGACAGTGTAAAATACCGGCTGATTGTCCAGCCACTTCAGTGCAGTGTTATGTGTGTGAGAATTATGGGCATTTTGCTAGGATGTGTAAAATTAAAAAAAGTGAGAAAAAAATGTTTGAAATTGGCGTACGTGAGGGAATATCGGACAATGAAGATGACTGTGAGTCTTTTTTTATATCTGTACTGTATAATGTTTCTGAGGTAAACGACATATCAAAGGACTGGTTTCAAGTACTTAACGGGGAGTGTGGGCCAGAAAGATTTAAATTGGACACTGGTGCAGATATTAATGTTTTATCGTTTTCACGTTTTATAGCTATGGGTTACAACCCTAACATTATTGTAATTAATAATTGTATTAAACTACAATCATACAGTGGGGAATATATACCAATAAAAGGGTTATGTAATTTAACGTGGGACCATAAAGGTATTAAATATGATTTAAAGTTTGCTATAGCATCTATAAATTGTCAAAGTGTGCTGGGACTACAAGCTTGTGTAACGTTAGGATTAATTAAAAGAATTCAGAATATAAACATATCAGAAAATGACGATTTATTTAATGGATTGGGTTGTTTACCGGGTGAATACCATATCGTTGTCGATAAAAATATCAAACCAGTAATATGTGCCTCACGAAAAGTACCTTTAGGTTTGCGTGACAAATTGTTGAATGAATTAAATAGGATGACGCAAATGGGCGTCATTAGAAAGGTGACCTATCCCACACCGTGGGTAAATTCTTTAGTGACAGTTGCTAAGAAAAATGGTCAATTACGCGTGTGTTTAGACCCGAGGCCTCTCAACGTAGCTATACAAAGAGCACATTTTCAGTTACCAACAATAAACGAACTGTCGACAAAGCTTTATGGCGCTAAGTACTTCTCAGTTTTAGATGCTAATTCGGGTTTCTGGTCGGTCATGTTGGATAAAGAAAGTGCTGATCTATGCACATTTAACACTCCTTTCGGGAGATATCAGTACTTAAGATTACCTTTTGGATTGAACTGTGCGCCTGAAGTGTTTCATGCTAAGATCAAACAACTTTTAGAAGGGTTGGAAGGTATAGAATCTTTTATCGACGATATTATCTGTTGGGGTAGTACCAGGCGGGAACATGATTTGCGACTGACTGAGTTATTTAAAAGAGCCCGAGAAATAAATTTAAAATTTAATAAAGAAAAATGTCGAATTGCAGTAGAGGAGGTTAGATACTTAGGTCATATATTTAATAAGGATGGAATGAAAGTAGATCCTGAGAAAATAAGAGCTGTGAGCAATATGCCAGAACCAACGGATCGTAAGAGCTTAGAACGATTTTTAGGCGTAGTTAATTATTTATCTAGATACATACCAAATTATTCAGACCATACATTTCCGTTTAATAAATTATTAAAAAAAGAGGTCGCTTGGCATTGGGAATTAGGGCATAAAGTTGCCTTTGAAAATTTAAAAAACCTTATATGCAATGCCCCAGTCTTAGTTTTGTATGATGTTAGCAAGCCGGTGGTGTTGTCAGTGGACGCGAGCAGCGTGGCGCTGGGCGGCGTGCTCATGCAGGGCGGACGGCCGGTCGAGTACGCCTCGCGTACGCTCACTGACACACAAGTTAGGTACGCGCAAATTGAGAAAGAGCTCCTTGCGATCGTTTTTGCATGCGAAAAATTTCACCAGTATATATATGGGAAAAATAATGTACTTATTGAATCAGATCACAAACCG
This sequence comes from Schrankia costaestrigalis, assembly GCA_905475405.1. Classification (NCBI taxonomy): domain Eukaryota; kingdom Metazoa; phylum Arthropoda; class Insecta; order Lepidoptera; family Erebidae; genus Schrankia; species Schrankia costaestrigalis. Next base: position 6,369,373 of record FR997843.1, on the reverse strand, counting down.
CTTGAAAGCATTTTTAAGAAACCTTTAGATTGTATCCCAGCACGCTTGCAACGTATGATGTTAAGACTACAAGGTTACGATTTAGTAATAGTCTATAAGCCTGGAAAATTTATGTATATTCCTGATACTTTATCACGCGCGCCTCTTTCCGATTTGTATGATGATAAAATTAGTAAGGCAATATTATATCAATTAAAAATGGTAATAGAAAATATACCTATGTCTCAGAGTAAACTCTCTCTGATAAAGAGGGAGACAATGAAAGATAAGTCTTTAAAACATTTGCTTAATTATATAAATCAAGGTTGGCCCCAGAAATATAGTGTAAATAAAGATTTGAGGTATTTTTGGTCTATTCGAGATGAACTATACTGTGTTAATAATGTTATTTTTAAAAATAAACAGGTATTAATCCCAGAATCATTGAGAAATGAAATGTTAAGATTAATTCATGAGGGGCACCAAGGAGTTGATCGTTGTAAAAGACGCGCGCGTGAGGTATTGTTTTGGCCAGGTATATCTACACAGATTGAGGAGTATGTACAGAAGTGTAAAGTGTGTCAGGAGAATTCAAACAAACCGAGTAAAGAGCCTATGATTCCGGTTCCCATACCAGATTTACCGTGGAATAAAATCGGTACTGATTTATTTGAATATGGTAAGAAATCATATTTAATTTTAGTTGATTACTTCTCAGGATTTGTGGAAGTAAGTTATTTAAGAGATACGTCAGCTAACTCTGTAATTACGGTCTTAAAAGAAAATTTTGCTCGCTACGGAATTCCCGATACCGTTATCAGTGATAACGGTCCTCAGTTTTCATGTCATAAGTTTAAAATGTTTGCTAAAGAGTGGAACTTCGATCACATAACATCCTCACCGTATTACGCTCAATCTAACGGAAAGAGCGAAAGAGCAGTACAAACAATTAAAAAAATATTAAAAAAGTCGATTGATAGTAACACGGATTTTTATCTAAATATATTAAGTTATAGAAACACGCCTCGCGAAAATTTGGATTCTCCTGCACAACTAATGATGGGACGGCGATTGAAATGTAGACTGCCAGTTCATCCAGATTTGTTAAAACAAAGTAGTAATTATAATGATAATATTATGACTCATCATAAAAAAATGCTTCATAAACAAAAAACTAGTAAGAGCTATTACGATCAACATTGTAAAACGCTGCCTGAATTAAATGTCGGCGATAACGTAATTATGTTAGAAAATAACAATAAAAAGATTCGAGGTACTATTTTGGGTAAAGCGTCCACTCCACGTTCTTACGTAGTGAAGAACAGGATAGGCATTTATCGACGCAACCGACGACATTTAATTAAGAGTACGCCTGATGGTAAACAAGAACAAGTGGAGTGTAAAAAACTTAGTCCTATTGTAATATCGGATGATGAGTTCTACACATCCGATGATGAAGGAGAGGAATACGAGCCTAGTAGGGAACTGATAGGGAACGAAAGCGATGAGTATTCTCCTCCATGTCTCCGTAGCAGGATCGCTAAATAATATTAATATAGTATGTATAAGTATAGTTTGTTTTGTTATTGTAATTAAGTTTTTATTGTACTTTTTTATAAAGGGAAAGATGTTGTGGGTACTTATGTATACAAGTACCCGCTTGTATTAATAAAGTAGTTGTTAACCAGACTCGGTCCGGAGTCCCTTAGTAAATAAGAAAGACTTGAAACAAAACCCTGTACCAATCCCTTTGGCCATTTTATTTTAGACCAAGTATCCCTCCATCTCGGGAGGAGGCCTGTCCCTGCAGTGGGACATTAATGGACTGTTATGATGATATGATGACCAATCCTTAATCCAGGATACTTTTTATACGAAGATACCCATTGACCTCTCAGATATCAGCGTATACAAAAGCTAAGTTTGACTAAGGCTGGTCCACTATGTACCTATATATAACTCTATATTACTCTATTCAGAGAAGGTATTTCCTGAAGAACTTCATGAGTACAATGAGCGGCTAAATTAAATTCCTATAGGAACGCCATTTATGAAGTATATAGACAATAATGTTGAAATATGATGGACTCAAGATTATTTTCCATTGTTCAACACATAGTAATATTTCTCACATTTCAGACAGCGCCATCTAGTCCCAAACTAGACAGAGCTTGTAGTATAGATACTAGACGACGCATAAACATACTTACATCCTTTTTTTTTAAACCTTGCTTAAAATTATGGAAGACGTGGCCTTGTGCAAAAAAACGAAATATAATTGTGTCCAATTTGATGCTTGGACAAATAGTGTTTCTCGGATTCATAGGATTTGAATGCGTAGCTTCAAACACGGAACTCGCTTACGCGATTACTGTACTACCGTGATAGTTCAAAAAGAATATGTTAAATTAAAAAATGAGGTTATATTTTTAAAGTGTTTTTGCTTTGAGAAATTAAATTTAAATGGGAACATTTTTATTTAGTTTGAGGTAATTAGATATTTTTTGTAAATCTCATGTACGTTGTTAAAAAAGAAAGCATTTTTTTATGTTATTTTTTCTATTTAGATACAATTTTGTAAAACTAAGTAGGACTTTTTTAATTTGTTTATAATTTTCTTTATTTCTAAAACATTTAATTATAAAAGTAAATTGTATTTAAACAAAATTAAATATAAATTATTTATAAACTTGATATTTTTTGCTAAATTATAAAAAAACATTAACTTACCTTAATATCTTTATCCACTTTCGTACATTGTAAATTCTTATGAGATTTGAAGAGTTAAAATCCAAAAATTTTTTCTACACCAACAGCGCACAAATGCACTTCAAAGTCACTTATTTACACTAATAGTATTTTTTTTAAATTAACTTATTATTAATCTTTTTTACACAATAAAGTCGTTTTTAAATGAACTAACGAGTACTAACTATTTTTAAATACTTTTAAATATTACTTATTTATTTTAATTCAATAAATTAATTAAAATATTTACACTGATTTCTAAAATCAATAACATTAAAATGCCAAAAACCATTCACAAAGTCACTTCAATAATTTTCAAAATGTAATCTATGAACCGTTATCGTCGTCACCGAATTTGCAGGACGTCAGTACAGTACCGCGGTCGCCGAGCGACTAACGTAACGTTGTCATCCTTCAACAATGGTAGCGAAATGCCTACTGTTGCACTATACATACACATGGACTGCTGCTACACTGGAAACGGGAAACTGGGTTGCTTCAAATTAGTGAGAATTGTGAAAGAAAAAACCGTTTTCCTTTGGAAAGGAAATTGTGAGTCTGAGGTTGAATTTCATCTGGTGAGTCTTTTTATTTAGAGATTTTTTTGACGAGCTCTGTGGCGTAGTTGTTATTTAATATGACTGCTACGTAGAGGTCTTGGGTTCGATTCCCGCTCATTGCAAATGTATGTGTGTATGAACGTGATTGTTTGCATTAGTCTGGGTGTTTTCTATGTATAATATGTAGGTATTTACTATCTAGTATCTAGTGCCCATAGTACAAGCTATGCTTAGTTTGGGGCTAGGTGGCGTTGTGTAAAAGTGTGAGGAATATAATAATATACATTTTAGTGGTGTAGACCTTTTTATTAAACCTAACATATTATATTTCACAAATTAATATTGTTATTTTTGGGAGTACTTGCCTTGATTTAATTATTTATGCCTTAGCAAGTCGACGACGGAGTTAACGGAAGAAAATTATAGAGTCGGAAAAGCTCTCCTTCATGCAACTTAAATGCAAATAGGCTCTACTTACTATGTAGTTAAAATTGATAATGATTTTTTATGTAGCGATGGAGTTAAATACATATAACTCTGCTTAGTTTGGAACTAGATAGGATTGTGAGAATGTCTAAGGAACATTATTATTATTCTTACCTCGGTTATATATTTTCTTCCATTGTATCGGAGAATAATATAAGTACTTTTAGCAGATAAATAAATCTTTAGGAAAGATGGAAAATTTGAATATGGCCTGATTTTAGGAACTTAAAGTTCAAAAAGACTTGTCTCAGCAGTTCAACGCTTAGGATCATGGTGTATATTGTAGAAACACACAAGAGAAGCAATCAAATATTAATATGAAAAACCGACATCTTTTATTTCATCATAACAGCCAGTTAATGTCCCACTGCAGGGACGGGCCTCCTCCTGTGAAGGAAAGATAGATAGATTTTACTTGGCCTGCTAATACCACACTAGCCAGACGGATTGCTATAGGGTTTAATTTCAAGTTTTCCTTCTTTGTATTTCGTTAAGATAATATACACCGATAGTCCCTTAGTCGGTTTTTACGACACCCATGGTATGAGATGGGTTGGTGACATACTGTATTCTTACTCCGTCACCATGCGAATAATATTTCATTTAATCCATCTTAAAATCAGAAGATTTTTTAAATCTTAATCCAAATTCAAAATTCAGCCAAGATTTACTTGAAGCCGTAAATCACTAAAGTAACTAATGACGTCATCTAGATGAACCGTTCAAAAACAATGCCCATTTAAGTCATTAAAGTCTAAAGCGGAATTACTCTACGTCGCAACGTGGAATGAAAGCGGTCTATTCTAAAATTGCAATCCTTTGTTCCTGAATGTCGTTGATCATTTTGTTCGGCGACCCCTCTATTGTCTACGAAGATGTCCATAAACGCGTTGAGCACAACACTGTCTTTGTATATCAGGCTAAAAATTATGGAACTGTTAAATGTCTCTGGAGAGATATAATCTTGGCAGAACTGATTAAGAGGTAATCGATTGGTACCCTACGCCTTGCATTTATTTAAATTAATATGTTGCAATGTTCGACTGAACAGCTGTTGATACCTTTTATAATATTTAAGACCATGTACCTACACAGTTACGCAATAAAATTTTTTTTACTTATCTTTTAGGATTTCCTTGGGTCCGTAATATGTACTTTGTTTTCTTTTGGTAGGAATCTCTCAGTCGCCTTTTATACACAGATTACGAATACAAAATCAAATATAGGTAACCAATGTATAATTCGTTATAATTTATGATGCACTACTTGTAAAATATCCCACTACAGGGATAAAAGTCGTCAAATACAAAGCCCAGACGAAAGCGTAATATTGGCGCAGTAATTCTGACAAGACTGGTGGTTCCAAGGCCCTACGGACCCACGATACCCCTGACGATATCGTGGGTCTTTCAAAAGTAAACGATACCCCCAACTAATAAAAAATAAAATATTCCTCACCCTTTTACACATCGTCATCTAGTCCTAAACTAAGCAGAGCTTGTACTATATGTACTAGACAACGGATAAACATACTTTAATACTTTTTTTTGTAAATAAATACATATTATGCATAGAAAACACCCAAACCAATGCAAGCAATCATCTTCATGCACATAAAGATTTGCATTGAGCGGGATCGGAATCGAACCCGAGACCTCTGCGGGTATTTAGTCTGAACAGTCCAAAGTGAATGGCCTGCGGGCCATTCGACCGTAAACAAAAATCGTCTACGTTCCAATGGACCGGTGATAAAATTTTGTAAATAAATTCATTGTCATAAAAATTCACATGTACATTCGGGTTCAAAAGTTAAATTACAAGATTTTAAATGTTTCAGATTTATATGAAATTCTTTAAAAAAAACAATCAACAACAGGTACTTTAGAATGTTTACAAAAGATTCATTTGGCTAATATATAATTTTGAAAAAAATAAGCATAAAAAATGAATCAAACAATGACAACATTTGAAAAATCAGCCTTATTTTAATAAAGCCTTATATTAAAAAATAAAAGTTATTAACTTTAAAACTAAAAAAATCTTACAATACCTTCAAATCAGTCATATTTTAATCAAATAAATTAACATCCTCGATGTTAATGAATGCTGTATGCGACTGTCCGTTTGGATAAATTTGTTAGTTTTTTTATCACCGGTCCATTGGAACGTAGACCATTTTTGTTTACGGTCGAATGGCCCGCGGGCCATTCACTTTGGGCCGTTCAGGCTAAATACCCCCTCTGCGTAGCAGTCATGTTAAATAACCACTACGCCACAGAAGGTCGTCAATAGTGTTGTGCAGCCCCTTGGTGCTGGCCAGGTGGGGAGATATCAAGCTTAGCATTTTACGCCAACCCAGTGACGAAAAGACTAATTATGTGGTGATATAATGTATACTTACTCCGTTACCACATGCAACCACATTAATTTATATTTATTAGTGCTAATTGTTGCGCACAATTAAATTAGTCATACTAAATTAACTCATATTTATGAAAACAGCTTTGGTGCCGCATTTAATTTACGGACAATAAAATAATTATGTGTTTTAGAGAAATTATTGGAATTATATTGTTTCAATGAACTAGCAATTAGAACACTTAAAACTATTTATTAACTGTTCATTATTTAAAAATTATAGGTAATTTAATAGTATTTTACTATATTATGTTTGTTTATAATTGTGTGTGATGACGGAGTAAGAATACAATATGTCACTACCCCATCTCAAACTCAAACTCTAACTGTTAATTGCATTCCATAGGTAGGTACAGAGTACATTAAGTTCCGTATGGACCCTGTCGGGCACAACAATATTGAAAGGCGACATTTTATACCCTGTCGGGCACAACATTATCTCATCCCATGGGTGTCGTAAAAACCGACTAAAGGACTATCCGCGAATGTTATCTTACGAAATCCCTATTAATTAAACCCTATACTAATCCGTCTGGCCAGCGTGGTATCAGTGGGCCAAGCATCCCTCCATTACGGGAGGCGGTCTGTCCCTGCAGTGGGACATTAATGGGCTGTTATGATGATGATGAATTTATGTAGAGAACCAAAGAGTTTTTATAACTTATAAAATATCGCGTTGCATGATTATTAATATTAAAGGTAAACGGAGATTAACACGACATGTGGCTGTGCCGATACGTCAAGCAAAATAAAGGCAAAATATTATGCCACGTTAATCTTTCGTTTGCGTTTTATATTTTTTATAAAAGAGTTTGATGTCATGGCAGTCACGGTAGTGGTTAAAGCACACAACTTTACAGCTTCGTGTTTCACGCAGGACTATCATGTTGTGATTCACAAACTATTGTCATGTGTTAAGATGTTCATTCATCATAACAGCTCATTAATGTCCCACTCCATGAAGGAGGGATACCTGGGCTACTAATAGTACGCTGGCCAGATGGATTAGTATAGGGTTTAATTCCAAGTTTTCTTTTTTTTTATTTCGTAAAGATTATATTCACGGATAGTCGCTTAGTCAGTTTTTACGACACCCATGGGATGAGATGGGGTGGTGACATATTGTTTGCTTACTCCGTCACCACACGAAGAAAATGTTCATTGTATCCGTTAAATTGGTGTTTATAAAGTTCACGTAATACAGGACATGATTGATTTCTATTGCGGTAGTTGCCTTTCAAAAACAAAAAAAAAGATTTTTCTATATGGTCAGTCAGTATACATAAAAGAGGTCACACACTAACTTCCTATTGCAACGTACGAATAAAGTTTTCAGCTAGATTTTCAAATACGTAGTAAATGAACCGCGTGGTCTAAAAAGTCGGAAAGTTAGTTTGAATTCCGAGTTTAAAATTGTAATCCTATTAAAAGAAGTTATTGCAAGGGTTGGCAAGACTTACCCCCGGTTTCTGAATGACTGATCAAGTCAAAATCAACTAATCAAATGTCAAAACGATAATTTTCAGAAACTAAAATGACAGTTTTGACACTTGATTAGTTGATTTTGACTTGATCAGGCATTCAGAAACCGGGTGTTAGTCTTTAATGAAAAAATCGTAGAGTTATGCTATTTTTCATGTTTACCATGAATAAGCTGGATATCATACCATGCTTGCGGCGATAATAAGGTAAATCATTAAAAAAACTATCATGATCGTGATGATTAACCTGAATTCCCCTTCAGGGCGAAGTAGTTTTGTTTTAAAAATAAGAAAAGCATAAAAAAGGTTTTTCAAATCTGCAATTGTTTTTTCTGTAGTGTACTTGTATTTTTTTTATATACATTTATTATTTTAAACTTGTATGTCAACGAACATAGTAGGTATCTACGAGTATATCAAATATATTTTCAGTTCAGTGAAATAGTCCGCGTTTGTATAATTTAAAAATAAACGTTGTGTAAAATGGCAATACAGCAAAAAAAATTATATTAGGTACATTTTTTTACAATCCAACCAGACTTTACACGCAATGAAAACAAATATAAAATATTTTAAAATACTATTTATTACACTTTTTTATTCAGAGTCATGAAGCAAAAGCAATATCCTGCTATGATACGGCACTGTTTACTTTGAACGTTTACCTATTGAGCTCATCGGTAGTCTATCGAAACTTTGCAGTGATATGCAATAAAATATTTTGTAATAAATAAGAGAATCTTTTTTACTACCGGTAGAGCCGAGTATTTTGTGGATTCTGTTAACGAGGTCGTGGGTTTTAATCCTACTCAAGGTAATTTCTTGTGCTATACAAAAATTATGCCCTTAGTCTGTTCGTTGTATACATTAACTCACAAATTTTCCCATCCAGGCAGAGACTTCTGAGCGCTATGTTCTATGATCCTTACAAATTTGCTTTGCTTTTTCTACAAAAATATCTTCATTATTAGTTCCAAATGCTGCGCACTTGTCTTTGGTATAGAATATCACCTATTATAAAATAAATAAATAAATATTCCTCACACATTCACACAACGCCATCTAGTCCTAAACTAAGCTGAGCTTGTACTATGGATATATGTAGGTACCTTTAGATCTTTCTAGGTCGTAACGCGTTTAGTCAGGATTCCTGTTCGTTGTATCTTATCTATAACTAGTGCTAACAGTGTCAGGGAGAACTAACGTTCATCAAGATCACACTGAATATAATTGGCATAAGCAATGAGTTAACTGTATTAGTTACCACAGCATATAGAGTACTATATGCTGTGGGATATGTTACTCGTTAATGAACTAAGACTGCCGAGAGCTTAACATTAGCTTTAACTGTCAGGAGCGGTATTGTTAGGATCTTAACATTTCGTATAATGGATAGTGATGAGTTCTTGTAAAAAAAGAGCCTTGCCTAAGCCTACATCTTAGTCCCAGGTCTTTGACGTTGTCACAGTCGCAAATGTCTTATCTTCAGTCACACTAAAGACCGCCACCGTGCCTTTAATTCATAGACTTCTAAAGACCAGGTTTAATGTAGAGAGTTTCCTATATTAATAGATTAATTTATACTTCTATACTTAATAATATTATAAAGAGGTAAAGTTTGTGTGTGTGACGTTGTAGGGGGTAATCTCTGAATCTACTAAACCGATTTTAAAAATTATTTCTGTTTTAAATAGTCCATTTACCGGGGAGTGCCATAGGCTATATAGTATCACGCTATGACTAAAAGGAGTGGAGCAGTAATGAATTATGTTTAAAAAAGGGCGCGTTTTTTCCCCTCCCAACGAAGTGGGCAGTTGTCTTATAATTTTTGTATCCATAATCTAGCATGTCATAACACTTTTTGTCCGAATCATCATGTGTCCGAATGGTGACTAATCCTAAATTGATGTCTCATGAATATGACTTGTCCGAAAACCTGAATCTCTTATAATAACATGACCTAATATCATATCTAATCATAGCATGTCTAATAATTATAGTAGGTACCCCATTTTATGACACACAAGTATTATAGGTAAAAACTTAGGTAATATACGATTTCGATTACGTGAACATTATGGAACGTGATGATTATAGTAACCTTATTAGAGATTATGATTTTCGGACGATCGATATTCGGAGAAGAAAGGGACTCCCCTAAATTCCATACTGTTGTTAAACATATTATGAATGTTATCTTATACAGTATTTTGTTAAAATGTATAGGACATCTTAAACCAAAATGAACTGTAAAGTCTTATTTAACATCTACCATTGTGTTACTTTTGATTTACTTAGTAATACATTTTCTGTTATGTATGGCGTTTGTTGCGTGTGTGTAATAAACAGCGCAGTTGCGGTGGACAAAGGAAATAATGTTATTATTACTCTCTCAAATTACTTATATCTGACGTGCCTCACGCGTCCATCTTCGCGCGCTCCACTTCGCTACACGTCAATGGCGCGAGCGCGTCGTGGAGGGGCCTACACAGCGGCCATTATATAAGAAGACGCGGGGCGCGGCCGCTTCCCTTTTGTTCCGGCTTGCTGACTGAAGCTAAGTGTTTGCCTTTCTATAGGGCAGCCTTCGAACCTCGTGCTTTGTAATCGAATCCTCTCAAAATCCTTCTGATTAGACCGGCTTGCTTAAACTATATTTGTGTTAACGTAGTGATTTCTAAATATATAGTGACAAACTAATAACATTGTATGTACTAAATTAGCTTATACCTATATTTGTGTTAACGTAGCGATTTCTAAATATATAGTGACAAACTAATAACATTGTATGTACTAAACTTTTAACTGAATAATACTACATTGTCGTACTGAGTTGTTTGCATTTATCTCCCTAAACTACCCACTACGTTACATACTGTATGAGTTAAGACAAAGGGACATTTTACGATAACAATTTCATTGCAATATACTATATTATTATTTTGTGTGGTGACGGAGTAAGAATACAATATGTCACCACCCTATCTCATCCCATAGGTGTCGTAAAAACCGACCAAGGGACTATAAGTGAGCATTACCTTTACGAAATAAAAAGAAGGAAAACTTAAAATTAAACCCTATACCAATCGGACTGGCCAGCGTGGTATTAATAGGCCAAGTATCCCTCCGTCACTGGAGGAGGCCCGTCCCTGCAATGGGGCATTAATGGGCTGTAATGATGATGATGCTGATCATAACTTTAATAAACTTTCGAATTCATTTTGTTTCAACTCTGATTACGTAAGTCACAAAAATATGACCTAGCGCGAGCATCAGTGCACTTAGTAGAGTTTAGGGTAAAAACTAAACTAGGTGTAAACCTCTCATCGTTCCTTCTTGAGAAAGAAATAGATGAAATTATTGTATTGAATACCTATAGAGTACCTACTACGATTTATAGCATCAAATTCCGAAAAACTAAGGTACTTCTTAAACTGCATGTCAATTCTCGTTCCTTAAAATCGTTAAAAATTCGGTTAAGTTAACTTTTAGTTGTCAAATTGTCTTACCTAAGGTAAGACAATTTGACAACTAAAAGTTAACTTATCCGATTTTTTAACGATTTTAAGGAACAAGAATGGACATGCTGAATAAAACGAAGAAATTAATTCTATTACATCATTCATTAGTTAACAAGCAAAATTCATAATTAACATACTTTACATAGCAAGGATTTACATAAAATAAACATGCTCAGTCAGTTAATTATAAGAACGTCAGTAAGCATGGAACATTTCAATTTATAATTTCAAAAGAGCAACTCTAATGTAAAAATATGTTTTGCCCTTACTATGAATAATTTTTGAAACTGCTATCTCGTATAATATTTACTTTTTAACTGTACTAGTAAAAAATCTACAAAAATCTTTGAATCGTACAAAGTTACAAACAACGCGATCGTTTTTAAAACCTTACTTTACTAACGCCTACCGTATCGGCATCGTGAATTTTTTACAAAGACGTACTATTCAACGACCTCTGTGGCGCAGTCGGTTTATTACATGGCTGCTACGCAAAGGTCTCGGGTTCGATTCCCGCTTAATGTAAATTGTTGTGTGCATGAACATGATTGTTTGCATTGGTCCGAGTGTTTTCTATGTATAATAATGTATGTATTTACAAAAAAAAAGTATTTAAGTATGTTTATCCGTTGTGTAGTATCCATAGTACAAGCTTTGCTTAGTTTGGGACTAGGTGGCGATGTGTGAATGTGTGAGGATTATTTATTTATTTAAATCAAACAAATCTTATGCAAATACCCGTCACCGCTATAGTAACGTTAATACTTTCGAGTGCAAAACTGATGGTACCTCTCAGCCTACTCAAGATTGTAGCTTAACATAGTACAGTTGAATTCATACCACGTATTCACTATTCCATTGTTAAAACATGAATAGCGGCTTACCTGAGGAATATATGAATGTTTAATTAGTTAAAAACCTTAGGGTACGTGGAGTTTGAGCTTTAAATTTTTGATTATGTTGAAAGTTATGTTGGAGGAGTGATCGTCAGGTTGGCTTTTTGATATGGTATTTTTTTCTTTAGATATTAAGTATAGTACTGTGAATTGTATAGAATATTTACATCATCATAACAGCCCATTAATATTCCACTGCAGGGACGGGCCTCCTCCAGTGACGGAGGGATACTTGACCTACTAATACCACGCTGGCCAGATGGATTGGTATAGGGTTTAATTTCAAGTTTTCCTTCTTTTTATTACGTAAAGACGGATAGTCCCTTAGTCGGTTTTTACGACACCCATGGGATGAGATGGGATGGTGACACACTGTATTCTTACTCCGTCACCACACGGAGAATATTTACAGGTTACGATAAAATTAATACTACAATCAATTGATAATTCTCTCATTCTTAACTTTCAGCGCCGCTTGATATCTGTGATAGCAAAAAGTACGTAGTAGTGTAATCATTGATTTTATGTAATCTTTTGTATAACGAAATAATATATTGTATCGTTTTAATTTATTTAAAAAGAACACGTTTTTCATTTTTTTTAGTAACAAATATTATTATATTTCTCTAAATGATAATGATAAAGGCTGACACTCAGTTCCTTATATTAGTAAATCTTTTATGTAATTATTTATTTTATATCCTACCTGTTTTCAATGTTTTATTGAAACACAAGAGTACGTAGGTACCTACGTAAATTAGAGCTAAATTGATAAAGAAATCAAAGCAAGTATTTCTATTCAGTACCCTGTTCATTATTTTAAATCAATCGCTGAATAAAAAACGGGGTCAAAGCAAAGCGGATTAACTACAGGAAAATCCTTATGAATCCGATTTTGATGAAAAGTAACTGAGGCTTCTTATTCGTATTCTGCATAGAATTTAGTACTTTTTTTACAATTAGTAATAAAGCAAGATTTATTAATTGCAATATTAATTGGATAATGAACTTAAAAAAAACATCTTGGCATAATGAATTCTTAAATTAGTGTTAGATTTTTTATCATTATCATCATAATATTATCAACTAAAGCGCCGATTACACTACCCTACATATAGGGCCCTACATCTTTTAGTGCACTACATGTTGTCTAGTGTAATCACATGTAGGCTGTTAGGACACTACATATCGTAGTTTGGCGAGTCCCGACCGCCCTACATCATGTAGTGCCCTACAAGATGTAGGGCCCTACATGTAGGGTAGTGTAATCGGCGCTTAAGACGACTATCGTTGACGATACCTCCACTGCTGAATAAAAGCCTATTGCAAAATGTTTCCACGGCGTGCAATTATAGTCCAAATATTCATTTACTTTTTGTGATTCTTTCTTTTAATAAAGGATACAATAATAATATGCTTCTGAGCTGGTTCATTTAGTATTGATGCACCAAATCACTTGCGCTATTTTTCTCTATATGAATGAATTAAAAGATACGTTTCATAGCAAAAGTATTTTTATCCTCCAAGCTTACATAATTCCAAAAAATCATAAGTACTTATTCGATGTATTTATTCTCTCCCCACGTTGCACTTATTCTCAATAAGTACCCATAGACGCCTAACTACATATATAGACTGGGTAGAACTACAAAACTAAATATTCATACAATAGTTAACCGTAATGTTGATTACGTTTTGGCTATGTACCAATCCATGTAATGCCTATAACTTTTGTTGCATTAATTTTACATAAAATGGAAAGCACTGACTTCTGATTATATTTTTTCAGCGAAACAGTTTAGATCAAACCTTTCGAATTAGAGTTTTAATTTTAAGCGTAAAAGAAAACGGCTAAGCATTAATTTTCTCTTGTTTAAACACATTTCTTTACTGTTCCACTCCTATTAGTCATATCGTGACACTATATAGCCTATGGTACTCCCCGATAAATAGACTATTCAACACAGAAAGAATTTTACAAAACGGTTTAGTAGATCCAGAGATTACCCCCTACAACGTCACAAACACACAAACTTTACCTCTTTATAATATTAGTATAGATATGCGCCTCAACACATACTACAAGTACGACAAACTTTATTTAAACCCAACTCTAAAAAAAGAAATAATTTACCATTTTGAATGTAAAAGTAACTGTCAAGACAGTAAATAACGTAGAACGTCTTTAAGTAATTCGTATACTGAAATGCTATTTAAGTGCGAATTGTTTTGTAAACATTTAATAGCAGTTTACTCAATCTTGGCTTCAAATAAACTTGAATAGAATTTATATACCATTTAAACTTGAGAGAACTTTAAATAGAAATACTTTTAAGGACCCATTAGCACGAGCGCTTTTTTAACGTGCTTAAAAAGCGTCTAAATAGAACAAATGCATTCTATGTTCTTGTTCACACGTCGACGCTTTTTTATCGCTCGCCGTTAGAAATTGTGTTCTATTTCCAACGCCGAGGAACATAAGATTGCATTTGTTCTATTTCGACGCTTTTTTAACGCGCGTTAAAAAAGCACTCTTGCGATTGGGGCCTTACTGATTGACGGCAATGAGTGGCGTTCCTTGTACCTTTAACTGCTGATAGCGGCTTATTTACCTGAAACAAAATGAAATGTAAATATTAAAATACATTAAAAACATTTTTAGTTACCTTCTTTTCATGGTATACGTTTTAAAAACATTTGGACACAAAGTGATGGCAACGTAAAGAAAACGTATTTTTTTTTATATAATAGACGCAAAGGATTCAGCAGGTCACCTGATGGTAAGTGATCACCGCCGCCCATGGACAACCGCAACACCAGAGGAATCACAGATGCGTTGCCGACCTTTAATAAATAAATATAATAAATAAATAAATTCTTTATTTCAGACCAGAGATCCATAAAAGTGTTAGTAATTTCTTATCCTAATGTTAGTAGAATACAGTTATTATCAATTATTGACATGGACATTAGGGCGCACATGTCTACTTGCCCAGTGTCTAATAAACGGCCCATCAATTTTGTCTGCCAGAGTAGCTAGTATACTGTTAGGACTGTCTCTGAATCGCCGCATCATGGATGCACTTCGCTTGCGCATGATGGCATAGAAGTCATCTACTTTGGTCTCCGCAAGCATGCCAGACGCGCTACACCATCGAGGCAGTCCCAACAGCACTCTCAGCGCATTGTTGTATTGAACGCGCAGAGCGTTGTAAGCCTTCTGCGTATACCTCACCCACAAGCTGCACGAGTAAAACGACTGGCAATATGCTCTAAATAAGGTCAGTTTTACTTGTTTCGTGCATCGAGCAAATCTGCGGGCAAGCATGTTACATCTGGCTGCCAACGCCCTGCGCTCCCTATCAATATCCTGATCATCTGTCAGAGAATCCGTGACTATATGTCCGAGGTATTTAAATTGAGTGACAACTTTTAAAGGCGAATTTCGAAGCGTTACAGGTGGAATATAAGCAGGTGAATTATTTCGTACCTTAAACACAATAATTTCACTCTTAGTGGCGTTATACCTCAAGCCATGAGCCTCCGCATATCCCTCACAGACAGCCAGCAGTTTCCTCAGACCACAGATGGACGGGCTCAGCAGCACCTGGTCATCAGCATAACTTATATTGTTTATCATCTTACCATCTATCGAGCATCCGACCATGGTGCTGCTGAGCTCCCCCACCAGCCGATCCATGTACAGATTAAACAGACTTGGTGAAGTTATACCCCCCTGCCTCACTCCACACTCAAGTCTATATGTGTCAGATTTAGTATCCGCCCACTTAACATAATTTTTCTGGTTCATATACCAATGTTGGAATATATTAATTAACTCAGTCGGTAAGCCTGTGTCATCCGACAACTTTTGCCATAAAATATCATAATTTACCAGGTCAAAGGCTTTTGACAGATCAAGAAAACAGCCATACACTGGTGTCCTCCTGTCCGTATAATACCGGACAGTCTGCTTGAGACACAGGATTGCACTTTCAGTGGACAGTCGGGGTCTGAAACCAAACTGGGCTTCATTTAATGTGATGTGCTTATTTAGTTGCTTCTCAAGCAGACTATCCAGCACCTTGCCAATGACCGTACCTAGCGAAATAGGTCTATAATTATTTTTATCAGATGAGTCACCTGTCTTGTTTTTCACAACAGGAACTACAACAGTTTTCAAAAGATCCTCAGGAAGGTAACAGTGACTAATACAGAAATTAAATAGCATACAAAGTATTCTAGGCAGATGGACACCAGCACATCGCAAGTGTTCAACACTCAAACCATCATGTCCCGGAGACCTACCTCGTTTCATATTACTTAAAATAGTTTTAATTTCCTTGATTGAGAATCTTACGTGTGTATCACCTTCACATGGGGCTTGAATGCCTCGCACAGATGAGCATGCGGTAAGCGGAGCAGTCTTAAAGTTATGCATGAACATATTAGCTATATCCCTATTATTTGAAAACCCCTCTACATTCACTGGCAGACTCGGCCGAGGATTCAAAGCCTTAGTATGTTTCCAAAATGTACTAAATTTTTTGTCTTCATGAAGTATGGCAATATTATCCATTTTAATTTGGCTTTCATTATTTTGGCACCATTTTAATTTACTTTTAAATCTTTGTCTCGATTCTTTCATTTCATTATAAGCCTCTCCTGACGCAGGCTTACCTACTAAGACCCACTTTTGAAAACCCAGACGTGCTCTCTGATGAGCCTCTTTTACATGCTTGTTCCACCCAGTTACTACACGTTTATTTTTCTTAAAAAAATTAATATTACTTAAAAAGGCAGCCTCTTGTAGCACTATTACAATCTGTTTATACATATTATTAATTAATAATTTATGTTGTTCATTCTTACATATTTTGTCACTACATTCAATAAACTCACTAGGAAAATCGATATCACGAAGTGCCTCATGACAAAGTTGAGAGTAGTGCTGCATTTGCTCAGGAGTTCTAGTTCCCCATAAAACTTTATTTGGCATTATATTTGTTTTTACATACTTAGGTACTAACACATTAAAATTACAAGTTATTTCTAAGGGAAAATGATCTGACCATGATACATCATTAATAACATTAACTTTTACTATTGAGCTTTTAGTCACACTTGTTACCAAGCAGTGGTCCAACCATCTAACGCACCCATGTGAGTCACTCATGTATGTAAAGGTGTTAGAATTTATGCCAAGCATATCAATGTCTGCACATGAAAAATGATGATCATAACAAAACTTTAATAATTCAGAACAGAATAACTCACCAGGGTGCGCGTTGAAGTCTCCCAACACAAACACATTTTCCACACAATTACATACCACAATTGCATTAATTTCAGCTAAACACTCTGTATATTCTATTAAGTTACTAAGATTACACACAGGCATATACACAGAGAAAATAAGAATTTCTCTATTATCAACAATTGCTTTAATCGCGGTTAGTCTCACACTAGAACACTTTAACACCGACACATTATCAAATGCACTAGATCTCCATAGGATAGCGACCCCTCCATAGGGTCGGCCACGGCCTAACTCTGTTGACTCCATTGCGCATACCCCCGTAGAAGCAAAGCCAGGATAAATGCTGCTTAAGTATGCTAGGTCATGCGAGAGTAGCCATGTCTCCTGCAGTGCAATGACATCCGCCGTAACACATAATTCCTTTATATAATGAATTGATCTCTTGATAGATTTGCAATTAAAGCTTACAAGCTTGCAATGCCGTTTTGGGATATTGTTTTGTACAGAAGTCATTTTTGTGCCTTTTTATTATCCGAGCCTTGCCTTGTACTTGTAAATACAAAGTATCGTCTGAAGTAAATACCATCTGGCCACAAGTTTTCATTTTCAAATAGGTTCAACTTATGTTTAGGTATTAAAATCTTGTAAGAGTCGTAGTCTTTCGATTCCTTCATTACTATTTTTTCTGGGATAACTGTGACCCGAGTTTTCTCCATGACATACTCCACAATGTCAGCAGACGTTACATCCTTTGACACATTATACAAGAAAAACGGAACTTTTAGATCTGCAGCCTTAAATCTTGTGTTCATATTGACCGTCGCAGTCCCTTTCTTGCCAGTAAACCGAGATTGTTTTTTACGTGATTGAACAACTGTCCATACTGGTTCAATATCTGAGACCGGTTTATAATGTTGTTGTTGACGTTCATGACTCATATTTTGCATGGTAATCGATGTACGATTAGTAATCGCCGGTGTAATTTCTTCACTACATAGACCTGTTTGTTGTCTCGGCGACCTCATGCGCAACACAGGCGCAGGTGACAAGGACGGCTCGCGCCGTACATTATTCATTGAACAGGTGTTATCACTAAGCGGAAGAACGTCGTAGGTATTACTTGTTGTTACTATTGGATGCACAATATATTCATTCGAAGACTTCACACAGTGATTTTCGGCCTCATTCAATGTTTCTAAAGAACACACCGGTCCACTGTCCACCAAATTATTACAGATGTGGGTATTTGCGCCGCGTCTTTTGTAATTTACATTGCGTTCAAAATCGTCTGTTATCGACTTATCATTGAATGTTTTGACTTCTTTAAGTTGCTCCTTTGTTACAAACGTCTCCTTCATCTGCTTAATCTCGGATTGCAACACAATAATGTCTTTAAGCAGCCTTGATACATCAATATGGTCGAATGTCAAGGGGGGTAGCTTCTGCAAATCTTTCGCTACAAATATAGGAATACTTTCCGGATCTGTGTTCTTAAACAATACAATGATATCCTCTAAATCACGACGCATTTTATTTTCCCCTTTACGGGACACTTTCTTCATTGTCGTGTTCACTGATTTAAATAATAAATTTTTTGCAGTATCAACATCTTCCCCCTTAAACGAAGAGCAACACACTTTAACAATACTGTCCTCATCCATAATTTGAATCTTATTTTGCACGAAAGCGAGAACTTCACTAATTACTATATTGCACGAATTACATTTTAGCAACGACATAGTAATTTATCACAGAGGTCAGCGACCTCGCGCGTCCGTACGATAACTCGTTCCGACCGTGACTGAAATTTAAAAAGGGAGTACGCTCGTTTCTTAAAGCTCCTCAAGTCGTAAGGGTCCGGAAATATCGCTGCAGCGAGCTTGTTCCACGAAACAATTTTAATGACTACCATCCGAAGTCCTCATGCCTGTAATATTTTCGGTTTCATTAGGTACAATGCGGTTATGTTGACGTTTTTATTTTCAAAAATGTTATCATTTATAAATATTGCAGGGCCCTGTGCAGATGATATTATAATATGGGAGATTTAAATATAAATGGATCTTTGTAGGGGGAACAAGAGTAAGATGAAGGGTAGAATAGGATTTCACGTCTTACGACATTCAAATTATAAGAATAACGATATATCGATAATATCAAAACTAAATAAAAACGGAACTGCAAAACCAACACAAACATTGTGTTTAAATTTACACAACACCTATGAACATAATATTGTTACAATATAATTATTCATTCTAGTATAATGGTGAACTAAAATAATAATTCTATACAGACCGGCTGACGTAAATGTCCAACTTTTAATGATGAGGGTCGAAACTGGAACAACTAAGACATGCCTCAATGTTGATTGGTGTATGGTAAGTTATAAATAATTTAGCGTTTTATTCCATTGTTCTTTGATTTACAAAGAATTATGAAAATAAAATAAAGTTTTAATTAATTTTTTTCACAACCTTTGTAGAGCAGTGGTTCTATTATATGACTATTTTGCAGACCTCTACTCCTTTTATATCTTTTAAAATGTATTTTATCTTAACTTTTCTAAACTTGCATGTTTTTTTCATGTTTTGCGAAGACCATGTCCCGTGGACTGTCCAAAAACAGAACAGATTATGTGTAAATCGCTAAATTAATAAATTGTCCGGCGTTTTATAATGTAGAATAGCGGTATAACACATACAGCTCGATCAAGGAATGGCTCAAAGAAGGCTATATGGATCAGTGCATGAGCGCACCTAAGCAATTTCTTAAGAAACTTATGAAGACTACTTAGAGAGAATACAAATACTAAAAGTCCTGATGTCTAGGTGTCGAAAAAAAGCGCCAATGATTTTTATGATTGTCAAAAAAAAAATATTCTTCACTAAATCGCTAAGCTTATGAAATTAAACCAAGCGCCAAATTAACAAAATTATGACGAATATCTAAAACAATTTGTTCAGTCACGATTTCTAACTTTCCCTTTAAATTACCACTTCTATTTTTCATAAAGGAAGGTAATAGTGGAAAGAACATTTTTCTGCACAAATGTTATTACATTTTGGTACTTTTTCATTGTGATTTATATACTGAGATAGAAATCAAAAGTAATTTGATCGTATAAACTGTAGGGAGGGCTCGTCGGGGAGGCACTTTGGCTTTCATTTGGTTTTGGAATCAAATGATAGATGGCGCTTAATGAACTAAAATGGAAAACTAATTCCAAAAAAGTACTAAATCACTTTCACTCTTTAACGACTTGGGATAATTGTACTTTTACTTTTTTGCTACCTTTTAGTTATACCTATTTACTATGGTACATCTTGACATCACTTTCAAGTAAGTTTGTTTTAAAAACCGCTTTTATTAAATCATTTAATAAAGAAAACAGTGTTTTACAAGAGCTCCTTTCTACTTTTAAGAAAATTAATTAACCGTTTGGCAACTACAAAACGAAATATAAAACAAAATCTGTGTAGGTATTCAAAACTGTAAATGTTATCCAGCTTCTTTACTTTTAACAAATTCGCAAGTTACTTAATCAAATAACATTTTATTTACGATGTTTGCATTGGTACTTTAATTTGACACCCAATTTCTCGCGTTCTTCCGAACGTTAATTCTCATTTATAGCTTTGGGAAATAATCTAGTAATAATATAGCATTATTACGGCAAACCCTGCACTGCGCTTCGAAATAAAAATAATTTTAGTTAAGATAGAAGTAATAAAAAAGTTTAAAATACACATTAAAAACATTTCGATACCTTTGGGTTCAAATGGCGTATAAACCATTTTGGCCAAAATGAGTTAAATATACCATTTTATTTAGATATTTTTTCTCCATCAATCTGTTATTTTATACCGTTCAATTTGGCAATTACTTAATTTTCATAGGGCGTATAAACTAGAAATAAATATTTTCTAAGGCGTGTATCCATGCTAACTTCTAAATTAAAGATGATAGATAAGTTTTAATGATGTAGCCTTCTTCATCTTTAAATTCTAAGAATCTTTCCTCTTAATTATTTTTATGTAACTTCAAAAACAAAAAAGCTGCTATGAATTTTTACAAAAAATTGAAATCGTTTTTTCGCTCTCCTGAAAAGTCAGGTTTTGGTTTATACGCCAATTGAACCCAGAGGTATATATAATACATATATACTTTAGAACAAGACATCAACTACACACAAGAAGTGAGTCGAGCCAACACGTAGAAATTTTTTCTAACATAGTAAGTAACAGGGTATTTAATTTTTTCCAATAATTTGCCTAAAATGTAAAATAAACATTGGAACTAACACCGTTTAAAATATAATACCGGAAAAACTGATAGCAAACTAACTCAAGTGTAAAACATTTTGTAAAACCCTTAAAACATTTACGTCGAATTTGTTGTTAATGAATTTTGACTTAAGGTGTTTCTTGACAAAAGTAAAAGGTATCATTCTAAACCGCTCCGTTTTAATCTAATAATGTAATTACTTTATTTTAGTAAGCGGCTTAACAAACTTGTTTAATTTTATTCATTTATCATCCTACCAATAAGACTTATTTAACTTTTTCTTGGACCAAAAACTTTTAAGACATTTTCTTTTTTTTATTATCTTTACAGGTCTTATTGAAATCTTAGCGATAAGTAAACAAACTTTCAACTGGGACATATATTTTCTTTAAGTTATTATTAGGGGAGCGAGTAAAAGATGTTTTAAGTTTGGAGTTTTTTTTTCTTTTGAAAGATAGTATTGATTTTATAGGTCCTGTGGGAGTCAGAAATGTGTCACTAGATGTCGTTAACAATCTTTCTAACGGTCGCGTTGTATGGTTAATATCTTTTATTGATATAAGCGTCCTTTTGTAATGGTTCTTATTTTATACTAGCTGACCCGTGCCCACTTCGTTGGGCGGCGAAAAAACGCGTCACTTTTTTAAACATATTTAATTACTGCTCCACTCCTATTAGTCATAGCGTGATACTATATAGCCTATAGCTTCCGCCCGCGGCTTCGCCCGCGTGAAATTAGTTTTTGTCAATCAGAATCAGAAATCATTTACTTGCTTTGAACAAAGGTAATATATTATTATGATGGTATGGTATGGAATCACAAAATCATATATAGCAATAATAAAGAATAAAAAAAATAAAAACATATAAAAATAAAATAAATAGTATTCAAAATAAAATAAAGAAATAACATGTCAAAAACATTGAATTATAAAGTCACTTTTACAAATAAAAAAACAAAAAGAAAATATAAATAAATAAAAATATAAAAGAAAAAAAAATAGCATTCAAAATCAAATACAAAAATAATAATAAGAAATAACATGTCAAAAACATTGAATTATAAAGTCACTTTTACAAATAAAAAAACAAAAAGAAAATATAAATAAATAAAAATATAAAAGAAAACAAAAAAAAATAGCATTCAAAATCAAATACAAAAATAATAATAAGAAAAAACATGTCAAAAACATTCAATTATAAAGTCACTTTTACAAATAAAAAAAAAAAAGAAAATATAATTATATAAAAAAATAAAATCAAAAATATAAAAACATAAAAAAATAAAAATAAGAAAATAAAATAAATAGCATTCAAAATCAAATACAAAAATAACAATAAGAAATAACGTGTCAAAAACATTGAATTATAAAGTCACTTTTACAAATTAAAAAACAAAAAGAAAATATAAATAAATAAAAACATAAAAAAATAAAAAAAAATAAATAGCATTCAAAATAAAATACAAAAATAATAATAAGAAATAACATGTCAAAAACATTGACTTATAAAGTAACTTTTACAAATAAAAAAACAAAAAGAAAATATAAATACAAAAATATTTTTTAATGACCTACATACATACTAATTTAAATGTGAATTATGACTAATTTAAAACATTTTTGTAAACAACATTTGCAGTTTTTTTATCATAATTTGTTAAAATGTAGAGATTGCTTGGATTCGACACTCGCGAGCAGGCCACGTACAGTTGGCCATGTGAAAAACAGTTTTTCTCTAAATGGACACCTGCTACTTTGAGGGTTTGGCCTTGCGCTTTATTAATGGTCATTGCGAAGGCTGGTTTGAGGGGAAACTGGATTCTTTTAAATTGAAACGGTATATCTGTAGGGATCATGGGGATGCGTGGAATCAAAATTTCTTGATTTTTAGCTATACCTGTCATTATATTTGCTCTAATAATATTGCGTCCTAGGTGCGTAATTTGCAATCGAGTCCCGTTGCATAGTCTAGGTGCTTCGAGATTTCTCATTAATAAAACTGGAACCCCAACTTTCAGTCTCAGCTTATGAGACGGCACTCCTGACAGCTCTAAAGAATTTAGAAACTCAGTAGGATAAGACGTCACCTGTTCACTGTCCATGACAATATCTACTGACAAATATTCGACAACATCGCCTTGCACATGTGACATCATTCTTTCATTGATCTGTCCCACGATTTCATTAGTCGGTGCCAATTGCCCTTTCACACAGCCATTCTCTATTCCTCATGTTATATTCTAAACCGGGATAGACGTTGTTTTTAAGATCTTCCAAGTTGTGGACAGCATTACAGAATTCTTGATTTAATGTAATCATACCGTTAGCGTCTGTAGTCATTCGACCTTCACCGATTTTCAATAGAGCAGCTGCATATTGCCCCGATTGCGTATCATTATGTAGTTGTACTCGCATGTTTTTAGTGAGACAAATTTTTTTTACATGTATCCATAATGTAGACGCTTTCAAACATGCATTTATCTCATCTGCTGGAGTGCCTCTAGTGATGACAGGTAGTGTCTGTCGAAAATCACCCGCAAGCAACACTATCATCCCACCCATTAAACTCGGGTTACTTCTGATATCTTTCAGAGTCCGATTGAGCGCCTCGATTGCTTTTTTATGTGACATTGTGCACTCATCCCACACCAACAACTTGCATTGCTGTAGCATTCGGCCACGATCGCTGTTTTTTGTGATGTTACAAACTGGAATTTCCTCATGATGTAAATTTAATGGGAGTTTAAGTACCGAATGTGCCGTGCGACCTCCATCGAGCAGCGTTGCTGCAATTCCAGAGGAAGCTACAGCAACAGCTATTCCTTTGTCTTTCCGAATTTGAGCTAAAAGTAAATTCAATAGAAAAGTTTTTCCAGTGCCTCCTGGCGCATCTAAGAAAAACAATCCACCCTCACCAATATCTATTCTTTGCACAACAATATCAAAGACTAATTTTTGTTCCATGTTTAATCGAGGAACTGACTCTGATATTTGTTGCTGTAAAGAAGAGACATTGTAGTCCAGTTCTCTTATTAAATCACTACTGACTTCTCCGATTCTTTGTGGCTGGTTCATTCCAAAATCTGATAATGGCTTCCCAGATATAGCCATCACTTGGTCATCAATCTTAGTAAGCGCCTCGTTATATACTAAATCATTATTGACATTAGGATTATTTTGTTGCAGTCTGTGCAAAATATCGTCTGACATATCATTTTTGTACTTTTCCCATAATATCTGAGGATTTGACAGACCACATGTTGCTATGAGAATGGCAAAAAGATCTCTTACCTTAGCTGCTGATCTACATTGTGCAGCCTCTTCTAATGTCGAGTCCCAATGATTGTCATTCTCTAACAATCCTCTTGTTTCACAGGCTTCTCGGAAGGTAACAAATGTTTGACCATTGTAGTTCTTGAGATCATCGAACGAAGTTGGCCCACGCACGTGGTGTAGCAGTAATCTTAAACAAAAGCATTCAATGTTGCTAACGTGGACAGTATAGACCCGTCCTAATGTATCTCCAGATTTAACGCCAGGCCAATCCAGAACAGCAGTTCCTTGAATTCGGCGTGTCCAACATTTTCTACCTCCATCCCACGTGTAATACCGAGGTACCTGAACGTACAAAAGTGTTTTTGCAAATTCATCTGATCTGCAAAGGTCAAAAAAGGCGGTCAAAGTGGTTTTTGGTGGTGTTGTCACTCGCTGGTGAAAATTATTTTCATTGAAATAAATTCGTTCACCATTCTCTAGATGCACACTGAGGTGCGTAACAGTAGGATGCCTTTCGTGCAAAGGAAACCCTAATAGGCGCCATGCAGCTTCGTTGCTGCTGACATAGCGACCAGACTGAAACGTTTGTACTTCGTCTACTGGGTTTGAGGACTCTGAGCTTCTTAAATTAAAAATAGCTTGATCGCTGCCTTTATTAATATATTTGCAGATGTATTTGATTGCACGTACGGAACCGCAAGCTTCTACATTTATATGGGCGTTAAAAGTTTTTAATAGGACAGGCGAATATGGCACTACCCAACTATTGTCAACAGAAACTTGACTACCATTTCGGAGTTTAACAAATGCCGTACGGCCTCCGTCTTCTGGTGCTCTTCTACGATACATCGGGTAGCCGTTCTCATTATGGAGAGTCTCTTTCAGTAGGTTGCGAGGAAATTTTTTTGTGCATTTACGTTGTTTCATGCACGGGCACTGAGGATTTTCAGCCCCGCATGGACCATGGATCATGTTTTTCATAACAATATCATAAAGTGCCTTGTCATTGTTAGAATCTGGTATTTCAGCGCTTATAACTTTATCGATTTGGTCAGGTCGCAATTTATCTTTTAACCAAAGCAAAATGTGGGCATGTGGGAGTCCTCGCTTCTGCCACTCAATGGAATACATAAAGCATTGCACTTCTCCAAAAACCCTTCCTTTAGTTATTACAATTATAAGCTTTTTAACTTTTAATCTAAACACTCTGGCAATGACATCGTGCCTATCGTTGGCGCTTTGACCTGGCATTAATTCGTCAACTATTTCAGACCAAGATGGATTGCAGGTGAAGGTTACAAATAAATCAGGTCGACCATACGTACGCACATAAGCAAATGCGTCTTGAGTGTACTCGTGTAAGTATCGGGGACTGTTCACAAACGAAGAGGGCAGAATCACCATTTTACCTATATTATTAGGGTTCACGTTGGCATCATTCGATACAGCATCTTGGAGATGAATATAATTTTCGGCTCTAAGTTTTGTTTGATTTAAAGATATGTATCGCAATCTTTCGCTTTCAACCTTCACGTACATATCAACATAAAACTGGTTAGCGAGCTGTTTGCATCGTTGTATTACGTTAAAATTGTCTTCGCGTATCATCATATGATAAACATAAAAGTCCATGCTCGATACTTTTTTGTTGGACAGGGGGAGGTTGGTCACTGGATTGACCTGTGGAATTTGAAAATGGTACCCCTCTTGCCCCTTGCTAAACAGAAGCGGGTATTGTAATGCGTCATAAAACTTGTGTGTGTCGGGCACCCTGGTCAATGTGTTGTCACGGGTTTGTAAAACAATATCACGCGATGCGAATTGTTCACCACACACCATGGCGGCGACTTCGTTTATTAAGGGTACATTATAACGTCTTTCATGTTCCCCGCTTGGCGTACGATCTGGGTGTATTACTAATTTGTAATTTTCCCCTGGCATTCTTTCTAAGGCTGTTTTGAAAGTGCTGATGAGGTTATTATGTCTGTGCAACATTCTTTGAATTTTTAAAACAATGTCCCTCTCAACTCCTTCAATATTTTGACATCTGCGGTCAACCTCGCTGTTTTCGTCTCCCATAAAATAAATCTGTAGAAATTTTGGTTGATCATTGTTTGTGGGAAGCAAAGAACCAATCCTATGATAAACTTGCCCTTGTACCGTAAATGTGGGTGAAAATCCAGGCATGATGACTTCATTACCCACACCAAATGATGTCATTTGAAAGCAAGAATTGTACTTTCTTATACTGTTTAAAAATCGCCGAGATTCATTGCTGTCATATAGAAGTAAGGATTTGAGTGGCTCTTCGGGGTCACCAAGCGTTGGTACTGATACTTTGCCTCCAGAACAGCACATACCTGGGGTCTCTTCCTTCCACTTGAGTGCCTCACATTGTCTGCATTTATTGGCCATTCTACCTATGAGGACTAATCGATGATTAAAGTATTCAATTAACGGATCATAATCAAAAGCAGCATCGGCAAATGCCTCCCACGTATTCATCGTAAACGTACGTCTCCTTTCTGCTTGCCGCTCGGAATTATTTAAACGTCGTCTACGTGTTTCTTCGAAGGTCTCTGCAGCTATGTACGAAGCTTGCCGCTCAGCATCTAAGATTTGGCGAGCTTGGGTCTGCTGAGAGGTCTCAGCAGCTCTTTGAGCCGTGTGACGCTCTGCATCAATGACTTGGCGAGATTGGGTTTGTTGAGAGGTCTCAGCAGCTCTTTGAACCGCGTGACGCTCTGCATCAATGACTTGGCGAGATTGGGTTTGTTGAGAGGTCTCAGCAGCTCTTTGAGCCGCGTGATGCTCTGCATCAATGACTTGGCGAGAATGGGTTTGTTGAGAGGTCTCAGCAGCTCTTTGAGCCGCGTGACGCTCTGCATCAATGACTTGGCGAGATTGGGTTTGTTGAGAGGCCTCAGCAGCTCTTTGAGCAGCGTGACGCTCTGCATCAATGACTTGGCGAGATTGGGTTTGTTGAGAGGTCTCAGCAGCTCTTTGAGCAGCGTGACGCTCTGCATCAATGACTTGGCGAGATTGGGTTTGTTGAGAGGTCTCAGCAGCTCTTTGAGCCGCGTGACGCTCTGCATCAATGACTTGGCGAGATTGGGTTTGTTGAGAGGTCTCAGCAGCTCTTTGAGCCGCGTGACGCTCTGCATCAATGACTTGGCGAGATTGGGTTTGTTGAGAGGTCTCAGCAGCTCTTTGAGCCGCGTGACGCTCTGCATCAATGACTTGGCGAGATTGGGTTTGTTGAGAGGTCTCAGCAGCTCTTTGAGCCGCGTGACGCTCTGCATCAATGACTTGGCGAGATTGGGTTTGTTGAGAGGTCTCAGCAGCTCTTTGAGCCGCGTGACGCTCTGCATCAATGACTTGGCGAGATTGGGTTTGTTGAGAGGTCTCAGCAGCTCTTTGAGCCGCGTGACGCTCTGCATCAATGACTTGGCGAGATTGGGTTTGTTGAGAGGTCTCAGCAGCTCTTTGAGCCGCGTGATACTCTGCATCAATGACTTGGCGAGATTGGGTTTGTTGAGATGTCTCAGCAGCTCTTTGAGCCGCGTGATACTCTGCATCAATGACTTGGCGAGATTGGGTTTGTTGAGAGGTCTCAGCAGCTCTTTGAGCCGCGTGACGCTCTGCATCAATGACTTGGCGAGATTGGGTTTGTTGAGAGGTCTCAGCAGCTCTTTGAGCCGCGTGACGCTCTGCATCAATGACTTGGCGAGATTGGGTTTGTTGAGAGGTCTCAGCAGCTCTTTGAGCCGCGTGATGCTCTGCATCAATGACTTGGCGAGATTGGGTTTGTTGAGAGGTCTCAGCAGCTCTTTGAGACGCGTGACGCTCAGCATCTAAAGTACGACGGATCTGTGAATCCTCTTCTGATTCCAGAGATCTAGCAAGTTTAGCAGCCCGAGCTCTGCTAGGGCTATTAGCTAAATTGGACTTTCGTTTGCGAGGCATCGTTAAAAAAAATGTAACAAAACAGATGTACCGATTAAAATTTAAAATAAAAAATAACCGTTAAGAATAATGCGCTCATCCGACGGCGATGTATATTAAACACAATCGTCCGTCAAGTTTACGTTTAAATGGAAATAAAGTAACAAAGAAATTAAATTATCAATACATATGACATAACAATATACAACCAGAGACTACTTTTTACAACCAATGCATAAAAAAGTAGAAGGTAATGTAAGTAGGTTAGGTTTGTTTTACCTACCTACCTATTAGAAATGTTAGATGTTATTAAAAAAAGGATATAAACGCAAATCGGATTTTTAAAGTAAAAGTAACTATCTAACCTACTTTTAAATATGAACTAAAATAAATATCAGTATGAATAAAATTAATTTACAGGACCTTATTAATAAAAAACACTTAAAAAGTTCCACGAAACAATAAAATGATATTACTGGTCGAAAAATGTAATTCTCTCTTGGTTAGGTGCGCGACGGTGGCGACGCGTAGCGTTTACTAAATTAGCGGAAGCTGTCAAATAATAACAATGTAAATATTGTTAGTTGTTCCTGTTTCAGCCACAAAACCAATCTAAATTATTGTTTTGGTTTTTATCACTTCACATTAAGTCATAGCACTTCGGACTCTGGCAGAATTGTCGACATCGGCATAGTTTGCCATATAAAAGAAAGAAGAAGATTGTTAGTTTTCTTTGCAAACATAAATAAATCCAAAGATTAAAATAGTATTGTTGTCATAATTTAAGTGCAATTTATTCAATAGTTTTCCTGTAAAATGAATATAATAATAAAAACCGGGTTTGAAACTATTTCAAATAATATTTGTTTCCAACCACAAACTGAGATAAACACAAGCCGAGCATGTTAGAAATGTGGAAGAACTGCGCAATAACGGCCAGAGCTACTTCATACGTAGTTCGTCAGACATCTGTGACACTAACACCATACAAAACCAGTTTTAACGTAAGTAATGTTTAAGTGATGCTAGAATGCTATTACGACATGTAGGTATGTAAGTCATCCGACGGCGATGTATATTAAACACAATCGTCCGTCACATTTACGTTTAAATGGAAATAAAAAGTAACAAAGAAATTAAATTATCAATACATATGACATAACAATATACAACCAGAGACTACTTTTTACAACCAATGCATAAAAAAGTAGAAGGTAATGTAAGTAGGTTAGGTTTGTTTTACCTACCTACCTATTAGATTAATTAAAAAAAGGATATAAACGCAAATCGGATTTTTAAAGTAAAAGAAACTATCTAACCTACTTTTAAATATGAACTAAAATAAATATCAGTATGAATAAAATTAATTTACAGGACCTTTTTATTAAAATACACTTAAAAATTTACACGAAACAATAAAATGATATTACTGGTCGAAAAAAATAATTCTCTATTGGTTAGGTGCGCGACGGTGGCGACACGTAGCGTTTACTAAATTAGCGGAAGCTGTCAAATAATAACAATGTAAATATTGTTAGTTTTCTTTGCAAACATAAATAAATCCAAAGATTAAAATAGTATTGTTGTCATAATTTAAGTGCAATTTATTCAATAGTTTTACTTTAAAATTAATATAATAATAATAACCTGGTTTGAAACTATTTCAAATAATATTTGTTTCCAACCACAAACTGAGATAAACACAAGCAGAGCATGTTAGAAATGTGGAAGAACTGCGCAATAACGGCCAGAGCTACTTAATACGTAGTTCGTCAGACATCTGTGACACTAACACCATACAAAACCATTTTAAACGTAAGTAATGTTTAAGTGATGCTAGAATGCTATTACGACATGTAGGTATGTAAGTCATTTAAAATTTACTAATTGTAAGCGTCTTATCCATCTTATTATTTTTTGCATATCAATGGTGCTCGTGTCGTCACTGATGTGGTCAGAGCAGCAAGTGCAAGCATGTTAATGCTTTAATATCCTATGTTAAGAACACCACCAGCTTGTCAGAGACCAGTAATGAACAACAGTGAGGCAAACCTAGCATTCGGCAATTTGTTCAGAATAAATATTCTAAGAAGACATGTTGTTTATATGTATTGCTTTGCTTTGATTTTGTACTGCAATTAACACTTTTTACAGCTGATTTCTGCCTTTGTTTCCAATTATTGTTATTTTACACCATAAACTACATATATTCCAAATTACTTCAAAATCCATTTAGTAGTTTTTGCATGAAAGGGTAACAAACATCCATCCATCCTCACAAACTTTTGCATTTTTAATATTAGTAGGATAGGATAAGCAAAGGTGTGTCACTTTAGTGCCTAACAAATAAGGTGAATATTATCTTCACTAAATAAAAAGAAGGAAAACTTGAAATTAAACCCTATACCAATCCGTCTGCAAGCGTGGTATTAGTAGGCCAAGTATCCAGTTTCAGTTTCAGTTTCATTTATTTATTCAAAGTAGTACAATAATATTGTATCTTTTTGACGTCATCTAACATTACTTAATCTAAATTTAAAAACATTTCAAAGTTTAGAAAACTTTACCACCGCCTCCAAAGCGCTAATTGACAGCTGTCAAAAGTGACAGAGGTATCAAATATTTTCCCGCCAAAATAATATGACGTCACAAATCATCTGTCAAAAATGCTGTGACGTCACGACTCATCTGTCAAAAATTCAAAAACATCACTGCTCAGCTGTCAAAATATATTTACCCGCCAAAATTCTGTGACGTCACGAATCATCTGTAAAAAATTCTGTGTCGTCACGACTCATCTGTCAAAATTCTATGACGTCACAGGTCACGTGACCAAAATTCTATGACGTCACACGTCACGTGACCAGAATTCTATGACGTCACAGGTCACGTGACCAAAATTCTATGACGTCACAGGTCATACAAATTCTGTGACGTCACGAATCATCTGTCAAAAATTCTGTGACGTCACGACTCATCTGTCAAAAATTAAAAAACGTCACGGCTCTGCCGTCAATATTTAATTCTGTGACGTCACGACTCAGCGTACCAAAATTCAATGACGTCACGACTCAACTGTCAAAAAGTATTTTCCCGCCAAAATTCTGTGACGTCACGACTCAACTGTCAAAAAATATTTTCCCGCCAAAATTCTGTGACGTCACGACTCATCTGTCAAAATTCTAAGACGTCACAGGTCACGTGACCAGAATTCTATGACGTCACAGGTCACGTGACCTATGACGTCACAGGTCACGTGACCTATGACGTCACAGGTCACGTGACACAGCTTTCCCGCCAAAATTCTATGAAATCAAAATATAATATGATTGCTAATAAAAAGTAGCCTATGTTCTTTCTCAGGGTCTAAAGATTGTCTGTACCAAATTTCATCGAAATCCGTTCAGCCGTTTAGGCGTGAAAGAGTAACAGACAGACAGACAGACAGACAGACAGACAGACAGAGCGACAGACAGACAGACAGACAGACAGACAGACAGACAGAGTTACTTTCGCATTTATAATATTAGTATAGATTTATTTATAACTAGCTGTGCCCGCGACTTCGTCCGCGTGGAAAAGTGACTTTACGCAGTAATTTTAATTACATATTAGTATGTTTAGTTTTATTGATGGTCATTGCGATGCAAAGGCTTACGGGAAATTGAGTTCTTTTAAATTGGAAGGGGAATCTATTGGGTAATAAGGGAATGCGTGGAATAAAAACTCTTTCACTTCTTGCACACTCCGATAATATTTCAGCCTCAATGACATTTTTCTGAAGGTTAATGACCTTAACACGTGCACTATTGCATAGTTTTGGAGGACTTAAATTACGCAAAAGAATGATTGGTACACTAACCTTTAGCGAAATGCTTTATGCTGGAAAACCAGAAACACTCAACAAATTTAAAAATTCCACTGAAAAATTAGTGGCGTTCGTCCTGATCAACCATTGAGTCGATTGCTAAATAAGTGACGACATTACCAACAATTTCAGAAATATTTTTTGCATTAATATTGGCGTGATCATTCCTAGGTGTTTAAATTGCCCGCTCACATAACCAGGAATTTTCTTTTTGTGTTACATGGGACGTATTTCCATAAACACTGTATTAAGTCTTCCTCACTGGTGACCAGGGAGAAAAGGCTGGGTGGCAAAATAATTTTAGTCTGATTTTCGGGAACTTTTCCGTTTCCTATATCAAGTAAGATATTAGAAAATTTTTGAGCTTGAAGATTATCACTCATATGCGCCCTCATATTTAAAGTTAATTCTAACCTAACGATATGTCGCCAAAAAAAAGACCTCTTCAAAGAAGCGTTCACTTCGTCAGCTCTTATGCCCCTACTAACAACCGGCAAGACTGGCGAAACTCTTCACAAAACACAACAGTTACCCCACCCACAACTCGTTTACTTCTGCGCAAATTTCTTAGTGTCCTATCAAGTGGCTCTATAGCTTTCTTATGAGCCATAGTGCACTCATCCCATTAAACAGGTATCTTGCAGCACTTTAGTTTTGTCGCTATTGCGTGACACACTACACACGGAAGTTTCAATGCAATTTAAATCCAAAGAAATTTTAAATGCAGTGTGCGCTGTTTTGCCACCAGGAAGTAATGTTGCTACAATACCTGAAGATGGCACCGCTAAGGCAATTTTTCCCATTCTTCTAATTTCCGCTAGAATTACTCGGGTAAGAAATGTTTTCCCTGTTCCACCAGGAGCATCGAGAAAATATACTATGCCGTCTTCGTTTATTACTGCTCTTGTTACGGTATCATAAACACATTTCTGTTCTGTAGCTAGCCTAGGAAAATTATTATTAAGGATTGATTATAGTTCAGCTGCACTATATCCTATTTCTTCAATATATTCCCGGTTGAGTCTAGGCTGGATTGGAATGACTACTGGCTCATGTAATCCATATTGTACAATATTGTTACCACCTTCTGTGCTAACAACTTCCTAAAAAGATCTCATACATACAAAAATATTCGTCGGCATGGGATTCGAACCTCATTACCCAGCTCCTACTGTAACCGTTTGTCTATGAACGACTTTCAAATAGGGGAACGAAATTTAAATTCATTCAACATCGAACTAAAACCATTTTTCATGACCCCTGATTTGTATTGGACTGTTCTAATAAAGAGATCAAGCGATATCTCGTGTAATACTTATCCGATTTTGATGAAACATACCTCAGTTTAAGCCTAATAAAAAAGGCTACAATACAATGTATTGGTCCTAAGAAATTCGTTTTAAAGATGTGCGGTAACAAACTGACAAACAGACATATTCATATTAATTAATTCTAAAAATTGTGTTTTCGTGCTTTTTGACTTTTTTCTAGATTTTATTGATAATTTTTATCTGAATTTTCGAAAAGAACAGACATTTCGACCTCTACGGTTTTATTATAGTATAGATAGATAGAAGATAGTATAGATAGATATAAGAGGTCGGAATTAGGTAGAGTTATTCATGTACTTACACTGATTTCATACAGCGAAAGAATAAAGTGGATATGCTACAAATCCCGGGATTAATTAAAAAAATAGAAAAATATCCCACGATTTAAATAAAAAGTTACATATTTACTTTTACACACTTTAAACTACTTACTGCACGCGCGACGTTGCCACACTTACATCAATGACATCGGATGCTCGAAGTTGCAAAATTTGAACAAAAGGAAACAATAGCGGTAATGCGGAACACTGAGATTGTATCTCTTTCTAACGCATTCAAACTATATCTTAGCAATAAATCGGTTTATTGACACAGCTCATTCGCTTACCTCGGTTCGTCGAATGCGCACACGTGTTTACTATTGTGTTTTGTGTGGTGAATCCTGTTTGACCCTGGATTGTTTACTGGATTCTGGACTCTACTTAATACGACTATTTCGGCACGCATTAACGGACTTTGATTTGGCCTTACTGTATTGGACGATTGGATATTTGAAGTTGGTGATATACTTGGTAAGTTTATTGTTCATATTTATATTAAATGTCCTTTACATTAGATTTTCCCAATGTAGAATGTTTGTTATATTGTCATAAAATCGGTGTTGTTTAACTCAAGATGTTCTTTGATACAATTAAAATAAAGTAGCAATGATTTCAAATGCTACTGAAGAAGCTTAACATACGGGACTCTTTTTTTAATTGCTTTAATTGACTATATGGTTAACGATTGGAATTAATTTTTCTGGTAATCTTTTACAGATTTTCTTTTTAGGTTTAAACTGATTAATTATTAATTAATGTGTTTATGTGATTATTACGGAAACCTGTCCTACTCGAGCGTTCTTGTATGTACTTCTGGAACAAGCGTTTATAGTATTTATATTAAATAGTGACAATTACTACATATCGAATGGGAAAAAACGTTTATAATAGGACGAATATCCCTTTGACCACTTACATTAAGGTGAAGAGTACGCAGAACTAGCGTCACTAATTTATTTCTTTACGTAACTCCTAAATCAGCTCAATTTTCAGTAATTGAAAGCCCACCCAAGTAACACAGAAAGCATTTTAACAAGCAACAAGTGAACTTATATAGAGCTTAAGACCCGTACAAACTCTTATATAAGTTCACCGAGCGTCTTGAAGCTGAACAATGGCATTTGAAAATCATTGTAATGCTTTACGCTGTATAACAGTTGGATAATGGCATATCAGAATGCTTTTGTAAAGCCTTTAGCTATTTTTAGTGCTTTTGGTTCTACAAAGACATTTTAAAGTAGTTAATAAGTGCTTGAAGCTGTTTTACAGCACAAACGTGAACCACTATAATGCCATGTAAATCCGATATCCAGCTTTAAGCTGTTTTTTGTGCCTTTTGCTGTGTAAAAGCACTTGTAAGGGTTAAGTAAAAGCTTAATGCTGCTGAACAGCATAAATGTGAATCAATATAATGCTTGCATTTTAAAGGAAGAACTGAGTGCTGTTGTGTAGCTAATAGCTCTTTAAACAATCACACGTGAGTAGTTGTAATGCTGGTGGCATTAATTGGGCTCACCGGGCTGCTTAAGGCTGACCACCATTTTGTAAATATTTTATAACCAAAAAATATTTTCTTTCGGATCTATTTATAAAAGGAATTGTCATTAAAAATATTTATATAACCTAATTTAATACAGTACAAGCAAAACTATGATTGTATTTATTCAAAACTTATTCTGTACTAGGAATACACATTTGTTTTGGTTTTACACACATCATTTTTATAAAACATTTTGTACGAAAACCACAAAATATCGAAGGCGCGTGAAAATTTTCAATGAAACTTATATAAACAAGTACAGTAAACTACACTGCGCAGTAATATTTGAAGGCAAGAAATAACAAACGAGTCAAAAACTTATCCGATGAATTTGTTTTGATGCAAATTATAATATGGCGTCACTCACTGTTTTATTTTGACCGTCTTTACTTATTCTTTTTTTGATTGTAATAATTTACACGCAATAATATAAAGTTTCCTAAATGTGAACACTTAAATTGCTCCAATAATTCTTTTAGCACATTTAAATGCTAGTCTAATGCTTTTGTAATGCCGTTGGCATCTCCACTATCAATAATTTTGCTATTATAATGCTTCTGTAATGCAATAGGCTATCTCATTGACCATTTTAATGCTTTCTTAATGCGATTGGCAATATTATTGACCAAAATGATGCTTCTTTAATCCGATTGACATCTTTCTTGACCATAATAATGCTAATATAATGCGCCAGTAATGCTATTAACCAGCTACTGTGAACCTATATACGGCATAAAGCTGTATAATTTGTGCCCAAATAAGCATTACAGTAGCCATATAAACGTTTATAATGCGACTATAAAACTAACTCAAAATGCTAAAGGGATACAAGAATACTCTTATTCGGCCCTTATAATGCTTTGATGTGTTACTTGGGCAGTGGCACCAGAAAACATATCTAAAGTTTAATAAAACTCTATATACAATTTTTCGATTTGTATTTTATCCACAAAACAGGTTTACGCCCAAAGTAGCTTCTTTCCCCAAAGACTGAGCGAAAAGGAGTGTACAGTGAATCAATAAGCATTATTTATCGGTGTTTTTTAGTGCCCTTGCGCTTACTAAGTAGAAGCAGACACTTTAAATTTATACGTAATGTATGTTACTATAGTTGCTATAACAATAAATCTATATCTAAATATATAAAAATGAAACCCGTTTTCCGTTTTCACGGCATCACGCGTGAACGGCTGGACCGATTTCACTAATTCTTTTTTTGTTGTATTTGTACTTATTATTAGGAGAAGGTTCTTAGGTAGGTGTAGGGTAGGTTGTTGGGTAAGGGTAGGACAACGCGTGAACGAAGTCGCGCCGGGCCAACTAGTATAGTATAAAACAAAGTACCTACGCTTCCCGCCGTCTGTCTCTTTGTATGAATTTATGCACGCTTAGATCTTTTAAACTACGCAACTGTTGTGACCTATCTCTCACATACTTACAAACACATGCATACGGTTTTCTAAGATTGACTATTATTTTGCTCCAGATTAAAAATATTACCATGGCGCAGAGTTCAATCAAAGAAGCCACCATCAACAAGTGGATCAAAGATAATCCGGAGCTATTTTACGACCATGCAAGTGGATTAATTTACTGTTCCAAATGCGAAGCACATTTGAGTGCGACTCGTCAGAGTAACGTCAAAAGACATGTAGAAGGAGCAGTACATAAAGGCACGAAGAAAGAGCGCCACATTCCTTTAGAATTTTACTTCGACTTAATCGAATTTATGATTCTTTGTAACATACCGTGGTCCCAACTGAGCAACAACGCATTTAAAACATTTTTTCAAAAGTACATTTGTTGCAATTGCAAAAATATTACTCTACCTAGTGAATCCTTATTGAGAAAAGTTTACCTGGATCAGCTTTTTAAAATCAAAATACAAGAGATGCAAAGTAAGATTGTAGATAAAAAGCTATGGCTTTCAGTAGACGAAACTACGGATTTCTTAGGACGAGCTGTGGTACATTTGTTGGTGAGACCATTAGAACTTAGTAGGAACCATCGGCCTTACTTAGTGGCATGTAAAATGCTAGACACTGTAAATGGAACAACGATATCACAATTTGTTCAAGATTCTTTAAAAAATATGTGGGGAAGTTCATTTGAGAGCAAACTAGATAACGTTAGAATGTTATGTACAGACAGTGTGGCATACATGATATCAGCTGGTAGAATGTTAAAATCAACTTTTCCTAAAATGTTGCATTTCACATGTTTAGCCCATGCTCTAAATCTTGTTGCGGGGCAGATTAGAAAGGAGAATCCTAATGTCGATAGTTTAATTTCAAATTTGAAAAAAGTTTTTTTGAAGGCACCAAAAAGAATTAAAATCTTTAAAGAAATGTGTCCGGATTTACCTTTACCTCCTGCACCTGTAATTACCAGATGGGGTACTTGGCTTGATGCAGCATTTTATTACGCTAAGCATTTCGATGAAATTAAATCTGTATTGTCGGTGCTGAATGGTCAAGAGGCAAAATCAATAGAGAATAGTTTAAACATTTTTAATAATAACGACAACATTAAAGATGATTTGTCTCGTATTTACGAAAATTTTTCAATTATACCAACAGCTTTGACATCTCTTCAGAAATCCGATCTTTCTCTAATGGAATCATTTGAAATATTTGATGCAGTGAGATTAGCTTTGATATGGGCAAATTGCGAGAGCTTAAAAGATAAAATGGAAAAAGTCATGGATAGGAATCCTGATTTGGACATTATCAGAAATATAGCAGAAAAAATTTCTTCCTGCACTAATGATGACGAGGAGGAGGAATTGTATAAATTTGCTAACCTCACCTCAGTTGACGTAGAGCGATCTTTTTCAATGTATAAATGGATTTTAGACGTTCGGAGAAATTCATTGAAGCCAGAAAATATTGAAAAGCTAATGGTCATATATTTTAATTCTCACAAAAGTTATACAGAGTCGGAAGCGAACACTTCAAATTTTACTGGTAATGAATCTGACAAGGAAAATGATTCCGATGGGCCGTTTGAATAAGGAAAACTTCCCGAAATAGGCTTATGAGAATTTGCTTAAGACTATTAATAATTTGTATTGTAAATTAATGTAAACTAATAAAAACTGTATGTTAATAAATTATCTTTGTTTTATTGGTCTAATTCTGAGGTTTTTATTATTATTTATTTGTTTGTTGGCCACACGGGATTGTCCATTAGAAATCCCGGGATTATTCATCAGAAATCCCGGGAAGGTCCACATTAATATCAACATTTCGATGCAAGTACATAAATAACTCTACCTAATTCCGACCTCTGGATATAACACATACGATTCATGGTTAATTTTATTAAAATTTAAAAGGAATAACTTATAATTAATAGCACGTAATTAGATTATTTACATCTCATTTATGAGTATGATTACTACAGGTAACCCCATCTGGTGAACAAAAGAAACAAAATTTAAATTCATTCAACATTTTACAAAAACCATTTTTCATGACCCCTGATTTGTATTGGACTGTTCTAATAAAGAGATCAAGCGATATCTCTAGTAATACTTATCCGATTTTGATGAAACATACCTCAGTTTAAGCCCAATAAAAAAGGCTACAATACAATGTATTGGTCTTTAGATTATATTAATTCGTTTTAAAGATGTGCGGTAACAAACAGACAGACAGACAGACATTAATTCTAAAAATTGTGGTTTCGTGCTTTTTGACATTTTTCTAGATTTTATAGATAATTTTTATCTGAATTTTCGAAAAGAACAGACATTTCGACCTCTACAGTTTTATTATAGTATAGATAGATATAGACGAACTGATGCGTCTTCACCCGCGTTGTATATGTAGCTTAAATGTTATTCTACACCGTAAATTATCTATATTCCAAATTTCATCAAGATCCATTCAGTAGTTTTTGCGTGAAAGAGTAACAAACATCCATCCATCCATACATCCTCACAAACTTTCGCATTTATAACATTAGTAGGAAGTAGGATCAGCAAAAAGTTATTTATACACTTATAATTTCTAAGATAAGAAATGGTAAGTATAACCTTCATTTACCACGCTTCCCAGAAGCTCGTATAGACTTTATTTTGAGTTTTCCTTGCTTGAATTTTACGACACCTTATCCTCGAGAAGGTGTAGTAATATATTATTTTCTGAATCCGTCATAAATATTGACTTTAGAACATTACCTTAATTTTTATACTAACGCAATATATACGTAACATTTAACCCAGTTTATTAGCGGAAGATTTACTCTCGCAAGTTAATTTCACTGCCGCACTCGACAACTCGCCCCGAGGCAAACTCACACCCTAGAGATGTTTTCATATGAATATTATTTACACTAGTCAAATATTTAAATATATTTATATAAGGTTATACGTCGTTACAATGTTTAAGTTGTCGTAATTTTAAAATTTTTGCGTTTCATTATTAAAAACGGTAGATTAACGTGTCATGCTATTTACCCTTAAGGGGGATTTACACGGGTCGATTTTCGCCGTTCGGCTAGTCGCTTGACTAATCGCCTCACCAAACCGCCTTGCGGCCTAGCCGAATTGCCATTTAGATGGAAAATTTACTCTCCGTCTTTAGTCGCCCTTGTAAACCCCCCTTTACTTTCGTTTTGGCAAAGTTTACACTTTTTATAGTCGTGGTGACAAACTGTAAAACGTCAAGCAAATTCAAGGTAAATAATATATACCTACTTAATGTCACGGTAATCTCCCATTTATACTATATGTAACTACTAGCAAAACATGTTAGTGCTGTATATATGAGCTGAAGACCTCTGTGGCGTAGTGGTTATATAACATGACTGCAACGCAGAGGTCGCGGTTTCGATTCCCGCCCAATGCAAATCTTTGTGTGCATGAACATGATTGTTTGCATTGGTCTGGGTGTTTTCTATGTACGAGTATAATATGATGTATTTACAAAAAAAAAGGTATTTAAGTATGTTTATTTATCCGTTATCTAGTACCCATAGTACAAGCTCTGCTTAGTTTGGGACTAGATGGCGTTGTGTGAAAGAGTGATGAATATATTTTATTTATATAATATATAAATTAACACCTTTGTATACCATGTTTTATTTAATAAAAGATTTATGTTATGTTATGTTTA
The DNA here is from genome assembly GCA_905475405.1 of Schrankia costaestrigalis. NCBI lineage: Eukaryota > Metazoa > Arthropoda > Insecta > Lepidoptera > Erebidae > Schrankia > Schrankia costaestrigalis. The sequence continues at coordinate 6,328,335 of FR997843.1, read as the reverse complement.
CATAATATTTATTATGTTTAACTTTGTTTTTGCTAATTTAAGTACACCTGAGTAAGGGTATATTTGTTTTTATAAATAATTTAGTAAGGTTCAAGTTGACTATTGTGTTGGCGTTTTGTTGTCGAATGGAAGGTATGTGTGTGCTTAAGTTATGTGTAGGTAGAACAGTTTGTATTGAAACTAGTTACATTTGTTTGCCTGTTCTAAGCATACACGTAGATTTGTACCAACTATTTATAAATGCTTGTACAGAATCGTAGAAAAGTTAGTTATCGCCCAATTATTCAAAGGATTTCTCTCCTCTTAAAATACCTATAGAACTCAAATAATCTAATCTAGTCTCCGTGTGGGACTAGATAGAAACCGACTAAGTGACTATCCGTAAATATTATCTTTACGAAATAAAAAGAAGGAAAACTTGAAACTCAACCCTATACCATACCACATACAAGGCCAGCGTGGTATTAGTAGGCCAAGTATCCTCAGTCACGGGAGAAGGCCTTTCCCTACAGTGGGACATTAATGGGCTGTTATGATGAATCAATAAAACTACAGTGAGTTTCTTTGTAAAAACATAAATACAAAACTATTCTCATTAAAAAAATTATTGATATTTCAAATACAATCATAATTTTCATTTAAAAGGTCTTTTCATTTTCATCAAACTAATCATTGAATTCACATTTTATTATTTGACTTTGAATCCAACTTTTAAAGTACAAACACAATGAACTGTAATAAAGGCAATAAGTTACAGGCTTTGTAAAACTTATTGCCTGCTATTGTCTAATATCGCTTGAAATATTATGCCCTTTACAAATATTCTTTGTGGCTAGTACCATGTATAGTGTATATCTCCATGTATTTGTATGTCCGTGTGGTGACGGAGTACGAATACAATATGTCACCACCCCATCTCATCCCATGGGTGTCGTAAAAACCGACTAAGGGACTAATCGTAAATATTGTCTTTACAAAATAAAAAGAAGGAAAACTTAAAATTAAACCCTATACCAATCCGACTGGCCAGCGTTATATTAGTAGGCCAAGTATCCCTCCGACATGGGAGGGGGCCCGTCCCTGCAATAGGACATTAATGGGCTGTCATGATGACCATGTATAGTTTGAATATCAGTCATCGTCATCATATCACCCAAATAACGTACACTGCTAAGAATGGAAGTACTGCAAGCGCTTCCTCTAAACGTGACCTTGTGCGCCACTGAACAAAAATGTCATAGGGTAAAGTGATTTTTTTTAATTCATAAATTTAATATTCCCTACATAATCCTCACACATTCACACAACGCTACCTTAGTCCCAAACTAAGCAAAGCTTGTGCTATGGGGACAACGGATAAACATACTAAAATACTTTTTTTTTTGTAAATATATACATATTATACATAGAAAACACTCAGACCAATGCAAACAATCATGTTCATGCACACAAAGATTTGCATCTCCATGCATGCAGACCTCTGCGTAGCAGCCATGTAATATACCGACTGCGCCACAGAGTCGTCTTTGTTAACACACGTACAAGCGCCGTTATTGAAATTAGTCTAGAAGCAGGATTCTTTTTTTTTCAAGCACCCTGGACGTCTTAACCTAGGCCTTTAACTAGGCTACTGAACTAGATATTTTTATTATACAGCATTTACTACGTGGTCGAGACATTACAAAATACACAAACATTAGGGTCATTTAATATCGGACTGTAGCCTCCTACGCTTAATAAATCCTCTTGGGTCCAAACTTAGGGTACATGAGAACAAAAAGCCCGCATTTTACTGTATTATTACCCGGGCACTGCTTATCTAGGGATGCGTAGATAATGACCTTAAATGGGGCTTTAAGTTCATTTTGAAATTAATTTGTCAGTTAAGGAATTACGTACGGTCGGTGTGTGCTCATGGAGGCTAATGGATGTTATGTCATAAGCTCTTAAAATATCATTAAGAAATAATTAGAAGGATTTTAAACAGTTACTCTATATATATATTTTTATTTTTTGGAATTATAAAAAATAGTTAAATACATATTTGGTATTGAGCTACTTTGGAAATATACCTTCTTTGGAATTAAAAAAATATAACTCAGTTCTACTCCTTTACATATCCTTTCGTTCCTAATTATTGTTGCTGGGATGTTTTTAAAATCATAACAAATGAAGTATCATCATAACCCATTAATGTCCCACTGCAGGGACGGGCCTCCTCCCGTGACAGAGAGATAATTGGCCTACTAATACCACGCTGGCCCAACGGATTGGTATAGGGTTTAATTTCAAGTTTTCCTTCTTTTTATTACGTAAAGATAATATTCACGGATAGTCCCTTAGTCGGTTTTTACGACACCTATGGGATGAGATGGGGTGGTGACACACTGTATTCTTACTCCGCCACCACTCAGAGATAATTTTTATGTAGGTAATGCCAAATGAATTAACGATTTAAAGTAGCATAATTGCTTTACAGCTCATTAGTGCAATAGAATTGTTATTTGTGTTTATATTTTTTACCGAAATTCAATAAATATTTATATTTTAGTTATTTCACTACTATAATCTTTCACTTGCTGTAATGTCAAGCCTGTCAAACTTTTTAAGTCGATTATAACTTTTAAGCTATCGCGTTTCATTATTATAACCACTTGAACGTTAACTGCGCGAATCGCTTTCGCGAGTCCAACGTTCAAGTGGCAACGCTCGCAGTTTTTTATGTGTTTATAAAAAACTACGAGTTTTCCGTCTTGATAAAAACGGCTAACACGAGAAAATTACTGCATCAATTTGAAAATGAAAAACATCGTCGTGTTCGTAAAAGTATAGGGAATAAACTTAAATTAAAATACATTAACCTTATGAATATCTAAATACAATGAATAGTTGATAAACCTGAGAAATTGCGAAAAATTGTTGACATTTTCCGCGATTTTCCGGGAATTATATTATTTGTGAATAAAAATTAGCAACCCAAATTAATGATTTTATTTTTAAAATATAATTAACTATATTACTTTTAAAATAAAATAAATATATTAGTAATTCTGAAGGTTAAAGTATTTTAAATTATTTTTGAAATAAATACCTTTTTTAGCTGACTCGGCCATCTCGGCGTTTTGTAGTGCATACCATATTTTTGTTTAGACAATAAGAACATAAAAATAAGAACGTAGTAGGTTTGTTTTCTAAATTTAATTATTGTTTATTAGTTTATCTTCTAGAATTAAACGATTTCAATAAACTTTAAACGATTTCAATAAACTTTTATTGAGGAAAGCGTAATTAAACCGCCATTATTGTTAAACTCAAGGCCAAGTTTTAGTCTTTGACTTTTCTTTTATTAAATTTTAAAAGTTACTCAACTTTTATAACATAATATCACGACCATTAGAAAGCACACATTTTCTAGATAATTGTAATAGGTATATTACACTTCCAACAATATTTAATTAATCAAATGTATTTAACACATAAATAAACAGTAAATTTCATACAAGGACATACGAAATGAAGCAAACTTCTGTTTGACATTGCGACCACAGATTATTTTTTACAGCTGTTTATTTTGGTGTAATCCGTTCTAAAACTATCGACAATTGTCCCACAGACTTTTTTAAACGTAGATTTTAAGCGGTAGAATCATGTTTTTATAAAATATCGCGCGTTGCAGAACGAATTTTTTTTTGGTACTTTTATACCATATGACGTAAGTCCCGCCATTTTGTCAGTGGATAAATCATACCCATTGACGTTCAAGTGGATAAGTATTATATAAACGTGACATTAACGTGACGTTTCGGCACAGGTTGCCCTGACCGTGGTCGCAAGCTGACAGAGTCAGCATAACGGTAAATAAAATGCGCGTTAATATCCCGTTTATATAATACTTTCTAAGTCGACTCTTTCAAAAGTTTTGAAGTAAAAGTGTATTATTAATTCATGCCTAAATTCTCATTTGTAAAAGATTAACAAAACAAAAGAAACTTCTTTCTATTGATTAAGTCCAATCTTTAATTAAAGTAGAACGTAGAACTAGTTTCTATTCGTACTAACGATTTTCATTTCTAAGAATATTGGAATTGGCATCGAGCCTAACAAGATACGGACTTGCTAAAGGAGAACAGAACTTTTAGTCCCTAACTTTAATTTAATATTTTAGTTTTTTTTCTGTTAGTGAAATAGTGAATTACATTAGTCTTCCCGTTTAATAGAACGAATGAAGTCACTAAGCAGAACGCTTAGTATGGTTACAAGACAACGGACTATAAATTACTATGTTTCAAATTAGAATGTGCATGACCCTGCGCCATATTGTGACGTCATCCAAAGAAATTCGTAAGGCGTCCGTACTTTTTAATCGAACTTTGACAGATAGAGGTCATTGACGCGTCCATTCCTTTTTGAAACGCATAGTACATACTTATATAGTTTTAAATTCAGACCAAATGCAAACATTCAAATAACGGTTAAAAAAGATGCCTGAGCCATAAAACCTAAAGCCTCGCCATATTACGAGTATTACCATGTTATTTTTATGAGCATTAAGCAAAATAAATCGCCGAATCGCGTAATTAACATTCATTTTTTTACTATTACTTATTTATAACTAGGCTACCAATAAAGGTCAATAAATAAAAGGCAAAGGCAATCTTGAAATACAAGTAAATTTAAAAAAAATATCAGAGAATCTGGCATAGATAATTACTAATTGAGAGCTGTTGGTAAAATAAAGATCCCTCAACGTATAAATTATAGCAATTTACTTAACATAACATAACAGGCAACATTTTAAAGATCTTCATTTCTTTTTTTGTCTTTAATATATACCTGGCAGACCCGTGCCCACTTCGTTGGGCGGCGACAAAAACACCTCCGTTTTTTAAACATATTTCATTAGTCCCACTCCTACTAGTCATAGCGTGATACTATATAGCCTATGACACTCCCCGATAAATGGACTATTCAACACAGAAAGAATTTTTAAAATCGGTTTATTAGATCCAGAGATTACCCCCTACAACGTCACAAACACACAAACTTTACCTCTTTATAATTATTAGTATAGATAAACATTTTCCATAACATACTTACCATGACAAATAACACAAGCAGTGAAGTACTAATTACCGTCAACAAATAAAATACGTGTTTCCTGTACACGTTTAATGAGTTAAAGAAACTTCAGGTTAATTTATTTTGTTTCTTTGAATAACAAGGAAGACAAGAAACTCGTAATTTAGTCTATGACCTTCGGCTTAGGATTGTTTGTACTTTGTTTCATGTGTTCCGGAAACATCTTTGTTAAAATCAACATTTTTACATTTAATTTTAAACAGAAATAATTATAATATACATATTAATAAACTGGTGGATTACTCGTTAAAAATCTAATGATGAATACTTTTTCATTTTTAGGGTTTGGTACCGATTTTGAATAAACGGAACCCTTAATTTGTTGTCCGTCTGTCAACACCATTTTATCTTAGGAACGCGCGGAAAGCTGAAATTTTCACCAAACACTAAGGTCTATTGCCTCTTAGAGCTGTAAAAATATCAAACTTCTAATTCAACGCAGGAGAACCAAAGTAACCGACATAGCGCTCAGAATTGCCCGGTTAAAGTGGCGGTAGGTAGGGCACATAGCGCGGAGAACCGACAGCCGTTGGGGCAGAAAGGCCACCAAAACTAAAAGAACCTCGTTCCTATTTGTTTACTAAATCGACTTTCATGACTTTTCTATTGCATCACGATAACAAAAAGTTTTTTTTCATTAGTCAACTAGTGTTGATTAAGTTCTGAGAAAATAAAAACCTCCTCCTCCATTCGAAGCCTATTACAAAAAGAGAAACTTTATAATACAAATTATATTATTATCATGAACGTCATTGTACACAGGCGTCAATGTATGTACAGTGATGGTAATTAAAGGTCTGCCACCTTAAGGCCTATTTGCGTATGAAGTATGAGCGATACTCTGATTTACCGATTGAATATGACATATTATTGCAGTCAATGGTCGGTTGTCACTAGTAGGAATGACAATACAATATCGGTTACCTAGGCTATAAAATTAGTCTTGCGTGAAAGCTCGTGAATCGGAAATATTATTCATTATTATTTAAAATTACTTATTTAATATTCAAGTTCTATATTATTCTGTGTGTTAACGACGTATAGTGACTGACTATAGTGTGTGAGTGAAGGACTAAAACTAAAAGACCAAAAAAGACTGTGAATCAGTGATATAGTGATTGAGAGACCTCAGATATATAGTATAAGTGTAAAAATATTAAAATAGAACGATTAGAAAGACTTTTATTAATGAAAATGTATGAAAATGTGTCGAATTATAATAGAGACTTTGAAACGCTAAATACTTAGCCAAATTGTTAATTTATATAGTTTAATTTTGTTGTATATTGTTAATTTAACGGTAGAGATAAATAATAAACAACATTTGAATATAACTTTCAATTTAATAAAGAATTATAAACGAATAACTGTTAGAGATCGACGATATTTTGTGTATTTTTTGTGATTATACTGTCATAACTTTTTGTACCATTGAAATATAAAGAAAACCACTTCTAATTATTGTAACTGACATTGTAACGAATATAACCATGTATAATACTGTATATTTTATGTTTTAAATAAAGAAATATGAACAGAAAACGAGGTCACTCAAAGTGAAAATTAGCTTGAGATTAAGCGCTAAATCGCGGTGCCCACGTGACGGTAATGCTCCGGGGTACTTAAGCGATTGCGTTTTCTTGGAAAATTGTAGTTGGATCCTGAAGAAAAGTAAAACATCAAGCTTTGAGTACCTCGGAAACTGGAAGAAATACTGAAATAGTGAAAAAGTGTTTTATTTATACTCCCTTGAAGAACCTGCGCATACAAAGTACCTACAGCAAGATCTTCCATAGTTAAAGAATCGACGGGCATACCGGCGCGGGCTAGAGCTTTAGTGTTGCTCTCCCGAAACAAACCCCGTCACCCGTATAGGGAGGTATCCCTCACGTGTGTGTCCTGTGTGTGTTTATATACTCACACACACCAACGCACACCCGCGCACGCTTACGTACGTTTAAGTACAAGAGGGCGCGGCCAATACAGTTGGTCCTTCGAGCCGGATCTTATTCCTTAACGGGTTTAAAAGCTTGCTTGTAGGCCGATAGCTGTGTGCGCTGAAGAAAGAAGATATCACAGTTCAAGATGCCGGTCACCAGGTCACAAAAGGGCGCGCCGACGCGACGCTCAGGCGAAGAAGCGACGGAGTCATCTTCAGAGAACACGGAGACGACAACCGGGACTGGGACTACGGCCACTGAAACAACGGAGAACACTGAAACAACCGAGAATACCGAAACTACCAAGAATACTGAAACGAACGAGAATGCGACGGCAACTGAAGAACGTCGTGCCGAGGTACCTGGGTCGACGAATACAGTCGTTCCCAAGTCAACTAAAGCGAGAACATTGAAATCCTCGAGTTCAAGAATAAAACGAAGAAAAGAACTAGAGGCTGAAGAAGAGTTGGCGCTGCTGGAGTTAAAGCGGGCGGAAGCTGCAGCGGTGTAAGCACGCGTCAAGCTCGACAGGCTTCGATTGAATAGCGATGCAGAGGAAGATGACGACTCTGTGGAAGATCATGAAGATAGGACTGCAAAGGTGTGTGATTGGATGGACAGTACCGAGAAGAAAAAGGCAGATAATGTGACTCAGAGTGGGCATGCACGTATGGTGTCCGTGGAGCACAACGCCGTGAAACCTGAAGATACAACACCAGTGAGCAGCCAGTCCATAGAAGTCAAGGTCCTTGCCGAAGCCCTGAGAGATGTTGTGAAGGGAACAAACACTTCACAACCGAAGTATGTGTACGAATTACCTACGTTCGATGGGAACATAAGTGAATGGATAGCTTTCAAGACATGTTACGAAGATACATCGCCCATGTTTAATAACGTACAAAACATGGCACGATTAAGAAAATCAATTAAAGGAACTGCAAGAGATGAAGTGAAGAGCTTGCTATACTCTGAAGCAGTACCAGATGCAGTATTGGTGGCTTTGAAAAGAAGATTTGGCAGACCGAATGCTCTAGCACTAGCCGAACTGGAGAAGCTGAGAACATTGCCTAGGATTAGTGACAACCCTAAGGATATCTGCATGTTCGCTAGTCAAATAAATAATAGTGTAGCAGCCATCAAAGGATTGAAGAAATCTCAATATCTTCATTCGCCAGAGATGATGAAGACAATTATAGCGAAGATACCACCTATTATGAAGTTTAGATGGTATGACTTCACAGCAGAAAATGAAGAAGAAGAATTTTGCAACTTAACTCTAGTAGCGAAGTTCTTCGATAAAGAAGCTGATGAGTGTGGGGCTCATACTACATATGAAGACGGGAACAAGATGAAAGAAACGAACACATACAAGAAACCGTTCCAACGTCATGAGACTCACACAGCAAGTGAAAGTGAAGTGAATACAGTGAAGTGTCCACAGTGTAAAAACAATCATAGACTATATCAGTGTAATAGTTTTAAGACATTGAACATTGACGATAAGTGGACATTAGTGAAACGTGAAAAATTGTGTTTTAAGTGTTTAAATAGTGATCATAGACATGAACAGTGTAAACGATGGCCGTGTAAAGTGTGTAAAGGTTCGCATCATTTCCTATTGCACAGTACGAAGAATAAGAATACTTCTGTAGAACCACAACAAGAAGAGAAAGCTGAGAAGTCAACGAACATAGCGTTGAAGATGTCCAGTGCTGGGAAATCACGTGCCTATTTGAAAATTATTCCTGTGGAGCTGATATCAGACACAGGAAAAGAAAAAATATTGGCTCTATTAGATGAAGGGTCAACAGTGTCTTTGTTAGATAGCAAGGTAGCTCGTGACTTAGGAACTACTGGAATCAGTGAAGATCTAACAATTGAAACTGTCGGTGGACAACGATTGAAGACTAAGGACTCCATGAGGATAAATTTGAAAATTAGAGGAGTTCATGAAGACAAGATCCGGCAGTTACGTCAAGTCAGAACTATTGATGACATGAAACTCACACCGCAGTTTATTGACAAGGGCAGATTAGAAGAATGTTCACACCTGAAAAACCTTAGCGATGTATTATATCACGAAGCAGAAGAGCCTAAGCTGATAATAGGTCAAGACAACTGGAATTTAATAGTGTCAAGATACACAAGAAAAGGAAAACCTGGACAACCAGTTGCGTCGTTAACTGAATTAGGATGGGTACTGCATGGTCTTGATACAAGCATAGCGAAGACAGTGAAATACATAAACTATTGTTCTCACACTAAGACAATAGAAGAAGAGATGCATGAACAAATAAAAGACCACTTCGCCATCGAAGCGTTAGGAGTGATGCCACGCAGACCATCAACTGACTTCGAGGGACAGGCTCTCAAGATATTAGAAGACACCTGTAGAAGACGACCCGAAGGCCGATTCGAAGCAGGAATGCTGTGGAGAGACCCCGAAGAGGAAATGCCCGAGAGTTATATAGCGGCTGAGAGAAGGTTACGCACCATAGAAAAGAAGATGGAAAGAGATCCTAAATTTAAATTCGAGTATGAAAATCAAATTAAGAATTTATTGAACAATGGCTATGCGGAGAAAGTAAACATTGAAGGTGATTTTAAGAAGAAATGGTACTTACCTCATTTTGCAGTGGTACACCCTCAGAAAAAGAAGATAAGAATCGTCTTTGATGCCGCAGCACCATCAAGAGGGAAAAGTTTAAATGACGCGCTGTTACCTGGACCTGATCTGCTTCAGTCTCTGTTCGGAGTTCTAATAAGATTCCGACAAGGACCTATTGCGGTAGCAGCCGACATAAAAGAAATGTTTTTGCAGATAAGAATCAGAGAACAAGATAGAGACAGTCTACAATTTTTATGGCGTGACGACAAGACGTCAGCACCTGTAAAATACCGGATGACATCTGTAATATTCGGTGCTACATCTTCGCCATCGACTGCCATCTATGTGAAGAATAGGAACGCTGCTGAGTACGAGAATGAATATCCAGATGCAGCAAAGGCAATAGTACGAAATCATTATATGGACGATTATCTTCATAGTTTTCATTCGTCAACAGAGTTGCAACAGACGACCACGCAAGTCGACTTAGTTCAAAGAAAAGCTGGTTTCGAACTAAGAGGATGGACTTCGAATCAACCTACGTTGCTGCCATCACATCTAACTGGTCAAGAAGTTAAAGAGATACACTTGGGCCAGAATGAAGAGAAGACATTAGGACTGAAATGGATGACGTTTGAAGACACATTAGCCTTTCGTACAAACCTAAGAAAGTTGCCTGAAGATGTACTGAATAACATACGAAAACCAACAAAAATAGAAGTGACGAGCGCCGTGATGTCGACGTTCGACCCACTTGGATTATTGACACCAGTTCTCATACAAGGAAAGAAGCTCATACAAGATATATGGAGAAGCGGCATAGACTGGGATGATCCGGTAAAAGAAGAGGACTGGAGAAGGAAGAATAGAAAACGTCAACCTGCGTTTAAAATGAAATTAGAAAATATCGAGAGAAAATGGTTACCAATAAACGAGAAACTCATAGCTAGAGCAGAAGAGATATTGTTCAGAAGATGTCAGACAGACAGTTTTCGAGAAGAATTAAGAAGATTGCAGAAACAAGAACCCCTAGAAAGAAGCAGCAAATTAAAGAAGCTCGATATGGTTATAGAAGACAACCTTCTCAGACTGAGGGGGAGAATCGATGCGGTAGCTGGATTATCGAGAAGCTATACAAGACCTGTGATTTTAGATAGTAAGCACCACATCACTCGTCTCATCATCTATGACTATCACAAACGATTTAATCATGGCAACCACGCTACGGTAATGAACGAGCTCAGACAACGATTTTATATATTGGGTCTGAGAGCAGCAGTCAGAGCAACTCAGCATGGTTGTCAATGGTGCCGCATCAGGAAAGGAAGACCGCAAGAGACAGCCTTTGGAGATTTACCGATCGAGCGACTGAAGCATGGTGAACATCCGTTCACATACACCGCCGTCGACTATTTTGGACCGATGACCATCACGGTGGGAAGAAGACACGAGAAGCGGTGGGGCGCCTTGTTTACTTGCCTGACTACACGAGCAGTTCATCTGGAGTTAGCTGCCTCTCTATCATCTGACTCTATGATACTGGCACTCAGAAGACTAGCTGCGCGTCGCGGTATGCCATCCGTGATGTTCAGCGATAATGGCACGAACTTCGTCGGGGCCAACAAAGAATTACAACAAGCTGCAGAAGCATTGAAGAAAGAAACTCTAGCTACTGAGGCCGAGAAGTATGGTGTTAGGTGGAAATTTATACCACCTGGCGCTCCAAACATGGGAGGAGCCTGGGAACGACTGGTGCGATCGGTGAAAACCGCACTAGCCGCCACACTCCGAGAACGACATCCGAGAGAAGAAGTTCTACACACTCTTCTACTAGAAGCCGAGCATATTGTTAACTCTAGACCCTTAACAGAGTTAAACGAAAATGAAAATGAAGAAGCACTCACGCCCAACCACTTTCTCATTAAGCGGTCGTGCGGTGCTGGACGACTGGGCGCATTTAGTGACCACGATTTGGTTGGTCGCGAGACGTGGAAGACGACGCAGCAGCTCAGCGACCATTTCTGGCGACGTTGGGTACGGGAATACCTACCTACTCTCCTACCCAGACGTACGCCAGGAAGCAACGTCGGAGAGAACCTGAAAGTTGGTGACATCGTGTTCATCGTGGACCACACACTGCCACGCTGTACGTGGCCGAGAGGACGCATCATCCGCACGTATCCAGGGCCCGATGGACGGGTTCGGATTGTGGACGTGCAGACAAGAGGAGGAGAGCTGCGGCGACCCTGCTCCAAGGTGGTGCTACTGGTGCCTTCTCAGACGTCGTTGCCACAGGATGGTGCGACGCACGAGGGGGAGAATGTTAACGACGTATAGTGACTGACTATAGTATGTGAGTGAAGGACTAAAACTAAAAGACCAAAAAAGACTGTGAATCAGTGATATAGTGATTGAGAGACCTCAGATATATAGTATAAGTGTAAAAATATTAAAATAGAACGATTAGAAAGACTTTTATTAATGAAAATGTATGAAAATGTGTCGAATTATAATAGAGACTTTGAAACGCTAAATACTTAGCCAAATTGTTAATTTATATAGTTTAATTTTGTTGTATATTGTTAATTTAACGGTAGAGATAAATAATAAACAACATTTGAATATAACTTTCAATTTAATAAAGAATTATAAACGAATAACTGTTAGAGATCGACGATATTTTGTGTATTTTTTGTGATTATACTGTCATAACTTTTTGTACCATTGAAATATAAAGAAAACCACTTCTAATTATTGTAACTGACATTGTAACGAATATAACCATGTATAATACTGTATATTTTATGTTTTAAATAAAGAAATATGAACAGAAAACGAGGTCACTCAAAGTGAAAATTAGCTTGAGATTAAGCGCTAAATCGCGGTGCCCACGTGACGGTAATGCTCCGGGGTACTTAAGCGATTGCGTTTTCTTGGAAAATTGTAGTTGGATCCTGAAGAAAAGTAAAACATCAAGCTTTGAGTACCTCGGAAACTGGAAGAAATACTGAAATAGTGAAAAAGTGTTTTATTTATACTCCCTTGAAGAACCTGCGCATACAAAGTACCTACAGCAAGATCTTCCATAGTTAAGGAATCGACGGGCATACCGGCGCGGGCTAGAGCTTTAGTGTTGCTCTCCCGAAACAAACCCCGTCACCCGTATAGGGAGGTATCCCTCACGTGTGTGTCCTGTGTGTGTTTATATACTCACACACACCAACGCACACCCGCGCACGCTTACGTACGTTTAAGTACAAGAGGGCGCGGCCAATACACTGTGGCTATAGGTAAATAACGCTGACGAAGTTTTTTTTACCCCCACTGTACCTACACGAGTATATTTATATACATTTCTTCAAACAAACATACCATAATCACAAATATATTTTAAAGCCTATATACCGTCAATGGATTACTTGAAACCTATTTCAAAAGCTACATTTTACAGGTGACACGCCAAGTAAAACCGTTGAGCCCGGATATCACAGTAGGCACTATGAGCAATACGGCCACGAATAGATTCTAGAATCCGGGATGAAACCTTTTCGCAAGCATTCAGTTTGTCGTTTTAAATTACCGTGAAGGTTGGATATAATATTCTTATTTTTGTTTGTGTCAATGACTTTCTTGGGTCGCATTTTAGTTTTGCGTGTTCTCACAATGATAACACGGTTGTTAGCTCATCTAATCTCAAAGATATCGTAGGAGTCCATCCATAGAGCGAAATATAATGGTATCTCAAGTAAAAGAAGACCTAAAACTTGACTAAATTACCTAAACCAATCCGTTGGTCAGCCTTCTACTATTAGAGCATTTTTCTATCTTTCACTATCACGCCTATTAAGAGCATGTATAGGGCTCACTAGCGCCGCCAATTGAAAAAAAAATATGATTTGCAAATAGGATAAATAACTTTAACTTTAAATGTTTTTAATTAAATAAATATTGCATTATAAACAAAAACGGCCGCTTTTTTTTCAAATGCGAAATTTAACTAATTGAAAACATTTAAGTAAAGTGTTGAGAATGTGTTATACAAATACTTTATTGCCTTTTCTCAAGACCTTGTTATCAACATTTTACATTATTTATCCTATTTGGGTATTAACATTTTTTTTCTCTTGGCGGCGCTAGTGAGCTACGTAAAGGCCCTTAATGGGTTTTTTTATGGCCAGGCTGGTTAAACTCTCAGATGTAGGATCAGCTACTTAATGTAATTTTTTTGTTAGTAGTTTATTTGTGTGATTATTTGTTTTTTGGCGACATCGGTTCCCATAGTGAATTAGTTGTATTACATTTCCACTTGATTTTCTTCCGTGCGTATTATAATATGTGTTAATATGAAAATTAGGAACAAACAAACATTTTTCAAACCATTTAACACGTGGATATAATATCAAGCAAGATACCATTCAATAACAGGCACAGAAATCAAAATGGTAAGTATAAAAATGGCTTAAGTTTTCTAACTCGAGTGAACTGTCAATACCTATACAGAACGGCATTCGCTACAGAACAAAATTTACAAAATTGTTTAGTAAACGTTACAACTTGTGTGCGATACAATTCAAATGCTTTTAGTTTTGTTTCTATTTCTAGGTTCGTGTTATTGATTTAGGTTGGTATAGATAACGCGTTAGCATCTGAGTCTTGGGGCCGTAACATTTTTCTACATCTATCTCGCTTACACTTACCGGACTTCTAATCTTGTATAGTATTTTCTATCTCTTTTTGGAGTACTCAGATGATACTTTAGTAAGAAGAATTGATATTTAGATTTCGTTAATGTTTTTAAGCAGATTTGGCTGACCAGGCCTGAAACTGATCAACATTGCTGGAGGCCAATGAATAATAGAGGCACAAAATGGTTTATATAGTTTTCCTTCTTCTTTTACTTTCAAAGGTATTATATCTTCCAGCCTTTTGATACCATTCAATAACAGGCACAGAAATCAAAAAGGTAAGTATAAAAATGGCCCAAGTTTTCTAACTCGAGGGAACTGTCAATACGTATACAGAACGGCATTCGCTACAGAACGAAATTTCCAAAATTGTTTAGTAAACGTTACAACTTGTGTGCGATACATTTCAAATGGTTTTAGTTTGTTTCTAGTTCTCTAGGTTCGTGTATTGATTTAGGTTGCGAAAAAGAAGAATTGATGTTTAGATATTGTAAATACACTTTAATACGGCCTCTGTGGCGTAGTGGTTATATAACATGACTCCTACGCAGAGGTCTCGGGTTCGATTCCCGCTCAATGCAAATGTTTGTGTGCTGTGCATGAACATGATTATTTGCATTGGTCTAAGTGTTTTCTAAGTATGATATATTATGTTACGGTAAATATGATTAACTAAAAATTATTAATAATTACCGGTTATTATTAATAATAACCACATGTTTTGGTAAATGTGATTAATCGATCGAAATTTATTACTTTTAGTAGTAATTATTAATAATTCACGACACATATTGGTAAAAGTGATAAAATAAATAAAAACCCAACGTTTTTTGACCAGCAGATATTTTTTTTTATAAATTTAGAATGTGGCGCTCGGCGGCCGCTGCCGCGGCCCGCTAACTTCGCTCGCTCGCCTTCGCGCGTTGGTTGCCACGGTTCTAACATAACCTAACCAAATGATCTTTTGATCGAAAACTTCGAAATCGGTCAAGTGTTTTGCGCCCCATTGGATTGCTACACTAGGTACAGTGAAATTCCCGTCGGGCGCTGACTTGACGTGTTATGCGGACGACACGCTTGTCACTGCCCGGGGGAGCACGCACAGGGAAGCGACGTTGATAGCCACGGCTGCGGTGTCACAGGTGGTGAACCGGATCCGGCGCCTGGGCCTGGAGGTGGCCCTGAACAAGACGGAGGCCATGGTGTTTCATGGCCCCCGACGCGCGCCGGCGCCGGGATCACACATCGTGGTCAGTGGGGTCCGGATAGCTGTCGAGTCCACCATGAAATACCTGGGATTGGTGCTCGACAGCCGTTGGGAATTCGGTCCCCACTTCCGGCGGCTGGCGCCAAAGCTGATGGGTGCAGCGGGCGCGCTTTCAACGTTGCTTCCCAACTTGGGGGGCCCGAGCGCCGCCTGTAGGCGGTTGTACGTGGGAATCGTGCGATCCATGGCCCTGTATGGGGCCCCTGTGTGGGCGCTCGATATGACGGCCAGCACACTCGCCATTCTGCGCAAACCGCAGAGGGTGATGGCTGTCAGAGTCGTCCGCGGGTATCGCACGATCTCCTACGAGGCGGCTTGCGTCCTGGCCGGATCCCCGCCCTGGGACCTAGAGGCGAAAGTACTCGCGTCATTATATCGATGGCGCGAGGAAGAGCGGGCACGGGGCTCGAGACCGGTGCAGCGGCAAATCGCGCTGCGCCGAGAGGAGCTCCGTCAGGTCCTGGTGATGGAATGGCGGCAAAGGCTTCTGCGCCCTGCCGCCGGCCTCGCTACCGTCGAAGCGATCCGGCCAGTACTCGGCGACTGGCTCGGGAGAAGGCATGGCTCCCTGTCGTTCAGGGTGACGCAGGTATTGTCGGGGCACGGTTGCTTTGGCAAGTACCTGTGCCGCATAGACAGGGAGCCGGACGCTCGGTGCCACCACTGCGTCCATTGTGGGGAGGACACGGCGCAACACACACTCGCCGAGTGTGTGGCTTGGGAGGAGCAGCGCCGTGCCCTCACAACTGAAGTGGGAGGCGATCTGTCGCTGCCGGCCGTGGTGCGTGGCATGGTCGGTAGCACAGAGTCGTGGGACGCGGTGGTGTCCTTCTGCGAGGACGTGATGTCGCAGAAGGAAGCTGCGGAACGGGAAAGAGAGATCTCCACTCCCTTCCCCGACCGCAGAAGACGCACCGGGCGCAGAAGAAGGGCGGATAACGCCCTCTTCCGCCCCCCATGAATGGGTTCAGGGGCGACGGACTTGGGGAAGTCCCCGCCCCCCTATTCCAACGGACCCGAGGCGGAGGCGCGCGCGGGTGTCTTCGTGCGCGCCTCTGAGACGATGCACGGGGTAGTCGAACACCTCACTACTCCGTGCTAGTGAGGAGGCCCGGACAGACCGGGCCAGCACTAGTGCGGGGCTGCGGAAGAATTTGGATTCCCGCGGCCCCGCGCGCACGTGTGAGGAGACACCGGGGTGGTTTTAGCCGGTAAGAGTCCGGCACGCCCCTCCGCCTCTCTCTAGGCGGAGGTAGTCCATGAGGATTTCCCCCCGAAAAAAAAAAAAAAAAAAAAAAGGTACAGTGAAATGCGACCGTCCCGCCCGCAAACACCGCCCCGCCCCGCGACTTTTGGGCTATTTTTTACATTTACCACTACTAGGGTTAAATTATTAATAAAAACCGACAAATGTGATTAATTTATCACTTTAACATCGACTTTCGGTAATTATTAATGATAACCGGTAATTATTAATAATTTTCAATTATTCACATTTACCGTAACATATACATATTTACAAAAAATAAGTATTTAAGTATGTTTATCCGTTGCCTAGTACCAATAGTACAAGCTCTGCTTAGTTTGGGACTAGATAGCGTTGTATGAAAGTGTGAGAGCGACGATCTTTAATTAGCTATATTTATATTACTTTTGTTACGGTAATATAGGAGGGGGACTACCCAGCGGCGCGCTCGCGCCGCTGCCGTGAGGCACGAAGCGGGACGCGCGAAGCACGTCACACTTTCAGTGCTGGTATGTATTGAGATTTTATGTACTTTGTGGCCGTAAGTTATATATTTGTAAAATAATTGCGATACAGCTCTCAATCACTAACGCGGTATTTGTCTTTTAAAAATCAAATACCAAAAGATGTCGTAATTTCTTCATTGTATTCTCAATACAGGATCCAGTACGTATTTATCAAACGGACACAGAATGCATTAATATGAATCTATATGTAGCCATAACCTGTACGAGAGCTCGCTTTGAGTATAAAGGGAAGTTCATACCGACACAATATAACTAGGCACTACCGTTGCACTTTCCTTTCGTTCTATGCGCATTCGATTTAAATGTTTTTTATCAAGAACTTCTTTTTTACAAAGGAATTGTAAAATCAAAGGGGGAATGTATATGTTTTTAAGGGAATATGTTTTTCTTTTGATAGAGAATTGATTAGATAAAAACGTTTCTTGTGTGCAATTGCAATCTGATTCTGTAGAATTAAAGGTAATTATCGTTACATTGTCTTTATGATTCTTACACGAACTAACAAATCACAAAAAGTAACTTTAAGTAGTATACTAGGAAACAAAACAGAAATTAAAGGAAGGCGCATCCCTGGCGCCGTGAAATTAAACCAGCCTTTTTCCTTAGATAGCGTCAAACCTTCTTAGACGTTACAAACATTCAAAATGTTCGGACGAGAATGAGAGGAGTCGTCATTCCAGCAGAACGTCATAAAAACGGGAAGAAACCACCGAACCCGTGAGGCTGGTGGTCGATCCTGAATATAGTGTGACGGACTGCTTTAGTGTCCGTGTACTAGTGCAGTTTTAGTATTGTAATATTTGTAATTACCTAATATAATAATGTAACTTAATAGAGTTATGCCTATTTATTTCCAAAATACCTCGAGCCTTTACCTACTTGATGAAGTCTGAAACTGATACAGATAGCCACCTGGCGACATCAGAAGTGGGATCCGAAGACCACGTGTTTGAAATCGTGGTAATACCTATGAAAAATGGCAACTACCGCTTGAGCGACAAAATAAGAATTTTATGACGATTATTCGTACTATGATCTTTGCTGACGGGAAAATTCTGACAAATTAGATGGATTTTTACTGCGGCATGTGAAGAATGTGATCATGCCGCGCGACTCATGGCGGCTTTGTGCCATGTTTAAAGTGTTTTTGATTTCAGCAATACAGTAATGTGTCTGTGTTTGACACGACAAGGAAAATGGATATCGATACTAGGGAATGAAAATTAATTGGTAATGATGACGATTATGCTACATAACACAGTTGGGTAAAAATAAGGTAAGATTGAAGGGCGGACAATAATTGATGTCCAATATGTCTGTAAGTACTATATTGTTACAATGTGCTATACTATTACAAGTCTGTTTTGTTGGGCTGTACCACTGCTAAGCTACACTGTTACATTAAATTAGTACCATAAATGTACCAAGGTCCGTTTAAAGTCAAGTCAGTTCAAGATTAATAGGAGTTATTTTATCACGCGTGTCGAACCGCATATCCTTTGCAGTATTTTATTGAGTAAACTCGTGATGGAGTATTAAGCTGTCCACTATCTGATAAGGACGGTAACCCACACTCAAGGTTGTTCCGAGTCCTGTGTTGTTGGATCAGGCACCGTGAGGGTGGCCTGAGTCCTGTGTTGTTGGATCAGGCACCATAAGGGTGGCCTGAGTCCTGTGTTGTTGGATAGGGCACCGTGAGGGTGTGGGTAGAGTGCTTGTCGGCTGAGTCATGCTTGTTTTGCAAGTAATAGTAACTAAATAAGAATATAGTTTTTGTGGTTCGACTGTCGTTGAAAATAACTCCTTGAGGTAGCTCACACGAGGACGTGTGAATGTCAGGACGGTCATGTGAAGGCGAGTCAGTATTATAGCCTTTAGGAAGCGCCAAGTAAATACTGCCAAAGAAAACAAAAAAAAACAAAAAAGCTGTGGAACCTAAGCCGCAGTCTTATATCTGACTGTATGTTTACAGGGAGAGCGTGTGGTAAAGAAGACGAAACGGTGGAGCACTTGATGTGTAGCTGTCAACAAAATATCTTATTCCTGGTGAAGTCGAAATGTATTCTCGAGGGCTCTCTGAGGAAGAGTAAAGAGGAACATAAAAGGACAGTATTATTTTGAGACTATTTGTAGAAAAAGTGTTAACTACACTGACACTTCTAGTTTGTTGGTAGACGGCGATGTGCCACCCACTTTTTCGGTTGGTTAAGGGGACGCAACACCCAGGTAAGGTCTGTGCTGGGTGGTTGTGGGTCCTGGGCTGCTAGTGGCTAGCAGTAGGGACGCAACACCCAGGGAAGAGATGTAGACCCTGACTTGTAGCTAGTTCAGCAGGGTTGCCTGGTTGGGTCGTATGCGTTGTACCTAGCCTAGCCTGCGCTGGTGGCTAGCGCTAGGTGTAAGGGATGTATGGGTTCAGTTTACTTATTGATTCTGAATTGAAGAGATGTTGGCTGGAAAGTAAGAAGCATTGACTCGTGTCAGGTTGGACGAGCTTGATGACTTGAGTAATGGTATTGTACGTTATTGTTACAGGAATGCATATGCGCCCGAGGATAAGCGATGCGCCCGAGGACGGGCGATTGTCAGTCCGGCCGTGAAATTAAACCAGCCTTTTTCCTTAGATAGCGTCAAACCTTCTTAGACGTTAATACTGGTTTATGAAACAAACATTCATTCATTCATTGTTCGGACGAGAATGAGAGGAGTCGTCATTCTAGCAGAACGTCATAAAAACGGGAAGAAACCACCGAACCCGTGAGGCTGGTGGTCGATCCTGAATATAGTGTGACGGACTGCTTTAGTGTCCGTGTACTAGTTCAGTTTTAGTATTGTAATATTTGTAATTACCTAATATGTAATGTGTAATAGTTGTAATTACCTAATAATACTGCTGTTAATATATTTGGATAAGTATTTTACTTTAAAGCCATATTTAAACCCTGAAACACAGGTTTCTAACCTAGTTCAGGAATTATAATAAAACAAATACCATATCAATAACTTAAAACTATTATGTAATTAATTGTTATAACATAAGATTATGTGTATTTATCATTAGAAATCAATGTAACATTAGCCCTAAGTAAGCCGTAATTGTACAGTAGGTTAAATTTTATTGAATAAATTTTATTTATTTATTTTTATTTTATTTTTATATAATAATGTAACTTAATAGAGTTATGCCTATTTATTTCCAAAATACCTCGAGCCTTTACCTACTTGATGAAGTCTGAAACTGATACAGATAGCCACCTGGCGACAAACTAATAAAATGTTTAGTTCATAATATTATTTTTAACAACAACATAACCAAAAAGGTCAGTTTTCCACTGTCACAAGAAGAGATATATGTTCCAGCGTTGACATAATATTAATAGGCGGTTATGATATTTACGTGATAATTTTAGTTAAATAACTAATTACAGTATACTCCCAAAAAACTACTTTTTTCATAAGCAAAAAATGTACTAACAAACCACTTTTATTCCAAAAGTCCTCGGTAATCTACAAAAAAAAAAACTACAAAAAAAAACCTTAAACTCGTTTCAACTTCGCTTAAGAATAATACGGCCATGTTCTGTTGTGAATGTTTTCTCGGTTTTTTTGTCACATGGTTAAACGAAAAAGCTTGGAAAAGTAAGAATAATTGCTGCATATTTTATTACTTAAGTGTACTGTGTCGTAACTTGGGATAAGGCAGACGTGCTTTTTAACTTAGGAATTAACATTTTTCATGATGGTTTTTCTTTTGGAGTGAACTACTTGATATGGTGTTTTCGGAAATCTGTACCTTGGGGGAAGCTGTAAATGGGATTTAAATAGAGTATTTGGGAGGCAATAAAAATAAATGTAAAACGATAAGTTGATGGGGGTGGTGACATTTATGTAATCTAGCTCTGTCTTATAAAAATAAAAGTTGTTAAAACATGAAAATAATTTTTTTTTTAATAAATCATACACCTCGCGGTTTCAGATTCAATTTTATGACAGAAACAAATCACAATCTTGCGAGACTGAAGAAGTTCTGAAGCCCCTATTGAAGGACGAATCGACCCACAACATACAAATGACATTCAAAGAAAGAAAAAAATTACGAAATGTCAAGAACTATTTCAACAAAATTCTCAAGCCAAACCTTTCTAGGACAAGCCTTTTCAAATTCGTAAGGCGAAGGGTGCGAAATGTTCAACGAATTTTAAGGAGGTTCCATACCCCATTACTGTATATAGGGTGTACAAAAAAATGGCACATTTAATTTGAAGGCGCATCCCTGGCGCCGTGAAACAAACTAACCTTTTTATTGGATAACGTTAAAGAAGGTTTTAACGTTCGTATTGAATTATGAAACAAACATTCAAAATGTTCGGACGAGAATGACAAGGAGTCGTCATTCTAGCAGAACGTCATAAAAACGGGAAGAAACCACCGAACCCGTGAGGCTGGTGGTCGATCCTGGATTTTAGACGGACTGCTTTAGCGTCCGTGTACTAGTGCAGTTTAAATATTGTAATATTTGTAATTACCTAATATAATTTGTAACTTAATAGAGTTATGTCTATTTATTTCCAAAATACCTCGAGCCTTTACCTACTTGAAGAAGTCTGAAACTGATACAGATAGCCACCTGGCGACATCAGAAGTGGGATCCGAGACACCACACCACGTGTTTGAAATCGTGGTAATACCTATGAAAAATGGCAACTGCCGCTTGAGCGACAAAATAAGAATTTTATGACGAATATTCGTACTATGAAGACGCCATCTTTGCCGACGGGAAAATTCTGACAAATTAGATGGATTACTACTGCGGCAATAAAGAATGTGATCATGCCGCGCGACTCATGGCGGCTTTGTACCATGTTTAAAGTGTTTTTGATTTCAGCAATACAGTAATGTCTGTGTTTGACACGACAAGGAAAATGGATATCGATACTAGAGAATATGGAGTGCTAATAATCAAAACAAGTTAAGATTCTCCAATTGATGGTGATAAATGGGATAGGAAACACCTATGGTGTACGAAGACACCACATGAGGTGTGGTAATGATTATGGAAAAATGCAGGTATTGTTGGTGCAAGAAAATAATAATGTTCTAACGCTTATGAATGTTATTTGAAATCGAATGATGACCCTTTGGTGAGAATGTTCTTTTTTTTTTAATAATATTTAGAGCAAAGTGCTCACAGTTTAAAAGTACAACCAATAATGTTATCAGTACACTAACGTAGTACTGTGTATAATAAGAATTATTCCATAGGCTTTAACCCTATGACGGTTGTTTCAATGGAAATTAATTGGTAATGGTTATGAACAAGTTAAAGTTATTTAAGTAACTTTATAGAAAGAACTTTAGTGGGAATTCTATCGGTCGTAGATGGTCGACTGTACTAGCAGCTGATAGCGCTAGGTTTGAGCCTTATGCTATTAATGATTATGTACCACTGCTAAGCTACGCTGTTACATTAAGTTAGTACCATAAATACCAAGGTCCGTTTAAAGTCAAGTCGGTTCAAGATTAATAGGAGTTATTTCATCACGCGTGTCGAACCGCATGTCCTTTGCAGTATTTTATTGAGTAAACTCGTGATGGAGTATTAAGCTGTCCGCTATCTGATAAGGACGGTAACCCACACTCAACGTTGTTCCGAGTCCTGTGTTGTTGGATCAGGCACCGTGAGGGTGGCCTGAGTCCTGTGTTGTTGGATCAGGCACCATGAGAGTTGCCTGAGTCCTGTGTTGTTGGATAGGGCACCGTGAGGGTGTGGGTAGAGTGCTTGTCGGCTGAGTGATGCTTGTTTTGCAAGTAATAGTAACTAAATAAGAATATAGTTTTTGTGGTTCGACTGTCGTTGAAAATAACTCCTTGAGGTAGCTCACACGAGGACGTGTGAATGTCAGGACGGTCATGTGAAGGCGAGTCAATATTATAGCCTTTAGGAAGCGCCAAGTAAATACTGCCAAAGCACAAAAAGAAAACAAAACAAAAAAAAAAAAAAAAAAGCTGTTGAACCTAAGCCGCAGTCTTATATCTGACTGTATGTTTACAGGGAGAGCGTGTGGTAAAGAAGACGAAACGGTGGAGTACTTGATGTGTAGCTGTCAACAAAATATCTTATTCCTGGTGAAGTCGAAATGTATTTTCGAGGGCTCTCTGAGGAAGAGTAAAGAGGAACATAAAAGGACAGTATTATTTTGAGACTATTTGTAGAAAAAGTGTTAACTATACTGACACTTCTAGTTTATTGGTAGACGGCGATGTGCCACCCAGACCACACTTGTTTGGGTTGGTTAAGGGGACGCAACACCCAGGTAAGGTCTGTGCTGGGTGGTTGTGGGTCCTGGGCTGCTAGTGGCTAGCAGTAGGGACGCAACACCCAGGGAAGAAATGTAGACCCTGACTTGTAGCTAGTTCAGCAGGGTTGCCTGGTTGGGTCGTATGCGTTGTGTGTGATGTATGGGTTCAGTTCACTTATTGATGCTGAATTGTAAAGATGATGGCTGGAAAGTAAGAAGCATTGACTCGTGTCAGGTTGGACGAGCCTGATGCCTTGAGTAATGGTATTGTATTGTCATTGTTGCAGGAATGTATACGCCCGAGGACGGGCGATTGTCAGTCCGGCCGTGAAGGCGCATCCCTGGCGCCGTGAAACAAACTAACCTTTTTATTGGATAACGTTAAAGAAGGTTTTAACGTTCGTATTGAATTATGAAACAAACATTCAAAATGTTCGGACGAGAATGACAAGGAGTCGTCATTCTAGCAGAACGTCATAAAAACGGGAAGAAACCACCGAACCCGTGAGGCTGGTGGTCGATCCTGGATTTTAGACGGACTGCTTTAGCGTCCGTGTACTAGTGCAGTTTAAATATTGTAATATTTGTAATTACCTAATATAATTTGTAACTTAATAGAGTTATGTCTATTTATTTCCAAAATACCTCGAGCCTTTACCTACTTGAAGAAGTCTGAAACTGATACAGATAGCCACCTGGCGACATCAGAAGTGGGATCCGAAGACCAAATGACACGACAAGGAAAATGGATATCGATACTAGGGAATGAAAATTAATTGGTAATGATGACGATTATGCTACATAACACAGTTGGGTAAAAATAAGGTAAGATTGAAGGGCGGACAATAATTGATGTCCAATATGTCTGTAAGTACTATATTGTTACAATGTGCTATACTATTACAAGTCTGTTTTGTTGGGCTGTACCACTGCTAAGCTACACTGTTACATTAAATTAGTACCATAAATGTACCAAGGTCCGTTTAAAGTCAAGTCAGTTCAAGATTAATAGGAGTTATTTTATCACGCGTGTCGAACCGCATATCCTTTGCAGTATTTTATTGAGTAAACTCGTGATGGAGTATTAAGCTGTCCACTATCTGATAAGGACGGTAACCCACACTCAAGGTTGTTCCGAGTCCTGTGTTGTTGGATCAGGCACCGTGAGGGTGGCCTGAGTCCTGTGTTGTTGGATCAGGCACCATAAGGGTGGCCTGAGTCCTGTGTTGTTGGATAGGGCACCGTGAGGGTGTGGGTAGAGTGCTTGTCGGCTGAGTCATGCTTGTTTTGCAAGTAATAGTAACTAAATAAGAATATAGTTTTTGTGGTTCGACTGTCGTTGAAAATAACTCCTTGAGGTAGCTCACACGAGGACGTGTGAATGTCAGGACGGTCATGTGAAGGCGAGTCAGTATTATAGCCTTTAGGAAGCGCCAAGTAAATACTGCCAAAGAAAACAAAAAAAAACAAAAAAGCTGTGGAACCTAAGCCGCAGTCTTATATCTGACTGTATGTTTACAGGGAGAGCGTGTGGTAAAGAAGACGAAACGGTGGAGCACTTGATGTGTAGCTGTCAACAAAATATCTTATTCCTGGTGAAGTCGAAATGTATTCTCGAGGGCTCTCTGAGGAAGAGTAAAGAGGAACATAAAAGGACAGTATTATTTTGAGACTATTTGTAGAAAAAGTGTTAACTACACTGACACTTCTAGTTTGTTGGTAGACGGCGATGTGCCACCCACTTTTTCGGTTGGTTAAGGGGACGCAACACCCAGGTAAGGTCTGTGCTGGGTGGTTGTGGGTCCTGGGCTGCTAGTGGCTAGCAGTAGGGACGCAACACCCAGGGAAGAGATGTAGACCCTGACTTGTAGCTAGTTCAGCAGGGTTGCCTGGTTGGGTCGTATGCGTTGTACCTAGCCTAGCCTGCGCTGGTGGCTAGCGCTAGGTGTAAGGGATGTATGGGTTCAGTTTACTTATTGATTCTGAATTGAAGAGATGTTGGCTGGAAAGTAAGAAGCATTGACTCGTGTCAGGTTGGACGAGCTTGATGACTTGAGTAATGGTATTGTACGTTATTGTTACAGGAATGCATATGCGCCCGAGGATAAGCGATGCGCCCGAGGACGGGCGATTGTCAGTCCGGCCGTGAAATTAAACCAGCCTTTTTCCTTAGATAGCGTCAAACCTTCTTAGACGTTAATACTGGTTTATGAAACAAACATTCATTCATTCATTGTTCGGACGAGAATGAGAGGAGTCGTCATTCTAGCAGAACGTCATAAAAACGGGAAGAAACCACCGAACCCGTGAGGCTGGTGGTCGATCCTGAATATAGTGTGACGGACTGCTTTAGTGTCCGTGTACTAGTTCAGTTTTAGTATTGTAATATTTGTAATTACCTAATATGTAATGTGTAATAGTTGTAATTACCTAATAATACTGCTGTTAATATATTTGGATAAGTATTTTACTTTAAAGCCATATTTAAACCCTGAAACACAGGTTTCTAACCTAGTTCAGGAATTATAATAAAACAAATACCATATCAATAACTTAAAACTATTATGTAATTAATTGTTATAACATAAGATTATGTGTATTTATCATTAGAAATCAATGTAACATTAGCCCTAAGTAAGCCGTAATTGTACAGTAGGTTAAATTTTATTGAATAAATTTTATTTATTTATTTTTATTTTATTTTTATATAATAATGTAACTTAATAGAGTTATGCCTATTTATTTCCAAAATACCTCGAGCCTTTACCTACTTGATGAAGTCTGAAACTGATACAGATAGCCACCTGGCGACAAACTAATAAAATGTTTAGTTCATAATATTATTTTTAACAACAACATAACCAAAAAGGTCAGTTTTCCACTGTCACAAGAAGAGATATATGTTCCAGCGTTGACATAATATTAATAGGCGGTTATGATATTTACGTGATAATTTTAGTTAAATAACTAATTACAGTATACTCCCAAAAAACTACTTTTTTCATAAGCAAAAAATGTACTAACAAACCACTTTTATTCCAAAAGTCCTCGGTAATCTACAAAAAAAAAAACTACAAAAAAAAACCTTAAGAGCGTTTATAGGGCTCACTAGCGCCGCCACTAGAAAAAAAATCATAATTCGCAAATAAGATAAATAATGTTAAATGTTGATAACAAAGTCTTGAGAAAAGGCAATAAAGTATTTGTATAACACACTCTCAACACTTTAAATGTTTTTTAATTAGTTAAATTTCGCATTCGAAAAAAAAACGGCCGTTTTTGTTAATAATGCAATATTTATTTAATTGAAAAACATTTCAAACGTAAAGAGTATGTTATACAAATACTTTATTGCCTTTTCTCAAGACTTTGTTATCAACATTTATCATTATTTATCTTATTTGCGAATTATGATTTTTTTTCTATTGGCGGCGCTAGTGAGCCACGTAAAGGGCCTTAAACTCGTTTCAACTTCGCTTAAGAATAATACGGCCATGTTCTGTTGTGAATGTTTTCTCGGTTTTTTTGTCACATGGTTAAACGAAAAAGCTTGGAAAAGTAAGAATAATTGCTGCATATTTTATTACTTAAGTGTACTGTGTCGTAACTTGGGATAAGGCAGACGTGCTTTTTAACTTAGGAATTAACATTTTTCATGATGGTTTTTCTTTTGGAGTGAACTACTTGATATGGTGTTTTCGGAAATCTGTACCTTGGGGGAAGCTGTAAATGGGATTTAAATAGAGTATTTGGGAGGCAATAAAAATAAATGTAAAACGATAAGTTGATGGGGGTGGTGACATTTATGTAATCTAGCTCTGTCTTATAAAAATAAAAGTTGTTAAAACATGAAAATAATTTTTTTTTTAATAAATCATACACCTCGCGGTTTCAGATTCAATTTTATGACAGAAACAAATCACAATCTTGCGAGACTGAAGAAGTTCTGAAGCCCCTATTGAAGGACGAATCGACCCACAACATACAAATGACATTCAAAGAAAGAAAAAAATTACGAAATGTCAAGAACTATTTCAACAAAATTCTCAAGCCAAACCTTTCTAGGACAAGCCTTTTCAAATTCGTAAGGCGAAGGGTGCGAAATGTTCAACGAATTTTAAGGAGGTTCCATACCCCATTACTGTATATAGGGTGTACAAAAAAATGGCACATTTAATTTAACACAAGATAGTCCGGGTAATTTTACCAAGCAGATACAAAAATATCATAAAAAATACCCATCTGTTGAAGATATCACCATAACAGCCCATTGACCACCACGCCTCCTCCTGTGACGGTGGGATACTTGGCCTACTAATACCACGCTGGCCAAAGGGATTGGTATAGGGCTTAATTGCAAGTTTTTTTCTTTTAATTTCGTTAAGATAATAATCACGGATAGTCCCTTAGTCGGTTTTTAGGACACCCATGGGATAAGATGGTGACATATTGTATTCTTACTCTGTCACCACATAGATTATTTAAGATGTAATATTGACCATTTAAATATTTTTATCCTCTTTTCGCGATATAACCATTGCGAACAAGTGAAGTTAAATTTTGTGTAGACTATATTTTTTTATTTTACGATTAATTAAAATATTACATACAACCAAAACTCCTTTTTTGAACATGGTATTTAGCTTTTTATTTTAATAACAAAAAATAGTAGTAACTTTACTTGAACACTCTGTATAAGTACTGGCCACTAAAATTCCTTCGAAAGAAAATTGGTGTTTCAAACTGGACTAATGTAGTTACAAATTGTCTGTCCCTTTCTGTTTTATGATGTTGTCTTTTTCTAATTCTAATTTTAAACTTTCATTACAGTCAGTGGCAGTTATAAAATGTTTTAGGATATGGACTTGAAATTACTTAGTACAGTCATATAAGGCTAAAATAGGGGCAAACCTCGGAATGGAAGCGAATAAGCTGTAAATTTGCATAAACCTTTGTTTTGGTGTACTAATGACTGGTAGAAAAGTCTCATATGATCACGTGTCTGCGTCATAAGTTATTCAAGGTCAAAGGTCACGAAAATCAGTTTTTTTCAATTATCTCGTTTTCTATGGGAAATACGCCATTTACGTCCGTATAAATATTGTAGATCACAAAATGGTCTAAAATTTTTGTTCAAAACATTTTTCCGTATCACCTACCGTTTTCGAGATATAGCGCAACGAGTGGCGGGCGCACATTCGTACAAAAATAAAAAAATAATAATATAAATTAATAATAATAACTGTATCTTTATCCTAATATCAATTTTTCATAGTTAACTATTATCTCAACTATAGAAACTAGCACCGCATTTCACATGACTTATTTATGTACACTAATGTACAGGTGCGTGCACTCTACTCTTTGAGCTATATCTCGAAAACGGTTCATGATACAAAATAATGCTTGATATAAAAATTGTAGACAATTTTATGATCCACAATATTTCTAATGACGTTAAATGCATATTTCCCATAGAAAACGAGATAATGGGAAAAAACTGATTTTCGTGACCTTTGACCTTGAATAACTTATGACGCAGACACGTGATCATGAGACTTTTCTACCAGTCATTAGTACACCAAAACAAAGGTTTATGCAAATTTACAGCTTATTCGCTTCCATTCCGAGGTTGAATGCTTATTTTACTGGAGTATAACTAATTCGTGGTTACTTTTATTTGAATGTAAAAACCTTTTCGTAATCAAGTGAGTTTATACAACAGGCATGGTTCGTTCAATTCAAGGGACAAGTTATAAAATAGTTAAATATACCTATATTTGTCGTTTATACTATACATATTACTTATCGTGACAAGTGGCGCTCTGTCGTCTCTGCCTACCACGGACGGGATAAGGCGTGAGTTTATGTATTTATGTATGTATATTACTTATTCAGCGAAACATTCAAAACAAATTTTATATAAGGTTATTGGAAAACAGCACTCAAATATTTGAATTGAGCAGGAATTGAAGGGGATGTATCGGTGTTGATGTCCTAATTAAGTTGAAGAAAAAGCTGCATGTGCAAATTATTAATAATAAAATCAACTAATTAAACATAACTTAGACCATTGTCAAAACTAAACCTTATAATCTAATGATGACCTCTGTGGCGTAGTGGTTATTTATCATGACTGTTACGCAGAGGTCTCGGGTTCGATTCCCGCTTAATGCAAATCTTTGTGTGCTTAAACATGATTGTTTGCATTGGTCTGGGTGTCTTTCTATGTATAAAACGTATGTATTTACAACAAAAAAAAGTTTTGATGTATGTTTATCCCTTGTCTAGTACCCATAGTACAAGCTCTGCTTAGCTTGGGACTATATTATGGCGTTTTGTGAAAGTGTGAGGAATATAAAAAAAAAAATATCTTTTGACCGTCGCATAAAAAAACGTTTTGTCCACATGACGTCACAATCTGTGTCTACTTTACGTCACATTTTATACTAATTATCTTGTTTTATTGCTACCACAACTAGTTAGAAGCAAGGTAAAAGTATCTTTGTGTACGTTGATTAGAGTTGGGCCATAAAACTTTCTGTGGTTATAGTATTTTGTAGCGTGGCAGTGTGTCTTGTACGATGTTTTTTTATATTTTTTGATACATTCATTTACTCGCATACATAAGTAACTGCATTTGTTTAATACTTTGAACAATTTTTACCCACATTTCAGATAAGAGTGTTCATTACTGTCACGCAGTAATGGACACTTCTGTTATCTTATTTATTTATTGTATTTTCTAAATAATGCGGAATAATTCCGAAATACTTCTTGGAAAGTTTCGTAAAACCGGAGCTTTCCCACCGGGAGAGAGTGATTCATACCCCGCAATAGAGTTTTTCGGTCGAATACTTCGTCCGAATAATTTAATGGGAATAAATGTGTTTGTTATATAATATTTATTCCTACTAATTTTAATTACACACATGTTACGTATCCGTGCTACTTCGTACATTCGTTCCGTGACCTCAATAACTTCTCGTGGCCTGAATCAGCAGAATCATCAGTTGTTAAGAAATAAACACGAGGCGCAGCTTCAGCATGTGTGACCGACCAGTTGCAGTTCGATTACGTTCAACCTCATTTTATAGTTTTATATAAAGACATTTTAAGAGAGGAATGATCAGTTATAATGTAGTCGTATCTTAAGTTGTAATTCAGTTTAGTACTTGTAAGTTAGTAGTTAGTATATATAGAATGTAGTTCTAACATCGAATTCATTCATCTTTAGATTAATTAGATTGTAATAAGAACAATAAATCTCGTTTTAAGTGATTCTAGTTTCCTTCTTACACCCTCCGATTGTGACTTACGTAATTCACATAATAAATAAAAATATAATAATATAAACTTTATAACACATAAATATAAATGAATCACGTGACATTGCGATCAGTTGAAACATTCCCAAAGTTACGGTATATTTCGGAATTATTCGACTGAAATGATTCGGAATTTTTCACAGATAGCTTGTACTTGTATTAAATAGATAACTACTTTTGGTACTAATATAAAAACTTTATGGCATCTAATGAAACATTAATTATTGCAATTATGACCTAATCAGCAGTCGTTACTGACCTGAAAAATATATTTATATTAGAACGAGATAAAACAAAATAACACTTGTAGTGAGTAATTTAAAAGGTACATAGTAAGTAAGTATAAACCCAAAAACTATTTAAGTATACAGGAAAAATAAGTTTACTTACTTTACTACCAAAAACAACAAAAAAAAACATAATTATAATATATATTTTCATTCATTCAATAAATATCTCAAAATATTTGTATCTCGTCTCACTTAACGAAGTTATCGGGATTTCATTACGTAACTTTTTAGTCCGAATATATCGAGTTCAGTAAACCCGTCTGTTCAAACGTAAGTTTAATGGCCCCATCTTTGCTACAGTAATGCTACGGACACAGCTGGGACTGCTACGCTTTCGCTACGTACATGCTACGCACGTAGCATGCATTGCTATCAAATTTTTTTATTGGCGTTTGTATGAAGCATTTAAGACATAAGGCTACAACCTTTGTTCATATTTCTTTGGTTATAACACATACAACAATAATGTTTAATAAAAAAAAAAGTTTTTTGTATAAAATAATTTTGAGTACTATAAATTATGGTCGTTATCATTATGTCCCAAAGATGCCCACTGGTGGACACAGTAAGTCAACAAAAATTATTCCATACGCTTCTACTTTATTTTTTTTTGTTTGAACTTTATTATAATATGTCTGGCAGGGGAAGACTTTTGGGTTATACAACGTTTACGATGAAACTACATATTTAATAGCCGTTTTCAAATTTTAATAGTCTCTACTATATTTGAATAGTCTATAATGATTTTTACATTAAACTGAAACTTGAATCAAACGAAATTCGAACCAAGATACTGCATGCAGGTATTACCGAGCTGTTCTTTCTTGCAACACAATAAGCGACAACGCCAATTAGTAAATCAAAACATTTCCATACCCTTCATCATAACAGCCCATTAATGTCCAACTGCAGGGACGGGCCTCCTCCCATGACGGAGGGCCACCTGGCCTACTAATACCACGCTGGCCAGATGGATTGGTATAGAGTTTAATTTCAAGTTTTTTCTTCTTTTTATTTCGTAAAGATAATAAACACGAATAGGGACTATTCGTGTTTATTATCTATTTTAGTCGGTTTTTACGACATAGTGTATTTTTACTTCGTTACCACGCGGAGATTACTCCGTTTGGTGACGGAGTAATCTTCGTTCCATACCCTTAAGCATCACTAAACATAATTTAAAAGATATCTTAATACATATAAAAATGATTCTTTATTCAAACATAGATTATTATTACACAATGAAATTCTTTACAATTGAATCATAACTCTTGGAACAGTGTTCTTTTGTTAAAATGTAAGAAAGAGATATACTTTGTAAGCTTTAAGAATGGAACATTATTCTTTTGAAATCGGCAACGCGTTTGCGATATCTCTGTCATTGAATTATCTGATAGGATTAGCAAATTGTATTTTTAGAACACAGTTTATGCGCATAAACAGCAACTTCATTTCAATATAAAATCAAATTTGTTGTATTGTTATGGTTCAATCACATATTGTGTAATTTCAAGTTTTCCATTTCGTAAAGATAATATTCACTGAGTCCCATTGTCGGTTTTTACAACACTCGTGGGATGAGATGGGGTGGTGACATATTTTATTCTTACTCCGTCACCACGCGGATAATAATAGTGAATACTACATATTTTTCTGACACACAAAATGGATAAACAGAACCGATAAAATTTTAATTATACTTTATCCACAATAGAAAACCGCATTAAATTAAACATTGCGGTTTTCAATATTTTAATCCTCTAATATAGTTTAACTAACCACAACTAATAAAGATTTTGCTTAAGCGACTGTTTATTTTTATAATACGATTTTTATACATTTAATTACTTATTTATAGTTAAACATCTTTGTTTGTAACAGAAAGAATAAATAAAACCGGTCAAGTGCGAGTCTGACTTGCGCACCGAGGGTTCCGTACAAACCTATTTATTTTCCCGCCTAATTGTGATAACGTCAGGATTCAGCTGTTTAAATACTATTTTTCCCGCCAAAATTCAATGACGGCACGACTAAGCTGTCAATAAATATTTTCCCGCCAAAATACTATGACGTAAAAACTGATCTGTCAAAAACTATGTGACGTCACGACTCATCTGTCAAAAATTCAATAACGTCACGGCTAAGCTGTCAAAATATATTTTCCCGCCAAAGTTCTGTGACGTCACGACTCATCTGGCATAAATTCTATGACGTCACGCCTATCTGTCAAAATTTACGGTCACGGATCACGTGACCAAAATTCTATGACGTCACAGGTCACGTGACTCAGCTTTCCCGCCAAAATTCAATGAAATCAAAATATAATATGATTGAAGTAAAAATTTAAGGTTTTCGGAATTTTCCCATTACATGTACAATAAGACCTTGCTTCATGCCAAATTTCAAGTTTGTAGGTAGACTGGAAGTACCCTGTAGGTTTTTGCCTTTACCCCTCTAAATTTGCGACAAAAACGGCTATATCTCTTGATTGCGTTGGATTAGCACTTTGATTTTTTTACGGCACTAAGAGGCAACAAGCCTTAGTATTTGGTGAAAATTTCGACTTGATACCTCCACGCGTTTCTGAGATAAATGGTCTTGACAGACAGACGGACGGACGGACGGACAGACGGACGGACGGACAACAAAGTGATCCTATAAGAGTTCCGTTTTTTCAAAACTGGTACGGAACCCTAAAAATTACCAACAATTAATCTTTAAATCTTAGGTATAAATACAAAATTTAGAAAAGAAGAATTAAACACAATGGAAACAATATCTATAAAAAAATTTCACATTAAATATTCAATTGCATCTTTTGTTTTCTTCTTTCAGAGAAAATACACTTTCCCTTTAAGGTAAATGCCAAAAGATACATCAAAACATAATCCAGTCATTTCTTATATAAAAGAAAAGTAACAAAAAATGACAATTAATGCAGTAAACAAAGCAACGGACTTTTCCCAGTAAAGCAGATTTGTAACAAAAGAAAACACAATGAAATATCTCATTAATTTTAGTAACAGATAAACAAAAGGTTAACTTCAAAGTATGATTACAAAGTTACAATTCTGTAAGTAAATGTAACTTCGCATCTCAAATATACTCTTAACGTTCCCATTAATGTTCCCACTGCAGGGACATGCCTCCTCCCATGACGGAGGGATAGTTGGCCTACTAATACCACGCTGGCCAAACGGATTGGTAGAGGGTTTAATTTCAAGTTTTCCTTCTTTTTATTTCGTACAGATAATTTACGAATAGTCTCTTAGTCGGTTTTTACGACACCCATGGGATGAGATGGGGTGGTGACATATTGTATTCTTTCTCCGTCACCACACGGAAAAACAAAGTATGATTACAAAGTTACAATTCTGTAAGTAAATGTAACTTTGCATCATAAATATACTCTAATTTGTTAAAAAAAATACTCGACTAGTATTTTAATATCTGTAACAAGCTAGAGGTTTTATAATTATGTTTAAGAATTAATAAAATAAGTAGATAAATAAAATATATATTTAGGCATTTTTACGACCTCTGTGGCGCGGTGGTTATACAACATGACTGCTACGCAGAGGTTTTGGGTTCGATTCCCGCTCAATGCAAATCTTTGTGTGCATGAATATGATTGTTTGCATTGGTCTGAGTGTTTCTATGTATAATATGTATGTATTTACAAAGGAAAAGTATTTATATCCGTTGTGCTGTTACCCATAACACAAGGAGGTTAATTTAGCTTACTTTGGGAACAGATAGCGCTGTGTAGAGATGTCCGTGAATACTTATTTAACTAAATAATTGAATTGGTTATTTCTAAAAGGATAAGAATACAGTAGGTACTAATATTAATTTTACTATTTTGTGTCATGTATTTAATTTAAAACCCATTATAGACTAAGACCATATGCGTAGTATTGACGTAATTTGCCATGGTAAGCCGCCATTAAAAAACCATTCTTGCTTATAAATTTTGTTACAATTTTAACCATCATGTCAATTCTCGTACCTTAAAATAGTTAAAAATTCGCTTAAGCTAACTTTTAGTTGTCAAATTGTCTTCTTTTTGCTAATGCAATTGTAATCTTTTATGGTCGTGTTAAATTTTTATTTAGAGTGTGACAATTTGACAACTAAAAGTTAACTTAACCGAATTTTTAAGGTACGAGAATTGACATGCATAATACAATGCTTGTTCTTTCTTCTACCTTCGTCTTCGTTGCTCTTGAAGGGATTACATATTCTCTTCGATTTGAACATCTGATACAAAATACAGATGATCAAATCGAAGGGAACACGTCGTCACCCATGTTAACTTGATTTTATACTGCATTGTCCAGTTGTGTTAGGTGCCTTGTAGGGGCGCGATCTAAGTGATACCGTGATAGGGTTCGCTACGCTACTTAGTTAAACACTTTAATTACTTTAAAAGTTTATTGCTATTATAAAGAGTTAACAAAGAAACTTTTATGCTAAGCTATGGCTAAAAGGATGAGAATAATGAAATTGAATGAACGCGGTCGCTGCCCGTAATGCACTGAGTTAGCAGCGCATGGTGCGGCTTACATTAGATCGCTTAGTCAGCTAAACGTGATGATCAATTGCAATTATTGCATGCAACGAACATGTCTTCTTAATTTGTTTGATACTTAAATTAAAATAAGTCTGTAGTCGAACTTACTACTTTACAATAAAAAATTCTTTTAAGCTATAAGTTATGATTAGACATTAGATTCTGTATGTAATACACAATTGTAAAAATATGTTACAATACAAATTTATTATCTATTTTAGAATACGACTAAGCATACATTATTTTTCTCAATTATATTATACACACATCAAAAAAGTCTAAGCAACATGCATGATATTACAAATTTACCATTTATATTAATTTATTTTACCATTTATTTTAATTATAACGTTGTATTTTATTTTTAAAATAATATTTTTAGGGTTCTATGATGTAAAAATAACAGCTGTTTTCTTTATAAGTTCTTTTAATAACAGAAATTAACAATATTAGAATATACAGGTACATAAGAAACTAAACTTTTTTTTTACAAATTGAAATTTCTTAAGAAAATGATTTTATTGTGAAAGAATAGGACAATTTAATACAAAGTATGGCCTCCTCTGCTATTCAGAACTTGTCGGCAACGATTATTCATTGAATTAATGAGACTGTTTATGTCATCTTGCGGTATTCGCTCCCAATGGAATTGTAGCAAATCCTTCAGCTGTTGGGTTGTTGTCACTCCGTCCAAGTCCTTCAAAACACGTCTCTGGAGCATGTCCCATGCGTGCTCGATGGGGTTGAGGTCTGGCGATTGTGCAGGCCAGGGCAATACCTGGATGTTCTCCGTTGCCAAGTATTCACTGGTTCGCCGAGCTGTATGTGAACGCGCATTGTCATGCATTAACGTAAAATCGGAGCCAAAGGTTTGTGCAAATGGATGGACATAAGGTCTGAGAATATCCTCAACGTAATTTTCAGCGTTCATGTTTCCATTTACAAAAACGAGCTCAGTTCGCCTGTTCTTCATAATACCCGCCCATACCATAACTGTTGAGCCGCTGTATGGATGAACTTCCTGAACGCACCTGAGTCTTTCAGTATTTCCGGGTCGACGGTACACTCGCACCCTTCTTGTATCAGGCCTAAACCCGAATCGCGACTCATCGGAAAACATAATTTTATCCCATTGTTCCTGGGTCCATGTTATGCGTTCTCTACACCATTCATTTCGACGAGCGCGATTCCCGTGACGTATCGGTGGGCACCTGATAGGGCGTCGAGCTCGTAGGCCGTACTCATGCAGTCGATTTCGCACAGTTTGGGGACTTACATCAACACCACTTGAATTTTGTAGCCTCAAACTTATCTCTCGAGCGGTTAACATCGGCTGGCGTCTTGCAGTCAGTTGTATGTACCGGTCTTGCCGAGTGGTTGTACTCCTTTTACGGCCTGGATGCTGTTCAGCGGGTTCCCCTGTATTATTGTAGCGCTGCCAAAGACGACAAATAACACTTCTATGAATACCAAAATGTCGAGATACCTGAGATTGATTACTTCCCGCTTGCAACATCCCTACAGCTCTTTGCATTTCATCTGCCGTCAAATGACGTCGCTCCATGACGTAAAGAATATCTAACAATTCAATTTTGTCGCCAACTGTATTTAAATGGTTGGTAAAATTATAAAATCAAGACTAAAACGTAGCAATTAACATGCACTCAAATTCAAACAAATTCGCAGTCATTTGAATTTTATGAAAAAAAACAAAACATAATCGAATTTTTTTTTTTACAACCAGCCAGTATGTCATCAATAACAAAAAAGTTTACTTACCTATACACTTTGAGTGAGTAAATACTTAGAAATTAATTAATATAAATGGTAAATTTGTAATATCATGCATGTTGCTTAGACTTTTTTGATGTGTGTAGTACAGTCAAATAAGATTAAAATAGGGGCAAACCTCGGAACGGAAGCGAATAAGCTGTAAATTCGTATAATCCTATGTTTTGATGTTCTGATGACTGGTAGAAAAGTCTCATATGATCACGTGTCTGCGTCACAAGTTATTCAAGGTCAAAGGTCACGAAAGTTAGTTTTTTCCCATTATCTCGTTTTCTATGGGAAATACGCATTTAACGTCATTATAAATATTGTAGATCATAAAATTGTCTACAAAAAATATCTGAACACTTTTCTCCTAAAAAGCATCGCTTTCGAGATATCGTGACTTTAGAGCGCAGGAAAGTCGTATTTTCGACTAGCCTTATTTTTCATAATATTTATAAACGCGAGCGAAATCACGGGAAAAAGCTAGTGTGTGCATATAGTCGAAAATACGACTTTCCTGCGCTCTAAAGTCACGATATCTCGAAAGCGATGCTTTTTAGGAGAAAAGTGTTCAGATATTTTTTGTAGGCAATTTTATGATCTACAATATTTATAATGACGTTAAATGCGTATTTCCCATAGAAAACGAGATAATGGGAAAAAACTGATTTTCGTGACCTTTGACCTTGAATAACTTGTGACGCAGACACGTGATCATATGAGACTTTTCTACCAGTCATTAGTACACCAAAACAAAGGTTTATGCAAATTTACAGCTTATTCGCTTCCATTCCGAGGTTGAATGCTTATTTTACTGGAGTATTAACATTTTATAAAATCGTATAAAAAAATGTAAGACTTAAAATTTACTTTTGAACACTTAAAACTACTCCTCCTAAACTAGGTTATTTTTAAATCTATTCCAAGAGCCTGATGTTCTCTTATATGTTTTTATACTCAGATTTTTCAGACTGTTTTTGTGTTGACGTAATATGTAGACTTGCAAAGATATACCATAAAGTAAGGTAAGGTAAATATTATTAATTTAAGATTTT
This sequence comes from Schrankia costaestrigalis, assembly GCA_905475405.1. NCBI lineage: Eukaryota > Metazoa > Arthropoda > Insecta > Lepidoptera > Erebidae > Schrankia > Schrankia costaestrigalis. The sequence goes on along the minus strand of FR997843.1, from coordinate 6,289,602 downwards.
AGTTTATACTTTTTACAATACAAATTTCACCAGCCTATATATCATTTTAGTATTGTCACAATTATTCAATTTATTTCATGACGTCGAAACAACAAGCCTACAAGAAGCACGTCTAAAATTGGTATATTTAGGTTAGTATGGACGAGTTTGCAAACATAGCTTGCATACATAAATATTGGGCTTGTCAGTTACAATGTTTGGTGGAACTAATTTTTATACTGATTTTCGCATTATTTAACCTAGAATAACGCTACCTCAAAAACATGCAAAAACGCCTTCTAAATTTAATCAAAGCAAAACCAACTTTATACCACACAAAACCGAAGAATATATAAATAAGAAATATATAATAAATAAGAATTTAAGCTAATCAATTGACTAAAATTTAACAGGCGTTTATGAGTCAGGGGGTGTATCACAAATTTTTATTGTCGCCATTAAATCTAACCTGACCTTTCGACAATGTGTGAATCGCTCGAGAATAAAAATTCGTGATAATGTTACGGAGACTATTCCTTTAGAATTTGTCACAATTCAATTTATATCACGTCGTCATAACAAAAAGCCTACAAGAAGCACGTCTAACATTGGTATATTTCGGTTAGTATGGACGAGTTTGCAAACATAGCTTGCATACATAAATATTGTGCTTGTCAGTTGCAATGTTTGGGTGGAATATGTAGGTCGCGTTCATTGATATTAAAATATGATTCGTGCCTCGGACTGAATTAATATAGCTTGACACTTACTGTTTTTAAGTTTATTTTAAAGCTTTAATTTCATTAAAGCAAACTGGAAAAAAAATCCCAATTCACATACCTACTATTTTCGGAGTTAGTGAACCTACTCTTATTCAATTATTTTATTCAAACTTTTTGGAATTTTTTTTTTATTTTGAATAAATAATTATGAGCAGCTAGAAGGTACGGAATTATTATTTCTGCTTTGCCTCATATTCTTCTTTCTTTCTTCGCCCCAAGTACCTAAAATATGTATAATACTGCTCCTTTACCGCGGTCAACTCTAATTGCATTTGTTAGAAAGGATTCGCTATCCATCCGGTTATTTGTCATAGGTTCACCCTTAGAATGATTGTGGGTAGACGTTTAAAGTTGGTTTTTAAGCTAAACTTGATTTTGCGCATTGGAGCTACATTATTGTATTATAGAATACATATATACAAACATAATATTATTTGAGTGTTTCACAAATTATTATCTTGGATATATATACTTAGTATAGTTTCAATAAAAAAAAATGGGATTTTTATTAATCATTCATGGAAAACGAAATTGCCTAAGTGTAATAATTAATATCCACTGATTATAATCAGTGTGTTAATAAGGAAACCATAGTTTTTCCAACAAAACTAAGGGAAGCATCGCATAAATACTTAGCAGATCCCTCAGGAATATTTATTAGGCCAAACATTGTATTAGGCGCTCACTTCGAAAAGTCTAGAATAAATTATGGGCTGACATTGATGTAGCACTGTTTATGTTAACTTTAAATTGGTTATGGACGTTGCTTCAAGTTACAAATTACTGAGTGCTTCGATTGAAAGTAGAAGATTAAATTTAGGTAGTTTGTCCGTAATACATAGTAGAATGAAAGAAAGAAATGAAAAGAATGAAAGAAATCTCCGTGTAGTGACGGAGACAGAATATATAATATGTCACCACTCCATCTCATCCCATGGGTGTCGTAAAAACCGACTAAGGGACTATTCGTGAATATTATCTTAACGGAATAAAAAGAAGGAAAACTTGAAATTAAACCCTATATCAATCCGCAAGGCCAGCGTGGTATTAGTAGGCCAAGTATCCCTCCGTCACGAGAGGAGGCCCGTCCCTGCAGTGTGACATTAATGGGCTGTTATGATGACATAGTAGAAGAAAAAAATTTGAGAGTTTTTTCCTTCTATGTTACTAGAGAACAGCTGATAAAGATACTTTTTTTTATTTAGCTTTGGCAAAGGACGTTATTGAACCTGATGGAAAGCAAAAATATATCCCAGAAATGAAGGCAACAGTAGTAGAAAAACAAGTTCTCTCCGTCGTTATCATCTTGCCGGTCTGCGCCAATGCCTCATCACACCTTACAATAATCCAATATCATACGTAGGATGAAAAACAGGGAGAGATTTGTTCCTCAGCTTAATGGTACAGCATAGGAAAAAGTTCCGAATCTTTTTGTTATCAAATTCCCAGTGAATCAAAAAAAGATTCGGATCTTTTTTCTATGCGAACCTATGTTGTCCGGTACCCAGTGAACCAACAAAAGATTCGAAACTTTTTCCTATGCCGAACCTATGTTGTCAGGTTCCCCAGTGAACCAATAAAAGATTCGGAACTTTTTCCTATGCCGAACCATTAAGCTGAGAAACAAACCTCCGCCTGTTGTATGGAATCGGAGCCAAAACAAAGAAACTATTAAAAGAAACTGGTCAGAATGTTGACTAATTTACTTTTATTTTTAACAATTACTTTTCAACACCCACAAGCACTTCAAAAGTATCAATATTATTCTTAATCTATCAACAAAAGATGAGTCAGTAGCTTCAACAATTATTTACATAACCTAACAAAGAGGGCAAATGTTTGAAAAGCTCTTCAGTCAGCCAGCCCGTCTAGACACACAGATCTCTGTTTAAAGTGAAAAAACAATGAGAACGTAAGTAAATTACATTTTCATTGCAAAGTTTGTACTACTGAGACTGGGTGCATTGCCTATTTAAAAAAAGATGGATAGTGTTTTAGCGAATATTACAATAAGCCTATTTATATAAAAAATAATAAAAATAACATTGTATAAAGGTAATTAGAAACGTCAGATGAATCTTAAAATAAGATAGAAAATCTCTTGTCCTATTAATACCAGACGATTTTTTAATTAGTTGCCTTTCAGGCTTTATAAAACTATAAAAAGATGTTTAGAACTATGGCTGCCTTAGGAAATGCTTTTCATTAGTATTACCATTACCTAATTACGAGCTTACTATTTTAATAACCGAATGATTTTTATAGTAATTTCCCTCAAAAGGTTCAAGAGGTCGCCGCAACTCTGTTTTACGCCTATCGAATAAATAAAAGTAATATTTCTCTAAAAAGAAATCAATGATAATAACTTTCCAAGGATCTCTTGCGTCGAGGGCTCAAAAAATATCGAGTAGCGCTTTAATGGCCCTTGGAAAGTCTTGCCACAGCCGTTAGTGGTTATGCACTGATAAGAATATCTAGTTTTTTCGTGTTTATATAAGTGATCATTGGTGTGCAATGTGGTTTATTTTATCTTTATTTCTATCAGATTCATTCAGAAATGACTTAAAGTTTTCCACGAGTATATTTATGTAGGTACGTGTGTCTGTTTCGTTGTAAACTGTCGCGAGCTAAAACAATGTAAAGTGTGCTTCCGAAGACTCTCAAAAAACAATAAGGCAGATGGCCTGTGTAAAATAAAAAAAAACATTGTGGTCTTCATGATGCGATTAGAAAGCAAAGTTGTAATCATTATGTAAAATTTCACTTTTTTTTATTTATTTTTAGCTTTTATAATATTAAACCCAGTTTCTGCACCAGGTAAAAAACACCATAAACAAAAACACTAGAAATTTTATTATCAATCATTTAACTGAATAAAATAAAAATACATGCATAAAATAAAATAAATAAAATACACATTACGTCCTTCCAGGACAATAAACTCATAAAATAACACTACCATTTTATTCATACAGTAGGTAAGTAAAAATTTGTCTTACATGTAAATGTAATCAACCTTAACCAAAGCTAGAGATTGAACCCAGACCTAACAGGCGAGAAAAATTTATGCCTATACGTCTCGGGTTTTCTTAGGCAAGGGTCAGTTACCTTAGCAATAAAATATTTGCGTAAACCCTATAGCCCGATTAACACATCGATAAGTACAGTAGCGAGTTGTTGATTAAGTTGATTTGAATAGAGAATAATAGATGATTAATAATAATAGAATATTTTTTTTTTTATTTAATTTTTTTTTAAGTACGAAGTAGCTCCTCTCTCGCGTCTAACGTCAACTTAACTCGCCAGGAATAGGATGGAGACCTATTTAAATCAACTTAATCAACAACTTACTACTTAACTCGCTACTGTACTTGTCGATGTGTAAATCGGGCATTATTTCAAACCACTGTTTCTTCAGATGTCATTGTTGTGATACATGGTGTCCACGAATTCCTCTGCCCCGTCCATTGTGCGTACAATTATATTTCGAGTAACTTAATACAATATGACGGCCTCTGTGGCGCAGTCTATATATTACATGGCTGCTACGCAAAGGTCTCGGGTTCGATTCCCGCTCAATGCATATCTTTGTGTGCATGAACATGATTTTTTGCATTGGTCTGAGTGTTTTCTATGTATAATATGTATGTATTTACAAAAAAAAAGTATTTAAGTATGTTTATCCGTTGTCTAGTACCCATAGTACAAGCTTTGCTTAGTTTGGGACTAGATGGCGATGTGTGAATGTGTGAGGATTATTTATTTATATCATTTAAAATTGTAGCCTATGTATTATTGTAATGTATGGATTAAGTTTTATTAAAACAAATTCTTATTTTTAACAATTTTCGCATTAAATGTAATATAAGTACGATTTTTTTTTTCAAAGTTATTATTATAACTAATTTTAAGTCTTAAATAAAACCAACTCCAAACTCGCCCACGCCTTCTTGCTTAAGTAAAATTGGCTAGATGGCTTCTTGGCAACTAATAAACTTATACTTTGTTACCGAAAATAGAGACTCATTTATGTACTATATTTAGTTAAAATAGTAAATAAGTAATACATATTATATTTAAAACGTGTAAGCCGTTTAAAACAGCTCGTGGTGAACAGATTCACAAACCATGGGCCTATTTATCTATAAAAAACAGAAAACCACCAGTGTTACAAGACGGTGGTGTCAAGGGTACAAGAGGAAATAATGTATCTATAAATCCCTCATTATATATGATCATACCTTATTTTTTTACGCAATGCGTTAGATGAACCTGTTCTTTAACTTTATGTTACACCGATTCACATTGCTCCAGAGACTCTACGTATTACGAGAGTGCGTGTTAACGTTAATCACGCGTCATGAAACACATTGCTAATGTATTTACACGCTTTATCGCAGATCACGCGTTTACTCGCGAAGAAATACGCGTGTTGAAGTGTTAGCCACGCAAAGTATTAAGAAAAGTAATTTAAATAAATTTTATTAAAAATATTATGGAGATACATCTCCGTGTAATGACGGAGTAAGAATACAATATGTCACTACCCCATCTCATTCCATGGGTGTCGTAAAAACCGACTAAGGGACTATCCGTGAATATTATCTTTACGAAATAAAAAAAAGGAAAACTTGAAATTAAACCCTAAACCAATCCGTCTGGCCAGCGTGGTATTAGTAGGCCAAGTATCCCTCCGTCATGGGCGGAGGCCTGGACATTACTGGGCTGTTATGATGATGGAGATACAATTTACTATAATTATGTCAGAGAACATTTTGACCCCCTTTCTATGATAGATATTCAACTTGACATAACATTCGAAATAGCGGCAACAGCGCATTATGCTACAACAACAGAAACTAGGCTTCTTTCAATGATGGAAAGAATCTTAGCCTATTAATAGCTCGGTAAGTTTCCCACCGTCACTGGAAGGGAGAACCAAGAAAAAGGTATAAGATTTATTTAGAGTTTTATGACAATATTTTTCCTAAAGGTTCTGACATCCTAATGTGGCATACAGAAGAGGAACATTAATTATTAAGATGAAATACTGACGTACCTACTTAATATAACGACGTCAAACATAAATTATATTATTATTTAGTCAGAATCACTCTCACACCGCCTACCTAAAAACTTATTAAAATAACCAGCATGTCTTATTTAGTAGCATATAAATAAGAGATTTAATTTCTATTCACAATTATCAAATTTTACATAGGATTATCATATTATGTCACCTACATTAAAGAAATGCGTGGCAGCTCATAGGAGCGTCCCCTTATTCCATTCAGAAGTCAGCTGAAATTGACAGGCGGTATAGAAACTCTTTGTTATATTTTATAAAGAAACCTTTTTTATTTTTACTTTATTTACTGCTTGACCGGAAAAAAAGTTAATTTGAATATGGAAGAATATGCGTTTTCTTCGTGATTTAAGTAGTTAGTTCGAGTTTAAATATAGAATAATATTTAAAATAAATTCGTTATAAAATAAGTTGTTAGTCAAAATCTAAGTTGTCTTTTTGGTATTCCAGGTATTTATTCGTCCACAATTAAGGTTTATGACTGAGGATAATTCAGGATCACACAACTTATTGTAATGCGTTAGATTCAAATCAGAGGTCCCAGTCATCGAATACGCAAAAATAAGCCCGCACAAATCAGTCATGTTTTTGTTTAAAGTGAATTAAATTGTCGAAATGGCATAAAGATGATTTATCATCTGTCACCACACGATGCAGATAATATTGCTTATTTATTAAGTTAAGCAAACCTTGGTCACAATAATAATTGTTAAAAAAGTTATTTGTTTCATTTATTTGTTACTCTATGGACAATAGTAACATAAAGTTATAAAATTTTCCTTCGTCTCTGATTAAACTTGGCAGTCCTTATTACACTTTTTACTGTCTTTTTATTTATATTGCTTAATATATTTTTATGAAGTGGTCATACTGTTTCTCTTGTTTCAATGAATTTACCTTAATTAATTAATTATTGTTACTGTAATAGTACAGTAGTATACTATTCTTCATCATACAGCCCACTGTAGGGACGGGCCTCCTCTAGTGACGGAGTGATATTTGGCCTACAAATAGCCTGACGGATTGGTATAGGGTTTAATTTCAAGTTTTCCTTCTATTTATTACGTAAAGATAACATTCACGTACTATTCTTACTGTGCATATATTTGTAGCTACGTACAACATACCATACAACAGAGCCATCAATCACGTCAATACTGTTACAGTTTAGCCATGAGGTAAAGTAGGTTCTTCCCTTAAATTGAGTAATGACGTCAGACGACCTATACGGCATTATGGTTATGATTATGATAAAAAATAGGTACTATTCATGAAATTGCTTTCAGCGAGGTTATAGGTATTCTAAAACGTATTTTTACGGCGTCAAAGATCTAGAATTACAATCTTTGTGGAATAAAACACAGACAGAATAAATTAAGAAAAAAAATGGCAGCCAAGACTACCTTTTGTTCAGGGGCTATAAACATCAAACAAAAAGTATTTAATCTACTACCGTTATTCATCTCAATAATGACGTTGGAATAACGGTACGAGCGTACACACAGCAACTAATAAAGCTAGACACTCATGTACCTTAATACCTTGAAATAAGACACAATTTCAAATGAAAATGTTTAACTTGATGTGTGGCTGTGTGTACCTATAAAGGCGGGAGTTAATGTACGAAGATTACGAGTCTCGTAAAAAGAACGCACATACACGTCGAGCAATTATGTACAATATGTATAGGCACATATTGTACATTATTGTTTGACGTTTGAAGCTTGGGTGAATGAAGTAATGTATGCGTAAAAGGATTCGTTTATAATGATTTAGTGATTTGGCTTTGTGTGTGTTTGTTATTGTCTTTTACAATTCGTACAATTCTTTGTTAGGGTCTTTTCTCGCAGTGTATATCAGGTATACCATATATCACAAAAACTTTCACTAATAAATATCAATTGAAAAGACACCAGATATTTCCAATAGCTTTCAAGACACTAATTTCTAGATTGCTCGAACAAACCACCGCTGCACAACCCTTCCAGTGTCTCCAAGAGACATTGCGTATAAAGTAATATGTAAAAAGTTCGCCTTCAACTGACTACGGCAACGTCGTGGCAAGGCCTATTGAAATCGTTTATTTGATTGTCTTTGTCAGTAATGAGTGTAATTTGTTTTACTCTAATGTTTACGAACAAGATTATATTGTATATTGTAGTGTATTGAAAGTCTTGCCTGCTTTGACGGCTTGTTTATACTTACTTTTAAGTAAAGTCATTCACATGCACTTACTGAAATGTTATTCCAAAAAACAGTATTTAAGTATGTTTATCCGTTGTCTGGTACCCATAGTACAAGTTTTGCTTAGTTTGGGACTAGGTCGCGGTGTGTGAATGTGTGAGGATTATTTATTTATTTAAATATATAATCTCAGAACCAAATAAGTACTGGGATATTTAAACCTTTAGATTTCAGTAAGTTTATATCCTAAAGGTAGATACAACAAGTGGAATACATAATTATGTTAGAAAACTATGAAAGTATTAATAAGCAAAGAAAATAAAGTTATTACGGACCAAACACAATACATTTACAATTAAACTGTGATAAACACAGCAAAAGTAATAAGAAAAATCGTCAAAAAAGAAAGAATATGTTTTCTGGCCGCAGCATAAAAAGTTTTAGTACAGTGTACAATACAAGTAGTTTACTATATTATTAAGACCAATTCTTCTTAATATAATATTAAACTTAATAACAATAGAAAACTATTGTGATAATTAAATAAATAAATATTCACGGACATTTCTACACAGCGCCATCTGTTCCCAAAGTAAGCTAGGCTTAACCTGCTTGTGTTATCGGTAACAAAACAACGGATATTTATAGTTACATACTTTTCTTTTGTAAATACATACATAATTATACATTGAAACACTCAGGCCAATGCAAACAATCATGTTCATAGACACAAAGATTTGCATTGAGCGGGAATCGAACCCGAGAAAAAGTAATACATATTTCATACATACATAAACTCACGCCTTATCCCGGCCGAGGTAGGCAGAGACGGCAGAAAGCCACAAATTACAATTGAAATACATATTTCATTATTGCAAAACCTAAAATGCAAAACAATTTTCAATTATGATATTTGTATACGTGACATTCTGTTGAAATTTCATTATAAAATTTAATTTAGAATGCGAAAGCGACACTGCTTAAGATTTATTTAGCTTATTCATAAATAATTTAATTTGACGTTACCTCTTGAGTTACTAAGTAGAAAATAAATAAGTGGATACGTGTTTTAATATTGTTTCACATAAAACAAAATCTAATCAACATCTTATTTTCGCGCCATAACATTGTCAATTAATTTGCGGTAATATGGTGAGTAATGTCCGTTGAAGGACTCTAGGGTTATCCTTTCTGGATCCTGCATGTATGTATTTACAATAAAAAGTATTTGAGTATACTTATTTATTTGTCTAGGGGGTAATCAAAGTTCCAGCTATGCATAATTAAGGATTATTTAGGGAATAAATAAATAATAGAAAATAAATTGATTGTTATAATAATATGTACATGTTTATGTGTTTTTTAAAAACAAAAAGAAAAAAATGTTGACTGTAATTTACTGTTAGATTTTATATAAAAATCTTCTTTTCAACGATGCTATGAATGACAGATATCTATACCGTATTCATTCTTACTTGATTTATTTAGTAAACAAACACCACATATTGCAAATTTACTAGTTTTTACATCAATCACACACTTCGATATGGATGAAAATTTCTGGAAAGTAGCATTAAACGTATACGGAATAGAAAACACTTAAATCACTTTGATTTATCCACTATCTTTCTTAAATTTTAAATAAATATAATTTTTTCCAACGAAAAATTTCACAGATAAAATTAATTTTATCATTTGACATTTGTAGATTATAGAATTTTGTCCTTGATTTCTATACATTTTTCAAAGATTAAAGACTAAAGTCTTTAGTCTGTGGTTGACACGACGCCATATATGTTTACGTTTTAAAGCAAGTCCGTTTAAATAGACTATACGTTGTTTACTATAATGTATTGGTATTACTTATACTTAATCAGATACAACTCGGAAAAAACAGCTAAATCAAATATGTTTTTCGTAACTTCGATGTATTTAGGAACTTACGATGTTGACCTTATATTCCCTATCCGCCTAGAAGAATCATAGAGAATCATTGGGTATATAAATATTCTTACATATTCCTCATACTTTCACATAACGCCATCTTGCCATGTCATGGATACTAGACAACGGATATACATACATAAATACTTTTTCTTTCTGTAAATACATACATATTATTATACATACAAAACACCCAGACCAATGCAAACAATCATGTTTATGTACACAAAGATTTGCATTGAGCGGGAATCGAACCCGAGACCTCTGCGTAGCAGCCATGTAATATAACAACTACGCCACAGAGGTCGTATATGAATGTCAAAATGCATGGACGGGCTTCCTTTATAAAGAAAGAGAATTTTGTCCTATAAAAAAAAGGTTAACGTTTAAAAATCTGTACGATAACATCGGGCCAGATTGGAAAGTAGTATATTTTGCATAGTTTCTTGTTCCCATGGATTATTGACAAAACACAAATAAATCTATTTTCTGACTAGTTAGATTAGTTTAACAGAGTATTTTTTACTAATTGTAGCTTGAATACCGCCCTGTGAATAGCAGAAAAATAATTTATAAGCAAACAAAAACTCAGTAATTTTTTTTTCAGAATGCTTAAAAGCAGCATGTAGTAAACTTTTTTGAAAGCTAATTAAAAAAAAAACTAAACACCATGTAGTACTTGAACTTTTTTGAACGCTAAATTTTTTTGTAACATACATTAACCTAGTTAAATTCTAAAGTTTGAAAGAAAATAGTGTATAGGGCACTCGTTATCCGTTACCAGTTGTAGGTCAACTGAGAAAAGAGATAAAACAGGTGGATGATCCCATTGACCTATATTCTTTAGACGCCTCCATAAGCACAAATAATTCCACAGTGAAGTTAGCCTTTTAGTAAATCTTGACTTACTTATATCACTTACAGTGTCAGAGTGGTATTAGTTATCTTTGTCAATGTGGTATTAGTCTTATAGTATAACATTTTTTACCACCCAATCTCATCTTTATGGTATTGTATAACCTGAAGAAATCGTAATAAATATTAAATTTCTCGTTGTAATAGTTTTTCTGTTTTTCGTTTAAAACTAAACACAACCTTACATCCTTTATCGCTTGCATTGAATGACACCACCCATTTATAAAATTTATAATAAGAAATCATAATATTAAGAAATCATAGCATTAATATGAAATCATACCAAAAATATATACCGTAGTATATATTTTCAAAACCAACGCCTTACTCTCTATCAACTCCGTGTGGTGACGGAGTAAGAATGCAATATGTCACCACCCCATCTCATCCCATGGGTGTCGTAAAAACCGACTAAGGGACTATTCGTGAATATTATCTTAATAAAATAAAAAGAAGGAAAACTTGAAATTAAACCCTATACCAATCCGTCTGGCCAGCGTGGTATTAGTAGGCTAAGTATCCCTCCGTCATGGGAGGAGGCCTGTCCCTGCAGTGGGACATTAATGGGCTGTTATGATGACTCTCTATCGATCTTTCATTAGATATAAAGGGATCGAACTGTTTTCAAAACAAAGCATAAGGAAGTTTTAAGTTTAAGAACTTACAAGGGTCCTTTAAACCCACTTACTACTCCTCGTGCCCTCTCACATTCCACACAGAGAGGAGATATACCTACAGGTAAGTACGTACACCTACACGTAATGCCGTTTTTATGTTCTTAAATATATACAATACTGCTTTTAGATTCCAGTTTTTTTTTAATTTATAATAAGTTTAATTTTATACCTATTATTATAAATTAAGGTTCTTTGAGTATTATATAAAAAATTAATCTGTCGGCTGAAAGATTTTGTATAAATAAACGAAATATATAGATTTCATTTGTCATAGTCAAAAGCATAAAATTTATTTTAAAACGTTATTTTAAAGTTGTGTAAATTCATTTTCATAGAAACTATATTTTACTTATTTCAACAATTATTTTGAAATAGGTTATCAATCCAGTATACTTAATTTAAATACTAGTTATTTACACTTTGTGCGTACCTCACGCTTTTCGCCCAAAAAAAAATAAGATTATTTTGAAACACAATAAGATGAATAAACTAAATATAGGCAGAAACGTGTCTGAATATTCAATAAGAGTCTTAAATGTCTTGTTTATTAAATTCATCGGTTTTGAATGTCACATTGTTGACCTCAAATAACCTTTGTAGGACATTCCAAATTCTGTAGACGAGAGCATAGCCAAATAGATTATTTAATTGTTTGTACATACTACGTAACAGTTCTTTAGGTAATGTAAACAAAGTTAATTATTATTTGAAACTAATATTATTATTATTAACCTCATATGTCCTAAATTGGACACAAACGTCACAATTCAAAAAACAAGACACGTACGAATATCAACAAACGCAGGCCTCCCTAGGCCCGTATTAAATTCTCATCCTCGACTCCTAGTTAAGGCTGGTTAAGCCAGCTAATACTGAATGCCCTAATTTTCGTAGGACGCTCCAATTTCTCGGGATACCGAAATCCCGCGTGGGACGAAATTACCGAATTTTCGATGCTTTCTATTTAGTACTGGGTAATTACGTTGGATATTGCGGGTCCCGCTTTCAATAGCCGTAAAATTCATTTAAATGTTGAGCCTTTGAAAATTTAGAATTAGAAAGCAAAAATTGTAAGTTTACCATTTGTAATGTTTACTTATTGATCTTTTCTTAGTTCATTTATACTCTAAAAACAAAGTACTAGGTAGGTTTGAATTCTGACTCGATTTTTAAACTTGCTTGCAGTTTACTTAATATGTAAGTTGCAGCAACAAATATAATCTTCTTTAATTGCTTTTATTAGACCATAAACAAAACAAGTTTGCTTATTTTATAGACTATTTTGTTTCTAATGAAATATAAGTATAATCACATCATTTGTTACAGAAGCTATACTTTTATAACGAAACATTAATCAGAAAGCCATTTGACAGTCATTTTAGTCAACTCATAGCAATTGATGCTCTACAAAACATAAAACTTCTAAAAATCAGTTATAAATAAATACTATTCGTACTCAATTTCATAGACTTTTGCTGCAGTTATAAACTAACACGGAACAAGTCTAAGTAGGTCAACCGAAGCCGAACGGTCAAAGGATGACTCCAAACAAGCGGTAATGCGAGTCGTTCTATGAAACTACCAATACTTTGTAGACGCCTTAATATGTTGAAACGAATTAATGGTTTGTTTTCACATTTATTGAATAATGTAGTGACTTGCTAAGGTGGTGTGAACATATTGAGGGAATGGATGTCTTTCTGGAGTAAGATACACGATGTTATAGCCCCGACTATATCAATTTCAACAGATTCTTAGCTATACCTATACCACGCTGGCCGCCAGTCCAAGCTGGTACGTAGGTACGCTACGTCACTGGAGTAGGCCCGTCCGTGCAGTAGGATATTAATGGGATGTTAGAAAAGAATTGATGACAGGATGTATATTAGACTAACAAAGGACATTTCTAGCGCAAATGTAGTAAGTAACGTCGGTATTAGAAACGACTTACAGGGACGTAATTATAGACATTATTTACAGTACAGTAATGTTTCTTATACTAAAGTATTTATTAATATGGAAAATTCGTGTCTTATGTAAACACAAAAATATTAAACATGCGTAGCAGTGGGGTCAACTTGGACGACCTCTTACAAAAGAAATTACTATTTGGTAAAATAGTTATATTAGTAAATAACGTATTCGAACTTACACTATTGTTGAAATATCGTAACCTGTTAACATACCTGAAACAAGAAGTAATAATATTAATATTAAAATACGTAATAATAAAGCCCTAACTTTAATTAAAAGCCCACATACACGTAAAGAAGCGAACTTGTTGTTTAAAACTTAGTTTATTTTGAACGTTTTTGATGTTCCGCCTGGGAACTTAATTATACGTTGTCTCCCTCGACACGTAGTTGTAACTAACGACATCTAGCCAATTTTGCTGGAACTACTAAGTCTCAATATTTGAGACTTTAAAGTGTTCTGTTTTTAAATAAATTATATTGTTGATATAATCTATAGACAGTGTATCATGGAATAAAATCTTTTATAGAGCGTCCTACTTTCTTTGACAAAGGAACGCTTATCTGTCTCGTTCTTTCACATTGTTATGTTGAATACTTATGTATATCGTATATATCACATAAATATAAATACATAGATATTATAATTTATTACCAAAGAGACAATGTAGTTTTCCAAATGACTAGAGTAGAAATATATTTGTTACATATTATAAAAGATAATAAAATCATGAATGTAACGTGAAACCATAAACAGCTAGACCTCACTTAAATGGCACAATTGCAGTTAAAAGTGAATAAATTATATTCCATTCAACTAGGTTCGTTATTCGTTGATGACGACCTCTGTGGCGTAGTGGTTATATAACATGACTCCTACGCAGAGGTTCGATTCCCGCTCAAAGCAAATCTTTGTGTGCATGAACATAATTGCTTGCATTGGTTGGGTGTTTTCTATGTATAATATATGTATGTATTTACAAAAAAAAAGTATTTAAGTATGTTGATCCGTTGTCTAGTACCCATAGTAGGTACAAGCTTTGCTTAGTTTGGAACTAGATGGCGTTAAGTGAACGTGTGAAGAATATTACATTTATATAGAGATTCAGCAATTCTTTCAACTTTATTTTAATCAACTTCTACACGGCGAATAAGTCCTCTACCAACAGAAAACCAAACGAATAATAATTTGCAAACATAAATAATTGAATTTAGTTGAATTATCACTTACATTATATAGCGTAATAAATAAATGAAACAATGATAATTTAATTTGTGCATAACAATTCATCGAACTTGAAGCAATTGTGCAATATTTGGAAACATGATTCTACTTCGCTGATTATTATAGCTTTTGCTGCTTATTTTTTTTTCCAAAACCTGTGTACTGTCTATAACTGTATTACTCTATTAGAACTCGTGGATCCCACTAATTTCTGCGTGAGTATCAAGCACACAACTTCGTCGAGTATGGGGTAGTTACCCTGCATTACGTGTGGTGACGGAGTAAGAATACAACGTGTCATGGGTGTCGTAAAAACCGACTAAGGGACTATCCATGAATATTATCTTTACGAAATAAAAAGAAGGAAAACTTGAAATTAAACCCTATACCAATCCGTCTAGCCAGCGTGGTATTAGTAGGCCAAGTATTCCTCCGTCACGAGAGGAGGCCCGTCCCAGCAGTGGGACATTAATTAGCTGTTAAAAAGGCAACCAAGCCCTGCATAAAAATCTTACTCCGTTTAAACTTTAAAAAACGTATCAAAAGGAAAGTTATCTTTGGCTGACTATAGACAGTCACGTAGCTATATGGTCAGCTTTTTTTTTAATCTTTACTAGCCACAAAAGGGCTTGATCACATAGTGAAAATGTCGCCCCTATAGGAAAATACATATCAAAATCTTAATAAAGATTTATTAAGATTTTTATTGAATTATCTCTATTTTTTAAGGCTAACTTAACAATATTGTATACTTGTTTAGCTTCTTGTGAAGCAGGAGAAGCAAATATATTATTACATACTCCAATTGTACGCAGGCAAATGTCACCATCACACTCCAGTTGTTTCCTTTCTGTTTCATTTCTGGTGCATTCTATATGGTCAGCTGTCTATCGTTATTGAGGCAGTGACAGTTGAAAGCAATCACTTCACCGTACACTAGCCATAGTTTTGCTCATACTCAAAGAGTCGCAACTAATCAATACGCTAGGAGACGACTTACGTCATAGTTTTAACGAGTCGTCCACGGAAAACAGTTTAAATTGCTCTTTCATTGCTAGTATCAAAACATTTATCGTTTGATAATTTAAGTGCGTAATGTCACCTATCAAGTTCTTGCCCTTTAAAACTATCATCATCACCATAACAGCCCATTAATGTCCCACTGCAAGGACGGGCCTCCTGCCGTAACGAAGGGATACTTACTACCTTATAGGATACCTACTAATATTACGCTGGCCTGATGGATTGGTATAGAGTTTAATTTCAAATTTTGCTTCTTTTTTATTTCGTAAAGATAATATTCACGGAGAATCCCTTAGTCGGTTTTTACGACACCCGTGGGACGAGAAGGGGTGGTGACATATTGTATGCTTACTCCGTCACCTCAGGGATTCTTACTCCGTCACCACACGGATTTAAAACTATGGCTTAAGTTATTAATTCGTTGTTAAGAATAATATTTTTTTTGATGCCTGACTGGGACATGTGAAGTAAAGGAACTCATTTTAGAAGGAAGACTACATACGACTGGCAAGACGCTGGTTACAGTTTCGTGGAGATATCACAATTCCTCTCTATATGATGACGGAGTAAAAATACAATTATGAATAGAAATTAGAATATATACAAGAGGAATAAAAATATAAATACAAATAAATTACCCCATCTCATCCCAAGGGTGTCGTAAAAACCGACTAAGGGACTATCCGTAAATATTATTTTTACGAAATAAAAAGAAGAAAAACTTGAAATGAAACCCTATACCAATCCGTCTGTCCAGCGTGGTATTACGTGGTAGGCCAAGTATCCCTCCATCACGGGAGGATGGGCTGTTATGATAATGATCACAATTGCACTTGGAGCTGTCGTCGTAATTACAGGCCCACGTGCGTAAGCTTTATATACTCGTACAGTGCTGTTTCATTATTCCGTGTAAAGCTTTAGTAGATTTTAAGAGGTATCGCGTATTGAAAAATAAAGGCCGGTCAAAGACACTCTGTGTGGTGACGGAGTAAGAATACAATATATCACCACCCAATATCATCCCATGGGTGTCGTAAAACCGACTAAGGGACTAACCGTAAACATTATCTTACAAAGTAAAAAGAAGGAAAACTTCGAAATAGAATTACCAACGAAATAAAATTATTTTCTCCTACAGGAATAATCTTACAAAATAAAATCTACTAACTTTCATCTACTAGAATATTTTATCTACACAATAAATAGCTTATTTTACTTTAACAATAGTCAGGCGTCCAATATAAACATAGAAATAAAATGCCTACTTGAAATAATTCGAATACAAAATAAACATTTTCTTTGTATATCTTTACAACCGAAGGCTCGGTGGCGCCGTCAGATTGAAAGAAGCCTTTCGGGAAATGAATACCTTTAAAGGAAGCAGCAGATACTTTTATTGTATTTTTAGAACGCTGTAGAAATATTCTGCTTTGTAGAAAATATTAACTTATAACGAAATATTATTTTAGTAAAATATTTTTTTTCAACTGACTCGAAAAATGGAAGGAGGTTCTCAATTTGGTAGTATTTTTTTAAATGTTTGTCATATAAGCTTAGTAATTTCTTGACAAATATGAAAATTATTGTTTTTAGATAGAAAGTATATAAGATTGACTGTGTATGAAAATGCCTTAAGCATTAAGTCCGCATTTGTGCATCATGTACATGTACATTAAGTTTTAAATAAAATAAACATGTAAGTTGGTCATAAATAATTGCATTAAAATTTATTGAATAGTTTGATTTTATTTAAAAATTGATGGCAGGGGATTAGAGAAATCTTTGTAAATAATTAAGTGCGTTATATATTTTTCGTACCTAGGCCCCAGCGTCCAGCTTAATTTACTATGTAACAAAATCTAAAAATCTTTTACAGACAATTTTCCTGACAAGCCCAGTTTCATTACGGCCTACATAAAACAAGGGAGAAGCGTATGGAACAAAAAACAAATGACATCCTAAAATTTGTAATAACTTTTGTACATTACAAAAGCCGAGTCGAAAAGGACTAAATTGTTTGTGAGTGACCCTTTCGGAGTTATTCGTATAATCCGGATAAATACGAAAAAAAACACGCCTATAACCGAGGGAATGTCATTTGAAATCAGTTTGAAGGTTATCTTAAACGAACAATAGATGTTATGAGGGAAAATTATGAATATTAGATTTTGGACATTCTTTTAGGTACATATTTCATCTTATTCTTTAGTAAAGAGATGAAAGTTGGAAAGGCTTACATAACTTTTTGGGTGGACTAGGGACTATTATTGATATCCATAACCTGTGCCACAGGTAAACTGAACCGGCTGCCGTGCACGAGGTCGTGGGTTCTATCCCCACGCAGGACAATTATTTGTGAGATCCATAAATTATTGTCCTGAATCTGGATATTCTTTGTGTTCGTTAAACTGATGTTTGTAAAAGTCCCCGCGACACAGGGCATTATCCCTCGTGCGGGAGTTGTTGTTAAAAAATTGTCTGAGGTTATATTTAAAAAAAAATTAGATGTACAAACAGTAAAATGAAATGAAAATGTGCCCGGAGTCAGAGACACATACAAAATTAAAAATACTACTACAAAATAGTAGCGTTTGTAAAATAGTTAGTTTGAAGGCTTGCTAAAACCTGAAAGCTTCGCAGCTTTATCCCTGCAAAGAAAATGATATAAATAGGCTGTAAAGTCTTACCAACCAAATTTCCATATCTCACAATACTAAAACGATAGACAAAACGAACAAAAGAGTCAAGGGGTATTGTATCTTCACTTCACAATAGACCCACACATTCTGCCTATGTCCCTTTCCCTCAATCACCACATAACTAAAGGGTAATAGAGACAAAAGAGATATTTATAAAGGCTAGCCTGACATAAAGGGATTCTTGTCTGTCCTTGAACTAAGTAATGGTCTTGTTTTTTTTTTGAGAGGTATTATGCGACTAAGTATTTTAAATTTTATATTTTCGTTTTACTTGACGTTCGATTAAGTTCTTCTCAGTAACATAGTCTAAAAGAAAGTCGCTGTAGCGACACAAATCAAAATATGTAATATACTAATTTTAAATTGAACATCTGTTTTGTGGAACAAGCTGGCTGGGGCGATATTTCCGGACCGTTACGACTTGGGGAGCTTCAAGAAACGATCGTACTCCCTTCTTAAAGGTTGGAAACGCATCTGTGATTTCTCTGGTGTTGCGGGTGTCCGTGGGCGGGGTGATCACTTACCATCAGGTAAACTGCTGGATCGTTTGCCTCCCATCATATATTATTATAAAAAAAAACTACTGCTTTCTATTCAGCAGCAGAGTATATCATGTTTGTTATTTCGTCAAAAACTTTTTTTCAGCACGAAATTCAAAAAGCCAAATATTAAGCCCATCATTAAGCTTTGAATGGGCTATAGTTGTAACGATGAAAAAATCCTTTAAGCCCCAAAAACGCCTTTTTACTCCATTTATGTTAAAGATACAAAGCCCATAATTAACTTAGCTTAAAGCACCCAACCGCAATTTGTAAGCGAAAACATCTGCCAACCTAAAACGACCAGCATATATATGTATCGTTATAAATATCCGTGTGGTGACGGAGTAAGAATACAATATGTCACCACCCCATCTCATCCCATGGGTGTCGTAAAAACCGACTAAGGGACTATCCGTCAATATTATCTTTACGAAATAAAAAGAAGGAAAACTTGAAATTAAACCCTATACCAATCCGTTTGGCCAGCGTGGTATAAGTAGGCCAAGTACCCCTCCGTCACGGAAAGAGGCCCGTCCCTGCAGTGGGACATTAATGGGCTGTTATGATGTTAATAAATATACAAACTTATTGCTACATTCAAATGATATGAGGCGAGATCGACACGATGTCATTCCGATATTCAGACCATAAAAATAATGGATATTACCCTAATATGGGACCTTAAGGATTTCTAAAGGATAATAAGCTTTAGTCGGCATATTGTTGTTAGAATACTGATCTAGAGAATTGATAATCTTAGAAACTGCGATTGGTTGACAATATTGTCTTTGAGCAGTTGGCAGTTACAGTAATGTGATCAATTAAGACCGCAATTGGGTTCGTAACATCGACATATTAATTTGTAAGAGTTATTATAAAGCAAAAGCATCATTAAGTTTTAGATAGACATAGTCTCTTTGTGTTGACTTCTCCTCCGGTCCGTGCGTTACTTAGGGGGGAACAAAAACCAGCGTCATGGTTTAGGCTGTGAATTTAGCTGAGTTCTTTCCTTTTGTACTAATGCTACAACATTGAGTAAAACATAAAAAATGTACATTAATTAATTTTATTGTATTGAATTGTTAAGTGTTATTTAAACTATTTTCTTGCATGCATATACAATTCCTATAATTTTGTATTTTTTGTGGCTTTGGTCAATAAATAATTTCTATTTCTATTTCCTTCTCTAACGTACGAAAATAGAGGAACTTCAAAAAATGGCAGGTCACCGAAACATCATATAGGTTTATACATCAAACAGGAAAACACACGTAATAGAAGACATTATTTGTAGACAGCCCTTTTCACCAAACCGTACGTTTCCAACGATATTGTTTCTATGGTTCTACGAAATGTGCTTCAGAGATTTCTGTTATTCATGGTTTATGTATGGACACTAATTAGCTTCTCTTTATCTGACGTTGAACATTGAAACCCATATTTAAATACTGTATTTGTAGTAAGAAATCTGTACATGGTAATTTGTATTAATTATACCTGATTAAGTTCCTTATATGGTCAACTGACAATGAAGCAGTTTTGTTTTGCAAGTTCGTCGTCAGTAAATAATATGAATAAATATGCAAGTGATTGGTGAATAGCTGGTGGCATCGTGGTCCGGCTGTTCCTGTCTCCATTATACGCGTTCCCGTCAAGTTTTCAAGGACGACAATGAAAAGTGAAGCATCGACTTTTTAATGTTATTTTAATATTTTTGTATATCTCCTATTTACTGAATGTATTTTTCACTCACTTGACACTGGCAAATGTGTAACTATGTTCATGAGCCATAAATAAATATAAATAAATAAATAATACCCTTTCTATACAGTAACAAAAAAGGCGGTTATTATGACTCTATTATTACGTTCTCTATTGTAATCATAAACATTTGACATTAGCAATATTATGTTAGGCGTCTACACAAACATTCCAAAACGTGAATCAATAGTCTCGACTCGTCTAATATAAAAATACTCGCAGACAAAACAAATACAGAATAAATTGTAGGTTTGTATTGGTATTTAATCTAGGCCAAAACGATATTTGGGAATTTGCAGACCGATTGTTATTTTAGAGCGATATTGGTTAACAAGCTAGGAGCTTACTATAGAAATGTTATCTATGTATTTTGTGTATTTTAATGATTGTGTCACCACTCATCCCATGGGTTTCGTAAAAACCTACTAAGGGACTATCCGTGAATATTATCTTTACGAAATACAAAGAAGGAAAACTTGAAATTAAAGCCTATACCAATCTGTCTGGCCTGCGTGGCATTAGTATCCCTCCGTCACGGGAGGAGGCCCGTCTCTGCAGTGGGACAATGACAAATGATTGTGTTATCTGGTGTTCTTGCTTTTCTTTCACAGCCTACACCACCCTATATGCTATACACATCAATAAGTGATAAATAAAAAACTGCAGAACATAATATGCAAGTTAATTAGTTGTACGGAACCCATAAGCTGTTTAGTTTGGGACTAGATAGTGATGCTAGAGTATCCAAATATTTTTATCGTTTTTCAAGTTCAACATCTGATTTATTTGGTACACAGACCTTTTGAAGACATGACATTCATGTTCTAGGACACAGCCGTTATTACAAAGATGATTATGTCATTGTATGCATGTTGCAGTCCCTTGGTCAGTTACAGTTTACTACCAACTAATAATTATTCTCAGTGGTCTTAAATCATCAAGATATTGCAAACATGGTCGTCTTACAAAATAAAAATTTGTAAATGGACTGGAAGAGAATGCCTTAGGCATTAAGTCCGCCTTTGTACAATATTGTAATAAAGTGTAAAATAAATAAATAAATTTTAGGGACCTTACACCGGTGTTACTAACGGTGTCGATTGTCCATTTTATACCCTCAAATAAAAGCAACAACCTGATAAAAGAAAAGTGGGTCGTACAGACCCTGTTAAAAAACCGGTTATCCGTTTACAAGTGACTTTTACCGGCACTTGTTTCTAACGATTGACAGTGACAAAGAGAGGCCGGTCGAAAGTCATATTCAGGTTACAAAGTAAAGGGTTGTATATTGTTCAGTAAATAAAAGGCATGTAGAAATTGTAAATTGGTACACCTATTTATTAATATTTTGTAATTAAAATGAAAATTAATATAATGGGTCATATTAAAAAAATATTAAACCTGGTCAGCGTAACTTCAGACTAAGCTTTTTTACATACATATATTATTACCCTATGGACGTCCGCTGCAGGACATAAACCTCTTCAAAATATTTCCACCACCTCATCCATCGGTTTTCCGCCGCCCTAACAAGGTCGCTCCCCCTAGCTTTAATAAAATAGACTAATTACTTAATAGAATATCACTATAAGATTTAAACAATAACATCACATTTAATGTTAACACGTCAAAGTGCTTTAGTATGTCATACGCTTGACACCTTTTCAACATAAAAAGGGCAAAATTAGAGAGACAGATATAGAAAAAGACTTCTACTTTTACATTTCAAAAGAACTGCTAAAAGATTGTTGCCGAGTGATTTGTTATATTCGTTGAATAGATACACACCAGCAATAAATCAGCCAATAGACGTGCCCTCCTAGATATAGGCTTTTTCCATAATATATTTTCATCATCTATCGATTTTCTACCGCCCTAACCAGCTTGACTCATCCTAGCTTTAATAAAATAGACTACTTAATAACTTAGTAAAAATATCTGCGTTCGCAATTAAATACACGACATTCGACATCTTAATATTATCAATAACGTCTCATTTGATGTAAAACGCGTCAAAGTACTTTAGTATGTCATACGCTTGACACCTTTTCAACATAAAAAGGGCAAAATTAGAGAGACAGTTATATAAAAAGACTTCTACTTTTACATTTCAAAAGAACTGCTAAAAGATTGTTGCCGAGTGATTTGTTGAATATTCTATTTGCCTTTAAGTAACTTGATTATGTTGTATTTTTGTGAAATTCGAGATAAAGAAAGATTGATGTTGGATATTCAAAGGAAAAATAAGTAAAGGAAAATCAGGAAGCATTAATCTAAATTCGAATTTCAGTAACGTGTTTGAATGTGTTTAGAAGTATTTCGTTTACAAGTTGGGATTACGTTGATATAGAGGTAAGTATGTTAAGTTAAAATATAGCTATACACCAACATATTCCATACATTCAACATATTTTTGTATATTTATCGTGTAGTAACCATCAAAAGTAATTTTATGAGGAGAGAGACATAAACACCGACTAAGGCTAAATTTTATAAATATTATTATCTTTTGGAAAACAAAAGAGAGTAACTTTCAACCTTTACGATCTCTATGGTAATCGGTCTAGTCATTGCAATATTAGTAGACCAAGTTCCATTCCAATACAGGAGCAGGTTTTGCCTCAGTAAGTTATAAAAGGATTTTAATATTCAATTCCTCTGACACCTTGTCATAGTTCCTGTGAGTGTAATTCTACGAATAAGTTAAAATTTAGTTAAAATATTTTCTTTTTAAATTTTCTGTCTCTGCATTGCAGTCACAGGCAATGGAGTATAGTTGCAGTAGACCGCACAGACATTTTACAAAAAAATATAGTAAACTATTCGATTTTGTTGTGTTTATACAAGTAAAAAAAGACACAAAACATCAAACCTTTAAATTATATTATCCACTAGAAAAAGCTTGTTCGAAACAGTAGCAGTTTTTACGAACATGGAAAACAACATGTGTTGTCTATAAAAGAAGGGAATGTATTGTAGTCTCGACCTTTAAGAGTTAGTAAGGAAGACCACAAAATTATTTTAGAAAAGTGATATATATCTAATATAATAATAATAACTTTATTTGATGCACAAAATACAAGTATACACTTAAATTATTACAGACACATGAGCCTTAAATTAGTTACATTAAGTAACCCCGCCTTCTTCACGCAATAATTAGTCCAGAAACCCGCGGCATCTGATGTGATTCAAGTAATTATAGTACTTTTTATTTAACAGTGTCAGCCTCAGAAAAACAGAACAAACTTGCGCTACAAAGCTGGTCTGGTAGTGTAAAACTGAGCTTATTTATTAGCTTCTGCCACCGAACTAGGCTTATCGAGAGCATCAAGATGGCGGGATCAAGTCTCCAATTCAAAATATAGCACTTTAAGGTTTTTGTACTACTTAATGTACTAATTGTACCCTAAACCACACATTTGTACCTCTTAGGGTAAAGATAGTATGCCTAAACTTACCTGGACCCGCTACTAAACGACGTCAAAGTGGCTGGACCTTCAGCAGCGCTGCTCAGAGGCTGAAAATTCACACACGAAGGTTTAGTACTATATATGTACATATACGTACTCAATTTTCATTACAATTGTAAGTGCCAAATAAAAGTTATGCGAGTTTATACTTGTCTATTAAACGGAATTTTAACTTCTTTTTTCACAACATGCACAATAATAAGTCCTTATTAACTTTATTTTTATATTTAAGTTAGTTTAATCATAATAACACAAAAAGCAGCAGTTATAATTTAAGTTGGATCAATATAAATACATACCTAATAATATTTTTGTTGTTTCATTTCTGCATAAAAGTGTCCATTACAAATATAACGATGAAAGATAGATAACTTTTAAAGTACTTCGATTATATATATGAATACTATATATTATGTTTTTGTACTCAGGTCGTACTAAACATACACATTTAATTTTGCTCAAGTTCTAACGATTTTCATATGTTTTCAGCTATAACATGAAAAATCAAAGTGGCGGGACCAATGTTTTAATCGCATAACTTTTATTTGGCACTTACAATTGTAATGAAAATTGAGTACGTATATGTACATATACAGTACTAAACCGTCGTGTGTGAATTTCCAGCCTCTGAGCAGCGCTGCAGATGGTCCAGCCACTTTGACATCAAAGTATCGGGTCCAGGTAAGTTTAGGCATACTTCCTTTATCCTAAGAGGTACAAATGTGTGGTTTAGGGTACAATTAGTACATATGTAGTACAAAAACCTTCAAGTGCTATATTTTGAATTGGAGACTTGATCCCGCCATCTTGATGCTCTCGGCTTATCACCTGTGCTTCAGTCAGCAGTGCCTCTAACCTATCTATAGAAACTATGACACATCTGCACTTCAAAATTTCCCCCAATGCCCAAGAATATCCCATTTAAAAAAACATGTGAGCAACAAAACACATACACACATAACAGCAATTTTATAGCAGCTTTATTCCACTCGCCATAAATAGTTACCCTACTTTTGTGACCGGTTCCGTCAATCCGATATCGTCACAGACGAGGCTAGTTCAATCGCTCTGAGATTGATTATTGCGATTGTCCCTGAGCTATAGTTAGGCTAGATTGGCTTCTTTTTCCATCAATCAAGTATTTAATTAGAAGTGATTATTAACTTTGCTATAAAAACAAAATAGCTTTTTGATAATATTATAATCTGTACTAA
Organism: Schrankia costaestrigalis; assembly: GCA_905475405.1. Taxonomy (NCBI): domain Eukaryota; kingdom Metazoa; phylum Arthropoda; class Insecta; order Lepidoptera; family Erebidae; genus Schrankia; species Schrankia costaestrigalis. Next base: position 6,264,125 of record FR997843.1, on the reverse strand, counting down.
TATTATAAAGAGGTAAAGTTTGTGTTTTTGTGTGTTTGTGACGTTGTAGGGGGTAATCTCTGGATCTAATAAACCGATTTTAAAAATTCTTTCTGTGTTGAATAGTCCATTTATGCCTAATAGAAGTGGAGCAGTAATGAAATATGTTTAAAAAAGGGACGCATTTTTTTTGCCGCCCAACGAAGTGGGAACGGGTCTACTAGTATACTATACTATTATATTACCAATCTTAATATAATTTTTTATAAGGTAATTAAGACACCAATCACTCTAGTCAGCATGATTAAGACTGAGTTTAATTAAATAAAGAAAAAACGAAGGAGATAATATTTCATTTTATTTTTTTAAAGATTTAACCTCTGGAAATATCGGACACCATAAATAATATTTATAATTTTGTTACATTTCAAATAGAAAACAACTGTAGTTAATTAATATGAATAACTCCAGCCCTAAAAGATTTTTAATACATATCTTTTAATTAGAAAATATTAAAGAGATTGTTTCGTTTGCCAACAGAGAATTACAATTCAAAAAATTAATTATGCATGTCCGGAAAAATTTGATCTCGGGGAAAAAGAAAAAAAGCGTAATAGGTATGAAGACCCACTTACACGTAAATAAAGGAGAGCCTATTTCACGAAATTACGTCGAGAGAATGTTTTTTAGCTTTTCTTTTATTGTTCGTCAACAGAAACGTAATTATTTTTCATGTTCCCGAAAATTTGTTACATTAAAGAAGGCAGATTGTAACGAAATACTTAAAAGGAATAGTGGTTTTGAATTTTGACGAGTTTATTTAAGAAAATTGGATTAATTAAAGACTTAATATAAAAATTTTCCGCATAAAAACGTGGAATTGTTACCATATCGCGTATGCGTTGCTCATTAAGAATGGGGTAAACATTATTGATACAATTTATTCAAGGGTTGGGTAATTTCTTTTTGAGTCGAGGAGTAACCTCTTCTCATCGTTCCCCTGAATTAGTCTAAAAAATTGTCTTCTACTATGATTATTAGTTAGATTCGTTAGTTATTCGATCGCGCTAGTACCTGAACCATGTTTAACCCCTTCTCCTTTTCAAGTAACCCTTCGATGTAGATATTGGAAAAGAGAAAATCATAAATAAACTTTAATGATAAACGTCGTCAAAACGCAAACCCGAAGTAAGCTAATCTCGGCTAATTACATAATTAAACTTCAATCAAGCAAACAAGGTACGTTTGTAACTTGTAACACAACATTGCCTATGCGGTTGGCTTGCACTTCCATCGTTATTAATTACGCCTGATCGATGATCGGTGAACCGTAGCCGATAGCTGTGCCGTGTAGCAGCGTAGCTTGCTACGCGCTACGCGCCGTAGTAAATGCGGCTTTAAAATGTTAGCAAGATTTTTCTGTGAAATTCTTCTTTCCACATATTCCACACATATTTACATAATCACCATCTCATCCCAAAATAAACAGAGCATAAACTAAATAACGGATAAACATACTTTTATACTTTAATTTTTGATTTGAAATACATTCATTATTGTACGTAACAAACGCCCAGACTAATGAATTCTCTTCCCCCCGGACCTCGATTACGAGTAGACGTGTTAGAAACATACATTTTTAACAATTTTGAAGCGAAAAATTGTAACAAATAATAAAAGTTTAAGCTCTTAGAAGGAAGAAATGCTTGTAGATTGGTGACAATACTTATTCTCCTTATCATTAGAGGAGACGTCATAATTAACACTATCTTTAAAGCAGTTAAAGATATAGGCATATTCGATTCTCAAAATATGTCCACCTCGCGCGGTCTTATGCCTTTCATCCCAATGTAACAAGGATATTATTATAAATGCCTTAATATCCCAAGCAGCTTACATACTGAATTATTTGAACTATTAAGGTACCCTTACACGTCTTTACTGACATTAACAATCGATTTATTTCCTTGTAACGTATAGTAAATGATATATTATTATGTATAAGCCAGTATCCCTCTAGAGAAAAGGTACCCAACAGAAAACTATTGTCGTTAATCTTGTGCAGTCAGCCTTAAGGCGATATACGATGGTGTGTTAGATATAGGAAAATGTATAAGATATATTTTATTCAAATATAATACGATCTATTCAGTATCCATACTAATATTATAAATTCGAAAGTAACTCTGTCTGTCTGTCTGTCTGTCTGTTACTCTTTCACGCCTAAACGGCTGAACGGATTTCGATGAAATTTGGTACAGACAATCTTTAGACCCTGAGAAAGAACATAGGCTACTTTTTATTAGCAATCATATTATATTTTGATTTCATCGAATTTTGGCGGGAAAGCTGTGTCACGTGACCTGTGACGTCATAGAATTTTGGCGGAAAAGCTGTGTCACGTGACCTGTGACGTCATAGAATTTTGGTCACGTGACCCGTGACGTCATAGAATTTTGGTCACGTGACCCGTGACGTCATAGAATTTTGACAGATGAGTCGTGCCGTCACAGAATTTTGGCGGGAAAATATTTTTTGACAGTTGAGTCGTGACGTCATTGAATTTTTGAACGCTGAGTCGTGACGTCACAGAATTAAATTTTGACAGGAGAGCCGTGACGTTTTTGAATTTTTGACAGATGAGTCGTGACGTCACAGAATTTTTGACAGATGATTCGTGACGTCACAGAATTTTGGCGGGTAAATATAGTTTGACAGCTGAGCCGTGACGTTTATGACTTTTTGACAGATGAGTCGTGACCTCACAGAATTTTTGACAGATGATTTGTGACGTCATATTATTTTGGCGGGAAAATATTTGATACCTCTGTCACTTTTGACAGCTGTCAATTTTGACAGATAGGCGTGACGTCATAGAATTTTTGACAGATGAGTCGTGACGTCACAGACTTTTGGCAGGAAAATATATTTTGACAGCTAAGTCGTGACGTCATTGAATTTTGGCGGAAAAATAGTATTTAAACAGCTGACTCCTGACTTTGGCAGGAAAATAAATAGGTTTGTACAGGACCCTCGGTGCGCGAGTCAGACTCGCACTTGACTAGTTTTTTAAGCTGTGGGTCTGATATATCTAGAGAGCTTAAATTCGTAATTGTCAACTTATTTCATCATAACAGCCCATTAATGTCCCACTACAGGGACGGGCCTCCTTCCTTGACGGAGGGATACTTGGCCTACTAATACCATGCTTGCAGACGGATTGGTATAGGGTTTAATTTCAAGTTTTCCTTCTTTTTATTTAGTGAACATAATATTCACCTTATTTGTTAGGCACTAAAGTGACACACCTTTGCTTATCCTATCCTACTAATATTATAAATGCAAAAGTTTGTGAGGATGGATGGATGTTTGTTACCCTTTCATGCAAAAACTACTAAATGGATTTTGATGAAATTTGGAATATAGGTAGTTTATGGTGTAAAATAACAATTAAGCGGGTAATACCGCGGGCATCAGCTAGTATCAGTGTAAAGAGATACTGATACACTGGAGGTATAGTTGTGCCTCGTATAGCATAAGTTTATATGCGACTATTATATATAATCCGTGTGGTGACGGAGTAATAATACAATATGTCACCACCCTTTCTCATCCCATGGGTGTCGTAAAAACCGACTAAGGGACTATCCGTGAATATTATCTTTACGTAATAAAATGAGAGAAAACTTGGAATTAAACCCTATACTAATCCGTCTGGCCAGCGTGGTATTAGAAGGTCAAGTATCCCCCGTCACTGGAGGAGGCCTGTCCCTGCAGTGGGACATTAGTGGGCTGTTATGATGTTGATGATGAACCCGATATCCCTCTAGAGAAAAGGTATCCAACAGAAAACTATTGTCGTTAATCTTGTGCAGTCAGCCTTAAGGCGATATACGATGGTGGGTTAGATATAGTAAAATGTTTATGATATTATTTTATTCAAATATAATACGATCTATTCAGTATTCAGTATTCATTTATTTATTCAAAGTAGTACAATAATATTGTATCTTTTTGACGTCATCTAACACTACTTAATCTAAGTATATAACATTTCAAAGTTTTGAAAACTATACCACCGCCTCCAAAGCGCTAGTAGAGAAGAAGCGGCGCAACAAACTCTACTGCTGCATTTTCTTGACGTCATTTTTTTTACATAGGAGATAACTGTAATTAAGTGCTGCAACCATTGTATACCATACATAACAATAACCAAGGATTATTCAATGATAAAGGTAGCGTCGTGATGAAGGTAGTACATAAAAGTGGGAGCACCAAATCACATATTCAGTATATCAGTATAAAGAGATACTGATGCGCTAGAGTTATAGTTGTGCCTCGTATAGTTTATATGCGAATAGATAAATAAATAATCCTCACACTTTCACACAACGCCATCTAGTCCCAAACTAAGCAGAGCTTGTACTATGGGTACTAGACAACGGATACATACTTAAATACTTTTTTTTGTAAATACATACATATTATACGTAGAAAACATCAAAACCAATGCAAACAATCATATTCATGCACACAAAGATTTGCATTGAGCGGGAATCGAATCCGAGACCTCTACGTAGCAGCCATGTAATATACCGACTGCGCCACAGAGGTCGTCATTCCAGAAGCTGAGGAAGTCGGTCTCCCTTTGCAATGCGCTAGACAACCAGCGGCAAAATCTGATAAGTCCTATAGTGTTGTTATTTTACTACCAACTGTTCTCCTTCACTTGAAGACAGTATCATCAGCACAATACTGTTTGGAGTTGGATTAAGCGGACATAGTGGCAATGCCAACTTAAATGACATGTTGGTTAATAAAATAACCTACCACCAGAAATGAAATGAATAAAACCTATGTTATTTTTTTATATGATTGTAGCCAAACGAGACAGCAGGTCACCTGATGGTAAGTGATCACCGCCGCCCATGGATGCCCAACCCGCAACACCAGAAGAATCACAGATGCGTTGCCGACCTTTAAAAAGGGAGTACGGTGGAGTCTTTCTTACAAAGACTACTAATTTAATTCTAATTTAAACGATCATCATCGTTACTTTAATACCTAAATGTAAAATTACTGCCATTAATTGAAAGTTTCAAGCAATTTTCATACAATAATACTGTTATTACACAACACCCTTACATTAATAATTTAACGGCCATCCAAATAATGTGGCATTCCATTCAACCACAAACACCAACATAATACATGCCTACATCATGTCCAATACCGCAACGGGTTAATTAAGATATTTCAAACAGCCATAAAATTGCTCTGCCTTAATAAAATACCGAACGCGTACGGAAAAAACCGAATGTACCCGAGCGATGTCCATAACGGTAACCGCTTTTTACGTAACCATGAATTTGGGATTCTGTCCCTTTTGAATATTTCGGCGGCATACCAACTACCTACACTTTATGTTGTGGTGTAGGTAGGCTTATCATATTTGATAATAAAAAACTATAGTTCATTAAAATCATAACAAACTAATGGGCTTAACTATAAGCACTAGTGACGGAGGGAAAACTAGAATTGGATTGTTTTTTACCTTTTTTGCGGCAAGTTCACCATGTTTCTCTCTTATTCCGATTCAGAGTTTTTCAAGCGAATTGCAAATCATTAAATGTGACTGCTTTGCTAGCTTAGCTATAGTAATATTTATGTAGCTGCCGTGCACGAAGTCGTGGGTTTAATTTATCACAGAACAATTTCCTTGTACAGTGGGTGACCGAAAACGTCCGACAGTTTTCTTTTTCATTCGTTTGTGAAACCTAAAACTCTTAGTACCTTTTGAAACTAAAGCATTGTATAGACAAAACACATAAAACTATACTCACACAGTATGATAATAAGGGTCAAATTCATTTTCACCTTTGATCTACGTCTAGTTACATGTCAACATCAAACCTTTTTAATAAACTATTTAGTCTGTTCTGTTCTATTTTTTTATAATGGCTCCTAAGTTAATCGATAATTCTGCCAACAGGCCTGTTTAGTCATTACAAACTTTTAATTTGCTGTGTTATCCTCTGTGTCATTGTCAATGTCTATTACTGTTTATTTATTACTGTTTAAATAATAATTTATTATATCTATAGCCACAGAAAATAAAACTTGAATATTAAATAAGTAATATTAAATAATAATAAATATTATTTCCGATTCACGAGCTGTCACGAAGGACTAATTTTGTATCCTAGGTAACCGATATTGTATTGTCATCCCTACTAGTGACAGGCGACCATTGACTGCAATATTATGTCATATTCAATTGGTAAAGCAGAGTATCGCTCACACTGCATAAGCACACGAAAATAGGCCTTAAGGTGGCGGACCTTTAAATACCATGACTGTACTTACAATTTATTTATTCACTCTTTATTGTATACACCGTTAAAATACATAGTAAAAAACATTAGGTACAATACAGTAGTGATACAATAGGCGGTCTTATCGCTCCCGGCGATTTCTTCCAGACAACCATAGGATGGAAATAATGTGAGTATTTATTTAGGGTAGTGTGTGGTGTAAAAGTAACGGGAAGAACTATAATGAGTTTAGAAAGAACAAATTTGTTATATTTACAAAATATACATAATAAATATTAAAAATAAAAGCAAAATAAATATTTATACTTACAATATAAACATTACAAATAAATTCTAAAAAATAAATATAAATGCAATAGTATTGAACATAGAAGAATATTAAAGTAAAGGATGAGGGAAGAATTAAATAGAAAGGAAGTGCTCTTTCACACGTCTCTTGAATATCAGCAGAGACTTAGACTGTCTGATATCCAGAGGAAGCGCGTTCCAGAGTCTAACAGCTTTAACCATAAATGATTTGTCCATAAAACGCGTAGTGTGTGTCGGCATTTCCAACTTCAGATTCTCCGATGATCTCAGCAACCTTGAATGCGTGCTATAAAGAAAATTAAAACGTGTTTTGAGATAAGAAGGAGACAGAGGATTAAACAGAATATTATATAAGAGTGAAAGAATATGAGCATCCCGGCGAAGGCGGATAGGTAACCACTTGAGCCTTAAACGAAATTCAGAAATGTGGTCATATTTGCGTAATCCAAATATGAACCGAATACAGAGATTTTGCAATCGCTCAAGCCTATTGAGTTGGTCTTCGGTGAGATCTAGATAGCTAGCATCGGCGTAGTCGAGTAGAGGTAAGAGAAGAGATTGTACTAGCGCTACTTTGGTGGAGGTGGGTAAAAAGTTTCGCAACCTTCTCATAGCTCCTATAGACGCGTACATTTTGCGGCTCACTTCTTGCAGCTGCGAATCCCACGATAGCGAGCTATCAATAACTATGCCTAAATAATTCTTGACGCAGTTGCTGTATGGTATGACTTCACCAGCACATTGGATAGGAGGAAGTCGTTCCCAGTTGAAACGAGAAATCATTCTAGAGCTACCAACAATAATGACCTTCGTTTTAGACGGATTTATATTCAGGCCAAATGCCCTGCTCCAGTCACAGATGCGCATTAAATCCGTGTTGACAGTGTCAATAGCATCAGACAAGTTATCCAAAGCAGCCTGGGAGTAGATTTGCAAATCATCTGCGTAAAGATGGTAGGAAGAAAGTAGTTGTTTAGGAATAGAGTTTATAAACACGGAAAATAGAAGAGGAGATAGAACGCCACCCTGAGGTACACCGGCTGCAGTGTAGCACCAGGAAGAAAGCATGTCTTCAGTACTGACACGTTGCCGGCGACCAAACAGGTAACTGTGAAACCAATCAATCACTGTTGGAGATATGTTAAGAGAGCGTAACAAGCCAATTAGAACGTCAAAGTCGACTGTATTAAATGCATTGGTAAAGTCCAATAACGTCAAGACTGTAAGCTTGCCGTCTTCCATGCCCATTCGAATATCTTCCGTAATTTGAAGCAGTGCAGTAGCAGTGCTATGACCAGGACGAAAACCAGACTGAAGAGGATCGAGGATACTGTTTTGTGTAAGAAAGCTGTTAAGTTGGTCATATATAAGACGCTCAAGTACTTTAGCAAAGAAGGGAAGTATAGATATAGGACGGTAGTCAGAAAATGAAGAAGGATTATTTGTTTTAGGAAATGGAATTATTTGAGCTGCTTTCCAAATTGTAGGAAATATGGAAGTAGACAGAGAGTAATTAAACATGTGTGTAACTATTGGTAAAATTTCATCAAGAATGGAAAGAATCATAGATCGGCTAATACCGTCGTAGCCAACTGCATTTGAAGTGATTGACTGCAAACTCTTCTTAACACCACAATCAGTGACTTGATTAAAAACAAACGGAGTATAGTCAGGGACTGGTAAAGATGAAAGATAGTTCAAAGTATCTGCCTTTGTTGTCCTTACAAATTTAGACGACGTACTGAAATGTTTATTGAGTGAATTTATATCAATGTTATTGTGAACAGTATTACGTTTTGATTTACCAATCCCAAGTGACTTTAGAAACTTCCAGACTTTAGCTGGATTGCTATTATGTACAGATGCGTGGATATGTTGGCGTTGAGCATTCCTACACATCTTGTTGCAGTGATTTCGGATGGCAACAAATCTCTCCCAGTTAGCAACAGTGGGACGGCGCTTGTATTTAGCTTGAGCTGCTGCTTTTTTTGCCATAGTGTTTTTGATTTCCTCAGTTAGCCATGGTGCAGGTAGATGCTTCACTTTTACTGATTTTAGAGGAGCGTGGATATCAAATAGACGTATTATTTTGTCAGTGAAATAAGTGACTTTGTCATCAATATTTCTGGCTTCAAGAACTGGATTCCAGTCTATATTGCGTGCGTCCTGTCTGAAATTATCAATATTAAGGTCACGATAATTGCGCCGGACAAAGACTCTGGGTTTAGGTTTAGGGGTACAATCCACAAACTATTTTATTATTTTATGTATAACTGCTCTTTGTCCGCAAACGCCTGTGACATGGACCCTGGTGAGAGAGTTGTGTTTTCTACTTAGTGAAAAAGAAAACATATTACTACTGGCATCGTGTTCATTATTGCAAATGCTTATTTAAAAAGAAAATCGTTTACCAAGTATGGAATTAGGGACCAGTTTCCTATCATTACTAAAGAAGCCTCGTCGCTGTAGTTTGTCACTGGCCAATCATAAAAAAAAACAAAACCAAATAACAAACAATTAAAAAGGCAACCAATTACAAACATATTAAGGTACATATTCAATTGAATGGTTTACTAGTACACATTAAAGTATCGACTTTTTAATGTTGTTTTTTATATGTTCCTTTTATACATACTTACTTTTACTTATACTGAATGTAATATCTCTCACTTGACACTGGCAATATTATGTAACTATGTTCATGAGGCCATTAATAAAGAAATACAATACAACAAGGGTATAGGCAAGTATACAATTTCTTTGTTTAAAAAAAAATGTTGATAACACAGGGGCAAGGGGGTGTGAAATTAATGACGTTATAATTTCCAGTCCGCCGGCCACCCTACCGGTAGCGCGTGAAAGATCATCCAACCATTCCATTCTGTGACGTCACAAGCCTTTTAAAAAAGTTGATGCATTGTTCGCCATGGAGTTTAATGAAATTAGAAAAGAGTATTAATTACATTTTTTCTGCTGGCAGAATAGGTTCGAAATCAATTGAATGTCCGTGTGTGTGACCCACCAATGATTGTTCTTTCCCTGGATATGTTCGTTGTTTGTTTTTTTTTGTGTTCGTTAAACGAATATCTGTTTAAAGTTCAGGATGGCAAAAGCTATACAGCATGTCAATTCTTGTTCCTTAAAATCGTTAAATTAACTTCGGTTTCGTAAACTTTTAGTTGTCAAATTGTCACACAATAGGTATAAGGCAAATTGGATTCAGCAGTGACAGAAATAATCAAGAAATAGAGAGAAGAGTCAAACCACATGGAATAAGTATTGGAGTTGTAAAGAAATATTTAAGAGTGATATGCCTATAATGATTAAAAGGAAAGGGATGGACTCCTGCCTTATTCCATGCTTGACATATGCATGCCAAACATGGAAATTCACGAATAAGGCAAAAGCCAAAATAAATACATGTCAAAGAGGAATGGAACGAAGCATGCTAAATATTAAAAAGCTACAAAAGGTAAGACATACAAGAATAAGATCCGAAACCAAAGCAGTGGATGCTCTAAGCCATGCACAAAAACTAAAGTGGAAATGGGCAGGTCATGTAGCTCGCCTTACAGATCACAGGTGGACAAAAACAGTAACTACATGGAGTGGCCCACCAGGCAAACGTTACAGAGGCAGACCCTACACTCGATGGGATGACGACATCAAAAAAATCGCCGGTCCACAATGGATCCAAATAGCACGAGATAGAGAAAGATGGCAAGCCTTGGAGGAGGCCTTTACCGGAGAGGGTTCCTGATACAAGAAAAAAAAAACTAAATATAATTTAAGTAAGTACTACGTTTTTTAATAAATTAGATAAAATAAATTAGATAAAATAAGTTAAAGTTATAGTTGTTAGATTAATGTATTAGGAAATAAATATGGCTTAAATAAATAAATAGGTATAAGGCAATTTGACAACTAAAAGTTAAGGGTGATTCTTCGAGCCCAACATTTTCGAAGTCTGGAGGTTTTTCTTTGTAACTAACAGACCAACCAAACTGCAATTATTTTTTAAACAGGGTGATTCTTCGAGCCCAACATTTTCGAAGTCTGGAGGTTTTTCTTTGTAACTAACAGACCAACCAAACTGCAATTATTTTTTAAACATAGTATAGACAGTTACCTATCTTGCACACGTTATTGTTTTTTAATAATAGTTTTTTATATATTTAAAAAAAATTATTAAAAAGCGTTCTTCTGATTAATATGGTGTGTCCGTACCCCAGTTTCTTGAACGTTAGTAACAGTAACATTTTTTCTTATTAACGAATCGATGTGCGTTATAAATATTACGATAGAATATTAGTTTTTTCTTTACACAAAAAAAAATGGTACTAATATTTGCGATAGTTTTTTAATAAAAAAATAAATTGTGAGTGTCCGGCACAAAAGTCTGATTCATATTCGCGCGCTTTACTCGAACGTACCTAGCTAAGTACGAAACATCAGGAGATCCCTTCTAGTGCTGGTGGCAGCCAGGGACTCTGCTGACGTGGTCACGACGTTACATGCGGCTGGTTCGTGTTGTTGCGGAGTTATAAATGTAAATATCTGATTCATATTACTTTGATTCACCTGTGTTTCTGATTACTATGTTGGCTGTTATAATTAACTTAAATGGTTTTCAAACTTGAATCTGTTGGAAATATAATTCAATTGGGGACTAAAAGCCTATGTATAAATAAATATAATAATATACAATCCTTAATTGTATACGTGTAGTGATTAACCGATGTTTAAAAGCAAAATTTTGATTTATATGTACCTGATTCATACGGTAAAAATACTATATTAATCAGAATTTCACACATATTGGTAATATGGCGGCACGGATCATGATTGATATTGTCAAGTTGTCAATGCTTCTAATAACTAGATTTAGGTGTGGTGATAATTATTGTGATTATCAACTTTGATTTTAATAAATAAATGACTGATTTTTATAACTAGAATTTCATTTTTGTTCCTAATTCTGATTTATATGACCTCAAAAAATTTAAAGTTAATTATCTCGAAAACCATTTCATAAAAAAGTGTGCCTTTTTCAGACATTGTATATTAGGTTATCATCTTTGACAAAAACATGTTTTATAAGCCAAAATGTGAAAAAAAAATTTGCCTATATGAATCAGACAAAGAATCGAATTTCGAAGAAACACCCTTAGCTGTAATGAATTTTTAACAATTTTAAGAAACGAGAATTGACATGCTAGTCATCAATACAGGAAAACTTACGTCAAATCTGTACATCGAAGTTTCTCACCTTACCGCATCGATATTATATTCTCCTTTAAGCTTTTTTTGCCCTGTCAAAGCTACGATTGTTCTACGATGTAAGCTACGAATTTACCTACAAAATGTAACAGTGCTACGAAGGGTCAATATTGGACTACTATTTTTGCTTAAACGGCCACCCGTTTGAAAGCCATTGACCCCGATTTAGTAACACCTGTGACAGCAATTACATAAATCTTATAATATTATTGTAACTATTTGGGTTTTCGACTCTGTTTTTTATTGTTTCAGTTAGAAATTTAAACAAACTAAGAGTTAACATGGATGAGGGAGGCACAGGACCGCACAAGGTGAAGATATTTGGAGAAAGCTTATGTCCAGCAGTGGACGTTCATTGGCTGATATGATGATGATGATGATGAAGAGAAAAGCTTTGTTCTGGCCAAAATGACTACTTCTAGTCAATATTGTACAAGAACGAATGTTTACATCGTATTGAAAATGGCAGTCCTTTTTGGTGTAATTACTGATTTCCGAATTAGTAAGCCTAGACCAGTAATGTATGAACCGGCATCGATTTACACATTGTTAAAAGATTACGTTAGATTAGAACGGTGAAAATGAAACCCACGAGCCGAGAGAGCCACGAGTGCGACTGTCAGAATGAAAATTCGACGGTGGAAAGTGATTTTACGACTGCCATTCGTGCCCAGGTAATTAAGGCATTAATTACCTGAGCATATTCATTATTTCTATTGTGATCAATAAAATATTATTAACATGTGTTCCATTACATTCCAATAAGTATTAAAAAAAAAGATTAAGTATTTTTTTCAAAAATTAGAAATAAATAAATAATTATTAGAAACTAAATAATATCTAGATGGGGTTTTTTTTAATCTTTATTAGCCAGAAAAGGGCTTGAACACATTGTGAACATGTCGCCCCGAATATAGATTTTAACATTAACCTTTAGGTCACGCATCTCAATAAAAAAATATTATGTCAAAAAGCAAACCCGCCAGTCACACAAACAATATCGTTACAAAATTTAACAAAAATCCTTAAACATTATAAATCTTCCTTCTCTTTAGAACGAACCACAAAAGGAGATGAAAAAATAAATGGCCCATTTACGCCCTTGCATAGCGTTTTATTTGAAGCCGTACTGTATCAAGCCTACAATAAGTTTTGAACCCGAGTATAACGCCGTGACGAGAATCTGTATTGGATTCTATATATTTTAGGGATCGTGTTTGTAGCATATATTTGGCGTTTAAATATTTTTTTTTTTAGAAAAGACAATTTATTTTCGTAAAACTTTTTTACGAAACATACATTTTATGGACAAACATCCAGACTTAGGACGTATGTGATTCTCACACACAATTTTATAATATTATTTCTCCGTGTGGTGACGGAGTAAGAATACAATATGTCACCACCCCATCTCATCCCATGGGTGTCGTAAAATACGTCTAAGGGACTATTCGTGAATATCATCTCAACGAAATAAAAAAAAAGGAAAACTTGAAAACCCTATACCAATCCGTTTGGCCACCGTGGTATTAGTAGGTCAAGTATCTCTCCGTCACAGGAGGAGTCCCGGCCCTGCAGTGGGACATTAATGGGCTGTTATGATGAAGTTGTATTTTCTTTTTTTCAAATTTAAAGAATACTTTAATAAACACGCCCCGTGCAGACCCCGGCCCTGACGTGGGTGGTTAGTCCTTAAAATGCTCATAAGTTTTCTTTTAAAAAAAAAATATTAACAGAAATAAATCATTCACCATTTTAAAACCGGTTATAACAGCTGAGTACCTATTTAACGTTTCCTATTTTCCCAGCCAAAGCAACAAAGTTAATGAGCAGCTTTGCAGTTCACTTGGTGACTCGTTAGATCTGAACTTGTGTCCACAATGACGTACAAAGCAAACTTAGTTACATGCACAGGTCTCCATGCTTTTGCTTGTTAGAGGACTTTACATGTATTACAGCGTTAAACTAGAGCAAAGGGCACGATCTTATTACACAATTTTTGAGGTAAAATACGAGGGGTGGCTGATAAGTTATCTACTTTGAATAAAGTTACAAAAATGATATTGGTCTCTATGTCATTTTATTACTTATGTATTCATTATTTAAAATATTCATTTGTATTAATTGTTTTCGTTACGAATAGTACACCAACACAGTAAACATGTCGGATGTAAATATTGAAAACCTAAAACTTGAGCACCGTGTTGTGTTTAAATGCCTATCTAAAGAGGTTAATTCGCCGTTTTAAATTAAACAGCAGAGGTTTAAAGTGTTTAATAGTGCATGCCTTTCCTATTTTATAAGAAAATGTTGGTCTAAACAATTTAAATGCCGCCGTATAAGCATCGAAGGCAACCTCCGTAGCGGACGGCCGGTTTCTGTAGTCACAGATTTGATTTAATGAAAGAAATAATACTCGAAGATCGGAGTCTTAAGCAGTTGGTGATCACTAGAGACGGTAGAATAAGTAAGGAACGTGTTCACGTAATTATTTTAAATTTTAGAGGACGTATTACCATTATTTAGGTATGTCAAAGGTAAGCGCCCAATTTGTACCCAGAATTCTGACGTCCTTTTTTAAACAACGACGAGTTGAATGTTGTGAGGCCTTTTTGGACCCGGTAAAAGACAAAGAAGAAAAACAATCTCCTGATTAGTAACCAGCAATGTAACCTGAATTTGCCAATGGGACCCGGAAACTAAACAGGAGTCAGTGCAATGGAAAGGAGACGGTTTTATTTTCGCACCACCCTAAACAGTAATGTTTATTATTCATATTACTCACAAAAATAGTTATTATCTTAATATAGTTAACCGAACACAAATTATACTTAAACGATGAGGGAATAATGAAATAATAATAAAAAAGGATTACACCTAAAAATGCTTGTTTTGGAACGTTCTTAGGTTTATTTTAATGTTATAGTATACGTCCGTGGTTAATACAAATTATCAAGTAACGTACTTTAAAAATAATCGTAGAACGAAACGTAAATAATAGCCAATAGCAGATACTCTGTACTCTGTAGTACAGTTTCAATCAGTTTGACATTGTCATGACAACGTTGTTATTGTTTCAGATTTTATTAGATAAATGCATGATTTATTTGTACTTTAATATTTTACAAAAATGGCATCTTTAGATAGAGTGCATAATACACACTAAAGCTGCTCTTGCTGGATACTGTTGTTATTGCTTATTGAGCACAGGCACAGTCACTGTTAGCTGCTGTGCATTGTGATGTCGTGTAAAGTGTGGTTTTTATCTTGGGCTCTGCTTTTAGGTGAGCTTGAGCCACCTGCGTCTATTTAAGATGAAATACTGATGACTGTGTTAATTATAATAATTGTGAACAGTAATAAATATTTCTTGTGTCATATACCTATATAGTGTATTGTTTCTCTTTAACTACCTTATTATTTAAGATCTACAAGCAATAGCCAGCAAAAACTGCGTTATTTCGAGAGGTCTTGGTTGCCTTATCAGTGTATATTCATTAGACAATAGCTGTTGTGAGATTTTACGTTATCACGAGAGTCATGTTTTGATTGTCGTATTTCAGAGTATTCCCTCAAGATAAAGTTTTGATATGTGCAGACAGTTTAACTAGAGATTATAAGGATTAAACCGATATGCATTTCATTGCTAAATGCCACAATTTGTGGTGGTGGCCTATTCGCCGAACAAAAAAAACCGTCTTCTTTAAAGGGGAGAAGCCACCACGCAAGTTTAAAGTTTGGACGTCAGCAGGCACCTTATGGAACCAATTTTTTGGGATGTGGTAGGGATTATTTTTCTAATTTACCTATAGTACAGTCAAATAAGGCTTAATTAGGGGCAAACCTCGGAATGGAAGCGAATAAGCTGTAAAGAACAATGGGCAAAACGTCCCCACCCTTGTAACACTTTCAGCTATACATCAAATGAAAGCCCTTGAAAAGTGAAGCATTTTATTGTATGACAGCAAATCTGTCAGTCATGGGAGAACAGAGTTATTGAGGAGAAGAAAATAAAAATAATGAACGATAATATTACATACTTTATGCTAATGTTTACTATGTAAGCACGATAGAGTCAAAGGCTATCTTACTAGTAGAGGGACCATACGTCTAGAACATCCTACATCATCCAGAAAACGTTGAATTTCGCTTTTCAAATATAAAACATACCTACATCAATCAATCAATCAATCAACTAGCCTATCGCAGTCCACTACTGGACATAGGCCTCTCCCAACACGCGCCACAGAACTCGGTCTTGCGCTTTCCGCATCCAGTCCGACCCAGAGACCTCTATGAGCTCGTCGGTCCACCTAGGTGGGGGGCGTCCTACACTACGTTTGCCGAGTCGCGGTCTCCACTCTAGGACACGTTTGCTCTAACGGCCATCGGTCCTTCGACAAAATGACCAGCCCATTGCCACTTCAGCCTGCTAATACTACGAGCTATGTCGGTAACTTTGGTTCTTTGTCGGATAACCTCATTCCGGATTTTATCCTTCAAGGAGACGCCGAGCATAGCCCGTTCCATAGCTCGCTGCGCGACTTTAAGTTTGTGGACTAGCCCTACTGTGAGTGTCCACGTCTCGGCACAGTATGTCATTACTGGTAGGACGCATTGGTTGAAGACTTTAGTCTTCAGGCATTGCGGTAAAGGCGAAGAGAAGACCCGACGTAGCTTGCTAAATGCTGCATAACCCAACTGGATCCTGCGATCTATTTCTTTCTCGAAGTTGTTTCTACCAAGTTGGACAACCTGTCCGAGGTAAATATATTCTTGAACAACTTCGAGCATCAATCCGTCGACATAGATCGGCCTCGGCGTTATGTTTGTTAAACATGATCTTCGTTTTGTTGAGGTTCATGCCGAGTCCAACCCGTCGAGAGGCTCCATTTAGGCCCTGCAGCATCCCGTCAAGCTGTTCTAGTGACTCTGCCACGATGACGATGTCATCAGCAAACCGAAGGTGTGAGATATACTCGCCGTTGATGTTGATGCCCCATCCAGTCCAGTCTAACGCCTTAAAGACGTCTTCGAGCGCGTTGGAAAAGAGTTTAGGGGAAATTACATCCCCTTGCCTCACCCCTCTTCGCAACTCAATAGGTGGGATCTTTTTGTCCTGGAGCTGGACGGTCATAGTGGCAGTTTCATATAAAGATCTCAACACCTCGATGTACCGCGACTCTTCAGTCTTCTGTACAATCTGCCGAACAACATGGATGTGGTCCATGGTGCTGTAGCCTTTTCGAAACCCGGCTTGTTCCGGTATTTAAAAGTCGTCGAGTCTTCTGGCGAGGCGGTTTGTGAGTACTCTTGAGAACAACTTGTAGATGTGGCTCAGGAGTGATATGGGCCTATAGTTCTTCAGTAAGGATTTATCACCTTTTTTAAAGAACAGGACCACCGCACTCCCGCTCCACGCCTAAGGTGCTAGGCCCTGGTGAATGACGGAGTTAAAAAACGTTGTGAGCTCTTTTAGGACAGGTGTTCCGCCAGCTTTTAATAGCTCTGTAGTAATTCCGTCATCGCCTGGACACTTATTGTTCTTAAGTGTGCTTTGTGCTCGAGAAAAAATAAAACATACAGCTTTCATAAATATCATCCATCGGTTTCCCGCCGTCCTAACTAGGTCGTGGGACCACCGTGTGAGGGGTCTCTCCACCCTGCTCTTTCTGATAGGCGGTCGCCATTCCAGAACCTTTCAACCCCAACGGCTGTCGGTTCTCCGCGCTATGTCTCCTGCTCACCGTCACTTTAACCGGTCAATTCTGAGCGCTATGTTCGTATGCACAGTTGGGTATAATAGAAAGATAAATGGACCTGACGCAGCTACTACTTCCAATGCAACAATAACGAGCTAATGCTAATCATGAATGAAAACCACGCACCTATTCATTATTTATTGCATGAAACTGATGCATTCATACTACCACCCCGACACTGACTCCGGTCATATCCCTACAAAGGTGATCACTGATTGGAAGAGGCTCGAGGAGAAACTCACGTCTGTCGAATCCGCCCACCTAGATAGTACTCCCGACAGTCTGGATACTGTAGTGGACACTGAGGCGGCGATCGGTGCCCTGACAGGTCGTGTCATTAATTAACGATTGCTTTCGGAGAGTGACTATGCTGGAAGACCTGTGCATGCAATTACCTGAAGAACTGCGTGATCTGTTGAGCCCCAAGATACCTGCCAAACGTGGCTACAACAGGGCCCTCAGCGAGTCCAATAGGGTTAGAAGCTTTAGTGGCCTGTCAAAGTACGCATAAATGAGTTTCGTCAGTCACGATGGTATGCTCAATTGAGTGAGATCGAGCCTTTTTATCTCGCTTTCTAGCAGCTATCGTACCTACCGATCGTTAACGAAGGACGTATACTCTACTATGCCTCCTTTGGTTAGGCCTGATAGGAGGCTAGCGTTCGAGTATGATGACAAGGCCGAATGCCTGGTCAATAGCCTCGAGGCCCAATACGCAGTTCTCTTCAGGGTAACAATCACGATATAATATCAATCACACACACCAATTTTAAATATATGTCGACAGGGAAGTGAAACGGCGAACTTCTCTCCCGGAGTCACCGCTCAAGGCAGACAACGACGAAATACCGTTAGTCACACCTACCAAGTGGAACCGTTAAATAAACTTCTCGCCCCTAAAAACGCACCCGACTCAGAAAGAATAACAAAAATAGTCATCAATTTATTCCCCGAACGTCTTTTGGTCCTTGACATGCATCTTCACTGTCGCAATATCAAATTGTGTATACGGCCGTGGTTATCGGAATACCGAAACCCGACAAAAGAATTCCGAGCCGGCTAGTTATCGACCTGTTAGTCTGAGTCGAGCCGTTTCCGAGCCTGAGGAACATAAATTCTGTCGTTTACTATTTCTGCAATGGTTGCTGCATAAAGAACATGTCCTAATGGTTCTTTAAATGTTTATATTAGCAAAGCTAGCTATCTGAAAGTCAGGAAAATGCTGTGGATGATTTTCTGGATGATGTAGGATGAGCTAGATGTATAGTCTGTCTACTAGTAAGATAGCCTATGTTTAGTTTAGCAAAGCTAGCTATCCGAAAGTCAGAAAAATGCTGTGGATGATTTTCTGGATGATGTAGGATGAGCTAGATGTATAGTCCGTCTACTAGTAAGATAGCCTGTGACTTTATCGTGCTTATATAGTAAATATTAACATAAAGTATGTAATATTATCGTTTATTATTTTTATTATCTTATCCTCAATAACTCTGTTCTCCCATGACTGACAGATTAGTTTCATACAATAAAATGGTCCACTTTTCTAGTACTTTCATTTGATGTATAGATGTAAGTGTTACAAGGGTGGGGACGGCTTCCATACAAAAATGCCCATTCTTCTTTGCATAAACCTTTGTTTTGGTGTACTAATGACTGGTAGAAAAGTCTCATATGATCACGTGTCTGCGTCATAAGTTATTCAAGGTCAAAGGTCACGAAAATCAGTTTTTTCCCATTATCTCGTTTTCTATGGGAAATACGCATTTAACGTCAATATAAATATTGTAGATCATAAAACTGTCTACAAAAAATGTCTGAACACTTTTCTCCTAGAAAGCATCGCTTTCAAGATATCGTGACTTTAGAGCGCAGGAAAGTCGTATTTTCGACTATATGCACACACTAGCTTTTTCCCGTGATTTCGCTCGCGTTTATAAATATTATGAAAAATAAGCCTTTTTTCAATATATAGTAGCATATGCATGCTTGGTCTCAGCCTAATCGGTTTGAAATTGACAAAGTTACATACAAACTTCCATCCCCTATCTTATCCCTTTAGGGGTAGAATTTATCAAAATCCTTTCTTAGCGGAAGCCTACATTATATCATCTACCTGCATACCAAAATTCAGCCAGATTTGTCCAGTGGTTTAGGCTGTGCGTTGATCAGAGGCGGTGCGGAAATCTTCTATTTCTATAAAACTCAAAGGTGACCGACATAGTTATCTATCAACGCACAGCCCAAACCACTGGACAGATCTGGCTGAATTTTGGCATGCAGGTAGATGATATAACGTAGGCATCCGCTAAGAAAGGATTTTGATAAATTCTACCCCTAAAGGGATAAGATAGGGGATGGAAGTTTGTATGTAACTTTGTCAATTTCAAACCGATTAGGCTGAGACCAAGCATGCATATGCTACTATATATTGAAATAAGCCTTATTTTTCATAATATTTATAAACGCGAGCGAAATCACGGGAAAAAGCTAGTGTGTGCATATAGTCGAAAATACGACTTTCCTGCGCTCTAAAGTCACGATATCTTGAAAGCGATGCTTTCTAGGAGAAAAGTGTTCAGACATTTTTTGTAGACAGTTTTATGATCTACAATATTTATATTGACGTTAAATGCGTATTTCCCATAGAAAACGAGATAATGGGAAAAAACTGATTTTCGTGACCTTTGACCTTGAATAACTTATGACGCAGACACGTGATCATATGAGACTTTTCTACCAGTCATTAGTACACCAAAACAAAGGTTTATGCAAATTTACAGCTTATTCGCTTCCATTCCGAGGTTGAATGCTTATTTTACTGGAGTACTACCAAAAAATACATCGATAAATGCCGCTTACTAAGCCAGTTTACTTGACCAACTGCAAAAAGAAATAAAAGAAATATGAAGGGGCAAACTTGGTAAACGAGTTTCAATTTTGCACGAAAAGGCTGCGATCCACAGAGCTTTCTTTGCGAGGTCGGTTTTAAGCAAAAACGTCTTCACAGAACTAAACCATCCACCTTATAGTCCAGATTTGGCCTCCAGTGACTATTTTCTATTAAGAAATTTGAAGCAAAGTCTAAAGGGGAGAGATTTTTGACCAATGAGGAAATGAAGGGCGCTGTGGATGGCTATTGGTTGGATGGTTTTTGACGACCAATCCAAGAAATATTTTTTTGACGGTTTAATGTCTGTTATTGACAAATATAATAAGTGTATTACAGTTGCAGAGAACTATATTAAATACTGAAAAAATATTAGCTTCCTATGTCTTTTCTTTCCATGTTAGGTAGATAACTTATCAGCCGGCCCATGAAGCTACAAATTTTGAAACATTCGTTTTACAAAAGTATATACATGGTCGTTTAAACTAAAGTAATAAGGCAAGTTGATGTAAAAATGTAGCTAAAGAAGTTTAATTTAATATATAGAAACATTTTAAGTCAAGAAATAACTGAATGACGTGGTTATGAGTTTTGACTATAACATATATAATGGCTAGTTAATGTGATTAATTCTGCGACATTTATCACTTTATCAAAATTGAGTAGCCCTTATACATAATGGCTAGTTATTATGTATAATATTCATATTTATTACTTTGGCTGTAACATATACACTAATAAGGCAACCAAGACCTCTCGAAATAACGCAGTTTTTGCTGGCTATTGCTTGTAGATCTTAAATAATAAGGTAGTTAAAGAGAAACAATACACTATATAGGTATATGACACAAGAAATATTTATTACTGTTCACAATTATTATAATTAACACAGTCATCAGTATTTCATCTTAAATAGACGCAGGTGGCTCAAGCTCACCTAAAAGCAGAGCCCAAGATAAAAACCACACTTTACACGACATCACAATGCACAGCAGCTAACAGTGACTGTGCCTGTGCTCAATAAGCAATAACAACAGTATCCAGCAAGAGCAGCTTTAGTGTGTATTATGCACTCTATCTAAAGATGCCATTTTTGTAAAATATTATATATATTAATATATATATATATATTATATATATATATATATATATATATATATATATTAATATATATATTATATTGGCTATTATTTACGTTTCGTTCTACGATTATTTTTAAAGTACGTTACTTGATAATTTGTATTAACCACGACGTATACTATAACATTAAAATAAACCTAAGAACGTTCCAAAACAAGCATTTTTAGGTGTAATCCTTTTTTATTATTATTTCATTATTCCCTCATCGTTTAAGTATAATTTGTGTTCGGTTAACTATATTAAGATAATAACTATTTTTGTGAGTAATATGAATAATAAACATTACTGTTTAGCAGTGGCGAAGGGTGAATTTTTATAAAAGGGAAGCCGAAAAAAAAACTTATCAGTGTCGGTACTCATTTGACAAGCGCAACAGTGAGCCACTGACTGGCTCACTGTACCTACCATACGAGTAAGCACTGTTGGTTATTATAACAGATTTTTTTATTATTGTTATTTTTTTATGAAAATAATATTATATAAGTTCCGCATTAGGGATCATGAACTGCGTCGCGAAGACTGCCACAAACATCTATTTCACAGACACAAAGAACAAGACCCAGACTCAATAATTTGTTGATCAAAAAGAACTGTCCTACATGGGAAACGAACCCGTGACCTCGTGCACGTCAACCGCTTATCTCGACCGCTGCGCCACCGAGCCCGTTACAGTGTCTTTCGTAATATAATAAAAATTACTAAAGCGAAGTACGTACTTCATACGTATTCGTAAAAAAATATTATAGTTGTCCCAAACTCATGTAAAGCTAATCAACTCCGAATATGTTTCTCATTCTCAGTATGGGCATGTTTCTTTGATGAATTAGATATTGTTTTAAATATGTCGCTATATCCTAAATGACTCCACAATTTTTTTAAATCTAAGAATAAGAAACATAGAAAATAATACGTAGGTACTATTTAATTTACAACTGCCTGTAAGCCACTTATATTTATCGTTAAGATGTTAATAATATAAAAATATACCTACCTAAACCTATCGTAAATTCATCGTGCCGGGCGGCGTCGTTTGTATTCCATAGTTATGTCTGTGTTTCTTATTTTCGTTATTTAATTTCAAGAAAGATGTTTTGCTTACACAATAATTAATCAATTAGTCAACAATCTATAATAATACTGTTAACGCTGCCATTATAACAACAAACTAAAATAATAACAACGAAGTAAGTATGTACTTACAATAATGTAAGGCACCCAAAGTACTATGACAATGTCAATCAATGCACAACACTCAATACACAAACACAAATTATACTTAGTAATTACTACTTTACACAACAAAGCGAATTCTAACGATTATTTGCAATACTTTAAATAATAAATGAAAACAAAAATAATGCAACTTGTGATGGGAGCCATTATTAAGCATCGTTTCAACGTCATTCATTGCAGTGGGAAATTCAAACAAATTGATTGTAGCTATGCTATGATCACGTTAATGCTCTCTCGCTCTCGCATGTCGCATCTTTCATCCTTGCAATCGTGCGACAGAGCTGGCGCTCTACGAAGCCGATATTGCCCGAATGTCTCTTTCCACTCGTCGATGTGCCGGCGCCGCCGCGCTCGGGTACTGTACAACAGGACCTACTCATCATAACATAACCCGGACAGAGTCGGCTTACCTTTACGCCTACATACGCAGATAAAATGCATAATAATACACCTAGGTTTTGCATGTGTGCGTACGACTTTCGTCGTCTGTTTATACTGGATTCCTATTTTTGCGCCCGGCTTACCCGCCATTAGTTGACAATGTTGTAATAAGAGATGGCGTTATGAGTACGGAAATAATAATTATATTAAAGCGATTTACGTAACAGAAAACTTTTTGGTTTTTTAATTTTGTGTACTGAATGGATGTTGCGTCATTGATTTATAATTTTTTAATAGAGTATGCTTAGCGGTTTTTGCAAAGGTAAACCGGTAGGAATCGGGTTATATGGACACTTCGCCACTGCTGTTTAGGGTGGTGCGAAAAAAAACCGTCTCCTTTAAACACTACAATGTGCAAAACTATATAACTAATTTAATACAAAGCCGTATGTTACATCACGGAACCGTAAGCCGTTGTACACCACAAATAATTTCCTGAATAGAGCGAAGATTTACGTTTCTATTAACTTAACATTTTAATAATTGTGTACCTCATCACGCATACTAATCTAATGTGTATACCGGAACGTGTGTTATGATTGCAATCGGTTTAAACATTGATATAAATATGGTTGGATTATTACTGCCTATTACACCGAAGTATAATCTATTACTTACTAAATGTATTTTTGTTTTTACGCCATAGTGTAACAGAGTGTACATCATACTTCAATAAGTTTCATCGTAGAGTGTCATACTCCAATGATACGATTTGTCCTGTGACAGAGGGTAACTTGGCCTTTTAATACTATACTGTTCACGGATAGCTATACGTAAAGTTTTATGTCAAGTTTTCCCTTGCCTGCCTTTACGACATCCATAAATTAAGTGTCATGATAATACCATATTATCATAATATATAGTACCATATATGTATATATGTCGCAGGGAAATGAGAAAATCAGGGATTTCAAGAAATCCCTAGGGATATGACGAAATCCCATTTGTACTAGAAAAGAAATGCTCATATTTTTGTTTGTAGGTTAAAAAACACAAAAATTCTATCGTCTGTGGGTTAGGTTAGGTTAGAACTGTGACCATAATGCACGAGGCGAGCGAGCGAAGCGAGCGTGCCGCGGTAGCGGCCGCCGAAGTGCAAGGCATTTCGACATTTACCGGGATTTCGTGATATCCCTAGTGATTTCGTGAAATCCCTGGTTTCCTCATTTCCCTGCGACATATATAATACCATAGTATTATCTTATTATGACAGCTAATCTATGGGTAGGTATATATTATGAATCCGTCACTACACGTAAAATACATACGTATGTTACTTACAATACCTACACAAATAAGCTTACAATAACTTTTTCCTTAGGATGTTTTAACACTTGCACACAAAAGCATAATTTTGTGGTAAACTGTTCACTTCTTGAAGGCAACTAGCTACTTTACAATTTGATATGTTATTATTAAGTTACAGTGTACACGACTGCCACGCATTTGCAACGCAAATAAACTCATAATTAAACATAGTAACAAAATTAAACTAGCATGATTATCTCCTCTCTATCACTACATACATAATATTCTGAATAGAGCGAAGATTAAAGCAGAAATTAACTGAGCATTTTGATAATAGTGTACCTCATAACGCATTCTAATCTAATGCGTATTACTAAAGCGTGTGTTATTGTTGCTATCACTATGTATATTGATGTAACTATGACTGAGTGCCTGTTACACCGAAGTGTGAACATTTACTCACGACACAATGACAAATACTATTTTTAAAAGAATGGCAGTGAAAATACGTTAGTATTTAACTTACTAGTAATTAACAATACCTCATTTTAATGCATGAATACAGGGGAAAATGGCCGCTCAACACCGCCGGCCTTCCAATTTTAAACAATTACGGTAGCAGCCCATATGTACCTATAGCAAATTTTTTGCCTTAATTTATGTGTTTCTTTCCGAGTAAAGTAGACTTAATGTCTACTTTTAAGTTAAAATGAAATGTAACTTACATTATTTAGTTTAGTCCATCACCACTAATGAAATTTAATCTATGCTGTGATGGATAATAAAGAACGTGCTCCTTTTCATCTTACTTACTTTGTCGTAAAATGCCATTAAGGGAGATTCGAATAACTTCGGATTATCCTAGAGAGAATGAAAACGAGAGGCCAGCATGGTACTTGTTGACTAAGTTACAATATATCAAAAGAGATAGCTCATCCCTGCAGCCAGTCCTCAAAGAGCACCTCAAAGACTCGTATAATAATTATTCTATTACGATAGTAAAATTAAAATAATGCTAAAATGTAGGTAAGCTCAAAATGTTATTCTATATTTTACATCGCAAAATTTTCATAAAGCTATTGTTCTTATACTGCGGTTTGAAGTTTAGAAATACTTCAGAACTGGTATTTACATAAGCTCAGTTCATTTAAATATTTTAAATGTTTCAAGGCGTAACAAACTTTCAAATTATTACAACGTTTGAATGAATATTCTTATTATTGAATGAAAGTTTTCAAAGTCAAGAAGTATCTACGTACTTAATCAATATTATATTTTGAAGATTGTTCAATGGGCTATAGAAACTTTTACGTTGAGTGATCTTTGATATGAAGTACCTACTCGAAACGTCTACTAGCACAATAAATTAAAACTGTATTTTATAAAGGTATGAAAGATGGACGTAAACTTTTATTTACGGTGCTGGTGAACAGATGGAAAGGATTAGCTGAACTTTAATCTGTAATAATATTATAAATGGGAAAGTATGTCTATCTGTTTGTCTATCTTTCACGGCAAAATGGAGCGACGAATTGACGTGATTTTTAAGTGGAGATAGTTGAAGGGATGGAGAGTAACATAGGCTACTTTTTGCTACCCCGAATTTAACGCGAGCGAAGCCGTGGGCAAAAGCTATTCTTAATGAAAGGATTTTTCGTTACATATTTCTGTTTCACTTTAATCTCTCTTAGACGGCTTTTACGACACCCACAGAAAGAATTAGACTAGTAACAACGAGTATTCATACACAGCCATCACAGAGGCATATCA
This sequence comes from Schrankia costaestrigalis, assembly GCA_905475405.1. NCBI lineage: Eukaryota > Metazoa > Arthropoda > Insecta > Lepidoptera > Erebidae > Schrankia > Schrankia costaestrigalis. The sequence continues at coordinate 6,237,741 of FR997843.1, read as the reverse complement.
ATTTAATTAATGATTTTCATTGCTGTAAATCGTAGATGTAGGTTTAGTTTCATATCAACCAAGCTAATACACTCGTATTTTAGGATCACTCTAGCTTAATATAACGATAATCCGTAAAAAAGTTATCAGGTTTACTTTTAGTACAAATATCTGCCTTGGCTTACCTTGAAATTGTTTCAAGATTAAATAAACATAAAGCGTCTAGACATAACGTCACAGTACATAGACCTTACAAAACAAAAAGGTCAAAGCTTACACAGATTAAAAAATAAAAGTGTCTGAATATTAATGTGATTCTCACTCTTGTTTGACAAACTTAATTACTAAACAAAGTTACGGTTCGGTGTGACAGGCAGCCAGATAGGGCTCTATAATCAAATTACAAGTCTCGAGTCATCATGATATTGTAGGCGACAAATTAGTTCCCGAGTATAATGTTTGTAAACTTGGCACTGTTCCTAATTAGTGGAAGGTCGTGAATTATGTTTAAATTGACACAATTTAACGAACCACTTTTTAGAGTACCCTGTATTTCATAGATGTATCTTTGTCGTAGAACTTGATTTCGTCGAATTGTAACAAGTTGATACAATTTCCAGCTTGGAATTGATATTTTCAAACTTAGGGCGTTGGTGCCTCCTATGACATTTTTTAATTTTTATGCTATAATCTAATTGGTGATAAAAGACGAACAAAAAGTCAGTCATCTATTAAATCGAAGACTGCAAGACTGATTTCCTCCATGTACATGAAAACTTGGACTAAAGACTAGGATTTATTCGGTGTCAAGTGTGGTTAGAATTCCTAATTAATGTTAGAAAACGTAGGATGAGGTACTCTACTCATGAAGAACTAAAATACTAACACTAAACTAATTTTATTTTTCTTTTATTATTTGTTACGAAATTTACTTTAAATAAGAAGCAGGAACCGTCCTTGATCTTATCTAACCTCATTAATTTTAATAAGTTTAATGCTTCCAAACAAAATAAATGTAACGTGGCTTTCGTTACTGAAGAGTTAAAAGAATACCATAGAAGTTTCAAATTTAATCAAAATCGTTTCTGTAATTAAAATTTTATTTAAATAATATTGTAATTTCTGTGAATTAATCCATGTAAACTAGCGTATAGTAGTTCATAGTATTAATAGAACATGAATTGAAGGAAAGACTATTTTCCATTAGTTAATTTAGTTAATTTAGTTAATTGTTATTTTTTGTCGTCCCATTGATGGGACGATCAAAGGGACTACGGAAAATCACCGATGATTTACAAACGCTTTTAGTAATTTTCAGCCCCTCACCAAAAATTAATTGATTTCACATAACAACCCGGCAAAATTACATCTAAACACACCGTAAATAACAAAACGCCTAACTACCCAAAACATGTCACTAAAATACAATAAAGTTAATGTAAGTAATATTGGGTTTCTGACCCAACGCTCGATTGACTCAGGGACAACAGATTGAACTTAAATTAAAGGAAACCAAGTTGTTTTGGGCTACTGCCCTCGTTATTTGCGTATTTGGCGCCTTTAGGGCTGTGATTTCTATTGAATAATAACGTATTTTTCTTTCGATTCCTTTGTTATTTAAGAAAACTTTTCAAATGATACAAGATGAAAGCCAGATGGAAAAGATAATGCTGGGCTTATATTTTGCAAAGTTTTAAGTAAGTTTGTAATGTATAGAACATTCTTTATAGCCTAAAAACGTTTTAGATTTATATTTCAATCTAAATAATCAATTTCTAGGCATGGAATATTAATTGTATTATCAATCAATAGTAACAATTTTGGTAACGTATCCTATATCATATTACACGAAGTATTTAATATAGGTATGACGTAACAACATGAGAAAAGAAAAATGTAATCAGAGATATACCAAAAGTAAATATGTAACCTTGTCTCCGTGTAACGACTAAGGACTATCCGTGAATATTATCTTTACGAAATAAAAAGAAGGAAAACTTGAAATTAAATCCTATACCAATCCGCCTGGCCATCGTGGAATACCACGCATACTTGGCCTACTAATAAAGTAGGCCAAGTATCCCTCCGTCACGGGTGGAGGCCGTCCCTGCAGTGGGACATTAGTGCGCTGTTATCGTCATGAATCCTTGTGTTACCCTTGCCATACGCAACATCTTTTACCCTACTTTATGGACTGCTAAAGTTATTCCCATCAAGCTTGATGCTGTCACATTTTAATTGCAGAGTCATTACAAAATAGGACCTAAGACGCCCTAACTAAAAAGTTACTGTATCTACAGTACTTGGCTTTCCAGCACAAATATGTTAGATTAAACTAAACACCACCGTCTAAAACGCAACTAAATACAAGTCTAGATAAACAGCGTCCAAATTATACTCCAAAAGCATACGAGTACTTTAACAAACATAGCTCTGACGTCATACCTAACTAAGACGAGGAAAAGAGATCCAACTAGATCTACATTTAACTGTACAAAACAAAACAAGAATACAGTTGAAAATGTCAGAATGAGTTAATTAATCAACTGGAAGCGAGAACGCTTTATAGCAAATTGCTTGAAGCTGTATCCAGACGAATTCACGAAAGATTGAATATTTTGTACCTTGTAAGGAAAACGTATTTCATTTTGTTTAAAATGTTAATAAATATTCTTCACGCGTTCACACAACTCCATCTAGTCCCAAACTAAGCATAGCTTGTACTATTGGTACTAAGCAACGGATAAACATACTTAAATACTTTTTTTTGTAAATATATACATACATATTATACATAGAAAACACCTAGACCAATGCAAATCTTTGTGTGCATGAACAGGATTGTTCATGCACACAAAGATTTGCATTGAGCGGGAATCGAACCCGAGACCTCTATGTAGCAGTCATGTTATATAACCACTACACCACAGAGGTCGTCAATTGAAAAGAATACAGTTGAAAATGTCAGGATGAGTTAATTAATCAACTGGAAGCGAGAACGCTTTATAGCAAATTGCTTGAAGCAGTTTCCTGACGAATTCATGAAAGATTGAATATTTTGTATCTTGTAAGGAAAATGTGTTTCATTTTATACACGAAGTGTTATAGGCGTGAAGTAATGGTGAGATTTTATACACGAAATGTAAGGTAATGGTAGGTCCTATAGCTATCTACGGAAGAATCATGGTTTTCCGCGGCCCCTGGCACACGTGAGAGACAGAACACCGGGGGGTTTTAGTCAGTAGAAGTCTGACAGACCCCATGAGGATTTCCCCCCGAGAAAAAAAAACGTCCTATAGCTATGTAATTAAGGCTTTGCTGTAATGGTAAATAGGGTAGATATTGAGAGAAAATAATTTCTAAACTAATATACGTTAAAACGAAAAAAAGAAAGGAAACATATTAACCATATTAAAAAAAGAAAAATAATTATTTATTTTTCTTTTTTTAATGGGGTAAATCACCATATTTTGAGAAAGCAAAAAATTAAACAGTAGGTATATTTGCAAAGTAACCTTTATAGAACTTATAAATAGACAAGATATGGGATGAAAAGGTTATGGCGAGTCAAAGGTAAAAATAAAAGCTCCCTGTCTCTTTGAGTGTCAGACTTATTCTTAGAACAAAACTGTTTACGTCTGAATACAGTTTTATGATTCCTTTTATTTATTTGAGTAATTGCTGAGATAATTATTTGTATTCACATAGTCTGTTTCTTTAGCAAGAAATATAAAAAAAATTGTATTATGCTTTAATAGTATTATGCTTCTCCGTTGTGGTGACGGAGTAAGAATACAATTATGTCACCACCCCATCTCATCCCATGGGTGTCGTAAAAACCGACTAAGGGACTTAAATGCTAGCCAGACGGATTGGTATAGGGTTTAATTTCAAGTTTTCCTTCTTTTTATATCGTAAAGGTAATGTTTACGGAAAGTCCCTTAGCCGGTTTCTACGACACCCATTGGATGAGATGGGGTGGTGACATATTGTATTCTTACTCCGTCACCACACGGATACCTTTATACATCAAACAATATTATTGATCATCAGATTACATTGCAAGCTCATTTCGTCATCAACAATAAAAAAATAAATTACAAGTATACTTTAAGATCTTATACCTACCCGCAATAAAAACTATAGCGTGCAATATAAAAGTTAACGACTTGAAGTTATACCGTATTATGGATGGGGAGGCAGAAGATATAAAATCAAGCAACCGGGAAGGTCACACTGACCCTTCATTATAATAGGGCTGGGGAAAAGTTTGTCGCGATCGTGACTTTGAAATATAAGTGGGATATCACAATTTATTGAGGGTTATAGTAAATTTTCAATGTAATCTTTTAGTTGTAAAAGTAGGACGTGATAGGCAAGATTTATCTATAGACTTTGAATAAACTAAGGCATATTATAACTTTTAAACTATCGCGTTTCATTATTATAAATATTGTATAAAGGTCAGTGCAACCTGTGCCGAAACGTCAAGTAAAATAAAGGTAAATAAAATGCGCGTAAATATCCCGTTTATACAATATTTAAAACTAAGGCATAGTATAAATTAAAAGTTCCTCAAACATTTACGCGTTTTTAGCTGTTATGCTACGACTTTTTACAACTCGTATCCCTTTCCATATCAGTGAAAGTCATTAAAGCTTTTTTTAACATAATATGGCAAGGAAACAAAGAAATCGGTCACCTGACGGAAAGCTACGCGCTTATAAATACACAAAGAGCACTGTGCTTTACAAATTTAAGGCTTTGAGTGGCAGAACTATTTTCGAAACCTTGGGATACAAACTATTAACTCCTGAAACCCCATAGGGTAAATATAGGCATAGGGCAAACCCTATAGGGTATCATAAGGCTCTAGCATTTCCTGATAAGGTCGCCATTGCGTAACAAACGGTTATTTATAATTAAAATAAGTATGCCGTAACAGCTACGTAAAATTTGACCTATTAAATATGATGCCTTTTAATCTCCATTGCAAACAACGTTTCCTTTTATAAGATCTTTAAAGGACCACGGCCATAATCATGTCGTTCAAAGTAATGTCACTGAAATGGTAAATTTGCAATGTTATCCATAGTCTGCTTACTTCTAATGAAAGAAGAATGGGCATTTTTGTATGGAAGCCGTCCCCACCTTTGTAACACTTACATCTATACATCAAATGAAAGTACTTGAAAAGTGAAGCATTTTATTGTATGAAACTAATCTGTCAGTCATGGGAGAACAGAGTTATTGAGGATAAGAGAATTAAAATAAAAAACGATAATATTACATACTTTATGTTAATGTTTACTTTATAAGCACGATAAAGTCACAGGCTATCTTACTAGTAGACGGACTATACATCTAGCTCATCCTACATCATCCAGAAAATCATCCACAGCATTTTTCTGACTTTCGGATAACTAGCTTTGCTAAACTAAACATAGGCTATCATACTAGTAGACGGACTATACATCTAGCTCATCCTACATCATCCAGAAAATCATCCACAGCATTTCCCTAACATTCGGATAGCAAGCTTTGCTAATATAAACATTTAGAGAACCATTAGGACATGTTCTTTATGCAGCAACCATTGCAGAAATAGTAAACGACAGAATATATGTTCCTCAGGCTCGGAAACGGCTCGGCTCAGACTAACAGGTCGATAACTAGCCGGTTCGGAATTCTTTTGTCGGGTTTTGGTATTCTGATAACCACGGCGTCTTTCCACTGTTGTGGGAAGACACAATTTGATATTGCGACATTGAAGATGCATTTCAAGGACCAAAAGACGTTCGGGGAATAAATTGATGAGTATTTTTGTTATTCTTTCTGAGCCAGGTGCCTTTTAGGGGCGAGAAGTTTATTTAACGGTTCCACTCGGTAGGTGTGACTAACGGTATATCATCGTTGTCTGCCTTGAGCGGTGACTCAGGGAGAGAAGTTCGCCGTTTCACTTCGTTGTCGACATATATTTGAAATTAGTGTGTGTGATTGATATTATATCGTGATTGTTACCCTGAAGAGAACTGCGTATTGGGCCTCGAGGCTCTTGGCCAGGCATTCGGCCTTGTCATCATACTCGAGCGCTAGCCTCCTATCAGGCCTAACCAAAGGAGGCATAGTAGAGTACACGTCCTTCGTTAACGATCGGGATAGCTGCTAGAAAGCGAGATAAAAAGGCTCGATCTCACTCAATTGCGCATACCATCATGACTGACGAAACTCATTTATGCGTACTTTGACAGGCCACTGAAGCTGTCTAATTCTAACCCTATTGGGCTCGCTGAGGGCCCCGTCGTAGGCACGTTTGGCAGGGATCTTGCGGCTCAACAGATCACGCAGTTCTCCAGGTAATTGCATGCGCAGGTCTTCCAGCATAGCCACTGTCCGTTAATTAATGACACGACCTGTCAGGGCACCGATCGCCGCCTCAGTGTCCACTACAGTATCCAGACTGTCGGGACTACTATCTAGGTGGGCGGATTCGACAGACGCGAGTTTTTCCTCGAGCCTCTTCCAATCAGTGATCACCTTTGTGGGGATATGACCGGAGTTGGTGTCGGGGTGGTAGTATGAATGCATCAGTTTCATGCAATAAATAATGAATAGGTGCGTGGTTTTCATTAATGATTAGCATTAGCTCGTTATTGTTGCATTGGAAGTAGTAGCTGCGTCAGGTCCAGTTATCTTTCTAATATACCCAGCTGTGCATACGAACATAGCGCTCAGAATTGACCGGTTAAAGTGGCGGTGGGCAGGGGACATAGCACGGAGAACCGACAGCCGTTGGGGTTGAAAGGTTCTGGAATGGCGACCGCCTATCAGAAAGTGCAGGGTGAAGAGACCCCTCACACAGTGGTCCCACGACCTAGTTAGGACGGCGGGAAACTGATGGAGGATGGCAATGTTTGGAGGAGGCCTATGTTCAGCAGTGGACATCAATTGGCTTATATGATGCACGAGTTTTTATATTTATGAAAGCTGTATGTTTTTTATTTGAAAAGCGAAATTCATGGTTTTCTGGATGATGTAGGATGTTCTAGATATATGGTACCTCTACTAGTAAGATAGCCTTTGACTCTTTTATTAGATTATTTTTATTTTCTTCTCCTCAATAACTCTGTTCTCCCATGACTGACAGATTTGCTGTCATACAATAAAATGCTTCACTTTTCAAGGGCTTTCATTTGATGTATAGCTGAAAGTGTAACAAGGGTGGGGACGTTTTGCCCATTGTTCTTTTTAGGTTTTACAATTTATCCATCAAACTCTTTGGGAAGTGGTTAGTGAAATCGGTCATTTTTTTGCTTGATGCTCACATAACTTGGTCATTAAAATGACGTATTAAAGAACAGGCATGCTCTTATGATGAAGAGAGATTTGGCCATAGTAGACAAAAAGTGTTCGTGTTGGTTTTGTATTGTTTAGCGATAAGCAATTTGTTACTTTTTCTACAAGAATTGGTAATTTGTACAGGTAATAAACTGTATTTTTATTATAACAGGCCATTAAGGTCCCTATTTTAAGAACCAAACTTCTGGCAATAGAATTAATATCTATTAATTTTATTTTTATTTTTTGACTTTCGGTTAATTCAAAGTATAATGGATAAGCCATAGCTAGATCATAATAAGTACATTTTTTGTTCGAAGAGTTTTTTATGTATGAAGCGGCCAAGGTTCTAAGAGTAAACTTTTTTTAAAATAAATTAACGTAAAATATGGCTATTTAGGTATTTGCAAAAAATTAGCAAATACCTAAATAGCCATAATTATATCGTATAAATTAGCTATTCTTATAGAAAAAGTGACAAATTGCTTATTACTAAAAAAGATAAAAAACAACTAAAGCAATCCTTGAAGCTAATTTGACCAATAGTAAACCAAATCTATCTCTAATATAATAGGGCTCCATTGCAGCTGCAGTGGAACAGCTTATTTGCTTAAAACAAGTACTAAAGTTATCTACCTTACCAGTTTCACCAACATCTCTCTCCATCAAAAGAACAGGCCTGTTCTGCATGACGTCATTCCAATGCGTGGCTAACTCAAGCGTGTAATAACCTAGTTAAGACAGCATCTTAAAAGAATACGTTATGTGACATTTCAGACATAAAGATATTACAGAATTTTTCTTAAAATATCTATCAAACGAGGAGGCCCGTCCCAGCAGTAGGATACTACTGAGCTATTCTTATAGATAAAAGTAACAGATTCCTTATCGCTAAACATGACAAAACAAACACTAATACTTTTTGTCTAGTTTGGCCAACAGTAGGCTAAGTCTTCCTAATCAAAAGACTGTTCTTTTGATGAGGAAGACTTAGGCCTGTTCTGCATGACGTCATTCAAAAGCGTGGCTAACTCATGCGTGTAATAACCTAGTTATGAAAGCGTCTTAAAAGAAAACGTTATGTGACATTTCCAATGTGTAGGCGTTTAGCTTCTTGAGTTAAACGACAAAGTCTAAATGTCAAAGTTATTTATTAAATAAAGATATTACAGGGCTGTATTTGATGGCATTTTGTTCGTGCGGTGACTAATCAAGTATGATCAATGTCACTCCAGCAATGTATTTATTATAAGAATTCTGCGAAGGTCGTAAACATTTTCTTAGTTTGGTATTTTAAGCCAAAATATTTTTTCTTAAAATCTCAATCAAAGGAGGAGGCCCATTCTAGCAGTAAGACATTAACCTATATATGCCCAGGGGGTCGTTTTCTACCCGTTAAATAGAGTTCTGGGAAAAGAGCGTTTTTGTGCAACAAAATATTTATTTCTTGCATCTAATGCAGTGTATGGATTAACTAATATATTATCTACCATAGGCAAATAGTTATTTTGTTAAGGCGCGTAATTATGTGTCACAGGTGACATTTGATGTCGTGACTCGATTTTTTGCGACAAAATTTTACGACTCTGCTTCTAAAAATGTAAGTATATCCTTTTTCTACATTGAAAAACTGATTTCGTTGGTTTTATTATGAAATTAGATAATTTTTCCGTTTCCTAATAGTGCAAGTGTCATAAAAGAGATATTTTGTTACACAGATACAGTTGTTCAAACATAAGTGGGTCGATAACGACCCTTTGGGCATATGTGTGCGTATGGTTAACACAAATGAAATCATCAAAGTGTTAGAAATTTTGGACTGTCATGAGAAAATATTGGGTGCTGATATATTTATTGTTCCTCCGGGGGACGGCAGAGTATCTGCCGGTAATTCTGAAGATGAAGATGATGTAATTTTTATCATAATAATATATCGCGTAGAAAGCTACTCGCACCTGCGAGTTCAACATTGAGACGTTCAGTTGCTAATGAAACTGTGTCCAGCGACAATGACAAACCAGAGACGCCCTTGCCATTAAATCAAATAAGTCGTACATGGAAGAGCACGTGGAAGAGGGAGAGGAACAGTTACTCAACATCAAGTGGGTGGAGTTCACACTTGGGCAAAAAGAGATATTTTCAGTAACAATCTTGAGTAAATCACACTTCTGCCTAGGTCTGTTACTACCTTGTGTGAAAATAGTGACCGCTTAGAACAGCGATGAATCCTTGGTGCCGCATTACGGTAGATATGGTTGCACAAGGGACATAAAAAGAAAACTTGGTCGGTTTTGAAATGTGCATTGCTGCGACGAGGTTAGGCTACTGCTTATGTGCTGATCCTTTACCAAGGGCTACTGCTTATGTGCTGATCCTTTACCAAGGGCTACTGCTTATGTGCTCATCCTTTGACAGGTTTAGAAAGTCACGCAATCAACAAATTAATTACCGAGGTTCAAGCCGAGTTTACTAACTATTAGTTTTATGCCACACTGTTGCCAATATTAAGGTGACATTGACACGTTAGAATTTCGCGGATCTATTGCCTGCACTTTGTTTCAAAATTACAGAATTTTTCTTAAAACATAAGTGGGTCGATAACGACCCTTTGGGCATATGTGTGCGTATGGTTAACACAAATGAAATCATCAAAGTGTTAGAAATTTTGGACTGTCATGAGAAAATATTGGGTGCTGATATATTTATTGTTCCTCCGGGGGACGGCAGAGTATCTGACGGTAATTCTGAAGATGAAGATGATGTAATTTTTATCATAATAATATATCGCGTAGAAAGCTACTCGCACCTGCGAGTTCAACATTGAGACGTTCAGTTGCTAATGAAACTGTGTCCAGCGACAATGACAAACCAGAGACGCCCTTGCCATTAAATCAAATAAGTCGTACATGGAAGAGCACGTGGAAGAGGGAGAGGAACAGTTACTCAACATCAAGTGGGTGGAGTTCACACTTGGGCAAAAAGAGATATTTTCAGTAACAATCTTGAGTAAATCACACTTCTGCCTAGGTCTGTTACTACCTTGTGTGAAAATAGTGACTGCTTAGAACAGCGATGAATCCTTGGTGCCGCATTACGGTAGATATGGTTGCACAAGGGACATAAAAAGAAAACTTGGTCGGTTTTGAAATGTGCATTGCTGCGACGAGGTTAGGCTACTGCTTATGTGCTGATCCTTTACCAAGGGCTACTGCTTATGTGCTGATCCTTTACCAAGGGCTACTGCTTATGTGCTCATCCTTTGACAGGTTTAGAAAGTCACGCAATCAACAAATTAATTACCGAGGTTCAAGCCGAGTTTACTAACTATTAGTTTTATGCCACACTGTTGCCAATATTGAGGTGACATTGACACGTTAGAATTTCGCGGATTTATTGCCTGCACTTTGTTTCAAAATTACGAAGCTGATAGCCGTAAACCTGGATCCACAAGAAAGATCCAAACTAGTGTGCCTCATGCGGTGCGAAATTCCAATGCGGAGCATATGATATGAAAGGCTCAGTAAGGCTTCGCTGTGCTATGTGCAAAAATAAAACTATAATTGCATTAAGTAAATTTGGTGTTAATTAACATGCAAAATGCTTTTCTCAATTTAATTCATAATTGTTTGTTTAATTGTTACATTTCCTTGTCTAAATACATATTTGAGAATATACTGGCATTTGTTTACATTATATCTTTTAAGTATCACATTGGACCAGGGGGTCGTTTTCGACCCATTAAAAAAAACAGCCTTCTGGCACTGCTATCTGAAAAAATCACTTAATATCTTTATAATACCCCTTTAGGTACTCACATATCCAAAAATGAAAGATTTCTGAGAAAAAAATAGTTCTGGGCATATATGGTTAAGGGCCAATATGCAAAACGTTTCATCGAACAAAACCTTTATTTAAAATAGCAGTGAAGAAATACGCTCGCTAAACAAAAATAACGACCAAAACTGTCTTTCAAGCTTAAATTTGGTTCACCAGTGTGAACGCTTTGTTATCAAAGTGTACACACCTGCAAATAATATAAAAAACTCAACAAATAGTGTTCGTGGCATCCATTACCTACAAAAAGTATAAGTGTTTTTGTAAGTTGTCTTGTTCATAGCATTTATGTTCGACTGCAGTGTAATGTTTCAGGATAAGTATGGTATTTAGTTTTTAGAAAATGTAGAGTACTACTTTAATTTATCATCCGTGTGGTGAGGAAGTATGAATACAATATGTCACCACCCCATCTCATTCCATGGGTGTCGTAGAAACCGACTAAGGGGCTATCCGAGAACATTATCTTTACAAAGAATAAAAAGAAGGAAAACTTGAAATTAAACCCTATACCAATCCAGTATCCCTCCGTCATGAGAGGTCCGTCCCTGCAGTGGGACATTAATGGGCTGTAATGATGATTTTTGTAAGTCTTGTCCATAGCATTTATGTCCCACTGCAGTGTAATGTTTAAGGATAAGTATGATATTTATATTTAGAAAATAAAGTACTATTTTAATTCATAAGAATAGTTTTTGATTCAATTGTGTTCCTGAATATTATTAGTATAGGGTAAAACAAACATTTTTCAGTCTTTCGTTTTACAGAAATTTCGCATAATTATATTATACGCGAAATGTGTTATAAAAGCTTTACAAAAAATGCAAGTCTTTCCGAAACTTTTAAGCTTACGCAAAACAAAAAACTAAATAATTACCCTTAAAGAACCACCCAATTCGGCATTTATAAAAAACGTAATCATCTTAATGGACTTATATCATTGGTAAAAAACGTATATCATTCCTACATTAAATAGCATTGACCCAACTCCTCCAATTGTTATCAATACCTCTATTGATCGTCAATTACGTCATCGAATCCTTGTCAATTGTGTGTATCTTGTCATACCCATACGTCCAAGGTGTTTGAAATCGTAAGGGAAGGTCCGAAACGTCGAACGTGTACCGTATTTCATTGACATTTCAGAGACCTGTCAATCCCCCGTCCCCTTTAATTTTCCAGAATCATGGTCCGATCAAAAAGGAAATATGCTTTCATTTTTATTTATTGAGGAAAATCTTAGGAAATTGCAGACTAGACGTAGCTTAACGGTTTCATTGCTAAGGAAAAGATTGGTAAGATTTATGTTGGATTAGTGTATAGGAAACTCGTGGAGGGTTTGTTGGCCTGTAAGAATGTAATGCCTTTTTGTGACCTTGGAAACGATTTTTCATGTTCAGATTTATTTTGGATAATGTATTCTAAGTATAAGTTTTATCTAATGTTAGTGTAACTCTGAGACCTCTGAAAAATTACATTGCAGGTTAGGCAACGTTGTCGTGCACATTACAAAGACTGATAAACATCATCATCACATCTACTTGTAACGCATCGACGCCTAAAACACAAGGTCTTTCAATCTAATACCAAGTGGTCTACTACTTTCTCAGGCAGGTTCTTTGGATTCTTGGGAGGTCACCTTTATAATAAAATAAATAAATTAATTAAAATATACCCGCTAACAAGACACAAATGTAAAATGGCTGTCACGCTTTGGCTCAAGTCCCTAAATTATGATGAAACGGAAAACCTGTTCTACATTGGGATGTAGTCAAGATGGGTCTTGACTTCTGTCATCTTGTTCCATTTTGTTCCTACACATACCCAGGAACATACACTCATATTTACAGACACACACACTCATACTCACACACCCACACACACACACACACACACACACACACACACACACACATACACATGTAGCGTCTATACTATCGTTCTTATAGTACACAAATTCAGAAACTCATTGATCACCAAATAAATAGACTTAAGTAGCAACCTGTCCAGAGTATGGAGAGGCTGGTAGTCCGTCATACAAGTTTTTCTTAGTACGGATACCAGTCTCTTACATAGATTACTCATGTATTACTTATAAATGTACCTAGTTTTAATCTGATTGTGTATAAATTCTGTGTGAGAGAACAATAAAACATTTTTGTATTGTATTGTATTGTATCATCATCATCATAACAGCCCATTAATTTCCCACTGCAGGGACGGGCCTCCTCCCGTGACCGAGGAATACTTGGCCCACTAATACCACGCTGGCCAAACGGATCGGCATAGGGTTTAATTGCAAGTTTTCCTTCATTTTATTTCGTAAAGCTATTATTCACGGACAGTCCCTCAGTCGGTTTTTATGACACCCATGGAATGAGATGGGGTGGTGACATATAGTATTCTTACTACCACACGGATATTGCCACTTTGTCGAGTCATTATAAAAAAACTGTACATTCATCGACTTTAATCTCTTAATGTTGCTACTTCTCAATAATAAGTATTATAGTAAGAAAAAGTAATAAACATCAGTTACTTTCACTCCGTATAGTTTGATCGTAAAAACAAACTTTATTACTTGTCAACGTAGACATATAACAGAACTAGAGGCAATTTAATATTGTTTGACACAGATAAAGGGTTATTAAGCAGAATTAACTTTTCCTACTTAGGTAATTAAGGTTCGGAAAAACAATTCTACGGGTTTTGTTTTATTTTAATTTTATTTTATTTATTAAGGTACAATAACAGAGAAAAGATCACACACAACACACATACATAGCTTACATATATATTTATTATAAATTATATTATATTTATTTAGCTTAGGTACATATATATTTATTATAAATTACACAGATCTAAGCTCCAATTATAATTGTACACGACATTTGCATTGCTTTTATAAGGTTAGGTACAATTTTTAATAATTCCTTAAAATATTAAAACACTTACATACAAACAACAAAATACAATAAAGATAACGAATTACAAATAAAAAAAAAAGGAAAAACACAAAAAGTGTGACAAAGTTTGAAGGACATGACGGTATGACTGCAAGGTACCTAATGGAAAGTCCAAGATTAGTCCAGTAATGTAAATTTTGGATGATAATCATAAAATTTCGGCCCCGCTACATGCAGCCCTCAAGACCTATGTGCTGCTACAGACAATGCAGTTGCTGTGGCCGAATTCTGGGCACTTTTTGAGTTTTTGCCAATCGACACTAAGAAGAATGTTAGGAAAGTAGATTAAATGGTAAGAAAATGTTTTACAAAAATACGCTTTCTATTGTTAAATATATATAGCAGACACAACTCGTTTAAAAATTCTACGTACCCATAAAAACTCTATACTGTTAAATTATTCAAGAATTTTACTCGATTCTAAAAACGGTACGACCAAGGTCGCTATAAAAGTCACATGTTGCTAATTTTAAATATATTCGGGTTGGCATTCTCCAAACAAAACCTTATTATACGGTTACGAACCTACTACGTAATGGGGGCACGATTTTTGTGCCAAAATACTTAAAAGAGTTTTTTAAGTTAGTATTTTTACTCTGCTAGTAGTTGAAATAGTATGTAGCTTTTTGTAGCTAAGTATTCATGAACTGACGACAAACTGTTATAAAGTTTAGCAGATAAAATATTGTATCAAATGTGTAACTTTCTTTTAATAAAATAAAAATACAAAAAAAAATTCTTACTACCCTTCGCATAAAGGATACACATCAGCTAATAAATTCTCTGACATAAAATATCTCTTGCAATACCAATAGCACTTAACGCTAGAGATACAAGCGAGATCTAATGCGTGTCAAGTTAGTTCATTTACACGGAAACATATTTAATCATAGCGTTTGTACCTTACTTTTATAGGTAAATGGCCGCCCGTTATACTACGAATAATGGGGTTCAAACATCTATAAGAATATGTACTTTTCTCGGCTACGATATCACTAAAACAATAAAAAAACGGAGTAAATAACGATTCGTGTACCCAACGTGATATTAGTAAGTTTACCGAACTACCACCACTGAAAGAAGTTTGTCTCTGCATAGCAAATTAGTTAACCGTTTTTTATATCAAATCTTACCGCCCTTAGCTTAAGGGACCACCCTTACAAACCAACTAATAAAGAAACTAATAAGTTTACCTAAGATATTGTCTAACATAAAATATATCTTGCAATTCCAATAGCACCTAACGCTAGAGATACAAGCAAGATCTAATGCAAGTCAAGTTAGTTCATTTACACGGAAATATATTTAATCATGGCGTTTGTACCCTACTTTTATAAATGGCCGCCCGTTCTACTAATGGGGTTCGAACATTGATGTGCAAAGTATGCTGTTATAAGAATAATGTATTTCATGTTATAATATAAACACTTTCATATTATGCGTGCGAAGGCCTGCACAGATTCCTACTTTTTTATTATAAGACAATTTCTGAAAATGTCCTATCACCACATCTCATATCATGGGTGTCGTAACAGCCAACTGAGAGAAAGTTCATAGTAAATCTACTAAAACAAAAGATGGAAAATTTAACAAAATTTTAAACTGCAGGTCAATTCTCGTAACATACAATTTAATTCAACTTAATTTTAACTTTTTTTTAAATTAATTATTAATTAATCCAAAAGTGGCATTCCGGTCCATAAATATTTCGTCAAAAATAAAGTTAAATGATAAAATAAACGTCAAGTTTGACGTTTCTTAATGGAGAAGTTTCCATGAACCGTCACTTTAAAAATTACAAGATTGCCGTTTTAAGCTTAGTTACAGTACGATTACATTACTTAAAAAAAATTAAATTATTAATACGAGAATACCTATTGTGTGACAATTTGACAACTAAAAGTTAAATTAACCGAATTTTTAATGATTTAAGGAACGAGAATTGACATGCTGATCAGTCTACTTAGTAAGTACATGTGGTATTAGCAGATCAAATTTCCTTCACCACAGAGGCTTGCCCTGCAGTGGCGGAGAGATGTTTGAGTGAGTATAATAAATAATTGCTAAAGAATATTAGCATTATACTTAGCTTAATACAGACAATAATAAGACTGTTGTGGTGTGAGATATAATAATTTTAAAAATTATTTATCTCTTTTACTAAGTAGTATGAAAAAGTCACAAAGACATGTATCAGAATCATTTTGTTTGGAAATTAGTTTAGCTTACTAAAACTTACTTTGTACTAAACGGACTGCTAGCTTTTACGCTTTGGTAGCTAGTTACTAATGAACAAATTACAACTTAGTACGAGACATGTACTTTGAAAGTTAGTGCAGTAGTTTTAAACTAAAACTATACGAGCCTCTAAGCTTGTTAAATAACAGGGCTGTGGGGATTAACGTCTTGTATTCCAGTGTGACAAGACCAGTCGAAATGTGAAGAAAAGCACAGAGTGCTTGTGCATCTTGTATGTTTATGTTGGTCAATATTCAGGGTGACGAGAGAAGGACAGATTTGCAAAATAACACAGAGTTCTTCTGCACCTGATGTCAATAAGCGCGATGCTTACAAACCTTCGTCTCATCACCATGTTGTATTAAACCTCCTGTAAGCCGCATCAGAGTCCTGAAGTAAGCCCTTGCCTTGAGTAGGTACTTACATATTTTCAAATTTACATTTGAAAATATTTAAGAATGTGGAAATGCAGCTCTAGTTCTTATACAATTTACACTGAAAAACTTTTAAGTGTTTTAGAAGTTTTGTTGTAAAAGAAACTTCTACCAAATTGCTGCTAACATAAGCTTATTTCTATTCACGCTAACTTAAACATTAAATGCAAAGAGAATGTCGATAAAGATACGATTAATATAATCCAATTTAGCTTTTATTCAGGCTCATACGTGAAATGGTAAGTAGCTGTGTAACAAACATTACTGCATTAAAATGTTGGAAAAAACTCGTCAACTTAAAGACAAAATTTATTTTAAATGTACCTACCATCCATCAAAATAATAGTAATAACATTAACGGAATTTCTTGTATTTGGTTTTTTCTTGTAATCGGGATTTTCTACTTCTGTGAAATTATTGCATTGAAAGTTCCCTTAGAAAGACTCACTGGAG
Source organism: Schrankia costaestrigalis (assembly GCA_905475405.1). NCBI lineage: Eukaryota > Metazoa > Arthropoda > Insecta > Lepidoptera > Erebidae > Schrankia > Schrankia costaestrigalis. The sequence goes on along the minus strand of FR997843.1, from coordinate 6,220,496 downwards.
TATAATATTGTAAGGGTATTTTAAAATTTGCTGGCAACATTTTCAGATCATTCATTTTTTTCCTAATGAAAGCCAGTATTTTTGTGCGCTTACCAGCTAGACACCTCTTGGGTGGCATACCACAAAAGCTACAAAAAAACCTCATAAAGTCTAAAAAAAAATATCTGCTATAGGTACCTACTTGTTGCTAACAGTAAATCCAAAGAACGCCTTAACACAACGAAACCTTTTAAACACAAACTTTTTCTTGTTAATTCTTCAAAATTAAACATTTTCATCACGTGTCTACGTTTAATTAGTAAAATGAACTGAGTCTTAAATTACTTTGTAAGTAAAAAGAGGTAAAATGCATGAGGAAAAAGATTGTAAATATAATTAATTGGGTTAACTTTAGGCTTTTTCCCCGCTTGAAATAGAGGGTGACTTAAGAGCAATAAAAACGAGTTTGAAGTAAAATGAAGAGTAGAAAATATAATCTTATTAAAAGGGTACGATAACAGTTTTCGAAAAGAATAATTGAATGCCTTTCATCTTGAATTTCATTTTCTATTTTTCGGAGTGGTAATTGATTTACTTTCACCATCGTTTTTCAACAAGAAGTTAATAAAAATAATGTAACTACTTATTACTAGTTTTAGAGCTATTTAGGTTTCTAAATTATTTAACACGTTCACTGCGGGAGCTCAAAAACCGTGTCGAATTTGAGTGCGTTACGAGATATAATGAGCCCCGTGAAGTGTTACCTTCATAGTGCGTTACGGGTATAAAAGTGCCCCGTACACCCTTATTGCTTTTTTAATCTTTAACTTACTGAAAATTTATGTTTGGTTTTGTTTTATTTTTTAGTCTGATAGATTATGAAATGGGCTATGTTATAGTCTTTTCGCCAGTAGATTTGACAAAAAATTACGAAAATACAAAGAAAACCAATTGTTCGGGGTCTGGGAAACCCCGTACCGCACCTGATATAATAAAATACGGGATTCTACTGCCCCGTATCGCACAGAACTCAATTATGTCGATAAAATTATAGTGTTGGGAAATAAGACAAACGATAATTTTTAATTAAAAATATTCATTTCGGCTTAGGAACTTTATTTAAGAACTTAATGAGGAGAGGATCGATGATCCTAAATTAATTTTATTGAGCATGTTAATTTTAAAACATTTTCATCCAACCTCAACGGCAATTAGGAACTTTGACAAAGATAAAAAAACAATTGCATCCGCTTGTTTAGTAGTAGTTTTAGTAGTAGTGTAGAAGTAACATTGTCCAAAATTGTGATCTTTGGTTTTTTCTTGTTTGAACAACTAGGAAAAATCACATAAACATTACTTAGCTCGTGATAGGTATGACTAGTACTAGGACTAGTGATAATATCAAACTCATCTGTTGCGCGTTGCTGATGCCGCTGAAAAACCTTGGGGTAAATTGTTGAGGATGCAGACTGCCGTTGGAATGAACTTGGTAACGACGGAATTTCATCATCCTTTTTAATATTTGACAGTTCTAACACACGTCGCGATCGCTTCATTATCGATAGTTAAACACTACGTCTTGCGCTAATAACAACACTAATGGTAATGAACTCACTACCCCGTACGGGAGTATACTCTAGTTTTTTTCGTCCGCACTGAATGACGGCACTGCACGAGGCTCAAAAAACCCCGTAACGCAGTGAACGTGTTAAGTAGCATTTTATATAAAACTAGCGACCCTCTCCGGCTTCGCTTAAGTCGTATATTATATTTTCCCCGGTCCGGCCCCTTTTGAGTATTTTTCGAATAGTATAATTGAGTATTTATCAAATCATTTACTCATCAAACGGGACAAGTGACAAGTGAGGCTCTACATTATAACCTTAAACTTTAGGCATTATTACACTCTACGATCCCACTAATATTATAAATGCGAAAGTTTGTGAGAATGGATGAATGGATGGATGGATGAATGTTTATTACTCTTTCACCAAAAAAACTACTGAACGGATTTTGATGAAACTTAACAGTAATATAGCTTAAACATCAGCGAGCGGAAGCTAGCTAGAACATAAACGTAGGTAAACATAAAATAAACCTACTAACTTAGCTTTATATAACCGCAAACCAATAAATCTAGGCAATCACCTACGTATTTCGGCCTTGACTACCCAATATTGGGTGTAAATCTCAAACAAATCCATACCAATGGTTTAGCCGACATAAAGAACAGTGATTTAAGCGGTGATTTCGTTTAGAAACTGTTATGTTAAATAAATTGTATTTTTAAAAGGTTAATAAAAAGAAAAACGTATACCCTGAGTAGGTGTTTTTTTAATAATATTAAAAAAACACCTACTCAGGATATACGTTTATTTAGTTATATTATAACTAAGTAGGTGTTGTTACAAAAATATTTTCGCTGTCGTCAATTACCTATAATATTATTATAGTCTGGTAATTGACGAACACAAAAGTCCACATATTATGTGGAGTTTGATCCTGATAGTTGTAGTATTGTAGTGAAAATTCAAAGATTAATATCTACGAAAACAAAACTTAAAAATCTTGATACAAAATCTTACTTATGGGTCGTAGCACAAATATCAAAACGTAAAGGGATCGGCACTCACGGCCTAGCCTTTTTCCTCGGTGTCAAACGTCAAAAATCCGAATACGTTACGATTCCGATTAGTGTGCGTTGTTGTAAGGAGTTTCATACTAAACATCTCCGTGTGGTGACGGAGTAAGAATAGTGTATCACCACCCCATATCATCCTATGGGTGTCGTAAAAACCGACTAAGGGACTATCCGTGAATTTATCTTTACGTAATATAAAGAAGGAAAACTTGAAACAACACCCTTTACCAAACCATTTGACCAGCGTGGTATTAAAAGGCCAAGTATCCCTCAGTCACGGGAGGAGGCCCGTCCCTGCAGTAGGACATTAATGGACCGTTATGATGATTTTGATTATGGTGAATACTAAACGGCTCGAGTTGATACGGTGCCTATCCTTTTACGTTTATATATATTATGTGCTACGACCCTATATCAATAAGTTTGGTAGTCTCCCTTCATCACTTGCAAAGACCCTGCAAAGAGATATAAACAATAATTTTAAAAATTCAATGTCTGTTTGTAAGCCAAAAGATCGATTGTTGGCTGCTCTTAAAATATACTTGTCAGCACAGCGTTGTTCCTAAATTCAGTTCAGTATAATATTTTACTCTGTCACCTGCCATCGTATGCAGACTCCAATTGTGAAGATAAATTGTTATTTCTATTCTCTGTAAGGTTTTATTTACTTACAGCATTTTATTGTATTTTGTATCGTACTGCAGTAAATAATAACAGCCCATTAATGTCCCACTGCAGAGACGGGCCTCCTTCCTTGACGGAGGGATACTTGGCCTACTAATACCACGCTGGCTGGATTGGTATAGGGTTTAATTTAAAGTATTCATTCTTTTCACTTCGTAAAGATAATATTTCCAGTTAGTCCCTTAGTCCGTTTTTACGACACCCATGGGATGAGATGGGGTGGTGACATATTGTATTCTTACTCCGTCACCACACGGAGAAGTCTAGTAAAATAGCAAGTAGTTAAAAGTACAGTAAATAAGTAATAATAAAACTGTATGGTATTGAAGTTATTTATTTATGCTGCTTGTTCAGTAACAACCAGCTGTTGGTTAGGCGACAACAACAAGAAATGTTACACAAAAACAAATACCTTCATCGTGATAAAATAACATTATTATCATACTAGCTGAGGCCCACGGTTTTACCCGCGTGGTATAAGTAGCCTTAATGTTATTCTACATAAACTACCAAATTTCATCATAATCCGTTTAGTAGTTTTTGCGTGAAAGGGTAACAAACATCCATCTATCTATCCATTCATCCATCCATCCATCCTCACAAACTTTCACATTTTAAATATTAGTAGGATAACCCAAAAAAAGACTACTGCAGGATATAGCCATCTTTAAACTAAATACACCGCGCGTTATACAGTGCCTTCTTCATCCATCGGTCTAACCCGGTGTCCTAAGTGGGCGACGAATGCGACGCGATGCTACACGCGACAAGTATCCTTCATGATTACGACGCGTCTCGTTGCAGACTGCCACATAAGACAGAAGTATGGCACGCCGTTGATTTGATCGTGTACGTCGCCTCGCGTCGCGTTCATAGCCCACGTAGGACACCGCGTTTGTTTGACAATGAATAATATTGAATTTGTATATAAATAATAAGAAACTCGAGACATAAATTCACTTAAAAGAATATTCAGTGTATTTATTACTTTATGAAATAATATTGTAATATAACAAGAAAAATAATACGGAGATGGAATTCTCTAAATTTATTCTTAAAGTAACTTTATACATAACCTTTTTGTAATCATATCTGGACAGAAGAAATATTGTTTTGTACTCTAACTAATTTTAATATACAATTGATATTTTAACTTATCATTATTATATTGCATTAGGTTACATTATCTGTAATGATAGTGATGATGTGTGTAAATAAATAAACAAGAAAAAAAAAATCATACTAGACTTTAAGAAGAAGGATAGGTCCCAAATCGGTTGGATTTTTTAATTACTTGGTACTCTTCTAACTTAAAACAAGACTAATTTCAGGAATGGTATTAAATACGTCGAATTTTAAAAGGTAAACCAATATTAAACTCGAACTTTCATATTCTATAATATTTTTCTGCTCCTCACTAACGGCGCTTGTACACGCTAAGAAAAATCGCCGGGCCTACGCAAGAATTCGTGTCGTTTCTAAGCACGACCTGTGTACACAGCGTCGGCGATGAGTAAGAAAATATTCTTGTCTGCGCAAGACAAGACACGCCGAACGTTGTTGAGGAGGGGCGGGGAGCGGTGTAGTAGGGTATCATACTTTGTTGCTTTCTAGTTAACATTTTTACTAAAGGAAACTCACACTGATTATCACACTTGTTATTACTTGCGCGCCCTACGCCCGTCTGACGACTGCACGAAAAAAATCCTATCGTGTACACGTTTCGATTGGTCTTGTCTGCGGAAGACACGAAAAGTTTTCGTGTGCGAAAAAGACAAAATTCTTGACGTCTACACGAAGATTTGTCTTGTCTGGCGCAGACACGGCAAATTTTCTTAGCGTGTACAAGCGCCCTATATGTTTACTCTAACAATTAAGTTAAATTCTTTCTCACCTAACAAACAAACAAATTTGACCTTACTAATTACTCTACGAGTTAGCGTAAGATTGCAAAGCAAAATTTGCATGTTACGAATGAAAATGTCGAGTGAATGTCATCCAGAGCTCCCACCTGAATACGTGACCTACTAAATTCAGTCGGGTTACTTTGTGGAATATAGTAATAATATTTTCCACACATGTTCCGCCAGGGTTTTTATCTTTGTAAACTCTCTTTGTCACCTAATTTTATTTTAAAATAACTGACCCACGGCGAAAAAACCCGTCTCATTTTTAAACATATTTCATTACTGCTCCACTGCTATTAGCCATATCGTGACATTATATTGCCTATGATACTCCCCGATAAATGAACTATTCAACAAAGAAAGAATTTTTTAAATCGATTCAGTAGATCCACAGGTTACCCCCTACAACGTCACAATCACACAAACTTTACCTCTTTATAATATTAGTATAGAAGTATAGATTATACAGGAAAAATTAGGTTTCGAAAGATAACATACGCGGAAACTGATCTAGTTGTATTGTTTAACAAAAATTTATACAATTCTGGCCATTTTACTGCCGTAAAAGTGTGAAATTTAAGCAAGAAACCAACGAAGTAGCTCTTTCACGCACGCATTTCATAGAGTTTTGGGTTAAAACTAGAAACTTACAAACATTTTATTAAACATTTAAAACCCAGACCCAAAACCATGACCCCACAAGCATTCTTCTAACATAATCTCCAGTTAGCTTATAACAGTAAAGCCTAAAACTTTATACTGCCCAATCAGTTATATGCAAATTATAGCCTAGTTGGAATATTGCCAAGAATACGTATCTGGGAGCAAGGTTATCGCTGTACTGGGTCGATAGTGAGGCTGTTGTAGACATTAGGTCTAATCGTTTAATGATGTGGTTGGGCATTATTTTGAAATGTATTTCTTTTGAAAAATAGTACTGTTTACGTTCCGTTATGTGGGCTCCAGGATACTTTTTTTAGCCAAATGTAATTTAAAAAAGAAATTACAGTGTTTCTGTATACCATGAATTTGCACGCATTCAAACAACGCCATTTAATTCTAATTTTAGCTGAGTTGCATATCCTAGTCTCGCTCGCACGCGCTCGGCGAACGATCGTGTGTTACGAATGTATTATACGTACCTACCTACCTATCGAGTTCGGTAATAAATAACGAGCAAAAATGGTGCAGTGTAAAAAATGTAAACTATTCATGTCAACTACTAAAGAGGATTTTGTGAAGTGTAAGGGTGCCTGTGAATCAATCTACCATAAAAAATGTGTTAACAAGCAATTCATTCAAACATCAACTTGTGAAGACTGCCAGAAGAATAAAATCAGCCCTCCACAGCAAACATCGACCCCACAGCTAATGGTAAATCCAACGGAAGTATCTGGCGAAAGGGTATTGATAGAGGTTAATAAAAAATTGGAAGTACTTTACAGTGTCGAAAAAAAGTTAGGTGATCTCACTAATAGTGTGGAGTTCTATGCTGAAATATATCAGAGTCTTTTAGAATATAAGGAAGATTCCCAGAAAAAAATGAAGGCGTTAGAACAGAAAAATATTTATTTGGAAAAATACAACAAGGCATTGGAAGAAAGAGTGCAAGAATTAGAGCGGAAAGATAAGGAAAAGGAAATAGAAATACACGGATTAGAGGTACAAAGTAATGAAGATATTAAAGTGGTAGTCCAAAACATCGCTCAAATATTAAAAGTAAATCCAGGAGATATCGAAGATGTAACGAGGGTAGGACTACAAAAACCGGACGATCCCAGACCGAAACCTGTATTGGCTACACTTCGGTCAAAAAGTACTCGTAATAGATGGATGGCGGCAAAAAAGGACTAAAAAATCACCAACAACCATGTCTATTCGAATGGTAACAATAACCAGATTTACATAAATGAAGCTCTGCCAAAGTTCAAACGCCAACTTCTTTGGGCGGTCAGGAATAAATTAAAACCAAAAGGCTACCAGTACATTTGGGTCCAAAACGGAAACATATTGGTTAAAAAAAATAACGAAGAGAAGAGGATACATAATATAAAATCCGAAAAAAAATTGGATAGATTTGATGAATCACTTACATCCGATTAAATCTGCATCTAGCGGGATCAGTACACACTAGGGGACTTTTTAGATTATACATTCGATAGTATAGAAGATGATTTGTTTATTGATTTTGAATATAAAAGGTACTACGATATTAAAACATTAAGTAAAGATTTAACAAAAAAGAAGGGACATACTCATATAATGCACTTAAATATAAGATCACTTAGAAAAAACTACAACGAAATACTTATCCTATTAGAAGAAAATAAATACAACATAGATATACTTATATTAAGTGAAATAAACATTAAAAAGGAGGAATTTATTTTTTATACAATTAAGGGATATAATACTCACATACTGACTAGAGAAACAACCAGAGGAGGAGGTATATTAATCTATGCAAAGGAAAGATTAATATTCAAAGCCCAAATTCTTAATACCAGATATTCGGAAATACTGCATGGCCAGCTAGCAAATGAAAAAAGGAGTAAAACACATATTTTTGCTGTATACAGACCGCCTCAAAAAAATAAAATATCATTTATTTAGGAACTAGGTAATATTATAAAATTAATCCCAAGATGTGAAAATGTAATTGTAATAGGTGACATAAATATAAACATCCTGAACGGCATAACAAATCCAACCGTCACGAAGTACAAAGACACCCTGTGTGAACAGGGCCTCCAGTGTGTTATACCAAGTACGGAAGCAACGCGCGAAGCGATACGAGAGGGACAGAACGTGACTTCATGCTTGGACCATGCGTGGGTGCGAGCGGGACGCAGCGAACTTGGAGGTATTTCGTTCGTCCTTGAAACGCAGGTGTCGGACCATTATGCAGTTGGGCTGTCATTGAAGATAGATGAAAGTGATAAACGTGCTATTTTAAATATTAAAGAGAATAACAGTGTTCGAAAAGTGATTAGTGATAAGTTAGTGGAACAAAAGTGTCAAGGTTATGATTGGACGCAATTGTATGTAATTTCGTGTCCCTATGTTTTATATCAAACACTATGTACGGTGTTCGACGATTTGTATAAGGCAAGTACAGTTACGGTTACTAAAACAAATAAAAGAAAAAAAGAACCATGGATTGATGACAAATTATACTCACTGTTAGTTCGTAGGGATTGCTTATTTAAAATATGGAAAGCTGAACCGAAAAATATGAGTAAACGATTAGAATATACAAGATTTAGAAATAAGGTGAATAAAATTATTAATGACACAAAAAACAAATATAGACAGTCTGAAATATTTAAATGTAATGGGGATTTTAGAAAAATATGGGAAAATATAAATTTATGGTTAGGTAGGCAGAAGAATAGCTTAGATAGTGTTATTATGAAGTATTTAGGTGAAAATAATAGTATTAAGAACATCTGTAACAACTTTACACAAACATTTACCAAAGAAATACATGATATTAAGCATATATGTCAAACAAATTTTTTAGATAGGCAGGTATATGTGAGCCCTAGTAATGTAAGCTTTAGATTTAGTAAAGTATACCCGTCTGACGTAGAGAAAATTATTAACTCATTATCAAGTGAAAAAGCACCGGGCTTAGACGGTATACGAGCTAAAGATATAAAATATTTACAAAAACAAATCAGTCCTGTTATAGCTTATCTCATCAATATGTGTTTAGAGAAAGGTGTATACCCTGATCAGTTAAAAAATGCTATAATACGCCCAATATACAAGTCAGGAAGCCACTTAGAGTATGTAAATTATAGACCTATAGCAATATTATCTGTTATCGATAAGGTTGTTGAAAAAATAGTAGTTGGTCAAATAAATAGGTTTTTAGAAAAACACAATATATTGTCGGACGCACAGCACGGATTTAGAAAAGGCAGGAGTACTGTGACTGCCCTGTCAAGTTTTGCGGATTATGTCAACGAAGCCTTAGACTCAGGAAAACAGCTGATAGCACTCTTTATTGATTATAAAAAAGCATTCGACACCCTAGACCATAATATACTATTGCAGGCGATGGATGAATGTGGAATACGAGGGCCCACCAATAACTGGTTTAGAAACTATTTATCTAATAGAAAGATACGCACAGTTGTCGATGGGTTTGCTGGAGATGATGCTGTCGTGAATTTGGGTGTTCCAACTGGTTCAGTGTTCGGTCCAGTGGGATATGTTATGCATGTCAACAGTGTGTCAAATGTGGTGAGTCAGTGTAAAGTATTTATGTATGCAGACGACATGTGCGTAGTTGATGTTTCAAAGGATATCTTACAAGTACAAATAAATGTGCAGATGGACTTTGAAAATATCACAAAATGGGCCCATGACAATGGCATTATACTAAACTTTAGTAAAACAAAAAGCATGCATATTCATTCACCATACAACCAAGGGGCTAAGAGTGCTATAATAGGACACACATACGAATGTTTACATAGAAATAAATGTAACTGTAACTGTTCTGCTATCCAAAGTGTTGATAACTTTAAATATTTAGGTTTAAAAATAGATAAAAATTTTAATTGGGCAATGCATGTAACTGATGTTTGTAATAGGCTAAGATCTGTGCTTGGTAAGTTTTACCAATTACAAAGAGTATTGAATGTGGATACACTAAGAACTGTTTACTATGCCCTTGCAGATTCACTGATCAGCTATGGATTAATTGTATACGGACGAACCTTTATAACTTATTTAAATTACATAAAAAATATACAAATAAGATTGTTAAAATACTTAGTTAGTAAGAAAGTTAAAAATATGTGTAACAAAGAATATGAAAAATTGTTTCCCTTATGTAAGATCTTGCCAATAGATAAAAAAGTAGAATATTTAATAGGTATAGAATATTATTATAGTGATCAGGGCAAAAATATTGTTATGAATAAATACAACACTAAAAGGGTTAGAGAACAAATGCTAGATAAACCAAAAGCTACTAACTATTATGGACAAAGAACAAACAATTAAAACGGCCTTATTACAAAATACGGTCTAACTATAAACCACGTTTTATTACGTCACAAAACCACTGTTTTTGAAATTTGTTATTGCAAAATCCGTCTTAATGCTAAAATGTTAAAACTGATTTTGTATTAACAAATTTATGATTTAGTATTTGTTAATACAAAATCAGTTTTAACACTTTAGCGTTAAGACTGATTTTGCAATAACAAATTTCAAAAACAGTGGTTTTGTGACGTAATAAATCGTGGTTTAAATTTAGACCGTATTTTGTAATAAGGCCGAAAGTGTTCAACAACATAAACTTATTAAGAGAAACCCCCAAATTAAGTCCCACCTTGTTAAAGAAACAATTAAAAGATATACTTTTGTAACATAAAACTTTTTCCAGTATTATTACTATTGTAGTTGCCATGATATTGATGTAAGTAGGTACATTAGACCATTATAAACATAGAATCTAAGTAGGTATATGGTATGTAGGTTATGTATTAAAATTAAGAGCGCTTCTCGCCGTTAAACAGTTATGTTTGGCGAGTTATAAATGTTAAAATATTGTAACCTATTTTATTAAATAAACTTAAAAAAAAAAAATATATATATATATTTTTTTGTTTACTTTCATGTTCATTTACACTATTTGATTTTTGTATTCAGCGAGAGTCGAATCCCTAACGCGGTGTCCTACGTGGGCGACGAACGCGACATACGCGATCAAATCAACGGCGTACATTACTTCTGTCCTATGTGGCAGTCTGCGACGAGACGCGACGTTATCATGTAGGACAGTTGTCGCGTGTAGCATCGCGTCGCGTCGCATTCGTCGCCCACGTAGGACACCGCGAAACTATAGCCAATACGCCGCAAACTTAAGTCGGCATTACGCCTTACAAAATTGATTAGTAAAGATTTAAGATTATATTGTACGGCCCATATTTCTAACTCTGTTTCATCCAACTCTGTCACTGCTATCATGATAACAGACCATTAATGTCCCACTGCAGGGACGGGCCTCCTCCTGTGACGGAGGGATATTTGGCCTACTTATACCAACGATGGCCAAACGGATTGGTATAGGGTTTACTTTCAAGTTTTCCTTCTTTTTATTTCGTAAAGATAATATTCACGGATAGTCCCTTAGTCGGTTTTTACGATACCCATGGGATGAGATGGGATGGTGATATATTGTATTCTTACTCCGTCACCACACGGAAAAATTCATTAGTATTTGAGATTTAAGATTATATTGTACGGCCAATATGTCCAACTCTGTTTCATTCAACTCTGTTACTGCTATATCTGACAATAATAAGTTTACCTACTTCTAAAATCTATCCTAACTTACGACAGCAATAACATAAACTTTCAAAAATAATTCTCGTGTTCTTAGACTAGGAATTAAATTAAATAAATAAATATTCCTCACACATTCACACAACGCCATATAGTCCCAAACTAAGCAAAGCTTGTACTTTGGGTACTAGACAACAGATAAACATACTTAAATACTTTTTTTTGTAAATACATACATAGAAAACACCCAAACCCATGCAAACAATCATGTTCATGCACACAAAGATTTGCATTGAGCGGGAATTTAATCCGAGACCTCTGCGTAGCAGCCTTGTAATATACCGACTGCGCCACAGAGGTCAGTTTACTTACTTCTAACATCTATCCTAACTTACGACACCAATAACATAAACTTACAAAACAAATCCTCATGTACCTATACTAGGAATTAAAAGCTTACAAACTTGTCTTTACTTTTTTATTAACGATTTGTTTGTACCTCCTTACGTCTGTCAACCTATTTATTAACGTCATTTATTTATTCGAACCCTAAGGGTCTAGTTTCTTTGTGACCTTTTGACTGACGCGACGTTATCATGTAGTACACTTGTCGCCTGTAACAAAGCGTCGCGTGCGTCGCATTCGTCGCCCATAAGGGACACCGCGAAACTATAGCCAATACGCCGCAAACTTAAGAAGGCATTACGTCTTACAAAATTTATTAGTATTTCAGATTTAAGGTTATATTTTTACGGTCCATATTTCCAACTCCGTTACTGCTATATCTGACAATATTAAGTTTACTTACTTCTAACATCTATCCTAACTTACGACAACAATAACATAAACTTACAAAACAAATCCTCGCGTACTTATACTAGGAATTAAAAGCTTACAAACTTGTCTTTACTTTTTTATTAACGATGTGTTTGTACCTCCTTACGTCTACCTATTTATTAACGTCATTTATTTATCGAACCCCAAGGGTCTAGTTTCTTTGTGACCTTTCTTACTTAACTTAGTTGAGTGCTTTCATTAATACTGTTTTCTTATGTTTATGTATTTGTTGTTTACATATAAATTTACCTATAAAGCTTTGTATCATCATAACAGCCCATTAATGTCCCACTGCAGGGACGGGCCTCTTCCAGTGTCGGAGGGATACTGGGCCTAGTACCAGGCTGGCCAAAGGGATTAGTATACAGCTTAATTTCTTTTTATTACGTAAAGATAATATTCACGGATAGTCTTAGTCGGTTTTTACGACACCCAAGGGATGAGATGTGGTGGTGACATATTGTATTCTTACTCCGTCACCACACGGAGATTCATTGACCACACGTGCTGAAATATAGGTTATTTCTAATAATCTAAATCCGTACTTACACTAAGAATTAAAAGCTTACAAACTCGTCTTACTTTTTTATTAACGATGTGTTTGTACCTTCTTACGTCTACCTATTTATTAACGTCATTTATTCGAACCCCAAGGGTCTAGTTTCTTTGTGACCTTTCTTACTTAACTTAGTTGAGTGCTTTCATTAATACTGTTTTCTTATGTTTATGTATTTTGTTGTTTACATTTTCTTGAAGATTGATTTTGATGATTTATTTAGATTTTCATCATAACAGCCAATTAACGTCCCACTGCAGGGACGTGCCTCTTCCAGTGACAGAGGGCTACTTGGCCTACTAATACCACGCTGGCCAGACGGATTGGTATAGGGTTTAATTTCAAGTTTTCCTTCTTTTTACTTCGTTAAGATAATATTTACGGTTAGTCCCTTAGTCGGTTTTTACTAAACGTTACGTTAGTATGTATTATATTAGTAAAAAGCAGCATCAAAGCTCAAGTCGCTATATTAATAAGAAAATGATAATATTGTTTTTAAGTTTTTGGTTTCATTACATGACCCAAAACGTTAATAATACCATGTATCCATAGCAAAGGGGCTTTCTACATAGAGAACAATCTTTGATAGTAGATATTACATTATAATAAGTTACTCCATACCCCGGTAAGGCTACTAAAAGCATTTTTCTCTACGTCGTGTTTTCCCTCGAGATCAAATAAACAGTGTATGGAGTTAAGAAAAACGTTCTGATTTACACTAGTTTATGATATTGCCCTTATTTTTCACCCTAGCCATAAAAAAAGGCACACGACCTAAATATTAAGTAGCGTTTCTCGTAAGGAAAAATAAACATAACATAAATAATATTCTTCTATTAAAATAACTGTTATAACAAAGTAGATTTTAGCTTACAATTGGCATAAAACAAAGAGTTTAAGGTTTTTTTTTATCATTGGTCATACATAATATGTATGTATTTACAAAAAAAAGTATTCAAGTACCTATGTTTATCCGTTGTCTAGTACCCATAGTACAAACTGATTAGTTTGGGACTAGATGGCGTTGTGTGACAGTGTGAGGAATATATTTTATTTCTACAATTCCTAATGCAGTATATTATTCCGCCATTTGGATGATCATCCAGTATATGTGGCTTAGTGGTTTGTGACTGCCTGCAACACCGGAGATTGCGGTTTCAATCCCGTCACGAGTGAAACATTTCAAAACCTTTGTCCTACGAGAGGAAACCTGTCTAACAGTAAATTACTAGTTAGTTAGTTAGCCATTTTGTTTTCCACACTTAGACACGTGATTAGGCTATTGTTCGTAGGTTACTAATGTGGGTTAGGTATACATACCCTTACAGTTTTGTACTTACTCCGTGTGGTGTCGGAGTAATAATACAATATGTCACCACGCCATCTCATCCTATGGGTGTCGTAAAAACCGACTAAGGACTATCCGTGAATATTAGCTTTACGAATTAAAAAGATGGAAAACTTGAAATTTAACCCTATACCAATCCGTCTGTACCGAGTCTGGCCAGCGTGGTATTAGTAGGCCAAGTATCCCCCTGTCAAGGGAGGAGGCCCGTCCCTGCAGTGGGATGGCATGATGATGATGATTGTATATTCTTGTATTAATGTGCTTTCATCCTAGTTACAGATTTGTTAAGGAGCATCGCTGGTTGTTTGCTTAAGCTACTGCAGTTTAGAGTTACTTAAGAATGTGCTTAACTTAACTTACGTACAGCTTCAATGTTAGAAAGCTATCCACGATGTCGATGTTAAAATGATGTTTATTTAGTAGTTGTCTATTGTAACGCCTGTTATGTGTAGTAAATTACTTCTGCTTTAAGGACACAGTAAAAATAAAAGCTTTTCCTTCAGGGAGCGTTTTCTTTTTTGTCAGCTGTTTAATTTACGACATGACAAGGTACAGTAATTTACCTATTTACCTTAACACTCTATGAAAGATTATGAGCATACTAGCTTTTGCCCGCGGCTTTGCTCGCATTAAATCGTAGCACTGTTGCCCTTTTCTGGACAGAGAAGAAAAAAAAGTAGCCTATGTCCATCCTTTCAACTATCTCCACTTAAAAAATGACGTCAATTCGCCGCTCCGTTTTCCCGTGAAAGAAAGGCAAACAGACACACTTTCCCATTTATAATATTAGTATGGATTTAACTGCAATGAAGATGTTCAAGTAGATATAATACGAGTATAATAATATATCTAAGTAGGTATTTGACTAAGTACTTGATACTATTTACTATGTGTAGAGACACACCATCGATTTTTGATACTATTGCTATGTATACGAAATGCCGTCAGCCGGTTTTATGGGGTGACGGGAATAGGATACAATAATAATGAATATTCTATTTCAGATGAATATTAATTCTACTTAATCCTTGTTACTTATTCAGTTTGCTTTAGTCGTAAGGCGATGGTTTTAGAATACAACATGACTTCCCTTTCAACCCATGGGATTGTAAGAGAAAGCCGAGAATCTAGAAATCATTTTTTATCTTTTAAGCTTGATGGTAGTCAACTTATAACCGACTGAATAGCGACTACTCTACATTCCATAGTACAAGCTCTGCTTAGTTTGGGACTAGATGACGTTGTGTGAATGTGTGAGGATTATTTATTTATTCCAGCATGTTCGAGGATCACCAGGCTAATCTTGAAATGTGGATACTACAGAAATGTATGGATACTAACTACAATCAGAGTTTACAAACTTGGTATATCTTATATTTCATACATAGAAACACCCGCGGCCTTATTACAAAATACGGTCTAACTATAAACCACGATTTATTACGTCACAAAACCACTGTTTTTGAAATTTGTTATTACAAAATCAGTCTTAACGCTAAAGTGTTAAAACTGATTTTGTATTAACAAATTTATGATTTTGTATTTGTTAATACAAAATCAGTTTTAACATTTTAATATTAAGACTGATTTCGCAATAACAAATTTCAAAAACAGTGGTTTTGTGACGTAATAAATCGTGGTTTATAGTTAGACCGTATTTTGTAATAAGGCCGCCGAAGTCTAATTCCATTTGGTCGTTGATATCGATGACTTTAGTTTACTTTCCTTGGTAATTGCGTAATATTTTAGCGGGGGTAAAATCATAAAGAATTTGAACTCATAAAGTTTATGTTTCGATTTGGATAAAAAAATATCCTTAACTTCAGATGAATTACTGGTGCCGTGTCCGTTTGCGATTGCAAATCAGAATTGCCATTATTTTTTATTTTCTTTTTCAAATTTCTTCCTTTTTGTCAAAGCACCTTAAAAGTAGTGAATATTTTTTAATTGATATAATAAGTAACTTAATGAAGGTTACTAAAGGAGGTCACTAAAGAAAAATCATTTCAATGAAGCATTTGATTTTTTTATACATTACTTTTTTTATGTAAAATCACGGCATGATGTCCATATTGAACTTGATGGAAAGCGCTGATACAGTCCACAAATAAATTCAACGGATAGAAGTCTAAAAATAACTTCACTTCGTCGTCATGATCTTGTAAATTATTATTACTTTTCTTGGAACATATTTAAAATAAAAATAAAAAGGGCCAATTACGTAAGTCACAATTGGAGGGTGTAAGAAGGAAACTAGAATCACTTAAAACGAGATTTATTATACTTATTCAATCTAATTAACCTAAAGATGAATGAGTTCGATGTTAGAACTACATTCTATCTATACTATTCCTACTAACTTACAATTACTAAACTGAATTATAACTGAGATACGACTACATTTTTAAGTAACTTTCCCTGTATTTTATCTTATTTTGCACATCTCTATTTTTAGAGAACGTACAAGCAAAAACAGCATATTTAATGCGAACACAGAACCATTAGTTTCAAAGGAAACTCTCACGTCGTTATCCTTAAGTAAAGTGTTGAACAAACTAGCAGCGTTCAGTTGAACAGCAATATTGATTCATAATGCAGAGGAAATGTCTTTTGTCATGAGCAGAGCTTAGCAGAGGCTTTAGTTTAGTTTTGGGGTGTGACAATGTTACGAATTCCTGCTTGTATTTAACGGTAATAGCGACTGACTTAGTATTTACGTATGTAGTACCTGTTTAGTGAAAAAAAAACAATTATATTACCTTGCTTTCGTCGGTGCCATAGAAGAAAAAACATGTTTTATCTTTATGCGACTTTCTCTTATCGAAGATGTTTTGCAATCTTTTTATATACCTTGAAACATTATAATACTGGTCTCATCTGCCGAAGGACTAGCTAGAGATCGCGACTGGGCTTTGACTTATTTCTTTTTTTTTATCTTTATTGGGGGGTAAGGGTTTAGTCACTCTGTAACTAATTGAAATCTGAAAATAATTTAAAATAGAAAAGAAAATTAACATTTAGACTTAGGAGTATCGTTTGTTAATTCTACATAATAAATAACATGTTTTTATTTTTAGAGAACTAGTAGAAGGTTTGTAAAAATGTTAGCTAAATGTTATTAGTCTGACAATGTTACAAGTGTATCCTTATGTTAAATAGTAATAGTGACTGACTAAGTATTTACGTGTACCAGTGTATAGAGAAAACAATACGTCATCTTGTAAGCGCAAAAGAGACAGGGAGGAAGATGACTACATAACATGGTTTTCCTTTTCCCTTAGTCTTAGGCAAAAGACCTACCAAGTTAGTCTAGCCTTGGTAAGGCTCTTCTCTTCGGTTTCTTTTCTTTCTTTCTAATACCTATTACAAGATCTCAGCATTTGAAAACATAATCCGAGACCATTCTTAAGAAATATATTATAACACTTCATTGCGAAATTATAAATTCTAAAGTAGATTAGGTCTTAGTTAAGACAAACTGCGTAAAGCTACACATTCCCTATGGTTTTTATCAAACCCAACATTACACTATCAGAGAATATATCTTTCTAATATGCTATTACTTTTCGTCAATAGGGCAAGGTACCGATAGATTACCACGTAAAGGGCCCGTTTCTGCAGATATTTGATAAAATATCGAATCTTACATTTTATTTTTCCTATCTATTGGGAAAATGTGGTGTACCCTACTATCGTTGATAAGACGATATTGTCAGGTTTGGGTTGAATCTTTTTCATTTAGAATTTTGATGGAATCCACAATTTTCTTACAGTCTTTTTGTTTCGATCTCTTTTATGAAAAGTAAGCGTAACTCCGTGTGGTGACGGAGTAAGAATACAATATGTCACCACCCCATGTCATCCCATGGGTGTCGTAAAAACCGACTTAGGGGCTGTCAGTGCATATTATCTTCACGTAATAAAAAGAAGGAAAACTTGATATTAATCCCTATACAGTGGTATTAGTAGGCCAAGTACCCTTGCGTCACTGGAAGAGGCCCGTTCCTGCAGTGGGACATTAACGTGCTGTTATAATTAGGTATGCCCTTCATAAATATATTCTCAATTTGTTCCTCTATTTACTTTCTAATTATAGTTAAATATATCATCACTACTAAAACATTGCTTTCAAGTGTAACGCGTAAATCTGACATAACATTTTACAACAAACATTATTTTTGATACTCAACCGTTTCACCCTCACAAACTTAATATTCTCGCATTTTAGGACGACATTTGCAAGACGCTGTTTACTTAGAAATGTAAATTTAGAATCATGATTCTAAGTGTGTTAAATTTTAGGTATAATATTTTATCTTCATTATTTAAAATTGTTATTTTCCGAGTAGTGATAGAGTAGGAATACAATGGTAATTCTACGGCGTCTTCACCCAATAGTATTCTAAGGGAAAGTTTGCACTTCGCATATCAAAATAAGTAAAATTTAACTTATATCCTTTTGTTTGGCCTACCTATAAGCAAAGCAAGTTTCCCACTGTCACTAAATGTAAATAAATATTCCTCATTTCCTCACACATTCACACAACGCCATCTAGTCCCAAACTAAGCAAAGCTTGTACTTGAAAACGGATAAACATACTTAATTTTTTTTTCAATAAATACATACATATTATACATAGAAAACACCCAGACCAATTCAAACAATCATGTTCATGCACACAAAGCTTAGCATTGAGCGGGAATCGAACCCGAGACCTCTGCGTAGCACCCGAGACCTCTGCGTAGCAATCATGTTATATAACCACCACGCCACAGAGGTCGTCAAACGTCGTCACTAGAGGAAGGCCTGCATTATATTGGGTCACTTTTGGGTTGTTATGATAAAGATTGTATGCAAACGTTTCCCTGCAGAGCACTCTTTTTTTCCTGTAGGTATCAATCAACAAATATGAGAGATTTTAGACCGTATCTTAGCGTTAGTAAGGTACGGCCTTAAGAAAATTATTAAATCTTTTATGATTCTTCACCATGAATGTTATTTTCTTTTAGTTAACAAGTACTTTAACTTCCTATGTCTACACCTACAATGATACCGGACAATTATACTGATCTCAATGTGGACGTACTTTTAAGACCAAATTTGGATTCGCCAACCACATTAGAGCACACGAAAGAAAAGGAGAGCATTAACTAGACAGGGTCGCTCTCACGGGATACGGTAAAGAGGACTACACACTTCAACTATTTTTTTAATTTGCGTTGATATTTCAAAAAGGCATTAGCAGTCCCATTAGTTAGTAAGTTTTAGGAACTTTCACATCATACCCACAACATAAACTTCGGAGTTCTATACAATATCAATAACTATACAGACACATCATAGGTAAACTCCTCTCCATAGTTCAGAGAACAATAACGCGAAGTAAGTAGTTGTTAGTAAGATAACGTGTGTTCTGCAAATGAGTGAGAGATTTCAACATTGAATGCGCAACGCGAATATATCGAGTATCTAGCTAGGCGATGAATCTTTGATACTGTTACGATTGACATGTTTTAATCTACAAAATGATAGGAAGTAACTGTTGACTGCTTTTATGTGTGTGTAGAATCCATAATAATATTATAAACTAGCTGCTGTGCCCGCGACTTCGTTCGCGTGGCGGATGTTACTTACTTCGCATTTCGATTTAATACTGAAAAATCGTTTTTTAAACCTTATTACAAACAGATATACCTACAAACGAATTGTAAAATTTACGAACGAACCAAAACCTTTTCAAAAACAGACCTTTACAAAGACAGATCTATGAAGACTGCGTCTAAACTTATATTGAAAGACATGAGCGAACGTCATTCTTTCAAGGAAAATCTTAACGCCGCGATACTGAAAATGACGTCACAGGCACAATGCCATCTGTTGTCAAATTTGTAAGTTAAAATAAATGACATCGCTTATTTCATCATAACAGCCCATTAATGTCCCACTGCAAGGACGCGCCTCCTCCCGTGACGGAGGGATACTTGGCCTACTAATACCACGCAGGTCAGTCGGATTGGTATAGGCTTTAATTTCCAGTTTTCCTTCATTTTTATTTCGTAAAGATAATATTCACCGATAGTCCCTTAGTCGGTTTTACGCCACCCATGGGATGAGATGGGGAGGTGACATATTGTATTCTTACTCCGTCACCACACGGATAATCGCTAATTAATTATGAATGAATACATTTGCACGCTACGTTATGGTGCGGCAGAATTACCTGCCTCGGTGGCCTGGCGGTCGCATTACATGGCTGGCGTGCATGAGGTCGCGGGTTCGATTCCCATGGAGGACAATTGTGATACACAAACTATTGTCCTTAGTCTGAATGTTCTTTGTGTCCGTTAAATTGATATTTTTAAAGGCTAGTGTGGGATTTGTCTTTTGTAAAAAAAATGCTGAAATAACTTATTGTACCTAACACCTTTTTACCATCTAGCAAAAAATATTTGACTAAACTTAGACTCGACTATATTATTATTATTATCTATAGATAAACTGCGTGCAGTATTTTTGTATTACTTAATAAAATAAACACAAACACTTTGAATAATAATTTAATGTTTTGTGATTGTATTTCTATATTTTATTGTCAGTTTTGTATTTTTTAATGTTGACAAATAGCAATAATGTGTAAAATGATTTTATAAAGAAAAACGTGTTACTTATTATGTTGTCTGTTATATTATACCCATATATTATTAATTATTAAATAGTTATTTAGGTGTGTTATAATTGCAGTTATAATAAGATTGTGAGATAAGGAATGTTATTTTAATTCAATTTAATATTTATGATTAAGTATAGATATAGTTTAACTTTAAAAAATGAAGTTTGTATGTACGCCAATATTAGCAATACAGGGAAAGACTATTTATTTTTGTCAGATGCTTTGTACCTGTGATTAACTAATAAAGCTTATTTGTATTTATTTACTTTCATAAAAACAGGTGGAGTCTGTTGCATACTTATACGTTGACCAGTAACTACTACAGTTTAAACTAAATTAATACCAAAAGAATAATTGATACTTTAGATTAATAGCTTACTAATACAATTTATATTTAATTAAATTGCGTTTCAATTACAAAAAAACACAAAAATATAACAATCAAGTAAACTTATAATTGATTTAATTTAATAAGACCTAAGTATAATTGATATTACACATACGATTCATGGTTAATTTTATTAACATTTAAAAGGAATAACTTATTAATAGCACTTAATAATAAAATAGTTATAGATTATTTAAAAACTCATTTATTTTATGATTACTACTGGTAACGCCATCTCGTAAACAAAAGAAACGAAATTTAAATTCATTCAACATTAAACCAAATCCATTTTTCATGACCCCTGATTTGTATTGGACTGTTTTAATAAAGAGACCTAGCGATATCTCGAGTAATACTTATCCGATTTTGATGAAACATACCTCAGTTTAAGCCTAATAAGAAAGGCTATACAATACAATGTATTGGTCTTAAGATTATATTTTAATTATATTTAATTTTAATGAAATTTTCTTTCATCTATATCTTGTGTGTTTATAAACCGATTTCTATAATTTTTTTTTATGAGTAAGATATTAAAGTGTACTTTTGAAATATGGGAGTTTGAAAAAGATATGTCTATGCAAATTACAATATATTTATGTATTTAATACACTTTGAAGAAAACCCTAACGATTAAACACGTTATTGTGGCTAATATATAAAAGATAGATATATACTATTCAGGACTTTTTTGTACATCCTTTGAAGACCATTATTTTTGTAATACATATTTTTGGCGTATGATCAACGTATGCGATGATAAGAGCTCGAACGCGCGTTTTTTCAACCGACTTGCTTCAAACTTTTCGTCACTGCTCAGCTCATATGTGTCTTAGCGTTATGTTATATAGCCTATAACCTGCCCAGGAGTATGGACTACAATCGTACTAAGTTTGGTTAAAATGCCTTCAGTAGTTTTTGACCCATGCGTGCACATACAGACAGACAGACAGACAAAAAATTTATTGATTGCATTTTTGGCATTAGTATCGGTCACCATTCATCCTCCAATATTAATTTTTAACATATATTCAATGTACAGAATTGATCTCTCTACAGTTTTATTATAAGTATAGATGGGAAAGTGTGTCTGTTTGTCTTTCTTTCACGGCAAAACGAAGCGACGAATTGACGTGATTTTTTAAGTGGAGATAGTTGAAAGGATGGAGACTACAAGTAACATAGGCTACTTGTTTTTTTTTCCGTGTGCAAGAAATGGGAACAGTACTACAGTTTGAAATTGTTATTTGCTCACATAAACCTTATTTGAAAGGTGGTGAAAGAAGATTTCTATGATAGGAAAGAATTTTCGTGACAGACATTGGCCATAAACTAAAGTGACCGTCATTGTGCTTAGATTTGGCCTATTATAACAGTAGTGGACAGATTATATAGAAAGAGTTTAGCATTTCTTGGCGCCCTCACCTAAAGGAAAACAGCTAATCTATACAAATAATATTATAAAGAGGTAAAGTTTGTGTGTTTGTGACGTTGTAGGTGGTAATCTCTTGATCTACTGAACTGATTTTAAACCATATTTCTGTGTTGAATAGTAGTTCATTAATCGGGGAGTGTCATAGGCTATCACGCTATGATAAATATGAGTGGAGCAGTAATAAAATATGTTTAAAAAACGGACGCGTTATTTTTGGCCGCCCAACGAAGTGGGCACGGGTCAGTTAGTAATTTTATAAAGAGCCTTCTGAACATTGAATCACCCTAATCTCTCATGATACCCATGAGAAAAATGAATCTACTTACGGCTAACCCATAAAACACATTTACCATAATATAACCAATATATTACAAAACCAGGAAAACAATAAACAAATATATTTGAATTGATATCTGAAACATATCGAGAAAGACTTTTTGGAGCCTTCGCGTAGAGTTTTGACAATTTCTTTATGAAAATATTTATTCATAGACGCAATAAGAACCGATATCCATACTTGTGTTCTGTGATATGAAAGTAGGCTGAGAGAATAGTAATTTTCTTTTATTCTACGATTGTTTATCGTTTTTTTTTTTTTTTTTTTTTTCTTTATTTAAGCCATACACCATAAAGGTTAAGCCGGCTACAAATAAGTAAGCTTATCATAAATTTACATTAGAGAAGGTATTTATAAAGAAACTTATTACATTATTACTGTTTTTACATTTAAAGTTAGAGCTAATACACCTATGAATCACAAAAAACAAATCCTGTCTGTTACACTTCGTACATGTAATGAGATCAGCTCGCGCCTGTTCATTCCGGACACATCCATCAAAACATGATATAAATCTTCTTTAATGTTTGGGCAACTATCACAGTATGGATCACTTCTTTTTCTCATCAAAAATTTAAATCCATTCAATGGAACATGTCCAGCCCGAACTCGCATACATAGAACAAGTACTCTGCGGTTAACTTTGGCATTGCAAAACCACGGAATATGAGGTGGTTCACACACTAGCGTTCTGTACCATATACCTTTTTCTTTTGAAGTCTGGTTGAAATAAGTTTTCCACATACTGTAAATATTTTTACGAAATTGTTCTAAATGGTCATTGTAGTGAGAGGGAACTTTAATTTCCAAACCATCTCTTAAAGCTTGTTTTGCCAGTGTATCAGCCACCTCATTACCGTCAATACCTACATGTGAAGGTAGCCATTGTAGTCTGACTTTAACACCTTTACGTATTAATTCCCAAATACATTTAATAATGGTGAAAGCCTCTTTTCTACCAAAGTAGCCTTTACTGCACTTTAACAAATGTTGCAGTGATGATGCAGAATCAGTAAATATCACTATTCTATTATATGCACAGGACTCAGCGTAAGACAGCGCTTCCAATATAGCGAGTAACTCTAAACCCATAATAGGAATATACTTATTTTCTATATTAAATTTCGCGACAAAAGAGGTACTATGGTCATAAAGGGAACAACCTGAATTACTGTTATCTTTGGATGCGTCTGTATAAATTTGTATAAATCCACAGTATTCATTTGACAACATTGATTCAATAGCATTATTGTATTCACTTTGACAGGTATTATTTTTTGGCGACGTTATGTGCCCAACTGCTGTAGAAATTACATCAGAAAGTGATAGTTCCGTAACGAGGAAAGGCAACTGATACAGTGGTGGAATTTGGAATTGATGTATGTCAAGTTTCTTAATTTCTCTGTATGTATCAATTATCAATATATTACCATTTCTGCGCCAGTATTGACTTTCCTCTAACAACATTTGAGATAAGTAATCAACTTGTTTTAACAGGTAATCATTAGCTCTAGACCAGACTTTTAATACGAATTTATAGCATAGATATTGTCTTCTAAAGATGAGTGGTACAATGTTTAATTCCGACTGCATGACATGGATAGGAGTACTTCTTATGAAACCACCGCATATACGTAATCCTTGGTTCTGAATGAGTTCTACTTTTCTTAGTAGCCCTATACTCGCAGATCCATAGAGGAAGCTTCCATAGTCAACTCTACTTTGGATTAGAGCGCAATACAACCGTCTTAAATTAGTTGGATGAATACCAGAGTTACTTAAAAATCTAAATATATTAATATATGGTACACATTTGTCAGTTAATTCATTAATATGCTTGGACCAGTTAAAGCGGCTATCTATCCACATGCCTAAAAATTTTATGCATTTAACAGTTTCCAATGTTACATTATTTATTTGGATACTAATGTTCGGAATTTTATATTTACGAGTTATTAAACATATTTTTGTTTTATGATAAGACAGATCTAACCCTATTAGATTCAATGACTTAGAAAATTTATTGAGTGATATTTGCATAACCTTTATACAGTTATTTATATCTTTATCTATACAATAGAATGCATAGTCATCGGCATATTGTGAAATTTTAACCAAAGATAAGCTATTTGAAACATTTATTGTAATTATATTAAATAAAATCGGAGACATAGGATCACCCTGACATAAGCCCTGTCTGCATAATCTTGTCAAACACTCACCCGTCTGAAGGTAGAAAAATAGCTTCCTTTCTCTAAGAAATTCATAAATATATACACACAAAAATGAGTCAAAGCCAAAGCTCTGCAGGCATTGAAACAGACATTCAATAGAAATGTTATTATAGGCATCCGTTATGTCACAGAAACTACACAACATGTAATCTTTATTAGTGAGAGCTGTTTCAGCATCAATCACAAAGCGAGATAAGTTATCAATACATGAAAATCCACGGCGGAAACCCAAAGTGTGTTCGTTAAATAAGTTATTCCGTTCAAAAAAATATTCTAGTCGTTTTGTTACCATAAGATTAAAGATTTTGCAGATACAATTAAGTAGAGATATTGGGCGAAATTTACACACGTTATTATTTTGTTTCGGTATTGCTATGACTTTTATGTTACGCCACTGTTGAGGTATTACTCCAGAAATATATATAAGATTGAAAATATGTAACAATATTTTTTTTGCATTTAGTGGTAGATTATAAATCATTGAGTATACTATAGTATCTAAGCCCGCAGATGTATCTTTTTTCTTAAGTATAGCATTTAGTTCAGATAGGCTGAATTGATGTGCCCGTATGTGATCTGTTGTAGTAATACTACGAATCTCATGGCTGACAGAGTCTGGAGACAGGTTACGGAGAAAGTGTTCAGCATGTTCGTCCTGTAAAAATTCTACTTTCCTAGAACTTGCATAGCCTTTGACCCATTTCATTTTATTCCATAAGACTGCAGATGGTGAGTTAGAATCAATAGTATTACAGAAGTGTTGCCATGCCTGTCTTTTAGCTGTTCTAATCATACGTCGGGCTTCAATAATTTTGTTGTGTAAAATTTCAAAATTTTCACTTGAACGATATTTGCGAAAGTTTTTAAGGGCCAACCTTCTTTCCGCTACTATTCTCGATAAGTCTTGGTTCCACCAACTTTTTGGTTTAAATTTAGAATGAGGAAGCCGAGAGGGTTTTATATAGGGTATAACTTTATCGGCTACTTTATTAATGATTTTAAGTAATCTATCGTAACAGTCTTGCAAGTTTTCATTTAGTATAAAGTTTTCGCACTCTGAATTAACCTCCCGTTTATACAAGGCCCAATCAGCGTTTTTAATATTCCGTTTTTTATTTGTGTGTGAGTATTTACATCTGTCCTCAGTTTTAATCAAAATCAAACGGTGATCGCTTCCCAGACACTCGTTTGATACCGACCAGTCAAGAGATAAAGCTATATCACTACTAGCAAAGGTGATATCTGGCGCAGAAAAAATTGAAACCCCATTAAGCATCGCTAAACGAGTAGGTTCACCGTTATTCAAATAAAAGAAATTATTATCAACGCTTATCTCCGCTAACAACCTGCCTCGAGTATCTGTTTTATACGACCATGCCGTGTTGTGTGCATTAAAATCACCTGTTATTAAAGTATTCCGACCATAATAGGTAAATAATGCGTCATAATCAGTTCTACTTATATTAATATTTTGCGGTGAATAGATACCTATTATATATTTGATTTTACTAAAATTTAATAATTCTATACATATGTGTTCTAATCTACAGTTTGGAATAATAGTAGCTACTAGTTTTGCTTTAATTGAATTATGTAAAAATATGGCAACACCTCCATGGTCGTCTTCCCTATCTTCTCTAAAACAATAAAAGCCCGACATACATACTTTTTTCTCAGGTGACAACCATGTCTCCGAACAAATACATACATGAATGTTTTCCCTGTTTAAATATGCCTCTAAATCACACAACTTTGGTATAAGACTTCTGCAATTCCATTGTAAAATTTTAAGATTAAATAAATTCATTTTGAAATTTGTAATTTTAACTTATTAATTATTCTAGTTAATCTATTTTTAACACTACGACATACTATATTAGGAATTAGATCTTTAAACATGTCTATGAGATCAACTGTTTGGTCGGTGTAGGTATAAGTAATATCTACAATGTTTTTTATACCATAGGTATCCTCCAGATATTCTTTAACCTGACTTGCGGTAAGTGGATACGATTTAGGAGAAAGCGCTATGTAGTTCTCAATTTCTGTCCAGTCCATTGAATCCAGGTCATTTCTCTGTAGCCTCTTTCTCTTCTTACCGGTAGTTTTCTCCGACTCCTCTACACAATTTTGAGATAATGTGTCACTATCTTCGTCGCTGTACATATCTCCGGTGGGCAGTTTCAGTGGTTCTGGTTCTGAAGTATCTTCTGATGCAGAAGGGTCCGTAGGTGGATGAGGACGTTTAAATGGTATAACTTCATTATTGTTCTGTTTTTCGTCTTCTACATTTAATGACAGATCTACTGATAAGTTACTTTCGGTACATTTGGAAGCTATGTGGCCTTCTTTTTTGCACAGGAAGCATGTCATAGTATCTGAAGACAGGTATATCCAGTACGTTGTTTCATCATATTCAATACACATTTTATCAGGCAAACGGCAAAAATCTTCGTATGTGACATATACTTGACGACGGAAACTTAAAACATGACTGTAGCCTATATCATTTAGCCCAGCTCTTAAAAACGAAATCGAGGACATCGGCTTAATTCCAATTTCTTGCATTTTTTTTTCTATTTCAATATGTGGAATAATAGGACATACGTTTGACAAAATGATTCTTTTATTTTTACTGATTAATAGACGAATTTCAAGTTTGTGGTCCTGTATGGTAACGTATTTTTTATTTTCGACAATGTCATCGGCTATAGCTTTTGATGCTAGGTTTATACAAATACGATTATTGGATATACGTGATAGAAATCGTATGTGTGCTGGATCCGTAATCTTACCTAGGGCTAATGCATAGTCTTTTATCTGTAAATTTTCCATAGCCTCGATAACAATGGCCTGATCCTTTTTGGGAAACGTGGTCTTTTGGGCAACAGTAGCATAACTAGGGGTAGCAGGGGACGGTTGAGAACTCATTGTAGGATTTGTTCCTGTAGTCAGAAACAATGAAACTAAATAACTTTAATTAAAACCTTCACTTATTTATCGAACCTAACATTTTAGGTACAAAACCTGTTAACGAGTTTAACACGTGATAATTAGCAAACAACAACAACGCGGTGCGACGAATCGTGCGCACGTGAGGTCCGTATGACAGCTAACCGGTCACTCATTGTTTATCGTTCTGATTGTAAGATTTGGTAGTTCCCACTGTTGGGACGAGTCTCCTTGAGCGAAGTAAAGGAACTCGTCAAGATATATACATATTATGATTCTAAAGTTTTTTAGTATTCATAATACCAGTGTATTATGATTACTAAAAACTATTTAGTCTTTATTTCATAAACCTGGCTCCTAATATTTAGGAAGTTATTAAGTTTTTTGTAAGCGACTCGTTTTCATTGCGGCCCAGTGTACAAACACAGAAACGTATTTAACAATATCAAACGTAATAAACTCCAGGTTTTATTATAGCCAATTATCAAAAGAAGCTGTATAAAGGTAATTGATTTCAATAAATAGTTTTCTTTATAAAAGGTAGAATAAAGGGTAAAGTTATGACGCAGAACATTGTATTTGAACTTGACTTGTATTTGAGGAATTTTAAAGAAGCTCTTGACGTGGCAAAGGAGTGAAATTCATTTTAAGACTATACCTTTTTTATACAAGTTTCGTACCTACTCATCATCAATCATTTTTGCGAAAACCATTTCTACGACGCCAAATCATCGAAGAGGCATTTCATTGAAAAGCTTAATGTACCAAAAATGTCTTTCGATGATGAGTATTAAACCGGGTTTCATACTCATCATTACCATTTCATCGAAAGACATTTTTGCGAAAGCCATTTCTACGACGGCGACGCCGCCCGCGCCGACGCACGATCGAAAAGCCATTTAACCGAATGCATGCAAATGTTTCTCTGCAGAGCACTCTTTCGTTCCTATGATGAAAGGTAGTTGCAAAACGCTACCAGACACTGTTTAATAATAACAGCCCATTAATGTCCCACTGCAGGGACGGACCTCCTCCCGTGACGGGGGGTATTTGGCCTACTAATACCACGCTGGCCAGACGGATTGGTACAGGTTTTAATTTCAAGTATTCCTTCTTTTTATTTCGTTAAGATGATAGTCCCTTAGTCGGTTTTTACGACACCCATGGGATGAGATGGGGTGGTGACATAATGTATTCTTACTCCGTCACCACACGGAGAAACACTGTTTATTGTTTGAAAACTGCCGCAATCAATATTACTCAAACATCTATAAGTAAAAAGTTTATTTTACACCTTGACAAAAGTAAATAATTCTAACGAATACCCAAAGAAAAACCTGTTAAAAGAAAAGTTCGATTAAATGTATTTCTTTTTACTTTTTTAACTACTTAAACACCAAAGTAAAGTAAAAGTTAAAATGTATAACTGGTCTATTACAGAACTGTGTAATAGGAACTCAGTAATGACCTACACGGTTCAAGAAATAAATTACCAGGTAAAATGAGCATTACCGTAATATTTCTTTAGGATGAATGGCGGCGTAATAATATTTATAATATTCAATATTTCACTTGTAACCACTTTAACATCCTTTAAATGTTTATTTCGTTTTCATTTTCAACAACCATTTTGTAAAAGCATTTTAAGCTTATATAATTCTCTAGCAAAACGCATACAATTATTAAAGTATTTTTTTTCGTTTGTTGCCTAAATAAGCTTACACTTCCCTTTCCATTTACGTCAAATAAGTGACAGTATTTATTTACTCTATTATTATACCAATCATAATAAGACGCTTTTCGGGAGAATTTGACTGGACACCATGACGAGAGGTTGAGCTGTCTTGGTTGAGGCTGATTTTGTGATGCAAAAGAGATGCAGTTTCGTTTGCAAGGTCGTCGTCAGTAAATTAATATGAATAAATATGCATGAGCATCGTGGTCCGGCTGTTCCTGTCTCCACGCGTTCCCGTCAACTTTCATGGACGACAATGAAAAGAGAAGCATCCACTTTTTAATGTTATTTTTATATTTCTGTATATTTCCTATTTACTAAATGAATTTTTCCCTCACTTCACACTGGCAAATATGTAACTATGTTCATGAGCCATAAATAAATATTAATTTAATTTAAGACGCTTTTCGTAAATGTTTCGGTGCTTTCAAAGACGCTTCTTTGAGTGAAGAAACTTTATACCATTCAGTAATGCCAGCGGGGTCTAGTAGCCTAAAGCCCGATTTACACATCAACAAGTACAGTAGCGAGTTAAGTAGTAAGTTGTTGATTAAGTTGATTTCAATAGATCTCCATCCTATTTTTTGGCGAGTTAAGTACGAAGTAGCTCCCTCTCTCGCGTCTAAATAAGTAAATCGGGCTTAAGTTCCTTGCAGGGACCTAATAGTGATATAATAATATTATATAAAAGATCTATACAATATTTATAGCAACTTTTGTAGTAGATACATCACTTTATACATTTACCATAAAAGCGCAAGTCACCTGTGGACAATTTAGCCATTGACCTAATTTGTGAAGGGTTGTGATTAGCCGGATTCACACCAAACGATCCAGCGCGATCCGATCACGCGCGGCAGGGGCAAGAACGCGCTCCACAGGAGCGCTTGGTGTGGACTTGCCTCGCGCGATCCAAACTGCGCGGCAGGAGATCGCTCGCTCTTTGCCGTGAGCGATCCGTCGTCGATGGATCGCGGATCGCGGGATCGCCGATCTAAAATGGATCGTTTGGTGTGGATCCGGCTATTGACGTTTGGTTGCGGCTTGAGTGTGCTCTGGTATTACTAATGTTCATGAATTACTGCCTGGTGGCCTTACATCCAGAAATAAAAAGATACAGTGCTGCAACGATCTAAAATAGTATTTTGTTCTTTATACTGTTTGCCTGGTATCATTGTGGTTTTCATCAAACCTATTCGGAAATTTTAGAAAATCTATTCAGAATATACCATAGAATTCAAACCTAAATTCAGCTAAGGCACACCAAATATTAAATTTGAATACCCCATTCAAACTATTAGGTATAACAGATTCATTGTTTATATTACAAACGCTTATTACTATGATCTAACCCTAGCATTATATCTCAAACTGAATTGTTGATGAATGTGTATAGTAGTGTAAAAGCCTTGCCATAAAACCTACTATAATATTCATAGGTTAACTTACCTCGTCTGTTCGGTAATAATAATATACTGTTTGTAATGTATTGTGTGTATTCTATTTGTAATAGTTTGTGGGTGTTTGGGCGCGTCCAAATATAGGGCGTATGCCGCGCGCAAACGCTTTTGACTACTGTCTTTTGGAAGATGATATATTCGTTTTATCCAGCATTTCGTAAATTTTCTTTACTACTATTTACTTTACAATTTTTACTTGTTTTATCTTTTAGATAAAAAAATATTTAGACAATTTTCTCCTAAACTCTTAAAGCTAAATAAATATACCTACATTTTGAAAGTTATACGGCCTAAAGCTTTCGGAAACACATATGTTATAGCTTTTAATAAGCTGTAAAGTGTCTGTGGTTTAAAGGGTACCACTTCTCGACTAAGGCTTTATTTTCTCTCTAATACCTATACCCACCGTAGTACTGTCACGAAAGGAGCTCGCAGGTATAAACAGTCTAACATGTGTGACGATAAAATTATGGCGACCGTTATCTTAATTCCTGGACTGCACTATCTATTATACTATTAGCGTTTTCCATTAGATTCTTTAAAGTTATATCGCCGTTTCCTATCTGAAAAGTTTATCAACGACCTAAGAGGTAACTCGCGTTTTACAAGTCAAATTATTAAAGCAATTCAAAAAGAATGTTATCTTGTGCCCATATTGAAAACAACTGAGCTCAACACGTCTACAATAACTAACACGACTCTGTTCACGTAATGTAATAACAACTGACTTTACGACAGTCACCCTACGACAATAGTCAAACCAGCACCTTATTATCAATAAGTTCCGTTTTCTATGGCACATATTTTATACTTGCCCTTAACCTTGTTTACCAAAGTGCGCACGCTTGACTTAAATGACCTAAGTTACTTCTGATTGCGAGCTCTGTAAACAACATTCTTAATGGTGGTCCTAGGTGATGTAACAAAGGTAAATAGGTGCACAGTAAAATTTGATTCCAGAAGGAAAAGTAAAAAATATTATAAGTTAAATAAATTGGTTAAACAACTCAAATCTGCTCTTAACAAGTCCCATAAAGTAAAGGAACTGCAGGCTACTAATGTTGACCTTAGTAGGCAAATTAATATGTCAATGCTGGACTTAGAAAAGTGCCATAGCAAATTAATAAGTAACCAGATTCAATATGATTTACAGGTTAGTGAACTAAACACAAAACTAAACAGTTCACAAGCAGAGCTACATAGGATTACATTAGAAAATCAACAAATAACTAATGATTATATTTCCAAATATGATGAAATAGCAAGAATTGGCAAAGAAAATTTAGAGAAAGTCAATTCTCTTATTAGTAATAATCACAGTATGCAATGTACCAGCAATGGTGGTTCTGAACACTCACCTAATATACAAACAGGGTGTTCTAAAACTACTAAAATGTTAACAAAGTCTTCAAAATTATGTAAAAGTAAAAATACATTTATTGTCTCGGACAAACTGGGTGTTGGTTTGGGTAGTTTAATTAAGACTTACATAGATTGCCCTGTTGTTAATGTTTGTTCACCTGGAGCTAGTTTAAGTATTATAATGAATAATCTGAAAAAGTTACAACTTAACGAAGAGTCTACAGTTGTCATATTACTTGGAAATGGCCTTTCTATTACCAAGAAGGATGTAATTATATTAGTAGAACTGGTATTACAAATCCAGGCATCAGTAGGTTGCAAATTTATTATGTGTGCATTCCCATATTCTTATACACTTACTCAAGAACAAAATAGGCATATAGGTAAATTAAATTTACTATTATATAATAGTACACGTCACTACTGTGACATTTTATTTTTTGACTCTAATATTTTTATTAGGAACAGTTTTTACTTAACAAAAGATACCATGTATCTTTCTTTTTATTATAGAAAACAACTTGCTAATTTATTAGCATTTAATATAGGTATAGGTACAAGTACTAATAGAGTACTCATTAGTTTGGTAGGAGATAGT
Organism: Schrankia costaestrigalis; assembly: GCA_905475405.1. NCBI lineage: Eukaryota > Metazoa > Arthropoda > Insecta > Lepidoptera > Erebidae > Schrankia > Schrankia costaestrigalis. The sequence goes on along the minus strand of FR997843.1, from coordinate 6,187,066 downwards.
AGGTCCACTACTAATACATTTATTAAACCATCTAATAGTTTAAACTATTAGATAAGACAAAGGGTAGCCTTAATCTTTGTTTAGTTCATCAAAACATACAAGGTCTATCTGGCAAAGAACTAGAAATAGAACTGTTTTTAAACAAACATAATGTACAAATCTTTTGTGTTACCGAGCATTGGTTACAGTCACATGAATTATTATTTAATAATGCACACTTTACATTGGCAAGTGCGTTTGTAAGAAAGAAGGCTATACGCGGTGGCTCTCTAATATTTATAAGTAATAAAGTTGAATTTAAAGAAAGAAAAGACATAGCAAATCTTTCTATCGAGCGCACAGTCGAAATCTCTTGTGTGGAGCTTGAGCAACATGTCGTAGCTTGTGTGTACCGACCACCGCAGAGTGATTATAGTCTATTCGAGGGTGTTATGGAGAAATTGTTAGAAAGACTGTGCTCAGGAAATAAATTTATTATAGTATGCGGGGACTTTAATGTAAATCTACTTGAAAAATCTTCAACTATAGTAGGAATTTTAATTCGATTCCTGATTTGACATTAGCTACTGTCATTTTGTGAAATAATGATACCACATATAATAGTGTAGTGATGAACACAAAAATCGATAAACAATAAGTGTGTGTGCCAGCAGTTTGCCAATTAAAGACTAAATTATTGATTTTTATTTAAATAAATACATAATTATTCATAATAATAATTTATTAATTAGTAATCGCTGCTCTATTTTATAAAAAGTTAAAATTTATGTTTTTATATTAAAAACAAAACTTATTGAGCCTAGATAGATTTTAGTATTGGCAGCCTGTGTGCGCTCGTGCAGCTATCGTCATTTTGTTTATAGTGTCATTCGGCTTCATTCTCCCAGCCTGACTGCACGAATACCTATCTTATTTCATTGCGAATCGATATTAGTTTTTTTGTCAACTATTTGTTTTGGTTTTCCATCAAAATGGATCCTCAGCCAAGTACATCACAAAAAGACGTGGATGTTTTCTTGTCCCCAAGAAAAAAACGTCCACGAAAAGCTTTCACTGTTACTGAAAAAGTAATGATCCGCAACGCCTACAAATACGTGAAAAATGAAATTTCTTCGCAATTGGAGGCCTTTCAAGTTGTGGAAGAAAATGAATGTATGAGCAAAGTTGCTGACATATTGGGAATAACCTCACGCTCTGTTTGTAACGTTTTGAAGGAAGTAAATAAAGGTGCGCCGCCAACTCCTCCTAAAAAATCTGGACCAAAGCGAAGTTTTAAAGATAAAATTGATGAATTTACATTCTCTGCAATACGAAGAATTGTTCATCAGTTCTTTTACCGAAATGAACCTCCAACCATTTCAAAGGTTAGTCAATCAGTCACACTGTATTATTTTAAACCTAAGTACATCTTTTATATATATACCTAAGTAATGATTCCAAGCTATTATAAAATTTACTATTTTAGATTTTACAAGTGATGAACGATGATCCAGAAATACCCAATATTTCCAAAGACACCCTCAGAAAAATTTTGAAACATCTTAATTTTAAATTTGTTTCACGGTCACGCAAGAGCACACTTATTGATCGAAATGATATAATAACTTGGCGACAGCGTTACTTGCGATCTATATGTCAGTTTCGACGAGAAGGGAGACATATATATTATCAAGATGAAACTTGGGTTAACGCAGGTACGGCTAACATTTATACACAAAATGAATTTATATACATTTTACATTTTAATAGTAATATTGAATGTTAATGTACTATATTTACTTTAAGGTCATACTGTAAAAAAAACTTGGGTGGACATGAAAGTCACATCATCTCGACAAGCGTTTTTGGAGGGACTGACCACTGGATTAAAAAATCCATCTGGAAAAGGCAAACGTCTCATAATTAGCCATATAGGTAGTGAAGAAGGCTTCCTAGAAGAGGGGCTCATGATTTTTGAAGCAAAGAAAAATTGTGAAGATTACCATGATGAGATGAATGCAGTTTGTTTTGAGGAGTGGTTCGCTGGAGTCTTACCAAAATTAAGACCAAACTCAATTGTGGTGATGGATAATGCACCTTACCACTCCCGAAAATTGGAAACGGCACCAAAAATGAGCTGGAAAAAAGCTGAAATTCAAGATTGGCTTTTAAATAAAAATATTTATTACGAACCAGATATGGTTAAAGCTACGCTTTTAGAACTGATTCCACATAACGAGTCTTTTAATAAGTACGCTGTAGATGAAATTGCAGCACAACATGGGATCACTGTTTTAAGACTTCCCCCTTACCATTGCGAGCTAAACCCTATCGAATTGATATGGGCGCAGGTAAAGGGGCATGTAGCTCAAAATAATAAAAACTTCAAATTGACAGACGTGAGAACTTTATTTCAGGAAGGCATTCAAAAAATTACGGCTACCGAATGGTCTAAATGCGTATCCCATATTGTCAAAGAAGAGCAAAAAATGTGTAGGCTAGATACTTTAATTGACAATATCACAGACACATTTATAATAAATGTTACAGAAAGTGACAGCGATAGCGAAAGCGATGACGGCGACAATTTATAAAAATATTTACAATATTTTTTTTATGTACAGTTAAGGTAATTATTGGTTCGTCACCTTAAGGCCTATTTTCGTGTGCTTATGCAGTATGTACTACGTATATGTATACTGATTTGATAAAGCAGAGTATCACAGTCTGCTTTACCGATTGAGTAGTACATTATTATTAAATATTGCAGTCAATAAAAAAGTCAATGGTCGGCTGTCACTAGTGGGGATGACAATACAATATCGGTTACCTAGGATACAAAATTAGTCCTTCGTGAATGCTCGTGAATCGGAAATAATATTTAATACTATTTATTTCATATTTAATTTTTATATTCTGTGGTTATAGGCATAATAAATTATTATTTCAACAATATTTATGTGACTCATAAAATGGCTGTAATTTCGTAAGTATAAGAGCACTATTTTTTTCCTTTTCGCACTATTTATAACTATTTCAGAACCATTTTTTGGCATTCATGAAATATCAAGATTTTATTGTGAGTATGCTGGGCTAAGACACCATGATCACAGTTTTTATTCATTTCACACACAATTACCTATAAAAGAAAAGTCTCAGATCGTTAATTAATCGTCAAAACTAAAAATACCACTAATTTTAAACGAGAAGAATCGATCCGGAAATATTTCATTTCCATATCGAATAATTTCGCAACGTCACTATTTAATACTTGTCATAACGTTGCTACACTGAAATTGTCAAATCTGGAATCGAATTAAAATTCGTAGTATAGTGCTAGATTAATTTGTTTGTTTCAGTCTTATAATTTACAGTTTTTATTTAAAGAAGCCACTAGGATTACATCTCATTCTGCTACATGCTTAGATAATGTATTTTGCAACTGTGAATATGTTAATAAGGATATCTTAAGTGATTTAACATCTGACCACTGTGGGCAAAGGGTAGTATTTCCATCTATTACTACTCCCACAGAGAACAAAATCACATGCAGGCCAATTACCATAAACCGCCTGAATCAATTTAGTGATAATGTTGCAATCAAAGTGACTAGAATTAATCTTAATCAGTATAGCCCAGATGATATTTATAAAGATTTATTAGACATTATCAAGCTTGAATATGATAATATTTTTAAAACTAAGACTTTTGTTAGTAACTCTAAAACTAAATTCTGTGATTGGGCAACAACAGGTATATATAAAAGTAGAGCTCGCTTGTATGAATTGTATGGTATGAAACAATATAATACTCAACCAGATTTCATTCAATATGTCAGGAACTACTCGAAAACTTTTAAGAGGGCTTGTGCCATAGCAAAGTCTTCTTATTTGAGTAATAAGATAAATGAATCAAACAACAAAATTAAAAGTACATGGGACATTATTAATGCAGAGACCGGCCGGATGAAAATTCGTGATACTAATTATGTACTAAAAACTCAAGATAAGGTTCTCACCAATAATGCTGACATTGCACATGCTTTTAATAATTTCTTTGTCAATGTTCCTATTCATACAACAACCTCCTTAAATTCCTCTCCAAACCAAGCAGAATTTTTACTAAAAGATAAAGTAATTGAATGTAAGAACCGCTTCAGTTTTAGGTCTATTAACCATAATGATATCATAAAAGCTTTCAAAAGTCTCAATTCCAAGAAATCTGCTGATTTATGGGGTATGTCTGTCAAGCTTCTTCAGGGTATTATATTTAATATATCTCCACATTTATCTATTATATTTAATAAGTGTATTGCCATAGGTGTATTTCCTTATCTAATGAAACACAGTAAGATTATTCCTTTGTTCAAGAATGGATCAAAAAGCGACCCTGGTAACTTTAGACCAATTTCAATACTACCTGTGATTAGTAAAATCTATGAGAAAATTATCTTATGCCAATTGGAGAGTCACTTTCATTTAAATAATATTTTTCATAGGCAGCAATACGGTTTTAGGAAGGGTAGCTCAACGATTGATGCGGGTGTTTCTCTTCTGAAATATATCTATGATGCTTGGGAAAATTCTATGGATGCAATAGGCGTCTTCTGTGATCTTTCTAAAGCTTTTGACTGCGTTGATCATGGGACACTTCTGTGCAAGCTTAGACATTATGGAATTAGGGATGCTTCTCTTGATTTATTATCTTCGTATTTAAGCAATAGGGTTCAGTATGTCGAAGTAAATGGTAGTAGGTCCTCTGGTCTTCCGCCAAGTATGGGCGTGCCTCAAGGATCCATTCTAGGTCCGTTTCTATTTTTAGTTTATGTCAATGACTTGCCGTTTCTTGCTCAGGGTTTGTGCGACATTGTTTTATTTGCAGATGATACTTCACTCGTTTTCAAAGTAAACCGTAAGCAAACTAATTTAGATGAAGTTAACGAATCTCTCGCACAAGTCCTGAACTGGTTTACTGCTAACAATTTGCTTTTAAATGCTGCCAAAACAAAATGCTTAAAATTCTCTATGCCCAATGTTAAAAGCCTTAGTAATAATCTGATTTTAAACGGTGAGGTCCTTCGTTTTGTAGACACTACTGTATTTTTAGGAATAACGTTGGATAGTAAGCTGCAATGGGGTGCTCATATATTAGCTCTAGCAGGAAAACTAAGTTCAGCTGCTTATGCAGTTAAAAAAGTGAGGCAGCTAACGAATATAGAGACAGCAAGATTGGTATACTTTAGTTACTTTCACAGCTTAATGTCCTATGGTGTTCTTTTGTGGGGTAGGGCTGCAGACATCGAATCTATTTTTATTCTTCAGAAGCGTGCAGTTCGAGCTATTTACAATCTTGAATCGAATGTTTCATTGAGAGATCGTTTTAAGGAAATAGGTATTTTAACAGTTGCTTCACAATATATATATGCTAATATAATATATATTAAGCTAAATATTGAACAGTATGATAGAAATGGCGACATTCATAGCATTGGTACGAGGAATAGGCATAAGTTGATAGGTCCACAACATCGCCTACATAAGGTACATAACACTTTTGCGGGACTCGGTATACGTTTATTCAATAAACTGCCTAAGCATGTAATGGATCTACCTTTACTAAACTTTAAAGCATTTGTAAAAAATCAGCTATTATCGAAAGGCTATTATACAATAAACGATTATATTAATGACAAAAACTCATGGGCTTAGATTTCAATTATCGTGATTTCATGTTGCTTGTTCCATGGTGTAGATTGTGGCTTAACCTAGGTAGTTGTGCGGATGTTATGTTACTACCTTATTACTTTCTTTTACAGTTTTATTTGTTATTGTAACGATAGAAATACTTCACTTGCATTTGTAAATGTATTTAATTATATTATCTAAATGGTATTCTATTCCATTCTCAACTACTTAAAGATTAACAAAATCAACTTGACGACACAAATGCTTGTGTGTTAATTTCTGTCGGATATCGCAGTGACGAGATGACTGATGAACGTGCCATGCAATTAAAGCTTTTTTAAATCAATTTATTAACAATGAAATTTTTTTTATCAATTAAACTTTAAATTGCTATGCATGTAAGATTTGCTTGCACACATCATTCTTCACGCTGCTGTTGGTAATTGTAACAAAGTCAAATTATTATTTTTGAAAAGAGTGGCCTGAGTTTCTTGGCCACATTCTTCTCAGAGCTCTACTATAGTCGTCTGTGAAAGTGGTAGTAGTTTGGCAGACATTTTTCTCTATACTATTCTACTACATGTATAACGATTTGCATGTGTTACTTTGTAACCTAAGTGAATAAAGCTATTTGACTTTGACTTTGACTTTGAATGTGATAAAAATACTGTAATTCAACATAAATTTATTACGATCATTAACTTCGTTCGTTTCGCTGACAGAACGCAAGTAGGAACATAATTTTAAAAGGTTTTTTTTTTAATTGTGTACATAATAGGGTGAATGCTCGTATAGTACCGGACACCATACATTAGTTTCATCACAAAATACAACTACGAGTATCGAGCTTCCGGATAAACTAAATATTGTAAAAGGCGACTAAGGAGTTTCAAAACCAGACCTCAGTGGCGTAGTGGTAATAAGTTATCGCTTGTTACAAAAAAGTCTAGGACTTCGTTTCCGCTGAACTCAAACCTTTGTAAACATGAATGTTTGCATTGCTATATAGATATTTATGTTCTTCGTTTCTCAATGTAAAGATAGAACTTAAAATTTCCTGTCAGCACAGCATTTCTATTAAAATGATGATAGATAACTTACAACAACAACTTAACATCCCTTGCTGAGTTTCAATCCAAAAAAGAAAAGAAAAGAAGAAAAGAAACTTTTCCCTCGCGAAAAGAGACTTGTCCCTGTAATATAAACTGCCAAATTTTAAAATCAGAACGATAAACAATCGTAGAATAAAAGAAAAATACTATTCTCTCAGTCTACTTTCATATCACAAAACACAAGTATTGATATTGGTTCTTATTGCGTCTATGAATAAATATTTTCGTAAAGAAATTGTCAAAACTCTACGCGAAGGCTCCAAAAGCCTTTTCACGATATGTTTCAGATATCAATTCAAATAAGTATATTTGTTTATTGTTTTCCTGGTTTTGTAAAATATTGGTTATATTATGGTAAATGTGTTTTATGGGTTAGCCGTAAATAGATTTATATCTCCCACGGGTATCACATGGAGATATTAGGGTTATTCAATGTTCAGAAGGCACTTATTAAATTATTTGATATTTTACTAAAACCCGATTTACACATCGACAATTACAATAGTGAGTTAACTTGCCTTATTGGCGAATTAAGTCACTTTTTGCGTTTGAACGGCAAAAGCGAGTTAAGTAGTAAGTTGCCGATTAACTTGATTTGAATAGACCTCGATCCTATTTTTCAGCGAGTTAAGTACGAAGTAGCCCCCTCTCTCGAGTCTCCAGCAACCCGCCAACTTAACTCACCCGGCCCGGCGCACGCGTTGCCCGCCGTGTTGACGGGCGAGTTTAGTACAGTCACAAGTTCGTACAAAGCGCCTGCATTATAATTGTGTTTTTGTTTCCTAAATTTGAATTAAGTACAAATAAAATGGTCGGAAAATACTACAGTTTCTTTTGTGACAACATGAGTGTTGTTGCTACCACGTTCATTTCTTCTAGCAATACACTTCCGTTCCCATGTGCGTTTGGGTTTATTTATTTCTATTGAAATTTCATTTTCAATTTGTTGTGCAAGTATTGATACATATATATAATAGCACGTAAATTGGTATTCAATTCTTCAAAGTTCATTTTATCGCTTAAAATAACCGTAAACAATCTCTGGCGACGCACGCACGACGCGACTAGTCTTCCTCTCTGATTGGCAACTTAATTATGACTTGCACTCGCCTACGTGTGAACTATACTTACTACTTAACTGTCCATTTTTTAACTCGCTACTGTACTTGTCGATGTGTAAATCGGGCTTAACTAAGGGCGCCATGATGCTCAACCCTTTTTAATGCGCTATGCTAATGTTCTTCTCACTACAGTTGCAATCGCGCAAACTTAGACACTATAAATATTACCTTTGTTGTATGTTTTTGATAATCATAAAAAATCAATATTTTTCCTTCTTTCTTTTTTCAAAAAAGGTTCAAAATGAAGAACTTTTTAAAATAAAGAAAAAATCACTAACACACAAAACTAATTATTGAAATCAATTAGGTTACCTTTATACAGCTTCTGTCGATAATTGTCTGGAATAAAACCTAGAGTTTATTACGTTTGATATTGTTAAAAAATTGTTTTGATCTCACTCCAATAATGTTCTTACAGAAACGTACCTACACTTACTCGCATCAGTAAGTTAGTGTAGGTATTGTTTTATTTTTAACCGACTACAAAAAGAGTCATTTCACAATTCGGTTGTTCTTAAGTACCTACGTTAATAACGCACTAATTGCAGTCAGTTTGTCAATAAATTGTATAGTAGTAGGTACGTATTTCTTATGTAGTGATGAAGTTAGTATATTACGCACTTAAAATACAACTGTATCTCCTGTAACCTAAAATCAACATTGTGGCTTTGCAAAAGGGAAATAAAAATACACATATTGAAGTCTACAAAGAAACCATTCAGAAAAAATGTTGTAGTTAAATTGAGCAGAAATACACACGTGAAAAGGCACTACGTATTTATACATTTACGTAGGCCTGTATGAGCTATAAATAATATTGATTCCAATAATATTATGTATCGCATATACGCCTCAATGCTTTGCAATATAGACGGAAAATGCAGATATCTTATAAATATTACTTTGCTACCATATTTGGTATTAATATTCTTTACACATTTATTATAGAACGACCGTAATCTAGACTGCAGAGAATTCAATAGAAATCTAATTTTTGTGTTTGGTACTTATAAAAAAATATTATACAGGCAATTGTTATACAAACGGTTTGATTTGGTTATCTATATCTATATATATATATATATATATATATATATATATATATATATTATATAAAACTCAAAGGTGACTGACATAGTGATCTATCAACGCACAGCCCAAACCACTAAAGGGATCTGGTTGAAATTTGGCATGCAGGTAGATATTATGACGTAGGCATCCGCTAAGAAAGGATTTTGATAAATTCTACCCCCAAGGGGATAAAACAGGGGATGAAAGTTTGTATGAAACTTTGTCAATTTTAAACCGATCGGGTTGAGGTTTTGCTTGCAATTAGTTACTATGACGTAGGCATCCCCTTAGAAAGGACGTTATTAAATTCAACCCCTATAGGGATAAAATAGGGAACGAAAGTTTGTTTAAAATTTTGTCAAATTCAAACCGATCAGGCTGAGGCTTTGCATGCATAGAGTTACTATGACGTAGGCATCTGCTAAGAAAGGATTTCGATATATTCTATCCCCAAGGAGATAAAATAAGGGATGAAAGTTTGTATTAAACTTTGTCAATTTTAAACCGATCGGGTTGAGGCTTTGCATGCAAATAGTTACTATGACGTAGGCATCTCCTTAGAAAGAAAGAAAGAAAGAAAGAAAATACATTTATTCCTGCAATAATGTTACAGACAAAAAATTACAAAAAACAAGACAAAAAATAAAAATACAAAACAAAAATTATGCAAAAGCCACATCTGTGCAGGAATCGGACCCCACTCAGCATAATGCTGCGGCAACCAAGCAATAATGCTCAGTCGTTTACAGCGCTGATTTTCAGTGAGGCCCATTTTATGAGTTCACCCTTGAAATAACTAATTTATTAAATTCAACCTCTATAGTTATAAAATAGGGAACGAAAGTTTGTTTAAAATTTTGTCAAATTCAAACCGATCAGGCTGAGGCTTTGCATATATAGAGTTACTATGACGTAGGCATCTGCTAAGAAAGGATTTCAATATATTCTACCCCCAAGGAGATAAAATAGGGGATGAAAGTTTGTATGAAACTTTGTCAGTTTTAAACCGATCGGGCTGAGACTTTGCATGCAGATAGCTACTATGAAGTAGGCATCTCCTTAAAAATATTTTGATAAATTCTACCCCTAAAAGAGTAAAATAGGATTAAAGTTTGTATAAATCTTCTTACATTTTCGAATGATTGAACTGAAATTAAAGATTCGAGCTACTATGATGAAGACGTCTGCTAATATAGAATTGTGATCAATTCAGCCCCTATTGGGAAGTCACGTCTCAGCTGCCCAAAAATTGTATGACGTTACGACGACGTTGTCAAAAAAATATCCCGCCAAAATTCTATGACGTCACGTCTCATCGGTCAAAAATTCTGTGACGTTACGACTCAACTGTCAAAATAATATCGCGAGACGATGTAGCTGTAAAAAAAGAATTCCCGCCTAAATTCTATGACGTTACAAATCAGCTGTCCAAAAAAAATTTTTCTCCAAAATATTACGTCACGACTCAGCTGTCACAATTCTAGAATTCACGACGTAGCTGTGGAAAAATCCCGCCATAATTGTATGACGGCACAACGTAGCTGTAAAAAAAACTTCCCGCCAAAGCTTTATGATGTCACGACGCGTCGTACGTAGCTGTAAAAACAAAAATTTCCCGCTATAACTTTTTTGACGTCACGACGTAGCTGTAATAAAAATCTTGCCAAAACTTTATGACGTCACGACGTAGCTGTAAAAAAAAATCCCGCCCCATTTTATGACGTCCCGGCGTAAATAGCTGTCAAAAAAGTTCCCTCCTAAATTCTATGACGTCACGTCTTATCTGTCAGAATTTCTATGACGTCACGACTCAACTGTCAAAAATTCTATGACGTCACGACTCAACTGTCAAAAATTCTATGACGTCACGAATCATCTTTTCAAAATTCTGTGACTTTACGACTTAGCTACTCCACGCATTCCTTAAAAAAATGGTTTTGACATACAGGCAGACAGACGGATAACAAAGTGATCTCATAAGGGTTCCGGTTTTTATTAAACATAATTTATAATAATACTTTTTAACGCGAGCGAAGCCGCGGGCAAAAGCTAGTAATCTATATTATAATAGACCATAATCAAATCAAACTTCTTCACAGTGTTTACGCATACAAATATTTAAAATGTGTACAGTTTGATTTCCGAATTTTTCTATCATTTGTGAAATTAAGAAAAAAAACAGCCTTTAGCTCTGCTTAGCTCCGGACTACAGGACTTAGTGTCAATTTGTGAAAAATATAATATCGGTAAATTTAAAAATTATCGATGAATCTAGGCTTGTTTGAATTCATAACAGCCCATTAATATCCCACTGCATGGACGGGCCTCCTTCCGTGACGGAGGGATACTTGGCCTACTCATACCACGCTGGCCAGACGGATTGGTATAGGGTTTAAATTTAAGTTTTCCTTCTTTGACAATGGAAAAAAAATAGAATTTTTTCAATCGTCTTTCCTCTTTTCCGCTAGACAATGTAACTGAAAGACACTGAATTGGGGGTTGAGCACCGAAAAACGTAGAGTAGACCAACCCGACCCCCCACACGATGGGCTGAATAAAGCTGTCTTACAAGTCGGCTTTTGACCAATTAGATTAAGATGAAGATAGTGATATCCGTGTGGTGACGGAGTAAGAATACAATACGTCACTACCCCATCTCATCCTATGGGTGTTGTAAAAACCGACTAAGGAACTATCTTTCAATGTTATCTGTACGAAATAAAAAGAAGGAAAACTTGAAATTGGTGGTATTTGTAGGTCAAGTATCAGGCCAGTCCCTGTAGTGGGACATTAATGGGCTGTTATGATGAAGGTAGCATTAATGTCTCACTGCAGCAACCGACCTCTTTCAGAACCTTAGTTCAGTGCTTTGTTAGTACAAAGAAGCATTTGGACTTGTCATCGAAACAGACGTGCGTCGCCAATTGACTTTTCGTCTTTCGGCGGCTCATCACAGGCATATGATAAAAAACGAATTACCTACTTGACTCCAAACCAACGACTTAAGTGCCACCGCTACATTGTAGAGAAATACAAGTACGAACAAAGCGGTTCAGCACTTCGTACATGTGCAAAACCATCAAACAATGGAACTCTTTGCCAGCCCACATGTTTCCTTTAAACTACAATCCTGGTTCTTTCAAGCGAGTCGTGAAATAGCATCTTCTTAAGCCGCCATAGTGAAGATATTCATGGCTCTACTAATATTGTAGCTGGCATGATGCTCGTCATTCTTGGAGTCTATTGGATGCCTTACATCAGGCAACATAGAGTCATTCTGGTAGGCCAATTTAAAAGAAAAACCCTTTACCAACCCTCCTGGACAGGCACCTACTGAGCCCTAAAAAGTACCCCTTATAAAAGTCTTTGCAGTTAGACCCATATTGGCTGTCATATACAAAAAAGTACGGTATTTCATTTAAGAAAGCCACAAACACATTTTGCCCGTTGCTCCCTTATTGTATTTTATCGGTACTGTGTAGATATTAAGCGCACGTGCCACCAAATCTATGACATTTTAAACAGTTATGACAAGAATTGTAAACACCAAAAGAATTTGTCCATAAAAGAATTGGTAAAATTACACACGTGGAAAATTAAGAATTAGGAACTAATAGTTGACACCATTAATCCTCATCTATTTACTCAACTCCATCTAGCTAAGTAGAGCTTAAACTATGGGTACAAACCATGCCAATTAATATGTTATTCATAGAAATCACCCAGATCAAATCAAACATGAATGTTCAGGCATAAAAATATTGGGTATAATACGGGAACCATAGACAATATCTCTGCGTAGCAATCATGTACATTACCTACCTAGAAGAACAAAGAAGTTTTTTTTTTATTTAAATAAAAAATAAAACGCGAAAAAGTCATCTCAACCGACATACAGTTTAACACTGTATAAAAGATCCTTTTGACATTTTCCACCGTAGCAAAATAACAGCTGAAAACATAAACACGTGCATGTCAAACATCAAAATAGTATGTAAACGTTTCACACGCTTCAGAATTCATGTAAAAGCTTACCTGATCTCAATTCGAAAGGCATGATCAAGCGTGAAAACCGCCCCTCCCGTGCACTTGCCCCGGTCACAGACACAATCCACCACCCCGCGACATTGCACGCCAACTAATGCATTTCACACACACTCACACATTCAACACTTTTACTACAACACTAGTTTCGATCTACAGATTTACACAGAGATTTATATGAGTACTAAATGATATATAACATCACGTTAGGTGTATTCCCGTTTCGCGAAAAAACGACTTGGGACGGTTGGTTCGACGCGGCGAACGCGACGATGACGAGGTCACTTCTGCCGTTCTACCGCGGCGCGCGCCGACAGCGCCCCTCGTTGCCATGACGACAGTCCCGGGCGATATCTACCCCGGTCCTCTTTGGCGAACAAAAACAAAAATAGCAAATTAATTGCGTAATCGTGTGCCGTGAACATTTTTGCTAAGGTTAATTAGTACATCAAAGGGGTGCTTAAGTTAAAAATGGATGCTGATCGGCTGTGACGAGGTGAGTCCGTTTTTATAAAGCTTCACCTTTCCAAAAGGTATTGGCGTATCTGAAAATTGAACTTTGACTGGCAAAATTGTTACGTATTATCCTTAACAATATAAATCAGCGAACAATACTTATAGAATAAATTTTAAAACATGTAGAATAACTCTAGTATAAAAGTAATTGGGAAAATCTTTTGAAAACGAAAGAAATTATGTAATTGGAACTCATTGTTCACAAAGTAGGTTAACCATGTCGCTTTCGTTTAAAATGGAATTGCTCTACAATATTGTATTGCATTATAATTAAATATGAACAATAAATTAATTATTTTTGGCGGAGACAATTTAATTGATTTATAGAAAGAGTTTTTCAGTTTATTGTTTTGTTTACGTGAATTTTAAAACCTTGTTCTTTTGTTTTTTTAAACTAATTTAAAGATTAACCCCCTTACTCATAAACGCCTCTTAAATTTAATCACTGTTTATCGAGATTTTTATTAGAAAAACCAACCTTGTACCAAACAAATCCGTAACTTTAAGCTAATCAATTGACTAAAATTTAAGAGACGTTTATGAGTAAGGGGGATAGTATTAAAGACACAAGTGTTGTTCTTTTATTTTATTGCATAGCCTAAAACACGACTGTCTTTTTTCGAAGACTAGTTTCCTTTAGTGAAAGAGTGAACTCGTCCTACTTGGATTGGTATCAAGTTTTCCTCCTATTTTTGTTTGAAAGGGTACTCGCTAGTGTTACCAAGGAAATTGCAACAAATCGAATTATAAAATAATTGTAAAATGTAAAATACAATCTTATTATATTTTTTTATTGGTAACTAGCGGCCCATACCGGCTTCGCACGGGCATTATAGGCCCGCTTTCTGTTCAATTTTTCCTGAATTTTCTTTGCTATAAACCTCACGGAGCCCGAAAACCGTGGAAATTGGGTCGTGCGTTCTGGAGTTATAGCGTCAGGAAGGAAAACCCGACTTATTTTTATTTATTGGTAATTTCCTTCAAACAACATACACATTTTGATCTTAGCGAACAATAAAAACTAACTATTTGTATGTGTGAGTAAAAGGTGTTTTTACAAACAACAAACACCTTCTCAATAGTATTAATAACATAGATTTCATTATATTGACTAGATCCAATTTATATCTTACACCAATATAATGCAATACACCTTTGTAATCATCGAATTAATTAATCAATAACTAATAAATGACCAACGTCAAAGCGATACCAATTAATTGTGATAATCACTTACGTTATAAGCAATTTAGTATTATGTCCATAACGTTTATACTTGATCTGCAATAAAGGAGGCTAATACAGTGTTAAGATAATTTAGTTCAATAAATGTTTTGACTATTTTATTTTATTTGGGAAACAAACAGATATTTACAGTATAAATAGTTATTACACATAGTTAAATCTAATCAATTGAAGGTGTTGAACATGTATGTGGATGGATATAGGGGAAGAGGACGACCAAAGAAACGATGGATGGATTGTGTGAAAGACGATATGGCTGCGAAGAGTGTGATTTGTGATATGACGTCTGATAGGAAAGAATGGAAGAAGAAGACATGCTGCGCCGACCCCAAATAAAAAAAAAAAAAAAAAAAAATTGGGATAAGGACAGGGGAATGATGACATAGTTAAATCTAAATCCATAGAACAGTTTCCACTAATTACAATACAAAAAAAACTTAATAATAACTAAACACTAATAATAACTTAAGACTAATAAAATCTTAAGAATACACACATATTTGACTATGAACATACGCATACGCATTATTAAATGCTATTTTAAGTGAGTAAGTAAATGCTATTTTAAATTCCTGACACATATCTTAAATTCTTCCAGAGAAATATATTTTTTTTTTCTTAAAAATGCCTACCAGTATTATTCTAAGGTGCCTGATGTTAAGCATCTATATTATTATTTGATGAAACTAAATCATTATACACTGATGTGACTGATTGTTAAGGAGAACATACCTCTTTCTTGAAGATACCTCTACAAGGACTGGCTTTCTATAGTAATGAAGGCTAACTTAAAATAAGCACCATTTTTGATACGCACTTATTGCTACAATGATAAAGAAACTTAACTTACTAGTACCATGCTGTCTAAACAGAATTGTTCAGGTTTTGTTTTGTTTTTCGCTTTCTGCCAATGGTGTTATGCTTCATGATTGTACAAAAGCCATGGAATGAAAAGGTAGTAGCATTTTTTCTTAATACAAAATATTGCCGAAACTTTTCCACTCAGACAATATTTTACGTATGAACATTTAAGTATATCATAAGTTCATATCTTTTCCATTTACATCTTAATAGTAAATATATTTTAAGAAACTATTCTTTTAACATAATGAAAAATCTACCTAGATTCACAAAACACAATAGACCTTTTTCAAATGTGACCCCTAAATATCTTACGTCCATTTCGCATATAACAGACTTTTGAAATTCTGTCATTTTTTATATTTATTCTCAATTGTCCAGGTATATTTAGAATGGTTATCTTTTACCTTTTTGTATAAATGATGAAAATATCATCATAATAGCCCATTACCTAACGTCCCACTGCAGGGACGGCCCCCTCCCATGACGGATGGATACTTGGCCTACTAATACCACGCTGGCCAGACGGATTGGTATAGGGTTTAATTACAAGTATTCCTTCTTTTTTATTTCGTAAAGATAATTTTCACGGATAGTCCTATAATCGGTTTTTACGACACCCATGGGATGAGATGGGGTGGTGACATATTGTATTCTTACTCCGTCACCACACGGAGAGTTGAAAATATGAAAAGTATATTTTTTGCTCTATAAAAAATCAAATTCTTTCATAGAAATTTACCCATAAATAGCGTTTTGTATGTATACAATTCCTATCAGAGAGCTTAACATGTTTGTAAAATTTCAAGAAACTCAACCTTTGTGTTCTCATTATTCATTTCTAAAACTAGGGCCTTTTAGCAAATAGCGAAATTGGCAACCATTGTTCCACAATCAGACTTCAAATCAAATTGGTTACGTAATCACAATCTCATCTCTGAGGCTTTTATCTAGTATTCTCTTTCATACCTTAGTATTCATACTGTTTTATCTAAATACAAGAAATTTGCAAATCATTGACCCCCTTACTCATAAACGCCTCTTAAATTCAATCACTGTTTAGCGAGATTTTTATTACGAAAACCAACCTTATACTAAACAATGTAAGAGTTTAAGCTAATTAATCAATTGACTAAAATTTAAGAGGCGTTTATGAGTAAGGGGGTTAGTTGTTAAAGTGTGTGGGAAACTGCGTTACATCAAATTCAAATAGAAGTTTTGCTGGTTGAAATTTTACGTTACGAGTAACTTAAGTAACTTAAGCTATGTTCGAAAAGAAATAAAGATTGAAAGAAAATATTCGGGGTTCGAAAGAAAAATAAAATATATAAGGTTTCAAGTTTTCCTTCTTTTTACTTCGTAAAGATAATATTAACGGTTAGGTTAGGTTAGGTTAGGTTCCCTTAGTCGGTTTTTACGATACCCATGGGATGAGATGGGGTGGTGACATATTGTATTCTTACTCCGTCACCACACGGACAGTCTGTACCTATTATTAATAGATACAATTGGCTGTGACTGGCTAAAATTATGGGTGATATTACGAGACATCAATCATCCGTGACGTATGAAGGATCATCTCTATTGTATGAAAACATGTCACTCATCAGTCATTAAAATGTAAATTATGTTAAGACTAGCTTTTGCCCGCGGCTTCGCTCACTTTACACTCGGGGTACCAGTGTTCCCCTTTCCTGGACACAGAAGAAAAAAAAGTTGCCTATGTTACTCTCCATCCCTTCAACTACATCCACTTGAAAAATCACGTCAATTCGTCGCTCCGTTTTGCCGTGAAAGAAAGACAGACAGACACACTTTCCCATTTATAATATTAGTGTGGATGCTGATTTAGGCCTTTTATAACAACTCTACCAGAAGAAAGGTAACGCTAAATTATGTTATGATAACAATTTATGCCCTATTTTACCGACTGCAGCAAAGGAAAGTAATCGCTTTATATATCATATCATATCATACCAATCCTTTAATGAGCCACTGCAATGGCTGCCGTGGTTTATTAATTATTCTTTATCTATACCTTTTATCATAATATTATTAAGACTCTAAAAGAGAAGTTCTTCATTGCGGTAAGTAGTTTCAAGTTCACTATTTTAGACCAATTTCAATAAAGCTAAGTAAGTATGTACTTATGTAATACATATGTATATTTTCTTCAGATAATAATATTACGTCACTTCGTTGCCGTATGTACCTAACTGTTTTAGTAAACAGTTGTTGTAAAAGGTCACGGGTTCAAATACAAAAAAGATTATTTTGGATATTGGATCGAAGAAATAATTAGCTTGAGAGACATTGTTGTTATCTAGTTAGTTAGTAAGTATTTTTTACTACCTCTATCTAAGTATAAAAATTAAATATCAATTACCTATTTTCAAACTCAAAACAGCAAATCGCCAAACCAATTTCACTGTCTATTCAATTTCTAATCCATAATGCACCAAATCACTTAGTCAGCATCAGAATAAACTTTAATATTAATACAGAAACGTTCGTTTGTTTTATAAACAAGTTTCTCAAAGTTCGAGGAAACTCTACCCGTAGTCACTTTGTGGGGAACTTTCAAAATTACTTAGAAATAAACTTTTCAAAATATTAATTAGACAGTTCATAGCGTTGAGTTTTTGTTTTTGAGTTAATTGCTGTGTCGCAACAACGTTTGAGAGGTTAATGGGATTAATCCCACATTGTTCCACAAGTGTGGCTCTTGCAGGTAGTGGAATGGACCTAGCAAAAGCAACAACCATGAATTTAAACATGGAACATGAAGTAATTGGAAAATCTTACCTCCTGTCAATGCAGTACACTTGAATACAAATAGGCTACACCTTTATAGAAAGAGAAATTTCCACGACGTTATGATCATACCTTGTTTGAAAGGTTAACCTTCTATAAATGAAAGTTCGTGTGGTGACGGAGTAAGAATACAATATGTCACTACCCCATCTCATCCCATGGGTGTCGTAAAAACCGACTAAGGGACTATTCGTGAATATTACTTTTACGAAATAAAAAGAAGGAAAACTTGAAATTAAACCCTATACCAATCCGTCTGACCAGCGTGGTATTAGTAGGCCAAGTATCCCTCCGTCACGGGAGGAGGACCGTCCCTGCAGTGGGACATTAATGGGATGTCATGATGATGATGAAATGAAAGTTAAAATTAAAACTTGAATAAAATCTTTTGTAGCGATAGGTAATATAGTGGAATCAGTAATTAGGTACCTATTTGTTGTTAGATTATTAGAAAGCCGTAAAGTTCGAAGTTCACTTCAACCATAGAAAAAGAAGCACAGCGGTTTCATTTTAAGATTGTAATGAAAAATACAACAATAAAAGTACATTTTTTATTAAGAGGTTGTGCAAGGGACGTAATCTGCTTTACAAAGAAAACATTTTAATTGGATATTACTTAAGCCAGGCCAGAACTACAATAGAAAACTAGAAAGTTGTACACTTTTAGGGGTCAGGTCAATCAGAAAAATATAGTGTCAAGGAAAGCCTGTAAATTGAGATATTTTTGGAAGCCAAAACAATTGTAGCACGTAGCACGATGTGCTCTTGACTTTGATCCGTGTCTTCAAGTCCTCCAAGTCTCTTCGAGTTATCAAGGCCTTAGAAAATAATTAAATGTCCTATAGGTACTTAGTTGCTAACAATATTCTACTAAATCCCAAGTACCACGATAAAGTCCCACTCACTATCTGCAGTACCAACCGTTTCTCAGATTCATACGTCTAATTTCATTAAGAGTTTCTATGTAGTAATCAAATTAAAACTTTGCTTCGTTACCAGCTGAGTGCGAGAGAGAAATTTTCGTATAAGTGAATTTCAGTGCTTGTCCTTTTATGAATATAGAGTTTAAACAGTTTTAGATACAATTCTGTTATTAAAATGACCTAGATTTTAATAACGTTGTACACTTAAATAGATCTGTTTCTGAATAATGAACAGATTTTAACTGGAAAGACACTTATTTTGTTTTATATCATCATTACAGCACATTAATGTCCCACTGCAGGGACGGGCCTCCTCCAGTGACGGAGGGATAAGTACTTGGCCTACTAATACCACGCTGGCTAACCCGATTGGTGTAGGGTTTAATGTCAAGTTTCCTTCTTTTTATTACGTAACGATAATATTCACGAATAGTCTCTTAGTCGGTTTTTACGACACCCATGGGATGAAATGGGGTGGTGACACACTGTATTCTTACTCCGTCACCACACGGAGGTTGTTTTATATGGTTACAGCAAAATGTCTGTATCGAGCTTGATGAAAAACGCGTACAAAATCCCACGAGTGGGAACAATGAAGTAAACAAAGATACTTATAAGAAGACTTTGATTCATCGCTTTGCTGGTCTGGCTGAATGTTTCTTCTCGCTACGTTTAAGGGAACTCATATTGTGTAATAAATATAGGATGATAAAGCAGTACCGCGATTGACAATTAAATGGCATCATTCCCTACCTACTAGCAAAATTATTACTATGTACAAGTGCCATTAATAAAAAGATATTATTAAATAAGTAAACTTTTCTTTACAACAATATTAGAAATTAAAGAGTAAAAATTTTCGATAGGTATTTTACTATAGTGCCATACCGGGACCATACCATAGCGAACTGACCCCTACAGATCTTGTCAAATCAGATTTCAGTGCCTGTATTTTCCAAAACGACAAAGTACGCAAATTGACCGGTGATAATTGCCCTGGTGAGCATGGCGGTCTCAATATGTGGCTGCCATACAGCCAGTCAAAATATGGAAAGAGCTTAATAATGTCAAAATCTACAAAGTTACATATCGTATCAGTGTGGTGACGAAGTAGGAATACAATATTGTCACCACCCCATCTCATCCCATAGGTGTCGTAAAAACCGACTAAGGAACTATCCGTGAATATTATCTTTACGAAATAAAAAGAAGGAAAACTTGAAATTAAACCCTATACCAATCCGTCTGGCCAGCGTGGTATTAGTAGGCCAAGTATCCCTCCGTCCCGGGAGGAGGCCCGTCCCTGCAGTGGGACATTAATGGGCTGTTATGATGATGACATATCGTATTTTCAAAAACACCCCAGTTAATACTCCCTAATCACATAGCTATTATTTGTACTTACAAGAATTATGATTATGTACACACAGCAACACATCAAGTTAAACATTTTCATTTGAAATTGTGTCTTATTTCAAGGTATTAAGGTACATGAGTGTCTAGCTTGATTAGTTGCTGTGTGTACCGTACAATGTTGTTTTAATAAAATTTCGTGAATAACGAAGCATAAAGGTTGTTAGCGTTCGTTATAATTAATGTTTAACTAACTTTGGGGCGTGGCCTTGCGTATGTAGACTTAATTAGCATTAGCGTTTTACTAAGAAAAGCTTATTACTTACATACTTTTTACATATTCAAATCTTGTCCGTGTTTACTTGAATATTAAATAAACTTATGCCCGTGGGTGTTTGATGTAAGTAATCTTTAATGACTTGACGTGAGAATATTAGTTTGTATTATTGGATATACTTAGTATATTATTGGACTATTCGTTAATATTGTCTTAACGAAATAAAAAGAAGGAAAACTTGAAATTAAACCAGCTGTTTGGCCAGCGTGGTATTAGTAGGCCAAGTATCCCTCCGTCACAGGAGGAGGCCCGTCCCTGCAGTGGGACATTAATAGGCTGTTATGATGATTAGTTTGTATCCTTGTCCTTGGGCTTAACCGCACAAATTCCAGTGATGAGATCAGGTAGTATACTTAGGCTATCAATGTCCGTCAGAGGTCTAGAGTAGGTACTCCATCCGTGTATTCACACGCTGTGTTCCCTTGAAAGCGGAGCTTGACCGTACGTTGAAGAAATCGCAGACGCGCATAGTAATCTACCGATTTCAAATTGATTGGAATAAGTAAAGAGTTTTGATACTTTACGATAAAAAGATTTACCTACCTATTTTATTTTTCGATGTTTCGTATTTTTTAATAGGTTTTTATTTATATTTATTAAGAAAATTCATAAGTTGAAGTCATAAGTTGAAGTTGCATGAATCATTTTGTGATTCAGCGCATTACTGATTCCTTTTGAAAAGTTCATATAACATGTGTCTATGTAATTTTATTACATTCTCAGCATTATACAAATTAAAATATAGGCACGTCATTGAGAGCACTATCGATTTCACCCTCCTACGACTTATAAGGGGTCGTTAGTATTCAAAAAACGTCCTCGACAACGTGATCAGATCCCAGCTGTAGATAACATTTATCAAATCTTATAAGTACTTAATTATAATATTCTATGATATAATAGGACGTTGACCTTATGTTGTAGATGACCTTTTTGTGTTAATGTTAAATTAATTAACCTCAAATATATGTTCAATGAGGCACAAGACCGCGCAGAGTGGAAACGTTTGGAGGAGGTTTATGTCCAGCAGTGGGCGTCTATAGGCTGATATGATGTTCAATAATGACTAAAGGCTTCATACTCAAAGCTCATGTTGCTAGTATCTACTTTACTTTTTAAAACTGCTTCTTGTTAGTCTAAGAAACCCTAGCTTTTAGTCCCTCCTACATGGACTAGTTTATGATAGCCTCTGATGCAAAAAATATTGTTTTTTTTTATTTTGTTATAGTTCCATCTTCATAGACTTTGTATAATCACACACTTTGTATAATCTTAAAATAAATTTTATAATTGTTTAAAAGTGTTTTATACTCAACAGAATTAAGTTTTCACACGCTATTTTGATACTGCAAACATTCATGCTTTTAAAACCCGTGAAAAGTTTAAAGAGGCAAATAGATCTAACGTAAAATAAACAAGCCTTTTTACAGATTTACAACGATATCAGCAACAGTTCATTAAATTCTACTCATTCAAACGCTTTAGCAAAACACTTTCTACAGTATTGCTCGTATAATTTTAAAAGGCGTTTGTTTGTCATTGCTGCAAGGATAGTGTTTGTCGCATTAAGCATACTTTTGTATGACAAAGTCTACGTTATTGCTAAGAGTAATTCGAGTTTAAAGCACAGTGTAGGGACACAACATAATGTAATTGTAATTTGAGCGACTGCTGACAAATCACTCTTACAGGCGCGCGATTGTATTATAAGCTTCGCCCAGCAGTCATCTCCCCGCCATCATGTACTCGTAGTTAGGTCGTTATTATTATACATTGTTATTGTGTATTTGCATTTAAGTATTAATCTATAAGTACCTACTACAGTTTTGTGCTCATTTCTGGAACGTATTCGCGTTTCCATTACGTTGGACGCTCTCATATTGCCATGTTATTATATAAAAATATAGGAATAATTCCATGAAATTAAAACTGGAAATAAACCACACCCCGACATGTTTGACCAGCGTGATATTAGTTTTTCGGTGTTATTCAAAGTACGGGCAATACTGAAAATCAGTGTTGTGAGTTCTCTAGCTTTTGCAGCATTATAACGAGTAGTTATAAAAGCATAAATAGAAAAAGAAAGAAAGAAGAAAATAGATCTTCCCGTGAACAACAATTTTAGAAGGCACAGTTAAAGCATTTTTGCAGGAGAACAGGGAGACAGACGTAATCGTATGCATAAAAAATTCTTAAAATATTATTTAAGCTATTTACTTTTAATTTGCTTGGCGTTTGACGCTTGTGCACAGCACTCGCACAGACGACTGCTTTGCCTCTGAGGCAAAAACATACATTTAAAAGAAGCACTCGAATTAAGAACTTGATCCTCTTTTTGAAACCAGTTAAAAAAGGCAACAACAAACCCATACAAATACTTATATCCTGTTAAAACTTTTAGTAAAAAGCCGGAACTCTTGACAAAAACTAAGTAGTTCCTTTTAAATAAGTAAATCTCGTTATTCAACCATAATACCGGAACTTCACAGCGGGAGACGGATGGTCAATATAACTTTGTGTATAAGGTGTAAAGATGTTTTTTTTTATTTATTTTGTTTATAAGATGTAGTGTAGAGTTACAGCTTCAGTGCTGTGTCTTATTGAAGACTAGCTGCCCCGTGCCCACTTCGTTGGGCGGCGAAAAAAACGCGTCCCGTTTTTAAACATATTTTATTACTGCTCCACTCCTATTAGTCATAGCGTGATACTATATATATAGCTAAGTATATATATATATATATATATATATATATATATATACTATATATACTATATAATATATACTATGTATAGCCTATGACACTCCCCGATAAATAGTCTAGGTATTCAACACAGAAAGAATTTTTAAAATCGGTTAAGTAGATCCAGATTCCCTACAACGTCACAAACTCACAAACATACAAACTTTACCTCTTTATAATATTAGTATAGATATGGTAGGGTGAAAAACATCCCCTATAAAGTATCTATATACCTACATATAAGTATACACCTATCGCGATCAATCGATTTTACTTGTAATCCTTCAACAAATTGGATTGAAGATACAAAAATATAATAGAGAACATTGACACACCATGTTTCGAAAGATTGTGGAACATACAGTCTTCATAGAACGGATTCTTAAAAATACAAGTCCTTCACTATGATCTTAATTTACGTACCTATTAATATATTCCTAACACATTCACACAGCGCCAACTAGTCCCAAACTAAGCGAAACTTGTACTATGGGTACTAGACAACGGATAAACATACATAAATACCGATTTTTTTTAAAATACATATTATTATTATAAGTACATAAAAAACACCCAGACCAATGCAAACAATTATGTTCATGCACACAAAGATTTGCATTGAACGGGAATCGAACCCAAAACCTCTGTGTAGCAGTCACGTTATATAACTACTACGCCACAGAAGACTTGTTTTAAGATATTTTTTCATTACTACTCTTTATTAGTGTATTTCACTAACAATATTATCTTCTCTGGCGTGGGATCCGAACTCGCGACCTCCTATTTTACAGCTGCATACCACAAACACTATACTCTAACTAAACAAATATGTTTAGTAATGGGTTTAATCATATTATGCTCCGTGTAACGTTATAAAAACCAATAGGGTACTTCAACTCTTTTATTTGCCTACGCCTGTGCGTAATGGATACCACGAGTATCAAATTAGAATAACTTTTTCATATTAAATGAAAATACAATTATCCTGTTTTTCTTTTTGTTTAAAGGAAGGCAACATTGCACTAGGGAATGGGCCCAATGTTGCGAGGACTTTTAAATACTAACATGAAATTATTGACCACAAACTACACCCAGACTCGAGACTATAATTTTTGATCTCATTTTTTATACCACATTGCATTGGTACCACATCTACCACCTCCACCGATGGGGCCTCAAAGACTTGCCGGGGTGTGATTGTGGAGCTCCAAAACAAACGATGATGCACATCGTCGAGGAATGTCCCCGACACGTCGTTTCTCTGGGGGAATGCGTGAGCTCCTCAACCTTACTCCAGCCGCAAAAGATTGGCTCTTCCAGCTGGATATAGATGTATAAGGTTTAAAGCAGAAGCCATACGCAACGATCATACCACATTGGTAGCAAATAGATATACCTACGTTTCACCGGGTGCTAAGTAGCTGCCGTACCCTATGAACGCCTAATTAATCATTCTTGCCTTGGATTCGAAAACTCAACTACACGCACGGCAAATACGGTACGAATCAGATAACAATAAGTACAACTTAGTTTATACTAATAGGTTGAGATCTATAAGCTTCTGCTTCACCACTTCAGAGACCGCCTAGTAAATTTCGAACAAATAAAAGGGCACAACAAATACCCTTGTATATTACTATCCCTTTCAATAAGTTCAAAACCAAAAAACATCTAAATCAACCCAACAAAAGATACTTGACCTAATCTAAATCAGCTTACGTCAAAATCTATTCATATTATCATGAAAATACGTGTTTCTTCGTATAGAGAAAATGTCTCCGAAAACATTATTATCGTATAGCAAAGACGTCAGTCGCAGTGTGTGGAATTTTCCAATTTAGTCTGAGCCAATTTGCTGAGGACTCGTGTACACAATGGTTTTAGAACGAAGGTTGTAGGAAAAATGGCGTTGTATGAGAAAAACGTATGTTGTATCTGCCTTTCAGGTTGTTTAGAGATTGAATTTTTTTATTCGAGATATTTGTGGGTCGTAGACAGGTGGTTGAGAAGATTTTGGTGGTGTAAAACTCTTTAAAAAAAAAAGCTGTACTTATATGAGTCTATGCTGATGATTACGGAAAATCCTCTCTAAAAACAAAGACAATTAAAATTTATTTTTAATTTTATACATAATTTAAAATGTAAGTATTTGTTAAGCTTACCTTCTCTGGCGAGCAAAGCACACATAATATCATTTCACATTTTTTTTAATGATTTTTGTTTAATACTTCTTCATTTAAGAATCTTATGATTGAAATAATATTGCTCAATTACCTCACAAGTTTAATATTATATTTATTCAAAGCATGGAAATAACCTCGTATTATTTGATCTATCCGTAACGACATCAAAACATATTTAAATTTAAACAAAGCAACCAGAAACAGTTGTTTAGGCAGCAATTATGTAGTAGAGCAATGTAAGGGACACACATAATGAAGGTCGGACGATGTAGGTAGATTAATCCCTTGCATATTCCTCGCACTTTCATCATCGCGTCGCTTCTAATGTTACTACATACACGAATAATGGTTTCTTGTACGAACATTAGTTTAGATGAATTGTATTTGTGTGGAAATTAAGCCATAACATTTTCTGAATAGTTAGTTATCAAGCCTTAATAAATCAAAATGTGATTGAAAATGTAACCCCTTACTCATAAACGCATCTTAAATAAATGGAAAACCAACCTTATACCAAACAAAATCGTAAGAATTTAACTAATCAATTGACTAAAATTTAAGAGGCGTTTATGAGTAAGGGGGTAAGAGTTAACGTAAACTTTTTAATTGTAACATTGAAAGTTTACGGCTGTTGCGCCTAGATGGCGTTGTTACAGTTGGGTTTAAATTGCGAGGACTTAAGGCTAACATCCGTTTCCAAAACTTGATCAAAACCATCTTAGCTTACTTCTCTTAACCCTTGTAATCGTCTTTTAACTCTTTCTTCTATCAGCTCAATTTTATTGATTTTTTGCAATCATCTAACTCGAAAAATGCGAAGTTAAAAGTCCTAGAAATGTTGACTTTAAATAAACATCTAATTTTAAAGAAATTTACCGTAGAATCAAAGTTAGCAAAAACGCAAGGGCAGTAATTTTTAAATAAAAATGTGACACCAACACCTAATTCAGTTCAAAAAGTTAAACACAAAACTCTGATTCTATTAGGTAAAAATGAAGAGACGGAAATAAAAGCCATACCGATTCAAACACAAATAAAAAAAAAGATCTTTTACTACAATGTGTACCACAGCAACACATCAAGTTAAACATTTTCATTTGAAATTGTGTCTTATTTCAAGGTATTAAGGTACATGAGTCTCTAGCTTGATTAGTTGCTGTGTGTACTCGTACAAGAACAACAATAAACAAAAGATATGGAGAGGCCAATAAATAACTATTTTAGTGTTTTGTTTCACACAATAGTACTTAACACTTGAATTGAATAACTTCTTTTGTCATCTCTAGTAGCTGTTTGTGTATTTTAATGGTTCCTCTTCATTTGTTGATGGTTTTTTTAAGGAAGGACATTTTGTCATTTCGGACATCTTTCATTCTTGCTTTCTCTTTGATTTTGCAGTTTATAGTAGTTGTATTTTTGCGTACAACCATAGTATAAATATATACAGTATTTCGACTTCTTATAAACGGACGAAACGCGAGTTATACCTACACGCTCACGATAGCGGTGGCTTTGGGAAGTAAACAGTCGCGACTGTGCTGCAGTAACGAGCGGGAAAGTAGGTAAATGTAATTAAAAAGCTGGAGGTGGGCAGCCCTATCGCATGTTTACGTACCGCGCAGCCGTAGGCATTTATAATAAATATTCGGCCGAGATAGACTACTGGTTGTAATGTGGTTCATCTTTGCAAGTATTCTTCTAAACATTTTGATTGATTGCAGAAGTTTTTTTTTGTTTTAAGTTCGGCGATGATGACGAATGGTACCAGTCAGTCAATGACGTCAGCCATACCAGAGCACGGACAAGCCTATGGTTACCCTGAAAAGATGTTGTTAAGTTTCATAGGTACCTATCTCATGGGTATAACAACCACCCCCAACTGTGAGGTGTGTGGTATAGTGGAGGACATTTACCACGTCCTGTTGGAATGTGTTCGGAGCGAACCATTTAGGATACAAATGTTTACTAACAGCTTTGATGTAGGATCATGTAACAGTACATTAGCTAATCCTGGATCTGATTCAGCGAAATGTTTATATAAGTTTTATAATAAGCACATGAAGTTGTAATACATAGGGAGCCTATGACGGAGCGACATAGTCAAATAGTGACAAAGCTCCTTAAATAAAGAAAAAAAAAAAAAAAAGTCTCATAGGCCTCTTATTCTCAATGGAAAAAACGAATAGGGTCAACTGAGCCCGCGGGATCAGTTTGTTCTGGGCTCAGTTGACTATGAAGGGCCTCAGTTGACCACTTATTTTACCAGCTTATGAAGAAGTTCATTGTATTTCGACCAAGTGTAATATACCCTTACATAATTATTTTCCCCAAAAAAATAATTTGCCATTGGCCAAAAAAAAATCAGGCACCCATTGACAGTTATCCGCTCCGTCACCACACAAAAGAATAACAACATTAACTTTACTAAAAGCCTCAAACACCTAGGTATATTTATGAATCCTTAGTTTCATGAATGTATTGTTATCCTTTATCACAAGTCCTGTGGGTATCCTCTTCAGCCGGTATCCCCGGTTTGCTCCCGGGAGACCTCGGCCTCGCCTTAACTTACATTGAAATATATTGTCTGTACCTATGTATAATATAGTTATTTGAACTATATCTGTCTATTTCGTTTTTATATACAAATAATACTCTCAAATATATCTCACTTATTATTATGTATAATTTTAAAACATTAGTTAAACTAAGCTTACTGTAATAAATGTTGAACCTACTTAATCTAAAATTTTTATATTTCTCTGAGTATTTTATTTTACTAATGACTACGTGCCCACTTCGTAGGGCGGCGAAAAAAACGCGTTCCTTTTTTAAACATATTTCATTACTGCTCCACTCCTATTAGTCATAGCTTTTGACACTCCTCGATAAATGGACTATTCAACACAGAAATAATTTTTAAAATCGGTTCAGTAGATCCAGAGATTACCCCCTACAACGTCACAAACTCACAAACACACAAACTTTACCTCATTATAATATTAGTATAGAAAATACAGGGCTATGAGACAAGACAAAAAAAAGAACATTTTTCTCTTTATTCGTTAAATGGCAGATTCTGAAAACAGCAGATTTCGAGCATACAAATTAATATTAGAAAACAATCCGCTGCCTCTTTAGTGCTGCTAGCACTTAGCACTTCTACATCTGTTTTTTTATTATCAATCGATATTATGTCTAAAAGTCTTGTAAGACGTGTATGGATTTACATAAGGCACAATAAGCCATTATTTGATCCCATACCTGATACCATCATTCGCTAAAGGGCATAATGCCTTATAGGTACTAACATCCAATTCTCTAACTGTCACAAAATATCTTGAAGCAAATACATTAGCAGATTTCAGAGTAGATTTATGTGTTGTTAGCGTGAGGCAGTTTCCGAAATGTAATGGTTGCTAAACGGCCCTTTATCCTAGCGGAGGAGCTATGAAATTAGCGGAGAAGAAATAGGTATAGCTAATTTGAACTATTTAACCCAGAGTATAAATATTCTCAAGCAATCATAATATAAATTGTCTGGTTCGGTTAGGTTCGTGCAAGCATTTCGAATGTTAACGTAAAATTTTGAAAAAATATTCATTCGCCTATGAGCGTTTATAGGGCTTACTAGTGCCGCCAATTAAAAAAAAAAATCATAATTCGCAGATAGGATAAATAATGTAAAATGTTGATAACAAAGTCTTGAGAAAAGGCAATAAAGTATTTGTATAACACACTCTCAACACTTGAAATGTTTTTAAATTAAATAAATGATGCATTATAAACAAACACGTCCGTTTTTTTTTCTAGGTACTGTAAATTTTGCTTCTACTGTATTCGTAGAGACAAGATTTGTTATGAGATAGATATTATTAATTCATCACCGCACGGAGAACTAATCAACAATAATAATTTATTTTAAAACGCTTATTTCATAGCTCAATAAGCTCACGTAATCAAACTGTATATTTGTGAAACAAATAGCTTTACAAGTTTGTGTTATTTTGTACTGAGACGAACAATTATACTTATTGTATTGCTTGCTTTATCTGTCAGCAGATACGTATGTTGTGGAACATTAGTTCACAAGGAACAGAATATTTTTACGTGTTCCACAAGTCATCGCTATGATATGTTTACGTTTAGGTGTTTTTGAACCTCTTAAAATAATAAGTTGAAATACAAAAGTATATATTTTAAATACATTTTCCTATTCTACAAAGGTAAGTAAGACCAATATTTTCAAATCTTTTTATTTAGTTTCTAGAATTTTACTTATGAATTAAAATAAAAAATAATTTATTTTGGCAAGTATCTAGAATACAAAAACATTTTTCGATTTGACATAAGGGGACTTTGGAATGGTGACACCGTCCTTGTATTCTTACCCTGTACCTTATTACACACACATGCAAAGAAAGCAACGTAATAATTGCACAATAAAATGAAATATTTATAAAAAACCGCCCTAATTTCACCTAGTAGGTACTTACACACATCAATAAAACAACCTTTAATCGTAACCTTAATGCCTGGTAATAAGACTCATTTTCGAAAATGTTATTGAGTAGCTATTTCTTCAATACCATTGAAGGTAACATACTTACGTATTTTCCAAGAAATTTACGTTTGTGCTACCTTTAAAGGAATTTTGTGAATGATGAGTGCGTAGGAACGATGATGGCTAACTACGAGTAAAAGACGTCAGGTAAACATTTCTTCAATAGTAGTTACGAATGAATGTAATTATTGTAGCGCAAAGTGTTTTACAAGCATTGTTGAGGAATAAACAATTTTTAGTAAACTTCATCATAACAGCCCATTCATGTCCCACTGCAGGGACGGGCCTCCTCCCGGGACGGAGGGGCACTTGGCCCACTAACACGTTTAATTTCAAGTTTTCCTTCTTTTTATTTCGTAAAGATAGTTTATTCCCTTAGTCGGCTTTTACGACACCCATGGGATGAGATGGGGTGGTGACATATTGTATTCTTACTCCGTCACCACACGGAGAGTAGTTAGTAAACTTATTTTAGTTACGAATGAATGTAATTATTGTAGCGCAAAGTGTTTTACAAGCATTGTTGAGGAATAAACAATTTTTAGTAAACTTCATCATAACAGCCCATTCATGTCCCACTGCAGGGACGGGCCTCCTCCCGGGACGGAGGGGCACTTGGCCCACTAACACGTTTAATTTCAAGTTTTCCTTCTTTTTATTTCGTAAAGATAGTTTATTCCCTTAGTCGGCTTTTACGACACCCATGGGATGAGATGGGGTGGTGACATATTGTATTCTTACTCCGTCACCACACGGAGAGTAGTTAGTAAACTTATTTTGTCTTAAAAGAAAATAAAAAAATATAAAATATAAAAAAAAAAATCCCTAATACATATCTACTTAGTCTATTGTAAATTTTAATTACAAGCAACTGTAATCAAGACTGTTTTAGTTCAATTTTAAGTAGGTAAAAGTAGTAACAGTTAATTCCGTATTTAAAATAATTGTAAAGAATAATCAGGATATTCCTTGAATTCCATTACTATTTAAATACTCATTAGCGTATCTAAACATAGGTTTTATAAGTAATTTTGAAGTTATTTTACATAGGGGTTATTGAAAGCGGAAGACGTAAAAATGTAATAGTGTTTACCATTTTTTGCAGTAAAAGGAAAACAAAATGATTGTCTTAAGTGTTTTGTTTTGGTTTATTTTATTTCTGTAAAAGTCGCAATGTGTCGCGACATTGATCCTTAATGCGAGCGCATATGTATAATTAACTAAATGACCAATTAACGTTAATCCGTCTACCGGGTACGGGGCCTGCTCACCCTCGGTCGTATACGCAATCGATATGTCTTAATTGTCGTCGTAGTCGGGGGGGGGGGGGGGGGGGGACACCAATGGATAAGAAAGACACAGGACCACACAAACTGAAAATATTTTACGGAGGCCTATGCCCAGCAAAGGATGTTGTTGGCTGACATGATGATAATGGAACAATAATTTTATGTAAATAAAAAGATGGATAATTAGTATCATATAATATTAACATCATAAATAAAGTTAAACACGGACTTCGTATAGGTAATGAATGATAAACGTATTAATTGCTTAGAAAAATATTATATATTTCTTGCTAAAAGGAAGCTGCTCTTAGCTTTATGAATAATAAATAAATGTTAATTTGTGCTTACGTAGATACAAAGATAGAAATAATAAAAGGAATGAAACAATTTATTCTGTGTAGTTACAGTGAGACAATATATTATAATGCTTTCAATACAACATCTCATCTTAAAGAAGATAAATAACAAAAAAAATGTCATCTTCTTGGCGGTCTGGGAAAATGCTTTTATATACTACGTTTGGAGGACCCCATATCATAATATAATGGAGAAAACACATGAGCCGGAAGTTTGTACCACTACTTAAACATTTTGATGCGAGACGATATCTGATAGACCGTCAAAATATGAGATTGCAGCGGCCTACGATGTAATATTTCGCCATTTTCGTTATGAATAAGGGAGGGATGGACGAGATCAAATAACTCTTTAATAGAGCAATATCCGTGGTACTAAAATGAGATAAAACACACTAAAATAAAAATATTGTAATTATAATGTTCGTAGTATTGTAGTACAAGTAGGTATAATGCCATTCACCCGTATGCCTAATTGTCTATTAAAATTTACATAATTTGCGAACATAAAGCGTTA
Organism: Schrankia costaestrigalis; assembly: GCA_905475405.1. Taxonomy (NCBI): domain Eukaryota; kingdom Metazoa; phylum Arthropoda; class Insecta; order Lepidoptera; family Erebidae; genus Schrankia; species Schrankia costaestrigalis. The sequence goes on along the minus strand of FR997843.1, from coordinate 6,154,359 downwards.
CAATAATTTGGCTAGCCTTGACAAGTTCATTTACTTACACCACGAGTATAGCAATGACACATTAATGAGTTAATGGTTTCATTTCTGTCTGTCTGTTTAATAAGGGAAAGTCTTGTTAATTTATCCAGAGGACTCATTACCGGTGACATAACTAAAATTTTGTGACAAAATTCCTGGTTGAGCAATTTAGGTGCGATCTAACTATTCCTATCAAAATATCTTGTAAAAGTCCTTTAAAGTACTGAGTACGGCGTACTAGAGGCACTAACGAATAGCAACTTGGGTTCCAAATAGCACACACTTGACACTACTAGCTAGAATGAATCTTTTATTTTCTTTTAGTCGGCATTTGCGTCACCCGCAGGTGAGGTGCGTAGGTGACCTAAGAATTACTCTATGTTCTTAACTAAAAGAAGTCTTTTAATATTACGAGTGCCTTATAAATTTATATAAGTTTAGTTTTTCTGTAGCAAGAGCTGAAAACTGTCTAAACTTTATAGTATAATTATATAGACAATAAGGCGGTTTATAGAATTAATTTGACTTTTTAATAAAAGGACGTTCTAGTTTTCATTATTATGACTGTAAGAATATAACTGTAGTATAATATAATCCCTAATACGTAAATGTAAATCTACTTTTGCTCTGTAGCTTGCAATGTTTTATACCAATGTTAAGCTTATATTAATGGAAATGGGAATACATTTCCCGTGGATAAACCTAATGCATAAAATTAATTTTACTAGCTAATATTAATATATAAAAAAGCACGTATCTGAACTCACGCCTTACCCCGCCCGGGGTAGGCAGAGACGACAGAACGCAACTTGTCACGACTCACGATCCTGGCAAACAGATTGGGCAACGTCCACATTCATTAAGCTAGTCATACATGCGTAATTTATAGATATTTACAATGAAATTGATTTTTATAAAATAAATTACAGATTTCTATATTAAAAATTTAAAAATGTACGAATTATTTTTTTTTTAAATAGATAAGCGCTTAACTAATTTTATAAAGACTAGATTCACGTTATAAAATCAAAGTTCCTTCAAATGAACAAAGAAATGCACTTGTACGTACAATACTGAACTTAAAAAGTGCGCTCATTCCACAAAGGTTTTATGCATCGTGCACAGCTGTTTTGTTTTTTAAGCCCACTTGTCTGGCTACACGTGCTACTGACGTTTTTTATCAAGCCCTCACTTCTTAATGAACCGTATGCTCGGAAACGGCCGCCAGGACGCCCTAGCCAGGATATCCTGTTTAAAAAATAAAAGAACTACCCTCACACCTTTGCAATATACACGAGAATAAAAGTGAATTACTTGATATGCAACTTTAAGTTTTATTAAAATAGTTTAAAGTTCAAAATGTTTTTGTGACTTACAAAGGGGTAGGATTTCTAAGGATTGTCTGTGTGTGTAAGAGCAGCCGCTCCTAAATTGCCGTCGCGTTGTGCTAAGGTGGTGCGTTTTGTACTAAGATATTTTAAATTTTATTATTTATCGGATGTATTACAGAATTATGTAAGTATGTCTAGTCTTGTTTGGTCTAAAAATATAATATATAGAAAAAAAACCAAAAGCTGTAGAGACTGTGAATACTTACTGTAGGTACATTCTAATTCTAGCCGTATAATTCTATACTTAGTTAAATTATTTTGTCAGTATACATAACTTTTAAGCCACATCATCATTAAATTTTAATAATTAAATATCTCTTGTAGACATAAGCACAGATAAGTAATGTTCCTTAAACCCTAGTGCAAAGAACTAAGTACTTAATTGACAAAAATGCAAAACAAATTATAAGGTTGCCAAAAAGTTGTTTGTTATCTTAAATCTAGTATAAAATCTTGTTTCCTCTCAAGACAATCTTAACATCACTGCATCGTATCCGTATTATTCTTTACTTTGTGTTTTGTCTAGAACGAGAACGCTTACTCGCTCTCGCACCTATTCATTTCTTACTGCTTTCTCTTTCATGTCATCACGAATACGTTCGTTCGTTCAGTCAGCTTGCGCCGGCAGCCGAAGGTGGGAGTGCCGTACTGCGCATGCGTTATAACCTATACGATTGTCAAATTTTCGTACGAACGTAAATAAACAAGTGAAATTCAATTTGTGTAATAATTTTATGTGACTTTGTGATCTTTTATTAAATATATTGACTTAAAAATAAGTGACATTTGATTGTGAGAAATAAATAGTGTGCAACAAATTCGCGAGTGAGTATTTCTTTTTTGTTTTTTTTCTTGCATACCTCGTCGGATGTTTCGAGCCGGCAACCGGCACTGATTTTATCCAGTAGGATTCTATAAATTCTTACCAAAGATAATGGGCTTAAGAATAATTTATTTGCAGTAATTTACGTTATGCCCGATTTACACATCGACAAGTACAGTAGCGAGTTAAGTAGTATTTTAAGATTAAGTTGATTTAAATAGAGTTCCATCCTATTTTTTGGCGAGTTAAGTACGAAGTAGCCCCCTCTCTCGCGTCTCACCAACTTAACTTGCCAAAAAATAGGATGGAGATCTATTTAAATCAACTTAATCTTAAAATACTACTTAACTCGCTACTGTACTTGTCGATGTGTAAATCGGGCATTACGCTTGTGTTGTGAAATTCGTAAGCAATAAGTACATTCCTGTCTAACTAAAGACCTTTTGATCTTTGGTAGGTAAGTACCTATTTTCAAATGTATAACGATGATTCTATGTGACGTTAAATACTATTTTATTATGTAATACAATTAGTAATTTTACTAGTAAACCAGCTCAAGATGACTATGTCTGGCTCATGCTGCGGTGTAATACCTAGTAAGTACTTTCGGAAGTATTTTAGCCAGGTGGTGAGTTGGTGACTAGTTTGAAGAGTAAATGCCGGGCAATGATGTGATAAATATTTTAGCCTATGATAGTGCCTCTGAAGTGACACACATCGAGAAGAAATGTATGGTTATACTGGTATAGTATTATAATATTCACTTGACCTACAGAAACAACGCTAGTCAGACGAGTGGTATAGGATTTTATATTAAACTAGCTGATGTTCGCGACTTCACCCGAATTGTATAAGTAGGTAGCTTAAAAAACGTTATTCTACATCCTAAACTACATACATTCCTAAATTCATCAAAATCCATTCAGTAGTTTTTGCGTGAAAGAGTAACAAACGTCCATCCGTCCTTACAATCTTTCGCATTTATAATACTAGCTGACTAGCTGATACTCGCGGCTTCACCCTCCTAGTCTCTGTAGTTTAATTGTTATTCTACACTTGTTATTCTTTTATTAACTAAGTACCTATATTCCAAATTGCATCACATCCATCCATACGTCCTCGCAAACTTTCGCATTTATAATATAAGTAGGATTATTTCTCTTTCCTAATGATATTGATTACAACAGCTGTTATTTCGCCCCATGCATTGCCGAAGCTATGATCAAGTCAACCCCTGTTATTGTTTCGCTAAGAATGCAATGCAGGATGCAGGCCATTTTACCGTCAATTATTCACCGATAAATACCTTAAGTACATATAAGGATTTATTAGTGAAGGAGTGTCACCACCCCATCTTATCCCATGGGTATCGTAAAAACCGACTAAGGGACTATCCGTGAATATTATCTTTACGAAATAAAAAGAAGGAAAACTTGAAATTAAACCCTATACCAAATACCAATCCGTCTGGCCAGCGTGGTATTAGAAGGCCAAGTATCCCTACGTCACGGGAGGAGGCCCGTCCCTGCAGTGGGACATTAGTGAGCTGTTATGAAGGATATAATAGGGCGCTGTCATGTAGGTATTCTTCAATCCACAATCAAGTCCCTAGATCACATGAGTCGACAGTCGACACCCAATGAGAAACATTATAACTTGTATGTACTTAAAGAAATAACTTGTATTAGTAAGTTTGTGGTTTTAGGTGTTTTGTGTCATCACGAAGGGGCTATACAGTGGCACCTTTGTTTGACCCTGATTTTCCATTCATCAGTAATTGCCAATCGTTTTCCCCAAACGTTTGAGGGCAATGATCAAAGCTATACTGCAATATTTATATTATGTACCTACTCGTTTATTATTATTATACAATAATATTTATATAATCAGCTGTAAATGGGCTAGACTAAACACTTATTAGATTCCATCAACGTTCCACTTGAAGACGTTCCTTTTACGACAAATCACCTTGAAATGAGATCGGGAGGTGAGATGCTGTATCCTTATTAATTCATTGAAAATACATAATACAAATAGGGTATTAAGACACCCTTAAGACATACGGCATATTTATTTAACATGGTTTACTTATACTGTAATACAAATGTATTTCATTCATTCATAACAGCCCATTAATGTCCCACTGCAGGGACGGGCCTCCTCAGGGATACTTGGTCTACTAATACCACGCAGGCCAGACGGATTGGTATAGGGATTAATTTCAAGTTTTCCTTCTTTTTATTTCGTAAAGATAATATTCACGGATAGTCTCTTAGTCGGTTTTTACGACACCCATGGGATGAGATGGGGTGGTGACGTATTGTATTCTTAGTCCGTCACCACACTTATGACAAATGTATTGATTTGTCGTAATATATATTTTGTTTCTGATCTGTACTTAGCGTAAAAATGTAACTAGCTCACGGGCTTTATAGAACATTGCGGAACAAACAATACTTCTTCTTCTTCGTGTCGATTGGCAAAAGACAGTACCGGCCCAGAATTCGGCCACAGCAACTGCATTGTATGTAGCAGCCCATAGGTCTTGAGGGCTGCATGTAGCGGGACATCGAGGGCATTTTAAGAGGTGGAACATTGTCTGAGGGTCGAAGCCACACTCGCACTGAGTTGCTAAAATCCTCAGTGTAGCCCCATTAAAAATTACAAACAATACTAATATTTATTTATCACTTTTGGATTCATACCAATTCTAGTTACGTAGATACTTACCTACTATGATTCATGTGGATTAGATTCATCTTTCACGAAGTAGTGTTATTGACTCAGTCGCGTGATCATACGCTATGAGAAATAGGTATTTACGTGCGTATTGCTTCGATAATATCTTCTGCATATTTGCAAGGGTTATTACAAGGATATATTTTAGAAAATAAGTCTTGGTATTCCTTACATATTACATACGTTTCTTCTTGTAGTCACGGAGTAAGAATACATAACAGCCTATTAATGTCACACTGCAGGGACGGTCTCCTCTCGTGACGGAGGGATACTTGGCCTACGAATACCACGCTGGCCAGACGGATTGGTATAGGGTTTTCCTTCTTTCTATATAAAGGTAATATTCACAGATAGTCCCTATGTCGGTTTCTACGACACCCATGGGATGAGATGGAGTGGTGACACCGTGTATTCTTACACCACACGGAGAGCGGAAATATTCTAGCCTCATCAATAAAATACTTTTTCGTTTCTTTTTTTTTAATCTAAAAGATAACCACGTGTTATAATAATCTAACCACAAGCGAAACGTTTGCTCCACATTTATTGTCCCGTATTTAAGTAATGTTCCTACTTTAGTACGTTTATTGGAATAAATAAAGTGATTAGTAGCGTTTAGAACTTCCGCGGTCTAATGGCTAAAATTAGGCAATTTCTGGGTCATACAAAATTTAACTGGGGTCTGAGTATTGTGTTTTTAGTATAAGTATAATTCTGGAATTTATTTCATTCATGCACATTTTTTAATTTGCGAAAAAGTCTTAATATTTAATTGTAATTAAGCTTACGAACCTGAATTATTTTATTTCATTGGGTATTGTGTGCCGATGTAATTCATCTTATTTGTTTTCATAGTGATAATATCAACACCTACAGTATTGGGATTGGGTTGTGACATTCTGTATTTATACTCTACCTTCACATACCATTTGGTAAAACAGCATAAGTTCATTGAACTCTAGTTAAAGATAGAACATCAGCTGATGTGTCGACTATTTGTATTACATCGTTAGTCAGTGCATAGTTAAAGGAAGGTAATTTACATTGCGAGGTGGAAATAGACACGATAATAAGTGCGTTGAAAATAGTACGCAGTGTAAATGGTTGGGTGTTGTGTTGAAAATTGATCGTTTTTGTTTGAGAGTGTGGGAAAGTAAACGTAACGTAAGGAGATGAAGAGTATTTAAAAAGGTATTTTTAGTATTTGTGGAAATTTTCCTTTTTTTTTGTCTCCGTGTGGGTGAATGAATAAGAATATTGATGTCACCACCCTATCTTATTCCATAGATGTCGTCAAAAACCTAGGGTCGTATCTGTCCACTCGTTAAAGGCTGCTTGCTGAATTCTCTCCATGCAAGACGCATTAACTCTTACGTCTATCGTTTCCTTTACAGATAAGACCAATTTTGCTTCTTTAGCTTACCTATCCTACCAGCTATGTCGAAAAGTTTAGTCATCATAACAGCCCATTAATGTCCCACTGCAGGGACGGGCCTCCTCCAGTGACGGAGGGATACTTGGCCTACTAATACCACGCTGGCCAAACGGATTGGTATATATAGGGTTTAATTTCAAGTGTTCCTTCTTTTTATTACGTATAGATAGTCGGTTTTTACGTCACCCATAGGATGAGATGGGGCGGTGACATATTGTATTCTTACTCCGTCACCATACGGAGAAGTTAGTACTTCGTTGAATTTCTCCATTCAAAGTTTTGCTTATAAATTACCTAAATTTGGTAGAAGATATAGATATCAAAGTAATTTAAATCATAATAAAATGGTCACATAAGTGCTTACTTTCACGGTAGCCATAACTGTACCATGATACAAATTGCTGATCTTGTACAAAATTATGTCTTGCGTGTGGCTAACGACATTTAAAGTAAATGGGATCTTATTTTACGTTTAACTTCCGTGGTATTGGTACTCGTGGAGTTTGAATATAAGAGATTTAGCTACAGGCTGACATTTTACTATGCTACTACTGACTTACCCAATTTTACACCATAACTATAACTAAGTATGTATGAAATAATTTTATTTTTTAACTCGTCATTCGGTGGCGACTTGCCCCGAATTGTTTTAATTTATTATTCATTCTTCCACATTATAAATTAATTTTTATTGTCTCTACTAAAATCCGTCTTTATTTATTATTCAATTACTAATGTAACAATTCATATTGTTTTATAGCGCTTATATTTAATGGCGAAGTGGATCATCCTATCCTACTAATATTATTTATTATGTTTGTGAGGATGGATGTTTGTTATGTACTATTTTACGCAAAAACAACTGAATGGATTTTGATGAATTTTGGAATATAAGTAGGTGTAGAATACCATTTAAGCTATGTTTACAGTGCGGGTGAAGCCGCAGGCATCAGCTAGTTTTAAATAATAACATAAATCATTTTTTTTCAACTTTAAAGGATTGTATTGCTTTTTTAATTTTTATTTAATGAAACAGAATACACCATAAACAAAAGTATGCCTAACTAAACTTTTATGCCATGTAAATAAGGCTTGGATAGTCGTCGCGTCAACCAGATAAGCTAAACAGCGACTTCCTGTACACTACGGCGTCCAGGCCTCACTAATAATATGGGAGTGTCCCACTTTATAATCTTATTGTATCCCTGTCATTAAAATGTTGTACCCTTTTTATGAAGTTCATTTTAATATTGTTGTGTTTATATGATAAAATTTATTTTTAAATGAGGTTGGATAAAGCATGCTAGGGACACATGTTAGATCGCGAAATAATTTATAATTGAATTTAAAATTTAATATAGACAAAAATACTATAGATATCTCTGTAATTTACAGCAAAAATGTAGCGAAAGTGTCCCTTTTTAATTTGCTAATTACTCTGTGTCGCAGTTGTTTCACTTTGTGAGAATAAAAATAAATAAATGTTCCAGAAATAGCATAATAAGGTGATAAAAATTAACCTTAAACATTTCAGGAGAAATGAAAAACAGTTAACCTGTATGCGATTTAAAATCTTAATTTATATAAGACAAAATCTGCTTTGCTTTTGTTTTCTCGTTCCAGAAAATTGTATATCTACATCTGCCTCGTAATATAAGTATGTCGCCAGGTGGCTATCTGTATCAGATTCAGACTTCTGTAAGTGTGTAAAGGCACGAGGTCTTTGTCAACCTCGCTCATCTTTCAGGCAAAGTCAGGTTGTTAATTAATAAACAGGATTTGTAGAACGTAAACTTATATTCACAAATTTTAAGCAAATACAACTTTCTAATAATTTTAAAGGTAAAAGAGGACGCCAGCAGTCCGTGGGCTTTCAACCACCACGTTCTGCTAGAATGACGACTCCTTGTCATTCTCGTCCGAACATTTTGAATGTTTGTTTCATAAACCAGTATTAACGTCTAAGAAGGTTTGACGCTGTCTAAGGAAAAACGCTGGTTTAATTTCACGGCGCCAGGGATGCGCCTTCAAGTACATAGTATAATAACAATACAAAAAAATAAGTTCATTTAGTTAATAAGGTATTCAAAATTCAGATAGCGACTGTACTCACTTCTATTACCACTGTTGTGACATAGAGTTTGCCTATTTAGGATAATCGTAGTTGAAATTTAGTTCTTCCATAAATACCAACAAATTCGTACCATTTTGAGGATGTAAAATCACTTGGCAACACTTCTCTCTTGTCGTTTCTCCGTCTTGGATTCAAAATTGTTAATTCAACTCGCGCAAACGTTTTATAGCTTATAAAGTCAGCATTGACATGTGTGGGGTGTATATGTCTAGCCAAATTAGCTTCAAGAGGTTAGAATTTATTTTGGACTTTGAATAAATTTATTTTATTGTGAGTGTGTGAAGTTCAATGAATTTGAAATGACTTAATAAAATTCAGATGTAAGTGAATGAATAGTTTTGTTTTCTTTGGAATTACCCAGAATTTTAATTATATTTCCGTTGTTTTAACATAAGTTATATACTTACATATAATTTTTAATCTAAGATCTTAGCAATTCTGGTATTATTTAATAATGTATAAGTACATTAAATTGCTATTTTATGGAAATTATGTTCATTATTTAACAATAGATGAAAAGCTTAGCTTAGCTTATGTAGCTATAAATATTACAATTGAGATCCAGTAATCGGTTTACCATAGTATTATAGGTATACAGGAACCTACTTTTTTGTATACTTCATATATGATTAGTCTTCCAAAAATATTTTTATACCTTTTTAGAAATCATAAATGATTAGATAATTAATAAACTGGTCTAGTCTCATTATAAACCTTAATTATGGTTATATTAGCCATGTGGCGTTGACTCCGCGAGTCTCGGCCTCGACCCTGTGAGACTCAATAACATAGTATTTTTAGTTTCTATGGCACGCTAGTTATGAACCTACTGAAATATTGTCAAGAATTTTTATTTCAGTTATTACATTATTGTCTGTCTCGTAATAGTAAACTTCTTCTTCTTAACAGCCCATTAATGTCCCACTGCAGGGACGGGCCTCCTCCCGTGACTGAGAGATACTTAGCCTACTAATACCACGCTGGCCAAACGAATTGGTATAGGGTTTAATTTTAAGTTTTCCTTCTTTTTACTTCGATAATATTTACGGTTAGTCCCTTAATCGGTTTGTACGAAACCCATGGGATGAGAAGGGGTGGTGTCATATTGTATTCTTACTCTGTCACCACACGGAGTTAGAATACAATATGTCATAGGAATTGTAAACTTAGCTAAAAATAATTATGATATTTCCCCTTAAATCCTTACATGTTCTTCGCAGTAACGTGCCTCGGCCACTGATGTAAAAAGACACTCGACTTACTTATACCGGGATTCGTATAGGGTTTATTAAAAATAAAAATATAAAAAAATGTTGTAATTTTTTAAAACTCTAAATAAACCTTATGATTTTTTAAATTCTCTTTCTAGTCAATTAGTAAGTCACCTAAGAGTAGGTAAATGTGGTGGTAGCTACGTTATCGTAGGAAAGTCAGTACTGATCACCATCTAACCAGACTTTTATTCAAGCTAGAATAGCAATGCCTTGAGTATTTCATCAATAATTTCTTAAAACAAATCTTTATAGCCTAAAATGCGTACACAATGTATAAACCCTTTTCAATCATTTCTTATTCAATCAGATCGTTTATACAGCCCTAACATACGTACAAAGCACTTGAACATACACATACAAAATTTTATTTCATACTTAGTAATACTGTTTCCTGGCGCAATACATCAAAGGAGTTTAACAAACAGAAAACATTCGCATATCGTTTGTGACTTACTTTAAGGCGCGGACACACAGTGGCGCATGCTGTGCACGGGCATGCGACGCAGTTTAGCTGCGTTTAATTCATTTGACAACGTGTGTCTCTAGTCTCTACGCTTCCAATGAGTACACAAAAACCCATGCACTTTGTATCGGGCACGGCGCACGGAGAGGCTACAAATGTACTACTGCAATCCACGTATTTACGGGCTTCTTTATAGGCGGTGGAACGGACGGAAAGCCAGTGGAACTTACATAGTCGTGTACTCCAGTGGAAACGTAGACCCACGTTGACAGGGTTAAGCTATGTAACCGCCTATCCGAGCAAGCAACGCGTGTATCAATGACGTCAATTCGTATGTAGCCTTTCCGTGAGGTGCAGTGGAAACTACCACGTACATTTTTTTACAAAACGTTTTTTTTTTCTTTTTTTTAAAAGACAATTTTCGCACTATGGATCATGCCCTGTGTCGCGGGGACTTTTACAAACATCGCTTTAACAGACACAAAGCACATCTAGACGCAGGACAATAATTTGTTGATCGCAAAAATAATTGAAACTGTGTCCTCGTTCGCGGCAGTCGCTTGCGCTACCGTGTCGCGTTTGCGTAGCCTCTCCGTGCACCGCTGTGTGGCCGCGCCTTTATTTCTATGTGTTGTATGCTTTATATTTATGTAGAAGACTTTATTTATGCGGGTTGACTGTCGCCCGTTAAAATAAATCGACGGCAATCACTAAGTTTTGTCTTTGTATTTTATTATGTGGGCTAGTTCTAAGGTTTTCACACATTTGTGTCACTAAAGTACGATAAAGTTTATGTCATTTATTTTGTTGATTCCGGAGTAAAACCTTTATCTAGGGGTAATTTATATGTTTGTGGTATACTTTTTAATTGTAGAATATACACACTTTAGTTCTATGTAAATAAATATAGCCTTGACTCAATAACGTAAGGATTATTGTAGTGTGTATGTATATGTAAATACACGAAATATGAATCTTTAAAACAAAGCAGTAACGTGCCTTAACCAGTACTTACGTAGAGAAACTTTGCTTACTATGTATATTATGTACCTACTACTCGTATTGTGACCTAAAATAGCTTAAAAAGCTTATTCGATTTTTAAGGCTTCATGTTCCATATAATTTGTTTTCTTCTTTAGTGCTTTTAATGTTAATACACACATCAAAAAAGTCTAAGCAACATGCATGATATTACAAATTTACCATTTATATTAATTTATTTTACCATTTATTTTAATTATAACGTTGTATTTTATTTTTAAAATAATATTTTTAGGGTTCTATGATGTAAAAATAACAGCTGTTTTCTTTATAAGTTCTTTTAATAACAGAAATTAACAATATTAGAATATACAGGTACATAAGAAACTAAACTTTTTTTTTACAAATTGAAATTTCTTAAGAAAATGAATTTATTGTGAAAGAATAGGACAATTTAATACAAAGTATGGCCTCCTCTGCTATTCAGAACTTGTCGGCAACGATTATTCATTGAATTAATGAGACTGTTTATGTCATCTTGCGGTATTCGCTCCCAATGGAATTGTAGCAAATCCTTCAGCTGTTGGGTTGTTGTCACTCCGTCCAAGTCCTTCAAAACACGTCTCTGGAGCATGTCCCATGCGTGCTCGATGGGGTTGAGGTCTGGCGATTGTGCAGGCCAGGGCAATACCTGGATGTTCTCCGTTGCCAAGTATTCACTGGTTCGCCGAGCTGTATGTGAACGCGCATTGTCATGCATTAACGTAAAATCGGAGCCAAAGGTTTGTGCAAATGGATGGACATAAGGTCTGAGAATATCCTCAACGTAATTTTCAGCGTTCATGTTTCCATTTACAAAAACGAGCTCAGTTCGCCTGTTCTTCATAATACCCGCCCATACCATAACTGTTGAGCCGCTGTATGGATGAACTTCCTGAACGCACCTGAGTCTTTCAGTATTTCCGGGTCGACGGTACACTCGCACCCTTCTTGTATCAGGCCTAAACCCGAATCGCGACTCATCGGAAAACATAATTTTATCCCATTGTTCCTGGGTCCATGTTATGCGTTCTCTACACCATTCATTTCGACGAGCGCGATTCCCGTGACGTATCGGTGGGCACCTGATAGGGCGTCGAGCTCGTAGGCCGTACTCATGCAGTCGATTTCGCACAGTTTGGGGACTTACATCAACACCACTTGAATTTTGTAGCCTCAAACTTATCTCTCGAGCGGTTAACATCGGCTGGCGTCTTGCAGTCAGTTGTATGTACCGGTCTTGCCGAGTGGTTGTACTCCTTTTACGGCCTGGATGCTGTTCAGCGGGTTCCCCTGTATTATTGTAGCGCTGCCAAAGACGACAAATAACACTTCTATGAATACCAAAATGTCGAGATACCTGAGATTGATTACTTCCCGCTTGCAACATCCCTACAGCTCTTTGCATTTCATCTGCCGTCAAATGACGTCGCTCCATGACGTAAAGAATATCTAACAATTCAATTTTGTCGCCAACTGTATTTAAATGGTTGGTAAAATTATAAAATCAAGACTAAAACGTAGCAATTAACATGCACTCAAATTCAAACAAATTCGCAGTCATTTGAATTTTATGAAAAAAAAACAAAACATAATCGAAATTTTTTTTTTACAACCAGCCAGTATGTCATCAATAACAAAAAAGTTTACTTACCTATACACTTTGAGTGAGTAAATACTTAGAAATTAATTAATATAAATGGTAAATTTGTAATATCATGCATGTTGCTTAGACTTTTTTGATGTGTGTAGTTACTTTTTTCAATCAAATAACTTAAATTAAGCAAATATGCGTTAATAATGTATGTGTATAAGGTTCCTTAGATACTGTTTTAGTGTTTATTTCAAAGCCATCTATGCGGGTAGCATTGGTTTTTGTGGCGACTTTATGACTTATGGGTTACGCAGTTGGATCTGTGCATTAAATGTACTACTCGGTCACATTATCTCTCGCATTCTAGCGAGGTCTCTAGATAATGTGACCGTGTAGTAGTTAAAAAAGTTACATTATATAGGTATGTTTCTATCATTGAACAACAGTCTCATTGTGATTGGGAGAAACTGTGTCATCATTAAACTATATCCAATAGGAGTAGAGCATAAATAAAAATATGTACAGCAAAAACAAAAAGAAAAACTATTATTTTTTAAATTTTTTAGCTGATTATTGAAATATAATATAAATAGTTGTTTTTTATTCTTAAAAACAAAGACAGATTAACAGCGCACTGTTTATAAAAAATATTTTAAGCAAAATACAGACGGGTTTGTGTATAAAGTCGAAGTTTTCGAGCTTTCGCAATTGCATTTCGTGCATCAAAAATGCATTAGTGCAACATATTTTAATAGTAGACATTAGTTTGCTCATAATGTTTCATATACGAGAGTTTACGTATATTATTTTGTCTGTGTTTTCTTAGGGTAAAAATATAAAAATATTAGTTTAGCGGGTACTAAGTTAGTACCTATAAAGAGCACTCGTAACCGACGCGCATGTTGTATGACTCGCTTAATGAATGTGGACGAGGCCGAATCTGTTTGCCAGGATCGTGACAAGTGGCGTTCTGTCTCTGCCTACCCCGGACGGGATAAGGCGTGAATTTATGTATGTTTGTAATTAGGTTAGATATAGTTATTATATAACTACATTCAGATACAGTAATTTTAAAGAGTATGTTGTAGTCTTAAATAGTTTTTTTATTAAGACTCTACTACTTTTTGAGAAAATATATTCTTTTTATCTTACATATTATCTTAGCTCGGGCACGGGCATTCTCCCGAGACTTGGCCTAATTTAAACATGAATAGGGATACGAGTATAGTTGATTATAGGTTTTGATTAAAATTTCCCTTAATTATTAGCCTTTTTCTTAGAAATGGAAAACAATAAAACTAATTCGAATCCAACTTTAATCAATGCGCAATATACTTATGTTATGCATATTGTATATTACTTTCATAATACCTAAATAGGTTAATAAGCATATACATAGCACCCTCCTTTACGACTCGCAGTCGTATAAAAATAGACCGACAGCTCTATATAGAATGCATAACATTAAATCAATATTAAATCAGTTAAGCGTGGATCCTGTTGTACCGGGTGCCTTCTTCATACATTGTCAGACGTTATTCAACTGCAACAAGTATCAATATTTTATTATGATTTATTGATGTTTGTGTGGTAAAAGCTCGCTTATGTACCACTGCAGGGACGGGCCCAGTGGTAGCATAGATGCTTTTTATAAAAATATTACGATAACCACGTATGGATACGCGCCCCTGATGCACGTCACTTAAATGTCTTTGGTTGAGGGCCATCCGCATCACCACAGCCCGCGTAAAGTAGTAAAGCGCCGATTACACTAGACTACATGTAGTCTCCTACATAAGGACGTCCTAACTTTTTAGTGTTAGGACGTTCTGTTTACACTGTCCTACATGTGATTACACTAGACTGCATGTCTAGTCTCCTACATGATGTAGTTGATTACGTGTAGTCTAGTGTAATCAGCGCTTAACTGTCGCCTGAGACAAACTACTCGTACTCAACAAAAAAAAAAACCTATAGATAGAGATTTCTTTCAAGTTTTACTTCTTTTGTTTTCGTTATCATACTATGTGCGAACTTTCCGTTAGCATACTTTTACGACACCCATAGGAAAGGGTTACGAAGTGTTTTTTCTCTGTCACTTTATTGAGAGGCGGTGCATAAATGTTCGGTATAATTGTTTTTGAACAAGTCAGCGAACTACATAAAAAGCGTAAAATTGCATTTAAAAAAGACACACACGTTGATTTACCTTCAAAAAACAAAAAAAAAAATACCCGCTAAACATAAACACGTATTGTAAATTAACCCTAACATACCGGTCAGCTGCAAGCGCGCAAGGGTTGCCTTCCGATTGGCGTTTCCGCTGTTAAAACTAACTAAATTGTTATTTAAAAAGTTCTTAAAATAACTGAAATCTTTTAAATAAAAAATCATCCTTATATAGTCGGTATAAGGTCTGAAATCATAGGGCTCACTTCTGGTATTGAGCAAGTAGGTCGTACGGAAACATTAATTTTATTAGTTCGAGTCATCGTATCAATCAAAATTAAGTGGTTTTTGAAACCAAACGTATTTATGCGTAGTTTTCACGGTTTGTTAATTTTAGTTTATTTGCTTAATTAATACTTTTGTAAATATTTGTATTGAATACAAATCTCAAATTCGTTAAAAGAAATAAGGTTATAATAAACCTCGTATACGTTAGTGCTCTATTTTAATAATGAGTTCAAGTAGATGTATTGTTTATTTTAGCGACACAAGTTCGAAAAGCTGATTAACAAACTTAAAATTATACCATGATTAAGTTAAATAATTATGCTAACCAATATAAAGTAAGTACTTACTATTTCTAAGACAAGTACATAACATATACTGTCTTATACATTATTATACGAGGAATGCTTTGAGTTATTGAATAAAGCAGTCAGTCAGGGCAAATAATTTTCATATGTTAGGATAACACGTAATAATTGTCTTTAAAAATATGGCGTTTGGGTACGAGTGTGTTCTACCCCTTGGTTAATCCATACAGGAGTGTGTAAATGTTATTGTATTAATATGGAAGGGTAAATTTACTAGTAAAATTACTGAGCTACGTAACACAAGTGCATTTTAGGGTTAAGTGCAAATGGACGATTTTTACTTGTTATACGAGTACACCTTGTTACTCTCAAGGTCAAAAGTTACTGGAACTATTTTATATTCACAGTAAATATTTAATTAAATTACTTCATCCTTAATAATAATATAATATGTTTTAAATTGTTTACCAATTATGAATTATGACTGTGTGGGTGCTTTACGACCTTATATTAAGTGTCAGCTTTTTATCGTATTAATCCTATTAGACAAAATTGCATGTAAGTTGACTTTAAATATCCTGTTTTAAATCAGTTTCGTTTACTTATATTATATTTTAATTTCAATATCATTGAAATTGATATAATTATTTATTTTTGCCTAATACCATGTTGGCCAGACGTATTGGTTTTAGTAAAGTTCTCTTTCTCGTTTCTATGTCGGCTAATACGACCGGATGGATCCTTATTCCGTTAATGCACGGAGCAGCCCACATTGTCAAATTTTAGTGAAATTATCAATCAGTTATTATGTTTTCAAAAATACTTGATCTGGTATTCCTCCGAGATTATACACGTACGTATATTTTTCGTAATACTTTACAAAATTATTTTTATCAACGAAATGCTCTTTAAAATAGGAGCTCATCTATAAAATCCAGACAAACAAGACATCTCAAACAAAATATTTCTCAAATACCATGTTTGGGTCCCAGGCCGTGGGAGTGTCGAGGTGTTAATGATAACAACTATGGACCCTGACCCTTTACTACGTTCAACTTATGAATGAGAATGAACCAGTTTCCAGTTATGGACGAAACTCATTCAAAGTTTAATTTCGAGGTCAATCGCTTTACGGATTACGGATGAAACTTTTGACGACTGTCTCGGTAAGCTTATTAATTTTAATAGTTTTGGTTAATTTTGTGTATAGTAATTAATTTGGCAGACATTATTGTTTTTTTATTCATAATTGAAAATATATCACTTTCCTAATTTATCGCATTGCTGAACATGGAACCCTGTGTCTAAAGATCTTTTAGGTGTTAGTAGGCCACACCCTTCGTCTCTGGAGGAGGCTTATCTTAGTTGGACATTAAAATAAACCTTTTAAAATATAAATTTTGAAACTTATAATATTAGGTTGATACCTATTAATGCCTTTGCGAAGCAAAGAACAACAATCTTAGAATACAAAAAATATAGTTAAATATTTAAACTGTGGGCTACTAAATACTTAAGTATTACTTACATTCTTACAAGACCTAATAAAACTAAAGTTGTAAGTTTACGACGCATTGTAAAAGTTACGTATTGTTCGTAAAGTTTACAATGTGTCTTACATTGTCTACGAATAAACTTTGAGACTTTAGTTGAAAATGTCGAATTGCATTTTTTTGATTGAATGTTTTATTGGGATATAGAGAGAAGATTAATCTATTAATACCACGCTGGCCAGACGGATTGGATAGGCTTTAATATTTACAAGCTTTTACTTAGACAACTTTTACAAAAACTGTGAACCAAAAATGTTTGCTTCAAGTTGGTCCCAAAGATAAATTATTAAATTGACGACCTCGGTGGCGCGACGGTAGCGCAAGCGGCTGCCGTGCAAGAGGTTGTGGGTTCGGTCCCCACGCAGGACAATAATTTGTGAGATCCACAAATTATTGTCCTGGTCTGGGTGTTCTTTGTGTCCGTTAATTGATGTTTGTAAAAGGTCCCCGCGACATAGGGCATGATCCCTAGTGCGGGAGTTGTCTTTTTAAACAAAAAAAAATCACATTAAATAGGTATTGAGAGTCCTTCAAGTAAACAAATTTGCCGAATTGGTATCAACAATTTATGGACTCTATTTTTAAATGATATATCAGATAATAATTGTACATGCTTTGCTCGAATTGTAAATAAAGTCAAGTATAAAAAGTTATGTAAAAATATATACTCGTGTGTTTGAGTATAAAATATCTAAATATGAAAGTGTCTGATCTAGTAAGTGACCTCGGCACCTTCCGGCTCATTGGTTAATTGTTTAGTCACCACACAGAATACTCTGTAAATATAAAGCTTATTTAGGTAACTGGGTTCGATATTATTTGTGCTATTTTGAGGAACGAGTAGATAGGTAACCTGCTAGACAGATTGATGTGTTCGGTTTATTCCCATCTGCCCCCTTCTAGTTCTGTGTTATTGTATTTTTTTTTGTGTATTAGTAACAAAAACACTAATGCTAACTAACTTAACCAATCTAAATAATAACTAACTTATAAAAACAGAGCTTAAAACAAACTTTTTAAAAGTCCATAAAATCTAAAACATATTGGAGAAGTCATGCTGTCATGCAGCTATATTAACTTTCATATACTTATTACAGTTAATAAGTATACAGTTTGTACTCCGAAGAGGTCAGAAATGTGAAATTATCAGCCCCTGTACCTACGGATAAACGTGGCTTCCTAAATTGAAAGCTTTAGAAAGACCGCAACGGAATTTTCTAGAACATTTTAGTATTATGCTGACCCGACTACCAGCTCTGCAATTTTGAAATGTATTTTAAAACGTGCTATATTTACCCATGATTAGATTTTTCGTAATAATATACCCTACTTTATTAGTTCTTTACTTTATTAGTTCTTTAGGTTTTAACGAGTTTAGTTTTTGTTTTAAGTTTTTGTTCCAAGTTTAAAAAATCTGTTGGGATTGCTGTTTAAAAATTTTATTTATATTTTTCTAGCAGTTTTTGTCCATAACGTTTTTGACATGAACTACTGATTAACATTTTTTACTGGGTTTATTTTTATTAAAAAGTTAGACTTGTCAGACTTTTGTTCACCTAAAGTGTTTGAGAAAAACATACCGTACCAGAAGAACTACGACAAAACTTAAATAAATAACAATAATAAATAGTAAATAAATATTCCTCACACTTTCACACTTCGCCATCTAGTCCTAAACTAAGCAGAGCTTGTACTATGGATAGGTACTAGACAACGGATAAACATACTTAAATACTTTTTTATTTTTTTGTAAATACATACATATTATACATAAAAAACACCCAAACCAATGCAAACAATCATGTTCATGCACACAAAGATTTGCATTGAGCGGGAATCGAACCCGAGACCTCTGCGTAGCAGTCATGTTATACAACCACTACGCCACAGAGGTCGTCAAATGAGTTGCTATTATCATAATGTCAATATTGTAAAAAGCGCCCACAGAAAAAGCTTACATGTTGATGTGTGGTTGGGTATCAGTTAGTACTATTTCTATTATAACGTCAATTATTTTTAATTTTATTTAAATAGTATACAGTTACCTACGCCTACTAGTATAGGCTTTGTTTACAGTTGACTTAACGACATCATGGTATTGTTTACTCAGTCTATTTTTCTGAACTTACTAAGATCGACCGAACACAATAAGTACTATGTTAAGTTAGAATTATTATATAGAGTTATTAGCATTAATTTATTTATAAGACGAATTTTAAACTTAATACTAATAATTGAAATTCAATATTAAACTTATATTTATTTAATTTTATAAAATTGAAATTAAAGAAGCTACTAATTGCTAACTCTAAGATATAAATCTCTTAGAAATAAGATTTAGCTTGATTTATTTCGTAGATAATTATATTTTTTGTTTTATACGGTGGATCCTTTTTGCTTTTTTTTGTTTCGTCTCGCCTTTTTCTTTTTTTCTATATCTCCGGTTAAGCAATTGTGGCTACTGACTTTGATTAATGAGGCTTGGGGCTTAAGACATTTTAGTTTAATAGTAATTGAGCGTAGTCGTAATAAACGTTTGATTAAGAATCCAGCTGATATTTGTATATTCGTGTGAATGGGAAGTAGTATAAGCCGTTTCTTGTTAAAATAATAAGTGTGAGATAGACATCCTTAGGTAAATTGATGTTATAAGTATAATTTTTTTTAATATTCCTTATCTACCGAATAATTCCACCGACTTATTCCATAATGTGACTTTTGTACGACCGACAATGTGAAAAACACCAAACATGATATTCTGTAAGTCTTTTGTACAGCTAATGATCTATTGAATACAAAATATTTTAACATTGTTTACACAATCAGATAAAACGTCAACTAGTACCTTGAGCTTGTTGTCTGGGTACTACATGCGAAAACCTCTGCTTTGTTGCAAAGACACTATGCCACAGAGTGTTGCAATAATGCCTAAACGCTTGGTAATTCAAGCGTTTATGCATTATTGCAACGATAACAGGATCTGGTTCAAGACGACCTCTGTGGCGTAGTGGATATAACATGACTGCTACGGAGAGGTCTCGGGTTTGATTCTAGCTCAATGCAAATCTTTGTAAGCATGTTTTCTATGTATAATATGTATGTATTTACAAAAAAAAAGTATTTAAGTATGTTTATCCATTGTATAGTACCCATAGTACAAGTTTAGCTTAGTTTGGGACTAGATGGCGTTGAGTAAAAAAAAAGTAATTAAAACAAAATAAAAATAAAAAGACCTGTGAGTTGTTGGGCGAAAAACAGAGTGAAGATAGAGGTTTCAGCGTGTTCTTTAAGTGTCTATACCTACGAGTTTACTGTTTAAAAGAGTAGGTGCCCGAAATTATGAATTCCTCTACATTGATATATGTACTTACATTTTTCTTCCGTGTGAACTATTCAATTCGATGTGTCAGATAGAAGTCTTCCCAGATGCGAAATTATTCACACAGATAACGACAATTCATAATATTAACGTACAGAGTATCGTTACAGTCTCAATGATTCATACTACATGTGTTTCTTTTGTAACATATTGTACAGACATGTCTTGACCTGTTCTCTTCTTGAACTTGACACCGAATGTCCTTTATACAGTACACTGTTATTATTTTAATTAGCAGTTGACAAAGTGTTAATATATTCGCTGTATAGGCGTGTGAAAGTCTTGTTTAAAAAATATGTGTTAAACCTTGGCAATGGTAGGTTAACTTAATTTTCAGCTAATTTATGGTTTCACTTGTGAAAGATATTTAAATCATTGAATACCACGTGTGAATAAGATGGAGCGAGGAATATTATATAACTAGCTGACCCGTGCCCACTTCGTTGGGCGGCGAAAAAAACACTTCCCTTTTTAAAACATATTTCATTACTGCTCCTCTCTTATTAGTCATAGCGTGATAATATACCTATAGCCTATGGTACTCCCCGATAAATGACCTGTTTAACACAAAAAGAATTTTAAAAATCGGTTCTGTAGATCCAGAGATCAGTGTTACCCCCTACAACGTCACAAACTTACAAACACACAAACTTTACCTCTTTATAATAAATTAGTATAGAGTATTATCCATGTAACGATGGATTAAGAATACATGGTATTTAATCAATAAACCAATTAGCCTATCGCAGTCCACTGCTGGACAAAATGCCTCTCCCAACAAACGCCACAGAACAGGGTCCTCCGCCCTTCGAATTTAGTCTGACCAAGCGATCTTTTTGAGGTAGAATTCATTTATAGTACATACTTACAGGTATTTAACTCCGTGTGGTGACGGAGTAAGAATACAATATGTCACTACCCCTTCTCATTCCATGGGTGTCGTAACAACCGACTAAGGGACTATCCGTGAATATTATCTTTACGAAATAAAAAGAAGGAAAACTTGAAATTAAACCTCCGTTTGGCCAACGTGGTATTAGTAGGCCAAGTATCCCTCCGTCACGGGAGGAGGCCCTTCCCTGCAGTGGGACATTAATGGGCTGTTATGATGATAACAGATATTTAAAATTAAAATAAAAATCTTACTCCAACCAAAATGTTGATACTAAGAAAATTCATCTATACTAACATCGCGTTAGACAGATATTTTACGTTAGTCGCACATTATTTTAAAACTGAGATATCTTTCAAACTAATAATCGGATCTCATCGCTGTAAAGGTCAATTATGTTTAAAATTAAATAAATATAACGATTAACGTATTTATTTTGATAAGGGTCGATACCATATACACAAAATACCTTTACAAACAATGCATTTCTTTAAATCAAATTTGATTATTATAAAAAAGGTCGTAGTGAGTCAACCTTAGAAGATAGATATATGCTATCGTTGACTTAATTGTAAAACTCTTTTAAAGGTACAATTCTCTAATACACCATTTCAGTATATCTCCAGACGTTTAAGCAGCAGAAGCAAAATAAACGTTTTTAAGCGTCCCTTTTATAAACATATTTCATTACTGCTCCGCTTCTATTAGTCATAGCGTGATGCTATATAGCCTATGACACTCCCCGATAAATGGACTATTCAACACAGAAAGAATTTTTAATATCGGTTCAGTAGATCCAGAGATTACCCCCTACAACGTCACAAACACACAATCACACAAACAAACAAACTCACAAACTTTACCTCTATAGATAATATTAGTATAGATTATAACCTTAATTCACAACCTTTCTAACCTTAAAATGGTATTTTTCAGTATATGACTTATATGAATTGACTGTATATAAATTGTTACCCGGTCACATTATCTCGAGACCTAGCGTCGATGACGTCACCTCGAGTCGACCGTACCGTACTGAAGCCGCGCTGTGGCGAGCGCGGGGAGGTGAAAACAACGGAGGCGGGAAATTCGCATTCCAGCGAGGTCTCAAATTAATGTGACCGTGTAATACATGCTAAATATTGCATACAAATAAGTACTCAATTATATATTGAGGAAATGCTTTTTGGCTTCCCTTGCAGCCTTGCTTGCGCCTAAGCGAAAAGGGCTTGTCGGACTCTATAGGCAGGCAAAACATAGTAACTCATTTGATTTCTCAAAGCTTACTTCGCAGCGACTAAGGGAGGGACTAACCGTAAATATTATCTTACGAAGTAAAAAGAAGGAAAACTTGGTGTTAAACCCTATACCAATCCGTCTGGCCAGCGTGGTATTAGTAGGCCAAGTATGCCTCCGTCACGGGAAGAGGCCCGTCCCTGCAGTGGGACATTAATGGGGTGTTATGATAATGATGACTTCGCAGCGAAACCTAATAATTACAATACAAAATACTGCTTTCAAATCTTTTTTGGCTGATAGATCTAATATGATATGATAGGTGTTCACATGGAGAACCCTATTCATGTTTACTGCAAATCATTACAGTCTCAATGACTCACAAACATGTGTTTATTTCGTAACATTATTTTACTTACAAGTCGTGACCTGTTCTCTTCTTGAACTTGACATCGTTTGTACTTTATATACTTAGTACAAAGTGATTAATTAGCTGTTGACAAAAGTGTTAACTACACAGATATCTGAACAAAGGAGATGTGCCCTGATTGTCATTTTGTATGGAAACCTAATGTCGCCAGTTTTTTTAACACACACAGCAATAGAATATACGAATAGAGTACTGTTCTCAGTTACATCTAGATTATCAATGAACGCAATTACTCTGTCTTTTTTCTCCTTGAAATATCTCCCTTACACGGTGTCACAGCGAACCAATCAGCGCTACTATATTTAAACAAATAAAACAAACTAAAATAAATTTAGATAGAAGAACTACTACAATTTAAAACTACTACATGTAAAAAAATTACATTTATGCTAGGCGTTGACCTTATCGATAGATGATTAATAAAATATATCGATAGACAAGACTTACACTTATTTTATTCAAAAATAAATACTTACTTATAAATATAAATAATAATTACTTTTATATAAATATGTATAATGTAATAATATATAATTGTACAATACTTTTGTAAAATAATATTCACGACAGTGTGTATAAGATCGTGCATGTCGTGAAACAAATTAATCCGTGAACTGATGTCGTAATATCGCAGGTTGAAGGAACTCAAGCGTCATACTTCTTTTGCGTCCTTATTGTCGCAGCAGTTTGTAACATTTTGACTGTTGTCATACAAAATTAACGCACCTGTGAGGGAGAGCTAGCGATAATTTAGCCACAGTCGGTAAAGCCTAGCCGACTTTAAACCACGACTTTTGACGAAAAGCTGTGTGTGCTAATAAATGTATGAGCTTTTAAAAAAACTTTTAAAACCACTCTAATGATCATTTTAAACCTTTATGTTCTAGAGTACTTACGCCACCTTTGATTTAGGATATTATTTCAACATTGTAATACATATATTGAAATTACATAATTTAGTCATACTGTGATTATTACTATTAGTAATAATCACAGTATGCAATGTACCAGCAATGGTGGTTCTGAACACTCACCTAATATACAAACAGGGTGTTCTAAAACTACTAAAATGTTAACAAAGTCTTCAAAATTATGTAAAAGTAAAAATACATTTATTGTCTCGGACAAACTGGGTGTTGGTTTGGGTAGTTTAATTAAGACTTACATAGATTGCCCCGTTGTTAATGTTTGTTCACCTGGAGCTAGTTTAAGTATTATAATGAATAATCTGAAAAAGTTACAACTTAACGAAGAGTCTACAGTTGTCATATTACTTGGAAATGGCCTTTCTATTACCAAGAAGGATGTAATTATATTAGTAGAACTGGTATTACAAATCCAGGCATCAGTAGGTTGCAAATTTATTATGTGTGCATTCCCATATTCTTATACACTTACTCAAGAACAAAATAGGCATAGGTAAATTAAATTTACTATTATATAATAGTACACGTCACTACTGTGACATTTTATTTTTTGACTCTAATATTTTTATTAGGAACAGTTTTTACTTAACAAAAGATACCATGTATCTTTCTTTTTATTATAGAAAACAACTTGCTAATTTATTAGCATTTAATATAGGTATAGGTACAAGTACTAATAGAGTACTCATTAGTTTGGTAGGAGATAGTAGGTCCACTACTAATACATTTATTAAACCATCTAATAGTTTAAACTATTAGATAAGACAAAGGGTAGCCTTAATCTTTGTTTAGTTCATCAAAACATACAAGGTCTATCTGGCAAAGAACTAGAAATAGAACTGTTTTTAAACAAACATAATGTACAAATCTTTTGTGTTACCGAGCATTGGTTACAGTCACATGAATTATTATTTAATAATGCACACTTTACATTGGCAAGTGCGTTTGTAAGAAAGAAGGCTATACGCGGTGGCTCTCTAATATTTATAAGTAATAAAGTTGAATTTAAAGAAAGAAAAGACATAGCAAATCTTTCTATCGAGCGCACAGTCGAAATCTCTTGTGTGGAGCTTGAGCAACATGTCGTAGCTTGTGTGTACCGACCACCGCAGAGTGATTATAGTCTATTCGAGGGTGTTATGGAGAAATTGTTAGAAAGACTATGCTCAGGAAATAAATTTATTATAGTATGCGGGGACTTTAATGTAAATCTACTTGAAAAATCTTCAACTAGTGCTAGATTAATTTGTTTGTTTCAGTCTTATAATTTACAGTTTTTATTTAAAGAAGCCACTAGGATTACATCTCATTCTGCTACATGCTTAGATAATGTATTTTGCAACTGTGAATATGTTAATAAGGATATCTTAAGTGATTTAACATCTGACCACTGTGGGCAAAGGGTAGTATTTCCATCTATTACTACTCCCACAGAGAACAAAATCACATGCAGGCCAATTACCATAAACCGCCTGAATCAATTTAGTGATAATGTTGCAATCAAAGTGACTAGAATTAATCTTAATCAGTATAGCCCAGATGATATTTATAAAGATTTATTAGACATTATCAAGCTTGAATATGATAATATTTTTAAAACTAAGACTTTTGTTAGTAACTCTAAAACTAAATTCTGTGATTGGGCAACAACAGGTATATATAAAAGTAGAGCTCGCTTGTATGAATTGTATGGTATGAAACAATATAATACTCAACCAGATTTCATTCAATATGTCAGGAACTACTCGAAAACTTTTAAGAGGGCTTGTGCCATAGCAAAGTCTTCTTATTTGAGTAATAAGATAAAGGAATCAAACAACAAAATTAAAAGTACATGGGACATTATTAATGCAGAGACCGGCCGGATGAAAATTCGTGATACTAATTATGTACTAAAAACTCAAGATAAGGTTCTCACCAATAATGCTGACATTGCACATGCTTTTAATAATTTCTTTGTCAATGTTCCTATTCATACAACAACCTCCTTAAATTCCTCTCCAAACCAAGCAGAATTTTTACTAAAAGATAAAGTAATTGAATGTAAGAACCGCTTCAGTTTTAGGTCTATTAACCATAATGATATCATAAAAGCTTTCAAAAGTCTCAATTCCAAGAAATCTGCTGATTTATGGGGTATGTCTGTCAAGCTTCTTCAGGGTATTATATTTAATATATCTCCACATTTATCTATTATATTTAATAAGTGTATTGCCATAGGTGTATTTCCTTATCTAATGAAACACAGTAAGATTATTCCTTTGTTCAAGAATGGATCAAAAAGCGACCCTGGTAACTTTAGACCAATTTCAATACTACCTGTGATTAGTAAAATCTATGAGAAAATTATCTTATGCCAATTGGAGAGTCACTTTCATTTAAATAATATTTTTCATAGGCAGCAATACGGTTTTAGGAAGGGTAGCTCAACGATTGATGCGGGTGTTTCTCTTCTGAAATATATCTATGATGCTTGGGAAAATTCTATGGATGCAATAGGCGTCTTCTGTGATCTTTCTAAAGCTTTTGACTGCGTTGATCATGGGACACTTCTGTGCAAGCTTAGACATTATGGAATTAGGGATGCTTCTCTTGATTTATTATCTTCGTATTTAAGCAATAGGGTTCAGTATGTCGAAGTAAATGGTAGTAGGTCCTCTGGTCTTCCGCCAAGTATGGGCGTGCCTCAAGGATCCATTCTAGGTCCGTTTCTATTTTTAGTTTATGTCAATGACTTGCCGTTTCTTGCTCAGGGTTTGTGCGACATTGTTTTATTTGCAGATGATACTTCACTCGTTTTCAAAGTAAACCGTAAGCAAACTAATTTAGATGAAGTTAACGAATCTCTCGCACAAGTCCTGAACTGGTTTACTGCTAACAATTTGCTTTTAAATGCTGCCAAAACAAAATGCTTAAAATTCTCTATGCCCAATGTTAAAAGCCTTAGTAATAATCTGATTTTAAACGGTGAGGTCCTTCGTTTTGTAGACACTACTGTATTTTTAGGAATAACGTTGGATAGTAAGCTGCAATGGGGTGCTCATATATTAGCTCTAGCAGGAAAACTAAGTTCAGCTGCTTATGCAGTTAAAAAAGTGAGGCAGCTAACGAATATAGAGACAGCAAGATTGGTATACTTTAGTTACTTTCACAGCTTAATGTCATATGGTGTTCTTTTGTGGGGTAGGGCTGCAGACATCGAATCTATTTTTATTCTTCAGAAGCGTGCAGTTCGAGCTATTTACAATCTTGAATCGAATGTTTCATTGAGAGATCGTTTTAAGGAAATAGGTATTTTAACAGTTGCTTCACAATATATATATGCTAATATAATATATATTAAGCAAAATATTGAACAGTATGATAGAAATGGCGACATTCATAGCATTGGTACGAGGAATAGGCATAAGTTGATAGGTCCACAACATCGCCTACATAAGGTACATAACACTTTTGCGGGACTCGGTATACGTTTATTCAATAAACTGCCTAAGCATGTAATGGATCTACCTTTACTAAACTTTAAAGCATTTGTAAAAAATCAGCTATTATCGAAAGGCTATTATACAATAAACGATTATATTAATGACAAAAACTCATGGGCTTAGATTTCAATTATCGTGATTTCATGTTGCTTGTTCCATGGTGTAGATTGTGGCTTAACCTAGGTAGTTGTGCGGATGTTATGTTACTACCTTATTACTTTCTTTTACAGTTTTATTTGTTATTGTAACGATAGAAATACTTCACTTGCATTTGTAAATGTATTTAATTATATTATCTAAATGGTATTCTATTCCATTCTCAACTACTTAAAGATTAACAAAATCAACTTGACGACACAAATGCTTGTGTGTTAATTTCTGTCGGATATCGCAGTGACGAGATGACTGATGAACGTGCCATGCAATTAAAGCTTTTTTAAATCAATTTATTAACAATGAAATTTTTTTTTTATCAATTAAACTTTAAATTGCTATGCATGTAAGATTTGCTTGCACACATCATTCTTCACGCTGCTGTTGGTAATTGTAACAAAGTCAAATTATTATTTTTGAAAAGAGTGGCCTGAGTTTCTTGGCCACATTCTTCTCAGAGCTCTACTATAGTCGTCTGCGAAAGTGGTAGTAGTTTGGCAGACATTTTTCTCTATACTATTCTACTACATGTATAACGATTTGCATGTGTTACTTTGTAACCTAAGTGAATAAAGCTATTTGACTTTGACTTTGACTTTAACATTTAAAAAAAATATTTTTTTCATTTAACTTAATAAAACTTTTACAATTTAAAATTCCTTCAATACACGACTTTTTATCGAAAACGATAGATAGTCGTAGTCATGAACGGGTCGTCACTATCGTTTGGTTGTTAGAGCGATCACGGTTAGCAACCACTTGTCATACGTAATATCGTTGAGCGAATAGTTCATTGCTTCATATATTCATTGAATGACTAGTTTACACAACATTAGAGAAGCAATGTATATGTTACAAAAATATTATAGTACTTAATTATCCGAATATGAAAATAACATAGTGAGGACATCGAAAATTATTTTTTCATGATTTTAGAGGTAAATACAATAAAATACATGTACTAAGATATGGTAAGTGATTCCATTATTAATAAAGTTTTTTTTATTGCTCTTATTTTTACAGGCAACCACTGAACAACTCGGCATTTTATATGTTATCCCGGTCGTTGTCAAAACACAGCTAAACCTAGGTGACAGCCATTTTTAGCTATATAATCGTTCTAATCATATTGCTTTGACAAGAAAACCCCGTCATACCATTTCTCCTTTTATTTAGATTTCTGTGGTTAACTATGATAACTAAGAGGCGTGAGAATGTTTAAACTGGTGACTTTGGAGTTTTATAGTACAAAGCAGTATGATCACATGATCAGTGATTTGCGTTGTTGAGTATCGCGGATTGAATTAAGCTAAGCGTTGCACAATTGCGCGGTTTCGAGTTAAGAACACAGCTACGTATATACAGCATATTTGGAGAGTCTCCTGATATCTTAATCTCAGCTTCAAATTGTGGAAAACTCATACTTCTTAAGACATTAAAGGATCTGTTACTAAAAAAAGGCATTCAAAGCAATTGACCACACCGTCAAAGTTATATGGACGGAGTAAAGCCGTTGACTATCTAGATTTGCCATCATTCTAGGACCGTACTTAATACTTATGTATTTCATCAGCATACAAGCAGTTATATTCCCTATTTTTAACCCATCTTCTTTGTTCTAGTATCAATAGCTTAAAGCTCTACGTCCAACTATAACTGCGTGAGGTCTTATGACCCTATTTAAACTTAATTTCGGCAACTGTATACCTTTCTAAATTGTTCATTATATTACCCATTTCCTATGTTTACAACTGGTTAGCGCAACACACGCCTTCAGTCTACTGCGGAAGCTGCTGTCCATTAATTTTATAAATATTAATTAGTAATTTGTTTTTTATACTTGCATTTAAATAACTGGTTCAAAATTAGTGAGCTTTGCTATGATATTGGTCTTAAATTGGTATCTGTTTACCCTAGATCAATAACCCTTGGCATTTCAAATAACTAATACTTTCAGTGTCAAAAAAATGTCGCGATTTTAAATTTTTAGCATTTAAGATGCCTGACCGAGTTCTGTGGCCTATGTCCAGCAGTAGACTGCGATAGGCTAGTTGATTGATTGAAGATGCCTAAATACTTTCCCGGAGCGGAGGTACGAAATTATCTTTTACTTCCGCAAGTTTTTCTGTACTGCTTACTACTTTGTGAGAGGTGACATTGTCGAGCTTGTACGAGCCAACCTCCAATTGTTTCAGTTTGCAGCGATTATCGTAAACGATTTAGCCAAACGGAATGAATAAAAGCGATCACTCAAAGATTTCGCTTTTTACTCGTATCTTCAGCAAGAGCAATCCTATTCGCTGCATGCAGGTATTGAGATCATCATACCAGCCCATTAATGTCCCACTACAGGGACGGGCCTTCTCCCATGTCGGAGGAATACTTTGCCTTCTAATACCACGCTGGCCAGACGGGTTGGTATAGGGTTTAATTTCAAGTTTTCCTTCTTTTTATTTCGTACAGATAACATTCACGGATAGTCTTTTAGTCTTTAGTCCTTAGGTTTTTACGAGACCCATGGGATGAGATGGGGTGGTGACATATTGTATTCTTACTCCGTCACCACACGGTTATGGTATTGAGATGCTAAATGGAAATTCCTAGTATAATTTTTATTGATGCACTCAAGTGATCTCTAAGCGTCCAAAAAGCTCACAACATAGATTGAACTACAAGTCGTTGACAGCAAAGATCTCGTTTCTATAATGTTACCTGTTTTGAATATACGAACCAATTACTCGTTTTGTTCATCTTTAATCTTTCACGGAGGAAGTCACTGATTAACAGGTTTTGTTATCTTTAATGATTCAGGTTCATTTTACCCAACGAACGGGCTAATTTTGGATGTTTACTTGGGGACTTGGGACATTTTTGATACTTTGAGAGACAGGTGGTCAAATCTTGTTTGTTACTCCACTATTCTAATAAAGAAATTCTCATTAGTTTTTATTCGTAATAGGAGCTTGACGCTTCAGTGGTTTATATTTTAAGGGACCTTCTTCTCTCGAGTCGTAAGGCACACAATGCAGTACCATCGGTGGTCTAATGCAATCAGCCCAGACCAATGTACTGACTTAGAAGTATAATAATATAAATTGGTGATATTATTTTACGTTATAATTTCTAAAGTCTTAATTTCACTACAAGGTCGCTTCTAAGAAAAGTCTGTGCAAATGTCAGTTATTCGTGTTTTGCAGATTTTTTCTCATTCTTGCTGTTCCTACTATCCACCCTAAAGTAATTAAATTTAGTTACTTTTTATTCATGACAATTTCATTATAATTATTAAACATGGAATAAAACTTAAGCCATAAGAATAGCTCATGAATTTGTTTGTCACATAAATTGCGAAATGACTCGTAAAATTATTCTGTTGTTGGATAACGTATTTTTCCCTTAGAAATCGAAAAATGTAGCGTAATATTTTTTCTTGTTGACGTATCTAATACTGTTGTAGTACGAAAATGTAATAAGAGGGTCTATATGAACAACGTTAGAGTTATTACTATGTTTATTTTGGGCACGGCTCGAGTAATACGTGTGTTTATGTCGTCAAGAAATAAATGTGTTTTTTTTATTTATGATCAATTAATTTGACTATCATACTGATTTTCAAATTACTAAACCCAGAATAACGTTACCACGAAAACATGCAATCACGGATAACGTTACTACGAAAACATGTAATCAGGAATTTTCATTTGACATCGTTTCACACATTGTCGAAAGATTAGGTTAGGTTAGTTAAACATACAATCACGAATTTTTATTCTGGCACTCTTCGGGAGCTGCCGCAGCACGCTCGCTTCGCTCGCTCTGCTCGTGGATCGCATTATCATCGTTCTAACGTAAGTAATCGTAAAATAATTGAGGCCCGTACAAACTATTCTTTAAACATCAATCCTTTGAGGTAAACTCGTCATTAAATTCTGTACCAAGCGTCTATGGTAAAAGATCTTGTATCTTACCGTCAGATTTTAAAAAAGAGAGTAAACTCCAAATAAAGGACATTAAAAAGCTGCCACTTCGATGATTAACTTAAACATCACAACCATGTTTGGAAGAACATACTTTGACTCATAAATAAAAAGCTGGAGGTGGGCAGCCCTATCGCATGTTTACGTACCGCGCAGCCGTAGGCATTTATAATAAATATTCGTCCGAGATAGACTACTGGTGGTACTGTGCCGTAAGCTTATCAAAAAGGTTCAAATTCCTATATCAAAAGAGTTTAATATTCGTTTCGCGTTCACAAATCTTTTACACGTGACAAATTGACAGGCAAATATTTATTTCTACGTTTGTCTAAGGTAATATTCACCTGTTTGTCATAACAAATTGGCAATGTAAGATGTTATGAAATAAATTGTTTCTTTAGCTGTGAGATAGCTGGTAATTCATGTTTACAAATGGTAAAGGGTTTACTAATGTCCTTTCAAACGTGTGTGCTTATTTTTGTTTAGATTTATTACCTACTTACAGGGTTAGGCTATTTATTATATCTTTTGTATTCTTCATAGTTTTTGTCTTTAACGCCGATTACACTAGTTAGGACGTCCTTATGTAGGAGACTACATGTAGTCTAGTGTAATCGGCGTTTTTGAGAGCATTACATATTTGTAGTTTCAAGTTTAAATTGACACCCTTATTGGGTATAAGGGTGTACATCTAAAAGACAGGTATACACCCCATCACGGTATAAGCGAAACTATTAGGTACGGACGTTATTAAAAAGATAATGATTGATGATGATCTGATGATTTTTGCCTGCAATTGTGTATCGCTGTATAACTGATAGGTACTGTGCAGTTTCTTGTATTTAACCACATCGTATAGTAGTTAATTTATATGTAGCTATGTATCCTGGAAATTGGAACATAGTCGACTATGTTTGGCATATGGATAGTGTCCAATTAACATGATGACTGATATAATATATTAAATGTCTTTACATTGACGTCATTCTCTTTATTTTGTAATCTATACTATAATATTGTATAGAGGTAGTTTCTGTGTTTGTGACGTTGTAGGGGGTAATCTCTGGGTCTAATGAACCGATTTTAAAAATTCTTTCCGTATTGAATAGTCCATTTATCGGAGAGTGTCATAGGCTATATAGTATCACGCTATGACTAATAGGAGTAGAGCAGTTGAAATATGTTTAAAAAACGTAAATTTTCAATTAAATTCTACTAGCTTTTGTCTAAAAGAAATAAATAAGTAAGCTAAGTTATCAATAAACAGTATCTAAACCATTGAAGTTCTCAGAAACTTTGTAAATACTAAAGTATTTACGTCAAAGGTTTTGTTTAGAAGCAATTAATTCTTCGATTTGCCAAGGACTCGAATAGTTAGTAAAGTTAGGACTCCCTTTCACATCGTTGTGTAACGTCGTCATAGGTAAACTGTGGGCGTTTAATCATCTTTGTTGAAAGTTTAGGTAATACTGTTAAGAGTAAATGATTATAAATATGTTTTGTAGGGATTCTAGTACTTGGCGCTCTGTACTCTCTACGTGTATATGGTATTTACAAAATTATTACTGACTAGCTGACCCTTGCCCACTTCGTTAGGCGGCGAAAAAAACGCGTCACTTTTTGAAACATATTTCATTACTGCTCCACTCCTATTGGTCATAGCGTGATATTATATGTACATATAGCCTTATGACACTTCCCGATAAATGGACTATACAACACTGAAAATTTTTAAATATCCTTTTAGTAGATTTAGAGATTACCCCCTACAACGTCACAAACACACAAACTTTACCTCTTTATAATATTGGTATAGATTCTGTTTTGTTTCTTTTACCGCCGATAGGCACAAAGTCTACAAGCATAACTGATTTTCAATTAAATACCTTTTTAAGCGAGCTATTTATATTCTATAAGAATACCCTTTTTAGAGGATTACATAGGCCGAGAAATATTTTGTACTCAGCGCTGAGACGACATTGAAGGTTGTGCGTAGACATACTTTTGACCTTCGTAAGTTCAAATGAATGTTGAACAATAAGTCTGTATAACCTTGAGGCAGAAAAGCTTTGATTATTTTGTTTAGTACAAC
The DNA here is from genome assembly GCA_905475405.1 of Schrankia costaestrigalis. NCBI lineage: Eukaryota > Metazoa > Arthropoda > Insecta > Lepidoptera > Erebidae > Schrankia > Schrankia costaestrigalis. The sequence goes on along the minus strand of FR997843.1, from coordinate 6,120,583 downwards.
TATTTTTATTGAAGTAATTTTCAGTAGTTTTCTTCTTTAATAGTGGAATCATAACAGCCCATTAATGTCCCACTGCAGGGACGGGCCTCCTCCCGTGACGGAGGAACGGATTGGTATAGGGTTTAATTTCAAGTTTTCCTTATTTTTATTACGTAAAGATAATATTCACGGATAGTCTCTTAGTTGGTTTTTACGACACCCATGGGACGAGATGGGGTGGTGACACACTGTATTCTTACTCCGTCACCACACTGAGAACAGTGTAATAGTGCTGGTTTTTTTACGACTAATGTAAGAAGGTAATGGCTTTCGCGTATCTTTATTTATGTGGGATAGTATGCCTGGGGTGACATCAGATTCGCTTAATCAGTCTCAATGCTTACGGGTTGTGTAAACTGTCAAAAACGTCAATACGTTTTGTAGTAGCCTAAACGTTTTGATTGATTTTACCTTTAATGTACCTAACCGCTAGATTAGTATTCTATTCTCATTCTCCTGCCATGCAATAGTGTGTATCCGGTCGGTAATTGTTTATTTTATTCATTAAGAAAAGATGAACAGCATCACGTCAACTAAGACTTCCATATATCTTAAGATCTTGCAATAAGAATCATTTTCAAACAACATTATAGCTTGATATCTTACTGTGTGTAAACCACGACGAAAAAGCAACAACTCTTATTATAAAACACCTGTGATTTGTTCTCTACTTCCTGTCCTCTAACATAAAATACAGTTACTGTCAATGACGTTGCGAAAACGATTATTAAAGTCAATGTACTACCTTCTTATTTAGTTAAATATTTCCGTCTGGCGAAATACGAATATAATAGGTATGATCATTCTATAATTTCCTTTATTATTGGTCTGCATCTAGTCTTTCAAAACCTGATAGTTTAACGATCTAGTAAGTTGTATTCATAAAGATGATGGTAAAAAAATTGGACTACCTACTAAAGCTGTGTTCACATTACTATAACCTTGCTATACGTGCATATGAAATTATAGAGACGTCTAAAAATGCTGCTTTAGAGTTTGTTAGGCCGCTTCTTCTCTACTAGCGCCTTGGAAGCGGTGGTAAAGTTTGAAAAACTTTTATTATGTAAACTTAGACTAGTAGTAGTTTGAAACCGACGTCAGTAAGTTGTTATTTTGTAACATAAAATTGAGAAAATAAATAAACTATAATAATTTTATTGTTTTATCTCACAATGATGAACTGTATTGAGAAATTAGTAACTGAACTTGGCTTGCTGTATCTGATCTAAGTTTGTGATGTTGGAAACGAAAGCGTGATAAAATTTTAAGCTTTAAATAATCTTTAAATAATCAATCAATAGCGTCTTTTCGTTAAAATCTGATTTGAAACTAGTAAGAAGGCGGACTGAAATTAATACGCTTACTTGATAGCCGAGAACTTCTGCTGATAATTACACTCATTTAATATAAGTATACGGGCAATTGTCGTAGCTAGTGAGATATAAGAGAACCCAGGAAACTATGTAATATAGCGTTCGTAAACTATGAGTTGATTTGCGATAAATATACAACGTTCGTTTTCACAACGAAGAACAGTTTTATTCAACAGTGTGTACACTACTTTATGCTTAATTGCCCTTATGAACGGAACGGATATCCTTTCGTACATATGCTCTATATTTCTTATGTTTTAGAGGAAACAAAAACTCATTCAGGTTCGTATATCTGCTACCGTTTACGAGATTTTTTTTCGTTCCTTTTTGTTATTATTCGAGACGTTTGCGTGCCGAAAAACGTTTGAGGAAATATTAAGAGAAGTGTACAATTTTCTTAATAATGAGGCGATTTGTTATGTAAATGATCTCGAGGAGTTTATATTTTAATAGTTGATGAAAGGGATTATAATAATGATCTAAGGTTTTAAAGGGACGGACGGTAGGTAGGGTACAAATGTAACAAGAGAAATTTCGGGTACGACCGTAATTTGTTGGTTTTTAACGGTCTTTATTGAAACAGGTATTATTTTTCGTACAATTTAGTTAACGAAGATATTTATAATGATTTCTAAAAGTGTTTTACGTTAATTTAATTCTATCAAATATTGGGTTAATTCGTATTTAAATTAGGTCAATTGTGATACGATTTGACGTAAGTAATAGATTATTATTATCTCAACGTTCTCAACCATGTTTTTACGCACTCAATTTCATAGTAGGTAATTTTGTATTCTATTAATCTCCATATATCATATTGAGGAAGGCTTTTGGTTATAAAAATAACTATGTAAAATAAAGAAAATAATTGTCTCGTTAGAATCTCGCTTTAGCGCACGAGGTCCACATTCGAATCTCACGTAAGGCAAAGAAAAAACCTCTTTACAGAAAAAAAATTAATTACTTACTGCATTAAAAAAAATCGTTTTATTTCAAATCTTTCATACGTCAAACAAAATCGATATTCAAACAAAGAACAAAACGTTATTAGAGGTATCCGAATACGTTACTTTTTTTTCCTCAACGACTACCTTGGTAGCCTTCTAGCGGGTTAACCGCTGGTCAAATCACGGTTGATGATGAATGATTACTAAGATTTCGTTTAATGATGGACTCAGACACAAGCCTCCAACCATCTTCCAACAGACGAGATAAAAAGGTTGCCACAAATTGCTCCTAACTTTTTTTATTTTTACTTTTATATACTTTGTATTGAGTAATGAAATGTGTAATATATTTCTTAGTAACGTTGATTGATGCTGCCATTATGATCTATTGAAGTTAAGCTTAACTTTTGATGGGCTTAGTTTTGTAAATAAGTTATTTTGTGATTGATTTTTGATATGTTTTAGTGCTTTGTGTAGTATGTTGAGGTTTTTATGACTTTGAATTAGAAAATTTAAATCACTTTCAATGCTCTCAGCTGGTACTGACGAGCTCGGTGGCGCGACGGTAGCGCAAGCGGCTGCCGTGCAAGAGGTTGTGGGTTCGATCCCCACGCAGGACAATAATTTGTGAGATCCACAAATTATTGTCCTGGTCTGGGTGTTCTTTGTGCCCGTTAATTGATGTTTGTAAAAGGTCCCCGCGACACAGGGCATGATCCCTAGTGCGGAAGATGTCGTTAAAAAAAAAAACAATACATACCTACATCAAATAATTGAGTAACTAGGACGTATGGACTAGATGCACTTTGACGCTAGATATTACAAGAAACAATTTAAAGACCGATTTTAATAAGAACTAATTATGAAATAAGTGAACCAATTTTGTTGCCGATTCAAAGTCTTATTTCCTTAAACTTATAAGTCTGTTAGCCTCGATACAGGCTATGCCTAGTGTGGCTATCACTGAAATCTACTATATAAAAATAAGTCGGGTTTTCCTTCCTGAGGCTATAACTCCAGAACGCACGAACCGATTTTCACGGTTTTGCATTCGTTGGAAAGGTCTTGGGCTCCGTGAGGTTTATAGTAAAAAAAATAAAAAAAACAGTAAAAATTTCAACAGAAACGCGGGAAAATAATGCCCGTTCGAAGTCGGGATGGGCCGCTAGTCTACTATATAAAAATAAGTCGGGTTTTCCTTCCTGACGCTATAACTCCAGAACGCACGAACCGATTTCCACGGTTTTGCATTCGTTGGAAAGGTCTTGGGCTCCGTGAGGTTTATAGCAAAGAAAATTCAGGAAATTTTTAAACAGAAACGCGGGATAATAATCCCCGTGCGAAGCCGGAATGGGCCGCTAGTATCTAAATAGAATTAAGTGGACTGCAAATAAATTTAATCTTTATCTTATCTTAAATCTTCAAATACTTTATTCATATCATTTTGGTTTAACATATACTTATTTGTTTTTAATTTTGTTTCAGAAGAAAAACGGCTTCAGTGATATAGTAAGCTTAACATACGGAGCGTTTTATTTATCCTCATTAAGAAATAATTCCTTGTGAGTGATTGCTGTCTACTGGCAACTATAATATTGTAAGTATATAATCATAATATTAAACCATACCCCGGCCGGGATAAGGCGTGAGTTTATGTATGTATGTATGTATGTAAACCATACAATTGTAAGAAATAAACATTTTGTTTGAAAATTTCTGTTAAATTGTTTGGAGAGTCACCTCTCTATATTTAATTTACAGTATATATTAGTATTTAGCATAGAATAGAATCATTTATTGGTATAAAATTACATATAACTTACAAAAAGTATCTTAAAAGTACAATCATACAAAATAAATCTTATATTAACATTCGCATCTGCCTGAACTATGTACTTTATTTAACTTGTGTGTCAGGTCTTTGCCTTACGCGTCACAGAAACTGATGAATCAGCATAGGCAAAGGTATTTAAATGATAGTTTGGTAAACACCGTATGGTATAAGCAAGTTTGAGTCCAATATTCTCAATCTACTGAATGCTTTTAGGGCTGTGAAGTCCGTTCGGGTTTTCCATGAATAAAAATTTATAGATTTTCAAAATTTTATCATGTTATCACAAATAAACAGTGACTTCTATATCAAAAACGACTTAACCTTATGTTAAGCGCCGATTACACTAGACTACATGTAGTCAACTACACATCTTGTAGGACACTACATGTAGTCTTTCCATTTCTAAAACAATTAGATTGGAAATGGAAAGACTACATGTAGTGTCCTACAAGATGTAGTCTCCTACAAGATAGTTGACTACATGTAGTCTAGTGTAATCGGCGCTTTAGACGGACCAGTTCTGGTTCCATGAAGGTGTGTCCTTACACATGTTAAGTGCTTAGGAGTTTCATTGTTTAATATTGCATTGTTCTCATCGCAATATTCTAATTGTGACTCTTGGAAAAAAACAATAGAATCATTTGGTTTTATTTATTCCTTTTTGTTTGTGTGGTGACGGAGTAAGAATATAGTAATGTCACCACCCCATCGCATCCCATGGGTCTCGTAAAAACCGACGAAGGGACTATTCGTGAATATTATCTTAACGAAATAAAAGAAGGAAAACTTGAAATTAAACCCTATATCAATACGTTTGGCCAGCGTGGTATTAGTAGGCCAATTAACCCTACGTCATAGGAGGAGGCCCGTCCCTGCAGTGGGATATTAAAGGGCTGTTATGATGATATACCTCCTCCCTTGGCTGATTAGGAGTTGCATACGAGGAAAAACTATTATTTCTGTAACGTACAAATTATTGTCTTGCGTGTCTCCGTTAATTTGATTTCCTTAACTAATTATGGTCCTTGCGACACAGGGTTTGATTCTCCTTAGCGAATTTTTTTTTAGCAAGAAAAAAGTAAGAGTATGTGTACCTAAGATATAATATAAAACCTTCTGTATTAAAAAAAAATGGAGTAGAAGCGTGAAAGTTAAAGCTAGGAGAAGATATTCACACACATTTATATTCCAAAAATGTGTTTTATTTCAAAGGATTATGGTATATAATCGCCTAGATTTAGAAGTTACTGTGTATACAAATAACTACCTTACCACATAACCTTTGAGATTACCCTACTCTTTATATGCTATACTATATTACATAGTTATCTGCCGGTTGACGGTATAATTATTGAGAGTTGAAGGCAAACCCACTGACCTGGAAAAATGCTTCCTTTTAAACTTAGTTTCACGTTTATGTTTATTGAAACATGTGAAAAGACCCTTTCTTTGATGTTTTCGGCCAATTATTTGAAGGGCATTTTACTAAAGCTATCAACATAGTAGTTTAAACATTCCAGCAAGGATTGACTTCCTTTACGTATGAAGGTATACTTGGACAAAGTTGGTAGTTAATAATACTCATTTTTTCTTCTCTGATAGTCCTAGGGCTTACTTATTTTTTACGACATCTTTGGAATAAAATACTTTACGTTATAGGACTATAACGTTACCCTTGGGAATCTTTCAAATGTATTCACTTTTTCTGGCCTATGACTCGCTGATCTTTTGCCTTCCGGTACGCGGTCGCCATTCCAGAACTTAAGGCGCCAACGACCGTCTTTCTACCTGTTACGTGCCCCGCCTACTGACACCTAAGAAAATCAATCAATGCTATGCGTTATATCCGTAGCTTTGGTTCTCCTGCGGATTTCTTCATTCCTCATTCGCAGACGGCTACCAATTAATTAACCATAAAGGAAGAATACCAAGATAAGATTTGTTATTTCCCACGGCCCACACAAAATAAAACATCCTACACTAGACGACATTAAACAAAATATAATTTTGTCATTCTTGGACAGCCATATCACAATACAAAAACATTTAAAAGTAAAGGAACGCGACCGTGGGCGAGTGAATAGCTCGAAGGAGTTCCGAGTTTGATGACTGAGTGAACAAGTTATGATGTAACCTTCTTGATATACAGGACAACAAACTTAGCACGTGGAAATTGTAATGACAACAAAAAAGTTTAAGTTCTTATTTTGAGAATCTAATTAAAAGTTTCATTTTGAAAATGGAATGGAATGTAAACGGTTTTTTTTTGTTGTTGTTCTTTTGTGTCTGGCGCAAAAGGACGTGTTTTTACGGATAAGTTAGCCTACTGCAACGCGTGGTCTAGATTTTAAACAACGCGGCTTCTCTTTTTGAACTAATACATAAACTGTCAATTTATTATTAATTTTTGTCTTTAATATTCATCACGCAAGCGGAACTGCGAGCTCCACTAGTTTACTTGTTCAATTTTAAGTAAATTGTAGGTAGCTTAGGTTTTCCTTATTTTTTACTACGAATGCACATAAACCGACTTATTTACAAATGAGTCAGCTTATTACATCAACCATACAGTGTAGACAAGACTCACAGTATAAAACCTCTAAAGAGATCGACAAAGTAAATCGCAACTCCTTGAATGATACTTAAAAAAACTTGTCCAAATTCAAAATTCGAATCCATTGTACTCATGGCCGCCATTCACTGGTTCTCATCAAAAACTGGCAACACCACAGACAGGTGTGTTCCCGTCGTGCCCCTTTTTTTCAACGTCCGTTCCCGTACGAATTTCTTCAAACAAAGATATAAGTGTTGTACAAAAATACGGTGGACTTTAAGCTTTATTACCTAGGCACTAAGGTTTAAATTAATCTTTAATTTTGTTGTGAAGCTGTACAAGAGTTACAATGAATGGATCGTTTCCCGTACAATGAAATGCAACGGTTAAATATATTGCCAAATGAAAATGAGATTTATGTCTTTGCTATAAGTTTGAAAATCGTTAGATTTTCATTTAAAAGTAACGTGTATCTTTATAATTGTATTAAGGTATTTTTAATTTATTTTGAGATTTTAAATCTCGGTTCTGAGTTGTTTATAATCAGTTTAGTGTTATATTATCTAGATTAGTTAATTGAGGATATTCTCGTAAGGTTTATTCATTACTCAACAGCTGCTGATATTATAAGAGTGGTCCTAATAAATCTTACTACATCATCCCAAAGGGCTAGTGTAATGGTTACTTGTAGTATTAATATTGACGCTTTGCAAATGAAGGAAAACTCTTTCATATTTACTCTTTTATTAGCATAGAGAGGTGTCTAGTACCTACTTATGAATCTTGTCATTCTCGTCCTAACAATTGCATTAAGAATGTTTGTTTCATAAATAACTATGGATTTGAAAGGAGTATTCAATCGCTTCTACTTCAAGGCGCCAGGGATGCGCCTTCAATGATATCACGATAAGAATGTGTATGGGTGGAGTTGATATTGATAACTTAATTTGGATAACTTAATTTGCGAACAACAGCATACTTACTGAGTGTTATGGACTGTATAATAAAACAACTTGCTGACTTGATGACTTTTATTCTTCAGTAATACACAAACTTTTCCTTCGATTATTTATTTTTCCTTAAGATGCTTACTGTAGAGAAGTCAAAACTGAACTGACTTCCTAACAAAAATGTTGCCCCTTTTATATAAATCGGCCGGGGGCCTTCGACCAATCGCGTAACAGTATTTTCGCGCCTAAATTTTACATTGTTTTAGCGCGCGTCTCTCGTCCCTGATTGGTTATGCGCTGTTTTTGGCGCTACAAACTCAACAACCAATCAGAGGCGAGCCCGTACATTAGTCTCGGGGCGACGGTAACGCTGGCGTGAGCTCGGTGATTATAGGCGAGGCGGGTTCTTGTCGGGTCGCGGCGCGGCGTGTGCTCGGCGTCCGTAACAGCTCTCCCCCCGGCGCAGCTTGCGAAGCCTCTTCAACCTTGTGCACGGCGACGAGCTTGCTGACAGGGCGTCGGAAGATGCCAGTCCTGGTCCGCACCTCGACGACTCGTATGCTCCCATCTGCTCCCCGGTGTGTGTGCTCGACGACTCCAATCGGCCAGACGTTTCGAGGTAGCGTGCTGTCGACAATGATGACCACATCTCCAATTTGTAGTGGTCGTACGCTTCTTTGTGGCTCGCCGCGAGGAACCAACGTGGGAAGGTATTCTTTTACCCAACGTTGCCAGAAGTGGTCAGCGAGTGCTTGGCTAACTCTCCAGGTTCGTCTGTCTGCTTCATCACATGGGCCGGTTCGAGGAAGGCCCGTTGAAGACCCCAATAAAAAGTGATTGGGGGTGAGGGCTTCTGGATCTCTTGGGTCTACGCTAACATGCGTTAATGGTCTTGCGTTGATTGAAAACTCCGCTTCAGCGAGTAGGGTATTCAGCACCTCTTCTGTGGGTGCCTTCTCTCGGAGAGTGGTGCCGAGAGCGGTCTTGACTGATCGAACCATTCTTTCCCATGCTCCGCCTTGATTTGGGGCGCCAGGGGGTATGTAGCGCCATTCCATACGGTGTTTCAGTCCTTCATCCTTCAAGGTAGATGCCCATTCAGCGTAGGCAGTGCGGAGCTCTTGATCTGCGCCACGGAAGTTTGTTGCGTTATCGGAGTACATTATTTTGGGCCATCCTCTTCGTGCAGCCATTCTTCGTAAAGCCATAATCGCGGAGTCTGAAGACAGCGAGGCCACGAGCTCAATATGTACAGCGCGGGACGTGAGACATGTGAACAGTGCTCCCCATCGTTTCTCTCTTCGACGCCCGATCTTGACCATCATGGGTCCGAAGTAGTCCACTCCGCAATTGGTGAATGGTCGATGAAAAGGGTCAAGACGGGCTTGTGGCAGGTCTCCAGTGGCCGGTATCTGTGGCGTAGCACGTCTTCGTCGGCAGAAGGCACAGTTCTTCTCCACTGTGCGCACTGTAGGTCGCAAATGTATGATCCAATATTTTTGCCTCAGATCATTCGTCACGCGTTCTCTGTTGGCGTGACCTGCAGCGCAGTGTTCTCGCATAACGATCAGCTTCGTCAATGGGTGGCGGCCATCCAGAATTATAGGCTGCTTTGTCTCGGTCGGTGCTGTTGCTGCCTCAATTCGGCCTCTCACTCGCAAGACTCCATCTTCCAGTACGGGGTCCAGTTTGTAAAGCCTGTTTGCCTTAGTAAGGGGTCGGGCTGACTTCATTTTGCTGATGTCTTCATGAAAACTTTCTTTTTGTGCTCTTCGTATTAGCTCCTTTTCGGCGCGTTGTATGTGTCTTAATTCCATACTCGTAGCCTTGTGTCGGCATATGTCGATAAATGCAAATACTCTCGCGACAGCTCGTATTAATACTTCATATTTCGAGAAGCGGGTTGGGTCTGGTAGCCAGCTGTCTCTATCTTCACAGATATGCAGAACCTCTTCTTCTTCGTCTTCGTTATGTTGAGTCCTGGGCCACTGATCTTCAGGTAGATAGAGGAATTCTGGTCCCTGGAACCACCTATCGGTGGACTCTATCGGCGTGTCCGTGAGCCGGGTAGCGTCATCAGCTACATTATTGATTGTGGGCAGCCACCGCCATTCTTCCTTTTGAGTTAGCTCGGCGATCTCTCCTAAACGGTGTGCGACAAAAGGAGTGTATCTTCTCATATCGTGATGTATCCAGTGTACTACCGTCGAGGAATCAGTCCAATATGTTGTCTGGCACACTTCTATTTTGTGTTCCTTCTTAATGTTATCGGCGAGTCTTGATCCGACGACTGCGGCTTGAAGTTCCAGACGAGGTATGGTTTGCGTCTTCTTTGGCGCCACTTTGGCTTTGGCGGCAACTAGCACTATGTTTGTGTCTCCATTCCTCTGCTTGATTCGCCAGTAGGCCACGGCTGCGTAGGCTTGTTCGCTGGCGTCACAAAACACGTGCAACTCGATGCGCTCGTAAGCCTTCTTGGTGTAACATCTTGGTAGCCGGAGTTGAGTCACTTCTTCTATTTGTGTAAGCCATGTTGTGAATAGCTTATTCTCCTCTTCTGGTATTGGCTCATCCCACGCTGTCTGGAGGCGCCACAGGCTTTGTAGTATAATTTTCGCCCTTATTGTGAAGTGGCTTAATAATCCTAGTGGGTCGTATATAGACATGACCGCACTGAGTGCTTCCCTTTTGGTTGGTGCTCGGCTCCTGTTCCTCACTTCGGTTGGAACTCGGTTCATTGAAGTGTTGAAACCGAGTTCGTCTTGCTCCGCATTCCAGTACAGCCCTAAGATTTTATTTTCGGGCTGGTCTCCTCCTAGTTGCGTAGGTTTCTTCGCATGTAGTTCATCTGGTATGTCTTCTATAACCTTCTTGACATTTGAGCTCCATCCCCGAAGTGTGAATCCTGCGTGGCCGTGCACCGTCCTCGTTTCTTCTATAGCTCGTCGAGCCTCTTTTATATTTTCATAACTTGCCACATAGTCGTCCATGTAGTGACTACGAGTAATGGCTTCCGCTGCAAGTGGGTAGGTGTTCGCGTGTTGATGCGCATTGTAGTTCCTGATATGGTGCGCCATGTAAGGCGAGCTTGCTGCTCCAAATATCATGCTCGCCATTTTGTATTTTCTAGGAGACGCCTGTCTGTCATTTCCTCGCCACAGGAACTGCTGCGCTGGTTGGTCCTCTTCCCTTATTTTTATTCTTAGGAACATTTCCTGGATATCCGCTGTGACTGCCACCGCCTTCTCCCTGAACCGGAACATAATCCCCGGCAGGGGTAGCAGCAGGTCCGGTCCTTCCAGCAATTTGTCGTTCAGGCACACACCATTGCTTCTTGCAGCAGCATCGAAGACTAGTCGATATTTACCGGGCTTGTTTATGTTCTGCACGGCGAAATGAGGAAGGTACCAGCAAATGGGGCTCTCCCTCTCTGTATTGTTGCAAGGTACCGCATATCCCTTCTTCAATAAGTTTTCTATTTGTTCTGCGTATCCTCTTGCAAATTCGGTGTCGGCGTCCATTCTTTTTTCTATCTTGTGAAGTCGTCGGAGTGCCTGCCCGTAACTTGATGGTAGCGTTATGTGATCTTGTTTCCAAGGAAGTCCCACTTCATAGCCCCCATCGATCTTCTTTGTGGTTTTCTCGACAATGTTCATTGCTCGTTGGTCCGCTTCTGTTATCCTGGGTTTCTTCGTTATACCGAGAGCTTCGATTTTGAAGTGGGCCTCGACCAGGTCGTGGAGCTCTTTATCTGTTCTTGTATTGTACACGTGCAGGGTGTCCTCCATGATGGCTTTGCGTGGTGCGGTTCCGTGCATCACCCATCCTAGTTCTGTTCTGGATGCAGCCGGCTGGTTCTGTCTACCGGCGCGCAGTTCCCGGGAGACGATGCACTCCCAGTGGTCCGCCCCTATGAGTATACGAGGGGTGGCTTGATCGTAACACACCTCGTCTTTGGGTAGGTCGCGCAGATGCTTGTACTTCAGCAGGGTGTCCGGGATTTCTTGTTTGTGAAGCTTCAGGTCTCTGATTGTTCTGGCCTTCAACTCGTGTTGCTGCTTCATCTTGATCCCCTTCACTTTTATGGAGACCACCCGGCTTTTGTCTTCCTTCTGCGACATATTGACCCCGCGTATGTGCAACGGTCGTGATGGGCCCTCTGCTCCGATACTTGCTGCCAATTCTTCATCGATGAGAGTGACTGTAGCTCCTTCATCCAGCAGGGCATGTGTCCTTATCTCCCCTCGTGGACCAGCTACAATGACCGGACACATCTTAAGGAGTACTGCACGGGTTCCTGTAGTTGGTTGAGTCGCCACTGATAGCACTGCCTCTTCCTTCTTCGTTTCTGGTGCGTCGCCTTCTTTGGTGCCGGCTCTCCTCTCTTGATGTAGCGATGAGTGGTGTGGACGTCTGCACTCATTTACTCCACAGAGCTTCGCTTTGCAGCCACTGCGTCTGTGTTTCTTCTGTGCGCACTTGAAACATATCCTCTTCTCCTTGACTAGTTCCCATCTCTTCTCCACCGGTAGCGCCTTATATTCGGGACATTTAGTAAGTACGTGATCTTCCCCACAGCTTGGACACTGGTTCTTGTCTTCTTCCGCTTGCTCGGTGGTTGAGTAGATATTGGCTTTCTTCTTGAGGGTGACAATTGGTAGAGTCTCCTTTTTCTTGGTCAAGGCTGCAGTGCTCGTATGAGTTACATAGGTGAATTTCAAGGCTCTATCGGCTTCTCTCATCAAAAAGCGCGACATGATGCAGATCTCTGGCTCTTCAGTGTCTTCGTTGTCAAAGGCGTAGTCGCACCATCTGGATCGTAAGTGAGGGCTCATCTTGTCCAGCACTTCCCGTGTCATTAGAGGGTTGTGCAGGTATCCTTTCTTGTCCAAGGTCTTCAGTATGCATATGATGTTTTGTATCTTGACCGCGAAGTTGTTCAATTCTGCTGCCGATGTTCCAGGTCTTGGCAGCTTCTTGAGGTCTTCCAAAGCTCGGTCGATGATGATCTCAGGTCTACCGAAGCATTGTTCCAGCGTCTTCATTATGATGTCTGGATCTGTGGCTGTGTGCAGCAGGGCGGCTACAGCTTCTCTGGCTTCTCCTTTTAAGCAGCTACGTAGTCTTTGCAGGTTCTCCGCGTCTGACAAGTGGTACAATGTTCTTGAGTCTCGTACTGCTGCCTTGAAGGGTAACCATTCGTTAGGTGCCCCGGAGAAAGCGGGTAGGTCCATATACCGGAATCGAGGTCTGGCCATCTTCTCCAGAGCAGCAGCCAGTTGTTCAACGCCGTCGCTGGTCCTTGCTGGTGTCGGTGATCTTGCCTTAGGTGCCTCGAATCTTATTTGTCGGGAATCTTCTCGGGTGTATGCGGTGCCCCCTCCCTCCCCCCGTGAGTCAAGGGGGTTGGTCTTCAGCCACTCGTCTACCTTCTGATGATCTTCTTGAATGGTGAGGGGTTCCCCTTGCAGACTTTCTTCTTCGTGGATAGCTGCTACTTCTGCAGCCAGTTTCTTCTTGATCAGTTCTGTTTCCAGGTCTAACTCCTTCCTCCTGATGGCAGCCAACTTCTCAGCTGCTTCCAGCTCAGCCATCCGTAGCCTGGCAGTGACGCTCGTTGTGGACTTATGAGAGCGCACTGATCTTGCTGGTGACCTTGGCCGCTGCTGAGATCCTGATGCCATGACCCTCATGGTCCCTTCAGTAGTTGGTGCTGCTGGCCCTGGTGATGGTGATGCTGGTGGGTCCAAGGATATCCTCCTCACCCTTTCTCGTTCAATACGCTCAGCTTCCTGGCGACGTGTGACCTCTCGTGACCCTCGTCCTTGCTGATCTTCCACCTCGGTAATGTCCCCTTGACTGCGGGTGACAACCATCTTGGAGGTAGCCGGTGCTAATATTCTGACCGCTGATCTTCTTAGACTGGTCCTAGGTCGTGACGCGTTCTAGGTTGCTTCGCTTATACTAAAGCCTAGGTCGCTTTAGTACCTAGAGCAGATCCTAGGTATCTTCACTGGTGCTGGTGTTCTTGATATCCGGCTCGATGGACCATACTGTTATGGACTGTATAATAAAACAACTTGCTGACTTGATGACTTTTATTCTTCAGTAATACACAAACTTTTCCTTCGATTATTTATTTTTCCTTAAGATGCTTACTGTAGAGAAGTCAAAACTGAACTGACTTCCTAACAAAAATGTTGCCCCTTTTATATAAATCGGCCGGGGGCCGTCGACCAATCGCGTAACAGTATTTTCGCGCCTAAATTTTACATTGTTTTAGCGCGCGTCTCTCGTCCCTGATTGGTTATGCGCTGTTTTTGGCGCTACAAACTCAACAACCAATCAGAGGCGAGCCCGTACATTAGTCTCGGGGCGACGGTAACGCTGGCGTGAGCTCGGTGATTATAGGCGAGGCGGGTTCTTGTCGGGTCGCGGCGCGGCGTGTGCTCGGCGTCCGTAACACTGAGAGTTGCGTTGCGTAATACCTTCAAGGATGTAGGGTTCTATACAACGGATGTCTATTCTCTATACTTTTTGTATAAATACATACATATTATACATAGAAAATACCAAGAGAGTAAGGTATAATATAGTAAAGTAAACGGTAACCTATTGAAACCTCGAATTTCTGTTACCCGAATCTTAAAACCCAGAAAACAGTTGGTAGAACTTTTAAAAGACAGATGTAATGAATGACAACTTTTAAAAATTCCGTTTTTATTTTCCCAGATGAATCAATTTCTAGATGCACTAAAACCAAATTTTCAAATAGTATTTTTTGTTTCCCATATTCTTATATTCCAGATTTAGTTATACCAGATTCTGAGAATACTTTTTTTGGTTCCCATCGTACCACTTTCCAGATAAACTATTACCAAATTTTCATAATCTTTTTATTTGGTTCCCATATAATCATATTCCAGAAAAAATTTTGCCAGATTTTCATAAACTTTTTATTTGGTTTCCATACAATCGTGTTCCAGCTAAATTATTGCAATACAGAATATTATTTTATGTGACCTAGGTTAGATTAGAACTGCGAACCGACACGCTATTGTTTTACTTGCCCATTACAGATAGGTTTAATTGTCAAATTCGACTCATTTGGTTAGGTTAGGTTAGAACTGTGACCCTTCGCACGAGCCGAGCGAGCGAAGCGAGCGTGCCGCGGCAGCGGCCGGCGAGTGCCAGAACCGACTAGCTATTGTTTTACTTGCCCATTACTCATAGATTTTTATTGTCAAATTCGACTTAGTATGTTAGTTTAAGTTGCAATTAAATAGGTTAAGTTAATAATATTAGTAAAAGATAAAAGGATTTAGTTTATCTGGATATCGTTTATTTGAATTTCAAAAATCTGGATATTGTTTGTCTGGATTTCAATAAAGGTATTTCAATAAATTGTGTTTTAAAAATTTGGCTTTAGTGCATATGGATTACGGTCCTCTGGATTTCGTGCATTTAGATTTTTATATCTGGAACTCATTCATCTGGATTTTAAAACGTCGTACAAATAAATAAATGGGCAAATGAAATTCGGAGTTGCGATTATATGGCAAATAATACTTCGAAATTTCAAAAAATGGGATAATTACGAAATGTCCAAACGTTTTCTGGATTTTGATATTCGGAATATTAAAATTCGGGATTAAAATAGGTAACCAAAGTAAACACATTCTGTTTTTTCCACATTTGCAAGAAAACATCAAACTGTACTACATACATAGATAGTTTTAGAAAGCGTGTCATTTTATATTGCGTTATAGCATTGTGTCTATACTGATCACAGAAACAAAAGAACTCGAGATTATCGATACTACTCGATCTCATGATTTCTATCGATTGGTTGTTTCGTTGCGAAATCGTATCAATTTCTATGCTTCACACGTTTAATTAATCGATATCTTCCGAGTTATTGAAAAATGTTTCATTTACCATTTAAATTATGCTTTTTTTTAACAGCTTGGACGCCTCAGACTCTAAGAAAAGTCATTGTTTTTTTCTAATCTGTCATTTAATTTTAACTTTTTTTGGTTTAAGATCGTTTTGTGATAACGACCATGGAAAACGAATGAATAATTTTAAATTTAGAATCCAATTCGTTTCTAGATTGTTTATTCATAAACAGTTCATTTTTGTGATTTTGTTTTTAAATCGTTGAGTCGTTTAATGAAAAAGTTACGTTTCATCTTGACAATATTTAGAGTAAAATAAGATTTTTAGTTGTTTCTGTGATAAAACAGATCATTAAAATGATAGTCTTGTTAGAAAATTAAACAGATTCTAATGAATATTACGAACTCAATCATGGAGAAGCAAGACAATCGAAATATATCTCCAAAAAAGCAAAGAATTGGCATAAAACCTTATACCAATTCGTCTGGCCAGTGTGGTAATTTGTCGTTATTGTAGCAGGCCTGTTATTATCTGAGCAGTATCTTATTTACGTAATGAGGCTGCGGTAATAAACCCCATTAGATCAGTATCTCTAGAAAATGGCCACCGTTAGGAAAAATAACCAGACGACGGATACCGCATTAAGAAACTATATATCTAGCTACCTCATTAGCCACTGTTCAAAATGTTACAAAAAATGTTAAGTCTGTTATTTCAAGCGTCAATTTTGTACTCTGACTTAAGTTTAAAAGAATAACTAAGTGCATATAACCATACAATAAAATAGGTTCAGAAGTCGATCTACATTTAAAATGCGCTCGAACAAGGCACTTTTGACTTTGACGCATGATCAATTCTAGGGTCGGCAGACATGAGTCTTACAAAAATATATGAACTTTTGTTAGACTAACTTCTTTAGTTAGAACTAACTTACTTAAGACGACCTCTGTGGAGTAGTGGTGGGATAACATGACTGCTACGCAGAGGTCTCGGGTTCGATTCCTGCTCAATGCAAATATTTGTGTTCATGAACATGATTATTTGCATTGGTCTGAGTGTTTCTATGTATAATATGTATGTATTTACAAAAGAAAAGTATTTCAGTATGTTTATCCGTTGTCTAGTATCCAAAGTACAAGCTCCGCTTAGATTGGGTCTAGATGGCGTTGTGGGAATGTGTGAGGAATATTTGTATTATTTATTTAACTTCTTCGACTTCTTTAGTCTGCCGACCTAGAATTGTAGTCATTGGCGCCTTAGCGAGTGCAATATTTTTAGTGGTGAAATTTATAATATTCAATTTTAGGTACGCATAACAATATGCAATTCTGTTTACTTTGATAACTTTCATTAAGTAATACCGAATAGATAAAACTAAGTTGCCAAAAAAAATTGATCAAACTTGACTTACTTAGGAATTTAATCTTCGAAAAAAAAAACAATGTGAGATACAATAGTAGGCATGAAAAGTGAAGTACATACCTAAGATTGACTTCTGCTATATCTGTTTACTAATATATAAAGAAACTATCATACGTGGGATGAACAGACGGAATTTGCATTAGTTATGCGAACAAAAAATGAAAGGATATGAATCCGCACAAGCAAGATAAATCTGCAAGGCTCAAAAATAAACCAGTCATTGATTCATTAATAAATAAATTAATGATCTCTGAGTGCAAACGGACTGTAAGGATGATATTAAATGGATAACTTGACAGGGTCTTGTCTCAAGTTCTCCTACTACAATTACTGTTAGATGGTAATATCATCATAACAGCCCATTAATGTCACACTGCAGGGATGGACCTCCTCCCGTGACGGAGGGATACTTGGCCTACTAATACCACGCTGGCTAGACGGATTGGTATTGAGTTTAATTTTCATTAGGTCAAGTTTTCCTTCTTTTTATTTCGTAAAGATGACATTCACGGATATTCCCTTAGTCGATTTTAACAACACCCATGGGATGAGATGGGGTGGTGACATATTTGTATTCTTACTCCGTCACCACATGGAGGATGGTAATGTATTGTTTACATATACTTCTGTACTTTAAGATAGTATCAGGTGGTGACACAGTCATTATTGGGTGCTAGCATCAACAACAAAATATTTCTCGTCAAGAGACCATAACGAACTCAACGTCATCTGCATCCACTTATCACTTGCGTTTGTTTGTCGTTGACACGTTGTATAGTGCACGCCAACCGTATAGGCATTTCGCAGCGCCAGCGAGTCATCATCATAATCTTAACAGCCCATTAATGTCCTATTGCAGGGACGGGTCTCTTCCCATGACGGACAAATACTTGGCCTATTAATACCATTGGCCAGCGAGTCAGCTTTAATTATATTCTGTACCAAAATTATATTTCCTAATGCCCAATTAATTAATACCAAGCACATTAACATACAAAAAAACCCAGTTAATAAACCTTACAATTTCAAGAAAAACTAAACATTTAGATTTCAAATAGAAACATAGAAAACATTTGAAGAATCTGTACAACATTCAGTCTCACCTGCCCATTAACCCTTGAAATAATTCTAGTGATGCGATAAACGATTTACTATACCGTAGCAAACCGAATTGAAAACAAGGCCGTCTTGGAAGAGCGGCGTGCTCCGAATAGTATTAATTACTAAATCATTGTGGCTATTTTGCTACGGAACCTCCGTGTCGGTTGTTAACGGTGTCAGTTTCAAAGAAGGTGGATTAAAAACATTCGCTCGATGCCTCATGCACGGACTACTTTCTTGTTTAGTAGGGAATATTATTTCTCCGTGTGGTGACGGAGTAAGAATACAATATGTCATCTCATCTCATCCCATGGGTGTCGTCAAAACTGACTAAGGGATTATCCGTGAATATTATATTTACGAAATGACAAGAAGGAAAACTTTAAACTAAACCCTATACCAATCCGTCTGGCAAGCGTGGTATTAGAGTAGGCCAAGTATCCCTGCGTCACGGGAGGAGGCCCGTCCCTGCAATGGGACATTAAAGGGCTGTTACTTACTGCAACTATCAGCTAATCTTTTTCACTATGCAGTGACATTCGTATTAGAAATAAGTATAAAAGATACTGTAAGTAAATAATCAACAGTGATGTTAACATTTTCTTAAGCAAGAGATATTCTAGGTTGATACTATCGCTGTGTCTGTTAATGCACCTTCCATCGGAGTGAGCAAATGTTACTGTGTTTAGCTGTAAAGCATGAGTTCTTCACCGGCTACCGATTTATTGATCTTTCTTCAACATGTTGTATACAAAATTGTTAGGTATTTTATTTTAGTGATAAATCATATAATATCATGTTATTCTCATCACTAGCTTACCTGTGCCCACTTCGTTGGGCGGCGAAAAAACCGCGTCCCTTTATTAAACATATTTCATTACTGCTCCACTACTATTAGTCATAGCGTGATACTATATGCCTATGACACTCCCCGACAGAGCATCCGAGCGTCACAGATCCTCGATTCTCATATTCTCACTGACTACAGCACGTCCGAATCGGATTGTACACCTACAAAAATGTCAAAAAGTCTAGATGGAACGTCATCAGACCCGACTTCAGACTTAGTATCTTTGTCAGAAATGAGAGACATTATATCTCAACTGACTGGTAAACTAGATTCTACACAATTTGAGCTTGATAAAACAATATTAGAAAACTGCGATCTTCAGAGTCAAATACACAAGTTAACTACAGAAATTAACGTGTTAAAATCACTATGTCAATCTTCTTCGTTGGCAAGCAGTTCTTCTCGTAGCTGTATCAAAAAAAAGAAGCACTCTCTATCACATTGCATAACATCCACCCCTTCATCGCCTATTTATTCTCCAAAGGTTAACCGTCACTATGAAGATAAAACAATTATACTTCAAAAACAAATTGAAGATCTCCAGCAGCAATTAAATAGCGCTAACCTTGAGATTTCAATTCTGATAAAGGAAATAGAAACGCTAACGCAGTATGTACAGCACAAAAGCGAAATCTCGAACTTGTGTACGACTCCTGCTCACAATTCCTGCACCTATTCTACCTCAGAACGAAAATTCAAATATATACACGAAAAAAATATACTCATATTCGGTACCCAACAATGTACAGGTTTGGCCTCAGCCTTATTACAATCAAGAGCTAATACTAAATATGAAAAATATGGAGTTTTTGCGGAAACGAAGCCAAATGCGCAATGTCATAACATCATTAAGAGTTGCATAAAAACAACCTTAAACCCTAATGATAAACTAGTGATATGTGTAGGGGAAAATGACTATGATTTGCAGCAAGTATTGTCACAATTAGAAAGCTTATTGGACATATTTTACAACAATAGAATAATCGTACTAAGTGTTAGTAATAGTCATTTCATAAATGTTTCAAAATTGAACTACGGCATTGAAAACGTGTGTAAAAGTTTTAAAAAATGCCATTATCTTGATAGTAGACGTCTAAAATTGTCAGAGGTTTGTAAGTCTATAAATTATGTAATAGATTGTAACGATTATGATGAAAACTACTTGTATCCCAATAACGTAAAAAAATTCGTAAAAAGATTGCGTCAACCAATTAACTAGTATTCTGACACATCTAATTAATGTATCATTCGAATCGGGAACTTTTCCTGATGCTCTGAAATACTCAATAGTCAAGCCTATATAATATAAAAAAGGTATAAAGAGTGATATGAACAACTATCGTCCTATAACGTTAATACCCATATTGTCCAAAATATACGAAAAATGTATGTATAGAAGGCTAATCGACTATTGCGATAAGTTTAACATAATTAATAAGGAACAGTATGGCTTTCAAAAAAATAAGTCCACTACATTGGCAGTGTATTCTGTTGTAGAAGCTGTGGTTACTAATATCAATAACAATAATCTAACCACTGGGCTATTTTTTGATATCTCAAAAGCCTTTGATTTAGTTTCCCACAATTTATTACTGGAAAAGCTTGAACTAGTCGGTATCAGAGGTCCTACACTTCAGTGGATAGCCTCATATCTTAGTAACAGGCAACAAAGAGTCATTATCAATAAACTAGACGATAATCAAGACATGATACCTTTTTCATCAGTTTATAAACACAATAAATGTGGTGTTCCGCAGGGAAGTGTACTCGGCCCTATTTTATTCTTACTGTACATAAATGACATTATTAATATAACCAACCACCAATGCACTTTGTTTGCTGATGATATCTCAATTATCGTGGCAACTGAAAAATCTAATAATTTTATAAATAATCATGTGACTGAAATTAATAATACTATAGACAAATTAATACAATGGCTTGACATGAATAATTTAATAATCAATCTTGATAAATCTGTATATATCAATTTCAATAAATGTAAGAATCCTAATTATAATATAAAACTAAACATATTAAAAATTAAAGAAGTGTCACAAACAAAGTTTCTGGGCGTAATTGTAGACGAGAATTTAAACTGGAAACAGCATGTAGACAATGTTTCAAAGAGAATTAATAAATTTGTATATGCTCTTAAACAAATAAAAAATGTAACAAACCTAAAGACAGCCATCATGTGCTATCATGCATATGTAGAATCGGTACTACGCTACGGGCTTATCATTTGGGGAAATAGCACAGATTTGAACCGAGCATTTGTTGCTCAAAAAAAATGCATCAGGGCAATGCACGGGATGCATCCGGAGGAATCATGCCAACCAATATTTAAAAAACTAGGTTTATTGCCGTTGCCGTCCCTCTACATATTTGAAGTATGCATGTTCGTCAATAAACATAAAACATTATTTAAATCAGCCAACGAGGTTAATCCACGGAGCCGGCGTGATCCACAGAGACTCGCCCTACATGATCTTCCCAGGCTCTCTAAATATAAAAAAAGCTGCTTATATAATTGTGTCCGGATATATAATAAAATTCCAAGCAACATAAGAAATTTTAACCCTACACTATTTAAGAAGAAATTGTTCGAATGGTTAAACACTAATAATTTTTATAGCCTTAAAGAATTTATGGACAAGAGGTCTGCATAGTTGCTGGTTTATTAAGTACTACTCATTTAATAATTATGTAAAATTTGCATGCTAGGTACAATTCTGGCAAAACATGTAAGCTCTATAATGTAATTGTAACACCATGTATACACCATGTTTTATGCAAATAAAGATATTATGATTATGATTATGATTATGACAAATGGACTATTCAACACAGAAATATTTTTTTAAATCGGTTCAATAGATCCAGAGATTACCCCCTACGCGTTACAAATACACAAACTTTACCTCTTTATAATAATAGTATAGATATATACCATTCGCTTAAATGCAAATTCTTGCAATTATTAATCGTTTGCAATATATTTTAAAAGTCACCTGAAACTTTGGTTGGTACGTTACTTTCGACTTTTGATTGAAGGTCTTTGAGCAATATCAGTCAAATTTATAATAATGAAAGTTTTTGTTATGAAAATTTCTAAAGTAATGTAATTCAAATCGAACAAGACTTTAATCTTTTGGTAGATAGATTAATTTCAAAACTAAATTATTATTTGAAATCATATTATTCCATTTTAACGGTTTATTTTTTCTGCAGGAAATTTTAAATACCTTCTTTTTTCCTAATCTCGTTTGATAAATTCCTATTAGAGGAGGATAGGGTAGGTTATCAATGGTAATTAGTTACGCGTTTCAACTGCGAACTCTCTAGCACCTAGAATTAAGCTCATTTGGATGCAATCCATATAAGGAATGAGAGAATGAACAATAAGTAACATGCAATGAGACGTGATGACGGGATGACTGTTTGTACCTACAACCACTTAGTCCTTAAACAGTGACAAAATAATATACTTTTCAATGAATTTTCCATTTAAATCAACGTTAAATTTCATAATTTTTAAATACCCTTACTTTTATTACATAAACAGTTATCTTCAAACTATAACAACGTGCGCCTTCTTCCTCTACTCAGATAAAAGTAAGCCGTAGATGTTTTTGTTTGTTCCAGTTCGCTCATTGCTCAGTGGCCGGTGGAATGTTCACGGTCCGTGGCTTCTTTCGAAACAGTCTTAGTACGAGTGCAAATGTTTTTATATGAATATGGTTTAATGGATTTGTACCGGTGTGTTTGATCACCCCATTTCGCTCTATTTCATTTCGTATTTATGTTTTATTGAGATGTTTTCATCATGTCATCAATTATGGGATATTGTTTAGTATGTTAAATTGTTTTTTTTAGAGGAATAGTTTAAACGTAAATGTTTGAAAATTCCTCGGTAACAAAGTGTGATCCACAAATGATTGAGTCTGGTTGTTTTTTGTGTCCGTTAAATTGATGTCCCCGTGACACAAGGCATGATCTACAGTGCGGAATATATCTAAAAAAAATCTAGATTAGAATAGATACTTACCTACTTGTTTTTGCGATAACAGTCGTTCATTATTTTAATGTGTTAAAAAATAATTAGATTAAAGAAAATATATTGTCTAAGAGTGGAATGCGAGTTCTTGGTGTGGCAGGTGTTGAAGATCGTTGATCCCTTTGACAGCTCGTGCCGACTTCGGAGATATTTGGGTTCAGCCGTGACTTTTGAATTACGAATGTGTTTCGCTCCACGATTATCGGAGATTCATTCTTTTTTATGTGTTTTCGGGATGAATATTTTGAATTGGTTTAGTACATTTTTGCTTAGTTATTAAGATTTTATTTAGATAAAATCTCGTCAGATTATTAAAAGAAATTGTGTGATTATCAAAAGTTTTTTTTTTATTATGAAAGCAACCTATGAATGAAATGTACATTGATAAGTACAGTATGAGGACATTGATAATATGATTGGTTTTGAAAGAAAGACAGACAACAATGAGGAAGCGAGAAAGTGAGATTATAATTTATTGATGATTTTGAAATTGTATATTATAACGTTAACAATAAGTGCTATATTTAGTTGCACTGCAATGACTTTTTATAGAAGTGCAATGTTTCCGTCACCAGTGTCACTTAGTAAGACATGATGAAACATACCATGTCAAATAGAAGTAAGTAGGGATTCAATCTTTTATAATTTCAACCTTATGCCGAACGCCATAAGATACATTTTAATGTGATAATTTTCAAAACTTATGCTAAAATTATTCAGTTGTTTTCGGTAATCGGATGTACTTTTCTTACTCATTAATTTGCTGTCTTTCTTTAAAAGCCAATCACATTATCAATGTCCCCATACTGTACATTGCTGCGATGCTATTTGTAGGTTTTATGTCAAATTTTCCGTTTTGTGTATTCGTAGAGATAATATATCTACGATTTTAACTTAATCAACTTTTACTACACCCATGAGATGAGATTTCTGGTTACGCCTTTATAGGAGCAAGCTCCTTCACCACAAGAAGATCTTCTAGCGCACTCCGACCCTTAATTTCAATTCCTACCGTATTGAATACGGCTTCAGATATTCCTTAAGTAGATACCTGCACAACAATGCTGCGTATCATCCCTGGGCAAATCTTAATTACTAATTTGAATTAGGAGCTTATATAGTATACTAGCTGACCCGTGCCCACTTCGTTAAGCGGCGAAAAAAAGGGCCTTTTTTAAAACATATTTCATAAGTGCTCCACTCCTATTAGTCATAGCGTGATACTATATAGCCTATGACACTCCCCAATAAATGGACTATTCAACACAGAAAGAATTTTTAAAATCGGTTCATTATATCCAGAGATTACCCCCTACAACTTCACAAACTCACATACAAACATACAAACTTCACCTCTTTATAATATTAGTATAAATTATTTATCTAATAACTATGATGCAGTGCTTCTACAAATTAATAGAAAATTGTAGTGAAGAGAATTCATGATCAAAGTTCGTACTCGACTATATAATGCTTTTGAAGGCTAATCTATTGCAATTTCTATTGTTCGACGTATTCCCACAGTCTCAATTATTCCGGTGTATAATTACTGTACACACAGCAACACATCAAGTTTAACATTTTCATTTGAAATTGTGTCTTATTTCAAGGTATTAAGGTACATGAGTGTCTAGGTTGATTAGTTGCTGTGTGTACTTGTGTTATAACTTGAGATTTTAAGCGTATTCATACATTATTATTATATTCTAAGTTCATTGCCGGCGACGCATTTAGTCTTAATGATGTTTTGTTATTATAGCGTTGCCTGTTGGAATTTACGTACAGACTCACATTCTAATTTCCGAATTACTGAACCTAAATTAACGCTGCACAAAAACATGCTACTGCAAATAATTAGTCTCCGAAATAAGTGTATCACGAATTTTTATTCCGGCATCGAAATACGGACAGCAACAACAGAAACAAAACAGCTGTTTTATGATGAAAAGAGGTTAAAATAATTGAAAATTGAAACAGTCATCTCCTAGGGGTGGGTATTTTACGATGTTTTTTTATATGCTCCTAATAAGTAAAGTTATGCTATGTCTTATGTCAAAATTAATTCACGATTCTCATGTTAAGTATAAGAAATTATTGCTAACAAAACTCCTAGATTACAATACATTTATATCGATAACTATAAGCTTCCAACAATACTCAGTAAAATTAAGAAAATATATTAAGTAATCTCTAGACAAAGTTGCAGTACGTACTCGTAGATACTCAAGATATCATATGCATACAAGTATCCCAATTATCCCCGTCTCCCTAATGTGTTATATCTTTATGCAGTGCAGCTCTATAAGGTTCTAAGTTTATAGATCGGTTATGTTTCTTTGTGTGAGAATTTTCCAAGTTGATGTGTAAAATATTTTACTTCGTATATTTTTCTTTGAGAGTTCAAATACGATGCTCCAGTTTCGTGTATTTTAAAGAAACTTGTCAGAATTTTGTAGAACTGTATTTTTACAAGGATCAAAAGGAATCATTTCAAATGTTTTTGCATTCCTATTTTTATTGATTTGGAGTAATAATTGAGCCAAGAAACACTACTGTCTGGAACACCCTCTCGGGCGTTACGTAAAACCTTAATAAAAGAAGAAAATCTAATAGGGGGTAATATACGATTAATACCTACATAAAAAAATCTTTTGCAATTCATTGATAACTTTCGACGAAGTATCTACAAAATTGGTTTAACATAATCCAACACAATTAAAACTTTTGACTGGCAAGATAAGATATCAAAAACAAATTAATTAAGTTTTTCGCAGAACGATCACATTAAATAGCATTATTCTTAAACTTGTGTATGGCTTTTTTATTGCTTCTATGTTCTTACAACACTTCTTAACCACTCCACAAACTCTATATATTTCGTATTATAATTACAACTGCCCCACATAACTTGATACATTGCAAGTTTTTTTAACTAAAGCGTTCGTGTTGAAGTCGTAGAATATATTATTAAAACAACGCAAAGATTAAAATATTCTAATACTATTACAACTTACTACTGATACCCTAATTACTTTCTCACTACCACAAAACAGTATCACAGAATCACAATTTTTACCTCTTAACCCTACTATTAAACTTAAACTATTTTGTTTTACTTATATAAACAATGGTTATGTAAGTATTTTTTGCTTAACTAACAAGGGATTGTACTCAGAAGGACTAATACTCCTAATGACTGGGTTAAACGTATCCATTTGCGAAGAGGAAGGTTTTTCTTATTACCTTGCTCGTTAATGATGTTATTAGGTTAAAATTAGTTTGTATTTTGTATGTAATTATGATCACTCTGCAATAAGGGGTTTATCGTGAATATTGTATTAAGTTCAAAGACATTAATTGATTTCTATTTAAAAAATAATAAGAAACTCTTTTTACTTAGTTACGTGTTCTTTTAGTAGGATAGGTTTTTGATGAGTACAAATGCATTTAAGATTCAAGGATTACCAGCAGTGATATCATACCAGACTAGCCAACATAAAAGTTTTGGGGCCTGCCATAACGCTGTTGCAAACTTGGGAACTTTACCTTCCATCCCTGGTTAAACAGAAGGGTACAGTAGCTATCTAAGCTAACTAGTGATTACAGGACTATGACTAAATGAAAATCAAATTAAAAAAAAATATTGTAAATTAAAAAATTGTGTATCTGATTATCGCAGTACAATAGCACTTCTCCGTGTGGTGACGGATCTCCGTGTTGTGGAGTAAGAATATAATATGTCACCACCCCATCTCATCCCATGGGTGTCGTAGAAACCGATTATGGGACTAACCGTAAATATTATCTTTACGAAGTAAAAAGAAGGAAAACTTGAAATTAAACCCTGTACCAATCCGCGTGGCCAGCGTGGTATTAATAGGCCAAGTATCCCTCCGTCCAGGGAGGAGGCCCGTCCTTGTAGTGGGACATTAATGGGCGTTATGATGATGGTGATGAATAGCAATTATCTGATTTAGACAAGTGTGAGATTACCATTACATAAACATGTATAGTCCTGTCAAATAGAAGTTCAAATATGCCGTAGAACATAGCCGTTACAAATTAACAATCGTTTAGAACTATTAAATAAATCTGCAGCTCGAATTTAAAATTATCTCCACGGTTAACATGTCCGTGAGAGCGTATTTTTTTTTCTGTGTATTGATATTGGCTGTGTTATGGACTAACGGTGTGACTGTTTTCTCAGGTTATGTGTCTATGGATTAAATTGATTGTTTGTCTGCCACTCGCTTCATCAAGTCTTTGACGCTATGATGTATTAAAAACAATAGTAATTTTGTTAGACTAGTTAAAAAAAATATGAATGTACTTATTTAGACAAGCATCATCCATAGAGATCCAGAAACAATAATTTAGTGTATCCAGTGTGGAATTAGTCCACTTTATATTAATTTTATTATTAAAAACTGACCTGCATTAGGATACTAAAAGTTGAAAAATAAAAAAATATGCCACGTCTGCCTAAATGAATCTAAATGCCTATTGTCCAAAAAAAAAGTCAAAAAGCTTATTGAACTTAAGTATTTGTAAGCAACATCCGTGTGGTGACGGAGTAAGAATAAAATATATCACCACCCCATCTCATCCCATAAAAACCGACTAAGGGACTAACCGTAAACTATCTTTACGAAATAAAAAGAAGGAAAACTTGAAATTAAACCCTATACCAATCCGTCTGGCCAGCGTGGTATTAGTAGGCCAAGTAACCCTCCGTCACGGGAGGAGGCCCGTCCCTGCAGTGGGACATTAATGGGCTGTTATGATGATATTTTTAAGCAGAACTAAAACATACATACAAATGCAGCTGAAATAGCAGATAACTCAGATTTAAATAAAGCTGGCTACAAATTTCAGTTGAAACAAAATCATTAGTTGAACAATACCAATACAAAATAATATAGGATATATCTCTGCTTGCGACTATCAGATTTATAGGCCACACAACATTAATCTAGAGGGCTTAACGTACACCCGAGGGATTTGGTGTTAAGCACAAATTGATACGATATTAATTTGAAAGTGGCATCCATCTGACAAACGTGGATAACGGTGTAATCAATAATGCAATCGGTAAATTGCCATATTTATTTGTTTAAATGTGTAATGTTGTTCGCTCGTTAAACTTTTAGGGAGATGCAGATTGACGTGTACCACTTATCCAGTTTAAATTGTCGTTAAAAATAAATCGTATTTACTTGAAGATCGCTGTCTGGATTATTTGGTTTATTGTATCATCTTTCGTTTGGAAGAAGTCCAAAATAGCAATCAATTTATTATGAAAATAAAAGAAGGATATTGAATGTTCAAACTAAATATGGATTGCAATTTTTTTTTCGCTTCGTCAAAAATTCTGAACATTATGATAATTTAAAGACGCACAAGGGAAATTGATGATCCAGTTATAGCAATACCGCCTTTATCGGCAGTCACCTAATCATTACATCAAACCAATAATCCAATTCTTCATTCCAAAACTGTCACTGTACGACATAAAGTCATTCGTATGATCTATCTGATTTAATTTCTCACCTTAATCTAAAACGAGGTGCAAAGGACTTTATAGACGCCATTTTCTGAAGCAATTTCCGCGGGAAAGCAGCTATTATCCCCCGTATTGTTCCCTCCATCATCGCAAATGTTCATTGTTTATCGATTATCTATTTATGTGTTTCTTCTGACGGGTTAATGTTACACTTAACGTATGTTCTTTATAGACATACAACAGCTATTTACTTTCATAGCTATCATTTTGGATATAGGCTGCTGAAATTAGTTTGTCTTATCTTGGATTATTGGGGCTTTTCACCGAAATTGATATTGTAAGTAAGAATATATCTATCTGTGTTAATTGTATCTGGACTTGTGTCAATCATTTTACTGCCTTAGCATTATTTATTTCTCGCTAATATAATCTTTTGGAGAAGGTTGTAGTAAAATATGGAACGACAGAGATTCGGCTAGTTTAATATCACTCCTAGAGAAGAAAATATCGTATAGGCATTCTGCGTTTTACCCCACCCACTTGAGCGTGATCCGTTACTTCAGTAGACCATTAAAAGGCTGGTGAAAAAAAGAAGTAACATATACGTGATTCATCAACTAGAACCAAAATGTATATTTACTCTCTAAATTGAAAAACAAGAGAAATGCCTACGCGTAAATATTGTCACTCGTTGTTCCAAACACTGGGACAACAATACGTAATTAATATTGGTTCTATCGATTTAATATTATCTTCGTAAAGCTTCTCTGGAAGACAGATGGCTGAGGTCCGCCACAATATCGAATATCAAGTACTTCTACGTTTTGGGACAACACCCACCCACAATGACATTAAATCTACTATGTATAATGAGGTTTATTTATCTTAGCGATGGGTAGCGTCTTGTTTGTACCAGGGTTTATGTTTAAGAAAAGCTTCAATCCAAATAACTTATGAAGATTAGTTTTTACTTTATGATTTTTTCTGTTAGAAGTAAGTAGTCGTAAATAATAATAGTTTTCGTAAATAAATTGGTAAGTAAAAGGTTTAATTTGATTTACATAAGTAGTTGATCGCAGATAACCTTTGCTTTGCCCAATTTTTTTATGAAGAGGATAGTAATCAAACTAAATTTTACAAAGATACAAAATAAATTGTAAGAGCTACTCTCGCAGACCCAATATTAGTTAAATTGAGGAATTTATACAATAATTTACAATATCTTTCTCTAGCGGTTTCATTGTTTCGGAAATTCGCAAGAAATAAATTTGATTTGAAATTAGACTTCATAGCAGACCATAAACGTGAGAGTCACCTTCACTAATTGCCAACTTGGCATTCTTACACCACGCTTCCCGCTTTTATTTAATAATTATAATTGAATGCTGTAGTTTTAATTTTACACATTTGAAACCTTCAAATAAATCAAAACCAAGTACTAAAATCGATTTTTCGACTTTGTCGTAAAATACTAATAAATCACATCATTTACATAAAAAAATGATTATTAAAAATCCTATTAATATTAAAAACGCGAGAGTTACTAAGTATGGATGGATGGATATTAATTTGTTACTCTTTTAGGTTAAAACTACTGAATGGGTTTTAATAAAACTTTACAATGATAAAGCTTATTATGTCGCAGGGAAATGAGGAAACCTGGGATTTCACGAAGTCACAAGGGATATCACGAAATCACAGAAAAAGGCGAAAATGCCTTGCATTATGGTCACAGTTATAACCAAACCTAACCTACAGAAGTTAGGATCCTTGTGTATTTTGACCTACAAACAAAAATATGAGCATTTCTTTTCTGGTAGAAACGGGATTTCGTCATATCCCTAGGGATTTCGTGAAACCTCTGGTTTCCTAGTTTCCCTGCGTCATGTAAGTATATCAGAATAAAACACAGGCTACATTTTATAAAGATAATGTACTTTTAATATGAGCTACTCAAATTACGCTATGCAGACGAAGTTGTGGGCAACAGCTAGTATTATCATAATATTAAATTGAGTTGTTATTATAATTTGGTAGAAGAATGGTGGTTATTGGAACAAATAGTCCAATGTTTATAAGTCGGATCACGGCATCTTTTGTCTAGTAAAAACATACCAACCACGATATATTTTGACAAGGCTCCATTTTGTTTTCTTTACATTAAGACAGTAAATATTTTCCGAGGTTGGAACTTGATCTCAAAATATAATATTATGTATTAATAGTTAGGCGTGTTATTGTTATCATTACTTAGTTTTTATTGTTTGCTTACTTAGATATCTTGAAAATATAAGGTAATAAAATTTTCTTGTATACATTTTTTTCGTGGTTGTCATTTTTATTTTATTTATTTTTTACATTGTTTCTGTGACAAGTTGTTGTTTGTACTAAATGGCTTTGAAGAAATATTATATTTCTTTATTTTTTAATGTCTACCTTATCGTTAACAACCTGATTTGATAAGTAATTTTATATGTCAATGGTTGGGAAATCTGTAGTATAAATATGATACAATAACCTTTAGAAATACAAGTTAGTTTTTTTATTGTTTCCAATAACAGTGATACCTATGTATTTAAAACATTTTACAGTAAAATACGCACATTATAAACGTTTCTATAAACAACTGTAACTATAGCGCCGATTACACTACCCTACATGTTGTACGAGTATCTATGTAACTATGATGTAGGGCGATCGGTACTCGCCAATCTCCGATATGTAGTGTCCTAACAGCCTACATGTGATTACACTAGACAACATGTAGTGCCCTACAAGATGTAGGGCCCTACATGTAGGGTAGTGTAATCGAAGCTTATGACAAATAGTTCTTAATTTAGTTTACTTTATAATTAACATGTCATTTAAATACAAAATCATGGGTCTAATTTTATTAAAACTAAATCAAAACAGTCATCAAAATGAACAATTACAAACATAACATGCCTATTTTATTGTCAAATACAGCCTTTAATCATCTCACCGCATACAACTTCAATGTTTTTATTATAATAATGTTTCATAACAAGCCACAATAAAACCATAGTACAAATATATACAGTATTTCGACTTCATAAAAACGGACGAATCGCGAGTTATACCTACACGCTCACGATAGCGGTGGCTTTGCGTAGTGAATGAACAGTCGCGACTGTGCCGCAGTAACGAGCGGAAAGTAGGTAAATGTAATTAAATAGCTGGAGGTGGGCAGCCCTATCGCATGTTTACGTAACGCGTAGCCGTAGAGCTTTATAATAAATTTTCGGCCGAGATAGACTACTGGTTGTACTGTAATAAAACATGGACAATAACGTGTATAATGACATCACTTGTCATAATGTAACAACTATTATTATTAGTAGCTGATGTCTGCGACTTTGTCTGCGCAGGATTAGTTATCTTTGGAGTAGGTAACCCCTATTATACACACTTTTACTTATGTTATACACATAATCCAATTATGCTATAATTATGTGGCTTGTTTTTTAGAAACATGTTTGCTGTTATTGTTTAAAAAACTACTGAATGGATTTTAATGAAACTACAATAATCTAGCAGCTTACACATCAAAACAACACATTTGGCTTCAATTTACAAAGATACTAGCTGACCCGTGCCCACTTCGTTGGGTGGCGAAAAAAACGCGTCACTTTTTTAAACATATATCATTACTGCTCCACTCCTATTACTCATAGCGTGATATTATATAGCCTATGTCACTCCTCGATAAATGGTCTGTAACACAGAAAGATATTTTAAAATCGGTTCAGTAGATCCAGAGATTACCCCCCTACAACGTCACAAACTTTACTTGTACTTTAAAATATTGGTATAGATTTAATGTAAACTACACGAAATATTCATCAGTGCAGACAAAGTCGCGAACAATAAAATGTATAATGACATCACCTGTCACATGTAACAACTATTATTACTATTACAAGTACAAAGCCTGTGAACATAATTATACATTGAAAACTTGTGTAACCCGTTATGCTGGCAATTAAGTTACTTGTGTTATGAAATAACAATGCTATTGCATTTAAATGCTATAATTGAGATTTTTGTTTGTAATTGAACATTTGATTTAATTTTTTCGTAAGATGCTGCGCTATATTATATCAATAACAATCAAAAATCCTGGGAAATTAGTTCATAAACGACCTGGCGGATTGGTTAGTTAGTCAGCCTCTATCGTCGCATTACTGGGCAAAGGCCACTCCTGTTGACTTCCACATGCTCAGTCCATGATGGATACATATCAGTGGCGAAGGGTGGATTTTTATAAAAGGGAAGCCGAAGATTCCGTGGACTTTTGTTCTACTTTATATTACTATTATTCTGTAGTTCATAGGTATTCGTGAGAAAATGTTTCGATTTTACCTAGTTGTCCCGAACTCATAAACTTAAAATACGAAAATGTTTCTCTGTTTGGAAGACTTCTTTGATCAATTAGATTAATTGTTTATATTGCTATATCCTAAATGATTCTACAACTTACTTTTAGAATCTGAGAATACTGTCTGTAAGCCACTTACTTATACGTATCGAAATGAGATAATTGTATTAAAATGTTTCGTAAATCCACAGCGCCGGCGTTTCTTATATTTATAATTCAATTTCGAGAATGATGTTTTATCGCACATCACATAATAGGATAGTCAATATAATATAACACTATTAACCTGTCCCTTATAACAACAAACTATTAAATTTGCTGAAAACAATACAAACAAGTACTTACAAAAATATTCCATAGGATCCCAACGCACTACGACAAAAATAAAGTCAACCAATGCACAACACATAATACACAATCATAAATAATTAAACATACAAATTTTACTACTTTAAACAAGAAAGCGAATTTTATAACCTATTTGCAGAAAATAAATACAAATATCTGTTTTTTCTTCAAATGGTCCTATCGTTTACCGATGATTCTGCCAAAGTCAAGACGCAAGCCGTATAAAAATATAAAAACAAATAAATATAATTAAAAACTAAAAATTCAGAAGAAAGGCTGATTTCTATCAGATTTAAATAATTGATAAAAACAAAGGAATGTCAATGGCAAATTAAGTACTTAACGTGAAATGAAATGAAACTTCGTTACAATTGGTCGGTCCACTGGTTGCAATAGTGCTTTCTCGCTCTCGCAATGTTGTAGTTGTATCTTTTATCCTTGTCATAAGCCGATGGCCACCGGCTTATATGGTACCTTAGATCGACGAATACAAAGTGTCACGTGACCGTACGATTTCCGTACAGTCTGTTGTACTGGATTCCTAATTTCGCGACCGGCTTACTGCGCTCCGCGCATGCGCGCTTTAAGTACTCTCTGACTGAACCATAACAAGTTGTTAGTTGACAACCTTTAATTACAAGATGGCGTTATGAGTACGTAAATAATTATATTGAAAATTATTATTACTGTAATTATTATTGCGATTTACGTAAGAGAATACTTTTTTGTTTTATATTATTTTGTATTGAGTGGATGTTGCGTCATTGATTTATAATTGATTAATAGACAATGCTAAGCGGTTTTTGCAAAGGTAAGCCGGTAGGAATCGAGTTATATGGACACTTCGCCACTAATACATATAAATATTTTATTTAAAAAAATGTATCCATGAGTAGGTTACATTTTTACGGCTACCATTACGACTCATTTAGGGATAATATTACAATTATTTCTAACGATAAATACGTTTGAAAACAAATAAATGTACCTTACCTAATTTAGATTTTTAAGTACAGGTATTTGCAAAGAAATCAAACCCCTTTAGCGCAATATTCTTGAAGGGTTTTAGATTTCTTTGCAGCTGACCGTACAAACATTTAACTTATTCTATTTCAAAATACAACTAATAATTAAAATGGATAATAATTTCTATTCGTAAAACTTGACCACACAGACGACAATTAAACAATTTAATTATAGAGATGTAATTAGTTAATTCTAAGAGAATCCAATTAAGAAGCTCGCGGTGAAATAAGCTGTGAAAGATTAATTTATAATAATAAACGCTAGTGGTTTACTGATTGATTTAGACTTTCATGATATTAATAGAAACAGTGGCTTAAATATTCGATATGTTTAGCTGAAAGTTTTTTTTATTTGCCTTTTCAACATATTAAAAAGTTTGTTTATAAAGCTTGCGAACACGGCCAGTGCAATCTGTGTCGAAATGTCAAGTAAAAATTAAAGTATTTAGCATGCCGCGTTAATCTCCTGTTTACGAAATAAGTATTTATATTATAAAGCAGTTCCACATTTTAGGTTTTAAAATTAACAGTTCTCATCATAATTCAGATTTAAGATGAATTTGTGTTCTAATAGAATGTTGATAACAAATTCTACATTACTTGATGTATGTGCCATAGTTTTAACTCATAGTTATGACGGGATCAAACTTATATACTTTTGTTCCTATTGGCTAAATCAGGTTAGAATCTGATTTGTCGTTTTAAGTTTTTGGAATATGTATTGACGGACAGATATTAAATCAGAAACTGTGTTTTTTTGTTTCATAGCTTTTTATCTAGTTATAAAATAGCTTTCTGAAAATATATTTTAATACCTCCATAATTCTTATATTAGTACTTAATTAACTATCAAAATCTCTCGTAATAATCTTAGCTAATTACTTTCTTAAGAATTAATTGAGTTTATAGTTAATTGCCAAGTACAGTAATAGCACTGTTTCTTGTTATTACTTAAGTATTTTACTCTTCACTCCCCAACAGTCTCCAAAGATCAGTATATTTTTTTGCCTACTGCCTTTAAGCCATACATAATTTGATTAGCTTTCATCAAAATAAATTTTAATAACTCTACAGGTTTATAATACAGACAATGTACAGTCAAGGAATTTGATTCGCGTACCGTCTTGAGTCTAAATTGCTAATGACAATCGATATTGATAAGGACTATCTTTCTTCGCAACGCTAAAATGACGTCAGTGTCGTAGTATGACATGCTTGTTTACCGAGTTCTCCAAATCGCGTAATCCATAGTCTCACAGTTGTTCTGGATATATTTAATAACCGAGCTATGTCACGAATGCCGTGGCCCTGCTCATGCAATGTTGACTTTGATGAATTTGACTTCTCCGTTCTGTATTTCTTCGATGCATTTTTAAAATTTAACGTATAACAATTTTTATTGTAAAATTTTTAGTTTTACAATAGCTTGACATTGAACTGTGTCAAAAAGTTGACATCGCCAAAAAAATTTTTTTTTTCTATTTATTAGACGAAACTACAAATAGGTTAGTATTTAGAGAAGGCACTTTGATATTGTAAAATTAATCTAACACACATTATCTAATGTTGAAGTTGGCAGAACTTTTACCCAAACATACGTCATCATTAAAATGTAAAACAATTTTCCCTTATTTAAACGAATATAAACCTTACGATATGTTAATGGTTCAAACAATAAATCATTGAAATGGTACGTGAATCAAATTCCTTGACTGTACCTACCTTATCTAAATTTTTATCTCAAAAGACTTAATAAAACTTAATCCACGCTAACAAAGAATAGAATAAAATCGTTATATTTTTACATAACTTGTTTAACTGCAAAACATGTATTATAAATTACTATATATTCAAATTTTAATGCAATCAACTTTAATATAATACAAATAAACAATTATAAAAAGCACCTACCGCTATTATTAATCACTTAGACCGTTTACTGTATGTTTAGATGAAGCAAGTCATGCATGGTGAACATAACGCCATACCACTTTGTACTTATAAAAAGTGATTTCTTCAGCACAGCTATTTATTTACGGATGTTTTAACTGTATTTTGGATCAATTGTAAATAAATGAAAAATAAATGTATCAACTGTTGGTAGTTCGCATCCGTATAACGGTTTATGCCTTAATATTAAATTAGATGCCTCCAACGAACACTACTCTAAGTCAAAAGTAATTTAGTCAATTTGAATGTGGTGTTACAAGTAACTGTGACATAAAATACTTAACAAAATTCCACTTTTATTAGAAAAAATTGAAAACGAATAATTAACAACTGCTCCTGTATAGTGAATACTATGTAACTTATTCACTTTTACCACTAAACACATTAATTTATTTGCATAAAGTTTACGTTCCAAAGTTTACCCACAACGAATTATTTGTTAGGCACCCCACAAAACCAACTTTTACACTAAAATGCATTCAGTCGATTTACACCGCGCAATCTGTTACCCGCTTGCATTCCCCAATATTGATTAAACCCACTGGAATACTCAATGAATCGATGTTCTATGCTCTATTCGTCTGGGAATGATTTAATCCAAGAGATAAACTTATTATTCGATGCTAATGTAGCATGTATTAATTAAATCTTAGCTGCGCATTATATTAATTCGAAGCTGCGGTTATATGTCGTGTTTTTCTTGTCAAGATTTCTTTTGTATGATTGTAATCCTTAGCGTATTAATAAAAAAGCTAAGTAGACTTAAACTAAGCAGAGACTTTTAATATTTATTTTGCTAGAAATTATAACAAAGTCAAAATATTATGCTTTAAAAAAGTCATGTAGAGTGGTACCTAGAACTGATAGAGACATTTTAATCGTTTTTATCGTAGTAAAGTGGTGGTAGTTTAGCAGATATTTACTCTTTCGACAATATGCTATAAAATATTTGTTTTCACTACCTACATCAATTTTATTAAATAAGTATACCTAAATTTTTATCAAATAAGTAATAAATATAGATATCATAGTTACATAAGTACAATGCAAGTAATGTACATTGTACACTGAACATTGAAGACTACTTGCGCACTAAAAGCTTCCTAACTACTTACATCGCTCGATTGATGTATTAGGAACACTTGGTTGCTCTAGTTAACGATACAGACATGTTGCAGCGTCCAATGTTACTGTATAACATAGATTCTATTGTAAATATATGTATAAGCAGAATGTTATACAAGTTTTCTTATTAATCACAAGTTTTTTCATGTTTAAATATCTAAACTTACTTACTAATATTTTAAAGAGGTAAAGTTTGTGTGTTTGTGACGTTGTAGGGGGTAATGTCTGGATCTACTGAACCGATTTTAAAAATTATTTCTCTGTTGAATAGTCCATTTATCAGGGAGTGTCATAGGCTATACAGTATCACGCTATGACTAATAGGAGTGAAACAGTAATGAAATATGTTTAAAAAAGTGACACGTTTTTTTCGCCGCCTAACGAAGTGGGCACGGGTCAGCTAGTCTGTTATACGAGTCGTATATTCACGTTCAGTGAAGTATTGTTAGTTGCATATCAGCAAAAGTCGTCGCGACTAACACCTTAATCTCAGCAATAAACTTTGTCTTGTTGTTTTTTATCTTACTTTCATTGAGATTAATAGACGATACAGTCACTTTATCATAAAACGAACTCTTCCTAACCACAGTATTGTACAAACTTAATAAATAATAACAATAGATAAACGTACGTAAATTCAAATACATTGGTAATAATTTAGCATTTTATTCAGTTCATTAATATAGATTTTTGTACCTTTACGTATAAAATTTAACGGCAGTTGTACACGGTACATATAAATCATTGAAATACTCCAGGGAATGTAATGTGCACGTTCGTTTTTGAATATTTATTGTGTGTCAATATTTATTATGGAAACCGCAGTGGAACACGGCTTTGAATACTTCACATTTAACATGTTTTTTTTTGCAATGTTTAATTGGTAACTAAATATAAGTTAAAGCTTATAAAGAGTTTGTAGCTTTTCATATGTGGAATCGTCGTCGTTTACGGGTAGGTTACCTTTTCCCTCATCTAAAGTTTTGATTTTCACCTTCATCATAACAGCCCATTAATGTCCCACTGCAGGAACGGGCCTTCGCCCGTGAAGGAGGGATACTTGGCCTACTAATACCACGCTGGCCAGACGGATTGGTAAGTATAGGGTTTAATTTCTAGTTATCCTTCTTTTTATTTCGTAAAGATAATATTGACGGATAGTCCCTTAGTCGGATTTTACGACACCCATGGGATGAGATGGGGTGGTGACATAATATTGTATTCTTACTTCGTCACCACACGGAGAAACCAAACATATAACGTTGATCTATCCCATTATGGCAAGATATATCGTCATTCTCTTTCTGGTACCATAAGTATCTCATAGAACAGCCACACAAAAGAAAGACACAAAAGTCAGAAAAGTCTTCAAGTAAGTAATTATTACTTAAAACATCTTCACTCCGTTTTTTTAATAGTTGTGGTAGTTCAAGGTATGTTTTCTAAGTTTAGAGACCTAGAAGGGACTGTCAATAAAGTCTGATTATAAATATGAATACAATTTCTTTTAAGAAATTGTACCATAAAGAAACATTTTTCCACTTGATTTCTCGCTCCAACTTTTATAAAAAAGGAGCACTTAATATTAAACAAACTTTAACCGTTCAGATATTAAAAATGCATTCAATTTCTCATGTCTGTACCAGTTCATTATACTGAGAAAATATTATTTTATGAAAGTAAAATTAGTTACGTCATAAGTTCTTTCATTATAACACTACAGAATCTTCTTATTACACAACGTTTCTTTTTCTAAAATCTCGATTGAATGAGCGCTCTAGTTTATTGAGCCCTCTTCGGGATTTTTTTGCCATTATGAGTTCGTATTTCGAGGCAGTCATCTGTAAATTCTGTAATGGGTATCCTTAAGAGTACCTGATTTTTATAAAGGCAAAAACGTTTCTTCGAACAAGGTTTTTAGTTGTTATATTCTTTTTATACTTTTTCTATATGATTAAACACCTTAGATTTTTAATGTTTTGTGTACGGTAGGTACATTCCCAAGTCCATTGCGATTAACCACAGTCTTATACATTCACAAAAAACTATCGAATCAGTATTTTTTGCTAATCATGGTAATGCCAAATATTTAACCGTTTACAAAGCGCTGATAATTTTGTATTCTTCCTTCTTTGAGTATTGGAATACGTATATGAAAGTAGGAAAGGTTTCCACAGAGCTTAATGGTTGACGATTACGTTTATTAGCATTTTTATGAGCGCCTATTACAGGTTTTGCGTAAGTAGTTCAAACTGTCGTTATACCAAATTTCAATACATTAACACGCTTTTCCGCTGATTAATTATATGAGTTTGTAAAAACTTATTGTATAATGTTTTGAATGCTTTTAGTACTAAGTTTTGCCATTTCTTATCCAATCTGTAGTGTGTTACTGCCAGGGATCAAACTTACCCAGTAATGGAGGGAAACTGGCTACTGCTTCCACCGTGGCTAATCGGCTTGGAATAAAGAACTTCCACTCGAAGCAATCCTCATAGGGCTTTCTCTTCTCACGCATTACACTTGAGGTAAACCCTACCTTCTCAAGAGAATATGCACCTTTTTCCGACTACCAATCTTTCATCTTTAATAAAGACAACTCCCGCACTAGGGATCATACCCTGTGTCGCGGGGACTTTTACAAACCAATGGGAGAAGTAGTGATCGTAAGTATTATGTACCTAATATTAATATAGCATAAACCTATATACTGCAACAAATTCAATTTAAAACAAATAAATTCTTAAACACCGAGACTAAAACCGGTTGCACTATAAAAAATTCCGGTGCTATATTGGTACGCTTTAATAAGCGAGGTCGTCCTCACAGGATATGCAATATAAGACAAGAATTCATACTTCAAAACTCATAAAAGCATTTCTCTTTAGATACTTACAAAGATACATTTCCTGCAGTTCTTCTGATGAACGAACTAATAATAATTTGTACTTGTCTTTTTTTAATGAGTCTGAGTGCTTCTATGTATAATATGTATGTATTTACAAAAACAAAAGTATTTATGTATGTATATCCGTTGTCTAGTACCCCTAGCTGCTCTAGTACCCATAGCCCCATCTGTTTAGTTTGGGACTAGATGACGTTGTGTGAACATTCGCACAACGTCATCTAGTCCTTAACTATCCTCACACATGTGAGGATTATTTATTTATTTATTTTATCTATACTAATATTATAAAGAAGAAAGCTTTGATTTTTTGTTTGTTTGTTTGAATTTAATAAGGTACGAAACTACTAAACAGATTTGAATAATTCTTTCACTGTTGTAAAGCTACATTTTTCCTGAGTGATATAGGCTATATAATTATCATTTAAATAAAATGGAGATTCTTACTTAAATTACGATGAAGTGTAAAAAAAAAATCAAGTCATTTCAATAATATTATGTTGTGGTGACATTTGAATATTATAAACAAATATAATGTTAAAGCGAAGTAAAGTAAAAACACTTGTGGGAACAGTTCCTTTATATTCATTCTCTTTCAATTCACAGCTTTCTTTCCTCTATCTATTCAGAATTCGTTGTTTACCCAAATCAAAGTAGCCAATCTAGCATCTTGCGGTTTATTGTTTTAGTGATTACCAATAAAAACAACTCCATTTGTATATAACGACAAAGCGGTTTCAACTTCCTTCCAATAAGTGGATAATGATCTGTTATCTGCTTTTGCTCCAACACCGCAATTGGTACTTTTTATCTGTCTTTCCGTTTTTAAGATAGCTCTTAAAGGAAAATAGGAAATTAGATTTTTATAGTTCTTGTTTATTGTGGTTAGAACTTTTGTAGTTATTTTTGACATTATTGTGTGGTTAGTAAGCAAACTAAGCACGTAATCAAGTAGACCTTGAAAATGCTGTCCGAATTATAAGTTGTAAGATTACTGCTCTGATAAAATACTACTGATCGGTCACCCATCTATGGAACGTTCTCGTCGCCATTGCTTAACCGGTCTTTAGTTTGCCAACAGTGGTTGCAAAAGTCGAGAACGCCTCGTTTTACCGTGGTTAGATCCGTTGAAACGTGTCTCAGAGAATTGCATTAAAACATTTAGAATACCTATTTATGGTCGCACAAGTTGTGGTGTTAGAAACGAGCCGTATTAGTTACTAGCTGACCCGTGCCTACTTCAATACGCGTCACTTTTTTTAACATATTTTATTACTGCTCCACTCCTATTAGTCATAGCGTGATATTATATAGCCTATGACACTCCCCGATAAATGGACTACACAACTCAGAAAGGATTTTTAAAATCAGTTTAGTAGATCCAGAGATTACCCCCTACAACGTCACAACCACACAAACTTTACCTCTTTATAATATTAGTATAGAAGCATAGATTGCTTCCGTTACTTAATGAATTACGTATAATAAAACATAATTATCATAATGGTAAATCTGTATTAGAGTACATTTATCAAATTATAACAATTATTTTTGTCTAATGGAACGGATGACGATAAAAATCTTAAATGGCATCGAGACTTGAAAGTCTAGAGATCATTGACCACAGGTTTTATGCTTGAAATGCGTTCAATGCCATTGATTAAATGCTTAAAAAAGTTTGCATCAATAGATTATACTAAGTATGAATTTTAGTAAAGTATGCAAATAAAAATTCGCGTGTATGCTGTTGGTTCTAAGCTTGTGGGTCGTGGGTTCAAATACTAACGTGACAATTAATTATATGTGTAATCCTTGTCCGTTAATTTTAAATGTGTAAAAGTTCAGCATCATTGACATTACAAAAAATAGTAAAATCCGTCTATTCCCAGTTTTCCCCAAATACTTTCCCCCGATCGATCGAGGGAAACTAGGAATTCTGAAAACTCCACTTTGTTTGAGATGATTAAATTAAAAAAAAAAAACGAAAGCGAATCCTAAACAAAATATAACGTCTGAAGAGCTCACTTACAAAATGAAAAGCCTTTCCCAAAGGTTATTGCTACTTTACTTTTTAATTATCTGCGAAAGGTCGTATCATTAGTCTAATTTATTTTAATTCTTTAACCCTTCCTTAAATTATGCTACCCTTAAATCTCACTGGGAGATTTGTACTTATAATGTTTGCTTTGAGAAGCTCTTTTTAACAGTAGCTGTTATTTTTTCACAAAATAATAAAGATTGCTTTGGTTAGTTTATATTACTGTTCATAAAGATAATTCCTAGTTCCACTTAATGTCTTTGTGTACTTGCAATTTTAGGACCCTATAATTTTCTTCATGCTAGGAAAATACTACGCATACAGCCTGACTAAGGAGGGATATTATGTGGGACTCATTACACTGATGACAAAATCAGAATAACTAATAACACGAATAACTAGTAAAAACCCAGCCGGTTCCAATCGCTCTACGTTGGATTACAAACCTCGTCTGACGAATAACCAACGAACGTCTATGCAGTTAGTTGTGTGAGGCAAGGTAAAGTAAAAAACTAAAACTGTATTTGAGTTCAATAACTATAACTCAGTATCTATCACCATAATATATCGTTACGCCAAATATTTCACAAGTTTCATAGTACTTAAGCTGTCCCATATTATGGCTTTAAAATCCCTAAAGTCCCCAACTATATTGACCCCAGGGATAACCGTCCGATGGTCCTTTAACATCGACTTTGCGCAAAGTTAATGATTATCGGGTGTTTAATCCCTAACATTTAGAAGATAAAGTAGCGTGATGCGGTCTATGTTCTGGATTTCTTTGTTGAAGTACGGTTAGTGGGGTGTTGCGGTCACGTTTGCAATTAACGCTCTTTGCCGCTTCGTGGGTTGAATGTACAATTGCGTTTTTGTGTTGTTGTAAGTTTAATTAAAAACTAGACTATGTCGTTACACTTTAAATGCATGTAGGTTTTGAATGCTGTATTATATCTTTTATTACGTTCTCATGACAGTAAGTGCCCGTAGAAAGATAGATCCTTCAGATTACATATTTTGCGTAATTAAGTAATAAGCTGTGAAATGACATTCCTTCTTTTACTGGAGGAAACCCTACCGTTAATGGACTGTTATGATGACGATGAAGTACATTAATTTTAAAATGTTATAAAACTATAAGATGACTTAATAATTCAAATGAAATATGCAATACTATTCATGCATTGATCGTCCCTCTTTCTATGGCTGACGAAAAACCCAATCTCCAATCTTGGGAAAGTTCCCAAACATTATCTCTTTTGCAATAAAAGATGGAAAACTTGATGTTAAAGCCTATAACGCAAAGGTGTTATAGGGTTAACATCATAATTTCCACCTTTCATAAACATAGCTAGCGGCGAGGCAGTACCCTGCAGGGAGACATCAATGTCTCATTATGACCATAAAACACATAATGGTTAGATTCCTTTCACCAATCATCAATGAAGACATAAGTAGCTCCACAAATCATCAAGTTATTGCACTGAATATAAACTCGTTTGTCAGTTTATGTTCCTAAGTGCTATCGATTCATGGCCAAAGGGTGCGTTCGTCGCGTTAAATGGATCGCTTTAATTACATTTTGATTTATGAATATTACATAACGGTACCTTTTGTAATTAATTCGCATTGTTATTTGTTACTCTTAGTTCTTGATCTTGGGGGAGTATATCTTCTAGGAATAGGATAATTGGATTAGTATTAGGTAACGTTGGTTGAGGATGGCTTAGAAAGACTTACTGGGACGTAATTGGTGATATGCCAGATAAGTTCGATATCTGTTAAAGTTCCGCGCGAAACAAGACTCATCATTGTCCGAGATTCATTTTTAAAAAAAGGAATATAAAATACATATCTAGACGCGCGAACAACTCTGCTTTTTCACAACGTGAGGAAATCCCAAACGAACAGTGAGGGCTGTTAGTGTTATGAGCATTCGGTCTCGAAAAGACTAAAAGCACACGATGTTCTATTTGACTGTAATATGGTAAACCCTAGAAATGATAACCCAAGTATCCTCCGACGGCTGATCGCCTCTATGCAAAACCTTAATCGCTCTAATGCAAAGTCTTTAAAAACCTACAAATACTATAAGAAAATAAAACTTTTTCTGAGTCAGTTAGCTCAATATACAGAAGCAACGTTAAACTAAATGTTATGTATTTCGTAGATTTGTTCAAACGAGATATGACACCTCGTTACACTAAACAGA
Source organism: Schrankia costaestrigalis (assembly GCA_905475405.1). Classification (NCBI taxonomy): domain Eukaryota; kingdom Metazoa; phylum Arthropoda; class Insecta; order Lepidoptera; family Erebidae; genus Schrankia; species Schrankia costaestrigalis. Next base: position 6,076,052 of record FR997843.1, on the reverse strand, counting down.
TGTCACATCCGACTTTTTGCTCAATGAATTTCTCACGATTATCTTTATTTTATTATCCATCTTTTTCAACTGTACGGAAGTAATTCAATCACTTGCTTGTATGTTTGAGAAAGAGTAAATGTATAAGTACTTAGTAAACATATAAGGACCACAGTTAGTTAAGGAAATGGTAATAGTTTTCGTTTTAACAGCCGATTAATATTTCACTGTAAGGACTGGGCCTCTTCTAGTGATGAAGGGAAACTTCTACAAATATTACACTAGTTAGACAGTTAGGTGTAGTGTTAAATGTCAAGTTTTCCATCTTATGTTTCGTAGTGATAATGTCTGCCAAATTTCCTGCTTTTACGACGTGTTTATCATATTTTTCACTGTATTTTGGCTTAACTCATCTAAGAATGTTAGTAACTTTAGCCTGTAATTTGACGTCAGACTTGATCTTGATTCTTCTCAAAAATAACAAATAATATAAACCTTTCATTTCACTGAAAAAATAAAGAGTTTCAATAAGATCTATAGTAGTTCCAATTGACACTAAAAAGTACCCTCTCATTTATTGCTACAGAGTTTATTAGCATTAGCTACCGAAGAATTCTTATCTATTTGCGTCAGCTTTTTCGATTGTACCTATTACTCAGTTTATTGAGTCCTAAAATATTTGACCCTGACCTCATACCTCAAGCGGGGCAAAGTCGTCATCACTTTTTTTTAAATATTATAATTAAATGAGTTATTAGCATAAGAATCGTTTGTTCATTGTATTTTAAATATATATTTTACGCTTAAATGCGTGAAAATAATGTGTTATTGTAGGAAATTTTTTAGAAGATTAAGTTTAATTTTATGAGAGCCTATTAACGTAACTTTTATTGTTATCTATCTGTTTGTCAAGTCCGTGTAGGTATTAAAAATATCGATAGTCGAAACGCTCGAAACCTCGTCTTAATCTTACCGCTCTTACTGGCTAATCTTACCGGCTAATCTTACCGCTAAATATGTTGGTAAACAAAATGTTGTCAATTTGAAAAAAAACTTTTGTTTAAAAGGTAAAGTAATTACTTTCAAGTTAGTCCCAAAGGAAAACTAAACTAACTAAACTTTCCCTTAAACTATGGGAGCTCACAAGTATCGCTCAACTGACCTGCGACAAGTTCCCAGTAGTCCATCAACCATCAAATTTCTTGAGAATGGACCGTACGAGGCGAAGCACGTTCAAAGGTTACTTTGGTTACATCTGATTTATTAAGAATATTATATGGACATTTATATAAACAAGTATTAATTTATCATATATATGCTTTGTCTAACACTAAAAACATTAATATTAGCGGAAGTTAAAACTAAAATTATTTATTAATCTACACACAACACTAACACACAAAATAACACTATAAAATTCACTTTGGATTTATAGTGATTAATTATAACAATCTTCTTGTACTACAGACCAAAGCTTTCGGACAATTCATCAATCACTGTAAATGTAATTGTTTGCCTTACAATATTGGTCAGCGTAGGCTTCAATTTTGAGGTCAGAGTTCAATATCAAGAACAAACAATTATTGCTGAAACACAAGCGTTACGTGTTTAATCTTTGATTATCAAGTAAATGCAACATTACTCACTTCACTAATCCCTGAACGTGCAACCAAATCTTATTAAAACGTATAATCGATTCTCGTTACTTAAAATCGTAACAAGATATCGATTAGATCTATATCTACGCGAACGAGAAAACAATCGAGGTGTTTTTTAATGATACCTATTATGGCAATTTTATTAATGGTCTCGATTTTTTTACGCGTGCATTGACTCATTCAGGCGCCAAACTATGACTAGTATGTTAATAAGGGCACTACTATTTGTTCACGATGACATTCTGTCGAAACGAGTTATTAAATCAATCTCGTTATCTTCCTTTCTGGTTTTTGTTACGTCAGTGGTATTACACCGGATATCGTACCTGTTTATTGGCAGCATCCTTGTTGTTTTATACTTTTTTGTTGTCGAACATTAAGTTTGGTTCGTTTCGACTTGAATGCTTGCAGACTTGCGTGTTGAGTAAAATAGCAATTATAATTTGCAACCGAAAAAAGTAAATGATATTCGTGTGCAGTTTTCAAGTTTTGTTATTGTTTGAAATTATTATGAAGCTAAATAACAAGAGCTAAACGGTTTTAGGAAAATTTATAAGTGTTTTGAAATGATTTGATTTGATTATTATTTGATCAGAAACAGGGACTGAAACCCCACACGTCGGAGTTTTTTAGATAATAAATTAAAAAATTTATTTTCGTGCATCGCATTTTTTTTAACCAGTATTTAAACATGGATTACATACTATAACTACACAATAGGGAAATATTGTGATAATTGTATTCTATTACCATTTAACCCATATTTTACTCACATCACACAAGCTTCATTTGCAGACTGAAATTTTATTCATATCGTTTAGACCAATGTGTTTCATAAAGTAAGTACTGTTACTTTTGTTGTTAAATGTACTCTCTTTTTGTTTCAGATATTTCCAAAGTGATGCAAAATTAAAACCAAACAAAATGCAGCTTCAAATAGTATTAACATTAAGCGCTATCTTGCTATGTGATGCCAAGATCGCAAAGTATAAACCTGCCGCGCAAAATGATTTACCGCCGAACCCTTCACAATACGGGTCAGCAATGGCCTTATTACAACCACAATCGAAATCTGTAAAAACAAGTCGAATAATCGACCAATATAAAGTAAGGCATCGAAGAGAAATATTCGATTCCAAATCATATGAATCGAGTTTAACGTGGGCGCATTCGGAGAGATTAGATCAGAATGGCGATGTTATATTACGATGGGTGAATACAGATTCGAGTATAACATTTAGATTAGAAGCGAGAACACATGGTTACGTCGGTTTGGGTTTTAATTCTGTAAAGAATATGCGAGGTGCAGATTTGGTCGTCGCCTGGGTAGACGACAGGAATGGCAACGCTCAAGTTTTGGTGAGTATAACAGCTGTTGTTTTTTTTACAAAATGTAGGGTGGTCTGATTTTATCAGACAGGAACAGCTTGGCGTTAATTAATAATATTTATTAATTTGGTTGTAATATATTGCAGAGGTTTTACTACCATTATTTTTTAATAGGAAAGTCTAGAGGTATTATGTAGAATGTGTAGTACATATTGATCACGGTAATCCTTGCACTTATTAGTATTACCAGTTTGTACTACAGGCATCAATTGTGTTAAGAATTCGCGTGTATAGGGATTAGTTTATTTGTAACTTCAAATAATTGTTTATGAGACATTTGTATAATTCAAAGATACTGGCCGCTTTGAATTTTCATTGTAGGATTTATCTCTAACTTACTAAAAAGTATCTACCAATAAAACAAGATATCTATGATTTTAGAAAATGCTGATATATCTAAATTAAAACGTTTAATGTTTCCGTCTTTATATCTCCAAGTTTACGAGGACAGAGCCACGGGAGACAACTATTAACTAATAAAGCACCATCAAAAATATCTTGCGTGCTGTTAAAATAAGTGATAGCCCATCTTAACTACATAGTGTAAAAAGTCGCAGTTTCTGTCTGTCTGTTTCTATATACATATTTTGTAGTATGTTTAAATCTCTGAAACTACGCAACTGATTTTCATTCGGTTTGTTTTAATAGGTATAGCGATTCAAGAGTTATAATCATAATCATTTAATAATTTCTAAAAAGGTATAAATATTTTAACAAGCATGTCAAATATCGGTTAAGTTAACCTTAGTTGTTAAATTGTAAGACAATTTGACAACTAAAGTTAACTTAACTGACTTTTAACGATTTTAAGGAACGAGAATTGACATGTAGGCTAAATATTATCTAAATGTGTAGTACACATATTATTATTTTTGTACACATTGTGTACAAAAATAGTGGGTGTCTGTACCTACTAGTTTAAACCTTTGATTAATATTTATAGTATATGTATCATACGTTTATATAATATTGTAGAGTTATAAGCATTGAAAACGAGCAAAGCCAGGACCAGTAGCTAGTGTTCTCTAAAAAGATATCATTTAGTAGATGTTTTGTCAAGAACTTACGAGATAGACGGGGTGTAATATAGTAGCAACAAAATTCCACGGTAATAAAATGATATCACTAAAACTTTTTTATAGGCTTTCAACCTGTTAGTAAAGGGCAATTAAATTTTGTTTTTCGATAAAGTTACGCTTGAGAGAATTATAAAAGTTCTTATTACTATAAAAAATGTCTCACGGTTCATTTAATTAAGTATATTGATATAAAATAATTAAGTAACTTAATATTGTTATTCATTACGGTAAGACTATTAAATAGATAGCTCCAGTAGTTAATGTCATTTATGTACTTTACTTTTCATATTTATTTCATAGGTACGATCACAGAAATCTGGTACGATCTTACATCGCGCTAAATTTGTCAATTTTTGCTTATGTACAAAAATACATCATGGTAGCACCTAGTAGCCTCTCCGTGTGGCGACGGAGTAAGAATACAATATGTCACCACCTCATCTCATCCCATGGGTGTCGTAAAAACCGACTAAGGGACTATCCGTGAATATTATCTTTACGAATTAAAAAAAAGGAAAACTTGAAATTTAACCCTATACCAATCCGTCTGGCCAGCGTGGTATTAGTAGGCCAACTATCCCTCCGTCATGAGAGGAGGCCCGTCCCAGCAGTGGGACATTAATGGGCTGTTAAGATGATACTTTTTAAACGATACCATATTTTTGCTGTCTTTTCCTTTTTTTGTCTTGCCCTTAATAATAAAATTGACAGTATACAGTATATTATATGTGCATACATATTAACATGGTGCTCATTCGCTGCTCCGAAAACAAGTCATAGACTTCCGCAAAATAACGTCCTATTTTATATTAATAAGAATAAACAACATAATAATAATTAAACTGCATTTAAACACTCCAACTCTCTAAGGCTAAGCAGAAGAATGTTTCTACAAAGACAATGGCTTGCGGTTTTTGATAGGCGTGTCAACGTCCGGGCACCGAACCGTGACAGCTGCCAACGACTGCTCTCAACGTGAACTGATTTGCTAATACTAGAAATTAAAAGACTGTTTTTATATAAAGATGTTACTTAGTACAAGATTTATAAAAAACATCTATTGGTGACATATTGTATTCTTACTCCGTCACCCCACGGACAAAAAAATTAAGTATAAACGTAATCAACACCAACCTTAGCTTTTAATAACTATTGGTAGGCAAAGCTACACCTTTGTCAGTAGTTTGTCCTTGCAGTGGTAAACAATAAGCTTATAAAAAGAAACCATAACTTGCCAATATCAAGTAAGGTAATCTGACTGACATGTAACCAATCTGACTGACAGGTAACCAATCAGCTTAAAATAGAAAAGACCACAGCTCTCAACTTATATCATAGAATCTCTTAACCGGATTAAACTGAGATGAAGATTTACTGTTGAGCCCTGAATAATTGAACCGAAATTCATACCCGATATGAGATGATATCAGGAATTGATATTCACCTGTATTGATTTTGGCTTATGTATTGTAAATAGTACATGAAAGATTTTGTAATAAGGTACACCTTATTGCAAAATCTATCTCACCTATGGAAATATACATTATTTCCTTCAATCTTTAAGTATGTATTTAAAAAGATAAAAGTGTTCGGTTTTTGGTAGCCAATAACGACGGCTAAGGAATAATATAGAGTAGTCATATCTTGTATTTTTACGCCGCGACGCTACTTGTTTAGTCAGAATTTTATTAAGGTTCTTTTTAATTTCTGATATCGTAGTATAATAGTCTACTAGGACATTTTATTAAAAGAAAAACACTTTTTAAGGAAACGCCGTCCCTGGTATAAGCTATCAGTAATTAAAAGCTATGAGATTCACCCAAATAGTGTACAATTCAGTAATATTAAGCTGGCCTTCTCCGGTTTCTTTCTCTGTCATGTTTAAAGGTAAAATTATATATTTTCTTAGTCACATAGATTTTGTCAACCTCAAACGATACTTATAATAATAATATTACAATATAGGTATGTATTTAATATTATGCATGTTAACCTACTCAAAGTTTAGCACACAATACCCAAAGTGCAGTACAAAATATTTTCTCACAACTATACCACTCATTTGACTACGTGTGATGAATCTTTCATATATATGCAAGTTCATTGAATTGAAAACTGTTATAACAAAATGTTTTGTGCGTTCTAAACTACTGAATAATTTTGCATACAGATGTTGTATTGTTGGTTGCGTTAGACTTAATATTTGTTTTGAGTCTTGTTACGAACTTCTGCTAGTCATTTTACTTATTTATTTATTTGTGTAAAAAATACATTGAATTACTTGCTATTTGTTTTGAGTAAATTTCTTGTTACAAAATCGTTATTTTGTAACAAGAAATTGCGAAAGTCGTTACTTTCGCACCGTAATATTACTTATTTATTTTTATTATTTATTTGCGTAAAAAAATACAGAACCTGTAACAACTTTTGTAAAAAATCTATTTTTAAGAATTAAAAAGCTCAAGTCTAAGAACGAATTTCGTTTTTAATCGTGTGTTTTTTTTAAACTGTTACCTATTACAAAATGTTTAGTGCGTTCTAAACTAGTGAATAATTTTGCATACAGATGTTGTATTGTTAGACTTATTTACGTTTGTTGTTAATATTTGAAGAAAGGTTTTGAATGAGTTTTTATTTAGAAAAACTTCGGCTAGTAATTTTAGTTAATTACTTATTTTTATTTAGGTCTGTATTTGCAAATACAACACAACGCATTTACAAAACTTACCCTTTACTCATAAACGCCTCTTAAATTTAATCACTGTTTAGCGAGATTTTTATTAGGAAAATCAACCTTATACCAAACATAAACGTAAAAATTTAAGCTAATCAATGGACTAAAATTTCAAGTTTTTAGTTAGTGCTTTTTAAATATAACCTCTATCCATATAGAGGTTATATTTAAAAAGCACTAACCATGATTGTAACTCTTCTAGGGTTGAGAAGCACCTCACCTCACCAGTCCAGAAAACCTGTAATTGCAAATCTTCTTGATGTTAAGTATACCATAACGACGAACTGCCATGTATGGGGAACCTTATGATAATTTCATGCTATAATTAGGTCACATTTCTGTCACAAATTGCAAATGTAAACGGAATTCGTAATTACAGTTCAATTTTATGAAACCATACACATACTTTGACAATCAGAATTCCCAAAATAAACATTGTTGGTAGGTATGTAAAATTAATTAAGTGTATAATTAACATGTTCTTTACAGGGAGAACAAAACAACCCTCTCGTTTATAGCAATATAGCAGCACAATGAAGGAATTGTGTGTTACCGTCAATGTGTTAGCGCTTTGTCTACAATGATTAATTTATTCAAATATGTTTTGTTTGTTACGTAAAGTTTTGATTACGATAAGAATAAAGGAAAAAAATTGGGGTTAAGGAAAGGATTCGAACCGGTTGAATATTCACTTTAGACACGTTGACGTTAAGGCTACTTGAGTCAACTTAATTTATTCTTTGCTTTCCTTAAAGACGTCATCATAACAGCCTATTAATGTCCCACTGCAGAGACGGGACTCCTCCCGTGACGGAGGGATACTTGGCCTATTAATACCACGCTGGCCAGACGGATTGGTTTGAGGCTTAACCTTCTTATTATTTCGTCTCGGATTTTTCACGGATAGTTCCTTAGTCGGTTTTTACGACACCCATGGGACGAGATGGGGTGGTGACATATTGTATTTTTACTCCGTCACCACACGGGGTCCTTTGAGACATGAACTCAAGTAATTTTCACTAAAGTATGACGGTGGCATCTAGGCTACAATATGCCGCGAAACTGTTTTATATCGCATTGTAATTAGCGTATATATTATTGCATCTACCATTGTACACTTTTTCCGAAATCTAATTGTTTGCGATAAGGCAGAGTAGAATCACTAATGTATGCTCTTCTAAAAAATCGCTTATTTAATCGTCATTGTATTTATTTGAAACTAGCTTTTCCCCGCGGCTTCGCTCGCGTTAAAAAGTATTATTATAAATTATGTTTAAACAAAACCGGAACCCTTATGAGATCACTTTGTTGTCCGTCTGTCTGCTGTATGCCAAAACCATTTTTCTAAGAAATGCGTGGAGTAGCTAAGTCGTAATGTCACAGAATTTTGGAAAGATGATTCTTGACGTCATAGAATTTTTGACAGTTGAGTCGTGACGTCATAGAAACTCTGACAGATGAGACGTGACGTCATAGAATTTTGGCAGGAATTTTTTTTGACAGCTCTGTGCGTCGTGACGTCATAAAGTTTTGGCGGGATTTTTTTTTACAGCTAAGTCGTGACGTCATAGAATTTTTTAAAGACGTGACGTCTTTGACAGATAATTCCTGACGACATAGAAGTTTTGACAGATAAGACGTGACATCATAGAATTTTAGCGGGTTTTTTTTGACAACTTTGTTGTTACGTCATAGAATTTTAACAGCTGAGTCGTTACTTCATAGAATTTTTGGCAGCTGAGACGTGACGTCCCAACAGGGGCTGAATTGATTAAAATCCTATATTAGCGGTCGTCTTCATCATAGTAGCTCTAATCTTTAATTTCAGTTCAATCATTCGAAAATGATGTAAGATCATTTAAACAAACTTTCATCCTATTTTACTCTTTTAGAGGTAGAATTGATCAAAATTCTTTCTAAGGGGATGCCTACGTCATAGTCACTATTTGCATGCAAAGTTTCAACCCGATCGGTTTAAAATTGACAAAGTTTCATACAAACTTTCGTTCCCTATTTTACCCCTATAGGGGTTGAATTTAATAAAGTCCTTTCTAAGGGGATGCCTACGTCATAGTAACTATTTGCATGCAAAGTTTCAACCCGATCGGTTTAAAATTGACAAAGTTTCATACAAACTTTTGTTCCCTATTTTATCCCTATAGGGGGTGAATTTAATAAAGTCCTTTATAAGGGGATGCCTACGTCATAGTAACTATGTACATGCAAAGTTTCAATCCGATCGGTTTAAAATTGAGAAAGTTTCACACAAACTTTCGTTCCCTATTTTATCCCTATAGAGGGTGAATTTAATAAAGTCCTTTCTAAGGGGATGCCTACGTCATAGTAACTATTTGCATGCAAAGTTTCAACCCGATCGGTTTAAAATTGACAAAGTTTCATACAAACTTTTGTTCCCTATTTTATCCCTATAGGAGGTGAATTTAATAAAGTCCTTTCTTAGCAGATGCCTACGTCATAGTTACTCTATGCATGCAAAGCCTCAGTCTGATCGGTTTGAATTTGACAAAATTTCAAACTTACTTTCGTTCCCTATTTTATCCCTATAGGGGATGAATTTTATCAAGTCATTTCTAAGGAGATGCCTACGTCATAGTAGCTAAATGCAAGCAAAGTCTCAGCCCGATCGGTTGTAAACTGACAAAGTTTCATACAAACTTTCATCGCTTATTTTATCCACTTGGGGGTAGAATTTATAAAAGTCCTTTCTAAGGGGTTGCCAACGTCCTAATAGCTACATGCATGCAAAGTCTCGGCCCGATCGGTTTGAAACTGACAAAGTTTCATACAAACTTTCATCACCTATTTTATCCCCTTGGGGGTATAATTTATAAAAGTCCTTTCTAAGGGGGTGCCAACGTCAAAGTAGCTAGATGCATGCAAAGTCTCAGCCTGATCGGTTTGTAACTGACAAAGTTTCATACTAACTTTCATCTCCTATTTTATCCCCTTGGGGGTAGAATTTATAAAAGTCCTTTCTAAGGGGTTGCCAACGTCCTAGTAGCTATATGCATGCAAAGTCTCAGCCAGATCGGTTTGAAACTGACAAAGTTTCATACTAACTTTCATCCCCTATTTTATCCCCTTGGGGGTAGAATTCAACAAAATCCTTTCTTAGCGGATGCCTACATCATAACATCTACCTGCATGCCAAATTTCAGCCAGATCTCTCCAGCGGTTTGGGCTGTGCGTTGATAGATCACTATGTCAGTCACCTTTGAGTTTTATATATATAGATAGATGTGTGAAAAGTGCCCTTTTTATTCAACTTCATGTTCACGCACTCAAAAATTTGCTTTGAGCGATAAAACACGAGATCTCTTCGTATTTATGTCCCATACGCCAGAAAGACGCTAGAGGTCGTATAAAGTCATTGTTCAAAGATAATCTTAATCATTAGTATTCTAAAAACTATGTCTCAGTTAACGTAATTTCGGGAGACACATACTAAATCGATTTCGTGCGCGAATGTACATATTATAGATCCTGTCACACGCATCACAGATTACCTGTTGTTAGAGTTCTTGATTAAAGTACAGTCACGTACAGTGAGTCATTCAGTTTGTAATGAATATATTATCCTTTGTTTCCTGATAGATAACAATCATGGGCATTAAGTAGGTTGGATTAAGCGTTCTGTAGCCAGTTGTCTGAGTAGTGTCCTAGTGGTTGACGGATTAAGAATACACGGTCTCATTATCCAATCGCATCTTTTGGGTGTCGTAAATACCGACTAAAGGAAAGTTGGCTAGTACCTATATCTCTACATGTAAACAGAAGAAGTAATCTTGACTTGTAACCCCTACCAGTATCAGTATGTCTGATCAGCGTGTTATAATTATGTCTTATGCGTAGATATCGATACCTCAGGGTTCAATTGGCGTATAAACTATTTTGGCCAAAATGAGTTAAATATACTATTTTATTCAGATTTTTTTTTCTCTATCCATGTACCAATCTTTTTCGTCCCTTGTATGTCGTTTAATCCTCTTTGGAATCTAAAGCGATACAATAGTATAAAGTCTCTTTTATTTTACTCTACGCTTATAGTAGTAGACCAAAATTTATTCCTGTAGTTGGATTGTCTTTACAGTGAAACATTAAAGGTCTGACAGGAAATATTCCCCACTTAATTCTGCTTAATATAATCGTCGGAAATAAGTAAGGAACTCCTACCTGTCATCTTTGATAAATTAAAATGAAAAATGTTTATTTTCAACCCACTCGCACCCTAAATTTTGAAGCATTAATTTGAAGTCCAAAACCTACGTAATTGAATCAAACACCGAAACTAATTGATGAATCAGTTTATTTTACAAAATTAACTCTCTGTGTGTATTTTAAGTTGTCCCAAATGACAGTTAATTTGCCACTTAATGGATCATTAGCTTAAGACCCCGCTGCTAATAATATTCCGCTCGATTAAGAAATGTAAGTTGTTGGAATAATCCAGGAGGTTATGGAGGATTGATAATTTATAGCCATAATTGAAATGTGATGGGGTGACCACCCTATCTGTCTATTTTATGACCCATGTGATGAAGTGATGGAACGTTGGGGTATGATATGACGAAGATTATACAGCTTATAATGACTACAAGCGTTAAGGTCGATGTGCTAGTACTATTTCTGTGAAAACATAAGAAGGTAAAGTTGCACTAAAATCCCTTTACCCATTCTTGTGCCCAGAGTGACTTGAGAACGTCTTTCAACCCTCCTTCACTAAAGGAGGCCTGTTATGGCATTAGTAGAGTAATGGTTTATTAAATACCAGCTTCTGCCCGTGGCTTCGCTCGCGTTAAATTCGGGGTAGCAGTAAGGGGTTAGAAAGTGGCAAAAAGTAGCCTTTGTTACTCTCCATCCCTTCAACTATCTCCACTTAAAAAATCACGTCAATTCGTCGCTCCGTTTTGCCGTGAAAGTAAAATAAACAGACACACTTTCCCATTTATAATATTAGTATGGATACAATTCTGATACAAACCTTCATTCTACAACACAAAGTAGCCTGCAACTCCAACATACTATTGCACCACCTGTCAGGAATTATTACTTCAAAACCCAAACAATATACTCGTATCTTAGAAACATACAATAACGAGTTGAATGATCGAATAACAATTTCCACTGAGTAATTTATTTATAATATTTAACCCGCCTTCTGTATTCAATGTATTAAACAAAGATTCATTCACGGCACTCGTTCAAATTAGATTAAAACAGGATGTGAAACTAATCTATAATAAGACATCCCTATGGTTTATTAATTGATAATATTCGATCGATATTATAATTTCCTTATACCCCTCCGGGTGTAATCATTGGCCATCACTAGCAATATAATGGGTTACCGAAATTCCTTTAATGTTATTCGTCATATCAAATGAGATTTATTGCTTTAGTTTAATAAAAGCCTTTGTTTGTAACCTCTATGATAGGAATTCGAAGAGCTTCCTTTTTTAAATTACTTAGAAAAAGAAAGAGATGAAGGAATTTGTAGCTGTTCGACTTTTAAACTATATTCTTCATCACAATTTTAATATTGTTGCATTTGCCAAGTTTAATTTGAATTTTGTTTAATATGTAGTTTAGGTTTAGTTTCATTCTAGTCTGAAAATCCCAAAGTTTAACAACATTATTATAACAAATAAATTATCGTCAAATTACATAAAATATAAGACACCATTAAAATGGCATTTTGAGCAAATAAATTTCTAGTATTTACATTGTTCCTAGTTCCTACTAACCATTTACCTTCTGAATTATGTCCTATACAGATGCCATAAATTTCTTAGGTGGCACAGCGGTTGAATAATGCTGCTGCTGTGGACAAGAATGCGGATTTGAATACCACGTAAGGCAATCATTTCGCAAATGATTATCTTCAGCAAAGGTGGTTTTGTTACTATGTCAGTCAATTCAATGTCTTTAAAAGTCTTTGCTAGACCGAACTCGAGGCTTAGTATGGGGACGGTTCTTTATAAAAAAATATGATACCTTCATCAAAATATGATACGATCATCATCATTATCAGCCTAAGGACGTCCACTGCTGGACATGGGCCTCCTCTGAACATTTCCACCCTACGCGGTCTTCTGCCTCCCTCATCCATCGGCTTCCCACCGTCCTGACTAGGTGATTATATCCACATAAACCTAATTAACTATAACAATCTCCGTGTGGTGACGGAGTAAAAATACAATATGTAACCACCCCTTCTCATCCCATGGGTGTCGTGAAAACCGAACACGGCACTATCTGTGAAATTATCTTTACGAAATAAAAAGAAGGAAAACTTGTAATTTAACCCTAAACCAATCCGTCTGGCCAGCGTGGTGTTAGTAGGGCAAGTCACGGGAGGAGGCCCGTCCCTGCAGTGAGGCAGTAATGGGATGTTATGATGATGATCTAAAACAAAACGACACACATAAAAACATATTACATACACAGTAATTAGTGTTAATTTCAGTCATAGCTTCTTTCATATTCCATACACGTTAACCATACGTGTATCCATACATTCAAGCAGTCCCAACGTGTAACCGACTTCATTTAAAATGCTATGTTTGTGAGAGAATTTTAAGTATCGCGACCAGAATACACGTGATTTGGTTAATGAGTTTAACCAAATTATGAGATCGCCTTTGAGCCCTGAATAAATTTAAACGTACACACAGCAACACATCAAGTTAAACATTTTCATTTGAAATTGTGTCTTATTTCAAGGTATTAAGGTACATGAGTTTCTAGCTTGATTAGTTGCTGTGTGTACTTTTGAGTCACCAATTAATCTATCATGCATTCTGCGTGTAAGGAGAGTTATTGCTTTAGTGGTTACGAATACAAAATATTCAGAAGACACAGTCCTCGTGTAATGGTGTTTGAATTTGACTTGAGATTTTAAAATATCGCGATTTGTATACATAATACTATTTTATACGGATCTTACTCGCGGTATTACTATTAGGGACCAGTCCCTCCGCGACCACGGCCCTTGCAAGGCGGCCGAAACGTCGGAGAAAAACCTATGTATTTATCCTGACGCTATAACTCCAGAACGCACGAACCGATTTCCACGGTTTTGCATTCGTTGGAAAGGTCTCGGGCTCCGTAAGGTTTATAGCAAAGAAAATTCAGGAAAAATTTGGAGAGAAATTCAGAAAAATAATTCCCGTGCGAAGCCGGGACTGGTCGCTAGTCTCTTTATAAAACTTTTAAGTTTAAATAAGAGTTTATTTCGATGCAGTAGCGGCTACTCTAACATCATCTTTCAAATGCAGCTGAGGTACATAAAATATTAAAGAGCAAGCCGGGCATCGATACATACGTAGTGAATTTGAACGAACGAAATAAACTGTGCTTTTGCGAATAGACTCGATTTTATTGATAAGCTTAAATTCTAACATAAATGAAAATGGTTGATATTACTTTAAAATATTTAAGTTAATAATTAAGTATTAGTTAGTAGCTACTAATTGAGGCGCACACAGGTAATTGTAACCACTATTTCATAAGATAAAGGTTAAGCGGCGAGGTGATTATACATGGATGCATTGTCAAAAAATCCCATTTCTACTTAAAAAACATCTAGACCAATGTAAAGCTAAAATGTTCATCATGCACACGAGGTTTTGCAATGCATAGGAAAACCCGACTTATTTTTATATAGTAGATATATACCGCGAGTAAGACCCGTATAAAATAGTATTTGTATAGTAAGGTTTCAGTTTCAATTTCAATGCATTGCGAAACCTCGTGTGCATGATGAACATTTTTAGTTTTTTAAGTAGAAATGGGATTTTTTGACAATGCATCCATGTATAATCACCTCGCCGCTTAACCTTTATCTTATGAAATAGTGGTTACAATTACCTGTGTGCGCCTCAATTAGTAACTAATACTTAACTATTAACTTAAACATTTTAAATTAATGTCAACCATTGTCTCATAATAACAGTCCATTAATGCCCCACTGCAGGGACGGGCCTCCTCCCGTGACGGAGGGATACTTGGCCTACTTATACCACGCTGGCCAGACGGATTGGTATAGGGTTTAATTTCAAGTTTTCCTTCTTTTTACTTCGTAAAGATAATATTTACGGTTAGTCCGTTAGTCGGTTTTTACGACACCCATGGGATGAGATGGGGTGGTCACATATTGTATTCTTACTCCGTCACCACACGGAGACCATTGTCTATTTCATCATTATTTATAGTTATGTTAGAATTCAAGCTTATCAAATAAAATCGAGGCTATTCGCAAAAGCACAGTTTATTTCGTTCGTTCAAATTCACTACGTATTTATCGATGCCCGGCTTGCTCTTTAATATTTTATGTACCTCAGCTGCATTTAAAAGATGATGTTAGAGTAGCCGCTGCATCGAAATAAACTCTTATTTTAGCTTAAAAGTTTTATTAAGATACTATTTCAAAAGGTCTATTATGAGAGTAGTTTATACTATATTATACTCTTTGATAAACGATATGATAGTTTAAGCAACGACGGCTAAGTTATTGAATATAATATGGGTGGCTGCTTAATGTTATTTCATCCACGACTTCAGTGGCCCAAGATAAAAAATTGGTTCCCGATTGTTGTCGTGTAGTCGTAAAGCCAAGTCAGAGGCTTAAACCACTTTCGACACCAGATTGGCCATCATAATAATATTATAATAAATATTGCTATGTGGTTAATAATTGTAATCATAATGCGAAAGTATGAGTGTCTGTATGCTGCCTCAATGGTTAATTGAATTAGAATCACGGTTGTAGAAACATGCCATATCTATCTGAGTGTCTAGCCAGTAGCGTAAAATCAGTTTACGATTCCCGCTCAAATTACGCATTTGTATGTTTTGTGCTTTAGCACATGGCTGTTTGATTTGACCTTGATGTTTCTGTGTATTGAGAAGGTACGTTTTTCTATAGTCTAGCACGAGTACAAACTGTGTAAATTAAATCTATCATCGTAACAGCAAAAAGATGTCCACGCCTGGACATAGGTCCCTTACAAACATTCCCAATGCGCGCAATCTTTAATTTCCCACATTCATCTATCTCTCGCTACCTTTATCACAACACTACACTTTTAATCAAAATGATATCACCATTCCTTTCAAATGTTAACGTATCTTTAACTATTTAAAACGAAACCTTTCAAACAACTAATAAGACACTTCACACTATACAACTAATTAATTCCATAGAAAGTGTGAAGCCTATGTTTGTCTATGAAATCACGTTATTATGTAAATATCTGTGTATATGTAACGCCTTTATAACTTATGGTCATGAGGAGATAAATACAAGATTAGCTGAAGTATTCACTGATGAGTCTGATGAAGGCGAATAGATTATTTAGTAGGTTATACTATGAGTATTTTACTTTTAGAGATGTCATTTGTTAAAGCAACTTACACTCCGGAATCATCATTGTTTCGCGAGGACTTTTACAGACACTAATATGATCACACACAAACACATCAAGGCTCAGAACAGTAATTGCAAATATAACAAACAATTGTCCTGATTGTAACTGAGGCAATCTCTCAATATTACCTACTTACCAGCCATAATGGGTACCAAGTTTTTTTGGTAGCTTGGTACGGGTTAAATATGCACGACCGGTTAATTTAGTTAATTATATTCTATAATTAAAATTTGCCATTAAGAAAAATAATAATATGAGAGAATTTTTATATATTTTAAGGTCTTGTCGTAAAGATCTTGAACAATTTTGATAAAAATCTGTAATCCTATAATTTTGCAAAGCTCATAAAATAAACGAAGTAGTACATCTGGCATCTCTATTCTCAAATTAATACACACCCATCAATAGTTTAATTCCTCTTTATCTACAAACAAGGTTACTGATTTAAGTTTAAAAAATAATCATAAAAAAGTTACCACCAGCTAATGTGATGGATCGTTTACATTAATTATATTCGTGGTAAGCATTTAGTGAATGGGGATCATAATTACCACTTTACACATTCACTAAAAGTAACCAACTAAGTGCTTTGAATAGAAAGTAATTGGGAAACAAATTTTGTATAAACTAGACGTTGCTGGCGACTTGGCTTACTTTGTCGTTTAATATACTTGATTATGTTACACATACTCATGATATGACAGTAACGCAACATTTTCTCGGAATATGCATGTGTTAATGTGTTGTACCAACTACTTGCAGATCTTATTTTATCAAAATTGGTTTAGCATTTGGAGCGTGAAGAAGTAACAAACATTACGGTACCATCTCTCGGACACTCAATTTTTTTGCTTTTTTCCTATTGCCTTTTAAACTATTTTTTTATATTTCCTTTAAAATGACTTAAGAATAATCGAGTACAAGTTACATAACATAAAGTTCAGTAGCTTCTACACACGCAGTATGCAATTACGTATTTATATTTAAAACGCAAAATGTGCAGTGCAAGGTGCGTTATACACCTGCGGTTAGGCACGAGGAGTAAAAAGACACGTTTGTATAGAATAAACAAAGTAAAACAATTAATAATGTCAACAACATATGAGTAAACTACTCATTGTTCTGTAAATATGTTTTTTGGGTTTGTAATTTAGTTAAGTATTCATCATAACAGCCCATTAATGTCCCACTGCAAGGACGGACCTCCTCCCGTGACGGAGAGATATTTGGTCTACTAATACCACGCTCGCCAGACGGATTGGTACAGGGTTTAATTTCAAGTTTTCCTTCTTTTAATTTCGTTAAGATGATATTCACGGATAGTCCTTGATTCGATTTTTACGACACCCATGTGATAAGATGCGGTGGTGACATTGTATTCTTACGTCGTCACCACACGGAAAGTTATGTACCTATTATGGAGAATAAATGTAGAAGCATGCAAGTACTGACTACTTGCTGCAAAGTGATGTAGACAGACGCAAATACCTTGTATTTACCTACTATTATTTTTAATTTGTATTTACTTTGTGATCTGTATTCGTGTTAACGTGTCCATTGTTGCCTTTTAACAGACAAGTCCCGCTATGGGGTCGAGCACTATCACATGTCGTAAAAACGGACTAAGGGACTGTTCGCAGATTATCTTTACAAAAAAAACATAATCTGAAACTTTAATCCCTTTCCTTGGGTCATGATACATGATATTGTACAAAGTTTTCCTTCGTGACTGGAGGAGGTCAGTCCTTGCAGTGGGACATAAATTAACTATAAATAATAATCTCTAAATGAACTTCGAACTTAAATATTTCTTTTAAGAGTGCATTGTTAAGTTAAAAGCCTTTTATCATTGGTCTGTTAAGATTAACGATTCAATGTATTCTTTGTTTAAGATTTATATCGCGTGATATGATTGTGCATGCGTACGTGTATTTTGTCACATTATTATGTGCCTATAAGCAAATTATTGTCACCCCTCACACGTCGAACAGACGACCTAGTCCTTGGTCCTACCAAGGGACGAGTTACGAGGTGTATTAAGCGCCGATTACACTACCCTACATGTAGGGCCCTACATCTCGTAGGGCACTACATGTTGTAGGGCGGTCGGGACTCGCCAATCTCCGATATGTAGTGTCCTAACAGCCTACATGTGATTACATTAGACAACATGTAGGGTAGTGTAATCGGCGCTTTACTTGGGCGACGAAGGCGACGCGATGCTACACGCGACAAGTGTCCTACATGATCCGTCGCGTCTCGTCGCAGACTGTCACATAGGACACAAGTAGGGTACGCCGTTGATTTGATCGCGTACGTCGCGTCCGCAGAGTCGCGTCACGTCGCCCACGCAGGACACCGCGTTAAGCAGAGCTTGTATTATGAGTATTAGACAATAGATAAATATACTTATATACTATTATTATAAATATTAATGCAAACATTCATGTTTATGCTCACAAAGATAACCTGAGATCTCAATCTTTAACTGTAACCACTTCTTAACAGAAGTCGCTATTATTGTCTTTTCTCACCCTATAAGCTCCTGATCTCGTTTTAGGTTGTCAAAACATTTTTCTCATTCGCGTATGAAAGACATAGATAGGTATAAAAACACACCTATACAACAACGATTACCTGAACCATTCCGTACAGTTCCCACAAAGATTTTGATCAAAACCAGTCATACAGATGCTATTTTAACGTATTGCACAAAACGGCACGCCAAATTCACATTCCGGGCAGGTAGTTAGCACATCGATACTAAGAGGTGACTCTTATTACGTTATGTAAAAGGTGAAATTTGATTGGCAATATTGATTTACAATGGAATTTGCGAGACATTAGTTTCGTTTGCAGCTTAAATGACATTCTATTTGATCTTTGTAAGCCAAGTTATTATGTAACTATAAACCTTATTTGTGTTTTAATAAGGCTATGTGGTGTGAGCTCTTTATTCCATGAGCGTCGTAAAACCAGACTGAATAATAGTTTGCTAATAAATCTACTACTAGCTGACCCGTGCCCACTAGCTGACCCGTGCCCACTTCGTTGGGCGGCGTCCCTCTTTTAACTAACTAAACATATTTCTGCTCCACTCCTATTAGTCATAGCGTGATACTATATAGCCTATGACACTCCCCGATAAATGGACTATTCAACACAGAAAGAATTTTTAAATACGGTTCAGTAGATCCAGAGATTACCCCCTAAAGTCCTTTTGCTAGCACAAATCTAACTAAAGGAAAGTGAAATTACCAAGTTTCCTGGTCATCCTTATAACAGCCTATAAACATCTCACAGTAAAGCTACGGCCTTAGTAATAATTACGTTGCTTTACTTCTCTAGAAACAATCTGGTAAGTTAGATAAATGTAGGGTTTAGTTTTGCGGTTACCTTGTAGTAACGAAATGATGTTTCATAAATATTCTTTACACTTTCACACAACGCCATCTAGTCCCAAACTAAGCAGAGCTTTTACTATGGGTACTAGACAACGGATACTTAAATACTTTTTTTTTTTGTAAATATATACATATTATACATAGAAGACACCCAGACCAATGCAAACCATCATGTTTATGCACACAAAGATTTCCATTGAGCGGGCATCGAACCCGAGAACTCTACGTAGAAGTCATGTTAAATAACTACTACGCCACAGAGGTCGTAGTTTGTATGCGTAATTCGCTTTCAAACTTCAACGTAACTTCCAAGGTGGGTTGTTAACACGTGTATTCTCAGTCCACCGTAGCATAGTACAAATTATATATACCTACAGTATTTCGACTTCATAGAAACGGACGAAACGCGACTTATACCTACACGCTCACGGTAGAGGTGGCTTTGCGCAGTGAACAGTCGCGACTGTGCCGCAGTAACGAGCGGGAAAGTAGGTAAATGTAATTAAAAAGCTGGAGGTGGGCAGCCCTAACGCATGTTTATGTACCGCGCTACCGCCGTATGCATTTATAATAAATATTGGGCCGAGATAGACTACTGCTTGTACTGTGACCGTAGTCAATCCCATTCGCTTATGAATATGTAACATTTCATTTTGGGAATCAACTCAGTGGTCGAAAATTCCAAAAAAATACTTTTATTCAAATACACCGTTATTGTATAGGTACTCTATATGATTGAATATCGAAAAAAAAGGTGACATTTCTTTCATGAAAACATCTGTCTACGGAATGAATGATTACTAGTTACATTCATGTAGAGGCGAGCCTGCTATGACCCATTGTGTTCGTTTCTCATACGCCGACATGGTCGGTTCTCAAAACTTTATTCTTTTGTGTGAACGTAGAAAGAATTTTTATGCGGAAGCGTTTTGAACTTGATGTAAACTTGCCAACAATAGAATGACACTTTATTGCGTAATGCCGACCTATTTGATAGTCGACTGTTATTTTCTGTCCTCATTAAATTTTCTGCACATGTTTCCTTGTTAATGGGTTTTATGAAGAGACGTGGATTGATTCATGTCACATCTTTTGTGCTTTGTACAGCCCATTGTCGGGCATTCTCCTGTGAAAGTATGTTAAGCTTAGAATAAAATTTTAATCAGCAGACTTAAGTTTCATATATTTCACCACCAGCTTAAAATTTTGTTATCCTTGGAATCAGATGAAGCGGTAACCCTAGAAATAGAGACGTATCTATCTCATAATTAAATCTGACAACCTCTGTGGAGCAATCGGTATATTACATGGCTGCTATCCAGAGGTCTCGGGTTCGATTCCCGCTCAATGCAAATCTTTGTGTGCATGAACATGATAGTTTGCATTGGTCTGAGTGTTTTCTTTGTATAATAAATATGTATAGGTATATTTACAAAAAAAAAAGTATTTTAGTATGTTTATTCGTTGTCTAGTAGCCATAGTACAAGCTTTGCTTAGTTTGGGACTAGGTGGCGTTGTTGTGAATGTGTGGGGATTATTTATAACGATAATTAGGTAGTATTTATTGGTCTATTTTTTTTTTATTTACGTCTTTCCTCGTGGTTATGAAGTCATCACTTCATCTCATTTCCTGAAATAAAATCAGACTAAGGAACAGTTCAGATAATTAAAAAAAAATTTAAGATAGTTTTTACTTCAAAATTTAAAGAAAAAAAAACGATCTTTAATAAAAATAATCCATTGTTAATCCAAGTATCTTCGCGGATTAAAAATCTGCACAATTAAGCAAGATATATGCGTATATTGTATTTTATACGAGTATCGTGGGAATTAATACTGGCTGGCATGAATCGTTGAATCTCTGGAAATCCTGTTTCATTCTAATCATTCATTGCGTCAGGTAGTATGAAATAGAATAGTGAGAAGTTTATACCAATTAGGTACTTTAGATATTTGGTATAAAGTTTATTTTTCTTAATAGCTAATTAAACTTTATAGCAAATTATTACCAAATATGTTTTAAGTTTGGTTCTTAGACCGTTCAAATTAAGTCGAATA
This sequence comes from Schrankia costaestrigalis, assembly GCA_905475405.1. NCBI lineage: Eukaryota > Metazoa > Arthropoda > Insecta > Lepidoptera > Erebidae > Schrankia > Schrankia costaestrigalis. Next base: position 6,054,302 of record FR997843.1, on the reverse strand, counting down.
TAGGCAATCAGGGGATATAATTCGTGTACTTTGTAAAGTAATTGTACCAATTTTATTACCTTATTAATTATTTGAATTTAAAGAAGGAAAACTTGAAATTAAACCCTATACCAAACCAATCCGTCTGGCCAGCGTGGTATTCTACTAATACCACGCTGGCCTGACGGATTGGTATAGGGTGGGTACCAAGTATCCCTCCGTCACGAGAGGAGGCCCGTCCCTGCAGTGGGACATTAGTGGGCTGTTATGAAGACTAATTTAATTTCCCATTTTTTTTTTCCGGACTATATTGTGTTTGCTAAACTAAGCAGCAATTATAATTGTGGACTCCTTAGAAATACTTTAGTTCGCTGCCTCGGTGATGTAGCGGTTGCGATAAGCGACTCCCGTGCACGAGGTAGCGTGTTTGAATTCAGCACAGGACATTTATTTATTTGATCCACAATGATTATCCTGAACTTAAATGTTCTTTGAGCCTATTAAATGTAAAAAAAGTAAAAGACCTCGCGCAACAGGGTTTAATCCCTATTGCTATACTTAGTTGAGAAGTTCTTTTTTGATAAGAACAATAAAATATAAGTTCTTATTGTCACTACGTTACGGCCGAATACTCATAAAGTCTTTTAAAAATAAAACAGCGGCGTAAGACGTCTACTATTCTAATAACATCAAATATAGTTCTATTCGAACTAGATTGTAATGTTACAGTTATGTCAGAATATCATTTGTAGTAAAAGAGGACTAAATATCGATTAAAATTACAACAGACAAATTATTATCTACTAGACAGGTGACCTTGACACAGAAGAAATAATTATCTGACTGCTCTCCTACAAAAGTAATCCTGTCCCTAAAATAACATTTCATCATAACTACCCATTTATGTCCTAGTCCCACTGGACGGGCCTCCTCCTGTGAAGGAGGAATACTTGGCCTACTAATACCACGCTGGCCAGGCGGATTGATATAGGATTTAATTTTAAGTAATATTAATATTCACGGACAGTCCCTTAGTCGGTTTTTACGACACCCATGGGATGAGATGGGGTGGTGACATATTGTATTCTTACTCCGTCACCACACGGATCAATAACATTTAATTGCCTTCTAAAATCTAACAACGAAAGTTATATCTATTTACTAGCTGTTGCCCGCGGCTTCGCTCGCGTTCAGAAGTATTATGATTAATTAGGCTTATTTTTTGTTTAGCATGTGTAAAAATAAGGGGCCTACAAAACTTCTTTGTACACATATTCTTAATAATTAATCTGTCATTAGGCGCTAAAACTATTAAGCTATTGAGAGAAATTACTCGTGAGCAAGCAACATAAAACATGCAGTCCATGAGAGAAGCTAAGTATCATACTAACTGTAATCCCCTATTTTATCCCCTTGGGGGTAGTATTTATCAAAATCCTTTCTAAGGGTGTACCAACGTCAAAAGTAACTATATGCATGCAAAGTCTCAGCCCGATCGTATTGAAACTGACAAAGTTTCATACAAACTTTCATTACCTATTTTATCCCCTTGGGGGTAGAATTTATCAAAGTCTTTTCTAAGGGAGTACCAACGTCATAGTAACTATATGTATGCAAAGTCTCATTCCGATCGTATTGAAACTGACAAAGTTTCATACAAACGTTCATCATCTATTTTATCCCCTTGGGGGTAGAATTTATCAAAGTCCTTTATAAGGGAGTACCAACGTCATAATAACTATATGCATGCAAAGTCTCAGCCCGATCGTATTGAAACTGACAAAGTTTCATACAAACTTTCATTACCTATTTTATTCCCTTGGGGGTAAAATTCATCATAATCTTTTCTTAGCGGATGCCTACGTCATAACATCTACCTGCATGCCAAATTTCAGCCAGATCCCACCAGTGGCTTGGGCTGTGCGTTGATAGATCACTATGTCAGTCACCTTTGAGTTTTATATGTATAGATTAAATCAATGTTTCTACTTTCTGCATTAAATTCAAAACAATTCAAATCGAAATTACATTGTCAAAATGTTGATAGCGAGTCTCAGTTCGGTAAATGCCATTAATGTCCTTATCAATTTGATTATCTGTAGCTTTGTGTGTGTATGTAATAATTATTAAGTGTTTATAGCTATTTCGGGTATTATTACAGTTATATGAATATCCATTGAGTTTGTTAATAGATATAAAGCGGAATTGTTAGTGGAGCTAGTAAAGCTCGATTTACACATCGACAAGTACAGTAGCGAGTTAAGTAGTAAGTTGTTGATTAAGTTGATTTGAATAGATCGCCATCTAATTTTTTGGGCGAGTTAAGTTGGCGAGACGCGAGAGAGGGGGCTACTTCGTACTTCTTACAACTTCGTACCAACAGCTATCATAACGTTTTTATCGATAATAGAAACATGAAAATGACATGGCAACTTTATTGAAATTTTGTCAACCCAATTACCTGGACTGGACTCCGACAATTGTCTCTTAAGTACCTTTGATATTAACTGTTATTGATTTAGTATTTTTAAGTCGCTTAAAACAATAAATTTAGTATTTTTATCATTGCCACTCTATATCTGCATTTATTAACATTTCATGAGAATACGCTGTACTTAACTTAGAATTTAAAAATTATAAAAAAAAAATTATAGGAATTTTTAAATTTAAGCTAAGTATAAAATAATACCAAAATGTCTTGTTTGTCGTCGTTATGTAAAAAAGTAGGTATATAGATTCCTATTTCTAGTCCTCATGGACTTCATATAAAGGTCCATAACATAGGTGTTAGTTTCAGACAATGTAGGTACTAGGAAAAACATAGTTTTAGTACCCACGTAACATTATACGAGTCCCTAGTCCGTAACTTTCAACTAGGTACAGTTTCGTTTGAAGTTCTTCATACTGTATTCATGTAATATTATACCTAGTTTATTACGCAATTACCTTATAGTTTCTAGTTCGGGTTATTTCCTAGGCATCATAAGTTTAAGATGAACCAAAATATTCAATTGATAATGGGTATGTTGGTTCTTATTATGATTGAGTGAAGGTTTAATATGAAATAAAAAAACTTGAAACGTGGCGTGGTGTTACTTAGTAGCCCAAGTGTCCTTCAAAAAGTGACCCCGTCTCTGCAGGAGGACTTTCACTAGATGTTGTTATAATAGTTTCTGTTTAGTTTTTAATTTAATACTGACAATGATATAAAAGAAATGTTAAAATTGACTTTGACCGGCATTTGATATGGTCACGACTCATTAATGACCCACTGCATGCACAGGCCCCCTCTAATGACGTATAAAAATAGAAAAATTGGCCAGACATATCAATTTAAATATTTACAAAACTATAACCAGCGCCCTTCAAGTCTTACCATTGACTTACATCTTGCAAAACTAACCAATTACATTCCTCGCGACAAATATTAAACTTTACACATACAAAAAAAGGGTATAATCCTAACATTTGGCATATGTCTTCCCCCACTATCGTTTACTAGAAACGCCAGGTGCTACCACAGAAGGCAACGGCACGTGCACGAAACATCTGCCAAAGGAAAAAAAGCAACTTATACTCGTATTTAATAGTGTCTCACCTGGTAGTTTAATTTAACAAAGGATGTAAGATCATAAAGGTCATAATTGCTTGGCAGATGATTTTATGTTTAGGTAGACTACACTACGGATGTTATATGTCAGGTATGACTTATACGTAAGATGTAAATATAGTCCCTGATAGGGGTATGTATAAAGGGGAGATTCAGGTGGAAATACCTTATCCTCAGTAGGAGACATCACCTGATCTTTTAACACAGCAACACAGGGAATTATCCCTAGTGCGGGAGTTGTCTTTGTAAATAAATAAAAACAGATCAAGAGTAAACATCAAACCATTGATCGACCAGATTTAATTCCCTTGTTGGCGCAGCGGTCGCCTTATGCCCGATATACACATCGACAAGTACAGTAGCGAGTTAAGTAGAAAGTTGTTGATTAAAATAGATCTCCATCCTATTTTTTTCTGTTTTTGTATCCGTTTAATTGATGTTTGTAAAGTCTCCAACACAGGAGGCAAGGACAGAAATACAAAGTCTTTCATTTACATTCAAAAGTGATGTATTGATGTATGAACATAAGTATGTAAGTATTCGATTTTTCGTTCAAAAATGCGTGTAATTTTGAACAGGCAATAATATTCATGTTCCAAATATAACTTTTTATTGCTTTTCTCCCTACTTACGCAGATGTTATCCAACAAAAGTGTGAAAAAAACTTTAATACCTGAAGCTCGGGAAGTTATTTATAGGATAAACCTTGGTTTCAAAAAGGAGGTTTTGCTCTGTCGTAGAATAGTCTCATAAACGCCTCTTAAATTTTAGTCAATTGATTAGCTTAAATTCTTACGGTTTTGTTTGGTTATAAGGTTGGTTTTCCTAATACAAATCTGGCTAAACAGTGATTAAATTTAAGAAGCGTTTATGAGTAAGGAGATTACCGTATAATAGTTTAAATAGTTACAGACCTCGTAGGTGTATTTTATAATTAACCTTTAAAAGCGTAACTGCTTAGCTTGTTCAATTACTGCGCTGCAAAAAGGTTGTATAATAAATATAGTTACCTAAATGTTGTATCTTGTTGTTATGATAATTACCTACTATCCGAATACATTTTATATGGAACTAGCTGTTGCCCGCGGCTTCGCTCGCGTTCAGAAGTATTATGATTAATTAGGCTTATTTTTTGTTTAGCGTGTGTAAAAATAAGGGGCCTACAAAACTTCTTTGTACACATATTCTTAATAATTAATCTGTCATTAGGCGCTAAAACTATTAAGCTATTGAGAGAAATTACTCGTGAGCAAGCAACATAAAACATGCAGTCCATGAGAGAAGCTAAGTATCATACTAACTGTAATCCCCTATTTTATCCCCTTGGGGGTAGTATTTATTAAAATCCTTTCTAATGGGGTACCAACGTCATAAGTAACTATATGCATGCAAAGTCTCAGCCCGATCGTATTGAAACTGACAAAGTTTCATACAAAATTTCATTACCTATTTTATCCCCTTGGGGGTAGAATTTATCAAAGTCTTTTCTCAGGGAGTACCAACGTCATAGTAACTATATGTATGCAAAGTCTCATTCCGATCGTATTGAAACTGACAAAGTTTCATACAAACGTTCATCATCTATTTTATCCCCTTGGGGGTATAATTTCTCAAAGTCCTTTATAAGGTGGTGCCAACGTCATAATATCTATATGCATGCAAAGTCTCAGCCCGATCGGATTGAAACTGACAAAGTTTCGTGCTAACTTTCATCCCCTATTTTATCCCCTTGGGGGTAGAATTTATCAAAGTCCTTTATAAGGGAGTACCAACGTCATAATAACTATATGCATGCAAAGTCTCAGCCCGATCGTATTGAAACTGACAAAGTTTCATACAAACTTTCATTACCTATTTTATCCCCTAAGGGGTAGAATTCATCATAATCTTTTCTTAGCGGATGCCTACGTCATACATAACATCTACCTGCATGCCAAATTTCAGCCAGATCCCACCAGTGGCTTGGGCTGTGCGTTGATAGATCACTATGTCAGTCACCTTTGAGTTTTAAGTCTCAGCCCGATCGTATTGAAACTGACAAAGTTTCATACAAACTTTCATTACCTATTTTATCCCCTTGGGGGTAGAATTCATCATAATCTTTTCTTAGCGGATGCCTACGTCATAACATCTACCTGCATGCCAAATTTCAGCCAGATCCCACCAGTGGCTTGGGCTGTGCGTTGATAGATCACTATGTCAGTCACCTTTGAGTTTTATATATATGTTACAGCCAAAGTAATAAATATGAATATTATACATAATAACTAGTCATTATGTATAAGGGCTACTCAATTTTGATAAAGTGATTAACTCATTAAATTTTACCTTTTAACTGGCAAAAGTCAGAAGCAGTTGGTCAGGTTAGGTTAGTATGATGACCAAAGGACGCACGAGCCGAGCGAGCGAAGCGAGCGTGCCGCGGTAGCGGCCGGCGAGTGCTAGAATATAGTAATATGTACTATATTCTAGTTTTACATAAAAAAATGCATCTTGCATCGTCCTTTGGTCATCGTACCAACCTAACCTAACCAACTGTTTCTGACTTTTGCCTTAATATTGTATTTTTGTCAGTTAAAAGGTAAAATTTCAATGAGTTTTGTCTAACATCGATGGTCATAACCACTTTTTACTGAAAAAACCAGTCAGAGTTTTGACTATAACATAATATAATGGCTAGTTAATGTGATTAATTCTGCGACATTTATCACTTTATCAAAATTGAGTAGCCCTTATACATAATGGCTAGTTATTATGTATAATATTCATGTTTATTACTTTGGCTGTAACATATATAGATAGAAGATATTCATTTGGTTTTTTTAACTTTGTATTTTGTAATACTGTTTACTGGTTTTGGCTATATTTATTTTAATTAGTATTAATATTATAGTAGTAAAACAACAAATTTTATTTATTGTTTGGTATCTTTAGAACGAATTATCGTATTCCTCATACTAATTCGTCAACACGAACAAAGGAAATTAACAATTTTAATGGAATGAAAACTAGATATCTTTTGTGTTAAAATACATCAGCTTCCTTTATTGTAGAGATTATTATACCTTTTTCATATCTATACTTCTATACTAATATTATAAAGAGGTAAAGTTTGTGTGCTTGTGACGTTGTAGGGGGTAATCTCTGGATCTAATGAACCCATTTTAAAAATTCTTTCTATGTTGAATAGTTCATTTATCGGGGAGTGTCATAGGCTATATATTATCACGCTATGACTAATAGGAGTACAGCAGTAATGAAATATGTTCAAAAAACGGAAGCGTTTTTTTAGCTAGTTAATAATAAACCGTTCGTTTCCTTGTTACAGGATTGCCATGGACCAGAATTCGAAGACAAAGCCATTGCTGACGATGTACAGAACTACGAGCTTATATCTGGCTATCAGAATGATACCCACACAACAGTCGAATTTAGAAGACAACTCGACACTTGTGATAAACAAGATTTTGTTATCGGGGTAAGTCATCATCATAACAGCCCATTAATGTCCCACTGCAAGGACGGGCCTTCTCTCATGACGGAGGGATACTTGGCCTACTAATAGTTATAAGTTATTGTGTTTTTTTTTTTTGTTAATGTATTATTGTCTTGCTTTACTGTAAATAAATTGTTTTTCTTTCTTTCTTTCTAATACCAGACGGATTAGTATAGGGTTTCATTTCAAGTTTTCCTTCTTTCTTTCTTGTTATCGGGGTAAGTACTAAGTAGTAACGCGGCGGTCGCGGTAAGTGGCTGACGTGCACGTGTTAGATTCCCTGGCAGGACAGTTCTTTGTGTGATCCACAATTTACTGTCCTGAATCTGGGTGTTCTTTGTGTCCATTATTTTAAATGTACTTATGTAAAATTTCCCGCGACACAGAAATTATTCCTAGTGCAACACCAATCTTTTTACAATTATTTTCTAACAAAGAAATATCTTTACAGGATGACACAACTCAAATACTATGGGCGCTAGGTCCTGAAGGCTCTGACGGACAGTTACCAGAACATGTGAAGAGTGGATCAAGACCTCTACGTCTTCTACAACCAGTCTCGAAACCAGACTCTATACCGCTTATGCACTGGGATGTTAAGTTGACTAATGTAAGTAACTCATTATTTTAAAATATTATTTAAGACTGGAATGAAATTTTAGGTTCTAGTTTTGTCTCACTTTAAAATAAAGTAATTTAACTGCTTACCCCCTTACTCATAAAAGCCTCTTAAATATTAGTCAATTGATTAGCTTAAATTCTTACGTTTTACTTTGGTATAAGGTTGGTTTTGCTAATAAAAATCTCGCTAAACAGTGATTAAATTTAAGAGGCGTTTATGAGTAAGGGGGTTAGTGTTCGATAAGACCGGCTTAACATGCATCTTGAAAGTTTTTTTGACTAGAAATATTAAAGCCATGACTGTGAAACTGTATTATAACTCTTTTCACTCTATTGCGGCTTATACTTAGAAAGACAGTTATATTTATTTATTTATTTATATATTTTTTATATTTGTTTTTATATATGTTATAGTTAGAAAGACAGTAGAGAATGTCTATTGGTAAATTGATACTATTATGATAGCGACAGGAAGTTTTATGAATTCCCATAATGTATGTGCGTAGATTCTGTGTTATCCTATCTCCTATAGAATATCCAAAAAAATCTTAGGTATGTACCTAATTCAACATATTTTAATGCTTATTTTTGACAATTTCAAGTTACTTTTCAAGAACATTTTTTGTACTGACCATTCTTCGATACAAGTCACATAATATATATTATAGTCGATTCCACAAAGACACCAACAAAAAAATCGTGACATATACACAGTTCACGTTCAAATGTAGTCGCATCACTGACGGCCGAATACTCAAACGTCTGTTAAAGTAAAGCGGCGCTTAAACTAGTCATTTGTACGAAAATTTCTAGTTTAAGCGCTGCTTAACTTTAACAGACGTTTGAGTATTTGGCCGTGAAGCAGCTATAACCGTAAAAAGAATGAGAACAACTTAACTTTTCACGTTTTAGTTTATCTATTTTAAGCAAAGAAGCTAAAGAAACGAGTCACCATTTCAGTCAATGAACGTCCATTGCAGGACATTATATCTATTTCGTATAATGTCACCCTGCGCGGTTCTGTGACTAGATCATCCATCGGTTTCCCGCTGTCTTAACTATGTCGTCAGAACACCGTTTAAAGGGAATCAATTTTATTGTTAACTTTCATTGATCATTGTTATTAATATCAACATCATTTTATGACACATCTTTGACATACTTCACATTTATATAGTCGATTCTACAAACATTATAAGCCAATTAAAAATTCTTGACATAACTACATATTCAGTGACGTCACAGTTCAAATGTAGTCGCATCACTGAAACAGCTATAACCGTAAAAAGAATGAGAACAACTTAACTTTTCACGTTTTGGTTTATCTTGCTCTCTGGGGAGCTAAGAAGCTTGCTTTTTCGAGATGAAAAGTATTTCAAATTCATGACTTGCTTGGTTATATAGAAAGGAAAATGTGTTTCTCTAACAAAGCTAGTTACTTTACGCATCTTAACAGAAAGGCGTAATCGTAGATACTTGAATATTTTAGTATGTTGTTCTAAAAGTGTTCGTAGCTTGAGTTAGATGGGTAAGTGAACAGGGATAGATGTAGGTTTGAATCCTGCTTAGAGTTTATTATGATAATCTATTACTACGTTGGGCAATTAATTAGATTGAAAAAAAAATCATTTTTAGGACTTACATAAAGGCAGCTTATGTCACTCCCATTATAACTACTCTGTATATGTAACTTACTTTTACTATATCTATTAATAAGTAAAACGTGAAAATCCATCACCTTCACAACTCCTAGAAAAAATAGGAATACATTTAGCTATTAGATAACTCAAAAACTGTCCTAGAATTTGTATTTTTATTGTTCTCTCGTCCTGCCAGAAAATACACTATCCACTAACCCATCCTGTTATCAAAATATTATAACAACAATAAACATTATATTTCCAGCTCACCATCCCCCAAGTAATGGCAACTCTATTCTGGTGCAAGATATTCAAAGTACCCGATCTACCAAAGAAGCATCACATCGTTGGCTACGAACCGTTAATCGACAGCCGTCCACTAAGAAACGGTGTACCAGTCCAAATCCCCAACAGCGAATCCCCAGTCCATCATATGGTGTTATACGAGTGTGCGGAAGACGATGATAAGCATTTGTGGAATAATTGGACTGAAGGGGATGGGTATTATGGTCCAAATAGACCAAGTGCATGGGCGGCTTGCGCTACGCCTATAGCGGCTTGGGCTGTTGGTTCTCGAGGTAAGTTTGCATATTTGAAACTATACTAGTATGATTAAGACGTTTTGTAGTAGGTAATTCTATTTAACAAGAGGTCTTCTAGGTTGGTACTCGTACCATCAGTGTCCCCGCTTAACGCATTTTCAAGCAGTAGTGTGAAAGTGTCAATATCTTTAAATAGAAAGTAGATAATGCAGTGCGCAGTCGGATCACCACCACCCTCTGCCAGAAGGTTAGCCGGGCCCCTCTCAGCATGGTGCTGCTCGGCCGACTGACTCGAGGGTGGAAATAAAACAATGACCGGCTCATAGTAATGAGCCGCGGTGACATCAACCATAAGGGCCAAGGGCCCAAATGGTACCTCACGCCCCCGATGAAAAGGGGTACGAGAAGACAAAGAGTGTCAGTACGCAATCAAGTCTTTAGCCGTTTAAGTACCACTACCAATTACACCCATTAAGTAGGTATACCCATTTAATCCAACACCAAACAGTTGCATGCAAATGTGTTTACGTGGAACGGGTGTGTTACTTGCCACCATGTAATGTTAAGCCATATTATATGTATATCTTACATTCAACCATGAGATGTGCATTTTTATACATACCTACCATTCTATGCAGATAACCATTTCTTTGTTATTGGCAAGGAAGTTATTTACTATTCTTATTAAAACAAAAAGTTCAAAATACTTAATAAAAGTTAAATTTTTACTAAACTTTTATTAGTTTAATAATTTTTATTAAACTAATAAAAGTATAACTTACTAGCTGACCCATGCCCATTTCGTTAGGCGGCGAAAAAAACGCGTCACTTTTTTAAAAATATTTCATTAAGTACTGCTCCGCTCCTATTAGACATAGTGTGATACTATGTAGCCTATGACACTCCCCGATAAATGGACTATTCAACACAGAAAGAATTTTTAAAATCGGTTCAGTAGATCCAGAGATTACCCCCTACAACGTCACAAACACACAATCACACAAACTTTACCTCTTTATAATATTAGTAAGTATAGAAGTATAGATAAGTTTAGTAAAATTTGTAATAACCAAGCGAGATCTCCGCTTGTATAATAATTAACATTACAAGGTTTATAAACTTGACACAATCTTAGTTAATTAATTGTTTATATAATTTTAGGTGAATTCCTTCCCGAGAACGTTGGAATACCTCTCGGCGAGAGAGGCGGTGTCTCTTACTACATGCTTGAAGTTCATTATGATAATCAGGCACTACATAATGGTGAGAATATTATAACATTATTTGTACTTAACAGTTTATTAAATGTAGGTACTGTCTCTGTCTATTGCCGAACTGCAAATACTTTTATGCCCGTACTCTAATTGTAGTAAATGAAGGTACTTCAAATCCATCATATTGTGTGAAAAAGTTTTCTACTAACTTCTCCATTATCCCCCGATTCAATTCGTGGCGGGTCCCGTGACTGACGGTGTAGCTATACACCGGCCACATTTCGAGTGTCAATCTCGTTGTTTTTACATGAATACGCTATGTATCCTAGCTTATTCATCATCATAGCAGCCCATTAATGTCCCAGTGCAGGCCTCCTCCAGTGACGGACGGATACTTGGCCTACTAATACCACGCTGGCCAAACGAATTGATATAGGGTTTAATTTTAAGTCGTCCTTTTTTAAGCTTATTGAAATCAGTTAATTCCCTAAAAAGTACTTCTATCACACTTAAAGAAATTAAAAGTGTTTCGACGGGCTAAGAATCCAGAATGTCACAAACCTATCTCATGCTAAAAATGTCATATTTGGTTAAGAGACTATTAATCAATAATATCTTTAGCAAATAAGTATGATACTAGCAGTGGCGAAGGGTGGATTTTTATAAAAGGGAAGCCGAAGATTCCGTGGACTTTCGTTCTACTTTATATTACTATTATTCTGTAGTTCATAGGTATTCGTAGGCGCCCCAAAGTGCGCCGGCGTTTCTTATATTTATAATTTAATTTCACGATGTTTTATCACACAACACATTATTATGGATAGACAATATAATCTAACACTATTAACGTGTCCCTTATAACAACAAACTATTAAATTTGCTGATAAATAATACAAACAAGTACTTACTTACAAAAATATTCCATAGGATCCCAACGCACTACGACAAAAATAAAGTCAACCAATGCATAACACATAATACACAATCATAAATAATTAAACATACAAATTTTACTACTTTAAAGTACGTAGTACATAATTACCTCAATGACTTTAAACAAGAAAGCGAATTTTATAACCTATTTGCAGAAAATAAATAATTCTGTTTTTTCTTCTAATGGTCCTATCGTTTACCGATGATTCTGCCAAAGTCAAGATGGAGAGAATAAAAAAATAAAAACAAATAAATATAATTAAAAGCTGAAAATTCAGAAGAAAGACTGATTTCTATCAGATTTAATTTTTTTTTTTTTTAAATCTCATTTATTTAAAGATAGCCATACATCGTATAGATTTAAATAAATTGATAAAAACAAAAAGGAATGTCAATGGCAAATTAAGTACTTAACGTAAAATGAAATGAAACTTCGTTACAATTGGTCGGTCCACTGGTTGCAATAGTGCTTTCTCGCTCTCGCAATGTTGTAGTTGTATCTTTTATCCTTGTCATAAGCCGGTGGCCATCGGCTTATATGGTACCTTAGATCGACGAAGACAAAGTGTCACGTGGCCGTACGATTTCCGTACGTATTGTTGTACTGGATTCCTAATTTCGCGACCGGCTTACCGCGCCCCGCGCATGCGCGCTTTAGGTACTCTCTGACTGACCCATAACAAGTGGTTAGTTGACAACCTTTAATTACTAGATGGCGTTATGAGTACGTAAATAATCATATTGAAAATTATTATTACTATAATTTTGTATTATTATTGCGATTTACGTAAGAGAATACTTTTTTGTTTTATATTATTTTGTATTGAGTGGATGTTGCATCATTGATTTATAATTGATTAATAGACAATGCTAAGCGGTTTTTGCAAAGGTAAGCCGGTAGGAATCGAGTTATATGGACACTTCGCCACTAGATACTAGGGCACTATACCCAACACGAAACCGTCCAGCGTAGTATATGCAAATCAAGATTATAATACTTACAGAGAAGCCATCCCTATAATAAAAGACTTTTAAATCTTTTATAAAATAAACAAAAAAAATATAAAATTACTAATTACCATTAACTTTTTGCCCAGTGCTGGACAACTCAGGCATCCGTATACACTACACATCGGCACTACGCAAGCACGACGCGGCGTTACTCGGCGCCGGTATTGGAGTCTCCGCTTTACACGTCATACCTCCGAAGCAGAAACAGTATAGAACTGTTGGTATTTGCAGCACTGAATGTACTCAGGAGGTTTGTTTACTTGATATTTTATTTAGAAAAAAATACTTAATGAAAATAAAAATACTTTTGCTTGTTCTTTTATATAAAACTAGCTGACCCGTGTCCACTTCTTTAGGCCGCGAAAAAAACGTGTCACATTTTTAAATATATTTCATTACTGCTCCACTCCTATTAGTCATAGCGTGATACTATATAGCCTATGACACTACCCGATAAATGTACTACTCAACAAAGAAACAATTTTTAAAATCGGTTTAGTAGATCCAGAGATTACCCCCTACAACGTCACAAACACACAATCACACAAACTTTACCCCTTTATTATATTATAGTATAAAAGAGATTGGGCAAAATTAACCCAGAACCAACAGGAACAAAATATATGCCGGTTTATTAGTCTTGCTAAGAGAAACATTTTAATAAAAAAAAATCTCCCCTAGGTGCTGTCCAACTATAATTACACACAATTAAAAAATAGTTTTTTTCTATTTCGTAACGCTAATAAAAACAAAGCAATACATGTAACGTTATCTAATTGATATTAAAATCTTTACTCGCTACAAAAAATACCATAAGCGACCCGCGTCATGCGCAGATTCAGGTATTATTTTACTTTTTAACTCTCACACCACATGAATTACGCGGTGTCCTACGTGGGCGACGAAAGCGACACGACGCGACGCGATGCTACATACGACAAGGGTTCTATGATTACACCAGGTCTCGTCGCAGACCGTCACATAAGACACAAGTAGGGTACGCCGTTGATTTGATGGCGTATATCGCGTTCGTCGCTTCGCGGTGCGTCGTTTTCGTCACCCACGTAGGACATCGCGTTAGACAGAGATGGCACTTTGTTAAATTAATCATTTAGGAGAATATGTCGTACAGAATCGTGTATCCACGGTATGCGTACGTTAGGGAGCTGTTCTCATATGATAAGTGTAATATATTACTTAGGTCACGCTAGACATGTACGCATAGAACATCCTGCAGGTCCAACGAATTTCTTTTTTTTTTATTAAAAAAGACTACTCCCGCATCAGAATGTCATGCCCTGTGTCGCGGGAACTTTTCACAAACATCAATTAACGGACACAGAAAACACCCAGACTCAGGACAATAATTTGTGGACCTCACAAATAATTGTCCTGCGTGGGGATCGAACTCACAACCTCGTGAACGGCAGCCGCTTGCGCTACCGCCGCGCTACCGAGGTCGTCGGTCGATTCCGTGATTGTTGACTTATAGATGGTTATCCGCGTGGTGACGGAGTAAGAATATAATATGTCACCACCCCATCTCATCCCATGGGTGTCGTAAAAACAGACAAAGGGACTGTCCGTGAATATTATCTTTACGAAATAAAAAGAAGGAAAACTTGAAATTACACACTTTACCACTCCGTCAGGCCAGCGTGGAATTAGTAGGCCAAATATCCCTCCGTCACGGGAGGAGGTCCGTCCCTGCAGTGTGACATTAATGGGCTGTTATGCTAGATGGTTATGTATTATTAAACATTAAAACACGTAACGTAGTTTTCATTCATAGCTAACTGTTATGAGCCTTATATCTCTCATACCCCATACATATACAATAAACAAATAATGAAAATTACATAAGTTTAACATGTGTAATAATGAGGGATATATATCAGTTCTGTTGATCCTGGGTTTTTTTTGTATGAAATTTGCCCATTGTCCTTTAGAAAAAAATAATGGAAATAAAAATACTTACCCTTGTTTTTTTATACATGGTGTACCTGATAATGGCGCATAAATTTTCAACAGGTTTTATGTCAAAAAGAGGTAAATCATGCAAAAATTAAAAGGCCATATCTCCTCAACGGATAGACCTTTTACGATATTATTTTTTTGTTTCTGTCTAGCAAAATTGTGCCCTACCTCGTTTAAATTTATGCGCCGTTATCATGTACACCCAGTGTAAAGGAAATATTACTATAATTTAATTTTGTAAAGTATATTGTCCCATGCTATGAAGAGACACAGGGCCTGAGCTGCTTAAATTGCGTTACGAACATTTACTTATTCCATTTCCAATAAGACTATATGTCTTATTGGAAATGGAATAAGTAAATGTTCTAATTATTTTTTATTATTTGTTATTGTAATTAAAACCTTACTATTTCTTTCGCAGACTTTACCAGAAGAAGGTGTAAATATTGTCTCAGTACTTCTTCACGCTCACGGAACTGCAAGAAAGATTTCACTAAAACACGTCAGAGGAACTCAGGAACTTCCCAGGATATCAGAGGTAAATTACTTCATTTCTCCTATAATACTGTGAAAATAAAACTTCTAATAACGCCATCTTACGGTTATACATGTGAAATACTTGGAACTGTTTGCTCTTACTATTTTGCTAGCTACTTGACGAGGTAGTTCGCAATATTTTCGTTAGATGGCACTGTTAACAGTGTTTGTCATTATATTTCCTTTGTTTAATAAAAAGTTAATAAAAAGTTTTAATAAAAAGTCCTTAGATGGCGCTTTCTACAATAATAATTAATATGTCTTTTTTGTAGGAAAACTTCTACGATGCCCATTACC
The DNA here is from genome assembly GCA_905475405.1 of Schrankia costaestrigalis. Lineage (NCBI taxonomy): Eukaryota > Metazoa > Arthropoda > Insecta > Lepidoptera > Erebidae > Schrankia > Schrankia costaestrigalis. The sequence goes on along the minus strand of FR997843.1, from coordinate 6,038,445 downwards.
AACAGTCCCGAATTGTACCAAGAGGAAGAAAGTTCATGAGGGGAGACACATTGATTACGGAATGTACATACGACAGTACGTCTCGAGATAAGCCTATCTTGGGAGGCTATTCTGCGAAACAGGTGAGATCTAAAATCTAATTAAAATTACTTATTCTTGATTCTTACTGAGTTTTGCCAACTAATTAGGATAAAATAATAAAACCATATTTATTATTGTTGTAAATTAAAGTAATAGTAATAAGTTCTAACTGCTAATGATGTTCGCCACACACTACGCCAAAGCTTCTAACAAGGCAAAAAGACATTTTTACTTAAGTGTTCGGTATTCCCTGGCTACCTCAATGTCATAAACGCATGAGTTTACGTGTGTAATGTATGATTATATGTATTTTTTGTGTTTTTCAGGAAATGTGCCTTTCTTTCATCCTATATTATCCAAGAACTGAACTCGCCGGCTGTTACTCTATGACACCGGTCAAAGAGTTCTTTGAAACATTTGGAGTTAAAGAATTCTACGGTCTTAACTTTATACAAGTTGAAAATATATTTTTATCCTCTGGGTATGTATAATTTTAAAACCATTAACGCTAAGGGTAAATATAAAATCTTATAATCCTTTAAAAAAATTGATCTAGATAAAAAGGTCTCCTTGTTTTTGACGGACTCTATAATAGCTTGTCAATGTCCCATTATAAGGACAGGGTTTTTCCAGTGATGTAGAAAAAATTTACTTACTTATACCTCATTGGCTGGTCAGATTAGTATTGGGTTTTAAGTCCTGTTATCTTTCTTGTGTTTTCGTGGACCACAATGGGAAAAAATGTGACTCAGTGTATTTTTACTTCATTACTACAAGGATCTCCTAATTATTTTTAACCACATTATAAATTTGTCTATTATATTTAAGTGTTTAAAATGTTAGTGTTAATTGTAACTTAATATTGACTTAACTTAATAACTAATACTTAACTAAATGCTTAATACTTTATAACTTATCTTAATATTAACTTAATAACTATAACTTAACTTAATAACTAATACTTAACTAAATGCTTAATACTTTATAACTTAACTTAATATTAACTTAACTTAATAACTATAACTTAACTTAATAACTAATACTTAACTAAATGCTTAATACTTTATAACTTAACTTAACTTAATAACTATAACTTAACTTAGTAACTAAATACTTAATACTTTATAACTTAACTTAATATTAACTAAACTTAATAACTATAACTTAACTTAATAACTAATACTTAACTAAATGCTTAATACTTTATAACTTAACTTAATATTAACTTAACTTAATAACTATAACTTAACTTAATAACTAATACTTAACTAAATGCATAATACTTTCTAACTTAACTTAATATTAACTTAACTTAATAACTATAACTTAACTTAATAACTAATACTTAACTAAATGCTTAATACTTTATAACTTAACTTAATATTAACTTTATTATTAAATATCAACAGAAGCTTCGAGAACCTTCCACCGCAGCCATTACAAGAACATACATCAGAATACAATGTAAATGAGACTGTAGAACAAGGAATGCAAGGAGACGATCAGGGCGTTGGCCTTATGAGTAAGTAAAGCTTACGTTTTAATAACAAAAAACCATTGAGCAGTTCAAAAGTTTCTATAAATATCATAATTTAGGTATATACATGTCGGCGTTAGCTTATGATGGCACGTTCTACGATAGACTCTAATAAAATTCCCCAAGCCATTAGACAGTTGCCTTTAGCAAGTAATAAGGAATAAGATAAGTAAAATATAGAACATGTTTGTGTAAGATGGTCTTGGTGGTATAAATGAAAGAAGTGGACTGTATTACAATAGCGCGGTTTAGGGTCATAGCACATATAACGTAACGTAAGCGGAACGTCACCGTATCGACTCGAGTCGTTCAGTATTCTTTGTATGAAACTCCTTACTGCACCGCACACTAATCGGATACGTAACGTAACCGGATTTTTGACGTTTGACACCGAGCAAAAAGGCCAGGCGATGCCGATCCGTTTACGTTACGTTATATGTGCTATGACCCTAATTCGTCGGTTACTACAGTTTATTGCACGTATCGTCCGTAATGTTCGCTTGTGTGGCGACGTGTGTGGAGCTCGGCTGCTCCGGCAGTGTCACCGCCCCTCCCCTGCGCACCGCGGGGAATGTAAGACCGTTCCTCAACAATGTTTTTATACTGCTAATGTAACTACTCTATCTATCTCTATCATCAAGTGTAATTTTGTAACTATCTAATATACTTACCTAATTTATTTTTGTTCTTTTAATGTAATTCATGAATGTAATTTTTTTTTTTTTTTTTTTTTTCAGACTAAATTTTTTTTTAAATCATTTATTCTTTCAATTTTTACACATTACATCAAATAAAACAAAATCGCCAAACTGTTGCCAGTTTGTTGGCGATATTGGCGCTCTTACATTTGACTTATATGTATACTATACTTAAATACTAATACATTAAAACTTATATGCTATACTTACATACTATACATAATATACTTATATATTAAACAGTACACTTTATTATATATGTAAATAAAAAATAAATAGTTAAAAAAGTATATAATATATAGATGTACACACTGTTTTTTTCTTTACTTAAACTTATATGCTATACTTACATACTATACATTATATACTCATAATATACTTATATATTTAACAGTACACTTTATTATATATATAAATAAAAAAAAATAAAAAAATAGTTAAAAAAGTATATAATATATAGATGTACACACTGTTTTTTTTTCTTTACTTAAGGTAGTACGTTTTAAGTCTTTTCTTAAATGATACAGTACTACTTATACTATCTTTGGAAGGTTTCCTTATAAAATCTAGCTTATTAAAAATTTTTGGAGTTAAATATTGCCTAGTTCTTTTACCATAATAATTTCTTACATAAGGTATTACATATTTACCCTGGACAGCACTTCTAGTATTATATTTGTGATTTATTGGCTCTTTGTATTTATTAATTTTATATTGTTCTATAGCTATTAGGTATTCTACTTTATTATGTACTGGTATTATATTACAAAACTTTAATAAATCATCATAGTTCTGTTTGTATTTTAACTTTACTTTTTTACTAACAAGGTACTTACTTAGTCTAATCTGCAATTATTTAATTAAATCTAATTGAGTTTTAAATGTAAGTCCATAACAATTTAAGCCATAATTAATTATTGAGTCTGCAAGGGCGAAGTACAACACATACAATACTTTCTTACTAACAAATTTACTTAGATGAAAGAATTTACCTAGGATTGAATGCAACTTAGCGCATACATCATTAACATGTAATTTCCAATTGAGATTACTATCCACTGTTAATCCTAAATATTTATATTATACTTATTTACTTATTAACTATATCTATATTTGTACATAGGCATCTATATTTATTGTTGTGTAAGCATTCATATGTATGACCGGTTATGTGAATTTGTATTTGGTTCTTATAACTACTATAGGGGGAACATATAAACATTAATTTAGTTTTTGTAAAGTTTATTATTATGCCATTATCATGTGCCCACTTAGTAATATTTTCAAAGTCTTCCTGCATGTGCTCTTGTGCCTCGGAGGCGCTGTTGCCGAATACAGGAGGCACATGTCGTCGGCATACAAATACGTAGTACAGTGTTTTATCACATTGATGACACTGTTTACGTGCATTATGTACCCCACCGGGCCAAACACAGAGCCAGTCGGCACGCCTAAACTCACGCTTACCTCGTCGCCGATGGTCCCGTCTACAGATGTGCGGAGCGTTCTGTTCTCCAGGTAGCTTCTAAACCAGCGGTTGACATGTCCTCGTACACCACACTCGTCCATCGCGCGCAGCAGCACTTCGTGATCCAGAGTGTCGAACGCTTTTTTATAATCAATGAATAATGCTGTGACAAACTTACCTTGGTTAAGGCTGTTGTTGACGTAGTCGGTGAACTGCGCAAGCGCAGTGGCAATGCTGTTATGAATGCATTGGTTTAATAATACAAGTAGCTGATTAAAGTGTTTTCGTAAAGATCGGATGTTTAAATGTACAATGTTGAGGTAATTGTTGGATAATTGTTGAGACCAAGTGTTTAGGTCTTGATATCTATTATATTCAATGTCGTTTTGGTCCAGTACATACTTCGCTTATGTGATCGAATTTTAAAGATTACTGAAATCACCTCGTGTGGCACAACTGAACTTTGTTACTGACTGAGTTTTGGCGGGCTTGGATTTTTGTCGATGACAAGTAATTCTTTTATATCATTTTCGCTCTTTATACGAATAATTTTCTCTCTTTCATCTTTCTTTACTAAGATGTGTGAGTTTTGAACCCATATGTATTTGAAACTATGCTTTAATTGACTTCTTGTCTCCCAGAAAAGCGATTTCGTCGTCTTAGTAAGATCTTCATTTATGTATATTGGTGTTTGATTGCTATTGCGATATACGTCTCCATTTGTTATTTTAATTTTACGCTTTTGCAGCCATTGATCGCGCGCTTGTTTCGACCTCAGTTTAACGATGACTGGGCGTGGTCGTTCTACTCCCGTCTTTTGTATATTCAGTGAGCGCACTCTCTCGACACTTTCTACATCTTCTGGGTTCAAGCACAGCTTTACAGCGACATTTTTTATTATTTCCTCGACGTTCTCATCTTCTTTATTTTTCATGAGGCAAGCAATTTCTATGTTTTTTTCTTTCTCTATTTTCTCCAAATCATTCACCCTTTCCTCCAGCGCATTATTACATTTTTCTAGGTATACGTTCTTGTGTTCCATCGCCTTCATCTTGTTTTCGACAGTCTTTTTAAACTCTTGCATTATTTGGAATTGCTCCGCATAAAAATCTACTGTCTCTGTTAGATCGTCCAGTTTTTTTTCCATTTTGAATATTACTTCCAACTTTTTATTCACTTGTAATAACAAAGATTCAACTGTTACCTTTTGCGGATCTACATCGATAATCGGCGACGGCGAGCTCAGATTTACTTTGGAACTAGATTTTAGGCATTCCTCACACAGCTCATTTTGTAAGAACTGTTTTTTAACACATTTTTTATGAAATACGTTATCACACGTTCCTTTGCACTTAATAATATCGTCCTTCGACACTGATAGAAACAGTTTACATTTTTTGCACTGCACCATTTTTAAGACGGTTGATATAAACAATTTATTATTACACAATTACACACGTATTTAGCACGCGTCCGTACGCTGAGCGCGCGCGCGGGAAAGTATTTAATTCTAATAATAACATATTTAATTACTTATAGTGACATATTATGTAATTGTAATAATAATTGAATTTAATTAATGAAAGGGAAACTAGCTTTAAGTATTAATATTTGTACACCTACACAGGGAGAATATGGATTACAATAACTACAGAATAATAGTAATGTTACAGCCAAAGTAATAAATATGAATATTATACATAATAACTAGCCATTATGTATAAGGGCTACTCAATTTAGATAAAGTGATAAATGTCGCAGAATTAATCACATTAACTAGCCATTATATATATAGCAAAAAATACAATATTAAGGCAAAAGTCAGAAACAGTTGGTTAGGTTAGGTTAGTATAGTGACCAAAGGACGCACGAGCCGAGCGAGCGAAGCGAGCGTGCCGCGGCAGCGGCCGGCGAGTGCTAGAATATAGTAATATTATATTATTCTAGTTTTACATAAAAAAAATGTTTATTGCACTCGCCGGCCGACTCGTGCGTCCTTTGGTCACTATACTAACCTAACCTAACCAACTGTTTCTGACTTTTGCCTTAATATTGTATTTTTGCCAGTACTATAACATATATAATGGCTAGTTAATGTGATTAATTCTGCGACATTTATCACTTTATCTAAATTGAGTAGCCCTTATACATAATAGCTAGTTATTATGTACAATATTCATATTTATTACTTTGGCTGTAACAGTAATATGAAGTCCACGAAATTCTCGGCTTCCCTTTTATAAAAATCTACCCTTCGCCACTGGAGGCCAAGTATCTCTCCGTCACTGGAGGAGGCCCGTCCCTGCTGTGGGACATTAATAGGATTTTATGATGATTATGGCCTAGCACCACCTTTCTAATAAATCAATTGTATTATTTTCAGAGGAACTAGTAATCTGGGAGCCACCAGAATTCAGGAACAAATCGTTCATGGCTCATTTGAACGAGATGCCGTGGGCTGAATCATTATTGACGGAACAAATAGAGAAAACTTTGTATAAAGGAATGCATATGACGTTCTGTAAGAAGAGAGATGACACGTGGGGAGTGGTGTGTACCATTTTTTTTATACTTAAGTTAAAGAAAATATGTGAATGAATGAACAAAATACAATTTAAAATAATGGTACAAAAACACAATTTTAATTTCGTCGACCTCTGTGGCGCAGTCGGTATATTACATGGCTGCTACGCAGAGGTCTCGGGTTCGATTCCCGCTCAATGCAAATCTACGTGCATGAACATAATTGTTTGCATTGGTCTGAGTGTTTTCTATGTATAATTATGTGTGTATTTACAAAAAAAAAGGGAATTTATGTATGTTTATCCGTTGTCTAGTACCCATAGTACAAGCTTTGCTTAGTTTGGGACTAGGTGGCGATGTGTGAATGTGTGAGGATTATTTATTTATTTATTATTATTTAGACAACTAGGTATCATCATTACCTAGGTGGCAAAGACTTTACAAATATTTGTTCAACCAACATGTCAATTCTCGTACCTTAAAATCGTTAAAAATTCGGTTAAGTCAACTTTTAGTTGTCAAATTGTCTTGTTTTTGCTATTGCAATTGTAATCTTTTGTGGTCGTGTTAAAGTTTTATTTAGAGTGTGACAATTTGACAACTAAAAGTTAACTTAACCGAATTTTTAACGTTTTTAAGGAACGAGATTTGACATGCTTATTTAGGACTAAGTCAATCATTTGTCACCAACAATTTGTCCAATGTTGGATTCCAAAAGAGAGAATTGTCACCTTTACTAAAATGTTTGTCTAATTTAAAAAAAACTCAATACTTCTAGTAAAGTTTCAATCGACAAAAACATTTAAAAAGTTTAGTACCAAATATTTATCATGACAAATATTATTTATTTTTATTTATTTTGTCAGTATTAATATCCGTTGTTCTGTTACCCATAACACAAGCAGGTTAAGCCTAGCTCACTTTGGGAACAGATGGCGTTGTGTAGAGATGTCCGTGAATATTTACTTATCATGACAATAAAATGTTGGTAGTAAGATTGATATTTTCGATGCATCTGTCTCTACTTTAAAATCATTTTTATTGCAGAACTCTGATTTACTGTAATTATTACTTAGGTACTATGTAGGTATTACTGCTAATAACATAATATATTTACTCGTAAGTTAATTTTATTGCATGCTGTGTTCACATCTAGAAGGTCATACACTAGAACTTTTTTTAATAATTATAATTTTGTATGCCATATTTATGTGTTATGGTCAGTTTTGTGAACCTATTAATTAATTTTCTTTTTACATTTTCAGCCAATACAAATACAAAGCTACCCTAACTACACCGAGTTGACAAGCAATGAGGCTGGAGAGAAATCTTGCCACCACAAGAGTATAAGATTACCATCAGTTACTAAAACTTCATTGGCAACATCCAATAAGTATAGTTGGACAACATTGGTTCTGTTATGTATAAACCTTGTTATTGCGCGGTAATACATTATAATTTTTTAAGCTGGTCACAGACATGTGGGATACGAAATGAGTTAGTTTTTTTTCCCCTGTTTGATCAGGATACTGAATCTTAAATATTTAGGCATAACCTAAAACCCTATAGTACCTACCTACCCTAGTAGCTAATGCAGGAAAGGTACAGCATGCGCAATCTTAGTTGGCCGGATTGGAGTTGGTGGAAATGACTACGCAGGTGTCCTATTTGTAACTAAATGTCGAGGAGCGTAGACAATGAGTGCTGTTTTCTTAGTTGCTGTACATGCGCAAACGTCTGTGAAAGCTAACTTCAAGCCAGCCTAGTATGATTGCGCGAACTGTAATTTGGCCTACTTAAATAATAATACGCTGAGTATATAGATTGATAAAAAAAAAATGTGCGTAATTTCCTTTAGTCGAACAACTATGTCATCAATAGGATGACACCGCATTTTTTTACTCCTTCACAGTATTTAAGCATAAAGTCGGTGAAATAAAACGGTGAGATTTCTTAGATATAGGTAGTTTTTGGACACATAAAAGATCGTATGATGTAAAACATCGCGTTTTTTTTTAATATACTGTCCTATTATGTCTGTGACCATTTTTGTATGCAAAACAAACCAATGAATAAAGTTGTATTTTGTTTTTCTTTTTAAATCATGTACGTACGAAATATTCGAATGGACAAATTAAATTAATATTCGTATAAATTATGTATCATAATTTGCGAATATTCCCCCTTACTCATAAACGCCTCTTAAATTTTAGTCAATTGATTATCTTAAATTCTTACTTTTTTGTTTGGTATAAGGTTGGTTTTAGTAATAAAAACCTCGCTAAACAGTGATTAAATTTAAGAGACGTTTATGAGTAAGGGGCCTTATGTACAGTTATTTTTATAACGTTTTTAGTGTTAAACCAAAATTGTTTAACGAATGCAATCTAAATAATTAATATTGTACTTATGAGTATTGTATATTTAGGATTTTTATACAATTATGTTGATATGCATTTTCGTCGCTTTTGGAGGACAGAAATAAGTAATTATTTAAGTATAAAACGTAACAGTTGACAATATTCTTTGAGTAAATAATAAGTTTAATAGTTTTCAATATCAAAAACAAAAATTTAATTTTACCCAGCATGTCAATTCTCGTTCTTTAAAATCGTTAAAAAATCGGTTAAGTTAACTTTTAGTTGTCAAATTGTCACACAATAGGTAAGACAATTTGACAACTAAAAGTTAACTTAACCGAGTTTTTAACGATATTAAGGAACGAGAATTGACAATTGCAGTTTACATTGATATTTATGAAAGCAATAATCGTAGTTATTTAATAAGAATAGAATAGAAACAAGAATAAGACTGTAAAGTGGCGAAAATGCAGATCAGCATACAATTTACCTTGTGTTGTGGTATTTTTCTTTTACATTTTTTTGTTTAATTTATCAGTGTTAGTATAACGATATTATATGCCAGTCATCGGTAATTAATTAGCCGCTCTAGTGGAAAAATACTTAAAAAAAAGGTTAAAATATGACAAAACACGTCTTTCGTTTCGACTGTTAATTCAAACTATGTTATTAAACCATTAGTCAACGGTAATTTTTGTAATTGCATGTCAATTTTTGTTACTTAAAATCGTTAAAAATTCGGTTAAGTTAACTTTAGTTGTCAAATTTTCTTACCTATTAGTATGACAACCAACTAAAGTTAACTTAACCGAATTTTTTATGATTTTAAGAAAAGAGAATTGACATGCTGTATAAAAAAGAAATTATTTAAATATTAACTTACTACAAATATAGACATACAATCTGTTGTTATTTACGAGTACTACAAAACAGCTACAAAATTTTGCTCTAAACTCCATTTAAAATCTCGTTTTAAATAGGATTTTAGTTGAGATGTATTTTGAGTACAGACTCTGTTTCTTTGATTCCAGCTTTATTTATCATTATGTTACGTAATGTTATTAAAATAAGGTTCAATATAAAATACAACGTTCCAATGCAGTCTTTAGTATTAACTTTTATGTAATTAGTTTAATGAATAATTTTGTAAAATAATAATGTGACTTATTTGAATGTTTTTTTTTTTAATATTTGTATTTCTGTAATATACCGTGTGTATTAATAAGATAATATTTGTGTACCCTCTGTACTCTTGTCATGTTTTAAACCGATATTTTCTTCTGAACTAATTTGTGGTGGCAATACTAATTTTGTGCGTCATAATTCTATTTATTTCTGTATAATATGAGTTCAGATTGAGAAATACTCTTAGCCTTTTATTAAACTGAAGCGCAAAATAACATGATATGTTTACTAAAACATAATATATGTTTATGAATCATATTATAATTAGTAAATAACATAATATGCTTATAAATCATATTATGATTCTTAAATTTATAATGATTCTGTGCTTAGAAACTTTAAAACAGTCTAAGAAATGCATTCTTTCACTGATATGTGTTTCATGCCTTATGTTGGTGATTAAATGAAGTAAGTCAATTTAAACAAAACTGTAATTAAAACATCTCATTAACAATATATACATAATTTTGCAAGGTCGATAAAATACTAAGATGAAAATGCACATTACTAAACCAGTTTTTCTTTAATCAGTCTTTATCATAAAAGTTAAAGAACCTATTTCGTTTTACATTCTTATTTTAATAAATTATCTAGAAAAAAACAATTTTTAGTTTTGGAAATATGTAAACCCATTTTTTTTAATAAATGTAGATTATAAAACTTCATATTTTATTACAGAATCATGTTGATTAAACTGGTTTAAAGATATTTATGACCAAAAAACTCCAATATGGTTAGTGTAAAATATGTACTCAAAAAGTCTTACTTTTTTAAGTATTCCCTGTAAAGGATTGATTTAAATGTTATTAATTCTGTTTATGAAAATAGTTGGTGATAGAACAGTCATTGTCATGTTTTCCAAGAAATATACTTCATTTAAGGCTGTGTCTACAATCTAAAAAAACCTTTATTTATAAAATTGACATAATCAATGTAGATGGACTGTAAAAAAAAATACATTCATACTTATTATGTATTCTAATTTGTGACTTTATATACTATCGTATTGTATAATCTGTATATTGCTTTTGCAAATTAGTATATATTTAGGCTGTGCTTATAAAGGGTTGAATGCCAATACCTACATAATAATATTAACTATCATTGAGTAATTGCTAACCTAAGGGTCTATTTACGAAATTTATAAGGAAGTGTGTTATACTTCTAAGATCAAAACAATATGTTTGACAATTCCACGAGCGTACTCCCTTCTTAAAGGTCGGCAACGCATCTGTGATTCCTCTGGTGTCCATGGGCGGGGGTGATCACTTACCATCAGGTGACCTGCTGGCTCGTTTGTCGCATAAGTATAAAAAAAAATCGGTTAGGACTTCTGAACTAAATAACAAAATCTCATTCTATCAATAAAATGAGAATTAGAAAAGAAAAGTAGTCAATTTATACTTTCTTGCGACATTAATCTTTAATTACTTATATTGCTAAAGTGCTCCTATTGTTCATGTCTTACTAGGAGAAAATGGTTTCCAATAATTAGGAGCCTGTTATTATTTATCTGTGGATTTTGACTGTTGTTTAGGCCTTATGTTAAAGGCCAATAAGTCTTAAAAATACCTCAGTTGTGACGTATTGTTATATTAAGTGAGATTAGGCTTCAATATGAATAACAAAAATATTTTAATTATAATATTTTTGTACAATTTTTACTATTTTATAAATTTTTGGAATAATGATTGGAAAGTCAGGAGTCAAAATAATTGATTGCATTTTTACTATTATTTTTATTATTTATATACACGTAATGTGGTTTTAGTTGTAAGATTACGCTTAGTAATTAAGTTTTATTTATTTAAAAAGTCAATAAAATGTTTTATTAAAATAAATAAATACATTTGTTTTATTTTCTAACTTACAAAATACAAAATTGTAAATATTAAATGTAAATAGGAATTAACGTGGCATGGAATATACATCATCCTTCCCAAAATAAATGGTCATACAAAAAGATAGACTTAAATCCAGTTTAGTCCACATTTAGTGCAACTTGTGTCAAAACGTCAAGTAAAAAGCCTGTCAATTTCCGCGTTAAGCCCTATTTGCCTTTAATATTTATACCCATGCAACGCGATACTATAAAAGTTATAATTTTACAATTCGTTGAGGAAGAGTATAACTTGTATTATATTTATGTGTGAAATATGTAGCGTGATGGTACGAATTGTTCCAATTGTAATTGTAATTAAAATTCGAATTTGTTGTTGATGGATCTTCGCCAAATCTGTTAGCAATTACTGCTGCATTTGAATTTGAAAATGAAGAGCTTGTACTTGTTAATTTACTATTTACATTAACACCAGGAGCTATATTTGTATTTGTTGAAATAGTATTTGAATTTGTAAATGCTGCATTCGCACTTGACACTACAGGTTTTGTGCTATTAAGAGCAGCGTTGACAAGGCTTTGTAAATTTACGTTTGTTAATGTAAGATTTTCGTTTGTCAAAGCATTGTTCGGGTATTTTACATTGGGATCTGTATTGGGACTTACTAGTCCATTATTGTTACTTGGTCTATTATTGTGACTTGAAAAACCTGTGCTAGGGCCAGAAATGACTACACTAGGGCCAGAAGCAGCTACACTAGGGCCTGAAGCAGCTACACTAGGGCCAGAAGTAGCTACACTGGGAGCTTGGTTATCACTAGGATATGCTAGGTTATGTACTCTTTGATTAACAGGGAGTCCTTGATTATTGGTGGGATAAACCTGAAAACCCTGGGTACTACTTGAGAAACCCTGGTTAACAGTTGAGAAGCCTTGGTTGTTATTGGGGATTCCTTGATTATTATTGGGTCTAAATTGGTTATTATTGGGGATACCCTGATTATTATTTTGGAACCCTTGGTTATTATTGGAGAAACCGTGGCTGTTATTAGGTATAAATTGGTTATTATTCGGGAATCCTTGGTTATTATTGGGTATACCCTGATTGTTGTTGGAAAAACCTTGGCTATTATTGGGTATAAATTGGTTATTATTGGGGAATCCTTGGTTATTATTTGGAAAACCCTGATTATTATTGGAGAAACCTTGGTTATTATTTGAGAAACCCTGATTGTTATTTGAAAATCCTTGGTTATTGCCTGACAAGCCTGAACTGATTGGATAAATTTGGTTGTTTGGTACACCATTTACTGGTATAGGCTGATCATAGACTATTCCTTGGTTATTGGAAAAACCTTGGTTTCCTATAGGGTCAACAAATACATTTGGTTTCTGAGGGAAGGTTTGAGGTTTCTTCCTGTGTTCTTCGAGGGCTTGCCAATTGATGAACCAAAATGGTTGCTTGTCGAGAGGTAGTTTGCTTAACCTGTCGATCAAATCTCTGTCACCGTTTGCTTCTATCGGCAATCTTTCTGTAGTACCTTCACCAAATCTGTAATAAAGAAAAGTACAATTTTAGAAAACATGTTTTTGGGAATTAAAAATACTTCGGTAATTACATTGATAATAAAATCAGACACCTGAAATAAAATATGTATCCTAACTGAGACGGAGTTGTGACATCGCTACATCAGTCTACTCGTGACCATGGTTGGTGTAACCTGGCCGAAACGTCGAGCGGCTCAAGGTAAATACTTTAAGTGTTTACAAAAAATCTATACGCGTTAATACCCGATAGTACCTATTATTATAATAATAAAATAAAACGCGAAAGTTTTAAAGTTAATAATGTATCCTAACTGTTATTGTGACCATATTGGTCCCTAAAAATTAGGGATGACTGTGTCCTTAGTTTAAAAGTAAGTACGACTATAATATGGGAATTATCCTAACCACTTTCTTACAATTGTGACTCCTTTAAACTAGAATCAACAGCATGAAACACATTACCCATCACCAAGCAAGATTTTTGATACGCAGGGTGGGAAGATCCCTCACACGGTGGACCGACGACCTAGTAAGGACGGCTGGAAGCCGATGGATGAGGGAGGCACAGGACCGCACAAGGTGGCCATATTTGGAGGAGGCCTATGTCCAGCAGTGGACGTAAATTGGCTGAGATGAATGAATGAAGATATTTGATGATTCCCGTGGAAAAACTTTTTGGCAAGAACCCGCAAAGAATTAAGAAGTAAATGTTTAAGATTGAAGAAGTCGGAGTGTTTTGCTCCTGGCATTGTCTCCGTTAATACTTAGATTCCACAGGCCATAGATAAGATCTGTGAACTTTTTCTTTGTCGATTTTAACATCCATAGCAGAAGAGTCGGTGGTGAGTGGCAATTTGCCACATTGAAGTGGCAACATCTATTTTCCGTCTCCGTAACCACATTGTAAATTTAATACACGTAGGTAAGCTATACAAGTAATAAAATAATTAAACCTACTTTAACTTCAAAAAGAGTCGCATTACAATGACCTTTGCCTGCGGAAAGTATTGAAAGAAGTGGTTTTCCTTGATTAATCAGAATCAATTTAATATTGCAATGACTAAGCTTAGATCTTTCTATGACGTATCATACCCTAGTTACGAGTCACGGCTAAACCTAAGCCGTCGGCCTTGTTGGAGCGTCTCGTTTTATGTCTGCGAATGGGCGGGAAAAACTATAAACAAGAAGTAAGCAAACGTTGTCATGTTAGCGCGAATGGCTTTTTCGTCAGGCGATCGCGAACATTTTTTTTTTTATTTTTTTTTCCTGTAGTAAACAAACAATACAGGGAGTTTTATAACTGAAATAATAAATAATAATAATGCCTATGTATATGTAGTGTAAATTAAAATAACATATACCTAGAATGTAAAAAAGGTGGGAAAAAAATTTACATAAGTTCAGAGGAACGCAAGACTCCCAGGAATATTCACTTAAATATTGAATTTACGTCAATAAATATTCTTTTTTGAATAAATAAACTTCTACTTTACTGAAATAAAACGGTAAAGTTTAAGGTCCAAAAATCTTTTTTGTTCTTCTTCCTGGATAAGAGTCACCAAGAAACCTTTGACCAGCTGACCTAAAATCTCCGACTACCCTTAAATTGGCATCATTTTATTTAAAATCAAATAGGTACGCTTGTAGTTTTTTGAAAACGTGTTTTGTTTTTTAAGTGTGTTTAATCAAACAAGAATTCATTATCTTGTTTGTTTAAATACAAACTACTTTTAAAAACATGATATTTAACAGAATCAAAATACCCATACATCTCGTCCATCAAAATCATAAAAGTGAACCAATCAAGAATGAAAGGTATGATATTGAACTATTAATGGGAAACCCAAAACCTAAACCTAGTAACCTTGTACTATTCTTTTTGGAAAGCTTTGTGTGATCGGGTAAGTTTCTCTTCATCATAGGAAGAGTTCCGGTCCCTGTAATAGGACACTTATAAGGTAAGTAAGTGGTTCTTCTAACAGGGTCTAGTTCACAATATCGACAGTCACTACATCGATGGTCGCTGTATTGCAAACGTTCCATCGACGGGCTAATGTATCGACAGTAGCCTAAATCGACGGTACGCTACATCAACAGTACCCCAAATCGATGATACGCTACATCGACAGTAGGTACACTAAATTGACAGCACACCAAATCGAGAGTACGCTGCATCGACTACCCTTACCCAAGTCAAGAATTAAACAAAAACACAAGAGGGTGAAAAACCACCCAAATTTTATTATTATTTTATATTTTTATTTACATTTATCATTATAAAATATAGTTTGTGTCATGAATAATTTTAATTAATAGCTTTGGGTTGATTTCAATCTTGATTTACAAAAATGGATTTTGTGATCTAAAATAGGTTCTAATAATAATTGAAAGAGCGTGACAACTAGCAAATGTTGAGGATAAAGTCCACTACAGCTCACTAGTATTTCCATTTATTATTAAAAACATTCAAGTTTATTGGAATACCTATATTTAATCTTGATAAAATTGTCAATTATGTGGAGGGGAAGACACTGGTGCCTACACCTCAGTATAATTGTATACTTTCGTAGGTACCAGGGAATTCTCTAATAACTTGTACTATTCTTATGTCAATAAAGATTATTGTTATTGTTATTATTGTTCTCTTTATTTACATTTATCACATTAAATTACATTTTTAAATATTGATATAAAACATAAAAACAATTAAAAATATAAAAAAAAGGTAGGTAGGTAGGTATTATTGTTATTGTTATTTCACAGAATCTATTGGACTTGCCATATTTCAATTTATCGTTAATTTTAAGTCCATTTAATATGTGCAATGATATTATGAAGCTACTGCATGTATAGAAATTGTTCAAAATACTGTTTCATTGTACAGTCACGAGCAATAATATAATAGTATACATTCTCAAAATTTCTAAATTATCTGCACGTTCATCTAGACATTAGAATACCAAAATTTGTTTGTAATTTAGAAGAGGTTCCGTACAGTTTTGAACTAATCTTCGAATAAGTATTCAATTTTGGATTTGGCAGAACTTTAGATAATTGTTTTACAAAATGTGAAAATGTGGTCATAAATATTGTTGCTCGTGACTGTACCTACCTATACAAAAAGATAAAGTTGGCACTTGCAGTAAATGTCAGTCGTAAGGTTGTTAGATTGTAAAGTTATACTGAGGCCAGATAATAAACCGTCACAAAATTCAAGCTATACTAAACTTTGTACCTCTGCATATAAAGTTCGAATTCTAAGTTATCAAACCTAGTCCTTATTCGTGTGGTGACGGAGTAAGAATACAATATGTCACCACCCCATCTCATCCCATGGGTGTCGTAAAAACCGAGGGACTATCCGTGAATGTTATCTGTACGAAATAAAAAGAAGGAAAACTTGAAATTAAACCCTATACCAACCCGTCTGGCCAGCGTGGTATTAGTAGGCAAAGTATCCCTCCTTCACGGTAGAAGGCCCGTCCCTGCAGTGGGACATTATTGGGCTGTTATGGTGATGAAACCTAGTCCCAGAGCGAAAGATGAACGCTAGAAATATTACTGCAATGAGCTTTTCCTCAGTCTTCGTCTTTGACAACATTTACGACACCTTTGAGATCTGATGGTGATCAGATACTCAGTGTTTTACTCAAACTCAAACCTATAAACATTTAATTTTTTTTATTTTTTCATTTACTCCGTCACCACACAGGTAATGTTTTGTAAATGAAATGACATTATTATTGTTAAATTAACCAGATAAAACACTTTTTTTGTATGCCCAAGCATTCCAAACTTTCAAGCTACACATCGGTTCTATTGTGTTATCCAAAAAGTTTTAGGCTGACCCCACATTTGGCGTAGGCGTTCCTTGAGCGTCGAGGCGGCGCTCACGCGACTTCGACGCAGCGCTCACGCAGCGTTCGCTTCGCGTTCTTACTACTTTGACCACTATCCACGCTCGCTCATACCCCAAGGAATGCCGACGCCAAATGTGGGGGAGGCCATAATAAGCCTCTTTTAAAAAAACCAAGTTTTATAAGAAGTCAGACAACATACTTATCTATAAGACCATCAGGCGTCGTGGTCCTGTTCGGTGTGTCAGGGTATCCTATAGGTCTGCTTCCAGCGAAGAAAGGTCGTTGACATGCCACCATCGATGACGTCAGCAACAGGAACGATGACAATGACCTCTGTGAATTTATAAATTACAATTTTTTTAAGTATTTATTTTGTATTTTTGATAATCATCTTGTCGAATTTGATGCACCGCTTCGTCTCTACTAGCGCTTAGATAGCGATGGTAGAGTTTACTAAACTTTAATCCCCTTACTCAAAAACGCCTCTTAAATTTTAGTCAATTGATTAGCTTAAATTCTTACGGTTTTTGTTTGGCATTAGGTTGGTTTTGCTAATAAAAATCTGGCCAAACAGTGATTAAATTTAAGAGGCTTTTATGAGTAAGGGGGTAAATGTATATAGACTTACGTTAAGTAGTAGGTATTTTACGTTCTTATGTTATACATATATGTTATAGGCAATGTGTATAATCCGGCATTGTATAGAATACCTAGTCATTCTATACTATGCCTAAAACGATCAGGCAATGTGTATAATACGATTCATTTCATACATTGCCTAGGTATTGTATTAAATGCCTGAAGCGCATCAGGCAATGTGTATAATGGACAACCACGTTAAGAATAAGTGCTTTTAATATACCTACTTATTTACGGGTCCATATTGGCTTACATAAAATTCGAAGTCATATTTTTGGTCTTACTAACGCTTTGTGTTCATAATAATCAATCTTCATATTTTTTTTATTCATAATTTTTTTCTTCATAACATTCAATGATCATATTGCTTTATTTAATAATGGCATTGTTTAGAATAGCTTTGAATTTTTGTTGTAAAGAATTTGAAT
Organism: Schrankia costaestrigalis; assembly: GCA_905475405.1. Lineage (NCBI taxonomy): Eukaryota > Metazoa > Arthropoda > Insecta > Lepidoptera > Erebidae > Schrankia > Schrankia costaestrigalis. Next base: position 6,020,279 of record FR997843.1, on the reverse strand, counting down.
CTGGCACTTCGGCGGCCGCTGCCGCGGCACGCTCGCTTCGCTCGCTCACCTCGTGCATTGGTGGTCACAGTTCTAACCTAACCTAACCTACAGAAGTTGTAATCTTGGTGTTTTTTTGTCCTACGAACAAAAATAAAAGCATCTCGTTTCTGGTAGCAACTAAATATAATCTAACTAAATCATAGAGAAGAAAAGCAGATTACATACATTACCTATACTTCAACCGGTATTCTATACAATGCCTAGGTATTCAATACATTCCCCAGGCAATGTGTAAAATAGTTTCAACATTGAATTTCATTTCATACATTGCCTGAACGACCCCGGTATTCTATACATTGCCTAGGTATTGTATAGAATACCTCCATTATACACATTGCCTATAACATATATACTAAATTGAACAAAGAAACTGAATTGTATAAATGTCTTCAGTATTACTGTTATCCATGTTTATAAATGTATTGGTAAGTACAAATTGATTTTTTTATTGAGGAGTAAGTTTGGTTTGGTGGAAAGCTTGTTTTCAATGTCTTAGATGTTTTTTTTCTGTCGTATTCTACCTATTATAATATCCTTGTTGATGTAGTAGTCATTTGTTTTGAGTGCATTGCCCCACGGCGAGACTTTTTTTTGACACCTCCGAACACAATAAGCGATGTATTGGTCAACCTGATAAATCTATCGAAACCTCTCAATTCTCGATTTCCAGTTGCTTGACTTCTGGTCTTTTTACATATCTCAACAAGTAAATAATCCCGTCTTTTATAAATTTGGCTAAATTGTTAAGTACCCTTTACTGGCTCTTTGCCAATTTGACTTTAATAATTTTCGTCAACACAAAAGATAAATAAAACAAATAATTTTTAAGAGGAAAGATCCGAAACAATATTTCTAATTAATAATTAAGAATTTTATAATTTATATTTTAATATACTTAATAATTTCGAGTTGTGCTTAATTAATCAAAAAAGAAATTTATTAATTTCCTTAAATAAATTAGAAAGTCCTCTGTCAAAAAGTTTTAACGAGGACGACGACGCGGTAACCGTTGATCGTCATTTGTTATGGCGTTTGTAACACGACTTTTGAAAATCCCTTTTTAACCTAATTTAAATAATTATTACGTTTTGTAAAAAAAAAATCTAAGGCTATATTCTGTAGTGTCTACTCCATAGGTACAGATTTTTAACTGTATCAGTGGTCTAAGTTCAAAATAAGATAAGATAAAGATAAAAGAAGTTTATTTAAAAGAATACCTACACATGATACATTTTAAATAATCCCACTAAACTGCAGCGCGGTTTGTATTAAATGGGACCAAGATAACGGTTTTATTGCAAACATTAACCCCCTTACTCTTAAATTTAATCACTGTTTAGCGAGATTTTTCTTAGTAAAACCAACCTTATACTAAACAAAGAATTTAAACATATCAATTGACTAAAAATTAAGAGGCGTTTATGAGTTAGGGGGTAAATGCATCGAACCAATTGGTTGCCGTTAATTTTATTAACCTTTAGTTTTTTTAGAGTAGGTAGTCTTGCAAAGAATTATTAAGCTAGCACCTAAATGACAGTGATTTAGGACTAACAGTTTTTTGTAGTGATGTAGGCGTGTCTATCAATACAAAAATTTGTTTGAAACAACAACATAACAAGACTTCCTTAAACTGGTATGCATACAATGTGTAATCTTTTAATTAAAGTAATTATACAGTCAACAAAAAACAATCAAAATTCAAAGATGTTATAATCAAAACGTGTATATTATGTTTAATAGCTTTCAACTTTGATATTTTACTAACTTTACATTTAATAATGTTTCAATGAATAAAACTATATCTTATATCCGTATAAGATTAAAATCAAAAGATTTGATCACACACATTGAATATTTCTCTCAAAACATTTTGGGTTTTTTTGTACATAAAACATGTATTTTGCATTCCTTGAATGCTACCGTTAATGGCACTTAAGTAGGATGTTTTTGATGAGTCACTTTGAAACAAAGAGTCTTAACAATCAAATAATTAAACACTACAATTATTATTAACTACTTAATTACGTACTTACCAACATTTTAATGTATATAAACAACAAATTTAATCTAGTAATACGTCCACAACTTACGAGGATACTAAACAGACTGGTTTTGCCATATGCTAATAAAAAAAAAACAAAATCGAAGAGGAAAACTTAGTTCCATACGATCTTGAGTTCATGCGTCACATGTATACACCGGTTTAATATTTATAACCGAAGTAAATTAATTGGCAGTCTTGCTTAGATGTAAGACAAGTCGTTGCCCGCCGCTTTTACCGTGCTGATAAATGAGATCAGTCCTTTTTGGTATATATGTCACAGCCAAAGTAATAAATATGAATATTATACATAATAACTAGCCGTTATGTATAATGGCTACTCAATTTAGATAAAGTGATAAATGTCGCAGAATTAATCACATTAACTAGCCATTATATATGGCAAATATACAATATGAAGGCAAAAGTCAGAAACAGTTGGTTAGGTTAGGTTAGTATAGTGACCAAAGGACAAGAAACATTTTTTTTATGTAAAACTAGAATAATATGGTATAACTATATTCTAGCCATTTCGGTTGCAAAGTAAGGTACCTGACCGAGTAAGGTACCTACGGAAGAGATAATGGAAACAAAATTCCCATCTCCCCTTTTGTAATGAACGCTGCTGGTTCACAAGAACTACGAAGATATAGCGGAGAATTCGGTTACCCTGTCCTTAAGATATGTACCTACGCAGCGAGCTCATGCATACGTGATCTGGTTAAGAACCGTTATTACAAGAGTGTGTAACAGTTTAATGTTCATGTTTACAATGCAGCGGCTATACTGTCCAGCGTTGCCCTCCTTCGACGCTGCATTTCTCTCTCTCTCTTTAAAACATACTAGTGAATTGTTACCATGTAATTTGGGTTTATTACTACAAATAACAACAACAACATTTTCAATTTGTTACTCTAGTTTAACGTAGGTATGTGCATTGTGCATGAGTTATAATTTTGTAGGTAAATTACCTGAATCATCTACTCCAAAACAAGCGCAAGTAACGATTATAATATTTTAGCCATTTCATTTACATTAATAATACGTTGAAATTTTATACTTTACAAATATGAAAACACTAGCTGACTCGTGCCCACTTCGTTGGACGGCGAAAAAAAACGCTTGCCTTTTTTAAACATATTTCATTACGGCTCTACTCCTATTAGTCATAGCGTGATAATATATAGCCTATGACACTCCATGATATATTTTTGGACTATTCAGCACAGAAAGAATCTTTAAAATTGGTTCAGTAGATCCAGAGATACAACGTCACAAACACCCAATAAACTTAAATTTGCTAAAATTCGGGATATTTTTATACGCCAGTCTCATGTTGCAAAAAGATAACATCATGGAGAGGAAACCCCGCATACGTGTACAGAATGATCGTAACAGATAGAAAGTTCAAGGCTTGTTTTCTTAAAAGCCTTATTTTCTAATATCATTGATTTGCTCGTTTTATCCACCTACTGCTTGGAGGTGGATTACTACGGGTCCAACGGAAGTATCGACTTAAATACTCTTTTTCTGAAGAAACATCTTGTCACCAGAATACCAGCGTATGAAACATGAAACAATTCCATAAATATTGTCACTGTAAAAAGCACAGTGACAGTTTTAGTAGCCGGATGAGCGGAAGTTACTTTTTCAAATGTTTAATTTTGTTAGTTTTTTCTTTTATTCCTTACTCATTGTTCTTTTTTCTATCTGTTTTTGTTAGAAGGAAGAAACACAGAAAGTTTATTCCCCGATCAACAGAGTGAATTAAGTTTGACTTAAAACTTTGACTCATCTATTTAATGACTTATTTGTTGTATTACAAACCTTACGTATTAGACTTTAGGTTGTACCAAATAATTTAGTATTTCAATTTGTCTTGTGACTTGTGAGTGATTGAGGAAGGAAAATTTGCGATCCTGACAGTTTTGCCACTGTCTTACTTAGGTAAAAGTATTATCATCATAACAGCCCATCAATGTCCCACTGCAGGGAAGGGCCTCCTCCCGTGACGGAGGGATATTTGGCCTACTAATACCACGCTTGCCAGACAGATTGGTACAGGGGTTAATTTCAAATTAAAAAAAAAAGTAAGTGTAGGTATAATGAGCCCATCTAATAACATGTTAGCGGTCATACTGTGAGCTATATTCTTCTCTCAACTTAGCCATTTTTTTGTACAACTATATATCTTTTGACATTTGCGTCAGAGAAATCATTTTTTACTGAAGATCTCATTAGTCTCATTTCTTTATGTTTGATATAGAAAGCTAGCATCTTAGAGTAATCCAATATCTATTTGACGTTATCTTACAAATCTTAATAATCGTTATTATGTCAGCCAAAGACAGCGAGGGGTCACCCCATCTCTGTGTTTTCCCATCCGCGTCACCATGTTTATATATACATATAATCATAATTATGCTTTAAAATAAAAATAGATACCACAGAGGAATTTGGGCTCAAACCAAAGTCAAAAATATATTTTCAAAATGAATACAACTCTCGTTTTATATTTTTTGACGTTATTTATGGCCGAATACTTACTCAAAATTCTCATACAAATGTTCAGTTCAAGCGCCGCCACACCCCAACAGACGCTTGAGCATTCGGCCATTATACTACTTAATCTAAGTTTAGTACATTTCGAAGTTTAGAAAAATTTTACCACTCTCTATAAAATAGTAGTCAACTAGTTTTACAGAGTCCGTAAAGCCCAAACGGCCATAACCTACGGTAACTGGTTACTATCGGCCGTAAGTTTGTTTGCTACTTCAAAGCTTTTTACTCGTAAGATGGCGGCCTCTGTGGCGCTGGCGTAGTGGTTATACAACATGACTGCTACGCAGAATTCTCGGGTTCGATTCCCGCTCAATGCAAATATTTGTGTGCATGAATATGATTATTTGCATTGGTCTGAGTATTTCTATGTATGTGTAAATTATATTGTATGTATTTACAAAAAAAAAAGTATTTAGGTAAGTATTAATATCAGTTGTTCTGTTACCCATAACACAAGCAGGTTAAGCCTAGCTTACTTTGGGAACAGATGGCGCTGTGTAGAGATGTCCGTGAATATTTATACTTATTGTAGGTACCTCAATAATACAACGTAAGTAATGCACTTCAGCTTTCCTTATATTATTCTGGAAATAATACTAATTAGTGAGGTCCACAGGGTATATTGGTGCGTCATTTCTTTTGTTGACGTAGACATCGATCATCGACCTTTGAATCATGACTTGTCATTGATGAAGGTAAATAGAATCAAAAATGAAGGAAAACTGGCCCTGTATATCTTTCGGTACCTAGACAAGTACATTTCGGGTTTTGTGTAATTTTTTCCTTTTATTACAAATCATCATAGCAGCCCATCAATGTACCACTGCAGGGTCGGGCCTCCTCCCGTGACGGAGGGATATTTGGGCTACTAATACCACGCTGGACAGACGGATTGGTACAGGGTTTAATTTCAAGTTTTCCTTCTTTTTATTTCGATAAGGTGATAGTCCCTTAGTCGGTGTTTACGACACCCATAGGATGAGATAGGGGATGATTGATTATTACTAATAAATGATTTGATTTGATTAGGCCTACTCATTAACATACCTTAATGTTCGATATAAGAAGGGTGGCGACAACACTGACTATCTCTACATTGACTTTTTGATTTCATAAACCTTACTAGCTTTTAACCCCCTAACTCATAAATTCCTCTTAAATTCAACCACTGCCTGCTTAGCGAGATTTTTATTAGTAAAACCAACCTTATACCGAACAAAAACGTAATCATTACATTACAGCCCATTAATGTCCCACTACAGGGAGGGGCCTCCCCCCATGGCGGAGGGATACTTGGCCTACTAATACCACGCTGGCCAGACGGATTGGTATAGGGTTTAATTTCAAGTTTTCCTTCTTTTTATTTCGTTAAGATAATATTCACGGATAGTCCCTTAGTCGGTTTTTACGACACCCATGGGATGAGATGGGGTGGTGACATATTGTATTCTTACTCCGTCACCACACGGAGGAAAAAAAACGTAATAATTTAAGCTAATTCATTGACTAATATTTAAGAGGCGTTTATGAGTAAGGGGGTTAATGTGTTATTAAATAAGGCTTTTTCTGTGGGACGTATTTAAAACTTACCATTACCGCTACATTTGAATGATCGATGTTAGAGTTATTTAGAAAATTTATAAATTACTTGACTTCATCACTAGGTCTTAAAGTATGTTGCAGGGAGTTAATATACAAACATGATAAAAATATAAAAATAGTATAAATTAATGTATTTGTTGGAAAACTACAGTTTTTCAGGTCTGATGTTAAACCCCCTTACTCATAAACGCCTCTTAAATTTAGTCACTGCTTAGCGAGATTTTTATTAGCAAAACCTTATGCCAAAAAAAGCCGTAAGAATTTAAGCTAATCAATGTACTAAAATTTAAGAGGCGTTTATGAGTAAGGGGGAAACTGTCTGACGGTTGCAGGAAGAGGCGGGATGGCAGTCTCTTCACACGGCAAATAAATGACCCGGTCAAATCAACTGGAAATTGATAGATAACTCACACAAATCGAGGCCGATCAACAGCAAATGCCGTGCTTGACCTTGTCAACCATGTAGTTAGCAAATTAGACAGCAAAAATAAATGTTTAACAATCTTCCTTGACCTCACTAAAGCATTTGACACTGTCTCTGTCCCTCGGCTTGTACAAAAGCTGGAGGACTTCGGTATCAGGGGAACCCCTTTGGCATTAATGACAGACTACCTCAAAAATAGAACCCAGGTTACAAAAATTGGGGAACATATAAGCGAAACATTAACGGTCGAATATGGTGTTCCACAGGGCAGTATTCTGGGCCCTACCCTGTTTTTGTGCTACATAAACGACCTATGTAGTCTTAAACTTAAAAACTGTCGTATAGCAGCTTATGCCGACGATACCGCTCTTACCTTCTTTGCTGAGTCTTGGAAGGACCTTTTTGAACTCTCCCAAAGTGGATTTAACACCATTTGTCATTGGCTAGCATATAACTCTCTCACACTTAATGAGAATAAAACAAAATACATAGTCTTTACAATTCGCAATAAAAAGGAAATAATGAACCTTAGCAACACTATACAAGCTCATAAATGTAACTTTCCACCAGCTTTAAATTGCAAATGTCCCAAAATAGATACTGCACAATGTTTTAAATATTTGGGTGTTGAAATCGATGCAAATTTAACTTTTAACTGTCACTTACAATCAGTATCAAACAAAATTCGTAAACTTAGTTACATTTTTAAACAGCTCCGTTCTGTAGCGGATAAACAAATCATGACAATGGTTTATGAGGCCTTAGTACAGTCCGTTCTTCTCTACTGCATTACCACATGGGGTGGTGCCTGTAAAACTAAAATGATAACCCTAGAAAGAGCACAAAGGTTGATCCTCAAGGTGAGCTTTGGCAAACCACGTCACTTTCCTACATTAACACTCTACAAAGAAGCTGAAGTACTAACTGTGCGTCAGCTATATATAATGCTTACGGTACTGCTCAAGCATACAGATATACCAGATGACAGAAAGAAACTCATAGCTCACACTAGGAGGAAATACGCTTTATGCGAACACACTGCTGTCAACGGTAGTCCCTTTCTTCTCCGAATATCGATCGTCCGAAAATCATAATCCCAAACAAGTTTACTATAATCATCACTTGCCATAATGTTCGCGTATACGAAATCGTATATTACCTAATCGTCTTTACCTATAATACTTGTGTGTTATAAAATGGGGTACTATAATCATTACATATCCTATTTTTTCTTGCTATAAAGTCACATGTCACAAAATAAAATATTAGGGCAAAAGTCAGAAACAGTTGGTTAGGTTAGGTTAGTATGGTGACCACAACGCGCCAGAAACATTTTTTTTATGTAAAACTAGAATTTAGTATTTATGTTTTTTGAATATTATAGATTGTGATGGTTATAGCAAAAAAAATTAGGTCATGTTATGTTTAGAGATTTAGGTTTTCGGACAAGTTATATTATAAGACATGAATTTAGGGCTAGCTACCATTCGGACACATGATGATTCGGACACAAAATGTTATGACACCTTAGATTATGGATAAAAAAATTATGAGACAAAATAGAGAACCGCTGTCAACACCACCTTTGCGCAAAGATTCTTTTCTTTCCGTGGAAGTATATTATATAAAAAAGTAAATAAACAACTTTTAATATCTAACGACCATAACAACGTATGTAAAAAAAAGGTCAAGACCTAGTTACTTAATTTGGACTATGTTAAAACAGAAGAAATACTTAACATAAACCTGTGACAAATTATTGAAATGTATATACCAATACCATTAAATGCTTCATCCTACCTATATATGATTAGACACAAACATAATCACTTTCAGAAATACACACATACTCACACACACACACACATAAATATACTGTGCAAACGTGTTGACAACCTCTGTAATTATAATAATATTAGATGTTGGGGGGCCTGGAGTTCTATAATACAGGCTTCGGCTTAGTTTAGACTCCAGATCTCCTACAAATTACAAATGTATAAATGTAAAATGTCAACAAATAGATTGTAAGAACTACTATGTAATTTGTGGAGATAAATAAATAAAAAAATAAATAAATAAATAAATCAACGAGAAATTGATAGATCACAGAGCTGCATCACAAGAACATAATTTTAATAATCAATAGCAACAAAACATTTGACGAACGAAAAACCCGTTCGCAAATAAACAAGGAAAAGATTACGGTCATCCGTATTTATAAAGTTGAACTCAATTTTGATTTAGACTATGCTATAGCTATCACGATAGAACAAAGATTTGCGATGTCAAGAGATATTTGCTATTGTCATCATAACATCCCATTAATGTCCCACTGCAGCGACGGTCCTCTTCCCGTGACGGAGGAATACTTGTCCTATTTTCCAGTTTTTCACGGATGTCCCTTTGTCGGTTTTTACGACACATGGGATGAGATGGGGTGGTGACATAATTATTGTATTCTTACTCCGTCACCACACGGATAGCGATTGGGTATACTTGGCTAGCGTAGTTGACTTTTCTACTTACTTATATAAATATACATCTTTTTCCAGTGAGGGGTAGGCATAGACTCTGAGCGCCAAGTCTGCTGTTACGCTTTTCTGCCTCTGGGAAACTTTTGGCGTAGTGAGTTTAATAACTATTCTAATTTATGTGTACTTAAAATAGTTTATACTTGTAATTTTGTGCAATTTAATATTTAATTAATAGAACTAAAGTTGCAGTAAGTTATATAAATATTTGATTGTTAGCTAAGCTTTTTTGATAAGTTTTTATCAATACTAACGACCTTCTTATAATAAGGTATAGAAATTAATTACTGGTACTCTTTATTTGTAATATAATTATATTAAAAATGGTATATGATTATTTATTAAATTAATAATATTCTATACTACGGAGGAAAATCGAGATCTAGATTCTTTCTTGCGTGTTCTATACAGACGGATTAACATAGTTATAATCATTCTTGTCAGTGTGGTGACGGAGTAAGAATAAAATATGTCACCACCCCATCTCATCCCATGGGTGTCGTAAAAACCGACTAAGGGACTAACCGTAAATATAATCTTTACGAAGTAAAATGAAGGAAAACTTGAAATTAAACCCTATACCAATCCGTCTGGCCAGCGTGGTATTAGTAGGCCAAGTATCCCTCCATCACGGGAGGAGGCTAATCCCTGAAGTGGAACATTAATAAGCTGTCATGATGATGATGATGAATCATTCTGAAATCCCTTTTGTCACAATTAAAAGTTTTTGTAGCGAAAAATTAAAGAATAGGTAGATTGATTGTATTCTATTGTGGCAAATAAAAACTTTCTTTCTTTATTTTTTACGAATCCTTCTCATTTTTGCATTTTAATATTTTAGAATACTTACAACCAGGTTGATTAGGTATCGGTTTTCATTTGCAATCAATCAACTAGCCTCTTGCAGTCCACTGCTGGACATAGGCCTCTCCCATCACGCGCCACAGAATACCTCTATATATACCATAGGTCCTGCGCCTTCCCCATCCAGTCCGACCCAGCAACCTTTTTGAGGTCGTCGGTCCACCTAGCTGGGGCTCTCCACTTTTTCGTAGTCCACGAAAGCCATGCACAGCGGCTGATTGTGTGTTGTTCATTTGCAGCATCAAGTTTACTTTGATGCTGTGTAGAAACGGTCTGCGTTTTAAAACGATTATAAATATTTATAAACTTACGAGAAAACGCCAAACTCAAGATTATGCTAAAAATTTACACTAGATGGCTAGAAATATAAATAAGGTAAAAGGTAATAAACCAGAACAATGTTTAAATAAATAAATTTTAAAAACGAATACAGGTTGTATAATTGTTATTACTTTGAAGAATTAGGTATAATAAATTATTATTTTCGTTTTTTTTTTAACATCAAAGATCTTAGTTCCAGTGCCATTATAAAGGCATGCCCGAAAGTCCATAAAAATCGTCAAAGTCCGAACTATCACTTAAATAAATACCATTCTTACATAGTATCGCTGACAGCTTCCTATTAATGGAGGCAAAAAAAAACGCCACAGCGCGTTCAAATGCAGTGCAGAAGCGTGTGAGGTAAACGGCCATGGGTTCTTCAATCCCCAATATCGCTACCGGAAGCCTGAAGTATTCTGAAAGGTTCTCAGGCTTGGCTGGGGTGATAAGGTTTGTATGATAATGACCCATCCACATAGCTAAGTGCGGAAGCAGTCCAGGTAGGCTTAATAATATTAAGTAGGCTTAGTAATAAGTAAAGATTTTTTTTGATATTTTATTTATATATTTATTTTAAAGGTTTATTAATTATGAATAACTAATTTGAGTATTTTTGATTTCCTAACTGTAGTTTATTTTCAATAAATATTTTAAGTTTTACTTGTGATGACGTCATGTGTACGGCTGAATTAGTTAAGCAATGAAGGCTGAGACAAATTTGTGTTAAGCCGGACGCATGACGTCATGGACACGGACGCATGGTCAAATGAAATACAAAGTAATTCATGTATATTGGAAAAATTAACACAATCTTGCGGTTTTTTTGTTCTAAAAACATGATTTTATTACTTACCGATCTCAAATCTCTAAATGGTTTTGGAATTGACATAGGTAAACTTTTTTTTACATACCGAATTATGCACATTTTATCCGCCTCAGCTACCAAGATCTTTGAAATGGCAGGGAGATACACTTATTTTTTTTTTATTTATTATCATTTTTACAAAATTAAAATAACATTACATGGTAACGATAGTGTATAGAAACCTCAAAGGTTTAAATTTACACAATTCGATGATATTAAGTATTTGCATATAAATTCTAATAATACCTTTAAGTTTTGAGTAAGCTTAATAAAACACAAGTTCAATATAGGTCATTTACCCACCCTTGTTCACTGGTTGACTGCTCATTTCCGCCTAATTTGCATAAAAACTCATTAAACTGCTGTATTTAATGTTATTAATACTCGTTAAATATGTTACACAAAAAAATTACTCTTTATGATGTTCACAAGATGCATGTTACGATAATAAATAAGTACCTAGTATGTGAAAAAACAAAGGCTGTTTTTTTAGGTTCGAATAAAAATAATATTAATTTGCCACAATCAAACAATCAACTAGTATATTGCAGTTCACTGCTAGACATAGGTCTCTCTAGTTCAATCTGACCCAGAGACCTTTTTAAGGTCAATTTGCCACGGTTAACTCAATTTGCAGAAAACAGAATTTATTGTGCCAGAATCTATTTGACACTACCATTACCTTAGGAAGAAATTATTTCTTCCTTCCTTTCCTATTATAAGAAAGGAAATTTTAAAATACCATTGTGAATGGGACTTATTCCACCCATCATTTCATAGCTGATTAACTGTGAGCTTCTTTCATATTCTTCTCAACCCCGTTTAAAAATCTGGAGGTAGCTTGTGTACCTTACGACTTTCATACCTACACCTCTTTGTCCCCCGTTGTGTAGGACTGTTCTTGGTACAAACTCTCCAATCCCAAGGTTGTGTAGGATTCTCAATAGCCATAGCGACCTGGTAGACGTGCACTTTGATAGCATCAGATATTTTATTAGACCATTTACTCAAGACAAACAAACTGTTATGCAAAACTTAGACTTCGTCTAAGTCACCTGCAGTAATTTGGAATTATAACAATTATGTAATAATTAATTAATAATAATATAATAATACGATATTTATAATGTAATGATAATTAATCTATATTTTTTTATGTTTTTGTTTTATATAATTTTAATTTAAGTATTATTTTTTTCTGTTTCATTTATAATCAATAATGTCAATAATTAAAATATTGTTTACCGGGAATTCGTGCATGCGGGGTTAGCCAGTAAGTGGTTGTTACACAAGTAAATATATGATATGTAAATGAATAATACATATGTAACTGTGGAAACAATCGTTGGTTGACCTAATAAAAATATTGTAAATAAATAAGTGGTACTATGTATTCCAAATAATTATTCACGGACATCTCTACACAGCGCCATCTGTTCCCAAAGTAAGCTAGGCTTAACCTGCTTGTGTTATGGGTAACAGAACAACGGATATTAATAATTATATACTTTTCTTTTGTAAATACATACATACATAGAAACACTCAGACCAATGCATACAATCATGTTTATGCACACAAAGATTTGCACTGAGCGGGAATCGAACCGAAGACCTCTGTGTAGCAGCCATGTAATAAAACCTTTACGCCACGGAGGTCGTCCTGAAATGAAAAAAGCCTGAAATGAAGAAATGGTTTGCTTTGATTTGACTTCACCATATCAAGTGGTAGCGTACAGAGCGCTTTTAGTAAGTCAATAACCGAAGGTAAAAGTCTAACTTAAACTTCGAGTTAAATTTCTCGTAAAGTAGTCACTTTAAAGTTGCACTTGTACTTAAGTAGTTAATATTAAGTATCCTACTAAAGTGTAAGCAATAACTCTAAATAATAGGTAAGTAATAGCTAAACGTTATTGGTACTAACATTCACTTTTTTATGAGCCTTCTAGTCGTTGTCTACTGTTCCCCTGAATGTCGGTTATCGAAAACAAACACAACCTTTGCTCTAAAAAAGAAATATACTACACTATTTCTTTAAAAGTTCTCCGTGTGGTGACGAAGTAAGAATACAATATGTTACCACCCCAACTCATACCATGGGTGTCGTAAAAAACCGATTAAATGACTATCCGTGAATATTATCTTTACGAAATAAAAAAAAGAACTTGAAATTTAACCCTATACGAATCCGCCTGGCCAGTGTGGTATTAGTAGAACAAGTGTCCCTTCGTCACAGGAGGAGGCCCGTCCCTGCTGTGAGACATTAATGGGCTGTTATGATGAATAGTCTATGAGTTACACAACTGTAGGTACGTATGTAGCTACCGATCACAAAGTAGCGGGTTAATTCCCACCCTAGACATTATTGGGACATCCATAAATTATTATTTTGAGATTCAATGTCATTGTATTAAATTAAATATTGTAAAAAAAAGGTTATTTTACAATATTAATTCACTTAAACCATTAACATAATTTTTATAATGACCTCTTAGTACTTAATGGCTTAATGGGTTTGTATGCAACTTGACAGCTAATCTTCTAACGCCTTCATAATAATTTATAGCAATGTATTTAAGTTTGAATTGCTATTTGCATGACCGACATTATAAAATGACTTCATTATATTTGCGCATACCGCAACATTTATTGCCATATTTATGTTAAAATAAGTGAACTACGAGGAATTGAAAGGAAAATTAAAATACTTATCTATTTAAAAAAAACCGATGCCAAAAAAAGGGCTGCGTTAATTCTTTATGTCAGAAAAGACATCTACATCATTCCTCAGACTACAATTCTGCGACATCTTTTAGGACGTATTTCCTTCTAATCCTACCAAAAGGGAAAAATGCGTACTTTAACATATTTATGGAATAACTTTTTTCTTTCTACTTTTTTATTTATTCTACCTTATCACCTGAATGCATGAATAATATAATACCTTAAAACATTCAACCCGCCATTGTAACTACCAACGATTTTAATTTGTGCAAAAAGTGTACATAAATATTATGTGTGTAAATAATAATAGCTCAGCTTTAGTCTGCGCTTTTATCTTTAAAATTGAATGCAAAAGGTAATAAAATTAGGTCGGAACTGTATAAAATACATAGGCAATATTTAGAACGGTCCGGTCGTTTCCAAATAACTTATGGAGTGCAGAAATATTTGCCAAACCGTTGTTCCACTCTTTATCGTACCAGTTGACGTTTGAACGTTCGTAAGTTTTGTGAATAATGGGTTCTAAACACGAAAACGATTGTTTAGAAAACGGGTTACTTTAACTCCCTGGTATACAATTTATTTATCCGATACATTTTTTGTTCGCTTGAGTTTGAATTAAAGTCTGTGTTTAGGTTGTTTGGATTTCACTTTAGATTGAATAGCTTGAATTGTGTTATTGTTTCAGTGAATTTATTTCTTTGCTTTCTTTTTAACTAATACCTACTTGTTCCTAGGTTTTTCAAAGAAAACCAAAATGAAATGTAACGTGGCGTTGCGTTAGTCACCTTTGGAATCTAAAAACTAACCATGTTGACTCCACATCTTTGGCGATGAGCTGCAAAGGAACCCCCAATTAAATTTTCGACTGCTTTCCTTACCACAGTGACGCATCTTTGGCTACTATTGCTAAGACGGCTGCTGCATGCATATGACATATTATGCTCTTTGAAATGTTTTCAGTGCCTTTCTTACCTGCGTCTCTTTTCATAATCCTATGTCGGTCACTTTGACTCTCCTGCGGATCTTCTCATTTCTGATTCCATCATGCAGGGAAACTCCCAACATAGGTCTCTCCATTGCTCTCTGAGTGGGCATTTAAGCCTTCTGAGAAAACCCATAGTTAGCGACTACGTTTCTGATCCGTAAGTCAATACATTCTTTTATATTCCAATATTGGAATAATACTTTTGTTACAAAGAAAGTCAGAGGTTTATTGTAAGGTCAAATGAAAATGTAACAGATGGCCTTGGCAGACCGCATTGAACCATTACCGTGTACCCAGAAATAACTATGGCAAATTATGCGTAAACGAAATTAATATACATTTAGATTTTAATCTTATAAGGTTCAGTTTTGTTTGATAATTACACGTTATATTTTTCTTTGTAATTTAGGCACTTTTTGTTTCAAGCTTAACAATTACTTCCTCGGTGGCACGCGTGCATGAGGTCGCAAATTCGAATCCTACGCTGAACTGTCTGGATGTTCTTTGTGCTGTGCGGGAATGTTTGTAAGGCACTGCAATACAGGGTATGCACATGCACCCCTAGTGCGGAAAAATAAACTTATCTAGATCACTTACCTACTTGTATATATTATTTTATTTATGCCTTGAGGACGTTGATGGGTTGCTGTAATATACTACTATCTTGTCTCTACCGTGTCGGTATCTAATGTATAAAGTTTGTCAAAATGTATTTCATTACAAGTATTTACAAGTAAGATTGCTTTTTGAGGTTGACATCCAATACATTTACAAAATACCTAAAACCACAGATATCTGCCTGAAACCTTCACGATAACTCAGAGGTAACATAGTAAATATTGGCACCTAAATAGGACCCTTTAACATCTACAGTATCAAGTAAACAATATTAATATATTTCGAAGAAATTTATTTGCACGAATATTTCTTTGGAAGGTAAATATTTCATTTGGTACTGAAGAAATATTGATTTACTTAAAATACATTTTTTCAATAGACTATACAAAAATAACCATGACTTTTACAACTGTTTTTGCCTTCATTACTTAAGTAAAATTACAATTGAATACAAAATTATTAAACTGTATATAATCCTAGTTGTGATAATGGAATTTGCTTTTGATTCATCGGCTTCTGGAGTCGTTTTGCAACATTTCGTCCCAATTTCGACAACTTTTGGGTAAAACTCCGTCCAAAACTCAAAGGCTTTGTAATTAACAGTCGTAGGATTACTCATTGTAAAATTCTGCCTATCAATTATCAAATAACCGGGCTTTTCGATTTCAAAGGGCTGCCAATCAATAATAACGCCAGAATTTGTTGGATGTGAATGCCAAGCAAAGTTTGACCACATTCTCATTATTATTTCGGCAACGCTTTTATCTCGTTCATCCCACTTACCTAAATCTTCTGGAAGAGCTAAATATGGCATGCCAAACGTGAATATTAAGTCAAAGTTATGAGGGACGCCTATCCAGTCAGGTAGACCCTCATTTGCTTCGTCTGAGAATGGTTTTAGATCGAATCTATAAAGATAAACGGGGACATGTGCACTTATGTGTTTAGCTAATTGATACGTGCTAGCTCCATGTACTTTATCAGTATAAAAATCTACGAAAAGTTTTCTCAAAATTGTTTCGTTAGTAGTTGGAGGTATGGGTTTGTAGAAAAATTCCACTGAATCTTGTATATGATGTTGATTTGTGAAGCATGATCCATTATCTACAGTGATATCTGCTAGAACGATTTCTTCTCTCATAGAGTCAAATTCTCTTTGACTTATACCAGAGTCACCATTTACATCTTTTTCTAATAACAGACCATCCTCCATATTTGTATAACCGGCTAGAAGAGGTACCGGAGAAAATATATCATCTTTGAATAACTTGCTTGGTAATTCAGGTAAAAATGGAGTAGTTATATTGCTGAAACCTCCATCAACGATTGGTTTCCATTCTCCTAATGGTCCAGCTATATCTAGCAAAAGTTCTTCAGATACCCTTCTTAGACAGTCCAGTAATTTATAAGTTGGTTTTCGAAAGCAGCCGAATGCGACAGCTACTTTATCAACTGTTGAGACTTCTTTTCTCGCAATATTTACTGTATCAGGTGCTAGTCCATTTCCACTCATCGCGATAGCTTTTGCAAATAATCCGGCGGAGTAAGATGATATTAAATGTAGAGTAACGCTTACTGCTCCTGCATCATGTCCAAAAAGACTGACATTATCTGGGTCACCACCAAAACTTTCAATGTTATTCTTTACCCAATTAAGAGCTGCTGATTGGTCAAGTAAACCATAGTTTCCAGTTGCTTCGTTGTCCAATGTTGAGAAGAAGCCAAAAATGCCGAGACGGTATGCGACGGATACAAAAATGACCTGAAAATTTAAATTTAAAATTTAAAAAAGATGTAATGGTGCCTTTGAGAAAACAGTCAGAATATAAAAGAATGTAGTAAGAAGTACCACGCTAGCCAGACGAATTGGTTATAGGGTTTAATTTCAAGTTTTCCTTCTTTTTATTTCGATGTATTCTATTAGTCGGTTTTTACGACACCCATGGGAAGAGATGGGGTGGTGACACATTGAGAGTATTAAGTATCACATTAAAAAACAATATTTTATAATGCTTAACGTTCCCATGGACGTATAAATAATATTCACTATTAAGAAGGTGGTATGTATCAATTCAAGCCAAAAAATTTTGATTACTAATAGATAGACTATCAAATATTTATGAAATAGTTCTGTCGATATTATTCATTACACGTATTATATTTTATGCGTCTTATACTAGGAGCCAAATCAAACTTTTTTAATTTGGTTATAATAAATTTCAATTACATAAGTAAATTGCTTGCCCAAACTTATTCGGCCTTATTACAAAATACGGTCTAAAGTCTATTTTTTTATCTCAGATACTAAAATGACATTTCATGTGTTGCCTGTTTTTTACAACTAATAAATAGTGATGCGGTACAGCCGGTACTTACCGATAAAAATATAGGTTAGTACCGCCGATTACGGTAAATAGAGACTATAGGCTGTTTTTTAATCTCGAATACTAAAATATCATTACTGTTACCTTTTTTTGTGCAATTTATGTATGGTGATGTACCACTACTATCAACAGTTAACGATAAATTTAAATTTTATACAGTTTTTTAGAAGTAATAATATAAAATGTGCAAATTCTAATTTTAAACTCAGGTAAGTAAATGAAACAAAAGAACAATGTTCAAAACGTCCCCAGCTTGTAGCACTTTAAAACCTATCTTAATTATCCGAAAAAAGTTATAGGGCCTTAAAGAAACCGAAATCAGTCACAATTATGTTGCTGTTTATTGTACTTTTTCAAAATGATAGCCAATAAAATACATAATTAACAGTGTAGAATATAAGAAAGATATAAAAGATTATTTATTTATTTATTATTACGCGTCGTATATGCCCAATCCCCCGATTTTTTCTTTTTTGTGGGCACGAGTAAGTAGTTTGTCTCTTGGGACATTTACTACTTTACGCTGGGTGTGGGCGGATAGCCCTCAACCTAAGACATTTAAGTGTCATGCCTCAGGTGCACCTCCTGTGGGGCACGAACCCCGGCCTGGACCGTCACCGACTAACAGGATGTGCGGAAGGCACGCCCTCTAGGAGCGAACACGGCACGTATTCCTGCCTCGGCGGCGAGGACGGAACCACGGACGTGTTGTTGTGACTTCGCGAGCCGTATGAGCTCTACGTTGAGCGATCGCGATTCTATCACCCGGCTCTTCGAGATCATGTCTAGGTCTTCTAATTTTATATATTCTAAAGAGGATGTACCCGGATGCTTCAATCACTAGTGGGTTGGGGTGAGTGGCAGCCGTTTCAAATTAGCGACGGGATTACGGGAACAGAGTTTCATGTATTACTGGATGGTCGGCAACTCGAAGTCATTGTGGAGATCCTCGTTACGCATGAACCACGGTGCTCTCGTCGCTTTGAGTATGAACCTATTCTGAATTGTTTGTAACCTATGGATCCTGCTTTGTGGCCTAAAGTGTGTAAAAACTATCATGTCATGATTGGCCTAATACAAGTCTCATATATCCTAACTTGGAAGGAGTAAGTGCAGTCGTCCCATCACAAACGAGCCCCGCTTGCGAACCATGTTTAGGTGGGGACGGAGTGAGATTTATCATCGAGTATGACTCCAAGGTATTTGGCTTCCCTCGCCCAAGGGATCGGGGAGCCGAACTTATTGACTTTTGGTGTCTCTGAGAGAGAGTTTTGTGGCTCCTTTTCTTGTGAAACATCAACGCTTGGCTCTTTTCGCGGTTGACTGTTATCCTCCATTTCTAGAACCACTCGCTGAGGGCGTAGGACGCAGATTCACGAATGAATAACCAAATAAATCCCTCTAGTAGCAAGTTGTCGGGGACGGGACACAGCTTGCCAATATAAAAGATCACAAGTAACAAGTGATATGTAGAATGTGAATTGAACTATATTTTCACTTATTTTAGACTTTAAACTGTTTGTTCGTGATTAGTTAATTCTTAATAAAAACTTTAACACGACCACCTTCAACGCTGTTTGACGGCAGTATTTTATATTATATGTATATTATAGTATATTATTAATTCATAATTAAACATCAATTCTTTTATAGAAACGAATCACCATCCCTGGACAAGGTTATTCTTGTACTGATATTTATATGGTTTTTATTCTTTATTCGTTAAAACTAGAATAAAATGAAACTATTACTTGAAGACATAATTACTTTAACCAACTCTTTGTTTTTAGATACTGCAAGTTGTAAACAAAGACCCCGAACTTCCATCCTTTTCTAGAAGCACATTATATAAAATATTAAAACAACAACAAACAACAATATTTAAATTGCAGGTAATTTAAATATATGACCAGAAAACGACTAAACTTTGCTAATACATGAGAACTGATATTATGTCAAAGTATCGTCATGATTTAGCTGATGTTTTGTTGTGCGATATTGACCCTAATAGTTTTATGAAATGCAACTAACATTAACTCTAGAGGTGATAAAGGCATTTAGTTCTCGACTATACTAACAACCGTAAATATTTTACAATAATTACAAAACGAATCGAAACACAGGGACAGCACTGTTTTTTAAAAGCTGGCTATATTAGTTTTACGTTTGACATTGTAGTTGTCATTTTAGTGTCCGAGATAAAAAAATAGACTATAACTATAAAACACGGTTTATTACGTCACAAAACCACTGTTTTTGAAATTTGTTATTACTATCAGTTATTATTTATTATTATCAGTTTTAACACTAAACCATGGCGTAATGTCAGGTTTAAAGATAAACCTACTCGACCCCTAGTTTAAACTATAGACCATGGTCTAAATACATACAGTTCTGTCAAAGTTGTTATTTTGAGGTTAGCGTTGCTATTGGTAATGTGTTAATATTATAATATTGTTGACTTGTTTCAAAATGGATATCAACATGTATATTGAAGATATTGAACTTTTAGAAAGACGACGACCCAGTAGTGAGCTTGTTCGTGTTGATCCTTTTATTGAATTATCCAAAGATTTTAGAAAAAAATATAGATTTAGTATTAAGTACTAAAAATATTTTGGAGTTATTGGTAGATAATATCACACGACCCTCGGGGATGTACTTTGTCCCCTGAAATTCAAGGTTTGCGCATTACAAAGCTGGGCCACAACAACACCTACACAAAACAACTAAAAACCTACTTAATCGGTTGAGAAATGAGCAAACTTTAAACTACTTAAAACGTATTTTTGTTTTACCTACAACGATTACCATATCACATACAAACTATTTTCATATTGTTGACATCTTACTCGTATTTCAAATGATGCCCGAATAGGTACCTAATGATGATAATACCTTCTTTATTTTGTTCCGTTCTACGTCTTATATTTAACATTGCCAGTTATGAAAATGCTTATTATTTCAGGGCCCTAGAATAATAAATGGTAATCATTAATAACCAATATTATATATTTATACTAAATATATAAATTATTATCATTTCATTGCTGATATGTAATTAAATTTATTAATTTTTTAGCAATAAGCTTTCCCTCGAGTAGTACGGAACGTTATAATCCAATGATGTAATGAATGATCAAGCAATATTTTGGATAATCTGTGACTGTTTATTTAAGCTAGGGTCTAATTGCTATTCTATGAAAGCCACGGTTTATTTATGTTTTGTAATAAGGTGACATTTAGACTGCAGTTTAAAAATTAAGCCTGTGCTAGCTGAACCTGGTTTAAACTGAGTTTTATTTAGTTTTTTGTAATAAGACGGATTAAGTTAAAATGAAAATTTGGACTAGCTTATTCGATTAAGGGTCTGATATGTAGAAAGCAAGGTCTATTTAAACCAAGGTCATGATTCGTTTAAATCACTAGAACATACCCTGTGTTTGAACACTAGTTGAAAAGGATTGACACTGTTGGGGCTTCCACGCACGAAGTCTCCTCCATGAAACCAGACTAAAACTGGATAGCCTTCTACCTTGAAACCTGAAACAAAAAATAACAATTTAACTCTGTTTTCAGGCAATCTTACGTGACAGCCTTATCTGGGACACAAGCTGTTCTGTGTAGTTGTTTATAATTAACTCGTAGGACGGCTTTGGCTTTGACGACACAATCTTACCATTCTCAGTCTTTATCTGTATGTACTGACTAGCTTTTGCCCGCGGCTTCGCTCGCGTTAAATTCGGGGTAGCACTGTTCCCCTTTCCTGGACACAGAAGAAAAAAAGTAGCCTATGTTACTCTCCATTCCTTCAACTATATCCACTTAAAAAATCACTTCAATTCGTCGCTCTATTTTGCCGCAAAAGAAAGACAAACAGACACACTTTCCCATTTATAATATTAGTATGGATTCATCAAATCAATTCAAACTTGATACACAAAACATCTGAACACTACGAATAAACAGACAAACCCCTCGAATGCCTTCGTCACTTACTATACAATGTCACTCAAGGCTCAATATAAACTAAAAATTCAATCGAATAAATCCATAAGTCTGTTCCACAATCTACCCTTTGTATTATTCGATTTAATGACCAATTAAGTGTTCATCCAAAAACTAATTTAGTTACAAACGAATAACTAATCTTGTCTGTGTGGTTACGGGGTAAGAATACAATATGTCACCACCCCATCTCATCCCATGGGTGTCGTAAAAACCGACTGGGACTATTCGTGAATATAGTTTTAACGAAATGAAAAGAAGGAAAACTTGAAATTAAACCCTATACCAATCCGTCTGGCTAGCGTGGTATTAGTAGGTCAAGTATCCCTCCGTCACAGGAGGAGGCCCGTCCTTGCAGTGGGACAATAATGGGCTGTTATGATGAATGACCAGTTAAGTGTTCATCCAAAAACTAATTTAGTTACAAACGGTGGCTAAATTTAACTTATTGAGGTCAAAAATTAGATTAACGTTAGTTACAATAGGCTTTTTATGACTCTTCGAATGGCACGGCAAACTTGCATTAACGTACCTACTTAGAAGTAATGACTTGCCTACATATTAATTTTCTAGTTCAAATTGTTTTGGGAAAATATATGTTATTACAGTGCGAATAAGGGTAAGTTAGGATAAATGGGAGGTCAGTTAATGTTTATTTAAGGACGTTTGTTAAAGTTAATAAGGGTCATTTTCAGTAAACAATTCAAGCCAGACACCCAGATAAACTTAAAAAAAGATTTAATCACGGCGCGTAGAGTTGATGAAATATACTTATGCCCGATTTACACATCGACAAGTACAGTGGCGAGTTAAGTAGTATTTTAAAATTAAGTTGATTTAAATAGATCTCCATCCTATATTTTGGCAAGTTAAGTACGAATTAGCCCCCTCTCTCGCGTCTCGCCAACTTAACTTGCCAAAAAATAGGATGGAGATCTATTTAAATCAACTTAATCAGCAACTTACTACTTAACTCGCTACTGTACTTGTCGATGTGTAAATCGGGCATTACGTATTGTGTGCGGAAGGCGCAGGACCGAGTTCTGTGCCGCGTATTGGGAGTGGCCTATAACCAGCAGTGGACTGCCATAGCCTAGTTGATTGATTGATTATGTGACCACGTCGTGTAGTATTCGTGATCATTTTTTTTTGCTTTGTCTAGACAACTCTGACTATCAAGCCAGTCTTTTGTGAGGTCCATTGTATTTTAATCTTAACTATTATCATAACACACATATTTAAAAAAATATTTGTGTGGCACCCAAAACTAATTTTGCATGAAATTTCAAACAGCAACCTCGTGAACCGCGGCAGTGCAACACTCTGACTCAAGACAAGCTACTAACTATTTGAGATAAGCACTTAGTCGAATATCTTTAAGGATAAATATTTGGACCTATACAAAAGTATTAAGGTTGTCCTGGTTGGTAAGTAAGTATCACTTACTAATTTTAGTTTTACTAAATATTTTTTTCAATCCAAATGCTCTAATTAAACTCTAAAGATAATCAAAAACGTTTCGATCATATAGTTAACCAAGGCTTGACACCAATAATGGCGGCCATTAATGACCAACAGTGCTGCATTGCTATGATTCATTGTCCACCGCTAACACCACAACACGGTTGACAAATAGGTCACTATATTCTTATAGTTAACATTATTAATTACTATAAAAACTACTGATAAACTTAACAACTACGAGAATAATAATATTACATAAATAAGCGTTAGTTTTATTTGCATAATACATTGTGAATAAATTAAAGTAAAAATGGTTTTAATTTTTTTAAAGAAATATAATAAAAATAGTAGGTCGGTAAGTTTCTTCTATATTCTTTTGTAGAAATTCTCTTGAGAAATATGAGACATGAACAGATTTTTTTGGAAATAACAATTACCGAGATACGGGAGGAAAGTTACCTTAAAACAATTTGGTTAAAAGCCAGTGCACATCGTGAAATTGATATTTGATTTGTTTTGTATCCATTTTTGTTTTGCATGTGAGTTTCTTAAATGACTTACGAAACATTCAATTAATGAACATAGGCCATCTACTTAGAGCAATAATATAAAGTCTTCATCCCAGAATTAACTAAATAAATGATTTGTTTTATTTAGAATACAGTGTGTCACCACCACATCTCATCCCATGGGTGTCGTAAAAACCGACTAAGGGACTATCCGTGAATATTATTTTTACGTAATAAAAAGAAGGAAAACTTTAAATTAAACCCTATACCAATCCGTTTGGCCAGCGTGGTATTAGTAGGCCAAGTATCCCTCCGTCACTGGAGGAGGCCCGTCCCTGCAGTGGGACATTAATGGGCTGTTATGATGATTAATTAGTCAACAAAGCTGTAGTAAGTAGTATATTATTGTATGTACTTTCAGTCTCCAATATCAATAAAAATAGATTGATTTAAAATGCTCTTTTTCAGTCTGTCCGCTGCTGCTTAAAATTAATTAAGCATTCTGGGTGCTGGACATAATAAGTGTACTTACTTGCGAAGGAGCAAATGTTATAATTAATAAATTACTGTAAGCCAGTAGACAGCGGGGACGTTGTACGAAATATTTTCTTAAAGTTTGATCAAAATCATAATGGAAGAGAAATAGGAACGATTGTACTGGTATATTCATACTAATATTATAAATGAGAAAGTGTGTCTGTCTGTTTGTCTTTCTTTCACGGGGAAACGGAGTGACGAATTGACGTGGAATTCTGTTTTCTTCTGTGTCCAGGAAAGGGTAACAGTGCTACCCCGAATTTAACGCGAGCGAAGCTGCGGGCAAAAGCTAGTTTTTTTTATAAATCTAAATAGTATTTGAGTCATGTTTTAAAACTTATAATTTATGTGTCGTCTTAATTTAGAAGTCTTATAAAGAAATTCTGAAAAAAGAAATGATAGATTGCTTAATTTTAAAGCCTGCACCGGGAAAAATGGTTTTTTAGTTCTGCCTCAAGCTTCTTACATTTTCAATAGTTAAAACTTCTGTAGATATTTTTAAACTATGCACGGAACCCTGAACTCCACGTGACTAAATCTTACTTTATGAATATGATTATAGCCATATTACACGCTTATTGCATAAAACATGCACAAGTGCAAGTAGGCACATAATTTTATACCATTATTATATTTTTTTTCTGCTCAGAAGCAGTGTGAGGTGGCATGTTAATAATCAATTAAAAAACTTAGAAATAAATGGAGCTGACACGCCATAGTTTTAAATTTATTATTTAGCTTACGCGGTCAAAAGAGTTAGTGTGATCTTAGTTTGTACTATAGATCTAGGTTAGCATAATATATAACATAACTAGCTGACCCGTGACCACTTTGTTGGGCGGCGATAAAAACGCGCCCGTTTTTTTAAACATATTTCATTACTGCTCCACCCCTATTAGTCATAGCGTGATATAGCCTATGACACTCTTCAATAAATGGAGTATTCAACGCGTGCGTTCGCCCAGCAAAAAAGTATCGCTTTACATGAATTGAATGATACAGATAATTAGACCCTTATCCCGTATAAATGTGCCCCTAAATTAAAAATTCGAGCGTCCAGAGGCTTCAGAGTTATTTAAGAAAAACAATTTCTGCTGCACGAACGTTCGCCCAGCAAAATATTATTTAGTTAATGGGTCTAGCTGGATATAAAATATGCAGAAATATAGCTTGTATTCGAGCCTAGATGTGCCGTGAAAATAAAATTCGAGCGTCATAAGGTTTCAGAGATTTTACAATTTTTGCTGGGCGAACGTTCAGGCGATTGCTATATTATCGGAAACGGCTGGACGTGAAGTCGTAATTTTTTGTATTCGGATAGAGCATAATTCGAGCCTCTTTAAGCTGAAATTTACATTAGTATAACTAGCATGGCTCAAGAGTTATTACTTGATTACTAAAAAAATTTTAGGAGGCTCTATCTCTCGAACGAAGTAAGGTGCGGTTTTCAAGTTTGTGTTGACTGGTACCTGTTATTGAATCACATGATCCTGCAAAGTTTCGCCATGAAAATACCTAATATTGTAGAGTTTTTAATGATTTTCCTCTTATTTTGAGGTTATCTTCAATGAAATTAGTTACAGCCCCGAGACACTAGCTTTCTGTAAGCTGGCATGTTATACGTTTCAACAAAAATTAAAGCGCTTTTTGAAGAATACATATGCATAAAATCAGGTGAATATAGCCATTAATTTAGATGTTATGACTAGAAACCACGATCGACATCTTTTGATAAATTAACCGACCAAATTCGAATGGACATTAAAAAGCGGCCGCACGATACTTCAAGCTATCCTTTCACACTTACTCGTATTATAATGACAGTTCGAGTACAGATGCGAACAGAATTGTAGGTCGGCAAATATTATGTATTAAGGACATGAAAACATGGTGTATAAACATGTTTATGTTCAATGAATGAGTTTTTTTATACAGTTAGTAGGGATTAGGGAAATCAGTTTAGGTAGAAAATAAAACAAAATACTTAATATTATATTTTGTAATTTGCCATAAACAGTCTTGGTATATACTTATGTAGTACCTATCTAAGTTGTACTATCTAAGCTTAAAAACTTGTAGGTCTTATATTGTACCTTACATTTTACTGTTTCATAAACATACTTATTATTTGTATTACCTCGATAAAATAAATAAACTGGCATTGTGTTTTAATTAAATTTACTATGTAAATAATCATACTTAGATCAATTTTTAAGAGTCCATACATACATACATAAACTCACGCCTTATCCCGGCCGGGGTAGGCAGAGACGACAGAGAAGAGTCCCTTTCACAAAATACCGACGTTGAAAAAACGGAACCCTTATAGGATCACTTTTTTGTCTGTCTGTCTGTCAAGACCATTTATCTCAGGAACGCGTAGAGGTATCAAGCTGAAATTTACACTAAATACTAAGGTATGTTGTATCTAAGAGCTGTAAAAAAATCAAACATCTTATCCAACGCAATCAAGAGATTTCGCCGTTTTCGTCGCAAATTTTCAACGAGCAAGGGTAAAAACCTACAGGCTACTTCCAGTCTACCTACAAACTTGAAATTTGGCATGAAGCAAGGTCTTATAGTACATGTAAAGGGAATGTTCAGAAAACCATACATTTTTACTACCATCATTTATTATATTTTGATTTTATGTTATAGAATTTTGGCGGGAAAATAAGTCGTGACGTTATAGCTTTTTTGACAAATGAAAAAAAAAAAAAAATTAGTCGCAAGTATAAATAATTGCATGTGGCGTACATCTCTTATGACAAGTTTGTATTTTAGTGCAAATCATCATAACATTCAAATGTTTTGTTTATTTTTCTAGAACAATGCGCTCTGTATTTTCTCTCTACATTTTCTCTTTTATCGCCCACGCAGGACAACGCGTTAGATACCTTTTAACCGTAAGGAGGCTATCTCTACTCGAGGAGGTACAGATTTGTTTTGATCATGCAAAGAGTACAATTTCTTCGTAACAGACTAAGGAACTGGAACAAAGTGGTATATAAAGATGAAACTTTAAATGTTAAACACACCAAGTTAAAGTCTTGGACGGATAATACTGCGTCCAGTAGCACAGTACTTGTTGGAAAAGGCGGTCGATGAATATTATGTGTACTATACCTCATTTATTAATTACCCTTACACGTATCCCAATCTTAATTTTAAAAGTATGTAAATTAAAAATATCATATTATCAATTCTGTACGCATCTGTACTATTGAATTTTCATTATAATACGAGTAAGTGAGAAAGGATAGCTTGAAGTATCGTGCGGCCGCTTTTTAATGTCCATTCGAATTTGGTCGGTTAATTTATCAAAAGATGTCGATCGTGGTTTCTAGTCATAACATCTAAATTAATGGCTATATTCACCTGATTTTATGCATATGTATTCTTCAAAAAGCGCTTTAATTTTTGTTGAAACGTATAACATGCCAGCTTACAGAAAGCTAGTGTCTCGGGGCTGTAACTAATTTCATTGAAGATAACCTCAAAATAAGAGGAAAATCATTAAAAACTCTACAATATTAGGTATTTTCATGGCGAAACTTTGCAGGATCATGTGATTCAATAAAAGGTACCAGTCAACACAAACTTGAAAACCGCACCTTACTTCGTTCGAGAGATAGAGCCTCCTAAAATTTTTTTAGTAATCAAGTAATAACTCTTGAGCCGTGCTAGTTATACTAATGTAAATTTCAGCTTAAAGAGGCTCGAATTATGCTCTATCCGTATACAAAAAATTTTGACTTCACGTCCAGCCGTTTCCGATAATATAGCAATCGCCTGAACGTTCGCCCAGCAAAAACTGTAAAATCTCTGAAACCTTATGACGCTCGAATTTTATTTTCACGGCACATCTAGGCTCGAATACAACCTATATTTCTGCATATTTTATATCCAGCTAGACCCATTAACTAAAAAATATTTTGCTGGGCGAACGTTCGTGCAGCAGAATTTGTTTTTCTTAAATAACTCTGAAGCCTCTGGACGCTCGAATTTTTAATTTAGGGGCACATTTATACGGGATAAGGGTCTAATTATCTTTATCATTCAATTCTTGTAAAGCGATACTTTTTTGCTGGGCGAACGCACGCACAGAAAGAATTTTTAAAATCGGTTTATACACAAACTTTGCCTTTTTATAATATTATAAGTATAGATACGATAGATAGAAACATAAGCCATAGAGTTTATAATTGTATAGCTTATGTTTTGTCAAAGCTTGATTTTTAAAACTACTTATTGAATATTTAATTTTGAAACATGCTTTGGGCACGTGTGGTACGTGATGTTATTATAACTAGCTAGGCTAGCCTATGAAAATGAGTGGTGTCTACAGCGTAATCTGGATTAACGTCTTTAATACTCGTAGTATCTTTAGCAGATCAAGAAATGGCTTCTGAAACAGCGTTTAGTGTGGCATCTAGAATAGAATATGAAGTGGTATCTGGATTGGCGTTCGGAGCGTGTCGTCTGGAGTGGAGTCCGGATTTAGGTCTAGAGCGGCGCCTGGATTGGCGTTTGACAGACGACTGACGAAAAAGAAAAAAAAAAAAATTAAACGAACCTTATATAAAGAAAGAGACCTGGTGTGACCACGAGTCACGGAGAAAAAATAGGAATAAATTAGGTAACCTGTCCTGGCAATACTTTATTATTAAATCTTATTTTTTGAACTTTTATATCCATACAAACTTTAGTTTAAGTTAAATTTTGTTTGAATCTGTTGAACTTATTACACATTTATAATTTTAAGTACTGCAGGTCAATTCTCGAAACATACTATTTTTTTAATTTAATTTTTAATTAATCCAAAGTGGTATTCTTGTCCGGTAAAGAAAAAGTTAAAATTAAGTTAAATGGCAAAAAAGAGTTAAATAACAGAGTTGCCAGTTTACGGTTTACAATTTAAAAGATTGGAAATTTTAATAGATTTTCTAACACTCCATATACAGAAATAAAACATTAATATATGAATCAACTACAGGAAATTATCTTCGGTAAATTAAAATATTATAAGTTCCGTAAACTTCTATTCTAAGAAAACAAAATATGAAAATCAGGGTCTTTGATTGTAATAATGCGATATCCCTAACTTGTTTTTCCCGCTCGTTTCGCTTCCCTCGCGCACGCGCACTGGCGCTCCTAAAATAAACGCAAAGGTTTTGACGTTTCTTAACGACCGACATGAATACTCATTTTAGCGCGAAAATTACAACTGTCACTTTAAAAATGACAGAAAGCCGTTTACAGTACGATTACAAGATTTTAAAAAGATTTTAAATTATAAATACAAGAATACCTATTGTGTCACAATTTGATAACTAAAAGTTAAATTAACTTTATTTTTAACGTTTTTAAGGAACGAGAATTGACATGCAGATTACAAAATAACATGTTAATTTTAAAGTACTTACAATATTTGTAAATGTGATAATAATCTACATTTATATCAAGATGTAAGGACTGAACTGGTTTACAAACACAATTAAAATGTAGAGCCTTATTTACAACGGAACCCTTATCAAGATTTAAAATAATAGCCATTTTAATTTTCAGTAATGTGTTTATTTTTCTATTACCATATTTATTGGAATTTTTACTGTTTCGTACTTTATCATACAATGTTATACAACACAGACTATGTAGGATCAATGACTAATTTATGGAGTTTTGTGACATATGTCAAACTAGCTGATACGCGCGGCTTCACCCGCGTTGTATAATAGTGTAATTCTACACACTAAACTACCTATATTCCTAATTTCATCAAAATCCATTCAGGAGTTTTTGCGTGAAAGAGTAACATACATCCATCCATCAATATTATCCTCACAAACTTTCGCTTTTATAATATTAGTAGGATTATCTTTCTAGGAGGACTTGCAAACCTATACTGCTTTCACATGTGACATATTGTATTCTTACTCCGTGTGGTAACGGAGTAAAAATACAATATGTCACCACCCCATATCATCCCATGGGTGTCGTAAAAACCGACTAAGGGACTATCCGTGAATATTATCTTTACGAAATAAAAAGAAAGAAAACTTGAAATTAAGCCCTATACCAATCCGTCTGGCCAGCGTGGTATTAGTTGGCCAAGTATCCCTCCGTCCCGGGAGGAGGCCCGTCCCTGCAGTGGGATATTAATAGGCTGTTATGATGACTGCTTTCACCATGGTGATGATGGTCGCTCTGAATAGCATGTGCAAATGCAAAGCAACATGCTTCGACCTTTTTAAATGGTATGTCAAGTATTACATTTGTTACCTTGGTCAATCTTCAAACAGAATGAAGCTCGAAGTGAGTAATTATCTTAATTTGAATTATTTATAATGATTCCGTGTGGAGACGGAGTAAGAATACAGTGTGTCACCACCCCATCTCATCCCATGGGTGTCGTAAAAACCGACTAAGGGACTATCCGTGAATATTATCTTTACGTAATAAAAACAAGGAAAATTTGAAATCCGTTTGGCCAGCGTGGTATTAGTAGGCCAAGTATCTCTCCGTCATTGGAGGAGGCCCGTCCCTGTAGTGGGACATTAATGGGCTGTTATGATTATGTTATGATTCTAATGAGAATAGAGAATAGAAAAACGGTATTTACAACGTAATTTGAAATACAATTGCTGAAGAATTTCAATAAAATTGTTATCGTCTGTATTTTCTCTAGAGTTGCTCGTCCCAGGCATTACAAATCTGATTATTACATCTTTCTGCCTATTTTGACGAAATTGTGTAATTTTATTTTTGATTTTTTGATCGGAGCTTTTAATCATTTGCAGTCTAGCCCTCGGGTTCCGAATGACTGATCATGTAAAAATCAACTAATCAAGTGTCAAAGCTTAAAATGACAGTTTTGACACTTGATTGGTGATTTTTACTTGATCAGTCATTCAAACCGGGGGTAAGTAATGTATGTCGGTCGCGTGTTAACTTGTACTCTATGTTCATGCAACAACAATAGTACGTGTAGTGGAAGTTTTGTAATCAAAAGTTTTATTGTTTTAACTTACCTTTACGTTTTAGGGTCGTAGCATACATATCAAAACGTAAAAGGATCGACACAGCCTCGCCTTTTCCTCGGTGTCTAATAGTGGCGCTGGCGTTACGTTTCCGATTAGTTGCGTTAAGGAGTTTTATACAAAAGTTGATACAAGAGTTGATACGGCGACGATCCCTTTCCGATGTCATAATTATGTATGCTGAAAAGTGTCTGTCTATTTACCTATTTAAATCTGGGGAATTGGTTGACATTGCCCTAACAGAACTCTGTACGTGATATTTACAAGCCCAAAGATTTCAAAGGTTGCACACTCACTGCAGGAATGTTACCGTTAAGTATGTAATGTTTACTAACAAAAAGAAGAAGAAGCGGTGTCCTACGTGGGCGACGAAAGTGATGCGACGAACGCGACGTACGCGATCAAATCAACGGCGTACCCTACTTGTGTTCTATGTGACCGTTTGCGACGAGACGCGACGGATCATGTAAAACACTTGTCGCGTGTAGCATCGAGTCGCGAAAACGAAATTGACTATCATTTTAATAACATCATCATCATCATTCCCCTGCCCTTATCCCAATTTTATTTGGGGTCGGCGCAGCATGTCTTCTTCTTCCATACTTTCCTATCAGACGTCATCTCACAAGTAACACTCTTCGCAGCCATATCGTCTTTCACACAATCCATCCATCGTTTCTTTGGTCGTCCTCTTCCCCTATATCCATCCACACACATGTCCAACACCTTCCTCACCACATGACTCTCATTCCTCCGCATAACATGCCCATACCATGACAGCCGGCTGCCGCGTAGTTTTTCTGCTACCGGTGCCACTTTCAAACTTCCTCTTACATACTCATTTCTAACTCTATCCGCTCTCGTAACACCACATATTCCTCTTAACATTCTCATCTCTGCTACATGCAATTGTCTTTCATTCATCCCTTTTGTGGGCCAACTCTCTGATCCATACAAGACGGCAGGTCTAATCATGGTCTTATAGATCTTTCCCTTAAATTTAAGGGGAATGTGGGGGTCACAGATGGTTCCCGTGACCTTCCGCCATTTCATCCATCCTATGTTAATTCGGTGCTTGACCGCCCGATCTACTTCGCCATCGCTTTGGATGCACGAACCGAGATACCGGAAGTCGGAGCAGACTGGAAGGCGCACTCCATCAAGCGCTATGGCTTCAGGACTGGAGAGACCGCCGAAATCGCAGAACATGTATTCTGTCTTGGTTCTGCTGATTTTCAAGCCAACACTCTCCAGTTTCTGTTGCCAACACTCCAATCTGCTCTGGATCTCAGGTCCATCCTCCCCAACCAGAACAATGTCATCGGCAAACAGCATGCACCAGGGTGCCTCTTCCTGTATGTCCGCCGTCAAGGCGTCCATAATCAGTAAGAAGAGGTAAGGACTTAAAGCCGACCCTTGGTGCAAGCCTACCGCCACACTGAACTGGTCGGAGTTGCCAGCAGACGATCGGACGTATGTACTGGCTTGCCTGTACATAGCACGAATTAACTCTACATACTTCCCAGGTAAACCTTTCTCTTTCACGGCCCACCACAACACTTCTCGAGGCACCCTATCATACGCTTTTTCGAGGTCAATGAACACCATGTGCAAGTTCTTGTGGACACGTCTGTACTTCTCGCACAATTGGCGGAGTGCAAAGATGGCGTCCGTTGTCCCTCGACCTGGCATGAACCCAAACTGGTTTTGGGTAATCTCACTCTCTTCTCTCAATCTTTTCTCTATCACCTTTTCCCATACTTTCATAGTATGTGACATGAGCTTAATTCCTCTATAGTTGTTACAATCCTGGACATCCCCTTTATTTTTGAAGATGGGTACAAGCGAGCTAGTACACCATTCTTGTGGGATGTCTTCTTCATGTAACAACTTATTGAAAAACGAAGTCAGCCACATACATCCTTCATACTTTAACACCTTCCATACTTCAACTGGTATTTCATCTGGTCCCAAAGCCTTTCCATCTTTCATACTTTTAACTGCTGTTATAACTTCATCCACGCTAATTTCTCTTACCAATCCCTTATTTACATGTGCCTCTTCGAGTATACCGTTCCAATCATTCTCTTCGTTCATAAGCTTTTCAAAATACACCTTCCATCGCTCTTTTATGTCATCATCTTTACACAATACCTTACCAGACTCATCTTTCATACATTTCATATGTATTACATCTCTCGCTCGCCTTTCTCTCACTTTCGTTATTCGGTAGAGTTCTTTTTGGCCAATAGGGCTATCCAGGTTCTCGTATAACCTCTCCTGCGCCCTAGCCCTGGCAACTGCTACCACCTTCTTTGCCCTCTTCTTGCATTCATTGTAAACTTCCTTTTTGTCATCTTTCAAACTTGCATTCAAAATTTCTACACCCTGCCATTCTTTAAACGCCAACTTTTTCTCTCTTAGGGCGTTTTGTACCTTTTCATTCCACCACCATGTATCCCTATCTATCAGACCTTTACCTTTCGACTCTCCACACACATCTTTTGCGACTTCTCTTATGCACTTTGCCATCTCACTCCAGCATTTATTTACAGATTTTCCTTCCATCTCACTCATTTCCGTCATCTTGTCCACAACTTGACTTCTAAACATACTAGCACATTCTTCCTTCTCTAACATACGCCATCGTGTCTTTGGAGGGGGGCGGTTTTTCCTGTTTTTAGGCGAGACACTTAGTTTGACCTCCAAAACAATCAGTCTGTGTTGGGTAACTAGAGCTTCGCCTGGCAGCACTTTGCAATTTTTGACACAGCATAGACTCCTTCGCTTTATTAGGAAATAGTCTATCTGTGTCGCGTGGTGGCCACTTTTGTATGTTATAAGATGTTCCTCTTTTTTCTTAAACCACGTGTTTGTTATAGCCAGGTCGAAGGCACAGGCAGCTTGTAGCAGTGTCTCGCCGTCTGCGTTTCGGTTACCGAATCCCCAACCACCATGCACTCTCTCATATCCAACACTCTCTCTTCCTACGTGTCCATTAAAATCACCACCTATATAAACTTCCTCACTGTCCTGCACATTCATCATCAAGCAGTGAAAGTCCTCCCAAAATTTCTCTTTTACGCTCTCCTCACAACCTGACTGTGGTGCATATGCACTTATTACATTTAAAGTGACGCCGTCCACAATCAGTTTAACCGCTATCAATCTATCATTCATTCTTTTAACATCAACCACACTTTCTTTCAACCTGTTATCTAAAACTACCCCCACACCATTTCTCTTGCCGTCACTACCACAATAATAGAACTTATATCCTTCCCCTATCTCTCGAGCCCTTTCACCCTTCCATTTTGTCTCTTGCAAACACGCCACGTTTATCCTTCGCCTTTTAAACACATCCGCTAACTCTCTTCCTCTTCCAGTCATCGTTCCCACATTCCAACTCGCACACTTCAACCTTAATTCTTTCACACTTTGGACTCGCCTCTTACGTCGCACCCGCCCGTTTAGATGCGACAACCCTTGTCCATTTCCCACAGTAGCCGGGTGCTGCCCCTGTGCGTCGCCTGTGGGGTACGCCCTAGCCCTATCGCTCACTTTATTTATACTTTTCATGCTGCTAGTGGTTTTGGCTATATTTTTACGACCGGCCGCCTGCCTGACGCCAACCCTCCTTGGGAATGCTGTTGTTGGTGGTTTTCCCCCACCAATAGGTTGACCCGAAGTGCTAGGTGATAGGCACCGGGTCGTGGTATCCCTTAGTCGCCTCTTACGACACCCACGGGATGAGATGGGGTGGTGACATATTGTATTCTTAATCCGTCACCACACGGATAACAATAATCTCATAATTAATGAGCTCGTTTTTAACGTACAAATGCCTTAAGTAGCTATTAGTTCTGAGTAAACTAACCAACCACAGCAGACATATTTACAGTTATTGCGTAAACATTTCACCTTGATTTTTATTATAAAAAAATCAATAACAATATAATAAAGAAAACCAACATTCACGTAAAATAAGTAACGTTTGAATATTAAATCGGAAATTAATATTGAAAAAGTAATTTTGACCGAATATTTATTTTTCTAAGCGCAATCATTTTTCTAAGTGGTGTACAAA
The DNA here is from genome assembly GCA_905475405.1 of Schrankia costaestrigalis. Lineage (NCBI taxonomy): Eukaryota > Metazoa > Arthropoda > Insecta > Lepidoptera > Erebidae > Schrankia > Schrankia costaestrigalis. The sequence continues at coordinate 5,984,671 of FR997843.1, read as the reverse complement.
GGAAATTAATTGAAATCTTTAGGGACCTACGCAAAATTATGCAGAGCAGAGCAATTAATTATAATTTGAAGTCGAAATTAATGACTTTTAATTTTAGAAGGACTTTGGGGTTTTAATTGATATAATGGCGTCGGACTGGTTAGGTGGTTTTAGACCCGATTTTAGATGAAATCTCGAATTTACAGGTGATTAAGTATGCTAACTAGATCCGAGAGAGAAATAATTCTGGCCTCAAAGGCAAGGTCTACATATTTTTAGAGAATCTGTAGCATTTTTTGTAAGTACGTGCTTTAAACAGTTCAATAAGGCGCTGCACTTAAAATGGAAAAGGAATGAACCTTTACTTGTTAGCTTTTCTTTCGCTCTGGTTAGTAATAAGTTCAATGTCTCACGAATGGTATATTCTAGCATTGAGGTCACTTATGGACCCTCAAGAGTTTACTCCAAATACCGTTTCGGACACCAATCCAGACACTGATCCAGAAGACACTTTAACCATTTAACACATCACTCGAAGTGGTACTCCAGATGCCACTTCAGACAACGCTACAGGGGTCCAGTAAGTCCCATAAAAGGGTAATGAGAAAGATAGGGACATGCTTTTCTTCTTTAAGAAGGAAAACCCTTTGCCTATCTACCTGGTCAGCGAGGTATTATTGTGGAAATATTTATTTTCCCTTCATTACTACAGTGCTAATTAAGTGCTACTAAAAAGTCTTCAGGCAAACGGATTAATTAGTAAAGTCTTATTTAAAATTCAAATTAAATTAGATTAATAGCATTGAAATTTGTTTACAGCTCGTAAACAAATAACTCTATTTAAAAATTCAAACTGGAGTTCAAAACTTTAAACAAATCGTTATCCATTTGGACACGTTGAAAGCAATTTATCACATACAACACTGTGACGTTTTCATTTAATTAACGCCTCTATGGCTATAATATATTTATAATTTATTTTGTGAAAGTTTGTAAAGATCTTTATCTAGTTTGTGTGAAATGTGGTTTTAGATTCGGTGGTGAAGTAATTTTGTTTTAATTTTAATTTGCGATGGTTGGCTGTAACGAGATAATGATATCATTAGGGACTGATTAAATTAACAAATTTATATGGGGGTTATAAAGAAAATAAATATTATAATACATACATACATAAACTCACGCCTTATCCCGTCCAGGGTAGGCAGAGACGATATTATAAGTAGGATATTATAATATTATATTATAAATATTATAAGTAGGAGTAAATAAAACTTGGGAACTCGTTTGACCCATAGTCGAAACTGAGACGAGCTAATGCAACCAGCCCAGCACTGGGTGGTGTTATTGCGCAAAACTTAGAAGAATAAATTGTATTTTAACCCTGTAACATTTTTATCCCTACCAGTATAATTTAATAACTGGTAACCGCAAAAAAAATTGAAAATTGTAATTATAAGCTATTTTATTGTATTTTACTTGAGAGAGTAACATCCGTCCATATTATAAACTCCTTCCGTCCATATTATAAACTCCTCTCCGTGTGGTGACGGTAAGAAGACAATATGTCACCACCCCATCTCATCACATGGGTGTCGTAAAAATCGACTAAGGGACTATACGTGAATATTCTTTACGAAATAAAAAGAAGGAAAACTTGAAATTAAACCTTATACCAATCCGTCTGGCCATCGTGGTATTACTAGGCCAAGTATCTCTCCGTCACGGTAGGAGGCCCGTCCATACAATGGGATTTATGGGCTGTTATGATGACACAACCATACATAAACTCACGCCTTATCCCGTCCGAGGTAGGCAGAGACGATATTATAATTAGGAAACTAGATTATATTATAAATATTATAAGTAGGAGTAAATAAAACTTGGGAACTTGTTTGACCCATAGTCGAAACTGAGACGAGCTAATGTAACCAGTCCAGCACTTGGTGGTGTTATTGCGCAAAACTTAGGAAAATAAATTGTATTTTAACCCTGTAATAACCCTACCAGTATAATTTACTAACTGGTAGCCGCAAATTTATCACAAAATAAATGCAAATTGTAATTAAAAGCAATTTTATTGTATTTTACGAGTAACGTCCATCCATATTATAAACTTTCGCATTTTTACAATATTAATATTTCAGACACTTTCACACAACGCCATCTAGTCCCAAACTAAGCAGGGCTTGTACTATCGGTACCTACTAGACAACGGATAAACATACAATACTTTTTTTTTGTAAATACATACATATTATATCCTATTGACGACCTCGGTGGCGCGCCGGTAGAGCCAGCGGCTGCCGTGCATGAGGTTGTGGGTTCGATCCCCACGCAGGACAATAATTTGTGAGATCCACAAATTATTGTACCACCCCAGAATGTCATATTGTCAGGACAATAATTTGTGAGATCCACAAATTATTGTCCTGAGTCTGGGTGTTCTATGTGTCCGTGTGTAATTGATGTTTGTAAAAGTCCCCGCGACACAGGGCATGATCCCTAGTGCGGGAGTTGTCTTTTAAAATATTATACATAGAAAACACCCAGTCTCCATTGTCTTTCCTATTGTAAATAATAACTTGGTACTTACCTATATCTCTCTCTTTACGACAATAATAATAAAAACAATTAATCATCATTTATATAATGACTTAAATTTTTAAAAGGACGTAGTGCGTGAGGAAGTTTGCATGCCTAAAAACCATTTATATAGTCTACCAGTAAACCCGAATGACCGGAGGAGGTGTGATATTTCACACACAATATAAAGAAAGTATGTTCTCCTTATACAACCTAGGGTGTTATGATTTATGTATTTTTAAAAGAATGTGTTTGTCTGGAAAAATAAATGCAAAGACGGATATCACGCTGACCAACCAGATTCAAGGACCTCTGTGGCGTAGTGGTTATATAACATGACTGCTACGCAGAGGTTTCGGGTTCGATTCCCGCTCAAAGCTAATTTTTGTGTGCATAAACATGTTCTTTGCATTGGGCTGGGTTTTTTCTATGTTTAATATGTATGTATTTAAAAAAAGTATTTAAGTATGTTTATCAGTTGCCTAGTACCCATAGTACAAGCTTTGAATAGTTTGGGACTAGATGGCGTTGTATAAATGCATGAGAAATATTTAATATTTATTATTTTAAGTAGCCATGTGATTCTACAACGCCATCGACTTGTCAAATTCTCGATCCCCTAGTGCAAAATTTGCCTTTGTAAAAGAAAAAATAAATATAAACTTTTCTAGTACCCTTACATTGTATTTTAAAAAGCTATTAATATCATTATCGATCACGTTTCTAAGGCGTGCTATTGACTTATCCATGTGCCTTTTCCCACGATATTCGCCTTCGAGTTACAGTTGATAAATATTTAATTAAGTTGAAAAGTCATCAGTCCTGTAACTAAGTTTAGAATTGTGATTTTATAATATTTAAGTATGAACTTTCTAGGAGCTTGTTTAAAATTTTATTTCGTCTTAGCAGTCCAGTGTCCCATTGTAGGGATAAAACTCTCCGTACATAGAAAAAATGGCTTACATAAATATCCAAAGGAAAAATAAAAAAAATGGCTAGACGGGTTAGTATCTAGTTTGGACTATTTTTGACGATCTTTGCAAGAAATGTTGGCTGTTAAGTAGGATTTTTAGCCAAGCACTGCTTTAAATTAGGTGGAACGACCCCAGCTAGGTGGACCGACGACCTCATAAAGATCTCTGGGTCGGACTGGAGGCGGAAGGAGCAGGACCGAGTTATGTGGCGCGTGTTGGGAGAAGCCTATGTCCAGCAATGGACTGCAATAGGCTAGTTGATTGATTGATTGATTGATTGATTGATTGATTGACATTAAATTATAAAACCTTCATTCTTTAGTGGGTATCACAAGAAGTGTTTTGTAAGTCTGTAAAGGCCTTCTTTACATAAACATAGAAATTGTCACATTTGCCAATGTTTTAGTTTGGCAGAAACGTAACGTAAAAGTAACCTAAATTAAAGTTTGATGCAGGATTTAAATGTGCGTGTCATTTCTGGATGCCCAGAACAGCTAGAGCCGTTGGTTTTATGTTACAACTTGTTTTTATACCACTGACTGATAAATCAAACAAGCCTACTGCCAGCCGGATGGCAATCAGATACAGTAGCCTATGGCCCTTTGTAGCGTTAGAGATGTCGCTTGCGCGTTGCCTACCTTGTAAAAACTTATTTATCCTCTTTTAAAAGACTCCATGCTAAAGTATAGGGGTTTCTCCAATGTTACGTAACCATGCATGTTATGTAATTTAAATACTTAAATAACGTTACAACTTGTACTTAGGATTATGGTTGCTAGATAAGGGCTTGCCTAAAATATAAATAAGTATATTTTTTATAATATTATTATTAGAAAATTTCGTGTAAAAATTTGTAAAAACGCAAACTACTATCGCCAAGATAAGAAATAACCCGAACTTTTTAATAAAATTTAGATTGTACGTTAAAAAGTAAACTCTAGTAGTCACGATACTTCAAAATTAAGATATTTAAATACTAAGGTACTCGTGGCACGAATATTTACTTTTTTGCCTTTGCCTTTGCTGTGACGATGTATTCATGATATTATAATTTCTGCCATTGCAGAGCGATGTTTATAGTAATTGACTGCTACAAAAAGGCCTTAGGACCTGTTTCAAATGACTGCTCAATGCAAATCTTCGTATAAGTGTTTACAAGGCTTTACCTTGTAAACACTTATTACAACACGAAGATTTAGTAATTATTTTGTAATAGTTTTATACCTAGTACCGCAAAAATCTGTTTATAAGTAAAAGAGACGAGAAAAACCGAAAAATAAAATATTTTTGTACAAAACTTTAACTATAAGTATACCTAGTACACAGACTTATTTTATAATAAATAATTATATTAATTATTCATTTCTAAATTAGTGCAAAAGCTTATTTTCTCAGTGTAATCCAGAAACAAAAGTCCAGATGAGTCAAATTTGCTACCTTCATTACAATCTTTTATAAAATATACTTTAACTATGACTTTATTAAGAACCTAATCATTTTAATAAATCGAACTAATTTACTTCAAAATGAGTTTTCATAAAAGCTATTATTAGTCAATACGATCTCAGTGACCATATGCATTAATCACGCGTGTTCAGTCCAAGTAAACTAGGCTTAGATGAATGTAGGCCATTAGTACTGAATAGATCAGTTTCTATGTCTATTCTATAGAGGTAAGCAAGCATCTTAGTGCGTGTACACAATAAGCTAATGCATCGCCTACCCATTCAATCTGTAGGTATTTGTTACAATACATACATAAACTCATGCCTTATAAGACCTAGGTAGAGACAACTTAGTGCCAAGTACAAAACTTTTTATTTTTATTTATTTCCTCACACGTTCACACAACGCCACGTAGTCCCAAACTAAGCGGAGCTTGTACTTAAGGGTTAGTACCGTAATTAAGTATGTTTATCTGTTGTCTAGTGACAACGGATAAACATACTTAAATACTTTTTTTTGTAAATACATACATAATATTATACATAGAAAGCACCCAAACCAATGCAAACAATCATGTTCATACACACAAATATTTGCATTATTTTTATAAATTTCTTTAGGTAAATCTCCTATCATTTATTTTCTCTCTATCTTCTTTCAATTCGTAGTCTAATTCACTATTTCGCACTTTATTAAAGTTATAATAAGTTATAATATTATTGTAACTTTATTAAGCATGAATTATTTTTTTTATTTTTCATCTTTAGATAATTTATTGTATATGCCTAATTTTCTTCAGTTTCTTTTCAGTTCTAAGATACAGGTCTTAACCTAGTCTATAGGTTAAGGTTTTTTTACGGTGAATCTCTTAGCTTAGACGATTATTTTGTTCTTTAATTATTGTAATGCTCGTGTATTGATTAATATTTTTGAATTTTTTTTTCATTTTCCAAACTGCAGGCCAAGGATTGGAATCTTGATGTTAAATACCTATTATTAGAAACCTATTTACATTAGGTTTTTAATAAATCCCGATTATAACTAATAATAGAATAATTAATCTTGTGTACACGCCCTAAGAACAGACAATTAATGCTCACTTTATACATTGATACTGCTAATGCACCAATGGTATTTTGATATATCTTGTACTGATTAATAAGTACTCATTCGTATGTTTATTGACATACCCCCTTACTCATAAAAACCTCTTAAATTGCTCTTAAATTAGTCAATTGATTAGCTAAAAATTCTTACAATTTTGTTTGGTATAAGGTTGGTTTTGCTTATAAAAATGTCTCTAAACAGTGATTAAATTTAAGAGACGTTTATGAGTAAGGTGGTAAAGGATTAGCACTAAGCAACGTCGGTGCGTGCGTCGGGACGGGCTTTTGGACTGAACTTAGAACTAGCTGAAGTTCTTACCTGAAGTTAAAAAAGTTATTTGAACCATTAATTGTCTTGAGGCTGTATGGGACCAAGTTCTGTGGCGCCTGTTGGGAGAAGTCTATGTTCAGCAGTGGACTGCGATAGGCTAATTGATTGATTGATTGGGATGTATGGGTATTGTGTCCGTTAATTTCATGTCTGTAAACAGGGATTTCCCCGTGACACAAGACTTGCTAGTATGGAAATTGTCTATTAAATAAAATACGAGTATACTTAGAGCGTTAAAACAACAAATTGCATTTTGAAATTATCGAAAATATATTATTTGAAATGTCACCAATAAATTTTTAGTTATGTTTAGATAGGTGCCTTTTAAAGTGTTTTATTACATAGTTGATATAAAATACGTTTACGGTCTTAGCAATAAAAAAATATTGATCACGAACTTTCGTTCTAAAAGCTTGTAATTTGCTTAAACTTGTTCAAAAGTTGAAGCAAATAATGTATTTACTTAACTTACTATTCCATTTTGTTGAAGAGTTTTTCAACGAAAATATTGGCTAAGAGATTTCAAAGAAAAATACTAAAAAGTTTCTAAATAAATGATTCTGTCTTATTCTAATAATTTTTCCAAATCATCATAACAGCCCATTAATGTTCCACTGCAGGAACGGGCCTCCTCCCGTGATGGAAGGATATTTGGCCTACTAATACCACGCTGGCCAAACGGATTGGTATAGGATTTAATTTCAAGTTTTATTTTTTTATCTGAAGGCGAATGAAGTATAGTTTCTAACGTGGTTTCTAACTAAAACAAGTGCAATATCAGCCAACTAGTAACAAACGCCAAACTAACTAATAGGTATAGATAAATTCTAATCGACTTAGACAAAACACTGTACTAGGTTAGCCAGTGGATTAATAGGACCTAATTTGATAGTGAAGTAAAATAGTGTTGTGGTTTCAACGTGAGATAAGGTATAACTAGATACGTATCTATTGGCGTGGGGAAGTAGGGCAAGTTTATCAACAGTATAGGGCATTCATGCCCAGTAGTGGGACGTTAATTTATGGTTTTAGTTATTCTTCGTACCTAACACAATATTAGGCGCCCGCGTATCGGTAGACGCGGGCCCCTCAAACGGAGGAAGACGTCTTAGTTAAGAGGGCGGGATACCGATAGATGAGGGAGGCACAAGACCGTGGAAGTTAGACATCTGGAGTAGGCTTATATCCAACAGTGGACGTCCATTGGATGATAATGATTCAATATTTTAGTTCAAATTAGTATTTCGCTGATATCATAATAGCCCGTTAATATCCCAGTGCAGGGACGGGCCTCCTCCCGTGACGGAGAGGTACTTGGCCTACTTATTCCGTCACCATACGGATAAGATTTCGCTGATAAATATAATCTATACGAAAAGAATAGGAAAACATGATGTAAAACTCTTTTAATCCGTTTGTAAAGTTTGGTATAATTAGCGGATAATTTGACGGCTGACCTTTGCATGACGTGAAGTAAGGAAATAGTCTATTTAGTACAGTAGTAGGTAATGATGATGAAGTTAAATTAAATTGAAAGTTTCATGTTCCTCAATACTTGGAGGAGGCAACCAGCAGTGGACGTCGATTGGCTGATATGATGATGTTTCTCACATGCTCACCTAAAGCCATCTAGTTCTATTACTTTATGTAGTAACTTTTGTTTTATTCAATGTATCTCTACCATTGTTTACCAGCGGTGACTTGTAAAAAATACTCTTATGGCTAACGCAGACCTGGACGGCATGGCAAAGTATTTTAATTTTTACTAATGGAAATTCAACCGTATGTTTACAGAAATACGACATAAATTGCTATGCTTTAAAATGATGCCACGGCATCGAAAAATCCCTTTCAATGCCGCGGCATCATTTTAAAGCATAGCAATTTATGTCGTATTTCTGTAACAGTACGGTTGAATTTCTATTAGTAAAAATTAAAATACTTTGCCATGCCGTCCAGGTCTGCGTTAGCCATTAGGCTCAACTCACACCCAAAGAGCGGCGAAGCGCAGCGACCCGCTAGGTTGATAAATTAGTTTTTGAAATTCGCCGGAATTTCCGCAAGGATCCGTGCGACTTGATCAAGTGTCATGCGATAATAAGTATTATGTTAATGAAAATAAAGTTAAAATTCGTATGACACTGAAACTGCGCTCCGCTTCGCTGCCCTTCGCCGCTCTTTCGGTGTGAGTTGAGCCTTATGGGAAAATAGCCAGTTTTAGACAGGATTACTAACAATACTTAAGCACTGAATAGATAACGCAAATAAGCCCATAATTGTGTTTTTAAACGACCGACTAAGTACTTAAATTACCTGCACGGAAGCAAAAAGATGAAAACAAGTACGATATACGAAGCAGATAAAGTGTGAATTAGTGTAAGTAATTGAGTTCCTAATTCAATCCCTAGTATGTGGAAAAAATCGATAATTCAATCCTTTGTAAATAAATCCATTAGACTGTAGAACAATCTTCGGGCACATGTGTACAACACATAGCAATGAAAGTACCATGTCCTTCCGTCCTTTGGTATAATCATCATCATCATACCAGCCCATTAATGCCCCACTGCAAGGACGAGCCTCATCCCATGGAGGAGGAATACTTGGCCTACTAATACCACGCTGGCCAAAGGGATTGGTAATGGGGTAAATAAATAAATATATGTTTATTTTCCACAATACAGTTAACACTGTTTATGTTGTTGACAATGTAAGGGTGGACTGGAGCCTAAGCTAGGGAAACCCTGTATTTCAGGACTCCAGGTCACTCGCCTACGAAATAGACAAGAATAAATTAAAAGTAACAAAAATTAGGTAAATTTCAAGTTCTCCTTCTTTTTATTTCGTACAGATTACATTCACGGATAGTCCCTTAGTCGGTTTTTACGACACCCATGGGATGAGATGGGGTGGTGACATATTGTATTCTTACTCCGTCACCATACGGAACCTTATGGTATAAGGTCTCAAGTAATGGTCATGGAGTAAAGTTATTGCCTGATTACTTCTGCGTTACCATCATTCCTGGATTAAAGCTTTCATGGAATTGAATTAACTGTGATCACAGCCTGGCTGTTGCTTTGGTTTAGCCTCGTCTTCATTTTACGCAGATATTGCATATGTATGTATTTACAAAAAAAAAAGTATTAAAGTATGTTTATCCGTTGTCTAGTACAAGATTTGCTTAGTTTGGGAATTAGCGTTGTGTGAATGTGTACGAAATATTTATTTACATTTATCACATTAAATTACATTTTTAAATATAGATATAAAAAATAAAAACATTTAAAAATATAAAAAAAGGTAGACCCACCGGCATCGGGTACAGGGACCAAGCTACCGGTGGTTAGGGCTCCAGAGACAGGAACCTCCTCACAATGCGTGCCGTGTCAAGCAGTACTAATTTCTGCATCAGACCTATGATCCAACTGTCAAGCGAGAGTCTCCGTAGGTGTTGATAGAGACTCTTTGGAATAAGTCCATTCACCGAAAGTACTATCGGAACAATGATCGCCGAATCAACATTCCACATGTCGACAACCTCGTGAGCCAAGTCCAAATATTTCGTTTGTTTGTCTTTTTCTGCTTTAACAAGATTCTCGTCATGAGGAATGGTGACATCGATTATCATTGCACGGCGTTCTGACCGATCTATCACCACAATATCTGGCTTATTGGCAACAATAGTCCGATCAGTGATGATAGATCGGTCCCAATATAATGTAACACTACTATTTTCGAGAACCGGGTCGGGTACATACTTATAATACGGTACTTCTGCATCGACAAGATGATATTTAAGAGCAAGTTGTTGGTGGACAATTCTGGCTACTTGGTTGTGTCTATGCAAGTATTCACCATTCGCAAGACGAAAACAACCAGAAACAATATGTCTGAGTGATTCTCAAGGACAGTGACATGCCCGACATATTATGTCAACTGTACCATCCTTCAAGATATATTTCCAATAATTCTTAGTCATTACGACTTCGTCCATAATTGCAAATACAAAACCTTCGGTTTCCCCAAAGAGATCACTGAATCGCAGCCAGGACACAGATGATAATGTGTCAACATTAAGCCCATTTAAGGCCCGGTAAAAACGACCATGAAACTCCTTGCCTTTCCATACCTCTCTACGACCATCGATAGTTTGTATTATAGGTTTGCGCCAATTCTCTTTAGCCAAACAAAGCGGAGTAAGTCCGACATCTACTGACACAACATCTCTGTGTATATCCGCATCAACAGTGAGAAAATATTCTCTGAGATTGTACACCTCGCGATTGTGGAGGGTCTTAGCACTTAAAAAACCACGACCCCCACTCTTTCGCGGAATGTACAATCTCATTATTTTAACAAATATTTATTATTATTATTGGGAATATGTTTTATTTATCCTGGTTATTTGTCACAGTAATAAAAAGTCCACCACATTATTATTAGTCTTAGCAATTATTAAAATACTGTTTATCATGTTGGTCTTATAAAATCTATTACAAAGTATATAACAGTATTTTACAAATTATTTTCTAAGATCTATGTCATTTTATTTTATAGCAACGCGAAGTAAAATAAATTATCCTCAGACTGAATTAAAATGAGAAAAATTTTAGAGGGAAAAATCTTTAGAGGATCTTCACACTGTCTTGACGTTTGTATTCTACTCATGCCCGTCATCTAGTTGTCTAGATCAGAAACACATTTGTAATAACTGCAGGTTCATGTCTCACTGCAGAGACAAGCCTCTAGTACTGGAAAAAAAATTGCGTATGAACCGTATAAACACACTACGCTGACCAAGCAGATTTGTTTCAATTTTTGTTTTGTTTTTGTAAAGGTAAACAAACGAAAGGTTTGCAAACTTTCCTTTACACGGTTTTTATGGTAGTGCGTAGTAGTATGGAGTGCTGATACTGTGTGTTCTTAGTTCATGAGACACAACACGGATGAGTATTGCTGCTATCATGCTTTTATGTAAAGGGACATAATGTTAGGGACATTGTAGCAAAAATTACGGCTGAACGATAATCGCGTAATCTTGTTTTGTTTTCATTGTACAAAATACTCTCTACCAATATTATCATTTCGTCGAAAATCACTTTTAAAACGGTTTTCATAAAGCTAAATCTACATAGCTTGCAGTTAATAAGGTAAAATGGAATGTTGACGTTTTTTCAACGAATTAAAAACAGGTGCAATTTACGTGCAAAATACCATGTTAGGGCGTACCATTCAATGTTTCATGTAAAACTAACAGTAGAGAAATATGGGTTAACAATTTCATTGGAATTCTATAAGTACTTACGGTTTATTCTTTTGTTATGTTGATATAATAGATTACCTAAGTTTTTATCAGTGTTTTATGTCTCAATGTAGTGTAGTAGTAATGTTCTTTCTTTCTTTCTTTTATAGTTATGAGATAATTATGTAATGTTGTCATCCTATCTGATTATAATATTGTTTCTATGTAACAATTACAGTGAGTAATAAATGAGTATTCTTTCTTACAATTACACTGTTCATTCAGAAACTTTACTTATTATTACATATAAATACACTTATTTACTTTGTAACTTTAGAAATTGCACTACTATTTACCAACAAGAAACTTAATGTTAGGTAATAGAATAAAAAGATATAGATAAGATGTGATATTTCTTTTTTAAATTAAATATACTTAGTGTAAATAAAAGGAAATATAATAATGTTTTATAGTTTTTTAAATAGGCTATGTCTTAAAATTTTGCTTTATTCTTTCGCTGCAGAGATTAGGGGCGAATTTACTGTGTGGTTAGTAAAAAATCTACTTTTTATTCGTCAACCGGGGCTGTTCACTGTTCCTTCAAATATCAAATACATCCAGAGTTTTAAGCTGCTAAGAAATTGGACGCCATGTCCCGAGATGCAGTTTTGTTTTGCAAGTTCATCGTCAGTCAATAGTAAGTAAAATATTCAAGTGATTGGTGATAGCTGATGGCCTCGAGGTCACGCTGTTCCTGTCTAAATTATACGCATGCCCGTGAAGTTCTTCTAGATAACGTTAAAAAGTAAAATTTTTAGTATTTTTTTTTATTTGTGTACTCGTATTTTCACTGTAACTTATTCTATTTATTTGACCTCACTTGACACTGGTAAATATGATGTACATGAGCCATACATCATCATCATAACAGCCCATTAATGTGACACTGCAGGGACGGGCCTCCTCCCGTGACGGAGGGATACTTAGCCTACTAATACCACACCAGACAGATGGTGGCCAGACGGATTGGTATAGGGTTTAATTTAAATTTTTCCTTTTTTTCTATGTATAGGTAGTATTCACGGGTAGTCCCTTAGTCGGTTTTTACGACACCCATGGGATGAGATGGGGTGGTGACATATTGTAAGTATTCTTACTCCGTCACTACACAGATAAGCCATTAATAATTAATAATAGTTAATATCAAACACTTCTTACTTATTTATTATATTATTTCGGAATGCCCTGATAGCAAAGTCAAATTGTAATGTCGGAAACTAAAGCAAAATTAGTTGGCTTCCATTCTAAGTCGATTTCTGCCACGTGGCTTGAAACCGATTCCTTATCAGATCGAAGGGGAACCGCGGATACTGAACTAGGTTAATGAAGGAATTTTTTATGCTCTTTTTTTCGTAAATTCCGTAGTATTTTGACGTAAGAGGGTCATACGCCCATGTTATATTAAAATAATGTAAGCGATGTATGTGACTTAAATAACGAATAGGTATGTAATTAAAATTTACGCGAAGGTTATTTTTGATAGGGTTTTATTTCGACCATGACGTTGACCCTTTGGGGGCGGACTTATATAAATATTCCTCACCCATTTACACAGCGCCATCTAGTCCCAAACTAAGCAAAGCTACTATGGGTACTAGACAACGGATAAACATACTTAAATACTTTTATTTTGGTAAATACAAAAATAATACACATAGAAAACAGTAGGGTATTATTGGGCATTCTGTACCACTTTCGTCCAGTCGCTCCGCGAAACAAGTTTCGCTCTCGCTCAGGACTCGTGGTCCAAAATGCCCAATAATATAAATTTAATATAACCAGCGACGTGTGGCTTCGAAACTTCAATAAATAACTAACGCCTAATATATTCACGTGAGCAATAACAATGACGACATTATAGCTAAGACATCAACAACTGGCACTTTAAAAATTACCAACAACCAGTATTTTTAATTTTAGTGTGTTTGTGTCATTATAGACAGAATTAATAAAAATATATTGTGAGGAGGATAATAGGATGGTAAAATTTGTTCCAGTACTTAAAAGAAGTTGAGTAGATTTAAGATCGATTAGTATTTATAAAGATTAACAATCTTTAAACTTGATCATTATTAATTAAGCTGTAATATGTATATAACATGAAATTTGTCAAACAACCACAATCTTTGCAATTAAATATAATTTGCAATGATTCTTGTAAGACTGAATCACGTCATGGAAAATTATTACCTAATACCATACGATGCATTATTTGCGGACCATCAAACTGTGGCAAAACAAACTTGTTAATTGGTCTACTTCTACATGAAAATGGATTAAACTTTCAAAACATCTACATATATTCAAAAACTTTACTTCAACCAAAATATGTGTTTTTAGAAAAGGTTTTACAGCAAGTACCATGTATATCATTACAAAAATTTCAAGGAAATGAAGAAGTGTTAAAAGTTGAGGATGCGAAACCAAACTCTATAATTATTTTTGATGACGTGGCGTGTGAGAATCAAAATAATATGCGTGATTACTTTGCTATGGGTAGACACAAATACATCGATTGTTTTTACCTAAATCAAACATACAGTAAAATCCCAAAACAATTAGTAAGAGATAATGCTAACCTGATAGTACTTTTTAAACAAGATGACATTAATTTAAGACATGTTTATGATGAACATGTTAATACCGATATGACTTGGTTTGAATTCCGTGAAATGTGTTCCAGGATATGGAGTGAACCCTTCAACTATGTTGTAATTAATAAAGATTGTTCTAAAAATAATGGATGCTATAGAACTAAATTTGATACCTTTGTAATCTTTGATTAAAATTTCGAATATTTAAGGTTGTCATCTTTGTATTATTATTATTCTGTATACGACTTTCAACCGATAACAAGCATGGAAAAATCATTAAAAAGACAAATTGTTGATGCTGCAGAAGCTGTAAAGAGAAAAGTACGGAACATGCGAGATATTGAGATTAGCAATAAACAAGCATTGGAATCAGTTTTCAAGCCTGTAACAGAATCTCTCAACCTGCTTTCCAACGCTAATAATCAAATCGAAGGTCCATTGAATAAACAAACTATGCAGAATGAAAATCCAAAAAGTAAAGATGACAGTGATGAATCTGACAATGACAGTGAAAGTTCTTTTCAATCATTGGTTGATGATGTTAATATTAAAGAGCACGACACTTCATCCTGGTCGTTATCTTCAGAAGCCCTACGAGACATCCCGTTTGGCGTTCGAGTAGATCAAGGGAAATTTATGTTAGGGTCTGCTAATATAACAGTTGGTGATGAATTTATTGTAGTAGCTGGTTGTAAATATCGTAATACACCTGGTTTGAAACAATTGTTATTAAAAAAGAATGTAGATTTAAGCGTAGTTACAGAGAGTGACATGCAAAATTATAAATCGATGTTGCTTGATACAAATGCACATCGTAGAGATTTCGAACCAAATAAACCAATAAAAAGTAATAAGGAAATGAAATATTTACAAGTTATTAAACCGCTTTTCTCAGTACAAAGTACAATTCCTGGTAAGCAATCTAAAGGTAAAGGAATGTCAATGAAAAAAATGTGGAGACAAAATGTGGATTACATTTATTGGGATGATCCAAATGAATTAGTTGATAGATTAAAGTTGTTAATAGCATCTCGAGATGCTGGCAATACAGGCTTAGATAATGAAATTATGTCTATTATTGAGGAATTACGTGAAAATAAAATTATTATTAAATAAAAGTTGTATGTATATAATGTTCATTTTATTTCTAACCTTACAGTACAACACACTCTAAACATGAATGTAGACAAATTCGGTCATTATATTCATAAACGAATGCGTTTATCTGAGTTATTCGAGATTAATAATAACGCTTTGTATAAATCTGAAAACGGTGACTTTGATTTGAAAGCATCACGACTAAGAGGTATTAGACTGCCTGAAGAAGCTGATGACGTGGTAAATAAGGAATACGTAGATAAAATTAAAACAGAAATTATACAAGAAATTAATAAGTCGCTACACGTTCAAAGTATTTTAAATACAAAGTTTACAAATACTTTGCTTCATTTAGAAGACAAATTTTATACAAAAACCACTGTAGACAAGTTAATTAATCATAATGATAAAGCAACAAATTGTTAATGAAATACACAAAGCAGCACGAAAAAACTTTCTGCGACGACCTGTAATATTGAAAGGAATCGATGATTTATGGCAAGCTGATCTGATAGATATACAGACGTTGAGAAAAAGTAATAAAGGATATAATTATATTTTATTAGTGATTGATTGCTTTTCTAAATACGCTTGGGCTGAACCATTGAAATCTAAAAACATGATAGATGTTACACATGCTTTCGATGAAATATTACGTAGTAGCCATCGCAGACCAATCAACTTACAAACTGATTCTGGAAAAGAGTTTTATAATACAACTTTTAAAAATCTTATGAAGAGGTTTAACATTAACCACTATTCTACTTTTTCTACCAAGAAAGCTTCAATAGTCGAGAGATTAATAAAGACTATCAAAAATAAACTATACAAATGTTTTAGTTTAAATGGAAGCTATAATTGGTTAGGATCGATATTGACAAATATATTGAAGACATATAACAATACATATCATCGTACTATTCAATGCAAACCTTCCGATGTGAAAAAATCAAATGAGTTATTAATAAAAAATAATATTAATAAATCACAAAATCATTTATGTATTCGGTCTAAACCTAAATTTAAAGTCGGTGACAATGTACGAATTAGTAAATACAAACATATATTTGAAAAAGGATATACTCCTAATTGGTCTACTGAGCTGTTTATCATAAAAAAGATCAATAAAACGAAACCAACAACATATTACATAGAAGATCAGCGAAAACAACCAATATTAGGCACGTTTTACGAACAAGAACTCCAAAAATCTCATCATCCTGGTGTGTACTTGATTGAAAAGGTTTTAAAAAGAAAAGGAAATAAATTATTCGTAAAATGGTTGGGATTAAGCAATGATGATAACAGTTGGATTAATAAAACCGCAATAACAGATTGAAATAACAATTATATAACCATATTCCTTACATATATTATATTTACTTTACTTTGAGCAATGCAAGGAGGTGGACTGCTTAACACTATTATTGATAATCTACCGTTTGAACTTCACCTGCCTGGTTATAACTATTGCGGACCAGGCACAAAACTAAAAAAAAGATTACTCAGAGGTGATCGAGGTGTTAATAAGCTAGACGAAGCTTGTATGCAACACGATATTGCATATGATAACCATAAAGACTTACCCAATCGACACAAAGCTGATTTACAACTACTAGATATGGCTAAAAAAAGACTTAAATCGAAAGATGCAAGAAAAGGAGAAAAACTTAGTTCCTGGTTAGTGAGCAAAGTTATGAAAGCTAAATTAAAATCTGGTGCTGGCGTTAAGGCGTTTAATAGTTTTATATCAAAAATTAAATCTGTGGTTAAGAAAATGAAACCCAAAAACAGTAAAACATTAATAAACACCGCATACTCAGTTGCAAAGAAACTTTTTCCATGCACTCCAAATATGCGAATACCACGAGTTATACCGTTACCAAAAACTGGAGGAATTCTACCTTTAATTCCAATTTTTGCTGGTTTATCAGCTTTAGGCTCTTTAGCTGGTGGCGTAGCCGGTATAGCAAAAACGGTGAATGAATATAAAGCAGCTCAAAAGAATTTACAAGAAACAGAACGACATAACAGATCTATGGAGACATTAGCCATAGGCAAGGGTTTATACATAAAACAACATAAAAATGGCAAAGGATTATATATAAAATCTCCAAAAAACTGAAGTGGAAGCTACCTAATCGACCTTTAACTAATTTGGATATTGAAAATCATGCACGAGACATTCCTCACTTTCGAGGAGTGTACATGAAGGATCAGTTACCAAGTTCACCAAAACGGATTGAGTGTGGTATAGTGAACTTGGATAATGCAAAAAACGAAGGAACACATTGGGTAGCTTATGTTAAAGTTAATAATTACTGTGAATATTTTGACAGCTTTGGTGATTTAAAACCCCCCAGGGAATTGATGAAGTATTTTAAAAATTATAATGTTTTTTATAATTATACAAGATATCAAAATTTTAATTCTGTAAATTGTGGACATTTATGTTTAGAATATTTGTGGAAATATTGGAATAAAAACATATAAATTTTATGCGTTTGTTTAATTTAAACCATTTGCAAGATGTCACTCACTTTGTCGATAACTGGGAACTCTTCAGATTTATCTGTGTACTATACTAACACACTACAATTATCTGAACAATATGAATGCGCCTTATTGCATTTCTCAACATTTAACTCTATTCCAAACATTGACAAAAGAAATAATAAGTTATATTATGACACCAATGAAGTTATTGAAGTACCGGAAGGCACCTATGAATTACAAGACATCGGTGATTATTTAAAATCAGAAATAAAGGACGCTGTGTTCAAATTAGAGTGTAATAATAACACTCTAAAAACTAGTATATACTGCACAAAAAATATAAATTTTAATAAAGAAAACACTTTCTGCAGTTTGTTAGGGTTTAAGAAACAGATCTTGGAAGGAAATAAATGGCATGTGTCTGAGTTTCCAGTCAACATTTTACCTACGACCGTGATCAGGATAGAATGTGATATTGTAAGCGGCTCGTACATAAACGGAGAATCCAGTCACATTATACACGAATTTGCACTGAACGTACCACCTGGATACAGAATAATAGAAATTCCTAAGAACGTAATATACTTTCCGATTAACCAAAAAAATATAAACAGCATACGAATTAGGTTATTAGATATAAATAACCGTTTAATAAATTTACGAGGTGAAGAAGTTCAACTGTATTTACACCTAAGAAGAAAAAATGATTGATTACAATAAATATGTGCTTCAAGAAAATAAACATATCAGTTCAGTTCAAGCTATCACCCAAACAAGAGCTATCTCGAAGAAAAAGAAAATAAAATTAACTAAAGAAAATAAGATATTTCTTAAAGCAATCGGTTTACTAAAATGAATATATTAGATGTTTTATCCACACCAACTTACGATAATACTGTTGAGGGAATAGAATTCCATTCTTACAAGCCATATGTAACAAGTTTCAATAGAAATGATGAAATTCGTATACCTATCAACCAACAAGATTTGTACATATTACCATCAGCAAGCACCTTGTATTTGGAAGGAACTGTTATCGTTAGTAAAAAAGATTTGAAAGACGTTGCTAGTAGCATCAATTTTACGAATAATGCGCTACTCTATCTGTTTCAAGACATAAGGTACGAGCTTAATGGAGTAGAAATAGATAAAATTAAAAATGCTGGCATAACAACTACAATGAAGTCGTTAATTTCAATGAATGAGAGTGAATCAAAGATGTCTTATGCCTGGGGCTGGAATATAGATGGTATAAAAAATGTGAATGGTGGTAGATTTTCAGCATCTATACCTCTTTGTAATATCCTCGGGTTCGCAGAAGATTTTAAGAAAGTTGTAATAAACAGTAGACACGAACTGATATTGTTAAGAAGCAACACTAACCTAAATGCTGTAAAACTTAATACAGGTGAAATTATAGAAGATGTTCTTATAAATAAAATCATATGGCGCGTGCCTCATGTTAAGGTATCAGATAGAGAAAAAATAAGTTTGTTAAAAATGTTAGAAAAAGATCGACCGCTCCAGATGATATTCAGAAATTGGGACTTGTACGAATATCCCGCATTACCTAAAACCACAAAACATACTTGGTCTATTAAAACTTCGTCACAAATAGAGAAACCACGCTTTGTTATTATTGGACTACAGACTCAAAGAAAAAATAATTCAGGTGCTGACATGTCTCAGTTCGATCATTGTCATATTATTCGTGATGTTAGAGTGTACCTAAATTCAACATATTTCCCTTATGAAAATCTAAATGTTAACTTTGCTAATAACAGAGTTGCTTTATTATACGAGCAATACACTAGATTTCAACAGTCATATTACGGACGTCGCGCGGAACCCTTATTAAGTGAAAAACAGTTTAAAGACTTAGCACCGTTATTTGTTGTCGACTGTTCTAGACAAGCTGATAATCTAAAAGGAGGCTCTGTCGTAGATGTACGAGTGGAAATTGAAACTGATTCAGATATACCAGATCAAACATCTGCTTACTGTCTCATACTAAACGACTGCATAATTGAGTATAAGCCGTTGAGTAACACCGTTAAGAAAATATCATGAGCCCAGATACTATCATATTAGATGTCCAAGGATTTAAAGACCTTAACAACGATTTTATAGTAAAGGAGTTAGCTTTAGCCACTTCTGAATACACACAAACTTTTTTAATCAAGCCACCTTACTTGTTTAAATATTTAACAAATGACGAAAAAAAGCAAGTTAAATGGTTGGAAAGAAACAGAGGAATTTATTGGAACGAAGGTTTCATAGACTATAGAGAATTTCATCGTGTAATTGTCCAATACCTGGAAAGTAAGGATATTATTGTAAAAGGTCTGGAGAAAATTAATTGGGTTAAGGACTTGTGTGTGAATTGTAATGTCTTAGAACTTGACGAAAAACAATGTCCTAATTTATCTGTGCTACACAAAACATTCAGTGGTGTAAAAAATAATTTTAATTGTAATTATCATTTAAAGCACTGTGCACTAAAAAATGTAATATGTATAAAAAAATATTTAGAAAATAGTAAAAGTTCAAATTGTAATCTATTATTCTAAGGAAATAAAAATACTTTTTACAAATATATAATGCTTTTATTTTATTACAAATATACGTACATTAATATCTAATACACATTAGAGACATAAAATGAATACAATTTATTACATTAAACATAACCTAATCAACTAACTACAATATTAAAAAAAATCAGTAAAAATCATTATCTATTAAAGATTTTGAGATTTTTTTCACCAATGATTCAGTTTCGTCCAGAACAGAATCATTAGCGTCTTTAACAATATATTGCGCGCTTAGTATAACGTTCTCGCAATCACTATCACTATCATAGGTTTCAGGAGTGTTATTACATAGGTCTAGCACTGAAACTTTTATCAATTTAATGCCAGGTCGTTGTGGTCGACTCATTACGTAAGATTTTGAAGATTTCAGTTTCTTCAATCTCTCCTTACGTCGTTGTTTCAACGTCTTATCTTTCGTTACTTGTTTGCAGCATACGGTTTCCTTGCGAAGCATCTCGTTATAGTCTTCATTAGGATCCTGAGCATACTGACTGAACATAATCGTTGAGTCGGAAATCTGAAACAAATTATAATTAAATCATTAACACGTTGTTAAAATAAGTTACTGTTTTATTGAACCCAAGTAACCAAAGTTTATTTTATTTTATTAATTAAAAACTTACCATTGACATGATTCTGTAGCACAAGTACACGAGTTAAATAATATTTCGTAATTGAAAAAAATAAAGTATTTTATACAAATTAATTCAATCTATATATTAAAATGCTAATAATGCATATTGTGTCTGCAAGAAGAAATATTTGCACAGTATGTTTGTCAGTTGAAAAAGTCTACTACATGACTACATATAAAAAAATATATATTAAGAATATTGTTATATTCTTAATACAGTTTTTTTTTTAATATTAAAAAAAAAACATTTATATCTAAGCGATGACTGGAGCAATCGCTAGTATATCATTATTGTCTGTATTGCATTTTATAATGTAGGTTGGTTGTATGTAATGTAGGTATATTGGTCTCGTGTTACATCCTGTTCTATATACTTCTATGTTTTTATATTCAACTATAATCCAACTTTATAATAGAAAAAGAACATAATTTGTACAAGGTTTTATTCGTGACTTTGTTCGCTTGAATTAATAATTGGTTAAGTATATAGTTAATTCGATTTCAAATACCAAAATAGTGGAAATGAGCGACAGAAAAATATTTACATAGTTATATAATATTATGCATGTACTTATATAAACTGATGGTCTTATGTATATATCATCATGAATTGATAACAATATAACATTTCATTTTTATATATTTTTCGCTAATATTCATCTAATAAAAACATTTTATTGTTTTTATTTTTTAAAGACAACAACTCTTGCACTAGGTATTACTCGTATGTCGCGGGGACTTTTTACATATATATTTAAACTATTGGGTACAAATCACAGCCAGACTCAGGACAACAATTTGTGGATCATACAAATAATTGTCCTGCATGGGATTCGAACCCACAGCTTCGAGCACGTTAGTCGCTTACGCTACCACCGAGCCATCAAGGAGGGCATTACGAAACGTTGTTCGTAAAACGCTTGCTAAGCGTATGTATTGTCATACGGTTGAAAGTAGGTCATAGCAAACGCATATTTATATAATAATCATAAAAAACTATTTATGGTTGCGACTCTGTTCGCATGGATTATAATGGTTATATTTATAAATTAAATAAAACAAGTAAATGTAGTCAACATTTTATTTTTACATAAACAAAAGCAGTACTTAACCCTACTAAGTAGGTAGATATTTAGATGGAACTTAAATATATTTTTAATATTTTCATTTATTAATATATTTACATATACAATCGATACTTAAATCTAATACCTTAATACTAAAATAAAGTAGTAATTTACTTATACACTTTCACAGCAAAGAAAGCTTAGTCTAAACCTCATCTTTAGTTTTAAGCATATATGAATGACCCCAAGCTTGTGTTGATATTTTATCCAAAGATATCGCTCGTTTATCATCGTTGTTAGATAATACAATTTTGTTGATAGACTGCGTAAATATTTCGTGTTTTATTGATTTAAACATTGGATTTTTTCTATGGATAACTCCACCATTAAATAAAATATTTTCATAATCTGTAATACTTAAATCTCTTACTACACATGACTTTATTCCCTTTGCTTTTTTAGTGATTTTTTTTTGAGTTTTTAAAGAGTACAATTTAGATCTTAAACCAACAAAATCGGAGATATATTCTCCTCCCATTTCATCTTTGAATAAACCAGGAACTTTTTTATTGATAAGCGGTATCTTAAAATAGTTCATAGCTTCATAGTTGCTGGTGTCAAAATATTGTAAAAACTGATACTTTAAATCATAGTAAAAGTCATTAGTATATATTTCGTACACAAAAGAGTCCGTGTCTGTATAACACAACTGTACTCGCTCTTTGTAATAAGGCTTTACAATATTGTAATGAAAATTATACATGTGTGACTTAGAAAGTTCTAATACAGTGAATCCTATATAAATCGGTTTATCTAAAATAATTTGGTCTGGCCTCATTTGTATTGCAACTAAGTTTTCAGATAGAATTGAAGCACTATGGAAATAAGGATTGGATACAAGCCTTTCAGCGGATATGGACTTTTTGGTACGATTATTTTGATCGCTCCATTGATTAACTAAATGTACGCTTACTCTTTTTTCAGTATTTTCTAATGTTTTACCAAAAACACTGTTATTCAGTAACTTAAAAAAATCTTGTTCGAAGGCACTTTGTGCCTTCTGTCGTAATTGTGTGTTCAATTCTATATATTGCTTTAAGTAAGGACTCTGTCTAAAAGTTATAGCTCTATGTATTTTACGTAGTATTAAACCATGTTCTATACATTTTTTTAAATGTACATAATGTATGACATAGTTATACTTATTATATAAATTAGCAATTAGTTTATTAGATTTACCGCCTGGGGGAATGCATTTCTCTGGACAAAAAGGCAAATCGTTATGGTAATCGTGTAAATGTTCAGGATATAAAAGATCAACTTCTAATATAAATCCCCACTCAGCATTATCTGTAATATTTTCTACGTGTAAATTATACAATTCGCGTTCACTAAGAAACCTAAAACCTGAATATGGTAGATACTGGCACATGCTATAACCGTAAAGATTATTACAGTCAAGGTATACTATGAAACTAGAAGATTTAGATGTATTATAGTCAGACATGTATTTATGGTTAGCCTTAGCATACCGACGGGAACACATGCATAAGCCTCCCCTAATACCATCTTGAATCATTCTAACGATTGCTAAGTCCGACAGAAGTTCTAATTCAACACCTGTTTTAAGTAACATTGCGTCAAAGGACAAACTAGGTGCTGTTATGTAAAATGCAGGATCGAGGTTGTAATGTTGTTTACATGTTTTCCTAAAATTTTGGAAAATATCTGTCAACAAAAGTACATCTGTTTTTAAATACAAATCCGTATATTCTCCTAAGTTATGTATATTAAATTTATCCCAAACAGTTTTAGCATGATTGTAGTCTTCGTCGCTAATATTTTCGTTAGTTAATGAATTATAAAAATGACACTTTGATGGTAAAGATTTATCCTTATAACATTGCCAATTTGTCATATAATCGTAAGGATATACACCTTTTCGTGTTAATAAATTTAATTGTGTTTTATCAGGAAAATGAAATTTAAGGTTAATAAAATCTTTAACTTGCATTGTTTTAGCAAGTTTGTCAAGGCTTGTTCCTAAAAAGTTAAACGAATCTAAAAATCTTAATTGTATATACTCGTTATTATCAATAGGGATAAACTTTGAAAAGGATATGTATTTTTCCTTGGTCTTTGGTATTATTTTTATCTGACCAGGAATTTCACCTAATTTTTTAATAAATAAATGAGAATCATATCCTGACAAGTTATGGAAAAATATCGGAATGAATTTGGGTAACTTGTGTTGTAAATTACAGTGTCTATGTGCTGCACCCCGATATCGCCCAGTAATGTGACAGTGATCTCTTACTTTATCTCCCCACAATAAATGTTCACAAATGTGGCACTTAATAGCACTAGTGAAACTAACAGCATCGTTTTCTGTGAATATCATAGTTTCATTTTTAGTCAAATATTTATGATATATTTTCTTAACATCTTCAGTAAGAAAATGTACAAATTTTGTTACACAATCCTTGCCTCGATAACTTCTGTAACCTTTAAAATGTTCAGTGAATGATGATACTATATTATATGCAAACGCAGCAGGCACGTGTACTTGTGAGTATGACGTATTACCGGTGTTCAATTCGTCGCCGGAAATCGGTTTGAGTAAAGTTTCGAAATCAGCATATATGACGAATGGAATATTTTGTTTTCTATTATAATTTTTAAATTTTAAAAATGAACCTTTTTCAGGTAAAACTGTAACAACTCCTCCACATAAATGTGATTCAAATTTACTTGAATTCGGAAAAAATAATAAGCATGTTTCACAGAAGTACAATTTACCATGATGTTTAGTTATTTGATTTCTAACCAAACGTGGCAAATCTTTAATTAGACAGTAATGGGAATGTGTATTATTTTCTAAAAACAAAAGGTGTATACTCTTTGATTTTTTACTATTATTAGATTTATACAAAGGTCCAATAATTGTTCTATCATTTTTCAATCCATAAACGAAAATATTCAGAGAGGGGTTATTTTTTTCAAAAACATTGATGTCCGAAAATGTAATTGGAAATAATAAATTATTAATATTTAAAACATCTCGAAAATAAGGATACGACGATACTCTGTCAGGATGTTGTATTGTGGGATACAAGGCAGCTACAATACACCACAAGAAGCAATAACTATCATTATTTCTAATATTTAACACAGCTTTTTTATTTATTATAAATTTTGGTAAAGCTATAAATTTGGATCCGCCGAGAGGCTGATATTTATTTATATTGATTTCTAAATGAGAATTTTTTAAAAATGTCCATCCACTATCTCTTTCCTGAAACTCTTCAATTTTCTTTAATAAATTTAAAAGTATAGTTTTGTAAATTGATTCGAAATCATAATTTAAATGAATAACATAATTTTTTGTGGTGAACGATTTAATTTCTTGGTGTTCGTTTTTATACATAAGAAAAACAGAGAAAAGTTCAAAATTAATTTTAATTGATGTATGTCTTTGTAACGATTGATCGATTAGGTTCTTAATTTGTTTTTGGTTATTATGGAGAAACATCTCAGGCAATATATTTAACTGTTTTTCGGTGGCAAGAATTCTGTAAGTTATAATACGAGATTTAAAGGAAGAATTAATGATTTCAACGTTATCATACAATGGGGTCGTGCTATTGTTTTTATGATTATTACTTCGTAAGTGACCAGACCATCGTCGATTATCTACAAATATTTTACAAACTGTGCAATGAGGCATTATTAGAGAGTAGTTAAAGTTAAGTACCTACTTCAATATTTTTAACAATATTTTTTATACAATATTAAGTTTAGTTTATAAAATATGATGTTAATAATGTATAATTTATAAGATATATGATGATGATATGAAATGACTCTTATCGTAAATACCTACTTTAAAAAATAATTATCTTACTTAAACTATTATTTTGTAAGTATCTTGAATTTCAGCTTAATATTGATACAGGATTGAGCGATTCAGTTCTATTTTGACCATTTAGCTAGCTAATTAGTTTTCACTCTGAAAAAAAAAAAAAATATATATATATAATAGGTACCTAGGTGACATAATTGAACACCTTTGAACTTTTAGCCTGTGGACAGTATTATGAAATAGTTATATTTAAGTCATAGTCATAATGTATTTCAAAACAAAAAAACTATTTAAGAGGTATAATTACTTAAGAAAAGTTAAAAACGAAAGAAACATACAATATATATTTCTTTTACCTTGTTTCATTGTGTACCTAAGAAGTACAATGATTTCAGCTGGAACACTTCAGTCTCTAACTATCTATGTATCTTTAATTTTAGTTTATGTTGATACAGGAATCAACTGTTCTCTTTCGATCATTTATATAGCAAATTAGTTTTTCATCCTGAAAAAAAAAAAACTGCATTTAATATAAATAGGTATATATTATTATAACAAGAGGTAGATATTATTACTTATTTAAAGTTCAAAAAGAGCAAAACATAGGTACAATAAATCTGTAACATAAAATAAATATTTTCCTGTTAGATTACCTGCCAATGTGCAAGTGGGTACAATGATTTCAGCTCGTACACTTCTATGTCTAATTCAAAATGTGTATTTAGTTGATTTTGATTCATCGATATCACTTCTCGATTATTTTTTCTAATTTAATATTCTGTAAAAAAAGAAATATATAAAAAGAAAGAAGTATATAATATATGTAAGTATACATACTTCTATCAAACAGCTTCCTTATGTATTTAACTTAATAAACATAATAGTTATTACCTTTTTAAGTCGTGGAGTATTTTGTATTCACATATTAAGTACTTAAATTTCTGCTGTATTTAAATACACGTCTGCTGAATGCAAGTAATTCGTTAAAATTAATTAATATAAGTAATCTTAGAATTTTGTATTATAAAAATATTTATTCGATTTATTAGATAGCTAGGTAGGTATTTAATTCAGCAATTTAATATTAACACAAATAATTATTACCAGTTATTGGAAACGCTTGAAATTTGCTAATATGTAACTAAATACGTGCGCTCAACCTACTTTTTATTAGGGTACAGTAGATCTAAATCGGTATAAATAATTATTATGGATTTACGATAATAATTCTATTAACAAAAATATCAATGATTATAAATTTACAAATAGCATTATTATTATTGTTTAGCTCCCTTTATTATAGTTAATTTCGTACCATATATAGATATTGTATATGTCAACGTAAGATTGTAAGAACAGCCAGTTTATTAATTAACTAATCAGTTTATACACTGTCGATTATTTGTAAACGCGTACTGAGATGACTTAATCCATTCCATTTATTTCAGTCAGAAACTGACAGTCTTCAACTGTTAGTTACACTAATCTGTGAAACTATAAACTTATAATATAATATGAAATAAAAGCAATAAATTGTACATCTCAGTGCGAGTTTACAATTTATCGACTAACGGTTCTTACAATCTTACGGTAAAATACAAATTACTTGTGTTTATCACATAAAAATAAGTCATAATATTATAAAAATTAACAATTCCAATTAAAATTTAAATAGGTACTTACCGCATAGCATTTATTTTGATTTAAAATAAATACATAATTATACGGAACCATAGAACTTGATATGACGTAGTCAGGCTACTTGCACTATATTTTTATTTTATAGTCAGCAATTTTGTTCGATTTTATTCAAAATTCCTTAGACATCATTTTTGACCAAGTATAATCCGTACAAGAAAAAAAGTCAATTGATACACCAATAACATGTCTGTTTAATATTTTTTTAAATTAACATTGTTTTACATGTTTCTTGATTTATAAGCTAAACATTATTTCACTACCGTACATTAAACGAAACTAAGTCTGCAAGTGTGGAAGTAATCATCAAGAAGTATACAAAGAACCGCTGCGCTTCAAACTGCCTGACGACACCTGCCTGCTGTACCTATCATCATCAGCACCATAACATTTATAATGTAAGTACATAAGTATACTATCTAATCTATGTACCGTATTCAATTGATTTTCTTCTTAATTACTAGCTAAATGTTTCATTATGTATCTTTAGTAATTACATAAGAAGAAAGAAAGCGTTAAGTTCAACTTTGATTTTATGATTTTAACTTTACTCAACTTGTAATCTTGGCTTGAGCATGATGTTATTGTCTGTCTATACATTTACTCAAGTAAAATTACATTTAAGTACCTAACGTTTTAGAATAACTTTGGGTAGGGTGTAAAAATAATGATAGAGTACCCTACTAATAATTATGTTGTGCTATTTCAGGTCCGGATCAGAGAGCGAGTACAGCTATCAGGAGGTCGCAGACGAAGGCAGAGCTAAATCGAAACATTTTGCAGACAGCAATGGAAAAAGGAAACGTAAAACTCCATCGACTAATTCGATTCGTAAAAGGTACGTAATTAAACTTTTATTAAATATGTACAATCAACGTCAAATCTAATTATTAATACCATTTTATTCTGACCTCTTATTGTATGGAAAGACTATACAATGTGTGATCAGGTTATATTGGATGTTAATATATTTTATTTAACGTTCTGTACACAATCGTTTGCAATAATATAAATTATTATATTTATAAATTAGTAATGCAATATATTCTAATTCTTTGATAAAAAGGTTTTAAGTAAGTTGTGAGTGTGAAACAACTATGTGTATAACGTACTGTACTACACTAGATAAACACAGCTGGTGAATTAAAGTTGCTGGGTTCGATCCCCAACAGTGTATTTACTTAGTATTTTTCCTTTCTAGAGATAGTCTGAATTTAGATCGGTAAATAAAAGTATTCACGAAAATATAGACTCTAATATTATTTTTATAAAAGTAGGTTGCTGTGTATGTTAATATTAATTTTCAGGACTCTATCATACTAACAAACAACCACTCGGTTATACTAACAACAAACAGAATTTTATTTACCTAACTGTTTACTAAAAACTACTTATTGTTTCAGTAAGAAAACCGAACCCGTTGACATTTTCGGTATAAGGAAATGCAAAACTCCTTCAGAATTTAAAGAAGATTCTAAGTTAGCATCATATTTAATAAACAAGGTCGCCAACGGTAACGAGCGGCGATACGCTACTACTGAAGGAGAGTACTACATTGACTTCAAAATTTACAAGACGAACGATGTCCATGGGACAGACTCGCTAGAACTGTGGAAAAAAGCCCTTCTCCGCTTGAAAGCTCAAGTGAATAGTGATTCTCCTCAGTGGCGCAAGCTGCAAGAATTTATACGCTCGATCGACACATTATTTACTGAGGAACCGAAAATGTTTAGTGATAAATAAATTATTTATTTAAGATGTACCCAATCGTTGTTTTACTAATTATAAACACAATGAGTGTACCGTGCTTGTTATAAACCTAATATCAAGTACGGTACACTGAATAAATACAGTATAGATAACAAATAGGTCTGGTAAAGGTTACAAGTGTGGTATAGCTAACAGGTAAGTACTTATGGTTAATTTTTTTATATTAGGCAATCTGGACTAATTTAGAACTTGTTTCACCGAGAGACACGTCAACCCACACAACTAGTCACAGGTGAGTTCTAACATCTATAGTTGTTTTTTTTGTTTTGCTACATTTGTCGGTTCGCAAACAATGTTGGTATCGTTATTAACGTTAGATAATAATATCCATGCTATGACGAACACAAGAAATAGGGAAAACATCGCAGGCGTGCGTAGTGTGACTTTTTTACAATCAATGAGCGTTTACCGTTTTGTGAACTAACTAAAATGTTACCGTTAATCGATCGGATATTATTGGGCGTTCTGGACCACGAGTCCTGAGCGAGAGCGAAACTTGTTTCGCGGAGCGACTGGACGAAAGTGGTACAGAATGCCCAATAATACCCTACTGAAAACACCCAGACCAATGCAAACAATCATGTTCATGCACACAAAAATTTGCATTAAGCGCGAATCGAACCCGAGACTTCTGCGTAGCAATCATGTTAAACCACTACGCCACAGAGGTCGTCAAACCCGATATTATCCCATCTGCCTGGCCTTGTATAGCCCAGTTACTGAAGTGACCATAAGTTTTCCTTTATTGGAGGGAAGTCTACATTGGGATACTAATGTGCTGCAACGATTTTAACTAACTACTAGCTGACCCCTGCTCACTTCGTTGGGCGGCGAAAAATAACGCGTCCATTTTTTAAACATCATTACTGTTCCACTCCTATTATTAATAGCGTGATACAATATAGCCTATTAAAATACAATATTGTTCATTTATTAGGCAGTGTCATAACACTCCCTGATAAATGAACTTAAAATTGGTTCAGTAGATCCAGAGATTACCCTCTACAACGTCACAAACACACAAACTTTATCGTTATAATATTAGATGTTTTTGTGATTTTCCTAATAGAACACCTTGAATTTCACAAGAGTTAATTGTTTTAGCTCGCTATCCTACTTGAAAGAAATAACGCGCATTGTTTTAACGATTGTTTAGAATTTAATTGGTAAATTATGGATTTATTATGAAGTAAAGTATTAAAAAAGAAAACAATTTAATTAAATAAGAAATAAGTATTTGTAATCAACTATTAAAACCTTTGTTTTCATTTAGTTTAACAAATTACACGGGTCTAAAATGAAAAATAATTTCTTTTCATTTAATAAATAGCTTTTTTAACAAAATGATCATTCAATTCTTTTTCATTTTAGTGAGCATTCAAAATAACTTGAATATGTTTCATACTAAAAGCGAGTATTTTTTTACACAAAACTAATACCATCTTCATATGAAACTTATTTAAGTGTTGGTTAAAATGTCTCGGCTATATTGGAAGTTGGAAGATAGAGTACCTATATATTTTTTTATATTGAATTACATATAATTTATTACCTATACAGCTTAGGTATAACTAGAAAAATCCGAAAAGAAGAAAGATAATGGAAAAATTGATACTCGAGGCGGGACTCGAACTCGCGTCTCTGGACTTCCAATCGTCTTTCTTCTTTTCTGATTTTTTTATATTGGTCAATAAGTAAACGGTTACTTATCGTCGGTTTTGAGGTAAGGATTATGTCAATAAAATAAAGTACACTAAGGGAAAACAATTCTGCCCAACAAGGTATACTAGGCCAAATTCTATTCCAAATCAACTATTGTAGGGCTGGAGGAGGTCGTTACCCTACAATGAGGTTTAATGTTCAATATCGATTTCAAAAGAAATATTAATTGTTGCAGTATAAGTAAACAATGTTGTTGTATTTATCTAGTACTATTGTGCACTATTATTACTATTAGTATTGGACGGCGGGAAGCCGATGGATGAGGGAGGCACAGGTCCGCGCGGAGTGGAAACTTTTGGAGGAGGCCTATGTCCAGCAGGGGACGTCCATAGGTTGATATGGATGAATGGATGGATTGTGCACTACGGCTACTACAGCTACGGCTTTTTAAATTTTGACACAATTATTTAATTATTATGTATAGTTAAAATTGACTTACATAGGTACTACTAATATATAAATTGTGTATTGTTTTATATTATTTACTTATATTGTAATATTATAATAATATGTGAATATTTTCATAATAAATATTATTAATATGGTATCATAATGTATTTTATTTTATTGTGTGCTTACATTTGTAAACCTACGTTATATATCTCTACACTTTAAAGGGTTGACATCAAACCATACATTTCGCTTTAGCTTTATAAATAAAAAACTTCTCAACTTAAAAAAATAACAATCTCAGAATACGATTAAGCTGTTCAAGAGTTATAAGTCTAAACTCTAAGTAAAAAGCTAGTCATATTTATGTGACTCACCATCAGGTACATACACGTTCAAATAAAGGCAGTCCTCAGAATATTCCTTCTTCCTTTTCTCCTCCATTTGAGACTCCAATAATTTATTAAACAAATCATCGTGTTTCTTCGATGGATTCTGCACATCAACTTTCTCTGGGTCAGCGATGGCTTGCATACAATCTGGCGTATAATACGTGGCATTTCGTATACCTTCCCACTGTGGTAAATCCACAAAATCAGGAGGCAGAAACCGCCTGAATTCAATAGGCGGATGAGCGTAAGGTATTCCAATGTACGCAGCTATACGCCTCGTTCTAAATCTAGTAATATACATTCCCGCTATCGTCCCCTGATTTACTAGATTTATTTGGCGCGGCTCTTTTGCAGTAAAAACTATAGAAAATTGTAACAGAAACACTATAAATCGAATCATTTTATTTTTTAGTTTATTTCACAGAAACTGGCAACACATTTTTTGAAATTCGTCGTTCTCACTTTGAAATATAGAATTTTAGTTCTGATTTTGAATTGTGGAATTCCATATTTGAATTATTTAAAGTCACGTCCGTTTTTATTTTGAAATACGAACTGAATGTTTTTTTTTTAATTTATTGGTTGATTAGAGTTCCGAGTATGGAAGGGTGTTCGTGTTCGAACGAAGGTGGTGCGTTACTGTTTCTCGTGCAGACTTCGACTCGTAAACAGTGGGGTTGTCCGTCGTTATAGCGACCAAGGAATTGCTATTGTGACCATTGTTTGTTTTAGAAGTGGCGAATATTATTTGTTTAAGTAATGCTTTTTGTTGGAAGTTACAAGTCATCTTAGTAAGTAAGGTTTTAAATAGAAGCCTGTAAAAATGATGAAAAACATGAATACTAAGTTAAGGTGAGAGTAAGTAAAAAGCTGACTAAGGTAAAATTCGTAGATATTATGTCTATGAAAAGCAAAATAGGAAAAGTAACTATAACAGACTATTCGCAGTAACTCTTTTCCTATAGGGGATATTGGAGGACCATTAATCTAAAAAAAATACCACTTTTCTTTGAATATCAAAATAACACCTCTTATTGGAAAACCCTATATCTAAACACTGTAAAATTTTTGTACTCTAATACTTGAAGGGGCTTTATAAGACCACATATTTTTATGTGTGGCTTCTTAATCCTTCTTCACATTCGATTTTAAGAAAATTTTCACAACTCTCAATTTAGAAATTCACATGGATGATTTACATAATTACCATTTTCTTATAGGTTGAAGCCAATTTAATAATGCGGTCTTTTAAAATACACCCTTTCATAAAATATCCAGAAATATTTGACAAGAAATAACAGAGTTCTGAGGTAACAAACATTTCAGAAAAAATCAAACAGATTTTTACCCTATTCCTGTTTTAGAATTAGTTATGAAGCTCTTCAGCTTTCTTCAGCTTTCTTCAGCAGCTTCAGCTTTATAGAAATAGT
Source organism: Schrankia costaestrigalis (assembly GCA_905475405.1). Classification (NCBI taxonomy): domain Eukaryota; kingdom Metazoa; phylum Arthropoda; class Insecta; order Lepidoptera; family Erebidae; genus Schrankia; species Schrankia costaestrigalis. The sequence continues at coordinate 5,951,197 of FR997843.1, read as the reverse complement.
AAGTATTGTATAATTTTTGCCAGGTCTAAAAATTAATAAGTCAAATAAATAACTGGTGGTAAGCTTGCGACGTGGGATCGCGTGACAGCAATGCCTTAAGTCATTGCATTCGGCTACCGTGCCTCAAGCTTTCACCTCATCTCTCCAACTAGGTCATTGCGACTACCCCGTATATCGATCGATGTTCATAATTTTATGACGTTTTTTTATTGTGTATGAAATTAAACCTAAAATTAAACCTTTTGCAAGAGATATTTTTCGATGTTAATAATTATATGACGTTTTGATTGTGTATAAAATTAAACCTAAATTAAACCTTTTGCAAGTATCTTCATAAATGTGTGACTACCCGTTTATCGATCGATGTTAATATATTAATGATGGTTTTAATGTCTATATTTTATGAAATTAAACCTAAATTAAACATTTTGCAAGTAATTTTTAGTAAATGTGCAAGTAACAGTATATCGATCTATGTTAAACAATTTTATGACCTTTTTTTATTGTGTATGAAATTAAACAAGTAATGTTTGTGAAAATTAATCGTAAAATTTTAATATGTTTTTCCCTACATGAAGGTTGTTAACCTTCTTAGAGTACGTGGAAACGATTGGATCTAACTCATGTTTAAATGCTGGTTGGATTTCTATGTTTGGTGTAAATGTAGAAATATAGTTTGTTAAATATAAAATCTATACTTTTCCGTAGTTTTCTAAAAGAATCAACTAAGTACTTTTTATCTTAATTATAGTATTATTAACTGAGTCAAAAGACGTCTAAATTGTACCTACTTATTAATGTGTGCCTCATCAAAAAACGTTTTAATTTAATAGTTTTTTATGAGTATAAGTGCTATCTGTTCCAAGCCTTTTTAAATATGCAGTAAAAGAAAGTTGAAGTTGTAGGTACGTAACTAAACAGCGCCCTAGCAGCTTATATGTGGTACTCTCTCTTTTGTTTTACTCTCTAGCGCTCTTTCAGTAGAGCGATACTTTGTCCTACAAATAGCCTCCTCCCGGGACGGAGGGATACTTGTCCTACTAATACCACGCTGGCCAGACGTATTGGAATAGGGTTAAATTTCAAGTTTTCCTTCTTTTTATTTCGTAAACATAATATTCACGGATAGTCCCTTAGTCGGTTTTTACGACACCCATGGGATGAGATGGGGTGGTGACATATTGTATTCCTATAAAGCAATGATGACCCCGAACCATGAAAAACTCAAGAAACATTACCAATAAAGAAGAAGAAAGAAAGATGAAGAATAAGTGTTTAAGTTGACAAAACTAAAGTCACCAAAAGCTCAACCAATAAAAACTTTTCTAGCCATTTTCTATGATTCATTTTAGCATACAAATACTAAGTAAGCTAAGACACGACAGAACATAAAATTAAAGTTAGATCAATATCGTTTGGTGCCTACAACAAGTTCGAAATTCAAATTAGAACATAAACTTGTAAAGCTTGTAAGTTAGTGAAGACTGAGTCAATAAATTTTGCAGTTTATTTTCTTTTTCGCAGTCTGTTTTCCTTTGTAGTTGGCCAGGTTGTTTTTAAATTTAATATATTTTTTCTACTTTATTGAGCTCTATCTAGAGATCTCAATAATGTGCCACTGCAGGGACGGGCCTCCTCCTGTGACGGAGGGATAATTGGCCTTCTTAGCCACACTTGCCAGACGTATTGGTAAAGGGTTTAATTTCAAGTTTTCCTTTTTTTAATAAATTACATGGGCCGGCTGATAAGTTATCTACCTAACATAGAAAGAAAAGACATAGGAAGCTAATATTTTTACAGTATATAATATAGTTTTCTGCAACTGTAATACACTTATTACATTTGTCAATAACAGACATTAAACCGTCAAAAAAATATTTCTTGGATTGGTCGTCAAAAATGACCTTCCACAGCGCCCTTCATTTCCTCATTGGTCAAAAATCTCTTCCCTTTAGGCTTTACTTCAAATTTATTAATGAGAAATAGTCACAGGGGGTTAAATCTGGACTATAAGGTGGATGGTTTAGTTCTGTGAAAACGTTTTTGCTTAAAACAGACCTCGCATAGAAAGCTCTTTGCACCGCAGCATTTTCGTGCAAAATTAAAACTCCTTTACCAAGTTTGCCCCTTCATTTTTATTTTATTGCTTCTTGCAGTTGGTCAAGTAAACTGGCTTAGTAAGCGGCATTTGTCGTTGTATTTTTTGGAAGGTAAATTAAAAAAAAAAACCCTTCCACATCCCAAAAAATTGGTGCCTGCTGACGTCCAAACTTTAAACTTGCGCGATGGCTTCTCCCCTTGATATTTCTATTGCACTGACTCCTGTTTGTTTTCCGGGTCCCATTGGCAAATTAAGGTTACATTGCTGGTTACTAATCAGGAGATAGTTTTTCTTCTTTGTCTTTTACCGGGTCCAAAAATGCCTCACAACATTCGGCTTGTCGTTGTTTGACAAAGGACGTCAGAATTCTGGGTACACATTGGGCGCTCACCTTTGACATCCCTAAACAATGATAATACGTCCTCAAAAAATTAAAATAATTACGTGAACACGTTCCTTACTTATTCTACCATCTCTAGTGATCGCTAACCGCTTAAAACTCCGATCTTAGAGTATTATTTTTATCATTAAATCAAATCTGTCGTCAGTGACTCTAGAAACCGGCCGTCCGCTACGGAGGTTGCCTTCGATACTGATACGGCCATGTTTAAATTGTTTAGACCAACATTTTCTTATAAAATAGGAAGAGCATGAATCATCAAACATATTAAACATCCGCTGTTTGATTTGAAACGGCGTATTACCCTCTTTAGTTAGGCATTTAAACACAACACGGTCCTCAAGTTTAAGTATTTCAATATTTTCATCCGATATGTTTAATGTGTTGGTGTACTAATCGTAACGAAAACAATTAATACAAATGAATGCTATTTATTTTAAATAATGAATACATAAGTAATAAAATGACATAGTGACCAATATCATTTTTGTAACTTTGTTTAACAAAGTAGATAACTTATCAGCCACCCTTAGAACATTTCTTTATTCAATTTAGATAACTCGTAACTAATATTTTTTTGGTAATTAGGATTTTTGGATAAAGTTAATTTTGTAACGTATTATAATATTCAAAAATATATGCATAATATTTAGCTATAATAATATGTTGTTATATCCAACCCTAATAAAAGGAAGTGCGACTATAAAGGTAGGTAAAATATAAACCCATCGAGATTTCAAATCCCCATTGTATTTCACTTTGCAACACCCGTAGGTTAATTATAAATATATTTTCATCGTTTTCATATAAAATTCAACATCTCGCACCTTGAAAACAAAAGTGGCGTTATACAAAAACAGTAGTTTTTCAGTACGGCCATTTTAAAGTTTTGGTTTAATACCGTGATCAATATCTAATACAAATAACTGAAATATAACACGGTTATAAGTTTCATCTAACAGTTTGACTATCTGGCTTTTAGATAATTATTGAAAACATGCGAGTAATTAAGTTACTTATTTAGAAAAATCTGTTTCAAAAAAAATATCAGTATAGTGCCACTTTTGATTTTTTTATTAGTTACTGTTTTAGAATAAAAACGCAATTTATAGCTTATCTTATGATAATAATTACATAAATAAAACAAAATTATGAGATAATACTAAGATAAAATGTTTATTTGACAAAAGTAAAGTAAGTTACAATCAGTACAATTGAAAAATAATCAACATTAACCCAGATACTCCTACCAGGTGTTATAACACCGATTAAATGACTTTAACAATACCATCAAATTAAATATACAAACAGCGAATAGTGATCAGCATTTCTCATTACATCTTATTTAGTGCATGTGCATAGTTATTTGCGTGCTGAAAAAATTGTTATATGAATTGAATTTTATGGATTTTTGCTCAATTAAAAAAAGATATGTGGATTTTTTTCAAAATCAAAACTAAAAGCTACTTTCTCTGTAATTATTGTATAGTAACCTAATAATAGCGTCCTGATTATGCAAACTAATAACTGTTAGCTATAAAATGGCAAACATATTTATATTGTATTTAAATTTGTTTATCTTTTATAAATAAAAGTCTCAGAGGTGTTATAACACCTAGTAGGAGAATACACGTCTATATCGCTTTACTACTAAATGTTAGGTCACTGCCAGAAAAATCATTATGTTTTCAGGAAATATAAGATAAATTAGAAAAAATGAATGATGCAACACATTTTCGACGAAGTATAGTCATTTTTGGGTTCCAGGTGGTCAATTAGGGGTTAACGCTGAAGTACATTATAAAGAAACTACTTCTGACTACTATAAATATAACGTCTTATATCCAGTTTCTTATATAAGAGAAGTCGTACAGAATCTCCGTCCCACCTATAAAATTCTACTGTACCTCATTCAGCTCCTGTAGTCTTTCTTTCAACAAGTGGTACTGCCTTTGCAGCGAGAATATCAAAGAAACAGAATTATCCAAATTCTTACCCAGAATGGCAAACTTTGAGGGTCCGAATAAACTACAGCCACCAGTATAATATTATTCTGATGCCATGTTTGGTGATGATGTCGTTGATATGCTGTTTTTGTTGGTATGTCGTTTGTACATTTAGTATACAAACTTATACACTTGCCAACAGAGAAGTAGAATATTGTCACAAGCAATGCATTGAAATGATTCCTGGCTATCTTTTTGTTTAGTTGATGTGGTCCATCAAAGAGGCATGTACTGGGAAAGTTATCAGATACTATTTTTGCACATATAAGTAACGCTCTTTCACGAGATCGATTACGTAAACATATTCACTGCTGTGAAAATAGACCAAGTGGTGACACGTAATGGCTAATTGTTGAAAGTGAGACCTTAGTTTGGTGTATGGAACAAAAATTTCTTACCTATGGCTTTTATAGAATTATAGTATCAATGAAGTAGTAGTGTCTTATTATGGGAGCCATTGTTACACGCAATTTATACACCCTATGGCCCTAACTTGTAAAATTTGCAAACACAAATCTATTTTGTGTAAAAAAATGTTAGGTTTATTTTCACCCTAAGAGCTGCTTCATAACTAAATTAAGGTAAATATGAACTACTTTTATTCTACCCACAATATAAAACTGTATAAAAGTCTAACAAAGATTAAAAAATAAATCAAGTGTATAATTTTGTCCAAAATATTTCCCATAGTTCCCTACTAGCCATAGTAGCCCATTCTCCTACCAGGTGTTATAACACCGATCATTTTCCAGATTTCCCAGAGGAGTAGGATTTTTTTTTGTATTTTTCCTGAAAAGTTAGTGACACTAATACCAACATATCAAAAAATTACAAAGATCTGAGACCCTAAATAGTTTCAGGAGTATCTGGGTTAAGGATCTTCTTAGCGTATCGGTGGCAAAACGTGTGGAATAAATTGATGTACCCTAAAACTCTGCGACACTGACTGCGTTATAGCTGTCATTTATTAGCTCTTCCTGAGTGCAGGTGTTAGGGCATCCAGGACAGAGGTAGGTCATAGTTTGGGGGGCGTCGCACAGGCAACTCAGTCCGCGATTGTTCGTGAGGCCCCACCGGAGCATGTTCTTCTTGCTTCGTCATACCTGGGTTCGCAATCTGTTTAAGAACTTCCAGGTAGCCCATGGTAACTCATGTCCGGGCGGAAGCCTCTCAGAGAGTGGCACAAACAGTTCCGGCAGAGACACCCTTTCAAGATTGCACCTCGCATTTGCTGGGTAAAGGGTGGACGCACTTTATAAAGCTCTTTTGGCTATTCAGCCTTTGCTGTGATAGGATATGATCATAGCCGTGCATAGGGTGCCGGGGGTCGCTATCCACTTTGCTCCTCTCAAGGGAGGCTGCCACATCCCATCGTTGGGGGCGCGATGCCAGCCATGGTACACCAGTCTGACCGGTATTGGTTTGAGACAACCTGTAATAATCCGGCAGGTTTCGTTCAAAGCTGTATCCACCACCCTAGCTAGAGCTGATCGGTTCCAAACTGCGTACGTATATTCTCCAGCCGAGAAAGCAAGCGCCAGTTGAGAAGTTTGTTGCTTGTTAGTCGTCGAGATCGTCAGCGTATAAGAAGCGGGATGTATTAGGACACGACGGTTGGTCGTTGGTTTAAATGTTAAAAAGAAGCGGAGCCAGAACGCTACCTTATGGTAGGCCATTCTTCTGTGATCTCCCACGACTTTAGTCTGAGAGAAGGTAGACCTGAGAGCGGCGATTGTGGATGATCTCTCGAAGTATTGCGACAAATTTATGGTCAAGGGTCACGGTTTCCAATTTGCTCAGATAAAGCGGCTGAAGTTCTGGAGTTTCTATTTGATCGTTTAGTCAAATCAAGCTCTGTAAATTTTTATTTAAATTTATTTTATTTAAAAATCATCAAAATACGGTAATTAGTACTGTATTTTGCCATTTATGTATTTATTCGTTTAAAAGATTATTACAATACTATAACATTAACAAAGGCACTAAACATATAATGTCATTTTTTAATTAATCAAATATTTTATTTCGGCAAAATTTAAACTACATAAACGGCACTATACTTAAAGTGCCAATTATGTATTGCTTCATGTAGAGAATTAATTTACGTAAATTAGGTTTAAAATGTCACTAAACATAAAATGTCACTTTTTTACTCACCGCAGCGTTCGTTTCCACTGGGATGCTTGGCTCTAACTGATATAGTGCCACCTTTTCAATTACCACGTCGTCACTTAACCTAAAAGTAAAAACTGACACTACCGACATCTAGGCAAAACTATTGGAACTATTAGAACGTATGTCTTTGCATTCGAAGCGCTTTTTTGAAATAAACTAGACTGTGTCCTTAACTCAAAATCAACGTTTTTGGCATAATGCCACTTTTGTTTTCAAGGTGCGACTGTTACCGATACGTATAGAATTAAATTTTATCTGACATTTCCGTTCGCAAATGAACGTTTTATAATTTATTGTTTACCAATATTTGTAACAAATAGAGAAATGCCGTAGGTTTTAAATTATTCACATGTCATTGCGCAAAATATTTGTATACTTTTAATACTTTATGTAAATACGATGAATCCTACTATCCTACTAGTATTATAAATACGAAAGTTTGTGAGGATGGATGGATGTTTGTTACTCTTTCACGCAAAAACTACTGAATGTATTTTGCTGAAATGTAGAATATAGGTAGTTTAGGGTGTAAAATAACATTTAAGCTACATAAACAATGCTTGTGAAGCCGCGGGCTTTAGCTAGTAATATATTAAGTAAATATTAGTCTATAATCACTGTCTAAAACTTTATTTCGGAACCGGATAGTTTTTGCGATCATATTTCTTTTTGTCATGAACCTGGATGGTCTGTGTGCCCATTAAATTGCTGTTTGTATAACTACGCGACATACGGCATGAAGGGATCATGCCCTATGTCTCGGAGTTTTTTATATCCGTAGAATAAAAACAAGGTTGCCTGGAAAAAGCCTGAAACGTCAAATAGAAACACGATATATATAATACCACTACATTAGAAAGTACAGGTTTTGTCGAATCACATATTGTATGATCCGTGTGGTGACGGAGTAAGAATACAATATGTCACCACCCCATCTCATGCCATGGGTGTCGTAGAAAGCGACCAAAGGACTATCTGTGAATGTGACTATATTTACATAGAAATAAGAAAAACTTGGAATTAAACCCTATACTAATCCGTCTGGCCAGCATGGTATTAGTAGGCCAAGTATCCCTCCGTCACGGGAGGAGGCCCGTCCCTACAGTGGGACATTAATGGGCTGTTATGATTACAATGATGATTCGACGATACAATACATGATATCTACTAATAAGTCGTACTTTCTGTATGTACGACTTATTAGTATGTGTTTCAATTTCGTGTTCCACACCGTCTAGAAAAGATCGATCTTAGCAAGTAGCGTATAATTTATTGTTTTGTGAATTGCTTATCTAATTATCTTTTATCTATGTCTTCCAGATAAAAATGAAAGTGACTATTGCGACTCATTCGTAGAACAAAGTTCGATCTGCAGATAGTTAGTTTTCGTTAGATGCTATAGAAGTTGTTCCTTGTGTTATTCTAAAACTATGAGACCTAACATTTTGATTTTTTGGTATGTTGTTATGACATATCAAAGTTCATAGTTCTAGAATCTAGCTTCTAATGAAAAGTAGCTATCTGCAGATCAAACTTTGTTCTACGGATGAGTCGAGTGATGTAATTATTTTTACTACTTTTACTACACCTTGTTAAAGTAACATAAACAAATATAATACAAATGTGATTGTATTACACCAACATTTGCATCCTAACTACAATTTGCATAGATCACAATCGTGTCCCACATGAGGCTAGGTTTGCCAACTATGTCGGATAAATCGGACATTCCATTTATGATAACGGTATTTATGAAATGTTAAATGAAGCCGAAATTAATGTTTTTGGAGCTTTTAATGTAATGTTATGTTTATATTTTGGTGAAATTAGGGTTAAGTATACCAACGGTTTAAACTGGGACATTTACTTTAGAAATATATAATGCCCGTTTAGATAATATATTAACTTAAACGTATAAAATAATCTTTATACTATCCTTTCTGCCCATAATGGAGAGTAACTACTAAGTTGGGTACATATTTTGCCTGATAACTGTTGGCAATTTACGGCATATTGGCCTGCTTGGAACTCATTTGAAAAATTTTAAAAGAGCTTTTTGACTCTATACAAAATATTAAAAAAACATGTTTCTGTAATTAGAAAATTTATTTACAGTTATTATATTGCAAAAATCTTATTAAAATGCCTATCAATACAATGCAATTACAATTTCCAAAAAAAGATTATTTCTTTTGAAAACAATAAAAACTTCTTGGTTTATCAAAAAACCTACTTTCGAAATGTATATTATAGTTTTACATTTTCAACACTAAGTAAGATTGCTAAAGTTAGAAAACTATTGTTTGTCAGTAACATTCTAAACTAAATAATTGTACTGTAGGGGTTGTGTATCCCTACATGTACTAACAATAAAATACACAGAAATTCAATTTTTGTTTCTAGTTTGAAAATAGTGTTTACAACATATTAACATTTTTAAACATAGCATTTTAAAAGAAAACTCCAACAGCATGGTCATCCTACCAGGACGCACACAGTACATAGAAGGGCGTGCTTTCAATATAGTTCAATTTTACTGCTTGCGGTCACGTGATATCGTATACTTACCTATATCTACCTATTTGTACAAGCATTGCTGCGGTATACTCGTTCTAATAATTATTTACATAGAAATCTTATTCTGCGGAAAAGTTATAAAGAAATATAAATAGTTTTTGATTGTACAACTTTATTTATTGCGTGAGTACGTACGCAAACTATTTAAGAAGATTGTCAGTTGTTTAGCTCCCACATAGAAGTACTTAGTAATATACACCACCACCTTTTTGCCATCGAGATATTGAAGGAGGAGGTCCTACAATAGGACTATCGCAGTTCACTGCTGGATGTAAACTACTCTATCCTGCTCCACAAAGCACAGTCTTCCGCCTTACACATTCAGTCCGACCCAGCGACCTTTTTGATGTCATCGTTCAACTTTGCTGCTGTAGTCCTACACTAAAAGGATAAATTGAACAACTCGTAAATTTTGTCTTGAAATGACATAATACAAGTAAGAAGTTTTTATGTTTATCCTCGTAAGTACCCTCTGTACCACTGCAGGGACGGAGGGTTACTTGGCCAGGTAAAGATAATATTGACGGATAGTCCCTTAGTTGGTTTACGACACCCATGGGATGAAATGGGGTGGTGACATGTTGTGTTCTTACTCCGTCACTAAACGGAGATACCCTCTGATATTGACCTAACCAAACTAATACAGTAATGCTTTAACCGCAGCAGCTAACTCAGCAAGGCTTTGTTTTACTCGGTATATCGGTTACTACACTCCGTTTAAAACGTGTCATTATGCGGCAATACTTACGTTCGTGCTACAGTAAAAGTAAGAAAATAAATCAGTATACACCGCTACCGCTTGGAAATTTTCCAATAACGACATAATTTCCCTGCCATTTCTATGTACAATCAAATAGCATACTCAAGAACAGTTATTATCAGATATTACGTTGCCATTTTAACACTAAACTGCTTTTGTTATGGTCGTTATAACCTTGGGATCTGACAGCTTGATTAGTATAATATAAGTATTGATTAAAATATTTTAAGTGGTTAGAATTAAACAGCAATGCCGTAGTACGATGTAAATGAGTTTGGTGCGATAAGAAATTGGGGGAAAGGACCCCTTGCGGCGCGCCCTTGAAGTCGAAGTGTTCAAAGGCAAGTTAAGTTGTGATTGTTAGCATCAACAATCAATGTTACAGCTAATGATTTGTTGTATAAAATAAGATTTTCGTAAGTTTACAAGGTATACTATACTTAGTACACCTTGTAAACTTACGAAAATCTTATTTTACAAAAACGTATAAATAATAATCTTTATACTGTCCTTTCTGCCTATATGCCTGTTTGAAACTTATTTGAAAAATATTACTGTGTTTAAACAAAAGATTAAAAAAATATGTTTATGTAATTAGAATTTTTTTAAGGTAACAGGTAACAGAGAAAAAGGTAATCACTTGAGGCAATAACTATCGAAAAAATGACATAAGGAAGATTTAGCCTATCTAAATCATGAATAATAAAACTTGAAATTAGGATTTAACATGTTTTTAAATTATAAACTAAATTAAAACAAATTAAATTAATCTTTATTGGTATGAATATCGTGAACAAAGCTTAGATGTGTTAACATGACTTAAGTTTTTTCCGTATTTTTGTCATCCATGTTTTTCTGGATATGGTCGCTAAATAACTTTTGAATTTCTTACAGTGAAACATGAATAATAACCGTACCTGTATACAGCAGTTGGTAAATGACACTTTTGTTGGTAATTGTACTTTTTTAGCAGTTTGGGAGAGGCCTTTGTCCAGCAGTGGACTGCAACAGGCTAGTTGATTGATTGATTGATTTATAAACAGTAGGTTAATTCTCGTAATTATATTAGTTTAAAATCTCATCTCAATCTCGGTCAGTCAGTTTCAATTAATGTCAATTAATCGACACCAGAAGTATCAATTAACGTAAGGGACAAAACACGACTTTTCAGGAGAGCCAAAAAACCATTCTGATTTTACAAATTCTTCTGTAACTTTTTATTAGTTGCCCTAATCTTAAAAGCGTCTAGGACAAAGTTTTTTATAATTTTCTCTTCTTTATAACTATAAATAAAATATTTACGTAAACTTACGCGTTTAGAAAATAGCATGTCCCTTACATTAAAAAAAGTTGCTTAGTTCCTGCTAGTTGTCCTTTAAGGCACTCAAGCTTTCAATGTAAACTATCGCATATTAAAGTAAGCACCAAGTTTAATAGGAAACTATAACACAAATCTACTGTAACGGACATAAACTACTATGAACAGGATGAAATATGATGTATGAAAAACTATTAAGAGCAATTATCATGTAATTGTGGACCTGATAACTTTATTATTAAGTCCATTAGTAAAAATATACTTAAACTTACAATATGTTTAGATTAATTTTGGAAATTTTGGAGAAAATTCGGACTGGTCGAACAGTAAATACGACTGTGGTAAATGCAGTTAGACAGTTCCTAGAGACAGTATCTTATGAACGGAGACCAGGTCACAGTCGTAAGCTGTGTAATTTGACTTGGCTTATCCGTTTTATCGTCAGAAATGTCCTCAGGGACTGGTTCATTACAGCAATTTAAGCACGTAACCAACTCCAAGAAGTTAAAAATGTGTGTGGGGGTATACGTACGGTCAGAAGAAGGTTAAGCTTTTAAAACTGCTAGAGGACCACAGTTTCTTATTTCTCTCGTGAGTACAGGCAATGGACAATTAAGGCCTTTTCGTCTATTGCAGACGATTTATGAGGTGGTGTCGGTGATACATCGCTTTTGATGACTGTACAGACCGATACCACAGGCTTGACAAAAGAAGTAACTGGACATTAGTGTCGAACCATGTTCATGTCGTTTCTGTCTCTTGTCAGCAAGCACTCCAATCCAGGCTTCATTACAAAATTTGCGACCCTCTCCGACACGTTTTCGCCACTCAGGACGTTTTTCTGCGAGCTTCTTCCAGTCACGGTGGTCGATTTCAAATGCTGCCATGTCTCGCTTGGTGCAGTCTTTGAAACGAAGCAGCGGCCTCCCAACATCTCTTTTTCCATTCGCTACTGCACCAAGAAGAACACGTCGTTATAATGGAGAGGGTTCCATCCTATGCACATGCCCTAGCCAACGCAGACGTCTCTATTTAAGAAGCACTGTCAGACTAGGCAGCTGTGCGATTTCTAGAACCTTCTCGTTTGTCATCTTGTCCTGCCATGCTAAGCCCAAGATCTTTCGTAAGCAACGCATGTAACATAAGTTAAGACGACGGCGACGTTCTTGTTTTGCATACGATGTCCAGGTTTTAGCTCCGTACAAGAGTATGCTTAAGATGGAAGCCTGAAAGACAACCATCTTGGTCTTAGTAGTAAGGTGCTTATTGTACCATACCCTTGTACCTAGCTTCCCGAACATGGTTGCCGCCTTGCCAATACGGATGTCGATCCGTCGAGAGCATTCGAAAAATGTGGTGTTTACAGACGAATATCGGATATCATTAAGTTATCGTTAAGGTCGTCAGAGTTCTTACAGGCACAAAAATAAAAGGTTTGCCCCATGTGCCCCTTGAAACTGTGGTGTGCCAAGGTGGTTCAATAATGTTTTGGGTGGCATCATTTACGGGGCTCGTATTTAGACTTGGTTATTTTTTAAAGTGGTAGTGTAAACGCAGAAAAATATGTTACAGAGGCTTAAGAACCTCATGTGATGCCAAATGCACCATTTATTGGGGAATAATTAACACTGTTATTGAATCAGTGTGGCCACACATCCCTAAAAATCACAACTGAATACCTGAATAAGGGTGTGATTCGATAATTACTATGGCCTACTTGAAGTTCAGACTTAAATCTTATGGAACATGTCTAGGACAATTAACTAAATGTTACAGTTTTTATGGCTGTTTCTCATTTTGTTGATTTTTTAAGACATTTTGTTCATAAAATGTTTTTTAATTCATACTTGTAATTAAGTAAAATATTTGATAATACCGAAAAATACTGTGTAATGTACATTTTTTCGATATTTTAGACATAATTAAAGGTGGGCCCTTGAATGTATATTAAATTAAGCGACAAATTAAAGTAAAGTTATGTATTGTGTTTTAACGTAAAGGTCATATTGCGAGAATTGTACAAAACTTTTGTTTAATGTAAGGGACTGAATTGCATTTCAGAACTATTTACATTATTTTTTCCAACACGTAAAAATATTTACGCCCGTTAAATTAATTTTTAAGTATAAAAAACAGTCTAGACCTTCGAAAACGTGTACTGTAAGGGACATTTTTTTCACAAAAGAGAAATTTTAAATATACCAAACGATAGAGCGTGAAATTCCGAATCCAACGGTATATATAACTCATTTTGGCCAAAATGTCCCTTACGTTAATTGATACTTCTGGTGTCGTTATGTCAAATTTGATAGTTTATTAACCAATGAGACAGCGCCAAACGCTAATAATAGCCTGTAGAGTTATCACTTGAAGTTAATCGAAATGTAATTAAAATAAATCCATTTACGAGAATCAGCCTTTTTTTGTTTTTTTTTACGCCACAAATGACGCACGCCTGGGCTGAAAAATACGCCCAAACTACCTCCGGTCTCTAAAAGGGAGGTGGTGGAAAACCCTTATAGAGTACCCGAGGGAAGCCTCTAGCGGGTTATGCCACGACTTTTACTGGCTAAAAACCACCATGCCTACTCCTTGGTTGCCTTAAGGGATACTAAGCGTATCGAAACGTCCTTCCTAGACAGGAGTCCGGGGAAGCGTTGTGAATTAGCCTTCTGGTAGACACCAGCAAAAGAAAAGACTTTCTTTTGTAGCAAATGTCAATCAAGCTATAAAATCAATCTGTTACATAGGAAAAGGATTTTAGCACATTCAATTTTAATAATTTATTTATTGGATTGAGCAGTAAAAACAGGGTGAGCAATTTACGACACTTTTGTCCCCGTTTCGATCTGATTTAGACAATAAAATTTTAAAAGATAACTTTTACAGTCAATTTGTGCAAAAGCTGTCTTTTCTCCATTGAAAAAAGACAGCTTTTGCACAGATAAATTTAACTACCCTGAGAATTGAACCTGTGAGCTTCAGTGGCAATTAAGACTCACTGGAGAATCCTCGCCTTAACCAAATGACCAGTAGCAAACAGTAAAGACGGTTCAAGGACACAATTTTGTAATTCATGAACCACTACGAGTATATTTATAAGTTTATCTGATGGCTAGTAATGTATATTTTAACTTGTATCGTTCTTTTTACTTACATTTTATTTATAGTGGGGAATAGTATTATGACAAGGCTGTTACTATTTGATTTTTGTGATGTTTATTCTTTCTCCGTGTGGTGACGGAGTAAGAATACAATATGTCACCACCCCATCTCATCCCATGGGTGTCGTAAAAACCGATTAAGGGACTATTCGTAAATATTATCTTTACGAAATAAAAAGAAGGAAATCTTGAAATTACTCTATATCAATCCATCTGGCCAGCGTGGTATTAAGGCCAACTATCCCTCCGTCACGGGATGGGGCCCGTCCCTGCAGTGGGACATTAATGGGCTGTTATGATGATGATTCTTTCCCATAATGAAAAATAAAGGCGCTTAACATTACCAATATGTCGAAAATGCAAAGCACACAGAATACTAATATCAGGATGAGAAAAATGTGTGTGAGTAATAAAGTATGCTATAAAATCTCCAACTAGAGATTTTTTCATTTATTTTACCGTATTATTAAAATATCGAATGATTCATTTAAGTACTTAAGACGAAATCTATGGATTATCCTCTACAATAAAACTAACTACCACACAAGTATATACATTTTATTTTATTGTTTCCCGTGACGTAAATAGGGTAAGCAATATTCATTCTTCACATACTTTCTGAAATTAAAAATATATGTAATACTCTCATAACTTCAGAAAACGTGGATACGTTAGGCTGAAAATTTTAGGGGTTGTCCCACAAAATATACGTTCAGGGCTATTTCAGTGTATTATTCAAAAGTACAATGCAATAAAAAAGATTATCTGCGATCACGCAATGTGAACACGCGCCATGGGTATATACAGGTAGTAAAATTTACATTTTTTAACCTAAAATACTTTGTATTTATTTATTTTTGTAGTGATAGATTAGAAGACAAATGGTCGCCACCCTTTCTAATGTCTTATGACGCGACAGAGCACATCTACTTAGTAGTCATTCAGCAAAGAAATGATAATTTACATCCGAATCTAACATCCATTCGCTAGTCTAAGCGGCAGGTGGAGAAGAAATGTCTCACAGATTTAGTTTAGTTATTTATTTTCAAATTCTTTATATTCTACTTAAGGGCATTGCATTGCTCAATGACCTTGAAGATCTGAGGTTTGTTACAGTTTTCATAGAAAAAGCGCCATCTACTAACAGAGATTAATACTAGGATATAATCAACTAATGATTATTCAAATCACAGACGCGACACAAATTTATTATTGTTTTGACCTAACTTATTTATTCTCTCGGAGACGCCAATTTTATACATACGTATTTTACTGGAAATAACGTTCACCGCGCTCAGAGCAATAACGAATTTATTATTATTACTGTTGCTACTAGACTATGTCTTCTGAAGGTCTGATGATGGCCAGGTAAGTACACAACGGTTCTCAGCGATGGTAACAGCTAGAAGTACTCTGTTTTCATAATTTGCCTATTTGATTAGTGATGCTACTACACTATGTCTTCTGAAGGTCTGATGATGGCCAGGTAAGTACACAACGGTTCTCAGCGATGGTAACAGCTAGAAGTACTCTGTTTTCATAATTTGCCTATTTGATTAATGATGCTACTACACTATGTCTTCTGAAGGTCTGATGATGACCAGGTAAGTACACAACGGTTCTCAGCGATGGTAACAGCTAGAAGTACTCTGTTTTCATAATTTGCCTATTTGATTAATGATGCTACTACACTATGTCTTCTGAAGGTCTGATGATGACCAGGTAAGTACACAACGGTTCTCAGCGATGGTAACAGCTAGAAGTACTCTGTTTTCATAATTTGCCTATTTGATTAATGATGCTACTACACTATGTCTTCTGAAGGTCTGATGATGACCAGGTAAGTACACAATGGTTCTCAGCGATGGTAACAGCTAGAAGTACTCTGTTTTCATAATTTGCCTATTTGATTAATGATGCTACTACACTATGTCTTCTAAAGGTCTGATGATGACCAGGTAAGTACACAACGGTTCTCAGCGATGGTAACAGCTAGAAGTACTCTGTTTTCATAATTTGCCTATTTGATTAATGATGCTACTACAGTATGTCTTCTGAAGGTCTGATGATGACCAGGTAAGTACACAACGGTTCTCAGCGATGGTAACAGCTAGAAGTACTCTGTTTTCATAATTTGCCTATTTGATTAATGATGCTACTACACTATGTCTTCTGAAGGTCTGATGATGACCAGGTAAGTACACAACGGTTCTCAGCGATGGTAACAGCTAGAAGTACTCTGTTTTCATAATTTGCCTATTTGATTAATGATGCTACTACACTATGTCTTCTGAAGGTCTGATGATGACCAGGTAAGTACACAACGGTTCTCAGCGATGGTAACAGCTAGAAGTACTCTGTTTTCATAATTTGCCTATTTAATTAATGATGCTACTACACTATGTCTTCTGAAGGTCTGATGATGGCCAGGTAAGAACACAACGGTTTTCAGCGATGGGAACAGCTAGAAGAACCCAGTTCTCATCATTTCCCTATTTAATTACTCATGCTACTACACTTTGTACTTACCTGATCCTCATCAGACATTCTTCTGAAGGTTGAATTGAACTCAATGATTTTCAGCGATGGAAACAGCTAGAAGAACCCAGTTCTCATCATTTCCCTATTTAATTACTCATGCTACTACACTTTGTACTTACCTGATCCTCATCAGACATTCTTCTGAAGGTTGAATTGAACTCAATGATTTTCAGCGATGGAAACAGAAATAAATTGAAACTAACTGTAAAATGTTATTTTGTAAAATAGGCAAAATGGTTATTAAGAAAACAGCTTTAGTAAGTTTTATATTTTATTTTAATCAAAGAAGATAAGACCTAATCTTAGCATTCCATAGATTCTCCGTGCGGGTGCCGGGTCCATCGCGTGATAGAGGAAGGAACACTTGCATAACAGCGTCTGGGACTTACGACCCAGATGTAGGTTTAAGGAGGCCCCTATTACTGTTCTTCCAGATATATTTTTTGTTTCTTCCTGGGTATGCCCCACTTCTACAGTCAAATTTGGTAGTATTTCTTCTTCAAGCTAGAACAAAATTTTTTATTTAATAAAATAGTCGATGTTACAAATTAATACAAGTATTAATCACAGTACATAACACATTTGTGGCGGTAATGTATGTAAAACAAGTAGCAGGAGGATTATCAGAAATATGGAAAAAGTTACGAGTTTGCTTTATTAGCAATCATTACTCTATAATATGAAAAACAAATTAGCTTTCAGCTGTTTGTCTGTTTATGTATGCATTAATCTTAAAAACTAGGCAGCAGACAGAATTCATAATAATAACTATGCATAATATAGATGAAAAGCTCTCATAATTTTAGACGTTTACAATGTGATGCTGTAAATAAACACTTATTTGAGCTTACATAAAAAACAACAAAATAAACTTATATTTACCACATTTTGCTCAACTTCCATATCAGTTGGCATATCTGACGGTTCGCATGTGTCGTAAGATTTTGACAGCGGTTGATCTTCTTGATTTTGTAATTCAGAGCCTTGCTGCTTTCTTATTTTCCTTAAAAAAAATAATTCCTGTTTTAATTGGTACTTGTAATTTTGTCGATATCAAAACATTGCAGTAAAAAAAAAAACCTACGTAAATGTCTCAAAGTCAACTAGGTCAAGACCTAATGAGTAACAACTTGCTGTTTTACGTAGGTACTGCCATCATGACTGAAGTCTACCTACCTTCGGAGTCCACCATAAGTCAGTCCCTCACAGTCACCTAGGTCTCCCTGAGCTCTTTTAAACGAGTACCAACTTGCTGGTTTACGTAGGTACTGCCATCATGACTGAAGTCTACCTACCTTCGGAGTCCACCATAAGTCAGTCCCTCACAGTCACCTAGGTCTCCCTGAGCTCTTTTAAACGAGTACCAACTTGCTGGTTTACGTAGGTACTGCCATCATGACTGAAGTCTACCTACCTTCGGAGTCAACCATAAGTCAGTCCCTCACAGTCACCTAGGTCTCCCTGAGCTCTTTTAAACGTGTACCAACTTGCTGGTTTACGTAGGTACTGCCATCATGACTGAAGTCTACCTACCTTCGGAGTCAACCATAAGTCAGTCCCTCACAGTCACCTAGGTCTCCCTGAGCTCTTTTAAACGAGTACCAACTTGCTGGTTTACGTAGGTACTGCCATCATGACTGAAGTCTACCTACCTTCGGAGTCCACCATAAGTCAGTCCCTCACAGTCACCTAGGTCTCCCTGAGCTCTTTTAAACGAGTACCAACTTGCTGGTTTACGTAGGTACTGCCATCATGACTGAAGTCTACCTACCTTCGTAGTCCACCATAAGTCAGTCCCTCACAGTCACCTAGGTCTCCCTGAGCTCTTTTAAACGAATACCAACTTGCTGGTTTACGAAGGTACTGCCATCATGACTGAAGTCTACCTACCTTCGGAGTCCACCATAAGTCAGTCCCTCACAGTCACCTAGGTCTCCCTGAGCTCTTTTAAACGAGTACCAACTTTCTGGTTTACGTAGGTACTGCCATCATGACTGAAGTCTACCTAACTTCGGAGTCCACCATAAGTCAGTCCCTCACAGTCACCTAGGTCTCCCTGAGCTCTTTTAAACGAGTACCAACTTGCTGGTTTACGTAGGTACTGCCATCATGACTGAAGTCTACCTACCTTCGGAGTCCACCATAAGTCAGTCCCTCACAGTCACCTAGGTCTCCCTGAGCTCTTTTAAACGAGTACCAACTTGCTGGTTTACGTAGGTACTGCCATCATGACTGAGGTCTACCTACCTTCGTAGTCCACCATAAGTCAGTCCCTCACAGTCACCTAGGTCTCCCTGAGCTCTTTTAAACGAATACCAACTTGCTGGTTTACGAAGGTACTGCCATCATGACTGAAGTCTACCTACCTTCGGAGTCCACCATAAGTCAGTCCCTCACAGTCACCTAGGTCTCCCTGAGCTCTTTTAAACGAGTACCAACTTGCTGGTTTACGTAGGTACTGCCATCATGACTGAAGTCTACCTACCTTCGGAGTCCACCATAAGTCAGTCCCTCACAGTCACCTAGGTCTCCCTGAGCTCTTTTAAACGAGTACCAACTTTCTGGTTTACGTAGGTACTGCCATCATGACTGAAGTCTACCTACCTTCGTAGTCCACCATAAGTCAGTCTCTCACAGTCACCTAGGTCTCCCTGAGCTCTTTTAAACGAGTACCAACTTGCTGGTTTACGTAGGTACTGCCATCATGACTGAAGTCTACCTACCTTCGGAGTCAACCATAAGTCAGTCCCTCACAGTCACCTAGGTCTCCCTGAGCTCTTTTAAACGAGTACCAACTTGCTGGTTTACGTAGGTACTGCCATCATGACTGAAGTCTACCTACCTTCGGAGTCAACCATAAGTCAGTCCCTCACAGTCACCTAGGTCTCCCTGAGCTCTTTTAAACGTGTACCAACTTGCTGGTTTACGTAGGTACTGCCATCATGACTGAAGTCTACCTACCTTCGGAGTCCACCATAAGTCAGTCCCTCACAGTCACCTAGGTCTCCCTGAGCTCTTTTAAACGAGTACCAACTTGCTGGTTTACGTAGGTACTGCCATCATGACTGAAGTCTACCTACCTTCGTAATCCACCATAAGTCAGTCCCTCACAGTCACCTAGGTCTCCCTGAGCTCTTTTAAACGAGTACCAACTTGCTGGTTTACGTAGGTACTGCCATCATGACTGAAGTCTACCTACCTTCGGAGTCCACCATAAGTCAGTCCCTCACAGTCACCTAGGTCTCCCTGAGCTCTTTTAAACGAGTACCAACTTGCTGGTTTACGTAGGTACTGCCATCATGACTGAAGTCTACCTACCTTCTTAGTCCACCATAAGTCAGTCCCTCACATTCACCTAGGTCTCCCTGAGCTCTTTTAAACGAGTACCAACTTGCTGGTTTACGTAGGTACTGCCATCATGACTGAAGTCTACCTACCTTCGTAGTCCACCATAAGTCAGTCCCTCACATTCACCTAGGTCTCCCTGAGCTCTTTTAAACGAGTACCAACTTGCTGGTTTACGTAGGTACCGCCATCATGACTGAAGTCTACCTACCTTCGTAGTCCACCATAAGTCAGTCCCTCACAGTCACCTTGGTCTCCCTGAGTTTTTTTAAACGAGTACCAACTTGCTGGTTTACGTAGGTACTGCCATCATGGCTGAAGTCTACCTACCTTCGGAGTCCACCGAAAGCCTAGGTACTATCAAGGTACTCAAAATATAAGTTTAATCGAAGCAATGCCGATGTTCTAAAAATGAATCTAAACATCGTACAAATAAAAACTTGTCTAACTAAAGCATACAAAGGTATAAAATAATTAATATTTAGCTTGTAGGTACTTACCAATAATTTTGAAGAGCTCGGCCACGCTTCACATTACGTTTATTTTTATATTTAAGCATAGTCTATGAGTGATTAAAAAACAAAATTTAATTAAAAACTAGGATATATTACACTTATGAACTGAATTACAAGTAGTATTATTAAAAACAATTGTGTACTTTTTATTTACAATAGTTTTTCATTCAAAGTTGGTCGGTTTAAAGTTTTATTCGGTAAGAAAATACGGTCGTACAGTCCACCCATCACAAGAGTCGTAACGACACTGAATGTGCGACTCCCGAGCAATCGTCACGGCGGTAGCGGGTGTGCAGGCGCGGGGATTTTATGAAAATCTAGTTTTTATCAATTATTTTAAATATAACGAATAATTAAGATAAAGTAATCAATACAGATTATTAGTTAGAATATAGCACATTTTTTGTATAAATTTCGAATAAAATCAATCATCCGTTTAATAGACAATTTGATATTTAGTTATTATAATACCAGATTTCGTGATTTTTTTTTGGAAGATTTTAAGAAATAATTAGCGTTTTTAATCAATACAAAGTTTTTTCGGTAGTATCTAGTTTATTCATGTTTTTTTGTGAAGTAAACGTATGTAAGGATTCGTCAACAAACTTCTCCAAACCGAGCGTGTTTTTGGGGTTTGAGCAATGCAATGCCCTTAACCTAGGTGCATAATTATTATAAAGTTAAAGATTTACTTAACTTTGCTACCGTTTCCAAAGCGCTAGTAGTGAGATATCAGTGTAGTGGTATGAATATAATTGGAATAGCCTAATCGATATTATAAGATCGAACTAGAATTACAAAATTTTTGTAATGCTACTCGCGAAATCGTGTGGGGGCGATCATGTGTTGTAAAACTAGAGGTTAGGAAGAGAAAAAGAAGCCTGCTTGCTGAAAAACTTAGGGTCTTTTCAGCAAGAGGGTCCTCATCATCAACAGTGCATTAAAGTCCCACTGCAGGGACGGGCCTCCTCCCGTGACGGATTTATACTTGGCGTACTAATACCATGCTGGCCAGACAAATTGGTATAGGGTTTTATTTCGAGATTTTCTTCTTTTTTATTTTGTAATGATAATATTCACGGATAGTCCCTAAGTCGGTTTTTACGAAACCCATGGGATGAGATGGGGTGGTGACATATTGTATTCTTACTCCGTCACCACACGGACAATAATCGATGAATAGGTAATTTTATCATATCAAATTTATTACAGAACAATTTTATAAGGACCTCCTTTGTAAGGGTGTAAGTTGTAACGTGGTTGTAACCAAACTAACAAGTTCTTTGTCTTAATAAGGTTAGAAAATATTCAACATGAAAAGATGAAATACCATTGTCTTCGTTTTATTTTTCGGCTTTTTGATCGAGTTAATTTTATTGTCTTGTACTTATATAATTTTATTTTGTTGAAAAAG
Organism: Schrankia costaestrigalis; assembly: GCA_905475405.1. Lineage (NCBI taxonomy): Eukaryota > Metazoa > Arthropoda > Insecta > Lepidoptera > Erebidae > Schrankia > Schrankia costaestrigalis. The sequence continues at coordinate 5,928,881 of FR997843.1, read as the reverse complement.
GCCCTTTTCTGTTTATTCTTTTTGTACTTAAAATGTTACATAAAACGAAGGAATAAAACAATTGAAAACTAAAATGTCTTTTAATGTTTAAATCATTAAAAGCTTCGATGCCTTTTTTATCGTAATTACTAAAATTACCTTTTTAAAAAACCAAGTCCAAACTCAATTAAGTATTTTATACACAGACATTGTCATTTAGTATGTTGTTTATTTGGATAAATCACGGAGTAATTCCATTGGTAATTCTGGATTTAAAAAAAAGCAATACAAATTGGTAGGAAGTCTGTTTTTGTAAAACTTCTAATGTGACCAATTCGGATGTGCACGCTTTCCAACGTACAGAGTTTTTTTTACATGACTGTTTGAGAAATTACTGATTTTAAAGGTAATTAAAGTATATTCATTTATTTTTTTCTCACCAAAACCGAAACAGTAGAAACAATAATTACAAAATAAGCTTAAGCTAAGGAAACAAATATTCCGGTTGTGGATTGCTGGTGCCTGATGTAGGTATAGTAATACCTGTGTTACAGGTCACCAGGTCCCCACTCGGATCCGCTGTTACATGACTAAGATAGCTCATTAGGTTATGTTTAGGATACAGGTGAATTGTAAGCAAACATACAGATTTTGTGTTTGTTCAACCTTGTGTTAGTGTGTGTGCGATGAACGTGCGTGTGTGTAAGAGTGTATGTGAGTGAGGGAAAGCGCACGTGTGTGTGTGTGTTGTGTGTGTGTGTGTTGTGTGTGTGTGTGTTGTGTGTGTGTGAGTGTGTCACAAATTATGACTAGCTCTGTCGAGTCAGTACCTTGGGGTTGTTTGATTTTTAATGATTAAGATGCTAAAAGAATTTAATTAAATAAAGAGTTAATTTTAGGAACCTATAAATGAACATGTTGGTAGGTAATTATTTTAGAACTATTATGAGGTCTTCGGTGTCCTTATAAGACTTATTCTGAAGCCATTGCGAAATGGTGGTGCTGCATTGATAGGTATTTAAGTGGAAGTTTGGTAAGGTTTTTTGCACTTTATTATATATATAGGGACCAAGAAAGACAAAGAACCTATGACTGAAGGAGGTTTTAGTTTGCTCCGAGGAGATAACAAGATGGTTGCGGCGAGTCGTATCTTGCACGAAGTTAGATAAAGAGTGCTGCTTGAGAATAATTGCCCTTAGAAACAGTTGTCTCACAGTGAGTACCTGGCAGTATTCATAAAGCAAGTTAGTAGGATACAAACGCGGCTTAAAACAACACACCTTTAGTACAGCTCTCTGAGCACGTTCAATCTGAATGACATGAGTTTTAGCAACACCACCCCAGGTGGTGATACAGTAGGATAGGATAGATTGGCCCAATGCTAGGTAGACCATTTTTACTGTATGAGTATGAGCTGAATGTCGCAAATCCTATAATATATATATAAGTTTACGCATTCTACTCGCCAAAAGATCGATGTGGGTTTTAAAATTGAGTTTACCATCAACGGATATGCCAAGGTATTTTATGGAAGACACTTTTTCTATACAACAGCGGTCAGACCCGCCATCAGGGGAGGCGGTGGTTATACTCAGGTTATTGAACGGATTTGGGGATCGAATAGTAAAGTCGATAAGTTTTGTCTTTCCTATATTCATATTCATATTCATATTCATATTTCTTTATTGCATTCCATAATGTACAAAAGATGGCCATAATTTTACAAGTATCAATATATGGACCCTTTCGGGCACAGCACACTGTAGGAGAGAGGAGGAAAGGCGCTATTTTCATTGTAAATACCTATAAAAGGAGCATTCATTCGTGTATTATTTAGGTTCCTTTTATGTTTGGTAAGTATGAAAGGTTGGTATGATGTAGAGTGTGTATCTAATTACCCTGTTTTTATGTTTGATGTCCCAATTTCTTTTTTAAGAATTGGTTACCAATTTAGTTGCAATTTATGCGTTTCGCGGTTGGTTTTTTGTTTTTTATTAATATTCACAAAATTAATAATTCATTTAAAATCTTCATCATCGATATAATAGGTTCATTAAAACATTTCAAATGTTATTTATTTATAGACATGTTATAGATTAAATGTTAGGATATAAAACGGTAAAGACAACATTTTCAAAATATTAAAAACCCTACTTTATATTATGTACATATTTTATAAAAAAAAAAAATCTAAAATAAGAATTATAAAATTAAATATGTTATTAATCAATGATTGGATAAAAATTACTAATGTTTTAGATTTTTCATTTAATAAAATAATAATAATAGATTTATAAAATTCACACTAATTTGTCACTAAAATATTCGTGTATATTATAATACGCTTTTCTTAACAAAAGCTGTTTCACTTTATAGATAAAAATATTTAGTTTAACTTCGTTCTTTATAGCTTCTGGAAGTTTATTGTAGACCTTTATAGACATCACTAGAGTGCTAGCGCTATGTATTGTAAGGTGTGATTGCGGTAAATTTAACCTATTCTTATGTCTTAAAGTATACTTAGCTTGCACATCTTCTCTTGTATTATACATTTCGGGATGTTCACGCACGAACTTACATAGTTCTAATATATAAATACAAGGCAGAGTTAGGACTTTTAGCTGTTGGAAGTGGGGTTTACAGCTCTCCTCTTGTTTAATATTAGTTAAAATTCTAATTAATTTTTTCTGTTGTATAAATAGCGTTGAAATACCAGTACTATTACCCCATAGAATTACTCCATACTTCAACCAAGCATGTGCATAAGCGTAGTAAGTAACCAAGGCTGCTTTCTGGTCCGTGGATTTTCTAATTTCTCGCAGGGCATATGTAAATTTACTTAGTTTAGCCATTACTTTATCTGTATGAGATTTCCAGTCTATGTGAGTATCTATATCTATTCCTAATAGTGTGGCTTTGTTTACTACGTCTAAGGTTTTACCTCTAAAGGTTAATTTAATATTTAACGGTGGTTTTTGTCTAGGATGGAAAGTGATAATTTTAGTTTTGTTGTAATTAATTTCTAAATTATGTTTCATCATCCAGTTTGTTGTGTCGGCCAGTATCGATTGTAGCTTTTCATGGGGGTTTGTATCTTTATCACATGAAGCAATTATGGATATATCATCAGCGAATAATACACAGGATTCCTTCAAAATATTTGGCAAATCGTTTATGTATACAATAAACAGGAAACATCCCAGTACGCTACCTTGTGGTATTGAGGCTTTTATTGGTTTGATATCGGATCTGACATGTTCTATTTCATGTGTTTGGTAATTGTACGATTCAACTTCAACTTGTTGTTCTCGATTATCTAGATAAGAAGCAAACCACTCGTAACATTTACCGCGTATTCCTATTGTATATAATTTACCTAACAATATGTCAAATTGAACTCTATCGTACGCCTTTGTCATATCTAATAGCAAACCTATGGCGTATTTTTTTGAATTCATTATATTTATTGCTTCTTGTATGTATTTAAAAACCGCTGAAATGGTGGAGTGATTTTTCCTAAAACCATTCTGTGATTCACTGAATATATTATACTTCTCACAGAAACTATAGACTCTGTTACACATAGCTTTTTCAATTATTTTGGCGGAGGTTGGTAATAGAGCAATAGGCCTATAATTATTTGGGTCCGATTTACAATTTTTCTTATGAACAGGTTTTATAAGGGATTTTTTTAAGAGACCTGGAAAAATGCCCTCTTCAAAGGATTGGTTTATTAATAAATAATAAGGTACTGTCAAGTCATCTGCACATTGTCTAATCAAGGAGGGAGGAATCTCGTCTACACCATGACTACTTTTGTTCTTTAAGTTCTTTATAATTTTATTAACCTCGTAAGGCTCTACTGGCTTTAGGTAAATTGAATTTTCGGTGGGAGTTATTTTAGGTACATCTTTTTGTGAGTATGCAGAATCCTTGATGGTAGCTTTGCCAATGTTCGCAAAAAAGTCATTGAAAATGTTTGCTATCTTCCTAGGTTCTGACGTTATTACGTTATTCATGTGTAGCGTTATGTTGTTCTTATCGCGTATTATTTTTTTATTAGTACATTCATTTATTATGCTCCACATTTTTTTTACTTTATTATTTGATCTAAATATTCTATTTTTATAGTGTAGTTTCTTTGATGTGTTAATAGTATTTTTCAATATTTTTTCATATTTTTTATAGTAGTTTGTTAAAGTAGGATTATTTGATTTATTAATAAAACTTTTCAATAACCTTTTGGTTCGGCATGATTTTTTGATACCCACCGTGAGCCAGTGCTTTTTACATATTTGTTTTAATTTAATTTTTCGAAGTGGTATTGTTTGGTTTAATATTGTTCTAAGAGTGTCATTGAATGCAGAGTAGTTTTCGTTAATATTATTGTCTGGTTTTATTATTAAACTCCAATTAATTTCATGAAGATAGTACTTGAATTTTTGTATGTTCTTATAAGTAAATAATCTTTTGTTTATAGTCCATGTTATTGGTGTTGAATTATGTGGGAGATTTATGTGTAATATTGTACCGCAATGGTCCGAAAAGCCTAAGTCTTCCACAGTTGTAAACATGTCCTTGTAGTTGAAGTTGGTGAAAATTAAGTCTATGCATGTGAAGGTGTTTGGTGTAATACGTGTGGGAGTGTCAATGTGTTGTGTCAGCTTGTATTCCTGCATTAAGTTTAGAAATCGTTTTGATTTTAAATCGTTAGACAAAGTGTTAATATTGAAATCTCCTCCTACAACAATATTTAGTTTTGAATATTTTTTACTTACATATTTTAAAACTTTTTCTACTTGTTGGTAAAATACTTCTTCCTCTCTTCACGTCGGTGTACATGCTTGATGTGTTTCTTTAGTAAAATACATACGCCTCCGCCCGGGCGCGAGTGTCTGCAGTAAGATGATGCCATCGTATATCCACTAAACCGGATTAAATCTAGCTTATCTTCTGTGAGCCATGTTTCTGAGATGCCCAATACTTCGTAGGAAGCTTTTTGAGTAATAAATGATTCGAGAATTGTGCTTTTGTTGTTCAAGCTTTGTATATGCAGACCTGGAAAGAGTAGTGAAGTGGTCAGATGAGTGTGGATTGGTCTTGAACCCAGAGAAATCTAAAGTCTTGGTGATGGGCAGCAGGAGGCACACCGAAGACATTCTTGCCGCAAATCCAGTAGTTACACTGAGAGGAAAAAGTTTAGACATAGTGGATAAGGTATATAATCTTGGGCTTACAATGGATCCACAGATGCATTTCGAAGATCACATAGCTTCCAAAGTAAGGTCCTGTTTCTATAGATTAAGGGTATTATATAGAATACGAGAGTATATAACAGTCGCAACTAGGAAACTGCTGGTGGACAGTCTAGTGTTGTCACGACTTAACTATGGTGACGTTGTATATGGGCCATGCTTGCTGTCTCGTACGGAACATAAGATACAACGCGTCCAAAACGCTTGCGCAAGGTATTGTTTCAACATACAGAGACGTGAACATGTAACTCAACATCTAAATACAAACAACATTTTAAAAATGGCAGCAAGAAGAAGATCACATCTATCGGTTCTGTTATTTGAGGTAATTAGAACCCAAAAACCAACTTACTTGTATCAAAAGTTGAACTGGAGGCATGATAATCGCAACTATCCAACTCGATCTACGACAAACCCGTTGGCTATACCCCAGCACAGAACTGCCGCCTTTCGTGGTTGTTTTAAGTACGCAGCCACTCGATGTTGGAACAACATTCCTCCACCAATAAGAGGTCTGACAACAAAGAGTAATTTCAAGGCTCATATTAACAAGTTCCTATTAAATAAACAAAAAATTACAGGCGACACAATTTTGCCTAGAGCAAATCAAATGTGAGCTGAGGGGAGTTGATATATTAACTGCACTGATACATACCTGATTTGGCGGAGTATCACAAATTTTTGCTTTATTTCAGCTTTCTTTCATTGTACGTCATTCATTGCAATTGCATCACTCTGAACAAAATGTGCCGCATCTGGGCAGTGTTACATTATTTAATACACGATATTATTCACTTCATTATCTCTTGCACCACGTTAAGTACACTTTGGAAAATAAAATAGAAAGAAATAACTGGACATCACAATCACACAGTTTATATAAATTTATTACGCTGTACATACTGTTGTTTTTGTTTTTGTTTTCTAGTTTATTGATTCTGTTTCTGTTTATGTTTTGGTTATTATCTAATTTTATACATCCAATCAAATTTTGTTATCGTCTGCCAGATCGGCCAATGACAGACTGCCTGGACACATACTGAGCCACGGAAACGAACGCATTGGCCAATGAATCAACATCAATCTTATCGACGATACGATTATCATTTGTTTCCGGTCAGTCTCATTAGGTCTGATCTGGTAGACTAAATGAATGTTAATAATATGGTACAACGATGAATTTAATGTTATTTTTGTATTTTATTTATTTATTTATTATATTAGTTATAAAGTTTTATTGTTTTTATAAGTTAAATTGTGTTAGTGTGCTCTGATTGTGTGAATGATTGGCATCCGTGTCGTCATTGCAGGGTGTTGGTTGAAAACCAGTGTCGTAAATCTTTTAGGGTTTTACGACAATTAACTGAACCAACGCCTTTTTTGGCGCAGGAGTGAAAGGCGTGCTCTTATTGTGTTTTACGTGTCCTTCCTGTTCATCTGTTCTTCTATGTTTAATTGTCGCATATTTTAAGGTGGAGGGTAGATTTTAAGAACAAGAAAATGTTTTATGTTATAGTTATTATGTAGAAATAAGGACGAAAATGTACCTACAATTTTATATATGCCTTTGCGCTTGTGCCTTAATAAACATTATCTTTCTTTTTCTTTCTTTCTTTATATTTTGGAAAAGTATTGCAAATGGCTGATCTTTTTTAGCAAAATGTATTATTTTCTTTCGATTCGTTTGAAGCACTTTTTATAGATAAGCTACCCCTTGATGTGCCTATGATATCCTCTTTGTCATACAAGTTAGGCAATATATGGTACGTTTCAGGTTTTCCGTCAATATAAAGTAGATTTTTTCTTATGACGACGTGGTGACCATTTGTCCTAGCTTGCAACATTTTTCTTCTCAATTCTGCTCTTTCTTTTCTAGCTTTTGCGTCAAGAAATTCTGATAAGTAGAGTCCAGTATTTCGGAAGCAATGGCCATTATTTATAACATAAGATGTCATTCTTTTGCTGATCAGCTCTATGACTAATGGGCGATTTTTTACACCTCTTCTTCCAACTCTATGAATACTTTCAATGTATCCTGATAAGTCTGTGTTAGTGAAGTTAAGGAATAGTTCAACTAGCCTGTTGTGAAGTTCAATTTCTGGTTCTTTATAGTATTCTTCTAAGCCGTGAAGCACTATTTTTTTGTGGTTTAGTTCATATTGTATTTGTGGAGACACTGATGTGATGTTTTTTATTTCTTCTAATAATTTTACGTTTTCTATTTGGAGGTTTTCTATTTTTTTATTAATCATTTCTATGTTTAGTATTCGTTGCTCATTCTGATCAGTTAAAGAACTCGTTTTGTTATTAAAATCCTCTCTAAGTTCAGTGACTGCTCTCTTAATTTCTGTGTGTATTGTGTTTTGCAGTTCTTGGATAATTGTTTTATTATTTTCCTTTAAACGTAGGGTTATTAGTTCGCTTAAGCTCTCCATGGTGAGTTGTGGTTAAAAATAATATAAGTTATTATTATTATTAGGGATTTCTTCTTCATACTGTATTGTTTCCCCTAACAAACTTGTGTCTTCGGAGCTAACTGTATCATTGTGTACATTTTGTGGTTTAGTCCTCGAAGTAACATTGTTTTTTTCTGAAGGAGAAAGTATTTGGCTATAATTTGGGCCCATTGAAGATCGTATAGGAGTATCAATATTCCCAGTTTTTGGGATTTTACAAATACACATTTGACATTTCCATGTTTTTTTGCAATCAGAGGTCATAGATTTTGTAAAATTCTCTTTTAGTACCCCTGCACACTCCAAATCATATTTACATTTACATATTGAGCATTTAAGTTTTTCTTTTGTTGGCAGTCTTTGTTTACATCCTGCGCAAAGTGTAGTTGGCGCCATCTTTTTATTTTAAAGAAGTTCCTCAAATCTTCAAAAGATGGCGCTGTTTTCAATATTTAACAATGACTTTCAATTTTTGTTATGTTTTTATGATTTTTAATATTAATAAGATGTAATCATAAAATAAAGGTACCTTTTTGTTTTTTCTTTATATATTAACACTACTTCAATCGGGAATTCACAAAATTTAGAAGATATTGTCTTATTTGATAACTAACTTTTAAACAGCATAGATCGTTATTTTATGTATGTGTGGACTGAGGGCCCATTTTTTTTTTTGCCATTTTTTGCAGATTAATCAACAAAAGTGCATAGTTAAAGTTGTTAAAGAGTTTGTTAAACGATTATCAGAGTTTGTTAAGACTTCATTCAAAAGATATATCGCTTTAAGTGGGTCCCTCAGTTCAAACACAAAATCTCCCATAATTAGATAGGTAATGAATTAAACAACAATTTTTTGGTAAAAATCCTTAGTTAAACATGTATAAAAGTATAAAAAGCATTGAAAAGCCTAATATGAGTAGCTAATAAAAAATAACAAACGTTTTAAAAGGTCCCCGAGGGCCCACTTGAATTTATCCCATAATTAATCAATTATAGCATGAACATTAAATATTCCTAAGCCAAACATTTGTTAAAAGGGCAAGGATAAATTTAAAATTAAAGAAAGATCACAAACAGTGATAATTATTGTTATTTTTAAGTTTTTAAGTGGTCCCTCAGTCCACACACTATGCAAATGCTAATTGTTAAATATATAATTAAATACAACAATTACGAAAATGGGGAGCCTTTCAGTGCATAGTTAATTTTGTATTTTATCGATCTGTATTTATCTTGTGTCTGGTTTATTTATATTTTTTGTCATTTTAACTGTTTTGTTAATTTTCATACTAAGTCTGGTGTGGGGTGTCCACGTTTTAAGAAAACGGCTGTATATTTGTTTTTAATGTCATTTATTATTAATTTAGATATTTATTTATTTATAATTAGGATAACCCACGAAACATACACAAAGTCAATCAGAAATAATACAATATTTAAGTAGCTCAAGCAACAGTGCTGATTCCATTACAAGTTGCCACGGCAAGCAAAACATTACACAATATTAATATTAATCAATTAAATCTAAATTGCAATCATTTTTTAAATGTAAAAAATAAAACAATAAAATTTGCAATACAGTAAAATTAAAATGTAATAAAATTTTAAGTTTTAGACAAGTGACAGGTTATATTATTAAGTAGCTACAATCGTAATACATATCTGTATGTCTATACATATAAATAAAATTGGAGTGTCTGTTTGTAACACGAAATCCACAGTTTTTAAGGTTCCGTACTCAAAGGGTAAAAACGGAACCCCAATTATTAAAGCTCCGCTGTCCGTCCGTCCATCTGTATGTCACGAGGCTGTATCTCCTGAACCATGGCAGTTAGAAAGTTGAAACTTTCACAGATTATGTATTTTAGTTGCCGTTATAGCAACAAATACTAAAAACAAAATAAAATAAATATTTAAGGGTTATTTATTTTATATTGGAAAAATAATTTTAACATTTTTATCAATTTATTATTAACTGCAATACGGGACCATAAGAATTCTATGTCATAATTTTGGAAAATTTAAAGATTAGGTACTTCGTAATATATATTTTTTTAAATCATTAATTTAACAGGAACATGTATTTTTTTATTGTTTGTTTACGTTTGCATCAAATAGCACTCAATTCAGTCCGCATACGGCCCAACACAATTACAACTATTTACTTTTATCTCACACTTTATGACTATGCAGAAACTTTAAAACGCAATGTAACATCATTAATGTATGTAATGGTTCTTGATTATCTCTTGACTGCATGGACACTCTACTTGTACGAAAAACATATTTTGTAAATTTTTCGTAAAAGAATTATAAAACCAGTGATAAGATAAATACAGATCGATAAAATACAAAATTAACTATGCACTGAAAGGCTCCCCATTTTCGTAATTGTTGTATTTAATTATACATTTAACAATTAGCATTTGCATAGTGTGTGGACTGAGGGACCACTTAAAAACTTAAAAATAACAATAATTATCACTGTTTGTGATCTTTCTTTAATTTTAAATTTATCCTTGCCCTTTTAACAAATGTTTGGCTTAGGAATATTTAATGTTCATGCTATAATTGATTAATTATGAGATAAATTCAAGTGGGCCCTCGGGGACCTTTTAAAACGTTTGTTATTTTTTATTAGCTACTCATATTAGGCTTTTCAATGCTTTTTATACTTTTAAACATGTTTAACTAAGGATTTTTACCAAAAAATTGTTGTTTAATTCATTACCTATCTAATTATGGGAGATTTTGTGTTTGAACTGAGGGACCCACTTAAAGCGATATATCTTTTGAATGAAGTCTTAACAAACTCTGATAATCGTTTAACAAACTCTTTAACAACTTTAACTATGCACTTTTGTTGATTAATCTACAAAAAGCCGCAGAAAAAAAAATGGGCCCTCAGTCCACACATACATGTTATTTTTCACTTTATATTTTCGATTCTTTTATATCACTAAGCGATTCACTTGTACTCCATATGCCACTCACTTTGTATCAACTTTGCTTTACTTTTTACACTAATTTGTCCTTGTGTGTTCGCTTTTTCTATTTTTAAACTTATTTTATACGGGGAGTAACTTGTTCGTCACGCACAGTAGCGCCCTCTCTTCTATATTCAAAGTAAGGAGGTTATCGGATAGCCATTTACTAACCCTATCGAAGCCCACTTGCGCATAGCGATACGTATCTGTCCAATTTTTAGATGAGAAAACCAATGCAGTGTCATCGCAATACGAAAAAATTGCACCGTGATCAAGTTGGATGTTACAGAGTTCATTGACATAAACGAGAAATAGACTTGGGCCGAGGATACTGCCCTGGGGCACTCCGTAGGTTAAGGTTGTTTCGGAGCTAGAGTACGGGCCTATGATTACGGTCTGTGATCTACCTGTCAAATAACTTTGGAGTAGTGAAAGTTGAGTTCCGCGTATACCCAGTGAGCTCAGTTTTCCCACCAGGATGGGAATCGAAACCGTGTCGAAAGCCTTCGCGAGATCCAAGAACAACGCCGTGCACTTCTCGTTCTTGTCCAACTTCTTAACTATAAAATTAACCAATGAGTGAACAGCATCGTCCGTGGACAGTTTTTTTCTGAAGCCGAACTGAGTGACTGAAACTAGCTTACGTGATTCTAGATATGTAACAAGCCTAATGTTTATAATTTTCTAAAGAATTTTTGAAAAAGCGGGGAGAACTGAGATTGGTCTGTAGTTTTCGACAAGGTTTCGATCCCCGGACTTGTATATTGGGTGAAGAAGAGCTCTCTTAAAGGGTTCGGGGAAAATGCCAGTATGAATACTTAGGTTGCAAATGTATGTGAGAGGAGGAATGATAATGGATTTGTGTTTCTTCAAAATATTAGAGGTAATACCGTCCCAACCTGACGCACAATTTGATTTTAGTGACATATTTAACCCTTCGACTTCGGTTTCGTCCGTATCAAGTAAAACGAAAGAATCCCTACATACCTATTTGGGGTTTGGCAGAGAGGGCAAAGACTTAGAAATATTTTCAGCAAGATGCCTACCGACATTTGCGAAATGTGTATTTATTTTGTTAACTGCTTGTTGCTTATTTATTTCATACTCCAGAAGATCACATGAAGTTTTGGGTTTTTTCAAGTTGGTAACAGATTGTGATAACTTGCCATAATTTTTTAGAGTTATTACCGGCCTTTTTAAATTGTTTTGTTTCATAATCCCTTTTAGCTTTCCGTAGTCTAGTTGTACAGTAATTTCGATACCTTTTATAGGAGAGTGTTAAAATTTCATTTGTGAGGTGTTTTTTATGCTTTATATACATGTTATCTCTGTGACGCATACACTTTAGTAATCCCGGAGTAATCCATGGCTTAATAGGCCTCCGCCTTCGAGACAGCTTGACAGAGACAGTAGATTTCGATAGTGCGGAGAGAATGGGTTCAATTAAAAACTTCGTTGCTATGTGTGGGTCTTTTTCTTTATAAGCAGTATTAAAGTTAATGTTTTTGAGGAGATCAGAGAGCTTATTTTCATCGATTTTTGTAACTGTAAGGCATTGTTTTTGAGATATATTTGTTTGAGACATGGAGAGAGAGCACTGCATAATGATCTGTAATCGTTGATTGTAACACGAGTACTTTAAAAGGTAGTGAGGTTTTTATGTTGATATGGTCAAGGCATGTGGAGCCATGGGTTGGGAAATTGTGCCCGACGAAAAGCCCATGGTAAGCCAAGAGTTCCAAGTAATCTACAGTGTTGGTATAGCCGTGACCTTGTGCGATATCGATGTTAATATCACCTACAACGACGACATTTCTATAAGACTTAAGGTTAGTCAGGAGAGAGTCCAGAGAATGTATGAAATTATATAGGTCCTTAAATGCATTCGGTCTATAGATTGCCACGACAGCTAACTCGGTACCCATCGTCACCAATTAGCAGCTTGCGTCGGTTAAACTCGGTTCGGTTACCCTGACTTTCGATAAAGTAGTTTTAGTGTAGATAATGACTCCGTCATTTTTATTGTGAGTCTTTAACGTTTTAAAAGCAGTATACCCTTCCATTTGAGGAATTATTGGGTTGCAGGAGAGCCAACATTCGGATAACGCGATAATATCGATGGGTATGTCTACTCTCTCTAGTAAGGTCAAGAGTCCAGAGAAATTCGCCTTAATACTACGTATATTCTGCGATAACACTGTGATAGACGAGTTTAAACTAGATAATAAATTATTACAAGCTTCAGGATTACATATAAATGAGTCACAATACGAGACGTTATCGAGGTTTGTTATTAAATCATTTATCGCCGCGAATTTTATTTTCTTTTCTAATTGGGAGACAGGTGCGGGTGACTAATATAAACATTGCATTATCACTCATAGTTCCGACATAAAATAAAAATTGTATTGTAGCATTAGGCCACATAGATTGGGTATTGCGTTCACAAGTCATTATATTGTCGCAGTAAATTATTAGTATAATATGTCTAGTATGTAAAAACACATTGATGTATATAGAAGGCCAACCTGAATGAAAACTATTGTAAATAATCATGAAGGCGTAGGTACTTATAGTGTTTATGGTGAGACCGTAGTGTGTGGTGTGAACGTAATTTGTAGTGAGGTATAAATATGTTAATTTTGTGTGCGTGTATTGTATACACACCTCAACAAAGTCTAGGGATATTTTTACGATATTTTGTATTAAGTTGTGAAACTCAAAAACAAATGGTTTGTTTTTAATTCTTTTGATGAAAACTTACTTTGTTAATCTTTTTCAACCATTCTAAATTTGAATTTGAAAAATAAAATTAAAAATAAAAGATTTACGCGTCTTGAACGTAGTCAAGTTCGAAAATTTCCTTTACCAACAGTAAGTTTTGACTGCTTTTTTGTGTAAAATTTAAGTTTTATAACAATTTAAACGTTTATTTCGAATGATTAATATTGTGTGCATCAAGCAGCGGCGCCATTTCATCATAGATGAACTGTTAAGAGCAGTAGGCATGCTCCTAGCTGCGGGTACTAAGCGTGGTTTTGCTGAAGAGATTGGAACAATACAAAATATGAAATCAAGGTTATGGTCACGTTATCATGCTACTGGTGAAGTGGCTGAAAGATACCACAGCAAAAAGTCTATCACCACTCAAAGACATGATCGATTTTTGCAAGTTCCCGCGAAAAGACAGCCAAATGTTACTACCATGCAGCCGGCTTAGAGGCTCCCAGCTCTTGGTGGAGCCTCTTGCGGGTAACCAAACTGTCAGAAGAAGTCGTCATGAAGCCCACCTTTATGCTCGCATACCGCTTTGAACTCTAGTAATACGTTGAGCAAATCGCGCACGTTGACTAGAGTAAGGTCGTGAACATTTGCTCTGCAAAGATAACCTGTTATCTGTAGTGGTGTTTACACATGAGTCCCGGTTCGGTTTCCACTCGGATTCACGTAGAGGACGTGCTTGGCGAGTTCCTGGTTGTGATAGCCGTCTACAACATCCTCAGAAAAACTATTCATACAACGATAGAACAATTTATGATTTGGACGGGAATTTGTGTCGGTCTAAGAACAGAGCGCGTTTTGATCAGAAACACCATGACGGCTGAAAAATAACTTAACGAGGTGCTAGAATTAATAATCTACCCCCGTAGACTACAATTGGGCCAAATGTTTAAGCTCATGGACGATAACACCAGTTCGCATAAAGCGAGAGTGATGACGAGCTGGTTGCAGGAGCACGACATATCAATTTTATGCTGAACCACTCAATCGCCTAACCTCAAAACCATTAAATACGCATAGGACATGTTCAAAAGAAGGGCTTTGATAAATTTTCCTGCATAAACTTGCGATGGAAGAGCAACTATTTTTGTATCCTAGTCTGACCTGTAACATTATACCGCATCAAGACCTGGATAACTTAATCCAAGCACGAAAAACCGTTGCAGGACCGTTATTTACGGTTTTTTTAATGTACTGACTACTGATTACTCACAGAACAGTTAAAAACAGATTAATTTTCGATTATTTTCACTTTTGCTTAAGAAACAAATTCATTGTTAGTTTTACTAATTTTCCAATTTTTTTATTTATTTGAATAAAAAATTATTTACGCAAAAATAATACTTTTATTTAATTTTGGATTGTAGCCTGATAAATTACCTTTATAAAAATATAAACATGTTGTATGTTATCTTCAATAATTTTGGAGTTAATTGATTATATACCAAATATCCCTAGACTTTGTTGAGGTGTGTATGAGTGTAAGTGTATTGTATTTTTAAGAGGTGTGAGTTATTGATTTCTTTTAAGTATAAACAAAAGAATGATACATAAAACAACTTATGAATAGATTTCATTCGTAGTAAAATAAAAGTATTTGAAAAACCGTTGGCACAGTGAGTACATCTTAACATGCCGCAAACACAATCAAACTCGAGCTGGTTTATAATATGAAAAAAACTTATGGTACCTAGTCATTTTTTTCGCAAAGTAGCCAAGTCTTCGTCACTTTTTATCTCAATTCTCGATTCATTTTCCGACTTCTTCATGAAAATTCTTCCCCCACGGGTCCAGCAAAATTTGAAATCCAAAGTCTTCTTGGTTTCTCGGGCCATTGCATAGAGCTTACGGTCTTTAACTGACAGACTCTCACTTATGTAAACAGGTGCAGCTGGTCCAGGAACTCCGATAGTTGCGGAAGACAATTTATTGTTTGGATGAATTTTGTTGTAATCCTTAACAGCATGCAGGATTCTATTCTTGGTCAAAACTGACGTGAGGTCTGTGATGACTGTGGAGGAACCAGTCTTATTCTGGACTCTGAAAATGTCCTTAATGTCAAAGGGTTGAATCGGGGCACCAAGGCTGTTACATGTCTTAATTACAACCTCAGATAATTCTTGTTGTGACTCCGGCCTTACAAGCTGTGGTAGATTACGAAACTCGATGACTGTGGACTTCAGCCTTTTTTCTAACTCATCGATTTGTTTTCTAAGTTAGATATGTAAGTCCTGTTTTCGACTTTCTCCCGTTCCATATTGAGGATTTTGTCTTTCATGTCCTCGTATTGCAAAGCCATAAATTTTAAGGATTTCTCGAGTTCTTCATTTGTGGCCTGAATGGTTGCGTTTTGTTGTTTTAGTTCGGCGATATTTGCACACAACTTGTTAAGTATGCCACTCTTGATCCTTCTTCCAGGTTGATAACAATGAAAGGAGTTCTTCCTTAAGAGACGGTTCTTCGTCTGATATATAGTCTTCGTCCCTTCTTAGTTTCTTATTTCTTCTGCCCGTATAGTTCAGATTTTCGGGATCAAGCTTGGATATGTCGCTTTCAGAAGATACAGGATTTACGGCGCTCAGCCTCGCTGGTGGTGATCTATGCATTGACATCTTGCTTAAGTTCGTAGTTTATGCAATAGAATTATTTACCACTTGCTTTGCGAAACCGGTTACGTGCGAACACAATAGTCGACCGGGCCCGGCAAATGAGTATTTATTTTCGTTCAATTCTTTTGAATAGAACTTATTTTTTACTTATAAATACAATGTAATATTTTTGCTTTGAGTGAACACGACTTCTCACAACCGTGATCCGAGCGAATATAAAAATAAAATAAAATTACATACAATGAAATTTATAATCATGTATTCCTATTTTTGTTAAAGTACTTTTAATAATTTTAACCGACTCTGGTTGAAAAAAAAACACTCTAAATTAAATTTTCATGTTAAGTTTATTGAATTATTATACAAACTGATTGATTCCTATGTAATTTAGGTAAATAAATCTGCTTTTCTTCAATTTTCCCGCCTGTTCTTTGAAAAAAAAAAACCGATCTAATTGTACTTTAGTAAATTGTAAACAACTTAAAATCTATTGCAATCTATCTAAATGTAAATAATACAAAAATCACGAAACTTTTGCTGCTGCTCAATCAACCTAAAAAAAGAGGAGGAAAAGGCAAAAAGAAAAAAAAAATAGAACTTTAAAGAGCAGGAAATAAAAATTCACGACTATAACATAAAACATCGTCGTATAGTTTCACTATTCGTATGGTTTGTGTTTATAGCTAGTATAAAAGGCACAACGCGGTCCGAAGTACAACACTTCGAAAGTCATGGTTTTCCGAATTAATTTATTTTATTTAGTTGTCATAATACTAGTATGCTCAGACCAAATAAAAAATAAAGACGTAGCGCTGCGAACACTCGATTGAAGCATTCAAAACTACGCCTCGCTCTATGCGTACAAGTTCACACGCACACATTTACTACCCAAACTACGCCTAATCGGTCAGTTGGCGCTAGTTTGTCAATAGAGTATGACATATATACATTTTTCATTATTAATTCTGGAAAATGCTTAATTGTGACGTAAAAGGGTGCAAAAACAATTCTTCAAAAAATAAAAAAGCCTCTTGTTTTAGAATAAAACTAAGTATAGGAAAAAGGTTCGTTTTGCTTGTACTGGGATTTGGATTGTTATCAAAATCGGTACCATATCAAGAATTGATCTAAATGCGGGAGTTGTTTAAAGAGAACATGTACATTTTTAAGGTTTCCTAGTCGAAATAAGATTGTAGCAGAAAAGTGGATTGAAGTCATTCGACTTAGCCGGAATGATTAATCATGGAATCCTAAGGCGCGCAGCGTAGTTTGTTCGACACATTTCGATAATGGTGACTTATATTATACACAAAACGGACTTCGTCGTTTTCTTAAACATAGACATCCAAAGGATATTTCCAATATGACTATTATTGATTATTTCATTTAGTAACAGAAAAAAAACAAAAATGTACATCTTTTCCTTTTGTTTATGTTTTTCCAGATTCCCTAAAATAGTTTAAAAATTGCTAGTGCGGTACTTTTATTTTTTAGTAATCCAAATTGATTAGAATAACGTTCAAGAAATCCACATAACATTATTATGTATAACTTTTTCAAATATTTTTGTTAAACTTGGTAATAGGGCTATGGGTCTTTAATTATTAATGTCATGTTTTGGGCCTTTCTGATGTAAAGGTTTAATAAGGGCTACCCTGTCTATTATTATTATTCATTTATTAAATGGTTTTGGAATAATAATTGTTTTATTTTTACCCAATCTTGTCGGAATAAACATGCTATTATACCACAACTTAAAAGGAAAATACCTTTAAACAATTTTAAAATGAAACCTATCCATGAACTCAATCAGTCTGCCAGTACTTAGACAAATATTAGGGTAATTAGATTTCACTGCATGGCAGCACTCCTTAAATGCACACATGTTTACAAAACCTGCTTCATTTTTCTGTTGACAGCGCTACGTCTTTATTTTTTATTTGGTCTGAGCTAGTAGGATTCTAAGTCACCTGATATCTATGTTCACGATATGAAAGTATACACACTAATCATGTAAACTGCTTATAGTAAGTATGTTCTTCTTTTAGGAAGGAATAGGTGCAAGTGGGTAGGCGCTCTGTGTGGTGACGGAGTAAGAATATGTCACCACTCCATCTCATCCCATGGGTGTCGTAAAAACCGACTAAGGGACTATCCGAGAATATTTTTTTTCCGAAATAAAAAGAAGGAAAACTTGAAATTAAACCCTATACTAATCCATCTGGCCAGCGTGGTATTAGTAGGCCAAGTACCCCTTTGTCACGGGAGGAGGCCCGTCCTCGCATGGGCTGTTATGATGAATGATAGGTGCAATTGAAGTCTTTAGTATTTAGTAATTTTTTGAGGTTTTGACGCATGTATTTTTACTTACAACTTACACTAAGTAAAGTACATGCGTCACCCCTCCATCTCATTTATTGGCCCTTTAGTTAGGAATTGGTTTAATTAATTTCTTAAGTGGTTACTCTTTACCTCAACTTGACGTCAAACACTGCATGATATCTAGACAGATAATTATCTGAGTAGACACTCAGATAAGTATTAGTAGACTTAGTTTGCTTTCTCGAATAGAATAGATTCAGCCTTGCAGCAGAATAGACCACTCTGAATTTCTTTAGAAAACCATAAGACAGGTAAAAAGGAGGCATCTACTTGTAACTTTGTCTTAGAAGTATCCGCCAACATCAGAACTGCCCAATGCAAACAATCATGTTCATGCACACAAAGATTTTCATTGAGCGGGAATTAAACCCGAGACCCCTGCGTAGCAGTCATGTTATATAACCACTACGCCACTGAGGTCGTCATACGACAACAAAAGGAAGAAAACTAGACATTAAACGCTATAATAACTAATCTGTCTATCCAGCTAGGTTTGCTTTCTCAAATAAAATAGGTTCGTCTTTATAGCAGAATAGACTACTCTGATTTTCTTTAGAAAACTAAACAAGGCAAACGTGATTTTTAAATTATCCTGTTTGGTATTTTACTTTTGGGTTTGAATTTAGGAATATTCGATTTCCATTCTTATAAAATACGGTATTGTTTGGAAACATAAAAACTTATTTACGTTCAAATAATAATAGAATTTGGAAACATTAATTTTGGTAACTTTGAAGAACATTATTTTCAATTTGGGTGTTATTTATAACGTTTTAATCTTGGAGCATTTTCATATTGGTTGAGTGATTTTGTAAATTTAAAGATTGCTTAAGGTCCTTCTTTGTATTAGTGGATATTATGGGGGTGTTAGTCGGCTAAGGAAAAAACCTTAAGAACAAAATATTAGTATAGTTTTTTTTCAATGGATGAGGAGGCGTGAAATGTGGATATATTTGAAGGAGCCCTTATCTATCAGAGAACTTTTGTTGGTTTAGATAAATTAGACTTGATGTTACTCAAAACAGTGTTCAATCAATCAACTAGCATATTGCAGTCCACTACTGGACAAAGGCCTCTCCCAATACGCGCCACAGAACTCGGTCCCGCGCCTTCCGCATCCAGTCCGACCCAACACAGTGTTCATTACTGCAAAAACTGTGCTGAGTACTTTTCTTATTAATTAAGTAGGTAGTTCATATTAATATTAAGTATTTGAAAAATCTTTCTTAACAAACACAAAATAAATAAAACGTCTGGATAACAATAATTTACGCGATTTTTAGTTTTGTCTCTACACGTGAAAGCGACCACATTTGGGTACTTCCAATAGCTTTCGCATTTATAATCATAACAGCACATTAATGTCCCACTGCAGGGACGGGCCTCCTCCCATGACGGAGGGATACTTGGCCTACTAATACCACGCTGGCCAGACGGATTGGTATAGGGTTTAATTTCAAGTTTTCCTTCTTTTCTATTTCGTAAAGATAATATTCACGGAATATTTACGCATTTATAATACCAATTCCTAATAAAAGACAAACCAAACATATAATTTGTATCAATTTATCGTCGCAATCTAATTATACTCCTGCTTAAAACCGACCCCAAAACAAAAAACAAAGGAAAAATAAACTGAAAAATATTCAATGAATGCAAATGTGTAAGACCCTTAATAACATTAAGGTTCTCTTTCTGACAGTTCTACTTAAAGCTTATTTTTTTTATACAAATTGAATACTTAAAATAGACTCAATTTTGTTTGTACAACAAACTGTATTGTTATAAAATGGCTTAAATAATAACATCCTTAATAGTTTTTTGTACTTCTTTGTTAGTTAGTATAAATTTTAAAAGGTAATGTAAGAAATAGATTAGCTTTTAGGCGTAGGCTTTACAATAATATTAAGCCTTGCTCTGCCTATTCAAAGAGCTGGTACAAAATAATGGATTCTGACGCAAAAGTAACGAGAATATCTTTTTGAATTTAGCCCTGTACCTATATAAGATTCATCAACACAATATCTTTCATCCATCTTTTCTTATTTCTATATTTAATTAACTTCAGTTCAAAAATATTGTACATTTACCGATTCCAGTCTACATAATTATTTATTTAAAAAGGTAAAAATAACGACCAAAGAACCGACTCGAAAACTAGAGCATTGATTCCAATTACTGCACGCTAATTTTATTTAGGTTTTTTTTTATATAATGGGAGGCAAACGAGCCAGCAGGTCACCTGATGGTAAGTGATCACCGCCGCCCATGGACTCCCGCAACACCAGAGGAATAACAGATGCGTTGCCGACGAAGCTTAGGTACTAGTTTTCTTCGATCGTGTCATCTATCCACTCTTATTATCTAAATTTCCTCTGTATATATTTCTTTGAATCCATTTACCACCAATTCGCAACGCTCTCGTATCACGTAGATACCTATTAATAAAACACAATTCCCGAGAAGTATAATAAACCGATACAATGTATAGAAACGATAATGTTTACAAAGGGACTGAACAAGACTCATAATTGACTGTTCACACGTCTGTATACATAGGCACGTATGTTTATAACAAGCGTAAAAGGTAAAGAATTATTGTATACTAGCGGCCCGTCCCGTCTTCGCACGGGCATTAAACATTACATTTAGATCTATTAATTTAAGGAAGGATCTCCATTAAAAAAAATATTAAATATAGCCTATGTCACTCAGGAAAAATGTAGATTTCCAACAGTGAAAGAATTATTCAAATCTGTTCAGTAGTTTCGTTTTGAAGCCTATTCAATTCAAAAAAACAAACAAAAATCAAACCTTCCCTCTTTGCAATATAATAGCTACCCGTGCCCACTTCGTTGGGCGGCGAAAAAAACGCGTCACTTTTTTAAACATATTTCATTACTGCTCCACTCCTATTAGTCATAGCGTAATACTATATAGCCATATGACACTCCCCGATAAATGGAATATTCAACACAGAAATAATTTTTAAAATCGGTTCAGTAGATCCAGATAGAGAGATAGAGAGATACCCCCTACAACGTCACAAACACACAAACTTTACCTCTTTATAATATTAGTATAGATGTATAGACAACCTTTTAAGAAAAACCTTTAATATAACGTAAAATAATATTAGGAAGAAAATATCGCTTTCCAGATATGTTTCCCCCTTGTCATTTAAACGTGTGAGAGATGGCACTTTATGCGGTTTTTGGTAACGAAAAGACATGTGCCAGATAATCTATTACCAACTTAGAGAACCGTGAAGTGTGGTGTAAAAAGGGAATGTACAAAATTTATTATGTGTTTTTGTTTACTGTTTAAGGTGCTATGAAAATATGTTTTTTTTCACTGGAATACATGTGTATTTTAAGTTATTATCAAGGATTCAGTTTTACACGATAAAATGTTTAAACAAAGTAGATATTATCCTTCTGTTTCTGAAATTTAGACTAAATAAAAGAAGTCTGTATAGATATACATACATGATCTTCATACATACATACATACATAAACTCACGCCTTATCCCGGCCGGGGTAGGCAGAGACGACAGAACGCCACTTGTCACGATCCTGGCAAACAGATTCGGCCTCGTCCACATTCATTAAGCGAGTCATACATGCGCGTCATTCTTTCAACAATTGTAGGTAAATATTTGGTTCTCGAGAAACAGATTTGAACCGGTGTCTTCGGAAATTTCACCTACCACGCTATGAGCAATTGTGCCACTAAAGTTTATTGTCAAACCATAGCCGACTGTACGCTAAGGTTACAAAATATTTAGGTAACTTACGCCATCGCGTAGTTTTCCTTGGCAACAACTAGTTTGAGTAAAACTAGTGAGATGGCGTTACTTTAAAGAATTCAAAGGAGGCAGTAAATATATTACAGTTTTTATTAATTTAGTATTGGTTCCGTGAGTCTTACAATGTGAATAATATTAGAAAATTAATGTGTTTTGTAATTTAAAATATTACTTTTTATTTTTTAAATATTTTTTCACATTTTAATGATAGGTACAATTAGGTAATTAAAAAAAAGCATTACAAGAAACCACTAAGGTTTGTAAAGAATAAAAAAAGAACTGTAACTTCTTGATTATTTTGTTTTGTTTTCATTATTGGCTGTACATTTATTTTATTACTAGTAATTAATTACGTTTCAATATCTACTGGTAATGTAATCATAGAAACACAATAATTTTTTTTTTTTTTTTTTGCAAAAGACAACTCCCGCACTAGGGATCATGCACTGTGTCGCGGGGACCTTTTACAAACATCAATTAACATTAACGGACACAAAGAACACCCAGACCAGGACAATAATTTGTGGATCTCACAAATTATTGTCCTGCGTGGGGATCGAACCCACAACCTCTTGGCACGGCAGCCGCTTGCGCTACCGTCGCGCCACCAAGGTCGTCAATGTTTGGTCATCAAATGTTTGGTTTCAGGGATTAAAGGTATATCAAGTCACAAATGTTTTAATGTCTTACACATTGAAACATAGCAAAAGTTGTAAAGTCTGTGAAGCAGAGAAACAAACTTTTTAAATTGTTTTTATAAGATAACTTTGTTCACTTGAGTTCATGTACAGTCATGGTATTTAAAGGTCCGCCACCTTAAGGCCTATTTTCGTGTGCTTATGCAGTATGAGCGATACTCTGCTTTACCAATTGAATATGACATAATATTGCAGTCAATGGTCGGCTGTCACTAGTAGGAATGACAATACAATATCGGTTACCTAGGATACAAAATTAGTCCTTCGTGAATGATCGTGAATCGGAAATAATATTTATTATTATTTAATATTACTTATTTAATATTCAAGTTTTATATTCTGTGGCTATAGGTATAATAAATTATTATTAAAACAGTAATAAATAAACAGTAATAGACATTGACAATGAAACAGAGGATATCACAGCATATTAAAAGTTTGTAATGACTAAACAGGCCTGTTGGCAGGATTGTCGATTATCTTAGGAGCCATTATAAAAAAATAGAACAGAACAGACTAAATAGTTCATTAAAAAGGTTTGATGTTGACATTGTAACTAGACGTAGACCAAAGGTGAAAATGAATTTGACCCTTATTATCATACTGTGTGAGTATAGTTTTATGTGTTTTGTCTATACAATGCTTTAGTTTCAAAAGGTACTAAGAGTTTTAGGCTTCACAAACGAATGAAAAAGAAAACTGGCGGACGTTTTCGGTAACCCACTGTACCTACTTGTGTATGACTTTACAAATAGATACTTCGCATTCAGATCGCAGCTCACTCGTAATTCTCCTATTTGAATTTATAGTGTACAGTATAGTATTATGTTTAATTGTATTCCAAAGGCTAGAATAATAGGATAAAATGCTTAGGTATAACTAGAAAAATCCGAAATGAAGAAAAACAATGGAAACAGATTGGTACTCGGGTGGCCTAGTTGGTCATGGCGCCTGGACGCGTATAGAGACGAGAGAGGTTCAAGTCCCGCATCGAGTACCAATTTTTCCGTTGACGACCTCTATGCCGCGGCGTAGGGGTTATATAACTGCTACGCAGAGTTTTCTGGTTCGATTCCGATGCAAATCTTTGTGAGCATAGACATGATTGTTTGCATTGGTCTGGGTGTTTTATATGTATAATATAAATATAATACAAAAGAAAAATATTTTAGTATGTTTATTCGTTGTCTAGTATCCATAGTACAAGCTCTGCTTAGTTTGAGACTAGATGGCATTGTGTGTGTGGCAACCTTTGTGTGAGGAATATTTTTTAATATTTATTGTCTTTCTTCTTTTAGGATATAATGGTCAGGTTGCTTGTGGTATCACTAATGTATAATACTTATACTACTTTGGACCATAAAGTCCACTATTTATAATCAAACTTGAAAAAGTTAAAATGACCGTAGACAAAAACTTCCTTTTAGAACGCACCTTGATTTGAAAAGTTTTATAAAAGTGACATTTCGGACTCCTCGGTTACTTTGGTAAGAATCAATGATGCGTGTTTTAAAGGAATTGTGGTTATACTTTAATACCTACTTACTTTATAGTATAGTCTTTATCAGACAGGAAAGGTACGGTGACATTTGATCTTTTCCATGTTACTTAGTTTACTTTTGTAGAATCTATATATATAAAACTCAAAGGTGACTGACATAGTGATCTATTAACGCACAGCCCAAACCACTGGAGGGATCTGGCTGAAATTTGGCATGCAGGTAGATATTATGACGTAGGCATCCGCTAAGAAAGGATTTCGATAAATTCCACCCCCAAGGGGATAAAATAGGGGATGAAAGGTTTTATGAAACTTTGTCAATTTTAAACCGATCGGATTGAGGCTTTGCATGCAAATAGTTACTATAACGTAGGCATCCCCTTAAAAAGGACTTTATTAAATTCCACCCCTATAGGGATAAAATAGGGAACGAAAGTTAGTTTGAAATTTTGTCAAATTCAAACCGATCAGGCTGAGGCTTTGCATGCATAGAGTTACTATGACGTAGGCATCTGCTAAGAAAGGATTTCAATATATTCTACCCCCAAGGAGGTAAAATAGGGGATGAAAGTTTGTATTAAACTTTGTCAATTTTAAACCGATTGGGTTGAGGCTTTGCATGCAAATAGTTACTATGACGTAGGCATCCCCTTAAAAAGGATTTTATTAAATTCACCCCCTATAGGGATAAAATGGGGAACGAAAGATAATTTTGTGAAATACAAACTGATCGGGCTGAAGCTTTGCATACATATAGTTACTATGACGTAGGCATCCTCTTAGAAAGGATATTTACAAATTCTACCACCAAGGGAATAAAATAGGGGATTAAAGTTTTTATGAAACTTTGACGCTTTTAAACCAATCGGACTGAGACTTTGCATGCATATAGTTACTTTGACGTAGGCATCCCTTCAGAAATGATTGTGATAAATTCTACCCCTATGGGAACAAATAGGGGATGAAAGTTTGTATGAAACTTTGTCAATTTTAAAACCAATCGGGAGGAGGCTATGCATACATTTAGCTACTATGACGAAGGCAACTCCTTAGAAAGGACTTTAAAAACTCTATCCCCAAGGGGATTAAATCGGGGATGAAAGTTTCATACAAACTTTGTCAGTTTTAAACCGATCGGGCTGAGACTTTGCATGCAGATAGCTACTATGAAGTAGGCATCTCCTTAGAAAGTATTTTGATAAATTCTACCCCTAAAAGGGTAAAATAGGATGAAAGTTCGTTTAAATCTTCTTACATTTTCAAATGGTTGAACTGAAATTAAAGATATTGGGACGTCACGTCTCAGCTGCCAAAAATTGTATGAAGTCACGACTCAGCTGTTAAAATTCTATGACGTTACGACGAAGTTGTCAAAAAACCGCCCTCCAAATTTCTATGACGTCACGTCTTATCTGTCAAAACTTCTATGTCGTCAGGAATTATCTGTCAAAAACGTCACGTCTCAGCTGTCAAAAAATGTATGACGTCACGACTAAGCCATCAAAGTTATATGACGTCAGGACGTAGCTGTAAAAAAAAATTCCACCAAAACTTTATGACGGCACGACATAGCTGTAAAAACAAAAATTTCCCGCCATAATTTTATGACGTCACAATGTAACTGTAATAAAAAATCTCGCCAAAATTTTATGAGGTCACGACGTAGCTGTCAAAAAACATTTCGCAACTAAACTTTATGACGTCACGATGTAGCTGTAAAAGTAAAATTTTCCCGCCATAATTTTATGACGTCACAACGTTGCTGTAAAAAAAAATCCCGCCAAAATTTTATGAGGTCACGACGTAGGTGTCAAAACAAATTCTCACTTAAACTTTATGACGTCACGACGTAGCTGTAAAAGTAAAATTTTCCCGCCATAATTTTATTACGTCACGACGTAGATATCAAAAAAAATTTCTTGCCAAAATTTTATGACGTTACCAAGTAGCTATCCAAAAAGAATCTCCCGCCAAAATTCTATGACGTCACGACTTAGCTATCAAAAATCTATGACGTTACGTCTCATCAGTCAAAAATTCTATGACGTTACGACTCAACTGTCAAAATTATATCGCGTGACGATGCAGTAAAAAAATTCCGCCTTAATTCTATGACGCCACAACTCAGAAAAAAATTCCTCCAAAGTTTTATAACGTCCCGACTCAGATGTCAAAATTCTATGACATCACGTCTCATTTTTCAGAATTTCTATGACGTCACGACTCAACTGTCAAAAATTTTATGACATCACGAATCATCTGTCCAAAATTCAATAACGTTACAACTTAGCTACTCCACACGTTCCTTAGAAAAATGGTTTTGAGATACAGACATACAGACAACAAAGTGATCTCATAAAATTCCGGATTTTTTAAACATAATTAATAATAATACTTCTTAACGCGAGCGAAGCCGCGGGAAAAAGCTAGTTTAAAAATAAAAGCTATCAATTTATGAATCCGAACTGATAAAAAATTAAAAATATTATTTAGACGTTTATATACAATTAAATTATATGAAATATTTGTTTTATATTCCATCTTCAACTCTAATATGTAAAATAAAAACATTAAAAATTTTACAATCGTATGCGCGACTCGGAACGAATTGCAATAGAGATTGACACAATAAAATTGTTAAAATCGAATGGTTTTTTATAAAATTGATTAAATCGATAATTTATTTTTTATAATCATAGAAATTAATATAATAATTTCAGTTGTCTTATAACTCAATATTGGTTTTTACGAGGATAGGCCGCAAGTTTTTTTTTGGCGGGATTCGTACGTCATAGCATTAAAATCTTGATGATGTCATTATTAAAAGAGGCCTGTAACCTATGACCACGTAACTGCCGATGATTGGAAAAAACAAAAATCTAATACTTCATGACTGTGAGAGGAAGAGACATCAGATTAGACAATTCAGTAGATTTTAACTTATTATGTCATGTAAGTGACGAATCAAGTAATTCATCAAGCTGTTCATCAGATGAATCACGCATTGATTCGGCATAATTAATAAATATTTAAAAAAAGATTAGTTTCTTATTTTGTACCCATAATCGATATATTCTTGTTTGTAAATTATATCGGTTAGATATAGAATCGGTATTTTTAAAAACGATTTTAGTGTTACTACATCTCTAGTAATGACAAATACTAAACGTCACCGTACCCATAAGATCTGAAATACAGTATAGTTTAACTATCTATACATAGTATAAAATAAAGTCGCTTTTTCTGTCTCTATGTCCCTTTCTATGCTTAAATCTTTAAAATGACGCAACGGATTTAAATGAGGTTTTTTTTTAATAGATAGAGTGATTCAAGAGGAAGGTTTATATGTATAATACATGGATAATATAGTATAGAAACCTATATAAATTTAGAGATATCTAATGAAGATGTACTTAAACGTTGTTTAAGGACATTCTGTAGTTGATGTCCGTGCGGAGCCGGGGCAGGTCGCTAGTATTTTTATATAAACTCTCTGAGGCCGCAGTGTAAAAGAGTTCATTTAAAAACACTGTTATGATGAGACATCTGATTCTACTCGTAGAACACACTCTACTTAATTAACTTGACTCGGATAGACAAAAGTGCTGTATAGCATTTTAAAAATCCCCACGCGACACAGAAGGAATAAAAATATAATTCCAGTTCTTTCTTCAGCAACTGTACCCAAAA
This sequence comes from Schrankia costaestrigalis, assembly GCA_905475405.1. Lineage (NCBI taxonomy): Eukaryota > Metazoa > Arthropoda > Insecta > Lepidoptera > Erebidae > Schrankia > Schrankia costaestrigalis. The sequence continues at coordinate 5,900,734 of FR997843.1, read as the reverse complement.
ACCTGCTTGTTTAATCAAACTGAACTACCTAGTGATCTCAAGGGTCAAAATATACACTACTTTAAAATAGCTGAGTTTGTTTTCATAGAAAATGTTATTGTCTTTAATACAAAAAATGTTAAACAAAACAAAATTTTTGTCAGTTCACTTATCAGTATTCATTTTGTTGTAGTGTTCAGTTTGGTGTTGTTTTTCTTTGGTTTGCTGGAGTTAGGTCTTATAACTTACTTATTAACTACCACTGATGATGACCTCTGTGGCGTGGTGGTTGTCTAACATGACTGCTGCGCAGAGGTCCCGTTTGTTTCCCGCTCAATGCAGATATTTGTGTGGATAAACATGATTGTTTCCATTGTTCTGATTGTTTTTATGCATAATATGTATGTATTTACAAAAGAAAAAAGTATTTAAGTATGTTTATCCGTTGTCTAGTAACATTAGTACAAGCTTTGCTTAGTTTGGGACTAGATGGCGTTGTGTGAATGTGTGAGGATTATATTATATATATATTATATTATACTGATGTAGTGGTAGATGTCATTTTTGTATTTTTTGTAACAGATATTGTGGTTTTATCTTAAATCATTGAGAGTAATACGGTTATTACAAATATTATGTTATTAACACAATTATAGAAATTTTATTTAATTATTAACTAGGTCTCATTGACAAATGTGTTGGCATCAAAATAGCTAATAAAGATTTGAATACATTGCAACACATATTGGCAATTATGATATTTGCATTTTGGTAAGAACTAAAATAACAATTTATGCAACCAGACAGACACATTGATTTAACTATACTCGTATTTCATTTACGCTGACACCATTACACTGTATAGTATTGTAATTAATTGAAATAGTATTAAGTATGCTTTTATGTTGCTGTACCTTTAAATGGAGGGCGCTGGCATATGTGATACAGTAATTTCACTAGTACATGTGCCAACGTTACAAACTGTATGTCATTTTTATTCTAAAAATAAACTATTATTAAACTATTTTATCAGTGAGAACACACAGCAATTAGCAATCCAAAAAAACATATTATTAACTATGCAAAACTATTAATTTATCACTACATAGTTATAGCATTAGAATGCCAAGTTTACTATTCTTTTTTAGCTAGTTCCATTTCTTTTACAGATTGTAAAACTAAGATAAGGGCCTTTACGTGGCTCACTAGCGCCGCCAATAGAAAAAAAATCATAATTCACAAATAGGATAAATAATGTAAAATGTTGATAAGAAAGTCTTGAGAAAAGGCAATAAAGTATTTATTTGTATAACACACTCTCAACACTTTAAATGGTAACAATTAGTTAAATTTCGCATTCGAAAAAAAAACGGCCGGTTTTGCTTATTTCGACAGAAGAACAGAAGTAAATATTGTCAAAGAAATAAAAACAAAACAAGTAATCAAATGAAAGTAGAAAAAGTAATTTAAGACAAAAAGGTTTACACTCAACGTGTTCTATCTGTATCTCAGTGTAGGAAAAGCAGTTCCATCAATAAAAATGTAAGCAAAAAGAAATGTACACACAGCAACTAATCAAGCTAGACACTCATGTACCTTAATACTTTGAAATAAGACACAATTTCAAATGAAAATGTCTAACTTGACGTGTTGCTGTGTTTACAATCATTTGTCTTGTCTTGTCATCTTTACCTAAATAAAACAATGGTATTTATTAACAAAACAATTGTTTGTTACACATAAAACAAAAGTACTTTTATTTTTATGTTTTGTTGAACGAAATTTTACTTACATTTTGACGAAAAGCTAGATAATTTTTATCATGTAATAATGTTCACGATACGGAGATTTTATTCTTTGTGAAATAAGGTGTCGTTTGAAAAAGATTTTGGTAGAAATATAAACTTAAATAACATGTCTGTTAACAAAAACATTCGGGTACATTACATGAGGTTAAAAGAAAACACGGGCTATGTATATGAAGTAAGTGATCACAATTTCACTTAGAATATCAGGTTGTAAATACCTTAATATTTTTAAGTAAAAATTCAATGCAACTTTTAAAAGATGCCGGTGATTTTAAATATTTGTTTCTGGATTTTTTTATCGTAGGAATCCTTTTAGAGGCCGTCTTTCCGATGTGTTGAAGTCCCAAAAAGATAGAAGTACAGTTTTCTGACTAAAACCCACGGTGTTCCCTTTTCCCCTTTTGTCTTGGCCAGGACGGCGAAAGGCATTATTCAGCCGTCTCGGAGGGTTGTTTCTACCTACAGGACAGTCATATTTGTGGAAAAGTAGGTGTGTTACAGGATTATTGAAAATTTATAAGAACTAGCTGATGCCCCGGTTATACCCGCGTGGTATAGGTAACCAAACGTTATTCTACACCCTAAACTACCTATATTTCAAATTTCATCAAAATCCGTTCAGTAGTTTTTGCGTGAAAGAGTAACAAAGATTCATCCATCCATCCTCACAAACTTTTGCATTTATAAAGAAGTAGGATAATTGTTATTTCAATCAATCAAGCTTAGCTTATCCACAGCGGATATAGGCCTCTCCCGATACGCACCAATTGTTATTGACTAATATTTTAATTAGTTTTCAGAATAGTAAAACTATAAATAGTAAAAACAGTCTAAAATACCTTGATATATTTTAGTACAGGTGATCTTTTGTATAATATTTTAAAACTAATGCTTCGAGCACGCCCCAACTTTCCCATGCATTAAAGTTAGTACAAGTTTTATTACTTTGCCTCATGCATCGACTTCTTAAACGCTTCTAAGGAAAATTTGAACAAACTCATTTAATAGTTTAAAATACTTTCAATATTGGGTATTAATAGAAAATTATGAAGCAGACTTCGAAAGTTTGAGGTTCAGAATTTAACGGTTATTTATATAGGTTCTATATAAATTTACAATCATTTATAATTTTTAAATTATCGCGTTGCTAGATTATAATAATGTTAAACGTAAATGAGAGAATAACGCGCCATGCTGTTTTCCATTATTAAAAGTCTTTTTAGCAAAGGCTTTTAAGGGTTACGATCAAATTAAACGTAAGCAAATTAACAGAAGACAGACTATACTATACTAATAATAAAGAATACTCGTAAACAATTTGAAAGTTTTTAAAATAGCTAAAACTAGAAGATGTAGAGAATAAGACAACCTAAAACATTATCAAATATCTGTATTATTTTCTGATACCATTTTATGCAGGCCTGACATTGACATTCAAATGTTACACTTTTCTTTCTTCTAAAACATTTCATGTGAATAGGCATCCGAATCAAGTATTTTTCTATTTCCATACACTCAAATCAGACGTTTGCAAACATTTGCTTTTCGCACAATATTTTTATTGTATTCCTGATTGTATGAATATAATCGTGTATATATGGGGGTGCATGAAAGGAGCCTCCCCGAGCGACGTACTTCAACTGCACAGTACGCCCGGCGCACCCTGGACAACCAGTGACCCACTAGCTGGTTGACTAATCCTCTCACCACGATGACAAGAAAGAAGAAGATCATGTATATTATATTCACGAATATTATTCATGAATATTATCAGCAGTGTTTTCTGAAGGGTTGAGTAACGTATGATGCCTTAATTACAATAATACAATAATAATTTGACGACCTCGGTGGCGCGACGGTAGCGCAAGCGGCTGCCGTGCAAGTGGTTGTGGGTTCGATCCCCACGCAGGACAATAATTTGTGAGATCCACAAATTATTGTCCCGGTCTGGGTGTTCTTTGTGTCCGTTAATTGATGTTTGTAAAAGGTCCCCGCGACACAGGGCATGACCCCTAGTGCGGGAGTTGTCTTTTTAAAAAAAAAAAAAAAAAAAAAAGAGAAATATTACTATGTTGTTACGTTTTAGGCTTAGGTACTAATTTCTAAATAATAGCCCTACTACCTACGTTATAAGGATGTTATTCTATGTGGGTATTTAGTCTAAACAGCCCAAAGTGAAGTGAGGCCCGCGGGCCATTCGATCGAAAATTCTGTAAATAAATAAATTGTCATAAAATACGAGTATGTCAGAAATAAAACGGCAATTTCATAGGTAAAGACCTAATACAATGTATCGAAATCAAACGGAATAAGTTTTGATTTACCTTACAAGTGATAAGTATGCGTCGTTAAATGACCATTTATATGTAAAAGACCTTTGGATATTATTATTTTGTATTCCCCAGGATATTAAGGATATTGAATTAGGACTGATCCCTTGAATTTCGAAGTGTAGTAAATGTAATATATGGGGACCGGAATTTTGAAAAGGTCATACTATTAATTGTACGGCTATTGAACAATTTACATATATTTGTATTATTTGTAGTGAAAATCGAAAAGTATAGTTTTTTAAATTTGCATTCATTGATTTTACTTTGAGTATGTACTGCTTCTTATTTTTGTCCCTTACTGTGGTTTGAGCCCTGTTTAGCGGAAAATTTTACAGCCATGAAATTAATAAACCTAAAATACTTATTTCCAGGCCTAAGACAATCAATTGTGGATACCATAATACGTACTTATTCTTATCTGACGTAGTGGTTATACAACATGACTGCTACGCCAGGTCTCGGGTTCGATTTCCGCTCAATGCACGGGGGAAACTGGGAATAGACGAAAACATGATTATTTGCATTGATCTGAGTGTTTCTATGTATAATAAAAGTATGTATTTACAAAAAAAAAAGTATGTAAGTATTAATATCCGTTGTTCTGTTACCCATAACACAAGCAGGTTAAATAGAATAGAATAGAATAGAATATCGTTTATTTCTAAGTATATGGTATTACAGGTTGTTACACATAAAATGGTTCAACATACACTACCGGGTTCGGTGTAGAAATATTGCACTTAATTACTAGGTATTTTCAATATTAATTATATTATTTAACATCACATAAATACTTCAGAGACAATGACAAAAAAAAACAATATAAAAACATAAACAATAATAGGACATTACTTATTAATTATTTACTATCTACTTTACTATTTTTTTATAAACCTACTATACTAAAAATTATTACTATTAGGAACATTTATTTATTTATACTTATAGTCTATAAAATCATTCACAGAATAAAAACACATGTCCAAAAGCCAAGAAAACAATGCACATTTAAATTTGTGTAAAGGCAACAGTCTTATCTGAGGTGGTAGTTTATTGTAAATTTTTACTGCCATACAGTAGGCATTACAACTGTACAAATGTAGTCTCTGGGTTGGTACCACTAATTGGTTTGGGTTTCTTTCCTGAACTCTTTTAGAAATAGGCTCATAAATAGGAAATAGATGATGATATTTCTTAACAAACAAACTAATTTCAAAAATGTATAGACATGGCAGTGGAAGTATCTTTAATTTTTGAAATAATGGTTTACAATGATCTATATAATCAGCACCACACATGGCTCTAATACATTTTTTTTGTGCTATAAATGCCCTATCTACATCCACTGAGTTGCCCCATATCACTAATCCATAGCGTAACACTGACGAGACATACCCATGATAGGCGCTGAGAACTGTTTCTTTGCTGGCTGTGAGTCTTAGTTTGCGAAGAGCGAATACAAATCGATCGAGCTTACTACATACTTTGTCTACCTGTTCCTTCCAGTTTAACTTATTATCAATAACTAAACCCAAAAATGATGCAGATTGTACTGGCTTTAAGACTGTATTATTATACTGTATTGTAGTGGGTTCGCATGTTGAGTTTTTAGTTTGGTACTGTATCAATTTAGTTTTATTTAAGTTAACGTGTAAATTATTTTCTTGTAACCATTTCACTGCATTTTGTAATTCATTGTTGGTTTCAAACTCAAGATTATTCTTGTTTATGCATCTTATAGTTAGTGTTGTGTCATCAGCAAATAATGTGGATTTATGTTTTAGGTTATTGACAAGATCATTAATATAAACTATGAATAAAAGTGGCCCCAGAATGCTACCCTGCGGCACGCCACAATTATTAAATTTTGGTTCAGATTCATAGGTCACTTTTGAGTTATTTACTATTTTTGAGAGTACCGTTCTTTGCTGGCGATTCGACAAATAGCTTTCAATCCAGTCATATGCATTTCCTCTAATTCCATATCTCTCAAGTTTAAAAAGTAGTCGTTTATGTGAGACAAAGTCAAAAGCTTTGCTCATGTCTAGGAATACCGATAACGTTGACATTTTATTATTAAGTGCTTCCGTAACTAGTTTCACTAAAGTAAAACAGGCCAATGCAGTGGAATTATTCTTTCTGAATCCAAATTGATTGTCAACAAGAATATTATTTTTATTCAAGTAACTACTAATTTTGTCATGCATAACTTTTTCAAAAATCTTTGCTATTATTGGTATTAGTGTGATAGGCCTATAATTGTCAATATGCGTTCGATCGCCTTTTTTAAATAGAGGTTTAACTATGGACAATTTGAGTCGTGTAGGGAATATTCCTTGTTCTAACGACAGGTTGATTATGTAACACAGAGGAATTGATATAAAACTACTACTCATTTTTATTATTCTGGTTGTGAGTTCATCATAGCCGGTAGCATTAGTATTATTTAAAGAATTGATGATCTTCATAATGTCACTCTCAGTTACAGGAGTTAAGAACAAACTATTTCTTTGAGGAGTAATATTAATGTTACTCAAGTCGTTACTTGTATCATCAAAATTATTTTTATGAGTGAGTTCAATAAAATAGTTGTTTATGAAGTTACATATATCATTAGGGCTATTAATGGTTTTATCCTTAAGCCTACCTAACTTTGGGAACAGATGGCGCTGTGTAGAGAAGTCCGTGAATATTTATTATTTATTTTCTATGACGGGAATCACCTTGCTACCGAAGCAGCTTATAGAGTTTTAATCAAGAACACGCTACGTTAACAGTAAGCGAAAATCCCATAAAGTAAAATTCGTAATGCGTAATCGTAAAAACCGTTAATACTGACTCATAAGTCCCTTATCATAACCTAATGGGTATTTAATGATTTATATTAAAATACGTAAAGATAACGCCCGTATGTTTTAATTAGATTAAAAATGCCTTGTCATCATTCGACTAACTGTTAAATCTGGTAATTTATATTTTTGATTTTTTTTTTTTATTTGAATTATTTTACAATTAATATATTATGTATAACCTACTTTATTAAAAAACACACACATACGCTCTCCATCTCTACTGGTCAATTATTCTTACCGAAGAGCTTACCGAGGGAATACCGGGAAGAGGTTCCCTAGGGAAATCGAGAAGATATTCCAGAGGGAATACCGGGCAGAGGTTCCCGATGGTAGTCCGGGACGAGGCTCCCGATGGTAGCCTCGATAAATGGTCTATCCGACACTAAAATCAAAATTCAAATCAAGGAAGTAGTTCCTGAGATTAGCGCGTTCAAACAAATTCTTCAGCTTTATATAACATATTTTATTATTTATAAAGTGAACATTTTTAAATATATTTATATTAATATAATTATAAGAATATTCGCTTTCTAAAGAAGTAAAGGAGCAATTAAACCACTAATGCCATTCAATAAATCCGGACTAATATTACTGTACAAAAGTCTTAAAGGTAAATAAATTTTAGAAATCAATCCCTAGATAAGCAATCCAAGCGGGCGAGTCTGTCACAAGAATCCCTCATTACTTATTTTAAATCCTTTGAATTTTGTAAAGCTTAAACTGGGAGCTTAAGGATTATTTTTCGGAAATATTTTTGTAACTGTAACGGGCTAATAGTACCTACGATTTTATTCATTGTAAATCCTTATTATGACTCACAATTTAGACAAAAATATTGAAGAAAATTGAGTCTTTTTAAGATCTTTCTGTTAGTTCCGGTAATTTTAAGCACGAAATTAAAAAGAATACTATAAAGCATTTTGCACTGTCTATTGACAAGAGAGTCTTAAATCCGCAATAATATAAAAAAATAAGTTTTACAATATTCACTACATAACAGTTACTAAATACTTTTACTTTACTTTACTTTTTCCCTGTGTGTGATGGATGTATTTAGTAACTGTTAGTGAATATTGTATTCGTAAGTCTAATTTGATAACTTATTTCACTCTGCTTTAATCGTATTTTCTTTTTGGCAGGAAAAGCTGTGCTTGTATTTTTCTTGCTTGATAACAGTCCGTAAAAGATAAAATGTAACGAATATCACTTTCCCATGACCCTATTCATCTCAAGTGTCTTGAGTGTGCTGTGATGGTACGTTCGTATTAAATGTATGTAACTATTATAATACTAAAATAGGTGTACTTTAATTACAGATAATTCAGCACAATAAATTACAAAATTTTCTTAACCTTGGTAAAATATTATACTAAGTCAGATTTATTTTGTTTCTGCCTTCAAATATCTTGAAAAACTTGAGATATGCCTTCGATGAAGTTATAAGAAAAATTAACAGTTGGTTCGTAAACCGATAAATCTTTGTTATTCACGGCCCAAGTTACTTGTTTATGCTGAAATATTATTTATGAGCCTACATTAAGATGTATTACAGTGAACAGTCTGTGTTGTGAGCATCTGTGTATAAAGCGCCGATTCATGTAGGGCCCTACATCTTGTAGGGCACTACATGATGTAGGGCGGTCGGGACTCGCCAATCTCCGATATGTAGTGTCCTAACAGCCTAGATGTCATTACACTAGACAACATGTAGTGCCCTACAAGATGTAGGGCCCTACATGTAGGGCAGTGTAATCGGCGCTTAAGTGATAAAAGAAAATGTTGGTTAGATGACTTACAATGGTTTCGTTTTCATCTTTCGTCTCTTCGCACATGAACAAGTTTTCACTATTACTATATATTTTAGATTTTATCTTAAATGTTAAACTCAATACTATTTTCTTAATAATAGGTCGGGGAAAAAGTCTTTTCGCATAACGTAGGTATAAACTTATTATAAAATTTCTTTGACTGTACTACTTGTGGCTGGTTTTGGTAACATTAAAAAGGTTACATTATAAAGAAAAGAAAAAAATAAAAAAAGTTGTTTCCCGCTATTTTTCATTTGTTTTTCTCTCCGTAAAAATGAGTGAATCTAATGAAGAAATTCGATACGTTTTAAAATTTTATTATAAAAAAGGCAAAAATGCAACTCAAGCAGTGAAAAAAATTTGTGATGTTTATGGACCTGATGCAGTGTCAGTAAAAGTAGCACAAATTTGGTTCAAACGTTTTCAGTCCGTAAATTTTGATGTTAAAGATACACCTCGCTCTGGTCGCCCTGTTACGAATAAAATGGACGCCATTTTTGGAATAGTGGAGCAAGATCGGCATATTAGTAGTTACGATGTAGCTGAAGAACTGGGAATTGACCACAAAACAGTTTTGACCCATTTGAAGAAAGCTGGTTATACAAAAAAGCTCGATATTTGGGTGCCACACGAGCTCACTCAAAGAAACTTAATGAACCGTGTACTCATTTGCGATTCATTATTGAGACGTAATGAAACCGAGCCGTTTTTGAAGTGATTGATAACTGGCGATGAAAAGTGGATCACGTACGACAAGAACGTGCGAAAAAGGTCGTGGTCGAAAGTTGGCCAGGCTTCACAAACTGTGGCCAAACCTGGCCTAACACGAAATAAGGTGATGCTGTGTGTATGGTGGGATTGGAAGGGCATTGTTCATTATGTGCTTTTACCGCCCGGCAAAACCATCGATTCTGATCTTTACTGCCAGCAACTGATGAGATTAAAGGAAGCAGTCGAGAGAAAACGGCCGGAATTGATCAACAGGAAGGGTGTGGTCTTTCATCACGATAACGCTAGACCACACACATCTTTAGCCACTCAGCAAAAATTAAGAGTGTTCGACTGGGAGGTCCTAGTGCATCCACCATATAGCCCTGACCTTGCGCCTTCAGATTTTCACCTGTTTCGGTCTCTTCAGAATTCTTTAGCTTCTGTAAGGTTGACCTCAAGAGAGGACTGCCAAAACTATTTGTCCCGTTTTTTTGATCAGAAGTCCCAAAGTTTCTACAGTAAAGGGATAATGTCTCTGCCCACAAAATGGCAGAAATTTGTTCAACAAAACGGTACATATATATTGTAAATAAATGTAAATAAACTTTGAAAAAAATGTCTTGACTTTTCATACAAAAATACGAAAAGACTTTTTCCCCAACCTAATATTTTAGAAGTATTCGTATTTTACAAATTTGATGATCATGCATTATTCATAAGAGCCCATTAATGTCCCACTGCAGGGACGGGTCTCCTCCCGTGGCGGAGGTATACTTGGCCTACTAATACCACAATGGCCAGACGGATTGGTATAGGGTTTAAAATCAAGTTTTCCTTCTTTTTGCTTCGTAAGGATAATATTTACGGTTAGTACCTTAGTCGGTTTCTACGACACCCATCGGATGAGATGGGATGGTGACGTATTATATTCTTACTCCGTCATCACACGGATATGCATGTAATCTATACTTATACTTATTATATCTATATATACAGGGTGTCCCAAAACTCGACGTTAATTCGAAACCGGGTGATAAGGCAACTCACGCTGGTTATCAGAAAAATATAAAAAAAAATCTAAGTCGCATGGTTGTAAAGTTATAGGCATTTGAAAAAAAACGCAAAAATTCCCACTTTGTGACAGTCTTTGCCCTCCTGTTGTCACAAATCTTAACTTTTTCCAACTTTTTTTACTGCTGTGTTACCCTGAATAGTGCCTCTTTAAACTCTAATAAATAATTTAAAACCAGCTGGTCTAGTTTTCATATCAATAGGACTTATTTCTTAGAATAAAATTTATAATGAAAAAAATGTCGAGTTTGAACTGACTGTAGTGAAAAAAAAATTTACTACGCGAGTTTGGCAAGTTACGCCAAAAGTTGGCGCATTTAGTAAGGATTCGAAAATGGTATAATACTTGGTAAATTGTCGCTGCTATCATGGACAAAAAAATGCTTTTTAGTAAAATTTAGGAGCCGATTCCAATGCTGAATAAGTACAACCGCTAAGTAGTTGAACCGGAAGGAGTCACCATATCAAGTGAAAAGTAGTAGAAACCGTGGTATTAGTTGAAAGTGTCAAAAAATACTAAACCCATCATATTTTAAAAACACACGAATTTCTCCCGTACCACGTTAGTACTGCGAGTACAATCGTTAGTATCCGGAGACTACCAACATCGAGTAATTTTTTCCCGGACAATATTGAAGAGGTATTGAAATAACTCGATTTAAAAAAAAACAGTTTTAGCCTAATAATTTAACATTAAAAAAGACAGCAACATGAACATGCATAATTTGCATGAATGTAATGAGTGTAATTCGTGACTTTTTAAAATTACGATGGGCTGTACTTTTTGGCACTTTCAACTAATACCACAGTTTCTACTACTTTTCACTTGATTTGGTGACTCCTTCTGGCTCAACTACTTAGTCGTTTAACTTATACAGCATTGGAATCGGCTCCGAAATTTTACTAAAAAGCATTTTTTTTGTCCATGGTAGCAGCGACAATTTACCAAGTATTATACCATTTTCGAATCCTTACTAAATGCGCCAACTTTTGGCGTAATTTGCCAAACTCGCGTAGTACATTTTTTTTTCACTACAGTCAGTTCAAACTGGACATTTTTTTCATTATAAATTTTATTCTAAGAAATAAGTCCTATTGATATGAAAACTAGACCAGCTGGTTTTAAATTATTTATTAGAGTTTAAAGAGGCACTATTCAGGGTAACACAGCAGAAAAAAAAGTTGGTAAAAGTTAAGATTTGTGACAACAGGAGGGAAAAGACTGTCACAAAGTGGGAATTTTTGCGTTTTTTTTCAAATGCCTATAACTTTACAACCATGCGACTTGGATTTCTTTATATATTTTTCTGATGACCAGCGTGAGTTGCCTTATCACCCGGTTTCGAATTAACGTCGAGTTTTGGGACACCCTGTATAAAAGAAAGTCGTGTTAGTTACACCACTTATAACTCAAGAACAGCTGAACCAATTTAGCTGAAAATTGGTAGGGAGGTAGCTTAGAGCCAGGAGAAGGACATATGATACTTTTTAGGGTTCCTTAACGATTTTGAAAAAAACGGATTTGAGTCGTGACGTCATAGAATTTTTGACAGATGAGTCGAGACGTCACATAATTTTTAACAAATGAGTTGTGACGTAATAGTAATTAAGGCGGGAAAATATTTTTTGACAGCGGAGTCGTACCGTCATTGGCGCTATGTGAAGAAACTGCAACTGACAACAAACATGAAAGTTACATTGCATAATGATACATCTGCTGAATATTTCTCAGAGCAATTGCTGACTATCGGTAATGGTCAAGTACCTGTCGATGAATCGAGCGGCTTAATATCATTAAGCCGCTGCGTCGCATTAATGACGACCTCGGTGGCGCGCCTGTAAAGCCAGCGGCTGCCGCGCATGAGGTTGTGGGTTCGATCCCCACGCAGGACAATAATTTGTGAGATCCACAAATTATTGTCCTGAGTCTGGGTGTTATATGTGTCCGTTAATTGATGTTTGTAAAAGTCCCCGCGACACAGGGCATGATCCCTAGTGCGGGAGTTGTCTTTTTTTAAAATGAAAAAAATGAAATGAAATTTCCAAATAATTTCTGTAATTTTGTCTCATCAAAAGACGAACTTATCAACAATGTATTTCCAGAAATTATTTCAAACTACAAAAACAATGAATGGTTTAGTGAGCGAGCAATTTTAGCGGCTAAGAATAAAGATGTAGATAACCTAATTCAAAATAAGATCATTGGAAAAATGCATTCATTCAAATCTATTGACTGCGTCACAAATGAAGATGAAGCCACCAACTATCCAATTGAATTTTTAAACTATTTGGACGTGCCTGGCTTACCACCGCACAATTTACGCCTAAAGGTCAGCTCCATAGTAATAATGCTTCGAAACATAAACCAACCAAAACTGTGCAACGGCACGCGTTTGGTGATTAGAAAATTTATGAACAATGTAATTTACGCTATGATAATGATAGGAAAATTCAAAGGTGAGGAAGTTCTCATTCCGAGGATACCGATAATCCCAACCGATATGCCGTTTGAATTTAAAAGACTTCAATTTCCGATACGTCTTGCATTTGCCATGACTATCAACAAATCACAAGGCCAATCCTTAAAAGTTTATGGTTTAAATGTAGAACATTTATGTTTTTTCCATGGTCAATTATACGTGGCATGATCACGGGTCGGACGGAAGACCATCTGCGTTGTTTGCTTTTGCGCCTGATAATAAAACAAAAAATGTCGTGTATCACAAGGTACTTAAATGAAGAGCAACATATGTACTAAAATACAGAAATAATTTATGAATGGTTAATTTAATGTATCTGAATGTTAATTAATTTAATGTATAATATGTAATATGAATGATACCTATAGTATTTAATTTTTTACAATTAAAGAAAACGTCTGCTTATTTATTGCGATTAAGGCGGAACAAAGTTCGACGGGTCAGCTAGTATAATATATATATATATATATAATATTATAAAGAGGTAAAGTTTGTGTGTTTGTGTGTGTGTGACGTTGTAGGGGGTAATCTCTGGATCTACTGAACCGATTTTTAAAATTCTTTCTGTGTTAAATAGTCCATTTATCGGGGAGTGTCATAGGCTATATAGTATCACGCTATGACTTATAGAAGCGGAGCAGTAATGAAATATGTTTATAAAAGGGACGCTTTAAAACGTTTATTTTGCTTCTGCTGCTTAAACGTCTGGAGATATACTGAAATGATGTATTAAAGAGTTGTACCTTTAAAAAAGTTTCACAATTAAGTCAACGATAGCATATATCTATCTTCTAAGGTTGACTCACTACGACCTTTTTTATAATAATCAAATTTGATTTAAAGAAATGCATTGTTTGTAAAGGTATTTTGTGTATATGGTATCGACCCTTATCTAAATAAATACGTTAATCATTATATTTATTTAATTTTAAACAAAATTGACCTTTACAGCGATGAGATCCGATTATTAGTTTGAAAGATATCTCAGTTTTAAAATAATGCGCGACTAACGTAAAATATCTGTCTAACGCGTTGTTAGTATAGTATAGATGAATTTTCTTAGTATCAACATTTTGGTTGGAGTAAGATTTTTATTTTTATTTTAAATACCTGTCATCATCATAACAGCCCATTAATGTCCCACTGTAGGGACGGGCCTCCTCCCGTAACGGAGGGATACTTGGCCTACTAATACCACGCTGGCCAGACGGATTGGTATGGGGTTTAATTTCAAGTTTTCCTTCTTTTTATTTCGTAAAGATAATATTCACGGATAGTCCCTTAGTCGGTTTTTACGACACTCATGGATTGAGAAGGGGTAGTGACATATTATATTCTTACTCTGTCCCCACACGGAGTAAAATACCTGTAAGTATGTACCTACTATAAATTAATTCTACCTCAAAAAGATCGCTTGGTCGGACTAAATTCGAAGGGCGGAGGACCCTGTTCTGTGGCCTTTGTTAGGAGAGGCATTTTGTCCAGCAGTGGACTGCGATAGGCTAATTGGTTTATTGAATAACTAGCTGTGCCCGCGACTTCGTCCGCGTGGAAAAGTGACTTTACGCAGTAATTTTAAATACATATTATATAGTATGTTTAGTTTTATTGATGGTCATTGCGATGCAAAGGCTTACGGGAAATTGAGTTCTTTTAAATTGGAAGGGGAAAGTATTGGGTAATAAGGGAATGCGTGGAATAAAAACTCTTTCACTTCTTGCACACTCCGATAATATTTCAGCCTCAATGACATTTTTCTGAAGGTTAATGACCTTAACACGTGCACTATTGCATAGTTTTGGAGGACTTAAATTACGCAAGAGAATGATTGGTACACTAACCTTTAGCGAAATGCTTTATGCTGGAAAACCAGAAACACTCAACAAATTTAAAAATTCCACTGAAAAATTAGTGGCGTTCGTCCTGATCAACCATTGAGTCGATTGCTAAATAAGTGACGACATTACCAACAATTTCAGAAATAATTTTTGCATTAATAATATTGGCGTGATCATTCCTAGGTGTTTAAATTGCCCGCTCACATAACCAGGAATTTTCTTTTTGTGTTACATGGGACGTATTTCCATAAACAATGTATTAAGTCTTCCTCACTGGTGACCAGGGAGAAAAGGCTGGGTGGCAAAATAATTTTAGTCTGATTTTCGGGAACTTTTCCGTTTCCTATATCAAGTAAGATATTAGAAAATTTTTGAGCTTGAAGATTATCACTCATGTGCGTCCTCATATTTAAAGTTAATTCTAACCTAACGATATGTCGCCAAAAAAAGACCTCTTCAAAGAAGCGTTCACTTCGTCAGCTCTTATGCCCCTACTAACAACCGGCAAGACTGGCGAAACTCTTCACAAAACACAACAGTTACCCCACCCACAACTCGTTTACTTCTGCGCAAATTTCTTAGTGTCCTATCAACTGGCTCTATAGCTTTCTTATGAGCCATGGTGCACTCATCCCATTAAACAGGTATCTTGCAGCACTTTTGTTTTGTCGCTATTGCGTGACACACCACACACGGAAGTTTCAATGCAATTTAAATCCAAAGAAATTTTAAATGCAGTGTGCGCTGTTTTGCCACCAGGAAGTAATGTTGCTACAATACCTGAAGATGGCACCGCTAAGGCAATTTTTCCCATTCTCCTAATTTCCGCTAGAATTACTCGGGTAAGAAATGTTTTCCCTGTTCCACCAGGAGCATCGAGAAAATATACTATGCCGTCTTCGTTTATTACTGCTATTGTTACGGTATCATAAACACATTTCTGTTCTGTAGCTAGCCTAGGAAAATTATTATTAAGGATTGATTATAGTTCAGCTGCACTATATCCTATTTCTTCAATATATTCCCGGTTGAGTCTAGGCTGGATTGGAATGACTACTGGCTCATGTAATCCATATTGTACAATATTGTTACCACCTTCTGTGCTAACAACTTCCTAAAAAGATCTCATACATACAAAAATATTCGTCGGCATGGGATTCGAACCTCATTACCCAGCTCCTACTGTAACCGTTTGTCTATGAACGACTTTCAAATAGGGGAACGAAATTTAAATTCATTCAACATCGAACTAAAACCATTTTTCATGACCCCTGATTTGTATTGGACTGTTCTAATAAAGAGATCAAGATAAAGATATCTCGTGTAATACTTATCCGATTTTGATGAAACATACCTCAGTTTAAGCCTAATAAAAAAGGCTACAATACAATGTATTGGTCCTAAGAAATTCGTTTTAAAGATGTGCGGTAACAAATTCTGTTTTCGTGCTTGTTGTTGTTTTCTAAAAATTGTGTTTTCGTGCTTTTTGACTTTTTTCTAGATTTTATTGATAATTTTTATCTGAATTTTCGAAAAGAACAGACATTTCGACCTCTACGGTTTTATTATAGTATAGATAGATAGAAGATAGTATAGATAGATATAACACATACGATTCATGGTTAATTTTATTAAAATTTAAAAGGAATAACTTATAATTAATAGCACGTAATTAGATTATTTACATCTCATTTATGAGTATGATTACTACAGGTAACCCCATCTGGTGAACAAAAGAAACAAAATTTAAATTCATTCAACATTTTACAAAAACCATTTTTCATGACCCCTGATTTGTATTGGACTGTTCTAATAAAGAGATCAAGCGATATCTCTAGTAATACTTATCCGATTTTGATGAAACATACCTCAGTTTAAGCCCAATAAAAAAGGCTACAATACAATGTATTGGTCTTTAGATTATATTAATTCGTTTTAAAGATGTGCGGTAACAAACAGACAGACAGACAGACATTAATTCTAAAAATTGTGGTTTCGTGCTTTTTGACATTTTTCTAGATTTTATAGATAATTTTTATCTGAATTTTCGAAAAGAACAGACATTTCGACCTCTACAGTTTTATTATAGTATAGATACCATGTATTCTTAATCCATCGTTACATGGATAATACTCTATACTAATCTATACTCTATACTAATATTATAGAGAGGTAAAGTTTGTGTGTTTGTGACGTTGTAGGGGGTAATCTCTGGATCTACTGAACCGATTTTAAAAATTCTTTCTGTGTTGAATAGTCCATTTATCGGGGAGTGTCATAGGCTATATACGAGAGTCGAGAGAAAACGGCCGGAATTGATCAACAGGAAGGGTGTGGTCTTTCATCACGATAACGCTAGACCACACACATCTTTAGCCACTCAGCAAAAATTAAGAGTGTTCGACTGGGAGGTCCTAGTGCATCCACCATATAGCCCTGACCTTGCGCCTTCAGATTTTCACCTGTTTCGGTCTCTTCAGAATTCTTTAGCTTCTGTAAGGTTGACCTCAAGAGAGGACTGCCAAAACTATTTGTCCCGTTTTTTTGATCAGAAGTCCCAAAGTTTCTACAGTAAAGGGATAATGTCTCTGCCCACAAAATGGCAGAAATTTGTTCAACAAAACGGTACATATATATTGTAAATAAATGTAAATAAACTTTGAAAAAAATGTCTTGACTTTTCATACAAAAATACGAAAAGACTTTTTCCCCAACCTAATATTTTAGAAGTATTCGTATTTTACAAATTTGATGATCATGCATTATTCATAAGAGCCCATTAATGTCCCACTGCAGGGACGGGTCTCCTCCCGTGGCGGAGGTATACTTGGCCTACTAATACCACAATGGCCAGACGGATTGGTATAGGGTTTAAAATCAAGTTTTCCTTCTTTTTGCTTCGTAAGGATAATATTTACGGTTAGTACCTTAGTCGGTTTCTACGACACCCATCGGATGAGATGGGATGGTGACGTATTATATTCTTACTCCGTCATCACACGGATATGCATGTAATCTATACTTATACTTATTATATCTATATATACAGGGTGTCCCAAAACTCGACGTTAATTCGAAACCGGGTGATAAGGCAACTCACGCTGGTTATCAGAAAAATATAAAAAAAAATCTAAGTCGCATGGTTGTAAAGTTATAGGCATTTGAAAAAAAACGCAAAAATTCCCACTTTGTGACAGTCTTTGCCCTCCTGTTGTCACAAATCTTAACTTTTTCCAACTTTTTTTACTGCTGTGTTACCCTGAATAGTGCCTCTTTAAACTCTAATAAATAATTTAAAACCAGCTGGTCTAGTTTTCATATCAATAGGACTTATTTCTTAGAATAAAATTTATAATGAAAAAAATGTCGAGTTTGAACTGACTGTAGTGAAAAAAAAATTTACTACGCGAGTTTGGCAAGTTACGCCAAAAGTTGGCGCATTTAGTAAGGATTCGAAAATGGTATAATACTTGGTAAATTGTCGCTGCTATCATGGACAAAAAAATGCTTTTTAGTAAAATTTAGGAGCCGATTCCAATGCTGAATAAGTACAACCGCTAAGTAGTTGAACCGGAAGGAGTCACCATATCAAGTGAAAAGTAGTAGAAACCGTGGTATTAGTTGAAAGTGTCAAAAAATACTAAACCCATCATATTTTAAAAACACACGAATTTCTCCCGTACCACGTTAGTACTGCGAGTACAATCGTTAGTATCCGGAGACTACCAACATCGAGTAATTTTTTCCCGGACAATATTGAAGAGGTATTGAAATAACTCGATTTAAAAAAAAACAGTTTTAGCCTAATAATTTAACATTAAAAAAGACAGCAACATGAACATGCATAATTTGCATGAATGTAATGAGTGTAATTCGTGACTTTTTAAAATTACGATGGGCTGTACTTTTTGGCACTTTCAACTAATACCACAGTTTCTACTACTTTTCACTTGATTTGGTGACTCCTTCTGGCTCAACTACTTAGTCGTTTAACTTATACAGCATTGGAATCGGCTCCGAAATTTTACTAAAAAGCATTTTTTTTGTCCATGGTAGCAGCGACAATTTACCAAGTATTATACCATTTTCGAATCCTTACTAAATGCGCCAACTTTTGGCGTAATTTGCCAAACTCGCGTAGTACATTTTTTTTTCACTACAGTCAGTTCAAACTGGACATTTTTTTCATTATAAATTTTATTCTAAGAAATAAGTCCTATTGATATGAAAACTAGACCAGCTGGTTTTAAATTATTTATTAGAGTTTAAAGAGGCACTATTCAGGGTAACACAGCAGAAAAAAAAGTTGGTAAAAGTTAAGATTTGTGACAACAGGAGGGAAAAGACTGTCACAAAGTGGGAATTTTTGCGTTTTTTTTCAAATGCCTATAACTTTACAACCATGCGACTTGGATTTCTTTATATATTTTTCTGATGACCAGCGTGAGTTGCCTTATCACCCGGTTTCGAATTAACGTCGAGTTTTGGGACACCCTGTATAAAAGAAAGTCGTGTTAGTTACACCACTTATAACTCAAGAACAGCTGAACCAATTTAGCTGAAAATTGGTAGGGAGGTAGCTTAGAGCCAGGAGAAGGACATATGATACTTTTTAGGGTTCCTTAACGATTTTGAAAAAAACGGATTTGAGTCGTGACGTCATAGAATTTTTGACAGATGAGTCGAGACGTCACATAATTTTTAACAAATGAGTTGTGACGTAATAGTAATTAAGGCGGGAAAATATTTTTTGACAGCGGAGTCGTACCGTCATTGGCGCTATGTGAAGAAACTGCAACTGACAACAAACATGAAAGTTACATTGCATAATGATACATCTGCTGAATATTTCTCAGAGCAATTGCTGACTATCGGTAATGGTCAAGTACCTGTCGATGAATCGAGCGGCTTAATATCATTAAGCCGCTGCGTCGCATTAATGACGACCTCGGTGGCGCGCCTGTAAAGCCAGCGGCTGCCGCGCATGAGGTTGTGGGTTCGATCCCCACGCAGGACAATAATTTGTGAGATCCACAAATTATTGTCCTGAGTCTGGGTGTTATATGTGTCCGTTAATTGATGTTTGTAAAAGTCCCCGCGACACAGGGCATGATCCCTAGTGCGGGAGTTGTCTTTTTTTAAAATGAAAAAAATGAAATGAAATTTCCAAATAATTTCTGTAATTTTGTCTCATCAAAAGACGAACTTATCAACAATGTATTTCCAGAAATTATTTCAAACTACAAAAACAATGAATGGTTTAGTGAGCGAGCAATTTTAGCGGCTAAGAATAAAGATGTAGATAACCTAATTCAAAATAAGATCATTGGAAAAATGCATTCATTCAAATCTATTGACTGCGTCACAAATGAAGATGAAGCCACCAACTATCCAATTGAATTTTTAAACTATTTGGACGTGCCTGGCTTACCACCGCACAATTTACGCCTAAAGGTCAGCTCCATAGTAATAATGCTTCGAAACATAAACCAACCAAAACTGTGCAACGGCACGCGTTTGGTGATTAGAAAATTTATGAACAATGTAATTTACGCTATGATAATGATAGGAAAATTCAAAGGTGAGGAAGTTCTCATTCCGAGGATACCGATAATCCCAACCGATATGCCGTTTGAATTTAAAAGACTTCAATTTCCGATACGTCTTGCATTTGCCATGACTATCAACAAATCACAAGGCCAATCCTTAAAAGTTTATGGTTTAAATGTAGAACATTTATGTTTTTTCCATGGTCAATTATACGTGGCATGATCACGGGTCGGACGGAAGACCATCTGCGTTGTTTGCTTTTGCGCCTGATAATAAAACAAAAAATGTCGTGTATCACAAGGTACTTAAATGAAGAGCAACATATGTACTAAAATACAGAAATAATTTATGAATGGTTAATTTAATGTATCTGAATGTTAATTAATTTAATGTATAATATGTAATATGAATGATACCTATAGTATTTAATTTTTTACAATTAAAGAAAACGTCTGCTTATTTATTGCGATTAAGGCGGAACAAAGTTCGACGGGTCAGCTAGTATAATATATATATATATATATAATATTATAAAGAGGTAAAGTTTGTGTGTTTGTGTGTGTGTGACGTTGTAGGGGGTAATCTCTGGATCTACTGAACCGATTTTTAAAATTCTTTCTGTGTTAAATAGTCCATTTATCGGGGAGTGTCATAGGCTATATAGTATCACGCTATGACTTATAGAAGCGGAGCAGTAATGAAATATGTTTATAAAAGGGACGCTTTAAAACGTTTATTTTGCTTCTGCTGCTTAAACGTCTGGAGATATACTGAAATGATGTATTAAAGAGTTGTACCTTTAAAAAAGTTTCACAATTAAGTCAACGATAGCATATATCTATCTTCTAAGGTTGACTCACTACGACCTTTTTTATAATAATCAAATTTGATTTAAAGAAATGCATTGTTTGTAAAGGTATTTTGTGTATATGGTATCGACCCTTATCTAAATAAATACGTTAATCATTATATTTATTTAATTTTAAACAAAATTGACCTTTACAGCGATGAGATCCGATTATTAGTTTGAAAGATATCTCAGTTTTAAAATAATGCGCGACTAACGTAAAATATCTGTCTAACGCGTTGTTAGTATAGTATAGATGAATTTTCTTAGTATCAACATTTTGGTTGGAGTAAGATTTTTATTTTTATTTTAAATACCTGTCATCATCATAACAGCCCATTAATGTCCCACTGTAGGGACGGGCCTCCTCCCGTAACGGAGGGATACTTGGCCTACTAATACCACGCTGGCCAGACGGATTGGTATGGGGTTTAATTTCAAGTTTTCCTTCTTTTTATTTCGTAAAGATAATATTCACGGATAGTCCCTTAGTCGGTTTTTACGACACTCATGGATTGAGAAGGGGTAGTGACATATTATATTCTTACTCTGTCCCCACACGGAGTAAAATACCTGTAAGTATGTACCTACTATAAATTAATTCTACCTCAAAAAGATCGCTTGGTCGGACTAAATTCGAAGGGCGGAGGACCCTGTTCTGTGGCCTTTGTTAGGAGAGGCATTTTGTCCAGCAGTGGACTGCGATAGGCTAATTGGTTTATTGAATAACTAGCTGTGCCCGCGACTTCGTCCGCGTGGAAAAGTGACTTTACGCAGTAATTTTAAATACATATTATATAGTATGTTTAGTTTTATTGATGGTCATTGCGATGCAAAGGCTTACGGGAAATTGAGTTCTTTTAAATTGGAAGGGGAAAGTATTGGGTAATAAGGGAATGCGTGGAATAAAAACTCTTTCACTTCTTGCACACTCCGATAATATTTCAGCCTCAATGACATTTTTCTGAAGGTTAATGACCTTAACACGTGCACTATTGCATAGTTTTGGAGGACTTAAATTACGCAAGAGAATGATTGGTACACTAACCTTTAGCGAAATGCTTTATGCTGGAAAACCAGAAACACTCAACAAATTTAAAAATTCCACTGAAAAATTAGTGGCGTTCGTCCTGATCAACCATTGAGTCGATTGCTAAATAAGTGACGACATTACCAACAATTTCAGAAATAATTTTTGCATTAATAATATTGGCGTGATCATTCCTAGGTGTTTAAATTGCCCGCTCACATAACCAGGAATTTTCTTTTTGTGTTACATGGGACGTATTTCCATAAACAATGTATTAAGTCTTCCTCACTGGTGACCAGGGAGAAAAGGCTGGGTGGCAAAATAATTTTAGTCTGATTTTCGGGAACTTTTCCGTTTCCTATATCAAGTAAGATATTAGAAAATTTTTGAGCTTGAAGATTATCACTCATGTGCGTCCTCATATTTAAAGTTAATTCTAACCTAACGATATGTCGCCAAAAAAAAGACCTCTTCAAAGAAGCGTTCACTTCGTCAGCTCTTATGCCCCTACTAACAACCGGCAAGACTGGCGAAACTCTTCACAAAACACAACAGTTACCCCACCCACAACTCGTTTACTTCTGCGCAAATTTCTTAGTGTCCTATCAACTGGCTCTATAGCTTTCTTATGAGCCATGGTGCACTCATCCCATTAAACAGGTATCTTGCAGCACTTTTGTTTTGTCGCTATTGCGTGACACACCACACACGGAAGTTTCAATGCAATTTAAATCCAAAGAAATTTTAAATGCAGTGTGCGCTGTTTTGCCACCAGGAAGTAATGTTGCTACAATACCTGAAGATGGCACCGCTAAGGCAATTTTTCCCATTCTCCTAATTTCCGCTAGAATTACTCGGGTAAGAAATGTTTTCCCTGTTCCACCAGGAGCATCGAGAAAATATACTATGCCGTCTTCGTTTATTACTGCTATTGTTACGGTATCATAAACACATTTCTGTTCTGTAGCTAGCCTAGGAAAATTATTATTAAGGATTGATTATAGTTCAGCTGCACTATATCCTATTTCTTCAATATATTCCCGGTTGAGTCTAGGCTGGATTGGAATGACTACTGGCTCATGTAATCCATATTGTACAATATTGTTACCACCTTCTGTGCTAACAACTTCCTAAAAAGATCTCATACATACAAAAATATTCGTCGGCATGGGATTCGAACCTCATTACCCAGCTCCTACTGTAACCGTTTGTCTATGAACGACTTTCAAATAGGGGAACGAAATTTAAATTCATTCAACATCGAACTAAAACCATTTTTCATGACCCCTGATTTGTATTGGACTGTTCTAATAAAGAGATCAAGATAAAGATATCTCGTGTAATACTTATCCGATTTTGATGAAACATACCTCAGTTTAAGCCTAATAAAAAAGGCTACAATACAATGTATTGGTCCTAAGAAATTCGTTTTAAAGATGTGCGGTAACAAATTCTGTTTTCGTGCTTGTTGTTGTTTTCTAAAAATTGTGTTTTCGTGCTTTTTGACTTTTTTCTAGATTTTATTGATAATTTTTATCTGAATTTTCGAAAAGAACAGACATTTCGACCTCTACGGTTTTATTATAGTATAGATAGATAGAAGATAGTATAGATAGATATAACACATACGATTCATGGTTAATTTTATTAAAATTTAAAAGGAATAACTTATAATTAATAGCACGTAATTAGATTATTTACATCTCATTTATGAGTATGATTACTACAGGTAACCCCATCTGGTGAACAAAAGAAACAAAATTTAAATTCATTCAACATTTTACAAAAACCATTTTTCATGACCCCTGATTTGTATTGGACTGTTCTAATAAAGAGATCAAGCGATATCTCTAGTAATACTTATCCGATTTTGATGAAACATACCTCAGTTTAAGCCCAATAAAAAAGGCTACAATACAATGTATTGGTCTTTAGATTATATTAATTCGTTTTAAAGATGTGCGGTAACAAACAGACAGACAGACAGACATTAATTCTAAAAATTGTGGTTTCGTGCTTTTTGACATTTTTCTAGATTTTATAGATAATTTTTATCTGAATTTTCGAAAAGAACAGACATTTCGACCTCTACAGTTTTATTATAGTATAGATACCATGTATTCTTAATCCATCGTTACATGGATAATACTCTATACTAATCTATACTCTATACTAATATTATAGAGAGGTAAAGTTTGTGTGTTTGTGACGTTGTAGGGGGTAATCTCTGGATCTACTGAACCGATTTTAAAAATTCTTTCTGTGTTGAATAGTCCATTTATCGGGGAGTGTCATAGGCTATATAGTATCACGCTATGACTTATAGAAGCGGAGCAGTAATGAAATATGTTTATAAAAGGGACGCTTAAAAACGTTTATTTTGCTTCTGCTGCTTAAACGTCTGGAGATATACTGAAATGATGTATTAAAGAAGTGTACCTTTAAAAAAGTTTTACAATTAAGTCAACGATAGCATATATCTATCTTCTAAGGTTGACTCACTACGACCTTTTTTATAATAATCAAATTTGATTTAAAGAAATGCATTGTTTGTAAAGGTATTTTGTGTATATGGTATCGACCCTTATCTAAATAAATACGTTAATCATTATATTTATTTAATTTTAAACAAAATTGACCTTTACAGCGATGAGATCCGATTATTAGTTTGAAAGATATCTCAGTTTTAAAATAATGCGCGACTAACGTAAAATATCTGTCTAACGCGATGTTAGTATAGTATAGATGAATTTTCTTCATCATCATCATAGCGGCCCATTGGTGTCCCACTGCAGGGACGGGTTTCCTTCCGCTTTATGTATAACCTAACTATGTAGATAAGCCTTATGATTTTTTTGTAACTAATATTTATTTCACTAGGTCTTAACGCCCTTTAGCTATATTAGTTATATAGTATCTTTAGTATATAATTATCTAGTTGTCTGCCACATCATTGTTCACCATTGAATAGTTAGGTACGCGCCATATTATGCTTCTGCTTAGTACTTCATGGTATGGTTGAGTCGATGATGTTGCAGACAAACTAATGAAGAGGGATAGATGTAAATATGTGGGAATTAATAATTCCAGGGTTCACTCCTGCGGCTCAGTATGTGGTCGCCGCCACGTTGCCACGGCACCGACAACTGCTCGCCTACTTGTGCTGTCTACCTACGCCGCGCTGTCGGGTTGAAGCCGCCAATCCTCTACTACCTGGATACTAAGCAGGGCAGTACTATTCCGTGCTGGACGGTTTTACCTACAAGACAGTGAGCGTTTCTAACTATCGACCCACTCCCGAACTAATTTATGAATATAAGACTATTTCACTAAATAATCTAGTTTCATTTAAAGGTTTAGTAGAAATGTTACACATAATAATTTTTGCAAGCACCGATTAATTTTGATTTAATTTAAGTTGTACCGTAGGAATAGTAAAAGGCCCTCCCGACCCACGATTCCCCAGACGACCAACACTCGGTGGTACCGTTTAACTTTAAAAGACCAACCGTACCACCAGGGTTAGGGCTAGGTTACGGTGGTGAAGCAATTAGTGTCACAACTCATTTAGTTGGGGGGGTATCGTTAGCTTTTGAAAGACCCACGATACCACCAGGGGTATGGTCAGGGGTATTGTGGGTCCGTAAGGGTAAAAGGCAACTAAGAGAGTTCTATGATACCTTAGAAAACAATTTGCTTCTTAATCACAAATGATTGTTTTGAGTGATTCCCTTTGGTTACATTTTTAATCTAGTGTGACATCATTAGGTTTTTCCATTACATGAAAATGCATTGTCATAATCAAGTATGTCACGGTCATCACATGATAACACGGCAACTATTATGTTAACTAGGTCAATACTTTGTTTACTAGTCATATTGTTGTGCTGTTAACGACAGGCATTATTTTAATATGTGAAACTCTAGGTTTAGACCTACATGTCAATTCTCGTTCCATAAAAACGTTAAAAATAAAGTTAATTTAACTTTTAGTTGTCAAATTGTGACACAATAGGTATTCTTGTATTTATAATTTAAAATCTTTTTAAAATCTTGTAATTTTGGCGCTAAAATGAGTATTTTTGTCATTATGAAACGTCAAAACCTTTGCGTTTATTTTAGGAGCGGCAGTGCGCATGCGCGAAGGAAGCGTAACGAGCGGGAAAAACAAGTTAGGGATATCGCATTATTACATTCAAAGACCCTGATTTTCATATATTATTTTCTTAGAATAGAAGTTTACGGAACTTATAATATTTTAATTTACCGAAGATAATTTCCTGTAGTTGATTTATATGTTACGGCTAATACCCGAAGTGCGGTTACACCTAGTTTTAGCCGGTTAGAACTAGGTGTAGCCACATACT
The DNA here is from genome assembly GCA_905475405.1 of Schrankia costaestrigalis. NCBI lineage: Eukaryota > Metazoa > Arthropoda > Insecta > Lepidoptera > Erebidae > Schrankia > Schrankia costaestrigalis. The sequence continues at coordinate 5,874,060 of FR997843.1, read as the reverse complement.
CTTGGTTAAAACTAGTATTAGCCGATTGTTTTCGGGTAAAACTAGGTCTAGCCTTTATCGAGCCGGCTACAACTAGTTCCAGCCATTCACTGTTGGATAAAACTAGTTCTATCCGATATCATTCCGGTTAAAACTAGTTTCAGACTATCCCTGTTAGATAAAACTAGGTCTATCCGATACTATTCCGGCTAGAATTAGGTGTAGACAATCCAGACTATCCCTGTTGGATAAAACTACAGTAGAACCTCGATAAGTAAAAGTCCAAGGGAAACACAAAATATTTTAAGTTATCAAGGTTTTTAGTTATCAAGGGTTTAGGTTAATATGTATAGAGGTAGGTATGTACATGTGTATGTATGACCCCTTGTCTAATAAATAGTTTATGTTACTTTTTAAAAGCGTGATTTATGATTATAATAATAAATATTCTTTTAAATTATAATATGCAACTATTGTCTGTTGTTAAAAAAATGTTCCTGATTGTTCCTATTATACTTACTAAAGATTGTACTTCTAAGAATTTGTTAATTATTACAATTTTATTTGAAACTAGCTGATGCCCGCGGTATTACCCGCTTAATTGTTATTTTACACCATAAACTACCTATATTCCAAATTTCATCAAAATCCATTTAGTAGTTTTTGCATGAAAGGGTAACAAACATCCATCCTCACAAACTTTTGCATTTATAATATTAGTAGGATAGGATAAGCAAAGGTGTGTCACTTTAGTGCCTAACAAATAAGGTGAATATTATCTTCACTAAATAAAAAGAAGGATAACTTGAAATTAAACCCTATACCAATCCGTCTGCAAGCGTGGTATTAGTAGGCCAAGTATCCCTCCGTCAAGGAAGGATGCCCGTCCCTGTAGTGGGACATTAATGGGCTGTTATGATGAAATAAGTTGACAATTACGAATTTAATCTCTCTAGATATATCAGACCCACAGCTTAAAAAACCGGTCAAGTGCGAGTCTGACTCGCGCACCGAGGGTCCTGTACAAACCTATTTATTTTCTCGCCAAATTGTGATAACGTCAGGATTCAGCTGTTTAAATACTATTTTTCCCGCCAAAATTCAATGACGTCACGACTTAGCTGTCAAAATATATTTTCCTGCCAAAATTCTGTGACGTCACGACTCATCTGTCAAAAATTCTATGACGTCACGCCTATCTGTCAAAATTGACAGCTGTCAAAAGTGACAGAGGTATCAAATATTTTCCCGCCAAAATAATATGACGTCACAAATCATCTGTCAAAAATTCTGTGACGTCACGACTCAGCGTTCAAAAATTCAAAAAGTCACGGCTCAGCTGTAAAAATATATTTTTCCGCCAAAATCCTGTGACGTCACGACTCATCTGTCAAAATTCTATGACGTCACGGGTCACGTGACCAAAATTCTATGACGTCACAGGTCACGTGACACAGCTTTCCCGCCAAAATTCTATGAAATCAAAATATAATATGATTGCTAATAAAAAGTAGCCTATGTTCTTTCTCAGGGTCTAAAGATTGTCTGTACCAAATTTCATCGAAATCCGTTCAGCCGTTTAGGCGTGAAAGAGTAATGCCCGATTTACACATCAACAAGTACAGTAGCGAGTTAAGTAGTAAGTTGTTGATTAAGTTGATTTAAATAGATCTCCATCCTATTTTTTGGCGATTTAGGTTGGCGAGACGCGAGAGAGGGGGCAACTTCGTACTTAACTCGCCAAAAAATAGAATGGAGATCTATTTAAATCAACTTAATCAACAACTTACTACTTAACTCGCTACTGTGCTTGTCGATTTGTAAATCGGGCTTAACAGACAGACAGACAGACAGACAGAGTTACTTTCGCATTTATAATATTAGTATGGATTATAAAAAGCTATGTTCGTTTCTAAAGATTGTGTTTTTTTTATATCTAAACAAGCTCTGCTGATAGCATGCCGGCTACAACTATGTACAGACGCTATGAGTCATACTCGCTAGTAGACCTGCAGTAGATCAGCAACACTTGGCGCTCACAACCTGCAGAGGCGCGTGTCTCGCTACGCCCTCCACCCCGCGCCGCTGCTGCAGATGCTGTGAGTCATGAGTGTGACGCGGGGCGGAAGACGTGGCGGGACACGCATCTAAGTTTTATCCAACAGGGATTGTCTGAACCTAATTCTAGCCGGAATGGTATCGGATAGAACTAGTATTATCCAACAGTGAATGGCTGGAACTAGTTCTAACCGGAAAGATATCGGATAGAACTAGTTTTATCCAACAGTGAATGGCTAGAACTAGTTGTAGCCGGCTCGATAAAGGCTAGACCTAGTTTTACCCGAAAACAATCGGCTAATACTAGTTTTAACCAAGAGTATGTGGCTACACCTAGTTCTAACCGGCTAAAACTAGGTGTAACCGCACTTCGGGTATTAGCCGTAACATATATATTAATGTTTTATTTCTGTATAGGAGTCTTAGAAAATCTATTAAAATTTCCAATCTTTTAAATTGTAAACCGTAAACTGGCAACTCTGTTATTTAACTCTTTTTTGCCATTTAACTTAATTTTAACTTTTTATTACCGGACAAGAATACCACTTTGGATTAATTAAAAATAAAATTTAAAAAAATTAAAAATTAAGTTAAATTAAATATTATGTTTCGAGAATTGGCTTGCTAGATAAAAAAAAACAATGCAATTTTGCGCGATCCCAAAATGTGGGTGGGTTACAACAAAATTAGAAAACTCTTCTTAAATCATGTAAAACCAAGGTTTGAGTCAGCTGTAATACATATATGTCATTCATCTGAAACTATAAACGATAACTATAAAGAATCTAAAAAAGAATAATAGTAATATTATATTTTTAGGAACAAGGAGAATTTGTTAAAAAGAACAACTATAAGAGCTTTACAAATTATAATCTCATTAAAATAATTAAATAACAATCTAATACTTTAAACTTAAAATGAAAACCATTTATTAATTCCCGCTAATCTAGCAACCCCTTTTTCTCCCGCCAAAACACAATATTCATCAAACCATAGAGTAATGTCATTTTTACTCGTCGAGCGGTAATGTTACTAAAAAGTGGCCAGCTATTCTTCTAATTCTCCTAACACGGCCTCTCCTGACTGGAGGACGTCCTCGTGCTCCCTATCATTCGTGACAGCTCGCTCAAGCGTGGACTCCTCATTTTTGTCATTGCAATCTGGGCCTGAGAATACAAAAAAACATTTTAATTTTGTTTTTTTTTTTTTTTAATATTACACACAATCTAGTAGTGAGACCACCACCACGAGTACTATTTTAGAATAGCTTGTGTGACATAGGCACGACGTTAGCTTATCATATCACACAAGCAAATCAATATTCACACATGGCAGAGGCACGACGTTAGCGTACCATGCGGCGTCCTCATTTGTATGACATAGGCACGGCGTTAGCTTATTATACAAACTCTGCCTGTGTGACATAGGCGTTAGCTTATCACACCAGAAAAACAATACACACAAATAATTATGTTGAATCGGGACACCGGTCGTAACCAATGACACATCGATTCACAACAACAACTAGTTTGGATCGGGCTTACCTTCATTGCTCGGCTGTACCTGACCTCGACTACTAGTACGTTCTAGTACAGACGCACCGGCGTCTGCAGACGTACCGGCACACGGCATGTGGCCGCTGTGGCGTCATGCAGACACGACGACACACGACGTGTGGCACGAAGTGCAGCCGCTGTGTTGCTGCTGTGGCGCATCTGCAGACGCACCGACACACGGCATATGGCCGCTGTGGCGTCATGCAGACACGACGACACACGACGTGTGGCACGAAGTGCAGCCGCTGTGTGGCTGCTGTGGCGCATCTGCAGCCGCACCGACACACGGCATATGGCCGCTGTGGCGTCATGCAGACACGACGACACACGACGTGTGGCACGAAGTGCAGCCGCTGTGTGGCTGCTGTGGCGCATCTGCAGACGCACCGACACACGGCATATGGCCGCTGTGGCGTCATTCAGACACGACGACACACGACGTGTGGCACGAAGTGCAGCCGCTGTGTGGCTGCTGTGGCGCATCTGCAGACGCACCGACACACGGCATATGGCCGCTGGGGCGTCATGCAGGCGCACCGGCACACGACGTGTGGCAGGACGTGCGGCCGCTGTGTCGCATCTGCAGACGCACTGGCACAAGTGGCCAGTGGAGCGTCAATGCAGACGCACCGGCACACGACGAGCGGCGGCTGGGGCGTCTCCGTAGACGCGCCGGCACACGGTGTGTGTCACGACGTGTGGCCGCAGTGGCGGAGACGAACGTTGCCCTTCCATTGCAGTTAAACGATCTAAAATTTTATGCATTTGAGTAGTTAACACGTTAAGGAAATTGTGTCTATGTGCGCTCCGAGAATAGTGACTTTCGGTGCCTAGAACTTGAATCACTATTAGCATCACTATTATTCTCAGAGTTGAGCATGATTCTAGAACGCGAGTTACGACTTCTAAAGCGGCTCTTCTGATTTTACGACTATTGTTTAAACTAAGTTTCAATTTTTATTAAAATTTATCAGTGTACAGGTTATAAAAGTAAACAAGAATTGAACTTGGTATACTAATGTGAAAGCAAAACAAGTAACATTCACATGTACACTGAGTAATTACAAAGTCATATCATGTAATCATAGCCTGAAGCAAGAAAATATTTCGCCGGGCAAGTAAGTACCCATACACAAAATGAAAAGAATCACTTTATTGCAAATACTGTTTTACAAACAAATTGGAACGCACTCACCAATACTTATACAGCACTTACTACAATAATAGCCAAAAGCGGATTAGACACGTGAATTTCTTATCCCACTTCTGATTTTAGGAACAAGGAGAATTTGTTAAAAAGAACAACTATAAGAGCTTTACAAATTATAATCTCATTAAAATAATTAAATAACAATCTAATACTTTAAACTTAAAATGACAACCATTCATTAATTCCCGCTAATCTAGCAACCCCTTTTTCTCCCGCCAAAACACAATATTCATCAAACCATAGAGTAATGTCATTTTTACTCGCCGAGCGGTAATGTTACTAAAAAGTGGCCAGCTATTCTTCTAATTCTCCTAACAATATTATAAATATGCAGTACATTTTGAGATACTAATACATTTAAAAAAAGTACAAATTCTTAAGGAAATTTAAACTATTTGTATCTAAGTATAGGTTAAAAACTAACATACAACAATATTGTATGTTATTTTTATGCCCATAAAAACAGAACACATTCTGTAAAATACGAGAACAGTCTCAAATAACAGTTAGTTTCCAGAGGTCAGGATCGCAAATAAATATTTCCCTGAAGTACGCCCGGTCCCTCAAAACTCATGCAATTCAAAACAGGTGACACGAAGTAAAATCTTAGTTGAAGTTACTATTTCTACCTGTTATGATAGCTCGACTAGTGTGTAAAAAGTGGTTAACACAACGCCACCTAGTCCCAAACTAAGCAGAGCTTTTGCTATTGGTACTAGACAACGGATCATAACAGCCCATTAATGTCCCACTGCAGGGACGGGCCTCCTCCAGTGACGGAGTGATACTTGGCCTACTAATACCACGCTGGCCAAACGGATTGGTATAGGGTTTAATTTCAAGTTTTCCTTATTTTTATTACGTAAAGATAAAATTCACGGATAGTCCCTTAGTCGGTTTTTACGACACTTCGATGGGTCCTACGTATAAGGGCCAAACTAACAATTTGACAATTTTGACTTTTTTATGGTAAACGCATCCTATCGATATGATTAATCGTGTGAGCTATTAAAACTAAAAAAAATCTGCACGGAAACACGACTTTTTATTAAAGTATAACGGCATAAGTAGCGTGAATTGAAACGTACAAGGTTCAAAGAGCTATTTGAGACTTATACGCGGGGAATTTCCGCGCGTTTGTTTACTTTTTGAGTCAATCTGATACTTTCTGTCAAATATTTTTGATTTGCAAAAAGTGTTGTTGTCCCGAAGTGGCAATATTAGTCTATTTTAATACAGTCAGAGGTTGAAAGTATATAACTTATTAGTTTTTAGGAACTTAATTGATACCTGCTACTTATGGAACGAACAAATTGACGATAAACGAATAACTAATGTAAATAGCGAGTTGTGTTTATAATTTACTAGCGGGCCGTCCCGGCTTCGCACGGGCATTATTTTCCCGCTTTTCTGTTGAATTTTTCCCTAAAGTTTCTTTGCTATAAGCCTCACGGAGCCCGAGACCTTTCCAACGAATTCAAAACCGTAGAAATCGGTTTGTTCGTTCTGGAGTTATAGCGTCAGGAAGGAAAACCCGACTTATTTTTATATAGTAGATAATTAAATTAAAAAGTGAAGAAGGTAGGTGTAACGACTTCAGATTTTGGTCGGACAACTGCACCGGCCAAAACCGAAACAGGATTATGTTTTAGCCGTGAACGCGACTTTGTGCGCGATTAAATTTGAAAAGAAATAAAAAAAAACACTTGTTTAAGTAATTCAAAGTTTATTCATCATCATCATATCAGCCAATCGACGTCAACTGCTGCACATAGGCCTCCTTCAAGTATTGCCACATTGCTGCCCTGCTTGCCTTTCTTTTGTGGATCTCCTGATTTTTGATTCGATCACGCAGGGAAACTCCCAACAAAGCTCTCTCCAATGCCCCTGAGTGACCATGAGCCTTCTGAGTAGGCCCATTGGTCAGGCTACAACATAGCTCTCTCCATTGCCCTGTGAGTGACCATGAGCCTTCTGAATAGGCCCATAGGTCAGGTTACAAAATAGCTTTCTTTATTTCTGTCTGAGTAACCATGAGCCTTCTGAGTAGGTCCATAGGTCAGGCTACAACATAGCTCTCTCCATTGCCCTCTGAGTGACCATGAGCCTTCTGAGTAGGCCCATAGGCCAGGCTACAACATAGGTCTCTCCTTTGCCCTCTGTATGACCATGAACCTTCTGGGTAGCCCCATAGGTCAGGCTACAACATAGGTATCTCCATTGCCCTCTGAGTGACCATGAACCTTCTAAGTACCCATAGGCCCTCTAAATTTGAATTTTTTAATCATAGCGTGATGTTATATAGCCTATAGCCTTCCCCGATAAATGGTCTATCCAAAACTGAAAACTAAATTCAATTCCAAGAAGTAGTTCCTGAGATTAGCGCGTTCAAACAACAAACAAACTCTTCAGCTTTAAATAATAGTATAGATATAAATACAACCTAACTGAAAACACAGTTACTAGGTTAGCAGATTCTAAAACGTATAAATGTCAATGTGATTTAATTATCGAAATATCCAAATGTCTTTCATTATAACTAATTAGTTATCAACTACTTCAGTCCTAAATAGATTTCATGAGCAAAAATATTTGAAAATACTTCTTTTTTGCAAATTTTCATTGATACATTGGCCCTTTTATGGTGTTTTTAAATACATATAATTTAAACAAAAACTAACGTAAAAGGGCCAATATGCAGTTAAAAACAAACTGTTTAAAATATATTTACAACAGCGTAGTATATATAAGTAGGACAATTGTCTCAGTATACTAGCAAAGTTTCATAAATTTCGGTTTTACCAATCTTAAGTTACAGCAAGTTTAAACTTTGGAAGCCTCTCCTGTAAAGTTGTCATTTTACATTTTGGCCCTTATACGTAGAACCCATCGACTTATGGGATGAGATGGGGTGGTGACACGCTGTATTTTTACTCCGTCGCCACGCGGAGAGGGCAACGGATAAACATAGTCAAATACTTTTATTTGTAATGTTGTTGTTTGCCGGAATCAAACCTGAGTCTTCATGTCATGTAATATAATGACTACGCCACTAAGGTTGTCAAGAGTAAAATGAGTAGTATGAGTGAATGGTTAAAAAATGAAAGAAAACTTAAAATTAAACCCTATTCCAATCCGTCTGGCCAGCGTGGTATTAGTAGGCCAAGTATCCCTCCGTCACGGGAGGAGGCCTGTCCCTGCAGTGGGACATTAATGAACTGTTATGATGAGTGAATGGTTCTTCAAAGGTGTCGCTTTGATCACATGTGATTTTGAAGTCACAAACGGAATCATTATTGGATACTGCAAGATAATTTCTGTTCAAATACTGAAAGGTTCGTTTGACGATGGACTATCGCCTAATTTTTGATCGATTGACTCTCGCTATCGGGTTGTACGGTAGATTTTACGTCTCACTGAAAGGATGTGTTTCGTCCAGTAAAAGATGGAAATTTGGCTCGTTTGCTGGCTGAATTGGTTATACTTATGTTTTGTTTATCTTCATTCGCAGAAATTAATTTATCGTCTGTGAGGATGTATACCTTATTATCATGGGGTTTGACAGTGTCTATGAAACACTATGGATAAGGATTGTGGTAAAACCGTACCTACTTTATCTGCTTTGATTGGTGCATGTACAGTTTACGTGCACCGCAGTACGTGCCAGTTTTATGTAAGTACTTCTAGAATTTTATCTTATTATGGACAATGAATAAATATAAAATTATCATTAGAAATCAATGTAACATTAGCCCTAAGTAAGCCGTAATTGTAGTAGGTTAAATTTTATTGAATAAATCTTATTTATGTATTTAATTGGTAATATTGATAAGCTCAGCCCTTATGGCCAAAAATATATATAATAAATATATTCCTTGGTCAAAAATTAAAATGAACCTCACTATTATCAGCCATTTTCTTCTATCCAACTTTGAAGCTTTTCTTAATCTTTTTTTTTTATACAAATAATGGATGGAAACGTATCTGCTGCGCTGCGGTATGAAAACTATTTTATCCATTTTATTGGTAAATATTGTCCTGTTTTCTATTTGTCAAAGGACAGGTCTTAATTGCTTGTTTGAATTAATTCATAATTTAGCTAGCATATTATTAGCACCTAGACTAGCGAGTTGTTCCATGCAGAAGCGTTTATTAGCTTTTCGAAAGTTAAATTATTTTAATGCGGTTGTACGTGCAATTGACCTTTAAGCAGTATAGTTTAAGCAAGGAGAATAGTAATAACAGTAACTAAACTTATTTCATTTGTCATGACATCATAATCATCATCATAACAGCTCATTAATGTCCCACTGCAGGGACGGGCCTCCTCCCGTGACGGAGGGATAGTTGGCCTATACTAATACCACGCTGGCCAGACGGATTGGTATAGGGTTTAATGTCAAGTATTCCTTCTTTTTATTTCGTAAAGATAATATTCACGGATAGTCTCTTAGTCGGTTTTTGCGACACCCATGGGATGAGATGGGGTGGTGACATATTGTATTTTTACTCCGTCACCACACGGAGAATGTCATGACATACCTTTATTATTTTTAGTTACCGATTAGTGTAGGTTTGGCTAATGGTCACATACGGCCGTTCTCAAGAAGAGAAGGGCCCGCATTTAATGGCGGGGATCGCCGGAGGGGGACTGGACGCAAAGGCTCTGCCGGTTCCCAAGGCCCCCTCTAAGTAGGCGATGAAGGAGTGCCGCTGGGGACTTTTAGTGGGTGCACTGGGGGTTACCCCTGGGAGCCCCAGATGCTGGGGTTAAATGACTACGCATTCTCTCTCGTCGGGGGACGGGAGGGGATGCGTAGGCATTTTACTCCAGCGTAACCAAAAAAAATGGTTTGGCTATGGTGGTTACACGGAAGATCTTGATGTCTGCATTCTAAGGAAAAAGTTATTAAGGTAGTAGTGACTTCAGCATATAATAACTTCTTACCATTAGCAACTCACCTGCCGACAATTGTATGGTAGGCCAAATATAGTCTATTATTTTCTTAAGAGAGACTTGGAATGATGATCTCATCCCTGCTGGCAAGATCAATGTTTTGGAATGATTTCTAAAACATTGATCTTGCCAGCAGGAATAAGATAAAGGTATTCGGTTTGGGTCAAGTTTTACATCTTTGTTAGAGCTAAGTATTAGTTTCATAGTTGTCTGATACGTCGTTTTTCCGCCATCCGTATCAGGTGTCCGTCGGGCCGTCCAACAAAATGTAAGGGGTTTCTCAGTGGCTATCGGTTCTGCTTGCACTTCTTGTGTCATTACTCGATTAAAGTGGTGCTCCTTAAATTATATGGACAAAAAAACATAATTATTGATAGGTATTCATAAGCTAAACGCATCACGATCACTTTCAAAGACTTGCACTTATTAAAAAACAAATAATTTTATATTTTATTATGAAAATTTCAAATGATTTAAGTACCCTACAAAACTTCAGCCGAAAAGTTTTAAGAAAATGTTGTAAAATATTAATTTAAGAGCTAAACTGGGTACGAAAAGTCTTCCAATTACTTTTTGCTCCGTATCAGAATATCTTGGCATAAAGTTTTATAACCAGAGTAAGGTATAGTTAGTAGCAGTTTAATTGAAAACTGAGTTTCGAGTTTTTATGACGCTTGTTAAAGAAAAAATAATAACTAATTTATTAACAAAAAAATGTTTTGGAAAGAATACCTCGATGTAATTGGACGCCTGTTAGAGTGGATTTCTTTCAAGTTGTTTTTTTGACTATTATTTTAATGCCTGAATGGATTAAGAAATAGGTAGGTAAAAAATAACTTTTAAAATCAAGTAAATTTAAAAGCGAAGCAAAAGCAGATAATTGCTTTCGTATTAATGGACAATATTTCTTCTAAGTAGGTACTTTTTGAAATATCGGGATCTTAGGGTGGGTTTATTTGGTTTAAATTAAAAATCTACGCTTAGCTTAATATTTTTATTTGTTTTTAATTTGATGTCTTTATAAGGATTTTAGTTCTTCGTGTGGTGACGGAGTAAGAATACAATATGACACCACCCCATTTCATCCCATGGGTGTCGTAAAAACCGACTAAGGGACTATCCGTGAATATTATCTTTTGGCAACATATAATTCTGACAGGCTACAAAACAAAAATATGTGACGCGCCACTTTTCTCAAAAATATCTGACATGTCGTCTCGTGCATAAATATCTGACATTTGATAGTTTCTGTATTTTTACAAGAATTGGTGTGTTTTCCCAGTAGCGTGCATTAATATCTGACTCCAACATGGTTAATTACCAGTTGACCCGACATGTACCAGCTCACTTAAGTGCAAGCCCCAATTTGCAGTATGAATTAGACTTGATCCTTAGCTTACCATAAATTCTGCAGAAATGTAGATTATTTATCAGTAATTAATTAGATTTACGAGTATCTCATAAAAAAATTGATGATTTTAAAATCGTGACTCGGTCACTGATGTGAATTTTATCCTTTGGATATTTGCTTGCATAAGCTTGGATTATTGGTTACCACAATATGAGTTGGTATATGATCACTCTCGGTCGCAACCTATCACGAAACGGAAAATAGTTTACTGAATTAAATACTGATCTGTGTTTCTGGGTTATGAGTGTTGTGTTTACATTTTATAAATAATTTCCTGTAAAATTACCTTCCTATCATCAAAATTATTATGTCCCATTTCAGGGACGACCCTCGTAAAGTGACAGGGAAAACTTGGTCTATTTATGCCACCCTGGCCAGATGGGTTAGTATAGGGGTTTTTGTCCTAGTAATTAAAAAAACTACAGTAAAATAAAATAAAATGTCCGTGTGGTGTCGGAGTAAGAATACAATATGTCACCACCCCATCTCATCCCATGGGTGTCGTAAAAACCGACTAAGGGATTAACCGTAAATATTATCTTTACGAAGTGAAAAGAAGGAAAACTTGAAATTAAACCCTATACCAACCCTTCTGGCCAGCGTGGTATTAGTAGGCCAAATATCCTTCCGTCACGGGAGGAGGCCCGTCCCTGGCTGTTTTGATGATGATGATGAAAATAAAATAACACTATGTCAAATTTCAGATCATTATGTGTTCTACAATATTTTTATCATTTATGATTCTTGCAATAGTACCAAGTTTATGCGTACCCGTATTATATGTATATAGAGAAGCTAAAGATATAAAAATAGGAGACATAAGAAGAAGTGTGTATAAACCTACTCCAGATCACGTGCCTGATAGCAAAGAAGTAATTATACCATTAAAAGGAAACAAAATAATACCAAAAGTTTTTCAAGATCCAAACGAATTAATTAATAATATGAATGAACCTTTTTATTTTGAAATGACATAAAATACAAAAATAGATAATTATTATTTTAAAATAAGTTCAAGTTAATTAATAAAATAATAACCTGTATTGTAAATTATGTGAGTTAAAATGCTGAATATAATATATTCAGCATTTTAACATAATTTAACACAACATAATTTACAATACATTATGGCATAATAAATATCATAATATGAGGTAAAAATACTGATGTAATATTTTTTTGCACATAGGATATTATTTTACACTTATAATAAAATTGTTAAATAAATTCATACATTAAATTGAATATGCATTTTCATTTTGTATGTTCTTTTATCGAAATGAATATTTTAGCTGTAAAATATTAGGTCAAATTAAAGTAATGTATAAACAAAAAAGTAATGTGATCGCATATAACAGTATTAGTTTTTTAATTATCGAGGAAACGTCGAAAGTCTAGGAACGGTGAGAGACACTGGGTTTAACGAATGAGTAGTGGTGTTAAAACTATGCTTTTATAAAACCATAGTGGTGAGATATTTCGTGATTCTAATATTCTCAATAATTAACTTTCAGATTGTTATGTCGCGAATGGTGTTGATAATAATATTAACGTTGATAACAAGCAGTAGTCAGAGGTGGATCACAAGGGGAACTAAGAATGTCGGGTTCCCACGTATTACAGAAGTTCAGGCACCTACCGAAAGCCCTTTATTTCAAGAAAATAAATATGCAGATCAAGTAGATTTCTATCATTTTTATAAATATGGCTCATTAAATAGCTATAAGAAGCGCTGACATTTATTCATCATCATCATCACCATCTCAGCCAATTGACATCTACTGCTGGACATAGGCCTCCTCCAAATATTGCCACCTTGTGCGGTCCTGCGCCTTCCTCATCCATCGGCTTCCGATTTACATAGAAACTGACATTTATTGACATTTTTTACTTGTAAATAATTCGTAAATCATTGTTGTTGATATTATTAAATGTGATATTATATTGTATTTTTTAAGGTTAATGTGCTAAATAAATAAATGCCATCCTTTTGCTTTTATTTAATGAACAGTCATTGTTAATTAAATTAAAAATTAAATTAAAATTCTTTATTATCAGACAACATGATCCAATATGTTAGTAAATTCTTATAATTAATGTTAGTAAATAGTAGTAATAATTGGGACACATTTTAAATTACATTTTAAATTTTAAATTACTGGTGCATCACACATACAAACCGTTTAAAAATAGGAGAATAAATGTTCTCCGCCACTGTCCTCAGAATACTGTTGGTACTGTCCCGCAGTCTTTGTATTAGGGACGAGATCTTCTTCCTAATAACCGCATAAAAGTCGTCGGTTCGATTTATAGCAAACATTTCCGACGCACTACAATAACGAGGCAGTCCCAACAGCATTCTGAATACATTACTATATTGGATACGCAGGACCTCCAGCGATCTTTTGGTAAAGCCAACCCACAGGCTTCCCGTGTACATACCCTGACAATAAGCTTTAAACAGGGTTATTTTAACCTGATTAGTACAACGGTAAAACCTCCGCGCCAGCATATTCCCTCTGACCGCCAGTGCCCTGCGCTCCCTCTCAATGTCCACATTGTCTTTAAGGTCGTCCGTAAGAATGTGCCCCAGGTACTTAAAGTTAGTCACTCGCTTTATATTTAAGCCATTAAGTGTTAAAGTTGGCATATACTCAGGGGCCACACCAGCGGCCTTAAACACAATGTATTCACATTTTCTTACATTATAAACAAGTCCGTGTCTAGCTGCGTAAGTTGTGACGTAAGTTTTATTTTGTATTCCTGACTGTTTCTAAATTTATTGAATATAGATGGATGTATGGCGTAGCGGTTATATAACATGACTGCTACGCAGAGGTCTCGGGTTCGATTCCCGCTCAATGTAAATATTTGTGTGCATGAACATGATTGTTTGCATTGGTCTGAGTGTTTCTATGTATAATATTTATGTAGGTATTTACAAAAAAAAGTGTTTAAGTAGTACAAGCTCTGCTTAGTTTGGGACATTCAACGAAAAATGAAGTGTCGGTTCTCCAAATCGCCGTTGTGTAAATAAAAATTCCCCTTTGTACTTAATCTAGGTTTCCAGCAAACAAGATGTTAAAGGATTTTAATATCGTAATTTATGACGCGATATCATTGAATTCACACAATAATGATGACGTTATAGATCGTATCGTCCTTCCAATAACTAGATGAGGTGCGTAATAGTATTGAAATAGATAAGTAGATAGGGTAATACACATTTCGTGACGACATGATTCAATGTGTAATCAGGTTCCTACTAAATCTGATTGTTATCCTTTTCGTTTGTAAGTAAAATATGAGTGTCCCGTATTTTATAACCAGAGAACCGGTCATACAGATTTGTTCGCAAATCAGCAACTGGCTCTGGTCTCTCACAACGTTAGCAATTATGTGATTATTAAGTGTAAGACTTTAAATTTTAAGAATGTTGTAAAGAGAGAATAAAGAATTTATTTATTATTATAACAATTTAGCTTTTTATATGAACTTTGTCAACCTTATTGACTTTAGTCGAGTTGTTTGTGAGTATAGTCAGTAGGACATACTTAGCTTTTGATCCAGGCGAGAAGTCGTGACGAAATCCTGAAAAGATGGAAAAAACAGTGTACTGACAAAATACTTACGGTATTCTTCTCTTACCAGAAGGCCAGAAGATTGACATTACTCCAACCATCGTCCCTGTTGGTGATTTATTTTATCCAAAAGAATTAGTATATTTTAAATGGAATCTTATTACATGAAATAATTTAAAACTTAACCCCCTTACTCATAAACGCCTTAAATTTAGTTAAATTTAGTCACTGATTAGCGAGATTTTTATAAGCAAAACCAACCTTATGCCAAACAAAACCGTAAGAATTCAAGCTAATCAATTGACTAAAATTTAAGAGGCGTGTTTTGTGGCTATTCGTGCGATCTATAAAAGATTGCTTAAAACCTAGTTATTCTTTTTGTCAGTTAAATTGAAATGCATGTTTCTAAAACGACCTTTTAACATAGGGCTTGAAGAATAGTGTGAAATAGTCTATAAAGATGTTTTCTGATAGCTCAAAGTGCCATTGTACGGTCCTTACTCATTTAATTTCCACACATAGCAGTACTTTTAAAGAATAAACCCGTGTTATCTGATTACGAAAGAATGATTCAGCATGTCAATTCTCGTACCTAAAATTCGGTTAAGTTAACTTTTAGTTACTAGTTAACCTTTTATGATCGTGTTAAAGTTTTATTTAGAGTGTGACAATTTGACAACTAAAGTTAACTTAACCGAATTTTAAAGAACGAGAATTGACATCACTTAAACTTTTTTTGTGTCAATGTCATGATGACAAATAAAAAAAATACTTTCCTCTTTATTTTTCCCTTTTGTTTGATTACACATGTGATGTACAGACTGTTTTCGAAGAAATTTTATTCTGTTTGTTTATTTCGATGCAACTGTTTAGGACACGTATGTACGTTTTTACCAAACGTAGTATACGGTGCCCTTCTGCTAGGTAGACCGATGACCTCAAAAAGGTTGCTGGCAGGGTCGGACGGTGTTTTGTGGCGCGTGTTTGGAGAGGTCTATGTCCAGTAGTGGACAGCAATAATTGACTAATTGATTGTTGAAAATATATTTTTCTTTAAACTACTTCAACACAAGTAAAATATTTATTTCATACCAAAGTATACAATGCCCGGCTCACTTGGTATTTACTTGTTTTTTGCAATCACAAGGAGGACAGACCCTGCAAAAGAACCTTAAAGTCTAGTTATAATCATCAAATTAAATGTAACAAACGAATAATAACGCATTTTTCAGAAACCAATAAATCTTAAACAATTATCAGACAAATTTCTGGCATTAAGTTCCCGTTTTTGATAAACAAATAGGTATCAGTATTACTTTACAATGCATACTGCATTAGTAATGCAATAAAGAATAAATAAAAATGAAATCTTGTATTAGTCAGGCTTCATGCAAATGCGGGATGGACTCGCGGTTGTTGCAGCGTATCGTGAGCGTGAGGTAAAATGAAGCTTTAGAATAAATAGAGTTGGCAGATATTGAACTATAGGCAGACCGTTTAACTCAGACCCCGCCTGCGGTAATAGGGGTGCGCGGGGGGCGAGGACAAAGGAGAGTGCTATCTCTTGATTTTTTGGCAAAACGGCGCCATCTAGACACTGTGACCCGAACTACATCACATCACAACACAGCTCTAATTTTTAGCTAGCTTATTTTTATAAAATAACAAGAAGGAAAAATTGAAATTATACCCTAAACCAATCGAAATACCTGGAGAGGTTTTTTATTTTTCTGGTCAGGCTTTAAATTGTGTAATAATTTAGATTGCATATTTTCTCTAAGAAAGTACGAGTTCTAGTTGCAAGATGACGCCACCATCTTTGACATTTGTAAATTGTATAGAAGACGGACTAGCATACCGCACTAGTGTCATACTGACATACTGACTAGGTGTCCGTTATGGTAGCATCACTGTAAAAATAAAAAAAACTCTTATTATTATTGTTCTTATTATCTGTAAATATTTTTTAAGAATGATTCTTACAAATTAATATGTTTATCTTTTTGACAGTTCACGTCCATGAAGTTTCGTAATACTTCTGCTTATTTTTCAAACAAATAATATTGTATTTCATGGACCTACCCATGTTTTTTTCAGTTACCATGGTTACTTAGTGATGGACACTCATAACGATTACCACCATTATGAAACAAATTACAAATAATCGGTAGAAATAAATACTATGAATAAACCTGAACTCTTCATAATACGTTTATAAAATGTAATATGATACTTTAGATTAACTATAACCCGCGAATGTGTCACGTTAAATTATATATTTTAAATAATACCTAAGGTAACTATAATTTTATCATTTTAGGCTATAGGCTAATTCTCTTAACATAGATAAAGAAAGAAACAGTAATAAAATGATAATGTAAGTTGATGTTAGGATCCAAATGCGTAAAAAAAAGTAATTTGAAAAATCGCGAAATCGCTTACAATCGAATGGCATTACATTCGAGATACTGCTGAACGTCACTAACGTCAACCTGTCAAATGTTGTTAAATATAGTGGAAAGGGTATAGTCTCAACAGTCTATCAACATCGGATATGCAAATTATAGCAATATAATATTTTAAAACTACACAAATTAAACAAAACTTATTTAAGTAACTAAATGTTATTTTTTTCAAAACATTCTTATTCAAAATATTTGTAGATTCTTTAAAAAACAATCAAATTATTACAAATTATGTAATATTATTGTTATTTTTGGAGTCGGTGTCAGCCAACGAGATACGATAATACATAAGCTAATGGAATGGCGGCCATGAATTACAGATTATATTATTATATGACTTCGACATTATGACATAAAGTTGTTGATTGTTTATGGATTGGTTTAAAAATTAAACAATATTAAATAACTATTTTTATCATATTTAAATAAATATATTTTAAAATACCTGTGTCACGTTTAAATATACCTATTTAGTAACTGATTAAAGCTTTCCATAACTTATGGGCGTTTAGAGGGCTAACCGGCACCGTCAATTGAAAAAAATCGTAATTCGAGAATAGGATCAATAATGCAAAATCTTGTCTACAAAGTCGTTAGAAAAGGCAATAGAGTTTTGTCTAACACATTCTGATCACTTTAAATGGTTTTTAATTTGATAAATATTTTATTTAAAACAAACATGGCCGTTTCATTTTCGCATGCGAATTTTAAGTACCTAATTGTCTTTGATTCGTAGTACTTATTTCTCATCTTAGTCTTTAGTCAGTGTATAACACGACATCATATTTTTTTAAATTTATAGTCAGGAATAAATAATAGAATATAACTATCGTGGCTGACACCGACTCCAAAAATAACAATAATATTACATTATTTGTAATAATTTGATTATATTTTAAAGAATCTACTAATAAATAACATTTGTAGACTCTTCAAGAAATATCCTTAACAATACTTGTTACAATAATTAAAAGAACCTATTCTTTAGATTATAATTAAGTAAAAATAATGTCTGATTTAATGTTGCAAAACCAAAATACAACTTATTATTTTTTACTTTTTAGTGCAATTTTTGTCTTTGAAGTCGGTTTTTTTTGTAAAAATTTATTTTATTTGGCTAGTAACTAACTCGATAATATAGCTCTTGTGTACGCTACCATAACAGACACCGCTACCCCGCTCCCTCGTCCCTTTCATACCGCAGGCGGGGACTGAGATAAACGGTCGGCCTATAGAGAAAATGATGAAAATTTGTTAATATTCTCCAGAAAAAAAAAATTAATATATTAATTTATTAATAGTGTAAAATGTAACCTTGAATAGCTGGGTTAATGATATTATTTATGAAAAATGATTAAAGGCCTATGTTCCATTGAACTTTCACACATCGCATACCAATACGTACCACCTAAGGTCAATTGTGTGTACGCTTGACATATTCAGAAAAATATTCAAGTAAACATACTTTCGATTATAATGGTGTAAAGAAAATACACCTGATTCTTTTTATGCCGGTGACATCTTGGCAGAAAAATCATGGATGTCTGCGATGCCAGAGTACCTACATGATACGTTAAGTAGTGGTTTCTTGTAATGCTTTTATTTAATTACCTAATTGTACCTATCATTAAAATGTGAAATAAATATTTAAAAAAAAAAAAAAAGTCTCATAGGCTAGGCTGCCTTACCAATTTATCTAAACACCATAAATTTTTTATACTGCTTGGAGATGGTTTACAACGGTGACCTATTTTTACTGCTAGAAAGTGCATTAAAGTCTCAGTGACCTAGTCATCATAACAGCCCATTAATGCCCTACTGCAGGGACGAGCGTCGTTCCGTGACAGAGGGATACGTCTTGCTTGGCCTACTAATACCACACTGGCCAAACGGATTGGTATAGGGTGTAATTTCAAGTTTTCTTCCTTTTTATTTTGTAAAGATAATATTGACGGATAGTCCCTTAGTCGGTTTTTACGACACCCATAGGATGAGATAGGGTGGTGACATATTATTGTATTTTTACTCAGTCACCACACGGAACAGTGACCTAGTATTTATGTGAAATGTCAAGTCTATAAGTTTTTTAGCTCTATGTTAATATTCAGTAGGTACATTATTACAACGTTAGGGTACGGACTGAAGTAAGTATATAATGGTGGGGTATTTTAACTCATCTACATTCCAGTTGTGATAAGCAAACGTTTTACTTGTACTATTTTGTGGATTTAACTTACATTTGAAAGGTAAACAATACTGTGATTTAATATTGTTGTATTATTTTTTTAATAAGATTAATTTAATTTAAAAGAAACACAATTCCCGACCGGGGTCTAGCCATGTGTCGCAAGGACGTTACAAAAATCAATTCAAAGGACACAAAGTACATCCAGACTCAGGAGAATAATTTGTGGATTCATCATAACAGCCCATTAATGTCCTACTGCAGGGACGGGCCTCCTCCCATGACGGAGGGATGCTTGGCCTACTAATACCACGCTGGCCGGACGGATTGGTATAGGGTTTGATTTCAAATTTTCCTTCTTTCTATATAAAGGTTATATTCGCAGATAGTCCCTTAGTCGGTTTCTACTACACCCATGGGATGAGATCGGGTGGTGAAATATTGTATTCTTACTCCGTCACCACACGGATTCGGTTATTGGATATAAGGTACCTAATATAGTTTTTAGACGACCTCTGTGGCGTAGTCGGTATATAACATGGTTGCTACGCAGAGGTTCTCGGGTTCGATTCCCGCTCAATGCAAATCTTTGTGTGCATGAACATGATTGTTTGCATTGCTCTGAGTGTTTTCTATGTATAATATGTATATATTTACCTAAAAAAAGTATTTAAGTATGTTTATCCGTTGTTCTGTTACCCATAACACAAGCAGGTTAAGCCTAGCTTACTCTGGGAACAGATGGCGCTGTGTACAGATGTCCGTGAATATTTATTTATTTATTTATTATTTTACCCTAAAAGAAAGGTCATTTTCATTGCAACTAGTGGCGTTGGTTCTGGTTTCCCTGACGACTCACGAGTGAGCGTGAGTCAAAGCGAGATTAAGAGGCATACCATGACTTTTAGTATACTTATACTCGTAGTTGTAACAGGAACTCTAATATTGCTCGCTAGGGTCTCAAATATCAATCTTGCTTAAGTTTTACATTTTGTGCATGAACAAGCTTTTATTTTAAACTTCGTTATTTTCTAGTTATACCTTAGCTTTCATCATAACAGCCCATTAATGTCCCACTGCAGAGACGGGCCTCCTCCCGTGAAGGAGGGATACTTGGCCTACTAATACCACGCTGTCCAGACGGATTGATATAATTTACGACGGTTTAATTTTAAGTTTTCCTTCTTTTTATTTCGTACAGATAACATTTACGGATAGTCCCTTAGTAGGTTTTTACGACACCCATGGTGACATATTGTATTCTTACTCCGTCACCACACGAATACCGTGCCGTTAAATTTATCTTCCTAAAATTCCCCACGACACAGGAGTCAATTCCTAGTATAGAAGCTGAGTTGTCTTTAAAAAAAGGCCCAAGTTTAGCACTCGACGTCAATTTGCTGATTATGATCATGATTTGGGCCCAAACCTGCGTATAGTATGTCAGAAATTCTGTTCTCTTATCTCAGTTCATTTTGTTATCACAAAAATATTTAGAAATGATAACGAACATACGCTAATGAGAATATACAATGAGTGCATACCTTTACAAAGGTCATTATTGCAAATTCCATTGATATTGTTTATACATTGTTATGGTATTTATACGAAGATAGGCATAATTTTATAACATTTTTGCTGAAACCAAGACGTGACGGTCTTTGAGAAAATGCACTAGTGCGATGCGTATCAATAGCATACCGAGATTTATACTACGCGCGTTATCATCTGAGTCTTAAGGCCTAAATGATTTCTCTGTATCTATCTCGCTTGTACTTAGAGGTCTTCTATTCTCAGGGTCGTAGAACATATAACGTAACGTAAACGGATTGGCACCGCCTCGCCTTTTTTCTGGGTGTCAAAACGTCAAAAATCCGATTACGTTGCCATTCCGATTAGTGTGCGTTGCAGTAAGGAGTTTCATACAAATAAAGGTGGTGTCATCTTACGAGAAGCGTTTTCATGTTATTACAATCCTCTGTCGATTAATTACGCTGTTTTATGCTCTCTGTGTTGTGGATGGTTTTCGGTTCCAATGTAGTTCAGGTAGCTTATTAACCAAAAACTCGTCAGCAGGATGCAGTCTAGAATGTCGGTACTACATTATATCCCTGAGGTTACCTATGAGGACACTCAAGTATGACTGACGTCTATGTACTTTACCACTTACGCATTGCTCGTTTGGCACCCTAATGCTATAAAAAAGGATACTTTACTTTTAAGTGTGCTTTCTTTTTCAGAAAGATGTCTCCGATAAGCCTGGTCTTCTTTTCTCTAATTGCTGCAGTACCATGTTTCTGTCAACGGCCATTTTATGCAGGGCTTCGACCCATTGGATATCCGTTGATAATACCGGAACAACCAGATCAATTGAAAGATGAATCAATTCCTGCTCAGTTAAACGGTGACAAAGAATACGCAAATCTGTTAGCTAACTTGCCAGAGGAAAATCAACCTTTCTTCTTTTTAAATAAGGATAAAATTGCTGAACACATGAAAAACCCACAGACTTACCCGCAAAGGCCAAGCTTTTTTAATCAAAATACTGGAAAATAAAAAAGTTTTGAATTAGGAATCGGAAGGTGTTTTATTTTATAGTTGTTCCTACTCCTCCTACCAATTTGCTTAATAGGTACTGGGTATTCTGATTATTTGCTTTGATGTCTAGTCTAGGTATAGTAGCCGCCAACACAATCAATAGTTTTGCTTTGACATTCATTAGTAACCGACATACAATACACCCATAGGTACACTAGGTATTAACAAGTTAAGAGCAGAGTAACCACGAGATTAGTATTGACCTTAATATAGACCATTTCAATCAATTGATAGCTTAGCTAAGATTCTGGTGACTTGACTTTCAATATATAAATAAACACACATCCTCACTCACAAAGTTGGATGCGTGTATCTTTTAATTCCTGGTTCATAAACAAAATATCTACATTTTTTAAAACGCCTGATACTATTATTATAGCAATCAACAACAGGCTACAATAAAAACTCGAAAGCATGAGGCATCGGTCAATTTAATAAACTAAAATAATTTATTTAATTAATGTACTTTTTTTTACCAATATGGAACTTTGACAATTAAATATTTTGTTTTAAAAGACATTGAGATTACATTATTCAATTATGATTATGAACGGACTCATTTTAAGACATAACAATATATTATTATTTTTACTTATACATTTAGGAATACCAAGACGTCCTTTCTTTTCCCCAAACCTTCTATTATTTTCTTGGTCCTTTGTATATCTAAGATTCTGATCTAAAGAGAACTATACAATGCCAGTAAAGTTAGTCTCTTTTCGGCAATCAATCACAATAGATTGAGGTCAATGTAACCTCAATAGGGTTTGCTCGACCGTGGCCAAGAAGATTATAATAGGAATAAAAAGTATTATAGGTAATACGTGTTCAAAATTTCTGGACTGTTACTTAACATGTAGGCAGGATTTTTTTTATGGAGGAAATACTTTTTGTTTATTAGGAAACATAGAGGATATATTATCTACTTCACCCCTTCTGCTTAAAGCGCCGATTACACTACCCTACATGTAGTGCACTACATCTTGTAGGAGACTACATGATGTAGGACGGTCGGGACTCGCCAATCTCACATCATCTCGCCATGTGAATACACTAGACCAACATGTAGTGTCCTACATGTAGGGTAGTGTAATCGGTGTAAGTAAGCAGGTGATGTCAAACTCCTAGACCAGTCTACCGACTATCACAACAGCCCATTAATGTCCCACTGCAGGGACGGGCCTCCTCCCATGACGGGGGGAAACTTGGCCTACTAATACCACACTGGCCAGACGGATTGGTAGGTATAGGGTTTAATTTCAAGTTTTCCTTATTTTTACTTCGTAAAGAATTAACGGTTAGTCCCTTAGTCGGTTTTTACGACACCCATGGGTTGAGACGTGGTGGTGACATATTGTGTTCTTACTCCGTCACCACACCACACGGACGTCTACCGACTATAAGGGACGGATAAGGACTGATCATACGAATTATTATCAATTTCAAACAAAGTTCTTTTAAATGGTGACGAGTAGGTAATGACACCTGGTTTATCAAGTATCATTATTGAACCATAATTTTAATCATTATTAATGATTGATATCTCGTTAATGAAACAGCCCTACTGCAGCTGATACTACTCATAATATTCTGTAGCTCATTAATTATTATTATTAATCACTTGTATATTATTATCATTGTCATCATCATTCAATGTTTAATTATCGATAATCGTGTATTTTGATGTCTCGATTGAGTGATGGCTATGGGCAGCTTTGGTTTGAATGCACTTCAGAACAATTATTTTGCTGTATTTTTACTTTGAAGTACAAATTGTTTTAATGTAGCAGCATATTTTAAAATTATTTAAAGTGCATACTTACTTAATTCTAATGACTTTAAAAAAAATAAAAATGAGATGAAAGTACATATGGCGTGGTTAGCACATATTATTTAAAAAAAGTGACGTTAAATTCTTTGAACCATGTTGTAACCTTTTTACTTATTTTCGCTAATAGTTTTATTGTTTTCGTAATCCTTTTGCAAATAACCAATCAGTCAGTAACAATAAAATTTGTTTTTCTACTTCTTAGGTTTTTACTTGACGTGTGGTGATCGCGACTTCCTCTTGGTACATAATGTCAACAAGTAAAATAAGAAATTAGGGAACTAGTCTTAAAAAAGAAAATTGTATATTAAATTTTAATTATGTTTCATACTCCATAGTATCATAGCCATAGCCGAATCATTAAGTTGTGGAACCAGCTTCCGGCTCACGTATTTCCTCCATCATATGATATTGGGTCCTTCAAACGCAGTGTGAAGAAGCATTTGGCCAAACCGGCAAGATGATGACGACGGTTTGAAGTTGTTTTTGGACTTCTATCCGTTGGCTTCATTTATGGACTAAACTCGCGCTTTCCATCAGGTTCGATATAGTCATATTGCCGTGTTTAGTATAAAAAAAAACAAAAAAAAAATAACATGACAAATTAAAGCAATACTCGTTAACAAAAACATGTCTTAGAGTTCATTTAGCAAAGTAATGCTTATGAGGCCTCCCTTACTTTTATGGAAAGTGCCACTGTATTGGCCGCGCCCTCTTGTACATAAAACGTACGTAAGCGTGCGCGGGTGTGCGTTGGTGTGTGTGTATAGATAACGCACACAGGACACACACGTGAGGGATACCTCCCTATACGGGTGACGGGGTTTGTTTCGGGAGAGCAACACTAAAGCTCTAGCCCGCGCCGGTATGCCCGTCGATTCCTCAACTATGGAAGATCTTGCTGTAGGTGCTTTGTATGCGCAGGTAACGTATTTGGTGAGTTCTTTGCCTCTGTGGGAGAAACCAGCACAAACTCATCACTTTATTCAACTGCAAATAATGGCTCTTTAACTTTATCTCAAAGAGAGAACTCTATATACCTTAAACCTTTGGATCCTTTTGAAGTAAATAAAATAATAAAAGAATTAAAAAATAAAAACAGCCATGGAATAGATGAACTCCCTCCCTCTCTAATCAAAAAATGCGCAGATGAATTGACTCTTCCATTTTATTTAATAATAAATCAATCATTCGAAGAAGGTATATTTCCTAGTATGTTAAAAAAATCTATAATTAAACCAATTCATAAGAAAAACTCTAAATTTGACCCAAATAATTATCGACCTATAGCATTATTACCAACAGCTTCAAAAATAATTGAAAAAGCCATGTACAATAGAGTTTACACCTTTTGTGAGAAATACAGTATCTTTAATGACGCACAATACGGCTTTAGAAAACATCGATCTACAACATTAGCAGTATATAAGTTTATGCAGGAAGGGGTTAATATTATAAATAACAAAAAACAAGCTCTAGGACTGTTATTGGACATGACGAAGGCTTATGACAAGGTACAGTTTAACATTTTATTAAACAAATTATATAGTATAGGCATCAGAGGAAAATGTCATGAATGGTTCGTTTCATACCTAAATGAGCGTGAACAGCAGGTTGAAATAGAGTCTTACAACCACCAAACTCAGGAGATAGAGATACTCAGGTCCGAAAACAAATTAATGAATGCTTCTATACCACAAGGAAGCGTATTGGGATGTTTTTTGTTCCTTGTTTATATAAACGACCTCCCAGACTTCATTAAAACACCTTCAGTACTGTTCGCAGATGATGTTTCTATTATGGCTTCATGCGACAGTAACATTAACTGTAATTACAAATTACAGACAATATTAGACGATACCATGACATGGATGACTGCACATAACCTAGAAATTAATTTTAATAAAACAAAAATTATAACGTTCCAACCACGCCAAAAAACACCACTAAACATAAACTTTACTTACAAAAATAAAAATATAGAAGTTGTTAATAAAGCTACCTTATTGGGAATTGAGATAGACTCAAACATTAATTGGAAACCACACGTAGACAAAGTTAGAGCCAAATTGTCTAAGTTCTCATACGCCTTGCGTGAAATAAAAAAAACTACTGACCAAAAAACAGCTCTAGTCTCTTACTATGCGTATGCATACTCATGGCTTAAGTATGGTGTCACCTTATGGGGCAATAGTACCGATGCTCCTACGTTGTTTATACTGCAAAAAAAGCTTATTAGAATTATTACAAATATTGACCAAGAAGAAAGCTGTAGGCCGCATTTTCAAAAGTTACAGATCCTCACTTTACCCTGTATATATATTCTGGAACTGTGTAGGTTCGCACGTGAGCATCCAGAATTATATATTAAAAAGGAGGACTTTCAAACTAGGTATACACTGCGGCATAAAAATAAGCTAGTTTTACCAACCTCACGTCTCAACATCCATTCATCTAGCACACTAGTCATGTCTGTTAAAATGTACAATAGGTTACCAGAGGATATTAGAAACGATGAGAAACTTGATACCTTCATTAATAAACTAAAGCAACTATTGTTAAATAAAACATATTACAGTATTAATGAATACTTAAATGATAAGACAACTTAAATAAGTACAACAATAAACGAATAATAACGTAACATTTTAATTTAAATTTAATAATAATAATTTTTTCTTTGTTCTTTTTTGTTTTATATATATGTAATGAAATAATAAAAATAAATATAATAAAAAATAAATATAATAATGACAATATTGAGAATAAAAGTAAATAATTGTTGGAATGTCTTTATAATCTTATGATACAATTGAATTGACATTATAATCATTTGGTTGAGTTAAATTGACATTCGGATAATATAATTGATTCTAAATTAAATAATAATTAAATTAAAGTAATTCTAAGTATTATTACAGTAAAAATATAATTAAAATAATTAAATAAATATGAAATTATGAACTATCACCATTAATATTAATCCCTTATGTTTTATTAATTTATAATTGGTAATTCCAAAACAAGCACTAATGACAACACGAAACACAAAATCTTGCAATAGAAACGGTATTTTCTGATAGTTATTGTTTACTTGGCATCCTTCCTCCTCTCTTCTACACGTTGCTGTGCCCGACAGGGTTCACAATTGATACTTCTGTTAAACCATTAGATCTATGTATTTACATTGTGAAACGCAATAAATAATTGAGAATTGAATTGAGGTTCTTCTTGGGATATAAATAAAACACTTTTTCACTATTTCAGTATTTCTTCCAGTTTCCGAGGTACTCAAAGCTTAATGTTTTACTTTTCTTCAGGATCCAACTACAATTTTCCAAGAAAACGCAATCGCTTAAGTACCCCGGAGCATTACCGTCACGTGGGCACCGCGATTTAGCGCTTAATCTCAAGCTAATTTTCACTTTGAGTAACCTCGTTTTCTGTTCGTATTTCTTTATTTAAAACATAAAATATACAGTATTATACATGGATAAACTCGTTACAATGTCAGTTTCAATAATTAAAAATAGTTTTCTTTATATCTCAATGGTACAAAAAGTTATGACAGTATAATCATAAAAAATACACAAAATATCGTCGATCTCTAGCAGTTATTCGTTTATAATTCTTTATTAAATTGAAAGTTATATTCAAATGTTGTTTATTATTTATCTCTACCGTTAAATTAACAATATACAACAAAATTAAACTATATAAATTAACAATTTGGCTAAGTATTTATCGTTTCAAAGTCTCTATTATAATTCGACACATTTTCACACATTTTCTTTAATAAAAGTCTATCTAATCGTTCTATTTTAATATTTTTACACTTATACTATATATCTGAGGTCTCTCAATCACTATATCACTGATTCACAGTCTTTTTTGGTCTTTTAGTTTTAGTCCTTCACTCACACACTATAGTCAGTCACTATACGTCGTTAACACACAGTCTTTTTTGGTCTTTTAGTTTTAGTCCTTCACTCACACACTATAGTCAGTCACTATACGTCGTTAACATTCTCCCCCTCGTGCGTCGCACCATCCTGTGGCAACGACGTCTGGGAAGGCACCAGTAGCACCACCTTGGAGCAGGGTCGCCGCAGCTCTCCTCCTCTTGTCTGCACGTCCACAATCCGAACCCGTCCATCGGGCCCTGGATACGTGCGGATGATGCGTCCTCTCGGCCACGTACAGCGTGGCAGTGTGTGGTCCACGATGAACACGATGTCACCAACTTTCATGTTCTCTCCGACGTTGCTTCCTGGCGTACGTCTGGGTAGGAGAGTAGGTAGGTATTCCCGTACCCAACGTCGCCAGAAATGGTCGCTGAGCTGCTGCGTCGTCTTCCACGTCTCGCGACCAACCAAATCGTGGTCACTGAATGCGCCCAGTCGTCCAGCACCGCACGACCGCTTAATGAGAAAGTGGTTGGGCGTGAGTGCTTCTTCATTTTCATTTTCGTTTAACTCTGTTAAAGGTCTAGAGTTAACAATATGCTCGGCTTCTAGTAGAAGAGTGTGTAGAACTTCTTCTCTCGGATGTCGTTCTCGGAGTGTGGCGGCTAGTGCGGTTTTCACCGATCGCACTAGTCGTTCCCAGGCTCCTCCCATGTTTGGAGCGCCAGGTGGTATAAATTTCCACCTAACACCATACTTCTCGGCCTCAGTAGCTAGAGTTTCGTTCTTCAATGCTTCTGCAGCTTGTTGTAATTCTTTGTTGGCCCCGACAAAGTTCGTGCCGTTATCGCTGAACATCACGGATGGCATACCGCGACGCGCAGCTAGTCTTCTGAGTGCCAGTATCATAGAGTCAGATGATAGAGAGGCAGCTAACTCCAGATGAACTGCTCGTGTAGTCAAGCAAGTAAACAAGGCACCCCACCGCTTCTCGTGTCTTCTTCCCACCGTGATGGTCATCGGTCCAAAATAGTCGACGGCGGTGTACGTGAACGGATGTTCACCATGCTTCAGTCGCTCGATCGGTAAGTCTCCAAAGGCTGTCTCTTGCGGTCTTCCTTTCCTGATGCGGCACCATTGACAACCATGCTGAGTTGCTCTGACTGCTGCTCTCAGACCCAATATATAAAATCGTTGTCTGAGCTCGTTCATTACCGTAGCGTGGTTGCCATGATTAAATCGTTTGTGATAGTCATAGATGATGAGACGAGTGATGTGGTGCTTACTATCTAAAATCACAGGTCTTGTATAGCTTCTCGATAATCCAGCTACCGCATCGATTCTCCCCCTCAGTCTGAGAAGGTTGTCTTCTATAACCATATCGAGCTTCTTCAATTTGCTGCTTCTTTCTAGAGGTTCTTGTTTCTGCAATCGTCTTAATTCTTCTCGAAAACTGTCTGTCTGACATTTTCTGAACAATATCTCTTCTGCTCTAGCTATGAGTTTCTCATTTATTGGTAACCATTTTCTCTCGATATTCTCTAATTTCATTTTAAACGCAGGTTGACGTTTTCTATTCTTCCTTCTCCAGTCCTCTTCTTTTACAAGATTCGTCTTTTGGTTTCTTCCTGCTTTGCATAGTTCTATAAATTGCAGAACTCTCGTCGTGGTTCTTATTAGTTTATTCCATGACGAAAATCGTTCTGGCTCAAGCGTGCATATCTCTTTCATGATCATAGTTGATTCGGTTTCTCGGTCTTCTATCGTCTTCTCTCTACCGAAGCTTCGTTTTTCAGGCCACTTGTCTTCTTCAAGTCTTAAGAACTCTGGACCTCTATACCATCTGTGTTCACTATTGAAGTCTTCAGCGAGGATTCTAGTTGCGTCATCGGCTGGATTCATAGATGTTGGTACCCAGCGCCACTGCTGGGGTGTTGTCAATTCTTCTATCTCGGCTAGTCTGTGAGCGACGAATGTCTTGAATGTTCTTGGATCAGACTGTATCCAAGCTAATACCACACTAGAGTCTGTCCAGTATGTCTTCTTCGTAATACACAATTCTGTTTCTTCCTCTACAGTGCGTGCTAATCGGCTTCCCAATAGTGCAGCTTGCAATTCTAAGCGAGGCACTGATATCGGTTTCAAGGGTGTTACTCGAGCTTTTCCTGATATTAATGTTATCATGTAAGTACCATCTTCAGACTTGGTACGCCAATATACTGCAGCTGCATATGCTGCTAAGCTTGCGTCGGTAAACACGTGAAGCTCCCCTTCAGCGTGAAGTGGCGATATACATCTTGGCACTTGTAGAGTCTTCAGTAGATCTAGTCTGCTCACGTATCTTTTCCAGCGTTCACTGTCGCCGTCTTTTACCGGATCATCCCAGTCTATGCCGCTTCTCCATATATCTTGTATGAGCTTCTTTCCTTGTATTAGAACTGGTGTCAATAATCCAAGTGGGTCGAACGTCGACATCACGGCGCTCGTCACTTCTCTTTTCGTTGGTTTTCTGATGTTATTCAGTACATCTTCAGGCAACTTTCTTAGGTTTGTACGAAAGGCTAATGTGTCTTCAAACGTCATCCATTTCAGTCCTAATGTCTTCTCTTCATTCTGGCCCAAGTGTATCTCTTTAACTCCTTGACCAGTTAGATGTGATGGCAGCAACGTAGGTTGATTCGAAGTCCATCCTCTTAGTTCGAAACCAGCTTTTCTTTGAACTAAGTCGACTTGCGTGATCGTCTGTTGCAACTCTGTTGACGAATGAAAACTATGAAGATAATCGTCCATATAATGATTTCGTACTATTGCCTTTGCTGCATCTGGATATTCATTCTCGTACTCAGCAGCGTTCCTATTCTTCACATAGATGGCAGTCGATGGCGAAGATGTAGCACCGAATATTACAGATGTCATCCGGTATTTTACAGGTGCTGACGTCTTGTCGTCACGCCATAAAAATCGTAGACTGTCTCTATCTTCTTCTCTAATTCTTATCTGCAAAAACATTTCTTTTATGTCGGCTGCTACCGCAATAGGTCCTTGTCGGAATCTTATCAGAACTCCGAACAGAGACTGAAGCAGATCAGGTCCAGGTAACAGCGCGTCATTTAAACTTTTCCCTCTTGATGGTGCTGCGGCATCAAAGACGATTCTTATCTTCTTTTTCTGAGGGTGTACCACTGCAAAATGAGGTAAGTACCATTTCTTCTTAAAATCACCTTCAATGTTTACTTTCTCCGCATAACCCTTGTCTAATAAATTCTTAATTTGATTTTCATACTCTGCTTTAAATTTAGGATCTCTTTCCATCTTCTTTTCTATGGTGCGTAACCTTCTCTCAGCCGCTATATAACTCTCGGGCATTTCCTCTTCGGGGTCTCTCCACAGCATTCCTGCTTCGAATCGGCCTTCGGGTCGTCTTCTACAGGTGTCTTCTAATATCTTGAGAGCCTGTTGATGGTCTGCGTGGCATCACTCCTAGCGCTTCGATGGCGAAGTGGTCTTTTATTTGTTCATGCATTTCTTCTTCTATTGTTTTAGTGTGAGAACAATAGTTTATGTATTTCATTGTCTTCGCTATGCTTGTATCTAGACCATGCAGTACCCATCCTAGCTCGGTTAACGACGCAACTGGTTGTCCAGGTTTTCCTTTTCTTGTGTATCTTGACACTATTAAATTCCAGTTGTCTTGGCCTATTATCAGCTTAGGCTCTTCTGCTTCGTGATATAATACGTCGCTAAGGTTTTTCAGGTGTGAACATTCTTCTAATCTGCCCTTGTCCATGAACTGCGGTGTGAGTTTCATGTCATCAATAGTTCTGACTTGACGTAACTGCCGGATTTTGTCTTCATGAACTCCTCTAATTTTCAAGTTTATCCTCATGGAGTCCTTAGTCTTCAATCGTTGTCCACCGACAGTTTCAATTGTTAGATCTTCACTGATTCCAGTAGCTCCTAAGTCACGAGCTACCTTGCTATCTAACAAAGACACTGTTGACCCTTCATCTAATAGAGCCAATATCTTTTCTTTTCCTGTGTCTGATATCAGCTCCACAGGAATAATCTTCAAATAGGCACGTGATTTCCCAGCACTGGACATCTTCAACGCTATGTTCGTTGACTTCTCAGCTTTCTCTTCTTGTTGTGGTTCTACAGAAGTATTCTTATTCTTCGTACTGTGCAATAGGAAATGATGCGAACCTTTACACACTTAACACGGCCATCGTTTACACTGTTCATGTCTATGATCACTATTTAAACACTTAAAACACAATTTTTCACGTTTCACTAATGTCCACTTATCGTCTATGTTCAATGTCTTAAAACTATTACACTCATATAGTCTATGATTGTTTTTACACTGTGGACACTTCACTGTATTCACTTCACTTTCACTTGCTGTGTGAGTCACATGACGTTGGAACGGTTTCTTGTATGTGTTCGTTTCTTTCATCTTGTTCCCGTCTTCATATGTAGTATGAGCCCCACACTTATCAGCTTCTTTATCGAAGAACCTCGCTACTAGAGTTAAGTTGCAAAATTCTTCTTCTTCATTTTCTGCTGTGAAGTCATACCATCTAAACTTCATAATAGGTGGTATCTTCGCTATAATTGTCTTCATCATCTCTGGCGAATGAAGATATTGAGATTTCTTCAATCCTTTGATGGCTGCTACACTATTATTTATTTGACTAGCGAACATGCAGATATCCTTAGGGTTGTCACTAATCCTAGGCAATGTTCTCAGCTTCTCCAGTTCGGCTAGTGCTAGAGCATTCGGTCTGCCAAATCTTCTTTTCAAAGCCACCAATACTGCATCTGGTACTGCTTCAGAGTATAACAAGCTCTTCACTTCATCTCTTGCAGTTCCTTTGATTGATTTTCTTAATCGTGCCATGTTTTGTACGTTATTAAACATGGGCGATGTATCTTCGTAACATGTCTTGAAGGCTATCCATTCACTTATGTTCCCATCGAACGTAGGTAATTCGTACACATACTTCGGTTGTGATGTGTTTGTTCCCTTCACAACATCTCTCAGGGCTTCGGCAAGGACCTTGACTTCTATGGACTGGCTGCTCACTGGTGTTGTATCTTCAGGTTTCACGGCGTTGTGCTCCACGGACACCATACGTGCATGCCCACTCTGAGTCACATTATCTGCCTTTTTCTTCTCGGTACTGTCCATCCAATCACACACCTTTGCAGTCCTATCTTCATGATCTTCCACAGAATCGTCATCTTCCTCTGCATCGCTATTCAATCGAAGCCTGTCGAGCTTGACGCGTGCTAACACCGCTGCAGCTTCCGCCCGCTTTAACTCAAGCAGCGCCAACTCTTCTTCAGCCTCTAGTTCTTTTCTTCGTTTTATTCTTGAACTCGAGGATTTCAATGTTCTCGCTTTGGTTGACTTGGGAACGACTGTATTCGTCGACCCAGGTACCTCGGCACGACGTTCTTCAGTTGCCGTCGCATTCTCGTTCGTTTCAGTATTCTTGGTAGTGGCAGTATTCTCGGTAGTTTCAGTATTCTCGATTGTTTCAGTGTTCTCGGTTGTTTCAGTGGCCGTAGTCCCAGTCCCGGTTGTCGTCTCCGTGTTCTCTGAAGATGACTCCGTCGCTTCTTCGCCTGAGCGTCGCGTCGGCGCGCCCTTCTGTGACCTGGTGACCGGCATCTTGAACTGTGATATCTTCTTTCTTCAGCGCACACAGCTATCGGCCTACAAGCAAGCTCTTAAACCCGTTAAAGGAATAAGATCCGGCTCGAAGGACCAACTGTATTGGCCGCGCCCTCTTGTACATAAAACGTACGTAAGCGTGCGCGGGTGTGCGTTGGTGTGTGTGTATAGATAACGCACACAGGACACACACGTGAGGGATACCTCCCTATACGGGTGACGGGGTTTGTTTCGGGAGAGCAACACTAAAGCTCTAGCCCGCGCCGGTATGCCCGTCGATTCCTCAACTATGGAAGATCTTGCTGTAGGTGCTTTGTATGCGCAGGTTCTTCTTGGGATATAAATAAAACACTTTTTCACTATTTCAGTATTTCTTCCAGTTTCCGAGGTACTCAAAGCTTGATGTTTTACTTTTCTTCAGGATCCAACTACAATTTTCCAAGAAAACGCAATCGCTTAAGTACCCCGGAGCATTACCGTCACGTGGGCACCGCGATTTAGCGCTTAATCTCAAGCTAATTTTCACTTTGAGTAACCTCGTTTTCTGTTCGTATTTCTTTATTTAAAACATAAAATATACAGTATTATACATGGATAAACTCGTTACAATGTCAGTTTCAATAATTAAAAATAGTTTTCTTTATATCTCAATGGTACAAAAAGTTATGACAGTATAATCATAAAAAATACACAAAATATCGTCGATCTCTAGCAGTTATTCGTTTATAATTCTTTATTAAATTGAAAGTTATATTCAAATGTTGTTTATTATTTATCTCTACCGTTAAATTAACAATATACAACAAAATTAAACTATATAAATTAACAATTTGGCTAAGTATTTATCGTTTCAAAGTCTCTATTATAATTCGACACATTTTCACACATTTTCTTTAATAAAAGTCTATCTAATCGTTCTATTTTAATATTTTTACACTTATACTATATATCTGAGGTCTCTCAATCACTATATCACTGATTCACAGTCTTTTTTGGTCTTTTAGTTTTAGTCCTTCACTCACACACTATAGTCAGTCACTATACGTCGTTAACACACAGTCTTTTTTGGTCTTTTAGTTTTAGTCCTTCACTCACACACTATAGTCAGTCACTATACGTCGTTAACAGCCACCTTTCCGGTATTTCCCGCGATAACAATCTCAGTGTCATAAGGGATTTTCATGTACTTTATTGGAACATCTCTAAAACCAAGCACTTTCATTATGAGAAGTAATGAAAGTTAATGAAACGTGGAGAAAATTATTCGTTAAAGCAGGTATTATAAAAAAGCGTATTATTATAGAGATCTTTTACATATTTACCTAAATAAAAATATAAAAACATTAAAAAAAATAAAAAATGGTAAAACTACCTGCATCGGGTACCAAGCTACCCGTGGTAAGGGCTCCAGAGACATGAACCTCCTCACAATACGTGCCGCGTCGAAACGAACGCAGTACCTACTGCTTTCTGCATCAGACCTATGATCCTTCTGCCAAGCACGAGTCTCTTTAGATGTTGATAGAGAATCTTATTAAGTATAGTTTTTATTATCTAGTTCGAAAAGTATTAAACTTCAATTATTTTTAACCTATATTAGAATAATCGAAAACTATCACTACGTTCTCATTTTTTATCTGCTTCATCTTTTACAAGTTTTTTTATGGACTTCTTGATGAAACATTTTTACAAAATTAGAAACAATACAATATTCTTTAAAAGACAATAATTAGGAACATGAATCAGATTTATGTAAAACAATTAATTCCTGTCGAATAATTTCGTATTACCAAAAATACTTAAATGGTTTAGTTGAGGAAATATTGCTTCAAACAAATTTGTAAACAGCCATTAAGAGAATAAAGGTATTATTTATGAAATAATTAGCACCAACCGAAGAAGAGTTTTGGTGCGAAATGAGTTAAACTTAATTATAATGCCATTTATGTCAATGCTTTTGGATAATACATAAGAAATTAGAGATTTATCTTGGCCAGGTATTTGAATTGAAAATTTTACAATACATCTTAGGTACCATCAATAGTGCTAAATCATCATAATTGTCCCATTAGGCGTCCACTGCTAGGCTTCCTCAAAATATTTGTACTTCACGCAGTGTTTCCTCATAAAGAGCACTCGTAACCGACGCGCATGTATGACTCGCTTATTGAATGTGGACGAGGCCCAATCTGTTTACCAGGATCGTGACAAGTGGCGTTCTGTCGTCTCTGCCTACCCCGGACGGGATAAGGCGTGAGTTTATGTATGTATGTTGTCTCATCCATCTTCCGCTACCTTCGTCCATCGCGTGTGGTTTTTGTCCGCCTTGCGTTGTCCGTTATGAAGTTTCGTTATAATTGTGCTATAACCCCGTCTTGGTTGTTTCACTCATTTTACATTCATTAACGAAATTTTATCAAAGTATTTTCTTACGCCTGCTTGTCTTTGACGACCTCTGTGGCGTAGTGGTTATATAACATGACTGCTACGCAGAGGTCTCGGGTTCGATTTCAGCTCAATGCAAATCTTTGTGTGCATGAACATGATTGTTTGCATTGGTCTGACTGTTTTCTATGTATAATTATGCATGTATTTACAAAAAAAAAAGTATTTATGTATGTATATCCGTGGTCTAGTACCCATAGTACCTTCAAGCTCTGCTTAGTTTGGCGTTGTGTAAAAGTGTGAGCAATATGTGATGTGAATAAAATTATGTCTGCAATTCCGAGTTTTTGTTCAGTGTACATTATTTTCCTGTTTAACCTTTTAAACAATATAATAGTAACATTATTTTATTCAATTGATTTTATCTCCTTGTTCTGCAGGAGTAAGAATACAATGACATGGTTTCACTTCCTTATCTCATACCACAGGTGTCGTAAAATTGTTTACATATTAATTTTTATCAACAACGTTATGATTTAATTTATCCAATTAATTAATTAATTTTGTAATCTTTAGTAAGGTTTTTTATTGTTTCCATTGTAGCATTTAACCTAGTTACATCATAATATTTAAGTATGTTACATTTTACGTATACAAAAAGGTGTTTTTGTATCCTTTATTACAAGTTGCATCCTGACTACAATGACTTCGTTATAAAATTCATTTTATTATTTTACAACCTCATTTTTTCTACAATGTTTTGAATTAAGAACTCTAAGAATACTTACTGAAGAATTATAATTTTGACGAGTTATGCCTAATTCCTTAAAAGCGCAGGGTGTGGAGACCCCTTACACGGTGGACCGACGACCTAGTTAGGACGGCGGGAAGCCGATGGATGTGGGAGGCACAGGACCGCACAAGGTGGCAATATATGGAGGAGGCCTTTGTCCAGCAGTGGACGTAATTCAAAGCAATATCCTGATTTAGTCTGCTTGCCTGATTCAGACGATATTAGTTTATTTTTATAACTAGTTTTATATAATCGTACACACACACACACTATACGAGTACTTATTCTAACAAAAAAAGCGATGTTAAACGAGCTTGCCAACGATATCTGTCAAATATTTTAATTTATAATGATGAGGAAAACATATTCAACTAGATCATAATTTAAAATACCTACCTTTAGTAATTACTCATTTCATTTTATGGCTTATCTTGTTTATGTTTTAGGTTTAATTAAAAAGTTATTTTTGACTCAGTACCTAACACAGAATTTTGATGTTTGAAAACATTTTTTTTTGTTTTAAATTTTAATAGGTACTACGAATAGAAACTGTTATTTAAAACATGCGACAATGTGTGAATCGGTATGAAATACTTTCGCAATAACGTGCATCGGGGGGAAAACATACGAAATGATTCGAAAAAAAATTGATGTGACACAGTTCGCATTGATGTATTCAGTATTTTTGTGATTCTTTTTGGCTATTGTTTTATTGCATACAACGGAGAGTGCTCTAAAGATTTAAGTCTGTAATTCCCCATTATCCTTTCCACAACAGGACCACTAGTGAGTGCATGTTTTACCTATGTAACATCTTGAGAGATGCAAAAACTTCCTGACTTCAGAAACTTAATTAGTTTCAAGACCTTTAAGGAATTTAAACCAGGAAGACTGCAATTTTAAAACTATCATGATACTGTACAAACTTTAACTACTTACTTTTTAGTGAACCGAAACTACTTAAATAAGATAGGTATGAATCTAGTTTTAGCAGCTATCAAAATAAACTTAGGTGCTGAACAACTAGACGCTATAATGCTATAATTAAGGTATATAAGACGTTTAATTTATCCGTGTGGTGACGGAGTAAGAATACAATATGTCACCACCCCATCTCATCCCATGGGTGTCGTAGAAACCGACTAAGGGACTATCTGTGAATATTACCTTTTAAAGAAGAAAAACTTGAAATTAAACCCTATACCAATCCGTCTGGCCAGCGTGGTATTAGTAGGCCTCCGTCTCGTCCCTGCAGTAGGACATTAATGGGCCGTTATGATGAAGACGTTTAATTTTGTCTAGATCAAATGAAATACTAAAACAGGAACTCTAGAAAATAAAATAAAAATAGGTTCTTTACTAGAGCTTCTTATAAACATGTTATTACTATTAAATAACGGACAGGTTTTTAAATCATTATATTGAATAGGAAAGCAATCAACATTATAATATATCGTAAAGCAGACTTGAACAAGATGTAATTTGAATAAAAAATAATAGTACCGTTCTAATTTAAGTCGCTCGTAGTAATATCATAATAATACCGCTTAAGGGTCGTAGCACACATATAAAAACGGAATGGGATAGTCACCGTATCAACTCGAGTCGTTCAGTATTATTTGTATGAAACTCCTTACTGCAACGCACACTAATCGGAATCGTAACGTAATCGGATTTTTGAAGTTTGACACAGAGGAAAAAGGCGAGGCGGTGCCGGCCGATCCTTTTACGTTTTGATGTGCGCTACGATCCTTAGTAAGTAAATTATGCAAAGATTTGAAATGTATCATACCTTTTTTACTAAAATACAGGCTTTGATACTAAATGCATTTTTTTTTAATTTGCAGAGTATTCTATAGGTAATATAATACTCTGCAAAAGTTATAGTTTACATTTTAGTTTAGAAAATGTACCATGATTAGGTACTCATGGTACATTTTCTAAACTAAAATGTTCTGTTGATTTTTCAAAGATATGGTCAATGATTAATTAATTAATTGCATTATTTTACAAACTTCCGGTCAGTAAACTTTCTCTCAATGTCTCCGGGTCATTGAGGATCACGTTAAGATTTTTTTTGGGGAATAAAACAAACTTTTATAGTGAAATAAACCAATTTATTCATAATTTGGAAAATATTTATTGTCATTAAATAAAAAAATAAATACAATTTAAATGGCAGTCCATTTTTTTTTACATTCAGCCTTTTCTAAACTAAACTAAATAATTATTATTCATATTGTGGATACGTACTGACAGAGTTTCAACACCATATACATCACAACATAGATAAACATCTGTTAAAGAAGAAATACTATAGATACATTTTTACAACCCGTTCGATTAGTATGTCAGTACTAGAAATAAATTTCTTCTTATAGATGACTATCCGTGTGGTGACGGAGTAAGAATACAATATGTCACCACCGCATCTCATCCCATTGGTGTCGTAGAAACCGACTAAGGGACTATCTGTGAATATTACCTTTACATAGAAAGAAGGAAAACTTGAAATTAAACCCTATACCAATCCGTCTGGCCAGCGTGGTATTAGTAGGCCAAATATCCCTCCGTTACAGGAGGAGGCCCGTCCCTGCAGTGGGACATTAATGGGCTGTTGTGATATAGAGGACTTAACTTCCAACATTTTTATTTAAAAAAAATTAATGACTAAGCTTTTGGTTTTTACCATAAATGCATATTTTTTGTTAAAACATAATTTCAGCTGAAATTCTCCAATCAATATCACGCTAAGGTACAAATACTTTTTGCGCTAAAATATTACTGGCTGATCAATAACTTACATATTTGACATGTTCTTAAATATAAACCCTTTCTTACGCTTTGTTTTAAATTTGACCCAAGACTTTTATTCATAATATACGACCAATTAAAACATTGTGAAATAGAAATAAAAATTCGTTTGGAGTAAAGGTACATATTGGGGGTAAAACATTAAATTACATTAATACACGAACGTTCTTTTAGCGTAATGTAATTAAAAGTCAACTTTAATATTAAGTGGCGGTTAAGGAATACTATTTTAGGTTAGATTTTAATTGAACTAAAATCTATTAATCCCATATAACGAATCCGTTTCTTCTTTGTGCGTATGTCTGTGGCCTATTCCTATTGGCGTCCATGGATTGCCAGTTCAGTAGCCAGAATGGTTGTTGATCTGCAGGGAGTTTTCTTAATCTCTTCACTAGTTCAGCATCACCACGAGCTTCGATGGGCAGTCTCTCTGTGGTTGTAGTGGTGGTGCTTACTGAAGCATCATTTGGGCCAAATCTAGAAAAAGGAAAATTTAAAATTAACGAATTTTTTAAAAATATTAGTAATTTTGGCGATGTTTAATCGTTGTTTACTTGTTACCTCAAGGTTGTCCTAACAATAGTAAAGAATCAAGTTACGCATAAAATGTCAATTCGAGGTGGCGTGCATTCGTTGTTACGTGATTCGTTGTAGTAAACTTACGGGGTCGTATTCGTTGTTTCACTTTTCGTTGTCACATATTACACCCCTGCAAATGAATATAATATGACATAAACTAAGAATACTAATTTGCCAGCCTAGTGTTTAACTTCTATTCTTCCGTAGAATTAGCATAAATACTTTAAAACGCAGTTTCTCATTGCATTGAATCCAAAATACTGTATAATTATTCACACTTAAACACCTACAGATCAATAGCTTGATAAGTATTTTATCAGGATATTCAGAATTATGTACCTAGTGTTAGAAATTCACATCATTGTTTTTTTTTTGTTTTATTTCAAGCGAATCATAACAAACTAAAACATTTACGGCCATTTTTTTAAATGCAAGTTGTTAAATCATGGTTATTTAAACGTATTGTCTAATCGTCTAGTGGCTGGAATATTAACCCGTTTTCGTCCAGTACGAGCCGTAGGAGGTGGTATAACTAAATTGAGCAAGCAGTTTATGATTGCATGAGAAGGAAACCCAGAAAAAAAACCAATTTAAATCTTTATACCCAGCTTGAGAAACGTTGGTTGGTCGACCATAGAGTAATGTTGGGCTAGGTTTACCTTCATGGCATGAATAATGCAATATAAAATATGTCTTTGACTTCTATGATGTTTATTAAGTTAATTCGGAAATAGACTAAGTAAATTATTTTTAGATGCTTTGGTTAATAACTCATTGTATTGACAGTTTCAAGATAGTTAATATTTGTAAAGTTTTTCCGACCACAAATTAGGGTGATGCTACCAATTATCAGCACTTTAAGAGTTAACCTTACTTTAATATCGTTTATCTTAGTGATAATACTGATAACGAAAGTTAACAACATGCTTTCTCGGTTCACTATTAAATAAGTAATTGATTTTTATTATAAAAACTTGTCTTTATGCATACACATTTTATTTAGATGAGTTTGACTAAATAATTACCCTAACACCAATTATTGGCACCATCATCACCAATTATTGGCATCGACCGAGCCAATTATCAGCACCTTAAAATTAGACATAAAATTAGGTAGATAAATGAAATAATCCAATGTTTATAGCAAAATCTCTTTTATTTAGCCTAACAACCGAAGTTTCAGAAAAATAAATACATAAATATAAAAAATTCCAAAAAATAATAGACATTCTTTTGATTATAATATCAACACTATGAAAATAACTAGCAATGTTAGTTTCAGCACCATGCCAGGATATGAAATCCGAAATCATAGAGTACTTTTTCCAAGAATATTGAATTCTAGGCATAAAATAATCACGCTTTACAACAAAAAATATGGATTAACAATTTTACATACCACTTTGTCATGTAACAGTACCAGTGCCGATAATTAGCAATTCGCAAAAAAATTGAACCCAGATGTCAGCACCTCATTTATTTACATAAAATCAAGATAACGTTCATTTCCATTGTCAGATAAGCCTTATAAAACATTTTATACATGAATAAAACCTAAAGGTTCAGTAAAAGATATCTAAAAGAACTAAAATAAAGTAAATTAAAAAAACCTGAACTTACCTACGATCATAAGAAACTGTCAAAACAAAGTAAAGTGAAGGACATGATCCCGCGTTTTTAAAAATATAGCTTTTTTTTTCAAAAAGTGTCGTGTTTGGATCAGTTTATAATTCCAAAAGGATCTTATTTTAATGTTTGTTAAATGGTAGCCGAAATTAATTAATAGAAAGCTTATAATTTGAGTTTTAGTTAGGGGTGCTGATAATCTGGTGCAGTGCCAACATTAGGACGCGTGCCCCTAAGTACAACAAAGTACAAAGTGCATTTACTTCAATCTATTAAAAACTGCTTAACATTTTTATTAGTAAACATTATTTCATTCATATACTTACCCAATTAGTTTAAAGTATTGTTAAATACAAGTTCTATTGCCATTACCATACAAAATTAATCATTGTTTTGCGTTCTCGCTGTCATTGAACATTTTTTTAATTATGCTTGTAACTAATTACAGTTTATTATGACTTTTTGTTAGTACTTAATCATATTATTATAGTTTTGCAAGATTCTTAACCGGTTAGAGAAACTTTATAATACATTATATCATTATTAATACCTACTGCTAAATTTTATGAACGTGATTTTAGTAGTCAATAAAAAATAATAAATTTTAATTGATTTATCTTGTAGACTTTTAAAATTTACGTTTAGAGAATGTTTAAACTAATTTATATCTAAAAAATTAAAGAGTTTTTATACTCTTGCTTTTTATACTGAACTTAAGTTTATTTTAGCAAATGTTAATTGTAAATTTTATTGCTCCAATAAAATTAACAATATCAAATTGATTTAATTTGTAATAAGTACAATGTTGTGTTTATAACAAGGAAAATATATGTTTACCTACATAAGGAAAACGGAAGCCTTAACGCGGTTAATTAATTATTTTAAGATAAGGTATCCAATGGAACTTTTTTATGTCTGTACTGACACAGGTTTATATGTCAACTGTTTTAAAAAGAACAAATTAAGTATATTATTAATTGATTGAGTTTAAAATTGAGTTTAATGTATGCTTCATAAATATGAAATATCAATATCAACTGAGTTCAAAATAGTTAAAGATTAATTTTGTATTTTTATGTTATCTAAACAAGTTAATTTGCATGCCGTGGCAGCCTTTAATTAAGGTAACACAATTGTTATGTGCTACATTTATGTTAAGTGAATTATGTATGAATCCTATGTATGTCTTGTTGGTTATCCTTAGGTAAAGAAATAAATAAATATCTAGGTATACAAAAGAGCTTTCCCTAAGCAAACTATGGCTAGCTAAAAGGATTTTCATTTTACTTTGTTTTTTTACAGCTAGCACAACTAGGCTATTTTCTCAGACAAAAGAAACAGGATAAGCCCTACACAAGGTGGACCGAAGACCTAGTAAGGACCGGGGCGGGAGGCCGAAAGATGAGAGAGGCACAGGACCGCACAAGGTGGCAATATTTGAAAGAGGCCTATGTCCAGCATTAGACTTCAATTGGCTCATATGATGAATAGGTACGTACGTACTGTATAAGCTTAACACTCAAGTAAGTACTAACTTCTCTCGAGGGGATATTAAAACTGGAGTAAATTGCATTTATTGATTAGTGCGATATTTTTTTTGATAATTTTGATTTACTTAACACACTTTACACCGATAAAATTTGAATTGTATTGTGTAAAAACCGCCTAGGTTAGGTTAGAAATAGATGTAGTTACCGGTTAGGTTAGAAATAGAAGTAGTTACCTGTTTATTAAAGGATCTGGAGTAGCTGTGCTGGGTTCGATGATCTGAGGGTATCCGATTGGAGCCCTACCAGCATATGGCGAGCGTTGAGCAAGACATCCGACGAATACAGCTGATAATACTATTATGAACTTCATTTTTGTATACTGTAAATAAAAACAAAGTTATATAAAAATTTACTCTGCCATTACATAATCTAAAAATTACTTTAGTTATATATAACTAGCTGACCCGTGCCCACATCGTTGGGCGGCGAAAAAAACGCATCCCTTTTGTAAACATATTTCATTACTGCTCCACTCTTATTTGTCATAGCATGATACTATATAGCCTACGACTATGACTATGACTATGACTATGACTATGACTATGACTATGACTACGACACTCCCCGATAAATGGACTATTTAACACAGAAAGAATTTTTAAAATCGGTTCAGTAGATCCAGAGATTACCCCCTACAACATTACAAACACACACAATTTACCTCTT
Organism: Schrankia costaestrigalis; assembly: GCA_905475405.1. NCBI lineage: Eukaryota > Metazoa > Arthropoda > Insecta > Lepidoptera > Erebidae > Schrankia > Schrankia costaestrigalis. The sequence continues at coordinate 5,830,234 of FR997843.1, read as the reverse complement.
TATAATATTAGGTATACTTAGATGAAGCTTTTACTTAATATGTTGGTTTTAGCAACTTTTTTGAAAAGTTCAACTTTTTTCAAAAGTAATTCCACGAACATGACTTGACATGGTTTGTTAGTACGACTCCTTATTTATTAATTAACTAGCTGCTGTGCCCGCGACTTCGTTCGCGTGGCGGATGATACTTACTTCGCAATTCGATTTATTACTGAAAAATCGTTTTTTAAACCTTATAACAAACAGATATACCTACACACGAATTGTAAAATTAACGAACGAACCAAAACCTTTTCAAAAACAGACCTTTACAAAGACAGATCTATGAAGACTGTGTCTAAACTTATACTGAAAGACATGAGCGAACGTCATTCTTTCAAGTAAAATCTTAATGTACCGCGATACTGAAAATGACGTCACAGGCACAATGCCATTTGTTGTCAAAGTAAGTTAAAATAAATGACATCGCTTATTTCATCATAACAGCCCATTAATGTCCCACTGCAAGGACGCGCCTCCTCCCGTGACGGAGGGATACTTGACCTACTAATACCACGTTGGCCAGTCGGATTGGTATAGGGTTTAATTTCAAGTTTTCCTTCTTTTTTATTTCGTAAAGATAATATTCACCGATAGTCCCTTAGTCGGTTTTACGCCACCCATGGGATGAGATGGGGAGGTGACATATTGTATTCTTGCTCCGTCACCACACGGATAATCGCTAATTAATTATGAATGAATACATTTGCACGCCACGTTATTGTGCGGCAGAATTACCTGCCTCGGTGGCGCGGCGGTCGCATTACATGGCTGGCGTGCATGAGGTCGCGGGTTCGATTCCCATGGAGGACAATTGTGATACACAAACTATTGTCCTTAGTCTGGATGTTCTTTGTGTCCGTTAAATTGATATTTTTAAAGGCTAGTGTGAAGACTTATAATTGATATTACACATACGATTCATGGTTAATTTTATTAACATTTAAAAGGAATTATTTATTAATAGCACTTAATAATAAAATAGTTATAGATTATTTAAAAACTCATTTAATTTATGATTACTACTGGTAACGCCATCTCGTAAACAAAAGAAACGAAATTTAAATTCATTCAACATTGAACCAAATCCATTTTTCATGACTCCTGATTTGTATTGGACTGTTCTAATAAAGAGATCTAGCGATATCTCGAGTATTACTTATCCGATTCCGATTGTTTTATTATAGTTAATACACTTTGAAGAAAACCCTAACGATTAAACAGGTTATTGTGGCTAATAATAAAAGATAGATATATACTATTCATGACTTTTTTGTACATCTTTTAAAGACCATTATTTTTGTAATACATATTTTTGGCGTATGATCAACGTATGCGATGATAAGAGCTCGAACGCGCGTTTTTTCAACCGACTTGCTTCAAATTTTTCGTCACTGCTCAGCTTTTATGTGTCTTAGCGTTATGTTATACAGCCTATAACCTGCCCAGGAGTATGGACTACAATCGTACCAAGTTTGGTTAAAATGCCTTCAGTAGTTTTTGACCCATGCGTGCACATACAGACAGACAGACAGAAAGACAGACAGACAGACAAAAAATTTATTGATTGCATTTTTGGCATTAGTATTGATCACCATTCATCCTCCAATATTAATTTTTAACATATATTCAATGTACAGAATTGATCTCTCTACAGTTTTATTATAAGTATAGATAACAATGATTAACTCAAAAGTCTTTAGTGTAAAATATTTTTATACATTAATTTCACTTAATATTTTATTTTAATTAACATAAAGGTTCGTGAACTGAGTTAAAACTACAAAGCTGATAGTGGACCTCAGTCAACTCTAGATGAGAATGATAAGAAGCAAGTAATAGGTACAACATTTATTTTATAACTACAGAATATACACTGACACTCGAATTAAAAATGTAAATGTATTCTTTATGTGCGTGAACATGATTGTTTGCAGTGGTCTAGGGGTTTTCTATGTATGATTATGTATGCATTTACAAAACAAATGTTTTAAGTATGTTTATCCGTTAAGTATTACTACCCATAGTATAACCTCTGGTTAGTTTGAGACCAAATTTATTTATTAAACACTTTTAAACCTAACCTAGCAATTTAGAATAGCCTGTCTTCTACATCTATATCTATACTTATAATAAAACTGTAGAGAGATCAATTCTGTACATTGAATATATGTTAAAAATTAATATTGGAGGATGAATGGTGATCGATACTAATGCCAAAAATGCAATCAAGAAATTTTTTGTCTGTCTGTCTGTCTGTCTGTCTGTCTGTCTGTCCGTCTGTCTGTATGTGCACGCATGGGTCAAAAACTACTGAAGGCATTTTAACCAAACTTAATAAGATTGTAGTCCATACTCCTGGGCAGGTTATAGGCTGTATAACATAACGCTAAGACACATAGGAGCTGAGCAGTGACGAAAAATTTGAAGCAAGTCGGTTGAAAAAACGCGCGTTCGAGCTCTTATCATCGCATATGTTGATCATACGCCAAAAATATGTATTACAAAAATAATGGTCTTCAAAAGATGTACAAAGAAGTCCTGAATAGTATATATCTATCTTTTATATATTAGCCACAATAACCTGTTTAATCGTTAGGGTTTTCTTCAAAGTGTATTAAATACATAAATATATTGTAATTTGCAAAGACATATCTTTTTCAAACTCCCATATTTCAAAAGTACACTTTAATACCTTATTCATAAAAAAGAATTATAGAAATCGGTTTATAAACACACAAGATTTAGATGAAAGAAAATTTTCAAATGTCGCCGCGCCAGTATGAGTACGGCTGTACGGTTGATTTTTGTTTAACGTCCGAAACGGCCAATCGGTGCATCTATATAATTTCATTCACATTGACTCTTAATGCGAACGGACGTGGTTCTTATTGACTCTTCTCGGAATAAGCGCGATTTAGATATTAAAATACATAGATACGTAGTTTATAGGTATTAAGTTTAAAGTAGGTATCTATCTATACTATAATAAAACAATCGGAATCGGATAAGTAATACTCGAGATATCGCTAGATCTCTTTATTAGAACAGTCCGATACAAATCAGGGGTCATGAAAAATGGATTTGGTTCAATGTTGAATGAATTTAAATTTAGTTTCTTTTGTTCACGAGATGGCGTTACCAGTAGTAATCATAAAATAAATGAGTTTTTAAATAATATATAACTATTTTATTATTAAGTGCTATTAATAAGTTATTCCTTTTAAATGTTAATAAAATTAACCATGAATCGTATGTGTAATATCAATTATAAGTCTTCACACTAGCCTTTAAAAATATCAATTTAACGGACACAAAGAACATCCAGACTAAGGACAATAGTTTGTGTATCACAATTGTCCTCCATGGGAATCGAACCCGCGACCTCATGCACGCCAGCCATGTAATGCGACCGCCGCGCCACCGAGGCTGCCGCACCATAACGTGGCGTGCAAATGTATTCATTCATAATTAATTAGCGATTATCCGTGTGGTGACGGAGCAAGAATACAATATGTCACCTCCCAATCTCATCCCATGGGTGGCGTAAAACCGACTAAGGGACTATCGGTGAATATTATCTTTACGAAATAAAAATGAAGGAAAACTTGAAATTAAACCCTATACCAATCCGACTGGCCAACGTGGTATTAGTAGGCCAAGTATCCCTCCGTCACGGGAGGAGGCGAGTCCTTGCAGTGGGACATTAATGGGCTGTTATGATGAAAAAGCGATGTCATTTATTTTAACTTACAAATTTGACAACAGATGGCATTGTGCCTGTGACGTCATTTTCAGTATCGCGGTATTAAGATTTTACTTGAAAGAATGACGTTCCCTCATGTCTTTCAGTATAAGTTTAGACACAGTCTTCATAGATCTGTCTTTGTAAAGATCTGTTTTTGAAAAGGTTTTGGTTCGTTCGTTAATTTTACAATTCGTGTGTAGGTATATCTGTTTGTTATAAGGTTTAAAAAACAATTTTTAGTATTAAATCGAATTGCGAAGTAAGTAAAATCCGCCACGCGAACGAAGTCGCGGGCACAGCAGCTAGTTGTTAAATAAGATATTGACAACTCGAAATTGTTACTCGTTTTTGTAATAAATTGTGTAAAAATCTTTACTTTTTATATTTATGTTGTTGACATGCATAGTACGATAGGATAAAGCTAATCGAATCCGTGTAGTTTTTTTATATACTAACATAATTTTCTAATAAAAAACCTGACTTCAAAACCAGATGCGGTTACGTAATTTTATTTACGTTTAATGATTCATAGAAATTCCTTACTGTTATTCAATGAGGGAGGCACAGGACCGCCCAAGGTGGAAATATTTGGACATAGGACATAGGGCCATCAGTGAACATCAGTTTGCTGATACGATGACTAAATTTTATTAATATTTCTATGGGGCTGATAAATTATTTACTACCTACTGATTATTTTATAATTCGTCTGAGAGAACAAATAGAACAAAAACAACTGAACTTTAACTCTCCTTCTCTTTTTGAAGTCGGTAAAAAAGTTTGTATGTCGTACTAAGTATACATTCTAAGATAAAACGGAATGCGTTAGGAATGGCCCTGATTACCAGTAAAGCACAGTAAGTTGAAATACCTTTATAAATAATGCCTTCTACATTTAAACCAAGTCATTAATTAATAGGTAGGTACTTACAATTTAGATACAGTTTAGTTTTAATTTTAAGAAAAGAAAACGAAACAGATATAAAGTAGGTATCATCCTATAAAAAAATAAGTTTTATGATAAACAAGACTTAAGTGATAAAATAAGTTGCTTATTTTTAATTAATAATTATCTAAGGAATTATTATTTTATTTAAATGATGTAACAGTGTTGTATTAACTTTATCATTTGCTTTTACATAAAGTTAACAAAAGCATTCTAAAAGTAGGTACATTAAAGTTATTATTAAAACTACAAACTAAATATTTAATGAAATGCTTACAATTTTAATTTCCAAGATTGTTTAAAACAAACACTAAGAATAAAACTAAAAGTTTATTTTTATCTTATCACAATTTATAACAATTTCGATGTTCACACAACAAACGTAAATAAACTACTGAAGACAAGTTCACCCACATTTTATATATAAACAAACAAATCGTATTCACTAACAACAAAAGAGACAGAAATATTAAAATTCCAACTAGTGGGAAAGGAACGGCAATATATAAAATGGTAAGCAACTACGGAATCGTTATGACGTAGTGAATCAACTATTTAGTTTGAATCGGGTTTTCCCTTCTATATTCGTTTAAGAAAATATGTATTTAGTCAACTAGTGACGTATGAATTTGCGGGCTATGTAAAGTTACCGTTCTAGAATAACTTAATTATCAATTAACATAATTTTATGACTCAGATTATAAAGCTATTAATCATTCTAGTTCAAGTAAATGCCTTGAAATATTTTTTTTTATTGCACGTGTTTGTTTTACTTATTTGTTTAATTTTTCCGTTCCTATGACGACGGTTGCTTTCCGTTGATAAATGATGGACCCTTTCATATTTATGTTGCATTTCTTCTTGTATTAGACTGCATATTATGCCCCCTTGTAACGGTGTTATATAAATGTTTATGACCATGATGCATCAACTGTCTGTTCAAGATTCCACGCTGAAGAGGAAACGTACAGTCAGCCCCAAAAGTCGCTAAACACATTTTAAATTCCAAAACTGTTGAACACTAAAAATGTCATAAGTCAGTGTCGCAACAAGAGCACAGAATAAGCTTTACATACGAAACGACCATAACACGCTGAACACGGACAATTATGAGACAGGGACTTATTTGTGAATTTTATAACGAGTATTCGCAAGTGATTTTTAGCTTTGGCAACTTATGGAAATGTTTAATTTAATCAATAGGATAAGTTAACAAGCTTTTTTATTGACAAAGTATTTTTAATTTAATTTTTTTAAGTCCCTGCATTATAAGCTAGGATAAAAGACCTGTGCCCTTTGTAACTGTGTTATATGGGCTTTACAGAAAGCACCTAAGAAGACTCCTACACTATACAGTATCCATGTAACAAAACTAAGGCGTAGCATACATTGCATTTCTGTATTTTTCTAAAACACAGCTTCCTGACGTTTCGGCCAGGTTACACCAGCCGTGGTCACGAGTAGACAGTCTACTCGTGACCACGGCTGGTGTAACCTGGCCGAAACGTCGAGAGCCTCAAAGGTAAATAATTACTAAATATTTACCAAACAATATACGTGTTAATACCCGTGTTAATAATAATTACATAAAATGAAACACGAAAGTTTTAAAGTTGATACAGCTTCCTGATGCAGCTTGTGATGAGGAAAGCAGAAGCAATCACGCGTTTCAATTTATTTATGGGTTTTTTGTGTATAATTAACTAATGATACCATTATTAGTTATTCTACGCTTAGTTATGTTTAATGAAACTATTACTGAACTATGGTCCATTACATAGGAATGAATTACACGTAGAGTCACAGGATAACTAACTTTTGTCAAGATTACTAAGCAATAGAACATGCTGGTGGTGGTGCTGACGTCAATTAGTTGTTATTTTGTAACATTATGTTGAAAAATAAAGAAACTGAAACTGAAATTGATGATCATCCGAAGTATGAGTGGACAGCCAAGTTCTGTAATAAAGTTTAAATAAGTACTATGTGCTTGGCTTTGCCTGTCTAATTTTTAATTTTATTATCAGCATTTATGTCTCTAGGTATAATCTTTTTTACATTATGCGTAGAATGTTCTGTAATGTATTAATAGAAAATGACATACTGTTTTAACAGACAGTAATCTATAAAAAGCTACTACAACTATTTCGAGTAAAATATTTAGCAATATAAACATGATATCTGCGTCGTTCAGCAACACAACAGATCAATTAATTGTTTTTCTACATCAATTAGAATACCGACATTTTGTCTAAGATATTTGTGAGAAAAATACATTATCAATTAGATGGGACTTTTTTATTTTTATGCACCGAATACTACTTACGTCAATATAATATTAAATCGTTTTTAAATGTTAGACTATGTTAATACAAATAGGTTTTCTAATTTTTTATGTTGACTAGGAATGCTTAAAGAAAAATGTTTTTTATAATTATTACTAACTAGCTGCTGTGCCCGCGACTTCGTTCGCGTGGCGGATGTTACTTACTTCGCAATTCGATTTATTACTGAAAAATCGTTTTTTAAACCTTATAACAAACAGATATACCTACAAACGAATTGTAAAATTAACGAACGAACCAAAACCTTTTCAAAAACAGACCTGTACAAAGACAGATCTATGAAGACTGCGTCTTAACTTATACTGAAATACATGAGCGAACGTCATTCTTTCAAGGAAAATCTTAACACCGCGATACTGAAAATGACGTCACAGGCACAATGCCATCTGTTGTCAAATTTGTAAGTTAAAATAAATGACATCGCTTATTTCATCATAGCAGCCCATTAATGTCCCACTGCAAGGACGCGCCTCCTCCCGTGACGGAGGGATACTTGGCCTACTAATACCACGCTGGCCAGTCGGATTGGTATAGGGTTTAATTTCAAGTTTTCCTTCATTTTTATTTCGTAAAGATAATATTCACCGATAGTCCCTTAGTCGGTTTTACGCCACCCATGGAATGAGATAGGGAGGTGACATTTGTATTCTTACTCCGTCACCACACGGATAATCGCTAATTAATTATGAATGAATTTTGCACGCCACGTTATCGTGCGGCAGAATTACCTGCCTCGGTAGCGCGGCGGTCGCATTACCTACATGGCTGGTGTGCATGAGGTCGCGGGTTCGATTCCCATGGAGGACAATTGTGATACACAAACTATTGTCCTTAGTCTGGCTGTTCTTTGTGTCCGTTAAATTGATATTTTTAAAAGCTAGTGTGGAATTTGTCTTTTGTAAAAAAAATGCTGAAATAAATTATTGTACCTAACACCATTTTACCATCTAGCAAAAAATATTTGACTAAACTTAGACTCGACTATATTATTATTATTATCTATAGATAAACACTGCGTGCAGTATTTTTGAATTACTTAATAAAATCAACACAAACACTTTGAATAATAATTTAATGTTTTGTGATTGTATTTCTATATTTTATTGTCAGTTTTGTATTTTTTTTAATGTTGACAAATAGCAATAATGTGTAAAATGATTTTATAAAGAAAAAACGTGTTACTTATTATGTTGTCTGTTATAATTATACCCATATATTATTATTATTAATTATTAAATAAGTGTGTTATAATTGCAGTTATAATAAGATTGTGAGAAAAGGAATGATATTTTAATTCAATTTAATATTTATAATTAAGTATAGGTATAGTTTAACTTTAAAAAATGAAGTTTGTACTCCAATATTAGCAATACAGGGAAAGACTATTTATTTTTGTCAGATGTTTTGTACCTGTGATTAACTAATAAAGGTTATTTGTATTTGTATTTATTTACATTAATAAAAACAGGTGGAGTCTGTTGCATACTTTTACGTTGACCAGTAACTACTACAGTTTAAACTAAATTAATACCAAAAGAATAATTGATACTTTAGATTAATAGCTTACTAATACAATTTATATTTAATTAAATTGCGTTTCAATTACGAAAAACACAAAAATATAACAATCAAGTAAACTTATAATTGATTTAATTTAATAAGACTTATAATGGATATTACACATACGATTCATGGATAATTTTATTAACATTTAAAAAGGAATAACTTATTAATAGCACTTAATAATAAAATAGTTATAGATTATTTAAAAACTCATTTATTTTATGATTACTACTGGTAACGCCATCTCGTGAACAAAAGAAACGAAATTTAAATTCATTCAACATTGAACAAAATCCATTTTTCATGACCCCTGATTTGTATTGGACTGTTCTAATAAAGAGATCTAGCGATATCTCGAGTAATACTTATTCGATTTTGATGAAACATACCACAGTTTAAGCCTAATAAGAAAGGCTACAATACAATGTGTAAGATTATATTTTAATTCGTTTTAAAGATGTGCGGTAACAAACAGATAGACATTAATTCTAAAAATTGTAAGTGTTGTTGCTTTTTGACTTTTTTCTAGATTTTGATAATTTTTATCTGAATTTTCGAAAAGAACAGACATTTCGACCTCTACAGTTTTATTATAGTATAGATAGAAAGATTACCTACTTTAAACTTAATACCTAAAAACTTCGTATCTATGTATTTTAATATCTAAAGCACGCTTATTCCGAGAAGAGTCAATAAGAACCACGTCCGTTCGCATTAAGAGTCAATGTGAATGAAATTATATAGATGCACCGAGTGGCCGTTTCGGACGTTAAACAAAAATCAACCGTACAGCCGTACTCATACTGGCGAGGCGACATTTGGAAATTTTCTTTCATCTATATCTTGTGTGTTTTTAAACCGATTTCTATAATTTTTTTTTTATGAATAATGTATTAAAGTGTACTTTTGAAATATGGGAGTTTGAAAAAGATATGTTTATGCAAATTACAATATATTTATGTATTTAATTCACTTTGAAGAAAACCCTAACGATTAAACACGTTATTGTGGCTAATATATAAAAGATAGATATATACTATTCAGAACTTTTTTGTACATCTTTTGAAGACCATTTTTTTTGTAATACATATTTTTGGCGTATGATCAACGTATGCGAAGATAAGAGCTCGAACGCGCGTTTTTTCAACCGACTTGCTTCAAACTTATCGTCACTGCTCAGCTCATATGTGTCTTAGCGTTATGTTATACCGCCTATAACCTGCCCAGGAGTATGGACTACAATCGTACCAAGTTTGGTTAAAATGCCTTCAATAGTTTTTGACCCATGCGTGCACATACAGACAGACAGACAGACAGACAGACAGACAGACAGACAGACAGACAGACAGACAAAAAATTTATTGATTGCATTTTTGGCATTAGTATCGATCACCATTCATCCTCCAATATTAATTTTTAACATATATTCAATGTACAGAATTGATCTCTCTACAGTTTTATTATAAGTATAGATGACCAAGTCAACGTAACACAGTTATACGAAAAAACTATGCTAATTTGATCTGATTTGGAAAAAGTATTAATTATTATAAGAGTCATACAAGTAAAGAAAACAATGTCATAGTAAAAAGAGAAACATGATTATAACCTACCTTGATAAGTAAGTATGTTTAGGTAAAATTCTAGACTAAAATATATAGATTACTTAATAAAGTTCATTATACATAGTTACAAGTTCATTATATGTAGCTTAGCGCTGTATACGCTTGTAGGGCGTTCATGTATGGTAATTAAAAGAAATTACATATTTTTATCGACCTCAAAAAGGTCTCTGGGTCGGACTGGGCGTGTAATGGCTAACGCAGACCTGGACGGCATGGCAAAGTATTTTAATTTTTACTAATAGAAATTCAACCGTACTGTTACAGAAATACGACATAAATTGCTATGCTTTAAAATGATGCCGCGGCATTGAAAGGGATTTTTCGGATTTTGAATTTCCATTAGTAAAAATTAAAATACTTTGCCATGCCGTCCAGGTCTGCGTTAGCCATAAGGCGCAGGACCGAGTTCTGTGGCGCGTGTTGGGAGAGGCCTTCCATCCAGCAGTAGACTGCGATAGGTTAATTGATTGATTGACGTATTTTTTATGATAATAAACCAGTTACTAAATCATAGCTGATGGCATAGCGGTTGTTCGCAGTTAGCGTGTGCTAGATAGCGAATTGTAATTACTTACACCAATTACATCGTTAGTTTTTGAGTGATTTAAATATAGTTGTTTTTAAACTGGATGTTAATTTCATGTCAATAAAAGTCCCCGCGACAGTGATCGATGGGGGAGTTATTTAAAAAAAACTAAATCGTTTTTTTTAAACATAATTGTAGCTTATCGACTTAAGCTGATTGAAACTATTTGCTCTAATATGCAAAAGATATTTGCCTAATTTCTTATTCCTTGCAACAAATTGCAAACTCGCAACTCAATAACTGAAGCATAACTTTTCCTAGATTGGATAAAATAAGTTGTTTTAAGCTAAATTACTATTTTCTAAATATTCTTATTTAGGTTAATGTTTATTTTTTAAACTTTATGTTTTTGTATAAGTAGTTAATTAAATAATAGCCATATGGATACCTTGTCATAGGAACTGCCTTGAACTTTCAAAATTAAAAGCGTGTTAAATCCATAAACATAAAAAACATAATGTTTTGTTCTTTTGATTAAGATTAAATTCCCTATTAAATGACATATAGAACCTTTCGGAACATGTCATCCGAATGTCAAAACACCCGTTCCCAAAACATCCATTTCAAAATAACAGTTTCATAAAAACATATTCCTAAAATAAAAAAGTCCAGCAGTGGACGACGATAAGCTAAGTTAATTGAATTTATTTTTTCTTTGAAATTATTTCATTTGTAAAACACTTTGAAAGAATTTTTACCAGAGCATTACATGCATTACTTTTACCATATTATTGGCAAGTCATCACTGAGTCACTTTTAACTTAATTAGTCTTGTGTTTTCCTATAATTAATACATTTCCTTATTGGTTATACCTAAATTCTTGGTAGGTAGACAGTACTCGTATTATTTTTATGAGTAAGTCAATGCCAGTTAAGCAAATAATGTGGTTGGTTTTATTTGTGCATCATTAATTACCTGAGATATAAATAAATTTATTATTAAAGTGGGAAAGATCTAGATCTATTGTGAATAAGCTAGTCTGATCGATCACTACATAACTTTTTACCCGCCTTCAGAAAAGGAGGAGGTCCTCAATTCGATTGCATGTTTGGTTATTTTTTGTTTTTTACCTTATTACTCGATAACGTCTGGACCGATGAATAAATTATTTTTTTTGTTTGAAAGGAGATAACTCATCAAAAAAAGTTGAATAATTTAGTTTTAATTAAGTTAACTTATAAATAAATATATTTTTTAATTTGTTTTTATTTAGAAAAGCCTTCGTCTTAATTTAACACTAAAGTAATAAGTATAATTTATTTTTCTATTAATAGACTAACTAATCAAAGGATTTTTTCTACGTCGCATTTAAATTATACCATCGATTTATCTTAAATCCTTTATAAACGACACTAAGAAGATTATTGAAAATATAATTTTGGTGCTCTTTAATAAGGTTTTCAAATAAAAATGTTAATGTTCTAAATTCAAAATTTTTTTTTTTTTTTAAAGACAACTCCCTCACTAGGGATCATGCCCTGTGTCGCGGGGACTTTTACAAACATCAATTAACGGACACATAGAACACCCAGACTCAGGACAATAATTTGTGGATCTCACAAATTATTGTCCTGCGTGGGGATCGAACCCACAACCTCATGCGCGGCAGCCGCTGGCTATACCGGCGCGCCACCGAGGTCGTCATTTAAATAAATAAATTAATTTAAATAGATTTCGTATTTTGTTTAACAAGTCGTTTTTACCCTGTACGTAGTTTGACGGAAATTGATATGTATACACATTTCTCATAATCCTTACAAAATACAAACTTGCAGTTTGTTTCAATTTTTTTGATGAGAAGTGTATAATCATTTAGTTAGAACATGCACTTGGACCGGTTTAACTATTATCAGTATTTTATTAATTCACTGATCTACATAATTTTGACTGAGTCACAAAACGTGTTGCCTATTTTAGCTTCAATCTTGGTAAAAACACAGAATGACCTCAAATAAATAACATAACTCTATGTTTAAAATTGAGGGATATTTCACCTTCTACACAGTGTACGTTTTATTGATGTCCCTGATTCTCGATTAATAGACTATCAAGTACAAAATGATTATCAAATTCTATATAGCCGTTCGGCAGATGTGTGCTTTTCTTGGTGAGATACTCATCTTGTCCTTTAGATATCGTTTTGTGAATGGAAAAGTGAAGTGAAAAAAAAAAGAAAAGAACGCTTACCATGAATTGAATAATACACTGTTAATTTCTTTTTCACGACTGTCAAAGGCCGTTCTTATTTATGGACTGTACGTTTACTCTTTCCCTCAAGTTCTATAGATGCGTTTATAATGCTTGTGATATCGTCCCATGAGAGCAAAACAGACGTATCACCAAAAGATTAAAACTTTTTTTGAAACTGACATTTTCCCTAATTTACCAGCCATAAAAACGTTACATTGTCCGTGTGGTGACGGATTAAGAATACAGGGTGTCACCATCCCGTTTCCTCCCGCGGGTGTCGTAAAAGGCGACTAAGGGAACAAACAAATGTACGCAGATACTATCACTGCCAGAGAAGGAAAACTCGAAACAAACCCTTTGCCAACCCGTCTGGCCAGCGTGGTAAAGTAGGCCAAGAAACCCTCAAAATTATGACATGATGCACCACAACAAATGGCCCCCAGTCCCCGGTCGCTCTGCTAGTCCTGGTCAAGGTAGCGGCCATGGTAACGGCGGAGTAGGGGGTGCGAAGAATCTCCGGGGGAGGTCAGGCTACCAACACAACCGACCTTTGGCCCTGGCAACATATAACGCGCGCACACTGCGGACCGACGAGAAGGTCGTAGAACTGGAGGAAGAATTGAGCAGGATACGATGGGACATAGTCGGCTTATCAGAAGTCCGAAGACAGGGGGAGGACTCGATAACCCTTAAGTCTGGTAACCTGCTCTATTTCCGGGAGGGCGACCAACAGTCCCAGGGAGGTGTCGGGTTTTTCGTCCACAAGTCTCTCGTGAACAACGTGGTGAAGATCGAGAGTGTGTCTTCGAGGGTTGCGTACCTTATCGTCAGAATTACCAAACGATATTCGTTGAAGGTAATACAGGTTTACGCTCCCACGTCAGCTCACTCCGACAATGAGGTAGAAGAGATGTATGAGGATATTTCCGGAGCCATACATAGCTCAAAGACCCAATACACTGTTGTCATGCGAGACTTTAACGCGAAGTTGGGTTCTAGAAGTGGAAATGAGTGGAGAGTGGGGCTCTTTGGATATGGACAAAGAAATCCACGGGGCCAAATGCTTGCGGACTTCATGGAGAAGGAGGGACTTTTTATGATGAACTCCTTCTTCAAGAAGCGTAACTGCCGCAAGTGGACCTGGCTTAGTCCTGATGGTGTCACCAAGAATGAGATTGACTTCATCATGTCGACAAAACGCCATATATTTAATGATGTCTCAGTGATCAATTCGGTGAAAACCGGAAGTGATCACCGGATGTTGAGAGGCACATTAAATATCAATCCTAGGCTGGAAAGAAGTCGGCTGATGAAGTCTACGCTCCGACCTACACCAGTCCAAATCCCCGAGAACTTCCAACTCATATTACAGAACCGCTTCGAGAGCCTCAGCGAATGTGTTGATGTGAACGAATACCACGAAAGGTTTGTGGAAACTGTCCGTACAGTCGGTTCCGGTGCTTTTAAGATCCAGCACCGGAGAAGATCAAAAAAGATCTCCGACCACACTCTCTCGCTCATGGAGCAAAGGCGTACGATGACGCTGCAATCTCCAGACGATGCTGATCTGTATAGACGGCTCAATAGACAGATCTCTAAGTCACTGACTCGCGACCTTCGGCACTTTAATACATTTCGTATTAAAGAAGCCATTGAGCAAAATAAGGGCTCCAAAGTGTTCGCAAGAGATCTGTCTCTAGGTCAGAGCCAACTTTCTAGGCTCAAGACTGGGGATGGCAGAATAGTGTCGTCCAAGCCTGAGCTCCTAGAGGAGATTGAGAAGTTTTACGGACAGTTATATACTACAACACAGCCACCTAGTGATCTGGCCGTCGATCCTAGAGCTAGATTAACGCGACACCATACCGAAGAAATCCCGGACGTCAGTCTGTGTGAGATTAGTGATGCTCTTCGACAACTTAAGAACAACAAGGCACCGGGGTATGACGGAATCACAAACGAGCTGCTGAAAGCCGGTGGAGAACCCATTCTCAAGGCTCTTCAGAAGCTATTCAATTCCGTTATACTCGAGGGAAAAACGCCGCAGGCGTGGCACAGGGGTGTGGTGGTACTGTTCTTCAAGAAGGGCGATAGAACGCTACTTCAAAATTACAGACCCATCACTCTTCTGAGCCACGTCTACAAATTGTTCTCAAGAGTCATCGCGAATCGTCTCGAACGCAGACTGGACGACTTCCAGCCTCCCGAACAAGCCGGTTTCCGAAAAGGCTTTAGTACCATAGACCACATCCATACGCTGCGGCAGGTTATACAGAAGTGCAATAAGTATAACCGGCCTCTATGCTTGGCGTTCGTGGACTATGAGAAAGCCTTCGATTCGATCGAGACATGGGCAGTGTTGCAGTCTCTTCAAAGGTGCCAAGTTGACCAACGATATATCGAAGTGCTGCGGTGCTTATACGAAAACGCCACCATGTCGGTTCGTCTCCAGGGTGGATTATCTGGCCCTATTCGGTTGCAGCGAGGAGTAAGACAGGGTGATGTCATATCCCCGAAACTATTTTCTGCTGCACTGGAAGATGCTTTTAGGCTTATAGACTGGGACGGACTCGGCATCAACATAAATGGCGAGTATATCACGCACCTTCGATTTGCTGACGATATCGTGGTCATGGCTGAGACCATGGAGGACCTCAACACAATGCTCGATGACCTCAGTAGAGTCTCTCAACAAGTGGGTCTTAAAATGAACATGGACAAGACCAAGATCATGAGAAATGTCCATGTTGTACCCACTCCAATCACGGTTGGAGGCTCTACACTCGAAGTTGTCGACGAATATATTTACCTGGGACAGTTAGTCCAGCTAGGTAAGTCCAACTTTGAGAAGGAGGTCACTCGTCGAATCCAACTCGGATGGGCAGCGTTCGGGAAGCTAAAACGTATCTTCTCGTCCACATTGCCGCAGTGTCTGAAGACAAAGGTCTTCGACCAGTGCGTGTTGCCAGTGATGACGTATGGAACAGAGACGTGGTCGCTTACTATGGGCCTTCTCAGAAGGCTTACCGTCACTCAGAGGGCAATGGAGAGAGCCATGTTGGGAGTTACCCTGCGTGATCGAATCAGAAATGAGGAGATCCGCAGGAGAACCAAAGTGACCGACATAGTGCTCCGGATTGCCCGGTTAAAGTGGCGGTGGGCAGGGCACATAGCGCGAAGAACCGACAGCCGTTGGGGCAGAAAGGTTCTAGAGTGGCAACCGCGTACCGGAAAACGCAGGGTGGGGAGACCCCTCACACGGTGGACCGACGACCTCATAAGGACGGCGGGAAGCCGATGGATGAGGGAGGCGCAGGACCGCGCAAGGTGGCAATATTTAGAGGAGGCCTATGTCCAGCAGTGGACGTCAATTGGCTGAAATGATGATGATGATGATGAAAAACGTTACATCTTATACATAACAGCCCTTCAATATCCCACTACATGAACGAGCCTCCTCCCATGACGGAGGAATACTTGGCCTACTAAAACCACGCTGGCCACACGGATTGGTATAGGGTTTAATTTCAAGTTTTCCTTCTTTTTATTTCGTAAAGATAATATTTACAGGTAGTTAGTCAGTTTTTACGACACCTATGAGATGAGATGGGGTGGCGACATATTGTATTCTTACTCCGTCACCACACGGATATGATCCGAAGATCCGAAGATGTATCCGTGTGGTGACACGGATACATCTTTTACGTTTCGTCATTTTCAAATATACCTATATTTGAAAATTAGTCCAAAGAAACGTAAATCTTGCACTTTTGAAAAACATATACTTATTTCCAAATATTACTATTTTTTTTACTTTGTTATCTTTATAATAACTAGTCCATTCCATATAGGTTATTTCATTCATTAGGTGGTCCAAATACGAGTATGTATATATTTTTTCTCTTTTACCTGTTATAAATATGATGTGTACCTGTTAATGACTGATAAATTCAAAAAAAGATCAAAGATTAGAATACTTGCACAGTTTTTTAGCTCTCCTGTAAAGTTGTCAAAATGCCGATACGCTGCTTTGGCTCTCACGGGACGATTTATAATAAATCTAAGGCTCTAAGTTTAAACCTGTTCTCCCAATTATATCTTTATATACCTTGTTATTATGCGTAATAAACCCAAAATTAATCAACCTTTTAAATTTACTGTAGGTAGTTAAAAAAATGAAGGAAAAAACCATCAGCTATAAATCTTGTTTTAACTCGTAGGTAGGTACCCAAGTACTTTATACTGTTTAGTTATTTTCCTTATTTTCTTTTAAAATGCCATGTGACAAATCCAGTAGTTTGATAGACATTTATCTCTTGTTGAGGATAGTAAATGATTCTAAAAGACGAAATGAATTTACTGCTCCAGTAAATTTTATTTGAGACTTTATTTGTTTTATAAAATAATGTTTATTAGGCTTATGCTTCGTTATGACCACCAATGAATACAAAAGAAAAAAATCCCAAGTTTAATACTAATGAGATTTAGCACTACCTACCTTGGTAAGAAGATTTGAGTTTTTTGGCCACATTGATAGAAAGAGGGATAAAGGGACAAAACAAACAAGAAAAGGTCTATACGATTCTTCCTGTTTGCCTTTTTGCTGCTTCTGGGCTTTTGCTTAATACTCTGACCAGTTTCGTTCTGCTCTATATACATTAGTATATGATGCTACCCACGCTGCCAAAGTTAGAACAAACTGGAAGAAGATAGTCCAAAAGAAAGTATTTCGAAAAGGCCATGATCTACAGTTTTGTGAATAGACTCAAGGAAGGAGGTTTATCATCAAGACTTTAAACAGTTGTAAACGGAGAACATAATTATTGTATTTTTATCCGTGTGGTGACGGAGTAAGAATACAATATGTCACCACCCCATTTCATCCCATGGGTGCCGTAAAAAACGACTAAGGGAATAGCCGTAACTACTATCTTTACAAAATAAAAAGAAGGAAAACTTGAAATTAAAGACTATACCAATCCGTCTGGCCAGCGTAGTATTAGGCCAAGTAACCCTCCGTCACGGGAGGAGCCCGTCCCTGCAGTGGGACATTAATGGGCTGCTATGATGAAACGGAGAACAAAGAGAATTGGGTGACAAAATTATAATTGATTCCAGTTCTGGGTAATGTACCTGATGACACTATTTTGTGACGTAACAAAAACAATGCAAAACTTTTTGTATTTCTTGGTACGACAACTTCCTCATATGTGCGTGTATGCTTCCGCACATTACTTGTGTTACCACGGCCACGCTATTCTTGCATAGTTGCAAGGATGATAATTTGATATGTTTTTTAACGTGTGGAAATCCCGACTTCACATTTTAGGCTGTCATTATCACGGGCATGTCGAACTTTCTTTAGTAATAACGACAACTCCCGCACTAGGGATCATGCTATGTATTGCAGGGATTTTTACAAACATCAATTTAACGGAGACAAAGAGCATCTAGACTTAAAACAATAATATATGGGTCTCACAAAAAATTGTCCTACGTGGGAATCGAACCCTCGACATCGTGCACGGCAGCCGCATGCCGCGACCGACGTTTCATCGAGGCAGTTTAAACATTTTTATTACTTGTATTACCACGGCCACGCTAAGGGTCGTAGCACATATAACGTAACGTAAACGGATCGGCACTGAATTGCCTTTTTCCTCGGTGTCAAACGTCAAAAATCCGATTACGTTACGATTCCGATTAGTGTGCGTTGGAGTAAGGAGTTTCATACTAATAATACTGAACGGCTCGAGTTTAAACGGTGCCGATCCGTTTACGTTACTTTATATGTGCTACGACCCTAAGTAGGTAAAGTTGCAAGGATGATGGCTTGATAAATTTTTAACGTGTGGAAATCCCGACTTCACGACATTGAGGGCTGTCAGTGGCATACGCATGTCAAAGTCGAACGTGTTAAAACCACGCCGTGTTTTTCCAGCTGTCATATTTATGTGGGAGTGTCTTGGTAAGACCTAGAAAGAATAAGTTATGAAAAAACGTAAAAACCGACTAAGGGACTATCCATGAATATTATCTTTACGAAATAAGAAGAAGGAAAACTTGAAATTAAACCCTATACCAATCCGTCTGGCCAGCGTCGTATTAGTAGGCCAAGTATCCCTCCGTCACAGGAGGAGGCCCGTCCCTGAAGTGGGGCATTAATGGGCTGTTATGATAGTAGTAGTTCAAACCTAGACATAGGTACTCTTGCTAAAGAAACCCACTGGTGAAATAATTGCCGAAAGTAACCAAAAAATTACCGCGTGTTTCTAACAAATATGAATTCCATTCACCGAATTCAAAATACGTAGATAAAAACTAAACGTAAACATGATCATCATCACACCAGCCCATTAATGTCCCATTGCAGGGACGGTCCCTTAATGGAGGGATACTTGGCCTACCAATACCACGTTGGCCAGACGAATTGGTATAGGTTTAATTTGATGTTTTCCTTCTTTTCATTTCGTAAAGATAATATTCACGGATAGTCCCTTAGTCGGTTCTTACGACACCCATGGGATGAGATGGGGTAGTGACATATTGTATTCTTACTCCGTCACTACACGGAGAATTCAGCGAATTCAAAATACGTAGATAAAAACTAAACGTAAACATGGTCGTAAAAAAACTAAATTTCCTAACATAAATGCAAAACAAGTGAGTTCATAGGGAAACAGGTAAAACTAGTAAGGACATACAAAGATGACCTAAAACCGGTGTACGGTCGTTTATTTGTTTTATATCGTAGACTATTAAATAAAATACGTAGGTAATATACCTATAGTATATTTAAACGGACTTGCTTTAAAACGTAAACATATCGCACGTCACAAACAAAAGGGTATTATTTCGAAAACGTTGTTTTGAGATATCGCGTATTGAAGTTTTAAAAAATCATAGATTCGGAACTACTTACTCAAATATTTAAAATTATCTCTAGATTTAAAAGTACACTATCCTTCTTTATGCTGGTTAAGTTTAGTTTGTGTATCTATAACAGTTTTTTTTATATTAATAGTTTTATGGGAACAGAAAAAGATGATACCCTTTAAGCAGTTCAAATAGTTCTTAAGTTTAACTTGCTACTCTCTAGCTTAACCAAAATTTACCAAATTATTTCGATAACCAGTTGTAATTAATATTGATACTATATTAAGCAGCACAGAAATTATCTTTTGCCTACATGGCTAAGGGATTATAATTCTTCTTCTTCTTCGTTTCGACGGCAATAAGTCTAATTTCAAATATATTTTAGATGTGTTTTGCCCAAAAACCAGCGACAGCAACAGCATTATCGTTGGCACTCTTTAGGTCTTCTGGTGTGCAGGTGGCAGGGCACATTGGGCATGATAGGAAGTGTTCCATGTCCTAGACGAGAGAACCGCACCCACATCCACTATAGGAGGGGTTCAGATAACCCCATTTAGTCCGGTTAGAGTTACAGCGGCCTACTTGGGTACGTAGCCTATTGAGCGACCTCCAGATCGGCCACTGCTCCTCGAAACCAGGTGGAAGATGTTCGGCGGGTGGAATGAAGTCCGCCTGTGGTGCAAAGTTTGAGGCCCACCCGTCCAGTCTAGCCTTACTGGGGTCACCGCACAGTGCACGTGTGTGTCGCAAAAAACTCTTACGACTTTTCAGGCGTGCTCTGGGTATATTGTGCGAGTAAAGTGGATGACGAGGGTCGGTCTCTTGTTTTTCCTTTCACTTTCGCAAATGACCTGACGGCGAACACCAGGTCGAGCAATGGCGGCCAATGAGTATAATTTCACCAATGGGGTAGGTTTCAAGCAGCCAGTTATTATACGGCATGTTTCATTCAGGGCAGAGTCGACCATACCTGCGTGAGCCGAACGGTGCCATACCGCGGACGCATACTCTCCTGCCGTGTAGGACAATGCCAGACCCGTAGTCCTGACAACATGTGGGGCTGCCCCCCAAGACGCAGAAGTTAGGCGTTTGACCAAGTATTTAGTAGATATTTTTTGCTTGGTATTATAATAAATTAAATACTGATTGCATCTAGAAAATCTAGAAATTCTATTTGTTTTAGTATCATAATTAGTTATAATAAAAAAGAAACTCAGTATGAAAGAAACATAATTTAACAACATTATGTAGGTACCTACAGTAACAAAACTATCAAATTAAATCAAATGTGATACTTTAGGGACATACGTTAGATCCCTGTTGTCACTGTCAGCAAATGGGTCTTCGTAGAAGTATTGAAGTGGGATGAAAGAAATGAAAGAGAAAGTTGTACCTGGGAAGTATGTGAAGTTAATTCGTGCTATGTAAAGACAAACCAGTTATACGTCCGATCGTCTTGCAACTCCAACCAGTTCAGTGTGGCGGTAAGCTTGCACCAAGGGTCGGCTTTAAGTCCTTACCTCTTACTGATTATGGACGCCTTGACGGCGGGCATACAGGAAATGGCACCCTGGTGCAGTGTTTGCCGATTACATTGTTCTGGTTGGGGAGGATGGACCTAAGATCCAGAGCAGATTAGAGCGTTGGCAGTCCTGAAGCCATAGCGCTTAACGGCATGCGCCTTCTTGTCTTCTCTGTCTTCCGGTATCTTGGTTCTTTCATTCAAAGCGATGGCGAAGTAGATCGGGCGGTCAAGAACCGAGTTAACATAGGATGGATGAAATGGCAGCAGGTCATTGCTTCACGGGAACCATCTGTGACCCCCACAGTCCCCTTAATTTAAGGGGAAGATCTATAAAACTATGATTACACCTGCCGTCCTGTGTGGATCAGAGAGTTGGCCAGAAAAGGGATGAATGAAAGACAATCTGTGTGGTGTTACGAGAGTAGATAGAGTAAGAAATGAGTATGTAAGAAGATTTGAAAGTGGCACCGGGCGGTGGCAGAAAAATTACGTGGCAGCCGGCTGTCATGGTATGGGCATGTTATACGGAGGAATGAGAGTCATGTAGTGAGGAAGGTGCTGAACATGTGTGTGGATGGATATAGGGGAAGAGGACTACCAAAGAAACGATGGATGGATTGTGTGAAAAGCTATATGGCTGCGAAGAGTGTTACTAGTGAGATAAAGTCCGATAGGACAGTATGGAAGAAAAAAACATGCTGCGCCGACCCCAAATAAAATTGGAATAAGGGCAGGGAAATGATGATGATGAGCAAATGGGTCTTTGTTTTCTTCATTTTAAGAACTGTCCGGTGTACTTAGGCGATTGCTGATTGCTTTCATTATTAAACCAGCCTTCCTACTTCGCTTCATTGTTTTGATTATAACTAAAATTTAAAAAAGAAAAAATATAATAACAACTTAAAAGGTAGTATTTTACTTGAAACTTGCAACCATAAAATACAATTGACAAGATGTACAGAATTATCTCAAGCAAATCGGGAGCTATAAAGTATTATTTTAATATTATTTCGTTAAAATTACCAAATTATATTATATTGAACAGGCAAGACAGTATTATTTAAAATAAAACATGAAACTAGTATCAATTTTAACAAGCAATAAGGTATTAACTTTACATAATACTGTTTAGAATACTTACAATTTTATAGATTGATTCGATATTGACGACTGGACGGGTTGTAACTCAGAAAGATACGTGCGACGGCCACGAACGATGCCCGGCTACTGAATCAACTAAGATGCGACTGTCTTACCTATCTCGAAAATAGGGTGCATAAATAGTCAAGAAAGAATTGTATCGTTATATTTCAAAAAGTATTTGGAATTTAAATACTATTTTCTTACCAATTTATAGAGAAAAAAATTAGGTTTCCGAATTCAAAATAAAAAAAAACGGTTTTTCAGACTTAATACCCTTTTATTTATAGCGTGCGATATATGGCGTCGTGTCAACCACAGACTAAAGACTTTTAGTCTTTAATCTTTGAAAAATGTATAGGAATCAAGGACAAAATGCTATATTCTACAAATGTCAAATAGTAAAAATAATTTTATCTGTGAAATTTTATGTTGGAAAAAGTTATATTTATTTAAAATTTAAGAAAGATAGTGGATAAATCAAAGTGATTTACGTGTTTTCTATTGCATAAACGTTTAATGCTACTTTCCAGAAATTTGATTGATGTAAAAACTAGTGAATTTGCAATATGTGGTGTTTGTTTACTAAATAAATCAAGTAAGGATGAATACGGTATACGTATATAAATATAATTAAAGTGTCTGTTTATAACGTGAGATGCAGAAGTTATATATTATAATCTATACTTACTATATAATATTGTTTTATAAAGTGGTAAAGTTTTTGTGTTTGTGAGTTTGTAACGTTGTAGGGGGTAATCTCTAGATCTACTGAACCGATTTGAAAAATTCTTTTTGACTGTGTTGAAAAGCCCATTTATCGGGGAGTGTCATAGGCTATATAGTATCACGCTATGACTAATAGGAGTGGAGCAGTAATGTTTAAAAAAGGGACGCGCTTTTATCGCCGTCTAACGGAGTGGGCACGGGTCAGCTAGTTTCATAATAAATGTATAGAGAACGGTAATTTAGGTAAAAAAGGTTGTTTGTTTATTCCGGGTAATCTCCCAATATGAATATATCGATTCAATCGGGCTATCACTAGTAGATTACAGATTTCACGATGCGTAATAGGTATAGGCTACATTACTACTTAGACTACTTTTTATTAAAACAGTTTAGAGTTTCGCAAAAAAAATTAAAACCATACAAGTTTTACTATTTCATCATCTTGCAAATCTTGAGATCCCGACAAGTCACCCATGGCAGCCACATAAACAACCGTTTGGACATACGAGGTAGTCGCAACACAGTCCGCAATCAGCTTTATTATTCAATTAGCTTCTCAAAGTCATTTACACAATTATTCAAATAGGTAACAAGCATACAGGTACTACTCAGTCACATTATCTCGAGACCTGGCGTCAATGACGTCACGTCGCGTCGGAGGAATCACTGATGCGCCCGTGGCGAGCGCGGGGGTTGAAAGGAGAACGGGACGCAAATTCGCATTCCAACGAGATCACTAGATAATGTGACCGTGTAGTACAAAAAATATTTGGGAAACTTAAACAACACTTTCTCAGATTTTCCTGGTCTCTCTGCGAAGAACGAGGTCAATAAACTCAGGCCACTCTTCACCAACAACTGACTACCACAAGATACAATACGATAAGATTTTTTAATAAAATTTGATACTTACCCAGTTTTGGAATGAGGTAACAAATTAATTGAAAAATATAGCACAAAAATAATTTTGTAACAAACCTCTTTGAGATAATTTTAACAAACGAGTTTTGCGTTGAAGTTTGAATTCTAATAATTCAAGCCGAAATACTTTTTCATTGTTCGACCCTTCTGTTCGGTTTGAAAGGGTATGAAGGTTCGATGTCATTTCAGTAACGCTAGTAGGGTAAGGCACGAATATTGACGAATACCTCGGCTAAAACTTCGTAATTTATAAGGCCTTCATTTTAGAACTGTGCCTATTCCTATAGCAGTTTAGGTCGGTATTGAACACAACTGCTTTGGTAGCAGAATACAGGTAGACTTTTTAAGGATATATTTAAATTATGTTCAGCTAGCTGATGCCCGCGGCTTTACCCGTGTTATGTAGGTAGCTTAAATGTATTCTACACCCTAAACTACCTATATTCCAAATTACATCAAAATCCATTCAGTAGATTTTGCGTGAATAATCCAAACATTCTCACAAACTTTCGCATTTATTACATTAAGTAGGATTATGTGCATTCGACACTGCTTAACTTAATTTATTAGAGAGAGTCTTGTTGTTTTTTTTTTTCGAAAAAAAAAAACTTTCTGTTTAGGTCAATATTTCTGCTTATGATGAATCTCAAATAGCAAGCTTTCAACCTCAACTCATGGAAAGTCATATTAGTCGTAAGTTATGTTACACATTTTTACAAAAAAATTAAATATGTTTATCCGTAGTCTAGTACCCATAGTACAAGCTCTGCTTAGTTTGGGACTAGATGGCGTTGTGTGAATGTGTAAGGATTATTAAATAATCCTTACACATTCACACAACGCCATCTAATATATCTATAAATATTACTCTTATATAAATAAATTTTATTTATATAAGAGTGATATTTAATTTTGGCAAAAGAGTGAGACTATGAATGTATCTTGATGTTTCTATATTTTGTCTGCCGATAATGACGAAATAAAAACAATCCATTTAATTAAATGTCATCGTGAAATGTTTTAAGAAAATACGGTTTTTAAAATTGCTGTATTAAACTTGAGCTAAATGTCGTCTTTGTTTGTATCTCTATAAGAGTCTCTGTTCTCAATATCGCTTACTCAAGAATGATCTTTATCTTGACAATGATGTAAAGAAATATTGTTTTCTTATTAAACGTCTTCTTCGTGTGGTGACGAAGTAAGAATACAGAGTGTCACCACCCCATCTCATCCCATGGGTGGCTTAAAATCGTACGGACTATCCGTGAATATTATTTTTATGAAATAAAAAGAAGGAAAACTTAAAATTAAACCCTATACCAATCCGTCTGGCCAGCGTGGTATTAGTAGGCCAAGTATCCCTCCGTCACTAGAGGAGGCTCGTCCCTGCAGTGGGACATTAATGGGCTGTTATGATATTAAACGTCTTTAACCCTTCTTTAGGCATAAAACGTGGGCATTTGGGCAACTACCATTCTTATCTAATTTTATTTATCAAATTTATTTAAAAAAAGGTGTAGTTATTAAGATTAATAACGACCTCTGTGGCGTAGTGGTTATTTAAAATGACTGCTACGTAGAAGTCTTGGGTTCGATTCCCGCTCAATGCAAATGTGTGCATGCACATAATTGCTTGCATTCGTCTGTGTGTTTTCTATGTATGTATAATGTGAATTTATTTACAAAAACTAGATGAATAGAGAACTAGACTAGATGGCTTTATGTGATTGCGTAAGGAAAATTTAAAAAAAAATGTATTTTAAAAAAAACGTTACACAGACAGACAGAGTCACTTTACCATTTATAATATCAAAAAGGAATTAGCATAACATAGCAAACCAATTTTATTTTTGGCACAGTACCTATCAAAAATATCAAGCACCATAATATATACTGACACATATCAAATTGGATTTCATACTGTGACAGGCACTCTTGTAAAGGAAAGTAAAATATATGTAATAGTATAAAAAATCCTCTTGAGAGCTTGTCTACCCATATTAGTTGCTTTTAATGCCTTTGCCTTAACCTTGATGTTTAGTTTTTGGATTATGTTGACTTTTGTCTTTTTATGGGTCATAGCACATATAACGTAACGTAAACGGATCGGCATCGCCTCGCCTTTTTCCTCGGTGTCAAACGTCAAAAATCCGATTACGTTACGTATCCGATTAGTGTGCGTTGCAGTAAGGAGTTTCATACAAATAATACTGAACGGCTCGAGTTGATACGGTGACGTTCCGTATACGTTACGTTATAATATGTGCTACGACGCTAATCCACCGTGTCGTAAAAACCGACTAAGGGACTATCCGTGATAATTATCTTTACGAAATAAAAAGAAGGAAAACTTTAAATTAAACCAATCCGTCTGGCCAACGTGGCCTTGCAGTGGGACATTAATGGGCTGTTATGATGACTCGGCTGATGGAACAATCCTGCAGGGGACTTTTTAAGACATGCAATTAACGGACACAAAATAATATCGAGACACAAGATAGTAATTTTTACTCTAATTGATTGACGGCCTCTGTAACGTAGTGTTTATATAACATGACTGTTACGCAGAGGTCTCAGGTTCGATTCCCGCTCAATGCAAATATTTGTGTGCATGAACATGATTATTTGCATTGGTCTTAGTGTTTCTATGCATAATATGTATGTATTTACAAAAAAAGTATAAAGTACTACGTAATATCTGTTGTTCTGTTACCCATAACACAAGCAGGTTAAGTTTAGCTTACTTTGGGAACAGATGGCGCTGTCTGTGAATATTTATTTATTTACTTTGTGGATCACACAAATTACCTTGCGTGGGATTCAAACCGACGACGTGCACGCTAGCCGCTAATGCGTCCATCGAGGCAGTCCACATTTAATTATCCTTCGTCGTCATTACTCCGTGTGGTTAAGGAGTAAGAATACAATATGTCACCACCCCATCACATCCGATGGATGTCGTAAAAACCGACTAAAGGAATATCCGTGAATGCTATCTTTACAAAATAAAAAGTTGGAAAATTTGAAATTAAACCCTATACCAATCCGTCTGGCCAGCGTGGTACTCGTATTAGTAGGCCAAGTATACCCTCCGTTACGGAAGGGGGCCCGTTCCTGCAGTGGGACATTAATGGGCTGTTATGATGATTATCATCATTATATCAGCCGATTGACATTTACTCCTGGACTTAGGCTTCCTCCAAATATTGCCACCTTGTGCGGTCCTGTGCCTCCCTCATCACTCAATATATACAAAGCAATCTTGACGTTTCATCTCATATCGACAAAACCCAAGCTGTCAGTTTTTATGCTCATCACAAGCAAGGCGTAAAGCGTCGTAAACTAACGATATTTGATCTTTGATAAATAAGGAAAAGTTGACGGAATATTTTAGTCAATTGGTCTTGTCTTGTCTATGTGGTAACGCAGTAATACAGGCACCACCACTCCATCTAATGTGGTAGTGAAGCACCTTGTATTACTCGGTCACATTATCTTGAGACCTTTTACGTAAACGACGATTTTAAACAATTTGTAATAAGTTTTATGAAATAAAAAAATAAATAAAAATGACCTGGCTGGAATGCGAATTTCCCGCCCCCGTTGTTTTCATATCTCCGCGCTTGCTACAGAGCGCTTCAGTACGATACGGCCGACTCGACGTGACGTCATCGACGCTAGGTCTCGAGATAATGTGACCGGGTATACTTTTGACGATGCAGTGGTGTACTTGCAGATTGATATTGAATGAGTGTCACTATTATAGAAGTAAAATCAATATTCAAATCAATAAAATATGGTTAAATTGCTCGGAGTAACAGGTTATTTATTTAAAAAATATGCATAATCTAGCAATGTTAATCGGATTATTAATTTAAGAATTGTTGTTACTTCCAGTTACAGGATGTATCATGACATTGCATTCTATCTGCAGCTAGTTCCAAAATTATTAATAACTAGCTGCTGTGCCCGCGACTTCGTTCGCGTGGCGGATGTTACTTACTTCGCAATTCGATTTAATACTAAAAAATCGTTTTTTAAACCTTATAACCAACAGATATACCTACAAACGAACCAAAACCTTTTCAAAAACAGACCTTTACAAAGACAGATCTATGAAGACTGCGTCTAAACTTATACTGAAAGACATGAGCGAACGTCATTCTTTCAAGGAAAATCTTAACACCGCGATACTGAAAATGACGTTAAAATAAATGACATCGCTTATTTCATCATAACAGCCCATTAATGTCCCACTGCAAGGACGCGCCCAAGTATCCTTCCCGTGACGGAGGGATACTTGGCCTACTAACTAATACCACGCTGGCCAGTCGGATTGGTATAGGGTTTAATTTCAAGTTTTCCTTCATTTTTATTTCGTAAAGATAATATTCACCGATAGTCCCTTAGTCGGTTTTACGCCACCCATGGGATGAGATGGGGAGGTGACATATTGTATTCTTACTCCGTCACCACACGGATAATCACTAATTAATTATGAATGAATACATTTGCACGCAACGTTATGGTGCGGCAGAATTAGCTGCCTCGGTGGCGCGGCGGTCGCATTACATGGCTGGCGTGCATGAAGTCGCGGGTTCGATTCCCATGGAGGACAATTGTGATACACAAACTATTGTCCTTAGTCTGGTTGTTCTTTGTGTCCGTTAAATTGATATTTTTAAAGGCTAGTGTGGGATTTGTCTTTTGTAAAAAAAATGCTGAAATAAATTATTGTACCTAACACCTTTTTACCATCTAGCAAAAAATATTTGACTAAACTTAGACTCGACTATATTATTATTATTATCTATAGATAAACTGCGTGCAGTATTTTTGAATTACTTAATAAAATAAACACAAACACTTTGAATAATAAATTAATGTTTTGTGATTGTATTTCTATATTATATTGTCAGTTTTGTATGTTTTTAATGTTGACAAATAGCAATAATGTATAATGATTTTATAAAGAAAAAACGTGTTACTTATTATGTTGTCTGTTATATTATACCCATATATTATTAATTATTAAATAGTTATATAAGTGTGTTATAATTGCAGTTATAATAAGATTGTGAGAAAAGGAATTCAATTTAATATTTATGATTAAGTATAGGTATAGTTTAACTTTAAAAAATGAAGTTTGTACGCCAATATTAGCAAAACAGGGAAAGACTATTTATTTTTGTAAGATGTTTTGTACCTGTGATTAACTAAAAAAGGTTATTTGTATTTATTTACATTAATAAAAACAGGTGGAGTCTGTTGCATACTTTTACGTTGACCAGTAATTACTACTACAGTTTAAACTAAATTAATACCAAAAGAATAATTGATACTTTAGATTAATAGCTTACTAATACAATTTATATTTAATTAAATTGCGTTTCAATTACGAAAAACACAGAAATATAACAATCAAAACTTATAATTGATTTAATTTAATAAGACTTATAATTGACATTACACATACGATTCATGGTTAATTTTATTAACATTTAAAAGGAATAACTTATTAATAGCACTTTTAAAAAAATATAGTTATAGATTATTTAAAAACTCATTTATTTTATGGTTACTACTGGTAACGCCATCTTGTGAACAAAAGAAACGAAATTTAAATTCATTCAACATTGAAACAAATACATTTTTAATGACCCCTGATTTGTATTGGACTGTTCTAATAAAGAGATCTAGCGATATCTCGAGTAATACTTATCCGATTTTGATGAAACATACCTCAGCTTAAGCCTAATAAGAAAGGCTACAATACAATGTATTGGTCTTAAGATTATATTTAAATTCGTTTTAAAGATAACACGTTTTAAAGGTAACAAACAGACAGACAGACAGATAGACATTAATTCTAAAAATTGTAAGTGTGTAGTGTTGTTGCTTTTGACTTTTTTCTAGATTTATTTATTTTTATTTAACACTTTAAATACATTTGTATAAAGGCGGACTTAATGCCTAAGGAATTTTCTTCCAGTCAACCTTGGGTGATGCAGAGATAGACAGATTAAAGAAAGAATATAGATAATTTTTATCTGAATTTTCGAAAAGAACAGACATTTCGACCTCTACAGTTTTATTATAGTATAGGTAGATAGATAGATTACCTACTTTAAACTTAATACCGAAAAAGTAGTATCTATGTATTTTAGTATCTAAAGCGCGCTTATTCCGAGAAGAGTCAATAAGAACCACGTCCGTTCGCATTAAGAGTCAATGTGAATGAAATTATAGATGCACCGGTTGGCCGTTTCGGACGATAAACAAAAATCAACCGTACAGCCGTACTCATACTGGCGCGGCGACATTTGGAAATTTTCTTTCATCTATATCTTGTGTGTTTATAAACCGATTTCTATAATTTTTTTTTGTATGAATAAGATATTAAAGTGTACTTTTGAAATATGGGAGTTTGAAAAAGATATGTCTATGCAAATTACAATATATTTATGTATTTAATATACTTTGAAGAAAACCCTAACGATTAAACACGTTATTATGGCTAATATATAAAAGATAGATATATACTATTCAGGACTTTTTTGTACATCTTTTGAAGACCATTATTTTTGTAATACATATTTTTGGCGTATGATCAACGTATGCGATGATAAGAGCTCGAACGCGCGTTTTTTCAACCGACTTGCTTCAAAATTGTCGTCACTGCTCAGCTCCTATGTGTCTTAGCGTTATGTTATACAGCCTATAACCTGCCCGGAAGTATGGACTACAATCGTACCAAGTTTGGTTAAAATGCCTTCAGTAGTTTTTGACCCATGCGTGCACATACAGACAGACAGACAGACAGACAGACAGACAGACAGACAAAAAATTTATTGATTGCATTTTTGGCATTAGTATCGATCACCATTCATCCTCCAATATTAATTTTTAACATATATTCAATGTACAGAATTGATCTCTCTACAGTTTTATTATAAGTATAGATATAGATCTAATTTCCTCATAAATTATCACAACTCTAACTAGCTAGGGCTAAGAAAGCTGGTAAGCTTTCTTAGCCCTAGCTAGATAGAGTTAATGTTAGTAAGTTAAGTTAATGTACCTACATTAACTAAAGAACTGAAAAACATACTTATTTTTACAAATGAATAATACCCAAAATTAAAAAGGAACGTAACGTCAACATCCACTGTTTAAGTGTCTAAACACACTATGCCGAAGCTACGCGACCGAAATTACGCGGCTGATATTACGTTCTCACGTGATCGGCTGATATATGACACACTGTAAGTGCCGAACTTACGCGGTGCCGAAGTTCGGCGGCAATCAAAGGCAATCAAAGCAAGTATAATGTGTACAACAGCTAAACGCTATGCTGCACTTACGCCCGACCAAAATTACGTTGCGCTTAAAACGCAAGGTAACTTCGGCGTAATGTGCCGTCAGTAATACAAATAACATCGCATGCGTAATCATGGCAAACTTCGGTCGCGTAACTTCGGCATAGTGTGTAGACACTAAGGGCCAGATTCAGAGACCGCACTTTGACTTTACTTTAGCAAAGTCTAGTTATTATCTCTGAATTTGAACAACATTAAAGTAATTTTTCGCATGAAAAAGTTTACTTTCATTATTTATTACTACAAAGTAAACTTTTCATGCGAAAATATTACTTTAATGTTGTTCAAATTCAGAGATAATAACTAGACTTTGCTAAAGTAAAGTCAAAGTGCGGTCTCTGAATCTGGCCCTAATGCCCGATTTACACATCGACAAGTACAGTAGCGAGTTAAGTAGTATTTTAAGATTAAGTTGATTTAAATAGATCTCCATTCTATTTTTTGGCAAGTTAAGTTGGCGAGACGCGAGAGAAGGGGCTACTTCGTACTTAACTCGCCAAAAAATAGGATGTAGGGGAAAGGCGTACAAAATGACATACCAGTTACAAAAATAATCATAAAATATTTATTTATTATTAGTTTTGAATAGCTTTGGCACCTTTAAGTACTTTTGTTCATTACCAATAAGAATCGTGGTGATCAATGAACTTAACACAAAAACAAAATAATTATGACTAATTTTAAAAAAAGTGGAAAAAATTCATTTTGTCCACCCTAGGCGGGTAATATGACACACGTGGTGGGGACAAAATGGAATAGCAAATTTGTACTCAGTCCAGTATCTTTTTGCAAAGTTCGCAAACAAATAGGTATCTTTGTCTTCTTTGGTACATCTGCACAAGAGGCATGAGCCCATCTTTTACAGATTACGCACTGTAACCATACCTCTCTTGGTTTGGACCTGGAGTAAAGGTTTATTTTTATTTTATTTACAATATATGCATGGGCAATCTTCATCATCTCCAGCTTCAGTATTAACTTGTAACGAAGAGAAATCTTGTTCATTGCCCAAACTAAACTCTAAGGGTTTTGTGACTGTCCTTTTTTTCTTTTCCGGAATCGAGGGAGGAGCGAACCTTAAATACTTTTGAAGCTATAAACCAGCACATTTCCTTTTTATTCACGGCTTCAATAGCCTTTGCCATGGCGTTGCTAGCCTCGCTCCGTTTTCTACAATTATTGCGAGGCATGTTTGATTATCTGAAAGAAAAAAATAGGTGGGTCAAACTACATACTATGCCATTTTACCGGAACAAGGGGTATGCCGTTTTGTCCATCTTATAACTTCTAAGTTTAAGAAACAACAATTAAAATTATAATAAAACAATTGAGATTTCAACACATCCTTGCAGTTACATAACAACATTACAATAAACTAACGTCAATAAAATACAAATTAACGTAATAATTACTTACTTTTACGACAAATCAAAATCCGCCTGAGTAAAACTCGTGACAGCAAAAACCAAACAAACAAGCGCAGACTTCACACGGCCGGGCGGAGGCCACTGGCGAAGCGACAGGTTGCGACGGGTTACTAAGCGGTCCTCTGTACGTAGTTTTGAGAACTTTTTTATCTATAGTTTTGGAGAAATGCGAGTATGTCATTTAACCCACCTATGCCATTTTGTACGCCTTTCCCCTAACTCTATTTAAATCAACTTAATTTTAAAATACTACTTAACTCGCTACTGTACTT
The DNA here is from genome assembly GCA_905475405.1 of Schrankia costaestrigalis. Taxonomy (NCBI): domain Eukaryota; kingdom Metazoa; phylum Arthropoda; class Insecta; order Lepidoptera; family Erebidae; genus Schrankia; species Schrankia costaestrigalis. The sequence continues at coordinate 5,796,922 of FR997843.1, read as the reverse complement.
GTCGATGTGTAAATCGGGCATATGAGAGAGATGATAGAAAATATTTTCTTCCTTTGTAAGTTTTGCAAACTTTTTCTTTAGTTGGCTTGTTCCTTGGATGAAAAGTACTTCCAGGAATTTTTCCTCAAAACTGGATTATTTGACGTGTTTTTTTTTTTAATCTTACTTAATTAACTTAGTGAAACTATTCTCACGGATGTCATTAGTTATTTAATGATGTCTTAGCAATATGGAAATTAATAAAAACAGCATTGTTTTAAATACCTAGTCAATATTTTATTTTCTGTTTAAAGCAAAGGTTTGTATGTTGCATGCGTAGCTATCATACTAACGCACCAAGGTTGAAATAAAAAAGGGAGCCCCAGTAAAGTTTTAGTATAAATATTGCGTATATTTCAAGTTCCATTCACTGGAAGTTGTATCTTTTCGTGATTTCCTCTTAGTCATAAAAAATCTATCTGTTTTCGTATGGAATAAGTAACCTATTTTATTTTTTTGTATCTTATTAGAAATATATTACGAACCGTACGTAAATATTTGTAACACACTAGTGTAAGCACACGAATTTATCTGACGAATTTCTAACATATAAATAGTTTTGACGACCTCCGTGGTGCGACGGTAGTGCAAGCGGCTGCCGTGCACGAGGTTGTGGGTTCGATCCCCACGCAGGACAATAATTTGTGAGATCCACAAATTATTGTCCTGAGTCTGGGTATTCTTTGTGTTTGTTAATTGATGTTTGTAAAAAGTCCCCGCGACACAGGGCATGATCCCTAGTGCGGGAGGTGTCTTTAAAAAAGAAAAAAAGAAAGAAAGATTATGCCTTAAGTATTTAGAAAAATTACTTACTAAAATTACTTTACAAACAAGCCATAAGACTAGGGACTAACATGGCTGTTTTATCAAGTATTTTTTAATATTATGAAGTGCTTTTCTTCTTTTTTGTAGATACATACATTATTGCACATCCACATCACCCAGAATAGTGCACACAAAGATATACGTTGAGCGGGAATTGATCCTGAGACCTCTACGTAGCAACCACGGAACATTGTGCCACAAAAGTCGTCATGATTCAAAAGCGCAATAAGTATTTTTTGGCATTCAGAATATTCATTATCATGCCCTATATTCACTTAAAAACGAGAGCGTACTCCTGCCTCGTTCATTTATGTTTAAAAATCCAACAAAAGGATACATTATTATGCATTTTTCACAGAAAAAAAACATTGTTTTACCTCAACGAATAGTTTTTATACGCTAGTAGCACCATATCCATCGTATTATTTGCCTCTCTTGTTTTCGTTCAAGCCCGACAAACAAAAGAGATTGGTTTTACCTGCAACCCAGGAACAGACACTGATTTTAATTAACACGGGCATGTAGCTGTTTGCTATTGTAATTCATTTTATAAACGTCACCGATTCGGTTATTTGCTATTTTTTGCGATGTTTTATGATGGGAAAGTTTCGAGTAACTTGTTGCAGGATTTTAATTTGGAGACATCAGGAGCATTCCAGAAATATTTCTATGTCAAGGCAGTAATAACATTCTGACAAAGGTCACCGGTCTCCCAAGCATCGAGATCGAGATGCATTCGGTGAAAACCAAATCGTATAATATTTAGCTACGTCTTGAGATGTGGTACACAATAAGGTCGATAGAATAAGTAAAATTGATTTGTAAGCTTCTTTACTAAAAGTGGTATTACTAAAGTGAGAAAAATATATACTAAAAGTGGGATTACTTTACGCTGATTTATAGTGAGAGAATAAACTGATAGATACTAAGTAGTTAGTTAGAAATTACGTTGATGTAATAAATTTTTAAAGCATTAGGTATAATTTTTTTCATATTATAATAATGCCTAGCTTCCCTTATTCATTGAAATCGATCGATAGGACAAAGAAAATGGATTAAAAGGCCTGGTAGAACAAAAAATCTGTTACAAACAAACATTAAACATCTGGTAAGATGAATAGGTAATCATTATCACATCAGCCAATGAACGACTACTGCTGGACAAAGTCCTTCTCTCCCGAGTACCTTGCAAAGTCCTGAATCAGAAGAATATTTTTTTGGTAACTGGACATCAGAATAATAAATATCTGATAAGATGAATAATCTTACGGAAACTGGACATCAGGACAATAAAATATTAAACCCAGCATTTACGTGACAATAGCTGTGAATGCAATAGTTCGTATTACGTTATTGGATGATTCAATAAAATTTTATTTAATTCCATTAGGATGGTAATTTTTATGTTTCTAATCAAAATTAACGAGGAAATCTGGTGTTGTTTTCATGTCTCAACATAATATGGGAAAAACATTTGCATAATTAAATAGCGTTATTTCGTTACGCCTACCAAACTAGTAGGCCAAATATCCCTCCGTCACGGGAGGAGGCTCGTCCCCGCAGTGGAACATTGATGGGCTGTTATAAGTACTAATAAAATTTAATTAAACCCCATGAAATATTGAATACATAACTAATAAAATGTATTTAAATTTCGTTTATTTATAAATAAATTGGACCCCTATAACAGCAAAACTTGGGCTAGTAATTGAAACTTCTACCCTACACCACACTGTTGAAACTTTTCATCAATAAAACTCTCAAGCGGTTCTAAACTAAACCCTTCACAATAAGACGATGTTTCTGTTTATCAAACTTTGTCTAGTAAATTAAATTTAGTGATTATTAATAGTCTTTAATTATTAATAGTCTTATTAATAGTTAAAAGTCCGTCTGGTGACGGAGTAAGAATACAATATGTCACCACCCCATCTCATCCCATGGCTGTCGTAAAAACCGACTAAGGGACTATTCGTGAATATTATCTTTACGTAATAAAAAGAAGGAAAACTTGAAATTAAACCCTATACGAATCCGTCTGGCCAGCGTGGTATTAGTAGGCCAAGTACCCCTTAGTCACGGGAGGAGGCCCGTCCCTGCAGTGGGACATTAATGGGCTGTTATGATGATTATTAATATGAACTGTTAATTAATGTAACCTTTCGACAATATCAGCAATTTTTCGAAAAAATATTTTTGACATCGTTTACTGAATATTATTTTTGGCGTTTGATTTGTAAGGGATTGATACCAAATGTCAACAATCATAAATAATATATTATTATGTTTAACGATTAAATAATAAACATTTACAAACAAAAAAGTTTGCCTTACAATCAGCAGGTCAATTCTCGAAACATACTATTTAATTTAACTTAATTTTTAATTTGTTTTAATTTAATTTTTAATTCATTAATAAATCCAAAATGGTATTCTTGTCCGGTAAAGAAAAAGTTAAAATTAAGTTAAATGGCAAAAAAGAGTTAAATAACAGACTTGCCAGTTTACGGTTTACAATATAGAAGATTGAAAATTTTAATAGATTTTCTAACACTCCATACACAGAAATAAAACATTAATATATAAATCAACTACAGGAAATTATCTTCGGTAAATTAAAATAAGTATTATAAGTTCCGTAAACTACTATTCTAAGAAAAAGAAAATGAAAATCAGGGTCTTTGAATGTAATAATGCGATATCCCTAACTTGTATTTCCCGCTCGTTTCGCTTACCTCGCGCACGCGCACTGCCGCTCCTAAAATAAACGCAAAGGTTTTGACGTTTCTTAATGACAAGAATACTCATTTTAGCGCGAAAATTACAACTGTCACTTTAAAAGTTACAGAATGCCGTTTTAAGCTTAGTTACAGTACGATTACAAGATTTTGAAAAGATTTTAAATTACAAATACAAGAATACAATTGTGTCACAATTTGACAACTAAAAGTTAAATTAACTTTATTTTTAACGTTTTTAAGGAACGAGAATTGACATGCAGGTTAAATAATTTTTGTGATTATGTAGTTGAACCTGGTTAAGCTTTTGGATTTATTAAAATTGTTGACCCATGTCGTGGCGGCTGGGTAAGGATCATTGTTCACACGGCCCCGTAACCTACATGAGACCCGAAATACCAGTAGGTTTTAGTCCTCCCTTGGGCTCCTTAATACCTCCCTCCCTTGGGCTTTAAACCATACGTGACCCTAAATGCACTGACGATAGAAAGCACTATCTTCTGTGATAGCAATATATATTTATGTTCTTTATAGATCACGAACAAACGATTTAATTAAACGAATTAAAAACTAGCTTTTGCCCGCGGCTTCGCCCGCGTTAAATTCGAGGCAGCACTGTTCCCCTTTTTCATGGATACTAAAAAAAAAAGTAGCCTGTGTTAGGTAAGTTGTATCCCTTCAACTATCTCCACTTAAAGAATCGTCGCTCCGTTTTGCCGTGAAAGAAAGACAAACAGACACACTTTTCCATGTATAACTAGTATGGATGTTTATATCGATTCATAGCATTATAAGTCAATAACCAATCAGGGAACAGCGCCTTCCCCGAATAAATAGCAAATAATTACTTTAGATCAACATGCTCCTTAAATAAGAATTATCCAAATCTCAGATTGTATCAGCAATAAATTATTTGCCTTGTACAATTGTTTCTCGGGGACAAGGAACCGACTACTTGAAATATTATAGATCTTAAATTCACTTTAGTTCAAACAAGATGCTTTCAAACGGAGACGACCTTCTATATAATCTATATATATAAAACTCAAAGGTGACTGACATAGTGATCTATCAACGCACAGCCCAAGCCACTGGTGGGATCTGGCTGAAATTTGGCATGCAGGTAGATGTTATGACGTAGGCATCCGCTAAGAAAAGATTATGATGAATTCTACCCCCAAGGGGATAAAATAGGTAATGAAAGTTTGTATGAAACTTTGTCAGTTTCAATACGATAGGGCTGAGACTTTGCATGCATATAGTTATTATAACGTTGGTACTCACTTATAAAGGACTTTGATAAATTCTACCCCCAAGGGGATAAAATAGGGGATGAAAGTTAGCACGAAACTTTGTCAGTTTCAATCCGATCGGGCTGAGACTTTGCATGCATATAGATATTATGACGTTGGCACCACCTTATAAAGGACTTTGATAATTATACCCCCAAGGGGATAAAATAGATGATGAACGTTTGTATGAAACTTTGTCAGTTTCAATACGATTGGAATGAGACTTTGCATGCATATAGTTACTATGACGTTGGTACTCTCTTAGAAAGGACTTTGATAAATCTATATATATAAAACTCAAAGGTGACTGACATAGTGATCTATCAACGCACAGCCCAAGCCACTGGTGGGATCTGGCTGAAATTTGGCATGAAGGTAGATGTTATGACGTAGGCATCCGCTAAGAAAAGATTATGATGAATTCTACCCCCAAGGGGATAAAATAGGTAATGAAAGTTTGTATGAAACTTTGTCAGTTTCAATACGATAGGGCTGAGACTTTGCATGCATATAGTTATTATGACGTTGGTACTCCCTTATAAATGACTTTGATAAATTCTACCCCCAAGGGGATAAAATAGGGGATGAAAGTTAGCACGAAACTTTGTCAGTTTCAATCCGATCAGGCTGAGACTTTGCATGCATATAGATATTATGACGTTGGCACCACCTTATAAAGGACTTTGATAAATTATACCCCCAAGGGGATAAAATAGATGATGAACGTTTGTATGAAACTTTGTCAGTTTCAATACGATTGGAATGAGACTTTGCATGCATATAGTTACTATGACGTTGGTACTCTCTTAGAAAGGACTTTGATAAATTCTACCCCCAAGGGGATAAAATAGGTAATGAAAGTTTGTATGAAACTTTGTCAGTTTCAATACGATCGGGCTGAGACTTTGCATGCATATAGTAAAACTCAAAGGTGACTGACATAGTGATCTATCAACGCACAGCCCAAGCCACTGGTGGGATCTGGCTGAAATTTGGCATGCAGGTAGATGTTATGACGTAGGCATCCGCTAAGAAAAGATTATGATGAATTCTACCCCCAAGGGGATAAAATAGGTAATGAAAGTTTGTATGAAACTTTGTCAGTTTCAATACGATAGGGCTGAGACTTTGCATGCATATAGTTATTATGACGTTGGTACTCCCTTATAAAGGACTTTGATAAATTCTACCCCCAAGGGGATAAAATAGGGGATGAAAGTTAGCACGAAACTTTGTCAGTTTCAATCTGATCGGGCTGAGACTTTGCATGCATATAGATATTATGACGTTGGCACCTCCTTATAAAGGACTTTGATAAATTCTACCCCCAAGGGGATAAAATAGATGATGAACGTTTGTATGAAACTTTGTCAGTTTCAATACGATCGGGCTGAGACTTTGCATGCATATAGTTACTTTTGACGTTGGTACCCCCTTAGAAAGGATTTTGATAAATACTACCCCCAAGGGGATAAAATAGGGGATTACAGTTAGTATGATACTTAGCTTCTCTCATGGACTGCATGTTTTATGTTGCTTGCTCACGAGTAATTTCTCTCAATAGCTTAATAGTTATAGCGCCTAATGACAGATTAATTATTAAGAATATGTGTACAAAGAAGTTTTGTAGGCCCCTTATTTTTACACACGCTAAACAAAAAATAAGCCTAATTATAATCATAATACTTCTGAACGCGAGCGAAGCCGCGGGCAACAGCTAGTTATCTATATATATAAAACTCAAAGGTGACTGACATAATATATAATATAATATAATATAACCTTTATTTCAGGCTGCATAGGCCCATAGAAAAATACCTTATAGACTAACATAAATAAAATAATTATATTACTTCCGATTACACCTTTCCTTCGGGTGGAATTAGTCCGCGGAAGCGACGGAACACCACGTTCTGAGGCCAGAAGTCAGAGTCCAAGACATGCTGAAGGTACAAGTTCGGTATACGCAACACGAACGCCTTGAAGTTCACGTTGCGGCGAGACTCCAATAGCTGTACCCTCGGCCTGTACTTCAACTTCCGGTGGACGTACTCGACGATGTCATTTACCTCCGTGGTGTAATGGAGGCGAGATATGTACACCGGAGTGTTCGGCTGGGCGGCACGCAGATTGACATAGTGATCTATCAACGCACAGCCCAAACCGCTGGAGAGATCTGGCTGAAATTTGGCATGCAGGTAGATGTTATGACGTAGGTATCCGCTAAGAAAGGATTTTGATGAATTCTACCCCCAAGGGGATAAAATAGGTGATGAAAGTTTGTATGAAACTTTGTCAGTTTCAAACCGATCGGGCTGAGACTTTGCATGCATGTAGCTACTAAGACGTTGGCAACCCCTTCAAAAAGGAATTTTATAAAAGTATGACAAGCAGGGCACATAGCGCGGAGAACCGACAGCTGTTTGGGCAGAAAGATTCTGGAATGGCGACCGGCGACAGCGCTGTTGTGGACGGCTGGAAGCCGATGGATGAGGGAGGCACAGGACCCCATAAGGTGCAATACTTGGAGAAGTCCTATGTCCAGCAGTTGACGTCGATTGGGTGATAAATGATGATGATGATAACTTTGTATGGATTAAACAAGTTATTTTATCATTTTATTTATTTTCATTAAGAATATTGTGTACAAAGAAGTTTTGTAGGCCCCTTATTTTTACACACGCTAAACAAAAAATAAGCCTAATTAATCATAATACTTCTGAACGCGAGCGAAGCCGCGGGCAACAGCTAGTTCAATATAAAACGAAGATATTTTATTATCTTCAATGTAAATCGCTCTGAGAAAATAAACTGGATAAGTATGTTCGTAGGTATACCTACTATTGAGTATTTTTAGTAGTTCTATGTGTCATCATCATCATCATCTATTAGCCAAAAGACATTCACTGCTGGACATAGGCCTCCTCCAAATATTGCCACCTTGTGCGGTCCTGTGCTTCGGCTTCCCGCCGTCCTTTGTTCTATGTACCTAGTCTAGCCATAAATATTGTTACGAAGAAAAAACATTTTTTTTTATTGCAAATAATATTTATTACTTTTACAGTGTGTTAGTTTAATACATAAATATAAAACAATTCAAAATATAAAAAGCTTATTCGAAGTGGTCTCCATTGGCTGCAACACAGTCCTTTAAACGTTGAGGCCAGTTATCAATAGAAGCACGCACTCTTTCCATGGGAAAATTCTTCACTGCCAATCGTATGGATTGTTTTAGGGACTCCAAATTATCATGGCGTTTAGAGCAAGCCATACTCTCTAAAACTGACCATAAATCATAATCCAGCGGATTAAGATCGGGACTAGACGCCGGCCAGTCTTCAGCTCTGATGAAGTCCGAAACGTTCATTTCCAACCAAGACTGCGTGGACCGAGCTTTATGACCCGGCGCTGAGTCTTGTTGGAAGGACCATACTTGGTTATTGAACATGGTGTTGTTAAGGGGTTTAACTACCTTCTCAAGAATGGTATCTTGATGCACTTGTGCCGATGTTTTGATACCTTTTTCACAAAAATATGGCTCAGTCACTCCTTCATAGCTAACACCCCACCAAACCATCACTGAAGTCGGATAATGCCCACGTTGCACTCTGTCGACTAATTGGGAAGCTTCCTTAGAGCTTTGAGCATAAATACGGTCATTTTGTTTGTTAAAATGTTGCTCAACTGTAAAGATTTTCTCATCCGTAAACAAAATTTTTCTGTGACCTCCCTTTGCGTACCGCTTCAGTAGTTGCTTCGATTTTACCACCCTATTCTTTTTTAAATTATCAGTTAAAAAATGACCAGTGCGTCTCTTATAGGCTGCAAGTCCTAAGTCATCTTTTAAAATGCGTGACATGGTTCTGGGTGCTATCTTCATCTCCCGAGATAAAATCTTTTGCTTTCGGACAGGATTTCTTCGAATTCTTTCCCTTACTGCTTTGACCACCATTTTCGTACGAACACTACGTGGACGGCCAGATCTTTTTCTGTCACAAACAGAGAAGGTCTCATTGTACCTATTAATAGCCCGGTACACAAACATTTGACTAATACCAAGCGTATGGAGAGTTTTAAAAATTACATTCGGCTCCATACCAACTTTGTGTAATGCAATCACAGCGATTCGGTTTTCTTTATCACCCCACTCCATTTTAATATAGCAAAATATTGTACAATGTATTGGCGCCAAAATTAGAAAATACAATGAACAATCGTATAAAAATGACAGATTCCAAATTCAAATGTAATATCTTTCTTATTTTTAATTGTAACAGTATTTATGGCCAGACTATGTATGTTAAATGCATTGCTAGCTCTACAGAGATCCCGACGGTATTTTGAGCGCTAATTCTAGCATTTATGACAACAGTGCACAGCTGCCGCTCATTGCAGATTGGAAGCTCTAAACGCCCCGTATAATGATAAGGCAATATTACGTCGTTAAGCCATTGATATCACTTCTTGATTGCACTCCAAAGGGCAATCTGTACCTACAAGATGGCAAGACTTTCTCATCAAATTACCGGCTTAAAAAAATACTTACTTACTTAAAATTGTACTTTTACTTTTGAAAATTAAAGTGTAATTAAAACAAAGAACAGGGTCCGATTGCGTTTCTCAATTGGCTTTAATTAAGAACAACAAAATGAACTTAAATGTAAACTTAAATTTTTAGTACACATGGGTATTACCTTTCCTTTAAATAAGAACACACACTAAAATAGGGCCATCCTAAACTGAATTAGTGATAGTAGTTTTCTTATTCCGATTGCGTTTCGTCTTATTTGACATTTGACTGACCTTATTTAAGTAGAAGCGGTTTAAAAACTGCCTTAATTAAAGTCGCTCGAAATTCTGTGCGACCTTATTTAATTTATTAAAAAAATATAGGTATTTCTTGGATTTTAAGTAACAAAAATGTTTCCTATCACTGTTATAACTGTGCAAAGAAAATTAAATGAAGAACATCAACGTAAGAGTGTTTAAATGTGTTAAAATTACCTAACTAAATGCCTTCGTTCCTTATAAAAAAGTTCGTCTTTTCTTATTAGTTTACAGACAAAAAGAAGGCCTACATATCAGAGATAATTCATCCTTCTCTTTTTATCTGTTTCCATGTTATAAAAACAAATTAAAAGATATCACAAGTAAAAACGCAAAATAAGTACGAACGAAAGTAAGACTAACTTTGACGTAATATAGGCGGCGATGTGGTCGCTAAGCGACAAGGCTTTAGAAATAAATTTTTAAAAAAACTTTGACGTACAGAATGATGTCAGAACATAATATAACAACACTCATAAATAAGGTTGTTTTCATAGACAAAAGGAATTGGTAGTTTTTTAGGTCACGTTCTTATTTTGTGACATCCGCAATAGCTTTCATATAAAGACGTGGTCTTATTTTATAAATTTTAGTGCATCCTTATTTAAGAGCGAAAAGAAAGGCAATCGGACCCATTAAGTTATACATATATTATAATAATTAGTATGCATAATCTCTGTAGTCATCCATTCTTGATACAATAAGTCTTTCTTTAAATATATTCTTCATCAAATGCCTTTGACAAAATTTCATTGGAACTTCAACAAACGCTGCAAAGGTAAGATAATAATAAATAATATTTTTTTAATATTTAGTCATAAATAAACGTTTAAGTTTGGTAAATTAGATCTATTTTAACAATTAACACTCCTTGTATTCTTTAAGCAGGTGCCAGTTCCGTAGTTTTTCACAGTACTTGCAATAAATACAATGATCAGAATCTTGAGTTAAACAGGGGTTTTCTTACAAGGAGTTAGCGAACATCTTCATGTTCCCAGACGTCCTCTACCTTAGCTTCTAGATGGCTTTTTTTAACACTCCCATGCATTATTTTTAAATGTTTTTGCAAAACAAAACAATAATACCTATTCTCTTAATCCTCTCATATAACTTACTACGAGAAACCCATATTAAAAAAACAAATTGATATTACCTCGATCTTCATCTCCTCTGCAGTTGATCATGTCCAAATAGCAGCCATTATTAAAAGTCCTATACATGTATGACCTCAGTTGTGATGCAGCACATACTGGCCGGTAATGTGACGGACAAAATACTGGACATGACGCTCCATACGACCTACGGGCCTTCTTTTGTATTTCATGTTTTATACAAAATGTTACATTTGTTTCGATGAATCCTGAAATAAATATAATGATGATAACCTTTTTATTGCCTTGTAGGACTTAACTAGTTAGTAACAAAATAAATATGGATGTTAATGTTATGTTGTTTTTGTTAATACTCGTTCTCTGTGTCACCTATGAAGAATCTATCTCAGAAAAGGTTACATATACCTACAATAAATATACTTTCTCACAACTTAAAAAAAAGGATTCGGAAAACTTTAAATCTGTGTTAATCTGTCTGATTCTCTTCATTTGAGCTTCATACGAGAGAAACTTATTGTTAATGTCATACTAGGACAAATATAAAGACAAATAAAACAAAGAGGAAAAGAATACATATTATGTGTTTGATAATATAAGACATGCACGAGACAAGGCAAGGGCTGATTTGCGTCATCTAAATCCGGACAAAGGATTCTTCTAAATGTTTCAGTTTGTACGAACAGATAGGACGACTTATCAGTAACTGTCAAGTTCCTTTGCAATGCAACTGCCCTTCGTAACGCCGACTAGTTGACATGGTAGAATAAATTTTCGACACCAACAATTTATACTACGCTAACTCGAATTTTAGGAAAATACGTTTTTTACGATAAAGTGCATAAAATGAGCTATTTTATTTGTAATAAAAAAATCATTAAGTAATATACAAAAATAACGAAGTTACAAATTTTATACAACGCTAAGTAAAGGTAATTTTTAGAATCGCTTGATTTAGTTTACGCTAACTTCACTTGTCGCATTATAAGATGGAAGTGCGCGGTTTGAAACACTTTATTAGTATGATGCTAATTAATAGAGCTATTGTTACAAGTTAGTCTAAATATTAATAGTGTTAGTGTATATTTACAAAAATGACACAAAAACGAGCTAAATATTTAGTGAAATTTACCAAAAAGGTAAAATATTCATTGAGGAGTGTTGATAAAAAGGTAGAGATTCCGCTTTATACTGCTATAAGGGGTAAGTTTAATGTGCTATTAAATATTATATTGTAGGTTAAAGTATATAAAATATGGTTTAAAGAATTTACTACATTATTTTGTAAGTTTTAGCCGCTTTGCTTAAAGTTCGTGTAACACTACGCTAAATGTTACTTAGTGTAATGTAGCCCGATCAGATTTCGTTCTTCGATTGGCCATGCACTAGTTAGCGACTGTATGTTTTACATTAAATCTCGTATAAAACTATGTTAAATACTTTATAGACAGCATATTTGACATTTTTAAATGTAGGCTTAAGTTTAAATGAATGCATAATGTATTTTAGAGTAAGCAATGTAAAGCAATAAAAATTACACTTGTTTAGTACTGTGACCGCCCGTAATACACTACGCTGACTACTAGTTAGACGTGTGTAGTGCGTAAAATAATATAATAATAATTATGGGTATATACGGCTAACTTGTACTAAATTAAAAAATATACACAATTAAGGAAAAATATAAATATGAAATAACTATAAATAAATCAAATATTAATCATGCAAAATTTCAAATCAATATCCTTGTTAATATAAAAGTTATCACGTTTTTCCCTTTAAACGCGTCTACTGTAAAGTTCACTTTTATGAGTTAGCTTAGTATAAATTGTTGGTGTCGAAATACTGTTTAAAATGTCGCGCCTAGATGGCGCTGTTAGAGTTGAGTTTTAAGTTGCGCGTGCTATTGGCGCCGTATAAAGCAATGATCAAATTTGTTGATCAAGACAGATACTCGAGTGGAGACGCAAGTTCAAGACCTGCCTCAAGTAACAATATTTTCCATTCAAATAATAGAACGGAAACAATTAAGGTAAAAGCTCCTATTACGGCGGTAGTCAAAATCGCTTCCCATTACGGAGGTATTTCTATTTTCGTGTTTTATTCCGGTTTTATTTAGTTTACGTACAACAAAACGGAATCATTTTATTCTACATCTATTACTTCATGATTTACCAAACGTTTGCAAGTAAAGAACATAGATAACTAATCAAAATCAATCAATCTGTGTAACGGCACCCACGTGAAAGGGATTTCCATACAAACGCTGAACAACAAAATTAGGTAGGTACACTAATATTTAGAAACTAAGTTTTTCGTATTATTAAGCCGTTTAAGATGGTTTATTTCTTATTCGTAGCATTTTCTTACTATTATACTCACTATTTCAATAGCTTGTTTTATATTTGTAACTCGTTTTATATCCAAAAAATAAAAAATAAAATAGCGCCGTAATACGACACAAATTTTATAGATTCGTCCTAATACGGTGGTATAAATCCGTAATAGAAAAAATACTGGTCATGTTTAATTGCTTGTAACTTTCAATTTATTAAGTTATTGTACTTGTTTCAAGGTTTTTTTAAATAATTATTAATCTCATAAACTAAAAACCATATTCTGCGGTATGTGTTTGTAGTTAGAAATCGAATTAAATGCGATAATTGTTGAGTACAAAATATGGATTTCTTAGAAAGGGTAAAAATAGGAAGGTATATTTTAAATTATCATAAATCATTTATTTTGTATAACTGCTGACTACTGTTTACACATATGAGCCAAAAAACTGTTATAGTTTCATTAAACATTTACATTCTTCCATTTATCGAAGTTTTGATAGGTCCGAATTAGGATTATTAAAAACAGGAGTAGTTTTCCTATTGCGGTGGTAGTTATTTCTAAGTAAGTCTGTGTTAGGATCTATGATTTCCTATTACGGCCCTATTCATAGAACATAAAATTACAAGTTTTAGGGTACCGTGATTATTGATTCTTAGAATAGAATTGTTATGTGATACGTAAGTTTTTTTGTTTTGTATAAAACCAAAAGCGATAAAAACTTTTAAATATACATATTTTTATGTAAAGTTATGCAATCTATGTAATTTTATATTTCTGTTTTTATTTTACTAAGCATAAAAAGAAAAGTTAACCTTATTTTAATAACACAAAACTCTTTTTAGAACGTTTATTTCTATCTATACTTATTACTTATATATCTATACGTAAGTACTAATATTATAATGAGGTAAAGTTTGTGTGTTTGTGACGTTGTAGGGGGTAATCTCTGGATATAGTGAACCGATTTTAAAAGTTCTTTCTGTGTTAAATAGTCTATTTATCGGGGAGTGTCATAAGCTATATAGTATTACCCTATGACTAATAAGAGTGGAGCAGTAATGATATATGCTTAAAATAGTGACGCGTTTTTTTCGTCGCACAACGAAGTGGGCACGGGTCAGCTAGTTTTAGTAGATTATACAAATCAATGGTCAATGAATAACAAAAATACAACTTACTTTACTAATACATTTAAATAATTTGATAAATATTATTTGTCCGGAACTTGAATGAATATAATTCCTGACCCTCCGTGTTAAGAATCTAAATACCGCAGTAATAGGCTCTGACGAAATAAATACCTCCGAATTAGGGAAAATCGACCCGACTATTTAAATCTTTTTTTAAAAATAACTAATAAAATTAAAAGAAACAAACTCGACGGTAATACAAAATATAAATTCCACTTTTAGCGATGACATTTTTTGGCACAGTTAAAAATATTTACAAATGCTTATTTTTGTTTCTTACTTTGAAATGTTGCGAAATACCTCCGTAATAGGGGCTTTTACCTTATGTGCCCTATCATTGAAAATAAAGTGAATGAAAATATTAATTATAGGTACCAAACCTAGTTATAGATAGATATTAGTTTTCCCAGCCACTGAAACTTATGAAACTTTGCAATTGAGAATTATGCAAAATACTTTCTACGACAAAACATTAGCTTGGCATCTTCATCTACGTTTATTTGAATAATTGGCTTAACTAAGTTGCTACGTCATTTAGTTTTATTTATCTAGCCAGTTTTGCTTTACTTAAGGTCTCAGCTTGTTGAAAATAACTTAGTGTTTTAAGCCCATGTGGACAGATTTGAGAGCAGACTCTTTAACATAAAGTAAATGGTATTAAAGGTACCTATTTTCTTTCTGTGTTTCTTTCTCTTTCTAGCTTTACATTTTGATTGACAATAAATTACAATATTAATGACGACCTCGGTGGCGCGACGGTAGCGCAACCGGCTGCCGTGCAAGAGGTTGTGGGTTCGATCCCTACGCAGGACAATAATTTGTGAGATCTACAAATTATTGTCCTGGTCTGGGTGTTTTTTGTGTCCGTTAATTGATGTTTGTAAAAGGTCCCCGCAACACAGGGCATGGATCCCTAGTGCGGGAGTTGTCTTTTTTAAAAAGAAAAAAAAAAAAAAATTATATTACTTAATGACATCAGTAGGTATTTAAAAGCCGCTATAAATTTTTTTTTTCAAATTGATAAATTTTGGTTAAGTTTTCAAATACATTGGCCGGCTGATAAGTTATCTACCTAACATAGAACGAAAAGACATAGGAAGCTAATATTTTTTCAGTGTTTAATATAGGTCTTTGCAACTGTAAAACACTTATTACATTTGTTAATAACAGACATTACACCGTAACAATTGGATTGTTCGTCAAAAATGGCCATCCACAGCGCCCTTCATTTCCTCATAGGTCAAAAATCTCTTCCCTTTAGGTTTTGCTTCAAATTTCTTAATAAGACATAGTCACAGGGGCCCAAATCTGGACTATTAGGTGGATGGTTTAGCTTTGTGAAGACGTTTTTGCTTAAAGGCGCGGGCCCACCGCGGTGCACGGAGAGACTACGCACGTGTTTTAAGCTTCGCTTTGAAAGAAAATGTATCTGGTTGTGTCCACTGCAACCCACGGAGAGGCTACGCATGAATTGACGTCATTGATACATGCGTGTCTTGCTCGAATACGCGGTTACATAGCTCAACGCTGTCCACGTAGGTCTACGTTTCCACTGGAGTACACGAATATGACCGTCGACTATGTACAGCTCACTTATCGCAGCGCAGTTTCGTCCGTGGATTGCAGTGCCACGTGCGTAGCCTCTCCGTGCGCCGTGCCACGTTATACATAGTCGTGGGTCATATTCGTGCACTCCAGTGGAAACGTAGACCCAGGTTGTCAAACAAATTAATACACCCAGCTAAAATGCGCCGCGTGCCCGTGTACAGCATGCGCCGCGGTGGGCCCGCGCCTTAAAACCGACCTCGCATAGAAAGCTCTGTTGACCGCAGCATATTGGTGCAAAATTAAAACTTCTTACCCAAGTTTGCCCCTTCGTTATTCTTTTATTTCTTCTTGCAGTTGGTCTAGTAAACTGGCTTAATAAGCGGAATTTATCGTTGTATTTTTTGGTAGGTAATTTATAAAAATAATCCCTTCCACATCCCAAAAAATTGGTGCAATAAGGTGGTGCTGACGTCAAAACTTTAAACTTGCGCGGTGGCTTCTCCCCTTTATATTTCCATTGCACTGACTCCTGTTTGGTTTCCGGGTCCCATTGGCAAATTCAGGTTACATTGCTGGTTAATAGTCAGGAGATAGTTTTTCTTTTTTGTCTTATACCGGGTCCAAAAATGCCTCACAACATTCGACTCGTCGCTGTATGACAAAGGACGTCAGAATTCTGGGTCACATTGGGCGCTCACCTTTGACATCCCTAAATAATGGTAAAACGACCTCTAAAATTTAAAATAATTACGTCAACACAATCCTTACTTATTTTATCATCTCTAGTGATCGCCAACGGCTTAAGACACCGATCTTCGAGTATTATTTTTTTCATTAAATCAAATGTGTCGTCTGCGACTCCAGAAACCGGCCGTCCGCTACGGAGGTTGCCTTCGATGCTCATACAACCACGTTTAAATTGTATAGACCAAAACTTTCTTATAAAATAGGAAGGGCATGAATTATCAAACACATTAAACCTCCGCTGTTTGATTTGAAACAGCGTATTACCCTCTTTAGTTAGACATTTAAACACAACACGGTGCTCAAGTTTTTAGATTTCTATATTTTCATCCGAAATGTTTACTGTGTTGGTGTACTATTCGTAACAAAAACAATTAATACAAATGAATGCTATTGATTTTAAATAATGAATACATAAGTAATAAAATGACGTAGTGACCAATATCATTTTTGTAACTTTATTTATCAAAGTAGATAACTTATCAGTCACCCCTCGTATTTGTTATGTTGAGTACAATTTCAAATGACGTATTGTCATTATTATTTCCTAAACACTAATAATAGATCATAATTACTTAAAAAATAACAGGTAGGTAAATGTTTGTTTCATCATTATACGAGATAATGTGTTCGTTAAAATACTTTTTCATATTCACGATTTTCAACCACAACTTTCTGTAAGAGTCAAGCACATTTTGATAAACTCATCACGTTCAATTAAATATAAATATCAGACATTAGATCTAACTTAGCTTGCTTGCGTCCTTTACGATGCAAAATGTTTAACAGTCCACTAGACTGCGTCAGGTAATTAGACCTATTTACCTTTTACTCAAAGCCTTAACTGAGCAAAAGAACAGCTTAAAGCAGCTCCAAAGAACTTGAATTTTTTTGTTATAGAGGGAAATTCTGTTCGCGAAATGGACGTGAAATAGAATTTTTTTTTGAACGGATAAAAATAAAATGAAATGTTTATTTCCAAAAACAGATCATTATCCGATCATTATCACAGTCCATTTCACTGGTATTTACAAACTAAATTACAATTTATTTTATATACTTACTATGAGATAGAGTAGTTCGACAGTGTCTGTGCTAGTATTAACTGTGTTACAGACACTGAAAAAAAGGCATATAAGTATAAGTTTCACATAATGGTAACCGTCAATTTAAATCCTATACCTAAACTCTTATAGCGTAGTGGATATATCTAACTGCTCTACGTTTTACTCAATAATAATTTACGAAAAGAACAAGGCTTATTCTTATGTAAGAAACTCTAAAAACATTGCTTACTCAGCTAATTTGTATATCTTTATGAACATATCGGTGCTCTACTAAAGCAACGTTACCATACAAAATTTACTACTTTGAATGTATACGTTAGTATTTTATGTTCTTTTCCGCAATTTGTATAAACATATAAATATATTTCCTTACCCCCGCCTTATTTCCATATGGATGGGAGAACATAAAATGCATTTGACGGTATCGTAACACTGCCTCATAAAATCCTGACTTCAAACGTCACTTTTACTGTCGATTCTGAGTGATATTACATGATTAAAATAAGAGGAAAGCCAATTAGTAATGGAAAGAGTAAGTACTTTACTTAAGTTTTTATAGTCTTAATAATTTAAATGGTTAACCTACATTATGTACTTGTTATGTAGTAAAAGAAAATAATATAAGAAAAAGAAAAAAAATAATATCAGTTAATTCCTAGCAATAATAAAATGGGAAAAAAAAATTATGTTGTGTGAATGTGTGAGGAATAATTAATAGAGTTTATTAAGCAACGTCAAAGTTCTCAAACCGTTTCAGAATAAACGAGCAGCTGACGCTGAATGAAATAAAATGTAGATTCCGATTATGTATTTAACTAGGTCGTCGGTTAAAGTATTTTGCATTTCTACAGTTAATATACTTGTTATTTTAATTTTTCTGGCTTAGCTATATAATTTTTAAAATACATTATAAATATAAAAAAAATACTCAGAATTACTTAACACAAAATAAAATAAAATTATGATAGCTTATTATACTAATTTAAAACAGTAGATTAATAATAAATTATGATAAACCTTCAATCAATAACTAAATAAAGCCACCGGCCACAACCACAAAACACCGCCACTGGCATGTTTCCTGTAGTTTTTCGTACATTTTATACAGAGTCGCACACGTTTGACGCTGGTAGCCGCCACACGCTACAATCGTCGCTGCTTGCTTATTGTGGCCCGCACCGGCCACTAAACGTCCAAAAGTATAAATAAAAGTGGCTGTCGCGCGCGCTTTAGCTACATTTTGTTAGGTACGTAAGAGACAAGTGAAACGAACGACTGCTATTAGTACACTGCCTTTAATAAGTATAAGTAAGAGGGTGGGCGCAGCCACACTCACACACACATAGATGACACATATACAACATCCCTCCCCCAATATTTGTACATATTTAACAATACATAATTATAAAAAACAATTAAAAATAGGGTGTATAATCAACCCTGGGAATGTCCCGCAACAACCTGCTGGAACATCTCGAAGTTGAGGGGGTTGGTGAGGTTGTCTCATTACTCCCATCCACCTCACCACTTCGAGGTTGTTGAAGATGTGACGCACTCAACAGGTCCTCTGATGAACTATCAATATCAACGTTATGTGTCTCACTTTTACACCTGACAATCTGATTTTTATGTTTTTTAACGTCCATAGATAAAGAAAAATCTTTTATTAAATATAATACTTTACCGAGTCTTTTAATAATTACGCCTTTGCACCATTGAAATTTGGAATTATTTAAATACTTTTTATACAAAATTTCGTCTCCTGGTTCATACACTTCATTATTTCTGCCACCGTAATATTTAGTTTGTGAACACTGTTTTTGTTTAACATCGTTAATAAGTTATGTACGCGGGGACGGCGACGCCGGCGTCTGCTTTGGGTGAAATAAATCTAAACGTGTTCTAAGTTTCCGCCCAAATACTAACTCAGCCGGCGTAAGACCCGTGACAGAATGAATTGAGTTTCTGTAGTCAAAAAGATATTTTAAAATTTTTAATTTGTATTCACTTCTATTGCGAGAGCATAGAATACTTGATTTTATACCTTTCTTTACAATTTTTACAAAGCTCTCTGCTTGTCCGTTGCTAGCCGGATTGTAAGCCGGCGACGTAAGATGATTAATACCATTTAGCGAACAAAAATGTTTAAACTCACACGACGTAAACGCGGCACCGTTATCACTTACTATGGTGTGCGGTAGCCCGTACCTTGACATAAAATCACACAATTTTTCTATAACGGTTGCAGAGGTGGTGGAAGTGCTCACATCATACACTTCTAACCATTTAGTGTACGCATCTACTACTATCAAAAATATTTGATTACTTATTGGCCCAAGAAAGTCTATATGCAACCTATGGAATGGTGCCGTAGGAAATTTCCAAGGAGCTAACGGCGCCCGAGACGGCGAAGGACGCAATTGGCTACATATCTGACATGAATGAATCATCCTTTCTAATGCCGCATCTATACCCGGGAACCAGAACCGTGATCTTGCCTCTGCCTTAGTCTTAACTATGCCTAAGTGGGAACTATGTAATTCGAACAAAACCTTTGAGCGTAAAGATTCCGGTAACACAACTTTATGTCCTCTCATTAAACAATTACTTTCGTATGCTAATTCCGTTCTACATAGATAATAGGGTTTTAACTGTAAATCTACGATTTTTTTAGGCCAGCCGTTCTGAACGTAACTTATGACGATTTTCATTAGGCTATCATCCCTTGTTGCATTACGTAACTCATTCAAAGTTACCGGCATAGTGCCGTCAACAACAAAGTTAACATACGAAGCGCGATCAATGGGAGCGGCGGCGGCGGCGGCGTACGCGCTCTCAAGGTCGGCCTGCCCCTCCACGCGAGCCCGCGGTGACTCACTATCAACACTCGCACGAGACAAATAATCCGCGCTGTTATCGGCGCTCCGTACATATTCAATCCTATAGTTATATGCACTTAAAAACATCGCATACCTCTGTAACCTATTGGCTGATACCTCCGGTATCCCCTTATACGGCCCAAAAATAGATATCAGTGGTTTGTGATCCGTGCGTAATATAAACGGATCTGAGCGTCCATATAAATATTGGTGAAACCGCCGTATACCAAATATAATGGCGGTGGCCTCCTTTTGAATTTGTGAGTAGTTTTTTTCAGCGGAGTTTAGCGTGCGAGATGCAAAAGCTATAGGACGCTCCAACCCGTCCTTTTCTACTTGTGATAAAACTGCTCCCAACCCATAAGGTGACGCATCAACAGTTAAAACAATTTTAGCGTTTGAATTAAAATGTGCTAAAACTTGTTCTGATGTTAACCTGTCTTTTATTTCGTTGAATGCTCTTTGTTCTGTTGTTGACCAATTCCATTTGACTCCCTTTTTTAATAATTCATACAAGGGATATAAAATACTGGATGCTCCAGGAACAAAATTCCTATAATAATTTACTAATCCTAGAAACGATTGTAAGGTATTCACATTAAATGGAACTGGTGCATCAACAATTGCTTTTACCTTTGTAGCATCCTTCTGTAATCCATCCTTGCTAATTACATAACCTAGATAATTAATCTTATTTTTAAAAAAATCGCACTTTTCTTTTTGCAAGGTCAACCCTGCATCCTGAAGCCTCTGAAGAACTATATTCAGTTTTTCAATGTGCAATTCTGGAGTACTAGCAGTCACTAATATGTCGTCAAGTAGACATAAAACTCCGTCTAACCCTGCAAGTACGTTTTCCATAGCCCGTTGAAATATAGATGGCGCGCTAGACAAACCAAAGACTAATCTTGTATACACAAACAACCCTCGATGTGTATTTATACACGTAAGATTTTGTGACTCATCATCTAATAAAAATTGGTTATAGGCCATAGATAAATCAATTTTAGAAAATTGTTGACCCCCGTGTAACCTTGAAAATAGCTCATGGACGGTGGGCAACGGGTATTGGTCTATAATCAACTGTTTATTAATAGATACCGAGTAGTCCGCGCATATTCTCACAGAACCGTTACGTTTTAGTACAGGTACAATGGGTGATGCGTAGTCTGAGTGTTGAACTGGTTTTAAAATACCTAAGCCTACTAAACGCGTTATCTCGTGATCTACCTTATCGCGAAGCGCAAATGCAATCGTACGCGCTTTAAAGAATAACGGTTTAGAATCATCTTTTAATTTTAATTTAACTCGATAATTTTTAAATGCTCCGAGTTTATCTGCAAATACCTCAGGAAATTGTGATTGTAATTTTTCCACCACGCTCTGCCCACCGTTAACAAAATTGCAAGGCGTGAATTTTAATTTAAATATAGAAATAAAATCTCTGCCTAATAAGGGTGGGCCGCCATTACGTATGACGTATACGTCGAGTGTGTGTGTGACATTTAAATACTTTATCGGTAAGCTTACATATCCTACACAATCCATTAAATTACCGGTATAAGTAAAAAAATTCTTTTTTGAATACTGTAACGGAATGTTACTGAAAGCAGATTTTAAAACGGATTCGGATATAACAGTAACTGCTGATCCACTATCAATTTGAAATTTAAATTCTTTGTCAAATATTAAAACCGTTTCTGTCATGGGTTCTCCGCGGACTGAGCTTATATTAAACAGATTTAACACCGACTTACCGTCGTCATCGTCCCCGCTCATATCACCCGTCACCACGTAATTCACTTTGCTGCACATTTTACGTAAATGACCTTTAACGTGACACTTATTGCATTTATAATTTGCAAACCGGCACTGGAACGACTTATGACTATTTCTCCCGCACACCGTACACTTATCATTATCAGCACTTATGGGTTTAGCACCTTTTGCTCCTTGACCGATCTTGAACACCGGAGCCTGCTGTACGCAAGAAGTGGCAGCGCCAGCGCGCGCGCACCGTACGCTTTCCGCAATCGTCACCGCTTTCGCC
This sequence comes from Schrankia costaestrigalis, assembly GCA_905475405.1. NCBI lineage: Eukaryota > Metazoa > Arthropoda > Insecta > Lepidoptera > Erebidae > Schrankia > Schrankia costaestrigalis. Next base: position 5,774,274 of record FR997843.1, on the reverse strand, counting down.
AAGGTCAGCTTCTCAAGGTCCTGTGCGAACAGCTTCTCGCGTTCATGACCAGCCGTCATTCCCATCACAAACCTATCTCGTAACGCCTCCTCGACGTTGCTAAACTTACAGTGTGCTGTAAGTCCTCGAAGTCTCGATGCCCATTCCGTGTACGTTTCGCCCGGCTGCTGTACAGCTGCGTAAAAATTGTACCGCTCACTGAACCCGCATCGCTTTGGAATAAAGTGATCGTCCAATAACTGAAGTAAACCGTCATAAGATACTTCTTGTACATCCTTCGGTAGGGCCAAGTCCGCAGCTAGCTTGTACGTGCTATCGCTGAGTGCACTAAGCAATATCGCTCGCCTTTTGCTACTTGCTGCATCATTTTTCGCTTCTATATCATTTGCAATAAACCACTGCGTAATTCGGCCTTTGTAAGACTTCCAATCTTGTATATTGTGGTCGAAAGTTGATAGAATTCCAATACCATTCATTTTTACTTTTTCACTACGTGGGTACCTCGTCGCCAATGTTAGGTACGTAAGAGACAAGTGAAACGAACGACTGCTATTAGTACACTGCCTTTAATAAGTATAAGTAAGAGGGTGGGCGCAGCCACACTCACACACACATAGATGACACATATACAACACATTTGTAGCCCGTTATTGCTTCTTGTGGCGGCGTTTGTGGCTCTGTGGCGTGTGGCTCGTGTGCGGCAAGCCTTAACAAAACAAATCTACAACAACTCTTAATAACTTACCAACGTTATGGCATTTCCCATAAGCAACCATTGCACAGTTACTTGGGAACAGCTGATACGTCGTCTTATCAGCGTCGAATCCACAAGACATATCACCATCTTCCTCAGGACATACTATGTTGCATGGATCTATTATTGCATTGTCCTTGTTATCTAAAGTAATTTCGCAGGATACTTCATTTATAACAGCTAAAATTATAAAAAGAAAAAAATTATAAGTGTGATGGATGAGGGAGACACAAGACCGCACAAAGTGGAAATATTTAGAGAAGGCATAATGTGCAGCAGTGGACTTTAGTTGGTTGATATGATAATGATTATTTTTTATAAGTGATATTGTTTTGGTAACGATAGACGAAGAGTACTAGGTATAAGCGCCTCATATTACATTCCGATAGTGTTTTATAGGTAAAAGGGGCAAGTTTCACTCCACATAATAATGAAAGAAACATAGTCTTCTATGACTTAGTAGAGAGAGATGGTGCTTCAAAAAGGTTAGTGCAGCACCTGGGAAAGTTCTATCATCGGTAAATTACCTTTAACTGAACAATGTGCATCCATTTTCTATTTCTTTAATTAGCGAAAAAATAAATAACCAAATTATGTATCCGTTTTAAAGTACTTAAAAGAACTATAAATTGCATTCACAATCCCTAAGATAGTTGCTAGAGACTTAATTTCAAATAAGTAAACACAAGACTAAGTGTTTAACATTATTTACTTCAGTTCTGTCGTGGTATAAGCGACATTGCGAAATGATCTCTCCCACACAAAAGCACAATAGAAAGGACTTCTGGATTCCTATTGTATTGCATTAAAATGGCTTGCTTTGTCATACTTAAGATGGTTTTAAATAGGGATAAAAGATTGTACTTTTAGCTTACTAGAAACCTGAGGCTACGGTAAAGACTACAAGCGAAGATAAAATGCAACTTAAATACAGATTTGCTACCTATTGGACTAGCCTTAGGCCTTAGGCATACTTAAGAAAAATACTTAAGATACTTTGGTAAGGATCAGAAAACGACCCTAAAAATTCAATCTGATTTTAGAAAACAAATCGTCTGGTGTATGTTAACCCTCAATTCACTACCTGAGTCCACCGGACTCACATCGAAATTTCAAACTACCATAATTTAAACGTTTTAGCGACTTGTTTCTTCCCCGTCCCTGTACCTTCCTGCAGTGACTAGGGCACCATATATAGGCACCATAGGGGGCATGCTCCTGCGACGCGTATTTAGTAAGTAATTACGTCGAGTGAGTCCCCTGGACTCATACAAGTGTATTACGTAATTATTTATAGTCGTTATTATTGATATAAATGTATGTAATTTGTGTTTTTTCTGTCTAAAAAGATTAGATTTTCTAAAGATTATTGCTGAAAACCTAAATGAAAGCAATATGATGACACGTTTGCCACGCCAAATTCATAACTCAATTTAATTCATCCTGAAAAAAGACATCCCTGTAGATACGAGTCACGCATAAAAAAGAGACAAGCTACCCAGGACCCAAAAAAAATATTGTTATCTATGCAGTGGGATTTGTAGTGACAAAAAGAGAACAAAGATTGCATATCGATGCACCAAATGTCTGAAGCCAATATGTTTGACTTGATCAAAAAAGATATGCCGACGTTGCCTGTAAGCAGTGGAAGAACCCATTGCACGTTTTATTTTTTTCTACAGAAGCATACATTTTTGTTATTTTAATTTTGTATTTTATAGCTCTTAGAGTCTAAAAAAGATACAAAAATAAATTTGTTAGAAATATGTTTTACTTCTATCGAGGTACGAAAATACCTATGTTTTTGAAGACTGCTAAAGTAGGTTGGTTTTGTTTTTAAGAAGATATTAGTTTAGTTTCGTTGATGTTTCCTAGTGCCTTAATAACTATTTAAAAATAATAAATTAAACATTTAAAAAAATAAACTGTTTTATTAATAAAAACCACGCCTAAAAATATATGAGGACTCATAGAAGGTGTTTACGTTAGTATATTTCACCTAGTGAATTGAGGGTTAAGATTCAAAGAACTTTCAGCATAATGAAGTATATTCCGACCGACTTGGAATCAAATATACTGAATCGAAAAAACTTGTTGATCGTCGAAAGTTTATTCAGAAAACTTCAACATGCCAACGTCAACATCACAATAGATCTATGCGTACTTATGTGCTCATACTTCACAAGAACGAAGCTTTGTTTCGGTTCTTTACGTAAATACAATAAGAAATCAATTTTAGACTCTAACGAAAGTTACAAGTAAACAGAAGTTACGTATGGGTTAACTACGTGCACGTAGGTGTAAAGCTAATAATTGTTGGTTGTTTAAGCAAGTTCGTAGCATTAGTCCCCAGTTGCATTTTCCATGTGAAAACTTCTATTTACTCGTAATAAGGTTAATTTTTTTTCGGGGAATAATGCAACTAGGGACTAATGCTACTAACCCGTTTAAGGGTAGAGGTGAAAGAGACTATAGTAAGACCGGCTTAGGGCCAGATTCAGAGACCGCACTTTGACTTTACTTTAGCAAAGTCTAGTTATTTTCTCTGAATTTGAGATATAAGGCCCAGATTCAGAGTCGTGACTTTACTTTCTTTCAAAGTAATTTTCCCAAAGTAAACTTTTTATGCGAACAGATTACAATAATGTTTTTCAAATTCAGAGATAATAACTAGACTCTGCTAAAGTAAAGTCAAAGTGCGGTCTCTGAATCTGGCCCTTAATCCTAGTGACGAAAGAAAAACCTCATTCTTGTTTTAAACTGCAATCATGCTTATTATAACGTGCATTGCAGTCATTGTGTCTCATAATATCACTACACGAATATAGGAATATATAAACAGATGCCTATCTTGAACACAGATTACAGCTAGAATTAAAGATAGATAAAAATATTCTTCCAGAACGTTGCGTAGCTAATGTGTGACTACCTATCATTGATATAGTCATAATAATTGAAATAAAACTCACATTTTAACAAAACAACAATTAATAAGTGTTGTAACATTTTCTTACGTACAATAACTGAAATTAAAACGTACATAACATTTGTAAATCAATCATCCTATCACGTTATTTCCAATTTCCAATTAAGATAAAAACGTAGTTTCTATATTACCTTGAGGTTAGCCACAGTCATAAAGGTACTTCGTATTCCGTTCTTTTTGCTACTCTTAATTTTAGTAAGTTAAATCAGATTTGGGCTACATACCTACTATTATAAAACCAAGTGTAAAAAGTAGTGTCAAACAACATTTATGTTGTTACATATTGTAAAAAGAAAATAAATTATCATCATAATTATTTTGTAGGCCAAGTATCCCGTCCCTGCAGTGGGACATTAATGGGCTGTTATGATGATGATGATATTGTAAAACTTAGTATGAAGAAATATTTAGTCAGACCATCACAATTTCACTGTACTAGGATTTTGCCTTAGATCTAATTAATTAATTAGAGAAAGTAAGATCAAGAATGCACTACACACTTTTATTAATCTAGCTCTTACGTCATCAGCACAAAAAACAAAACACAGTTGTTAACAGTACCCACAATACGAAAACTTTTTCGTCGAATAGATAACTACCTACAACATCGACAGAATGATACGCAAAACCGTAACAGTTTACAAGTACGCCAAAGTTCCAAGCTGCAACTAACTTTCGTACAAACAATGGATACGATACTCCGAGAAACATCCCTTGTTACTTTGTCTTCGTCCCAGATCTTACGAAACTAAGAAATACAATCCTACTAATATTATAAACACGAGAGTTTGTATATACGAATGGATGTTTGTCACTCTTTCACGGAAAAACTACTGAATGGAATTCAATGAAACTTTACAATAATAATATTCTATTTAAATAATATTTAAAGAAACTTTATAATAATATTCTTCGTGTGGTGACGGAGTAAGAATACAATATGTCACCACCCCAACTCATCACATGGGTGTCGTAAAAACCGACTAAGGGACTATCTGTGAATATTATCTTTACGAAATAAAAAGAAGGAAAACTTGAAATGAAACCTTATACCAAGCCGTCTGACCAGTATGGTATTAGTAGGCCAAGTATACCTCCGTCACGGGAGGACGACGTCCCTGCAGTGGGACATTATTGAGCTGTTATGATGAATAATAATATTATAGCTAATACATCAAAATAGCACTAGGCTGCAATATATAAAGATGTTGAATTTACAATTTTAGCTAATCGAATCACTAAACCTCCTCAGATGAATTCGCAGGCACCAACTTGTTTTCATTATGAAACGAAAGAGGAATAATGCTCTGAGATAAAATAATTTAAAGAAAGTAACAGTTTGGAATTTTAATGGTGCTTAGAATTATCGATTATTGGTACAATACTGGGAAACTTTGGAACTCTTTGAATAATGTATCAATTTTGACGTGTATCGGTTGTTCGAGATAAGTAAGTATATCAAGTTAATAGAGTTACTGTGTTGCATATTCTTCTAATATATTTTGGTTAGACCCTATTCATTTTAATGCTTCGTGTCCTGGTTTGATTTGTTGACAATGAATCCTACTAATATTATAAATGCGAAAGTTTATGAGGATGGATGGATGTTTGTTACTCTTTCACGCAAAAACTACTGAACGGATTTTGATGAAACTTTACAGTAATATAGCTTTAACTTCTGAATAACAGAACTTACAAATAATAAAGACTTTTAATCTCTAAGTCACCTTTTACGACAATAGTGATGAAAAAAATACTAAAAATAAAAACTGTCACAAACCGATCTTATTCAGTCGGTATTCTAAAAAATTCTTAGGCAACAATTTGTTACAAAATTGTAAATGGATAGTCTGAAATCTGAAAAAGAACATAAGTTACTTTTCATCAAAACACTACGCGGGCAAAGCGGCGGGCGAAAACTAGTGTATTAAAATTTTTTCACTAAATCATAATACATACTTATATTTATTTGCAACCGACTATGTGATAATAATATGCAATACCTAACCATATTATCTTTAAAAGGAAACCCTGAATTATTGGCCTAAAATTTTTACTTGGTGGAAATATATGAAAGTCCAGCTATAAATTTCTGAATATCGGACATTTTTGTCGACAGCTTTGATACAGTGTGACCTTTTACATTGTGGAAGTGCCGAAAAATGTTCCACGTCTCACATTTCAAGGTAGAAATGAAAGGATTTCATGTGAAGTTTGAAATACGATATTATTTTTACCTACTCACGAGTCAAGCTATTTTGTACCTCTTTGCCTATCTATACTTATTACTTATAATATTATAAAGAGGTAACGTTTGTGTGTTTGTATGTTTGTGTGTTTGTGACGTTGTAGGGGGTAATCTCTGCAACTACTGAACCGATTTTAAAAATTCTTTCTGTGTTGAATTGTCCATTTATCGGGGAGTGTTATAGGCTATAGTATCACGCTATGACTAATAGGAGTGGAGCAGTAATGAAATAAATATTTAAAAAACGGACGCGTTTTTTTCGCCGCCCAACGAAGCTAGCTTGCTTATAAATGAAGGTTAATTAATTAATTATAATTATATTAATTAATTAATTTTAATTAATTATATTAATTAATTATATTAATTACATTATTTATTTCTAATTAATTAAGGGTTTTGTTAATTAGAAGTTCGGTCGTGGTTATTGCTTGCTTTGGCTTGTAATTAATATCATTACATATTCGTTCATAATTTATTGAGGGAAATATACGTTCGTAGTCCCCAAATGTGACACTTATTAACTGCATTGCGGTTCTCAAAAAGTGTTTTCCTTTTTCCTAGAACTTTCTGTGTATGTTCAAGAGAGTTTTCTAATTAGATATACTATGCGTTTTTTGAAATTAGAACGGACGCGTCAATGACCTCCACCTGTCAAAGTTTGTTTAAAAAGTATAGACGCCTTACGAATTTCTTTCGGTAACGTCACAAAATGGCGCAGGGTCATGCACATTCTTATTTGAAACGAGTAGTAATTTACATATCGTGTCTAATTTAGAAAATGCATTAACATTGACCTTTTTAGACGACCTCTGTGGCGTAGTGGTTATATAACATGACTGCTACGCAGAGGTCTCGGGTTCGATTCCTGCTCAATGCAAATCTTTGTGTGCATGAACATGATTGTTTGCATTGGTCTGGGTGTTTTCTATGTACAATAGTATGTATTCACAAAAAAAAAAGTATTTAAGTATGTTTATGCGTTGCCTAGTACCCATAGTACAAGCTTTGCTTAGTTTGGGACTAGATGGCGTTGTGTGAATGTGTTAGGAATATTTATTTACTGTATTAGTTAATTAATTCTTTGAAATCTAGTATATTGTATATTAGTAGAGAGCCTTAGAACAAAGCCAGGCAATTTACTCGAAGCCGCCTGAGCTACTAGTAATTTGGTTTAAGACCTTGTCAACGAGAATTGCATTTAGTGCGATGGTTATAAAGAGGGTTTCAATTAATAAGATATAATGTGTACGTTGTTGTTAATAGAGGCATAATATTCTAAGCTTCATGTCAATTCTCGTTCCTTTAAATCGTTAAAAATTCGCTTTAGTTAACTTTTAGTAGTCAAATTGTCTTACCTATTGTGTGACAATTTGACAACTAAAAGTTAACTGAACGAGAATTGACATGCTTTTTAAAATTAAGGCGGCGCGGGGCGACGAGATAGCGGTGTCTTGCTTGTGTACGAAACAAACTTCGAATTATTTGATAAAATGCAACACTATGTACCCGCACGAGCGGTGAAACTAAACTAGTTTGTTCTCGTATCTAGAATATAGTATTATCAATACCTAAGCTTGTCATATCAGGTTTATTAATAGGAGTCTTGGAACTTTAAATTGAAACGTCAAGTGGGCGTTTTTTCCGCTATTTGGCCGAGTATGATTTTACGTAGTAGTCTTATTAGACCATATTTACAGTATTGTAGTTATGCTGTAGATTATTGAAATCACAGCCTCATTGCTGACCCTATTGTGCCAAGTAACTCCAGGTGGCAATGCATGCGGAAATTTACCAGACAGTGAGCTTTTGAGTACATTACATAAGTACATCTTTGTAATGACGACAAAGAGTCTATATTCAGCATCGCACTTCATTGCGGTACTATCACAACAGATTGCCAATTTTCAATACGAATCCTATTATGTTCAGTGCAAATTGCAGCATCTTACCACACAATAAATAAAATTATACTTATTCCATAAAGCATTAACGGTACTCCACATACCTCTTACTAGAGTAATGAAATCACTAAGCTTTAATGGACTGCGGTCGTTTTGAGTATGCATTAGAGATAGTACTGGGATAGCTTTACGGTTTTGATTTACGATTACTATAAATTATTGTAGTTAATTCTGCCTCAGTGGCAAAGCAGTTGTCTGTACGGCTGCCAACGGGTTAGGATCCCGCCTGAGGTAATTATTTGTCATCATCATTCCCCTGCCCTTATCCCAACTTTTTTTCTTTTTTGGGGTCGGCGCAGCACGTCTTCTTCTTCCACATGCTGCTAAAAGTTTTGGCTATATTTTACGGCCGGCCGCCTGCCTGACGCCAACCCTCCTTGGAAATGCTTTTGTTGGTGGTTTTTATTCCCCACCAGGAGGTAGACCCGAGGTGCTAGGTATGCACCGGGTCGTGGTCGCCTCTTACGACACCCACGAGAGGATATGGGGCAGTCCTATTCTAACTGGGAACCGCACGGAAGAATTATTTGTGTGATCCAAAATAATAGGTCTTTACCTATGAAATTGCCATTTTGTATGAAGATTTTATCAGAAGTTTGATTTTTCATTCTAACGTTTTCTTGGATTTTTCTATAATTATTAAACTTAATAGAATGAAATTTGGTAGGTATACGTGTGCACATTTATGGTAACTCTTGTGTTCAAAATACAGAAAAAAAAGTATCAGGAAAGAAAACAATTGAGAAAATCCCCGCTGTTTTAAATTGGACCCATGTTCACAGGCTTATTATTAATCCAAATAATAATAATTTTCATTAATTATCTTTTGTTACTTAGATGTTGGTTATATCCAATATAAATATGAAATATAAAAATAATTTAAACAATATATTATTATGTTTTTAAAGAATGTAGAGGCTAAACACTGCGCAGAAAAAAATGGCAATTTCATAGGTTAGACCTATTATGTTTTCTTGAGTTTAGATGATCTTTGAGTTAATTAAATTCATGTCAGTAAAAGTCCTCGCGATACATGGCCTACTTCAAGTGCGAGAGTTGTTTTTTTTACAAAGATAATAGAAAGAAAATAGTTAGTACATAAAAGTCACAAGGCAACAAAGAAAAGACAAAGCATTACACTGCTTTGGCCACCGAGGCAGTTCGTGCAGTTGTTTTGTTTGTGGCCAAGTATAATAAGTCTAGTGTCTAGAATTGTTCAAACCACGGAACAAAAGTTCAAGCCACCTGTAAGCCTCGAACGTGGCTTAATAAATTAAATAACTGAAAATCAAAAGAATTTTTACAAAAATGTTGTTTTTATTATTAAGTATAAGACTTGATGTAATAAGAAGTTTTTTAAATCTTATTATATTAGATGTACCTAAAGAAAACGAAACTAAAATAAACATTACAAAATATTCTTGGCTATCATAAACCTTATCGTTAATGAAGAACACTTTGTAAATTTAAATTATTATGCAAACAAAATATATTAAATTTGTTTTGATATTTTGTAAAAGCGCAATAATCTAAAGAACTTATATACTTATAAAATAAACTTGTCTAGACATAGTAATAAAAAGTTACGCGATATTATCGTTAGTGTTAAAGTATTGTAGATAAGTTGTACAAGGCGTTAAGGGCCTTTATGTGGCTCACTAGCGCTGCCAATAGAAACAAAATCATAATTCGCAAATAGGATTAAGTAATAATGCAAAATGTTTTTTTACTAAGTTTTGGGAAAAGGCAATAAAATGATTAACACACTCTCAACACTTTAAATGTTTGGAAACTGTACAGGTTGTGAAATGTAAATGAATGTTTCCAAACTCGTCATAACCATGTACATTTGCTTAAAGAGATTTATGAAAAAAAATACTCTTTAGTATAACTGTAATCTTTTACAAAACGTAACATAACAGTATAGCAGCGTTGTAGTGTCTATGACTCTATAGCGATTAGCTGCGTTGTGTCATATTGTGTGAATTTTTTTTAACTACATTTATATTGATTTTTTTTCTTTTTTATATATATTTTGATGTGCACAAAAATATAAATATTTTTCTTTATATTATGTATTCTTTCTATGTCATAAATGTCCGTAAAAAAAAAAACAAAAAATACATTAGAAGGTACAAAAAAGGTTGAGGAAAAGCTTACGATCTCATTGATAAGGTATCCCGTAGTCGAGGTCCGTCTTCACTCTGGTCACGTTTCGTATCAAATAACTTGTTTTTGTTTTCTGAGTAAAAAATATTTACCAAGGTTGATTATTTTCTCATCATAGCCCTTGTAGAGTTTGTATTGACGTAAGATTTCTTGATTTTGTTCTATTTTTTTTGTTTTAAACATCCTTATTACAAAGGAAATACCTACCTTTTTGTGAGATATATTGTGTAGAACTTTGCCTGAAAAAGGTTAAGAATTGTTCCGATTTTTTTACTAATAGCCATTTTTAATAAACAAAAGTCAGTAATTTCATTTTTATCAAAACTGTAACTATGGTTAGTGATATAATTTAAATAGAAAATGGTATACAAAAAATACAATTGTCCCAGTACCTTACTAAAAACACATTATTAAGGCTCATTGTACCCCATATGGAACAGAAAAAACAAGTTGATATTTTTGGAAAATATTGGTTTTAGATTTTTTTTATTATTTTTCCTGAACTCCTGATCAATAATTACATGATATAATATATTTCATTCAATGACAAACAAAAAATTGAGCCTTGTAGGGTTAAGGCCGTAGACGATTATGTGGCCTACTTGGTAAATGGTAACCGCTGCTCATGGACTATAATGATAGAGCCCAACAAGGCCTCTGCCTACCTTGATAAATATTCAGTTTCTGTTCCCAAAGTAAGCTAGGCTTAACCTGCTTGTGTTATGGGTAACAGAACAACGGATATAAATACTTAAATACTTTTTTTTTGTAAATGCATACATATTATACATATATACTTACAGACCAATGCAAACAATCATGTTCATGCACAAAAATATTTCCTCCACATTGCTCTATCTTCGACCTCATTGTCATTGAGCTCGCACTCTCCTATGTCCCTTCGCACCACATCCCTCCATCTTGTTTTTGGTCTGCCTCTGGCTCTTCGACCGGGGACAGAAAGTTCTAGCGCCAAATTGCCCACGTATTCCGTTGGTCACGTCACAAAGTCTCCTTTAGACATTTAATTTTATGATTGTGCAATGCAATGCAACGTTTAAAACTTATGAGTAATTCGAAGATTCTAGAACACACTTTGCGATGACGTCGACCGTCATTTCTTTCTATCGGTAGTGTTGTACCATTCTATGAAACACAGCTCGTAAATTGATTTATTACAATCATCTTTAATAAGAGATTTTTCTTTTTTTAAAAAGATGACAAACGTATTTGTTTTTTACAGAATACCAGTCGTGCTCTACAGACCGAGTGGGTTTAAAAAAAGAAACTAACGTCTACTTACAAAAAAGTCAATCGTGGCATTACTAGTCAACTCCTCCACAACCTCTGTGTCGCAGTCGGTATATTACATGGCTGCTACGCTGAGGTCTCGGTGTCGATTCCCGCTCAATGCAAATCTTTGTGTGGATGAACATGATTGTTTGCATTAGTCTGAGTGTTTTCTATGTATAATATGTAAGTATTTACAACAAAATAAAGTATTGAAGTATGTTCATCCGTTGTCTAGTACCCATATTACAAGCTCTGCTTAGTTTGGGACTAGGTGGCGTTGTGTGAATGTGAAAGGATTATTTATTTATTTCTTTATTTATCTTTAAAAGATGACAAACGTATTTGTTTTTTACAGAATACAAGCCGTGCGCTACAGTCTGAGCTCTGTAACGTAGGTTTTAAAGAAGAAACTATCACAAAAAAGTCAATCGTGGCATCAATATGTAATCTTAAGAGTAACCTATACTAAAAAAATATATTTTTAAAATTATTAAAAAATGATGAGTACAGTACCCGGGCGTAAATATTACACATCGAGTTTTGTAAAGAGACAATCGGTCAATTTCGGCTTCGTAGAGCATCATCTCTGTCGCACACTTTCAAATCATAATTTGTTTCAAGGGTACGCATGTCACAACTCCATACAAACGGAGAAAGTTAATAAAATAACGGAGGGCATGTTCATGTACACAAAGATTTGCATTGAGCGGGAATCGAACCAGAGACCTCTGCGTAGCAGCTATGTAATATAACCTACGCCACAGAGGTCGTCGAGTAAGGGTGTCTGTGTATTACAAACTGCGTCGGTAGCGAAGCAGTTGTGTAAGCGGCTGTCGTGAACGAGGTCGTGGGTTCGAATCCCACGCAGGACAATTGTTTGTGATCCACAAAATATTGTATTGAGTCTAGATGTTTTTTGTGTCAGTTAAATTGATGTTTGTTAAGTCCCCGTGACACAGGGCAAGTATGAGAATAGTATTTTAAAGAAAAGAAAAATAAAATAAATAGGTATTTATCTTTCTTTCTATTAAAGAAACATCTTACAGTCAACTCGTCACATCACTATTTTAATCATTTCACTATCTAAGCGATTATAATATTATCTCAAGTGTAGTTACAGTTATAAAGTGGTATAATTACAGTTCTATGGTTCAGAAATAAGAGAGATGCCACAACTAACAGTCGACACCAAAATGTCATTGTCTTCTAATAAAAATTCCAATATTACAGAAACTATTAAAAAACCAGAGATGACGATGTTTTATATCGACCTTTATACAAGTTTGTTTCCTAAAAGTTCCACTAGAACAATTCCGATAAAAAAAAATAATGAACATGTCAAACATGAAAAATAATTTTTATAAGAAATTGATTGATTTATCAAATAATGTAAAATGTTTTTAAAACAAATTGTTCCTAAATAAATGAAGGAACAAACTGATTATACTTATTATAAATATTATTTTTTATTAATATGAATGACAGAACAGAAATTATTTTTATTTTATTATGAATGATTCTTATACTTTTTCTAAGCTCCGTCCACGCCCGTTTTTTTTTGCAATCTTGACATATTTGTACCGAGACCCGAGTGACTTAATAATAGAAGAAATATAATGCATAAGTACAAAAAATCAAAATCAATTTTATTCGTATAAAATGTGATAGTACATAATATTAAGTCTAATACATTTCGAAGAGATCGCACATTTTGTCAAATCGTTGACATACAAATATTAAACAACACAATACATAAAATAAAACAAATTCAATCAATTAAACCACTTCAATTTAATTTACTTTAAATATTACATACATCATAATCATCATAACAGCCCATAAATGTCCCATTGCAGGGACGGGCCTCCTCCCGTAACGAAGGGGTACTTGGCCTACTAATACCACGCTGGCCAGACGGATTGGTATAGGGTTTAATTTCAAGTTTTCCTTCTTTTTATTACGCAAAGATAATATTCGCGAATGATCCCATAGTCGGTTTTTACGACACCCATGGGATGAGATGGGGTGGTGACATATTGTATTCTTACTCCGTCACCACACGGATTACATACAATTTATTTTAATTTATTCAATAGTTTTACTGTAAAATGAATAAGTAGGTATACCTAATAATAAAAACCGGATTCGAAACTATTACACATAATATTACTTAGTTTCCAACCACAAACTGAGATAAAAAGGACGCTCTTGGGAAATATAACAATAATTTGCATTTTGCTATTGAGGCCCTTATTTTTGCAGTTATGGGCCTTTACGTGGCTCACTAGCGCCGCCAATAGAAAAAAATCATAATTCGTAAGTAGGATTGTAAAATGTTGATTATAAAGTCTTGAGAAAAGGCAATAAAGTATTTGTATAACACATTTTCAACACTTTAAATGTTTTTCAATTAAATAAATATTGCATTATAAACAAATAATTGACGATTTATGGGTGTTGTGCGCTGCGGTCGTTATCTGTCCGCGGCTTTTCACTTAGCCAATACACTACTATGTTTATTTTATTACAATTTTTTTTAAAACACAACTCGCGCACTAGTTATTATGCCCTGTGTCGCGGCGACTTTTACAAACATCAATTTAAGGACACAAAGAACATTATCACTTTTATATTATTATTACTATATTTTAGTATATTAGGCTAGTTTCATATACGAAAACTATCGCTGTCAAATTGCTTTGTTAAGCTTAGCCACTGGCACTGATAGAAACAATTATATTACGTTGTTGCTTGCTGCCGTAATCACCTACAGTGGTTATAACCATGAATTGCTTGCATTACAATTTCACATTGCATCCAACTTGCATGTAAATGTATGAATAAGCATTACTTTACATATACATTACATATAAGCCTTTTTGATTAAAATGATTTAAAATAACAAAGAACCCCCTTACTCATAAAGGCCTCTTAAATTTAGTCACTGTTTAGTGAGATTTTTATTAGCAAAACCAACCTTATGGCAAACAAAACCGTGAGAATTTAAGCTAATCAATTGACTAAAATTTAAGAGGCGTTTATGAGTAAGGGGTGAAATATTTGAAATAACATGACATGACTGCCACTTACGTAAATGGCTCTGATGCTTTTGACAGTTTAAACAATGAGTCCTTATCAATCAAACAATCAATTAACTAGCATATCGCAATCCACTGCTGGACATAAAAAGTAAAGGTCTCAGGGTTAGACCTGGTGGGAAAGACGCAGGTTCTGTGGCGCGTGTTGGGAGACGCGTATGAGTCCTTAAGTCGTTTCCAATTTGTCCAATTCTTTGAGTAGATTTTCTCAAAATTCTGTCAAAATTTAACTAAACTACCATCTAGGATGCATAGTAGCAATCTTTTAATGTTGCAAATTAATGTATGTACTTTAGGATTTACTGGTGAGGACAAGGATGGATAAGGAAAGAAAAATAGATACATTCCTCTTATAATACTCGTGTATTTTAAGAGGAAGTATAAAGTAACGCCAGTAACAGAAAATGTGAAAGGAAACCGTTTCTTTTGGTACGTGTAATGAATTTAAATGTCGATGGATAGAAAGAAAGGCTGAAAAAAGATGGATGGACTGCGTAGGAGAAGATATGAGAGAAAAGAGAGTAAATGATGATATAACGGCTGACAGGAGAGTATGGAAGGAAAATAATTTTTGCCCCGACTCTAAGTAAATACGAAGAAGAAGAGAAGAAATACCAGTATTTACTTTGCACTTTCTCTTAAACTAGCTGACCCGTGCTCACTTCGTTGGACGGCGAACAAAACACGTCCCTTTTTTAAACATATTTCATTACTGCTCCACTCCTATTGGTCATAGCGTGCTAATATATAGCCTATGACACTCCTCGATAAAATAGACTATTCAACACAGAAAGAATGTTTAAAATCGGTTCAGTACCTAGATCCAGAGATTACCCCCTACAACGTCACAAACACACAAACTTTACCTCTTTATAATATTCGTATAGATTAAAGACCTTGACGCGTTAAAGTAGCCAGCATAGACCAATAAGTTCTAAGTAACATCCTCAATAGTCAGACCTAAATTGATATCATTACAGAAATTAATTTAAATTTAATTACAGAAATTAATTTTCTGTTGAGATGAGGCCTATTTAGAATTAACAATCTGAACTTCGTTTCGGCGTATTGTGTCCTCAAAAACAGGCGTTATCTTTAGAGCATATTATTCACCAAGTTCAAATAACTAACCTATGTAACTCGTGAGCAAAACTTAGTTGAAGCAACAACATAATTTGCCATATCTCGAATAACTTAAATAACATGAACCCACGTTACCGCGGTATATAGTTTCAAAGGATCTGGTTAACTTAACACCTATAAATTTTGTTTGTAACATTAGTGATTAAGGTGTTTTGTTTGTTTGTTGTATATGCATAGGTATTTCTCGCTATTGTGCCTTTTTGTTATCATGATAATAAGACCCAATCTTAGCATTCCATGGATTTTTCGTACGGGTCCATCGCGTGATAGAGGACGAAACACTTGCTTAACAGCGTCTGGGACTTACGACCCAGATGTTGGTTTAAGGAGGCCCCCTTACAACGCGTTAGCGCTCACCGTCACTGTCTGCTATGTTCCGTCCTCTATCTATCCAAATTTGGTAGAAACCTAATGCCGTTTTAGATATTCGTGATAGTAGAGAGCTTACTAAAGTTTAATTTTATTTATACATTTTATTTTCTAAAACTGTTTTGGATTTCACAATATTATTGATTTCATATTTTATTATCATTTCTCATAATGTGCTTTCTATATTATTATATTATAGACAGTACAATTACAATCTTGCTTGCATTATTAAAGAGCACTTGAGATAAATTTATCTAAACGTCAACAATATCCACTTATTAATGTAAATTATTAAACGTAGATAAGATTAAAATATGAATATTTTACAAACCAAAGATAGCAATTTAAAAGCAATGTTTCCCTAAACCACAACCTTGTTTGTGTAGCTCTTACTAAACATAGTCTTAAAGGTTTAGAGATTATTCTCTCATATTCATAATCACTTTAAATATATTTTAAACCACTATTCAAACAGCTTTGAGTTTATACTGAACGTGCGGTTTAAATAATTTATTTTATTTACAAGCTCTTTTAGTCTTAATTTTAATGGTAGATGATTCCTAATACTTGTAATATTTTTCTACCGTCACCGTCTAATTCTAAACTAATCAGGACTTGTACCAAATTTGTGTCCTGGGAGTAGTATACTGAAAGGCGCCGCCTTTAAACGTTTTTCTGACGGGACAGATGGGAGTAATATTTCATCTGGTCATCCTAGCCATTCTTGGGTGAGAGAGGAAAACCATAGGTTACAGCCGGCCCTATTACTGTATTTTCGGGATTCCGATAAACCTGCCTAACTTTGGGCCACTTTTGCTAAGTAACAGAAAGCTGAAATATACTTTTATACATTTAGTAAATGCGTACTTAATGTCCAAACGACTTGGTATAGCTTTTTAACAGTTTAAAGTCGGCTGAAATTTTTGGGTTAAAGTAATTATTTTTGTGAAATTTTGTTACATTTACTGATTCTCCTTTTGAAAATGTCATAGCAATGGTACCTACACATACATCGTCGATGTAAATGTGAACTAAAAACGTATTAATTATGATAAACTTACTCAAAAACCACTTGTCTTAAATTGATCAATTCTAACTAAACCATATAGAAAGCATTATCTAAGTACCTAAGACCAAATAAAAACATTACTATCAAAACCAATTAACTCAGTAAGAATGATGTTTAGTTCCTTTTCTCTTCAAAACAAAAGACAACTCGTGCACTAGGGATCATGCCCTGTGTTGCGGGGACTTTGACAAATATTAATTTAACGGACACGAAGAACCTCTAAACTCAGGAAATATTTTGTGGATCACTTCATGGAATCGAATCCACGACCGGCAGCCGCATGCACGCCTGTCGCGCCACTGGGGCAGACGTGACAACAAACATGTAAAAAAACCTATACAGTCAAATTCCGAACTTATTCATTTTTCCAAGTTGCTTAAAAAGACACTATATAAGAAAGTACATTATCGTACTTGTATATACCATATTTTGTGTATATCAAACTTGTTCGGGTAATGCTTTGTGACATCTTTCTACGGAAATATGAAATTCGTATCTAACGGATTTATATGTTTTCTGGTGGACATTTATTGGTAAAATGTCGGGTTATAAGAAGAGAAATTTCAGCATGTGCGGTCTTTTATTAGTCATGTCATAAAACATTATTTCTTTAGTACTGAATACTTTTAAATAATAATAATATAATTTGACGACCTCGGTGGCGCGACGGTAGCGCAAGCGGCTGCCGTGCAAGAGGTTGTGGGTTCGATTCCCACGCAGAGATCCACAAATTATTGTCCTGGTCTGGGTGTTCTTCGTGTCCGTTAATTTATGTTTGTAAAAAGTCCCCGCGACACAGGGCATGATCCCTAGTGCGAGAGTTATCTTTTTTAAAAAGAAAAAAAATGTATGCGGACATTATCTATGTGGTGACGGAGTAAGAATACAGTATGTCACCACCCCATCTCATCCCATGGGTCTCATAGAAACCGATTAAGAGACTATCTGTGAATATTATCTTTACATAGAAAGAAGGAAAACTTGAAATTAAGCCCAATTCCTCTGGCCAGCGTGGTATTAGTAGGCTAAGTATCCTCAGTAAGCTCCATTTATTTATTGTACTAATGATCTCGTAGACTCCAATCCGTATAGTTAAGGTGAGCATACACAAGTTATCTACCCCATTTTATTTAGTTCCTTAATTTTCATTTTTTGTATCAGTTTAAATGAATTGCCAAATTTGTGAAATGAAAAAAAAAACTAAAAAACTACACAAATCAAAGATCCCTGCAGCTGTCATAACGAAAACATTGAACATACTACTACTATTATTTACCATGTCCGCATCATCATAACAGCCCATTAATGTCCCACTGCAGGGACGGGCCTCCTTCCGTAACGGAGGGATACTTACCCTACTAATACTACCACGCTGGCCAGACGGATTGGTATAGGGTTTAATTTCAAGTATTCCTTCTTTTTGTTTCGTATAGTTAATATTCACGGATAGTTCCTTAGTGGTTTTTACGACATCCATGGGATGAGATGGGGTGGCGACATATTGTATTCTTACTCCGTCACCACACGAAGAGCTAGTATACTACGATATGTCTCCAAAATAATATCTGTAAACGCTTATAACAAGAGAGAAAATGATTAAAATTACCAAATTCTGTAGCAAGTTTATAAAATTAAATATGAATACCTTTAAGGTATTTTCAACATTGTGAGTTCAACGTGATACCCTGGGGCATTCCATTATTAGATTTGGGTTATTGAAGTACTTACAGTTATTTTTAAAATGTCCAAGTAAGTAAAATTACATTTCTTTTGAATGAAAATGTTCTTTCTCTTGGGATGTTAGCCATTATGATTTTATAAATAGGAAATGAATTAATTATTTTTAAGTTTGTAGTAGAAGTAAAATTTCTTTTATTTTTTAATTTTTGTATTAGGGACCTACAAATAATAGTCCGCATTATTTGTAGGTCCTTATTACATATACCGCACACACAAGTCTCCACCATACGCATATTGTGGAGAATTCTGTGTGCGGCTTCTGTGCACGGGATTTTAGACTCTAATCCAACTAAGACATTCTTATAACTCTTGCGGAAGCTATAATTAAATAAATAAATATTCTTTACACATTCACACAACGCCATCTAGTCCCACACTAAGCAAAGCTTGTACTATGAGTACGTACTAGACAACGGATAAACATACTTAAATAGTTTTTTTTTGTAAATACATACATATTGTACATAGAAAACACTCAGACCAATGCAAACAATCATGTTCATGAACACTAAGATTGGCATTAGCGGGAATCGAACCAAAACCAATCGGGAATTAATACAAAAAGGCACTCGATAGTGATTGACAGATA
This sequence comes from Schrankia costaestrigalis, assembly GCA_905475405.1. Lineage (NCBI taxonomy): Eukaryota > Metazoa > Arthropoda > Insecta > Lepidoptera > Erebidae > Schrankia > Schrankia costaestrigalis. The sequence continues at coordinate 5,754,855 of FR997843.1, read as the reverse complement.
CAATTCAAGTAAAATGCAACATTATAATTTAATAGTCCTGTAAGTTATTTTAAATAATGTATTTTTGATTTACATTAACATTGACACGACTAAATGATGCTTAGGTACAAATTGCTAATACTTTTTATAAGGAGTTAATAAATTCATTCAAGTTTTTTTTTATTGATTAAAATATTACAATAATTTTACTATAAACTAGGGACACCCGCTTAACACTTAGGGACTCGCGTCATAATTTGTCGCACAAGTACTCGCTACCGGGTCCGATGGACCCAGTATAACGTTATAAGTTTTTTCCAGAACTGTATGATAAACGTAAATGTTTACTTTTTTATACGGATTCTATATGTATAATAAAAGATATTATTGAATGAAATATTAATATTTATTTTATTTACTTAAACAAAGGCTAGTATGTACGAAAATATACTTAATTTCTCCTTAGTGTTGTGACAAGATTTAGGGTAATCATTGTAATTTTTATATTTACTTATTTTAAACAAAATTTTCTGGATTTACTTACACAAATATAATATACGTATGTAAACGGAATAGCTAAGAGAGATCAATCATCACAGAAGTATAAAAAAAAATGACAAAACACATAATATCTTATTTGGAGTAAAATCAGACTTGTCAACATTCTTCAGACACTTTGTATATAAAATTTAGTTATAACAATTTGTACATGCTGTGTGCAAGTTGACATGCTGCATGTGTTCTCCACAAATAGTTACAATGCACTTTGTGCAAAAAAAAATGGTTTTCCTATCTTTTTTTCAATTACATAGGCCGCAACGCAGATTTCAGGTTTCTTTTGTTCACCGGTTCCTACGTCTACTTTAGCATAATGATGCATAATAGATGCTAAAAGAACAACTTTGCCACGTTTAGACACGTAAGAAAGCAATGTGGTATTATTTTGAAACCCAAAGTAAGTTTCGTGCTCCTGTGTTCCTCTGGTTTGATGATGCAAAATTCACTTACGTATTTAGTCGCTACCGGGTCCGGCGGACCCATACACGCTTTTTACGTCCGTAACACTCACTTGCAGCGCGCCAACTGACTGCTGACTTCATCATTTGCTGTGCTAGACTATCGTTAAAAGGTACTAAAAGCGACAATGTCGCATTCGCCGAATTATAATATTTAAGAAGCAAAATATGAAGGACTGGGTCCATTGGACCCATTAGCGAGTCCTTAAGTGTTAAACCACAAAGGTTATTATGTTAAATACAATACAACATAGCACTCACTGAGATCTTTTAAATGATATAGGTAGATAAATGTTACAACACATGGGACGAAACCGCCCATTTTCCTTTTCTTTTCTTTTTGTTCCATATTATGATACCGTTCTTAACCCTTCCCTCGTAATGGGTACGCGGCATGAATAAACAAAACCATTAAAATTAAGAACGTGTCTATGCGTTAACGTAACCTTGCTAACGATGCTACATAATCTAATTATTCGCGTGTCATCACTGCGGGGGAACAAATATGATTCGAAAATCAAAAACTATCTCGGTAATACAAGGTTTGCTTTTATGGCTACCGTACACGAGTTTACGGATTCGAATCCAACGGAAATTTAACCACAGATCAAAAATTAAAAAAACATACCTAGGTACACACTGAGTTTTGGAGGTGTTTTGGACATGTTGTATTTTAAATTTATCACATTGTTTACCATTTCTATTAGCAAGTCTTTCATTGAATTTCCTTACTGGATGACCTGTGAAAAAATATATGACTTGTCATTTTATAGAGACGGCTCTCAGGTTTAGTAACTTTCACTTTTTTTGTCTTTGAAACAAAAAAATTGAATTCAAAATCGGATTAGCTGTTCGAGAGCTACGATAGACAAACGTACATACACGTCAAACTTACAACGACGGTTTTGGGTTAAAAATAAGCATCCATGATTGAAGATTCATTAAAATCATTTCATGCGTTTAAATTCAACAAAATTGTAATGAAACGTGACTATGCATTAAAATGTACTTAATATTTCAAGTTTTGTTTTAAAGGGATGATGTGAGACACCATTTAGGGTCGTAGCACACATATCAAAATGTAAAGGGATCCGAACCGCCTCGCCTTTTTCCTCGGTGTCAAACGTCAAAAATCAGATTACTTTACGTTTTCGATTAGTGTGCGTTGCAGTAAGGAGTTTCATACAAATAATATTGAACGGCTCGAGTTGATACGGTTACTATCCCATTCCGTTTTGATATATGTTCAACGACTCTTATAATATTATTACGAGTGTATTATGCAGTTGCTCGTACGTGTGGTTTTCGTACATTTGCATTATATTTAATCAAATAAGCTTATACAGAACGTTGACCGTCTGTGTTGTGACCTAGTCATTAACAAGCACCTACCCTGTGATGAATATGCAAATACTGTTCCGAACGGGACCAGATAGTTACTAACTGGTTTTTTGTCAATTTTTCTTCTTTATTTGCGAAGGTGATAGTACCTAACACAGCTTCTCCTATATTTGCAGTTTATGTATGCATGACATCCACAGGATAAAGTCGTCACAGCTTTAACGTACTATAGCGTGTATTAAAATAGAAAGAAAGAAAGTAAAATAATTTATTTTAAATAAGGATGACATAGAGAATAATATTGTAAATACTTGTTTAACAATGATTTGTGACGCCCGTTGAATAAAAAAAAAACAACAAAAGCAACTCAGTCGTCACTCAGGTGAGCAATTCTCACCAAAAACAAAACAAGATCTAAAAAAACAAAAATTTACGAAATTTGAATTACACTTCATTACGATCCATGGTGTCATGACATTAGGAGGCAAAGTTTCTGGAAATCATCGGAGGAGCCCTGCAATAGGAATTTCAAAGGTAAACATAGCTATATTAATTTTATATGATTACTCTATCCTATGTTCCGTGTGTTAAAAAATAGTAAGAATACAATATGTCATCACCCCATCTCATCCCATGGGTATCGTAAAAACCGACTAAGGGACTAACCGTAAATATCATCTTTACAAAATAAAAAAAAAGGAAAACTTGAAATTAAACCCTATACCAATCCGTCTGGCCAGCGTGGTATTAGTAGGCCAAGGATTCCTCCGTCATGGGAGGAGGCCCGTCCCTGCAGTAGGACATTAATGGGCTGTTATGATGACTCTATCCTATCAACCACAGAATATTGACTACAAAACTTCTAACATCTTCAAAGGTCATTCGTATAATTATTTGGTTACACAAACGATTGGACTTTTGTGTTCTGGGAAATATTTTAATTATCTTGAATATTTTTGAATCTTCTTTAATTTCACTCTTAATTGTCATTTAATACTAATGAAACCGTAAAGTTAATAATAAAAACATCTATTTTCATACATTTATTCTTGAAAATATTACACTTCTAATGAAGGTTTTTATCTAACCATTTTACATTTTCATATCTCATATTCTTACATTATATTCTTGCATATTATGCAAGCGTATAACTCATTCAATTTGATGATCTCTATTTTTATGTAAATTTAATGTTAGATATTTCAATTTCATTTTAAAAAGAGAATGTGACCTATGTCTCGTCTCATAAGCGTTATTAGCGTAAAAATATGATTGCAAGTTACTTTATCATTTATTTATTACAATCACAGAAATAATTATGAATAAAGAATGGCATAGGGGCTTGTCCATATTGCTACATTCTGACAGATATTAACTACATTACAATTTGTTGGTTAGGCTTTCGAAAATGTAATTAACATTAAGTATTACTAAACTATCCGTGAACATTATCTTTAGGAAATAAAAAGAAAGAAAACTTAAAATTAAACCCTATACTAATCCGTCTGGCCAGCAGTAGGCCAAGTATCCCTGCGTCCCGGGAGGAGGCCCGTCTCTGCAGTGGGACATTAATGGGCTGTTAAGAAAATTTCCTTCGACCAGTTTAGGCCTAAGTAACATTATCAGGCGCCAGTGTGTACAAGTCTCCTTTGTCTTGTGTGACGGGGACTTTAAAAACATCAATTTTACTATCACAAAGAAATCCACAAACAGGACGATAATTTGTGAATCGCACAAACAATTTGAACTGCGTTGAACTCGAACCAACCACCTCCACGCCAGTCTTACCATCGCACCACCAGTTCTCTAAAATGCACACCACTTTCTAAGGTCAATAACAAACCAAATCCCTCTTCTTCATCTATACTTGTATACTAATATTATAAAGAGGTAAAGTTTGTGTGATTGTGTGTTTGTGACGTTGTAGGGTAATCTCTGAACCGATTTAAAAAAATATTTCTGTGTTGAATAGTCTATTTTATCGAGGAGTGTCATAGGCTATATATTAGCATGCTATGACTAATAGAAGTAGAGCAGTAATGAAATATGTTTAAAAAAAGGACGCGATTTTTTCGCCATCCATCGAAGTGGGCACGGGTCAGCTAGTTTTCAATAATCTTATTACAAACATTTTAGAAGAACCCGAACCGTTTGGGAATAACCCGAGATGCGGATTTTAGTAAACCGTACCGTGATTACCTAACATAACGCTTTACTATTTGATCACATAAAATTTGTGAACCTTTACACTACGCAGCGAATTAAGCTTTTGCTAACAATATCATTGTGACATCTGACAAAGCTAGAATTATAACTTGTTTTGTGCAGTGAATAATTTTGAATATTATACTGTTTATTCACAATCATTTGTATTATCCTCCGTGTGGTGACGGAGTAAGAATGCAGTGTTCCAGCACCCCATCTCATCCCAAGGGTGTCGTAAAAGCCGACTAAAGGACTATCTGTGAATATTATCTTTACGTAATAAAAAGAAGGAAAACTTGAAATTAAACCCTATGCCAATCCGTTGGCCAGCTTGGTATTAGTAGGCCAAGTATTCCTCCGTCACGGGAGGAGGCCCGTCCCTGCAGTGAGACATTAATGGGCTATTGTTTCAGAACCGTTCAGCCCCAAACTATTCTTTTTTTATTCACAACTAGCTACCCCGTGCCCACTTTGTTGGTCGATGAAAAAAACGCGTCTCGTTTTTAAACACATTACTGCTCCTCTCCTATTAGTCATAGCGTGATACTATGTAGCCTATGACATTCCCCGATAAATGGGCTATTCAAAACAGAAAGAATTTTAAAATCGGTTTAGATCCAGAGATTACCCCCTATAACGTCACAAACACACAATGACACAAACTATACCTCTTTATAATATTAGTAAAGATAATTTTATTAAATTCGTGCACATATTTTATTCAGGCTAAGTAAACCTATAGCTTTCCTCCCTTGCTTGTTTGAAAGCCTTACAAAAATTAACAAGAATGGCCTGTCTTAAGTATTAGCTTGGTCTCAGCCATCAGGTTTCCTATTTATCTAAGAAGAACATTTCATTAAAAATTAATATTATTTTAATAAGACCTAATCTTAGCATTCCATGGATTCTCCGTGCGGGTGCCGGGTCCATCGCGTGATAGAGGACGGAACACTGGCGTAACAGCGTCTGGGACTTACGACCCAGATGTAGGTTTAAGGAGGCCCCCTTACAACGCGTTAGCGGTCACCTTCACTGTCTGCTATGTTCCGTCCCCTACCTATCCAAATTTGGTAGGAACCTAACAACGCCGTTTTGGACATTCGTGATAGTAGAGAGCTTACTGAAGTTCTCGGCAGTCCTAGTTCTTTTAATAGATTGTATAGGGATTTAGCTGGTGTACCCCTCGCACCTATTTCCACGGCGTACAGAGTAACCCTATAGCCATTTCTGGTTATCTCATTTGTCAAGTCAAAGTATTTATTTGTCTTAATTGCGTGGTCTTTAGGGATGTTAGTTTCCCACGGTACCGTGAGCTCAATAAGTACTACACGCTTTTTCAATTTTGAGTAGAGGAATATGTCTGGTCTCAACGGCGACACGCAGATATCCTCCGGGATTTTGTAGTGTGTTTCATACGTGTCAACCAGTAGAGTCCAATCGTCTGCCGGACTCAGGACCAAAAAAGGCTTGTAGGTGGTCTTTTTAGTAGTGCCTTCCTTAACAAATTGGATGTTTAGTCTTTCATTCGTAGTCAGTCCTTTTCTAGCTCTGGCAATCGACAGACTCACTGCCTCGCGTATAATCCCTAGTACTTTGTCGTGACGTTGCGAGTAATGACCCCTATCCAAAAGCACTTTACAGCCTACCAATAAGTGTCTTGCCGTACCAATTTCTTTGCCACATTCCGTGCATTTTTTGTCCGTGGCTTTTCCCCATCTTACAAGATTGCTTTGATCGGGGAGAGTCAATTGGAAGGCGTTGAGGTAGAACTTAAGTAATGCTAGTGACCAGTCGTAAAGCAAAGTGCGCCACTTCAAGGCTAAAGGTATACAGTAGTCCCCTAGAGTAACCCATTCATTTTGCATTTCTAGGTTCATTGCGTGTACTCTGTAGCTGTCATTCTCATCTTGGTTTAAGAAAGATTTTATAATTTCTTTGTCCGATTGACTTTCCGTGTTTCCTAGACCTACTCTACTAGTTTGTGCGCCTATCATGAACTTTTTGTGGAATTGCAACCGTGACTCGAGCGCAGATGATTTTTTATCAGTTGGGATGGTTTTTACAATTTCGTCTTTAGATGTTGATAAGATACATTAGAAAAACAGTTAGAATGAATTTTCCTCCATGAATTCTCCCTATTCTAAATTAGAGTATTATAAAACCTTAAAACCATGGTTAGTGAAAAAGTCGGTTTAAAAATATCACTCAGAGTACTTATATGTGTAGTAAAATTGTACCTTATTATAATAATAACATATGTATACTTACTGTACGAATATTTTGGTTACAAAGATCATTAATCATTTTTATTATATTCAACACTGAAAAGTAGTTAAATTCTCCAAAAAGCTATTTTACATCTTACGATAAACTAACAGTTTATAATTTTGGTCTAGATGCCAGATTACAAATGGTTAATGTTTCTTGCTTCGCTTAATGTACAGACGGCCTATTATTATACACTTCTCATCAAAAAAATCGAAACGGTGTGCAAGTTTGTGTTTTGTAAGGATTATCTGAAAAATGTGTATATTTAGGAATATGTGTTATATATCATTTAATAAGGAATTTAATGAGGTTTTTAAATAATGATGTTAATGTTCTAAATTCAAATTAATTTGTCATAGATTTCGTATTTTGTTTAACAAGTCGTTTTTATCCTGTACGTAGTTTGACGGATATTGATAAAATTACACACGTAAATAAACAAAAAGCTAGGAAACGTTTATTTAATAACTCGGATACCATCCCCGCCCTCTCATTACTGCTTCTGTACGGTTTTGCATCGATCGGATGAGAGTCACGATCAAAAACAGTAGCGCTCTATTCCATTCCTCTTGGATTGTATTTTAAAGCTGGCTAAGTGTGTTTGAGGTGTTTGATCTATCTTTTATACTAATTCGTCTTTTTTATTCATCCCATAGATGTTTAATCAGATTCGTGTCCGGACTTCTTGCTGGCCAAGCAATAATAGAGATATCGACTTCAGTAACATAATCTCTTACGACGCTCGCGGTGTTTGCCCTAGCATCCTCGTACATAAATGTCAAACCGGGGTCAAATGAATGCGCATAGGCCATCACAAGAGGTTCAAGATACTGTTCGATGTACCTATGACTGTTAAGAAAGGGCAGACGGGACCCAAACACAAAGACAAACCCTGTCTTGTCGGCGCCACTAATTTCTCCTCGAACAGTCCATGAACCGCCACCATGGATGGCTTTTTCTTTTAATCTTGCATGGTGCAAAGCGTTCTCCATCACTTCTGTAGACCTTAGTCCTTCCAACGTTACCATACAATACAATTTTGCACTCATCAGAAAAGAGGAACTTGTTCCACTAGATGTATGACCAATTTAGGTAATTACGTGAAAAGTTAAGACGCGCTTTTCGATGATCTGCAGGTAATTCCTCCCTATTTGCTAGCTTGTATGGTGCTAGCCCACGTTTCTTAAACCTTATTTTAATTGTAGAGTCACTTACAGCCACCATAATAGGTTCATCATGAAGCTGCTGCTGCGGTTGAAAGACATTAAGGCGTAGATTTTGAAAGAAAGGTGTTACTATAAATCGATCTACTCGGTCAGAAATTACCTGATTTCTGCCAGATATCCAACGGCGCGTGAACAAAGCAGTCTCTTGATAGCCTTTGCAGATTCTATAAAAAGACGACAGGCTAAGATGCAATCTTTCAGCCGTAATAACCTGACTAAGTCCAGAATTCAGCAATGCCACCACTTGGCGGTTTTTGCGGATAAACATCGCATGGACGCAGTAATAAGAGGAGCGAGGAACTCTGGGTGCGCGATACGGGTTATTAAATAAACGTTTTCTAGTTATTTTTTTCATTTACATGCCTAATTTTATCAATTTCCGTCAAACTACGTACAGGGTAAATACGACTTGTTAAACAAAATACGAAATCAATAATTTAAATTTAGAACATAAACATTATTATTTGAAAACCTCATTAAATTCCCTATTAAATGATATATAACACATATTCCTAAATATACACATTTTTCAGATAATCCTTACAAAACACAAACTTGCACACTGTTTCGATTTTTTTGATGAGAAGTGTATAATCTTCATTACACACGCTAGCAGTAAGGCAACTGCCTTAGGGTCCCAGCACACATATCAAAACGGAACGGAGCGAGTATCAACTCGAGCCGTTCAGTATTATTTGTATGAAACTCTTTACTGCAACGCACACTAATCGGAATCATTACGTAATCGGATTTTTGACGTTTGACATCAAGGAAAAAGGCGAGGTGGCGCCGATCTCTTTACGTTTTGATATGTGTGCTACGACCCTTAGCGTGATATTGTCGGAAGCCTGTGCTTACTTGTTTACTGACAAATATTATTACATACGACTAACACACTCATCATAATTTGATGTAACCACAAAGTCATGGAATACCGTGAATTTTGTACGCAATACTCTTGAACTTTAAAGCAAATAAGAGATAAAGGGCAGAATAATAAAATTGTACAAAAATGTAATATCATGAGAAAAGGAAATATGACAAAGTGATGAGAGGTACATCTTCTTTCTCTTAGTGTTGCTTAATGGAACTCTCTTTCTCTCTCAGCCGTGAGCGGCCCACTGCTGGAAGAAGACACCTTAGATGAACGCCACTCCTTCTGATGTTACACCCACCTCATTCAGCTATTGCAAGATAACCAACATTTTTCATTACCGAAGAACTCAGTGCTTTTAAACAGAAAACTTAGAATGCCTCTACTCACCACTCGTCTCCCTAGATACAAGTAAGGTCCCAAAGCTCGATGCTAGCTACTGTCTCCTTTAACTAGCTTAATCATTTATCATCATCATCATAACAGCCCATTAATGTCCCACTGCAGGGACGGGCCTCCTCTCGTGACGGAGGGTTACTTGGCCTACTAATACCACGCTGGCCAGACGGATTGGTATAGGGTTTAATTTCAAGTTTTCCTTCTTTTTATTTCGTAAAGATTATATTCACGGATAGTGCCTTAGTAGATTTTTACGACACCCATGGGATGAGATGGGGTGGTGACATATTGTATTCTTACTCCGTCACTACACGGAGAAAATTTTGTACGAAAATGTAATATCATGAGAAAAGGAAATATGACAAAGTGATGAGAGGAACATCTTCTCTATCATAGTATCTTGGTATGGTGTACATTCTTGTTCATTCTACGTGAAGAAGAACTTTCTCTCTCTCTCAACCGCGAGCGGTCCACTGCTGGACAAAGCCACCCTAGATTCACGACATTTCTTCCATTATTCCGCCCACCTCACCCAACTATAGAAATAAAACCAAAAACTTTCATCGCCGAAGATCAAATTAAGAATAACCTCTCCACTGCCTTCGTCTCCCTAGATACAAGTTGTTAAATCCCATAGCACTGTACTAGCTACTGTCTCCATTAATCTGAAACTATTCACTTAAACAGAATTGCTCGGTTAAAGTGGCGGTGGGCAGGGCACATAGCGCGGAGAACCGACAGCCGTTGGGGCAGAAAGGTTCCGAAATGGCGACCGCGTACCGAAAGCGCAGGGTGGGGAGACCACTCACACGATAGACCGACGACCTAGTTAGGACGGCGGGTAGCCGATGGATGAGGTAGGCACAGGAGCGCGCAAGGTGGCAATACTTGGATGAGGCCTATGTCTAGCAGTGGACGTCGATTGGCTGATTATGATGATGATGATGATTCACTTAAACAATGATACACTATTGTGTCCTATCTGCCTCGGTGGTGCGAGGTTAGTGCAAGCGACTGCCCACGTGGTTGCGAGATCAGGACAAATTATTTGTGCGATCCACAAATTATTGTCATAAAGACCATAGCTCTCCTCTCTGTGTGGTGACGGAGTAAGAATACAGTGTGTCACCACCCCATCTAATCCCATCGGTGTCGTAAAAACCGACTAAGGGACTATCTGTGAATATTATTAAAGAAGGAAAACTTGAAATCAAACCCTATACCAATCCGTTTGGCTAGCGTGGTATTAGTAGGCCAAGTATCCCTCCGTCACTGGAGGAGGTCCGTCCCTGCAGTGGGACATTAATGGGCTGTTATGATGAGACCATAGCTTAGACTACCTATACGTAATCTAAACTAAGCAAATAGGCGTTACATAATATGAAAAAATGACAATAAACTCGTTAACATTTATTCGATAATATAATCAGCATACAATTTCTTATAAATAATTTCGTGCAGTTTACACAGCGGTATAATTCGCTTTATTACTAAGATTTACCTATGATATAATTGTTCCCGCAAACTTAGAGGCTCCAATAAGGTAACTATTAGTCAATAGAGCAATTGATGTGAGCTATAAGAGGTTTGCATCTAAAATTAAATCTATACTTCTATACTCATATTATATAGAGGTAAAGTTTGTGTGTTTGTGACGTTGTAGGGGGTAATCTCTGGATCTAATGAACCGATTTTAATACTTACTCTTTCTGTGTTGAATAGTCCATTTATTGGGGAGTGTCATAGGCTATATTATAGCACGCTATGACTAAAATGAGTGGAACAGTAATGAAATATGTTTAAAAAAGGGACGCGTTTTTTTCGCCGCCCAACGAAGTGGGCACGGGTCAGCTAGTACTTAATAAACACCCGTTGTATTAAATTAATACATGAACCTTCATTTGCTATTATTACTTCTTGACGAACAAAACTTGAGTGTGGATTCTAAGACAGTGGCTTTTGTAGTGACCAAGGCGCTTTGATTACTTGCCCACGATCAGAACAAAATATTACGTAACTTACGAGTATAACTCCAGCAGTAGCAGTAATTTCAATATTCAGACATAGACTCCTAGACTCTCCCTTTCACTTTTATAAATGGCCGTAATCAAAGCTAATTTTATAATCTGCATGTCAATTCTCGTACCTAAAAATTCGGTTAAGTTAACTTTTACTTGTCAAATTGTCTTGTTTTTGCTATTGCAATTGGAATCTTTTGGAGGTCGTGTTAAAGTTTTATTTAGAGTGTGGCAATTTGACAACTAAAAGTTAACTTAACCGAATTTTTAGGTACGAGAATTGACATGCTGGTAAAAAAAACTAGCTCTTAGTGATTGGCATGGATAATAATATAATAATAACATAATTACTTTTTTTCCACAAAAACTGATTCATAATTCTTAACAACATTGAAATAATAGACAATAATCACGTTATTATTATAAAATTGATAGGAAACCTAAACCGCAAAGTTGATTATATTGTATTTAATACACGAACTTCCATCATAATGATAGAGGTTCGTGTATTATATTATAATTTTTAATCAGTCCGCAAAAACCTACGAATATAATCTACCAACTTTTATTTAGCTATGTGTTTGTAGTTCGTCAATGTCTGATTTATTTATAGACATGTCACTCTAAATGCATTCTGCGGTCAGGTCTTTGTCAAGCAATCATTGAATTAATCCTTATTCGTTGAATCAGTCAGAGGTTGACACACAGGTTAAAGTCATGCTTTTAAAGGTGCGGTTTGCTTTCTTTGTTCGTATGGTCGATCACATCTTTTTAAAAGGTATTTAGGCTGATAATGTTAATCTTAGCATAAACATTCTCCGTTTGCTTAGTACTCAGGATTATCGTGTCTCATCTATTTCTCCGTTTAACTGTCCGTGTGTGTAGTTCTAAACTAATCAAGTTTAATTCTTACCTAGACGTCAATTACAACAAATTTTTATGCGAGCGATTAATTATATTGATAGTCTCTTATATTTTTTTACAATTTGCGTCCTTTTCTCATATTTATAGGGATTTGTAACCCCAGATGTTATCCCAAGAAACAAAACTCAGTCCCAAAAACAAAACACAATACCAACTATTGTTTAGTATAAACTTTTGTTTTTTTTTTAAGTACTTAGGTAGTATTTTTAGTCAAGTTGTAACTATACATAGTTTTTTTAGTTTTAGTTTTTCTTTGGTCAAGTCGTACATATACACAGAAAAGATGTTCTGGCACTGATGTCTTTAGCTTGTCATGAAAGGGTTTTAAATTAATAATTTAATAAATAATGCGTGTTTGTGAAGAAGAACTTCAATATCATTTTATTAATAGTCTAACCGTGACTAGCAAAATAATTAATGGACAATATTATTAAATTGGGACCGTTCCTTGTTTTGTTTATAAAGTACAAGTAAATGTGTAAAGAACTGAATAATGACTTAATTTGGGAGTATTAATAATATAATCAACCCGATTTAATCTTTACGATGTATGACTTTTAAATAAATAAAATAAAAGAAAAATAGGGATTAGTATTTCTTTATAAAATCTATATTCTAAATATATATTTGTTTAAAATTATTGAACCAGTTTTAACTATTCTTTGACCTAAATATACATTACTTGCAAGTAGCATAGGCTAAATATTTATTATATTAGATTACAAGATAAAACATTCGTAATTATTAATCTTTATAATGAATCTAACCAATATTTGTAACAAGAAGTGTCAGAAGTCTGTTCTATATAAGATTGACTTCGTAACTAAAGCAAGGATGAGTAGCGGATATTACAAATATTAGGAAAGTTTTGACAACAAGATTGTTTCCGTGTGTTCTATGTGTTTCTTCGGTTTTGTGTGATTTGTTGTTTCGCAAAATGTGTTTCCAAACAACCTATAACCTCTGTTGTTTTTACAAAAGTTTCGGTTTTGCTAAAAGGTTTCCCACGTTCATAAAAAAAGATATACTTACGTAACAATTTACAAAATACTGCCAAAACAAGTTTTAGAAAAAAAATCAAATTTATTTATTACCTTAAGTATATTATTATAGACAGATTCCCCAAATTTTGTTTAGATACCAAATTATTTTCAACCCATGTTTTAAGATTGAAATGAAATGTTTATAACAGATTCATATAGATTAATGTAAAGAAGAACTAATCAATCTCGCCTGTTTAGACCACCGCTGGCCGTAAGCGTACTATACTAACCTGGAACATAATACAAAGTCCATCCAAATTCATGAATCTAATCAATGTTGCAGTCTCTCCAACGGTGCCAAGTTGACGCCAACAGTATATCGAAGTGCTGCGGTGCTTATATTATATTCTGGAAAGCGCAGGGTGGGGAGACCCCTCACACGGTGGACTGACGACCTAGTTAGGACGGCGGGTAGCCGATGGATGAGGGAGGCACAGGACCGCGCAAGGTGGCAATACTTGGAGGAGGCCTATGTCCAGCAGTGGGCGTCGATTAGCTGATATGATGATGATGATGATGATCCAAATTCAGATGCAGTCTTCCTCAGCTACTTTTTTAGGCTATATCGAAATTGGAATAAAATACTAACGCTGTCATATTATTAGGTTGAGAATATAAAATTTAAACGCTGAAAGACTACTTAATAATTTAGAAAAATAAACCTTAAGACTATTTAAAATAGAAGTGATATTCAATGTTCCAGAAGTCTATACAATACTACTAGATAACAATGTCCAACACTAGATTGGCAATGAAAAGTCGTTGATTGAAGCGTGAAGGAATCTGTTTCAATTACTTGAAATACAAAAATCAAGAGACATTTGATTGAGGACTTATTTTACAGTCGATGGGCAATTTTTATTCAACATTGTAATGAAAAATTGGCATCGATGGGCGTGTATGACGATTGTTATGATTTTGAATTACCAAAACACGTAGGTACATGGCGTTTCGTGGTATCGCTTAGGTACTCCAATGGGTACACGCCGTAAGTTGTACAGTCAACGTCAGATATATCGTGGCAGATAAGGTAATCAAATACTTCTGAACAATTAAAAATGTCAATAAGTTCTATGCGGTACAAGTGACCATTAATATCTGAACATTAAACAAATTGACTGTTTGAGTCATTTAAACAATGAATGTTCAGATATTAATGGTCACTTATGCGTGTAGAGCTTATTCACATTTTAAATTGTTCAGAAGTATTTGATTACCTATATCTAATGGCGACTGTGTACATGTAGTTATAAAAAACTAAACACTATAATTTATGCAACTTTTAATGCTGTATATAACAATTTACTCTGATAATCAGGATGTCAACTAGCTGTCTTACTTTTAAAGCCAAAGTTAGGCAATTGTTCGGCAATCAGTCAGCAGAATAACCCTTATGTATTTTTTTCTTTATTTATTAATATGTACTCTATTCTAATTTGTATATTTATATAAATATTTATACCTTCTTCTGATATCTATATGTGTAGGTTTATATTATTAAAATTAAAATAATAATTTTAAAGCTTGTTGTTCCACCTTTCATTGCATTACTCTGTCTCTGCATCATCCTAAGGTTGACTGGTAGAAAATGCCTTTGGCATTAAGTCCGCCTTTGTGCATGATATTGTACATTAAGTTTTAAATAAATAAATAAAAATTGTAAATAAAATAATTTGATTGGATGGGTGAATATTCGCGTCCAACATTTACCAGTTGCACAGACCGTTTGGGCTCTTCAAAACCCTTTGTGAATCACACCAATAATTACCCAAAAAATCTGAAGGTACCTAACCATTATTCTTTTTCTTCTAGGGGTAAATATCTCAACCAATTAGCTTACTAGACAGCAGACTTAGGCATTTATATAAGGCTTTTTTTTTAAATAAAAATGTGTGCTTACAAACTTTACAATTTTATACACTAAACCAGTATTACTTCTGATTACGCATGCTTTGCCAATTAGGCCACCGGAGATGTCTCGATCTCCAAATATCTCCACCACTTTGCGAAGTTTCTGCTCAAACTTTTAATTCGAATTTTAAGTTTTATTCCAAGTTCTGGTTCATGATTAAACTATAGCTTAAAAAAATTTCAGTGCTCTTGTCAGGTTATTTAAATAAGATGTAGTAAACCTAGCGTATTCTCCGTGTGGTGACGGATTAAGAATACAATATGTCACCACCCCATCTTATCCCATGGGTTTCCTAAAAACCGACTAAGGGACTATCCGTGAATATTATCTTTAGGAAATAAAGAGAAGGTAAACTTGAAATGAAACCCTATACCAATCCGTCTTGCCAGCGTGGTATTAGGTAGTATCCCTCCGTCACGGGAGGAGGCCCGTCGCTGCAGTGGGATTATTATTATTGACATTAAAGGGCTGTTATGATGAAACCCAGCATATAAAAATAAAAACGGACACGTCACTTTGCCTCTTTGACTATTGCGATTACAGTTCAAAAACTCGTGTACAGTGATTCTGTATACCACTAAAAGTCAATTTAACCAGCGATGCAGTAAGTTTAAACAGCATGTCATTTACAGAAATCTCTCATTGGATGACATATTATTATTTGCATTACTAGTTTAAACCTCATCTACGAATCATTTCCCATTTAAATTTGTCGAACGATTTATTATTTTCAGACATTTAATTTCCATTAATATTCTAGTGTATGTTAAATTGGTTTTATAATGAGACAGTTCAATTAAAAATATACTTGTGCAGCTTATTCAATGGAGCGTGCTTGAATAAGCAAGGCTCATTCTCAGAATATTACATTCCTTCTCAAAATATTACATTTGCAAAACATTATATTCTCAAAATTTACGAACTGAATACGACAGATTTACCTAGCCAACGGCCCTAAAACTAGACTCACACTACTCATAACTTGATAGCTTTTAAAAACAAAACTTAAAAAAAACATAAACTGACAGTATCCTGACCAACCTTAGGTTCATCGACATTAAGTCATATATTATTTACAGATAACTTAGTAGAAAAACACTGGCAATTAAAGCAGTTAGTAGCATTACAAGTAAAGTCGCCTTTTAAGTATTTTATTTACGAGTATAATTTCACGGTCGCGTTCCTAGATTGTATTCCTTACTATTTTTGTTTGATTCTTTGCTGAAGTAGATTGAATAGGTACCTGCTGTTACTATTTCTTTGTTTTTTTTTATTCATTGCTGCTCATTAATCCCACATTATAGGTACTTCTTTCATTAACAGAATAAAACTGCTACAACATTGGCCGCATGAACGAATGGATAACCCAATAGCCAATCAAGAAGAATAAAGCATTTTATTATGACTTGTTCTTTTTGTTTTTCTTTCGTAGAAATAATGTCAAATTTTTCTTTAATCTTCTTTTATGACAGAGTGTCTCGAGTGAGTGTGTCGTAAAAGGTGACTCAGAGACAAACTTTACTCTAAACCAGATACTAAGTAGGCATGTCACTAGCGGGATACCACAGGTCAAATGTTTTGCAGTTCAGACCAGATTTTAATGTTGCTGTGATTTTCATGATTTAAAAAAAATATTCGATACCTAAATAAAGCTCCAGCTGACAAAAAAGTGAAGTTTCTTTATTCAAATTTCAAACTAAAAGAGTTAAGAGAACATCAATGCAAATATATTCGAAAACTATTTCACGTTTTATGTCAGCATTCTGAACGAGTCTTTCAGAAATGTTCTCAATAGATTCTTAGAACTAGACATTTTACCTGCAGAGAATATTGTACGTACACATCCTATGTGAATACTTGCCACGCTTGCCTGATCAACAAATTTACTGAAGATCTTTCAATAGAGTGCGTGCTTGTATTTGAATACCTACTATTTTCTTTTTTAAATAAGGTAAAAGCGAAAGAAACTTAATTTGAAAAAAAATTGTGTTGCCTTTTTTAAAAATTCTAACCAATATCTTAGGTAGAATATAATTACCAAACCCTTACATCTTGCTCACAGCAACACTATCATTAACACATCTAGCACAGGAACACTAAATTAGTTAACCGACGCAGAAAGGTTTATTCCTTGACACAGCACACAAAATGAGTAGGTTACAATCTCTGGAGTTTGGCAGAAGCTTATCGTTCTATTCCATTTTTAAACAAAAGTTTCTTTTAAATTTTGTATGAAAATATTTGCATGCTCTGTACCTATTGGAACTTGTATCTTTGTACATTTTTTAATACCATCTTTTAAGCAAATAAATATAGTTGAATAAACAATTAATTATGGCATGGTGTAATACAATTAAGTGCGACAAATAGACAAGACCCATAAAACGAACTGATTGTGACTCCAGCTGTTTTTTTATATTATTAAAAAGATATCTTTTAAATATTTTTTATTGAAAAAAAAAGTCATGAATAAGTCAGACCTTAAAAGTTTTTATACTTTAACTAGCTGTTGCCCGCGGCTTCGCTCACGTTCAGAAGTATTATGATTAATTAGGCTTATTTTTTGTTTAGCGTGTGTTAAAATAAGGGGCTTACAAAACTTCTTTGTACACATATTCTTAATGAAAATAAATAAAATTACAAAATAACTTGTTTAATCCATACAAAGTTATCATCATCACCATATCAGCCAATCGACGTCAACTGCTGGATATAGGACTTCTCCAAGTATTGCACCTTATGGGGTCCTGTGCCTCCCTCATCCATCGGCTTCCAGCCGTCCACAACAGCGCTGTCGCCGTTCGCCATTCCAGAATATTTCTGCCCAAACAGCTGTCAGTTCTCCTCGCTATGTGCCCTGCTTCTCGTACTTTAACCGGTTATGTCGGTTACTTTGGTTCTCTTGCGGATCTTCTCATTTTTGATTCGATCACACAGGAAAACTTTCAACATAGCTCTCTCCAATGCCCCTGAGTGACCATGAGCTTTCTGAGTAGACCCATAGGTCAGGCTACAACATAGCTCTCTCCATTGCCCTTGAGTGACCATGAGCCTTCTGAGTAGGCCCATAGGTCAGGCTACAACATAGGTCTCTCCATTGCCCTCTGATTGATCATGATTCTTCTGAGTAGGCTTATAGGTCAGGCTACAACATAGCTCTCTCCATTGCCCTCTGAGTAACCATGAAGCTTCTGAGTAGGTCCATAGATCAGGCTACAACGTAGCTCTCTCCATTGCCCTCTGAGACACCATGAGCCTTTTGAGTAGGTCCATAGATCAGGCTACAACATAGCTCTCTCCATTGCCCTCTGAGAGACCATGAGCCTTCTGAGCAGGCCCACAGGTCAGGCTACAACATAGCCCTCACCATTGCCCTCTGAGTGACCATGATTCTACTGAGTAGGCCCGTAGGTTAGGCTACAACATAGGTTTCTCCATTGCCCTCTGAGAAACCATGAGACTTCTGAGTAGGCCCATAGGCCAGGCTACAACATAGCCCTCACCATTGCCCTCTGAGTGACCATGATTCTACTGAGTAGGCCCATAGGTTAGGCTACAACATAGGTCTCTCCATTGCCATCTGAGAAACCATGAGACTTCTGAGTAGGCCCATAGGTCAGGCTACAACATAGCCCTCACCATTGCCCTCTGAGTGACCATGATTCTACTGAGTAGGCCCATAGGTTAGGCTACAACATAGGTCTCTCCATTGCCCTCTGAGAAACCATGAGCCTTCTGAGTAGGCCCATAGGTCAGGCTACAACATAGCTCTCTCCATTTCGCTCTGAGTGAACATGAACCTTCTAAGTAGGCCCATAGGCCCTCCAATTTTTGATTTTTTGTTTATCATAGCTTGATGTTATATAGCCTATAGCCTTCCTCGATAAATGGACTATTTAAAACTGAAAACTGAATTCAATTCGAAGAAGTAGTTCCTGAGATTAGCGCGTTCAAACAAACAAACTCTTCAGCTTTATATAATAGTATATACTCGTACCTAGATAATTAATCTGTCATTAGGCGCTAAAACTATTGAGAGAAATTACTCGTGAGCAAGCAACATAAAACATGCAGTTCATGAGAGAAGCTAAGTTTCATACTAACTGTAATCCCCTATTTTATCTGTATGCATGCAAAGTCTCAGCCCGATCAGATTGAAACTGACAAAGTTTCATGCTAATTTTCATCCCCTATTTTATCCCCTTGGGGGTAGAATTTATCAAAGTCCTTTCTAAGTAGATGTCAACGTCATAATAGCTATATGCATGCAAAGTCTCAGCTCGATCGGTTTGAAACTGACAAAGTTTCATACAAACTTTCATCACCTATTTTTCCCCTTGGGGGTAGAATTTATCAAAGTCCCTTCTAAGGGGGTGCCAACGTCATAATATCTATATGCATGCAAAGTCTCAGCCCGATCGGATTAAAACTGACAAAGTTTCATGCTAACTTTTATCCCCTATTTTATCCCCTATTTTATCCCCTTGGGGGTAGAATTTATCAAAGTCCTTTCTAAGGGGGTGCCAACGTCATAGTGGCTATATGCATACAAAGTCTCAAGCCTATCGGTTTGAAATTGGCAAAGTTTCATACAAACTTTTATCCCCTATTTTATCCCCTTGGGGGTAGAATTCATAATAATCCTTTCTTAGCGGATGCCTACGTCATAACATCTACATGCATGCCAAATTTTAGCCAGATCCCACCAGTGGCTTGGGCTGTGCGTTGATAGATCACTATGTCAGTCACCTTTGAGTTTTATATAATAAAAATATATAGATTATGATGATATGAGTCATGACATGCGATTCTTTACCTCATTAAGTTACGGCACTCTTTAGAAAGTCTGGGTTTTTGCAATCAAACATTCACAATAATGACAAATGATTATGTAAGTAGAAAGTTAACTTACTTTCTGACAGGTTTTTCCTTTAATAAACTAAATATCTACGGATTTGGTTATGCAATTTTTGTTTTATGACAGTTTCATAACATTCTATTAATATCCTACTGCAGAGACGGGCGGGCCTCTTCCCGTGACGGAGAGATACTTGGCCTACTAATACCACGCTGGCCAGACGGATTGGTATAGGGTTTAATTTCAAGTTGTCCTTCTTTTTATTTTGTAAACAATATTGATGGATAGTCCCTTATTTGGTTTGACGTCATTTTGCCATTAAAAAAAGAAATATAAATACATTCGAATAATAAATCTAAATAAACAGTCATCTCCGTGTGGTGACGGAGTAAGAATACAAAATGTCACCACCCCATCTCATCCCATGGGTGTCGTAAAAACCGACTATGGGACTATTCGTAAAGATTATCTTTACAAAATAAAAAGAAGGAAAACTTCAAAGTAAACCATTACCAATCCGTCTGGCCAGCGTGGTATTAGTAGGCCAAGTATCCCTCCGTCATGGGAGGAGGCCCGTCCCTGCAGTGGGACATTAATTGGCTGTTATGATGACAGAATTATGCAGGCTTTGAAAAATTAACACAACAAACTAAAAACTAACAAAAATATTACACCAAGTTTCTTTCTTTCTTTGAAAGATATCTGCAGTGTGACTTTAATAGGTTGCTTTAAAGTATAATAAAAAGGTTTACGTTCAAAGATGTCATAAACACTTGCGTGCCACATACACTGTATCATAGGAAACAAATAAACCTCTAAGGGTAGTCAAGCAATAACCCTGATTTACAAAGCATTGCAGTTTCAAAGAACATTTTCTTGTTCTGTGAGTGCACTATCTAACAATGTAGTCCAGCTACCCAGCTTTGTTTCTAAGTGTCTGGCCAGCGTGGTATTAGTAGCCCAAGTATCCCTCCGTCATGGTAGGAGGCCTGTCCCTGCAGTGGGACATTAATTGGCTGTTATGATGAAAGAATTATGCAGGCTTTGAAAATATTCCAAAAATATTGCAGCAAGTTTCTTTGTCTGAAGGATCTCTGCAGTGTGACTTTAATAGGTTGCTTTAAAGTATAATAAAAAGGTTTACGTTCAAAGATGTCATAAACACTTGCGTGCCACATACACTGTATCATAGGAAACAAATAAACCTCTATACAGGGTAGTCAAGCAATAACCCTGATTTACAAAGCATTGCAGTTTCAAAGTATTCATTTTCTTGTTCTGTGAGAGCACTATGTAACAATGTAGTCCAAGTACCCTGCTTAGTTTCTAAGTGTTACTTATCGAATATACGATGCCAACAAATGTATTGGAACAATGCCATTTAATTTTATAATAAAAGTTATAGAACTGTGTTCCGTGTTTTTATTTTGAACTAAAAAGGATGTTAGAACTGATGGCTTTTTTGTTGTGATGAAGAGAAAGGGCACACAACACACATACACATCCAAATAAATATTAAATATTCCTCACACATTCACACAACGCCATCTAGTCCCAAACTAACCAAATGTGTCTTTATTTTGTTTTCATTGAGCTAATTTCTTGTAATCGATTATTTAAAGATACTTGGCCTACTAGTACTACGCTGGCCAGACAGATTGGTACAGGGTTTAATTTTAAGTGTTCCTGCTTTTTAAGTATTTCGTAAAAATAATATTCACGGATAGTCCCTTAGTTGGTTTTTACGACACCCATAGGATAGGTGGTGACATTGTATTCTTACTCCGTCACCACACGGAAATTTATTATTGTGTATAAATGATAACATTTGGCCTTTTACTTGTATTATGTATGTACTATCTACGTTACTTATAATAAACTTTACTCAAGTTTGTGACGTTTTTCAAACAAAAACTCAACAACTTCTGAAGTGTGCTGTATTAACACCACAATCATTATCATCGCATAATAATAAATTAGTCAACTGATTTAACTGTTTTTTTTAATTCATGGCTTATTTTAAGTCACAAATAAACTTTTTTAACACTTTAATATTATAATTTACAATAAATAAGCACTCTGTAAAGATAAAAGTTTAGGTAAAATTAATAAAAGTTAAGTCTCGTTTAAATATTTTTTATTTTAAACAATAATTTAATTTATATTTACACAACAATAGTTACTACCACTTTTACACACATTATAAATTATTATTAGTTTTGTATACAATACAAAAATTAATTGTAATAAATTTCGTTTACAAAAGTAATACATTTAAATAAATAAATGCATGTCAAGGGCATAAGGCTAACATAAATAATTCATTACAACAGCGTATTACATTAATAAAACCTTTTTACAATATCTTTATCCTAGAATAAAAAACATAAAATTAATCCTAAAGGTAAGAAGGTCCTCAGTAAGAGCATTTGCGTGTAATGAGCATTTCACATCTAAAATTCGAGTGGTGTGGACGTTGAGCCGAGCGTTATTAAGCTTACAAAATACGATACTCCATTGCTCGTTTACAAATTCTCGGGTAAGAATACTCTTACTGAGGACGTACCATAAAAAAATATAATTTAAATTTAGAATCACAGGTGGGATTACCAAAATCGATAATTCTTTTTTTAAACTGGTCAGTCGAAATACAAACTTTTTAAACAACAATCACGTTCCGTTTCGCGAAAACCTTTGTAAAATATTCAAATGTTACTTTGTTCCAATAAAATTATTGGGTCTTTGTGGCCAGTTCTGTGGTTGACGTCTCAAGTCCTCATATTGTCGCCAGTTCAAATACCAAAAAGGTTGATTTTCAATTGGAAGTGAGTTCAATCTATTTATTAAATTCCTGTCGCCTTGAGCTATGATTGGATAGTCTTCATCTTCACCAAATCTGTTTGACAGCACATTGGAATCTAAAGCAGGATATCCGATTGGACTAAGTCCTGCATAGAATGGCCTTTGAGCCTTAACCACAGCAATTAAGATAGTGAGTGCTAAGACGATCTTGCATGCAGCCATTTTCTGTAAACAAAGAAACAAGAATTGATTGAATTATAACTAAGAAGAACAGGTTTTCTTATTTGTTTATGTTGGCCATTAAAATTGCTATCATTATCTACATGCAATTACACATAATTGGCTCGGTATAAATAGATTATGAAAAGGAGATTAACGCGTTGACGGATGTGATAAAAATCGTGATGAACAAATGCTAGGAAGTAGGCAGTCACTTTTACCACTCAGAAACTCAGAAAGAGTAATCTCCATGTACATATTATTCTTTTTTGTTCGATTGAAAATATCCACAGTATTAATACAATGTATCATCGCACCCTAAGCTTTTAAAAGAAGACTAAGGAAATTTCACACATAACACGTCTAAGAAAACAAAAGAAAGAAAAACATGCCGAAATATTCTGTATAATCTATGGTATAGGTCTTTGTGGCCTTCGTTTATCCTTGAGCCTGGATAAGAACCTTCTCTACATTTGTAAATAATGACTAAAATTAAAAATAAAATTAAATATCTATAAATAAATACACTTCTATTTACCTACCTTTAAGTAGTATTATTTATGTTTTCACGTACAAAAATAAATTGAAGAATGATTAATATAATAATAATAGAGTTGTGTTATCAATCGTCTACCGGTTAGCAATGCTGAATGCACACTGATACTCGATACAAATGAACACAGTATAAATATAAAATCCCTCGGTCGACTATCGAGACATTGACTTTGTAGACTTTAGAAAGGATAGACAAGACCTTTTTTGTATTATGGTTTTATGTTTGTAAACAACTTTCGAAATGATGATTGAATTTTTGTTTCTTTTTGTATTGTTGGTATATTTATATGCTAAACCAAAAACCTGTTTAGTCAATTTAGTCATTTTATAGACATGTAAGACAAATGTTTTATTTAAATTACTTTCGTTGCTTATAGTGGTATATAGTATTAGTAGTGTACTTTTCGTAAATTACATCTAAAAAGAAAAAAGTCTACAAATTGAAAAGTGTGTGATAAACTTGCATTAAAAAATATTGTTTAATTTTTTGAGTCAAAAAAAATAATAAAATACCTATATACTATTAAATTTTAATTTAGTCTGCAGGCTTAAAAATAATTTATATTAATAAATAAAAGGAAAAACATACATCAATAAAAAAACTCAACTTTCTCGATAAGACATAAACATGTTCCAAGCCAAAGATAACCTTACTATCAGTATAACAAGAGTAATGAATATTTGTAAACAAACACATTTATTTACAAAACACATCTATACATTCTAAAGCTTACGGAAAAACCTCATTCACTTCGTCACGCGGGAATACTCGTCTCACTGGCTTCTGACGTCACATGTCGTGTCCACTAAGTTACACAACGCTCACTATAGCAAGACCTATACAATTACGTCAGTGACGTATGTTTTGTTAGAATATCGTGAGGCTTAAGAGGTCTTTTGTATTGGTGACTGTATGACTTGGCTGTCTGTGAGTTATTCATATTTTTAGCAAATCATCATTCTAGTGTAACACACCCCCAAAAGACTGCACGGCTGTTGATGGGTTTTTCCCAAGCATTGTTGCAACTCTATTATGTTTCAGTTGATATTTCCGTACTGTATTGTGTTCATAATAATTGTAGTTTACTGTACTTTGATCTATATTTTGTACTACTGTTAGTTTACGCAAAAAAAAAATGTGTGTCTGTAATGTAAAAAGTTTGATAGTGTATTAAGAATGGATGTCACTGGCATAACAGTCTACACCGTTTTTTTTACAAAGAATTATTTTCTTTTTTGACATAGAATGAAACGTCTTCTTTTTTTTAAATTTAAAATGAGAACTCTTGTCCCTCCTCCTCGGATAGAGCATGTTACGGACTCGGGATTCTTACAGAAATAAAATTACCGAACACAGAGTACAAAATATCTCAAAATAATAAATTGTGACTCTCATAAATATATATTACGTTGCAGTTAAATAAAAAAAAAATAGTGATTAGCTCTTAAAAGCAAGTTATTTTTTATCTCTTGAGCCACTATTGCTAATGCAAGTTCGATTATGGCGGAATTCTAATGCCTCGTCATAATTTGTGGTATCATAACAGCCCATTAATGTCCCACTGCAGGGACGGGCCTCCTCCCAGGACGGAGGGATACTTGGCCTACTAATAGCACGCTGGCCAGACGGATTGGTATAGGGTTTAATTTCAAGTTTTCCTTCATTTTATTTCGTAAAGATAATAATCACGGATATTCC
The DNA here is from genome assembly GCA_905475405.1 of Schrankia costaestrigalis. Taxonomy (NCBI): domain Eukaryota; kingdom Metazoa; phylum Arthropoda; class Insecta; order Lepidoptera; family Erebidae; genus Schrankia; species Schrankia costaestrigalis. Next base: position 5,729,517 of record FR997843.1, on the reverse strand, counting down.
CTTACTCGGTTTTTACGACACCCATGGGATGAGATGGGGTGGTGACATATTGTATTCTTACTCCGTCACCACACGGCGAATATTAATTTGTACGGTCAAGGAATTTAATTGTTTAGCAGGTACACAACCTACGTAATTTAGTCGTATTATATACCAAAATAATCCTAGCAAATTTGAAAGATATTACACCTCAAAATTGACATAATATAAAATATAACCAATAAGTATGAATTGCACTTCAAACTTCTTTGTTTACAAACTTCCACCATTCTGTCCAAAGAGTAAAAAATAAAATTTTGACAGTATTATCAATACAATGCATTGAACCAATCAGAACAGCGAATGCTACTCGATATACTTTATTGTTAATAGTGACACAAACTCGGACTAAGGATACTGTTTGATGGAGATGGTAGATAAGGTCTAGTTTAGTTTGACTTAACTTTGGTCTGTCAACAATATAAAATTGAAGAATTTTATTTTAACACAAAATACCTGTCTGTCATAGATAGACAAGGCTAGGTATATATACCTTGTCTAATTAATTTTACGACTCCCAAGACGTCGGGGTTCGTCATCCGTCGTCTGTAGTCGGTAAATAGTAACCTGACCGATTTCAAAATTAAGCAAATTGCTAAACAATTAAATTCCTTGAGTGTACAATATGCTATTATTTTCGAGTGGAAAAAATTCGTTACATCTAAAATGTAACTTATTTAAATTACATAAACATTTTTAGCATTTGAATTGTAACAATGTGATGCCATAATAATACTTACAATAAATTCCTAATTTTTATTAGGTTTAATGTGGTTTCTGAAGGACAATTAAATGGCAAACAATAATTTTATTGCATACAGTTTTTTTATATTTAATTAACTATTATGGTTAGGTAAACAACAACATTAAAAGTTGAATTATTAGTACACATAGAGATAATATAATCATAATTGATTTTCACATGGTTTCTCTTGACTTTACGAACTACGGGAGCTCAAAATGTTAGTAAATTAAGCTCAAATTAGTCGTCAAATAAGCTACTAATGCCTACATTTCAATCGCCATGTAGGGAACTATACCCCTTCCAGCGTAAGTTTGGCTTTTTGACAGTTCACGACCATGAAGTTTCGTAATACTTCCGCTTATTTTTCGAACAAATAATATTATATTTCATGGACGTACCCATGTTTTTTTCAGTTACCATGGTTACTTAGTGATGGACAATCATAACGATTACCACCATTATGAAACAAATTACAAATAATCGGTAGAAATAAATGCTATGATTTTACCTACTTGAACTCTTTATATTTATAATACGTTTATAAAATGTAATACATATGATATTTTAGATAAGCTATAACCCGTGAATGTGTCACGATAAATTATGTATTTTAAATAATACCTAAGCTAAATATAATTTTATCGTTTTAAGCTATAGGGTAATTCTCTTAACATAGATACAGAAAGAAACAATAATAAAATGATAATATAAGTTGATGGAAGGATCCAAATGTGTAAAATAAAGTCATTTGAAAAATGGAAATATCGGAATCAAATCATTACAATCGAATGGCATTACATTCGAGATACTGCTGAACGTCACTAACGTCAAGCTGTCAAATGTTGTTAAGACGCCGCTTTGAAAATTTTCGATTTGAATTCGAATGAGACGGGTATTATACACGTCTCGCTCACGCGCCGCCGCCGCGTGCGCCCGTCCCGCCGGCACTCAAGCGACAGGTTATTGCTCTGTGTCTCTGTCGTATAATTACAAATTCGCGCCAAACGCCCGGCTATCTACTTACGAATGAAAGAACAAGATCTGTACAGAGTTGCGTTGCGACTTAGGTACATTTTATTTTATTTAAATTAGGAATAATTTGGTGTTCCAATTAAACATTATTTATTTGTATTATAAAACTTAAAAGCTTACTAAAGTTTAATCAAATAACCCTTTTTATGGATATTTATGTTAGATAAAATTAATTTATTATCTATACTAATATTATAGAGGTAAAGTTTGTGTGTTTGTGACGTTGTAGGGGGTAATCTCTGGATCTAATGAACCGATTTTAAAAATTCTTTCTGTGTTGAATGGTACATTTATAGGGGAGTACAGATAAAGATATACGATATAGACATAGATAGGCTATATAGTATCACGCTATGACTTATAGGAGTGGAGCAGTAATGAAATATGTTTAAAAAAAATTTAAGCGTTTTTTTCGCCGCCCAACGAAGTGGGCACGGGTCAGCTAGTAAGTTAAATAAAGACCATATTAATTTGATCTATTATCGTGTGCGTGGAAGAACATACGACTACGAAATTTTGAAATCCTTCATAGATTAATATAATAGGTATGTGAAACTTACCCACATAAACTAACTATATTTTCCTTTCCTTTTTCCTGGACATTAGTACTTTATTCGTAAACATTTACTGTGTTAGTCCCGACATAGTATAAAACAAAGTCGCTAATTGCTGTCTGTCCAGTGTCCGTCCCTATATTTATATGCTTAAATTCTAAAAACTACTGAATTGTTTTTAAGCGTTTTTTAAATATTGATTCAAGAGAACGGTTTATGGCTAATACAGTTGAGTATAAGCATCCATACATATACGATGCCGGGGTAGATCACTAGTAGACTATGTTAATCAAAATGAAAAAAGTAATTTACAATCGGTTTGGCGTGGCGCTCTCGGTAGCGGCTGACATACACAAGGTCGGGGGTTCGAATCCCACGCAAGACACATATTGTTTCTAGTGGAGGAATCTGTTCATTTTGTACCCTAAAGATATTAAAAAAAAATTATAACTTAGAAAATTACAGAAAATTTAAAATGTTTTCATAGTTTAGATTGTACTATATTTAGTTTAGTTTATTTTCATATTATAGGGCTTATATGATTACATCTTATAAAAAGTACTTTGAATATTTGTTTATAAGGGAAAAAACCTAATTTTTATTTGGAGGCATAAACTACTCCAGAAAATTCCGGCTCAACATCAGTCCACGGTAGGTAACAGAAAATTCTGTTACAGAAAAACCTACTATATACCGGGCTATTATGTCCATACACGTAGCCCCCTTATTTTTTAAAAATGTAGGTACTCGCGCACAAGTTATATTATGCAGTCACAAAGCACATCCAGATTCAGGACAATAACTTGGGAATCACACAAATAATTTGACTGCCTCAGGGGCGCGGTAACGGTCGCAGTGCACGAGGTCGCGGGTTTGAATCTCACGCAAGATAATATAACTTTAAAAAAAAATACAACAGCCCCACTATGTAGTCCTACGTCGCGGGGACTTTTACAAACATTTACTTAGCTAAAACAAAAAACCTCCAGACTCAGGACAATAATTTATGGATCGCACAAATAAAAATGAACGCTTTTCGCGATAAGCCTATTGTTGTTGTTGTTACTTAATATTTGTTTGTGTAAAAATGACCCGTATTGCTTGTGAAATAGAGTTCAAAATACATTAACATGAAACACGCTTCTCGCGATGTCAATTTTTGGTGGAAAAGGGTCGGTGCGATTTCAATTCTCGTCTCGTCTCGCCCCTCTGGTGGAAAATCAACTTCATGCTGACTTACGATTACTGATAACTGCGCCCGCCACGGCCTAAGGCAAACATTTTTTTTGTGTGATCCACAAATAACTGTCCTGAGTCTGGACGTTCTTTGTGTACGTTTGATTCATGTCTGTAAACGTTCCCGCGGTGGAGTGCATGAGAGTTCAAATCTTACGTAAGACAATTTTTTTGTGTGATCCACAAATAACTGTCCTGAGTCTGGACTTTCTTTGTGTACGTTTGATTCATGTCTGTAAACGTTCCCGCGGTGGAGTGCATGAGAGTTCAAATCTTACGTAAGACAATTTTTTTGTGTGATCCACAAATAACTGTCCTGAGTCTGGACGTTCTTTGTGTACGTTTGTCTCATGTCTGTAAACGTTCCCGCGGTGGAGTGCATGAGAGATCAAATCTTACGTAAGACAATTTTTTTGTGTGATCCACAAATAACTGTCCTGAGTCTGGACTGGACGTTCTTTGTGTTTCATGTCTGTAAACGTTCCCGCGGTGGAGGGCTATTATTTATCCCGGGCTTGCAAACAAAATACATATATAGCTACCTATCTTATAAGCATTATTTATTTATTTTTTTCAGTATTCGAAAGCTCATAATTCTGTCGTGACTCGCGGAGTAATACAAAAACATCTATTACAAAAAAATATCGAACTCCAGACAAAACATTGTGGATCGCACAATCAATACTTTTACATAAAATTCAAATCCGCGACCTCATGCACGCCAGCCCCTACCTCGACCGCCATGCTACTTACGTGGTTTCAATTATGTAGCCAAAACTTGACAAAAGCGGTTATAAAACTAATTACACCTCAGCACAAAGACTAAAATCGTTCATAACAAACGCTTGAAATACCAAAAGTACCAACAGAAACTAGGTACTTAGTTGAATTATATACCGAACCTTACCTAGGTTTCGCTGTTGTGAATAACATAACTACAGAAATTTGTTACGATACAATGTTACCAAAATAACTATTATAATAACAATGATTTATTTACCTTGCTATTTTTGCCGCCGCCATTCTTGCGACACTATCATTGAATTTCTGTTTTAGTTTTCTTTTTGAAACACGCTTTTTAGTGTTACCCATTATTAATAAGAACTTACAAATATTTTAAAACCTAACCTATTATTATTATTAGTACTTTTTATTATATTATTAGTACTTTTTATTATATTATTAGTGTGAACTTACGAATATTTTAATCTAATCCTATATACTTAATAACTATTTAGTTACGACTATAAATAATAATTACGAGTTAAAATTTGGTTGGAACGGAGAGTAGACATGCATAGGTCCGACGTCAAAGCGGGCTTGCGCCAGACTGATTTAGCGCCCGTACTCATTCTGTATTAATCGTTAACGAGTAGGTATAAGGTCTGAAATTGCGATGCGCCCGCAACGATCCAGAGAGCTGTGATAGTGCTAAAATCTTATTTTCTTAATTAAAAGTCATTGATTGTAGTTATGTTAATGATATTCTACAGTAAGACTAATATTGATGTTACGAATCTATTTGAGTAATTCCTAAGCATAATGATAGTGTACTTTCCGTGTAATATGTAAAAACCTGTTTTTTTAGAGGTGTTTTCAAAAATAAATATGATCGAGCCAAAATCAAGCTATCGCGTTTTCGTAATTACAATAGCCTAGTTAAAGGTATCAATTTACCTATATCAAAATTCTAGCTTAATTGGTCTTTTCATATTCCTGTAGTAGTTGATGAAAGATAGTGCATTTTGTCAATGTATCCCCTTAAATATAGTGGAAAGGGTATAATGCCTTTTTTGCCAAGATATTATAATTTTGACGAAGTAGTAAATATATATAAAAGTATGGGTATAAGGTGACTAGAAATAAGGGCATTATTTCCTATGTGGGCAACTAATGCCCACATTTAAACTAGCTGCGTGGGGAACTAGCACCCCAAACTTAGTCGCTATGTAGGCAACTAATAAATGCTTAGTATTTAGTCCATCATCACATAGGTAGATTAGATTTCCCATGTGGCACCTAAAGACAACCTCTTCCAATGATAATCATGATCTGCAAAAACTTAATCCCATTAGTCACATCAAGTCATAACATTAGTCAGACCTTTAATAATGTAAACATCGTGCAAAATGTGCATGATAATAATTTAATTAAAAATAATATGGTAAAACCAGTTTATCATCACTAATCGTAAAAGAAGAAGAACTTGACATCAAATCCACTGTTATTCGTTAAGACGTGAGCAAGAAATAACACCACTACTATTAATACCCATTTATATACTCAGATTATACATATAATCTATTACTTTTGGGATGTTTGCCTGGATTCATCAGTATATCAGAGGAAAGTGTATGGTTTTAAAATATAAGTCATTGCTTATTATAAATATTTAGAAGTATATTACGTAAACAAAAAAAATACATACAACCAATTTACAAAGTGACTCATAAGTAGTTATAGTTTGAAAAATATAAATAAATTATGGTCATACAAGAAGTCTTTCCCATCTTACAAACTTTCCAATAAATTAAATGTAAGCGAATTTTTTGTACATATTATAATAAAAAAACATTTGTAATTGTAAATGGACTATAAAGCAATACTTTAAAATATAATAAAACAGAACTAAATTTACATTTTATGTCTTAACATACAAGTGTCTATGATAAATTATTTACATAAATATTAAACCTGTAGCAGGCCAAGATTTTCTCTATGAATACTATTGATTGAGTCTGGGTGTCCTGACGACCTGGTTATGACGGCGGGAAGCCGATGGATGAGGGAGCCACAAGACCGCCCAGGATGGAAACTTTTGGAGGAGGCCTATGTCCAGCAGTAGACGTCCACAGGCTGATATGGATGGATGGAGTCTAGGAGACCTTTGTATCCGTCAATTACATTTCTGTAAAAGTCCCCGCGCCCAGGGCTTGATCCAAAGTTCAAAACAAGTAAGTATTATAATTTAATGATTTTATCGTGCTCTTCATAATTAATAATAGTATGTAGTTGTTATGACTTAGTACTGACTAAAGGTTAACGCTATCTGCCACTTAGATCAGGTTAAAGGTTAACATGATTACATCCGTCAACATAACGTAATATTATATTTACTTATTTGTTTCTCATCACAATAGTTATAGACAAAAAATCTAAGAAAAAAATAAAGGTGTCATTGATCGGGAAGTTTATCTTTTTTATATAAATTAATACAATAAACGTCCTTTAACGTCATCATAACAGCCTATTAATGTCCCACTGCAAGGATAGGCCTCCTCCCGTGACGTACGGATACTTGGCCTACTAATACGGGAACCTGGGGACACTTGATCCCGCCTTTTGTTTTTCATCCCTAATTTCCTTAGTGACTATCCATTTTAAAAGATATTGGTACCGAAATACTCACGTATTTCGGTACCAATATCTTATAATTCATTTGCCTATAATTGATGTAAGACCCAAAGATATAAGTGCCTAAATTTCATAATTATTTGACTAAAAGTAAAAATAGAGAAAGGTATCAAGTGTCCCGTATATACGGGAGACTTGGTCCTGGGGTTCAAGTCTCCCATATCTAGGTTCACATGATACTATTACTAAGGAAATAAATAAAAAATGTTTTTAGAATATCATAATCTATTTATATTGTTTTCAAAATCACATAACATAGGCATTATCACACCGTCTCCATACATAAATCAATTGCTAAATGTGAAACTTCCGTTTCGTATTAAAAAACAAAAACAAACTCAAAACAAAATTATATCTTCAATAATAAAAGAACTCAAATGTCTCGCAATCACACCCTGAATAAAATTTAAACGTAATTAATTATTGAATTGAATCCGGGACATGTAAAACAAAATTTCAAGTTACGTTTAAGCTTCATTTAGGTGTTCTAGCAAAATAATCTCTTCATCGATTGGTACTCTTTTTTTGGCACCTTCTCTTGTTTTGTATACTCTGGGCATATCGGTAATCTGAAATTAATTGAAAATAAAAGTTAAAAGTAGTTAAGGGACATTTGATTCTCCCGGATCAAGTCTCCCTTAGCTAAGTGGACCAAGTGTACCCTGAACCGTTTGAGGTTATAAACAAGAATATTTTCAAACGTCTGTTAGATTACCACTTTTCTACGCTACAAATCGCTACTTATATAGATAACGCCTAAATTCATACACAATAAAAGCCATATTTACATTAATGTTTAATCAAAATGTAAACTTACGGAAATTTTCTCTTTGCAACAGCAAACACTCGGTCGTCCGCCATTTACAAACGCGTCAAATTTGACAGGTGTACAGTCACGAGCAATAATATGTACACATTTTCGCATTTTGTAAACCAGATATCTAAAGTTCTGCCAATCCAAAATTGAAAATTCGAAGATTAATTCAAAACTGTACGGAACCTCTTCTAAATTACGAATTCATTTTGATATTGTAATGTCTAGATAAACGTGCAGATAGTTTAGAAAATTTGAAAATGTGTACATATTATTGCTCGTGACTGTACCAACTTTAGAAAGTTAGCGGGTACCATAGATAACCGATATTGCCATTATAAAATTTAATATCACCCATACAAGTTCTGAAAATCTCGTGTACCTAGTCTCCCTTAAGGATCAAGTGTCCCCAGGTTCCCCTACCTACTACGCTGGCCTCTATACCACTCGATACCAATCCGTCTGATTGGTATCAAGTTTAATTTCAAGTTTTCCTTCTTTTGACCTTTAACTTATTAATAAGTAATTAATCTAATTTAATAATAAACAAATCATATGAGATTAGAGATCTTATCTCATATTATCATTACTTTACTTGTAGTTACATGAAATTTAAAGCACCAATGTTACAATATAAAAATTCAGCCTAATGTAAGCAATATAAATATGTCATTGTACTTCCTAAAACTGTAACTTACATTTTAATTAGCGGTAACAAAGTGACGTCAATTTATGTAACTATTAAAATTGTTCGTGTAATAAATTGGGTCTCTTAAATATAGATTAATTAGCGTGAGAGGGAGTAATAGGAAGTAAGAGTATAATAATATAGTTAGGTTAGGGGCCTTTACGTGGCCGCCAATAGAAAAGTTAAATTTCGCATTCGAAAAAAAAACTGCCGTTTTAGTTTCTAATGCAATATTTATTTAATTGAAAAACATTTAAAGTGTTGAGAGTATGTTATACAAATTTACTTTATAGCCTTTTCTCAAGACTTTATTATCAAAATTTTACATTATTTATCCTATTTGCTAATTATGTTTTTTTTTCTATTGGCGGCGCTAGTGAACCCTGTATACGCTCATAAATTCATTTTAACAAGTGATATAGGTACGATAATAATCAATAGGAAAACCTTAGATACAATGCAAGCTCATAAATATGGGGCACGTAAACAGAACAATATTTTTTCGTGTTATTTATAAATTTTCCCGTGGAGATGCGTCACTATTATTGTTTATCAAACTAAAAATTAACTAGAAACTTTCAATGTTGTCAGAATTCTTATAAACATAACAGGATAATAGTCACATAAATTGATCAAATGATTTTATTGCACTGGTTTGTGTTTGATGTAAAATTAATCAATAAACATTTTGGCCGCTTATTTCCGTTTAAATTACTCTTCCATGCTCATACTGTTTAAAGTTTTATAGGTATAAGTACTGCATGTATTTTTTGGTTATTAATGGTAAACCCAAGATAACTTCCAAATTTAATAACTCACGACATTACGACCTTTCAATTGTAAGAATTAGATATTGCTCTACTCTGAGCAGAGAGATCCCTTAAGTTATCCTCATTTTATATTATTATGACACAATTTTATGCGTATTCATACAATTCGTCTTAAAAGCTGCCAATGTAATGATTATTGAATTAGACTGTAAAGATTGTTTTTTTTTTACTCATGATGGCAGACGGGCAACAGGTCCAATTGAAGTTTTTGTGCCATTACATAAAACTACATCATAAACACTTATGTAATAGTAACCCGAAATCACAAGTATGTGAATCACTCTACACAGTGAAATACCTTTTTTTAATTGGGTGTCTATTATAAAATAATGACAAAGTAAACAATCTCTATTGTCTTTTTGTTATTATGAATGAATTTGGGAATATCCTACCACACAAATTAAAATTGATTAACACCTTGTGGTTTTATTCTTGAACTTAGTTTTTTAGTTATTTATATTTATGACTTAATTATCCGTGTGGTGATGGAGTAAGAATTCAATACGTCACCATCCCATCTCATCCCATGGGTGTCGTAGAAATCGACTAAGGGACTATCTGTGAATGTTATCTTTACATAGAAAAAAGGAAAACTTAAAATTAAACCCTATACTAATCCGTCTGGCCAGCGTGGTATAAGAAACCCAGTTTACCTGCGTCACGGGAGGAGGCCCGTCCCTGCAGTGGGACATTAATAGTTATGTTAATAAGTTATGATGATATGACTTAATAATTTTAGAACCATTGGACATAGGTTAGGTTAGCAATCATTATGTTGACATCAATAATTATTTAAAGTACTGCCCTTTAAATTCTTACGATTTTGTTTGGTATAAGGTTGGTTTTGCTAATAAAAATCTCGCTAAACAGTGATAAAATTTTAGAAACGTTTATGAGTAAGGGGGTTTGTGTCCATTTATTTCATGTTGGTGATATTCCTGGTAACAGATGGGAGTTTTTTTTAATAAAAATAAAACAAGAAGGAAAAGTAATTCTAAGTGTAAGTAACCCGATCAAAAATTAAACCAAAACATAAACACAGCTAAAGTGGCAATATGTTCTGAAGGTACGACGACGGTCTTTCACGCTCAAAACGTAAAGCCTGAAGTCAAATTTCAAATTTCAAATTTCAAAATACTTTATTTCATAAAATTTATTACAAATTGTTTGAAATCGTCGTTTACTTAAAATTGAAGCTACAATTAAAATTATAGATCGACACAGACAAACGCTACAGCACTAAAAAAGCCGCGTTGTATTGTCAAATGTAAATTAAAGGAGAAAAATAAAACCAATCTACTACTCGAATCTACTTGTCTGTCTGTGTTGATCTATAAATTCCAGTTTCCAAATGGTAGGGCCAATGAGAAGAAATCTGGCAAAGAAACTCATGGCAACTCTTTTAAAATTCAGTTGTGTTTACATTTTTTTTTACATAAATCATATACCCAATCAAAATATTTGACAGTACCAGACAGGATAATACACCATTTATACATCATAAAAAGTAATAATCAAAGAAAAGAAAAATAGAAGACAAGCATGAGAACAAGGAAGACAGAAAAAAAGATAGAAAGGATACAATAAGAACTTAGAGATAAAACAATTAGCACAAGTAGCACACATAAATAAAAAAAGTGCATAAACTTGCATTATTTGAGACTGCCTGGGGAACAGAAGCAGTTAATCCCAAGCCTTTTTGTCTTTCGTGTAGTCTAGGATAGTATAATATCCCTTTATGATAAGTTTTTGTTTGACTACATTCTTAAATTTATTAAAACTTAGATCTTGAATATCTTTCGGAATTTTATTATAAAATCGGACACATTGACCCTGAAATGAACTATGTATTTTTTGGAGCCTAGAATACGGATGAATAAGTCTATCTTTATTTCTAGTATTTATACTATGGACATCACTTCTTTTGACAAATTGGTCTTTATTTTTATGAACATAAATTATGTTTTCATAAATGTATTGACTTGCTACAGTTAATATATTGATTTCTTTAAATTTTTCTTGAAGTGATTGTCTCCTACCTAAATTATAAATTGCACGAATAGCTCTCTTCTGCAGCACAAAGATAGAATGAATGTCGGCAGCATGTCCCCATAGTAAAATACCGTATGACATTATGCTGTGAAAATAACTAAAATATACTAATCTAGCAGTTTCTATGTCTGTCAGTTCTCGAATTTTCTAACGGCATAAGCTGCAGAACTTAGTCTCTTTACCAATGTCCTAATATGTGGGCCCCACTGAAACTTAGAGTCTAGTGTTATACCAAGAAATTTTGTAGTGTCCACAAGGTCTACCTGATCCTCCTTAACTCTTATTGTGGATTTTACTTCTTGTACATTCGGCGTTATAAATCTAACACATTTGGTTTTGCGGCTATTAAGGAGCAAGTTATTAATGTCAAACCAACGAACAACTTTAGAGATAGCCAAGTTCACTTCGTCAGTGCTAGTCTGTTGTCGTTTCACTTTAAATAAAAGCGAAGTGTCATCGGCAAACAAAACTATCTCATGTTGATCTTTAACTAGATGTGGTAAATCATTTATATAGATGAGAAACAAAAGGGGTCCAAGTATGGAACCTTGCGGAACCCCCATTTTTACGACAGATCCTGGAGATAATTTTCCATTAATATTAACTCTTTGTATTCTGTTATTTAAGTAGGACGTGAAAAGATCTAATCCAAGTTTACCTAAACCATAGTGATGTAGTTTCCGTAAAAGTGTATCATGATCGACACAGTCGAAAGCCTTGGACAAGTCACAGAAAATACCTAAAGCATCGTAAGACTTCTCCCAGGCGTCATATTATGTTTTACAAGCTCCACACCAGCATCGGTTGTGGAGCGACCCCTTGTAAAACCAAATTGTTTAATATGTAAAATTCTGTATCTATTTAAATATGTTTGCAGTTGGTCTGCAATAAGTTTTTCAAAAATTTTACTGAAAGTTGGCAGTACTGAAATCGGTCTAAAATTAGTTGGGAGAAGTAAGTAAATGAGCAATCAATCCAATACTAATTCTGTGACCTGCACAGGTTATTATAACCTGTAACAAGCAGCAGTACTCCACAAGTCCACAATGTATGTTACAACCTGTAAACTTATTATATATAAGATTAGACCTAAGTTACATTTGTGGAAGGAAATAAATAAATATTTATTAATTATACTTAAAAGCTAATTAATCTCTCCATGCCTGCTCCAATAACAGATGGCTAATTTGGTCTACTTGAACCAAGATGTCCAAATGTTTTCCTTCGTTTGTTTTAAGAAACACGGCGTGAGTTGGAATCGTGGCACCGTGTAGGTATTCTTACTAAGACACGGAGATATAGCCCTATTGCTACCTTTAAATAAGATATAATTTACTATACATCAGTATAAAATCCGTCAGCTTCAAAGCCACAATATGACAGACACTTCAGAATTACGATATAAACGGATATTGCATGCGGTTACTACAGATTCTGATTCAACGAGACGACCGCAGAACAGGACTTATTGCTTCGGCCCACTCCAATGCTGGCTATTACTCGTATGCTATAAACAGAAACAGTAGAAACGCAGTAAACTGTATCGAAGCTTTTATATTGATTGTATACAGAATGGACATGAGAATGGGGCATGTATTTTAAAAAACATTGTTTTAAAATAAACAGGCTATTTATTTGAGATGTTTTTTCAGTTTTATTTTAGGTACGGATGTACCTAAGTCATCCTTAAAATATAATTATTTAAACTGGCATGGTCACATTTACTGTTAATAATAAACGAACTATAGGGATATTTACCATGTTTAGGGTTCGACTCGAAAACCCTAAACATGGTAAATAACTCGATAGCTCGTTCATTCTTATAATTTTTATTTTCACTTCTCCTACAAGTTTTGTCCCATAAGAGCCAAACAAGCTTAACGGCATTTAAACACTTTACAGGAGATCTAAAAAAAATGTGTAAATTCCACTACTTTGAACTACTTTAATAATAGGTTTTTACCTATGAAATTGCCATTTTTTTTGCCGCTGTCTTTAGCCTGTATTTTCTTACAAAACATAGATTGCTTTTATTATTATTGTAATTTGGTAAATACAGGACATTACCAACAAATAACAAAAGATAATTAAAAAAAATAATTATTATTTGTATTAGAAAAAGGCCTGTAAATATGGGTCCAGTTTAAACCAGCGGATTTTAACATTTAAACCAATGTAACTTCTTCCCTTATTTTTTTTTCTTATGATTAAAATGCTAAAAGTTAGCTAAGATGTGCGCTTTTACTTATGCCAAATTTGATTCTATTAAGTTTAGTAATTATTGAAAAAACTAAGAAAACGTTGGTATGAAAAATCAAACTTCGCATAAAATCTCCATACAAATCGGCAATTTCATAGGTAAAGACCTATTATTATAACAGACAGACGAGGAAAAAAAACAAAATAAGGAAGCATAGAGCATAAAATACAATAACAATATTTTAAAAAATTATAAGTATTTATCATTTTTCAAAAAGTGCCACACTTACGTTTTTTGGCAATTAATATTTTTAAAATAACGAAACGTATAAGTTGTTACGTTTTTATGGCACTTATTGGTGATACATTTGTTTGGTTCACACAGCAACTAATCAAGCTAGACACTAATGTACCTTAATACCTTGAAATAAGACACAATTTCAAATGAAAATGTTTAACTTGATGTGTTGCTGTGTGTTCATAAGGGACGAATTATAACAATTGATAATAATTATAGGTTAAAGTTATGCCGTACCTTGTGTTAAAATATATGCGTCATTCCGATGTAGGTACACCCTGTTTATTTGTTCAGTTCATTTTCCATCGTAATATTGTTTATAATTATATCAATAATCAGTTTATCCTGATTCCTTTGATCTTTGTTGATTTTCAGGTAATAAGCCATTTCATTATAATAATTTATGCTATCCTTGTGGTTTATTTATTCTACCAACTTATCACGTATAAATCACTGCAGTAACTGCAGAAATTGTATACATGCATATAGTTTTGATGCAATGTGCATTGAAAATGTATTTACAGTTTTACAGGTTACTGGTAAACAACATTTCCGCAAAGCCACCGCTGTCGTGAGCGTGTAGGTATAACTCGCGTTTCGTCCGTTTCTATGAAGTCGAAATACTGTATATATTTGTACTATGACTAAAACCAAGAAATTCCTTAAGCAAATTTAGGTACAATAAATCTGGTTTAATTAGATTAATTATGATGCGGTCTGCGTTAAGAGACATTAATTACTTTTGGCCCTTTAATGTAAGCCTGGGTTTGAGTTCACGTGACGTACACATTAATATTCACAACAGACAAATGCTCTTTTCAACCGACTTCAAAAAGGAGGAGGTTCTCAATTCGGTTGTATTTTTTTTTTTTTTATTTTTTTTTTTATTTTTTGTGTTTGTTACCTGATTTCTCGAAAACGGCTAGACCGATTTGAAAAATTTTTTTTTTGTTCGTATTGGTATGCTTCCCATTTGGTCCCATTGTCACCAGATCTGGATCTGGATGAGGGGATCCCAGAGAAATCGAGGGCATCTCTTTAAAATTGTACAGACGCATTGTGTAAAATCTTGTCATACATGTGCATCTTTGACGTCACTACCAAATAGTCAAGAATTAGAACTGGTCAGATCTTGGAGACCAGAGAGAGTCGAGGGAACACCTTAACGGCATATAGCAGCTACCTTGTGTTTGGGCTTATTTTAATTGTATTGATGAATACTTTACAAAACTTTACACAAACATGATCTGATGATGAAGAAGATTGAGGGTCGAGGCAACTCCTCAACGGTATATAGCAGCTACCTAGTGTTTGGGCTTATTTTATTCGTATTGATGAAAACTTTACAAAACTTGACACAAACATCATCTGATGATGAAGAAGACTGAGGGTCGAGGAAACTTTTTAACGGTATATAGCAGCTACCTAGTGTTTGGGCTTATTTTATTCGCATTGATAAAAGCTTTACACAACTGTTCACAAACATAATCTAATGATGAAGAAGATTGAGGGTCAAGGGAACTTTTTAATAGTAAATAGCAGCTACCTAGTGTTTGGGCTTATTTTATTCGTATTGATGAAAACTTTACACTAACATTATGACTGTAATTGAAGGTATGGTTTAAGACTTAATAATAAAGTTCTTATTTGAATTTAAAATAGGAATTAATACCGGATTATAAATAGACTATAAACAAATTTTTGAATTGCATTTCATTTATTTTAAACTTATTCTTTAGGTACAACAAATTGATAATAATAACTATTCTAAGTATTTATTTGATTTATTTTTATGTCAATTTATTTAAATTATCAATTTAGTGTGCATGTCGCACAATAAATTAATAATTTTTATTACTAATTAACCACGCAGAGACGGTGTGGCTACGCTTTTCGATGTTCTCCCTATTTAAAACGTTTTTCATGTAGGTCCTTTTTTGTGAAAGCTGGTTCACTAGTCTCTTTTGAAATGGCATTGGAGGTAGATTTCCTACTTCGAGAATGGCGTTTCTTCCTTTCATCGGTTGTCATCGAATCGAACCCGTGGCGGGCGCGTCAAGTCTTGTGACCTGTGACGCGCACCAATGAACATACCGCGGCGGCGCCCGCGCTGCACTCCCCGCGACCCGACGACGGTGACCGGTCCGCCCGCTACCGCTCAGTCGCAAGCGAGCGACAGTGCGAGACGTAGACCGACGGCGAATGCACGTTCGCCCGCACTTCATGCGTACGCAATTAACTCGATCTCTAGATTCTAATTTACATCTTGTTTTCTACTCCTATATACTCGTAGTCTAAGCTACGTCTAGCTAATCTACATCTTGTTTTTTATTCTTGTATAACTTAACTTAACTTCAGTGCTGTGAACTTAACTAACTTAATAACTCTGTATTCTCTTTCATTCTGTGTCATTAAGTAAATAGTCTTGTAAATAACCGTCACGTTTTCTTTATCACCTCTACAGTCTCTGCGTTGGCTGACACCGACTCCAAAAATAACAATAATATTACATTATTTGTAATAATTTGATTATCTTTTAAAGAATCTACAAATCAATATATTTACAGACTCTTCAAGAAATATCTTAAACAATACTTTTTACAATAATTAAAAGAACCTATTCTTTAGATTAAAATTCAGTAGAAGGAATGGCTGATTTAATGTTGTAAAACCGAAATACAACTAATTATTTTTTACTTTTTAGTGCAATTTGTGTTTTTGAAGTCGGTTTTTTTTTTTTGTAAAAATCAATTTTATTTGATGGAAATTCAGTTATACTTGATAAACATGACGAGAATAACACATCTGTGCATTACAAGGCAACGTTTAAGCCGAACGTCAACATAGTTTGCGGTGGACGCACATGTATGAAAAACTGGCTCATCTATGCGAGCTAAGCTAAACCAACTTAGTTTAGCCGGCGGTGGACGTTTGGCTTACAGCATGTCAATTCTCGTTACTTAAAATCATTAAAAATTTGGTTAAGTAACTTTTAGTTGTCAAACTGTCTTACCTATTGTGTGAAAATTTGACAACTAAAAGTTAACTTAAACGAATTTTTAAAGATTTTAAGGAACGAGAATTGACATGCAGATTTCACATAATTATAGTTTTAAATTTTTTTTTTTTTTTTTATATAATTAAATGATGGTCTCATCAAGCAATGATCTTTGTGATAGTGTAATGAGGATATAATAAAAAAGGGATTCAAAATATCAATTGAAAAAGGAGAGATGAAAACTGTTCAAGATGGAAATTGCTCTCAATTTAAAAGCTTTATCAAACTAAGTACTTAAGATTGGTATTGAGTGTGATTGTCGTTTAATCTTGATTAAGTTGATTGTATAATATCTGCCAATGGCCTATTGCAGGGATATCAATCAATCAATCCAACCCAGAGACCTTTATGGGGTCGTCGGTCCACCTAGCTGGGGCGTATATTGCAGGGAGAGATCTCATCTAAATACTGATACATTAATGGGCTATTATGATGACTCTTTATTTTATTTCTTAATTACTTATTTCCAAAGTCATACTTACACAGGGAGATTTTTGTCTTTAACGGCGTACCTAATTCTAGCTAGACACGAGTTTTGTTATTCAGATACTTTAGACGTAAAATAACAACAATCATAAATGACCACAATTAATATGACAAAGGACAATCATTTTTGGATGGCAGAAATAATTTCTTGCCTTTGCCTTATGCACTGCCCACAGATACGTAAACTACTGGAGAAGCTGGAGCTCTATTATTATGTCTTTTCCACACGTTTAACCTTCTAGCCAACGTATTCACACTAAGGTACACTACAAAATTAATTCCAATGAAAATATTATGTTCTAGAATCAACCACTTTAGGGTCTTCTTATCTGATCGTAACAAGTACTTATTCGTTTTTTTTTTCATTCATACCAGCATGTTAATGTTCCACTGCAGGGATTCTCACTGTAGTTGTACATAGTCCAACAGAAGATATACATAAAAATGACCTTACTACATCGCTATGGTTTTGCCATCCTATGAAATAAAAACACAGCGTAATATCCAAGAAATATTATTTACAATTAATAACTTTATTACACGATACACACTTCCTGCAAACAACAGAGTACCCTCAAACAATAATACAATTAACAAAGACATTAATTAAAATTTTCTCGAAACGCGAATGAGCAGGTGTGATGTAAGTACGCCATTGTTCAAAATGTGGCATATGTTCAATTTATTTCTAAATTGGTTTCATTACAGAGGGTTTATGTAAACCAACAGACGAGATACTGTGATAATATTGGTACTTTATTTGAATAGGTACATTTACGATGATCTTAAAAGAGTTTTTGGCTTTCTACATACTTAATAATCATAAGCCTGCAATGACCTAACAAAATTGTAAACAATAACGCAAATTATGCTCATATTAACTTTAAAACTTTCGTGTTTCATTATAACTTATTATTACACGGGTATTAACACGATTAAATTGTGGTAAATATAAAAATTATTTACCTTTGAGGCTCTCGATGTTTCGGCTAGGTTGCACCAGATAATGCTATTGTCTCTTAAAATACGCACTGGCACAGAGCCTAAAATTGTAGAAAGAAAAGAAACTTACATCATCTTGAAATATTTGTTTCTCCTATTTAACAGTATAAACACTGTCAAGTATTCGGTCACCGTGTGGTGAAGGAGTAAGAATACAATATGTCACCACCCCATCTTATCCCATGGGTGTCGTAGAAACCGACTAAGGGACTATATGTGAATATTACCTTTATAAAGAAAGAAAACTTAAAATTAAACCCTATACCAATCCGTCTGCCCAGCGTCGTATTCACAGATATCTGAATAAAGATTTCTGTGGTCGTATTAGTAGGCCAAGTATACCTCCGTCACGGAAGGAGACCCGTCCCTGCAGTGGGACATTAATGGGCTGTTATGATGATTCGGTCACCAAGTAGATACTCTTAAAAGCAAACATAATTACTTTAACAAAACTATTTCATTAGTACATTACAAAATTGTTCAATAAACTAATAAACTTTTGGTGACCGTTTCTGTCACTCCCGTTGTCAATTAACAAAAGTCCTTAACCTCATGATTTGCGTTTAACATTTCTCAAATAATTTTAGATGAAACTCGGAAACTAATGCATAATGAAGTGGAAGTATCTATAATAAGCTTTTCTACGATTCCATTATGGTTTTAGTTATTAATGATTTGGAATCTGTCTTAGTGGTTTTAATGTTGATTAACTAAAGAAAATTATTAATACACTCGAGAGCAAAAGTTCTGGGTCACTAGCATTTACTTCAATATCTTGAAAACGAATAAAGCTATCGTATTGAAATAAATTGAACTTTATAGACAATTTAATAATCTTTCATTAAACATATAAAAACTTATTGATTGGCGGTAAGTAATGGCATTAAAAAAGTTATAAAAAAAAAGATCCATTTTTTTAAAATCAGAACTTCTAATTTTCACTACTGTTTTTGCTTTTGTTTTTGTTCTGTCATAAAATGTATTTATAGGGAGTCATCCAGGTATCCAATAGTCATTATTAAAGTGGTAATTATGTCACTCACACCTGAGGAATGTACGAGAATCCTCACGATCCTGGAAAATGGGAGCAGTCAGCGAGAAACAGCAAGAATAGTCGGTGTATCGTTGTCTACAGTTCAGCGTGTTCGCCAGCGGTTTCTAGAAACTGGTTTGAACCTACGCAGACCAACAACAGGCAGACCCAGGTGTACGACGGCACGGGAAGATCGATATTTAGTGAACTCTATGCTACGAAATCGGTTTCTTACGGGAACAGCACTGACTCATCATTTTTTAGGACTTGGTGGAAGCAGCCCTTCTGCTTGGACTGTAAGACGGCGACTTGCTGAAGGTAATTTGAAACCATTTAGACCCGCAAATGGTCCGAAACTCGAGAGACACCATCGTATAGCAAGACGAATTTATGCACGCGAACACTCGAATTGGACGATTGAAAATTGGTCAAATGTCATATTCTCGGACGAATCAAAATTTATGCTGTATACACACGACGGAAGGGCAAAGGTGTACAGAAGACCAGGAGAAAGATTTATGCAAGCCTGTATTGAAGAAAAGGTGTCATACGGTGGTGGTTCGGTACTCGTGTGGGCTGGAATTTCTGCGGAAAGCCGAACAGAGCTTGTACTGATCGAAAACGGTACTCTTAATGGCGTAAGATACGTGGATGAAATCCTCAACGAGCACGTCGGTCCATTTATGGCAAGACTTGGTGAGAATGCCATCTTTATGCAGGATAACGCCCGTCCCCACACTGCTCGTGTAGTGCAAGACTACCTTGATGAGGTGAATATTCGTCCCATGGTGTGGCCAGCACGTAGCCCCGACCTCAACCCAATCGAGCACGCCTGGGACGAGCTCGGACGACGGGTAAGACAACAAGATCCTCCTTTAATTACACTTAGTGACTTGAAACATGCATTGGTAGAGGAATGGGAGAACATTCCCCAACAGTGTTTCAGAAACTTGGTGTACAGCGTGCCAAATCGCATTGCAGCAGTCCAGACAGCACGTGGGGGTAATACCAAGTACTAAACCGTGTTAAACTACTTGTAAATATAAAAAATTCAATATTTTCAGTTTTGGTTTTACAAGCAAAATGACGCCATTTTTAATTTGTCCTTTTAAACATAATAAAATAAATGGTCAGTAGTAAATGTAATGCATTTTATTTTAGTAACATTAAATTGTCTATAAAGTTCAATTTATTTCAATACGATAGCTTTATTCGTTTTCAAGAAATTGAAGTAAATGCTAGTGACCCGGAACTTTTGCTCTCGAGTGTAGAACATTAAATAAATAATTTCACATTAATTTATTTTTATCAGTTATATTCTTTTTTACAACAAATAAATTACTTTACTACAAATAAAATAAAAAGCAAAAATAGTAGTGCAAATAATTCTAAAATGTACATCAATACTACATCACTTTTTTTCATCATTTCTAATACGAAACAATTCAGAATATTTTACCATACATGTACTTACTATTTTTGATGTTCATTTAAATACCACCCATTAACCAAGAAGCTACGATTCGTATTTATGTAACTTATGTACCTTTGGTATTTGGTTGGCTTTTAGCCTAGTTAGCATTTATGTTGATTATGTTAAGTATGAAAGAAACATACTCGCGCCTTTTTCTCATTATGCTACGGCCTTACAAACCACTGTTCGCCCTGATCTTACTAGCTTTGGCGTGGTGTGTGGCGAAAAGATTGATCTTAATACTTACATGAGGTCACTGGTAACTATAAGAAACTAGCACAATAATGTTTTTCTCATACAATATTATACATAGAAAACACCCAGACCAATGCAAACAATCAACAAAGATTTTCATTGAGCGGGAATCGAACCCGAGACCTCTGCATAGCAGTCATGTTACATAACCACTACGCCTCAGAGGTCGTCACACATATCACCACACAACATACACTTTGGCCAGCTTGGTATTAGTAGATCACACTCCACAGAGGGATACTAATGGCCTACGCAGACCGGGACGGCATGGCAAGGGATTTTAAATTTTACTAATGGACATTCAACCGTACTATTACAGAAATACGACATAAATTGCTTTAGTTTAACCCTTTAACGCACACCTTCACTTTTTTTTTAATTTGCTATATTTTTTAACAAATATATGTTGTAGTAGATTTTTTAAAACAACATATTTAAATATTTTTTTCCGTAACTTTTTATTTTTCGAGAAAATTTAGAAAATATAGTGGCCACTATACTGTCCACTGACCGTTCTACATCAGTAACTATCTTTGTATGATAAGTGGCCAATAAACTGGACACTTATAAAATCAGGTTATTTTCGGTATAAATAACATAGTAAAATAAAATTATTGTGTATTTCGTAATCAGTATTTAATGAGCCTCAAAAACAACTACGCCAAACTCACGTGTGCAATTTCTAAGCTAGGTTTTGTAAACGCGCCGGTCTGTGTGTATTTGCAAAAATAACATGTTTATTTTACGGTAGTCGATTATATTTGTATTTAATAATAAAGAATATGCTATAACTCAATCATTTTACTCACCTATTACTTGAATATATATATATAATCTTTGCACAACACTTAGTTAAACTTGAAGTTTGGTTGCGAAATTAGCAAACACTAGGGTGGGGGTGCGCAGTGGCCAGTTGACAGGCCACCGGAAACAATGATGCGAATTTTTGAACATACGCGACATACTTGAACGCTGGCTTGTAAACTGGCCAATGTGGCTTATTGACTATCGTTTATAATCATAAGTGTTGCCATTGTTATAAAAGTCTTTGAACTATCGACCTTAAAGTGACTGTCCAGTTTACTGGCCACTTTGTATGGACCGTCCTATAAAGGGTTAAAATGAAAAATGCCGTGCGATAAAATCCCTTTAAATGCCGCGGCATTTTTTTTAAAGCATAGCTTTTTATGTCGTATTTCTGTAACAGTACGGTTGAATTCCCATTAGTAAAAATTAAAATCCCTTGCCATGCCGTCCCGGTCTGCGTAGGCCTTAAGAGGTGTTTTGACGATGTTCTTTTTGTTTATCTGAAATAAATTCTACACTATCAGTACCATTTCCAGCTTGGTTATTTCAACATTTCTATAGAATAGCATATCTTGTAACAATAAAACTGAGGTTCCTATGTGTAAGGAACAATAACTTTTGTTTTAAAATTCTGCTGCATTATGAATAGGTCTTACCGCTTCTGGGAAACAAATACTAAGAGTCATGAGCATGCATCCTTTATGTTAAAATAATATTGGAATTCTGAAAAATAAATCTGTAAGTCTAAGTCTGTATTCATCTGCCTACCTATGTTTTCATATTTAATGTTTATAAGTTGCAAAAGTATCATCATCATCATACCAGCTAATTTGCACCTTGTCCTATTGTCTAAAGCTAATAAAGCTATGCCACTAGGTAAGGGTTTAATTTCAAGTTTTTCTTCTTTTTATTTCGTAAAGATAATATTCACGAAAAGTCTTTTTAGTACAGTCAAATAAGGCTTAAATAGGGGCCAACCTCGGAACGGAAGCGAATAAGCTGTAAATTCGTATAATCCTTTGTTTTGATGTTCTTATGACTGGTGAAAAAGTCTCATAAGATCACGTGTCTGCGTCATAAGTTATTCAAGGTCAAAGGTCACGAAAGTTAGTTTTTTCCCATTATCTCGTTTTCTATGGGAAATACGCATTTAACGTCATTATAAATATTGTAGATCATAAAATTGTCTACAAAAATATCTGAACACTTTTCTCCTAAAAAGCATCGCTTTCGAGATATCGTGACTTTAGAGCGCAGGAAAGTCGTATTTTCGACTATATGCACACACTAGCTTTTTCCCGTGATTTCGCTCGCGTTTATAAATATTATGAAAAATAAGGCTTATTTCAATATATAGTAGCATATGCATGCTTGGTCTCAGCCTAATCGGTTTGAAATTGACAAAGTTACATACAAACTTCCATCCCCTATCTTATCCCTTTAGGGGAAGAATTTATCAAAATCCTTTCTTAGCGGATGCCTACGTTATATCATCTACCTGCATGCCAAAATTCAGCCAGATCTGTCCAGTGGTTTGGGCTGTGCGTTGATAGATAACTACGTCAGTCAGCTTTGAGTTTTATATAAATAGAAGATTTCCGCACCACCTCTGAGGTAGATAAGGCCAATCTTGCACCAACATTAAATCAAATACAACAGTACATTGAATCAAGCTCAAAAAAAAGCTCGGCGGTTTTTATTAACGTAGTTTCTCCAGTAGGAATACTCCTACCACATAGTGATCTATCAACGCACAGCCCAAACCACTGGACAGATCTAGCTGAATTTTGACATGCAGGTAGATGATATAACGTAGGCACCCGCTAAGAAAGGATTTTGATAAATTCTACCCCTAAAGGGATAAGATAGGGGATGGAAGTTTGTATGTAACCTTGTCAATTTCAAACCGATTAGGCTGAGACCAAGCATGCATATGCTACTATATATTGAAATAAGCCTTATTTTTCATAATATTTATAAACGCGAGCGAAATCACGGGAAAAAGCTAGTGTGTGCATATAGTCGAAAATACGACTTTCCTGCGCTCTAAAGTCACGATATCTCGAAAGCGATGCTTTTTAGGAGAAAAGTGTTCAGACATTTTTTGTAGACAATTTTATGATCTACGATATTTATAATGACGTTAAATGCGTATTTCCCATAGAAAACGAGATAATGGGAAAAAACTGATTTTCGTGACCTTTGACCTTGAATAACTTATGACGCAGACACGTGATCATATGAGACTTTTCTACCAGTCATTAGTACACCAAAACAAAGGTTTATGCAAATTTACAGCTTATTCGCTTCCATTCCGAGGTTGAATGCTTATTTTACTGGAGTATTTAGTCGGTTTTTACGACACCCATGGGATGAGATGGGGTGGTGACATATTGTATTCTTACTCCACCACAACAAGGAGAATTATAATTGATCCGTCATAAATTTGTCTGACCAGGTGGCGGTTTTTAACCTTAGTTTTTTCTCTTCCGCCACAATAAACTTATTAACCGTAAGGTATAATATTGATGTTAGGACGATAATTAAAATTCTATAAATTCATGTTGACATCTATTTATTTTCAAAATAAAATATTACACCATTTTAATAATTATTTTCCTTAAATCTCTAATTACAGTTAGCCATTTTATTTGGTATAAATCTTTGGAATATATTTTAACTTAACATTATAAGCTTTTTCTAATATTTACAGTAACATTAAAATTGTAATTTAAAATTACATTCAATTTACAATTAAATTTACTTAGTTATAATGATTTTTCGTAAATGTTTATTTTTAATCTTTGGTCTTTTGAAACCTGGTTTTGTTATATTTACATTTCATACTACTAACATACCTAGTTACATAACCATTCATATTTTTATCTTTACCTACTTAGTATTAATTTATGGTTTTTACATAAAAATAAATACGAGTAATTTTAATTTACAGTAGGTACATTATTTTACAAATTTTAATTTTAATTGATTTGTTAAAAAAATACGTAAATGACTAGGTTTGTATTTTTAAAATGTCGATTCTTAGATTACTAAATTAGACTCGTTAATCTTATTAAGTATAAAGTTTGATAATTGAAACTACCAATTTACGAAAAAAAATTCAACAACGCGGAGAAAAAACATGTAGCTACGACATTTTCTATTGTAAGGTTTATTATAAATAACGGTAGGAATGTTATACATATCTTACACAAATATAATAAAACCTGTAAAATTATATTTAATTATATTATACTCCCCCAGCTAGGTGGACCGACGACCTCATAAAGGTCTCTGGGTCGGACTGGATGCGGAAGGCGCAGGACCGAGTTCTGTGGCGTATATTGGGAGAAGCCTATGTCCAGTAGTGGACTGCAATAGGCTAGTTGATTGATTGATATTATACTCCTAGTATGTTTAAAAACTCTAAGTTTGGTTTTGCTTGAAGATGAAACTGTTCGTAACATACATTATTGTAAAGTAATCATCGATCGTTAGTTACAGTGAAGCTTAAACTTTACAACGATATAAAATATTTTTTAAATACATTTACACAACGCCATCTAGTCCCAGACATAGTAACTATGGGTACAATGCAATTTACAAACATAATTACATATTCTTTTGGATATACATAATATTTAGCTTTATTTTATCTTTTTAATACAAAAATAAAGCGACATTTATTTACATTTTTTTTTGTAAAATTTAAACAATGATCAAACATAATTTCACAATACTTAACAGTTTTACTAACGGTAACACATTATAAATAGGTCCAGAAGTCAATTTGATACTTTACTTTTAGTACATACAATCAGTAATGGCCATCGTCCTAATTTTGACTTATTACACAAAAATATTATAGCAAAATTAATTTGTTAGCTTTTTTTATTTGGTTGTTTAGTATATTAATAAGAATGAAACAAGAAAGATCGAAGTAGAAAGTAACAATTATACGTATATTTGAATTAATATATTTAATTACTCACACAATTTGTTTAGTATTCAAAGCCCTGAGGGGTAAATCCACGGAAGAAAGAATCAAGTGGAAGTGCTAAGTAGGCGTGTCACTAATATGCGCTTGTACGCGTAACTTGTCGCTGAGGTCATAAGTAATACATAACCCGAATAACACCTTTATGAATAACATGTTAAAGTATTCAATTGCCAGAACTGCGAAAACTGCCATGTTTCTTCCGTGGGTAAATCTGTCAATATACAATTAAAATAGTTTTCATTAATTTCATAATGTTCAGATCAGAATCAGGATAAAGTAGTACATAGATTGAATTCCGTACCCATATTTGATTAGTGACAATAATTAATTTTGAAGTCATTATCTCATAATGTTATTACGGCCTCGGTTAAAATTTAATTATCACTTTCATTTTGGAAAATCACATTAGTGTACAACACTTGTGGACATTTTAATCCTGAAATCGGACCACCTATCTGTTGATGCACTTCTCGTTGACGTCTCCGCTGAGGAAGTCGTTGCTGTCACGAATGGTCATGATGGTGACCCCATCAGTACTGTTCCTTGATATGATATTGCTCTTCTTCTTAGTACTTCCGTAGTCGTAGTTCGATATTACTACGCTCTCTGTCGGGTTCCTGTAAAAGTTGATAAACAATCATCTTGGAAGTTGTAGGGACATTGTGTTACATGTTTTAGCTCGTATAATGTTCTTGCACATAAAAATATAAAAATCGGAAATCGAATCCCTGACTTATAAGTAGCATCCATGGATAACAACAGCGTATGTGCTACAGACGTTTTAGTCGTGTAAGAATTTAGTATGAAGAGTTCTCAAAAATAAGTTTAGTTTGCATTTATTTGTTAAAACGATTTACAAATTAGGACTAGAATTATTTGCAAAATAAATGGTAGTTTTCACACCGAATGTATGCAATGTGAATACAGACTATACTTATAGAATATAATATAGACTATCGTATATCTATATACCTAGTACCATAGAAGCAAAGGTTTAAGCCTAATATTACAAAATTAAACTTCATTTAGGCAACGAACGTTCTGTCATGGATTTCCTTGTCGTCTCTTTTAGCAAAAACCCTTAATAAAACTAAAACTAATAATCATATTAATAAAGATTAATTAATATCGATAGTAATTGAGATATTGGTATAGCCATTATATTAAATGTTTCAATGTTAAGTGATATTTACCGCAAGTTAATTACAAATTTCGATAGAATAGATGTTAGTAATCCTATTCTCTGTGTAAACACTCCGGTGTTTAATCTTTGGAACTTAATTCAATTTGTGAGGTGTAGACGTAATTGGAATTTAATTTGGAATCCATTGATAGAAAAATAATTTGCCAATAAATGTTACAATTAAGTTGTAATCTTCTTGACGAAGTACTTATTTAGGCATTTTACACGTCTATATATATTTTTATAGTTATGTCTATATAAGTTTTATTTAAGTAACACAACAAGATTGTTTATAATTAAGTTAAAATGAAGTTTGCTCTTTGAAATATTGTAAAAAAATAATTGGTTTTATTTATTAATTTATTCTATTTTTTATTTTCATTTCCACTTTTCTATTTACTTTCTTTTTTTAACCCTTTTTTATTGGTCAAGCAAAGAAGTTATCCAGTTTTGAGGTTAGAAACATAAAACTTTGAGAAACTCGTGCCCTTTTTGTAGTCAGTAACAAAAACACATTCATTTCCGTCAAATTGTATGCACATACACACAAACTCATCCGTGTGGTGACGGAGTAAGAATACAATATGTCACCACCCCATCTCATTCCATGGGTGTCGTAAAAACCGACTAAGGGAATAACCGTAACTACCTACTATCTTTACGAAATAAAAAGAAGAAAAACTTGAAATTAAACCTTATACCAATCTGACCAGCGTGGTATTAGTAGGCCTCCGTAATGGGAGAAGGCCCGTCCCTGCAATGGGACATTAATGGGCTGTTATGATGATGATGACACACAAACTCTTAACGAACTTGAAACTCATTCAATTTGTAACAAATTAATAAATTGTAAATAGACAATAAGTAACAGTACTCGTATAACAGCTAGCTATCTCTTGTTCTATCAACTTCTAAGGCCTCTACAAACTGTTTGATTTGATGCTTCCGAGAATAGTAACTAGTAGATTGTTGATACAACTCAAAGTTACTGTTTGCATAACTCTTTAACGAACGGTAGCTGTTAACAATTTTAAGTTAATTTTATTGCAAAGTTATTTATGTAAGTAATCTATTGTTTTGTTTATTGGAGAAATATTGATGCAGTGCAAACGATACGTATTTTGTGCGATGAAATTGAAAGCAATAGTCGATAGCAGTGTTTTATTAAGTATGCAAATATTCTTTTGTTTTTACGCTGATTGTTATTGCATTTTATACGTTATTGCAGTTATGCAATAAGTAATTTAAACAAAATAGCCCGCTAACACACAGGCCCAGCTAGTAAGTCATATGGACTAATTATCACAAATTTCAAAGGATGAATGGTGAAAAAGAATCAAATGGAAAGGGTACAAAATAAGGCTTCTTTTACCTTTGTGAATCTAGTGGAACGTTTTATCCGCCTTCAAAAAAGTAGTTTCTCAATATAGTGGTTGTGATAACTCAGTCTCAAAAAAAAATTCTGGGCATTTTTTTGTGTAAACCACCAAAATTTCATAAGTATTATTATTTTACACTTTACTATGTAGTAAGTTTAACAACAAAAGTATTAACTATACTTTTTACTTTCAAGATTAATCAATCAAACACTTAAAGCGAGTTAAGCTAACAAAAAACATGAGCCAAACAAAATCCAACGCGAAACTTGACATTTTACTTCGAATACAGTAGTTCTAATTCTGAGAGTTTATACTCGGTATTGTGGAAAGAAACAATTACATAAAATGTTTCCCTACCTCCACAAACAATAAATTTTCCTAAGTTTACTCAATGAGTCGGGAATCCTTATTACTTGTAACTTACAAGCAAATTAAGGAAAGGAACCATTCATTTAGCGTACACAGTAAACAGCTGAAACGATTTAATTGTAAATACAAAGAGTAATTTAGTTAAGATTATTATCTTATAACAATTTGCTAGTACAGATAGAATCACAAGTATTTTATATACAGACAATTTACCACATGGAATCAAGCGCTGTGTAGTGTACGTTTACAAAAATACATTTAACAGTCATGAATATTATCCGTGTGGTGACGGAGTAAGAATACGATATGTCACCACCCCATCTCATCCCATGGGTGTCGTAAAAACCGACAAAGGGACTATCCAAGCATCTCTCCGTCACGGTAGAAGGCCCGTCCCTGCAGTGGGACATAAATGGGCTGTTATAATGATCTCTTCCAAAAAAGGATTTATACAAATCGAACTGTGATAACTTGTAAGCCAAGGTTTTTTCCTAATATGAAGGGGGCTCTTTTTGTGTATTTAATTTTTTTTAAATACTTCAATGTTGCTCACTTTTGTTGCCGATAGTACATCCATTGAATGTATTTGGCACGTGTGCGAGAGATATTTGTACATAAATATTACTAGAATAGACCTTTTAGTCCTTTTTCTTTTGGCATTTGTTAAGGTAATGAAGCTCAGAGGATTTGCTTAAATACATTTTACGACGATATTGCCATCTTATAGATAAATTCAGGATTTAGTTCTTTCTTCCTTTCCTTTTTAGTAATAAATACTTTACTGATACAGCTAATTAAAATAATGCATAAGTATTGAATTAGCTAATTTTTAACTATTTCTCAATCAAATAGTGTAGAGAGCATGAATTGAAGGGTTGATCGTTTAAACAAAATATTCAATTGCTGAATTTCTCGATAACTCACACCCATGTAGCTTGGAAACGACTAATGAAAACTTAATTTAATTTAAGATCAAGGCTAGATTTACAATTGATTTTTAGTTTCATTGATATTTTCATTCAAACGAAGTAAAAACCAATTACTGAACGATCTCTAGGGCTTCTTAGATGTCTTGGTCTGAATGGCGTCACTTACTTACGCTTTGATTTAGTATCAGAATCATATATACTATTATTACTTTAAATTTAAACCCTTATACAGTTATGACAGTTTACAAACAACATTATTAGGTTATTTACAGGGGTTTTTGTGTCAAAGTAATCTGCGTCATCTAAATAATGAGTAATCTGCGCAGCCTTATAATAATTATCTGAGAGTGTATTCTTTAGCAAAATAAACGTACCTATTAATGTAAAATAATTTACAGTTAACATAATCTAAAGTACTTTGCGAATCTGGTGTCGTTTTGGATAAATTAACAAGTGTGCCAACCATAAGAATTACTGGAACCAAATGGCTCCCATAGAACCCTTTAAGACTAAATAACTCAGCGGTGATGATATCATTCTATAGACATCTATTGTATTCAAACTTTGCGCATCCTAGAAGGTAATTTTATTTTTCTTAATAAATTCTTTTTTTTTTTCTTAATAATTTAATTTTAATTCTGGTTTAAAGTGCTCTGGTCAGATACTTTAGCGCGGCCTCGCTGTTGATCTTGGTTTAGTTCAAAGACGACACAAAGGTAAATATTTCGACGGGTGCAAAGTGAATAAAAACAACTACAAATTCACGATTTTCTTTTTATTGCATTTTCGTACTTATCAAATAAGACTCCACAACCTGGCAAATTTGGTTTTGAAGATTTCATTATATTTCAATAACTTTTTAAAAGTATAAAAAGCCATCTACACCTTTTTTGCAAACAACACGAAGGTAATGCGACCAAGTAATGTTGGTCGTTATTGCGCGGGGCGCCCGGCGGACTTCAAGCATACAAAAAATGTCATCAGGCATTTGACTTATATGTCACCGCTACTATATGTATTACTATAATTTTAAATTATAAAGTTATTTATTTATATATTTTAGTTACATTACTGTTTGTAAAGTGTTACAGGTTATTTTCGTAAAATACCGACGCATAACGACCATCTGCCAGTTAACTCTTTCTACTTCGCAGTCACTGTAGATGTTATGATTTACGTCGGTTAACTCTATACAAAATATCAATTAGTAGGATTTTCTGTTTAATAAACTACTTTATAAAAAACATGCCTATAACTGCAATTATATTTGCATGATGATTTTGGGCTTCTAAGCCAATTTACAAAATTTTTTCGGTATGCGATGTTTA
Organism: Schrankia costaestrigalis; assembly: GCA_905475405.1. Lineage (NCBI taxonomy): Eukaryota > Metazoa > Arthropoda > Insecta > Lepidoptera > Erebidae > Schrankia > Schrankia costaestrigalis. The sequence goes on along the minus strand of FR997843.1, from coordinate 5,698,313 downwards.
TTCTTAGTAATTAAAAGCATATTCTGATAATGTTTTATTCATATTCTATTAATTAGTTTTATTTTTGATTTGTGCTTTTTTTTGTATTCATATCATTACAGCCCATTAATGTCCCACTGTAGGCATGGGCTTCCTCCCGGGACGGAGGGATACTTGGCCTACTAATACCAGCCAGACCGATAGGGTTTAATTTCAAGTTTTCCTTCTTTTTATTTCGTAAAGATCATATTCACGGATAGTCCCTTAGTCAGTTTTACGACACCCATGGAATGAGATGGGGTGGTGACATATTGTATTCTCACTCCGTCACCACACGGAAAAGCTTTTTTTGTGTTAATGATTTCCTATATTTACGCGATTGTTACTTTTTGAAACTAACTTTAACGGTTTTATCGCGAAGTTTATTTATACCTCCCCTTATAAGTACGTCATGATAACTATTGTACTGACATCAAGTCGTTTGACACCTTAGTCTTGCCCGCGACCATGAGGATCTAAAAGCTCCGAATTTCTGTCCACAATCACGTACAACAGCTTTGGCAACGCGCCCTTTGTTAACTGACGCATAGTCGTGAAGAAGCCAGACACCCGCGGTCAATTTTCCCCGTCTTTTTATTTTATTGTCATCTTTAAATTATGTTAAGTGTTTGCGTAGGATGTGGCACTAATGTTCTGACTTTTCTTGTATACTCAAATAACAAAATTCCCTTGGAATCTGAAAATACTGTGGCCATGAGTTTTCCGGAAAAAGGAGTGACTTTAAACTTTTTGGAGGGGTCTGTTGTTTTTTTGTGCTACTGTATAGACTCTTGCTTGCTCTCAGAATCATAATGATGAACCCTAGTTTCATTAACCGTAACCATATGGTTGATAATGCTATCCGGATTTTCACCACACAGCTCCAAAAACTCCTTACAACAGTTAACTTGCACTTGGTTTTGAAGCGCTGTAAGCATTCGCGACTTCCATCGTGGAGTGACCTTTGACGAATCCAGATGCTCATGAAGAATTGCATGAATGGTATCCACGGATAGCTTAGTTCTTTCTGCTAATGTTTTCACTCTTACACGGGCATCTTTCAATACAAGTTTCTCAACATTTTTGACATTTTCTTCAGAAGAGGCACTAATCGGCCCACCGGCATGGAGGTCGTCTTCAATCTTCTCTCTACCCCGATTTAATTCACTAAACTACTTCTAAATAGTAAAAAATTAAGGAGTAGAATCTTGTTAAATAGCTACTATTTCTTTGTGGATATCTTTTCGTGGCTTTCCTTGTTTTGTAAGGATTTAATGATAACGCGATGTTAGATTTTTATTAACACTGTCGTATCAGTCATCTGACTTGCGTTTGCGTCACGATATCTTGAATACTAACCGATGACAATTCAATGAAATTTTAAATTGATACCCTTAAAGAGTGTTTTGAACTGATAACACTACTTAGTTAACGATATAGTTAGTAGATCAACCCCATACCGAGAATACATTGAACGCCCCTCGTAGTTCAAAGATATCTCTTTCAGAGAGAAACAACATATTATTTTATTTATTAATAATAACACAATCTAAATACAATGACTTAATACATTTAGGTCAGCAATATTTAATATCGCCTAGGTATCATGATTTTTATAAAAAAATAAAACATACTGCTAATACTTAAGAGAATGAGACTGATTGATTGTTCTGTAGATTTTACTATTTACTAGTAAATAAGTTTATGCTGTTAAAATTTTTGGTAAATCATCTTTGATTATTAAAGGAGTTCTATATTTAGTTTTTGTAATTACTATTAGATCGTGCTAAACAATAGGGAAATCATTGTGTCACGTATAAAATCGATAATATCTTAAGCAGCTAGATTAAGATATTTTCGATTTTACAAGAGTATTTAATTGTCATTAAATATCACTATTATATTTAAGGTTTAAAATGTTAAATTTGAATGTGTACCAAATAATAATTAAATTGAGAAGAGGGTAGAATACTTTGATTACGTGATTAAAATAAGTCTGATTAAGTAAGCCAAATGTGCAATTGAAATAGAAGAAGATATTTTTTTACGTTTTTGTTAATGTTAAAGATTGTAGTTTATGTTAACGTAATATTTTGATTGTTTGTTATTAATAAAAAAAATACTTAATTTTAAAATATTTGATTTGGCCTCATTAACCAAAAATAATTGTTATAAAAAGACGAAGCAAAAAACGTTATCTGCAAAATTACGTTCTGAAGTATATATTTTATTAATATTTATGAGCATGGTACTCATAAAATTTTATTTATAAGTGGCCTGAATGCAATTAAGATCAGTAAAGCAAAGAATAATCTATTTATACAGAGTATTTAAAGTGCCTAGCATAAACGACCAACTGGTAGTTGGTTCAGTTAACGTTTTATAAAATTCGATGTAGAAACGACTATCTGCAAAATCTCGCAAATTATTAATAAATTAGACTAATTAACTTTATGTAAAAATAAGTTAGAGTATAAATAAATTATGATAAAATTTTCAGAAATATTGGCCCACTCATTAAGAAAATAACACACTTTTTCGATCTTTTCGCTCTCCTGAAAAGTTGCTAAAATGCAGATGCCTCTTTTTACTTTGCACCCGTCGATTTATACACTATTTATCATAACAGCCCATTAATGTCAAACTGCAGGGACGGGCCTCCTCTCGTGAGGGAGGGATACTTGGCCTACTAATACCACGTTGGCCAGACGGATTGGTATAGGGTTTAATTTCAAGTTTTTCTTCTTTTTATTACGTAAAGATAATATTCACGGATAGTCCCTTAGTTGGTTTTTATGACACCCATGGGATGAGACGGGTGACATATTATTATTCTTACTCCGTCACCACACGGAGGACTTCTAAACTAATACTACATTTTGTTTACAACTAAAATCATTTTTAACCCAACCTGTTACACCGATGGCGATGAGTGCTTCTAAACGATGTCTCACAAACTGCTGTCCTTGAGAGTCTTGAACTGCAAGTCGGATGTAGAGTACCTCTACGGCAGCAGAGGTAACGGTTGAAATGCTGCCTGAACACCCCACTCACGCAGTACAGAGCTACTGGGTTCACGCACGAGTTGAGGAAGCTGTTGAAATTTGATAATGGTTAGCAATAAAATAAAAATTGTAATTTTTATTTTTAAAGACAACTCCCGCACTAGGGATCATGCCTTGTGTCGCGGGGACTTTTTACAAACATCAAAGAACACCCAGACTCAGGACAATAATTTATGGATCTCACAAATATTAGGTTTAAGAATTATTTAAATTAAGAACAGGCATATATAAACAAAATATGCAACAGACAATTTCGCGTACGCGTATTAACAACAGCTGAGTCTCGAATGCACCTTTAACTTATTCAATGCGAAGAAAAAAATCGTTTAGTCTAATTAATACCAAGTTGACCTAAGCCTAGCTTTTTATTGTTTTCGTAGAACTTCAACTTTTCTTTAGTAAATAGTGAGCTTTACGGCCTCAATAGAATAGTAATAGAATAGAATATTTATTGATAATAACTTTACAAGTGGTTCTTACATTATAAAATTACATTAAAGGGCTTATTTCTAATTAAGCCCTTTAATAATAATCAATGAGATATAATGGGAATAAAAATATGATAATATTTATTTAGTTATATCAATAAAAATATCAGATTGTTAACATGGAAGTTTATAAATCTAAAAGAGACCTATAATAAAAGGTTATTCTTATAGATAACAAAGTTGTGAATAGATCTAGTACCATTGTATTATACATTTCTTACTAAACGTTTATTCCTGAGGCAGTGATACGTCCAGGTCACGAAAAGCTTTTGAACTGTGTAAAGAGGACGTAAGTAAACATGCCAGGCATAAAACCTTTTTGCTTCTTCCTTTGTCTATATTTATCAGTCCCGAAAAAAAAAAGATAATTCTTTTTTTTATGTATAAGACGTCATTTTAATGATAGCATCTAAGCTTCCGTAAACATTAATTTCGTTCCGGAATCTTCTTAAACTTTACTAAATTGACAATTTTAACTCTTATCTTAAACAAATTAAGTTTTAAAATTAAGTTCCTTAAATGTTTTAATTGTTAAATGAAATCCGTTGAGTAAAATTTGAAACATAATGGAAATTAAACTTCCATTTTTAAATTGCATTTGTGTAATAACGGGTAATGTGGAATTCGAAACTTGAATTTCAACAGTTCTGATTTTTAATTGCGTTCGTTTACGTTTGGAATCACAGTCCAGTTTAAATATTGGTCTTTAATTAACGTAGCTACGATATCCGGTAGTCTAATTGGTTACAATCGTTTAGCTAGTGTTGTAAATTCATTCTGATTGACACAACTTTTTCATATCATCATCATTATATCAGCCAATTGACGTCCACTGCTGGAAATAGTTGATGGCTGGCCTTTGCGTTATACTCGTGAACGGGTGCTACTTGGGATGACTGGTCGACCCTGACATTAAGTATTTTTTCATTTTTGGTACACCACTTATTTATCTAGGGGATAATTTAGTTGAGCGACGTTTTTATTACTAGAAAACTTTATAAATGTGATTTGGGGCTCCCACTTTTGTGTACTACCTACAGGACGAATCTTCTAGTTTAAGATATTTAAAAATTTATATTGATCCTTTAGTGCAATCCTTAGTTTTTATATGGTATACAATGGTTGCAGCACTTTGTTACAGTTACAAAATTGTTGTAAAATTATAGAGACGTCTAAAAAATGCTGCTTTAGAGTTTGTTACGCCGCTTCTTCTCTACTAGCGCCTTGGAAGCGGTGGTAAAGTTTGGAAAGCTTTTAATATGTAAACTTAGACTAAGTAGTTTTAAACTGACGTCAATAAGCTGTTATTTTGTAACATTATGTTGAAAATAAAGAAACTGACCTCCTCCAAATATTGCCACTTTAAAAATAAATAAAAAAATCTATATTATTTATTATTTAAGTTATTCTGAAATATCTAAATTATAGTAAGACGGTCAAGCTTATGATAATTTATATCTATTTCGACTAATATGTTTAAAAAACGCCTTATCGTTTGAAAAATGCAGTTTTAAGGTATTTGCATAGCACATTAGGTCGTAACGTCCTGTAGAAGGATCACAGTGATGGACAATACAACGCGGTTTTTTTTAGTGCTGTGGCGTTTGTCTGTGTCGATCTATAATTTTAATTGTAGCTTCAATTTTAACTAAATGACGATTTCAAACAATTTGTAATAAATTTTATGAAATAAAGCATTTTGAAATTAGAATTTGAAAAATGGCGTATTTACGTCTGTAAGTTATAACTTACCTTAGACAGAATCCCATTATCCTTAAGGCGTGTGTCCAATCATTGTAGTCCATTTGGGCAGTTGGCGATAGATGAAACCACATTTCAAACGCATGGTAGGGCAGGAAGCAGATAAAGAATACTGAAATAAAAATTAAATCTTAAATATCTTATTATTTGTCCGTGTGGTGACGGAGTAAGAATACAGTATGTCACCACCCCATCTCATTCCATGGGTGTCATAAAAACCGACTAACTACCCGTGAATACGTCTTTACGAAATAAAAAGAAGGAAAACTTGAAATTAAACCCTATGCCAATCTGTCCGGCCAGCGTGGTATTAGCAGGCCAAGTATCCCTCCGTCACGGGAGGAGGCCCGTCTCTGCAGTGGGACAATAATGGGCTGTTATGATGATGATTTAAAGAGAAAGTTATATTGTTCAGTAGTTGCTTAAGCATAATAATAAAATAACTTATGTCATCTTTCATAGTAGTTTAAACTGTTCGAAAACTTGTAGCAAGTGCTATTTACGTTGGAAACTTGATACCAACTAGTTGCTTAAAATTTACATAGTAACCTATCTACGAGGTACAGCCAAGTTTAAGCGGTTTTGTATTGAAGTGATTAAGAACTAAAATATGTAATGTCGTTTAGATAAATATTAGTATTTCTTGATTATTAATTAATAGCACTGCTTAATACCTAAATAATTTGGGCCTGGTCATGTCCTTATTAGGTCTTAGGTAATCCCTAAGACCAGGATTCGTTCATTAAAAGTAAATAAACATTCTGAAAGAAATATAAATGGCATAGTTGTTATATTGTTACAGCGTGACTCTACCTTTTATTTTTATTTTGAAAAAGTCAACGCTCGGTACATTTATACAGAGCCCTATATTGCGGGGACTTTTACAAACGTCAATTCAATGGTACAAAAACATCCAGGCATAGAATAATATTTTGTTGAATGCACAATCACTGTCCTTTGTGTGATTTGAAATCGCGACCATGAACACGGCAGCAGCAATGCAACTGCAACGCCATTGAGGGAGATTTTAAATACATTAAAGATTATGATAGTTTGGTATGTTTGAATGATAATGAATAAAACTATTATTCTGGCTTAATACGTATTGCTTGCACTAAGTAGACGAGATGTAATGTAAAAGTTCATGAATGAGGCCTTGCCAGCTACAATAACTACCAAAATTACCCGCTCATGGCAGCTTTACAGCAGAGTTATCTTTTTAATATTTGTCTTAACTTGTTACTGCCGACAAACTGTTATACAGTTTGGCAGATAAAATATTGTATCCAATGTGTAACTTACTTTGAATAAAATGAAAATACAAAATACAAATACTTAAAATAAGCAAATTTCCACGTTATGGGTTGAGATCTATGCAAAAAAGACGCTACGTACTCCATCCATTTTATACAAAAATGTTACTGGGGATGTTTACTTAATGTAGATGTGGTGGTCACGGTGACGTAACGTGACGGCCACATAGACCTAAAACTGAACTTCTAGAATGCGTGTTCGAAGCACACAAGAAGCCCTATATAACCAAAATCATTTTAAGTAAAGTATTTCATTTATTTTACTCTTTAGACCATTTTCACCAAGTGTCTTGTAAAACTGTTAAACTGTTTTAATCTTCAAAGTAATTAACATTTAAAGACGCTTTAAGTAAAATAACCTCAACTCAGCCACCACTAATAGCTGCGAAGACATCGTAAAAAAAGTACTTATTACTAATTTTCTTCGAGTCAACGAAAATTATACAAGCCATTATTACCACTTTAATCCTAGCTGAGCATTAAGTGGCGGCTAAGGATCACAATGAAACTTACAAATAGCCTCTTAGTCTAGTTACAAAATAATATTTTTTCCGTTAATAACTCTTAGGAATTTGTAATGGCTACCATCTGTTGTGGGCCAGCGTTTTTATTTGAAACTGATTTGCATAGATATGTAAATAAACCGTTTTGTTTGTCTATTTGAAACTTAATGTTCGTTTTTTAAGTATTATTTTAGTATACTTTCGCCGACAGTCAAAATAATAGTAATTACTGACAGTTCTTTGATTGGTTGCAAATTTTTTGACATATAAACAAAACTACAAGTTTTTATAGTGTCTGTAATTATTATTAGTAACAATGATGTTACATTAATATTAACATTAATTGGTAATTACAGAAGTGTCAGATTTGACATTTATGACGTTCGGAGTGACATTATGCGAGATTGTACTGTGGATTGTACAGTATCCGGCCGTAAATATTTGCACATCGACCTGTAGAAAGAGACAATCGGTCAATTTCGGCTTCGTAGAGCGTCATCTCTGTCGCATACTATCAAATAATAATTTGTTTTAAAGGTACGCATGCCAGTCGCAACTCCATACAAACGGAGAAAGTTAATTGTATATCCTTCATTTGATAATTTATTAACAAATAGTATTTTATTTATATGATAATATTATTTGTACGTAATACCCTTTCCCCAAACTTATTTTGGGCAATTTTAGAGTGCACGTTTTCGACAACAATCTTTTAGGCTCCGCCCATTAGCAAGTTCGTGTCTGTGGAATGCGTGCCCTAAACAGTTGCTAATAGATACCAGAGTGTTTGTAATTCGTGCGACAGAGATGATTCTCTACGAAGCCGAAATTGACCGATTGCCTCTTTACAAAAAACGATGTGTAAAATTTACGGCCGGGTACTGTACCTATTCCATTTTGAACTTTAAAGTATAATCTAAAGTATCTCTGTTGAAGACCTTGATACTATCGCGTTGCATGCTTATAAAAGGTTAACAGGAATTATCACGGCATACAATGTACTTATTTTCTTGCTTGCTGGCTTATCACACCACTGTTAATATAACCAGTCCGTAATGCTAAGTATAAAAAATACGGGGACTTTATCATACATGACATTAACGGAGACAAAGAATAATTTGTGGATCACAGAAATAAAAATCTCACGTGGGATTAGAGCCCGCGACATCGTACACAACAGCCTCATACACGGCCGCAATTCCACCAAGGCAATTAATAAAAATATTCTTAATAAAGTGCGTCCCTTTTTTAAACATATTTCATTACCTACTGGTCCACTCCTATCGGCACTATATAGCCTACGGCACTACCCGATAAAAAGACTTATTCAACACACAAAGAATTTTTTAAACCGTTTCTTTAGCTCCAGAGATTACCCCCTACAACGTTACAAACTCACAAACACACAAACTTTACCTCTTTATAATATTAGTATAGAAGTATATATAAGGTGATAGCTTCTAAACGTTTATTCAAACTTCGGCTTTATTCCAGGGACTACAGAGTCCCTTCCCACTACAGAGTTAGTTTTAGAAGTGTTTGTAATCGTTATTATTCTAATACTAGTTAGTATTAGAATAATAACGATTACAAACACTTCTAAAACTAAACAAAAAACTGTTTCTCCCAAAGAAAAAGAACAAATTAGCAAACTTTTTGCACAAAAAAAAAATGCTGGTAATCACTTACATTCTTACTCATGTATGAAAAAGGTAATATTCAATGAGTCAACATATTACCGAGAGTAATTCCAGCTGAATAAATATATCATATCAATGTCATTGAACCTATACACTTTTATTGTATGACAGAGTTTTGGCTAAGTGCCATAATCTGTATAGAAATTGTCTTATATTTAGCTAATAAATATAATATATTATTGTTGACCACAAAAAAAGTTTGTATGGCAAGAAGGAATACGTACGCATTATTCTTTAGTTACTCTGATTAAGTTATATTAGTATTATATTTTCTCATTTTCGTACTTATTTGTTTCTTTCCGTAAGGTGACGGAGTAAATAGGGTCACTACTTCTACTCAGATGGATGTGAAATAAGTAAAAATTTGCAGATTGTATCGCTAAGAAAACAAAAGAATAATAAAATACCTCACATAAAAGCTAATACAAAAAAAAATGGTACGGAAATCTCACACGAATGTCGAACTCGAACCCACTAAAGGTACATAGTGGTTACTCCAGCTTTTAGAAGATAGGGACTCCAGGTAAACCCTATCAGGGATAACCATAGAGTTCTACGACAGACGTTGATCGCCTTAATGACAATGCGATCCCTTCACTGGGCTAAAGGCAGTCAAACAATTCTCTTTTGGGCTACTAAGTACGTTTATTCATCATAACAGCCTACAGCTGACATTAATGTCCTACTGCAGGGACGGGCCTCCTCCCGTAACGGAGAGATACTTGACCTACTAATACCACGCTGGCCAGACGGGTTGGTATAGGGTTTCATTTCAAGTTTTCCTTTTTTTTATTTCGTAAAGAAAATATTTACGGTTAGTCCCTTAGTCGGTTTTTACGATACCCATGGGATGAGTTGGGTGGTGACATATTGTATTCTTACTCCGTCCAAACGTTTATTCATACAACCTAATATACCTAATAAAATATTTTTACCTCTAAGTACCTATTTTCCATTTCACTAAGCAAATTATAATTTCATTTTACTCTTTTAAACGCAGTAAATTTTGCTAACATCACCTTTATCCTAAAATAACATAATATTGAACATGTGAACTTATAGCTGTAGGGTAACTCATATTACATCATTATTTACTTTTTGTCTTAGTTACCCCTACGTAATAATTTTACGTATGGAAAATTTTACACGAACTTAATATTTAGGATCGTTTTAATTTGAAAGGTTATTTTCTCTTCTTTTTGTGTTTTAATAAGAATGTTTCCTATCCACCAGACGAAACATGATCCTTAGTAGGTACTGTAAAGTGTTTCGTGTGGGCTTTCTTATACATCTAGTTAACGTGTTATAAAGAACATTCAGGCTGATGGCAATCATTTGGGGATGAAGCAAATGACTGCTCTGTATGAGATTCGCCAACAAAATATCACAATAATTGTGTAATGACTAGCTGGGACTTAGGCTGCTTACTTTCTGATGGAGAAGGACTAAGAACATAATAACTTAATCATTATCCGATCTGGTATATAATGACGCTATAAAACTCCGAACTAAGCAGATCTTGCAACGTGCATTGCCAATAAAATGTGAACTAGGAAATATTATTTATTAATTACACATTTCAACATTGTAAATATTATATTTCAACCGTTCATAGATTTTTGTTTTTTTTTTGTAGCCCTAGCGGCTACAAAAAAAAACAAAAATCAGTTTTTATTCAAATGCACAGATATTCTTACCTATAACAAAGACGAGTACCATACAAGCGACTGACTTCCTAGCCTGCGCTTGAGCCTCTCCCTGCCCTCCATGCAAAGCGCCTGGCATTTCTCTAGTACTGGCCAGCAAGCGCTGCGCCATTAATGAGTAAAAAAAAGCTATCACCAGCAGTGGCAGGCCGTAATACACAAGCGCTTTTGCTAGTGTCATCCATCTGTAACAAATAGGTTTATTAAGGTATTTTGTTATTTAATATTTAACCTTGCGGTAATAGACTAAGAGGAAGTTTTGAAAAAACGAGTGCTACGAGTAGGTATCAATGTTGATACTTGTAGCACACATTGGTTTGCTGATAATAAAGTAGTTTTATTTTCATTATACCGCGATATTAACCAGTCCAGAACTAGCGAGAGATGTTGATGTAGGCAAAGTTCCCACATACCCGTACCCCAACGGAAGAGGATGCGTAGGCATTTTACCCCAGCAAAAACAAAAAAGAGAAATCTAAGTTCCTCTCTAAATATGACGACGGGACGGACCTTTAAAGTATGAATCGAAGCCAAGGGCTCGGTCTTTTTAAGAGGTATTTAATCCCTTCGATATTTTATATTAATTTAGGTAAATTTCGAAGTTTTTCTATCAGATGCAAGTATCCAATGACCGATAGTTTCTACACCTTTTTTTCAGAATGTAACAAACCAAAAATAAAAAAAAGGGTTTAACAAACGAGTGTCAGTTCAGTTTGCATTTCCACCTACATCAATCTAAATTGACAGATGCAGGTGAATAATTTATATTTATACGAAACTCCCAAACGTCAGCGCGTGTGATGTATAACAACAATAAATATGTTATTCGTGGCAGAGTATGTGAAGTAAATTAGATACGCTCATATAAATCAAAAGTTTAGTACCTTTTGAGATTAAAAGCTTTTTTTGTGTAAGCCTCTGGCTAAAGCTACACTAGGAACTGAACAGATTATCGCGAAATATAGAGACGCTTGGAAAGCAATGGGGGGGGGGGGGACATTTCATCATCATCATAACAGTCCATTAATGTTTCAGTGACGGGCCTCCTCCCATGACGGAGGGACAGTTGGCCCATGGGATGAGATGGGGTGGTGACATATTGTATTCTTACACCGTCACCACACAGATTAGAAGACATTTGCCCAGCTTCAATCTGGCTTAATTATTGGACTGTTTTTGCGTGATTCATCAGGTTCAATATGATCATATTATTATAGCTGTGTTTTTTCTTAAAAAAGTAGTCGGACTAAATGAGTTCCTATATTTACCTCTGCCTGGTTATAATAATAATTTTTATGGTTAAACTTTTTGTTTCTTCCAACTTTGTCGCTGGTTCGTATTATTAACGTACTCGTATGTATTTTACTAACCAATTAATTAATCAAGTACATTCGTTATATTGTATGGGTAATAGGTATTCAGTTTGTATTATGTATCAATTCAGTGAATAGGCCAACCGTCATAAGAGCACTTTAATCAATTTTAGATTCACTGTTGATTTGTTTCCTTATATAAAATAATTATGTAAGGCTGAATATGGGGATTGGTATATAAGTAAATTGAATATAATATGTTATTGTTTAATTGTCAGCGATGTTCGACACCGCGAAGAACGGGTAAATACATACATATTATACATAGAAAACACCCAGACCAATGCAAACAATCATGTTCATGCACACAAAGATTTGCATTGAGCGGGAATCGAACCTGAGACCTCTGCGTAGCAGTCATGTTATATAACCACTACGCCACAGAGGTCGTCATTGACAGAATACAAGAAGGATTGAACCTTTTTTACTACCTATTATTTATTTATTTATTTATTTTATTCTGGCAACAAACAGTCATGTACAATTATAAAATTACAAAAAACATGGTTATTAATAATAGACCTACAGTGCCGAATAGAAGATAACAGTAACAGGTACAATAATTTTGACTCTTAACTAGATGAACGTGAATACAGAATTATGAAATATTACCTATTGTTAACTTGCAATATATGCAGTTTATGTAACATTCTCGCTAAAAAACAAAATACCATTTTCACTCTGTCACATCACAGATAAATGATTAACAATCTGTTTTCCACTAACAACTTGATATTAAATTGAAACCTAGATCGATCAATGTACTATCATCCATCAATGCTGCCTGTTAGGATTATACACATATGCGACATTTTGTTTTACACTATAATTCGATATTCTATTTAATATTATGTAACTCTAAAGCTGTTGGAGAATAAAAAAACTGAAAATATCAACTCAAAAATAAAAGATAATTCCTCGTTTATCTTATTGAAGGTGCTTCTCGGCTTACCTATTAATTTTTAAGAAATGATTTTATAAATGTGTTTCCAAATTGTTTTTAAACTACGAGTTACTCGTATTTTAAAATCTCTTTTAAATAATTGCAGGTCATGTCGAAAAAGATAAAAGATTTGTATGTTTAGATTCGTCTCTTAAGAATTGCATGTGCACGTTTTGGTTTAAACGACAACATGTAGAACAATAATAAGTCAATTCTGTTCAAATTTCAGGGCCCTCCCACTTTATTTTCTAGCATACTCAGAACAACATTTTATCAACATGTGGCTTAAAGATAATTAATATAATATGTTTTTACATAGAAAATATCTCATTAACACTTGGTTTCCCACTTGTCGGCAATTGGACGTTCATGAAAAAACAGTGTCTAAGTATTACAGTATTTGTTAGATAGAAAAGATAATTGAACGTCAAAAATCAGATACTGAAGAAAAAAACTCTTTAAAGGCTTTGAGATAAAAACTCAATTGTAATAGTACCTAGGACTTTTTAAATTGCTTTTATGTCAAAGAATAATTTAAAAGATGATAATGGGCCAAATCTAATTTGTCTTTCAATGTCCCAATATTTGCTGCATAATTTGTTTACATGCTATTTAATGCATTTGATAGCAGCCAAATTTCTTCAGGATAAAGTTGCTGCTACAATGCTTTATCCATTTTAAGGATTAATTAATATTGGCAGAGACAAATATATGGAAAATCATTACACAGCCCAGGAATATACGTTTGTCAACTCCGTGTCATGACACCTTTTAGAAACACTAGATTTTAGTCGGTAAACAGTACTACTATTTATCCTATACTGCCATTTTTTTATACATCATAAAAAATTATCCCATAGAATCGTTTCATGGTTAACTGATATCACAACAAACTGTTCCCGCGGGCTTAGTTGACCCCATTCGTTTTTTTTTCTATTCAACATAGACCTCCTCTCTTAAAGTAAGAGAGGAGAGCTATGCTACAGCTAATATTTTTACTACGTACCTATTATGCACATAGTCATGTGCATAATAGTAAAAATATTACATATGCATGGCACCGTATGTATAAAAATACAAGCTTTTGCTGGTGGCTTCGCTCGCGTTAAATTTGGGGTAACATTGTTCCTCATTCCTGGACATAAAAGAAAAAAAAGTAGCCTATGTTACTCTCCATCCCTTCAATTATCTCCACTTAAAAACCACGTCAATTCGTGGCTCCGTTTTGCCGTGAAACAAAGACAAACAGACGACACTATCCCATTTATAATATTAGTATGGATTAGCCAAAACATTTGTAAACAGTTTCCTATTTGTAAGCTTTTCCTAAATATAACCAACACTACACTCCAATCCTTCCTTACTCGCAAATAAACACCTTAAAACAAATAAAAATAAAAGTCAAATTACTTTGGATAGTTCTCCCAGCCAGGTGGATACGGTGTGCAATACACGATAGTGACATTCGGTCTTATTTGCAGTGTCACTGTATTGGAGAATACTGCCGCAGGCGCTGCGAATATAAGAGCCGCTGCCCATATAAAGGTAGCGCAAACTAACGGCAACTTGCGAAGCTGCAACAAAAGTTTAAAGTTAGTGTATAATTAAAGTTACTAATTAAATATCTAGTGAGACTAGAAACAACGTGTAATGTATACTACTTTGTTGATTTAATTTGTAAGTGAGACTTTGTGGTAATGTGACACTTAAAAACTTGAACATTGTTAAATAAAAATACAATCGAATTGAGAACCTCTTCCTTTTTTGAAGTCGGTTAAAACACATGAATACTGCTTCTTATTTTAAAGTATCTCCGCTATCGAGCTACGTGAAATAAAATCATACGAATACGGTTCTCTGGTTGTGTTTTTATATTATAATCACTTCTTAGTGTGAAGCCTCTCTTTAAGACAAAATAAGGTCCATGTAGGTTTACTTGCCTTTGACAGACTCCTAGATAATAACTACATTATAATAAGTCATCTAGTAAATATTGAATAGGTCTATTTGTCTAAAAACGCTTCAACGATCCCAATCTAATGAATCTAAAATCGTTTATTGATTGAATAAACTTGACTCTTAAACAGCCAATTTCGTATTCAGATTATTTAGTTCGATTCCATTTGCCGACTTTGCTAAGCTAGCAGGAACGTTCTAGAAATCGTTGGATATTTGTCAACCTAGGAAACGATCAGAATCGCTTCCTATGTTAGTTTTATAGCTGCTTATACGTGTAAAATGACTAGTCAGTTGTAGCAAACTGTCAAATTAAATTATCTTGAGTTACATACGGGTTATATTTTAATCATTTTAATGATTTTCTGTTGCCAAACATTGCATGAAAAACAAAAATATATGCAAATATTATGTGTGGTGACGGAGTAAGGATAAGTACAATATGGTACCACCCCATCTCATCCCATGGGTGTCGTAAAAACCGACTAATGGCTAAGGCAGACCTGGACGGCATGGCAAAGTATTTTAATTTTTACTAATGGAAATTCAACCGTACTGTTACAGAAATACGACATAAATTGCTATGCTTTAAAATGATGCCGCGGCATTGAAAGGGATTTTTCAACAATACTTTGCCATGCCGTCCAGGTCTGCGTTAGCCATAAGGGACTATCTGTGAATATTATATTAACGCAATAGAAAAAAGGAAAACTTGAAATTAAACCCTATACCAATCCGTTTGGCCTGCGTGGTATTAGTAGGCCAAGTATCCCCCCGTCACTGGAGGAGGCCCGTCTTTGCAGTGGGACATTAATGGGCTGTTATGATGATTATGTTATCTGCTAATGTTCGTGATAAAACACAATGTGTCACCACCGTGTCTTATCCTAAAACTGTCGTAGATGTCTGCATTTTCAGGAGTATAAACGCTAAGGGAAAGCTTGCATATAATCTCTACAATACAATAGAAGGAACATTGCATTAACCTATTATCCCTACTGCAAAATATAAATTTGATCTAGGATAGAAAATTCAAAATGAAACAGAACTTTTACATGCCCGTTGATCGAGGCTTATAATTAAACAAATCAAGCAAAGTACAGCCTCAACCTACTTTATCTCAGTATAGCCTGCTGACCCGTGCCCACTTCGTTGGGCGGCGAAAAAAACGCGTCAATTTTTTAAACATATTTCATTACTGCTCCACTCCTATTAGTCATTGCGTGATACTATACACACACTAACATTCCTCTATAAATTGCCTATTCAACACAGAAAGATTTTCTAAAATCGGTTCAGTAGATCCTGAGATTACCCCCTACAACGTCAAAAACACACAAACTTTACCTCTTTATAATATTAGTATAAATTGGCGCCAGGTTCGCTACCTTAATGCTCAAATATATAGCATAATTAAGGAATTAAAATGATCCTGAGATTACCCCCTACAACGTCAAAAACACACAAACTTTACCTCTTTATAATATTAGTATAAATTGGCGCCAGGTTCGCTACCTTAATGCTCAAATATATAGCATAAGGAATTTAAATGAGAGTGAACTGTTAGTATGCATGTATTGTTCAAAATGTCCCTACTACTGATAAACGTATTTCAGAGCTTAAAACGCTTCGGAATTCGATGGCCTTTCACAGGGTAATACGTGACTCAAGATAATTGAAACCTAACATCGTTATGCAGAATGTATAGGAAAAGAAGAGACTTCACTTTTCTTAAAGGTCAGATTTAAAAAATGGACTAAGAATTCTTTTCTTTCATATACGTAGAGTGTGCAGAAAACCGCGTTTCAAACGGAACATAGTAACTATGTATTCATAGTTAGGGTTATTTCCACTTAAAAAATTATTACAAAATAATAATTAACAGTTTTTAATGAATTTTTGCAAAAATATCTTTTTGTCGACATTTTTACTTTTGAAATACGGTGGCCACACAACCTATTCTAAATAGGGAGTTGGGTAGCCACATAGACCCTCATGTGGCTACCCAACTCCCTATATTTATCGTAATTAGACTAGTTTCATTATATCTAAACAAGTTAATTAAAATAATACTTGCTCTATTCTCTCTTCTATAAGTTTTGTTACTAAATAAATAAACTCACTTTTATATCCCACTATGACCACTATATAAACTTTGTAGACTTAATACAAGATACATTTATTTTAAGAGAGGGGCTTTATATGTAATTATAGCCATTCATTATCTAACCCGAGGTCCTAAAATCGCTTGAATAAATTCAAATAACAGTCTCGCAAATGGAAAACGATTTTCCTTATACAGCATATTAAGTAAAATTACAACAAGTATTATATACTAAATAAATAGACTAACATTTTAGACTCCTTTAAACGTTTTAGAAGCAATATGTCTAGGCACGAGTATTTTAACCCTTTTCTTGACGGTGTGCATTGTTATGCACATATGTAGAAATTAAAATCTGCAGAGTTAATTACTAATGAAATAAGTTTATTTTTTCCTTGTGTATAACATCAGTATTCTACTGATTTAGATAAAAAATATTATGATGTTCGTGGCTAAACTGAATTAGCAGTAGAAAGCAAAATAGTAAACCGACGCCAGGCGCTTGCGCACCGTAAGGTAAATATTATTGTTTTCACTATGTTTTTTGCATTATTGCCCTAATAACTAGCTATTATAATATAATATATTATATTGCCTATTCGTTTATGCTATTTTTATATATTTATATACGTTAAATAGAAACTTATACAACCGTTTTTGTGTATGTATCTTTAAATGCAACTGCCCGGGCGTCATGTATAATGTTTTTTATGGCTATGTACATTTAAAGATACACTGTCCTTTTACCGCACTAATATTTACGATACAAAAGTATCTGTCCGTTTGTCTTGGACGCTTTCACTAAAAACTGATAAGCCTATTGTGATGAAATATCATGTAAAAACAGCTTGAACCCCGGAGAACGATATTATGGGCTTTTACCGCGGGCATGTTTCCAAATTTTCTTCTCAATGTAGGGTCTCTTTGCATTCTCTACCGCATTTATCACGGGTAGTTCTCTAAAGAGTTGTTTTGGACCTTGCCCGCAGCTGAATTTCTCCACAGAACCACTCGTAATCGACTGTCTTACCATCGTCATCACCTTGATGGTTGGCGGTCATCCACTGTGCGATTTTCGCGAAACTTCCTACCGCGAACAACTGTTTTGTGGAACAAGCTCGCTGCGACGATATTTCCGGACGACTTGGGGAGCTTCAAGAACCGAACGTACTCCCTTTTAAAAGGTCGGCAACGCATCTGTTATTCCTCTGGTGTTGCGGGTGTCCATGGGAGGCAGTGATCATTAACCTTTAGGTGACCTGCTGGCTCGTTTGCCTGTTTGTTTGATTTTGTAGCTTATCTTTTGAAGATTTGCTACACAATCATGTGCCACGCAAACGGTCTGTTAGCACTTCAACACCACCTTTTTACCATCTTCCTTTGAAAATCTCCACCAGCTGTTGTGTGATAGTGATACTGAGATAACTACCATTACAAACACAGGTAATCTTTAAGATGCTCCCATCAATCACCATCAACTTCTGCTGCATCCCCGTTGATTCTGTCTCAGTATCCATCATTGCTTTGACAACATCCTACTGAAAACTGTCTGCAGTCACCTAATTCATCTTCATAATAATATAATCCAGCTGATAACCTAGTTTCTCCTCTGGCTGTAACCTCTCAATCTGTACTATCTCTGCTAAGTATCAGTATCATGTGTTCATCCAAATAAATTGTTTTTCTTTCTTTCTTTATCGCTTCTACATCAAATTTAAAGTTCTTTCTCTTTTAGCCGTTACTCGATCAAAAATACCAAGGCTAATTGTTCATCATTCTCCTGCTCTTATCTCAACTTTATTTGAGGTCGGCGCAGCATGGGTTTCTGGCTCTAGGTCTTCTCCCGCTCATTTTACTCTTTATGATCAGCTTTTCCAGGTTATCACCCCTTTTTCTAGCAATGTGCCCAAAAATCTCCAAAATTCTTCGCAGGCAGTGGTGCTAAGCCTCGTCGGTAATCTGTATTCAGTTTCCCAGGTCATAGTCTTCAGGGAAATTTATAAATTTATCTCTCGACGAAGTACAATTTTATTATTAATTACATTTATTTTATAATTGATCACCTAATTTTGTTAAATAATGCGAAGTAAAATTACTTTTTTGTTATATTTAAGCAAAAATTGTTATTTTTTTATTGAATGTGATTATGGCAATGTGTCTTTAAGGATACGCTCAATTTGGAATGTTATATTTTGTCGACTAGGCAATGTGCATTTATGGATACATTAAAAAAAACTTATTTCGAACTGATTTGGTTTTTTTTAATTATTTTTCTACCCTTCTTTAGTACCCGTAGAAAACAAATATGCAAAAAAAAAATAAAAATCGAAAATAAAAGGTCTTGCCAAGAAAAGGGTTAAATAAATACACTAACATTTTACCCTCCTTTATTATTTTATTTATTTTAACTTTAGCACAAAATAACATAGGCGGACTTAATGCCTAGTGGCATTCTCTAACAGTTAATCTAGGGAATACATTTAACAAAAAATAAATCAAATAGCAATAACTACATAACTAGTCAAATTATAAACAATAAGATAAAAATACACAGATAGATAAAAATATACACTTACATAAACATTTAAGTACATAAATAAATACATACCTAAATAAATAAATATAAATACTCCTTTACACGTTTTACAAGCAATATGTCTAAGACTAAAAGTTTTAGCAAAATATCATCTTCCTACAAACACGTGTTGTGTAATATAAAATAAATTTCCTTACCTGAAGTCTTCTAAAAGGGTTTACAATAGCGCAGTATCGTTCCGCCGATAATGCTGTTAGAGTGAAAACGGATACTCCTATAGACACGTCTTTACCAGCTTCGGATATTCGGCAGATCAGCTCTCCCCATGGCCAAGACTCTAGTGTGTAGATTATTGATACGAATGGCACGCAGATTAGTATTACAAGGAGATCTGCCAGGGCTAATGAGAATATGTACCTGTGAAAAGAAAAAGGGCTTTTATTGCTTATTATACAAACTCAAAATAAATTATTTCTAATTGTAAAATATGTCAAACAGTTAAATTATACTTTCAGAATAATTATTTTAAAACTCTAAATGACCCCCTGCAGAGCCAAACTTTTTAAAAAAAGGGAGGAAACTTGGAATATTTCTGCAGCCAAACTTAACTTTAAAGCAGAAATATAAAATATTTAAGAAACAAACGGAAAAAATATATTTTATACTGCATGGATGGGCCACTTTAATATTTGGATGGAATCTTTGCTTACAGTTCTTGTTTTGATAACATTATAAATTATTTCTAAGTTACCTTTTATGTCGTAAAACTTTTTATTAACACTAACTATCACTACAAGCACTAATGAGAATAAAACAGAAATTAAAGATGAAATTGCTGTAAAGTTCCAATTAAATGAGTGTAAAAAGTGTCAAAAACACGATTTTATTATACTCGATAAGACAATAGATAAACGAACAATGTACAACTTTAGTATACTCTGTACAAATTGTAAAATGGTGTGTGTTATTGATAAAGTTTTCCGTTGCGTATTGCTCTTAGATAAATAAAGCTTAATGTTATTGAAAAACATATTTTTCCACTTCAATTAAAGCGTCGGCTGAAGCTGCTTTGTATTAGAGGTCTTGTACATTCGATTTCTGTTCTACACAATTATTTGTGTTCATTAATTTGAGTGTTTGTATTGATCTGACAAAAAAAAACTATATAGTCTATCTTTTTTGTCTAGTACCCATTGCACAAAATTCTGTTTACTTCGGGACTAGATGGCGTTGTGTGAATGTGTAGAAATCATATAGATCTATGCGTGATGTAGTCGTTTTTCAGCTAATGCTTAGAAGAAGGAAAATGTCTGAGAGTGGACTGGCCAGCGTAGAAGATCTATTTTCCTAAGCAAAAAAGGTATTAACAAGCAAAGTTATTGTTTAATTTTGTTACTAGTCTTTTCAAGGATTTAATCTGTAACGTATTTGTAACGTTTAGTAGATACTGTACTAGTAGAGCCGACAAGAACATAAATAAGAAAACAATGCTTTGGTTTCTCAAAATCAACTAAGAGAGTGTTGAAAATCCTCGACAAATCTAGTGGCTTATTTAAAGTTGTAGAATCGTAACGTTTTTCCTTGTAATAGCTTGTAATGCAGATTTACGATAAGGAAAATGTTAACAATTGCTTTTATTTCTTGTTCAAAATAGGTATAAAATGTTTTTAATAGCCCAATTTACTGTACATAAAATTTTGTTGATTTTCAATGAGATTCTTACTTACTATGAAACGGGAAAGGAGAACAAAGTACAAGCCAAATTGAGCTCTAACGACAATAGATTATGTACATTTTTTCTTTCATAAGTAAAACAAAACGTTGAACGTTTATGATAATGGATAAGATGTGTCTTCGCGTGAACAAAATGGATGTTCAAGATAGAATGGAATAAGGATTGACTAAATTAGTATAAGAAGGCATCATCATAACAGCCCATTAATGTACCTCTGCAGGGAAGGGCCTCCTTCAGTGATGGAGGGATACTTGGCCTACTAATACCACGCTGGCCAAACGGATTGGTATAGCGTTTAATTCCAAGTTTTCCTTCTTTTTATAATGTAAAGATAATAATCACGGATAGTCCCTTAGTCGGTTTTTATGATACCTATTGGATATGATGCGGTGGTGACACACTGTATTCTTACGCCGCTCCGTCACCACACGGAGAACGCATAGCTTAATCTAAAGAAATTATCTATGTCATCGTAACGGCGCTTGTACACGCTAAAAAAAATCGCCGGGCCTACGCAAGAATTCGTGTCGTTTCTAAGCACGACCTGTGTACACAGCGCCGGCGATGCATAAGAAAATATTCTTGTCTGCGCAAGACAAGACACGGCGAACGTTGTTGCGGAGGGGCGGGGAGCGGTGTAGTAGGGTATCATACTTTTAGGCTGTCTATTTAACATTTTTACTAAAGGAAACTCACTCTGATTATCACACTTGTTATTACTTGCGCGCCCTACGCCCGTCTGACGACTGCACGAAAAAAATCCTATCGTATACACGTTTCGATTTGTCTTGTCTGCGGAAGACACGAAAAGTTTTCGTGTACGAAAAAGACAAAATTCTTGACGTCTACACGCAGATTTGTCTTGTCTGGCGCAGACACGGCAAATTTTCTTAGCGTGTACAAGCGCCCTAACAACGATAAATACATTAATAATTATAATGATTCGTGACGTGTCAAATGCAAGAATTCTTTACGAAAATCTTTTATCGATATAATCGCTAAAAGGCACTTTCCCCCCGTGAGTTATATGCCATTAAAGCCACAAAGGAGTCGCAAATAGAAAAAAAAAAGTCATGGCAATATTTTAAGACAAGAAAATATTTTAAGACAAGAAAACACTGGTCTTAAATTCTCTTGTATTAAAAATGCTGGTTCATTTATGGAGAAGGAAATTACGCGTACATTTTGTTTTTAATATTTTAAAGTTGTCTTTCACAATAGCTTCTTCCTATTATTTAATTTTTGCTTTAAGAACTAAAATAAAATAATAGAAGTATTTTTTTAATTTTCTTCATTTTTTGATATAGCAGACTAAGGGACATTTCCCATCTTGACAAAAATCAGAAACTAAGCGTTGTTTCCGAGTAAGCGCAGGGTGGGGAGACCCCTCACACGGTGGACCGACGACCTAGTTAGGACGGCAGGAAGCCGATGGATGAGGGAGGCACAGTCCAGCAGTGGACGTCGATTGGCTGATATGATGATGATGAAGCGTTTTCAGTCTAGTCAGTCTAGTCAATCAGCTATTGAAGTATGCTTAATTGCTGATTTAATTTTTATTTATTTATTTAATTTACAGCAAACTTAACAGCTACTTAATGCTACTTTACAATTTTAAATCTAAAAACAGAAATAGCCAATAATAAAGTTTGTCAATTTACATTTTGTAGGATGAAACATTCAGCTATAAAAAAAACAGTAACTTAAGATACACAGAAAAAGAAAATCGTGAAAAAACAAAATTGAAAAACAACAAACAAACCTAGGTAGTTTAAATTATTTTATGAATTTGTGTGTATATTCAAAGATTAGGAGAAACAGGCCATAGATCGCGAAAGATAGAGACGCTTGGAAAGCAATGGAGGAGAAGATACTTTTGTCCAGCCGTTGGACTAATTAGGTTAAATAATAATACCTACTAATAAGTGACAAAAAGGAAAACCCATGTCTAAGGCTACGGGTACGCACACAGAAATCTAAATAAAAGGGTACGAAACATGCGAAGAGCGGTGCGACGGGCGGAGCGGGCGCGACGTCGATGTAATCAAATGCATTTAAACATTAACCCCCTTACTCATAAACGCCTCTTAATTTTAATCACTGTTTAGCGATATTTTTGTTAGGAAAAACAAACCTTATAAAATTTAAGAGGCGTTTATGAGTAAGGAGGTAAGCGCTGTGTACGAAACGGGCGAGACGGCAGTCGTCGCGGCCGCCCCGCCGCGCGCCGCCCGTCGCACAGCTCGTCGCAATTTTAGTTTAGACGCAAAAAAAAAATACTAAAAAGAAAACTTACGTGTTAGGCGCATTTCTCATGCCTCTATGTCTGACATACACAATGACCAGCGTTCCATTCCCCAGGACTCCTACAATAAAGATGATGGCAAACAACACCGGTACGAGGTATGTCTCCAAACGTTCTTCATACGGTGTGTATTCGCTTTCCGTTGAATTATCATCTGTGAGGAACGGTATTGCTGTGACGTTTAATTGTGGTGAATGCATGTTGATAATCTGTGGACAAGAAAAAAAATTGTTTTTAATGTTATCAAAACTGATCTATTTTAAATAAATGAGACTTCAAAAAAAAAAATGTTATCAAAACAGTTTTTTCTTCAATATTAGTAGTAGTTGGTAAGTGGCAGTAAAGAGGTACAAATAAAACAAATGATATTTTTTTCATAGAGTAAGAATAGGTCTTACTTTGTATAAAAATAGTTTAACATTTTTTTACACCTGACTGTATATTTAAAAATTAGGCTCATATTTATTCTTACAATACGTAAGTTTTCAGAAATCTATTATACAGGGTGTCCCAAAACCCGATGTTGACCCGAAACCAGGTAATAAGGCATGCTGGTTATCAAAAAAATATTAAAAAGTTCTAAGTTGCATGCAACTTAGAACGTTTTTTATATTTTTTTATAACCAGCGTGACTTGCCTTATCACCTGGTTTCGGGTTAACGTCGAGTTTTGGGACATCCTGTATACGATACCTAATTACTATATTAGTGCATCGCAACCTAATTTAAATCAATAAAAATAAAAAAAATATCAAAATCTAAGAGTACATCATTGTAAGCACTTACAGTACCTAAACGTAATGCGTAGTACCTACTCCTAATAAAAAGTTGATAACTTTTACTCGAAGACATAATTCGCTGTTTCTTCCTTCCTCTCAAACAAAATTGAGATACAAAACTCAATGTATACAAATCGAAATGGAAATTACATTTGGCATTACAAATATTCAACAACACAGTTATTAATGTTGAGAAAATGTTATTACTGCGTGCAACCAGAGAATCTGATTTATGCCTTCGTAAAATAGGCAGTAGTAGCAATGTGAACCATTAACCAATTTCACAATTTAAAACAAGAAGAATTCAATTCTTTCGATCACATAAATATAATTAAATATAAAATAAATATAAATACTCCTTACACATTTTACTTTCATAATAACAGCCCATTAATGTCCCACTGCAGGGACATGCCTCCTCCTGTGACGGAGGGACACTTAGCCTACTAATACCACGATAACCAAACAGATTGGTATAGGGTTAAATTTCAAGTTTTTCTTCTTTTTATTTCTATAAGATAATATTCACGAATAGTCCCTTATCATTTAATCGGTGTTATAACACCTGGTAGGAGTATCTGGGTTAATCGGTTTTTACGACACTCATGGGATGAGATGGGTTGGTGACATATTGTATTCTTACTCCGTCACCACACGGAGAACATTATACTTTACTATTACATAATTCAATTCCACCTACATTAAATTCAAATAACACCTCCTACAATATCCCGTTGTCATTATTTATACATTTTACATGTCCTACATCCCTTAAGATAATTCAATGGTGACCCAGATAGCTTAAACTTTCTACGTAGAAAGCACTTAGTATGTAACGGGAATAGATTTTGCACTATACTATAACATACGCTTTGCAAATTATCTTACCAGGAGAACAGGAGTTTGAGTAAGTATGTTATTTAATTTTATAATATATTGTGTTTAAGTTGTAATACCTATATTGTTATTGATTTTATGTATCACATGATAAACCACCCAATCTCATGGTTAGAAGTAACTGATGCTTGTTATCCGTGTGGTGACGGAGTAAGAGTACAATATGTCACCACCCCATCTCATCACATGGGTTTCGTAGAAACCGACTAAGGGACTATCCGTGTTGGATAGTCCGACTAAGGCGGTTTCTGTTTTATTTCGTAAAGATAATATTATATCTTTACGAAATAAAAAGAAGGAAAATTTGAAATTATACCCTATACCAATCCGTCTGGGCAGCGTGGTATTAGTAGGTCAAGTATCCCTCCGTCACGGGAGGCCCGTTCCTGTAGTGGGATATTAATGGGCTGTTATGTTGATGCTTGTGAAAGTTAGCATTGCCGAAGCACTGCCACGGAATCAAGCCGCTGCCTACCATATGCAGTTAAGTCTGATAGCCCTGTAATCGAGTAGCTGATAAAACTTTACTCATTTAAATTGTGACAACATTTATTTAAATAGAAATGTTAGCAACCACTTCCTACGACCGTAACTAGAAGAAGTGTATTAGACGACCTTTGTGGCGCAGTCGGTATATTACATGGCTGCAACGCAGAGGTCTCGGGTTCGATTCCCGCTCAATACAAATCTTTGTGTGCATGAACATGATTGTTTGCATTGGTCTGAGTGTTTTCTATGTATAATATGTAAGTTTTTACAAAAAAAATAATTAAGTATGTTTATCCGTTGCCTAGTACCCATAGTACAAGCTTTGCTTGGGACTTTTGGGACTTGGGAGTTTGGGACTACGTGGCGATGTGTGAATGTGTGAGGCTTATTATTTAAGTGCAACAAAGTATTCAAGTAAGTAGTATGATTCCTTTAATAATAACTTTTCAACTATACAATATTAGTACACGGAACAGAAACATTCAAAACCGCATCTAAAATGAATATAAAATTTAAAAGTGTTGCCCAGCTTGTAACAAAATAAACTTAATTTAATTATAATAAAAATAACCACAATGAAATGAAATCCTCAGACATTGTACAAAGTTCTATTTTGCACAATTAGTTAAATTAAACAACTCGCCCGTTGTGTTGTGCATTTAATTTTTGTAAAATTTATTCATTTATACATTATTAAATTGAAGTGTTTGTTTGTTACATTAAATAAACGGGTTTTAACTAACTGCATATTTATGAATACACGACACCAATGGGGCTAAATGGCGTAGTGTAAATATGTGAAGAGTTTTATTATTACAAAGAGAAAAGCGTTCTGTCGTCTCTGCCTACCCCGGACTGGATAAGGCGTGATTTTATGTATGTAAAAAAAAAAGCGGTTGCGTAAAAAAAAATGGGTTCCAAGAATCTCGGTGATCAAAGTCAAAGTCAAAGTCAAAATCGCTTTATTCAAGATAAATACAATTCTCACTATATATTTCTTGACGTCCTTTAAACTACTTAATCTAAGTTTAAATACATTTAAAAGTTTAGCAAACTTTACCACCGCCTTCAAAGTGCTAGTAGAGAAGAAGCGGCGAAAAAAACTCTACTGCTGCATTTTCTTGACGTCAATATTTTTACATTGTAGATAACTGTAATCAGGCGCTGGAACCATTATATACCATACATATACATACAAAGAAGGATTTTATTATAAAATGATAAAGGTAGCGTCATGCAGGTAGTACATAAAAGTGGGAGCACCAAATCACATCCATAAACAATTCAGTAATAAAGACGTCGCTCAGCCAAATAACCCTTTAGGTAAATTATTAGAAGTGAACCAAAATGTAAATTGATTAATGTCAAGGTCGACCAGTCACCCCAAGTAGCACCCGTTCACGAGTATAACGCAGAGGTCAGCCATCAACCCCCTCGCCATATTGTAGGGAAGGGATTGACCCTGCCCCCACGCCATCACAAGCAATGACATTTTAGTGAGCATGACGAGTCCTGACAATAATATCAACAAAAAAGAAATAAGATGAAAAGAGATGAAAATGGCAGAGGGACGCCTCCATTTAACATCGACCAAAGTAATTTTCCGCGAGTCTTAATTCATAAAGGTACATTATTTTAATAGTGTAGTATATTACTCCTTTATCTTTGTTTCTTGTGAAACTAAAACTTATATTGTAATCTTACGACTAGGAGCATCATCATATCCATGGGTTCTTATCCTTAAGGTAAGTAGATGTATCATAGTAAGCTTTTTTGCACAATTTAGGCTTGATATAATTCTTGAACTTATTAATGGACATGTTACAAACATCTTTTGGTAGTTTATTATAAAAGCGTACACACGTGCTACAGAACGACCTACCTATTTTTCGGAGTCTGCTGCTGGGCACAGCTAAGTCATCTTTATTTCTCAAATTAAGATTATGAAAATCGCTATTTTTATGAAATTTATCACGATTTTTATGAACATAAAGCAGATTTTCGTAAATATATTGTGCATAGACAGTTAAAATACCTATTTCTTTAAATTTCTCCCTAAGTGATTCTCTGGGTCCCATTTTGTAAATAGCTCTGACAGCTCTTTTCTGCAATATAAAGATGGTCTCAATATCAGCAGCACATCCCCACAATAGTATGCCATAAGACATTATACAGTGAAAATAAATGAAGTAGACTAGGCGGGCAGTCTCAACTAAGTTTGTTGGACAGAGCTTCCACATGTGGGCCCCATTGAAGCTTAGCGTCTAAAGTTATGCCCAGAAATACTGTCTTATCTACTAATTCAATTTCCTCATTGTTTACTTTAACTATAGTTTTAGCCTGCCTTACATTGGGAATCAGTGGTCTATGCCTACCCATCATGGTAAAAAGCGTGAATATAATGATGTATGCATTATTATCATTGGGTTTTTATAGTTTCACATACTCGTCACCAGATGCACGCTAATATTATTTACCGTATTAAATGGGCAAAATACTTAAATAAAATATAAGGACATAGCTAAAAAATATGTACATCAAACATTCCACACTCTTCAGTTCTCCAATAAATGTAAATTGCAAAAATATAATATGGCGGTTCACACTTCTGTATTATTAACTGCTTCGGTATGCGTCGTCGTGTATAAAACGCCTACGTAAAGTTATATAGCAATTGATCTCGACTGTGGGTCGTACGGATGTATTTGAATGATTATATTTATGTACTGAATATATTGTTTTTAAGGATAATTTTAAGGAATATTTATTATATTATAGTGTATTTGTTTACAGTGAATGACGTAGAGGTCTTTGGTTCGATTTCCGTTCCACGCAAATCTTTATATGTATTTACAAAAAAATAGTAGGTATGTAATTATATTTATCCATTGTCTTGTACCCATAGTATAGGCTCTGGCTCCTCAGACTAGATCATCATAACAGCCCATTAATGTTCCACTGCAGGGACGGGCCTCCTCCCGTGACGGAGGGATACTTGACCTACTAATCTACTACTAATCTTTAATCAGACTAGATAAAACAATTTAATCTGGAACGTACGACATTTTACACACGAACGTACATTAATTAAAATAAAATAAAACGTAAGTATAATTTTTAAAGTTTTTTTTATATGATGCGAGACAAACGAGCCCGCAGGTCACCTGATGGTAAGTGATCACCGCCGCCCATGGGCACCCGCAACACTAGAGGAGTCACAGATGGGCCTCACTAAAAATTAAGCGCAGTGAGCGACTGAGCTGCATTGTTCGGTGTGCCGCAGCATTATGCGGAGTGGGGTCCGATTCCTGCACAGATGTGGCTTTCTAGTTTTTAATTTTGTTTTATGTTTTATTACCTATCTGTATTTTTATTTTGATTGTCTTGTATTTTTGTTATGCAGGAATAAATGTATTTTCTTTCTTTCTTGCTTTCAGATGCGTTGCCGACCTTTAAAAAGGGAGTTCATGATAACTTGCTATATTGTCACAATACTAGGTTAGAATCTGTCTACGAAAAATAAAGAAGGAAAACTTGTCTGACCAGCATTATACAAACACTGTAAATATAAAACTAAATTCATAATAAAATTCATTATCTTGAAGGCACACGCGAGCACGGTGAATATAATAAAGTATAATAGTAGGCAACCTCAATAACTATGACCTCTTTGGAAAAAATAAGCTAGATACACCTTATCATCATAAAAGAGTTTACGAGAATAGCGGCTATGGTACGATCCTTTCTAATAACAAAATTAGGAATATCTTAAAAAGGTTACCTAAGAATAGGTTATTCTTTAAAAAACTTTACAAAAATAAATTCTACTAAACTATATACATTGGGTTAGGTTATTACAATAACAAACTAATATCTATATATAACTAGCGGCCTGTCCCGGCTTCGCACGGCCATTGTTTTCCCGCTTTTCTGTTCAATTTTTTCCTGAATTTTCTTTGCTATAAACCTCACGGAGCCCGAGACCTTTCCAACGAATGCAAAACCGTGGAAATCGGTTCGTGCGTTCTGGAGTTATAGCGTCAGGAAGGAAAACCCGACTTATTTTTATATAGTAGATATCGTAGGGACGGAATAAAGATGAATGAGATAACCTATTAGGCCCAGGTCAAGTTTTTGGTCACGTTAAAAGGATACCGA
Source organism: Schrankia costaestrigalis (assembly GCA_905475405.1). Classification (NCBI taxonomy): domain Eukaryota; kingdom Metazoa; phylum Arthropoda; class Insecta; order Lepidoptera; family Erebidae; genus Schrankia; species Schrankia costaestrigalis. Next base: position 5,668,485 of record FR997843.1, on the reverse strand, counting down.
TACATTAACGACTGGAGAAGCAAAAAACAATGTGATAAATTGAATTGGTAAAGGGCAAGGAAGAGTACTAGATCACTAGTATCGAAGTCAAAAATAGAGCAAATAAAGAACTAACTTTTATGTGTAGGACCCATTGATTTACAAAAAACCAAAGATACACACTCCACTTCCCAAAAACGACCGCAACAAATGAGCGCATTGTGCACTCTTTTTAAATTAGTATCGCGTTGTTCTACCGGCAAACGTCAATCATTAAATTTTATTGCTTTATGTGCATTACTTTTTAAATACAACTTTATGTCATGCGTGTAAGATTGAATTTGCAAAAAATTATATGTTTACGATATTACTATACGTATTTATTGCGTATGTTTAATTTGGTGACACTTTTGGCTGTTAGTTTTGTTTGAAAATGTGCATCTAGGGTTTTTATAAATCAATGGTAGGACCTTATATCCAGAAGGAGAGAGAAATGCACCATGAAGGTACAATATTGTAATTATTAGAGAAGGTTTAACGATGATGGAATCATACTATTCTACTAATATTATAAATGCGAAAGTTTGTGACGATGTATGGATGAATGGATGTTTGTTACTCTTTCACGCAAAAAATACTAAACGGATTTTGATGAAATGAATTTGGAATATAGGTAGTTTAGGGTGTAGAATAACATTTAGGCAACCTATACCACGCAGGTGACCGCGGGCATCACCTAGTGTTCCATACATTAAAATTAGAGTCATAAATGCAATGATAGAGTTATAAACTTACAACCCATTTAATGGACCTAAAAACTAAATTCATTAATTTGTGTAAATTAAGCATAAAAGTTATTAAAAACGACGTGCTTACAAACATAATTAATGTAATTTTGACAATTTAATGCTAACGACCCAGTTCTGTGTAACAAACAAATAAATTAATTTTCCTAATTTCAGTAATAGTGATCTCACTGGATAATTTGTTGTAAATGAGCCCCAAATAAGTGCCATGTGATTGAGAATATTCAATGGGTATAAGTATAATATTTACCTAACTGACTTAGCTAACGACATGTTTGCCCGGCTATGCTAACGAGAATATCCAAATGCACATACTTAAATAATTTAAATTTTATTACCTACTTAAATTTTTTATGTTATGAAAAAAAAACAACTTATTGAAGTCAATGCACTAAAAAACTGGGCTGATTTCAGCAAGTATTATGCTAAAGAATAAAAGTTAAGTAAAAGTAAGTTGTTAGCCGATTAGACATTATTTTTATTTTATTTAAAACTGAATGTAAAATATCATGCACAAAGGCGGAGTTAATGCCAAAGGCATTTTCTACCATCAGTCAACCTTAGGATGATGCAGAGACAGAGTAATGCAATAAAAGGTGGCAAGCTTTGAAATTATTATTATTATTTTAATAATATAAACCTACACATATAGATATTATGAGAATATGTTATTGTATGTATTTATTACTGTTTTTATACTACAAGAACAGAAACTCTATTCCAGGCGGTCTAGTATCACTTTGTCTGCAGGAATCTAGTGTCTCTATGTTGGCACTCTTTACTCTACCAAAATAGTTTAAAAGCAAAATATTTAATAGCCTTATCAGTCCTTTATACACACCGTACAAAAAAATAATAGCTTGACAAATTTCAATACTGATTTATGCTCTGTCTACTTAACATTTTGCATGTGACGTGTGATTTAATCCGCCAGAGTAATAAGATAAAACTTTGTGAACGTAAGGTCGTATTCACACAAATTATATTAGAAACGAGACATGCTAACGATGTTCTTTTAATAATGGTAAAACACCGTATCAGTATTATAATGATTAATGACAAAATCAGTATTAGGTACAAAGATTAATGACGTGTAAGGGAAAATCACTGTCACAAAAGTTATCGTCTTAAGGAAAGCCTAATGAGAGCAAAGCATGGGTGACGCGACCTCGGATATTACTTCTCAGTTTCCAGAAATCCTCGCGTACACAAAGATGGTGACAATGGAGGTTAGGTGGTCTATGGGAGTCCGACATAACCGCCTCGCTGTATAAAGAATTTCCTCCAGGGCTTTTGCACTGTCTTTTAGCTACAATTGAAAAGACTGCAAAAATAGTACAAGAAAGATTCGAAAGATAAAATAAAGCAATCATAATATATTTAAATATAAATATTCCTCACACATTCACACAACGCCATCTAGTCCCAAACTAAGCAAAGCTTGTACTATGGGTACTAGACAACGGATAAACATACATAAATAATTTTGTAAATACATAAATTTTATACACAGAAAACAACCAGACCAATGCAATAAATTATGTTCATGCACACAAAGATTTGCATTGAGCGGGAATCGAACCCGAGACCTCTGCGTAGCAGTCATGTTATATAACCACTACGCCACAGAGGTCGTCAAATTTTTTATAAAGAACGTGGTGTGCTGCGATTTGTGTGGTCATCGTACAGCATGTGCTTGTAGTATAATTTTTTACATTTCATAAGAAGATAATTGCTCAACTATATTTGGCGAAAAGTCATTCTAAAAATGCCTTACTACGTATTCGTGTATCCGGTGCGCTACTGTTACACCAGTCTAAAGTTACAACAATCAAAATCTTCCTACAAAAATGTGCACTACTAATAAAAGTTTACGACAACGCAATATTGTCTTGAAACATATAAAAACGCCTTTACATGTGTGATATCTATCTTCGTCTCAATGGCGCCCTAATGTTCTTATACTCGTGTGAAATTGGTATTCAAGTAGAATACTTATATTACAAACACGAACTTCAATTACTCGCAATGACTTGTAGATTAATAATATGACAGTCGATATTACTTGTTTAATTTATTGCCTGAGAAAAACGCGTAGTGCCTAGTAAGTAGATATTTTTAATAGGACTAAACTTATCACCCATAGTACTAATTTAACGCCTTGCTGAATGTGATGAGTGTTTTTATGTAGGTAATTAGCAAATCCAGAAAAAACAATAACAAATTATTGTATTTTATTCGTTCCTAGGGCACGAGATATCGTGTAGGTAGTGATTAGATCGCCCAAAGCAGGTAAGTATTCTCAATATTGCACGGGCTTCGATCAACAACACGGGAAATTAAAAAATGCTTTACATTTTATTGAAATAATATTATTATATTTTATTACATAATTCATTGGATCTTTTTCTTAAATAGTTTATGCTTTTTTATTGAGAGTAAACGCAAGCAGTGCATAGCTTATTTTGATTTAGGAGCTTAGAGCCGACTTTCGCACTTTGCCGACTTTTGTAATATCCAATTTATATAGTAAATGGCTCCAACTTAGCCCTGGCGATCTGATCCCTTGTCAGCCTATTAGCTAAACCGGAGCAATTAAGTCGTAGCCCCTAGTCAGCCTCCTGGCGAAACCCCACGATAGTCCTCTTTCATAAAATTAGACTGGTCAATTTTACACCTTGTACAAAAAGCAAGCAGCAAAATTACTGTTTTTTTTAGTAAAACCAAGATAACTTTTCACAAGTCTTTCTTCCAAAATGAAAATCAAATTATATGAAAAGTAAAGTAGGTACTTATAGAATGATAACGACAATCTGTCCTCCACGTCAAAGTATGAGTGGGCCCACAATCCTCGTATCTGTCCGCGACACTCTGTTTCGGATATGTGCACTCGCCCATACCGCATTGTATCTCGTCGAACAACAACAGAACATGTTTGTGACGTTTATGTAGGTAAATAAATACGTTATGGCACTCAATAGGCTTTGTGGGCGGTTACCTGTTTGTTAACGTTATGTTGTAAAGGGTTGTGTAATCTATATTATTATAACTTGTTTGCTGGGGTTGTTATGTGAAATATTTTGTAGAAGTAACTTTAAAGGTTGAGTTGAAAAGGGTATAAAATGTTACGTCATAGTTATAGCTTTATATGCGTGAGGTGCACAATCCGTGTGGTTACGGAGTAAGAATACAATATGTCACCACCCCATCTCATCCCATAAGTGTCGTTGAAACCAACTGAGGGACTATCTGTGAATATTACTTTTACATTGAAAGGAGGAAAACTTGAAATTAAACCCTATACCAATCCGTCTGCCGTAATGGGCTGTTGTGATGATGAAGATGACATTATTTTAAACTGTACCTATTGTAAAGTAGGTCATAAAACTCCATGTATATGAGTTTTAGTTAAAACAACCGTTAACTGCTTTTGCTATAAAAATGGAAAATAAGATAAAACAAAGTCGTTTATTCAAGATACACCAAATCATTAATTATAACACTCAAACCTTCTCTCACGCGATGAGGAAAAACTAACATCGATTATAACATTATCCATCATAAGAAAAATCTTTGTAAAAAATGTGTTATTGATGTCTTTATTCGAATATAATGATAATGGGCACATAGCCGATTGGGCAAAAAGTTTCTGGGATGGCGGAAATACGTAGAGTAGGCTAACCTTTCGAGCCATAAAGCAAAGACCTTATCAAGGTTGCAAGCGACGTTCATTGACTACAAAACCTTCACTACCTTATTCCCCTTAATACGAGGCGGACTCGTGGTCAGACCAGGTTATCACACCAGTGTGACTATCAGGAATTGTTTTCATGTTAGTCGCACCGTCGATAATACAACTCCTTGTATCGTCACTTGTCATAAGATTTTTACCAAAAAGTTCCTTACCTTTTAACAATGATCGTCGTGACCAGTAATATTAGTTTTAAAAAAGTTAGTTACTTCAATCAACTAGCCTATCGCAGTCCACTGCTCGAAATAGGCATATCCCAACACGTGCCACAGAACACGGTCCTGCGTCTAATGGGGTAATGTCTCTTCGTAACAGAAGGAACCCCATACTTCCTCTATACCCTCATAGTTTATAGAAATTAAGGAGTTATCTCACTTTAGAAAGTCGTAACAGCTTAGAACTAAAACTTTCTAGGGACGACAGCCACAAACTTTATACGAAACTGATTAACCAACAAGGTATTAAAATGACAGGTCTTAAGACAAAGCCCATGAAATAGCGTGATAACTTCAATAATAGATAAACAATGCTTTATAAAGAAAGCTTCAAAAGGGGTCAACATCCTCATATTTCATACGAGCACCCTCCTTTATCGAGTTGACTTTGCAAAACGAAATGACGTTATACATCCATCAGTCGAGTTTGATAGAAAGTGATACCTAATAATATTGCTGAGGGAAAAAGGTGGTATTACTTATACAAATGTATTTTATGTGTATTTTATTACTTTAGGTTTTTCATTTGGGATCGATGTCAGCCTACGCGCCATTTTTTTAATGATTTTGAACGCGTGTTCGGGTTGTGTGATTATTTTGTAATTATTTTAACATGGAGGCTATACGCCTACATGGGCCCCTGTTGTAGTTGATGAGCTTAATATAAATTTAGAAATGTACCTTGATCGTCTATGACGTCGGACGTTTGCGGTGCCGTTCGCTATTCGATAAACGCATTGAAAGAAAGAAAGAAATTTTTTTATTTTGTTGCACAAACGAAAAACATACAATAAAATAAATTTAAATATAAAACAAATGTACACAAAATAGGACCTAACTCAGCTAATTGCTGTAGCGTCATGCGTCATAGACAATATGACACTACAGCGCTGGTATTCTGTTAGGCCCATCTACGGAAGGTATTCGTTAACACGCGAAGCAGCAGTCAATTACAAGAATAAAAATATATATTTAATATATATAAAAGAAACATAATTATAAGAATACATAATAAAAAGATACGATTAAATATAAACGATTAAATATAATACTTCAATAAATACCTCAACAACTCAAAAAAAGAAAAGAAAACATTTTATGAATACATACCTTAAATAAATAATGTTGTAGTGCGGTGTGTAACTTTTGGCAGAATCGCCAATCAACGACGGAGCCACAAGCCAAAGCAGAAGTTTATGACGTAAGTAAGTGATGTCAAAATAGCGTCCTGTCAGTTTATTGTGTTATGTATTTAATTTTTGTAAATTTAGTAAGTGTGCTTTAAATCATTGCTCCGGCAACGCAAACTTCCGACGCGATATGCATCTCTTGAAAGAGCCATTAGTAGTGAATATAATAGAAAAAGGCCTGACTATATGCGATTGCCTCAAAATCTTTCTTTCTTCTCCTTTTTACTAGGGTTCCCGAAGATCCTACTGTCGATCTTCTAATTTTATAATAACTGATCATGTGTTTTACACATTGTCACATTCTTTTACAACATCAATTTAATAATTGATAAACATTATTTTATTACTTACCTAAGCCTTCCTACTACACATTCCTTGCAATCTTTCTCTGTACACAAGCAACCATTATCCTCATAGCCTAATTTAACGCCAGCTTCTCAAATGACTAAACAAATGTTTTAATTACCCTATGTAATTGTATCTTTACGTAATTGTACGTTTTCGATTACCATGTTCATTTTGTTTCGTATGTAATTGACGGAGTAATTTGATATTGTAGGAGAAAATTCGTCACAACAATTTTGGCAACATTATTTTAAATGGCAACTTAAGCCTTTGTATGTAATTAAGGCGTTTTGCTGATTAAAGCTACTCGTTGTGTTGTTAAAGAGTCAGAATACATGATGTTTCGGCGCATCTTATCAAGAGTTTGCTGATTATCTCAACAAAGACAAAAAGAGGAAATCTTGGCATAGTTAAGTGCCTTTACGCGGCTCACTAGGGCCGCCAATAGAAAAAAAAAACATATTTCGCAAATAGGATCATAATGCAAAATGTTGGTAACGAAGTCTTGAAATAAATAAATATTGCATTATAAACAAAAACGGACGTTCTTTTTTTTCTTTTTCGAATGCGAAATTTAAATGACTTTTTTTTTAATTGGCGGCTAGTGAGCTCTATAAACGCTCTTAAGTGTTTGTTTAAGTTCTTCTTCTTTTACAAACAAGGCTGATTAAAAAAATATCATAATAACCACGTGACGAAAAGTAAGATAGGAACTTTTTGTTCTCACCTCGTAATCATACGATGTGATACAGACTCCTATATAAACATTATTACCGAACACGGCCCAAGAGCAACTTAAACAATAACTTAATTTATCTTAAAATTTTACCTTGTACCTCAAACGGCTCTAAGGAACCTTATAAAACAAAAAGTTATTATATCTGAGGTTATTTTCATACAGGTAATCTTTGTTTTATTAAGCTACTTTCTTGTTATAAAATTAATAACACAACAAAGTTTTTTACAAGACCTTAAAGTTTGTAAGATTGTAAAATAAAATAAAATCGTACCTTTAATGATTTTACCTTGTATTAAAATTTTGTGTAGTAAGTAGGTATATGTTGGATGTGTTCTCCTGTGGATATATTTATTCCTGCTGTGATACATCAAGCTACCTAGTAATCTTACTTAGCCTTTTCGTACCACGAAGTGCTTAAAACAAGCTTATAATAATATTGAAACAATATTGTTTTTATTGAAACAATATAATAATATTGAAACAATATTGTTTCAATATTATTATAAGCTTGTTTTAAGCACTTCGTGGTACGAAAAGGCTAAGTAAGATTACAATAATATTGCTATAAGAGCTTGTGGTTGGCTCCCAGCACTGACTTTTGCATGGGTTTTTATTGTTCTTACCTTAAGTAGTGAAGAATTAAATTTTATAATTCTAATTCTTTTAAAATTCTTTACGAATTATTTATGAAGTAATTTATTTTTTATAATTCTCTAATTCTTTTGAATCTCTTTTTTGCGTATAACGAAAAACTTAACCTCAAACAATGATTTTAGTCTTTGGTCAAGGCTTTCATTTAACCATAAGAACGCTTAAAGCATGTATTTCTATTCTATAAAATTAAGTCTTAATACAAAAGAAAATAATTTATTTCAATGATGAAGAAAAAACAAGAAAACAAACAATTAACGACGCGACGTTGAAAGGAACGTTTTTCACAAAACACTTTAAGTAGTTGCTAACGCGACAGTTCCGAATTCAGAGTAATGAAGTGTCGCTGTGATTCTTTTGGCAAAGGCTGTGCATTTAACTTGCTTGGAGAATGAACTTGCTTTTAAAACTGGGTTACACGAGGATTTAGGTAAAAATCTTATAATTCAGTAAAAAAAACTGCGTCAAAAACTTAAAGAAAGTTATGTTACTTCAAAAATAACCCGAAAAATAAGGGATACGTATTAAAACACGGTGCAGGATTAACATTTTTAATTTATCATCATTTTTAATTTAATAATAATAGTTTATTTTCATAATAAAAATGGCATACAGTTTGTAACGTTGGCACATGTAGGTACTAGTGAAAACGCTGTATCACATGTGCCAGCGCCCTCCATTTAAAGGTACAGTAAAATAAAAGCATACTTACATAATACTACATATTTCAATTAATACGATACTATACTGTGTAAGCGTGTGTGTGTTTGTAAGTAAGTATGTGTTTGTGCATGTGAACATAAGCATTTATTATAACTTTGTTATTTATAAGAAATTTTCGGTCTGTTCATAGTCCATAGCTTTTATAAACGCCAAAGACGCTTTTCACCCTTGCCTTTTGCTCTACAACTTTAAGTCCTTGCAGAGATAATAAGCCATTTCAATCTAGAATGGCTATCCAATCACATTAGATTACACATTACGTTACTCTCATAAGAGCCGATCAAATTAACTCAGTGAATCAATCGTGACTCCTTCGGTACGTTATCTTCTAGTAATTTATTACGACGCTATCATAAAAAGAAGATTTATCGAAAAGCTACGTCATTATAATGTTCAGTAAAACACTTTGGTCAGAATTATTTAGCATTTTGCTAACCATTCAATATTTAATATCAATATTTTAAGAAAATATTAGAAAATTTCGGTAATATTTTGAACTTACAGACACTTCCTTAGAAAACGGTTTTATTAAACTTGAACAAATCATTAATATCCCATCAAGTGTCGAAGAAACTTGGCCTACTGATACCACAAGACAGATAATATCAGCAAACTTTACCTTTATAATAGCCTATTAATGTCCCACTGCAGGGACGGGCCTCCTCCCGTGACGGAGGGATACTTGGCCAACTAATACCACGCTGGCCAAACGGATTGGTATAGGGTTTAACTTCAAGTTATCCTTCTTTTTATTTCATAAAGATAATATTCACGGATCCCTTAGTCGGTTTCTATGACACCCATGGGATGAGATGGGGTGATGACATATTGTATTCTTACTCCGTCACCACACGGATAAGCATTAAGTATACAAACACTGTATAAAAAAGTAAATTCATAATTTCATAATAAAATACATTATCTTGAAGGCACACGCGAGCACGGTGAATATAATAAACTATAATAGGAGGCAACCTCAATAACTATGACCTCTTTGGAAAAAATAAGCTACATACCTACACCTTATCATCATAAAAGAGTTTACGAGAATAGCGGCTATGGTACGATACCTTATAATAACAAAATTAGGAATATCTTAAAAAGGTTACCTAAGAATAGGTTTTTCTTTAAAAAAACTTTACAAAAATAAATTCTAATAAACTATTTAAAATAACTGCGTAGGAAAAAAATCAGCAATTTCATAGGTAAGGACCTATTTTATTGGGTTAGGTTAATAACAAACTTATAATTTCACATCGTAGGGACGGAATAAAGATGAATGAGATAACCTATTATCTATTCTCCCGTGACGGAGGGATACTTGGCCAACTAATACCACGCTGGCCAAACGGTTTGGTATAGGGTTTAATTTCAAGTTTTACTTCTTTTTATTTCGTAAAGATAATATTTACGGATAGTCCCTTAGTCTGTTTTTACGACACACGACATGATTCAAGGGCTACTAAAGATCATGAAAATACATACTCCAGTCTACTTACACAGCAATCCACAGTAAAATTGTTCTTTATATTCTCTCTTTTGTAAATTATTTTAGCAAAATCGTAGATCACTGCAATAAAACGATAGCAGTTGTGAACAGAACAACTGAGACAAATAAAGACAACCGGATAGTGTGGAACAAGAATAATACGTCCTGTTGTTTTCTGAAGCTTACATTCATGTTATTTTAGAAATTGTTCCTGTTGTTAATAAAAATGAATACATTTTATTTCCTGCAAAAATAGTTAAATAAATTATTAAAGTTATTAACCATTCGTAAATTAAAGACCCAAGTTGCATGAAATGAAAATACTTACAAACATAAACTCACGCCCTTTTTCTATGAGGAGTAGGTAGAGCCTACGAAGCCCCAAGTATTACAACCCTGACAAACTGACACTCAGCAAATTGCTTTTCGCCCTTTAAGAACTTTTGGTTTAGTGTGTGGAGAAAATTAAATTAGTAAGTAAGTACTTCATAATTGCAAAAATACTACATTACACAATTATGTTATACCACAATATAATACTAAGTATTTTTTTTCCCAACTGTAAATTATTATATTATCAACAAAATCGTAGGAAACAGAACAACTGAGACAAATAAAGACAACCGGATAGTGTGGAACAGGAACAATACGTCCTGTTGTTTTCTGCTTACATTCATGTATTTTATTTTCTTATGACATACACGTTTTATGTTATGGCCTTACGTAAATTGTATGAAGTTCAAAGATATGATGCTCGTTGTTAATAAATTTTAAAGAGGAAAGAAATTTTGCTTACTGGGCGAAACATTAGATGCATTTTTAATGTTACTGACTATTTGTAAAGTTGGGAGGACGTTTTTTTATTTGCTTTTTATATTTTCAACATCATTTATTATAACAGTCCATTAATGTCCTACTGCAGGGACGGGCCTCCACCCGTGACGGAGGGATACTTGGCCTACTAATACCATGCTGGCCAAACGGATTGGTATGGGGTTTAAAAATTTCAAGTTTTGCTTCTTTCTATGTAAAGATAATATTGAGAGATAGTCCCTTAGTCGGTTTCTAACACGTAATTAAGTCTTCTGTCCGCCATGTGAGAGATCTCTCCACCTTTGGTTGTCCAGCATGAGCTTTCCTTTTTCTCATTTATGATTCGATTACGAAGAAAAAATCTATCATAGCCTCTCATTGCGCTTTCGGTGGCAATAAAATTTGTATTTCAAGCTTAAAATGCATTAAAAACTAGTGATTTAAAGATACCTCTTACTAAAAAATCATCATTATCATCATCATATCAGCCAATCGACGTCCACTGCTAGACATATTTTTAATGTTATAAGATAAGCTCAAGTTTTATACTTGAGCACACATCAGTTATTGAGAGGCAAAACGAAATTTTGCGACGGCGCAGTTTTCTAAGTTTTTGCACCGCGGATAAACTAGATTAGAGTTGGGTTTTCTCTACCATCCTCGATGCACTTTAGCTTACAGCCTCTCTACAGCTTAAAAAAGTTTGTGGCTGTAAATAAACAAAAAATAAGAATGTTTTTATGAAAAAAAAATCACTGGAAGGCCTCCTCCAGATAAAATGAAATCAGTTACGCGGCTGCATCAGTTATTCTAGATCCGAAGCATATTTTTAATAGTTTCAAGTTAGTTGTGTCTAATGTTCAGCTATGGAGAATAACTTATGGTCCACTATTTTCGTAACAAGGAAAGGTACTTAATTTGTTTTTCAAATCTCTCTTAATCTTCATATATTACGACACCCTTGGGAGAAAATGGTATTTTGCAATCTCCATTGAACTTATTTAATTCTGCATTAACAAATTGTGTCTTATTTTCTATTCATGAATACGGACATAAAAGTCATAACAAACTTTGGAACAAAGGAGACTTTAAACAATGAGGTGTCATGTTTGAGCCGTGCAATGTGCAACCATGTTGTTTTTAAATGTTGCCTTTATTTTAAGTAGAACGTGTAAAACGAAAATAAACATAAGTTTTTATAAATGAATCATGAAAAATATTTTAGTGTAGGTACAAATTAACACATCCGTGTGGTGACGGAGTAACCTTATCATTTAGTATCATTTTCATTCCTGAAAATGATAGTTTTGTCACTTGAATAGTGGATTTTGATTTGATCAGTCATTCAGAAACCGGGGGTAAGAATACAATATGTCACCACCCCATCTCATCCCATGGGTGTCGTAGAAACCGACTAAGGGACTATCTGATAATATTACTTTTATATAGAAAGAAGGAAAACTTGAAATTAAACCCTATACAAATCCGTCTGGCCAGCGTGGTATTAGTTGGCCAAGTACCCCTCCGTCACGGGAGGAGGCCCGTCCCTGCAGTGGGACATTAATGGGCTGTTATGATGAGTATTTTTCTACATTTTTTTAACAAAATATTTTAAATCATCTTTCATATTTACTTATGTACATTTATGAACTTATTTAATACTCGTGGAACTTGGAAGACTCAATGAACGTAATCACGTACAGAAAATTGTATCGTTGAAACTGACTGTAATACTTTTACAAGGATGATTTACAAAAAACTTATAGTAAAACGTCGCTTTACCAACAGATCCCAAAAATATCACTATCTAATTCCTATTATTAAATGTTTATGAATTCGGTATGTAAAGTAAAAGTTTACCTATGTCGTATCCAAAACCATTTAGAGATCGGTAAGTAATAAAATCATATTTTTAGCGCAAAAAACCGGTTGTGTGCCTTTTTACAATATTATACATAAATAACTTTGTCTTTCATTTGTCGTCTAAATGACGTCATTTCGCCCGACTCAACAGAAGTTTGTTTCTGCTTTCATTGCTCAAGTAATTCGGCCGTACGCATGACGTCATCATAAGTAAAACTTAAAAATGTTTATTACAAATAAACTATAGGTAGAAAAGTTGTTTATAATTAATAAACCTTTAAAATATAAATATTAAAAAAAATACCAAAAATCTTTACATACCGAATTGTCCTTTAAAACAGTAAATATTATTTATCAAACGAAGTAAACAGTATTATTGTCCTAGTTTACCACTGACGAATCGTAATTTTGTTTGCTAACAACAAAGCATTAGGGTAAATGCACGTATTCGAATAGTGTCGAGTATGAAGTAGGGGAAAATAATGTTATAGCGACAGATAATGCCACTGCAATCTGAATTCTAATAGCCTAGCTCCAATTCTAGCACTGTAAATAAAACGTTGCTTTCTATTACCACGCAAATTGGTATAAAATGTATTCTTAGTTTTCTTTGTTTAGTTAACTTGTTAAGTAATTCGGTATGTAAAGATTTTTACTTGTGATGACGACATACTTACAGGTGAATTACTTGAACAGTGAAGGCAGAGACAAACTTCTGTTCGGCCGGACGCATGACGTCAATTAGAGGTCAAATCAAAGACAAATTGTAATTGTAAAAATGAACACCATCTTGGGGTTTTTTGCGTTAAAAATTTGATTTTATTCCTTACCGATCTAAAATCTCGAAATGGTTTTGGAATCAACATAGGTAAAGTTTTACTTTACATACCGAATTGTATCAAAGGCGTCTTTTAGGGTATTCTCTGATTAATGGGATGAGGTTGTGAGATTTGTTATTTTGAGTAGTTACCTACTACCAAGAACTGGTCAACTCGGATTTAGATATAATAATAATTTATTTCCAATTTCTTTGTTCTTGCTTTTTATTAACAATTATTACGATGCCATAAATAATATTGTGTGTAATAAAATACATTTTAAATGCGTTGAAACATCATTGTAAGGACCATAAGTACATATTGTGGGTAAATCAAACTGTTGTTTACAGTAGTTTTCCTGTAAAATTGTACGCTATGGTTTTCCAAGTAATAGATACCAATACATTTTATTACAAACAAAATGTTTTTGTTTTGAGTTTACAATTAAGTAAGTATTTTGTAAAGTACGATTAATAATTCGAGTCAGACATGACATGACATGAAAATGACATGAATAATGACACCTTAACTACTTCTTTATTTTATACGGCAAACGAAAGAAGAAGAAGTAGTTAAGATGTCATTATTTATGTCATTTTACTGACTCGAATTAATAATCGTACTACAATTATAGTTAACTGGGAATTAATGGTTTAATGCTATGTTCACTTTCAATTTGTGAGATGACATTCTATGTTTGTGTAAATTAGTCTTATTTTTAGTTACTAGATGGAGTTGTTATTTTCATATAAAGTCTGTATTACGATGTTAAGATTCTCCGACAGTTACATATTTATATGCTAAAAATTTACATATCGTTTTTGAGTTTGAGTTGAGTTTTCAAGAAGATAAACAAGAAAAGTATTACAGTGTTTTATTTCAACCGAGTTCGCAAAGTAATAGTGACCAAACAGCTACAATATTTGTTGTAAAATCATTTTGTTTATAGTCTAGTTACACAAGTTGTGCAAATAAATAAATTATAATCATCTTACTCGTTCTAAAATATTTTGTCACTGCAAATACTTTTCAGGCATCTCTTTTAAGAAAGAAGGCAATTTTGTTAATCATTTTCGTTGTTACGCCCACAAAGTAAACTATAATGCTTAACAATAATAATACTATTCATTAAGATATAAATGATTTAATACTTATTTTGGATATCTAAACCCTTAACATTAATATTTTATAAGTTATGTATCGGTTTATTTTATTATCAACTTTGGCATTTTTAAGCCAGTTTTACATTCTTTGGAAAATATTATTTATTACGATATTTATTTTTCAGACATTTGGCCTATGAACATTAGCGTTTACATAACTTTGTTTTTTCTGCTCTTCATTCAATACCCTTTTGTTTATTGGTAATAGATACTGGGTATCATGATCCATTACCACATTTCTATTTTCACCCACCTCCCAACTGCTACGCGGTGGTAAATCATATACTGGGATGTTATCCACTTCATCGTCAAATTCATCATCAGAACTCATACACCGTACTGGATTGGGTACAGTATCATAAACTTCGTGTTCATCTTCATTGTTTTGAGCAACTAATCTACTGCTAGATTCGTTCTTAACAATACCTGAACCCTTAGTAACTTCAATTTTCGGTATATCATTTTTAAATGTATTCTCTTTGTCTTTTACGTCAGACTTATTTCTGTTCATAAAATTTATTGTAAGTGCATTCCCATATAAGCTTTCATCCACTTCTGTATCATAAGAATCTAAATCATTGAGACTTGCCGAGTTTCTTTTAACTTTAAATTCACTGTCGTGATTTTTCAATGTTTTTAGCTGTGCTATAGCGTCTAACTCTCTGAAAGTTGCCGAGTCACTTTTTTGCCTTCTATTCAAAACATCTTCGATTATTTTATCCATTTGTGCTTTTTGAATTTGTGGAATTATTAGACCAGTAGGCTTTTTGATATATGACATTTTCTTTTCTTCTACTCGTGTAGGCGTTACTGGTTCATGTAACCCATTCATTTCTACTGCATTACTATTGACAGTTAGATTGCTACCAAAACTTCTATGCTGTTCATGAATATTGTTGTTACTAGTAACATTGCATAATGTTACTCCTGGTTCTGATTCCTGTCTGTTATAAGTAGGATTTTCTATTTTAATACTTTTCCCAAAAATAGTTTTATTATTTTTTGCCATGTACAGAGCAACTGATAAGCATATTATAGCAACTGACATAATAGCTATAGTAATTCCAAAAAGTATGTGTCCTAATTTGCCTGTAAAAATAAAACAACCTCAGCTTTACAGTCATAGTTGTTAATATGACTGAGTAACAATTTAATCACAAATATTAAATTTGTATTTGTAATCATGGGTCACTAATTATAATATTTTTTTCTAATGCATTTATGTACCTATTTACTGGCTTGATGTACAGTATTGTAGTACTTGGGGAACAGTTGGACGTTTGTCATTTACACTATTGTACAATTTTAAGTTTGGTCATCAAGTGTCTGTTTCGTAAGGTCGTCGTAGAGTTTATAAAACCTTTACTTTACGACATAGACCCATAGATAGAGTCAAATGTAGTTTAAATGTCAAATGACTTGTTTAAATGTTGAAGCTTTTTTATGAATAATGTTTTATTTCTGATACGACATTCTATGCAGTAGGGAAACCAAGTATTTTGAGATAAGACAATATAATAAAGTAAAAATAATAACACAGATACTTACAATCATTTACGTTTCCATTGCTAGTATTTGTACATACAACATAGGGTAGAAATCCAGCTAATACTAATAAATGTTTTATATTTTCCATTATTAATGTTATTCGATCTTCAATTTTAGGTAATAAACTTATAAATATTTTATAGTTACATTAGTTCAAATAGTATATTTTTTATGTTTAATCCAAAATACAGCTCAGCTTATTTTCTCGTCATCCTTTTCTTAATACTTTTGTTTCAATTTAATTTCAAAACACCTTTTTCTTTAAATTCTTCATCTAGTCTTTTGTATTTCTTAGATCTTATGAGTTTTCAACACTTGTACATTTAGTTTTCACTGTATTCACATTATTATAATGAGTTATGACACTTACACGTACCAACACAGAACGCAAAATGATAATTTTACATACATTTCATAAATTTACAAACATTCTTTCCTCAAGTTGCGGTTGGATTGTGACACATAATAAAACATATTAATACGTCGATGTTTTCCTTAAAAGTATTACATTATCAAAGTATTTATATAGTAATGTGTCTAAATACTTCAATTAACAATAACAAGGATGTTCAAGGGATAGAACATCATAACAGCCCATTAATGTCCCACTGCAGGGACGGGCCTCCTCCCGTGACGGAGGGATACTTAGCCTAGCCTAACCACTTACTTTTTATTTCGTAAAGATAATATTTACGGATAGTCCCTTAGTCGGTTTTTAGGACACCCATGGGATGAGATGGGGTGGTGACATATTGTATTCTTACTCCGTCACCACACGGAGGATAGATAGAGGGATAGAACCTTTTGCTAATATTGTCAATATTCAGTCAGCCTATTCCACTCACGAGTACATCTCGTCTGCTTGTCAATATTTATGTGGTAGCAACTAGAACGAATTTAGAATTCATTTTATCACTACAAAATGTTATGTTTGTCTGTTTATTTTTAGATCTATATTTATAGCTGATATAATGTAACTTGTATTATTAAATTGAATAACAAGGCACAACATTTAATTATAATACTCCATAAATATTAGACAGAGAGAGAGTTCAGTCTGGCTATTAAAATACGATATTAGTAAAAGTATGAGTCGATTAAACAGTTACTCCTAACAGTATTGGTTTATTAGATTCTTTTTCTTCTTAAGGTGCCTCTCCAACTAGTGAACGACGAACTCTGTGGCGTAGTGGTATAACATGACTGCTACGCAGAGGTCTCGGGTTCGATTCCTGCATAATGCAAATCTTTGTGTGCATGAACATGATTGTTTGGATTGGTCTGGGTGTTTTCTATGCATAATTATGTAAGTATTTACAAAAAAAAATAATGCAGTATGAAAAATCATTTAGCAGCAGAGAGATGGCTAGGCATTGAAGTCATTTCACGACTTACATTCATTAGGTATTTCACTCAACTAAACCATTGTATAAATGTCCATTGTACCTGTTGTACATTTTTCTTTCTCTTTCGTAGATTTTATGGCGTCCCATTTTGTATTGAGTTACATAAATGGGACCGTTTAGCAAGTCGAGATTGTAAAGTGCCTACTTTTTTCCTTCAACGCGGCAATTATCGTACACGTGAGAACTAGGGCTTTAAATATCCTACCTGTTTCTAACATACTGCAGTTTTTTAGGAATATCGGTTATGCCGCACTTATTTTAACATTTCTATGAAAATAATTATTTAGAATAATATATCAGGAGAGGTCTATGGCCGTGATTTAAAAAAGCTAGTCATTTCAAAAATTATACATCAATACAATTAAAACAAACGAACTTAACTCAAAATGGGTAACTACGAGTATATACCCAACGCACTGGCCAGTGTAATGTTAGTAATCGCTGTGATAATGACAGTAATAAGAAAGATAAATTGTGTTATAAGCAATAACATTATCTAACAGAGAATAGAATCAAATCTTTAAAATCCTTATCCAACAGAGAATAGAAAGAAAGGTAGTAGTTAGTTAAAGGACCTTATGTTAGCAAATTGGAAATCTTATTATTCCAAGATCACTAAACATATTTTAAACGGATTGTATGAAAATTTCGCTCTATAAGTTGTTAATTAAGTTGATTTAAATAGATCTCCATCCTATTTTTTGGCGAGTTAAGTTGGCAAGACCCAAGAGAGGGGGCTACTTCGTACTTAACTCGCCAAAAAATAGGATGGAGATCTATTCAAATCAACTTTATCAACAACTTACTACTTAACTCGCTACTGTACTTGTCGATGTGTAAATCGGGCTTTACTATTACGGCGCTTGTACACGCTAAGAAAATTTGCCGTGTCTACGCCAGACAAGACAAATCTTCGTGTAGACGTCAAGAATTTTGTCTTTTTCGTACACGAAAACTTTTCTTGTCTTCCGCAGACAAGACAATTCGGAACGTGTACACGCCAGGATTTTTTTCGTACAGTCGTCAGACGAGCGTAGGGCGCGCAAGTAATAACAAGTGCGATAATCAGTGTGAGTTTCCTTTAGTCAAAATGTTAACTAGAAAGCTAACAAGTATGATACCCTACTACACCGCTCCCCGCCCCTCCGCAACAACGTTCGCCGTGTCTTGTCTTGCGCAGACAAGAAAATTTTCTTATGCATCGCCGGCGCTGTGTACAAAGGTCGTGCTTAGAAACGACACGAATTCTTGCGTAGGCCCGGCGATTTTTCTTACCGTGTACAAGCGCCGTTAGGATAACAACAGTATAAGCAAATCTTACAAATAAATATTTCTACACAACCGAAACATTAAACAATAATCTATATTTCAACGTATTCTCTACAAATCGAACTATGACCTTGGCAAAAGCCGAACCCAAGGGTAACTTCGGCTAAAATATCACTTGACTGCCTTTACATCATTTGCCACACGGGTGCCTAATGGAGTGTTGATAATCGAGGTTCCTGGCACTCACTGAAATAAGGATTACTGTATCTATATCCTATTAATCATATTTTATCGTATCTAAAACAGACTAAGTAGAAATAATAACTGATAGTGCTTAGCGCTTGTTCAGTTTCGTAATATAACTATCATTTATAGTATAGATTCTATACTATTTCTATTATAAAGAGGTAAAGTTTGTGTGCTTGTGACGTTGTAGGGGGTAATCTCTGGAAGTACTGAACCGATTGTAAGAATTCTTTCTTTGTTGAATAGTCCATTTATTGGGAAGTATCATAGGCTATATATCATCACGTTATGACTAAAAGGTGTGGAGCAGTAATGAAATATGTTTAAAAAGGGACGCGTTTTTTTCGCCGCCCAACGAAGTGGGCACGGGTCAGCTAGTGATATGCATTTTGGCTTTGCTCTGTGTTTTTTTTTTGTTTAACATGACAGACGAGCAAAAACAATGCCAGTTGGTAAGTGTTAATCGCTATAGACATCAGAAATAGCAGAGCGTTCCAAATTTTCCGTTCTGAATTTTCCTTGTATGACAATGAAGTACAAAGTAACGCAAAATGAACTTTAACAGATTATAATGGGATTGATATTTGTGACTGATATTGATGACACATAATATCGTCAGTCTATATATTCTTGCTATATTCTTTGCTACTTATACCTTAGCCACAATCAGCTCGCTTATCTTCTTCAACTCCGCCAAATAGCTCTGCTTAACTATTTTCGTAAGCTGATACAGAATGCCCTAAGCCGCATTGACGCGAAATCAGTTTGAGTCAACTTGATTTAAACTATTAATATATTTCTAATACAATCCATTAATAACTCTAACGCCATACAAAATGAACGTTTTAATTAAAAAATATCGTCGCCTATTACTCAACTTGTAACAATTGAGTAAAACGATGTCTGATCAAGCGGAATTCCCACAAGTATTGAGATCTTTTATTCTACCCATTTGTGAGATGGATTATCCCTTACTTTGTAATTTCGTACAAGACAGGGTGAAATCAATAAGTTATATTCATACGTAGAAAATATATATTTGGGTTGGTTTCAAGTCTATTCTTTATTTGTTAACCGACTTCAAAAAAGGAGGAGGTTCTCAATTCGGTTGTATTTTTTTTTTGCGTTTGTTACCTGATTTCTCGAAAAAAGCTAAACCGATTTGAAAAATTTTTTTTTCTTGAAATGTGGCATCTGGCAATATTAGTCCATAGTAGTCATAATATCCTTGCAGATACAAATACGGCTGATTTCAGGTATTTTGTTTGTTAGGAAACCACTTGCACTTGTGGTATCTGATCTTTAGGAAAGCTAACGTGAAATAAAAACGTGTTTTCTAAATAAAAATAAATACTTAAGTAAACACTTTCTTTCAAGACCACGTACAAAGGTAAAATGTTAGGAAAAGGCTTATACTAGTCGTAGACTGTGTAATGGTGCGTGAATGAAAGGAATCATATTATTATGAGGTAAAACAATATACTTTCTATTGATGTTTGTTGTCTGTATTGATGTGGTGTAGGAATCAATAAAGAGGTACAAGATCGTGATTTCCAATGATCATAACAGTCCACTCATGTCCCACTGCAAGGACGGGCATCATTTTGTAACGGAGGAATAAGTACTTAGCCTACTAATACCACGCTGGCCAGATGGATTCGTATAGGGTTTAATTCAAGTTTTCCTTCATTTTATTTCGTAAAGATTTCACTGTTAGTCCATTAGTCGGTTTTTACGACACCCATTGGATGAGATGGGGTGGTGACACATTGTATTCTCACCACACGGATCTCCATAACTTAATGTTATTTCTTAAAATATATTGGTACTGATTGGGCAGGTTTTTCTTTACTTATGACCCACCCACAAGTATTTGGAGCGTAAAAATTAATAAATTATCTTAAGTATTAGTTATTATTATTAAGTAAGCTAGGCTTAACCTACTTGTGTTATGTATAACAAAACATCAATATTAATACTTATCTACTTTCTTTTTTGTTGTAAATACATACATATTATACATAGAAACACCGAT
The DNA here is from genome assembly GCA_905475405.1 of Schrankia costaestrigalis. Classification (NCBI taxonomy): domain Eukaryota; kingdom Metazoa; phylum Arthropoda; class Insecta; order Lepidoptera; family Erebidae; genus Schrankia; species Schrankia costaestrigalis. The sequence continues at coordinate 5,647,436 of FR997843.1, read as the reverse complement.
ACCAATGTAAATAATCATTTTCATGTACACAAATATTTGCATTGAGCGGAAATCGAACCCGAGACCTCTGCGTAGCAGTCATGTTGTATAACCACTACGACATAGAGGCCGTCTTTTTATTATTATATCTGATATTTTGCTTAAAATAATGTTTAATTTTGCCTACAGATGGTTTAGTACAGTGTTATTCATAGTATTCCATTAATGTAGCCATTAAAGATTTACCATAAAACACTAAACATACAACTTAGTGTCAACGACACACCAAGGTGATATTATGTTACCTTCCGTCGTCGCCTCCGGCGCTATGATGAATCAAATCAATCACTCACTCAATAAATATCATGTTTGAACGTTTTGGAGATAATAATTTTTCTGATTTTCTATTTCTCTCAATTTTTGTCATTATACTGTCCTGCCCTCACAATTACTCCGATAATTTCTTGTGTGAAAATATTATATTTATTTACTTAATTTAATAATACCATTAACATATTTTAATCCATAGACACAGAAGATTAAAAAGTAGTATATTTAATTAGAAAAGTTGTAACAAAATAGAATAATGAATAATGAATAATAAAATAACGATTGAACATTAGAACTTATCCCGTGTGGTGACGGAATAAGAATACAATATGTCACCACCCCATCTCATCTCATGGGTGTCTTAAAAACCGACTATGAATATTATCTTTACGAAATAAAAAGAAGGAAAACTTGAAATTAAACTCTTTACCAATCCGTCTGGACAGCCTGGCATTAGGAGGCCAAGTATCTATCCGTCCCGGGAGGAAGCCCGTCCCAGCAGTGGGACATTAATGGGCTGTTATGATGATATTCGATAAGAAAATTTGTAACAAAATAACGATTGAACATTAGCACTCTATGATTTATGTCAAAGTTATTCCATATAATTTTTCACTGGAACAGCGGGCCTTTTCAAGTGAAAGTACTGTGTCATTATATGCATATCTTCATACCTGGTTTAGGGTTTATTTTAAGTTTTCCTTTTACGGTAATAATTTTTTATAATATATTACATTGTTTTTGACAAAAAATTAAAAGGTGGCTAATTAAAACTGTACCTAATAGTTCAAGAAAAATAATTTAAATGTACATGGTTCATTTCAACAAAATACTTACAAGAAATAAAATAGTTAACAATATAAAGGATATCAACTAGGGTGGAACTATGGAATGTTTATAAAGATAGATAGGAGAGCGTTACGTGAAAAGCAAAGATAAATCACAGCCTCACGAGTGACCCGCGCGTGACTAAACGTCCCCCATTTGTGACCAACAAGGCTCTACTGACATTCACTTAGAGACAAGTTATTATACTCATTTGATTTATTCTTTTTATTGAGTTTATTTATTAAAAGAAAAAAAATTGTATTATAAAACAAATAGAAATATGTTTTTGTTTCTAACATTTTTGTTTATGGTTTTAAATTTTTTTTTGTTAATGGTTGACCATTTGCTTTTCATTGCTTTCAAATGGATTAAAAATATTCTCCAATGCTCACTACATTAAATAGTTAAAATAAATAATATCACCACTCTACTACTCTAGCAATATTCTATGGTAAAGAAAATAGAGTTTAAAAAGATCCTATAATTAATCTTGGACGCCAAGCTTACGTTTATAACTTACAGTTATAAGAAAAAAGAAGTAGAACTTAACTAAAATATTTGGATTTCAAAAAGCTTTGGATGTTTGCATTGCCAAAAAGGAAACTCGCACGAACTAATTTGATGGCAGCAAAGTACAAAAGACATCTGCATTAAAACCAAAGTTGACTTATTTACATAATTGCTTTCGGAATTATTTAAAGTGTTTCATTCAGTATGAAGTTATACGTCTACCATGGTTCTTTTTTATTAAAGACAAATCCTTCGCAGTAACTTTACAAACATAGGTTTCATCATAACAGCCCATGAATGTCCCACTGCAAGGACGGGGCTCCTCCCGTGACGGAGGGATACTCGGCCTACTAATACCTCGCTGGCCAAACGGATTGGTATAGGGTTTAATTTCAAGTAAGGTTCCTCTCCGTGTGGTGACGGAGTAAAAATACAGTATGACACTATCTCATCTCATGGGTGTCGTCAAAACAGACTAAGGGACTATCCGTGAATATTATCTTTACGAAATAAAAAGAAGGAAAACTTAAAATTAAACCCTATACCAATCAGTCTGGTATTAGTATGCCAAATATCCCTCCGTCATGGGAGGAGGCCCGTCGCTGCAGTGGGACATTAATGGCTGTTATGATGCTATATGGTTAATACATTTTAAAAATAGTCTAATTTACATAATAACAATTATGGCGTACATTACAGTGGTTGTTTAAATGCTATGTATAAAGTAACTTCAAAATATAAAGATAACACAGATTTAATACTTCGCCGTAAATATTTTAAATGTATATTTCGTACACGCCGCTATTTTGGTAAACGAGCAGTTTGATGGTCCAGGAATGAAATTTCATTTAAACTCAATTTCAAAGTGATTGCTTCATAACTGTAGGCTTAGAAAATAGACTCATATTCCGCTTTCATAAGTATAATTTTATTTGGATGACAAAATGATAATTTAAAATTTTCTCTAAAGGAAGTTTAGCTTTTGAATCATTTAAACAGTTAAGGCTTTGGCGGTGTTATTTCGGTAGCTAAATTGTAACATACAATTTTAAGTCTATGTCATCTTCAAAACCTTGTTTTTCGCCACAAAAGGTCAAATCTTAAGTTTTTAAGACTCGCATACAACTTTGTACCATGCATGGATAAGATTGGACTTGGATAAGTATATTCCTCACACTTTCACACAACGCCATCTAGTCCCAAACTAATCAAAGCTTGTACTATAGGTACTAGACAACTGATAAACATACTTAAATACTTTTTTTTTGTAAATACCTACATAATACATCGAAAACACCGAACCAACGCAAACAATCATGGTCATGCACACAAAGATTTGCATTGAGCGGGAATCGAACCCGAGACCTCTGCGTAGCAGCAATGTAATATACCGACTGCGCCACAGAGGTCGTCAATATAGTCGAACGGGAATTGAACCCGAGACCGCTGCGTAGACCTATCTTATCGTAAGTGCGTCTCCTGCCTTACACATCGATGTAATTGTATAAACTTCAAGCACTAAACCTTTAAGACGAATTGACATACTGGCGTTTTTGTATTAGAACTGCAATATTACGATCTATTTCTGGACAATTTGGGACCGTTGTAGAAAATGCAAAGCCGCCTAAGTCTCGATCAAAACGAATGTGTAATAAATATTCTGTGCCAGCCTCCCACTGCTGCCTAATTTCCTTGGTGTTTATCAACTATTTAAAAATTGGGCAATAGGAGGCTGGCACAAAAAAATATTTTATCTTGTATCGTCTCTATGAAAAAATAATCTATACTTTAAAATTATAAAGAGATAAAGTTTGTGCGATTGTGTGTTTGTGACGTTGTAGGGGGTAATCTCTGGATCTAATGAACCGATTTGAATAATTATTTCTGTGTTGAATAGTCCATTTATCGGGAAGTGTCATAGGCTATATAGTATCACGCTATGACTAATAGGAGTGGAGCAGTAATGAAATATGTTTAAAAAAGTGACGCGTTTTTTTCGCGGCCTAACGAAGTGGGCACGGGTCAGCTAGTTTCTAATGTGGTTAAAACAATCATGTTTAGCAAATAAAGCTCTTCAGAATAAAACCATAGAAGCATTTATTATAATCTGCCATATCGTTCAGAAATTATTAAATCCTTGCAAACAAATGGCTCTAACAGTGGTAATGAAAGACATAATGGAATTCCTGAGAGAGTAATGAAATTGAAATTTTATTTCCAATGAAAAAGAAACTAATACGTTTAAACTAATTGGTTCTGCCAATTGAAATGAATTTGAGAGCCATTAATTGTATTTAATGTTTGACTGCTTATTCGTGATTTAGTAGACTGTATTTATTAAATGTGTAAAAAGTATATAAATACATGTATAAACATATATATATTAAAAAGCAAAGAAACAAAACTTTTTAAAGTTTAGAACGGTATTTTCCCAATTATTTTTATATAAATTTGATATTTTAACGGTTTTTTTTCTAATTATATTTACAGAAATTTGCTTAAATTTGAGTACTTAAATAATGAGTTATTAGCACAGGTTATTAGGTATTTAAAAATAAAGAATTTCTATTCATCAACCAAATAAACTAAATTTGTAATCGCCATCAAAGCTTGTATTGGTTTTGGTTGTTTAACTACATAATCATTTAATTGACAATCCATGTTAACTCGATTGAAATGAAACCTCAAAAGTTTCGCATTTAAAATTACATTATTGATCAAATTCTACTTATTTCATATTACGCAATCCCACAAAGTACTTATTTTAAAATACGGTAAAGACAAATTACAGAATGATTGTAATTGGAAATAGGAAAAAACGCTCCAAAACTCGATATTAAAATTTGATTAATGTTGATGTTTTGGCAATTTGTTTCGGAATTAAATAAGTACTATTAGAAATTTAGTAGGTACTCAGGGTCAAAGAAACAAACTAATATTCCATTTTAATATATTAAAATTATTATGTTATTTTATCAAAGACTAGCTGACCCGCGCCCACTTCGTTAGGCAGCGAAAAAAACGCGTAAAGCGCGTACTTTTTAAAATATATTTCATTACTGCTCCACTCCTATTAGTCATAGCATGATACTACATAGCATATGACACTCCCCGATAAATGGACTATTCAACACAGAAAGAATTTTTAAAATCGGTTCAGTAGATCCAGAGATTACCCTCTACAACGTCACAAGCACAAACATACAAACACACAAACTTTACCTCTTTATACTCGTAGATATTCAAACTTGCAATTAAAATGATATTATTTAAGTTCCGAAAGACTTTTATTCCAATTCATCAGAGATGGCTTGTTACTACAATTCGAAGATAATTACCCAACAAGCTCGATGGCGGGCGTAGTGATCTCCACACAAGTCAAACATTGCTATTCTTGAGGAAAGCTTTTTGATTTTTTTTGGGTGTATACTTTGCATTGGGATTATGTACGTATTAACAACTATTTTCCTTCTATCTCCGTGTGGTGACGGAGTAAGAATACAATATGTCACCACCCCATCTCATCCCATGGGTGTCGTAAAAACCGACTAAGGGACTATCCGTGAATATTATCTTTACGAAATAAAAAGGAGGAAACTTGATAGTAAACCCTATACCAATCCGTCTGGCCAGCGTGGTATTAGTAGACTAAGTATCCCTCCGTCACGGGAGGAGGCCCGTCCCTGCAGTGGGACATTAATGGGCTATTATGATGATGATGATATTATTTAAGTTACGAAAGACTTTTCTTCCAAATCATCACAGATGGCTTGTTACTACAATTTGAAGATAATTATCCAACAAGCTCGATGGCGGGCGTAGTGATCTCCGCACAAGTCAAACATTTCTATGCTTGAGGAAAGCTTTTTGACATTTTTTGGGTGTATACTTTGCATTGGGATTATGTACGAACTGAAAACCAACGTCATGGTTTAGGCTGTGACATTAGCTGAGTTCTCCCCTTTTGTACTAATGCTACAATAAGTAAAACATAAAGTAATGTATATTAATTAATTTTATTGTATTGAATTGTATTTATTGTTAAGTGTTATTTAAACTATTTTCTTGCATGCTTATACAATTCCTATAATTTTGTATTTTTGTGGCTTTGGTCAATAAATATTTTCTATTTCTATTTACAACTATTATAGGTATGGTCCTTTTTACAAAGCCCTTACACCTAAACTTAACACATTAAATTAAAATTAATAATTTGCAAACAGTATTTCATTCCTTCACATTAGCGCCCCTCTGTAAGGAGCTTAAAGCCAGCAGAGAATCAGTGATGATGATTACTGACCTCGCAGTGACCTCGCTAATGAGGACCTTTTTGTTAAGGATATGGAGGTCATGTCACCTTTTGTTTTAATATATACATTGTACTAACAATAATTATGGTTTAATGATGCAAAAGCTAATGGTAAATAACATGAAATGTTTTATAAACCAATTTGGGAGTAAAAAAAAACAGGAGTTCATGGTCAAGAAATAACTGAGTTATGAAATCCATGCTTATCTTTCGAGATTTTCTGTCGAATCGCTACTTTCGGTACAAGGTTGAAGGGACTATTTCCTCATCCTATTCCATTTTCACTGAAGTCCCACAGGGCTCGGTGCTATCTCTTCTTCTCTACACCCACTACGTACACCATTATATCCCTTAACCTTAGCTTTAGCGTAACATAAAAATACAACCGAATTAAGAACCCCCTCTTTTTGAATTCATTTAAAAAGCTAGATTAATCCTTAATTAATGTCTTCCTGTCCTCGCTACTAGAACAAATCTCTTCAATAACAGGAAATTAGAATGACTAATATCATGCCAGAAAATTATTCAAGAAAAATCTTGTATTTAACGAATATTTTATTGCAAAAAACGATTATTTTATTGCCTAAGTATTACAAAATAAGAGTTATTTTTAAATATCTAATTACTATGCAAAATAAGTATCAACACCTTTTCAATGTTATCCTTAACATTTTTCTTCAATAAACTAGGTAAATAAAGACATTGAAAACAAAATATTGAGTATTTTTATATCCTTACTTTCGGTTTTATAAATAAAAATTGTTACAAAAACCTGCGGGCTTAGGCTCATTAATATATTTTTTAAAGAAGATTTTTAAGAATTTGTAAAGTGGGGTTTAATGAGAACTGAAATAAAATTCCACGAAAAGTTACTACGACTCTTTGAAAAAATAATTAAAGCAAGTCTATTTTAGTATTTTTTAGGTTAAGATTAAGACAAAAATAAACAAAACTTGAACTTAAGTACTACTTTTCATCCCTTTCTTTATAATTTCAGATAGGGTATATTTTTTTTATGTAATAGGAGGCAAACCCCGCAACACAGGAATCAAAGATGCGTTGCCGATCTTTTAAAAGGGAGTACGCTCGTTTCTTGATGCTCCCCAAGTCGTAATGGTCCGGAAGTATAATATATAATATGGGATATGGAAGATACATAATGTCTTACAGTGAACTGCGTTAAGCTAGTTGATGATGATGATGATATGAGATTTAGTTGGTGATAATTATGTACTTGCTAACATTGTTTAAATCATATAAATTCATAACAAACGTAGTAATATTATCATTTGTAAAACAACACAGCTCTATCATAATCATCATTCATAACAGCCAATTAATCTCCCACTGCAGGGACAGGCCTCCTCCCGGACAGAGAAATACTTGGCCTACTAATACCACGCTGGCCAGACGGATTGGTATAGAGTTTAATTTCAAGTTTTCCTTCTTTCTACGTAAAGGTAATATTCACAGATAGTCCCTTAGTCGGTTTCTACGAAGCCCATGAGATGAGATGGGGTGGTGACATATTGTATTCTTACTCCGTCACCACACGGATAACAGCTCTATGTTTGCTACAAATTAAGTACCTAACTAATAAGAACATACGAAACAGTAGAAATACAATCTCAAACAAAGTTATGGGTGGACAAGTGCTCAGTCTCCATTCAAGGATGTAATTGCCTTAACGTGACAAAAGAACACGCAGTATTGCTTGGACGTAAGGAAACCAATTTTGCTAGCTGGCTTGAAGTACCTAAGTACTTCAACAATATTAAAAAGTCTGTTCAACTATAACAAGGTTTTTTTTGTTGTGTATTATTTGGCTAGCGTTGCATTGTAACTTCCATTGTATTAGATTTACACCGCCAAAAGCGTCTAACATTAGTAAAGAGTAAAGTTGAGAAATTTAATTTATCTTGGCCCCTACCAGGAGACCAATGGGTACCTAAAAAGGGTTCGAAACTAGAACTTTTATTCCAGGGTACCAATATTAGGGGACCAGTGACCCACCCATAATAGGGTCGAGCTATCATTAAATTTTATTTATTTATCTTAAAAAATACTCTCAAACATTTAAATAATAAAACTGCAGCCTTAAACATTTTTCATTCATGATTTACTACACTAATACCACTAATAGGCAGTCTCGCTAAAAATAAGCTGAAATCATCCTTAATTTCGGGAATAAACACAAAAAATTGAGACACAGTGAAGAACGGATAAATCTGAAAATAAGATTACACAGAATTCTAGCTAATACAAATATTTATTTCAATAGTACTGCACTGTAGTTTTGGTTTACTAGCAAAGAGCACTCAACGTATTAGGATTATACAAGTCGCTGTGTACCTACATCAAAAACGTTAGTGTAGCTTTATAATTCTCTGTCCACACAACAACTATTTGCTTTTGCGATAAAACTGCATCGAGTTTTGTTACCACCAAAAAGGTTTGCCTGATTCTTTTCAGACAAACAAGAGACAACATTCGTAAGTTCATAAGTATCATATTATAACAGTCCACTTAATAAGCACGTAGTTTTTTAACAGTTATTCCTATCTGATACCTTAAATTTTACCTTATGCTAGGTAAAATAAATTAAGAGGGTAAATTCTCAGGCATACGTTTCCCAGATTTCACTCTAAGGTGATTTTTTTAGGGTATCAGATCGGAATAACCCGTTATTTATTGGTTAAGAAGAAAACCCCCTATTACGCGGAAGCAAAAGAAATGCCAGAATATGTCCTGATGAAATGCAGCAGTGAAGCCAATCAACGGACACACATTCTGAAACCACTTAATAACTGAAACAACGCAATTAAAATGATTGAAAAGTATGAGCCGATGAACAAAAATTGACTGATGACAAGGAGATGTAACTTTGCTGATCGACAAAACCTATGGCTGTTACTTTAATTGAAACCAACTTGTGGACATACACCGAGTTTTCAAGAGGTACCGACAGACCGGACAGTATAATATGAGACTCGCAGGACAAAGACGGAAAAGAAAAACTGTGGCCAGATATGACCGGTTGATCGTTACCACTGTGCTTAGAAATTAATTCCTTTATTTCTGAAGAAGACATAATAAATCTCGCCTATTACTCGTAATACAAAACTAGTTACAAGGGTACACATATGTTATTAATTCTCTTGTTCCAATAAATATTTTAATCCTTTTACTCGTGTATTAGAGCGAGGCTGTTTTAATGAACAAAAGGGATCCTCATCAACTGTAGTATCTCGGTATGTTTGTTGTTGAAATAGGAACTCAATATAAACTCCTTGTTTACGCTTGTTAAACTATTCATATCGTTAAGGTGAAGTGAATATTTAGGCATTGTCTACTGTTCTTAAGAAAGTAATTGATTTTAATGAAGGGATAATAACTTCGTGTATAATATATTATACCGTAAATATTATCTTTACAAAGTAAAAAGAAGGAAAACTTGAAATTAAACCCTATACCAATTCGACTGGCCAGCGTGGTACCTATTAGTAGGCCAAGTATCCCTCCGTCACGGGAGGAGGCCCGTCCCTGCAGTGGGACATTGATGGGCTGTTATGGCGAAGTTCGTCTATGGGTTAATAGAAAAATACAGAGTGTGCATTCCACGTAAGAAAATTCGATTGGTTTGAGGCTGGATTTTTTTGTGTCCATTAATTTGTGTCTGTAAAAGACACTGCTAAAAAAGGACTACTGTTTGATGTAAGTGTCATGTAAAAAATATTAATATAAACGATTACATTAACGTAAAAAAAAAAAATTCCATTTGAAAAAAGATATTTCCAAAATATTATATTAAAACAATATTTTCGTCCAATATGCCCGAGCCTTTACAGCTGGCATAAGTCATCTGCCAACACTAACAAACTGCATAGTACTCGTTTTTTATTCACAATCACGTACGGACCTTTCTATATCCGATAATATAAATCACTTTCGGGTTAAATGTTTATAAAATTTACTACTTTAATATGTGAACGAAAATTTGAATAATGGCTTCACCAATTATAGAAACCTAGAAGATATATTTTTTTTTATCGGAAAAATGTAGCAATAAACTAGATGATTATATCGAGTACTCCTTATCAGAACTCTGGCAGATTGTAGTCTGGCCTGCCACAGTTCTGATAAGAGGAAAGAAAATAAAGGCACAAAATGAATGACCTTAAAGGACACAAAGGTTTAATTTCAAGTTTTCCTTCTTCTTATTACGTAGAGATAATGTTTACGGATAGTCCCTTAGTCGGTTTTTACGAAACCCATGGGATGAGATGGAGTGGTGACATATTGTATTACTTACTCCTTCACCACACGGAGAATACATCATGTTAGTTAGGTATTATCACAATAGCGCATAGAGTTTTTTGACCCATCGCAAAATTATAAAGTGCCAACTTAATGGGTTCTTAATCAGTCACTTCTTAAGCAGTAACAATTACTACATACGTCATCTAAATTTTGGTATTCCTCTCAGTAAACTATTAAATTTGATAAATGTTATTAGTCTGGTCCGCCATTTTGGTTACATGCCCATTATAATTAACGTAACGACACGTTTTGTATTCTCAGCAAGCTGTTTTGTATGATGATGAGAGTGTATGTAAATAGCCAGGCGTCCTCCTTTTATGGGACTGCGCCATATTGAATTTGGAATGACGTCACCTTGATAGACATGCATTGTTGTCTAGTTGTCTATGTAAAACTAATAAAAGTTTTGAACTCTCATATTATACTGATTGCTGAATTACTAAACCCAGAATAACGTTACCACGATAACATGCAATCACGAATAACGTTACCATGAAAACCTGAAATCACGAATTTTCATTCATCGCGTTGTCATCGTTTTAACCTAACCTAATCTTTCGACAACGTGTGAAACGATGACAAAATGACAATTCGTGATTGCAGGTTTTCGTGGTAACGTTATTCGTGATTGCAGGTTTTCGTGGTAACGTTATTCTGGGTTCAGTAATTCGGAAATCAGTAATTCACCTCCAATCATACAAAAAGTATATGTAAGTTAACTTTGCAATACACGTTCATATAACGCCATCTGATTAAATATTAATTTGACACATTTTGACCACAGATTAGACTTTAATTATTAAAATCAATTGATTTATTCGTACTACGTCGAAGCCTAAGGACAATTTATAAACACAATAGACATTATAAACACCCAGGCAATAATTAATTTTGATGACAGATGGCTAGGACTAGACAGCTGGCTCAGACAAAGATATTTCTACAACAGCTGTCCTTAAGAATGATGAAGGAAGAATAAATTAATTTATGGATAGGTAGAAAATAAGTAATTTGTTAAGCTAAGTAAATTTAATTTAACATTTAAGCAGCATTATTCTATCAAAAGCTTAATTGAATTAATAAGAACTATAATCATCATGACAGTCCATTAATGTCCCACTGCAGGGACGGGCCTCCTCCCGTGACGGAGGGATACTTGGCCTACTAATACCACGCTGGCCAAACGGATTGATACAGGGTTTAATTTCAATTTTTCCTTCTTTTTATTTCGTAAAGATAATATTCACGGATATTCCCTTAGTCGGTTTTTACGACACCCATGGGATGAGATGGGGTGGTAACATATTGTATTCTTACTCCATCACTACACGGAGAAAGAACTATAATACTTAGGAATAATTGTGTGACGGTTGTAAAAAAGACGGAAATAGGAATAAGATGAAAAACGTAATATTAAAACCGTTCGCGATCGTCTTATTAGTAAACTAAATTTCCTGGAGGTCCATTCTTGCAATGTCACATTCAGTTTGTATTTATAAAAAAAAACTACATTATTAAATCTACATAGGAATTTGACTGGACGCCATCCATGACGAGAGGTTGAGCTTTCATTTATAAATATACTAGCTGATGCCCGCGGTATTACCCGCTTAATTGTTATTTTACACCATAAACTACCTATTATTCCAAATTTCATCAAAATCCATTTAGTAGTTTTTGCATGAAAGGGTAACAAACATCCATCCATCCTCACAAACTTTTGCATTTATAATATTAGTAGGATAGGATAAGCAAAGGTGTGTCACTTTAGTGCCTAACAAATAAGGTGAAAATTATCATCACTAAATAAAAAGAAGGAAAACTTGAAATTAAACCCTATACCAATCCGTCTGCAAGCGTATTAGTAGGCCAAGTATCCCTCCGTCAAGGAAGGAGGTCCGTCCCTGTAGTGGGACATTAATGTGCTGTTATGATGAAATATGTTGACAATTACGAATTTAAAAAATCGGTCAAGTGCGAGTCTGACTCGCGCACCGAGGGTCCTGTACAAACCTATTTATTTTCCCGCCAAATTGTGATAACGTCAGGATTCAGCTGTAAATACTATTTTTCCCGCCAAAATTCAATGACGTCACGACTTAGCTGTCAAAATATATTTTCCTGCCAAAATTCTGTGACGTCACGACTCATCTGTCAAAAATTCTATGACGTCACGCCTATCTGTCAAAAGTGACAGCTGTCAAAAGTGACAGATGTATCAAATATTTTCTAGCCAAAATAATATGACGTCACGAAGAAGTCAAGTCAATATGACGTCACAAATCATCTGTCAAAAATTCTGTGACGTCACGACTCATCTGTCAAAAATTCTGTGACGTCACGACTCATCTGTCAAAAATTCAAAAACGTCACGACTCAACTGTCAAAAAATATTTTCTCGCCAAAATTCTGTGACGTCACGACTCGTCTGTCAAAATTCTATGACGTCACAGGTCACGTGACCAAAATTCAATGATGTCACAGGTCACGTAACACAGCTTTCCCGCCAAAATTCTGTGACGTCACTACTCAGCGTTCAAAAATTCAATGACGTCACAACTGAACTGTCAAAAAATATTTTCCCGCCAAAATTCTGTGACGTCACGACTCAACTGTCAAAATTCTATGACGTCACAGATCACGTGACCAAAATTCTATGACGTCACAGGTCACGTGACACAGCTTTCCCGCCAAAATTCTGTGACGTCACTACTCATCTGTCAAAATTCTATGACGTCACGGGTCACGTGACCAAAATTCTATGACGTCACGGGTCACGTGACCAAAATTCTATGACGTCACAGGTCACGTGATACAGCTTTCCCGCCAAAATTCTATGAAATCAAAATATAATATGATTGCTAATAAAAAGTAGCCTATAAATAAATAAATAAATAAATAATCTCTTTATTTCCTTCACAATTGTTTCTTAATAACTACTTAAATCTATGATTATAATCATTTTGCGTATTGTGAAGGACTGGTGCCTGAAAAAGGTATATTATACCTGTGCCACTGGTCACCAGGCCCATCAACAAATTATGTGTCACACTTTAATTGTGATGATGATATAGGTGTTTTAACACTATTTCTATACACTTACACTATTAACAATAATAATTGTTTCTATAATAATCGTACTTATATATCGGTAGTGTAGTGTGTGGTTATGTGTTAGGATAAGTTGGGATGTATAGTTTCGTGTGAACATGTATGTATGTGTGTGTGATGAGATGTGTATTGTTGGCGGAAGATTTTTGTATACTTATTTGACATCTTTAAATTATATTATTTGTTTGTATTATTTGAGGGGGCGTAGTAGGTTTTCTGTTTTTTCATAATCTAGAGGGAGAAGGAATTTTATGATAGTATTTTTGCAGTTGTAGCTATTTAGTGAGTAAATTTTTAATTTGTTCTTCATCTTATGCCTATGTTCTTTCTCAGGGTCTAAAGATTGTCTGTACCAAATTTCATCGAAATCCGTTCAGCCGTTTAGGCGTGAAAGAGTAACAGACAGACAGACAGACAGACAGAGTTACTTTCGCATTTATAATATTAGTATGGATTTTTTTCAAATTGATTTTTCGAAGATTTTGTTAGGCAGAAGAGATGTGGTTTCGCTTTGCAAGTTCGTCGTCAGTAAATGAATCTGATTAAATATGCAAGTGATTGGTAAATAGCTGGTAGCATCGAGGTCCGGCTGTTCCTGTCTCCGTTATACGCGTTCCCGTGAAGTTCTTTTGGACGACAATGAAAAGTGAAGCATCGTCTTTTTAATGTTGTTTTTTTTATAATCATATGTGTACTCTTACTGAATGTAATATTTAACTCACTTGACACTAGCAAAATATGAACTATGTTCATGACGCCATTATTAAAAATAAATAATACTTAAAATAAATCTTCATAGAAAACACCTAGATCTAATGAAACAGGCGTGGTCCCACACAAACGTTTCACGTTTAGGGGAATCAAACCTGAGATATATGTCGCCATATACAATGACGTAGTATGCCAAATAACCTTTGGCTTTACAGCTAACGATATTCTCACCCACTACAATGTATTACGTGTCCTTCGCACGTGCGCTGGACGTGTTGGTTCAAAGCAAGCAATATGAGAACAAATAATTAAGTAAGAGTAATGGTGGACATAAATCTTTTGATAAAAACGTAAATAACTATAACTTTATTTTTATTAATGTTAAGGATAACCTTTTTTGCAATGTCCTTATTTACCTCACTTTGCAATTTTTTATACTATTTTTTTTTATAAAAAGACGAGAGAGAGAAGATGGTAAAATGGCCACATCGAAACTGATGAAAAGCACGAAGTTTGATTTTCCGTGTCGTGACGCAGTAAGAATACAATATGTCACCATCCCATCTCATCCCATGGGTTTCGTAAAAACCGACTAAGGGTCTATCCGTGAATATTATGTTTACGAAAGAAAAAGAAGGAAAACTTAAAATTAAACCCTATACCAATCCGTCTGGCCAGCGTAGTACATAGTAGGCCATGTATCCCTCCGTCACGGGAGGAGGCCCGTCCCTGCGATAGGACATAAAAGGGCTGTTACGATGTTGATGTTGAGTTTATTTTATCATTTCTAATGTCAATCAGAACTGATGGTACTCTATTGGTAAACTCATGTTTGTCGAAGCTTTCAATTCCAATATGATAGCCGATAGCGACGTTTTCTAATCTTTTCGAAACGTTAGTATCGGTTCAATAAATTTAATACCTTTTTTATTTATTGAACGCTTGATGTTCTATTGCTGTTCTTCTGGCGTAAAGTTCCTTTAACTGTATTAGTAGAGCAATTTAATTTGATAGTTAATTTAAATTTCTGTAAAGTAAATAAATGCATTGACTGAATAATATTAAAATCACCAAGTAAAACTAAACTAAAATATCATATTTATGAGGTAGGCACAAGATCGCGAGTAATGGAAATACTTGGAGGAAGTCTATGTCTTAGCAGTAGACGTCTTTTGGCTGATATCATAATGATAGCATTAAAAAATTACGCCTTAGAATAGATTAAAGCAATCTCTATACCAATCCGTTTGGCCATCATGGTATTAGTAGGCTAAGTATCCCTCCTTCACGGAAGGAGGCCCGTCCCTGCTGTGGGACATTAATGGGCTGTTATGATGATAGATTATAGATTCAACTTTCGTGGTATAAATATTAACTTACCGTCCATATATGCAGGGACCCAAATTAGTTATCTGGAGTGCAACAAAAGGTTACAGACTTGATAAGAATAAAATTAAGAAACATTAAAATATAGACTGCTCATAAGGCATATTAAACTGTATTACATTGATTAAACCGCATACACATACAAAGGTAAGTTAGTCCATTATAGTATTTCCAAGTCCATTTCTAATATTACTAATGGCTTTTATTTCCTTATGTTTTGTTAGCCATCGTTGAAGTAGAGAGAAAACAAGGAATAAAATAGAAAGTAATTTCCTGTTCTAAAAACTTTTTAGTAGGTATAAAACTGACAAGCATTTTATTGAATGTCATTGGAAGCTGTATTATAAAGTCAAAACTTTTTTTTATGTAACAATATAAAATTTTATGATATTTAGAATGGAATTTGGAAAAGTTTGTGATCAGATTTCTTTTGTAGACGTACTTGTACAGTATACAAAATTAACAAGGAATAATGGAGAGTTATGATAGGAGTTTTCGAGAGTCAAAAGATGAAGCGGTGGTAAAGTTTAGTAAACTTTAAGGTGTGTAAGCTGGAGAATAAAATTTACGTCAGTTAAATAATTGTAAAGAAAACACAAAGTAACCGACATAGCGTTAGGAATTTGACGACCTCTGTGACGTAGTGGTTATATAACATGACTGCTACGCAGAGGTCTCGGGTTCGATTCCCGCTCAATGCATGAACACGATTATTTGCATTGGTCTGAGTGTTTATATCTATAATATGTATATGTATGTATTTACAAAAAAAGTATATAATTACTAATATCCGTTGTTCTATTATCCATAACACAAGCAGGTTAAGCCTAGCTTACTTTAGGAACAGATGGCGCTGTGTAGAGATGTCCGTGAATATGTATTATTTATTCATTTTTCGATTACTGTGGCGGTGGGCAGGTCAGGGTACATATTAAGTAGAACCGGTGGCTATTGGGATAGAAGAATTCTGGAATGACGACCGCATTTCGATCAACGCAGGGCGAACAGAGTGGCCAACGAAATTAGGCCGGCGGGAAACCGATAGAGGATGACGGGGACACAGGACGGCACACGGTGAAAATATATGGAGACCTATATCTCACAGTAGACGGCCATTGACAACGAGCCCCGCGTAACCTTCTACGATGGAGAGAAACAAAGTATGTTCCCATGCCTCGGTTATATTATCCATCGTCATACGTTCTTCTAATATTATTTTCCATCATATGTACTAAATAATGTAGAAATAATAACTGAAAACTTATGCCGGGAAGAGACGGGGTATTATCGTAACAAATTCATACTAGATCACCAATAGATTGACGATCTCTGTGGCGCAGTCGGTATATTACATGGCTGCTACGCAGAGGTCTCGGGCTCGATTTGTGTGCATGAACATAATTGTTTGCATTAGTCTGGGTGTTTTCTATGTTTAATATGTATGTATTTACAAAAAAAAAGTATTTAAGTATGTTTATCCGTTGTCTAGTACCCATGGTACAAAGCTCTGCTTAGTGTGGGACTACATGGCGTTGTGTGAATGTGTGAGAATTATTATTATAGATAATTATTATCCAACAAGACATTATCCTAAATCAAATACTCCTTCATAATAATCTCGTCCTATTTTTACGGTAACACATACGCTAGATTGTTACGCTCTAGTGGTAGCCTACGTGCCATCTACACACTATATTCACAAATTACTAAAACGAGATAATGACATCGTGTTTACGTTAGTTAGATTTCCAGTAGATATGGAAGAAGGAAAACGGGATCTTAACTCATCCGTATCAATACAAAACTGTATCGTGTTATTAGTAGGCTAAGTAAAGAATGAATAATGTGAATGCGGTGAAGACTAGCAAGTAATGGCACACCTACTGAACTGTCCAAGGTGCTCAAAAAGCTGGACAGAAAAAGACCTCATAAACGCCACTGGCAATGCAATCACTGTGGCCAAGTTCTGGGCTGATTGCATTTGACCACCGATGGTACTGCATTGTGTGCCTTACGACTCGAGAGAAGAAGTAGGCTAGGTTTCCCTTCACTACTAGAGGAGGCCCGTCCCTGCAAAGGCTTAAGGCATTTACAGTAACACATACGCTAGATTGTCACGGTCTAGTGCTAGTACCTACGTGCCAACTACAAGTACTTACACACTATATTCACAAATTACTAAAGCGAGATAATGACTTCGTGTTTACGTTAGTTAGTTACATTTTCAGGAGATATAAAATATCTAGAATATTTGAAGTAATATTTATTATAGTTTTCCTTCTTATGTAGTAGTAGAAGAGGGTTGTCTACCAAAATGAAACCAGACAAACTTGACCTTAAATCAAGTACCAAATTGTTTGGCTTTACTAACCCCTTAAGAATATTTAACTGTTAGATTAAACACAAAATCACGTTCTAAGCCCTATAGACTTTATTTTAAAACCAAGTTAACCATAAAGTTTGATTTTAACAATGATTGCCGTGTGGTAACATGATAATATTGAAATCAAGTCGACGATGGTTAAAACTTAAAATTTTCCATCCTTGGTCTCGTCTGTTATTTTCTCTAAAATAATTGTCTTTTTCTCTAAAATCCGTGTGGTGACGGAGTAAGAATACAATATTTCACCACCCCATCTCATCATATGGGTGTCGTAAAAACCGACTAAGGGACTACCCGTGAATAATAACTAGGTATACGAAATAAAAAAAAGGAAAACTTGAGATTTAACCCTATACCAATCTATCTGGCCAGCGTGGTGTTAGTAGGCCAAGTATCTCTCCGTCACGGGAAGAGGCTCGACCTTGCAGTTGGACATTAATGGGCTTGTATGATGAATTATCTTTTGTTTTATTTTAGTATTAGTTACTAACAATATCTTTCTAAATATGATCACTAGTGTAAGGCTGGACAATACTGAGTCATGATTAACTTCAGAACTAACTAAATATTAACCATAGAATGATATTTTATTGATATTGGTGTACCACAGCAACTAATCAACCTAGACACTCATGTACCCTAATACCTTGAAATAAGACACAATCTCAAATGAAAATGTTTAGCTTGATGTGTTGCTGTGTGTACTATGACGTCGGACTAACAAAATAGTCTGACGTCATTCGTCCTCGAACGACACTTCATGAATGATTCCCAATATATTAGGCCGTATAGTAATTCAACTCCGACGATAGATACGTCTCGGTTTGTGTTTCGAATAAACTATTTTTAGAACATTAAAAGAAAAATAGTCTCAGAGGTAGATAGATGTACTTTACGAAATACAGATAAAGCTTGCTTTGTTTGTTTGTTTATTGTTTTAGTAAATTAGTTATTATTAATATTAAGTTCATTTTTTGGTTTAGATTTTTTTATGAATTCAATAAATGCTATAAAAATTATTGATCAGCAGGTCAATTCTCGTAAAATACAATTTAATTCAACTCAATTTTAACTTTATAAATTTAATTTTTTATAAATCCAAAAGTGGTAATTTATGTCCTTAAACATTTCGGTAAAAATAAAGTTAAAATAAAGTTAAATGATAAAATAAACGTCAAGTTTGATGTTTCCTATTGGAGAAGATTACATGAACTGTCACTTTAAAAAGTACAAGAATTTCGTTTTAAGCTAAGTAACAACAGTACGATAACATTACTTTAAAAAATATTTATAAATACAAGAATACCTATTGTGTGATAATTTGACTACTTAAAGTTATATTAACCGAATTTTTAAAGATTATAAGGTACGAGAATTGACATGCTGTATAAGCTTGATTTGACTACTATTTATGACGCTACAGGGTACTTTTACAGACAATAAAAGAAAAGTTTTTATATTCAACTCGCCTTTCGCTGGTAGAGAAGTAGTCTTTATAAAAATATAGCATCTACGAACTATTGATACAAAATAAATATTACACAATGTTACTAAAATATTACTTCTTTCCTGAACCGTTAGAGATATGAGTCATATCTAAATAATTCAATGTACACTGAAGTCTGATCTATTGCGTATTTATGTCAGATGCTATCCCAAAATTTGTGACTTTGCTCTACCGAACCAATAACCGAATAAATAAGAATTTCGATGGGACTTAAACGCTTTATAAATAATATAGAATATTATTTTTCTCCGTGTCGTGATAGTGGAAGGATTCACGTTATAGAATTTTTTAGTTTATTACCCTGGTGGTTCCGTGTGGTGACGGAGTAAGAATACAATATGTCACCACCCCATCTCATCCCATGGGTGTCGTAAAACCGACTAATGGGCTATCCGTGAATATTATCTTTATTTTATTTTATTTATTTATTTATTTATAAAGGGTTACCAAGGAAATAAAAAGAAGGAAAACTTGAAATTAAACCCTACACCAATTCCTTTTGGCCACCGTGGTATTAGTAGGCCAAGTATCCCTCCGTCATGGGAGGAGGCCCGTCCCTGCAGTGGGACATGAATGGGCTGTTATGATAATTACCCTAGTGATATTATCGTCCATTCTTATACGGACCTTATCTTACAGCTCATCCTAAGAGTTTCATGAGCTTTCAATATACATAGTTTTTATCTTAAATAGTTTTCCTAAATGACTATTGATATTGAACTGTAAAAATTATAAGTGTACAGTGTATGGATGGATGTCAAAAACTTTTGCCATCTATTCAAAATACATAAAAAATCTGGTTGCATTGATCCATTTTTTATGGTAATCCAAATAGGTCTGTATGGATCTACGGAGCTGAATTTAGCTGTAACTTACTTTGTAGCGGCCGTTAATCTGAATACACAGCAACGTCACAATAGAATCAGTAGTCTATCTCGGCCGAATATTTATTCTGAATGCCTATGGCTGCGCGGTACGTAAACATGCGATAGGGCTGCCCGTCTCCAGCTTTTTAATTACATTTACCTACTTTCCCGCTTGTTACTGCGGCATGCACAGTCACGACTGTTCACTCCGCACAGCCACCGCTATCGTGAGCGTGAAGGTATAACTTGCGTTTCGTTCGTTTCTATAAAGTCGAAATACTGTAATATATTTGTACTATGGCAATGTTGTACGTAAAGAAAAACTGAATTTGAATTTTTAAAAGCAAATCCTTTGGCGTCTATATCAAGCAAATTCGAAATCTCTTCATATAGACCGTATTTTTGTCCGTATCCGTACCGTTACCGTATCTCTTCATATGACCGCATAACATTTCCATGAATATAATATCTTTCTTAATATTGGAGAGAACAAACTCTTTTAATAATTTGATCTGTGACTAGTATTGATCTAGGCTACTGAAAGATTCTGTCACCATACAGATTATTTTAATCAAAACAACACCATAATTACGACCAAAGCTGTCTTTGGTTATTATCCTTAAGATCTTTTTATCCTATGAAATTGCCGTTTTATTTCTGCGTAGTCTTTAGAGTCTATATTCTTTTCAAACATAATATATTGTTCAAATATATTTTGTTATTTAGAAAATACAGGATATTACCAACATTTTACAGAAGTTAATAAATAAAAATTATTATTATTTGTATTATTAATAAGCCTGTGAACATGGGTCCAATTTAAAACAGCGGATCCCATTTGTTTAATTGTAACTTCTTCCCTGATACTTTTTTTCTTTGTTTTAAACTAAATACTTAGTTAGCTTACATGTGCGCCATTACTTATACCAAATGTCATTATATTTTGTTAAATAATTATTAAAAAATGATATATAAGAAAACGTTAGTATGAAAAATGTCACTTCTGATAAAATCTTCATACAAAATGGCAATTTCGTAGGTAAAGACCTATTACTATAGCATAATTTCTAAATGAAAATTCCATATCACGGTTAAGGGTAAACGATACATAATTTTACGTTTTCTTCTTAGAACATTAACATTGACAATGACCCATTGCAAAGCTAATTCTTGCTGTCAGTTCATAAACAGTCACGTAAGTTATTAGGAACCATTAGAGAAACGTGACCGAAATAAACAATAGAAATTGACTTTTAAATTCGTTTAGTCTCCTTGACTTTGTGCAAATAAACTTCGACGTCAATTACCTAATTACTTTTTTCTATTAAATACCCTTTTCTTTATGAAATCACAAAACCAAGATAGGTTATACAATCTTCACACAAATTGCGCTGTTGCTGGGACACATATAATATACACGCCGTTCACGGCCACGACATCTGCGAGTAAAATTGCGAGCGCGAGTTCGCATAATGTTTTCAATAATCAGTTAGTAATCATAACAGCCGAATGAAATCTGCTGTTGGATTTCAGACACAATCCACTTTAGACTATGTTCTAAGGTATCTCCCCCTTTATTCCCAGTTACTTACGCTTTAATCGGATTTCTTAGCGCTATGTTGATCGGTTTAATTCTCCTACGCTTCTTTTTATTTACGTAGTGAAATGATTACTATATAAAATTGAAAATTACTTATTTATGTAATAAGGTAGCTTAGCTTACCTCTGGCTGCTGTAATAGATATTTTTGTTAGTAACTGCCAAAGGCCTTGTATTGGCCTTGTCTTTTATTGGCCTCTACAATTTTTGATTGCAATAGGTATGGCTCATATAACATGCCTTTTATAACCTAGAATCTATTGTATGTCCCTAAATTTGTCAGTAACTACTAGTTTGTGTGGTTCTAGGTAACAAAACTAGGATATTCGAAATTGTTTTCCACATCAGTGCACTATGGTGATACATAGCTCATTGCAAGGGACATTGTTAATACACAACAAAAGAAACCGGTATTGTTCACTAAGGTAATCCATTAGCGTAACAAGCCCATTTTCAGTGTCTTTTCATTGTAAAAAATCTTTTTTAGGCTGTCAACTAGGTTTTGTACCGGGTGAGAATGTGTTACGGGGTAGATGTTTATGTATTATTATTTTAGGTGTAGATGTCCGAATCAAAAGATACACGGTACGATGACTGAATGCTAAGGTATTTCTCTCGTACATACTCGTATAATTAAATGCTGAAAAAACGGGGTAGCTGAACTGCTAACAGGCTAAGCCTTCTCCAATTGCTTTTAATATTTATCTTTAATAATGTAGCTTTACATCTCTTGTCAAAACGAAAAGCTCTGAGGCACTGGCGATCCCGGTCCATGCCCTGACCTTGCACAACCAGGATCTTTTTTTTTCACTTACATTACTGGCAGTGGAACTTTACTCGAGGTCACCCTTCCTTATTTGTTTAATATAACTCATATTCATCATAACAGCCCATTAATGTCCCACAGACGGGCCTCCTCCCGTGACCGAGGGATACTTGGCCTACTAATACCACGCTGGCCAGGCGGATTGGTATAGAGTTTAATTTCAAGTTTTTCTTCTTTTTACTTCGTAAAGATAATATTTACGGTTAGTCCCTTAGTCGGTTTTTACGACACCCATGGGATGAGATGGGGTGGTAACATAATGTATTCTTACTCCGTCACCACGTATTTCCTACAACATAATATTATCAAAAATGTTTTCGAATTGACGTGTCCTCAGTCTTCTTCAAAGATTAGGTTCGACTACGTGATCGCTTATGGATGATATTATACTGATTGATATCCTTGGACTTGAGTTTGTTCATGTTTTGCGATCGACTGAAATTTTGATTTTTTTTCTTTTCTAAACATATTGACCTTGCAGTTTCAAGTAAAAAATATTTTTATCATGACTGTTGTTTTATGACATTGGATTCTTCAAACGTAGTTTAAAAAGGATTTGGCTAGACCGGCACAGGAGTATTTTATTTTAACATATTTAATTTATTATTATTGCGCACCATTAATGCGTGTGGTGACGGGGTAAGAATACACTACGTCACCACCCCATCTTATCCCATGGGTGTCGTAAAAACTGACTAAGAGACTATCCGTGAATATTATCTTTACGTAATATAAAGAAGGAAAACTTGAAATTAAACCCTATACCAATCCGTATGGCCAGCGTGGTATTAGTAGGCCAGGTATCCCTCCGTCACGGGAGGAGGCTCTTGCGCAGGACCGCACAAGGTGGAAGTATTTGGAGAAGGCCTATGTCCAGCAGTGGACATAGGCCTTAGTGGATGATGATGATAATTTTGTTATTGCATTTAAGTATCATTTCGCTAGCTTTTCTAAATTTTTTTTTTCATTATAGTTTCCAAAAGTACTAGAACTACTTTGCTTTTACACACAAAATAAATTTTTAAGGCCTACGCAGACCGGTACGGCATGGCAAGGGATTTTGCCGTCAGTCAGCGCACACTGGCCGGCGCGGCGTGCCGCGACACGACAAAACACGCCTCAGCGACTCCTGCTGCCTGATACACTTTTAGTCTTCAGTTGCGTTTGATCATGCCGTTGCCTACCGCAGTATGCCACGGCATCCCGCCACGGAAGCCTGTGGTGCGTCTTTTAATGCCGTGCGATAAAATCCCTTTCAATGCCACGGCATCATTTTAAAGCATAGCAATTTATGTCGTATTTTACGCCATGCCGTCCCGGTCTGCGTAGGCCCTTAGAAGTAATACCAGAAGCGCATGCAAGTTTATGACATTATCTCCAAGGATATTAAATTAACTGATTTTAACCAAATAAGTACTCGTCTTTAAAATCTTTATTTCAGTTTCAAAATGTTATCTTTAGAAAGCTTTTATTTTAAAAGTAATAATAAAACACGAACAATAGTAAGTACGAAATAAAATAAAATAAATTCCTGTGCTATTTTAATAGACAACAAATTGCCTCAAGATTTAATACACTGCTAAGAAAAGAAAATCTGACGTTATTTACTTCTTCATTGAAATTAATGAGGGCTAATAAATTGAGGCTGACATTTGGCACATTGTTTTCGGAATTCCCAGTTTTTATTGGTGTTTAGTGAAAAAAAGCAAGCCGGTAATTTCCCGAGGGCTTGAATGGACATGTACTAATATATTTTTTGGTTTTTTGTTACTTTGCTGTGGTCTGACTACTAAATTAAGTACTTAACTAAAAGATTTATTTATTGTGGTGATTCTTTATTTGACATTTTACGTATAACTTACTAATGGGTATCTCAAAACATTATTATTACATTATCTCGATCAACTCAAAACATTTGAAAAAAATTTAGTATCTGTCTGTTTATTCAGGATAATGTCTACAACAACAGAACCGCTGATTTTCACGGGAAATTTTACTTTACTAGATTGCCAAAACAGACTATGAGTAGCTAGTTCTCTTTTTAAAGGAGTCGTAGCGGTTGGAATCAGATAAGACCTAATAACCACCATATCCGTGTGGTGACGGAGTAAGAATACAATATGTCACCACCCCATCTCATCCCATGGGTGTCGTAAAAACCGACTAAGGGAATAACCGTAACTACTATCTTTACGAAATAAAAAGAAGGAAAACTTGAAATAAACCCAATACCAATCCGTCTGGCCAGCGTGGTATTAGTAGGCCAAGTAACTCTCCGTCACGGGAGGAGGCCCGTCCCTGCAGTGGGACATTAATGGGCTGTTATGAATATAACCACCAGAGAGGCGAGCAAGCGTTCAGTATGAAGGGAAAAAAGAGATTGTCATCATTCTACAGAGATGTTCGTATCGTACCTTATGTAGGTACACGTACGTAACAAACTTTTCCTAATGAATATCGCTAAAAGATACAAAACTTCAACTCTCATTAGTGTCGCTTTTCCATAAGATATCACGATTAATATTTTGTGAATGATGTTCATAATTTTGTGAAGTAAGATTTTATTTATAGATCGATTTCTTTATTTATGACACACACATGTATGTTTTAATTTCTACGGCACACGTAGTGCTTGTTCAGGAGATCTTTAAAAACTGGCAAATGAAAGTAGAAACTGTACTGTAAAATCTATAGAAAAAGAAATAAAAATTGTCAGTAAAGCTTTACTAATCCATCTGACCACCAACCTACATGATGTAGGGCGGTCGGGACTCGCCAATCTCGTGTCTAGTGTCCTAACAGCCTACATGTGATTACACTAGACAACATGTAGTGCCCTATAAGAATATGTAGAGCCCTACATGTAGGGTAGTGTAATCGGCGCTTAAGTTTATTTTCAACATACCTCTTTGGTTTAGGGCCATCCGCCCCACCACAGCCCATGTAAAGTAGTAACTGTCGTCAAAGACAAACTCGAGTAGTTTGTCTTTGACCACCTCTTCTCTTGTCTTGTCCTCAACAAAAAAAAAGAATTCAACATACTAAGAAACTCATCCCTCCAGTTCACTTATTACGATAAAGTATGTTGGGCAAAACATACAAATAGGTTAATACGAGTGTATTGGGCTAGCCTATTTCTCTCTACAAATAAAAAACAATCATGGTGAATGTACTCTCATGTAATTGTCTGACCTTTGCGATAGGCTACACTGATAGATATGAATGGTTACATGCTAAAGCCCGATTTACACATCGACAAGTACAGTAGCGAGTTAAGTAGTAAGTTGTTGATTAAGCTGATTTAAATAGATCTCCATCCTATTTTTCGGCGAGTTAAGTAGGCGAGACGCGAGAGAGGGGGATACTTCGTACTTACTTACTACTTAACTCGCTACTGTACTTGTCGGTGTGTAAATCGGGCTTAAGAGTACCTAGTCAAAAAAATACGCATAGTTTTTTGTTTGTGGGAATGTTCAGTTTGAGAGAGGTTTATGATCTATACTGTAAAATACAAAATTACAGACGAATACAATACGTACGTATGTACTCTGAATCTAAAAGAAGAGTCAAATTTAAAATCAAGAAACTCATAATATTATTATAATTTTGTTGTAGAACAGATTATCCTTTGTTAAGTACCTAGTTAAAGTTAAAAAATATAAATAGCTACTACTTCATGTAAACTAGTCTAACAATTAACTTTCTAAGGATAGGGTTTCTTTAATAAAGTTGTTCTTAAAATGCGTGGGATGAGACTTGTGCCTCTCATAAGATAAATGATTTTATTAACTCACTTTAACAAGGGATTTGAACTTTTTAAATGCTTAAGATAAATGATTTTATCAATTGACTCTAATAATATATTCCTCCTCACACTTTCACACAGCGCCATCTAGTCCCAAACTAAGCAGAGCTTGTACTATGGGTACTAAACAGGTACTAGACAACAGATAAACATACTAAAATACTGTTTTTTTCTTGTAAATACATACATATTATACATACAAAACACTGTTCATGCATCATGTTCATGCACACAAAGATTTTCATTGAGCGGGAATCGAACTCGAGACCTCTGCGTAGCAGTCATGTTAAATAACCACTACGACACAGAGGTCGTCAAATAATAAAAGGTACTATTTATTCTATGTTTGTTAATGTGAATGATTATTAGTTTATAACGCCTATATAACTGCTGCTAAGTTTGTGACTAGATGACATTATGAAAATTTGTGAGGGAAGCCATTAGTACTTTGAAGTATTTTTTTTTATTTGATTTTCATCATAACAGCCCATTAATGTCCCACTGCAGGGACGGGCCTCCTCCCGTGACAGAGGGATACTTGGCCTACTAATACTACGCTGGCCAGACGGAATTGTATAGGGTTTTATTTCAAGTTTTCCTTCTTTTTACTTTGTAAAGATAATTTAGTTAGTCCCTTAGTCGGTTTTTACGACACCCATGGGATGAGATGGGGTGGTGACATATTGTATTCTTACTCCGTCACCACACGGACAATATTGTTATTATTTGATTTTATGATAGCTTAATAACACGTAGTGTAGAATACATATTTGTTATCGTATTGACTTGACCGATATTTTTTTTACAGCGTTATTAAGTTAATTTATAGCTTGTAATTTTATCACGTCGTAATATCCAAAAGATCTCGTAAAATTTTCCTTTGAGTTTGTTTCTACTTCGTTCGGCAATTATACGGTAGTTATTTAGAAGTAATTGTATTAGTAACTTGAACATGATTCTCTTTTATTATTTTCCTTTGAATTTCGATCGAATTTTATTTTTTTGATTGTATATTTTGTTACAGCTTTTAATCATCATCATCATATCAGCCAATTGACGACCTCTGCTGGACATAGATCTTCTTAAAATATTGCCACCTTGTGCGGTCCTGTGTCTCCCTTATCCATCGGTTTCCCGCCGTCTTAATCACATCGTTCGGTCCACCGTGTGAGGTGTCTCCCCACCCTGCGCTGTCCAGTACGCTATACGGTAGTCGCCATTCCAGTACATTTCTTTCTTATCTTTCTTTTTAACAGCTTTAAATAATGTTACATTTATTATGATTAATTTCAAACCAACGATATTTCCCTCACCCTAAAAGGAACCAGCTGTCTTTGTTTTGTTTTAAGCCTACAATAAATGGCTGTTTTGATTATTATTTATGTCAGTGCTTTGTAAAAACGTCAAGACTAATAATCTGGTTTACTGTGTCCCTAATGCTGAACAAACACGAAAGAAAACATACAAAAATACGAAAATAATTTCTAAAAACATAAGCCAGTTCATATTAAGGCAAGCTCCATTAGTAGTCAGCTAGTATTGTGTATAAATAAACCTAAAAATAACATAGTACATTTAAAAGCGTAATCATAATTTAACTAGTCTACCAATACAAACAAGTAAAAAGATTTACAATTCAAAATAAAATAAACTTCTGACGCTAATGTATATACGAGTACGTTTTAGTACAGCTAACTACGAAATAATCATTGAATACGATGTTTACATTTAGTACTAGCTTTTGCCCGCGGCTTCGCTCGCGTTAAATTCGGGGTAGCAAAAAGTAGCCTATGTTACTCTCCATCCCTTCAACTATCTCCACTTAAAAAATCATGTCAATTCGTCGCTCCGTTTTGCCATGAATAAAAGATAAGATAAGATAACTATTATTGCTTTTCCACAATGTTTTTACAGGTGTTATTAATAAATATAGGTATCAATTATATGGACCCTGTCGGGCACAACATCAAATATATTTAAAGAGAGGAAGAGGCATTATTATTAAGGCAAACAGACAGACACACTTTCCCATTTATAATATTAGTATGGATTTTGTTTGTTTAAAACATTTCTATACATACATTCGTAAACTCATGTCTTAATCCCAGGGGGTTATTGAGCGCCATTTAATACGAATCTTACAAACGACAAGCATGTATAAAGATATGTAATGATATAATTGTATTTGGAGATTCATACATTCACGACACGACATTTTGACGACCTCTATGGCGTAGTGGCTATATTGTTATATGACTGCTACGCAGAGGTCTCGGGTTCGATTCCCGCTCAATACAAATCTTTATGGTGCATGAACATGATTGTTTGCATTGGTGTGTTTTCTATGTATAACTGTACATATGCATGTATTTACGAAAAAAATGAAGTATTTATGTATGTTTATCCGTTGTCTAGCACCCATAAAACAGCTCTGCTTAGTTTTGGACTAGATGGCGTTGTGTGATTAGGTGAGGGAAAATAAAAATACATTTTCATACATACTCGTCAGTTTTGAGTACTACGCACTGGCCCTGTGTTTAGGATTTCACCGATTAATTATGTCCCTTTAAGTATTTCAAAACTTTTTTTATGATATTGTATACTTAGAGCGTTTTTACATGGGTTACTTTACTCTGTGTTAGCAGAGATTGTCAATACATCTACTAAATACGTGGATCGGGCCCAAGGGCCAAGCTATTATTTATAAGACAACATCCTAAACATAAAAAAAAAACTTGACACAAAAACTTCATGAAACAAAACCTATCACTGCGAGTTTTCCTCCCAAGACCTGTTTGTTCCATAATATTTTAATATTTACCTACGTGAATTCTCAACCTTTCTTTTCACAGTTCACTCATACACTCTGTTCATACAATAATATTTAATCTCGTTGCGGTTTTAACCGCGCGTTTCACATTCCACCGTTTCTAAGCAGAAGGTTATTTATTAGAGGAAATTTAAAACCAGCATTACATATTTTTAATGATGTACTTCTATGTAAAACTAAATTCGAAGATTGGTTTAAAACTGTACGAAACTTTTTTTTAAAAAACAAATTAATTTTGATATTCCAATGTCTGGAATTCTGGATAGACGTTTAGATAGTTTAGAAAATTTGACAATGTGTATTATTATTTCTCGTGACACTTGATTTGAATTAAAGAATTATAAGTGACTGTTTTTGATTTAATAGAAATACAATTAAATTATTTAGTACTTCATCATAACAGCCCATTAATGTCCCACTGCAGGGACGGGCCTCCTCCTGTGACGGAGGTTTACTTGGCCTACTAATACCACGCTGGCCAGACGGATTGGTATAGGGTTTAATTTCAAGTTTTCCTTCTTTTTATTTCGTAAAGATAGTAGTTACGGTTATTCCCTTAGTCGGTTTTTACGACGCCCATGGGATGAGATGGGGTGGTGACATATTGTATTCTTACTCCATCACCACACGGATAATTTAGTACTTAGTACCAGTTTAATAAACTGTATACTTAGTATATTAATTTAAATCCTTCGCGATTTGTATGCATCATACAATTTTATTTTTTATTTCGGTTTTATTCGCGGTATAGTACTAACCTCGACATTAAAGATATTTTATAATTTACCTAGGATATTTTATTTATATAATATTTTTATTAAGGATATTTTTTTTATATTTTTTTATTTGCGTGTTGGGAGAAGCCTTTGTCCAGCAATGGACTGCAATAGGCTAGTTAATTAAATGATTTTATTTCAGAGAAAAAAAAACTTTAATAACAGTTTCACTCAAATACTTCTCAGGTTAAAACTTGATACAGCAGTATTGGTTCACAAAACATCCGCAAGGTAAATAATTTTGTTCAACAATCCACACGTTTCTCAATTTCATTAAAATCGTGATAAGAATACAGAATAAGCATATAACACCCTTCTCACTTACCTGTCATGTTCTTATATTTGTTACTACCTACATGGAGATTATTTCTGTAATGTTAGGAGTTCATAAGATCATGCTTTTTTGAGAGCCTTAACTACACTTTATCTGGCTCAAGATATAAATAGTAAGTAATTCTTATATTATGAACACCATTTTGTCTTGACTACATAAAAAAAGAGCAGCTATAATAAGGGTAATAGATAGTAAACGTACCTATTTACCTGTTTTTACTTATAAATATTCAGATCAATGTAAGTTTTACATTTAGCGGCAATATGGACCTCTGGGCAGAAGACACGAGCTCTAACCACTACGCCAGAGAGGTCGTAGTTATAGTTATACAAATAAACATCCTGTCATCTCTACGAATCTGCAGTAGAGCATTTAACAGCTTCTAGAAAAAACCAAAAATTAAGAATAAAACGTACATCAATAAATATTTGACCAGGATAACATAAATAGCAACAAATTCAACCATCATCCTCACATTAAAACGAAGTGCCCTCAAACGTAATTGAAGAAGATTGTAAAAACTTTACTCTAGTCTACAAATAGAACTGATTCTTTAAGTAGCACTCTACAGTATTTCTTATCTCCTGGTATTTGAACGAGTTGTAGAACTCAATACTTTTATTTTATAAAAAGCTCTAGATTTAAAATAAAGCTTTATGAAAACTCCACATTTATCTAAAGAATTGTATACTTTATTCTTTATTTTGAACTAAATTGTTTTTATAAAGGCATCTATGACTAATAATCCGAAAATGTGGATTGATGTCCTAAGCAGGACATAATTGACGAAAAAAGATTACGTACTTAATCATTAAAAACAAAAAAATACATGAAAATAAAATAAATTGTGTGCTCTGATTTATACAAGACATTACAATAAACAATAATTAAAAATAAAATAATTTTAAAAAATAATGTAAGTTTTATAATAATTATCTTATTAATCAGAACCTAGTAAATAAGCAAAACAGGTTCATAAGGACTCTCTGCTAACCGCTTATTAAAACAAGGCATAAGATAATGTATGTGTGCATGTAAGTATCAGAAATATAAAGAAATTTTCGTAGCACTTATTTAACATCATTGAGATGTAATTAGGCTTTACTAGGCTTTAGGCTTTGTGTATACAGTCAGCAATCAGCTTACCTGTATCAACGGCTTACTGCAATGCGTAACAAGCAAAAGAGAATTTGCGAGCCGACTGCGTATGCGAAACTGCTCAACAGTTATTTATTGAGAGAGAGAACTGCAGAATATGCGACATGAAAAGCTTGCAATATACGTATTAATCCTCCTTGTGGTGACGGAGTAAGAATACAATATGTCACCACCCATCTCATGCCATGGGTGTTGTAAAAACCGACTAAGGGACTATCCGTGAATATTATATGATACGTATTAAACCACGAATCAAACCTCACTAAACTATTTGTATTTAGAAAACGGCATCGAAATATCTAATAAATGCCCAAAAAATTAAGACGTTGTGAATGCAAAGGAAGTTAGTGGTATTAGTAAAATGCTGATTTTTCTGCATCTTGTATGGACAATGTGGAGCTTACAAGAGTTATCATGCGTTGAATGCGAACACGCTACCTTGTGCACAGCAGGCACTGTCGCAATCACCGGACTGTGAAGGCAGTAAATTCAATTTGCGTGCCATGATCACTAGGCCATCCGGTGGTATAGGGTGGCGTAGTGGTCATGGCGCTGGACGCGTATAGTCCAGAGACGCGGGTTCGAGTCCCACTTCGAGTATCAATTTAATCCATTGTCTTTCTTCTTTTCGGAGTAAATTCATTTGTTATTTCAGTATTTGTATCCGTAAAAATATTTTCAACGAACAGACATTTCAACACTATAACACAATAGTAGCTTTATAATTGTTAAGTAATATTCTAATCCCAACAACGTTCCTTGTTAAGTTTCCATTCCGTTTACTTCGATAAATCATTCCTACGTCAATCAATCGTGCCTAAGGTTATCCCCAATCCATCAGTCGTTTGCAACACATACCATATTGATCAATCGTACAAATACCCGGTAAATAGAGACCGATGATGTATGTTATTGGAGCGAAACTAATCAGCCTTTGATACTGTAATAAAAGGGTGTAGGATAATACTGATTACTGCCTAGTTTTCTCACAGGAATATCAAAGTAGTAATTAGTACACACTAATATTGATGCCTCCATTAAGATTTTGTAAGGAAGTCTAAAAAATACAAAATGTTACCGCTCGATCTCAAAGAGGCTCGTAAAAAGTGATTAAGAAAGAATTTTTTCAAATGTAAGCTCAGTGAAAACTGTGAAAAACGAAGGAAATCCAGATGTAGTGTCCAGTTTTTGCTTCGTTTTTCACAGAGCGGCGGGTCTCTTTTGCTGAAGCAAGCATATCAAATGTTGTAAGATATAAGTGAAGAAGTACCAAATGTAATGATTCTTTAAAAAGTGTATCAAAGCGAAGGTTGTGCATTGATGACGTCCTACGATGTTTACTACTTTCAACAGAGAAAGCATATTATTTGAAAATCATAATAAGCTTATCCGTGTGGTGACGGAGTAAGAATACAATATGTCACCACCCATCTCATCCCATGGGTGTCGTAGAAACCGACTAAGGGACTAACCGTAAATATTACATAGAAAGAAGGAAAACTTGAAATTAAACCCTATACCAATCCGTCTGGCCAGCGTGGTATTAGTAGGCCAAGTATCCCACCGTCACGGGAGGAGGCCCGTCCCTGCAGAGGGACATATTATGAATAAGCTACGAATCGAATCGTACGAAAAAATTCCTTGCGTGGGATACTAAGCCGCGACTTCTCACAGCTGACGTATTACGAACGGTTTACTAATGTTTGCCATAATTTTAAATGCCATAATTTCATTAGTAGTGCTTCGCGGGTCTCCTACTTCTGGGTGGTTTAAAGAATAAACCTAACCTAACCCATACAATTCAAATTGTTTTATATCGGGATGCTAACCATAACGGTTGTGCCAAGTATAATATTACTAGCTGACCCGTACCCACTTCGTTGGGCGGCGAAAAAAACGCGTCTGCTTTTTAAACATATTTTATTACTGCTCCACTCCTATTAGTCATAGCGTGATACTATATAGCCTATGACACTCCCCGATAAATGGACTATTCAACACAGAAATAATTTTTAAAATCGTTTCATTAGATCCAGAGATTACCCCCTACAATGTCACAAACACACAAACTTTACCTCTTTATAATATAAAAAGTATAGATGAGCGATGACGAATATGGCAAATAATATGCGTACAAATGAGTTTATGGAAAACGAGAATATACCATTACGAACGCTTTACTACCGAGGCGATTCAAGGAAATAAAAGTCATTTAGTTTGTTTGAACATTAATAACAGCGCAACTTATTTATTTTCTTTTTGTTTATTTAACAATATTACTAACCTTCAACACATGCAATTAATGGACTTAAAGTACATTTAAAACTTATACCCGGTGTTTGTTTGCCGCCTGCTACGAGGCTTAGACAAATATAAACATTAACTGATGAAGCTATTAACAATTGCCTTTGTTATTCAACAGGACAGCCCATTAATGGCCCATTGCAAGGCTTATTCAGTGACGTAGAGGCTTATTCAGTGACGGAGGGAAACTTGACTTACGGATTATTACTACTAACCAGACGTATTGGTAAAGAATTAAAATAATGTTTTCACTTTTCAATTTTTTTTTTCCCTAAAAAAAACAACTCCCACACTAGGGAGCATGCCCTGTGTCGACTTACCAAACATCATACACATCATCATCATTATCAGCCAATCGACGTCCACTGCTGGAAATAGGTCTCCTCCAAGTATCGCCACCTTGTGCGGTCCTGTGCCTCCCTCATCAATCGGCTTCCCGCCGTCCTTACTAGATCGTTGGTCCACCATGTAAGAATACACATAAACAATAATTTGAGGGTCACACCACGCGTTGCTAAATTGCAGATAAAGACAAAAAAGATATAAAGCCGGACAACTCAAGCTGTAAACAACTTGTCCGTTTGTTCCCGTGTTAAAATATACAAGTTACATTCCTTCCAAGTTTACTTCCTCCATTATTGTTTTATTAACATGAAATACGAACCAAAAAGGTGAAAATATGTCACACATCATATCCCAAATATAATTTATTACTGAAAACGTGAGACATGACAATGTCACGTGTCTTAAACTGTTTACCTGGAAGTAAGTTGAGGAAAGAACTTTGCATCTACATAAGATATCATATGAAAAGGAAAAGAAAAGAAGTGGCTTCAATTTCGGATAATATTTTATTACATTTTATTCTCTCACCTAGCATACAAAATGGCGGAAAATTGCCCATCTGACCAGGCTATTCTAGCCACCTTGCCAGGCCTGCTAAAATGCTGACCAAGGTTTGCAAAAAGCAAACTTTCTTTAGCCGCCTGGTCAGATGAATGTTTTGCGCAGCGGCTATAATAGCCGCCTCGCCAGGTGAGTGGTTATAATAACTGCATAGATATCAGTAACTGCTTCGGTAGCGCGACCTAGGGCTGAACTTCTAGAATAGGAATTGGCTTTTACAATAAAATTAGTGGTCCTAACTATTAAATCATCATCATCATTACAGTCCATTAATGTCCTACTGCAGGGACGGGCCTCCTCCCGTGACAGAGGGATACTTGGCCTACTAATAACACGCTGGCTAGACGGATTGGTATAGGATTTAATTTAAAGTTTTCCTCCTTTTTATTTCGTTGAGATAATATTCACAAATAGTCCCTTAATCGGTTTTTACGACACCCATGGAATGAGATGGGGTAGCATTTTGTATTCTTACTCCGTCACCACACGGAGAGAACTATTAAGTACTTACTATAATATTATGGAAGAATATCGCTGTAAAGATAACGTATCCAATATGACAATGGGAAGCTTTTTGACCATTATTCGCAATTGGAACTGTAACCTCAATATTCGAAATTATTAACCTTCTTTTACTAAACAAAAATGTACCTTAGAGACCTCACGGCCCAAAACCATTTTAAATATCTAGTACCCATATAGAAAAACACAGTAATCAGCATCCAAATCCAGAATATTACAGACTTTAATCCAGTATTACAAAGTCAATGACATTTACTTAACATTTAAATGATCCCACAGGCCCCGATAAGTCTGACCCCTTTCCCTTTAGTTTAAAACAAAGTAATACTTCCAGTTTAATTCACACTGAATTTTCAAAGTGTTAAAACAGTTAGCACCCACGAGATTTAGATAAATCTAGAGATAAGTAGTGGACCCCATTTGCGTTTGTCCCCTTACAGACTAAAGTGTTTTCAACTTTTTGTGGTTAAATAATCGGATCTATAGATATAGAGTCCTAGGGCCATATCATTTCTTTACATCAATCTTCTATATCAAATATTCTTATATAATCTTTTATCTCCTTTTGGAGTACTCAGATAATTACATGAATGCTGTAGAGTGAGTTACAGTGCATCAAAAATATCTTTTAACATTTTATTATTTATACAAAACATACTTAAATACACTTTTTCTCGTAAATACATACAATTATACATCGGAAAACTCAGACCAATACAAACAATCATGTTCATGCACACAAAGATTTGCATTGAGCGGGAATCGAACCCGAGACCTCTGCGTAGCAGCCATGTAATATACCGACCTCTTCACAGCAGTCGTCAAACGTCACCGTCAGTTGCCATATAAGATATCTTATCTGCAAGCAACAAATAAGAAACAAAATTCAACGAACGTAAATGCGTGTTACATGCGTTTTGTTGAATCACAGACAGACCACGGTAAAAAGAAGGCCGGGCATGTAATTTTGTGGACTGTCGGTTAATGTTGCAAGTTGACTTAGGTATACAATTTTTTGCATTTACGACGTAATCTTTACAGTTACTAATATTTATTTTTATATCAATAAATAAAAACGCAAATACACTAATTTATATTCGTTTACAAAAAATCTAAGAGAATTTTAAGTAAATCGAAACGCTAATTATCGGAATCGCTTACAATCGAAAGGAATTACATTCAAGACACTGGTGGAAGTCACTAACGTCAAGCTGTCACAAGTATATTCATATAGTGGATAAAGTGTAATGACTAATTATGTTACTTAGACAGATTCTGACTTGCAAAAAATGGCAACTTAAGAATGAATTCACTGATTTTGCTATGGCCTTGTATTTTTAGACAAGGTGCTTATAAAAGAACTCATTAGAAAATAACTACATGAAATGTGAACTTTAACCATTTATTTTCTAAACGGTTACTAACAGACCAACGTTTGAAACGAATATGACCACTTTTATGATTCTTAATATTTATGTTACCAAACGTCCTGTTTCATACAGATTTACAGTTTCAATTTAATATAACCGGAGCAATATCCTCGATAAAATGTTATCTGCTATTCTTTTTCAGTGGACGAAACTTGCGATATTCAATTTAAAGTGAATAAGTTAACGCATTATAACAAAAGCTTACGCAATGAATGTTTCTTTATACAAATCGTTCTAGAAGATTCGAGAGTCAGGTTTCATTATTAAATAACTTCATTTAAATTTTATAAAACCTGAAGCCGTAGGAAGTATGCTCCCAAAACTTTTTGAAACCTATTACCGCACAATAATTTGAAAGCAATGATAAGACTTTACCAATCCGTTTGGCCAGCGTGGTATTAGTAGGCCAAGTATCCCTCCATCACAGAAGGAGGCCCGTCCCTGCAGTGGGTCAATAATGGGCTGTTATGATGATAAGACTTTTAAGATAAGACTTTGAGACAAAATCAATGTAAATACAAATCAAAAACTGTCTTACACTCAGGACAATCATTGACGAATCGCAAAAATAATTGCCTTATTTATCTCTATAGCTTTTTATGTAAAAATAATGATTCTCTGAGGTTTTTATGTTATCCAAAGGTTTGTCTAAAGAAGCTACTTAATGGTATTCATATCTTAAAAATGATCCAAGTATGGATTTTGATGTTTTTGATTCTATACGTTTTATAAGTTGTTATACAATTTTTTGAGTACCTTTTAATAGTTAGCCCTTTTATATTCAACAATATATAAAATTGCCCATGTATTGGTACCGTACCTAGCTCGAGTTCTACACATTTTCATATTATAATAAAAACGTAAAAGCATTCATACAGATAGGCACTTAAATAATAGTAGAAAAGTAAATCGCAATGTTGAGTGACTCCTAATGCTCTCGAGCAGTGATGGGATTATACTCGAGTAAAAACTCATTTTTGAGTAAATACTCATAAACACTCGTTTCTATCCGAGTATTTATCCAAATCTTGGGATAAAAACTCTTGATGCATTTTTATATCGAAATATTTAGTTTTTTTTTTATTTTATAACTGGTTTTGACTTTCTTTGCGATACTTTGCATCAACCTGGAAATTTACCTTCGAAAGTTACTATATTTTTAACCGACTTCAAAAAAAGGAGGAAGTTTCTTAATTCGATTGTATTTTTTATTGTTTTTGTTACCTGATTTCTCGAAAACGGGTGGACCGATTTGAATTTTTTTTTTTAGTTTGAAAGGGTATACTTTCTATTTGGTCCCATAGTCACCAGATCTGGATCTGCATGACGGGATCTCAGAGAAATCAAGGACAACTTTTGAAAATTGTAAGGAAGCATTATGTAAAATCTTGTTATACACGTGTATCTCTGACGTCAGTACAAAATAATGAAGAGTTAGAACTGGTCTGATGATGGAGATCACAGACAAATAAGGGAACTCCTCAACGGTATATAGCAGCTAACTTGTGTTTGGCCTTTTTTTATTCGTAATGATGAAAACTTTACACAAACATGATCTGATGCTGAAGATGACAGAGGGTCGAGGGAACTCCTCAACGGTATATAGGAGCTACCTAGTCTTTGGGGTTATTTTATTCATATTGATGAAAACTTTACACACCCTTTCACAAACATGATCTGATGATGAAGATTATAGAGAGTTGCGTTACTTTTCCGTCTTAGGAACATTATTTTCTTTGATTAGTGACCATGATATAATTATCT
Organism: Schrankia costaestrigalis; assembly: GCA_905475405.1. NCBI lineage: Eukaryota > Metazoa > Arthropoda > Insecta > Lepidoptera > Erebidae > Schrankia > Schrankia costaestrigalis. The sequence goes on along the minus strand of FR997843.1, from coordinate 5,608,942 downwards.
ACCTTTATAATATAATATTATTGGTAAGTAGTTATTATAATCAAGTTTGTCGTTGACGTCGGTTTTTTAATTAGAAAATTTTTATTTTTTTACTTTATTTTATCTTGGTTTCATTACGTAGAATACTTTATTTGACCTCTCTCGAGTAAATACTTCTTTATAACTAAATTTAAATATGTTATTTTACTATACTTTTATTAATTTTTTATTTTTATTTTTGAAACATATAAGTTTTTTATTGTTAATATTATATTTCAGTATTTAGTTTTTATTTATTTTATCTTTTTAGTACGGAATTACAATCATGACGTTTGGTCACTATTACAGATGGGTCTCTAGATGGATGGGATGGATAAAAAGGTACCTACTCCAAGTTAATTAAACGCATATTTTTTCGAATCTCTTGAAGGCTCGAATCCGCACAATAACCGACAACGCTTCGGTACTCAAAGCTCTGAATAAAATGCCTGTCACTTCGAAACTTATATTGGAATGGCACTATGCGGTACAACGGATTGCGACTTCCAACAGTAACTTAGTGAGACTACAATGGATAAATAGACACGGCGGATCACTAGGAAATGATGCGACTGACGCACTAGAAGGGGATCTGATATCACGGTCTTCGGACAAGAGCCTATCACACCCATCCCCTTCAACCAGGTTCAAAACTCAAGATCACTGGCTATCAATCCAAAGCCATGCCATTCCTTAACAACAAACTGACCAAACGCATACTGTGTCTGCACAGAAACGGTTTGCTGCTGATGACTGCAATCATCACCAGACATTGCTTATTAAATAAACACTTCCACACCATAGGAAACGTTGTCACACGTGCTTCTTGAGTGTACAGATGTCGCTAACACACGGATAAAAACACAAGGAGCCCTGAAATCTGTAACAGAATGCCTGGACAGTCTCGGAGACCTCATACGCTTCTGGAGGAAGGTAGGCTGGCTGGAATGACTAAGTGCGGAAAGCAACCCCCAATAACTATAAATTATGAACTGAATAACGGAAGATAAAGCTGCGAAATTTACCTTCATATTGTATAATTGGAATCTCTTCAACAAAATTACTACATCTAGTACTTCTTCAGAAGACTGCTTCAACCAAGACCTTAATACTGATGCAAACACAAATGAAAGTTTTGAATATAATGTGACTAGGAACATGAGGAATTTGATTTCATGTAACATAGCTACATCTACACTTCTACACTATTATATAAATAAGAAACCTTTGTTTTTTTTGTTTGTATTGAATACACTTCAAAACTACTCAACCGATTTGAACAATTCTTCCACCAATATAATACATTATTTGCGAGTAATATAGGATATATAACATTACGCTAAATTTAAGCGGAGCATATATGAAAAATGTTGCAAAAACGGGGGTAAATTGCTACTTTCGTAAGCTTCCATTGCGTGCGCTGTGTATATGGTTACATATAGTTACACAAAAATATGTACTTGCGACGGAATAATTGAATAATTGTTCTTAAAAAGTTTTCAAAATAGTCCATTTATTTATTTAATGTTAGCCCTAAGTAACTATTCCACGCGGACGAAGAAAAGCGCGGAAAACAGCTAGTTTTGTTAATAACACTTTTACATTCATACAAGTAGTTTTTTTAATCCTACACATACTAATAACAAATAGCAAACTCACAAAAGGAGACAAAACATGTATAAATTATTTAAAAGACCAAATACTTTTATACAAAACTGTAGTAAACTATTTATTTGACTTGAATACTTAATGACCCTGACTATGTAAAAGTAGTCAAAATTAGTTAAAATTCTTAATAAAATAAAAACATTTGATACACGAATGCAGCTGAGTATTTATTGAGTTTTTATCATTCGAGTATTTATCTGATTGCCCATCACTATAAAAACAATATATTAACACTATATACAACTAATATTTTAAACCATAAAACACCTGCAGATAAACAGTAAAAAGAAATTTAAAAAAAAACAAAACAATTAGCAACAAATAAAGCCGCAAACGTTTATTATTGTAGTACAACTAATATTTTAAACCATAAAACACTTGCAGATAGACAGTAAAAAGAAATAAAAAAAAAACAATTAGCAACAAATAAAACCGCAAACACTTATTATTGTAGTATAACTAATATTTGAAACCATAAAACACCTGCAGATAGACAACAAAAAGAATCTAAAAAAACAATTAGCAACAAGTAAAGCCGCAAACACTTGTTATTGTAGTATACAACAAATATTTTAGACCATAAAACACCTGCAGATAGACAATAACATAAAAATTTATTAAAAAAACCATTAAAAAATCCAAAACATTTGATACATGAATGCAGCTGAGTATTTATCCTGACTTTTTGAGTTTTTATCCAAGAATTCGGATATTTACGAGTATTTACTCACTTTTGGATATTTACTGAGTTTTTATCATTTGAGTATTTATCCAATTGCCCATCGCTACTCTCGAGTACTGACGCCAATACTTACGTCATGGACTATTACGACTGCAATCTTTTTTTAAACAAATAGATGTCTACATCTTTCTTTTGTATGTTATTAGGAAAGATTTTTTGTTTCAACGATGAATATAATTTAATAATAATCGATATCAACGTTCTGGTGTTATGTCGAGACCAAAACGATACTACGAGTAATTACAATACTCAGGTAATTTTATCTAATTTGTAGAAATTCTTTGTCGGATATCATTTTATGAGACGTGTTCGGAAGGAAGAATATAGAACCACAAAATACTTTAAACAAAAAAAGAATAATCACCCTCAAATTAAAATACACCACACGATTTCTTATAAAACCTTGTGGCAAGGGTTCTTGACAATACATCAACTAGACAGCATATAAATATAATTTATTTAATATACTTATGTTCATTATTTACCTTAATAGTAAAGAAAAACCAGACCAATCCGGACACCTAATCAAACTACTATTAACACTAAACTACAGAGGTCGTCAATTACAAAGCGAAATTTCGTTCCAATGATTCGACATTGTAAAAAAAAGAAAGAAAGAAAGAATTAAATTTATTTCAGCACACAAACACATTACATGTTACATAATATCATTTTGTACACATTTAGAAAATAAAAAATAAAAAAAAGAATTTAAAAGAAAAATGCACCTATTAGTCTTGTGCCTGTGCGGAAAAGGGTCTTCAACTCAGCATGTGCTGGATTTAAACCCAGCGCTGATTTTCAGTTGACAACCGGCCTAAAAGAATTTACAAATCCTACAATTGATGTAACAGCGCGACCCGATTGTTCAAACGTCCAGTGGCGTGCTTCAATTATGTCACAGGGCAAAGGCAAAAGTACTAAATAGGTCTTTTAACCTTTCAAATTCTAGAGAGGCTTCGGATTTAAAGTACAAATTGCCTCCCATTCTATACTCGTGGGAATCTTAGTGCCTCGCCTTGCCTTGGATTCGAATCGATTCAAAAAGAATTCGAAAATAAACGATTCTCAAATTATAGTTTTGAGATTGTATGTAAGAACTTTGTCTGTTAATTTCAAGATTTTTTAGAGTTTCAAGGACACAAGGCTTACAGGAGTTTGTTGTAGGACACGTCAATATGACTATATAAAAATATAATGTAAAGCTTTAAATCTCCGTGTGGTGACGGAGTAAGAATACAATATGTCACCACCCCATCTCATCCCATGGGTGTCGTAAAAACCGACTTAGTTCTTCTTTTTATTTCGTAACGATAATACGGATAGTCCATCCGTGAATATTATCTTTACGAAATAAAAAGAAGAAAAACTTGAAATTAAACCCTATACCAATCCGTCTGGCCAGCGTGTTATTAGTAGGCCAAGTATCCCTCCGTCATGGGAGGAGGCCCGTCACTGCAGTGTGACATTAAAGGACTGCTATGATGCAATCTTTAAAACAATCCAGGTATTAAGGCAACGAATCGTAGTTATGAAAACGGTTCCCTTCATTGCCATCTCTTTGACAGTCTGACAACACGTCAAACACAACAAAAAAACAAATAATTTATATCCTCTCTGCTTATCAAGGAAAACTATTAATACAACGCTGTCCATCCGGATTGGCATGGGGTTTTCTATAAGGCTTTCCTTTTTCAGAAATGTTGACATTTCTTCCCCCTTTCAGGATATCCTCAGAAATAAAGATGGTGTCATGATTTATTCTTACTTTGTATCTTTATACGAATACTAGCTTTTGCCGCTCGACTTCGCTCGCGTTAAATTCGGGGTAGCACTGTTCCCCTTTCCAGGACAAAAAAGAAAAAAAAGTAGCCTATGTTACTCTCCATCCCTTTAACTATCTCTACTTAAAAATCACGTCAATTCGTCACTCCGTTTTGTCGTAAAAGAAAGACAAACAGACACACTTTCCCATTTATAATATTAGTATGGATTATTGAGACGGATAAAGAATTCATAGAATCAGTTTATTTCGACTTCTATTCTGTATTATTTCTGTTTGTAATAGATGTTGGTCGATAAAAATATTTATTGTTACATTGATATGTTGCTATGGTAAAATTTTATTGCATAGTTATAGAAGTTCGAATCGTCTCAATCTAGGTTCAAGGCCTACGGGATTGTGTGGTCCATGGATAGATTTAGATTTATTTTAGACTAGCTGTATCCCGCGACTTCGTTCACGCAAAAAATATTTTGGTAGTACAAACGTACAATTTTTTTTGCAGAACCCTATAAAAAGCCTTTGACTTAGCTTAACGACTTTCTCACAACAACGATAGCCGGGATCACCGTCTTACGTGCCATCTAAAGCACGAAGATGCCTAGATGAAATTGTACATTACTACTGAGTGGTCACCCATAATATAATGACCTCGCCGACATTGCTTAACCGTCGTTATTATTTCTGAATCAGTGATTGGAACTGGCTGAGAGTGGCTTGCAGTGAAAATTCGCGCACCCAGGAATTCATACAAACATATTTATTTTCCCGCCAAAATGCGATGACGTAACGACTCTCTGTCAAAACTCCTATGATGTCACGACTCATCTGTCAAAAAAATTATGACGTCACAAATCATCTGCCAAAAACTATATGACGTCACAGCTCATCTGTCAAATTTTTGTGATGTCACGACTCACCTGTCAAAACTCTATGACGACACGACTCAGCTGTCAAAACTCCTATGACGTCACGACTTATCTGTCAAAACTCCTATGACGTCACGACTCATCTGTCAAAAATTCTATGACGTCACGAATCATCTGTTAAAATGCTATGACGTCACGACACAATTTCTCCCGTTTTACCAACATTTTCCTTCACTGCTCTGCTCCTATTGATCGTAGCGTGATGAAAAGTATACTATAACCTGACCAGGAGTATGGATAATAATCGTACTAAGTTTCATCAATATTCGTCGAGTAGTTTTTGTTTCTATAACGAACATACAGACAGACAGACAGACAGACAGACAGACAGACAGACAGACAGACAAAAATGTTACTGATTGCATTTTTGGCATCAGTATCGATCACTAATCACACCCTGATAGTTATTTTGAGAAAATATTTCATGTACAGAATTGACTTCTCTACAGATTTATTATATGTATAGATTGTAACCCAGTATAGAAATACTGGGTTACAATCTAAGCTATTGACCTGACGTTCAATTACTTACGTTACTTATGCGAGTTATGCGAAAGTGAATGGCATGTAAATCATCATAACAACCCATTAATGTCCCACTGCAGGGACGGGCCTCTTCCAGTGACGGAGGGAAACTTGGCCTACTAATACCACGCTGGCCAGACGAATTGGTATAGGGTTTAATTTCAAGTTTTCCTTCTTTTTATTTCGTAAAGATAATATTGACGGATAGTCCCTTAGTCGGTTTTTACGACACCCATGGGATGCGATGGGGTGGTTACATATTGTATTCTTACTCCGTCACCACACGGAGTAAGGCATGTAGGTATCAAGCAGGATTTCTCATAAGGCCACGAGTTTCATTGCGAGATTCCATGCGGCCATGGGTCTTGCGTAACTCGCCATGCAGCGTGAGGTTGCATTGTTCACGGGGCATACGCCTTACTTCCTGGATTGTAAAGGAATAAAGGTGTTTGTTTGTTGTGGACTAAATAATCTGAACTGTATGTGATTGTATCAGGTTCGGAGTGTATTTGACTTCTCGTAATACCACACCCTCGAGACTTTTAATATGGACTTTTATGGTTAATATATCAATTTTTTTTACAGTCCTCATATTAATTTAGTTCTTTACACATCAAACTCGAACACTGCAAAATTTCATCTTTATTTCTACACAGTAAAATTTGAATAAGTAATATAAGTACCTAATTATAAGTAAATAATTAATGATAATATGACTGTTCAATTAAATTTAAGTGGAACGCTTTATTCCACATAAAATAAAACGTGTGGTTTATATTCAAAGCTAAATGTTTGGTTGAAAATTAAGTTTAATTGAGAAATTACAATGTACAATGAAAATAATATTAATATTATTTTAATTTAATTATTCGTTTAGTGTGTGGTGATAATAATAATAACTCGGTTTTGTCAATTGTCAGTTCAGAGCGCACTTTTCTATTATTAAGCTAAAAGTAATATATTATGTTGAATTATAAATTACTACTTTGAATTTAAAAAAACTTTTACAATGAAGTAATTATTGCTGAATCTGTGATAATTAAAATCCTTATTTTATCGCAGATTTTATCATATTTTAGACGAGTTCATTTTATTTTGTGTCGCAAGGATTTGAGGTCATTGATTAAACTGAGACAATGCACATTTAGGCTCAGGAAGTCATTTTGTGGATCGTACAAACAAAAATGGGGTCCGAACTCTTGACCTTGTATCCTTATAATTGATGAGTCTTATTTATATAAGTACATACTGAATACTAGACAGATAGATTGAAAAAATAAGTAGCGGGAGTTACGTTGGCATAACGCAACGTATACAATACTCCTGACCCTACATGTGCGAACACTTGCCCTTCAATAGTTTTAAGAAATAGAATAATAAATAACCACTGTCAATAAGTAACCCAACACATGTTAATACTCAAGACATGGCCTTTCTATAGTTTTAGGAAGTAAAGTAATAAATAACCCAAACCCAAAATGTATTGTTAAAACACTTGGTATCGTCTTTCATAGTTTTAAGTTTAGTTGTAAGGAATAGCCACAAAAAATAGCCATAAGACTTTACTTTGTTTTGCATTTATAAAATAAAATTAGTTCTGTTCCGATCGTCTTTGAGGACACTAGTCCTAGCTTTTATTTCAAAAAGCCCTCTCCGCCCCGTTCTCGTAACTTATCTGGCGCAGTCGGTAGGATCGTGTCTGATTTAACGGTTCGCGAATAGAGTAAAATCCTCATTCGGCGATATCCGCGACACGATTCAAGTAATCTACACTACACAGTACAAGAACGCGGCAAACGAGAAGACAGACTCAGCCTAGCATCGGCGTGCTCGTGAGGTAAGCATCAAACTCTGTTTGCTCTCGAGAATCCTTTTAATCCTTTTCTTTCCTTTTAAATTTTATAGCATCCTATTGATTTGTGTGTACTGTAGTTTATTGTCTTGTATCAGAAGCTAAAATGGCCCAAGAACAAGATAAAGGAGAAGATTGTGTTGCTAAGGTAGTAATAGATTATAAAACTCTAGCTATTTTCTTACCTACATATGATGGTAATAAAAAGACACTACCATTTTATATTAAAAGTGTCGAAAATGCACTAGATTTAATAGAAGATAGGCAGCATCCTAGTGTTGCGTGTCTTATTGTGGGAAAATTAACGGGAAAAGCTACAGAAGCGCTCTCAGAGTGTACTAGCTTTACCACCTGGGACGATATTAAAAGTATTCTTTTAGGAAAATTTGGTGAATATCGTGACGAGTTGCAGGTTGTAGAGGAATTAATGCACATAAAGAAAGGTAGCTTAGATGTAGAAGTTTTTGCCGAAAAAATTAAAGAACTAACATACACCCTTATTAATTTAGACCAAAGTAAAAAGGAATATTATGAAAAAATGGCCACAAACGTCTTCTTAGACCAACTAGGAACGTTATTGTCGCTTAGTGTCCGCGTACAGAACCCTAAAACGCTAGAGCAAGTTATAGTTCTTGCAAGACAAGAAGACTTGAAATTAAAAAATAAAAGAATAAACAACGGTGAATATAAACATAAACCAGTGATTAGTAGACCAAATTCAATAACAACTACTAATCAGAGATTAACACAACCAGCTGCAACAAATAATTACAGGTTTCAGCAACCCTCACATCAAACTCACAGGTTCGCAGGTTATAATACACAATCTATACAAAACCGCCAACCTATACTTAACGGCCAACAAACTAGAAACATAAAGTCAGGCTATCAAACCGGATTTACTAAGTACAACAAAAATAAACCATTTAATCCCGCACAAGTCCACTTCCAGGAAGATGAGATAGAAAACTCATGTGAAAATTTCCACGAGGAAAGCGTTTTAGAATTTAGTAACGAAGAGCCCAATAATGAAAATTTTTGCCAAAATTTAGAAGAGGAAACAATAACGTAGTATTGTTAAACCTAAACATTCATAATCGTTTACCTTATATATATATTCAAGAGTTAGGTGGTCGTTTCTTGTTAGACACTGGAGCATCGCAGTCTCTAATCTCGCCGAACCTAAAGTTCGACCCAAATGTGATACTCGAGCGTGAGATCCATTACATAAAAACAGCTCACAATATTTCAAAACACGATACAGTCGCTTACATTCCTTTACCTCATAAATTGTTTAAGTGCACTTATACTCATAAGTTTCTGCTATTCGAATTCGACCCAGACTTTATTGGTCTTATTGGTGTTGACTTATTAGCCCCATTAGGTTGCATAATTGATATGAAAAATATGGTCCTTAAGACGAATGTTACCACTATTCCAATAAGATGCGATATGAGATCCGGTATCATTATTCAACCAAGTTGTGAACAAGTAGTTAATCTTCTATGTAATTACCGGGATGGAGATTACGAATTGGGACAGCATCATACAAACGATGGTCTAGTGTTTCCATCAGCCATCATCTCTGTAAAGTCAGGAGTATTAAAAACAACAGTTATTAATAAATCAGAAAATAAAATAAAACTAATTAATAACTACAAGTTACATTTAACGCCGTTACAAAATGAACCGTTTGAAGAAAGTTGTAATATTTCAAAACTAAATACTTCCTACACAAGTAGTGATTTAAACCAAATAAGTACTCAAAGAAAATATTAAACGACTTAGGACTGAACATATGAATGTAGAAGAAAAGCGAGAAATAGAAAAGTTGTGTTATAACTACCGAGACATTTTTTATTGTGAAAATGTACCACTTACTTTTACTCATCAAGTAAAACATAAACTAAGGATCACTGACGATACTCCCATCTTCGTCCGTAATTATCGGCAGGCCCCCAAACAAAAATATGAAATACAAAAACAAATCAATGAGCTATTAAATCAAAACATAATTAGAGAAAGTAACTCACCCTGGTCTTGCCCCGTACATATTGTTCCTAAAAAAATAGATTCGTCCGGAGAACAAAAGTGGAGGTTAGTCATAGACTATCGACGTCTTAACGAAAGAACTATTGAAGATAAATATCCTTTACCTAATATTAACGACATTTTAGATAGACTAGGACGCGCCCAATATTTTACAACACTCGATTTAGCGTCTGGCTACCATCAGGTGGAAATGGACCCAGCAGATGTAGAAAAAACCGCTTTCAGTACTGACAGAGGTCACTATGAATTCTTAAGAATGCCCTTTGGCCTAAAGAATGCCCCCAGTACTTTTCAAAGATTAATGGACTCTGTTTTACGCGGTCTAGATAACGTACTTACGTACCTAGATGACGCAATAATTTACTCAGTTTCATTACAGGAGCATATAGAAAAATGTAAACAAGTATTTGAAAGGTTCCGTTTACATAACCTCAAAATACAACTAAACAAATCCGAGTTCTTACAAAAGGAAGTTAAGTTCCTTGGACACACGCTTACTGATAAAGGTATCATGCCAAATTCAGATAAAGTAGCAGCCGTTCAACGATTTCCACTTCCTAAAACACAGAAGGAAATTAAATCCTTCTTAGGTCTTATAGGATACTATAGGAAGTTCATAAAAGACTTTGCAAAACTGACGAAACCTCTAACCTTGTGTTTAAAAAAAAATGCAAAAGTAAAAGCAACTGCAGATTTTATAGAATCATTTAAAAAATGTAAGGATGTTCTTACTAATGCACCCATTTTACAATATCCAGATTTTAATATACCATTTATTTTAACAACGGATGCCTCAGACGTAGCGCTAGGTGCGGTGCTATCACAAGGAAAAATAGGCTCTGATAAACCTGTAGCTTACGCCTCACGTACGCTTTCTATAACTGAACAAAAATATTCCACAATTGAAAAGGAGCTTTTAGGCATAGTTTGGGCAATAAAGTATTTCCGCCCATATTTATATGGAAAAAAGTTTACGATTTACACCGATCACCGTCCACTTACGTGGATAATGTCACTTAAAGATCCTAATTCTAAATTGACTAGATGGCGCTTAAAATTAGCAGAGTATGATTACCAAATAGAATATAAAAAGGGAAAAATAAATACAAACGCAGACGCCTTATCACGTGTCCAAATAGTGTATAACAATGAAGTTGAATCACAGCCTTCGTTACCCTCATTAAATCATGATCTAGAAGACACAGACATCGAGTCATTAATAGAAAGCTCGACAATATTTGTTAACCCTCCATCAATAGATAATCAAATAGAAACATCTGATTCATCCCAATTAGATCACAATATAACGCAAGAATATAAAATTCCAGAAATATCTGATGCAATAGATAGACAATTAAAACAATTTCATATACGAAGAAGTCCTGGTTTTGAATACAGAGTAGAAAACAGAAGCAAGGGTAAAATAATTATAAAGGACGTATTTATACCAATTAATGAGACTGAATCACAAATAAGAAAATTTCTAAAAGAACACACGATACCTGATAGAATATTCCATTGTTATTTTTTTCACGAAGAATTGTATCCTATATTTTGTAAAGTAGTTAAGACAATATTTAATAACAGGGGCCCAAAACTCATTCGATGCTCTACAAGAGTAACCTTAGTAGAAAACAATAGCGAACAGATAGAATTAATTAAAAAATATCACGAAGGTAAGACTCTTCATAGAGGTATACAAGAAACTTATAAACAATTACATAAAAATTACCATTGGCCGAACATGTTATTATCCGTGCAAAGATACATAAATCAATGCGATAAATGTCTTAAGTCTAAATATGAAAGAAACCCTTTAAAAATACCACTGTCCCTCACGGACACACCTCACAAACCAATGGAACACATATTTATGGACTTATATACAATCGGTGGTATTACATTTCTTACAATAATAGATAATTTCTCGAAATATGGGCAAGCTATACCACTCTCAGCATCAACGAGTATTCACATCGCCGAAGCCTTACTCAGTCTATTTTCAGTAATCGGTATCCCAAACAAAATAACCACAGATTCAGACCCTAAGTTTGACAATGACGTTATCACAGACGTTTGTGCCATGCATAATATTCATATACATTTTACTACCCCATATAATCCAAACTCTAATTCACCAATAGAAAGACTACACTCAACTTTAGGAGAAATGATAAGAATCCAGCGAATAACAGATAAAAGCGAACCAACAAACTTAATGAAATACGCTATTATCGCATATAACAATACTATACACTCAACAACAGGTTTCACCCCATTTGAGTTATTATTTGGACATACTAATAGCAGAAATCCATTAGAATTGCATTACCCAAAAGAATTTTATCAAGAGTACGTAAATAAGCACAAGCAAATCATGGAAAACGTACAAACATTAGTAAGTAATAAGATAGCAGAACATAAACAATCGGTTATAGAAAAAAACAATAGACATACCGAAAGTCCCACTTTCAAGGTAGGCGATAAGGTATATAAACAAGTAGCAAAGAGTACTCGTAGTAATAAATTAGAACCTAAATACATCGGTCCGTATACTATTGTACGTATTCATCCCGAGCAGGTAGCAGAAATAGTAGGAAAATACGTGAATGCTAAGACAATTAGAGTTCACTTTAGATTACTAAGACGTCCTAGCACTGTTTCGGAAACACCCTCTTCTTCAGCGCAACCCTCCACTTCTTTGGAATAATTTTCATAATCGATATGTATAAGACATAATTATAATATACCGTAATATAGAATTAAGCATAATCTTTTATAAAATACATTAAATAAATTACATTCAATTTTAGCTTATTATAGTAAGTTTAGGTATACCTAGGTTCTAAAGACATTAGTTTAGGAAAAACATGTAACCTTAGAATTAGGTTCGTTTAAGTAATGTTAGGTATTATGGAACAGAATATAGCTTTAAATAGTATAGGTATAACTGCAACAAACAGTCTTTAAAATTACAATCAAAAGCCTACAGTACTAATGAATTAATTTAAAACAAATAACTCATATGTTTACTCGATGTATTCCCTTTTCCTAATAAGAATAATAATAAACATCCCAATCAACCCTAATCCAAACAACCCTTACCCGCTCTTGAGCAGCAACGAGTTTGCGACCCTTGCGAGCCAGCCGCTATCATTACCAAAGAAAACTGGAGGACACATTACAAGACGTGAAAGCTTGCCACAATTACCTTAAGCCACTTTTCAAGAATCTGCACAATCACACTACAAACAAATTATGCCATTGGACGGTTTACATAAAAACCGAAAAGAAAAACGAGAGCTGCAATGTTGAATAATTATCATGACAAAACCTGATTAACAGTATGCCCATGCAGTCATCACAATAGCCATGGTGACACCCCTCGTACATCTATACTACAATTAACGAAAAGTAAGGCCAGCGACACCAGAAGTCCTGCAGTTCCAGTCTTCAGAAGCTTCCCGGGCGCAGCAGCAGTCTCCGGCGCGCTTCTCTCTTAAGGAGGGAGGAGTTACGTTGGCATAACGCAACGTATACAATACTCCTGACCCTACATGTGCGAACACTTGCCCTTCAATAGTTTTAAGAAATAGAATAATAAATAACCACTGTCAATAAGTAACCCAACACATGTTAATACTCAAGACATGGCCTTTCTATAGTTTTAGGAAGTAAAGTAATAAATAACCCAAACCCAAAATGTATTGTTAAAACACTTGGTATCGTCTTTCATAGTTTTAAGTTTAGTTGTAAGGAATAGCCACAAAAAATAGCCATAAGACTTTACTTTGTTTTGCATTTATAAAATAAAATTAGTTCTGTTCCGATCGTCTTTGAGGACACTAGTCCTAGCTTTTATTTCAAAAAGCCCTCTCCGCCCCGTTCTCGTAACTTATCTCGGGGCTTAATTTATTTTTGTGTCGTTTTTCATGAGTTTTGCGGGACTAGACACGATGAGACGAAAAGACGGTTCTACGCCCTTATTGTTTCCATTGTCCTGTTACCATTTATTGCGCACTGAGAACTTTTACAGGGCTAACTCGATTACTTGGCTTTTGGTGACTTTATTCATAGGGTGCTAAGAATGTCTACTGGACCAACCAGATCACTTTTTATCTTGAAACCCATTGGTACTTTGCAATTTATTCGTGGAGTTTTCCTTTACGTTTCAAAAACATACTTTTTTTTCTGGTGCCGTAACTCAGAATTTAATACAGACATCAAAATGACTGCAATTAAAAGAGGTCTAGATTGTGGTTTAAAATAACAGCCCAATATTAGTGTCTCGAGCGAGAACGAGCAGGTTAACAACTTTAAACTAAGCTAACTAAGACTCCCTGGACGCTGTCATTTCCTTATCTACCTGTTCTAATAACTATCGGTTTAACTGACTTAGTGTCGCGTGGCTACTACGCACAATGTCAAGGGTTCAAATCCTACGCAAGACAATTAATTGTGCCATCTACAAATGTCAAGAGCCTTTGTGTTCTTTCTATAAATATTAAATATTCCTCACACATTCACACAACGCCATCTAGTCCTAATCTAAGCAGAGCTTGTACTATGGATACTATACAACGGATAAACATACTTAAATACTTTTTTTATATTATACGTAGAAAACACCCAGACCAATTCAAACAATCATATTCATGCACACAAAGGTTTGCATTGAGCGGGAATCGAACCCGAGACATCTGCGTAGCAGTCTGTTATATAACCACTACGCAACAGAGGCCGATTTATGAAACTTATGTTCGTAAAAGTCTTCGAAACATAAAGCCTGATTCTTGGTAAGTACAGGAGTAATTATTTTAAAAGATAAAATAAAAGGAAAATTCTTTCATTAACTTATTAAAAAGTATCTAGTGCAGTGAAGCCTTTGCATTTAATTAATTAAAAACTCTCATGAGATGCGTTTGTAGATAACTTATTTTTCCCGGAATCATTTTTTTATTCATCTGTTTGGTTTAATTATAAATAAAGATAAATTTATTTTATTTAAATATAATTATAACGTGTGTTTTAAGGTAAAGTGGGAGACATAATTAAATCAGACTCGATGTAGTTGAAAGTACACTATAATTACAAAAATATAAAATAAAATAAATAAATAATCCACACACATTCACACAACGCCACCTAGTCCCAAACTAAGCAGAGCTTGTACTATGGGTACTAGAGAACGGATAAACATACTTAATTTTTTTTTTTTTGTAAATACATACATATTATATATAACCTCACACATTCACTCAACACCATTTAGTCCTAAACTAAGCAAACTTAGTGAGAACCTATTAGACAAAAGTAAAACATGCATACGACGACCTCCGTGGCGTAGCCGTTAAATTACATGGCTGCTACGCAGATGTCTCGGCTTCGATTCCCGCTAGATGCAAATCTTTGTGGCATGAACATGATTATTGCATTGGTCTGGGAGTTTCCTAAGTATATTAAGTATGTATTTGTTTATAAAAAAAAAGGATATACAAGTATGTTTATCCGTTGTCTAGTTTCCATAGTACAAGCTCTGCTTAGTCTGCGACTAGATGGCGAATTATAGTAAAGTCAATAAATCGTTCTGATATTTTAATAACTTTGTTCAAAATTGTCTTTGAATGTCCGAGAATTTCAGATCTTTGTGATAGCGATCGTAGCACTATTCAGTTAGGTATGGGTTTCAATATCATATTTAATAGGTTTATTGTGTCTGAATTGCGAAAACGATATTATACTTACAAAATGTCCAACGTAATAACAGATTCTGATTTATGTTGATTTTTTACATTATTCTGTTGAACAAGAATTCATTTTACGCATAGTTTTTTTTTAAACTTACGTAAAATATAAACATAGCATAGGTTAAAGCAAAATTCCTTGAATCTTGTTTTTGCTTTTTTTTTAATGAGTGTACTAGAATGACTCTATGGTGCCTGATGTTAAGCATCCAATAGAGTCCAAGAATGGCGAGCACCATGCCAGCTACAATATTTGTAGAGGCATAAATGTCTCCACAATGGCGGCTTAGGAATATGCTTTTTTTCTTATAATACGCGAAAATAATAATTAATTACTAAAATCCATATTTAATAATGACGAATATTAAGAATGGAGCTTAAATTATTTCTAAGCCTAAAGTTTCAAACAATTTAATAGTTACCTGATAAGGCTAAAAATGTGAATCAAACACGATTATTTTGCTTTAAAACATTTTTTTGTGAAACAAGGCTTATTACTTATGCTGTAAGATTAACTTCGTATCAGATTACAGAAGTTATCATAAAACATGAACAAAAATTATTAAAGTATTAATTAAGCCTTGCTATAAAATATGTTTAATGAAATCGACGTTAGCGAAAAAATAATCATAATAATGTTTATTCATTTGAAATTCTTTCAATTACATATAAATAATAATAATTACATGTAAATATTGTAATATTCCATACCTAAATTAAAAGTAAAATAAATAAAACAAATCCATATTTGAATTTATAACTTACCGAGTCACACCTCAATTATGGAACATTAAAATTTTCCGAACCGCCGACTCTTCGGTGTCGTTCGCATCATAAATCATCCAAAGCTAACAAACTTTTCGCACTTCAACAAAAATAGATTTCAGAGTAGCTTTTGACTAATAATATGATATATGAGATCAAAGATAAAAACTTCAAACTATTTCAGTATGAATGTATTAATTAAAAACTCTTTCGTATTTTTTTTTCTTTTTTTAATTTCACTCACAACACTTACGAACACAACACTAGAAGTTCTGTTTTTAAATTTAATTCTAAATAGTTTAGATAAAAACGATTGGATTTGGTTTTTTATCGATATTTGAATTCGTATTCCATTAAGTGACGAAGACACGTAGCGTTCAAAGTTGCAAACATTGTGACGCGTTGCTAAAGAGGCGGCCTCGCGGGCGAGTCACAGAGAATAGACTGGAGTTAGCAACTCGTACTCTGAACGAAATGAGAGTAATGCGCATGGTTCAGAGTACAATATTCTATGGTAAAATGCGAAGATGAACGCAGAAGGCTTTTACTGTGAATGCAGCTTTTATATTCAAAGTGCACGTTGGTTGATTAGTCCAGACATTGATATTGCTATAGCTACGAGATTCCCTTAGGTGATGTTTTGTTATGTCTATAAATATTTTAAAATTTTATGCGTTGAGTGACGGTGACAGGTCATTATGATGTTAGTGTAAAATTTATTATTCGTATAGATGGCATGACGTAGTGATGGAAGTTTTGTTTTTGTAGTGTGTTAAAACACAGGTTATTTACATAAAATTAGATCGATTAATTGTTGTTCAGTTATGTGTTAACTAACTAAATAATTAAAATATTTATTGGCTATCGGTAACGGACTTTAATAATGGGAGGAAGACATAGCAATTGAAGCTATGTAATAATACGACACTGGTCAAGTGAAAGGTTTTCGTATAGGACTTATTTCGAGTTTCCAGTTCTAGTAAAGAAACAACTTGCAAAAAAAGGATATTCCCTGTTCACCTTACTAAATGACATTTTGTATTTTCATAAACCATAATTTAGCCAGTCTACTGGAAGACACATAGATTAACTGCCGTGGTCCCTATTGTGGCTATTGTGGACGAGATTCCATGCAGGAAATGTCTTTGTGCAATTTAAGGAGAAAGAAAATATGCCCCTTTTTTAAGAGCATAGGTCCACCTAGCTGATGTCCGTACCCTAGAGCTCAATTCCCTCAAACGATCATTATCTTATGATCCCTTATGTATGACAAATAATTTAATGTAAAACTTTATTCAAAGAGAAAGGAATTCTATATTGCTAAATTCATTTACATATAAGATGATCTCAAAAGGAATAGTACCTATTAGTTTCAAAGATTCAGTCCCGCATTTATATTATGTGGATATTTTATGAAACTATTGAAATGCAAATTGTGTCCTGAATATGCTTAAGTATTTAGAGTAGTATTGACAAATTATTCATTTCATTAGATTTATAATTATTATTATTTTATTTATGACTATTTCTAGTTAGGACGGTGGGTAGCCGATGGATGAATAACGCAAGGTGGCAATACTTGGAGCAGTGGACGTCGATTGGCTGATATGATGATGATGATGATTCATTTGATTTGGTGACGATATTCAATGAGTTTCGACTCAGAGCGTGGTTTTAAAAAATAGGCTGACTAATATCTCTTGAGTGTAATATCTCGTAGATATTATCTGGAAAAAATAATTATGAAAGAAAACTAAACAGTCGGTTTGGCCAGCTTGGTATAAGTAGACTGAGTTTTGCTCCGTCACCAGGGGAGGTCTTACCCACCCAGAAAGACATTAATGAGCTGTGTGGATTCATAAACTTAAAATGTGGTTAGTAGGATTTTCTCTACTATCAAAAAATATAAATTACAAAGTATAAATAAAAGTGTTTATAAAATAATTTCTTAGGTACTTGATTGCCGATTAAATCATCGTGTATCTAATAACATTATAAACTGACGTTTATGAACGATTTGTAGTTATATCGACTATTCATATATCTATGTAAAGTTACTCGATGATTAACTACGTAGTCTGTTAACCATTAATCTGATGGTATTAGTGAATACTGTTTGAAATATTATAGTTTTAAAAGACTTGTTAAAATGTAATATTTATTTTTTACAATTATTTTTATACACAAGCTAATCTTCGTTAAATATAATATTATTATTACGATGTATCAATTAGACCGACCACAAATATTTTCTTTTTTTATGTTCCGAATATAATTTTGTTTTAATTTTTGATTACCAAATGAAAGTGAATTATTTTATTTTGATTTTATTAATTGATTTTTCATGAAAAAGGCTTTTCCGTAATGCACCTTCATTCAATTGCATAAGTATTTGAATCATGATAGTCAATAGGTTTTTTATTCTCATAGGCAATCTTAGACTAAATTTACTCATAAATAACTATTTAAACCTTACCCCCTTACTCATAAACGCCTCTTAAATTTAATTACTGTTTAGCGAGATTTTCATTACGAAAACCAACCTTATACCAAACAATGTAAGAGTCTATGCTAATTAATCAATTGACTAAAATTTAAGAAGCGTTTATGAGTAAGGGGGTTATTGTGTAAATTTATAACAGTCCCTGAACATCTTAGCAAGGGATAAAGTCCTCCCATAAAGATATTTTCTTTAATCCTAAGGTAGCAAACAAGCAAATGGTTTGACGGTAATCCTAAGTAGTGACTGCTGTTAAGGGACGTCAACAATAGCTTACACAAAGTAATTACTCTGTCTCTATATCTTGTTTGAAGCAGTGTGCAGTTACAACGCTACACCTATCTAGTCAATAACCCCCTTACTCATAAACGCCTCTTAAATTTTAGTCAATTGATTAATTAGCTTAAACACTTACATTGTTTGGTATAAGGTTGGTTTTCGTAATAAAAATCTCGCTAAACAGTGATAAAATTTCAGAGGCGTTTATGAGTAAGGGGGTAAATCTATATTCATGTGAGCATTTTTACTCTATCACGTTGAGTGTTTTCACTTTGTTGATGCCATAGGCATTTACAGGTATTCTACAAAGACAATATGTTTCTGAAATACACTCTTTATTTACACAACGCTATATAGTCTAGGGCTTGTATAATGATGAGACTACGAATAAACCATTATTATGTGTGACGGAGTAAGAATACAATATGTCACCACCCCATCTCATCCCATGGGTGTCGTAAAAACCGACTCAGGGACTATTCGTAAATATTATTATCGTTACGAAATAAAAAGAAGGAAAACTTGAAATTAAACCCTATACCAATCCGTCTGGCCAGCGTGGTATAAATAAACTAAGTGTCCCTCTGTCACGGGAGGAGGCCCGTCCCTCCAGTGGGACATTAATGGGCTGTTATGATGATTGGTTATTTTTTTTGTAAGTAATAATGTAAATTCCTAAATAATAAACACAAAAATATTTCTATTGCTTTAGACGTGAAATGAGTAAGCGGCCTGTCAGTAAATAGTATCTGTTTCTTAGGGACAAAAAAACCCCACTCTTTAGATCTTGTTGCAATGAATATCTTAGCCTAGCAGCAGCAAGTTATGGTGTTTAAAAACCCATTATCATCATCATCATTTCAGCCAATCGACGTCAACTGCTGAACATAGGCCTCCTCCAAGCATTGCCACCTTGTGCGGTCCTGTGCCTCCCTCATCCATCCAACCAAAACCCATTGTACGTGAAACCCAATGTAAATAAATTTATTTAAATTATGGGTAGAGGTCATCCTCTCCATTAAAGAGATTATGGACTTAAACGTAACCCTGCATAAATATGTCTGAAACGCAGCAACGAGACATTAATGTTAATTTTTCTAATTAATATAATATTTAGTTAATTCCTAGTTACATGTCGTTAAAAATGTTACTATTTAATTAACCTTGGCGGCTATTTGGGATCACTGATGAGATACTTCCGCTAGTTTTCAGCACAGTGTGGCGTCATGCAGTGAAATTGCTATCTAATGTACGCAGATTATTTTTAAATGACAATATTTACATTCTCCGTGTGGTGACGGAGTAAGAATTCAATATGTCACCACCCTAACTTATCCCATGGGTGTCGTAAAAACCGACTAAGGGACTATCCGTGAATGTTATCTTTACGAAATAAAAAGAAGAAAAACTTGAAATTAAACCCTATACTAATCCGTCTGGCCAGCGTGGTATTAGTATGCCAAGTATCCCTCCGTCACGGGAGGAGGCGCGTCCCTACAGTAGGACATTCATGAACTGTTATGATGAACGTTTACATTAAATATGTCTTACATGTAAAATATGTTTAAATAGACTGGCTTATAAGTAATTACCAAAACATCTCATCATCCAATACCAAAACATCTAATAGTAAATATACAGATTGGATTTCCATGCAAGTCAATTATTTGTGCGATTCACAAATTATGTCTGGATGTTCTATTGTTTCCATTAACTTGATGTTTGTAAATTGTCTCCGCGACACATCGTACTGCGGGTGTTGTCTTATAAAAAAAAATAAAAGTCACTATCACAAGACCAAGACTTCGCATAAAGCTATCAATCAATCAAATCAACTAGACTATTGCAGTCCATTGCTGGACATAGGCCTCACGCCACAGAACTCGGTCCTGCTTAATAAAGTCCTATAAAGTAAAGCTCTCTATACTACACGTAAATTTCTAACTAAAACTTAAGCTGTTTAGGATCAACAGTATAAAAATAGTAATATGAATAGAAATACGGTCGGATATTAGTTCATAGACATAAATGCGACGGAAGTAGTGATGGGCGGATGTCTGCGCCCAGTATTCACAAAGTCCATGCTTAATGTAGCTTTATTTGCATAGCGGGCAGTTTTATGCAGCAAAAAAGCTCGTGTTTTCTGATAATTCATCATAACAGCCCATTAATGTCCCACTGCAGGGATTGGCCTCCTCCCGTGACGGAGGGATACTTGGCCTAAAATACCACGCTGGCCAGACGGTTTGGTATAGGGTTAAACATCAAGTTTTCCTTTTTTCTATGTAAAGATAATATTCACAGATTCCAGAGCCATTAGTCGGTTTCTATGACACCCATGGGATGAGATGGGGTGGTGATATATTGTATTCTTACTCCGTCACCACACGGAGTTTCTGATAATTGTTTTGGAACTATTGGACTGATTGGGTTGTGATGTTAGTTGTTTCAGTAATAAATACGGTTTGTTTTTCTCTAAGTTTTTCATGTATTATTGATAACTGAATTTTTACGTTTTAAGGGTTCCGTTAACAAATGGCAATAGCTCGCTATTAGGTGTACATATATTTTACTAATCGTCCTTATAGGTGGCAATATTTGAAGGACGCCTATGTCCAGCATTAGAGGTCGCTCGATTGGTTGCTATGATTATGATCTCTGTTACGCCTTTGTTGTCTGGTTGTTTTATAATATAATAAGTATAATAATTAGTATAATTAAGTAATACCTAAATAAAAGTATATAAGAATAACATATTTACTTATTTTTCGTCTTTCTAGTTGCCTTACTACTAGTTTCTTAGTTTTAGGTTAGATAGAGTTTTGTGAACGTATAAGATGTATTTTTATATTATTATTCAGACGCATTACAAATACAACTACTACTATTACAAAATATATATAAATATACAACAATAAATATAAATTGCCATGTAGTGCGAGTTGCGACTACACACAATACTTATTATTTCTTGTATACATTGGTTTTCTTTTAAACTAACATAAAAATACTTTTTATTGATTCTAATCGATCAACACCACAACAGTAAAAGCGAACGCTATTAAAAAATAAAAATGATTGATTGTTCTAATTTATGTTTCTAGAAATAAAATATTGTTATAAAAGATTTAACGTAAAATGAGGACGACATTTAGCAGGTAATGGACGGTATTCAATAGTCTAAATATTTAAATTGATGACGTCTATATTGATACTAAAATGGTAGTACAATAACTACATTGTTATTTAGAAATGTTTTGTTTATAGAAAACAAAGATACGAGTATAAATAATACTAGAACAGCTGACAATAAAATCGATCGCGTTGTGAAGAAGTCTTATCAATTACTGTTAAAGTATAAAAAAGTGTCATTTGTTTTTTTGTGCGTTCCACAAACCAAAAAATCAAGGAATATTAATTTATCAAAACAAACGCCAATCCTTTGTTTTGTACATAAGTAAACTAATTGTATTTTAGTTTATTTAAAAATAATATACCCTAATACCAGGCGAGCTGGGCGGAGTAGTTCTAATACTAGGTACAATATTAAACGGGCCATCGTTTTCTCGTTTCGCCTTGATTTTCCATTGAATAGATAATAAATATCATAATGAAAGAAAGACATAGATGTAATTTTTAGTAAAATCGTAATTCGACTAAAATAAATAGTAAAGATAAACTAAAATAAAACGTCAGTTACGCTTATTACTGTAATTTGGCAGATGTTAGATGACGTAGATGACGGAAGACCGTAAATATATATTACGTACAAATCTATCTTACTCTATAATAATAATATGTTTAGAAAAATAAATGTAAACATTATAATTATAGTTAACGTTGTAATTTAATTAACGTTAACTATAATTATAGCAGGCCTTTGAAAGTCATAGGTAGCCGAAGAAAGCTATCAATATTGCTTTCTTCAGATATAAGAGCTTTAGACATCAATTTAATGTCAAAGAAAGCTAGATAAAAAGGTAAACCTAAAGGCATCACTAACGTTATCATAACAGCCCATTAATGTCCCACTGCAGGGACGGGCCTCCTCCCATGACGGAGGGATCCTTGGTCTACTAATACCACGCTGGCCAGACGGATTGGTACAGGGTTTAATTTCAAGCTTTTCTTCTCTTTACTTCGTAAAGATAATATTTACGGTTAGTCCCTTAGTCTGTTTTTACGACACCCATAGGATGAGATGGGGTGGTGACATATTGTATTCTTACTCCGTCACCACACGGATAACTTCATAACACTAAATATTAAACCAAACAGGTATCAGAGATTTTAAAGCATTGATACCTGATCTTCCAACAATATTCAAGGATTTTAAAGGATGCAATGAAATCGTAGACATGAGACGTGTACAAGATAACAGCACTTTCAATGTATACTCTACACTGAATCGCAGTCGTAATAAGATAAGAAGCTTCATGAAAGCAGTGTACTACATGCATAATAATTTTCTTGCAACGTCAGTAATTTTTATAAAAATATCCTTGTTCATTTAGGTTGATAAGGCCACTTTCTTGCAATGACCACTTTCCGTAAAAGACCACCCTTTCATTCCGAAAATGACTACTTTCCCCAAAGAACCACTTACCGCACAAAATGTTATTATTATTAAATTTATTTTCAAGGTTAAGTGTCTAGACATTTTAAGAAATGTACGTTTTCCTAAATAGACTTTTTACTACGTTTATTTATAACCATACTATATATTATAACTTAAACTAACAGTACATAACACCACACGCTTAAGTTATAGGTACAGAATTAACAAAATTAAAAATATGCAAACTTACAAAACAACATAATACCTATTATACACTTATAAATTATTATATAAAAATAATTATTTTTACTAACTAATAGGTACTTTGTTACATACAATTATAATATAGTGCTAGGAGTTGCAATAGCCTCAAAGTAATGTGCACTGATGCTCAGGAGTCTCGGCTCAGGATGACTGAAGATATCGAGAGAGTAATCGAATAACAATATATAATTTCAATGTCGCAAAGCTAAATGAAGTGGATAGTAATAATACATGTGCGATTAGCTAACTAGACCTATTGCTCACTAGACTTTTCGCCTTGTTTGACGGTTTCCTACTTGGATTAGCTGATGAGGAGCCCCTTGAATACATGAACGTGAGTTTACTTTCTGTATCTAAGGGCCCGAGAGGACTAAGTGCTCCCTCTCAACCCTTAGCTCTCCCTCAAGGCATCAATATAATAATAAAAGATACGTAAAAGTAACTTTAACAAGTCATTAAATTCCTACCCAACTCCAAACACTCTTTGTCGAACTCTGTGGCGTAGTGGTTATATAACATGACTGCTACGCAGAGGTCTCGGGTTCAATTCCCGCTCAATGCAAATATTTGTGTGCATGAACATGATTGTTTGCATTGGTCTGGGTATTTTCTATGTATGTATTTACAAAAAAAAAGTAATTATGTATGTATATCCGTTGTCTAATATCTATAGTACAAGCTCTGCTTACTTTAGGATTAGATGGCGTTGTGTGAAAGTGTAAGGAATATGTTGATATGTGTAAGGAATAAAATATGTGAAACATATTAACCATCGTAAACAAATGACATGAAAAACAATCACAGAGTACTTAAAACAATGACACTCGAAACATCATTTTCATAAGCTTATCAACACTATGCGTTTATGCATATATGTTAAATAATACCTCTGTACATTGCGTTAACCAGGGCTGACATATTTAGATATGGTGTCTTTGTGTGTGCTGCCATATTAAGTGTTGTGATAGCAATAGAAATTGATTACAGTATATTATTTAACACAGTATTCATTTTTTGACTGACTAAGATGGGACCCTTTCCCATCTTTGTCAAAGAATAATACAGTAATAAATTATGGAAAATAAAGTTAATTGTCGACATGTGGAATAATGATTCGGCGATCATTGTTCCGATAGTACTTTCGGTAAATGAACTTATTCCAAAGTCTCTATCAACATCTGAGGAGACTCGGGCTTGGGAGTTAGATCATAGGTCTGATGCAGAAGGCAGTACTGCTTGACCCGGCACGTATTGTAAGGACCTCCTTACAATTAAAAAGGTTAAGGCTCCAGAGATAGGAACCTTCCTATCTCTGGAGCCTTAACCACCAGTAGCTTGGTCCCTGTACTCAAAGCTGGTGGGTCTACCTTTTTTTTATTAAATGTAATTATATCTGAAAAATGTAAATAAAGAGAATAATCCATCCATCCATCTTCCATATCAGCCTATGGACGTCCACTGATGGACATAGGCCTCCTCCAAAAGTTTCCACTCTGAGCGTTCTTGTGCCTCCCTCATCCATCGGTTTCCCGCGCCGTCCTAACCAGGTCGTCGGTCCACCGTGTGAGGGGTCTCCCCACCCTGCGCCTTCCGGTGCGCGAGAGAATAATAATTCATAATACTCACACATTCACACAACGTCATCTAGTCCCAAACTAAGCAGAACTTGTACTATAAGTACTGGACAAAGGATAAACATACTAAAATGCTTTTTTTTTGTCAATACATACATACTATACACAGACCAATACAAACAATCATGTTCATGCACACAAAGATTAGCATTGATTTGTTTGTATTTTATATCATCGTCTTTTATAATGTCTAACACAATATTCAGTCCACGATAAACATATTTTTTTTTAAATTAACTAAAGAAATAAATACCAAATCTTCTGACAAAAGTAAGCTATAGTAAAATCCATTAGCATTCCATTACTGATTTTCATAGACTTGTAAAACCTACTATTACGATTTTAATGATAAATGGACTACGACCAGGACAATTCTTACATTAACCATTATGTTATTTATTTATTTATTTAAACAATATGGAAGACTTACAGCTAATGTTACAAATTAGTTTATAAAGTGGTAATCTGACAGCCAATAACAAGTCTTCGCTTATAGCTAACATTACAGAAAGTGGAGACAGATAGAGGATCCGCCACTGTAACAAACATAGGTTTATACACACTTAATAAATTAAAAAAAAAAGAAAAACGATACATTATAAAACTTTATGCTCAAACTCAAAATTATACAATAAAAGTAACTTATCATTAAAGCCCGATTTACACATCGACAAGTACAGTAGCGAGTTAAGTAGTAAGTTGTTGATTAAGTTGATTTAAATAGATCTCCATCCTATTTTTTGCCGATTTAAGTTGGCGAGACGCGAGAGAGGGGGCTACTTCGTACTTAACTCGCCAAAAAATAGGATGGAGATCTATTTAAATCAACTTAATTTTAAAATACTACTTAACTCGCTACTGTACTTGTCGTTGTGTAAATCGGGCATAAGAGAAAAATTGAAGGCTTAGACATCTCTTTGCCGAGTTATGACCGGTATTAAAAATATCAAAATCATAATATTATTGCTTACACAATTTATTGAAATTACGTTATTTAAATGTTAAACGATGTAAAATATAATTTATTTTCTATTATAATAGTTAATTGTGTAACATGTTGGGTTTGACAGAGGCATTATAAAGTAAACTGAAGCTATTATTCTGAGAATCTAGGTATTGTGTCAAACAATGAATCTTTTGTGCCTATTTCGGTTGTATTGTTCTATGTTACACTTAAAATAGTTTTCGGTTTATTTAAATTATTAGAATGTTCTGCAGATGTTAACAAGTTAAAGAAAGTAGGAAAACTCAGTAAATATTAAAAGATATTTTCTAAGATATTTAAAGATAGTTTCGCTTACGTTTAACATTCAAACTATCTTCGTACTGTTCTGTACCTATCGTACAGTAGAAACGTTCTCTACATAATCACACAACATCATCTGATCACAAAATAATATAAAAGAGCCTGTACTGTAGATACTAGACAAATACGGATAAAAGGCTAATTTACTTATTAATCATCATATCGCGGCTTCGATTAAATTCCGACGCAATTCAATTATTTGTGTAATTCAAAAATGTCAAATGTTTGGTGCGGGAAAAAAAAACTGACTATTACAAGACCAAGGCTTCGCATAAAGCTATACTATTAACTAAAATTTAAGCTGTTTAGGATCAACAGTATAAAAATAGTAATATGAATAGAAATACGGTCGGATATTAGTTCATAGACATAAATGCGACGGAAGTAGTGATGGGCGGATGTCTGCGCCCAGTATTCACAAAGTCAATGCTTAATGTGGCTTGCTTGAAAAGACCTTGTGTTTTCTGATAATTCATCATAACAGCCCATTAATGTACCACTGCAGGGACGGCCCTCCTCCTGTGACGGAGTGATACTTGGCCTACTAATACCACGGTGGCCCAACGGATTGGTATAGGGTTTAGGGATTGGTAATTTCAAGTTTGTCTTATTTTTACTTCGTTAAGATAATACTCACGAATAGTCCCTTAGTCGGTGTTTACGACACCCGTGGGATAAGATGGGGTGGTGACATATTGTATTCGTAGTCCGTCACCACACGAAGACGTCTTATTAATGTCAGTTGTAAATACATAGGTACATTCTACACATAGAAATTACACAAACCTATGCAATCAATGAAGTATTTGCACACAAACATTTGCATTGAGCGATAGGCACGCCATAGCTATGTAGCCCAATAGCCATGTACTATTATAGCTACTACACTGTAGAGGCCTTCAAAATATTTTAAAATAGTTGCAATAACAGTCAAAACATATAAAGCAACTTCTTAAATGATACATACCTTTTGTAGCATACTGCTTTAACCATTCTGCTAGTGTTTAGTGACAATAATATAGAGACTGTAACAAAATATTCAATAACAATAAAGAACATTATCGAATAAAATAAAAGAAACAACTATTTCCTCTAAGCAATTATGCACAAGATGGTCAAAGATAACATCCAAATAAAACATGATGTTTAAATAGAAAATAAAAAGCACTAAACACTAAAAAAACGGTCTAGGTCCCCTTGCATTGACATACTTTATTTAGCTATCGGCAAAAAGCATCACTGCGTTAGTTTGAATAAGTCCCAATCAAAACTTTTGCTGCCTACTAATGCCCGATTTACACATCGACAAGTACAGTAGCGAGTTAAGTAGTAAGTTGCTGATTAAGTTGATTTAAATAGATCTCCATCCTATTTTTTGGCAAGTTAAGTTGGCGAGACGCGAGAGAGGGGGCTAATTCGTACTTAACTTGCCAAAATATAGGATGGAGATCGATTTAAATCAACTTAATTTTAAAATACTACTTAACTCGCCACTGTACTTGTCGATGTGTAAATCGGGCATAAGCGGCATCGCATCGTTGATTTTAAAATGGTGTTATTTTTATTTCAACGTTTTATCAGCAAAGTCCATTACCACTTCATCAATCAATCAACTAGCCAATTGCAGTCCACTGCTGGACATAGACCTGTCCAAACACGCAACTCAGAATACGGTCCTGCCCTTCCTTCTTGTTTTAAGAACCATTTATCACTTTCAAATTATATTCAAATGGAGACACCGTTTGAAGTGAATATTGAACTCTTGAGAAAATTCAATCATTTTTTGAAATTGATTCTGATTAGAACAACAGCTGCTACACTGCAAGCGTCTGAATGAATTGGTGTTTTGATTCTGTAACAGGTTTTTAAACCTTTATTAACTTAAAAACCTTATAACCTTATAACTATTTAGTTAAGTAACAACATCTTTATAAACTTTTTTTTTTAATTTAAAAAGGAAACGTATGTTTTTTCCTTTCACAGCGTGGTTTCCTCGTTTACAATTAAACATAATGTTAATAAGTTAAGAATTCTGAGCTTTAGAGATTTTGTAAAACACCGATTTTTGGCATCTGACAAGCAATTTATCCTGTAACGATGTCGTATCATCATAACAGCCGATTAATGTCCCACTGCAGGGACGGGCCTCCTGCCGTGATGGAGGGATCGACATCGTGGTATTAGTATGCCAAGTCCTACTTATACCACGATGTCGTAATCAAAATGTCTTTTATCCTTTCTTACACACATAATTCAGTAAACAATCTCCAAGCAATTAATTCAAAATGCTTAACCAGATTTTTTTCAAGATTTTCTCATTGAAAGAATCGTTTTTATTCATTTAATTACTTAATACTTGAGACGTACCTAAATACTTTATTCAACACCACGTTCCCCAAGTTCGGAAACAAACATTAAAAGTGAATCTGGGGAAGGTTTATTAGTGGAATCTTTTTTTCGTATTCCTTCAGCATCTGGTTTGCGATGGAATAATCTAAATATAACTTTCTTTTATTAGGCTATTTTTCCGATGAATGGAAGTTTATTTTTGGTGTAGTATTTCGGTGTGTTAGTTTGACTTGGATTGACTGCTTACGTAATGTATGTTAGTGTTAGTAGATGTTTTGTATTTCTTTTTTTTTTAAACTATGGTGGAATGGCACATCAACTTACTGGTATTGCAAATTCAAGCATGAGAGCAATAAGGACATTTGAAACCAAGTAATAAAACGTGTCAGTCACCAGAACAGGAACAGGCTTCTCAAATGACGGAAACTAGTGTATTATTTTTACTGTCGAGTATGGCGTATGGGGTCCACTGGTTAACCTATGTATGAACAAAAAAGTGAGTGCACCTAAAACACGAGTGGATACTGTCTGTATCGAGTTCGAGCAACTAGTGAGAACGGAGAGGACAATAGTTACAAAAAACGAGTACGAAAGAGGGTAGAATGGTACATTTTTGTTCTTAACTATTAACCGTAAGTACTTCAGTTCCTCCGTGATCATATCATGGCGCTTGTTGTTACAAGCGGAAACTCAACCACTCTAAATATCCCAATAATTCGTTTAATAATAGTGTATTAACTCTACGATGACCCTATCTTTTACTTATTTAATAATCCTAAATTTAATACGGTGTTGTTGATAAACAAAAGTAGTATACCTAAGTCACTTGCGGAACACAATAATACTCCGCAGTAGATATAAGTTAGCTTTATGTTGATTGGCTTCTGGTTCCTGTAAAAAATATATCTTTTTGTATTGATTCTGAAGTTTAGTTGCTTAGTTTGAAAGTAGATTCTGATATGTGATATTATTATGATTATGCTTAGACATAATTATAATTATGTTATAAACATAGCATAGAACGCACTAATTAAAGAGGTACCTAAACTCAGTACTTTACAAACATTTATTTAATAACAATTTAAGTGGTTAAATTCAAGCGAACGAGTTCCACGCTACGTCACTTTACATAAATAATGTAAATTGTAAACTTGAATTCAATACCATTTATTAGGTTTCACAGTAACACTTATGTTCGTTAGAAAGTTTTAATGAAATAATTTCCCAATTGCATCATTAAGGTATGTGTGTAGGTACGTTCAATTTATAAAGTGATTTAAAATTCATGAAAAAAAAAAAGGGTTATTATAGAAACTCATAACATCATCATAACAGCCCATTATTGTCCCACTGCAGGGACGGGCCTCTTCCCGTGACGGAGGGTTACTTGGCCTACTAATACCACGCTGGCCAGACGGATTGGTATAGGGTTTAATTTCAAGTTTTCCTTCTTTTTGTTTCGTAAAGATAATATTGACGGTTAGTCGGTTTTTACGACACCCATGGGATGAGATGGGGTGGTGAAATATTGTATTCTTACTCCGTCACCACACGGAGATTATAGAAACTGTTTAGTGTAAAATAAGGCCTTAAGCCCAATTTACACATCGACAAGTACAGCAGCGAGTTAAGTAGTAAGTTGTTGATTAAGTTGATTTAAATAGATCTCTATCCTATTTTTGGCGAGTTAAGTTGTCGATGTGTAAATCGGGCTTTAGATTTCGGAAATATAATAATACAACGTATAAGCTAATTTACAATATGTAATAACCCGATAATTTGTTGATAAATATTTTCTTATGTATAGATTTACCTCCAAGGTGGTGCACAATTCGATAACATGGTAATATTATGTTTAGTTCATCAATACACGGTCCTCTTGATTGGTAAGTAAATACTACAGAAATTATTAAACGAGATTTAAAACATGAAACGAAAAGAAATCCTTATATATTTCGATTAAGGCATGTACCTAAGTTGAGATCCTTTAATCGAAATGTTAGGTTGTCTTACCGATTACGTGTTTACCTAACATAAATAAATTTGTATTATTATGTACTAAACTATTGCGTTTAAAACATTATGATAAGATCGTTTTAGTCTGTAACCTATCACGGGATGGTACACAAATATTAAACCTACAATTATAGTTCTTAGTTATTTATTTTTGTATTTTAGTATCTTGGTAACAACTAATAAACTGTATAATCACATAAAATTCATCTAGTCGCAAACTAAATAGAGAATTTACTATGAATATAGCAATAGATAAACACAGGTGTGTATACCTACTATTTTTTTAGGCCGTTTATATTAAGTAAGTACATGTAAGATATTATTATCATCTCGGAGGCGGCAGCGATGTTCACTGCGTCTCTAGGTTTAGGGAAAAAAGCGTGTTGCGGGGTGCTGGTTTGTAAGGCCTATGTGTGTCCATACATATTATACGACATGCTCAGTGGTAGTGTTTTAAAGTCACTGGCAATAGGATATCCCACTCCCAGTACCTTTATTCTCTATCTGGCCTCACATCAAGTGTTCCCCTATTTCCTCATCTTCATCTCACACTCTGTCTCTATTTACTGTCCCGTTTTTATATTCTGGACAGAAAGATGACCTGTAAACATACTGATTTTGTTGGATATGCCTGAGGTTCCACACTCTACAATAATACAATGAAGCAAGACCAAAACAAAAATACAAACTTGCTATTTAGCGCTAGTTTCTTAACATCATGCTGACTTGAGACTGTTGT
Organism: Schrankia costaestrigalis; assembly: GCA_905475405.1. Lineage (NCBI taxonomy): Eukaryota > Metazoa > Arthropoda > Insecta > Lepidoptera > Erebidae > Schrankia > Schrankia costaestrigalis. Next base: position 5,577,219 of record FR997843.1, on the reverse strand, counting down.
GCGGTAAAGTTAGTTATAAGTTATTGTGTTTTTTCTTTTTGTAAATGTGTTATTGTCTAGCTTTACTGTAAATAAAATGTTTTTCTTTCTATTTATTTTTGAACAATGGAAAATAGCGACCGTTGTCGGTATGCAGGTCATTTCAATTTCTAACATACTAACATTATCATTGTAGATATTTCTCTATGCATTTTGTACATTGTGTTATTCTGTTATTGATAAGCTATAAATTTCCTATTTATAGTAAATCGTGTGGTGACGGAGTAAGAATACAATATGTCATCACCCCATTTCATCCCATGGGTGTCGTAAAAACCAACTAAGAGACTATCCGTGAATATTACCTTTACGAAATAAAAAGAAGGAAAACTTGAAATAAAACGCTAAACCAACCCGTCTGGCCAGCGTGGTATTAGTAGGCCAAGTATCCCTCCTTCACGGGAGGAGGCCCGTCCCTACAGTGGGACTTTAATGGGCTGTTATGACGATGATAAATATGTAAATTATAATGAATTTAAGTAGAGTTTCGCGATAATTCAAAACATTCAAAATAAAATAAAAAATCTCGATAGGAGTTTTGAATCCACTCCTTGATGGGTTATTCGCAGGATCTAGATTTAATAAGAATCGAAATTGCTGAAACTGTACCGTAACCACTACGCCACTGACGCCCTTACGACTTCTCTGGCATAGTCGTTACATTACATGGCTGCCACGCAGAGGTCTCGGGTTCGATTCCCGCTCAATACAAATCGTTGTGTGTATGAACATGATTTTTTGCATTGGTCTTGGTGTTTTTTATGTATAATATGTATGTATTTACAAAAAAAAAAGTTCGTTGTCTAGTACCCATAGTACAAGTTCTACTTAGTTTAGGACTAAATGGCATTGTATGAATGAGTGAGGATTTATTTACTTATTTTATTTATTTACTGAGGTTGTTAACACGTTCACTGCGTTACGGGGTTTTTTAGACCTCGTGCAGTGCCGTCATTCAGTGCGGACGAAAAAAACTAGAGTATACTCGCTGGTGCGGGAGCTGTATCTATGAAATTATTTACTGTATGAGAGAGAAAAATATATATTTTTCATGTACGCTTATTAAAGAAACAGTTAAAATTATAAAATTATACGGGGTCTTACAAACCCCGTTACGACCAGAGAACAAAAATTACCTTCCAGTGCGATACGGGGTTAAAAAATCCCGTATTAATTATTGTGCTGCCGTACGGGGTAGTGAGCTCATTACCATTAGTGTTGTTATTAGCGCAAGACGTAGTGTTAAACTATCGATAATGAAGCGATCGCGACGTATGTTCGAACTGTCAAATATTAAAAAGCATGATGAAATTCCGTCGTCTCCAAGTACATCCCAATGGCAGTCTGCATCCTCAACAATTTACCGCAAGGTTTTTCAGCGGCATCAGCAACGCGCAACAGATGAATTTGATATTATCACTAGTCCTAGTACTAGTCATACCTATCACGAGCTACGTAATGTTCATATGATTTTTTTCTAGTTGTTCAAACAAGAAAATACCAAAGATCCCAATTTTGGACAATGTTACTACTACACTACTACTAAAACTAAAAAGTACTAAGTACTTCTAAATAAGCGGATGCAAATTTTATGTAAATTGATCTCTGTCAAAGTTCCTAATTGCCGTTGAGGTCGGATGAAAATGTTTTAAAACCAACATGCTCAAAAAAAAGTAATTTTCGATCATCGATCCTCTCCTCCCTAAGTTCTTAAATAAAGTTCCTTAGCCGAAAAAATATTTTAAATTAAAAATTATCGTTTGTCTTATTTCCCAACACTATAATTTTATCGACATAATTGAGTTCTGTGCGTTACGGGGCAGTAAAATCCCGTATTTTATTATATCAAGTGCGGTACGGGGATTCCCAGACCCCGTACAATTGGTTTTCTTTGTATTTTCGTAATTTTTTGTCAAATCTACTGGCGAAAAGACTATAACGTAGCCCATTTCATAATCTATCAGACTATAAAATAAAACAAAACCAAACATAAATTTTCAGCAAGTTAAAGATTAAAAAAGCAATAAGGGTGTACGGGGCACTTTTATACCCGTAACGCACTATGAAAGTAACACTTCACGGGGCTCATTATATCTCGTAACGCACTCAAATTCGAGACGGTTTTTGAGCTCCCGCAGTGAACGTGTTAATAACATAAAATGTATATTTTCATCCGTAAAGTATCGGTGTAAGAATTTATAGTGTCAATATCTTATGTCATCCTAATAAGATCGTAAAATCCAATAAACGGGAAGTTTTCGGACATTATCATGACAGTAGGACTTGATGATATTTAGGACAGAATAATAACAACCAAATATACTCGTACATATAACTAGCTGAACCGTGCCCACTACGTTAGGCGGCGAAAAAAACGTGTTACTTTTTTATACATATTTCATTACTGCTCCGCTTCTGTTAGTCATAGTGTGATACTGTATAGCCTATGACACTCCCCGATAAATGAACAGTTCAACACATGAAGAATTTATAAAATCCGTTCAAACTTTATCTCTTTATAATATTAGTATAGACAGATAACTTATTATTTTTTATACTTGGTGAACAATCCAGCCTCGGTGGCGCAACGGTAGTGAAAGCCACTGCAGATCACGAGGTCGTGGGTGCGATTCCCACTCATGACAATTATTTTTGCGATCCACCAATTATTATTATTCTGTGTCTGGATGTTCTTTGTGTCCGTTAAATTGATGTTTGTATAAGTCCCCGCAATAACAGTACAACCAGTAGTCTATCTCGGCCGAATATTTAATATAAATGCCTACGGTACTTAAACATGCGATAGGGCCGCCCACCTCCAGCTTTTTATTTACATTTTACCTACTTTCCCTCTCGTTACGGCGGCATAGTCGCGAGAGGTATAACTCGCGTTTCGTCCATTTCTATGAAGTCGAAATACTGTATATATTTGTACTATGACTCAGGGCATGATCCCTAGTGCTAGAGTTGTCTTTTTAAGTAAAATAAAAAATAATCTTGACATTCGGTTAATAATGCAATTTCTTTTACACGTAATAAATACTTGTAATGTTTATAGTGTATTGAAAGTAGCTACCGATGAGCTTATCAAGCGTAATGAATGTACGAGTGCCTACTTCACGTAAAAGCGTAAATGGATTTACTAAGTTATGTAAACACTTATCTTTTTTACTTTGGAGACGTTCATTGCTTAACTTAAGTCATTGTAACTGCCATATTGGCTGCCGTATGCGAGATGACGGGTTTGAATCCCAAGGAAGCTAATTATTTGAAAGATTCACTAATAATTGTCTTGGGCCTTAGATGGATTTGAATCCCTTAATTCCATGTTTGTAGAAGTCCCCAGAACAAAGTCATCATCATCATAACAGCCCATTAATGTCCCACTGCAGGAACGGGCCTCCTCCCGTGAAGGTGGTATACTTAGCTTACTAATACCACGTTGGCCAGACGATTTGGTATAGGGTTTGATTTTAAGTTTTCCTTCTTTTTACTTCGTACAGATAACATTCACGGATAGTCCCTTAGTCGGTTTTTACGACACCCATTGGGGTGAGATGGGGTGGTGACATATTGTATTCTTACTCCGTCACCACACAGACACGGACAGAACAAAGTGGTCGTTCCCAAATCCTTAAGTTGTCTATGTGTCCGTAGTTATTTATAAAAATCCCGGGACACAGGAAAATACAACCACAATAGTTATTGTGCCAGGTCGCAAATAAAATTCCCTGCACGGTAGTTAATACAACCGAAATCCTTTTGCCGATTCACTATTATACAGTTCCGATGTTTTTTAGAACTACGTTGGAGTGTTTTGTTTTTACTATGGTTTGTATATTTGACACTATCATACCAGCCCATTAATGTCCCACTGCAGGGACGGGCCTCCTTCATTGACGGAGGGATACTTAGCCTACTAATACCGCGCTGGCCAAACGGATTGGTATAGGGTTTAATAACAAGTTTTCCTTCTTTTTATTAAGATAATATTCACGGATAGTCCCTTAGTCGGTTTTTACGGCACCCATGGGATGAGATGGGGTGGTGACATACAGGGAGAATTTTGACATTTGGCACTATAGTTAACCTTTTTAAAGAAGCCGATTTAGAAGTATATTAAGAATCCAAGGATAACAAAGGGATGCGAAGGCAAAAGATTTACCTTTAAGTGACGGGATCGGAATACAAAATATTACTAAGTATATTCTCTCGTCCGATTATGTCAAAGTTCTTTTGATGTGTCCGTTAATATGGTATTTGTTATAATATTATGACCAGCAAAAAAAAATAGAAAATAATGATAAGAAACCTTTGACTATTCAAGCAGTTATAAAAGTAACTTAATCCAACTGCTATAGACACTAAACAAAAGAAGTTTTTTTTTCTCACACATTCACACAACACCTTTTAGTCCCAAACTAAGCAAAGCTTGTACTATGAGTACTAGACAACAGATCATCATCATCATCATATCAGCCAATCGACGTCCACTGCTGGACATAGGCCTGCTCCAAGTATTGCCAATATTGTATTCCTCCTCCAGACAACAGATAAACATACTTAATTTTTAAATACAATTTCATTACATACAATTTATACCTAGAAAACACCCAGACCAATGCAGACAATCATGTTCATGCACACAAAGATATGCATTGAGCGGGATCCGAACCCGAGATCTCTGCGTAGCAATCATGTTGTATGAGCACTATGTCACAGAGGCCGTCATATTAAATCCCAACTATCCAAGCAGTTAAAAAAGGAACGTAAACCAACTGCCACAGACACTACATACTACTAACAAAACGTAAATGTCACAAATACGCCTTCAAGTTAATTACGAGTGAAGTTAGAACTATAAGCGAGTATGTAAATGGAAGCAGTTTGAAAGCATTAATTAGCAGTTGACGATTATATTATTGAAGCTTAGTTTGTTGAATAATTAGTAACATACCGTTTGATATGAGCTAGATTGTAACAGGTTTAACCTTATAATGTTAAAGTTTACGTATGATGCAAGAAGGTGATAATGGGTTGGTTATAGTGGGTAGAGGATTAAGAATTGACGGTATTCATATCTCATCTGGATATAAAGTGACTAAGGAAATCATTGTCTATCAACCAATGGACGTCACTGTTAGATATAGACCTCCTCCAAATATCTCCTTTCGCGACCCTGTGTCTCCTTGACCATGGGTGGTGTAACCTGGCCGAAACGTCGAGCGGCTCAAGGTAAATAATTAAAGTATTTACCTAAAATCTATACGCGTGATAAAGAAATACCCGAGAATATTATTATTATAATAAAATTAAACGCAATTTTAAAGTTAAAACTAGCACAGATTCCTAACTAAAAACAAGTTTTGACCAAATAGCTTTGAAACAAAAATATGCCAGACTTTAATTCAGAACCTACAACAATAATTTTAGGGGCGAGTCGTATATTAAACTCCCTTCACGTATACGGTAGTTACATAACCGAAAATTTTTCATAATTCCGTTTTAAAGATTTTTAGTTTGCCGAATTTAACACAAAAAGAATGAGGTAATAAAGACAAAACCTACCCTTCTAGATAAGGACGATCAGAATACATAAAAACAAAGAATGATTAAGATAGAAACTATTGTTCTTTTTTTAAAATTCATCTTACAACTCTTCCAGCCAGTAAAACTTTAAAAAAAATCTTTAACATTCCCTCTACCGTGATATTGGATCTCACACTACGACGACCGACAAAATAATGTAGGTACAAAACTTTTTGGACAGTGGATGATTCCACGCATTTGTGTGTAAAAAGATAAAACTCGGACAATAAAAAGATTTAAAAGACGATACTATTTTGGGGTAAAAATAAATATTTTTCTTTTGAGACTAAAAAGAAATAAAACAGTTAAAGCTAGCGACTTTATAAGTAATAATAGAATAGAAAAGTTTTCTACAAAGCCTTATTCCCAATGTCGTTTTTAGAAAGAAATGAAACCGTTCGCTTTGTGAACTGCTATTTGAAATCCTGAGTATTCGTTTGAGAGCTCAGACAAATCTGAACGTTGATCTTCCAACCAATTTTTCATATAATATATGTATGAACCTTAAGGCATGATAATATGAAATAAATAGTTAGGAATTTTAAAAAATAAGGTTTCAATCTGAAATTACACTATAGGAGAGAAACATTATTGTGTGGTAACGAAATGAGAATATAGCATTTGTGTTATCATTACAAGACAGGTGGGTGTAGTAAAAGATCTCTAAAAGATAAATGATCTCTACGAAAATAAAAAGAGAAAAACAAGACCCTAAGCCATTTCATATGTGGCATTAAATTTGCCTAGTGTCCCACTGTCATGGTAGAAGACTCATTTTTACTGTGGGATAAAGGTTGGAGCGAGACCCCTGCCTATATTTCCAAAGAAAGGAAGCCTTCTTGTAAAAGGTATTTCTTATAAAAGACCAGCCGACCAGGTATATTTCCGTAAAACTCAAAAATCTATGTAAGAGTACTTGTAGGTATAAGTGAGGTCAAAATTAAATGATCGATTTGTTGTTTAATCGATTCTAAATATTATTTCAAGAGTTGACTAAAAAGAAATAAAAAAGTTAAAGCTAGCGACTTTATAAGTGAGTATATAATATACAGGGTTACAGGAAAAGTCGTGCTAGATCCGTTAAGGGCGTGGAGTACCCATCATTTCTGACTTATTTTACTATGAAACACCCTACCCTAAACTTAACCCTTTTCGAGATAATCGACTTTTATTTGTTTTATGAAAAACTAGCTGACCCGTGCCCACTTCGTTGGGCGGCGAAAAAACGCGTCACTTTTTTAAACATATTTAATTACTGCTCCACTCCTATTAGTCATAGCGTGATACTATATAGCCTATAGCTTCCGCCCGCGGCTTCGCCCGCGTGAAATTAGTTTTTGTCAATCAGAATCAGAAATCATTTACTTGCTTTGAACAAAGGTAATATATTATTATGATGGTATGGTATGGAATCACAAAATCATATATAGCAATAATAAAGAATAAAAAAAATAAAAACATATAAAAATAAAATAAATAGTATTCAAAATAAAATAAAGAAATAACATGTCAAAAACATTGAATTATAAAGTCACTTTTACAAATAAAAAAACAAAAAGAAAATATAAATAAATAAAAATATAAAAGAAAAAAAAATAGCATTCAAAATCAAATACAAAAATAATAATAAGAAATAACATGTCAAAAACATTGAATTATAAAGTCACTTTTACAAATAAAAAAACAAAAAGAAAATATAAATTCAAAAATATTTTTTAATGACCTACATACATACTAATTTAAATGTGAATTATGACTAATTTAAAACATTTTTGTAAACAACATTTGCAGTTTTTTTATCATAATTTGTTAAAATGTAGAGATTGCTTGGATTCGACACTCGCGAGCAGGCCACGTACAGTTGGCCATGTGAAAAACAGTTTTTCTCTAAATGGACACCTGCTACTTTGAGGGTTTGGCCTTGCGCTTTATTAATGGTCATTGCGAAGGCTGGTTTGAGGGGAAACTGGATTCTTTTAAATTGAAACGGTATATCTGTAGGGATCATGGGGATGCGTGGAATCAAAATTTCTTGATTTTTAGCTATACCTGTCATTATATTTGCTCTAATAATATTGCGTCCTAGGTGCGTAATTTGCAATCGAGTCCCGTTGCATAGTCTAGGTGCTTCGAGATTTCTCATTAATAAAACTGGAACCCCAACTTTCAGTCTCAGCTTATGAGACGGCACTCCTGACAGCTCTAAAGAATTTAGAAACTCAGTAGGATAAGACGTCACCTGTTCACTGTCCATGACAATATCTACTGACAAATATTCGACAACATCGCCTTGCACATGTGACATCATTCTTTCATTGATCTGTCCCACGATTTCATTAGTCGGTGCCAATATTGCCCTTTCACACAGCCATTCTCTATTCCTCATGTTATATTCTAAACCGGGATAGACGTTGTTTTTAAGATCTTCCAAGTTGTGGACAGCATTACAGAATTCTTGATTTAATGTAATCATACCGTTAGCGTCTGTAGTCATTCGACCTTCACCGATTTTCAATAGAGCAGCTGCATATTGCCCCGATTGCGTATCATTATGTAGTTGTACTCGCATTTTTTTAGTGAGACAAATTTTTTTTACATGTATCCATAATGTAGACGCTTTCAAACATGCATTTATCTCATCTGCTGGAGTGCCTCTAGTGATGACAGGTAGTGTCTGTCGAAAATCACCCGCAAGCAACACTATCATCCCACCCATTAAACTCGGGTTACTTCTGATATCTTTCAGAGTCCGATTGAGCGCCTCGATTGCTTTTTTATGTGACATTGTGCACTCATCCCACACCAACAACTTGCATTGCTGTAGCATTCGGCCACGATCGCTGTTTTTTGTGATGTTACAAACTGGAATTTCCTCATGATGTAAATTTAATGGGAGTTTAAGTACCGAATGTGCCGTGCGACCTCCATCGAGCAGCGTTGCTGCAATTCCAGAGGAAGCTACAGCAACAGCTATTCCTTTGTCTTTCCGAATTTGAGCTAAAAGTAAATTCAATAGAAAAGTTTTTCCAGTGCCTCCTGGCGCATCTAAGAAAAACAATCCACCCTCACCAATATCTATTCTTTGCACAACAATATCAAAGACTAATTTTTGTTCCATGTTTAATCGAGGAACTGACTCTGATATTTGTTGCTGTAAAGAAGAGACATTGTAGTCCAGTTCTCTTATTAAATCACTACTGACTTCTCCGATTCTTTGTGGCTGGTTCATTCCAAAATCTGATAATGGCTTCCCAGATATAGCCATCACTTGGTCATCAATCTTAGTAAGCGCCTCGTTATATACTAAATCATTATTGACATTAGGATTATTTTGTTGCAGTCTGTGCAAAATATCGTCTGACATATCATTTTTGTACTTTTCCCATAATATCTGAGGATTTGACAGACCACATGTTGCTATGAGAATGGCAAAAAGATCTCTTACCTTAGCTGCTGATCTACATTGTGCAGCCTCTTCTAATGTCGAGTCCCAATGATTGTCATTCTCTAACAATCCTCTTGTTTCACAGGCTTCTCGGAAGGTAACAAATGTTTGACCATTGTAGTTCTTGAGATCATCGAACGAAGTTGGCCCACGCACGTGGTGTAGCAGTAATCTTAAACAAAAGCATTCAATGTTGCTAACGTGGACAGTATAGACCCGTCCTAATGTATCTCCAGATTTAACGCCAGGCCAATCCAGAACAGCAGTTCCTTGAATTCGGCGTGTCCAACATTTTCTACCTCCATCCCACGTGTAATACCGAGGTACCTGAACGTACAAAAGTGTTTTTGCAAATTCATCTGATCTGCAAAGGTCAAAAAAGGCGGTCAAAGTGGTTTTTGGTGGTGTTGTCACTCGCTGGTGAAAATTATTTTCATTGAAATAAATTCGTTCACCATTCTCTAGATGCACACTGAGGTGCGTAACAGTAGGATGCCTTTCGTGCAAAGGAAACCCTAATAGGCGCCATGCAGCTTCGTTGCTGCTGACATAGCGACCAGACTGAAACGTTTGTACTTCGTCTACTGGGTTTGAGGACTCTGAGCTTCTGAAATTAAAAATAGCTTGATCGCTGCCTTTATTAATATATTTGCAGATGTATTTGATTGCACGTACGGAACCGCAAGCTTCTACATTTATATGGGCGTTAAAAGTTTTTAATAGGACAGGCGAATATGGCACTACCCAACTATTGTCAACAGAAACTTGACTACCATTTCGGAGTTTAACAAATGCCGTACGGCCTCCGTCTTCTGGTGCTCTTCTACGATACATCGGGTAGCCGTTCTCATTATGGAGAGTCTCTTTCAGTAGGTTGCGAGGAAATTTTTTTGTGCATTTACGTTGTTTCATGCACGGGCACTGAGGATTTTCAGCCCCGCATGGACCATGGATCATGTTTTTCATAACAATATCATAAAGTGCCTTGTCATTGTTAGAATCTGGTATTTCAGCGCTTATAACTTTATCGATTTGGTCAGGTCGCAATTTATCTTTTAACCAAAGCAAAATGTGGGCATGTGGAAGTCCTCGCTTCTGCCACTCAATGGAATACATAAAGCATTGCACTTCTCCAAAAACCCCGGATTTGAGTGGCTCTTCGGGGTCACCAAGCGTTGGTACTGATACTTTGCCTCCAGAACAGCACATACCTGGGGTCTCTTCCTTCCACTTGAGTGCCTCACATTGTCTGCATTTATTGGCCATTCTACCTATGAGGACTAATCGATGATTAAAGTATTCAATTAACGGATCATAATCAAAAGCAGCATCGGCAAATGCCTCCCACGTATTCATCGTAAACGTACGTCTCCTTTCTGCTTGCCGCTCGGAATTATTTAAACGTCGTCTACGTGTTTCTTCGAAGGTCTCTGCAGCTATGTACGAAGCTTGCCGCTCAGCATCTAAGATTTGGCGAGCTTGGGTCTGCTGAGAGGTCTCAGCAGCTCTTTGAGCCGTGTGACGCTCTGCATCAATGACTTGGCGAGATTGGGTTTGTTGAGAGGTCTCAGCAGCTCTTTGAACCGCGTGACGCTCTGCATCAATGACTTGGCGAGATTGGGTTTGTTGAGAGGTCTCAGCAGCTCTTTGAGCCGCGTGATGCTCTGCATCAATGACTTGGCGAGAATGGGTTTGTTGAGAGGTCTCAGCAGCTCTTTGAGCCGCGTGACGCTCTGCATCAATGACTTGGCGAGATTGGGTTTGTTGAGAGGCCTCAGCAGCTCTTTGAGCAGCGTGACGCTCTGCATCAATGACTTGGCGAGATTGGGTTTGTTGAGAGGCCTCAGCAGCTCTTTGAGCAGCGTGACGCTCTGCATCAATGACTTGGCGAGATTGGGTTTGTTGAGAGGTCTCAGCAGCTCTTTGAGCCGCGTGACGCTCTGCATCAATGACTTGGCGAGATTGGGTTTGTTGAGAGGTCTCAGCAGCTCTTTGAGCCGCGTGACGCTCTGCATCAATGACTTGGCGAGATTGGGTTTGTTGAGAGGTCTCAGCAGCTCTTTGAGCCGCGTGACGCTCTGCATCAATGACTTGGCGAGATTGGGTTTGTTGAGAGGTCTCAGCAGCTCTTTGAGCCGCGTGACGCTCTGCATCAATGACTTGGCGAGATTGGGTTTGTTGAGAGGTCTCAGCAGCTCTTTGAGCCGCGTGACGCTCTGCATCAATGACTTGGCGAGATTGGGTTTGTTGAGAGGTCTCAGCAGCTCTTTGAGCCGCGTGACGCTCTGCATCAATGACTTGGCGAGATTGGGTTTGTTGAGAGGTCTCAGCAGCTCTTTGAGCCGCGTGATACTCTGCATCAATGACTTGGCGAGATTGGGTTTGTTGAGATGTCTCAGCAGCTCTTTGAGCCGCGTGATACTCTGCATCAATGACTTGGCGAGATTGGGTTTGTTGAGAGGTCTCAGCAGCTCTTTGAGCCGCGTGACGCTCTGCATCAATGACTTGGCGAGATTGGGTTTGTTGAGAGGTCTCAGCAGCTCTTTGAGCCGCGTGACGCTCTGCATCAATGACTTGGCGAGATTGGGTTTGTTGAGATGTCTCAGCAGCTCTTTTACCACCGCCTCCAAAGCGCTAATTGACAGCTGTCAAAAGTGACAGAGGTATCAAATATTTTCCCGCCAAAATAATATGACGTCACAAATCATCTGTCAAAAATGCTGTGACGTCACGACTCATCTGTCAAAAATTCAAAAACATCACTGCTCAGCTGTCAAAATATATTTACCCGCCAAAATTCTGTGACGTCACGAATCATCTGTAAAAAATTCTGTGTCGTCACGACTCATCTGTCAAAATTCTATTACGTCACAGGTCACGTGACCAAAATTCTATGACGTCACACGTCACGTGACCAGAATTCTGTGACGTCACGACTCATCTGTCAAAAATTAAAAAACGTCACGGCTCTGCCGTCAATATTTAATTCTGTGACGTCACGACTCAGCGTACCAAAATTCAATGACGTCACGACTCAACTGTCAAAAAGTATTTTCCCGCCAAAATTCTGTGACGTCACGACTCAACTGTCAAAAAATATTTTCCCGCCAAAATTCTGTGACGTCACGACTCATCTGTCAAAATTCTATGACGTCACAGGTCACGTGACCAGAATTCTATGACGTCACAGGTCACGTGACCTATGACGTCACAGGTCACGTGACCTATGACGTCACAGGTCACGTGACACAGCTTTCCCGCCAAAATTCTATGAAATCAAAATATAATATGATTGCTAATAAAAAGTAGCCTATGTTCTTTCTCAGGGTCTAAAGATTGTCTGTACCAAATTTCATCGAAATCCGTTCAGCCGTTTAGGCGTGAAAGAGTAACAGACAGACAGACAGACAGACAGACAGACAGACAGAGCGACAGACAGACAGACAGACAGACAGACAGACAGACAGAGTTACTTTCGCATTTATAATATTAGTATAGATTGCCGATTCTTAGGCTACTAAATAATTTTTTTATTTTTTTGTGTATCTTAATATTATTATTATTGCATTTTTACATGGGTAATAAGATGCTTTAGGACGTCAATAATTAAAATAGTGCATAAGTTAATTGAATGGACCGTAGTAGACAAGTAAAGGTTAAGAAAAACAAGAAAATATTGGAAAGGTTATTTTTCTCTAAGCCATAACTAAAAAAAACATTATGGGAATTGTTCGGCAGATGTTTTTCTAAATATCTACGTTTCATCAGCTATCTGACGAGGTATAACAGTCTAAGGTTTTATTCACTTCCATTGAAAAAAAGTTAGTTTTATAGGCGACAGAGAAGAAGAAAGAAAATTATTACTTAGCCCTAAATAGTAAAATAAAACAATACGTGAGCATGAAATGTTATTTATTGAGGTTTTCTCATAAGTTTTTATTGTTTACAGGTCATGTTCAACATGGCCGCCTCTATTTCTGACACATTGTCGCATCCTTCTACGGAGACCAGTCCTCACTACTCTAGTGGTCAACGTGATCCTTATTTTGTTTGCTGCATCCACAATCCTTTCTCTTAAGTCTTCTACAGACGAAACTGGATTCGGCTCCATAAACTCTGTCAAAAACGGCCACATCCGGTACTCGACGACCAGGGTAGCGAGTTATGTATTCATTGCGAGCTTGCGCAGACACACAATGGCAGTATCCGTAACAAATAAGCATATCAGCATATTCCTCAGGTGTGTAGGACGTCATCTTCAACACTTCCGTATTGCCCGATTTACACATCGACAAGTACAGTAGCGAGTTAACTTGCATCATTGGCGAGTTAAGTCACTTTTTGCGTGTGGACGGCAAAAGCGAGTTAAGTAGTAAGTTGCCGATCAAGTTGTTTTGAATACAGCTCGATCCTATTTTTCGGCGAGTTAAGAACGAAGTAGCCCCCTCTCTCGCGTCTCCCTCACCCCGCCGGCTCGGCGCCCGCGGCGCCCGCCGTGTAGACGGGCGAGTTTAGTACAGTTCACAAGTTCTAATGTCGTATTTATTTTTAATTTTGTCTGTTTTTCTATGTATAATGTGTATCTATTTATAAAAGTATTTAAGTATATTTATGCGTTGTCTAGTACACATAGTACAAGCTCTGGTTAGTTTGGGACTAGATGGCGTTGTGTGAAAGTGTGAGGAATATTTATTTTTTTATTATTCTAAGTATACTTTTTATTAAAATTTCATTTTTAATGTGTTGCATGTTCAGTGTTAATACTATTTCTCGTATAATAGCGCGTAAATGGGTATTCAATTGTTCAATGTCCATTTTATCGATTAAAATAACCGTAAACAATCTCAGGCGACGCACGCACGACGCGACTAGTCTTCGTCTCTGATCGGCAACTTATGAGCTGTACTCGCCTACGTGTGAACTGTACTTACTACTTATTACTTACTACTGAGCTGTCTATTTTTTTAACTCGCTACTGTACTTGTCGATGTGTAAATCGGGCATCACAGGTACAAATCAGAGTCCGGTTAACAAGCACAGTAGTCACAAATCAGAAGAAATAGTCCAGAATCACGGCCAAGTCGAGAAAAAGACCAAAACGATATCACATCTACTATGTACGAAGCACAAAAGCAGACTTACAACCAAAACAATACCCCCTGTTGTATTCCCATATTTTTTCTTTCATTCGCACCTACATAAATCTTTACTTTGTCTGGTTTCAACTTGAAGGACAATAAACGCGGGACATTTAGACCTGCTACCTGGAGCGTCTAAACGACTTTTTTTTCATGAAATGTGATACAAACCCTAGACTGTTATACCTCGTCAGATAGCTGATGAAACGTAGATACTTAGAAAAACATCTGCCGAACAATTCCCATAATGTTTTTTTTAGTTATGGCTTAGAGAAATTACCTTTCCAATATTTTCTTGTTTTTCTTAACCTTAACTTGTCTACTACGGTCCATTCAATTAACTTATGCACTATTTTAATTATTGACGTCCTAAAGCATCTTATTACCCATGTAAAAATGCAATAATAATAATATTAAGATACACAAAAAAATAAAAAATTAATTTAGTAGCCTAAGAATCGGCAATTTTTCATAAAAAAATTAAAAGCCGAATATCTCGAAAAGGGTTAAGTTTAGGGTAGGGTGTTTCATAGCAAAATAAGTCAGAAATGATGAGTACTCCACGCCCTTAACGGATCTAGCACGACTTTTCCTGTAACCCTGTATAAAGTAAGTAATAATAGAATAGAAAAGTTTTCTACAAAGCCTTATTCCAAATGTCGTTTTTAGAAAGAAATGAAACCATTCGCTTTGTGAACTGCTATTTGAAATCCTCAGTATTCGTTTGAGAGCTCAGACAAATCTGAACGTTGATCTTCCAACCAATTTTTCATATATGTATGAACCTTAAGGCATGATATGAAATAAATAGTTAGGAATTTTGGAAAATAGGGTTTCAATCTGAAATTACACTATAGGAGAGAAACATTATTGTTTGTGTGGTAACAAAATGAGAATATAGCATTTGTGTTATCATTACAAGACTGGTGGGTATAGTGAAAGATCTCTAAAAAATAAATGATCTCTACGAAAATAAAAAGAGAAAAACAAGACCCTAAGCCATTTCAGTGGCATTAAATATGCCTAGATTCCCCCTGTCATGATAAAAGACTCATTTCTACTGTGGGATAAAGGTTGGAGCAAGACCCTCTGCCTATCATTCCAAAGAAAGGAAGCCTTCCTGTATAAGGTATTTTCATAAAAGACCAGCAGACCAGGTATATTTCCGTAAAACTCAAAAATCTATGTAAGAGTATTTGTATAAGTGAGGTCAAAATTAAATGATTGGTTTGTTGTATCATCATAACAGCCCATTAATGTCCCACTACAGGGACGGACCTCCTCCCGTGACGGAGGGATACTTGGCCTACTAATACTACGCTGGCCAGACGGATTGGTATAGGGTTTAATTTCAAGTTTTCCTTCTTTTTATTTCATACAGATAACATTCTCGGAAAGTCCCTTAGTCGATTTTTACGACACCCGTGGGATGAGATGGGGTGGTGACATATTGTATTCTTACTCCGTCACCACACGGTTTGTTGTATAATCGATTCTAAATATTTAGTCAAGAGACAATTCAAGTTGACTCTCATACATAGTTCTTCGTTCCTTAAAGTATAAAAAACCTCGCAAAAAATAATGTTTGTTTAAAATAGATCACTAAAGAGAGGAAACAACAGTTTGCACTTTGCAGTGTTTCGTGCCGTGTGTGCCAAGAAAAGAATTGTGAATGCAAAGTTTGAATACGATCTCATTTTGTACCCATTTCGTCAATGACAAAGAAATAAAACAACTTTTTATTTATTTAGTACTTTTCTCTTCATCATCATAACAGCCCATTAATGTCCCACTGCAGGGACGGGCCTCCTCCCGTGACGGGGGGATACTTGGCCTTCTAATACCACGCTGGCCAGACGTATTGGTATAATTTCAAGTTTTCCTTCTTTTTATTTCGTAAAGATAATATTCACTGATATTCGGAGACTTTTCTCTTGGTTTCAAGATTAACTAAGATGTGTTCAGGGAATCAAAAACCACAAACAACTCGTCATAAAAATATAACTTATAGAAATTATTGGCTGTATCTAAAATAAGAAAAACTTTTCGTCGCCGATACCAGTTCTAATATTTTCTGATAACCGAGTCACATTTCGCGATAGCAATTTAGACATTGAATCACAAGGGATGGGAGATTTTTTCTTGAAAATAAAACAGAGAACGCCACTAAAAGCTATTGAAAGTTATTTACGACATTCACAGCCCCTCTTGACTTACATTATTGGAGAAAAGTCAAATGGTAAAATCTATGAAGAAGTTGAACTATTGTTACCTGTTATAATAAGTTTTTAGACATGTTTTAAAGAAGTCTTGCGTAATAAATGTGAAATACAGTTTAATACCACTTCCTTTTTTTATCCTGTGGCCTTCGAAAAATCCTTGAAACTTTGCTAATATTATCGCTATTAAAAAGACGGAAAACTTAATACAAAATCCTGTTATCAATCTTTATGATCAGTGTAGTATTAGTAGGCTCAGTTTTGCTCTGTGATTGAAAAACTCCGCCTCTGAAGCGGAACAATAAAAGATCGTCATGATACTTTTTAATCTCTGTGCCGTAGATAATGCGTGGATCGCGGATGAGGGATGTAAAGGACCCTGCAACACAATGCTTCATGCATGTATATGTTACAGTCAAAACTCATGGCCGGTCAAAACCACTTTTAACTGCGTAAAACAGTCAATAGTGGTTTTGACCGACGCCGACGTGCTTAGTCAAAACCACTATAGACTGATTTTTGCTGTGAAAAGTGGTTTTGACCATCGATGTTAGTCAAAGCTCATTGAAAATTAATCTTTTAATACAAATATGAAGGTAAAAGTCCGAAACAGTTTGTTAGGTCAGGATAGTATGGTGACCAAAGGACGCACGAGCCGAGCGAGCGAAGCGAGCGTGCTCGGGAGCGGCCGGCGAGTGCTAGAAACATTTTTTTTATGTAAAACTAAAATGTAGTATTATTATATTCTAGCACTCGTTTTGACTAAGGACGTCGGTCAAAACCACTATTGACTTATTTTTTCAGTCAAAAGTGGTTTTAACCGGTTATGAGTTTTGACAATAACATCGACGGGTGCAAAGTGAATAAAAACAACTACAAATTCACGATTTTCTTTTTATTGCATTTTCGTACTTATCAAATAAGACTCCACAACCTGGCATATTTGGTTTTGAAGATTTCATTATATTTCAATAACTTTTTAAAAGTATAAAAAGCTATCTACACCTTTTTTGCAAACAGCACGAAGGTAATGCGACCAAGTAATGTTGGTCGTTATTGCGCGGGGCGCCCGGCGGACTTCGAGCATACAAAAAATGTCATCAGGCATTTGACTTATATGTCACCGCTACTATATGTATTACTATAATTTTAAATTTTTAAGTTATTTATCTATATATTTTAGTTACATTACTGTTTGTAAAGTGTTACAGGTTATTTTCGTAAAATAGCGACGCATTAACGACCATCTGCCAGTTAACTCTTTCTACTTCGCAGTCACTGTAGATGTTATGATTTACATCGGTTAACTCTATACAAAATATCAATTAGTAGGATTTTCTGTTTAATAAACTACTTTATAAAAAACATGCTTATAACTGCAATTATATTTGCATGATGATTTTGGGCTTCTAAGCCAATTTACAAAATTTTTTCGGTATGCGATGTTTATTCTTAGTAATTAAAAGCATATTCTGATAATGTTTTATTCATATTCTATTAATTAGTTTTATTTTTGATTTGTGCTTTTTTTGTATTCATATCATTACAGCCCATTAATGTCCCACTGTAGGCACGGGCTTCCTCCCGGGACGGAGGGATACTTGGCCTACTAATACCAGCCAGACCGATAGGGTTTAATTTCAAGTTTTCCTTCTTTTTATTTCGTAAAGATCATATTCACGGATAGTCCCTTAGTCAGTTTTACGACACCCATGGAATGAGATGGGGTGGTGTCATATTGTATTCTCACTCCGTCACCACACGGAAAAGCTTTTTTTGTATTAATGATTTCCTATATTTACGCGATTGTTAAGTACTTTTTGAAACTAACTTTAACGGTTTTATCGCGAAGTTTATTTATACCTACCTTCATAAGTACGTCATGATAACTATTGTACTGACATCAAGTCGTTTGACACCTTAGTCTTGCCCGCGACCATGAGGATCTAAAAACTCCGAATTTCTGAAGTCCACAATCACGTACAACAGCCTTGGCAACGCCCCCTTTGTGAACTGGCGCATAGTCGTGAAGAAGCCAGACACCCGCGGTCAATTTTCCCCGTCTTTTTATTTTATTGTCATCTTTAAATTATGTTAAGTGTTTGCGTAGGATGTGGTTGTAATGTTCTGACTTTTTTTGTATACTCAAATAACAAAATTCCCTTGGAATCTAAAAATACTGTGGCCATGAGTTTCCGGAAAAAGGAGTGACTTTAAACTTTTTGGAGGGGTCTGTTGCTTTTTTGTGCCACTGTATAGACTCTTGCTTGCTCTCAGAATCATAATGATGAACCCTAGTTTCATTAACCGTAACCATATGGTTGATAATGCTATCCGGATTTTCACCACACAGCTCCAAAAACTCCTTACAACACTTAACTCGCACTTGTTTTTGAAGCGCTGTAAGCATTCGCGACTTCCATCGTGGACTGACCTTTGACGAATCCAGATGCTCATGAAGAATAGCATGAATGGTATCCACGGATAGCTTAGTTCTTTCTGCTAATGTTTTTACTCTTACACGGGCATCTTTCAATACAAGTTTCTCAACATTTTTGACATTTTCTTCAGAAGAGGCACTAATCGGCCCACCGGCATGGAGGTCGTCTTCAATGCTCTCTCTACCCCGATTAAATTCACTAAACTACTTCTAAATAGTAAAAAATTAAGGAGTAGAATCTTGTTAAACAGCCACTATTTCTTTGTGGATAACTTTTTGTGGCTTTCCTTGTTTTGTAAGGATTTAATGATAACGCGATGTTAGATTTTTATTAACATTGTCGTATCAGTCATCTGACTTGCGTTTGCGTCACGATATCTTAAATACTAACCGATGACAATTCAATGAAATTTTAAATTTATACCCTTAAAGAGTGTTTTAAACTGATGACACTACTTAGTTAACGATATAGTTAGTAGATCAACCCCATACCGAGAATACATTGAACGCCCCTCGTAGTTCAAAGATATCTCTTTCAGAGAGAAACAACATATTTTATTTATTCATAATAACACAATCTAAATACAATGACTTTTATGTCAGCAATATTTAATACCGCCTAGGTATCATGATTTTTATAAAAAAATAAAACATACTGCTAATACTTAAGAGAATGAGACTGATTGATTGTTGTGTAGATTTTACTATTTACTAGTAAATAAGTTTATGCTGTTAAAATTTTTGGTAAATCATCTTTGATTATTAAAGGAGTTCTATATTTACTTTTTGTAATTACTATTAGATCGTGCTAAACAATAGGGAAATCATTGTGTCACGTATAAAATCGATAAAATCTTAAGCAACTAGATTAAGATATTTTCGATTTTACAAGAGTATTTAATTTTCATTAAATATTACTATTATATTTTAGGTTTAAAATGTTAAATTTGAATGTGTACCAAATAATAATTAAATTGAGAAGAGGGTAAAATACTTTGATTACGTGATTAAAATAAGTCTGATTAAGTAAGCCAAATGTGCAATTGAAATAGAAGAAGATATTTTTCTACGTTTTTGTTAATGTTAAAGATTGTAGTTTATGTTAACGTAATATTTTGATTGTTTGTTATTAATAAAAAAAAAACTTAATTTTTAAAATATTTGATTTGACCTCATTAACCAAAAATAATTGTTATGAAAAGACGAAGCATAAAACGTTATCTGCAAAATTACGTTCTGTAGTAGATATTTTATTAATATTTATGAGCATGGTACTCATAAAATTTTATTTATAAGTGGCCTGAATGCAATTAAGATCAGTAAAGCAAAGAATAATGTATTTATACAGAGTATTTAAAGTGCCCAGCATAAACGACCAACCGGTAGTTGGTTCAGTTAACGTTTTATAAAATTCGATGTAGAAACGACTATCTGCAAAATCTCGCAAATTATTAATAAATTAGATTAATTAACTTTATGTAAAAATAAGTAAGAGTTTAAATAAGTTATGATAAAATTTTCAGAAAAATTGGCCCACTCATTAAGAAAATAACACACTTTTTCGATCTTTTCGCTCTCCTGAAAAGTTGCTAAAATGCAGATGCCTCTTTTTACTTTGCACCCGTCGACATATAGACCAAAAAATATCTTTAAAAAAACCAAAACCCATTTTTTTACTAATCCAAACAAGTTTACTATCAGTAAAATTAAAAATATTGTATAAGGGAACGTATATAAAGCAATATAAAAATATTGTTTGGCTTCCAAATCTTTATTACTTTATAGCAGGCAATAGTGTAATATACGCCATAAAAGATATTTTCAGCGTATCATAACAAATATTGTCTATGTTAGTTATGTATCTAGCTGTAAATATGACAGTACATATCATCATAATCATAACAGCCCATTAATGTCCCACTGCAGGGACAGGCCTCCTCCCGTGACGGAGGGTTACTTGGCCTTCTAATACCACGCTGGCCAGACGGATTGGTATAGGGTTTAATTTCAAGTTTTCCTTCTTTTTATTTCGTAAAGATAGTAGTTACGGTTATTCCCTTAGTCGGTTTTTACGACACCCATGGGATGAGATGAGGTGGTGACATATTGTATTCTTACTCCGTCACCACACGGATAACGGACAGTACATATAGTTAAGTTAAATAAAATCTGTTCATATGATTTGATTAATTTGTAGATAATAATATGTTATTGTATCTTCGTGTAGAAACCGAAAAGTAATACAAGGTGCAAGGACCCCAGCTCTTGTTCAGGGTCTCATGGGTGGAGAAAGGAATTATCTATACCTAGAAAGGTTTTTGAAAGAGTTGGTTTCAAATAAAAATTGTAAATTCTCAAATATTGTGATTAATTCATTAAAAAAACAAACATTAGCTTTACTATTCAACTAAATCCTTAAACGATTCCAAAGTTTACTTTATTTATGTTGTTGCTTGTATTTCGAAACACTTTAAGTGGGTCCATCCTTGAGTTTGAATCAAATTTATTTAGGATACGCACTTCGTCTGAATAAGCTTAATCTTTGACTTTTAAAACTACAACAAAAAGAAGTAAATCATGAAAATAATGTTATTTCTTTTATAACAGCCCGTTAATGTCCCACTGCAGGGACAGACCTCTCCCCATGACGAAGGGATACTTGTCCTACTAATACCACGTTGGCCAGACGGAATGGTATAGGGTTTAATTTCAAGTTTTCCCTCTTTTTATTTCTTATAGATAATATTGACGGATAGTCCCTTTGTCGGTTTTTACGACACCCATGGGATGAGATGGGGTGGTGCTAGTGACATATTGTATTCTTACTCCGTCACCACACGGAGTTTATTTCTTTAATTCTATTTAATTTCAATAATAAATAGTTGACCATTTGCTTCTTATAAAGGAGTAATCAATACAAAAATGATCATAAAATTAATAAAACAGATAAACAGTTAAGTTCTGAGCTTGTTTCTCCGCTCAAGGAATGCTACTCTTTTCTTCGAGTTGCTTGGTGTGGAATTGTTTATGCCTGCGGCTTTTCATAAATGCTATTTATTAACTCTGTAAAGCATATGAGGGGTTGTGAGTGATTTAGAGTAAACCTTTTAAGTGTAATTTGTATCTTTCAGAGAAGTTTTGTGATTTTGAGATTGCTTGATGTAAAATTCCATATTTAATACGTTTAGTCTCATGTAGGTATGCTAAATTTTTTTTCAGGTCATTCTCTGCACTGGGATATTCATGATAAAAATAATATTGAAACAAACTTGTTCATAAACTTAATGATATATAGTTATAAACAGTTACATTTTTAAGACAGAGCTTGTTCCTCCGCTCAAGGAATGCTACGCTTTTCTTCGAGTTACTTGGACATACAGAAATAACGTATGTTTCAGTTTTTAAACAGCTAACAACATTAATTTAAAGACTCCACACAAACACACGCACACACATACACCACTGCTTACCTCCAAAACACAGAGACGTTACATTTCCAAAATTAAAAACAAAGTTTTGTTTCTTAAGATAGTTATAAAAATAATGAGTGTTATCTTACGTTCATTAATATTATGAAATCAAAAATATTTCTCGGAAAATCGAGTTAATAATATAACACCCCGTCGTTTTTGCGTCAGATTTTTGAAACAGATGAGAGAAAATACGGATCAGTTTCTTCAATAAGTTGATGTTCAGCTATAGAATCGAGAGAGCTACTCATGTTCTATTGAGTTTGGTAATGAGGACACAATTTGAAATAAATCGAAATTATTAAATATTTTCTCGTATAAAAAGTTAGTTTAGAAATTATTGTTAATAAAAAATGTTATCGCAATAAGTTACTTCTAACTTTTTTGCTTATGTCTTCACGCCACTTAAAGGATTTTGTTTTAAGACTGTAATCAATTATATAGGCTTCGTATAAAGTCTGTACTTTAACATAATCATAAAAAACTTAATCATGAAAGAAAAATCTCAATCTCGTGAGATCGAGAGAATCTAAAATTAGTTACCAAGTTAGTTGGATAAGATGGGCAGTATATTGGTATCATCATAACAGCCCATTAATGTCCCCCTGCAGGGACGGGCCTCCTCCCGTGACGGAGGGATACTTGGCCTACTAATAGCACGCTGACAGACGGATTGGTATAGGGTTTAATTTCAAGTTTTCCCTCTTTTTATTTCGTAAAGATAATATTCACGGATAGTCCCTTAGTCGGCTTTAACGACACCCATGGGATGAGATGGGGTGGTGACATATTGTATTCTTACTACGTCACTACACGGAGAGAGTAGATTGGTATGAGTGGCGCGAATTTTAAGTAGGCCTGTGTCTAGTATGGATCGCTTATGCCTAAGAGAGAATTGTCCAATCCTATACCAATCTCGCCATAAGTTACTTATCATATTAGATCATTACACCACACAGTGTTTTATAATATAAATATTCCTCACACATTCACACAGCGCCATCTAGTCCCAAACTAAGCAAAGCTTGTGCCATGGGTACTGACAGCGTATAAACACACTTAAATACTTTTTTTTGTAAATACATACATTATTATACCCAGACCAATGCAAACAATCATGTGCACACAAAGATTTGCATTGAGCGGGAATCGAACCCGGGACCACTGCGTAGCAGTCCTTTTTTATAACCACTACGCCACAGAGGTCGTCAAATATTTATATTACTATTATAGTTACTTGTCTATAATGAGATCACGTCACAGAAACTTAGGCGTTGGGGAAAGAATTTCGCAAAAGGTATTTCACCACGCTACAAGCAATCGGCAAAAGACATAAAATAAAAAAAAAATCAAACGTAATCACGCAAGTGCGTGACAACCTGTTGTGCAATAAGCTAGGCTCGCTTCAAATCGTTAGTCTAAATTCTCCAACATAACATAAGCTCCAATACTAAACAAATGTAAAGTAACAACTAGACCTTCTTGTGCTGGACATGTTAAATTAGCTATCAAATTTATCGTACGCTTGTAACAGTAGGAGTTAAACTGAATAGATAACGACTAAACGTGTATTGGAATAGGCTATATTAAATCCTGCAGCGTAATGGTTTATTTACCTTTACACCTACGTTAATGTGAAAGGATTTTTCTGTTACCTAGAGTTGGCAAGCAAGAATAATATAGATTATTCAAAAGAAAATTCCTCTGTTTGAAATCACGCCCTGTATCGAGAAGGCTTTTAAAACGGGCGAAATCATCGCCAACGATTTAGTTAATGGGCTTAGTAAGATCAAGAATTAAGCGAATATTACTTTGTTATGTAAGCCCGTTTAATACAACCATGTACATACATACTTTTTGGAAACTTACAAAAATTTAAGTAAGTACTTAATCTAAAACACATTATAATTTTACCCATATACCGCACCAACCAACCAATGGTGACATAAAACAAACTTCAATTTTAAAGTATAATTTATTTCGTTTAATTTTGCTATTAACTAAAGCTGGCCTGTTTTTGCGGTAGGATAGACATAAAGTTATTCAATTAAAAGTAACA
This sequence comes from Schrankia costaestrigalis, assembly GCA_905475405.1. NCBI lineage: Eukaryota > Metazoa > Arthropoda > Insecta > Lepidoptera > Erebidae > Schrankia > Schrankia costaestrigalis. The sequence continues at coordinate 5,552,820 of FR997843.1, read as the reverse complement.
AAATTGGACAAAATATGCATTTGCAAAAACTCGCTTGCCTGACATGGACAAAAAAGACGCAATTTTGAAATCAACATATCTTAGGATCCTGCTCACCATTTTATAGTTTCATCATATTTCTGTACGTATTGTGTCTTTATCAAAAGGGGATTCCAATGTCATGTATCCCCCTAAATGCGTTCTGAAGTTTCTGAACGTTTGTTGTTAATTTTAATCATCCATAGTATAACAAAAAGGAATATCCTTATTATTACCAACAGAACTTACGCTGCCAGTAATAAAACTTCTAAAGTAGAACTCGGTACATTTTTTGTCATTATACAAGTTAACTCGAACGTATTCAGTCATGGCGTTTTTATTCCTTGTTTCATTTTGTTTGTTCACTGTTCTTTTTGATTCTACGTCGTATTGTATCTCCATTGAAAGAGTTGAAGGTTTGTTCTTTTGTTTTATTAAATCTATTAGTAATGCAGTTCATATGTTTAAATTTATTAGTAATGCAGTTCATATGTTTAAATTGGGTCAAAAGTTGTTCAGTTTGTTTCATGTTTTGCGGTACTTATAAATGTACGAATATTATTATTTAGGTCCTTTTCTTTAGGTGTTAAATCTAATACATACTTACTTTTTATTCGCCAATTATTGGACTATACCCAGTTTTCCCCGAATACTTTCCCCCGATTGGGGGAAACTGGGAAGTTTGTCCCCTCTTTCCCCAAATTCATCTACTTAAAGACGGGATGAGTGGCTTAGATTTTTTTTTTAAATTTATTGACGTAATTCAGAGATTAAAAAAAATATATTTTATGAAAAAATCGAAAAATAGAAGGAATTTACTAATGCAGTCTTCAGTAACTTACAACTTAGTCATTTCTTGACCAATTGAATAAAGTTATTGTTTGAAAGGGTAAATTTTTTTGCGGTAAATTATGTTAAAAAAATTTATGGGACCCCAAAATTAATGAAGTTACTTGATTTTTTTACCGAAAAATATGAAAGATCTGTAGATTATCTAATTAATCAAGTACTTATTAAACTCGAAATCAGCTCTCTGGAGACATTTTTGTAATTAGAAAATAATGATTATTATTTTCAGGTCTGCGATCGCCAGGCCCAAATCTAAGTAGCATTGCCGAATTATGCGACAAATATAAGCATACACGAAACACACACAGCCGAAAAGTAAGTATTTGTTATTTATTTTTCATCATCATCATAAAAGCCCATTAATGTCCCACTGCAGGGACGGGCCTCCTCTCGAGACGGAGGGATACTTGACCTACTAATACCACGCTAGCCAAACGGATTGGTATAGGGTTTAATTTCAAGTTTTCCTTCTTTTTATTACGTAACGGCGCTTGTACACGCTAAGAAAATTTGCCGTGCCTACGCCAGACAAGACAAATCTTCGTGTAGACGTCAAGAATTTTATCTTTGTCATACACGAAAACTTTTCTTGTCTTCCGCAGACAAGACAATTCGGAACGTGTACACGCCAGGATTTTTTTCGTACAGTCGTCAGACGGGCGTAGGGCGCGCAAGTAATAACAAGTGTGATAATCAGTGTGAGTTTCCTTTAGTAAAAATGTTAACTAGAAAGCAAACAAGTATGATACCCTACTACACCGCTCCCCGCCCCTCCGCAACAACGTTCGCCGTGTCTTGTCTTGCGCAGACAAGAAAATTTTCTTATGCATCGCCGGCACTGTGTACACAGGTCGTGCTTAGAAACGACACGAATTCTTGCGTAGGCCCGGCGATTTTTCTTACCGTGTACAAGCGCCGTAAAGATAATATTAACGGATAGTCCCTTAGTCGGTTTTACTCCGTCACCACACGAAGTATTTCATACCAAACTTTATTACAAACAGTTTAAAATAACAACTGAGTCCAATTCTGTTTTAATCATACGTTTATGATCTCATCCGATCTTATCGTATGGTTGTATTGTAACTGGGATAAAAGAAAATTTATTACCAGGAAAAAAAGGGAAGCTTGACAAACTCTACTACACTGTTTAAAAATATAAATAATGTTAAAGGCCAAAAAATATTAAATAAAGAGTGTATTTTTAATTCAATATTATATTTTATTCGCAGTTACTATGTCTTCTATGCAAAGGATTTGATCCATCATGCTTTATTCCGGATAAATCTACAACAACATCAACATCAACTTCAACAACCACATCAACAACGACTACAACAACTACCACAAAAAAGCCTTTAACAGAACCAGTTAATTCTGTTTCAAGTGCTATCACAACAAATTCTGTTCCACCACCACCAACAACTGTTAGTACTGCTCCTACAGCTAAATCTGAAAATCCGGATGAAGAGGCTGAATAATTCTCAAATAATTTGGATACTAATGTACGATTTTCAGTGAACGGAGAGCGACGGAGAGCGTTTCACGTTTCTCAGTGAAAATTGAGTCGTGTGTGCAGTTCTTAAATTTCATTTTTGCATGGAGGAAAAAAAGGCCTGCGTATGCCGCGGCAGCCGGCTGCGCTCGGTTGCCAAGCAACAATCAAATGTAAGAGCTGTGTACAAGCCTCAATTTTTATAGTAAACGTGAAATGCTCTCAGACGCGCTCGGTTCGGAAATCGTACATAAGGCTGGGTTTAGGTTCAAGTGGATCGTCACCTCCGACTGCTCCGCACAGACCGACTAACTATACTGTATTGATTAGAATTTAGTTTTGGATATTTTTGTATTAAATGGTATTTTCCTTTATACAAATTTCTCTTTTTTTTTATTGCGTGTTAACGCAAAATTGGTGCCTTGACGGTCGTGTTGTGAAGTGTCAACTTTGCCTTACGCACACAAAAATCATTTTTCATTCAAATTCCCTCAAGAGTGCTAGCCTGCAGTTGTAAATAGCGCTTGGAAGTTGTGGTAGCTACAATGATAAATCATTAAAAGTTAGGTACTTACAGTACACCACAGATAATTTTATTAATTTAACATTAAATACAAGGAGGAGGCACAGGACCGCGCAGGGTGGAAACTTTTGGAGGAGGCCTATGTCCAGCAGTTGGCGTCTGTAGTCTGATATGATGATGATGATATGCTGAAATACAAAATCAAATATGTATTTCTCCTGGTACATTATCGTATTAATATCGACACCCCAATTCATCCCTAGAAGTAGTAGTTATGTAGTACCTAGAAATAGCAGCGCCCATGGGGATAGCTACGAAAATATTAAGCTCTGTGAAAGAAACGCTTAATAGAAAACCTGATACCAATTCCTTATCGCTGCGTGGTATTAGAAGGCCAAAGTTCTTTCCGTGAATTACCTTATTGATTCTTCTAAACAGCCCATTAATGTCCCACTGCAGGGACGGGCCTCCTACTGTGACGGAGGGATACTTGGCTTACTAATACCACGCTTGGCAAACGGATTGGTATAGGTTTTAATTTCAAGTTTTCTTTTTTTTATTACGTAAAGATAATACTCACGTATTGTCCCTTAGTCGGTTTTTACGACACCCATGGGATGAGATCACCAGATGATATAATGTATTCTTATTCCGTCACCACACGAAGACCTTATCGATTATTAAGACTTATTTCATACCTATTCAAAATCATCAAAGTTTTAGCTAAAAGTTACTCACGTTATAATTTCAAAACAAGTCAATTATTCCACTACAACGCTTTCATGCTCGCACATCACTGATTACGTTTACTGACAACCGAGCATGATGACGGTCATTTTATTGACATCATGCTCGGAAAACCTCTAAGGTAAAATTCCTTTGACAGCTCGTTAAATATGCATTAAAATTTGTCAGCTAGTAGGCGTATTAATGAGGAAATCGGATGTTGTTTATCATATAAGAGTAAATTTGTTTTGTATTAGAATTTTGTTACAATAGATGATTAAAGGATATAAAAAAATCTAGGTACGGTATTAATTATATTATTATAATTGTGGTTTTTAGTCTGTGATGTCATATTTTGGGGACTACGACACTGCCCGGCATGTCTTAAGGCGTCAGGCAAGGCATATCAACAGCCTCCAAAAGTTTTCCATGGTTATTAAATCAATTAATTAATTAGACATATATTTTTATATGGTTCGTATACAATGGTTGCAGCACCTTATTACATTTAAAATGTTGTAAAATTATAGAGACGTCTAAAAATATGCTATATATATATATATATAGTTTGTTACGCCGCTTCTTCTCTACTAGCGTCTTGGAAGCGCTAGTAAAGTTAAAAAAAAAAATTATGTGTAAACTTAGATTAATTAGATTTAAAGTGACGTCAATAAGTTGTTATTTCGTAACATAACATTTAGAAAATTAATAAACTGAACGGAACTGAACATAAAAGGTTGGTCCATACAAGCTTACTAAATAATAGGTTGCAGATATTCTACAAAAATTAGAGAACGGTACCTGCTTGAAATCTCTAAAAGTACTGAATTACTGTGTATAAATTTCCCAAAGTAGGTACTGTAATTTTGGAATCATCATAACAGCCCATTAATGTCCGCACGGACAGGCAAGGACGGGCCTCCTCCCGTGACGGGGGGATACTTGGCCCACTAATACCTCGCTGGCCAAACGAATTGGTATAGGGTTTAATTTAGAGTTTTCCTTCTTTTTTATTTCGTTAAGATAATATTTACGGATAGTTCCTTAGTCGGCTTTTACGACACCCATGGGATGAGATGGGGAGGTGACATATTGTATTCTTATTCCGTCACACACGAATAATTTTGGAGTCGTATGATATATGTACTTAATTAGAAATTAAAAAAACAAAATATGTCTCAGCTTGTTACCACTCGAAAATATTACCTTTAAACAATATTTATAAAACAATAATAATATTTTCTATACATTCTAAACTATTACTACAATCTATCAGGCGATTCCCAAGAGGATTGCGTTAGCACGAAATTAGAATTCCACTACAATAGCTCATCATGACAGCAAGATTAAAAAATAAGCTTCTAGCGGCTTGAAGCATGATTGGATGACAGAGCCATTGTGTTAGATTTACACTGGAAGATTAATACTTTTCTAGTATAGAATTTTTGTTTCTAGTATCAACTATAATGTTTGGAGGAGGCCTATGTCTAGCAGTGGACTTTCTCAGACTTAGTGGCAGTCAATTCGGCTGATCAATATGATGATGATTTTAGTCTAAGTGTGGAAACTAGAGTCCACCATCCATTCCATGATGATGATGATTAACTGCCTTGGTAGCGCAGCGATCCCGGTTGCGGCTACCATGAGGTCGTGGGTTTGATTCGATCCATGAATTATTGTCCTGAGTTTGGATGTTCTTTGTGTCCTTTCCATTGATGTTTGTAAAAATAATCGCGAGCATAATCCCTAGTGCGGTAATTGTCTTTTAGAAATAAAATAAGAAAAATGTATTGTTATACCTACTATTTTATTTATCATACTATCTGTTGCATGCGAGTGCACTGCTGTTCCGCCTGCGTCAACGTGGCAACTCGACACTTTTATTGTGATTTACTTATCTTATCGTAACTAAAATGTAAACAACATGTCATCTGCTTATGCATGCATAATAAAATGTGTTTTTTAGCATTTAATTAATTAGAAACTTCTGATTCATATCCAGCCTTTATTCTAAATCAATCAACAACTTCATCAATAGTATCATCATTCTGCTTCGTGAAATATTAATGGGACACAATTTTGACAAACACTACTTTAGCTCCTTTAACATGTCGATTAGTTATATTTTATTAAATATTGCATAAGCAATTTATTTCAAATATATCCTACATAAGTAATATTTTAAATGATGACCCACATTGCCTGACCGGCTTAATAGTGGCAACGGAGTAAAGCCATTTAACGATCATCCTGTGTGTTCATTTCGGGCTTGTGTTGTACTTTCCTTCAGGTCTGATAGTAATTTTGCCGTCCTAAATAAAAAATCCCAACCAACCCTACCAACTTACCAGCTTACTTCAAGTTCAAAATTTAATGTCAATTCGCTAGTAATCCAAACCAAATCGTGTAATAAATTCGACCGCATTTAAAACTGAATGGTAACATTACAATATTACTTCAAGAAAATTATTGCTTGTGAAATATTGTTCAAATTGAATTCACCATAAATTCATTTCCTATCGTTATTGAACGTATATCTCCAATTTGAAAAGCAAAATGGCTTCCATTTGTTTCACTGAAATACTTTTTTCAAACAGAAAACAATAAACGAAATGTTTTAATTTCATATTTTTAAACTACTGTTAGAGCAAACACTTTTGGCACGTTAATCGTATCGCCCATAGCGAAAGAGTCAATTAAATAAAAAGTATGGCGAAGTGCAATTCCGGCATTCGCTTCAATAAAATGTCAACGTTGTCGAAAAAATATTTTAACGTTACAAAGCAAAATGTTTTGGTAGACATGTTTGTGGAATAAATTAATTGGTTTATTCTGTTTTTGGCGTATTTTATTTTATCGGCCGCTTGTGGTGAACCGTTTTCATAATGTCTGGTGAAAAGGTTAAAAATCACAGGTATTTTAAAATTGTAAGATATACTGTTTTACTCGTAGCTTTTGAGTCTAGAAATAAAAGAGAATAGTAAAATACGAACTGCTACATACTCGTAGGTTGCTGGAAGACATATGACGCAAACTATAACTGTCATTTTGATTTATTCTGGCAGTTTGAATTCACCGCTAAAGTTAATAGGTGTTATATTTTATTCAGTGAGGTTAAAGTTTTAGAGAGACTTAACATCCAGTTAAGTTTAATTTTTGCAGTTTGTATAAATTATTGCGCCCCGGAACTAAATAAGGAATGCAGATGTAAATATCAATAAAATCAATAAATCACAAAATTCTCTACCTCTAGCCTTTATACCGATTATAACTTTTTAAAATTTTGCTTGAAACGAAATTACTTTCCTTAACGTCGATCGTTCACAGAAATTCATAGTTTTCAATATAAAAATCAAATCACTTAACCAATTTCACGAAACTTTTATAAAAAGCTTGTAATAATAACGATTATAATATCTAACCTTAGATAAAATGTTACTGTTTTATTTGATCAACATTATGATTAAATTATTAGTTAAGAAACATTATTACTTAATAAGCAATACAGCCGAATTGACAAACACCCGTATTTTAAAGTCAAAAAGAGTAAAAATACTAAACAAGTCACGTATTTTTGTTGTAAAGTTAAAGACAAGGATTAAGATAAATATTCTGAGCTCTTTGTAGAAGCCAAAAAAGCAATTAAAGTTTTTACGACCGTTTAATTTAAGGGTACGAAATCATTAGCAATTTTAAAACCCTCCTTAAATTGTGAGGGCCTTTGAAGATTTACTAATGATTTGTTTTTATTTACGAGACCTTTCTAGCTAATTTGTATACTTTTTGAAATATAATGAGTTAGTCTTGAAATAAAACAAAAAGGTAAATAAATGTAGGACGTAGGCTGTTTATATTCCTTGTTTAGTTTTTTTTGCCAAAAACAACTTTTACAATAACGTTGAGCCACAGTACAACCAGTAGTCTATGTCGGCCGAATATTTATTATATGTAAACATGCGATAGGGCTGCCCACTTCCAGATTTTTAATTACATTTACCTACTTTCCCACTCATTACTGCGGCACAGTCGCGACTGTTCACTCCGCAAAGCCACCCTATCGTAAACGTGTAGGTATAACTCGCGTTTCGTCCGTTTCTATGAAGTTGAAACACTGTATATATTTGTACTATGGTTGAGCTAGAAACCCTACACGACCTGGGCTCAGACCACCGACCAGTACACATAGTATTAGGCCCGCTCGAACCGTCAGCCCCTCCCACCAAGTCTTTTGTTAACTGGGATAAGGTCACTAGGTCTCTCGCCTCTGCGATTGACGAGCCCGACTCTCCTTTTGCTTTCTCTCCTGACTCGCTGGATAGCGGGGAGAAGATCGACGAAGCAGTAAATTCATTCACACGCTTAGTCACCAAGTCTGTGGAAGATAATACGAAGGTAGTCAACCTGCCTAGGCGGGCACAGCTGCCGGCGGATATCCGAAACACGATAAAGGCTAAGAACGCAGCGCTTAGAAGGGCTGCGCGTTACCCCACTCCCTCTAACCGAGCCGACGCGAACTATCTGCAGAGGCTGGTTAGATCCAAACTCTCAGACCTGAGGAACGCTAAATGGGGCAATCTCATGCAAGACATAACTCCGTCGCACCAAGCGTTTTACAAAGTGGCGAAAGCCCTTCGTAGTGACGTAGTGCAAACAATCCCTCCCTTATCTCGTCCAGATGGCACTATAGCCTTCGAAGACGAGGAAAAAGCCGAATGTTTCGCTGACAGCATCTCTGATCAGTGCTCCCCCTCTAAACAACCATGCGACCCAGCGCATCTCCGGTCAGTAGAGAAAGAACTCCGTAACAGGAACTCTCTTCCTCTCACGGCCCCTCCCATAACGGTTACGACGGACGAACTTGTTTCGCACGTCAAGAAGCTACAGGTTAGAAAGGCCGCGGGTTCCGATGGCATTACTAACAAGACGCTCAAGCACTTTCCCATCCAAGTGCTAACCGTTCTCACAGTCATCTTCAACGCTTGTTACGATCTATGTCACTTTCCCACTGCGTGGAAAGAGGCTATCGTAATAGGCATACCAAAGCCTGGTAAACCCCTCAACGTCCCTAGTAGCCACAGACCAATTAGCCTACTCAAGGCAATGGGCAAGCTATTCGAGCGAACGATGCAATCTCGTTTGAGAGATCATCTGTTCGACAGCGGCATAGCTATCCCCCATCAATTCGGCTTCCGACCCGCCCACTCATGTACTCAACAGGTACACCGTATAGTGGAATACACACTAGACGGATTCTACCCCAAAAGGAGGAAGACAGTGGCAGTCTTTTTTGATGTCGCCAAGGCCTTTGACAAGGTCTGGCACGACGGGCTGGTATACAAGTTATACTTGTTAGGCCTGCCCGATCGGATGGTTCGATTAATTACCTCCTTCCTTAGCGGTAGGACCTTTCGTTTCAGGCACGAAGGTACCCTATCGACATCTCGGTCTATCACGGCCGGCGTACCTCAGGGCTCCCCCCTGTCCCCCCTCTTATACATATCATACACAAATGATATACCAGTACCTTCGCTCAGAAGCGGGGTACAGATGTCGTTATTCGCAGACGACACCGCCTTGTACTGTAATAGTGTTACTATTGCAGCGGCGGTGCGTAAGCTTCAACCATCTATCAACAGATTGGGCGCGTGGTTTCGCAAGTGGCGCATAGATGTGAATGCAGACAAGAGCGCTGCGGTTCGCTTCGATGTGAAACGGCGGAATTCACTATTACGTAGGCCCGACGACCCCCCGCGACTGCTAGGTTCACGTATACCCTGGCGGCGCGAAGTCAAGTATCTTGGAGTCACACTGGACGAAACCCTCTCGTTCAGGCCGCACATACGGCGAGTGACCAGGAACGCACGCTCATATCTCGGCCGGCTACACCACATGGTTGGCAGGCACAGTAGAATGTCACTACGAAACAAGCGAACTATCTTCAAGGTTTGCATACGCCCAGTACTCACATACGCATCACCTGTATTCGCACACGCGAGCCCAATCCTTATGGAGAAGCTCCAGACAGTACAAAACATATTCATACGCCGGGCGGCCGACGCACCGTGGTATGTTCGCAACGCGGACCTGCACCGGGACATCGGAATGCCCACTATACAGACATTCATAAAACAGGCCTCTGATAGATTCTTCAAATCTGCAGAGGAGCACACAAATCACCTCATTAGGGAGGCGGTGGCCTACACCCCCGCTCTCCCTAACCCCACCACTCCTCACGTCATACGAAGGCCTCGAAATGTCCTACTGGACTCACCGGACACACTGTCCTCCGATCTGGAAAGGCTTGTCAAAGCTCAGATCCCGTAGGTCCCCCCTAAGATCTCTGTTAGTTTATACATGACCTGAACGCAGTGCGCGCTCAATCATGACTCTCTAAGTAGGATTCTCTTAGGGAAAATCAAGTGGGCGTCCCTTCAATGGGGCGACGCTTATCTAAGAAACGCTTCCCCGGACCCCAGTCTGGGGGGGACGTTCCGATTCGCTTAGCAGCCCATAGGGCAACAGAGCAGTAGGTCTGGTGGTTTTTAGCCGGTATGAGTCTCGGCATAACCCGCAGGGACATAGGGCCTCCCTCGGTGTACTCATGAGAGTTTTCCACCCCCTCCCAAGTATAGACCGGAGGTAGTCTGGGCGAGTTCTGCCCAGGCGGCGTCATTCGTGGCGTTAAAAAAAAAAAAAAAAAGAGCTCTATGTCACGGGAACTTTTACATATATATAAAATTATAGAACACAAAGGTGCAAGACATTCTTTCGTGGGAACAGATTCAATTTCCACACGTGCCGGAAGCTTTCACAATAATTTAATTATTTGGCGTTTTGGCCATGAATGCCAAAAGTTTTAGTACGAAACACAACAAAAAAATACCGCCTGTACCTTTTTTTTCTTTTGTTTTTTTCTTCGAGGTTTTAATCAATTTTATTTGAGTTTCTCCTTTTGCAATGTTTCTGTGCTAGTTTACATCTACAACAACCACTGAACGAAAAAGATTTTCTTCTTCTACAATTATCATCATGAAATCCAAATCATGCCTATGGTCAAAGCTCCAACAAGTTAGAGGGAAAAAAAGGCCTACTACTAATTAACACTGAACAGATGAGTTTGTATGAGGTTTTCTTGGAAAAGTATTCATTGAATGGTTGTCGAATTTCATTCAGTCGACTAACGCTACAACCAAGCGACAATCAAAATAAAACAAAAAAATAATGGTTGTCGAATTTCAACAAAAAAATAACTATCGACAAAAATTTTATCTATAGTTATTTTTTTGTTGAAATTCGACAACCATTCAATCAAAATGTTAAACTCGAAGTAAAGATCTAACTTACCTCTTCTCCATTGCACAGTGGCTAATACTCAGTCTACGCAATGTACAATTACTGGAGCTTTATTTATTTCAATAAACAATAACAAAAGTAAGCTTCATAGGTAATTAAACCAAGATACTAACTTTAAAGAAGTTTCAAGAGACATTTTGTATTCAACATCCTACTTCCTATCCTAAGGTATTACTAATATTATAAATGCGAAAGTTTGTGAGGATGGATGGATAGATTGTTACTCTTTCACGCAAAAACTACTGAACGGATTTTGATGAAACTTTACAGTAATATAGCTTACACATCAGAATAACGTATAGGCTACAATTTCTAAAGATATTTCGTAAATTGTCTAAAATACGGAGACGAAGCCGCGGGCACAAGCTAGTCTTTAATATTCAATACAAGCAAACAGCATAAATAGCAATTCAATACAATAAGCTCTCTAGACAAGTAAAGTATAGAATCTAGGAAGATTATTGTGTAAGGGTATACTAGTGTAGCGGCAACACGAAGATTCTCTGTTTGAAGATAAGATTGCAATATTGCGTTATACACCAACCGTCGTAATACTACAAGGTAGCAATACTGTCTTTGTTCTTGTTCTAATAATGGTTGAGGTATGCGGCTCTAGTTTCTTACAAGATAATTACAGGGAAATTATATTCCTTTCATCATACTACTATGGAATTCATTTTGAGTGATAGTGGGAGCTGTGTATCGTCGACGCTTCTGTCATCTACACCTTTTCTTCAATACAGGCTTGCATAAATCTTTCTCCTGGTCTTCTGTACACCTTTGCCCTTCCGTCGTGTGTATACAGCATAAATTTTGATTCGTCCGAGAATATGACATTTGACCAATTTTCAATCGTCCAATTCGAGTGTTCGAGTGCATAAATTCGTCTTGCTATACGATGGTGTCTCTCGAGTTTCGGACCATTTGCGGGTCTAAATGGTTTCAAATTACCTTCAGCAAGTCGCCGTCTTACAGTCCAAGCAGAAGGGCTGCTTCCACCAAGTCCTAAAAAATGATGAGTCAGTGCTGTTCCCGTAAGAAACCGATTTCGTAGCATAGAGTTCACTAAATATCGATCTTCCCGTGCCGTCGTACACCTGGGTCTGCCTGTTGTTGGTCTGCGTAGGTTCAAACCAGTTTCTAGAAACCGCTGGCGAACACGCTGAACTGAAGACAACGATACACCGACTATTCTTGCTGTTTCTCGCTGACTGCTCCCATTTTCCAGGATCGTGAGGATTCTCGTACATTCCTCAGGTGTGAGTGACATAATTACCACTTTAATAATGACTATTGGATACCTGGATGACTCCTTATAAATACATTTTATGACAGAACAAAAACAAAAGCAAAAACAGTAGTGAAAATTAGAAGTTCTGATTTAAAAAAAATGGATCTTTTTTTTTTATAACTTTTTTAATGCCATTACTTACCGCCAATCAATAAGTTTTTATATGTTTAATGAAAGATTATTAAATTGTCTATAAAGTTCAATTTATTTCAATACGATAGCTTTATTCGTTTTCAAGATATTAAAGTAAATGCTAGTGACCCGGGACTTTTGCTCTCGAGTGTATACTAATATTATAAAGTGGTAAAGTTTGTATGTTTGTGACGTTGTAGGGGGTAATCTCTGGATCTACTGAACTGATTTTAAAAATTCTTTCGGTGTTGAATAGTCTGTTTATTGGGGAGCGTCATAGGCTATATTAGTATCACGCTATGACTAATAGGAGTGGAGCGGTAATGAAATATGTTTAAAAAAGTGATGCGTGTTTTTCGCGGTCTAACGAAGTGGGCACGGGTCAGCTAGTATGTGAATAAAGAGACTATCTTTTTTGGTAAATGTAAATTTACCAAATTGAAGATGAGATTATGATTCAGTGGCAGCTATGTTTTTTTGCCAAAAGCGGGCAGAGGCGTTTTTGCTTTTTGCCGTACATCTAGCTTAACTTTAACTTTTTTATTTTACTTATTCCCTTTTGACTTCGTTTAGAAGACTTTTAGTTAGTTACGGTTCAGGTAGAGGTCCGTAACCCACAGAAGGTTAGGCCTATGTTAAAAGTCTTTGGTAGAGGACCTTTGTTCTAGCACAATCAGCGTAAAGTAGTAAAGGTTATCTGCGAACAATATTGTAAATCATCATCTCATCCCATGGGTGTCGTAAAACCGACTAAAGGACCACATGAATGTTATCTTTACGAAATAAAAAGAAGGAAAACTTGAAATTAAACCCTATACCAATCCGTCTGGCCATAGAAAAAATGACTATGACTATGACCAGAGTGGTATTAGTAGGCCAAGTATCCCTCCGACACGGGAGGAGGCCTGTCCCTACAGTGGGACATCAATGGGCTGTTATGAATATTGTAAACGTTTGTCAGTTGCTTGTTCACAATAATACTATCAATCTGTATGAAAAATAAAAAAATAAAAATTTAAGTAGTATAGATTTTATTGATATTAGGCACTGTGTACGTATTATTAGGCTATTATAGTATTCTCAGCAAAAGGTAATTATTATCTTGTGGAAATTTTTCGTGAGTCCTGGTCGATTTAATGTGAATTAGATCTGTGGCCGGCGTGTGATTTCCCTCTTGTTCCCTAGAACAATAAAACAATTAATTAGTCACTATACAAATATTATAACTTATATTGTTCTACTACTAGGAATATTTTCTTTTGCAACCATCAACGCTTCTCTTTCTATTGCTATTTCCTGGCAAAAAACCAAATTTGTTTTTAAAAACTCGATCGCACGAGGCACAATACAACTGTCCTTGCGCATTATAAGTGTAATCGTAGGTGGGTTTAGGGCGAGATTTACGGTATTGGCGTTTCGCGTTCCCATTATTGTTCCACTGCAAGGACGGGCCTCCTCCTGTGACGGAGAGATACTTGGCCTATTAATACCACGCTGGCCAGACGGATTGGTATAGGGTTTAATTTCAAGTTTTCCTTCTTTCTATGTAAAGGTAATATTCACAGAAAGTCCCTTAGTGGGTTTCTACGACACCCATGGGATGAGATGGGGTGGTGATATATTTTATTCTTACTCCGTCACGTAGTAATAATGACTACCGACCATCCGCATAGTAATAATGTAATATTCATCAATTTTACTCCAACAACAGTATTGTTGAAAATCCTACGCTTTAAATTTCTTGTTCTACTATAGTTATAAACACAACAAGTTGTGTTGGGTTAAGTGCGGCTAACTGATTGCCCGGGGATATTATGGATATAGTTAACTTTAAGACTGCTTTGAGCTCTTAGAGCCTAACTTTAAAATACTAAAGAATATTATCTAACACTAAATATTATGATAGCATGGTTAACTTTTCAGTGGGTGCCATTTTTTCCTGACTAGTTTTCACCCATATTAAAACACAATCTCCGGTGACGGAGTAAGAATACAATATGTCACCACCCCATCTCATCCCATGGGTGTCGTACAAACCGACTAAGGGACTATCCGTGAATATTATCTTTACGAAATAAAAAGAAGGAGAACATTGAAATTAAACCCTATATCAATTCGTCTGGCCATCGTGGTATTAGTAGGCCAAGTATCCCTCCGTCATGGGAGGAGGCCCGTCCCTGCAGTGGGACATTAATGGGCTGCTATGATGAACACACAATTACATAAAAAATTTATGTGATTGTGTGTAAAAATGTAAGTTTGCTTGTAATCTATTGTAGCCTAAATAACTTGATTGGCCTTACATTTTAGATATTTTTTTCAATTCACGTTAGGTTTTGGATTTTTTGATAAATTACAAGACCTTGCTGAATTTTATTTACTTTTTCGATTCATTTTTCAATAGTACAAATTATTAATGAGTTTTAACAAAGCCGAGTTATAATGTCGAGACATATTCTCTTTGGTGCATTCACAAATCTATATTATGCATATTTTGCCATTGTGCTTTTTTCACGACTTACAGAGTTTTTCAATGTAATGAATATGGTATGTGCAGTTTTATCGACAAACAATATTGTGTTTTTCTTCTACAATGTCTGGTTATTTTATTGAAGTTAGAGCTCGTTTCCACTTGTCCATTCTCGATTTTTTTCGGTCGCAACGGCTGACAAAATCGATTTCCGACAAATGTGAATAGCTTCATTCATAATGCTTTGCCACTATAACCTTTGATTAATATTACAGATCGGACACCCGACAAATGGGAATGAGCTCTAAGTTTTGTAATATTTGTAGCATTTAATTAATTTTAATATAATTTTTATGCAGACAATTCTTGATAATTTATGTACTATTTTTGTGTTCTATTTTGTGTTAACTTAACATTTTAAAATTGCATGCCGTGGCAGCCTATAAGTAAGGCAGCACTATATTACGTATTATTTCACATGATTATTAATGCAATGTGTTAGTGTATGCTTTGTTGGTTGTCCTTAATAATAAACAAATAAATTTAAATTTAGTTTTACCTGAGCAGTTCTATTAGAGCCACCTCCTAGGAAAGCTTCAGGTATTTCAAAGTTCGACACATGGGTCGGATGTGGCCATTCTCCATTATCATCATCATCTTCATCACCGTTTCCACCTTCAACTGGCGCTGGATCTCCAGCCTTCCCGTTGTTGGTCTTGTGTCTTACATGATGAGAAGCTGTGAAAGGGAGAATATTTTTAGTATTGTAGGGGTGTTTATTTTGTTTCATCATCATCATCATAACATTAATGTCCCACTGCAGGGACGGGCCTCCTCCCGGGACGGAGGGCTACTTGGCCTACTAATACTACGCTGACCAGACGGATTGGTATAGGTTTTAATTTCAAGTTTTCCTTCATTTTATTTCGTAAAGATAATTATCACGAAATAAAAATAATTAAAAATTATTTTATATTTATTTTGTTTATTATTTGTTATTTTCTTTTGGGTGTCAGGTCCTTTGTAATAAGGAAGGAATTAGATTAACTTTTACGGTGCCTGGACTTTAATTTATTTGTTAATCTAGGGTCTTCCTACATCAGCGTTTACTTTAGTGTCTGCCATGTTTATTAAATCTGCTAATGTGCTGTAAGGAGTTTTAGCGCTACAAAATAATAATATGATTTCTCTTGTATTAAAATAATAAAAAGCACAAGTGAGTCGATTTTTATCTACTTCTTTTGCGTCAGGATTCACAATTAAGAAAAGTAAAAGTTTGAATTGTCGTAATATTTTTATTTGCTCTAATTTTACATTCAATTAGTGAAAACGTACTTTAATTTGAAACTGTAAATTAAAAGCCTTCAGGTTACGTTATTAGGTATAACAAACGTACAAAATATTTTTCGTTAAACTTAATCTAAAAATCATTTTAAGAGTTCTTTGGAAGTTAAATTAGCTTTTTTTTGAAAAACCAACATCAGTGTTTCCATTTCCACAAAAGTTAAACATTTAAATACTGAACTCAGCCCCTAGTACGATTGGAAACTTCCAATTACGCTCCTTAACTTCTGTTCTTCTGCAAAAAGTTTTTATTTCAAGCCTAATGCCATTTTAAGGATATAAAAGGACCGCTTTAAGTTTTAAATATTTTTTTAAGTCTTTTTTTACATTTAAAGCTATTGAGATGTGTATGAATATGGACGAAGCAAAGTAGATTTGAAAAATATTCATACATGGTCGCAAGTAGCCTCTTCCTATCCCCACGGGAACAAATAATGAATTTATGCATTAATGCCCCTCTGCAGGGACGGCCCTCCTCCCATGACGGAGGGAGACTTGGCCTACTAATACCACGCTGGCCACTGAACAGACGTCCCTGCAGTGGGGCATTAATGGGCTGTTGTGATGATTATGATGATCAAAATACATACTACTTACTCAATAGTAGTATTACAGAAATGCTGAAACTTATATATTGCGTGTTAAGCTTAGGGTTTGATGACATTCTATTCCAGAAAATCATAGGTGGTAAAGTTCCGTGGAAGTCGGGTTTAGCGCACGGGATTATGGGCTTAAAATTCATCAGCATCATCATCATCATAATATCAACCAATTGACGTCTACTGCAGGACCGAACAAGGTGGCAATATTTGGAGGAGACCTTGTTCGGTCCTGTGCCTCCCTCATTCATGAAAAGCACAATGAAAATAAACACTTTTTTGTACAATTTACTTATAATTGTTTTAATCCTCAACGTTCATTGGATCCCAAATGTCTCCTCCACACAGTGGGAAAAATCCAATTGCAGAAAATTTTTTCGTTGAATTTAAAAAAATCAGCACGTTTATTTTGTAATTTTACAGTAGCCTCCCAATTATTGTAATTCAGTGTAAAGTTTGAATTACATTTCGCGACTGGAAAACAAAAATGTCTAAACGACCATTTTCATGAAATTGAGTTATATACATATTTGTAATTAGCGAATTTTTCTTCGTCGATCTGTCTAGGTTAGACAGCGATCCGAGGACTTTTTTGTAGTCCAGTCAAAATAGACAAAATTATGATTAAAGTTTTCATTAATTCCCAACAAGCTGGATTTTTGTGCAGGCCTTGAATACGTCATTACGAATGATATATCAAAAGTCCCCATCGATCCCGCTTGTGCGTTGTTTTTTATTCAAGGTCAAAGGTCACAAATTTGCGTTTTTTGCGTATATCTCTGAAACAACGAGAGCAATCGAAAAATGGTTCAGACAAAGATTGTAGATCGTAAAATTGTCTACAAAAAATATCTGAACACGCACAGCCCAAACCACTGGTGGGATCTGGCTGAATTTTGGCATGCAGTTAGACGTTATAACGTAGGCATCCGCTAAGAAAGGATTTTGATAAATTCGACCCCTAAAGGGATAAGATAGGGGATGAAAGTTTGTATGTAACTTTGTCAATTTATAACCGATTAGGCTGAGACCAAGCATGCATATGCTACTATATATATAGAAATAAGCCTTATTTTTAATAATACTTATAAATACGGGCGAAATCGCGGGAAAAAGCTAGTGTGTGCATATAGTCAAAAATACGACTTTCCTGCGCTCTAAAGTCACGATATCTCGAAAACGATGCTTTGTAGGAGAAAAGTGTTCAGATATTTTTTGGAGACAATTTTACGATCTACAATCTTTGTCTGAACTATTTTTCGATTGCTCTCGTTGTTTCAGAGATAAACGCAAAAAACGCAAATTTGTGTCCTTTGACCTTGAATAAAAAACAACGCACAAGCGGGATCGATGGGGACTTTTGACATATCATTTGTAATGACGTATTTAAGGCCTGCACAAAAATCCAGCTTGTTGGGAATTAATGCAAACTGGATATCTATTTTGACTGGACTATTGGTGCTTTAGAAAACTGAAAAATCGGTATTTTACTGCGATCTACAAGTCTAAAGCGACACAATTCTTACCTTTTTACTAATCATGACTGTTTACACATTTTTGATTTCACTTGTTTACGCATTTGTCAACAGTAAGCAATTTCACTATTATTTATTTTGTTGAATATAAAATAATTAGCATTATGGCTTTCTGTAG
Source organism: Schrankia costaestrigalis (assembly GCA_905475405.1). Classification (NCBI taxonomy): domain Eukaryota; kingdom Metazoa; phylum Arthropoda; class Insecta; order Lepidoptera; family Erebidae; genus Schrankia; species Schrankia costaestrigalis. The sequence goes on along the minus strand of FR997843.1, from coordinate 5,534,367 downwards.
TTACTATAATTTACGGTTTGTTAGCAAACTCGCTGTGCAATAAAAATAATTAACATGGCTTATTAGAAAAACCAGCTGACGGAATATGAAATTATAATGGAGGTTAGACAAAATTTCTAAACTCTAGCTTCTATAAAATATTGATTTTTGGCACTTTAGTAATATATCTTTCCAAGCATTTACACTTTATCATTTTTAACCTTTACATTTTCATTAATGTAAGCAATTTTACGATACTTTTTCATATAAATAAAGAGTTAATATAAATAGAGAGTTCAATATTCGCTTTCATTTTCCTTTCATGTCATGTAATGCTAAAAATGTATAAAATATAAGAACACCACAGGTGACCATGTTTGAAGAGAAGAAACTGCACCTACAAGATAAAGAGGAGACATACGCCAGATTTAAGATACACCAAGGTGTTCACGAGAAAGACAAAACAATTTTTTGTGTTACTTTTGACTTGCAGAAAGTACTCAACACCTCCCCACGGGGAGAGCATGTTACTATATTATAGTAGAAAGCTGACTGTGTTTAACTTAACTTATTATGACTCAGTAACCAGAAAAGGCAATTGTTATTGTAAAATCAGAATTGCTATATTAAAAAATCAATGCCAGACAAAACGCAACTGAAGTACTCTATGGCTGTTGGTGCTAAACTGAATTTATAACGATCACACCCAGAAGCGAAAAACCTAATCAATTGTACAAGTCCTATTTAATAATATCAAAACCGAAATACAACGATTTGCTCAAGTTATGCACAAACAAGACAATACCAGTTATGTATCATAAAGAATACAAGAATTTGCGGTATCACAATAGTGTTATTGAGGCTTTGCCAGAAAGTGATATTGAAGATTCTGATTCAGATTAGTTTACTTAAAGAAGTTTTTGTTAAATTTTTTAATACAGTTTTTAGATGTTTTCTGTAATTTTAAATAAAAATTACTTAATTATGTTTTTCAATTTTAATTATTTGTAGGTACATACACAAGTGCAAAGTGATGAGACTGACTAGATACGTTGCTAAATTGATTAGTTTGGTCTTAAGTTAGGTAACTACTTGTATTAACAATGGACATTTCGACGTTGGTTAATTGTGATCTCATTTATAAGGATAGGCTCAAGCTGATACCACCACTTTTTTAAATTATGTTTTGTAATTATTTACTTCAAATAAGTAATTTTAATTTTTATTATTCATTAATTTAAATTTTTAAATACCCTTTTATAGGAACTTAGAAAGAAGTTTTTGAGTTATATACATTTTTATTTTATTTTAGCATTTTACATTAGCTGTTTCCGATTTCATACTAACATATTAGTAATTTGAGGATTATTTTCATATTAAGAAGATTAACTGTTAGCCGTCTAAAAAGATCCTGAAGTCGAATAAAAAGTTACGTTAATCCTTTTACTTTAATCATTGTAGGCAAAATATTAGCAATTAGCGTTTATTTATATTTGAAATATATTATATTCGAGCACTTCAGCGATTTTCACCTGACTAACATTTGAACAAATTCTGTCTAAAGCGACACTATCTTCTAAAGAAGTAGACGGAAAATAAAATTTAATAACTTGGAAAATAGAAAACAAATAAATGAATCTACACTGTAAATTTTATGAATGTGTGTCAATTATTATTAAAGTTATGAATTTTTTTTTAAAAATAAATCTTAAATCTTCTCTCCTGAAAAGTAGGCAAAGTGGAGATTAGACATTTTCGTTTTCCAGTCGCGATTTGAATCACAAATCGTCCGACACTTAACTAGCGCTGTTTAAATGAATAGTTAACTAAATTATGTTGTATCTCCGAGTGTACATTTAACAGTACTTCTCCATTAGTGAAATTATAGTGATGTTTGCTTTATTAATAAATTAGAGTTTATGTACACACAGCAACTACTCAAGCTAGACACTCATGTACCTTAACACCTTTAAATAAGACACAATTTCAAATGAAAATGTATATTTAAAGTTTACAAGATATTGTATTTAAGGGTGGATGCAATTATTGCGTATTTTAATATTAATTATTATATGTTTTAATAACTAGTTTTATCGGGAATTTGTACACTAGTGCTAAAGTTTTTTACGTAAACTTTAAAAAACGGCAATCTTTTTTGTAATTTCTCAGTAGGTTTCCAATATTATTGTAATTCTGTTTAAAGTCTGAATTACCTTTGACTCACAAAACGAATAGTTAACTAAATGTTGTATCTCCGAGTGTACATTTAACAGTACTTCTCCATTAGTGAAATTATTGTGATGTTTGCTTTATTAATAATTCAAAGCTTCTGCACAGATTATTAAATTTAATGTTTAAGAAATATTGTATTAAAGTATGATAACAATTATTGAGTTTTATAAAAACTAGTTGTACCCAGGTTTTGTCAATAAATACGCTCATTCTCATATTTAGTACATGTATAGTTTTAAAAACACTTTATATACTGTTTTTACCTAATAATAAACATTTAAAAAAATATATACTTAAATAAAGCTATACCTACTTAATATATTTATAAAATGTCATTAAATCCATTAACAGTTTACCTCAAAGACTAACAAACATGCGTACTTACAAACTTTCGCTTTTATAATATAGCAGGATTATGAGTAACAAGTAATATTTTTCTACCACTTCATAAAAACAATTCAGCATTTAAATTCACTTTAGTGTATTTATTATGTAGTAGGATTATGAGTAACAAGTACCTAATCATTTTCTACCATTGCATAAAAACAATTGAGCAACGAAATTCACTTTAGAGTATCTGTATTTATATGTAAATTAGTTTTAGGATGTGCTAGTCATTTATCGATGCCGTTCTATTGTCCAATATTAGCTATTTGAGATTAAAGCTAATGCAATTTAGATCATTAATCTAGTAGAGCGAGCACGATTGCAATAGTATTTTACGTGTATAGAATATAGTGGAGCTAGAGTGTATCAATTAATATTTTATATTCAATTAATAACGTTTCCTTGATACCTGAGTTTTATATTTAGTAATAATAATTTTCTCCGTTTTGTGACGGAGTAAGAATACAATATGTCACCACCCCATCTCATCCCATGGGTATCGTACAAACCGACTAAGGGACTATCAGTCAATATTATCTTTACGAAATAAAAAGAAGAAAAACTTGAAATTAAACCCTATACCAATCCGTCTGGCCAGCGTGGTATTAGTAGTATCGGCGTGGTACCAAGTATCCCTCCGTCACGGAAGGAGGCCCGTCCCTGCATTGGGACATTAAAAGGCTGTTATGATGATGTATAAATTTAAAAAAACATATTCAGCTCCTCCAGTGATGGAGGGAAACCTAAACTACTAACTATCACGGTTACCTCACAGATTGGTTAGAGTTCTATTCGGTATGATTTGGTTTTATTGAGAAAATAATAAAATATAAAAATAAATATTCCTCACACTTTCACACAACGCCATCTAGTCCCAAACTAAGCAAAGCTTGTACTATGGGTACTAGACAACGGATATACATACTTAAATATTTTTTGTAAATACATACATATTATACATAAAAAAATATTAGGTATCCATAAAATAAGACCGAGTTGTTGATATCCTTTCGGAACATGTCATCCGAAATATCACTAACTGCAATATATCCATCACTACATGACGGAAAACAAATATAACTAGACATAATATTACCCAAAAAAATATTGTCATAAAGCAAACATAAACTATACAAAACACTACAACTACTACAGCTTAAAACTTTTAACTATTTAGTGTACGTACATTACAAAAATAAAAACATTAATTTAGTCAAACGACTCACGTAACGTTTGCTGTTTTAATGAACATTTTAATGTGTTTAGTTTGCCATTTTATTTGTTCACTTTATTGTGTCCTATTACGTTTTAAATGTTGGTTGTAAAATATAACCTGGAAAGCGCGAATACAGTCTAGAACATCCATACTAACAGGTTGCCTGATCCGCCTGTAGACACAATAGTAAAACAATGGGTATGTAGCATATATGATACATGGGACAGGATATAGGCTAATATTATATGTAAATGGGAAAGTGTGTGTCTGTTTGTCTTTCTTTCACGGCAAAACGAAGCGACGAATCAACGTGACTTTTTAAGTGGAGTTAGTTGAACGGATGTAGAGGAACATAGGCTTCTTTTTGTTTTTTTTTCTTCTGTGTACAGGAAATTAAAACAGTGCTACGCCGGAATTAACGCGAGCGAAGCCGCTACCTTACGTCTGTCTTCTTCCTTTATACTATAACTAGTGTGACTTTACGACACAAATTATTTGATTTTCTGTCAATAATAAGTTAATTAATTATATGTTTTTGTTTTGCGTGTAAAAGAGGACGTGAACCACATAGTTTTACTGATTGGAAGAGCCATATTTAACTGTCTACTGGAAGACTTAAGATTAAATTGCTACGCCATTCGTCAAATGGTAGTATGAATGGTAGTACCACGGGCAATAAAGAAAATTTTTTAGGGAAGTCGGTTAAAATTTGAATAGCATGTGATGATAAGGTCCCAGGGAAATCGAAAAGACGTTTTTAAAGCCAACACTGTGTACGGCGCTTGTAAAAGCGTCGAAATATCGGAAACTCAAAAACCTTAAACATGGTAAATATCCCGAAAGTTCATTTATTAATAGTGAATGTGACTATGACAGTTTAAATAATTATACTGTGTACGTCTTTGTGAAATTATAACCAAGTTTTAAGCTTTTGCTATCATTAAGCTACTACTATTGATTCAGGTTATGGTTTACTGATTTGAATGTTTTAATTCATTTCGTTAGTTTCTATTATCTTTAGTTAATTGACCCATTCTAATGGCAATCGCTTGTGAACCCCACAAATGACATTCCAGCCCGCAATATCATTGACACGATAATCATAATAAACTAAATTATGATATCAAAAGAGATTTAATGAAATCTCAAAGGTAATAACATTAAAGGTCTTTTTCAATACATTGATAACACTCAGAACAATACCACTGATATCCTGAGGGAATCAAGAACTTTGCCCAGTTGCGCTCGGCAAATAAATTGCTTACTAAAATTCAATTTCAAAGCTAAGTTGCACTTTATCGCCTTTTAAATCGCTGGTATAATAATAACATAAAAGCCAATTTAGAATTCTTGAGTAATAATATTATTACTAGGGTCGGGATGGAACGTGGCCGACTAGTGAATTTCAATATTTGTCTTACATTCGTTCAATCATGTAGTCCTCAGCTAAGCAAGGCTTGTACTATGACTACTAGACAACGGATTTTCTTTACTGCTGAGTTAAGAATGATACTATTCTAATCAAGGAAAATCAAACAGCATGTTCGTGGAGGTAATTGCTATTTTATGCTGCTATTTCAATTAATATCTTATAACAACAAAAGCTTAGTATAAAAGCTGTATTAGCTAGTCGTGAATAGACTAAGATATTTATTTCTCTATAGGGTAAGGTAGGTATATCTTTGAAATTCTCAAGAAACTTACTTATCATCAGGCAGGCTGATGATAAGTACTGAAAAGCAACCTTAGTTAAAATCGCCCTTAAATAACCCTTAAAAACCCCGCCACATCTCTTTTGGAAAACCATAACCTTTGTAATTTAGAAAAAAAAACCCAGCAGGTATAATTCCATAACCTGACCGTAGTTGTCATGAAATTAATTTAAAACTGCACAAGTCTAGTACGACATTATACTACACACATTAAAAAAGTCTAAGCAACATGCATGATATTACAAATTTACCATTTATATTAATTTATTTTACCATTTATTTTAATTATAACGTTGTATTTTATTTTTAAAATAATATTTTTAGGGTTCTATGATGTAAAAATAACAGCTGTTTTCTTTATAAGTTCTTTTAATAACAGAAATTAACAATATTAGAATATACAGGTACATAAGAAACTAAACTTTTTTTTTTACAAATTGAAATTTCTTAAGAAAATGAATTTATTGTGAAAGAATAGGACAATTTAATACAAAGTATGGCCTCCTCTGCTATTCAGAACTTGTCGGCAACGATTATTCATTGAATTAATGAGACTGTTTATGTCATCTTGCGGTATTCGCTCCCAATGGAATTGTAGCAAATCCTTCAGCTGTTGGGTTGTTGTCACTCCGTCCAAGTCCTTCAAAACACGTCTCTGGAGCATGTCCCATGCGTGCTCGATGGGGTTGAGGTCTGGCGATTGTGCAGGCCAGGGCAATACCTGGATGTTCTCCGTTGCCAAGTATTCACTGGTTCGCCGAGCTGTATGTGAACGCGCATTGTCATGCATTAACGTAAAATCGGAGCCAAAGGTTTGTGCAAATCGATGGACATAAGGTCTGAGAATATCCTCAACGTAATTTTCAGCGTTCATGTTTCCATTTACAAAAACGAGCTCAGTTCGCCTGTTCTTCATAATAGCCGCCCATACCATAACTGTTGAGCCGCTGTATGGATGAACTTCCTGAACGCACCTGAGTCTTTCAGTATTTCCGGGTCGACGGTACACTCGCACCCTTCTTGTATCAGGCCTAAACCCGAATCGCGACTCATCGGAAAACATAATTTTATCCCATTGTTCCTGGGTCCATGTTATGCGTTCTCTACACCATTCATTTCGACGAGCGCGATTCCCGTGACGTATCGGTGGGCACCTGATAGGGCGTCGAGCTCGTAGGCCGTACTCATGCAGTCGATTTCGCACAGTTTGGGGACTTACATCAACACCACTTGAATTTTGTAGCCTCAAACTTATCTCTCGAGTGGTTAACATCGGCTGGCGTCTTGCAGTCAGTTGTATGTACCGGTCTTGCCGAGTGGTTGTACTCCTTTTACGGCCTGGATGCTGTTCAGCGGGTTCCCCTGTATTATTGTAGCGCTGCCAAAGACGACAAATAACACTTCTATGAATACCAAAATGTCGAGATACCTGAGATTGATTACTTCCCGCTTGCAACATCCCTACAGCTCTTTGCATTTCATCTGCCGTCAAATGACGTCGCTCCATGACGTAAAGAATATCTAACAATTCAATTTTGTCGCCAACTGTATTTAAATGGTTGGTAAAATTATAAAATCAAGACTAAAACGTAGCAATTAACATGCACTCAAATTCAAACAAATTCGCAGTCATTTGAATTTTATTAAAAAAAACAAAACATAATCGAAATTTTTTTTTACAACCAGCCAGTATGTCATCAATACCAAAAATGTTAACTTACCTATACACTTTGAGTGAGTAAATACTTAGAAATTAATTAATATAAATGGTAAATTTGTAATATCATGCATGTTGCTTAGACTTTTTTGATGTGTGTATTTACATACAGACCATAATTATTACAGAATTGTCGACTAATTCGACAGCACAATAATATTTTTATTTGGCCTTTGCCCAGCAGTGGGATGATAAGGGCTGATACTATACGATACGATACGATTTATTTATTTCCTCACACATTGTTACAAATTCAAAATTACAATGTAACATAGATGTAGCTTAAACTAACAATTGTGAGAGGACTGGTGTCTGAGTTGGTGAGTAGGTGTGACCCTGAATCACAGATCACCAAAAAAATTATTATCGGAAAGTTGGTTTGTCGGCCAAAGTCAAGACATCTCTAATTATTAGGTAGAAAATTACAATGGTTTAATGTTCCGAGTATTATAGGATCAGTTCTCAAGTGAAACGTAAATTAACAATTCGGTCTTCAGACAATTGCTTTCAGTCTGTTATATTTTCTAAGGGTAAATGGTTATTGATATTTAATGTCGAAGACGGTATTAGATGGTTTTCGGTTTATTTATTTTTATAAACAGATTTATTCCGTGTGGTGACGGAGTAAGAATACAATAATATGTCACCACCCCATCTCATCCCATGGGTGTCGTACAAACCAACTAAGGAACTATCCGTGAATTTTATTTTTACGAAATAAAAAGAATGAAAACTTGAAATTAACCCCTATACTAATCCGTCTGGCCAGCGTGGTATTAGTAGGCCAAGTATTCCTCCGTCACGGGAGGAGGCCCGTTCCTGCAATGGGGCATTAAAGGGCTGTTATGATGACACAAATAACGGTCCTGGCTGTTCTTTGGCTCTAGGAGTATGATATCCCACTCCCAGTAGCTTCATGATTTGTCTGGTGAGAGCTTTACAATTATACATCAACCCCCTTACTCATAAACACCTTTTAAATTTAATCACTGTTTAGCGAGATTTTTACTAGGAAAATCAACCTTATACAACAAAACCGTAAAAATTTAATCTATTACTAATCAATTGACTAAAATTTAAGAAGCGTTTATGTGTGCAAGTGTTCCACCGATTTATCTTTGAAAGAATGTTATAGCGAGTTTAATAGTTATTGTATCATAATATTTTTATGCGTCGTGCGTCGTGTAGTTTCGTGTAGGGTCAGTATTGTGCAATATAATTTCAGTTTATGTACTTGACCCAGATTTCATTCTCGCGATGTCCGCTATGTTAAACTAAAGAAAATAACTAAAGTTTTTGAGACTATACAAACGTTAAAAAAATACTAGAAATTATGATCCTTTTTTTAAATTCAGTTAAAAAAATATGAATAGAATAACAATTGACTACAAAATCAAATAACATTTGCACACAAAAGTAAGTAAAAAAGTGAACAATTTAATTATCAAGTTTCATAAAGAATATTTATGTTGAAATATTTTTACGAATATAAAATTCACTTTATTATGATCAATCAAAGTAATTCTTTAGGAAAGTTTTATTTTTTATGTAAATGACATTGACAGATAGTACAAATAAGATGTAGGTGTTTTCAGAAGTTAATCTACTTACTTAAAAAGTTCGCTTATAGAAAATGTTTGCAGATTATCGTATCTCGGACAGGTTCGGATCAATGCGAGTGCGAATTCTATGACACTTTCTGTGAGAAATTGGTATACCAGCCCATTAATGTCCCACTGCAGGGACGGGCCTCCTCTTGTGACGGAGGGTTACTTGGCCTACTAATACCATGCTGGCCAGACGGATTGGTATAGGGTTTAATTTCAAGTTTTCCTTCTTTATATTTCGTAAATATAAAATTCACGGATAGTCCCTTAGTCGGTTTTTACGACACCCACCACCCGGATGAGATGGGGTGGTGACATATTGTATTCTTACTCCGTCACCACGCCGAAATTGGTAATACAGTTTAAATATTAAGTATTGTTTTTTTCAGAACTGAGAATTAGACTACACTTACATCTACTCGTAAGTTGGGCCAATACATTTTTTCACTACCAATTTTATCAAAATTGGTTAAGTAATTTTTCTCAAAAATACACACCTCAACAAAGTCTAGGGATATTTGGTATTTACTCAATTAACTTCAAAATTATTGAAGATAGCATACAACATGTTTATATTTTTATAAAGACAATTTATCAGGCTACAATCCAGAATTAAATAAAAGGATTATTTTTGCATAAATTATTTTTTATTCAAATAAATAAAAAACTTGGAAAATTAGTGAAACTAACAATGAATTTGTTTCTTAAGCAAAAGTGAAAATAAGCAAAAATTAACCTGTTTTTAACTTTGATGTGAGTAATCAGTAGTCAGCACATTAAAAAAAACCGTAAATAACGGTCCTGCAATGGTTTTTCATGCTTTTATTATGTTATCCAGGTCTTGGTGCGGTATATTGTTCCAGGTCCGACTAGGATGCAAAAAAAGTTGCCCTTCCATCGCAATTTTATGCAGGAAAAATTACCAAAACCCTTCTATTGAACATGTCCTACGCGTATTTTATGGTTTTGAGGATAGGGGATTGAGTGGTTCAGCATAAAATCGATACATCGTGCTCCTGCAACCAGCTCGTCATCACTCGCGCTTTATGCGAACGGGTGTTATTGTCCATGAACTTGAACATTTGGCCCAATTGTAGTCTACGGGGGTAGATTATTAGTACTAGCACCTCGTTAAATTATTTTTCAGCCGACATGGTGTTTCTGATCAAAACGCGCTTTGTTCTTCGACCGATACAAATTCTCGTATAAACCATAATTTGTTCTATCGTGGTATGAATAGATTTCCTGAGGATGTTGTAGACGGCTATCAAAACCAGGAACTCGCCAAGCACGTTCTCTACGTGAATCCGAGTGGAAACCGAACCGGGACTCATGTGTAAACACTACTACAGATCACAGATTATCTTTGCAGAGCAAATGTTCACGAGCCCAGTCTAGTCGTCGTGCGCGATTCGCTCGGCATATTGCTGGAGTATAAAACGGTATGCGAGCATAAAGGTGGGCTTCGTGCCGACTGCTTCTGACAGTTTGGTCAACCGCAAGAGGCTCCACCAAGAGCTGGATCCTCTACACCAGCTGCATGGTAGTAACATTTGGCTGTCTTTTCGCGGGAACTTGCAAAAATCGATCATGTCGTTAAGTGGTGATAGACTTTTTGCTGTGGTATCTTTCAGCCACTTCACCAGTAGCACGATAACGTGACCATAACCCTGATTTCATATTTTGTATTGTTCTAATCTCTTCAGCAATACTCCGCTTAGTACCCGCAGCTGGGAGCATGCCTACTGCCCATAACATTTTCTCTCTGATGAAATGGCGTCGCTGCTTGATGCACACAACATCATTTGTTCGAAATAAACGTTTAAATTGTTATAAAACTTAAATTTTACACAAAAAAGCAGTCAAAACTTACTATTGGTAAATGAAATTTTCGAACTTGACTACGTTTAAGCCGCGTAAATCTTTATTTTTAATTTTATTTTTCAAATTCAAATTTAGAATGGTTGAAAAAGGTTAACAAAGTAAGTTTTCATCAAAAGAATTAAAAAAAAAAACAAAATTACAAACCAATTTTTTTGAGTTTCACAACTTTGTAAAAAATATCCCTAGACTTTGTTGAGGTGTGTATATCTAATTTTTGTAAATTATTTATGTAAAGAACAATGCGTAATCACTATCAATGCTTAGGATTAGGAGTAGTTTTTAATCAGCATGTCAATTCTCGTACCTGAAAATAGTTAAAAATTCAGTTAAGTTAACTTTAGTTGTCAAATTGTCACAATAGGTAGGCCAATTTGACAACTAAAGTTAACTTTAATTTTTTGTTTAATTTTTAACAATTTTAAGGTACGAGAATTGACATGCTGAAATGTATTTGTAAGCTATCAAAGCTCTTAACGTTATTCCCGCTCGCAGGTCTAACCTGATGAAGTTAATATTTAGTGAATTGACTTCTGAACAACACTGTCTAATGTTAATAGTGTAGCCTGATTTAGTATTCTTTGGAAATATTTTAAAACTCACGTCTTTACCAAATTATTTATTGAACTTTTTGCAATTTCAATTTAACTTTTTACTTTCTATAATTTTATAATAATATTACTCACAAATTCACACAACTCCATCTGATCCCAAACGATACAGAAAAGCGTGCTATATGAATTTATTTTTATTAAATTTTTTTTTGGTAATGCGTAAATTCCCACATCTTTGTTTGCATGAAAATAAAGATTTTGATTCGATCTTTAATTGAACCTGAAACCTTTGCGTAGCAGAACCTATAACTAAGCAATGCCATCTTTTATCATGTTTTTCTGTTACCAACTAAAAATTTTCAAACGTCACCCAATTTAACGAACACTCGATCGAACGCCTACAGTCACGTACAGTTAATAAATACAAGCTGATTAATAGGCTTACCCATTTTAAATCTGGAACATCCTACTAATAAAAATCAGGTGGTTGTATACGAAGCCGTCAATTAAAATTATATGCTTGATGTATTCGTGTTGCCATCAATCTGTGGGTTTTCAATTAAGAGTTTACTTGACGTCAGCTATAAGCGAAGTTCGAAATCTGCTTATTTGTTAGTTCCGAGAATATGACGTATTCGAAATATTTTGCTTAATTTTAGATGGAGGCAGATATGTAAGAATTCGATCAACCGTTTTATCTGTGCGAATTTCAAATCTACGATGCAGATTTGTTGAAAATCAATAAATAGTTTCATTTAAGATTAAAATCGTTGTATTTTGTAGTAGGTAGCGTTTGTCTAAAAAAATCTTTAAATACATATTTCAATTTAGATGGAAAACTCCTGCCTTTAGTGGGAAGCTCGATTTTCGTAAAATATATACTATGCCTTTATGCGTAAGGTTGCGTGTCTCACTATTAGCACCTGCTGCCTTTATTAGTTCAATCAGCAGATACAATAAGTTAGAATGAAGTGTTTGCGTTACAATTTCGCAAATAAAAAGTTATTTTATATTGATACCGTAAGTATTTTTAACCTAAATTACCAAATATTTCCTTAATTAATTTCTAATATTACTTAGTTTTTCTTATAGTAAACTTCAAAGTTTACATATCACTCAATAAAAAAAATGTACAATACATTTAACAAACATGGTCCTGGTTTTTAAGTTACATTTTAACTTCTTTTATTGTAAAAGACGTTTATCAATTTAAAACATATTAACACAACAAATAACTTTTTATTTTCCTTTCATTGTCATTGTTAATATCATAGAAACATCGACGAAATAATAAAATAACTGGAACATTCAGACAATACACAAACAATATGAAAGCTTGTTAGGGCACACTTCAATAGAAGATTTTGGCATGTGAAACCGCTTGTTTAATAGAATAGAAATAAACCGCTTATGTTACCTACTGTACTTAGTAGAATTACATAGCAGCAAAGGTACAGAAATCAAATTTAAAATCATCATCATAAAAGCCCTTTAATGTCCCACTGCAGGGACGGGCCTTCTCCCGTGACGGAGGGATACTTGGCCTACTAATACCACGCTAGCCAGACAGATTGGTATAGGGTTTAATTTCAAGTTTTTCTTCTTTTTATTACGTAAAGATAATATTTACGAATAGTCACTTAGTCGGTCTTTACGACACCCGTGGGATGAGCCCGTGAGGTGACATATTGTATTCTTATTCTGTCACCACACGGAGAAGTTCAATTCATGTATGCACTTGAATTTTTAAACGATTTTAAAGGAAGATATTCTCCATTTGCTTATATTTTTGTTTGATGTTGGTTCCCTTAGAATTTAGGCATTCTTTGTCTAATTCAAATGATATTCTATTGTTTCCATGGGTTTACTCTCAGGTTTATTTGTTGAACATGAATTTTAAGATATTTTTTTCTTCTTTAATTCGTAAATAAAATAACTGCCTAATTTTTCATCAATTAATACGACATTCATGGGTTGAGATGTGGTGGTGACACGCTGTTGTCTTATTTGAAAACATTAGTTTGTATATTTTATGTTAGGTACATTCCAAATTAGTCACAGGGTAAGTCAAGTACAAGTAGTCAAGTCACTAGCACTGTTTCACATCGTTTCAACAAGAGGTGTCTATATTATGTGCGTTGTTCTATCACTTTTTACATTAATTGATTTCTGTACCTATTTCTGTTTAGTGGTAGAATTTTCTGGAAATATTTGAGTAGTACATTAATATGGACAATGGGACTTAAGGTCTTGTTCTTAAGTAGATATTTATTTATGTATTATTTCTGTCTTTCAATTGCTGATACAATAGTCGATAACAACATTCTTACTTAATAATAAGAATATTATGAAACACAAAAACAAAGTTTGAAACAGTTGTCTTAACAAAGAAGAAAGTATCATTTCTGTTTACAGCTTGAAAATAGGTTGAGTAAGACGAATCGGAGGTATGTACCAATATAGACTATTATTTTGCTGAAGGGTCCTGCTACCAGTAGATTAGACAATAACAACGTTTATTGTTTTGTAGGTATTACCTGCTTTCCTTCAAATGTGATTCATGTAATAGAGGAGGATCAGCGTTACTACTAAAGTATTAAGTCTTTATATCTGAGGTAACGCTAATTTGTCTAGGAACTTGTAAAGAAGTTAATCAGCAAGAAAAAGAGATTTTATTTTATTTTATTTTCTTTGGGAAGCTTACAGCTATGATACAAATAGTACTTAAAATTAGTTGAATATATGCCAATAACAAGCATCCACATATTAACAGAAAACTTTTAGTTTCAATTTAAATAGTATTTTTTTTTGTTTTTGTCGTTTTCGTAAAAGGAAAGTTGATACATTAGGTAATTTCGGTTTCTTGGATGCTCTCGCTTCAATTTTCACACAGTAATTCCGTACACATTAGATATGATTAAAAATTCACCCGAAAACTAAAGCGCTAATACACATGTATGTACAGACTGATATGGAATTTCGTTTACCTTGATATTACTGTAATTCCATAGCTTTTGAGATAAGAATCAAGTTGCTTAGCGGATCTCAATAATCTAAGACTAGGAAAACATTCTAAGATTAGGAGTCATTCTGGTAGGCCTTTTTAAAAAAAAAAAAAAAAAAAAAAAAACACAGTTATGCCTGGACGGGCCTACATAATCGACTGGTTTTGTGTTCATGGTACCTAACTTTTTGCACATAAGTAATATCAATATTTTTTCTCTTAGTCGCTTTCTACGTCACTCGATAAGACGAAAAGACACTTATTTTATAATGACTAAATTTTTAACTAATAGGAAAACGAAATATAACCAAACTCTATCGAACCAGTCATTCAAAGCAAACAAAATATCTATAAGATCTATTGATGTTAGCCCAAAATGGATGATTTGTTTCAAAGACACGTACTTTGTGTACCTATTGGGATTATATTGAATATATTTATATCTGTCTTCGGTAAACGGTTCTTATTAGGGTGAGGTATCACAGCAGTAGGTTAGATTGATCGCTTTTCGAAAGGTTGGGTAATTCAAATCGTGTAGGCGTTGAGTTACAATATTGTCTGATAAAAATAAACATATTCTCAATGTTTTTCTTTAGTCTACAGAGGTTCTCAATTCGGTTGTATTTTTGTAATGGTTGTGACCTCAAAACTATGCGATTCTCTTGGTTGATTAAAAAAACGTTTTATTGTTTGAAACGGTACATTACCAAGTTGGTGCTCCAAAAATTACATCCGTATTAGTTAAGTAATTAAATTTTTATCTAAAATAATGTAACGGATTGGTGACGGATTATGAATAATAGTGTTTACCACTACGACTCATCACAATGTTATATACCTGTTATAATATTTATGGAAACAAAAAACTTATGTATAATCAATCATAACAGACCTTTAATGTCCCACTGCAGGGACAGGCCTCTTCCCGTGACGGAGGGTTACTTGGCCTACTAATACCACGCTGGCCAGACGGATTGGTATAGGGTTTAATTTCAAGTTTTCCTTATATATATAGTAGTTACGGTTATTCCCGTAGTCGGTTTTTACGACACCCATGGGATTAGATGGGATGGTGACATATTGTATTCTTACTCCGTTCTTACACCACACGGATAATACTAATGTATAATACTAAATATTAAACACAAGGAACCATTACTTTATGACCAAAACAGTAAATGTAAAAGAAAATTATCACTAACCTGACTCCACTACCAATACGAAATAAAGTGCACATAAAGTTAAAATAATAGGCTTCATTTTTGCTTAGAACTCTTTTCAAGAATAAATTAGAAATAAGAAAATGCTCCTTTAAATACCTAGGTGAAAAAAAGAAAATTGCTCTTTAACAACACCTGTCCTATTATTTACAATTATTTAAAATGCACTGATAAAAAATCACTAAGTACATTTGTACGTTGTCTTTAAATATTTTTTTTTATCTTAATAGGTAAGTAAATATTTTAAAACTTGGATTTTCAAACTTTTATTTTGTAATGAACTGTAAAAGAAAACTATATCATTTTGTATGTTTTCAGTCAAATAAGAATATGTTTAGGTTTTACCTAATCATATTCTTATTTGACTACATGTATACTAAGTACACTACATAAATGGTTAAACTACTTAAAGAAGAATGGGCAAAAATGTATGGAGCTTGGTCCAAATTTCCACCATCAATAAGAATTATAACATGATGGAACACTGCGTTCTGAATCATTACAAGAAGACCGCAACCAAAAATATTTACTCAGTAAAAAGTTATAACCACATGAAAACTTGCAATTTAAAAACCTTTTTACGCTTTATTATTTCACTATATCTTTTAAACTACTCGATTAATTTAGGTGTATGACATTTCGTTGTAATTTATACGTTATTCTGGTTGATAATAAGCTACATGAGCCAAAATATTATTAGGCATTGCCTGAGAGAACATATCCAGCAAAATCCCGTCAAGACCTATGGCATTCGACTTAAGTGACAGTAGGGTTTTTGCAACAGCGTTTTCATCCACTCTCTGCAATGTAAAACCACTAAATGCACAGCCAGGTTCCTAAAATATCGAAACTATTCTCACTGTCTTTTTACTGCTTGAAATGTGGCTTTTTGCGAAAAAAATTAACGGTTAAATAACTAAAAATACGTATTTTTAAAACAGTCATAACTTTTTTCTGAGTGCATATATTTTTTTCACCTAGTAATCAAAATTGTATTGTATTTAGTCGACTTTAAGCTTACATAGCCCTCAATAGTAGTGGACATTTGGACCACTTCTGCTCATTGTCTTTTCCTGAAAGTTTTAGATGGCACCCGCGTGTTATAATACCAGAACTACAGATGGCGTAGGATGAAGGACTTTATAAAGTATAATTATCTATACTAATATTATAAAGAGGTAAAGTTTGTGTGTTTGTGTGATTGTGTGTTTGTGACGTTGTAGGGGGTAATCTCTGGATCTACTGAACCGATTTATTTTAAAAATTCTTTCTGTGTTGAATAGTCCATTTATCGGGGAGTGTCATAGGCTATATAATATCACGCTATGACTATTAGGAGTGGAGCAGTAATGAAATATGTTTAAAAAAGTGACGCGTATTTTTCGCGGACTAACGAAGTGGGCACGGGTCAGCTAGTACTTTATAAAGTCCTTCGTGTACACTGTGTACAAAGTACAAGTGTATTTACAAATGTATACTGTGTACAAAGTATTATAGTAATAATAATATAATTAGTAAAATTAATAGTATTTAGCTAATATGATGACAATTTTTTTTAATATGTTTGAAGTTACGCGACACAAATCTTGGATAAATAAAAAAGGCATCTTTTACCTTCAAAAACAGTTTGTTGACAATGTACAGGCCACAGACACTAGACATGTTTCCAATTCCTCAAAAAGCCCTCAAATTATTTTTCGTCTAACCATATTTGTATTACAATTGTAAGTTCGTACAATATCTACGATAATAAGTATTTGTCAGCAGCCAAATGTTTAAGGATCATTAGTTTTGGCTGTGACGTGACTGTCATTATATCCTATTTGTGAAGTGTTGTTCAAATAAGAGTGACAGCTAGAAGAGTTGTTGCAAATTGGTGGGTTCTACACTTTGGTAGATATAATGTGGAGTGAAAAAATGTTTATTTATTTGTAGATTATTATAATAGTTGTTACAGTAGTTAGTCTGTCGCTGGGAGACCATGGTTCGGGCTATGGTCTCTAGCGGCAGTCAAAATGAACGCTGTCGCCTCCTTCTGCGAGCAGGTTATGCTACGGAAGGTGGTGACAGAGACCGAGTGCGAGAGGAATACCACCCTCTCGATTTGCAGTTCATGCACCGAACGCCGCAGAAGGGCTTATGCCCAGGATCTCCAGCCTCCATGATCGCGGGCCCGTGGGTGACTGGGGGGCTCCCCTCCTATCTTTATGTTAGCAGGCTAAAATTATAGTGCGCCACACGCATGGTTGCGCTGCCATGGTGTCCCGGTGAAATATAGCCCTTTTACAAGCGTGATTTAATTGTCCCCATCGACGAAATCGCTGAAACATATTACGATCTATGTCAAGAAAATGTTATTAAATAGTGTAATTTCTCTATAGTCAAATCAATCCTCAAAAGAATTGCTTCTGAATCGCATTAAGCTTTAGTAACTTTTACGGGGTTTCAAGGAAATTGTCATCGCATTCACGCCAATTAAACGGTGAAAAAGTGTAATTTAGGTGTAGGTAACAGCTTAGACATGCGCGATGCATACAAAGCACCGTCGTCAATAAATTATCTCTCATATTTCTTTTACAACAATCTCAGGATACTTAATATGGGTCGGTGATTATTCTTTATTCTCGATAACAGCACTACGAAGAGATAAGACTCAATAATTACTTTGCCTTCATACATTTTAAACTATTGTGTTGTATGCATACAGATATTTAACAACCTATAATATAGTTGATATTATTATTTCTGTCAGAAATATTACCTACATAACCTATTCTTTCTGGCTCTTCTTAAAATAAATATATAACATACTATTAAACAATAAATAAACAAAATAAATATGAGATAATGTAAACAAAATCATTTGCGAAAGTATTAATTTAAGTTCACGTTCAAAATTTTCTACGCAAAAATAATTAGTAATCTGTGGTGCGTAAATATTAAAGGAAAATAATAAAATCTAATCGTGTCTAAAAATATTTTTCAATTATGTTCTAATAAGTATTACTAAAATATAACTTTCTTCATAAGATTTTCAATTGGATTTTCATTTCATTTTCTCCGTCCTCATTGCTTAACAGTTAATTGCTTTTTCAAGAAAAGATAATTTAAAAGCTTATTCATTCATGAATAGTTCAATTATCAGAGAAAATAATTACCAGATATAATTATTATTAGGTTTTAGTATTACTATTGATTCGCTGTTATTGTACGAAGGCAAAAGAAAACTTATCCGTCTAAGACCGTATGCTACAAGCAGACCAAGTTTTACTTCTTCTGACACTGGAGAAGCCTTTCCTGTAGTGGGACAATAACGGGCTGTCAGGAGTTTTGTTTAATTAGTTATTGTTTCATCATCATCATCATCATATCAGCCAATCGACGTCCACTGCTGGACATAGGCCTGCTCCAAGTATTGCCACCTTGTGCGGTCCTGTGCCTCCCTCATCCATCTCATCTACCCGCCGTCCTGACTAGGTCGTCGGTCCACCGTGTGAGGGGTCCCTACCCTGCGCTTTCCAGTACGCGGTCGTTAGTTATTGTTTACTTGGTAATATTTTCTTTTAATATTTATTAGAGTTTTCTATCAAAATCGGCTCTGTATTTAAAAAAACTAAAGGTCAAAGTAAAATCCTCATTTAAGATACGGAGGGTATTTGTGTCTGTTAAATTAATGTAAATCCCATGCAACTCAGGACATGAACCCTACTGCATCATTTATCTTCTCAACAATAGGGACAAAACGTAAAAAAAACAATACAACATTGTGGACTTTCAACCGCTCTTATTAAGGCAAGTTAAGTGGAACTCTCTTTCAGCTGTTTAATTCTAAGCAAAGCAATAGACAAAATGTAAATAAAGAGACTGAAACATGGACGCTCAATTGAACAAAGAAATATGTGACGTTTATTCATAGGACGCAGATTCGAATCCTGTCTCGAGTTTTAAGAATATGTTTTTTATCATCATACCAGTCCATTAATGTCCCACTGCAAGGACGGGCCTCCTCCCGTGACGGATGGATAATTGGCCTACTAATACCACGCAGGCCAGACGGATTGGTATAGGGTTTACTTTTAAGGTTTCCTTTCTTTTTATTTCGTAAATACTATATTCACGGATAGTACCTTAGTCGGTTTCTACGACACCCATGGTATGAGATGGGGTGGTGACACATTGTATTCTTACTCCGTCACCACACGGAGAACATTATGACATTTAGTATTTTACTCTTTTACCACACAAACACAACAACTTAGAAATCGTTTTATTTTGAAGATATTTTTTCTAAGATAAACCGCGTATAATATCTATATGACCGTAATCCCTAAATCGCATTTCCTACATAATTTATAGCTGGGTTAAGGATTTTACTACGCGCCGTTGATATGGCAACGTGTCGTGATTTCATTAAGCACGCCCACGGGACTAAACAATGATATAAATAGTCTTTGTGACATGTAACGAGGTTAGAAAGGAGTATAATGTTTATTTATGAAGTGCGTGGGATCTTATAAACCGATTTACTTAGTAACCTACATCGTTTTACTCTAGATTTTGGTGACGGATATTTATTGACGTTTGTGACGACAGTGTTTTGTTTTAGAAATGAGTATGATTCTTTGCAGTATAACAGCAATTCTTTACTCTAAGACTGTGGTCTAGGTTCAGGAAATAAAGAACTAAGTAACCAACTCTAACGACGCACTATACTGAGGACTGGCACGAGTAGTGCTGTAGTAAAAAAATAAGAGGGGGACATGATGAAACAATTCCTTTAGGACTAATGGTTGTTTGTATCAATAATTAATTTAAGGTGTAACAAGGCTTTCATCATCTGGTCAAAAACTACAGTGTAAAAGATAAAAGTAAATAACATACATAAACTCAACCCTTATCCCGTCCGGGGTAGGCAGAGACTAAAAAAGTAAATAACATACCGAGTTAATCTCTCATTTACGACCTCTGTGGGGCGTAGCGGTTATAATAATATAACATGACTGCTACGCATAGGTCTCGTGTTCGATTCTCGCTCAATGCAAACCTTTGTGTAATGAACATGATTGTATGCATTGGTCTGGCTATTTTCTATGTAGAATATGTATGTTGTATATTAAAAAAAAGAATTTAAGTATGTTCATCCGTTGTCTAGTGCCCATAGTACAAGCTTTGCTTAGTTTGGGACTAGATGGCGTTGTGTGAATGTGTGAGGAATATTTATTTATATCAATATTTATTTAATTAAAACTAACAGTTTAATAAAAACTACAGTGTAAAAGATAAAAATAAATAACATACCTTTTATTAATATCTAACATCTACATTAACAAGCATTCAACACCTTATTTTATATCTATTAAATAAAAGTTATTCCTACAAGTAAGATTAAAAAACAGTACTAGAAAAACATAAGATCAGAATAAAGACTGCACTGTGTTCAATGTAGATTGATTAAGTCAGTTTAAGTCTCAAGAACACTAACAACGAGAGAAGTGAACAAGTTTATCTTAGCAAATAAGTTTTTATTCGATTTTTCTTTGATCACTGTTCGGTAATTGGCTTTAAGAATCGCTACCTAGCTTTATGAAAGTACAAATTTAATTTACATACTACTAGCTGCCAGTTCTTCATTTAGTTTTTGTTGTTTATTAGTTTTGCTTTTTCTTTTTGATATTGGAAATGGAAAATTATTGTATTGAAACTAATGAAAGCGCAAACAAGTTAAAAGGTCAGTACTGACTGACTCCACTGGGAGGATGCACACGATTGATCAAACCAAAATGGTAGCGGAGTAAAGTCCGATTTACACATCGACAAGTACAGTAGCGAGTTAAGTAGTAAGATCTCCATCCTATTTTTTGACGAGTTAAGTACGAAGTAGCCCCTACTACTTAACTCGCTACTGTACTTGTCGATGTGTAAATCGGGCTTAATGCTATTTCATGACTACTATTCGTTGTCTATAATATTTTTTCACTGAATTCGGGCTTTCCATTCACTTCGGTGCAGTCATATTGCTGTGTCGGTACTAAAAACAGGTTTATATAAATTATATTAATAAAATAGTAAGAAACCATAAAAACATTTTACTATTTATTTCGCATAACAACAGCTAGATAATAGTCAATGTGTTTGCGTAAAAAAAATCCCAGGTCGTGTCACGGTTCATAGAGTAACGGTAACCACAAATCCCTCGCGATCCCTCCCTTATGGGTGGCTTACGCGCCATTGCACGTTGACGTGAAATTCGTGACGAGAATATAACATAGTTATCTTTCTCGTTTCTATAAACGTTGTAGATAGCAAGTTAAGTGATATTTATTTGTTTTTACTTTGTTTATCTTTTGGTTTGTGTATACTGTTTATTATACATAGGCAAAGTCACGACTTGTTCTTTCTAATGGGTTAGTAGCATTAGTCCCCAGTTGATTTTTCCCCGAAAAAAAATAAACCTAATGAAAGAGAAGTTTGTACAGGTGATAAAAAAGTACTACAAAATTTTAATCAGTCTTTATTAATGTTTACTTACATCTAATTAGTAGGGTATCTATTGGGAGGCAGATAGAGAATACTGAGCGTCTTAACCCTTTCACAGTGCCGCCAGCAGACACAATAGTACAACAATGCACGTGTACCATATATGGTACACTGCACTGGGAACGTGTTAAAAACCAACTTTGCTTCTTCGACGTTCATGCAAGGCTGGCGGTTCCGAGCGTTACTTGTACTAGTGGTTCTGTTTATTATAATTATTTGTTACTAAGTATTTAATTCCAAAGAAAATGACATAGTACTCAAAATTGTCTGACTAAAGTGACAAGCCCGCACATAGTAAGGAAAACCAATGGCCGATTGAGTAGAAAAGTTCTGGAATGCAGGCTGCTTTTGAGACAACGTTCCAGAGTAGGCGTACCCGTTATATGGTGACGAACGACCAAATCAAGGCAATGAAAAATCGATACATGAGGGAAAAACTGCACCGCGTAAAGGGTTAATGCTTGTTGGAGGCCTATGTTTAGCAGAGGACATTTGGAGACAGGTAGGTAACGAAACACGTATTAAAAGATTCGTCATATCATAAGAGCCCATTAATGTCCCACTGCAAGGAAGGGCCTCCTCCCGCGACCGAGGGATACTTGGCCTACTAGGTAATACCACGCTGGCCAGACGGATTGGTATGGAGTTTAATTTCAAGTTTTCCTTCTTTCTATGTAAAGGTAACATTCACAGATAGTCCCTTAGTCGGTTTCTACGACACCCATGGGATGAGATGGGGTGGTGACATATTGTATTCTTACTCCGTTACCACACGGAAGATTAAAAGATTTATCTAAAGGGATATTAGTGGATATAACTTTTATATAAAGCAACATAGTCTATACGTAAACTTAACCGAATTTTTCGCAAGCTTTGAAAACTTTTAAAAACTAAAACAGCGCCTGCTATAAATTTAATCTGCATCGCACGCAAAATAAACAATAAGGCGCTAGAAGGAAACAATTTTCTAAACTTAACTTTACAATATGGTAAGAAGAATCTTTCGATATTGGTTTTCACAGACTAGACTTAAATAGTGAAGGAGAAAAACTTGGCCTTCTAAAATATTATAACGAAAGAGGTGGATTGGATATTGTGTCAAATTATAAAAGTCAAAAGAAAATACTTTTGTAAATGTAGGATAAAAGATAACAGTGTATTTTACCAGGTGTAATATGTGACATCTCCGTGTGGTGACGGAGTAAGAATACAATATGTCACCACCCCATCTCATCCCATGGGTGTCGTAAAAACCGACTAAGGGACTATCCGTGAATATACTCTTTACGAAATAGAAAGAAGGAAAACTTGAAATTAAATTCTATACCAATCTGTCTGGCCAGCGTGGTATTAGTAGGCAAAGTATCCCTCCGTCACGGAAGGAGGCCCGTCCCTGCAGTCGGTCATTAATGGGCTGTTAAGATGAATATGTGATAACGAAAACTGAAACAACAAATACCACGACCCCGTAAGTTTACTACAACGAATCACGTAACAACGAATGCACGCCACCACGAATATCTTTCATTGTAGTGAGGGACTAAAAATACATGGTGGCAACATCTCCTCTTATTCCATGACTGACTGAAAATCCAGGGTTAAGTTGTGTGTATTATCTCTGCGTAACCTAAAGACGGAAGACTTCGTTTTGAACCCTTTAACAAACCTTTTAGTAAGTGTTGTATAAGTAAGTCAAAGTTATCTCAGTAATAACTCGAAGACGTCTGCTGCTGCTCTGGTATAAACATTAATTAAAGGAGATCATGCTAAAGTGCTAATTATAAACGTAAAGAAAAAGTTTGGTTCTTTCAAGCGAGGCGTGAAAATACATCTTCTGAAGCCGCCATAGTGGAGACATTCATGCCTCTACAAATATTGTAGCTGTCGCCATTTTTGGACTTAGACCATAGAGTCATTCTAGGTGCCAGGTAATAGGCCAATTTATAAAAAAAAACACAATCGTCCCTTATTATTGTTCATATAAATACTATTTAACAAACCTCATAAAATACCCTTAAAATATCTCTTAGAAAAACATCCAGGGCTAGAAACAATCTAGTTGAATTAATAAAAAATTCTTCCTCACTAGAGCCCTCGGGAAAATACATAGGAACAATAAAAGTCACAGCCACCAATCTGATATAAAGTGACGACATAATATAAAACTAGTCCTAGGCAATAAGGTTTATTTTCCCATGTGAGCTTTTACTTACTCTATCTCACTTAACACGGAAAACTAACGGCTGTAACAACTCTATTGTAATTTTGGACGATACTTTTATTTGTTTTGACCAAGAAAGTGAAATAATTATTAAGATGGCTTCTAAAACAATAATTTTAACTGAAGTTTACTTACTTCTTCTTCTTCTCTCGTGACAATGGTCGACACTCAAACAGTTTTAGAATAGTGAGCGGCCACTCCAATGGCATTTGGAGTGGCCGCGTAAAGATCGGCCACGATGGCCACCGCTCAGGGCACAAAGAGCCCACCAGTAGATGTAGTAAGTATATGTATCTTTAGTAGTAGTTTATTTACTAAAGATTGATTTGTGGATACTAACTATAATCCTGTGTTTCTCTCTCAAATGTAAAGGGACAAAGCGGCAATAAGGCACGCGTTAGACAAACTGTCTAGGTAGGTGCTTAAGCCCTCATCGTAATGTTAAAGCAACCCTGTAACAAATTTTTAAGTGCTTTAACACTCAGATAGCCGACATGAGGGTTTGCCGAAAGAAGTATACAAGGCTAGTGTGAAAGGACTAGTCGGTGCGTGTAGACCCCGGAAGACATAATTGTTGACCAGATAGGTTGCATATTAAAGAAGGACCAAATAAAGAGCACTCGTAAACGACACGCATGTATGACTCGTTTAATGAATGTGGACGAGGCCTAATCTGTTTGCCAGGATCGTGACAAGTGGCGTTCTGTCGTCTCTGCCTACCCCGGACGGGATAAGGCGTGGTTTATGTATGTATAGCCGACTTAATCTTTACGATGTATGGCTTTAAAAATCAATGAGATTAAAAAAAAACACTCACAATCTTTTATGTATTTTACTTCGTGCTACACGGATAATTTTCTCTTCTATCGATTAACCTTACAATATTTCCCAACAGTTAAATAAAAAAGTACTTACACTTTCTCATAATTCTGATCGGAAAAATACGTAAATATAAATACACGATAGACAGATCGCAAAGTAAACGAAAATAGTATTCGGTTTCATCTTCGGAAGTAAAGTAAGTAAATAAAAATATTTTTTTGAACGAATTGCTTTGTAGGCTTACATCTGTAATGTTATAGAGACGATCTTTGTTATCCTAAAGTATTAAACAAAATAAGAAGAAAATTTGTAAATAATATATTTGTAAGGTTATATTTCAGTTTATTTTTAGGTTTATTTATAAGAACTTAAACCTTTCTATAATTTATTATAACAGCCCATTAATGTCCCACTGCAAGGACGGGCCGCCTCTCATGACGGAGGGATACTTGGCCTACTAATACCACGCTGGCCAGACGGGTTGAAATAGGGTTTAATTGCAAGTTTTCCTTTTTTTATTTCGTAAAGATAATATTCATGGATAGTCCCTTAATCGGTTTTTACGACACCCATGGTATGAGATGGTGTGGTGACATATTGTACTCTTACTCCGTCACCACAAGGAGATACATTAATTTATTTATGTATTATAATTATTATGGTTAAGCAGTAATTTTAACTGTTGTAACCTAATGAACCTAGTGTATCTGAATGTGTGTTTATATGTGCGGGTTTGCATCCGCGCGGGTTTGTGTGCATTAAGAGCTAAGATAGGTAATGTTCATGATGTTAGGAATATTTTTGGATGACAAAAAAGTTTTAATGAGGCCTAATCTGTTTGCCAGGATAGTGACAAGTGGCTTTCTGTCATCTCTGCCTACCCCGGACGGGATAAGGCGCGAGTTTATTTATTTATGTAAAAAAGTTTTAAAGCTATTTTTTTTTTATTTTTGTTAAGAGTAGATTGGCTATTAATTTATTATTGTCTTGAGCTTTTATACACTTCGTGTAAATAATGTCCTGTTTGTTATTAGTCCCCGACACAATACTTATAAAAGATAATCGTCACATCAGTCAGACGACGGCGGCGACGCCCGCTACTGGACGTCATGGTTCTTTATACAATTTTAAATTCTGTGCCTCTCACATCTGTCAATCTTAATCGATCATCGTCCACTGTAGGTAGTACACTGTAGTTACCTTTTCCTTAACTTAAAATTAAAACATGCGATTTCATTAAGGGTTAATCGGACTGATCTGTTACGGTATAACTAGTTTCTAGGAATTTTAAATGACATTTCGCAGTAGAAGAAGTTGCAAAAACATTGTCAATTATGTAAAATTATGTACAGTTGGCAAGAAAAATTAAAGCAAACTTATAAGTAATTTTTAATTCTTAAAAATGTGTTTTTTTTTGCAAATGAATTAAAAATGCATTCAAATTAAATAACGATATATTATGTAGAGATTTTTTTTATTTTTAGAACATTTTTTATTGTTTTTAACCCTGTTAGGTAACAAACAAACTTACGTATTTCTCCAGATTCATATATGGGAAAATAAACGAGATTTTAAAGCGAAAATTTAGATTGATCACTGGGGAGTAAAGCAACAGAAGACCTCAACATAATTATTGTATTGTATAGTTTTTATTTCTTAATAAAATGTTACAAAATAACAACTTAGTGACGTCAGTTTAAATCTACTTAATCTAAGTTTACATATTAAAAGCTTTTCAAACTTTACCACCGCTTCCAAGGCGCTAGTTGAGAAGAACCGGCGTAACAAACTCTATAGCAGCATTTTCTAGAGGCATTGTAACTGTAATAAAGTGCTGCAACCATTGTATACCATATAAAAATAAAGGATTGTAATAAAGGATCAAAATAAAATTTTAATATCTTAAACTAGAAAGAATCGTCCTGTAGGTAGTACATATTTAAGTGGAAGAACCAAATCACAATCACATAACATTCATAAACTGCTTCGCTACAAAATGTAGTCATACATTTTACAGAGCTCGCCATACACATTTGTAGGCGACTGTACTCTTGAGCTCGTGTCACTGGTTTAAGAGAGAGTCTTATTAACATAATCTTTGCATAATCCAGATTTAAATATCACGTGACACTTCAACGGTTACATTTTCAAACGTTGCTTCAATTATGTTACAATATATTTTATGTTACACAAATTGTAATTGGTATTAATTTGTTGTTAAAATCTTAATTTAATTTTACAGTTAAATATTATAAGCCTTTAAGTATGTACTGTGAATAGTGAGACAAAAACAAAAAAATAATCGGTTACGTATGAAAAAGGTACACTCAAGGAATTTAATTGTTTAGCAATTTGCATAATTTTGAAATCGGTCAGGTTACTATTTACCGACTACAGACGACGGATGACGAACCCCGACATCTTGGGAGTCGTAAAATTAATAAGACAAGGTATATATACCTAGCCTTGTCTATCTATGACAGACAGGTATTTTGTGTTAAAATAAAATTCTTCAATTTTATATTGTTGACAGACTAAAGTTAAGTCAAACTAAACTAGACCTTATCTACCATCTCCATCAAACAGTATCCTTAGTCCGAGTTTGTGTCACTATTAACAATAAAGTATATCGAGTAGCATTCGCTGTTCTGATTGGTTCAATGCATGTATTGATAATACTGTCAAAATTTTATTTTTTACTCTTTGGACAGAATGGTGGAAGTTTGTAAACAAAGAAGTTTGAAGTGCTATTCATACTTATTGGATATATATTATATTATGTCAATTTTGAGGTGTAATATCTTTCAAATTCGTTATGATTGTTTCGGTATATAATACGACTAAATTACGTAGGTTGTGTACCTGCTAAACAATTAAATTCCTTGACCGTACATAAACTTCAGTTTTACTCTTTAATCGAATCCTAATAATCGAAAACGGTTTAGCATTTGGATTTATTCTCAAATACTTTGTAATTCATGATTGTTAAGTACTTATATTTTCATTCCGAACTACAAAGAACTGGTAATAAATTAACCAGGTAATAAGTTTACAAAACTAGTGAAAGCAGTGGTTACAGATTGAAATTATTGCTCATTGTTTTAAAATTGAAAGCTTTTTAACCACATAATGTACAGAAGTTTACTATCTATTGTTTTTAAAAGTGAAAACAGGGAACTTAAATGTGGTTAGCATGAAACGCAATTTATTCACAACTAGCTGACCCGTGCCCACTACGTTGGGCGGCGAAAAAAATTCGTCCCTTTTTTAAACATATTTCATTATATAATATTATATACAGGTAAAGTTTGTGTGTTTGTGACGTTGTAGGGGGTCTCTGGATCAAATGAACCGATTCAGATACAATTTTTAGTTGTTAATGAATAAATGACTTATGATTTTAAAAATTCTTTTTGTGTTAAATAGTCCATTTATCGGGGAGTGTCATAGGCTATATAGTATCACGCTATGACTAATAGGAGTGGAGTAGTAATGAAATATGTTTAAAAAACGGACACTTCTTTTTCGCCTCCCAACGTAGTAGGCACGAGTCAGCTAGTAAAACCCTAATTAGAAAAAAGATACACTACAATTTTCTCTGTAAAAGTCAAAGGAAAACCGATGGCCTTTAGACGGCATGGCATCCGTCAGTAGAGCATTAAAAAACTGTTTTAATCTAATCAAAAGACCTCTATTTAATATTCCTTTTGCGTTAAAACATCAATCACACGAAAAACTGTATTCTGAACAGAAATGTACGTAGAATAATCGAGAATATTGAATAATAACGAGTTATCAAACTTCATGAATAGAATAATAGTTTTTCTTACTGTCATGCTGTCAACATATTTAATTTAACTTGGTGTTTCCTTATTCAATTATTTTAGAAATGCTGTTGTTATTTTTGAACTAAACAATTATTATTTTCGTAATTAGAATTATAATTCGTGAACGTTTCAGCGACAGGACTCTTCCCTTATGAAGTGTTGGAAGATCAGATGCCCATCTGATAACTTTTTTTAACGTGTTGAAATCACGACACCCTCAGAGATAATTCTGTTAACTTATATAAAAGATATTGCAGACATCGCCATTGATGAGCTTGAATAAGTATCAAATCAAATCTGGTCTCGCGAACATAATCATCATCAGATTAGTCCATGAATGACATTCTGAAGGAACGGACTTACTTCAATAAATAGAGGTTAGCCATTTACTTATAGATAACATACACGGTTTAGCATCAAGTATACCTTTATTTTATTTAATGGCATTGTTTGTCTGTTTACAGTTATTATAATAGTCCCCAAGTACTATGACCCAGATTCCTATTACTGTACTATATTTTTATTTTTCATTCTCCTCTGAGACTTATAACTAAGAAAGCATAAAATTACAACATATTTTATTAAAATATATTTGTTTTCAAATTAAGGCACAAGAAGTTTGTCATAAAAACGAAATGTTTTCTCGTATATTTTTTATGTCTCTGCGGACATGTCAGAACTTTATATCGTTGAATTTTTTAAGCCTCTACTTTTAAAAACGATAAATTTGTATGTTATTTGTCGACTGGATTAGTTGATTTAATCATTGCTCAAGTCAAAAATTTGTGCCGACGAACATAGGATTTTTAGTTTAGTATTAAAATTAAATGGTCACAAACAACTCTACACAGCGCCATCTGTTCCCAAAGTAAGCTTACGCTTAACCTGGTTGTGTTATGGGTAACAGAACAACGGATATTAATATTTATATACTTTTCTTTTGTAAATACATACATATTATACATAGAAAAACTTAGACCAATGCAAACAATCATGTTCATGCACACAAAGATTTTCATTGAGCGGGAATCGAACCCGAGACCTCAGCGTAGTAGTCTAATGATAACCACTACACCACAGATGTCGTCAATTCCGGGGTAGAAAATAAATCTATTAACAACTTCAGTCTGGGTCAGTCGAGTACCTAAGTTACAGTTATGCTGTTAACTAGCTGAACCTGTAGCATATGGAAATCACCTCAACTTATAAAATGAATAATTGCTTAAGCTGTGTATTTACCTTGGAATTCATTTGCACAATTTCCGTACTATTTTGGTATGCATTAAAATTTATAATATAATTACTTGATTAGCACAAGGAATGTAAATTATTTCTAGGGCATAGACACGACAGAACCTTCTGAACTTAGCCCAAAACTCAAAAAACTACCCGCAATATATATACCTACAATAAATGTATATACCTATCTCGGTGTGGTAACGGAGTAAGAATACAATATGTCAACACCCCATCTCATCCCATGGGTGTCGTAAAAACCGACTAAGGGACTATCTTTATATCTTTACGATAAAAAGAAGGAAAACTTAAAATTAAACACTATACCAATCCGTCTGGCGAGCGTGGTATTAGTAGGCTAAGCATCCCTGCATCATGGGAGGAGGCCCGTCCCTGCAGTGGGACATTAATGGGCTGTTAGGATAAGTTAGTTTGGGAGCCTCGGTGGTCGGTTGAAGAGTAGTCATCGGCATAGGTGTTGCAGGCACAGAAAAATGTCTGTTGGCGTCAAGCATCATTGCTTTATTAAAAATTGTCAATTATTACCAAAACACAATCAATTTTATAAACGCCAGACTGACTAACAATTTATTCTAACCAAAAACAAAAATAGCTTACTCTATTATATTTTACTAAAACCAATAATATTTATAACCACTCTTTAAAATCATCAAAATATTTGCATTTCTGTTCACATTTGATACAAATATACGTTGGCTTAGGAGCTGCGGTTGTAGGAGCCTGAGTAGTCATCGGCATAGCCGTTTTAGGCACAGGTTTCGTATATTTGGGCTCTATATGAACAGGGTGGAGGAAAGGAGTTGGGTAGAAATAGGGAGGTGGAGAGTAGTAATAGGGTGGCGGAAATAGGTATTCTTCTTCCCAGTAGTCAGGCTCGCCTGTTGGGAACTCTTCCTCTTCTTCTTTGGACATTGTTGGTGGACCTGCATGAAATAGTTATAAACATATTAATATTATAAACATATTTAAGGTTTTTAATGACAGCTAAATTAACCCGAAACCAATGAATAAAGCTTTATAGGGCTTAAACGGGAATATTTGCACAATCAATGATGTAATATTAAAAAGAATACCTATAACATAATTGTGCCAAAATCTACACTTAATCAATCATGGTATTTATTTTTTTCTCAAATAATGTAACTAAATTCTTGCCTAACATACAAATGCGAGTTCTGTGGCGCATGTTGGGAGAAGCCTATGTCCAGCAATGGACTGCAATAGACTAGTTGATTGATAGATTGATACAAATGCATTTTAAAAGAGATTAAATCATGACACCACATCCCTTTTAAAGCTGACAGTTCAGGAAAAAATATAAATCAATATGGTATCTTAAAACCGCACGTTTTCCATTTAAACAAAAGTTTGAAATGTCAAACCGCTTGCCAATAAAGTGTCAAACAATAAACTGGAGATTCATATACACGTGCATACGTTGAAAAACTTATCCTTACTTCTTAATCGATTGGGTGAAATAAAATTATGTTAATATAACTTATTGCCAACTGCCTCGGTGGCAAGACAGTCGTATGAGCACCTGGCCTACACGAGATCGCAGGTTCGATTCAAACGCAAGACAATTTTTTATGCTATCCACAAATAATTGTCATCATCACAACAGCCCATTAATGTCCCACTGCAGGGACGGGCCTCCTCCCGTGACAGAGAGAACTTGGCCTACTAATACCACGCTGGCCAGACGGATTGGTATAGGGCTTAATTTTAAGTTTTCCTTCTTTTTATTTTTTCGTTAAGATAATATTCACAGATAGTCCTTTAGTTGGTTTTTATGGCACCCATGGGATGAGATGGGGTGGTGACATATTTTATTCTTACTCCGACACTACACGGAGAATGCTTTGTGTATAACTGTTGTAAAAGTCGCCGCAACACAGGGATTGATCACTACTGCGGGATTTGTCATTTTCCATCCCCCATGTACAAAACGCGTAGATCACCTTACCATGACCATTATCTAAAGTTATTGGACAATTTATTGTATTATTATGGTCTTACCTTCGTCATGTCGCTTGATGTTATTGTTGTTGTTGTGACAGTATAAAGGGCATACTTTATGACAGAAGAAAGCCGTCTTTACTGCAAAACAAAAGAAGCAGTGCTTATATTAAAATCTTTAAACTCCTCATAAATGTAATTAGATTGTTTGCATTGGTCTGGGTGTTTTCTACGTATAATATGTATATATGTATTTGTTACAGCCAAAGTAATTAAATAGATATTATACATAAGGACTAGTCATTATAAATAATATCCAAATTGACTAGACAATGTGATAAATTAATTACTTCATCTAGATATTATTTATAATAGCTGATCAAACTTAGTTAAAGTAATAAATACGGTATAACCAACTAATTATTACCTTAATTATTATGAGTATTACTATACTCTTGCTCGTCCTTTAGTCACCATACTAACCTAACCTAACCAACTGTTTCTGACTTTTGCCTTAATATTTTATTTTAGTACATATTACTTTATAGCAAGAAAAAATAGGATATTTAAACAATTATAGTACCCTATTTTATGACACGCAAGTATTAAAGGTAAAGACGATTAGGTAATATACAATTTCGTATATTATAATAGTAAATATATCCTTATATAAATAGTAACCACAGATAAATCAACCGCTCCGTATCATATAAATATAATCTAGTAATCTTTACCTACTTGTTTTATTACATTATCTGAGTCTTTGAAGATATTATTTATAATGGCTAGTTAATGTGATTAATTCTACGACGTTTATCACTTTATCTAAATTGAGTAGCCATTATACATAACGGCTAGTTATTATGTATAATATTCATATTTATTACTTTGGCTGTAACATATTTACAAAAAAAAAGTATTTATGTATGTTTATCCGTTATCTAGTACCCATAGTACAAGATCTGCTTAGTTTAGGACTAGATGACGTTGTGTGAATGTGTGAGGATTATTTTTATAATTATTTTTATTTGTTAAGCACTGAACCTTAGTAGATTTTATTCACACCCATAAGCCTTCTTCTATTCACACCCTTGCGTCAAATAATCAATGAAATCTTAATCATCGCGAGAACCAGCCATCTGTTTTAAGGAAATAGGTATTTTAACAGTTGCTTCACAATATATATATGCTAATATAATATATATTAAGCAAAATATTGAACAGTATGATAGAAATGGCGACATTCATAGCATTGGTACGAGGAATAGGCATAAGTTGATAGGTCCACAACATCGCCTACATAAGGTACATAACACTTTTGCGGGACTCGGTATACGTTTATTCAATAAACTGCCTAAGCATGTAATGGATCTACCTTTACTAAACTTTAAAGCATTTGTAAAAAATCAGCTATTATCGAAAGGCTATTATACAATAAACGATTATATTAATGACAAAAACTCATGGGCTTAGATTTCAATTATCGTGATTTCATGTTGCTTGTTCCATGGTGTAGATTGTGGCTTAACCTAGGTAGTTGTGCGGATGTTATGTTACTACCTTATTACTTTCTTTTACAGTTTTATTTGTTATTGTAACGATAGAAATACTTCACTTGCATTTGTAAATGTATTTAATTATATTATCTAAATGGTATTCTATTCCATTCTCAACTACTTAAAGATTAACAAAATCAACTTGACGACACAAATGCTTGTGTGTTAATTTCTGTCGGATATCGCAGTGACGAGATGACTGATGAACGTGCCATGCAATTAAAGCTTTTTTAAATCAATTTATTAACAATGAAATTTTTTTTATCAATTAAACTTTAAATTGCTATGCATGTAAGATTTGCTTGCACACATCATTCTTCACGCTGCTGTTGGTAATTGTAACAAAGTCAAATTATTATTTTTGAAAAGAGTGGCCTGAGTTTCTTGGCCACATTCTTCTCAGAGCTCTACTATAGTCGTCTGCGAAAGTGGTAGTAGTTTGGCAGACATTTTTCTCTATACTATTCTACTACATGTATAACGATTTGCATGTGTTACTTTGTAACCTAAGTGAATAAAGCTATTTGACTTTGACTTTGACTTTTTTAAGTTCTGTGTAAAATCTAGTAAGTATATAAATATAATTAGACACACATAAACATAAGAAATAACCTTTCCAAAAGAAAAATGCGTCACACACACTAACAATTACAAAAAACACACATATTAAATAATGTAAGTACATTATTATACAATTATAGACACAGTACCGCAAACTACAGTCGGCTTTCACCACTACTTGTATGTAAACTTTTCAAGAAAACTCACCAGTCTTTATATAAACTTACGAAAACCGGTACATTACGTGTCTTGAAGGAAATTGGTGCCAATCGCTAAAAGTTATACTTGAGAATATTTCCTTGAAAATAAAAAATAACTAATAAATAGAAATAGGCAATACGTTATACTTACAGTGTGTGAGCTATCATCTCCTTCTATAGTTGTAAGAGAATACAGATAATTATTTTAATTTTGACAGCAAAAGAAGGAAACTTTACGTAAAATCCTTTACTAACCCTTCACATCTACTAACTCTTCATTCCTGTGGTGACGGAGTAAGAATACAATATGTCACCACCCCATCTTATCCCATGGGTGTCGTAAAAACCGACTAAGGGGCTATCCGTGAATGTTATCTGTACGAAATAAAAAGAAGGAAAATCTGAAATTAAACCCTATACCAATCCGTCTGGCCAGCGTGGTATTAGTAGGCCAAGTATATATAATGGGCTGTTTTGGCTTCACAGCTGCTCTCCATTTTAACAGTTTGCAGACCACAAAAATCCTCTTACACTATTGTAAAGTGGACTCCAGAAATCTGCTTAAACTACGAATATTAAAAGTTACTTGCTCGTTTGCCATCTTAAGGTAATAAAGAAAAATCATCGAACCGAAGCTTCTTAAGGACATGAACTTTGTGGAAACATTGAATTCAAATCAATAGGGTAACCTTAATGGTGGGGAGACCCATCACACGATGGACCGACGACCTGGTTAGGACGGCGGGAAGCCGATGAATGAGGGAGGCACAAGACCCGCGTGGTCTTGTGCCTCCCTCATCCAACGTGGTGGAAACGTTTGGAGGAGGCCAATGTACAGCAGGGTTCGTCTATAGGCTGATAAGACGATGATGAACCTTAAAAAGAAGTCGAAAGACAAGACAGCTACTATTTATAAAACAGTTTTAATCTACTTTTAAACGTAATTTATCATATTTGGTCTGTACAACTAAGTTTTCAATAAGTTATCGAAACAAACCGAAAAACAAAAGAGAAATATCTCAAAACAGATTTAAGAAAAGAAAAAAAAAAGAAAAGAAATATTAAAGATCATTGCTTTGTTATTTTTGACAAAAAAAATACATAAAAAAATATATGCTTTTTTTAAATATTTTCTGTATTATTTAATAAACTTACAGTATGAGGACATTGATAATCATATTATGATTGGTTTTTAAAGAAGGACAGACAACAATGAGAAAGCGAGAAAGTGAGATTATAATTTATTGATGATTTTGAAATTGTATATTATGATGTTAACAATAAGTGCTATATTTTGTTGCACTGCAATGACTTTTTATCGAAGTGCAATGTTTCCGTTACCAGTGTCACATAATAAGACATGATGAAACATACAATGTCAAATAGAAGTAAGTAGGGATTCAATCTTTTATAATTTCAACCTTATCCCAAACGCCATAAGATTCATTTTAATGTGATAATTTTCAAAACTTATGCTAAAATTATTCAGCTATTTTCGGTAATCGGATGTACTTTTCTTACTCATTGATTTGCTGTCTCTCTTTAAAAGCCAATCACATTATCAATGTCCCCATACTGTACAGTATTTTCTTACACTAAAGTATACTTAGAAATTATACAGTTGTCATCAAAAAAATTGAAACACCTTGCAACAAGTTTGTCTTTTGTAAGGACTATCTGAAAAATGTGTATATTAAGGAATATGTGTCATACTTGATACTTCATACTCATGTGTCGTTGGAATTTTACGTGGTTTTTAAATAACGGATAAGAGTTTGAGGAGGGTATACAAGTTATTAAATAAACGCTTCCCCGTTTTTTATTCATTTACGTGCGTTATTTTATAAATTTATCTCAAACTACGTACAGTCACGAGCAATAATAATATGTACACAACGTAAAATTTTCTAAACTATAAACGTTGAATTGAAAATTAATTGATTATTGCGAAGAGATTCCTTACAGTTTTAAACTAATCTTCAAGTATATAATTTTGGACTGGTAGAACTTTAGATAACTATTTTACAGAATGTGAAAATGTGTACCTACATATTACTGCTCGTGACTGTACATGATGATTAGTAAATTTGAAATGATCCACCATGAAAACCACCGCACGTACTTTCACACGCAAGACCGTTATAACTAGGATACGGAGGTGAAGATGGAGGGTAAGGCGCTAAAGCATTAGGTGGGGGATAGGGTGGCGGTGGATAAGGCAGACCAGGGGGTGGATAAGGTACAGGTGGTGGTGGATAAGGCAAACCAGGCGGTGGATAATGAGCAGGTGGAGGTGGATATGGTACTGGTGGCGGAGGATAAGGATAAGGCGGCGGTGGATAGTGTACAGGGGGAGGGGGTGGTATAGGTGGCGGGGGAGGAGGAAGGGAAGGTGGCAATGCTCTTGGGGGTGGGGCAGGTGTAGATGGAACTTTTTTTAACGTATTGTGTGGATGGTCATAATAATCGGGTGGTGGTGTATCAGAACATATAGAAGAATGATCGTGGTCTGATGGTGGGTGGTGATCATATTCTTCCCAATCTTCCTGCGCAGAGGGTGGTGGTTCATCAAGATAATCAGGTAGAGTATCTGAAAGCCAATGATTTATTATGATCCATTGAATGAAACAACTTCATGCAAATTAACTTTACTGCTGGATAGTCAGTCAGTTGTTTGTCAATTGATTGAATGATCTACAAATAATTAAACTGACTTTTAGTAAAACTAAAATTGGAATGCTAATGAAAATAATGCATATTAAAAATCAGGGAGAAAAAACTTTTAAGTAATGACTTTATCACCTTTATCGTGATCTGGAGCTGCACGTCTTCTTCTTAAGCCATGTGGAATAGGACAGTAATAAGGGCATATATTCTTGCAGAAAGCTAACTTACTGCCTGAAAATTAATGAAAACTGTTAATAGTCTCAGCATTTCACAGCTTCTTCCACTTCTGGAAAAAAAAACCGACAAGATGATGACGACGGATTGAAGTTATTTTTAGATTACGATCCGTTGGCTTCATTTGTGGACTGTACTCGCACTTTCCATCAGATTCGATATAGTCATATTGCCGTGATTTTGTATAAAAAAAAATCTTCTCTGGCCACTATTGGCCACTATTACAAACTATGTAGTGATATAGTTTTAATTGCACCTGAGCAGACAATAACAATAAAATAAGCTACTAGTTACATAAATAAGCTACAAGTAATAGCTTAACTCAAAAAGAAGATTACTAGTTTCCAATATATTTCATAGACCCTAAAACAAGATGCTTATGTAATTGTAAAAAACTGATTAAATCAAAGATTGTACTTCATTAACTGAACATAAAAACAATATGAAAAGACGTTGCAAAAAAATCGTACAATCTATTTGACACTGTTTTTCTTATCATCGGCCGATGGAGGTTTCTATGGCTTAATCAAAATATTTATCCTTAATTTCACAATTTGTAAAACGAATAAAACATTTCTCAGTAAATCACACACAATAAACTTTACAAATAAATAAACCTTACCGTAACTAAACCATAGTTTTTTTTTCAACAAGAAAATCGTTCCACTTATAGCAATATTTGAAACAAATAAATAGATTAATAGAATCCTATACATTATATTTTAATTAATTAATATTCTAGATACAACCTCCTTTCACCAAAGTATATACACAAGTTTAAAAAAATATTTGTCATGCTTGTATAAAAACTCGAGCATGACCCATTGAATGCGTAGTTTGAAACGATTGTGACATTTTTAATTTAATTACATATTAAAATTTGTCTCTCTTGCCTGCGTTTCGATGGCTCAACGCAGACCCCTAATTAATTAATGCTATATTTGTCAGGGTATTTGGTGCCACTAAACACATCAAGTGGATTCTTCAATCCAATACACTTAGTGCTACAAGTCCTTTATTCTATTCTAGTCTGTCATCAGGATTTTTCAATTGATTTTCTCTGAATACTTTATCTCTTCTATTCTTATTATGATTACTAATGTCCCTGAATCTCCTTTTCAGCCGCCAAAGAGATAAATGGCAAGGGGTTAATATTTCGCAATTCCCAGATTACACTTTTTGGATGTAAAACATTGTTATAAATCAAGTCCTAGGAAAATTATTCACTACTTCTTTAAAATGTAAGAAAATAAGAGATTCTATATGGAATTCTAAATCAAAAATCTAACCGTAGGTCCTAATGTAAAATAAAAGGTGTTATAAAATTATTATTTTTTTATTAAAAAAATATAATTTACAATTTGGCCAACGGGCCATGCAAATACTCTCTTACATTTACTACGTGGACGCCGGCACTCTGACTTTAGCTAAAAAATAGCAATATTTGAGCGTTTGTTACCATAAGCAAAACATTTAGAAAAGCCATTGAAATAAGGCCTCTTAAACAAAGAAAAATAGTGGGGTCACTCAAGGAAAAAAAGGACTTACAGAAACACAAAATAACAAGACAATCGTATTACTATTTATGAAATAGTTTATTTGGCTTCTTAACCTAATTTAACTACATAAGTACAATATTTTTGGTCTATAAAACAAATTTTGCACTAAGTTATCCAAATAAACCGGAAAACAATGAAAAAATACTCGTACTTTGTTATGAAGTTATAGATCAATTTAGAGAAATTGAATGTTTTTTTAGATCTTTCATTGTTGTTAACCATTTTTGTAGAAATTATTATAGAATCAACTTGGTAGTACCTATTTCAAATAAAAAGATATTTTTCATTATTCGAGAAATCACCGGGTATTAACGAACATAAAAAATTATTCTTAAAAATAAATTCACTTCTTTTTCGATTTATTTCGATAAAAATTTAACCAATTTACTCGAAATTAGAGTAACAGTCTTTTCATACTACAATTACATTAAAGCTAGTAATACATTGAAAATATATCTTACTAAAGTTTTTCAAGGACATAGGAACAAGGGTCGGAAAGTTATTTGACATTATGATGACGATAATTAGTACCTTTGAAAAGGTCCGCCATGGAATACACCACACTTACTTTCGCATGCAAGACAGTTATAATTAGGTAAGGGTGGCGGAGGTGGAGGGTAAGGCGCAGGACCATAAGGTGGGGGATAGGGTGGCGGTGGATAAGGCAGACCTGGCGGTGGATAAGGCAGACCTGGCGGTGGATAAGGCAGACCCGGGGGTGGATAAGGCACAGGTGGCGGTGGATAAGGCGCAGGTGGTGGTGGATAAGGCAAACCTGGCGGTGGATAAGGAGCAGGTGGGGGTGGATATGGTGCTGGTGGCGGAGGATATGGATAAGGTTGCGGTGGATAATGTACAGGTGGAGGAGGTGGTATAGGCGGTGGAGGAAGCGGGGGAGGTGGGGGTGGTGGCAATGCTCTTGGGGGTGAGACAGGTGTAGTTGCAAATGGAATTTTGTTTAACGTATGGTGTGGATGGTGATAATACTCGGGTGGTGGTGTATCAGAATATATAGGAGAATGATCGTGGTCCGATGGTGGATGGTGATCATATTCATCCCAGTGTTCCTGCGCAGAGGGTGGTGGTTCATCAAGATAATCAGGTAGAGTATCTGAAAGTTACAAAATTATATAGTTCAGTTAGAAATATAGAAATAGATAGAATAGAAAATACTGCATGAAATGACTTAAATGTTATAGTTTGGCGGCTGTATGCTGACGTTTACCAGGTCATGAATTTAAATTCCGAGCAAACAAATTTGTTTGAGATCTACACAGGATTGTTTTCTATTCCTTTTTTCCTAGTAAAAGTGTTTGTAAAAGACACAAGGCATGTTTCCAAGTAAAACAGATGTTAGGCAAAAAAAAATAATACTTAATACATACAAATAAGGAGGAATAACTTTTAATTTTCTCACCTCTTTCGTGATCTGGGGCTGAACGTCTTCTTCTTAAGCCATGTGGGGAAGGACAGTAATAAGGACATATTTTTTTGCAGAAATATAGCTTACTTCCTGAAAATTAATTTAAAATATTAGTGGAATTTGTTTGTGTTAAACTCTTCATGCTAAAAGTAGTAAAGCCCTTCTTGTGATATAAATTTTCATGGACAATAAACGTTTTGTGTACTGTCTATATCGTTTGGCTTATAGCTGTCTCCATTTGTTACGTCCACATTTTGCAGTTATTTGCAAAATATGGAAGTAACCTACCTATATTTTTGTCGTTCACACATTAAATTGTCGAGTATTTATTCGGCAAATATGGCTATTCCAATCTTACTTCAGTTTTGTATCCTTGTAAACAAAATTAGCTGTCTCTAAGAAGGCAGTGTTTTTTTTCCAGACTCTATACGTCCTTTGACACCTATTTAACTGCGTTTCATTGATCGTTGGGAAACCTTGAGCTTTTTTTTTAATCTTTATTAGCCAAAAAGGGCTTGATCACTTTGTGAAACCTTGAGTTTCGACTTTTTAAAAATTTGTCAAAGACCAAGACCATTACCTTACACATAGAAATAATACACGTGATTTTTAATTTTTAATTATTGATACTTAGTTTTAATTGTCCATATTATATACTAATAACAACTGACAATATTGGAGTGCATTACCCCAGCAGAATCTTGTCGAAATTTGTAATTTTTTTTTATCAGATTTTTAGACTTCTAGCTCCTGTAAATGTCTGTGTAGTTTTTGGAATTAGTTCAGTCCTAATTTTAAAGATATTTGACAAAAACAGATTCTGCTGCGGTAACGTTACCGCAGCAGAATCTTTTTTGAAATAATGGGATTATTGAAAAAATCTTTAGGTACATTTTTAGATCGCTGGACGAAGTAAATGTTTCGATGTAATTTGAATTTTTACGTTTCATGGTTTCGGAGATATTCAAGATTCTGCTGGCGTAACGTTTGCGTGTTTGCTGGATCTCCGAAACGGTACACCGTAATTTCCTAATTTTTTATACAGAGCTTCGTCTTAATTAGTCTGAATTAGTTCACGAATAAAAAAGTAATAATAATGCACCGTTTGCAAGTTATTTTAAATTATATAAATACCCCTTTTTGGGCCCTTACTCCTAAGATATGTACTCTGGAGACTTGTTTAAAACGTCATTTTATAGTTTATAGTTAGTTACAGGTCTGTGTGAAGTTTCATTAGTCTACAGTAAGTAATTAAAAAGTTATCACATAATTTAGTTCATTTTGGCCAGCGATGTGCAACGGGTTAATTTAACTGCCTATTAATTGAGTTTCGTATCGATTTACTTGCTGAATTCTGTATAAACAATTAGACTTTTGTGTCAACTTTATACCATGAAATTTTGAGCGTAATCCACTCAATAATTACAGAGATAAGCGAAAAAGAGTCATTACGTATGAATGACTGTGGTAACCCGACCATGTATAGATGGTCACAAAAAAATGTCAGTGTAGTACATAACTCTGACCTACTAACATGTAAAGGATAATAAAATTTATATTTGCTTTTTGGTACAGTTTTGTAAACAAGTGGTAAAATAAAACAGAAGTTTATTTGAAAACTTTTATGCACAGGATAGAAATATTAAAACGATCAAAATACCTTGTTGTAAAATCACAGTTTAATAACAATTGCTTAGCAATTACACTATTTAAATGGCAATTAATATTTAACATAAGTATTGATTGTCATTGAATAACTGACTTTTAAAAATAAAGCTATTGTCTAAAAATCTTAAAATAAGTAAAATTAAGTAGGTATATAAAAATTTACTTTTTTAACATAATTTATAAAATCACAGTAATTTTTAATTTATAACTAAGTAACCATTATGCTAAAGATTGTGTAATTTAAAAATCATATTCTTCATTTATAACTAAAAACCCATTACGCTAAAGATTGTATTTATAATTAAAAATCACAGTAATTCTTC
The DNA here is from genome assembly GCA_905475405.1 of Schrankia costaestrigalis. Taxonomy (NCBI): domain Eukaryota; kingdom Metazoa; phylum Arthropoda; class Insecta; order Lepidoptera; family Erebidae; genus Schrankia; species Schrankia costaestrigalis. The sequence goes on along the minus strand of FR997843.1, from coordinate 5,492,044 downwards.
ATTTATAACTAAATAACCATTACGCTAAAGATTGTTTAATTTAAAAATCACAGATAAATGAAACAAAACCTCAACATTTAATTACGATAACATTTAATTGTCATAATATAAAATAATTGACAATTTAATATAATTTTATCAGTCAACATTGTTAACAATTTTTTTTTTCAAAAAAACTAATGTTCTTAACTAAATCTTTATAAATCAAATATAATCACATTAAGGTAATACTTATTTAAAAATAATTAAATAATAAATACTTATTTAAATTATAAAATTCAAAAAAGTAATACTTATTTAGTACCACATGGCCTAATTTATACATTAAAAAATGTATAAATTAGGCCATGTGGTACTAAATAAGTATTACTTTTTTGAATTTTACGATTCAGGTCATCGTAACATTGGCATTTTCCGTTTAGGGATCTAAAGCAATGAGCTTTATAATGCCCTATTCCTTCTGAGCTAAGGGGGGGTTGAAATTCTATGATAGCCAAGATATCATATTTTTTGTAATTGATTTCTATGTTAAGAGGCACATCATTAATATTTACTTTAAAATCATGAAGCTCAAATATGATTAAATTATAATTGAATTGTATAGTGCCTGTTGAGCAAACATTGCAAATGGGAGGGGAATCAGTTTGCATTCCTGATTCCACAGACTCTTGTAATTTTGTAATTCCTTTCTGTTGTATTATTTCTAAATTTAAAGGTAAATATTTACATTTAAATTGACTATAATTTTCATGATTAGGGCAGTTTTCGTATGAACATATTATCCGACTAAATACACATATTGTCCGACTAAACTAGCTTGGATCAAGTACAAAATGTAAATTGTAAACAACCAAGTACACCCCTCCTCTCTACACCCCATCTCGCTTTCCCGGTCGGGGCGATACGGACTAACTGGTAGTTTTGTCAGAGCTTAACAAAAATAGATTTTGAGTTGTTTAAAATAGAGTTCATTATTGTTTGGAATAAAGCCATGCATTATTTTTGTTTGCAATTTGCCGAAAAACTAGTATAAAGTAGTATCTATTTCTTTCTCTTCCCAACATAGACAAAACAATGTTTTATTCTATATTTTTCAAGTATAAGTATTTACTTTGTGTATAACATGCATTACGGCAATCGTTCAAAAGCGTTTACGCGGCACAATGGCGCTGCCAATTGAAAAAAAAATCAACTTAGTATTTACACAAGGTAATAGTAAGTACTTATTTGTGTAACGCACTGTCAGCACTTTGGATGCTTTTAAATTAGCTAAATATTGCATTTAAAACAAAAAAGGCAGTTTTAATTTTAAATGCAAATTTAATAACATTTAAAGTGTTGACAACAATAAAATATTTGTATAACACACTATCAACACTTATGATGCTTTTAAATTAGCGATGTAATGCATTTAAAACAAAAACGGCTTTTTTATTTTAAATGAATTTAATTTAGTTTCAAGAGCGTTAACGCAGCTCACTAGCGCCATTAAAATTAATTGTGTACGCGTCTGTACCGACATTATTGCATGCATAACGTAATGACTCTTTTTCGCTTATCTCTGTAATTATTGAGTGGATTACGCTCAAAATTTCATGGTATAAAGTTGACACAAAAGTCTAATTGTTTATACAGAATTCAGCAAGTAAATCGATACGAAACTCAATTAATAGGCAGTTAAATTAACCCGTTGCACATCGCTGGCCAAAATGAACTAAATTATGTGATAACTTTTTAATTACTTACTGTAGACTAATGAAACTTCACACAGACCTGTAACTAACTATAAACTATAAAATGACGTTTTAAACAAGTCTCCAGAGTACATATCTTAGGAGTAAGGGCCCAAAAAGGGGTATTTATATAATTTAAAATAACTTGCAAACGGTGCATTATTATTACTTTTTTATTCGTGAACTAATTCAGACTAATTAAGACGAAGCTCTGTATAAAAAATTAGGAAATTACGGTGTACCGTTTCGGAGATCCAGCAAACACGCAAACGTTACGCCAGCAGAATCTTGAATATCTCCGAAACCATGAAACGTAAAAATTCAAATTACATCGAAACATTTACTTCGTCCAGCGATCTAAAAATGTACCTAAAGATTTTTTCAATAATCCCATTATTTCAAAAAAGATTCTGCTGCGGTAACGTTACCGCAGCAGAATCTGTTTTTGTCAAATATCTTTAAAATTAGGACTGAACTAATTCCAAAAACTACACAGACATTTACAGGAGCTAGAAGTCTAAAAATCTGATAAAAAAAAATTACAAATTTCGACAAGATTCTGCTGGGGTAATGCACTCACAATATTGTTATATAAAATGATAAATAGTAAAACAAAAAACTGTAATATGGAAAGACTGATAGCTTAAATAAAAAAGTAGACCAAGACTATACTTTCATAGACCGTAAATCAAGATGCATAGGTAATAATAACAAAAGCGGTTCAAACCTAATCTACTTCATTATCTGAATATTTAAAAATTAGGGTCATGGGACGATACAGTAAGAGAAAAAATTAGAACAGAAAATACACAACATGGTACAGTCACGAGCAATAATATGTACACATTTTCGCATTTTGTAAACCAGTTATCTAAAGTTCTGCCAATCCAAAATTGAAAATTCGAAGATTAATTCAAAACTGTACGGAACCTCTTCTAAATTACGAATTCATTTTGATATTGTAATGTCTAGATAAACGTGCAGATAGTTTAGAAAATTTGAAAATGTGTACATATTATTGCTCGTGACTGTACCTACAGACCTTTTTATAGAATTAATATAGGTCATTTGAGGTAACTATTGCTTAAAGATAGTCTAGATTATAATAAGCATTTATTTCTAGATAAAAAAGTATTTCAATAAACTTTACAAATAAATAAAAAAAACATTACATACCGTAACTTAGCCAAAGTTTTTTTTTCAACAAGAAAATTGTTCCACTTAAAGCAAAATTCGAAACAAATAAATAGATCAAAAGAATCCTATACATTATTTCAATTAATTATTATTCTAGATACAACCTCCTTTCACCAAAGTATATACACAAGTTTTAAAAAAATCTATCAAGCCTTTATAATGACTAACGTTGATTGCGTACTTTGAAATGATTGTGACATTTTTTTAATTACATATGAAAATTTGTCTTTCTTGCCTTCTCGTCAGTACTGCATGGACGAGGTTTCTCGTGTGTAGCAGATCTTGGCCTATTAATACCTATTATTTAGATTGAATGTAACTTGTGATGCAGTCAATGTGACTTCTGATTTTAGTATATCATCTGAATTTTTCGATTGGTTTGTTTCGAGATGTGACAGATACCTTCTTTCTTCTTGCAATCGTATTATGGTTATGGATCTCCTTAAGTCTTTTTTTATCCATATTTTATCACCAACATAATCATATAGAGTGATAATTATTATTTTATATTCATACAGACCCCTATTTCAAAATACCAAAATATGATAAGATGATAACTTCGAACGGAGGGCATCCCTAATTTAAGTTGGTAGGTACAACATTTTTCATAATTATTATGGTCTTTCAAATAGTAATTGTTAAGTACAGGTACAGATAGACAAAATGTGAGTAAATTATATCGGTAAAATGACATCTATTTGGTACAATTTCAAGATGAATTCATGAACTCAATATTCCTTGATAATTTGTATAATATTTTAAAAATAAAAGCATATAAACTAAATAGTGTTTTGTACTTTCATAATACTATTTTCCTAATAGTATCTACTACTCGAATAAATTTATGAACAAGTATTATCTTATAAATCAAGGCACTTTTCTTCATTTTTATTCCTTGTTCTGTTACCCATAACACAAGCAGGTTATGCCTAGCTTACTTTGGGAACAGATGGCGCTGTGCCCAAAGTAAGCTAGGCTTGCAAAAGCCTAGTAATATAACAATTGTGACATTCATTACTATGAGACCTCACTTAAACCAGACCGAAAACGTATCTTATAATAACAATTATACTTTTATAATTATTACAAAATTTAGTGCTTAAAGCTAATAACCGGCTCAAGCTCTGACAAATCAAATGTAACTAACCAACGTGGCTTTTTATTATTTTAAAGTAAACACAAACACAAAGAAATTAATTCACACAAACGCATATACAAAAGCACGGATCACGATCGACTGATGAATTTTATTTTTTAACTATTAAAATTTTTTATACATTCACCTACATTACTTCCTACTTTCTTACACTTTAAGGAAGTATGAGATTCTAATTTGAATATTGATAAATTAAATCTATTCGTTTGTCTTCGAATAAATAAAACGCGTTTAAATAGGTTTTTGCCAGCGTTTATGCAGTAAATTAAGTTTGTTTACTCTGTGGCTTCCCTCACCTCAGGGCTATTATACTCTAGTAATAGTAATTTTACCTCATACATTTACAAGTCATCTTCTGGGCCCAAACTTACCAAACCTGGTAGTATGGGGACTGGACAATGAATAAACATTCCTTTTTTTGTAATTACGTACTGAATTTTTGTGTATGAAATATTCAGGTTCATGCCGACAAAGATTTGCATTGAACAGGTATCGAATTAGAGACTTTGTGACAGCCGAACCAAACCAATAAGTCACAGACTACGTCGATATGTTCCTGTTTTTGATTTATTTATATAATCCGTTCATTACAGTCTAAGAACACTTAATATATCTTTGTCGATTATAATATAATATCAGGGATTAAGTAGAAGTCTGGATAAGGAAATAAGGGTATCTTAATTTAATCCCTATAATAATTTAGGCTATTTGTTAGATACATTAAGTAGATCACGACAGGACTAATCTCATGTCTATCATGTTAAAATGAAACCATGTCACTGAGTTAATATTTTGTCATTAGACATTAGATAATTAATTTGGTATTTAAATGAGAATTTAGAACGTAATACTTTCAGTTTCAAAATACATTAAATATCCTTTCTGCTCTTATGAAATATACTTAAATACTTTGTGATAAGTGCATAAAAGTATTATACTATAATAATACTTCTCACACATTCACACAACGCCATCTAGTCCCAAACTAAGGGTTAGTACCCATAGTACAAGCTTTGCTTAGTAACAAAAATAGTATTTAAGTATGTTTATCCGTTGTCTAGTGACAAGGGATAAACATACTTAAATAAAATATATTGTATATAGAAAACACCCAGACCAATGCAAACAATCATGTTCATGCACACAAAGATTTCCATTGCGCGGGAATAGAACCCGAGAACTCTGCGTAGCAGTCATGTTATATAACCACTACGCCACAGAGGTCGTCAAATATTAAGTCAATTATTGCACAATATATATAAAATTATACATATTTATAATGTCACACTGAACTATTATGCATGAGGAGAGTAATAATTTGGGTTGCATTGAGTAGACTATTTCGATGGAACTCTAAACCATAGCCTAGTAGAAGCCCTTCCCTGTCTTAGCTCCACGAGTATTATCCTGCATGGTTAACGTAAAAGTCAGCCACGGAACGCAAGACTTTTAGGCTGGGCGCAGACATACGTTTTCCGCATTCGATTTCTGAATTCGTTTTCCGTATTCGGACATCTGAACGCATGGAATCAGTAGAAAATACATTAACTGACGCACACGTTCGCTTTTTTTTCGAACGGAATAAATTCCGCACGTACGTTTCGTGTACAAGCCGGCGTTCGGAGAAACCTACTCGAAAAAACCTAATGACGTCATGCGGAACGCAGCGCTTGCATACATTTTGTTTGTGCCGGCGCACACGTTCGGAAATTTCAATTCAGTTTCGTTCGCTTTTTTTCTGATAAAAGAAATGCAATTGCTAATAAATCGTCGTCCTTCATCGTCGTTCGCCACGCTATCACTATCCGTACTAACGTGAATACATTCCGAATGAAGAAAAACGAACGTTTGCGCTAGTCTCACGGAATTCCAATTCGAATTTACGCATTCGGAAAACAAATACAGAAAACGTATGTATGCGGCCAGCCTTAACTGTAGACCATTATTTATTCAAACTGATTCTTTCAATTTAACAGTTTCATCCTGTACGGCTGCCGCGTGTTTTGCATAGAATTTTACATAGAAATCTTGCCGTACGGCAATATTTATACTGCCGATCGTTCGCCGCATGGCAAGATTTGTATGAAAACTAACGAACGTAAGCTTGCCGTTCGAAAAACGCACAGCAGCCATGCGGCAGACGTACGGCACGAAATATCTAAATTGAAAGAGCCCTGAGAGCCCACTTCTTGTAGTAAGATATTAAAAGGTGAATAAATAAGTAAACACTTTCATCTATGATTTGTAAACAACTCCTATCACGTTATTTATGCAGCTTTCACAACAAATACATAATAATATTGTCGCCAAAATTATACAACTTATTAAAGCTGTTATCTAGTGAATTTTTAATAAAATTGGATAATAATGATGTAACCTTAATTAAAAATTCATACCTAAGCTACCGAACTAAAACTGGTTTTTGAATAATTCTCGTTTTTATTCTGGTTTTCCTCGGCCTCCCTTATTAACGTCAAAGTCATTTAGAATAACAAACTTGCTTATTGCTTATAACTGTTAATAAATGTCCTACTGCCTTAGAAAAAGCGTCTCGATAACAGTTTTAGAGATCTCGAATTCAACGTCCACGCAGGATTATTTATTATGTGTGTGATCAGGTAATTAAATTAATTAGTTTAACTGAGACACGGAGCATCGTATCTAGTGCAGGAGTAATCCCATCCTACTGTAGTGTCATCTAGCGCCTTACTCAAGCGAACACCTACACTATCTCAGTACCCTTTTCACCACCATCAACAGATGCTAGATACATCCTGAATCGCGATATCAACATTCACACAGCGATTTGGCATATATACAACGTCCAACGAACAACTGTTGGGCAGTTGCCCCGCCAGGCACGATCACCCTCGCCTGGTCGGAGGATCCTCCCTTTTCATTGGTGGCGTGGTGCTGTTACGTCACCGCGTCCTCCACACTACTAATATTAAGTATAAATGCGAAAGTTTATGAGGATGTATAGATGGATGTTTGTTACTCTTTCACGCAGAAAACTACTAAACGGATTTTGATGAAATTTGGAATATACATACATAGTTTATGGTCTAATACTAACATTTAAGCTACTTATACAATGTGGGCGAAGCCGCGGGCATCAGCTAGTATTTCATAAAAGAAAGTTTTTAGGCTCGAAAAAGCATAGAAGGCTATTTATCAAGTGGCGTAATATGTACCTAATACTATTATGTTCTACTTACATACTTTGCGAATGATTATCACAAAAACATTACAAATATTAGTATTAATGTTGATAGTATGGCTTCTGTACGGAAATATTGCAAGAACTCAAACAGGATACATAAAGCTCCACACAAATCCAAGAGTAGGACACTTTTTAAACCACGGGGTAATATGCAAAAAAAAAAACAGATTCGATTCTGTCTTTGTAACACATTACAGAGAGTAACTTGATTATTGTAATATAGGAACAACTATAATTAGGAACAATGTTGTGTAGGTCATTTTAAATTAGCAAAATAAGACATCGTTACGTCAGCATAATTTATTATGATAATACTTTTGAAAGTTTTAACACTAGTATAAATAATTATAATAATTTACTAAGCTTACTTATTACAATAAATTAAAATGTAAATTAGATTACATCTAACATCAAACACAAATCATTACAATTACAATATTAAAATTTACTACTGAACAATCTAGATGGCGCTGTCTTGTAATTGAACAAAGGTGAAATATTTTTTAAGCAATTGGCTAATTCGAATATCGAACTATGAAAAGAATATCTTATTGAGAATGGGTCTAAAAGTATATTATTGGTATATTTACTTCGTACAATGTTATTTCTTTCTATGGTGATCATGGTGATGATCATGATCATGATCATGATGGTGATCATAATAATTATGACATTTATGGTCACAATGATTACACACCCAGTGACCGTGATGATGATGATGATCGTGGTAATCGTGATGATCAACAACAGGAGGAGGTGTAACTACAAGAACGACTACCGACTGATCTTTTGTTGCTGGTATTGGGGTGGTTGTCGTGGGTGGCGGTGGAGGTGGGGATGATTGTCCATTTACTACCACTATATAAACTGGTGGTTCTTGCTTTGGCACAGGTACAGGTGCAGCAACAACTGGCGCCGGAGGAGGGGCTCTCGTGGTCGTTTTAAATATTATAAATTTTCCTTTTTTGTCAACTATGTAGTCTTTCTTCAATATGTCAAGTGAACTAGGGGTTGCGGAATCTGATTTCACGGCGTAAACTTGTTTGAGGTGCTCCAGTGCTGCTCCATTTGTATCTGTAGAAGAAATATAGTTTGAGTTAGTATTACTTGAAAATTTACGTAACACAAATAATATAGGTAGATTCATTCGTGTGGTGACAAAAAAAAGAATAAAGAACGACACCATCTCATTACAAAAGCGTATGAGACTATAACTAAACAGATATAAACATTTGCGTCAGAGGGAAATATCAATATACGAATTATAAGTATTAAACTAATTATAAATATCTAAACCACGTTAGGTAGCCAACACAGTCAACGTGCGTTTAGAAGGTCAAGTTTCCAGATCCACTGCATAAAGAAGGCAGTGTGTAAGAATGCGTACAATATATCAATTGAAAACAACAAATACCTACCTTTAAAGAACGCATGATGATGGTGATGACAATACCATTGGCAAATGTTCCAACAAAACAGTTTTTCTGAAAGTAGCAAGTCAAAATATGTATTTTTGTCTTCCTAATGACCAAAACAAAAGATTTTTGAATAATATTATTTACCTGTCCATACAAATGCTTTGCTGTTAAAACTCACTAACGCAAAATACAGTACTAAATACTTATACATCTCTACACTCTGACTAAATCTAATTTGCCTACTGTCACCTTTCACTAAAATACAAACACAATTTCAAATTAAAACTGCGCGATCTTTATATTACCCATGGAAACCCGTTTCTAATCTTAATGCCCAATCGTCAATCACTCATAGTCATTTAATAATTAAAAACTTTTTATTAGGGTCCTTTAATAATGCATTATGGGGGCTCTCACCATATTAAGTGCGGAACAAATTAATTTTGACAGGTACTTTGTTTAAAATATATATTATACCTCAAAATAATAAAAGTCTATTAAACAATTAATGCACTGGTCTTTAACAATTGATTTTAAAAACTTTGATTCACAGACATAGGACTACAAAAGCAGCAATGAAATCAAGAAATTAAAAAAAACACAATGTAACAAAACTGCGTCACGCGTGTTGTCTACCAAAGAAATGAGAATATAGACTGAGCATTTATCAAGCTCGCTTTCTTTTAGTCAAAAATAGAAAAACATGCTTTAACTAGTTTATCAACATAAAACTGTATAAAAATGGTTTAAACTTAATAATCGGTATTTGACAGTGATGTATGAGGAATTGAAAGAAGACGAAGACGAGGATCGAGAAAAATATGATAAGTTGATTTGGACACATTAGAAAATGGATGATAGGAGATTAACCAAGAAAATCAATAGCAAGAATGAAGTAGGGGACGCCCTGGGTAAATGATGACATCCTTCAGAAAAGGGCAAGAGCGTAACTTTCCTAACCGAAGGGCATAGTATGAATATAGACGAAACTATGCAAGGTTGTCAAGTTCGCAGTACTTGGCGCTCATTATTCTTTGTCTACTGTAGCGTCATCTAGCGACTTACTCAAGCGAACACCCTATCTCAGTACCCCTCACAATCAAAAGATGTCGCCACCACATCCTGAATCGCGATATCAAGATTCGCACAGCGATTCCGCATATACACAACGTCCAACGAACAACCGTTGGCCAGTTGGCCCGCCAGGCACGATCACCCTCGCCTGGTCGGAGGATTCTCCCTTTTCGTTGGAGGCGTGGTGCTGTTACGTCACCGCGACCTCCACACTACCTTGAGTAAGGGAAAGTTCGTATATGAGAAACCAAAATAAGGAAGGAGAACTTAACTTAGAACTCAATTACAATTTCGCCATTTTTCGCAATGTAGTAAATACAGGTGAAGCTTTCACATCGGATGCCTTGCAATGGGCCAACAATCAACGTTAATAATGATTTGATTTACGTAAAGACTGTACAAATAAATGTATGCTGACTAATTACCGCAAAACTTTCCGTGTCATCTAGACCATTGGCCTTCTAACGAAAGTAACAGTTATGTAATAAAAGATGTCGCTTGACCAGTTTCACTATTAAAACATAATTATATATGATAATTTTATTGCACGTATTTCTACTCTATCTATTTTTGCACAATTATACAAGTTTTAAAGATAAAAATAGCGAAAGAAGAAAAACTTAGAACAAATTCTATACTACTCTAACTATCGGAGGATTACAAGGCTAACTTTCCGATGAGGAGGAGGCCTGTCCCTGCAATAGTAAATTTATTTGGTACGAGAAAATAATCCAAATACTATTATTTACGAGTATGCCACAGCCATAACTTATACCTGAATGAGTGAGTGTCGCAGTGTAATATAAGCTACTTCATCATAACAGCCCATTAATGTCCCACTGCAGGGACGGGCTTCCTCCCGGGATACGGGATACTTGGATAGGGATACTTGGCCTACTAATACCACGCTGGCCAGACGGATTGGTAATTTCAAGTTTAGTTATTCAGAGAAGTTATTCAGAGATAGTCCCTTAGTCGGTTTCTACGACACCCATGGCTTGAGAATCTCATCATGAGATGGAGTGGTGACATATTGTATTTTTACTCCGTTACGGATCATTGGCTGGTGGATAGTTAGAAACATGTGTTTATTAACAAAAGTATGATGTCTTTTGTGCTTGCATCCGACAAAAAATAAAAAAAATAAATTTGTTAAATAATCTCAACAATTTTATACATAAAAGTTAGTATTTTACTAAACTAGCTGACCCGTCCCTCTTCGTTGGGCGGCGAAAAAAATGCCTCCCTTTTTTAAACATATTTCATTACCGCTCCACTCCTACTAGTCATAGCGTGATACTGTATAGCCTATGACACTCCCCGATAAATGGACTATTCAACACAGAAAGAATTTTTAAAATCGGTTCAGTAGATCCAGAGATTACCCCCTACAACGTCACAAACACAAACTTTACCTCTTTATAATATCTCGTAGTATAGATGAAAGAAGCCCTTGCTACGGAAGCTGTAAAACTTAACTGAGGGTCAGGTTGTTAAGGTGTAGGCACTAATTTTTTATTTGACTCTTTATGAGGTATTTACGGACAAAAAGTATCAAAGATATAATGTTCGAGACTCTTTATACTATAAAGAAATTTAAAACTAGGTGTAAAGACGCTCACAAGATAAAAAAATTATCTTGTGAGCGTCTTTACATCTAGTAAAAATATTTAATATTTATACTTTTTTTTTTTTATTAAAAATAGACAACTCCCGCACTAGGGATCATGCCCTGTGTCGCGGGGACCTTTTACAAACATCAATTAACGGACACAAAGAACACCCAGACCAGGACAATAATTTGTGGATCTCACAAATTATTGTCCTGCGTGGGGATCGAACCCACAACCTCTTGCACGGCAGCCGCTTGCGCTACCGTCGCGCCACCGAGGTCTACTGAAGCTGTAAATAAAAGTACAAGTCGATAGGTTTCCGACGTTAAAAAGTATTAGTGACTATAGGCCGACCGTTTATCTCAGTCCCCGCCTGCGGTATGAAAGGGACGAGGGAGCGGGGTAGCGGTGTCCGTTATGGTAGCGTACACAAGAGCTAAATTATCAAGTTGATTACTATGCCAAATAAAATAAATTTTTACAAAAAAAACCGACTTCAAAGACAAAAATTGCACTAAAAAGTAAATAATAATAAGTTGTATTTTGGTTTTGCAACATTAAATCAGACATTCTTTTTACTTAATTATAATCTAAAGAATAGGTTCTTTTAATTATTGTAACAAGTATTGTTAAGGATATTTCTTGAAGAGTCTACAAATGTTATTTATTTGTAGATTCTTTAAAATATAATCAAATTATTACAAATAATGTAATATTATTGTTATTTTTGGAGTCGGTGTCAGCCACGATAGTTATATTCTATTATTTATTCCTGACTATAAATTTAAAAAAATATGATGTCGTGTTATACACTGACTAAAGACTAAGATGAGAAATAAGTACTACGAATCAAAGACAATTACTTAAAATTCGCATGCGAAAATGAAACGGCCATGTTTGTTTTAAATAAAATATTTATCAAATTAAAAACCATTTAAAGTGATCAGAATGTGTTAGACAAAACTCTATTGCCTTTTCTAACGACTTTGTAGACAAGATTTTGCATTATTGATCCTATTCTCGAATTACGATTTTTTTCAATTGACGGTGCCCGTTAGCCCTCTAAACGCCTATAAGTTATGGAAAGCTTTAATCAGTTACTAAATAGGTATATTAAAACGTTTGAACGTGACACAGGTATTTTAAAATATATTTATTTAAATATGATAAAAATAGTTATTTAATATTATTGTTTAATTTTTAAACCAATCCATAAACAATCAACAACTTTATGTCATAATGTCGAAGTCATATAATAATATAATCTGTAATTCATGGCCGCCATTCCATTAGCTTATGTATTATCGTATCTCGTTGGCTGACACCGACTCCAAAATAACAATAATATTACATCATTTGTAATAATTTGATTGTTTTTTAAAGAATCTACAAATATTTTGAATAAGAATGTTTTGAAAAAAATAACATTTAGTTACTTAAATAAGTTTTGTTTAATTTGTGTAGTTTTAAAATATTATATTGCTATAATTTGCATATCCGATGTTGATAGACTGTTGAGACTAATGTATTCATACACTAACACCTGATGTACACAGTTTTGCAATAAATCTTTATCTTTTATCTTTAATAAATATATTTGTTATTATAAGAATGGCTGATTTAAACTATAAATATAATTATAACTAAAGTCTTAGAAAATATTTACAAATAATACCAATTGTACAATCATTAATTATATTATATTAAAATCACAGTATAATCACATTACAATAATTAACTAACAGTTTACATTAAAACAGGTATGATTTAAACATATTAATTTGTAAGAATCATTCTTAAAAAATATTTACAGATAATAAGAACAATAATAATAAGAGTTTTTTTTATTTTTACAGTGATGCTACCATAACGGACACCTAGTCAGTATGTCAGTATGACACTAGTGCGGTATGCTAGTCCGTTTTCTATACAATTTACAAATGTCAAAGATGGTGGCGTCATCTTGCAACTAGAACTCATACTTTCTTAGAGAAAATATGCAATCTAAATTATTACACAATTTAAAGCCTGACCAGAAAAATAAAAAAACCTCTCCAGGTATTTCGATTGGTTTAGGGTATAATTTAAATTTTTCCTTCTTGTTATTTTATAAAAATAAGCTAGCTAAAAATTAGAGCTGTGTTGTGATGTAATGTAGTTCGGGTCACAGTGTCTAGATGGCGCCGTTTTGCCAAAAAATCAAGAGATAGCTCTCTCCTTTGTCCTCGCCCCCCGCGCACCCCTATTACCGCAGGCGGGGTCTGAGTTAAACGGTCTGCCTATAGCTGCTGTGCCCGCGACTTCGTTCGCGTGGCGGATGTTACTTACTTCGCATTTCTATTTAATACTGAAAAATCGTTTTTTAAACCTTATTACAAACAGATATACCTACAAACGAATTGTAAAATTTACGAACGAACCAAAACCTTTTCAAAAACAGACCTTTACAAAGACAGATCTATGAAGACTGCGTCTAAACCCTTTTTGATCACAATGTCTACACCGCTTATATTGAAAGACATGAGCGAACGTCATTCTTTCAAGGAAAATCTTAACACCGCGATACTGAAAATGACGTCACAGGCACAATGCCACCTGTTGTCAAATTTGTAAGTTAAAATAAATGACATCGCTTATTTCATCATAACAGCCCATTAATGTCCCACTGCAAGGACGCGCCTCCTCCCGTGACGGAGGGATACTTGGCCTACTAATACCACGCAGGTCAGTCGGATTGGTATAGGGTTTAATTTCAAGTTTTCCTTCATTTTTATTTCGTAAAGATAATATTCACCGATAGTCCCTTAGTCGGTTTTACGCCACCCATGGGATGAGATGGGGAGGTGACATATTGTATTCTTACTCCGTCACCACACGGATAATCGCTAATTAATTATGAATGAATACATTTGCACGCTACGTTATGGTGCGGCAGAATTACCTGCCTCGGTGGCGCGGCGGTCGCATTACATGGCTGGCGTGCATGAGGTCGCGGGTTCGATTCCCATGGAGGACAATTGTGATACACAAACTATTGTCCTTAGTCTGGATGTTCTTTGTGTCCGTTAAATTGATATTTTTAAAGGCTAGTGTGGGATTTGTCTTTTGTATAAAAAATGCTGAAATAACTTATTGTACCTAACACCTTTTTACCATCTAGCAAAAAATATTTGACTAAACTTAGACTCGACTATATTATTATTATTATCTATAGATAAACTGCGTGCAGTATTTTTGAATTACTTAATAAAATAAACACAAACACTTTGAATAATAATTTAATGTTTTGTGATTGTATTTCTATATTTTATTGTCAGTTTTGTATTTTTTAATGTTGACAAATAGCAATAATGTGTAAAATGATTTTATAAAGAAAAACGTGTTACTTATTATGTTGTCTGTTATATTATACCCATATATTATTAATTATTAAATAGTTATTTAGGTGTGTTATAATTGCAGTTATAATAAGATTGTAAGATAAGGAATGTTATTTTAATTCAATTTAATATGATTAAGTATAGATATAGTTTAACTTTAAAAAATGAAGTTTGTATGTACGCCAATATTAGCAATACAGGGAAAGACTATTTATTTTTGTCAGATGTTTGTACCTGTGATTAACTAATAAAGCTTATTTGTATTTATTTACTTTCATAAAAACAGGTGGAGTCTGTTGCATACTTATACGTTGACCAGTAAGTAACTACTACAGTTTAAACTAAATTAATACCAAAAGAATAATTGATACTTCGGTTTAAAGAATTTATTTTCATTCAGACAATTGTCACTTACATGAAAATAACAAATTAATTATTTTAACAATTAACCCAGTGCGGGTAGTATATAGAAAAAGTAAAACTATCGATTAATACAAAGCATACAAACTAGTATTTCATTTTTTTACCATACCTACAAATAAATAAAGTGTTTGCTTCACATTCCTAAGTTTTTCTGTAGTTCAAGTTACAATCTTATTAAGTTTAAAGATTTTGTTAGATTATATCTTATAACTTTTTGATACTGTTTATAAATTAATGATTATAATTTAAAATAAAATACTATGTTAATACTTAATGACAATTAATAGTATTTAAATATGGACATCTCATATTATTTTTGATTATTTTAAATTTATAGTAATAACTTATATTTTTTTTAAACAAAGAAAAAAGTAAGTTATTAAACAACAACAATACAATTTGATTTGGATTGACCAGGGAAGTTAAACATTACTTGAAATATAAGCAAACAACTTTCTCTTAAAAATACTCAGCGAACTCGCTTCTTTTATCTCTGTCGGCAGTTTATTATATAATTGTGCTCCCACATTAGTAATAGTATTTTTACCGTAGTTGGTCCTAGCAGTAGGATAAACAAGGTGATTTGCGCGGCACCGGCGTGATGAGTACCTAGTTAGTGTATTAGCTTTCGTTGTAAATGATAAGTGTGAAACCGTGAGATTGTTCATTATTTTGTGTATGAGAATACATGTAGTGTAAGTATATAACTGATTAATATTCATGAGTTTAGTTTCGGTGTATATAGTTTTAGTCGGAGTTAGGAAGTCATAATGGTATAAAGTTTTAATTATTTTATTCTGCAAAATTTGAATTGGTTTTAAAATAGTTTTAGATGCGCTACCCCATATTTCAATTAGATAAAGAAGGTGGGGTTTTGACTAAGGAATTATAGATAGTAAGACGCGTTCTTTCAGGAATACAACCCACAATGCTACGCAATGAGCCTAATGAAAGCTTACTTTGGATGTTTTGTATGTGTGCGTTCCAAGTTAATTTGCTGTCCAGTATCAGCCCAAGATATTTTTATTGGTTAGTACTGTGCAAAATCTGGCCATTTATACTTAGGTTTTTATTAACAGCAATTTTTTTATTTTTGGCACTAAATACTATGTAAGACGTTTTGGATGCATTTATAGTCAAAAGATTATATTGAAACCAATTGTGTAGTAAACCTAAATCGTTCTGAGCAATTTGCATTAAATCATTAATGTTGTTTCCAAAATAAAATAGACATGTATCATCAGCATAGAGCGATAGATATCCATTCAAGCCAGTCTGAGAGATGTTATTGACGTAAATAAGAAATAACAAAGGTCCAAGGATTGAGCCTTGTGGTACGCCACATGTCAACTCCTGTGAGCCACTTCGATAATCTCCAATTTTTACTATTTGCAACCGGTTCGATAAATACGATACAAACATTTTTAATGCAGTCCCAGAGATACCAATACGTTCAAGTTTCTTTATAAGTAACGTATGACTAACGGTGTCAAAAGCTTTTTTCAAGTCAATAAATACACCCAGTGCCACCTGCTTTTGATCAATTTTGTTTTTTATTGTGGTGATTAGGTCTATAGCAGCACTAAGTGTATTTGACCTAGAGCGAAACCCGTATTGGTGTTGATAAAGAAAGTTAATTTTTACTAGATAGCTGTTTAACCTGTTATAGATAAGTTTTTCGAGTACTTTAGATTAATAGCTTACTAATACAATTTATATTTAATTAAATTGCGTTTCAATTACAAAAAAACACA
Organism: Schrankia costaestrigalis; assembly: GCA_905475405.1. Classification (NCBI taxonomy): domain Eukaryota; kingdom Metazoa; phylum Arthropoda; class Insecta; order Lepidoptera; family Erebidae; genus Schrankia; species Schrankia costaestrigalis. Next base: position 5,475,073 of record FR997843.1, on the reverse strand, counting down.
AAAATATAACAATCAAGTAAACTTATAATTGATTTAATTTAATAAGACCTATAATTGATATTACACATACGATTCATGGTTAATTTTATTAACATTTAAAAGGAATAACTTATTAATAGCACTTAATAATAAAATAGTTATAGATTATTTAAAAACTCATTTATTTTATGATTACTACTGGTAACGCCATCTCGTGAACAAAAGAAACGAAATTTAAATTCATTCAACATTGAACCAAATCCATTTTTCATGACCCCTGATTTGTATTGGACTGTTTTAATAAAGAGACCTAGCGATATCTCGAGTAATACTTATCCGATTTTGATGAAACATACCTCAGTTTAAGCCTAATAAGAAAGGCTATACAATACAATGTATTGGTCTTAAGATTATATTTTAATTATATTTAATTTTAATGAAATTTTCTTTCATCTATATCTTGTGTGTTTATAAACCGATTTCTATATTTTTTTTTTTTATGAGTAAGATATTAAAGTGTACTTTTGAAATATGGGAGTTTGAAAAAGATATGTCTATGCAAATTACAATATATTTATGTATTTAATACACTTTGAAGAAAACCCTAACGATTAAACACGTTATTGTGGCTAATATATAAAAGATAGATATATACTATTCAGGACTTTTTTGTACTTACATCTTTTGAAGACCATTATTTTTGTAATACATATTTTTGGCGTATGATCAACGTATGCGATGATAAGAGCTCGAACGCGCGTTTTTTCAACCGACTTGCTTCAAATTTTTCGTCACTGCTCAGCTCATATGTGTCTTAGCGTTATGTTATATAGCCTATAACCTGCCCAGGAGTATGGACTACAATTGTACTAAGTTTGGTTAAAATGCCTTCAGTAGTTTTTGACCCATGCGTGCACATACAGACAGACAGACAGAAAAAACATTTATTGATTGCATTTTTGGCATTAGTATCGATCACCATTCATCCTCCAATATTAATTTTTAACATATTCAATGTACAGAATTGATCTCTCTACAGTTTTATTATAAGTATAGATGTACTCGTAGGTAAACTGTTTTCCATTTTAAATATTTTATTTGATTGTTACCAGCCATATTCAGCATTAATGTCGCAGTAACGTGGCTAGCCTCCTCAATTGACAAATTAAAACTCAGCTAGCAAAGTTGGCCAGTTGGATTTCTATAGGGCTTTTAGACAAAAGTATAAAGGAGAATGGGCATTTTTATAAGGGGTGCGTCCCAACCTTTGTAACATGTTGTGACTAGCATAAACATGTTCACCTAGTTTTCTTTACTATAAAGATTTTTTTTCGTTATACTCGTAATTGTGTGCAGGTCAAAAGAACTGCGCTGTAAATGATAAAATATTATATTTAATATTTTGACGAAACCGCCCATTTTCCTTTGTAGTAAAAGTAAAACATCTAGGCTTTATACGACAGACAAGTCGCACACATTGTGATTCACATTACATTTTGTGGACATGATTGACTAAATGGGTGTATTTTCTATGTAAAAGCTTGTAAGTATGTTTAAAAAAAATAGCTTACCATGCCATTACCCGTAGTACCAAGTCTTATGTTCCGACTAGATTGCGTTATGTAAATCTCTTGAAGAATATTAACATAATTTTTTTTATAATAAAGGATGATACTGATACGTAGGCGTATTTATAAGCATGTAACGTTAACTCGAGATGTCATACTTACGCTTGAGTACACATAACACCTTTCAACGCGTCTTTATACGTACTTAAGACTTTGTTATAGAAGTCATTATGAAAACCCATATCGCTGCAAAAGCCGTACTGGCTTTATGAGTGCATTTTTCAAAATAGAAGTTGGTCATATTGATTTTTACTAAGAGAACTAAATTCCAGAGAAAAAGTAGAAAAACATTAATGTGCATGAACATGCCTTGGTCTGGGAGCTTTTTATGTATGATGATGTAAGTAATTACAAAAAAAAATACATTAATAAGCAGATAACATATCTGTTGTCTAGTATCCATAGTACAAGCTCTACTTAGCTTAGGACTAGATATGAATGTATTAATTAATATCTATGTATGAATGTCTGAATGTATGAGAAATTATATTTCAAGACGAAAAAAAACAATCATTTTACTATAAAAACAAAACAATTTAAATCCCGGAACAATTTTGTATAACAAGATGATCCCGTTGTCAAAATAAACAAACGAAAGATATATTGAAATTCTCATCCAAGTGACACAATGTCTCCATCTATTTACTTACAATACTTCACAAACTTGTAAACCTTATGACGTCATTCACAGCTTGAATCCAAAACATATAAGAATATTTACCTACTTTTTCAAAGAAATTTCCGACTTAGGTAAGTGTTCTAGTAACAATCTCTAGCCTTGTGTCTCGGGATAATAACGTAAAAATGATTATTGAGTCAGTGGCCAATGTTTCGAGAATTATCATAACAGTCCATTAATGTCCCACTGCAAGGATGGGCCTCCTTCCGTGACGAAGGGATACTTGGCCTACTAATACCACGCTGTCCAGACGGATTGGTATAGAGTTTAATTTCAAGATTTCCTTCTTTTTATTTCGTTAAGATGATAGTCGGTTTTTACGACACCTATGGGATGAGATGGAGTGGTGACATATTGTATTCTTATTCATTAATCATGATCCGTCACGGGGGGAGGCCCATCCCTGCAGTAGGACATTAATGGACTGTTATGATGAAGCAATAATACTTCTCTTGTGCGGGAATCCTAACTGTGACCAGCGTGTTTTCAGCATTATATTATACACTTGCTTACTGCAATAGGCGGCTGTCAAAAACACAGCTATTTTAAGTAAGCTCGCTCAATTAACTTCAACAATGGCCATTTTACGTACAAAAGTTGTACACATTGCGTATAAACGTGACGGGCAGCCGGAAATTATAACAGTTTTTATATTATTGAAGTTAAAGCTCGGATCAATAGAATTTCTTCTAGCGTTAAGGTTAGTAAAAAAAATGTTTAAGGTCAATTTGCTTTATGATTTTTGCTTGTATCGAAATCTAAAGATAGTTTGTAATAATAATTATTATTCTTTTCACATTCACAGAACGCCATCTAGTCCCAAACTTAGTTGAGCTTAGTAACTTGAAAACTTTCGCGTTTTATTTCATTATTACAATAACATTAACGGGTATTATTTAAGGTGTCGAGTTCGATTCCCACTCAATGCAAATCTATGTGTGCATGAACATATTTGTTTGCATTGGTCTGGGTGTTTTCTATGTATTATGTATTTACAAAAAAAAATATGTAAGTATGTTTATCCGTTGTAGATCCATAGTACAAGCTCTGCTTAGTTTGGGACTAGATGGCGTTGTGTGAAAGTGTGAGGAATATTTTTTTAATTTTTTTGTTATTGACGCTTCTCGTGACCATGGCTGGTATAACCTGGCCGAAACGTCGAGCGGCTCAAGGTAAATAATTTATAGTGTTTACAAAAAAGCTATACTTACGCGTTTATATTAGTAAAGCTGTTACTATGGGTGCTAGATAACGTACATACATTAACATAATAAACAATATATAAAAAAGTTTCATGCCTAATGCTGGATCTAGAGATTTTATTACAGACAAAAAAAAATCTAGATTTTTCTCACATGGATATTTTATTTGATATGACTGTTTTTATGTATAAGTCAATTCCAGAAAATAAATTGGTTTGTAACATTATCGCCTTTTTATGCTATATGAAAATTTGTAGATCAAAAACCTAATTATTGCTACGGATAAACACATGTTTTAAATAACTCAAGCATAATGTTAAAATAAATTACATAGTATTTTACGTTTAAAAACGTATTTTCTTTGCAAAACAGAATCCTTATATTTCAAGTTTCCTGCAATAGGAGATCGCTACAGGCTTTCTTAGATTTTTGAGTCTTTGTTACTTGTATAAGGGACAATCTATTGTTCTGTCTTTGTGTTCAGAAAAAGATTTCTTTGTTGAACAATAAAATGTTTTATTCACGAGGCTAGTACACATACTAAAGTACTAGCTGTTAGTGCCCATGGTGTTTACATCAGGTTTGGTGGTTATACTTTTTTTTTTAACTGAAACTCAAGGAAATCAGTTCATTAAATTAAAAATGTGTGGACTGATTTCCTCAAGTTTAAATTTTCTTATAAATGTTTTTCTATGTTTCCATGATCTACAAACATTTATAAAAATAAGAATTCTGCTCTAGGTTTACTCGAAATTAACCGAAAGGCATTGATCAACATTAGAAGCTCGAGACCTTGCAAACCGTTTCTTTCAAATAAAGCCAGGCGCAAACGAGCCACCGACCACAGCCACTGGGTGGCCAGCGACAGCCACTTCACACACTTTTTCATATATTTTGTATGGACGCATCGCACCGGCTACACATAGCTGGTGGCGTTCACGCAAGTGCTTTCCGCGGTATGTCAGAAAGGAATAGAAATAAAGGCTACACTTTATTCTTTCTCCTAATTTTAACAAATCGAATAAAAGTCCAAGTGTACCGCAAAAGTTGAAAGTGGCAACAATTGTTGCCATAGACTGCTGAAAGTAGTTTTACTTTTTTAACTGTTGTTGCCGTGGACTGTCAAGAGCTATTTTTTCGCGAGCATGGACTGTCAAATGGCTAGGTGGTCTTGCGCTTCTGAAATAATTTATTATTCGTTGTTCTTAAAGTTCACCATTACACCAAAAGGTTTTTATTTAGGTAACGCAGACCAGAGTAATCTCTACTCTGTTGGTTATCATCTATCAATACTGAACTCTATATATTAAAACCATTAAGCATAACTTGCACTACAGTAGAGTTTGTTGCGCCGCTTCTTCTCTACTAGCGCTTTGGAGACGGTGGTAAAGTTTTCTTCTTTAAAATGTATTTAAACTTAGATTAAGTAGTAGGTATAACCCAAGTAACACATCAAAGCATTATAAGGGCCGAATAAGAGTATTCTTGTATCCTTTTAGCATTTTGAGTTAGTTTTATAGTCGCATTATAAACGTTTATATGGCTGCTGTAATGCTTATTTGGGCACAAATTATACAGCTTTATGCCCTATATAGGTTCACAGTAGCTGGTTAATAGCATTACTGGCGCATTATATTAGCATTATTGTGGTCAAGAAAGATGTCAATCGGATTAAAGAAGCATCATTTTGGTCAATAATATTGCCAATCGCATTAAGAAAGCATTAAAATGGTCAATGAGATAGCCTATTGCATTACAGAAGCATTATAATAGCAAAATTATTGATAGTGAAGATGCCAACGGCATTACAAAAGCATTAGACTAGCATTTAAATGTGCTAAAAGAATTATTGGAGCAATTTAAGTGTTCACACTTAGGAAACTTTATATTATTGCGTGTAAATTATTACAATCAAAAAAAAAAAATAAGTAAAGACAGTCAAAATAAAACAGTGAGTGACGCCATATTATAGTTTGCATCAAAACAAATTCATCGGATAAGTTTTTGACTCGTTTGTTATTTCTTGCCTTCAAATATTACTGCGCAGTGTAGTTTACTGTACTTGTTTATATAAGTTTCATTGAAAATTTTCACGCGCCTTCGATATTTTGTGGTTTTCATACAAAATGTTTTATAAAAATGATGTGTGTAAAACCAAAACAAATGTGTATTCCTAGTACAGAATAAGTTTTGAATAAATACAATCATAGTTTTGCTTGTACTGTATTAAATTAAGTTATATAAATATTTTAAATGACAATTCCTTTTATAAATAGGTCCGAAAGAAAATATTTTTTGGTTATAAAATATTTACAAAATGGTGGTCAGCCTTAAGCAGCCCGGTGAGCCCAATTAATGCCACCAGCATTACAACTACTCACGTGTGATTGTTTAAAGAGCTATTAGCTACACAACAGCACTCATTTCTTCCTTTAAAATGCAAGCATTATATTGATTCACATTTATGCTGTTCAGCAGCATTAAGCTTTTACTTACCCCTTACAAGTGCTTTTACACAGCAAAAGGCACAAAAAACAGCTTAAAGCTGGATATCGGATTTACATGGCATTATAGTGGTTCACGTTTGTGCTGTAAAACAGCTTCAAGCACTTATTAACTACTTTAAAATGTCTTTGTAGAACCAAAAGCACTAAAAATAGCTAAAGGCTTTACAAAAGCATTCTGATATGCCATTATCCAACTGTTATACAGCGTAAAGCATTACAATGATTTTCAAATGCCATTGTTCAGCTTCAAGACGCTCGGTGAACTTATATAAGAGTTTGTACGGGTCTTAAGCTCTATTTAAGTTCACTTGTTGCTTGTTAAAATGCTTTCTGTGTTACTTGGGAAAGGACGGCAAAAAGTATATAACGAAAGTTGTATTAATTTGATTAAAGCGTTTTTGACTTCGACTTTAACAGTTCTAACCACAATAACTTTAAAAGAAACTTTACACGCAGCTTAAAATCCACAGCATCTTAGAACTTATCTTATAAAGACTTCAATCAGTATTAATTATCTTGTGAACATGCCGATACCTTAAGCACATTGTACTTGAGGCACAACGGGAAGGATGCGACCCAGTATCGCACGATTACATTGCTTGTTTACACTCTACTTATCTTGAACAAGCCTTTCTGTAATCGTTTGATATTGACATGATTTTCTGTAAATATTACTCATATTTTGTATGAAAACCTACGTCTTACTATAAAAATAATTAAAATATAAGTATCAATATTTATTACATATTTACACAACGCCATCTAGTCTTAAACTAAGCAGATCTTACACTATGGCTACTAGACAAAGGATAAACGTACTTAAATACAAAAAAAAAAAAATTTTATGGAAGTTTTTCCATTAAATTTAGTTTTTTTTTCACCAAAATATAATAATATACTCATATTAATCGAATGCAAAATCTTGACATTCAATACATCAAGCTTAATTTGCACTCAGTTCTCACCAGAAAAACTTTATAAGAAATTTTTGTACACGCAGCTTGAAATCCACAGCATCTTAGAATTTATCTTATAAAGAGCTCAATCAGTATTATCTTGTGAACATGCCGTTACCCTAAGCACATTGTACTTGAGGCACAACGGGAAGGATGCGACCCAGTATCGCACGATTACATTGCTTGTTTACACTCTACTTATCTTGAACAAGCCTTTCTGTAATCGTTTGATATTGACATGATTTTCTGTAAATAATACTCATATTTTGTATGAAAACCTACGTCTGAGTATAAAAATAATTAAAATATAAGTATCATTAATAATATCAACGCCATCTAGTCTCAAACTAAGCAGATCTTGTACTATGGCTACTAGACAAAGGATAAACATACTTAAATACAAAGAAAAACTTGACCAAAATAGCAGCCCATTAATGTCCCACTGCAAGGACGGGCCTCCTCCCGTGACGGAGGGGTACTTGGCCTACAAATACCAATACCACGCTGGCCAGACGGATTAGTATAAGGTTTAATTTCAAGTATTCCTTCTTTTTATTTCGTAAAGGTAATATAGACCGATAGTCCCTTAGTCGGTTTTTACGACACCCATGGGATGAGATGAGGTGGTGACATATTGTATTCTGTACGTAGGTAGTATAGTACTAATTTAGGTTAAAAGCAAATATAATTAAATCTACCTAAAGTATTATTACTGAAAGAAAACATAATTAAAACCTATCATGCCTAATATCCTCACGAGGAATCCCGAACCCAAATTTTCCGCTTCCTCGAATTTATGATTTGACCCTTGGGTTTATTTCGATATGAGAGACGTTTTCAATGAATTCCAACTCAGACTTTAATAGACAATATTAATAGCAGACACTTGTGCGAATAGCTTAACCCATTTAAGCAGAAAAATGCCTAAGAATTTTGTAATTAGGTATTTCTGGACATAATATTCGATTGTTCGGTTATCGGACCACTTAGGTTTGGTCGGTTAACCTTATATGTTATAGTCATATTTATATGAATAGATAAAAATGTATTATGTACCTAGTCCGTTTTATATGTATAGGTACTGTTCATTGATTTTTAGACTAACAATGCCCGCTTATGTTTTGAAGAATACATGAAAACTAGTATCAACTTTAAAAAGCAAAATGCACCGAGACGCCTTTAACTGTCCTAAACCTTTTTAGAATAATTTCCACAGTTAATATAGGTTCATTTTTTCTATGTTTAATGTATGTATTTACAAAAAAAAACAAGGTACTTATGTATATTTATCCGTTGCCTAGTACTCATAGTACAAACTCCGCTTAGTTTGGGACTAGATGGCGCTGTGTGAATGTGTGAGGAATATATATTTTGACAAATACTTACAAGGGTTAGGTACTCTACACATGTCGGCAGTGTTCGCAAATTCAATAAAGAATAATCAGCAAATTGTATTCATAAAAGGAGAGCATTGTCGAATGTTGAATAGGTTATTCCAGCTTTGACATTGTCTTTACAGTATTTTGTTATTGCAAAGAGATAAGAAATAAAGTTTGTATGCAAGGTCTAATCTTAAAAAATAGTGAAGTACAAAATTATTTAATTTATAGATAGTCTCAATTTTCCTTAATGCAATTGCCCGCAAAAATAGTGGTAAACTATATTAATACTTTATTATACTAATATTATAAAGAGGTAAAGTTTGTGTGTTTGTGACGTTGTAGGTAGGGGGTAATCTCTGGTTTTACTGAACCGATTTTAAAAAAATATTTCTGTGTTGAATAGTCCATTTATCGGGGAGTATCATAGGCTATATAGTATCACGCTATGACTAATAGGAGTGGAGCAGTAATAAAATGTTGTGTTTAAATAAGTGACGCGTTCTTTCGCGGCACGAGTGGGCACGGGTCAGCTAATTATTTATACGTTAAGACTTGAAGTGTGCTACAAGATAACGACGGCAAAGATTTCCATGCTAAATTCACAGGGGCTTTTTTGCTAGTGAAACGAAAATTTAAGCATTCAATTTTAACAGCTATTTTAAGAATTTTATATAACTACTTACGATCATGCACAAGAAATTATGTATGTATTTTAGAATTATTGTTTGTAATTATTTTTCCCTACTGTTGGTTTATTGACATTGATTGATAGTTTTGTTCTACTTCTGATTTGTTCCAAGGCGAGATCCTGGAGATCTGTCACACAGGTTTCGAACCTAGCTCAGACTCCAGCTCTCAACAAGGTTTTTGTTTAATGTTACTCTAATATAAGAAACTTTTGTACCTTTTGGGAGAAATTAATTATGTATACAAATTGAAAAAAAAATGTGAATGAAGCCGTGTTCATTACCTAGTTATACGTAGTAAGTTCTCCGTATGGTGACGGAGTAAGAATACAATATGTCACCACCCCATCTCATCCCATGGCTGTCGTAAAAACCGACTAAGGGACTATCCGTGAATATTATCTTTACGAAATAAATAGAAGGAAAACTTGAAATAAAACCCTATACCAATCCGTCTGGCCAGCGTGGTATTAGTAGGCCAAGTATCCCTCCGTCATGGGAGGAGGCCCGTCCCTGCAGTGGGACAATAATAGGCTGTTATGATATGATGACGTAGTTAAGTAATACGTACCCGTTATAAAAATTCAGTCAAGTTAAGAATTCACGAAAAAGGCTTATGTTGAAGCTTATCCTGTTTGTTGAAGTGTGAAGTCTCGCGCAACGAAAGTAGGAATGTATTATCGTCAATGGTGCAATGAGTGGAAACTTGTTATTTCGTGTCAGTGCTCATACGAATACGAACGATCTTGATTGAATACATGAAACTTACTGTATTTTTTTAGTTTTAAAAAGTCATTCCAAGATCAAGCCTAGATCAAATTTGAAAGGGACTTAATGGGGTTTAAGGGCTTATCTACGCGTCTTTAAGCCTATGTATGTGCACTGCGGACATAGGCCTCTTCTAAACGTTTCCTGTGCCTACCTAGCACGAATTCGAACCGAATAAAATCCTACGGTATTATGAGATAGGTTGGTAATACCGTTGCGTTACCACGTGTAAAATTCTTTTCAAAATGTCCACTCTTCCATTTCGTACACTTTTCATAATGGTTCTTCAAAATTCAAAGTCAGCATTTTAAAGAGTGAGAACTATGCACAGATTGGGCACTTCCCAAAATGAACATCTTAAAAAATATTCCTTTATCGCGAAGTCTTTCACTGACTTGCGTTTGACAGGTTATCAACCACCACCGAATCAACTTGGAACTCTGAAGTATACTTTCTCAAGCATTATTTTTTTATTCATGTCAGAGTTCTAAGATTCAACAAACACTAAAAATAAATTTAAAAATTCCTCATATTTTAAGAGTAAGCTAAAAAGCCTTCTATGTCAACCCCAAAAGAATCATTTTCTTTTACATTGCCAATAAAAAGTATATCTACCTAGGTATATACTTTTTGGTGAATGGGCAGATCCTTTTTTCTTTTTGTACCGCTGTCTCATTATAAAGCGTGGGGGTTGAACTCAGGAAGGATGTCCTACATCAGAGACGTGATAAGCTGGCGTCTCCTACACTACCTCTTTTATGTGAAATACATTTTCTAAATAGCCTACGTTAATATTAATTTATAACATTCATGGCGCTGCAGTCAGTGTCTAGGTTATTTATCTTAAACGGCTGAACTGATTGAATCATTCTTTTACTGTTGGAAAGCTACATTTTTCCTGAGTGACATAGGCTATATTTCATTTTTTTAAATGGGAATCCTTACTTAAATCAACAAATCTAAATGTAATGTTTAATGCCCGTGCGGATCCGGGACGCACCCCTAGTATTAAATAAAAGCCTTAATTTCCTATACTATTTTATAATTAACACCAAAATATTTTTGAAAAAGTATTTTTTATAAGAAAATCTTATAATGTTTAATGCCTAACTCAGTATAAATAAAAATACGGAAAAACATCACATAATATAAAATTTAAACATAAAATGAGGATTGTGCATCGTTGCTTAAAATAATATTTAGGTTAAAATACACAAGTTAAGCTTAGAGCACACTTCAAGTATAAACTTTACTACATAATTATGTATTTTAATCAGCATGTCAATTCTCGTACCTTATGCCCGATTTACACATCGACAAGTACAGTGGCGAGTTAAGTAGTATTTTAAGATTAAGTTGATTTAAATAGATCTCCATCCTATTTTTTGGCGAGTTAAGTACAGAGAGGGGGCTACTTTGTACGAAGTAGCCCCCTCTCTCGCGTCTCGCCAACTTAACTTGCCAAAAAATAAGATGGAGATCTATTTAAATCAACTTAATCAGCAACTTACTACTTAACTCGCTACTGTACTTGTCGATGTGAAAATCGGGCTTTAAGTTCGGTTAAGTTACCTTTAGTTGTCAAATTGTCACACTCTAAATAAAACTTTAACACGACCACAAAAGGTTACAATTGCAATAGCAAAAAAACAAGACAATTTGACAACTAAAAGTTGACTTAACCGAATTTAAGGTACGAGAATCGACATGTAGATATCTTAAAGTAAGCACTTAACTTAATAATATCGGCTACCAGTGTTATCGTTTACGAGCCTGTAATTACAACGCTATACGTTAATTTAAATTAACAGTCCGTGTAGTGACGGAGTAAGAATACAATATGTCACTACCCCATCTCATCCCTTGGGTGTCGTAAAACCGACTAACTACGGAACTATCCGTGAATATTATCTATACAAAATAAAAAGAAGGAAAACTTGAAATTAAACCCTATACCAATCCGTCTGGGCAACGTGGTATTAGTAGGCTAAGTATCCATCCGTTACGGAAGGAGGCCCGTCCCTGCAGTGGGGCATGAATGGGCTGTTATGATGACGTTAATTTCACAGCAAAAAAAACTTACAGTGTTGCAGGAGTCCTCCTCACTCTCAGTTAGTTATCGTTAGCCCCCATTACATCATTCATCATACTTACTCATCCTCCCGTAATGGAGGGTTACTTGGCCTACTAATACCACGCTGGACAGGCGGATTGGTATAGGGTTCAATTTCAAGTTTTCCTTTTTTTATTTCTTAAAGATAATATTAACTGATAGTCCCTTAGTCGGTTCCTACGAGACTCATGGCATAAGATGGGGTGGTGACATATTGTATTCTTACTCCGTCACCACACGGATAATAATTAATTACATCATTGTTTAGATATATTAGCTCCTTAGTTGACCTTTACAATACCCTTTTAACGCACCAAAATTACATAACGTCCATGTAATTGTACTTCGTTAACACACCATTAAGTACCTACAATAGTTTACAATATTTTGTTACAAACGAACACATTTACTTCTAAATCCTTACAAACTAACTAACTAATTAGTTAGTACAACAATTCAATCAGATTACACAGCATTTAGCAATGAAAATCAACGGCAAAGTCAATCGAGAATTTCAATCAATTAATGTGAAATACCCAATCGCGTAGAGTGTTCTGTCTATTATTGGCTTTTATTCACAATTCAACGATTCCCTTGTTGAATATCTCGTGCTTTAAAATGAATAATGCCGCTTAATACACGAAGCAATCTTTGAAAAATAAGTTTTTGATATAAGAATCTACTTTAAAGTACATTATCTCATAAATGACTGCAATTTTCTCCTTCTTTATCAATTGTCTAGCTCAAAACTTCAAGAAATGGCTTGATACTTTAAATTTTCTTATTTTTATACTTAGCTGTGTCGAAGCGAAATGAAAAATTTGTATAAAATCGTGAAATTAAGACAGCGTAAGTCATGAAATAACTTCAATGCATCGCCATCATTTTTATGAATGATATATGATGAATAAATAGTCCTCACACATTCTCACAACGCCATCTAGTCCTAAACTAAGCAGAGCTTGTACTGTGGGTACTAGACAACGGATAAACATAGGTACTTAAATACTTCCTACGAGACCTGGGACATGGGATGCGATGGGGTAGTGACTAATTATTCTTCCCGCATAGCTCACAATATGGGTTAGGGGGCAAGTCGTCCACTTCGAAACTGGGACCAGGACGAATCCTACCTTATCTAATTTGATTAATCCTCCTAAACCATCGAAATGAGCTACAGGTAGTACTTGCAACAGAAGAAATTGATGTGTGCCTCATATCGGAGTCTCACTTTACAAGAGAATCGTATATTCACTTTAACGGGTATAAAATATATCATGCACTGCACCCTGACAACAATGCAAGAGGGGGAAGCAGCCTTATAATTAAAGAAAATATCTTACATTATCTAGAATACAAATATGAAGAAAAATTCATACAATCTGTAGCCGTTAGAATCAAAACCAAACTTCATCACATTACAATAGCAGCTATATACTGCCCGCCAAAGTATGCTCTAAAAATAGAGCAGTACAGAAACCTATTGCAAAGTCTTGGCAACACATTTATATTAGGAGGTGACTTCAATGCAAAAAACACGTACTGGGGATCCCGTTTAACCAACACTAAAGGGAGGGAATTGCTTAGTGCTATCAGAGAAATCAACTCTAATGCTATTTCAACAGGAAAACCAACTTACTGGCCTACTGATGACAAGAGAATACCCGATCTGATCGACTTTTTCATATACAAGAATCTGTCAGCCACATTCCTTGATATTCAGGAGGGATTTGATATGAATTCTGATCATTCTCCCATTATATTAACTTTAAGTGAAACAGTAATTCAGAAAGAAAATAACCCAATCTTAGTAAATAAAAACACGGATTGGGAGAGCTTCAAATTTGATCTAGACAACACTATTGACCTTCGAGTACCACTCAAAACTAAACAGCAGTTAGATGAAGAAGTGTCAAAATTTGTGACAGACATCCAACGCTGTGCTTGGGAAAATACACCAGTCTCAAAAAGAAAAGTTGCGAGCCACAGATATCCATTAGAAATAAGAAATCTCATAGCCACGAAGAGAGTTCAGAGACAAAAATGGCAACAAAATAGATATCCGCCTGATAAAACTTTACTAAATAGACTTACAAAAACACTAAGCAAGGCAATACAAAACTATCACGATGGTGTTACAAAAGACTACCTTAGCCAATTATCACCTAGTGAGAAAACAGAATACTCATTATGGAAAGTCACCAAAAGATTGAAAAAGCCTATTGTTCATGCCTCACCGATTAAAAAAATTGATGGCACATGGGCTAGGAGTAACGACCAGAAAGCTACTATATTTGCAGAACATTTAGAACGAACTTTTGAAACAAACGACGTGGAAAGTTCTGAGAACATAGCATTTACTGACACTTGCCAGGATGACTTAAAAATAAAACTAGTCACCCCAAAAGAAGTCAAAAATATGATCAATGACTTGACCAAAAAGAAATCACCTGGATACGACCTTATCACTGGTGAACTACTTCAAAACCTACCACGTAAAGCCATAATTAAACTCACAACCCTCATCAATGCCACTTTTCGACTAAAACATGTGCCTAGTATCTGGAAAGTTGCTGAAGTCATAATGATCCCCAAACCAGGAAAATCTCCTCTAGAAGTTTCATCATACAGGCCAATATCACTGTTGCCAATTATTTCAAAATTATTTGAAAAGTTACTTCTAAGACGTATAAAGCCTATAATAGAAGATAGAAAACTGATTCCCAACTACCAATTCGGCTTCAGAGAAAAACACTCCACAATAGAGCAAGTACATAGAATTACCAACGTTATAGAAAAATCCCTAGAAGAAAAGAAAGTTTGTTCTACAGTTTTTCTAGATGTAGCACAAGCATTTGACAAGGTTTGGCATAAAGGTCTTATATATAAGTTAAGGAAAATGCTTCCAAAGCAATTCGCTGATATTTTAGAATCCTATTTGACAGAAAGGACATTTAGAGTGAGACAAGAAAACGCTTACTCTGATGTCAAACGAATAAAAGCTGGAGTTCCACAGGGAAGTGTTCTTGGCCCTGTCTTATACCTATTGTACACTTGTGATATCCCAGATATCGGAAACAGCATTATTGCAACCTTCGCAGATGACACAGCCATCATGGCTACAGGTGTCACTCACAAAAAAGCAGTAGAAGAAGTACAAACTGCTGTCAACTCTATCTCTGATTGGACAAAAAAATGGCGAATTAAACTAAATGAGTCCAAATCGATTCATATAGACTTCACAAACCAAAGACCAAATTATACACCGGTGTACATTAACGGTCGTATAATACCATATGAAAACACTGCGAAATACCTGGGTATGACGCTAGACGCAAAGCTTCGCTGGAAGGCTCACGTCAAGAAGAAACGCCAGGAGTTAGATCATCGCTACAAGAATATGTACTGGCTAATCGGCAGACATTCAGCATTATCAGTATACAACAAAGTACTTCTGTACAAACAAGTACTTATGCCAGTATGGGCGTATGGTATACAGCTTTGGGGCTGTACAAAACGCACCAATGTTGATATCATTCAAAGATTCCAGAACAAAGTACTTCGGAGTATAATAAACGCTCCCTGGTATATTAGAAATGAAGACATCCACCGGGACTTAGGTGTGGATCTCGTAACCATAGTTATAAAAAAATACGCCGAAGCACATGAACAAAGACTTCTACAACATGTGAATGTCGAGGCTATCCAGCTCCTTGACACCACGGACATACTAAGGAGGCTGAAAAGGACTAAGCCTTTTGAGTTAGTTTAGTGAAATTAGTGTAACATAGTGCAGCCAGTGCTATTCTTAAAGAACACAAGAACAAAGTGACTTTCAATAATTATAACTAAAGACTATAAGAAAAGTGCCAATGGACACATTCTTTACTTTAAAGTACTTTTAGCAAATTAAGTTATATTTAAATTACTTATTAGCCACAAGGCTAGATTGTAATATTGTTATGAAGTAACCACTCAGTTACATCGTAATGTAAAAAAAAAAATCTAATTTGATTGATAGACAACTGGGCCCACCTTAATTTAAGTACTGGGACGATTGCACTACTCATTTTGCAAGGGCATTGTGGAGAAATGCCAAGAAGTCTGAAATAATAACAAAAGCGCTTGCCCATCTACCTCAAGATTTTGTGGAAGATGGTTGGTTATACAATTTAGGAGAGAGTGAAAAGGACCCCCAAATTGATTCATTTAATACCTATTTTGAAAAAACTTGGTTAAGAAAAAATACAATTTTTAATAATACATGGTGTTTTTATAATAAGTTACATAAAACAAATAATGCAGTTGAGGCGTAGAATGCACGTCTCAATAAAATGATAAAACCCAAGCCGAACTTAGTAGTTCCTATTAAAACACTACAAAAAGACTCTAGTTATTACTTTGGTAAATTGAAAAATGACGGATATATTTCAAAAAAACCTCGGAAACCATTAAATCACAAAAACGACTGACAAAAATTATTCGAGAACTGATCGACAATGAAATTAGTTTAGGACATTGTATTGAGAAATTAATTAACTAAGATTGTGCTAGAATCGCTTATCAAGCGTAATGGGATTTTTTTATTTGATTTGTTTGTTAAGAACCACATTTTTTATAATGGAAAAATTGTTGTTAATACCTACATAAAACAAATGATATCAACTAACTTTCAGTTATGTTTTATTACCTTTTGCTACAGGTAGTATCACTTTAATGTGACCAATAAACCCCTAGAGTATAATTCAGTAGTGCAATCGTCCCAGTACTTAAATTAAGGTGGGCCCAGTTGTCTATTAATCAAATTAGATAAGGTAGGATTCGTCCTGGTCCCAGTTTCGAAGTGGACGACTTGCCCCCTAACCCCACAATGGGTTATACTACAAATATTTTATAACAATGTTCTTTTCTCAGCAACTAAGTATAGTCGAGAACTAAATGGCTTTATCACCTCTAGAGTTAATGTTAGTTGCATGTCATAAAACTATTAGGTTCAATATCGCACAACAAAACATCAGGTAAAGCATGACGCTACTTTGACATATCAGTTCTCTTGTATTAGCAAATAGTCGTTAGATATTTATAAAAACAAATAGTAAAGTCAACGTTATTGACTGTTACTAGAGCATATTTTCGGTCAAACGTTTTATTCTAATGAATTTCTCTCTTATTTCCTTCTATGTCCATCCCTATCATTTCTTGAATGACGTCATTGGCGCATATTTCAATTTAAAGTTTTCGTAATTTTATAATATAAAACAAATTAGGGTAAACCCCCTAATCGTTAGAAGTCCTACAATTATTGGCACTTAAGAGTTAAAAGTGAGTAAAAAGAAAGAAAACACTATAGATTATTCAAGTTCAGTATGATTATTCAAGTTCAAATATTATTTATTTAATATTTTTATAAAAAAAGTTTTCAAAAGAAAGCGCAGGGTGGGGAGACCCCTCACACGGTGGACCGACGACCTGGTTAGGACGGCGGGAAGCCGATGGATGAGAGAGGCACAAGACCGCGCAGAGTGGAGGCTTTTGGAGGAGGCCTATGTCCAGCAGTGGACGTCTATAGGCTGATATAGATAATATTTTTATCATATTTTATTTATTTCATGTGTCAACATACGACTCGTAGCAACAATTTTATCAGAATCCTTTTATTGCCATTAGTGCCAATAATATTTATTTAATACTATTCAATCACATAATAATGATTAAGTATAAGCAAAGATTAAAGTATTTTATCTATTTATGATATTTCATATTTTAGTCTGACACGAAGTCCACTCTTAAGGTGCCAACAATTGGGTGGCTTACCAGCCAATATTTAAATTCTACATTTTCAGTTTTTCTGAAATGACAAGCACAAGTAACAAATTGACATTAGTTTTAAATTATTTAATGGTTTTTTATGGTTTTTCACATACAAACTCTACAGTTTAATAAAGTGATATTTGTATTGTTAGTAGATATTATTATTTATTGCGTAGAAGTGAAAGTTTAAAATAGATTGCACTTTTAATCTAAGCATAGTTTTGATTACAGTCAACCAATGACGTCAAGCTCACGCATAAACATTAAATAACGATCTTAATGAATTTGAATTATGATAGAATTTTTTGTCAAAACTGATAAAGCCATTTCGTTTTCGGGTATACAAGCAACATAAAAAATAACAGAGTAAGTATAACGTTTAAGACTTAGTTACTTTTGTACTCGTATTTGTCGAGCAAAGAGTCTTGAGTATTGTATTGTACATTTTAAGTGGGACTTCAAATAAATAGGTTTTATAAAACAGTTCTTCTATAGTGTGACCACAGGAGCTGTGCACCTCCTGAGGTATGCGCGCGGCGAGAGGGGGGTAGACATATAGAGTACATTTTATATACTGGTATAGAATAATCAGTCTAT
Source organism: Schrankia costaestrigalis (assembly GCA_905475405.1). Taxonomy (NCBI): domain Eukaryota; kingdom Metazoa; phylum Arthropoda; class Insecta; order Lepidoptera; family Erebidae; genus Schrankia; species Schrankia costaestrigalis. The sequence continues at coordinate 5,456,765 of FR997843.1, read as the reverse complement.
GATGTAGCTACTAGCGACATCTGACGCAATATACTTAAGTTATTTGGCTGGTACGGGTCGCTACACGAGTGGCTGTAGCAGTTTTCTATTAAAAGACAGTCATTTTTAAAAACTCCAAGAAAGTATTTACATTATTGTATAGTTTTAAGCGTAAATAGGAACATTATTTGTGTTTTTATAATGTAACTTTGAGAAAAATGACATCTAGCGGAATGTATCAAATACTCTAAGAACATGAAATTCTTAAAGAAAAATATAATGTTCGAATTGTTATGACACTGCCGTCAAAACTCGTGACAGCAGGTAGGTGTTCGTTATGGTAGCATACACAAGAGCTATATCGAGTTGGTTACTATGCCAAAAAAATCTGCATAAATAAAAAAAAAATCCTATTGTTAAGATTAATAATGAGGAATTAGAAATCAGATATACAGATTACCCCCTTACTCATAAACGCCTCTTAAATTTTAGTTAATTGATTACCTTAAATTCTTACGGTTTTGTTTGGTATAAGTTTGATTTTACAAATAATAATCTCGCTAAACAGTGATTAAATTTAAGACGCGTTTATGATTAAGGGGTGAGGTCTTATTTATCACCTGCATATTTTAAATAAAATATGAGTATATTTGAGTTACATTGTGATCAACGAAGTAAGTATAATATATTACAGATATGTCTATAAAGTCGTCAAATTTGTGATTTATTATTTATTTATTAGTCCATTTATCTACAATAAACTAATACTGACTTACGAAGAACAATGTAAACAATGAGTAGAGTAAAGCAAAGTGGCATGCGGGAAGTGATTTTTAAAGTTATAAGGCGATGTTTAGCGGAGCACGATTCTGGTCAACTTTTATGCGATTTGGATGATGTTTATGGGCGAACTGCAACTTTGATGAGTATGTAATCGTGTTACTGTTTTTCGTAATCTGTCTCAAGTAATAAATTCACTCCATTTGAGATCTAGAGACAAAAAACAGGCATTGTGTACATAGCACATTTTTAGGTTAGATATTCATTGTAAGTAAGAAAAATCGTAGTACGACCATTTCTGTTGATACAATTATCAGTTGCATTAGTATAATTCAGTCAAGATTTATCCCAATTTGAATTTGAATTAATTGCTTTATGTCTATATTACGGTTGATATTGATAACTAAACTATGTCACTTTCGCATCGACTGGTCTGTCTACAAAAAATAATTAATTGCAATACATATTTTATTAAATTTTATATCCTTTAACTCTTAGTAATGTTAAATGATATGTATCTTGTTGGTTAATACTTAACAACTTACAAAACTTTAAATGCAATAGGCTTACCTACAAGAAATGCCCTAGTATTATAAGTGCTCTAATAGTGTAGTGTTATTTGAACATAATTGTTTTGAAAACTATTTTTTCAGACTAAATAGGGTTGCTACGTGTAACACAGTGGCGCCCTAATTTTTTGTCAGGACTTTATAGACAGACTGTACCTACATTATAAAAAAATAGTTGTTGTAGTTTTAATACTAAAGCGTAATTAAATAACTCCAGCCCGGCCCCTAAGAACCGTTAATATCTCCGATAATATTGAATTTTGTATTGAAATAAAGTGTTACACAGGCGTTATTTCAGGGTTACATTTCTACTGTATTAACAGAATTACTGTACCTATGTTTTGTAGTTTTTGAGATATTCAAATCACTTGTGAGCATATTATCTGTACCAGTACTATGAACATAAATTAACATGGATTTTTGACAATTTCCACTGTGAATTCGCATAAAGGATTTACCTACACTAATTCAGTCAGAATTTCACGTATTATTTTTACATAAAGAATTTATCAAAAGAAAAGTTCCCTTTCTATCAGAACTATCACGTGTACGCTACCATAACGGACACTTATTTTTTCTTCGTCCCCCACCTCGCCGCGCATACCTCAGGGGGTGCACAGCTCCTGTGGTCACACTATAATGAAGTTTGTGTTTTTCTTTTTTATATGGTATTATCATCTCTCTGTCTCACTTCGAAGGTGTATAGTGATATAGATCGCGCCAAACATCTAGTCCGCTCTGAAGTTGCTTCGCGCAGGTGTACAGTCACGCACTAATTAAGTTGGTATAAAATACAAAACCTTCACCATGACTGAATTTATTTTGCAATAGAATACTGGTAGATACACACGAGAACGGGCAGTGTCAAAGCTAAACAAAGTAAATTCTTATGGCTATTTCTATAACATTTTTTGTTGGTATTTCTTTTGCTTTATATTAATGCTTTATATGATATTCAAAGCGATGCTCTAAGTGTTTACACAATACATATTCTTAAAACTATTGAAACCCGAATCTCACAGTGTAATAACAAAATCAAAACAGATCGGCGCGTGACTGTACTTCGCTACGAAAAATAAGCTCGTGTGCTATTTGGAAGATCGCTGAACGCACACCAACACGCACGCACAGGTGACATAGGTGCGGGGCTGGTGAAGTGGAGCGAGCCCTGTCGTCGCCACCTCCTACCTCTTCCCGCTGATACCTATTTTTCGGTACCTACTGCGACGCGTTTCGCGTGTGTTCAGAACGGACTAGAAGTTTGGCGCGATCTATACTTCATTTTATCCTTATCTCATATTTAAAAAGCGTTTGTGACGACTTCAAAGTAGGGAAAACAATAGAGTCATTAATACGTAATTAAAGGATTCGAACTGTTGTTGTTGAAGATATGGGATTGTGTTAACATTGTGTAATTTATTTCACTACATAATTACTAGTTTAATATCATTAAATTGTAGGTATTGTGTAATAAGTGTTGTGTAAAAAAGCGAACTCAACAGTCGCATAAAAACCTAACCTGTGGTTTAAGCGGGTGTTCCTAGTTTGTAGTAAAAATTATTGTAATATTTTGATTAATAAACAAAAAAAAACTATTTTATTTTATTTCAACGCTACTTGTTGTCAAGATTTTTATGTTTTACTATTGCTTTGTACATTAAGTAAAGTAAGACAGACAAGGAGTTTTAATTTAAGGAATGCACCTTAAGTTTGCTCGCATATCCAGCCAACTGAATGTAAGTTATTTGGAGGAATATTCCTATATGTTGACTATATTATACTACACTATCTTTTATCACTCGTGGGGACATCGCCTAAGGAAAGTTCCCATGTGCTATCTCTACTTAATCAAAGGTAGGAAAACTTTACATGAAACCTACCTTTCCCGAAAGACCACGCAATTAAGACAAACAAATACTTTGACTTGACAAATGAGATAACCAGAAATGGCTACAAGGTTACTCTATATGCCGTGGAAATAGGTGCGAGGGGTACTCCAGCTAAATCCCTCTACAACCTATTAAAAGAACTAGGACTGCCGAGAACTTCGGTAAGCTCTCTACTATCACGAATGTCCAAAACGGCATTGTTAGGTTCATACCAAATTTGGATAGGTAGAGGACGGAACATAGCAGACAGTGAAGGTGACCGCTAACGCGTTGTAAGGGGGCCTCCTTAAACCTACATCTGGGTCGTAAGTCCCAGACGCTGTTACGCCAGTGTTCCGTCCTCTATCACGCGATGGACCCGGCACCCGCACGGAGAATCCATGGAATGTTAAGATTAGGTCTTATTATTTAAAGTCAATGTGCTTTCTAAACAGTTTATTTTATATTTTATTATTGTAGAATATCTCTCAGTTGAACTTTGCAACTACGAAACTATCAGCTTCATTACTTATTCCAAGATCATCACAATACAAAAACGTTATCTTTACTAACAATTCCTAGTTTCAAATATTACGTGGACGAAATTATCAAGAAGCGACCCAATATAAAACACCCGAAACAGTTCCGCACACCAAATTAATTATACCAATTAGAATTCTAAGCACCGAAGATAATCTGCGATTGCTGCATTGGTATTCTACCTGTAGTAGTACAGTCAACCGCAAAAGTTTTATTTTTTAGCACACCCATATTAAAAGGTCCTCCGTGTGATAACGGAGTAAGAATACAATATGTCACCAGCCCATCTCATCCCATGGGTGTCGTAGAAACCGATTAAGGGACTATCCGTGAATATTATCTTTACGAAATAAAAAGAAGGAAAACTTGAAATTAAACCCTATACCAATCCGTCTGGCCAGCGTGGTATTCGTAGGCCAAGTATCCCTCCGTCACGGGAGGAGCCCTGTCCCTGCAGTGGGACATTAATGGGCTGTTATGACGATTGAAAGGTCGCTTTTCGTGGTCAGCAGTTTGCAGAAAATTGGTGTTTTATAAAAATTATATGACTATTTCCTCTTCACGTCACGACAAATTTGTCATTAAAGCTTTCAGCGTTTATATGTTTTGTAATATTGAACATTGTTAATTACCTTGATGACGCCATTGTCACGGAAGTGGCTGCCGTGCACGAGGTCTCGGGTTCGAGTCCCTTGCAGGACAATTCTTTGTGTGATCCACAAATTATTGTAATGATTCTAGATGATCTTTGTGTCAGTAAATTGACGTTTATAAAATCCTCGCGACATAGGGTATTATCCAAGTGGTGCCGGAGTAATAATACAACATGTCACCACCCCATCTTATCCCAAGGGTGTTGTAACAACCAACTAAGGGACTATCCGTGAATATTATCTTTACGAAACAAAAAAAAGAAAAACTTGAAATTAAACCCTATACTAATCCGACTGACCAGCGTGGTATTAGCAGGCCAAGTCTCCGTGCGTCACGGGAGGAGGCCCGTCCTTGCAGTGGGACAAAATGGGCTGTTATGATCAGAGGGCATTATCCCTTATACGGAAGTTCTCTTTTATAAAGAAAGAACTTTTGTTGCTGACTGTAACAGTTTGATAAAGTATAACAACGTGGGCCATTCATAAGCCTTCGTATTTATTTTGGTAAAAACATTTTATGATTTATAATGCTGTAATGGAAAGGATAATAAAAGTCTTAACTGTAGGTTGTGGGTGTTAATGGTTTGCTTTGTGGGAGTTTCTTTTATCTGTTACATAACAATATATTATACTCAGATTCTTACGCCAACGCTAAAGTCTAGTTCCAAAGGATGCAGAATTTGTACTATGCATAGGTATTACTTACATCTACTATATAAAAATAAGTCGGGTTTTCCTTCCTGACGTTATAACTCCAGAACGCACGAACCGATTTCCACGATTTTGCATTCGTTGGAAAGGTCTCGGGCTCCGTGAGGTTTATAGCAAAGAAAATTGAGGAAAAATTTAAACAGAAAAGCGGGAAAATAATGCTCGTGCAAATCCGGGACGGACCGCTAGTAACTTATAGAAATAAATCGAAAAATAATTGACAAAACTTTGAAGCTCCAGAAAGTAAATATTTGTCCTTTGAGTCCCAGACTTCAGACCCTTAAGACACCTTTGAACGCGATCTAAAAACCAATGGGTATTTGCGTATAACCAAAGAGTCTTTCAAAAAATTACTTTAACTTGAAAATGTCATCTAGATTGCGTGTTGCTATTTAAATGAATTTAACTATTAATAAAGACATGAATGTATTTTATTACAAACTAGCTGACCCCGTCCCCACTTCGTTGGGCGGCGAAAAAAACGCGTCCCTTTTTAAAACATATTTCATTACTGCACTCCTATTAGCCATAGCGTGATACTATACAGCCTATGACACTCCCTCATAAATAGACTATTCAACACAGAAAGAATTTAAAATCGCTTCACTTGATCCAGAGATTACCCCCTACAACGTCACAAAACCTAAACAAAACTTTACCTCTTTATAATATTAGTATAGATAAAAACATACGCTGAACAAAGGCCTCCCCAAGTTTGCACCACTCCTTCCAGCGATTTATAATGAATACTAAAAGACCGCAATACAAGAAATATAGTAGATATGTTGGCAACGATTTCATTAACCAGCGTATCAATTCCTTTAAACTTATTGCTACTATATATAATTTTCTAATTAAAAAACCGACTTCAACAGGAGTCGGTTAAAAACCATGCTGATAACAATTTCTAAGATTCGTATTAAATAAATTTCTGCAGTCGTCTTCATCATAAGATCATGTTTGTGTAAAGTTTTCATTAATACGAATAAAATAAGCCCAAACACTAGGTAGCTGCTATATACCGTTGAGAAGTTTCCTCGACCCTCAGTCGTCTTCATCATCAGATCATGTTTGTGTAAAGTTGTGTAAAGTTTCCATCAATACAATTAAAATAAGCCTAAACACTAGGTAGCTGCTACATACCGTTGAGGAGTTCCCTCGACCCTCAGTCTTCTTCATCATCAGATCATGTTTGTGTCAAGTTTCGTAAAGTTTTCATCAATACAATTAAAATAAGCCCAAACACAAGGTAGCTGCTATATGCCGTTGAGTTGTTCCCTCGACTCTCTGTGGTCTCCAGCATCAGACCAGTTCTGACTCTTGACTATTTGGTAGTGACGTCAGAGATGCACGTATATGACATCATTTTACATAATGCGTCCCTACAATTTTCAAGAGATGCCCTCGATTTCTCTGGGATCCCGTCATCCAGATCCAGATCTGGTGACAATGGGACCAAATGGGAAGTAGACTCAATCGAACAAAAAAAAAATTTTTCAAATCGGTCTAGCCGTTTTCGAGAAATCAGGTAACAAACACAAAAAATAAAAATAAAAAAAATAAAAAAAAAAAAATAATTTTCTAATTAAAAAACCGACTTCAACAGGAGTCGGTTAAAAACCATGCTGATAACAATTTCTAAGATTCGTATTAAATAAATTTCTGCAGTCGTCTTCATCATAAGATCATGTTTGTGTAAAGTTTTCATTAATACGAATAAAATAAGCCCAAACACTAGGTAGCTGCTATATACCGTTGAGAAGTTTCCTCGACCCTCAGTCGTCTTCATCATCAGATCATGTTTGTGTAAAGTTGTGTAAAGTTTCCATCAATACAATTAAAATAAGCCTAAACACTAGGTAGCTGCTACATACCGTTGAGGAGTTCCCTCGACCCTCAGTCTTCTTCATCATCAGATCATGTTTGTGTCAAGTTTCGTAAAGTTTTCATCAATACAATTAAAATAAGCCCAAACACAAGGTAGCTGCTATATGCCGTTGAGTTGTTCCCTCGACTCTCTGTGGTCTCCAGCATCAGACCAGTTCTGACTCTTGACTATTTGGTAGTGACGTCAGAGATGCACGTATATGACAACATTTTACATAATGCGTCCCTACAATTTTCAAGAGATGCCCTCGATTTCTCTAGGATCCCGTCATCCAGATCCAGATCTGGTGACAATGGGACCAAATGGGAAGTATACCCAATCGAACAAAAAAAAAATTTTTCAAATCGGTCTAGCCGTTTTCGAGAAATCAGGTAACAAACACAAAAAATAAAAAAAAAAAAAAAAAAAAAAATACAACCGAATTGAGAACCTCCTCTTTTTTGAAGTCGGTTGAAAAATACAACCGAATTGAGAACCTCCTCTTTTTTGAAGTCGGTTGAAAATGAAGCACGTTTTACTGATGCGACGTCGTCTTTGTCACGAAATGAAATATTTCTTGAACATTACGATCATAAAACAGATAATTAAAGAAGTCAAACTTATGTTTGTGCTAGTTAAAAAAAATATCGTGTAGTGGCCACTAATATTTGGTCATAAAAATGTATTTTTTTTTCTTTCTTAAACGGAAATAAGTATAAACCAATAATATTTTCTATTTAATCTAGTATAACAAATGTGTTACTGAAAATGTCTTACGGTACTCAAGCTCGCATTTAGTCTCTACCATACTGAGGCATGGTTTCGTTGAACACATACTGTGTATAGCTCAAGCGCCCTTTGTACGTAAATTAACTTCTGTTTCTTTTTCTGTTCTGTGGTACCACGATCACATATTCGACATATTACGTTGGGAAATACAAGATCAAATTTCCAAAGCTTAACAAAGCTTTTGGGATGCATAATTTTGTATTTATGTTAGCTAACGCTAACTTTTTGAATCTAAAATTTCCACTATAGAAACGGAGCTTCCAACGTGGTGTCCTGCCTAGGTAGGCGACGAAAGCTACGCGACGCGTGCTACACGCCACAAGCGTTCTATATGATCACGTCGCGTCGCGTTCGTCGCATACGTAGGACACCAGGTAAGAAAGAAACACTACTTACTTATTAAAACTAAGCTTAACTTTTGTTTTTTCAAATCGTGTAACTGCGGAAAACTAACATTACATACATATCGTATGTCTTCTTCCCATTAATTCGCTCTATAAATTTCCTTTGTTAATAACATCGTTTTAGAATATTGTTCTAATATCTTTTTTCAGTGCGCTTTGTCAAACACTCTCAACTGACCGGTAGCTACTGTTAAGATTGAGGATCGTGCGACGACGCAAGCTCGGATCTTAGCTTTCCTATCGGTCATTATATTGTGTTCGTAAATAAAGGCTGCTGTGATCATTAAAAGTGACATTTTGAAGCAACGGCTCTTGATACCCACCGTCTCTTGTTACCCGCAGGAACGTTCTGTAAATCAAATTTTACAACAAACATGTGTTGAGATAGCGTTTATCGTATATTATAATTTAATATAATATTCTCAGTAAGAAATATTTATATGCTAAACATATTCATGAATGTAGACGACCTATTACTATAATCTCAATAAGCGACGACCTTTTCAAACTTATAATGGGATGAAAACCTTTTCGGCCTTATTACAAAATACGGTCTAACTATAAACCACGATTTATTACGTCACAAAACCACTGTTTTTGAAATTTGTTATTGCAAAATCAATCTTAACGCTAAAGTGTTAAAACTGATTTTGTATTAACAAATTTATGATTTAGTATTTGTTAATACAAAATCAGTTTTAACACTTTAGCGTTAAGACTGATTTTGCAATAACAAATTTCAAAAACAGTGGTTTTGTGACGTAATAAATCGTGGTTTAAATTTAGACCGTATTTTGTAATAAGGCCGTAAAAGTCTCTAGACACATCATAAATGTTTAAATATTACCATGTGCTTTTCATTTATTAAGCTTTGAACGAAATTAATAACTCTTCATTATAAAGGTCAAACGATCAAGGATTCTTATTGTAGCAATCGATCATAACAGCCTATTAATGTCCCACTGCAGGGACGGGCCTCCTCCTGTGGCAGAGGGGTACTTGGCCTACTAATACCACGCTGGCCAAACGGTTTGATATAGGTTTTAGTTTCAAGTTTTCCTTCTTTTTATTACGTAAAGATAATATTCACGGATAGTCCCTAAGTCGGTTTTTGCGACACCCATAGATGAGATGAGGTGGTGACATATTAATATTAATTCAGTAGAGTCTCTCAACAAGTGGGTCTTAAAATGAACATGGACAAGACCAAGATCATGGCAAATGTCCATGTTGCACCCACTCCAATCATGGTTGGAGACTCTACACTCGAAGTTGTCGACGAGTATATTTACCTGGGACAGTTAGTCCAGCTAGGTAAGTCCAACTTTGTGAAGGAGGTCACTCGTCGAATCCAACTCGGTTGGGCAGCGTTCGGGAAGCTAAAACGTATCTTCTCGTCCACATTACCGTAGTGTCTGAAGACAAAGGTCTTCGACCAGTGCGTGTTGCCAGTGATGACGTATGGCACAGAGACGTGGTCGCTAACTATGGGCCTTCTCAGAAGGCTCATGGTCACTCAGAGGGCAATGGAGAGAGCTATGTTGGGAGAACTAAAGTAACCGACATAGCGCTCAAAATTGCCCGGTTAAAGTGGCGGTGGGCAGGGCACATAGCGCGGAGAACCGAAAGGTTCTGGAATGGCGACCGCGTACCGGAAAACGCAGGGTGGGGAGACCCCTCACACGGTGGACTGACGACCTAGTTAGGACGGCGGGTAGCCGATGGATGAGGGAGGCACAGGACTGCGCAAGGTGGCAATACTTGGAGGAGGCCTATGTCCAGCAGTGGACGTCGATTGGCTGATATGATGATGATGATGATATTGTATTCTTACCCCGTCATCACACCGCAATATGCCAGTAATATAGCTCGGTGGCGCGACGGTAGCGCATGCAGGTACCGTCCACAAAGTCGCGGGTTCGAAGTTCGAATAATTTGTGCGATCCATAAATTATTGTATTATGTCTGTAAAAGACCCCACAACACCAGGCTAGGACCGTAGTGCGGGAGTTGTCCTTTTTTAAAAAAGAAAAAAAACATATTAAACACTATAAAGTTACTACAAAATTGACTGCAAAGCGTACTGTTTAAAATCAGAACAATTTCTCGAAGTAAGCCTTCGACAAATTACCCAGCAATCTGCAAGCCATTATCGCTCTTATTACCTACAAAAGATATTATGTATAATATAATACTCGTAGTATTTAACTAAAGGCTCGACTCCCTGATTGTACACTTAAGATCCTTTTTGTCTTATCAAACAAAGAAGCCCTTTCTTTATCAGCAGTATCAAAGTATTCCCCTTCAGGAGATAATAAAAAAGCACATTTTTTTCGTAACACCCAAAATAATTAAGAGGACATTTGAATGACTAAGCATTTTAGGATCTCAATAGACCCTTAGTACTTGGACCCTGCGTATTTGAAAACTTTTGTGAAGTAAGGGTATAATAACATGTTTTGTAAAGTAGGTATTTGCTCGGTAAATGATTTCGTTGGAGTTACAGGTTTGTAAAGGATTTTTTCTTTTGTTGAAAATGTGTATAATGCACGATTGACAATGGTTTATGAACTTGCTTTGCTTCACTTAGTCACACTAACTTTATAGTATTGTTCACGCAGAAAAACGGTGGAAACTATTGGACGAGGTCTATGCCCAACAGTGAATTCTTATTTTAGTGTGACCTACATACCTTAAATAAATAAGCTTTGTACCTACTGTACTATAAAGATTATAAAAAAAACTGTATCCATAGCAAAGCGGTCGTAGGAACAGCTGCAAACACGATGACGCGGGTTCGTATTAATTATTTTGTGTGATCTACTAATGATTTCATAAAATAAATAAAAAAATAAAAATTGTTTATTTCCATTTCTTACATACTAGTTACATAAAGTTTTTGAGATACTCCTTTTAAGTAAACATATACCTGTGTTAGGAGATCTCGCTCTCCACAATACGTTACAATTTAATATAATATTCATATTCTTTGAGTTCCTTAATATCATGTGAAAATGTAAAGTCCCGTGTCAGCGCTTGTTCTTTGCGGGAGCTGCCTATAAGAAAAACTATGTACAAAACTGCACGTTTATAAAGTATGTAGAAGAAATGTATTTCTTAGAACTATAAAAATAACATCGCTTTGAATAAAAATCTTTAAGTTAATGGAATTATTTTTAGTTTACGTAGAAAATAGACAGACAATGTGTACTATAGTGTGACCACAGGAGCTGTGCACCTCCTGAGGTATGCGCGCGGCGAGAGGGGGGTGGACATATAGAGTACATTTTATATACTGGTATAGAATAATCAGTCTATGATGTAGCTACTAGCGACATCTGACGCAATATACTTAAGTTATTTGACTGGTACGGGTCGCTACACGAGCGACTGTAGCAGTTTTTTATTAAAAGACAGTCATTTTTAAAAACTCCAAGAAAGTATTTACATTATTGTATAGTTTTAAGCGTAAGTAGGAACATTATTTGTGTTTTTATAATGTAACTTTCAGAAAAATGACATCTAGCGGAATGTATCAAATACTCTAAGAACATGAAATTCTTAAAGAAAAATATAACGTTCGAATTGTTATGACACTGCCGTCAAAACTCGTGACAGCAGGTAGATGTCCGTTATGGTAGCATACACAAGAGCTATATCGAGTTGGTTACTATGCCAAAAAACTCTGCATAAATAAAAAAAAAACAATTGTTAAGATTAATGATGAGGAATTAGAAATCAGATATACAGATTACCCCCTTACTCATAAACGCCTCTTAAAATTTAGTTAATTGATTACCTTAAATTCTACCGTTTTTGTTTGGTATAAGTTTGTTTTTTTTTTTTTTTTTTTATATAAGCTTTGTCGCTTAGCGACCACATCGCCTAGTTGATTTGTTGATTGTTTGATTTTACAATTAATAATCTCGCTAAACAGTGATTAAATTTAAGAGGTGTTTATGAGTAAGGGGTGAGTTCTTATTTATCACCTGCATATTTTTAATAAAATATGAGTATATTTGAGTTACATTGTGATCAACTAAGTAAGTGTAATATATTACAGATATGTCTATAAAGTCGTCAAATTTGTGATTTTTATTAGTTCATTAATCTACAATAAACTAATACTGACTTACGAAGAACAATGTAAACAATGAGTAGAGTAAATCAAAGTGGCATGCGGGAAGTGATTTTTAAAGTTATAAGGCGATGTTTAGCGGAGCACGATTCTGGTCAACTTTTATGCGATTTGGATGATGTTTATGGGCGTACTGCAACTTTGATGAGTATGTAATCATGTTACTGTTTTTCGTAATCTGTCTCAAGTAATAAATTCACTCCATTTGAGATCTAGAGACCAAAAACAGGCATTGTGTACATAGCATATTTTTAGGTTAGATATTCATTGTAAGTAAGAAAAATCGTAGTACGACCATTTCTGTTGATACATTATCAGTTGCATTAGTATAATTCAGTCAAGATTTATCCTAATTTAAATTTGAATTAATTGCTTTATGTCTATATAAGGATTGATATTGTTAACTAAACTATGTCACTTTCGCATCGCCTACATCGTCTACAAAAAATTATTAATTGGAATATTTTATTAAATTTTATATCATTTAGCTCTTTCTTGTAAATCCATGTTAAATGATATGTATCTTTTATAAAGTATTTTGTTGGTTAATATTTAACACTGAATAAATTTTAGTTAGGTATTGTAGTTTTTTTTTCCATTCCATTAGAATTATTAAATTTAAATATAACAGATTTAAAAATAATGAAAAGCTTGAAACTCCTGGTAAACACAGGCAAGGCCGGCCAAAGAAAGAAATGGATGTTTCTATATTTCTGATCTCCCCCACAAAATAAAATTATGTTCTACAGTAAAAAAAGAGGTATATCAAATTTTTCTTCTTTTACCTGTATTATGTTTCTAGTTATGCTTATATTTATTGTAGGTATAATCAAATGTTCAATTTACATAACTTTTATAAAATTTCGGGTTCCAACCCTCAGAAAATTACAGATGATAGCTAGAACTGAGATGGATTTTAATTGTAGTCTTGAAGTTCTAAACTTGAAACTTTAAATGCTTATGCTTAATATGCTTACCTACAAGAAATGCCCTAGTATTATAAGTGCTTTAATAGTGTAGTATTATTTGAACATAATTGTTTTGAAAACTATGTTGTCAGACTAAATAGGGTTGCTACGTGTAGCACAGTGGCGTTCTAATTTTTCGTGAGGACTTTATAGACAGACTGTACCTACATTAAAAAAAATAGTTGTTGTAGTTTTAATATTATAGCGTAAAGAAATAACTCCAGCCCGGCCCCTAAGAACCGTTAATATCTCCGATAATATTGAATTTAGTATTGAAATAAAATGTTACACAGGCGTTATTTCAGGGTTACATTTCTACTGTATTAACAGAATTACTGTTCCTATGTTTTGTAGTTCTCGAGATATTCAAATCACTTGTGAGCATATTATCTGTACCAGTACTATGAACATAAACTAACATGGATTTTTGACATGTTCCACTGTGAATTCGCATAAAGAATTTACCTACACTAATTCAGTCAGAATTTCACGTATTATTTTTACATAAATAATTTATCAAAAGAAAAGTTCCCTTTCTATCAGAACTATCACGTGTACGCTACCATAACGGACACTTATTTTTTCTTCGTCCCCCACCTCGCCGCGCATACCTCAGGGGGTGCACAGCTCCTGTGGTCACACTATAGCGAATTGTTTAAAGATCTTCTCTTAGAATTTTATATTAATAATACATAACTACATTTGAAACTAGAAAGTTTTTCCGCCGTATGATTCTGAAGAATTGTTCAATTTATTCATTACAATTCTTCTTAAGCAACGCTGAGAGCAAACAGAGAAATTAGTCTAAATTGGTTAATATGAAACAATTTTAAGTACTATCTTCAATCTGTCAAAATAATAAAAAAACCCATCAATTAACTTCATCATACCAGCCCATTAATGTCCCACGGACGGACCTCCTCCCGTAATGGAGGGATACTTGGCCTGCTAATACCACGTTGGCCAGAAGGATTGGTATAGGGTTTAATTTCAAGTTTTCCTTCTTTTTATTTCGTAAAGATAATTTAACGGATCGTTCCTTAGTCGTTTCCTACGACACCTATGAGATGAGATGGGGTAGTGACATATTGTATTCTTACTCCGTCACCACACGGAGAATTAACTTACTTACTATATAATATACTACTTCCATTTGATTTATTTATGTTTACTCGTCAGAACTCATTCGTATTTTCCGACTGAAAATTGATTTTCTTCTATTTAAAACCACTGTTCTTTCAAGTTCGTCTCTTAGAAGTTACTACTTACGTATATTATACGGAAACTGGAACTTTATGAGGCAGACAATGTCTTGCAATGCTGCCTCCATCTCAAGGTACAAGAGATAGATCCTAGAAATACTGACTACTACTGAAATTTAGTAAGAAAGGACCCCGCCCGTAGATGGTGGTCAATGTGTTCTGGAATAAAGACTATGAAAGTTACTGTGACGAAATGCTGCCAAAATATATGCTAATTTTATTTTTAAGGATCAAAACATTTCCAATACCCAAAACTACAATAAATAAATAATCCTCACACATCGCCACCTAGTGCCAAACTAAGCAAAGCTTGTACTAGACAACGGGTAAACATACTTAAATACTTTTTTTTTGTAAATACATACATATTATACATAGAAAACACCCAGACCAACAAACAGTCATGTTCATGGATACAAAGATTTGCTTTGAGCGGGAATCGAACCCGAGACCTCTGCGTAGCAGCCATGTAATATACCGGCTCCGCCACAAAGGTCGTCTTTCAAAGGAACCTTCCTACCTATATTTTACTTTTATGCACAAATACTTATATCCGTCATAATACCTAGGGATCATCACAATAGGAAAGCAATTCCTTGTCAGGTTTATATTTACTGTTCAACGGACCCGTTGATGGAATGTGCAACCACCATAATAATCGCCTCGGTAATTCCGTTTTCCCCTTTTCTCATTACCGCTGCCTTTAATCAAGGGTCTATGGAACAGTTTATTAGTTTTTATTAAGGCTTTTGATATAAGTATTAGCGTTAAAGTCTTGTTTTGTAACGGAACAGTTTATTAGTTTTTATTCAGGCTTTTGAAGTAGGTGTTAACCTTAAAGACTTGTTTTATAACTATGGTTAAGAACCGTAATATCGGCTATTTCCCGTAGTCCCATTGGTCGTCCCATCGATTGGACGACAAAAAACAATTAACCTTGTCCCATTATCAAAATGGGACTACGGAAAATAGTTTTTATTTCAATATCTTGATTTTCTGTGATCCCGTTAATAGTATTATGTCAGGTTCAGTATTAGACTAAGTATTGGATAGATTTTTCTCCAAATAGCGCATTTTCTTTTAGATTAATTTCTTGATTCTGTTATATTTTCCTCCTCAAACTCGACCATTTCCTAATGCTCAAGTTGCTGGGTTCAGGTGATCAACTGTAACATATTACAACACATGGTAATCATCGAAATGTAAAATACGGTATGCCATTTTACATTTCGAGTTTTGTAGAACATCAATGCTCTGTTTTACATTCGAAAAATTTTCCATTCTTAAAGTAAGTGTGATGTAGTTATATTACAAGCACCGATTACACTACCCTACATGTAGGGCCCTACATCTTGTAGGGCACTACATGTTGTCTAGTGTAATCACATGTAGGCTGTTAAGACACTACACATCGGAGATTAGCGAGTCCTGACCGCCCTACATCATGTAGTGCCCTACTGTCTATTTAAACAGACTTGCTCTAAAACGTAAACATATATGGCGTCGTGTCAACCACAGACTAAAGACTTTAGTCTTTAATCTTTGAAAAATGTATAGGAATCAAGGACAAAATTCTATAATCTACAAATGTCAAATCGTAAAAACAATTTTATCTGTGAAATTTTATGTTGGAAAAAAATACATTTATTTAAAATTTACGAAAGATAGTGGATAAATCAAAGTGATTTACGTGTTTTCTATTGCATAAACGTTTAATGCTACTTTCCAGAAATTTTCATCTATATCAAAGTGTGCGATTGATGTAAAAACTAGTGAATTTGCAATAAGTGGTGTTTGTTTATTATATAAATCAAGTAAGGATGAATACGGTATACATGTAGGGTAGTGTAATCGGCGCTTAGTTGAATATGTAGCTTAACAAATTCATTCTAAAGCAAAATGCACAATCATACTGACTTTGCAAACCAATCTCCTCGGTCTTAATGTCTCCCAAAATATATACTATGCGAACACAATGCAATAGTACAACTTCCCCTTCCATGATACAGACGTAATTAATTGCCCGCTGCATATTCATGATTGTATATTCATTATCCTAATTTATAAATACAAATATATACGGTTAAATTGTCCGTGTGGTGACGGAGTAAGATGTCCGTGTGGTGACGGAGTAAGGATACAATATGTCACATCCCGATCTCATCCTAAGGGACTCCGCGTAAGGGACTATCCGTCGATATTATCTTTACGAAATAAAAAGGAAAACTTGAAATTAAACCATATACTAATCCGTCTGGCCAGCGTGGTATTAGTAGGCCAAGTATCCCTCCGTCGTGAGAGGGGGCCCGTCCCTGCAGTGAGACATTAATAACCTGTTATGATGATGATGACAGTTAAATTGTAGACAAAGAGTGAAAATAAATTGAAGTAGCTTTTGGAAAAGTTTCGTCAGAGTTCAATCAACATATCATCCTATGAACGTCCACTGCTGGGATAGGCCTCCTTCAAACATTTTCAGCCTGCGCGGTCTAGTGCCTCCGTTATCTATAGTCTTCTCGCGCGCTGAAATCATCATAATCATCATAATAGCTCATTAATGTCCCACTGCAGGGACGGGCCTCCTCCCGGGATGAAGGGTTACTTGGCCTACTAATACCACGCTGGCCAGACGGATTGGTATAGGGTTTAATTTCAAGTTTTCCTTCTTTTTATTTCGTAAAGATAATATTCACGGATAGTCACTTAGTCGGTTTTTACGACACCCATGGGATGAGATGGGGTGGTGACATATTGTATTCTTACTCCGTCACCACACGGAGAGCGCCGTCATGCATTGGATTTATTCTATAGATTTATTTACTTTCAAATTCGTCTGGTTGTTTTCTACGTAATGTATGCATGCATTTACAAAACAAGTATCCAAGTGTGCTTCTTATTTTCAGCTGTCTTGTTGATGCTAAGCTTAGCTTAGTATTACACTAGGTGGCGTTGTGGTAATATTATATCATATCCGTTCAGTAACACAAGACTTTGCTAGGTTTCCAAGTTACCAAATATGTTGCCACAAGACATACATAAGCTCAGAAGTTAAATTGAATACAAAGCGTCCTCTAGCTCACGAAGTCTGAAACAGCTTAAGAGTACCCAGTGCTAGTGTCATGATAATTTCTGTGTCAAATTTATGATGTACTATGTGTTAAAATCGTATTATAAACTATACGATTTTAACACGTAGTACATTATAAATTATATACTTTCTATTTTGACTGTTTTATTATCATAAATCCTCTTTTTAATATATTCATAAGAATAATATCTTTATTTTTTAGCTGCGTAGCGACGGCTTAAGAATACAATGTGTCCTACCACCTCCATCCTGTGAGTGTCGTATAAACCGACTAAGGGACTATACCTGAATATTACCCTTACGAAATAAAAAGAAGGAAAACATGAAATTAAACCCTATACGAATCCGTGTGGCCAGCGTGGTATTAGTAGGCCAAGTATCCTTCCATCACTGGAGGAGGCCCGTCCTTGCAGTGGGACATTAATGGGCTGTTGTGACATTATTACATGTATTTATGCATAGTCCAAAGTTCACTTTAGCCTTTAGCGCCATTTAAGTAGGTATGTATTATCAAATTGACTTCTGTACCTGTAATTATATTGGTAAGCTACTTTGTAAAATTAACCTCAAATTAATGTAACAAACTCAATCAAAATTAGTTAGGGACAGTTACAAAGGAATAAACATCAAAGTGGTGATGTAATTTAACTCTGTAATAAGTTAGACAATTTAGTAATAAACTATAATATTGATACTTAATTACCAAGTTTTAACTGGCCCATTGAAGGGATGAGCTTCTTACGATGTAGAAAATATTGTATTACATTAGGACAAATGCGGTAACAATTTTTTTTTCTTACACGCTAGACATACTTACCATACAAGCCACAAAAATATATTTGGTTTTAAATAATTAATTAATGAGTATCAGAAAAATACACATAGTAAATCTTATATGACTTAAATGTCAAGAGATGGCGCTTAGTAATTAAAATTCAAGGTAGCACCTATTGTAATCTTTGCAAAGCGGTGGAAGAGTTTACACGTCTTCCGCTCTTACGTCATCGTTCCTAGAGGTCATGCTTTCATCACATCCTGTTAATCAGTGACGGTCTTAAAACGTATTATTTTTTTAATGTTTTTAAAAGTTTTACTGCTGTCAACTCAAAATAGTAGTGGTTATTTGCGGTCAAATAAAATCCATTAAAAAAATGTATCGAAAAAAGCGTTCGTGTGCTCTGATTGACAAGACATCTGCTACCTACGTATAAACCAGACTATTCTGTTTTTAAACTTAACTCGAAGTTCAAACTTTATCCATTGTATTTCAATGCCACCCGGAAAGTACAACAGGAAAGCTCGTACCAATAAATTCAACTATGATCACGACAAAATTTCATTTGACAGTTGACAGTGACACAAAAAATTCATTCGCCTTGATATGAAGGTCATAGAAAGACAAGTTGATTGAGTACAATGCTCACGACAACAGGAAGTAAGAAGTACTTTAATATTCTAGTTTGAGTCACAAATAAATGAAATTCCATCACTCCACTGGCTATGATTAACCTTCGGATACAGTAATATGGTTATTGTGACCGAATTTAGTGAAAATGTATATTCATCTGATTCAAAATTTAGTAGCAAGTTTTCACTCGAACAAACATAGGTACATTGCAAATAAAAGCTTTTAATAAGCAGAATGAAGATGTAGGAAAACTTTCTTTTGTTTTAATTTTGTTTTTAATGACTTCAAAAGGAGGAGTTCAGGAGGTTCTTAATCGATTTCGACGTTTTACGAGTACTTGTATTTTTTAAATGTTTTTTATTACATAACTCTAAATATATAATTAAAACCGATTAACCAATTTCGTGTTCAAATTAAAAAACTTGGAATTTCTTTAGATCAGCCAAGCTTACGAAATTGCGTAAGTGTCATAATCGCTATCAACGCTCTTACTAGATTTTTATTAAATAAATTATCTTTCATCATTATCTTACACGCAAGAAGAAGATAACCTTCAAAAAGTCATTTTTAGCAGTTTTGGGTCAAACAATGAATTTTAAACATAAGCGATTATTTACTTAAATAACAAAGTCCGTCTAAAGGTTTATAGGTATAAAAACTAGTTGAACAGGTATTTCGCTCGCGTGATGTGTAGTAAAACTATAATTTCGTTCTTTGGCGAAGAAAGTAAAGCTCGATAAATATACTTAATCGATATCTCGATTCAAAAACGTTTGAGATATCATAGACCAATTGGGGCAGTAAAAGACAAATACACATGAGTCATATTGAAATGAAAATCTGTAATGTCCTTTTAAGTTCCTGCGTTATTTCTGTAAACTGTTATCCGTGATTAATATTATTATTTTAGGTTTTAAAAAGGCTTTTGTGTTATTTTTTATAATTTGCACACTTTACTACTTTTACAGGTTTATTATAGAATGAAAAACAAGAACATAAAAATAAATAGATTAGGTATGTCTTTGTTTTTTTTGGGTACTGAAATTAAATACCGTAAAGTGGTAGTAGTGGCAAGATAAAAATTAAAATGTACAACAGTTTACTAACCACCGCTTTATTTTGTTATAAATTTTCAATCACTTTCAACACATATTCCATTTGAACGAACTTGCCCTACTCCACATGGTGCACTTAAAGAAGCTCCAGGACCCTCCTCCGTATTGCTAGCATTTGAACCTCCTTGGTTAACTCTAGCAGGCATCCAACGCGTCCAATCTTCATTTAACTCATCAAAGAGTTCGCACGTACAATCCACCTCTTTCGTGTCAAAATTTTTAAAAAAGTTTGTTGTTCTTGGCACGTAATTTGGTGATCGAAATTTAAAAGTTCTGGCACTATTAACACAATAGACAGCACAAAAACAGAATAGTAGAACATGGACCTTCATTTTGCCGCGTCTTGTGACTGAATGGTCACAATAAACTGAATGGACCATGCATTTGTATAGTCAAGGTTGGTAATTAAAAAAAAATTAAGGTTCCGTAAGCAATCATCAAGAAATTAAATTTTAATAGTGTCTTTGACATTCATGATTTGTTACGTCATTGGGTGCTAATTTGTTATACCTACAAGTATATTGTTTATTGTATTGTGTTGAGATAGTGTGTGGTAGGATTTATAAAAAATCACAAGCAATAAATTTAAAAATTACGGCACCTGTCACTAGCAATAATAAAATAGATTTTAAGGATTTTTTACGTGATGGTGAAGTTTCCTTATTGGAACAAATGAACAAATTTACTTACTGAAGGTAATGACTTTCTTGGAATATGATAACAATAATTTTATAGTAAAAAAACGACTCCAGATTATTAATACCGAGTATATCATAAGCTAACCCAATTTCGTTTGCTTAGATAATTCTCAGAAATTCCAATTATTTTTTGAATAAGTATACAGCAAATTACTTTGATTTCCATGGAAAAAAATAAGGAAATATCTATAGGGAAAGTAAGTATTACCCATTCAAAAGTAAAAGAAAAATAATAAAAAGACTGAGTTCTGATATCTATAACAAAACAAGTCAAAACAACTAATTTGAATACATAATTACAAAAACTTTTCCTCTTATCAAAATCAAAAAATTGAGTTAATTAAAAAAACAAAATTTAAAAACTGATCTCTAAATAAACAAAGGTTTATATTATATCAGCCATGACATTTTACGTTTCTTTACAACTTCTAATAAATGTCATAATATGTGCTATGTTCGCGATGACACATCAGGTAGCAGTCTTTCTGAGAACTTCATAATATCGGCATTGAACCGACTCTAACTATGTAGGTAAATTGACAATTTTAATGCGACTTTTGTAACATAATTAGGCAATATTTAATTATTTCATAACAGCTTTTGAGAGAGATAGATGTATAATTTGATCTTCGAAAATCACGTCAGCAGAGCGTCAAGACTAGCGTTGCAACGGGCTTGAGAAAATGTCATAAAGATGGTCGTGCGACAACGCGACGTGTATTAGAACAAGAATCGGAGTACCGATGCATTATTTCAACAAACGTCACGATGAGCGGTCAAACAGGCGTCGAAATAAGTTAAGTATCTCACTGAACGATGAAATAACCATCGGAAAAAGAAACAGATAAGCAACTCGACAAAAATCAGAAAAACGTCGAGGCGAGCGTCGAAACAAACGTCGGAAAATCGTTGGCACATTCGTCGGCAAGATGAAGTCACAGTTCCGCATAATCCAATTCAAAGTGGCTGTCCTGTGTCGTCAATGGCCGATGATTCGATGTTCTGAATCGATGCTGGACTGCTGAATAATATGTACCTATAATGGTTACTCTTTTAGAACATAAAATACCTGTCCTAGTCCCGTTGCTGAATCCAAAGTTGATAAAATAAATAAATACAATATAATTTAATAAACAGTTAAACCAATATTTCCTCCAAATTTAAGAGTGCATAAATTTACTCTTAAAAACTTTATTTATAATAGCGTCATCTGTGATTTTTGTAAGAAACTAGATAGCAAAAGAAGTACACACAAAATTTGTATTACGTTAGTTGAATACGAAATAAAGTGATGACCGGGCTGTCTAAGAGATGGCAGCACACGTTCTACAAAAACACAAATTGGATAAAAATCTTACATCAAGCTATTAGAATACATGCAGATCAATTTTAAAACTTATAATAAGCTAATTATTACATTAGTTAAAGAATTATAAAGAAGCATGGTAGAGCGGTGTTTATCCTGTCGTATTTTTATATTATACATACATACATAAACAGCTAGGGCCACGCCTTATCCCGTCCGGGGTAGGCAGAGACGACAGAACGCCACTTGTCATGATCCTGGCAAACAATTTGGGCCTCATCCACATTCATTAAGCGAGTACTTAATACATACGCGTCGGTTACGAGTGCTCTTTTTATTTGCCCCTTCTTTTTGTAATTATTTGTAATTATTAAAAACAAAATACTTACCTACAAATTTACATCCAACTAAATAGCATATTTAATTTTAACAATGAAAATAATTAAATAATTTATCCAACTGAATATTTCCACAGTAACACAACTATTATAAGCAGAAGAATTTAATCCGGAAATCGATAACCAAATAATTGACCTTTGCAGGTGCACGAAATAGGCGAGTGGGTAGGCTATGGAAAGCGCTCTATTAAATGCCAACTATTAAAAGTCATCATTTTTGTCATGTTGTGATGACAAACTCCTTTCAATCTTTCTCTTTTTAAAGACAACTCCAGTAGGTTGAGCCCTGTGTCGCGTGAACTGTTACAAATCAACGAACACAAAGAACATCCAGGCTCATGGCAATATATATTGTGGCTCTCATCATAACAGCCCTTACTGTCCCACTGCAGGGACAGGCCTCCTCCCGTGACGGAGGGATACTTGGCCTTTTAATACCACGCTGGCCAGACGGATTGGTATAGGGTTTAATTCAAGTTTTCCTTCTTTTTATTTCGTAAAGATAATATTCACGAATAGTCCCTTAATCGGTTTTTACGATACCCATGGGATGAGATGGGGTGGTGACATATTGTATTCTTACTACGTCACCACACGGATCATATGCCTTATATAGGTATAGGATATTATATCGATAAATTTACCTTTATTTCGCTTGACTTTTCAGCAAAAGTTACACAAGTAAAATATAGAGGCATTTCAACTAACAGTTAGTAGTTATAAAAATAAAATTATAATTTACGTTTCACCTGTTAGATAAAGGATATAACATCGACAAAACGGTCGATACTACCAGCTTTAAGACATGAAACAAGCAGAATGAAGGATCATTGGTGTCACGTTCGCAATCTCACCGAGATTGATGCATCGTCTGGTTCGCGATTATGTCTGGAATGCCTTGTGATCTGTGTGTACTCAGTACTGAGACTATGCGTTCTGAAATTTTTTTAGGACATGTGAGTCTGTATGCTGAATTATCAAGAACACAATCATCTACTACTGTATATAAGAACTCGTTACAAAGATAAGAACGCCTAAGGCCCTGCGCAGACGACAGACTATCCGTGACGCACTTTTTAGTCTGTAAAAATAGAACCTATGCAATTATAAGCAGTAACGCACAGGACGCGCAAAAAGTCCGGCGGACAAAAGACTCAAACATATGCCATGTATGGCAGACTATATGTGCATTAAACCCTATACCAATCCGTCTGGCCAGTGTGGTATTAGTAGGCCAAGTATCCCTCCGTCACGGGAGGAGGCCCGTCCCTGCAGTGGGACATTAATGGGCTGTTATGATGAGACGACTTTTACGGAACTTTTAAGTACCCGAGAATGAACATATCCTTAATCAAATAAGGCATTGCTAACTATTATGTCAACCGCCTCCGCTAGGGTTTAAGCTTAAAAGTGTTGCCACTTAACCTGATTTACGAAACTGACTATGCCGCGAAAATAAAATTGCTCAGATATCATGTCTAACATTGTTACCTTACTCTACAGATTTAACTCCAATATTGCTCACCATCTCAGATGAAATTCAATCTTGTACCTTAATATATAAAGTACATTTTTCTTAATCCTTGTTGATATTTTACGTAACTAAGCCACCTTTTAAGATTTCCCCCTAATGAAATTCTTTAAGTTCACTCCACGACATATATTTTGCAACTTTATTAAATTCTGTGAACCGTAAACCAATTATCGTTACGTAATATTCAGAAATATCTAACTTTATGGCGAAATCCAAGTAGTACAGTCACGAGCAATAATAATAATATGTAAGATAGATAAACGTGCAGATAGTTTAGAAAATTTTAAAATGTGTACATATTATTGCTCGTGACTGTACCTACGTCATACCAAGACAGTCTGCTAAAGCTTAAATAGGCGCCTCTAACTAACATATCGAGCTATGGCACTTCGTCGGTTGTATTATGAGCAGTTTTCTTAGGAACTAAGGTATGCCTCCGACTGAAAATGATTTTGTCTAATCAGCTAGCTTTCTGATCAGCAAAGTATTATATTGACTTTAGAATATCCAGCGATCCCTAGGCGTTAAGCGACGTCCTCTTGACCATGTTTTTAATGTTAATTTCATGTTTATAAAAGTCCTTGCAAATGACTTAAAGCTGTGGTTCACTGGTATGAGGAAGCTAAGCCCAAAAAACCATACATCAAACCTAAAAGCTCTAGCATAAGTAATTCCGTATTCTAGGTACTTATATACTACTATACTCTTCGTGTGGTGATGTTGACGGAATAAGAATACAATATGTCCCCACCCCATCTCATCCCATGGGTATCGTAAAAACCGACTAAGGGACTATACGTAAACATTATCTTTACGAAATAAAAAGAAGGAAAACTTAAAATTAAACCCTATACCAATCCGTCTGGCCAGAGTGGTATTAGTAGGCCAAGTATCCCTCCGTCACGGGAGGAGGCCCGTCCCTGCAGTGGGACATTAAAGGGCTGTTATGATATTATTATACTACTACAAAATTGCCATCAAATATCTTTGTAGTACACAAATATTAGTCGAGTGACGCATGACGTTTGTCGCACGATCCTTTTACGAGTATGTGCGTCGATATAAACATAACATAGAGTATGTGAGTTGGAAAATCTTCCTTTAGGTCCGAGAGATTTGAATCCAAAGACTCTATCTACTATGACCTATATCTAACGAGAAGAGGCCACGGATTACAAAACACCAGGTCATACTTTATTGATTGCAATTACAACAAGTTATTATGATAACATTATTGTCACCAGTATTAGGTATTATGATTATTTGTATTTTAAACTTTTGGTACTTACATATTTAAGTTTAGGTGAAACAAGCATTAGGTATTTTAATTTTAGGTATGGTTACTCTACCATACCTATAAAATGAATGTTTTGGAAGTTCTTTGTGCCCGTTCATTTCATGTCTACATAAGTCCCTGCGAGACAAATGACACAGGACTCAATACCTAGGTATTAGGTTGTACATCTAGGTTGTTCAAATTAATAAAGATTCGTGAATATTCACTACAATGCAGGCTTTTAATTAACTTTTCAAAGTAATATGAATAAATAGTTTGAATATTTCAATAGCATGGTTTTAATTTACAACGAAAAAGCTCAAAGGCTTTTTTTGAAAACACTGGTTTTGTTAATATCTCTGCGTATTCATTTTCATCATTACGTCATACATTGGTATTTGTATTACTGACGTGAAAGGAATAATTGGGAATGGCCATTGGGGGCATCAACATTGTATGCCTACTGAAACTGAGCTGAATTTTTTTTTAATTCTACGTAGTAATTATTGTATTGATCTGTATGTTTTCTTTTTTTTATATGTTGCAGGCAAACGAGCTCGTAGGTCACATGATGGTAAGTGATCACCGCCGCCTATGGACACCCGCAACACCAGCTAAATCACAGATGCGTTGCCGACCTTTAAGTAGGGAGTACGCTCGTTTCTTGAAGCTCCCCAAGTCGTAACGGTCCGGAAATATGGCCTAGTAATTTTAATTCGACATTAAAATTAGCACACCTAGGTGCTATTAAAATAAAAAATAATGTTCCTTTGAATGAATGAGTCACAGGATCGCGTAAAATGGAAATACAATAACACGCTTACTTAAATACATTTTTTTCCTTACTATATAACAATTATAACTTATAGGTAAGTTATTTTTGTATACGAAACTCGACACTTAGTTTTTCGAAACAAGGAATCCATTTAAGTAAAACAGTTTTATTGCAAATTCTCGTAACAACTTCGTTATGGCTTCAACAGTTAGTTCAGAAACGTGAACTGTTATACAGACGTTGAACGACAATTATATCAAGTTGCCACATACTAGCACTCAGAAAAATACACCAAAAAGTCGTACTAGTGCAGCCGCTAAGTCAATGTTTTTAAAACCTATGCATGAAAGGGAGGTTAGACGGGAAATAATGTTGTTGTCTAACTCAAACTCTGTAGGGTATGACGAAATCCACACTAAAATTATTAAAGATTGCGTCAACCAATTAACTAGTATTCTGACACATCTAATTAATGTATCATTCGAATCGGGAACTTTTCCTGATGCTCTGAAATACTCAATAGTCAAGCCTATATATAAAAAAGGTATAAAGAGTGATATGAACAACTATCGTCCTATAACGTTAATACCCATATTGTCCAAAATATACGAAAAATGTATGTATAGAAGGCTAATCGACTATTGCGATAAGTTTAACATAATTAATAAGGAACAGTATGGCTTTCAAAAAAATAAGTCCACTACATTGGCAGTGTATTCTGTTGTAGAAGCTGTGGTTACTAATATCAATAACAATAATCTAACCACTGGGCTATTTTTTGATATCTCAAAAGCCTTTGATTTAGTTTCCCACAATTTATTACTGGAAAAGCTTGAACTAGTCGGTATCAGAGGTCCTACACTTCAGTGGATAGCCTCATATCTTAGTAACAGGCAACAAAGAGTCATTATCAATAAACTAGACGATAATCAAGACATGATACCTTTTTCATCAGTTTATAAGCACAATAAATGTGGTGTTCCGCAGGGAAGTGTACTCGGCCCTATTTTATTCTTACTGTACATAAATGACATTATTAATATAACCAACCACCAATGCACTTTGTTTGCTGATGATATCTCAATTATCGTGGCAACTGAAAAATCTAATAATTTTATAAATAATCATGTGACTGAAATTAATAATACTATAGACAAATTAATACAATGGCTTGACATGAATAATTTAATAATCAATCTTGTTAAATCTGTATATATCAATTTCAATAAATGTAAGAATCCTAATTATAATATAAAACTAAACATATTGAAAATTAAAGAAGTGTCTCAAACAAAGTTTCTGGGCGTAATTGTAGACGAGAATTTAAACTGGAAACAGCATGTAGACAATGTTTCAAAGAGAATTAATAAATTTGTATATGCTCTTAAACAAATAAAAAATGTAACAAACCTAAAGACAGCCATCATGTGCTATCATGCATATGTAGAATCGGTACTACGCTACGGGCTTATCATTTGGGGAAATAGCACAGATTTGAACCGAGCATTTGTTGCTCAAAAAAAATGCATCAGGGCAATGCACGGGATGCATCCGGAGGAATCATGCCAACCAATATTTAAAAAACTAGGTTTATTGCCGTTGCCGTCCCTCTACATATTTGAAGTATGCATGTTCGTCAATAAACATAAAACATTATTTAAATCAGCCAACGAGGTTAATCCACGGAGCCGGCGTGATCCACAGAGACTCGCTCTACATGATCTTCCCAGGCTCTCTAAATATAAAAAAAGCTGCTTATATAATTGTGTCCGGATATATAATAAAATTCCAAGCAACATAAGAAATTTTAACCCTACACTATTTAAGAAGAAATTGTTCGAATGGTTAAACACTAATAATTTTTATAGCCTTAAAGAATTTATGGACAAGAGGTCTGCATAGTTGCTGGTTTATTAAGTACTACTCATTTAATAATTATGTAAAATTTGCATGCTAGGTACAATTCTGGCAAAACATGTAAGCTCTATAATGTAATTGTAACACCATGTATACACCATGTTTTATGCAAATAAAGATATTATGATTATTATGATTATGATTATGAATGTCGCAAAATGCCTTCTGTTAAACTTTTAATGGATATTGCAAGTTAGTACCTAAACTTGGGATTTGGTTTCTATACTGATACGTAACGTTCTATTTTTGAATAAGTATGACGTAGGTAACTGTTTTTTTTTAATTGAGAAGGTACTGTTTTGGTTTTTGTTTTGTTTTTAAACTTGTAATACGTTTTTTTATGCCTGCTAGAACTTCTGGCAACCTTTGGTATAAGGTCTCTTTCAATTTAGCCGTTTCGTGCCGTACGGCTGTTGTG
The DNA here is from genome assembly GCA_905475405.1 of Schrankia costaestrigalis. NCBI lineage: Eukaryota > Metazoa > Arthropoda > Insecta > Lepidoptera > Erebidae > Schrankia > Schrankia costaestrigalis. The sequence goes on along the minus strand of FR997843.1, from coordinate 5,428,304 downwards.
CGTTTTCTGTGCGCTTTTCGAACGGAAAATGTACGTTCGTTTGTTTTCATACAAATCGGCGGCGATCTGATAAATTGAAAGAGCCCTATCTAAGCCTCACCGTTCCATCAAAGTCCGCGTAAAGTAGTAAAGGTCATCTAAAAACAACCTATTCATTTTATCCACCAAAAAATAGACCACCTGCCGCGTTTGGACACTCTGTTAGCAATTTTCAGAAGTTAGATATGTAGTTGTGTTAGGAGGTATTTTACCACATGCAATAATCAACTATTAGAATAGAAGAATAGAATAACTCGACTCCTACCTATTTTAAACGTTCGGTTATGTAGTTATTTCTTAATTTATGCTTATAATGTATTTTGTAAGCTAGTATCTATCATTGTTATAACCAGCAATACCTCATTCAGATTATTTTTAAGTAATTCTTAGCTATAAAATATAAGTACTTTCTTAAGCTCTGAAACAAATTGCAATGCGTGACACGCACTATGTATGTCGTTCTACATAATAATATACTGTAACGCAAACATTTGTCAGCTTCATCTTAACTAGTATAAAGCATGGACATGCTAAACAGAGCTGTGTCCTGCAAACGAGCTCTTCTCGTTCAATTTTGCAAGGTCGGTGTGCCTCTATACCGACCTTGCAAAAGTGATCTAACTCTGCCTTTTCTTAAACTATTTACAGCATCAGTCTCAATGCAAAAGAAACATGAATATGAGCATACTCGTAAATGATATGCAAAAGTGTTAAGTATAATAAATCCTTTCTCAGAAGATCTAATATTTTATTTAATGTAGAACTAGGTACTTAACGATTTTATTATAACGACGACGAGAACAACTTCAATTTACAGTACATGATGTACCTACTCTGTGAATATTATATTAAATAATGTCTACTCGTATAAAACACCACAGCAAATATTTTTAAACAGTGTTGTGACGTTTAAAAATCTTTGCTATGGTATTTTAAACAGGCGCTAATGCTGTCACCTTTTGGTCCCAAAAATAAACTCAGCCCTTGTTTACTTGGAAGTAGGCAGGGCCTTATACACTAAAACGTTTATGAAACCTGTTTTGTCTACTTTCATACATAATTTCTTCATAGCTTTTATTTTAACATAGCTTTTACTGCCGCGGTGGCGCGGCGGACGCGCTAGCGTCTGAACTGCCTAGGTGGCGCGGGGTCATAATAGCGGCTGAGCTGCACGCAGCAGAAGTCTTTATGAGATCCGCAAATTATTGTACTGAATTTGGATGTGTATTGTTTTGTCAATTAAATATATGTTTGTTAAGTCCCAGCGACTCAGGGCCAGTAACCCAGTGATCCTTAGTGCAGGAGTACTTACTTTAGTAGGTAAATATGTCGCAATATTACAATAAGCGACACATTGAACAAAGCATCTAGGGACGGTAAGTGATTGTTATAATTGAACTTGTATGCCAAAGCAAGGTGCGCGTAAGGTGTAATAAGGGATCATGCCATGCGTCGCGTGACGGACACAAACAACATCGAGACCAAAAATATATTTCACAAACAATTGTCCTGTGTGGAATTTGAATCCGCGACCTTATGTACGCCAGCTGCTGCTGCGATCGCTGCGCCGCTCCAACGAGTAAAAAGGATTTCACAAGCTTTTGTTCCAATTTTCATCAAAACCTGTTCTATTGTTATTTAAAAGGGATTTGAATCTAATCTAATCACGCTGCGCAGGGGTTAATCCCGCGTAACAGGATATGTTCCACATCAAAGATATAAAGATGCGTATTAATCTAGATTTTCAACTATATGAACACCAAATTTCATCTAAATTAGTCAAGATTTCAGTAAGGTGAAAAGCAAATAAGCTCACACACAAACTGATAATTTGAATCTTACACAAGTCAATTACTTGTTTGAGCCATACATGATTGTCTTGAACCAGGATACTTTACATAAGTAGGTCAAGTCACTGTCATGATAAATATAATAAAAACAAACAACAACAAGAAATACATCTTAAGAAATAATCCTTTGTCACACAATATCTTACGTCAAAACGGGGGCAGTGCAGTGAACAAATCGTTAGTAAAGTTGGGGACCGTCACTCCCCTATTACTCGCAGTCACCGAGCTATGTGCCAGTGTACACGGTTGGCATCCACTCAAGTTTCCATTGTGCAACTTGCCAGTGAATCTTGCAACTTGCATGCACACATAATGGAAACTCGCCTTTATTTTGAGACGACGGAGCCAACGACTTTGAAGCGGATTATCGGGAATCTCATACGCCTTCCGGACCTACTGCCTAGTTGATACATACACTACAGTACATAGCAACACCGCACATCAGTTTCAGTTATATAGGACGTGGCCGACAGCTCGTTTCCCGGTAGTACATAAACCTGAGTATTGATTTTTACATTTTACATAGATACCTATGTATTTACATTCGTATGAACTGTCCATAAAACGATGAGCTTCGAAACTGTTTTATATTTCAATGTTTACGCAATGAACAAAAAAATCATTTTAAAACATAATTCGTTCGTATTTTTGCTCCTTTAACTCGAGAGCGATTTTCTTTGTCTCCCAAGGAACAAAGCTTCGTAATAACGATTTCTTCTAAGTATACATAGAGGGTATGTAAACAAAATTGTCATGTACAGATAATTACTGAACCGAAACTAACTAACACGAATATCAAACAATAGAGGCTCAGAGAACATTGATTACGGCTGTTAGTCCGTTAGACGTGTATCTATTGTTTTGTTTACGTTCGAGGCGATCTGCAGCTTAATTACACAACGTCGGCACCTTGAGACGAGGCACATAGTAGTGGCTCAGGTGAGCGCGGCAGATGCGACGCAGCTGCCGGCCGGGCTGGTCCACTCGCCCCCGCGCTACGTCTCACCCCCGCGGCCCGCGCAATCGCGGCTAACAGTTTTATTTCCCCGAATAAACTTTATCAAACAAAGCGTGCGTGCCCCGCGCCCTGCATCTGTTCGGCCAGCTGTTCCCACTGCAGCTGGCGTCGCTGTCCCGTTCTAACGCGTGCGTTATCGCAACTCGAGAGAGTGACAGAGCTCACCGGTGTAATCGCGGGTCCCTTCAATTCCCTGTGCATAGCCCATTCGCAGTTTGCATCCCGATGCCGGCGGGTAAACCGATAATGACACCGAAGCGAAAGCGCGACGACAGCGGTGAACGCCGCGCTAAGCGTCAGCGTATCCGTAAGCGATCTCGGAGTGAGCCGCTGAGGAATGATTCCGAGAGTGCTGAGAAGAGGCAGGCTCTAAAACGTCTCTTTGGCCGTATTTGCTCCGTGGAAGTGGATCATAATGAGCGCGTTGCTGACGAAGAACCTGAATACGATTTCGAGAACTTTGGAGACGAAAATGATGACCCGCTTCTGGATTCAGTGCCAGTGGATATGGATCCGGAGCAGCTCGGCTTCTTAGTGTGTGCTCAGGAGACCTTGCGTTTCCTACACGGTCGCGGGATATCTGTGCAACACCCAGTGTTCGCTCGGCTGCGTACGCGCCTGCTGCAAGGGATCGACGAGATAGCGACGGCCTGAGCGTTACTGGGGCCTGAGCCCCCACGAACCAGAAACTAATCCCACTCCGTTCCTACTCTTCATTTCGGACGTTTCACCCAGTGTTTGTTTGAACTTGTGAACCCGTGAATATTTACATCTTCGGAGTTGTTTCTATCTATCTCTGCCGGGCTCCGTGTGTGATGTCAAGATAAAATATCCTAATACATTGTACGTTTTAAGCAACAGGTGGCCCGAATGGGAGTCTAGTCATAATTTTCTAGTCAAAGTTTATGGATTATATTTGTTAAGCAAATTATTCTATTGATGTAATTACGATAAAATTAAAATCGTCCAATAATGTCTTTGTTTATCTTATTTACCCTACATGTATAGTTTAACAAATAAATAATACTTAAACATAGTTAAGTACGTAAATTAAGAACATTGCTGGCGTTTTTGTTTTTTTCTAAAGCGATTTTCTTTTATTTTAAATATAGTAATACTTTTGTTTTAAATTACTAATACTCAAAGAAAGTCATAATATTTTCTTTGTTTCAAATTCTCTTTTTTTTTCATTTTATTCATACGCAGACAATTTTAATATCAATAACTTACCTACAAAATTAGCAATTTTTCTTTTGTAATTTTTACACAACTCAACAAATTTTGAAAGAAAAAACATTAAAAATTTATTTATTTGTAAAAAAAAATAGTTTTGCCATATAAATATTTTTTGTATTTTTTCGTAATGCCTGCGATTGCGAAATAACAACGCATACAGGACGAACTTTATTTTAGCTAGAACTTTCGCCAGAGTAACTATGTAATTACATAAAATATACATACCTACATAGAAACACCCAAACCAAATTAAACAGTTATGTTCACATAAATATTGAACATGTGCGGAGTTCGAAACCCTGACCTCCGGTGTGGCAGGCGGTTACCCTATTACATGGGATTGGAATCCGCGACCTAGCGCACGACAGTCACATACAAAAGTGCATTCTCACCACAGATTCTCACCAAGCCAGAATATAAACAATAGTAGGTACCTGCAGCTTGTAATACTTTAAAGTAAGGAGTTTATTTGTGAATATTATCTATACGAAATAATAAAAAGAAGGAAAACTTGAAATTAAACCCTATACCAATCCATCTGGATAGCGTGGTATTAGTGGACCGAGTATCCCTTCGTTACGGGGGAAGGCCCGTCCCTGCAGTGGGACATTAATGGGCTGTTATGAGACGTTTTGCTACATAGGCGATTAGCTAACTATAGGCCGACCGTTTAACTCAGACCCCGCCTGCGGTAATAGAGGTGCGCGGGGGGCGAGGACAAAGGAGAGAGCTATCTCTTGATTTTTTGCCAAAACGGCGCGGCGCCATCTCAGATACTGTGACCCGAACTACATTACATCACAACACACCTCTAATTTTTAGCTAGCTTATTTTTATGAAATAAAAAGAAGGAAAAATTAAAATTATACCCAAAAGCAATCGAAATACCTGAAGAGGTTGTTTTATTTTTCTGGTCAGGCTTTAAATTGTGTAATAATTTAGATTGCATAATTTTTTCTAAGAAAGTACTAGTTTTAGAGCCAAGATGACGCCACCATCTTTGACATTTGTAAATTGTATAGAAGACGGACTAGCATACTGCACTAGTGTCATACTGACATACTGACTAAGTGTCCGTTATGGTAGCGTGTAAAAATAAAAAAAGCTCTTATTATTGTTCTTATTATCTGTAAATATTTTCTAAGATTGATTCTTACAAATTAATATGTTTAAATCATACCTGTTTTAATGTAAACTGTGATTATTGTAATGTGATTATACTGTGATTTAATATATATAATTAATGATTGTACAATTGTTATTATTTGTAAATATTTTCTAAGACTTTAGTTATAATTATATTTATAGTTTAAATCAGCCATTCGTATAATAACAAATATATTTATTAAAGACAAAGATTTATTGCAAAACTGTGTATATCAGGTGTTAGTGTATGAATACATTATTCTCAACAGTCTATCCACATCGGATATGCAAATTATAGCAATATAATATCTTAAAACTACACAAATTAAACAAAAACTTATTTAAGTAACTAAATGAAATGTTATTTTTTTCAAAACATTCTTATTCATAATATTTGTAGATTCTTTAAAAAATAATCAAATTATTACAAATTATGTAATATTATTGTTATTTTTGGAGTCGGTGTCAGCCAACGAAATACGATAATACATAAGCTAATGGAATGGCGGCCATGAATTACAGATTATATTATTATATGACTTCGACATTAACCCCCTTACTTATAAAAATCTCTAAAATTTAATCACTGTTTAGCGAGTTTTTTGTTAGCAAAACCAACCTTAAGCCAAACAAAACCGTAAAAATTTAAGCTAATCAATTGACTAAAATTTAAGTTACGTTTATGAGTCCGGGGTTTGACATAAAGTTGTTGATTGTTTATGGATTGGTTTAAAAATTAAACAAATATTAAATAACTATTTTTATCATATTTAAATAAATATATTTTAAAATAACTGTGTCACGTTCAAACGTTTTAATATACCTATTTAGTAACTGATTAAAGCTTTCCATAACTTATGGGCGTTTATGGGGCTAACCAGCACCGTCAATTGAAAAAAATCGTAATTCGTAAATAGGATCAATAATGCAAAATGTTGTCTACAAAGTCGTTAGAAAAGGCAATAGAGTTTTGTCTAACACATTCTGATCACTTTAAATAGTTTTTAATTTGATAAATATTTTATTTAAAACAAACATGGCCGTTTCATTTTCGCATGAGAATTTTAAGTAATTGTCTTTGATTCGTAGTACTTATTTCTCATCTTAGTCTTTAGTCAGTGTATAACACGACATCATATTTCTTTAAATTTATAGTCAGGAATAAAATATAGAATATAACTATCGTGGCTGTCACATTACTCCAAAAATAACAATAATATTACATTATTTGTAATAATTTGATTATATTTTAAAGAATCTTCAAATAAATATATTTGTAGACTCTTCAATAAATATCCTTAACAATACTTTTTACAATTAATTAAAAGAACCTATTCTTTAGATTATAATTAAGTAAAAAGAATGTCTGATTTAATGTTGTAAAACCAAAATACAACTAATTATTTTTTACTTTTTAGTGCAATTTTTGTCTTTGAAGTCGGTTTTTTTTTATTGTAAAAACTTATTTTATTTGGCATAGTAAACAACTCAATATAGCTCTTGTGTACGCTACCATAACGGACACCGCTACCCCGCTCCCTCGTCCCTTTCATACCGCAGGCGGGGACTGAGATAAACGGTCGGCCTATAGACATAATTGCTTACTAGATTGCTTGCCTTGCTATTTAGACTAATCTGATCCTTAGTCAGTCAGGTCAGAAATCAAATCAAAATCAAATCAAATCATTTTATTTTGTGAACACAGGTGAAATACAGGTGTTATTACAAAGTATTGAATATACTATGTCCCGCCGATAGGCATACAAAATCGGTTAAAAAAGCATTCAAAATAAATTATAAAACATTAAAATAAATTTGAAATAAATTAAAAATTACAATTATTGTTATTAAATTACATGCAATTGAAATTAATTAATACAAAAACATTAACATTAAAAAATCATGTCAATAGCTACAGGAAAACAGATTGTGGTCATCGAGATACTCCTTAATAGAATAGTAAACTTTATCATTTAGTAACTTAAAAGTTTGTTTCTTAAATTCATCAATAGTTTTGCTGTTTTTTATTTCACGGGGTAATTTATTATAAAGTTTAGGCGCCATTGCTTAAACACTTTCGTGAGCAAACGTGGTTTTAGTGGGCAAAATTCGAAGGTTATGTCAGCGACGTTGACTTTCCACGTGATTGAATAAGTGCATATTAGTTTTCACAAATAATACAACCTCATATTATGTACAATGATGTTACTGTCAATATTTTCAAGTTTTTAAAATGTGGCCTACAAGTGTCTGTTGGTTTTAGTTTGCAAATGGCTCGAATGCATCTTTTTTGTGCTAACAGCACATCAGAGATATTCGTTCCATTACCCCAAAATATAAGTCCGTATCTTAAAATGGAAGCTACATATCCATGGTATGCCGTTAGAAATGATCTTTCAACGTCAAATATCCAAAACTTTAACAAGGACTAAAAGCTTACCTACGTCAAGTAAGAGTTGCTAAATGCCGACTGTCTCTTTGTAATGTAGACATGATTAGCAGCCGAGAATTCGCCTACATAGTTTTTTTTATTTTTTAATTGGCCTACCAGAATGAATCTCTCTATATCTCTCTCTCTATTTTTCTTTCCTGTTAGTAGGTAATAGCTGTTTTTAGAAAACTGTTACATTTTTATAGGTGCTGCCTGCGACTTCGCTCGCGCGTAAGTAAAGGATTTCCAAAAAATCCAAAGCAGAAATATGTATTTTTTTATCTCAGTCTGGGAATAGTAAATATTTATAGGTCACTGCCACTGTCTGCAGCTTCGCTTGCGCGTAAGTGTAAGTAAAAGATTTCCAAAAAAGCCAAATCCGAAATACATATTGTTTATCCTAAGAAAGAAATATTTATATTGTTTATCTTAAAAAAAGAAAAAAAGAATTGCCACACAAAAAAAAACAATATACACAAAACAGATTACATTAAAAAGAAACATTTTAGTGCGCAAAAAAGGTTTACACTCAGCTTTATGCTTCGTTGTGGGACAACCACAACAGAGAGCTATTATTCAGTGTGAACCCTTAATCTTAATTATGAAGTTTTTACATAAATTATGAGATTTCATGATTCTTACTTAAAAAAAACAAACCTTCAACCCATCATCATCATCCTATCAGCCAACAGACGTCCACTGCTGGACATGGGCCTCCTCCAAGTATTCCCACCTTGTGCAGTCCTGTGCCCCCTCATCCTTCAACCCATATTTTACAGGAAAGCTTAAAACTCTGTGTTGTGTTGCTGTTTATAGCTAATCAAAAGAATGCGTGAATGAATTATCCGCGTGGTGACGGAGTAAGAATACAATATGTCACCACCCCATCTCATCCCATGGGTGTCGTAAAAACCGACTAAGGGAATAACCGTAACTACTATCTTTACGAAATAAAAAGAAGGAAAACTGTAAATTAAACCCTATACCAATCCGTCTGGCCAGCGTGGTATTAGGAGGCCAACTAACCCTCCGTCACCGGAGGAGGCCCGTCCCTGCAGTGGGACATTAATGGGCTGTTATAATGAAAAGAATGCGTATGAAATTTGAAGCGTCCAAACTTTAATTTGAAAATTAGGGATTCAACAACAGTACATTCCTTATTTTACCAATTCATGGATGGAATTTTAGAAATTCCTTTGTTTGTGTAGGTTTTCATTATAAAATGCGTCAATAGTCAAAATTGCTACTACCTAATATCTGTGGTTTAGGTTGTGCATTGATAAATTAGTTATTGTAAGCATTTCTACATATCTATACCTACATTATTTGTACAAAGTATAAGCAAATATGTATAGAGATTTCGGCTCCTAGGTATTCGCAAAGTAATAGAAATATTTGGCTAACGAGACAAGGACTCAAGTTGCTTAGCGGTCTAAGGGATCCAAATCGCTGACGAGAAACAGGTTCGACTCAGGCATCTCGGATATGTCTCGAACTTAAAAACTTTCTCCATTTTCTTTTCGAAAAAATCTAATTAAGTATATTATAACTTCATAGGTAAATAAATACTTTTCTTCATAATGAACTAGCTGACCACGGCTGAAAAAAACGCGTCCCTTTCTTTAAAATATTTCATTATTGCTCCAGTTGGTTTTTACAACCCCTGGATGAGTCTGGACGTTGCCGCTATATTTTTAATTCGTCACCTATGGTTGTTAGTAACAGGAAATTACTTAGGTACATAATTCTAAGGGAAATTCGAATTACGTAAAGTTTCTGAGCTCAAGTTGCCTATATGTACCTACCCTATGTACATGGTATGTGTGTTGTTGATACAAGATATCATGGTACACACAATTTATATTCATGGCATTTCTTGAACGTTCTTTAGCAGGAACATAATTCTTTAATTATTATTTTTCATCATTATAACAGCCCATTAATGTCCCACTGCAAGGACGGGCCTCCTCCCGTGACGGAGGGATACTTGGCCTACTAATACCACGCTGGCCGGATTGGTATAGGGTTTAATTTCATGTTTTCCTTCTTTCTATGTAAAGGTAATATTCACAGATAGTCCCTTAGTCGGTTTCTACGACACCCATGGGATGAAATGGGGTAGTGACATATTGTATTCTTACTCCGTCACCACACGGATATTTTTTTTCAGTATTTTGTTCATTAAAAATTGAATCTAAAACGTTAGCATTAATACTGATTATTATACCCAATTTTTTTTTTCATTCCAGAACGAAGATACCCCAGGTATCTATTACACAAGCTTTATAAAGATCAGTAGAACATATTTATTAGGATGGTAAGATTCAAATTGCGATTCACAACATGACAATTGAATTCATTTAAAAATATACTCTGAAGTAAAAACTAATTACAATAATGCTTCTAAATGAAATTTTAAATTAAGAACGAAGTAAGATTATTTAACTTGAGAGTAGAGCGAGTTAGTATTTATCTTGGACTTTAGATTCACTTGATTCAAAGTTTCATTTATATCAATAATTGTTGAATGAACTGTTTGTTTTAATTCATCATCATCATCATATCAGCCAATCGACGTCCACTGCTGGACATAGGCCTGCTCCAAGTATTGCCCCTGGTTTTAATTAATCGCCTAAAAATCAAACTACCCGTGGACTCTAGGTTTGCTATTAAAATAAATCAAAATATAATTCACCAAATATTTGAATTTGAAGCATGCCTGAACAGATTTGCGTATTCTGATTATTGAGCTTAAATGCGTTGGCTGCTATGCAATCGAGTTACAAGTTAACTATTAAGTAATCTGTGCTTAAAGCTTTACCAGGCTAGCACTGTCTAAATTTGTCCACTGCTTTGAAACAGTATACTTGCAAGTATTGCCTCTTACAGTAACTGGCACAAAACAATTGGATCCCATAACAAAAGATGAAAAAGTCACTACTTGTCTCTTATATTAATATTTCTCCGTAAACTCTTCATAGAACTAAAGTGACGCAATTGCGAAGACTCATTTAGGTCCTTGAATTTCATTTTATGTTACAAGCATACATTTGTATAAAGCCGAGCATTCACTTAATGAATAGTTGCAAAGCAGCTGAGCACTGGCCGTAATGAATGTTTCGTATATTATGTATTTTACGCTAGTGGACTCCTTGCCTTATTCAAATTTTCTTTGCTATTAATTAAAATACACGTTCTCTTTTTAAAAAGTTTTTTTTTTTTTACTTTTCCTAGAACCACTTAAGAAGTATCTTGGGAAGTTTTTATTTCGAAAGCTTTGAGACGAATCATAAAGATGGCCAGTTCGTAGTACTCGTTAGAGTAATTATTTTTTTAGTAAATCTTGCTAATTATTGTTTTACTAAGTACTTAAGTGAGGTTTTATTATTTTAGTTTTTTGGACATTTTACTAAAGATTATGCTCGTTAGACAAAAAGTTGACAAAATAAATATTTTTATAAATAGCTTTATAATTTAAAGCCTAATTTTTCATTTACATTTAAGTGTGCTTACATGAGTGAATTAGGCTTTTATAGGTAAAATACAGGCTCTACCTTTTAGGTTTAGCTACAGAAACTTCATGTATTTTGTAAAAAACCGTAGAGCAAACTGAAATTACAAAAAACTGTATCAATGTTAAATTCCAATAAAAAATATTTTATTTTATTTTGTAAAACATAACATTTTTTGGACTCCACGTACGTGAAAAGTTCTAGGAAAATCCGATAAAATCTAACAGTATAACCTTTCTTGTAGCAACTGAAAATTAAGCTTGGGTTTATCGGCAGTTTTTACCGAGCACCTATTTATTGACTTAAAACTTTTAAGGTTTATTTTGCTTTAAAGATATTTACTTAGTGGATATTTAGGCGTTTAGTAGTTGAAAAGGCGTGATTTTATTAACGTTTTATGAAAAATGTTTAACACTTTTAAAATCCAAACTATTTACGATAAATAAGACAGCCATACAATATGAAAGGGGCAATCAAAGTGATGCAAGAGAGCACTGCAAACGACTTTAAGTATGTTTATCCGTTGTCTAGTACCCATAGTACAAGCTCTGCTTAGTTTGGGACTAGATGGCGTTGTGTGAAAGAGTTTTTTTCATACCTCTTCGATTTACCTACCTCGTCGCGACCAAAGCAGTTATATAAGTATGAAAATATATTTCTCTTTACGAATAACAAAATTATACAATAGAATGTAAAGTGCGCGTTTCGTTAGAAGTCAGGCCCGGGGAAATTTCCGATAGCAACGCGAAGTACGTTGCTAGGCAACCGCTGATCTTCCCACTCGTAGCAATTCCGATAATTATATTTTTAGATCCACTCCTAGTGTATTGATGTTACTTGTTTACGAATTATAGAAGAGATTCTTTGTTTATTTTAACTGATTACAAAATAAATAGGTTTTTGATTGTAGAAATGTTTTGCGGACTTTCGCGTGGGATTTTAGGACAGGGATAGGATGTTATGGAGGACACAAAACAAAAAATCTCCGTGTGGTGACGGAGTAAGAATACAATATGTCACTACCCCATCTCACCCCACAGTTGTCGTAGAAACCGACTAAGGGACTATCCGTAAATATTATCTTTTCATTAAATAAAAAGAAGGAAAACTTGAAATTAAACCCTGTACCAATCCGCCTGGCTAGCGTGGTATTAGTAGGCCAAGTATCCCTCCGTCACGGGAGGAGGCCCGTCCCAGCATTAATGGGCTGTTATGATGAAAACAAAAAAAACTAATACAAGTATTGTTAAATAAGTTTTCATTATTATGCTTAAACGCTTAACCTTTTTAACGGAAAAGTGTTTCAATTGGGTTGCTATTGTATTTGTTGTCTTAAAACTCCAATCAATTTGAAAAGAAATACTTTTTATTGTTTCGTTGCTTTTGTAAACATTGAAAAGCTTTGTCTGTAACCTATCAGATCTGATTTTACCTCGTACATATTTTTGGCCTTTTCTTCTTACCTAGAAGTAAAACTAGAGCCTAGCCTAGAAGATGCCTAATCTTAAAGATTTTATGTCACTCAGAAAAGAAAAACATGAGTCATGTTAAAAGCTTTTGACGTGTCATAAAGCCTATTATTTGCAATAAGCCATTAGCTAGAAAAGCAACTTACACAAAGAGCATTCATGCTCGAGACAACAATAGATCGCTGAAGTAATTGTCTCGCGTAGGAGTCGAACCCGAGACCTTTAGCCATCGTGATAAAAATATGTACTTATTTTCCATTAAGAAGTTTTAATCTTAAAAATAAACAGGTTTTTCTTTGTCCTGTACTCAATCAATACAGCTAGCACCTACGCAATTTTTATAGGTGTGTGTGATATCTATCATGGCTATATTAATATCTATGTATTATGACGACCTCTATGGCGTAGTGGTTATATAACATGACTGCTACGCAGAGGTCTCGGGTTCGATTCCCGCTTAATGCAAATCTTTGTGTTCATGAACAACGTGTGAGGAATATTTTAATAGTGTTTAACCTTAACCAATTTATCTGGCCAGCATAATTTTCCCCCTATTACTGGTAGTCCAGCAGAGTGACATTAATTAGTTGCTCTAAAATATTATTAACAAAATTAAGGAACTAGACCCAAAGCATAGAGTTTCGAAGGCAATCCTACATAACTAAAATGATATATGCCTTTTAGGATATTCTCTTGGGATATCACTAAGCTTCTACGATGGTGATGACAATTAATAGTTGTCATACTATAAATATAAATTATAGTTGCAATAGTTGATATAAATCAATATTAATGCCCAAGTAAACCAGCAGTATAAATCAACTGGTTTATGTTTAGGATTTATAGATTAACCATTTAAATTGAGTGTTTATCCTTCTGTGATACAGTTGAGTTGATTTGATTGTGAGCTTTTTAACAATGACCTGATGGGATTATTCTTTAAAAGAACTAATCTTATTCATTTTCCATAAGTTTCGCTTCTGTACTATTAAAGTATTAATCCTAGTTAGCCATTTGGAAAAAGTTTTAGTGTACCTACTAATGTTGAACCTCTCAAAACAATAAGTTCCAAGACAAAATATCTATAAATATAAAGGTATAGATATTGAGCAAACAATGTTCCACTGCAGGGACGGGCCTCTTCCCGGGACGGAGGGATACTTAGGTTACTAATACTACGCTGACCAGACGGATTGGTATAAGGTTTAATTTCAAGTTTTCCTTCTTTTTATTTCGTAAAGATAATATTCACGGATAGTCCCTTAGTCGGTTTTTACGACACCCGTGGGATGAGATGGGGTGGTGACATCCGTCACCACACGACCTTTAATTTTACTTTAAAAAATGTTTGAAGATAAAAAGTTGAAAGAATTACTTTTAAATTATTTCAAAAAGTTCATAATGGTAGTATTCGTAACTTTAATTAACTTGACAAACTCTGATTATGAGAACTGTAATCAACAGTGCACAAGCATCGCTTAGATGTTTAATAGGGTAAGTTTTACAATGTCGTATGCACCCGTACACCTTATTCCTTTGTAATAGGATATATTTTACAATGAACATGTAGTAGGGCAGAGAACTCGGTGAATATTCGTTAGGACAGAAAGGTTCTGCAATAACAACCGCATTTCGAAAGACGCAGACCACACGCTTGTCGGAGAACCTAGTCAGGCAGAAAAACAAAAGTGAATATTTCGCTATTAATATACATTTTACTCTCAGTGTGGTGGCGGAGTAAGAATACTATATGTCACCACCCCATCTCATCTCATGGGTGTCGTAAAAACCGACTAAGGGACTATCCGTGAATATTATATTTACAAAACAAAAAGAAGGAAAACTTGAAATTAAGCCCTATACCTACTAATCCGTCTGGCCTGTAAAGTATTAGTAGGCCAAGTATCCCTCCGTCATGGGAGGAGGCCCGTCCCTGCAGTGGGAGATTTTAAATATATTTAGTCGGTTCTTACTCGCGTTATGAACTACATAACCTAAATATAAATACCTAAGGTCTTTCTCCTTTTTGGTTTCCCGTAGAATAAATGTGTGCATATTATTAGGAATATTAATGGCAAAAAATATGTCAAATCAATTTAAGTAACAAAAAGATAAACGATCAAATTATAACAATTCATTTCAACGAAATAGCTCCTATAAACTAAGTTGATCTAGTATTTGAAATCCAACTATCAAAGGCAAATGAATTGGTTCCAATAGTTGGAAGTGATTGCATCGTTTACATTTAACAAACCGGCCGCACTAAAACTCGATGACATTGCATTCAAAATCTGTTTTAAATCATAATCTATTTTGTACGTACAATTGTATTATTTTCATACTACTTTGATACGCGGTATTAGTTTTTCATGCTATACTTTTTTATAATTTCCATACTTTGTTTTATAGTTTGGTTAGTGACCCACCGGTGTCAAAAGTTGTTCAAGGCGCTTAACGAATACTGTGTCTAATTCTCTTGTATTTTATTTGTTTTATTTTTTATTAAAAGACGAAGATTGGAATCAATACTAATATTATAAAGAGGTAAAGTTTGTGTGTTTGTGACGTTTTAGGTGGTAATCTCTGGATCAAATAAACCGATTTTTAAAATTCTTTCTGTGCTGAATAGACAATTTATCGGGGAGTGTCATAGGCTATATAGTATCACGCTATGACTTATAGGAGTGGAGCAGTAATGAAATGTGTTTAAAAAGGCACGCGTTTTTTTCGCCGTCCAACGAAGTCGGCACGGGTCAGCTAGTCTTATATAAATTAGAGATTAACGCGCATGTTATTTACCTTTATTTTCCTTGACGTTTCGGCACAAGTTGCACTGGCCGGTGCAACCTGTAAGTTGATGAATGTTAAAGAAAGGAAAACCCAATATTACCAGTATTTCTGTAAATATTTATTGAATGAAAATTGAATAAGTGCATGTGCGAGGATAGTCCATAAAGAATAAATGGAAAAAATACAGATTGATATAAGGGTCAATCTCCAAATCGGGCGTATTCGTGTGATCGCTCTGGTGCTTTTCAGATCTTGATATTTTTTGGTAATTATGTATCTCATTGAAAAGAATGATATTAAAATACTACATTTTTACTATTGGCCTTCATTTTTGACAAACAGTTATGGAAATATTTAAGTTCAAACATTTTCGCGTCCAGAGCAATCATGATAGGCGCTAGAGCGATCATAAATGGTGAAACAAAAATAATAAAATTGGTAATATATTATTTATTTAGTCATTTTTAGTCTTGCATGTTACAAGATTTTATGATTTTATGTTTAGGGGATATATCTACAGCTTTTTGAGAGCTCATCAGTTGGAAACTTGTTCATTTTAGGGCAGCGTACCGATTTTGAAACAACGGAACCCTTATAGGATCACTTCGTTGTCCGTCTGTCTGTCTGTCTGTCTGTCAAGACCATTTATCTCAGGAACGCGTGGAGGTATCAATTTTCAACAAATATTATTTATTAATGATGAGACGTGACGTCATAAAATTTTTGACAGATAAGTAAGTCGTGACGTCACATAATTGTGGCAGGAAAATTTTTTTTGACAGCTGAGTCGTGACGTCATTGAATTTTTGACAGATGTGTCGTGACATTACAGAATCTTTGACAGATGAGTCGTGACGTCATTGAATTTTTGACAGAATCTGTCAAAAACTCTCACATTCACATCTGATGTGTCGTGAAATCACAGAATTTTTGACAGATGAGTCGTGACGTCATAGAATTTTGGCGGGAAAAATAATATTTAGACAGCTGAGTCCTGACGTCATCACAATTTGGCGAGAAAGTAAATAGGTTTGTACGGAACCCTCGGTGCGCGAGTGAGACTCGCACTTGACCGGTTTTATAAGGGTTCCGTACCGATTTTGGAAAAACGGAACCCTTTGTTGTCCGTTTCTCTATCAAGACTATTTATCTCAGGAACGCGTAGGAACGGTCTGTTGCCTTTTAGTGCTGTAAAAAAATCAAACTTCTAATCTAACGAAATCAAGACATATAGCCGTTTATGTCGCAAATTTTCGATGAGCAAAGGGCAAAAAGCTACAGGGTACTTCCAGTCTACATACAAACTTGAAATTTGGCATGAAGCAAGGTCTTATAGTGCATGTAAAGGAAAACTTCCGAAAACTTAAAATTTTGGCTTCCATCATATTATATTTTGATAATTTCGTCATAGTCATAATAATTTTGACAGCTGAGTCACGTGACTAGTGACGCCATAGAATTTTGGTCACGTGACACGTGACGTCATAGAATTTTTTAGATGAGTCGTGACGTCATAGAATATTGGCGGGAAAATATTTTGCAGAGGAGTCGTGACGTTATAGAATTTTTGACAGATGAGTCGTGACGTCACAGAATTTTTGACAGCTGAGTCGTGACATTTGTCGTTGTAACAATCTGGTATTATTACTTAAAGTAGTTTTATAACGTACAATTATTGCAAAATATCATCGCTCTGGTCTTTTGGACAGAGCAATCATAGCCATAGCGATCAAAAAAAGTCATAAAAGCATTAATATAGCCCAAAATAAAAACAGTAGAAAGTTGTGTTTACGCCTCATAAAGAACATCATTACTATCACTTAATTCGCTTAATAAGCACATTTACAACCTTACTATTTAATTTATAAAACATGCCATATCAATCATCAAATTCGAGAACCAAACCCAGATAAATCATAAACTTAGCCTCGTAATATTGTAGTGGGGGACCGTGGCACAAATGTATCTTCCTCGGCGGTTAGACCACTACAGCCACTACCCCGGGGGAGGGGAATAGAGTTTCTATTTCGTAAAATGAGGGATGAGCGCGATGTTTTACTCCAGCGCAGAGCGATGAGATAAAATGCCAGGTCATGACGATAAATTTAAATTGTGCCAAAAATATTGTTAATATAATTTAAAAAAAAAAATTACAATGAAGATTAACTATTTGTTATGTAATATAAAATAAGATCGGACATATGAACCTTCTCAATAAAAAGTTACACAATGTTTTCTCATTCAATCGGGAGTTAGGTCAACCCAGAGCAATCAGGATTTTAGGGTTTATGATTTTTTTTTAAATATTTCTAATAAACTAATTCATAATTTCAACCCTGCACCACATAGATTAGACACCAAAGTATACATAAAAAAATGTAATGGAAACGTTTATCGATTTCATAATGGTTTTCTCCACTCCGACACGATAAAAAATGCCTCTGGAGATCTACCCATAAATAAATAGCTGATTAGGGAATACACAATGCACATACAAAAAGCTTTTTTTGATAAATCAATTTACAATGGTAAGACGTCATCTAAATATACAATAAAATAACTTAACTCTAATAAATACAATAATTTTTTCCTTTTATCTTTCTCTTTAATTAAAAAAATTATTATGCCATAGCATTTTTTTGGTTGGTTTATTTTTTATTCATTTCACTTTATTTGCACTTTCTTATAAAAGGACAGTCCCTGACAAAGAAGATTGAATACATAGGATAATGTCTATTATTGATGTTTATTAAAAAAATTGCTGTCATAATGTCAAACAATTATGTGACATAAACAATAAATTTTTCCATTAAAGCATAACTTGTGAACTAAATAGTTTTTAACATAAAGTTGCTTAATAATATTCTTTAGTGCTAATGATTGCATAGATATAAATATGTATAGTCGAAAACGAAATGGCTTTATCAGTTTTGACAAAAAATTCTATCATAATTCAAATTCATTAAGATCGTTATTTAATGTTTATGCGTGAGCTTGACGTCATTGGTTGACCGTAATCAAAACTATGCTTAGATTAAAAGTGCAATCTATTTTAAACTTTCATTTCAACGCAACAAATAATAAAATCTACTAACACAATACAAATGTCACTATATTAAACTGTAGAGTTTGTATATGAAAAACCATGAAAAACCATTAAATAATTTAAAACTAAAGTCAACTTGTTACTTGTGAGTTGTGACATTACAAGCTTGTCATTTCAGAAAAACTGAAAATGTAGAATTTAAATATTGGCTGGTAAGCCACCCAATTATTGGCACCTTAAGAGTGGACTTCGTGTCAGACTTAAATATAAAATACCATAAAATGATAAAATACTTTAATCTTTGCTTAAACTTAATTATTATTATGTGATTGAATAGTATTAAAGCGCCGATTACACTACCCTACATGTAGGGTAGTGTAATCAGCGCTTTAATAAATATTATTGGCACTAATGCCAATAAAAGGATTCTGATAAAATTGTTGCTATGTTGACACATAAAATAAATAAAATATGATAAAAATATTAAATAAATAATATTTGAACTTGAATAGTCATACTGAACTTGAATAATCTATAGCTAGTGTTTTCTTTCTTTTTACTCACTTTGAACTCATAAGTGCCAATAATTGTAGGACTTCTAACGATTAGGTGGTTTACCCTAATTTGTTTTATATTATAAAATTACGAAAACATTAAATTGAAATATGCGCCAATGACGTCATACAAGAAATGATAGGGATGGACATAGAAGGAAAAAAGAGATAAATTCATTAGATTATAACGTTTTACCAAAAATATGCTCTAGTAACAGTCAATAACGTTGACTTTACTATTTGTTTTTATAAATACCTAACGGCTATTTGCTAATACAAGAGAACTGATATGTCAAAGTAGCGTCATGATTTAGCTGATATTTTGTTGTGCGATATTGAACCTAATAGTTTTATGACATGCAACTAACATTAGCTCTAGAGGTGATAAAGCCATTTAGTTTTCGACCATACATGATAATTATTATTATTGTATTAAAATTGCATTATTCTTATAAATTAATAAATAAATAATAATTCGTAGAAATCTATAAAAATATTTGGCTATGAAAGACTATGTAGTTATTCAACTACGATTACAAAAAAATAAATAAATCTTTGAAAATAGAATACTACAAAAAGAATATAAAACTAATTGCGATCAAAATACAACCATAAGTTTAATGTACACAAGGTTAAAAATTCCTTGTCTTTAATATTAAGCTAGAACTTTTTTTTATTACACATAATATTCAGACTCAGTCTTCATCTTTTCGCGGCGTTCTATATTTCAAATCACAACCTCTATAGACAAACTCTTTGATTAATCGAATATGGTTTTCAGTGAGAGCCTCTGTACTATCTTTGTGTAGTAAATAACTTAATATAGCTTTATGGTAATCATTGGCTGAGATCTTTGGCGATCGTACGATGTGCCCCTTGGCAGCAACGTTGTCAGTGTCCGGTACCATTCTGAAATCAATAACGGGCTTTGTTTACTTTAGGAAATGTATACTGCATTGGAATAGATAGTAACGTCAAGATGTCTGTGTTCTTAGGGTGAGTTAGATTTTAGAATACTGTCTTCAATTGAACACAAATTTTGTCAAAATGTGTTTGAATAAAAGTTAACTTATATTATTTTTGTCAAAACTGTCGTTAATAAATTTCTTTTTGAAATATCGTTTCCGAAAGCTGAGCGTATAAACATAAGTCTTCAAAAGTTTGTTAAGTCAAAATTCAAATAAGAATCAATAAAATTATACAAAAAGGTTACTTTAACAAGCAAATATTCTAGTTGAAGCAAATATATCAATAAAATTTAAGTTATTTTTTAGTAATATGAACTAAGATTTTCACTCACAATGTTAAGACATTGTAAGTGGAAAGTTTCCATTAAATTGAGAGAATAAAATCATAGTTAATATCGTTGGCTTCTTTGTAAAACATAGGTAAAAGAAGCCTTACTAGGTTCAATGTGTTGTCTACAAAAAACCTAACTTGTTACCGCTAATTACCCTTTTTTACATGTTAGTTAGACGTCAACCTTCTTTTAGAAACAAAGAAAATATTTTACTGGCTGAATTTTTTTTTATAGATTTTTTAAAAAGACAGCTCCCGCATTAGTTTTTAGGCTGTGTCGCAGGGGTCTTTTACAAACATGAATTACTCGAACAAAAAGCATATCCTCAAAACAATACCTAATTTGCGGATCACACAAACAAATTATCTTGCCTGGAATTCGAACTAAAACCTCGCTAAACGCACGACCTCTTTACCACAGAGGCAGTTAGAAAGTTAAAGAAAAACCAAGTATTTTTTATTCAGTAAATACCACAAAACAGAATACAAATATGTACTAGGTATTTCTAACTACAATTGAATTAGAAAATTTTACATCTGTTTAAATGAAGTTAAATAAAGCCTCGCATCGTTCAAAGCTACGTTCGTTTACTAGTTTTATGCGCAAAAGATAATTTTTCGTTCATAACCAGGCATACTAGCAGCCATAAAGGGAAGTTCGAAATTTCATGTTTGTACTTTCATAACAAGCACGCCAAACTCAAATTTGAACTTTAAAACTACGCGAATAAAGTAAGTTTTATAACACGGAAAGTTCAGTATGAAATCAGTACTGAAAATCAGGATAATATGACAGAATAAAGGCTCACTTGTAACTAAAATTCCAATAACAGGATGGCCAGGCCGAACAAAGCAATTACAAAACAGTTTTTGATGTGCACGAACAAATGATAATTTCGTTTCTATATTCCTATGACAAATACGAATATAGAGTCAAAATTATCATTTCTAAAAGTGGTTTTCGGTGTTTTCGAATACGTTAACAACCTGTCAAAATACTATTTAAAATACGAATACAATATTAATTAAACCTGTCAAAATATGTTAATTTTATTTCGCAAATAAAAGATTCCATAAAAGAAAAATAAAATAAATTACTAGAAGCACAATAAAATGTGTACGGAAATAAAATAAGTAGATTAATTTATAATATTTTAACTCATTATTTTGACAGACACAAGATTCAATCGACAGCATTATTTTTAAATGAACATAACTGAACTTTTATCGTCTCCACTAAACTACGACCATATGTTTTATGAATGACTCACTTGTTCAAAAAATCCGAAGAAAAAACAAGCACCTTCCAACAGGCGCCCCTCTGAGATATCTTGTGCAAACCTACGATTACACCTTTGAAATTACGAAAAAAACTACACACACACTCTACGGAGCTTTCAATCGCACACGAACTGTCGACAAAATGCCGGGGAAAGACCGTCAGAGTCATTCAAGACCACCTTTTTTTTGGTATCGTTGTAATGACTACCCTTTGTTAGAAAATCAACTCTATTATTAAGATATAGAGTTTCTTTTTCGTTGTAAGTGTTTATTTAGGGGTGCATCTGTTAGCCGGCTGGGCCCATTTGTGTGATTTACCCCGACATGTGGCGAACCGTGCCGATCCGCTCTAAACTGGTATGGAAAAATGAATAATAACACACACGAATTTCACAACAGAGTTTACACTAGCATTTTAGAAGTGAAAAGTTAGTATCTTTGCTAAGTTTTTATTGAACAAACCTCTCACGTACGAATGAATGAATTTCACGTTTGTCTTATTTTTTAAGCTTTTTGTTAGAGCAACAGTTTTGACTGAATTTTTAATTGTTATTGACGAGGCATTTATGTATTTGTGTAAATGTCACAGTAAAATATTGTTTACTTTTAGTTAAGTATCTAATTAAACGCAGTACTTATGGTGATGTACATAATCACAACCGAACTAAGAAACTAAGAACTAAAGGTGGTTAAGATCATGCTTATTTTAGACGCGAAGAGATAACTTGATCTACAGATTACCATAACAGTCCATTCATGTCCCACTGTCTGGAGTATGAGTTATGACCACTCTGATCTGACGGATAGGTATGCTGTTTCATATCAAGATATCGTGTTTCTTATGTATTCTTAGAGAATCATAATACTCGACTGGATAGAGCAGGACTCCTCCAGTGATCGAAGACAACAAGGCTTACTAATACTACCCTAGTCAGGTGAATTGGTATAGGGTTTATATCAAGCATACTTTATATTCCTCCTCACACATTCACACAATGCCATCTAGTCCTAAACTAAGCAAAGCCTGCACTATGGGTACCAGACAACAGATAAACACACTTAAATCCTTTTTTTTTATAAATACATACATATTGTATTTAGAAAACACTCAGACCAATTCAAACAATCATGTTCATGCACACAAAGATTTGCATTGAGCGGGAATCGAACCCGAGACCTCTGCGTAGCAGTACTACACCACAGAGGTCTTTTTGTTTTCGTTGACATAGTAACATAACAACCATGGTAAAGACGATGTGTCGATGCTATGTATTCTTATTCTATCACCATACGTTATTAATTATAATCAATACCATTGGTTGCAGGATTATAATGCAGCCATTCTTTGTTAATGGACGCTCCAATACAAAAAGGATTATTGACGAGCTTTTAAGCTTAAATACGTAATATACTTAGTACCAACGTGTTTGGAACGCGTAGCTTTGTAATTACGTTTTGGCAATGGACTAGAAAAACTAAAAAAAAACATTTTTTGTAGTAGTTTGTCCCTGTCTATTTTAACTTCAAACTAACCGTGTGGTGACGGAGTAAGAATACAATATGTCACCACCCCATGCACAGGGGGAGGCCCGTCCTTGCAGTGGGACATTAACGGGCTGTTAAGATGACGTCAAATGGTTGATGTGATGATGAAAACAGCTTTGTAAAGATCGTATTAACCCATGGGTACAGGGCGTGAGTTTGTGTACATAGGTAGGTACACAACAATGTGTTCCATCCAATTACAATCCAATTTTTGTACCTGCCATGATTCATGACACTCGAGTTTGTATGGATCTAAATGAATAACTGGATCAGAGCGGATTCCATGTACTATTGTAGTATATACTGACCATTATTCCATCTAGAGCTGGTGTCCGTAATTTAATCTGCACAGCACTGCTTGTGTGTTTCTACTGCTTTATATATAGGTTTGTATATTCTACGCATATAACAATAATTTACATTGAGCAGCAATTGAACCTGTCGCTATATCCTCTGCGTATTACTCGTATTGCTACTCTCTGCGGCTATACCCACTAACAAAAGTCATTATAAATACTTAACATTAAGGCCCTGCGCCGACGACAGACTATCCGTGAAGCTCTTTTTAGTCTGTGAAAATAGAACCTATGCAATTATAAGCAGTAACGCACAGGACGCGCAAAAAGTCCGGCGCACAAAAGACTCAAACATATTCCATGTATAGCAGACTTTTTGTGCGCCGCAGACTCGATCGCACAAAAAGTGTGCCGTCTGCGCAGGGCCTAACCGTGATCAAAATAATGCGGGTGTATTCTTGATACCGCTGCTCTATTGCTGTATAAGCGGGCTCTAAGTCTTGCATAAAGAGTCGCTTTATATTTCAAAAACATTTTAAAAGGGACCAAGTTATTTCCTTAATCAATTATTTCAAGTGTATGGCAACTATAAATATGAAAAGTAACAAGGCTACTTAATATGTTTGCAAATAAGATAAAAAACGCCTACAAAATTTTAATAGCAATGTGGTCTTTGTACGGAATTTTATAAATCATTAAGGCGCTCTTAGATTTTTAGGAAATACTTCTTTTATATAGTTACTTCTGTATAAATGTTATCTGTTACTAGCTTGGGTACTGTAAAACTAAAGTATGAAACAGAGAAGATTATTTTTATCAACAAAAAATAACTAATCTGTGATCTTTATTAAGCACGCATGTGGACATTTTATGTATACTTAAAGTTGCGAGTAAAATCTATAATTTTAAATTTACAAATATTATAAAATAAAGAAGGAAGAATTTATTAAGTAAGTACATAAAAGATGCTTTGAAATCTAACAAAGTATCGTATACAAAAAACTTTACAAATCTTGTTCCATCCAACTATACTAAAGGATTAAAGAGGTACAACACGTGGACTCAGAACTCCCCGGGAGATCTATCGTCCTTACAATTTGCATAACAAACCCTTTCATTGCCATGGCCACTACATTTCACCCCTTTATTTAACCCGGCGTCATGGGGGTGGAAAAGTGTTACACGGACGTTGGGGTGGGTCTCACCGGCCCATTCATAATTTCGAAATTATTTCAATACTTTATAAATAATAAAGATTATATTTATTAATGTTTCTATTGTTGGGTATTTATATGATTAAATGAAACACAAATCTTGTGTTATATTATGTTTTTATTATGTACAATAAAATTTTAAAAAAAGATCTAAATCTTTCAACAAAATTTTTCTCTTCTACTTAAATGTAATGTATTATTAATAAACAATCAGTTTTAACGTTTTATTGGCACTTTTTGGTAGGTAGCTAAATAAATTTAAAAGAAAAAAAAAATCATTTAAAATTTTATTTTTTGTTACAGTCAGCAGAAAACGCTGGTCTATTTATTACTAAGTACCTACAAAAATACAAATAAAATACATTGTACTTTATTTAACCAGCTATAATATTGTAAATAACAACAAAAAATCAAACATTTAACCCCTTACTCATAGACGCCTCTTAAATTTATTCACTGTTTAGCGAGATTTTTATTACGAAAACCAACCTTATACCAAACAATGTAAGAGTTTAAGGTAATTAGTCAACTGACTAAAATTTAAGATTCGTTTATAAGTAAGGGGGTTAAATGATAAAAACACAGATAATAAGTAAAACAATATCTACACAAAACGGCGCGAAATTGTTACACCGACTGCGGGGATGGATCTCACGTACCTTTTTTAACTTTGTGCACCTGTATCTCTTACTGCAGCCGTGGCACGACTTACGTGTTGCTTGTGACGTGTAGTATAACTCAACAGCTCCAGTTATTGAGAAAAACAGCAACGTCACACGTATAGTAACCCAACTACAAACGAAATAAAATGTGGCGGGTCGCACAGACCCAACCCCAATGACGCCGGGTTAAGCAATCCTTGTACTTGTAACTAATCCTTAAGCTTTAGAAATTGGTATTGATTTTGTATTAAATGTAATGTATAATTTATAAGTTAATGTAACATACTATTTTATACGTCAGGTGGGTGACTAATAAAAAAATCTAAAGGCGTAATATCCTACTAATATTATAAATGCGAAAGTATGTGAGGATGGCTGGATGGATGTTTGTTACTCTTTCACGCAAAAACTACTGGATGGTTTTTGATAAAATTTGGAATATAGGTAGTTTAGGGTGTAGAATAACATTTAAGCTACTTATAAAACGCAGGTCAAGCTGCGGGCATCAGCTAGTCTGCCATATGGTGAGGTAAAAGCTAGAAAACATGAAACGAAGACACATTCAGGAATAAGAAGGACATTTTTAACCGACATCAAAAAAAGGAGGAGGTTCTCAATTCGGTTGTATTTTTTTTTTTTTTTGTGTTTGTTACCTGATTTCTCGAAAACGGCTTGACTGATTTGAAAAAATTTTTTTTTTGTTCGTATGGGTATGCTTCCCATTTGGTCCCATTGTCACCAGATCTGAATCTGGATGACGGGATCCCAGAGAAATCGAGGGCATCTCTTGAAAATTGTAGGGACGCATTGTGTAAAATCTTGTCATACATGTGCATCTCTGACGTCACTACCAAATAATCAAGAGTTAGAACTGGTCAGATCCTGGAGACCACCAAGAGTTGAGGGAACACCTCAACGGCATATAGCAGCTACTTTGTGTTTGGGCTTATTTTAATTGTATTGATGAAAACTTTACACAACTTTACACAAACATGATCTGATGATGAAGACGACTGAGGGTCGAGGAAACTTCTCAACGGTATATAGCAGCTACCTAGTGTTTGGGCTTATTTTATTCGTATTAATGAAAACTTTACACAAACATGATCTTAATGATGAAGACGACTGCAGAAATTTATTTAATACTAATCTTAGAAATTGTTATCAGCATGGTTTTTAACCGACTCCTGTTGAAGTCGGTTTTTTAATTAGAAAGTTATTGCTGCCTGTTGTTTCTGTGTAAAAAATATGGCCTAAAATGAAAGCCATTTTTTCAAGCCAGGTTTTAGTCTGACAGTTGGAATTTAGTTGGGTTTGCTGTACCTACCATTATACAGTTTAATGAGGTCTACGTACTAATTAGACATATTACAGAAAGAATGCATTCGTAATTCATGCATTCAATAATCCGTCATACATGAAAGGCGTGTGATTAGCGAGAAAATGTTTATTTTACGGTAAGTAATTACTTAAAATAATGTTATTCTACTATTTTTATTGTTAGTAAAACAGTTTAATCATTAATTTGTTGGTTTTTGTTTTGTTTTATTGCGATAACTTCTGCGCTAGGAATGGAACAAAGCGGCGGTGCGGGAACTCAGGTGGATCTACGCTAGACGAACCGAGCACGAGCGGAACACGAGCGGACCCGTTCTCGGTTTCCTTTTCTTCGTCGATCGAGGCTTGTAAGTCGGTCCACGCTATACGAATTCTGTTTGCTCGTGTTCCGCTTGTGCTCGGTTCGTCTAGCGTAGACCCACCTTTACATACTCATGAGTACATGATATCAACGCGCAAAGACCCACACCTAAGATTGGGTGTGGGTCTTTGAAGAAGCAATCCAGATTCCACACCCAATATTTGTGGTTTGCACAAATAATAAAAGTTACATGAGTACTACCTTTTGCATCAGACCCTTGATCTAACTAGCTATAGCGAGTCGCCCCAGATGTTGATGTGAATCTCTGAAATAAGTTCATTGACTGAAACTACTATCGGAACAATGACCGCCGAAACAACATTCTACATGTCAACAATCTTATGAGCCAAGTGCAAATATTTTGCATGACAGTGTTTTGAGACTTTCACACAATTCTTGTCAAGAGGAATGGTGGTATCGAATTATTGCACGGCACTCTGACCGATCTATTACAACAATATCTGACCTATTGACAACAATAGTTTGTTTAGTGAAAATAGATCGGTCCCAATACGGTCTATTTTCAAAAACCAGGTCAGATGTTTACTTCTAATAAGGTATTTCTGCATCCATTTGTTTTTTTTTCTATGGAAGAATTTACGAATCGTAAGACTAAAACAACTGGAAACAATCCCCCTTACTCTTAAACCTCCTTAAATTTTAGTCCATTGATTAGCTTAAATGATTACTGTTTTGTTTGGTTTAAGGTTGGTTTTACTAATAAAAATCACGCTAAACAGTGATGAAATTTAAGAGGCGCTTATGAGTAAGAAAGAATATGCCTAAGTTGTTCTCCGGGACATCAATCAATCAATCAACTAGCCTATTGCAGTCCACTGCTAGACATATGCGTGACTTATTTCAACTGCACCATCTTTCAAGATATATTTTCGATAATTCTTAGACGTTACTACTTGGCCGTTATTGCAAATACAAAACCTTTAATTTCTCTTAAGAAATCAGCAAACCTCGGTCAGGAAACAGATGATTAAGTGTCAACATCAGACCTATTCAAGGTTAGTTGAAAAAGGCATTTTATGATTCGACTAATTTGGGAAGACACTACAGCACGTTAAGTCTTCTTAGATGACGCTATTTTCAGATTATTCACATTAGACGAGACATTAGTTACTATTAAATACTGTAAACAAAAACATTATACTGCGTTTATTTTGCCAAAGAATACATTCTCACACACCAGATTGCTTAAATTTCACAAGCGTAGTTAATTTAATATTGATACCAATATGAATCGACTAAAGGCCTGCGCAGACCGGGACGGCATGGCAAGGGATTTTAATTTTTACTAATGGACATTCAACCGTAAAAATAGTAAAAATTAAAATTTGCCATGCCGTCCCGGTCTGCGTAGGCCTTAATTGAAGTAAATCGAATGATAAGAAAACTATGTGTATAAAACTACTACTATGTAAACATCCACAATGTACTGAGGAATTCAACACCCCAAACTTCCCGTAGATGACTAAAACATACAGCGACTTTTAGCGCGAATAACCTAGACACCGTAAAAATTGGAGTAGAATAGTTGAAAGCCCTTGTAATATGTTTCCAAACCTATATTCCTTACTTGATTCAAACATCTGAAGATTTTAAAAATTATATCCTCTCGTATAATCCGAATCCGTGTGGTGACGGAGTAAGAATACAATATGTCACCACCCCATCTCATCCCATGGGTGTCCTAAAAACCGACTAAGGGACTAACCGCACCTAAATATTATCTTTACGAAGTAAAAAGAAGGAAAACTTGAAATAGGCCAGTATGGTATTGGTAGGCCAAGTATCCCTTCGTCACGGGAGGAGGCCCGTCCCTGCAGTGGGACATTAATGGGCTGTTATGATTATGATGATCCTCTCGTATTCTTACTGAGAATGTGATCTGCAATGTCGCACAAAGTAGATTTAATATTAAGACAAGTTCTTATTTTTTTAGAACCTATTAGTTTATAGGTTTACTTGCTTATAATTAAATGAATATTGTGTCTGAAAAATGTAAACTTTAACGTCTGTTTTTTTCTTTTGATTACAGTTCATTCACCTCATAACCAATTGCCTCATACGCCTAGCTACTTATAGCATACGTCACGATAATTTAAACACTATTGTTATTTTTCTACATTAAATAAACAAAAATAAAGATAACTTGATGTTTTAGATATACTCATCAGATGTCATAACATCACACACGGCTGTATCAACAAAGCCGAAGGTTTCATTTGACAACAACGATTTAAACAATAATACATTTTATTTACACTATGATTGGGTTGTACAACATTATCTCGTGTTCAATCTAATCATAGAACATTAAATTATTTAACTAAGCAATAAAACAATGAAGTATAAATGTTATCATGCTTTAAATAATCAAATATTTACATTACGTGCACCAGATCCAAACAATTACGCCATTATAATTTATAAGTCCTTCACTGAAAGACTAAAATAGCGTGATATTTTAACAAATTGGAATTTAACAAGTTTCCATTATTATCTTATACATAAGGCTGAGCGCAGACTTGCAACACGACAGTCTTAAGACAGACTATTGCTTTACAATATGTATGAATATGCGCACACTTGGAACAAAACGTCGTAGAGACAATATTGTCTCAGATAGACGAATACCGCACGGCGACAAGTCTGACTAACGATTGTCGGCTTCCCTTTTGTATCAATGCGGGCGCGCACACTAAAGACAAAACTGTCTACCGTCACACCCCTCACCCCGCACGCACCCCACTCTCGTAGCATTCAGAAAGTAAACACGTGACATCATGTTTACAGACGAAGAACTCGTAGTGTATCAAATGTTTTTTTTTTTAATTATAAACTAAAACTATTTTTATATTATCAGGGTCCTTAAGTATTCAAGTCGAATAAATAGTTTACTGCATTTTTGTATCAAAGTAGTTGGTTTTTTAAATAATTTTTACATGTTTTGTCTCCTTTTGTGAGTTCGTGTATTTGTTAAGTACCTATGTGTAGGATTAAAAAAACTTTTTTATGAATGTAAAAGTGTTATTAACCAAACTAGCTGCTATCCGCGACTTCGTCCGCGTGGAATAGTTACTTAGGGCTGACATTAAACAAATGAATGGACTATTTTGAATACTTTTAAAGAACAATTCTTCAATTATTCCGTAGCAAGTACATATTTATGTGTAACTATAAGTAACCATATAAGTACACAGCGCACGCAATGTAAGCTTACAAAAGTAGTAATTTACCCCCGTTTTTGCAACATTTTTCGTATATGCTCCGCTTAAATTTAACGTAATGTTTTATATATCCTATATTACTCGCAAAGAATGTATCTATATATTGGTATTTACGTGTAATAGCAACAAATAAAGCCGCAAACATTTATTAATGTAGTACAACTAATATTTTAAACCATAAAACACCTGCAGATAAACAATAACATGAAAATTTGTTAAAAAAACAATTAAAAAATCCAAAACATTAGATACATGAATGCAGCCGAGTATTTATCCGAACTTTTTGAGTATTTATCCAAGAATTCGGATATTTACGAGTATTTACTCACTTTTGGATATTTACTGAGTTTTTATCATTTGAGTATTTATCCAACTGCCCATCACTGCACGTGTTTACTTTCTGAACGCTCGGACGAGAGTGGGGTGCGTGCGGGGTGTGACGGTAGACAGTTTTGTCTTTAATGTGCGCGCCCGCATTGATACAAAAGGGAAGCCGACAATCGTTAGTCAGACTAGTCGCCGTGCGGTATTAGTCTATCTGATACAATATTATCTATTAGACGTTTTGTTCCAAGTGTGCGCATATTCATACATATTGTAAAGCAATAGTCTGTCTTAAGACTGTCGTGTTCCAAGTATATTACAATAAAAAACTTATATATTAATATGTTTAAAAAATAAATAAAAGTATAGTAAAATAATATATTTGAATTTAGTTATAAACAAGTATTTATTCGAGAGGGGTAAAATATAGTATTCTACGTAATGAAACCAAGATAAAATGAATTAAAAAAAATAATTTTCTAATTAAAAACGGACTTCAACGACAAACTTGATTATAATAACTACTTACCAATAATATTATATTATAAAAGTAAATAATTATATCATGGTCACAAATCAAAGAAAAGAAACTTCCTTCTTTGTTTTGAAGTCGGTTAAAAATATAGTAACTTTCGAAGGTAAATTTCCAGGTTGATGCAAAGTATTGCAAAGATAGTCAAAACCAGTTATAATATTAAAAAAAACTAAATATTTTGATAGGAAAATGCATCAGAGTTTTTATCCCAAGATTTGGATAAATACTCGGGTAGGAACGAGTGTTTATGAGTATTTACTCAAAAATGAGTTTTTATCCGATTATAATTCCATCACTGAACACGTGGTCATGTATGCCGAGTATAATCCCATCACTGATTATGAGACAAAACAGTTTTGTTTTATGTGTGCGACGTATCGTAGTCAAAACTGTTTCGTTTTAGTTTTAAGACAGACTTGTCTCTATGAGACAAGTCAGTCTTGAGACAGTCTAGTCTCCAATGTGCGGTCAGCCTAAGGAAATAAAAAGAGTGTTATTCGGAATGGTTCGTATGCGGTTTGAGGCATTGTGACCTTGAGGTAAGGACGATATTACCGTGAGATGTTTTGATAAGGTGCGAACTTTAGTTGGTGTTCGTTTGTCACAATGGTTACACGGCATACGTTTATAAACTGAGACAGTAAGCAGTCGCGTACGCATATTGCGATTATTGTAAATCAAAATAAAAAAAAACGGCAACGAAAGGAAATGATGTGAAAACAAGTGCATAGATAGATACTTGAAGCCAGCGTCAGGCGTGCAAAGAAAAAGTGCAGTGAATATTTCTGTGTATACCTAAATGTAAGAAATATTTTATTTAGTTTAATGTTTTTCATTTATTAAAGCAAGTGTCTATTAAATAAACAAAGAAACTTAACCGACCGTTTACAGACTACATTCGCTCGTAATTTTAAAACTTAAAATCATTTTGATAAAATAATTTATTAAAAATATTACTTTTCCTTGCTGTAAGGCATTAGCGCGGATACAAATATCAGTTAGGGTTTATTATCCTGAGTATTCCTGAGTGACAACAGACAACTACGACAATAAAGGGATGAATATTGGAAACAAACCTTTAGTAGTGAGGTAAACGTTTTAGGTGAAGCCATACAATTTATTTAAAAGTTCATTTCGATTAAAATATTAAATATTTTTTTTTAGGAAATAAAAAGAAGGAAATTTGTAATTAAACCCTATACCAATCCGTCCGGCCAGCGTGGTATTAGGCTCGTCCCTGTAGTGGGACATAAATGGGCTGTTATGATGATTAAATAAATAGATTGGCAGGACTTATAGGAAACGA
Organism: Schrankia costaestrigalis; assembly: GCA_905475405.1. Classification (NCBI taxonomy): domain Eukaryota; kingdom Metazoa; phylum Arthropoda; class Insecta; order Lepidoptera; family Erebidae; genus Schrankia; species Schrankia costaestrigalis. Next base: position 5,395,810 of record FR997843.1, on the reverse strand, counting down.
ACTGCCTGGGCATTTATTCCTCTATCCTGTAATATCGGGCCTTTTTCGTTTTTATTTGACCAGCAGGACAGGTTAACCTGCTATTGCTACTATTGCAGGTTAACCTATTCCTTCCATCGTCCACGCCATTTTTGGGCTGCATTTGTGCTTTACATAAACTTCTTTAAAGTATTTTTTCTGCCTCAACTTCCTTTAACTTCCGTCGTCTTTTACGACTTCACTTCAATGAGATAGTAACGCTGTGTTCTTAGATTGTCATCACACGGATATTTAATTTCTCAGTTGCTCCATTAACAAGGTTTTTAAAAAGGTAAAGTTAAAATAACTCTCTGGTCTTGATGGCTGTTATTGATTGTATGTGACCTTGTTTTGTATATTATTATTATATAGCAATAATTGGAACGCAAACGCTGTTTTTGCTCACGATAGGAAATGTTAGGATAGCGTAAAATATGAATGACTGATTTGCGAGACAATTCCAGTAATTTCTGAATCTGTCAGGTCTGAAACGTTCTAACGTTAAATTTGAACCTTTACTTACCCTAACCATATAAAATGCCAATTTCAGACAAGGTTTTTTACTTTAATAAATGTATAAAACTTTAATATGCATTTCGTATGTCAGTTGTAGCGTAAATCTCAGAGAATCCTTCGATGTTAATTGATATTTCAAAAAGAGCTGGCTTAGCTATAGGTAGACCTAAAAAGGGCATTTAATGGTGGGAACACACACTAATCTAAAACTGTTTGAGTTTAGATACCATTGACACGAGAGAAGAAGAAGCGTAAATCTAAACACTTTAAACCCTTACACACTGTACAAGCCATAAAATAGACCAAAACTGTTCTGTGAGGTTCAAAACGCATTTTTTTTTAAAATGCCTATTCATTTCTGTTTAAATTAAAGGTCCCTGTCACGTTATTTAGAAGTACCTTAAAATGTTAATATTCAATGAGCAAGTAACTATTGCAAATCTTCTACAACCACAAATTCTAACATTCACAGATTCGACAACCGAAACGGAATTATAACAAATAACAACATTCTCGAGTTTTGCCTTGAGCTCTACGTTAATTTAAATGAAATAAATAATCTGTTGTAAATTCATTTAGAATTTACTTTTGTCACAACTTACGATTAGTCTTTATTCGTCGTATTCTTCTTTCGTCGGATTCTTGTTTGGTCGGATTCCTGATTCGTCGTATTCTCATTTCGTCGTAATTATCTTTAAACATATAAATAAATCTATCTTGTACTATTTTAGACTGTTTTTAGATGCTTTCTCGCTTTTAACTCCTTTATCTTCAAAGGTATAAGCAAAGGTAAAGTTGCATCAAAACATACACGTAGCGACATTATCACATAATAATCTAGTCCCAAAAGCAGTGCAACAAACACGCCATACTTTTTTCCTTTTCTTAGTAAACAGACATAATATTCAAATTAATGCAGATATTCATGTTCATGCACGCTAATATTTGCATTAAGATGAAATCGAACCCAAGCCCTGTGCGTAATAGTCATAGACTAAAATTCCTATGCCACAGAGCTACTTCTTTTTTTTTAGCTTCGATTTATCGCTAAAATTGTTAAGAAGTTGATACTCGTATATCTTGTATCACGAGTAGCTGACCCGTGCCCACTTCGTTGGGCGGCGAAAAAAACGCATCCGTTTCTTAAACATATTTCATTACTGCTCCACTCCTATTAGTCATAGCGTGATACTATATAGCCTATGACGCTCCCCGATAAATGGACTATTTAATGCAGAAATATTTTTTTAAATCGGTTCATTAGATCCAGACATTAGCCCCTACAACGTCACAAACACACAAACTTTACCTCTTTATAATATTAGTCTAAAAGTATTGATAAAGACTGGCAACGAATAGCGACAGTCATTTACAAAATTTTAGTTAAAACCTCTTTAATATCTAATTTAACAATGAGTCATTTCTATGTACCTAAATCCATAACAGGTTCCCGCTTCTATTGTATATACTACGAACAATATTATAAACTGATTTTAATTGCTGTGACAATTAACTTTTGACTCTACCGAGACTTGGACACATGACATGCCGTAGATTTCTAAAAACAAATTTAAGAAGGAGCACGGAGCACGAGGGTTTTTTTTTCTTACTCATAGTTATTGTGTAATTGCTATTAGTAATCAATGGTTATGTCCCTGTCTACGTATCTATAGAAATACCTAATTTATGTAACCTATTGTGAACTAAAACGTGACGTGAAGATAAATGTATTCAATATATTAAGCGAAGATTCTGCCATTATGACTCGTCATGTTCAGCTCAACTTCTCTTAGTTGAGCTGTCATTTTTACAAATTGGTCTTTTGAAGATTTTGTTTAGAATAGAATCAATTTTGTCTTGTTGGGTCATTGTTAGTCCATAAATAATGCTCAAACTATCCTTGAATACTTTGAGCATCAAAGAAGTGAGAGAGACAATAGGCAATGACTTAGTTAGAACTTCGGGAAACCGATGGATGCAGGAAGTTAAGGAACCCATAAAGTTGAAACATTTGGAGGAGGCCTATGTCCAGCAATAGACGTCAATTAATGCAATGATTATGATAGTAATTTTGGTGGATTGTCTCGGAATGCCGAACGCGAGCACGATGGTCTGACCAAATTAGAGAGGCCACCTCTTCCTCTAATTTCTACCAGGTGTTGAGATCCACGTTGTACCGCAACCGATGGAGATATCTCGATCGGTCGAAGGAATCTTGTAACCACGATCCTCAGCAATGAGGAACCGATTAGAGAGAGAGTCTCTGGACAACAAGCTCGAGACTATGACGTGGTGACTATCTGTGATCTAAATTTGTGACTACATGGCTAAGAAAAAGAAGTAATAAATATTCCTCACACATTCACACAACGCCATCTAGTCCATAACTAAGCGAAGCTATATACTATGAGTACAAGACAACGGATAAACATACTTAAAAAACCTTTTTTTTTAATACATACAATTATACATAGAAAACATCTAGACCAATGCAAACAATCATATTCATTCACACAAAGATTTGCATTGAGCGGGAATCGAATCCGAGACCTCTGCGTAGCAGTCATCTTATATAACCACTACGCCACAGAGGTCGACTATATGATGTGGTGACTATCTGTGATCTAAATTTGTGACTACATAGAAAAGATAAAGAAGTAATACATAAATAGTTATCAACCCTAGACAATTGTTTATAGTAAGCAAAAACATTAAACGATCATTGATTACAGCGGCGACAGGTTAATAACCTGATTATAGTCACTCAAAACTGATAAGTAGTGTGAGGGAACTACAAGACTCATAGGCATGTTTATTGGAAAATGGGTCTTATTACAATGTGATAAAGTGCCCGGTCTTTGTTGTAGTCAGTCTTAGAATAAAGAAGGCAAACTAGCGCTAGGTAAAGTACCCGTAATCTAAGTTAGCCGTCATTTTTGGAACTAAATGGCGGGGAGCATAGAGAGCTAGTGTTTTCTTTGTTCCTGTACTTGCGCAAGAACGGGAGGCACAAAACCCCGCAAGGTGGAGATATTTTTAGGCAGCCTATGTCCACCAGTGGACGTCCATTGGTTGATATGATGATGATGATGCGGGAACTTATCTAAAAGCTAACTTCCACCCAGTGAGGTAAGATTGAGCATACTGTATTAATCAATATCTATACCGGATGTAGAGAAATTTTGTGCTTCACAAATTTAATAATGATTAGAATACTACTGTACTCACCCTGATCTACAAGTTCTTAAGTGCCATAGCCCTGTAATTCCATTAGCAATTATTCCACAAAAAATATTCTTTGACCAAATGTTAATTCGATCAGTATTAAAAATACCAAATGATTGTGATTTGTAAATACCAAATGAATTTCGGTCACCAGTGGTAAACTCATTATTCCTTCTACTTTCATGCAATTGCATTTTCACACAGCTAGGATGTGAATTAAGCGTGCAAGCGGAAGTAACTACATTGACGGCTCTATGCGTCCTTGCGAGAAAAATTGTTGCCAGCCGTGACTCTACAACATATTGGCGGCATTTCCGTCGTTGCCGCTTTCAACGGAAGATCTCGTAACACTTTTGCTCTTAGAAGGCAACCAATTTTGATGATTGTTTTATGGCGCATAATTTGACATACATACATAAACTCACGCCTTTTTCCAGTGATTGGTAGTAGTAGTAGTAAGAGACTACTAAATAAATAAATATTCACGGACATCTCTACGCAGCGCCATCTGTTCCCAAAGTAAGCTAGGCTTAACGTGCTTGTGTTATGGGTAACAGAACACCCGACGTAGTTATCGATTACTTATATCCTTTTTTTTTGTAAATACATATATATTATACATAGTACTCAGACCAATACAAATAATCATGTTCATGCACACAAATATTTGCATTGAGCGGGAATCGTACCCGAGACCTCTGCGTAGCAGTCATGTTATGTAACCACTACGCCACAGAGGTCGTCGAACTAAGCGCTATGTAATACGACCCTTCCAAACTGGCACTTTGCAACCTGCTTAGGAACCTTTGGCATAGTGTGTAGCGTACAGAACTGGCGCCGTCGAGTTTATTTTTCAAACTCATTCTACATCTCACGATTAGCTAGAGAAATACTTGTCCGTATTATCTAGCTAATCGTGAGCTTACAGCGACTTAGATAATAACTTGTTTTCACTTTTTTTGGCACCAGCCTTTCTTTCTTCGTTTTTTGCGCAGATCATTGACGTGTTAACTTTAATGAGGCGTGCTACCTCCGTTTATTTTTACGTTTAATTTAATTAGCGCCATCTGATAACACGCGTCTAAGGTTCTACAAAATAGAAAACAATTTGGGTTTGGATTAGATCTTATTCGTGCTTTCCATTAGATTTAATACCATCATATTACCTTGTCCTATTATAAAACAAAAATCCCTTCTCGTAGTGTTGGGTATTTTATTTCTTTGTACAAAAAACGAGTATTAACCGTGTAGTTACTGAATTTTAAGCAGCCATATCGTCCATTTCCTTTTAATAACGTATTCATTAAATGCATTAATATGAAAATATTTACGTTCATTCTCTTTTACAGGTTACCAGAGCGTACCAATGTGGACATATTCGAGTGTGGACATTACTGGGAATCATCGCATAAGCCGAACAGATAGAATTAAAATATACCTGTCAGAATGTGTGGTGTGCTTTTGTATAGTGTTTTTTATACTCTGTGTCGGTTTGCTACTGTATTTGTTCTTTCATTTGTATAGCACTGTGACTACAGCTGGAAAACTCGCCGGTACACTGGCTGAAAGTTGATTATGGAATTTGTCAGTATTATTTAAGTTCGATAGGACGTCGTTTTTGAAATGTTAATCAGATCTAGTTCCTTATGAAGAACTTGGCTTAAGAATTTGACTTATTGATCATGATATGACCTAGTTGATTCAAAAACTGATTAAAGTAAACAAATGCACTGTTAAGAATTGATACAACGCAGTATATTGAACAACCAAATTGTTCGATACGTCGAGTTCTTAAGTCAAATATGCACTGAAGTAAAAACCTAAAGATGATTTATTTAGAAGATGATGTGTATTATGCACTACTTCAAAGTAAAAAATATTCAATCATGTCAAATGAAACTATCAATTTACCTATCTTAATTTTTGTTGACGTTTAGCACTAGACTAGTTAAACAGGCCTATGACTATCCTCAAGCTATGTTTTTCAGCTTGAAACCGTTTACATTTACTTAATATTTATAGGAATGCAATTGTATAAAAGTATAGCTATAAAACTTTAATTGTCTCGATATTATGACTGATTGTTTTTAGCAATGATTAACCTTTTAGGAACGAAGCGTAATTGTTTTGACCTAGAATGTATATAGGTACCTACTTACTACTTAAGTTAATTTGTAACAATTTATATACTTACTTAATTATAAATATTGTGAATAAAAAAACTTACTAATTGTTGTAAAAAAAACCTTAGAAAAAAAAATATCAGTCATATTACACACAGACCCACATAGTCGATTAGAGTTTTTGAAAATATGGACCGGGTATCGGAAGACGCAAAGTGGGCAGACCCCTTACGTGGTAGAACGATGTAGTTAGGAAGGCGGGAAACTTATGAATGAGGGAAGCACAATACCATAGAAGGTGGAAATATTAGAAGGAGGCCTATATTCAGCAGTAGGCGTAGCCTGATAGGAAGATACATAATGATAAACAATGTGTTACACACAGAACTACAATGTCGGATATAGTTTATGAACATATTGACTATACTTATTCATTATACTAAAACCTTTCAATAGATTTTTTCGTTAGGAATAGCTTTGCTTATGACGAAATCAGCCTTCATAATACTTTACTTCGTTTGTATAAATACTTAACTATAATAAATCCGTAAGTAAACGTAAACAAAGTTTTCGTGTGACTTTTTACACAAAGACATTATAAATGTAAAATAATAATATTGCATAATGTAATTAATGGTCCCTACATAAGTTTCATAACAATAGAAAGAGATGTTACTTGAATGTCCCAATGCAGGGAGTACCATGGTTATGTACCATGTTTTTCCACATACCATATCAGGATATCGAGTTTTAGAGTCTAATTTTCCTTCTTTTGCTAGAGATATCGACTGTTAATTTTTTTTTCCTCGCACCTTCACACATCGCCACCTAGTCCCAAACTAAGCAAAGCTTGTACTATGGGTACTAGACAACGGATAAACATACTTAAATACTACATTTTTTTTGTAAATACATACATATTATACATAGAAAACACTCAGACCAATGCAAACAATCATCTTCATGCACACAAAGATTTGCATTGAGCGGGAATCGAACCAGAGACCTGTGTGTAGCAGCCATGTAATACTCGTATACCGACTGCGCCACAGAGGTCGGCAAATTCTTATTCCTTTCCTTTGAAAGAGGCCTATGTCCATTGGCTGATATAATGATCATAATAGGTTAAGATGTCGTCACTAAAACGAGTATTGTTATTTCAATTCATGATTATAATTAAACATTTAGGTAAGTAAGTATTTTTTATTTTTTAAGAAATACAAAGAGTATAATTATTTCTTGCCATATCTGTGTGAAATAAAAATAAAAATAAGAGATGTTATAAGTAAATGAATTTGTTATTAAAAGACTTTTTACTTAGGTTACCACAGTCATCTTTTTTAGTGAATGTAAAAAGAGCAGCTCCGACAGCCGTTGGGGCAGAAAGCTTCTGGAATGGCGACCGCGTACCGGAAAACGCAGGGTGGGGAGACCCCTCACACAGTGGACCGACGACCTCGTAAGGACGGCGGGAAGCCGATGGATGAGGGAGGCGCAGGACCGCACAAGGTGGCTATATTTGAACGAGGCCTTTGTCCAGCAGTGGACGTCAATTGGCTGAGATGATGATGATGAAAAAGAGAAGTAGTTTTGTATGTTTGTTACGTCAGAACTTAGTCATTTCTTAGTCAAGTTATAGGGCTGATTAAAAGGGTTTACTTAATAGTACTTAGGTCCCAAACAAATTTCTTCAAATTGATTGAGTAATAAGTTAAAGCATGAAATTTTGGTCATCTATGTTAACGAAATTACAGAAGTAGGTATGTATTGTAATGGATACCAACACTCTGAAGTACGTTTTTTTCATTAAAAATATATGACAATGTATCTACCTATTGTATTATCTTATCTGTGAAATTATACTTAATACCAACATATGTATAACCCATAATAAGTATAAAAGTATTTATAGCAGATTTTAAAATTAATTTGTAGGTACTAAGTAAGTAATAGTTATTTAAAAAGTCAAGGGTTTGTTTGTCTGGTGGTAGGCGTTAATTTCAGGAAATACTTGGGTACTTAATTATCGAAAAAGGTTACACCTACACTTATAACATACAGAGTTCATAAGAACGTTTATAGGGCTCACTAACGCCGCCAATTGAAAAAAAACATAATTCCCATTACCCCCTACAACGTCACAAACAAACAAACACACAAACTTTACCTCTTTATATAAGTTAATATTTGATTGTAATATTAAGTAAGTATTTGAATGAAAAACGTGGAAAATTTCCTCAAGCTTACAATTTAAGAAAAGGCAGATAAAACAACAGAATATATGTACAGTGTATAATACCTACAATAAAACTGAAAAATTTGTTTGTGTACACAAAGAAATATTTTTCCTTTTGTAATGCTGGCAAAATTGCGTGAATAATCTAGTCTTTATGTACATAATATTGTATATTATAAAGATTAACGGCTTTAAATTTTCATATATTATATAGGGGGATTACCTACAGTATCACTTATCTGATCCTATCGTCATAACACCTCATTGATAACTAAATGCGGGTACTGGCCTTGTGCATCGAGGTGACAAGCAAAGGTGCCGCTCTTTGTAACCCCGACTAATAGATTGTTGAGGAACACCGTGGGTTTCAATCGGTAGATCGACGGCCTACAATAGGTTTTCCACGTTTAAATATAAAGGCCTCTTTCATTGACAAGGGGAAAATATGGCCGTAGTAGCTACTATTACGACATTGATGACCTCTGTGGCGCAGTCGGTATATTACATGCCTGCTATGTAAAGGTCTCGGGTTCGATTCCAGCTCAATGCAAATCTTTGTGTGCATGATCATGATTGTTTGCATTGGTCTGAGTGTTTTCTATGTATAACATGTACAGTCACGAGCAATAATATGTACACATTTTCAAATTTTCTAAACTATCTGCACGTTTATCTAGACATTACAATATCAAAATGAATTCGTAATTTAGAAGAGGTTCCGTACAGTTTTGAATTAATCTTCGAATTTTCAATTTTGGATTGGCAGAACTTTAGATAACTGGTTTACAAAATGCGAAAATGTGTACATATTATTGCTCGTGACTGTACGAGTATGGATTTACAAAAAAAAAAAAATAAGTATGTTTATCCGTTGTCTAGTACCCATAGTACAAGCTTTGCTTAGTTTAGGACTATAAGTGGCGATGTTTGAATGTGTGAGGATTAATTATTAATTTTTATTGACCAAATAGCTTCATTCGTAATTTTAAATTTTCCTGTTTATGTTCATAGAGATAATTTAGATAAATTATGAGATGCGAACTTCCTCATAATGGGTTTTTTAATAGGTACTGCTGTGTGTAATTGTTGTATCGCTTACATAGTGCATAGTTACATATTCTTACTGAGTTACTATACGGAAAATATAGGTGTCGATATCTATATGTATCTATACCTATACTTAAATATGTATTTATTTGTTAAAATAATAATACTCATTAACAGTAAAATATCTTTAAACAATCTAAAAGTCTGAATACAACTCATCATAATATACACAAAGATTTGCATTGAACCGGAATATAACCCGAGAACTCTGCGTAGCAGTCCAATCGGAAACAACGAGACACTCAGCACTTCTTTGAAACTCACAATTATAAGTTGTTTTCCTCCTAACGATAATTACTATGTAAGTGACTAATTTTCTTTATAAATAATTTATAAAGAAAATTAGTCACTTACACAAACAACAACAGCAAATAAAAATCACATGTCAAAATTAACAATTATTGTTAATTTTGACATGTGATTTTTATTTGCTGTCTATTTAGTTCACCTTGACCCCCTTACTCATAAACGCCTCTTAAATATTAATCAATTCCTCTTAAAGATTAGCTTGAATTCTTACGATTTTGTTTGGTATAAAGTTGGTTTTGCCAATAAAAATCTGGCGGTGATTAAATTTAAGAGGCGTTTATGAGTTAGTAAGAGTTTTAAAACATTCATACCGCCTCCATGGTAGTGTAGTACGAGCAAGATAAAACATTATATTCGATCCCCAAATGATTTTCTTGCTCGGACCACACTGCCATGAAGGCGGTATATATCTATTTCTTACCATCATCATCATAACAGCCCATTAATGTCCCACTGAAAGGACTGAAAAGACGGGCCTCCTCCAGTGACGGAGGGATACTTGGCCTACTAAATACCACGCTGGCCAAACGGATTGGTAGGTATAGGGTTTAATTTCAGGTTTTCCTTCTTCTTTATTTCGTACAGATAAAATTCAAGGATAGTCCCTTATACGATTTTTACGATACCCATGGGATGAGATAGGGTGGTGACACACTGTATTCTTACTCCATCACCTCACGGAGAGTATCTATTTCTATTGTTACACAAATAATTAAGGCAATCCTAATCCTCGACCTTACGCAATACAGTTGAATACACAACCGCTTTTCCACCGAGGCACACGAAAGATTACCTATACTTCTATACTTAATATAAAGAGGTAAAGTTTGTGTGCTTGTATGTTTGTGTGTTTGTTTGTTTCTGTGTTGGTGTGTTTGTGACGTTGTAGGGGGTAATCTCTAGATCTACTGAACCGATTTCAAAAGTTCTTTCTGTTTTGAATATTAGTCTATTTATCGGGGAGTGTCATAGGCTATATAGTATCACGCTATGACTAATAGGAGTGGAGCAGTAATGATAAATGTTTAAAAAAGTGACACGTTTTTTTCGCCCCCCAACGAAGTGGGGACGGGTCAGCTAGTTAACTATAACTTGCTAGTATTTCTGCATGGTGACGTGATGAATAATTAAATTTAAATAATGTCGAGCACGAGTTTGCGGGTGCACCTGGCATTTATTTGCATAAGGAATTCACAAACATCATCAAAATGTAAGTTAATTAAAAACAAACCTCGGATGGTTAACAAACTCGTACATTTCAAAATACAGACGAACGTTTCCAAAATTCCCAGAAATTTTCTAACAGAGAAACTTTGTAAAATGGAAACTGTATCGGAAAGTTCCTGGTTGACGTTTGTTCATGCTATGACGTCATCAAACTCGACCGTAACAAAAATTTCCAGTGACTTTTTTTAAATAGAAACACTACAGCTTTGGCCTATTTCAGGTGAAGTTTTAAATTTTTAATCTGTCACTGCTTCTGTCACTTGGCAGAACTAAAAGGTAAACTCCATTTCATGAAAGAAGTCCCACGGCATTTTGTGGAGCTAAATTTGACAACACGGCCATGTTGTCGATTCTCGATGTTATCAAGGGTGTTATTTGTGGTAAATACTTTTTAGGGTTGCTATACGAGGATTTTTTGCCGTTGGGATGGGAATTTGTTGTGTTATTAATAGGAAAATATTTTTAAAGTTATTAATACGTTATTATTATTTTATCAAACTTAAATATAAGAATGGTATAATTACAGAAGACATAAAATATTTTAAAAAATATTTTTTAATGCTAATTTATTCATAATATTGGTGGGTTAGGTGATTTTTTACATAATAAATTGATAGATTGATTGATTTTTGTTACATTTGATCAAGAATCGAACCCGAGACCTCTACCTCTCTCTATCTCAAACACACTAGCCATTAAGCCATGGAGGTCGCCATAGCATTACCTAAAATTAGTGCATTTTTTTCATGAGTATAGAACTTTTATTACGTACTTAAATAATTGGGGAGCTTTTTGGTAAACTTGGCAACATTGTATCTCGCGAATACAGCGCCGCACCAAAGGGACTTCTTTCGTGAAATGGAGTCTAGTTGGTTTAACCAGGTTTAACAGCCAGGTATTGTGTTTGCTCGAATCCACAATTGTTGACTCAGCAATCCTGTAAAGTATAAAAGAATCTGGTGGGTTTCCTACTCTTAATAAACACCACATTCTCGGAGTAAGTAAATCGCCACATGAACATCCCAGTGGTAAGACGAAAAATTTGTGATGTTTTTAAATTACCTCTATCACTTTTTTATGACACAGGAAATCCTTGTTTTCTTATACCACGCTGCTTGGTAAGTTAATAAGACTTCTGGCCTTGGTATACTGCTAACCCAATCTAATTAGGATTTTTTTTAGGAAAGCATTTATATATTTATTTCTGAGCGCCTTTAGTAATTGTAATAGCAAGTCGTCGGGCTGCGCTTATTAGTTTAGATAGTGAAGAAAATAGAAGTTAATAGTGTGAAACAAAAGGTTCTATATTTGATTTTATTTTATATCAACTTGTCTATATTAATAGTCCTTTTTTTTCACAACTTCTGCACTAGGCATCAAGCTTTATCTAGTGGACTTGTACAGTCATGAACTTAACAAACACGAAGCACATTCAGGCTCAAGGTTAAGGTGCACAAACATTTGTTAGGTAGGATTCAAACCCACGATTTCCAGCACGACAACCGCAGATACAACCTCTTATGTCATCGAAGCTGTTACAAGTCAGTAAGTCATAACAGCCCATTAATGTCCCACGGGGGGGGTGAGCCTCCTCCCGTGACAGAGGGATACTTGGCCTTACTAATACTACGCTGGCCAGACGGATTGGTATAGGGTTTAATTTCAAGTTTTCCTTCTTTCTATGTAAAGGTAATATTTACAGATAGTCCCTTAGTCGGTTTCTACTACAACTATGAGATAAGATGGGGGTGGTGACATATTGTATTCTTACTCCGTCACCACACGGATAAGTCAGTAAGTAATACCTACTTAAACAAAATCAAATTGTCGAACTAAGTATATGGACTGGAAAACTTTAGGGCGACCTCTTCATTAACCAGTTAATTGAACGTAGTACCTTTATTTACTTATAAGGTACAGATAGCGCGCGAGTTGAATGCAGAGCTTAGGAATGCGGTAGTGCTGTGACCTAATTATAAATTATTAATTGACATTCATATCGATAAATTTAAACAATGTTCTAAGTTTAATTTTATTGAGTACACTAGGTTAACATGGTGAAAAAAAAACAATATCATAATTATCACATGTTTTAATAATCATTTCACAAAACGGAATAAAAAAATAACACGGGAACTTCAGTATTACTATTAACACAATAACACGGCAAACGTACGATAGTTGACAAGGATGGCACAGCATTACACTGCAGACGCGTGAGATGGGGCGTGCGGATAGCGGGGGGAGATGCTCCCGCCCTTTACCTCAGACCCCGACTGCATTCAACTCGCGCGCTATCTGTAGACCTTTGCCCTGTAATAAACTTGTATTTGATTTGTTACGAGGTGAAGACAGTTAATTTAATTAATATCTATATTTATTTCCACAATAACAAAATCATAAAAACCCGCAGTAGGTACTACGGAAACAATTATATTGAATAATATCCGTTAAAAGCCTTTTATTACTTATTAATTATTTAGGTACTTACTGGGCACATGACATACAATAGATAAATCATTTGACTAAGCCAGAAGTGGTCGAAAAACTTTACAATGCATCTCGGATTTATAACCAAATTATTCTATAATACATACAAGGTGACTAAAGTCGTCGAAAATATGGTACTTAACTCTACTTCAACCACATGAAAGTCTTAAAAAGCAAAATTTGCAGAATGTTATCTCTAAGATAAAGGGGAAAGAAGGTTTTAGTAGGCAAATTTTGACGACCTCTAGGGCATAGTAGTTATATTATTACATGACTGCTACGCACGTTACGCAGAGGTTTCGGGTTCGATTATCGCTCAATGCAAATCTTTGTGTGCATGAACATGATTGCTTGCATTGGCTTGGTTTTTTTTTATGTAAAATATGTATGTATTTACAAAAAAAAAGTATTTAAGTATGTTTATACGTTGTCTAGTACCCATAGTACAAGCTTTGCTTAGTTTGGAACTAGATGGCGTTGTGTGAATGTGTGAGGAATATTTATATATTTATATTTTTCTCCTTCAATAGACCTTTCCCTACAGTAGACTATAACCTCCTTCAAATAAGCTTCTTCACGTCAAAAAAAAAGTATTTTCACGTCAAAAAAAAGTATTTAACAGTAGAAACACTCAAACAGTTACGTCAAAGCTTCAAAGTCTTTTACTTTTTTGATGTACTCGATCATTCACCCTCGGTTGAAGATTGACGCGACAAAAATAAACATGTCTGACATGTCTAGTTTGTATCTACGTAACTAAATGACATAAATATCTTGAGGAAGTACCGTGTACTCTTGTACTACTCGTGAGATGACAGCTATTTAAAGTTTTGAACTTTTCAATCATGTGTTTATGAAGACAGTAAAATGTTTCTCCGTGTGGTGACGGAGTAAGAATACAATATGTCACCACCTCATCTCATCCCATGGGTGTCGTAAAAACCGACTAAGGGACTATCCGTGAATACTAGGTATCTTTACGAAATAAAAAGAAGGATAACTTGAAATTAAACCCTTTACCAATCCGTCTGGCCAGCGTGGTATTAGTAGGCCAAGTATCCCTCCATCATGGGAGGAGGCCCGTCCCTGCAGTGGCCTTGTTCAGACACCTTTTCTGTAAAACTTATGTCACAGACTCTACCTTATCGTTTTTTTTAATCATACGCCAATATCCATAGAACAATGTTGTATTTGATGCAGTGGCCGCCATGTCATTGAAAGCCTCTGTACCATAGAGAATCCATCGATTAAAGAGATTATAACGCGTTGTTCGATCGTCACTTGTTACAAAGATTTATGGTTTTGTTTGAATAATACTTTGTTAATTCGATTGTTTTATGAATTATACAATTATTACATTTACTGTCCGTGATGACTGAGTAAGAAAACAAATAAAGGAGAAGCTACCCGTATATTGTTCTTTGCCAAAAAAAGAAGGAAAGCTGGGTACTTCTTTACTGATTGAGTAGTCATTTAATGTCATACTGACAGCCTCAGACTGAGATCTGATGGTGAGATGACCTGTGGTGCTTCTTTTCTTAGAATTATATTAGGGGAGGCTAAAGATAAACTGATGCTGTATGAGTACAAAATAGAACCGGATTACACTGAGGGCCTATTACGCTTTCTGGTTTACGTTTGTTCGTTAATTAGTTCAGTTCAGTTCATTTATTTTCTCAATATTATGTTACAAAATAACAACATATTGACGTCTCTTGAAATCTACTTAATCTAAGTTTACTTATTAAAAGTATTTCAAACTTACCACCGTTTCCAAGGCGCTAGTAGAGAAGAAGCGGCGCGGCTTAACAAACTTTATAGCAGCATTTTTTAGACGTCTCTATAATTTTACAACATTGTTACAGTTACATATATACAGTAACATAAGGTGCTGCAACCATTGTATACCATGAATTATCATAATCATAATAGAATTGATAACAAATCTCCAAGCTAGAAGTGTAAAATGACCTATCGCCGATAGCCTACTGATTGGATGCCTAGCAAACTTACCTCTATTCAGTTTTATAAGAACTCAAGAGATTTTGCCTTTGCGATGCTTTATTCTTGTCACTATAAATGCCAATTCCGTGCTATGAGTCAATTACTGTTCTACTTTAATAAATAGGTCCTTAAATCTGAATTTGCTATTCGTTAAAAACCAATACAACTAATATTTAGAATCTTATTTACTAGTTGATTACTTTTAATCAATCAGATTATTTGTTTTTTGGTTTGTATTTTAATGTTATAGTGATCTTATCAGATTTTACTTTGTCCTATTAATGACAACCATAGGATGTAAGAAAGTGTGGTGAAATTAAAATATTCTTAGCCCAACAACACATAGTAACTGTAAATAATTAATTTTATACCTACTATGTACCATGCCTAATGAAGTAATAAAAAGTTGTACACTTTTTTTTACTAAATAATACCCACTCATTTGGCACAGTTAAATTTTTACACTGATACAATCTGCTATGCCAGCTTTTTTTATTACTTTTGTCACAAGTATAATGACCTTAACATTTTCTATTCTAAATGTGTACTAGACCGCGTTTCTTTGAGGGTTGTCACGTTAATGAAATTGATTATTAAAAATGTAAGAGATAAACTGGCACGGAGATCAGATGCAATTGTATCATCATAACAGCCCATTAATGTCCTACTGCAGGAAAGGGCCTCCTCTAGTGACTGAGGGATACTTGGCCTACTAATACCACGCTGCTTCCCAGATGGATCGGTATAGGGTTTAATTTCAAGTTTTCCTTCTTTTTATTTCGTAAAGATAATATTCACGGATAGTCCCTTAGTCGGTTTTTACACGATTTTACGGTGGTGACATTATTGTATTCTTACACCGTCACCACACGGAACATTTTAATGTTTACCGCTATAGAATAATAATCGACAACCCTAGCATAACTTTGATTCGTAGCAGACGTCGCATGCGATCCACGATCCTTCCTCGTACGACATTACCGCTTCGTTATATACACTCGAGAGCAAAAGTTCCGGGTCACTAGCATTTACTTCAATATCTTGAAAACGAATAAAGCTATCGTATTGAAATAAATTGAACTTTATAGACAATTTAATAATCTTTCATTAAACATATAAAAACTTATTGATTGGCGGTAAGTAATGGCATTAAAAAAGTTATAAAAAAAAAGATCCATTTTTTTAAAATCAGAACTTCTAATTTTCACTACTGTTTTTGCTTTTGTTTTTGTTCTGTCATAAAATGTATTTATAAGGAGTCATCCAGGTATCCAATAGTCATTATTAAAGTGGTAATTTTGTCACTCACACCTGAGGAATGTACGAGAATCCTCACGATCCTGGAAAATGGGAGCAGTCAGCGAGAAACAGCAAGAATAGTCGGTGTATCGTTGTCTACAGTTCAGCGTGTTCGCCAGCGGTTTCTAGAAACTGGTTTGAACCTACGCAGACCAACAACAGGCAGACCCAGGTGTACGACGGCACGGGAAGATCGATATTTAGTGAACTCTATGCTACGAAATCGGTTTCTTACGGGAACAGCACTGACTCATAATTTTTTAGGACTTGGTGGAAGCAGCCCTTCTGCTTGGACTGTAAGACGGCGACTTGCTGAAGGTAATTTGAAACCATTTAGACCCGCAAATGGTCCGAAACTCGAGAGACACCATCGTATACCAAGACGAATTTATGCACGCGAACACTCGAATTGGACGATTGAAAATTGGTCAAATGTCATATTCTCGGACGAATCAAAATTTATGCTGTATACACACGACGGAAGGGCAAAGGTGTACAGAAGACCAGGAGAAAGATTCATGCAAGCCTGTATTGAAGAAAAGGTGTCATACGGTGGTGGTTCGGTACTCGTGTGGGCTGGAATTTCTGCGGAAAGCCGAACAGAGCTTGTACTGATCGAAAATGGTACTCTTAATGGCGTAAGATACGTGGATGAAATCCTCAACGAGCACGTCGGTCCATTTATGGCAAGACTTGGTGAGAATGCCATCTTTATGCAGGATAACGCCCGTCCCCACACTGCTCGTGTAGTGCAAGACTACCTTGATGAGGTGAATATTCGTCCCATGGTGTGGCCAGCACGTAGCCCCGACCTCAACCCAATCGAGCACGCCTGGGACGAGCTCGGACGACGGGTAAGACAACAAGATCCTCCTTTAATTACGCTTAGTGACTTACGTAGAGGAATGGGAGAACATTCCCCAACAGTGTTTCAGAAACTTGGTGTACAGCATGCCAAATCGCATTGCAGCAGTCCAGACAGCACGTGTGGGTAATACCAAGTACTAAACCGTGTTAAAACTACTTGTAAATATAAAAAAAATCAATATTTTCAGTTTTGGTTTTACAAGCAAAATGACGCCATTTTTAATTTGTCCTTTTAAACATAATAAAATAAATGGTCAGTAGTAAATGTAATGCATTTTATTTTAGTAACATTAAATTGTCTATAAAGTTCAATTTATTTCAATACGATAGCTTTATTCGTTTTAAGATATTGAAGTAAATGCTAGTGACCCGGAACTTTTGCTCTCGAGTGTAGATACAGTTACCAATTCGTACTCAACAATACTCAATACAGAAACTGTTTCTAACTATCATCCGTTGCTAAGCAGAATTGGTTTATTTATGCATATAAGAAAGTACTTAGTATTGTTTGGTTTTACAGCATTTAAAAAGATGACAAGCCACCAGAGTGGTACCAAAGATTATTGTACATATAACATACATACATAGATAAATTCACGCCTTATTCCGTCCGGGGTAGGCAGAGACGAAACATAAACATTTGTACATATAAATCGATCCATATTGCTATAACCTGCCTTACTACCTTTAGATCTTAGAATTAAACGACTAAAGAAAAGACATCTATCCCCCTTACTCATAATCGCCTCTTAAATTTAATCACTGTTTAGCGACATTTTTATTAGGAAAACCAACCTTATAGTACCTACCAAACAAAATCGCAAGAATTTAAGCTAATCAATTGACTAAAATTTATGTATGTAATAAAGAGGCGTTTATGAGTAAGGGGGTAATATTTAGCTTATCAGGGTTTTTGAAGCCACTCTTTTTTGTCTGAGCAAAATTCATTAATTAATTTGGATTTAATCGAAGAAATATAAAATTTCTGAGAATCAGTCTATTTAATGATTTTTGGTAAGTGTTATAAGTAAGCGATGTCATCGCTTTGGTAATTGTCGGTTTTTAAATTAGATAATTATAGTTCTTAAAAGCCAATTGATCAAATTCTTTTGTTTGCACGCTATCCTTAATCACAATAAGAAGCAGCGTTTTAACTATTACAAGTATTTAATTGCTAATGACATTGTTAAGGTCACATCATTATTAAGCAAAGTAAGGTTTAATAAATATCATCATAACAGCCAATTAATGTCCCACTGCAGGGCCGTCCCTGCAGCGGGACCTCCTAAAGTGACGGAGGGATACTCGAGCTACTACCTAATACCACGCTGCCCAAACAGATTGGTATAGGGTTAATTTTAAATTTTCCTTCTTTTTATTACATAAAGATAATATTCACGGATAGTCCCTTAGTCAGTTTTTACGACACCCATGGGATGAGATGGGGTGGTGACATATTGTATTCTTACTCCGTCACCACACGAAATAAGGTTTAATAACCTAAAATTAATATACTTCAAATGTTTTATACTCTTCCGCAAACTGCTGTAATTACCTAATTTATTCTAAATAATACGATTAGTATATCGACAATTCAATAGAAACAGTTATCAATTAACCCGTTATGATATACCCTAGCTTAAGATAATGGTAATCTGTATAGGTATTATACCTAATCTTTGGTATAATAAAACCACCGATTAATCTACGTAATAATTAATCAAAAGATACAGTAAACAATATACGAGTACATGTTATTTATCACTAAGAACTCTGTGTGGTAGGAATTAAGGGTGTTACCACCTCATCTTATCCTAAGGGAAATAGGGAAAGTCCGCATATTATATCTTCTTTACGAAAACAAAAGAAGGAAAAAAAAGTAAAACCTAGGTATTTATCTAACTAGTATCTAGGCCAATTAGTATATACCGCGAGTAAGACCCCTCTTTAATAATTATAGTATTATGTAAACAAATAGCGATAGTTTAAAATCTATTAAAAGAAGGAAAACTTGACATGAAACCTTCTTTCTACTTATAAAATAAATCTGGCCAGCAATGTATTGATAATTAAGTCTACATGCGAAACTAAGGGACCGCTCCCTACCTTGCTTCCCTGCTCATTTTCTCTACCTTCTCTCTAAGAGGAAAGAGGAGATGATGTGAAGGGTATATAGTTGGGCGTCCGGAAACTGTTACTTTATGCAGGTTTTTTGTTAGAGGATGATACTGCCCCGGTCAAGTTGGCCCTATTCATGATGTAAGCAGCGTGATAGACAAAAAATAGGTTTAAAATAATAATTTTAAAAAAACTTTGCAGCTAAAATTACGCAAAAATATTACATAACCTGCCTATAGGCTATCATCGATCATAGTAAACGAACCAAAAGGAAAAATGGGGATTATTTTTCCGGCTTCAATTAATTGCGTACAGTTCATTTTATCGAAGGCTAAAATGTACTCTTGTCGTTGTTATATAACCTATAGATTATGTAACATTATTCTATGATACCTTATTGTTACCTTCCTCAATAGATATATACAATACTACAACTACAATATATTTGAATTCCAACCAGTAGTTTTTGAAATACTTTGTAAACATTATTATCATCTGAGGCAAAAAAAGTCCACTGGATGGATGGGTCTCCTTTAAACGTACTGCAACGAAGTATGCTAGATACCAATACATATTTAAGCTTTTATAGAACTCTACATTTAACTGTAAGCATTATATTTATATCACTTACATAACTATTTTTTTCCTAAATAAAATTAAAAAAAACAAAAAAGCCTACAAATTAAGATAAATAAAAGGTTAAGGTTACTATCGTTGGGTACTAAGTAAATGAATACACCTGAAGTTACATTATCTTTACCTTACATTATCTTAACGAAGTAGGTATAAGGTGTGTAATACGCATTGTTACAGTAATTTTATGTAAATAATGATGATGTAAATTGAAGTCACGCGAAAAGAGGTTAGTCTTTAGTATTTAACTTTTTTTAAACGTTCTGTTTTACGTTTTAAAATTAAGGTCGATTGCTTTGATAAAAAGAAGGTTAAGGTTAGAGTCGTGATAATTGGTATTGATTGTTGAGATCTAGAAGCTGTATACATGACATACGGAGAATGTAGCGATGTAAATAAAAATATTTTTAACCAAATCCAAAAATAGGAGGAGGTTTTCAATTAGGTTGTGTTTTATTTTCTAATAATAGGATAAACTGTTGTTCTCATAGAATAAATTTTATTAACGAAAGTAGATAAAGTTACAAATATTTTTATACCTATAAAGCTTAGGTATAACTAGAAAAATCCGAAAAGAAGAAAGACAATGGAAAAAATTGGTACTCGATGCGGGACTCGAACCCGCGTCAGCTCTGGACGCGTATAGTCCAGAGACGCGGGTTCGAGTCCCGCATCGAGTACCAATTTTTTCCATTGTCTTTCTTCTTTTCGGAGTAGATAAAGTGTTTAGATTTTTTAGTTTTAAAAATCATCGTATTCCTGTGTGAAACTTTCCCCGGTAAAATGAAATTACGTATTGTAATCGGCATTAATGGTTTTGTTTCTTAATTAATTTAAAAAATATACTTAACAGTGAACTAGTTTGGATGAACTAAATGTTTTGTCAAAGCCTTCAGTATAAAAAAAAAACTTGTTGTAATCTATCTATATGACAATCTTTTTGGCGTAACGGTTTAAGTAAAAATGTTACGCATATAAACAATAACCCCCTTACTCATAAACGCCTCTTAAATTTAATCACTGGTTAGCGAGATTTTTATTACGATAACCAACCTTATACCAAATAACGTAAGAGTCTATGCTAATTAATCAATTGACTAAAATTTAAGAGGCGTTTATGAGTAAGGGGGTAAGTATACAAAGATAAGTACTTACACACAAATTACCACAAAGTCGGGTGAAGACGAAAAAGAGTGCACAATAAAAAATTTAAAAAAAATGTCAAACGCAACCATAAAATTCCTGGCTGGGGCGCCGACAAAATTCATGCACAACAATAAAAAAAATAAAGTCAACTAAACGCTGACCATTCAAAAAGGCCCCGCAATATTTCAAGAAAGTTACAATTCAAACTGGCCGGCTAGCCTTTCATATTTCTGTCATCTACGAACAGGTGATATGAATGAAATCTTTTGTTGAAAGGCCATTCATGATTTTACCTGTCAATTTCTTAGTATTTTTGTATTCGGTAGTTTTTAACAACTATCCCTATTTGTGTCTAAGGCGCTTGTACAATTTTGAAGCTTCAATTGTTTTTTTTATTGGGTAGCTGTCATTTGTTCTTTTTTCCTACAGTTTTTTCATCTTTATAAATCGGTACAAATCGGAAGAACTATCAGTATTGTTTTAAATCATTTACAGTCTTCGTAGCGTTGATGCTGTATTAATTCTCGAAATCTCGTGCATTAAACACTTTGATTCCCATAGAAAGCATTTATGTCTGACTTACAAATTGTTGACCTGACCCTAGTTGTTATTGTGTTCTATAAAATCATTTGTATAATTCTTCCCTACTGTACTAGTTACATTTAGTACATCGCTAATAATTATAATAACAAATTATATCAGCATCATATCAGCCAATTAACGCCCACTGACACATAGGCCTCCTCCAAGAACTAGAACTGAAATATAATTTAATACTTTACACTCCTATCTAGTCACAAAACTAAGGAAAACTTGTACTGTTATTACTAGACCAATGATAAACAACACCCAGACTAACACATACCATAAACATAGAAAGAGAATCGAACCCTAGAACTCTGCGTAGCAACCATAGTTATAATGATTTATATATCAAAGAGGTCAGTATTTCAATACAAGCAGATTATACATAGTTGAAGTAACAAAAATAACTGCAAAATGGAATTGTAATCTGCGTAGTTTATTAGGGTTCTATTAACATAATTTAACAACAAAAATTTAGGTAGGTATTACTTATTATTATAAAATGCATGTTTTACAAAAATAACTTGTAATAATATTACTATGCTCGTAACGTAATATCCTTGAAGAATAAAATTCGTAACGAGGTTATCCGAGAAAGTACCAATGTTAACGAAATTTAAGTGGCAACGGGCTTGTCACATATTTCAAAGAACCTGAAAGTTTGAGCAAACGTGTTCTAGAGTGGACATCACGACTCGGCAAACGTAGTGTAGGACAACCCCAGCAAGGTGAACCGAAGACCCCAAAAAGGTAGTTAGGTCGGACTGGATGTGTAAGAGTTAAGATAGACGACCGTGTTCTGTGGCGCGTTGGGAGAGACCTATCCAGCATTGGACTGCCATAAAAACCTAATTCATTGATTTATAAATATTTCTGATACACTAATAAACCACGAAGGCAGTATTACAACGACCTAGAATCTCAATAGTAAGCAATTAGCAAATACATTTAAAGTAAATAAATGAGTAAAGGTTATTGACATTAAACTAAATTGTTAAAACAGGTTTTATTGACACACTTTTCTTAAGATACGATTATGTTTAAATCCGAGAACATACCGGTGCAAAATTGTTGTTGGAAATGATATTTTTCCTTGAAGTGCGGAATAGGAGTAAAGTGTGGTAACCCTATTTCATCCCGGGAATGACGCTCGATGTTTACTTGTTGTATTTAGGAAATGTCTCCTTGTATTGGCATGTTCATAGAATTATCATCATCATAACAGCCCAATAATGTCCCACTGCAGGGACGAGTCTCCTCCGTGACGGAGGGATACTTGACCTATACCGACGGATTGGTATCCGTCGGTAATGTCAAGTTTTACTCCATTTTATTTCGTAAAGATCATATTCACGGATAGTCCCTTAGTCGGTTTTTACGATACCCATAGGATGAGATGGTGACATATTGTATTCATACTCCGTCACCACACGGAGATATAAAGTTATGGTCTATAATTACTATAAATATGTAAATAATCATCATCATATTAGCCAATTGGAGGAGGCCCGTCCCTGCAGTGGGACATTAATGGGCTGTTATGATGATGGCTTTATATGCATAAAACTGAATGAATATATACAATATGTTTAACCGTTGGCCGAGTGACCCATAGAACAAGCTCGCTGCATAATTTGGGACTATACAGTGTTGTGTAAATATCTGACGTAAATTATATTATTATTTTATATTGGTTTTGTTTTGAATATGAACTTATTAATTAATATATTAAGTATTGTATAGGTACTACCTTATGGCCAGCTTCTCTTGCAATGAAAGGAAACATGACACAAAACCCGATACCCACCCGGGTACATGGAATATATAAGTCAAGGTTCCCTTTGCCCGTTCTTGCAGTGGAAAATTCATGAGCTGCTGTTGTAAATTAAGAAATATCCTCATTCTATTCATTCAAAAGTAAAAAAAAAACATATTTTATTTTCGTACCTATATACACACATCAAAAAAGTCTAAGCAACATGCATGATATTACAAATTTACCATTTATATTAATTTATTTTACCATTTATTTTAATTATAACGTTGTATTTTATTTTTAAAATAATATTTTTAGGGTTCTATGATGTAAAAATAACAGCTGTTTTCTTTATAAGTTCTTTTAATAACAGAAAATAACAATATTAGAATATACAGGTACATAAGAAACTAAACTTTTTTTTTACAAATTGAAATTTCTTAAGAAAATGAATTTATTGTGAAAGAATAGGACAATTTAATACAAAGTATGGCCTCCTCTGCTATTCAGAACTTGTCGGCAACGATTATTCATTGAATTAATGAGACTGTTTATGTCATCTTGCGGTATTCGCTCCCAATGGAATTGTAGCAAATCCTTCAGCTGTTGGGTTGTTGTCACTCCGTCCAAGTCCTTCAAAACACGTCTCTGGAGCATGTCCCATGCGTGCTCGATGGGGTTGAGGTCTGGCGATTGTGCAGGCCAGGGCAATACCTGGATGTTCTCCGTTGCCAAGTATTCACTGGTTCGCCGAGCTGTATGTGAACGCGCATTGTCATGCATTAACGTAAAATCGGAGCCAAAGGTTTGTGCAAATGGATGGACATAAGGTCTGAGAATATCCTCAACGTAATTTTCAGCGTTCATGTTTCCATTTACAAAAACGAGCTCAGTTCGCCTGTTCTTCATAATACCCGCCCATACCATAACTGTTGAGCCGCTGTATGGATGAACTTCCTGAACGCACCTGAGTCTTTCAGTATTTCCGGGTCGACGGTACACTCGCACCCTTCTTGTATCAGGCCTAAACCCGAATCGCGACTCATCGGAAAACATAATTTTATCCCATTGTTCCTGGGTCCATGTTATGCGTTCTCTACACCATTCATTTTGACGAGCGCGATTCCCGTGACGTATCGGTGGGCACCTGATAGGGCGTCGAGCTCGTAGGCCGTACTCATGCAGTCGATTTCGCACAGTTTGGGGACTTACATCAACACCACTTGAATTTTGTAGCCTCAAACTTATCTCTCGAGCGGTTAACATCGGCTGGCGTCTTGCAGTCAGTTGTATGTACCGGTCTTGCCGAGTGGTTGTACTCCTTTTACGGCCTGGATGCTGTTCAGCGGGTTCCCCTGTATTATTGTAGCGCTGCCAAAGACGACAAATAACACTTCTATGAATACCAAAATGTCGAGATACCTGAGATTGATTACTTCCCGCTTGCAACATCCCTACAGCTCTTTGCATTTCATCTGCCGTCAAATGACGTCGCTCCATGACGTAAAGAATATCTAACAATTCAATTTTGTCGCCAACTGTATTTAAATGGTTG
Organism: Schrankia costaestrigalis; assembly: GCA_905475405.1. Classification (NCBI taxonomy): domain Eukaryota; kingdom Metazoa; phylum Arthropoda; class Insecta; order Lepidoptera; family Erebidae; genus Schrankia; species Schrankia costaestrigalis. The sequence goes on along the minus strand of FR997843.1, from coordinate 5,370,596 downwards.
GTAAAATTATAAAATCAAGACTAAAACGTAGCAATTAACATGCACTCAAATTCAAACAAATTCGCAGTCATTTGAATTTTATGAAAAAAAACAAAACATAATCGAAATTTTTTTACCTATACACTTGAAGTTTACTTACCTATACACTTTGAGTGAGTAAATACTTAGAAATTAATTAATATAAATGGTAAATTTGTAATATCATGCATGTTGCTTAGACTTTTTTGATGTGTGTAGAATTAAAATATAATAACATATTCAAGTTTCAAGACAACACCGATTACACGCCGTTATCTTTATCATTACAATCATTATCAATGAAGTTGCGCCCGCGCACAAATTTTGTCTCGCGAATGCAACTCAACGCTCAGTTGTGTACAAACATCCGCGTGAAACGCACGTCTATTGCGCTTACCCGTTGTTAAGAAAAAACGTGTTACGGACGCGTGTTAATTAAAATGGTGAGTGTTTTGTGCTTAACATCGCGTGCATTTTACAGTAGTTAACCTTCAAATATTTTCTGAAACGATATTTGAAAAATATTCTCGGCTAATTCATTTTTAATTGCGATTGTAAACTGTGGTTATTTTAGTTATGAAGTGTAATAGTTTTGGCATCTTTTTGTCACTTCGCGTTTCCTGTAAGAAGTAAAATTAGTTTCTTACATGAATCTCAGTATTATAACGAATGAAGAATACATGTACCTACCTCCCCATCTTATGTCATAGGTACTTATCTAGTAACAGACTAAGGAAATGCTGTGTTAACCTGACATAAAACCCTATTCCACATGTATTTTATAGTCCTCACTTATACAAAAATATAAATCAGAATTATTACGAATAACAATAAATTTAAAGAATTTTTATCAGTCATTTTGTGTATCAATGGTGTGGACAATCCTCCTCCGATAAAGGAGGGTAAGCTGGTTAACTAGTGCCACGCTTAACAGACGAGATGGTATTAATATTGAGTTTTCCTTCTAAGCACAATACTATGTTTTTTTATAAATTTCTCTTGTCGACTTTTACGACACAGGCCTACAGAATGAAATTCGTTTGTGATATTTTATATTTATACTCATCTACTTACTCTTTCATCATTTCGACAAGACTTAAAACGTTTGATTGAATCCAACAAAACTTGATTCTGACTGCTACCAAACAATGACATTCAAAAAACAAAATCGAATCGAAGAGTTCGGAATTCAAAAAACTTCCCATACAGAACTGCTCCCTACAAGTTTTAGGGAGAAATTAGTCTTAGGCAGGCAAGACGGGTTTCATATCAGGTTTTAACCCTTTCTCTGTAAAGTGTATTGAATAGTTACTAATATTAAGAAGTGTTATGTTTAACTGGAAGTTCAAAACTCACATTTAATTTTAGTTTTCAAAAGAAATACGTAATCTAATATTTCATTTTAAAAAAACAGTAGAATAAATACTTATCTTAAATATTATAATCTTAACAACATTTAAGGTCAGGAAGTCAGGACCTGTTGCAATTTGGTTAAAAATTAAGTTATAAGTGCATCTATGTATAATATTATAACTATTTTATGACGAAATATTTGAAGGAGGCCAAATTCAGCAGTGAACGCCCATTGGCTGATTTGATGATGATGATAGAACTATGTTACATAGACAATTTTTTATGTTTTTTTTATTAGTTTAATGTTATTATGTGCGTTTAAAACATTCCGCACGGTCTTATATTCTATAATTACCATAAAATTAAAATACACCATAACTGTTTCTTACTATTCTGCGCTATAACGTTTTAATAAATAATAAAATAAATAATTTTATATAGGACACACATTATACATACAGGATTTTCTTTTAATCTCATTTATTTAAAAGCCATACATTGTATAGATTAAGTCGGCTTATAATTATTTACATTAGTAACTTACTAAACTATGCTAAACTATATACAGTATTAATATTTAACTTTAAAACTTCAATTTCTTAAAATCTTAATTCAGTAATCAGAATTTATTTTTATAAAATACTACCAAAGCATACTCGTGTAGTTACATTTCTTACCTAACTACCAATGATAGATAGTATTAGTATTGCATAAGTATGTCCGGTTTTATTTGCAAAATGATGTGCCATCTTTATTTTAGTGAACATGATGAGTGTTAAAAAAATATTTCGTAAAAATTCCCTCAAGATGAAAACAAATGTGGTTATTTTTTTTAATAATTAACTATGACTAAGATAACTACTTAAGGTTTTCTTCTGAATTCTTTTTTCTGTGTAATGTGCACAAATATAGTCACTGTAGTGTTGAAATATATTTATATCCAAAATAATCACTTAGTACAGGTATATAGCGAAAGGATTTTCAAGCCCTTGGGATGTGTTTTTTTAGTATTCTAATAAATGCTTTAAACATAATTATAACTTAATCAAAAAAACATTGGGCCATTATTTTATTTAGGGGCCTGTTTAGACTACGCACGTTTACAGATATTTTATACAAATAACTGTCATACGCAACCGTTCCGCCATCGCCACCAAATTAGGTAGTTCAGTTGTAATATTTTCCAATAATATATTATACTGGCTGCGAACGCGATTTCATCCGCGATTAAATTTGAAAAGATATAAAATAATAAAAATAAACTTCTTTACTTCATACATAGTTTGTTCATCATCATCATATCAGCCAATGTGCCCTTTTTGTCCCCACTTTAACCGGTTATGTCGGTTACTTTGGTATTCTTGCGGATTCTCTCTCTTTTGATTCGATCACGCAGGGAAACTCCCAACCTCTCAACATAGCTGTCTCCTCTGAGTGACCATGAGCCTTCTCAGTAGGCCCATAGGTCAGGCTACATCATACTCTCTCCATTGCCCTCTGAGAGACCATGAGCCTTCTGAGTAGGCCCATAGGTCAGGCTACATCATAGCTCTCTCCATTGCCCTCTGAGAGACCATGAGCCTTCTGAGTAGGCCCATAGGTCAGGCTACATCATAGCTCTCTCCATTGCCCTCTGAGAGACCATGAGTCTTCTCAGTAGGCCCATAGGTCAGGCTACATCATAGCTCTCTCCATTGCCCTCTGAGAGACCATGAGCCTTCTGAGTAGGCCCACAGGTCAGGCTACAACATAGCTCTCTCCATTGCCCTCTGAGAGACCATGAGCCTTCCGAGTAGGCCCATAGGTCAGGCTACAACATAGCTCTCTCCATTGCCTTCTGAGAGACCATGAGCCTTCTGAGTAGACCCATAGGTCAGGCTACAACATAGCTCTCTTCATTGCCCTCTGAGAGACCATGAGCCTTCTGAGTAGTCCCATAGGTCAGGCTACAACATAGCTCTCTCCATTGCTCTCTGAGAGTCCATGAGCCTTCTCAGTAGGCCCATAGATCAGGCTACAACATAGCTCTCTCCATTGCCCTCTGAGAGACCATGAGCCTTCTGAGTAGGCCCATAGGTCAGGCTACAACATAGCTCTCTCCATTGCCCTCTGAGAGGCCATGAGCCTTCTGAGTAGGCCTATAGGTCAGGCTACAACATAGCTCTCTCCATTGCCCTCTGAGTGACCATGAGCCTTCTGAGTAGGCCTATAGGTCAGGCTACAACATAGCTCTCTCCATTGCCCTCTGAGAGACCATGAGCCTTCTAAGTAGGCCCATAGGTCAGGCTACAACATAGCTCTCTCCATTGCCCTCTGAGAGACCATGAGCCTTCTGAGTAGGCCCACAGGTCAGGCTACAACATAGCTCTCTCTATTGCCCTCTGGGTGACCATGAGCCTTCTGAGTAGGCCCATAGGTCAGGCTACAACATAGCTCTCTCCATTGCCCTCTGGGAGACCATGAGCCTTCTGAGTAGGCCCATAGGTCAGGCTACAACATAGCTCTCTCCATTGCCCTCTGAGAGACCATGAGCCTTCTGAGTAGGCATATAGCTCTCTCCATTGCCCTCTGAGAGACCATGAGTCTTCTGAGTAGGCCCATAGGTCAGGCTACAACATAGCTCTCTCCATTGCCCTCTGAGAGACCGTGAGCCTTCTGAGTAGGCATATAGCTCTCTCCATTGCCCTCTGAGAGACCATGAGCCTTCTGAGTAGGCCCACAGGTCAGGCTACAACATAGCTCTCTCTATTGCCTTCTGAGAGAGAAGGCCCATAGGGTTAGCCTAAAATTTGAAAAAAAAATTTTTTGTCATAGCGTGATGTTATATAGCCTATAGCCTTCCTCGATAAATTGTCTATCCAAAACTGAAAATTAAATTAGTTCGAAGAAGTAGTTCCTGAGATTAGCGCGTTCAAACAAACAAACAAACAAACTCTTCAGCTTTATATAATACACACATCAAAAAAGTCTAAGCAACATGCATGATATTACAAATTTACCATTTATATTAATTAATTTCTAAGTATTTACTCACTCAAAGTGTATAGGTAAGTAAACTTCAAGTGTATAGGTAAAAAAATTTCGATTATGTTTTGTTTTTTTTCATAAAATTCAAATGACTGCGAATTTGTTTGAATTTGAGTGCATGTTAATTGCTACGTTTTAGTCTTGATTTTATAATTTTACCAACCATTTAAATACAGTTGGCGACAAAATTGAATTGTTAGATATTCTTTACGTCATGGAGCGACGTCATTTGACGGCAGATGAAATGCAAAGAGCTGTAGGGATGTTGCAAGCGGGAAGTAATCAATCTCAGGTATCTCGACATTTTGGTATTCATAGAAGTGTTATTTGTCGTCTTTGGCAGCGCTACAATAATACAGGGGAACCCGCTGAACAGCATCCAGGCCGTAAAAGGAGTACAACCACTCGGCAAGACCGGTACATACAACTGACTGCAAGACGCCAGCCGATGTTAACCGCTCGAGAGATAAGTTTGAGGCTACAAAATTCAAGTGGTGTTGATGTAAGTCCCCAAACTGTGCGAAATCGACTGCATGAGTACGGCCTACGAGCTCGACGCCCTATCAGGTGCCCACCGATACGTCACGGGAATCGCGCTCGTCAAAATGAATGGTGTAGAGAACGCATAACATGGACCCAGGAACAATGGGATAAAATTATGTTTTCCGATGAGTCGCGATTCGGGTTTAGGCCTGATACAAGAAGGGTGCGAGTGTACCGTCGACCCGGAAATACTGAAAGACTCAGGTGCGTTCAGGAAGTTCATCCATACAGCGGCTCAACAGTTATGGTATGGGCGGGTATTATGAAGAACAGGCGAACTGAGCTCGTTTTTGTAAATGGAAACATGAACGCTGAAAATTACGTTGAGGATATTCTCAGACCTTATGTCCATCCATTTGCACAAACCTTTGGCTCCGATTTTACGTTAATGCATGACAATGCGCGTTCACATACAGCTCGGCGAACCAGTGAATACTTGGCAACGGAGAACATCCAGGTATTGCCCTGGCCTGCACAATCGCCAGACCTCAACCCCATCGAGCACGCATGGGACATGCTCCAGAGACGTGTTTTGAAGGACTTGGACGGAGTGACAACAACCCAACAGCTGAAGGATTTGCTACAATTCCATTGGGAGCGAATACCGCAAGATGACATAAACAGTCTCATTAATTCAATGAATAATCGTTGCCGACAAGTTCTGAATAGCAGAGGAGGCCATACTTTGTATTAAATTGTCCTATTCTTTCACAATAAATTCATTTTCTTAAGAAATTTCAATTTGTAAAAAAAAAGTTTAGTTTCTTATGTACCTGTATATTCTAATATTGTTAATTTCTGTTATTAAAAGAACTTATAAAGAAAACAGCTGTTATTTTTACATCATAGAACCCTAAAAATATTATTTTAAAAATAAAATACAACGTTATAATTAAAATAAATGGTAAAATAAATTAATATAAATGGTAAATTTGTAATATCATGCATGTTGCTTAGACTTTTTTGATGTGTGTAGTATAGATTCATACTTACAATAACAAAATTATCCGACACAAAAGAAACTTAATCCAAAACCAATCATTTGTGGATCATATAAATAATTAACACAATCATTTCGCCGTGTGATGACGGAGTAAGAATACAGTCTGAAACCACCCCAGCTCATCCCATGGATGTCGTAAAAACCGACTAAGGAACTATCCGTGAATATTATCTTTACGTAATTAAAAGAAGGAAAACTCGAAATTAAACCCTATACCAATCCGTTTGGCCAGCGTGGTATTAGTAGGCCAAGTATCGGGAGTATACGTCACGGGCCTGTCCCTGCAGTGGGACATTAATGGGCTGCTATGACAATCATTTTGCCACCTATAATCTCGAGTTAGGCAATGGCCAGCTGTGTGTCCATTGGCTGAAGGATGGATAAATGAATTTATCCAATTTCCTATGCTTATTTTATTGCATATAAACAAAACCAATTTCATCGTTATCATAATAAAATGTGACAATATATTTTTATTGTTAACTATAAATAAGTAGCATTGAATTTCAATACTTATTGCATAATTATGTAACAAAATGTCTGATAAATACACGTGCAAATTTCATTCAAGGTTTTGCATATTGTGATAATTTCTTGAAAAATTCTGTGTTAATTTAGTAGGCCATTTATCAATTAGTAAGAAGTTTGAATATCAGAAACTTGTACTCAATGTATCTAATTATTGTTTGTTATCATAATCCTGGCAACATTTGAAATTCATAAAAACAAAAAAAGAATTTTTCGTTTTATAAAACCTGCACCTAGGGTTGGGTTACCGTAAGTCTAAATGTTGTCAACACGAAAATAGTTTTAGAAATAGTATCTTGATAATGTCAAAACTAGTTGCAATAAAAAAATACCCAAAAATTAATTTACTTACTTATTCTATTTTTTTCCATATTTTTTATTAAAAAACTGATTTTTGTTTGACATGATTATAATAACACATTCCTTAACAATTAACGTAAGGATTAAATTGCGCTGACAGCCTATAATAATTGTAATTGTCTCTCCTTGTATAAGAAAGTCTATCTTTTTTTTTATTCCTCGATTTTTTTAACCTCCCGGTCGATCCGAAACGTGCACTGCGTTCAGCTTATGCCTAAGGGCTACAGCTGAGAAGTAGCTTTTAAGGCAAAATATGAATGTTTATGACAAACACATTATGCCTAGTTTATATTGTACACATTCATATTACTTACTTACTTAAAAAAACAACGTGAAATTTACTGTTGTTTACAATTACAAATCACTGCTAATTATCTGATAACAAATATTAAATCGAAATGTAATCCTATCACGGTGAGATTACATCTTTCTTTTGTGTTGTTTTTGCATATTAGATTACCATCTTTTTTATGCATTATTTTAATCTATATAAGTACACATGTAAGATATAATATTATTTTCATAGGTGCACCGAATAGGGATTTTCCCGAATAACCGAATGCTATTCGGTTTAAACTCTACTCTACAGAACCCGGTCTTCGACGAAAATATTCGGTTTGTCTTTGTACATATTGTGTAAAGGCAGACAGTTGTTTTATTTTTGTAAGAATATTCCTCTTTGAATTAGATCATTTAGAAATAACTCTGTAAGAACTTAAATGCAGGCCAGTGAGTAATCATATTTCATCATAACAGCCTATACATTTCTTCCTGGCCTTCTTAAACAACGCCCAGGCAGAATAGTAGATAATATACTTTTCCAAGTCCTGCAATGTTATTACGCTTGTCGGATCTTTTCAACCGACTTCAAAAAAAGGAAGAGGTTCTCAACTCGGTTGTATTTTTGTTTTTTTTTTAAGAAAGTTCGTGTATTTCAACAATTGTAGGAATTTTAAAGTATTATAAATATAATATAAATATGCTGACATAAATAATGAATTATTCTGACATTTGTTTCATATTGATACCGCTAATTTATCACATCATATCAAAAATATTGTAATTCTTTGTAGGTATCTGGATCAAGTATTTATTACTCGATAAGATTATAAAATTACTGGCCACTTTTTTAACGATAAAAAAATTAAGACGGTTGTCTTTTTAATTGCCGCCTTTTTTAAACATTTTTACGTAAATCAGTTTATCAGGTCATGTAATAGGTCTTTTATAAAAAGTTTGGACAGGACAGGACAGGAATGCGCAGTGTGGAAATATCTGGAGGAGGCCCATGTCTAGCAGTGGACGTTCATAGGCTGATGATAAATGTTTCTGTGACAGAACGAAGAATGCCTGTGATAGTGCCAGTGTCATATAGCCAAATATGGCTTCGGTATAGGTCAGGTTATAGGTGTATAATATTATCATAATACCTATAATAATTACCATAACGGCACCTAGTCTCAGTCTAAGCAGATGTCGTCTACTTAGCGGAAGTAAAAATTCAATCATTTTTATCTTTAATTATGTCGTGGACATCCGTTAAATAAAGCCTGATTCTATTATCTTTCTAAGAAGAGCTTGTTCTAAGTGTACTTGATAACAGATACCTAAAGATCATCATCATCATCATACCAGCCCATTAATGTCCCACTGCAGGGACGGACGTCCTCACGTAATGGACGGATACTTGGCCTACTAATACCACGGTGGCCAGACGGATTGGTATAGGGTTTAATTTCACCTTCTTTTTATTTCGTTAAAATAATATTCACGAATAGTCCCTTAGACGGTTTTTACAACACCCATAGGATGAAATGGGGTGGTGACATATTGTATTCTTACTCCGTCACCACACGGGCAATATTATTATACTTACATCAAAAACACCAACGCAAACTTTCATGTTCATGCACACAAAGACCTCATACATAGCTGTCATAAAACCTTTGCTAAATACTACGTTACAGAAACCTTTGTACAATAGAATAAAATAAAAAGTATTTTATTTGAACATTGAATTCTAGTGATCTATTGAAACAGCATATTGCGATATTGCATTTTTATGTAATAGTAGAATCAGTTTTACAAAGGCTTTTTTGTACAAGTGGATCATATTTTTAAATAAAGGCCTGCTTGTGTACATAAATAGTTATAAACTATGTGTAATGTGATAGATACCTAAGCTATTTAAGTAAATGTAAATAATTATTAAAAAATTCTTAGTCATTCACATAACGCCATCTAGTACCAAACTATGTTGTACTTGTACTTTGGGTATCAAAACGGGTAAAAATACTTATAGGCTTTTTTTTGTTCATACATGCATAATAGAAAATACCAAGTCATATGCAAACACTAATGTTCAGGCATTGAGTGGGATTCCAATTCCAACCCGAGACATCTGCTTAACAGCCCCAACAGACCAAAGACAAACTAAGTATGCCACAGAGTAAATCATTACGGTGATAGACAATATAACTTACAACAATGATATTATACAATGTCATAAAAAATCTTATATAATTCAGTACTTAATAAAACTTTTTATATAGTGATATAACTTGCCATTGACACTTTAGTGAACTGATGTAACTTCAATGTCTTTACCAAGGCAATACAAAGGAAAAAAACATCTAAACATTGCTGTGTACTGCAAAAAAAGCAGCAATTTAATTTTTCTACCTAAAGTAGTATAACATTTTAAATTAAGAATAATAAATGTATTGTTATTCTTAAGAACAAAATTCTTAAAAAAAAAACAACTCTTGCACACGGATCTTCCCGGTGTCAGGGACTTTTTCAGACATGAATTTAACAGACACGGCAAAAAAAGGTAAAGAAAGGAGGTTTAAAGGTTTAAGAAAAACTAATGTATCACGCAAATTATAATTATTGTTAAGTTACCTTGTATAGTTAACATTTTACAACTAGTAACATTTTATTACACTCTGCGAAGAGATAATTAAATATTTTTATTGCACTTTTGTTATTAAAATAAAATGAATGAAAAACAATAAATTAAATTAAAAAAAAAATACAACTGAATTGAGAACCTCCTCTTTTTTTTTGAAGTCTGTTGAAAATTAAATACATACAATCGTCACTCCTACTTACATTACAACCCGTATCGTATCAGATTCTATGTGATCTTTTCCTTCTTAAGTTTAGACTAGCCAATAAGGAAATGCATCAAACCTTCTTCGAGTTTCCTTTATGTCATCACTATCTTGCTTAATATTTTTTTTTTTTTTTAAATCTCATTTATTTAAAAATAGCCATACATCGTATAGATTAAGTCGGCTTAAAATTATTTACATTAGTAAATTAGTACTAAACTATGCTAAACTATATACATTATTACTATAAAACTATAACTAAAATATACATTTTAAACAATAGTGGAATTAGAAATAAAAGCATCGGTATTTTTATAGTATTGGTCTCTGAGAGCTAGAGACTGAGATAGGAAACTCAAAATTTTGTCGCTGTCTGTAGAGGTAAAATTAGAACTTAATATGCGATGGAAAAAGAAGAGGAGCTCCCCCGACGAACACTCAATGTCCTTTAAGAGATTTAACCTTAATTCATCGTTGATTTTACAGTCGAGTACTAGATGAAAGAGATCCTCTTCTCTCTCACATTTTTCACAATTTGGAGTATCTCTTTTATGGAGTCTAAAATAAAATTTATTAAGAGGAATGTGATTCGTACGGGCTCTAAAACATATGACAAGTTCTCGTCTGTTGAAATTTAGTTGAGCAAACCAAGGGGTGCGAGGTGGTTCATTAACAATTGATTTGTACCAGACACCTTTTGTCATAGTTTGCTCATCAAAATATAGTTTAAATTTACGGTGTATATCTGATTTTATTTGAGGAATGTAATCACTATGATAAGGCTCCATCTTAAGCGAGATACCGCCATTCTGTAGGGCCTGAGTGGTAAGTGAGTCCGCTTTCTCATTCCCGCTAATACCGACATGAGAAGGCACCCACTGAAGTATAACTTCAACCCCGCTACGTATTAACTGTGAGATACATTTAATAGTAAGGTAAGTTTCCTTTCTGCCTTTACTGTTCATACCTATAGCAAAACCTAATAAATGAAGGAGACTACTTTTTGAGTCGGTGAAAATAACAATTCTACGGTAAGTGGTGAACTTTACATATTGTAAAGCTTCATGGACTGCCATTAGTTCTACTCCCATTATTGGTATGATAACATTATCAATAACAAATTTTGCCTCAAGTTCTGCTTGCACATCGTAAAAAGCGCAGCTCGAACCATGTTTCGTTTTAGAGCCGTCGGTGTAAATAGCGCAGTAGTCAGCATAAAGCCTTATCATGTCTTCACTGTATAGTTTAAGGTTTTCACGAGAATATTTAGATTTAGGTTTATCTATGTGATTTATTTCAGTAATAATTATTTTGTTCCAAGATAGTGATGTGTCGTCGACAGAAAGTTGAAATAGAGGCAAACTTTCAAATTTAGAAATACATAGCTTAGAGTAGGTTCTAAAGCTTTCTAACAGTAAGGGGATTTGATTATTACGCCAATATCTTGTACCTGATTGTATTTGATCATCTAATGATGCAAGTTGATTTACCAAGTTACTGGTTTTCCTGGAAGAAAGCTTCAGAAAGTATTTATTACTTAAAAACAATCTTCTGAGATACAGTGGTGTAATATAAAGTTCACTTTCCATGACTACGATTGGAGTATCACGAATAAAACTACCACAAAGGCGAAGGCATTGGTTCTGGACTATATCAAGCTTTTTAAGTAGACGCGGGCTAGCATTGCCATATATTATACTTCCATAATCAATTCTAGATCGAACCAGAGAGATATAAAGTCGCCTGAGGTTAATTGGATGAACTCCCCATTTAGAACCGCTCAAAGAGCGTAAGATGTTAACAAAAGCGTTACATTTAACTACAGTTTCAGCTATATGTGTGGTCCAGTTAAGGCGACTGTCCACCCATAGGCCCAAAAATTTAACACAACTCTGAACATCCACATTGGTGTCATTTATTGTAATATTAATAGAAGGGACTTTATATTTCCTAGTAAAGATACAAACTTTAGTTTTAGAAATAGATAACTCCAGACCGATGTCCTCTAAAATACTTTGAAATATGTTGAGACTTGTTTGCATAACTTGAACACATGTGTTTATGTTTTTATTAATACAGTACAATGCGAAATCGTCAGCATATTGTGAGACTTTAACAGTACCAACCAAGGTGTTACATAATGCAATAGTTACAATATTAAATAGGATAGGTGACATGGGATCCCCTTGAGCAAGACCTTGTCGACAAGTTCTAGTTATTTTCTTTGCCATCTCTAAGTTTATACACCAAAAACCTTTCTTTTAGAAATTCCCGTATGTATCTACACAAATACAAGTCTACGTTAAATTTAACTAAAGCAGAAATCAAAGAGTCAATGGATACATTGTTATAAGCGTTACTTATATCTGCATAAGCACAGAGAACATATTCTTTATTTATAAAGGCAGTTTCAGTATCCACAATGAACCTAGATAAATTATCCTGGCAAGAAAATCCTCGACGAAAGCCCATAGTACACTCATTAAAAAGGTTTTTATTTTCAAAATGAAATTCTAGCCGTCTAGTTACAATTGAATTAAATGTTTTACATAAACAATTAATTAATGATATAGGACGGTATTTGACAGAATTGGTATTTCTTTTAGGTATGGCTATTAGTTTAATGTCACGCCATTGCACCGGTATCAGGCCTGTTCTGTAAATAGTGTTGTATATATGAAGTAGGTATTCTTTAGCGTTATCGGGTAGGTTGTAAATCATGGAGTAGGTAATATTATCTATTCCTGCAGAAGTGTCTTTTCTTTTAAGTGTTGTCATGAGTTCTGTAAGTGTAATTAAACTATTTGAGCTGATGGAATTTATATCAAAGTAGTATGGTTGGGCAGAGACGCTGTCAGGTGAGAGTTCCTTTAAAAAGGAAACAGCTGAGTTTTCCGGTAAATAATCTTTTGGACTTCTATAACCCTTAAGCCATCTCATTTTCCTCCAAACCTCACGAGTGGACATATTTGAGTCAACGTCATTACAAAATGAATGCCAAGAATTAATTTTAGCTTTTTTGATTAATTTTCGAGCTGTTACTACTTTCTCTTTATAAATAAGATAGTTATCTACACTACGAAATTTTCTAAGTTGTTTAAGAGCTAACCTTCTCTCAGCCACCGCCTTAGACAACTCTGCATTCCACCACGGTTTTGGATTAAACTTACTGCTATTTGTACTAAATTTAACTAAAGGAATGTATTGGCTAGCACTATCTTCAATAATATTGATTAGATTATTGTAGCTGTTTTGCAAGTCGTCGTGAAATTGTGGAGTGAAATTGTCGAATGCTGATTTAATATGTTGAGTATACTGTGCCCAATTAGCCTTTTTAATGTTTCTTTTATATTCTATAAAATTTTGAATCGAGTTCAATGTATTAATTGAAATAACAAGATGGTCACTTCCAAAAGATTCGTTGGTTACTTGCCAATCAAAATCCAATGCAATATCAGAACTACAAAAAGTAATGTCGGGGGATGTACAAACTACACTATTGTTGAGTCTAGCGCATCGTGTAAAATCTCCGTTGTTTAGGAAAACATAGTTTAGTTCAGCGATAGAATCTAATAGTAGTCTGCCGCGAGTGTCTGTCGTATACGACCAAGCGGAATGATGTGCGTTAAAGTCCCCTGCTATAATAGTTTTCTCAGAAAAGAAGCCGAAAAGCTGCTCATAATCCTTACCGCTAATTGGTATATTTGAAGGCGAATAAACACTTATTATATACTGAAGATTACTAACATTCAATAATTGGACACACAAAGTCTCCATTTTATTGTAAGAATTTGGAAGATTTTTAATAATACAATTAATTGACATGTGTACTAAAATAGCTACTCCTCCGTATCCATCCATTCTGTCGTTTCTAAATACAGAGAAGCCTGATACACGAAGCGTTTGGTTGTGACAAAGCCAGGTTTCAGATATAATACAGACGTGTACCTTTTCTTTATGTAAATATGATTCCAAGTCGCAAAATTTTGGAAGTAAGCTTTGGCTATTCCATTGAATAATCTTAAGCCTAGAAAGTTTATTAGTTTTATTCATTTCAGAAATGACTAATGTAATTTTAAAAGTATAGTAATATATGTATATAATACGTATGTAGACTTAATATAAGTAGGTATTTATAAAAGGTAAGTAGTTTGGTGTAATTTAATTAATTAAATGTACTATGTCTGCAATGCTTTAGTTCTTACGATTTTAAGTTTACTTATGATTCGTGTCAATCTATTTTTAACACTACGGTCGCCAATGACAGGCAACAGATCTTTAAACATATCAATTAACATACCTATATCCTTGGTATACTTATAAGTTACTTCTTCGATATTTTTAACGCCAAACGTTTGCTTGAGATATTCTTTTAGTTGCATAAATGTTAGTGGGTATGTTTTCTTCGACTTTGTAATACAATTTTCAATGTTTTGCCATTCCATAGAATCTAAATCATTTTTGGACGACTTTTTCATTTTTTTACCGTTTTTTGTTTTCTTTACTTCATCTGAGCTTGATTGAGACGATATATCGAAGTCGTCCTCGCTGTAACTTTCATCGCTGGTTTTACAAGTGTATGCTTTTTCTTTTACGGACATGTTAGGTATAGAAGTAGGAGCTGAGATTGATGAGTCTGTGGGTGGGTATGGACGTTTAACAGACTGAAACAACGAGCTGTCTTGGAGGTCATATTCCTCTTGAATTTCAGCACAGTTTGTATTCACGTCCTTTTGTGGGCACTTAGAGGCTAGATGCCCCTCCTTTTTACACAAGAAACATGTCAGAGTGTCCGATGATATATATATCCAGTACGTAGTATCCTCATATTCAATAGTAATTTTTTCTGGAAGTTTGTCAAAGTCCTCTGGTGTAACAAACATTTGTCGTCGGAAACTCAGAATGTGACTGAAACCAGTTTCATTAAGACCAGCCCGAAGAAAAGAAATAGGAGACATAGATTTAATTTGTATTTCTTGTAACTTATTTTCTATTACAGAATTTGGTATGATGGGGCACACGTTCGAAAGTATGATACGTTTATTGCGATTAATTAGTGGACGTATCGGTAACTTTTGGTTCTGGACTGTAATTGTTTTTTTGTTGTCAACAATGTCTTCTGCTATTGCTTTTGTAGATACATAAACGCATATACGGTTGTTTGAAATTCTTGACAGGAAACGAATTTGCGACGGTTCTATTATTTTGCTTAAAGCTTGGGCATATTCCTTTATTTGCACATTTTCGATCGCGTCAATAACTATTGCTTGATCTTTTTTCGGAAACATTGTATTTTGGGTAACAGATGCATAACTTTGAGTATTATTTAACGGTAAAGACATATTGTCCCTGTAGTCAGAAACAATTTATATTTTTAAAAGTCAATATACCTATCACTTATATATATTTTATTTAACATGCACTTCCATTGTATAATCCTTCAAAACAATTAATTTAACACGCAAAACACTTTAAATAACAAAAACAATTAATTTAATTTGTTAGTGAAAAAAATTGTAATTGCGCGGCAAACGAACCATAGAGAATATTATGATCTTGCTTAATATTGTTTAAATTAAAAAAAATATTTTGATTATAGTCTCTTTACCTCGTTCGGCGTCTCTTTATAAAGTCGCTTTATAATATTTTTTAATAATTACTTGTATATAATAAGACATTGTCTAAGAAAGTGTCAAATTAAATTAGTTGTTCCTACCAATGGATAACATACTTTTTACATTCACAATAGCTCATTAATGCTCCTATGCAGGGTCAGGGCTTCCTCCAGCGACAAAGATATGATTGGTCTACTGATAACAGAGTTGGCTGGTTAGAGTATTATATCAGATTTTCCTTATTTTTTCCCACAGATAATATCTGTTCTTAACTTTTCTGTTGGTAGTAACTTCCTTTTTTTTAAAGTCTTTTGTTATGACATTTACGTAAGTATGATAGTCTGTATAATAAGTAGGACATCTGATTGGTGATTCTTACTCCGTCACTTTTCTGGGTTTTTAATAACAAAAACAACAAGTATGATCATTAACAAACAAATAATTTAACTAAATTACAAGCAATTTCTTTTCTAACAATTAGGTATTTATCGTAATGGAATTTACATGGTTTTTACCTTCACGGCATGCCACTACACAGATATAAGTTAAGAAGTTCCTCTACGTACAAGATTTGAACTGCGTTAATGCAAGGTAAAGCAGTCGTATACGTTACGGTGTAAAAAGGAGAAACGGACTTGGCTGGCCTAGCTGTCAATGTCGTTTAAGTTGTATTATCAGAAGCCGCGCAGGTTCAAATCCAGTGTCATGTATTATTTTTTTCATTGTCCTTCGTTTTTATAAACAAATGAAAGTGTTGCTCTGCTTGATATTAACTTCTGTACTTTTTTGTTTTGTGACTTTACTGAGTACTGACCGCAAACTTAAAAAAATCTTTTTTCTGTATAAACCATATTTCTGTGGTATAAACTTACTTGTTTTCTTATTGACATTACAACATACTATATTGCGCGTGATGTTATAATATTGTCACCACCCTTTTTTTCCGCGTCGCTGGTTTAAAGAGCCGACTATCAGAAATCAGAGTAGAGAATGACCAGGTGACGATTTCTTTGTCTCGTTATTATATCGTATAAATAAAAGGACAGGTAATATTGTTCAATTAAATACAGTTAGGCGATTACTAGATAGAAAATCTGTATCACTAACCCCATTATCTTCAAGAAACATAGATTATTCTATAGAACATAAGATTACTTCGCAATAAATAAGAAACAGTTCCTACAAATTCCGGTCGTTACACTATCAAATTAATCTCTTGAGAGTACTCCAGTTACCTTTGTACATTTACCTATAGATCAAATCATATCAACACACTACACAAACCTAGACGTTGGGAGGGGGAGAGAGAAGGGGGGACAACGTCTCCCCTCGTTACGTCACTAGCCTAGGAACCGCGCAGTTACCTAGCAACCAAATAAAGGATGTCAAAGCCACTCTTCGATAAAGGCGCGGGCACAACGTCTTTGAAATTAATAGGTCTTGTTTATAAATCTTGGATTTTATTTTACATTGTTATATTAAACAGTGCTTAGGTAACTATACTTATTTTTGAAAAACAAATGAAGTAAAAGAAATTATGAAAATAAATAATTAAAATTACTTTAAAATCAAGGAGACAATGGTCTGCAGATTATGACAGTTTACATCGGCCATTTAGATTTTTTCTTAAGTCACTATAACATTTTGGACGAATCCAACGACTCCCTCCTTATTTTCCAAATATTTTATGTTTATTATATTCACATAGATGCTAGGTCTGAGGCTTTTACAACAAAATTATAGGTACAATTTTTTCGTCCTTTGGATGAATCGTATGAAACAGTTTTTAATTTTTTTTATTTTATAATGAGAAACGCAGTTATAGTGTCGCGCATTTATAATGAGAAACCCCCCGACTAATAGACCCTTCAGGCCCCATCTCGAAGAGGGGAGCGCCGTCATCTCAGGTCTAATAAGTCTTATCAGGTTATCCTTCGTCCAGCAGAATATTCAAGGCTTGTCCAGGGTGACTGTTCCTCTAAATTGTAATTAAATACTGTGACGTACCAGCTTGTTTGTATTCGGACAGTAGTTAATAGTTTCCAAGACTATTTAATTACAAAGCCGTTCTGAGAAGCTTATGTTGGTAATAGTTGTATCTTGAGAGGTATATGTAGCTGTGTACATAATGTACGGATTAGGGTCGTAGCACATTATATCGAAACGGAATGGGATCGTTACCGTATCAACTCGAGCCGTGCATCAGTATTATTTGTATTAAACTCCTTACTGCAACGCACACTTACCGGAATCGTAACGTAATTGGATTTTTGATGTTTTTCACCGAAGAAAAAGGCGAGCCGGTGCCCATCCCTTTACGTTTTGATGTGTGTTACCACCCTTATTGGTACATGATACATGCAAGTATCCTATATTTGTCGTAAAGATGTAAGACTACGAAATGTCTTCACCCTTTGTCTTTCCTTGGATGTACTAAGGGATGTACCAAAAACATATCATCAATCCCAAAGTCGAAATAAAACCTAAAACAAATCGGCTTCTTAGTGTAGGTACTAGTAATCCCGAAATACTGTCCGTCACGGTTATCCGGTTACTAGGAACTATTTGACTGCTACGCAGAAGGTTCTATTTATGATAAGTCATATACGTTATTTATGTACAGAACATTCGTACCTTCTACTTTTACACCATTCACAATGTCCTTAATACATAATACTGGTTTTATTATTATCTTCTTTCCTTCCTTTATTCGGCTTCCTTACGTCGTATCCTTAATTTTGATGGCCATTAACAAACTTAAGGGGAAATCTTAAGATAAAAGTATGATGAGGACAAAAAATACTTAGAGCGGACCTCAAACTTGACCTCAACATCCTTGATGACATGCCTGCTACTAATGTCGTGTTAGAAAATGCTTCAATGCAGCGAACACATGCGACAGCAAGAGGTCTGGGGCTCAAATCCCGTTTCACGTAATTATTGGTGTGATTCACAAATTATAACATAGAGCCTGAATAAAATAAATAAACAATCCTCACACATTCACACAACGTCACCTAGTCCCAAACTAAGCAGAGCATGTACTATAGGTACTAGACAACGAAGCAACATGCTTTAATACTTTTTTTTGTAAATACTTACATATTATACACAGAAACACTCAGACCAATGAAAATAATCATGTTCATGCACACAAAGATTTGCATTGAGCGGGAATCGAACCCGAGACCTCTGCGTAGCAGTCATGTTATATAACCACTACGCCACAGAGGTCGTCAATCAGGATGTTCTTTGTGGCCGTTAATTTCATAGCTGTAATAGTCCTCGAGACAAAGTTTAGTAATTATAGGTAGGTACTTAATCGCAAGAACGTTTTTAGTTTTTTAAAAAAAGCCTCACCCTATTTTCGGCAGTAGGTACACGAAACCAAGGCGTTTTGATTATTAAATGCAACATAATTGTTATTCTAAATAATTAATTGCGCTTTTCATTTAGGTAAGTGTTTGTACATCATAAAATATGTTCGTATTACGCCTCAAATTTTGAAGACCATAATTGTTTTGGATGTGGATACTTAATTATAACATACTTAATAAAAAGTATTTTCCTTAATAACTAATTATAATTGTGCAATGTTTCAAATTAAGCAACAAAAAATCAGAAAAACAAAACAAAAATCTGAGTAAGCTAAGAGGATTGCAGATCATTTTCATAAAGGGGATAATTCCATGTGTCACAGGAGGAGGTCTGTTGCTGGGCACCCCACTTAACAAACTCATAAGCTTTATAATATTAGTAACTATAAACAAAGTGTGACGATTGCCAGGAAAGCATATAGCTTGCTTTCCTGGCAATCGTCACACTTTGATTCTTATTGCTTCTTCGGGTTTAAATAGGTACTCCTTGATCCTTTAGTTCTACAATTTTGCGTAATGTAACAATACATAATTTGACTACCTTATCTCATTTCTAGGGTGTAATATAAGTTGACTAAGGGACTACGTTTAAAAAGATAATCTTTGGGCTTTTCGAGAAAGTAGTAAGGCAAGTTTTACATAATTGCTTGCAGAGCCCATCCCAGGAATGGCATCTTTTAAATATCCTTTAAAAGTAAGACACCAATTAGCTACTCTAGGTATGAAAACGATGGTACGTTAGTAGATCGATTCATCTTACCGAGCTCACCGAGTGACCCAGATACGGCACTATACTTGTCTTCCCGCATTTCCTAAGACCGCTCGCGACTCGACTAATGCCTGTTAAGAGTTAAAATCGATTTAAATTACAACGATAGCTTTTAGAACGCTTGTTTGAGTTGTAATTTTTATTTTATTGTTATCTATGGTGCTGGATATTTTGAAATTGAAATTTTTCTTTAATTTTAGAATCGTGGTGTGCCAGCAATATTTTGTAAGAGCTTTAATATAAATAAATTTTCGTTTATGGTACATATTCAAGCTCTACAATTAATGTCTTCAGTCTGGATATTCTTTGTGTCCATTAATTTGATATTTATCTATACAGTTATTTGTTAAAGTCACCGCGATGCATATAGAGTGAGGTCTTTAAAAAAAAAGAAAATAGAATAATGTTTTTCGATTTATGTGTAAAAACATTTGGCTACAATCTTAGGTTGACTATTGCGACACATTTGTGACGATTACATTAACATCATTAAATAGGGTAGGTAAGGTTTGTGTAAGTATTATTTTATTAAGACTAAGTACATTTATTTATTTTGTTTTTTCATGCTACATTTTAATATCGATGAACCTTTAATAAGTCTACTTTTCCATTTCCAGTTACGGGAAATGTAAAACAAATTAATAAAATGAAAATAATAACAGACAATTTGAGCTCCTGTTTTAATTATAAAATATTTTCCAATAACGTTATTCGAGTACGCTTTTGAACTGCAACAGGATAAAATCGAATTCAAAAATAACCAGTTATTACTAGAAAGTAATGCAGTGTTCAACTGCAACTGACTGTTTTCCAGCGAATCCAAGCAGTGATATAAAAAAAGAAGAGTTCATTTTTTTATTTTATTGTTTACTACTTATCCTATACCTTATTTCTTAATGATAAGGTATATTTTTGAATGATATTTTTAGGTTTATGTGCTCTTGTGGGTATTAATTAAAATTATATAATTTTACCTTCTATATTTTGTACACGTGTAAGCTTATTAGTGTGGTCTATTCAAGCAAGACAACTGCGATGTAGGTGGCGTAGTGGTTATGAATCTTAGCTAATACGTAGGTAGTAGGTAAATAAAATAATATGTAAGGCATTATTTAGCTACATTATGTTATACATCCACAACTCAAGAGGAGAATAATTGCCCAGCTGTGGGATAATACAGACTAACACAAACTAACAATAGTAATATAATATAGCTAGAATTTATCTTTGTGGTATGTCATTAGCTTAGCCGTGAGGCGAGCAAGGAATACAAATAACCATAGATTATACATACATAGATAATAACATATAAAGCAGAACTAATAGTCCGCAAACCCGATACCCAGGCAGACAAAGCCGTAGTCCAGACAAAGCCGTGGTCTTTGTCTGGCTGGGTACCGGTTAACTAGTAAAAACAAAAAACTTTAAAGAACTCTTTGTGAAATAAATTATTCATCTGAATTTATAAATATAAACAGACAGTTTATAAAAAAAACAGATTAATAGATGATAAACGACATTTTAAAGACTCATTTCACGAAATAATAACAGAATCGTTTAATAATAAAAAAAACACATAATTAACATGACAAATTTTCATGACTATTGTTATGATTTCTATGGTGTTCATTCAATGTGAAATAGATGTGAATTACTTTAAGCACTCATTGTTAACACTCGGAGCAATTTTAACAACCTTTTTGTTTGACGTAATTGCTGGCTGATATTTTATTTTAGTTTTTTTTTTCATCGTAATACCACACTATAGTAAGATGGACTATAGTGAGATGACTGTGGTAATACTGTTAGCACCTAGATCACTGCCTCTATATCCTGAATTGTGGAATATGGCTTTATATACTTACTAGCTATTGCCCGCAGCTTCGCTCGCGTGAAATTCGCGTGTTTCCCTTTCCTGGACAAAGAAGAAAAAAATAAGTAGCTTATGTTACTCTCCATGCCTCCAACTATCTCCACTTAAAAAATCACGTTAATTCGTCGCTCCGTTTTGCCGTGAAAGAAAGACAAACAGACAGACACACTTTCCTATTTATAATATTAGTACGGATTTATTACTCTTGTAGAACGTCTAGGTATATATAGGTGTCTGTATATAGGTGTCTTCAGCAAGAAGTAATACAGGCACCTCCAAACAGTAGTAAGAAAACGTTACTGTGCTTGGGTTTTCAGTTTTGCAACCTTACTGGTACCAGTAAGGTTGCAAAACCAATAATAAGTACAATTTAACGTAAAGGGCTAAAAGACTAGAATACTAAGTTATTCAACTTTTTTTTAATTGAATTGTTTTTGTTTAGAAAGCCTGTATCTCAGTGTAGGCAGCGGTTTAGTATATTCTAGTGTTGATGATGTCCATCAGCAAGCATTAACATTTTCCATCAGGTAAACCGCCTGCTAAAAGCGCAGGGTGGGAAGACCCCTCACATGGTGGACCGACGACCTAGTTAGGACGGCGGGAAGCCGATGGATGAGGGAGGCACAGGAGCAGTCCTGTGCCTCCCTCATCCATCGGCCTCCAAGTATTGCTACCTTGTGCAGACAACGTAGCAATACTTGGAGGAGGCCTATGTCCAGCAATGAACGTCGATTGGCTGATATGATGAAACCGCCTGCTCGTCTGCTACCAAATATTAATGCAATAAAAGTGCATAATAATAAATAATCTAGCAGCCAACCTTAGTATATAAAGGAGAGATTTATTTTACAAAAACAAGAAAATATAATCCATACTAATATACTATTATATAATAAACTCGAGAGCAAAAGTTCCGGGTCACTAGCATTTACTTCAATATCTTGAAAACGAATAAAGCTATCGTATTGAAATAAATTGAACTTTATAGACAATTTAATGTTACTAAAATAAAATGCATTACATTTACTACTGACCATTTATTTTATTATGTTTAAAAGGACAAATTAAAAATGGCGTCATTTTGCTTGTAAAACCAAAACTGAAAATATTGAATTTTTTATATTTACAAGTAGTTTTAACACGGTTTAGTACTTGGTATTACCCCCACGTACTGTCTGGACTGCTGCAATGCGATTTGGCATGCTGTACACCAAGTTTCTGAAACACTGTTGGGGAATGTTCTCCCATTCCTCTACCAATGCATGTTTCAAGTCACTAAGCGTAATTAAAGGAGGATCTTGTTGTCTTACCCGTCGTCCGAGCTCGTCCCAGGCGTGCTCGATTGGGTTGAGGTCGGGGCTACGTGCTGGCCACACCATGGGACGAATATTCACCTCATCAAGGTAGTCTTGCACTACAATATAATTATTAACTCACCCAAAAGACTGCCGCTGTTGGACATTGGATGGTATTACATATAATTTTTAACTATAAAGCTTTTTCCATTGTCTTTCTTCTTTTCGGATAGGAATTGTATTTCCTTCAAACGTCTTCGCCTACTTCTGTTCTGTGCCATCCTCATCCGACCTTTAGCAGATCGGTCTGCCTTATACGTGGCTTGCCCTGCTCACTGCCACTTAAGAGAGGCAATCCTGTGTGCTATATTAACATTGGTTATATTGAAAAATATAAATACCTACGCTATATTATTCTAAACTAAGTAATACTATGGATACTTTTTTGTAAATACGTAAAAATTACACGTAGAAAATACCTGTGCACAACTTGTCCATGCACACAAAGAATTGCATAAAACGGAATTGAATGCAAGAGCTTTGTGTATCAAATACCGATGTCCCACCGCTTTGCTTGCTTGCGGGGACTTTTGTCTATCTAAGATCTTATAAACAATGCTATCAATATAATTATTATTTATACCTTATGTTCATTTTGAAGTAATTACTATATTTAAAAACAAATAATCTGATAAATGTTTTGGAGTGTCTTAAAAAATAATGTAATTATAATTGTAGATTAGATCCCCAAACCAGATTAAAAAGCTGCCATGTCCCCTTTACCCATAAATGCATACACTGGCAAATACTAGAACAGTAATAGCAAATTAGTGTTATAAAATAGTCATTGAATCAGGTATTATATCAGACACATTAACCATTACAGGTTCAGATCGTCAACATTTAGTTCAACCCTTCACAATTATAAATAACTAGTGAACCGCCCCGGCTTCGCACGAGTCCAACTGTGCAAGGCTTATACTCTACATGTTATGCATGTAGAATACATATATAAACCTTCCTCTAATATCACCCTATTAAAAAAATCCGTATGAAAATCCGATTAAAAAATCCGAAAGATTTAGGCTTAAATAGGAACGGACACACAATCCGTGTGGTGACGTAGTAAGAATACAGTCACCACCCCATCTCATCCCATGAGTGTCGTAAAAAGCGACTAAGGAGTTCCTTAGTCGCGACCCGAACAAGTTCGGGCTGTTATGATGAGGAAGGGACAGACAGCGACTATTTGTTGTATACTGTGTATGATACACTTTCGAATTAATTAAAAGAGCTAATAAAACAAAATCTTCGAACACTAAATCAGGCTTCAAAATTTGTTTTCTATTCATGTAATTTTTGATGTGATGTGATCAGGTTCCTACAAAGCCGTGTGTATGTAAGTTTGCTAACATTTTCTTTGTCACCACAGCCACGCTAAGCTTTTAGTTGCGAGGATGGTTTTTAGCCAGGCCCGGTACCGAAAATGGCATGTTAAATATCAAAAGTATGTGTTTATTTATGAATAATATATCAGTCCAGTCATCCTAACTAGATGATTGCATCTATAATTTTTGGTACTTATCGAAGTACCAAAAAATTACAAGTTTTAGACCAGAAGTCAGCGTTATTGGTGAAAAGGTGCATATTTTGGCATCATTGTAATAAGAAATACTCGATTTCACTATACCAACGCATAATGGTAAAAAAAGGGATTTTATTTCTATTTCATAATCAAGGACAATTATTATTTAATTAAAAATAAAACGCATGCTATAGATTAAAATTAATATAAAAACTTGAAAAAAAAGCATTAAAACAAAGATTATTCATTAACATTAATTTAAATAAAAATTTCTATTATTAATTGATTTTTTCTAAAAAAAATAAAAATCAGTATTAATAATATCTACTACTACTCTACTTCTTAAAAAAAAATAAAAAAAATCTAAATTCATGTTATTTTTTCGTGGAATATTAATTAATATTACATAATAATACGCTTTGCTTATTAATAGCTATTTCAGTTTTTTTTTAAAGTTATTTAATCTATTAAGGCTCCACGCACACGGGCCACCGGGCACAACCACAATACGTCGCCACTTGGCATATTTCCTGTAGATTTCGTACATTTTATATGGACTTGCCCGCACACGGTTAACGCCGGTGGCCGCCACATGCTACAATCGTCGCTGCTCGCTTCTTGTGGACCGCGCCGGCCACGTCCAAATGTATGAGTAAAAGTGGCTGTCGCGCGCTTCAGCTACTTTTGTGACCCGTTCTTGCATCTTGTGGTGGCGTTTGTGGCTGTTGCGTGTGGCCCGTGTGCGGCAAGCCTTAGTTACAGGATGATTTTATTATTTTAGACTTTTAAAGACATGCTATTATTATGTATTGCAAAACCTGACTGAGTCTATTTTTATGTTTTGAAGTAAGTATATTAAATTTGCAAATTTTCTTTTTTACTGTACAAAACAGGATGTCTACGCATTAATTCATAGAGTTCTATATGTAAATAACTACTTGATAGAAATATGAATCAAATGCAAGGTAGAAATAAGACTTGCGTTGTTGGGAGTAAGTTTTTTTTCAGGTTTGACATAATAAAACAAGAAAATATTATGTTACCTATCTAAATGCACTAAAAACTTTATACCTACTTTGCATAGAAACTATAGATGCTTATCATCATATCAGCCAATTGACGTCCACTGCTAGACATAGGCCTCCTCTAAATATTGCCACCTTGGGCGGTATTATAGGACCGCTTTGCTTTAGCGTGACGTTTGAGTATTCGGCCATGAATGACGTCAAAAAATATAAAACGAGAGTTGTATTTATTTTGAAAATAAATTATTGACTTTGACCCAAAAATACTACGAAATATAAAACCCGTAATACTGTATACTTAGTAATCCGTGAGGTGACGGAGTAAAAATACAATATGTCACCACCCTATCTCATCCCATGGGTGTCGTATAAAGCGACTAAGGGACTATCCGTGAATGTTTTCTGTACGAAATAAAAGGAAAACTTGAAATTAAACTCTATACCAATCCGTCTGGCCAGCGTGGTATTAGTTGGCCAAGTATCCCTCCGTCACGGGAGGCCTGTCCCTGCAGTGGGAATGGGCTGTTATGATGAATACTGTATACTATACAGTATTCATCATAACAGCCGATTAAAATATACACACATTAACATAAAAAAAAATATTACATAAATCTGAAATCCACTTATACACAACACTTTTAGTAAACAGTTAGACAAACACGAACATACTCAAGAGCAAAACAAAAAGATAATGCAATAAGGGAAACAAAAACAAAAGGAAAAAGAAAACATATTAACAACTAAAATAATTAATGAACACTTAAAAAATATATTAGTAACAATAAAAAAAAAACTAAAGCAAATAAAAAATTAGAATACAAAATCTAGTTAGTCTTTATTTTTTTTTTAAAAAGGCCTACCAGAATGACTCTAAGGTGCCTGATGTTAAGCTTCCATTAGAGTCCAAAAATGGCGAGCACCATGCCAGCTACAATAATTGTAGAGGCATGAATGTCTCCACTATGGCGGCTTCAGAAGATGCTTTTTCACGCCTCGCTTGAAGGAACCTGGATCGTAGTTTGAAGGAAACACGTGGGCTGGCAAAGAGTTCCACTGTTTGGTGGTTTTACACATGTACGAAGTGCTGAACCGCTTTGTTCGGACTTGTATGGTTTCTACAGTGTAGCGGTGGCACTTAAATCCGGCACGTGTTGTTCTGGATAAGAAAGGAGAGGGTCAAATTTCAATTACTTACATAAAAACTGTGGCTTATGGTATTATGGTAAAACAAACTCATACTATTATGTACCTACTTACCTCACATCGTCATGCAAAATAACAGTTACTTATCACTAAATCAGTTAATTAGCGTAACGTCATGATAACCAACTTAACATCAATAAACAAATCGATTGATAATTAATTTTTATTGTTTCCGTGAATTAATACTAAGTACTATATCGTAAATGATGACGTCAATAATCTTTAAATGAGACCGATTTTTAAAGCGGTTTTGTAATGATCGTAGTTTCTCTGCCTACCCCTACACACCCACCATCCTGACTCACCCTGTACATAAAATCACATCTTGTTTCTGTAGGAGTAAGCAGAAAAACTAAGTACAACTTTTACATTTAGAACGTGAATACAGAATACGAGAAAACATAGCTCTTATTTGCGTCACCGCAAGCACAGATAACAAAAAAAAACAGATTAGATATTAGTATAACGATATTTATGTTACAAGGGCTTGCCGGTCATACCTCCACAAAGTGTAAGACACACACATAACATGAACCCGTGTAATGTTTTCTTCATTATCTCATAATTACTACAATCAATCAATATAAAATTAAAATAATAAGTACACTAATCACACAGAAGTAGGTAATTGGTGTATACCGAATGATATTAAGATATTTTGTTTATACTTAATTGTTTTTAAATGTTAATAACAATTAAACCTCTTTGAATCCAAAACGGTTGGGCATTATTCGGAATTCTATTTTTAAATAAATGAGATATAAAAAAAACCTAATTTGTCGTCTACTCAAAATGAAGATTTTTAATCTGTGTTTGTTGACAGTGATGACATAAAAACAGATACCTAGTCAATGGCTATGAGGCCTTATTTTAAGGCTAGCAGTCACCGTTACAGACTTTGAAGAGAACTATGACGGGAGTTTCCTTGCTAGTTCGCACTCATCATCATCATAACAGCCCATTAATGTCCCACAGCAGGGACGGGCCTCCTCTCGTGGTGGAAGGATACTTGGCCTACTAATACTTTTTCCTTCTTTTTACTTCGTAAAGATAATATTTACGGTTAGTCCCTTAGTCGGTTTTTACGACACCCATGGGATGAGATGAGGTGGTGACATATTGTATTCTTACTCCGTCACCACAAGGAAATCCTATATTAATTTACATTATTTCCCAACTATTTTTGGAGTAGATACTTTATCATATTCGTTACATCATTTCATTATAACAAGGGGAAACACTTACTTACATTGTAAGTTCTTAAAATGGAGGCCGAACAGATAAAAACAATAAATGATTTCTTTCTTCATGTCGTTTTATCTTGATAGGGTCATTGTTTATCTAAATTAATCATAATTTTATCTGACTCCCAAAATTGTTAATGTTAGTGTGTCTAACATGAGACTTAATACTTTTTATTTAATGGACCTTATCATACTGGCTGACAATAAGACTTCTTCATTCGCGTGTACATCCCCTTCTTTCGTTTTTAAATATTATTGACAATATAATATTTTTTAATTAACACAAAATAGGTCTTAAAGCGAGCGTTGATACTGATTAATAAGTATACTGACACAATTTCAATTAGGAAATTTACTTTAATTCGATATGTTTGTAATTAAAAACCAATTAACTGATATTAATTAAATAAATATTGGACCAACATGAAAGTAAAGCCTTTTAAACAAAATATAGACATTTTTTGTAATTATTCAATTATTGCGTTGCATAAATAATTGGGATGCTCTCGAATTTGAGGTCAAGTGTTTATGGAGATTATATTCGTTTCCGGAACACAAGGCCTGAACCGTTGTTATTTTCTTATTGTATCGTTATTGTATTATCATATTACTATCATTATGTCAAAGAATTGACGCCCACTGCTGGACATAGGCCTCCTCCAAGTATTGCTATCTTGTGCGGTCCTGTGCCTCGTTCGTCGGTTGCCCGCCGTCCTTACTAGGTCGTCGGTCAACCATGTAAGGGGTCTCTCCACCCTGCGCTTTTCGGTACGGTAATCATCATAGTAGCTCATAAATTATTGACATAAGTACTAGCGGGAGCCTACGCCATGTAAAAAGTGAAGTTATAAGAAGAGATACCTAATATCTGCGAACTGTCCATCAGTCTGCTCTTCGAAGTTCCTAATTTAAAATCCATACTAATATTATAAATGCGAAAGTAACTCTGTCTGTCTGTCTGTCTGTCTGTCTGTTACTCTTTCACGCCTAAACGGCTGATCGGATTTCGATGAAATTTGGTACAGACAATCTTTAGACCCTGAGAAAGAACATAGGCTACTTTTTATTAGCAGTCATATTATATTTTGATTTCATAGAAATTTGGCGGGAAAGCTGTGTCATAGGTGACGTACCTGTGACGTCATAGGCCACGTGACCTGTGACGTCATAGGTCACGTGACCCGTGACGTCATAGAATTTTGACAGATGAGTCGTGACGTCACAGAATTTTGGCGGGAAAATATTTTTTGACAGTTGAGTCGTGACGTCATTGAATTTTTGACAGATGAGTCGTGACGTCACAGAATTTTTGACAGATGATTTGTGACGTCATATTTTTTTGGCGGGAAAATATTTGATACCTCTGTCACTTTTGACAGCTGTCAATTTTGACAGATAGGCGTGACGTCATAGAATTTTTGACAGATGAGTCGTGACGTCACAGAATTTTGGCAGGAAAATATATTTTGACAGCTAAGTCGTGACGTCATTGAATTTTGGCGGGAAAAATAGTATTTAAACAGCTGAATCCTGACGTTATCACAATTTGGCGGGAAAATAAATAGGTTTGTACAGGACCCTCGGTGCGCGAGTCAGACTCGCACTTGACCGGTTTTTTAGCTGTGGGTCTGATATATCTAGAGAGCTTAAATTCGTAATTGTCAACTTATTTCATCATAACAGCCCATTAATGTCCCACTACAGGGACGGGCCTCCTTCCTTGACGGAGGGATACTTGGCCTACTAATACCACGCTTGCAGACGGATTGGTATAGGGTTTAATTTCAAGTTTTCCTTCTTTATATTTAGTGAAGATAATATTCACCTTATTTGTTAGGCACTAAAGTGACACACCTTTGCTTATCCTATCCTACTAATATTATAAATGCAAAAGTTTGTGAGGATGGATGGATGTTTGTTACCCTTTCATGCAAAAACTAATAAATGGATTTTGATGAAATTTGGAATATAGGTAGTTTATGGTGTAAAATAACAATTAAGCGGGTAATACCGCGGGCATCAGCTAGTAAATAAATAGTTTTATTGTTTTACCACAATTTTGTAAAGCTGGTATTTACGTATTAATTATTCATGAGGCAAAAACACCGTGACTTAGTCAAAAAAAATCTTCTCTTCAAACGATAAATTTGGTGAGTGGCCAACATGGTTAGAGGTGGTAGGCAGACTTGTTCAGGCCGCTATATAGGCCTCTGACGTCGCATAATAATCTTGTCACTACGTAGACAGGAACCGATGTTCAACGTGCTTTAAAAAATTGTTTTAAGTATAGTTTAGTTAATCCTTTGATACCATGTAAAAATGTTCTAACAAGATTACGTTATCATTTCTAGTTTCATGTGTAACTGTTATCATAGAACACAATCCCACAATAATCTCTAGTTAACAATAGGATTAAGATAATATCTACTGAATATATGACTTAGATTAACAATTTAAGATTATGCTGAATAACAAGTTATTATTTTACGCACAAACTGTGACAAAAAATTCTAATTTAATTACGCACAAACTGCGACATTTAATTTTGTTTAATTTAAATGTCCCAAAATCAAAATTCTAACTTTTTTTTTTTTTCATAGCAGGTAAGCACCTGCTAATAACGCACAAGCAAATAACGAAACGTACACGAAGAAGATGTGTAAATATTATGCAACATAAGCATGTTGCATAATATTTACACATCTTCTTCTAGTATCAAACTAAACAAAACTTGTACTATAAATATAAAGCAACTAATAAGCATAGTTTTATATTTTTTAAATTTAAATACGTTTGATTTTTTAAATCGTTTATTTTATGCCATTATGACGTTTATGCGCCTATATAAAAAATGTCGCAGTATCGTATCGTAATACCAGCTAAGCAAAATAAATTAATCTCAACCCTGCAATAGAGTTAAACAGTCAACAAAAACGATTAAATAATTAAATGAAAGCAAATAACAAAACGTACACGAAATTAATTACTTATACTGTTTAAAATAATTTTAATTGGAACTGTTGTCGTCATTACCGTTCAACCGCGCGCATCTCTTCTGACAGAATATTTATTAATAAGTGTTATTGATCGGTACACGATGTGTGTATATTACCAAATTTACCATTACGTATATTGTTTGCTATAATTAATTAAGCTTTTTGTATTTTATATCGTAAATGATTTTTGGTTGAAAAGGACTGTATTTTGTAATTATTTAAGTGACGATAAGTTCTCTTTGTTACGACGGATGCAATAGTCCTCAATAGACTGCTGCTAAACATACTCGTAGGTTTCCTAAAACATTTCCATTGCGAGCAGTCCGGTGTAGCGTGACTCTCCTCTAAGGGTCGCCATTCTATAAAGGTTCTGGAATGCCATATTTAATAATGTTACATGAAACTATATTCTCAGATAACACAATATTTATTATATTGCCACCCAACATACCTAAATATTTCACGCAGACGAAATCACAGGCAAAAGCTGGTAGTGCCGCAATTTAGAATTTACTTGGTAAAACAACCTGGTTACTCGAAACCTGTTTAAACTGGATGCCGTAATTATTACCGCAGGACCAAAAACATACTTACTTAAATTTTATTTAATGCAACCACAAAGAAATTAAGGTACCGTTTAAGGTACCTTGATAAATACCCCTTTTATGATCGCCGTTAGACTTATATTATATTATGTATTTACATATAGCTATACTATATTATAATATGACCGACATAGCGCTGAGGATTGCTAGATTAAAAAAGTGACAATGAATAGAGCACTACCAAGCAGGACAGATAGCCGAAGAATAAGGTTATGGAATGCCTATTTGTATAGTTAATTTTCCGCAACAAAAACTTATCTTTTCTATTTGCTTCTTATCTTTTTGACGAAAGAAAATCCTCATGGAAATCGGATGATCTCGGGGTGGAGACCCCGGAAATGGCGGAGAGGTCTGTCAGACTCTGAGGAGAGGTCTGACTGACAACAACTTCTTTCTCAGTGTTCCGTCTCTCACGTAGACCAATGACTGCAGGAAACCTTACAAAATCCTTCCTATTCATTTTTTTTTACGAAATTTCAATATTATCCGTTTACTTAAAAATTAGTTATAAACTCTTTTTCAATTTCCAAGAAGGTATAAGGAAGAAGGTTTATTCCTTCACAAAATTACATGCTTACTATCAACAATATTACACAACAGTTCAATGAACGAGGAACGACTTTTTGCGTAAAATAACTGCTCTCGTCGCGTCCAACCTAATTATTGTATGGAATTTTAAGATTTTTTGCATTTTGTAACACTTTTTAAGTACAGTGTACCGTATATGGTACATTGGTATTGTGTGTGCTGTTATGTTATATGCTATTTTTATGTCTGACCAATATAGCCTTAAGCCCGATTTACACATCGACAAGTACAGTAACTGTAGCGAGTTAAGTAGTAAGTTGTTGATTAAGTTGATTTAAATCGATCTTCATCCTATTTTTTGGCGAGTTAAGTTGGCGATGGCGCGAGAGAGGGGGCTACTTCGTACTTCGATTTCGAGTTTGCCTGTCCCAAGACAATTCAAAATCCCCCCCGGTTCCCCCAAGGTCCCTTTCCGAATCTTAGGTTACCAAAAAGGTATTGTTCAGAATTTTTGCTAGAATTTTTGTATTCTCAGTCCATCGCCAGACAAATGTAACTAGACTTAATAACGTTTGAGGTAAATCAAACGGTATTGTTAATGTTCTAACAATTGAGTGGCAAGTAGATAAACGATCAATTAGACGGGAGACATCATGGACGCTATATTGATGTGACACAACTACTTACGTCTGTATTGATGGTAATCGGACCGTGGGAATACAATACTATGAGTTATAGATTTTTGTGGTGACGGAGTAAGAATACAATATGTCACCACCCCTTCTCATTCCATAGGTGTCGTAAAAACCGACTAAGGGACTACCTGTGAATATTATCTTTACGAAATAAAAAGAAGGAAAACTTGAAATTAAACCCAATACCAATCCGTCTGGCAGCGTGGTATTAGTAGGCCAAGTATCCCTCTGTCACTGGAGGAGGCCCCGGGGTGATGACACACTGTATTCTTACTCCGTCACCACACGGAGACAACATAATACTTTACTACATTATACTTAAAACTGTTTAAGTTTCTCTCCATTGTCCTTATATAAATATTAACTTTATAAATTAGCAACTTTGATAAAATCTTAGTAGGTACTCTTGTGAAGTTAAAACAAGCATTCCCGTCTAGAAATTCCCAGAAATCTCTGAGTAAATGACTTTGTAATAAAACGTATTTCCTTTATGTAAATATAATTTATAGCGCTTTACTTAGTAGAAGCAATTTTATATATGTATAAGATACCTTTTCAGGCAGCTACATTATGTATTAAATAAGTGGCATAGGAATTAATTTACTTTCATTTGTTTCGTTTCATAACTAGAACACACAAACTGTCATAACTCACGCCCTCTTACAGGGTACCCAGAGACTATAGACCTAAGTCCTACGATCCTTACAAGCCTGATTTGCTCCATCTATATTCGAAAATTTTCATACATCACAAATAATAATAATAAAGGTTTATTTGTCACAAAATGCATACAAATTACATAAGACTTAAGCTTAATCTAAGACATGATTGCGGAAGACACAAACATTACTGTTAGCTGTATCTCAAACTAGGCGGTTGCCTGTATTATGAGAGACAGTGATCAGTCAGGAGAATGATACAGTGTATATTATATTACATACAGTGAACGTGTATTCTGAGATTTTACAGTGGTAATTGCTTTTACTTTTTCTAATTACTAAGTACTGTATGTGTGCGTATGCAAGTATGCTGCGTGTGAGTCTGCTCATTTGTGTTTGCGTGTGTGTGAGCGTGTGTGAGTGTGTGTGTAGTGCGTGTGTGTGAGTTTGTGCGAGCGCATGCGTGTGTGTTTATTTGTATGAGTGTGTATAAATTCATTAATTCATTTCTGTGTAAATGCGAGCGAGCATTCGTGCATGTGACTGTTACAGTTTATTGAATAAATGTAAGTAATGCCTCAGTAGCGTCATAGTCAAGTTGGAGAAGCCAATCTGTCGCTATCAATTTTATTTGGTGGCGATTTAACATTGCAATGTTTTCTTTTTTATGCAAGGCATTATAGAGCTTACAACCTATGCTTTTAAATTGCTTCCTAGCAAAAGAAGTTTTACATCGAACTCTAGGGCATACTGCCTGCTTGGACCGTTTATTAGGGTATGGATGAGGAACGCTTTTGTGGGTCTTTAGTATTGTCCTAAGAACATAGAGCTGTCTGATAGTTAAAACTTTGTTCTCCTTATAAAGTTCAGCTGTAGGGTACCTGATTGGCTTTTTATTCATGACTTTCAGGACAGCTCTCTGTGCCCTTTCTAGTGAAAGTAATTGGGTTTTCGCAGCACCTCCCCATACCGGGATGCAATACTGGATAATTGACTGGCAAAGTGCAAGGTAAATCCCACGAAGCTTTTCATGTATAGTCGCATCTCGAAGCTTTTTAAGAAGATGAATAAGTTTCCTTATCCTAGCTTTTGCAGTGTTTATTTGAACGTCCCATGTAAGTCTACTATCTATATAAACTCCAAGATATCTTGCATTTGCAACTCGAGTTAGGTTCTGACAAGAGCAGTTATTGCTATCAGAACAGGTATGAGCTTTGATAGAAAGATTATCGGGCGGAGTATTTTTTTTAGATAAGGAGAAAGGCACATACAATGTTTTGTCAAGGTTTAATGTTAATAGGTTAGTTGATAACCAGGACATAATTTGGACTAAGGAAAATTCCGCTCTCTCCTTAACAATATTCCAGTTTGGACCACTAACTACAACCGCAGTATCATCCGCATATGTATAAATACTTGTGTGGGGAAGTGATAATTTACAGAGGTCATTCACATATATTTGGAAAAGTGTGGGGCCTAGAATACTCCCCTGAGGAACTCCATATTGCAGGGGAAATTCATCACTTAGAAGATCACCAATTTTCACCCTCTGTCTTCTATTTGCGAGATAGTCTCTCAACAATTGCAAAGGTGGACCCCGTATGCCTATTCCCTCGAGTTTGTTAAGCAAGATGGGGGTAGAGACCGTGTCAAAAGCTTTGGAGAGGTCTAGAAATATACATAAGCACCTGTTTCCTCTGTCCAAGTTCCCCACTACTTCATTGGTTAGGTCTATAACGGCATCCTCTGTGGAAATTCCCGAACGAAACCCATATTGATTGTCAGCTAAGATGTTAAATTTACTAATAAATTTCACAAGACAGTTATTAAGGATCCTCTCAAGGATTTTTGACAAAGCCGAAAGAATTGAAATAGGGCGGTAGTTATTGACACAGTCTCTGTCGCCACTCTTATGTATCGGGAGAATAATAGCTTTCTTCAAGGCATCAGGGAACACACCAGATGCAATGGCAAGGTTAAGTATATGTGTGAGGGGAGTGATCAGGGATTTACGAGCTAATTTTAAAAAGTGAGAAGATATACCATCCCACCCCACAGCACAGCCCGACCGTTGTTGTGAAATAATCATCTCAACATCAGACTCTGTGACCTCCAGAATTCCTACAGAATTGATTATCTTAGTGGTGACACTATCTGAAGATGTCATCGGGTTATTGATTTTCTGATTGTGAGAGTTAACTGTTTCTGCTAGATTTACACCAATTGATGAAAAGTACTTGCATACGTTATTAATTGATTGCCTAGGGTCGCCATGAAGAAGCTCTGTAGGGCAATGAATATCCTTCCGCGAGTCAGTTACAGCTTTCACAGCTTTCCATATTGCTTTTGGGTCTGTTCCAGCTTCATCCAATAATTTTTTATTGTATGCTGTTTTCAACTTACGCAAAAGACCACCACAGAAGTTACGATATCTGCTGTAAGTAATTTTGAGCGTAACGTTATCCGGTGATTTTCTGCATTTAATGTGTAGCCTATCCCGGTTATGTATGCAACGTACAAGTCCGGGAGTCATCCAGGGCTTTATAATTCTGTTTTTTTTTGGTATTTTAGTGTTGACGGTATTCGATAAAACAATAGATGATAATGACTCAATAAGACTATTCATTGCCAAATTTGCATCATTCATTTCGAGTATGAAAGAGAAATCCATATTTTCGACATCAATTTTAGCTTTTATATAATCAATACGAGATGTAGTACAGCTATAGAAGCGAGAGGGCTTGAATTGATCCAAGAAGAGAACTATAGGGTTATGATCAGTAATATAGGAGTCAATGACTAGTGTTGTAGAAAAAATATTTGATTTAACAAAAACATGGTCTATACATTTTTGACTAACTCTTGTAGGATAATTATGTGTAGGAAAGAACCCTTGTGAGGCATTGAGTGTTAAATAATCTTCCCGTAGTGGGTACATGCAACAACATTCAAATTTGAATTTAGAACATACTATATAATTCTATATTCTTTATGTCTGATTAAAGACTTCTTTCTTTGTTTCGCACACCCGCACACCAAAAATGAACTAAAAGTTAATTCAAAAAAAGAACTATTATAGCTTTTATCATTTGATGTGATGATAAAGTTCTGATTAAATCGTAGTAAATCTCCCTCTGTAAAAGTTAACGGTTATAAACATTTGTATTTGTGTAGTGAAGTTAGCTGCATGACGTCGCAGTAAAGTTTTAACTGTCAAACGGGTTCATAGTGTAATGAACTTGTGCGCAATTACTCTTGCATCTTATTTTATAGTGTGCACATATACGATAAAATTGTTTTTATACCAAAATTAAATTGAATTAAAGCAAAGTTAAATTGAAAATCACGCCGTTTTGACTGATTGCATATGAATGGATACCTAGTCTAAAATAAATTATTTGTCTGTCTGTCTGTTCCAAGTAAACTCCGAAACGGCTTAACAGGATTTGATGGGACCTTTACTATGAGATTGCTATTTAATGCCAAGAAACATAAGCTATAGTAGTTTTCGAAATAGATTTAGCGTTCCGCAGAAAAAAACTTACCAAAAAAATTACACTTACTTAAGTAATAATCAACGAAATAATTTTTAACCATACTTTCAACCAATACTGTACTCTACTACATTTCCACCAAAAGGATATAACATTACGATCTTACAGCATCTTAATTGACCTATCGTAAAACGTAGATACCTACCCCACTAGACTCCATAGATACCCGGGTATAGTCTGTCAACTTAATTTCCTGTCAACTCAAGCCGGATGTATCCGGGATATTTCTGAAACCGTCCATTGTGCTAACTAGACGAATATAACAAGTTTAATTTTCACTGCGCAGACAAATGTCAGGTAAAACGTTTGAGTACAAACCATAGGAAATATAAGTCTGAAAATTTCAGCAAATACTTTAGCTATTTACGTTTGGGTTACGTCCATTAATGTCCCACTGCAGGGACGGGCCTCCTCCCGTGACGGAGGGTTACTTGGCCTACTAATGCCACGCCCACCACCACGCTGGCCAGACGGATTGGTATAGGGTTTAATTTCAAATTTTAAAGATAATTAACGGATAGTCCTTTAGTCGGTTTTTACGACACCCATGGGATAAGATGGGGTGGTGACATATCGTATTCTTACTCCGTCACCACACGTAAATATTTTAGCTTACTTAAAATTAATTCACGTAGCTCTACCAACATCATTATCAGCCAATTGATGTCCACTGCTGGACATAAACCTCCTCCAAATATTTCCACGGATGTTTTAACACAACAAGGCACTAAGGCACATGAACATAAAATCGCGTAATTATTTATGATCTGTATTATAGCTCAAGATTTAGTCAACTATTGTAAAAAAGATTTTTTTTTATTCTTGTTTCAAACACTGACTACAGTAGGTATCCAATTGCGTAATAGAAGTTCTCTAAGAGCACATAGTACAGAATAGACAACTAAAAACGACATACTCTTATTTTCTCAAAACACCAGTATTATAAAGGCGAGTTTAAATCGAAATAGAGCTTATTCCAGCAAACATTTATAAAATGAAATCACGTTTCCTAGCAGGAAAATTAAAAGTAAAAGACAATAAAAGATAGAGAATAAATAGACAAAGGTTCCAATCTATTTTTCGTCGAAGGGAAATACAAACATGGTTTCATCATTTCCAATGCTATAATAAATTTTCCGAGTGAATGTTCTGCATGCAGATACCAATTAGTTATCGGGTATTTTATTTCTGTTATCGGTATTGAATTTTAATATTTTGTGGCGTAGTAAATACGCGGTTTACAGTTTCAGTTCGCATTGATTCCGTCGCTTTTTTACTCGTTTTTACTATCTCCTATTATTACTATTAATTATTTTGCCGATACTTTAAACTAACTAACTCCTTTACTCATAAACGCATCTTAAATTTAATCACTGTTTAGCGAGATTATTATTAGTAAAACCAACCTTATACCAAACAAAACCGTGTGAATTAAAGCAAAGTAATCAATTGGCTAAAATTTAAGAGGCGTTTATGAGTAAGGGGTAGTATTTTATGTTGTATTTAAGAGAAGAGCTTTAAAGCAGAAACGCGGTTTAATATTGTGTTTGATATACCTAGGTATACCTATGTAAATTAAAAGTACCTACGTTAAATTCAATGATAAGTATCGTACCTCAATGTAAATAACGTTGATATTGATAATTAATAGCTTTATTATTCATTGACATGACCATGATGCTGGATGTTCTTTGTGTCCGTTGAATGAGTGTTTAAAGTGTCTTGCGCCACGCACAGACACATTTCATTTAAAAACAAATATTTGACATAATGTTGTAAGGGCTTCTTTTTTAATTTTTATATTTATACTTATAGATTTGTTGAATTAGTAGTTAACGATTAAGAATATACGGTGTCATCACATACGTATGTCCTAAAGGCGCCTCAAAGCTTGCATTCATTAGAATCTCAAAGTTATCTTTCATAAGAGGATAATTTAATTATCACAATGTCTAGAGGAAATACCCAAAAAACTTAAGTTTCGTGGCACAATTATTTGATAATTAATTATTAATTAATTGCCTAATTACAGTGTAGTAGACCTGTAGCAGATGTAAGCAAAAAAATAATAAGCATATGTTCAAATAAAATCATGTCGTGTAAAAAATCGACATTTTCGCGTTAATATGTTTTTTACATAGTATGTGCATCGTAGCGTCAACAAAACAAATAAAATACTCTGTTACCAACTTATCTATGTTCTGTGGTAACGTGTAAAGCGACCAAGGACACCTATTTGCTTCTAAACAAATGTATGGTGTTAAAAATAGGTATTAATTTTCATAGAAACTGCGAACAATAGTAGCATTTTGTTTATATAGAATTGCACTTGCAGCTGTGCTGATGAATAATTATTTTTATAAACTTAAAAAATATTTATACGACGTACAAAAAGAACACCCATATCAGCTACTATAAGGAATAATTAATTCTGTGTGCACTTCAAACAAATCAGGGCGCGGTACGCCACAGAAGTGGAGTAGTCCAATATGTTCAACTATCTGTTCAACCAAGGAGTTAGGCATACAGTGATTTAAAAGGCTTTAAAATTCATTCAAATCTTCCAGTCATTTTTCACTGCAGAAATTAGCCTTTCCTTATTACTGCAATATGTGTTTTTCGTGGTAGGAGGTTTGCTTCCAACCTCGCTCTTCTAGCATTAATGACATTACGAATGTCGAATCACCCATAATCAACATATTACTTTTTCTTACGGAAAATAAAACAATATCCCATTTTATTTCAGAAAGTATTCCTGGGAGTAGTGCTGGCTATAGCCACACTGTCGTCAGGCAGCATCGTGAATCTAGACAAAAACTTCGAGCTACTCATACTTCACAACAATGATATGCACGCGAGGTTCGAACAGACATCACAGCTAAGCGGGGCTTGCACTACTGCTGACAGGGAGGCAGGGAAATGTTATGGTGGCTTCCCTAGAGTTGCTCATGTGTAAGTTTGTATTTTTTTAATTTAAAAGATAGAATGTAAGAATTTACTAGTAGGTAAGAAGTCCTTGACATTGGTCGTCTTGGTGATTATACCACTACTGAGGTCGTTTTATCTACCTACAAACAGTTAGTAGTGTACCCACAAGTTTTTCTGTGTTGAAGAACACTAAAAACATAATTTCCGCAGGGACTTTATGAATATTACTTTAAAAACTTGAAAAGACATCCAAAGCAAGGATAATTGTAACCTGCTGATGTCTAAAAATGCTTCTTTTTAACATGGGACAAGAGGCGAGGACTACTTTAGTAGGTGTAAACTAACTCTGTCTATGACTTCCCTGGCTAAAAAAGAGAATGTTGACATGTTGTACCATATTCAAAAACTATAACATAACAATCCAAATCATTTCAGAGTAAAAGAAGCAAGAAGAGCAGCACAAACTGGTGAAGGACCTCCAGTACTGTACTTAAACGCTGGCGATACATACACCGGGACCGCCTGGTTCACAATATACAAGTGGAAGATAGCGGCAGAATTCGTTAACGCACTTCAGCCAGACGCTGTGGTAAGTTTAAAAAAAAACAGATTTGTTATCTGTTTGTTAAAAGTTTTTGTTATTCGCGCGTTTTTTTTCGTCCGTCCGTCAATGTTTTGTGCCTGTATTCCATCAACCAATTCAAAAACTCATTACTATTTCGTATTGAACTCGAAATTCATAAAAGACGCTAAGGTCATTGGCGTGTAAAACAAATTGTTACGGTGAGTAATCAAAATGTATTGAAATCATTCTTAAATGAAAGACTTTTCATCTATTTAACTATTCAGTACCATATGATATGTAATAGTATTTTAAAACAAGTTTTGTCAAAAAAGTGTGTGTGGCGGAATAATATATACGTACAAATGTTATCTTCGTACAAAAACCTGGCGTTCGTTAATACGCTCAAATACAAAGTGGCGGGACAAATTTAGAAGTGCATATTTGCGTAATTTTGAACCTAGATAGAAAGTGCCTTGGTCTATAAACAGTGAATTACCTTACCTTATAATAAACATAAATCGGAGTGATCATAATAATAATTTAAACCTATAACATAAATAAAATAGTGAACGATAATTGTATACCCACTCAAAATAAATACATAGTAACTTTCAAAGGATTTTAATATTCAAAGTGACAATACATTAAAAATGTAACAAAAGGTTAACAATCTATCAAATAGTATCGCAGTACAACTAATAATAAGTGTTTATAAACTATAAGTGATTGTTAAGAAAAAAAAAAACTAAAATAAGTAAGTGAGTAATAAAAACGGATGAAGGTAGTGAATATTGTTTTATTTATTGCTGTAAGCCAAAATAGAACATTAATTTTACCAGCAATTGTAAGAGATCCGTAACCGAGTGGTAAGACGTGGAGCCAAAGTGCATTGCACTCGGGTTCAAATCTGCGTTGAGTATTTCACTTTTTGGACATATTTAATTGAGCTAATGAATTGATAAGCATAACAGCTGATGAATCAAAACACAGAATAATTAACATTTAAAAATTGACAGATAAAAATAGAAAAAAAAATTCTCTTTTTGACTTATTTTATATGAATTGAAAAAGATATAACAGGTTAAATTACTCAATAGACAACATATTATTGACTTTATATTTTGTAAGTCATACAAATATAAGCTATGGCCACACAAACTAAGACCCGCAGTCAAACATTAAAGGAAACTGAGAACAAACTGAAAGTGGTGTTGTTAGAATTAAAAAAATATAAGGACGACAATAGCCTACTGTTAACTGAGCGCAATGACTGCGAAGTAGAAATCCAGAAGGTTAATAACAAAGTAGCAGAGCTGAAGGGACATCTAGCAGAATTAGATATTAAATACATGGACGTCTTAGACCAGCGAAATCGTCTCCAGGATGAAATTACATCCTTCAGTCAGTGTGATGACATCTATACACGATCGTTAAATCGAATTACCGAATTAGAGTTTAACTTAGAAGAGGCTTATAAAAAAATTGTTATTCTAGAAGATTCCATTCATGAATTAAACAATAAGTCAACGAAGAATCTTTTCTCTGAGCTTATAGATAAACAAATCAGTAAATCTAACATTAGGTTTGTAATTAGAAGTAGGAATAAGCTAAAAAAATACTGTAAATTAAACAAATTAATAAGAAAACTTAAATATGGTATTGCAAACTCACAAAAACTTAGAGAATTAACAGAAGACAACTCTGAATTGTATAAGGAATGTACAACATTGTTGTCTCATTTGGAAAGTTCTTGTAAAGAAACTGTTGCTAGTAAATTACTGTATGACCAACATACTAGTCAACTTAAAGCTCAAATAACTGACCTAGAGGCTCAATTAATTAAAGTAAATAAGGAACACCAATTATTTACTAATGATTACATTCTTAAATATGATGAAATCAAAAGGGTTGGTAATGAGCACATAAAGCAAGTATCTGCTCTTAGGTGTAATAATGCTTGCTCAAACTGCTCTGAAACCTTAGATAAAAACTTATTGCCTAAACCTGAATTAGAACCTAAGAATCAACAAACAATGCCTAGCAGTCTTCATAAAAATAATAAAGCTAATAAAAACATAATTATCATCTCTGACAAATTGGGGATAGGTTTTAGTAGCTTACTGAATTTAAAAACAAATTACTCTATATTAAACCTTTGCTCACCTGGAGCAAAACTTAGTCATTTAATTAATATTTTAAAGAAATGTGTTCTAAATAAACAGACAACTGTATTTTTTTTGTATGGTGACAGCTTATCTGTCACTAGAAAAGACATTATTAATTTGACAGAAGTTATGATAAAACAGCATGAAATAACCGGATGTAACTTTATAACAAGTGCATTGCCTTATTCTAAAGCCTTGACTGAACAACAGAACAGGCGCTTAGGACAATTAAATTTACTTTTATACAATTGTACATATCATCACAACGATGTAATTTTATTTTTTGACATTAATAAGTTTATTAATAATAATTTTATTTTAACTAAACATACCATGCATCTTCCCATGTTTTATAGAAAACAAATAGCTAATTTGTTAATATTTAATTTATTTACTGACTCGGGTACTAATAGTGTACCTAATAATACCTGTGTACAAAGCAATTTTACAATTGAAACTACTTCCAGTAGTTTAAACTTTTAAGTAAGACAAAGGATAGGCAAACATGTATTCTTAATTTAGTTCACCAGAACATTCAAGGCCTATCCGGCAAAGAATTAGAAATAGAGTTATTTTTAAAAAAGCACGATGTGCATTTCTTGTGTGTCACAGAACATTGGTTACAGGCTCACCAATTGCTATTTAATAATGAGTATTATAGTGTGAAAAGTGCATTCGTCAGACGGAAGGCTATACGCGGTGGCTCTTTAATATTTGTACATAATAGTGTTAAGTGTAAAGAACGTAAGGACATAGCCAATCTCTCTATTGAGCGCACTTTGGAAGTATCGTCTATTGAGTCTGAGCAACATGTTATTGTATGCGTGTACCGACCACCGCACAGTGATTTCACCTTATTTGAAACTGCCATGGAAGACATTTTAAGACGTTTGAGCTCTAGTAGTAAACACATAATTGTGTGTGGTGACTTTAATGTTAACGTACTTGAACAGTCACACCTAACGATAAGATTAAATTCTTTGTTTAAATCTTTTGACTTACATGGCCTTTTTCTAGAGCCTACCAGAATCACCTCGCATTCAGCTACATGCTTGGATAATATTTTTTGTAATTGTGATTTCCTACATAAGGAAGTATTGAGTGAACTTACATCTGATCACAGTGGACAAAAGGTCTCTCTGACTGTAGATAAAATCTCATATGAAAAATATATAACTTATAGACCAATGACGTCAGAGCGTCTGAAACGTTTTAGTGATAGTATTTGTAACACGGTCAATAAATTAGATCTGAATTATTATAATCCAAACGATTTATATGATCCTATGTTTAATTTAATTAAAGTAGAGTTTAATAATACTTTTAAATCAAAAACTCTCAAAATTAACTCAAAAATCAAATTTTGTGACTGGGCTACAGTGGGAATCTACAAAAGTAGGGCTAAATTATACGATTTATATGACATGAAAAAATACAATTTTAATTCAAATTTTATACAATATGTTAAAAATTATTCTAAATTATTTAAAAAAGTATGCTCTGCGGCTAAATCCATCTATTTAAGTAATAGATTAGTAAATTCAAATAATAGGATCAAAGCTACATGGAATATTATTAATAGTGAAACAGGACGAACCAAGAAGGGTGATAATAGTTTTAAGCTTAACGTTAATAACAAATATTTTAGTAATGACATAGAGATTGCACAGATATTTAACAATTATTTTGCAAGTGTATCTGTAAATACAACAAACTCCTTAAACTCCTGTTTACTTAGAGCTGAGTCTTTGGTAAAGGGCAGTGTAAAGGAAGGTAGCGTCTTGTTTAGTTTTAATTATATTGATACTCATGAAGTAATCAAAACATTTACATCGCTCAATTCGAAGAAATCAACCGACCTATGGGGTATATCAGTAAAACTAATAAATAATATAATTTTTAACATTGCACCACATTTAGCAGTAATATTTAATAGATGTATTGACTCAGGTATATTTCCAAATTTAATGAAACACAGTCGAATACTGCCTTTGTTTAAAAATGGGACTACTAGTGATCCAAGTAACTTTAGACCTATTTCAATATTACCGGCACTGAGCAAAATATTTGAAAAAATTATATTAAAACAAATAGAGAGTCACTTTAATAGAAATAATTTATTTCACAGCAAACAGTACG
The DNA here is from genome assembly GCA_905475405.1 of Schrankia costaestrigalis. NCBI lineage: Eukaryota > Metazoa > Arthropoda > Insecta > Lepidoptera > Erebidae > Schrankia > Schrankia costaestrigalis. The sequence goes on along the minus strand of FR997843.1, from coordinate 5,325,825 downwards.
GTTTCACCAAAGGTCGCTCTACCATTGATGCAGGTGTGGCTCTCCTAGAGCACATATACGATGCATGGGAAAACTCTATGGATGCAATTGGAGTTTTTTGTGATCTCTCCAAAGCATTCGATTGCGTTGACCACAATACACTGCTTCTCAAGCTCAGTCACTATGGTATCCGAAATGCCGCACTAAATTTGATTGCCTCGTACTTGAGAGATAGGATACAACATGTTGATGTCAATGGAAGTATGTCCACGGGATTGCCTGTATCGATGGGCGTTCCCCAGGGCTCAATTCTCGGCCCTTTCCTCTTTTTGATTTATGTCAACGACTTACCTTTTTACGTTGAAAAGTTCGTTGACATTGTACTGTTTGCAGATGACACGTCACTTATTTTTAAAATACATCGGAACACTTCCAACTTTAATGAAGTAAATAGTTCCTTAGAAAGGCTGTTAGAATGGTTTACAGCTAATAATCTACTTTTAAACGCTTCAAAAACTAAATGTATTAAGTTTACATTACCAAATGTAAAGAATAATGTTAGTCCTTGTTTAACAATTAATAACGAATCTGTTAGCCTAGTTCAGTCTACTTTATTCTTAGGACTGACATTGGATTCTAAACTTCAATGGGGTCCACATATAACACTACTCGCTGGAAAACTTAGTTCTGCTGCTTATGCTGTCAGAAAAATTAGGCAACTCACCGATGTAGCGACAGCAAGGCTAGTATATTTTAGTTACTTCCACAGCGTCTTGTCATATGGCATACTGCTTTGGGGTAAGGCTGCTGATATACAAACTATATTTGTACTACAAAAACGAGCCATACGTGCCATTTACAATTTGCGGGCACGAGACTCTCTAAGAGAACTATTTAAGGAGATAGGTATTCTAACTGTTGCGTCACAGTACATTTACGCTAACTTAATATATGTCAAACAGAACATCCATTTATTTATTAGGTATAGCGACATTCACAATTTAAATACAAGAAATAAACACAAGCTGGTAGGATTACACCATCGTCTGCACAAAGTTCACAACACTTTTGTGGGACTCGGTGTGCGCTTCTATAACATGTTGCCCAAAGAAATAATGAGCCTACCCCTAAACAAATTTAAAATTGTTGTAAAAAATCACTTAATGCAGAAGGGTTATTATAAGATTGACGATTTTTTAAATGATAAAAACTTTTGGCTCAATACAGAACTTGACATACTAATGTAATCTTTGTATTATTTCTGCTTTTTGTTTTAATTTATTAATTATTTATGATTTGTTAATTAATTTATTAATTATTTACAATTTGTTAACTGATTTATTGATTATTTATAATTTATTAATTATTTATTGTTATTACCTATTTTAATTTTTTTATTTTTATTTGTAAACATGTTTTTGACATTCATAAGTGTTATTTTGTAACCTACATGAATAAATGTTATTGACTATTGACTATTGACATAAGTCCGGGTTTAGTTATAAGATTACATGAATAACTTACTAATTTTTTAAATTTATTCTTGTCTGTGAAATTACGTCTATGCAGCCTGATGTCATGATGTTAAACGATCAGTGAAGGCTGTGATCCAAATAATAAACACGTGGCATGGCATAGTATCAAGTAGGTACACAGATATCATGTTAGTACCTATTGTAATATTTCTATTGACACTGAACAAAGTAACTTGCATACCTTCTTATTATATCACATATCTTCTACAAACAAATCATAAAATTTGCTTGTAGAAAATTGCATTTACGTTTAAAATGAATATGAATCTTAACATACTTGTGTAAAGCTGCTATTGCAATACTATCAAAGGAGACGGTTTTTTTTGTTCGGCGAATAGGCCACCACCACCAATTGTGGCATTTAGCAATGAAATGCATATCGGTTTATTCCTTATAATCTCTAGTTAAACAGTCTGCACATATCAAAACTTTATCTAGAGGGAATACTCTGAAATACGACAATCATTTTCACTCTACAAACTTATAAAAATAATACTTCCTTTTATAATCCCCTAGTAAGAATGGCTCGACAGTATAACGAAATGGCAAGGAATAATTCGGAACTTGACATCTTCACACCGAAATTGTCTTCTTACATTAGAACTCTAAAAGATATCCTCTATCCGAAATCCAACCCAAGCAACTCTGGCTCAACCACGGTGTTGAGTTAGACTGTTTCAACCTTTTAATACTAACACTAGAATTAAGTACCTATGTTCATGTCTCTAATTAATAAGTCTTTGAACTGTGTAGCTCTATTTATTCGTTAGTTAATTATAATTCATCTACTCATAGCTTTAAGTTATTGGTAATGATTCGTCTAGATTTTATATAATTTCCTTGTTTATTACATTTGTTTTGCTAGTTACATACATTATTGAGTTACAATCTAGATCATATCTCTGTATCTTTTGTTGTGTATTGTTTTAATTGTAATTTGTCGTGTGTAATATACAAATAAATAAATAAATAAATCAAAACATGACTCTCGTGATAACGTAAAATCTCACAACAGCTATTGTCTAATGAATATAAACTAATAAGGCAACCAAGACCTCTCGAAATAACGCAGTTTTTGCTGGCTATTGCTTGTAGATCTAAAATAATAAGGTAGTTAAAGAGAAACAATACACTATATATATGACACAAGAAATATTTATTACTGTTCACAATAATTATAATTAACACAGTCATCTCTTAAAGCAGTATTTCATCTTAAATAGACGCAGGTGGCTCAAGCTCACCTAAAAGCAGAGCCCAAGATAAAAACCACACTTTACACATCACAATGCACAGCAGCTAACAGTGACTGTACCTGTGCTCAATAAGCAATAACAACAGTATCCAGCAAGAGCAGCTTTAGTGTGTATTATGCACTCTATCTAAAGATCCCATTTTTATAAAATATAAAAGTACAAATAAATCATGCATTTAGTAATAAAATCTGAAACAATAACAACGTTGTCATGACACTGTCAAACTGATTAAAACTGTACTACAGAGTTGCTGCTGCTATTGGCTATTATTTACGTTTCGTTCTACGATTATTTTCAACCGACTTCAAAAAAGAGGAGGTTCTCAATTCGGTTGTATTTTTTTTTTTTTTTTTTTTTCTTTTTTTTTTTTTTTTTTTTGTTTGTTACCTGATTTCTCGAAAACGGCTAGACCGATTTGAAAAATTTTTTTTTGTTCGTATTGGTATGCTTCCCATTTGGTCCCATTGTCACCAGATCTGGATCTAGATGACGGGATCCCAGAGAAATCGAGGGCATCTCTTGAAAATTGTAGGGACGCATTGTGTAAAATCTTGTCATACATGTGCATCTTTGACGTCACTACCAAATAGTCAAGAATTAGAACTGGTCAGATCCTGGAGACCAGAGAGAGTCGAGGGAACACCTCAACGGCATATAGCAGCTACCTTGTGTTTGGGCTTATTTTAATTGTATTGATGAATACTTTACAAAACCTTACACAAACATGATCTGATGATGAAGAAGATTGAGGGTCGAGGTAACTCCTCAACGGTATATAGCAGCTACCTAGTGTTTGGGCTTATTTTATTCGTATTGATGAAAACTTTACAAAACTTGACACAAACATCATCTGATGATGAAGAAGATTGAGGGTCAAGGGAACTTTTTAACAGTATATAGCAGCTACCTAGTGTTTGGGCTTATTTTAGTCGTATTGATGAAAACTTTACACTAACATTATGACTGTAATTGTAGGTATGGTTTAAGACTTAATAATGAAGTTCTTATTTGAATTTAAAATAGGAATTAATACCGGATTATAAATAGACTATAAACAAATTTTTGAATTGCATTTCATTTATTTTAAATTATTCTTAGGTACAACAAATTGATAACAATAACTATTATATTTATTTGATTTATTTTTATGTCAATTTATTTAAATTATCAATTTAGTGTGCATGTCGCACAATAAATTAATACTTTTTATTACTAATTAACCACGCCGAGACGGTGTGGCTACGCTTTTCGATGTTCTCCCTATTTAAAACTTTTTTCATGTAGGTCCTTTTTTGTGAAAGCTGATTCTTATTTCTTACGTTGTTCACTAGTCTCTTTTGAAATGGCATTGGAGGTAGATTTCCTACTTCGAGAATGGCGTTTATTCCTTTCTTCGGTTGTCATCGAATCGAACCCGAGGCGGGCGCGTCAAGTCTTGTGACCTGTGACGCGCACCAATGAACATACCGCGGCGGCGCCCGCGCTGCACTCTCCGCGCGCCCCGCGACCCGACGGTGACCGGTCCGCCCGCTACCGCTCAGTCGCAAGCGACAGCAAAGACTACTATAGTATACTGGCTAAGCGACAGTGCGAGACGTAGACCGACGGCGAATGCACGTTCGCCCGCGCTTCATGCGTACGCAATTAACTCGATCTCTAGATTTTAATCTACATCTTGTTTTCTACTCCTATATACTCGTAGTCTAAGCTACGTCTAGCTAATCTACATCTTGTTTTTTATTCTTGTATAACTTAACTTAACTTCAGTGCTGTGAACTTAACTAACTTAATAACTCTGTATTCTCTTTCATTCTGTGTCATTAAGTAAATAGTCTTGTAAATAACCGTCACGTTTTCTTTATCACCTCTACAGTCTCATACAATCAGCGCTGTCTCATGAGCAGCGCGTTTCGTAGGTCTACCCATATTCAGACAAAATAATGTCCCACTGCAGGGACGGGCCTCCTCCACTGACGGAGGGATATTTAGCCAACTAATACCACGCTGGCCAGACGGATTGGTATAGGGTTTAATTTCAAGTTTTCCTTCTTTTTATTTCTCAAAGATAATATTCACGGATAGTCCCTAAGTTGATTTTTACGACACCCATGGGTTGAGATGAGGTGGTGACATGCATTCTCACTCCGTCACCACACGGATTTATAGAATTGGAATTCACTAAAAATTTGAAAAAAAAATTAATTTTTACAAAAAAAAAAAACCGACTTCAAAAACACAAATTGCACTAAAAAGTAAAAAATAATTAGTTGTATTTTGGTTTTACAACATTAAAATCAGCCATTCCTTCTACTTAATTTTATTCTAAAGAATAGGTTCTTCTATTTATTGTAAAAAGTATTGTTTAAGATATTTCTTGAAGAGTCTGTAAATATATTGATTTGTAGATTCTTTAAAAGATGTTTGTTTAAATATTAAGTCAGAAATAAAAAATGGTAGGTATATAAACTATCGTGGCTGACACCGACTCCAAAAATAACAATAATATTACATTATTTGTAATAATTTGATTATCTTTTAAAGAATCTACAAATCAATATATTTACAGACTCTATTTACTCTTTATATCAAAGCGGAGTATTTCTATTTGTAGAGGCATAACTGTCATAGCACTTAAGCAAACAAAATATACCTGCACAGGGGTATATTTTGGTAGATAATCAAATTATTACAAATAATGTAATATTATTGTTATTTTTGGAGTCGGTGTCAGCCAACGCAATAAGTACGATAAAGCTATACAAAACTTTATTGCCTTTTCTAACACACTCGAATCACTTTAAATGGTTTTTAATTAGATAAATATTGCATTTAAAACAAAAACGGCCGTTTCATTTTCTAATGCGAATTTTAAGTAATTGTTAGTCTTTAGCCTGTGTGTAACACGACGCCATAATGTTTGTTTAAATATTAAGTCAGAAATAAAAAATGGTAGGTATATAAACTATCGTGGCTGACACCGACTCCAAAAATAACAATAATATTACATTATTTGTAATAATTTGATTATCTTTTAAAGAATCTACAAATCAATATATTTACAGACTCTTCAAGAAATATCTTAAACAATACTTTTTACAATAAATAGAAGAACCTATTCTTTAGAATAAAATTAAGTAGAAGGAATGGCTGATTTTAATGTTGTAAAACCAAAATACAACTAATTATTTTTTACTTTTTAGTGCAATTTGTGTTTTTGAAGTCGGTTTTTTTTTTTTTGTAAAAATCAATTTTATTAAAGTACGTTACTTGATAATTTGTATTAACCATTAAAATAAACCTAAGAACGTTCCAAAACAAGCATTTTTAGGTGTAATCCTTTTTTATTATTATTTCATTATTCCCTCATCGTTTAAGTATAATTTGTGTTCGGTTAACTATATTAAGATAATAACTATTTTTGTGAGTAATATGAATAATAAACATTACTGTTTAGGGTGCGGTGGTGCGAAAAAAAACCGTCTCCTTTGAGTTACGACTAATGCAATTTGTGTCATTCACAACAAACAGTATTCCAAATGTCTTACACAGTGTTTGCATTGTTGCATCTTATTTGCATTGTTTGCATTGTTGCATCTTATTGTCAAATATAATATAGAGAATGTAAAATGTAAAATCAAAATGTAGTTGGAAAATGTTGTGCACCGTGCACTCAAACATTTTTGTGCATTTAAATACTTTACTCTGTTTTTTCACCAACTGTGTCAATGTTTTCCTAGCGTAGATTCTGTACTGACATACCCCTGTGCAGGTATATTTTGTTTGCTTAAGTGCTATGACAGTTATGCCTCTACAAATAGAAATACTCCGCTTTGATATAAAGAGTAAATATATGACGATGGGAAACATTTATCGCCATCTTTTGTCGACGTTACGCCTTGTTTGAATTAAGTTTTGTGTTAATCATACTTTTCCTTTTTATGACAAATGACTGCGTAAGCAAATAGTTTGTTACATAAATTATATTTACTATACTTAGTTTTTATTTTTGTTTACTAGTATACAAACTTATAATGATAACTCCTGCACTAAAAATCACACATCCCGTTACGCTGGGATTTTAGGAACATTATTTAAGGGACTCAAAGATCATCCAAAATCGGAACTGGTGGTAAATGTCTTTAGCAAAAGAAACTGTCTCGGTCACACCTCCAAACAGTAGAATAAAAGTATTACTCGGCGTAGATGAAAGTGCGGAGTAGCTAAAATAATAGGAATTAATAAACTTTACAGCTTTTGCCTATACTCTGGCATTACTCATTTACCACTATTTGGTCACTTGCTCGTCTGTCACCTTAAAGCAATAATAGAGGATCCAGCAAGGGATTTGAAATCCAGTGGACAGTTATCAGATAACATCAGGCCACGCTACTAAGCCAGTACATTAGTTTGACAAAGACTGTTAGGTAGGTAGTAGCCCGTCCAACGAAAGTTAACATACATAATAAGGTAAAGTAATATGCCTGACTACTCGATCATTTAAATTTACTTCAAAAAAGAGGTTTTAAATTTTTTCCTGTTTTGCTACGAGAATAATTGCGTTTCGGTTTATTGATTAAAGAGTTACCTACGCCCGGATGATAGTAACCTATATTTTTTTGGCTTAAATTTCAACAGCTAGCTATTCTGAAATTGTGCAGAATTCAATGTATAAGGTTGGGGAAAAAGTCTTTTCGTATTTTTATATGAAAAGTCAAGACATTTTTTTCAAAGTTTATTTACATTTATTTACAATATTATATGTACCGTTTTGTTGAACAACTTTCTGCCATTTTGTGGGCAGAGACATTATCCCGTTACTGTAGAAACTTTGGGACTTCTGATCAAAAAAACGGGACAAATAGTTTTGGCAGTCCTCTCTTGAGGTCAACCTTACAGAACCTAAAGAATTCTGAAGAGACCGAAACAGGTGAAAATCTGAAGGCGCAAGGTCAGGGCTATATGGTGGATGCACTAGGACCTCCCAGTCGAACTCTCTTAATTTTTGCTGAGTGGCTAAAGATGTGTGTGGTCTAGCGTTATCGTGATGAAAGACCACACCCTTCCTGTTGATCAATTCCGGCCGTTTTCTCTCGACTGCTTCCTTTAATCTCATCAGTTGCTGGCAGTAAAGATCAGAATCGATGGTTTTGCCGGGCGGTAAAAGCTCATAATGAACAATGCCCTTCCAATCCCACCATACACACAGCATCACCTTATTTCGTGTTAGGCCAGGTTTGGCCACAGTCTGTGAAGCCTGGCCAACTTTCGACCACGACCTTTTTCGCACGTTCTTGTCGTACGTGATCCACTTTTCATCGCCAGTTATCAATCTCTTCAAAAACGGCTCGGTTTCATTACGTCTCAATAATGAATCGCAAATGAGTACACGGTTCATTAAGTTTCTTTGAGTGAGCTCGTGTGGCACCCAAATATCAAGCTTTTTTGTATAACCAGCTTTCTTCAAATGGGTCAATACTGTTTTGTGGTCAATTCCCAGTTCTTCAGCTACATCGTAACTACTAATATGCCGATCTTGCTCCACTCTTTAAAAAATGGCGTCCATTTTATTCGTAACAGGGCGACCAGAGCGAGGTGCATCATTAACATCAAAATTTCCGGACTGAAAACGTTTGAACCAAATTTGTGCTACTCTTACTGACACTGCATCAGGTCCATAAACATCACAAATTTTTTTCACTGCTTGAGTTGCATTTTTGCCTTTTTTATAATAAAATTTTAAAATGTATCGAATTTCTTCATTAAATTCACTCATTTTTACGGAGAGAAAAACAAATGAAAAATAGCGGGAAACAACTTTTTTTTTTCTTCTTTTCTTTATAATGTAACCTTTTTAATGTTACCAAAACCAGCCAGACACAAGTAGTACAGTCAAAGAAATTTTATAATAAGTTTATACCTACGATAAGCGAAAAGACTTTTTCCCCGACCTATTATGTGGCGGTGACAGCCAGTTGCAACCATAAACGATATCCCTGGTTACTCAACGTGCGTCGCAAAAGTCAATGTTCAAATATAGACAGGATAGAATTTTATGTTACCTAAATAATTGCAGTTATATTTCCTTTTTGATCACAATGTCTACACTGTAAAATGACTTTAAAGGATTACGCATAAAATGCATATTGACTAAGTAGCAAAATGCCTCAAATCATAACGACTTAGTAGTAATACACCTTTAAATGAAAATGACTTTGTAGTAAAATGACTATGAAGTAACGCGACTTTAAAGAAAAACGTCTTAAGTGAAGATGACTTGAAATCCAAAATACCTAAAATGTAAAACATCTCAGTAGGTAGTTTTATGACCAGAACAAGAAAATGCACCCCCTGTGGAGCACGAACCTCGGCCTGGACTGTCACTAACTAACAGGACGTGCGCCAGGCTCGCCCTCTAGGAGCAAACGCGGCGAGGACGGGATGTACCCGGACGCGTCAACCACTAGTTGGTTAGGGTGAGTGTCAGCCGTTTCAAAGTAGCGACGGGAACAGAGTTCCATGTGTTGCTGGATAGTCGGCAACTCGAGTTCTATGTGAAGATTCTCGTTACGCATGAACCACGGTGCTCCCGTGCCTCGCTTTGCGCATTAACTGAAGTGTTTGTAACCTATGGACCCTGTGTGGCCTAAGGTAGGCGAAAACTACGCACGCATACGTCATAATTGGTCTAATACAAGTCGTGTATAACCTAACCTTGTTTCGTATCGACATCTTAGATTTCATCCGGAGGAGCATGTGCAGCAGTCCCATCATAAACCAGCACAGCTTGCGAACCATGTTTATGTGGGGACGGAAGGAGAGTTTATCGTCGAGTATGAGTCCAAGATATTTGACTTCCCTCGCCCAAGGGATCAGGGAGCCGAACATCTTGACTTTTGGTGTCTCTGCCGAGAGGGTCTTGTGGCTTTGTTTCTTGTGAAACATTACCGCTTGACTCTTTTCGGGGTTGACTGTTATCCTCCATTTCTGGAATCAATCGCTAAGGGCGTTGGACGCAGATTGGAGTCGCCTAAATATCGAGGAGGGGGAGGTGCCAGAGGCTTAAATAGCTGTGTCGTCTGCAAAAAGGGGTGTTTGAAAACATTTCATTTATTTGAACAAACCTGTTACTCGTCTACTTTGGGAAATAAATAAGCAGTATTTTTTAAATAATTATATTAATTAAAGTAACATTTTATTTCATTTATAATAATTCACAAATAAAAATAATGATTATTTGATTTATCGTCGTTTTGATTCTTAGTCCTAATGGCGTATTGTGTATTATCCTTTAAAGTCGTTTTCAATTTTGAGACATTGTGCTGCATAGGCAAGAAACAATACAGATGTATTGCAAATAAGTCAAAACACTTTAGAGATATTGATTTGAGGCATTTTGCTTCAAAGTCATTTTACAGTGTAGACATTGTGATCATAAAGGCATAGGTTTAAAAAAATAAAATGCGGATGACGAAGTTTTGATTCATAAATTAACAGCCTTTTTGGCTTGTCTATCGTGGTTTGCGGCTGCTGAGGACAATATTGTTTTCCATCTTCAAATTATTGTCTTGATTCTAGAACATTCTTTATGTCTGTTAGATTGATGTTTGAAAAGTCCTCGCGTCATATAACTAGCTTGATCTCCAAAGCAGGAGTTGTAGTTTTTTAAACACAATAATGTATTTTTTATCTAAAAAACGTGACAACTGACATATTTACTATAATTTTACATTGTTCATTTACTTAGTTAAAATAGATTAGAAGAACATAGTAGGTAAGGGAAATGACAAAGCATAATAATTTCTCGACGGCAATCTTTTTTTTTATTTCATAGAATTGCATAGGTACATTTTTCTTGCGGGTTTCCTTTAGCCTCCTGTTGTCGTAAATAGAGAAGGGAGTCGCAGGACTGCGGATACTGAAAATGTTAGTGTTTAGAGGCCTATTTTTAGGAATGGGTGTCAAGTGGCTGATATGATGATGGTGATAACTAAATCTTAAACCTAATTAAGCAGTCCTCTTATTTTTAAAGTAGTTGCAAATATAAAATTAATTGTTCAGTATAATTAAACACAATAACAAAAAATCGGAAATAAAATAACCTTCAAAATAATCTTAAGACAATAATTATAAAATAATCACTATTGTACATTATTGCAATCTTTTCATACAAATACAAATACCTCGCCAATCACTCAGCCAAAGACTGTATACCTTAACATTCTTGTAATAAGACATATATTCGAAAGGAAATATATAACTAACTATGTGTTTTACTTTGTTTAAATGTAGCAAACATAGCGTCATACCTCCCGTAAACTTCCTCTTCACAAAAATGTAAATAAAAAGTTATTATTGAAGTCACGTTTGTACTTTAATTGAAAACAACACGTTTAAGATTTAGTAAGAATACAAAATGTTACCACCATGAGGAATCAGTAAGATTTCATAGGTGTAAATATCGATTTAGGAAAGAGCTCAGTCACACATTGATCGCTGTGAAAAAGGAAAAGTTCATCATCATCATCATAACAGCCCATTAATGTCCCACTGCAGGGACGGGCCTCCTCCCGTGACGAAGGAATACTTAGCCTACTAATACCATGCTGGCCAGACGGATTGGTATAGGGTGTACTTTCAAGTTTTCCTTCTTTCTATGTAAAGGTAGTACTCACAGATAGTCCCTTAGTCGGTTTCTACGACACCCATGGGATGAGATAGGGTGGTGACATATTGTATTTTTACTCCGTCACCACACGGATAAAGGAAAAATTGACGTGACAGAAACCGCTGTTAGCACTTCTACAGATTGCCCACCGCGGACTTGGCCACTAACAAGTGCCCAAGTTTTCCTTTATCTATTATTATTATTATTACATTACTATTATAACAAGTGAGTGGACCACCTCTATGTGGCCGTTGTTCAATCACGTACTGCCATTTTCATTCGTACGAAATCAATACAACTTTATACTTATTCATTAATGAACCAACGTTTTCGAGATTTTTTAAAGTCAGAAGTAAGTAAACATTATAATCTATAAATAGGTACAATGAGGAAGCTAAACTAATATTATTTTAAACAGTAGATAGTTTCAAAACTAACATCAATCATCATCTGATTTTATCAATAGCATGTTTTTGTGTGTATCATTTGGTCGTGGTAATTGTTTGGTGGTGGTTAATATTTTATTATTTTTTATTAAATTTAAAACTTAAACATTAATTATATTAACATTATACTAATTAAAACTGTTGTTTATAGTTTTTCATCTGACTTTATTAGCCTTAATTTTACTAAATACTAATCCAAAAATAAAATAGTCTATATCAGTCTTAATATTTAAATTATTAACATTAATAATATCATTGTCAGATTCTTTCTTTTAGTTAACTAACAACAGTTACTTACTTACTAACATTTTTTAATATATTTGTACTCTAACAACAATAACATTTTCTTTCCAGTCTCTCGGTAACAATGACGTCAACGAAGACAGTAAAATTTCACCACTCCTAGAAAATATCAAAACTCCTATACTAGCCACTAACGTTGCTTTAAAATCCACTGAAGGAATGGACAATGTACATAAATCCATTGTTCTAGATATTGAAGGAGTCAAAGTCGGTCTCGTTGGTTACTTAACACCTGACAACAGTATGCTAGACAGCTCCGGTAATGTGGAATACGTCGATGAAGTAATAGCTTTAACAGAGGAAGTAAAAGAACTTCAAGCACTTAATGTGCAGATCATTATTGCTCTAGGGCATTCAACTCCAGCTAAAGACAAAGAAATTGCTAGTGAAGTACCCGGCCTAGATCTGGTCATTGCTGGTAATAAAAACACATTTTACTGGAAAGGTGACGTATTCCCAGTCACAGAAGATGCTGTTGTTATCACACAACAATCCGGTAGAAAAGTGCCTGTAATTTACTCTACAGCTTACAACAAATACTTGAGCAGTACTGCAATCAAATTTGACTCTGAGGGGGAAATTGTTGAATACAAAAATAACCATATTCTTTTGGATTCATCAGTACTTCAAGACCCTACTGCCTTAAGTATTATTCGAAAGTATCATGCAGATCTTTCTATACGGTCCTTGGAGGTTGTGGGAACTACGTCAGTCGTCCTTGATGCTCAATCCTGCTCTTTAGAAGAATGTAATTTTGGTAACTTTGTTGCTGACGCGATTACATACTATCATGCTACTAGATTTGAAGGAGATCCCTGGACCGATGCACCTATAGCAATCATTCATAGCGGAGCTCTTGGTCAATCTATTGCACCAGCAAATCGGCCTGCGTCTATCACTCTGGGGGATGTTATGTCTGCTTTGCCTATAGAAAGCAACTTAGTAATTATGTCGATGTCTGGAGTTGTTCTCATGCAACTTATCGAACATTCTGTTTCGGATTACAATCCCCGGAATCCAACTGGTCAATTTCTACAGTTTTCTGGTATCCGCGTTGAATATGATTTGGAAAGAGAACCTGGTTCCAGAGTCGTTACCGCTGTTGCTCGTTGCGGAACTTGCTTTGTTCCAGAATTTTATGTCATTGATTCTTGGAGGCAGTATACAGTAATAATGCCTGAAGCTTTAGCGGACGGAGGATTCGGATACAGTATGCTGACTAATCTTCCGAGAACTACTTTAGATTACGACGAAATTACCAGCACTTCTGAATTCATCGAGTTAAGGAGCCCTGTATACCCTGAAGTAGCCGGTCGGATTATTCTTCAAAATGCACCTGATTCAGCTACGGCCATGAGCTCATCTTTATTAATCGTTATTTTAGTAACTGTTATGAATATCTATAATAATTAATAGATAAATGTATCATTAAATTATGACATGTAAATAAATATTTTTATTAAAACTTATTTTGTGGTATTTTAGTGTACGTTCCCAGAATAGTGAATGCTTCACCCAGGATAACCCATTGTAGTTGCACTGTCATATTGTACAGATTGCACTTGCACCCTTGCGCTTTATTATTATAAAAGATAAATTTAAAATGAGTTTGGGTTATTGTTTTAAAATGCTGTTAAACTTAAAATGAATTAAAAAGACTAACTTCGGATGTAGAGGTTTAATCAGTAGTTCATTTGTCACTAATTACAAGAAGGCCTAAGTCCGTAACAAGAAAGCAAACAAAACTAAAAAAATGGAGTAGATCGCGGCTCCTGATAGACGACGAAAGCGCTGTGCCTCAAAATCTTGAAACTCAGGCCAGTGTACCCATTGTTCACTGGCCTGAGTGAGCCTGATATCCGTTTTAGACTTATCTTCAAAACAAATACATAGTTATTTTTATCTCAAATGCTACGTGATTTCAAGTGAACCTTGTTGAGATGAGTTACAATGACGTTGCTTTTCTATAATAACTGCTGCCTAACCATGCGAGACGATACCCGCAACGCATTCTTTAAGTAATGACTGTATTACAAGGACTGACGGTGACGACACGGAATGTGAACATTTATCAAGTTCATCTCTCCTTGCGGCGTGTTTAGCCTGCAGTATATCTACCTCAAGTTTTCGATATTCAGAACAAAATCTGGAATTTCGAATAAAATCGTGGTAAAGTATTTGATAATACAAGCATGGATTATTGATTTTTAATGAAAATAATAAATAAACTTAACATCTATTTTAAAAAAACTTGTCAGTTTAAGATTTTTACTATTAAGTATATTGCAACTTTTCATTTTTACTAATTGGTTTACTAACACTGCCTGGTTTCACTGCATTTTGTAATATTCTATACTAATTGACTAATATTATCTTTCTTATCGTTATTTACTTTATACAAATATACTTGTTGGTAATTATATCTGTAATACTTGCATGAATGCATGAATAATTTCAGATAAAACGTATAATTTACATTTCTAATAATCTTTGTTTCAGTCTCTGGGAAATCATGAGTTCGATAATGGTGTATCTGGACTAACACCATTTATTGAGGCCCTTACGTGTCCTGTTTTAGCAGCCAATCTAAACCTCACTAAAGTTCCCGAATTACTCGCCGAAAGAAATCTCATGGACTCTGTAGTATTTAACATAAGTGGCACAACTATAGGTGTGATAGGCTATCTTACACCGGATACCCAATTTGCAGCAATAAAAAATGATGTCAAGTATATTGAAGAAGTAACTGCTATTAAAAAAGAAGCGGACAACCTTAAAGCACAAGGTATCAATATTCTAATAGCTTTAGGCCATTCTGGTTTTACTAAAGATTTAGAAATAGCCAAGGAAGTGAAAAATATAGACGTAGTTATTGGCGGACATACTAACACATTTTTGTGGAATGGTACTAGTCCTGATGTGGAGCAACCAGAAGGACCTTATCCAACATTGGTCGTACAAAAATCTGGACGAATAGTGCCAGCAGTGCAAGCGTATGCATATACAAAATACTTAGGAAAGCTTCATCTCATATTTGATTCTCATGGCGAACTTGTAAGTGCTGACGGAAATCCTGTTCTTTTAGACAACTCTATTCCTCAAGACCCTGAAGTATTACAAATTGTTGATAAATATCGAGCAAGTATAACACAAATTACAGATCAGGTTGTCGGAATCACACCAGTAATATTGGACGGTCAATCATGTCGCTTGAGAGAATGTAATTTGGGCAACTTAGTTACAGATGCCATGATAGATAAATACGCCAAAGAATATAAAGGAAAAGGCTGGACTGATGCACCTATAGCTGTAATCCAAGGTGGAGGCATAAGAACCTCAATAGCTCATATAAACCTCCCTGCAAATATAACAAAGGGAGATTTACTTCGTGTAATGCCGTTTGATGGCAAGCTTGTTAAACTGACAATAAATGGTAGCGGAGTTTTGAAGATGTTAGAACACTCAGTAAAAAACTATAGCCAATTCCGTGCTCCAGGATGTTTTATACAAATGTCAGGAATTAGAGTTGAATATGACTTCCAGAAACCACCAGGTTATAGGGTGCAAAAGGTGCACATGAGATGCGGTGAGTGTGTGAATCCTGAATACTCTTTGCTTAATAAGACAGCAAAGTATAATATTTTAATGCCTTCGTTTTTGTCAACTGGAGGAGATAGTTACACAATGTTTGAAGACTTGCCAAGAATAACTTTACCATACGATGAATTAGAGTCTACAATTCAATACATTGAGGGAAGAACAAACGTTTATCCTGCTGTAGAAGGAAGAATAATTATTAATAATAAAGAAAAAATAAAAACGAGTTTCGCAACCAATGCTAAATTGTCTACAGCTACAATATTTATAATCTTTACTTGTTTTTTGTTATTTTAAACAGTGTATTATACCCCTTCCACTATATTTAACAACATTTGACAGATTGACGTTAGTGACGTTCAGCAGTATCTCGAATGTAATCCCATTCAATTGTAAGCGATTTCGCGATTTTTCAAATTACTTTATTTTACACATTTGGATCCTTACATCAACTTACATTATCATTTTATTATTGTTTCTTACTTCTATGTGTAGAGAATTAGTCTAATCTTAAAATGATAAAATTATAGTTAGCTTAGGTATTATTTAAAATACATAATTTATCGTCCCACATTCGCGGGTTATAGCTAATCTAAAATATCATATTACATTTTATAAACGTATTATGAAGAGTTCAGGTTTATTCATAGCATTTATTTCTACCGATTATTTGTAATTTGTTTCATAATGGTGGTAATCGTTATGAGGGTCCATCACTAAGGAACCATGGTAACTGAAAAAAACATGTCCATGAAATACAATATAATTTGTTCGAAAAATAAGCGGAAGTAATACGAAACTTCATGGACGTGAACTGTCAAAAAGCTAAACTTACGCTGGAAGGGGTATAGTAATATGTATTACATAGATTAAGTAATGTAAACGTTATGCTTAGTTCTGAACAAGCGAAATTAATTATAATTCACACCTAAATTTTACCTATAAAGCTTAGGTAGGTATAACTAGATTCTGATAAATCCAAAAAGAAGAAAGACAATGAAAAAAAATTGGTACTCGAGGCGAACAACCTAGTGGTCATGGCGCTGGACGCGTATAGATCAGAGACAGAGGTAATTATAATTTCATTGCCTATTTAAATATTCATACGTAAAAGTTTTACTAATTAGTTTGAATAAATTATTCTTTATATACGTAAATGATGTACATTGTATAGTTCATAAACATTAGGTACGATTTACGAAAAGTACAAAACAATACAATTTGTTACGTGCTTAATTTTCAGCAGCTATTTGCGCACAAAAGGCTATGCTAAATCAGCGTTTTTATTTTTCTATGGTTACGTAATACAATTATTATTATTACCCAGCTGTGAAGTCCTTAAAACTAGTTGCATTGCAACCACGATTCACAATAGGACCACACGAAACAAAACTAAATTTATTACCTTTGCCAAACCAGTAGATTATTGAAAAGACTTCTTGGTTGTGTTACCTCCTTCCTGTGACAATGGTTTATTTAAAGGTAGCACTTAGATATACTCGTCTTAATCTTTAAACAATAAGAAAACTTTTCTAAAGAAATTTAACCAATGCAAAGCTTATTGCAATCATATTATGTCATGTTATGTCTCTGACTAAAGATCTAAGTCCATCTCTAGAGATAATCATAATTAAATATAACATAATACATAATTATGTTATACTTACCTATTTAATTTAAACTTATAACGTATTAACGAGCAAATTCCAGTATTAGATCCAAATAGTTATTAATTTATTTAGTAATTAACTATTTAGTTAGCTATTTACAAAATGCATTATTGCTTTAAATATAAGAAATAATATACTTTAATTAGGTTAAGTAGGTATAATAAATTGTAAGACAAATATTTCCGTATACCTATGTAACTTGATGGGACCAATTCCACCCACTTTCCGATAGCGTGGATGGAACTTCAAAAAGCAGCGAGCACATCGGTGAGTCCCAGGCAAAACGCTAAAATGTCTTGGGACAAGCAGTATACTTATTATTAAAAAGAAAGTGCTGAAAACTTCTTGACAACGCGGGAAACCCAGTACGCCTTTAAGGCTTGAGAAGGCATCACGTATTTTAAAACTATATGGGAGCATTTGTGAGCTGTTTGATTCCAATAATATGTAGGTAGTAGAAACGCCTAACGCTAACTAATATTATACCTAGAATGCCAAAATAAGTACAGTATTATTTTAAATTATTTATTTTATTGCAATTGTTAGGTTTATAATAGGCTTTTGGACGAATTTGTGTAAATTATTATAAGCCATAAAAGAATCTGTAAATTAAGAGAAATAATTACACAATGTTGTAAAATATTTTAGAATAAAACCGCACTGGGTGGCAGTGTTTGGAGGAGGCCTATTCAGCTTTGGGCGTCGATTGGCTGATATGATGATGATGATTTTAGAATAAGTAGAACCAGCACCAAAAACAGTAGAAGTTCCTCAATTCGGTTGTATTATTTTTAATGTTTAATGTTTACTACATCAAAAGTCACGAATTATTTTTCTAAAAACCTTTTATTTTTAACCTTTTAAGTACTAAGTAAAGTATGTACCATTGTAATTAAGCATCAATCGGAAATTGTTACAAGTAATTTGTTTTAATCTCAAAAAATATGTTTTTCGTACTTAATATGTTTTAACGCTTATGTTTTGAAGACAGGTTTTGACATAGAAAATCATATTTTATTCGTATTTCATTTTCTATCTCGTCAATTGTAATAAGATGTATATGAACATATTTTATATTTATTAAAGTTATTATTATTTTTTGTATGTATTATTTAAATACCTAATTAACAATAATGACCGATAAAGATTCTTAATTGCGTCGTCATAATAATTACTAACCCCCCTACTCATAAACGCCTGTTAAATTAAGCAAAACCAACCTTATGCCAAACAAAACCGTAAGAATTTAAGCTAATCAATTGACTAAAATTTAAGAGGCGTTTATGAGTAATGGCTAACGCAGACCTGGACGGCATGGCAAAGTATTTTAATTTTTACTAATGGAAATTCAACCGTACTGTTACAGAAATACGACATAAATTGCTATGCTTTAAAATGATGCCGCGGCATTGAATTTCCATTAGTAAAAATTAAAATACTTTGCCATGCCGTCCAGGTCTGCGTTAGCCATAAGGGGGTAGATATCCAGGAAATAGCCTTCTTGGTAACCGTGCATGGCTGCTTATGCGACCACTATCAACTAGAATCGAAACATTTTCTTACGAATACCTATGACATAGTAGTAGTAAATAGTAATATGAAGTAGAACGAAATACCACGGAATCCTTGGATTCCTACATAACTTATTGGATTTTTATGCTGATGTTGAGTTACTTTTGTATACTTAGTCCATTCCTATACAGACAAACAATTAAAATTTTTGTATACACCATAACAGTGATGAGACGAACAATTCGCTCGAATTGAAGACTACTCGCTACTTCACAAATAAAGCTCAGAGAGCTTGTCTACTGAATATGCGTAGCTGTTAAATCATAGCTTTGTAATAATTTCTCTTTTGTTTCCCTTCAATACTAGACGAGGCTCATCCTTGCACCGTTTACATTGGCCATTAATTTACTAGCAAGATGAAACGTATCAGAAGTTAATTCAGTTTTAAAGGTTTATTATAAAAAAAGTAAAACATCATTTTAAGAGACTGACATGACAACAAAACGTTCCGAAATTCACATTGCCGCGAAACGAAGTGAACGGCACAAATTGAAAATTTTATGAACCCGCCAGTCAACGGCGAACTAACAAAAATCGTTAACAGACAGCACACAAGCTTTGTCCACTACAACTACACACACATCCACCGAATAATGCACGTACCAATCAATAAAACTGCAATTGAGCGCCACGCAAAATATGCCCGAACAAAGTAATCACGATGATTGAATGATGCTGCTCTATATTGGCTTACCATGTACCTATACGTATGTATTTTAATTATTTACTAACAGACCTTTATTTCAATTTTAATTAAATACTTTACTCTGAAGAGTTTTTGTTTGGCTTTTAGGGCTTGGGTATAATTTGTATTTCTGTACATATACTGAATAACTGCGGTACTTATTTTCGATACTTGTATCTTCGAAAAGTATCGGATGGAACTTCACACACTCAGTGACCAATCGTCTTTTTTGACTTTCGAATCTAAGAACGTAAAACTTTATTAGATATATTTATTAGAGTTACATTTTTGTTTCAGTCTCTCGGAAATCACGAATTCGACAACGGAGTAAACGGACTCACACCCTTTATAGAAAATTTGAAAAGTCCAGTAGTTACTTGTAACCTTATCCTGAACAAAGAGCCAGAACTAGCCAAAGAAACTAATCTCATGAATTCAGTAGTAATCGAAGTAGATGGCCATAAAATCGGTATTGTTGGTTACTTGACACCAGATACAAAATTCTTAGCAGTGCCAAACAACGTTGAGTATATAGATGAAATTGAAGCAATCGCAAAGGAGGTTACGAAGTTACAAGATGACGGAATAAACATTATCATCGCGTTAGGACACTCAGGTTTTTTAAAAGATTTAGAAATCGCTGAAAATGTCCCTGGTGTGGATTTAGTGATTGGAGGACATACAAACACTTTCCTTTGGAATGGAAGTAGTCCAGATTCAGAACACTCGCAAGGCAGTTATCCAACTTACGTTACTCAAGCTTCTGGCAGAACAGTACTTGTCGTTCAGGTGTACGCTTATACCAAATACTTGGGAAAACTTAATCTGATATTTGATTCAAACGGTGAAATAATTGATGCCAATGGTATTCCTATACTGTTAGACAATTCTATTCCCCAGGATCCAGTTGTACTTGGTATAATAAACAAATATCGACGAAATGTACTTA
Source organism: Schrankia costaestrigalis (assembly GCA_905475405.1). Classification (NCBI taxonomy): domain Eukaryota; kingdom Metazoa; phylum Arthropoda; class Insecta; order Lepidoptera; family Erebidae; genus Schrankia; species Schrankia costaestrigalis. Next base: position 5,305,168 of record FR997843.1, on the reverse strand, counting down.
ACGTTACTGAAAAAGTAGTCGGCTCTACATCTGTTATGCTAGAGAAGGAACACTGTGAACTTAAAGAATGTAATCTTGGAAACTTGATCACAGATGCCATGGTGTTTAGGTACGCTGCAGATCACACTGGCGAACATTGGACTGATGCACCAATTGCTATTATCCAAATTGGCGGTATAAGATCTTCTATAGCACATCCGATCAGGCCAGCGAAAATAACAATGGGAGATTTACTAACTGTGATGCCTTTTGAGGGTAACGCAGTAACAGTAGCAATGAACGGAAGTGTCTTACTTGAATTGATTGAACATTCTGTGTTCAGGATAGATCCTCTCGAGCCGCCAGGACAATTTCTGCAATATTCGGGTATTAAAGTGGTCTACGATCTCAACAAACCTTTAGGATCTCGAATTGTAAAAGCAGAAGCTAGATGTTGTGCTTGTGACGTACCAAGTTATTCAAATATCATTAATCAAGAAATTTACAAAGTAATAATGCCCAACTTTGTGGCTACCGGTGGAGACGGTTATTCAATGTTACAAGACTTACCTAAGAACACGTTGGATTTTAATGAATTGCTCAGCACGGAGTATTATATTTCGCAACATAGTTTAATATATCCTGAAGTCGAAGGAAGAATCACATTTTTCGATAAATATGAATCTTATGACATTAGTTCCTCTTCTATTTTAAGATTGTCATCAATGACATTAATAATTACGTCGTTTAATATTATTTTTATGTTTGTGCTTGCTTAGTTATATAGAGATACAATACTATATAACGCAGACTGAATTGTATGCTTGTGAATCCTTTGCCTTAGTGAATGTTTTAAGCTCAGTAATTATTTTATAATTTTACTGCTAAGTTGTTGTGATTAAAATGTTTTGTACAATAATTGTATTTTTATAACGTTCCCGGTTAAACATTGAAATCATATTACATAAAGGTCTCAACTACCCAGTATCCCGACCCTCCAGTCCCTCCACTTCACTCTAAAATATTATGTCGTCGATAAATTGTCGACTTATTATATCGGTATTTAATAATAATATCTAGGTTATGTATACCGCGAGGAAGACCTATTTAAAAACAACATGATGCCTAGTATTTAATAATATGGTAAATCACAATTCTACAGATAATAAAAAATGTTATACTATGTTTAGGTATCCACTCCGTAATTTCGTTAATATTGCAATGATTTGAATTACTTTAGTGACACGTTTCTTCATACAAACTGATAGAAAATGGTTTATAAATGGTATGCCATATTATCATTTCTTTACTTTATTTCTTTTTATTGAAATCGTAACTTAATATCACTTTTTCTTTCAGTCCCTCGGCAACCACGAATTTGATGAAGATGTTGATGGCCTCGTGCCGTTCATCAGAAACCTAAGTACTCCAGTTTTGGCTGCCAATCTCATCCTAGACAATGTACCTGAATTAAAAAATGAAGAAAATTTATACAAATCAATAATTCTGCAAAAAAACAATGTTAAAATTGGTATAATTGGATATGTAACTCCAGAAACTAAGTATTTAGCTCCCAGAAATGCTGTGGAATACGAAGATGAAATTCCAGCTATACGACGAGAAGTAAAAAAGCTTAAAGAACAAGGTGTGAATATTTTAATAGCCCTGGGGCACTCAGGATTCGTAAAAGATTTAAAAATTGCCGATGAGGTCGAGGATCTAGATTTAGTTATTGGAGGTCATTCAAATACTTTCCTTTGGAATAGTAACACCACTTCTGAAAAACCTGAAATACCACAAGGGCCCTATCCTGTAGAAGTACTTCAATCAAGTGGTAGAATAGTTAGAGTAGTACAAGCTTATGCTTATACGAAATATATGGGTAAATTGCATCTAGTCTTTGACGATCAGGGAGAAATAATCAAATGCGATGGTAAACCTATCTTATTAGATCAAGAAGTACCGAGAGACCCAGATCTTCTTCAGACTGTAAATAAATATAGAACAGACGTAGATCGTATCAACAACGAAGTAGTTGGACAATCTCTTACTTTTTTGGATGGAGAATGTCGTTTGAGAGAATGTAACATGGGAGACTTGATCGCAGATGCAATGTTAAATTATACTAGAGAACAATACCACCAACAGTATCAAGATGTAAATATAGCTATAGTACAAGGAGGCCGTATTCGAACCTCAATAGATCATATGGGAATACCTTTCACGCTAACACGAGGCGACTGGATAACCGTTTTACCATTTTCTGATACCTTAACAGTAGTAACAATGAATGGTTCAACTCTAAAGCAAAGTTTGGAACATGCTGTATCGACGTGGAGAGTCGTTGACTCTACCGGACAGTTTCCTCAAATGTCCGGAATGAAAGTAGCTTACGATTTAAATAAGCCTGTCGGTTCTCGGGTCGTAAGTGCCAAAGCTGTATGTTCCAGCTGTGGAGATGACACTGTACAAGACATAGTAGATGATTATGAATATAAAGTGATGATGCCTTCGTTCCTTGCTGATGGAGGTGATGGATATACTATTTTTATAGATCTTCCTAAAGAAACACTTGTTTACAATGAACTAGATTGCGTTTTAAGCTACCTTAAAAAGTACAGTCCTGTTAATACTCAATTAGATGGTAGAATTAAAATTTTCAATGAAGATAAAGTACGTGATCCTATGCCGTCGTACGCTGAAGTTGAGGGGCGTGGTTTCAAAACGTCTAGTGGTTATATGGTTAACAGTGGATTATGGGGTCACGTACTAATTTTCACAATATTTTACAAGTTCTTTGTATAAAAACTTTATACTTCATGATCTTTTTAGTGATTTAAGTATAATAGTAAAGAGATACCTTTACGGCACCGCGAAGAAATATCTACTAATATTAATTTAAGAATATTTCTGTGTTAAAAAGTTGATTTATTGAGGCTATATAACATCACGCTACAACTAATAGAAGCTAAGGCTATGAAATATGTTTTACAAACGAGAAAAATACAACTTTTGAGAGCTCCAATTAGGGCAAGCGAAACTACATGAAGCTAGTCTGTTATCTGTAAAGTTCTTTGCGGGGCAAGGTATGTATCCATTTGCTTTCTACAATGACATAAATTTTACAGAAACAGAATTTTTTGAGGCTATCATGTGATTGGTCGTTTATTAGGTGTAAAATGTTGTGATTGGTTGTTAAATTTATTGCCAAGACAAATTAATGTACCCAGCAAGAGGAACACGTAAGTATGTACAATACGTCTAGTAAAATACTCAAAGGCTTGACTTAATGGATAGAAAATGTAGTTATAAGTAATTAAGTTAATTTTACGGGTGTTGTATAGTATTAAAAGTAGATTATAACATATTTTTAATATATATTGATATTATTTTTAATTTTATTGTCAGTCTAAATAAAATTACCTATGTATTACTAAAAATGCTGAACCAAAACATATGATTAGAAGAAGAGTAAGTGCCATTTCGTTTGAAAAAGTATAATTTTTTTTAGGTATTAGGTTTCAAAATTATGTAACAACAAACTTTTAAAGAATTAAAGGCACTTTTCTCAAATTAAATATTATAGAAACAAAACAGTTTTTATTGGACATTGATGCTATCGCGATTTTATTGTATTTTCATCAACTTAATTTAGAAAGGGGGGGGGTTCTTAGTTTGGTTATGTTTTTGTTATGTTGGTTACTTCTGAATAATTTAGGCATATAAATACTTCTTACTCTATATACAGTATTTCTTTTTAAATACAACTTTTTAATTTAAATAAAACTTAAGGTGCTTCCGAGTTTTTTTAGCCTGACGTTTTAAATATTTTATAAAATCCTATAATAATTATTTTATTTCTATAATAAATGTTCAAATAAAGTACAATTACTCATACAACGTATATATTTAGAAGGTAACATAAAGAGTAGGTATACGTATCGACGATGCACGGTAGATTGATTACATGAGAGTAGGTACTGTAAAGAATCTCGCACAATAAGAGAGCTATTTTCAAGAAGCTATTTTCACGGAACCGTCCGTATTCCTATTTTAACCCCAATAGTTAAACCCTATTTATTAAATTATTAGGTACCTCTATTAAATTACTCGTATTTTTATGTATGTGTGGACTGAGGGCCCATTTTTTTTTCTGCGGCTTTTTGTGGATTAATCAACAAAAGTGCATAGTTAAAGTTGTTAAAGAGTTTGTTAAACGATTATCAGAGTTTGTTAAGACTTCATTCAAAAGATATATCGCTTTAAGTGGGTCCCTCAGTTCAAACACAAAATCTCCCATAATTAGATAGGTAATGAATTAAACAACAATTTTTTGGTAAAAATCCTTAGTTAAACATGTATAAAAGTATAAAAAGCATTGAAAAGCCTAATATGAGTAGCTAATAAAAAATAACAAACGTTTTAAAAGGTCCCTGAGGGCCCACTTGAATTTATCTCATAATTAATCAATTATAGCATGAACATTAAATATTCCTAAGCCAAACATTTGTTAAAAGGGCAAGGATAAATTTAAAATTAAAGAAAGATCACAAACAGTGATAATTATTGTTATTTTTAAGTTTTTAAGTGGTCCCTCAGTCCACACACTATGCAAATGCTAATTGTTAAATATATAATTAAATACAACAATTACGAAAATGGGGAGCCTTTCAGTGCATAGTTAATTTTGTATTTTATCGATCTGTATTTATCTTATCACTGGTTTTATAATTCTTTTACGAAAAATTTACAAAATATGTTTTTCGTACAAGTAGAGTGTCCATGCAGTCAAGAGATAATCAAGAACCATTACATACATTAATGATGTTACATTACGTTTTAAAGTTTCTGCATAGTCATAAAGTGTGAGATAAAAGTAAATAGTTGTAATTGTGTTGGGCCGTATGCGGACCGAATTGAGTGCTATTTGATGCAAACGTAAACAAACAATAAAAAAATACATGTTCCTGTTAAATTAATGATTTAAAAAAATATATATTACGAAGTACCTAATCTTTAAATTTTCCAAAATTATGACATAGAATTCTTATGTATTGCAGTTAATAATAAATTGATAAAAATGTTAAAAAACATAATAATTTAGTCTACATAACTTTTGAAATATTTTTTTTATTTTACTTTCACTCTGACCTCTTATAATAGCAGTAGATATTGACAGTTTTATTCTAAATTATTTATTTATATAGTAACTCTCAAATCCATAAAAACAAGAACCATATAAAAGAAAGTAGAACTCTCAAATCTGTGGTAAACTGTCAGCTTGTTGATTATCGTGAATTCGTTCAGTTACGAGTATTAATTTTAAATTAAAATAAAATAAAATTGTATTATTATTCTACCCATATTATTATTTATTTTCGCGCCAGAATACGATGACTTCACGACTCATCTTTTAAAAATTTTACGACGTGACTTAGCTGTCAAAAATTATTTTTCCAATATAAAATAAATAACCCTTAAATATTTATTTTATTTTGTTTTTAGTATTTGTTGCTATAACGGCAACTAAAATACATAATCTGTGAAAGTTTCAACTTTCTAACTGCCATGGTTCAGGAGATACAGCCTCGTGACATACAGATGGACGGACGGACAGCGGAGCTTTAGTAATTGGGGTTCCGTTTTTACCCTTTGAGTACGGAACCTTAAAAACTGTGGATTTCGTGTTACAAACAGACACTCCAACTTTATTTATATGTATAGACATACAGATATGTATTACGATTGTAGCTAATTAATAATATAACCTGTCACTTGTCTAAAACTTAAAATTTTATTACATTTTAATTTTACTGTATTGCAAATTTTATTGTTTTATTTTTTACATTTAAAAAAAGGTTGCAATTTAGATTTAATTGATTAATATTAATATTGTGTAATGTTTTGCTTGCCGTGGCAACTTGTAATGGAATCAGCACTGTTGCTTGAGCTAATTAAATATTGTATTATTTCTGATTGACTTTGTGTATGTTTCGTGGGTTATCCTAATTATAAATAAATAAATAAATATCTAAATTAATAATAAATGACATTAAAAACAAATATACAGCCGTTTTCTTAAAACGTGGACACCCCACACCAGACTTAGTATGAAAATTAATAAAACAGTTAAAATGACAAAAAATATAAATAAACCAGACACAAGATAAATACAGATCGATAAAATACAAAATTAACTATGCACTGAAAGGCTCCCCATTTTCGTAATTGTTGTATTTAATTATATATTTAACAATTAGCATTTGCATAGTGTGTGGACTGAGGGACCACTTAAGAACTTAAAAATAACAATAATTATCACTGTTTGTGATCTTTCTTTAATTTTAAATTTATCCTTGCCCTTTTAACAAATGTTTGGCTTAGGAATATTTAATGTTCATGCTATAATTGATTAATTATGAGATAAATTCAAGTGGGCCCTCGGGGACCTTTTAAAACGTTTGTTATTTTTTATTAGCTACTCATATTAGGCTTTTCAATGCTTTTTATACTTTTATACATGTTTAACTAAGGATTTTTACCAAAAAATTGTTGTTTAATTCATTACCTATCTAATTATGGCAGATTTTGTGTTTGAACTGAGGGACCCACTTAAATCGATATATCTTTTGAATGAAGTCTTAACAAACTCTGATAATCGTTTAACAAACTCTTTAACAACTTTAACTATGCACTTTTGTTGATTAATCTGCAAAAAACCGCAAAAAAAAAAATGGGCCCTCAGTCCACTCATACATGTATTTTTAAACCACTGGACCATTGCTATCTAACCTGCAGTTCTAAAGGTTAGCCTACTTTATGAAACAAAAAAATCGCGTATCTACTATTTTTAATTTTCAAAATCGTTCTTTTTTATTCAAACTCTTTCGTTACAAAACAATGTTTAATTCTAAAAACGTATTTTGTTATCAGTGCTACATAATAATATATTTCTTGATAATACTTATAGAATTTTACTCTGAACACTTTTGCTGTCCAATTTCTTTACAAAATATTGTACCATTCTGGAGTTTACACAGCACTTCCTGTTTATTCGGTCGAACGGAAGTGCTATTTGGTCGGTATAAAAAGACATTTTTGTTTTCCATTGTCTGTCCAAGATATCTACTCTTTATTGATTTTTGAACGAATAACGCCCATTTCCTGTCTTTAACATGTTATCTGTTACCCTACTTGGCAAAGAACCGGACCTGAAGGTGAGTATGATCGAGACAAGTATCAATATGCTCCTAGAACCATAAAGAAATATACTTATATAATAATGCAATAAAATAAATTGAATTTGATAAAAAAAATACTTATTCTAAAATAATTTGTAGATTTTATTGTATTATTTCAACTGGTTATCTAGAAATATTTATGATAGTATTCTAATATGTAAGAACTCGGACCGTATAATAACTAAAAGCAATGTTCACGAAAATTATGTTTCGACGAAACTGAAATAATACTCACAGCGCCATCTATTTTCAAATTTGGTAACTTTGTACTTAATATGGAGTCTATTCCTGTAGGTAAACAAAGAGTTTTATTCAACTACTGCAATCGAACCTCTGTGTAACAGTTTTATTTTTAAATTCTACGTAGTATAAATGACGAATAAAGGGCTGGCAGGATAAAGAACTACAGTTATTTTTTACCGGAATTTTCCTGCACAAAAGCTCCTTTGAGGCTCACAGTTGATTAAAGTCTAGATCCAAAAATGTAATTAAATTAATTGTTGCAAGCTTAAAGATCAAGGTCATCCAGAGAAACTCGTAGCAAATTTTTTTTTTGTATTATAACTATTTCTAATGAAGATGATTATGTGACATTTTTATGGTGGTGGAACTAAATGAATAGGTATTCAAGTACTTGTACATACATAATCAATATAGTCAATATTTAAAAACGCCTATGTCCAGTACTGCACCTTCCATAGCTGTTGTAATTATATGGTATGTACGGCAATTAGCATTGATAGTAAGGAATTTAAGCTGGACACTATTATCAATAATTTCGAATAGTATTATTAATTAATGCTCTTTTAATATTATGTCTTCATAATCGATTTATCGCTCGTATACTTAGTAGTGGGTCTTAGTTAAGATATTTCATACAAAAATAATTCTTAGAGCGGGAATCGAATGGATGTCTGCTGTACCTAATATGTTTTACAAGCTAACCTATATTGTAAGTACGTAATAAAGCTAAAGAGGTTGTTATCTGTGGCTATGGATTTTATCATCTGTAAAAAAACACTTATTATACCATTCGAGGCAAGAAATGAAAGTCTACAGACTACTTACGTTTGAAATCTTCATTTATTTTATTTATACTTATATCCTAGATGTGTTTAAATGACAATATGTTATTCAGTTTTAAACTGAAAAAAATCATAGGTAATGGTTAGAAATTATTGTATATTTAGGAAATGACAAAAATGTTACATAATGAATAAAAATGGTTAATGTAAATAAGCATACATTCCTAGAATACATTAAATACAGTTTTAGAAATAACAAATGTGTTTTCTTTTCCTATTTTTAAATTTTCAAAATTGTTAGCATTTGATCGACGCTATATAAAAAAACAAAGGCGATCAAATGCTAACAATTTTGAAAATTTAAAATATTAACGGAACAGCTGTTGGTATAATTACGACTTCCCACAGATGCAAGGGTACTTTCATCCTTTCATAGGATAGTCTAGCTTAAGTCACACTATTGTATGTGGTATTTATTATTTCTATTGTAATAAGTTATTGTAACACTTTTGCCTTCAACGAAATACACGAATAGGTAAATTAGAAATAAATAATAATCTAACCAATTATCACACAAAACTATAGGTACAACCTGACGTTTACCTAAGTAAATCGATAATTCCTGACACTAAGTAATGAAATTAATATCAAATTAAATTACTGTATGATTAGGATTACTAAAAATGATTAGGCATGTAATCTTTTTAATGCTTGTGATTGTTTAAAATTTTTTATTTTATTTTATTGGAATGTTAATAATAAATAAAACCAATCTGATTAATTTATTTTTCCAAAGCGCTAGTAGAGAGGAAGCGGCGCGGCGTAACAAACTCTATTGCTGCATTTTCTAGACGATGGACATTAAACAGGTAGGTGTACAAGGTATATACTTAAAACAAAATTCTTTTTTAATTTGCCTCATGCTATGTGATCACTGATCACCCAATCCTCCTACTAAAGAAAAACGCTGCACATAGTTTTGATACCAAATTGAATCAGCGTGGTATTTGTAAGTTCAGTACCTATCCCTTCATCAGTATAGTAGGTCTGTATGAGAGCATGGGATACATAAAGGTTACATTCTTATATAAATAATATACTGATATATAATATTCTTCAGATTTTGATGATGTGTGACGCCATCTATCGACAATATCTTCAAGCTCGCAGCTCGCTCCGCTTTGCGGTAACATTGCACAAGGTCGCAGGATCGTACGCGTACCCCATGCAATGCAATTAATATAATTATGATGTATGTAGCGGAAGATCGACAATTTGCTACACCGTAGAAAAGCGGCACTGAATTGGCGTCAGATTTTAAAACGTTTCACTAGTCCGTAAAAGACGACGACGACCACTTTGCGAAGAGTGTAGCGATGAGGAAGAAGATGTAATATACAAAAACCACAATAAGTTTTTAATCATGTTTAATTATAAAATTGCAAAACAATCAAAAAGAACATTAAATGTTCAAGCTAGTTTGATTAAATATATGATACTGATTAAAATAGATTATTCACTTATCAACTAAAAGGCACATTTTGCAGTAAAATTAACAATAAGTAATTGTTTTTTTTAATACCAATGAAATTAGTCAATATTCCAGGGCTATAATTATTTTCTTAAGGGATAATGGCAATACAATGGCAATTTTATATGGATAATCATTAAATATAATAATAACTCTTATAAATTCAAGCTTAAGACACACTTTTCCATAAGAGAAAGTTAACAGTTGCTATTTTATAGTAGTAGTAGTGACAAACACAAATTATTTCTACTTTTACGTCAGTAAATATACGTAGAGTATGTAAAAATACTGCATGAGACTAGAAATAACCGAGTTATTACATAGATAATACCGCGATATAATATTAATATAATAAAAATATTAATAATTATTCAACATTATAAAAAATACATACAATAGCAGCATAAAATCTATGAATTAGTATTATATTATAATATTAAAACGGCCGCATAGATGCCATAAATATAAACCGATCAACTTTTTTAAACAAATATCTAATTTTTGTTGCATTAAGCATAACATAGATCAAATAGCACCTTTGGTTTCATTTTTAAAATATCCTTAAAATATAATTACGAAAGACGAACATGAAATAATCTTTAATAATCTAATTCAGCTGTCAAAAAATTAAGAAAGGTAAAAAAACTAAACTAAAATAATTGCCATTATAAAAAACACGATAAAATATTATTTATCATTAAACAAAACTCTTAAAACGTAACAAATAATAGTAAAAGTTAATTTCAAGATACAACTTTCCATGTTTAAGTTAAAAATATAAAACGCAATTTCAGCACACAGCTTAGTATTGTAAAAGTAACACAAAGGCTAGCCTGATTAACAGCAGTCAGTAATCAAATTACTATAGAAAACTAGCATTGATTCATTATAGACATTATTAGTAAAAAAGAAACACTATGAAAAAAAATCAAGAAGTGACTTAGCCATACAACTATTTTGCAATAGTTGGGCGGTTGACTTATTTTATTACAAAAGCCCTTCAGTAGGCTTACATAAAGGAAAAACATCCCATTTAATAAGTTTGCTATAACCATGTGGCAATACACCACACAATATAAAAAAGCATTGTTTTAAAGACTCCTGACACTCTGCCAATTGCTGGCAAGGGGCAAATGGGTCAAGTAGATCCAATAATTCACATAAGGGCTTGAATATTTTCAAAGCAGTGTCTCTATCTCCCTTCATAAGTTGCTGTATTGTCTCATCAGATAAACATGTTTGTTTCTTTCGTACAATACCTAGAGGAAGACTAGCATTTTGTAAAAAGAGTAGTGTTGGCCAATTGTTAACACAAGCTTCGCATTCACATTTAAATTTGTACTGAAACATCAGGTGTTTTTGTCGTTCTGCACGGCCTTGTAATGCGTGGTGACATCTGAAATTCAAATATTAGAAATTTAATATTAGAATAAAATCTACCGTTTTTTTTGTTGGTTAAAAAATAAATAGTAACAACTTGTCAAAAGAAAAACATTTATCTTCTTAGCATATTGATGAAAAAACGGTAATAGAAAATTAAATTGATATAGCCCAGAACTCTGTCACACTGACTCCGCATCCCTGGCATGCTCTCAAATATGCTCTTCCTGAGTAAAACATTGTAAAAAGCTTTTAACTAGCCATAAACATTGTTTATTAAAATTAATCTTCTTTTACTTGTCATTCGGCTACAGGCTATCTAGGTTGATATTTCTGTGCAAGTTTAATTTGCCATAAGCAATGTGTACAAGTGTACAAAAGCTTCTTTTTTTAAGTGGGATGTTAGCTTGTGGTATTCCTCAATTCTGGGATCTATCACCTTGTGACTTATTATTAACTATGCTCTTTACTAATTAAATATGAAACATATTAACAAAATATCAACATAATGAATTTGGTAAAACTTATGATTTTAAGGTGACTGTATCAATGTAGTTTAAAAGTAAATGAGAGTAAATGTACTCTAAAAAATAAAAAAAAGGAAAACTTACCCATAGTTATCAAAAAGTTGCATACCCTTTTTGATAGGCCTTATAGCAATCAATAAAATCTCGCCAGATCCAAGCTTATTACATCTTGTAACATTAGGTGCACAAGAATGATTTATTAGGCTGAGGAATGCATATGCACCGCTGGCAATATCATATTCTTGTACAAAATTTCCTTCTGCATTCTCTACGTTAGTACAAATGCCATGCATATTTGTCGGAGTTGTCATGAGATGATGCAGCAATGTCCCACTAACATATACCTTTGCCTTCTCGCATAACTCTAAGTTTGTTTCATCTTTCATAAAACCTAAATTAATCAAAAATTCTGTAAATACAGCTGCAGTTACACACTTAAGAAATATATCAGATATATCTCTCTTTTCAATGTTAGAGGAGAGTGTGTGTATTGAATCATAATATTTAGAATCATACACCCAGTTGTTATTTACTTCAATGCAACCCCATAGATCTGTATTCAATCTTGACTCCGCTTTCTCTACTGCATCAAATGTATCAGACCAAGAAACATGCTCTGTTTTAGACTTCAGTGTTGCTCTCAATGCTAGCCTCTCTATCTTGGTAAAATCCATTGCTAGTATTGTTGGCATTAAAGCACATTCAATCTTGTGGTATTGTTTATAGGCTTTCTCCTGGCAATCAGCAGAGCAATACATGGTGTATGTACATGTTAAGCACGGATATAAGTTGAGAGACTGAGTCAAACAAAATTCACAGCTTAATAAGAACTGAGTCTTAAGCAGCACTGTCATATAAGGATTTTCTTCAATAAGTACATCACCTACTTTTATATCTTCATTAGCAATTACATGCCTTCCCATTTCTTTAGAATGAACAACTTTTAATTTAGAACTTGAACTGATATATTTAGCATCTCTTGGATCTTTGAGTTTCATAAGGTCAGCTATTTTAGTATCATTTGGATCTTTATTATTATTACCTTCTCCTGTTTTAATTAATGTGTTACATTTCTTTTGCCTTTCAAGTAATTTTGCCTTTAACTTATCAGGATATTGTATCTTAAATACATATTTGATATCCTCCAAACATTCCTCATACTTAGTCAAGGCAAATAATACAGCAGATCTATTAGATACAGCATATGAAACATTATCAGTTCCCGGTATTGCATAGAGTAAAGACAAATTATAATATTGCAAGGCTTCAAAATTATTGTATTGTTGGAAATACTTGTTGCCTAGGTTACGGTATGATGTAGACACATTGTTGTTCTTCGGGTTAGCTTTGACAGCAGGCATAAGACCCAAATCTTTAATAATATTGTGTACATAAAGAACTCTTTCATGATTAGTTGTTACAGATAACAAATGTGCAGAAATTTCTTTTATTCTACCTGTGCTTGTTAATCTTGCAATCACTTGGTTATAACAATCGTCTATTATCATCTGGTGGTCTGCCCTGCAACACACATTATTCTTCGCCATCGTGATCTGATTGCTTCAATATAACTGCAACAAAAAATGTCTCACTTTTCAACACCGTTCATCGTGGTAAATTTGGGCTGCGAAATGGTTTTTGTTATTGATCAGAGATTGAAGGCTCAAAATATCACAGTAGACAAATCTGAAAGAGGTTAGTAGCAGCTAATTAAAATTTTATTAATATTAATGAGTAGCTATATTAATTTTACAACAAGTAAATGTTTTTATTACAGTACTTACTGATATAGCGACGGTGTTACTTCATCCGAAACTTTTGGACGAACTCTTTCTACCTCAGCCAGTGGCCATACACTCTGTTGTAAAACAACTCCTTCAAGATATATCGGCTACTTCTATAATGAAACTGGATGACTACTCCATGGGCAAACTAAATGTGTCGTTCGCGATTGACCGAATCAAAAGATCTGGTTCGCTCGAGCTGTGTGACCGAACGGGTCACTTTCTTAAAAACTACTCGTTCGTTCGATTACAGTAAGTGGTTCGCTGTCTTCGCTCGGTGTGGCGCGCAGCTCGCGGTGCCTAGATGGCGGGCAGCTCGCGAACCGAGTTGGTGAATGAGCTAAAATCTATCGCATTTATTTAAATCTTCTCTTTCGTTAGAATTTTAATAAACTAATTTATGCCTACGTTATACATAAGATTCAATATTGGTCCTTGGTTAGGTATATTAATGCCGAATAAGATTGATTTGAATTTTTGAATTGGTTTTATTTAAACAACTGAAATAAGTAGGACTATTATTTTGGTTAGTAACTCAGTGACTTTTGACAAGAATTTAGTTATTTTAATATTGTTTGTTTATGTATAGTTATTTTATTATTGTAATACGACGAAATACGATCCATATTCAATAAGTTACTTTATTTTATTTTTATTATTAAATAACATTATTTTACCAATAATTTATTGTTTTTTTATTTCGTACTAAATGAGCACTAATAAATGAAATGCATACCTAAATAGTTATCTAAGAATATCCAACTGCACTGCATTAAACTGTACCTATATTATTATTAAGTCTATTTCGTTCGTGACCTATGATCATTGCCCACAGACAGATCTCAATACATAGTTTACTGTGACCGAACTGATTTTCGAATTTCTTTGATTTAATATATTGAACCGTTGAACCCATAGACTATAATGAACCAATAGATTGAACGGGTCGAACGAACCAGATCATTTTATTAACGGGTCAGTATTGATTCGGTTCTTTGAGATCGAACGAACGACACATTCTTATTATGGGATCTCATGACTATGATCTTTAAATGGCAAATAACAGTTGCAACGAATCAAAATATTTTTGATATCACCCGGCGACATTTGCGTGGTGTTGCCATGTTAATGCCACAATTATTCCCCAAATGTGCTATTGAACACACAATGAAAAAATTTGAATTTTTATCTCAGAGATTCACAGAGGAGGACTATAAAAATCTAAGTGCCACGCTGATTAAGTGGTTTTCAGAATATCATACAAAAATTTCTGTATTAATGAGACTCGGCCTTCAAAAGAAAGATGGAAGTTTCAATTTGCCCTCAACTGTTAGTACGAATGTTTTAAACAATGTAGGCGAAAATATATACAAATACGATAACAAAAAGAATCCAATTGAAGAGTATGAAAGTCGATGTTCAGACACTAATGAAATAAACTGTTTATTGGCATCGATTGAGAATATTTCTTCAAAGAATACTGTTGAATTAAAATTACCAATTGAGTTTGGAGACAAAAAATCTAAAAGAAAAGTTATAGAGATTGCAAGAGATATTCAATTTGAATCAATTGATACCAGCGTTAAGATAAAAAACACTGACCTTACTTTTATTGCTGATATTCCAAAATCTCCCCAAGAAGATTTACTTGAAATGTTAGAAGGGAGTGATTCAATTTAAGATACTATCTAAATAGGATTTTGTTTAAGGATGTAATTTGCCTTTAGCGTACCTTAATTTTTCATGCTAGCAATACTTGATTCAATAGGCACGGAAGTACCCTAGACGTATCCCGCATACACAACATACAAATTATGACACTCGCAGTATTTCTTAAGTGAAGGACTTAAGGTCGACTTTGCTGTGACTTTGTGCTCTACGACTCAAATGCATGCCTAATCTACTCGAAACGCTGTGCTAACAATTTTGTTATGAAAACATCCAGGCCGATAATACCACGAATACCCAGAATGAAACAAAGCATCATTTAAATTTGCGGTATTTGTTGGTTACGTTATTAACATTGTAATTCTAGAATAGTCGAAATAAGATTTTACATAAATATGCTTATTCCACATTTAAATGAGTATATCCGGTACATTAAAAAACCGGCCAAGTCCGTGTCGGACTCATTGATTTATGAAATAAAAGGTCTTTTGTTATGTGTATGAATGATTTTACGATTTACGAGGTATTGAAAAAAACTACTTACTAGATTTCGTTGGTAGTTTTTGTAGTAATATACATTATATTTTTTTAGATTTTTCATTTTCTTATTTTAGAACAATTTTTTTTCACTTTGGATGCGTCTGTCACGCACACTATTCGGTTTAAAAAAAATCGAATCTATTTATGGGTTCCGTTTTTTGCCATTTGGCTACGGAACCCTAAAAACACAAATACTTACGGAGTTTGTAGAGGTAGAGTTGTCTAATGTAAAATCGTTTTGTTTGTATATAAAACAATGTTATGTAAAGGAATCGAACCCACGATTTCATGCACTGCAGCCGCAACCGCGATCACCGGGCCCCCGAGGCAGTTTATATATATTTTGTAGAAGCTAATTATTAGAATTTCGTCCAGGTGGTAACGGACTAATGGTACATAGTGTAACTATTACAATCACATCTAGTTGGGTAACGTAAAGTAGAATAATACGTTACCTCTGTGAAACAAAGGAAAAGGGGGGCACGAAAAAAAATATCTTGTTGAATGAATTTGTTGATATTAGATGTTAATCATTAGGTATTATCTATATTGTTAAATGTATCATAAAAAGGTTAAATAAAAAGTCTAAAATTTACAAAAAAATACTTTTATTTCACACATCACAAGAAACCTTACACCGAGTACAGGTTAACATTTTTTTAAACCATTAAATCCAAATACGTATGATAAGAATGACTTAGTATTAAAAAAAATATGTTTATAACGAAATGAGAATACAACCTTAAAAACAACTCTTCTCTTTGAGATCTTATTTACAAATTGTATTTACATTTCTTAACGTTTGAGCACTTTCGTTGCTCGACAAAACTAGTTGATTATTATTACATAGTATTGTACAGTCAAGTACAAAAATTTAATTAACACATCCAATATTACAAAACATCGCAAGCTTCCATAAGTGTCGTGGCGAGAAGGGAAAATTATTATAATAATTATTAGTGACGAATAAACTCTCTCTCTCTAATCGGTCCCTCATTGCTGAGGATCGTGGTTATAAGTCCTTTAACCGAGCGAGATGTCTCCATCGGTTACGGTTTAACGTAGATGAACTCACCGCCTGGTAGAAATTAGAGGAAGAGGTGGCCTCTCTAACTTGGTCAGACCATCGTGCTGGCGATCAGCCTCGTGATCTTCTGCCTTCAGTATTGCCAACAATGACAAGCTTTTCAAGTTTCCCATCGTGACGTATAAACACTAAACTTTCCATAAATCGCTGAATACAAAAATCTACCTTGTAAAATTAGATGTGTTAATGAACTTGGACATAGACCTGCTAACGTTTTCATAACATACGATTCTGTATTTCTTTTATTCATGAACCTCTCTTATCACTATGCATCTTCCTTAGCTTGGTTCTAATCACGTCTCTTTATCATAAGGCATGACTTATACATCATCATGTCAGTCAATTGACACTGCTAGGCATAGGCGTTCTCCAAACACACAATAATATAATTTATTAAACAGAAAATGTCACTTTAGTAAATACTTTTTCATTATTATTGTATTTCTCAAATTAACTATAGATTTATTTTTGACTAAATGAAAGTTTTTTTTGTGGTCAGCATAATATTTTCATAGAGATACACTGAGTCTACCTTTGGTATAAAAATAACTTATTTAAGTACAGCTTAATATACAATATTTACTTGAAAACTTCCGCGTTTCATTTTATTATTATAATAATACTATCGGGTATTAACGCGTATAGATTTTTGGTAATCACTTTTAAGTGTTTATCAAAAATCTATACGCGTTAATACCCGATAGTATAGTATAATAAGCTTAATTTACAATTTAGAATACAAATTGTGTTAATATTCACACTACTATTGATTTATTATAACTTAAAATAAGTGAAATATAGACTGAAAAAGAGGCATCTGTTACCTAGTCACTATATTTTCCTACGTAATAAATAAATTAAATGACAAAAACTAGCCATCTCCTTTTCTTTAAGACGTTGAAAGGCAGTGGTCATCATAAGAATATACATTTTATTATGGCTTTTCTAGTAAACAAGTTCAAGTCATAAAACGCTTAAATACTGCATAAAATCAAGTCAGTTTTGGATCTATTGATATTTTTATAACAAATACTCAACACTACAAGTAAATTGTTTGACAACACAAGCACCCTAGTATGAATAATGTAACGGTCTGCTTGTGTTTTGTACAATTTATCATCAGGATAAACGGCATTTGATTCTATTAATACTTATAATAAACGATTGAGGCTTAACACAGTTTAAGATTTTTCATAATCGTTTTTGAAGATTCACTGTTTTTTTATCAACATTATTTCTGTTTACATCCATAATATTAAAATTATTGTACTATAATAATATGACATCCTCCACCACACTGTAATAGAATATTTTTGTAAGCTTTTTGAGAATAACTCATCCGTTTTAAAAAAATGAATTTTCGATTTATTAGATTTCGATTATGTATTTTATCAAAATTATTTACAAATTCACAGTCGTAATTTTACTATTGTATAGGAGCTAATTCAAGTAATTGTAGTTATTTACATTCCATTTCTCTTTGCTATCAGCTACTACTACTATTGTATATTTCAGCATGTATCGGATTGGTTACAAATTTGACAGTTTTGACATTTATGGCGTTTGGTAAAAGGGGTGGAATGACGAGAGATTGAAGAAACATAATAATTACGTTAGTTTCGCTGCAGTTTCATAAAAAAATAGTAAAGTTGTGAGTTATTACCAGCGAGTACTTTATTCAGAAACATTCGCAACATTTTTAGATAAGTCAATTCTTGTACCTTAAAATCGTTAAAAAATCGGTTAAGTTAACTTTAGTTGTCATATTGTATGACAATTTGACAACTAAAGTTAACTTAACCGATTTTAAGGTACAAGAATTGACATGAAATATAAAAATAGACACACAATAGTTATCACAATAATATGTACAGTTCGATTTACATTAAAACTTCTTCTTTCATTTCTTGACGCTTATTATAAAATGTGGCTTCTTCAACAAAACACAAGTGGCGTATACGTGCACATTACAACGTGTACGTAAACGATGTACTAAACATAAAAAGTTCTCAATATATCACATTTTATTTTCGTCTATTAACTATTTAACAACGCTTCACTTATAGTATACGCAAAAAGGGAAACATACACAAATTACGCGATTTTTCTTGCTTCTGAACATCCTCATATCATAACATAACATAGCAGCCCATGATATCCTACTGCAGAGCTTTCTGTATACAAATTGAAGTTACTTTTGTCCTTACGTATACCAGTGTCAAGTTTACTTCAATACAAGAAATACTGATTTTTTAAGTAGTAGTAAAATTAGACTATTAGTTTCTAGATTATGTCGACAAAACATAAATATTTAAAACTTGAACTGTACCCGTTTGCCCAGTGAGTCATTAGGCTAAGTTTCAGTCACGCCTGCAGTAGGCTAACAATATAGTAATTAGATACACGCAAATTATAGCCCTTTTACATATACAAATAAGTGTCAAAATCGCGTACAAGCTTACATTTAGCCTCACCAATACGGTGATTAGTTACCAGACTATAGGAACATAGAGTTTCTCGTGGCGTTAGGAGAGAAGCTCTGATCGCGCATGCTCTGCATACTCGCGTCGCCGTAGACCGGAGCCGCTGGTCCATTCGCCGCGTAGGGACTTCGGGACCACGTGCGGGAACGATTAATAGTCGGCGGGGACTCTGGAGGTAGTACTGTTTGTTCAGGATTCTTTGGCATGTTGATCGAGCCCTTGCGTTGCAATCTTGATTGAACTGAAAATTTAATAAGTGGCAGCAGATGAAATAGACTATCTCGAACTTGCAGAAATAGTAAGCGTCTCTAAGCGTGTGTACACTATCGCTCGGGCCGGTCATAAATATCATAATGAGGACCTGATTTCTGAATTGATGCGACTTGAGTAACGCAATAAAACATTCGTAGTAGGCCTAGTATCCTTTGCCCATCCATTTTATTATAGAACTACCTTCATGTGTGCCGTCATTTTATAAAGCACGTCGTCCTCTAGAAAGTCGAAGCGAGGTCGGGGCACAGTTGAGTCGTGGCGTTTATGTGGAGTGAGTGTCGCTCACAGTACACAACGCGCCTCGCAAGGCAATGGTGTCTGACGTTACATTCTAGGTGTAATATGTATATATTCTCCAAGTAAAGCAGTATCATACACGACTTCAAAGGAAGGTGAGGTGAGGGTAAATTACCGTATGCCCAGGCAGCAGCCACGGCGAGCACAGTGACGACAGTGGACAGGTAAGGTCGCAGCAGCGCCAGCAGCGCGCCCAGCAGTGTCCCGCACGCCACGTCACACTCGCGCTGCACGTCCACGCGCAGCTCCTGTGACGTCAGCTTGGAGCGCACCGACACCCAGCCTAGTCCGCATGTTTGAGCCGCGTTACTTACTATTACTGAGATTTCGTCTGTAACAAAAGGAGAAGATATTTTACCATGGATTCTAAAACATGCATGTACTATCATCCTGCTACTATTCAGCTGTACAGTCACAGTACCCAGTCTGTACCAGAAATTGAGTGATCAAAAATTGATGATAGAACAGGTTATGCCATTCTATGTATAGACGTGTTAAAAAAACTACCTCGTAAGAATATAAGAAATATAATAATTGTAAAATAACCAAACCATTCATATTTATTGAGACAAAGAAATCCATTGCAGAGAGAAATTATCATAAGTAGAATTAATTATGACAGAATACAATTAGTAAAAATATACACACACTTTTGTCATACTTTTGTACTAAAACTTTTTAGTAGTGGTTCGTAAGATATTATTGGCTTAGAAAACTAATAGATTTTATTGTTTTTCAAGCTACAAAAACTCACATAAATAACTTTGATGCAGTATTTCTTTTAAAATTTCAAGTGCTTTTGACCTACGCCTACAACATTCTTACAATATTTTAGCAATAAATATTAGTAAACTTACCATTATCAACAGTAGTGTCAATCTTAAGTCCAGGTGAAGGAGACAACCTGACCAGCTTGATGGCATGTGGATGACCAGACACGGTGAACACCGCCGGTGGTTTAAGCAGAGATATCTTGTTCGTTGACACACGTATTTGTGGCATCAACAGTACTTTAGTACAAGTTCTGTATACAGTCCACTCAGCGCATAGTTCTACTTCAGAGGATTCTGTTATTGCACCGGCTGTTATTATCTTACATCCTATATGACCTGTGAAATTGCAAGAGCAATTATATAGTTATTCGTAAATATATTTTAGTAATGCGACTGTGGCAAATCAGTCGTATATGCGGCTCCCGTGTTAATCAACATTATCGCCCAAAAAAGCAAAGGGATACATTTGAATATATGAGCTAGAGGTTCAGTGGTTTTGAAGAAGTCTAAGTTAAGTCCAAAAACGAAGTAAGTTCAAGTCAAGCCTTTCGATTTTATCTGTGGCTTTTTATATAAATATAGATGCTGATTTAAATGCGAGCTTACAAAGTTCTCAGAATCTAGTGCAATAACTTACCATTCACAATATCGAGTACAGGTTCGGCCACATGAGGTGATTTAGTTCTGCATATGTATGGCAGCTCGATCGGTGCACCTTCTAAAGCGTATCGCTGTTCTTCAGAACATATGATGGGACCCGATGTTAAGCCACCAGCTGTGAATGACAGCGGGATAAGCGCGGGCGGCCATTCTCCGGGTAGGAATTCCATCTGTTGAAAATATTGAATTTTGGTTAAAGAATTTTATACGAATATATTTTTTGCATGAAGTTAAAGATGATGTTAAAGTTAAGGCGGAGGTAAACCGATGCAGGAACTAACCGACTAAGGGATTATCAGTGAATATTATCTACAAAATAAAAAAAAAGGAAAACTTGAAATTCAACCCTATACCAATCCGTCTGGCCAGCGTGGTATTAGTAGGCCAAGTAACCCTCCGTCATGGGAGGAGGCCCGTCCCTGCAGTGGGACATTAATGGGCTATTATGATGATGATGATGAAACCGATGCATGAGAGAGGTACAGAAACACAGAAGGTAAGAGATATTTAGAGGAAGCCTATGTCCAGTAGAAGACGTCCATTAGATTATATGATAAAGTTAAAGTTAGAGTTGTAAAAGGATGTGTTGTTTGCCTTGGATTACTGAAATATACAGGACGTGTTTTTGTGTACGATTGCGTGCATGTGTTTTTGTGTTTGAGTGGGTGCAAGTGTTTGTGTGTGAGTCCATGCGTCTGAGTGCATGCATGTGATTGCGTGTATGAGTTCGTGTGTGACATGCATGTGTTTGTGTGTTACATGCATGCGTTTATGTACGAGTGGGTGCATGTGTTTGATCATTCACGCATATCTACGTAAATATGTGTGGGCGCACAATACATTACCTTGTCTAGCGGTATCTGGTGCAGCGTGTAGACAGCTTGCGGTCTGTCGCGGCGCAGCACGTGCAGCGCGGCCACGTCGCGCAGCAGCAGAGCGAGCGTCACGCCGGCGCCGCCGCACAGCGACACGCCCGTCGCGCCGCGCCATCCACTACCGTCCAGGCACACGCCCCAGCCGCCTGTCACTGAACATAATAATCATTTATGTAAACATCTAGTCCCAAACCAAGAAGAGCTTGTACTATGGGTACATACTTATATAAATATGTACATAGAAAAAAATCATGTTAATGCACACAAAGATTTGCATCGAGTGAAAATTGAACCCGAGACATCTGCGTAGCAGCCATATAATATAATAACTACGCAGGTCGACAATTTTACACGTACATAATTGATTGGATCTTAGCAATGTTATGATAAAAGAACAATAACGTATGCCTTAATACAGGAGAATGCGTATTTTCAACTGTCACGAATTTCTAATAAGTAATATAATATTCTATTTCAGAACAAACAGTTCAAACCAAACAGATTAAAACGGAGACTTAACAAACATCAATTTAAAGAACTCGAATAATTTTCGAACCCAAGACAATAATTTGTGGTTCGCAGAAATAATTCTCCTACGTAAAATTTCGTAATATCATAATTAACTTTAACATGTAAATTTAACTTACCAACAACTCTGTCCGCTCGCTGATCTGAGCCGGTGACCCAAACTTCGTCCTTAACCGTCACTCCACTTACAGACGCTTGAAAGCTCATGAATGTCCCAGCTTGTTCTAACCCAGCTAACACTAGTTCTGTCCCTAAGGCACTGTAAAAATATTACAATTATTAAATCTCAGCTAGTCATTGTTATAAAGCTTAAAGAATATTTGTAAAACCTAATCACAATTAATATCTCATCAGTGACCGCTTGATCACCATATTATGATGTCGATTGTTAAAATGGAGATTTAAAATTAAAACTTCTATGGCACTGTAAAATTAATTAAAATTAAATATAAAATATGATACTAAGAAAGTAATAAATGCTAATAAATGCTCGCTAATTGGATCTGATATAAGCACTAACTGCATGTAAAGAGCCTGTACGCTCTCATAATATATTGCCTTGTCAGCGTTTGATAGTAAATTGAGTCAACACAAATCTGATATCTTACTATTGTATGGAATTTACAATGTTTATTATTTACATTATACATTAATGCAAAAATGAAATTTCAAGACTGTGCACAAGGTTCAATTTGCTTTAGCACAACGTGAAATGTCGTGAAAGTTGTATGGTGGTTCAGTATAAGTTACCTTTGTGACGAAGGTCGTGGCGTGGCCGCTCGAGGCGCTAGCGCGGTAACGTTAGCGTGCGGCGCCAACAGCGGACGCCCCACCTCGTCGCGCAACACGAGGCGGACTACTGCCTCGTGCGAACTCAACACCTCGTGCAGCCCTCCGACCTCGTACACCTCGCCCGCCGGCTCAGCAGTGCAGTACGCTGGCACGGATACTTGTACGTGTATTGTCTGGAAATCACAAAATATTATATTGTACCTACTCAGACATGCAGCATTGAAACTGTATTTTATAGAAACATAATATAAAGGTTTACGCCTATGATATCAGTATAGTACATTTTTCTCTACCATACAAAAATAAAAAAGTATAGAGCCACTTACAGTTTCTCTATAAATATTATTCTTCTCATCTTTATGTTGTGCCACAATGACGCCATGACCAGGTCGAATCCCCGTCACTTCACCTGCAGAAGACACAGAGAATGCCCCATCTTCATAAGCCTTCCACGAACTTCTCGGCAAAGACTTCAATTTAACAACTGAGCTCACAGCAATTGCCAGACGATCGTTAGCACTAAACTCTTTGCGAAGACCCTCTACCGCAGTGCGTATGTCAGATATACCAAGGATTTCTATCGTGCTATCCCAGGAGCGGGTTTCAGCCACCTGTTGAAGAGAAAAATATCAACTTAAGATATTAAGGAATAAAGCAGAGATTACTTTCGCTTTACACTTAGATTTAGTAGTTTAAAGAACGTCAAGAAATATATAAAGAAAATTGTATTTATCTTGATTGAATCGTTTTTGACTTTGACAAGCGCTTTACGAGTAGCACGTGAATTTTACAGAGCGTCGCTATGCTTATGTTATAAAGTGTCGCGACGCTCTATAACTAAAGTGTCACTGTTGTACAGCTTTCCGACGTCACTGTTATAGAAAATCGAGACGCCACTGTTATAGAGCGTCACGACGCCTATCCTATAAACCATAAGAGAGGTAATTCTAAATTATGATCTGTTACTTTGATTCTCCAACTGACAACTACAAAGTTATATAATTATTCAAAGGCTTTACCTGTCCCATATTCCTAACTCTGACGTCTATTGTGATCACTCCAGGCTTCAACGGCACCACTCGAACTGACAAACCTTCAGCAACGGATCTTTCTAACAAATCTGCAAAAAGAAACAGGCTTCTATTGAATATTACTGTCTTTATTAATTTGGTTAGACATTCTGGAATCAATATAAGAATACTAATTTTTAGAAAGGTTCTTCTAGTGAAGTGCATAGGCTAAAATAGATTTAGTTGAAATTCCAGTTAATTAACACTAGTTTTTTTTCTTTTTTAAAACCAAGTAATGGTTTAAAACAACGTAAACTTTTCAATATTGAAAGTTGAACCTAGATGGTGCAAATACAAATAATCTTTATTCGTCAAACACAGGTTATATAAGCATGTTACAAAAAATGAAAAGTGTCTCCGTGTTTTGCCAATATCGGCGTACAAACATAAAATTTCAAGTCAATGTACATAATAAAAATCAAATTAAATTAAAATAACATCACCAATCATTAAAATTGTGGTGTTGTAACATTTGGGTTTTAAATTGCGAGGGCTTATGACTCCGTATCTAATTTCGTTCTAATTTGGTAAACGAGACAGAGAGTCGGGTTGCCATCGGTAGGACGCGCTAAGATTTTTAAACTTTATCCGACAAAGGATAAGTAAATTCGGCCGTTTTCGTCGTTCGGCCACGTTGTCTGGCACGGCGTCTCCGCAGTGCATACGTACACTGCGGAGACGCCGTGCCAGACAACGTGGCGCAGGCGTCGCGTTCACGCCACGCATCTACGGCGCTAATGCTGAATATTTATTTACCCCTGAATGAGGACACGGCGCCTGCGCAGCCATGTCGCAGCGTCTGAGGCGCGCATGTGTAAATCAAACGCCCACGGCAGACAAATTCTAGTAAGAAGCCGCTCTTACCACGTGACCCACAGCGGACCTGGCGCTCCCACCAGCAGGCTCTGTGTCGCCGCTATTATCTTATATAATGTAGCAAGCTTGTACTGCAGTAGACACGTACCGTCAGCATGCGTAGTATAGAGCCTGGCGGCCGCAGCGTCGCGCACGCTCCACGTGACGCGCGGCGGCGGCTGCAGCGCTCCCAGCGCGGCCGGGCCCAGCGCGCCCGCCTGCACCCACAGCGGACCTGGCGCTCCCACCAGCAGGCTCTGTGTCGCCGCTATTATCTTCATGTCTGATATCGGTATCACCTGAAAACGATAATAATTACTATTAAATAACTATTCATTATGGCTTCTTCTTCAAATCTTGCAGGAAGCTTCACGTGCGGCAAGGCTTCCCGCGTCACGTCAAGCGTTTTGACTGTTTATAGTGAACGGCGCGTGAAGCGTCCGTCCGGCGTAGTATCACGCGAAATCAACGCTTCATCGACAACGCTCCAAACATTACTACGTATTTTAGTGTTTCTGGCCTTGACGCAACGCGTCTTCTTAAACCTGCCCTTACGCGTACGTTTATATGAACCGGAGTATGAACACAGCGGCGCGAAAGCGATGCCGGTGCGAACAAATAGCGCTCGCCACCGCTGCCGCTAATTCCTCTGATTGAATGAAACATTCACATTATAGTCCGAAGATGATTCTCCAAGCATTGTACTAGTTATTTGAATAATCTACTTCGAACATGAATACTTAAAACGAGCACCATATAAAGCAGAATTATAATAATATAAATACCTCAACAATAGATGTTGCGCTATCCATTTCCACGTTTGCTATATCCAAAGCCACAAGTTTGATACCAGCAGTACCAGTAGACAGGCCATGCACGGAGCCCGATGACGTAACCTAGAAAAAATAATAATATTATGAAAATCATAATAGTTATCTGGCGTGATGGTCTGGATAACTGGCCAGAAAAGATAGGGACATTGAACCTTTAAAAAGCAATCGACAAGCTCTTTGCCCAGCAGTGGAACTAAATAGGTTTTATTTTTAAAAAAATCACCAAAGTTTGTTCTACCTAACTAACCTTTAGGAGCTATATTATTTTTAATTCAAGAACGGTATACTCCTTGCGGCCCTGTGCCATTGTCACTTAGCCATTTGGCCATCCTTCTCAGGTCGTCCGTCTAAAGGGCCGGAAAGCGACCTAAATTACAGTACTCGTAAAATAACTACGCCAGCCTGAAGTTAGCTATCAGAGAAGTTCAAGGAACAAATAAAACATCTACCACGCCCCCCGTCATTTAGTTCGAAAACTGACATCTGCGCAGTTATCTGCCACAACTTCAGGCCAGCCGAGTTCGTTAGCGTTTACAGTACGTTTGGAAATTTGTGATCTCCAATGTATGAGAATGTGAGACAATAATATAATAACAGTAAATAATACAAAAAATATGTAAGTTGTTACCTCAACATGTGGTAAACCACTGACTGCACGGTACTGCAGCGTGGCGAGGTGTGCGGGCGGACCGCCGCGGTGACGTAGCTGCAGGCGAGCGCCCGGCGGCACGCGGGACACGCTGGGCACTACCTCCAGCGGTGGGAACACTAGTACCTGTGGGGATAATGACATGAAAACATGTAATGAGTATGATAAATAAATATTAAACATAAATTAAAGATTAAAGCGGTATTCTATTTACTTACATTTATTTTGCGTGACGTTTTACTCAGTCAGCTTGAGATTACTAACGTGATCTATGTCGTAACGTCAAGTAAAATAAACGTGATAAAAAAAATATGATAAATAAAATCTGGCAAGTATAAGTAAATCCTTTATAATAGAATTTTCATGAGGGGTTTACTACAATTTTTTATGAGTAACTTTCGATTGTGGTAGCAATGAAACGTAAGCAAGAATACAATTTGTAGAATAAATTTATTTAAGGACAATATTACTGATAAATTCTATACGTCCTAAGTAGCAGAGTATAAAGAAGCTAAAGAAGATATGAATGACGTACCTCAACCCCCTGACTCCTCACCCCCGCGAAGCTAGCAGTCAGCATGGCGCTGCCCTCCCTGAGCGCGCACAGCAGGTCTCCGTCCACGCGCACGGGTCCCTCGGCGCGCACAGCGGGCGCGCGCGGCGTGCGCACGTAGCGCTGCGTGTCGGCGCCGCGCACGAGTGTGACCACGCGCACGCACGAGCCTACGCCCAGCGCGCGCGGGGATGACACTTCCACGGAAAGGACTTGTTCTATGTGCACCTGCGATAACATATTATAATCATTATGCTCTCCGTGTGGTGACGGAGTAAAAATACAATGTGTCATCACCCCATTTCATCCCATGGGTGTCGTAAAAACCAACTAAGGGACTATTTGTAAATATTATCATTACGAAATAAAAAGAAGGAAAACTTGAAATTAAACCAATCCGTTTGGCCAGCGTGGTATTAGTAGGCCAAGTATCCCTCCGTCACGGGAGGAGGCCCGTCCCTGCAGTGGAATATTAATGGGCTGTTATGATGATGATGAATCATTATGTATGAATGCAAAAAATACAAGTGTTTGTTTGTTACATCAAATCCACAGTTTTTTTTACTGCATTAATATGTATCCAAGATACTTATACTTATTAATTAAGCATCTTATTCTTAAATAAATATTATACATACTGAAATAAATTTGTCGTGAGGACATCACAGGTAAAAGCTAATACTTATCATAAAACTATAGTGTTAAAAATGTCTGTAAATTGAACATATTTTCAGTAAAACCATTTACAGAATTAATTATATAAAGCTATCTATTTGTCACGGTTCAAAATTGTTCAATTTTGAAGAAACTTTTAATGGTAGATTATTAATTTTGCAAAGCACACCAAAAAAGGAAAACTTTATATTACCAAGTCGCTATTGACAGCTAGTATTAAAATAAATGACTAGGATACCTCAACAAGCTGGGTCTCCCCCTGCACACACAGATCATTCACGATCAGATCGTAAGCGCCAGGCCCCGGCACTGTGGCGGCCAGCACTCCGTCCTGCACTTGTGACGTCACACCCTTAGGTGACTCCACCGAGTACCGTCCACTGCCGCCTGTTATCGTTGCGATATTGTTCACTGTGTCGCCTTCCCATGCTATGTTAACCTAGAAGGTAAAACATTAAATATTATACTACAAAAACAAAAATGTATAAATAGAAAGATATTAAGTTTATTTTATTTCACTCAGAGAGAACTCTTAACATACATTATCACCGAAAACACTAAGACGAACATAAACCTTATTTCAATTTACTAAACATATTAATGTAAAGAAATAACTACATTGTAAAATTACCTTGACAGGATCAATTTTCAATGGTGCAACAACTTTAGCTTGTATAGATGCAGAGGCTTCAGCGACATAAGCTTTTAAAACACCAGTCCAGCCTATAGATGATTCATCAGCTGTCACAACCTGTGGAAAGAACCATTAATCAGTTTAGAGATATAATATTTTATTTATACATAATGTAACCTATATTAACAATTTTTGAAATCAAAAATAACAATTAAATATTAATGTAGTATGAATCTAAAATTAATAAATTATGTATTGTATGTATTTTTACTGTATTACTTACTTGGTAAAACTTGTAAGGAACAGGTACAGGGGCATATTCAGGATGGTGTCCAACGAACAGCCTATCAGTAGCTTTGTACTCTAACCCAGGGTGATGAGGTTCAATATCCCATGACATTTTAGGACCATTTTCATCTAGAAGCTCTCGTCCGATAGCATCCAATAACGTCACTTTTAGTGATACTTCTTGATTCGGACGTAGCCATACTCTGAAACATAAAACAAGTACTTGAAAATGGCGCCCATACTTCAACTCATGGTAGGACTTGGCTTCATTCAGCAAGAACAAAAATATTAAAAAATGCACATCTGTTTAGGAGATTTGACCATTTCAATTTTCGTTACAAAATCTAATGGAACTAGTGGAATTAAAGATTATAAGATTGATACATTGTTTTCTTTTTAACAATTGGTACATACATCTGTTATTGAAATAAAGCTAGAACTTATGTCAAAAAACAGCCTATTTTATTTACCGTGGTTTTAAGTGTGTACAGTCACGAGCAATAATATGTACACATTTTCACATTTTGTAAAACATTTATCTAAAGTTCTGCTAATCCAAAATTGAATATTCGAAGATTAGTTCAAAACTGTACGAAACCTCTTCGAAATTATGAAATAATTTTATTATTCTAATGTCTAGATAAACGTGCAGATGGTTTAGAAAATTTGACAATGTTAAAGTTATTTTGTGTTAAAATTAATGCCCCATTCTCACCTACACTCTCTATAAATTATGTGCTTTAAGTTCATGTAGTATCAGCTGATGAGGCAACTACTATTAACACTTACTTAGGACCTCCGGAGCAGTTGCCAGGAGTCTCAGAAGGTTCAAGTCTGACGCGAGACACGTGTGGAGCGCACCAAACGTCAACCGATACTGTTTCACGCTCTTCGTCAGTATGTGACGTCAGCTCTTGACGGGACTCGCCTTTCTGTCAAATAACAAGAGAAATATATAGGGTAGTGTTAAGCCAGATTTACACATCGACAAGTACAGTAGCGAGTTAAGTAGTAAGTTGCTGATTAAGTTGATTTAAATAGATCTCCATCCTATTTTTTGGCAAGTTAAGTTGGCGAGACGCGAGAGAGGGAGCTACTTCGTACTTAACTCGCCAAAAAATAGGATGGAGATCTATTTAAATCAACTCAATCTTAAAATACTACTTAACTCGCCACCGTACTTGTCGATGTGTAAATCGGGCATTAATGTCCCATTGCAGGGACGGGCCTCCTCCCGTGACTGAGGGATACTTGGCCTACTAATACCACGCTGGCCAGACGGATTGGTGTAGGGTTTAGTTTCAAGTTTTCCTTCTTTTTACTTCGTAAAGATAATATAGATACGGCTAGTCCCTAAATAGGTTTTTACGACACCCATGGGATATGTTGGGGTGGTGACATATTGTATTCTTACTCCGTCATCACACGGACAAGACAGGACAGGAAGACTTACAGGCAGATATTTGGTGACATCCTTCTAAAAGGCCAAGTATGTAAGCACACGGAAACGACGATCATGTTTGAACTTGTGTATTGCAATGATTAGCTCCTTCGGTGGCAAAGCAGTTCAGAACACTGCTGCCGTGCACGAGGTCGCGGATTCCAGTACCACGCATAACATATCTTAGTGTGATCCACAAACTACTGTACTGAGTCTGGACAATCTTTGTGTCCGTTAAATCTGTTTTTTAATTCCTCGTAACACAGCGCGCCCTGTATACTAGACTAGAGCAGGAATATATAGATAGATAATTCTTTATTGCACACCAATTTACATAAATACCGTTTAGGTATAAAGAAAGGTACAATAAATACAACAGAAAAGTATTTCAAGCCTCAGATTTTCAGTAGATCGCAAGGACCTTGCAAGGAATTGTCTTTTATAAAAATGAAATGTAATAAATAAAGACATTGTGAAGTGTATAAGTGTAGTAATACATACCCTTTTACACTTCAAAGTAAACAGTTGCACGTCAGGGTAGAGGTGAGGAGGTGTACCGCCACGATGACTTAATTCTGAAACTCGTGAGTCACTCGGTACTGGTACTAAAGATTCTCCTTCTGCTATCACCTGAGGAAGTATAAGAACTCATTAATATGACACCAGTTTTAGTGAATGCGTTAATGTTGCGGTCTTACTACATCAAATGTTAATCGATCGTATTGACTGACGTTGATCGGGGCAAATTGAACGATCGACGTTTAATGAAAATACTACTAGATTAATCGATTCGTTGATGACATAATTCTTTCTCATAAGTCTTTGACGAAGAACGGCTTTCTATTAGCCTTTTTCCGGTGTTAGCGACGCAGATGCACAGCGTTCAATTGGTGTCAGAGAAAAATCCGCATACGTAGGTATATCGAACGTCTACGCCGGACAACCCAATGTGAAGCCTTTCCAATCAGTTCTACGATCAATCGAATGAGCAATATACTAACCGGCAGCGTAGCAGAGGGCAGCGCGGCTACTTGTGTAGGCCATAGAAGTCGCGGCGCGGCGCGCACAGCCACCCTGGCGCTGTCCCCCGCGCGCCCGCGCGACACGCGCACTGTGGACACGCCGCGCGCGCTCCATACACATTCTAGCACGCAACATGCACCGTCTGTAACAATTATACAATTTAATTATTTTACTTTCTTCACGGTAAAGATGTGTACGTAAGTACTTGAGTTATTTGTGGTAAGAAAACCCTGTTAGTAGAAAAAAAGCCCCCATATAACAAAATACAAAAAAGAAATTCATACTTAATATTTTCAGTACCAAATGTTGATATAGACATTATGATCCACCACCATTCACAGGAAGATGCACAAGTAAATTACACTGCACTCACCCATAGGTTCTATCCAATTAGCAGCTGTTACATTATGTGGTTCAGGACCTTCGAGAAGAGATACAGCAAACGATCCACAATTGCACCTGTAACATTAAATTACATTTATAAAAGAGTTAGGGAGTCCCTCAATTGACCAAAAATATTTCTAGCAAAGAAGAAAAACTACATAAAACTGGGTAATACAATAATATTTATTACACTTTAATAGAAAAATATTTCGTCCCAAATTAAGCACCACTTGTACTATGGCTACTAAAGAACTGATAAACATACTTATATATTTTATTTTATTAATACATTAATATTACACATAGACAGCACCCAGGCCAATAAAACTTGTACAAACATAGGTTTTTACATTATTCAGGAATTGTACTCGAGACATCATTTGCCATAAACACTACTCCATAGAAATTGTCTAGAGTCTAGAAAAAATTATAACCTTGGCTAGATAAAGTATTAAACCCTCAACTTTAAATAAATCCAACCTAAAATTCAGTTTAAAGTAGTAACCTATTACTTATAATATACTTACTTGTGAAATATATACAGTTCACCAGTGTCAGGATGTGTCGATGTGAGTGCGAGGTGCAAATGATGTGGTCGACCAACACGGGCCTGACCGGAGCTTGACACTCTTACTAGTTCAACACCGGCTGACCATACTCTGTTGGGAGTTAAATTATCTATACATAGTATAAAATAAAATCGCTTTCTCTGTCCCTTTGTGCGCTTAAATCTTTAAAACTACGCAACAGATTTTGATGCAGTTTTTTTAATAGATAGAGTGATTCAAGAGGAAGGTTTATATGTATAACACATGCATAATATAGCAGAGAAATTCATATAAATTTAGAAATTTCTAATGTAATCGTCTCGCTGCCGCAGCAAGAAAATTGTGGCAGCCTAGTGCGCGGGCTCCCATACAACGTCTTACGTTTTACTGCCGCAGCCTGGTTGCCTAGTGCGCGGGGGCCCTTAGTTTTTCGCTTTTCATAATTATGGTCACAGTTGGTTGGGTTAGAACCAACACCGAATTATTTCCTAAATATCGCAACACTTGTTGACACGGTGTTGACTTTTATTTATTAAAACGGAATATTAAAAGTTGGAATATCGTTTTTCGGAATAAGAATGTTCGGATGAAGATTGTTCGGAATTATGATAATCGGAAAACTAACAATTCGGAATTACGACATTCGAACTTTGGAGTTTCATCATTTCAAACTCATTATAATTCTTCGGAATTATGAAATTCAGAATAATGTTTTTCGAAATTTTAGGGTGTTTTTCCACCCTACATAATGGTAACGTAACTTATCTAAATAAAGCATTAAATCATCATTAGTATTACCTGCCTACAGCCTTAATATGTGGATACTTCTTCAACTGCACTCTGACACCAACATCACCAATACCACGAATTGTCATCTCACCGGCAGTTGTTAAAGAGAAATCTCTTCCTCTTTCGTTTTCTAATTCAGACCAAATTACTGGCTCGTTTCCTCCACCACGATGTTTTAGTTTTATTTCTCTGTAAAATAAAGCTTTAATAAGTACCTAGATGCTACTGTGCAGCTACAAAATAAATTGCAGTCTCATTGACATTTTTGCATGATTTATTGTTTGTTTAAAAATTCTTGTTTCGTAGAAAGGATTTATTATGTTAAGATAAAAAAATATTAATGATAAGTAAATAATTTCATTTGAAGATATATTTTTGCCTATGAATCATTGGACTCTCATACTGATTTCTGAATTACTCAACCCAGAATAACGTTATAACGAAAACATGCAATCACGAATTACGTTACCACGAAAACATGCAAACACGAATTTGTATTTAGGCACTCGCCGGCTGCTGCCGCAGCTCGTCCGCTTCGCTCGCTCGGCTCGTGCATCGCATTGTCATCCTTCTAACCTAACCTAATCTTTCAACAATGTGTAAAACGATATCAAAATGAAAATTCGTGATTGCACATTTTCGTGGTAACGTTATTCGTGACTGCATGTTTTCGTGGTAACGTTATTCTGGGTTCAGTAATTCGGAAATCAGTATGAGAGTCAAATCATTGTATGACATTTTAACCAAATTAGTTTATAGTAAAGAAAACAAGCAGGACCAGCTTAACATCATGTACAAACATAATATTATTATCTTATCTCCATAAATATGCAGTTTGGCAGATATAAAATATTTGTAAAGTGTAAACATTTTAATTGAAAAAAATAACTTATTACTTACTGCAATGAGTCCGTCCATGCTACAAAAAGTTCTGGTGGATCTATTTGCAACGGATCAACTACTTCTGCTGATATGTGGCCTTCAACCTAGAATAAAAATGAGACTGACCATCACTCCCACATAACGTTAGGAACATAATTATATGAAATTCAGAGGCCATACATAGCAAATAAAAATCCATTGCTATGGATTTTTATTTGCTAATGACACATTATTTTTGTAAATACATACATATTGTACATAGAAAACCACCAGAGCAATGCAAAAAATCATATTCATACACCCAAAATATTTGTATTAAGTAGGAATCGAACCCGAGACCTCTGAGCAGCATAAATTGGCAGGGCAGTAAGGCATTAATATATCAAAAGTCTTACCTTATAAGAAACCAGTTTCCCAGCAATAGAATGCAATCTGGCCGTCACAGAAAACATACCAGAATTCTGAGCCACAGCATCAGTTAACGTTCCATTCTCAACTGACCTCAACAAATCAACATTGGCTTCTCCTTCTACTGACAGTCGTATTAAAATTTGATCTCCGGAATGCAAAGCATGACCGTCTTTGTCTAACAAAACACTATGAATCAGAAACGGCTCTCCACTTATCAAAAAGTTTGATGGGCGTAGCTTCACTTGAATACTGTATGGTTCGCTGACGGATAAAGTTGCTGAAGCCACTTCAGTTGTGCCAGATAACAGGTGAACAGATGTTTGGCCAATATTTGTGCCTCTAACTAAACTGACTGAGTCCTCCAAGATAGCTGTATCAGTTTCTGGTACTTTCATGTAGTATAACGTTTCTGATATGTCTTCTATTGTGAGACGTCCCGCACGAGCTCTTACTACCCTGAAATAAAATATTATAAACAATATGTCAAGAACACAGAGACAGTTGGGCTTGGTTGTACTGTAGCCTCAGTCTAAATTTTTTACTTTGGTTGTAAGTTGAATTCATTATAAACCTAGACTTATTCCATTAACAAATTATTTTGTTATATTTTACACCTTTTACCTAAAAATAATATTTTGATCTAGTATTCGAAAATTTATTTTGTAACTCATACTAAAGATGGTCGTAGTTTGGTTATTGTCCATGCGTTTTGGACTGCAACCTTCACATAGCTATTTACTTTAGAATTAATATGACTTACCTGTAGTTCAATGTATCTCCTGGTGCTATAATAGCAATAGCCGGTGTAAGCACAACACTGGCCACAACTTGTAGATCAAAGTCAGTACATATGTTTAGAATACAGACGGTAACTCTAGATTCTCCTATAGCTTGACCGTAAAGCAATACGGAGTGTGACTGGTGACCGAGAGCCTCAACTTCTGTGACTCCTGGTGGAGCTTCATAATCTGTGTCACACCATCTTACTAGTCTGAAATAAATAAAAGATATATCTTTTACAAAATGGTAATTAATATTGGTCTTACATTAAACTTACAACGAAAATTTGAATTATTTTAGATTAAAGTTGAACTCTGATACCTATGATAACATTCAATTTATATTACAGAAACCAAAGCCTTTTACAAATGTAATGAATTAATTAATACTGTGGATCAGGGATGTACGAAATGTATTGTATAAAATAAAAATATATTTGGATATTAAATAAATAAATAAATATAAATTATCCTCACACATTCACAAATCGCCACCTAGTCCCAAATTAAGCAAAATATTGATATTCTATTGTGAACAAAGTACATAAGCTTTGAATTATTTCAAAATCATTAACATTACTTACTTAACAAGAGGATCTTCATCAACATTACTGCCAAGATTTTCTATTTTCCAATCAAAACTGACCCCTTCTAAAGTGGAAAATCTGTTACCTGAAACAAAAAGTTTCTAATCATATTTTCTACTTTATTGAATTGGGTATACAGTTCATGCATTAATTATGAGTAGTTTATTAAAATTATTTATTTAATAACAAGGTAACAAATACCCATACTAGAGTAAAGTAAATATTCCTCACACATTCACACAATGCCATCTAGTCCCAAACTAAGCAGAGCTTGTACTATGGGAGACTACTAGAGTGATTGACTATTGTCCTATTTTGATTTATTTTACTATTTAACCCTTAAAATGTTGTGACTACTTTAATAATTTGACTCAGTTATAGTTAGAGAACATTTTTTTTTGTTCACTCCATTTAACGATAACTCTCTATAACGACAAAAAAATGCTCAGTCCCTTGTTTTTCGTTATAATGAGTTTACATTGTATATATTATTATATATGTCTCTGCCTACCCCGGCCGGGATAAGGCGTGAGTTTATGTATGTATTATAATATGGTTATACCTTGATCATCATAAGCAACAACTTCAAAGGCTTCGGGAGCTTCTTCCAGATATAGTTTCCATGTTGTACTCATCACTTTTAATGTGCTTATCTTGTCTATGTCAACATCACCACGAAGTATCTATTAACAATAAAAGTAAATAATTAAAACTCTTTCTTTGTAACTCTTTCTAGTAAGTCAATGCTATGAAAACATTTAGAGGCCTGAAATATTACAGGTATTTCCCATGTTATTGTTGCAAAGAAAGATGTCAGTACTTAGATAATGTAAATAAAAGGCCACCTCAAACATTTACCCACAGTTTTAACTTTGAACTTTCAAGCTTGATACTTATTCCATTATTTTTAATTATTTAAAAATCTATCTATGAGTCAAAAGGTAATGTCTTTCTATATTCTTATATTCTATTTACCACATTAATTTCGGGGCGGACTCGTGGTCACACCAGGTTGTCACACCAGTGTGTATTAGTAGCGGTGTGACTAACAAGAAAAATATTCCTGATAGTCACACTGGTGTGACATTCTGGTGTGACCACGAGTCCGGCCCCATTAATTTTTGTATGTTATAAGTAAAAGTATAAGCTGTATAAAATTTAAGTGCACTTGAAATTCTATAGTACGAAATTTAGTTTAGTAACTAAGATATGCTAGTAATAGTTTCCCGCCATTTCTCTTACCTCGCCAGTACTGGCATCCTCAGCGAGTATGATCACGGAACCAGGAGGAACACATGCTTTGGAGACAGAGACCCGCGCTGAGCGGGAACAGTGACCCCAGGAATCATCGTACAACGGCTCCAAATCTATGATATCATCGCGAGACAAACTCCTACAAACAAAACATAAGACCAGAATTAAAATGTAAAATTAACTTAATACACAAATAAACATCCAAACGTAATACTTACCAAGTATAGCAGCCCCCTTCAATAATCTCAAAGGTAAAATTCACATTCAAATTCTCAAACCAAGGGAGTTGTACCCTTGGCGTATTTATCTTGCTACAGTCATATGTGTACACAAATAAACATAGTAATGTTATAAGCAAAGTAGACTTCATAGTTACCGTGGTATCTCTTTCGTAATTACATCAATAAAAACAAAAATATTATCTATACAATTTGAAATCATAACCTATCGCAAAAATAGCGCATTCGGCATTTCATACTACTTTTGACAGTTAAGCCCGATTTACACATCGACAAGTACAGTAGCGAGTTAAGTAGTAAGTTGCTGATTAAGTTGATTTAAATAGATCTCCATCCTATTTTTTGGCAAGTTAAGTTGGCGAGACGCGAGAGAGGGGGCTACTTCGTACTTAACTCGTCAAAAAATAGGATGGAGATCTATTTAAATCAACTTAATCTTAAAATACTACTTAACTCGCCACTGTACTTGTCGATGTGTAAATCGGGCATTAGTGTCTGGAAGAAGTGTTTGTATTTTGTATCAATGAGGTACTAACAACAAGGAGCATCTTCATCGTATGCAAAGAATTTCTATGGATCTTAAAGTAATATTTTGAGAAGACTTGGTGCTCTTCGTTATTACGTATTTAGTTACCTAGCTAGATCAAAAAATCAGATATTTAAATCTTAAGAAATATAGTTCATATCTCCTAAACAGATTACAACTTTATAAGGCATTTTAAGAGTCACTCATATAGTGATGGGAATTTACCCGGAAAATACCCAAAATAGGGTAAATACCGGGAAAAAACCCGGGGAAATTACCCAAATGTAACCCAAAACTATGTTCGAGTTGGCGATCAATCTATCTCAGACGTAGTTTTGGATTCGTACTGTGCGCACTTGCGATAATTTGTTGGTTAATTAACGACTTTGATTTTGTTTTGTGGACGTTTGATAGCCTGGGCCCTGTTTAATAAAAGTTACAATTTGTAAATAGTAATTGTATTTTACAGGCTACAAGTCTACAAGTTTCTGTTTAATAAAGATTACAAGTTACAATTTTACCATGGTGGAAAATTTACAAAATTGTAAGATTGTAGCTACAATTTTACAAATTTCTGTTTAATAAAGATTTTCTGTCTACAGGTGACAATTTACATATTTGTAGGGAAAACGGTTTTATTGAACGCATAATTGTAGTTACAAGTTTACATATTTTGTAAATTGTAGTACAATTCCGACAGGTAGATTCACCTACATAGAAATTTTACAATTTTGCGCATATGTTGGTAGTTGTTGTTGGTTAGTGAAAAAAATGGTTTTAACAACAAGTAGTGAAAGTAGTGACAGTAGTGATAATGAATACAATACAAGGGAACGGCAACAACGTATTTTTCGTAAAAGGATAAACTTTACTTTGGATGTGACAGATTTTACGTTTAACGAAAAATTTCGTGTTAGTAAAACTACCGTCGAATATTTGGTAACAAAAATTGGACAACATCTTAAATACGATTCTATAAGAAACAAAGCGCTTACACCAGTTCAGCAAATTTTGTGTACATTGCACTGGATGGGCTGTGGCTCACAATACCATGTTATAGCGGATGCACATGGTGTAACTAAAGGAACAATACATAACTGTATAAAGAATGTGTCTAGGTTCGTTGTCAGTAAATTATTCGGAGAAGAAGTCCGCTGGCCAACTAATTGTCTCGATATCCCTAGATTGTTCATGAAATATAATATACCCAGAATAGCAGGCATTGTAGATGGTTCGCTCATCCCAATGGATGCTCCTCGCCAAAACGAATCCGCATATGTAGACCGAAATGGAAATCATTCCATGAATATTATGGTAGTGTGTGGACCAAATTTGGAAATATTTTACGCGAGTGCAAGATGGCCAGGCTCTGTTCATGATGCAAGAGTACTTAGATGCTCTTCGCTAGCACGTGAATGGGGAAATGGATGGAGGCCATTTCCTAACGCCATAATATTAGGAGACAGTGGCTATGGCCTAAAAAATTGGCTAATGACACCTAACATTCCGGTACAAATACCCAGAACGTTAGCACTAGAAAGATATTTACGTGCTTTTAAATCAACACGAAGAATGGTTGAAAATGCACTGGGCATAATAAAAGAAAAATTTCCATGTCTGAATCATTTAAGAGTACAGCCAATTATTGCAAGCAAAATTATATTATCTACAATAATTTTCCATAATATTGAAAAACGTTTAGGATCGCAGCATTATACTAACTACTCAGAACAAACTATTGAACATGATAACGAAATTCCTAACAATGATGACGAGGAGGAAGTATTTGAACAGGAAGGTGTAGAAGTAATACAGTCATTAATACAATTGTTTGAATAATTTTTTTTATTAAATAGGAATTAATTAAAGACATGTTTAGTTCAAAATAATTTTATTAACTATATTATGTGTTTTATTGCTAACTCCAAAATATCTTCACCGTTTTGATTTGGCTCGGATGAATGAATAACGATGGGAGAAGGAGGATCGATGACAACATTTTGTACATAAAATGGTAAAGTAAAATTAGATGGTTGCTGTATTTTCAATTCCTTTTCTAGTTTTAGTATTTCCAAATCAAGCTTGTATCGTTCACGTTTCGCAATTTCAAGTTTTTCATTGGCTAATTTCAATTCTACTTCCATTTTTTGTGTTTTTAAATCGAAATACCTTTGCGGAACATTTGATTCATAGATTGAAATACTTTGTGATTTTTTTCTTGGCCTTTGAGGAAATTGAGTAGGAGTGTTTTCGGGTGACGTATTTATTGTGGCCTCACGCGACTCTGGTTCATGTACTTGTGTTACGTTTGACCCAGATGATTCCGGCACGCTAAGACCTTCTATTACAGGAGAATCTTTCCCGATTATTTTGAGTACTAGCTCATCAACATCATCATATCTACATTTCTTCCCTCCTCCCGATCCCGTCTGCTGCCGATTGTCCCTTTTTTCCTGTAGATATTGAAATACTTATTAGTAACTTTATAGCTCAAATTAAACTTAACTCCCATTTATCATTATGTATCACTACAGTACCTATATAATTATTATACTAGCGACCCGCCCCGCCTTCGCACGGGTGCAATTAGAAACCTTAACAGTAACAGTATTTCTCCACTATTTAATATATCTACATGTTATTATACATATATAAACCTTCCTCTTGAATCACTCTATCTATTAAAAAAAACCACATCAAAATCCGTTGCGTAGTTTTAAAGATATAGGTACTTATGCCCACATAGGGACAGAAAAAGCTACTTTGTTTTATAATATGTAATGATGATAATGATAAAGGTAGGTATTTTTGCAGTGTGAATTCACTTCTTCTCGGTAACAAACTAACAGTTACAGATTAAACTCTTTAAATGTTAGGTATAACATTGTAATAAATTATTTGAATTTAGTATTGAAACAAGTAGGTATTGAAATTAACAATAATAATAATTTAGTTTAAAAGTTTGTATTATTATTATTATTGTACACGAATGAAGTTTACAAAACACTTAATCCGGTTTTAACACCTTTTTATTATTATTACAACATAACATAAACTTAAAATATAGGTAGATACTTACGATTGTCCTTTTTCTAAAGTTTTGCCATGTAGTGTCACGTAAGTATTTCCAGTCTTTATTATAAATGCCCAAAGACATTAATTGTTCCGCAATATATTTCCACTTTGTTATTTTCATATCGTGAGTTAGTTGCTCACTAAACCGACCAAATAAAACATCTTTATTTTCGTATATCAAAGAAAGGACAGTCATTTTATTTTGGTGCTCCATGATTTACTTGTTAAGGATTGTACAAATTAATATGAAACTAAATCACTCTTTACTTTTAAAATAGTAGGTACTTACCTACGTTTTTTAATTAAACCTACCCTCGTTAATTTAAATCTATGAATCTCCAACAAAAACTTACATTTTATGTAAATTGTAACTTACAACTACAAATTTGTAGATACAATATTGTTAACGAAGTCTACAGGCGTTTTCTACAATTGTAAACGTTTATTAAATTTTATGTGTAACTTTTTTACATAATTGTAAGGTTTATTAAACAACACTTGTCATAAAACTTTACAAATATGTAAGTTTTTTACAAAATTGTCGGATTGTAACTTTTATTAAACAGGGCCCTGGTGATAAAATACGTGATTTGCTTTGGACCGACAACTACTGCTACTCTTACGGACTTCGATACCTATTTCTCTAATAAACGGTAAGTTTGATCTTTAATAATATAGGTAAGTTATACTAAACTATAAAAGTTTTGGGTGCTATATTTGTGAATTAGCAAACCCTGTACTTTTATTAATTCAAATTAATATATTTAGATTTTCTAAGTATATTTACTGTAAGAAATAGTTATGATTGATCCATATTGCTAAGTAGGGTTGCAGAACGTATTTTAACTGCTCCTTGTACTTCAGCAGCTACTGAACGAACATTTAGCGCGCATGCGCATATGCACAGTCAAAAACTTAGGATTAAACTCGCAGGATTCAGTTAGGTTGGGCAGCATTCAGCAAGCTACGTCGGGTCTTCTCCTCGACCAAAGTCTTCTCGAGTTTGTGGCGCGTGTTAGGAGAGGCCTATGTTTAGCAGCTATGAGTGCGATAGGCTAGGCTAGTTGATTGATTGAGAGATGATGACAATGACGATGATGACGATCCTTTATCTACATCCAGGCCGTTGTCAAGTCCTTTGGATAGCCCAATAAATGAAGATCGACCTTCAACATATTAGCAACAGTGATTAAAAAAAATTAGTTATAAAAAAATACTTTTGTAAAGTGTAATAAATATGTTAATAAGTATATCCCATTCTTTTATTATTTTCTGAACAAAGATTATTAAAAGTTTCAATAGTCGTAATCTTTGCAATTAGGTAA
Organism: Schrankia costaestrigalis; assembly: GCA_905475405.1. Taxonomy (NCBI): domain Eukaryota; kingdom Metazoa; phylum Arthropoda; class Insecta; order Lepidoptera; family Erebidae; genus Schrankia; species Schrankia costaestrigalis. The sequence continues at coordinate 5,262,905 of FR997843.1, read as the reverse complement.
CTATTTATCACAATGCGCAGAAAAAGTCCTATAAAAATAATGAAAAATGATTAAAATAAATTCAAATAAAGATTGTTAAAATAAATTCCTGAATCAAGCCACACATTATGACGTTTCGGACAACAGGCAACTGCAGCTGGTGCCCTATATAATAATATGCTGGCGCAATGTATGCACCTACGCATCGCAAATTTTCACTGCATTTGTCCTAAAAATATGATAGTTTCGCTAAATAATGAAAAAACCCTCCCATTGGGTATTTTCCCACATAAATACCCGGTTTTTACCCAAAATGGGTAAAAACCTGGGCTTTTTCCCATTGGGTTTTTACCCACTGCCCATCTCTACACTCATATAATTTAGTATTTTTTATAATCCAGTTTGCGTTAGAGACTGTCTTAACCCTTACTATACTACATACATAAACTCACGCCTTATCCTATCCGGGGTAGGCAGAGACTGTCTTACTGTCAATGTTTACTACATTCCATTACACCCTTTCCAGCGTAAGTTTGGTTTTTTGACAGTTCAATTCTATCAAGTTTCGTAATACTTCCGCTTTTTTTTTCAATCAAATAATAATGTATTTCATGGACATAGCCATGTTTTTTTTCGGTTACGATTACCACCCTTATGAAACAAATTACAAATAATCGGTAGTAAAAATAAATGCTATGAATAAACCTGAACTCTTCATATACGCTCGTACGGCTACTTGGACTACTAATACTACGCTAGCCAGACGAATTGGTATAGAGTTTGATTTCAAGTTTTTCTTCTTTTCATTTCGTAAATATTATAATACGATATTCACGGATAGTCCCGCAGTCGATTTTTACGACACCTATGGGAAAAGATGGGGTGGTGACATATTGTATTATTACTCCGTCACCACAAGGATTAATAATAATTTATGACTTACATAATTTTATAATTTTACGACGCAATCTTTTGTCTCGTTTATATATGTCGCATCAAGGGCGGCCAAAGTGCAAAGTATTACGTCTCCTTCACATTTCGACGTAACATCAATCCATTTATTTTAATAACATTATATAAAAACACGAATAAACTGATTTATATTGGTTTCGTGGTTCTTTTCACCTAGCTTTTGTTTATCTAAGTTTGTCTCATATCTTGCTTAAAGAAGAGCTTTTTCAACTTGACAATAGTTAAACGATTTTTTCCTTACCACTAATGATTGTACAAAGCGATGCTATTTTAGTCAAATTAATTGCACGCTGTGAGCCGTGCAAGTTTAGTTGCTTTCCACTACTTTCTTCTGTCGTTGGAAAATCATAGAGTATCTTTTGCGTAAACGTAAACGACTAAACGTCAAAATCAAAATGCTAAATATGGCTGCTGTGTATTCGTCTTGTTTGTGTCGTATTTTACTCGATATTTATAATTATGAAACAAAATGAGTGTTGTTTATTGTTAATGTGAGATAATATTAAAGCTACCACATAATTTAAATTTGTTGGCATAGCGATTGTAGCGCAAAAATCGTTATGTCGCACAACAAGGCTACTGAAATAAAATCCAATGAGATCGATAAAAGTAAACGTCGTCACAAAACTGACGACACTATTATTGCGACAGCGGCAATGAATGTTATTGAAGATACAATACAATTCGTAAAGATGGAGAACGTAGACGAAAGTTCGAGCAAACCTACTGATTTGAGTCTTCAAGGCAACACTCACCTGATTTCTAGCACAACGAGTAGTTTGGCCGATACGCCCGGTGATTCTGGTGTTTTGTGTTTAGATAGTGAAGCATCGGAGGCCACAAGCCAAGCACTTATGTCACATAGTCTCATAGGTGCTGAGGAATTAGCCTGTGATAGTCTGTATGACGCGCCACCGTCGTGTTCACAGGATATGATCAAGAGTACCACCAGTAGCATAATGACTCGCAGTGATATTGATAATCAAAACATTGGCCTCCCAGATGATATAGTGCCAGAATTGTTAACAGAAACACACAAAAAACCAAATGCCTATGAAAACTTGCCTGATTTAGTATTAAAAGCCTTAGAATCTGAGAAAGACATTGAAGAAAAAAGAAAACCTGCGTTAAGGTCAGAGCCTAAGAAGTCATTATCTGAAGATATTGTGTACAGGAGGAGATGTCGGAAAAAGTCTCAAAGCGGACCCAGTTCCCAAAAGAAAAGAGTGTCATTCCATGAAGATATATTAAATAATACCAAAACTGATAACATTCACATAGAAAGAGGTTTTATATCATATGGCCCTGATAGTTCATACTGTGATAGGTTTAGACAAAAAAATAATATTGTTACAGATAGATTTTCATGGTGTGGTTCTGGTGACCAGCCACCAAAGTATGCAGCCGATGTTGTCCAACAAACAATGTCAGATATTCTTACTTATGGTAATTCAAAAAATGACAGAAGTGGTATATTTGAATACTGTCAAGATTTTGAACAAGGTAGTCAAGACAATAATAATGACAAGGATAATAATAATGAGCCTCAACCAAATGGGAAACTCTATGGATGTGACTCCAACAGCTCAGATTCTAATTTTAGTTGTGACTCTGAGACATCTTCCAGTGAATCATCTTCATCACATTCAAACAAAACTGAAACTTCATTGTTGCAAAGAAAATGTGACAAGGCTCAAAAATCATACTCTTGTGATGCATTCGAAAATAATGGGCATGTAGCATTTATGAGAAAGACTTACTTCTCTGAAGCAGATATCGATAAATCTACAGACCGTATGAAAAAACCTTTAGAAGTCACCCAAAGTCCAAACAGAGTTAAATCTGTATTAAAAAAGAAACGCTACATTACAACAAATATTGTAGAAGAAAAAACAAAGAATAGCAAAGTACTTAAACTACTTGATGCCAATAACATAATAGATTCTTTAAAGAATTTCTACAAAAATTTCAACTTTAATTTTGCACCTGAGAAAGGATTACCTGAAAACAGCTTAGAGTTGAATAATGTTGTTGAAGCTCTACCTTGTGATGTCAATCAGAACCAGAGACTATCAAAAAGCCTAGATTCTGGATTCCAAGCTGAGGATGAAGATGATTTTGTTGAAATTAATCTAAATGGTCACCCGTTAGAAACTGAAAAACCTAAAGAAATGGTAGCAACATCAAAAGCAGTAGTAGCAGGTGACAGAACTCCTAATGAGGGTTCTCCCAGGCACAAACTTACCTTAAATATGAAAGCACAATCAGACAAGAAACCAAATAAAGGTGACCTGCCTCCCCTCAGCAAGTATGTTGTTAATTGTGAGAGTACAGTCTATGAACACAAAGGAGTATCGTATAGCTATGTCCATGATACATTCCAAACGGCTTTTGATGCCCCAAAAGAGACTTTTGTACCTATACCTGAGACAACACCTGTGAATGAGTTAGTCACAAGTACAAGTAAAACAGACCTCAGTAAGACTATAGATACTGACTCTTCAAGTAAAACATCAACACCTAAAAGGCAATTCAACAAAAACATACAAGATGAGACTGAGGCTAAAAATGGCATTTCTAAGCATTTGTCGTCACCTAAAAAACAAAATGTAAACAGATACAGTCGTAAATCGGCGTCCACAGTGCAGAAATTAAATGCAGAACCACCACAAGCTAATAGCGACGATTGCTCAAACACAGACAACTCAACCTTGAAAGGGGCCGAAGACTTCAATGACGAATTTTTTGACAGTCCAGCGAACCAGAAGTTACAATCAAATAAATCGGCCATGTTAAATAGATATCTGAAGAATGTATGTCAGAGGAAAGACCTTGAACTTAAAATAAAGAACAATAAGTTCTTTCAGTTCAAACTTAGAATGGAGAAACATTTTCCTAGTATAATATTTCCATTCAAAGAGGTGTCGGAAACATTCCACATGTCAGCTGATAGAATGTCGCGTCTCATTGACAAGGAAGTTATAGAGAACAAACGGTTGTCCGTACGTCTATTAACCGCCGACGAACCATCATACTTTGACAGTTTCGAAGATAATGTCGCTATTGAGTGTAATGAAAAATTACGATTCCAAATATTTTCGTATCCCAATGAAACTTTGAATAGGGTAATTATATTTGATTACTACTACGCACAGGCATTAATTTTGCTGTAATATGACCCTGATTATAATGTTGCGTTATCATAATATAATGATACTATAGTAAAAACATTACTTTCAAACTAAAACCTTATGAAAATATACATATAAAAACGTTTTTTTCCAGATGATGAAAGTCAAGTCCCCATACAATATGGATGATGGGTCATGGACACCATTATTAGTGTTTATAACAGACTATGCGCTATATGTAGCAAGTTTGAAGGCAGGTGGCACTGAGTATGACATACTATGCAGATTACCTCATAACGAACTTGATGCCATTGTGGTGAGTAATTGTTGACCATTTATGTGTTAGGCAAGACGGTAATGAGGTACAATGTTAAAGCCTACTTTGATGTAAGGTTGTAGAATGTTTTTATTAACTGCCTTGGTGCAGAATGGTTGTATATGCGCCTGCTGCGGATAAGGTCGCGGGTTCGATTCCCATGAAAGCTAATTATTTGACTAATCCACATATTATTGCCTTGAGCCTATATGTTATTTGTGTCCGTCAATTTTATGTCTGTAAAAGTTTCCCGCCCAATTCGAGACTGGTCCCTAATGTGGGAGTTGCTATTAAAACACATATTGCAATTTAATCATTTATTTGTATTAAGCTTGGTTCATTTTTAATAAGTTTTTCAATACCAGGTGAATAAACAGCGAATATAATAATGACCTCTACATAACCAAGAGACTTAATTAAACAAGCAGGTCAATAGTTTTATAACAATTAACAATAAAACGTGATAATTGTGTAATTTTTCCAGACAATAATATCTATTATGATAATGTAATAATACAGTATACATTGACCTTCCAAGTTTAAATACAAGAAAGTACAAAAGATTTAAGTACCTATTATGAAAAAAAAACAAAATAATAAACCAAGAACCTATTCATCATCATCATAACAGCCCATTAATGCCCCACTGCAGGGACGGGCCTCCTCCCGTGACGGACGGATATTTGGCCTACTAATACCACGCTGGCCAGACGGATTGCAAATAACCTATTGTGATATAGCAATTGTTGGAACATGCGGCTCAGAAAGATAAATATAGGGTTATTGCCAACTTTTCTTTATTTTGTTTTTCTAGAGAAAATATCAGCCAGCTATTATTTAGTCGTCTAAGGGACTTCTTGGTATAAAATGGGAGGTGATACTATGTTTCAGATCAAATTTCTCTTAGCTTAGCCCCCAGCCGAGCGGTATCGGGCCGTTTGCGTACCAAACTGAGTGCAGATTTCGCACACGTAAACAAACAAGGGTGATTCACTAGGGTGTTGTTGTTCGTTAGGAGGTGTACATGTTTTTTCATAAGGGTAGTCACTCCTGTGACGTAATTTAGTAGGAATTGAATTCCCAATGAGTCACACTGTTACATATTTAAGTGTGACTCATCGGGAATAAACCGACAGTGCCTTGGCTCTGGTATCGTTGACATCATTGGGCGGCGAAGATCCCATAGCCCGATTTACACATCGACAAGTACAGTAGCGAGTTAAGTAGTAAGTTGTTGATTAAGTTGACTTAAATAGATCTTCATCCTCTTTTTGGCGAGTTAAGTTGGCGAGGCGCGAGAGAGATGGCTACTTCGTACTTAACTCGCCAAAAATTAGGATGGAGATCTATTTAAATCAACTTAATCAACAACTTACTACTTAACTCGCTACTGTACTTGTCGATGTGTAAATCGGGCTTTACCATTAGGTGGCTCGTTTGCTCGTCTGCCGAGTAATAAAATAAAACATAACAATCTAGGCCTCTGAACTATAGTCTAATTACGAAATAAAACTAGGCAAAAACGTAATATTATTACGAGTCGAATTACATTACATAAAATAGAATGGTAACTATATGATTTCGCATTAATGTTATTTAAGTTTATAAATAAACATAATATAATCTTGTGAGATAATAATTAATAAGTTCTGCCTCGGTGAAGTGCAGGGGTTTGATTCGCAAGCAGGAATTTTTTTTGTGCGTTCCATAAATTATTGTTCTGGGTCTGAATGTTGTTTGTTATGTTTGTCAATGTCCCCGCGACACAGGGCATGATCCCTAGTGCGCCTTTTTTAAGATAAAAAAGTTCTCAATATTGTTTGAAATAGATTTTTACATTGATACTAGTTGATGCCCGCGGCTTCACCCTCGTTGTATAAGTAGCTTAAATGTTATTCTACACTCTAAACTACCTATATACCACAATTCATCAAAATCCATTTAGTAGTTTTTGCGTGAAAGAGTAACAAACATCCATACATCCTCACAAACTTTCACATTTATAATATTAGTAGGATACTCCTTGTTCCCAATAGGGTAAAACGGGTTAACTATAACGGTCCTTACATACCTGCATTGCTTTCATACATACATATCTACTTCATACTCGCTCATCCATTACGTATTTATTATGTAAAAATATGGATAAAACTGTGCACTTGACTTGGCTTGCCATAATTAGGGCATAACATAACATATTTAGTTCTGCACAATTGGGTCTTATTAGTAATAGTGAAATTTTATGTAACCCTTAACCTTTCTCGATTACTGAAGTATTCAACACAAAGGTTAGGTTATTGAAATGTAAAGAAACAGGTTTATTTAGAAATATGAGATTAATCTCGATCATCTCGAAAAAATCCTTTTTTTATGAAATACTAATAACCGAATATCTTCCCTCGATCTGTTTTACCACCTAAAACAGAGAGTAGGTACTGTACTTAGCGCCATGTACCTACTACGATTCTACGATTATAAAGCTGCTCTACTTCGTCTACATTCATACATGCCTGTCGTTTACTAAAGGATGCCCCTGTATGTTTTTTATAGATAGTCCGGGTTCCCTAGAACATTTTTGCAAAGTGATTACAATCAACTTATTATTAACTACACGGGTATTAACACGATTAAATTCTGGTAAATATTACATTATTACCTTTGAGGCTTTATTATGATGAGACGCCCAACAGCTTCGTGTAAGAAACAGTATTGTACTAGTAAGCAGGTGTAGCAAGGGTACAATACTAAGATGTACTTATAATTTTTTGTTACAGGTCGGACCCGAAGCTCAATACATTCAAGTGCTAGACATAGCTGGCAACATAGCTTGTTCGGTCGTGACGGGCGAGGCTACGCTGGGAGCACGTTTGGCGTCCTCATTGGAATGGAGCGCTAGGACGTCACCTCTAAGGATCCAACGACCTCCAGCCGTGATACCTCTTAGCTGTAGAGAGGTAGCTGCTGCTGTTACAAGGCAGAGGCATGAGAGAAGGGTAAGTCTTTATGATAGTACTTATATTGTATTCGCTGCAAAGTTTTCTAGTGTTGTCTCATTTCCGGGATGATTCATAATGTGTTGTCCATACGCCTTATCCTTTCCATGTGCCTTAATCCCTTGCAATAAGACACACTTTCGAATGAAAATTATTTGTGTAAACTTATTAGCACTATAACATGATTTTTATGTGTTGTTTTATATGGTTCGAGTTTGACATGCCCATGACACTATCATGTAGACCGTTCGGAATTTCTAAACGTAAAAAAAATTTGTATCAATTGTTTGTATGATAGACACTCGCTGACCCGTGCCCCCTTCGGCAGGCGGCGAAAAAAACGCGTCCCTTTTTTAACATATATTTTATTACTGCTCCACTCCTATTAGTCATAGCGTGATACTATATAGCCTATGACACTCCTCGATAAATGGACTATTCAACACAGAAAGATTTTTTAAATCGGTTTAGTAGATCCAGAGATTACCCCCTACAACGTAACAAACTCTGTTAGATTACATATCCCTTATTTGTATTGATATGTATGTAATGTAGCACGATGTCGTGGTACATTGTTTCTAATGCAATTCTTTAGTTCAAGGCTATTGTAACCTTCACCTCTGTACAGCAGAGCTTTGTTCAAGGACGATTTCACAACTGACTCATAATTTTATACGAGGGTTTTATTTGCTAAAACCTCCTTTGATTGAGTAGCTATAAAGTATACTAAATTCGTATTCGGATTTGCATTGCACAATGTGACTTCTTAGCCCTCTTAAGGTTGATCCATGATAAGGAGGTATTAGCACCACGCTAACCAGACGCTTTTCGGGTTTTTGTCTCTATGAGCGAAACCAATTTTGAAAAAAGAAAACGGATTTGGAAGACATTTTATATTTGCTCTGTTAGTAATGAAATAACAAATTTATTTGCATCTATAAATATTGTATTTTATTAGTATTAATAATAACAACATAATAATATAATCTTTTATTAGAACATTATATTAAATTGATACAATGTATTAACCGTAGATCATTGACCTTTAGATAAAGAGATGACATTTAATCACATTCATGTAACATTAGTTATCATCAAATTATTTATTCCTTTTTTTTTTCTTATCTTCATTGTACATTATAATGATTCATACATTAAAAGTTTGACTAAAGAATTGTCCAGCGAACCCGAGACCCGTGATGATTACTTTGTAAACTTTTAACTGGGTTCTCCGTGTAGTGACGGAGTAAGAATACAATAAGCCATCCCATGGGTGTCGTAAAAACCGACTAAGAGACTATCCGTGAATATTATCTTTACGAAATCTTGAAATTAAACCTTATACCAATCCGTCTGGCCAGCGTGGTATTAGTAGGCCAAGTATCCCTCCGTCATGGTGAGGAGGCCCGTCATTGCAGTGGGACATTAATGGGCTGTTATGATGAACTGGAGTCGGTTTTTTAATAACAAAATTTATTTTATTCCAGATACCACAAATCCTATTCTACGGGCGTGTATGTTCTGGAGACGCCGGCGATAGATTGATAGAAGCCCCCGGCGCCTTCGCACCGCCCCTTGAAGGTTACTTAATGTGCAGGACGGATAAGAGTCGAAGATTTGAACCCAGTTATTTCTTGCTTAGGTAAGTAACTAAACATTTTTAACATAAATAAATAATCCTCACACATTCACACATCGCCACCTAGTCCCAAACTAAGCAAAGCTTGTACTAGACCACGGATAAACATACTTAAATACTTTACTTTTTTGTAAATACGTACATATTATGCATAGAAAATACTCAGACCAATGCAAACAATCATTGCTCACAGCACACAAAGATTTGCATTGAGCGGGATTCGAACCCGAGACCTCTGCGTAGCAGCCATGTAATATACCAACTGCGCCACAGAGGTAGTCTTACATGGGTAACCTTAGGCCGTCCGTGTTTAGTAGTCTCGAAAAGATGGTGTTACTGTATACCGACTGAAATCCACGTTCAAAGTAGGTATTAATGGCCAGGATAGCAAGTGGTGGTATGGCAAAGGATAGTAGAGGAAGTTTTCTATTACCAGCCAGTCTAAGGAACATGTGTCCTGAGTCCTGTGGTATAGCGAAACATGAACTACTTTAACTATGAAAGCCAAATGGATTGCAAGAAGTTCTTTCGTTCATTCTTAGACGATTATTTTTTTAAATCATTATTACCATAGGAACCTATTTCTGTAACTAATAGGTTGTAAAAAATAACTAAATAATAATGAAAATTGTACTACAATAAGCTAGAACTAGGAATATTATAAATTGCTTTTTCTATCGATACCTTTGTTTATTGACTTTAAGAAACAATTGACAATTGTTAATAATGTATTTCAATTGAATTCCTAAATTAGAAATAATTCTGTATTCATAAGGATTATTACAAACAAAACACAGGACACTAACAATCAATACAAATATTTTTGGATCCTACAAATACTTGCGAAAGAATGTGAATTACATGCGCAGTAGCTATTGTAGACTAAGATACCAGAACTGCCAGACGTCACTCATTTTCTGATGTACAAAATGTACACGAGTGGGTGATTATACACAAAATCGTTAAAATCCATAGTCGGTTTATTTCTACTAATGCCATAGCATTAATAATACTGGCCACAACATCTTGGTAGATGATAGTTGTATGCGCTTGAAGGTTTAAGCAGGAATATTTTTGCAGTGTTTTTGATGACTGTAGAGCCCTATAGCTTCGCGACATATCCTGCCGCATCTGTCGCAGGTGTAACGCGAGTCCGCAGGTGGAGATCGGGCTCGGCGGAGTCGTTTTTGTTTTAATTTTGAGCACCAGTCTTGATCGTGCTTTAGTGCTCCGACTTTAATATCATGGCGCCATTCATTTCGGCGCGTTTCTCCCAGGTCTCGACTTGGATGCCGAAACTTATCATGTCCCGCTTGCAAGAGTCCTTAAATCGTAAGAAAGGTCGTCCAATTGGTCTCCTTGCGTCCGCTATTTGGCTGAGCATGACCTGTCGTGGTAGGTAGACCTACCACGACATAGCATTAGAAGAAATAAAAAAAAAATACTCCGTCACCACACGGAGAAACATATTTCTCCGTGTGGTGACGGAGTAAGAATACAATATGTTACACCCCATCTCATCCCATGGGTGTCGTACAAACCGACTAAGGGACTATCCCTAAATATTATCTTTACGAAATAAAAAGAAGGAAAACTTGAAATTAAACCCTATACCAATCCGTCTGGCCACCGTGGTACTAGTAGGCTAGGTAACCCTCCATCAGGGGAGGAGGCCCGTTCCTGCAGTGGGACATTAATGGGCTGTTATGATGAATGGTATGTTACTCAAAAGACGCAAAAGTTTAAGTTTTATTTTGTTTTTTTCAAGCCTTATATATTTTTTTATTCATTAGTCTTTGCGTCTATATATACATATCTGGTTGTTTTCTAGCTCTGGTTAGTTTGTTATACTATATGATGTTGTGATGGCATTCAATGTAGATGAAAGTATTTCGTATATTGTCGAGTTTCATATCTTATGCTCCATGACGATATACATACTTGACTAAATGTTATTTATCCTTTGCAGGGCCGGAGTACTTCACTGGGGCTCCCACTCCCCTGACGGCACATCCCCCCTACCACACAACTTAGCTCTCCGCTCAGTGGTAGGAGTGCGACGACACGTGGACTCGTCTCGACGACCGCACTGCTTCGAGATCGCGCTGGGTGACAGCAGTAGGTTACTGTTAGCCGCGCCTGATGATGCTACAGCGTCTTCTTGGCTGCAGTCCTTGTTACTACATGCTGCTCAGGTAAGATGTTATGTTGTACTGTTGTAGTGGTGTATCTATACTAATATTATAAAGAGGTAAAGTTTGTGTGTTTGTATGTTTGTGACGTTGTAGGGGGTAATCTCTGGATCTACTAAACCGATTTTAAAAATTCTTTCTGTGTTGAATAGTCCATTTATCGGGGAGTGTCATAGTCTATATAGTATCACGCTATGACTAATAGAAGCGGAGCAGTAATGAAATATGTTTAAAAAACGGACGCGTATTTTTCGCCGCTCAACGAAGTGGCCACGGGTCAGCTAGTGTACTATATACCTATATTGTACATGCACACATACACCACATCCTGGCAGGGTCTCCATGTAAGAATGGGAGTTATGGGGAAGACAAGAGATACACACGACTTACGTTATAAGACTCCTTTATTATTAACAGTGCATGTACTTATATTGTACATGCACATATACACCACTACACTGTTATTTTGATGTTGTGTTTTCATTCTCGCTATACGGTTGATAAAGATCATAATTCTCTGAGTAGTAAGAGGTAATCAGGTTTACCATACCGTGACAATCTTTTTATTCTCATATTCAATCGATGTTCTCGTAAAAAACAAGTTAGGAAATATTATCTCTATGAAAACATGCAAAAGCAAACAAACTTGACTTAAAATCATATACCAATTCTTCTGACCAGTGTGGTCATAGTAGGCAAGTTTTCTCTTATTATCATTCAAAAGCTCTCAGTAAGGCGCTGTCTCCACGAGCGATAGAATCGCGACGAGTCTGAACAAAAATCGCCGCGATAACATCGCCGTGTGGAGACAACTTCATGGAGAGTATATAGAAATACGTGGCACGACGATAATATCGCCGCGATTTTATCGCTCGTGGAGACAGCGCCTAAGTGCTATGTTTTATTGTATGGGCACAACTCCGTATCTCGTGCAGGGAAACTGTTAGGTACTACCCGTGCGGATAAAGAATGGGATTAGAAATGGCGACACATCCATTCACTTCTCGCTCGCACATTATCTGCGGGTATACTCACACTCGTGGGTACCGACTGACAAAAAATAATAATTTACTAGTAATTTAATAATTTTGTTCTAAAATTGTTATTCGTTATTGCGTTTTTCCGTAGTATGCTGACGGTATCGGTTATAGGAGCCGCCATTTCTAATCCCATTCTTTATCCGCACGGGTAGTATAGTGTTTTTAATAATTAAAAATAAAGTTAAACATGTCTTATCTAATTAGTCTTTTAATAACTACTACTAAAGAGATTTAAAGGTAGTGCCTACTTTCACCCAACACCCTCTCTGCCACCATTGTAAGCGTAGCGCTGAACAGATAGTAGACATGTAAAAAGCAATTTCCGGCTGTCCTTTTACAGAAAGCAAACTCTTACTAGGCTGGTATGAAATTAGCTTCCAGAAACGTTTGCGCAAGTAGACAAAGACAAAACACCCGCTCCCCACGCTTTTCACCATTTTGTTCCAAAAATGGCATCTGGTCAGCCAGTTGCAACAACTTCAGGTCGGTCAAATAAGATTGCGCGTAATGTAGATGCCATTATTTACCTACTGGTGGTGTAGTGTAGCAATATCTCCAACGATGCCAAGTTGACCAACGATATTTCGAAATACTGCAGCTTAAGCGCCGATTACACTAGACTACATGTAGTCAACTACATCTTGTAGGAGACTACATGTAGTCTCCTACATAAGGACGTCCTAACTTTTTAGTGTTAGGACGTTCTGTTCAGACAGTGTCCTACAGTCTCCTACAAGATGTAGTTGACTACATGTCACACAAAAAAGGGCAATACGTGCTATTTATTGTTTAGGCAGGAAAGACTCTCTCAGGGAACGTTTTAAAGACATAAATATTTTAACTGTAGCCTCTCAATATATTTTAGAAAACATACTGTATGTCAGGAAGAATATAAATAAATTCACAAAAGTAAGTGATATCACAGACAGAAATTTGCGTAATAAAAATAAACTGCTCCTTCCGAGCTATCAACTTAGTAAGGTTAGTGATTCTTTTAAAGGCGACTGTATACGCTTTTATAATAAGCTGCCTGAGTCGGTCCTTGGTATGCCTGACAATAAATTTAAAACCTATGTTAAGACCACTTTATGTAAAAAAGCATACTACAGGACAGACGATTACCTTAAAGATAAGAGTGTTTGGCTTAGTGCAGGTCTCCCATAATGTGCTATTAATAATAATGGCATAAGTTGTATTATATAGGTACATTACAATACGTTTTTTTTCGTATGATATTTTAACTTAATGTTTTGTTTATATACTTACTTATTTTAATTTTACACAAACAAATGTACACTCGTCCACATTTGATTTAAGAGTTAGGACTCGCAGAAATTTACTTTGGTCGATGTTAGGTAAGGGCGTCCCTCTGCTATTTGTGTTTCCCCAAATTGTATTTATTTTTCTTCTATTACTATTGTCAGGACTTGTCATGCTCACTATAATGTCATTGTTTGTGGTGGCGTGGAGGCCGGGTCAATCCCTTCCCTACGATATGGCGAGGGGGTTGATGGCTGGCCTTTGCGTTATACTCGTGAACGGGTGCTACTTGCGGTGACTGGTCGACCCTGACATTAAGTATTTTTCATTTTTGGTACACCACTTATTTATCTAGGGGATAATTTAGTTGAGCGACGTTTTTATTACTAGAAAACTTTATAAATGTGATTTGGTGCTCCCACTTTTGAGTACTACCTACAGGACGAATCTTCTAGTTTAAGACATTTAAAAATTTATATTGATCCTTTAGTGCAATCCTTAGTTTTTATATGGTATACAATGGTTGCAGCACTTTGTTACAGTTACAAAATTGTTGTAAAATTATAGAGACGTCTAAAAAATGCTGCCTTAGAGTTTGTTGCGCCGCTTCTACTAGCGCCTTGGAAGCGGTGGTAAAGTTTGGAAAACTTTTAATATGTAAACTTAGACTAAGTAGTTTTAAACTGACGTCAATAAGCTGTTATTTTGTAACATTATGTTGAAAAATAAAGAAACTAAACAAAACTATGTACTTTAGTGTAATCGGCGCTTTAATTATACGAAAACTCGAAACGAAAACTCTCGAAAAGCGACCGCGTATATCTAGATTTATTCAGCGATACTTTTACCATTTTCACTTAAATTTAGTTTTATCTGTGTTCTTATTACTTTCTGTCTAAACTAACGATTACTGACTGTAAATACTTTACAGTTATTATAAGTGGAATACACAGTTTACGCTACACCCGAACACAGTTTGCGCTCTATACAGCGCCTGGACACGCCCCCCGCTCTCCTGGACACGCCCCGCCCTCCTGGACACGCCCCCCGCTCTCCTGGACACGCCCCGCCCTCTTGGACACGCCCCCCGCTCTCCTGGACCCGCCCCGCCCTCCTGGACCCGCCCTCCTGGGCACGCCCCGGCCTCCTGGACACGCACCCCGCTCTCCTGGACACGCCCCGCCCTCCCTTTCTCGAAGATGTCTCGTCCTTCCTGGAAGATGTTCCCCGCCCTTCTGGACACATCTCCCGTCCTTCTGGAAACGCCCCCCACTTCTGGACAGGCCCCGACCACCCAGAGACGCTCTTCCTGGAAGAGTGAAGTCCGGGAATAGGTTCCTGAGGGAATTCCAGCCATAGGATCCCGAGGGAATTCCGAGAATAGGTTCCCGAGGGAATTCCGAGAATAGGTTCCCGAGGGAATTCCAAGAATAGGTTCCCGAGGGAATTCCGGAAATTCCTGGAAGATGTTCCCGTGGGCAGAGCGGAAATAGGTGCCCTAGGGAATTCTGGGAATAGGTACCCGGGGAAATTCCAGGGGTGGGTTTTCGTGGGAAGAGCGGGATTAGATTCCGATGGCATTCCTGGAAGAGGTACCCGAGGGAATTCCGGGATGACTGGGAATCGGTTCCCGAGGGAATTCCGGGAACAGCTTCCCGAGGGAATTCCGGGAATAGGTTCCCGAGGGAATTCCAAGAATTCCTGGAAGATGTTCCCGTGGGCAGAGCGGGAATAGGTGCCCTAGGGAATTCTGAAAATAGGTTCCCGGGGGAATTCTAGGGGTGGGTTTTCGTGGAAAGAGCGGGATAAGATTCCGATGGTATTCCCGGAAGAGGGTCCCCGCCCTTCTGGACTCATCTCCCGCCCTCCTGGACACATAAATCCACCCACGCCACCGCCGCTCCCTGGACTGACACAAGCCCCGGCCACCTGGACACGCCCTTCGCGTATCTGGAGACCCCAACTGGACACGCCCCTTCCCCTTCCGGACACAACCCGACCACGTAGACACGCTCTTCCTGGGAGAGGTTCCCAAGTGAATCCTGGAAGAGGTACCGGAGGGAATTCCGGGATGCCTGAGGGAATCCTGGGAATAGGTTCCCGAGGGAAATCCGGGTCCCGAGAGAATTCCGGGAAGAGGTTCCAGAGGGAACTCCTGGAAGATGTTCACACATCTCTTGCCATCCTGGACACGCCCTCCGCCCTCCTGGACACGCCCTCCGTTCTCCTAGACAAGTCGCGCCATCCTAGATACCTCCGGTCATCCTGAACACGCCACTCGCATATATGGACACGCCCCGCCCTCCTGGACACGCCCTGCCCACCTGGACACAAAGATGTTCCCGTGGGCAGAGCGGGAATAGGTGCCCTAGGGAATTCTGAGAATAGGTCACCGGGGGAATTCTGGGGGTGGGTTTTCGTGGAAAGAGCGGGATATGGTTCCGATGGCATTCCTGGAAGAGCGTCCCCGCCCTTCTGGACACATCTCCCGCCCTCTTAGACACAAAAATCCCCCCACGCCACCCCCGCTCCCTGGACATGCCCCCCGTCCCCAGGACACGCCCCCCGCCCCCTGGACATGCCCACCTGGACACGCCCTTCGCGTATCTGGAGACCCCAACTGGACACGCCCCGCCTTCCCTTTCTCGAAGATGTCTCGTCCTTCCTGGAAGATGTTCCCCGCCCTTCTGGACACATCTCCCGTCCTCCTGGAATCGCCCCCCACTTCTGGACAGGCCCCGCCCACCCAGAGACGCTCTTCCTGGAAGAATTTCCCAAGGGAATTCCTAGAAGAGGTTCCCAAGGGAATTCCTGGAAGAAGTTCCCGAGGGAATTCCAGGGTGACTGGGAATAGGTTCCCGAGGTAATTCCGGGAATAGGTTCCCGAGGGAATTCCGGGAGGAGGTTCCCGAGGGAATTCCGGGTATAGGTTTACTAGGGAATTCCTGGAAGATGTTCCCGTGGGCAGAGCGGGAATAGGTGCCCTAGGGAATTCTGGGAATAGGTTCACGGGGGAATTCCGGGGTGGGTTTTCGTGGGAAGAGCGGGATAAGATTCCGATGGCATTCCTGGAAGAGCGTCCCCGCCCTCCTAGACACATGAATCCCCCCACGCCACCCCCGCTTCCTGGACATGCCCCCCGCCCCCTGGACACGCTCCCGGCCCCCTGGACACGCCCTCCGCACCCTCGACACAAACCCCGCCCACCTGGACACGCCCTTCGCGTATCTGGAGACCGCAACTGGACACGCCCCGCCCTCCCTTTCTCGAAGATGTCTCGTCCTTCAAGGAAGATGTTCCCCGCCCTTTTGGACACATCTCCCGTTCTCCTGGAAACGCCCCCCACTTCTGGACAGGCCCCGCCCACCCAGAGACGCTCTTCCTGGAAGAGTTTCCCAAGGGAATTCCTGGAAGAGGTTCCCAAGGGAATTCCTGGAAGAGGTTCCCGAGGAAATTCCGGGAATAGGGTCCCGAGGGAATTTCGGGAATAGGGTCACGAGGGAATTCCGGGAGGAGGTTCCCGAGGGAATTCCGGGTATAGGTTTACTAGGGAATTCCTGGAAGATGTTCCCGTGGGCAGAGCGGGAATAGGTGCCCTAGGGAATTCTGGGAATAGGTTCACGGGGGAATTCCGGGGTGGGTTTTCGTGGGAAGAGCGGGATAAGATTCCGATGGCATTCCTGGAAGAGCGTCCCCGCCCTCCTAGACACATAAATCCCCCCACGCCACCCCCGCTTCCTGGACATGCCCCCCGCCCCCTGGACACGCTCCCGGCCCCCTGGACACGCCCTCCGCACCCTCGACACAAACCCCGCCCACCTGGACACGCCCTTCGCGTATCTGGAGACCGCAACTGGACACGCCCCGCCCTCCCTTTCTCGAAGATGTCTCGTCCTTCCTGGAAGATGTCTCGTCCTTCCTGGAAGATGTTCCCCGCCCTTCTAGACACATCTCCCGTTCTCCTGGAAACGCCCCCCACTTCTGCACAGGCCCCGCCCACCCAGAGACGCTCTTCCTGGAAGAGTTTCCCAAGGGAATTCCTGGAAGAGGTTCCCAAGGGAATTCCTGGAAGAGGTTCCCAAGGGAATTCCTGGAAGAGGTTCCCAAGGGAATTCCTGGAAGAGGTTCCCGAGGGATTTCCGGGATGACTGGGAATCGGTTCCCGAGGGCATCCTGGGAATAGGTTCCCGAGGGAATTCCGGGAATAGGTTCCCGAGGGAATTCCGGGAATAGGTTCCCGAGGGAATTCCGGGCATAGGTTGCCGAGGGAATTCCGGGAATAGGTTCCCGAGGGAAGTCCGGGAATAGGTTCCTGAGGGAATTCCAGCCATAGGATCCCGAGGGAATTCCGAGATTAGGTTCCTGAGGGAATTCCGGAAATTCCTGGAAGATGTTCCCGTGGGCAGAGCGGGAATAGGTGCCCTAAGGAATTCTGGGAATAGGTTCCCGGGGAAATCCCGGGGGTGGGTTTTCGTGGGAAGAGCGGGGTTAGACTCCGATGGCATTCCTGGAAGAGGGTCCCCGCCTTTCTGGACACATCTCCCGCCCTCCTGGACACATAAATAGGATCCCGAGGGAAGAGTGGGAAGAGCTTCCCAGGGGAAAAGCGGGAAGACGTTCCTGAGGGAATACCGCGAATAGGGTCCCGAGGGAATTACGGGACAATTACCCGAGGGATATCCTATATGTTAACACATTACCCGCCCTCCTGGACACGCCCCCCGCCCCTGGACACGCCCACCGCCATCCTGGACACGCCCACCGCCATCCTGGACACGCCCTGCCGTCCTGGACACGCCCCGCCCTCCTGGACACGCCCCGCCTCCTGGACATGTCACCCGCCCTCCTGGACACGCCCCCCGCTCTCCAAGACACGCCCACCGCTCTCCTGTACACGCCCCGCCCTTCCTGTCTCGAAGATGTCTCGTCCTTCCTGGAATCTGTTCCCCGCCCTTCTGGACACATCTCCCGTCCTCCTGGACACGCCCCCCGCTTTTTAATGCCTTAAAATTATCTGAAATACATAAAAAGCTACTTAAGCTATTCACACCAAACTGACAGATTGTTGCTTACGGGGTTTTTATTTAATGTCATAGATGCAAATACGAGTATCAAAAGAACAAATCAGGATTATGCGTTGCGAGGTTTTCTTCCAAAACTAAATACAAAAAATGCATTTCCAAGGTTTTCACTCTAAAGCCCGATTTACACATCGACAAGTACAGTAGCGAGCTAATTAGTAAGTTGTTGATTTAAATAGATCTCTATCCTATTTTTTGGCGAGTTAAGTTGGCGAGACGCGAGAGAGGGGGCTACTTCGTACTTAACTCGCCAAAAATTAGGATGGAGATCTATTTAAATCAACTTAATCAACAACTTACTACTTAATTCGCTGCTACTGTACTTGTCGATGTGTAAATCGGGCTTACGGCGTCGATATTATGATGTATGCACACGAGTGACACTTTTCACAATCGCGAGCACCAACCCATTAATGGTGCTCGTGCTCTGCGATGCTCGTGCTGCACTAATGTCTACACATTAGTGAAGATTTAGTAGTATGAGAAATACTATTAATTAAATATTACTTTATTGTTAATTTAAATTAGATTTTAAACATATTCATTTTTTTCCCTTCAGTGCACCCCTGATGGGTACCATGGAGCATACAAATTTCACCCGTCCTACCACTGGTGGTATAAACCAGGGATACTACGGAGCAAAACCTTGAGATTTATGGATTTAGCTGATGTTGAACACCTCATCCATACAGCTGGCGATTACAAGCTATTAGTACAGTTTCTCTTTGAACAAAAATTCATCGAAACTGATTTTTCAATGACTTTATTAGTCTGTATCTTTAAATTCCACCGCTATCAGGACATTTGACGGTCGGATCTGTTATCTATGAGCGGAAAACTATTATTTGTTAAGATTTTCAGCCGGAATAAAATGACTTTTATGACTATAGCACCGGCTCCTGTACTATTTTATGGATCAGTTTTACAAATATGGTATAAGTAAAAGAAATTTTCTTCCCGTCATTTAAGAAGGCTCATCTCTTATGATTGGTTGTTATAAGACAGAACAATTAAAACAGTTTATGGGTTAGTATGTATTAGTGATAATACACAACACAAAATATATAAAAATAATGAAAAAATGTCTTTAACAGGCTTTAGAAGAGAAGGACGGAGCCGGCAGTCGCGAGGCAAGCCCGGGTCCTCCCGCCGCGTGCACGATACTGGTGACGTCACACGAGGTGCTCAGCGTGCGAGACACGTTGGACCTCGCGTTTGTGTCGGGCGCCGCCGGGTATCTTAAGGATAGGGGGGCTGATGCGTTGCTTAGAGGTATGTGATCAAATGATTTTTTCTTGTTCTGCCTAAACTACATACATAGAACCTTGTTTTTCTTATTTCAATAAACGTATTCCATTTAATTATAAAACAAACTCCAGATCATTGATACCGAATTTAAAACCCAATTCCCTGCACAAGGTTGACTTACTGAAATTTTAAATATTTTTACTTCTTCATAAACCTAAAAACTAAAACGTTAAGAACGCCAAGAAATTTCAATAGAAATACTGTAAAAAAAAGGTCTCTGGGTTGGACTGGTTGCGGAAAGCGTAGGACCGTGTTCGGTGGCGCGTGTTGGGAGGGGCCTATGTCCAGCAATGGACTGCAATAGGCTAGTTAATTGAATGAAACTTTTGTAAACAGTTAAAGATTTATTTTAATTGGTCAACAAATGACTAAGGGTAAGGGCTAAGGGTAACAAACATAACATAAAACAAATTGTTAACCTGTCCCTTTTTTTGAAGGCAGTTAAAAAAAGTAAAGGAATATTGGTATTATTGAAGGGTTTCCTTTAAAAAGATTCTTCCCGTATTTTATTTATTTAATAATGTATCTTTCTAATATAAATAAATAAATATTCCTCACACTTTCACACAACGCCATCTAGTCCCAAACTAAGCAGAGCTTGTACTATCGGTACTAGACAACAGATAAACATACTTAAATATTTTTTTTTTTTGTAAATACGTACCTATTATACATAGAAACACTCAGACCAATGCAAACAATCATGTTCATGCACACAAAGATTTGCACTGAGCGGGAATCGATAATAATTAATAATGTATCTTTCCAATATAAAAAATAATTGTTTCAGAATACATAGAGGAGATGAGGTCAGATGTTGAAATATTAGCGTGCGGCTCTATCAAGAACTTGACTGCTTTCAAAATACCTGACTCAGACGAGAATTGGTGTTGTTTGGTAAGATTTATATTATTATCTACTTTTTTTCCCTTTTCCTCTTATTGCGGGTTGCGATGACAAAAGTATTTTCCACCACTCCGACAGGAGATGGCCTTTTCTTTTAACTTGGTAAAAGTTTTAGACGACATTCACACGCCTTTGGCCGAGGCAGGCCGGTGTGTCGGAATCCCGAAGAAATCCCACGTTGTTTTATATTATACTAGCTGACCCGTGCCCACTTCGTTGTCCGGCGAAAAAAACGCGTCCGTTTTTTAAACATATTTGATTACGGCTCCACTCATATTAGTCATAGCGTGATACTATATAGCCTATGACATACCCCGATAAATGGACTATTCAACACAGAAAGAGTTTTTAAAATCGGTTCATTAGATCCAGAGATTACCCCCTACAACGTCACAAACACACAAACTTTACCTCTTTATAATATTAGTATAGATTACTGGAGCCTTTCCGGCGACACTGGAGATGTCCATGGAGATGGAAGACATTTTGTCACACATAAGGGTAGTGTGGGACTTGCACCCATTAAAATGACTCGTATCTCCGCCATTGCGAGGATACAATGGTACTGCTATTCTAACCTAACCATTGCAAACTATACCTATTGAGAATTGGACATTCTGCGAATTGAACTTTATACGATTAATGTAATTAAACAGTCATCAACAACGTGTGGAGTTAAACTGGACTCCTTTAATTACGGTAATAAACCCTTTCCACTATATTTAACAACATTTGACAGCTTGACGTTAGTGACGTTCAGCAGTATCTCGAATGTAATGTCATTCGATTGTAATGACTTGATTGCGATTTTTCGATTTTTCAAATTACTTTATTTTACAGATTTGGATCCTTACATTAACTTACATTATCATTTTATTTTTGTTTCTTTCTGTATCTATATTAAGAGAATTAGCCTATAACTTATAACGATAAAATTATAGTTAGCTTAGGTATTATTTAAAATACATAATTTATTGTGACACATTCGCGGGTTATAGCTAATCTAAAATATCATATTAAATATTATAAACGTATTATGAAGAGTTCAAGTTTATTCATAGCATTTATTTCTACCGATTATTTGTAATTTGTTTCATAATGGTGGTAATCGTTATGAGTGTCCATCACTAAGTAACCATGGTAACTGAAAAAAACATGGGTACGTCCATGAAATACAATATTATTTGTTTGAAAAATAAGTAGAAGTATTACGAAACTTCATGGACGTGAACTGAAAGGCAAACTTACGCTGGAAGGGGTATAGTCACGTTTTGGTTATTAGGAGGCCAGTCCCAGCAGTAGGACATTAACAGACAGTTATTAACAAGTTATTTTGTATTACAGGAATGGAGCGTATGTGAAGCCCGCGAGCGAGGAGCCGGCCTGGCGTTGATACTGGCGAGTAGTACTGAGCTTGAGAGGTTCATCGCGGCGCTTGAGCGTGCTTACTGCGCACTTACCGTACGTATAGTTTACTTACACACCACACTGACGCTCTTACTTAGATGCCCCGTGGGATTGAACCGTGCCCCGGAAAATTGCTTGCGCGATTAATTCCTTTTAAATAGTCCTAAGATTTCCTATAGTAAGACACATAGAACATCTTTAGATTTTTTGTGCCTACGAAAAATAAATAAATAATAAATATTCCTTACACATTCACACAACGTCACCTAGTCCCAAACTAAGCAGAGCTTGTACTATGGGTACTAGACAACGGATATACATACTTAAATACTCTTTTTTTGTAAATACATACATATTATACATAGAAACACTCAGACCAATGCAAACAATCATGTTCATGCACACAAAGATTTGCATTGTGCGGGAATCGAACCCGAGACCTCTGCGTAGCAGTCATGTTATATAACCACTACGCTACAGAGGTCGTCAAAAAAGACACTGTTATATTAATAAAAGTAACTTTGAACTCTGTTTAGTCATTTTCAAGATTTTACGTTCAATTCAGACGGACTGATAGGCATTTATCCTAAAATGACCTACGTGTTTTTACATTATCCTATAAATAAATAAATATTCCTCACACATTCACACAACGCCATTTAGTCCCAAACTAAGCAGAGCTTGTAATATGGATACTAGACAACGGATAACGGATAAACATACCTAAATACTTTTTTTTTTGTAAATACATACATAATTATACTATATTTTTACACTGTTTTCTTGAGAATGCTTTCAATGATTTATGATATTGTTTTTTTTTCTCCAGTGCGAACCATTCCCCTTAAGCGTGGTGGAAGCGTCCAAATCGGCGTGCGCTGCCGCCAACTCCAAGTACGAAGCCGCCTGGTCACATATGTTACCGCAACATTAAACTGCATTGACAGCAATAATGTTACATTGAAATTGCTATAACAGAGAGAGAGAGAAAGAAATAAGAGGTTAAACCCTTCTCTGTCGCGTGTATCATATGTAATACATTCAGATTTGTGATGCTTTTTGAAATTGCTATAACAGAGAGAGGGAGAAAGAAAAAATTGAGAGGTTAACCCCTTCTCTGTCGCGTGTATCATTCAGATTTGTTGTGCTTTTGAAGAGATCGATTAAAGCTAGCTTTTGGGTTAAAGTATGTCGCAAATACATTTTGGCGCCATTATTTGGGACATAAGGTCACCCAAAAAGCGACCAACATGTTAAATAGTGATTCCAATGTAATTTTATTGCTGTAAATAACAGTTATGGTGAGATTAAATATAATTAGGAAATGTGAATTTTTAGTTATAATAAAAAGCTTTTTGACATTCTCAATACATAGAGTTTTAGTGAGCTTATAAGTTCGATACATTAATTAATGTATTATAGTTAAATAATGGCTTTATAATACTCGGTTTATAGACTTATGTGAGCTCATAGTATGACCAGAAATAAAATCTGATTCAGGAACAGACCTCTTCTAGTGAGTCTTTCCTTTTCATGGCATAAGAAAGAGTGGTAACATTGTCTATTCTTCCTACTGGGCTACCATTTGGATAATAGGTGTGGAACGTCAAACATAAACACATCTGTACGATATTACTATGTATATGCAAAAAGTACGGCTAAGCGTCGTAGCACATAATATGACGTAACGTAAACGGATCGGCACCGTATCAACTCGAGCCGTTCAGTATTCTTTGTATGAAACTGCTTACTGCAACGTACACTAATCGGATACGTAACGTAATTTGATTTTTGACGTTTGACACCGAGAAAAAATGCGAGGCGATGCCGATCCGTTTACGTTACGTTATATGTGCCCTAATAGAATTTTTTGTAGACAGCACGTTTCGCCGAACCATACAATTTTGCTATGATTCGGCGAAACGTTTTGTCTACGTAAAGTGATTTCTGTAAGCTGTACTTTCTGTATGTAGTCGTATCGGACAAACGTGTTTCGGATTGACGTTCCAAACTCGCGGAAAAACACTTAGAAACAAGGAAATAGTTTTTTTTTAAATTTCTGGTCATGCTTATAACTCTTTGTAATAAAGGAGAGCGTACTCGAGCACAAGTTTAGTATAATTGTGTAAATATATTATTCGCTTCCATATTTCCCATCAAGCTGAGTTTTGAAAATGGTTTCATAGTTGAATGTTTAATGATATTATTATTGTTATATTATGCGTTAATTATAATTAATAGCTTGTTTTGTTACACTTCAAGTCAAAAGTGCAGCGTCACATTTAATACCATTGACATTTTTGTTATTAATTTCTAATACTAGAATCTGGTAGATACGTCCAACATTAATCGCCAGTGATTTATCTATTTTATTATGTTAATATTAAATAGTAAGTGGTCAACTGAGCCCGCGGGATCAGTTTGTTGCGGGATCAGTTGACCATGAAGGGTAAAATGGATACCATTTGGAATTAGAACTATTTACCACAATGTAAATCCAAATCAAATACATTCCAAATACATATTTAGTAGCATGTAAATAAATGTTTTTTTTTATTTAATTATAAATCACACATCTCCATTTTCAAAACTTAGCTTATAAAAATATTATTTACATTAATTGTTAATATATAATATACTATTATGTAAAAATTCAATACATTTATAACTGCTGTTATGTAGTTACTCAATAACACGTTTTTATAGTAGATTGCAATATTACTACAATAATGTCCTTGAAAATATTAAAATGAAGCATGTACTATGAAAACTATACTCGAAATTACTCGAATACCAACTTTGAATTATTAGGAATATGCCTATAAAACATGTATGTTGAAATGTATTATATAAATACATATATATATCTCGTAGCGAAATTATTCATATTTATGATATTTTTCAATTGGCCAGACTTGATGTTGAAGCGCTAAATATGTAAAAAAATATATGTTATTTATTTTGTTCTGGTCACATTTCCAAATCAAGTATATCATCAATATATTTTGTATAATATTCTTGTGTGTTTATAAGAAACTTAAAATATACGTTTTAGTTTCTTATAAACATAGCACTTAATAAGGTATTATAACGGGGAACAGTAGTGGGGAAGCGAGCTTGGCTGAGTGTTAT
This sequence comes from Schrankia costaestrigalis, assembly GCA_905475405.1. NCBI lineage: Eukaryota > Metazoa > Arthropoda > Insecta > Lepidoptera > Erebidae > Schrankia > Schrankia costaestrigalis. The sequence goes on along the minus strand of FR997843.1, from coordinate 5,237,549 downwards.
GTGAAATGCGTTATTCTGGAACTTGGCCCGTAAAAGTATACTACACGTATCGATTAATCGACTACCGATTACTCGATACAGAGAGTATATCGATCACCAAGTTTACAGAATAAGTTGGCTTTGTGTGAAGGCTTAGTAGATTTTGTATGTGAAAAAAAGATATTAGGTTTTTTATAACATACCTTTTGTAGCTTTATTTTTTTAAAGCTAATTTTAATGGTTTTGTTTCTAAAAATGTTTCTATTTGTTAAATCAATGTAATATTCCCGTAAATGAGGGGGAGTGTTGTTGTAAGCTTTAATGTTTTCTTTGACATGAGGTCTCAAAAGTTATTTATTTTAGAACAATAATGCGCTGTTCGTTACCAAATATATCAATCTTATATCATTTATTATTGTGTATTAGGCCGCTGTATGGCCGTGTGATATTAATGTATATTTAGGGTAGGTCTTAGCGCATCGTGGACTGTGAGGTGCGTAATATTTTATCTATATGATTTAGCGGACAATTATTTTTTTAATAAAACATTCCCAACAACTGTTAATTACATACTTTGCTACCTTTTATCGTGTTGTTTGCTGAGTGCAAACTTAAAAACAATCGAGATTTCATTTATTTTCTAATGTTTTATTGTACGCTTAGAATTTTAAACTAAACTGATGTAATTAGCAGGCAGAATTCATTACACATTGTTCAATATGAGAGCACAAATTAAATAAATACTTTAAAAAACTTTGTTTACCAAAACTATTGTCCGATTATGTCGTATAGATAAAATTTTACACAGCATATTCAAATATTTTCAAAAATCTATGCTGTTAACATGAATACAAAATGTGCGTAATGATGAAGAAGAAAAAACCACATCAATTACGCACATTTGTTTTCACTGCTATAATTACGCGCCTCGATCAAAGAATAATAGATATTAAAATTAATATTATACTCGATAATATGGGCACTTTATTATAATTATTATTTATTTTATAATGAATTTGAATGTATTAATAATTTTGTAATAACTATTGCTTATTATATTCTTGAATATCTTTTGAAAGTCTATCGTGTATGTGCGTTGCGCTTAAATATTACAGTACTCGCCAAATAACTCGGACGGGCTGAAGTTGTTGCAGATGGCTGCGCAGATGGGTTTAATACTCTTATTCGAATGACATTACCTCGATGGTCATTACCTCGATGTCTTTAGCTCGACGGTACACTTCACCGATGGTTCGTTACCTCGAAGGATCTCTTTCTCGACGGGTCTTTTCTTCGATGGTACATTTGATCAATGGGTTGTTACCTCGAAAAATCATCGACATCGAGGTAACGTCATTCGAACTAGACTATTAAACCACTTTCCTTTAGTGAGGAGCAGGTATTTATTTATTTGTTTCCGTCATGCGCGAACTTCTGTGATAGTTAACTTCAGGCCGACCGTGTTAGTTAGCGCGTTCTGTATATAATAATAACATATACTGCTTAATATCTGTGATTTGTGTTGTTTACCATTAAGTTTTGTTGTTTATGCATAATATTGATAGATAAATGGTTTTAGCTTTTAGGATAGCTAATTTTAATTAATGTTAAACGTATACTTCTCAATAGGTTTATTATACAGTATTGTAACTTGATCCTTTTTTTAAAAAGATATTGTAATAATTTAGTCGACGGGTTATTTTTATACCAAAATTCATCCTATACTATTTTGGTTTTCTGATTATTTTTAACTAAAAATATTCGTATATTTTTGTTAAATATCTATGTTTGTTAAATTTTGATGCCACGTTGACTCAAGTTAACATAATTAGAAATCCAAATATCTCGTGACTAAATTATTAGTATTTTTTTAAAATGATAATGCTACCAAAGTAAGAAAAACACAAGATGTTTAACTGTTCGAATATTAAATTTTGTATGTTATCGGCTGTTTTTTTTTATGTTAAATTATTTTTATTATAAAAATTATATTTTACTATACATACAATTTTTTTTGTATTGTTTTAACAGGGTGATATGATTCGTTGACAGTTATAGTAAGGAATTTAAAAATAATAATTTTTTTATACGTAAATACTAACATTTTTGTAAACTCAATATTATATTTTCCTAATCAAAACTTAAATTACCTGTAGGTACTTTCTATGTACGAGTATATGTATCTACATTATTGTATTAAAAAATTTGTGATATTTCAGTTATTTGTGTAATACTCTAAAAATCAAATTAATTTTTAGTATTATATTTGAAATTATAAAATAGTAATTGTATGCATTTATTATGTTAATATATTTTTTAAATGTAATTTTATTTTGTTTAAACATATATAAATTTGAAATTTTATAAATTCAATATTTTGTATGCATCAATTATGAAATTATAAAATCTTACTGAATTAAACTGTATAATATGCATTATGCATGACAATAATAATGATTTGTATGCGTTTTATCACCGCATCATATCATCCCTTTACATCTGGTAGCTAAACTAAGTATTAATAAGAACAATAATAATATTAATAAAGCTGTATAATGTAGACGCTATTTGAATTATCGAATAATGTATTGATTACCAGATCAGAAAAATAAAACTACCCTACGTCATCTACTGAATAAAAAAATGGAAAGTGTTTTATTTTTCTGGTCAGGTTTTAATTTGTATTATCTTCATTACCTTACATTCTCTTGTAATAGATGAGTGTCTTTTCTGGAGATTAAAAATATAACTTCCTCACTTGCCTGTCTATGTTTTTTAGTTTGAAAATATTTAGAATACTTATTTTTATGAAATTCGTAAATTTATCGTTATTGTACTTCATCGGATCAGTGACAGAGGCTTTAGATCGTGAAGAGTAATAAATTTAGACCTGGCATACAGGCATGGCTGGCCTGCCATCGGAGCACAGATATCAATAGGATTGAACAAAATTTCCACTAAATGTAAGAGCAAAGACTTTGTTCAATCACGTTTCTCCGCTTTGCAGTAGTAGTAGTCCACGTCTTAGATGATGAGCCTAATCTCATACTTTACTTTTATCGCTAAATTTCGAATAAGTATACTATGTATATTTATTTTCAAAAACACAATTTTTGATTTATTAATTAGCCGTTTTTGGATAATCTTAATAGTAAACCTCCATTGAAAAGACACTTGTAACATAACCATTGTAGTATAACAGCGTATGTAATGTCCATTGTCTTATTACAATAAAATAGACAATTCGAATTTAATATCGCTTCACATTATTGTTCATATGATAAACAATATAATAAATATTTGCGGAAGTAACTTATGCTTTTAATTTACTGTTTACGACGTCCTTTAAATGTCAGTGCGTCGTTGGCCCAACGGTCGTGGACGCGGCTCCCGTGGTTTCAAATCCCGTGCAATATTATTATTTGTGCGATCCCTAGTATAAACGGTTTGCGAAAGCAAAATGGCATGTCTGTAACGGACTAACAATCAAGTGCATTTCCTCTGTTTTCACTCTCTCTCTTATATGTTGGGGTTACTTCCCGCTCCGACAGGCGACTACCCAACTATTTCTAGAAGTTATTTCAAAAAGTACGACCTTAACCTCCACAAACGCGCACAGAAAGTACTCGGCCGTCTCTTCCTCTCTGTCATATATTATAATGTGTGTAACAGTGGGGTTTGATACTGAATCTCAACAATAATAATATCTACAATTAAAACATCAACACCGTAAGACCAACGGTTCAAAATCTCAACACTTCAGAATGTCAACAGCTTAGTAGGTCAATAGTTTACAAGATCAAACTTTAAAATCTCAACATGGAAACATTTTGGTTGCTGCTTAATTATATAATTAAACCCTATACCAATCCGTCTGGCCAGCGTGGTATTAGTAGGCCAAGTATCCCTCCGTCACAAGAGGAGGCCCGTCCCTGCAGTTATGATGATTACTTTCAATAAGCAGCAACCAAAATTTTTTCATGTTGAGATTTTAAAGTTTGATCTTGTAAACTATTGACCTACTAAGCTGTTGACATTCTGAAGTGTTGAGATTTTGAACCGTTGGTCTTACGGTGTTGATGTTTTAATTGTAGATATTATGATTGTTGAGATTCAGTATCAAACCCGTAACAGTGTAATGTTTATTAGTAAGTATCAAATCCTAACAGCTTGTCCGGGATCGATCCCGCAACTTACAACATGGACTATGGCAAATTACAGCAGCAGGCAAGTACAATAACCACAAGGCCCTATAATCAACAAAATAATATAATAAAACCTTCAAAATAATAAGTAAATTCCATGTTATTTAGGTAAGTAGATTACACTACATTGTGAAATTGATTTTATTCTCAATCTTTAAAACGGGATTGGCAACTGTTTTATTCCGAAGTTGGAGTAAAACCAGTTAATATTATTATCATACTGGTTGCTAACACGCCCACCCATCAGGTGATGTCAAGCACGTATTACCTACCTTATAAAATAAACAAAAACATATTTTTGTGATACGTGGCTTCCATTGCAAAAAACACAACAAATGATCCCAAGTGCGGGTTATCAACATTCGCAAAAATTTCTATAGTAATGTTAGGTACTTGTTTTCTGAACAATTAGTTAACTAAAAAGATTTACTTACTTATACTTAGGTAATTATTAATTTAGTAGGTAACAATGAAAGTGATTTTGAACCTACATTTTTTTCTACTATACTTAGTTATGGTATAAACCAAACTATCTATCTATATAAAGGCAAAGTTTACACTCGCCTTTATCCGTAACGTTATTATTATATTGATGGTGGTGTATCTACTTAAGTAGTACTTACGAACTACCTAATACTTGTTTACATAAACAACTTTATTTGTTGCGCAGTTAATACCAAGCTTAATGAAGGTAAGAAAAATGTAGTTGGTACTTCTGATGATTAATCAACTCTTGAAGTAAACAAGATAAATACGTACAAGCCTCTATCTATAACTGCACAATATTAATCGAACCCACAGTTCGCGTCGTTGCAAGCTGATCCACTAACCAGTTCGCCATCAGTGTCTTCAAATATTAATATCAGAAAGGAGAATTAAAATAATTTTATGAGTAAATGTCAGCTATTGTCTGTGTAGTGACGGAGTAAGAATACAATATGTCATCACCCCATCTCATCCCAAAGGTGTCGTAAGAACCTATTAAGGGACTATCCGTGAATATTATCTTTACGAAATAAAAAGAAGGAAAACTTGAAATTAAACCCTATACCAATCCGTCTGGCCAGCGTGCTATTAGTAGGCCAAGTACCCTCCGTCACGGGAGGAGGCCCGTCCCTGCAGTGGGACATTAAAAGGCTCTTATGATGATGATAATGATTGTCTGTGTAGGGACAATAGTTTTGATAAAATACCGCACCGACCTGACTGGTCAAGGTAAAAATATTCGGAGGAGGCATATAACCAACAGTGAGCGTTCATTGGCTGTTAAGATAATAATGACAAGCTTAATTCAAACTACTTACGTTAATAACCTACACACAAAATGTGATAGATAACACATTATCATAATAGCTACAACATTACCAGAGAATACATAATATTATACTTACATATCTATGTTTATTATCGTTCAGAAATAAACCTGCTTTATTTGCATAGGATTCTTGTAGTTGTAAACATCTGACACCGGTTACTGCGAGGCCTCCAGTCTCCAGTTTTATTTTAACACTTCATGTGATAAATCGTGTCAGCTATGGAAGAGCTTAAGGTAAGAATCTTTTAATTTATAAAACTATTTATAAAAAACACCGTGATTACTGTAGGTAAATACATACTTACTTTTAAAAGAAAGTTAATAAGCTATACTCGTATAAATGTACCTATATTTAGTGCATCCTAGGTTTGGAGATTTATATTTTTATACAAACATGTTCAACGTCATCTAATCCTAAAATAAGAAACTTCACAATTAAATATAAGAACTCTCGTGTTCCATCAGTATCTCTGCGGGTTTGGCTCGGAGTTTACCTCCGAAGATCCTCGTAGACCAGGGTCTCTGCCAGCTCACCAAAACAACCCGCAACGTTGTCCATACGGACTATATGCTGAACAACTATCTGGCACAGCGTTTACAGCTCCAAGACATGAAAACAAAAGGTCCTGGTTGTACAGGTAATCTATCAAACAATTTATTTTTATTTTTCTCTTCGTTTCGATGCGGGCCGGTTGGTGTGACCTTAACTCAGCTGGCCTGAAGTTGTTGCAGATTTGACGACCTCTGTGGCGCAGTCGGTATATTACACGGCTGCGACGCAGAAGTCTCGGGTTCGATTCTCGGTCAATGCAAATCTTTGTGTGCATGAACATGACTGTTTGCATTGGTCTGAGTGTTTCTATGTATAATATGTATGTATTTACATAAAAAAAAGTATTTAAGTATGTTTATCCGTTGTCTAGTACCCATAGTACAAGTTTTGCTTAGTTTGGGACTATGTGGCGATGTGTGATGCGTGATGTGATGTGAGATGGCTGCGCAGATGTCAGTTTTTAAACTTATAGACCTCTTTTGAGCCCATGGCTACCCACTCGTCCCATTAGTAGAATATTGTTTTATCATCACATGTAACAAAAATTATTTTATTGTAAATTCGTCATCATAATGACGTAAGCTATCCAATGATATATTTTTTTTATAACTTTTATTCTATATTTTAAAAGTTATGAAGTTCGAATAAAGTTTTTGCCGCGCGGCATACCTAAAATAACGTCTCACGACCACATAACGCGCGCTCCCGGCTCCGTGCGTCGCGTTCATTACAACGCACATTGTTCGACGGAGTCAGCAACAGTGAGGTGTTGTAACAATGGAAACCGACAGTGGCGATCAAAATGGTCAGAAATCGGTCAGAAATCAATTAAATTATTGTTATTTTGTTTACATACACAACGTTGTTCATTACTATTGAGAATTAATTAAATTAGTAATAAGAAAATTATTTACAAAATAGAATAAACGTAAAATACATATTTCATGGATTTTTATAAAATTTATACAACATCCATAAATTTAAATTATATTTAATGGAAAATAAACAATTTTAGTATGTTAATTACATTGTTTTGGGTCTATTACACAAAATTTTTGACATTACCACAAAGACAGTATTTAAAATCACATAAAACATTTTTCTACCAAGTTGCCGCATCTTTTTAAAATTAAGTGTAATCCACTAAAATACTTTACTGATAAGTTTCTTAACATGTTAATATACAATGAAGCTTGTCCTATTTGTTTCTCTAATTTTGTAGTTTCTTATGCACATATTATATTTTACTACGCATAATTGTATTTTCTTTTCATCGGTACGTACACATGAAACATTATTCGACCAAATTATATTTTAAAGTGTGCGTCGTAAGCACTTATGCTACTTTTTTCTGTTAATTAGTTTCTTGTAAAACATTATTTGAAATCTAAAAGTGTTATAAAATTATTAAATACAGTATTAATTGTACACAGCTATTCTTAATATCTAATTTTCGACTAACTCTACATAAAAACCAACAAATTTTACAATTATATTGGTGTTTCAAAAAAAATCTAGGTCTAACTTCATAGTGCACTACACATAAACAGTCTAAGCTGGTCGAGCGATGGTTTCATAATATGTACAACCAAATGCGAGATCAGCTTACACTGATTCTGTATCGGTTGAACGGTAGCCGTGTGTACATTTGTAAACGTCGTTCTACTTGTCGTGATGGACCAGCGGATCCATCGACTCTTACTGAACTGCGTCCTATAACTCCGTTCCAAATTCAATCTGCATCCAGTTATGAAGCATCATTGTTATCAGTATAGCAACGATTTTAAGAATAGTATCGAAGATTTGTATACCTACGCCTATGCTATCACCACCTCCGTATCAGACAAAGTGTTATTATAGTGATTTTTATCTGATATATTCAGATCAGTCAATTGAATCTGACTTGAGTTATGATAAAATTACATTTCCCAGCAGTCGACTAAAAAAGCGCCACTTGCCAGTCAAACATTCAAGACAAAAAAGGTATTTAAATAGTATTCGTAAAAAGTACTGGATAAAACTGCAAGGTATTGAAGAATTTTTTTCAGAAGAACATCATGATCCATTCAATTCAGTGAAGAAACCGAATGCACCCATAGCTAAATCTTACTCAAGTCAGTTCAACACTGAGAGTAACGTGATGGCATTACGTGCACTTTCTGATCAAAGTCAATCGCTTCATGGTATAGATCGCTCGGTTTCTAATACTGTCATGTCACTTTAATCACAAGTGCAAGCTATCGAAGAACGTTCTTTAGAAGGTCCTAATTAGTCTAATTCTATGAAGCAACACTAGCTCCCAAATTACTCAATCTTGCCCAACTCGGTCAAACACTGAAACGTGATGGCATCTCCCGCTCCCTCAGCTCAAAGTCAATCATTTTATGGTACAAATAGCTCTGTTTCTGAACTTGCGATACCACGCCAATATGTCGCGATAATTGGACTGATCTAGGAAGGAAACGACAACCTTGGACAGGAGCACTCTACTAAAACTGGGAACGTATTTAATACAAAACAAATGGGTCTATCAACTGCTTTGATATTAGTTAGGTACGTACAAAGCTTAGATATCATCATAACAGCCCATTAATGTCCCACTGCAGGGATTGGCCTCCTCCAGTGACGGAGGGATACTTGGCGTACTAACACCACACTGGCCAAACGTATTGGTATAGGGTTTAATTTCAAGTTTTCCTTCTTTATTTTATTACGTAAAGATAAAACACGGATAGTCCCTTAGTCGGTTTTTACGACACCCTTGGGATGAGATAGGGTGGTGACACACTGTATTCTTACTCCGTCACCACACGGAGAAGCTTAGATATATTTAAATAGTTTTAGGAGTTTTGTGACTAAAAAAAGCAATGAGAGTATGTGTTAAAATACACAACTAAGAGGTCATGTTGTGCGTACGTGGCGTGTTTAGTACAATCTACAATACCTCAGGAAATCTATATATATAATATACGACGATGGAAAAATTATGGTTTGGACGGGAATTCTTGTGGGTCTTAAAACAGACTTAAGTACATTTTGATCAGAAACACCATGACCGCTGAAAAATAGCTTAACGAGGTTGTTTGAGCTTCTAGTTCCAATAATCTACCCCCGTATACTACATTTTGACCAAATGTTTAAGCTCATGGACGATAATACCCATCCGTTTAAAACGAAAGTGTTATCCAGATAGTTGCAGGAGCACGACATATCGGTCTTATCCTGAATCACTCAATCACCTGGACTAAAAACCATAAAACGCACGTAGGAAATGTTCCAAAGAAGTGCTTTGATGAATTTTCCTGCAAAAATTGCGATTGAAGAGCAACTTTTTTGCATCCTAGTGCATGGAACAATATACCGCACCAAGACCTGGATAACTTAATCCAAGCATGAAAAACCGTTATTTACGTTTTTTGGATGTACTGACAAGTACTAAGTTAAAAACAGATTAATAATCGCTTATTGTTCAGTTAAGTTTTTAATTTATTTGAATAAAACATTATTTACGCTAAAATAATAGTTTTATTTAATTCTAGATTGTATATAGCTATATATGCCATTTATATGGCTACAATCTAGAATTAAATAAAATTTTAGTGTATAAAAATATTAACATGTTGAATGTTATCTTCAATAATTTTTGAGTTAATTGAGTAAATACCAAATATCCCTAGACAAAGTTGATGTGTGTATTTAGTCTATAAAAGCCGGATCTCAAATTTAACCAGCACATATTCATGTAATCAATAATTATTATAATTACATGTACCTTCTTTATAGTCGTAACCATAAAAATTCGGCTTAGTTAACTTTTAGTTATCCGTGTGGTAACGGAGTAGGAATACAATATGTCACCACCCCATCTCATCCCATGGGTGTTGTAAAAACCGAAGGGACTATCCGTGAATATTATATTTACGAAATAAAAGAAGGAAAACTTGAAATTAAACCCTATAGCAATCCGTCTGGTCAGCGTGGTATTAGTAGGCCAAGTAACCCTCCGTCACGGGAGTAGGCCCGTCCCTGCAGTGTGTGTGCAAGTGCATTCAATACTTGTAAAATTCACATCATTACTTACGTTAATACTTAAGATGGTTGGAGCCGGCCGACAAACTAGTATTATATAAAACATCTTCACGAAAAACATTGATATAATTTTAGGATTTCGTAAAATATTGTTTCACCTGCACATATAACGTGATTAATTTTGTCAAATAACGTTACATGTGTTCAAGAGACAGCTCCTGAACTATTTTCGTTGGCAGTACAATGTTATGTATGCACATGCGACACACTATCTACGCACAGGAATAGTTTTTAGACTAAATAATTATATCACTAATAGCTGTATTTATATCTATGTACATTGTAAAAATATTACATGGCTAAAGTCTTCCGTAAAAAAGTTATAAGCAAAAAATGCTAGCGCAAAACTTCAAATCGCTCTACTGAAAAGTAGACATTTTGTAGATACAACATTGTTCTACTAATGGGACGCACTGTTTTAGACTACAAATCCCCTTCTAAGCCCTATGGAAGTGGCAGGAGTAATCTTCGAACCGAATAGGTCTTAAAGCGGTTTGCCTTACTTTGAACCAGTGAAAATCCAGCGCACACGTGTATACTTAGTCAGAAAAATTATGGTTTTTATATAAATAAAAATAGTTAAAAATAACTTAATTAATTATTTAAATAAAAATAATTAATTAATTACAAAAATGTAAGTAAAGAAAATAATTAAGTATCCCTCCTTCCCTGGAGGAGGCCCGTCCCTGCAGTGGGACATTAATGGGCTGTTATGATGATTATGATGAAGTAAAGAAAATAATTAATTTTCAGAATTCGTCCATCTGTGATACATAAACCTTTCAAAAGGCTGGATATAGCTAAACACTTGACTCATAACTGGGATGAACAAGAGCCTGATCCCAACCAGGTACAGTGTTATTTACTTTTTATTTTATTAAAAAAATACTTAAAAGCCTGATAACTATTTGCCTCAAGTCCAAGGGCTAACAAGAATGACAGAAAAAACAGGTTTCATTGAATTTCGTTGTAGGTAGGTAGTACCTATAGTAGAAGTAGGTAGGACCAGGATTTGAAGAGAAATAAATCTTATGCCTATTCAAATGCCTAGTATGGTGTTAGTAGGTTCAGTTTACCTCCTTCTTCGGGAGAATTCCCAAAAGTATGGGCATGTTAAAAAATTAAATGCGACGACCTCTGTGGCATAGTGGTTATATTATATAACATGACTGCTATGCAGAGGTCTCGGGTTCGATTCCCGCTCAATGCAAATCTTTGTGTGCATGAACATGATAGTTTGCATTGGTCTGGGTGTTTTCTATTTATAATATGTAATTGTATGTATTTACAAAAAAAAAGAAGTAGTATTTAAGCATGTTTATCCGTTGTCTAGTACCTATAGTACAAGCTTTGCTTAGTGTAGGACTAGATAGCGTTATGTGAATGTGTGAGGAAAAAAAAAGAAAATTGTTTTCTTTGTTTTCCAGTCACGTTGGCTTCCTTTTGATATACCATCAGGCGAGTCAGTAGACTTCGTATCAGGACTGCACACAGTATGTGGAGCTGGCGATGTTCGGTCACGTCACGGACTCGCTATACATGTCTACTTATGTAACTCATCGATGAACAACAGCGCGTTTTACAGCAGCGATGGAGACTTCCTTATTGGTAAGGCAGTTAACACACGGCACCGCGCACCGCCGCGGTGGGCGGTGAGGCGGTTTTAATGTCGCATTGGCCTGTATGAAATCCGTTGGTGCCTCGCACATGTGCACCGCCCGACCGCGCGGTCGAGCGGTGCTCTCGCTGCGACCGCCCCTCCGCGCTGCCATCCGGGCGGAGGGGCGGCGCCTCGCACACGAGGAGCCGCATAACCGCGCGGATTGTTGTGAGTGCAGGACGTGTTTATGTAAATTTATCTTCTTGTTTTCTCAAACTTTTATAGAATAACATGAATGTCCCATTTAAAGTTCTGCTTCGCAAAAATGGATGAACCCAATATCTCCTTATTTTTTTCTTTCTACGCCATAAATTACTCCACGAGAGCCAGATTGCTGCCACCACTTCAGTGTCCATTATTGCCAGTGTCTGTGATCAAACTGTCCAAAACCGCGTTAAATCTATCCGCGCGGATAGGCGCGTAAACCGCCTCAACGCGCGGAGCACCGCTACGAAATCCGCTTCGCCGTCGCCGTCCTCCGCGGCGGTGCGCGGTGCCGTGTGTTAACCGCCTAAGTAACATAAATTTGTTATAGGTAAAACAATAATGAAATTTTGACTTAACTGCTTATCTATACTTACCATGCTGACTAGACTGATTGGTATTGGGCTTTTTGTTTCCTACTTTTGTATTCGTATAATATTTTAATATCTGGGAACTTTTTTCGGTTGACTTTAAGAGCTCCTATGGGAAGGATCCCATGAGATAAGGTGGGGTGGTTAAACTATGTTTCCTTACTCCGTCAGTTAAATAGTGAATATTTCATATCAAAATCATTTTTACATTCTTTTCTTTTTTAGGTACGTAAATTGGTAGACCAGATCGAAGTTAGCTTTAAAATAGTGATACCTGACTTACATTTTATTTATTGTTCAGTTCCACAGCAAGGCAATCTAACACTTACCACGGAGTTTGGAATCATGAAGGTGGCACCAAATGAGATTGCAGTTATTCAACAAGGAATGAGGTTCAGTGTAGCAGTAGAAGGAGCGACACGGTAAATATTTAACGGTTTAATCTGCGCTTAATTTAAAGAAGAATCCAAAAAGCTTATTTACCTCCGGTTTCCGAATGACTGATCAAGTAAAAATCAACTAATCAAGTGTCAAAACTATCATTTTCATGAACTAAATTCGGAAACCAGGGGTTAACAAATAATAACAGTAGGTACTAGTGGCGAAGTGTCCATATAACTCGATTCCTACCGGCTTACCTTTGCAAAAACCGCTTAGCATTGTCTATTAATCAATTATAAATCAATGACGCAACATCCACTCAATACAAAATAATATAAAACAAAAAAGTATTCTCTTACGTAAATCGCAATAATAATTACAGTAATAATAATTTTCAATATAATTATTTACGTACTCATAACGCCATCTTGTAATTAAAGGTTGTCAACTAACAACTTGTTATGGTTCAGTCAGAGAGTACTTAAAGCGCGCATGCGCGGAGCGCAGTAAGCCGGTCGCGAAATTAGGAATCCAGTACAACAGACTGTACGGAAATCGTACGGTCACGTGACACTTTGTATTCGTCGATCTAAGGTACCATATAAGCCGGTGGCCATCGGCTTATGACAAGGATAAAAGATACAACTACAACATTGCGAGAGCGAGAAAGCACTATTGCAACCAGTGGACCGACCAATTGTAACGAAGTTTCATTTCATTTCACGTTAAGTACTTAATTTGCCATTGACATTCCTTTGTTTTTATCAATTATTTAAATCTGATAGAAATCAGCCTTTCTTCTGAATTTTTAGTTTTTAATTATATTTATTTGTTTTTATATTTTTATACGGCTTGCGTCTTGACTTTGGCAGAATCATCGGTAAACGATAGGACCATTTGAAGAAAAAACAGATATTTGTATTTATTTTCTGCAAATAGGTTATAAAATTCGCTTTCTTGTTTAAAGTAGTAAAATTTGTATGTTTAATTATTTATGATTGTGTATTATGTGTTGTGCATTGGTTGACTTTATTTTTGTCGTAGTGCGTTGGGATCCTATGGAATATTTTTGTAAGTACTTGTTTGTATTGTTTTCAGCAAATTTAATAGTTTGTTGTTATAAGGGACAGGTTAATAGTGTTATATTATATTGACTATCCTATTATGTGATGTGCGATAAAACATCATTCTCGAAATTGAATTATAAATATAAGAAACGCCGGCGCTGTGGATTTACGAAACATTTTAATACAATTATCTCATTTCGATACGTATAAGTAAGTGGCTTACAGACAGTATTCTCAGGTTCTAAAAGTAAGTAAGTAGGTATGTAGAATCATTTAGGATATAGCAATATAAACAATTAATCTAATTGATCAAAGAAGTCTTCCAAACAGAGAAACATTTTCGTATTTTAAGTTTATGAGTTCGGGACAACTAGGTAAAATCGAAACATTTTCTCACGAATACCTATGAACTACAGAATAATAGTAATATAAAGTAGAACAAAAGTCCACGGAATCTTCGGCTTCCCTTTTATAAAAATCCACCCTTCGCCACTGGTAGGTACATACCTAAACAATATGAAAAACGTAAACTGTATTTAAATAACTACTATAATACAGTAATTAGTTAATTGACATCTAAGGAGTTGATAAAGAAATGTATGTTTTCACTTTTCTCTCGTATTACCTTTTCAGAGGATATATTCTCGAAGTATTTGATGGTCATTTCAAACTGCCGGATCTTGGTCCAATTGGTGCTAACGGTCTCGCCAATCCTAGAGATTTCCTTACTCCTGTTGCACATTATATTGACGAAGAAATTGCAGGTAAGATTTTTAAGCTAGGTAAATAGTGCTTATGATTTTTAAGTTAATTGTCTGGCAGCATTGGGATCTTGGGATATTTAAGGCCTATGCACACCAGGACGGCATGGCAAGGGATTTTGCCGTGAGTCAGCGCACACTGGCCGCTTAGATGCCGCGGCATGCCACGGCGCGCCGCGGGACGGCATGGCAAGGGATTTTGCCGTGAGTCAGCGCACACAGCTACCCCCGCCACCGCACCCCGCAGTATATCACTACGAGCGCCGGAGACCGTGGCACTCGGTCGGTATGCCGCGGCATCCCGCCACTGGAGCCTGTGGCGCGTCTTTTAGCGCCGAAGTCCGTGGCACTCGGTCGCGTCGTCCCGCCACGCGAGCCTGTGGCGCGTCTTTTAATGCCGTGCGATAAAATCCCTTTCAATGCCACGGCATCATTTTAAAGCATAGCAATTTATGTCGTATTTCTGTAACATTACGGTTGAATTTCCATTAGTAAAAATTAAAATCCCTTTCCATGCCGTCCAGGTCTGCGTAGGCCTTTAAAGTCCTTTATTAAAGAAAAAAACGCGTCCGTTTTTTAAACATATTTTATTACTGCTCGACTCCTTTTAGTCATAGCGTGATACTATATAGCATGACACTCCCCGATAAATGGACTATTCAACACAGAAAGAATTTTTAAAATCGGTTCAGTAGATCCAGAGATTACCCCCTACAACGTCACAAACATACAAACACACAAACTTTACCTCTTTATAATATTAGTATAGAAGTATAGATTAAGTTCTTTTCACACTAAAACAGTACAAAGTAAAACAAATTAAAACATTTGTCTTTTGATCAGACTACAAAATATACAACAAATACCAGGGCGCACTCTTCGTGGCAGAACAGAACCACTCTCCATTCGACGTGGTAGCATGGCACGGGAACTATGTGCCTTACAAATATGATTTGAATAATTTCATGGTCATCAATGCGGTTTTATATGATCACTGTGTAAGTATTATTTATCAATGCTCTGTTAGTCTACTAGACTAGATAGTAAGTAGAGCTGAGTTCTACTGCGAAAATGGTCGTAGTTTGGAAGGCATGTTTTGTAATAACAGTAAATACTTATGAGTACCTAAGTAGAATCAAACGGATGACATATAAAAATGTTAACTCCTTAGAAAAAAGAAATGTATGTTGAGCTCCTGACAATACCTATAACTTTGAGGCGGGTTACGCGATGAGTTTACGCTACCACCTCAACTAAAGCTATAAATGGTATAATGGGACAAAATAAATTCCTGGACGATCGTGACACCACTAGCGGATGTCACGCAAGCTTTTTTTAATGAACTGTCACATAGTAATTAAAATTATAAGTAATAACAACCCGACCCTTTATGATGTACCTAGACATGCACAGAGAACTGCGACATCGCCTTACAAGACCCGTACCTCTTTAGTCACGCAGGATTTTACAAACATCAATTTGTTTGATATTGAAGTGCTTAGGTAATTGTTTTTTGTTTTTTATTAAAAAAGACAACTCCCGCACTAGGGATCATGCCCTGTGTCGCGGGGACTTTTACAAACATCAATTAACGGACACATATAACAACACCCAGACTCAGGACAATAATTTGTGGATCTCACAAATTATTGTCCTGCGTGGGGATCGAACCCACAACCTCATGCGCGGCAGCCGCTGGCTTTACCGGCGCGCCACCGAGGTCGTCAAATTGACCACGGAGATAGTCAAATTCCCATAAACTTTTAATATTTTTCTGTTGTCAACACGAATTGGGTGGGTTCTATCTAGCGTTTTCATATGTTGACCAGATAGGTTGTATAATGGAGAAGGGACATCTGTTTGCCAGGATCGTGACAAAGTGGCGTTCTGTCGTCTCTGCCTACCCCGGACGGGATAAGGCGTGAGTTTATGTATGTATCTATCGTGCGGGGAGTATAGTACTATATCTTTTAAGGCTCTCTCAAAATAACGATTAAGGACCTTTATTAATTACTTTGTTCTTTCCTCAGGATCCATCAATCTTCACAGTTCTAACATGTCCGTCTACTAAGCCAGGAGTAGCTATAGCTGACTTCGTAATATTTCCACCGCGATGGTCTGTACAAGAACACACATTCAGACCTCCTTACTATCATCGTAAGTATTTTGAAATCTCATTTATTTAAAATAGCCATACATCGTATAGATTAAGTCGGCTATTAAGTTCTACCGTAAGTATTTTTTACTATTGTAGCTGCAATTATGTTTTTAATGCTATTTTCTATTTCTTCATATCATGGTCATCATGGATCATGGTCTGTGTCGTAAGGACTTTACAAAACAAAACTAAAATGGGATTAATATATGACTTTTATATTAGTTTATACTAGCGACCTGCCTCGGCTCCGCACGGGCACATACTACAGAATGTTCTTAAACAATCTTCAAATTACAGCTTCATTAGACGATTACATAAGAAATCCCTAAATTAAGGGTTTCTCTACTATATTATCATCATAACAGCCCATTAATGTCCCACTGCAGGGACGGGCCTCCTCCCGTGACGGAGGGTTACTTATTGGCCTACTAATACCACGCTGGCCAGACGGATTGGTATAGGGTTTAATTTCTAGTTTTCCTTCTTTTTATTTCGTAAAGATAGTAGTTACGGTTTTTACGACACCCATGGGACGAGATGGGGTGGTGACATATTGTATTCTTACTCCGTCACCACACGGATAGTCTCTACTATATTAAGCATGTATAATACATATAGGTATTCATTGATTTACATGCATATATATTATATAAACGTTGCTCTTGAATCACTGGCACTGTCTCTATTAAAAAAACCGCATCAAAACGGGTTGCGTAGTTTTAAAGATTTAAGCAAACAAAGGGACATAAGGACAGAAAAAGCGACTTTATTTAATATTATGTATATTTAAATAGACAATTAGAGAATAGAACCATACCTGGTTCTGTTCTCAAATCGTGAAAGTAAAAAAAATACTTAAACAAAAAGTTGTAAAAAGTAAACCTCGCTGAGGACAGGATTCGAACCTGCGCGGGTATAACCCATTGGATTTCAGGTCCAACTCCTTAACCACTCGGACACCTCAGCCACAAACGAGTTGTTGAATTTGCCTTTCACTATCTATGAAAACATATAATGCCACAGATAGTGAAAGGCACAACAGAAAAAAAATATTTTACAACTTATTTGCACAGTTGTGTGATATCAAGGTTGGTCGTTGATAAATCAATTAAAACAAGTATTTTACTGCCTCGGTGGGTGCAGCGGTTGCGGTGGCGTCTCGCGTGCATGAAGCCGTGGGTTCGAATTTCATGCAGGATGTGTCCGTTATATTGAATTTGTAAAAGTCTTTAAAAAATTAACTGGAAGTATAGGTACAAAGAATACTTTTTACTGTTAAAAAAAAACTATAAATATTACTATTTTACACGGGTCTTACTCGCGGTATATACTACTTAGCCTAGATACTAATAGGATAAATACCTAGGTTTTTCTCCGACGTTTCGGCCGACTTGCAAGGGCCGTAGCCGCGGAGGGACTCTACTAATCAAACTATAAAATCAGCAAAGTACCTATACATCAATATACATACATTTATGTATGCTTGAAAATAATTCCCCTCCTTCTATTTCTATCGGATAAAACAATAAGACTTTATAACAAATGATTTTTTTTTCAGGTAACTGCATGAGTGAGTTCATGGGACTAATACTAGGTTCTTATGAAGCTAAGGAAGGCGCATTCCTTCCCGGTGGTGCATCTCTACACTCTATGATGACACCGCACGGCCCTGATGACAAGTGTTTCATGGGAGCTTCGTATGGTGAACTTGGACCACAGAAAATTGCTGTTAATACTCAGGTAAATCTTAGTCCCCTTTAATTGATAGGTAATATTAAGTTAGTCACGGTAATTTATTACTGGCTTGATGGAGTTTAGTTTAAGGTTCTTCTTTACTGTAAGTAGATAACTTAGGTACACACCTTACAATACGGCAGCTGTAGGTATACACAACTGGTTTACCCATTAACCCCCAAAAAAACCGTAAGGTTGGTTTTACTAATAAAAATCTCGGTAAACAGTGATTAAATTTAAGAGGCGTTTATGAGTAAGAGGGATAATATAGAAAGAAAGAAAAAAATATTTATTATGTTCTCACACTGTCAGAAAAAATGAAAAAGGAAAACAATTAAATACATAGATATAGCAATGAAACAGTGAGAGACCATAAGGGAACACTTCTCAGCACTGTGCTATGGTTACCCAGAGCGCTGATATTCTGAAGAGCCCCAATATAGTTAAGTAGCAGGGATTAGGCCTATTAAAAAAAACTTGTTTACTTTCAGGCCTTTATGTTCGAGTCTTCACTTAGCTTAGCGATTACAAAATGGGGTGCCGAGACCTGTCAAAAGCTTGATCCGAAATACTACGAGTGCTGGCAAACTCTACCGAAATTGTTCTCCGAAAATATTAACGTTTAAATGTAACGTACTTAGTGTGCTTTTTCGTACACATTCAAATGTACCTAATCTAATCAGTACCTTACCTACTTCTGGAGATACAGTCAGACTTGTAGGTACCCTTTGTGTGTAGGTACCTAATACTTGGGGGTCTTTGTCAATTCTAAAAAGGTTTCCAAATACTGTCTTTCTTGAACCTGTCTATTGATTCCTTCCGAATTTACATTTGCGTACTACTAAATAAGTATCATAATATGACCATTAATATGACAGCTTCTGGAATTTGTAACAAAATCACATTTCTGTAAGAGCTCTACTACTAAAGACAACTGCAAAAGTGGTGGTTTGCCAGAAATTTTAGATTAATAAGTATTATGCACCTGTACTTATTTCTTAATATTGTATCGTTTAAGCTGTAATATTTGGAACCTACATGTAAATACTTTATCTACATTATACTAATGTAATTGAAGAAATATCTATCTACTTATTTCACATTTTTTCTAAGTTTATATTAAAAAGAGCTGTTGATTATTTTAATTTGCTGTATGATCATTAATTTATCCATCCTGTCCCTTTGCAAAACTATTCGAACTTCGTTGACGATAAGAACTGTGTGATGGAGAATTTGTATTGAGTATTGGTGTTTTAGAGAAAGACTCTCAAGCAATCAGTGAAATTTTGTATTCTATCAATGCAGAGAACTGCAAAGTTTCAATACGTAAAGCAGCCAAAAAATATTGGTCTAAGGAATTCTTTATTAGTTTAAATTGTGTATTCTACTAAATACAGAGAACTGTGAGAATGTTTTTTTTTTCAAAGACAATTCCCGCGCTAGGGACCATGCCCTGTCTCGCGGGTACTTTACAAGCATCAATTTAACGGATACAAAAGAACAACTAATCTCATCACAGTAGTTTGCACAAAGAATTTGCGCAAGATTGTATCCAAAATTCGTGCACGTCAGCCGCAATTCAGTATTAAAGTAAAAGTTTAACTAAGTATGTTGAATCCAAAAGCTCTCCCAACACGCGCTACAGATCTCGATCCTGCGCCTTCCGCATCCAGTCCCACCCAGAGAGGTCGTTGCATGTTCCAGTAAAATGAGCAACTGTAGCGATGCTAACATATTATTTAAAACTTGGTCTAAAACTAGTAGACTATAAATAGTTGACCGATAATATACCTATTGATATTTTCCAACTGTGTCAATATAGAGTTTGTAAAGAACATCGATCGTTCATTAAAACAATGAATTAAAGAAACGGTTAATTTAAATCAATGTTGCATAGCTGAGGTGTCCGAGTGGTTAAGGAGTTGGACTTGAAATCCAATGGGTTATACCCGCGCAGGTTCAAATCCTGTCCTCAGCGAAGTTAACTTTTTTAATTTTAGTATTTCATACGTACTTAGGTATAAGGGTTCATTCAAGACGTCAAAGTAATAGTAACAAACACAGAGCCAAAGGCATCTAAGCATCCAAAAATATGATGCACTATAATATAGTGTTAATTTAATTTTCATATTATGAAAATTAACTTTATAGTTACACATATAGAGTGCCCTTTGATATTGTCATATAAACAAAAGAAGGAGACATTGGTTGTTTCTTTTATTTTGAACGTGACGTCACTGGCATTTGTTTTTTTTTTATGTAATAGAAGGCAAACGAGCCAGCAGGTCACCTGATGGTAAGTGATCACCGCTGCCCATGGACACCCGCAACACCAGAGGAATCACAGATGCGTTGCCGACCTTTTAAAAGGGAGAACGCTCGTTTCTTGAAACTCCCCAATTGTGTTGGCAATTTGACGATGTACCTAATTGTCGATATATTTGCGCATGATAGGTGCTTTACAAATTTAGAGGACTTCGGTTGTATTTTTATTATTAAACACTTTGGGAGTTACTTTAAATTTGATTATGATATACATAATGTCACTTTATATAAGGAGCTGACTGTACCAGTAGGATAATAATGAACAGTTCTGATAATACGAGTATGTCCGAGATTCTTATGAAAGAGTGTCTAGCACGATGTACAAGTTTAGCAATTTGCTACTAGAAAGAGGCATTATGAACGAGAGCTTGTCAGATTGAAATTTTAATGATTTCGTAAGTCTAAACGATTTCTAGTAAGTATTAAAAGTAGGAAGGTATAGTAACTTTGTCAGATTCTCCCTAACACAACGGTCACCAACTACAACCGGTTACCTCTAATCAATGTTCTTTATGATGTATGAATAGGGTTAAATAAGTAATTGTGTTTAAAACAAAAACTTGATCGACATTACATGCCTTCTAAGTATACATAATACATTAACCATTATAAGAGTAGGTGCTTACTTCTACTAAAATAGGTAAAGTTATAATGTGACGTACCTAGGCATGTTTATGGAACATTTGTATTGTATGTAGGTAAGTAGGTACAGAGAATCGTTACTGTCACAATAAACAAATCATTATCACGGCTTTGTGTGCCCATTACTAAATGTAAAGATACTTTACTTGCTGTTGACTCTACGGCCAAATACAAGGAGTAAGTACCTACGTATAAGAATAGCACATAAGTACCTATAGGTAACTTAACATCAGTTTTCCAAACAGGAAAAAAACCATCAAACATTACCAATCTATTTAGGAGATAAATATGATAATTTTAATTTCCTCTTCGTTCCCCGTTTCGTTATAAAACCTATTGGACTAACTTAGCAATAATTAGTAAAGAGACAAACATGACGTCATAAATCCCAAGGGGGGTACCAACCTACTGTATTGGTCGCCCTATTTCTGCTGCAAACAATGTATGCGACTATAATGTACACACATCAACCTAGATAAACACGCGTACACGTCAGTCTTATACATACATTTCTTCGAATGAAAATTTATAGCTGGATGTATTTTTTCATACTTGCCTTCTCCTCTAACGTTTGGTTAGGTTTCGGAATTGTTCAAGCCGGCCATAGGCATCTGACGGTACTATAATAACGACTGAGTGACTACGACGACAGCCGGTACAGACAATATACGTACCTAATTATTCTTCGAAGCACGGAGTCAGTTATAATATATTATGTCCCACTGCAGGGACGGGCCTTCTTCCAAGGAAACCTTGGCTTACTGTTAATACGCTGCCCAGACTGAAAATACTTAACTACACTCAGTGTGGTGATGGAGTAAGAATCCAATATGTCACCCCATCTCATCCCATGGGTGTCGTAAAAACCTACAGAAGGGACTTCCGTGAACATTATCTTAACGAAATAAAAAGAAGGAAAATCTGAAATCAAACCTTATACCAATCCGTCTGGCCAGCGTAGTGATATTAGTAGGCCAATTATGCCTCCGTCATGGGAGGAGGCCCGTCCCTGCAGTGGGACATTAACGGGCTGTTATGATTATGATGAATACTTAATCAGTTAAGAAAAGTTAATTTCAAAGTTATACTTACTGCTTTTTCGTGCATGTATAGCAGCTGTGTCATAAAACACTCATAGAGATACTTATTCGTAATTTCAACAACCAATCGTATAGCTGAGGTGTCCGAGTGGTTAAGGAGTTGGACTTGAAATCCAATGGGTTATACCCGCGCAGGTTCGAATCCTGTCCTCAGCGGAGGTTTACTTTTTATGCTTTTTACATTTTTTTATAAAATAAAAAATAAATTAATTTAGCATAGGTGTAATAAATTTTTTTTGTTTCCAATCGAGAGTTGGGAGGTTATAAATTTAGTTGTATTTTATTTTAAGTTTTTTACTATACAGGGTGGCTCATTCAAAAGGGTCAGTATGGGAAAGTCTTAAACTATAAGTCATACGAAGATTTGTTCTTAGGAACCATGTCACCGATTTTGATAAAAAGAAAAACTGCATTCATACATTTGAAAAAGATACTGTACCCAGCTGAGGAATCGAACCCGGTTGTTTTGCAAAAATAAACTTATCCTTTTTCTATTTAAATACCGATTCTGTAGGTCTTAAGCAGTAAATATCTCTATGAAACATTATGTCATAAATGAATAAAATGCATTGTTTTCACATAGTTTAATTTATCATAGTAGGTGTTCGACGTGACCACCATTACAATATTCAACAAGTTCAGGCATGTAAAATTGTCCCTATGGTTGTTTGTACCCCTCTACTAGTTACATACACCGTGTTACATAATTATGTGGCATTGCATTAAACTTTTAAGGAAGTTTTGTTATCAACAGTAATATTATTATCATGCAACTACTTACTTCTATTAATCAAACACTAACAATAAATTAAAACCCCACATAAAGTATGTAGATATTGTAGATAGGTACAGAGACGTGTTAAGTTAAGCCTCATTTGAAAATGGAACGTTTCAGTATGACTGGCTGCATGAAGATACAAAATGCAATAAGAAGATCGTTACCTAAACGTGTTAAATATTGTATTGAACAAAACGGTGGCCACTTCGAACACCTACTACATTGATTTACAAAAAACCAAAGATACACACTCCACTTCCCAAAAACGTCCGCAACAAATGGGCGCATTGTGCACTTTTTTTAAATTAGTATCGCGTTGTTCTACCGGCAAACGTCAATCATTAAATTTTATTGCTTTATGTGCATTACTTTTTAAATACAACTTTATGTCATGCGTGTAAGATTGAATTTGAAAAAAGAAATATGTTTACGATATTACTATACGTATTTATTGCGTATGTTTAATTTGGTGACACTTTTGGCTGTTAGTTTTGTTTGAAAATGTGCATCTAGGGTTTTTTATAAATCAATGACCTACTATAATAAATTTAAGTATGTGAAAAAAATGCATTTTATTCATTTAAGACATAATGTTTCATAGAGATATTTACTGCTTAAGACCTACATAATCGATATTTAAATAGAAAAAGTATAAGTTTATTTTTGCAAAATAACCGGGTTCGATTCCCCAGCTGGGTACAGTATTTTTTTCAAATGTATGAAAGCAGTTTTTCTTTTTATCAAAATCGGTGACATGGTTCCTAAGAACAAATCTTCGTATGACTTATAGTTTTAGACTTTCCCATACTGACCCTTTTGAATGAGCCACCCTGTAGAGCTTGGGCTTTATTTAACCAAACACAATTAAAGTCAATCCCATAACTGTTTCATCAAAATCGGTCAAGTAATTAGGTAATTATCACAAAAATTATGATATTACATCATCCAAATAATCAAAATTACGTTAGTCTGTGTCCAGCGCTCTAGATTTCAATTTAATTTTTAATTAGGAATTTTAAATTATTTCTCATATTTTTTAAGATAGTAAAAGCCCTGCCAAGAGGAGTATCTTATCGTAAACTGTCGAATAATGTAGCGGTACGTGTAAAAACTTCGACAGTTATTAAGTTATCAAAAAAGTGAAAGTAATGAGGTTGATCTTGACCTGGCTTTATTTTTAAATAATAAAATAAGTGATCGTTATGTTTATAAACAAACCTAGCTCGTTTATTAGTCATGTATTAATATTACAATATGTTTTACAAAAATACTTAAAAAATATTCAAAATTCTTCAAAAATATATAAAACAATGATAAAATGCAATAAGTATAACTATGAAAATTGGCTTCACACTTTCACCACTACTATGTAAAGAGCGCCGAGCGTATTCTTGTAAAAGACCGCATTCAACTTTTTTCTTCAAAATAGAAGAATCTCGGGATATCCTGATCATATAACATATCATGCCATTGGTCACTTCTATTGATGGACCTTTAACTTTCAAGGCATCAGTCACTGTAGTATTCTGGACCGTAGTTACTGTAGTACCGTTTGCATTTCCAGTTGTATTATTACTGTAGGTCACGCTGGTGTTGGTGACTGTCACAGACTTAGAAACAACATTTGCCTGAGTATTTACACTCCTTGCATCGTATATAAAACTTGACATCAACTTGCAGTCAATACGTGTTTCTTCATACTCGCCAGTGTGCTTGCTTATACCTAGTTTGCATACCTCGCCTGGCGTCCCATGATACTCTCTGTACGAACCTTCGTAATGATGATGATTGTTCGACATCCGACCTAAATTGTAAAGAGCTAGTCCGGTCAACAAATTATCAAATCTGCTTCCAGAGTTTCTGTACTCGTAGATGTATACAGGTGGGGCACCGTGATACACGGGGTGGTGAGCAGAACCGTAACTGATTTGTTGAGGCGGACTGTAGTGGTAATGGTGGTGAACTTCCGACTTAGTGTGGTAAGTACCTCGCGCTGGGTCGTGATTATAGTTATTATTTATTGTATTATATCCGTGGGAATGTCCTGATAGAGCATTAGAATGGGGATAAGTGTGTGTACCGCCGGTGCCAGTCCCGGAGTAGCCAGTAGAATGTGGGTAGGTGTGTGTGGCGCCATGTCCGCCGCTCCGTCGTGCCGCGACCACAGACCACGTGAGCAACAGAGCTACCAGACAGAGTCGCATGTCTACAGCGCGCCCGACAATGATCAACTAAACGTTACAAACGTGCCCCGCGTCTCTATACATACATCAGTAGATGAGTGGTGACGCAGGGGGCGCGTGTTTACATCGACAACACGAGGGCCGCACCCCGCGGGACGACATTATAAATGGCACATCCCGACCTTTCATTCACTTTACACTAATAGTCGTAAACACGCAATGCGTCCATACAATTAGCCTGATTAGGATTTGTTTTATATAAAAACGAAAGCTTATTACGATACTTTTAATCATAATAGATAATTAGCAGAGCTTAAAATAATTCCATTACTGCATTAACATTATAAAATACCGTCGGTCAGTCGCGTCACCAGTCTAAGAGCGTCTTTCACTGTTTTACTATTATCAATATTTATAGACATTGAACAATTAAAACTACAATTCGATAGCTCAGCATATCATTATAAAATTATTTAGGTAGATGACAGCTAGGCTATCAAATACTACTGACTACTTGTTATACACTGGAAATGTTGTCTTATTTCTAATAATACATTTATAAACCCATGAATACATTTGATTGTATGTGAAA
Organism: Schrankia costaestrigalis; assembly: GCA_905475405.1. Taxonomy (NCBI): domain Eukaryota; kingdom Metazoa; phylum Arthropoda; class Insecta; order Lepidoptera; family Erebidae; genus Schrankia; species Schrankia costaestrigalis. The sequence continues at coordinate 5,211,452 of FR997843.1, read as the reverse complement.
GATGCTCTTATTATTGTATCTATGACAATTACAACAGAAACATCCTTGTGACTTATCCTTTAAGAAATAAATTAAAATGGAATCAAAATCTCACGGCTAGCACAAAGTGTCTACTGAACTGAATGGTCTACAACATTCTGATATTATCAAGTCTTTTAAGTTTTACATTCTAGTGGTTTGTATGCACTATAAAAACAAATTAAAATAATGTACTTCGATCATTTACATAAAAAAAATATACCAAGTTATTGAACTGAAGATATCATTTGTGAGATTCTGGTGCATACAAACTACTTACATTTGAACTCTCACCCTTCGAAATAGTTCATGAAAAGGAATCTTTACACAACAATTTTAGAACATTCCTTCTGTTTTGTAATATATTTAATTAGTGATTAGTAAGAGATCAATAATGTCGTTCAATTATTAAATAAACAATTAAAATAATAGCACTAAGCAAAGTTCATAAAATAAATTAATTGATTGATTCATTATTGCTGTCATTTACGAGATCTATTTATTTCTTTTTCATCATGCTTACAAACAGAATCACACATATAGGCCACCGGGTCATTTGCCTATTAGAAATCCAGTTAATTTTAATAAAACAAAGTTTCCTTATCATGAACTAATATCAAATCACACGATCAACAAATCCCTTTTATTACAAAATATAGAGACATATTGTTAAGAAAATAATTAGCAATAATGTTGCAGTACTGTTTTATCTTATTCCTAATATCGTACAAATCTATGTACTTGTTGACCATACCAATAATTTTTACATCTATTCATTATTTTATTCGTTTCAAATTATTAAATTTCAGAGCTCTTTCATTTTCATAGCGTGTTTGTAATGTCTACAACCGCTTTTTAAATATTAACAATTTATTATTTAAAGTACTATAGACAACCTTTACAATTAGAAATAAGTTTTTTTTATTACTCTTAATAAATTAGTAATGGGTGTGCTCATTACAAAATAATTCTAAATTTTTTTGGACTTCTAGAAATTAAAATCTCTTAGTTATTTTGTGTTAGTTGCGGCGTTTTTAAATAATAAAGAAACATGGTTAAATAAGTATTTTCTTTCGAATCACAACATTTACACCTAATACAAATAAAAAAATATACTATGCCAATACTAAGAGAAACATGAAAGAGCTATAAAGAAACATGGTTAAATAAGTATTTTCTTTTGAATCACAACATTTACACCTAATACAAATAAAAAAATATACTATGCCAATACTAAGAGAAACATGAAAGAGCTCCACACAAACATTTGAAACCCGAAATATTTATTAAAGATAAAATGTCCGGTTTTTGAACAATGTAACACGCACTTCCACATTATAGTACAGAGTTCAGTTGGTTTGCATGGGTGTGTGGTCGGCCGAATCTGGGGTCACGTAACCTTGGGTCCCATGTGACTCATGGGTCACAGGCCCTGAGGTCAAGTGAGGCGTGTGGGTGGAGTCTGCGTGTGCATGTTCTATCGGCAGCTAGCCGTGGTTCACGTTGACACCGGATTCGAGTTCCGATGCAGGCGTTTCAGGTTCCTCATCATTGTATATGTTTTCTGCCATTTGCCAAACCTGTTAAAAGAAAATACATTCAAGTAAGTTCTATTATTTATGTTTCTATAAGAAATTCTACAAATAACAATAAACCATAACGAATACGAATAAAAAAACATAAAATTGTGATGTACATATGTGCCAAATAACTTGGCCTGAAGTTAATAATCAGAAAAGTTCGCGCATGTATACGATATACAAAGAAAACACCATATCCTCACACTCTTTGCCATTTAGTTCCATAACTGACATCTGTGCAGCTATTTTCAACAACTAAACAATTTTTTTTATCCAAAGGAGAATGGGCAAAAATATATGGAGCTTGGTCCAAATTTCCACCATCAATAAGAACTATGACATATGATGGAACACTGCGTTCTGAATCATTATCAGAAGACCGCAACCCAAAATATTTACTCAGTATAAAGTTATGACCCCATGAGAACTTGCAATTTAAAAACCTTTTTACGTTTAATTATTTCACTATATCTTTTAAACTACTCGATTGATTTAGGTGTATGACATTTCTTTGTAATTCATACGATATTCTGGTTGATATAAGCTCTAAGAGCCAAAATATAAACAATGTGGCGGTCGCGGTAGTTACCTCGCTACGTCAAAAAATCAAACCCTATCATGTGGGGTATCAAATCAAATGAAAGGACTTATAGCTATCTTTACAATGCTTATGTTTATTTTAAAATATTTGTAATACTGTGAAGAAAGTAAACACAAAAATATCACACAAGTTTTATTTATTCCTGTCTCACAGTGTGGAGTCTGTCCTTATAAGAATACATTTCATGTCTTCACCTACAATAACATTGTCTAAATTCGCAGCTGGAAGTAGAATTGTGGATTGGTGTCTCGCCCATCTAAAATAACAAATAATTACCATGACATGGGCACAGCACCCCACAGTTCGCATTCCAGAAAGACAAGAACAGTAGTAGTTCGAAATGGTTTTTCGATTATGAATCATTACATACGTGTAGTGTTGTCTTGGACGTGCGATAAATACTTTTAGCACGATTGCGAACCGCCCCTATTACATTTTTATATGAGTAGGTGCGCTAAGGTTATCATTGTATACTTTGCAGACGATTTGAGCGCATTACAGAACAGGGGGAATCCGTCTACCATGTTTTTACTGCTTGAAATGTGGCTATGTGCTAAAAAATTAACGGTTAAATAACTAAAAATACGTATTTTTAAAACAGTCATAACTTTTTTCTGAGTGAATATATTTTTGTCACCTAGTAATCAAAATTGTAAGGTATTTAGTCGACTTTAAGCTTACATAGCCCCCAATAGTGGTGGAAATTTAGACCACTTCTGCTCATTGTCCTTTTACCAATAGAATATGTTTAGCATGTTAGAACTACATAATGCAATACACACATAACAAAAATAATAACAAACCTGCATAATATTATCTTCGGAGACAGAGCAAATAACCCATGGTTCATTAGGGTTCCAAGAGAAGTCAGATATTTTAGCGGTATGGCCGCCGTGAATGAATAGTAGTTCTGGTGGGCCATCTTCCGCGTCTTCAGCTGTTTGCTCTTCGCCGATCTTTGAGAGATCCCATACATGTAACCTGTGACATAAATACATTTTAATTATTGTGCTGTCATGCTTTAATTAAAACTTCATCATCATCATCATTCACCTGCCTTTATCCCAATTTTATTTGGTGTCGGCGCAGCATTTCTTTTTCTTCCATACTTTCCTATCAGACGTCAACTCAACAGGTAACACTTATCGCAACCATATCGTCATATATCATAGCTTTTCGTAACTTTAATTTAAAACTTGTAACAAAATTTTTTGTAAGTTCACACACACACACACATTCAAAATTTCTAGAATTTAAAAGTTTCATCATAGATTTTCTTCTAGAAGAGAATCAAATGTCGTCTTATTTGATTTATTCCTCAACAAAGACCCATTAAGATCCCACTGCTTTGGCTAGGAGTTGACCGACTTTAATATTGACCAAATAAGAGTATTAGGTTCAAGATTTCATTCTTTTGGTGAACTTTACTCTGCCTTTAGGGTGAAATGGATTTAGTGTGTCATATATTCTTGCTCAGCCATTGCATGGAGTAGTTATATTACTAACCAATTAATAGACAATTCACACAAACCATACAAACTTTCGCATTTATAATATTAATAGAATTAAAACTTAAATACAATTTGACATTCAGGAATTAGCCTACTTGTCATATAAAAGTATTACCTCCGGTCAGTGCCGCTGCTAGCGAGGATGGTCTCGTTATGGGGTGACCACTGCACTTGGAAGATCTCGTCTTTATGTGATTCAAATGAATGTAGTTTTAATTTTAGATTACGGAGATCCCATAGTGCCACCTGCAAAGAATAATCATTTATTGTTAAGAATAATAATCATGATTCAAAGACATACTAATAAACATATACAAGTTTCAAAGATTCTTAGGTTAAACAGTCCACATGGACTTAATGAGTTCTGATAAATGAATGAAATCAAAGTAAAAAGGTTACTGCATTTATTTTTTGTCATGCAATGGCTTTAACTGGAACTTATATAATAGCTAATACTATTTGTCTCTATTTAAAACAGTTCCTAAAATTAAATTAAATCAATAATCAGCAACATGTATACAGGGTGTTTGTTGAGTCATCGGCAATAATTTAGGAGGTGACTCTGTACGTGATTCTGATCCCAATTATGTAATAAAATTAGGTACTTAATTTTTGACGAAAAAATCCCAAAAATTAACTAAGTATGGATACGTTCCCGCTGCGCTAAAATATTGTTCAAGACTCGGTGCATTGACCCGCGCCGCGCGTCGTAGGTATGTATCTAACTCAGCTGGCGAACCAATCGCTCGCTGCGTCCGCGCGGTGTCCATGATTAGTAAAATTCATAGCTAAGCTTTACACATCGTTTACTATGTAGTAATTTAATGTTTATTTATTTTGTATTTTTTTTCCTTCATTAAATAACCTTATCTATCATGCCCTAAAGTATTGCCTATGTCTCACTTTACATGCTGTATAGATAAATAATGTTATAATTACCGTTTTGTCAGCACTGCCAGTTGCCAATATAAACTCAGAGTAAGGATTGAAGCTAAGACAGTTAACTTCTGCCGTATGAGCGTCCACTGTATGAGATGGCTTCGATGTATTGTTACATCTGAAATTTTCATACATTTTAGTAATCAAACTATAATACAACAAGAAAATCAATGCCACATACTACTTATTTCTTGAAAAGTCAACTCCCGCATCCTGTGTGGGAACCGAACCCACAACCTCGTGCACTGCAGGCGCTTCCATGACCTTCGCGCGACACTGAGGCTGTATGTCCAAAAAGTATAACAAAGAGCTTTGTTCTTTTCATAAAAATCACTTCATCAACATTCAAAACGTTGTAACCCTTATATTTTTATCTATATAATCTTATTATTACAAAGTTATTAAGTGTAAAAAAAAAACATTCATGTAAATTTGGTCAACCATGTTGGTTATTTCTATGTGTCTGGTTCATGATTACCAACCTGGTGTCCCATATCATAAGTTTCTGGTCATCAGCAACCGAGCCAAACAACGACTCATGCAGTAGATGCCACGCGACATCCTCAACAACAGCTGTGTGTCCCGTGAACACTGATTTAGCTTCAATCACTCGCCCCTCTTTTGGAGTTGCGTTAATATCCCATAGGCAGATTGTGTGGTCATCACTGAAATAAAATTAATTGTCAGTCAATATTTGAGACCAAATTTATAAGGGATGAATTTCTGAAGCGAATTTCATTGTCTACCACGATAAATATTACGCTATGGCCATGTGGTCCTACTGCCTTTGTCCTACCGACCCGACCAAACGAACTTGTCTTAGTTGGGTTTTGTTTTTATAATTTTTCCATTTAAGTTTTTTTTTGTCTTCTTTATATAATAATATCACAGTGTTGATCCTTGTTATATCAGGGTTTTACAAAGGTATAAAATCTAAAATTGTAACATTTTAATTGTAAGTACACACATACATTTTTCGGGGCTGTTAGGCACGGAAAATGTATGTAAATGATAATTAAAATTATCATCATCTGATGATGATAATTTAATAACAACTGTTATCTATAGGTTTAATAAGGAACTAACAATACTGAAGATAACATACTGATGACTATCTATTCTCACTTACCTAGCAGATAGCAGGTAACCATTGAGATTTGGATTCCAGGAGAGCCCATAACCCTCTTTTTGGTGGCCGCGTAGTCTAGAAAGAAAGTAAAATGTAATTAATGTTTGAAATAATATGCTATTCATATAATAAGATACAAGTACAGTGCCATGATTTTGTATTATACCTACACATCATTTGACAATTAATGTAATAAAAGAATGTAATGTTTATCAAAAATATTAAAATATGTAATTTAGTTTCCTTTTGTTATAAAAATGTTATAATATTTCTATGTAAAACATGTATTTACAAAAGTATAATTTACTCCAGCACCCACTCAACAAGCTTTGCTTTGTTTGGAACAAGATGCTGTAGTGTTCATAAGAATATATTACTATTATATTATCATACATAGAAATATCTTAGAATACAGTATTACCTAAGGTCAGGATGACATTCCCCAGAAGGTTCAGGCTTTGACGGATGTTTAGTATAATCAAACACAAGTACATCCGAGGAAGGAGTTTTGGTAGCAATAACACAAGGATTCTGAGGCATGTAACGGGCCCTGTTCACCTCTCCTTCATGGTTTATCTTGATTTCTATGTCTATTTTACCTGACACCGATCCAAAGCCACCAAATTCTGTAAATAATTACATACAATCAATTAGTTGCTAACTATAAATAGACAGGAGTTCAGACATTCTAATATAAATTGTACATTTTGAATACAATGTCTTTAAATTATTACAGATGCAAAGGATTAAACATTTTAAAAGTACCCGCTCAAGAAATACTGTTCTAGATTCATGCTGTATTTTGCCATTTTTCCCACCCTTTTATATCTTGTTGCTTTAAATATTTTATGCTTTAGACTCAATAGTAAGTAATACAGACAAAATATTGCAAATAGTCGATATAGAAAACTGCACTGAGAATGTTTTAATATGAATTTAGTTCTTCTAGTATTCTGAACAATATTGAGCAGCATGAATTTAAGCTATGTGATGGCAAAAAAAAATTATAATAAAACTGCAAAATTTAACATAGTAAATTCATATTACTAATTGTCCATGCAGTTTTATAAGAGACAGATCCGATTTTCTAGTAATATTTTTAGTTCAAATCATTATTTCTCTATGTAACGTTTTCCTGTTTGTTGTTTAAAAGCAATTATAAAATAAATCCAGCTTTAGACAATGTCCAAAAAGAGGGAGAGAAGGGTTTGAAAATGACGACAGCAGAAGTATTTGACAGGCAGCTTACTTACTCATACTCATTTATTGGTAAAGATATTACACATCATAATAAACTACACTTCTCATCAAAAAAATCGAAACAGTTGCAAGTTTGTGTTTTGTAAGGATTATCTGAAAAATGTGTATATTTAGGAATATGTGTTATATATCGTTTAATAGGGAATTTAATGAGGTTTTCAAATAATGATGTTAATGTTCTAAATTCAAATTAAATTTTCATAGATTTCGTATTTTGTTTAACAAGTCGTATTTGCCCTATACGTAGTTTGAAGGAAAATGATAAAATTAGGCACGTAAATGAAAAAAAAAGCTAGAAAACGTTTATTTAATAACCCGTGTCGCATACCCAGAGCTCCTTGCTCCTCTTATTACTGCGTCCATGCGATGTTTACCATCAAAAACTGCCAAGTGGTGGCATTGCTGAATTCTGGACTTAGTCAGGTTATTACGGCTGAAAGATTGCATCTTAGCGTCTCGTCTTTTCATAGAATCTGAAAACGCTATTAAGAGACTGGTTTATTCACGCGCCGTTAGAGATCTGGCAGAAAACAGGTAACTTCTGACCGTGTAGATCGATTTATAGTAACACCTTTCTTACAAAGTCTATGCCTTAATGTCTTTCAACCGCAGCAGCAGCTTCATGATGAACCTATGGTGGCTGTAAGTGACTCTACAATTAGAATAAGGTTGAAGAAACGTGGACTTGTACCGTACAAGCCAGCAAATAAGGAGGAATTACCTGCAGATCATCGAAAAGCGCGCCTTAACTTTTTACGTAATTACCTAAATTGGTCATACATCTAGTGGGACAAGTTCCTCTTTTCTGATGAGTGCAAAATTGTATTGTATGATAACGATGGAAGGACTAAGGTCTACAGAAGTGATGGAGAACGCTTTGCTCCATGCAGGATTAAAAGAAAAGGCCATCCATGGTGGCGGTCCATGGACTGTTTGAGGAGAAATTAGTGGCAACGACAAGACAGAGTTTGTCTTTGTGTTTGGGTCCCGTCTGCCCTTTTTTAACAGTCATAGGTACATCAAACAGTATCTTGAAGCTCTTGTGATGCCCTATGCACATTTATTTGACCCCGGTTTAACATTTATGTACGAGGATGCTAGGGCAAACACCACGAGCGTCGTAAGAGATTATATTACTGAAGTCGATATCTCTATTATTGATTGGCCAGCAAGAAGCCCGGACATGAATCCGATTAAACATCTATGGGATGAATAAAAAAGACGAATTAGTGTAAAAGATCATGCCTCAAAAACACTTAGCCAGCTTTAGAATGCAATCCAAGATTATCCAATAGAGCGCCACTATTTTTGATCATGACTCTCACCCGATCGATGAAAAACCGTGCAGAAGCAGTAATGAGAGGTCGGGAATGGTACCCGAGTTATTAAATAAACTTTTCCTAGCTTTTTGTTTATTTACGTGCGTAATTTTATCAATTTCCGTCAAACTACGTACAGGGTAAAAACGACTTGTTAAACAAAATACGAAATCTATGAAAATTTAATTTGAATTTAGAACATTAACATCATTATTTGAAAACCTCATTAAATTCCCTATTAAATGATATATAACACATATTCCTAAATATACACATTTTTCAGATAATCCTTACAAAACACAAACTTGCAACTGTTTCGATTTTTTTGATGAGAAGTGTATTATACAGTACTTATTCAGCTACATAACATAATTAGATAACTGTAGAGTTAAAGTTGGTACAAGTTTTTGTCAGTAATATCATTGCAAGTAATAGATTATTGAAACTAGACAGCATGATTTAAAAATAGGCTAAGTTTTCATACATCACAAACAAACCCTATACCCTATCCATGCATTCCCTACAATATGTATGGGCTTAGGAATTAAGTAAGAGAGAAGACTCTTTTATAGAGTGATAGAAGTGAGAGGGACTAAATTAAAACTAGTACACAATTATTTAAGCAACTTACCCCCGGTTTCTGAATGACTGATCAAGTTAAAATCAACTAATCAAGTTTCAAGACTGTCATTTTAGTTCCTGAAAATGGTAGTTTTGACACTTGATTAGTTGATTTTTATTTGATCAGTCATTCAGAAACCGGGTGTTAGTTTGGTATACTTAATTACAATAAAATATTGAATCTGGTTAGGAAATATTATTATAATCAATAAACCAGATGTTTTTCCTGAATCCATCATATACTCAGGAAGAGGATGTAGACTTGATTGGAAAGAGTCCACAATGGGGTCACCATTGTTGGTCCCTAGGTGAGCACTCACTTGTAAAATAACCCTAAATATGCAAATGCAATAAATAATTATTTTAATTAGTCAAAATAATACACACCTCCTTTATCATTGTCATAATGACTGGCATCAAATTGTGCATCTTCATTTGGTAGCTGGACACTCGCGATTAGAAGGTGGTTTTGTTCATCAGAAGTATGTGTACCCAAGATCAATCTAATGAAAGAATAAGCTTATAGTAGACAAAGATAACATCTAATTCAATGTGTAAAGTAAGTCTTGAAACTATCTCACATGTAAAGAAAAACATAGGCAAGTAACTGAACTTTTATCATAACAATGTACCTCCTTGGAAAACAAAGCATACAACACAAACTAGAAGGTAAGACATAAGTTTGAGCTAAGATTATACTACGAAAAGTACCTGCTTCGACGAAACATCATTAACAATGTTTACTCACCTGTGAACAGAATAATCTTTTCCTTCAGGCCTAGTAACGTCTGGGAGCCACTGAGCTGTTAATGAGGGCCACTCTAGAGCGTGTGTCATCACCAGATCATACAGAAACGGGGTATTCTTTTTCCATATCTTATACTCTTCGTTGATAACCCTCTCTTCAACCGCGTCATCGAAAGTTTCTTGAAAATAAAAAATACATTTTACACGAAATTCTTTTTTGATAACCACAAAATCTCCGACTGTCAAGAGTCAATGATCCCCAAGAAAGGTCATATAGCATAACGACACATGGATCGCAAGTATAATTACCTCCGTCTCCTTTATCTCCCATTATAGTTTACAGTAAAAAATAGTCCTTTCTACGGAAAATGACAAAATTAATAAAATCTGACCGGCCCCGTAAAGGCGCCAAACAAAAGTCCTTGGCGTTGCTGCTACAGACAACACACAATCACACAACAGCACAAGCTTCCGGTTGCCAGTGAGAAATCTATCTCATTTTACGAGTGCTGGGCAGCTGTGTTGTAGTAGGGTGGCTAGCGCTTGATTATTTTAAGGAATAGTATCCCATATGAATGATGTTTTAAACAGTTGTCTAATTTCTGGAAATCAGTAAAATACACGTCAGTCGCCGCAGTAGCAGTGGAGTCAAAAGATACAGGCAGATGAAGTCTTAAAAATAAACTCTGAAAAACCCCTGAACTGTATTAAATTGTAGTTTTAATCACGTTGATAAATGGAATAATCCTCAGCATACGCTGAAAGTGAGGATTCAAGTCCTTAAACCTTATTTAAAATATGATTTTAAAATATATTTTACACCTACATGTCAGTTCTCGTACCTAAAAATCATTAAAAATTCGGTTATGTTAACTTTAGTTGTCAAATTGTCATAATAGGTAAAGGGCCCTAATCACACATCTGCCGCAGGGGCAATCTAGGGTGCACGGTGGTTGTGGCGATATCGGAAGTATCTCTAAACACTGCCTGCCGTGCAGTGTTCCAGAGTAAGCCGAGTTGAGCACACGTATTGAGAATGGCACCCATATTATCCCACAATGACCACTCAAAAGATTGTAGTAGCCTTGGCGCTTTCTGTGGTGCTACCTCAAGAAAAAAGGAAAAGTGGATACTGGGTAAAGAAATGGCTACAGAAAAGAAGTGAGTTACGACTTAAGACAAACTGACTGAGAAATTGACACGCAGGGACGACTTAGGGATCAAGGATAGTCTCGCGCCCCTGTCGCCCTGCCGCTGCAGGGTCATCCTCCCAAATTGCCCCGGCATGCCTACACACATGACAAATTAAGGGTCATCCACACTCCTACACCCTAGATTGGCCCTGCGGCAGATGTGTGAGTAGAGCACTATAGACAATTTGACAACTTAAGTTAACTTAACCCAATTTTTAACGATTTAAAGGAACGAGACATGCTGATTAAATAATTATACTAAATATGAATGATTATAATTTGTACATGAACCAACCATCAAAGTATAATAACATCATTGGCATAAATTCATAATCACAGAATAGATAAAACGAAAACTCTTGTTACCTTTCATCATAATTATTAATATTTATTATATACTAGCTTATTTCGATGATAATAATGTAGCCGGTAAGCAGATAGTAAAAGTGATGTTCATGGTTTACGAGATTATTGATAATTATAATTTAAGAAAAATTACTTGTTCCGTGAATAATACGCTTATTAGTTTTTTAGAATTATAATCCAAAAACAAGCTCATTTGTTTTTTTAAAACCTTATCATTTTTCTTATAGGCAACAATAGGCCAATAATAGGCTTTGTCATTTGGTTTGGTTAATGTCAACATGGCTGATGGTGCAACAGCTCGTCGTGAAGCTCGGAGGAAAAGAATATTAGAGAATTCTCACAACCGATTGCAACTTATATCCGGAAAAAGTGTCGACGATTGTCCTAAAGGTAGTTAAATGGTTACCGACTAAATTATATATTTTTGACTTTGATATTTGACTTTTAAATGTTATGTTTCTGTTTCAGAACCTCCGATCGCAACTGTTATTCCTGAATCAATTCTAGAGATTCCTGCCGTTGCACATAATACCAACAGTTGTAACAGGATCGCTCTCAATAATGGTGTGGTTTTACCTGAAATAGACTCATTTGAATTGTTGTCGGAAAACGATGACATAGCATTTCACGACAATTCTTCAGGCGATGCAGAGGTACCTGGTAATTTAGCATCATTTGTAGCACCGATACTGGAGCAGCCGTTAGCACAACCATCAATACAACCATCAATTTGGGAGAAATTAAGTAATTGCAACTATGACATTGTTTTGTTATCATTTATAATTCAATTAAGTTATAGTCTGACATTGGTAACCCATGAAGGTACTTATTTTTTCTTACCTGTTCTAATTTATTCTATAACAAAATTAATATGGTTCCCTGCACAAAATAATTCAAAATTGTCCAGTATATTAATGTTGCTTCAAGGCATGTCTTCATACAGAGTACAGAAAATATTATGTGTTACCCAAAGTGTGGTTGTTGTTTCCAGAGATATTTGTGTATTTTTGTTTACAACAATTTGCTTACAATCATTACTGATCACACTTGGATTAACTACATAGTAAATGCTATGCCTAATTTAGGCTTTACAGGATAAAATTATGATCCTATATTGACTGAAAAATAAATAACAATAGCAGGCTAGATTAGTGTTAATCAGAAGGTTAAATTTTGTAAACATTGTTCCATAGTTTTGATTGCTTGTGCCTTTTTACATAAGTGAGAACTGTGACATGTGCATTTTAGTCACATATTGCCATGTTTAGTTATTAATAAAACAGAATCAGTTACATAATGTACCTATATATTTAGATATCAATACTGCATTTTGGTTGTGTTCAAATAATTTTTTGATCTATCTACACACATCAAAAAAGTCTAAGCAACATGCATGATATTACAAATTTACCATTTATATTAATTTATTTTACCATTTATTTTAATTATAACGTTGTATTTTATTTTTAAAATAATATTTTTAGGGTTCTATGATGTAAAAATAACAGCTGTTTTCTTTATAAGTTCTTTTAATAACAGAAATTAACAATATTAGAATATACAGGTACATAAGAAACTAAACTTTTTTTTTACAAATTGAAATTTCTTAAGAAAATGAATTTATTGTGAAAGAATAGGACAATTTAATACAAAGTATGGCCTCCTCTGCTATTCAGAACTTGTCGGCAACGATTATTCATTGAATTAATGAGACTGTTTATGTCATCTTGCGGTATTCGCTCCCAATGGAATTGTAGCAAATCCTTCAGCTGTTGGGTTGTTGTCACTCCGTCCAAGTCCTTCAAAACACGTCTCTGGAGCATGTCCCATGCGTGCTCGATGGGGTTGAGGTCTGGCGATTGTGCAGGCCAGGGCAATACCTGGATGTTCTCCGTTGCCAAGTATTCACTGGTTCGCCGAGCTGTATGTGAACGCGCATTGTCATGCATTAACGTAAAATCGGAGCCAAAGGTTTGTGCAAATGGATGGACATAAGGTCTGAGAATATCCTCAACGTAATTTTCAGCGTTCATGTTTCCATTTACAAAAACGAGCTCAGTTCGCCTGTTCTTCATAATACCCGCCCATACCATAACTGTTGAGCCGCTGTATGGATGAACTTCCTGAACGCACCTGAGTCTTTCAGTATTTCCGGGTCGACGGTACACTCGCACCCTTCTTGTATCAGGCCTAAACCCGAATCGCGACTCATCGGAAAACATAATTTTATCCCATTGTTCCTGGGTCCATGTTATGCGTTCTCTACACCATTCATTTCGACGAGCGCGATTCCCGTGACGTATCGGTGGGCACCTGATAGGGCGTCGAGCTCGTAGGCCGTACTCATGCAGTCGATTTCGCACAGTTTGGGGACTTACATCAACACCACTTGAATTTTGTAGCCTCAAACTTATCTCTCGAGCGGTTAACATCGGCTGGCGTCTTGCAGTCAGTTGTATGTACCGGTCTTGCCGAGTGGTTGTACTCCTTTTACGGCCTGGATGCTGTTCAGCGGGTTCCCCTGTATTATTGTAGCGCTGCCAAAGACGACAAATAACACTTCTATGAATACCAAAATGTCGAGATACCTGAGATTGATTACTTCCCGCTTGCAACATCCCTACAGCTCTTTGCATTTCATCTGCCGTCAAATGACGTCGCTCCATGACGTAAAGAATATCTAACAATTCAATTTTGTCGCCAACTGTATTTAAATGGTTGGTAAAATTATAAAATCAAGACTAAAACGTAGCAATTAACATGCACTCAAATTCAAACAAATTCGCAGTCATTTGAATTTTATGAAAAAAAACAAAACATAATCGAAATTTTTTTTTTACAACCAGCCAGTATGTCATCAATAACAAAAAAGTTTACTTACCTATACACTTTGAGTGAGTAAATACTTAGAAATTGATTAATATAAATGGTAAATTTGTAATATCATGCATGTTGCTTAGACTTTTTTGATGTGTGTATTTGATCATGTGTATAATTATTTTAATTTCATTAACATAATATTTTAATACTACACTACTTCTGCATTTTTATGTATTTAGAATATTGGATATTGCAATGAATTTTATGTAGATTGCCAAATTAGTAAACTATTTTCATGCTTTACACAAATTTAATGATAGTCTATTTTGATAAAATAACTGACTTGTATAAAGTTTTTATGATATCCACTTCATAAATATATTATTATAGTTATAATAGCTTTCGTTACAGGGCAGGTTGCCCATGTATATGTTGTTAATATATTTAGAATAGCAGTTTAAAGGGTCAATGTACACATTTGAGACAACTATCCTAAATGTTAAATGTGCAAAAAGGATTGTAAACAAAAAACACTATCTCGTTTGCATATTTGCTTACCATTTAATACTTGTTAATATTTTTCATAGACAGTTACCTTAGAAGTATGTATGCTATTCATTCACAAACTGGTGGTATTATAAAAATTGTTAAAATATACCCTAGCCTTTGATAAAAGTCATCCATGTGGCCTAATTCTACATAAATTTCAATTCTTGTTTTTTGTGTTTAAATACAGGTTGTACTTGAGAATACCACATTAATTTTAACACAAGATAACTAAATAAGAAAAAAAAGATAAATATTAATTACAAGATAATACAATTTTTAATTAAAAAGTTATTTTCAAGTACACCTGTTTATGTTTCTTTATATTTATTTATTGTGTTAGGTAACGTTTTTAAGTTTTGGATTGGTATGATGGGATATTTTGTGTAAACCAGTACACTAAAATATTTTTATTTTCTTGATTAATTGGGCTTGGAAACTGACTACCGTAATTTTGTATGTTGCCTTGTAATTTTATCAAGTTGCATTAGTCATAGTCAGGTCTCGGTAGCTAAAACATGAGCAATATTATAGTATTTTCATAATACTATTTGGTTATTCTTAAATGCAGTTACTTCATTAAATATATAATTACCTATCAAAATAACAAATGAGTATGGAGTATGTATCGGCTTCATTAATAAATATAAATGGAGTATAATTATTTTAATTATATTTTGTAACATATTTGAAATAAAAAATGGTTATGAATGGAATTTGATGTTGTTTCCTTTAAGTATTGTAAATGTGCCTTAGTATGAGACGGAGGTAAGCTGAAAAGAAAAAAAATATTAGTGTCACTTCAGTAAATATTATAAATCAGAAATTGAAATGGTTAGAAGTAGGCAAGTGTATTTAGACTGCTTGATATGATAAGCAAAAAATCAGATCAAATGATCAAGACATTTTAGGGTTATGAATAAAATAACAAAAAATAATTATGGATATTACTTACTTCATGTGCACTAATTTGGTAGCAAAAAAGGCAAAACACAAACTGAAATTTCACACTGTAAAAGAAAAAAATGTATGAAGAAAGGAATAATAAAATGATACAAAAAGAAAAAACAAATTATGATGAAACTATATTCTATAATACAAGAAAAATATTACTGGAAGAGACATACTAATGCATGATGATTGTAATCTAGACTAAAGTTATCGCTTAAACAATTTTTTAAAACTACTGAAGAAATTCTTACTCTCTTGTTGTTCATTATTTATTGTTGATGCTGTATCACATTTAGCATCCTCTTTTGTCATCTTCTCTTGAGATGTGTTTGTGTCACTCGTGCTCCAACGATTTGACTCATTATTAACAATAATACTTTCAGGAACCTTTTTTTCTGTTACTTGTGGGCTAGTGGAGTTCTTAATATTAATTTGTACAATGTTGTCCTTAGCACTACTTATGATAGAGTCATTTGGTTCGTCAGAGCACCCGATTTCCTATTGTTTCTTAGTAGCAACTTT
This sequence comes from Schrankia costaestrigalis, assembly GCA_905475405.1. Taxonomy (NCBI): domain Eukaryota; kingdom Metazoa; phylum Arthropoda; class Insecta; order Lepidoptera; family Erebidae; genus Schrankia; species Schrankia costaestrigalis. Next base: position 5,195,329 of record FR997843.1, on the reverse strand, counting down.
TGGCTTTTTCTCTCTTACAGGCTTGGAGCGAACTAAATCATCACGTCCCATTGTAATCATTTTAAGTTCCCATGCTTCTAAATCTTTCCTAAAATACAAAATAATTATTAATGAGTATAAGAGTTAAATGAGAAAGCAAAATATAACACATAAGAAGGAGACTCAACCAGACATGATTGAAGTTCTGTAGTTTAGCCAACTGTGTTAAATATATTAACAATATTAGCATCTATTATATTTATCGTCCTAATTAATTAAGTGTTTTCATAACAATTCTTTTAACGAAATGATGATCTATATTAATATTATAAGGAGCAAAAGTTTGTGTGTTTGTGACGTTGTACGGGGTAATCTCTGGATCTACTGAACCAATTTTAAAAATTCTTATTGTGTTAAATAGTCCATTTATCGGGGACTGTCATAGGCTATATATTATCACGCTATGACTAATAGGAGTGGAGCAGAAATGAAATATGTTTAAAAAAGTGTCATTTTTTCGCGGCTTAACAAAGTGGGCAGGGGACAGCTACAAAGTAATAAGACAACATACTTATATTTGCTCATAAGATCTAAAGCTTTCTTTTCAAACTTTGCTTTTTCTAAATCAGATATTTTCATCCAGTCAGCTTTAGCTGCAGTTTGGTACTCCTTCAGATCTTTCCCTTTTATGCTTTCATTCCTTGACTGCACAAATAGGAAATATGAAGACATTGGTTTTTTAGGGCGGCCTAGTTCTTTGTATTCCTGAAATTGTTAAAGCATAGTAAGTAATAATCTATTAACTAGCAACATATATTAAATTTTACATATTAACATTATGCAAAATATAATATTCAATTTAAATCATCTCTAAAAAATTCCTGCATATTGAATGGTATTGAAACAATATTATATGGAGAACAATAATAATTCACATATAAAATATAATTTAACAACATTTAAAGTATCCTAAAAACGTTACTAATCACTACTTACAGCTTTAAGTTTTCTCTTTTCTTTGGCCGCAGCCATTTCATCTTTTAATTTCTTTATGTCTTCTTTCTGTTCAGGTGTTAGAGATGACTCATACATCAACTTAATTTTTTTATAGTCTTCTAAGTCTTTTTCATATTCTTTGGACATTTGAGTTTTAGTCTAGAATTAAAGTCATTATTACAATAACATTTTTCTTAGTAGGTAAAGATATAACAATAATTGCATATGAATTAAGTCTAACAAAACAATACTCTCGGATTTTATACTACAAAGAAATACTATACATTCGAATTATATTTTTAAACACAATACCTCTAAGTCTAACTCCTGCCAGTGTTTGGAAGTCCAAGAAATGGCTTCTTTCGAAGATATGCCAGGGTTTTTGGCAAGAAGAGCAGGCCTCATTTGAGTCATAAATTTAAAGAAAGGTGTTAAAGGTCTCTTTGGTTTCTCTAGTCCAAGCTTTGCTTCTGCTGATTTTCTGGTGTAGTTGCATTGTGCTTGATAAAACCAATTTATTCTGCAAGATTCAAAATTAAAACCACTGCATAAATTAGCAATTCGGACCAATTACGAATTGGTAAATATAATGTCATTAATTAAACTATGCAGTCAATTTTGTAGAACTAAGTTGGTGTTAAAATAAACATCAGCTTTGGCGTCATAACCTATAACTTACCTTCCTTGATAAACTGTTTTATAGCTTCCAACAACATAATTGCTTAAACGTGTAAGTAGGGCAAACGAAGACATTTTAAAAATATTGATGTTTTATCATAGAAGTTTTGGTTGATGTCGCCTTGAATACAAAAATCTTGGTTTACTTTATTACAGTGAAACTACGTTTCGTTCCGCTTCTGTCTATTCAATATTTTATTTTGCCATAGACCCGTAGACTTTCTATCTGTCAACGCGCGCTGCGGGAGGCCAAGGTTTGGAATACAAAAATTAAAACACCTGTGATTAAAACATACTCTTTGGTTTAATTCTTTCAATCTGTATTGAAAACTCTGAAATATTATTGCTTTGTGTTTTTTTGTTGTTGTTTTATTTCAAGTCATCTATGTCACCTTGGCGTATCGATGGCAAAACGATACTGTAATCTAAAATAATATAGCTTAAAATTCTGCAACACTGACCGCTATCGCTTAGCTTTTCCTGAGGACAGGTGTTGAGGCACCTTGAACACGATGGGTCATCGCTTGGGGAGCACCGCAGAGGCAGCTCGTTTTGTCGTTATTCGTAAGGAGCATGATCTCCTTGACTCGGCTTGGGTCAGTAATCTGTTTAAGGACTTCCAGGATGCTCATTGGAACTTATGTCCAGGCGGGAGGTTCTCAGTAAACTGACCAGTGTCAATTTGAGGCAGCCTGTAATAATACGGCAGGCCTAGCATGAGGTGATCGGTTACAGACAGAGCACGCGTACTCGCCAGCCAAGACAGTAAGCGTTAGCGCAGAAGTCTACTTGACCTGGAGTGAGGAGTGAGTCTCCATTTTGTAAAGCCGTTCCAGTAAGTTGTTGCGGTGATGCACATTCTGTTTAATATTCTGGCAGTGTTTTCTGAAAGTTAGTGACCTGCCTAGATATTATATTTGAGGGAGTCATGTCATTGTGACTTATTGGTATGGTTTGCCATTATTTTGATGTTAAGCCTACGATCCGTTTCCCTGTTCTTGAGGAGGAAGGCATAGGATTCAGTCTTGGATGATTAGGATTAAACGAGTTTGCGTCATATAAACGACTCAGTTTGTTAAGAAATAAGATTAAGTTAGACTTGATGAAATTTATTGTTTGGAAAGTCAGCGCGAAATCATCAGCGTAAGCTGGATGTATTTCAATGTAAATACATAATGTTAGATGTTATAAATTTAATATATTTATACATATAATAGTGGTCTTCTTTAGTGAGTATCGAGGTGGGCAGATAATGATACTCTAAACAATTTAGAATGCTCAAAGCGGGCTACAAAATGCTGCTAAATAAATATTTTGTGCATAGAATATTATCTCGGTCCTATTACGTTGGTTTGTGGAACTTCGAGAAGTAATAATTGGGATTACTGGTATTTATCGTATTTCGAAGTACGAGGAATGAATCGTTGCAAAACAAAGTATTTACCAAAGGGGTTTTCATCAGTTAAGAGCAAAAATTTGTTTGGATGAAATATTGTCAATTGCTATTTGAAGGTCTCAGGCGTTCATGCTTTAAATGTATGTATAACTAGAAATATTACGTGATATAACGTTTTGAGATTCATTATAGGAACCACTAAAAAATCTTTCGTCAAATAAAACAAAAGTGTCAAGGTAACAGAAGCCCTGCGTTGGTTAATGCAAGCTATACGTAAGTATTCTCAGCCTAGGAGTGATCTATTTTAACGAAGTTTTCATTTAGGTACGTGATCAGCAGATCACGCAGATTATGGCAGATCTTTTTTTTATTTTCTCCCTTTTTATCAATTATTAACATAGTGCAATCATTTCTGTACTTACCTTTAAAATGGCGAGACGCGAGAGAGGGGGCTACTTCGTACTTAACCCTTTTCTTGGCAAGACATTTTATGTTCGATTTTTATTATTTTTTTTGCATATTTGTTTTCTACGGGTACTAAAGAAGGGTAGAAAAATAATAAAAAAAATGCATATCAGTTCAAAATAAGTTTTTTTTAATGTATCCATAAATGCACATTGCCTAGTCGACAAAATATAACATTCCAAATTGAGCGTATCCTTAAAGACACATTGCCATAACCACATTCAATAAAAAAATATCAATTTTTGCTTAATTATAACAAAAAAATAATTTTACTTCGCATTATTTAACAAAATTAGGTGATCAATTATAAAATAAATGTAATTAATAATAAAATTGTACTTCGTCGAGAGATAAATTTATAAATTTCCCTGAAGATTATGACCTGGGAAACTGAATACAGATTACCGACGAGGCTCAGCACCACTGCCTGCGAAAAATTTTGAAGATTTTTGGGCACATTGCTAGAAAAAGGGGTGATAACCTGGAAAAGCTGATCATAACGAGTAAAGTGAGCGGGAAAAGACCTAGAGCCGGAAACCCATGCTGCGCCGACCTCAAATAGAATTGAGTTATGAGCAGGAGAATGATGAATAATTAGCCTTGGTCTTTTTGATCGAGTAACGGCTAAAAGAGAAAGAACTTTAAATTTGATGTAGAAGCCACTGGCGATAAAGAAAGAAAGAAAAACAATTTATTTAGATGAACACATGATACTGATACTTAGCGGAGATAGTACAGTTTGAGGTTACAGCCAGAGGAGAAACTAGTATTAGCAAAACCTCCTTTTTCAAGATCTAGTATAGTCTAGGCCATACACTATGAAAGGCAACGCGTGCCTAGCAACGGGTTGTTATAATGCTTGCCTAGCAACGGACATTTAATTCTCTCTCTCTCGATTCTCGGGCGGCAACGGTTTCACATTATTATAGCGCTATCCTAGTTTTTATTTTATTGTTATATTTAATAACCTCTTAATTTGATCATATTCTGTTTGTATAAAGAGTCTCGGTTGTAATTGTTATGAAATTATCTTTTGTTGTAATGTTTCTTGTTAAAGTTTGATCGTTAATTAAATTAACTTAGGTCCAATTGTACATTGTCTTTTAAAAAACTGCCCTCAACCCTGGTTCGTAAGATCAGAAGTGGGATAGACCACGTGTTTATCGTTTTTGTGCCATCTTTTCTAGTTAGTAAAATATCCGTTAGTGTTTAAATTTGGCCTAATTACCGCAAGTTTCGTGATTTGAAAATTGTGTGTTTGGTTTGACTACTTACGGGTGAGTGTTTTCTGTGTTATTTAATACCTGAGATATGCCAGGATGATCAGAAACTGTACAAAAGGTAGACGATTTACGTCGGTCGCGTCGGAAGCGTTTTCAAACATCACGAGATAGATCGCGTAGCCGTAGCTGTGGCTCCAATTGTTATAGTCGCGCTTTTTCATTGCGTAAACGCTGTGAACGCCGACGTGCCTTTTCAAAATATTACTGACGCTTAAGTTAAGGCTGCGGTAACTAACGCGAGACTTCAAATAAAAGTCCGATACACTGATATACCGAGTCAAACCAAAGACCGATACACGTAGCATAAACAATCCTGTTCGCTCAGTTAATGTGGGACCGTTTACGTCTCGTAAGCGTAAAGCAACCAAAACGGAGGATGGTAAATTAGTGTGTCACTATTGCTATAAAGTGCCATACAAAATATGAATGCAGATAAAGTTATAAAACTGACACTAACTTACCACTTTCCGCAGATACGGTAACGTCAAAGCCCTTAACTTCGGGTGATAAATCAGTAAAGTTTTGTACATACTGTACCTACACGTAACGGTCACGTGATCGAGACGTGCTTTTCAAAACAAACGTTTGAAAAAGAACGTAATCAGAAAAAATCTGCTAGGATAAATTTATGCTCAAGTCGCAATCGGACGGAACGCGACAACGTAATGTCTGCTGTTATTCAAAATACGCCTGTGGATATTCTGATTGATAGTGGTTCCGATGTCTCGTTAATTTTAGAGTCTGTTCTTAAATATTTTAATTTTAATTAAATTCCAGCATATCGTTCAATGAGGGGTATAGGCAGTCAGAAGAATTTACGTCATATGTAGAGACCGTGAATTGAGTTTCCTGAAGTGTCTTTAGAAGTTGATTTGTATGTGGTCCCAAGTGGGTGCATAACAGCGCCTATCTTGATTGGCACTGACGTATTAAACAGACAGGGAGTTACATACATGCGTAGTAGTAACGTACAGAGGCTTACAAGATTAAAATGTACCCTCCGCATTGCACGTATCTACCGTTGAGTATGAAAATGTCAAAACGCCGTTAGTTGGCAGGGATAAGGATCTTTTGCGTAATGTTATTCGCGAGTTTTCCAGTTCTTTTATTACTGAGACTGCTACCTCAACTGTGAGTACGGGTAGTATGGAGATACGATTAACAACGACCGCCCCCGTAGTTCATAGGCCGTATAAGATTTCATTAGACGGAAAAAATAGGGTACGAGATATTATTAATGATCTACTCTCAAAGGGAATCATTTGCGAATTAAGATCTGAATACGCAAGCCCTATCATTCTCGTCAGACGTCAGAGAAGAAAGACGGGAGTGATAGGATGTGCGTGGACTATAGGGCACTTAATGCCATAACGGTTAAGGAACGATTCCCTTTGCCTCTAATAGATGACCACATAGACAGACTTGGTGGCTTCAAAATCTTCACTAGCTTAGATATGGCAACTGGATTCCATCAGGTGCCGTTAAAGGATGACGATTCCATTTCAAAAAACGCCTTCGTGACGACCGAAAGTTATTTTGAATATCTTAAAATGCCTTACGGATTGGCCAACGCTCCAGTGGTCTACCAACGGATAATATCAAAGACTTTAAAGCCTTTTATTAAAGGTGGTAGAGTACTGACGGACATAGACGTCGTCCTCCTGATGTCAAACGAGACCTCTGAGGGAATAGACTTATTGCGTCAAGTTTTACATACCCTCACAAGTGCCGGTTTTTCTATTAACTTAAAAAAATGTACTTTCTTAGATAATGAAGTAGAGTATTTAGGACGAGTAATTAGTAATGGTCAGGTACGGCCGAGCTCAAGAAAATAGAGGCGCTGGTAAAGTCCCCAAAACCTGGTTATGTTAAGAAAGTTCGCCAATTTTTGTGTTTGGTGGGCTATTTTAGGTGTTATGTCGTGGCTTATGCTACTAAGACAGCAAGATGCCATAACTGGTGAAATGTGATGGTCATCTTACTTTGTCAATATCTTAATATGTACCACTTTCTATGCAAATAAAGTTATTCTTATTCTTGTAGTGGTCGCGTACTTTAGCAGGTCCACATATGGTGCAGAGTATTCTTATCACAGTTACGAGCTGGTACTGCTGGCTGGTTCATATGGCAAGAAGACCCAGAAAGCTGCCGAACACATGCTGCTGTGGCGTGACGAGTGGACACCCGACGCTTGTTTGGCTCTCTTCGATGCTGATGAGTGACCAGGAGACTTTTGATTGGCCTGAGCTTCTGGCTTATGACTTCCGTATTCTCTGAAACCCTAGTTCATGGGATCCGTATTCCCTGAACCCCTAGTTCATGGGATCTGTTTGGCCTGGATCCTTGATTCATGGCTTCTGATTGGTCTGAGCCCCTGGCTTATGGCTTCCGTATTCCCTGAACCCCTAGTTCATGGGATCCGTATTCCCTGAACCTCTAGTTCATGGGATCTGTTTGGCCTGGATCCTTGATTCATGGCTTCTGATTGGTCTGAGCCCCTGGCTTATGGCTTCCGTATTGCCTGAACCCCTAGTTCATGGCATCCGTATTCCCTGGACCCCTAGTTTATGGGATCTGTTTGGCCTGGATCCTTGATTCATGGCTTCTGATTGGTCTGAGCCCCTGGCTTATGGCTTCCGTATTGCCTGAACCCCTAGTTCATGGCATCCGTATTCCCTGGACCCCTAGTTTATGGGATCTGTTTGGCCTGGATCCTTGATTCATGGCTTCTGATTGGTTTTAGCCACTGGCTTACGACTTCTGATTGGCCTGAGCCTATGGTTTATGGCTTCTGCTCTGGTTAAGTATCTTAGCTTCTCGCCCAACTCTTGCAGACGCAAGGAGTGAAACGTCCAGATCTCTTCATGTGTTTGTGTGGATGGCGCTGAAGTTACATTTTATTTATTTTGTTTAGTGTACCGATCAGTGAAAGACCGGAATTTCATTGTTTGGAGCGCTATTTAGTTGTATTTACATTTCGATAGTCATTCTGAAGTCTGAAGTTTAAAAGTATATTTCAATCACTTTAGAAACCCCTTTGTTTAGTCTGTGTACCTGATGGTGAGAGTGCACGCTCACTATCATGTACTTTACTAGGTGTAATGCTTACTGTTCCTTGGCTTCAGACACAGAAACAACATGAGAGTACGAACTCATGGTATGTGTTACATTACAGACGGTGATGACCAGTCTAATGGCGACGGCCAAACCCTTGCTGGTGAACCTAGTGAAGAAGTAAGGCTAGATGCGGTCGAGGACGCCTCGCTGTCAGGAACGGCCGTATTAGCAAAACCTCCTTTTTCAAGATCTAGTATAGTCTAGGCCATACACTATGAAAGGCAACGCGTGCCTAGCAACGGGTTGTTATAATGCTTGCCTAGCAACGGACATTTAATTCTCTCTCTCTCGATTCTCGGGCGGCAACGGTTTCACATTATTATAGCGCTATCCTAGTTTTTATTTTATTGTTATATTTAATAACCTCTTAATTTGATCATATTCTGTTTGTATAAAGAGTCTCGGTTGTAATTGTTATGAAATTATCTTTTGTTGTAATGTTTCTTGTTAAAGTTTGATCGTTAATTAAATTAACTTAGGTCCAATTGTACATTGTCTTTTAAAAAACTGCCCTCAACCCTGGTTCGTAAGACTAGGTTATTAGCTGGATTATATGAAGATGAATTAGGTGACTGCAGACAGTTTTCAGTAGGATGTTGCCAAAGCAATGATGGATACTGAGATAGAATCAACGGGATGCAGCAGAAGTTGATTGTGATTGGGAGCATCTTAAAGATTACTGTGTTTGTAATGTTAGTTATCTCAGTATCACTATCACACAACAGGTGGAGATTTTCAAAGGAAGATGGCAAAACGGTGGTGTTGAAGTGCTATCAGACCGATTGCGTGGCACATGATTGTGTAGCTCATCTTCAAAAGATGAGCTACAAAATCAAACAAACAGGCAAACGAGCCAGCAGGCCACCTAAAGGTAAATGATCACCGCCTCCTATGGACACCCGCAACACCAGAGGAATCACAGATGCTTTGCCGACCTTTTAAAAGGGAGAACGCTCGTTTCTTGAAACTCCCCAATTGTGTTGGCAATTTGACGATGTACCTAATTGTACATCGTTGTTATCGTATAATATTCGTTAGTTTTGGCAATAAAACAAACGCGCCCTACTAATTCTTATAAATAAACATAAATTATCCATACATTTTTAGCGAACGTACAAATATTTACCTTTACACAACATATGGTTCTGATTACAACAGTAAGACACCATCAAAACGACTTTTCATTTTGTGCATTTATTTTTTATCAGTTTAGTATCAGCCATATTAACAAAATTAGGGTTCTTTGAATAAATTAGAGTACCTACATAAGTAGTCGGATATAATAAGATGATAATTTTTGCATGAAATCTGTTTAATGCTTGTGATTGCTAAAAAAAAATATTTTATTTTTTTGGAATGTTAATAATAAATAAAACCAATTTGATTAATTTATTTTTATTTACACCTTTCACACTAGAGTATGAATGAGTGGAGTAAAATAAATATTTGAGCCATGTTCTATGGACACTAGCTTATACTTTAGGTCAGTAATATTAAATGTAGCTTCTAATCTTCTCATACTGATAAAATTTATCATAAATATATTTAAAAATGATGACTAGGCTTTTCAAAAACATTCGGTGACATTTTCTATAATATTCCCTAACAAATTTATATAAGTGTCGTTAAGTATTTTATATAAATGTTATTTCGAAACTCTCATGCTTGTCAGTCAAAAACCACTTATTATTTTTCATTTTCTTCGTCTTCCTTTTCCTCTACTAATGCAAAAGCACTAGGACCACTTTCCACACTTTGCGCAATATGATACATACTCTGCGCTAATCTAAATTTCATTGCATTTAAAATTAATTTTTGTACAGAACCAACTCTAGTTTGGTTAATATTAACTTGCCCTGTACAAGTATTCGTTTCAACAAACATAGAAAAACATTTCTTAGTTACAATGTCACTTTTACTGCACTTATAAAACATTTAGTTGTATAATTGTTGCATAATAGTATAAGAATTTGACTGAGAGTCGTGTAAGAGTGCAATTGGTAACTCTTTTGCTATTGTCACGTAAGATTAGTTAGTTCTCACGGCTTCTTTACAATTATTTGTGTAAAAGTCGTAAAGACGTTCCTAGTACGACTTCATTGGCTATACCAGTGAAAGTTGTATAATGGTAATTTCAAATAGTTGTATAAACGTCAATGCACGTTTATACAACGACTTTATACAACTCTGAGTTCTATTCAGATAAGGGGGCATTAAGTTGTATTATACGCTGAAATTACTTCAATACGATGTTTAAAGTACTTTGAGCCGTATACGTTCCAATTAACAGACTAAAATGTTTGTTGGGACAGATCGGTTAACTCTTATAGCAATGTTGGTGTATGTCATCAGATGATTATATTTATCTTTTCTTACCTATAGGTACTACCTAGGTACAATGTCTCGAAGCAGAGCAGGCTCTCCTCCAACATTTGAATGGTGCTTGGTTCCATAACCCTTTGTTGACCAAATTTTTATTTGGAAAGATTGTTTGTAGGTATTAGAATTTGCTTAGTTACTTCATATCTTATATTCTTTGGAAGAATAAGAAAGGTTTTTAAAGGTTTTAGTATGTTTTGAGTGATGAACCTATCCATAGCCATCAAACAAATGCCAAGAAAACTGATTCAAGGGCTTAAGGGGGAACAATTCAATCGCAATTCCATACAAACAAAGAAAGTTAATTGCTCCTTCATTAGATAATAAATACTCAAAACTATAGATGATATCGTTTTGTCTCGTTATTATCTAGTCTTATTGGTTAATAAAACAGTAAAAAAAATATTCATTTACAAGTTATGAGGCTTCAAAGTTCATAATTCTATGCACATTTTATGACAACTTTCAGCGTAATAAAATAGGATTAAACGTTTATAAAGGTAAATATATTTTGGCATTAGGAATAGATTATTTATTCGAAAATTCAAATAATTTTATATTGACTAGATACATTCTAAAGTTTGTACGCAATTACCTTTTTCCCAAAACCATTTTAGGAAATTTTACCGTGCTCGTTTCCGCCATCGACATCTTGCATCTCGCCTCCACTTTCTGCACCCCTCGGGTCGGCGGAGGGGAGGTACATACGACAGCGAGCCGACCGTCGCACACTGGGACCTTTCCATAGAACGCAGTGCTCGAAACTCAATTTTCAAAATAAGGTATTTCGAAAAAAAACTATGTCAGCTTAGATTTAAGAATGTATCACATCATTTTGTACAATTGCTGTATTAGTAACTCTTATCTGCTGTCCGGTACATAAGCTCAAAGTTAGCTCTAAACACAAATTATTAATTATCCGTTAACGTACGCGAGTTTGTTGTTAATATTACAACATTTATTACCATTTAATTTACCATATTTGAATAGAAGTGCATCATGGCTTCATTTAGGCAAGGTATGGCCTATACATAGTCTGGCCATAAATACTGTTACAATTAAAAATAAGAAAGATATTACATTTGAATTTGGAATCTGTCATTTTTATACGATTGTTCATTGTATTTTCTAATTTTGGCGCCAATACATTGTACAATATTTTGCTATATTAAAATGGAGTGGGGTGATAAAGAAAACCGAATCGCTGTGATTGCATTACACAAAGTTGGTATGGAGCCGAATGTAATTTTTAAAACTCTCCATACGCTTGGTATTAGTCAAATGTTTGTGTACCGGGCTATTAATAGGTACAATGAGACATTCTCTGTTTGTGACAGAAAAAGATCTGGCCGTCCACGTAGTGTTCGTACGAAAATGGTGGTCAAAGCAGTAAGGGAAAGAATTCGAAGAAATCCTGTCCGAAAGCAAAAGATTTTATCTCGGGAGATGAAGATAGCACCCAGAACCATGTCACGCATTTTAAAAGATGACTTAGGACTTGCAGCCTATAAGAGACGCACTGGTCATTTTTTAACTGATAATTTAAAAAAGAATAGGGTGGTAAAATCGAAGCAACTACTGAAGCGGTACGCAAAGGGAGGTCACAGAAAAATTTTGTTTACGGATGAGAAAATCTTTACAGTTGAGCAACATTTTAACAAACAAAATGACCGTATTTATGCTCAAAGCTCTAAGGAAGCTTCCCAATTAGTCGACAGAGTGCAACGTGGGCATTATCCGACTTCAGTGATGGTTTGGTGGGGTGTTAGCTATGAAGGAGTGACTGAGCCATATTTTTGTGAAAAAGGTATCAAAACATCGGCACAAGTGTATCAAGATACCATTCTTGAGAAGGTAGTTAAACCCCTTAACAACACCATGTTCAATAACCAAGTATGGTCCTTCCAACAAGACTCAGCGCCGGGTCATAAAGCTCGGTCCACGCAGTCTTGGTTGGAAATGAACGTTTCGGACTTCATCAGAGCTGAAGACTGGCCGTCGTCTAGTCCCGATCTTAATCCGCTGGATTATGATTTATGGTCAGTTTTAGAGAGTATGGCTTGCTCTAAACGCCATGATAATTTGGAGTCCCTAAAACAATTCATACGATTGGCAGTGAAGAATTTTCCCATGGAAAGAGTGCGTGCTTCTATTGATAACTGGCCTCAACGTTTAAAGGACTGTGTTGCAGCCAATGGAGACCACTTCGAATAAGCTTTTTATATTTTGAATTGTTTTATATTTATGTATTAAACTAACACACTGTAAAAGTAATAAATATTATTTGCAATAAAAAAAAATGTTTTTTCTTCGTAACAATATTTATGGCTAGACTAGGTATAATTGTGTTTTATTTTAATTTATAACTTTAGTACTTTTAGAGTATTGGCTATTTATATATATAGTATGATTTTTTTGTACCGAATCAAACATTTATATTTTTTTCCATTTTGCGCAAAGTTCTATTGCTAACTACTTTAGTTTGTTATTAGTCAATACCTCGTCTATATATAAAAAAATAAATCAAAAATAGAACTTTACGCAAAATGAAAAAAAATATAAATGTTTGATTCGGTATAAAAAAAATCATACTATTACATATAAATAGCCAATACACTAAAAGTACTAAGGTTATAAATTAAAATTAAACACAATTATATAGGCCATACCTTGCTTATATGAAGCCATGATGCACTTCTATTCAAATATGGTAAATTAAATGGAAATAAATGTTGTAATATTAACAACAAACTCGCGTACGTTAACGGATAATTAATAATTTATGTTTAGAGCTAACTTTGAGCTTATGTACCGGACAGCAGATAAGAGTTACTAATACAGCAATTGTACAAAATGATGTGATACATTCTTAAATCTAAGCTGACATAGTTTTTTTTCTAAATACCTTCATTTTGAAAATTGAGTTTTGAGCACTGCGTTCTATGGAAAGGTCCCAGTGTGCGTCGTCGAATGTTACCGAATATTTTTTTTTAAACTTCAATAAACTTTAATTTATGTCATTTATGACAATTACGTATCGCTTGCCAGTAAGAAGTTTCGTAATTTCTTTCATCAAAGAGATCCAATTATTATCAGATGCTTAACCAGTTAGATAAAATACCTACATCAGTGACATTCTTGACTAAAATCAACTGTCAAAATTCACCTATTATTACAATAGTCAATAGAGCATAGCTAGGGCTGTCACATTGCACAAACTGTATTTTTTTTTGTAATTCATTTTGTATTTTTTTTTTAATATTTACGTGACTCACCCCCGCCCCGGTATCTGAATGATCAAGTATCATTTCTTGTCAACTATCATTTCCAGATTTTATGTTTATTATTTATTTTATGATCTTTCTTCCTTTTTTTTAAATCCAGCTAAAATAAACTTCATGTACTGTATGTGAAGTAAGATATTATTGTGTACTGTATGGAACCCCTATTAACGATGCACGGTCTAAAAAACTGCCTCAAGAATAAACAGCTTAACTTAAAAAAAAAAAAAAAATTATAATGTTTTACGGTGTCATACCTACACCACTTACAAGATAAATTGATGTCTCGCTTGGTGTGTCTTCCGCAACAAAACTTACAATAAAATATTTTTTTAAAACCCATTTTAGTTATCTTTATTTACTCCTGATTTATTACTTTTTAGGGAGTGCGTTACCCTAGCAAGAAAGTATCTCGTAGAGTGATGAGAGTGGTACGTATCGTTCTTGCTAGGTCTACTGAAGATGTGCACGAAATTTGACATTTGTGCGTCCTGGCGTTTTCGAGAAAAATGGAAAATACGATTCCTGCTAGGGTAACGTTACTCCAGCAAGAAAGTATCTCGTGGAGTGATTTGAGTGGTACCTATCTTTCTTGCTAGGTCTACTGAAGATGTGCACGAAATATGACCTTTGTGCGCCATCAGGTTATTGAGATATTGCATTTCCTGCTGGGGTAACGTTTTGATATATCGTGTTTCTCGATAACCATTATGTGTGCGCCAATATAAAAAATATGCCCATGTACCTCTTAATTTGTGCGTACTTATGGCAGAAAAATAAATGAGTAAATATTAACAGTTTTTGAGTAATTACACTTTGAAAAAAAAACGAAAAACGCTCATAACTCGTAAATGAGTAAACGTATAAGTTCACTGACAACTGTTATTGGTACTTCTTAATGTCTATAAAAACCATACAAAGTCTGCAAAAACGCATGGTTCAGCAATTTCACGCACAATCAAAAAACTGTGTCATAACTTTGACGTAAATGTGCAGAAAAATGGCTCAACCCAAGAAGTTCTGGTATAAACCAATGCTTAGAGCATACAGTGAACTATCTAAGTGAAAATTTTCAGCTTGGCAAATTTTATAAATAAGAAGATACAACCAAATATCTAAACACGTAAATAACGCTCGCCTATCCGACTAAATAGGGTTGTATACAAAAAAGCGGCCGATACATACATATTGATGACCTTCTTAACATGAACGTGTTAAACGTTAGTTGTCATGGTACAGTCAAGTTCAAAACGTTTCTTAGCACTTTCAAGTACATATGCTAATTTTATTATTATTTAAACAATTTGGGGGCTAACTAAAATATAATCGTAAAAACACAGGAATGTTAAATAAAAGAAAAGTTGATTTGAAAATTATTATAATATTCACTCTAGGTTAAATTATGGCAAGAAATCACAAATCAAATTATCTAACTGACAACTAGAACACAAATAGTTTAATTGTATTTTTTACTAACATAAAATAACAATAATAGATAACGAAAAATAAAACTTCAAAAACCAAAACCGACTATCACCGATCAATTTTAACAACTTATAAATTATTCTCTTTATTTACATTTTTGACCTTAATTTACATTTTTAAATATAAAAATTAAAACATTTAAAAATATTAAAAAAGGGTAGACCCACCAGCATCGAGTACAGGGACCAAGCTACTGGTGGTTAGGGCTCCAAAGATAGGAACCTCTTCACATACGTACCGTGTCAAGCAGTACTGCCTTCTGCATCAGACCTATGATCCAACTGTCAAGCGAGAGTCTCCGAAGATGTTGATAGAGACTCTTTGGAATAAGTCCATTCACCGAAAGTACTATCGGAATAATAATCGCCGAATCAACAGTCCACATGTCGATAACCTCGCGAACAATAGTCCGATCAGTGATTTTTCATAAATCACTATGGATTTGAAAGGAGTATTCAATCGCTTCTACTTCAAGGCGCTAGGGATGCGCCTCCATATTCTTATGTCACAACAGTAACTGTGTTTAGGTAATAATATACCTTTCTCACATCGGCCCAGCGACACACCGAACGGCAACATAATTGAATTGTGACGTCAGGGGAGGCGGCGCGCGTGTGAGCAAAGGTACCAATATTAGTAGGTATAAATGCTGGGTCTAGTTTATAATATCGACAGGCACTACATCGATGGTCGCTACATCGCAAACGCTCCATCGATGGGTTACTGTATCGATAGTACCCTAAATCGATGGTACGCTACATCGACAGTACCCAAAATCTACGGTATGCTACATCGACATTACACTAAAACGATGGTACGCTACAATGACAGTACCCTAAATCGATGGTACGCTACATCGACAGTACCCAAAATCTACGGTATGCTACATCGACATTACACTAAAACGATGGTACGCTACAATGACAGTACACTACATCGATGGTCGCTACATCGACAGTGCACCAAATCGATAGCACGCTGCATCGACTAACCAACCCAAGCCAGATTTCATTATTTTTTATTATTCTAAGGCATTTTATTTCTTTTATTTTTCTACGATTTATTAAAATTAGGTAGGAATATTGTTATTTTTATTAGGACTTTTTAAAAGTTGTTACTTAATTACAATTTGTTAAAGCTGTACACTCTGTCTATAAAGTCCTGAAAATAAATGAGGCCGCCACTGTGCTACACGTAGCAACCCTATTTAGTCTGAGAAAAAAGTTTTCATACTAGTAATTTATTGAAATAAATTAAGTAATTTTGAAACACATTATATCTAATACTCAAGTAAGAAATTCACACAACTTATAATGAGATAATTCATTTCATTGGTTGAAACCCTAAGTGATTGAGACATATCTAAATCAGCTGGCGAACCGATCGCTCGCTGCATCCGCGCGGTGTCCATGATTAGTTAAATTCATGACTAAGCTTTACACGTCGTTTACTATTGTTAGAATTGTGTCGTAAATTCCTTGCTGTTATTTGTCACTTGACGTTTTAATAACATTATTTTGATTTAGAAGCAGTTTAAAAATAATAATAAATTGAAACTATAATTTATTATTATTTTTATTTTCACACTATGTAGTAATTTAATGTTTATTTATTTTGTGTTTTTTTCCTTCATTAAATAACGTTATCTATCACGCCCTAGAATATTGCCTATGACTCACTTTACATACTGTATAATGCATATTTGTGTTTAAAATGTTTTTTAATAATAAGTAGGTATTTGAATAGAAGATAACTTTGCTTAACTCTCCCCTTCATATTGGAATAGAACTTAGGAAACTTTTATAATATAATAGTAATATGCAGTCATAAAAACAAATTACCTAACCTACCTGGCAACATATTAATGTTTATTTAAATGTTATTTTCTACTTCAGTGTACAAGTTTCAAGCGGTCCGCGAGTAAAGTTGAGAAGGTCATCAATATGTATGTATCGGCCGCTTTTTTGGATACAACCCTATTTAGTCGGATAGGCGAGCGTTATTTACGTGTTTAGATATTTGGTTGTATCTTCTTATTTATAAAATTTGCCAAGCTGAAAATTTTCACTTAGATAGTTCACTGTATGCTCTAAGCATTGGTTTATACCAGAACTTCTTAGGTTGAGCCGTTTTTCTGCACATTTACGTCAAAGTTATGACACAGTTTTTTGATTGTGCGTGAAATTGCTGAACCATGCGTTTTTGCAGACTTTGTATGGTTTTTATAGACATTAAGAAGTACCAATAACAGTTGTCAGTGAACTTATACGTTTACTCATTTACGAGTTATGAGCGTTTTTCGTTTTTTTTTCAAAGTGTAATTACTCAAAAACTGTTAATATTTACTCATTTATTTTTCTGCCATAAGTACGCACAAATTAAGAGGTACATGGGCATATTTTTTATATTGGCGCACACATAATGGTTATCGAGAAACACGATATATCAAAACGTTACCCCAGCAGGAAATGCAATATCTCAATAACCTGATGGCGCACAAAGGTCATATTTCGTGCACATCTTCAGTAGACCTAGCAAGAAAGATAGGTACCACTCAAATCACTCCACGAGATACTTTCTTGCTGGAGTAACGTTACCCTAGCAGGAATCGTATTTTCCATTTTTCTCGAAAACGCCAGGACGCACAAATGTCAAATTTCGTGCACATCTTCAGTAGACCTAGCAAGAACGATACGTACCACTCTCATCACTCTACGAGATACTTTCTTGCTAGGGTAACGCACTCCTTTTTAGGTAACCTACAGCTAGTATTAGAGTCAACCCTAACAATCAAGAAGAACAATATTTATATTTTGAACGACATTTTGATTTGTAATAAATACAATCGAGCGCGTGTGCGTGTGCATGTTTCTGACTGCTTTTCTATGAGTTTTTCTCATTCTCACGCAACGTTTGGTGAAACAACAATCTTTTAGGCTCCGGTGACAGATGAGTTGGTCTTGACGTCTTGAGTCCTCATAACCTTTAAATTTAATTTAAAAAGACATCTGAAAGAAACTGAAGAAGAGGTTGTTCTAGATAAACAAAGTAACTTTTATTTAGTAATCTTTTATTTTAATTAGGCAGTCGGTCTAATTAATTGTATAATACAATATAAGTACTTATCTAAAACTTAAGTAATATTCACAAACATTTTATTCAGTCATTATTTACATTACATAATATTTTGGCAATCAGGAGGTGGATTTATTCTCTGTACCTTTTTCGCAATGATAGCAGATCAATTTGCACTGCTTGGTATCCTTCATGATTGTTTTCGTGTAGGTGATTAATGGAAAACCTGATATTATTTTTTCCGAGTCTACAGGACTAGGTACTGTCTACTTGCGTGGCTTGAGGACAGCTATCACTTTTAGAATTAGCTATGAGCGCATCTGTTTTAGTGATTTATGAGTAAGGCACTTATGGACACGCACCACGAACTATCTAATGACAATTAAAAGTTTCAATAAAACTTTTTTGAATTACACCTTATTCTTAGGTACAGTAACTTATTGAGGCCAATGTAAGAATTAGTTGTGCAAGGGTATCCTCTATTGATGATGTTTTAACAAGAAGATGAATGTGTAAAAAATACATTATAAAGGCCTATTGAGCTTCTGTTACTTAACATTGGATACACGATTACTTAATATAAGTAAATAGGTATAATGTGACATTATTATTTCATTTTTATTAGTAAATGAAATCGGCAATATTTTGGCAGCCTGGATTTTTCGTAGACGTATTTTGATAACAACTTAATATTTACAATACAAACCAAAGAGCTACACTCAGTCAATAGTATTTACATAATATTATTTATTTACAAATCGTATAATTACTTACATAATATTTACAATTTTCAGTTTGCTCACAACGTTTCTTGATTATTTCAATACAATACAATAGTAATACAAACATTTTACAATATAATAGTAGCAATTTTATGGTCATCTTATTTGCGTACCTATTGAAATAATAAGTCTGTCCGAATAAGGACCTAATGCCCGATTTACACATCGACAAGTACAGTGGCGAGTTAAGTAGTATTTTAAAATTAAGTTGATTTAAATAGATCTCCATCCTATATTTTGGCAAGTTAAGTACGAATTAGCCCCCTCTCTCGCGTCTCGCCAACTTAACTTGCCAAAAAATAGGATGGAGATCTATTTAAATCAACTTAATCAGCAACTTACTACTTAACTCGCTACTCTACTTGTCGATGTGTAAATCGGGCATAATAGTCCGAGGCAAGGATTTAAGTCTCTTGTAGTAGTAGAGTATAATCTACCATAGGTACCACTTTAATCAGAAGGTCAATTCTCGTAAATGTACTTATTATAATTACATTTCGGTTAACTCCAAGTGATAACTCTACAGATTAGGTAAAATCAGCGTTTGGCGCTGTCTCATTGGTTAATAAAGTGTCAAATTTGACATTTGAAGTTGACTGACTGAGATTGAGTTGAGATTTTAAAATAATATACCTACCTAATTACGAGAATTACCCTACAGATAGTCAGATGGTACAACATAATATTTACAATTACAAAAATAACTAAATACATTTCTTTATTTGTGCTAAAAAATCAATAGAATAATTTTCGCTATTCAAGAAATTAGTTTTCTTGAATAGCGAAAATTAATCACAAACATCTTTTTCTGCCCATTCGCAGGAGTTTCAATTATTTAATTTAAACCATTATTTATCAGTGCTTTATAAATAGCTAAAACCATTTTAAAAATTTTACATATTATACTAAATTTCAAACATTCTTGATTCAATACAAATTAAATACTCATAACTTAATTAAGTTCGTTCATAAATAACTAAATTAAACGACTATATTCTAATTTGACCTCATCTTACATCTTCAATTATTTTTTCTCTAAATCTAATGGCACCTGAATATTTATCGTACAATTCGTATATTCACTCAATATAAAATAATAAATGCTTCGAAAGAGGATTAAACTCCCTACAGGAATTGTCTTTGATCAGAAAACTTGAATGAAGGACGACGCTGGTCAGAGAATAGTTTCACCCGCGGAATAATGATAGTGCCTTGGCTTTCTATATGAATGTTGCTGTGGAGGTCTGTACGTCGCGTACTTGTGGGGATGCCGTGTCAATGTATGCGTATGTGATGCATAACAGTGCAAAGTCAAAGGTGTAGGCGGTGGCCCCGACGGGCATTTTGCTAGCGGGGGCTTTCGTGGCCCTGTCATTCGTCTCCACAAAGCCTTAAGTCGTGGGGTTGCTATCCATACCGCAACCATAACGCCAAGAATTTGTGACGCGAATATCCGGAACAAGAACACCCAAAATGGTGGAAGTGGGTGTGTTGAAGGTACCGTAGAGGGGACTGGTGCTGCGAGCCAGTCATCTCTCCAGGCATACTCATACACCCAAGTAGCGAGTATACACGCTGACGGTACTGCATATAATGCAGCAAAAGCTCCTAACCTCAGCATACTTTGGTCTGTGTGTGGTTGCGGTGGTGTGTTCAAAAGCACTGCTGGAGCTGGTACTGGCACTGGACGCCGTAGAACGGCCCTGAAGCCTGAAGCCAGGAACACGGAGCCAAGAAGTAAGCAGATGGCTTCAGGTATTATTACGAGAGCCAGTAACGACTTGCTGGACTGGTTCCCAACGAAGCACGTACCTGGAATGAAAACAAAAAACTTTATAAAACGACATAATACTGATATAGGTACACATTTAATAAACGTTAGCGGATATCGAAATCTTTTTTCAAGTGCTCTGTACAAGAGTGAATAACATTCCAGTTTAAACTAAAGCTGCCCTCAAAGCGAACACCTACACAAACATACGCTAAGTAAAAAAGGATTGCATTAATAAGGCGGTTAAAAGGACCGATTTAAAATTGAAATACGAGCGTGCGAAGAGGAAAGGTGTCGTATTTAACGGCTCAAATAATGGTCGAGCATTTCTTTCGGCCGCCATAATGGAAGTGGAATGGAAATAATAAAAATAAAGCACAATACTGGCATGATTGAAACTGCAATATGCCTGAGAATCGGGTTGCGTGGCACTTTGCTCGCACTTCGCATAATGGTAAAACTTATTACACATCTTTATAAAGATCTGAATATTATTATTAAAAAACACGTATGGAAATTGTCAGACTTTGGTTCGATATAGAAAACCATAGGAATAACAAATTGTACATAAAATAAAAAAGTTAGGTAATATTGACTACTCAAACCGTTATTTTTAAAATGTTGAATAGCGATATGTAAATTGTGTTATTGCATGTAGTATGTGCACAAAAATTAAAAATCAGGAATATTTAGAAAATAATAAAGGCCGTGGGCCAAAGAAATATTTTTGAAGATTTTTAGTACCCCTACCGTAAACTTCTTTAAGTTCTTAAGAGTTCTTTTGCGCTATTCGTGGCGCTTTCGCGGAAAACTTCTGATGCTTCTGCTGTACAAATTCTACAGGGATACAATCATGATACAATACTTATATATACAAATGCATCTATAAGTTTATTTACAGAAACGAATGTTTAAATTGTGCCATGTATTTATGCAAAGTAAGGCCTGATTCAATAATCTAAAAGAATAAATCTTCTAGTTTTCATTGATGTTGAATTATAACTCCAGACAAGTCGCCCCACATGATATTTATAATAGGTAAACCTTATTTATACAGACCACACAGTAAATATTTTTATATGTCCCCTTAATTCAAGATGATAAGTGATGATTGGAATATGGTTTCTTTCAACTCGAAAAACTGTTTAACATGTTATCTTTTTACGAAATATTCTTAATTTAGCGCCTTATTTTATTACGCACACTATATTATTAAGGTGTATAATAAAGTTTCAGTAATCTTCAGTCAGGAGCCTTATTTAAAAAAAATATATTTTAAAACTGTTTAATTTTATAAAATAATTCCAATTTCTTTTCAAGAATATGCTAATCTTTAGTGATATTATTATACAAATTGTGAAAATAAAATCATAATTCAAAAAAGGTAAAGATTGCCACTGTCTGATATTTTGGATACCGAAAAAATAGAATAGGTACTGGATAAAGTTCTACTTAGCACATTTTACTACCTGAGAAAATTCATAACAAAACACGTTACAAAGAATAGTTTCTTGTTAGGTAAAGCTACTTTATTTATGAAGCTAAGGATTAGGATGCAGCGACTGTTTGCAAACACACTAGAAGAAATATCTAAGTTATCATACCGACGGCTTTTGTCGGCTTCATATCGTTGTTTATGCAAAAACCACAGAGGAAGCCACTTTAAACAAAGTGCTTTAAAGTACGAGCGAAATAAGACGATGCATTTTTTTATATTACGTTATCATTGCGGTGTTTTTGAAGCATTTGACGTCAAAATTAATCGGTCCTAGCTTAAATGATAAGGAGTTTTTGATAAGGTGTCGCTGTCTTATGTCTAAAGACGCTACTGTTCTTATAATTAGTTTTCTTTTGCGTCGCCGTGCACCGTGGTCATTTGTTTTATCTTTTACTAAAAAGCAGGCCCGCTTTGAACAAAAACTCATTGTAAATATGGACTAACATATTTTATTAAGAATGATTAAATAAATGCGGCTGTTCTTTGTGGTTATGATATGGCTACTGTATGTTGGTACCGAAATATTTGTGTAAGTATAGGTAGTTAAGATACCGACTCTTGCTTTCCAGACAAACAGCTTTATCTCGTAAAATCCAATCGTTGTTCAAATGCTGCAGTTAATTAAACCATATTAAATTAAAATCTTTTTATGAAACCTAAAATTGAATATTTTGTCTAGTTCTGTACTAAACTGTGATTCTTAGTTCTCCTCTTTCATCAAAAACGTTACTCTTAATTTAATGTTAGAAGTTGCATACTACGCACTTTTCTTCCCTCACCAATAAAAGGTTCTGTGCAACTTAGATATTATACTAATACTAAGATTTCATGGAGAGCCCATTAAGTCCGTCATTATCATAGACCACGACAAAAGACACGTTCACCGTGCAAGAAACAGAGCAAAGCTCTATCGCACTATCATTCTTCCTAATCCAAAGGTCTCTATCACACTAATCATCGCATTTCCTTTTCATCATAAAACAAGTCACAATCACGTTTAGTCGAGCAATAACAATAAGCAAGTCCTGCCATACAAACTACTCAATACCACATAGTATTGAATACGTGCTCCCTTGCACTCGTACCAGATTTAATCGCTTTGAAAAATGCCGCCGATCAAACAAGAAAGGACTATTAAAGAAGGAACGCTGCTTGCATTTGTATGAAGCTGTTTCGCCACGGACTTGTATTTGGACTTATTGATTGATTCGGAAACAAAAGGTTTCGTATTCTTTATTTGGAATCTGAATGGAAACACATTTAGGCGTAGTTAAAAGAATACGTTCACTACTGCTTGTGAAGACTCTACATCTAGGAAGCCTATGTAAAGATTAATCAAATATAATTCAAAGAAGCTAAGCTAGAAAAACAAGCATGTTTGCCTGATGGTAAGTGAATAAAACAGTCAAAAATTGCCCTCAAGGGTTTTCGATCACGCTTAAGATTAAGGAGAAAGGATTTCTAAGCAAAGTGAGCTTTTGTTAGGCCTCAGTGACGTTAGGCATTATTACTGGTGCTAGAGTCAATAAAATCACAGTCAAATCTCAATGATATTTTTACGAATGTAGTACGTATTGCTAACTATGTTTCCATTTAATACATTTCTCTATTTTTTTTAAAAATGTTATACTTGCAATAATAATACCAATCCTAACAACGAGGCTAATAGAAGCTAACATCCTAAAAAACTCAAATAATCATGTTCATGCACACAAATATTTGCATTGTGCGGGAATCGAACCCGAGACCTCTGCGTAGCAGTCATGATATATAACCACTACGGCACAGAGGCCGTCCTCGAGAAAATAAAAATACCAATATCATTGAGGAATTTATTATCTGATACCACGAAAATGAACAAACGATCAATCGCTATAATCCCCTATTATCGATATACAACAAATCATAAAGAATTGATAAAGAATCATACATAACACAAAACAAACCTAAAATAAATAATCAGGTCTAAATATAATAAGTAGGTACCTACATAGATAATTTTGTCTTTTTTATCGTTCAAATAATTTAAATAAAGAATGTAAATTACGTTAGGTTTTATTACTTCACTAGTTGTCTATTGATCTCTTTATGGTAGCTCGATAGGCATGTACCTACGTATCGAGATGCTCTCGCTAACTGCCTACGTCGAACCGGTCTTTATCCATACCGGGCAAAGCCACTTACTGAGAAACAAGGTGTTATAAAAACATGATGGATAGTACTGATGATGTGTAAAATAAGGAATATAGGAATTTGTAAATTATAATTTAAGAGTAGTAAACGTATATTTAAACATTTAAGTCTAAACATGGCGATTAAAATTAATGAAATGTCATCTTTTTAGTCGAGTTGAGACAACACTAATAAGTTTCAGATAGGTAGGATGTAATTAACTTGTATGTCAATTTAATTATAACTATTTCTAGGAATAGTAAACTACTATTATTGTTGAGATGTCATGTTGTCATTTCCATTTATGACAAAAAGATGTATGTACTTATGCAGAAACTTGTTACTTGTTGTTTTTTTTAAGTACCGTTTCAGACTAATGTCAACTGTAATACCAATAAACGTTTTAAAAGTAAAATAATTTAAAAGTGATAATTATCACTTTTAAATTATTTTACTTTTTACTTTTAACCTCTCAATGATTATAATCATTGAGAGGTTTTCAATATGACTTTACACGCATTTTAGCTTCAGTAACAATTTTTTTAACCTTAATAGCATTCAAACAATCGATTCTGCAAGAGTGACGGACAGCCCTACATTTCCTGTAATACCTAAAGCTCGTAACGATTTATTTTCCTTAAAAAATGTAGATGTAGAGTCTGCAGATGGAGTGCTGTATTTGGGCATAAGAACATTAAGAAGTCCCAGGTTTACTGTAATTTCCTTAGTCGACTTTTTACAGTTTTACGAGTAGGTAATATTTATAGTAAAGGATGAGTGTAGAGAAATAAGGATGACTTTGTGTTTTAAGTCTATGACCTACCCTAATTGTTTTTAAATCTACAGATGGTTTTATTACAAGCAGTAACTATCTAATCTCAAAATAAAAAAAGGATATTTTACCATTCCGGTTTTTGCAGCAAATAACATTTAAAGGGAATAGCTTAAAAATATAACTCTTATTACATACCGGTAAGTTCATCAGCATCAACGTCTCTGGTGACAAGAACAGCCGCTGCAAGTGCCGCCGGTACACCCCAGGCCGCTAACTGAAGAAGAGACGAATGCCTGTCATTCCTCGTACCAGCTGACGGAGTAGGAGGCCGAAGAACGCTAGCACGCCAAGCTCCTGCTACGACAACCCACCTGTAGTCAAAAGAAAAAAAACTATATTAGACACAATAGAAAAATATTGTATAAGGAGGTGCTAATATAGAGGAAAGCTCTATGCAGACACAGAGTTAACAGACTCTTTACAAACAGGATCCATGATCTGATAAATGCTAGTACAAAATCGTATGAGCATAGTACAATGCAGAATAAAGAGGAAGCTTTTTAAGGAGGCCTTTGTCTTAAGCTGGACGACACCATAATAGTTGATGTGGTAATGATTATGCACAATGCAAGACTTGACATTATCAATTAAGTAGGAAAACTTGCTCTACTAATACCATGTGATCTACGTAAATTTTACTGTATTATTTTGTTTCGTTTAATGTTATAATTTGTCCACTTATTTTCGATTAGTAAATGAACCTAATTTGAAAAATTCCTTCTGTGTTGAATAGTCCATTTATCGGGGAGTGTCATAGGCTATATAGTATCACGCTATGACTTATAGGAGTGGAGCAGTAATGAAATATGTTTAATAAACGGACACGTTTTTTTCGCCACCCAACGAAGTGGGCACGGGTCAGCTAGTATTTAATATAAATACTAAAATAAAATAGCACAAATAATTGCAAAAGAATATTCCGCGTCAATTGTAATAACTCTAGCGAAGGAATTAAACCGATAAGATCGAGTGTGACAAGCTAAATCGACAACAGGACATAGTGTAACACGCTCAGCTTATCTAGATCGAGTAGTTTATATGTGCGAATGATTACTGCTACTCACAGACTGGTTTGTAGTAATAATGTCACCATCGTTCAACATTTCCTCGTCAAAGATATCATTAAAAAGCTTGTATGTTGGTGTATTTTACTAAATCGTTCATGAAATTGTTATGTTTGTTTGTATTATATTGTGAACGGGCCTTTAGAACCGTCTTCATCATCATAACAGCCCATTGATGTCCCACTGCAGGGACGGGCCTCCTCCCATGACGGAGGGACTTGGCTTACTAATACCACGCTGGCCAGACGGATTGGTATAGGGTTTAATTTCAAGTTTTCCTTCTTTTTATTTCGTAAATATAATATTCACGGATAGTCCCTTAGTCGGATTTTACGACACCCATAGGATAAGATGTGGTGGTGACATATTGTATTCTTACTCCGTCACCACACGGAACCGTCTTCATACGTAATGAATAAGTGTATGAAGCACAGCAGGTTTGAATGGGTCGTAGTACAATGCGTTCCGTAGTTAGTCTCTACCTAGGTACCACCTAGGAAGCTTTGTAAGAATATCTTTAAAAAAAATATACCTTTAGGCAGATGTCGAAAAAGTCTGTATATTGGCAAACAAAGAAGGGTGGCATGAGTTGAACAAAAGAGCAGAGAAAGAGAGTTTCCAAAGAGACCGATACCGCGTAAGTGATTGTTGAGTTGAGAGAGTTTAAGAATTTTGTGATGTTGACAAGTTAAGAACGGTTGCTACTTGTGCAAAGCGAGGACCACAGTTGTAGTTACTCGATAAATAGCTTCGCATGTTCGCAATTACGGTATAGGTATCTACTTGCCTGACATTCAGCAATAGGCGGCTTTTAGAAGGCTTTCCACAACAAAAGAAAGACAAAATTGAGATACCTACTTATATTTCAAGTTCAAAAATATATTTCGCATTGCTTATTTACTTTTGTACTTACGCCTGTTCGGAATAAATTTAATTTTTTCAAAGGAATCGTAAAGTAGATCATGAAGGTTGCAAAGTAATTAAAATAATTAAAGAGTCAATGAGTAAGAGCTCGATAAAGGATGGCAAAAGAAACAGCTGTTTTCAGCAGGTGTATTTATAAATATGCAATAACGGCAGCTATATTACTATTTACATTTATGTGAGACAAAAATTAGTCAAGATGAAATAAGACAACATGATTCATAACTGTTAAACTATCGCGATGCATTATGAAATAAAAACATATATGTAAACGGCAGATCCCTTTGTGATTGCCTTTATTTTGCATGACGTTTCGCCATAGGTTAGGTACATTGGCTGTGCTGCCTATCTGACCACGTTCAGCTCAGTGCAAAATAAAGGTAAATATGTACCTATCATGCCACATTAATCTCCCGTTTATCCTACTTCCTACCTAATATTACACTTAAATGCAAACGTTTGTGACGATGTATGGATGGATGTTTGTTATTCTTTCACGCAAAAACTACTGAATGGAGTTTGATGAAATTTGGAATATAGGTAGTTTAGGGCTTAGAATAACTTTTAAGCTACTTAAATAACGCGGGTGAAGCCGCGGGCATCCAGCTAGTAAGTAAGTTATATATTTAAAAGATGATTCATAGTTTAGAAAATCAATTTCTTCTTAATTTCCAAGTATCCGAAACGTAATGTGGAATTTGGTTGTAGCAAGATTTTTTTTTATTTCTTTAGTGTATGATTGACATAATATTTGAATCTCTACGTAAACAAACTCCGCTGGTCAGTATAGTATTAATAGGCCAATACACTAATAAGCAGTTATGATGAAATTTTTATAGGTCTATTTTATTTCATTATAGGTGTGTACAATGTAACCCGATCTAGTATTAACGAACAATGTAATATAACACCTGAACAGTACGTCGAACCAGTTTTATAAACAAAAAAGTTGTTGTAATCAAGATGACAGTGTAATTTGATAGTTTTAACATCGTTAGGTATATACAAAAACAACTGTTTTTGGATCATTAAATACTGACTTTTTAATACTACATAGTGAGGAGTGAAATCAATCGCTCACCTAAAATTAGCTTTACGCTTCTCAATTTCGAATGTAGAAGAACTTCGTTTCTTTACAAAAATAAAGCTTGGAAAAAATCACCGCTTATTATTCTGGTATATAAGCTGTTCAGGCAAGGTGGAGGGACGAAATAGAAACCGTCGGTTCAAGAAATTGGTTAACGCTGGCGAAAAATCGCGACGAGTGGAAATCTCTGGAGGAGGCCGTCACCCATAGAGGGGTCCAGGGCATATCGGACTAAAGTGACATAAACTTAACCTAACTGTTTTCTGTAAATTGCCACTGCAAAAGGCTTTTTTATTTTTATTTTATTTATTTATATAAGCTCTTCAGTTCAGTCTCAAATATTAACAACTTTACCAAAGTTTATTAAAAAATCAAATTTTACGTCTATGTAGAGAGGGATTAAAATACCACTCACATTGTCACCAACTTATTTTGATCCAACAGCTTATGTCTTAGAGTAACCATAGCTGTATAGAGTATAGGAGACTTCAATTGAACTTGGTATGGAAAAACATAAATATAACCTACCATCAGGCCAGCGACTTCTTTCTCTCGTCACCATAACGAAAAAAAATACTCCAACCACAAAAACTACCAATTAAAAAAGTTAATTATATTTTCGAATCTTACATCTTGTATTAAAGGTTCCTAACCGCTTTTGTTGAACCACGGCTCGCTTAAATTATAGCCTCTGACAACCCTTTCTTAGCTCGTTAAAACATTTGACAGGTAAATCCATTCCACTAGCCGGGAAAGGTGTCGCCTTGTTTTGAATCACGACCATTATAACATGACCCTCTCTGTTCCTTAATAAAATATGAAGAGAGTTGAAAATCAAAGGGCTTTTGGAGGTATTGTTAGTCTGGTTAGTGGTAGGCAGTGGCGTGTCGCTGGCACTTGAACAAACAACGGTCCCTGTTTGTACAGAGCCGAAAGTGGCGATAGTACAAACATAGGTGTTTGCTCGCTTGCTCGTATGTTTGATCCGGCCTCCGACGCCGGCACTATGTTGGCTAACATTCTACTAATATATGTACGATTTGCATTGTGATAATTAGGGTCATTTCTTTGAAGAGTTGTGTTTTGAAAACAGTTAAATATTAATACCAAAACATGACTACTAATTTTCGAATTACGTTTAAGTATAATACATACGCTATAT
Organism: Schrankia costaestrigalis; assembly: GCA_905475405.1. Classification (NCBI taxonomy): domain Eukaryota; kingdom Metazoa; phylum Arthropoda; class Insecta; order Lepidoptera; family Erebidae; genus Schrankia; species Schrankia costaestrigalis. The sequence goes on along the minus strand of FR997843.1, from coordinate 5,165,900 downwards.
ACTCGTAATGGCGATTATAACTTTTTTACTTGGTAAATGTAGGTACATAAATTATATATTTTTTGGATAAAATGAAATTAATTAACTAATTTTGATTAATCTCTAAGATCTATTGGACCAAACTGTTAATGGCTGAGTTTTGTACTGTGAGGTAGTTTCTTAAGCCCGATTTACAAATCGACAAGTACAGTAGCGAGTTAAGTAGTAAGTTGTTGATTAAGTTGATTTGAAAAGATCTCCATCCTATTTTTTAGCGAGGTAAGTACGAAGTAGCCCCCTCTCTCACGTCTCGCCAAGTTAACTCACCAAAAAATAAATACATAAAATACAACCGAATTGGGAAACCCCTCAATTTGAAGTTGAAAAGTATAAAGGTGCTTAAGAATAGACAATACTGACAGCAATATTCGTTTAATCTCTCAATCAACTAGCCTATCGCGGTCAACTGCTGAACATAGGCTTCTCCCAACACGCGTCACAGAACTTGATCCTGCGACTTCCGGATCCAGTCCGACCCGTTAAAATCATCATTTCATCAAATTAGTTTATCGTGTTAGAGAAATTGTATTTGTAGAGTCCCTTTAACAATACATAAATGCTTTTGTGGAATAAGAATACAAGACGTAGCACCGTTCTTGCCCCATAGGTGTCAAGAGAGTCAACTTAGACGAATTGTACAAACTTCAAATTATGAAAGAAGGAAACTTCAAACATGTTATCAGTAACAGAAAATCAAGATTCAATCTACAACAAGAGGAGATATGTATTGGCTGGTAAGAAGTCACATATTCTTACAAAATTACCACACCACTATTTGCAACAAAATAAATCAAACCCAATTGCTCTAAAATACATACGATACGTAATGACCTAAGAACTAGTTATTTTAATAGAATCCGAGTGTTAGAATTTATAATATGGTTAGTTATGACAATCAATCAGTATCGCTATAAAACAAAAACATATTATTACATAGTACTCGAAGCGCGATTTATGATGAGTCAATAAAGTTTCAGATCTATTGGGAACGAATGAACGAACGAACAAGGTATGCATCTCACTCACTCACTCGGACAAATGCAAGAAAATGCAAATGTTATTACATTTAGGCGCGAACAGACGGACGCTTTTAAGTTTTTTTTATTTCTCTTTCTGTTTATGTGGCGTCGTGTCGCTGTCGTGGGCTCAAGTGGCCATTAAACGATAACGCTATCTCGCGAGAACGATTGGTTTCACGCCGTAAAGTAATATATTTATTTGACAACATCGAGATGCAATCCAATATTTATAATGCTATGTGTGATGTTTTTGTATATATAATGAAATGTATAATAAGTAGGAGTTTCGTTCAAATATCTTTCATCTTTACATTTATTAAGGACAAGATTACCTAGTACAGCTGTTATTTTATAAGCTATGTTATAAATTAAGTCTCAATGAGGTTGCGGCTCTACCCTATGAGTTCATGTTCATAAGACCTATCATTGATGGTAATTGTTGTCATGAGCTTTTGAAATTACCACGTATAATATTCTTCATTCTGTCATTGTATTAAAAATATAAAAAAGAACAAAATAACTACTAAAACTAAGCTTTGACTGGGCTCCAAAATAATTAACTAAATAATTACACCTAACAACGGTTCGGTGTCGAAAAATTTAAAATAGCGTGAATGTTTACCTGTGCTTAATAATAGGAACAATATTTTTCAAATAAACGCTCAATTTAAAATTAACAGATTCGTTACGTTTATAAATTTAACGCCATTTAAATATTTGCATGTTGAGTTCTTTTAATAAATTCTTTGGCTAAATATTTAAAATTTTAATTGTTTGATTGTTGTTTGTTCTCAGGCCATCGATGAAAAAAAAGTATAGGTAGGTACGTAGAGTACATACTATTATTATGTGCTCCGTGTAGTAAGCTAGTAGAAATATAGGTCCTGCAAAAACTGGCTAAGGGAAAGTTTATCTCACCTAAGACATTATTTGTATGAAAACAAAAGAAGAACAGGAACTTAACATAAAAAACTACACTAATTCGTCGAGAGGAGAGCCTGGTTTATGTAGACAACCTTTGCCTCTATAACTAGAGTCAGTCTATGCATTGGGACATTCATTTGCTGTTATAAAGAGAATCATACAAACATACATACATACAACAACTGTATACACACTTGTGTGTATTTATACTTGTAAATATACCTACAAAGTAGAGAAAGATAAAATATCCATTCATCAACACTGTAGGTAGGTCATATTTTATTTATGACATCTTTCGTTGTACAATAATTATTTGGGGCAATACTGGCAACTTTACGAGGCCACACATGTGGCTAATATTATTTTGTATTTTTATTTCAAATGTCGGCTTTTACGACATGACAACCTATATCAGTTTTGTTTGTGTATACCGCGCCGCCCACCGGACACTTAAGGTTAAGATAGATAATCTTCGTATTCTGTGAGACTGATTGTCTTTTACGAGGAATAGGAATAAAGAAGAAGAAATGTTCTTATTTCACTATGTCGTCACAGTGTTAAAGTATATGTACAGTGTTAAATTATCACTACGAAAAACAAAAGAAGGAAAACTTGATAAAAGACTTTTTACCAATGTGTATGGCCAGTGTGGCTAAGATTGCCACCTCGAGTGAGTTATTAATAGGTTGTTTTGATTAATTTGTACAAATTAGTTTTTATATGATAACTTTAATTTCAAGCAAGATTAATACACAAACTTGTTAGTCTAATAAGCTCTCCCAGATATTTCTTCAATCCTGATTTACATACCTCGTAAGAAAATCACTAAGTACTACTTATTACAAAAAGCTAATCTTTACTCCAGACGCACTACTAAAGGCAACTAACAATTTAGCGATAAAATAAGCGCTATAACAGTCGGTTATTTGTTCAATTAAACACCAATAGCAATAGCGCGGCCTAAAAATTAGCGATATAGCGTGCTATAACTCTCTTATAGTCCGAATTAGGCACCGGTGTTAGCACTTGTAAGTTCTACAGCTGCTCGTATTAACTGCAACAGTGATAAATAAGTGGCATAACAATGCTACTATATGGTATTTTCTTACCAATGGCGATAGTTAAGAGTTAAACAGCCGTATTCATTACCCAAGATACTATTAAAGTAATAAGATGCTATTTTCTATTACTTTAAGTGTTGCAAATACTGTGTTTATTACCAAAAGATCTATAAAAGTTTTAAGATGCAGTCTTATATCATTTACAGTGTGACAAAAGTTTAGTTACATACAAAGGTTCTATTATAGTTATAATAATAATATGCTATTTTGTATCACTTGAAGTGTTGCAAAGTCTATATTAATCGCCTGAGGTTCTATTTTATTTATAAGATGTTATTTTATATCGCTTAAAGTGTTGTAAAAACGGTATTTATTACTTTAAGTTCTGTTAAAGATGTAGTATGGTATCATTATGTCACTTAAAGTGATGCAAAAACGCTGGAGTAGTGTAAATAAAATCTTTGGTCTTTGTAATGTTTTATGTATGGTCGAAAACTAAATGGCTTTATCACCTCTAGAGTTAATGTTAGTTGCATGTCATAAAACTATTAGGTTCAATATCGCACAACAAAACATCAGCTAAATCATGACGCTACTTTGACATATCAGTTCTCTTGTATTAGCAAATAGTCGTTAGATATTTATAAAAACAAATAGTAAAGTCAACGTTATTGACTGTTACTAGAGCATATTTTCGGTAAAACGTATTATTCTAATGAATTTCTCTCTTTTTTCCTTCTATGTCCATCCCTATCATTTCTTGCATGACGTCATTGGCGCATATTTCAATTTAAAGTTTTCGTAATTTTATAATATAAAACAAACTAGGGTAAACCACCTAATCGTTAGAAGTCCTACAATCATTGGCACTTAAGAGTTTAAAGTGAGTAAAAAGAAAGAAAACACTATAGATAATTCAAGTTCAGTATGATTACTCAAGTTCAAATATTATTTATTTAATATTTTTATCATATTTTATTTATTTCATGTGTCAAAATAGCAACAATAAATTTATCAGAATCCTTTTATTGGCATTAGTGCCAATAATATTTATTTTATACTATTCAATCACATAATAATGATTAAGTATAAGCAAAGATTAAAGTATTTTATCATTTTATGATATGTATTTTATATTTTAATCTGACACGAAGTCCACTCTTAAGGTGCCAACAATTGGGTGGCTTACCAGCCAATATTTAAATTCTACATTTTCAGTTTTTCTGAAATGACAAGCTTGTAATGTCACAAGTAACAAGTTGACTTTAGTTTTAAATTATTAAATGGTTTTTTATGGTTTTTCACATACAAACTCTACAGTTTAATATAGTGACATTTGTATTGTGTTACTAGATATTATTATTTATTGCGTTGAAGTGAAAGTTTAAAATAGATTGCACTTTTAATCTAAGCATAGTTTTGATTACGGTCAACCAATGACGTCAAGCATAAACATTAAATAACGATCCTAATGAATTTAAATTATGATAGAATTTTTTGTCAAAACTGATAAAGCCATTTCGTTTTCGAGTATACCTATTCCTTCTGTATTTTATCTAAGTGTGATGTGTACGTAATGGCAGTTGATAAACAAAAACGGTAAGTCTTACAATTTATTATACCTTTAGCGATTATTTAAGTGAAATACTATTGCGGTTGTATTTTTTCTGTTAATATGTATACTATTTTTAATCTCAATTTTCAAGCGCCTTTAAAATAAGGCGTTTTAAGAAATATTCAAACCAAAAATATAGCAAAAATATTAGATTTTTTTTTGTAATTTTGCTAATTGTACTTATTCCTTCCAAATGGGTAATCAAAAATTGTTAGATATTTAATTGTAAGAAAACAACAATGATTTAAGTAAACATTATTATTAAAAGATACTCGTATATCAAGATTTTTAGGTTATATTTGTAAACAATAATGGCGTTATCAATTTAAATGCAAGGCTAGCGGCAATAGTGATAATTATATCTTTTTTAGAACTCATAAGTTTAAAACGGTGCTATAAAATTATTTATTAGCTCTTCTGTTTGAACAACTACGTCGATTAGAACCTTAAGTCATATCGTTGAAAGGATTTTTTATGATATTTGAGACATTTGGGTTCCTTGGTAAGATACGTAAACCACTAATATGAAAACATAAAAGATTTTAATCAAGTTTATTGTATCTTTTTCAGTAGGTAGGTATATGATGTTATAAGTACGAGAAATCTAAATAGGCTTTTATTTAATTAATAAAGTAGTAGTTACAATACTTGTTTTGCTACATACCTAGCTATATAGGTATTCAACTAATATATTGAAATACGCGCCTAATTTCATTATATTGGTAACCGGCGCGGTGTAGGTACTGCGCCTACCCCTCTCCCCGCCTCTGCGTATAATGTTAAAGTACGTACTTTGTTCGGAATAAGTTAAAGACTACAACCTCACGGACCCCTGGTCGATCTAATCTTATAATTATATCTCAATGTTTTGGATTTTGTATGTTTCATTACTACAGCAAAGTTAATTTTTATATTTCAGTATGCCGGTTAAAATAATTCAGACCAAAGAGCCAAATAAAGTACAACTCATTGCAGTACCGTCTACATGGAAGCACAATAGCGTTCTAAGGCCTAAACAGTCACAAAAAATCATTAACGACGATACATCGATACCGCAGGCGCATTGGTGTTCCATACCGTGCAGTGTTAAAAGAAATAACATATATAAATACTTACGAAGCGGCAGAAAAAGAAATAACTATTATGCTTACACAAAGTGATACTGAAGAGGAAACCAGCGTCCGTCCAAAAACACTGCACTAAAACCTTTGGACCTTCCTTAGGATCTTATTTTTACTCCTTTGCCAAATATTTCTTATTTGCCAAATATTTATTGATCACATATTATTTTCGATTTGTATTATATTTATGTGCAATTTTAGTAATGTAAACGCGATTCATATTGACTGACTTATTTTCTGTTACTTAGTACATTATTAATTAATAAGCCACAGTAGTTTTGTGAAGTACAAAAATCTTTTTATTTAACCTTTGCCAAATAGGAGCGATCTCTATTTTTACACATTTAGGCTGCGTTTCCACCAGAGAGGTGCGAGGATGCATAGCGAGGGATGTGTTTGTAAAGAACCAATAGAATCGCTTCATTTACCTTGCCTCGGTCAGCACAGCTCTAGTGAAAACGGCTCAGCGGAGCTAGATTTTTGCGCATACAAAACAAGCGAAGGATGTGTCCGAGGCATGTGTGAATGATGATGTGGATGAAAGATCTGTTGCGAGGTTTGCGCATACTGTACCAGCCATTCAACGCATCCTCGCGCCACACATTAATGCGCATTTTCACAGCACAGCTAGACATCCTCGCACGACACATTTACATCGCACATCTCTGGTGGAAACGCACCCTAATGCTGCATTTCGTATGTAGAATTTGTTAAGTAATTTTGGCGAGGTTTATATTGATTGATTTATATAATTTCTGTTAGTACAGTCAGCGTCAGATAGATATTATGTGCTTTCAAAGTAGTCAAAATTATGTGAAGAATATAAATTCAGCATTATGTTATGTAGGAGAATCACTATTGTTTTGCATTTAAGTTTCTAATGTCTTTCTATTGTTCATATTCATATTCATATTCATTTAATCCATTGCAAACATAGGTAAGTATAACATTGGTGATTAAAATATATAAGTCCTCCATGTTTTGCCATTACATGGGCATGCAAAATTTGCTTATAAACTAATTACATACTTAAATTCTAACAATTTTTCAATTTAATTAAAATAGATATTAATGTGACAGTTTTGGAAAATTTGTATTGTTGAATGTCAAAAATTAAATAGAATTAAATAACAATAATAGTTGGGATGTCAGAACTTAAAATAAGAGTAAGCAAATTAAATAAAAAATATGTTATGCAAATCTCAATTTCCATATGGGTTACCTTCTAAGTACTCTTTAACACTGTAAAATGCTTTTGCTGTTAAGAATTCTTTCAATTTAACTTTAAATAAATGTAGGTCATCAATTTCAGCAATGCAATCAGGTAGTTTATTGTAGATCTTGGATGTCATACATAATATATTAGAGTTCATTAGAGCAGATTTACTAGTGGCATGTTGAATTTTGTTTTTGTACCTAAGACTGCGCATACAGTTAAACTTAGAGAAGTTACTTTTTACAAATACTGCTACTTCAAATATATATATACAGGGTAGTGTTAAGATATTTAATTTCTTAAAGTAAGGTTGACAACTATCTGTTTTTTTAAGTTTGCAAATCGCTCGCATACACCTCTTTTGGGCCAAGAAAGCAGTATCACAATCAGTTGAGTTGCCCCAAAATATCACACCATATCTCAGTGTGGATGCTACATATGCATGGTAGGCGGTTACAGCAGTGGTGTAGTCTACTGTCTTTGATAGGTTATGAAGCATATAAGAATATGTATTTAGCTTCAGACAAACAGATTCCACATGCGCCTTCCAATTTAAGTTCTGGTCTACATACAAGCCCAGAAATCTTGACACTTTAATCTCATTGATTTTATTATTATTGTAGTTTATGTCAATATTTATGTTAGGTTGTGTTCTATTTCTAAAACTTCTTGTTGCAACTTAGATCCTATATAATAGGTATAAATAAATACAAGGTATTGATTAAAACTGTATTTTATTTATCTTCATATTGTATGTATCAAGGGTATAAAATATGAAATATCTTGGTAGCTGAATCACAAATAAAGCACCGTATTTTAATAGGATCAGTTTTCCCGTCCAATCAAAAACCCCTTGCTCCAGTAATACCCCCATTTCATTAACAAAATCATTCAAAAGAACTCTAGATTCTTGGGCTTCCCTGTTCCGTAATAAATTCCTATTATAAATGGACTAATATTATATTTAAAATTAGCCAAAACTCTTTCTTGGCACTTTTGTAAATAGGTAAACCATCCAAATTTATATTTAATTCAATTTTATCAGGGAGTTTGTCCCAACTAGCCAGTATTTTAGTCAGACTGTTTGTGACCCCATGATGCCAATAAACAGATTTATTTTTCGTTGTTTTCTAAATAGTCCGAGGGTCAGATTAATATATGTATTTCCAAATCTCTTATTCACTATAAGAATCAATATTTTGATGGGCGGAACCCTCCTCTAATATACAAGATGGACGTTAAAATTTACCACATAAGCGATATAACGGAATTTTTTAACATTTCAAGTGATTATTAACACTAATGTAGACTTTTAAAGCTCATTAATATAAATAACCTCGTTAAACAGGTTAAGGTGATATAGAAGGGTTTAATATTTCGCATATCGCTTTAAGACTAAATAACGTTCACACTAGCACTCTTAGAGGGTTCTAAAGCTTCAAGCTTCCCTAGCACCTCAAGCGCTAAAACACCAATAAAATACTACAATATCACTGCACTATTAAGAGTTATAAGATTGATTATTATAACCTTTAAACGGCTTGAGGGTTTTTTTATAACCACTTTAACATCAAAAGTGATGTTTAGCACTTAAAGGTATTCATAGCACCTAAATAGAGCAATTACATCAGCAAGTGATAGTAGTCACTCCAAAAGAGCTTTTAATGTTAAAATCGACTTAAAGCTGCAATAAAACTGTAAAGTTCTAGCTTATAGCACCTTATTACAACTTTAAGCTGCAGCATAATTGTTTTATATCTTTTATATCACCTTACTATCGCTGGTGCTTAAGCAAGCTCTCTTATATCCGTACTATCATTTAAAAGTATTATTTTATATCTTACATAGCTACTATATAACTTAGAGCTTTAAATTTAGACCCTGTTATCGCTACTTTGCTTGTTGGGGGCCTACGCAGACCGGGACGGCATGGCAAGGGATTTGAATTTTTACTAATGGAAATTCAACCGTAATGGTACAGAAATACGACATAAATTGCTATGCTTTAAAATGATGCCGTGGCATTGAAAGGGATTTTATCGCACGGCATCAAAAGACGCGCCACAGGCTCCCGCGGCGGGATGCCGCGGCATACCGCGGCAGGCAACGGCATCCCGTTGCCTACCGCGACCGAGTGCCACGGACTCCGGCGCTAAAACACGCGCCACAGGCTGCCGTGGCGGGACGCCGCGGCATACCGCGGTAGGCAACGGGATCCCGTTGCCTGCCGCGACCGAGTGCCACGGACTCCGGCGCTAAGAGACGCGCCACAAGCTGCCGTGGCGGGACGCCGCGGCATACCGCGGTAAATCACGGCAAAATCCCTTGCCATGCCGTCCCGCGGCGCGCTGTGGCATGCCGCGGCATCTAAGCGGCCAGTGTGCGCTGACTCACGGCAAAATCCCTTGCCATGCCGTCCCGGTGTGCCCAGGCCTTAACTAGCCGACTGAACTTTAATCATGTAGAACTTATATAATACGGCGTGCTTCTAGCTGGGTCAACATTACGAAGTGCCAGGGAAATCCTTTTAAGATTTTCGTACCTAAATGTATTTCCTAAGACTCTGCTACTAAGTATGTACTCTAGGCTTTAGGCGCTTTCGTAACTTCAGAATCTCTATTTTCTAACTAGATTATATCCATTCTTTGCATTCGAGTTTTGTAATCCCCTTCTCTGAATAATTGTGTAAAATTTATAATCCCTGAATAAATCAAGAAAGTCATGTATGTTTTAGTCAATGTTTTCAAAACTTTCATGTGGTTTACCCATAGACAGTTTTCTACCTATCATAATTTATCTGTATTTTTATTATGAAGTTTTAATAGTTTTATTACATAAAAGATCTATTATTTGAAACCGCATCTAAAGAATACAAACTAACCACATGAGCTATCAAAATTTAATGAGTTATGGAAGCTTGTATAGTTATATAACGATTCTAATAATACTATTTTTGATCAGGCGGAACGGAATACGAGAAAGTGATTCATATGGTATGGTTTACATGTTTCTGTTTGTGATAGAAGCAAAGCTTACAGGGACGGTTGGCTCGTTAACTCGCTCGAAAAACAATAAAACAACACGGGCAACACCCACAGCACTATTTAGGTGAACGGACCCATTTATTGCCTTAAACAGGACGTTATTATGGTATAATGCCGCGTTCAATAGTTCAATATATTGAACTGTTTCCCTATTTGTAGTTAAATGCTTTCAAATTTATACTCGACTCAATTATTTATATTTGTCGCCCACGCGGCTTATTGGTCGTTCTGTTAGAAATTTAACTGTTAAAGTTGTAATAGGTTTTTCGAAACATGAATCTAATATTACTGAATTCATTTTATACCAACTTTAATAACAAGGATCAGTAGAATTTGTATTCAGTCTTATATTTAGACGACAGTTGTTTGCCCTAAATGTTCTGCGTTTCATATTTACCTATCCCAAATTAGCGGAAAATTTCAGTCCACTTATTTTAGGTAGAAAGCCTGGTATTTTAAAACATAATTAGAAATATTGTGCAGAGTAGGTACAATAGCTGCTTCCAAATGCAAAAGTTGTAGTTCACGTTTTACCGCCTTTAGCAATCTACATGACTCTACCAAAGTTTTACTATAAGAATATTAGGACAATTTCCTTAGAAATAATGCCTGGGGTTTTCGATAAATATCTGCTATTTCATTAAAAATCAGAAAACATTTCATACTTAATTAATCTGGCAAAAATGAGCTGTTGTACGCATGTTTAGATTGCCTTATTTGAAATTAGTCGAAACGTCTTGCAATACGTAAACGGTTGAAGCTAAACATATTCTAAAGTAACATCGTTCAAAAACAACAATTTAGGTGCAGAATGTGACCGTTGATGATGCATGTTGTACCGAAGGGACTCGGGTTATTTCGGGAGCTCGTAAAATCGATTATCCGTCCGATTCGTGCTCGGCGTCGCTCGGCAGTACGACGCGAAGCAAGCGCATGGCATCGTCTACAGATTCTGTTTTTGAAACAGGATGCACTATTTCTGTTACGTCTGCCAGTTATGTATTTATATTATTAATTTGATTTGAATGTATTGCTAGCTTATTTATTAGTAGAGTAAAATGGTGCGTTATTAATAGGGGTTTATGTTTGACTAGACTTGTTAGTGAACAAAACAAAATTAACTGTAGAGCAGGGAGTTGAATTTGTTCTTAGATCAGTTTGTAGTAGGTAGGTACTTTAGTTATGTTCTTGATTATTAAAAATTGCTTATTCAGTTTAGATAAAATTATTCATTTCACAGAAAGATCTAATCTTTTTGAAATGAAAAATAATATGCATCATACTATGAGGTCAGCTACCACTACAGTAAATGTTATCCAAATGTGTACAGCAGTTTGAGCATGAAAATAACACATTCGCAATCTTACGCCTTCATAATGAGGTATACGTTTTAAAATATAAGATAAGTATCTTACCAAGAAGTATGTATAGAACCTTTGAACTCAATTTCCAAAAATGGGAAACGAGCTCAGCAGGTGTCTAAGTATGGCCGACGTAAGAGTTGAATGCACCACCCTAATCGTCTACTATAACAAGACACACCTCGAACCCATGTCTGAACGTCAGTCTTCGAGATTAATGACCTGTCGGAGATCTAATTACACTGGTCATGTTATGATGTGCAATGGACATTCGATCAGCAAATCACTTATAAGATGTATGGTATTTCGAAAACAAAATACACGATGAACCTATATGTCGAAAATATAAACAAGGAATTTATAGGTAAGTATAGGTTTAGAAATTTGAGTTGTAACAATAATAAAATTAGGTTAACTTTTGAATACATTGACAAATTAATTGATCAGGAACCATTGGCTTAAAATGAGCTTTATAATTTACTTTCTTGATTCTTTGCTGTTATTAAAAGTGAAGTTAGAACTTTTTAACTGTTCGGAATATTGCGCAGACGAATATGTAGATCACAAAATTCAAATATAAGCCAAGCCAAATAAAAGCTTGTAAGTTAATAATTAGTTTGTGCTGACCATTTATAAAAAGGCAAAAAAGCCGACATCCTGCCTGGCATACATTTTATGGATATCAAAAACTGTAAGACTTCCAACAAATTCAGACCTACCTAAATCATATTTGACAAGATTTTTTAGCTACCGATGTCAAGATACCTAATAATCGTACAACAACGAAACCAAAATACATATTCCTAATTTTATAATCATAATAAGTACTTTTTAAGTCTAAGAAACATAAGTACATTACATAATTATGCAAACGACTCTTAAATAATTAAACTAAAAACTACTTAACAAAGTTGTTATTAGTCATTTCCTTCTGTCCGTTGAGCCTGATCTTATAAATATTGATTGATTGGTTGTGAACCAACATGGCGTCGAACCAGTCATATGCCTCGTTATGGAGACAAGGCACAACATGTCTTTTATGGCTATTGGATAATTAAGTTTGTTTTACGATGGCAAATTGCAAGCACGCCCCTACAACGGGAATATTATTTCTCGTTAACGCATAATGAGTGGTCTTGTTCTAGTGTCTATGTTGAAATTGTCTTTTTTATTAAAGGCGGCTGAATAAAACGCTTCGCCGGTCATATTATTCATGGTCACAAATATTATTAAGTGGTCGTTAATGTCTATGGGCAAATGTTGCTTTTCCCGGACATTTAATCTTTGATAATCCGATTAGATAGTTAAGAACGGTTCTTGTTAAATTAAAATGTCTACCTAGGTACATGTTAGAAAAATGTTTTTTGACTGTGTGAAATCAGAAAATATTATACATTTGCACTCATGTTAAAAAAAACGTAAAGTTAGCTGCATTTTAATGTGGGATACATTAAAGATACATATAAAAAGATTCATACGCTTACCAAAAAGTCAAGAGACCTACTTAAAGTGCAACAAAAAAACGTCTTTCTTACTCTTTAGGTAAAGACATGACTATTACGCGACAAATTACAACTACTAAAAAAGGCTACCTTAAAGTACTTGTTCCCATGTCTCTTATTGGCAAAAGAAATTGTTTTTACAAAAAGATTCTGACTGATTCTTTGTGTTGCCGCTTCAAAATATATTCCAAGTTTCTGATAGGGTATTATTTACATAATATTGTGCTGCGCGGTTAACGAAACAAGCTCAGTGCATACAAACAACGTCTATTTACATTTTCTTTGGTTTACGGAGCCAAAGGTGATTGGCGACAGCGCTACTAAGAATAGTAAGTAAGCTCATTACTACATGAGAACTTTTTGTAGAACTACTGCTTGTTAAAGTAAAAAAAAACATCTTCAAATGTTCAAGCTTCATGTTAAAACAAAGAGAAAATGAGGTTTTGTTTCCCGCAGTAGTTGTTATATTGAATGTTCAGCTGGCTTTATTTAGCAAGGTAAAATACAGAAAAAGCCCTTCTTACGCCAACAGGGGAATATTCTGTCAAATTAGTACTGCGGCCAATGGAACCTGTATCAAACCTTAAGCAAACTATAGGTAGCATATCACGTTAATCATGCGTTGGCATAATGTACTACATATTTATAATCGTGCAACGTAATAGTTAAAAAGTTATGAGAAGAATATTCATCTACTCTATCTTTAATATTTTTGTTGTTGATGCACAAATTGTTTGTTGCTCCAATTCTGTGGGCGATGTTTCTATCAACAACACAAACTAATAGCCATCAAATGTTTCATAACTGTCCAATTTTCATAAAATTATGAATCAAATATATGTTTCCTCTACCAAAATAAACGAATATAAAAATGTAGGAAAATTGTAAAAGGTTTCTAAGTATAAATAAAATATGTAAGTATGGCTTTTAAATTACATTCTATTTATATTAGTGACAGAGAAATCCAATTAATTATGTAAAGTTAAAACGAGTCGCCAAAACGTTGACAGATTAAGTCGTTGACAGGAGGATGTCCGGTGATCAAGTGTATCAAGGGTATAGCTTCTAATTACTTTTTATTGCTTAGTAAATTTGAATATATTGTCTATACACTAATTAGTCCATAAATAAGGTCTAAAATAATTAAAAGAAAGAAACTTTGCGTGAAAAAGGATTAGTTCGTTTTTATCTCTACCTTTTTCAGTACATGTTGACAGATATGATTTGTGCCAACTATGGCTTCTCTTCTTTCTTTATTGTTTTGTATGATTTTCGTAAATAGTTCACATGATACGCAAACGTACAGATTTCGTAGACATATTACAATTTATAATGCAAGAGGTGTAAAGTACAAAAGCTAGTCAAATAATGTGTGTAAATGTGCTGAAGCGATAGTCATTGTAACAATGTTTAAATTACTAGATTCCAAAACCAATTTTGAAAAGTTAACAAAATTGGTATAAAATCAAAACGTTTTAAGAAGACGAATGATCAGAAAGCACTCAAGTGATTTCGTAAAATCATCTTTAATAACAAGATTTAAGCTTTTAACATTTAGAATTTAATGACAGACATTTCTAAAGATGACTGAGCTATTTTATTGTAGTTTGAAGGAGATTTTCCAAGAGCTTTTTACTTTTTAGGGCATACGCAACGCGTTTGAAATTACGGCTGTCCAAAGCCGATTTACACGTGGGATGTTACGATTTTACGTAAGTAATGTGCTATTACAGTTAAGTTGCATTTGCTATTCTACTGAATTGACTTCAACCTTACGACATATTGCATTTCGGTACAATTAAGTCGTTCTATGTTTAATGTAACGATTTGTGTGGTACCGGACTAAGATGTCACCCTCTTTTGATAATTGAGTATGCTTTTACTGTAAAGTTAATACACAATATTATACAAAGACCCATACACCGAAATAAAAAAAAACAGCCATGTTCAAGCATACGTGCGTTGATCTAACCGTTAAAAAGAAATTAGGAAGGTATAAATTAAGAAGTGTAGTTAAAAAATCGAACTTTTTTATTGTTTTGTTTATTGTTTATTAGTAACAAATAAGTTAACATAAAATCATACATCAGTCTCACAAAACAGCTGACGCTGTTTATCTGTGAGATCAGGGAGTCTGTTTAAAAAACATAATACTTTAGGGATAAAATCTAAATTAAGAGTTAAATTACAAATTAACTAGGTAGGTACTGCTAAACTTCATGATCTAGTCTTTCCTTTGACACGCTGTTACAGCTGAAACAGGGTGACTATACCCTGTGTTAATGGTTTATATCAAACGTGTGCGTATGCGCAGTAGAAACGAATACATAAATAGTTTTTCGGCACGGTGATTATCTTCTGATCGATCCGTCGACACGGTGTAATCTTCTAAATTGTTATAATGGCTTTCGTATCTAACTGAATATCGTGTACCATAACAAACTTATTGTAATTGCGTGTATTACTATACGTGAATTCTTTAGTTGTTCAGTGGTAAATTGCTTGTTGACAATAGAAGTTGGAATTCAATTCCCAGATGAACTAACAGAGGGACTATTATTTAATAGTCAGTGTCTCAATACTCCTTAGCTTATATAGGATATTTAGTTTCATAATTGCTCAATTTTGGATCTTATCGGGTACAGCATTGTAAATGAGAGAATGGGTGCTATAAGAGTGTAAGAATCTAAACAAATCGTCAAATAGTAAGAATGTTATATGTACCACCTTTAGCACAAACCCCACTTACAGCGTGGAATTTATCTGTAGCCATGTTTCAATCTATATAGAAGAGACTTATTGTGCATTTAGATCGTGAAGCTATTATGATGCAATCGTTCAAGTTCAAGTTACGGTCGTGTTTTCAAGTATACTTTTAGTTAATGGGTTATAGTTCAGTTATGGGTCCGAGCTGCCATGCCATAACGTTCCAGTTAAGGGTAAGGTATTTAGTAAAGAAGGCAGTCGGTTTTTGACATTCAAAATTAATTATGAATTCTTTATCTAAATAATATTGCTAATATTCTTGTAATGTCGATCATCATCTTAAATCTTTAGGTATTTTTATGTCACGCATCGATATAAAACCCAACATAAACGAAATCGATATAAAGTAAAGGCGGTATCGAATAGTCATCGATCGAAGACTCAACAGGCAATCGGTCGAGTCGTTTTCCACAGAAATGCCACAAGTTTTTTTCTTTTATTTTTGCCCCGGATCGGTGCAGGAGCGTTGCCTTCGCTATAATAAATAAGTACACTACTATAACCATGATTTAAAAATACTTTTAAGGATTTTATAACTGTTTTTTATGTCCCACTGCTGGGATGGTACTTCTTTAGTGATGGAGGGAGACTTACTAAAACCATGTTGACCAAATCGATTATTTTGTGTCTTCTTTGACTTGTTTTTCCACATAGATATTTAAATTGTGCATAACTTATCCTTTTGATGGCTTAAGACAATCGTGGTATGAAATTAGCTAGTGAGAGTGACATTTTAATGTATTCTTATGTCGAAGTCTATTAGATGTGACTTACTATTTTATCTGTAAGTGTTTCCTCTAGTATTCTATAGAGAAGACATACCTACACACTATTTAACCAAAGAAACTGTACTATAGTATCCAAGGCAATTGTCAATTTTAAACCTCTACCTCGCATAACTTTGTCTGAACAAACCGAACATACATCAAACAATATTTAACTTGGTAAAGTAATTTACTTCACAATGTATAAATCAAATCAGCTGATGTTAACATTCAGGCAGCTCACTAAAGAATTTAAATTGATTGCAACGTCCGCAACTGAGATAAATTGTAAAGGTGTTTTCTCTCCGCCATATTATCCTGAGTGCCGTGACTGTATGGTGTTAGTACGCGAGCGAGAGTACCGTGGTTAGAAAGTGATGGGTATATGTGTAAGTTACAGGTGTGAAGGGGACACGCGCGGAACATACCTCGCAAGCCTTCGATGTGGGTTGTCAAAGTTTTTTGGTTGAAATTATATTTGTTTATAAATTGTAGGTATAGGATCGCGTACAGTAAATAAATAAAAAAAATAAAAATAGTTTATTGTCACAAAAATGTACATGCTGTAGTATAGTAATAGGCACTGACTTTGAAGTTTAATACAATAAGTAGGTACTGATACTGATTCCCAAAGTGGGCCAAATAGGCTCGTGTCTTGGGAGACAGTGTTCAGTCGGACAAAAGTTTTTCAGTACTGTTTTTACATAATCACTGTTTACTACTGTTTATTATACCTAATATATATTATAAAGAGTACATCTATGTTTTTTTATTTATAATTTATGTGTGTATGTGTATGCATGCGTGTGTTTGCGTGTGTGTGTGTGTATGTGTGTTTGCGTGTGTGTGTTGTGTTGTGTGTGTGTGTGTGTGCGTGTGTTTATGTGTGTGTGTGTGTGTGTGTGTATGTGTGCGTGCATGTGTGGGTAGGTATGTTTATGTTACTTAGTAAGAAGGTCTTCGGTTGTTTGATAATCAAGCTTTTGAAGCCAGGCGGCGACTATCCTTTTAGCTTCACGTCTACTTTTTGCAACAATTTTTAGTTTTTTATTTATATTGTTGTATAGTTTGGCACTTAAGCTACGAGTTTGTCTTCTTGCGAAAACGGTTCTACAACTCACTCGAGGGCATACAGAAGATAAGCTGCGTTTATTTTGGGCTGGGAGTGGTACCTCTCGATGTTTTCTGATGACAGCTTTTAAGATAAATAACTGTCGAACTGTGTGGACCTTGCAGTTTTCATATAGATCGACAGTCGGGTATCTAAAAGGTTTCCTAGTCATGACCTTTAGGACCGCTCTTTGTGCCCTCTCCAGCTTTATAAGATGGGTTTTAGCTGCTCCACCCCAAACCGTGATGCAGTATTGAATGATAGACTGACATAGAGACAGGTAGACTAAAGTAATTTTTTCATGCGGTAGTGGAAGTGTTTGAAGCAGGAGTGTCCAGCAGTGGAAGTCAATTGGCTGATATGATGATGACTATGTTAAGCGTAAGATACTTCTGCAAAAAATGTGAAGTAAGCAATATATGTAGTTGCTTTGGGAAGTGACGAAAAACGTTCTCGAAAAGATTCTTGATTTCCTTGACATTACCAAGGCCTTTGATATATCTTGCTTAGGGTTTAATTGAACCATGCTAATTTACAATTTTTTGTCGTATTCTCATGCCTTCGATGGCCTGTCTTAGAAGCTTTTATATTTAAGATCCTTTAATTTACTATACTAACTTAGGAAATTCTCTTGCTTTAAGAGGTATCTAATCCGGAGTTCTACAGGGGTCGATACTTAAGTCGCTACTGTGTAATCTTGGGTTAGGTATTTGAGAATAGACTGGAAAGCTTAGCATGACATTGATACCAACTTTGCTTTTAGGGGATGAAGGGAAATATTATTGAGGCTTTTGAGGTATAAGATACATCATCAAAATATTTGGTATGTTGTACTAACCACATGGTCTCAAATAAAAAACGCATAGCACCTAAAAAGCAAATATGTAGCACCTTTTACAAAAAAAGATAATTATAACTTTGAGTACCACTGTGAGGCTCGTGCTTTTCCATCGCTTCTCGTTAAGAGCTTTTAACGAGCCGACCTTGCTGTAACGATTAGAGCGAGACAACATCATCGATATGCACCCAACCGCTCAAGCAAGACAAGGACGGAAGTCCGGACCGGTAACAATAAGCTTACTAACAAGACCAAGCTGCTCACTGAAAAATGTCGTAACCACCATAATTACATATTGTATTATGCAACCTATTTTTATTGAGTTAAGGTGTGATTTTAAATAAACAAACATTGGTAATTATTAGACAAGTACCTCGGTAGCTCGTCTGACTAACGAGAATGACTCAGGTGCAGGTTTTTTGTCGTTTTTCCGATATAAACCATTCAGTAAGACGGCGAGGGTTTAAATTAGAACGAATACGATTCCATCTATGAACTTTTCTCATAAATACTTTTTTTTTTAAATACATTTAAATTGGATTTTCGTTGCGCTGCGTTAATCGTAGCTATAAAGTAGGTAACAAACGCGTTTTATGAGTTTCTATAGTTTGATAATTATTAGCTATCTGTGGTTAGGACTTGACATGTTATTAAAAACCAAATATTATTCATGTTTTAGAAGGTTTATTAACGATAAATAAATATGACGTTTTTTATGGTTTTAGTTTATCTGCCTACTACTAGGGAGGTTAGTAGGGGGTTTAATATACGGACAAGGTATATATTAAATATTATATTAGTTGTAGAGTTACTTTTTTATAATTTTTGTAATCATATTTTATAGGTACTGGGATCAGACCACACTAAAATGACCTATCCAATACCAATACAAATTATTTAAAAGAAAATTAGCTTTCACACAAACAAATGTACTCTTATAGTTGTAGTGGGTTCGATTACGGCCAAGTTGCATATTAAATAATATATTTTCAGTTGTAACGTTACATTTTTATGTAGAGCTTGATACGTGGCCCTTTGATTTTTTTCGAATTTAACTACTCTTACAAAAGACATCAACGCAAAACATCAACAAGAAAATTATCATTATTCTCTTGTTTTTCTTGAAACAAAATATGAGAAACTTAATAAGGGAAAATAAGTAGGGCTAGTTTTCCTAGGTCACCAAGTACCTCACTAATTGTAAGTTCGAATACTTTCTACTGCCGAACCCTATATTTTAAAAATCCTTGTCTATTACCTTCCTAGCTGTGTTTAGTTAGGGACTAAATAACGTTATGTAAAACTTAAATAAACAATTTGTTTAATTCTCTCTTAACATACCGTCATTATCATAAATATTTTTATCCTGCTGAGTTTATTTTAAAGCGGCGACAAACAAATCTTTTTATCACTTTATTTAACCGAACGATTAACTCGACGGCCATCTTTACTAACTCGACGGCTCACAGAGAAACGAGCTGTCAGTCAAATTTTGAAATAGGAACATTAAGATTGTAACGGCATATTTGAAAGAGTTTGAGGTCGGTTGTATACGTTTTGTTGTGTTAAGTGCGGTGAACGATAAAAACAAATAATTGTTATAAAAAATTATGTTAAATATGTATGTATATTTTTAAACTTATAGATTAAAAGAGATTAAATTTAACGAGTTACATAAATTAGATAAGTTAACTAAGTTAGTGTCCTTTGTTTAAGTAAGTATGTAGGCATAATAATAGAGGTTTTATCTCTATTGAGAGATTAGAGGGAGAGGGATTAGAGAATAACCTACTCTAAAATATTATATTTCTTATCTTCTTAAAATTATGCCTACGGAACTAAACACCATCTGATAAGTACTACTTATTATTACTTAAGTACTTTTAACATTAAAAAATAAAATATGAAGACAAACATTTATGACTTTTTTCTTATTATAATTTTTTTTAACGGCCGACATTATGCAATTGCATTGTCTTGTTAAAAGTAAGTATCGATCCGAATATCATTTTCATATTAATGTATAAAAATACTGCCTCCGGGCGACAGCGCCTGTATTATAATATAGTTCAGTAAATATTATTGGTGTTTTCTTTTGCGCGGGCGCATCGAGTCGTCGATCATGTCCAACTTTATTACAACACGCCTCGTTGGCACATACACGAAATAACGACATAAAAAAAAAACGAAGCCTCTAAAATGGTGCTCGGTAATCCAGCTGTAACTGGATTTATAAGTGGCCGTTGGATGAATGTTTGAGGCCACGGTTTCGCTTGATGGCTGAATAATAAAACTGACTATTATTGTGACCCTTAACGTAGATGAACAGAGATATTGGAAACTACTTAACCGATTTATACATAGAATTACTTTATAGGTATAATAATTTGGAACTTATTTCGTTGGTTACACTTTTGAGTACCTATTTGAATCACACACAGGTAAACGAAAGATCGGATCGAGATGTGGGACCCACAAATAAATAATGGTCCTGGGTACTGTTCATTGGAACATCCCTAATGCAGAAAGTGTCTTTGAATAATATTTATTTAATTTTTAAAAATCATCCAGAAAAATCTTCTGTTAATTAAAACAGAGCACCCAAAAAAAACCTTAAATAAAAACAACCACTTACTACTAAAATAATCATCATCATACTTGACACAATAACGACAAAGCTTTACATCAAAAACTGGGTGCCCAAGCAACATCTTAGCTGCCCAAACGATGCGTAGATAGTTGCCTCAGAGAGTATCAGAGAGCCATGATTAGCGCTTTGATGGTGCCGCCTCGAAGATGCAAAATAGAGTTCAAACTAGCCGCCTCACTTGATTGTTATCGAGGTGTTTTATCACTTCGAAAGTAGGAGGAACTTATCATTATTTGTGCGGCATTTTCGTAGGTGTTTTTATACTTGTGCTAAATAGGTATTAAGTAATTAAAGTGATTATGTATCGCTGGCTCCCCGTTTGTTAGTTGGATTTGTGTTTGTTATAGTTTAAATCTTTTACGTAGTTACGCAGATTAGTTTCAGCTTATACTGTTGTTGTGTTTTCGTAAAAACGAAAATAATTTAGATCAATCATTAAGTAAGTATTAAAAGCTTGGAAATGAGGAAAGACCAATCTAAATAATCCTGTAAAACGTTTGAGTTTCTAGATGGTAAGTATTCGAATTGAGCTCCGAGAGACCTAATTCAAAAACCCGGGAGACGACCTGGTTACTTAAACTACATCGTCTGAGCTCTTCATGATAGATCTGCCTATCCTGCATTTTCTGTTTTCCAAACTTCATGAACGTCAAGTTTGACACTAGTGACAGCGCGCAGCGACGCGGGAAAAATGTTACCACTTATTTCAAACGTTAAGAATAAAAAAATATGTAGACTTTTATATCTACTTAATTTAAATGTTTGATTATAGACTTGTTATGTTAATGAGTTCACAAAATATGATTAAGGACTAATAAATCTGGTTTGATAATTAAACAACAAGGTATCTCATGATCATGTGGTCATTAGTTTTGCCAACTTAAAGATTTGCATAAAATATTTTCATGTGTTCTTATATTATCAAATTATTCAACTGCAAGGACAAAAGTTCTCCATGTACCTACAGAAGGAAACTTGGTCTACTGGTACCACGCTTTCTGTATTATCCTTTAAGTTGAGGTCTTGGTATGTCCTTCCCTAACTTTCCTAGAATACATAGGTATAGCCTACCCTGATATGTTAATAGGGACTTCTGAGGCCAAAAAAATTCAAAAGAAAAGAGGATTCTTGGCTGAACTATCTTTGAACTAATACGAATCATGGTACCAAGTATCATTCTAGGAACTATAACCCCTTAACGCGACCGTGGTAACAAAGAAATCTCCAGACGCCCTACAAGAGGAAGATACAGCATCAAGAAATACTAAAAACAAGTTTATTTCAATAGTCGGCAACCCTGTCTCCATTGAGTAACCACCGAGGCGTTTAAAATTAATAAATCTGACTCGTAAACGGCCAGCCTTCGTATAAACATTCGTCATGCACATCAAGTTTTACGCTCACACGATTTTAGCTTTACACACTATTTAATAAAATAGCTTAGCGAGCAAATTGTATTGTCTTCCTAAAGCCTACTACGAAGAACCCGGATATAAAAGGGAATTGCTATTTTCGATTAAAAAGCAGAAAATTTTATGCTTTGTAAGTATTTATTTATTTGCGATGACCAGATAGCGTATTAGTTAGTGTAGTGTTATGATTTCACTGTCTAGATATAATTATAACTACAAATATCACGTTACTTTGTAATGGGATGATGACACTACCTACCTAAGCTTTCAAAAACAAAAAACTAATTAACCAGTAATCAAGTTCCGAAAAATTCGCTATACTCATTTTGATATTTATCTTTAATTTAATGTACAAAATTTAAATTTTGAGGTGTTAAAAAATTTAAATTCCGAGATCAAAAATTAAAGTTCCTTTTTTTATTTTTTATTATGACCATATCAAGCCAGTACCGTTCAGTCCAGAAATGAAGGCAACACGTGGTTATTAAAAATAACTTCACTATGTCGCCATCATCTTGCCGGTCTAGCCAAATGCTTCTTTAGTTAGTTAGGTAGTGTTAGCCTGTATCATAACCCTGCTGGGCAAAAGGGTCTCCTTGACTTCCACATTGTCGGTATATGGCTGGTGCCCTACCTTGTTCATCTTGCTACCTCTTATGTGGCCTGCTGTGTTTATTCTACACCACAACTCGTCAGCATATTTCATTTCTCATTCCGACAACAGTATTCGTATCAAGCATATAGCTGTAGCTCGTTGTAACAAAGTTCATGGGAATATGACCGTATCGAGCTTGATGGAAAGCGCGAATGCAGTCCAGAAATGAAATTAAATTCACTCCATTGCTATTGCTACACTACGTTTTTCATTTGTTTTTTAGACAACATTACCTACTCGTTTATAGTAAGTACGTAGGTATAAACAGGCGTACTTATTTCATTTGTTATTTAGACAACACCTAGTACTGTATAAGTATAGTTAGGTAAGTTAAAGCAAGCGCAGCTGTAGCTCGTTATAACAAAGTTTATGGGCCGTACAGTCACTTGTTTTACATACAATCGAATCTTTTCTTATACCTGTGATGTAAATAAACTGGTTATCGTATCCTTTGCTAACAGATTCGTGATTCGATCTCATTTGATTATGCCTTGTTGTTACATTTGAAATTTAAATCTGCTATGTCTTGTTAAAATATCCTAGTATTTATGTAATGTTTTGTTTTGTATTGCCGGGTCTTTAGTTTTTTAGTTAGCGTGTGTTTTGTTTTATCTGGATTATTCTGGATAATAAATATCTACAGTATAGGATAATCTTAGATTAGAAGCATCTTAGAAAGAAATTTTGTTGTCTATTACTCTTGGGATTTATTTTATTTACCTAAACTATAAATAAATAAAAATTTGTTTATTGCCATAAAATTTACAGAGTAGAGGTTACAGTGGCCCCACACTAGGCAAGCCTGTCCTGTGGGTACCTGTCCTGTGAGTATATAATGTTTTTTTAAGCTTCAGCCTTCTTTTATAATTGTACTACTTACATACTTTATTTTTTTAAATAATGTAACTTTTTACAGGTTTTATGATGCTGTATCGTGACGTGAGGACACTATCATTAAAGGACACATACGAGTTTAATGTTTAGTAGAATTCAAACCAGTAACGTCATGCTGTGCCACAGACTACATAACAACTGCCTCGTTTAATGGTCAAGTTTCCCTCCATCCCAACACTAGGACATTAATAGTTTATTTAAATTTACATAGGTACAACTATAAATTATTTATATAAAACTCCAAGTTTATGTTGTACAAAAGAATAAAATTACCTAATTTGAGTTATAAAAAATATATTAAGGCAAAAGTATGTTACAATGATAATGTAATTTGTAAATCTATGTTATGTTTATCTCTTTCTATCTAATGTGTAGTGAGAGGAACAGCGACATTAGTAAAGGAATAGATTGTGGGTGGATGCAGGTATCCCGCCGAGTAGGCTCATGCATCTGCTTAACGAGAACAAAGGTATGGAGTAGCTTTCTATGTAATAAATATTCTATTTTTAGATTTTGGTATTTACCAAAGAGGTTTGATACTCGTTATAACTGATATATCGTTATATCTGATATACTCGTTATAACTATAGAGGGAGTAAATTCTCGAAAGTTGGTATGCTATAAACCAAAGGATGTTTACATAGGCGAAGCATAGGCTTCTTTCAAGTATTTCGCCCTTAATGTCCTATGTCTTACCTATTCACTAATACTAAAAAGGGTAATGTGTGAACGAGGTCACACATCACCCTTTTTAGTATTTTCTTTATTAGCAGAGAGTCTAAAAGATGCCAGAGCAAATGAAAGGCAAATAACAGTTTGTTGGATAGATTTAGAAAACGCATTTGGCTCAGTACAGCACGAGCTTATGTTATTTGCACTGCAATGGTATAACTTTCCGCCAGTAGTTTCAGAAATAATAGCTAAGTACTATAGTAAACTTAAATTTGTAATTGCAACGAAGGACGGACATACAAAGCCCCTAAACTACAACGTGGGCCTGTTCCAGGGTTGCTGCTTATCTCCTATAGTATTTAACAATAAATGAAAAAAGGTGGGGCTATCGGTTTAAGTCCAATGGCAAATATACAGAATCCATTCTAGCATTCGCTGACGACCTAGCGATACTTACTCGGAATCCAAAGCAGTGCCAAGAACTACTGCGAAAGGTTGATGAATTCTGTGAGTGGACTGATGGAATGAGAGTAAAACCTAGCAAATGTTATTGTCTGTGTTTAGGTAGGCGGGATACGAGATATACTTCATATGACCCCGGTCTCACTATTGGCGGGGAAAACGTTTCAATAATATCAGAAACCGTGCTTTTAAATTTCTTGGTAGAAAGATAAACGATAAAGGTCGCTCTTCAGTACTAGACGATGTCGTCAATAGTTTCATAAACGACATTGAAAAGGTAGACCATCAACCGATAAATAACGTAAAAAAAGTCTGGATATACGACAACTATTTAACATCACGTCTCAATTGGCCTTTCCTTGTGTATGATTTAAACCAGAACCTCTTGAAACAACTAGATGCTAAAGTGACGAAAACATTGAAATCGTGGCTAGGGTTAGCTCAATCTGCAGACTCTTCAGCTCGGTATCGAGACACAAATAACTTTGGGATGAAACTAAAAAAACCATCGGAACTCTACAAACATCTAAGAGTCACTAAAATGCAAGTCTTATCAACATCTAAAGACGAAATTGTAAAATCCATCCCAACTGATAACAAATCATCTGCGCTCGAGTCACGGTTGCAATTCCACAAAAAGTTCATGATAGGCGCACAAACTAGTAGAGTAGGTCTAGGAAACACGGAAAGTCAATCGGACAAAGAAATTATAAAATCTTTCTTAAACCAAGATGAAAATGACAGCTACAGAGTGCACGCAATGAACCTAGAAAGGCAAAATGAATGGGTTACTCTAGGGGACTACTGTATACCTTTAGCCTTGAAGTGGCGCACTTTGCTTTACGACTGGTCACCAGCATTACTTAAATTCTACCTCAACGCCTTCCAATTGACTCTCCCCGATCAAAGCAATCTTGTAAGATGGGGAAAAGCCACGGATAAAAAATGCACGGAATGTGGCAAAGAAATTGGTACGGCAAGACACTTATTGGTAGGCTGCAAAGTGCTTTTGGATAGGGGTCATTACTCGCAACGTCACGACAAAGTACTAGGGATTATACGCGAGGCAGTGAGTCTGTCGATTGCCAGAGCTAGAAAAGGACTGACTACGAATGAAAGACAAAACATCCAATTTGTTAAAGAAGGCACTACTAAAAAGACCACCTACAAGCCTTTTTCGGTCCTGAGTCCGGCAGACGATTGGACTCTACTGGTTGACACGTATGAAACACACTACAAAATCCCGGAGGAAATCTGCGTGTCGCCGTTGAGACCAGACATATTCCTCTACTCAAAATTGAAAAAGCGTGTAGTACTTATTGAGCTCACGGTACCGTGGGAAACTAACATCCCTAAAGACCACGCAATTAAGACAAATAAATACTTTGACTTGACAAATGAGATAACCAGAAATGGCAATAGGGTTACTCTGTATGCCGTGGAAATAGGTGCGAGGGGTACACCAGCTAAATCCCTCTACAATCTATTAAAAGAACTAGGACTGCCGAGAACTTCAGTAAGCTCTCTACTATCACGAATGTCCAAAACGGCATTGTTAGGTTCCTACCAAATTTGGATAGGTAGAGGACGGAACATAGCAGACAGTGAAGGTGACCGCTAACGCGTTGTAAGGGGGCCTCCTTAAACCTACATCTGGGTCGTAAGTCCCAGACGCTGTTACGCCAGTGTTCCGTCCTCTATCACGCGATGGACCCGGCACCCGCACGGAGAATCCATGGAATGCTAAGATTAGGTCTTATCTAAAGATTGCCCTTATTATATTGAAAACATACAATTCAGCAAAATAATTAGATATTAAAAACAACAGTTAAATTCTTAGGTAAGTATTTGATAAATACTACTTTGTAGCCATTAGCACAATCAATTGCCAATAGCTAAACTGAACACACATCAAAATACTGTAAACAAAATCCACGCAAAAACCATTTTACAACATCTATTGATAGATGAACTAAAAACATTCAAGCATTATCCATACAATATACGACGCTCAATATTTTTTTTATCATAAACATGTCCAAATATTTCTCTGTCCAGTTTCAAACATTCAGCCGGCTTTTTGGGTTGCCCGTTAAAATTACTGCCGACGGGATTTCTCCTTACGATCAATAAATCAATAAATATATACGGCTAAGTCTGTCCGTCTGTCGGGCATTAATGGAAATGGTTGTTTGTTTAGGATGCGCGATCCTTTGCCCGAATAGTTTGTTATTAAACGGAAGCATCTACAGACTTCCCGCCATACGTTTGCTATTTCAGATTGGTTATTATGATTTAGATACTATTTATTACAATTTTAATGGCTTTCTTTATTTTGATTCTGTTTAATTTTGTAGCTGCAGTAAAATAAATCGTTCAGCATGTAAATCGATGTTGGTGTTTGTGTATCTTCATGCTGCTAAAATTTATTTTATGCTGTGTATAAAGTAAACTTTTATTAAATTGTGCCTGAAATAAGTCTCGTCAGCGTGGCGTTGCATGATAGTGAATTACAATTACAGAACAATTGTTTTTGGGGTCTCAAAATGTTTGTAATGAGCCTGGTTGTTCTTTTTCACAAAAAAACTTTCTCCATCTCCTTGACATAGGGCGGATCATCTTAAAAAATATACCTTTTGTTACTCATTTGACATTACACCTTTTTATACAAAAATTTCGCGCCAATAGGTATATCTAAAGGATATTTTCTAAGATGCCTACCTACTCTTTGTCTTATTTTCAATTCGAGAAAGTTTTTCATTCCCTTAACAACGGCTTCCCAGACAACAACAGCTTACTGTTAAAAACAGCCGGCGACAATAAATTATGTATTTTTTTCGCCGCCAGAAACGTTGGAAAAAAGTCTACCTGTTCTCCCCGGCCCACACAATGGCTCCCAGACCATTTATTTGGGCGAAACGTGCGCCTAACCATGCCACGATTTCGTATTTTGAAAAAAAAAAGTAACCTGCGCACCATAGAGATAGGTATATTTATTCTTCGGTATAAGTATAAATTTTAACGGTATGTAACTAAGCGAATTTTGTTTATAAAAGTATTCTAGGTTAACGTTTGTGTTGTAGGTTGTATTGTAATGGTAATAATAATCCCTTCACACAAAACCATCAAGTCTCAAACTAACCAGAGAGCACAGAAACTAACAGACACAAAGAACATAGGTACATTTCCTAAATTATTCTCCTCACCTTACATAACATTTACCAGTTAGATTACAATAACTAATGGGAACATCGACTTCTGTTTCATAGCTTCATTACCATTAGGCAGAAATTGTCCAACGTGGAGATAACCAGCAAAATATCATGAAAACAGAGTTTTAAGTTACATTACTTGCAAATGTGTATGAATCTTGTTAGTTTGTATGTGTGTTGTATCTCGTTGATCGTTGTTCGCTGGACGCTGAGTCGACAGTGCTCTTAGCGCGAACAAGGTTTGCTTGTTCAGCGGTAACGCGATGACAACGATAACTTGTTGCTGTACACACAGCAACACATCAAGTTAAACATTTTCATTTGAAATTGTGTCTTATTTCAAGGTATTAAGGTACATGAGTGTCTAGCTTGATTAGTTGCTGTGTGTACACCCGCTTCATTATATTACACAATTATATTTCTACGTTATTATTCTAAGAGGAGTTATGCTACATTAGTATTGGATGGATACTTTTTCGTCGAGTATCAAAAGCGTTAAATATCAATTGAATAAAATAAAAACAAGTTAGAAATAAGTCGATTACTAGATGGTTCTTTTTTGGATTTCTATCCCGATATTTTACAATCTTGCCTCAAGACATTAAGTCTAACTAATAATCTAGCACTCATGGTTATGAACTAGTAGTAGCCATCGATAATAAGCTTATTACCATAACTGTATGAATTATCAGCAATTTTAAAATTCCATCCGTGTACCCATTTTCCTTGAGGCAGACGGGTAGACAGATAATCGGCCTTAATTACATGGCGATCCATCATCGAAAACCAACAAACGAGGTAGGTTAAAGAAATGACTGGCCACCCACTGCACACGGACAGTTTGACCTTTGCTGTTTAAAAAAAATATATTATGGGATGCTTAAAAATACGTCGTACTTGTACCCAACTTGTAACTTTGTATGGTTCCGTACGTACTGCCCTGAATTTTGTTACCTACAAACAAGACTGTATAATAAAAACAAAATATAATCAGTAAGTATGATTTACTTTTCGTCGTTATAGGAGCTCAAAAATTTATAGAAATAAAACTAATTTAAAGTAAAGAAAGGGGTCAAGAAAGATAGAATTTGTCGACAATTTCAAACAAATTTAGAGTAAAAACCATGAAAAGTAGGAAATTAGTAATTACCTACAATTCCCTTGGACAATTTTTAAGAGTTCTCAATTAAAGTTGTGTATTAATACCTACACACATTATCATTCATTCTCTTATGGTAACAGACACAGACAACAGTAGATAGTTAAACTTTTCTTGGCCGATACAAAAGAAGCCGCTTTGCTCAATCTTTGACCACATCTCTCCAGTAAAAAATATCTGAAGAAGCTCCAAGCGGTAGGAAATAAGTGAAATTAAATCCCGATATATTTTAAGTCAAATTTTATACATGTTTTTAATTAACAACATAAAATAGAAAGTGACACTCATTCATGTCCAGAACATTCTTATAGCGACTACGAAAAATGAACAACGATATGATCACGCCGTGGTCCATCCGACTCGAGACCTGTTCCGAGGATATCTAAGCCGTGAATCGCACTTAACAAGCTCGCAACCGCACCAACCACTCATTGAGATAACAGAGAAATTCTTGTAAAATACATACGCTATGGAGAATATTCAAGCGACTTGAAATTCGATGAAATAAATTGAACAGTTAAAATTTAGTCAATATTTACTTAATAGTTTCTCTGCTCATGATTTCGCTATAACGTGGATATTATTTAATTTTGGGAACATCATAATTCATCAGGATCAGGATAAAAAGTATCATACGTATTGGTGCAGGTTGTAAGCGAACTCCACATAAAATTTTATCTAGTCTATTGAGTGAAGAAGTATACAAACAACTTCGCAAATGAGATTCAAACAACTTATGAACAAAGAATGCAATAAAAAGTTTCAACAGTTAAAATGTAGTAAATATTTACAAATAGCTTTTAAAGAATCTGAAAACATCACTATGCGAGCAATTTAATCGCACCGCTAAGAAATATTTACTTATGTAAAGTAATTTCGTAATGCTATCAACTCATAAAATAAACATAAGATTATCGATGCATGAGCTAATAAAGTAGATAATTGGAGTAATTAGAATTATCTTTAAATAGAAATAGGTCTACGTAACAAAATACTCTTTGATCGGAGAAGCTCTTTTAACAATTCCGGGTATACTATTTGTATCCAACAAAGCGTGTTCCAATAATGAGGATGGATCGATACGATCTCGGTCCGGCTGCGCTCGCGCCGATCACCACGCTAGATATGCAGAATCCTTGGTGCTCGGTTCCTTTGTAATCCCGACAGGGTAAACATGCCATTGTGCTCAAACGAACCATCTTACCGTACGCTTATTGTTTTTCTACAACCAATCTACTTGCTCAAAATTTAATAGAAGATTCTCAAACATCTCAATCGCATTAAAATTCGGTATCATCAAAGCGTTAATAATAGAATTTATTGCCAGACTATAAAAACACAAGCGTCTCAAAAAGGCTTTTTGTTACCGTTATTTTTTAATAATAATATTATCACATAAGTATATCTAGTTAAACTTTTGATTAAAATCAAAACACGAATCTTATTAATTTTAGCGAACAAATTGTTACTTTTATAACAAAAAAACAACTATGCAGTTAATCTCGTCATTCTGTATAATATTGTTGTAGGTTGTTAAAAATGAAAATTATTCTGCCAGCGCAAACTACGGTGATTACACATCAGGCGGGCCGGAGCCCGAGGGAAGCGCGTCTCTCTCGCTTATTGCCAGATGATTGAAGACCCCGCCGCCTACGACGCACTGCGTTCTGGAGCGAGAGCGAGACAACACGAACATTTATTTAAAGAGAGACCGGGATGGCGACAGCTCAGCATCTGATTAGCATCCCAATTACGGCGCGGGCGCGCAGTGGGATCGAATCTTGGTTTGTAGTGTTGTGCAACAATGCCTTGTTTTAAAATATTTATCGACGTTCGATTTTGCCGCCAATTATATGAGAAAGTAAATAAGTAAGTATACGAAATGATTGAATTTGAATATTGATGCCTTGTCGTATGACAATTTGATTTCAAATCGCTGTACCTAGTTTCTAAAGTCAAACGTAACCAAGTTAACAAAGCCTTGTAATTACTTTTAGCAATATTTACAATAAATTCCTAAGCCGTAGCTTTTAAATTGTTATTGTTATCTATAACAAGCATCACAGGTATGTTATTGATCGACAATAAACATTATAACGAGTGGCAGCCCTATTAACGAGAATGGCGGCCGAGAGCGGGCGGGGCGCGTTCGTGTCGAGATTACATCGCCGAGCGAAGGAAATTTTAAATAAACAAGAAATTATGAACCGACCGACCCTAAGATTATACACCTTCGTATTGACCGGACAGTAACTAGAGAAAATTACAACACGGCCAATTATTTGTGTCTGTAACACACTTAAGTAGTCATTGCGCGGTATACTTTAACAAAATTGCGGAAACTAAAATAATAATTAAGTACTGAAAATCGCAGAGAAATCGACTAAATATGTAACGAAAGCTTTGACTTTCTATTCTGCAACAAACCTTACTTAATATGGGGTTGTGGTACATAATTAGGTATTGCAATTTGCAATACAATGGCTGGAAAGCCGCACGAAGTAAGATCGAATATCAATTTTGTTATTATATTAGGTAGGTACGGTACAGGAACTTATTTTCTTTAGGAAAATGACATAAGAAGTAAGTGAGTAAGAAGTGACGTAAGAAAAGACAATTTCTCTCTAATTCTGCCCAATAAATTCAGATCCAATGCTGTATGGTGATATGATGACTTTTACAGAAGAATTACTTAGCAAACACGAAACTCAAGACAATCATTGTCTTATAGGATACAAAAAAGCTACCTCGTGTACGGCAAATGCATAGGCTATGCTTGCACCAACAAGACAGTAGAAGCTATTTCAAATAAACACTTTCAACTATACAAAGCATTTACAAAAGTAATGTAATAGATTATTATCTTGTCCTCAAATTCAAACCTACTCGTATAATCAGCAAGGTAGCAAGTTGAGTAGGTACAACAAGAATACTAAACATAAACCCTACAATAAACATGAAAATATAAATGTAACAGTATAAACATTCTGTCATAAGCCGACCTAAGAGGTTCTGACATAAGAGTAAGATGACCTTTGTGCCTCATCTTGAGTGTATTACTAAAAGAGCATCAAGGACTTTAGGCCTCGTGGTAAGAACCTGCAAAGATTTTCATCAGCGTAACGTCAAGTTTTCCCTCTATAATTCCCTGGTCAGAAGTACTTTAGAGTACTGCAGTCCTGTTTGGAGGCCACATTACGCGGTACAATGTCTACGCTTGGAGCGGGTCCAAAAAAGATTTTTGTGGCATGTTTCCTTTTCTGAGTACAGAACAAAAAAGGAGAGGTCGTATTTAGCAAGGCTTAAGTATTACAAAATTGATTCACTTGAAAATCGAAGATATACATTAGACGCCGTAATGCTTTTCAAAATCCTTCGCAACAAAATTGATTGTCCACAGTTACTCAAACTTTTTCGCTTTACCGCGCCTGCACGACTACCTCGATACCGGATAACGCCACTGTCTTTGCCACTTAGGTCTACTGTGCTGGGTTCTAACTCGCCTGTACCTAGACTTAGTAGGACTTTAAATAGTCTCAGTGATCTTGTTGATATACACCATGATACACTGTTGTCTTTCCGCCAAAGTATACGTGACCATTTAAGAGGCCAGTTGTAGTTTTTAACAAGGCAGAAATGATATAATGTTAAGCAATATTTTATATTAATTTGGTTTATGCATGTCACTTAATTAGTTTTGGTTCATATTAGGAGAAATGTAATTAATTCACAGTTATCTTTGTTAATATTATTTTAAGTATAGTTGTAAACACTTAATGCATGCGGTGTTCGCCTATAAGTAGTTATTACACTTACAATGTTAAACGTAGCTAATTAAGGAAGAACTGTTTTAGTGTAAATAGCTGTTGGTGAACCTAATAATAAATAAATAAATAAATAAATAAGCCCAAGCACACAGATCACGTTAGGTTGTAAACCCTGTAAAGACATGCCTGTGAACTAATCTTACCCGAAGCATTACCAAGATGTTCGTAAACATTCTCAGAGCATGAATACAAAACCAATTTGACGTTTCTCATTACGTTACGACCACAACGGCAACGCATCGGCTAGTTCCACACTCAACGATCTTATATTATGACGGGCTTGTTTAGAAGCTGCAAAGTTTGCTGCCAATACCTTAGCGCTTGTAGGTCGTAAACAATTAAACCGGCCTCTTTCATGTGTCAATAAAAGTCGATAACTGCTTGTAATTGATGCTTATTCAATATGGCGACTGGTTACGCGTATTGTTACTACTCGTGAACAACGACTGTACTCATTGATTTACAAAAAACCAAAGATACACACTCCACTTCCCAAAAACGTCCGCAACAAATGGGCGCATTGTGCACTCTTTTCAAATTAGTATCGCGTTGTTCTACCGGCAAACGTCAATCATTAAATTTTATTGCTTTATGTGCATTACTTTTTAAATACAACTTTATGTCATGCGTGTAAGATTGAATTTGAAAAAAGAAATATGTTTACGATATTACTATACGTATTTATTGCGTATGTTTAATTTGGTGACACTTTTGGCTGTTAGTTTTGTTTGAAAATGTGCATCTAGGGTTTTTTATAAATCAATGACTGTACTATAATTATTAGGACACTTTGTAGTACTAGGTCGTTGAGTAATGTACGGTAAAGAGGGGTTAATTACATTTTTATACATTGTTGATAGTTTATTTAATTTGTATTTAGCAAGCTGCAGTTTGGCAGTTGAAGGGTGGTCTTAGCTATAGACTAAGTGGATGTATTACTTTGTTATATTCAAACATATGAGCTGTTATATTCATTATAACTGAGACTTTGGATGGTCTCACTCAATACAATGCTAGCTTCAGCCGATAATAAATAAAGAAATAGTTACTTACACTAAAGCCCTCATAAAATATGCTAACTCCCCAACGGAAGCAGAGATTGAGAAGTTTTCAAATAAAATCCAAGTCTTCACAATGGAGTAAACTTTTTTTAATAAATCGTTTAGGTATACTTAATGTACCAATATTTCTAACAAAAATATATCCAGGATTAACATTATGTATAGGTACATGTTCAAAGAACACCGCCGTCGTATAAATCAACATGGAATTATCATAACGAGTCAGTTTTGTAACGAAAATTCTGGGCTTTCTAAGAAATTAATAATGTCCGCTATAAACTGTGATTTACAACTTTACGGCATATATGTGTGGCTCTTTAATATGTGGCTTTGTGAACATGTGACGTAATTTTATGTAGTTATGTTATCATTTTGTTGTGGATTTGTATCTTGAGAGTTTGAGACCTGACCTATTTGTTGTATAACCAAGCAATACATAAGCTGATTGCATCAAGTTCTTTCCCGATTAAAGAAACCTTTGAGACATATCCAATCTTTGTACCGATTTTGTGTGTGGCATAGTGGTAGTCCATGGTTGTTACTCAGAGGTCTCGGGTCTAATTTATACACGTAGTACAAGCTCTTCTTAGTTTAGGATTAGATAGATGCGGTTGTGTGAACGTAAGGAATTGTGCTAACTAATAACATATCTCCTTGTCACAACAAAGCGTCAGGTATAAGTATAACTTAGTATGATAACAAGAAAATAATATCTAGCATTGAATAATTTTATATTACGAAGCATCAGTAACAATCATGTTAATTAACTAAAATCGCGCAATAATAAGAAGGTAATAATAGCAAGAAGGTTTTGTATATCAAGCACAACGCTCAAGAGCCCAGCCTTCTTCTTAAATAACCCTTGTTTGACTATATTGCTATAACACAAATCAAAGTGGCAAGAATTCTGGTAGCTTGAACACAAATCAAAGTGGCAAGAATTCTAATAGTGATTGTATGACATCCCACAAATGTTAAAGATTTTAATTAGAATTAAAATAGATCCCAGTTAAGATTCATAGTATTTACAATTGAATACAATTGTAAATCTTAAGTAATCTTAACCCAGTTGGACCGACCGACCCATGTATGGGTTTCGGGAAATAAAAAATTCTGCCCCCTTTATACGGTTTTATTAAAACAATAAATACTTTTGGAATCGACAGTTAATGACTGTTAGCTGTGATGACAAAATAGGTAGTAAATTTAATTATTTGTAGTTGTTTTTTCCAAGTGAAAATGTCTGTAGTGAATATGGTAAAACATGTCCCTAAAAAAGTGCAATTATATTACATATATTGTTATATTTCTATAAATATAATATCAAAAATATAAAGTTTGAAACATAACAATATTTATATTACAAAGAAAATTCATTTTTTTACTATGAAAATCACTGTTATTTTGCTGAATATCTTAGGAACCCATACATGGGTCCGTCGGAACAACCACGGAATACGAAATTTTCGTAAAATAATATATTTTATTAAAATTTCTAATTGAATTAATTATTATTCTACGAAATATTGAATGAGTTAGAGAATGGTAATGATCCGATTCTAGAATGCATCACATTTGACCACCAGATAACGCAAATGCGGTTGATACCGACGAAGATTCTAGAGAAGAAAACACTTCGATTCAAGCCTAAAACACTTGCGAAAATGCGACCATGGTTTATTTCACTGAATCCTGTTTTTCAGGAGAATGAGACTATGGAAAAGACGTTTTGCATCGACGATGCTATAATATCTTTATTACAGAGGTCACAGTTGTTAGCAGTTCACAGGGATATCTCGATCAGGCCGGGTTTTTTCAATCAAATTCGATCAAAATCGATAATATTATTTTTAAAAATGTAATAAGTCATAAACTTAATAGTAATACATTTGATTTAATTATAATTATTTAATTTATAATTTTATTTTAGTTGTAAAAACGTATTAGCAAAAAGGTTAAGACATGCCGACCGACCCATACATGGGACATGATTTTCCAGCTTTTCCAGAAGCCGCACATTTTTTTTATTATTTTTCCCGAGCTACTGGGACTATAATAAGGCATATTTGTAAAAATCACTAACATCGAAGCTAAAAATAGTTTCAGGCTTATCTGGGTTAAGTAAGATATTTTTTCCCATGTTTGTTTAATTGTCAAGTAATGTTTATCTATAGGTACCAACACTTAAATTATAATTAGGTACAGAACCAACTAAAAGAAGAAGATCGCCTAAAACATGTTTGGTATTTAAAAGTAAGAAACTGTGCACAAGTGACTTTCTTAATAGGTAAGTATAACCCATTTATAGAAGTATTCAAAGAATCAGGTCTTGCTTTCTTAAACGTGATATGATTTCGAAAAATGTCTTCATTAGCGCTTTAATTTCACAAGCAAGAACAAAACGCATTTCTGGAATGGCGGGAATAAATTCGCGGCATTTCTTTTTTATTTGTTAAATCTGTAGTTTTTCAACCAATTTATAGTGCTTGGCTAAATATTGTAAATATTTTACTAAGTAATACTTATTACTCAATTAGAACTCGTTTATATTTTTTGCTATAAATAATTGTGGGTGGTCGTTACACCATAACATAACAAAAAGCTAGCAGAAAATAATGTTGAACATAAGTGGCTTGCCAATATTTCTTGGATACCAACGATTGGATCGCTTTGCTCTGCCCTCTATAGGTAGTTAAACCAATATATATGTAGAAATGCAAGTCGGCGAGTTTTTACAATGCAGCCATGTCGCTTTAGATTTACAAACTTTTTGTTACCGACGATACATCAGCCGACAGTTTATTACTGGCTTAGAATAAGGAACATTTTACAAAATCAATACATCATCTAGCTTGTACTTTACTGAAGGCTACTGTTTCTGTATCCTCATCACAAAGTGTATTTTGTTACAGCCACATGAAGTTTCACAGCTGCGTCTTATTATTTTTTGTTGCGAGCGACTATAACTCATTTCCTATGCAGTAAAAATGTCACATTTTAATGCAATAGGTAGGTAAGGAGAAATTAATGTCCATGCTATTTTTAAAACTAATTAACATAATACTTTTTAAAGTTTTTGTTGTGAGTAATGATTAACATTGGCCGTACACCAAAGAGGCAGGTATGTACCAATTATATTAAAGAGGATGGTGCATTTCAAACAGTTTTAAAGCACGCAACGAGCAATGTTCCGTCGCCTTTAAGCGGCACAGTCTTCGCTTCCCGTGATTTATTGATCCTCGTTTATTTTATTTCCCAATTCGTTTTTAGTTTACAACCTCGATGTTATTTTAGAAAATGGTACAAACTGAACTATACAGTATACACATTTATTTAGATGATAAAAAACTCATGACTATTTATGGCCTCTCTATGTAAAGATATTTCTGAATGTATATAGGGTTAGTTAATTCGGATTTTTGATGTCGTAGGTGGTTCTAATGTAAATTGTATGAGTGCGAGTTTTTATGCATTTCTAAGTAAGAGAAACAATACGACCAGTTTTCTATGAACCTACATAAAGAAAATAAATATTTCTTATTTGCTCTAGTTACACGCATACCTACTCGTACTTCTATACCTACCTAGTAAATTCACTTTTACATACTCAAATGTATAACGGCAGCGTGAAGCTATTAGCTAAACTAAACAAAGAGCAAGTTCCATTTGTCTCAGGTCATTTCAAAGCGTGACTTATTACCTACTGAGAAAACAATAAGTATTGGCGTCTAGAAGTTGCCTAGAGGAGTTTGAACTCTGTTAACTCTATTCATGTTTAAATAGCTTTGTGTAAGCTCCCCGGCTCTGACTACAAACAATGACAATAATTTTTGATTTTGTATTACAATACACGTTTCGTGAAAGAGTGAGCTCGTTTCCTCTCTAACGTTGACAATAAGTTTAGTATAACCGTAGTCGATTTGTGTACATTTCTACCTGTTTTTTTTTTGTTTTTGTCGTGTTTGATTGTTGTATATGTCAATGCATTTGTAGTCAATGCCCAATAACAGATTACGGAACATTATAACACGACAAGTGACAAAACATAATTGATTGGGGGACAGCTTTAGGGTTTCTTTGAAGGGACAGGTAGTGTTCGTTCAAAGTACAAAAAGTCTATTGTGTACTTATACGAGGTCGTTTGTTGCCATTTTTTTATGTAGAAAGCTTTGTTATATTTGTTTTCAGCAAGCAGGTACCTACAGGATTTTTTATGCTGAAATGATGCAAAATCTAAATCTTAGTAAGTATTAAAATAAGTAAAATATGACTTACCAAACAGATGCTGCAAGCCCGAAGTAATACAGGAGAAGGAAGACGACGGCACAGTTGGGGTTGGCTAAGCCGTC
Organism: Schrankia costaestrigalis; assembly: GCA_905475405.1. NCBI lineage: Eukaryota > Metazoa > Arthropoda > Insecta > Lepidoptera > Erebidae > Schrankia > Schrankia costaestrigalis. Next base: position 5,127,166 of record FR997843.1, on the reverse strand, counting down.
GTGTGCAAGTAGCATTCGTGTGGGCGAAGTGGAGTCTTTAGCACACCCTGCAGCTGCTCTACCGGCGGCTGCGCGGACTCCCCACCCAGCGGCAGCAGCGCACCGGCACAGAGCAACTAACACAAGAGCACGGTCTCCAGCGCCTCCTCGGTCTCCACAAGCTAACTGCGCTCCTACAGCAGCGAGGGTACACGCAAAACTAAGAGCTGCCCAAGTCGTCAGCCATACTTCAGCAGCCTTTCTTTGCCCGCTTTCCCAAAGAACTTCTGCATCACAAAATTGCGCGCACCGTGCTGATCCTCTCACCCAAACCCAACTATTTGGTTTAATCAGCCTTTGACATGCTCCTCTTCCTGCATTTGCCACATTCAGTGGCACATTGCCAACTGGAGGAGCACGCTCCCCTGGACCTTCCATGCACATATGTTCATGATTATTTTCAGCTGGGAATAAAGAACAATCCAGCTCTGGCGGCCAGAGAAATCCAAATTTGTAGAGGACTGGGTAACATTTTGCGTAAACACTTTCGCAGAGACCTCTACAAGGCCCAATGGGTAAGGCAACTTTGTCGGTACACATCGGCACATATACAGAACACAAAAACAGGTGCAGTTGAGACGAACAACCGTATTGGACGAGAGGGCTGAAGGTTTGCAGCGTGACATCGGCATCAGCTTGCAGAGTATGCCGCGCCAAATTGGGCATTCCGGTCTGATTATACCCAATGTTCTTACACATCGCCACTTTGATAGGTTCACATGTCCGCACGGAGGCCTCCGCGGCGGCTCCGGTCATAAGGGTCACAGCTAATACGAGAACACTGATGCACTTCATGTTTAGTAACTATATCCGTCGAATCACATGAAAGATCTCATTGTAATCGTGAATGTTTACGCGCGAGCGCGGCGTTAGCGCTAAGAACGTACGTGCGGACTGAGTCGCGTCTCAAGACGGTTTATGTCGACGAACCGCTCGCCGGCCGGGAGGGGGGAGCACACCATCAACAAAAAAAGGTACGCAGGTATGCGCTACAGTATACAACTGCGAGAAAGGGAGAGAAATGTCCGATCCATGGAACTTGAAGCCGGATCGTGTCGTTGTACGTTAACTATAACAATTCTCTTATCAAACTAGCTCGTTATCATCGAGGGTGGATTTCGACTCACGATTCGATCCGATATCAATATCGATTTTTCGATAACTCCCTGATATCGGGTAGATTATTAGGTTTGATTAAATCATATATCTGTAGACATTCATTGGTAAATTATCGCAGTGACAGACAATTGTGTCGAAATAAATTTTGTTTAGTACTAGACACTTCTATACTATTTAAATACAAGTACATAATAGTGTACGCGGCTTACGCACACGAGTTAGGAAACTTACGGAAAAGAATAATTTCCTTGAGCCTGGTCGGGCACTGTATCTGTTAATTTTGTGAAAGTCTTCGAGCCACACAGGGCTTAATCTCTAATGCGGCCATTGTCGTTGATGATGTTTTACAATTAATTGAGATGTAGCTTATAAGAATTGCGAGAATTTACTCATCAGCTACACAGCCCTAATGATATTATAAATTTTCAAGATATTCGACCCACATTTTCTCGATTTTTACTTGTACCACGTGGTAAAACTTATTTCAAGAAAGTCACAATTTGGAAGTAGACACTGGTACTGTTAAAATATAAGTACAAATATAATTATTGTATAATTATAGTATTATAGTATGTAGGCAACACTATTGTATTAGGGTGTGATGATAGTACTGAGTAAGTTGAATAAATAAATAAATAAATAATTTTGAAATAAATTTATTGTACATAATTTACTACATTGTATTTAAGCATTACTGTATAAATTTTTATGAAACATAAATAGGTAGGTATAATGGTGAATAATATTAGTAGTACAAAAATTGGACCGAACTGTAGATCAGTGGGATTACAAAGCTTTCGACAGATGATTCTCGCAAAGAGAAATAAAATTATTTACATCGCAATAAGTCTGCGTACTATCTGAGGATCATATACTTAAAATTACAACTAAAATGAAAGATAAATACTTTTACAATAATCTTATTATAATACAAGTTTATTTTTATTTTAACACATGTTCAGTAGCTAATATTGTAATTTGATAATTTTATATCGCCTTGTCCCGCGGTCGATCGCGCCGAACGATACAAATGAAATCGCCGCTACTATCTATAAACATTTTATAACAACCTTAGTAAGCCAACTGTCATTTGATAAAAAAACAAATAACGCTATCACTTGATTAAAGGCGGGAACATACTTACGTGTCGTAAGTGTGTTTCCGCCTCTATTTACAGAATTTGACAAATCAAAAATCATAGACAATTTAAATTATCTGTCAAAATCTCAGACGACATTTTCCGACAGCTATTTTATAATGCATTCTTTACAAGCGCATAAAAGGTAGCCATCTTTCTTAATCGATAGTTTTAAAACTCGATATTATTATTTTCGTTAGTCTAATATAATATGATACAACATTCACATTTTTTTAAACAAATACATCTTTCGCCTGATGTTATATTACACTTAAAACGATGACAAAATATATATTAATGTTTTACAAGGGCCTTACTCGCGGTATATATTACTTAGCCTAGATACTAATAGGATAAATACCTAGGTTTTTCTCCGACGTTTCGGCCGACTTGCAAGGGCCGTGGTCGCGGAAGGACTCTAGGGTATTTATCCTATTAGGATCTAGGCTAAGTAATATATACCGCGAGTAAGACGCGTGTAAAACATTAATATGTACACAAAATACACAATAACATAGAGGAATGCTAAACAAGCGATAACAGAACAAAGCTTTATACACGTTCTGTAAGAACTAATTAAACTCATTTCTACTAAAACACAATTAGCATGAAAACTAAATGCCATATAAAATTAATTAAATCAACAAATTTTAAAACATATTATACTTAGTGAACCACAGATTCAAAAATATTTGGCATAATAATTTTTCACGATCTATGGAATTTTTAGCAAACAATCAAGATTTTTGTCAATCTGAATAATAACTATTTATTATGTTAGTGAACCGTCCATAGACTAAAATGGAAGTATGTTTGTAATAACTTGTCTAAGAGCCTTACCATACGAAAGGCCTCGCAAAACAAAATTTGGCCATATATTGCTGTTAGTGTGATTGAAGCTCTTTTATTAAAAAACAGACTATTACAAGCTATAATACGAAACAATGAAAAAAAAACCACGCCAATGTCTGTCAAAAGCAAAGGGAAACCAAAGGATGGCCTGAGATGGTTTAGCAAAAATGATACGAAAGATCAGAACAGTAAGGTACATTTAAGTATATTGGTCTAGTTGAACCTGGAAAAGTCTTATGTATGTTAGTGAAACCATTATGCACATACACAAAGGACCTGCTAAACGAAATTATGTTCTACGATACACTAAATAAGATTCATATATAAATAAACTATGAATACAAAAGGACTCAGGGATTTTATCCAGTTACAAAATTATAAGTAATTTAGCATTTAAAAATATGACAAAAATTTTATTCTCAAAATATTTGTTTTTGTAATTTTAATAAATACATAATTATTAACATACATATAAAGCCGAATAACATTTTGCCTTAACACTAAAGTCTTCAAGACTAAAAAACTCTGGAAATGTACTAGTGAGACGCCATTATACAAAAAATATTAAAAAAAAACTATATGTAAATATATAAAACGAATTATTATGAATAATATTAAATGCTGCTACTGATATCGAATTATTTATGTTGTATTTCGTGACCTTGGGTTAAAATAATAGTTGCTAAATTAAAATAAAATAGCCTCTAACAGTAATAACATGAATAATCAAGATGTCAGTAAATAAACGAACACAAAAATCAGATAATTTTCAAAAAAATAATAGGATAATTAATTTTACAATTTAGAAAACAAAAAATTTGGAATGTAAGTAAAGATTATATTTTTATTTACAGACATCTTTTTCACACAACAGAGATACATAACATTTAATTTAGTATTTGTCAATTTAAAGAAAAACCTTCATGTGGAGACGAAGTAAGAAGATATGGGTTACCAGCCTATCTTATTTCAGGTGTGTCGAAAGCCTACGAAGTAAAGATCAAAGATATTTTAATATGCGCGTTGTCATTTTGTTACGAAATTCTTAATTTGAAAATGTGAGACTCATGTAGCACATTAAAAAAATACATTTATGAGAACTGCTCCTCGGAATAAACAAAATTATGATAATTATTGTTTGCATTTCTTAATGTCGGAGTCCAAACCAAACCTAGGTTAACCGAATTCGCTTTGAGTAGCATAGATTTTAAAAAGTGACTATAACATTATAGAGTAGACATACAGGCGAGTTTTTTAAACCCTCGGCGCGCGACGCGTGTCCTTCAGGCGAGCAGAAGTTACTTCAATTCGCGAAGAACTTTCAATGAAAATTACAATGAGGTCTTAATACAGACCAAAGCAGTAGTCGTTTGTAATCGACTAGAGTTCAAGCCTGGCTTTAAGCGCTTCACGATCTCGTGCTACATCGGCCAGTTCTCGCTGTAAAGCGCGGCAAACGCGGTGTAAAAGCGCGTTTTGGTCGTGCAATGCGCGTAAATCCGGTGCGGGGGAAGGAGACGAAGCGCGGGGGGCTTTACGATACACTTCGAAAGCGCCGTGCATTTTAGGAGCGTCGTCTGTTGGACGAACATAACCGAACCCCTCCGCTTCATAAGCGAACGCGTCTGTAGAGAATGCTGCTTCACCTTCGCTGCGCTGGTTGACTAGACGTCGCGGAGGCTCGGCGCTGGAGGGGGACATCCGCGGCGGGGGTTGCGGGGGAGGGGCGGGCGCTCCTTTTAGTCTGTTCAGGTCTAGTGAGGAGGAACGCGCGTGGTTCCGCAATGGACGAGGCGGCGGTGGAGGTGGCGGCTCCTGGGAAACAGAAAATCCACTTCATATAACGGAAAAAAAGTACCTACTTTTTTGCCTAAATTAAAAAACGCTGCATATTATTTCTAAATTTTCATATTTCTTTTTTCGTAGAAACCCGCAAAAGGCCTCCTTTGCATAAACAAAATAAGTATTATTTTATTAAGTTAAATGAAATTGTATTTGGAACAAAAAAGTTAAGACATGATGAGTATAAAAACCTTACCTTTTTAGGCGCGTACTGTAAAGACTGCGGCCCCTCGTCCACATGCTGCGCGGTGTCCCTCGCCGGTGGAGGAGGCAGCACTCCCCCCGGCTTGACCGGCTTGCGCGGCTGCGGACGTTGTATCGACTTGATCTCAGGATTAGCACCGTTCGGCGGCGGCTCCGGGGGCTGAGAGTTCAGTCTCTTAGGACTCGCGAGCTCAAATGCATGCGCGAAATCATCCCGCCGCGGAGAAGTACTCGAACGCATTTCATTCTCCCCATGCGCCGGTAAAGTATTCGCGTCCGGAGTTACCCTTACCGCTACAGGATGAAATATCTTCGGATCCCTTTCAACAGCTGATTTGTGAAAATCAAAATTAACAGGCTTTGGACCCGGACTAGATACGCTTGACGTCGGTGAGTCGACGAACTTTGTCCATTCTTTGTTATTCACTTGTGGCTCAGCTTTCGGTGGTGTTAGTGATGGTGGACGGTCTTCTGGTTTCTTTGCTGGTTTAGCCTCGTAAGGGTCATTTATTTCTGGTTTTGGTGCGAAGTTGAAGTCTGCTGATGTTCCTGAACTGAACATATCTGATCCTAGATCAACGAGGTCAGTGGTTACTGCTTGTTTTGAGAACCGTGAGTCAACTTTGGGTACTAGACAAGATGGCAGAACTTCGGGTACAGGGATATTGTTCCGCCTTAGTACTATGAGATGCATCGCTATGCTGAACTCTTCGAGTGTTAGCATTCCGTCTTTGTTTATGTCGGATAGTTGCCAAATCTTCCGTAAGTCTGGTACAGGTAGGTGGGATTTTTCGAAAAATAACCTGCAAGAAAAGGTATAATAATTTTAGACACTTTAATGTCGTTATGCCTTTCTTACTAGACAGCAATTTGCAATGTTATTTTTAGTTACTAAGATTAATATTCACGGAAATCTCTACACAGCGCCATCTGTTCCCAAAGTAAGCTAGGCTTAACCTGCTTGTGTTATGGGTAACAGAACAACGGATAATTAGTACTTATATACTTTTTTTTTGTAAATATGTAAATACATACATATTATACATAGAAATACTCAGACCAATGCAAACAATCATGTTCATGCACGCAAATATTTGCATTGAGCAGGAATCGAACCCGAAAGCTCTGCGTAGCAGTCATGTTATATAAGGGTCGTCATATTTTCGGTTATTGCTTGTTAGTCCACTCAACGAATGGTGTAGCGTGCGTTAAGACGACGCTTTGAAAATTTTCGAGTTGAATTCGGCCGTGGCCAGAGGGGCGCGCCCCTCGGCGCGCGAATGAGACGGATATACTCGCTCACGCGCCGCCGCGCCGTGTGCGCCGTCGTCGTCCCGCCGCGCCGGCCCTCAAGGACACGTTATCGCTCTGTGCCATAGTACAAATATATACAGTATTTCAATTTCATAGAAACGGACGAAACGTGAGTTTATACCTACAAGCTCACGATCGCGGAGGGAACAGTCGCTACTGTGCCGCAGTAACGAGCGGACTGTGTGTTATAATTTGAAACTAAAAATATTATTCATATGTCAATTTCAAACAAACATGGCTGATATAAATACCTACCTTACTAAATGACTTAGGTATTTATTTAATACTATAATATAGTATTTTGTGTATATTACGAAAACGGTTTGTTGTACTTAGGTCAATAATAATTAAAATTTAGCCCCCCTTTATGAAATCCCCCATGCGTGTCTTTCACTTTGATCTAGGTAAATTTAAGCAATGACATCGATGTCATTTTTTGATTGGATTGGTCACCCATCCATAAAGTGACCTCGATGCCTTTATTTTGACATTAAATAGATCTAATAGACCTGTTTAAAGTTTGGTTTTGGTTATCGATAAATTCAATTTCAAACAAACATGGCCAATATAATAAATAAGTACAGTACCCGGCCGTAAATATTACACATCGTCTTTTTCTCTGACGCTCTACGAAGCCGAAATTGACCGATTGTATTTTTCTACAGGTTACGAAACGGCCCGGTACTGTACCTACTTTACTTAATGACTTGTTAAGTACCTTCTTAATATTATAATTTAGTATTTTATTTATATCACAAACATGGTGGATATAAATACAAACATATACATGTTTCTTTAAATTAAATGTATCAATCATAAAACAACACGTTTTTTACAGAACACTTCCTATTTATTTAAATATAAAATAGAAAAATGAAAAGTATTAATTTACAATTACAAAACTAAATGGAAACACAAAGTAGATCGCATGTATACTATTGTTTACGTACTGCGCACCCGTAGGCATTTTTAATAAATATTCGGCCCAGTTAGACTACTGGTTATACTGTGACGTCAGTCCGCGGTAGGTAACAGAAAATTCTGTTACAGAAAAACCTACTATCTACCGGTCTATTATGTCTATAGCACAAGTAACCCCCATTTTTTTAAAATTTACTCCCGCACAAGGTATTATGAAGGCACAAAGCACATCCAGATTCAGGACAATAATTTGGGGATCACAAAAATAGTTTGACCGCCTCGGGGTAGCGGTCGCAGTGCACGAGGTCGCGGGTTTGAATCTCACGCGAAATAATAGAACTTTAAAAAAAATACAATAGCCTCACTATGTATTGTCCTGTGTCGCGGGGTATTTACAAACATTTACTTAGCTGACACAAAGAACACTCAGACTCAGGACAATAATTAGTGGATCGCACAAATAAAATTGTCTTACGTGAGATTTGAACTCTAGGTGATTTTCCACCAGAGGGGCGAGACGAGGCAAAAATTGAAATCTTTATGTAAAAATGAACCGTATTGCTTAGGAAATAGAGTATATATTAACTTTGTAACAAAAACACTCGCTTCTCGCGATAGGCCTATTGTTGTTTGTTGCTACGTTTTGTTTGTGTAAAAATGAACCGTATTATTTCTTGTATAGAGTTCAAAATACATTAACATGAAACACGCATGTCGCGATATCAATTTTTGGTTCTGGGCTGAGTCTGGACTTTCTTTGTGTACGTTTCTTTCATGTCTGTAAACGTTCCCGCGGTGGAGTGCATGAGAGTTCAAATCTCACTTATGACATTTTTTTTGTGTAATCCACAAATAACTGTTCTGAGTCTGGATGTTCTTTGTGCCTGCTAAATTGATGTTATGTTCGTTTATTTCATGTCTGTAAAAGTTCCCGCGAAAGTAAAAAGTATTATTTAGATCTTATTAGTAAGTACCTAAGGTAGGTACTTATTTTTTTGAGTTTCACACAACTCCTAGGTATTGTCGCGGAGACTTTTACAAAAAACATCCGAACTTAGGACAGTAATTTGTGGATCGCTCAAACAACTTTGTTGGATTCGAGCCCGCAACCTCGTGCACGCAAGCCACTACCGCGACCGCGTCACACTGCCCGCGCCACTGAGGCCGTTTCAATTACGTGATCTTGACGAAAACGGTAATAAAACTTATTACACTTGAGCATATAGTCTAAAATCGCTTATAAACAAACGCTTGCATTATTATAAGGGTCAACAGTAACTAGGTAGTTGAGTTAGGCGAACTTTACCTAAGTTTTGTAAATGACATAACTACGAAAATATTTTACCAAACAATGTTATAAAATAATACTATTATTTATTTATAAAAGAGAACAAAGTATTAATAAAAACTTAGGTATAAATATTTTAAAACTAACCTATAATATTATATACCTACGATTAAAAAATACGCGATAATATTTAGTACGAACGTTGAGTCGACATGCACAGGTCCGACGTCGAAGAGGGCCATCGCCCGACTGATTCGTCGACCGTATTCATTCTGTATCGATCGTTAACTAATCGGTATAAGGTCTAAAATTACGATGCGCCCGCAACGATCCAGAGCGCTTTGATATTGCTAAAATCTTATTTTCTTAATTAAGGTTGTAAGGTTGTAGTTATGTAAATGATATTCTACAGTAAGACTAATATTGATGTTACGAATGTATTTGAGTAATTCCTAAGCATAATGATAGTGTACTTTCCGTGTTATATGTAAAAAGCTGTTTTTTTAGAGGTGTTTTCAAAATTAAATATGATCGAGCCAAAATCAAGCTATCGCGTTTTCGTAACTACAAAAGGCTAGTTAAAGGTATCAATTTACCTATATCAAAATTCTAGATTAATAGGTCTTTTCATATTTCTGTAGTAGTTGATGAAAGATAGTGCATTTTGTCAATGAGTCCTCTTAACTGGCACCTAAGCGATTTCTTCAGAAAGTTGTTCAGGGTGCTTAGGGAGTAAACATACTAAAAGTCCCCGCGTCTAGGGGGGGAGCCGGAGGGGGGGAGGGGGTTTAAAGTTCCCATTTTTAGGTTTTTTGCTAATATCTTCAAAACGGTGAGTCGTAGAGAAAAGGTATCTTCTGTGCAATGAAAGCTTATAAAATTACCTACAACTTTTGTCTTATGCACTTTTGTCGAAAACCTACCTATTTTTGAGGTACACGTTTCCGAAAAGTGAAAATTTTCGAAATAATGATTTTTATTGATAATCAGCTCTCGCCTGCTATTTGGTTTGCGTTTTTTTGAAATAAAAAGTAGTCTATATGTTAATCCAGGTCCAAATCTATCTACCTACCAAAATTTCATCCAAATCGGTTTAGCCGTTGAGTTATAGAAACTTTTACCTAATGTATTTTATACAATTGAAGTCTTCATTCAATCCGGAACGGTAAACTATAATCTATACCGTATTCATCCTTACTTGATTTATTTTGTCAACAAACATCACATATTGCAAATTCACTAGTTTTTACATCAATCGCACACTTTGATATGGATAAAAGTTTCTGGAAAGTAGCATTAAACGTTTATGCAATAGGAAACACGTAAATCACTTTGATTTATCCACTATCTTTCTTAAATTTTAAATAAACATAATTTTTTCCAACGAAAAATTTCACAGATAAAATTAATTTTATGATTTGACATTTGTAGATTATAGAATTTTTCAAAGATTAAAGACTAAAGTCTTTAGTCTGTGGTTGACAAGACGCCATATATGTTTACGTTTTAGAGCAAGTCCGTTTAAATAGACAGTAGGTATTTTATAGATAACATAAGCTGGGAGTACCTCCAAGCGGTGAAGGCGGTAACAGTTTGAGATCGCGTTTTCGAATAAACGCGGGTGACGCGAGTGGAAGGGGATGGTTAAATTTCTTTCCTTATTTCCGATGCCCACTGCCGTAGAAAACGCGATCTCACTGGCTAAAACTCCCATTATCACCCATGCCTTCGGGCTTATGTTATTATTGTTCATTATATTTTTAATCTGTTTGGCACGGTAGCCTACCCGGTAACGCAGGGGAGCAGCCAAAACGATTCTTTTCTTCATAAACGTTGTTAGTTACGCTGAAATTATCCGCAATGAGTGTTAATAAGTGTCCTGTGTGTGAAAAGGACGTATTTAAAGGGAGTAAAGACGTATCTGAGTTGAAACAAAAAGGAATATTAGGTCTAATAGAAGCTAGTCAACAACGAAAAGATGACAAGCACCAAATTTTCCGTGACAAGGGATGTCAACCCTTCTGATTCACTCCAATTGTCGTAAAAATTACACCCGAGCCCAAACAATAAAAAAAGATATGAGGGATGCATCTACATCTCAGGGAGAGGCAGGACCGTCTCAGCTCAGGTCGTCAGCTCCCCAGTTCGACTTTAAGACTAACTGCTTATTTTGTGGACAGTATGTAAAGGCAGAAACCAAAACACCTCTGAGTAAAAGGAGAATGGTACATGCAGTTGAAACTCTGACTTTTCAATATCGTATCAGGGAGGCTTGTTCCATGAGGTCGGATTCATGGGGTAACGCAGTTCTTGGCCGCTTGTCCTGCATTAACGACCTTGTTGCTGAGGGTGCAGTATATCACAAAGACTGCTACCTCAATTTTGTTAAGCCTACTACTTTAACAAGACCGAAAGCTGATTATATCCCCAGAGAAAGTCATGTCACAGAGGCTATGGAGGAGATTTTTGACTACATGGAAGGTAGCACCGACTGTCAGTTCTCCCGAGATGAGATTCTAGGTGTCGTAACAGGAGTCAAACCATAGTGGCGAACCATCAAGTCTGAACTGGAAAGCAAATATGGGGATCGCATATTGATAACTCCAGGAGTCAACAGATTCAAATCACCCGTGGTGTGTTTTAGAGACACTGGGTATAAAATCAACCCAGAATGGTATGAAAACAGGGCCAAAAACAAAGAGGAGGAGAGGTTGAGGATTGTTGCTAAAGCTGTGGAAATTATACGGCAAGACATTCAAAGTCAAGTGTATAGCACAGATACGTATCCACCCAGCGATGACTTTTTGAATAATCCTGGTACACTGCCTCAATCCCTGTCCATTTTTCTTGAAGGCCTTCTATTGTCGAAGACAAAGAGAGTAGACGAAACGAAGAGAAAATGTGCGGCACTTGGAAACGCCATTACCGCGATTGTCAGACCAAAGAGTTTCTTATCACCCCTATTGTGCAGTCTCTCCCTGTTCCTGTACAGAAGGTATGGTTCACAGCACTTAATCGATCTTCTTGCCAGTTTGGGCTTCTGTGCATCGTATTACGAAGCACAAAAATTAGAAAATTCTGCAATCTACTGTGCTAAACCAGATTTTAAGAAAGAGGCTTTCAATCAGTTTGTGTTTGACAATGTTGATTTCAACGTTTGTACTATTGATGGACTCAATACTCTTCATGCTATGGGTGGAATCAGGTGTATTACCCCCTCCAACTCCCTTTTTAAAGGTGGAGACATTCCCAGATTGAAGCATATGCCCTCGTCCCGTGACATTGGAGAACTTGGCATTGTTCCACTGCAAACATTTCAGAAGGGTGCTAGCCTGGAAAGTGTAGTGGTCAGACGGATTACCACACCCCAAGAAATGATTCATACTCAACCATATGACGCCCTTTGGTTCATTGCAAAAAAACTGGACATGTTACTGCCAGAATGGAAAGGGTATATGACGACCATAACAAAAGGGGATTTCAGTGAAAAGACTAGAGTGATTAGTCTTCCCATCATTAATGCGCCGCCCTCAAATTACGACACCATCTATACGGCTTTACACTATGCCAGCGAGTTGATCCAAGTAACTGACAAGGATGGCAAAATTAACCACCCGAATGTAATAATCACTTTTGACCAGCCACTATACTGGAAAGCACGGGAAATAGTCGCTGCCGCATCTCTTGACTCGCAAATATCTAACTGTATAGTGCGCCTCGGAGGGTTTCACTTGCTGATGTCCTTCTTGGGTAGCATAGGTTACTTCATGGCTGGAAGTGGCCTGAAGGAACTTTTGTGCATCGTTTACGCTCCTCTATCTGTTGACAAAATGCTTCAAGGTCACGCGTTTGCGAGAGCAATAAGAGGACATTTCCTTGCAACGACGTCGTTGTCCAAAATAGTACTTGACCGAATCCAAATAACTGAAGAAGAGAAGTCTACTGTGATGGAAATTGTAACTGGTTTTCTCGATGAGCCTCCTGCACTGAATGCCTTAAATGAAAACCTGATTATCAAACAGTTGGCCAAGAAATTTGGCGACAAATTGGAAGAACTTAAAAACAATGGACCTACAGCTCGGCTGTGGATTCAGTATTTTAAAATGGTTTATCTCGTCAAAGAGTATATACATGCAGAAAGATCTGGTGATTGGGATGCGCACCTAAACTGTGTAAAAAGAATGATACCTTACTTTCATGCATCTTTCCCTATGCAAAGTCCTGCCAGCTGTACATTCAGGATATGGACAATTTATCATCAACAATGACCCCTGAAGAATACCACAAATTTGTCGCTAGTGGCTACCTTACTATGCGGCGGTCTGATCGCTTTTGGTCAGGCGTATAGTCGGATATGACAATTGAAACAACATTGATGCGGTCATTTAAAAGTCGAGGAGGAATAACCGGAGGCAGAGGTGTTTCAGACAGCGTACTCAGCAAGTGGTTAGTTGGTATGAGCGCAACTCATGAGATCTGTACATCCCTCGAAGACTTCTGCGGAGTGCTTTTCACGTCAGGTGAACAGCACAAAGACCTTGGACAAGCCTGCCGCAATAGAGATACAGCAGACATTGCCAAACTCTGTCAGTGGTTTGATGAACATCCTCCCTTCCCGCAAACCACTGATATTATGTCAATTGCGAGTGGAGTGGTGGGAGATACAACAATAACTTGTTACGATGCTGTTCAAGTTGGTGTTCAAGCAATGAATAAGATAGTGGACTTGCCATTCTCAAACATAAAGTTGTCTCGCAAAGATCGTGCACTCCCACTTTCCTCTGTCAGCTCATCAATAAAAATTTACGATGAAAAGGTTGCAGTTGACCCAACACTGCTATTTCAGCGAATGTGTATAAGCAAACGATCAGAGGACGATTTGATGGATTTCTTGAAGTACGAGTTGGCCCCATTTCCTTTGGCACTATTTAATGAAAGTGGGATGAGGAAGACCACAAAATCGGTCCTGTACAGCATGTTCGAGCCTACTACCAAGACTGTTGAACTGTCTCAAATGAACATAGTGGTGGACGGTGGATTCCTACTGCACCGAGTAATTTGGCAAAAAAATGCCTGTGTTGCCAATATTTGTGACGGTTATATCACCTACATTAACCGCCACTATCCTGGAATAAGTCGTACTGTGGTATTTGATGGGTACACAAACTCAGCTAACTGTACAAAGTCACAAGAACAGAGGCGACGATACAAACTGAGGAGGTCGGCTGATATCAATTTGTCTTGGAACACGTCAATACCAGTGAAACAAGAAGATTTTTTATCTAATCGCGTCAACAAAAGTCAGCTCATTTCCTTACTACGGACAAAGCTTCAGGAAAATGGGATACAAACTCTCCAGGCTACCGATGATGCTGACGTCCTTATCGTGAAGGCTGCTGTGGAACAATCGACACATAGTTCTGTTGCCGTTGTTGGTGAAGATGTAGATCTTGCTGTCCTTTTGATAGCTGCCACCCCTCCCAGCCAAGACATCCTGTTGCTGAAACCCGGCCGAGGAAAAACCAAAACAATTGCTCTGTCCACCCAAGGGATGCAACAGCATGGATTTGAACACATACTGTTCTTACATTCATTTACCGGGTGCGACACCACATCTGCAACTTTCAGAAAAAGTAAAGTGGGTTTTTCAAAACTGTATTTAAAGTCGGATATCATCAAAAATGCGGCTGCGATCTTTTACAATCCCGTCTCCACGCATAGCGAGGTTGAAGAGGCTGGGAAGATATGCTTCCTCAAATGGTATGGGGCACCAGCGCGACAGAACTCCCTTAATCAATACCACTTCCAGTTGTTTACGAGATCAGTGGCAAATATTAAGCCTGACTTCAGTTCCCTCCCACCAACTGAGAACGCAGCTAAACAGCATTCAAGGCGCACCTACCACCAAGTGCAGCTATGGCTCGGGAATGAGTTGCCTCCTCTAGAGTGGGGATGGAAACATGTAGGAGACAGTCTAGTGCCAATAGCAACCGAAGATTTGCCAGCACCGGAGGTCCTACTCAAAACAATATTTTGCCGCTGCACCAAAGATTGTGGTAGTGGCAAATGTGGTTGTCGGAAAGCAATGTTAAATTGTTCTGCGGCGTGCCTCCACTGCCAAGGAAAATGTCTCAACGGCGTACCTGTTGACGAAGACGATGGTGAAGACGACCTAGAGTCCCTTCAGCAGGAATCATTCACTGAGGATGTGTATACCTTAGAAAAAGAACACTTATCAGGACCCTCACAGCCTAAACGAATGAAGACTTAAATGGTATATTATAAATAATATCAGGCACCTACTTCTAGGCGAGCGTGTACCACACTGCCACCTTAGTCCTAATCGTTGCTTCCTATCAGGCGCGATTAAGGCCAAACTATAAATAGATAAAAAATTTTGATAACTCAACGGCTGAACCGATTTGGATGAAATTTGGTAGGTAGATAGATTAGGTCCTGGACTGACATATAGACTACTTTTTATTCCGAAAAAACGTAAACCAAATAGCAGGCAAGAGCTGATTATCAATAAAAATCGTTATTTCGAAAATTTTCACTTTTCGGAAACGTGTACCTCAAAAATGGGTAGGTTTTCGACAAAAGTGCGCGTTTTCTACGACAGTGGGCATCGGAAATAAGGAAAGAAATTTAACCATCCCCTTCCACTCGCGTCACCCGGGTTTATTCGAAAACGCGATCTCAAACTGTTACCGCCTTCACCGCTTGGAGGTACTCCCAGCTTATGTTATCTATAAAATACCTAGATTATAGTTTACCGTTCCGGATTGAATGAAGACTTCAATTGTATAAAATACATTAGGTAAAAGTTTCTATAACTCAACGGCTGAACCGATTTGGATGAAATTTTGGTAGGTAGATAGATTTGGACCTGGATTAACATATAGACTACTTTTTATTTCGAAAAAACGCAAACCAAATAGCAGGCAAGAGCTGATTATCAATAAAAATCGTTATTTTGAAAATTTTCACTTTTCGGAAACGTGTACCTCAAAAATGGGTAGATTTTCGACAAAAGTGCATAAGACAAAAGTTGTAGGTAATTTTATAAGCTTTCATTGCACAGAAGATACCTTTTCTCTACGACTCACCGTTTTGAAGATATTAGCAAAAAAACTAAAAATGGGAACTTTAAACCCCTCCCCCCCCTCCGGCTCCCCCCCTAGACGCGGGGACTTTTAGTATGTTTACTCCCTAAGCACCCTGAACAACTTTCTGAAGAAATCGCTTAGGTGCCAGCTAACGCACGCTACACCATACATTCAATTATTCGTTGAGTGGACTATGTCAATACCCTACAATTATTTTAGCCTATCGCTTTCACTGCTGGACTTAGAGCTATCCTATCATGCACCACAGATTGCGCAGAATGCGGAAGACCTGTGGCGCGTCTCACTGGATGCGACCAGTCCGAAGCAGCTACCTTTACGAAGTCGTCAGTTCACCCAGCTAGGCGATTCATCATATCATAACAGCCCAATAATGTCCCACTGCAAGTTTACCTTGTTTTTATTAAGATAACATTCATGAAGAGTCCCTTGGTCGGTTTATATGACACCCATGGGATGAGTGGGGTGACATATTGTATTCTTACTCCGTCACCACATGGAGATCTACCCCTTACAAAAGTGTTAGTTACCTAGCAGTTTGTCCAGAAAGCATGCCTCTATCAGGTCTCAGCTGAGCGAACTGTCCCGCGTAATGCCTAGCTTGTACGTCACTTATTGACCAGATATCGTTCGCGTCACCATCGCCTTCCTCTTCTGACGAATGTCGGTCAGAAGACTCTTCTTCCGTACCTGAAAATAATGTTATTGCTTATTACCAACTTGTACTTATTACTGGCATAATTTCGTTAAATTAAGATAAGCAGTCCAGAAAAAAGAGTTTTTTGAATGTTGTCTATACTAATCTATACAGAATGGGTCTGTGGTATTTTAATATTAAGTGTTTTGTGAAATGTCGATGGTGTATCTTAAATAAATAAATAAAAATATTATAAAGAGGTAAAGTTTGTGTGTTTGTGACGTTGTAGGGGTTAATCTCTGGATCTATCAAACCGATTTTAAAAATTCTTTCTGTGTTGAATAGTCCATTTACATTTACCGGGGAGTGTCACAGGCTATATAGTATCACGCTTTGACTAATAGGAGTGAAATATGTTTAAAAAAGGGCGCGTTTTTTGCGCCACCCAACGAAGCGGGCACGGGTTAACTAGTTCGTTATAATTTAAAAAAAAATGGTATCTCAAATTTTCCTGCTTTGATTCATATCTCAGACATTAGTATGACTGATTTCTATTTAGTAAAAGTTTAGTATTCCATTTCACCTTTTATTTATAATGGGATTGTAATGATAGTTGGTTTGTGGTTTAGAGTCGTATAATGAAAATTAAAGAAAACCGCAAATAAACTTAGTATTATGATTATGCATCATAATCACATTGGTTTTGTAGTAAATAGAAAGGAACGAAGTGAATTGTGCTGTTCATTAACAATTGTCTTTGTTAAAGTCGAAGACTACCCATAGGAATATTAGCTGACTAAGGTAAAGTGGAAGTTATCATCTCTACGGAAATTAAAGGAGAAAAATCTGATATAATGACCTATCTGTTTCACTAAACTGTCTGTTTTGATTTTGTTTTGTGAACACCAATCAAAATCGATGGGGCGTTTCTGGGATTACTCGGAGCAATTTTGGATTTCGTGCTGTGTACACGTTCATATGGAGTTAATAAAAAAAGTTGTGGGATTCATGTTACAAAACAAACCCAGTAATTTTATTTATAGGTAGATGACATCACGCCACAACGAATAGAAGGCGAGTGGCCACCAAATAAATCGCTGCACAGCTAGTTACAAATCATCATCATCATCATATCAGCCAATCGACGTCCACTGCTGGACATAGGCCTGCTCCAAGTATTGCGACCTTGTGCGGTTCTGTGCCTCCCTCATCCATCGGCTTCCCGCCGTCCTAACTAGGTCGTCGGTCCACCGTGTAAAGGGTCTCCCCACCCTCCTCTAGTTACAAATAAAAATGCATAATTACCAAGTAGCCTCGTATGCTCCTCTCCGGAGTTTGCGGGCCAGACCCCGCGCCCGGTAGCACTATGTTCCCATACAGGATGTACGCGCTCCGCGATACTGTTCGTAGGTGTCGGGCTTTCGCTTGCCGTGCTCCATGGTGAGCCGTTTTTGCCTCTTCGCTATAGATAAGATATTATATGATATATATATCTTTACTTATACTATTAAATATAAATTATCTTTACGAAATAAAAAGAAGGAAAACTAGAAATAAAACCCTATACCAATCCGTCTGGCCAGCATGGTATTAGTATGCCAAGTATCCCTAAGTCACGGGAGGAGGATGATACTATTAATACTTATTTAAATAATATTTTGTAATGAAAAAGCCGATATGAAAATCAGAGCATTGTTAGCTATTTTACGGCATTTCATTTACTTGGATGACACAGTAATTGTTTTCTCTCGATTTAATCAAATCAATCATGAATGAGGGAGGCACAGGTCCGCGCAGAGTGGAAACTTTTGGAGGAGGCCTATGTCCAGCAGTGGACGTCCAAAGGCTGATATGGATGGATGGAATCAAAACAAATCGAACGAAATTACTAAACCAATTTATTTCGGAATTTTTAACGGACCTGTTTAGAAGGACCTTATGTAATTTTAAGCGTATAATTGCCAAGTTCGCTGTACATATAAACAAGATTTCTTTCTACCCCTTGCAGCACTGTATTTCTCATAGTCGGCCGTAAAGGTTTGTCATTTTATTTATAGACATAATGCTATTAAAAACTGATTCATAAAATCGACAGTCACTACATCGATGGTCGTTGTATTGAATATGTTTTATCGACGGGATAATGTTTTGACGGTACCCTAAATGGTATGCTACATGAGTAGTATCCCAAACGGTATGCTACATCGACAATACCTGAAATCGATAGTAGGTAAGTTGTTCAGGGAATCATTACGAGGGTATTGAAAACCGACTAAAAATTTAAACTAAACTCGATAAAATCCGTCGGAGTAGTAACATAATAAGCGAAATTTCCCTCCTTTGCTGAAAAAACCCTATCTCTATTATAATGTTTTTGTGTCTCTACATTCCATAAAAAATAAATATAAATAAACTGTTTACGTAGCTAATTGTACTAGATCTTATGTCCATAATACACAACATTATACATTTATCAAACTTGTCCTCCTTGAGCTGGCCATTAACCTAACTGATAAAAGTATCACTGCAAATAAAAAAACCTAGTTCGCTATCTTGTTGTTAAGACATACATAACACATCAATCCTTTATACTAATTTGCAGTTAAGAAACAATGTTCCATAGACTATGCAATGATAGCGCCATTTAAAAAAAACCTTGAATAAGTAACCTTGGAATTAATTCATATTTTTATGTGATTATACAATAAAGTCAAAGTCAAAAATATATTTTCGAAATAAATACAACTCTCGTTTTATAGTTTTTGACGTCATTTATGGCCGAATTCTCAAACTATACAATTATATCGTCGCTGCGCGTGCAAAAGTCGCTATGTGTTTTTTTTGTTTTTTTTTTTTTTTATGCAGTTATAATTGTTGTTTCAATACGCACATACTGTAAAAACCGCTATGTGATTGATGCAATATTTAAAGAGTTACGAGTTACGGAATGTCGCTATGTGACATTCAAACACAGAAAGTTCCATAAAAAGTAGTAGTACATAAAACGCTAAGTGCTATAATTCACTTAGCTAAAAAAAATTTACTAAAGTGCAATCAAAAATTGCGCCTGACATGTGTTTTACTGCACATAGCGACTTTTTTTTATTGTTTGATTTGATTATAATTGATTTGATAAAGTAAAATATCATTTCGAATAAAAAATATATTTATTTTATTTTAGTTTGTTTTAAAAATTTCTTTTGACAATATAGCTATGTCACCGTATAGTCAGTTTCTTTAAAATTCCATAGAACTTTATAGTAGTTATGTGTTCTAAGTGCACATAGCGAGTATTTACGACATAAACAATTAACGCTATGTATCAAATTTGCCTATTATATTTGATTTTGGCATTATTAATAATGTTATCTATCCTAAATTAGTCTACAATTAGCAAAGTTTGTTATATGCATTATAGAAAAAATAAATAATTTGAATACACCGGGTATTTACTGAGCAAATCAGTTTTTTGCGTCTCCTGTAAAGTGTGTAAAAATCACATAGCGATTATTGAAAGCGCAGCGACGATATGTAAACAATAAATATATATGTAAAATTATTAGAAAAAACACATTAAAAGGGGTCTTATAGGCTTCTTTTTATGGATTTTTCAAATAAGATTTTTATTTCAATTTCCTACTCCATGGGATTTTGATAATAATTTCCATACTTCAACAAAGAAGTTAAAATAAAATAAGTAAAGATGTTTTATTTAATTATAACAAAATAATATGTAAATATTGGAGGGATACTTGAATACCTGTATAGGGTTTAATTTCAAGTTTTCTTTCTTTTTTTTTAAGAAAATAAAAGTAATTTGCTTACAAGACTGCGCAGGGTGGAAATGTTTGGAGGAGGCCTATGTCCAGCAGTAGAAGTCCATAGACTGATAAGCAATATGCAATCATAAAACATTACTTTTGAATGAAATCAGTTGTAACATAAATGGTAATGGTGGTGTAGTGGCCATACGTCTTGAAATAGCACAAGCAAAAGCATTCCACAGGTAAATCATTTAACAAAAAAACATTGTAAACAATTTTCTGTTAGCATCAGTCCTTTTATAGAATCATCATAACAGCCCATTAATGTCCCACTGAAGGGACGGGCCTCCTGCCATGATGGAGAGATACTTGGCCTGCTAATACCACAGATATGCATAAACGGATTGGTATAGGGTTTAATTTTACCTTCTCTTTACTTCATAATGATAATATTCATGGATATGAATATCATAATGAGATATCCCTTAGCCGATTTTTACGACACCCTTGGGATGAGATGGGGTTGTGACATATTGTAATCACTTTGTCACTACACGGAGAATTATAGAATACGCAACCAAAACTAAGTGTTAATAACAACACTTAGTTTTCGTTGCCGAAAAACTATTGTACCAAAAACGCCCGTAAAAAGATGATTATGAAGAAGTAACAAACATTAGAACACAAACCCAGATCGAACCCATCCCAAACCATTTGACAATTGTTTACTTTCTTATAACAGTAATATTACAGTAACTATGATTGCCTTTGAGGTATTGTGGATATTATTAGATTAATTAAATAAGTGTTATAATAAGGAATTAAATATACTTTTTAATAATTTAATATATTGCAGTTGGTATATTACATTTACTTGTATTTGTTACACTATTTAAAATTTTGATATGATCCGATTGTTAAAGCACATAACATAATTTAACAAGTTACTTTTAAAGTGTTTACACCTATTAAAATTAAATTTTGAAATTATGATGTGTAAATAAGTTTATGGTTGAGGAATTTATGCTTAAATATTATTATGTTTAAAAGAATTACGATGTGTAAGCAGTTAAGCTTTCCTCATGCAATTAAGATCTTTACCTCCTTGTTTAGATCATTGCAATTTAAAGATGGAAATAATTATTTACCTACATTTAAGCTGTTTACATTGCTTTTAAAATTAACATACTTTGACTGAATATACATTCAGTCAAAAAAGTATCGGGAATGGAAGATTTGTTTATGGTTCCAAATTCAAATTTTTGTTTTTTTTGTTGTTGTTAGATTGGCACAACTGTTTTCCATTTTGGCGCGGAGTTTGAGTAGCTTCTGTTATTTATATTAAATACAGTGCTGGTTTTAGTAATATCATATCTAGTGTGTATTGCGAATTTCAGAATGGACAAAAATATCGAACAAAGAGTTTGTCTTAAATTTTGCATCGCCAATGGAATTTCGTGTTCGGACTCCCTGAAAATGTTACAGAAGGCTTACGGTGAATCGACTTTATCAAAAACACGTGCTTATGAGTGGTACAAAGCGTTCAAAAGCGGTCGAGATGTGATGGAAGATTTGCCTCGCTCTGGTAGGCCATCAACGTCTGCAACTGAAGTTAACATCGCAAAAGTGAAGGAAATAGTGACTGAAAATCCTCATTCAACTTTGAGAGAGATAGCCGCCGAACTTTCTGTATCTCACGAGGCGATCCGTACCATTTTAACTAATCATTTGGGTATGAAACATGTTGCCGCTCGGCTAGTCCCAAAAGATCTGAATTTTCTCCAAAAAGTTAATCGCATGAGAGTCGCTGAGGACATGCTAGAACGAGTCAAATCCGACCCAACATTCATGAAACGCATTGTTACTGGTGACGAGACGTGGGTTTACGAGTTTGACATGCAAACTAGTCAACAAGCTTCAGAGTGGCGCCTTCCAACTGAACCGAAACCGAAAAAACAACGCCAAAGTCGATCAAAAGTCAAAGTCATGTTGACTGTTTTCTTTGACTATCGCGGTGTTGTGCACTCTGAATTCTTACCAGAAGATCTAACGGTAAATAAAGAATATTATGTGAGAGTTATGCGGCGTTTAAGAGAGCAAATTCGACGAAAAAGGCCAGATTTGTGGAAAGAAAATTCTTGGATTTTGCACCACGATAATGCGCCTTCGCACAAGGCCATCATTGTGAACGAATTTTTGACCAAACACTCAACAAATACCATCGAGCAACCACCATATTCACCAGATATGGCTCCAGCCGACTTCTTTCTTTTTCCTAAACTCAAATTACCACTTCGTGGCACCCGTTTTCAATCGGTAGAAGACATAAAGGAGAATTCGCGGCGAGAACTGAACTCAATTCCGGAAGCAGCGTTTAAAAAATGTTTTGATGAATGGATTATTCGCTGGCGTAAGTGTATAGTTTCTGAAGGAGCATACTTTGAAGGTGATAAAATAAATTTGGATGAATAACAAACATTTTGTGTATTATTGATCTTTTCCCGGTACTTTCTTGACAGAGTAGTATATTATGTTATTTTATACAAAACTTGGTCTACATATAAACATTGATCAGACAAGTAATCACTGGGTTTTATACAGATTTTCATTCTCAGTTAGAAATACTACCTATTAAGAATTAGCCCCTCAATTACATTTTAAGACATTCTTGCAATGATTTTGAGTAGTGATATCTATTTGTTACCCCATAGACATTTTATATGTTTACTCAATACTAACTAACATATTAAGAGACTGTTATTATTTTCATTACCGCTAATGAATAATACCATGTGTATCTTAGTGTTTTCTTATAATATGAGGACTTACCCCATGTGATCCAGATCTCTGTGACATTGTTTCTGACTCAATCTCAGAGTCTGTACTTATGCCTTCTGTTGTGTCGTGGGAGAGTGCCTGAGGTACATCACTATCTGATAGATTAGATGACAGTCTTATTGGTTCATATGCACCTAAGTTTCCAAAAGTCCTTTCCCTTTTACTGGGTAGATGCTGTTCGTTAGGAGAGCTCGATAACTGTATCAGATCCGCACTAGCTTCAGAATTCAATGCCCACGTAAACCTGGGCAAGCACAAGTCCAATGGAGTTGAGAGGAGATCAGGTTTTAAAGCCATATTTGATTGATGTGCTGCTATTAGTTTTAGTGCAGAATAAAACTGTTTCCTATTCATGTGACTCAGTGACGCACAGTTATTAGGGGCAACACTTATATCCATGATCTGTAACATAATTAATGCTCATAATGTCGTTCATTCACAAATAAGTTATCATACGCATAACCTACAGGGATAAATACCTGTTTGAGAACATCGTTGTGTACATTAGACGATCTAAACAATTCCGTTGCTTTTAGAATCGGTATTTTCCCATTGGATTCTTCGTCACAACATAAAAACAAATCACCGAAATATCTCATTTCGGTTTCTGTCAAATTGAGATCCTCCATTATAGCAATAAAAATACAATTTTACGTGCTTCTATACAGTGTCTTTAGTTTATTATTACATGGGCAACATAAATAACCATTATCTATTAATGTACACCATATTCATTGATATTTAGACGGATTCGAAACTTGTACATCACAAAATTTACACGAAGCAAATCAAATGTCAGTGACAGACAGCTGCCTGATGCAGCCATTAAAATAATAGAGCTACACCCACGTTCAGAAACGTAAATTAGAACTGATTCGTTTTGATTTGTTAATTGTCTAATAATAGCAGACAAATAGTACAAAAAGACACGAATATTATAACTATTAATTACTGGAAACTAATCTCGTCAACAAACGTATTCCTAATTAGTTAAAAAGTTTAATCGACTCGATCACTCACGGTAAGCAGTGCAGTCCTTTTTGCTTGACTATTCACGAAAAGGTTTCATTGTTTTATTTATTTATGTATGTCCATACTTAAATAAATAAAACAATGAAACCTTTAGTACAGATGTCTTAACATTTCAGACAACCTGATTTTACTCGATTTAATTAACTTATTCATGAGTAATAACATCATCATCATATTATCAGCCAATGAGTAATATTATAACGAATGATTTTACAGATTAATTTGTAGTTACTACAACTTGACTTGTAAATCTAAATACTGTTTATCTAATCAAGAGTGTTCTTCTCATTCCAATCAATAAAGGGTCAGCAGAACTGCGTACCATTATGCCCGATTTACACATCGACAAGTACAGTGGCGAGTTATGTAGTATTTTAAGATTAAGTTGATTTATATAGATCTTCATCCTATTTTTTGGCAAGTTAAGTACGAAGTAGCCCCCTCTCTTGCGTCTCGCCAACTTCAATCTTAAAATATTACTTAACTCGCTACTGTACTTGTCGATGTGTAAATCGGGCATTACGCTAAACCACTATCGAGGACGTAAACCTGTTTGCTTTAAGAGACCTACCTATATCCTATTCAAGATAGCATGAGAAAAAGTATAAACATGTCAAATCTGTCAAACTGCCAAAATGCCGCGGTTTTCAAAAAAATTTCACTAAAAACATAATTATACAATAAATAACTCTGTGTAAATATAAATAAGTGTATTCTACCTGGATAAGAAGATGTGAATTTAGTAAATAATGCTTGAATTAAGGCAATAAAAGTTTATTGAGAAGCAGAATATATAAATGAAACTTACGAATATTAATAAATTGCTTTTTAAAAACACTTTTTTCAATTTCTATTAATCGGAAACTTCTAATTTAGATTCAGAAAAACTGTTCCCAGCTTGTATTATAAATTAATTATCAAATTCTTCAATAATCCCATTAATTTGTAATATTATTCTTCTTCTGATATGACATATTAATGCGATATATGACATTTAAGACATTGACAATTGTAGGCTCTTCATCATTGTCGTTCCGTTCGTAAAAAAGGAAAAAAATAATAATTGATTACTTGGTGATCTTATTATAATATTTAAATTATTTAAACATATTATGTAATGAAATTTCTATTTTATTGTAAAGACGTTAAAATATTCATATTTTTTAATAATTTTCGAGTCTTCATCATGGCCATAGATTATAATTATCTTTAAATGAGTAATCGTGACAGTAAAAAGACCCATTTTTTTGTTTGTTTACCAAAGGAGAATGGGCAAAAATATATGGAGCTTGGTCCAAATTTCCACCATCAATAAGAACTATGACATATGATGGAACACTGCGTTCTAAATCATTATCAGAAGACCGCAACCCAAAATATTTACTCAGTAAAAAGTTATGACCCCATGAGAACTTGCAATTTAATAACCTTTTTACGCTTAATTATTTCACTATATCTTTTAAACTACTCGATTGATTTAGGTAATTCATACGGTATTCTGGTTAATATATGCTCTAAGAGCCAAAATATAAACAATGTGGAGGTCGCGGTAGGTAACTTGCTACGTCAAAAAAATCAAACCCCTCTCATGTGGGGTATCAAATCAAATGAAAGGACTTATAGCTATCTTTACAATGCTTATGTTTATTTTAAAATATTTGTAATACTGGGAAGAATGTAAACACAAAAATATCACACAAGTTTTATTTATTCCGGTCTCACAGTGTGGAGTCTGTCCATAGAAGAATACATCTCATGTCTTCACCCACAATAACATTGTCCAAATTCGCAGCTGGAAGTAGAATTGTGGGTTGGTGTCTCGCCCATCCAAAATAACAAATAATTACCATGACATGGGCACAGCACCCCACAGTTCGCATTCCAGAAAGACAAGAACAGTACGTCGCCTGAATGCTTATTTGCTCAACCGACCATTTTGACGAATTTCACTTTTTGATGCAATTTTATTAAGGATCTAATTGCGGTTCGATTGCTATATAATACTTGCTGCTTGGACTTAAAATACATGAATTATAAGGAATTTAAGTTTTTGTAAACTAACACAAGAGAATTAAAACTTCATCCTTAATTGCTCAACGTCCGTAGAGAAACACCAAACGTGCATCCGAACATCGATTGCGTGCTTAAGTATTCAATCTCCTCACAGGTAACCAATCACGACATCGCATTTTGATGACGCAATACGCCGCCATCATAAATTTCTTTTGTGACGAAGCTGGTGCTCGCACGCATTTGAGTAAAAAATAACGCGAAATATAGAAAAAAAGTATTAATTTTAATAGAAAACAGTACCCCAAATGTCCGTGACGAAATATAAATCGGAAAATATAGTCACAACTATAGAAAAGAATCGGTAACTTGTATTTTTGTTAACATTTCTTTGTAGATTACCACTGCGTATCGTTAACTTATAGTACAGGATGTTTAAATTTAATTCTTATTATTTCAGATTTAATTAAATCTTTAAATGAAATTGTGACGTATCTATAAATGAACAGATTGTTTCGAACATTTCGTAAGGTTGTAAAATATAACTAATATAATAATAAAAAAATTTGCTTTTGTGCGATGACTGTCAAAATATACCTGCTGTATAATGTAAAATGTAAATTTCTAAGCATTAAATGGGTAGTTTTGTGTTTACGTATACCTATGCTTTGTGTTCGCAATGATGTTAGATGCTAGATAAGTAGATTAATACTATTTTTTTTTTCTAAAGAATTCCTTATGAAAACGTAAAAAATCGTCTAAAAGGTTAATTTTCTTGAAAAAATAAATCAATTCTAAATTGTTTAAATAGTCTCAGTATATTAATAATTTTTTATACGTATAGTTATGATATTATCACCGTTTTGTATTTAATTTATGTCGTTTTTATTGTACATATTGAAATGAAGAAGTGGAGCCACGGTAATACCATAGTTTCATTTTATGTTGACATTACGTACGATGAATCAAGAATCCGACCAAACAAGAATCCGACGAAAGAAGAATACTGCTAATTAAAAAAAAAATTACTAGGACTAATTCAAATCAGACACTAACCGAAAAAAAAATTATATTAGAAGTACTTACAAATATATGAAAGCTGACGACAAAGCCTCCATGGAATCTCTAATTAAAAAGGTTTTGACAGGATCAGACAACATAAACAATACCAGGCGAAGTAAACGATCTTGTATCGGTACAAAAACAAAAAAATATTGTATTTTGTATTTTATATAAATCAAACAGTGTTTTTTTTTAATTCTGTGTTTTTTTCAATAATAAATAGCAAGTTAACTAGTTATATTTTTTTTACCACGATACCCAAACACACTGTATTTGGTTATAGGGCACTTAAGTACTAAATATATTCGAATGCAAAATGCTCAACCTCCACCCCGGTAGTGGTCTATCTCCAATTGCATAATTATTGATGTGTTTATTTGCTCAACCTCCATAAAGAATTGTGAAAATAAACATAACTGTTTGACTTTTTAATGATTATTTGTAATATATCATTTCATAAACACATTAACTATTTTTTTAATATAAAACTTTTATAAAATCATATTATTTGCTTAAACTAATCAATAAAACGTCTCTGGTGTAAAATGTTGAAAATGGAGGTTGGACACTTAAGTATTCGTGCGACGAGTAGTAGTTCGAAATGGTTTTTCGATTATGGATCATTACATACGTGTAGTATTGTCTTGCACGTGCGAAAAATACTTTTAGCACGATTGGGAACCGTCCCAATTACATTTTTATATGAGTAGGTGCGCTAAGGTTATCATTGTATACTTTGCAGACGATTTGAGCGCATTACAGAGCAGGGGGAATCCGTCTACCATGTTTTTACTGCTTGAAATGTGGCTATGTGCGAAAAAATTAACGGTTAAATAACTAAAAATACGTATTTTTAAAACAGTCATAACTTTTTTCTGAGTGAATATATTTTTGTCACCTAGTAATCAAAATTGTATGGTATTTAGTCGACTTTAAGCTTACATAGCCCCCAATAGTGGTGGACATTTGGACCACTTCTGCTCATTGTCCTTTCTCAAGCCCAGATGAATATGGTATAGTATGTCCCTAACTCTCGTTTCTCGTTAAACTCTCACCCCCTTACTCATAAACGCCACTTAATTTTTAGGCAATCGATTAGCTTAAATTCTTGCGGTTTTGTTTGGCATAAGGTTGGTTTTGCTAATAAAAATCTCGCTAAACAGTGATTAAATTTTAGAGACTTTTATGAGTAAGGGGGTCAAACGCAAACTGCATTCTTGAATGACTATTTTATGTTGTTGGTGGAAAAAGAATATAACATGTTTATAATAAATAAATAATACAATTTAGACGCCCTCTGTTCGTTATATTATAAGGCCGCTAGGCAGCGGTCTCGGGTTCGATCCCCGTTCAATTCAAATCTTTGTGTGCATTGGTCTGAGTTTTTGTCTACTTAAAGGTATATTTTTTGCAAATAGGTACACTATTTACAAAAATTGCATGTTTATCAGTTGTCTAGTACATACCCATAGTAAAAGCTCTGCTTACCTTAGTAGTAAATGGGTGAGAATTATATTTAAATTTATACAAGTAGGTATGCAGTTTGCGTTGTAACGAAGTCCGGGGTGGGTCCGTTCCGCTCGCGGTGGAAACCGGGCTTAAACCTTTACCTATTAATATAATGCAAGTCGGCGGCACAGCCAGCCAAGCCAAGGGTTCTATAAGTTCACTTACTACTACTACTGTTTGTAGTAGCCATGAGATATCGAATTCTCTCTGGAAGATTGTCTTACAAGCAGGGTCCTAAATTAAGTGCAGGGTAGGCACTACAGAACTGGTGATTCTGTCAGTTATAATATATTTATATGAGCACAGGACAGCACAAGGTGTCCAGCAGAGGACCCCTATGTCCACTAAGATCCATTGATGGATCTGGACGTCAATTGGCTAATATTTATAATGATTAGGTACTTATTGTGAGTTAAGTTGGAGATTAGTTACTTGCCGTTGGTATTAATCCGCTGTGGTCTAAATGCACGCTGTAAGCAGTCCCAAATAAGTCGGTCTTACTACTCGCTGCAACTGAAAAAACCAGGCCAGGCCACGACTATCTTTCTCGAAGACAGTAGGTACATTAGGCCGTTCGGGAGTTTACAGAAGCTGGAACACTTTCCGAAATCCGAAGGCTTAGTAATAATACACAAACGCTTAACCCAAGCCGATTATAGTCAATGGTCTTTGTATAACCTGCTTCAGCGTAATGTGCCCTTAGTTGAGGCTTTTTCGAAAACCCGTGTATCCCGATTATGATTATAGTAGGTAAAGGTAAATATTAGGTGAGAATAGGAATGAAACATACAGATAAAATTACTTTGTTGTATTTTATTAAGAGTTCTTACAGATTTTTCAATACTGCAGATTAACATTAATGCGGTAATTTACAAATATTTATTATACTACTATCAAAGTAGTGGAATAATTTAGATAATGGTCGCTATACATACTTAAGCTTAAATTATACTCGACAAATCATAATCATTAACATTCATAACAACAATAATCTCTAGGTACACTACATACAAAGATTTAATCCTTGGTCTGGATGTACTTGATAAGATCGACCACGCGATTGGAATAACCATACTCGTTATCATACCAGCTGATGAGCTTGACGAAATTGTCATTGAGAGAGATGCCGGCAGCAGCGTCGAAGATGGAAGAGTGCGTATCACCAATGAAATCTGAAGATACAACTTGCTCTTCAGTGTAGTCCAGAATTCCTTTAAGTGGGCCCTCTGCTGCTTCCTTAACCTTCTGCTTGATGGCATCATAAGTGGCGGCCTTACCTAGGCGGACAGTCAAGTCGACAACGGAAACGTTAGCGACAGGTACACGGAAAGCCATGCCAGTCAATTTACCATTCAGAGCAGGGATTACTTTGCCGACAGCTTTAGCGGCACCAGTGGAAGCGGGAATGATATTTTGTTGAGCACCACGGCCATCACGCCACAGCTTGCCAGAGGGTCCGTCAACAGTCTTCTGGGTAGCAGTGGTGGCATGTACGGTGGTCATCAGACCCTCAACAATCTCGAAGTTGTCATGAATGACCTTGGCGAGGGGAGCCAAGCAGTTGGTTGTGCATGAGGCATTGGAGATGACTTTGTGAGAGGGATCGTAAGAGTCAAGGTTGACTCCTACAACGTACATTGGGGCGTCCGCACTGGGGGCGGAAATGATGACTTTCTTAGCGCCACCCTCTAAATGGGCAGATGCCTTGTCAATGGTTGTGAATACACCAGTGGATTCTACAATGTATTCAGCGCCAGCCTTGCCCCATGGAATAGCTTTTGGGTCCCTTTCACAAAACACGGAGATTTTGTTTCCATTTACAACGAGGAAGTCACCTTGAACTTCAACGGTACCCTTGAAACGACCGTGAGTTGAGTCGTATTTGAAAAGGTAGACCATGTAATCCAGGCCGATGAAGGGGTCGTTGATGGCTACGACCTGTGCGCCCTTATCGACGGCAGCACGGAGAACCAGACGGCCGATACGGCCAAATCCGTTGATACCGATCTTCGACATTGTCTGTAAATAAAGAAATTATTACAGGATTAAAATAATGTTGGTTGTTCAAATCATAAAAATTAATTACAAATTATTATTTCGTTTTCTCATGAACTACATTGTGTATTAAATGTAACTGCTGCTATTACATGGCAGATGTGCATATAGCTTTAGTATTTTAAATAGTAAGAAAGCTTTATAGCTTTCTTACTATTTAAAATACTAAAGCTATATGCAAAGAAATGACATTATACTTATGTATAATGTCATCATCATCATTATATCAGCCGATTGATGTCTACTGCTGGACATATGCCTCCTCTA
Organism: Schrankia costaestrigalis; assembly: GCA_905475405.1. Classification (NCBI taxonomy): domain Eukaryota; kingdom Metazoa; phylum Arthropoda; class Insecta; order Lepidoptera; family Erebidae; genus Schrankia; species Schrankia costaestrigalis. The sequence goes on along the minus strand of FR997843.1, from coordinate 5,096,148 downwards.
AATACTGCCAAGATATAATAATATAATGATAGATATAAAATATTTTTTGAATATAATTAAATAATTATTTCTAATTCACAATATTTTATGACATTTACTTATATGTCATAAAGTACACTAAACCAATTAACAATGTAATAAATATGATGACCTCATCCCGTCTTTGAACGGAAACTGTGCACACCTTAACATGCACTTAAGGCGCGTTTTCATTATGCAAGTGCTTGCATACATGTATGACTTATTGTATTGACTTGTTTTGCATACATGTTGCAACTTGTTTGCAAGTTACTGTTTCCATTATACAATTTGCATGCAACTTGCACCTTGCATGCAACAAACTTGCATAATGGAAACGCGCCTTTATTGTTTTAAATTGTATATTAACTAAATAAACTGAAAAGAATAGAAGTTTTCAAAACCTGAAATTTAGCTGAGCTATATAATAAGTGTAAAATAATTTAGAAGATAAGATTATGTTATTAATTACTACTGTGATTCTATCAAATTTGATAAAACATTAAATGATGAGCAAAAACTTGATATTTGGCAATCAATTCTAATATATATTCTGATTATTTATATGAAAGCAATTGTAAGTATCATATTCTATTATATTTATTTTATAGAACTCTGATCTCATATAAGATTTACATTTTAATTTTCTCATTATAAAAGAGTTTTCGAAGTACATGTTGTTTTTAATTAAAAATCTAATTAGGATTTTAAACCAATCAGTTTAAATTCATTTCTGCACAACCTTATTCAATTATTTTATTTTCAACATTGAAGTAGTAGGAAAATACCTATTAATTACTTAATATTACATGTAATCTGTATTTTCCCATTTCATTTTAGTGTAGTGAACTTGTAGATTATTTATTAATTTAATAACAAAATAAGATTTATGTACCTTTTGTACTTTACATGTACATCTTAAATTCTTATCTATTCTTTTTATTTTTGTTTAATATGGCAGGAATATCCCACAAACTAAGTAACTTTTCAAATTACCTATAATAATTAGTGTAGAAACTAAACAATAACATATTTCAATCAATTTTTATTATTTTGTTATTAAATTAGTCAGATCAGAGTCAAGGTCAAGTAGAAACCAATTGGTTTATAATAATAGGCCAACATTTATAATAATTTATAAAAAATAAAATAATTTAGTAGCAAATAGTTATTAACAACACCGTAAAAACATACACTTTACTATTTAAAACATTATGAGTAAATACTACTTTATTACATTTTTGATTAAATTAGATTCCTATTAAAATGGTTATTTATAAACATAGGTCAAAACAATTACAAACTACTGTGAGTATACCAAATCACGTTGGTTTATTGTCCACATTCAAGTATTCCAATAAGTTTGTACATAGATTCAACGAATATTACAATTATTATCCAATCAGTTTCCAATAGACAAGACCGGCCGCTCCGGAGGTCATGTAGAGGTCACTACAAATTGCACTTCATAAAACTTACAAAAAGCGTTATTTGCTTTATAAAAGCTTATAATATCGACATATATTCGTTTAAAAATCTATTTATTTACTTTACAAACTGCAAAAATGTGTATCTACAACAAGAATAGAAAAAGTTTGTTACCGCTGACCGCTACGTGGTTGTTACGAACACTACACAGAATGTTAAAATTGAATTGAATTTACATATATTTAGTATACAATATGAATGTAATTAGGTGTTATAAAATTAATTACGAAAAAGTACTTACTTAATAGGAATAAATTAGATGAAAAATAATTAAACTCCGCGTTTACTCCCCACGAGATGGAGTTTTGAAATGTCAGCTGAAGGACAAGGCAAATCATATCAGATAGGGCGTAGATTCATAGACAATTTTCATCAGATCAATGAAAACGCGTTCTCTATGATTTGCTAGTAATGTTCATAACCGGTTAAAATCGTGATTTTTTAATTTAATACGGTTAATTTATTTAATTTTATTACTTTTTATTTATTCTATCTTTTACTTAACGTTTCTGCTTACATAACTTTTAGAAAGTTCATTTATAATTTTAGTCTGTATCTAAGAAGCCACGATGGGTTGTAATAACATTTTCTTAGTAAAGTACTGTCTCAGGTTGTAATGTTTAGACTCTTTGCTTTGGTAAAACTAGAACCCTAATGTACCTACTCTGTGGTAGAACCCAGATGATTTTAGTTTACTTTATGCGCGTATTTTCAAAATGGTCTAAAAATAACAAAACATTAATTTGATATGGAAAATTAAAATCAAGATCTCAAAGATTTGGGAATGGTTATAAAAGTGGGTCTTAATGGTTTTGGCAGGATTGGCAGAGTCGTGTTTAGAACCTGTTTTCAAAATGATGAATTAGAGGTAATAGTATTATTTTAATGTAGGTACATATCTATCTACCTATCTAAATAAACATTAAAAGTGTGTGGTTGTACTCAGAAATAATGTCTCTGTGATATTTCTTTTTATATTGTTTAGAGTATGCTTTATCTAGCAGGTCCTTACGACTTTGTATGCGTATTTTGGACAATAATAAACACAATATCTTTACAAATTATAGCCTATGTGTTATTCTGATGAAAAAGTTATATTATTTTATAGTTTCATTAGAATCTACATTTATCTTACGTGAAAGAGATTGTAAATTGTTGATTGAATTGTTGTTTGATTGAATAAATTGATATTCATCACATAGGTACTTACAAACTTTAGTTTTTATATAGGTAATATTATTATAGTATGATTTAGTTGCCCAGAATGCGCTGTGAAAACTATTAATTTCTACAACAGTATTTACCTTTTGTTTTTTTTTTCTTTCAGTTAACTGCAATCAATGATCCGGCAATCGACATTGATTACATCTGCTATTTGATGAAATTTGATTCGACTCATGGCAAACTACAAAAAACTGTTACACACACTAATGGTGAAATCGTTATTGATAGTAAGTAAAGAAGTTAAGGGTTTTTGGATTCACTGAGGTATAAAAGGATTAAGTATACTTAATTTAAACTTTAATTTCACAAAGAATGGACATCCCTTCAATAGTAATGCAAATCCATTCAATGTTACAATTAAAATCGAGTAGTAACTCGATGTCTCGAGCTTAAAAATGAAATAAGCATTGGTTCTGCCAGGTAAATTATTCGTCGACAACTTGATTGTGAACACTATATTTCTGCAAACTCGAGTCTTAAATGATATCCTTATTCACATTTTATGTTGCTGACACTAATGTCCTAGTCCAGCATGTCAATTCTCGTACCTAAAATTCGGTTAAGTTAACTTTTAGTTGTCATATTTTTGCTATTGCAATTGTAATCTTTTGTAAACGTATTAAAGTTTTATTTCGAGTGTGACAATTTGACAACTAAAAGTTAATTTAACCGAATTTTAGGTACGAGAATTGACATGTCCAAAATTTTTGAATATATTTTAACGTCTCCTGCCTTATATCTTGCTGTAATTACATAGACTACGAGTACGATAGTGAAGACGTTAACTCGTAGACGTAACATCGTGATTCTCTAAAATTTGAAAGTTCCCGCCGTTTCTAAGCATGCTCTCGAAGTGCCTCGCCATCGAATTCCGAACGCTGAATTGAGAGCACACACCAAACAGGCCACAAAAAATGTCTGCGGGTGTCGACTTCACAAAAGTCCGCGTAAAGTAGTAGAGTAGAGGTCATGTAACTAATTCGTCGAAGCACATAAACAAGACCCAGATCCGTACAAGCCCTGCAGTACTATGAATGTTAATAACCCCAGTTAGACTGGTACAATTCGGGAACATTGGAGTGATTGTAATATTCTTCAAGCTTCCATCGAAGTGACTTTTTTTTAGTCCATAATAGTTAAGCCGAGGCTGTTAAAAGTACTCCAGAGTGTACACAGCTTTTGTTTATACCTCTTAGGCGCTGTCTCCACGAGCAAGAAAATCGCGGCGATATTATCCTCGTGCCACGTATTTCTATATACCTACTCTATATCTCTATGTCTCCACACGGCGATGTTATCGCGGTGATTTCTCGTGGAGACAGCGCCTTATTCTTTTGTAGAGCCTTCTTCTGTAGCTTAGTGATCAATCGATTCTAAGGTGGTCTGTCGTAGGATGGTATGACTAAATTTTATGATGAAACATCGCAAATAGGCTAACAAGTGCGTTGTGCGGAAAACTGGCTAGTACCTAGGTATACAGATACTAACTGTTTAAGTTCAATGATAAGCACCAAAACCAATCGGTAAAGGCGAAACCATACTGTTACGAAACTGTCCTTAAATTTATTGGGAGTGTTCTTTCTAATATTATGACGCAGACAAATACAATCTTCTATTAGGCACTGTTATCAAGGCCAATAACCGGCTTTGATAGGCATGATAAAAATAAAACTTCGTGTACCGCCGTACTTGTCTCGTTTACTGTCTTTGGATTGGCTCCTTCCCATCTCTTTAACTATATTGACCCCTTACCAACAAGGCAATATCAGTGTTGCGTAATTTAATGTAGTTATCATGTTTACTGTTTGTAAAGATACGCCTTCTTTTTATGCCTGCAGTGTCAGTGAATAAGGTCAGGAGATATGAAATGTGGGCTTGGTACTTTAACTGATTAATTAACGTGGATACCTATAGTAAAGCGATGGAAATGTTTAGTATTGATCTTTTTGAATATCTGTACCTATTTTAAATCTTTTAAGAAAAGACTGTTCTATTGCTGGTGAATCCATAGCAAGAATTTATTTTGTTAATTCCATGCTGCTCAGACAGTTAAGCTTATTAGACAGTTTAGTGATACCTTTTCCAAAATCCCTTGGTTGTAACTTTTCCAAAAAAATATAAATTAAATTACTTTATCTGTGAAAGTAAACAGTCTTCTATTAAACGGTTTACCCCCTTATAGGTACCAATACTTGAAAATATAAAGTATCTACTTAGCATTAATGCTAGCCAACGTAAAAATAATTTCATCAACGAACTTTATTATTCAAAAATAATTTGTTTTTTTTTTCTTTTTGTAACACAGAACAGATAATCAAAGTATTTCGCGAGAAGGTACCCCACAAAATACCTTGGCAAAATGCTGGAGTAGAATATGTAGTCGAAGCATCTGGAATGTTTACATCCTTGGATAAAGCGTCGGTGTGTTTTTATTTTCATTGTTTATACCAGTTATATAATTAGGTTTTTTTTAGGAAGGCGACGGAGACATCATAAAAGATCGTGTGTTTATGGACTAAAAAGATAAAATGTCAACCCCTGTCCTAAACGAGGCTGTCTTCCCTTTATTTGTACAAAATACCTTTGTTTATTCGACGTCCGTGTATACAGCTGCCTTGCTTGAAGTTTCCGGTTCCTATGCTATGACGTTGTTGCAGATAGTTGCGCAGATGTCAGTTTTGGAACTAAATAGCGGGCAGCATGCGGTGTTTCATTCGTTCTTATAAGTTCTTACAAGTTTGCGCATGTACCTGTACATGCGCAAACTTGTCTGATAACTAACTTCAGGTCGGTCGAGTTATTACTGTACATTTTATTTTTGTCTATCCTGTCTAGGACCATCTGTTAAGCGAAGGAGTGAAACGTGTTATAGTAACAGCACCAAGTGTCGATGTTCCAATGATAATATTAGGTGTTAACGACAATAAACTACGTACAGGTAAAACCAACATATTACATATTCCCACTATTAATGTAATTACATCATGTCGATGTACGTCACTTACCAATCAGTCTCAAGGGAAGACCAGCGCTAGTTTCTTAACTACCATCATGCTGACTTGAGACTGTTTTGCGGTAAAGTTAGTTATAAGTTATTGTGTTTTTTCCTTTTTGTAAATGTGTAATTGTCTGGGTTTACTGTAAATAAATTGTTTTTCTTTCTTTCTTTCACTATACCATTTAGGTATACCCGGATCAGAATTAGCGGGAATCCAACCCCAGACCTCAGCGGAACATTAAAGAACTAGCTATAACTATTACGCCACAGGGGTCGTGGTTTATCAGATTAATCTATATAACTACTATTTAACATTATTTTACAAACATATTAATCTGTATGGCCATAATGAGATCCAGGCTTAGAAAATCACTAATGGATCGAATAAACAATGTCATAACGCTATGTTTTTTCGGCAAAAGTAGCCATTTTAGTGGGTTCGAATCTTAAATAGGACGAAAGTTTGACCGATCCACGAATTTTATTATCCTGAGTATTTATGTCCCTTAAAAACTCCATAGCGTTAGAATTTTTACAGCTACCTCCTTACAAAATTTTATGCAGTAGTAATAGAAGATAACCAAAACACACACCAGCATACTCTCTGTTTTATACCTACCTAGTTATTTATTGTGTTATTTTCCAGAACATAAAGTATTATCATGTGCATCGAGTACGTTATATTGTTTAGCACCAATAGTGAAAGTGCTCAATGAGTATTACGGTATAGCTGAAGGATTCGTTACAAGTATACATGCGATGACCTCATCACTCAAACCACTGGATGGACTCTGTTTAAGAGGAAAGGTATAGAGTTCTTTTAAATGTAGTTAAATTTTTTTCAGAAAAGACTAATTCCTTTAAGCCATTATATTACTGCTGGACTCTCCCAACACGCGCCACAGAACACGGTCCTGCGCCATTCGCATCCAGTCCGACCCAGTGATCTTTTTGAGGTCGTCGGTCCACCTAGCTGGAGTGGATAGCAGTGGGCTGCAATAGGCTAGTTGATTGATTGATTGATTATAATACTACTGCGAAGGGGCAATCATTTCCGCATTAAAGGGTTTCTACCCCCTTTGGAAAGGCAAATTGAAGAACTGTTCAAATTAGTCCTACATTCTCCCTTCTTACCCAGAACACGTGGATGGATGACGTGCTGTCAATACGTGACCGAAGTCTTGGGTGGGTTGGTTGGTTGGTGTTTGCTTCTTATGGTCCTGGGTCTTTCAAGAGATCCGTAAAAAGTAGAGAACGCCTTAAGTCTTATTTACTAAAATTCTGACTAAATAATTTATGAATGAAAACCTTTGATTCATAAATTCTACTCGTCCATCAAGATTAGATTAGTTATTATAGTAGACTATATTAAAAAATAAATTATAACTGCGAGGTGGCGCGACGGTCGCTGAAGCGGTAGGCACGAGTTCGCGGGTTCAAAACCCACGCAGAATAATTGTTTGTGTTTCCTACAAATATTTCTCCTGAACCTGAATGTTCTTTGTGTCCGTTAAATAATAATAATAAATATTTACGAACATCTCTAGAGCGCCATCTGTTCCCAAAGTAAGCTAGGCTTAACTTGCTTGTGTTATAGGTAACAAAACAACAAATATAAGTACTTATATACTTTTTTTTTGTAAATACATACATATTATACATAGAAACACTCAGACCAACGCAAATAATCATGTTCATGCACACAAATATTTGCATTGAGCGGGAATCGAACCCGAGACCTCTGCGTAGCAGTCATGTTATATAACCTCTACGCCACAGAGGTCGTCATTTGATGTTTGTAAAAGTCCTCGCAAAACAGGCCATGATAAAAAATTAATAAATACCTACCTAATATTACAACAAATACTTTCGTCATCAGGCCACACTTTTCATACTATATCGAGAAGGTCATGATAGTGACAATCTCTATAAACTAAAAACATTTTTTTTTATAAACAATTGTCTATAAATAGTACCTATTTACAAAACATAATAAAAAAAGTGTTAAAAAATTGTTTCGTTGCTACTTTTTCGTGACAAAGCATTTTTTTTGTTTTAATTTAATCATGGATATGGAAAAATTGGGTGTAGATTCGCGTTTTGACGTTTTAATGCCATATTATTATTACATTGCTCTTGGTGTTTGTTTGCTTCTTTTCTGTCTGCGTGTTCTAGAACTCAACGCTAGAGGTAGTAAGTTGTCTTTTGAATTCAAATGTCACAGCTCGAGTAGTGGGCAGTATAAGCGGTATTGTCGTAGTGACACAGTAACGTTGTTAATTCATATCAGAAGCCTATGGGAGTCTTGAACAACTCTTCGACAGGTTTGCCACTAACTAAACGATACCGAACGAACGATTTGAGTAATTTAACAATGGAGTTAGTAGAAATAATCTTTTATGGCAGCTTATGAACGTCTTACTACATGGATGGGTCTTCTTGGCCTACAGATACTACGCGATCTCGTGCATGGATATAGCCTAATACTTACTTACACCGAGGCAGAACTATTTCATTATCTGCCTCTAATTCCATTATGAAAGCTAAGGGAATGGAATACCTACGATGTCGTATATACGGAAACTCTTTCAGTATTTAGAACTTCACTCATTCTGAAATACGGGAGGGTTTCTCTTGTTCGAATCCTTCGCAGAAGAATTGGTATTTTTTTTATGCGATGGGACGCAAACGAGCCAGCAGGTCACCTTATCCACAAATTATTTTCCCGAGCTTTGGTGATTTTCAAAATCATTAAAAACTTGTCAATATTTAAACATTACAATTCAAATTTAACACCTTTTTGTTTACCAGCATTGGAGAGATAACAGAAGTATCCATCAAAATATAATACCAGCTAATACAGGCGCCTGCAGAGCACTCGGCAAGGTCATACCGCAAGTGAAGGACAAACTGGCTGGACTGGCCTTCAGAGTACCAATTGTCAATGTCTCTGTACTTGATCTAACTGTAAGGTATGGTATAAAGATCACTTTTTTATTTTAAAATTTTGGTAAAGGAAACGTATTGATGAAAAATGCTGGTTCTATTTTCAGAGATTTTTCACCAATTCATTTGTGAAAAAAATAGCATATTTTTCACCATTAAATGCCATCGAATCATCGCCTAGTCTGAACTATACATTTCAGAGAACTACAAACATACATAGCTACAGCTAGAACCCACATAAATGTTCTTTTGGCGATCTAATCTGATCTGGCGTGGCATCCACTAATCCCTGCGCTATTTGGTCATCAACCGGAACCAAGCCAGTCTAGTCAATTTTACTACTATGATTTTATTTAAACCATAATATGATTTTGGCTGCATTCGATTTTATTCATCTCAAACTCGATTCTGAACCAAATTAAAAAATCATTTACTTGGACAGTCGATGAGTGACAAATGTTTACAGAAAGCCCCTACGGTCCTTGTTTTAAACAGTTTCAACAATTCATTCTTCCAAGTCACATGTTTAATAGATATACGCACGTAATGTAGATTTTAATATACGGTTAATTATTGATTACAGATTACAGGCAAACACCACAATACAAGATATTATAAAAAGAGTAGAATTAGCAAGTAAGACTGTGCTCAAAAATATTATAAAAATATCAAATGAGAATGCAGTATCCTCAGATTTCAGTGGCGACAGCCATTCATGTATTGTTGATGTAAACTCTAGTTTACAATTAAAGCCTGACTTTTTCAAACTTATTTGCTGGTACGAAAATGAATATTCGTACGCTTGTAGGGTCTTAGACTCTATAATATTCTCTGAACAACAGTATTCATACACCCAGATTGTAACAAAGAAAACAATATATATACAACATAAAGAAACAGATATCGACGAAATGCAACAGGCAGATAGATCCAAAGATATTTCAACTGAAAACGTATACGGCGATAGAATGCGCTCAATAATGAGCACACAATCAATGTTAAGTTCTGTTCATTTCCGAAAATCTCTCAATTTTGATAAAACTGATACACCCACTCGTCGTGATCCTAGAAAAAAGATTGATTATATAAAATTAAGAAGTCCTAGCCGAAAAATGTCGAGTCACTCATCGGTAAAAAGTAAGAATTTAGCGACTGTCCCTGATGGTACACCGTTAGTGGAAACGACAAAGGATGAAAAAACAGTAGAGTACGTACCTACCCAAGAACGTTTAGAGATTATTAAAAAAGAATTCACAAAAATGCTAGAATTGACACAAAAGCTGCTGAAGAAATCATCCTCTCATAAAAATCAGGCTAACGCGACTTTGAATGATGCTAAAGAAATTATTCCTATAATAAGGATCCAAAAAGTTTCTACCACCCATCTTAAAGCTCAGCCAAGTGATCTTAAAGTCAATAAAAATTTAAATACGGGACATAATGAAAGTGGTGATTTTAAAAATGAAAATCTTCAGGAAGATAACTTGAAAACTCAATTAAGTGACTCTGTTAACGAAATCTTAAAACGCAATGACGTAGATCCTGTAATATCAGAGGTGCCAAAGAAAAATCACGCAACTAAAGACCAAATAAACGATTGTGCAAAATTGAAAATATTCGAAGGTAACTTGACACAAATAAGTGTTTCAAGTAACCGTAGTTCAAAAAACGAAACTCAAAAAATTTTACTTAAATCATTTAAAACAGAAACTGCTTTGATCGATTCCAAAATACTTTCACCGGAAGACAATAATATAAAAATTGAAACTGTCGATAAACACTTGGAAGACTTAGCCACATGCACATTGAACACAATAGCAACAGAAAAAGTCTTTACCAATGTGGACAATACGAATAATGTAACAGATTCTAGATGTTTCTTACAAGTCAACGATCAAACATCGCAAGTTATTCACACAAATGTTATTTCTAAATGTAATGCCAATGATGACCCCAAGTATCAAGGGAATGTCTGGTTTTTTAACAACATGTCTAATAATAAAATAATACACACATTGCCAGAATTGACAAAAAAAGAGAATACAGCTGAAAGCACTATAATAGAAACACAACAACTAATTTTAAATGGCCGTGCCTCTACATACGAGGACAGGGCTGAAGATGTTAATGACTTAAAGGAAAATATATTGGATAAGTTTGATAACAAAGATAAAGTGGATTCTAAAACATCAACAAGATGTGATGGCGACAAAGAAAAAAATATAAAACTTGATACTACTTCTGAGGCAAAAAGTTACTTTAGGCAAATGGATGAAAATAAAAAATTAATTGATAAAAAGAAAGACGATGATATTATAAAAGAAAGGCTGGATGATTTAAAATATAATTTACAGCTAATTGACGAAGAATTGAAACAGCGTAAGGTGCAAATTTTTAGTTTAAGTACAAATGATCAGTTAGAAACGAATGACAAAATTGATATAACCGAGCTAGATCCAACTAAAATAGATGTTTCTGTCAAAACTGACAGCTTCACAGATCTATCCAGATTAAACAGCAATCAAACGACAACAGAAAGATTGCTAAACGAAGAACTTTATGAAAAACTGGATAGCGCAAGTGCTACAGATTCTAGCAATTCATTTCTAATTAACGAACGAAAATCTCAAGTTATACAGATAACAGATATAACAAAGTCGGAAGATTTATCCAAATTAGATAAAATTTGTAAAATTATAGAAACATCCGATGAACTATCCGATCAGTTATTTTGTAAATTGAATCATGTCAAAAATACAAAGCGCCGAGACAAGCAATGGTCTTTCAACGATTTGTGTAAAAGAATAGAGCTCGATGATTTTTTTAAAACTGTTGTCCCCAAAACAAGCGATTAAGTTAAAATATTTTTTGATATTGAAACAATTTTATTTTTAAATATATGCGTTTTTATTTATAGAGGCACTGTGGTTTATTGAAAAGTTTTACAACAGATTATGATTAATTGAACTTACGAGTTAGATAAAGCGAATAAAAAAGAATATGTATCACAGCTAAATCTAAAGTAAACAAAGTAAAAATGCTCAGGTACATGTGTGAACTGCCACATTGGCAATAAATGGTTCATATAAAAAATACAACTTATTTCTTACCCAAATTATTCGAACTTAAAAACAGCCGAGAATATAAGCTCTCATCGGGAGTATAAATATTTAGAATGTAGAACTATTTCTTAACAGCTTCAAGTTGAGATCAATGATTGTACGTGTGAATATGGCATTGTTCATATCAACGAAGTCTCCTATGACGACATTGACGGGCGCTCGTATGCCGTTCAGTGAAGGATTGCCTGACGAAGGTGGTCCCGGAGTGAACTCAGATAGTACAGGTAAAACCTCTTTCTCTACTGGTATCGCACACTTTTCACGCAGACTAGATATCCATCTGAAAACGAAGTTTTAAAATCAATCAACAAAAGAAATCTATTCCGTGTAATGTGTAAAATATCTATTCCGATTCCTAATAACCTAAGGGGAAAAGAAATTCGTGGTTTATAACCCTAAAAGTATCTTTCCACTACTCTAGGCGGCGAATCCAATAGTGTATCAAAAACGTTTACAGTATGCGCCAACAAACCCGGCCGGCCTCAAATTGTAGAAGATGGCTGAGCAGGTGCCAATTTTGGAACTAAATGGCGCGGTCCGTGGGAAGGGGGTGTTTTATTTGTTCCTTTCATGCGCGAACTTCAGGCCGACCGAGTTGTTTGGCGAGTACTATACATACCCTCTCCGTGTGCTGACGGAGTAAGAATACAATATGTCACCACCCTATCTCATCCCATGGGTGTCGTAATAACCAACTAAGGGACTACCGGTGAATATTATCTTTACGAAATAGAAAGAAGAAAAACTTGAAATTAAACACTATACCAATCAGCGTGGTATTAGTACGCCAAGTATCCCTTCTTCATGGGAGGAGGCCCGTCCCTGCAGTGGGACATTAATGGGCTGTTATAATAATAATAATATAAATCTTTATTTCTCCTCACAATGGTATACTTATAACTAGTCGACTTAACACAGAAATTATTGTACTATATGTAAGGAGCTGGTGTCTGTGATAGGCATGGAATGCCTGTGTTACAAATCACCAGATCCCACCCCACGGACAAGTTACATTTTCGACTAGCGTTTTGTATTTCAACAATTTATACAGCACCATTTGCGCGCACGCAGCAAGACGTCCCGCTCATCCGTTAGCATACGGGCTACTGAGTACTGACTGAGTAAACAAAGGAACTTTGTGCTGTAAGCGCACGCTCAAGACCTGTTTTTATTAGCCCGCAGTCCAAGTTTCATAAGCGGAGCGTTTTACAATCGTGACAAAGGCGCATTTTAGTATTTAAATTATATAATAATAAAAAAGTATTATGTTAAAGTGTTATGATGTACATACCTGAGTACAATAAAGGTGGGTGTAGGCGTAAGTACAGCTTGATGAACAAATCCAGTGCTGGGGTGCCTCCTTATGTTCTTAAGGAAGTTAACTAAACCAGCGATGGTGTCCTGCTTAGGCCATGGAGACGGTAACATCTGCGGTTGCCAAAAATCACTAACCGCATATACCGATTCATTGCGATATACTACTATAATCTGTAAAATTAAGTATAAATAGAATTGAGTATTTTTAATTATATTACTTTACTAGCTGACTTGTGCCCACTTCGTTAGGCGGCGAAAAAAACGCGTCACTTTTTTAAACATATTTCATTACTGCTCCACTCCTATTAGTCATAGCGTGATACTATATACTCCCCGATAAATGGACTATGGAGAATTTTTAAAATCGGTTCAGTAGATCCAGAGATTACCCCCTACAACCTCACAAACACACAAACTTTAGCTCTTTATAATATTAGTATAGATTATATTATAAGGATTAAGAATACTTACACAGAGTCAGAGACACATCATCGCAAGGAAAAACAGCATGTTTTTATATATTTTTCTTGTTACCATAACTTTACAGAACATAAACTTACAGTACCTACTCGCTAAATAGCTTGGCCCAGAAAAGTTCGCGCATGACAGGAACAAATAAACCACCCACGCTTCTCGCCATTTAGTTCGATAAGTGACATATGCGCAGCAATTTCCAACAACTTCAAGCCAACCAACTTAGATTGCGCGTACTGCACATCATCATATCAGCCAATCGACGTCCACTGCTGGACATAGGCCTCCTCCAAGTATTGCCACCTTGTGCGGTTCTGTGCCTCCCTCATCCATCGGCTTTCCGCCGTCCTAACTAGGTCGTCGGTCCACTATGTGAGGGTTCTCCCCACCCTACACTAAGGGCCAGATTCAGAGACCGCACTTTGTCTTTACTTTAGCAAAGTCTAGTTATTATCTCTGAATTTGAACAACATTAAAGTAATCTTTTCGCATGAAAAGTTTACTTTGTAGTAATAAATAATGAAAGTAAACTTTTTCATGCGAAAAATTACTTTAAAGTTGTTCAAATTCAGAGATAATAACTAGACTTTGCTAAAGTAAAGACAAAGTGCGGTCTCTGAATCTGGCCCATAGTAATACATTAATATATTCACCTGATTTTTTAATCTATTTAGTGAGTTAAGCGTAATAGATCTAAGATCAACTTGCCGGGGTGCAAGTCTTCTACCATAGAGATTCAGTAAATACAGCATCAGCCTTTGGTGATCTTGTGGAGTAAACCCATAGAAATGTTGACAGTCTAATATTACCACCTGAAAAGTTGATGGGATTTGATTAGTGTTATACTCATAAGTAAGTCATACGTCCTATTTCAAGATTGCATAATGCAAGAGTTTTCTTTGAAAAAAATTTAAATTAAATTCAAAGTCATAAAACTAATTAAAAACATGTTAAATTACCTCTCCGGGATGTGTGTCAACAAAATTTCTTATTTGTTCTAAAGCATTCGAGATTTCTTCTCCATATAAACCGTGAGTGAAATAAAATTTATCAGTGTTATTCATTGTAGCAAGTCTCAGATCAAAATATCTGAAAATTTACACAAATGCTTTGTACTTTATGTGTCAGGTGTAGGTTAATGTATGAATTCCACTGGAAGATGCACATCGGATAGCATTACCAAAGGAAATTGAGCCTTGTACACAGGTACTTAAATTTCATTTCTGCGCTTGGTTGCGGTGGAAATCATACATTAAGACTAGAGAGTAAAATGAGCTGAACTGAAGCTGACTGTAGCTTTTTAAATAGAAGTTAAGAGCTTTGTATGTGATCTGTTCACTTCTTCAATGTCCCGTTGTAGAGTCTTCCAATAATGGAAGGATTTCAGCTAAATAGTACTACATATTAGTATTATTCTAGTCAGGTAAATTGAACATTATGGTTTAGACTTATCTTTCTAGTACACTGTGTTGAACTTCATTTAGTAAAAAAAATTTAAAGAGTAGTTTGTAGAAATAACTATAATGACACCAAAACGAAAATCTACCATATAAAAATAAGTCGGGTTTTCCTTCCTGACGCTATAACTCCAGAACGCACGAACCGATTTCCACGGTTTTGCGTTCATTGGAAAGGTCTCGGGCTCCGTTAGGTTTATAGCCAAGAAAATTTAAAAAAAAAATCAACAGTAACGCGGGAAAATCTTTTTTCACATTACATAAAACGAAGCCATCTAGTGGCGAAACGGAGTTCGCGAGATTTGCTAGTTTTTTTTTTTTGTATGATGGGAGGCAAACGAGCCAGCAGGTCACCTGATGGTAAGTGATCACCGCCGCCCATGGACACCCGCAACACCAGAGCAATCACAGGTGCGTTGCCGACCTTTTAAAAGGGAAGTAAAGGCCCTCCCTTTACTGGACTGGGCTACCGGACTCTCACTCACCGGACGAAACACAGCAGTGACAATCACTACTATTTTACGCCGATTTTCTTTGGGAGGGTGGTATTTCACCGGACGAGCCTGCCCGTGCGTGCCGCAGCCAAAGACTGACGACATGGCTCTACCACTCAAGAGGAGTAGTTTGATATAAAAAAGACCTTAAAGCAATTTATATGGCAAGCCTAGGTATGGTATTAGTAGACTAAGTTTTGTATTGGTGGTCCCTGCAATTGGATGTAAATGGCCTGTTATGATGAGTAAATTAAAATTTTGTAAGGCATGTGTTAGACAACCAACATGTAACTTTAACCATTTAGGAAAATAAAACACACACTTTAACAAAATTAAAAATAATGAAAAATTCGCAAAAGCTTAATATATTATGTGACTGTTAGTTTAAAGGTACCTAATGCCAATGAGAAGTTGTTGCCATGTGTTTATAGCCTGCGTAATTGTCCATCTTAAGATCGTACCTCGGAATAATGGGTACAGACGGTGTAATATAGGTTCTGCATCTGGAGCCACTTTACTAGAATGAGTTATACCGTATGTCATGGAATCATGGCTACCTGGAAATTATACAATTGTAAGGATTAGGTGTCAATTGGTATGTCTAATACCTAGTTAAATACATGTTTGGTATAAAGCATAGAAAATACTAGCTGACCCGTGCCCACTTTGTTAGGCGGCAGAAAAAATGCGTCACTTTTTTAAACATATTTCATTACTTCTCCACTCCTATTAGTCATAGCATGATACTATATAGCCTATGACACTCCCTCTTTTATAATATTAGTAAAGATAGATTTAGGTAGATGTATGTAGTTGCTAGTAATGAGGTTGAAAGTTAATTGTGCCCTTAGTCTAAAAACAAGATGTTTAATCTATCAGAAGTCTCTGAGACCACACAAAGGCAGTTAATAGATTAATATAATGTGCAGGTAGTCAACAAAACAACAACTTTAAATATTTTACTCACTTAAGACAAGCACAAGAATGGTGAACAGAATAGATCTAAACACATTACCTCCCATTATCTATGGTGGTTGTACTATTGCCTTATCCAAGTCGGTTAAGGACTTAGGTTTGCATTTAGATTCGACCTTCAGTTGGCAGGCTCAAATAAAACACTTAAGTCAAAAAATTACAGGGACTTTGCGAGCTCTGTACCGTTTGAAAACTTTTTTACCAGCTCGAACAAAAACAATGCTCGTGCAGACCTTGATTTTACCTATACTCGACTATTGTGATGTGTGTTATCTCGACCTGAATGCAGATCTTCTTGATAAGGTCGACCGTCTTCTGAATAACTGCATTTGATTCGTTTTTAATCTCCGCAAATACGACCATGTATCTTCTTATCGACAAGAACTGGGATGGTTACAAATTCGTCAACGTCGTAATGTCCGAACTTTAACATTCCTGTTCAATTTTCTTAATTCTCCGAATGCTCCTTCTTATTTAACTTCTAACCTTAAACTTCTCTCCCCTAACCATAATAGAGATCTTCGCTCTTCTAATAATCTTCTTGTTTTATGTCCAACTCACAGCTCTACTCTCATACACTCTTCCTTTTATGTAAAGTCTATTCTATTGTGGAATGCACTCCCCCTCGAAATCAGGATGTCTACTAGCAGTTTTACTTTTAAAGCCAAAGTTAGGCAGTTGTTTGGTAATGAGTCAGCAGAATAAAATATTACTCTTTTTTCCATATTTATATGTGTACTATACTCTAGTATGTATGTTTATATAAATATTTATACCTTTTTAATTATCTGTATGTGTAGGTTTATCTTATTAACAATTAAAATAATAATTTAAAGCTTGGCTTCTACCTGTTTTTGTAATACTCTGTCTCTGCATCATCCTAAGGTTGACTGGTAGAAAATGTCTTCGGCATTAAGTCCGCCTTTGTGCATGATTTTGTACATAAGTTTTAAATAAAAATAAATAAATAAATAAGACAAGTGTTGTCACACTACTATCTTTGTTCTAAAGAACAGAGGTTTCTTTGTTCTAAGGGATAGAGGTATTGAAATTTAATTGTAACATCATTTATATCATGGGTTTATTATTGCAAATAGAAGAATTTGCTCATGGTAAGCATGAGCCAAATATTATGATGTTAAATTTTTCATAAATGAAATCTTCATTTCGAATTTAATATCTACTAAATTAAAAATGAATAAAAGGTATACATACCTGGAATGGCAAGATATATGAATGGCATTTCTTTTAATTGAGCCGGTAGATCATTCATCCATGTCTCTAAATTTAATTTTTGAGCGGAAATATTTTCGTCCATTATTAAAACTGTAAAGTAAACAAAGAAGTCGATTATTTCAATGCAAAACTGACGATTTTTCTAGTTAATTGGATTTAATTTAAAATCTTAATGTTAGTAATAGTTACACACAAAAGAAACATTATATTTGTTTATTGTGTACCTTGAACTAGTAACCAGTACTTTGTATTCCTTTCAAAAAGATCACGTCATGCTTTAAGTTATGAACCAAACAATCTTAAGAATGTTAACAATTTGTAGTATGTAGGCTTCCAGAATACATTTCCATATTTTTTTCTGTATTATAACTTGCATTTGATAAAACAATTAACTGAGCTGTCTCATAATCTGCATTAGTTCCTATTAGTTTCAAATCCTTATTAACAATACACATTTTAATTTCTATGTTATTTTAAATTTTCGTCAACAAAACATTTTACTTTGGCTGAATAATATCCGGTAAATATGTCAGTGCAAGTATAATGTCATTGTCATTTTATCAGCTGATGTTAGCTACCGCGTTTTATTATTGCTGAAACAGGCTCAATGTGTTAATCACATTTTTACGAACGTCCTTTAACAGTTTATACAAGTACTAGTATAGTGGATACAAGTCAGTTTAGAACAGACCTCTACTTTAATGACATAAAACAGCTTGCGTTCATTAAAAATATAAAGAGATTCTTCGCCTTATTAAAAAAGAGGTCAACCCTGACAAGAATGTTTTCTTTTAGTATAGCGATATATTTTGCGGGTTTTTTACCTACCTCCTCAAATAGGTAGGTGCTCAAATCTCGGGTCGTCGATAAGCGCATTAGGTTCAGTCGATACATATTTGATCGTAGCCTAACAGAGCATATACTGGCAGTAAAATGAATGATAGTCTACCCCTTAGGTCAAACCTATATTGTGGTTTTCGGAGTTCGCCCATATTTTGTGCTCCTAAATCCTTAAACATTGTTCCCATTAATAAGTGATTGTAGGGAACTACTAAGTAAATATATCATAATATTCTTCAAATAGTTAAGTTCACTATTAATTATTAAATAAAAAGTAATAAAACCCAGATATTATCCACCTATACCTACCGTAATTAATAGGTATAATGAAGGTATAAAATGTGAACCAACTTTTAAAAAGACCGGCCAGTATTAAGTATATTTAAAAACTTACCTATAAAAAAGAAACAACCAAATCCAAACTGCATATTTGCTGTACAAAAGCGTGGTTAGTCACCGCGAAAATCACCGGTATGGTTTAGGTAATGATAAAAATTATCGTACCATAATAACAGAAGAACCGTTATTAACTTTGAACGAAGTTTTTGCACGCGCACATGTACGTTTCGTATTGGACATGTAAATGTTTTACTGGCCGTGATGAAACTGAACTTAACGTGCCATACGTATCAACAATTTAAAATACACGCGTAATAAATGCAAAAAGTAGGTAAAACAGTAGGTGTTATAGTGACCGGTGCACAGTTTACTTTGTCTCAGACTTATCGAGTAGATGTCCACAAGTCGTTAGAATGGGTGAAAGGGATTATTCATTTTTTACGTCGTGTGCTCTAATTTAACATTAACCTTGATTTTCTGGGCTTAACATAAAATTAAGTGTTGTTAGAGTAATCCATTGATTTTAAAAATATAGGTACCTACAATATACTTGCTTACAGCTTTACCGTTTCAAAAGACGGACATATTAATGATAAAACCCAACAACTCAGGGATTCAGAGGGATGATCCATATTTAGTAAATAATTGCCACCTTAATTGACAGACAGCACCGAGAAAAGAGGTTACATTTCATAGGATCCATTACATCCGGTTTATAAATTATTTATGAGCTTTACTTTGTAAGTTGCTGTAGAGTTATTCAAGACAAGATTTTAAAGGAGGAAAACGTGGCCTACTATCTAGAAACAGTTATCAAGATTACAATGAGCTCAGTCGAGAGTAGGTATCGTAACTGGTTTCTTTGACAAGTAGAAGTTAACCAGTTTTTATTAGATTTTTTTCCCAAATGCCATCGCACTTTTGTCATTACCAAAGGCAAAGTACCTACCTTGCTAACGACATTTGTCAGATCATGCAAAAAACCAGCAGTCTTTTCCTCACGTGCTTTGAATATCGAATTATCTAATATAGCAACCTTTACCTATGTTAGTTGGTAAGTAACTGGTAAGTTTTCGAGCGTATTTTTTTAGATGTCCTTAAAATAATAGTAAGTACCTACCTAATTATGAAGTTACGTAAAAATGTATCGTATAAAACATAATTAGAACTATTGGTTCTCGTTGAATTCTTTTTCTTCTAATTAGAGCACATAAAGTTGCTTAGGTACGCCAGTTTTACCATGATCTTGACGCTTTCGAAGTTTTTCGGGAATTTGGTTTAGTATACCATGTGTGCTCAGTTTATCTTCGTTTTGGAGTCGGGTTATGATGTGAAAGGCAAATGAAATAAGTAAAGAATTGCTAGAGATAAATAGATAGGTAGGTACTGTGAAACGGTAAAAACATAAAGCTCAATTACACAATACACTTGTAAATAAAGTAATATGATCTAGCTGACTTTAGTGTCTAATAAACTGCTAATAAAGAATCGAACGATGTTATTGTCAGATCATATTGCTTTATTTATGTGTAGGTATGTAAATCATACAAAATGAGGAATAGAAGGATGAAGTAAGTCGTTATGTATTACTCAGACCAAATAAATTGTATTTGGTCTGAGATGTATTACAAAAAAGTGAAAGGCTATTAAATATGGTATATTACAGTTTAGGTACATAGTTTAGGGTTCTTTAGCGTTGCCATCTTCACGTCTTAAAATTCAACTTATTAAAATATGGTTTTTTATTAAAAAACCTAAAATAGTATATGTTCATGTTTCTAGATCACAGTAGGTATAATAGTTTCTAACAAACATACTGAAAGAACACACAGGTCATCATAAATATGTTTCCTAACGTACCTAAATTAGTTTTTTCTAACGTAGAAACGTTTACCCTGTGAGGGGTAAGTACCTACTACCCCTCACAGGGTAAACCTTTTTAATCTAAAAAGATTTAATTTTTATTGTTTTGGCTTTGGTAACTTGGCGGAACTCTATCGATTGTGTTTATTTTCAGCATTTCTTTTTCAAGACAACTTCTATTGTAAAACTTATCAACCATCGATAACGATTAGTAATTGAACAGTCGGCAATGTGTAGAACAATACAATTAGTGTTTTGTGCTCCAACCACAAACACGCTCAGCTCAGCATAGGTACATAGAAAATACCAATATTAATGCAAATATTCAAGGTTTGCTTTGAGCGGGAATCGAACCTACATAGAAAATACCTATACCAATGTAAATATTCGAAATTTGCTTTAAGCGGGAATCGCACCCGAAACCTCTACCGACGACACAAAGGTAGTATTGTACCTACAGTTCAACAAAAATCTAAAAGATACAATATGACGTTTCATATTTTTCAAACTGAAACAACTTTGTTCATGCGTACATTATTCAGTTTCGAAAACCTTTTTCGTAAAACCATGAATTTAGAAAGATTTTATTATTGTATCTAAAAATGTACAATTCTTAATATATAAATTTAATTGAAAACTTTCAAATAAAGCAAAATAACACATATTTACATAGTAAATAATATCTTATAGTTCTATTCTTGACCTCATTGCAAAGTCACGTAGTTAGGTTACTGCTCGTAGTGTTGCGACTCTTCGGATACACTTGTATGCAAAAAAATCGTTTACATATACGAAAAATCGTTATTATCGTTAGACACGTAACTAACTATTACTTATAACTAGTACTCGACGTGGTCAAAGGTGACGGGAGGCAACTTATTAAGGTCTTAGTAGTGAATAAAAAAATTCCTAAACATTACTTTTATTTAATTAATTATAATTTAAATAAAAGTAATGTTTGGATTTTTTTTTAATTCTCTAAATGTACTAGATCTAATACTACTGTTTATTTATTACGTCTTGAATATAAAGGTAAACAACTATGGGGTCGTGTCAACCACAGACTATAGACTTTAGTATTTGACCTTTGAGAAATGGAATCAAAGACAAAATTCTAGAATCTACAAATTATGTCAAATGGTGAAATTTGACGTTGGAAAAATTACATATATTTAAAATATAAGAAAGATAGTGGTTAAATCAAACTAATTTACGTGTTTTCTATTGCATAAACGTTTAATGCTATTTTCCAGAAATTTTCATCCATATCAAAGTGTGCGATTGATGTAAAAACTAGAGAATTTGCAATATGTGGTGTTTTTTTTACAAAAGGTTCTACCCTTTACTAATAATGAGATTAATTATTAAAGTGTCTTAAAAATCGGATATTATCGTAATCGATCTCTTAAATTTCGGATATTATAGTAATCGATTTTTTTATCCCAACCTTATTATTCAATTTGTCAGAACTGTCATACCGTACCTATTAGATTTGTTGGACTATAAGTTGATACATTAAACATGTAGGAAATGTATATCACGAAATACTAATAGGTACGTCATTGGTATTTCCTCCTAGCACTTGTAAAAACTTGTGAATGTGTTCTGGTCGTTAATATAGGAGTTACCGATGCGTATCTTTTAATAAAAAAAACAAAACAGAAATTTATATAAGTTCTTTATTAATGAAACCTTTTTGCATTTACTTCAGCTAAGGAATTCAATTCTCACACTCCACTCTAATGCTTACATCTAGGCCCATTCTAATGATGCAGACGTAGTTACATATCTTAACTCTGGCCGCAGCAGACAGAATAGTAAAACAATGCACGTGAACTATATATGGTACACTGCACTGGGAACGTGTTAAAGCCTAGGTTGCATTGTCACGACCAATTATACGCATTTGTAACTATCATTAGCTCTTCAAATGCCTCACTGCAAGGACGGACCTACTACCATGGTAACCTGCTTTATTATTGTCTGGTCAGAAGAGTTGGTATCATCATAACAGCCCATTTATGTCCACTGCAGGAACGGGCCTCCCCCCGTGACGGAGGGATACTTGGCCTACAAATACCACGCTGGCCAGACGGATAGGTATAGAGTTTAATTTCAAGTTTTCCGTCTTTTTATTTCGTAAAGAAAATATTCACGGATAGTCCCTTAGTCGGTTTTTACGACACCTTTGGAATGAGATGGGGTGGTGACATATTGTATTCTTATTCCGTCACCACACGGACAAGAGTTGGTATACCTACAGTTTATTTTGAGAGGGGGCACCGGCCTTCTGTTAGTCCACATTATACTATCGTCTCGAGAAGAAAGTCATGTTATGTTGATCTATAAGTCAGGCGTAGTCGTAGGCCTTTAGGGACCCCCAAAGGCCTTCTGAGAAGGCTAACAGTAACATTGAGTGTAAACGAGAGATCTATGTTGAGTTTTCCTGCGTGGTCGTATCAGAAAGCAGGATGTCTTTAGGAAAACTAAAGTTTCCGCGCCGTTTGGGGAACCGATGATGGATGAGCGATCCACACGACCGCACAAGATATAGACTTAATGATTAGCTGTGGCCATCCATTGATCTGATTGATTTCATAATTTGAATTGTATGGTTTCAATATTATTCGAAACAAAGATTTAAGTATCATTTAAATTTAATTTTTTAATTTATATTTCCAATGTTTGTTTTTAATTGTCATTATTTTAGTTAGTTTTTTTACTTGCATGCTGTGGTTTCCTGTTATTGAAGGAATACACGCAATGTTCCTGTAGTTTTTATATTAATTTCTAATGTGTATTGCCTTTGTTGGAGACCCATAAAATAAATACATAACTTCATAATTAAAAAGAGAATTCTGAGACTAGATGCCATGTGACTCATAGTGCTAGATGTGGTTAGCACAACTAATAAAACTTCTACAAAGTTGTTGTTATGTTTTAATTGTGTTATACCTATCGTAATTACGTAATCATATTCCACTTGACCAGTTTTACAAATAAGTATCGGTATGTTGGTTATTTATTTCCTGGTTATGAATATATGTATAAATGATAAGTAGCAAAATTTACCTCTAATTAATTCTAAGATGTTATATAAGCCTATAAAGCCTTTGTTTTATAGTAAAGTCTTAAGGAATCTTTTAATATGATTCATATAAGCTGATTGTATAAGCGTCATGTCCATTACGACATGATGCTTTTACTAAAAAGAAAAGACAAGGATGTTTCAGACCCTTCAATAAAACATGGTGTACCGCAAGGAAGCGTATTGGGCCCGCTACTAATATGTTTCAAGATTTACCTAAAAAATATTTATTTACACAGTCATATTATCATATAAAATGTACAGCATAACATCATCAATATAATGACATCCATGAATCCTTTAACGCCACTCCAACTATCTTTTTCAGGGTAAAATGTTTACCTACTTGACTTAACGAATTATACCTCAACATTCTAAGTTTGCAGAACTAACTGACAATCGACAAACAACAAGTCCAAGGACGTATTGATTTACTCGACTACTGTGCTTTATGTTACGAATAATTGAGAACTTATACAAGTATAATACTAACTGCAATTTAGCTAACGGGGTCATCTAAATATTTAACATACTTACGTGTGCATAATAACAGCAAGATTTAGTTTATTGAGGTTTTGTTTTCGCACGTTACAGGTGAATTGAGATCAGGATCAAACTGTAAATTTAGTGAAGTTATAATGACCTAATACGGTAATTAAAACTAAACACTAAACCTCCGTGTGGTGACAGAGTAAGAATACAATATGTCACCATCCCATCTCATCCCATGGGTGTCGTAAAAACCGACTAAGGGACTATCTGTGACTACTAATCTTTACGAAATGAAAAGAAGGAAAACTTGAAATTAAACCCTATACCAATCCGTCTGGCTAGCGTGGTATTAGCGGGCCAAGTATCCCTCCGTCACGGGATGAGGCCCGTCCCTGCAGTGGGACATTAATGGGCTGTTGTGATGATGATGAACACTATAAAACAAGGTACAGAAGTAAAGGGGTCCCAAAGGATCTCTAAACGTAAATGACACCTATGATGAGCGGTTAACTAGTTCACACCTGGGCTGCTAATGTACAAAAATGTCATGTTAATAGCATTTTAATTTACTTAGTTGTTGAAAATGAAACAGTAGAACTAAAACATAAACAAGTTAAGTATATTTAATTTTTAATATTCCTAATTGTTTCTAGAAAATGACATGACATTTGCGCTCGTAAGTACTGGTCACAAAGTCCTGCCGGTCCCGTCTATCCACTCAGAAGATTAGCTGGCTCTTTCACCGCTCAAAATTCAATGAAAAAATCAGACATCTCCTCTCTTCTCCGCTTTATCCATTTCCACTGAAACTAATCGGAGAAGAGATGTGGAAATAACGAAATCTAATTGGTTCATTTCAACACATCTCCTCTCCTCTCCGCTTTGGTGGAAACCCGGCCTTAATGTGAGTAAGCGGTGTCTTGTGTGAGATGCTCTAACGGACTTTGTATGTACATTGATTTCTGTATTATATCTGTGTTTTGCTAACACCTCTTGAATATTGAATACCTGTCAGGTCCTCTATTAAAGGCGTACTGTAGGGCAGAAGTTTTTAATGATAACACGATTGATAGACACGGCAATGATACGCCGGGTAGTTAAACTGGTTGGTTCCGGTTCTAGTACTTTTAACTTTCGTAGAGATTGTCAGATCAGTAGCTAGACACTTCGGGATAAAATAGCAATCTATACTAATATTATAAAGAAGTAAAGTTTGAGTGTTTGTGACGTTGTAGTAATATCTGGATCTACTAAACCAATTTTAAAAATTATTTCTGTGTTGCATAGTCCATTTATCGGGGAGTGTCATAGACTTTATAGTATCACGCTATGACTAATAGGAGTGGAGCAGTAATAAAATATGTTTAAAAAACCTAACGAAGTGGGAACGGTTCAGCTAGTCTATAATATAATCAGTTCGTTCATATAGCGGCTAAAATGCTAGATTGGTAATATCAGTTCAAATTTAGTAACTTTGCTATTTTTTTTATGAGACCTATTATAAAGCGAAAATATTTATTTATTATTGATAGCCGAAAAAGTACAGAGTGTCTCAAATAGTCAGCAATACACCTATTTTAAGTAACAGCCTCCAGGGATCCTTATTTCGTTCGTGATAAGACCTAATCTTAACATTCCATGGATTCTCCGTGCGGGTCCATCGCGTGATAGAGGACGGAACACTTGCATAACAGCGTCTGGGACTTACGACCCAGATGTAGGTTTACCTACTTATAATTTTAACGTGAAGTATAGTATATATAGTGTGGAAACCAAACCACATGCGGATATTCAGCACTATAATATATAATATATAAATTTCAACTCAAAAACGCTTTTTAACTTAGAACTAACTACAGAGACAGAAGTGCTTCAAGTTATAAATAGTATTAAAACACAAGCGACAGGTCATGATGGATTGAGTATAGAAATGATAAAACTTACGCTAGACAACACTCTTCCAATTATAACAAATATTATTAATAAATCTATTAGTACTTTTACCTTCCCTACTTGCTGGAAAAGAGCTTTAGTTAGACCAATCCCCAAAAAAAACTGCGTAGATCAACTCAAAGAACTACGATTAATTTCAATTTTGCCCGTTCTATCAAAGTCTTTAGAAAAAATTGTTTTGAATCAAATCATTAAGTACTTAGATAAGAATAAGTTCATTCCAAAACACCAGTCCGGCTTTCGTAGAAACCACGGCACCGAAACAGCATTAGTCAACATAGCTAACGATCTAACCCAAGCTTCGGACAGTGGTCTAAGTACTATAATGATCTTACTCGACTACTCCCGCGCGTTCGATTGCCTTCTCCCCGAGCTTCTATTAAATAAATTACAGCGTTACGGGTTCTCAGATAATGCTTGTCAATGGTTCAGGTCTTTCCTTTTGAACAGGGAACAAATGGTAGTTGTCGATAATAAGGATGGTCATAAGGCATACTCCGCGATGAGACAGGTCAACCGTGGTGTGCCTCAAGGCTCTTTATTAAGTCCTGTACTTTTCACTTTATTTACTGCAGATTTACCCAACCACATTAATTTTTGTAAATACCACTTGTATGCTGATGACACCCAGCTATACTTTTCGTTTAAGCCCAAAGATACTGAAAAGGCCATCGAAAATATAAATCATGACCTTAAAAATATTTTTGAATGGTCTACAAATAATTGTCTGGTTCTTAACCCCGTAAAGTCTCAGATGTTAGTACTACGCACGAAGAACCAAGTCGAAAGCATCTCTTGTAAAAATAAAATTATAATTAACAATACTGCAATAGAACAAGTTAAAACCGCTCGGAATCTAGGTCTAATATTTAACAGCAAAAATACATTGACCATATTAATAATAAAATCAGTAATGCATTCTATAGACTCAAAATACTTTACAAAATCAGACCATATCTAAAAGAAGATTTGCGACTAAGGTTAGTGGATTCACTAGTGGTCTCTCCTTTTAATTACTGTAGCACTGTTTTTAGTCCTAGAATAAACTTATACATGCAAAAGGCTATTCAACGTGTTCAAAATGCCTGTATTAGATTTTGTTACAATGTTCCCAGGCGAGAACATATAACGCCCTATTTAAATGAAAAAGGTATATTGAACATGAAGTCAAGGATGGAGTTGCAATACGCTTGTTTGACTCATAGAGTTATCTGGAACAAGAAACCCGAATATCTTTTTGAAAAACTAGTTTTCATCAAAGACAGTTTAAGAAGTCGTCGAGCAGCCACTGTTAATCTCCTTTCTATACCTCCTCATAGTTCATCCCGTTACCGAGGAAGCTTCAAGTTTGCTGCGGCAAATATCTGGAATGACCTTCCCCCGCCACTACGCCTTGAAGTAAGCGCTGGAAATTTCAAAGCTAAATATAAAAAAGCCTTATTAAACAGACAACTTGCCGCAGAAAACCTGAAGCAAACCTTTACTTACAAATGGAAACTGAAACCCTATTTCTGACCAGTCTAAATACTTAGGTATCTATTTAATCAGAATGATATTATTAATCCGAAGCACATTCACACATACACATACACACATTACACAATTTCACACAAACACAAAAACACAGAC
Organism: Schrankia costaestrigalis; assembly: GCA_905475405.1. Lineage (NCBI taxonomy): Eukaryota > Metazoa > Arthropoda > Insecta > Lepidoptera > Erebidae > Schrankia > Schrankia costaestrigalis. The sequence goes on along the minus strand of FR997843.1, from coordinate 5,068,195 downwards.
ACGTTAACGCTCATATTTTTTTAATTTAGGTATGCAAATTTAGTTTCGTTTATATATTATGTTTTGTTTTATCTTTAACAGTACCGTAGGTACTGTAAGAACATTGTTACCGCCTAACATCTAAGGGAACCAGGTGTAACTGAAAATCAGCGCCTCTTGACATCTGTGATGTTAAGGAGCACTTGCTGAGTTACCACCTTTTACCACAATTTTTTTACTTTGCATTGTAATCTTTTTTATGTTATATTCTTGTGATTGATTGATGGTAATAAAGAGATTTTCATTTCATTTCATTTTCATTTCATTTCATAATTACTGGATCAATGAGTACAATAGCTATAATATTCTATTCATAATTAATAGCCTACTATAATAGGAAACTACGCGTCATATTGGCGACTCTTTAAGCACTTACCGAAGCTTCAAAACATCTACTGCAAAAATAGTCCTCCTTCTTCGTATATTATTTGTTTACAGATTCTTTTTATCTGACAGATAGCGTGTAGGGTTAACACGTTGATATCGGGTTTAAAAGCGTTAATGAGGCATTTACGCGCCGCGCCGCCAATTGTAAGATAATCATAATTCGCAAATAGGATCACAGTCTTTAGAAAAGATAATATTGCATTTGAAATTAAAACAGCCATTTTTGTTCTCCTCATCAGAGCAACACATTAATGATCCACTGCAGGGACGGGTCTCCTCCCGTGACGGAGGGATACTTGGCCTACTAATACAACGCTGGCCAAACGGATTGGTATAGGGTTTAATTTCAAGTTTCCCTTCTTTTTATATCGTAAATAAAATATTCACGGATAGTCCCTTAGTCGGTTTTTACGACACCCATGGGATGAGATGGGGTGGCAACATGTTGTATTCTTACCGTCACCACACGGAACCCGCCACCAGTTCACCACACGAAATTTTTTTTGTTTTCCTACGCTTTATCTCCTATTAAGCTAGAAAAGAAAATATTGAGTAGGTATAAAGTCACTGAGTCGCTTTAACAACTTACTCGGGATGAGATTTTACCATAAGAGTGGGGTTTTACCCTGTAATCATAGTCATTCCCCATACGAAACACCTATACATACTTACAAGGAAAGTGTTAGTACAACATTACCTTTATAACTGCAACTGAATGATGATTCGTAGAACTTATAACTACTATTAACTCGTGTGAAGCTATTAGCAAGTTCCTTGTAAATTAATAGGTAAGTATTAAGTAAGAATGATAAACGCGTAATTACTTATATAACATCAGGAATTTCCTATAGCAACTTTGCAATTTTGTAGCCTCGACTTTTTTTAGACACCTTGCAGTATATAGGTACAACCTTATGTCTGATTGGCTAGAAACACAAGATTCTATAAATTACAATTGAAAAATATGTTAAAATCAAAGCAGCAACCCTGGCTTTGATCGGATCTGCATCTTATATGAGTAAGCGCCCTATACATATTTGTCCACAGGTGACGGCAGCTCTTTGCCTCGATATTTAAATCTGTCCATAGCTTTGCAAATATTATGAGCCGATGATCAACAGTCACTAGACAGCGCCATCTATAAGGTTTAGTAGTAAACTTTTGATGTTGCTATCGGATCGATTTCACTAATACTTAGGGCTCCCGCACACGGGCCACTGGCCACAACCACAAAACGCGGCCACTGGCATATTTCCTGTAGTTTTCGTACATTTCATATGGACTCGCCGCACACGGTTGACGGTTGTGGTCCACACCGACCACTGAACATCCAAATGTATGAATAAAAGTGGCTGTCGCGCGCTTTAGCTACTTTTGTGGCCCGTTCTTGCTTCTTGTGGCGGCGTTTGTGGCTGTGGCGTGTGGCCCGTGTGCGGTAAGCCTTAATGATTTATTTCTATGAAATCACAAATATTAAGGAAGTATAAATATAATAAGTATGTATGTACAGTCAGCCCCAAAAGTCGCTGAACACATTTAAAATTCCAAAACTGCTGAACACTAAAAATGTCATAAGTCAGTGTCGCAACAAGAGCACAGAATAAGCTTTACATACGAAACTACCATAACACGCTGAACACGGTTATTATAAAAGTAGCTGAACCCTAGTATTTTTATAAGTAACTGAAGAACTTTAACTGTTTAGAAGTAACTAAACGACAAAAGGCGACCAAATTAGCATGATGTCAGGAGTGGTATACAACCTAATAGGTAGCCCACTACCTGGATAAGATTTAAATATCGGTTTGAAGAATGGTTTTAAGAATTTGATAGTTGAGCTTCACTCTGAGCAACGCAACTTATTGACAGTTATAATGTAAAAACTTTCCATAAAAGTAGCTAGGTGGTAAGATTCTTCATCCAGAGGGCGTCTAAAGGTTGTTGTGGTAACTGGTAACAACCCTGTGACGGCCTGTGACGGCGCTGTGACTGGTAAATGTACCTCCAAGTCTTTCATCTTTATGGTTTAGTGGCTAACCTGGTGTCGAGAGGTTTTTAAGCCGTACTCATAGGCCTCTAACGTGGCTTTTCATCACACAGATTTTCTTTTAGACACTGTTTTTACGTGCCCTCTGAAGCACCTCCATGTAGTAGTATTGTATACAGAAGTTTACTCTAGCTAGTGCAATTACAGGCCTTGGACGTTAACTGCTTCTGTCTGGGGAAGGCAGGAACTTGGGTGTACTCTAGCATTGCTGACGTCAATGAGCCCACTTACCATCAGGTGGGTTTCTTGCTTGTCTGTAACCTATATGTAGCAGCTATAAAGCTGATAAAGATATGGCGATAACAACACATCACAATGCACTTCCATGTCTCGTGATTTGTTACTAAAAATAGTATCTATTTATGTTAAGTATGCTGATAAAAAGTGGCGTGTTTAATTAATGAACCTGTTGATAAAATAAAGCTGAACTATTTAGAAAAGGTTAATTAAAGCTGGTAGATTGGTTCCTGGGATGGTTTTTTCCGTTGACCATTTCATTGAACCTAGTTACAGGAATAGTCGGATATGATAAGTACAAGAAAACATGTTGATCTGGGCTAACTATGATGTTTTGATAGGTTTTATCAGTCTTCATTACATAATCATCTATCCTTGTATAAGTAGGGATAGTCAGAAAAGCCAGAAAAGTACAGATAGCATGCCAAAACACTCCCAATCCGCGCGCGTCGTAACCCGAACGAAGCCGAACAAGAATCGATGTCACACGAAGTTGAAACTCCGGCTGACGGCTCCCTACCATTATCGTGTGTGCTTCGCTTTCGCCACGCTGCGACTAAACGCGAGTCAACACTCCACAATATCACACAGTGCAGTTACACAAGCAGTTATTGTGTTTCTTGTTGTGAATAGTCTATTTATTTACTGTTAATTATTAAAGTTACAATGAGTAAACTAAGATCTGGTGTTAAATAGACAAAAGTCGGGTGTACGTGGTGGACGCTAAAGAAGAGACTGCTACGAAGCTGTTAATATTGTGTTACGTTTCCTGTGCGATGTTCGGGAAGAGATTTAGTTAAAAAAAATTAAAATTGGACGTTCAAAAAGACTTATTGCGAATGTGTATTGAAACGTTTATCGCTATTCACGGGCGCACTGCTATGCGCCACGATTTGGTGCATTTTATAAGGCATACATCCTCTGACCACTACTGCGAAGGAAGAATTTAGCTTTTATAACAGGTACGATAGATATTCCTTTTTATACATTTAAGCATTTTTTTGTCAAAAATTGGCATAATAAAAGATTAAATTCCGCTCTCAATCATTGAATGCTTATCATTTGAAGGTATAATTAACATAAAACATTGGCAAATAATAATATATGTAGGTATTGCTTCCACGCAAACTATTTTCCACGTAACTGAGTAATTACATCATTAGTTATACTTATCCTTGCATAGTAAACTTCCAAGGTATCGCTGGAAAACATAAGCCTAAGTAAATAACAACAGCAATGGGCTCCAATATTCTAGAAATTCCACTTTCTCTTAAGGTTGGGGACCTTTTAAAATATGAACAAAAGTAATCTACATTGTTTAACATAAACAAACAAACAATCGCAAGTGAAGGCACAAACCTTTGTTTCTGTTGTGCCTGCATTATTATTAATATTGTAGTGGTCAACCTTCACGCTCTGCTTCGCCATAATGTAAAGAAATACTGCAACAACATTTAAATATAGAGACATTGAAAAGGAGGTTCGAAAAGACATTCATTTGTTTTGAAAACAGTACATTTAATTCGTAGTTCGATTGTTTTTAATCGAGCCATTATTCGTACAACGAGTTATTATTTGGAATAGGTTATAAGTTATGACTGATGTTTCACTGCAATGCCGCAATACAATAGGACAATGACATACACTGCAGTCACGACAGTACAGGAAGGACATTATACAGACAGTTGCACCAATCAGCAATGAACATCAAAAGTTTTGTATCCTCTCGCACTTTGTCGAAAAATGAGTTGGTTGTCTCTTGTTCGCATTTCATCGCCAGTTTCTGAAAGCTGTTTTGGTATGAGTGGAACTTGCAACACATGTGGGTACCTACTTAATTTTATCTTTGATATAAGTACTTACGAACTGCCTTCTCAGATGATCGAAAAAATTAAGGTCATTACAATACATCATATTCAGCCCAGCATTTTGCTGCACTCAGATGTAAGGTTTAGTGATTTGTTCTTTGTAACAGGTAGGTAGTGGAGAGAAAAAATTAATGCATTCTCTGGTTTTTTGTATATACCCGTTTTTTCATACCATAAAGGTCTATGGCTGGTACATGCTCGCATCAGTGATAAATGGAACTTAAGCAGATGATAACTGGATAGTTTAAATCCAATAGTCGGCTTTTTCATTGTTCCGCCCCTTAGGTTGAACTGGGATGGTGTGTATTTCTTCACTTGTATTCTTACTCTCTTACTCTGTCACCACACCACCTCAATAGGTACTTCTTAATAGGTGCATTTTGTAGTATTTTGGGGATTTATTATTGTTTATTTTCGCCGTGTTTGTTAAGAACAAGAAAACCGTTAAAGCCAAACATAATATTGACTTGTCTAAAACGCGGAAACATAAATTAGAAAGTGTCTCGCTTAAACACCTATTAGGTTATTGACCTGCTGTTGTTTTGATTACAAATGCATGTCATTAATTAAGATTTATAAATATTTTCGATTACAATTAAATATTATCATTGCTTGCCCGCGTTTGCCTGATGTTTACTTAATAGTTTTTTAGTAGAACAAAGGCAATCTTGAATCTATGTCAAATTCTACCTGTAATAAAAACTTTTATGATGAGGAATTTTTGACGTCCGCTGTAGTACCTGCTTAGTAGTATTTGCCTGCCTCCCGCCTCGTTGGAATAACGCATGAGTTTATGTGTGAATGTATGTAAAGATAATATCTTTACATACATTCACACATAAACTCATACATTCACACATAATTTCATATTATGAAATTATAGATTTGTTTACCTTTGGTATCATTTGGCATAAGCACAGTCTGTATAAAGTTATAAACAACAACAACATAATGGCCTAAGGTGTCATATGTCTCTTGTCTGGTTTTCAATTTTGTATTCGAGGCTCAGAAACAGGTTGTCTTTGTATTCACAAAGCATCAGACAAAATGGTTGAAGCAACATGTTAAATTTACATACGTAGGCCATCTTGTAGTGAATTTCAAAAAGTTGTTTTAAATCCAGTTGTGTTTTGGCATATTTAGCCTTGTTTTTATAGATTGCAATACTTATTTATTTTGATAGGTTTAGCCAGTTTTCTTACATGTTTCATTAAGATTTCTTGTTTCCTATATCTGAGAAACTTTCCGTAGATTCACATCGGTATTCTATTGTTGGATCCTTTGCAGGAGACTATCAACGACTTTTGTCTGAAACGATAATGTGTACGATACCTAATAGACATAATTACTCGTATGAGTGAAATAAGGTTCTTTTTAAGTAAAAGATATTGAAAAGTATGAAAAGATTTAAAATACAAAACATTACCAGTACCATCGTGGCGTACGTGTTATTAGTAGACTAGAGTTTCTGCAGTGGGCTGCCAAAATAGCTGAATTGATTTTCTTTGTGTACGTTAAATTTATATTTTTGAAGACCCTGCGAAATATGGCATGATCTTTAGTGGTTGGATCCGTCTATTATATAAAAGAAAGAAAGTGCTAGTGACAAAAAATAATACCCATTGTAAAAAATTTTCAAACAATAATACTGCTCATAAATGGTTGTCGTGGTAACAATAAGCATACAGCATGTCAATTCTCGTACCTTAAAATCGTTATAATTCGGTTAAGTTAGCTTTTAATTGTCAAATTGTCATGTGTCACACAATAGGTAAGAGAATTGACTTGACATGCAGTTGTAATAACAATCATAGGAATAAGTAATACATCCAGACTGTGTCGTAAATGTCAACTAAAATCATTAAAAGACACGACAAATTTTCATAAATAAGAAAAATAATAAGAAACACGTATAAGAACGAGGCCAGTAAGGTTTACGTTGTGCAATATGTTTATATATTTAGATACTCAAATTATTTAACTGGGTCATATAAACAGAGACATAACAAAGCATTGTAAGATAGGTATTATGTCAGTAGATAAATAAATATATTATTGTTAAGAAAACATAGTTATTGTCACGTAATTATTATATGTATTTTAATTTAATAATAATGCACTAGGTGGCATTGCTCTCGCTGTGGACTATTTGTGCAATTCACAAATCATTCAATTCATCAGTCTGGTGTTCTTATAAAAAAAAACTTTGCGACACAGGTAAAGCTACCCTAGTGAGGGAGCTGTCTTTTAAAAATAGGTATATATAAACTAGCTGACCCGTGCCCACTTCGTTAGGCGTCAAAAAAACGCGTCCCCTTTTTAAACATATTTTATTACTACTCCACTCCTATCAGTCATAGCGTCATACTATATAGCCTATGACACTCCCCGATAAATGGACTATTCAACACAAAAGAATTTTTTAAATCAGTTCATTAGATCCAGAGATTACTCCCTACAACGTCACAAACACACAAACTTTACCTCTTTATAATATTAGTAGGTGTAGAGATTATTCTGCCTCTATTGAATGAATTGAATTAATATCATCAAAATCACACTCCTCACTTTTTAAAGTCCTTCTGTTAAGTTATGAGGTTCTTCATCTAAAAAGAAACTGAAACAATCCTCTGAGCTCTATTTGTGAAGAATCTTTCAATACACTTACAAATACATTGATTGTGACATGACACAATTCTCCGTGTGGTAACGGAGTAAGAATACAATATGTCACCACCCCATCTCATCCCATGGGTGTCGTAAAAACCTTCTAAGGGACTATCATCTTAACGAAATAAAAAGAAGGAAAACTTGAAATTAAACCCTGTACCAATCCGCATGGCCAGCGTGGTATTAGTAGGCCAAGTATCCCTCCTTCACGGGAGGAGGCCCGTCCCTGCAGTGGGACATTGATGGGCTGTTATGATGACGTGACACTATGAGAGGTTTCAAGAACGATCTCTATACGTAAATAAAACTGATTCGGTAAGGTTTCACGGTACGTGGTTAACGTGCACCAGGTCACAGGTTTACATCCTACGCAATACTATTTTTGTGTGATCCACAAATAATGATCAAGTCTGTTAAAGTCTCCTTGAATAAATAAATTTTTCTTGTTAATTTTTTTTTAACAAATAATAACGAATAGACAATAAGCTAGGGCTCCTCCGAATATTTCCAGGAATGTATATTTATACAATTTCTGCTAACCTAAACCTGAATAATTTAATTCGTTAATTAGTTGAAAATATTTTGTTTAGAAACCATTATTTCAGTACAAGTATTTTAACTTTTCATAATAAAACATAACTACCGTGCTCATGTTATTATGATTACTTAGTTATATGACGTAAATGGAAAATTCATAGTTGATTCATAATTATATAAACTAATCATCAATTAATAATAAGCATATTGTGAATAACTTTCAGTCCACTTAGATAAATTGCAATATCTGTTTTTAAAGTGTCATCGATCGTTACCACTGTAAAAAAGTCTTTTAGGTTTACTTGTACATTTTGAGAATTGTACGTTTTGCGTGTCGTGTTCATTTTGCGTTTTGTACATTATGCTCCGAAGGGTCAAAAACTAATAAAATAGATTAAAGATAGACAGTTAGCCTAATAAAATAGATTGAATTTTAAACAAAATACCATGTCATTACCTTTTCTGAATATTCGTTAAATTTTAGAAAATGTAAAACGTAAAAATAAGATAAAAGATCGAGAGAAGAAGATTAAAGGTCCACTTAAATCTAGTTACATATTGTTAAATGCTGTCCACTTGCTACTTTACTTCAGCAAAAAGACGTTAACACTTGGACATAATCGTCCTTTAAACGGCCCCAACTTCCTCTGTCATGCCTGTGCCTACCACAAACAACAACGATGAATAGCAAATGAGCATTTGATCTACATGCTACATGCCCTTTAAAACAAAGTTAAAAATGATGTATTATGTAATATGACACTTTTTTCATACAATGGTGGTATTCTATGTGCCACCTGATATCTGCAAACCTGCTATGCGATTCGAAATGCTCTCGTAAGACAAGCATTTGTTAAATAAGTAGGTATAAAACAAAGAAATGTAACGAAACTATCATAACTTATGTTATTATTATTAAATATCTTATTAGTTGTTTTCACAACTTTTTTTTACATAATAAAACGCCTTATTAAGCAGAATATACCTTACTCAAGCGTCCCTAAATTGCCATCCTAAGCATAACACTAATAACAAAGGTAAATAAAGTCGGTACATGTAAATTGATACATAATAATAATATGACATAGCTATTACTTTATTGCTCATATAACAGTGTTAGCTTTCATTTTGTAATGCAAGCTGTGTTTGTATTGCACAAATAACAACATTAATATTCTATAGCCTTTAACTTTGCGTTAAAGTCGAATGAAATACCAAAGATTTTGGATTGTAGTTTATTTATAACAGTGCCATAATATGCTACTCCGTGTGCTGACGGAGTAAGAATACAATATGTCACCACCCCATCTCATCCCATGGGTGTCTTAAAAACCGACAAAGGGACTATCCGTGAATATTATCTTTACGAAATAAAAAGAAGGAAAACTTAAATCCTATATACCAATCCGTCTGGCCAGCGTGTTATTAGTAGGCCAAGTATCCCTTTGTCACGGGAGGAGGCCCGTCCCTGCAGTGGGATATTAAAGGGCTGTTATGATGAATATGTTACTGACACGGGCTTTTTCCAGTGACAAAGGAAAATTTGGCCTTCTAATAAGTACTGCGTTAGGCAGATAAATTGGTTTAGGGTTTATGTTAAGATTTCCTCGTTGTTGTAGAGATACCTATCATTTCAAACTTTCTTTTATTTGGCATTTAGGACAACTATAGGATAGGATGGGATGCTAACACCAAGTAGGTATTTATATTCAGTAACCACACTATGGTCTCCCGTCGTGGTTTCTAATCTTCCGCACAGTAATTATTTGTGAGATACTCAAACGATTATCCAGAGCCCTCGGCGTTCTTCGCGTGGTTGATTAATGTGTGTAACAGTTCTCGTGATTTAGGAAAAAAAGGGAAGTTTTTTATTTTATTTTATTGGAACTTTCAAACATAGTTCATGTCAGTTCCATTGTAACTTAATCCTAAAGGCCTACGCAGACCGGGACGGCATGGCAAGGGATTTCAATTTTTAAGCATAGCAATTTACGTCGTATTTCTGTATCAGTACGGTTGAATTTCCATTAGTAAAAATTAAAATCCCTTGCCATGCCGTCCCGGTCTGCGTAGGCCTTAAACCAATACACTTTTTTTAGAAAGAGAAGTTAATGGTTTACCTACTACAATATCTACTATACTTACAATAGATTTTTAGAATGTTCTTTATCCTTGAATAACCGCATTCCGAATGTTGTAATATTTATACTAGGAAGTTCACAATATATTCTAAAATATATTACTTAATTGAATAAGATTATCTGCAGGATTTTATTTGTTTATGTTAGGTCCAACATACCTTTTGCTGTATAGGCAAACTGTAAGCATAATTATGCTCCAAACACTTACGATCCTCTGACTAAACCCTTAACTAGTCATCATCATAACAGCCGATTAATGTCCTACTGCAGGGACGGGCCTCCTCCCGTGACGGAGAGATACTTGGCATACTAATACCACGCTGGCCAAACGGATTGGTATAGCATGTTTAATTTCAAGTTTTACTTCTTTTAACTTTTTTCCTTAACTAGTAAATTTATAAAACTAAATCACCCTATACATGATGGTTATTGCGCTTGACTAACCAATAAATTTATTATTTTAGACAACACTACAAGACGCCCCGTTGTTAGCACTCCAGAAACTATAGGCCCAACTGAATTTCTGACGTTTAATTGCCGCGCGTAATGTCATGTCAACGGAATACGTCGGAAGCGGATCGTATGGCGCATTTTCATTAGTCGATAACTCGTTCGGTATACAGCATGCGGGAACTCCCCGCATGCGAGATAACGACCAATGAAAGTTGCAAGTCGATACACGTTCGGTGCAACGCCTGCGGGGATTCCCCGCATGCGTTATACCGACCGCGCTATCGACCAATGAAATTCATCAGTCGATATACAGCTTGCTTGGGGGTCTCATGTGCTTAACAATTTTCTTGTTATCTGTCATCGAGTGTCACTCAAGCATAAAATATTGTCATTATTGATAAATGTTCTAGAAAATTGTAATTCCAAGGATTAACTATACTATTAATTAAGGACACTGTTCAAAATGGCTGATCGCTTATCGGATTCGCAAATGTTAAAACTTGTGGAAATCTATCAAGATTACGATTGTTTATGGAATGTGACTAGTAAGTTGTATAGAAACCGAGATGCAAGAGAAAGTGCGTACAAGCAAATTGCGGAAAGGCTAAATATTACGGGCATCTCAAATAAAGACATACCTAAAAAAATTAAAAATCTCAGATCATCGTACTATCAAGAATTAAAAAGGATTGAAGCAAGTACTCGATCAGGTGCTAGCCAGGATTCCGTATATAAACCAAAAGTTTCGTGGTTTACTACTGCCGATGGATTTTTAAGGACATTTAGAAATAATCAAGCAACTGTCTCATGTGTAAGTAAAAATTTTATTTTTTATTAGTGAATACATCGTGTTTGCCACGGTACTGCACCTTCACCATTAAAGTAATGAGTGTATTGATCTCGAATTGTTGCTCCACTTTCATGCGTATATTCTTCTTCTAAGTTCTGTAAGCCTAGAATACGTCTTTGTCTCCAGGTGCCATTTATTATAGTACCCGTAGTGATATCCTCATAATCTGCGAGTCCAGGTTCAATGTAGTCGGCACTTTTCTTCCTTAACCAATTATGAAGAGCACAACATGTTCTTGTTATTTTCATCGTATTACCTGCATTGTTGGGAATCCTTTTTTCAAAAATTCTAAATCGACTTGCCAATATACCGAATGCGTTTTCGACTATTCGTCGAGCCCTTGAGAGTCGGTAATTAAATATTTTTTGCTGTGGTGTTAGATTAGTCCCTGGATACGGTTTCATAATGTTGTTTTGGAGCGGGAAAGCAGTATCCGCAACAAAAACACTTTGTGCTGGAATATTCAGACTGCCGTCATCAATTGCACGCTTCAATGAGGAATTACTGTAAATGCCGCCATCGGAATATCTTCCTTTAGCACCAATATCTATATAAGTGAACAAGTAGTCATCATCTACGCAAGCTAGTAATACTATGCTATGCGTTTTTTTGTAATTGTAGAAGTCAGACCCACTATTCGCTGGAGCTCGCATGATTACATGTAGGGCATGCAATATCGGAAGGTTTTCAATTCCGATACTGACTTCCGATATTAGATCTCAATATCGGAATTCCGATATTAATATCGGAATTGCGTATTTTTTTTAGAAATTGCACTTTTTGTTAAAAAATGCACAAATTCGGTGTGAGGTTGGATTGAATGCAATAAAAAATATTTATAAATCATATTATTTAATTTGGATTGCTTGTTTTATACTCGTATTTAAGTTTTACCCACAGTATTTACTAAATCAGATATTTCTCATTATTTTTCTGTACTTATTGCTTAGTTTAACTATCTCACTCAGAGACTTAAATCTGAAATTAATTCAACAATTAGGAACAAAAAGTAATTTATAATATCCTTTAATCAACAAAGCTTAAAAGTTGAATTGACGAACTTCTTAGAATTTAAAATATTTTATTTATTTTATTTTATTTTCTTCGGAACACTAACAGTATAATTTACAATCGGTTAATACATAAATATACTTATACACAGCTATTAACAGGTATTCGCAAATATAAACTAAACATAAAACCATTGCATGACAGAAAAAAAATAGTTCAAAATAAATTGTAAATTTAATTTGTTGCTTCTCTGGGATTAGGACCAAAATAATCTGTAGTAAATAATTTCTTTACCACTGTTGGCTTAGACCTAAATATCTCAAATTCGCTATGCCTTTTGGCAATGCTGTTAACGGAACTACTCCCACGAATGAGAAATGAGTTTTGTCTAAAATTAGTGTTGGCTGAGGGTAGTACTAAGGTTGATTGCGCCTAACTGGCAGTTTTCTAGGGACCCAAATGTTTAGTTTTTCAAATAGGGTTGGACAGTCGACCCCACCATTGACAATTTTTACAATTGTTACAACATCAGATATTGTATCGTCTATTCTGTAGGGGCATAAAATGATACCTCTTACATCTTGCTTCATACCCATGATCGATGCACCTATACCTATACTGTAAATATCTTAGGAACTTTTTCTGTACGGATTCAATGCGCTCAATATAAATGTCATAAAGCGGGTTCCATACCACTGATGCGTATTCGAGGATACTGCGCCCGAGAGCACAGTATAGTACCTTAATTTTTATTTAATTATATAATATGCCAACAACAATAATTATTGGTAATATTTTTGTCTAATTTTTATCTATACTCATTACTAATATAAAACTAACAAACTCGGAATCAACAAAACTTTAAGAAGTCTTGTTGATTCTAAGTTTAGTAGTTTAAATTACAATCAACTGTAGTAAAGGTTCCCTATATACATAGGTTTATATTTATTTTAAAATCTCGTTTTTCTTGGTAATATGTTCTCAAAAACAACAAAACTTCAAACATTTTGTCGGATAAATAACCGCCCGACTAAAAAACATGCTCACTTTCAACATTGGTGGGCAAAATTTATGTGAGATAAGTGTATGTCTGTGACAAATAAACTCATCTTTCACCTCTGTTAACGTATGTTGCTTTTTCAGTAATTACAAATCCCAATAGATCAAATTCGTCGGACGGAAGCACTGCCTTCTTCTTTTCTTTGCACTTTTCTATTTCCTTCTCAAATTCTTGGTGCAGGGTCAGCTCACTCGTTGTAGCTAGACTAGCTAGTGATTCATCATCTTCATCTGAAGAGACAGAAGCTGTCGGTGCTTCAGTCTTTCTTTCTGTGAAGTTGAGACTGCTAGTATCGTTTAGTTTATATTTGAGGCGTTTTAACAACTTTACAATAATATCACATATTATTAGAGTAGGTAAAGAGTGAGCGAAACAGGTAACAATATTATTGTTCTTGTAGCACATGCATAGCGAGCTGGCAACATTAATACGGTACCTACTGTTTTGCTCGGCGATACACAAGGATCGATATATGTATAATTTAAAACTCAAAATATAGAAAAATGATCGAGTTCCGAGATTCCGATATTCGATCACCCAGTATCGGAATTGTAATATCGGACTTTGCGTTCCGAGATTCCGATATTGCGATATTCCGAGATTCCGATATTCATGCCCTAATTACATGTTTACCATCGATTGCACCAATACATCCAGGAAAATTCCATTTTAACTCAAACCCAGTTTTTATTTCATTCCATTTTTGTGCCGTGTTTGGTGTCTGAAATAGGAAAAAATAATGCCATTATTATGTTCTTTTTACAGATTGATGAAAATTCAAGCGGAAATTCTATTAATGACTCAGAATCCCAAAATTCTGAATCACTGGAGGAAACACAACATTTAGAATCTCTGGAGGATAATAAAACTGAAGAAAATTCCAATGATGCTGTTATTAACAGTAATGATAGTAATCGCATTGAAAGAGAACAAGTGGAAAACTCAGCACCTCAATTTGTTGTACCAGCAAAGAAAACAGTAAAAAAAAGAGGAAAATTGCTACGAAACGATGACGATATTCATAATGCTATTGACAGAATTGATGAAATTGCTAAGAGTGTTACTAATAGCACAAATTCGTTAATAGAAAATAAAGAAGATGAATTTGACATTTTCGGAAAATATTTAGCTACGACTTTGCGTTCTTTGCCCAGCGAACTAGCAATTATTGCAAAGACAGAGATTCAAAAGGCTTTATCTGACATTCAACTAAGAGCGTTAAGACAACAAAACCAATCTTTATGGTGTGGTGCTTCAACGTCTTCCTATGATCCTCAAAATCCGGGATATTTTAGTTCAACATCTGAATCTGGTTTATCCTACAACGATGACACTAATATCGATTTTAATTCCATGTAAAACATTTTGTTGATAATTATTATATTAGACCTACTTGTCTCGGTCATATATTCATTTATCTCATGGTTCATTGGTAAATCATGCCACACTGACTTTATTTGATTTAATGAGACGGCACTTTTGTTATAAATAGAAATTACTACCAAAAGTATATTTCACAGGTGTGTTAAAGTTAAGTAAAATACAAATTATTAAAAATACTTATTTTTTTTCGATATTGCGTAGGTATTATTTTATTAGGTACTTACTTTTATATAATCTGCCAGTGCTTCATAAATAGCGTCACATACTTGTGGTATAAAAGTGCTCATAATAGAAGGAGACACACGAAATAAGTAATACAAGCTTTTGTAACTATCTCCAGTAGCTAAATAACGTAATGTGAGCTCAAGTTTTAATCTTGGTGATAGTGCCTCACGAAATGGAGTGTCTTTTTTCAGAAGTTGTGTTTCTATTTTATTTAATAAATCTTCAAATAAGTCATTAGATAATCTGAAAAAATTATTATGATCTTCTACATCACACTCCAAATTCAATTGTAACTCCTTGCACAGTGTTTCTGACGCGCCATGCCTGTTTCTATTTTTTAGTAAACTTCGCACCCAAAATCTTTTTTTCTTTTTCTTCAGTGAGGCTAATAGTTTATTCTTCAATAAGCCACATACAGTCAAAATTGCTCCACATAACATTAATTGACGATCCATGGCAAGAGCGTCTATCTCAGTGCCACTCACGTTAACAACTGGCGACGATGTTCTCTCCCCGCATGCGGACCATATCGACTGATGAAAACAGTTCCCCGAATGCGGGCCCTGTGGCACGCGTCCCAGAAATCTATCGCACTCCGCATGCGGACCCTATCGACTAATGAAAACGGTTCCCCGCATGCGGGCACTGTGGCATGCGTTCCAGAAATCTCCCGCACGCCGCATGCGGACCCTATCGACTAGTGAAAATGCGCCATTAATATCAGATGCGGAACTTTGATTGCATACCTTCGACATTATTTTTTGTCAATAACCTTGGAGCAGACCTGTCTCTGCGAAATTGTATCACACTTGTATTGAGTATTGAAGTCATCATCATAATCATACCATCCCATTAATGTCCCACTGCAGGGACAGGCCTCCTCCCATGACGGAGGGATACTTGGCCTACTAATACCACGATGGCCAGACGAATTGGTATAGGGTTTAATTTTAAGTTTTCCTTCTTTTTATTTCGTAAAGATAATAATCACGGATAGTACCTTAGTCGGTTTTTACGACACCGATGGGATGAGATGGGGTGTTGACATATTGTATTCTTACTCCGTCACCACACGGAGATATTGAAGTGGTGGAAGTAATATCCCCTGTGGACCAAAAATGTTGCTAGTTTGAAGGTCTGTGCTGATCAGTTCGCAGCTGGCAGTTGTAGCACTAGCGGTTTGTTTTTCAAGATCAATATGTTCACATCGGTAAGGTTAAATGGGAATGGTACTTTCCCCTGGAGTACGAGTCTTCACATAACCAGCAACCTATCCCCGAGAGGGATTAAAAAAGGGTTATCTCTGCAGCGGGACGTTTCTGTACTAATATAATGTTGATGTGTGACCGAACGACTCCGTGTGGTGACGGAGTAAGAATACAATATGTCACCACCCCATCTTATCCCATGGGTGTCGGAAAAACCGACTAAGGGACTATCCGTGAGTATTATCTTTACGAAATAAAAAGAAGGAAAACTTGAAATTAAGCCGTATACCAATCCGTCGGGCTAGCGTGGTATTAGTAGGCCAAGTATCCCCCCGTCACGGGAGGAGGCCCGTCCCTGCAGTGGGACATTAATGGGCTGTTAGGATAATGTTGATAAGTTAGATCTAATTTAAGAAAAGTAAGAATACCATAATCACTTATTGACATACTTGGATAGGTATAGATATAAATGCATCATCAATAGATCTTTACTATGTTTACACGGATGTACTAGTGGAAAATATTCTCGTGAAATTAGATTAGATATTATAAACAAAACTATGGATATATCTTTATTGCATTAGATATATTATTTACGTGCAATCCGGTCCATCAATGAGCAATAATAAGCTAGATTTAATAGTCCAAGGAGTGAATTCGTAAGTAGTAGTTACTCGTAATAATTTTAATAGTTTTTTTTCTAAAAACCTATTTTTAACCTTTCAGGGAATTGTGACTAGGTATATATCGTTTGGATTGACATTGTGTGTGCTTGATAGTTCTAAAAAATAAAGAGGCGTGTTTAAATTTTTTCTTTCTCTATCAATGAAATAACGCAAATTGTGCATAATCAAATTTTACGACAATTTATGTCTGTAAAATATTATTGAAATAAATAAATATAGCATCGTTATGAAATTATGTAACTTTTACAGCTACCTATAAATTTTAACAGTAAAAAAATAAAACTCAAAATAAGTCTCGAAATGACGCACTAAGTATAATATTTCAGTAGAACTAGAATGGTAATAAAAAAATAATTTTCTTTTCTGACAATGGCAAATGCCCTTGGCTGACAAATGAGAAATTCTCACGTGTTATGATAACTTGATTTAAGTAATACATGTAATTTAAATTAGACATACTCGTACCTAGTAGTTATTTGTAGAGTTACCCTTACAGCTACAAATCTTTCATTTGTTTTTACAGAATTCGGTGTGATCAAGTTAAAATCAACTAATGAAGTGTCAAAACTCTTGTCAACTATCATTTTCAGAAACTAAAGTTTAACACTTGATATTTGATTAGTTGATTTTTACTTTATCAGACATTCGCAAACCAGGGGTTATTGATAGGTAATTCGCTGCGTATTATACATATTTTGTATCATACTTTGACAAAGGCTGATTATCAAAATGAGGAAAGTAGTTAATTATCAAGTAAGTTAACCCGGGTTTTTTTATAGATTTAAACTCAAAATAAAATTTAATAAAAACCTTGATGGTTTATTTTGTCCTCGATGCTAAATATTAAAATCTTAGCATAACTATACCGAGTTTCAATGCCTTTTTATAATTTGAAGTGAAGTCAGTATTTTATTATGGAGGTTACTTCAAAATTACATTATTTATCATAAATCTGTATAGTTACATAATAATTTCAATTTTATTAATAAAATGAATACTAATTTTATTTTAGCTATACTAAGAACTTAGTTTTTTTTTTAAACTATCTAAATTGGACCTTTTGTTGTTGCAGGTCGCTATTGATGGCGTTACTAAGCATCCGGGGCGATTGGTACTTAATACAAGTTTGGTTGATTTACTGCAAAATCTATTCAGCGATTATATGGTTCTTTGGCAATCACTGTCGCGGTTCTGATAAGGTACGCTCTGTGATAAGCGCTGGAGTTAGTACACAGTCGCCTGGAGGCCTTCAGAGAGTGCGGACGCGTCGCCGTAGAGCGCAACAGAACCACCGTGTCAAACATATTGTTGCTCTAGCGAGGAGACCGTCTCTTAGAAGAATCATAATGGCACCAGGAGCAAGTACCACCCACGCCATGATGGAGGACAAAGAGAAGGCGCTGCACGGAGCTTTGGCAACCGGTGAGTTCCTTGTTTAAAGTTTTTTTTGTTTTGAATACGTGTTCGAATTAAAAACTTCTTTGTTTTTACGCTCATTTCTTTTTAACTGGTCGATTCTACTGTTTTTTTATTGCTTAATGTTTTATCTCACAGTTTAATCTAAATTATTATTATTGAACGTAATTTTGTTCGTTTTTTTTCGTAAGACAGCCACACCTCCAGTAGGAGTGTAACGACTCTGAATGTCATTGACATACATTGAAATTTTATTTTTATTTAAGTACGAAAGTTCTTGATGCCAATTGTATTTATGTAGTGTATAAATTTAATATTAGAGAAAAATATTGTATGAGGTAATTATTTTAAGCGCATCCAATTATAAATAGAAAAAATATAATAATAAAACGATTTATTACTAAAGAGAATAATAATACATTTATAAATAGAATAAAAACAGTGCAGTGACAAACATAAATGTTTGTCACTGCACTCGATATTATCGTACAGTGTAATTGTTCGAAGAACATTCACTTACAAAAATACTTCCTAGTTATTTTTTTGTCATGGTAAGGTCATATAACAAAAAATTAAAACAAAAACGCTATAAATAAACTATAAATAGATTTAGGAATTCACTTCAATTGAGCAGAGCAATAGGTCACATAGTAACAACTATCGTACAATGCACATAATACATTGCTTAAAATATCCGCGTGATGATCGATGCGACTTTGGACAATGAGATGTAATGTTATATGCGGAAGAATACACATCGAAAGCCCTCGCCATCTTATGACAGGGAGATTTAAATACAAATAGCCACAGAAGCCATATAAGACTTGCTTCGGTGGCAAAGTGGTATTCTACGCGGCTGCCATTACCGAGGACATTCAAAAATTACAATATTATCTTGGTATTAGTAGGACAAGTATCCCTCCGTCACGGGAGGTTGCCCGTCCCTGTAGTGGGACATTAATGCTGTTATGAAAAAAATATTATCTTGAACTTGAATGTTCTTTGAGTATGTTAGTTTCATGTCTGTAAAAATTACGGCGACACAGGGCTTTCCCCATAAATAAAATCCAACTTATAGAAAAACAAAAATCTATCTCTATACAAAATTTACTGGCTACACCAAAATCATTGAAGAGGGCCGTGTCCTCTATTGAATCGTTTATTGGCTGATATAATTACCGTAGCTCAATCGACGGCTAGTCCAAATTATAAAGTTGAAAGTCCAAATGTAAATAGTCCATTTCAAATAAGGGCTTGGCAGTGCGTCAAATTATTAAGACTAGAATTTTGCTACGGAAAATACGAGGTAAATTGCGCCTCATTAATAATAATAGAAAGGTTTTCCACGCTTTTAATATATAAGTATAATAAAGAGAATATCAGTATTTTCATTTGACGTATTTTCATTGTCGCCAATTTGTGTGTAAGACCTTACACGCATCTATAGTTACAGTTCTTTACTAGCGGCAATTAGCTAAAGACATGTAAGTAACGATGGCATTTGGCCAGTAAGTCACCTACAAAATTATCACAGAAAATGTATAATTTATTTTAGATTTTCATGTGCAGTATGCGTGAAGAGCCATACATAGATTATCTGATATGGGATTAAACGTGATCGATAAATTGTGTTGTTTCTATCTCTTGACATTCGATTACATTATAGACAGAATTCAGACGGTTTTATCATATAGGAAATTATGTAACAAATATTACTTTTATTTACAATATTTGTAGATAATAACAAATGGTAGAGTCGTCAGAGATTATTTAAAATTAAAAATATATCCTTGCTTATGCATCGTCTTTTTGTAGATCTATTTTAATAAGATACAGCAGGTGCAACACTACATAATATACGTAAGAGAAAGGAGAATATCCTCAATGTCCAAATAAAATGGACCAGTAATGAAAACATTACTCTGAAATACGATTCTGAAAAAAAAGCACTTTGATCTATTATAAGGAAACAAAACAATAAGTACTAATAAATATTGCCTTGCTTTAGAAGATGTATTGTCACTGTTCTAGGTATTGTGAGTATCTAGGACAGCCTCTTTGGCTCTTACACAAATTCATCAGCCAAGTGTCACAGAAATTAAAACACGTTCATACACATAAATAATAATATGGGTAAATATAAATAAGTATGAGTGACAGGAAAAACTAGATTTTACGACAAAAGTTTTGGTAGAAAGACATTTTGAAAACATAGCTTTACATTTTGGTTGATATTTATTGCCAAAAAAACCTATTTTAGTGCTTTATATAACTGTTTTCCTATCCCGTGTATTGCTTTACTATTGTGCTTAGGGTAGCAAAATGAAAAAGAATGCACATTGCGCGTATCAAACACAAACAAAAGAGAGTTGGTAACAGTTTACCCCCCCCCCCCCCCCCCAGAGGAATTTCAGATTGTTCTTACTCGTACTGAAATAATAGAGTTGTACTTTTTATCAGCTATTCTCTTCTACCTAGCATTGTTCATGTGTGCAACTGTGACGGTAGTAGTCCTAGACACAATATTCTTGGTCACAATTTCTTAAAAGGCAATTTGCTAATGTAACTAACATATTTTTAATAACTACGTTTCTTTTGCACTCTATGTTTACAAATATAGTTAAATATTTATTAAAACTGACAATAATATCTTTAATTAAGTAACATGTTGAGCGCATATTACGGTCAATTGCCTCGTTCGTGTTCGTACGTCGCCAGATATAGAGTATGAGAAAAGAACTTTGTGAACTTTGTACTTAAATAGATTGACTAAAATATACTACGAGTATGTCGAGTGCAATTTATTATACAAACCGTACAAATATCAATAAATTTCTAAGTAACGACTAGACTTTTCTTGGTTTTTCATTTCACTACGTGTTGCCAAGAAAATTCTTATTCGTCATTCACAGTTCATGGAATCCGAATGTTGATAAAACAGTTTATTACTTTCTTACAAGAAATCAAAGAGGAAAGTGACGTATTCTTAGTAAATTTACTCCTAAAAGTATCTACAGTCTATGAAATAATAAAAGCTAATAATAAATTTAAAACAACAATAGACTTGTCCATATCAGTAACTGACGATATTTAATAACATTATTACACAAGATTTCGACCCCTGGAACCTTAAATGAAAGAACCTATCAAGAGGCCCGGAATAATATTTATAACCTGTGATAACATTTAAATTATAATCTGCGTCATTTTAGAACATAGATTAAAAAAAACTTGTTGGCGCGCTTCTGTGACGTTAGTGCCACGCCTCCATTTAGAAACAAGAAAGATAAAGTATTTAACCAATGAGATTGTATATTTTTTATAAAAATAAAACCCGGAATCAATTAAATATGATGACATAATGTAGTTATGGATAAAATAATATTATTTTTACACAATCATTATTACTCTGCGCGATAACTTGATAAAGTTTGCGGTTCATTTGATATGTTTTAGTGAGATAATAAATGTTTTTCTTGTTCTTGCAGTAATAATTCTATGAAATATGTATTACTAAATGATATAAAAATAAAATATTATAATGTTAATATTCTTACAAAATTTTAAAATACTTTGTACTTAAGTAGAAGCTTTTTCAAAGAGACCTTAAAAGTTAGAGTTGTTTAACCATCAGTTCAAAAGTATTTATGTATTGTTTTATTAATCGAAAAGTAAGTTTTATTAGGAAAAAAGGTTGTTATCAGAAACAAAGCTGTACTTAAATTACTGCATGTTTGTTAAGATTATCTTTCTATCATATCTATGCCCCCTACTGATTATTAAGCATACTTACGTTGCTAAGCCATTATCAACCAATTAACAATGACGGAAAATAATTCGTGGATGTCAACTCTTTAAAGATTAATTTGTTTTTTAAACGGGTGACAAGTCGAAAAAATATAAGTTTTTATTATTGCTTCTTTTATCGGTAACATACATGACAACAAAGCAACATCAAAACTTAGTTCATGCAATGTTTCCTTTAATATTTTTTACCAAGTCAATCAATTTTCATGGCTATATGCAATAAGCGATTTGAATTAACTTGTCAGCCGTAGTAAACATAAAAAGATAAACGTTTTTGGTTGTGCAATCAATCCTTTTATCGATTTTATAGCAAGTCATTTTATAAATAGTTAAAAATGGAATCAACAAATCAAAAAGTAATGGACTAATAGGAGATTCTAGGGCACAACAAGGATCTAACTGAATCATTAAAAAAAATCGACTCTACAATTTTCTTCTTCTTTTTTTGGGGTCTTTTTTAAATGAGAACGATATCTACCTTAGACAGACTCTGTACAAAAATATACATGATAACACAGTATATCGTCATAAACGTGTGTTACTATTAGTCAAAATACACTGAACGATATGTGTGGGCGGGTGTTCTGCATAGTAACTATTACTCCGTCCTCTGTAACATTGATGTGACGAAACAGAAACACCCGCGGTGTTATATGACAACCAATATTTTATCAATTTAATTGTTAATGAATTGTTGTAATGACTTTATTGACTCTGCCTATCAATTTTATTATTATATTAACGTTTAGTACCTTTTTGTTAATAATGCCGATTCGTTCTACTTAGTCTTTGTTTATAAAGTTATCTGTGTTTAAATGAAAAGGGAGTGAAAGACTGAAGAGTGTGAGAGAAAGAAGCTGTTTCTGTAATCAAGTATACTTACATCAAGTATATGGGCCAGCAAAAAGAAGTTTATAAAGTACCTGAACGTACTATACCAAGGTATCAAAAAATTAAAAAATTGTTTGCCATGTTTTCTTTGAGTAAACGATAGTATGTTTTCCTGTTTAGCTATTTTTGCTATGGCTTTCTATACTGTAAATACAATTCTAAATAATAATGCGTAATTGCAGATCCGATTAAATTATATGTTTAATAATTGTAACTTAATAAGTATAGAAATTAAAATATATTTATGGATGTAATGCATTTTCAGTGTTAATTGCTTATTATGTATTGGGGAGTACCGCAAGGCATAATTCTAGGTTCTTTCTTGTCTCATTATAATTTATTAGTAACGATGATTAGAAATTGCACAAATAAGTTGTTTTGACACGTATTTACTAGTATTTTCTATTCCTAATCTATGAGTGTTTATAAGGGGTCAGGATATTCTGAGCTAACGTCATGTGACCTCTACGATAGGTGATTGCAAATCATGAAATACATAATATTGTGTATTCATGTACCGTGTGCATGACACGCGTCATATCATTCAAATGAGGCATTATGACTTTCAGCCGTCAATTGCATATCAAAGTTATATGAACTACGTATCAAAGTACGTACTTTATACAACTTGAATCTTTTGATACATCATGACATAGGGTGCTGGAATCAGCTAAGGAAAATAAAGTCCAAATTACAAATTATTTTGCTTCTTTTGAAAATGTCTAGCTGTTGTCTGTATTATAAATTCATTTACATACTCGTAGTATCCATCAATCAAGTTTAGTATATAATAAGTCAAATCTAACGTCAAAAAGCTAATCCTACTATCCTACTAATATTATAAGCGTGAAAGGATTTGAGGAACATACTGGAGATCTCATGGAAGGACAGAGTCACAAACGAGAGGGTTCTTGAAATCGCGCAGCTGCCCAGTCTCACAGCTCTAATAAAACAGAGACGTTTGCGATGGCTGGGGCATGTGCACCGAATGGAACCGGCTCGCCTACCGCGACGTGTCTTGCTTGGCGCCATAGCTCACGGGAAGAGAGACGTTGGGAGGCCAGTGCTCCGTTTTAAGGACTGCGCAAAGAGAGACATGTGCTCTTTTGGTATAAACCACGTCGGATGGGAAAAGCTGGCCGAAGATCGAAATGAGTGGAGAGAGCGTGTGCTCGATGGGCGTAAAATACATGACACCACCTGGTTCGAAACGTTAAAGACTAGGAGAGCGAAACGTCACCATACTGACAACACTCCCGCAGCGCTCGGAAATTTTGTCTGCAGAGTATGCGACAGAATCTGCCTCTCTAGAATTGGCTTGCACAGCCATGAGAAAAAATGCATGGCATCCACGAGGCAGTAAATTAATCGTCTGAAATAGACGCAAGGGCCCATGATGAAAGGATTTGTAAGGATGTATTGATGGATGGATGGATGTTTGTTACTCTTTCACGCCATAACTACTGAATGGATTTTGATGAAATTTGGAATGTAGGTAGCTTAGGGTGTAGAATAACATTAAAGCTACTTATACAACACGGGTAAAGTCGCGGGCATTAGCTAGTTATTATTATCTGTGTACCATTCAAATTACTTAAATTAAAATATAGGTAGATAAGCACTATATTATTTCTGTGGTATACGTTATCAACTTGTGTTATAAACACGAGAGCTTTACGTTGGTCCCTAATGTTATTATCAGTAGAACTCAACATCATAAGCATGTATCGCAACGTGACTCGTTTAATAAAGTATTACCTAACTGTCTACAAATTGATGGACGCAGCTCAATATGCTCGGCATTAATTGATTTGTTTTTTAACTTATAGTTTTGATTAATAATCTCTACTTACTTTAACCCCCTTACTTAATCGCCCATGTCGCGTTGACGAATTTATCGAAAGTTGTAGATCAAGTCCTTTTTATGCTAAGATTTTGTATTGATTGCCATTAAGCCATTTAATGCCATTATATACATAGGCAAGTATGTATACTCTAAAATTTTTGTCAGTTATACCTACCTTTTGAAAGAATCTTACATTTAGGTATTTAATTAATTGTAGTCATTCTAAGAAGACATCATATTTTGCTCCATATAACTTTAAAGATTGAAATGCATTTTAAATTGGCAACTGTAATCTTTAAAGATCCGCTCCGATTCTGAGATCACGAGTCTATAAATAAACACAATCTTCGATCTGTGCTCCAGATGATATCTTATGAAGACAGATGAGTCAACTTCGTTTGTTGATTTGAAAACCCCTTTTTTTTTAATTGCGAAACGAGGCCGTCTACCCTTCCATCTGGCCTCTTCGGGTAGAACTCCTAGAAATAGCTGGTCTATCATCTAAAACCCACGGTGTTCTTCTTCCACCTATTTGGTGGAGTTTTAAAGTGCATTACCAATTGATCCGACTTATGCTGGCTCGCTTAATTGCAAGCCTCAAAGATTTAAAAAGCTGAACAAACCACATGTTTCTGACGTTCGTCATTCTTGTTCTTTATTGATCGGAGTAAATTGATGCAATTCAGTGAAACTATTTTCCTCCGCTTGACAATAATAGCAATTTGCGTCATAAATCCTTGAATATGCAAATCACGATAACAATAGATAGAGTGATCGGAAATAATCATAACAGTAATGTACAAAGGACAAAACGCTGTTATGACCGTGATAAAAAAATTGTTTTACAGCAGTTCTCCTCCACACGCAAAAACGTTGTTCTGAAGAGGACATTGTGACACATTATGCTAAATGTAAAGGCTTTTTATTTATAAGTTTTCCTCTGAACAAGAAATAACTCCTGACTTCATAACAGTGAAATTTAAAATTGTTATCAAAAGTTCCAAGTCCTCCAATTCTCCAAAAATAGCAGTTCATTCCGAAGAATCCGACACTTTATCTTGTTTTCTGCATTGCATATTAAAGCTAAGAGAATCAGCTAGAAGACTGATAGAAAACATTCAGGGTTTCGTTCATGTGTTTAAAATAAAACGCACAATCGAATCAGCTGACATCACAGTCGCATATATCTTCGGAAAATTTACAGACCATTCAATACCGCTATTACACGATGTTGTAAACCTGTGTTGTAAACAAATGCATTTATTGCTGATTCTAAAACTAAACAATATTGACGATATCATAGGTTTAAAATTACAATAATAAGAAATACGAGAACTCAATAGTATGGTACTTTCGTAAATTGTCGTTTTACATTCACTGTAAAAAAAATTGATATGTATTATTATATGAAACTGCCTTAAAAACAAAGCGGTGTACTGTGCACTAGTCCCCAGATTTGGATCTTAATCTTGAGACTGAATGCAGCTTATGAGCTTGTTTGCTTTCGTCATATAGGAACCAAGTCTTTAAAAATTCCCGCGTGACTTGATTAGTTGTAGTAGTTGTGTTTGTTTAACAATCTCCACTTAAATATAAGAAAGAAACTTAACATTAACCCCTTTACCATTCCGTTTGGGCATCGCTTTGTCTCTAGTTCAATTCACTTTTACCTTTAAAGGGCCTGCTATAAAATGCCTGTCGATTGTCTGTTATGAAACAATATGGAAATAAGAAAATGATTTTGTAACTGATATCTTATAAACACTGATATAAAAGAGTGTTGACTTAGCAACCCAATAACTTGAAAGGTTAACAATTTGCTAAGTTTAAACTCGAGACACACCTCCGTCTTGAATCTAAATATAATCAAGAGTATAATGTTTCCTTGAGTGTACAAAGTCCACAGCACTAGGTACACGATCGCTAGGGTTCTCAAACGTTACATAATTTTATAAGGGCTTAGATTTTGTTGATATTTTAATGTTGTAATTGAGTTTTGTACTCGAAAACCCTATTGCTTCAGACATGTTTAGTGTCAATGCCGAGTTAGGAACTATTTATTTACTTAGTCATTTTTTTATATCAATGCTGAAAAT
Organism: Schrankia costaestrigalis; assembly: GCA_905475405.1. Lineage (NCBI taxonomy): Eukaryota > Metazoa > Arthropoda > Insecta > Lepidoptera > Erebidae > Schrankia > Schrankia costaestrigalis. The sequence continues at coordinate 5,041,337 of FR997843.1, read as the reverse complement.
GCTTTATCGGTTCTTATACAAATTCTATTTGTGGTAACGGAGTAATTACACAGTTGTCCTAGAAAACAAAAGAAAAATTAGCTTATATTACCCTTATAAAAAATAACAAGGTTTCCTAGAGCGTTATTTACTTTACTGAAGCACACTAATCTCTGGAGACATAGTCATTAATGCAATTAACAAAAGCTAAAAAGTTTCAACAATAAAGAGATTCCATCATAAATACTCAATTCGATCAGCAAAATTAGTTAGGTATATTGATTAAAGCATTCGCATAGCTAGAAACTAATCTTTACATGCTGCCATTTAATTTCTACATTATAACAAAATAAAAACGATAAGACACTGAAAAAAAGTGGTTAGTAACAAGTTTTTGTTATTCAAGAATGACATCATTGTTGTTTTAGAAACTCTGCAACTACAGGTTTAACTTGAAGGTGTGTCGGACGTCAGGCGTTTTTATTGGTCGGTTACCGTCTGCATCAAACAATATCAATGCCACTTGTGCAAACAACTCGGAATATCGGATTATACGATCTGTTTAGTTATTACTTTAAAATAATGTAGAAGTCTCTGTGTGGTGACGGAGTAAGAATACAATGTCACCACCCCATCTCATCCCATGGGTGTCGTAAAAACCGACTAAGGGATCCATGAATAATATCTTCACTAAATAAAAAGAAGGAAAACTTGAAATTAAACCCTATACCAATCCGTTTAGCCAGCGAGGTATCCCCCCGTCACGGGAGGAGGCCCGTCCCTGCAATGGGACATTAATGGGCTTTGTGATAAATGTAGAAGGTTCTCTTTATCTAATCTTGACGTTTAATAACTTATGAATTGTTTTATTTCGTTCGTTTTAAGTTCACCTTGATCTAGTTCATCTCTGTTTATATATTTTTTATTATCTATTAGTGTCAACTTCATTTAAATTTAAAGACTATTGTTCACGATCCAAATTCTATTCGTTATTTAACTCTAACTACTGTACTAGGTACTATGTCGACTGACTTTATAAAACCGCGTACATGGTATTGGTTAAGAACAAAATAAGATATTATTTCCTTATTAATAGACATAACTAATAAATATAATTATATACGATTAAGATGAAACCGAATGAAACTCGTGTTTCACTGAACTTCAGACAGAAGGCATTTAAGAAAAACAAACTCGTCTAACAAATATTGTGAAATAGAACTTGTAATTAACACCCTCATGTTACACATAATTATAATATAGAATAAACAGAATATTAATAAACAATTAATTTATCATATGACCCGGACCCTAGCTCGGCTAAGGTTAATGATAATATTTGCTTACAAGTATATATGGCAGACTAACTAACAATTCAGACGGATCTATTTTACACATGTATGCACCTAATTATAATAGGCTCGATATTGTTATCTTGACACACCCACAAAAAGTATTTTATCCAACAATAAACGAATGACGTCAATTACAAGAACATTACACATGCCGTGTGGTGACGGAGTAAGAATACAATATGTCACCACCCCATCTCATCCCATTAGTGTCGTAGAAACCGACTAAGGGACTATCCGTGAATATTATCTTAAGAAATAAAAAGAAGGAAAACTTGAAATTAAACCCTATACCAATCCGTCTGGCCATCGTGGTATTAGTAGGCCAAGTATCCCTCCGTCATGGGAGGAGGCCCGCCCCTGCAGTGGGACATTAATGGGCTGTTATGATGATAATGACAAGAACATTAAAATAAATTATTGGAAGTAGATCGTGTGCTTGATAACGAGTTGAATAATCGAATGATGTTTATGTTAATTTAAGTAACAATGACTCAAAGGACAATACTATACAATATACTTATTTATTTGTGTTAGTTAACAATTAATTGGATGAATGTATTTGAACTTATCAAGTGTATATGAAACTGTCAACTATCATCATAACAGCCCTTTAATGTCCCACTGCAAGGACGGGCCTCCTCCCGTGACGGAGGGATACTAGGCCTACTAATACCACGCTGGCTAGACGTATTGGTATAGGGTTTAATTTAAAGTTTTTCTTTTGTTTATTTCGTAAAGTTAATATTCACGGATAGTCCCTTAGTCGGTTTCTACGACACCCATGGGATGAGATGGGGTGGTGACATATTGTATTCTTACTCCGTCACCATACGGAAATGTCAACTATTCGTAAAACATATTATTTTATACACTTTTCAAACATCTCACTCTGTTTATACATTCAATAAATAACTGAACTGCCTTGAATCACGAGGTCGTGGGTTTGAAACCCTCTCAACACAATTGTTCGTGCTATTTATAAATTATTCCCCTGAGCTTGGATTTTATCTTTGAACCCGTTAACTAGTGGTAGGGCTTAGTGTGAAAGTTGTTTTTAAAAAAAATCACTAAGTAAGAACAAGTTTTTCATTAGCCCATCACTTAAATATACTCAATAGGATGCTTAGGGGTTTCATACGTGACTTGTATTTAATAGAACACTTCCTAGTCTACTCCTGACACTTAATGTTGTCGTTTAGGAGCTTAAAGACTTCGTCTAGATTTAATTTATCTGTTCTTCACAATGACTTAACAATAAATTAATGTATTTCTTTGTTGTCTACAGTACGTTCAAGCCGCATCAGTCAATTTGCCCCGCTGCTGATCGCTCTAGTCGGTTTACCGGCGCGTGGCAAGAGTCAGCTGGCGCACAGACTATCAAGACATCTCAACTGGAATGGAGAGAGCACCAAAGGTATATATATATATATATCTTATCAGCAAATAGACGTCCACTGCTGGACATAGACATCCTGCCAATGTTTCCTCCGCACGTGATCTTGTTGTTACTATAATTCAATATTATTCGTTTTTTCGGATTTGAATCTTCATATCCAGCAAAAAATATGTACAAAGAATTTGTCTTATACAATAACAACAAGTGTTGCCGTTAAGGCTAGATTCTTACCATTCCATGGAACTGTGTGAATGTGGAAGAAAAACTTGCGACTATGATAGCGTAAGATTTCAGGAGAACTTACTTACAACGTTTTAGGGATTACCATTAAAATTTAACAAGATCCAATTACTTCTGTAAAATTGTGTAGGTATTAGGCTCTGGATACGTTAATATTTCAATTAGAAAATTATTTCTCTATTTTGTTTTTACGTTATTATTCGTTATAAGTAGGTATCATCTATTTATAGCAAGTACACGTCTGCCATAATATAAATGCGATGGTATTAAATAAGGTTCTCTAAACATTGCATCATGACTGCAGATTACTTACAAGAGGTATAGATAGCAGCTTGCTTTAGATATTATATTTTATCATACATAGGTACGTTATATTATTTAAACATCTACTTGTAAACTGTCAATGAAGTCCCCATCTTCTATTTACGTAATAGGATAGACGAAACGTGCCTGTTTTTGTAGCATATCTCATCACAGAAGGCATTGATGCGCCTCATATAACTATTCTCGATAAATGTAAGTACTTATTCAACAAATAACCAGGATATTTCTATTCGTAAAAACTCTTTACCCTTATAAGATTTCATAATCACAATCATATCAGCCAAAAAACGTCCCCAGGTGGACTAGGTCTCCTGCAAATTCCGGAGGGGGACTGGACGCAAAGGCTCTGCCGTTTCCCCAGGCCCCCGTCCAAGTAGGCGATGAAGGAGTCCCGCTGGGGACTTTAAGTGGGTGCACTGCGAGGTTACCCCTGGGAGCCCCACATACCCCTTCCGTTTCCCGACGAGAGGGGATACGTAGACATTTTACCCTAGCGAAACCAAAAAAAGGCCTCCTCCAAATGTTTCCTTCGTTAGCGATACTTTGCCTCCTTCATCCATCGATGTCTAGCCAACTCATCGGTCCATCGTGTTGAGTTTTACTCACACTGCTTTATCTCTTTTTGGATTTGTCATTATATTATTGTAAATAACTTAGCCACGTATGACTCAAAAAATGTTTTCGTTAAGTACTTCATAGTAGATTAGATAGGATACAAAAGCTTTTTTCCACATTAGTGTTATCATTGCTTTTTTCCTGTATTGTTATCATGGCTGCTATAGATAGGTTATTTTCTTTTTTGAACTTTATCAGGCTGATGCAATCTGTATAGAATACATGTATTTATAAAGTAATCTTATTACTTTTGCGGTTTCAGAGGTTAATTATGTTATGTTTATCCTTTATTGTAATGACGCGACAATATGATTTCATCGGACCTGATAGATATCTCTAGTCTCTAGATGACAGACAGTGTTGATAGCTAAGCTATACTGTCTTTTAGCTAATCGAGAGTGCAGATTTGAAGGCAACAGATTATAGACTTATATTATAGGATATAACGGATATAACTTCAATCCATCGCAAAGGTTCTGCTCCTACCAAATGCACCTAATCTTTGCTTGAAACATACAATGTCTTCAGAAGAATCAACACATGGCAACAAATCGTTTTACAATTTAATGGTTCGGTATAGGATTGAATTCCGAACATTTCAGTACAAGATATCCGATATGTTACGGTGCCCTAACGCATTGCCTGAACCATTCTGCTTAAACGACCATCAGTGTTGCACGTTACGTGTCTTTTAATTAGCCCTTTAATCGCTCAATCATCAAGTAATGCAGTTACACAAACATGCTCACTAAGTGGATATGTAGGAAATTTCCTTATAAGTAAATAATACATTATATATCACATAAGAACAAGCCCTGACCTAAATGATATGCCACAGACTTGTCTCGATCGCGACCTACTCACTCACAATATCTCTCTAATCTAACAGATAGTGTTACTCTTTGAGGGCAACATTTCTCTTTCATCTCGGGGATCTGTCAAATATAATCTTGATATTGATGTTTCTTAGCGGCCTTGAAATGTTTAACTGCAGGGACAGGATTCCTGCATACTTGGATCTTACCCTAACCCTTCAAATACCACGTAGCTTGGATTGGTAACGAATTGAAAACAGACTTAAATTTTTAAACATGGATCGAAACTTAACCCGTAGATACAGCGCTGACTTGAGTTGGTATCGGATTGGAAACAGACTTAAATTTTCCAGAACTATTTGATCAGTAACATTAGAAATGAACCATAAGTCACAATAGTTACTTATCTTTGCGTAATGTGAAAGCGATTGTGCTAAAACAAGCTGTTCATAACATCTAATAAAGTAGGTACTGTAGACAATGAACAAGTGCAATCGACAAGTTGATTATGATCATACTTATGATAAGCATTTGTTTGTTTTTCCGTGTGATGACGGAGTAAGAATTGGTTCAGGTATGCGTAAATTTTGTTGGTTTAGATTTCAAGTCATCGTTGCTCTAATCAACAGTATTATCTTTTAATTGTTATGAGATATAGGAAACATGATATTTTCATTCACTTTCAACCTTACTACGTTAAGTTTAGATATACTACTTAAGTACTAAGTTTTTGAATTAAATTTTGGGTCGGTTAATTTTTTAAGTGCTACTAAAGCAATCTCTTAAAACAAGTTTATTTTCTCCCTAGGGTGTGTCAATAAATATATGGAATATACATATTTTATTATAAAAATTAGAGCATTAATATTTTATCCTTTAAGTACTATAGTAACGCTAACTTTGATATTATAAAAGTAAGCATTACTTAAATAGTAGCATAAAAGATCATGTTACGTACCAGTATCAGTTTCTTATCGAATGCACCTGATTCTGGTTCGATGACCTTTAAGACCAACTTTTGACATTTTGCCAATTTATTCGCTCTTGAGACACATCTATAAAGTTTTATGTTAAATTTAAACATGGATTTTTCCACTGTATACTTACGATGTTAAGTTTGCTGTGGGACTATGTCCATTGTTGAATAGTCAAGGGGCTTTCTGTCCACAGATTAATTACTTGCTATATCTTATTAGTGGGGTTAAAATCAGCTAAATGTTTCGTCTTTTCGCTTCTACAGTTTTGGTCTTAATCTATGTAAGATTACGTTAGAAAACAAACATAAAACTTTTCTTAACACGCTTATCAATTATGGTCTATATTTAGACTTCCATTTATCACTGACACGGTATTTTTAAAGGCTAAGCTATTGTTAGAATCTTAAGTACTAAATTTAGCTATGTAGAGGAGGAAACATTACTGTTAACATTGAGGTAACTTATTAGAAGGGTCTCTTAAACCAACATCTGGGTAGTGTTTAGACAATGTTACAGTCACAAATATTTATTTCTTAATTCCATCACACGATGGCATACGACACGGACAATCCATGGTATACTAAGAATCAAGTCTAATTTTATCTGTAAAGCTGTTTATTTTGATTTCTTTCGTATTTCTGATGAATACTTACTCTTGTTCCCAGTGTTCGACTGCAGTGAATACAGACGTCGTCACATGGCGATGTACGGCAGCCATGACATATTCCGCGGAGACAACGCTCAGGGGTCAGCCATCAGACGACAAAGCGCGCGCGAGGCCGTACAAGATGCCGTCTTGTGGCTCAAAGACGGAAATAGTGTTGCTGTAAGTAAATCTATGTTAATAAAGGATGTTTTTGTGAACATTTTGTTGAATTTTATCTATTATTATAGCAGTCTTAGAATTGGGTAAAATGGATTGATAGATCACGTAATCTGCCAGTCTCGTCTCGAATATGTTGTAAACTAAACTATCTATTCAATTGTACCTATTACTAATTAAATTACAATAGCATAAAGACTTTTGAAATAAGCTAGCTAGATTATTTAAATAAAACGAGATGATTAGCCGAACTCCTAACATATCACATATGCGCAAAAACACGTTTTTATTGCATCATACGTTTCCTGCTCCGAATAACGTGTAGAATCGTACAGTAGGTATAGATAAATCGGAAAACTAAATGCTACGACGAACTAATAGAATACACTATTTTTAAATGTCTAACAATATACAGAACTATGATAGGTACCCCCCTATTCAGGGCTTAATCAAAAATAAGTTTAAGTACGCTAGTGTATCATACTTTGTTCAGATATCTGTGGTATCATACATCTACCATAGTCAGTGTGACCTGTGGCAAAACGTCAAGCAAAACTGAATGCTCGACCCCGGTTACTTCTAAAACCTCATTCAACATTATTGTTTAAAACATTAAATAACCAGTATTATTTCATTCAACTTTTGTTATCGGCTACTTCAGACGCGGAAACATAAACTTTTTATATATTAACGTCAATAAATTTTGAAATAAGGAAACCACATTACTTATATAAAATTGACAGACATTTTATTTACAATGTTTTTGATTACTTGGTACTTAAACTTCCAAGTGGATTGTTCAATACAATAAATATTCTAAAAACACTTAAGCAGATATACTTACGATTAAACTAGTCATTATCTTAAAGTGACTGACGCAGCAAAATCTAGTAAGAGATCAATTATATCGTGTGCTCATGAACTACTGATAGAAAGAAACTTCTTCGGTAACCAAACTGAAAAAGAAATAATTGAAACTTATAGAAGTATAATTAATAAGTATACCAATGAATTATTGATAAGATATCATTGGACATCGTATGATGAAATATAAAAATTCACGAACTTATTTTAACATAATCATGCGATGAACCTGTGAGCATCAAAATACATTTAATGAAAAAAAAAATAACTAAGTAATATAATTAAAATTGAACCTAGATGACTCTAAATCAGGCCCGTTAATACATATAGGTAACAATAATAATTATGTGAATTTATCCTTTGAACCATGACCATTTGACCTTTCTGTCAACCTTTACTACGTCATTCCAGCCTATTTCGGGTGTACCCTTTGTCTCTATCAAATATTATAACACGTAACTTCCGCTTCAGATATTTGACGGCACCAACATCACCAGAGAGCAGCGTCGAGAACTCAGCGAATACTGCCTCTCCGACATGGGCTTCAGAATTCTATTCATAGAGTGCGTCTGCGAGGATCAGGAACTTCTTGAAAGAAATATCATAGAAATCCTTCATTACTCTGCTGATTATAAATCAATGAGTGAAGAAGAAGCCGTTGATGATCTTAAAAAGAAACTTGAGCACTACATGAGGCAGTACGAGCCGATTGTGGAGAACTTGGAGACCTTAAGCTTTGTGCGTGTTGAAAATATGGGGGAGACCGTGACAGCGCATAGAGTTGCAGGACAAAAGGAATCCGGAATACTTGGATATCTGTCCGGAATGAGAGCTTTACCCCAAACTCTATATTTTACCAGGGTAAGTTGATTAAATTCTTTATATTGTAGTTTATTTATCCAGGAGTTGATGGTCCTTCTCCTTTTTACGTTTTAACGAAAAGCCACTTCGCGTTAAAATGGCTTAGGAGTAAAATGTCAACCGTGCGCAAAATTTCAAACGTGTGCAAAATGTCAACCGTGCGCAATATGTCTTTTTCGCATAATATCTCTTTCGATTAATGTCTTTCGCAAATAACTTACGCCAGCTTCCAGAAAAATGATAAATAATATTTTAGAGACTCTCCAGGATCATAAAGCAAATTGTTTTAAATCAATGCGTAGTAGATAGAAAAACCTTTCATATTTTCAGTTGTTAAAATTTTTTTTTTTTCCAGTAATAATATTTTTATCGCAAATAGCGAATACTCGCGTAGTGTATTTATCTTTTTAAATAAATTACTAGACATCTATCTACAGTATAAAATGTATTTACCAGTAGAAGAACGCTTATCGTTGCCAAATGCGTCAGTTGACATTATAATAAAATAACATTTTGAATATCAAATGGCTAACTGTAGCTAGTTAGGTTGGGTGTTTATCTGCTAAATCAGATCATAAATAAATGGATCTGTATAACCAAGGTGGCTGATATGTTGCTTTCATAAATGTAAACAAGATTCATATTGCTCATCATCTATCGGTCTTCTCATATCCCTCTGACGTTTGTCACTGCATAAAGGATTTTCTGTTATTACTGCCCGTAGGTTACCTGATTACTGCGTAAAGGGTTTTTCGTTATTTCAGAACCTTTCTGACCGAATTGCGGTTACACCTCTTTTCCGATTATGTTTCCTCTCTAGAGCACTTTAATTGGGGAAGCCAGAAAATTGGAAAAACTGCCTCGGTGGCACGACATTTACAATATGCAGGACGTCTGTCCAAGACATCACGTGATTCTTAAATAATTGTCATGAGCCTGACAGATTTTTGTGTCTGTTATACTGATGTCTGTAAAAGTATCCCCGACAAAATGCCCAATCCCGGAAATTTGACATATCTTTTTAAATAATAATCTTTTTTTTTTACTTTTTCCAGCATGGCGAGAGTGAATACAATGTTCTTGGTCGCATTGGCGGGGACGCATCTCTGTCAGCCCGCGGTCAGTTGTATGGTCAGGCGCTGGCTGACCACATTAACGCGCTTGGCCGTGACCACATAACTGTGTGGACTTCAGAGAGGCGGCGCACTAAACAGACTGCTGCTGACATAAGAGCTCCTAAGCGAGTCGTTAGAGCACTTAATGAGTTGGATGCTGTAAGTATATTATCACTATTAAGTACTTAATCACCTGAACCTAGTTACCTATATTACGAGACAAAGCTGCAAACTTAGTTATTGTATAATGGAAATGTATAGGATTTTTTATTGAAAATACCGAGACCAAATAAAACAGCTGTGTTTTTACAAATGTTTGACGTAGAAATTGAACAGGCGCATTTTGTCTTGATAACAGTGCCTATTTCTTAAGGATTTCCATTAATTTATCTTTTTATTCGATACCTAAAGACTAAGATATAGATTTTTTTTAAATAACTTCGAATCCTCTTCTTTAATATTGGTTAAATAATTTAGTAAATAAAACATTTATAAAAATCAAGCAAATAAACGCGTAGATACGACCAGAGAGTTGGTTGAGATATAATCTTTCTACAATAGGAAGGATCTTATTGTAGAAAGATTCCCTCTCCCTCTCTACTATAAGGCATATAAGGGTAGCAAATAAATAAATGAATTTTGTTTCAATCTTATTATCTTTTTACGCATCAGACCCCTAACAAAGAAATAAACAGGATCGATAAAATCTTTGATAAAATGACATCAACTGTCTGCCCTTACTACACAAACTTTAACATATCAACTTAGACCCTCATATATCTTATTCCCTTGTTATAAGGCATATATTCCAAGAAAAGTACCTAACCTGATGTGTTTCGCGTGGAATTAGATAAAGTAGACAAGTATTTAATAATCAATAATAATTGTAAAAACATAATATATCATTATAATTCAAGATAATTAATGAAAAACATGATAAAGAACGATTTTCAGATTGTTATCTCAAGTTAATTACTTGAAAAGTTGTCATTTTACACATTTTAGTGCGCTGTTGTTCATTGAGTATAAATATAAAATTAAATTATTCTCTTTATTTACATTTTTCACAATCTTTTACATTTTAAATATAAAAATAAAAAGTAGGCATCGGGTACAGGGACCAGTAGCTTGGTCCCTGTACCCAATGCTGGTAGACCCACCAGCATCGGGTACAGGGACCAAGCTACTGGTGGTTAGGGCTCCAGAGATAGGAACCTCCTCACAATACGTGCCGTGTCAAGCAGTACTGCCTGCTGCATCAGACCTATGATCCAACTGCCAAGTCCGAGTCTCCTCAGATGTTGATAGAGACTCTTTGGATTAAATTATTATTATTATAGTGTGTTATTTATTCTTGTACGGCAAACCTTGCACCGTAGAGACAGAACGTTACCTGGAAGCCTTTACCGAGAAAGGTTTAAGAAAAGCTCTCTTTGATATTTAATTCTGTTAATGTACTAGTTTTCATTGCCTCATTTTCGCTATAAATTGTTGGAGAGTACAGGTACAACTTCCTATGTTAGGTCCACAATAAAAGCGACTTCAAGCGATGACGTATTCCTAGCGATATATTTTTCTAGTGCCGTAGTGTAGGTTCTTCATTGCGATTTTTCACAATTCCTATCGTAACATCAACCAAATCGACTCTTATGATACAGTGACGACGCTGTCAAGAGATTTTAGTTATACAGCGATTCGATACAATCATTTATATAATTAACTTTCATAAGCGCCCAACGACAAAGCTTTAATATCTCTTTATCGTTGGGCACAATTAATCGATTTATTATACACTTGGATTACTATTGATATCCACGTATACAATCAAGATTGTCAAATCAAAAATTTCTTTATTTACGATGATTCAAGTATTCCTAATCTTCTAAAATGTAATGATATTAATGAAATTTTCGTGTGAACTCGAAAGATAAAGTTTTATTGTTGTGTCGAATGAAATATTTCTAAGAGGGTGTCCAAAACGATAGGCTTCTAAGTTTAAGTTCATGTTAATGCATGTTACCTTCTATCTTAAACGAAATACCTATCGAAGTCTGCAATAACTTAAATGAGAAGAACTGTAAAAAAGTTCTTATAAATCATTACCTATTTGTATATGTACTTCTATGTCTTAAAAAAAATGTATTTCCTAATTAAGGGACAGTCCTCCTTCAAAGCTAAGTAAATGAAGGTAAGCGAGGTAAATTGTCTGAAATAATAAATATCTCGCAATTTACCTAGTTATCAAAAAAATCAATATACGCGTGAAATCCATTATTTTTCTTCTGAATCAATGTAAATTTTAGAGATTAGCATGACGATTTAGCTTAAGCTGATGCCGACATAATTAAGGTTTAATTATGCCTATTTAATTATCTGGAAAGGTTATGAGAGTACCTACGAATGATATAAAATTACATAACTAATCTAAAACACAATAATCCTCTGTTGCTCGCATAGTTCTTTATTGATTCTTTGAAACACGTGCTTAGTCCCGTTTATATAAACGTGATCATCAATGAAACTGATTAGTAATTATAAAGACTTAAGGGCTTTGGCAATAGATCAATGAGTAAATCTTTAGTAGTAATATTTCTATAAATAGTTAGCATCATTTGGCAATAAAATTGCTATGAGGAGAAGGTTAAAAACATAAAATATACAAAATTAGTTTAACTAACCTTTTATAACCAACAGGCTGATTATAATGTGACTATCCTATCTAATTCTGGGAACAACGTACTTAATAGCTTACTAAGAAGGAAATCTTTATACCAATCAGCTAAAACAGTATAGCGCAGGATAAGTGGGCTAAATACATCCTTGGAGAACGCATGTCCTTACATATAATCTAACACAGTTATTTCAGTACTTTTAAACACGAAATAATTTTAAAATTATAAGAAAATCGTTCTTTAAGTACTGTCAAAAAGTTTTACAAAGATAGAGAGCAATAAATTAAATGTAGGTACTTAGTTCGTTCTATCCTTGCGATAAGTTTCGGAATATAACACAGTATCTTCTTGACCAGGTGGAATAAAGTATGGGCTCTTTTAATTTAGCCGCTTTTTCCATTCGGCTGCCGCTCGACACTATAAATACCGCCGTACCACGAAACGGCAGCCGTGGGGCTGCCGTACGGCAAGATTTGTATGAAAACAAACGAACTTAGCTTTTGCCGTTCGAAAACTCACGGCTATCGTACGGCACGAAGCGGCTAAATTGACAGAGCCCGAGCAAACATTTTTGTGTAAAAGAACATCCAGGGAGTTTGATTTGGTCTGGATATTTCTATGTATAATAACAACAAGTCAATGCATCCAAGAGCAACAACTAAAAGTAACAATTAAGCTCTACATTAATTAACACTGACATTTGTATATTTAATTTGCTCTTTCTATCTTCTCCAGGGTATATGCGAAGGTCTAACATACGAAGAGATGCAGGAGCGTTTCCCGCAGGAGTTTGCCTGGCGCGATCAGGACAAGCTTCGCTACCGTTACCCCTGGGGGGAGTCCTACATCGACATCATGACGAGACTTAGACCAGCGCTGTCCGCTCTTGAAGACGAGCATAACGTCGTTGTAGTGGGACATCAAGCTGTGTTGAGATGTATGCTAGGATACTTCCTAGATTCTAAGCTTGGTTAGTAGTCATTTGATAATTCGTTTTTTCGTACGATACTTACTAGGTCAAATTAAGGCGGCATGTTGTCCAATCAACTTAACATTTTTAAGTACCTACAGTAAGAACTTCTAGATAGGTGTGATTTCCATATAACTTCTACCGGGTCTCGTTTAATGTTTACCAGTCAAAGAACTAGCTAGGATTTGCAGACGAAGGTTTTGTAATTACAGTTTTTATTAATAATAAAACAATTAAACTAGTTTTGTGGTTAAAAAAGCCTGCACTATAAAGCAGTTGCATTTTGCCGTAGTCGGAATATTAGGTACTACGTTTAACTTTAAAAGAAGGAGTTTAATATTTAAGTATATTAATCATATACAGTAATATTAATCAAATATATTAATCAAATAAGTAATATTACAAACTAGCTGACCCATGCCCACTTCGTTGGGCGGCGAAAAAAACGCGTCTCTATTTTAAACATATTTCATTATTGCTCCACTCCTATTGGTCATAGCGTAATACTATATGACACTCCTCGATAAATGGACTATTCAACACAGAAAGAATTTTTAAAATCGGTTCATTAGATCCAGAGATTACCTCCTACAACGTCACAAACACACAAACTTTACCTCTTTATAATATTAGTATAGATACATTATTGACAAAATACTTTTCCTCATTTCAGATGAACTGCCATACATGAACGTTCCTCTGCACACGATCGTGAAGTTAACATCTTACGGATACAAGTACAAGGTGGAAATGATCAAGCTGCCTATCGAATGTGTTGACACTCACCGTATACAGCCAAAGGTCAGTTTATTATTCAATATTATCAGTCTATAATACCTAAGTACATAATAGGTATCTCCCTGTCAGTATTTCTGTACCTTCAAACTTTTACGACAGGAGAAGCCAAAAATAAGAAAAACTTAACACAATTCTGACTTGCAATTTGTAAGTCTTTTTTTCCTTTAATTTTTTTGGGTGGTTAATAAACACTTTAATTGTTCATTAAAAACTAATTTAAATTTAAAAAAAGTGTACGCCGATTATAAGGTTTATGCCAACGAGATAACTTTTGTTTTTGGTATAAAACAAAAAGCTTAAAACAAGTTCTATGTACGTACCTATTTAAAATTTAAATTTCGAAGTGAACGATAACGTCGAATGTTGTTTTGAATGTGACATGTCTGGTACGTTTGACGTAATTACAAATGTGACGCACAATCGAAAGGTCGTGTAATCACCGGACATCGACGAATAGGATTATTAACATAAATGTTATCCCCTTTAAAGTCCAAAGGTCATTCATAATAAAATAGAAGATCATTATTATCAACATGCCCATTAATGTCCCATTGCAAGGACAGGCGTTTTTGGAGGAGGCTAATTTACTATTGTAAGCCTTTCCAAAAACTATATTTAAAAGGGTGATGTCATTTAGATTTAAAAGTTTATAATAATTTATTTCGATTGTTACAGAACTGCTCAATAAACCGGACGTCGGACGACGCGCTCGTGACAGTACCATCTCACTACGATACGCTCCCATCTAACTTGTGGCAGAGTCCAGGCGACACACAGCTTTAGACACCACGCGTGGGCTTGCGGCTTCAAGTCGCCGCCCAACATACCGCAGCAGCATTACACGGGCAGTAGCCCAGGGACCCTAAGGTCTACGTCCACTGTTGTGAAAAACTATGGACAGAATATTACGCCACGCCATGATGTTTCGGGAGTTATCAAAAGATCTCTTTAACGAAAGACTGGTGTGTGCCCCTCTTAATGGATTGAACGTATGCATCATGCACCTAGCCAATTAAAAAGTTATTTTTAAATCTAGATTAATTTATTTTTAATTTTTATAGTGTCGATGACACTAACAAATTGATCTGTTAAGCTCAATTGAATTCGTACAAAATAAATTTAAACAGTTGATGAAACACGCTGTGTGAATCTTCCATTTTACTAATAAGACTGAACGTGTGGAACTTCTAAAATCAAATTCAAATTTTTAATTTTACTTTATATTGTGTTCTTTTTTTAAATGTCTAAGTAGGTAGTTACATAAAGATTTTTTAGGTTATAATTAATTTACGGACCGATTTAAGTGAATAAGATTTATTTAAGATTCTAAAAACACAAAATGAATTAAATTTTGTTGTAACATTTAAGTAATTTAGTTTCTGTATTTTGTTGTGTAAGTTTATTGTTAAAGTTTAGGTGAATTACTTGTTACATTTAGTTTATCACTATTTTAAGCAATAGTTGCCCAAAATAGTGAAAATAGTGTTACTTTTACTTCAGCCGGGATTACTTTGAATCCGTGTATGGTGTTTGATATAAGTTTAAATATTGGTGACAGTAAATAAGTACGTATTATTATAATTATGTCGTATAGGACAAAAGTAAATGTACTTAGTGCAATACATTGTATTGTTACTGTAGGTGCCTCTATCGGAGTTTAGTTCACAAAGAGATGTATACTTAGTCAAAGTCAATTAGATTTGACAGAACGAAGTCTATTAGTAAAATAATGACAAGTTAAAGAAATTTAAATTTTCTTTGCATGTAACTATTTTTGTAATAAATAGTGTAATCACATTCTTACTACTACGCATTCTTTTATTTTTCGATATGGTAATATATACCTGTGTTACCTACCCTATCCTTAAATAGGCAAACACCAAAAATAAACACCGAAAGTCCATTTTCCCTTTCAGTGATGTAACTGTTCTGATCTATACCTACCTACATTATCTATAATATTATCGAATGCAGATTAGCACAATTTAAAAGACTTTGGAAAAAATATCTGCCAAACAACTTAACTTTCCGAACGAACTGAAACAATATAAAACCCAGTTCGCAGTTTTATTATCTGGACCTGATAGTTAAATACCTAGTAATTTTCCATGCGAGCGAAGCAGCAAGCTCTGCTAGTATGGATTTTTAGCTGAGATTACTTCAGACATTACTCAAAATGCACAAATTGAAGGTCTATTATAAAAGGAACATCTAACATCTAGCCGGTTGCTCGTTGCTAGCTGGGAAGAACTAGCGGAAAATCGGCATAGTTGGCGCAATAACATTAAGAAGGCGGTGCAGGATTTTGAAACCGACTGCCTGGCAGACCTGGATCATAAACGTGCAATTCGTAAAACTACCAAAGCGCACCTATGTATATCTACACCTACAATACTGATACTGGACAATTATACTGCTCTCAATGTGGACGTACTTTTAAGACCATATTTGGATTCGCCAGTTACATTACAACACATAAAAGAAAAGGAGAGCATTTAATTAGACATGGTCGCTGTCACCGGATACGGTGATGAGGACTACAACGAAACAAGTCCTTAATTAACATATTGCCATCGGAGAAGGAACATGGCAGATAGACCCAATAGCCGCTAATTCATGTTTGTGAACAACTCATGAAAGGAATCATCATAACAGCCCGTTAATGTCCCACTGCAGGGACGGGCCTCCTCCCGTGACGAAGGGGTCAGCCTACCCCTTCGTCACGGGAGGAGGCCCGTCTAATACCACGCTGGCCAGACGGATTGGTATAGGGTTTAATTTCAAGTTTTCCTTCTTTTTATTTCGTAAAGGTAATATAGACGGATAGTCCCTTAGTCGGTTTTTACGACACCCATGGGATGAGATGGGGTGGTGACATATTGTATTCTTACTCCGTCACCACACCACACGGAGAACAATATTCATAAAGTGTTGAGCGCGCGCGGTGATGTCGTGGTGGTGGTGGTCGCGGCGGACGAGGCGCTGGAGCCCGTGGATGCTTACCATCCGCCGCTCGCGGTGCGCATCGGGCTCGGTGATAGTGGGCCGCGCCCCGCGCCCTCGACCCCTCTTTCGCCCTCTCATACAACTCATAGACAGTGGAATTTTAATAGAGCAGACTTTCTTATTTACAACTTATATTATTTACTTCAACGGACAGACTGGACTGAATTGTATTATTTAAATGATCCCGAAGAAATATTAAAGATGTTTTATGACAAAATTTACGAAATTTTCGATATTTGCGTCCCATCTAAAAAAACGAGTAACTCTAGGTATACTTATCCGGTCTGGTATACACCCGATATTATTAGAGACATTAAACTTAAATACAAATTGCATAAAAAATACAAATCAAGTAAATTACTAGTCGATTATGAAGCGTTCTCAGAGTGTCGGGCGAGGGTTAAAGCTGATACGTTACAAGCTTATAAGCGTTACAGTGTTCGCATGGAAAACCATCTGGCGACGGATCCTCGCGCGTTTTGGAAATACATGAGGTCTAGGAGAAGCAGTACCACCACAAGGAGGCTAGTCAATAATGGACGGCATTTAAACGAAAACGAATCAGCCAATGAGTTCGCTCGGTATTTCCATTCCGTGTACAACCCGAAGCCGCCGGCGCTAGACGTGGCAGCGGCGAGCGCGGCGGCGGCGGCGCACAGTGCGCGAGTGCACCTCACGCCCCTTCGTGCAGCCGACGTGCAGCGCGCGCTCGCCCGCCTGCCGCCCAAGAGCTCGGCCGGCCCTGATGGTGTACCGTCCTTCGTTTTTAGGGACTGCAGCACGGTATTAATTAAACCTTTACTACATTTATTTAACTCATGTATAGAAACCGCTTCCTTCCCTAGTCGTTGGAAACCAACACGTGTCGTACCGGTATCGAAAGGCGGTGGTGGCTCGGAACCTAGCGATTACAGGCCCGTGGCTGTCCTATGCACTCCAGCTAAGGTCTTCGAGGCGGCCATCCACAGCGACATCTACACCCAGGTAGGTTCCCAGTTGTCCGACGCGCAGCACGGATTTCGTCCTGCGCGGGGAACAGCAGGAAACTTGTTGCATCTTATGTCACTTCTAGTACCAGCTATAGATGCGGGCAGGCAGGTGGATGTGGCATATTTTGACTTTAAAAAGGCTTTTGACTTGGTCGACAACGATGTCCTCCTATCAAGGTTAGCTAGTGTAGGATGTAGTCCCCATACACTATTATTTTTTTCTAGTTATTTGAAGGACAGATGTCAATACGTAGACTATGGCGGACATCATTCTGAGCCTTATTTCACCAGATCTGGTGTGAGCCAGGGGAGTAACTTAGGCCCTCTTCTTTTCATTTTGACAATTAATAGTCTACCGGACGTTATCTATAACTCTATACCCTTGCTTTTCGCCGATGACCTGAAGATAATTCGAGAAATCACGCAGGACTCTGACCACCTTATTCTGCAACAGGACATTGACAGAGTTGTTGAGTGGAGTAGGGACAATAAGCTCCAGTTCAATGTGGCAAAATGTAGTGTGCTGTCATTCACCCGCGCGCGGTCTCCACGCCACCATCAGTACTGCATGAATGGGATTTCATTAAAGCGTGTCACGGAGGCTAGGGACTTGGGAGTCGGCTTCACGGCCGATTTAAATTTCAGGAAGCATGTAATAGAGGTATGCAAAAAGCTTACCGTAATTTAGGGTTTATTCTGCGTCAAGCGCGTCAATTCACGAATATCAGAGCTTTAAAGGCGTTATATGAGGCTCTAGTGAAGAGTCACTTAGAATATAATTCTTTTATTTGGTCTCCTCACGAAGACAAGTATAAAATTATGCTGGAAAG
Organism: Schrankia costaestrigalis; assembly: GCA_905475405.1. Classification (NCBI taxonomy): domain Eukaryota; kingdom Metazoa; phylum Arthropoda; class Insecta; order Lepidoptera; family Erebidae; genus Schrankia; species Schrankia costaestrigalis. The sequence goes on along the minus strand of FR997843.1, from coordinate 5,022,708 downwards.
AATTCAGAATAAATTCCTTAGATTTATTTATTTGAAACACTATGGAGTGTATCCTGGGTACCCACTTTTGTACCCGACTCTATTTGTGCTAGGTATGGTAGGGTACTACAAACTGGAGGTGAGAAGGGAAGTAGCGTCGGCCACGTACTTACTGAAAGTATTACGCGGTACGTTGCACAACCCGGCCCTCCTGCAAGTAACTCAATTTTGTGTCCCGGACGAGTACGTGGGGAGGCGGCGCGTCTGCCTCCGTTGCTGGACGTGCCGCGGGCGCGCACTAACTTGCTGCAGCGAGCACCCTTGTCGCGGGCATTGCGTACGCTCAACACTGTTGCGAACAGAATTGACTTGTTTTCGTGTTCATTGAACGAATTCACAAGAGTAACTTATTGTGTAGTATCTATGAATATTAATTAAGGATAATGTACATATTTATATGAGTATAGATTTATGATAGATATTTTGTAAGTTAGCACCTGGATATACACTATCGCATTAGGGTAATCCTGTAAAGTTAGTTGTATTTTTGTTTAATAAATAAATAAATAAATAAATAAAACGAATACCACCTTTATATATTATACCTACTAGCTTCGTTTATCAGAAACAATTAATTTCGCAAAGACTATATAGAAAGTATAATAACGAAATAATAACCGGTTGTCGTCGGGTCATTACTTCTAGTTTGAAGGTTGAAACGTGCATGCAGATTACCATCTACCTACATATTGTGTAACAATACGATAAATAACTTATTAGTTGACATCTGTGGTTGACATACATAACATAATAGTTAAATTACTAGTACCTTATAGGTTTAAAGGACATGTCACACTTCATTATGTGCTTTTATATGATGTGCTATGCTACGGTGCTGTGCATGCAAGTGTATCAACCAATCATATCCATTAGTTTCTATTCATTTCTTTTAAGAAGCAACTTCCAAATGATGATGCCCTGTGCGGCGGGGACTTTTAAAAACATCAATTTATCGGACTTAGTGTCCGAACATCCAGACTTAGGACAATAATTTATGAACCGGGACCGCCGCGCCACCGAGGCATATGGTGCATAGAGCTTACTACTGATGGAAATGTATACAACTAAGATGTGGATGCTATGGTGGTTGCGAGTAGTGAAGCTATGTGCAGTGCAGAGTATCTACTGTATCGCATAGCTCGAGTCCGCACTCACACAGAGATTTATTATTAATCAATATTTAAGTACCAGGATAAGGTAAAAAGACAAGAGTAAAACGCCATGACATAATTAGTGTAATAACTGTCCATGTCACTATATTATTATAGGATATAAACTGCTATAGGCGTTAGATAATGTTCATTGATTTGAACGCGTTGTTGAAGTGATTTATTTAATCATTGGCGACCTTGGCCCGGCTTTACTCAGGTCAGACGGTTACATGTAACGTATTGAGTAGACGTGCTCAGTAAATATGTATTATTCTTTGTGTAGAGACACATTATGACTACATGGTTTCATGGTGTCAGTATCCCATGGATGTAAATGGAAACCAAAGGTAATTTCAGAGAAAAAATGAAAAGAGAAATTAGAAACAAAACATCATCATAACAGCTCATTAACGTCCCACTGCAGGGACAGGCCTCCTCCCGTGACGGAGGGATACTTGGCCTACTAATACCACGCTGGCCAGACGGATTGGTATAGGGTTTAATTTAAAGTTTTCCTGCTTTTTATTTCGTAAAGATAATATTCACGGATAGTCCCTTAGTCGGTCTTTACGAGACCCATGGGATGAGATGGGGTGGTGACATATTGTATTCTTACTCCGACACCACACGGAGAAACAAAACATAATACAGCTAAAAGTTTCCGTCTGTCACTAAAAGAGGCTTGTCTTTTCAAAGTTGCTGTGGGGCATGAACGGTCTGGTATATGGCTACACAAGACGCTCGTAAAAAATCGAAATGGTATCTTTGAGGGAAGTGCATAATTTAGGTTTCGGGGCCAAAGTCCTCACAACACAATCCAACGACTAAGTCTTTGATGAAAACTCCGTCTACAATAAGTCAATTACTTACGATGTATTTAAGACTCAGCCCTGGTACGTAATACCCAATGCAGAATTGAATTGAAAGTATTTACCATCTTTCTAAGACTTGTTCACCCCTGCCCACCCGGTGCCAATAGCAGGTAAACACTTGAACAGCCTCTAAAAAGTTTTCCTCGTTATAAAAAGGAGGACTGGTTCGAATTCTGGTACTAGTGAAAAATATAATATATAGTGTTATATAACATGACTGCTACGCAGAGGTCTCGGGTTCGATTCCCGCTGAATGCAAATCTTTCTGTGCATGAACATGATTGTTTGCATTAGGCTGAGTGTTTTCTATGACGTTCTTTTCTATGTATGTATTTACAAAAAAAAGTAAGTATTTATCTTTTAGCCGAGATGATGAAACTCGAGATACTCTGGTCTTGCAGTCGATTTTTCTCTCACTGAAATACAGGCAAGCTGACATAACAGAATAAAGGAATCATTGTGTATTGAATTCTCAAAAATATTAACACATGTACCTATAACAAAAATTTAATTGTACAACCTTGAGAAAATAAACGTGAATCTAAATTAACCGTGTATAATTATTAAATTATCACGAAATCGACAATCATGTTTTTTTGTTACCTATTATTTGCCTACTTCCATCTGTTAATTAAAACATGTTTATGTAGCTATATTGTAGGACCCATTAACACTTTAGTACAGTGACGGGATTTCTTCAGTGAATGAAGGAAAATGAGCCTGACTAGAGATTTTAAAAGGTTAAGTTTACCTACATCATTGGAGAAAAACTGTCCATTATGCAGGACTTTGAAGAAATGTTTCGATAGATTGTTATTTACTGTCATTATAACTAAAGCAAAATGCAATAAAAAGTTTAATATTATGTATGTAGGAAACTACATGACAAACTCGTTTAAAACTCATCAATCAAGATTTCTATAGATAGGTAGGCACTTGAAACATATATTATACCTAATGTAAGTATATTACACTACTGTAACATACCTACAGACTCGGATTAACACATGATAAGAAGATAATGATTGATTTTCCCTGTTCATTCACAGACTCCGCTTACGTTATCTGTTCCCATTGATCGGTAAATTCAAGTGAAAGGTTCCACAAGTACGGCCGTGACTTATTTCATTGACAGATGCGGTTCTCTTCGCAGGCTACGACCGGCGACCCCCGAGCAAAATAATATCAGTCTTCGTATTGTCATACTAATGGTTTAGACGCGTACACGCAAACGTAAACCTCCATGTTACTTACCTCATCTATTTTTAAACTGTATTTTAGTGTTCGTTTTTTAAATGAAGTGTTAGTTGTGTTTGTCTGTGGTTTAAAAAAAGTAAGTGGAGTAAGTATTTTAAAAATATTATGATTTGTTTTTTATTGTGTTTTATAATGTAGGTAATAATTTGTTGATAGATTAGATATGTACCTTCCCACATAAGTAATATCGCAGATAGTTAGTAAATATAGATAAGGGATCTGAAAGTTAATTTAGAAAAATGTAATAACAGTTAGTCACTTAATAAACCAAACGATCGAATTATTGAAGTTTGTTTGCTTTTTGTGTTGCCTTTCAATACTAGGTTTTTTAAAAGGGCCTTGAAAACGCATCTTTTTCACCATTATCGAAACTGATTGCTTACCATTAGACAAGGTGGAATCAGACATAACCAATGGATGATCTATACATCCTAAACTTAACATTTGGTTTTACTATTAACTCAGCGTGTTTTTAATATTAAATAAAATACATATTATCGTCACACTCACAATGTTAAACATAGGTACACAAACAGCTATAAAAATAGGTTGTTTCTAATGGTAGGTACTTAGGTATTGTATTTTCTTAACAATGAAAATACGAAGTAAGTACTTATGTATCAATCTTTTATTTTAATAATGAACTAGCTGAACCCCGCGACTTAAACTTTATCAAATAACTCTCCAGAGCACTCCAAAGTACCTAAGTGCTGTAGGACACGCTAAACTACAGGATATTCCGTGTATAATAATAAAATGACAAATATTACAAGAATGCAAAATAAACAAGAAAATACTTATGTAAGTACATATTAATATAGATCACATGCAATCTCAAGTGAATTATGAAAACGGCCTACTATTACTTTTTTTTTCACCCTGAAGGAGGCCGTGAACTCTTACGAGTAGATTTAAATCTATACTTTCCTACCTACTGGTTTTAATGGGCTGTTACTGATTTAATACGCTACCAGCTATTTCAATCAATCAATCAACTAGCCTATTGCAGTCCATTGCTGGACTTAGGCTTCTCCCAACACACGCCACAGAACACGGTCCTGCGCCTTCTGCATCCAGTCCGACCCAGAGACCTTTATGAGGTCGTCGGTCCACCTAGCTGGGGGGCGTCCTACACTACGTTTGCCGTTTACCAGCTTTAACCGACTCTAAATAGAGAAGGAAGCTACTTATTACATTTTCTTTTAAAGTTTCTTACGATAAAACGCAGTCATTTTGCCGAACGTGGTCCTGCTGTTAAGAGGACTCATTGACAAAATGCACTATCTTTCATCAACTACTACAGAAATATGAAAAGACCTATTAATCTAGAATTTTGATATAGGTAAATTGATACCTTTAACTAGCCTTTTGTAGTTACGAAAACGCGATAGCTTGATTTTGGCTCGATCATATTTAATTTTGAAAACACCTCTAAAAAAACAGCTTTTTACATATAACACGGAAAGTACACTATCATTATGCTTAGGAATTACTCAAATACATTCGTAACATCAATATTAGTCTTACTGTAGAATATCATTTACATAACTACAACCTTACAACCTTAGTTAAGAAAATAAGATTTTAGCAATATCAAAGCGCTCTGGATCGTTGCGGGCGCATCGTAATTTTAGACCTTATACCGATTAGTTAACGATCGATACAGAATGAATACGGTCGACGAATCAGTCGGGCGATGGCCCTCTTCGACGTCGGACCTGTGCATGTCGACTCAACGTTCGTACTAAATATTATCGCGTATTTTTTTATCGTAGGTATATAATATTATAGGTTAGATTTAAAATATTTATACCTAAGTTTTTATTAATACTTTGTTCTCTTTTATAAATAAATAATAGTATTATTTTATAACATTGTTTGGTAAAATATTTTCGTAGTTATGTCATTTACAAAATTTAGGTAAAGTTCGCCTAACTCAACTACCTAGTTACTGTTGACCCTTTTGATAATGCAAGCGTTTGTTTATAAGCGATTTTAGACTATATGCTCAAGTGTAATAAGTTTTATTACCGTTTTCGTCAAGATCACGTAATTGAAACGGCCTCAGTGGCGCGGGCAGTGTGACGCGGTCGCGGTAGTGGCTTGCGTGCACGAGGTTGCGGGCTCGAATCCAACAAAGTTGTTTGAGCGATCCACAAATTACTGTCCTAAGTTCGGATGTTTTTTGTAAAAGTCTCCGCGACAATACCTAGGAGTTGAGTGAAACTCAAAAAAATAAGTACCTACCTTAGGTACTTACTAATAAGATCTAAATAATACTTTTTACTTTCGCGGGAACTTTTACAGACATGAAATAAACGAACATAACATCAATTTAGCAGGCACAAAGAACATCCAGACTCAGAACAGTTATTTGTGGATTACACAAAAAAAATGTCATAAGTGAGATTTGAACTCTCATGCACTCCACCGCGGGAACGTTTACAGACATGAAAGAAACGTACACAAAGAAAGTCCAGACTCAGCCCAGAACCAAAAATTAATATCGCGACATGCGTGTTTCATGTTAATGTATTTTGAACTCTATACAAGAAATAATACGGTTCATTTTTACACAAACAAAACGTAGCAACAAACAACAATAGGCCTATCGCGAGAAGCGAGTGTTTTTGTTACAAAGTTAATATATACTCTATTTCCTAAGCAATACGGTTCATTTTTACATAAAGATTTCAATTTTTGCCTCGTCTCGCCCCTCTGGTGGAAAATCACCTACGGCCTTATTACAAAATACGGTCTAACTATAAACCACGATTTATTACGTCACAAAACCACTGTTTTTGAAATTTGTTATTGCAAAATCAGTCTTAACGCTAAAGTGTTAAAACTGATTTTGTATTAACAAATTTATGATTTAGTATTTGTTAATACAAAATCAGTTTTAACACTTTAGCGTTAAGACTGATTTTGCAATAACAAATTTCAAAAACAGTGGTTTTGTGACGTAATAAATCGTGGTTTAAATTTAGACCGTATTTTGTAATAAGGCCGCTAGAGTTCAAATCTCACGTAAGACAATTTTATTTGTGCGATCCACTAATTATTGTCCTGAGTCTGAGTGTTCTTTGTGTCAGCTAAGTAAATGTTTGTAAATACCCCGCGACACAGGACAATACATAGTGAGGCTATTGTATTTTTTTTAAAGTTCTATTATTTTGCGTGAGATTCAAACCCGCGACCTCGTGCACTGCGACCGCTACCCCGAGGCGGTCAAACTATTTTTGTGATCCCCAAATTATTGTCCTGAATCTGGATGTGCTTTGTGCCTTCATAATACCTTGTGCGGGAGTAAATTTTAAAAAAATAGGGGCTACTTGTATAGACATAATAGACCGGTAGATAGTAGGTTTTTCTGTAACAGAATTTTCTGTTACCTACCGCGGACTGACGTCACAGTATAACCAGTAGTCTAACTGGGCCGAATATTTATTATAAATGCCTACGGGTGCGCAGTACGTAAACAATAGTATACACGCGATCTCCTTTGTGTTTCCATTTAGTTTTGTAATTGTAAATTAATACCTTTCATTTTTCTATTTTATATTTAAATAAATAGGAAGTGTTCTGTAAAAAACGTGTTGTTTTATGATTGATACATTTAATTTAAAGAAACATGTAAGTATATGTTTGTATTTATATCCACCATGTTTGTGATATAAATAAAATACTAAATTATAATATTAAGAAGGTACTTAACAAGTCATTCAGTAAAGTAGGTACAGTACCGGGCCGTTTCGTAACCTGTAGAAAAATACAATCGGTCAATTTCGGCTTCGTAGAGCGTCAGAGAAAAAGACGATGTGTAATATTTACGGCCGGGTACTGTACTTATTTATTATATTGGCCATGTTTGTTTGAAATTGAATTTATCGATAACCAAAACCAAACTTTAAACAGGTCTATTAGATCTATTTAATGTCAAAATAAAGGCATCGAGGTCACTTTATGGATGGGTGACCAATCCAATCAAAAAATGACATCGATGTCATTGCTTAAATTTACCTAGATCAAAGTGAAAGACACGCATGGGGGAAACTGACATCTGTGCAGCTATTTGCTACAATTAAGCTGGCCCCGTTGCCCTGGGCTATATAAGGGTCGTAGCACATACCTATAACGTAACGTAAACGGATCGGGACCGCCTCGCCTTTTTCCTTGGTGTCAAACTTCAAAAATCCGATTACGTTACGTTTCCGATTAGTCTGCGTTGCAGTAAGGAGTTTCATACAAATAATACTGAACTGCTTGAGTTGATACGGTGCCGATCCATTTACGTTACGTTATACTATGTGCTACGACCCTTAGTCATTTTAACAGCTATTATCACCAACAATATGACCTAAAATGGCTCCATTATCTACCTAAGTGATTGTTATTCGACTAAATCGATCGATCACGAACTCATACCTATATAGAGTAATTACAGTTTTGTTACTGTCACAAGCGTGTAACTCCGTATCAGGTAATTATAACGACACACACAAACACAGATGTTTACCTTGGCCCCACAACAAGATCCCAGCAGGTTTCGATATTTACTTTTGCTACATTTTGTGCATTCATTCATTGTCATTGGTATAAAATTAACGATTTTAATTTGTCACTTTTTTTATTTATTATTATAGGTAGTTTTACTTAAAGTTTTTACTTTTTATTTTATTTGTTTATTATTTAAGACTAGGTAATATCATTATGACGACTTTAATAATAGTGAAACGACCATGATTAGACACTGCTACTGTACATACGTAAGAGTATATCTTACAGGGATTACAGAGACTAGAAAGAACAGCGAACCAGCTCTATTCGTTTTTAAGACTGCTTTAATATTAGTATTTATAGAAAAGCCCATAAATGTCCCACTACAAAAATGTGGCTCCTCAGTTTAAGGAGTGAAACTTGGGCTACAGATACCACACTGGACATAGTGTGTATCGTACTTGTTATTCGTCGATGGCGCAAACAGTTTCATAGGTCCCCACTCTTTTACACAACGCCAACTAGTCCCAAACTAAGCAGAGCTTGTACTATGGGTACTAGACAACGGATAAACATACTTAAATACTTTTTTTTTGTCAATACTTACATATTATACATAGAAAACACCAGAAAGATTTGAATTAAGCGGGAATCGAACCTGAGACCTCTGCGTATCTTTATATGCATGAACATGATTGTTTGCATTGGTACATTGAAACACGCAGTACCTATACCTAACGTGTATATATTTATAAAAAAAAGTATTTAAGTATGTTTATCCGTTGTCTAGTACCCTTACTACAAGTTTGGGACACACGAATATTCAAATAGACTTGCCTAGCAATAGGAACTATTGTGACTATCTATAAGGGCGCCTTCAAATTTGCCGCTAAGTGTCGCGCGGAGGCAGCGCGACTGCAGCGCTGCGGTCGCGCTGCCGTCGCTAGGTTTGAGAATGGTAGTGATGTGTTTTAGTTTACGATGGACTCAGACGAAAATACACTGCTCTTAGTGTTACTATTAAAAAGAAAAAGTATTCTAAACAACACTAGTCGATCGATGAACGAATGCGGGGACGCAGCGCGGGCGTAGCGCTGCAGTCGCGCGTTTTTTATCTCTATGAATTTACAAAACAGCGCGACCGCAGCGCTGCAGTCGCGCTGCCTCCGCGCGACACTTAGCGGCAAATTTGAAGGCGCCCTAATAGAATAATGTTGGCTTTTATATTTATCATAGAAAGCTTCCATAAGAAATGTACCTATTGTAGTACATACTACATCGTGATATTACGATTATCCATTGTAGAGTTCCATATTTGTGTTTAATTATAGGTAACAATAGATCTAAGAAATATTTTTGTTATTAATTCACATTAGTATCGTGGGTCCAATATTATTATTAAAATAATCAATATAACTTCGATCATGTCTATTCCAATAGAACATAAAAAGAACTTGAAGATTTTACACCAAAATCTGTTGCCTTATTTTGATGTTTATTCTTTTACTAAGTATAACAGAGTAAATTCAGTTAATAAGAATAAGATTAAATTATAATTTTAAATCTTTACGTTCATCAGTAATACGGCAAATAATTATAATAAACTAAAATTCCTCACACATTCACACAACGCCATCTAGTCCCATACTAAGCATATCTAGTACTATAAGTACTAGTTAACTGATACAGACTTACTCTAGGTACATATATTATAGAAGTGTCTAACTACGTACTAAATTAAATGGCTATGATAAATTACAAATAGTAATACCAGACTAAAAAATACCATACCTACCAAGATTGATTTATAAAAAACCCAAGATGCACATTTTCAAACAAAACTAACAGCCAAAAGTGTCACCAAATTAAACATACGCAATAAATACGTATAGTAATATCGTAAACATATTTTTTTTTTCAAATTCAATCTTACATGCATGACATAAAGTTGTATTTAAAAAGTAATGCACATAAAGCAATAAAATTTAATGATTGACGTTTGCCGGTAGAACAACGCGATACTAATTTAAATAAAGTGCACAATGCGCCTATTTGTTGCGGACGGTTTTGGGAAGTGGAGTGTGTATCTTTGGTTTTTTGTAAATCAATGCCTACCAATCAAAAAATTCTGTGCCAGACAGATTCACAACTGATTACGCCACAGATTAAGTACATAAAGAGTTACTACGTAAGCCGGGTAAAGCTTTTGCACTATAAGGATATTATAAATCATGACGAAAAAGGGGGCTTATACTAAGTATGTATAAAGAGTGTGATTTTTAATAGTTTCGCCAGTCATATTATATAATCACGATAACGCCTAATTTAATTTTGAATATCCTTTTAATCAACTTGCTATTGCTTTTCAGGTGCAAAATGAATGAACAAGACTTAGCTGTGGCACGTGCTTTGGCAGCAGAGTCCAGGGACAGTTCCCCAGGAGGTTCCCCTGGACCGCTTAGGAAAACTGTACTTTCTAATTTCGCTGACAAGCTTAACACTTTTAGGTAAGTACCTTAACATGTATGTAGTATAGGAATTATCAACATGTAAGTACCACTACGTATTTAAGGTAATAATTAATGGACATTTTGTTAGATTTTACTTCAGCACTAGATAATATTAACAACAGGGCGTACGTTTTTCTGGTGACGATGTTTTGTTGTTGTGGAAACTGAAATATTGATCAATTAGAATTGCTCGAAGTATTCATCGTTCCTTATCGTCTGAAAATAAAAAATCCTTATAGCAAATAGATGAGAATATATTATTCTAGAATTTACCTCTTTCCTCGAACGTAATAATCGTCACATTAGAAAAATAGCCATTTAACTTGCCACTGCAAAAAGTAGTAGGTACACTACACTAGGTAACTACGTTAGTTTTAACTTTAATAATGTGGGTAATAGGTATTATGAATTGGCCTTTATTTTATAACGGTTTATAATTCTTGAAAATGCTGTGTGAACTGAAAACTGTGTGAATACTGGTACGACGTATATACAGGGTGGCTCATTCAAAGGGGTCAGTATGGGAAAGTCTTAAACTATAAGTCATACGAAGATTTGTTCTTAGGAACCATGACACCGATTTTGATAAAAAGAAAAACTGCATTCATACATTTGAGAAAGATACTGTACCCAGCTCGGGAATCGAACCCGGTTGTTTTGCAAAAATAAACTTATACTTTTTCTATTTAAATATCGATTCTGTAGGTCTTAAGCAGTAAATATCTCTATGAAACATTATGTCTAAAATGATTAAAATGCATTGTTTTCACATACTTCAATTTACCATAGTAAGTATAGGTGTTCGAAGTGGCCATCGTCTTTCCCATACTGACCCCTTTGAATGAGCCACCCTGTATAGCTGGCAGACGCGATCGTAATGAAACTTTTTTTCACACACGTGCCCTATCCCCAAAATACGAAATCAGGCCTTAAGTACCTGATTTCGAAATTAGAAAGAAGTATATCAGTTTCACAGTAAAATGAACATTTATCATATACTTTTTTTTAATCTAAGTATTTAGCTTCAAAAACTTGTCTAAGTATTATGTTAAAAGAAGCGTTGCCGAATTCTAGGCAGCTGCTACTCCTTTGACATTTCATCAAAAATGTAAACACTGAGTGATAACAAAACGTCATTTCTGTCAAAGCTAAGGAAATTTCACGGGCGGATTTTAACCTGTAATAAAAAGTATTTTAAAACAAATACGCGTTAAATTCTATTTGTACAATAAAATAATGACTCACTGTGAACATTGTTTCTATAAACCTACGGAGTATTTAAAATGATTTATGCAACCATAACAATATTTTGGTGAAAATTGTAACCATTGCTTTTGAAGATGGATATAAAGCAGTCCAGGGCAAAAATAAAAGCACGGGCAGCTACTAGTGTCAAAACTGATACTGAAGCATCCGAAGAAGAAGAATGGTGAGTTTCATTGCTTTGTAAAATATTTTTAGCAACATTTTTTGGAGAACTGTATAACCATTGTTGTGTCAGTTTTAATCTTGTCAGTGGTGATACATAAACAAGCATTACATTAAGATATTGGGAGTGATTCTTCTCACATATCTATACACCTGTGGTATTTGAGAATGTGGTTTGATTCATAAAACTGAACCACAATAGAACCAAGTCAACATTTTAAGGTTAGAGAACCCTTTACGATTGTCAGAATAGGAACCCTATACAAAGCTAAAATTCCCTTCCTGCCCCATAACAGTTTCTCCTCTATCTTATCCTTTTCTAGGAGGTAAAAAACATACAGTAGTAGGTGTTGATCATTTTCAGTTATGTGATAATCATTCTCCATTGAATGTTACAGGCAACAGAATATTCAGAATATATTTTTAATTAGTATTTAGTCTGTACAGTTTAAGTAGATAATGCATAATGAATGTTATGGTAATGAAGCTTTTAGCAGCAGGAGCAGTTCATGTTGCTTATTATACCATCACATTGACATGGCTTATAAAATTGCAGGAATTGTTCAAGAATTTAATTTAACTAGAGCACATTATGCCAATACTGGTCCCGTGTCAGATCCAATTTTTTTAAAACCAATTACTTAAGTACTTTTTTACCATCTTTAGTTATTTCAGTTCCCATGTTATTATGCAAAGAGCTAAAAGTATGGAAGAAATGCACGATGAGAGAGTTATTGACTGTACGCCAGTACTATTTTCATACAACGCTAAAGCTGGTGAGGTGTATATGCTACAAAGACAGAACACTAAAGCAAATGCCGTTACTGTGAATGACGTTTCTGATCCCACGTATGTCCATATAATGTATAATTCAGTAATTTTGTTACATAGACTAGTTACAATTTATGTCTGCAGTATAGACGAAATAGAACTTTTATTATTTTATTTTATTATATTGAGCGTAGCTTAATCCATAGTAAAGTTAGCTCTTGACATTAAATTAACCCGTCCCTTGATTCTTTATATGAAGGATAAATAGAACCTAACCCTTAGAACAAGGTTAAGAATACTGTATTAAATATAGATACTGAAAAATAATACTCAGTAGATTATAAAATAAGTTTTTTTTAGCAATTTCAATATCTATAAATTTTTCTATTTTTAACATGATTCAAGACAATAGTTTAATGATGATGAATACTTTAAAATAAAAAATACTCTTTTTAAAAGGGAATAATTTACTACCACCCTACAACCCCTCACATGTTTGTGGGCAAGGGATGGAAAAGGGAGACACAGGATAGAGGCTGGTGGAGACGTTTGAAGGATGCCTATGTCCAGCAGTAGACGTCTTATGACTCAGATGATGGGAAAAGTTATAGGCTGTTTATGCACTTAGTCAAGCCCCTTGTACATGAATTCTTTGTCACAAGCAATTCTAATATCATAAAAGACGAATCAAAACTATTCATTTCTGTTATGAAAAAATAAATATTCCTCACACATTTACAGAACGCCATCTAGTCCCAAACTAAGCAAAGCTTGTACTATGGTTTCTAGACAATGGATAACCATACTTAAATACTTTTTTTTCTGTAAATACATACATATTATACATAGAAAACTAGAGACCAATGAAAACAATCATGTTCATGCACACACAGATTGGCATTAAGGAATCGAACCCGAGACCTCTACGTAGCAGTCATGTTATGTAACCACTACGTCACAGAGGTCGTCAAAGAAAATAAAGACAGACAACTTTAGACAATATTTTATACCCAACCGTTTGGCCACTGTAATATTAATTAACAAAATCTCCTTCATTACAGAAATAGGGCCGTTTCGGCAGCACGAATTTTATGACGCGCCTGATTAAAAAATAATAGCAAATCGTATTCTTGCTGTTTTAGCTAAATTACTAGGTAGTTTAACTTGACTGTTGCTTGTAGTAAAATTTGAAAATAATAAAATTACTTTATTTATTATTCTAAGCTTAAAGTAAAATTAGAATTAAAATTAGAAAATATTATTAATTAGTAAATTTACAATCGGAACATAGCAGACAGTAAAGGTGACCGCTAACGCGTTGTAAGGGGGCGTCCTTAAACCTACGTAAGTCCCAGACGCTGTTATGCAAGTGTTCCGTCCTCTATCACGCGATGGACCCGGCACGCGCACGGAGTATCCATGGAATGCTAAGATTAGGTCTTTTCAGTAGGTAGTACAGTAACAAAACTCTATACATAACCCTTTTTTTATTTTGTAGTATTTCAAATGACCAAAATGGGTGATGAAACATTATGTCTAAAATGAATAAAATGCATTGTTTTCACATACTTTAATTTATCATAGTAGGTGTTCAAAGTGGACACCGTTTTTTTCAATACAATATTCAACACGTTTAGGTAACTATCATGTCATTGCATTTTGTATCTTTATGTGGTGAATTTGCGTTAAAATTGATTTTATGGCTGACCTAAATGGTCTTCAAAGTTATCATAGCTTGTTTTGTACACTTCATCCTTAACGTAATCCCACAAGAAATAGTCTAGAGGCGTTAAATCGGGCGACCTCGAACGACGCACGGTGGCCACATCGAACACCTACTATTATAAATGTAAGTATGTAAAAACAATGCTTTTTATTATTTTTAGACATAATGTTTATAGAGTTATTTACTGCTTATGACCTACAGAATCGGTATTTAAATAAAAAAAAGTATAAGTTTATTTTTGGAAAACAACCGGGTTCGATTCCCAGCTGGGTACAGTATCTTTTTCAAATGTATGAATGCAGTTTTTCTTTTTATCAAAATCGGTGTCATGGTTCCTAAGAACAAAACATCGTATGACTTTAAGACTTTCCCATACTGACCCCTTTGAATGAGCCACCCTGTATATTATTTACGTGAATTTATACACTACAATTCTCGTTTCCTTACTAATTTAATTAACAATAAAATTTCTGACAGTGAATAATAAATATTTAGGCCGATTTACAGATTATAATTAAGTTAAAATTACTTTTAAATATTAAAATAATTGCGTCAGTAGGCACATACTATTGAAACACTATTTTATATGTCGGTAATATGGCTTGCTTAAGGAAACAGGGCGATTAATTCAACATTACAAGCTTGAGTCACTGGCCGCAAGGAATGCCACAGTTTTAGGACGATGCCATTTGACCTACTGTTTAAATTGGAATCATACGTTGCAGTAAAACCGCGTTTAATTGTATAGTTCGTACGTTGCCGCACCTTTGTAGAGGGTTGATTGTACTGCGTGGGCTTGTAAGAACTATGACCGGCATATTTTCATACAATTTGCGTATTATGTACCTAGTTAATGATTGTAAAAAGTGTTGAAAGACACGAAAAGAGGTCATCGATATTGAGAAGGTTACTAAAACTTACCATTGACTACTTTTTTTGTTTTTTTTCCTGACTTCGGGTTATTGGAACTGCAATTGTTATCTACGAATTTGTTTTTACGTTGATGATAAGTATTGTCTGACCAAAAACAAAAGCTTACTTATTTCTTTGTTATCTACTACCGAGTACGTTGTAGGTCGTCTACCTAACGACTTGGTCCCGGCGAGCAGATGTCACGGAAATCCAACTGACTAAAAACACCGTGTTTGTCTTGAATCTGTTAGTCGAGAATACGTCAGCGGATGGCTATGATGATTTGCCTTCTAACAACATGATAGATATGGGTTTGCTCTTACATAACTAGGTATATCTAGGCATTTCTTTATCTAGTCATGATTACAACATGGTCGTATAGGGCAGGGATCCCATCCAGCCATTAACAGCAGGTGAATAAATTGGAAATAGCAAAAAGGACACCACGCGAGAGGCAACTTTACATAACTAGTGATAACATACTGAATATATAGTCATACTAAGCCCGTATGTTTTCTTATGTCAATCATGTAGAAAGTGGCCTAAATAACGAAGGACCTTTTAAGCATGCTATGTGATGTTAGCTAACGATTTGCGCAGTAATAGTTTGACAAAAATGTAAGGGGACACTCTTGCCTAAGTAATAATTATAATGAGTTTAATACTTTATAATTTTCTGAGTAAGATTGACGTAAATAAATAATATAAAACGGAGTGTGTGTTGATGATAGTAAATTCGTGTTTTTAGTCGAAATTAAATTTAGTTTATGATTAAGTTATTGGAAAGCTTCAGGTACTACCCTGCGTCTTGCCACATTTCTTAGGCAGTCATAGTCGTCGTTTAGCTACTTTACGTAGCTACGATATATTTTGAGACTTTGTGACAATTGAGAGCATAATTAACATATTTATATATTAATGGTAATATGCTACTAACACAAAAGATATCTTTCGAAACTCGCGCTTTTATTGTTTGCAACCGTGCCGAAATATAGTGTGTGAGCTCCTCGTAGTAACAGAGGTAGTAAGATCGATCTCGTTTAGTTTTATAATGTTTTTTTTATCAGAATCGATCAATCAGTTTGTTTTTTATTTACTATTATCTAGCAACTTCCTGGATTTTTTTTATTTTATTATTCATGATAGTTTCACAATTTTTATATTTAATTTCACACTGCATAATGCATTTTTTAAAATTTATTTATTTAAAGAATTAGAAATTTAAATTTATAAAATATTTATTGTTAGCGCTTTATTTTTTTTATCATTGTTGGCAATACTGTTTGTATAAAAACACCGCTTCAAAATATGCAACATATTTTGAAGCGGTGTTTTTAGAGTGATTCAAGAATACCCATGCGAAGCCGGGTCCAGTTGCTGGTTATAAACAAAATATCTTTGTAAATTGTAGCCTATGTTTGATTCTGATATATAAGCTATATTATTGTAAAGTTTCATTCAAATCCATTCAGTAGTTTTTACGTGAAAGAGTAACAAACATTTATACATACTTACAAACTCTCTCGTTTATTATATTAGTAGGATAACATTCGTTCCTTACTTCATAGAACACTCGACCTCAATAACAAAATTAACCTTAGATTGAAAGAAAGAAAGAAAGAAAAACAATTTATTTACAGTAAAGCCAGACAATTACACATTTACAAAAAGGAAAAAACACAATAACTTATAACTAACTTTACCGCAAAACAGTCTCAAGTCAGCATGATGCTAGTTAAGAAACTAGCGCTGGTAGATTGGCGTCATTGGCAAATTTAATGATAGATTCTATCCCTCTTCGAATCTGAAACGGATAGGATAAATTACTTATATCCTTATTTAGTTGTGGGAAACCTTAGAATCATTCTTAACGACTGGATCACGTATAGCATGCGAAAGTTGGTGTGTGTACCTATATGAATAATATGTTGCAGATAAATAAGGATAAATCCCTGGTAGCGTTATTTCCCTGCGACATTATATATTTTTTTTACAACATGAATTAGGTACCAAGTGTGACATTTAAAGGCAATCACTAAAATCCATAATGTGTTTGAACACGAATGCGCTCTAATTAATTAAATAAAATCAAAAAACATTTCGTGACTACAGAAAGTCAAATTAGCAAAATCAATAATTTATTACATTCCACGAACATTTCAGTAAGTAGGTATACATTAGAACCTAAAATCTAACCTATGCTTTTTAAATTTAGAAATTGGACCTCGATTACATTTTTGATAATGTTTTGGTCTTTTATAGGGTTCTCTCCGAGTGGTGACGGAGTAAGAATACAATATGTCTCATCCCAAGGCTGTCGTAAAAACCGACTAAGGACTATCCGTGAATAACTTCTTTACGAAATAAAAAGAAGGAAAACTTGAAATTAAACCCTATACCATTCCGTCTGGCCTGCGTGGTATTAGTAGGCCAAGTATCCCTCCGTCACGGGAAGAGGCCCGCTCTTGCAGTGGGCACATTAATGGGCTGTTATGATGATAGGGTTTTCTGTGGAGCCATAAGTATACCTAATTTCTACTTCACAGTCAGAGTAAAATCGGAAGTCTGATGGAATAAAATACATAATGACGGTGTCGTAAAAGCCATATTACACTGTACGACAACAAAAGACAATTTGCCATCAAAAGCTACAACTATGCAGAATATATTTATTGTTGTAGTTTAGGAATGAAAAATATGCAATAATCTTAAATTATATT
This sequence comes from Schrankia costaestrigalis, assembly GCA_905475405.1. Taxonomy (NCBI): domain Eukaryota; kingdom Metazoa; phylum Arthropoda; class Insecta; order Lepidoptera; family Erebidae; genus Schrankia; species Schrankia costaestrigalis. The sequence goes on along the minus strand of FR997843.1, from coordinate 5,004,822 downwards.
ACTAAAATAATGTATTAGAAAAAAAAAGTATTTAATTATGTTTATCCGTTGTCTAGTACTCATAGAACAAGCTTTGCTTAGTTTAGGACTAGATGGCGTTGTGTGAATGTGTGAGAAATATTTTTTTATATAGGGTAAGTTGTCCAACAATGAACCATGTAAAATTTGAAGGCGCATAACTCTCTCGTTTAAGCTTCGAAATGATTCAAATTTTGTACAAAGATAGGTAATTTATCTAGCTTTAAAAGAGCATTGACAAATTTTCAATATTATTTATACTTTTAAAAATAAAAACATAAATATAAAAATAAATATTTGGATCAATGTGTACTCTAGGGTGTGCACATTGCACCGGGTTAATTTTAACATTAAACCACTTAATTTTGAAAAAGAAATGTTATCAATAATTAATTAAGGTAAAAGTAAAACGTCCATTTCTTATGTAATTAGTCTTTACTTGTAATAGAGTAGTCTTTAAATCATAATTTAGTATATACTTCTTGTTAGCAAGATCATCTTTACGTGTGTGTAAATACTGTGCTACATAGCGGCGCAAAGTAGGATATAATGCAGCTTTTCTGATGATTACACCTTCTCTATTTAATTTGAAAGCTCTTAACATATTGGAAGCAGTGTGGCCCCCTTTTTTCTTTGACTTAATTTCATCATCATCATAAATATCAGCCTATAGACTATTATTCTGCTGGACATAGGCCTCCTCCAAACGTTTCCACCCTGCGCGGTCTTATGCCTCCCTCTTCCATCGGCTTCCGCCGTCCTAACCAGGTCGTCGGTCTATCGTGTAAGGGGTCTCCCCACCCTGACTTCCCTATTCTGATTTACTTTATTCCGTGCCATTCTGTAACAGATAGAAATATTGACCAAAGGAAGTAAATAAAGTAATATTAATAATGATAATATGAACAGCTAGGTAAAAGAATATCATGTAGTTTGAAAGTTTCAATACATTATCTAACAACACTAGCAAAATGAACCATGTTTTGTTTAATGTGTACGCCAAGGCAATTCTTGGGGTACACAATCCGTGATTCATTGAGTACCACCTCAACATGGTTCAATGTGAGACATAGCATTATGCCTTTTTATAACTAACCTTAAAAATTTAAAATGAAAGAAATATAATTATGAAATAAATTACAGTGCATAGATAAGCTAAATAACTATATAATTCGGTGTAGAAATAAAATAGTCGATATTTCTTAAAGGGAAAATGCTAAAAAAGATAGTAAAATTTATTTAAAACTTACTTTTGTGACAGTTTTTTAAAAAAAGGTTCGCATACATACACCTCTCGCGCGATCTGCTCGCTAACTACTGAGCGGAAGAGACACGTCTGTACCTATCTTTTGCACAAATTAACACGATCTGGCCACGTCGAATTTTGGAAATATAGCGCTGGTTAAGTGTAGCTGCATGGTTCATTGTGAGACAGTCGACCCTAATATAATACTTAAAAACCTTCCACACATAAAAAAACATTTTCCTAAAATCTAAAAATCCGGTAGTGTCTACAGATTATACTTTGTAAAGATTGATGAGTGACCTAGGTATCTCTGTAATACCTCTTACTTCACTGCGTGGTAATAAGTGCCCAATGTCACATAACTTTAAAATTAAATATAATAAAAAAAATAGTTTTCTGAGAAAAATATACATATTATTTTTTCGCTTCCCCCATAATATTGTCATAAATAATAATCGTTAGAAACTTATTTTTATGATCGATCCGTTGTGGTAACGGATCAAGAATAGAAAATTACGCATTCCGTGGTTATCGTAAATGCATACTAAAGGAACAGCTATTATTCATATAGATTTTTGCAAAAATAGAAACCATCTTGATACAAACTAACCAATGCCTGTATAATAGCCAGCTAGCCTACGTTTTACTGCTTATATGAGAAAGACCGTATAAGCAGTAGAATGTTCATGGGTGAATTTTTCTTAATTTATTTTTGGAGCAACAAAACAGCTTATAAACCAAACAATTTAACACACTAGTTTAGTTATTTCAATGTTCTTTCAATAGCTAATCAATGATACGTGAAATTATAGTTGCTTTATCGTTATAAGTTCGGATGTCAATAAAAACAAGCATAATGTTTTCAATGAGAAGCGATCAAGTGCACGCAATGTGTGAGCCGGCCACTGTGACGCGACAAATGGACAATAGTTCCGGAGTTACACCAGAGATTGGTGCTTCGAACATATTACATGTATCGAACATCACGTAATAAGATTGTGAATTAAATAACAAATGCTTTGCGCCAGAAAAGATCATGCTTTCCTCGGATTCTGAAATGATCGTCTTGAGTTTGGATATTCTAACTTTGTGTCCGCTAATTATATTATGTCGGTAAAAATCCCCGCAACACTGAGTTCGATCTCATGGGTAGGAGTAGGAAAAAACATGCTAACATTAACAGTCACACACTCAGACTGGTCTGAGTGATGATGAGGTGTTTGTTAATTAGCATTTTACCTTAATCCTTAGTAGGGAGTCAAATAGACGTCTTTAAGGAAAATAAGGTTCGCTTTGTCCACCCTTATTCCTGATCTATTTCATCTAAAAATATACCTAAACGAGTATCAAATCAGCTGTTGTTATTTACACGTTCACCTGACATACTTCTGATATTATTATCTGGCACAATAGAACATTTCGACATGTGATCAATTTTCGATGTAGATAAACCTATCATCAATTATTTTCTTCACGACTTTTAAACAAATTTGTATCGTGATGCCCTCCTTGAAGCCGTCAGTGTCAATCTCTGCGATAACGGAGTCCAGACGGCTTTTGTTTGCGTTTTTGAGCATTCGTTGATGTCGTGTTGTTGTCGGTCGCTGGCGGGAGGGTTCCGAGTGTACGGATTATTCGTCAGTCGGTCGCACCACGCCGCCTGGTTTCGACGCGCTCATACACTCACAACTTGCTCGCTCGCGTCTCAGATAATACGAGCAACGCGTTATTTATTTCCGCAAACTTTAATAACGAGCATTAAAACTAAGCTCCATTGAACTAAGCAGGATCCACTTGCACTATTTGGCGAACAATTCCGTTGTGCTTCACGTGTGCTATATTTTGCAATACGATTTCGCGCGCCGATTCCACTACAGAAGGTTACCGCACCAAAACATTAGCAATTGCAAAATTTTACACAACTTTTAGAATTAAATTTTTATTTATTGCACAAAATTAACGTGTTCTGATAGTAGATAAGTTTATTAGAATTATAATTATTCGTTTGCAACCGTGCTAATTCCGAGGTTGTGAGAAGACATTTGGATTGTAGTTGAAAATAGTGATGTGCTAAAACTTACGTGAAAATGCTGTCAATGGATTCATTATGGTGTGGGTCAGAAGGCGAGCTGACCACGCTGAAGCTGTACAAAGGTCCTGTAGAGAGACCGGAGTATCGGCTGACCAGACGGAAGCAGTCGAAGAGCCTGATTCCGCAGGCGTTGCTGCACGCAGCAGAGCAACAGCCCAGGTCACATAGGCGACGAAGGTCTGGTACTTGGCCGTAAGTTTATGATGAACTAACATCGGCATTATATTATTTTCTAAATTTAAACACATTTTTTCATCATCATTTTTTTCAACTAATCTTTAATTTCAAAATTTAAAATCAAGTGAATTAGAATTTATAATAATATAATCTTAAATTATTCAGGCATCCTCTCATATGAAAGAAATTGATAAATAATTGGCCTTATTACGTTATCCTTATTAGAATTATTAAAATACTATTTTATTTGATGAAATATAGAATCTCAAATATGCAATAATATTGAAAATACCTGAAACTATGAACCATATCTAGGAAAAATAGTTATTACAAGTAATGTTATTTGAATTGTTTTATATGTATAGACCTGCATTTGTTATAGCTGTGTTATAACTTTCTATGGCTCTATCAACAGTTAAATGTTGTATTGCGATATCTTGACTGATTTGAAGTACTCAGAATTACTTGTTAGATTAACGTTAAAGGTCTTATTTTCAAAACTAAACCAAGTAAAGAAAGAAGAGTAGAAAAATATGTTATTTAGCACACTAAGACGCAAGGGAATTACAGAATCAACAAATACACAAAAGAAATATAAGAAGAAGAAAAACAATATGAAACGAAAACAAACAACACTGTGTGTGACCCAGTACCCTAAAAAGGTCTCCAACTCAGTAAAAAGCAGTAGAATAATTCCTGTCATTATAGTGACACGTTTTAAAAATATCAATTTTAAAATGGCTGTATTAAATTGAGGAGCTCATGCTAGAATTTATGAAGTTGGAAACAAATCATCTAGAACTTTTCTTCTCTTCCTTCATCATCATTTTCTTGATTAGATAATGTTTATCTCGTGTTGCTATTACGTTTAAAAACCAATTCTTTCCTAACAAATTTAATGTTCTTAGTTTTATTTTCGGGCTGCACAAAAGTTTCGGATATTTAATGCCCAACCAGATCTCATCTTATCCATTGGACCTTATCATTAGCAAATAATTGCTCCAAAACAGTACTTATAATACATTGACCAAGTAACCGAAGGTTGATGCCGCGACGCACCAACAGACAACTGGGTCAGCACGGATGTGAAGGCATAAGGTACTCAGTGAAACCGTAGAACTACTAATCTGAACTAACCACTTGGGGGATATGGTATACTGCTGAGCAAATGTAAGCCTTAATTACTAGTCTTTAAAAGTTATATTTAAGAATCAATTGGGCATATTTTTTTCTGGAGTTGAAACCAAATTTGGTGCCCTGAAGTTATTTCAACATTGATGTAAGTGCATCATATAAATACTTACTTGGTCACAATTTGTAATTATACAATACAGTTTGACATTGTTGTACTATTTAAAATTCTATTAAAATATTCACATAATGTAATTTAAAACGTAATTAATCGTTTTTGTTGTTGTGGTTAGTGTACCTACGAGTAATAACCAAATAGATTGTTCTAGCAGAAATTTACTAATTTTGATCTTCGTGTATGCATATAACTATGTCATGGCAATTTCCTTTGATGCCTTGATAAAGGAAACATGATATTGTTAACACAAAACAGAAGCTTCCTTTACTTAGGCGTTAGTCATAGCATTGATATGTCTGGTATCCTATTTCATGGCTTGTAATACCTCTATAGAGTTATATTAGAACTAGGAATTACGACTTTATGTTCGCATTCATAATTCAACTTGGATAATATAAACTCATACCCCCTTACTCATAAAAACCTCTTAAATTTAATCACTGTTTAGCGAGATTTTTATTAGCAAAACCAAAATTTTTCTCTTTTTTAAAAATGTAATATGACGACCTCGGTGGCGCGACGCGGACGGTAGCGAAAGCGGCTGGACAATAATTTGTGAGATCCACAAATTATTGTCCTGGTCTGGGTGTTCTTTGTGTCCGTTAATTGATGTTTGTAAAAGGTCCCCGCGACACAGGGCATGATCCCCTAGTGCGGGAGTTGTCTTTTTTAAAAAAGAGATTTTTATTAGCAAAACTAACCTTACAAAAACGTAAGAATTTAAGGTACCTAATCAATTGACTAAAATTTAAGAGGAGTTTATGAGTAAGGGGGATATTATATTATTATAACTTTGCTATATATTTACTTTTCCAAGTCTTTTATTAGTTAAACACCTATGTCTATTGTCAGCGTGGGATCTGTGATCTTAGATAATGTGTATTGAAATGGATTTAAAAATATAAATACACGTAACTAACGATTCTTACACTATCTTTAGATATGTCCATTATTTTCTTATAGGTATAAATACAAGAAAATAATTAGATGGAAGCATAGGTCTCAGGTCTCAGGGGTCATCTGTTCCACATTTTTTTTTATCTACAGACTGTAGATAAAAAATATAAAATTTAGCACAACATTTCTAAATTTTTTGGATACAAATAACCTCTTTTGAGTTTTGAATCACCATCATCATCGTCTCGGCCAATTGACGTCTACTGCTGGACATAGGCTTCCTCCAAATATTGCTACCTTGTGCGGTCCTGCACCTCCCTCATCCATCGGCTAAGCTCTGAATATCGACATCTAAATAAAAATTTCGTTAAATACTTAATTAAACTACTTAAACTAAGTTAACTTTGTAAGATCAACTTAAATATGGGAGGTGGAATTGACTCAATGGAGTTGGTGAGTAGCTTTGGCGTAAGAGTTCCAGCAACATCTTTGCGGAGATTCGACCTATTACATATCCCAACATCGACTACCAAATACAGACAAAACTCATATATGGTTAGAGTAAGTCGCACTTATAATGCCGCATGCCGGAGTGCGGAAATTGATGTGTTTTCTACTAGCATTTTAAGTTTAAAAAAAGCCTTAAGTAATAACTTCTTCCAGTGATGTCATTTGTATTTCTGCCTATCTGCTTCTTTTCCTTGTTTTCTGTTTTCGTTTGCCTAATGTTGTTATTATATATGTGAACCTATTATATGTGTACCTATGTGAAATATAATTTGTATATGAATGTTGCTATATGTGAAAACTTGTAATTGGCCTTATTTCTACAATCTTCATGTTTACTTTGTAATTAGCTGTAAGTTTTCCAAAAAACATAAAATAAATAAAATAATAAGAATCTGAAAGATATGACTAGTATGCACTCTAAATAGTTGTAGAGCTGACTGCTATTAGCACTAATTAGGTAACTTGATCATATACTCGTAGCAGGACACTAATGGATTATGACATACGAGTAGAAAGGTCTAATAACAAGTACCTATACGGTGAACTATGCACGCGAAAGCTCTCTTAATAATGCAATACAGATAGAATAGGTGTTTAACAACAGTTTAACAAACCCATAAAAACAATCATAACAGACCATTAATGTCCCACTGCAGGGACGGGCCTCCTCCCGTGGCGGATGGATACTTGGCCTACTAATACCACGCTGGCCAGACGGATTGGTATAGGGTTTAATTTCAAGTTTTCCTTCTTTCTATGTACAGGTAATATTCACAGATAGTCCCTTAGTCCGTTTCTACGAAACTCATGGGATGAGTATGGGGTGGTGACATATTGTATTCTTACTCCATCACCACACGGATAAAAACATAATATTAATTTCTTTTACTATAGTATATATCATTAAGAATATCTTTATTAAAGGACCCATAGTAACTCCTCGAAGCACACCGTTGCTAAAAGAGAAAGGGTTCAACATTTTTAATTGCTCACAAATATGTTAGTAATAGTAGTAGTGACATTAATGTTGCACATTTCAAAGACATGTCTAACTGGTATTTCTGGGTTATTCCTAACGTGACCCAGAGCCGGCTAGTCTAGAATATTAACGGCATTTGTTGGTAGATAGTCTTATGATATTGCTAGTAGAAAATATACCTACACGAGTTTAGTTCTAAAAACACTGTAAGTAGATCCATTTCTTTTTACAATGTTATTTTTTGTTTTTTTTTGGTTAGTTTATTTTTATTTGGTAGAATTAACATTCATTTAAATTCTATAGACCATGACGGTTTAGTACGTCTTTTTTTTTCTCTGTATAAATAGTCTGAATAAGATAATATAAGTATAAGGTCATCCGTCGGTTTCTGAATACTTCTGTTTCAGTGATCATCAGCGCGTTAATGATATCTAATTATTAAACCGCGTCCAAAACCAGAACGTTGATAACTATTATAATATGTTTTTTTTTTACTTGGATGGTGCACACCAAAGTTATATTTCTTTAGATTAACCTATTTTGATGAACTTGGAAGAATATAAGGTTACAATAATTAAAAAGACTACTAATAATTTGAACAAGACAATACTATGTTCTTGATGAATAATTATAACTCATTCACTCTCTTGATGTAGGTAGTTTTGTTTGAAGATAACGTCTTATCATAAACTGTGTATGTTTTACGTAATTCTGTTTATACAAAAATCCTTCATAATGAAGATAAAAATAAAACCTTTCGAAGATATTTATTCATAAAAAAAATATACTTAAAGTTTCAATGTCGAATTTTAATTTTAATTTTTTGTGCTACTTTTCTGAGCTATTTATGTTTATGTACCTATTTTGAGTGATGCAAAGCAAAATGCAACGAATATCTATTGGATCCTAATGGCCTTGTTTGGATAAGATAAAAATATGGATAAAATAATATTCACTTAAAGTACTGATTAGCTGATGGATAAGGAAAACTGTAGACAGAACAAAATAAAAACATTTGAAGCGAGCCCACATACAGCTTTGCACATTCTGTTTAAGCTCAACAAGATGTCTGTCTTAGCTGAGCCACTAAGATTGTCATTCCTAACATTTCTTTTGTTATATTGTCTTCACTATTCACCTATTTCACTGAGTTATAGTAGACTAAACCGAAACTGACTTAAATTTAGTAGAACTAGACTCATGTGGTGACTTGAAATTCAACCCTTTAGGTACCAATCCGTCTGGCCAGCGTGGTATTAGCAGGCTAAGTATTCCTCCATCATGGGAGGAGGCCCGTCCCTGCAGTGGGACATTAATAGGCTGTTATGATGAGACTCATGTTTGGGATAGTGTTATTTGATTCACTTTTCCATACTGTCTTTTTTCAAATCTACTTTCTTACTTTGGAAATATTGATTTTTATCTTTAGATTGATTGATTAGATCTACAAACCAGGGAAAGTGTTTTCATATCTATTCCTTAGATATGAAAACATTTTTCCTGGTATAACTTTTATACGAAAATAAGAATTAATTTTAAATTTTTAATAACGTATTCTGTACAAACACTTTAGCACAGTAGACCGTAAAGTGAATAGCTACGCAGAACCCTGGTAAATATTTCTAGAACTTTACAAAATTAAATTTTAAAAAAGCAAGTCCTTTCTAAGTTCACCAAACCGTAACATAATTACCAAGAAGAGCACTAGTTTTCACTCAAACATGCACTTATTAAATACGAAGTAAACTATGGCTATGAGTAATTGCATCGGAATAAAAAAAATGGCGCTCATTATGTTCCAAATTCAAACCTACATTTCACTCGTTGACCTAAGCTGCATTCATGTACTCTGAGGTCAGATCAAGCTTTTTGTTCCAAATGCAAAAACTACAGTTTTTTACATGGCTTGGTGATCTGGTCTACATTCCGTGTTTTAACATTAGCGCTTCTTTCAAAATAGAAAAGGGAATAAAAAATATACTACTTACATACTCACACCTTATTCCCATGAAACTAGGCAGAGACGCTCCTTACAAACCTGCTTTGCTTCGTCTACTTTCATAATTATATTCATTCATACACTACTTCTGTAAAAATATTCCTGTTCGTTCTTTTACTTCCAAAAAGCCAGTTTTCGAAAATCGAACGCACCATTTAAGGGTTGTCGGTAATGCAGACTGCATTCTTGTTGTTGACGTCATCGGGTCGTGATTCTGTTCCAAATTCAAATACAAGAAAGGGCACACTGAATGCATTATAGAAAGTTGGTCCTATTTCAAACAGGATATCCCGTTTAGATTTGTAAGGGAAACAGCTTCATTAACAATTACTATGAACATTTTCTATACTTGCGATTTCTATCTAATTTATGTTATGTGATTATTCGCAATCGTTATTAATTCAAATAATGTTTTTGCAAATTAAAGCAAGACTTCGTGGAATCATGTTTTCATTTTCATAATTAGTACAGGCATCTGACACGCCTCATCAATTTTATGTTTTATCTCTGAATTAAAATACACGTAAATGATTTCGCTTTACAGATACTTTTTTTTTTCTAATACTAAACACGGCAATATGACTATACCGAATCTGATGGGAAGCGCAGGTACAGTCCACAAATGAAGCCAACGGATAGAAGTCCAAAAACAACTTCAATCCGTCGTCATCATCTTGCCGGTTTGGCCAAATGCTTCTTCACACTGCGTTTGAAGGACCCAATATCATATGATGGAGGAAATTCGTGAGCCGGAAGCTGGTTCCACAACTTAATGGTTCGGCATAGGAAGGAATTCCCGAACCTTTTGGTGCGAGCCGATATTCGACAGACCGTCTGAGTATGACTCCGCAAACCGGCACGAGTGGTCCTGTTATGAAAAGGGGACGGAGGAACAAGATTAAATACTTAAAGTAATGTATAATAATCTATTCAATAATCAATATCGTATCAAAAATCTACGTTTAAGTCTTGTTTACGTTACTTACATCTGTCAAAAAAAAATATTTTTTCTACTGTACTACTACTACTACTTAGTGTATAATTGTCCTTTTGATTGCGACGTACTATATCCTTAATTGCTTGACCCAAATTGACGGTTGAATTTAACCGATTTGAAGTGCCAATGTATTCTGCTTTGAGTGTCTTATGGGGATGTAACCTGTCAAACAGAAAACAGTTAACATCGATAGATCACGTGTGTTTTTATAAATTTCGTAATTATATTTCTGAGCGTTTGTTTTTTGTTTTCATGCCTTAATTTAATATCTTGATCTCTTTAACGTTAATTAAGTTTTTAATGTGTAATTTAATAAATGTAATATATAATAATGTATGCCTCATGAATACTTCATTACGTTTAGAATCGTTTTCTATAAAACTATACTTTATTGCTATGCTTAAAGTTTTATATCCTGTGTGGTTTTCTACGCACGAATGATTTCATTAGATGTATGTGTAATAAACATGATACTTTTTATATATTTTTTACCAGAAGTATAATTCTCGTAAAAGTCATTTTAGTTAAGTCCAAATGACAACTCTAAAGTCTTTAATTATCGTTTGGCACTGTTTCATTGGTTATTGAAGTGTCAAATTTGACATAAGTGACGTTTGAAATTGATTAACATGAGATTGATAGGAGATTTCATACAAATTATGAGAATTACCCATCAAGTAGTAGGTATGTTTAGCAAGAGATGTGTCAATCTAAGTTGGTAGTGGATGACAGATACTAAAAAGTCTATCCATACCTACCTAATATAACTGCGCAGTAATAAGAACTAGTTTTCAAATTATGTACTTGGATCCGTGAATTCAAATTTATTCAGCATGTCAATTCTCGTTCTTTAAAATTCGGTTAAGTTAACTTTAGTTGTCAAATTGTCACACTCTAAATAAAACTTTAACACGACCATAAAAGGTTACAATTGCAATAGCAAAAAAACAAGACAATTTGACAACTAAAAGTTAACTTAACCGAATTTAAGGTACGAAAATTGACATGCAGCATGTCAATTCTCGTAGGTACCTTAAATTTTGTAATTGACATGCTGAACAAACATTCTAGTTTTAATAACAAAAAAAGTAAAACAGGCTTTATCATAATTAAAATAGGAATTTATTTAAACTTATATAAGTCAGATTTTTATAAAAAAGTTCTTTTATAATCCCACTTAGTATTTGATATTTATGGTTGAGATGCTAAAATGTAATTCTCCATCGCTGTTAAGAGTTTGGTTTCAAGTTATCTTCTTTAGTAATAATTTTATATTTCTTAGTCTCCTTTAAGACATCAAAATTATGATAAGGACGAGTAACATTTTGAATTCAATTAAAAAATGTTGAAAGACTATGTTATCAATTAATTTTAAAACCCACTTGTTTACCTTAATATTCTTAATTCGTTATCAATAAAATATTACGTATTTAAGTGTTATTTAACTGCAGTACATATACGATCATTCGCGTAACGCATGCTAACCGTAAGCCAATTAAGTGGGCTGAGCGTGCGCGTAAAATCATTCTAAATCCGTTTCATACATACGTTCGTAATCGTTTTTATATCGGTGAACATGGTCTGATTGATTATTGGTCATCATGTTATTATTTTGCAGGCCTTTATAATATATTCTAGACAGAATCGTTTTTTGTCGTGTTACATTCCATTTGTCCCATTTGTTAGAATCAGTAATCTTCCTGTCTGTTTCAATAGGTAAAACTTGAAAAATCATTTCAATCAATCAACTAGCCTATTGCAGTCCACTACTGGACATAGGCCTCTCACAACACGCGCCATAAAACTCTGTCCTGCGCCTTCCGCATCCAGTCCGACCTAGAGATCCTTTATGAGGTCGCTAGCTGCTGCTGCTGCAAAAAAAAAACATTTATAAGTCAGCAAACATTTTATGCTTTATTTAAGGTTAAAAATAGGGCAGAAATGGTCAACCAATATTGCAATCTTATCTGATCTGATCTGAACATAACATAGCCATCATCGTTGAATAGGTATTTGAAAACCCTCTCAAAGTATAAGTATCTATGTTAATGGTAAGGCATTTACTTATCAATGGTTAGCAAAAATTTTAGCTTTATTGTTTATTTTAAAATCCTATGACGGAGGGATACTTCGCCTACTGGCCATATGGATTGGTATAGAGTTTAATTTCAAGTTTTCCTTCTTTTTATTTCGTAAAGATAATATTCACGGATAGTCCCTTAGTCGGTTTTTACGACACCCATGGGATGAGATGGGGTATTGTATTCTCACTCCGTCATCACACGGAGACCTTTACTTTTAATACAACTTTATTTTTCTTTTAATATGTAGAATATGCTTTTAAGATTCCAGATTATTTGCTTGTCGTCTATTTACCTACTTAGTTGGCAGTTTGTAGTGTTAGCACTTAGTCCTCACTTTGTATATGTTATGAGACATCTTTAGTCTATGACATAACGTCAGTAGCATGTATTGTGTGTCCAGTTCGACCGCGCGGCCATAGCGTTTTTTTTTAAAAAAAACCATGTCAATTTTTTGTAAAAATTTGTAGAAGTTGATTCCCAAAACCATAAATTTGTCAAAGATACGGTTAAAAAGTTATAAGGGTTTAAACATGGCCGCGCCATTGAAACGCGGCGAACCGCGCGGCCACTGAGATCTTTAAAACTAAGCCTTGTAGAGACCTGAAATTTACGCAAATGCAAGATTTAATTTGTAAAAATATAAAAAAAATACTCAGGTTTATAGTTTAAGAGCTATAACACTAAAACCGAATGGCCGCGCCATTGAAACGGTGGAGAAAACGCTATCGCCTGTATCTCGCTGAAAAAAAATCGCAGAGGTGTGTAGTTTATTGTAATAACCCAGATTTGAATTTGTCGAAACTAGGAAAAATACAACAAAAATTCCTAGGTTTATATTTCAGGAGCTATAAGACTAAAACGATATGGCCACGCCATCGAAACGGTGAATAAAACGTTATTTCGCCTGTATCTCGCTGAAAAAGCATCGCAGAGGTCTGGAGTTTTTTGTAATACCTAGATTTTAATTTGTCAAAACTAGTAAAAATACAATAAAAATTCTTAAGGTTATATTTCAGAAGCTGTAGAACATTATCAGTATGTGGTGCGATAGGGTGACCATGTCTTATTGTTTACAGAATACTTTCTACTTATTGTTACAGAAATTATAATTCAAGGATTCTAAATAAAATTAAAATGAAACCATAAATATAAAAACAATTATGTTTATTGCTTGAAAAGTCAATAATACAGTTACAGTCCGCGTGGACTTACGAAAAACTAGCCCTAAGATTGGTTTAAATGACGCAACTCCGCCCCTAAGCTATGTGATTAGTAATGCACACTATTGCATCTCACACGCGCCACCCCCGCGCGCCTCCGCAGGTCAGTGCGACGCGTACAGCCGTTAGTACTTATTATTCTGTGGTACAGCGACGTAAGCGTAAGAGTTTCGTTATCAGTGTGTCGTTGTGATGTTAACACGATAAAAAAGTGATCTACTGATTATTAAAATGTTCAGTTCGTGTGTAATTACGATTAAGTGTTGTACTGTGGTGTAACGTCAGTTCGGTAAATTATGTAAACAATTCAGCAGAAGTGATTAAGGTATGTTGCATTTAAATATTTTATGATTATGTTAGAGCTCTCTCTTTATTTGTATGGATGACCGTGTAGTTAAGATATTTTACTATGAAATATTTACAATCTTATGTATATGAACTTATATGAAATACTAAAAACTATCTAATAACTAACAAAAATAATAATAATATATAATGTTTGCCCTGCAGTGGGACAATAATAGGCTGGATTATTATTATTTAATGTTTTATTAAATCATATAGGTAATTAGAACTTTACTTAGAACATTTGAAATGATTGTAAATCATTTTGATTCCACATTTTTAAATAAGTACAATCATAACTAGCAGGGATGTAGATATATGTTTTTACTTTAAGCGTAATATTATATGAATGGAAAAATTACTAAAAAAACTAAAGTCAATCATTTGAAAGATATACACTTCCAAAGTCGTAAAATGAGCCCCCCCCCCCCCCCCCCCGCCTCTAACTTTTGAAATAATAAAGTTGGAAAAAAAAATTGATGTAAATGTCAATAAAAACTTTCAATGAAAACTGGTTTGAACAAGATACAATCATAAGTTTTTGAGATATAGCACAATTTCAAAAACCGCACACGTTACTTTGTAATTCATACAAACACTATGAAAAACAAAGTTAAGAGCAAAACTTTGCTTGTTACTACGGAACACTTCATGGGCGAGTCCGACTCGTACTTCCCCAGTTTTTTTTTGTAACTCCACTGGTAAAATCTCTCTTCCTTTTCCTCTCACTCATTATTTTTTACAAAACCAGAAGTACAATATTATTATTATTTGTTGTATTACAATTTAAAAATACACCATTAAAATAAATAAAATAATTTCTGTAACAATAAGTAGAAAGTATTCTGTAAACAATAAGACATGGTCACCCTATCGCACCACATACTGATAATGTTCTACAGCTTCTGAAATATAACCTTAAGAATTTTTATTGTATTTTTACTAGTTTTGACAAATTAAAATCTAGGTATTACAAAAAACTCCAGACCTCTGCGATGCTTTTTCAGCGAGATACAGGCGAAATAACGTTTTATTCACCGTTTCGATGGCGTGGCCATATCGTTTTAGTCTTATAGCTCCTGAAATATAAACCTAGGAATTTTTGTTGTATTTTTCCTAGTTTCGACAAATTCAAATCTGGGTAATTACAATAAACTACACACCTCTGCGATTTTTTTTCAGCGAGATACAGGCGATAGCGTTTTCTCCACCGTTTCAATGGCGCGGCCATTCGGTTTTAGTGTTATAGCTCTTAAACTATAAACCTGAGTATTTTTTTTATATTTTTACAAATTTTTTACAAATTAAATCTTGCATTTGCGTAAATTTCAGGTCTCTACAAGGCTTAGTTTTAAAGATCTCAGTGGCCGCGCGGTTCGCCGCGTTTCAATGGCGCGGCCATGTTTAAACCCTTATAACTTTTTAACCGTATCTTTGACAAATTTATGGTTTTGGGAATCAACTTCTACAAATTTTTACAAAAAATTGACATGGTTTTTTTTAAAAAAAAACGCTATGGCCGCGCGGTCGAACTGGACACTGTATTGTATGTCATCACGGTATAGATCTGTTTGTCAGGAGTGGATATTATTGCGGTGAACACCAGCAATTAGGAAAAAAAATAAGTAAAAGATTTAAATTATTTTTTACCCATGTTACCTACATTTTCCTTTCTTTAAAATTTACTAATATAGAGCAGAATTGGTCAACCAATATAACAGTCTATTTATGTTTTAAAGTTAATTTAACACAAACAGTTCATTTTAAGAAGAAATTCGTCTAATTTCTTCTTTTATTATAAAAAAAATACTTAAAATATGTTAATCATCAGTAGCTGTATGTTTGTTAGGAGTGGATGTTATTGCTGTGAATACCAGCAATTGTTTACTCAATGGCAATTCTAGGGACTTTGTTTCTTGTGATGGTTTCGATGAGTGGGTGTCACTATCCCGTCTCAAATCGGGGTTATTGTAAATGGCGACGAAGGATTTATTATATCTTTAGCACCACCTAAGTATTAATACACAAATTAATACTCCTGTACCAACTCGCCTGGCCTTAACATTGATAGATTAGATTAAAGGGGGGGTTTTCGTTTTTTGGTGTTTGTTTTTCATTATTTCACATTGAGCGAGAATGTTACCCGAATGGTAATGCTACCATACCAATTACAACATATTACTAGTTTGTTTGGTGATATACTTACTATAATTTAAACTGCACGTCATTTCTCGTACCTTAAAATCGTTAATTGTCAAATTGTCTTACCTATTGTGTAACAATTTGAGAACAAAAAGTTAACTTAACCGAATTTTTAACGATTTTAAGGTACGAGAATTGACATGCTGACCAAAATTCAACGTCATATTTTTTTCTTACTCTATGTAATATGACCTGCATGTCAATTCTCGTACCTTAAATTCGGTTAAGTTAACTTTTAGTTGTCAAATTGTCTTGTTTTTTTGCTATTGCAATTGTAACCATTTGTGGTCGTGTTAAAGTTTTATTTAGAGTGTGACAATTTGACAACTAAAGTTAACCGCTCAACCGAATTTTAAAGAACGAGAATTGACATGCAGACTAATAAGATAACTAAATAAACATTTGAAAACATAATATTATAGTTAGGTTAAATCATTATCAGTTATCAACTTGATTTATTTACCTAAGCGGAACTATTGTGTTCTATCGGTCATTAACCACTATGTTATAATATCTGGTTAGTTATCAATAAACCGCGTTTTCTAATATAATGAGGTCACAGGGAACAATATATTATAATTATTTCTTTAACTCATTAACAGCACAATTGCTTATTTATTACAATAGGTCATATTTAAATTCACCTTTATACATATATGGTCTAACTTTAGTTATGCAGGGTGTGGGAATAAAATCCGGTTTACTTTAACATTGTATATTATCACTTTTCCATAATTATTGCCAAAATACAACTCTCTGTCCTTCCCGCTTAGATTCAGATCTCATGGCCGCCGCCCACGCAGTGACGCGGCCTTGACAATACACTAACCAATTTAACATCTAAATTCTTAACATCATGATTTATCTATTTAAATGAATTCTAAAATACATTTGTAACAAAGTACTATTTATAATAACAGTTTACTACTTGAATAAATACATTAACTATCAATAACTTTCTCTATTGTTTACTTCCTGTTGCTTCGATTACGAAGAGTACATACGACATATACACAATAATATTATTAAAAATAATAGGTGAGCTTACAACTCGGCCTTCCTGTTAGCGCGAGTCCCTTCGCGAGTTGCTTTACTTTTGTTTTAATACAAGCACATATGCACGTGAATGTACCTACACAAAATTTGCTGTATATTATGTACTTACATTATTTCGTATAAAAACATTAACAAAACGTTATTTTAGATAATCAAACTACTTTAATATAAAATAACGACAAGGTCACCATCTCAAGGATATAACATTAATCTTAATCCATAAATTAATTCGTAATAATTCTTAAATTAGATATTTATACAATAATCAAATAACAATATTTATTATTATTAAATTTAATTATTTACAACAAGACCATACCATTAACACTTAATTTTAAACATGTTCACAAACAAAAACCTGTTCTGGTTTGTCCCAACACTACAATTCACCATAACATTATGTTGCAATATTTATATTGCATTACATCAATATTATAGTATATATTAATTACACTTATTGTTTTATTAACCTACACTACTACTCTAATAGACAACACCATATAATATATCACTTGACATCTCTAAAAACTCACAATGATTATAAATGCACCAATATTGTTGCATACCAATACAATTCTTAGACAAAGAAGAATATTATTAATTTTAAAAAACATATCCAATTCTCGCAAAACTAACTCCAATGCTTGATAAACTAACCCATCCAATTCTACCAAGATTGGCCAACCAAACGATTATTACCAATTATTAGTGAAATGTTACAATACACGCCAACCCATCCAATTTTGGCACGATTATAACTCAACACATAACATCACCAGATATTAGTTTGCGAATCCATCCAATTCTCGCAAAACTAACTCCAACGCCTGCCAGCCAATTCAATTCTGGCATGACTACAACTTTCACAACACATAACATCATTAAACCAACATTCTGGCTTGCGAGCTGCTACAATAGGTTTATGTCAACCCATTCAATTTTGGTACGACCACAACAAATAAGTACTTTCATTTTAACATAATTAACACTTTCATTTATAACATAATTGATACTTTCATTTGTAACATAATTGACACTTTCATTTGTAACATAATTGACACTTTCATTTTTAACATAGTTAATACTTTTATTTATAGCACAATTGATACTTTCATTTGTATCACAATTTATACTTTAATTTATGACATAATTTATAAGTACTTTCATTTATGTATAACATAATTGATACTTTTATTTATAACATAGTTTATACTTTAATTATAACATAATTGATACTTTCATTTATAACATAATTGATACTTTCATTTATAACATAATTTATACTTTCATTTATGACATAATTTATAAGTACTTTCATTTATGTATAACATAATTTATACTTTTATTTATAACATAGTTTATACTTTCATTTATAACATAATCGATACTTTCATTCATAACACACTTTATACTTTCTTTTATGACCATATTTATACTTTCATTTATGTATAACATAATTTACACTTTCATTTATAACATAATTGAATACCTACTCTTTGAAAAAGATTTATTTAATTAAATATCGATAAACAAATCTAGTGCCAGTTTTAATTATTAGAAACTGTAGTGAAATATGTACCTATAGATAATATATGATACCCGCGATCGTAACATATTTGCAACGACCAAGTTTCCTTGGCCCTTGTGTTATACTTACATAAGAAATTGTATATGTGTGGACAACGCAACGCATTGACAACTATGGATAACGCAGTCGATACCGCGCTTACCCTTAATATCGCTACAATAAAACTACCTTTTTTTCCATAAAAATAGATCTCAGCGGGTTCATAAGCCCTACTTTTCCTCTATAGCACCACTTCCAGGGATTTGCCATATTTCTGTGCCACTCGGGCCAACTAAACAAGGTCAAGTATTGTCCGCGTAGTTTTTGCATTTCAAAACGGTACAATAGTTTTGTCATCGTATCTACACATTTACTACACTCATTCGATAACCTAATGTTACCGCGTCGGGCAGATAAACGCGATTACTTACCTACAAATTGATATGTTTGAACAGATATCATATTAGGAAGATTGCCTTGCCAGCCTGAAGCCCGGAGTTTATCAGAAGGTCCCAAAGCAATAGTTACTTTTGGAAATAATTCTTTATTTTTTTTTTTTACATAATATTGCATAATCACTAAAACTTGGGAAATAAAAATACAGAACCTCTTCCTTTTTTTTTGATGTCGGTTAAAAATATTAATACGAAAGAAATGTTATATTTACATACAGCACAGGAGTATAATAAGCAAAATACTTTTTATCTAATTAATTTAATAGCAACACTGATTTGTTTTAGCCTCAAAACAAATCTATCAGCATTTGTTTTAGCAGAAGATTTTTCATAATACACTTATGTAGGACTACCTACTAATATGTAACCACAAAATATTTACATTAATTAACTTGACCAAATGCATACAGTAATTTTTTTTTTTTTTTTTAAAACAACGGCAACATCGAATTTAGTATTTTTATTCATTACCGGCAGAAAACATTCAAATCTGTGCCTTGACTGGTTTCGACTATAACACGTAAATGCGATAAACTTGTGTTTGTCATGCCTGTTGGACCCAAGCTTAGCTAGTCTAAATCCGACATATTACCCAATTGAACAACCAGAAATCAAGCTTATTATTGTACATAGGTAAATTACTTGCACTTTTAATTAAAAACTACTTTTATTACAGCTACCACTAACATTTGTCACAACTATTGGTGCAGGATTAAAAGTACAGTTCCTGAAAAAGACTTGTCAATGTTAAGTTTTACGTCCTGCTCAGTTTCTTCTGTCATTATTGTAATTTTTGTTGACACAAACAAGTAGAGAAATAATTAAACTATTTAAAATATAATGTTGTCTTTCGAATTTTAAACTCTATTATTTCTATGAAGAATTGAATACTTATTCTTTTCTATAACAACATGTGATTATAACTGATAAATATATACCTATAAACTCAAGCCTTATTAACAGGTACCTACGCCTACGTATCTGAGTATAACATAATTTTGTAGTAAGTTAAAATACGACTACAACAAAAAAAATTAACCTACAACTCAAAAACCTCAGGTTTGTTCTTCTAAATCCCGTTTCTTTTAACATAATTGATTAATGGTAGTAAATATTACCATTCTTACATATTTTCATTGTGCATAAATTTCTATGAAAACCTGGAATTCCCCTTTTGCACTCCACTTCACCTATATAATGTGCAGGATGTATAGTGATATTTCTAGACTCCCAGTTTTAAACATTTTTGAAAATAACCAAAGTGAATGAGGAAATGACCAAACTTAAAAGTTTCTAAGCAATATTCATTACATAAATAGTAGTCATAAGTAACTTTTTATAATATTACTCTCTAATAGTTCACTGTTTACTAATAAGAATCTTAATCATTCGTTTTTAATTCTTTTGACATTTATTGCAAAATAATTATCGGTATGGAGATATTGTATATTACAAGCTATGGTTTTCTGTAACTGTCAATATTATTATTTTATTGGTTTCAATTATATTTTTATGTGTATCATTAATTTTTGGTAATCCTTAATAAAATAAATAACCTTCCATAACCAAATAACATCCCTTTCATATTCTTATGATTAAATTACGGGAGCTATACTGCTATATGCTAGAATGACTTTTGTACATAAATTATTAGCTTGGTATTTCTAAAAGCTGTACTAGCTGACCTTATACCATCCCTTTTAGCAGGCTGTTCACTGTTCTCCTGACGTTGAACTCCAACTACTCTTCCTCTCGCGCCTAGAATTCGAATGCGAATCCCTCTTCATTTTCATGTCGTAGCTTGTTCCAACTCGAACTCTTCGGTCCTTCGTAGACTAAAATCCTCATTGTATTCAACCTTAGTATCACGCACTATTGATACCCTGGTTCTTGCTCTTGTATACAATCTCAGTATCACGCATCTGTGATACCCCTAGTATACAATCTCAGTATCACGCATGTCCGTGATACCCCTAGTATACCATCTCAGTATCACGCATGTCCGTGATACCCCTAGTATACAATCACGCATGTCCGTGATACCCCTGGTCGTTCTGAACATAGCCTCCAGGGACGCATCCCGCGCTTTCTCTCGGCATCCCGCCCTTTCTCTCAGACAAGTCACGTCACTTGTCTCTCGGCATCTCGCCCTTTCTCTCAGACAAGTCACGTCACTTGTCTCTCGGCATCCCGCCCTTCTCGAATCCAGTACTTCACGACCCTCGCCCTCAAACCTGGGCCCTCCTGGGTCTGGACTCAAAAACCATAATCTATGTCTCTAGTTTCCTCACGATTCATTTAGCTGAAACTAACAAATATCGCTTAGTTGATCGGCATTTAAAAACTTATCATTCTGAACGTGACCGTTCGCATGGAACACCACAACATTGGAATTTACGCTCACATTTTTGTTTACACTATCAACCTCAAACAATATTGCTCTACTCTATAACAATTACAATATGTAAACACACTTTTGTTTACACCATCAACCTCTAACAATATTGCTTGGCTCTATACCACTTACATGTAAACACACTTTTGTTTACACCATCAACCTCTAACAATATTGCTCCGCTCTATAACACTTACAATATGTAAACACACTTTTGTTTACACCATCAACCTCTAACAATATTGCTCGGCTCTATAACACTTACAATATGTAAACACACTCTTGTTTACACCATCAACCTCTAACAATATTGCTCGGCTCTATAACACTTACAATATGTAAACACACTCTTGTTTACACCATCAACCTCTAACAATATTGCTCGGCTCTATAACACTTACAATATGTAAACACACTTTGGTTTACACCATCAACCTCTAACAATATTGCTCCGCTCTATAACACTTACAATATGTAAACAAAACCAATCAGCATAAAATTGATTATGCACAAGAAGTCAATTGTTACTCAATGTATTTTTCCATTTGCTAGAATACATTGTCAGCACAATTTTGTGCTTCAGTCAAAATCTCATTAATCTTAATTAAAAATTTTATGAATTTAGAATGTTAAACATGTCCCACTCAGTAATAATAACACATTTTTGCCATTTTATTCACATTTTTATTAAATGTCTTTTTTTTTTTATTCTCTTTTTCTTTCATAAAAGAAAAAGAACTCTTTTCACATAATATTGCACCTTCATTTAATTTTCACAACCATTACTAAACAAAACAACTCAATTTCACAGGAGAAGCAATCTAAGATTCCCAGCCCATTAAATACCTCATACTGAAAAGGTTATGAACTCATAAGAGGCATGCCCAAGATTACTTATTAAATTATTGGCTCTCTCTTCCAAGTGTGAAGGCACATAATTAGATAATCCAAATAATTACTGAATTTATAACGATTCAAGTTATAGTAACACCCTTGCAACCTTCCTCTTTCAATTATCATTGAAAATTGTAATGTTTAAAAAAATTAAAATTCCAAATGACAGAATAATGAATATAAAATTCATCCAAAGACTAAACAAAAGGTAATAGTCAACATCACCACTTGTTAAACAAATGTATGAAGTCCAATTATAAATGGTAAATAACTCTTTAATATTTATTAGGCACTATTGAAGCCCACATACACAGCACTTACTTATTTCCAATT
Organism: Schrankia costaestrigalis; assembly: GCA_905475405.1. Lineage (NCBI taxonomy): Eukaryota > Metazoa > Arthropoda > Insecta > Lepidoptera > Erebidae > Schrankia > Schrankia costaestrigalis. The sequence goes on along the minus strand of FR997843.1, from coordinate 4,982,047 downwards.
TCCATTACACACCCATACAACACAAGTGCAAAACAATTATCAAATTTTCTTATAACAGTATAAGAAACCAAATCTGTTACCAAACACTCCTTTGAACCTTTAGTTTTGTCCACTTACTTAATATGAACCCTTCAATCACAGTAGGCATTTACTTGTTTTATACTTAACAATTAAGTAATACTATGGAGTAATTTAAGACTAACCAAAAGTTGACTATTATTCTCAAAACATTAAAAATAATCAATCAAGAGAACAGTCTCTTGAACTTAAAAATTGAAATCATCTTCACCTTGAACTTAAAAAAAACTAATCCAAAATACCAATAAAGTAAGAAATCGCATAGTACCTACTGTGGTTCTATGTTATTTTAGATAAAACTCTTGACGTTGTCATTTTTCCTTTCAGAATTTCAGATAACTTAGTCTGTACTGGTACACAGTTTTTAACTCCTGTCTTTTGGCATAATACAGTTTTAATTTTGAATTTGGAACAAAAATTACATTTACATACACATTTCAAGTTAAAAACTGTGATTAAACAATGAGAAGAAAAACACTTTAGGGAACCAAAATAGTAATAAAAAGTAAATAACTTGCCTTAACAAGAAGTCAGCCGTTCTTAAACCAATAATTACTTCTACTTCTTTATACTTGTAAATTACATCGACTCGTTTTATTTTGTCTTCCATATGCGTAGATCAAAAAGAATATTCTTTTTGTCGATCCCACTTCTGAACTATGGTCTAACTTTAGTTATGCAGGGTGTGGGAATAAAATCCGGTTTACTTTAACATTGTATATTATCACTTTTCCATAATTATTGCCAAAATACAACTCTCTGTCCTTCCCGCTTAGATTCAGATCTCATGGCCGCCGCCCACGCAGTGACGCGGCCTTGACAATACACTAACCAATTTAACATCTAAATTCTTAACATCATGATTTATCTATTTAAATGAATTCTAAAATACATTTGTAACAAAGTACTATTTATAATAACAGTTTACTACTTGAATAAATACATTAACTATCAATAACTTTCTCTATTGTTTACTTCCTGTTGCTTCGATTACGAAGAGTACATACGACATATAGTCCAGTCAAAATAGATATCCAGTTTGCATTAATTCCCAACAAGCTGGATTTTTGTGCAGGCCTTGAATACGTCATTACGAATTATATGTCAAAAGTCCCCATCGATCCCGCTTGTGCGTTGTTTTTTATTCAAGGTCAAAGGTCACAAATTTGTGTTTTTTGCGTATATCTCTGAAACAACGAGAGCTATCGAAAAATGGTTCAGACAAAGATTGTAGATCGTAAAATTGTCTACAAAAAATATCTGATCACTTTTCTCCTACAAAGCATCGCTTTCGAGATATCGTGACTTTAAAGCGCAGAAAAGTCGTATTTTTGACTATATGCACACACTAGCTTTTTCCCGCGATTTCGCCCGTATTTATAAGTATTATTAAAAATAAGGCTTATTTCTATATATATAGTAGCATATGCATGCTTGGTCTCAGCCTAATCGGTTATAAATTGACAAAGTTACATACAAACTTTCATCCCCTATCTTATCCCTTTAGGGGTCGAATTTATCAAAATCCTTTCTTAGCGGATGCCTACGTTATAACATCTACCTGCATGCCAAAATTCAGCCAGATCCCACCAGTGGTTTGGGCTGTGCGTTGATAGATTTCTATGTCAGTCACCTTTAAGTTTTATGTATATGGAAGATTTCCGCACCACCTCTGAGGCAGGTAAGGCCAATCTTGCACCAACATTGAATCAAATACAACCGTAAATTGAATCAAATACAACAGTACATTAAATCAAGTACACGGCGCTTTTTTTTAACGTGGTTTCTCCAGAAGGAATTCTCCTACCACATAGTGATCTATCAACGCACAGCCCAAACCACTGGTGGGATCTGGCTGAATTTTGTCATGCAGGTAGATGTTATAACGTAGGCATCCGCTAAGAAAGGATTTTGATAAATTCGACCCCTGAAGGGATAAGATAGGGGATGAAAGTTTGTATGTAACTTTGTCAATTTATAACCGATTAGGCTGAGACCAAGCATGCATATGCTACTATATATATAGAAATAAGCCTTATTTTTAATAATACTTATAAATACGGGCGAAATCGCGGGAAAAAGCTAGTGTGTGCATATAGTCAAAAATACGACTTTCCTGCGCTCTAAAGTCACGATATCTCGAAAGCGATGCTTTGTAGGAGAAAAGTGATCAGATATTTTTTGTAGACAATTTTACGATCTACAATCTTTGTCTGAACCATTTTTCGATAGCTCTCGTTGTTTCAGAGATATACGCAAAAAACACAAATTTGTGACCTTTGACCTTGAATAAAAAACAACGCACAAGCGGGATCGATGGGGACTTTTGACATATCATTCGTAATGATGTATTTAAGGCCTGCACAAAAATCCAGCTTGTTGGGAATTAATGCAAACTTTAATCATAATTTTGTCTATTTTGACTGGACTAATATTATACACAATAATATTATTAAAAATAATAGGTGAGCTTACACATATTACAGGCAGGCATTACAGCATTACATTATAGGTACTAACTATAACGTGACCTAATTAGTACATTAAAAATACAAAACAAAATAAAAACATAAAATAAAATATCCTCATCATCATAACAGCCCATTAATGTCCCACTGCAGGGACGGGCCTCCTCCCTTGACGGAGAGATACTTGGCCTACTAATACCACGCTTGCCAGACGGATTGGTATAGGGTTTAATTTCAAGTTTTCCTTCTTCAAAATATTTTTATTTATTTTGAAGAAGGCCTACCACATTTGCCAGAGTATTTGATATCGGGTTTTGATTCTTCTTTACTAAATAAATTGACTTTTAAATCAAAATCTTTACACGCCTCGCCTTTAAAGATACTCTAGCTTATTCACTCTTCACTTTTTACATTTCACAAATATATTGCGAATCAGGAGCCCGTAATTGGCTCCGACGAAAACTTTTCTGTTTTAGTTTTATGAACTGAGCTCCGTCATACCTTAAGAGTTCCATTCTTTATATCATTACCCAGTACCTTTTGACAACAACTATGTTTAGCAATGAGAAGGGATAGTTGGACCTTTTATTCTTAGTTCAGACATTATGGTTAAACAAAATTGTTTCCACAGAATTACATCAAGCTATGCATTTTTAGTCCCAAGTAGCTCTTGTTGCAATGGGGTAGTTTTATGTAAATTAAATGTTTGTATACAGTGTTCTAGATGTATTATACCTACGTACTGATTGTTCTAACAATTAGGAAAATATTTGAATATTCAAATATATGTTCGAATGTTCGAGTTGAAGTTTAATGACAGACCGTTAGGTCACGTCATGTGACGTCATATGACATTTTGGAAAATAATGATGACTCTAAATAAAGAACAATGAGTAGGCGAATAAGTAATTAGTGTAATGACTTGAACAAATTATAATTAGAACGTTTGTATACTTTTGCTCGTATCTGAAGAAGCATTAGGGCGCAGAGCTTATTATTTTAGGGATTTCATTCAAGGGATCAGCTTAGGTGACAAGCAGTGAAAATTTCGACCGGGTAAGGTCTTGAAAATCGAATTTAATCCATGGTGTAGTATAAGCTAAGTGAGGACACTTCTATAATATGACTATTTATCCAAACAATGAAACCAACAATTGATTCTGAACGAAAACACATACATTAATCAAAGATGATATCAACTTTAAAACTATTATTTTAATTTGTAAAAGGTTTATACCATTTTGGCGGCAAGGCAAAATGTAACTAATCAACTCAGGAAGAAAGAAGGTTAGTTAATTAATCTGCAATCAACGTTCCAGAAACTGAACTTGATTTGACAGAGCTGTTAAATTATTATACGAGTTACTATGCGTTTCAAATAAGAATAGGATCGCACTTGCTGCCAACTTCATGTGGCAACTGTCATTTCAGTACGACCAACAAAAAAATTCGTAAAATAATTTAAATAAAAATATTTAGCGTTGAAAATTCTGAAAAAAATAGATTGTTTTATTCAACGAAAAAAATGTTTCTTCGTTTTTTACCGTTTTATTTGTTTGTTACATTGAAACAATAACATAAAAAATCTTACGAAATAAACCCGGTTTTATTGAAAATTTTGCAGTTTGTTTCACATAGAATCTGATTCGGATGAAGAACGTAGCTATGATCCCATAAGTGGTGTGGAAGAATTGAATTCCAATTAAAATTTAATTTATTTAAAAATTTATAAAACATATTGAAGTAAAAATTAATAAAATTTTGTGTTTATTTTTTTCCTACCGTACATGACATTCATGAAGTTCGTTAGAAATGCGAAACAAGATGGCGCTCTGACAGTCCTATTCTTATTTGAAACGCATAGTAGTTGAAAAATGGCAAGCATTTCAGAAACCGGTCGTTAGTACTGCATTTTATTTCTTAGCCTTTCATGTTATACCGCTCGGACGGATTTCCACCAGTTATAAAATGAAACCTAGTTTAAGTCAAATACCTTTTTCCATTTAGGTTACACAGTAACACTATAAACGTCGAAAGAAAAGTAATACCATTTCTTTCGCAGATAACTATAGTAGAGCTCTGAGAAGAGTGTGGCCTATGAAAGCAACTCTTTCTGTAAACATAAGGCCCTGCGCAAACGACAGACTATTCGTGACGCACTTTTTAGTCTGTGAAAATAGAACCTTTGCAATTATAGGCAATAACGCACAGGACGTGCAAAAAGTCCGGCGCACAAAAGACTCAAACATAATATGCCATGTATATATATATATAGTCATATTCTGCGCAGGGCCTAACAATTTCATATTAGGTATTACAGTTTTAAGCACAATAAAAGTTGATGTACCTAATCCGTGGATGGCTGGGCCAGACGACTTGGCATAAAGCGTTTTTCTCCTACCTAGCCTAATATTTAGTTGCGATTTTTTCCGACACTTTGTATTCTTAGACCGTCAAATGGCCAACAATGCAAAGCCCTACAACGACCAATTATGGACACACGAACTGTTACTAAACATTCGCTTTCGAACCCTAAACCAACGAAGCAATAAATAAAAAAGAAAACGAACGCGCAATGAAATTAATTAATCACCTGCCTTGTTAATTAGCAAATAGTTTCTAGTTCATATTCTCTAGACCATAACGATCTGAATATTATATTTGTGTTACAAACTCTTTGTTTCAGATTTACTTTCACAAACAATTAAATTTATATTTTTTTATTATAAGTACTGTTTTCTTTTCCCAGACGTTCACTTATATGCATCCTGGCCACTTTTTGAGATGGGTATTTTAAGATGATTCTATTTTGCGCGTTAATATTATAAATATGGAATCAAATGGTTGTGTGTTGTTTTCCCAATAGTAATAGGAGAGTCCTCCGTGTGGTGACGGAGTAAGAATACAATAAGTCACCACCCCATCTAATCCCATTGGTGTCGTAAAAACCGACTAAGGGACTGTCCGTGACTATTATCTTTACGAAATAAAAGAAGGAAAACTTGAAATTAAACCCTATACCAATCCGTCTGGCCAGCGTGGTATTAGTAGGCAAAGTATCCCTCCGTCACGGGAGGAGGCCCGTCCCTGCAGTGGGACATTAATGGGCTGTTATGATGAATAGGAGACTAGCCATTTTTCCTGCTTTTGTTATATAACCAAGTGTATTTTCTTGATAATAATACAGTCACTATCACTATGTTATTATAATCCTTAAACCACGAGCCTATGTCCAGCAATGAGCTTTCGTGGACTAATAATAAGTATGTTGTTTTTACTATTGGGCCGTGATTTTTGTTTAGATTCTTATTCTTGCCCAATCCATACGAATCTGACGATAGCACACAGACAACCTTCTGGTGGTCATGTTGTGTTAAATTATTTAAATAAATCTAGTTAAAAATATTATTGGAAAAAAAAAATATATTTTTATAAAAAGAAAACTAATACATTATAAATATTCTATAAATATATTCAAAATCGTTAAAATTTTCATACAAAACTGACGACTACTATTTTGATCACATAATTTATGTCTATGTGGTTTTCCCTATTACGTCTATCTATTGTGCATTATGACCATGTGTCGTGAATTACGTTATTATCATTACATCACCTGTTGGGTTTTGTATACCCATTAATTTATTTACTTATCTGATTTGATGACAGGAAAACGTGGTTTTATTTACCCATTAAATTTATTTATTGTCATCATAGTAATAAAATACAATGGCCCATGATCATACGGGCATATATGACGATATTTATGTAGACGAAGTAAAGCACGTTTTGTATTGGGACTTATGACTTATGAATTTTCAATGCTACCCTATTAATGTAATTCATGTTTACGCTTCGGTCGCCATGGCAAACTAATGTCCTTCTAACACGTAAGAAATCATAAAGGTCAAATAAAAACAATTGCTTTTTAGTTATTATCCCCCTTACTTATAAACGCCTCTTAAATTTAATCACTGTTTAGCGAGATTTGTTATTACGAAAACCAACCTTATACCAAACAACATAAGAGCTTAGGCTAATTAATCAATTGACTAAAATTTGAGAATTTTTTTATGAGTAAGGGGGTAATTAAATAACTTAACTCATTATTAATGTTTTATTTTTTTAGCTGCACGATATTTTATATTAGGTGATATTTTTATCTTTTCCTTTCTTTTACACTATTGTATTAGGGGGGTATAGGGTACCTATATGTAATGATAGTGTTAAGTAAGTTGAATAAATAAATAAATATTGTGGCTATTACCTCAATGGTGTAAGAATCGCGGTTTTTAGTTGTATGTGCGATCCTCAAATTATTCTTTGGAGTCTGGATGTGTTTTGTGTTGTATTGCCTTTAGGTTTGTTTCTTTTGGTATTTCTCTCTCTCTTTTTCTGTAGTCGGTTAAGTATGTGTTCATAAACATCATCAGGTTAGCAGCTGAAGCTGATGATTTGTCTCCACCGATTTCTATAAAAATCTACTTACCATCCATCCATCCATATCAGCCTATGGACGTCCACTACTGGACATAGGCCTCCTCCAAAAGTTTCTACTCTGCGCGACCCCTCACACGGTGGACCGACGACCTGGTTACGACGGCGGGAAGCCGATGGATGAGGGAGGCACAAGACCGCGCAGAGTGGAAAATCTACTTTAATCCCACTCAATGATAACTTGTGTGGAACGGTCAACGATCGTTAAAAGATTCTTGAGTTAATTATTGCTTATTTGCTAGGAACATGGTACCTATACCTACGAGTTATTACATTACATAGCATTTTTATATCTAATACACGCTATTGCACGAAGGGAAATAACATAGGTAGGTATTATTAAATACATGAACTATAACATACTTATAAAATTTAAGTTATTGCTAAGAATTTCAAGCTTTTACTCGAGTTCTTGTCTCGCTATCCAAATTTGTCCATTGCTTTGCGTATATTGAATACTTACTTAACTCTTAAAATTTAACTCAAGCAAGAATAGTCCTTATAATCATATCAGGCGTCCACTTCTGGACATAGGCCTCCTCCAAATATTTCCATAACACGTCGTCCTATGTATAGGTCATTCCAAAAACATTGTTCTAAACAGGTACACGTCAATTTGCGATACTACGTAGTATATAGGTACTCTATATAATTTATTATACCTGAACGTCACACTACTAAGCATACATTTACATATTTTATAAATTATTACATTTTTTTATACCCTATTGTCATTAGAAAACACGCTTTTCAAATTGTATTCCAAAACAAGTTATTTTATAAACATATCGATCGAATTAAAACGTAATTAAAAGGCATTAGTCTTGTTGCTTAGTAGGTTCTGGAATCTGGAAGGAATGTTTTATGATAATATTATTATTGCTTTAATAAAAAAAAAATTAAGTATGGAAGAAGAAGACATGCTTCGCCGACCCCAAATACAATGGGGATGATGATGATATATGTGAGTGTATATTTCTCTCTTTCGTGAAAGATATACCTAATAGTATGGAAGTACTTGCAAACACAAACTAGACAGTCATTTTTTTTTGCCGTCTCTAATACTTATTAAGGTCGGCAGTCAGTTCAGCATATTTTTCTCGCTCTCTTGCCCGAAGGAAAAGCTCTCAGGCGCTGGCAATTCCTTCCATTTTCGGATGTCAATCTCAAACATTTTAGTCCAGTAACTACAAGCATCAATTTCAATTGATATTATGACCTTAGTCGTTTCTAAGGTACATTACAACCTACTTCTTCAATGAGTCGACAATATTTAGACGTTATAATAATACTTAATAATCTGTTAAGAAAAACTGGTTGAAAAACATATTTGCTGCGTAGGTAGTTAATGATTAGGTATTTTATATAACTACGAGAAAAAATAAGTCGCTTATAAGTACATACAGGTTTCTACCTAGTTCGGCAACGGATGCTGTTTTTCAATTGTTTAGATCATGTTCTCTAGTATAAAAACACCGTGTAAAGAAATTTACTGAAATAAATAAAAACAAGTCTTATTATGTTTTTGTTTGTAATAAATAATAATATTTTTCTTATTTTTTTCTTTTTTATTTCTTTTTTATTGCCAAAAATAAGTAGTACTTACACAATTTTTAATTACTATAGTAGATACATTAAGAGTAAAGTGTATGGATGTAACAAAGACTCCCTGCACTAGGCTGAGCCTGTCCTGCAGTTAGTCTTATGTTCATTAGCATTTTTACATACTTTTATCACTCAATCAATTCATACATACATTAGCTCACTCTTTTTTTCCATAAGTTTGGAAAGGACTACTTCCTATTCGTAGGTATAGGTTCCGCAAATAATTTGTCCTGTTCCTGGATAGTTTTACTGTGTCCGTGTCCAACATTGGACATGTTCCCGAGTCAAGGAGTCTTTTTAATTTTTTTTTTCATCATCATCATAACAGCCCATTAATGACCTCCTCCCGTGACAGGGGGATCTTGGCCTACTAATACCACGCTGGCCAGACGGATTAGTATAGGGTTTAATTTCAAGTTGTCCTTCTTTCTATGTAAAGGTAATATTCTCAGATTGTCCCTTAGCCGGTTTCTACGACACCCATTAGATGAGATGGGGTGGTGACATATTGTATTCTTACTCCGTCACCACACGGAGATTTTTTTTTAGAATTTTTTTTTAACATTTTGTAATAATACAAAAGCGTGTATATATTTATTTAACTCGTTATGTACGACACCAATACCTATACGATGACGTATGGCGTATGGTAAAAGTGAAAGTTTTCATACGCCCACTGACCAAACACTATATAAAACAAGTCTACATGTCTCTACAGTCACTATGTAATGACTTCATTGAGATTGTTAATTCATAACAGCCCATTAATGTCCTACTGCAGGTACGGGTCTCCTGCCGTGACGGAGGGATACTTACTGGCCTACTAATACTACGCTAGCCAGAGGGATTGGTATAGGGTTTAAATTTCCAGTTTTCCTTCCCCTTCTTTGGTAATTTATTCACGCATAGTCTTTTAGTCGGTTTTTGCGACACCCATGGGAGGAGACGGGGTGGTGACATATTGTATTCTTACTCCGTCACCACACGGAGAACAGAGTGAGATTATTAATTTTTATGGAAAATTTGTTTTACTAGCCTTTTTTTATGTCCCACTGCAGAGACAAGCCTCCTGATAGAGAAGAAATCGGTCGCCTAACAATTCGGGTTTTACTTCTCTTGGAACAATGTTAAAAATGTTACATTTGCAAAACCTGTCTTAGATGTCTTTTTTTTTCACAAACGGTCTTCACTAGGGGGAGTCCCCCGAGTACCGGACACTTAAGGTTTATAATAAACAAAAAATTAATTAATTATGTTTTATTTCAATATTTAACATTTTCGATTATTATAACATATATGACATTAATAAAACGAACCATGATGAACGTTACACATGTTTTGGCTACTTAAAATTGAATCAAACATAGGTTTAGTTTTTGATTTAATTGTAATTTGGCACCTAGTACCGGACAAGTGTAAATGGAACCCATAAAACCAGACACATTCTTCTAATAATTTGGTATGGGTTAATAAGAATTAAAGTTGCACAATAATCTTGCATAAATACTATATAAGCCAGAGCCTGAGCTATACAGACTTTATAAAAGTCTAAACAAATCTACAAAAAATAACAAAAAAAAATTTTATGAAAAAAAATGGGTATTCTTCATATCAACATGATTGTACTCGTAAATAATTAGAGATCAAGATGAAAAGTAAAAATAAATAAAAAAATAAAAATATTTACAATGGTCACAAACATAAATGTCTGAACATCTGGGGTGTCCGCACAGGCTTCATGAGCCCATCCTTTCCAGTGGCCACACTGTATGCAGTCCTCGTCGTTGTTTCTTTGTCGTCGTTTTCTTCGTCTCCATTATATCAAATTATCTGAAAAGATAGATAACAATATTATGTAGAATATAATCGGCACACCGCTTTGTCAAATATATATGTCCGGTACTAGGGATTCTGGATACCTGTCCGGTACTAGGGAATCATATATTGTTCGGTATTACGGGTGTTACATATTGTATTATTGTTCAAATTATAATAAAGTTTATTAATAAATCTGCTGAGGAACAACATTAATGTAAAGCGTACTTACCAATGATTGAATCAAAAGCACCAAACACAATTAATTCTCTTCAAAAATATAATCTACGACGTTCCGAATGTAACAAGATGCAGCAAATTCCCGCGCAAAATGACTAACGTGTAACCTGTACGGCGCGGCGTATCGAACAAGGTTGAGGCCTCCTGCGCCGCGAGGGGGATGTGACCGTGGACTTGAACGTTTTCGATTATACAACTGCTACTGTGAGCGTTATTTCATCTATCGACATGTTTTGTTAGGTACTATGTGCTGTCCGGCGTTAGGGGGATTCCCCCTATGCCTCCTGCTTGGCCTTATTCTGTTAGAGCCGGGTTCATCAAACCGTCTCTGGACACCTCTTATTTGACCCCCACGTTATCCGCGATACGTGTAAGCGTGGTACAATGTTGTATTCGTAATCTATCAAAGTATTAGAATTTGGTGTCACAATTATTCATATATCCTTCTTTTATATCGTCATTCTCGAAGGAAGTTGCAAAATCCGACTTCACAAAATCCTATACTAACCCTTTTGTTCCCAATAGGATACCAGCATCTAAGAGGAAAATACAATTTTGAGTTAGTACTCGTCTAGTCGTCTTGATTAGTATCAAGTCGATTGATTCTAACACCACTATTCGTTTAGTAACATAAATACGTGTCCTCTAAAACAAATTGAATCAAGTAATAACTCACATTCATATACATCGTTATCAAATCATACCACGCGCGTATGCTTAACCTTAATGTCATCAGTGTCACAAGTTCAGTATGATAACGGACACTTACGTTATCTACAACTGCTTAACCCTTTCACTGTCCCGTGTATCATATATGATTCGCATTGTTTCACTATTGTTTTTAATGGCAGGATAAGCAACTTGATAACATGAGACCATGGATGCACCATTCTACTTCAGAGCAGGATTCTGGGGCTAATGACATCCACTTTCCCATAACTGTGGGAATCCTGTAAGGCATATTAGCAGCGCTACTTCGAAAAAGAATTTAGCATTATACCTACTCGATTAGTCCCAGAAATAAATATAAATGTTTTGCTCCAAAGATTATCCTGCGTAACAGCCCAATAATGTCACACTTCAGGGATGTATCTTCTTCAGAGACAAAGGAAAACTTAGGTATCCTGCTTTTATTTCGGCAAAGCATCTGCAAACTTTTCTTTTATCAGCTTATACAACACCTATACATCGGATTGAGATATAATGCTGACACCACGTACCTATAAAACCTACTATAGGTACATAATTCTCTGTGTCTGACCGAGTCATACTATGATGAAACTATCGTAACGGTCGATGGGTCAGTCTATGTCGGTCAATGTTGCCATGTTGACACCTAACAACTAACACATAACACAACCTTGGATCCATTACTTAGGAAAATTATTTCCATAGACCTATGTGTTACGAAGTATTAAATATTTAGGTATTGACTTAATTTACCCCCGATCGATTGAAATTTTATGAAGGACGGTCCGCTCTGCGTTTTAGTGTTAATGTTAAAAAAATATGTTGAATTTTAATTTTCTTTTTTGTATGTTTTTATTTGTAGATAATACTTTTTTTGTAGTGCATTTTTTTAAAATAGTTACTAGTTTTAATTTTATATTCTAGTATTTGCTTTAGCATTCTAAACAACGATGTATTATAAATAACAAGTAAATCTTAGGTATAGCATTAATTAAATTATCGATATAAATCTGAAAACAATGGAGAACTAATTTAGCTAGACTCAGGAATCTAACTTGCGAACTACTCTGATTATCAAACCTCTCAAACGCAATTGTCCCTCTGGTCTACCCAAACCCTTGTTTCGTTATCCATTTTGTTTATTGCTTTGAGTAGAACCGAAGAGGCGTAAGCTTTCATAATTTCACTCAAGCTAACTAGCTTCCTAGACGGCGCGTTGTCTAGTTTCAATGAATTTATGAGAACTTTTTGAAACTACTCAACAAATTATAAGTTCTGGAATGAAAAAAATACAATTTAAATTTAGATCTCTTTCTCATTTGGGAAATGGTTTAAATCTGCATGTATCACACGGATATGCCATGAAAAATTATACTGTGCACATTGATTTACAAAAAACCATAGATACACACTCCACTTCCCAAAACCGTCCGCAACAAATAGGCTCACAATTGTACATTTTTTTAAAATTGGTATCGCGTTGTTCTACCGGCAAACGTCATTGCTTTTTGTGCATTACTTTTTAAATACAACTTTATGTCATGCGTGTAAGATTGAATTTAAAAAAAAAATATGTTTACGATATTACTATACGTATTTATTGCGTATGTATAATTTGGTGACACTTTTGGCTGTTAGTTTTGTTTGAAAATGTGCATCTTGGGTTTTTTGTAAATCAATGACTGTGCATTATGCTAAAAATGTCACTTGGCAAGAATTATATCCCCATGACATTAAATGCAAGCCAGTTTTTTGAGATGAGTTGAGTGAAACTCCAAATTGGACTGAAGCCCGATTTACACATCGACAAGTACAGTAGCGAGATACCTAAGTAGTAAGTTGTTGATTAAGTTTATTTAAATATCTTCATCCTATTTTTTGTCGAGTTATTGTACTTGTCGATGTGTAAATCGGGTTGAATGAAAAAAAAATGATTATCTTTTATATCTCATGCTCACATGGTATGTAAAGAAAGACATTTTTCATAATTAAGTTTATTTGAGTACTGAGAGTGTTTACTTAATAAACTTAAAAAAACAAGACATCCGCTAGTGTAGAGATAGGCCTAACTAAGTCACGTTAGCACAATTTTCTACAATAACAAAACTGCATGACTTTTTATCAATATTTTTTCTTGTATCTTAATTCTATCTTATCGTACACTGAAATAGTGTGACTTGAATAAAAAAACCATAAATATGAAGGGAAAACCCAAAATTACTTTTTAGATAACCGTGGTTTGTAGTTGGTGTAAGCTTTCAAGGAAACTGCATTAAGTCAGTTATTTCCTTACCTCTTATTAGCTATTTTACGCAAAGAGTTTATTTTAGGTAAATTTATTATTTTATTTTATGTAAAGCGCCGATTACACTAGACTACATGTAGTCAACTACATCTTGTAGGAGACTACATGATGTAGGACGGTCGGGTCTCGCCAATCTCCGATATGTAGTGTCCTAACAGCCTACATGAGATTACACTACATGTAGTTTAGTGTAATCGCCGCTAAAATCATTAGACTTAACCTTCGTAAACGTTGCCATCAGAGAATAAATAAAAATACATAAATATGCATCAATTGATATCATTTAATTTTTTAACATAGTAACACAATACAATGACGTCAATTATGTTCTAGTTACTCTGAGTTTACATATTTTGACGTTATAAATAAATGACGCCAATTTTCTACTTTACCTTATATTACAAACTTTGAAGTTTACTTAATTTTACCACTGCAACCTTTCCATTCTAACCGTAACACTTCCTAAATCAAAAGGTTGAAAGAAATCAATCAATTCGACCGTCAACTTATACTTCATCATACCAGCCAGCCATTAATGTTCCACTGCAGGGACTGGCCTCCTCTACGGACAGAGGGATACTTGGCCTACTAACACCACGCTGGCCAGACGGATTGGTATAGGGTTTAATTTCAAGTTTTCCTTCTTTTTATTTCATAAAGATAATATTGACGGATAGTCCCTTAGTCGGTTTTTACGACACCCATGGGATGAAATGGGGTGGTGACATATTGTATTCTTACTCCGTCACCACACGGAGATTAACTTATACTTACTATGTAGTATTTTATGTATCTACTCTTATCTACAAAGGGAGGGCAGTGTAATGTTAATTGCCCTGCGTGTCATTAGATTATATACTACAAGCATACAATATTATCTATGTTTAATCTCCTTTAGTCGCGTATTACTAGTCCCACGCGATTATTTAGTTAGTAATCCATCATCAATTTATATATTTATACTATTTATATATGTTGGGAGTTTCCCTGCGTGATCGTATCAGAAACGAGAAGATCCGCAGGAGAACTAAAGTGACCGACATAGCGCTCAGGATTGCCCGGTTAAAGTGGCGGTGGGCAGGGCACATAGCGCGGAGAACAGATAGCCGTTGGGGCAGAAAAGTTCTCGAATGGCGACCGCGCACCGGAAGGCGCAGGGTGGGGAGACCCCTCACACGGTGGACCGACGACCGGGTTAGGGCGGCGGGAAGCCGATGGATGAGGGAGGCACAAGACCGCGCGGAGTGGAAACATTTGGAGGAGGCCTATGTCCAGCAGTGGACGTCCATAGCCTGATATGGATTTATGAAGTATTGTGTTATAAAGATTATAAATACTACATAAACAACGTAATCTAACAATCAATAGATACAATATTGCTTGGTCACTATCACAGTTTAAACAACATAATCTCGAGATCACAAAATTGATAACATGTACCAAATAAGACGATGAAACTGTGTTTTGTGAACGCCATCGGTTATCTCATGTTAGTATAGATAGCATAACTTGTGACTTAACATATATACATACAGTTTTAATAGTACATCTTATTCGATTCGCGTCCAGATAACCTACAACACAGTGTAATCTCTAACGTTCCAGTCTCATCTTAATCCAAGATTCAATTACATATTTAAATACCGCGAAACAGACTCCTTAACTAAGACTTCCGAATGATAAGATTGTATGTGAAGCCACTCACGATAATACGTCAAGGTCAGAACTATCACTTGCGATGAGAGCCTGCATGGACACCGGAACGTCCGCCAGTCAAACGACGCGTCGCAAACGCGCCTCTTCGCAAACGTTTTACCCCCACTTTAACTCACATACATAATAAACAAAATATGTATTACTACACATTGTAATACCTTCGTATTAACACATGTTTTTGATTTAATTCGCGTTTAAATATAAATTTAATTCGTATTGATACTATAATGAATTAGGAAGTTGTTGTGTTGTTCTGTGTGAAGTTATTTCGTGTTTCGTTATAATGTTGAGGCGGCAATACTCTCATGATACTGGGAAGGATGAACTTTATATTGCCAGGGAGGCTTACTTGGATCGGAGGTATGTTATGTATGTTCAATTTTGTGTATACCCTCTTTTATTTTTTTTATTTTCTTTTTTTAAGTTAAAACAACTACATATAGGCACGTTTTCTTAGCAGCATTAATAATAATCATCATCATAACAGCCCATTAATGTCCCACTGCAGGGACGGGCCTCCTCCCGTGAATGACGGAGGGATACTTTCTACTTAATAATAATACTCTTATTTAATTGTATTTTAATAGAGTGGTAAAGGAAGGCTATTATAACGTTTAAAACGGTTTTAATAAGCAGTTGCTAGTTGTAAATACTTGTGTATATAATGTTGTTGTGTACAAATAAAAACAATGAAACGTTAATTACTTATATCAGTACTCACGTTACTAGATAAGCAGGTTATAATATTATGTTTAAAGGAAAACGGTTTTAGCTTGTATTTTATGGTATAAACTCAGTATTTTTTTAAAGTTTTGATAAAACTGGCACTCATAACTTAGAAAAGTTTACCATAATTACAAGTATTTTATTTTTATTTTAACTTAAAATGATTTTTGTTGACTAGTTGACCCATTAAGTAAATTAAAAAAAAATGTGTTTTTACATTACAGAAGCCTTTTGGTTATTTTTCCATAATAAATTTGGTATTTATACCATTTATTTAAAGAGCATGAAACTTGAATAAATAAAAATATATTTTGACAATGTTGTTTTAAATTTTCAATATCCAATTGCTGTAAGTAAATAAAATTACAATATAAAATATGAAGGGTCAATTCTGTAAAGTCTCAAAAGTTTATTAATATCAGCCAATTTACTTAAAATATTAGAACATCATTAATTCTGACCACGATGTTTCAATACCATATAGCATTTTAATTAATATTTAATTAAGTGGTCAAACTTCAAACGAAAAACGTAAACAAACTTAAAATTCTTACTTGTCATGAGATGTAGTCAGAATCTTAAGTGTGTTTCTTTTATAATCTGTTGCATTTCAACCGTGGCTACGTCTGTTTGTTTTATAGCAAAAAAAAATTAGCAGACATTGTAGTGGCTATGGGTTAGTGCTAGACAATAGATAAAATAGGTACCATTTATTTATAATTTACCTCCATCAAAAACCTCATATTCATGCATACATACGACGTGCTGGCTCGTTTGCCTCCCATTACATAAAAAAAAATACAAAAATATTGAACGTAAAGCCCGATTTACACATCAACAAGTACAGTAGCGAGTTAAGTAGTAAGTTGTTGATTAAGTTGATTTAAATAGATCTCCATCCTATTTTTTGGCGAGTTAAGTACGAAGTACTCCCTCTCTCGCGTCTCGCCAACTTAACTCGGCTTTATGCATCTTATGCCCGATTTACACATCGACAAGTACAGTAGCGAGTTAAGTAGTAAGTTGCTGATTAAGTTGATTTAAATAGATCTCCATCCTATTTTTTGGCGAGTTAAGTTGGCGAGACGCGAGAGAGGGGGCTACTTCGTAAATCAACTTAATCAACAACTTACTACTTAACTCGCTACTGTACTTGTCGATGTGTAAATCGGGCTTTAGTCATAGTCAAGTACTACAAACACTACCACAGCGGCATTATAGAGGTCATCGATTTAGTTTAAGCAATTATGTTTTGCATAATATTTCCATTTTGTTTCTCAACTTTTTAAGTTTTTTGTACACACATTAACCTTAAATCCAGAGTACCTTATTTCTTTGCCATAAGACACGTTTTCGAACGCATACATACAAGCCTAACATGCTTAAGAACTCTTTTATTTATTGTTAAACGTAACTTAACCTTGGTTTAAGATCGCATCATTCGGGATATTCTAATTTGACGTCACCCGAATAAACACGATCGCGTACAACGAACAATTTTGTCTTATTATCTTTGCATATTCGAATCACGACTACCATAAGATTACAGGTAATAAACAAAGAACTTGAGTATAAAAACAAACGTTTTGTACTGTTTTTATTTTATTTTTTTGGATTGTAATAACCGCCATAGAAAACACGTTATCATCTAAGTACGCCAAAAAGAGATGGGAGATATTATATAAGAATAGAAGACCCGTAAGTGGAAGCGAGATAGATATAGAGAAAGGATGTGGCTTTAAGACTGAGATGATAATGTGTTGACTATACTGTTTAGTAGCGACGTGGTTTACTCATTAACAAAATGTCAGTAAGGTGAACTTCAAGTCTTGCGCATAAATTTTAAGGTAATAAGTATTTAAATTTCATACAGAGTGTTATTTTTAGACTTATAGTTTAATAGTTAAAATTAGCTTCCTGGTACACAGTAAAAAGCATACTGAGAAAAAACACTGCGTAATATATCAAATATGTCTTAATTTTTGTTATACAGCGATATTTTTATTTTCTTTAACAGGTATTTATCGATTATGGCTTCTACTTTCTCGTTAATGAGATTTCATATTGCATTTCTGCACCTTTATAAATTTCAGTAGTGTTACTTACCAATGAATACATGTATGTATTAATGGTAAACCCAAAATAACGGTTTGTCTAAAAACAGGAGCATCCTGTATATAAATAAAGAGCATTTATAATAGTATGCGGCTGTTTACTGTAAAACAATCGTATACTTTTAGTTAGCTACTTTTATTCAAGTGCATCGTTCGTAAGTGACCAAAAAGGAAAAATAGAAAAGCGCTCAGGTATTTTATATTTAATCTCTATCTAATAATACTTAATAAATGTTATTTTGATATTAGTTATTCTATATTATTGTAAAGTTGTATTAGAATCCATTCATTACTTTTTACATGCAAAAGTAACATCCATACAAACTTTTACGTGTGTAATATTAATAGGATTCTATTTAATTAGGTACTTACCCTTTATCTCGTTCACTCAAAGGGCCAGATTCAGAGACCGCACTTTGACTTTACTTTAGCAAAGTCTAGTTATTATCTCTGAATTTGAACAACATTAAAGTAATTTTTCGCATGAAAAAGTTTACTTTCATTATTTATTACTACAAAGTAAACTTTTCATGCGAAAAATTACTTTAATGTTGTTCAAATTCAGAGATAATAACTAGACTTTGCTAAAGTAAAGACAAAGTGCGGTCTCTGAATCTGGCCCTGAATCTGGCCCTAAGACGCCATTTCATCATCAAGTATACTTACTTATTGTATTTATTTTATTAGTTCTAAGATAGTCAACAAGGAAGCAGCCAGCAAAGCCAAGTCGCTGCCTACTGTAGCTTAAAGTTGTAAAGTCTGTATTTTACTAGCTAAACAGACTAACATTTCCACATAATTATTCCATTATTAAAGTGCGCTCAGGTGCCAAATACCTTCAGTAATTGATGAGGTAACGCCACAATATTTGTACTATGGTAACGCTCTGTCAAACGGGCCTCACCTAATAAGGATAAAAGAACCATAGTTTAGCGTCTAAACCATAAATATGAAAACAAATATATGGTCATTTATAAAAACTGTTGTATAAAATCTGCGTTTAGAAAAACATGATTCCTATTTTAAAATCATAAAGCCTGTTCTACTTTTTGTGTGTTTTTGTAAGCATTATTTATTTTTTATAACTTAAACTGGAATCTTTGTTTGATTAATAAATTTGAATTTACGCAACTAATTTTAGAAGACAGGATTGAAGTACGCATTTTTTTAACGTTGTTCTTCTTCTTATTACTGCGCAGTTTAATTAAATATGGATAGTTTTTTTGTATTCGATAAGCCTAAAATAGAATTAAAATGACGCCAACCTGAACGAATAAAATGTAGGTGCTTATATATGTAATAATATTTAGTGGTTTGGTAATTAACTTACACCTGAAACTCTTATGCTGCTGAATGCTGCGAGAATAAATATAAAATAACTCTAGAAAGGAAAAGTTGGGAAATCATTTTATCCTTCATCTGAAAGTAGTGCTAAACCACTTTAGTTTACATTCGCACACGAATCATAACAAGACTATACCCACTCCCTTTCTTATTAATAGATAATTAATGAATCAATAGTAAATCTAAGATTACTATTTTTCTTAGGAGGAAAAACTAAAAGACCTTATAATCTCTATCAAACTTCGATTGTGACACAATGGTTCTCTACGAAGACTCAGTGTAGTGACATTAAGTTATATTAATAAAAGCAGTCATCACCAAGTAGTAAAAATAGTAATAAATAAAATGATGTAAACATATGGCAGCTATTTACATAAACTAACACTACACACTGATTTACAGTTATTTACGTAACATGAATGACATAGAATTTTCAACTCGTGTATACTCGTATTTCACACCATGTTAGCTAATTTCACGTGCCATTTTATTTTGTTTTCGTGTTGTAAAACATTTAACTCTTAAGCCCGATTTACACATCGACAAGTACAGTAGCGAGTTAAGTAGTAAGTTTTGATACTACTACTTGCCAAAAAATAGGATGGAGATCTATTCAAATCAACTTAATCAACAACTTACTACTTAACTCGCTACTGTACCTACTTGTCGATGTGTAAATCGGGCATTAAGTTAAATAGCTAGTGAAGTTGACAGTATAACTTGCCTTTACAAAGTTATAAGTATAACTTCTCTTTAAAAAGTTATAATTTACTTTTATTATTCTAAAAATCTTGGATTCTTTGATGTAATTTAAAGTATTTTTTAATACATGGTCGTGTTTTAAACGCCCGCATAAAAATTATCGTTGTTACTACCTCAAATAAGAAAATATTTTAATGTGACCTACATTCTCATTATTTCATCTAATAGGGTCTTGCATCAAATGGCTAAATTTTTACTTGTTAAACTATACTTAGCAGTTTGTAATACATACCCTGCAGTGGGACATTAATGGGCTGTTATAATTATGATTATTTGTAATACAGTTAAACTTTTTCTTAAGGTAGAAACTAACATAAATATGAGAATATTCTAGAAGTATAAACAAAACATTCCATTTTGTAATACTTACCTAGCGATACCAATGAATTCACATTCGCCTCATAAATACACAAACAATAAGAAATTTATTCATTAATTCGTCTTTAGGTACATATCGCTTTACTATTAGAAGTTTGTGATAACAGACCAAGAATACACAAAATGTATTCTCAATTTCACAAAAACAATCTGGAAAAGAAGGTACACTTTCCTCGTGTTAGACGCTAGAATGAGAGAAGGAAAACAAATCAAACACTATATACTAACCCGTATGACAGTATAAGTATGGTAATTTGTCTGCGTCCCTGAAGGAAGACAGCCCCCTCCAGTGGATAAACATAATGAAGGTTTAATCCAATCATCATAACAGCCCATTAATGTCCCACTGCAAGAACGGGCCTCCTCCAGTGACGGAGGCATACTTGGCCTACTAATACCACACTGGCCAGACGGATTGATATAGGGTTTCATTTCAAGTTTTCCTTCTTTTTATTACGTAAAGATAATAATCACGGATAGTCACTTAGTCGGTTTTTACGACACCCATGGGATGAGATGGGGTGGTGACACACTGTATTCTTACTCCGTCACCACACGGATAATTTATCCAATTTTTGATATTACTTATTTGACTGTTACTATGTTTAAAAACTTTAGTATGTAAGTACATATAAAACTAAAATGTGTTTTCTATTGTTACAGGAGAACGAGATCCTTGAACGCACCTTCCCCAATACAGCAGTTTGGACCATGCGGCAGAATAATGAAAAATTCCGCGATGGTCATGTGAGTAAAGATTTTTATTTTTTTCTAGCTTTATTGTAAATAGAATAAAGATTAAATTAAACTAAGAAGAAGACAAAAGCGCAGGGTGGGGAGACCCCTCACACGGTGGACCGACAACCTCGTAAGGACGGCAGGAAGCCGATGGATGAGGGAGGCGCAGGACCGCACAAGGTGGCTATATTTGGAGGAGGCCTAAGTCCAGCAGTGGACGTCAATTGGCTGATATGAATGAATAAATGAAGACGAAGACAAACTAAAAATAAACGCTAAGCTAATCAGGTAGGTTAGTCCTAGTTACGCGTATTCACCCTATTTTATAAACAGAGGCTCGACCATGACTCACATTCAAAAGTCTATAGGACCTTTTTATAAAAATCTTAAAATTTAAATACCCTATACCCTTTCCACTATATTTAACAACATTTGACAGCTTGATGTTAGTGACGTTCAGCAGTATCTCGAATGTAATTCCATTCGATTATAAGCGATTTCGCGATTTTTCGAATTTTCAAATTACTTTATTTTACACATTTGGATCCTTACATCAACTTACATTATCATTTTATTATTGTTTCTTTCTTTATCTATGTTAAGAGAATAAGGCTATAGCTGAAAATGATAAAATTATAGTTAGCTTAGGTATTATTTAAAATACATAATTTATCGTGAAACATTCGCGGGTTATAGCTATTCTAAAATATCATATTCATTTTGTAAACGTATTATGAAGAGTTCAGGTTTATTCATAGCATTTATTTCTACCGATTATTTGTAATTTGTTTGATAATGGTGGTAATCGTTATGAGTGTCCATCACTAAGTAACCATGGTAACTGAAAAAAACATGGGTACGTCCATGAAATACAATATAATTTGTTCGAAAAATAAGCGGAAGTATTACGAAACTTCATGGGCGTGAACTGTCAAAAAGCTAAACTTACGCTGGAAGGGGTATAATAAATATTAGTCATATTCAAGCTCGCACAATCAAATCAAAAATCAATCAACTAATAGCCTATCGCATCCACTACTGGACATAGTGCCTCTCCCAACACGCGCCACTGAACACGGTACTGCGCCTTCCGCATCCAGTCCGGAACCTTTTTGACCTTTTTTTTTACCAGCTCGCACGTAAATAGAATATTTCTTCCTCTCTCCCCAAAGCTCTTTCTCTATCTTTTTTCTCACTCATACATATTTAAAAATCTCCACTTAACATATCATTAAACAATGTACAATCATTAATTAGTGTATTATATCAATATATTGTTAAATTGCAGGCAAATCCAGGATCCAGCGTCGCAAAGACTGACGTGGTACAAACCTCCCCTGACGGTGCTGGTCATCAAGAAGGTTCACGACGCCACCATCCTCGCTCCCTTCGTACAGCTCGTACATTGGCTTGTTCATGTAAGTACCTACCCTGCACCACTAGTGCCAAAATACTAAATTATTTCTTTACTAGCTGACCCGTGCCCACTTCGTTGGACAGCGAAAAAAACGTGTTCGTTTTTTGAACATATTTCATTACTGCTCCACTCCTATTTGTCATAGCGTGATAATATATAGCAGATGACACTCCCCGATAAATTGACTATTCAAAACAAAAATAATTTTTAAAATCGGTTTAGTAGATCCAGAGATTACCCCCTACAACGTCACAAACACACAAACTTTACTCCTTATAATATTAGTATAGATCTAGCTTACACAGTACCACTTATGAACTTTGGGTCTGTCTGCAAGCCATCTCCAAATGCTAGAATGGTTAGTCGACGTCAATTGGTTGAATGGTGGTTTTATTTATATAAAACGTCGATCAATCAATGCTACAAAACTCATCCACCGGCTTCGACCAAAGTCGGCTGATGGCATCGATCGACTATGACCAGCGTCGATTGAAGCCATCGATTGACATATAATTTTGACTTTAAAGACAACTGCAACAATAGATTCTTTTGGACACAAATAAAATCCAGGTTGAATACAATAATTTATGAAGCACCCAAGAGTCCCCCCATCACCGGTGTTCATTTATTTTAAAGGCTTTATCTTCTAATTTCAGGATAAAAGCATGGTGGTATTCGTAGAATCCGCAGTACTGGACGACACATTACTGGCAGAATACAGCGACTTTACATCTGTCAAGGAACGGCTGATGACGTTTAGAGCGGGCCAAGATGACCTCACAGATAAGATTGACTTCATCATATGTTTAGGAGGGGACGGCACGCTGTTACATGCCAGTTCTTTGTTCCAGGTTAGTTACTTTTCTTTTTTTTTAACAGCTAGGCACTAGATGATCGAAACATGATTTTGTAGTCTTGATTATAAAATTTTCCATTCTCTTTCTTTCTTCCTATAGAATTTTTCTAATAATTTAATATATATATAAGCTATGTACACACGGCCCCAAAAGTCGCTGAACACATCTTTAATTCCAATTTGTTGTTTTGTATGTAAAGCTTATTCTGTACTCTTGGTGCGACACTGACTTATGACGTTTTTAGTGTTCAGCAGTTTTGGAATTTAAAATGTGTTCAGCTACTTTTGGGGCTGACTGTACCATTCAATAGCAACATTAAAAGTTTACTGATGTGCCCCTAAATTGCCTTGTTGCATTTGAGTGAAAATTTCGAGGGCTAATGGCTCTGTATGAAACTATCTTTACGCTGAGAATAGTCTATTTTGGCTATACAGTCAATAGGGTAAATCAAATTACGTGCTGGGTCAATTTTACCCGTCTGTAATGTGAATCGTTAAAATATATCACTGACTACTATTTATTAATGTAATCCAAACGGCTAATTTATTTAACGAGACAAGGACTCGGGTGGTCAAGCGGTCAAATGCGTCGGAGCCGTATTGTTATATTTTTAAAACAAAACAAATAATTTCATATAATTTTTACCCATAAAGCTTAGGTATAACCAGAAAAATCCGAAAAGAAGAAAGACAATGGACGCGTATAGTCCAGAGACGCGGGTTCGAGTCCCGCATCGAGTACCAATCTTTTCCATTGTCTTTCTTCTTTTCGAAAACTAATAATTATTTTTGTAAACTCTGAAAATATACTTAAAATCTATTTTCTTTTATTTCAGCAATCTGTACCTCCAGTGATGGCATTCCACTTAGGTTCACTAGGGTTCCTCACGCCATTCGAGTTTAATAATTTTCAAGATCAGGTCATGAACGTGTTAGAAGGTAAGACAAATTTATTATAATACCAGCCAGGCGATGTCCGGAAAATGCATTTGATTGTTGTTTTATGTAGTTACTAAATAGTTGAATTTGATAAATATTCTATGAATTATATAAGTTAAAATAGCCAAGAAATAGCAACGTACATAACATATAATATATTCAGTTGACAGAGAAAACAAAATAAATTAATTCCATGTTACATTTAATGCATGCATAGTGGTAAAACAGGGTTTACCCTAACCCTGATTCATCATAACAGCCCATTAATGTCCCACTGCAGGGACGGGCCTCCTCCCATGACGGAGGGATAGTTGGCCTACTAATACCACGCTAGCCAGACGGATCGGTATAGGGTTTAATTTCAAGTTTTACCTCTTTTTATTACACCACCATAGTCGGTTTTTACGACACTCATGGAATGAGACGGGGTGGTGACATATTGTATTCTTACTCCGTCACCACACGAAACCCTGATTGTGTGTCCTTCATAAATGTGATTTGTCACTTCTCCCCACTTTGTTTAGATTAAGCACTGAAACCACAAATTAATTCCCTGTTTAACCCATTAACTGGTACCAGTAACTTCGTTTTTTCTTTGGTTTTGACTTTTATTACAAGGCCATTAGAGTTGCTAATTAGGTGACAATATAATCACCTCTGTTGGTTAAAGGGTTAAATAACAAAAAATAATAACTTATAATTACTTTCATGAATTTAATAATTAAAACATTGCAGGTCACGCAGCCCTAACTCTAAGGTCACGTCTACAATGCGTAGTCCTACGCAAGAGCCGCGACGATAAAGAAAGCAAAGACAAACAGAAACCGACCACGATATTGGTATTAAACGAGGTCGTGGTCGACCGGGGACCCTCGCCTTACCTCTCCAATATCGATTTGTTCTTAGATGGGAAGCATATCACTTCTGTGCAGGGAGATGGTGAGTTATTTTATGACATACTAGCTGACCCGTGCCCACTTCGTTAGACGGCGAAAAAAACGCGACCCATTTTTTAAACATATTTCATTACTGCTCCACTCCTAATTAGTCATAGCGTGATACTATATAGCCTATGACACTCCCCGATAAATGGACTATTCAATATAGAAAGATTTTATTAAAACGGTTCAATAGATCCAGAGTAAAGTTTGTGTGTTTGTGACTTTGTGACGTTGTTGGGTTTTAAACTTTACCTCTTTATAATATTAGTATAGAAGTATAGATGATGACACAGTTACACAGACAGACATACTTATAGAAGACATGATACAAACACACATTGACGCAAGCTTACACACACTCACTTACACATGTACACACACACATATACCTACTTAAACTTAGATTAAGTAGTATTAATTAATGTCAAAAAGATAGAACGAAAGTTGTAATATTTTGATTCAATATTTTAACTTCGACTTTACTTTTCTCTTATTTATTTAAATAATTATATAAATTATAATAATAGTTTTCAAATTCGTAGATTCATATTGTATGTCTTTGTTAAATACTAAATATAATAAATAGTAGTCAGTGATATATTTTAACAATTCACATTACGGACGGGTAAAATTGACCCAGCACCTAATTTGATTTACCCTATTGACTGTATAGCCAAAATAGACTATTCTCAACGTAAAGATAGTATTTTTTATATGAAATACACGGCATTATGACTGTGTTTAACGTGACGGAAACGGAACTCCGTTGCCATCACCTTCCCAGTCCGCCAAAATACTTCTTCACATTACGTGTAAAGAACTATTCATCATCATAACAGCCCATTAATGTCCCACTGCAGGGACGGGCCTCCTCCAGTGACGGAGGTATACTTGGCCTATAAATACCACGCTGGTCAAACGGATTGGTATAGGGTTAAATTTCAAGTTTTCATTCTTTTTATTACGTAAAGATAATATTCACGGATAGTCCCTTAGTCGGTTTTTACGACACCCATGGGATGAGATGGGGTGGTGATTGTATTCTTACTCCGTCACCACACGGAGACGAGAAAGGACTATTATCTAACTGTAATTTATCTTTTAAATATTCCAGGTCTAATAGTATCAACGCCGACAGGCAGCACGGCATACGCCGTTGCGGCGGGAGCGAGCATGATCCATCCATCAGTGCCGGCCATCATGGTGACCCCCATATGTCCACACTCGCTCTCCTTCAGGCCTATTGTAGTACCGGCCGGTGTAGAATTGAAGGTAAATTTCTGTATATTTTGATGCTTTGTATTTCCATGTGTTTTTTTTTTTTCAGATATCCGTTCCTTACCTGTAGTAATGCACATTAATTATGTTTTAGGCATAAATGGTAGGTTTTACGTTATCTTGAACGTGGCATTAGTTTCTATTGATCGTACCATGATCTTCTATAGCATATTAAAATATTATTCTTAAAACAATCCTCTGTTTATTATTTATATCTGGTAAAAACCGCATTTAAACTCTTATTGTTGTTTAAAAGATTTAACCAGACACTCATACTTAGCGCGTTCGACTTAAATTTCAGAAGTTTTATGACTAAGTTCTTTACAGCAATATATAAAATAAATTACAAATATTGACAGAGCGTGAACTCTGCTAGTTTGAGATACTCATATTTTGCTCTTTTTTTACCCCACCTATATAACGCACATAGTTAAAATCCATTGTATTACCCAGTATGCTTAATACCTTACCGTTTACGCTTTACCCTCAAGCAAAACAGAAAAAAGTATAATTATTATTTGCTAAAATATCCCACACCATTAATATTCTAAGACCTTTCACAGAAAGTTTAATGTAAAGATATTTCTAGATCGCACTATCACCGGAGGCGAGAAACGCCATGTGGGTATCATTCGACGGACGGAACCGACAAGCGTTGCACCATGGATATAGGTACATTAAACAAAGGGTCATTTGTATCTAGACAGGGGTCAAAAATACCCCTAGTAATGCATACGCCGTGCACGCCCGCATAAATGCTTTTGTATAACGCATGTATTTTGACGTAGTTTTTATTTAACGCTTCGGTATATTTTGTCTAATTTAGTTTAGAATAATGTAATATAATTTGTATGTAAATAGTTCAAGTTCTGAAGTATGTTTAGTGACTTTTTAAAACATTAACCAACTAGCTCCTCTTCGATCTGACCTGATAGGTATAATTTAAACGGAACGAAAAATATTCCCTCGTGCATTTTAAATACACCTGTATTTAAAATACCCTTTATTACTTAATATTTTTCTGGGGTTTGTTGGCAACCAAGTTCCTTTTAACAAGCATATTATCATAAATGGCTGCTACTTATATTCCTAAATTCCCTTTCCAGAACCCTAAAATCTCTACGTTCCTTTCCTAACGTCAGCATCGTTATCATAATATTTGTGTGACGCATTTTCGTATGAAATTTTGTGAAAATGTCAGATGTTATTGCCAACCTGCCCATAGTAATATATTTATGCTCGTGACTGTACCTGTTGAAGACGCGTCATGGGGTCGATTACTAATGACCTTTCTTTAAATAAAAGTATTAGCAATGCCTCCTTTATTGTGACTATTCATAACATGTATGAGTTGCAAAAATGGCTTAAAACACATTGGAGTGTTTTCGCAGTTATTGGGAAATTCTCCTTAATCCAGAATGTAGTAAAAATAATATGAGTAAAACTTTACATAATACAAACCATTTCCATCTACCTTGGTATAGAGAGCAAAAGTTTCCCTCCATCGCTACAGATGAGACATATACCCCACAATAAACATTTTATCAGTTACAATAGTTGAGATTTGGGGGTTTGTTTCAGATAATGCCTACACTAGAAGCGCGTTGTACGGCCAGTGTTTCGTTCGACGGACGCTCCCAGTTGATACTCAGACCGGGCGATAGGTAACAACATCCTAACCCAAACCATACTAATATGTTTACACTTTCATCACAATTTGTAACTTTTGTTGTTTTGTAATAAGTAAGACTAATTTTTCTCAAAAGCAGCATTCATTAGTCACAAATAAATGTTACTTTCAGCTATTCCTTGATTTTTGTAAACATATGTAGTCATCTCATTTCATCTGTGTTGTTGGGTTAAAAGTGGAATACGGGGGAATCTAAGTTAAATGAAAGGGTGAACGTTGGGATTTATGTACCACCTTTTGTAACCTAAACCTTATTTTTTTCTTCCGGCCCATGACATTGTTTCCTTTTTCTTCCATTTCATGACATAATTTCTGTTCCTTACATTAACCTGTTTGTGTCATTAAAAAATTGTATTTGTGGTACAGATAGATACCATTTGTCATTCCACATTGTACAATCGGCTATAGATATGCGTGACTTAACGCTTAAATATTATAAGACTTCTTAACTTAGCCTTAATTTAGTTTCATTGTCAATTTTTGAATCTCTTTGCCCTTTGTACGATCGTTAACTATTATCATTCTACAAGTAGAACACGTAAATTTTTCGTAAGGGGAGAATTGAAGGGGAGCTAACCGGTGGTGGAATTAATATTTTAACATAATAACATAGTTTGTCGCAAAAGTCAAAAGTTTTATTTATTAGTTTTTACTATTTAGAGAATGTAATGTAATATTAATTAGAAATAGCTATAATATCATTTATGTATCATTAAAAAAAAAACCTAACATGACAAAACATATTACCATCCAACTGATACATGGGTATTTTTGACCCCTAAAACTTTTGTCTAATTCTTTTTCATTGAGTTGTACAAAAAATTGTTTAGAATTATGAACGAAGGATCGTTACTTTTGCGACAAATATTAACAGACAAAATAGTAGTTATAAGATGTTTGCTATAGTAATGCATTTGTTTTTCGAATGTTTTGCTCGTTTATTTTGCTTCAACCGCTTAGCTTTACATGCTTTATTATTTTAACACATTTTAGAATAATTATTTTTATATTTAATTATATAATAATGCCTCATCTAAAATTATACTATATTGTGATTTTTAAGAAACAATTTAAAATTAAATTTGGACATTTATAAACAGTCTTGTTTGATATTATGGTTTATTTAAAATTTATCAGATTTTTTTAAGTTGTATATTTTTTTAAATAAACTATTAATCACATAAACATTATTATATAATTATTTAAAATTTAAATGTATATCATTATGTATTTTTGTTTAACTGTAGTTTTAAAATCAACACATATTTTATCCATTTCCAGTCTGTACGTCACAACATCCGTATACCCCGTACCATCAATATGCGCACAGGACCAGATTTCAGACTGGTTTGACTCACTAGCAGAGTGCCTACATTGGAACGTACGCAAGAAGCAAAAGCAATTTGACGAGCTAAGCGACCTAACTCAGTCATCCAGCGACAATCTAGAGGAACTAGAAAACAACCATCACGATGACACTGTTGACAGGCCGACAACCACATGACAATTGTCCACAGCTTAAAAATATTATGTGTTCGCTCAGGGTACTAGACTTTTGGGCTCGGTTACGCCGGCCGGTGTTATTTACTAGTTTAAGTGATGTGAATGCCAATATTTGTTGTTTCTATACGCTTGTTACGAATATTATTTTTAGTGGTGGATGTTATGTGATGCTATACATAATTAAGGCCTTGAAAATCCTTTGCTGTCCGTTTTTAATTTTGGAAAAATGCGGAAAAAATGTAATTGTTTTCTTTGTATATTAGAAACTAAATTGCTTGTGATAAATGTCGGGTTAGGGCGAAATTAAGCGCGATTTAAAGGTGCCTGTTGTTTACAATCTACTTGGAACTTTTCTGAACACTGCCTGGAGTAAACTTATCAAAATCGTTAACCTAGCTTGAATTTTTTTCTTTTGAACAAAATAGACTTCACCCTAAAACCGTTATCTACCTTTTACGGTCGCTGCGACTTCGCTTCTCGTCTTTTTCATGCTACAATCTTCTACATGAATCTTTGTTATAAAGTGTTCTAAAATAATCACGATAAAGTTTGTCTAAAATCGTATTTCAATTTTATATAGAAATGTTTAATATTTTAGCTATCTACGTAATATGAGAGAAGTTATTTGTCGATTCATAGGGTGAATAAGGTTTTACTTTATGTAATTTTAATATTCTTTTGGACACTATAAAATATTGCACATAAATAAGATATAATATATATAGTTGCTCAATGAAGAGTTTGTTCTAGTGCTGTATGATATGAACGCAAAAGTTCCTTAACCATTTTGTGCATTTTTTTGTAAGTAGATCAATATAGTGTTTTTTATAAAAGCTGACCAGAAAAATTAAAAACCTTTTCTTTTATTGTTTTTAATTTCTTGTAAAGTCACGAGCAATAATATGTACACATTTTCGCATTTTGTAAACCAGTTATCTAAAGTTCTGCCAATCCAAAATTGAAAATTCGAAGATTAATTCAAAACTGTACGGAACCTCTTCTAAATTACGAATTCATTTTGATATTGTAATGTCTAGATAAACGTGCAGATAGTTTAGAAAATTTGAAAATGTGTACATATTATTGCTCGTGACTGTACTAAAAATAATTAATTTTTTTGATTCTAGGATTTGTATAAGAGATAGGTACTTTATTTTTCTGATCGGTTAATGTATTTTGCGAGGGTGCTAATTTGAATAAGAGAGTGCCAATAAATAGATCATAAGTCGGAATTTAAACTTTATGGGCGAAAATACTTATCCATGTTATGTTTTTGGTACTACGATGTATTATGCTCTAATTTAAAGAAAAAGCAGCAATATCTTATTAAAAAGGGTTTAGTATTATCAGTTGTAATGAGTCACAATTATTGTTGGGCTCGGTTTTCTCACCATAATGCTGTTTGAATAATGTTTCTCGCTTCTAAAAAAATTATATAACTAACCAATCTATGATGTCTTTTAAAACTATTCGAAGCCGAACTTACTGTTTTCTCTTTACTAATAGTCTAGGTACTTATCATTCGGTAGTAAATACACGTCTTTATCACAATAAAAAATACATAACCAAATGATGTAGGCGAAAAAAGAAAAACGAAACCCTGGAGATGGTCCGTTATTGCACTGATTTTTAAAAGCTATTCGTTGGTAAAATATTATGGCAGATTAGCCTAGCAGGTGTCGTTATTTTTCACAGTCCTAGGACCTTTTTTATTGTTGTTAAAAAAATAATTTTAAAATATTGAACTTTCAATACTTTATGGTGATTATACCTACAGATAAAATGTTTTTAGTTATTTCGAAAGGACATAGGTATTGTATTGTCCAATGAATTTAAATATATTGTATATAGGATTACTATAAATTATATGAATGCGAGTTTACCTTTTGTTTTATTTTTTTTCATCTCTTTAGTTAATATTGTACAATTTAAAAAGGAACGCAGTACAATTCTTTGTGATCCACAAATTACTATCCTGACTAGATATCCTTGTTTGACGCGACGCAAGCTCCATATTACAGGAGTTGTCCTATTTATTATTATTATATATTTTATCAACATCATCATCATTATGAGTCAATTGACGTCCACTGCTGGACATAGACCTCCTCCAAAAATATTGCCACCTTGTGCGGTCCTGTACCTTCCTAATCCACCGGTTTCCCGCCGTCCTAAACAGATCGTCGGTCCACCGTGTGACGGAAAAACATATATTTGAATCCAACTAATTGAACCTGTGATTTTTATCTTCAATGCTACAGCAAATCCATCGAAGGTGAACGCATATTTGGTCTGCGGCGCAGACGTTGCATTCGAATTATGAAATTCTATGTACTAGGCTGACTGAAACAGCTGCAAGAATGACAAGTCTTGGGGCTCAGAGCGATTGTCATCTTTCGCATTCACTGGAACGCCAAAAAAGCTGGATAAAATAATCCTAGCCAAAGCGTGTATGCGCCGACGGGGATGACTGAAAGACACACGCGTGTAAGGCCACCATTTTTACCAGCGGGCCGACTTTGTTATCTAAAGGTGCCAGCCGTATAGTAAAATTATAAGTACCATTGATATTTATATTGTTAATATTCCAATTAATATCTCTATTTTGTGTAGGAATAGTGTGTATTTCTCTACTTTTTTACGTTAAAGTTCTTTATATAAATATTTTATCAGAAATGTCATAACAAACTAAAACTAAACACTCGATAAAATTATTGTTCATTAATTCACGGTTGTTGCCGGTTTTTACTACCCTAAACACCTTAATATCTGTATCTATCTATCATCTGTGCCTATTTTTTTTCTTTGACAAAATGAGAACCAAAACAAATGTCATTTTGACGTAAAAATATAACCTAAAATATTTTATTGAATGAGATAAAATATTTTTTAAATCACGTAAAATGTCTAAAATTACAGCTTTAATTAACTATGTAGCCAAACGAAGTATTTCTTTAACGGCGCCAAGAGAGGGCAAACGAAATTTTAGAAAGTTTGTAATAGCTAACAAAAGGGGTTCACGCATTCACAGGCAACAACAAATGACTGAAAACAGGGAATTTGAGGTTGATAAACGCGGAGTTCGTGATACAGGATACATGTTAAATGGACGCTTTGTTAGTGTACCTGAGATGATACCGGAGCTAATAGTCCCTGATTTAAAAGACTTCAATTTAAAGCCTTACGTGTCATACAGAGCTGAAGACGTTATTCAAAGCGAGTTCACATCTCATCAGCTGTTTGACGCAGTGTACAGCAAAAAAATTGTTACTGACTACAAAATAGGCAAATTAGATGCTAATGGTAACCCATTAGAACCATCCGAAGAAGAACAATTGCAACCTGATGAAGCGGTCAAACGAGCTAAACAAACTGGCTCTGATATATTCTAATTAGGTTCTCAATGGCTTGTGTGTAGTTTAACTTGTATAAATAAGACTATTAAATTAAATATTGTTTAAAATGGTTAAACAAGTAGTTTTATTCATTTCTGAGAATTCATTATTATTTTATCCCTCTAAATTAAATTAAAAACATCTGTTTTTAGCAACAATAGGTTACTGCAACATTCCTGTGTTTGCTTTAGTTGTCTACCTAGGTTGTGTAAGTGTAATGTACTTGAAGATAAAGCAATTACAAATAAGTTAAATTTTATTACTTGATATTTAGTTATTCAAATTTTTTAGTTCCAATGTGGTTGGAGGGTTAAAAGCTATAGATACCTAGATTAGAGAATAAATCTAATTGAATACATAATTCAGCATCGTAAAATAGCTGAAACGAATAACAAAATGTCAATTTTCAATTTATTATTCATCACAAACATTATAGCTTACTAGATATAAATAGGTTTCATTTCTGTCTACCTAAATTAGTCATGCACAACCTATAAAAGTTTAAGGTTGCAGCTTTAAAGATAAACTGACTAAAAGGTTAGAGAAACTAGACTACTCTACCCTCTTGTAATAGTTTCAGAGAAACTTGACTATCCAGCACCATACTGGATAGACAGATTAGTATAGCGTTTACACTGTATTTGTCTTTGCTTGCTGAAATACTTACCTGGATTGCATGGGAACCTCTTCCCCAACTATGATTGAGCCAGGGAAACTTAGTCAATATGTACCTAACTATATAATTATAAATCTACCCCCTTACTTATAAACGCCTCTTAAATTTAATCACTGTTTAGCGAGATTTGTTATTACGAAAACCAACCTTATACCAAAGAACGTAAGAGCTTAGGCTAATTAATCAATTGACTAAAATTTGACAATATTTTTATGAGTAAGGGGGCTAATGTGAAGCTGTACATAACCATTTAAAATAATAGAAACCCTATATTAATGATTATTTAATTACTGCAGGATACCACATACCTGCTGAGTAAAATCTTCTAACATTTATTGATATGTTTAGTTATAGTACTGCATACAAAATAAATACCTACTTATGTAAGCATGTTTTATAAATATATTTTGTAAAAAATGTGATAAAAGAATAGGCATTATCACGGAAACGCCGAATGTTGGTATAGTGAGGGTAACTATCAGTGATTTTTTAGATAAATGTCTGATCCGTGGTCAAATATAGGTAGTTTGTATGGTCCGTTGCGCCTCGGTTGACCCGAGTATTATCTAAACTGTACTTGGTAACAGATTGAAACGAACATTAATCAATAGTTAAGTTTTCATTTAAATAAGTGTTATCATTTCGCGCGGTTGTGAGACGCGTGCGCACTTCGTACCGGTTTGACAAATCAACAACTACATAGATATAATGGGAGGTAACTATTCAGCTATGGACCCGATGGAAGTTCCCGTGCCCGAACTCGCAAATTTACTTGAAAGAGACGGATATTTGAAGCCATATGAACGAGAAATACGTCGTAGGTGAGTCCCGTTTGCATATAGTATAATTGACATTAAAGTTTCAGTGCAATTATTAGTGATAAAGTGAATAAATGTGATATTATCCAGTGGCTTTTAGATTTAAGGTTATCTTTGCCGAGTTCGCCGTGTTTACGAACAACTGACAACTAAGCGCTGTAGCGCTTTATACAATAGTATACATTCGGTCGCTACATGTATTTGAATAGAATTTATTCTGCATATCAGACAATATTCTATTTACTAATTTAAAATGAGTTTATTAATTAATTAATATTTTTTTAATCTAGTATCGTTATGTTGCAATTCTAGTTTATAGTTAGTAGCAATATTTGACCAACTTTGTATGCTATAGTTCAGCGCTTCAGCAGACTTTATCGCACCGTGACGTTCTCAATGTCAAACTTAAGGTCAATTGAATTGATATCGAATCCAAAAAAAGCTAGTAATCAACAAGTAAGTGCTAGATGGAATGAAAACTGTGTTCTAATTTAGTACCTACCTATTACCTACAATATCATTATTGTCTGCGAAAATATAGGTCGATCACTTCTGTAGGTATGTTTTTATTTATGTAGGTATAGATTTCAACGAAGTTTGTCAAAAAATAACATTTAAGAACTAGATCTTTCTTCTACTAGTTGTGCTACGGTTTAATGCGAGGTATTTTTAAACATATTTTAATAGTATTAAAAAAACACAGGGGTAAGAAATAAGAAAAAAATATTGACATTTCATTCATTCTTTCGTAAAAAAATAACATTAATTTATCAAAACACCATGTATTTCAGTTTAGATATCTAGCTAACTACCTACTGCTTGTTATGTTTTAAGTTTTTTAATTTATTTACTTAAACTTATGTCATATTTATAACTTCTTACTAATATTATACCTAAATGCGAAAGTTTGTGAGGATGGATGGATGGATGTTTGTTACTCTTTCACGCAAAACTACTGAATGGATTTTGATGAAATTTGGAATATAGGCAGTTTAGGGTGTAGAATAACATTTAAGCTAACTAAGTAGTGGGTGAAGCCGCGGGCATCAGCTAGTATCATAATAAAGGCAGAGAGACTACTTTAAAAAGAAAGACTTGCTCCTATAAAAGTTTTCAATCATCTGTGCCGCAGGTCTCCCTTTACTACACTATGTTAATTGCGTAAGATTGTTAAGTACATATAATATCAGATTAAACATAGGTTGGTAATATGATCGGTACAAATAATAAAATGGGCTTACAGAAAAAGGGTGTTCGGCCCTACGAAATTTGGTAACGAGACTGGGTGGTTCCAATCTAATGTACTCTTTGACACAAACCTATGTACTTACGTCGTTTTCAATGTAACTCTTTTGGAAAAAAGTTACAGGCACTTTTTATGGGCCGGGCTAGCCTGACGGTTCTGGCCCGGCCCCCTTATATCTCGATAACTACAAAACACACACACACTACAAAGGTACAGTAATTCTGTTAATACAGAAGAAGTGTAACCCTGAAATAACGCCTGTGTAACACTTTATTTCAATACAAAACTCATTCAATCAAATGATGTCGTCAGTTTTATAACGTATCTAGTTTAAAGACTTCAGCTACATAAACACTTCAATCTATTTCATATCCTTAATACTTATGTTTACATAATTATGTCTAGCAACAAAGCGATTATAATGTATTACCTAATGAATAATAATATACCTATTCACAGCAAATACTGCGCATGTAAGTTTTCCTACTTATTATAATATGTTGTATGTGTTGGTAGGTAGGTATATTTATATACCTACACGTATTTATTAACGCGAATACATAACTCAGTTAATAAATACAATGTTATTATTGTGTAGCTATTGAGATAAACATGTCTGAAATATTTTCGATCAAAAACCAAATTTCTTAGAATTATCGTCTCTATAATACGTATATTTTCGTGGTAACGTTATTCGTGATTACATGTTTTCGTGGTAACGTTATTCTAGGTTCAGTAATTCGGAAATCAGAATGAGTGTCCAACTCCTCGGTAACTAAAGAGAGAAAGCCGTGTACCTACTATGTAGAGTTCCCGTAGAGTTCCTGACTTCCTCTCTAGTCGTTCCTGAGATACAGGAATGCATTCATTTAGCAGTACGGAAACAGATTACGTCTAAACTGGCAATGTCAGACTCTTACTGGCTAAACCAAACATCTTTCTAACCTGTGATTCAGTCGTTAAGACACGTCGGGGGTCTATGAGCGGCCTAAATAAGTCTCGACTCTTGACACTTGGTTGGCTACTAAATAAAACGGTAAAGAAAAAGAAGACTGACTAAATCCGCTTTGGTGTCTGATTGCCTTGAAAAGACTCTTAATTGAGACAATATATTATTTTGGAAGATCGGTGTGGTGACGGAGTAAGAATACAATATATCACCTTCCCATCTCATCCCATGGGTGTCGTAGAAACCGACTAAGGGACTATCTGTGAATGTTACCTTTACATGGAAAGAAGGAAAACTTGACATTAAACCCTATAACAATCAGTCTGGCCAGCGTGGTATTAGTAGGCCAAGTATCCCTCCGTCACGGGAGGAGGCCCGTCCCTGCAGTGGGACATAAATGGGCTGATATGATTAGGAAGATCGCTGTTCTTCTAAAAAGAGACTATATATTTTTTATTGTTTCAGATATGGCTGTTTCAAAGATCTTTGGAACAGAATTGAGACGTGGGATGGAGGTATGGACAGTTTCACAAAGGGTTACAAATACTTTGGGCCACAGTTTAACTCAGACGGTTCGGTGACGTGGAGGGAATGGGCCCCAGGAGCACATACCATGCACTTACAAGGAGAATTTAGTAAGTTCTATACCAATATAGCTATAGTTATAACTATGCGCAGCCTATGAGGCATTTATTCAATAAATCGCCATCTAGGCGAGTAACTAGTAAACTTTCAATGTAATTTTTTTCCCTCGAGATGGCAATGAAAAAAAAAATTCCAATCTGCATCTTTTTCAATGGAATAATTAAAAAGATATTTACTAAGAAGGATGACATTTTTTTAAAGACTAAGTATAATTATATTACGTATTTGAGGCGAATACACAAAAGATGATAAGATGCAGGTTCGATCCTGTTTTAAATTTTGTGCATTGTTTAATAAATGCACAAAATATTAATAAATATTTTAATAAATATAATTATCTTCTATAACATGTATTATCCAACACCTAACGACTAGTAATTTCTAACTCAATCAAACGAAATACTCTTACAACAGATTTCCCTTCTTAAATTTACAGACGGCTGGGATTCAAAGAGTCATGCATTCAAGAAGTTGGAATACGGTAAATGGGAGCTCACAATACCCGCCAACCAAGATGGCTCCTGTCCTCTAAGACACGACACCAGAGTACAGATAATAGTCAACGATCATCTGTTTAGGATGTCACCTTGGGCCAATTACGTCAAACCTTTCGAAGGGTTCAC
The DNA here is from genome assembly GCA_905475405.1 of Schrankia costaestrigalis. Taxonomy (NCBI): domain Eukaryota; kingdom Metazoa; phylum Arthropoda; class Insecta; order Lepidoptera; family Erebidae; genus Schrankia; species Schrankia costaestrigalis. The sequence continues at coordinate 4,943,595 of FR997843.1, read as the reverse complement.
TTACCAGCAGTTTGTTTATAAACCTGATCAGGTAAGTTCCTACCTTAACATAAAAGCAAACTCACCCCCGGTTTCCGAATCACTGATCAAGTAAAAATCAACTAATCAAGTGTCAAAACAGTGTGTGCAGTGGACTGCAATAAGCTAGTTGATTGTTGATTGAAGTGTCAAAACTATCATTTTCAGGAACTAAAATGACAGTTTTGGCATTTGATTAGTTGATTTTTACTTGATCGGTCATTCGGAAACCGGGGGCTAGTTAATCTTCTGTAGGGATTGGCCGGGCCTCTTTCATATCCGATGGTCTTTCAACACATCGCTGGTTAGGTTTTGTGTCAACGCTAATCGCTTAATCATCCATTAATTGCTTTTTACGACACCCTGGACATTTGATGACGGGCCATCTCATGTCTGTCAAATACAGTAACTACAATGAAATACTTTATTTGCTGTTAGTTAAGAAGGCAAATGAGTTTACGGCCCACGCCTGTGGTCCACGCATCGTCATCATCATTGCGTATGACTTCTGCTTTAACCCTATACATCTATATCCAGCTGGAGGAGCCAATCTTTTGCGGCAAGAGTAAGGTTGCAGCTCACGCATTCCCCCAGAGAAACGACGTCGGGGACATTCCTCAACGATGTGCATCATCGTTGTGGTCCACGCAAACTTGACTATTTAATTAGTCAATTTTTTCTTATGATTTTGTATCTGAGAACTTGTGATGTGATTAATTGACACCATGTATTCTTAATGGCACCACACTGTTTCAACTTTATACTTATTACATATCGTTACCAGGTCTAGGCTCCATATCTACGCAATAACACCATCACCATCATTTCTACAAAATTATGTTGTTTACAGCCTTACCAATTCAAGAATCCCAAAGTAGATCGACCAAAGTCCCTGCGGATATACGAATGTCACGTTGGTATAGCAACCCCAGAGGGCAAAGTCGGCACCTACAACGAATTTAGGGAGAACGTACTGCCAAGGATTAAAAACCAAGGTTAGTATTTTGATCTTACATTTTTCTCCTCGTCTCCCCGTAATTTTAGGCCATAGTTTTTAGTTTCATTCATTTATTCAAAATAATACAATAATATTGTATCTTTTTAACGTCATCTAACACTACTTAATCTAAGTTTAAAAACATTTCAAAGTTTAGAAAACTTTACCACCGCCTCCAAAGCGCTAGTAGAGAAGAAGCGGTGAAACAAACTCTACTGCTGCATTTTCTTGACGTCATAATTTTTACATAGGAGATAACTGTAATTAGGCGCTGCAACCATTGTATACCATACATAATCATATAACCAAGGATTATTCAATGATAAAGGTAGCGTCGTGATGTAGGTAGTGCATAGAGGAACTCCGTAGAGTTTTTAGCCCATCGCCCCTAGTCAGTGGGTGGTGAGCTCTAAAGGCCTCCTTAGGATAAAAGTTGCTAGAAAGATATTATTATAGCAACTTGTAATCCATTAACAGAAAAAATATTGCCAATTACCTACTGCTAGTCTACGCCAGAGCACGTAAAACTCGGAGAAGTATATCGTACTACTGTCTTATGTTTTCTACATCCTTGGACATTGGGTCTTTTAAATATAGAAGATTAAGAAGCATTTGACAAGTCTGGAAAAGTGAAGGACACGTTATAAAATCCTTTACGTTCGCTCTGTCCATTGCACAGATGTTCATATTTCAAGTTCATATTTCTGTGGTCCATTGTCTTGATTTCTGCTTTTGCGCTTTCCAGGACATCATCATTAATTGTTTATGCTCTCCCCAGGTTACAACGCAATACAACTGATGGCTATAATGGAACACGCTTATTATGCCTCATTCGGATATCAAGTTACCAGCTTCTTTGCTGCCAGCAGGTAACTTTTTCTAATAACCCCTCAAAAAAGGTCAGCGTAAAGCGTTACTCAAGTGTTTTAGCCTACTGGAACACCTGTATGTTATCCTTGTCTATTTATCTACAAGTTGTGCAAGTTTGAGTAGGATAGATACAGTTTGAGTCGAGTAATAACTAAAGAAATACGTCGATGAGCCATCGAGCTCTAGGAGCGGGGTCCACAGATCCCGCCAAATGGCCTCCACAGTTGAAGGGATAACTCCACACCCATCCTGCACATTACAATGAAACAAACATAGTATAAAAAACTGAACCTATTGCAAAATGCATAGGTACACAAAATTTACTTTTTTTTGTTACTTAGGTAAATGTTTTGTTTTTAAAAATTATGGTGCTTATATCTTGTGCCCAATGGGTTTGACTAAATAGGTATTCTTTGATTGATTTCGAAATTCGTTTGATATAAACCCATTTAATTTAATGACTATGTCAAAATTTTCATTTCAGCCGTTTCGGAACCCCCTGTGAGCTAAAACAGCTGATCGACCACGCCCACTCGCTCGGTCTCTACGTTCTACTAGACGTAGTACACTCACACGCTTCTAAGAACACCCTGGACGGACTCAACGAGTTCGATGGAACGAACTCGTGCTACTTCCATGATGGAGCCAGAGGGACTCATACGTTGTGGGATAGCAGGCTGTTTAATTATTCCGAGTAAGTTTATTTTAAATTATTTATTTTTGTTATTTTTTAGGTATTTGTATTGTTTTCTGAATACCTAAGACGCTCGAATAGAGTATTTGCGAAGCATTTAGGATAGCTTTTGAAGGGGGCGAAGGCTTTATTTCTCGCACTCATGTTATGCCTCTGGTTGTCCCTTTACCAACCTATTAAATAGCCTTTATGGTTGGTAAAGGGACAAAAGCTGCCTTTGATTCTATACGCCTCAATTTGTTATGGATTGATATAATGAAATGAAATAAAAAAAATATTTCTGTCGCGATTTTTCGCGGGACCAACTGACCCTTAACGCCAAGAGACTGAATTTTTTTCAAAGTTAATTTACTTATTTTTATTTTGTTTCAGGACTGAAGTTTTAAGATTCCTTCTATCTAATCTAAGATGGTATCAAGAAGAATATCAATTTGATGGCTTTAGGTAATAAAAAACTTTTTTATAACTACATTTTATAATACCAAAAGTACTTATTATATTAATAATATTTTTATTTTATTCAGATTCGACGGCGTCACATCTATGTTATACCACAGCCATGGTATGGGCGAGGGTTTCTCCGGCCACTACGACGAATACTACGGCCTGAATGTGGACACTGAAGCTCTGGTCTACCTGATGCTTGCCAATGAGATGATACACAAGATTGATAGCAGGGCCATCACTATTGCTGAGGTTAGTCTTAGTGGCATATCCGCGTGGTCACAAAGTAAGAATACAATATGTCACCACCCCATCTCATCCCATGGGTGTCATAGAAACCGATAAAGGGACTGTCCGTGAGTATTATCTTTACGAAATAAAAAGAAGGAAAACTTGAAATTACACCCTATACCAGAATGAATGTGTCAGGCTAGCGTGGAATTAGTAGGCCAAGTAGCCTCTAAATATATATTCCCACTAACCTCCTATTAATGTCCCACTGCAGGGACGGGCCTCCTCCCGTGACGGGATATTTGGCCAACTAGGTAATACCACGCTGGCCAGACGGAAATGGTGGTCTTAACGATGCAGTCAGATCCAAAAGCTTTGATCGAATGTAATGGCTGCCACTTACGCTTTAAATAGTTAAGGCCAAGATAGGACTAAGATTATGTAATTATTACAAGACCCTTTTTTTTAATTAATAATGCTACGTTTTATACCACAGGATGTGTCAGGCATGCCAGCGTCCTGTCGTCCCGTGGACGAAGGAGGTAACGGGTTCGATTACCGCCTCGGTATGGCCATACCAGACATGTGGATCAAGCTGCTCAAAGAGGAGCGCGATGAGGACTGGAAGATGGGCCATATTATACACACACTCACTAATAGGAGGTGGAAGGAAGGCACTATCGCTTATGCTGAAAGTCATGACCAGGTATCAAATTATTTTACATTATACTAACTAGGTATTAAATAGCCACAGAGGTCTCGGGTTCTATTCCTGTTTTCACTGCACAAAACTGCAGGCAAAGCTGTCGTGTAAGCGTCTGCCGTGCAAAAGGTCGTGGTTTCGATTCCCATGCAGGCTAATTTTGTAAGCGATTTACTAATTATTGTCCTTAGTCAGAATGTTCTTTGTGTCCGTTAAATTGATGTTTTTAAAAGTCCCAAAAAGCGTCTTTTTAAGCAATAGTTGTGCTATCCTGAAATAATTGTTCTGGATTCTTTATGAAAGTTTATAAAAGTCCCTGCCACACAGAGTATGATTCCTTGTTTATCCATACTAATATTATAAATGCGAAAGTAACTCTGTCTGTCTGTCTGTCTGTCTGTCTGTTACTCTTTCACGCCTAAACGGCTGAACGGATTTCGATGAAATTTGGTACAGACAATCTGTAGACCCTGAGAAAGAACATAGGCTACTTTTTATTAGCAGTCATATTATATTTTGATTTCATAGAATTTTGGCGGGAAAGCTGTGTCACGTGACCTGTGACGTCATAGGTCACGTGACCCGTGACGTCATAGAATTTTGACAGATGAGTCGTGACGTCACAGAATTTTGGCGGGAAAATATTTTTTGACAGTTGAGTCGTGACGTCATTTAATTTTTGACAGATGAGTCGTGACGTCACAGAATTTTTGACAGATGATTTGTGACGTCATATTATTTTGGCGGGAAAATATTTGATACCTCTGTCACTTTTGACAGCTGTCAATTTTGACAGATAGGCGTGACGTCATAGAATTTTTGACAGATGAGTCGTGACGTCACAGAATTTTGGCAGGAAAATATATTTTGACAGCTAAGTCGTGACGTCATTGAATTTTGGCGGGAAAAATAGTATTTAAACAGCTGAATCCTGACGTTATCACAATTTGGCGGGAAAATAAATAGGTTTGTACAGCACCCTCGGTGCGCGAGTCAGACTCGCACTTGACCGGTTTTTTAGCTGTGGGTCTGATATATCTAGAGAGCTTAAATTCGTAATTGTCAACTTATTTCATCATAACAGCCCATTAATGTCCCACTACAGGGACGGGCCTCCTTCCTTGACGGAGGGATACTTGGCCTACTAATACCACGCTTGCAGACGGATTGGTATAGGGTTTAATTTCAAGTTTTCCTTCTTTTTATTTAGTGAAGATAATATTCACCTTATTTGTTAGGCACTAAAGTGACACACCTTTGCTTATCCTATCCTACTAATATTATAAATGCAAAAGTTTGTGAGGATGGGTGGATGTTTGTTACCCTTTCATGCAAAGACTACTAAATGGATTTTGATGAAATTTGGAATATAGGTAGTTTATGGTGTAAAATAACAATTAAGCGGGTAATACCGCGGGCATCAGCTAGTTATATATAGGTACCTACTTATAAAGTGTGCTTAAAAATTAAGACAGTTGAAAGGTTTTTAAACATACAATATGATTTATTTGTATTTTTCTAGGCACTAGTAGGCGACAAGACAATAGCCTTCTGGCTAATGGACGCCGCTATGTACACCCACATGTCAACACTGAGCGAGCCTAGCGCTGTCATAGAGCGTGGGCTAGCCCTACATTGTATGATAAGACTTATCACTCATGCTCTAGGAGGCGAGGCCTACCTTAACTTTATAGGTGAGTGCTCAATGATGGAAGTGGTTTAGAAGTTGACTACGTTCCCCTTTACTCATAAACGCCTCTTAAATTTTAGTCAGTTGATTAGCTTAAATTCTTACGGTTTTGTTTGGCATAAGGTTGGCTTTACTAATAAAAATCTCGCTAAACTGTGATTAAATTTAAGAGGCGTTGCGTTTATGAGTAAGGAGGTTTATTATTAACTAATTAGTCAGCTGTTTGTTAATTATTAAATATTCATTAAATAATAGTAAGCGGTTAATACGCATAAAGTTATGATTTTGAATCCCACGCAAGATAAATAATTGCACACACGCAGAGGTCGTCTTACCTCTGTGGCGTAGTGGTTATTTAACATGACTACTACGCAGAGTTCGGGTTCGATTCCCGCTCAATGCAAATCTTTGTGTGCATGAACATGATTGTTTGCATTGATCTGGGTGTTTCTATGTATAATATGTATGTATTTACAAAAAAAGTATTTAGGTATGTTTATACGTTGTCTAGTACCCATTGTACAAGCTCTGACTTGATGGCGTAGGGTGAATGTGTGAGGAAAAAAAATTGTGTGACCCACAAAGATTGTCTTACATCTGGATGTTCTTTGTGTCCGTTAATTTTATGACTGTGATAGTCCTCGCGAAACAGTGCTCGATACTTAGTAAAATATATTTTTTAATAAAACATGATTTGGACTTGAAGAAAAAGTATGAATAAGTGCTAATTAGGTTAGGACGGCGGGAAGTCGATAGATGACGGAGGCACAAGACCGCGCAGGGTGGAAACCTTTGAAGGAGGCCCATCAGTGGGCGTCTATAGGCTGATATAGATGGATGGAAGTGCTTATTATTGTTTTGTTTGTTAATTTTTGTGCCTACATATGTTTTTGTATCTAGTGTTCGAGCATGTTTAAATAAATCCTCGAAAGATATACCTAGTACGATATAAAAGATAAACAAATACCTACCTACATACTTTTTCAAAGGATTACATGGATAAAGATATTATCATTATCGTATTTATATTTAGACATAGGTATTTATTTGATCGTATGTAAACATTATCTTACGTAGGTAGGTATTATAGTATTTAGGGATAGTATTCGTGATAGTAGATACTTAGATACCTGTACTTACTATTAGGCTTAACTAACATGATGATATATGAATGATTAACATGGACAATTCACGTGTGTAATAAATATTTAGATTATTTATCATTGTTTGGTGTGGTGATATATTTTACGTGGGGTATCATTGAAAGTACCTACTTTGACATGGCTGAATATTGGGTGTAATAGGTACCATTAAGTACCTACGTTTATAAAAAGCACTTATTAAAGTGACGGTCAGCCTCTAGCAACAAAAAAAACTTGTTTTTTTATGCTAGCCAGACATTGGAGGATGCAACATTTTATGACCTTTCTTATTTTCGTAGAGTTTAATGAACACCTCACAATTCACCTTTGAAGGGTAACATCGCCTACAGGTGCTTTGCTGGCTAGACGGATTGGTATAGGGTTTAGTCGTGTTCAAGACTTTTCCATTAGTCCACTAAGACACACATCAAAATCAAAAACTTCTTTAGTTACTACATTTACAGTTTTTACAATGTGAGGGACTCTTCAGTTACTTTATAAAAACCTGGCTATAGAAGAGACCCCTCCCGTTTCTGTACCTACACAATAAATGAATGCAGTAGGTACTTAATTAACTAAATAAACTAATAACAACAGTTCAATTTACGACAAAAGTGCATGCACACATAAAAATAGGATATTTTTTTTTTCTCCACAGTGTAGATTTCATTTTTTTTATCACAGGTAACGAGTTCGGCCACCCAGAATGGTTGGACTTCCCAAGAGCCGGCAACAATTCCTCATACCACTACGCACGTCGTCAATTTAACTTAGTCGATGACGAACTACTCAAGTACAAGTTCTTGAATCTGTTTGATAAGGACATGAATGATTTGGAGAACAAATATGGATGGCTTAGTGCTGACCCTGTTAGTATTTCTTTTTATTTAACTTTTTAATTTAATCTCGAGATTCTTTCATACGACATTCTGACGAGAAAAACAAACATTTGGACCATGTAACACTAATCCTTGTATCCTTAATAACCTTGACTCCGTGGGCATCTGAACCTAGTACCTTTTAGATTCTACCTACTTAGGTTTTGGAGGATACAACCTACGAAACGAAATTTCACCTTTATAATTACGAAAAGCCTGTAGTTAGCCTCCCACTACATATTAATAATCAAAATAAACTTATTAATTTCCTATATTTATTACAGGCCTACGTATCATGCAAGCATGAAGGCGACAAGGTGGTAGCTTTCGAACGAGCTGGTCTGCTGTTCGTCTTTAACTTCCATCCTTACCAGAGCTTCACAGATTATAGGATTGGGGTTGATGTCGCTGGCAACTATAAGGTTTGTATAGCTCTTTATATCTTAACATGATTAGGTTAAATACTTTCTTGTTAGTACCATTGTAGTAGGTAATAACAGTTGTCAATTGCGTACCTACGTGGCGTGGCAGTCGTTATATGCCGTGCTAACGTGGGTTCGAATCTCACGCAGAATAATTATTTGAGCGGTCTATTTATTATTGCCCTGAATCTAGTCAGTCAGAAAGTCCCCGCTATACAAAATTTTAATTTTGTCCTTATTTTAATTTTTTTTTTAATGACATAGTACTAAATTACTACTTTTAATAACTTGGTGAACGTCACTGGTAGAAAGATGGCAAAAAACATTAACCTTTTGTTTTACCTTTTCAGGCAATTTTATGTACAGATAGTAAAAGGTACGGAGGACATGGGCGAGTGGAACCTGATGGTGAATTTCACATGACGCAGGGTGTACCCTGGGGTAACAGGAATGATTCTGTACAGGTAATAATCAATATAATATCACTTGCAAATAATAAGTATATAAATACTACCCGGTCACATTATCTCGAGACCTGGCGTCGATGACGTCACGTCGCGTCGGACGTATCACTGATGCGCCCGTGGCGAGCGCGGGGGTTGAAAGGAAACCGGGACGCAAATTCGCACTCCAGCGAGGTCTCTAGATAATCTGACCGTGTAGTATATTACCTACCTACCAATGTACAGTACCTACGCGAAATCTAAGATAGCCGCCTTGAAGTTGTTGCGAATGGCTGCGATGCCAATTTTGATCGCGTATTTTCTTAACTGTTCTTATCACCCATTATCATATCAGTCAATGTTGACATCCAAAGTTGGAAATAGGCCTCCTCTATACACTTTCATCAAACATGATCTTGTACCTACCTAGATCGTCATTAGCATTCCGTCATCTTTGAATAATTTAGGACAGTAAATGAACCTTGTACTCGCGCATGTAATAAAATGTGATACCTAGCCGTAAGCGCACGAGAATCTAAGTCAGTCTGTATTACCTTCTTGTATTGAATACTTCGGCAGTAAAATAAACATTCTACGAATCTTAAGTTATCATTTCAACATCCTGAACATCATCTTACTCCGAGACGCAGAACACAAATAACATATAACACCAAGTGGTCAAAATCTTATGGCTATTCTTCATCCAGCCATCATAGAGTCACCGACCCAATCATATCACTGATTTTACTCATTTATTTTATCTTTTACAGGTATACATTCCCTGCCGCACTGCCATAATCTACGCTCGAATTAATTAAATACTATAATAAATTACTAATGTAATACTTTTATGTAATGAAAGTAGATACTATTTACATAGCTGCCATAATAATGCTTTAAATTTTTAAAATATTGAATTGGCCAAACATATATTACGTTATAAAAATTATATTTGTTGAATTTTTGGGATGGTAAAAATAAAATAATTTGTTATTGTATAAACAAAATCATATATTTTTTTAAATTGTTAGAATTATAATTGATCTGTTATATTTCTGTGTTTTTTTTATGCTGGTACCCCTATTAATAAGTTATTCTTAGGTGTACAAGAAAGAGGTTTAAGTCTTGATAATGTGACTGTGTAGCCGTACTCTTCAGCTAAGCGCCCTCTATCTGAGTCAATGACAGCCATACACCTTGCTCCTCTTATGGCCAATGGATGTTCCTCATGAGTTTGATCGGCAGCATGACCAATACACATATATTGGTCAATTGGAATATCACTGAACTTGGTACTTCTAGGATACACCAGTCTGTCAGTGATATGCAGAGAGCCATAGCAACAAGGGCATAATACAAATTTAGCATTAGCCTTCAAACATTTATCTAAAACTAAATCACTTGCTATTCCACAAGCATGGAGACCTATTCCAATATCAAACTTGCCTATAAAAAAGTCTAGATTACATTGAAAAAAGAACACATTCTTTAGACCCATTTCATGTACTCTTACTCTAGCTCTTAATAAAGACTGTTCTTTATTTTCTAGTAATATCACAGTACATTTAGGTAATAAGTGTGCCAACAGTATACCTAAATGGCCACTACCACAGCAAAAGTCAACTATTAAATCTCCCTCTTTGGCTATTCTTAAGGTTGCCAGAGCTAAATTTTCTAACTGCTGTGATTTTCTTACTACCCTCTCATCAGGTAAATGCCCAGCATTGGGATTAGCTGCATCAGGAATATCAGACCAGTTAAAAGGAGATTCAATATCATTTGATTCTAAATTAATATTAATTTCCATTTCATCTTTAACACAACTTAAGGCTTTTTCAATATCATCCTCTTTAGTAAACAATCTCTTTTTGGGATTGTGTCTCTTGGGATCACATTTGTATAGGCTGACATCTTCAGTAGCAGGGACAATAACATTTTCTATCTTCAAAAAATTTACATTTACTTTACCTAAAATAGTATTTAATAATTCTACTTCAGGTATTGAAGTTACATTATTATACCAATCAAGTGTGAATGGAAATAATGACTTAAATGTAGTTTTATCTATGGATTGTATCATGATATGATATGAAGGTAACAATACTAAGTCTGCCAGAGTCAAGAATGGTCCTTCTGCAAACTGATGGTTAATATCAAGATCTTCTATTTTAGTAGAACAATCAATTTCAAGATCTTTTGTTTTGTTTGATTTCCATTTCCTTGTTTTAGAAACTCTTGATTTAGATGCATCTGTTTTTACATCATTTGAATTATCATTAGGTTCATTTTTTACTTTCTCTGTATTTTCTTGTATCTTTGCATTACCTTTCTTTAATTCTCTAGCAATTTTGTAAACGTTGTGTACTCTCACAGGCTTCTTGAGATGATTTTCAAAACGCATCAAGTTCTTTGGTACATCTTTCAATTCTGTAGACTCTATTATAAGTTTAACAGTCTTTATTATGTCAACTTCACAAAATTTCGTCCATATGGAGACCTCGTTGGGTGCTTGAAGACAACTTTTACGAAAACCAAGTAGACCTTCTTCGTGTTCGTAGGAATTTGAAGAGGTTAATTTGTATTTACATATATGTCTGGCTACGGCACATAAACCTGTTATTATTGTTTCTTCGTACATTACTACAGGGTAAATACAAGAGGCTACTTGCCAGGGCACTTTTTCCTCATTCATTAGGTTTAAATCATCTTCACTTATCGTTACAACTGGGATACTATTTTCGTCATATCTTTTTGATAAAACAAACTGCAAAGTTAAGAGTTTTGGTGAGCAATATTTATAGATATAAAAAGTTATGAATGACTCCAAGGGTAGTTTAATTTGTTGATTTAAGTTAGGGTCTGAATAAGCTTTTATAAATACAATATTATCCATGATTTATAAACTTTTGCTCGTACAAAATACAAACACATGAGCTGAGCAGTAGAGTAAATTAATCAAAACTTGACATTAATTTGACATGACATTGACAATGTACCTAAATCATACACCATAGAAAGACAGAGCACAACTAAAGAAAACGTGCTTTCTTAGATTTAAAGACGACATGCGACACTTGAAAATAAGCGTATTGGCTTTTGTAAACACAGCAACTAATCAACCTAGACACTCATGTACCTTAAAACCTTGAAATAAGACACAATTTCAAATGAAAATGTTTAACTTGTTGTGTTGCTGTGTGTACACTCTTTTATTTTTAATACAAAATTAATCTGTGGACATTATTTTAAATTACAGAGAACATGAAAATTTGCCTTTGAATTCTCAAAGTAATAAAATAAAGCAAATGATAAAAACAAAAAACTGACGTAATCTATTTTTGCTTTATGTCAATATTTTATATTGTATTTTTTTATAGTTTTTTGTTTATTTTTTTCATGTTACTTTACTCTGTGGTCTATGTTGTTGACACTTAGACAGTTGACACCAGTGACATTGATGAAATATTTATTTAAGTGAAGTGAACAAAACCTTAGTTATTCGTAATTTTTTTAAACCAATCAAAATTATTAATCTATTTTAAAATATCAATAGTAAATGAACATAAATATTGTTTGTTTCGAGCTACCAGCTATTAAAAATATTTAGTTGAATAACAATTAAATAAAATCACAATGCTGGAGGTTATAAATGGAATCCTTTTGGTTTACTTTGTGATATTATGTTCTATGAGCGTTTTAGTCCCTCATCTGGTAAAACCCGTAAGTACAACATACAAGTACTTTATTTGCCTTCTTTTTCCTATTTTTTTCTAATATTTACTTAAAATTGCAGATAGCTGCATGTTTTGCAAGACCATCAAATGAAGAACGAACTTTATGGGCTCAGATTCTAAAATTGAAAGAGGAACAAAAAACGGTATCTATGAAAGATGAATTTGCCGCATTCTCAAAAATCCAGCGTAAAATTATTAAGTTAGAAAGCCAGTTGAAGGATGGTGCACAATCACGCATCAGTAAAAGTTTAGCTTTAAAAAGTTCTATCCAATTATTTCTTCAAGGCTTCGTAACTTTATTAACTGTTTTGTCGGTGATATGGTTTAGAAGGGAGCCGATAGTAGCTCTCAAAGGCGATCTGTTTCCTTTGTCTAATATGTTAAGATACCCAAGTGACAAACCTAATGCCATATCAACTCATGTGTGGGTTGTAATATCTAATATTTCTATTAGAACTCTTTTAAAGCCAATCACTTCATAATGCAATTATTTATTATTAAAGTAAGGAACTTGAAGATCTGGAAAAGAAGGAAAACTTGATGTAAAGCTAAACCAAAGCATTTTTCCATCCATGGATGGTGGACAGGATTCTTTGCAGTTGGGTATTTAGGGTGGGATAATGAATTATATTAGATAATGAATTTTGTATAAATAAATTATTGTATACTTTGTATTTGTTTTCCTTGTCCTAATTCATCCACAAACAACCATATTATTTATAAAACTACCTACTTAATTACAAACTCATGGGTGAGTGAATGACGTTCCTACTTGTTTTAAAAAAGCCAAATTTATTAGCAACTACAAGGAGGGCCTACGCAGACTGGGACGGCATGGCAAGGGATTTTAATTTTTACCAATGAACATTTAACCATACTATTGAATTTTATCGCATGGCATTAAAAGACGCACCACAGGCTCCCGTGGCGGGATGCCGCATGATCAAACGCAACTAAAGACTAAAAGTATATCAGGCAGCAGGAGCCACTGAGGCGTGCTTTGTCGTGCTACGTCACGCACCTAAGCGGCCAGCAAATCCCGGCAAAATCCCTTGCATGCCGTCCCGGTCTGCGTAGGCCTTAAAGGCATACAACATTTATTTATTTCACTAATTTATATGCATTTATTAAAATTTATGAATGGCTGATTTTCTGTCCCATCAACTGACATCTCCCTGCTCATTTATTCAATATAGTGATAGTTTGCATTTTTATAATATACTCTATGAAGACTGTGTTCGTGGCGCGACGGTCACGAAAGCGGCTGGCGCAATAGATTAAAGGTTTAACTCCCATGCAGCACAGATTATTTGTGTCCGTTAAATTTATGTCTGTAAAAGTCCCTGTGACACAGGACATATACTCTAGTGCGGTAGTTGTTAGTAAATTATAGACAGATACTACTTACAGATACTATTTATATTATTTCTGATTTAAAAATGGTTTCAAAGAAAACAAGCATTTATTGAAATATTTTATTTATTAAACAAATAATATATACTCAGTCCGACAAAAGTCCAAATGTGTCCTCTAAATTAACATAACCATCAAAGATCTACTTGTCTGGAAACTTTATTATGCTTACTTTTTAAATCACTTTTCCTTAACATCAATATAATTATAATTACATTATTAATTAACAAAATAATGACAATCACGAAATATGATTGACAGCATACCAAATATTTGTTTCCAGACTGAATAAAAATCTATATAAAAAATTAACGTAATTTCGAACAAGTGATCCATTTACACAACAATTTTTTAATAAATTTTATAAAAAAATATATTTTTTATTTAATTTGTAATTGTTTATTATTACAACTGTCTCTTTAATATTTTTGTTTCATAATTTACACTGTAAAAAATAAGTTACAACCAAAGGCAGTTGTATAATAAACATGATGCCAATATTATTAAAAAAAGGGGTATGTAATTTAACAATAGAATTGAGAAAACAATAAAATCTTTGGGGTAACAGATGTAAATTTCAAACAGTAGTATTTCTTTTGATGTTAATAGTCTAGATCAACGGGTAAAATAATCGCAGTTATAGTCTTAGGGCCAGATTCAGAGACCGCACTTTGACTTTACTTTAGCAAAGTCTAGTTATTATCTCTGAATTTGAACAACATTAAAGTAATCTTTTCGCATGAAAAGTTTACTTTGTAGTAATAAATAATGAAAGTAAACTTTTTCATGCGAAAAATTACTTTAATGTTGTTCAAATTCAGAGATAATAACTAGACTTTGCTAAAGTAAAGTCAAAGTGCGGTCTCTGAATCTGGCCCTTAGGCCCAGATTCAGAGACCGCACTTTGACTTTACTTTGAAGGAAAGTTCGACTTTGATACAAAAACGAGATTCAGAGTCCTGTCAAACTCGAACTTTACTTTCCGCTACTGATCTTTACTTCGCAAAGCCAAAGTCGACGATGAGGTTGACTTTGCTCCCAAAGTAAACTTTGCATAACTATACGTCTTAAAAAAGATGCCATTGTGTTAGCAATATTTCCATATATGTATCATAATAAATATTTAATATGGTAGGATTATACCGACAAAATGTCAAATTTTGACAATACTTTGTTTCACATTTGCGTTTGCTTATTAATTTCAGTTTTATTTTCTGACGAATTGTGCTTTCCTTTCTTTTCTTATCTTTCTTTAATTAAGTCCAGAAAAGCAGAAGTTGTGTCGTAAACGAATGAGAACAACAAATCTAAACAAAAACTATACTCTATTCACTTTGGCGTGAGAAATTAGGTAAACAAACCTAAAATGGGTCTTGTTAATATCACGATTACTAATTCAATATGTCATGACAGCTGAAAAAGAATAAAATTACAAATTGATGTTTTTAGATAAAAAAATCTTTGAAAGCCTAAAATATTTTGCAGTTTGACAAGTTTATATTAATTCTCATGCTATCTTGAATAGAGTATAGTCCGTCAAAGTTTACAACGTTCCATTTTATGAATAAATAATATTTTTACCTAAGCAATATATAAAAATATTTTTAAGAGCTGATAAAAAAAATTAAACCTTTTAAAACCGCTACCTATTAATAACGATTAAATCGTGTTTTAAAAAATTATTTTATGAGCGTTTTATCGGTTACATGTTTTAGAACATAAAATAATAATGTAAAAGCTGCGTGCAGCTGAACAAACGCTTACTTTACTTTTTAGAGCGTACTTTGCTTAGCAAAGTCTAGTTATTGTCTCTGAATTTGAAAAACATTAAAGTAATCTTTCGCATGAAAAGTTTACTTTGGGAAGATTACTTTGAAGCAAAGTAAAGTCACGACTCTGAATCTGGGCCTTAGACTAGATGGGGGTAACAAGAAACACTAACTCGCGACTTACATGCAAACACAATTTAGTAGCTTTGCATATGTTTTATATCTCATACTATTACCTCGATTTGCTTATCCGTGTTATAATAAAAAATAAAGTTTAAATGGATCACTATAAATATATATATATTTATATACACAATGGAATTCGAATAAAAATGTGCGTAGCATAAATTTCAATTTTTTTTTAACCATAACTAATATTTACAAACTCTATATCACAGCTTACGTTTTAAATTTTTGTGTGCTGAAATTACAGAATATAGTCATTTGTGAATAAAAAATAAACTCTTGTGCATACAATCTTTGCTATGACAATAGATTTTTGATTAAATAATAAAGGAAAGGTTAGTAGCTTTGGAGACAGGATATTTTTTTGCAGCAACCGCTTATTGTACTCAAGAACTTTACTAGTGTGTGTAATAATATTCTTGTGGGCCATAGCTACCCATGTCCTACTAACAAAACAGCAGAATACTAACTCTCTCCTTAATTAAATTATCAATGCAATATATATACATGTTATTGTAGTATACTTATAATTATTTTAGGACGTAAAATATTCAGCGAATTAATATTGGACAGACTGACATTCAGTCAGTGTAACAATAAAAGCTATAAATAATTAATTGCTATACAAAAAAAAAGCATGTTTTGACACATTACACTTTGACAGATTGTAAGAATATTTGCTTGTTATGGCTTATAAAAATGTACGATAATTTTGAACCGGATAAAACGGTACAATCACTAAACAACTCAAATCCTAAGTTACAGGAGGATGTGTGAAATTAACACAAGTTTACAAAAACTGGTAAATTTCATAGCATATTAACCGGTATAAATTGTCGTTACAACCGGTAAGAACAGTTAATAAGTACAATTATCAACATTTTATCCCCAACCATAACGTTTCGACAAAGCGATAGTTTTTAAAAGTACCCAAAACAACATATTATAACAACAACAAAAAAAATATTGGCACATTATCTATAGCAAATTATGTCACTAATGACCAGCAAAACTTATTTGTTAATCTTTCTATTTTAAACTAAATCATTTGAAGGCTTTGATATTATAATTAATTCAAAAACTTATGGAGACTAGAAACTAATGACTAATGAATTCTGTTTTTTAGGTTGTATGTTTAACAAATACTATTCTTTCTGGCTCAGAACAATAACAAAAGCATAGAAGGAAATAAGTAATTATTACCTGAGTCTGTCTAACCCCCGGTTTCCGAATGTCTGATCAAGTAAAAATCAACTAATCAAGTGTCAAAACTATTGTCAACTATCATTTTTAGGAACTAAAATTTGACACTTGATTAGATGATTTTTATTTGATCAGTTATTCAGAAACCGGGGCTAAGTCAGTTGATCAGTATGCAACTGACTCTTAGCAATAGTATGGAAAGTATCTTTTAATTTATAAAAAGTAAAAGTACACCAAACTATCTATGATTTAAGTTATTGTTCCTAGCTTCCATGGAATAAATAATGAAGAATAAAGACAGAAAGAAAATCATATTACTCATTTTAACAATGAAGAAAACTCTTTTAAGAATGAAATGGCTGATATAATATTTAAATAATTTGATTCAGATTTCATTATATGTAGTTTATTTGATATTTGTAATTATCCCTATATTTATTTTTCAGTAAAAATCAGTGGAATACACATTCAAAACATAATATTTTTCCTTTACTAAGCTCAATGAAAACTGAGATTAGTACATACACTCCTTTGAATCAGTCACACAGAATATTGTCAATCATATAAATAAACTACAATTATTATTACATTGGCCAAAAACAGGAAAACAACATCTAGAAACACAAAGCCTGAATGATTACAATATTTATAGTTGATAATTTAGACTATACTTAGTGCAAACATTAACAGTTAATAATTAACAATATGTAGAATGGAAGCCAAACTTAAATAGGAAAACAACAAGTTTATTTTATTTTAAAGGGTTCGGAGGATATACAAAGACTACTTTTTTTTGTTACCTATCAAGCTCTGAATAGATACAGGTATAAAACAGATCTCCTAAAACACATTATATATTGCCTTCTTTGTAAGCATATTTCAATTTTATTAAAGTTTTAAATTCTAAAAAGCCTGAACAACTGTATACTTTCTATAATCCCCAAGTTGAGTAAACAATCTAATTTTAGAGATATCTAGATTTATTGGGCTAGGCAATTATGGATTCAAGAAATGAATAGGAAAAAATAAATTTTAATCACTGTCAAATTGGCATCACTGGCCATAACATTTCTTCTCCAATATGGCGTCATTTCACAAAATGGCGGGTCTTCATACAAAATGGATGACAAAGGTTTCACAATTCCTCTTTATCTCAACTACATAAAGTCTCAATTTCGTTGAAACTACAAAGCTACTGTTTAACACAGGCTTGGATACTTCTATCTATATCCTGATCAGTTGGCTAAGTGTTTTCGTAGAATGAATTATTAAAATGTGTTGTTAATAGATATACGACCGCTTCATATGTTGACATCATTATGGCTGTGTTTGGTATTTGACGTACTAGTTGTGTGCCTAAGCCCCTGGAAGAAATACACGTTTTTAATTAGATATACATACTGAACTAGACTTGGGAACTTATTAGTCTAAAAGCAAAAGTCCGCTAAAGAGGACTTGTTTCATTAATAGAGGCTAAATTGGTTCTACATTAAACGGTTTAGTTTCGCCTTTGTTTCGACTTCTATGTTTCCCTTAAATGTAATTTACAACCCTAACAAATATGATGGTGACATTTTGTATTAATGGTCCATTAACACATGGTAATCACCCTGTGTTGATTTGCTGACGGTTCATATATGAACTACGTCAAAACTTCCTGTCCTGTTTATCTTTGTAATTCTATAAACTAAATAGCTCGGTATATGTATTTTTAGAACGAAAAATAGATATAGAATCGTGAAGAAGGAAGTGACCATTACTTACCTATAAACTCCTCGGTACCCCTCCTCCTTCCAGACTGTATGTAACGTCTGCCAGAACTTACGATACTTGTCGCCTTCCTCGCGAAGTCTTGTTCTTGCTACCTCTGCAAATTAAAATAAATCAATGAGATTGCTAATATTAAGTCAAAGAGAGTCAAACTAAAAGTTAATTAGGTATCTGGTAAATTGGTTGGAAATAAATTAATTGTAAAGGATACAGTGGTGACGGAGTAAGAATACAATATGTCACCACCCCATCTCATCCCATGGGTGTCGTAAAAACCGACTAAGGGACTATCTGTGAATATTATCTTTACGAAATAAAAAGAAGGAAAACTTGAAATTACACCCTATTCCAATCCGTCTGGCCAGCGTGGTATTAGTAGGCCAAGTATCCCTCCGTCACGGGAGGAGGCCCGTCCCTGCAGTGGGACATTAATGGGCTGTTATGATGATGAAAGGATACAGTCAATGAAAGATTCCCATAAAAGGATACTCTATGTTTTAGACCCCAACAGTAAAAAAATATGGACTATCTTAAAGTCTTATATGCAAATCGAATGCGCAAGTAAGATAATACCGAATATTATTCAGCAAAAGTAAATAATGCAGTAAAACAAATAAAAAAATATTCATATTTGAAAGCATAGTAACCGTCAATTATCTTTATCGAGGTGCTAAGCTACGTAGGACAATGCCCCCAATAAAATACATTTAGGACTTATATTGTGATTATAATCACTTATCCGTCAATGGCATTAGGGTGGATGATTTTTCGTCCGGAATATTTTATATGTCAAATGTAATTTGAACAGCTGATGCCGCATATTCGATCGTTTAATAACAGAACAATGCAACTCTTCGTACTTATTGTAAAGGCAACTAAATCGCGCAATATACTTATTTTACGGGTATTAGAACCGAGCTACTGGTGGTTAGGGTCATAAAGGTAGGAACTCTTCTTGTACAATATTATGCACAAATCGGGACTTAAAGCCGAAGGTATTTTCTACCAGTCAACCTCAGAATGTGGTGACGGAGTAAGAATACAATATGTCACCACCCCATCTCATCCCATGGGTGTCGTAAAAACCGACTAAGGGAATAACTGTAACTACTATCTTTACGAAATAAAAAGAAGGAAAACTTGAAATTAAACCCTATACCAATCCGTCTGGCCAGCGTGGTATTAGTAGGCCAAGTAACCCTCCGACACGGGAGGAGGCCCGTCCCTGCAGTGGGACATTAATGGGCTATTATGATGATGATGATGAACCGCAGAATGATGCAGAGACAGCAAAGAAAGGTAGATGACAAGTTTTAGACAACTGACCGTATAACGTATTCTATAACTAATAAAAAGTTTTAGATTTATATTTTACAAACCAACTACAAAATTAGCATGTATAAATTAATTACGAACACAATCATTAAGTGCACAAAGATCCGTCTGCCGTATCACGCAGACGATGAAAGATCTTCAGATTATAAAGTAGGTTTATGTATAAAGTATATATATGTTATTGACCGGTAGCTTTACCGTGTTATCACAACCTAATCTGTTTACAAGGAGGTAATTTATCATTCTGTCTTTGAAGAATCAAATTCTGAGTATTTTTCGTCTGGCTTTTTAATCTACCGGCAAAATATTGTTGACAGGAGGTAGCTATGTGAGAAATTGATTTTAATAACATAGAAATAGGTACTTCTGAAATGCAATATTTATGTATATTTTGATCAATATCAGGTTTCCTTTTTCCTAACATTTGAATTTCGAAACAAGATTCAAATCTGCACTGTATATGTAGCAAACACATCTTTGTCTTTTAGTTTCTACATAGGCACATTTATTTTTCTGACTGATGTTTTTATGACTTACAATTTTTGAGTCTTTTAGCTTTTGCAGCGATTTATAGTTTCACTAATAGCCTTGAAAAAAAAACATATAGGTGCATAACTTAACATAACGATCTCAGTTGGTCAGAGTGTTTTTTATGGGTCCATATTGGCTCACCTAAAGTTCTTCTTCCGAAAATGTTCTTCCTAACGATTTCTAATCCGAATGATCACTCTTCCTAAAATTTTTAATCCTAAAGTTTCCATTCATACTATTTGTATTGCTACCGGCGATGTTCATAACACTCATGTTTCCGAAAGTCGTTATTAATAATATCGTTATGTAAATATATTTAAACTCCTAATGTTTTTTATCATAACGCTTTTATCCCTAAACATTTTCACCATAATATTTTCTCTCATACTCAGAAAGAAATATTTACCAAGTGAAAGTAATAAAAAGTTTTGTTTTTATACTATTTCTTGTGATTACAAAACCAACTTTTTACATTTTTACATTAAACTATTTTTTTTTAAATTATTGTTTATTAAAATTATTAGAATTTTTTTTGTCTTAAATGAATGAAATCCATAAAACAGAACTCGTTCATGGTTATGCTCATGACCTGAGAGTTTACCGTAACCGTAACTAAACCAATAAGTAAAGGACCAATTCGGTTCTGGCACTTCGCCGGCCGCTGCCGCGGCACGCTCGCTGCGCTCGCTCGGCTCGTGCATTGAGGTCACAGTTCTACCATAACCTAAACCAATAATTATGGAGGACCCATTTCTTTTTAGGATCTTGACTGAATTATTGGAGAGGGACACTGGTTTTGCTCTGGTCTTTGGTATATTATGTTATACCTACATGTTGTCAACAAAGTTACGCAAAATTAATGTATAGGTATAATATTGATTATTATGAATAAAAAGAAATCTAAACAAAAAAGATATGACTTTAAATTATAGTTTAAACGATGGTTATGATGAGAAAATAATAGATGTTTATTGCTACTGAAATTATGAAGTTGAATGCTTCGGATTATTAACATTAGGGACAAAAAAATTAGGAATTGCGATTGTTAGGATGAAAAATGTTAGGAAGAACATTTTCGGAATTCCAATTATAGGAGTTGAAATTTTAGGTGAACTTTGGCGCACCCGTTTTTTATGTATCTATATCTATACAGTTTGTTTGAACGCGTTTGTTAATGTCAGGAACTACTTATTCAATTTGAATTTTGTTATTAGTGTTGGATAGATCATTTATCGAGGAAGGCTTTATGTGTTATACATATAAACCTTCCTCTTGAATCACTCTATCTATTAAAAAACCGCATCAAAATCCGTTACGTTGTTTTAAAGATTTAAGCATACAAAGGGACATATGGACTGAAAAAGCGACTTCATTTTATACTATGTACTTATAGATTTATTCACGATACAGTTACAATATAAGTCAGAGCCTTAAGCTTGCATCAATACACGGCCACTAATTTATTTGATTACGGATACATATATTTGTGTTACCGTTTAGTGTATTAACAAATACATGTTACTGCAAATATCACGATGTCAGAGTGTGACAACAAACGGGTGTTTGAAACACTGCACTAGTAATAATACTTTGGAGTAATCATCTCATATACATAGTAGGCCAAGTACCCCTCCGTCACGGGAGGAGGCCCGTCCCTGCAGTGGGACATTAACGAGCTGTTTTGATGATGATGAATCATCTCATCTCATGGGTACTGTAAAAGCCGGCAAAGGAGAAAGCCATAGGTACATTGTCTATACTACTTGTACTTTATGTTCTCTAATTTTACAAAATAGCGACAGGGATCGCGCCATGTGCCTCGGGACTTCCCTTATTTAAAGTAAAAAAGGACCATCTTCTGAAATAAAGTTGTAAACAAACAACAAATACAACTCACCATGTGGATAAGCAATGCAAGAAGCGACAGTCTTCGAGAAGGCCCCAGCCGCCATAAACTCAAGGAAGTCCCTCGGAGAACGCTGATCACTGGGCATACCGTCCACTGAACGAGCGGCCATGAGTCTCGCCTTCACGCCCTCGTATAACACGAAGTGGACCACAGTCTCACTGATGCCCATGTACGAAGCCGTTATACCTTTGTAGAAACCTTTTATACCCTGGAAGAACATTTGGCATATTTTAAAATACGATCTTGAGTAGAATATTTGACTAATTGTAGGATAATCGAAGTTTTAAAATAAAATTAGAATTAATTGGATAGAAATTTGTCTGGTTTCTTCAGAACAAGCAAAAGCAAACTCGTCTGTAATAAATTGCCAGTTTAACAAGTACTAATCTGCCCAAAGATGCCTTGTGTTAATCGATGGCTGGCGTAAAACCTTAGATTTGTAAGTATAGCTCATGAATTGAGCATGACCTATCAGTGTTTTATACATAGAAATGCACAAAGAAAAAAACACAGTCCATCCAGTCAAATTGTTTAATGTCAAATAGTTGATTTAAGCAGGGATCCAACATCCTCCGTCATGGCGAACAGATTTTTACACTTTCATTTTATTACAAATCTAAAAAAAAACAAATCGTACCGTTTTAGCATATATCCTTTTTATACACTGCAACGCTGTTACGTTCTGTCCGTCCAACTGCAGTCTCGTCTTAACAAACCAAATAGGATTGGTCATTGTACATGAAACAAATCCTGAAATATTATATAACTTGTTTTATTTAACTGATTAAGCATAAAGACACGTTCACTATAAGAGCATGGGGTTTCTCGTTTTAAGAAAAGATGATCTTTTCCCCTTCTTGTTCCAATGATGTATAAATTGAAGTATCATATTTGCCCATTCCACCCGATTATCGTGGTTTACAGGCGATACCCTATAAACTGGCTTTTAATTTCTTCCAGTATATTCATATGATTTCTCGTTTCCTTCTGATAATGTAAGTTTAGTATGTAAGCAAAACTTTTAAGTGCTACTACATCAACGGTGACGGTGCAAGAACCATTCTTTCAAATCATCTAAGATCAATTTCGCACATATTATATCGAAAACAAAAAAAAAGAGAACTTGATGATAAACCCTATACTAATTCGTCTCTTAAGCGTGATAAAGGTAAGCTAAATTTTTCCTGTCATTACAATAGGACTTAAATGGGCTGTTATGATAGCATTTTATTACCTGCGGCACTCGCTGCGGACAGATGTACAATTGGAGTGTCCGGCGGTATATTTTGATTCAAAATCGCCTTAGCTTGTGAATATGTGCAGAAATATATAGCTCTAGAGGGCGCCACGCCAACTATATTAGGTCCTAGACCTTTAAACAAAGCCTTAGGGCCCTCAGTCTGAACTATATGTCTGAAAAAATAAAACAAACAAATATTCTTATCAGTAAATCACCTTTGCACTTTACGATGTAATTGTTATCTAGCGTTTGACGTAAATAGATATCTCGACCATTGAGATAAAAGCCGTAATGTCAACACTAATCTATTAATACAGGCTCTTGGTAAGGTCAAGTCTCAACCTCGAGAAAGTATAACATCAAATTAACTATGTTTATATTATGGAGGAGGCAGCAGATCGGAGTTATAAGTGTTAATATTTTTATTTTATTTTATTTTATTCTATTAAGAAAACTTACAGCTAAAAAATCACAATAACAATTAATATAACAATTCACGGCCAGTTACAAGTTTTCACAGATAAATAAGTGATTGTAATTTAGGTATAAACACGTACTTGACAGACATTGAGCTTAACATTTAAAAAAGACTAAACACATCAATAAATTTGTTCAAGGGAAGAAAATAAAATTAATAATAATACACAACAAAACAAAACAAGAAGCACCTACACATATACATACTGAAAAAATAAAACCAAAATAATAGAGGTCACAACTAGGTAGCCTCAAAGAAACTCGTGCAGATTGCCCTTTTCATCCGGTCAATATTTGTTGCAAACAAGTCAAGATCGACTCTCCGACACTCCCCGTTAAATGTGCGACATGCTCTTACTATAAAAGAATTTTGCCTGTAAGTAGTCCTGGTTAATGGAACATCAAGAAGATTTGATCTTCTTAAGTGGGCAGTCGGTACACGCAATCCAATCTTACCCACCACTTCAGGAACATCAATGAAACCATTCATGATACCATATAAGTATGATAGATCTGCTATTTTTCTGCGTTCATATAGAGGAAGGATATGAAATTTTTTACAACGACTAAGATAATCGGGCAAGTAGGTATTCGAACGGTATTGTATGTATCGCAAGAACCTCCTCTGGACCCCCTCAAGGCGGTCAATGTATACATTATATATTGGATTCCAAATTTGAGATGCGTATTCGAGGTGACTCCGGACAAAGGTGCAGTACAAAATTTTCATTGTTTTTATGTTCCTAAAATCAGACGATATCCTACATATAAACCCTAACGCTTTATTAGCCCTATTTATAATATCGTCAATGTGTGAATCAAATATTAGTTTTGAGTCAAACGTTACTCCCAGATCCTTGACAGTATTGACTCTTGTCACGGTCATGTTACACAGCTTGTAAGTAATTACAAAAGGATTTGGCTTACGAGTAAAGGTGCATGTGAAACACTTGTCTACATTCAGATCTAATTTATTTCGTGAACAGTAGGAGAGGAACCGGTTCAAATCCTCCTGCAGAGATCGCGCATCCTCAATACTTGTAATCTGCCTCAATATTTTCAAGTCGTCGGCATAAAGAATTATTTTAGAGCCCTGAAAGCATACTGTAACGTCATTTATGAAAATATTAAACAAGATAGGACCTAGTAACGATCCCTGAGGAACTCCTGACGGGATTAAAACAGCTCTAGAGGAGCAACCGTTGATAGCAACTATCTGACACCTATTACGGACATATGACGTAAACCAACGAAACAAGTTTCCCCTTATACCAATATCAAAAAGCTTACGTAAAAGCAAGTCATGATCAATACGATCAAAACATTTGCTGAAATCAGTATATATAACGTCGACCTGTGTCCTAGTAGACATACATTCCGTTAGAAAATCACTACAAACAACTAGATTGGAGGTCGTAGAACGAGCTTTTAAGAAACCGTGCTGATTGTCGATGAAACTTGATTTGAGAGCAGAAGTAAGTTGCTTATGTATTATTTTCTCAATGATTTTTGCAAATATACATAATTTGGATATAGGTCTGTAGTTTTCTATACAGTTTTTTGGGCCTTTTTTATGAATCGGCGTTATATACACTGACTTCCAAATCGCGGGCAACTCTCCCAGAGAAAAAGACCTTTTATATAATATGGCTAAGGGGACAAATAAGCCTTTTGCACATTGACGTATGAAAATCGGTGAAATGTTATCAGGGCCGGCTGACTTATTAATATCCACCTGTTGCAAATATCGCAGTACTTCTTCTTCTATTACCTCAACAGATCCCATGTCACATAAAGGAGCAGTAACCTGGTCACAAGCATCAGACAAAGAACCGTCGCATAACAACGGGTCACGACCACCATCCCTCTCCCGAAAGTTAGAATAGAAATAGTCACCGAAAAGGTTACATATTTCTTCGACATCATTTGAGAATTTATCCCCTAACTTTAGTACTGCTGGGTAAGAGGCATTTGTATGTTTTGACTTAACATATTGCCAGAATGCTCTAGGATTTTTAGTAATAGACGATTCAATATTTGATATATACTTATTATACATGTCCCTCTCCATATCCTTAGCTCGAAGACGCAACGTAATGAAAGATTGATAGTCAGATAAATTGTGATACTTTCTATATTTAGAGTGATACTTAGCCTTTTCCTTTAACAATTCAATTAACGGACTTTTATACCACGGAGGATACTTTGATTGAGGGTTAATAGTTTTTGATGGTATGTATTTGCTTATTAGTGAATTAATTATCTTGTAAAACAAATCAACTGCATTCTCAAGCGTTCCGGTATTTAAATCAGTTTCCCAATCAACTCTGTTTAACTCGCCTAAGATCGCATCGTAGTCCCCATGAGTATAAAATATCTTTAATCGAGGCTGTGAGCGCATCACGTTGGTATCTACACAGTTAACTAAAATACACAGTGCTTTATGATGTGGGTCCTCCGGCACCAGACAGTCCCCACTACATGAAACCAGTACATCTCTATTAGAAAGTACAAGGTCTAATATTTTATTATTGTTATTCTTAAAAGAGTTATACTGCATTAAATTGCAAAGAGTTAGGTTATCGCAAAAAGATGTTTGAATAACACCCTGAAGGTTCGACGGAGATAGGTAGTCACCTTCGTCCGCTGTCTGCCACTCAATATTTGGTTGATTAAAGTCACCCAAAACAATAAAATCATCGCCGGTACACTGCAGAACAATATCACTCAATTTATCAGAAAAATTACTCAATTGACCGGCTAAGGAATTACCCAATCGCTGATTACATATATAAGCAACACACAAATGCAATTTATTTGAGACATTACGTTTCGATCGAGCCAATGTCAAGGTTACCCATATATCCTATGAAAGGTATATTTATAGTATATACTAGATAAGCGATTACCTACTATCGGCTAGCGACTAAATAATCGGCATACGAGTCGCGCCAATGGGGTTAGGAACGCGAATCTGTAACACGTTCGCCTCTCGTGATAGCCGAGCATCATAGCTGTTATCTATTAACACACACTTGATAACACGTACAGTTGGAAGCGACGCTAACTTCTTATGTTTGTTGTTGATTTATTTTAAGATTTTTATTTGTGTATTTGTACTGTAAAAATGTCTGTATTTTGACTTATTGAAATTCGTTTTTTATGTAAAAATAATATGCTGCAAATATAATAAAATAATTTAAAAATTGAATAAATTAATTAATTTATGGATTCTATTGATATCCTATTACATATTTGACAGGTACAATAAAGTACTTATTTTGGAGATGTATTTTGTTCTGAACTGAACTAAATAAATGTACTCGTCGGTACATTTATTTAGAGACGTAAATAAATATTGTACCTAGATGTAAACATAGACATCAAGATTAGGCTATGTTGCTTCACATACACAATGGCGGCAAGCCAAAACGAGAGTGCACACTAAATAAAACCTATTTGTATAACACATCATACCTACTATACCCTTTCCACTATATTTAACGACATTTGACAGCTTGACGTTAGTGACGTTCAGCAGTGTCTCGAATGTAATGCCATTCGATTGTAAGCGATTTCGCGATTTTTCGATTTTTCAAATTACTCTATTTTACACATTTGGATCCTTACATCAACTTACATTATCATTTTATTACTGTTTCTTTCTTTATCTATGTTAAGAGAATTAGCCTATAGCTTAAAATGATAAAATTATAGTTAGCTTATGTATTATTTAAAATACATAACTTATCGTGACACATTCGCGGGTTATAACTAATCTAAAATATCATATTACATTTTATAAACGTATTATGAAAAGTTCAGGTTTATTCATAGCATTTATTTCTACCGATTATTTGTAATTTGTTTCATAATGGTGGTAATCGTTATGAGTGTTCATCACTAAGTAACCATGGTAACTGGAAAAAACATGGGCTCGTCCATGAAATACAATATTATTTGTTTGAAAAATAAGCAGAAGTATTACGAAACTTCATGGACGTGAACTGTCAAAAAGCTAAACTTACGCTGGAAGGGGTATAATGCAATCTATTAATCGGAAATAAAAACAATAAGGTGTTACTATTTATACAATACATCATCATCAACTAGCCAATCGCAGTCTACTGCTGGACATAGGCCTCTCCCAATACAATACATATCAAGCTTAATATCTTCTGCCCTTAACTTGTAATAAGATACATTTTGCAATGTGATTGTGCTGTTTGATAAATAGCATTACCCTGGAAGAATCAAAGATACTCAATTGTTTTTTATTGTATCTATTAAGGTGGCAGACGAGGTAGCGGCCTAACTGATGGTGGGTGCTATGGCCAGCAAGCAATAACTACTAGAGCAAAGCTAAACCGCTTGCGCTGCCTCATCATAACAGCCCATTAATGTCCCACTGCAGGGACTCCTCCCGTGACGGACGGATACTTGTCCTACTAATACCACGATGGCCAAACGGATTGGTATAGGGTTTAATTTCAAGTTTTCCTTCTTTTTACTTCGTAAAGATAATATTTACGGTTAATCCGTTGGTCGGTTTTTACGACACCCATGGGATGAGATGGGGTGGTGACATATTGTATTCTTACTCCGTCACCACAAGGACAATGTGTGCGCTGCCTAACGTGGAACATAAGTCTTTATGTCTCATATCACTGGCACTTAATAATGATTAATTTAAGACTGCAATAGTTTCGCCTTCTACGTAAGAATAAGAATTGTAAAATAATTTTCTCACCATTATTTCATAAAAAAACGTAAGTATATTGGGTATTTATATTCATGAGATTTTTTAAAATGATTTAACAATAGATTTTCTCGATTAACGTATATTCTATTACTTATAGTGAATGAGATCGTATCGTAATTTATTTGATATTTAGAAGAATTTCTATTGAAACTCATATAGACGGATAAGACAATAGTATCATCGAATCAATTAGTTATGTAACCGGTTTTATAATTACGTAAATAACATTCATGAAAACAATAATTAAGTTAATAAAAGAAAATTCCATTAATTAAAACCATAATAATTACCTAATCGTACCTATGACATTATTATATAAAATGTTGTGTAAGTAATGTTTCTACAACGCATTCCCTAACAATCACGAGTTGTTTGAACAGATTCTGAATTGCATACTAACATGGTTAATAAAAATATCATATACCTTGTATTTCCAAAATTGTTACCAATAGTTTGATTTTTATCGTAAGTTTTGAATGAAAATTTTGATAAAACCACCTAGCTTGTACACATATTTAAACTATAATAGTGATGAAGAGGTAAAATCGTCTGTAGATTGTTATTATTATCTCCTTTAAGTAAACAAGTTTTTAAGGCAAAATTATTCTATAAAAACACAATAACATATTTTTACTATGAAAGTTTTTTGTGTGTAAACTAAAAACACAACAGCTTTTAACCTAAATATATTTAGTAGTTTCTTGTTTTGTGCTCAATGTTACATAGCCATCAGAACATTAATTACCGAGCTAAAGTTTGGGTCTCTTTGATAGTCCAGTCCACTTCCCTATAAAACAGGTGTCTTGGTAAAAACCATTAGGTGGCTCGAGATATTCCGCGACTTTTAGTAGAATAGATCAAAATTGTAACATTTCACTTAATATTCGAATACAAGGGACATCTTTTATTACGAGTACTTACTGTGACAATAAAATAATCTTTACTAAATAATATTTAGTAAGTATAGATTACATTTCGTGCTACGAAAAGATACAGTGTAAGTCATTGTGACCTCCTTCTCAAGTGTATTTTTGTGATAAGCATTCATTTGGAATAGACACCTCGTATGGGTATATTGTACGTACTCAACTACAGTTTAGTATCTTTATCAAAAGAAAAATGATTGTGTGTTGAGATTGTATTTTATCGTGAGGTTCCGGGATCGTCCTCAAACGAGTTAATACAAAGGCTTTCATTTTTTCTTTACAATCAGATGCTTTACGACCCCTTTTAAACGAAACGTTAACAGATTTAAGCCCGATTTACACATCGACAAGTACAGTAGCGAGTTAAGTAGTAAGTTGTTGATTAAGTTGATTTAAATAGAGATACTTAACTCGCTACTGTACTTGTCGATGTGTAAATCGGGCTTTACAGTTACAGTTTAAGATTCCAATCTCAAGCAGGGCATTTATTCATTGACTCTCTTGATGGCTTATACATATTGCAGTTCCAAAACTTATACTTTAGAAACATGAATTCACAGGATACGAACAGTACAATTATTGTTAATTATATTATACTTGCTGACCCGTGCCCACTTCGTTGGGCGGCGAAAAAAACGCGTCCCTTTTTAAACATATATTTATCATTACTGCTCCAGTTCTATTAGTAATAGCGTGAAAGTACATAGCCTATGACACTCCCCGATAAATTGACTATTCAACACAGAATGAATTTTAAAAATCGGTTCAGTAGACTCAGAGATTACTTTCACAAAGTCACAAACACACAAACTTTAACTCTTTATAATATTAGTAAGTATAGATATCTATTGTTAACTAAACAAATTAAGGTTAGGGAATACAAGTACCTTCTATAGAAATAACAAACACTCATTAAAAGTACCTACTTTAGATTAATTAAGTATGTTATTTCAGCTTGATACTTTGTTATTATTGCTATTTTAGTTCAGTTCAGATACACAAACTAAAACGTTGACCTAAACCGCTATCTATTTTAGTAATATGTAATAATATGGGCTGTGTATTTTGAAGCACCTTCAAATTAAGACGATAAATGTTTATACGTAAAATGAACCAACAACAAACAAACGAAAATACAACAATCACTAGCAATTTAGTGTCTAAAACAGTATGTGAATTGGCTATACCTCGTCATAACACAATTAACACTGTTTGATTGAAAATTAATTTGTTTTAAAACAAACTGAATAAATATTTAGAAGATATGAAGTAGGCAAAGAGGAGAAAATGTCTATCTGAATCACGGATACAGGCTCCATTAGTACAATTTGTATTTTTAACACTAGGGATTTTACAAACATCAGTTTAACGGACACAAACAACATAACAAAAAAATGTCCTACGCGTGGGATTCGAACCCGAGCAGAGGTGAAAGTATGACTGCCTATTTTATACCACGAAGGTGGCAAACAGGCATACGGTTTACCTCTACAGATAAGTGCTTACCCTAGCCTATGGATGCCTGAAACACGTGAGGCATTACATGCGCGTCACCCTTTTAATACCTATTCAAACCGCTTTTGAAGGAGCCCATATTACAGCCTGATTATGCCTGATTTTAACATAATAATAATGAAATGTTGTTCTTACCGTATGCACTGTATGAGGCTCATCCTGGACACTGTCCTAGCATGTCCTGCCCTCGCACACTGTTGTACCTGACAATTGTATGACATCAGCATACGATCTGCTTGCTTGCTGTATGCGAACATAGCGCCCATCGTACGTCTGTAGCCCCATTTGGCCTCCTGCGTTACATTACGGCCAATGTTACTGATAACCATCGCTTGTGTCAAGCTTACATGCATTAAAGGATAAGGGTATAGTTATAACTAGTTTTGAGGTGAAGGAAATGTAATATGGATTAGTTAAATACTGTGGATTTTGCAGCCTTATTGTAAATAATATCGTGGAAGGGAATCTTTACAGGCTGGCCTGGTAAAGTGTTTTATTTCAAATTTTCTCCCTTTTGTTTTCCTGTAAACTTGAATCGCCTTTTACGACACCCGTGGGTTAAAAGGGGATGAGAAGGACATATACTTAATACGTAAATGTATCAATTTTAAAATGAGTATTGTCCTATAAATAAGGTTAGTCCACCAGGTTATAAACAGAGTAAAAGTGATCAGAATCTAATAATATACTAGATCAATACAGAGTATATAATAAACTGTAACAATAAGGCTGCAAATCTAGACGAAACTTCAACTAATCTACATGAAAGCTGATATCAAATGTGTATGACCTTATGTATGCGCATTAAATACAGTGAATAAAAAAACTTAAAATTACTCACAAATATGCGTAAAACAAATATTTAAAAACAAAATAAAGCGCTTTACACAAGTGATGGAAACAATAGGACCTACGCTTAGTTAAGGCCAATGTTTCCATACTGCCAGCTTTTAACTCAACATACATATTTGTTT
Source organism: Schrankia costaestrigalis (assembly GCA_905475405.1). NCBI lineage: Eukaryota > Metazoa > Arthropoda > Insecta > Lepidoptera > Erebidae > Schrankia > Schrankia costaestrigalis. The sequence continues at coordinate 4,911,319 of FR997843.1, read as the reverse complement.
ACCTCGCTTAAGATTTACCCCCTTACTCATAAACGCGTCTTAAATTTTAGTCAATTGATTAGCTTAAATTCTTACGGTTTTGTTTGGCATAAGGTTGGTTTTGCTAATAAAAATCTCGCTAAGCAGTGACTAAATTTAAGAGGTGTTTATGAGTAAGGGGGTTAGAGTAAAAGATTCTTATATTCATAATCATAAGAGTATCATCATTCATTCAGTTGCGGCGAGCGCTATACTTATACATTACCTTCTTGTCAATGTTTACATTGTGAAGCCAGTTTATAGGTACAGTATTTGTAAAGTATATGTAAACGCTCGCGTCCCGTTCATGGGTAATTACCATAATAAAGACTTTTAATACCATAATTTTACTAATATAAAAATAACACGTGTAAATTAAAATGTATAACAATTTATATCTCATGTCAAGTTCCGAATTACCATCGTAAATTATGCGAATAATAGCAGTATCGGTATTCTGCTATTTTGAAGTAATGTAAACACAGGAAATGACCTTCATAATAATATAATACATTACATATCGGTCTCGTGTAATATTTGTTATTACCTACATGTGTTTACAACTTGAAACATACACTAAGTAATTTTATTGTATTGCAAATTTGTATGTACTAGATATTTATGTGTTGTGTGTAAAGTAATCTTATCATCATAACAATGTATTGTAACATTGCAGGCATGAACTTAATGATGGACTACCTCATTTGTGTATTTTTGTTTGTATACCAACAACTAACCTACTACTACTATCTTAATTCATTGTTATTTTGTATTCCTTTTTAGTTATTGCTTTTATGGAACTCTAAGTCAATCAGAACCATAATGATCTAATTTACTATTTTTGTAAGCGACTGTTTAAACAAACAGTATAAAAGAAAATAAAAAAAATATGATTATATCAAATGATGAGGTAAATTGATATTTCTAAAATAAACTCCACCGCAGATTTCTAATATATAAGCTCGATAGCAAGTACACGAATTTAAGACCCATTTAAAAATAATTGTAGCGTTGTAATTTTTAAAGAAATTACTTGATAATTTGTAATTAACCCAACGACCTACGTAATAACAAATTAGGCTAACTCAAATTGAGGTAAGATTCATTAACAATTTTGCAGTAATTTGATTTATTTTAACATATTAATCGTGACACATTGTTTGAAAATACAATCTACGCTAACTTAGTTACCAAGCAAAGTTACGTGTGTGAACCGCTAGTTATTCTGCATAATTAGCATATGCTCTACATATTACAATGTAAAAGATGTTTCTTCGTTTTATGTTTAGGTAAGTGTTATGAAGCATAGTATTCAAGGAGACTCAAAACGTCAAAAGATTTTAAGAAAATTCAGTAATATCTATTGGCTAACGTATATGTTCAATATAATGATTAAATTGTAGAGCTAATAAGTTTTTGCGCGAGGACTAGTGCTTCCTGATTTATTTTCTTTTCAAGTTATTACTACATACTACATAGGTCAATGTGCTGCATAGCACTTACTATCAGCTGACCAAAATCATCGATTCCCTTTCCTTACTATAAGAATAATATAACGGATCTAAGTAATTGTATTTATAGCTACTTCAATCAGCCAAATAAATGTGTAAGTAATAATGTCTGAAGCCGTAAAAAAATTAGTGATAGATGAGATGATTAGATTGAGTTCCAATCAATTTGGTTGGACAATCAAATAACGTACTAGACATCTTTTGTCACAATGAACACAAGGATTTGGACTCAAATTCTAATCACAACAAACAACAATATTACTATAGCTAAAAACATGTTTGTTGTTCGTAAGTATAACGCGATACTTTAACGACTTGAATTACGAAGTTCCGTTTGTATCAAAATACACATTCCAGCTGCCTAACTATTGTTTTTGTGCTCATGTGTCCAAAACATATAAAAAACATTGTTTTCAATGAGTCTAACTGACCCTAATAAGTCAAGATTAACAAAATTGACCGTACTAAAATGACCTCGAAATAGACTGTATAAGACGTGCAATAACATGAAAATAAAGTGGATCAATGAGCTTGAAAATCAACAGGCTAAACCTAATTACAACGGGGAGGCTTTAGAGGCCTTAGCATGTTTGGTCAAGATACAATCCGCCATGGCACAACTGAAATTACCAATTTTATAGCAAAAATAAATTAAATTAAAAAAAATAAATGTATCGGAAGTTCCACTATTTTATGGTTTGGCGTACTTAGAAGGAAAGAGCAGCAAATTTTGGATCTACGGATTCACCACGGTTACCTACAGAATGCATGGTTGTCTTCATGGCTTCATTTTATTGGAATCGACTTTTCAATATCTGCCGAATTTTCAAACATTGGTTTATTAACAAAAGATATGTTTTAAGAAAAACTTCCTGTGTCAAAAGTAAAACATATTGTTAAGACAATTATCTTAATCAGCATAACAGCCCATTAATGTCCCACTGCAGGGACGGGCCTCCTCCCGTGACGGAGGGATACTTGGCCTACTAATACCACGCTGGCCAGACGGATTGGTATAGGGTGTAATTTCAAGTTTTCCTTCTTTTTATTTCGTTAAGATAATATTCACGGATAGTCCCTTAGTCGGTTTTTACGACACACGTGGGATGAGATGGGGTGGTGACATATTGTATTCTTACTCCGTCACCACACGGAATAATTATCTTAATAATATACTAATATTATAAGTGTATAAAGAAAGTGCATCAATAGCGATAGTGGCTAAGTATGTGAGATGTAGCCAATGAATGTTTAATACAATACCAAGTTGAATATTTCCTACATTTAGAATAGCCTTGGATTTGTTTAATGACATTGTACAAGGTCAGTATTTAATCTACAACGCAGTTAACTTAGAACATAACTGTCGTGCAATTTATAAAGATGTTATGATTGTACTGTTTTGGACAATAATGCCGGCAATGTTAATATGATTGTTTTTATTGCAGACTACGCTATAACTGCTTTTATAGAGAATAAAATGTTTCTTTTTAATTTCACTGTATAGTAGTCGCAGTAAGCATAAGACAACTAACCGGTTAAATATTAAAAGAGCCAAAATAAAAGCAAAACCGAATTCGCTTACGTTGTAGATTTCACACAGGTTTGGAAACTATTTTAGACTATACTTCAGGATTCCCCCAAATTCATTTTGACTCATAATTTGTCAGTTATCATGCAAAAACGCTATCTGAGAAATTATCGCTTCATATTATTGGATATCGGCCCTTCAGCGCCGATTACACTAGCCTACATGTAGGACACTACATCTTGTAGGGCACTACATCTTGTAGGACTGATCATGTAGGAGACTACATGATGTAGGGCGCTCGGGACTCGCCAATCTCCGATATGTAGTGTCCTAACAGCCTACATGTGATTACACTAGACAACATGTAGTGTCCTACAAGATGTAGTGTCCTACATGTAGGCTAGTGTAATCGGCGCTTTAGGGTCAAATCATACTACAGCAGAGTCGAAGCGCATCGAAGCGTCATTCCAAAAACTAAACATATCAAATTCAACCTTAACTCCACGGTATACCGCACACATTACTTCTAAGATTGTGCGCGAAACCAATCAGCGTTTGTCAAGCGCAGACGCGCGCATTCGGAAGAATGCGCGCATATTTTTAAAATCTCCGAAGTAATGTGTACGTTACACTGTGGAGTTAAGGTTGAATTTAATATGTTCAGTTTTGGATCGACGCTTCGATGCGATTCGACTCTGCTGTAGTATGATTTGACCCTTACTCTTACGCCATGCTCAGGATGTCGGTGGGGGCACTAAGTAGTTCTCCATAGTTTAGGAAATAAACTATTCTAAAATGCAGTAAGTAACTTTGAGGTTAATTTGAAACCAATACATTGGTTTATAGAATTTTATAACATACTAGCGGTCCGTCCCGGCTTCGCACGGGCATTATTTTCCCGCTTTTCTGTTCAAATATTTCCTAAATTTTCTTTGCTATAAACCTCACGGAGCCCAAGACCTTTACAACGAATGCAAAATCGTTGAAATCGGTTTGTGCGTTCTGGAGTTATAGCGTCAGGAAGAAAAACCCGACTTATTTTTATATAGTAGATGAAATGTACCCGGATATGAATCTACGTTATATTATAATAATAATACGTTATTAATAATTGAATGTATGTATATTTCAAAGTGCCTAGCCATAGAAATTCATTGATATTAAATGCTCATTTTTTATTAGGTGACGATAATAACTTTATCACTGTCGCTATCCGTTTCTAGGCGCCAAAGCAAAACAATGGACATAATTGACACAAAGCAATTAAGTATGCTGGCTGAGTTTAATTACATCTCTTTTATTATCACAGAATCTACATAATCATGATAATGAGTTCTATGTACCGGTGAAGACGCTGTTTGTAATGACCGTTTTATTAGATAAAAACTTCTTAAAATTTACTAGCAGTCTAGTTATATGTTTTGTGAAATACAGTGTTAAAATAAATACACGTCAAACTTCGACGTTAGAAGCTAATTGCTAAAAAAATGGATTATAAGGGAAGGAACGAAGTGGACATTCTGCATAAGAGACATTCTGAGAAAAGATCATTTTGCGAAAGAGACATTTTGCGACCAGTGGACATTTTGAGAAATGGACATTATGCGTCTGAGCCCAACTTGGCTAATCTTGACAAAAAAGTTGATATCTACATATAGAAATGTTCGTCATCTAATAATGTAGACAGTTATAGGAGACTTTAAACCCCTAGTCTAGGACTTATAGAATCAAAACAATAAGATATACGTATTTTTGTGATCATAATTCGAGAAAACTGTGTTCTGAAAGCACCACAATGACTATTCGATTTAGTTGTAAATAAATAATATCGATATACTTGACCTACTTTACAAAAGCTATTTCTGTTATGTTTAAAGTAAGGAAGGTTAGAACTTTTGTACTGGTAAACAATATTATATGCATCCTCCGTAAGTATTTTATGATGGTAAATTTTGGTTTATGGCATTTATTCTTGTTGGTTAACGAGCAAATCTAATTTTCCTACATCTCCTGGCCGGTCACAGGCTAATTCTCAGAGAACTAGCTGACCTGTGCCCACTTCGTTGGGCGGCGAAAAAAACGCGTCCCTTTTTTAAACATATTTTATTACTGCTCCACTCCTATTAGTCATGGCGTGTTACTATATAGCCTATGACACTCCTCGATAAATGGACTATTTAACACAGAAAGATTTTTTTAAAACGGTTTAGTAGATCCGGAGATTACCCCCTACAACGTCACAAACGCACAAACTTTACCTCTTTATAATATTAGTATACCTAGATAATGTTATGATGAGGATTGCTCCCACAAAGCAACCAAGGTGGACATGGGAAAATGGTGAATCCATAGCTTATTTAGTACACACTTCATTAGTACTTACTGATAAATACAGTTATACCTAATGTCAAGTAAAATTTGACATAAATAAATAAATAAAATAAATAATCACGGACATCTCTACACAGCGCTACATCTGTTTACAAAGTAAGCTAGGCTTAACCTGCTTGTGTTATGTTAAGTTACATACAAATGAAAAGTATAAATATGTAGTATAAATAATAGTTTTCAATGTAAAATTCGGTGTTAAATTGTAAATTACCATGTTCTCTACATTGTTAGTAAATTATTTACACTTGCAATAAATTATGTACCTAATAGTAAACATAACTTATACAAGGAGTTGAAACCAACTTGAAATTAAACGCTTAGTAGGCCAAGTATCCCTCCGTCATGGGAGGAGGCCCGTCCCTGCAGTGGGACATTAATGGGCTGTTATGATACAAGGAGTTTAATACTAAAGTCAGTTCATGTCTATCGATTTAGAAATATATAAATAACTATTAGTCATTTCATGTTCAGGTTTCATATCACAGAGACTTCACCGAGAGGTACGGAAAAGTCGCAAAATTTTTATTAACAACCAACATTTTTTGCCGAGTTCGATAAATATAGTATTATATAATAGTTATTTATAGAAAAGACAATTATATATGTTCATCATCATCATCTTAACAGCCCATTAATGTCCCACTGCAGGGACGGGTCTCCTACCGTGACGGAAGGATACTTGGCCTACTAATACAACGCTGGCCAAACGGACTGTTATAGGGTTTAATTTCAAGTTTACCTTCTTTTTATATCGTATAGTTAATATTCACGAATAGTCCCTTAGTCGGTTTTCACGACACCAATGGGATGAGATGGGGTAGTGACATATTGTATTCTTACTCCGTCACCATACGGAGGAATAAATAAATATGTTAAACATTAATAATATGACTAAGGAAAATTTATTACGACCTTGTAGTTTGCGCACTATCCAAAGGAAAAATTTGTACTTTTTTGGAATCACCTACGACCAATGCAAGTATTCATGTTTATTTACACAAGATACAATCAAACATCATAAAGATTGTATCTAGGTAAAGAATCTTTACCTAGATACCAACTTAAAGAGAATATCAGTTCACATAGCACAAAACTTTTGTAGGTATGCAAGAAAATGTAGTTAAAGAACTTTTAGTTTAAACCTAGTTCTTTGAGAACTACATAATATAACAGGCTACCTACGTAACAGAATAACAATTGTTTGGACTGATGCCAACGCCAGGTCACTAGCTCAATAATTTCACTTTGATTTGTGGTTATTAATATTTTGTTCAAGTAACTTTGTATAAATGTATAATTTTTAATACCAATTTCGTTTCGGTTCTTCCTCGTGGTCAAACTAACATAACCTTTTTGAAAAACATACTGTATGCTATGAAATCTAAAAGTACATGTAAAAAATTTTAACTGGCTGATAATAAGGGAGGGAATTTAAAATTACTTGTTCTAGGTATTAGATTAATAACAAACGGAATTAAAAAAAAAGGTTTTATTCGAATGCACTTATAAAAATGTCATTCACTCTCGTATTATAGTACAAAACATTTGGAAGACACCTAACCTTTTGTAGATCTTCAGTTGAAAGGATATTTTAATTTTAGTTTAAGTAAAAGACAGACAGACAGACCGCACAGGGTGGCAATACTTGGAGGAAACCTATGTCCAGCAGTGGACGTCGATTGGCTGATATGATGATGATGAAGGTAAAAAATAGCTAATTCATAGCAAGCTAATTACAACATAGCAGTTTTCCCACCAACTCTATAACATTTATTTACTTTATTTGAAATGCTTTAATAGCTAGAGCTATAATAGAGTCAATATCTTTTTTTGAAATGACTAACTCGGGCTAAGGAAGTTTACATACATACATAAACTCACGCCTTATCCCGTCCGGGGTAGGCAGAGACGACAGAACGTTTACAGAATAAATCTAATTCGATCAAAAAATCAAATCCAACCAATCGCCTATTTTAAATTCGCAATGACGCTTTCAATTTTAATGTCTCGCTACGAAATTGCGTCAGTAGATGCTACATCATATCATATTTGACATACGATGTTGGGGTGGGGTAACAAGTGGGTAACACATGCCATACATACATTAATCGTAATTGCATAATATTTCCCGCGGATTATCGGTTAGTTCCCTGTTGCTTTTTATAAGTAACAAGTTTCATCATCTTCGTAATGCATGTCGCCGATTTGGGAATATGAATATTTTGTAACCGTGCCCACTTTCTTGGGCGGCGAGAAAAAACGTGCCTGTTTTTTAAACATATTTCATTAGTGCTCCACTCCTATTAGTCATAGCGTGATACTCTAGAGCCTATGACACGCCCCGATAAATGGACTATTCAACATAGAAAGAATTTTTTAAAAAAGGTTCAGTAGATCCAGATATTACCCCCTACAACGTCACAAACACACAATCACACAAATTTCACCGATAACGATTCATCAGTTAGTAAATCCTATTGCAGGCCAGGCCCTATAATCCGGTTCCACACATGGAGTGGAAATTTTGCCAACAGATACAGAGAAATGTGGCCAACAGATACCACGCTGGTCAAATTAGGGTCCTTTACTAGAAAGGAAACTTTTTTACGTTTAAGTATAGGGTGACAAAAAATATTCTGTCACCACATGGACAAATAATGACACTTCTTTGTAATTCTTTTTAAATTTGTGGTGTTGGTTTAAGAATTCAAAACGCTAGTCAGCTTTCGTTACACCGCTTGATTGTATTGAAAGAGAAATAGGATTCGAAATCCATGTCATTCACAGAGGCGGAAAACCCGAAGGATAAAAAACTTTCCCGTCTCGCTAGCATGGTTATAGGCAGTTATTGACTAACTGACATGGATTGAAAACCATCCCTGGAATGGGCCATTAAAGTACTGATAAGACAATATAGTGTCGGTTAAGCTGATTACGTCATCATATGACAATTAGTACAAGCAAGCCAAGAATTGAGTAAGAGTTGTACTTGCCAGAAATTCATTTGGACTGATAAAATTACTTGGAATGTTTAACTACCTACAATAAGAGTTATGGTATGTATGACATAATGAAATTACGTGGTAATAATGCCCTATAACCTAAGAATGAAGTATGTATAACTCCTTTGTAACATGTCGGTATATTTGTTGCACTTGCATAACTTCTTACTCCTAGGGATCATGCTCTTTGTTTATGACACTTTTAAAAATAGTACTTAAATAAACCAATAGTCATCATAACAGCCCATTAATGTTCCACTGCAGGGACGGGCCTCCTCCCGCGACGGAGGAATACTTGGCCTACTAATAACCACGCTGGCCAGACGGATTAAACCAATAGTATTCTTATAAAATAATTTAAACCAATTCCTACTTAGCAAATTATTATTATGATTAATGCAAAAATTATGCACGAAAATGAAAATTAATAGCTTCCTACAATATTTTGTGAGAGAACTACGCACTTGTCATATCGAAAATACAACAAATATACGTCTGCTATGAAAAAAAAAGACCGGTTAGCAATACGTTATCTAAGCATTTATCATTTTTTATATATAAGTTGTCTGTTGTCAGTCTTATAATCGACATGAATTTGTCTCTACGAATATATTTTGATGTTTTTTTTTTGCGATATTCTATCTAGCTCTTTATCTTACTGATTCAGTGTAGTTTTAGAGGCAGTAGGCAGCAGTGATCGAACGGATCTTGGTTCATTCCAAGCTGGAAATGCGGATTAATCAATATTTACGACATACAAAAACCGAGAAAGGATCCTTTCGTATCCTTTTTCGTGTACACCGTACGTTATTATTAGGTAATAATTGGAACTTCACAACATTTTTTTAATAAACATCAATTAACAACTTTTTACAAGACAAATAAGTAACACATCACTGTGTAATTTAATTATTTGTACACTGTTATAATATCTCTATGGAATTATGTTTGTCCTCGACCTTGACATCATCTAACCTATATAAAAGTTACTAGCTGACCCGTGCCCACTTCGTAGGGCGGCGAAAGAAACGTGTCACACAAACTTTACCTCTTTATAATATTAAGTATAGAAGTATAGATATATGTTTTAAAAGAATATAATCTTAACTCTGGGCAGAAAACAATGTCTACTAAGTGCAGAACCTTAAGTCTCTCTTTACGACACCCCTCCATCATTTTACGCTACCCTCCATCATTTTACGACACCCTTGCAGTTTGACGACAACCTTGCAGTTTTACGACATCCTACATCATTTTACGGCACTCTTGCAGTTTTACGACACCCTTGCAGTTTTACGACACCCTTGCAGTTTTAAGACACTCTTGCAGTTATACGACACCCTTCCATCATTTTACGACACCCTAGCAGTTTTACGACACTCTCCGTGAATTTTACGACACCCTTCATCATTTTACGACCTTCTAGCAGTTTTACGACACCCTCCATGAATTTTACGACACCCTCCTTCATTTTACAACATCCTTGCAGTTCTGCGAAACCCTTCTATCTTTTACGACAGCTTTCATCATTTTACGACACCCTAGCTGTTTTACGACACCCTAGCAGTTTTACAACACCCTACATGCATTTTACGACATCCTAGCAGTTTTACGACACCCTCAATGCATTTTATTACACTTTCCATCATTTTACGACATCCTTGCAGGTTTACGACATCCTTCCATCTATTACAACAACCTTCATCATTTTCTGACACCCTAGCAGTTTTGCGACACCCTCCATGCATTTTACGACACCCTCCATGCATTTTACAACAACCTCCATCATTTCACGACATCCTTGCAGTTTTACGACAACCTCCATGCATTTTACGACACCCTAGCAGTTTTACGAAACCCTCCATCGTTTTACGACACTCTTACAGTTTTACGACAACCTCCATCCATTTTACGACACTCTAGCTGTTTTACGACACCCTTGCAGTCGGACAACACGCCCCATGCATTTTACGACACCCTAGCAGTTTTACGACACCCTCCATCATTTTTCGACACTCTCCATGCATTTTACGACACCCTCCATTATTTTACGTCATCCTTGCAGTTTTACGACACCCTTCCATCTTTTACAACACCCTTCATCATTTTACGACACCCTAGCATTTTTACGACAATCTTAAGTCTCTTAATTGTAAAACTTTTTTAAAGGTACAATTCTCTAATACATTATTTCAGTATATCTCCAGACGTTTAAGCAGTAGAAGCAAAGTAAACGTTTTTAAGCGTCCCTTTTATAAACATATTTCATTACTGCTCTACTCCTATTATGCATAGCGTGATACTATATAGCCTATGACACTCCCCGATAAATGGACTATCAAACACAGAAAGAATTTTTAAAATCGGTTCAGTAGATCCAGAGATTACCCCCTACAACGTCACAAACACACAAACAAACAAACACACAAACTTTACCTCTTTATAATATTAGTATAGACAAACCGCTATATCAACATTATTTCAATACTTGTCAAACGACTAAGGGTGTATCCAATGTTTGAGGCTACAGGGTGTGAATGATAATTCAGTAAGTAACTAGGTATCCTAATACTTGGCTATTGTTGATTGCGAGAGAAATAAATTATACTATACTACACCTATACTAGATAGTATACTACATATAGATGACAAAACGATATAACTACTAAGGTTCCATACTGTACTAATTATAAGACAAACTTTAGCTTTAAAAAATAAAATGAACGCCATGTTTAGCCTTCATAAAAGACAATAAAAACCTTAACAAAGCTTTACTTGAACTATTTGTGTAAAGAAAGTATGTTTTAGAATATCTATAATATTACTATGCACTGAGCTATTCAACAACATCATTAATATTCTGTGATTGTTATTGTAGATTAAAGGTAAAGTCACGAACACAAACATAAAGACATACTTTTTATACTCTGTGTCACTTAACAATACAATTATGTTTAACTTATTCAAGGCTATGGTGGTTTAAAATTAAAGTGTTCAGAGGTAAATTGTTTTACTTTTTTACTGCGGCGCGCCAGAAGACACAATAGGTAAACAAAGAAAAAGGTTATTTTTTTTTCGATTATTGTTTAAAAATAAACTAAAAATGTACTGCGACATTTACCAATCACTATTAATTCAACATGATAACATAGGTTGATTGATTAGTCTTTCCTAAATAATAACTATCACATCAGTGGAAAGTGTTATTAAATAAGAAAAGATGACGTTTATACAAAGGATACTTTACCAACGCAGTTCATGGACATTGGAAGTAGGTATTACGGGAACGTCGCAATTCGGATTCATAAACGAAAGGGAAAAGTAAGAAAATCAGATCACTAAAAGTACAATATGAAATTACGTTGGATATTCTACATCTAAGTGTGTGAGTGAAGATCTAAATATACGTATATTTCTAAAAGAAACCATACGTAAAAAAATAATAGTATTTGTTTACAACGACTGTCCTATTTTACTATTTTTATTTAGAAAACTTACAACTAAATTTCTATTCCGGCATTGCTTTGGAACTATGCCCAAATTGTTTACCTTAGATTGATTGAATTTCTATCCGCTATTGATACACAGAACAGTAAAGTTTATTATTGCGAATCTGTATAAATAAGTAAGAAATGGCTGTGAAATGTACTAAATACCAATCTCAATATTGTAATTATTCCGAATCGTGATAAGGATTCTGTGAAAAGGTTATTAACATCGTCAATGAAGTTTATGACGTCAGGGATTCTGTGTTTAGATTTTAATGGACCAGAACTAGACTTTGGTATGTTATGGACTAATTTCACTCGATTTAGCACAAGTATAGGTACATTCCAGACTATGAAAACCGACATGACCTGACACTTCTTTAAACGAAACAAATGCAGAGTTAAGTATCACAACGAAACGAATCGATTAATAATCTGGCAATATATTACGTTGAATATAAATGAGGCATAGTCTTAAAGGATAATAAGCTAATTAATATGTACATCAATTGAATATTCATAAGCCAATAAATCTGTAATAATGTAACGGCGTCTATTTGAGAGTATAGCAGGAACACTAGAAAATAATACACATACATTATGCAGTGCAATTTTTCTAAGAAATCCAATAAAATGCAATTCAAAATATTTCAACCATTAATAGTTACAGCGAAGCAATATAATTATGCAAATAAATGTACCTATACAATAATTAGCGCCTGAACCTATATGCGAAAAATTGCAAAATGGTAAGCATAACATTTTGGAATGAGTCCAATTTCTCAATACATTGGCTAAAGGCCAAAGATTGTTTCATTATATCCGACCCATACCTAGTATAATTGATAAGGTTTGAGGAAATAAAAACAGTAACAATAATTATAGAAGCTAGAAGCCTGTGTACATAAACAGCTTTCCTTTTTTGTCCAGCAAAATAATCTTTTAAGTCCCTTTCAATCAGGTTTCAGACCAGGACATAGTACTGTCTCGGCGCTTTTAAAAGTAACCGAGGATATTAGACAGGGTATGGAGGATACAAAAGTCACCGTTTTAGTTTTAATTGATTTCTCCAACGCATTTAATACAATTAATCACGACATCTTGCTTGCTATACTCTCCTACAGCATGATCTCCTCAGAAGCACTGGAATGGTTTTCAAGTTATCTTCAGGGACGCCAGCAGTCGGTGCGCAACGATGAATCTCTTTCATGTTGGTGTGACATCGGCTCTGGTGTTCCTCAAGGCGGTATTCTTTCTCCTTTGCTGTTTTCAATTTTTATTAACCTCATTACCCCTAATCTTCAATGTTCGTATCACCTGTATGCCGATGACCTGCAGATTTACGCACAGGCCGACGTTGATTCTCTACCATCTGCCGTCAACAAGATTAACCGAGACCTTGAACACATACAAAACTGGTCACAGGAGTACGGATTATCGGTTAACCCAAACAAATGTCAGGCCATCGTTGTCGGAAGTCAGCGCATGTTAGCCAGAACTGACGTATCGTCTCTCCCGCCCATTAAATTAAATGGAACAGTAATAGATCTATGTGCATCTGTAAAAGATCTTGGATTGTACATCGACACGACTCTGAGCTGGCATACTCAAGTAACAAATTTGTGTAGAAAAGTCACTGGTATCCTGCGAGCCTTTTACCGCTTAAAAAACTTTCTTCCCACGAAAACCAAGGTAATGCTTGTGCAGTCTTTGATTTTCCCTATTATTGACTATGGTGATGTGTGCTACTATGACCTGAATGCAGACCTTCTCAACAAACTCGACCGGCTTCTCAATAACTGCATTCGTTTCATATACAATCTTCGTAAGTACGACCATGTGTCTGCTTCTCGCTCTGAGCTGCAATGGTTACCCATTCGTCAGAGACGCAGCATGCGTGCCCTCACTACTCTCTACTCTTTTCTTACTTCTCCTACTCCCCCGGCCTATTTAACTAACTACTTTCAGTACCTCTGTTCTACTCACGACCGTAATCTGCGATCTTCTAATAATCTTGTTCTATTATGTCCCTCTCACAACACTGACTTCATTCATTCTTCTTTCCCTATCCAATCTATTCTCCTTTGGAATGCCCTGCCTCTCGATATCAGGATGTCCACAAGTCGGCAAGTATTTAAGAATAAAGTTCGTCAACTCTTGTTAAGCAAACCATAGCAAAATTATTGTTTAGCTAGTATGTCATTGGACTCTATATATTTATATATAAATTTATCATTTAAGTATTTGTATATTGTATATATATATATATATATATTTATAAGTTGTTTATTTGTGTACTCATTAGTTAGTATGTTTATTATTTATATATTTTAAGTATTTAGTTTATATTACATCATACTTCATTTTTATATTTCTTTCTTTAATCTGTTTTAACACCTACCACATCTATCTCTGCATCACCCAAGGTTGACTGGAAGAAAATGCCTTAGGCATTAAGTCCGCCTTTATACAAATGTATTTAAAGTGTTAAATAAAAATAATAAAAATAAAAATAAAAATTATACAGATAACAGTCTCTAAGCAATTTTAACACAAAAAAAGATAGCGATTAATGCATACCTAAAAAAACTTTTCTGTACTTTCAATTCATACCAGTTTGGTTTAGAGATCACGCTTTTTGATGTTGGTTTTCAAGTTTAAAAATTCACGAGTAATCTATAGTAATATTTTAAAGAGGTAAAGTTTGTGTGTTTGTGACGTTGTAGGGGGTAATCTCTAGATCTACTTAACCGATTTAAAAAAAATCTTTCTGTGTTGAATAGTCCATTTGTCGGGGAGTGTCATAGGCAATATAGTATCACGGTATGATTAATAGGAGAGGAGCAGTAATGAAATATGTTTAAAAAAGGACGCGTTTTTTTCACCGCCCAACGAGAGCACAGGTCAGCTAGTGCTGTAACATCTTTATTGGAGTTCTTTATTATGGTTTGCAAGAAAGTCTTATTGATTGGTTTCACTAGCCTATAGTAGCCTAGGACTAGCGTCGTCATCTCGTCGCGAACATAATATCATTTTTTACATATGGCTACTGTTCCGTTATATGGCAAATTGAAAATTATCAACTTATCATTGACATAGAAGAATCCCAACGACATTAGAATTTATAGTCTATGAATATTTAATACATTCCTATTAGATATCAGAGTTCTCAATTGGTTTGTTTTATATAAATAGAATCGTACTTGCGTGCTTGTATCGTAATTTTCTGCAATTATGCGCAAAGATAACAAATTATCTCAATTTGTAACGATTGTAATTATAGTTACAATAATTTATGGGCAAAATACTATAATCGAGTTAATCTGCAACTATGTATTTTGACGCTGTCAGAGTGCGTAAGTTATACGTGTTTGGTGACTGATGATAGACTAAGAACATTGTATACCAGCACAAAAGATCCGATGGGGTCGAAGTGCATCCTGGAGGGTCCCCGAAAAGGAGGAGCAGAAGATAAGAAGAAGGACATTGTATACCAACAGTTCCTTGGATAACTAAAGGAAAAGCACTAAGAGCTCATTTTCAACGGTTGCACTCAATTGTGGGATATGCAGAAGATATCCCTATATTAATGTTAGAGGTGTCATTAGACCAGCATTCATAGACACAGGCAGTGGAAATGAGTCTTTACTTGATAGAGAATTAACTGGACACAGCTTAAAAGAAACAAACGAAACGTATAAAATATTTACTTGATTATAGTGGTTATTTTCATAACATATAGGTACTAGCAAGTGTAAAAATAACAACTATTTTCCTTAGTACAGAATAAAATACTTATTTATAAATAGATTTAATAAATACTGAGTTATGGTATACCTGTTGACGAACACAAATCTCGTGTACACAGAACCAAGTATACTTAGATGAAGCAAAATTAAACCCCGTACCTAACCTACTGCAGTTAAGTCGTTTAATACGTTTACTACGTTACTTTAAAAGAAATCATATTTAAATTAAATTTAGGTATTGTTATTAAAATTAAAATGTAAATTAACAATAGTTTAATAACTCAAAAAAATATTTAATTTCAGTCATTTTAAATTTAATTAGACATTTACATAATAATAATACATATTACTTTTGATACATATTATGCAAAATAAATTTGTGTGTCAGTGTTCAGTTACTATTCCCATGCCAGCAAAATGCCACTGTTTCCCGGTGGCAGCAGTATTTTTTCTTAATTTTTGACTAGTTATAATTTGATTTTCATACCAAGCAACATCTTAAGAGTCAGCTGATAACCTTTTTTGACCATTTCTGTAGATGTATCACAAAATAAAGTACTTACTGCTTTTCTGTTCTAACCTTATGATGATTAACGCCGTTTCGCTTTCGTAAGTGAAGGGTTTCGTATTGTTTTTTTTTTCTTCTAATTTCAATATTATTGTGACAGGAAGATTAAATAAGAAAGATGTTTTTAATCAATTTCAAGCAGCTACTTACGTTATTTAGTCGGTGAAGGTAAATTCTAAACGTTATTTATTTATTGTTTTCCACTCGAATATTAAAAATAATACATTTTAATTTTCTATGAAAAGAACTTTTTAATTACATTTCATAATTATACAAAAATTAAACGTTTATTATTTTATTTGTATTCTAAGTTGAATTTTTATTGTCAATTGTTTTAACTGTGTGTTATCTTGGCTATTATTACGGTAAATTATTTTTATTTTCTGAATATTTTAAATAATACTTAATTTTAAATCCAAGACGTGGGCTAGAGAAATATGAGTTACGCTTATTACATCTTTAAGTCCTTTCTCACAGCCTGTAGGATTTTGGAAGCGTAATGAATTTTCACCAAAGCTATATGGAGATATGTTTTGCAACCTTATTAGTTGTTATCTCAATTTATTCGCTTTGGAGTTTCGCTCCATGGCAATACAGCCTATTCCTTGCCGTTATGCCGTTCTACAAAAAGACCCTATGTTGCTTGTATTTCCTACTAAGTCCAGATGCTCAAGTACTTTAATAGATTAAGTATATTGACAGTGTTGTCTAGTTTAAGTATAATACATAAACATATTTACGTAATAACTTAATAAAGACTGTATAACATTATTAATTGTTTATTTTATAATCGACTGATTATTTGCTAGTGCATTTGAGCCGATAGTATATGTTTAAGGGTGATAATTCTGACCTAAACCGATGTAAACTGGTTTGAGACGCTTAGATAGCAGCTCTTATCTATAAATTATCACACATAATGACTTATTCATAATTTCTACAAGTATATTTGTATTGTTTTTGACGAGACGAGTCACGTACCTATACAAACATTGCGAAGGTAGCGCAATCAAAAATCGTCGTCTATAAGACAACTACTCGATCAGAACAGGAATTTTGCTCTGATATTACCAAACTGACTAGATAAGTATAGAGTTTTACGTCTTTACCATAATGCTTGTCTGCTTTTTCATCAAATTGCACCTCCATTTTTTTATGAAAAGGCGGGGGTGACAACTAGTATTTTAAATCCGGCACTAATAACACTAATTAAATTAATATACTTCTGCTATTAATGATTATTTAATGATAGGAAGCCGGTTCCAGATCACACTAGAACAGTTCCGGTAGAATCGTTAAAAGTCACAATACTTATCACAGTAAGGTGAGCTACATTATCATATTGGCAGAATGTAGTGTACGATCTATTGCGCATTTGTTGGTAATGTATTATGATAAACATAGCGATAACAATGATTATAAAATATTGGGGGCATATGAGTATTTATAATACATTGTATTTTGGTACTTATATTTCAGATATTTTCAATCAAGGTCAAATATGACAGGTTGTTTTACATATAGAAAGCTCAAAAGTGTATCTACATTGCGCTCATCAGCTTGGGCCATAAGCTGTAAGTCTCTTTGCGGGCTCTAGAGGATCGCATTCACAATGAAAGAGTCAGGATTTCAGTTACTCCACCAATCCTCTATCTCCGTGTGGTGACGTAGTAAGAATACAACATGTCACCACTCCATCTCATCCCATGGGTGTCGTAGAAACCGACTAAGGGACTATCCGTGAATTTTATTTATTCGAAATAAAATGAAGGAAAACTTGAAATTAAACCCTTTACCAATCCGTCTGGTCAGCGTGGTATTAGTAGGCCAAGTATCCCTCCGTCACGGGAGGAGGCCCGTCCGTGCAGTGGGCTGTTATGTTATGCACCATTGCACTAGCAGCGTTTACAGTACAATGTCCTCGCAAGGCTACGATAATAAAAGAACCAAATCATTTCCTTGAATTAACACCTTCTACAACGCATACCGCAAACTCATTCACTAAATATACCATCTTAATGATGAATGAAGTCTTTTGTAATATAAGATATTAGAAAAAATATTCCATGTTATTAAATACTAATAAATTGAGACATGATATCACGCGCGTAGCTAATGTATTAAGTTAAAACTTTCCTTTTGATAATAATAATACACTTAACAATATTACATAATTTTATAGATAGCATTTGATGATAACAACTATTTGTTATTGTTACACGAATCTAAAAGTTTTATTCAAAACATCGCTCATCACTGTATCTGTTACGCTCAAATATACATATGCATATAAGTAGATATGTTTGTTTCTCTGTGTGGTGACGGAGTAAGAATACAATATGTCACCACCCCATCTCATCCCACGGGTGTCGTAAAACCGACTAAGAGACTATCCGTGAATTTTATTTCTACGAAATAAAAAGATGGCAAACTTGAAATTAAACCCTATACCAATGTGTCTGGCCAGTGTGGTATTAGTAGGCCAAGTATCCCTATGCCATAGTATAGTATGCATATTGCCAAAGTATTCATAAGGAAGCTCTCAACAATTATGGTATTCCTAATATACCTAAGAACAGAATCATTATTTTCTTAAAGGTAGGTACTAAATAAATAAATTAAGTACAGTATAGATACTAAATGACTACTAATTGTTTAAGTAAACATGTGTAACAAGAGAATAACAAAACAACATTAAAGTGGCTCATAACCATTAACTACTGATAAAGTTTCTTCCTTCACATCACAAAACATGACAGCAATACACTCAAAATAATTAGTCTGTACTAACATGATTCTAAAAATACTCAATATTTTTGTTAATGTCAATTTACTTTAGCAACAAACTAATCAATGAGTCACAAAACACGCTCTAGAAGGATTCCACTAATGAGTGGAATAATGTATAAAAAATCGAACAGCAAGATATAAGACAAAGATAAGGCACATAGTATACATACATTTAGAAAAGTATGCTGTTGGTAAAACCTTTTTGTAATAATTATACAGCCCATTAATGTCCCACTGCAGGGACGGGCCTCCTCCCATGACGGAGGGATACTTGGCTTACTAATACCACACTGGCCAGACAGATTGCTATAGGTTTTAATTTTAAGTTTTCCTTCGTAAACCCATGGGATTAGATGGGGTGGTGGCATATTGTATTCTTACTCCATCACCACACGGAGTAATATTTATAAGTGTTGTTAATGTCATATGGAAGGGTTTCCTCCAGTGATGGAGGGATGCTAGAACTTATAGTGAAACACTTGCTGGTCACTTGGATTCGTACATTTAAATATGTAGAGTATCAGATCTGCAGTCTTAGTAGAGAGGAATAGTGATATGCACACCCTTCTTTATAATAAAGTGCAAAGCATCTTGCAATCTCACTATAATAAAATTTGTGCTAGCAATTTCCTGTCCTAGAAAATTTTGTTTGTACCAAATTAGTGTAAGGTACTAAGTGTAATTACAGATGAATCTGTAACTTTGATCAGCTTGTCAATTCTCATACCTTAAAATCGTTAAAAATTCGGTTAGGTTAACTTTTAGTTAAAACAATATCAGACAAGTTTTGAGCTCCTTCATTATATTTATATACATTTATTTATATCATATAATATTCATTGTGATAGCTATATTATGTTTGTTGTGAATAACATGAGAACACCTATGACAAACAAGACTATTATTGTAAAGTAACTTGATATAAATATCTACATAAAAAATGTGGAATGTTGTTTGTAAACATGGTGTATTTCACTATAAGCTTCATGTTTTAGCCATTGACATTTAGATAAGACCAAAAATAAAGTTTAAGGACCTCTGTGGCGTTGTGGTTATAAAACATGACTGCTATGCAGAGGTCTCGGGTTCGATTCCCGATCAATGCAAATCTTTGTTTGCATGGTCTGAGTGTTTCTATGTATAATATGTATGTATTTACATAAAATAAAAAAGTATTTAAGTATGTTTATCCATTGTCTAGTATCCATAGTACAAGCTCTGCTTAGTTTGGGACTAGATGGCGTTGTGTGAATGTGTGAAAAAAAAAGTGTTTTTTATGTCCTCTTATGGTAATCCTGAAATAATGAGTGGATGTTTGGGATGTCTTGCCAGAGATTTAGTTCAAAGAAATAGTGATGGATTTGTTTGTGATAAGGATATAACAGATGTATCTTAACAGAAAAGTGAAACCTAATGTTATAATGTTGCATTTGAATTAATTAATCTAGGGAGAATAGTTTAGTAGCTTATAATTGTAAATATATCTTATGAGAGTCATAATTTAGTGTTTAATTATGTTATTATTTGAAACATTTTTCAGTCAGGCTTAAAAAATGTTTCTTACTGTATTAAGTTTACAAATCTAGCATTATAAAAAGTCTAATCAATTATAATGAATTTATTCAAATTCTTCAGTTAATTAATATTTTTTAAATTGTTTATGTATGTTTATAAGATACCAAGAATTTAATATCATCTTAAAGCTTTGCTTAGTTTAGAACTATGCCGTGAATGTGTGAGTAATATTATTATTGTGTTCCTGTACTAAGAAATTTCCCCTTATCTATTGCACAAAATATAAACATCTTTTATATTGTATTTTTTAAATTAATAACTTATAAATGAAGAAGCAATTGAAAAGTAAAAATTCATAAGGAATAAAGTTTAAATTAACTGGCACCTATGTATAATATTTAGGCATCTTTTTGACATGAGATATAATAATTGTTATCATTTTAAATCATTCTGTTTTTAAACTTGTGAGTTCTATAAAGAATGTCATTAATCTTATCATAAACCTTAGCCCATCTAAATGAATAAAAAAGCATAAATATATACCTGATGTTTGGGAATCTTTGAGCACACTTTCCTAGCATTGGCAGTGTTGTCAGAAGGAGGTGGCTGTGATGGAGGTGATACTCCCACACCCTTTGAGGACTGAAGGCGGGTTTTCACCACCTCTAGTGGGCATGTTACTACTGCACCAGCAGTGCCAGCAACTCTGTTAAAAAGTATTTGTGTTACTAATTGTTTTTGTTATGAATGCTGAACATTCATAGTTAATTATTATGCCAAACATAGATTATGAGTTATAGGGCATTATAAATATTATTATCAAACTGAAATTGAAAAACTATTCCGCATTAAAATGTCCTTGACTAACCACTTGTGCCCACAACTACAATATTTCTTAATAACTATACAATATTACAAATATTTATATTTAAATTACAAATCGTCGTTAGTAATTGAGATCAGATAATATAAAAATGATTGCCACGCGCATGTACCTACAGTAAAATCGCTGGCGTAAACATCGCATATCTACATGTGCCAATACTTTTGTAGCCATCGAGAATTGGACAAAAATATTCCTGTGTTCCAAAACAAACATCACAAACTAAGAACCCTCAAGGACTAATAAACTTGATTAACTTACCCTCCGGCAACCAAATGTATCGCTGTATCCCTTTGAGACATTATTAGCGCCACAAGACTAATTACATGACTGCAAATTGCTACTGTCTATAAATAAACAAATGCATGCACCGCTTTAAGTTTTCAGTTTACACTATTTGTAACCATTCGATTAATTACGATTAATTAATCTTCACAACTGATTATGTATATTTGTTTTTAATTTGACGAAAAATACCGCATATAATCTTGTAATCACAAATTATAAACCAGAAAAACTTCACCACACAACACCTCTGTACGTTCGGTAGCTACATAATAATATGCACACGAAGATCGAGACTCACGTGCACACAGTTCATTTTACACACACTACTACGGTACCGTCGCAGTGAGTACGTGACGTCTCGTCGGTCGGCACACCGGGCGCAATGATTAGAAAAATCAAAGGACTAGAATTCTACGTCTTAGAATTATACGACCACGTTCGTGCCCGGCGATAAATATTGCACATCGACCTTTGTAAAGAGACAATCGGCTAATTTCGACTTCGTAATCTAAATAGATTTAATTTTCAAGTTAATTCCGCCGTCGTCCATAGATGGCGGTTTTCGCAGTTTTGGCAACTAAATAAGGGTGATATTCGCGTTACCTATGACCTCAGCGACAAGTTACGCGTACCAGCGCGTATTAGTGACACGCGTACCACGCCTACTTAGCACTTCCACTTGATTCTTTCTTCCTTGATAAATACTATAAAATAAATACAGTAGAACCTTGATAAGTAAAAGTCCAAGGGAAACACAAAATATTTTGAGTTATCGAGGTTTTTAGTTATCGAGGTTTTTAGTTACCAAGGGTTTAGGTTAATATGTATAGAGGTAGGTATGTACATGTGTATGTATGACCCCTTGTTCCTATTTTCCGCCACCGCAAAGCTTTAAAGAATTTCGAAGAAGCAAACAATAGGTGACATATTATTATGGATTGTTTACGTTATCAATTATGTAGTGAACACGTGCAAGCCATAAATACCGAAAACGTTTGTTTTGCACAATAATCAAAAACTAAATGATTTAAGTAAGCCTTTGTCTTAAAGCTAACCTCCGCCGCCGCAAAGCTTTAAAGAATTTCGAAGAAGCAAACAAGAGGTGACATATGTATTGTTTACGTTATCAATTTAATTATGTTGTGAACACGTGCAAGCCATAAATACCGAAAACTTTTGTTTTGCACACTCATTCAAAATGACTCATTACTAAACAAATTTATGTTAAAGAGGTTGTGGAAACATTTCTTTTAGTTACTGAGGGCCAATACAGAATTTATTTATTTGACTTATCGAGGTTGCGAATTTTGAGTTATAGAGGTTTTGGGCTCTGAAGGGAAGGGAACATATTGTTTTTTTAAGTTATAGAGGTTTTTGAGTTACCGAGGTTTGAGTTATCGAGGTTCTACTGTATATAATATAAATACTATAAATACTATTTTTTTATAATAATTTATCAAATGAAGGAGCAATTAACTTTTTCCGTTTGTATGGAGTTGCGACTGGCATGCATACACTTAAAAACAAATTATGGTTCGATAGTGTGCAACAGAGACAACGCTCTACGAAGCCGAAATGGACCGATTATCGCATTATACAGGTCGATGTGCAATATTTATCGCCGAGTACTGTACACATACGTCACTCAGACAGAGATCATTGTCACAGCTTCCTTTTCTGAATGATAGATTCCCAATATTTTTTGTAGTGGGAATCTATCATTCAGAAAAGGAAGCTGTAGAGTCTAAATTGTAAGTTACCTACTAGTTAAACTGTAAGCTGATATTGTATACATAAACGTAATAGTAAAAAAGTGATGCACATTAAGCGACTTGATTAATATAATAATATTGCGTTTCATTATTAATTTAAAACTATTAAAGCTTATAAATGTTACACTGGTATGGGCAAATAGGGCTACTTATAGGGCACAGGCTTTACTATTATAGCAGGTGTTTTACCAATATTTACTTTGAATAAAGTGGATAAGTCAAAGGTTACGTAATTAAATAAATTTTGTATAGTTAAGGACCATTTATTTAAGTTTTATGGTTTGTTAAGTAAGTACTTTTTTATATTTTTCAGCTAGAAGTACGTAGTTGGGCAACATATTTTGGTGTCCATCGGTGTCCCGCCATCTAAATCAAGCCGTTATCCTCCAAGTGAGGGGTCTCTTCACCCTGGATTTTTCGGTAGGTATGCGGGATGACATTCGATATTCTGCCGTTGGGGTTGTAATTATGAAATAGCTATAAGAATATGATGAACATTTTAAAATTATTTTATATTTCACATTTAACAAGAATATTGATTTAAAAAGGTATATTTATTGCTTAATATGCACAGTAAATAGAAATTATTGAATCAACTTTTTTCTTTCAATGTTTTTATATTATCATTAAAGTTGTCATTTCATTTTGTAGTCATCTGATATTATGACAGATTGACATTGAACACTGAACAGTGACAACTGACAATTGCAAATTGTGACTGAAGAAGAAAAAGTCAATATTCATTGCATAATTTATTTTAATTTTTATGTCGGTAGTTACTTAACTGCCCGTATTTAAAGAAATCAATCAGCTATTTATTTGTGCTTTATATTTTACAATGTTTGCTACACGCAGATTTACGTCTCTTATGTAAGTAATAAGTAAAACTTTTAGGCTTATTAACATAAGCTAATTAAGGATTTGATTTTACAATTTTCACATAAATAGTTACAAACTTCGATAATAATTATGACAATTTAACTAGTGATTGTAATGAAAATAAGTGTAACAGGGTAACTAGGGTTAACAATTTTTTCTGCTTTTAATCGCACTTGAATGCTACGACTGGGACCGGTGCACCGGCGCCGGTTGTAAACAGAATATGAACGTTGGTATTTGACAGTAGGCCCTATGACAAATACTATATTTTACATTTTAACTCGGCCTGTATTAATTATTAATTCAGCTTTTATTTTAAATAAAAAACATAGATTTCTTGTTTACTTTAATAAGGAGTAGTAGTGTCTTTATACCAGTATCATTACATATTAATGTATGTTTGTTACTTTGTGACAATCTAGATACCAAAAGTGAGGGTTGAGCTTGATGGTACTTGCATTTTACATTAATCAAAATTTAATATGTTATCTGCCTTATTTACAAAAACATTTATTATCCTTGTTTGTATATGTAATGAAAAATAAAACAAAGTTTATCTTACCATTTGTTTTTATTTTTTTTCTTTCACTTAGGACTTATTATAATTAGCGCAACCAGTATTATTTAAGTTTTCTATTTTACATTACTTTATTAATTTTAAACCTTAACAACTTAAGGTTTTTAGTGTTTATATTTAAAAAAAATTATTTTATATATAAAACCAAAATGTTAAATTGCAGACTGGCTCCTGCTCGCTTTAAGCACTCATTGCCAGAGCTACCATATGAATACAATGCATTGGAGCCTGTAATCAGTCGGGAGATTATGACTTTGCATCATACCAAGCACCACGCTACATATGTCACCAATTTGAATGCCGCTGAAGAAAAGCTACAGGCAGCACAGGCTAAAGGTATTTATCCCTTTCTGCATTTTATTTGTAATTAGATGTATTTAAGCACAAATATTACAGCCCATTATAACTACAAATTTAAAGAGCTTTGACCATCCAGAAAGTGTAATTATGCCTTAGCATAAGTTTCTCAAAGTAACTTAACTTAAGGTACTCTGAGTAAGGCAGTGTAATGTGTAAATTTAAACTCAAAGCAGTTTGTAATAATTCTTACTTTGCATAATTTATTTTCAATTATTTCTTGAATGTTACTTCACCCTCAGCTACCAGTATAATAAACATGTGGATTGGTATTGTTATAAAGGCTTAGATCCCTAATATTTTTTTTTAAATTACTTTAACAGCTGCGGAGACATCTGAAATAATAGCCCTAGTGAATATTGTAAAGTTTAACCGTGGAGGTCATGTGAACCATTCCATATTATGGCAAAACCTTAGCCCATCAACGAGTAAACCATCGAACGAATTTGTTGCTGCTGTTGAAAAGTAATCTTTATCTTGTTTCATATAGCTTTTAAAATAGAACAGTACAAATAAATTTAAAACCTTGTAGATCACATATTTATGTAGTTAACTGGATTGTTGAAGGATATTTGTGTTTTAAGAAACCTCAAATAGTAAATAGGTTAGGCCGACTATTGGACAGTCTACGTAACTATTCAAAAGTATAACAAAAACAATTTTTTCTATCTTATCCTTTAATTACTTTCACAAAATACTAAAGGGATTCATAATGATATTAACATAATACTTTTTATTGTAACATAAAATATTTAAAACAAAAATAATATTGCAAATCGCGGACTAAAATACTTGCAATCTAAATGTAAATATCTATTGCACATAATTATTATAAACTGGACATAGACCTCGAAATATTTTACTTAAAGCACACTTAATGCACAAGGCATTTAAAGAACATACAAAATATTTTAATTCTTTGTTCTTCTTTAATTACTTCCACAAAATACTAAAGGGATTCATAATGATATTAACATTATACTTTTTATTGTAACATAAAATATTTAAAACAAAAATAATATTGCAAATCGCGGACTAAAATACTTGCAATCTAAATGTAATATGTAGTTATGTGCACATAATTATAAACTGGACATAGACCTCGAAATATTTTACTTAAAGCACACTTAATGCACAAGGCATTTAAAGAACATACAAAATATTTTAGAGCAGTGCTTATTGATAGCGATTACAGAAACTTTGTTGACTTTCTAACATATTAAAAAGATTTTAAGATGGAGGCATATTCCACCCAGTTTTCTGTGTTTACTTCCCAAATCATATCTCCTTAATACTTTCGTTTTTAGAATTTACACAATCAAAACTCAATCTTTTTAATAAATGAGCATCAATCATTAATTGTTTCTGTTTGAAAACCTCCTTTCCTCGGTCCGTATTCCTATATCTCTATTAGAAAAATATTCTTCATTTAAAATAGTTTGATGATTGTGACTCTTGTCTTCAGGTGATGTATCAACTATAATCAGCCTCGCCCCAGCCTTAAGATTCAACGGCGGTGGTCACATCAATCATTCACTATTCTGGCAGATGCTCTCGCCCAAAAGTACTAAGGGGTCTCCGGAATTCTGCTGTGCAGTTAATAAGTAAATAAGATTCATAATAGCTTGCTTGTATACAGCTTCTAACATAATGCATATACTCCCTAATACTTTTTCTTAACCCAATTTTATTAACTCATTGAATCTTGAAAAAGAATACTACATGTAACTTTTAATCCCATCTTTTAACTCGTCTCCATTTGTTACGTAACGTAAAAATAGAGCCTATTTAATCTATAAACTAACTAATTCTTAAAGCTTTTTACTAACTTTCATATTTATGCTTAATAATCTGTATGTAAATAAAAAAAATAGAAAATCATCAAATAATAATTCATTATAAAAATAAAATTTTCCGTTGACTATCAAACTTATTAGGATGTTTAGCCCACACATTAGTCCAAGGTGGAAATATTTGGAGTAGGCCTTTGTCCAGCTGTGGACGTCCATTGGCTGATATGATGATGATGATTTGCGGTGTCTTATGTTACTATAACTGACATTATAAATAATTCAAGGTGATAGGAATGTATTTAAGGTGATATGTTCACGATCACGATCCATGCATTCTGCCCTGTATTATCTTTATGATTGTTTTTAGTTTAACTGTATTTTTGTTTATTTTAACATTATCGTAATTAACGTTTTGCGTCACTGTATATGTGATATTAACATAGTACATACCTAGATAGTTTGTTTTTATTATAAATGTAACCGTAATCTTTTTTTTTATATTTTTAAGTAGACAGTTCTGTAATTTTGTTTTTTTTTTAAACCATGTTTGTGGCAAATAGGCAGGTAGACTATACCTGGGGGTAAACGGTTACCGTAGCCTATGGATGCTAGACTAGAGGAATCATACGCGCGTTGTACTTCAAATGCCTATTGACCCCTCTCTTGAAGAACCCCATACTATAGTCCCTAGGCAAAACGCATTAAAGGTTCTATATTTCTAAAAGACTATTGATGGTATATAAGTAAGTCACAACTTTATCCCTTGTGTAACTTTAAATCAGGTACCTATTTCTGAAAAGTATTGACTATGTTGATCGGATACCCAGCAATTTTAAACTGTCAATAAAAATAAACTCTTTTGTCAGTAGAATAATGTTGAAAGTCACGACCGCTAATAACTATTTATGATATTAAAATATTCTACAGACACAGGGTATTATGAAATATAGGTCTAAGATGTTTCTCTTTTATGTTGTATTCCCTTAGCTACTAGGGATACTATATGCTTAGATTCGTAAGGACCTCCGATAGCTGTAAATCTATTCCTCTTTCTATATTTCCATCATTGCGATGGCGCGGTCGGCCGAAGGGCTTTCTATACATAACACAAAATAACATAAAGTTTCCAATTTAGTGTTTCAATTTCACTTTGTATGTTCCAGTGATTTCGGCTCATGGGATAACATGAAAAACTTGCTGGCAGCAGCATCTGTAGGAGTGCAAGGCTCTGGATGGGGCTGGTTGGGTTACAACAAACAGATGAAGAAGTTACAAATTGCCACATGTCAAAATCAAGATCCTCTTGAAGCTACGACGGGTATACAATTTTAATAAGTTTTTAAGGGGTTGCGAATCCGTGTGAAGAATACTACTTAGCCACATATATATGTCATTTGAAGGGTGTCTTAAAAGTCACCTAAGAGAAAATTGCAGATATTATCTCTTTGTAAATTAGAGAAGTAAAATTAGACCCTGTATCAATCTGTCTGACTAAAGTTCTATTAGTGAGCGAGCAGGATTATACAGGATGCAGAAAGTAAACTAAATAAAAAATAATTAAATAGCCACGTGTGTATGTTCTACTTACAATCGACTTCAACAAGGCAATCAATTATAATTACTGATTTATTTGTCTCTAATTTTTATATAATATCAGTGTGGGAATTGAGAAAGACTGCTGAAAAAGTTTTATTGCCAAATTAACCGAACAGTCCTATTACCCCCGGTTTCTGAATGACTGATCAACTAATCAAGTGTCAAAACTGTCATTTTAGTTCCTGAAAATGGTAGTTTTTATACTTGATTAGTTGATTTTTACTTGATCAGTCATTCAGAAACTAGGGGTTAGTTCCTTTAGGGCCATCAGGTTGATTACGCGTAAAGCTGTAATTCCAAAATGTGTGATTTCTCTTGAAATATATTCGTATAAGTACTTAGTATATTACAGTTACTGAAACGCGGTTTGTGGTCTCTTAAATCTAGTCTCCCTGAGGAATGTGAAATTTACATGCTATTTATTTGTTACAGGTTTGGTACCACTATTCGGTATAGATGTTTGGGAACATGCATATTACCTACAGTACCAGAACGTGCGACCGGAATACGTTAAAGCTATATTCGATATAGCCAACTGGGAGGATATATCCAAAAGATTTGATACGGCCCGTTGTTAGAACATAAATATTCCACAAAAAGCTTAGCTTGCTGCAATACTGTTTACATAAATTTAAATGATTTTTTTATTGTATTATTTAACTTATGAATCAACTGTGCATTAGATTTATTGTGATTCTAAAGTAAAATGAAGTACAGAATAAAAATATATTTGTTTGATTTTTATACTATACCATACCTATTAGCTGACCCGTGCCCACTTTATTAGGCCGCGAAAAAAACACATCACTTTTTTAAACATATTTCATTACCGCTTTACTCCTATTAGTCATAGCGTTATACTATATAGCTTATGACATGACTCCCCGATAAATGGACTATTCAACACAGAAAGAATTTAAAAAATCGGTTTCGTAGATAGAGACATTACCCCTACAACGTCATAAACACACAAACTTTACCTTATTATAATATTATTAGTATAAATATGCTTTTATACTAAATAACTTTTCTTGGGCGATAACTTCCATTCCTTAAGTTTCCATATCATTGGCTGTTATTTCAACAAACACTGTTGATTTAAATAACTTTAAAATGAGAAGGTAATATACAGGGGGTTTGAGTATGGTGTATAAATATAGAAACTCTACTAATCAAAAACAAAAACAATTATCGAAAAATACACATCTGTTAAGAGGAAAAAAGAGTATTTTATATTTACTAGTTTTTATTGACGATCGTCATCATCATAATATCAGCCAATCGACGTCCTCTGCTGGACATAGGCCTCCTCCAAGTATTGCCTTTATCGTCTTGGTCTGACCGTCATAACTAAAAACTATTGGGGTTTGGTTACAGTGCGAGTTACACATTACAGATATTGTGTTATTTGACTATTGATTCATATGTTACTAATATAAAGCTTAAAGTTACACAAGGATATAATATCCAGGAGTTCTGGAAAGTTGTCTTGTGTTAATATGTATGCAACATACTCATGTACATCCTGTAGATGTGAGAAAAAAAAAGTCGTATGAATAAATTAAAACAACCAAAGTATGAAGGTAAATACTTTTTTATCTTGTTAAAGACGTAATTTAAAATAATCTGATTTAAAAAAATAGCACATATTAAGTAGTAAAGCAGAAATATCATAACAGCCCATTAATGTCCCACTGCAGGGACGGGCCTCCTCCCGTGACGGAGGCATACTAGGTCTACTAATACCACGCTGGCCAGACGGATTGGTATAGGATTTAATTTCAAGTTTTCCTTCTTTCTATGTAAAGGTAATATTCACAGATAGTCTCTTAGTCGATTTCTACTACACCCATGGGATGAGATGAAAGCAAATATAGCTGAGACAAATTACTGGAGACCTACTAGATTTTGGGAATGAACCCGAATGATAGTAAAAACGAAATAAGCCGAAGGTAGAAAGTGGAAATAAATATAATGACGACGGAGGTCGGAGGACGAGGAGGGACGTTCAGCAGTTGAATGATATAAAGGAGTGAATATTGAAATTAAATATTTACGCGAAGTGTAAAGAAAAACATCGAACACTTCTTGATCATTATTATAAGTATAACACAGGAAGTATAGGATGTGTAAATTAAACCACAGCATGAAATGTTGAACGTAAAGACATTATAGGGTAAAAATTGTTTTAGTTTATTAGGCTCTTTTGTTACATCAGAGTAGGAATTTATCAATACAAAAATAAATATTATAATATTTAAATAGTCGTAATGGTTAAATAGTGCTCCACTTTTAAAAAATTATTCAGGAGAACACGACAGTTAGCGTAAAAAGAAGACTTTCTACAAAACAGCTGTTTTGTAGAACGGGACGCAAATGTCAAACTTCTCTATGTGTCAAATCAGGTGATTGTCTTGTCATACTGCTTTGTTATACTTGTGGTGATAAATAAATAAATAAAAATACTTTCTTCAAATATATTACGTTTAAAGACTGTATTTACGTGTTCTAGAAGACCTACTCTGTCAACTTGTGAAGAGGTAAGTTGAGCTAAACATTCCAAACGTGTAATTTTAACGAATATATTCGGGTATGCTTGTGGCAGTGTTATTGATTTTTCAGGCTGCTGACCTTACTGAGTTTTTTAGAGTTTCTAGTTGTTAATATTGCACAGAAATAGAATTATGTACTTAAACACAAACTAAACTAAATCCGTATTGTTCTTGTAAGACTATTTTGTGATTTTTATTATTTTGTCGGAATGTCGCCACTTCAGTGTTTTGAAATCAAATAGCAGTTATGGTTAATGAATATCTAGGTTTTTCTATTATCTAACTGTTTTTGACGGACTTTCTCTTATAATGAAGTAATTATGATTCATCTGTAAATTGAGGATATATCCACAGTCATAAAATATTAAAACACAAAAGAATAATAGTTTATAAAATGTAAAAATCTTTTTAATATTTTTATGATAAATGAAATTCTATGATAGAATATACAAACAATTATAAATAAATATATAAGTACTTAATAGAAAAAATATTTCTGTTTTTGCCACAATCCATTGTAAATGTAATAAATCTTACTTTTTTGTACATGAATTATGTATTTTCTTTTTAAATAATTCAGAGATAAAAATTTGATCACCGCTATCAAATAAATTACATCTAGAAAAACAACCTATTACTTCTTTTTACAAGCAGACACCAGACACAACCACTATAATAATATATTTCATCATCATCATATCCGCCAAGTGACGTCCACTGCTGGACATAGGCTTCCTTCAAATATTGCCGCCTTGTGCGGTCCTGTGCCTCCTATTAATTTATTTAGTACACAAAAAATATTAAATAATAATAAAAAAAATATTCTTTGTAGTTCTCACTTGCAAGTATATTAAATGCAGGAATTATTGAATTAAATACTAATTATAAGCATGATGATTCATTGAACATTGTCGAATATTAACTTATGATGACATTTTTAGTCAAAACAAAATATTAAAGAGTGATTGAATGTCATCCGTTACTATCTGTGCTACCTTTATCTATTATTAGTGTAAGAATTGTGGAATTAATCAACAAATGTACTTACTTTAAGCACTTACCTTCCTTCCTTATCTTCCTCGGTTGGAGGAGCGATTGCAGGTAGGTTTGGTAAGGTAACATTTTACAAAGTTTTGACATTATACTTACAATTGTGCTGTAATTGGTATATTAATTTACAATAGTAGCAAAGCTGTCCTGAATACAGCTGCTGTGTATTAGATTGTGAGTATAAATCCCTCACAAAAACTATTTCTGTGAAGCACTAATATATTTTTAACTCTAGTCCCTATTGATTTGATGTTTGCAAATTTTGCTAAAAAGTTCCTAAACTGGAATGGTACTTTTTTTTTTAAATTAATAATAATAATTTAAAATATAATATTTTAGTAATACTTACTGAAATTTCTTCATTGTCTATTATTCTATAACAATATAAAATATTCAAGGGATCTAAATGTGTAAGCATCTTAAACACACTTATCATCAGCATTCCTACAACATCTGATCACACTAACATCTAATAAATATCTTCTGGTTACAATAATTATTGTTAACATCTGGCCATGTGTCATTGACACAGAATGCATTGATTAAGTACCATGTACTTGCCGCTATGAGTAATGCTTCAATTATTTAATAAATCAATTTCCTGTACTGTTATGGGAGAAATTCTTAGGCCTTAGTGGTATTACACATTAAATGGTATTTTACAATTTCAAATGTTGTAAATGAATGTAGGGAATTATCTAACTGACTTTCTTATTTATGAAATAACAGCCGGATGTGTAGGCAGTCGCATTAGCGGTTGTAGTTAACATGGTCAGGGTTTGATTTGATTCCCACGCAGGACATTATTTTGTGCAATTCACTAATTATTGTATTGATTCTGGATGTTATTTCTGTCCATTGAATTAATGTTTGTAAAATCTCCGCGATGGGCATGATCCCTTGTGCGATAATTGCCTTATTTAAATAAAAAATGTTAATCAAAGGTGATTCATATGGTTTTCCTGATTAGGTAGTGTTGCTGATTGAATTACTCGCTAAAAGTCGCAAGTTGTCTTGTGGTGATTCACACCCATAATATCAATCGAAATGCCCTCATGTTTACGAAAGTTATTAATATGAATTTGTTGGGCGACTTCCGGAACTTGTCAAGACGTTGGATGAGAACTGAAATTGCGTCTGACTTGTCCATCTTATATCTTACTCACCGACAGGCCAACTGCGAGTTACAGTGTATTAGCACATGTAATGTCTAAGTACATAAATAAACTAGCTTTTGCTTGGCTCGCGTTAAATTCGGGGTAGCAAAAAGTAGCCTATGTTACTCTCCATTAGAGATGTGCCGTTGCCGGCAATATTGCCCGAACTGGGAATATTGGTGGCAATATTGCCAGCAATATTGCCGCGAGTGGAAATTTATGGCAATATTGTTTAAATAAAAGTCAAATGGACTATAGCACCTATGTACAATACTTAAAATTATCATTTCAAGGCTACGAACTACATTGTACACTATATAATTTTGTTTTGAATAAAATGCCCAAAATTGCCGGCATTTTTGGCAATATTCCCGGCATTTTTGGCAATATTCCCGGTATTTTACTGGCAATATTGCCAATGTTGCCACACATGATAGTGAAAATAAGAAGTAACGACAACATTTTTATACAGGAATTGACAATCATAGTAAACTGAATAAAAGGCACAAATTCCAATCAATTCTTTAATATTGTACTTGTTTTTCAGGCAAAATTACATAAAAATAACTATTAACGAGTAATGTTGAAATGGAAATACCAAATATCTATACATATAAAAATTGGAGTGTCTGTTTGTGACATGAAATCCCCGGTTTTTTACAAATTGCATATCAATGTATACCGTATTCATCCTTACTTGATTTATTTAGTAAACAAACACCACATATTGCAAATTCACTAGTTTTTACATCAATCGCACACTTTGATATGGATGAAAATTCCTGGAAAGTAGCATTAAACGTTTATGCAATAGAAAACACGTAAATCACTTTGATTTATCCACTATCTTTCGTAAATTTTAAATAAATGTATTTTTTTCCAACATAAAATTTCACAGATAAAATTATTTTTACGATTTGACATTTGTAGATTATAGAATTTTGTCCTTGATTCCTATACATTTTTGAAAGATCAAAGACTAAAGTCTTTAGCCTGTGGTTGACACGACGCCATATATGTTTACGTTATAAAGCAAGTCTGTTTAAATAGACAGTATACACGAGACCATTGCAGAAAAACACAATTAAAAAAATGTTGTCTGTCTGTCTGTTTATTCCGGGTAATCTCCGAAGCCGCTGGACCGATTTTGATGGGAATTTCACTATTGGATTGAAAATTTTACGGCGCGTAAACTGGGGTACTTTAAATTTTAAAAACTGTTTAGGGTTCCGTAGAAAAATATAAAATCGTTGAAAATTTTAACAATATTAATGGTTTTGCACAAATTACGCTCTATAAGGTTACGGAGAGGTAACTGATGGTATAAGGAGTAACTTAGAATACTTTTATTTAATAGGGTCCCGCAGAAAATAAATTTAATTTTGATTACGAGACTTTCTAAAATTTAATGTAGGGGTTCCGCAAAAAAGATTTCAATATCGAAATTATAGTCATAGTAACATTCAAAACCAGAGTCAAAGTAAAAGTCAAAGTCAAAAAGGTCAAAAGTCAAAATAAAAAAAGGGCAAAAGACAAAATCAAAAACGGTCAAAAGTCAATTTAAAAAAAGGTCAAAAGTCAAAATCAAAAAAAGTCAAAATCAAAAAATGGTCAAATATCAAAATCAAAAAATGGTCAAAAGTCAAAATCAAAAAAGGTCAACATAAAAAAAAGGTCATAAGTCAAAATCAAAAAAGGTCAAAAGTCAAAATCAAAAAAGGGTCAAAAGTCAAAATCAAAAAAGTCAAAAGCCAAAATCAAAAAGACAAAGTAAAGTAAAAGTCAAAATCTAAGTCAAATTTAAAATAAAAGTCATAGTCAAAACCATCGTAGGCTACAATTTATAAGGATATGTGTGAATTCTTTTAAACTCGCAGACGAAGTCGCGGGCAACAGCTAGTCAATATATAAAATACAAACAATCAACAAAAAAATGTCATTCGTTCATTATCTGTAAATCACTATTTTTTTTTTCTTTTGAAAAGACAACTCCTGCACTAGGGATCATGCCCTGTGTCGCGGGGACATTTTACAAACATCCATTAACGGACAATATTTGGATCAACAACTCAAGGAAAACTCCTTTTCACGCTAGCAGAAGTCAAAGGAATCGATAAAATCTTTACCTGTGTGTGAGTGAAGCTGTTAAGTTATCGACTTCGCCAAAATATTATTATTATTAATATTTTATGAAAGATATCCTTCACAAATATAATTGAAAAATCATGATTTCATCTACAGTACTAATAAAATATAGTGTTATTTTGATAGGCAACATTGGCAATATTGCCAATATTGCTGGGAATATTGGTAATTTACTGGCAGTGGCAACATTGGGAATATTGCTGGGAATGGAAATATTGCCACTAGGCACATCACTACTCTCCATCCCTTCAACTATCTCCACTTAAAAAATCACGTCATTTCGTCGCTCCGTTTCCGTGAAAGAAAGATAGACACACTTTTCCATTTATAATTAGTATGGATGTTGTGGCAGTTAACCTGTTCATGAAAGAGTATGCTAGTAATCTATGAGAGAGTATGCAAGGCTCTAGTAGATCGTTTTGTCTAACTTCGATCGGTGACAGAGAAATACATTAGTAGTAGTACATATTTCTTCCTAGCGATAATTCTAGCAAAAAGCTACACTTAAGCAGGCGGCCACACATTTTTCGAACGAGTAGGTATTTCATTGTAACGGAAACTGAAAAGGGAAGAGATGTAAACTCACTATGGCGCTGGCCCTATCAAAAACCGTGCGAAAACGCTATCACGAAGCAAGGAATACTTACAACTAACAAAGTCGATATTATAGCATATAGGTAGGTATTGGGGTAGTAGGGTATACCTAGGTACTGTAATAGTTTATGATAGTTATGGTAGTAGTATTTCTAACTAAACGTTATTTATGTAATATTCTGAATATTTTATATAATTATGGGGCAGGAAGAGAGGTGCAGTTATAACAAGAAATGTGCCACGAGCCCACAAATAGAGATAGGTCATGCTTTAGTGTAGGGTGACCATGATTTTGTACGACACTTTGTTTATGACACCTGTGGTGTGACTTCTTCAAAATCTGCTAATTCCAACACATAGCGAATCCTACAATACAACTTAAAACAGAAAAAGAATATAAGTACCTCCTCTTCTTTGTCAGTCTTTTGTATGTTTAAAAAGTAACTAACTTATTAACCATCCCCGAGCCTATAAACGCTGACAGCTACGTTTGCTTGCACGTACGAAAGTTAGTACCGAGCTATAAATACGACAGCTTATTGATTAATATTATGTACTTATACGACGGAAGGATTTGTTTTAACTGCACTACACACAATTAATTACTGTTATTTTTAAGACGCTCGAGTAAAGTGTTAGTCTTCCGTTTAAACGTAAACGTAGAAGGCTGTAACTCAGCATGTCAAAGCGCGTAGAAAAAGACACCAAGTCTCTATCATCTCATACCAACGGTATTGTAGAGTAATGTCCATAAATCTTGTTATGTTTGGTCAGGCAGCGTACATGGTACTTAATCAATACATTTTGTGTTAATGACATAGGATAAAGCTTTAAAAAGCCAACCAATCACTGTGAAAACCGGGTTTTTCTTATATTTTTAATATAATTTAGAAGATATTTAATTTAGTTATTATTGTATGTTAATATTTAAGTTGTTGGCATTCCGAAAACAATAAAATAAAATAAAAAAAATATTATCTGCAAACTCCTTAAATCATGGAGCACCTACCGTAGCGATGGTTTATCAAGTCCGGCGCCGCACGCGATGCCACAGCCGGTTAATGCACTAGTAGGTATATATTGGGCATTCAAAAACAGTTTAACACGACTCCTCGCTCACTACGTTCGCGGTCTCGTTAAACTGTTTTTGAATGCCCAATTTGTAATATAAAATTAGAACGGATTGTCTCATGTCTCACCACAAAATTCAAATTTTAATTTAAATCAGTAATTTAAAGTTCAGAACAGATTGTCTCATGTCTCTCCACGTACTTAGATATTAGGAAAATCCCTTTCCGTGTCCAGATTGGCTCGAGGACACCTGAACTATAAGATACTGCATTTAACTTAATTTTAGAACAGATTGTCTCATGTCTCACCACAAAATTCAAATTTAAATCAGTAATTTAAAGTTCAGAACAGATTGTCTCATGTCTCTCCACGTACTCAGGTATTAGGAAAATCCCTTTCCGTGTCCAGATTGGCTCGAGGACACCTGAACTATAAGATACTGCATTTAACTTAATTTAGAACAGATTGTCTCATGTCTCACCACAAATTCAAATTTAAATCAGTAATTTAAAGTTCAGAACAGATTGTCTCATGTCTCTCCACGTACTTAGGTATTAGGAAAATCCCTTTCCGTGTCCAGATTGGCTCGAGGACACTTGAACTATAAGATACTGCATTTAACTTAATTTAGAACAGATTGTCTCATGTCTCACCACAAAATTCAAATTTAAATTTAAATCAGTAATTTAAAGTTCAGAACAGATTGTCTCATGTCTCTCCACGTACTTAGGTATTAGGAAAATCCCTTTCCGTGTCCAGATTGGCTCGAGGACACCTGAACTATAAGATACTGCATTTAACTTAATTTTAGAACAGATTGTCTCATGTCTCTCTACAAAATTCCAAATTCAAATTTTAATTTTAATCAGTATTGTAGCTTTGTATTATACTATAGCAAAATAAAGTATCATTTCATTTCATTTTATTCATTTCATTTCGTTACTTTTATTTCATTTCATTTAAGTATTTCAGTTCATTCATTTCATTTCAGTAATTCAAAGTTCAGGACAGATTGTCTCGTGTCTCTCCACGTACTTAGGTATTACGTTAACACATATACCATTTCCGTGACCTGATTGGCTCGAGGACACCTGAACTGTGTATTTGATTCTCTCGATTTTTGCTGAAAACCAGTAACTGGGCAATGGTAGTGAACCATATATTATATCAGCACGAGAGAATGATTGCTAACCAAAATGTATTTGCTTATAAGCTAACAGTGAAGTAATACCCTGCAAATTAAAAATTGATCGTATTCAATGTAAACCTATGTGATTGACACTACTTTATGTCGGGTATGTATTATCGTACTTACAAAACATAAAAATGATGACTAGGGAAACTAAGCATTTACCCGTGTAAGTTTATTGCTAAAATTGCGCAAGGTAAATTGATATGGCGCAAAATGTTTTTTGTCAACAAAGTCAATTAAAAGAACTTTATAAATTTCGCAACTTAACACTAACATGTCCGTTCACATGGATTTGTTTGTGTTTGTATTAAGAAATAGTATTCTGTATGTCGAGATAAAAAACAGCATAACTGTGTCCATCCAGTTCCCCAACTGTCTACATACTATTTATTATTATCTTATTTATTTATTACCATCATACATTATATTTACAGGGTATTCCCTGATACAATAATATAGCTACTTATATACATATTAAATACTAAGCTCCATCGCAATCGATTTAGAAGTTTTTGCCTGAAAAAGTAAGCAACATTTATAGTAAGTAGTAAGATAAGATGAGTTGTTACATTAAATAAAAATAAATATTTCTTACACATTCACACAACGCCATCTGGTCCCAAACTAAGCAGAGTTTGTACTATGGACACTAGACAACGGATAAACATACATAAAGGTTTTTTTCCTTTTTGTAAATACATACAATATTAAATATAAACATAATCATGTTCACGATTGCACGATTGAGCGGGAATCAAACCCGAGACCTCTGCGTAGCAGCCATGTTATATAACGACAACAATATTAGTATACTTATTTATTTAATACATTATTAAATAAATAAGTATTATTTAATACATTATTAAATAAATAAGTATTTTATAGATATATGTGGTGTGATAGTTTCCGTGTGGAGACGGGGTAAGAATACAATGTCACCACCCCATTGCATCCCATGGGTGTCGTAAAATCGACTAAGGGACTATCTGTGAATATTATCTTACGAAATAAAATGAAGGAAAACTTGAAATTAAACCTATACCAATCCGTCTGGTCAGCGTGGTATTAGTAACCCATGTATCTCTCTGTCACGGGAGGAGGTCCGTCCCTGCAGTGGAACATTAATGGGTTGTTATGGTGATTATAGATAGTTGCATAAAAAACTAAAAAATGAGCAAAGTCGCAGGCATCGGATAGTATTAGAATTAATAAAGTTATTTCGCAATACGTACCTACGTAAATGAGGCATCAGATTACTTTCTTGCAACATTACCAAAGTGCTTATACAGAATTTCGCAACATATTCGTCACATCGTACGATATTTTTGATGTTATAAATATAATAATTGTAATAATACAGTGGTCGTAAACTTAATTGTTGCATATAAAATAATGTTTGTTCTCTAGTGCGGGACTTTTAAAACATTATACAAAAAAAAAAAAATGTTTTCAACCTCAGAAAAGAAAACTAAATATTGTTAATATTTTTTAAATTTATTAAATCCATTCCGCGCCACCACCTCTTACTAGCTGCAAGTACCTAGTTCTTCCCTGTGAGATAGTTCATCAGTGTTGCTGCACCCCATCGTCCGCTCGTTGATATCAATCGCAGCCGCTAGCCTGCTGCTTCTGTTCTGCTCTACACCTCGAAAATCATCTCATATAAGTAATAATGTTCGTAAGTTTTTTTACTTTATTTTATACAACATTATATTTTAATTACCTAGTTGTTTTTGATTCATAGATATAGGGTTCTGTAATCAACGAAGTGCGGGGCCTATGTCGTTCTTTATTCTGTGTACCCTTCGTAAGGGGTACCATTGAAAAAATGAAAAACCTTGTACAATTGTAATCATATTCTTTTGACACTTTTTAAATTTAGAAATAGTTTGCAAATTAATCTGTTCAGTGCTAATTTTAGTCAGGTGTAATTTGGTTGTAGATATGTAGGTATATTAACTGTTCAATTCGTATTTAATTACAGGTCGGACTCCGAGTATTCAGAATGCTATACTAAACGTACTGCCAAAGCGAGCAGGACAGCAAGGGATTCTGACTTCGAAGAGATACCCATTTCGAAAACAAAGTATGTATTTAATTTGTTTATTCACCACTTAGTAACTACTGTTTTTACTAAAGTTAGTAACTACATCTTATACTAAAGTATAACAGCGCTAGCTCGGTGTGGAGACCAGCGGTCAGCTGTGCAGAGGGTCACGGGTTTGAACCCACGTCGCGCACGTTAAGACGTATGCAACTAGAACTTAAACGCTGTGGTGATATATTTATAAGTATTATTTATCTATAATTACAGTTCTAAAAACATTGACAATAAGAAGCTTAAGCGAAAGTCGACATCGGCCAAAACTCCTGCAACCAAAAAGCACCGCCCAGGAACATCGCAAGGAGGTAAAGCGTGGGAACTGTCTGACAGTGACGAAGAGGTGAACACGACTCGTGCTCCGGTTCTGCAGTCAGCGTTGACGAGACGTGTTGCCAACGGGGTGGTGCACCGCACTGCAAACTTCGACGGTGACGTATACGTTGAAATTAAAATATTTAACACGAAGGATATTCTTCAACTAGATCCCAAGGATCGTTGGAAACGAGCGATTGTATCTCTGAAGTATCAGGGACAGTCGGACTGTCCTGAATTAGAGCCATTGAAAACGGTGATTAGAGAGTGTCGGAGCCATTTTGGTAATGAGGGCACATTTTACGCCGACAAAAAATTTTAAACTTGTTTATTTTTTATTCTCCGTCACTCTCTGATTACCTATTAGATTATCTGTCTTCATAATATGTGTCACTTTTTATATTTTTAAAACTAATATTTATTATTAAAACACGTAACATCAATCAATAAACAATTATAAGGGAATGGTGTAATTTAGATTTTTAGGTTGATAGTTTTGAGTATTAATTATTTTGCAGATTAACTTTATTTTTTCTATTTTAATTACTACTTTTATATAGCAATGGTCAAACGAACAGTATATTGTACAGATTGTAGTCTATCTATTAATAGTAGTGTATTTGCATCTCATTTACGAAGTAATATACATAAAAATAATAATTCTATTACATTAATTGCTGGCATTGATAAAATAAGCAGTGCATTTAAGAATCGCATTGTATCATACAGAGTGCACAATTTAGGAAAGACTGAAAGCGATGAAAGTATTCCGCCGACCAAATTTTTGATGAGTTTAGCCAATCGTGTGAAACAGTTACTCTCAGCACTTCAAACTACACATCATTCTATCAAAGTTAACTTTGAACTTTTTGCAGAATTCACGTTACCAAAAAATGATACTTGTGAAATAAAATCATTTGGAACGAAAAATATATTATTTTTTAAAAATTACGATTTTAATAAATTATTTTCATACGCAGTTAACAGTATTACAACAAAGATCGATGAATTTGAAGAAAAAGATAGTGGCTGGGCTTTTCTACGAAATTTATACTTAGAAGTCAATATTAATAAATATAATCCTTTAAGAGCTTCACGATTTATTGAATTGCCTAAATGGATCAAATCTAAACACGCATGTATAAATATACAAAATAACGATGCGTTCTGTTTTTTATGGAGTATCGTAGCAGCATTATTTCCCGCTAAACACAATGCTCATAGAACTTCTTCATATCCTCATTTTGAAAATATACTAAACACTCAGGAGATGACATTTCCAGTAGGATTTTCAGACATTAAAATATTTGAAAAAAATAACAAAAATATAAGTGTTAATGTCTATGCTCTTGGTAATAAAGCAAGCATTGTTGGACCCTTATACAAAACAGACTTTAGAAAAAAACATCATGTAAATTTGTTAATAATAGAAAAAAATGACTCAAGTCATTATTGTTTAATAAAACATATGAGTAGATTGCTTAGAAGTCAGCTTACAAAACATCATGATAAGATATATTTTTGTGACGAGTGTATGATATTTTTTCATGACGAAGATAAATTAAGTAGTCATATTTGTGGTGGTATTAGAACTGTTCTACCAGACCCAGGCGCTGTAATCCAATTTAAGCATTACGAAAGAATGCAGGATATGCCTTTCGTCATCTATGCTGATTTTGAATCTTTATTACAACCCACATCGAATAATGCTCAAATTAATTTCAAATATACAACTGTATTACAAAAACATTTACCAGCCGCGTTTGGTTATTATATTGTGTGCTCTTATGATAGTTCTCTCAACAGATATGTAACATACCGTGGTCAAGATTGTGTTGAATTATTTATAAAATATTTGCATGAAGATGTTACTAAAATATATAATATTTTAAAAAAATCTGTTCCTATGATTAAGTTATCTAGGGAAGAGCAAAATATTGTTGACACCTCGAAAAACTGTTATATTTGTGATAGATTACTGTTCGATGACCGTGTAAAAGACCATTGCCACCTAACGGGGCGTTTTCGCGGGGTTTGCCATAATTTCTGCAATATTCAATTTCAATTACCGAAATTTGTTCCCATATTTTTCCATAATCTATCAGGATATGACAGCCACTTATTTATACGACAGTTAGGAGAAACACCAGGCAGAATCAAAGTTATATCAAAAAATAAGGAAAATTATGTGACATTTACAAAATTTTTCGAGGTAGGTCATCAAGAATATATACCAGTTCGTTTTGTTGATTCTTTTAAATTTCTATGCACTAGCTTGGAAAAATTATCTGAAAATCTAAATAGGGAAGATTTTATTCACTTATCTTACTTTTATCCTAAAAATGATCATATTGATTTATTAAGGCGCAAAGGAGTATATCCTTATGAATACATGAGAAATTGGAATAGTTACAACGAGGATCGATTACCACCTAGACATAGCTTTTATAATACATTAACTGATAACATTATCTCTGAGTCAGAATATTTACATGCACAACGTATCTGGAAAGCATTTCACATAAAAAATTTAGGAGAATATACAGATCTTTATCTTAAAACTGATGTCATTTTATTAACAGATATTTTTGAAAATTTCCGCCGCACATGCAAAATTAATTATAGATTAGATCCTGCATTTTATGTAACTGCTCCTAGCTTAAGTTTTGACGCAATGTTACTTAAAACGAAAGTACAATTACAACTTATAGACGACTTGGAGATAATACGCATGATTCAAAGTGGCATTCGTGGTGGCGTATGCCTTTGCTCTAATAGGTACTCTAAAGCAAATAACAAGTATCTACCAAATTATAATTCATCAATCCCTGATAATTATTTATTGTATATTGATTGTAATAATTTGTATGGTTTTGCAATGTGTTCATATTTACCTTATTCTGATTTCAAATTGATTACTCAAGCTGAAATAGAAAAGCTAAATATTTTTAAGATTCCTCATAACTCTGAGTATGGTTATATTTTAGAAGTAGACTTAATGTATCCAGAAAATTTACATGAATCTCACAACGATCTACCCTTTTGTCCAGAAAAATTTGCGCCTTGTGGTTCTAAAAATCCAAAATTAATTCCAAATTTATATGATAAATTTAGATATGTAATTCATTATGTTCACTTACAAACGTGCTTACGACATGGTTTGCAATTAAAAAAAGTTCATAGAGTAATTAAATTCAAACAACAACCCTTTTTGAAGGAGTACATAGATTTAAATACAAAATTACGTCAGAAAGCTAAGTCTACGTTTGAACAGGATTTCTTTAAATTATTGAATAACAGTATTTTTGGAAAAACATTGGAAAACACTGAAAACAGACTCAATGTTCATTTAGTGAATCAGTGGACTGATACTAGAAATAAAACTAAAAAGTATTACACTGCTGAACAATTAATATCACGATTAAATTATCAAAGTTCCACTATTTTTACGGAAAACTTTGTAGCTATTCAAATGAAATCAGAATTAGTGGTTCTAGATAAACCCATTTATATAGGGTTCACTGTTCTAGAAATAGCTAAAAATCATATGTATGATTTTCATTATTCTATCATGAAACCGTTCTATGGGTCTAGATTAAAACTATGTTATACTGATACTGATAGTTTGTTATATTCTATAGAAACATTAGATGTCTATAAAGATATTAAGTACAATTTTATATCTTACTTCGACACCAGCAACTATA
The DNA here is from genome assembly GCA_905475405.1 of Schrankia costaestrigalis. NCBI lineage: Eukaryota > Metazoa > Arthropoda > Insecta > Lepidoptera > Erebidae > Schrankia > Schrankia costaestrigalis. Next base: position 4,866,727 of record FR997843.1, on the reverse strand, counting down.
AGGAACATAATGAATATAATATTATTCGTCAAAACAACAAGATACCTGGTCTATTTAAAGATGAGCTAGGAGGGCAAATTATGGTTGAGTTTGTAGGATTGAGATCTAAACTATACTGTGTAAAAACTCAAGGTAAAGAACTAAAAAAGGCAAAAGGAGTTGTGAGATCTGTTATAAATGAAATTGATTTTAATGATTATAGCAAAGTATTGATGCATAATATATCTTTGCGAAAAAAGAATGTTATATTCCGATCTTTGAAACACGAAATATTTACTCAAGTTGTAAACAAAATTGCTTTATCTTCCAATGATGACAAACGTATTGTACTAAAAGATAATATATCTACATTGTCATGGGGACATAAGTCATTTTTGTACTAATTTTACTGAGTGTTATAATAATTGTTGGCAGTAAATATACTATGATACCTTAAAGTTTTATATAATTAAATAATAAGAATATATTGTACTTATTAGAATATAATTATAAGAAGAATATTGTATTAGAAAAAGTGAAAGTGAAATAAAAACATTTGTAATATAAATGTGTTTGTATTATTTTGATATACCTAATAATAAACAATTATCCTTATTACTTATTGAATTTCAATGTTTTCCTCCTACCTAGCGGTCGTAAACGCGACAGCTGAGAACGAGGTTGCGGGTTCGAGTCCCACATAGATAACTATTTGTGCGATCCACAAACAGTTGTTCTGGATGTACTTTGTTTCCGTCAATTATATGCTTGTAAAGTCCCCCAGCGGCACAAGGTTTGTTCCTTACTACGTGAGTTGTCTTTTAAAAATAAATAAAATTGAAGTGAGCGAAGTCATGAGCAAACGCTTGTAAATTTCAAATAGAATGAATGTAACATGATCCTAACCAGGTGTTTGGTCATTATGGAAATGCTGATGTTACAAAAATTATATACTATGTTTGCTCCCAACAATACTTGATAATTATATAATTAATAATATAATTTATCTATTATTTTCATTGAATTAAACGTGAAGACACCAAACAATAAATTAAAGATAGCAAAACATTGTGTTTGTATCAATTCGGGTCAGTAATTCCTAAACCTAATAAATGCAAACAAACAATCACATCTTTACTCTTTATATATAGTTGTTAAATTTGCTGACTTGAAATATATTATATGTTACTTGCCAAACACACATTCTATTTCATTATTTAAATAATTATCGCAGTAAATAGATTACTGATTTGTTTACATAATTTAATATAATATAATTAAATCTAAATCATCATGTCAATGGTAAGTAAACTTCATGTACTTCTATATTATTATAATATACATTTAATGTATTTTATTTCATATCATAAATAACTTTAATTTGTTTCAGAACTCTGATACCGAGATTTTGTTCTCTCAATACGCTCAGGATCCATATGAGGATTATAACCAAATGATCAAGGAGACTGAGCACTGTAAAGAAGCTGCAGAGCAAATTCCAAAACGTCGTTGTCTCTCTCTGCGTCGTCGAGCAGCAAAAAGAAAAGCAGTGTCAAAATCCTTCGTCATGAGTCGTCTGCAGCAACGAGGAATAAAATTAATAAAAATTTCTGTGATAGACCTCAACAATAGTGATAACACATGTGACAGTGAAAGTGAAAATATAATATTAAACGCACAATATATAGTAAAAGACTCTATGGACAGTGTTATGGACGAAACTGAAGCGTTAGTTAGGAAAATATCTAAGACTCTGGTTGAAAGTGATTATTAAAAAGTTTAGCAGTACTAGTATTGTTAAAATGTTATGTATAACTAATTAATAAGTATAGTATTATAGTATAGTAATTTGTTAAAGATATTAAGAAAAATATTTAACTAGGTAATAAATAATTATAAATACTTTGTTATTTTCATTTGGTTTCAATGGTTTTGGTTTTGGTTAGGTATTTGAAATAATAATAATAATAGTTGAGTTTAAAAATACTCTTTATTAAAGTAATACTAAGATAAATTTACATTATTTTCTAAACACCATTTTTTAATACATAAAACATTCCTTAATGCACAATATTTATTATGAAAAATACAATTAAACAAAAAATTATCTTTACAATAAAGATCATTAAGACTTTTTAAGTTAGGTACACTACTTTCACAATTACTTATGTCTCTAACACTTATATTGTCACATAACTCTTGAACCCACTTCACCTTCTCACATCCTTTAACATAAACATTTTTCTTTTTTAAATACAATTTAATAATTCTATGGAATTCCCTATAGTCGATATAACCTTCACTCCACCTATAACCTCTATTCTTTTCTATCCACCAAATGTGTCTTCTTTCTTCAACATTTAGTGAATAGAAGGGGTAGGGGGGTTTTATTAAAAATATGTGAGTATGTTCTACCGTTGCTATAGCCACTTCTTTTACAATAAAGTCATTATTTTTATTTTTAAATCCTTGAAGATCTAATATTATAGTATTTGAATTCATGATACTTTTTTTACAGTATTGCTTAATGGTTTATACTCGATTATGCAATCGTTTAATATTAAACAGTATGCAGAAGTTTGATCTGGTATGTCCGAATCACTTTCAATTTCCACTCTCACATCCACAACAGGACCGCCTTTGAGATTATCTGCTTGTCTTGAACAGTCGATAACAAATAGTGGTGCTAAGTCTTTAAATTGTTTTTCACTTAATAAAGGCTCTGAACGACGTCCGTAATACGACTGCTGAAATCTGGTGTACTGCTCGTATAATAAAGCTATTCTATTATTAGCAAAGTTCACGTTTAGATTTTCATAAGGGAAATAAGTTGAATTGAGATACACCCTTACATCACGTATGTAGCAATGATCAAACTGAGACATGTCAGCACTTGCATTGTTCTTTCTGTTTGTTTGCAAACCAATAATGACATATCTAGGTTTCTCAATTTGCGAAGAAGTTTTAATAGACCAAGTGTGCTTTGTACTTGTAGGTAAAGCAGGATATTCATACAGGTCCCAATTTTTAAAAACCATCTGCAGGGCTCGATCTTTTTCTAACATTTTTAATAAACAAATTTTTTCTCTATCCGATACTTTAACATGCGGTACACGCCATATAATTTTATTTATTAAAACATCTTCAATAATTTCCCCGGTATTGAGTTTTAAAGCATTAAGATTAGTATTGCTTCGTAATAATATTAGTTCATGTCTACTATTTAACACAACTTTTTTAAAGTCTTCTGCAAATCCAAGGATATTACAAAGAGGGATAGAAGCACAGAAACTACCCCCGTGAATGTTTTTTATACCATCAATGTTCCAACCCCATGCATTAGATATCTTTGACTCACTCTCGTTCATTGATATTAACGATTTCATCGTAGTAGTTACACCTGCATTTTTTATTTTATCAATTTCCACTCCATTTAACTCATACCTAATTTCTTGGAAGAGGTAGAGTAACGCATTATTTGTGAAATGAACTATGTTAGTCTTTTCTTTAGGGTCCAATTTTTTAACGATAACACTTCCTTCCAAATACAAGGTGCTAGCTGAAGGCAGTATATATAGATCCTGTTGGTTAATAGGTATACGGATTTCATCGTTTCTATTGAAACTTGTTACGTATGGTCTGTAAGAATGAAATTCGATTCCTTCAACAGTGTTGTCGTAAGTAGGGGTGCTTGAAACATCTAAGATATTCATTTTAGTAACCCAATTGCTTTAAGAAATGTCTTATTTTCTTTTGTTAATTTTTTTTTCTTTGAATGACTTCTATTTTGTATGATAGCTTGTGTATGACTGATATTTTTAGTTTGTGAGTCGATATATTTATTGTAGTCAATCATTTTTTCTTCTAAGATGTAAATATAATTGAATTTCTTCACCACGTAGATTTATTAAACGATTGTTTATATCTAATAATCTTATATGTATACAGCTTATGTTATTTTGGTTAATTGGAAAATAAATTACGTTTTTCGGGATTTCTATTATTCGATAACCAGGTGGAACGTTCAGTGCAAATTCGTGTACAATGTGACTAGGTTGACCATTTATGTATGATCCGCTCACAATATCACATTCAATCCTGATCACGGTTGTGGGTATAATGTTGACAGGGTGCTCTGATACATGCCATTTATTTGATTTCAATATCTCATTATTGAACCCTAATAAACTTTTAAATGTATCTTCTTTACTAAAATTAATATTTTTCGTACATAATATAGTAGTTTTTAGTGTATTGTTGTTGCACTGTAGTTTGATTGTAGCATCATTTATCTTAGACTTTAAATAATCCTCAATATCTTGCAATTCATAGGTGCCTTCAGGTATTTCAATAACTTCGTCAGAACCATAGTAAAACTTATTATTTCTTTTATCAATGTTTGGAATAGAATTAAAAGTGGAAAAATGCAGCAAAGCACATTCATATTGTCCATTTAATTGTAAACTATTAGAATAGTACGTAGATAAATCTGATGAATTTCCAGTTATCGATAAAGTGAGCGACATCTTGCAAATGAATCAAATGAAACAGTAAACATAATATTTATATCATTTATTAAAAAAATTCCTTAAATATTCTAGACATAAATGACCACAATTTACTGTATTGAATTTTTGATATCTTGTATAGTTATAAAAAACTTTACAACCTTTAAAATACTGCATCAGTTGCAATGGAGGTTTTAAATCACCAAAGCTATCAAAATATTCACAACAATTATTTACTTTAACATACGCTACCCAATGCGTTCCATCATTTTTTGAATCGTCTAAGTTAACGATAGCACATTCAATCCTTTTAGGTTTTCTTGGCAATTGATCTTTCATGTAGACCCCACGAAAGTGAGGGATATTATGCGCATACTTCTTAATATCTAAATCAGTTAACGGACGATTAGGTAGCTTATTCAGTTTTTTGCATAGTCTATATACAAGCCACTACCTTTTTTATGCGGTTTAATGTATAAACCTTTGCCTAATGCCATAGTCTCCATTGTCTTATTATGTCGTTTGGTTTCTTGTAATTCCTTTTGAACTGCTTTGTAATCGTTAACAGTTTTTGCAATACCTGCAGCTCCGCCAGCTAAAGTTCCTAATGCTGATAAACCAGCAAAAATTGGAATTAAAGGTAGAATTCCCCCAGTTTTTGGTAATGGTATAACTCGAGGTATTCGTATCTTTGGGATACATGGAAATAGTTTCTTTGCGGCCGAGTAGGCAATGTTTATTAAAGTTTTATTATTCTTGGGTTTCAATTTCTTAATTGTAGATTTTATTTTTGTTATAAAATTATTGAACGTTTTAACACCTGCACCAGATTTTAATTTAGCTTTCATAACTTTGCTCACCAACCATGAGCTGAGCTTTTCTCCTTTTCCCGAGTCCTTTGATTTAAGTCTTTGTTTAGCCATATCTAATAGTTTTAAATCAGCTTTGTGACGATTAGGTAAGTCTTTATAGTTATCGTATGCAATATCGTGTTGCAAAGCTTCATCTAGTTTATTTATGCCTCGATCACCTCGCAATAATCTTTGTTGAAGTTTTGTTCCTGGCCCACAATAGTTATAACCAGGCAAGTGAAGTTCAAACGGTAGACTATTAATAAGAGTGTTAACTAGCCCACCTCCTTGCATTGCTCAAAGTAAAGTGAATAAAATCAAGCAAAGATTAATATCTTATAATTTTTTACTTTAATCCGTTACTGCAGTTTCATCAATCCAACTGTTTTCTTCGTTGCTTAATCCCAACCATTTTACGAATAATTTCTTTCCTTTCCTTTTCAATACCTTTTCAATCAAATAAACACCAGGATTTTGAGATTTTTGAAGTTCTTGTTCATAAAAGGTACCTAATATTGGTTGTTTTCGCTGATCTTCAATATTATATGTTGTTGGTATCGTGTTATTGGTGTTTTTTATAGTAAATAACTCAGTAGACCAATTAGGAGTATAACCTTTTTCAAAGATATGTTTGTATTTACTAATGCGTACATTATCACCAACTTTAAATTTAGGTTTAGAGTGAACAGATAAATGTTTATGTGTTTTATTAATGTTATCTGTTATTAATAACTCATTCAATTTATTTACATCACAAGGTTTACATTGAATAGTGCGATGTTTTGTATTGTTATATGTATTTAATATATTTGTTAGTACAAATCCTAACCACCTATAGTTTCCATTTAAACTAAAACATTTATATAATTTATTTTTAAAGGTTTTTATTAGTCTCTCTACGATCGATGCTTTCTTGGTAGAAAATGTTGAATAGTGATTAATATTATACCTCTTCATAAGACTTTTGAAAGCTGTGTTATAAAACTCCTTTCCAAAATCAGTTTGTAAATTGTTTGGTTTGCGAGGGCTACTACCTAATATTTTATCAAAAGCATGTGTAACATCAACTTTACTTTTAGATTTCAATGGTTCAGCCCAAGCGTATTTAGAAAAGCAATCAATCACTAATAAAATATAATTATATCCTTTATTACTTTTTCTTAAAGACTGCATATCTATCAGATCAGCTTGCCATAAATCATCGATTCCTTTCAATATTACAGGTCGTCGAAGAAAGTTTTTTCGTGCTGCTTTGTGTATTTCATTAACAATTTGTTGCTTTGTCATTATGATTTTATTGATTGAATTAACTTGTCCACAATGGTTTTTGTATAAAATTTGTCTTCTAAATGAAGCAAAGTATTTGTAAACTTTGTATTTAAAATACTTTGAACGTGTAGCGATTTATTAATTTCTTGTATAATTTCTGCTTTAATTTTATCTACGTATTCCTTATTTACCACATCATCAGCTTCCTCAGGCAGTCTAATTCCTCTTAGTCGTGATGTTTTCAAATCAAAGTCACCATTTTCAGATTTAAATAAAGTGTTATTATTAATCTCGAACAACTCTGATAAACGCATTCGTTTATGAATATAATGACCGAATTTGTCTACATTCATGCTTAAAGTGTGTTGTATTGCAAGGTTGAAAATAAAATGAACTGAATATTTTTGAAATCAATTATTTATTGATAATTTTATTTTCACGTAATTCCTCAATGATTGATATAATTTCATTATCTAAACCTGTGTTACCAGCATCTCGAGAAGCTATTAACAACTTCAATCTATCCACTAATTCATTTGGATCATCCCAATATATAAAATCTACATTTTTTTTCCACATTTTTTTCAATGACAATCCTTTACCTTTTAATGGTTTGTCTCTAATTGTATTTTGTAGTGAGAAAAGTGGTTTAATAACTTGTAAATATTTTTGTCCTTTATTACTTTTTATTGGTTTATTTGGTTGGAAGTCTCTACGATGTGCGTTTGTATCGAGCAGCATCGCCTTATAATCCTGCATGTCACTCTCAGTAACTATTCTTAAATCTACATCTTTTTTTAATAACAATTGCTTCAAACCAGGAGTACTTCGATATTTACGATTAGCTACTATTATAAATTCATCGCCTACTATTATGTTAGCTGACCCTAACATAAATTTCCCTTGATCTTCTCGAACACCAAACGGGATGTCGCGCAGTGCTTCAGATGATAACGACCAAGATGATGTTTCATGTTCCTTGTTATTATCAATCAATGATTGAAAAGAACTATCACTGTCACTATCAGATTCAACACTATCAGCTTCACTTTTCGTATTTTCATTCAATAAAGTTCTTTTAGGATCGTTAATTTGATTATTACTGTTGGAGAGCAGGTTAAGAGATTCTGTAACAGGCTTAAAAACTGTTTCCAGAGCTTGTTTATTGTTCATCTCAGCATCTCTCATGTTTCGTACTTTTTTCTTTACAGCTTCTGCAGCATCGACAATTTGTCTTTTTAATGATTTATCCATGTTTCATATCGATTGAAAGTCGGATGAAGAATAATGATAATACGAACATATCAACCTTAAATATTCAGTCTTTGTAAATTATTATTTTAATCAAACATTACAAAGGTATCAAATTTACTTCTGTAACACCCATTATTTTTGGAGCAATCCTTATTAATTACAACATAGTTAAAGGGTTCATTCCATATCTTGGAACACATTTCACGGAATTCAAGCCAAGTCATGTCTGTGTTAACATGCTCTTCATAAACATGCTTCAAATTAATTTCATCTTGTTTAAAAAGTATAATTAAATTTGCATTATCTCTTATTAACTGCTTAGGAATTTTACTGTATGTTTGGTTCAGATAAAAACTATCGATGTATTTATGTCTACCCATTGCAAAGTAATCACGCATGTTGTTTTGGTTTTCACAAGCAACGTCATCAAATATAATCACTGAATTGGATTTCGCATCCTGAACTCTTAAAACTTCCTCATGTCCTTGATATTTTTGAAACGTAATATCCGGCACACGTTGCAAAACTTTTTCTAAAAACATATATTTAGGTTGGTACAAAGTCTTTGAGTACACATAAACGTTTTGAAATTTTAAACCGTTTTCGTGTATCAGAAGACCAATCAATAAATTTGTTTTACCACAATTAGATGGTCCGCAAATGATACATCTTAATGAGTTAGGTAATAATTCTCCATGACGGGAAACAGTTCTAGAAACGTCTTCACAGATTGTGTTTACCTGTAATGTTTGCGGTTGTTTCACAAACTTCATGATTAGCCCCTGATATGGTTTGATAAACAATGAGCTAATGTATTAATTACATTTTAATATATAATGTTGTCACCTAAGCTTGCACGCATGTATTTTTTTTTTTTTTTTTTAAATATTGGGCATTCAAGAACAGTTTAACGAGACCGCGAACGTAGTGAGCGAGGAGTCGTGTTAAACTGTTTTTGAATGCCCAATATATACCTACTTGCACTCCACCTATACCGAAGGGTTATCCATTATTGAGGCTGAAGCCTTTTTTGTCTCATACTCCTTTGTAATCCTTCAACTTGTTTAATATTATACTTTGTAGAGAATTCTTAGCGATGACAACTTAGGAAATGGTAATTATAGCTAATGAAAGCTGCATTACTACTTACGAGTAGGTACAGTATTATTTATTCATATCACCCTATAAACGTCAGGGCAAAGCTCCTCCTTTGGTAGAGGGATACTATCCTAGTTGTACTACGGGAGTGTATGATTTGGTTGTTGGCAGTGGGTACCTATATGTATAGTATGGGGTCTTCATCTTCCCTGTTTTGCACATGTAATATAACACCTTTATCCTTAGTAGGCTTTGGGTGAAGATGAAATGGTGACTAGTAATCCTACTCAGTCTTCATTAATTTATTATTATTTTTAGTAACAATATGCCTATTACGTTTTACCGAGAGGTTAACATTAACAACTGAAAGTCAATTAAGTCTTGACAGCTTGCTACATTCTCTGGAGCCCATAAACGGTGACAGCTACGTTTACTTGCACGTATCGCCTATAAATACCGTAGCTTATCGATTAAAATTGTGTAGTTTTGTGACGGAAGGATTTGCTTTAACTAAATATTTTTCAAGTAATTATCAATTTTTTTTTTCGCCCCCCAGCTAGGTGGACCGACGCCCTCATAAAGGTCTCTGGGTCGGACTGGATGCGGAAAGCGCAGGACCGAGTTCTGTGGCGCGTGTTGGGAGAGGCCTATGTCCAGCAGTGGACTGCAATAGGCTAGTTGATTGATTGATTGAAATATTTTTCAAGTAATTGTTGTGATTTTTAAGATGTTTGATTACAGTGTCAGTCCCTTCAGTGGTATTCAAGTTATCCAAGAGTTAAACACTTACCGGTACACATACTTCAATGGTGTTCAACATTATATTGGATTGCTATTGTTTACAGAACGTATCGGCGTCCTATTATTACGTGTATTTTTCCTAAACAATCTTTAGTCTGCAGTATTTTTGGTATTCGAGAGAGCCCGTCATTTACTGTAAGGTGACTTGTGCTGTTGTGCTTCTTAACATAGAGGGAAAGGTTTGTTGAGAATGTTGATCAGTAATCGTAGAAAAAACACTAATATCATACATACCTACCAACGGTGTAGAGTGATAAGAACCATTGTGGTGGAAGCTTAGCTAACAATTTATATCAAAACCAAGCTCTTTAATACGTTTGGCCAGGCAGCGTCGTACCATCCTCAAAATTTCAGGCAGACATAGGCCTCCTTTAACCATAATTGTTATGTAATATTTTATTTTATTTATGAATAAAAAAAAAAAAAAAAAAAAAAAAATTTGAAATTTGAAATAATACAGTGGAACATTTTTTTCTTTATTAAATAAGAACATGTGCTCTCTCTAGCGAGCTTTGTAATTAATGTTTAAATAAAAATATATTATTTTGTAATATTTCAAGTAGGTAGGGTCTGACTTTTGCTTTTAACTTAATATTGATCTAGTAGGTACTTTTCATAACAGCCCATTAATATCCCACTGTAGGGACGGGCCTCCTCCCGTGACGGAGGGATACTTGGCCTACTAATACCACGCTGGCCAGACAGATTGGTATAGGGTTTAATTTCCAGTTTTCCTTTTATTTTATTTCGTAAAGATAATATCTACGGATAGTCCCTTAGTCGAATTTTACGACACTCATGGGATGAGATGGGGTGGTGTCATATTTGTATTCTTACTCCGTCACCACACGGAGACTTAGGAAGTACTTTTACTTTGTATTTAAATAATATTCTAGTATTCGCTAGAAGTGTGGACACAGTTATATTTCCTTAGGGAAATGTAAGACGTTGTTTTCGTAGTTTATCATTCCTGCTTCTGTCGTGTACGTCTAAAACGAGGTACTTTGTGCAAACGTTTTGGTAAAGTGCATTTTATAAAATGTTATGTAAGAAATGTACAATGTACCTACTTGGTTTCTTATTTAGTTTTAGTACTTTAGTTCATGTTTTTCTCCTGGTGGAATAGGAATTGGAAATAAAAATAGTTATTTTGTTGGGTCTTCTTAAGTTTTGCGGGTCGAGGCGGTACAGGTCTCTCGTTCGTTAAGTTTATTAAATGTATATAACTCTTTTATGTATAATAAATAAATAAAATAAATAAATAATTCCTATTTAATAGAAATCGTTCTGGGTGTGAACAGTACAAGGTCTGCTTAGTTTGGGCCTTGATGACGTTGTGTCAATGTCGAGTAATTCATTACATTATAGGAATCTACCTACTTAAAATAAAACGATACGTACGAAATCCTGGCAATAGCTACTTACATTATACTATACTTACTATCATTTAAGAAATTAGGTAGTTATACTTGAGCAATTTACACCAAATATTTGAACACAAAACGACACAAGTTTTCACATTATATTTTAGGAAAAATAATTTAGCGGCTTTCTCTCGACGTTATTTCAATGCGTTAGCCGTTTTAGGCAATCAAAACTTTTGCTCTTTAGTTTGTTTTTAAACTAAATATATGAATATAAACAGATAAAAAAGTTGTTACAACAACTTTTTTATCTGTTTTATAATGTGCAAAACAAAAATAAAAAGTGAAATACGAAAGTCATTCACACAATGCCATCTAGTCCCAAATAAAGCAGATTTTGTATTATGTATTAGACATTTAAAGAATAAATGCCCTGACCGATTCAAATAGCCATATTATGCATGATGACGACCTCTATGATAGTGGATATGGCATAGCTGCTACGCTGTGGTCCCGAGTTGCTTGTTTGGATTCAGAACTTACACTTTCTGTTGTCAAGTTAAAACATTAGAGTAGTAAGTAGCTCTTTGTGGGACTTTAAGTTGCCAACCAGGTGATGACAAGATGGGTTTAAAGACTACACAGACACTGCCTACGAGGCAGTATGACATAATAAGCAGAAACTGATTCGTAATACAAAAAAAAAGAAATGAAGTCAACATTCATTGTTGTCTATTAATATTTGAAACAAAAGAATGTTCTCTTGTTCTCTATCATAGAGCCGTATGATGTTACCACAGACAATACAACCAGACATAATGAATCACTTCTGACGTCAACGCTTTTTGAATTTTTTTAATTATCATCTCTAGTCTACTGACAAGAAAGTATCTACGTTTTCATAGAGTTTATGTAATTAATTGCAGATTGTATTTATTTTAGTTATCAAACTAAAATCCGTACAATGTGCATATACTTATTATTGTCTTTTATTCTCTCTACTTGCTATTTAGTTTCGGGACTCAGATTAGTAGTAAGGTGCGTATGTTCAAAGCTGTCATCTCATTTTATTCTTATTCAGTTTTAAAACAGCTACATATAGTTCACACAAATAATTCACCTTAAACATAATGCCTACACATGCCCGCGAGACAGCCAATCTGTCTCACCTAAGTTACACGACGCCATTACGAGGCTTATTGTATTATTTAACATCAAAATTATTCTAAGCCTTTATAATGCACACCATAAATAACTTTTATTATCTTTTGTATGCGCCAACGAACTCGACCGGCTTGAAGTTAGCTATTAAAGAAGTTTGCGCATGTATAGGAACAAAGAAAACACCCGCTCCTCACGTTTCCCGCCATTTCATTCAAAAACTGACATCTGCGCTGCCATTTGCAACAATTTCAAGATGGGTGATTAAGGGTCGTAGCCACAGAACATTTATACTCAAAGGGTCGTAGCTCTCATATCAAAACAGAATGCAATCGTCACCGTATCAACTCGAGCACTTCAGTATTATGTATTTGTATGAAACTCATAACTGCAACGCACACTTATCGGAATCGTAACGTAATCGGATTTTTGACGTTTGACACCCTTTACGTTTTGATATGTGTGCTACGTCCCTTAATAGGCGCGTAATGTAATATAATAAGTATAAGATATTTCTGTATCTATGTAGGTTGTGAGTGGCTTTTGTTAAAAGAGGTTGTATACGACAGAATTTTGCGTCTCTATTGTTCTAAGTTGAATGGGCGTCTGTTGAGGCTTCGCCTTTGTATCTTTCGTAGCGCTTTCGACTAACTTAATCTAACAAATATAATTGGATGGATAGACTTAGAGTAAGTAGTGAAAGGACTTATTACTTTATTTTTCAATCACTAGCTAACTGATGCCCGCGGCTTCACCGGCTTTGTATAGGTAGCTTATATAAAAAAAAACTATTTAACTAAAAAAATTATTGATCAAATTATCTATCTAATTACATTGTTCTCCGTCGAAGAAATTGCATCAAAAGAAACGCTACAGCTTTAACAGAAAATGCATTTCTTTCTACATCTATCCTTTTTGTTTGTTATTAATTGAATCCATTCAGTCTGGGAGTGTAATAAAATATAAATATTGATGTGAGCAATGAATGTCTGCACAAATATACTTTCGCCGCTTCAAAGATAGATGACGTTGTTTTCTGTTCAGAAGTATTTTGCTAACACTAATATTTATTGTGTGTGTATGTTTTGATTTTCTTCATGGAGGGGGTCATTGCTAGATGCAGGTAAATCAATACCTGCTAGATTAACAAATCAATTAATCTATAAAATTTAAAACTTGAATTTTAAAAATTTGAAAAACTTTATTGTTATTGTGTGAAAATTCATATTCAGTTAGTAATAAAACTGTGAATATGATGTTACAAACAGCCACTTTAATTACGATGTATGTATAGATATATAGACAAGACTGCGATTCCTTTATTTCCCTGCCTGTATATACCTACCTATATCTGGTTCCTGTGAGTGGTGCATCGTAAAACTAGGTACAGACTGTACACTAAAGCCTTACGTCGAAGCCTCACGTCTACACGTTCTATTGGAGCTGAATTATTCTTTGCTATATGAACGGGGAACTTAAATATTTAGTAATACTATTCCTTACCGGGAAACGTAGAAGGAAATGTTTTAAAATGGTTTCTTGTGTTTGCGATTGGCTGATTTATGGGTGGAATATTGACTATTAAGTTGTGCGATTGTTTAAACTCACTTTATAAGATAGATAAATGAGTAAGTTTTTCTTTATTTTGATAAAAGCTGCCATTGTAGAGATATGCATCGTCAGGAAAGTCCTGTAAGTTGGGAAGGTGGCTTAATATAGGGTTGATGTAAAGAAAACATCCCAAAACACTATGACGTCTGTTTTTACAGCAACACACTCAATTAAGTTAACGTCAAGATACTTAAATTTGCATTAAGTAAGACTAGAGTGGTCGTTGTCGCTGTATACTTGTCAATAGCATCTGATGATAGACATAATTAAGTAGCGTATGGTTTATTTGAACTTATTTGAGAATGGAGACACGGTAGTTCATTACACTTAGTAATAGAGATGAAATAGAAAGACAAATATTCCTACGCAGTGGATTGCACAAAAAATATCTTGTATGGTTTACGAACCTGGGACTTAAAGGGGTTTGTAGATTTACATAAACACACTCAATTAAGTTAACGTCTAGACACTTAAATTTGCTTCAAGTGAGACTGAAGTTGTCGTTGTCGCTGTGTACTTGTCAATAGTGTCTAATAGTAGAAATAGTTAAGAGACGTATGGTATTATTGATAAAACTTATTTGAAACTGGGATCATTACACTCAGTAATTTTTTTTGAGAGATTGTGTTGTGATGCACATGTGAACTGTCACTGTACCTAATGGAACATTAATTATTTGATGTAATTAACATCTTCTGTAAAAGGTTCTCACCAAAAAATTATCAATCACAAGAAAAGAATGTTAAAACTTTTAGTTTTAATTTGGCAAAGCTTTGAATGCGCGGCATAATAATAGGTATGCATAGCTCAGAAGCATTTGCGTTTTTCCTTGTTCCCTCAAAGTAATTATTGTAAAATATGGCTGCAGATAAGTGTAATATAAAAGTTAAGCGGATTGCGAGGAGATTATGAGATTAATTAATTCGTTTCTGGCCTTTTTTAAGTCAAGGTCTTGGCTATGCTGTCTATAAGCATTGTATTTAACGCTGTACTGTTTTGTAGGAATAATAATATTGCTCGCACGTCCACTCAACGCCATTTCGTCCCAAATTCAGTGGAGCTTGTACCACAGTACAACCTACTGGTTGTACTGTGGTACAAGCTCTGTCTATCTCGGCCGAATATTTATTATAAATGCGGCTGCGCGGTACGTAAACATGCGATAGGGCTGCCCACCTCCAGCTTTTTAATTAAATTTACGAGGGGCGTTCAATGTATTCTCGGTATGGGGTTGATCTACTAACTATATCGTTAACTAAGTAGGGTCATCAGTTCACTCTTTAAGGGTATAAATATGAAATTTCATTGAATTGTCATCATTGGTTTTCAAGATATCGTGACGCAAACGCAAGTCAGGTGACTGATACGACAATGTTAATAAAAATCTAACATCGTGCTGTCATTAAACTCCTTACAAAACAAGGAAAGACACAAAAATTTATGCACAAAGAAATGTTGGCTGTTTACCAAGATTCTACTCCTTCATTATCCACTATTCAGAAGTAGTTAAGTGAATTTAATCGGGGTAGGAACCACATTGAAGACGACTCCCGTGCCGGTGGGCCGATTAGTGCTTCTTCTGAAGAAAATGTCAAAAATGTTGAGAAACTTGTACTGGAAGGTGCCCATAAGAGTGAAAACATTAGCAGAAAGAACTAAGCTATCCGTGGCTACCATTCATGCTATCCTTCATGAGCATCTGAATTTGTCAAAGGTCAGTGAACGATGGAAGCCGCGAATGCTTACAGCGCTTCAAAAACAAGTGCAAGTTGGGTGTTGTAGGGAGCTTTTGGAGCTGTGGTGATAATCCGCGTAGCATTATCGACCATATGGTTACAGATAATGAAACTAGGGTTCATCATTATGATTTTGAGAGCAAGCAAGAGTCTATACAGTTGGTGAAAAAAAGTAGGAGACCCCACCAAAAAGTTTATAGTCACTCGTTCAGCCGGAAAACTCGTGGCCACAGTATTTTCGGATTCTAAGGGAATTTTATTGTTTGAGTATACAAAAAAAGGTCAAAACATTACTGCCACATCTTAAGCAAACACCTTACATAATTTAAAGATGGCAATAGAAGAAAAAAGACAGGGAAAATTGACCGACCGAAAATTACGCTCGTTGCCAAGGCTGAGATGATTGTGGACTTCAAGAAATGAATCATCTACCCTACAGCCCAAACCTACTCCTTAGTGATAACATTCTGTCCCCAAACCTTAAAAAAGATCCTTAGAGTAAGCATTTTTTCAACGATAAAGAGTGGAAGGCGGCAATTTTTAAGCATTTTTCAAAAATATTTTTTAGCGAGTATGGAAATGTTCCTTGAGATCTCCAACAAGTATATTGAGGTCATGGAAGACTACTTTAAAGTATATATATTTTTTAGAATTTTCTGCCTATTCTTTCAAGCCTATACCGAGATGTATTCTCGGTATAGGCTTGAACGCCGTACCTACTTTCCCGCTCGTTACTGCGGCACAGTCGCGACTGTTCGCTCCCCAAAGCCACCTCTATTGTGAGCGTGTATGTATAACTCGCGTTTCGTCCATTTCTATGATGTCGAAATACTGTATATCTTTGTACTATGCTTGTACTATGGGTACACTCGACAACTGATATACATACTCATGTACTTTTGGTTGTAAATTTGTACATGTAATATTTTATACGTAGATAAAACGCAGACTATCATTAGTTATGCTGCACACAAAGATTTGCGTTGAGCGGGAATCGAACCCAAGACCTCTGCGCAGTGGTCAGGCACAAAAATACTAGGGTACAGAGGTAATCACACCTGTGAATTACACAATGATCTAGCTAGGATTCGAACTCGCAAACTATGCAACAGAGATATTCATAATATTCGTGTAATTGTTATCAACATTAAACACTTGTCTAACATGCCAATTACGTCGCCTTCTCTTAAAAACTTTACAGGACCTATGTTTTCATATTTATTACTTTTTTTTCACTGTACAGTAAAAACTGCTCTATATCTTTACTTATAGAGTTCATTTTTACTTGGGAGCTTAATAAGAAATATCAGAGACATTCAATTAAAAGAAAAGCAACTTTATTTCTTTGTGTGTAGAGTTCATTTTTACTTGGGAGCTTAGTAAAGAAATTTCTGAGGTGTGTTGTGGGCTTAGTTGGGTCGCGTTATTTGAAGCTTGTCCTTCTTTATTGGAATATACGGTCGGTACTATGCCACCCCTTTACCTCTTTCCTTTACCTCTTCCCTTCATTCAGTATCGGGTATACATACATACATAAACTCACGCCTTATGCCGTCCGGGGTAGGCAGTGACGAGAGATCGCCACTGTATCAGTATCTGGCATCTTATCTTCTATCTTATATTGGGTGTGTGGTTAACCTATATCTATGTTATTTTATTTTTAAGAGAATTGAGTTTCATTGTGGTAATATACGCTAGGAATGGTTTTGTGAAAAGAGGTTAAGAATATAAATTTAATTGAGCTTAAAACAGCAAAATTATTAAGCTTGATATTGCATAAGCTCTAGGTGCAATGTTGATAATACCACCTGTGTATTTGCCTCGAATACTATTGATTACCATGTTGCAAGATGCGAGTTTCATTACCGCACGAGTTAAACATTTGTGTGCATGAACATGATTGCGTTTGATTTGGTTTCTTTGTGTACTAATTATAATGTATGTGTAATTGTTTATTACAAAATATATACCTTACTTTCGGACTAGCTGGTCTTGTGGGAATAGGATCATATACATGGTGGCTCATTCAAAGGGGTCAGTATGGGAAAGTCTTAAACTATAAGTCATACGATGTTTTATTCTTAGGAACCATGACACCGATTTTGATAAAAAGAAAAACTGCATTCATACATTTGAAAAAGATACTGTACCCAGCCGGGAATCGAACCCGGTTGTTTTGCAAAAATAAACTTTTACTTTTTCTATTTAAATACCGATTCTGTAGGTCATAAGCAGTAAATGTCTCTAAGAAACATTATGTCTAAAATGAATAAAATGCATTGTTTTCACATACTTTAATTTATCATAGTAGGTGTTTAAAGTGGACACCGTTTTTTTTCAATACAATATTCAACACGTTTAGGTAACGATCATGTCATTGCATTTTGTATCTTTATGTGGTGAATTTGCGTTAAAATTGATTTTATGGCTGACCTAAATGGTCTTCAAAGTTATCATAGCTTGTTTTGTACACTTCATCCTTACCGTAATCCCACAAGAAATAGTCTAGAGGCGTTAAATCGGGCGACCTCGAACGACGCACGGTGGCCACATCGAACACCTACTATTATAAATGTAAGTATGTAAAAACAAGGCTTTTTATTATTTTTAGACATAATGTTTTCTAGAGTTATTTACTGCTTATGACCTACAGAATCGGTATTTAAATAAAAAAAAGTATAAGTTTATTTTTGGAAAACAACCGGGTTCGATTCCCGGCTGGGTACAGTATCTTTTTCAAATGTATGAATGCAGTTTTTCTTTTTATCAAAATCGGTGTCATGGTTCCTAAGAACAAAACATCGTATGACTTATAATTTAAGACTTTCCCATACTGACCCCTTTGAATGAGCCATCCTGTATAATTGAAAACGTATAACTCTATACTAAAGCCAAAGTCGATGTGAAATGTTTAATAACAAGCCTATGCTTAGCAACCATTGACAGGCAAAATAATTAGGGTTGATCATTGTTTTAAAAAAATTGGAACTTCCTAATTTACTTTTCTGGGCAAATACGAAACCCTAACACATGCGCCGTAGTTACTTCATGTCGTCTTGATAGCAGATAATGCAAAATTATGTCATAAAATACAAAAATAGTAACGAAATTCTCATTTTTAAATACAAATATTTTGGAATGGTGTGATAAACCTACATGTCATTATGGTTTGTTTAGAAAGATTTCACATCGAGTTTGGCTTAAGTATAACGTAGCATACGTAGCAACTTCGCGTAGCAGTATCGTAGCACCGTAGCAGAACAAAGCATTGCGTCAAAAGCGTAGACTGCATTATTATGCTTAACGCTTTTAAACTTTTTATTCTCGTATGAGATATGAAATTAAATTATGTTTTATTTTATTTTGTGTGAAGTAAAATATATGTTTTATGTTGAAAGTGTTGATGTACTTTTGTTATATTTGGTTTGGTAATGATTGTAGACAATTGATAGTGCGATCCACAAATAATTGCCCTGAGTCTAGATGTTCTTTGCAACGATAAGATCTTGCATGTTACCTCTTAGATTTAGTTAAGTTATTTGTAAATTCGCATGGCAGGTAAGCTGCGTCGGTGGTGTAATGGTCAGCATAGTTGCCTTCCAAGCAGTTGATCCGGGTTCGATTCCCGGCCGACGCACACTTTTTGTTGATTTTTATTTTAGTTTTTTTTTAATTTATTTAATAATTTAAATATGTGTTTTATTATTTTTTGTTAGATTTAATTTTCCTTCATTTACAAAGAATGAAAATCAAATTAATGTTAAAAATTTAGTGATAATTCTCCATAAATAAAATTGCCTTAGTATTTTCATCTACATATTAATATATCAAAGTAATTCGCCTTAAACAAAATTGTCTAATATTTAAGTATTTTCATCTAAATCAACGTTTGGATTAGAGTCGGTTTTTTTATTAGAAAATAATAATATAATGTCATTAATAACGTTATTATTTCCTTAGTCAACTTTTATGACAATCACGGAACGAGGTAAACATTACAAATTCAACATCTGTAACCAACAAAATATATTTTTAATACAGTCTATAAAATTTTCACGTCCAGTTTTCTTACACACACCTATTCAATATAATAAAAATGTTACTACACAACAGCCTTATTCCATTGCAATAAGATTCATTTTCGTATAAAATGTTATAACTTGATGTGTTTACTCTGGTTATGTTTAAGAAGAACAGTTTGTATTGCAGACATTTAATGTTTTAGTTGAAAATAAAACTTATTTACTGCCTTTACTGCTCGTAGGTCACGTACTGCAAGCCTTCGTAAACTGCAGTTTAGTGGGGATTAAATTGAAACTTACATCTTTATAGAAAACTTTAAAATACTTAGTTACATTGTGATCCTATCTTTTCTTTCTAGCTTTATTCTTAAAATAAACCGGTCAAGTGCGAGCCTTGACTCCGTAGAAACCTATATTTATTTTCCTGCCAAAAAATGATGACGTCACGACTCATCAGTAAAATTCTATGACGTCACGATTCATCAGTCAAAATTCTATGACGTCACGATTCATCTGTCAAAAAAAAAATTCCCGTTAAAATTCTCCAAAATACCTCCACGCGTTCCTGAGATAAATGGTCTTGACAGACAGACAGACGGACAACAAACTGATCCTGTAAAGGTTCCGTTTTTCGGTACGGAACCCTAAAAAGACAACTTTTGCCATGGCTATCATATTTTTGTCACATAAATCAATTTAAACCCTATAGAACTTTCAATTTTAGTATGATTATTTATTGATCTCAAAAAATAATTCGAAACCGCCATTTCGCACATAACAAGGCCTTAATTTACTAGCACACCAATGAGGCAGTTAAATATATTAAGTAACAGCTAAGTTTAAAACCACGCCTCTTAAATTTAGTCACTGTTTAGCGAGATTTTTATTAGCAAAACCAACCTTATCTATATCTTCTATACTTATAATAAAACTGTAGAGAGATCAATTCTGTACATTGAATATATGTTAAAAATTAATATTGGAGGATGAATGGTGATCGATACTAATGCCAAAAATGCAATCAATAAATTTTTTGTCTGTCTGTCTGTCTGTCTGTCTGTCTGTCTGTCTGTCTGTCTGTCTGTATGTGCACGCATGGGTCAAAAACTACTGAAGGCATTTTAACCAAACTTGGTACAATTGTAGTCCATACTCCCGGGCAGGTTATAGGCTGTATAACATAACGCTAAGACACATAGGAGCTGAGCAGTGACGAAAAATTTGAAGCAAGTCGGTTGAAAAAAAGCGCGTTCGAGCTCTTATCATCGCATACGTTGATCATACGCCAAAAATATGTATTACAAAAATAATGGTCTTCAAAAGATGAACAAAAAAGTCCTGAATAGTATATATCTATCTTTTATATATTAGCCACAATAACCTGTTTAATCGTTAGGGTTTTCTTCAAAGTGTATTAAATACATAAATATATTGTAATTTGCATAGACATATCTTTTTCAAACTCCCATATTTCAAAAGTACAGTTTAATACCTTATTCATAATTTTTTTTTTATAGAAATCGGTTTACAAACACACAAGATATAGATGAAAGAAAATTTCCAAATGTCGCCGCGCCAGTATGAGTACGGCTGTACGGTTGATTTTTGTTTAACGTCCGAAACGGCCAACCGGTGCATCTATATAATTTCATTCACATTGACTCTTAATGCGAACGGACGTGGTTCTTATTGACTCTTCTCGGGATAAGCGCGCTTTAGATATTAAAATACATAGATACGTAGTTTTTAGGTACTAAGTTTAAAGTAGGTATCTATCTATACTATAATAAAACAATTGGAATCGGATAAGTAATACTCGAGATATCGCTAGATCTCTTTATTAGAACAGTCCAATACAAATCAGGGGTCATGAAAAATGGATTTGGTTCAATGTTGAATGAATTTAAATTTCGTTTCTTTTGTTCACGAGATGTCGTTACCAGTAGTAATCATAAAATAAATGAGTTTTTAAATAATATATAACTATTTTATTATTAAGTGCTATTAATAAGTTATTCCTTTTAAATGTTAATAAAATTAACCATGAATCGTATGTGTAATATCAATTATAAGTCTTTACACTAGCCTTTAAAAATATCAATTTAACGGACACAAAGAACAACCAGACTAAGGACAATAGTTTGTGTATCACAATTGTCCTCCATGGGAATCGAACCCGCGACCTCATGCACGCCAGCCATGTAATGCGACCGCCGCGCCACCGAGGCAGGTTATTCTGCCGCACCATAACGTGGCGTGCAAATGTATTCATTCATAATTAATTAGCGATTATCCGTGTGGTGACGGAGCAAGAATACAATATGTCACCTCCCCATCTCATCCCATGGGTGGCGTAAAACCGACTAAGGGACTATCGGTGAATATTATCTTTACGAAATAAAAATGAAGGAAAACTTGAAATTAAACCTTAAACCAATCCGACTGGCCAACGTGGTATTAGTAGGCCAAGTATCCCTCCGTCACGGGAGGAGGCGCGTCCTTGCAGTGGGACATTAATGGGCTGTTATGATGAAAAAAGCGATGTCATTTATTTTAACTTACAAATTTGACAACAGATGGCATTGTGCCTGTGACGTCATTTTCAGTATCGCGGTATTAAGATTTTACTTGAAAGAATGACGTTCGCTCATGTCTTTCAGTATAAGTTTAGACACAGTCTTCATAGATCTGTTTTTGAAAAGGTTTTGGTTCGTTCGTTAATTTTACAATTCGTGTGTAGGTATATCTGTTTGTTATAAGGTTTAAAAAACGATTTTTCAGTATTAAATCGAATTGCGAAGTAAGTAACATCCGCCACGCGAACGAAGTCGCGGGCACAGCAGCTAGTGCCAAATAAAACCGTAAGAATTTAAGCTAATCAATTGACTAATATTTAAGAGGCGTTTATGACCTTTACGCCATGTATGTCTAATACGCAGTTCACCTACCTCGCGTTATGACTAAATGTCATTTTCAATAGCTTTTAGCCTAAGTATATGTTTGCCTAGGTCGCCATTTGCTTACTTCGGATGAGGACTACTTCGCTTTATGCCTTAATCTTACAAGGTCTTTTATGAGTAAGGGGGATAGTTGTTATAATTTGCAGCGATGATGTTCTTAATTCTTAGTCTAATATTCATGATAATTTAAAATACATCGACATATGACGACCTCTGTGATGTAGTGGTTATATAACTTGACTGCTACGCAGAGGTCTCGGGTTCGATTCCCGCTCAATGCAAATCTTCGTGTGCATGAACATGATTGTTTGCATTGGTCTGGGTGTTTTCTATGTATAATATGTATGTGTTTCCAACAAAAACAAATTGTTTTTAGTATGTTTTTCCGTTGTCTAGTGTCCGTGTCTAGTACAAGCTTTGCCTAGTTTGGGACTAGATGGCGTTGTGTGAATGTGTAAAGAATATTTATATTTTTATATTGTATATCAGTCATAAGACGTCTAGTATTTATGGCATATGCAATCTCTAAATGTTTTCACCGCTTGCTGTCTTGCGTCTCCCTCATCTATCGACCTCCCGCCATCTTTATCAAGGCAAAGGTCCACCGCATGAGAGGTTACTGAACTATGTGCCTTGCCCATTTAGGACACATCTGTTATGTCCGTAACTTTAGTTTTTCTACGTATTTCCACATTTTTGAATGAAGTAATATTAATTGTATAATATTTTTGTTTTAGATGACAGCAGCTTAATTTGACACGGCATTACACTAAGGTAAGTTAAATTAAAGCAAAACTTTAATTGTTAAAAAGTCACAGTGTATATTATTATGTTGAATACATACTTGTAAAACACAGAGATATGGAGCACGATCACCAGGTAAAGTTTGTGTGTTTGTGACGTTGTAGGGGGTTATCTCTAGATCTAATAAAGCGATTTTAAAAATTCTTTCTCTGTTGAATAGTCCATTTATCGGTTAGTGTTATAGGCTATATAGTCTCACGGAGCAGTAATGAATTATGTTTCAAAAAGGGACGCGTTTTTTTCGCCGCCCAATGAAGTGGGCACGGATCAGCTAGTAGAGTATTATACCCATTATCAATCAAGTTCGATACGGTCATATTTTGCCATCATAAAATAAAATCTAATTTACATTCATTAAATATTCAATTCACATAAACTCCACATTAAAAACTGCTCTATATATTCGTTGAATTTATTCTGTTAAAGTAAATAGGTACTTCAAATAAAAGTGAATAAACTGAATTAAAGAATGAAATGTTGTCTGCAATCGGCACTTTGACAGTTTTTTAAATTAAATTTCTTCGACTTTCTTTACAAGTCTCGAAGGGCTTTAGAAATGTCAATAGTATTCAAAAAGATCTCAACAGTTAATGAATTAGGATGATAACAGAGCTAATTAATTGAATTGAGATGATAAAATAAATAATTTTCGTGAAGTATTCAAAATTATTTTAATGTAAACCCATTTATTGCAGAATCGTATTAACAATTGATAAAAATGTGCTATTTGGCTCCAAATAAAAAAACATAGTTACTACTGTACTTTTACTTTTTTGTTTGCAAATAAATACATACCTATTCAACACAGAAAAAAATACAAATGACAGAGTTACATTACAACCAACAAGTAAAATACACAATTTTATTTTCCTACTTCTTCAAAAGATGTTTATTTACATTTTTATTTAATGCAAATAGACTTAAGCCCTCTCAAAATATCACAGTGTTCTGTAATACTCGTTTTAGTGACTCTTAACATAATGAATGTTTCATTATTATGAGTGAAATCTCTGCTTGTTTATGGTAATTTTTATGTACCCTTTTTACTGTTTTTACCCGGCGAGGTATTTTACGTTTTTTACGACAAAATTGCTGTCTAGCCTCTGTAATTAGTTTTCGTGTATTTGCTTGTAAATACACTGTTTTATGTTGTTAAGAATTTGTGGTTTTATGACTTGAAAATTAACTGTTAAAGCTAATTTAAGCTTTTTTCTTATTTTGAGTTGTGCTGTGTTAATCGCAAATTAGGTCAAATATAAAACATAATATATAAACCTACCTACTGTAGTTTTTTAAAGTAATTTTTAACAACGGCGACAAGAATTTTTCGCGCTGGATGTAATTTCTAGGTTTTTTTAAGAAATTTGAGCTATATTTTTCACAAAGTAATATTTGAAATACGCACAGGTAATCTAGTAAATTAATATTTCTTTTAAACGTACCCATAATACAGCTTAATCTACCTGCAAGTAGTATTGTACAAATGTTAAGCTCAGACGCTAGTAAAATTATACTGCTGTGGGACTTAACCAGCTTGTGTCTTAAGTTAACGAGTGAGGTGCAGGCGGACTTAGGCTTAATATTTGCTAAGCTTAGTTCTTGTGCATCTAGTACGGATAGAGGGGAATCCTACTATAGGGTGACCCTTATAATGGCTCATAAAAAGCATATGAAAGTCATATAAAGGCTTAAAATAGAAGTGCATAACGATGATCGTTATCATTTCAACTATGTAATTGACGTCCTCTGCTGGACATTGTCCTAATATTTTCTCTGCATCCTCTAGTACGTGATTGCCATTACAGGACGTTTCTGTCCCAACCAGGCTTTTAGTTCTACAAGGTTTGTGCACTGCGAACCACCTTTTTTAATCGGGCAATCCTTAGCGCTATGTCGGTCACTTTGGTACATATTACAACATAAATGTAATATAAAAAGTCTTATTCTATTACATTTCTCAAGTGTAAAGCCTCGTGAGACTAAAATGATTTGTTACGAGTACAAAATGTTAATTTAGAATCGCCACGCCACATCGCTCGTGGTCCTATTACAGAATTCATCACTTGTAATTGAAACTTAATACACGCACGTTTTGCTATTATTTAGTATAAGTATTTTTATTTATTTTTTTACGATTCGAAGATGAGTTGAACGAATCTCTTGCTTGGTCGGTTGGTTGTCGCTATTCCATACCGGATGGAGTAGTACTCGCAGCTTTACAAACATGTCTCTCAATAACTTCGGTATGGTGCTTGTCACACAGAGATACAAGGTGTTAAGACCCTTAGGCCAGGCGCGCACTACGAGTTTTTCGCCGCGCGGCAGAAAAGCGCAGCGGTATAATGTCGCACAGTAATACTGGTGGGCTGCGGCGGTATAATGTCGCACAGTAAGGCCAGGCGCGCACTACGAGTTTTTCGCCGCGCGGCAGAAAAGCGCAGCGGTATAATGTCGCACAGTAATACTGGTGGGCTGCGGTGGCTCTGCCGTCAAGTGCGCGCAATACAATGTAAAACTGTTCGGTACAGTATTACAGTGCGACATTATACCGCTGCGCTTTTCTGCCGCGCGGCGAAAAACTCGTAGTGCGCGCCTGGCCTTAGTTGTGTAATTTCAATTAAATTAAGGTAGATATTAATTTGATTAATCAATTTAAATTGCCTTTTACATTTGCAATTAATTTTATTCTATTTACTTTGATTTATATAATTATGTAATTCCATGGGAAGAAGGCGTCTACAAATTCGAACTACAATATAATTTGTGCCCAATTAATGTCAGGTATATCAAAGTACACATTCCTATTCAGTGTACATGTATCCATATACTCGTACCAACATAAATAATTTTCTACTCATGTATTTCAAGTTTATGTTAAATAAACATAACCTTTCTGATACCTTAAGTAAATAATATTATAATAAACGATACTTAATTTGTTATGTTCATTAAGAAAGTTTGTTTGTACAAAGTTTTCAAACTTCGAGTTCAAAGTTTAATTAAAGAGATTGTTTGAATTACTTGCAGTTTGTTATTTGATTGGTATTGCTTAAGCTAAGAGTAATTAGTGTTACTAACTTTGTATAAAGGTTATTAATTTACTTACTAATACAGTAGGTATAAGTAAACAAATTAATTACCAAAATAATGATAATAAACAAGAGATTAACAAGATTATCATAAAACATAACAACGTCTAAGGACTATGTTCAAGCTGAACAATTCAACACGAGGCCTTACCCACACGGTTAAAAAGTAAGAAGTACCATGTTAGTGAAGTAGGTATCCTAAAAGGAAAAACTAAATGAGCGTAATTTTGTGTCTTGCATAAATTCTGCTGCTTTCGGTGTCATAGAAATATCCTATTTGATTCACAGGACGACGTAAAATGAGTTTCTGCTACAATAAATTCTGTGACTCACGACTCAGAAAAATTTGCTCGTTTTTGGTTTCATCCCAAATAATTCATTAATTTCACACTGCATAGAGGTCTCCCCTAGTCACGGGGAGAAACCCAGCCAGATGAATAGTCTAAAATTTAAGTTTTTTCTTTTTTTGTTGTTGTAGAAGTAACTTCGTACTTTCACTTAGTCAGTTTTTACGACACCCGTGGGATAAAAGGTGACACCGTGGTACATATTATACACATTGAATATACAATATCTTTTCTCCCTCAGCCATAAACAATGCAAGTGACATTGAACTTAGATACAATCGTAACACTTCTAACCTTCCCTTAATACTTGTACTCTCAGCAGTTTTCCGTGTTGTTGCATCCGTTCGTCCTTGTGTTACAAACACAGGACCTCGCTCTTACTATGTAGGTCAAGGATGATGCTTCTTTGACCTTAATATCGATGTAAATGGCGCCCGTCGCTTTATAATTATATTAGTTATTGTGTGTACGTAAACTGTGTGACGTATTAAGAATACAAAATTGTACCATTATTTCTAGAAACGTAACAATAAGAAAAAAAAATATTTATTTCTCTCAAAGGTTGTAGTTTTTTTTTCACAAAATGATAAGCCGTCTAAAGAACATACGATAAAGCCCGATTCATTCATGCATCGACAAGTACAGTAGCGAGTTAAGTAGTAAGTTGTTGATTAACTTGATTTAAATAGATCTCCATCCTATTTTTTGGCGAGTTAAGTTGGCAAGACGCGAGAGAGAGGGCTACTTCGTACTACACTTCGTACAAACACACAAACCCTATGTTAATTTAGCTGCTTAGGTTACAAATTCAATGCAAATCTTTTTATCCATGAATGTTTGCAGTTGTCTGCTTTTACCACGTCCTGAGTCTAGTGAAAGATTTCCTTGAAAAATGAAAATTTATTTATTTCTGTCTTTATATGTGTTACAAAATTGTCACACTGTTTCGTGGGAATCAGGCTCGATACAGACGAGTGCTATCAGAAAAAGTCTTAAACGTAACAATTTTGTTAATCATTACAATTTGTTTTTTTTTAATACTTTATTCCTGTTATAGGTGAAGATTATGTCTCAAAGTGTAGA
Organism: Schrankia costaestrigalis; assembly: GCA_905475405.1. Lineage (NCBI taxonomy): Eukaryota > Metazoa > Arthropoda > Insecta > Lepidoptera > Erebidae > Schrankia > Schrankia costaestrigalis. The sequence goes on along the minus strand of FR997843.1, from coordinate 4,838,790 downwards.
GCACAGCGCAGCTCTCTGTGCTTAACATTTGTGAAGCATTTTCTTCTTTCAGTTCTCTTGGATCTAACAATAGACAAGCGTAGAGTTTATTATCAAACGAGCGTCTTTTTAGTATTTTTACTAAAAGTACCTACCTAGTGGGCACTAGATACTAAAACTAGTATTAAGTCTAAGCCGATTAGGAGGTTAAAGAATATGACATGAATGAATTGTAAAATAAACTTTGTTTTCCCTGTTCAATTCCTAAAACCCTATTGATCGTTTCCAACCGTCATTCGACGCCATTTTAAAAATCTCAAATACTAATTTTCCAACTTAAACATGACAGAAAACAAATGGGCATCTTAAATTGTCAGTTCTGACTTGACCCTAATCCCTAAAGATAAATGTACACTGTGACATATTAATTAGTATTTGCCGAGAGACTCCGCGACTGTAATTGGTTTCGTATTACACGAGTCGTCGCTAGATGTCGCTGTTCACCTGATGTCTCGTCCTTGGTTTGCGGAATTGCGTTTCTGTTTGTGTTGGTAATTGAAAAAGTTTGTGTTTTCTTTTTGATTTTGGAGGATCATGTGTTATTGTATTCCTATTTATTAAACAAACCGTTTATTTAATCCATAACAAGCTATTTGTGTCCTACTGTTGGAAGGGCCTTCTCCAGATAAAGTGGTAAACCTGGTATAATAATACGTACACAATTATATGATAATAACATCTATACAAGTGGCGTTCTGTCGTCTCTGCCTACCCCGGACGTGATCAGGCGTGAATTTATGTATGTATGTATGTAATAACATCTTGGACATCAGATTTGATGTAGAGTTTTATATCAAGTAGAGATAATTAATATCTTTGTATATTTTCTTCTCAACACTTTCAATCTACGAACTCGCGCCTTCGTGAGAGGTAGCATACGCGATCCCATTTTAAAATTACGAGAAACCAAAACTTGTATAAAATGTAGTAAAAAAAAACAAGTCGATTAAGCATCTGTCGAAACAAAAAGTGCTATGACGTTTGCTTTTTAACCAATTCTTTACATGATGAACATGATTGTTTGCATTGGGCTAGGTGCTTTCTATGTATACCGTATTCATTCTTACCTGATTTATTTAGTAAACAAACACCACATATTGCAAATTCACTAGTTTTTTCATCAATCGCACACTTTGATATGGATGAAAATTTCTGGAAAGTAGCATTACACGTTTATGCAATAGAAAACACGTAAATCACTTTGATTTATCCACTATCTTTCTTAAATTTTAAATAAATATAATTTTTTCCAACGGAAAACACAGATATTATTAATTTTATCATTTGACATTTGTAGATTCTAGAATTTTTTCCTTGATTCTTATACATTTCTCAAAGATCAAAGACTAAAGTCTTTAGTCTGTGGTTGACACGACGCCATATATGTTTACGTTTTAAAGCAAGTCCGTTTAAATAGACTATATAATAATTGTATGTATTTCCAAAAAAAAAATAGTATTCAAGTATGTTTATCCGTTGTCTAGTACCCATAGTACAAGCTTTGCTTAGTTTAGGCTATATAATATAGCCTTTTTCTATCGTATTAATTGTATTTACCGTAGTCTTGAGTACGCCGTACGTTAGTACGTAGCCGTCTTGTTTACGACTGTACCGGTAACCCGTAGGGACTTGACTTACGACCGTCCTTTCCTTACCTTTCTGAAAGGGAAGGCTGTTGATCGGTAGCCAATATGGCCGCGTTAGATGTGTAATAGTTTATTTATGGATGGGTTTTCGTGTTTTTGAAATTTTAGTTATATCTTGTCTAGTGTTTTTTACGTTTAGAGTTTGAATAACAACTTATTTATAAGTACGTTTTTACTTTTGACTATTGGTTTTTGATTGACCGACCGTTAAAAAGGGAGGTTTTGTTTTTGAATATTATTGGTTTTTGATAATTCTTTAATGGTGAGGAACTAAGATCCAGTGTTACTCTGTGTTAACATCTAACTATCACACCCTATCACGTGGATGCTATAAAGAAACATAGTTCTTTCGATCCGTAAGTTATGGACCAGTTGAACTTCGTAATTCCGTGGTAGACCCCTACATGGAAGGCCATCATGGGAGGTGCGAAAGGTGAAAATAAAAACATAGACTTCATAATGGTGTCTAAAGTGAGCTAAGTTCAAGTTTTTCAAAGTACCTACTCAAGTACAGACTCAGTCGAGTACAGTCACGAGCAATAATATGTACACATTGTCAAATTTTTTAAACTATCTGGACCTTTATCTAGACATTAGAATACCAAAATTATTTCGTAATTTAGAAGAGGTTCCGTACAGTTTTGAACTAATCTTCGAACATTCAATTTTGGATTAGCAGAACTTTAGATAACTGTATTACAAAATGTGAAAATGTGTACATATTATTGCTCGTGACTGTACACCTCGCTTAGTTTGTAACCAAAGTCTAGACAGTATAAAACCCCTTCTCGTTTCACTTTGACCGTTCATTGATCACTGGCTCGCGGATATTGTGTCTACACCGACCTCAGATGAGATTTATTTTTAATAGAATTCTCTTACTCCTTTGTCTCCAGATTACTTTTTGTGTTTCTATGTATTTTTATAATTCTATAATTAATATTAATATAAAAATTCTTCTGGCTAATAGATGAATTCTGTGGCGTAGTGATTATTTAACATAACTGCTACGTAGAGGTCTCGGGTTCGATTCCCGCTTAATGCAAATCTTTGTGTGCATGAACATGATTGCTTGCATTGGTCTAGGTGTTTGGTATTTTCTATGCGTAATATGTATGTATTTACAAAAAAAAGTATTTAAGTACGTTTATCCGTTGTCTAGTGCCCATAGTACAAGCTATGCTTAGTTTGGGACTAGATGGCGATGTGTGAAAGTGTAAGGAATATATTTTGTGATGAATATAGCTGTTGGTGAACCGAATAATAAATAATAAAATATAATTTTTATTTTAAAAGAATAGTTTTCTAAATTTTATTAACCTAAACTATTTTGTACATTCTGTAATACTAGTTGATATAATAAATAACAATTTATAAACAAAGGGTTTGGGCCCTATTGAATTATTAGGGTTCTCTTCCATTTCATATAACAACGAAGTAACTTGTGTCTGACCACACGGTCTCTACAAAATGTTACTAAATTAACCTTGTATGTGTATAAATGGTTAAAGTTTTTACATTTACAATTTACATTCATCATTCAGGGATGGTAATGTTTCTCTTTATTTTTTAAGTCATGTACTCGTATATCCATAATGGTACATGTCTATACAAGTATGCTAAGGATAAACAGATTGGTATTGGGTTTAATTTAAAGTTTTCCTTCTTTTTATTATGTAAAGACTAATATTCACGGATAGTCCCTTAGTCGGTTTCTACGACACCTATGGGATGAGATGGCGTGGTGACATATTGTATTCTTACTCCGTCACCACACGGAGACGTACCTTTAGTGAACATAAATATTAAATCTTATAGGAAACATCCAGACCAATGTAAACATGTCAATAAAAATAATAGGTATGTTTCAGTAGACGGTACTTACTAAAGCGGGGGCAAGGACTTCCTGATTCGTTAAATCGATTTGTCTACGGTAAAATTGAGTTTGAAAATTCAAACGTTCGACTGTAATTTTCAAATTTCCGAACTTATAGACGAAACTTTAAAAATAAATGACTTTGATATGTTATAGTACAGACTGTACTACTGTATTTGTTTGTATATGTGTGTACCTACGAGTATGTGAATTTTATATTTAGGAAAATATTTATTTGGTAAAATTAGTAAAAACATGGCTGTTTTTTGTTACAAAACGTATAATTTGTCATTAATAGGTATGTAACAAAATTGATTGAGCAAGGTAGAAATATTTAGAGGAGGTCTATGCCCACCAGTGGACATCTATTGGTTGACATGGTGATGATAGAACGTCATTTGACAAACAGATTGGGCCTCGTCCACGTTCATTAAGCGAGTCATACATTTGATTTATTAACATATACGGGAATCGTAACCACGACCAACGGATTAAATACATTAAATAAAGCGCCGATTATTACCCTACATGTAGGGCCCTACTATGTTGTAGGGCACTACATGATGTAGGGCGGTCGGGACTCGTCAATCTCCGATGTGTCCTAACAGCCTACATGTGAGTACACTAGACAACATGTAGTGCCTTACAAGATGCAGGGCCCTACATGTAGGGTAGTGTAATCGGCGCTTCAGTAACACATCATTTAGTGTTGATATTCCAAATCAAGTAATGGTTATCAACCTAATTAGACGTTATAATCTTTAAAATAACTACATATTTGAACTAATAAATAAAATGTAAATAAGCCAGTGCGTAACCAATGTCACAACAAGGTCCCAATTAATTATAATATTTATGTGGGGCATGGTTACCCCACTCATACTATTATGTTACTTTATATGGGAGGGTGCAGGGTTGACTAAAATGACAAGTGTTTTACTTCAAAAATTAACATCATGACTAGAGATTTGATACCAATTACAATGTTTGTAGGTAATTAACTAATTACTAAGCTTATTTTGATGAAATTGGCCCACTTGAAAATACACTTATAAAACAAAAAGTTTTATTTAATTGGTCAAGAAATGACGCGAGTTGAACTACATACTAATTCTACGTAACTTAGCTTTTTGAGTGTCGTCAAAGTCAACTACGGAATAATTAAAAAAACATAACATTGCCAGAGATGGAAACCACGATATTGTTAATAGGCCAAAACTCCTTCCATCACTAAAAGAGAAGAAGAAAAATAAAATTGTATGCAAAACTGACACAGATGTCGCAAACTTCAACCTCTAGTTCACTAAAAATGTCTCCTCTTTTACGAAACAAAGTGGTGTCACCACGTTATTCTAAATCTCAAAACGGAAATCCATTCGCAAAAAATAACACAATAACAAATTCAACATTTTATAATTTTCTATTTATATGAAAATTGCATGCCATTTTAAATTGTCTGGCAACCCTATTGAGTCGCGATGCCATGCCGGCGCCTATACGACGCAGTTATGACGCACCCGTACCCAGATTAAAAGGATATACCAACGTCTGGAAACCCACGGCTTGTTTATTTACAGATGTAATGACTTTGCTAAACGTCTGTTTTAGCTTTATGCACTTGATTTGTGACGTCATTGGATGAATAAGACGTTGGTGAAATGTTACCTTTTTTGCCCTTGTCTTGGAACTTTTTACTCAACGCCTTTGTGTCCTTAAATAAGCTAAGCTTTGGGATACTAGATAACGAATAAATATACTGAAATAGTTATTTTAAAACGTATATAAATGATACTTAAAATACTTACTTACACCGACCAAAGCAAATGTTCCTATTTGTGCACGCAAAGCTTTACATAGAGAGCGAACTGTAACTGAGATCTTTGCATAGCAGTTAGATTTTTGAATCTATTAGAAAAAAGAGGTCGTGAATGTATAGAAACAGAGGTTTGTTTTGAGATTAGTGTAACAAAGATAATTGTTTGTATTATAAAAATCTCGAATTAACTAAAATACCAGTTAACCAATATCATCATAACAGCCCATTAATGTCCCACTGCAGGGACAAGCCTCCTCCCGTGACGGAGTGATACTTGGCCTACTAATACCACGATGGCCAAACGGATTGGTATAGGGTTTAATTTCAAGTTTTCCTTCTGTTTATTTTGTAAAGATAATATTGACGGATAGTCCCTTAGTCGGTTTTTACGACACCCATGGGATGAGATGGTGACATATTGTATTCTTACTCCGTCACCACACGGAACGTTTACCAATATTTCTCGTAGAAATCCAGTTCACCACATAATATGGAAAGGTCACATTTTATTTTATCAATAGTTACTTTCTTAAATAAAAAATAGATCGCTTAGTAAAAGTCCATAGTAAATTAACATTGAGCGAGATATAATATTGAGTTTGTGTCCTGCCCTCGACACAGCTGTTAACATTTACTTGTACTTATTCCCTAAGGATATTAGAACGCTTAAACGTTACAAACTGAATTAGTTGTGGGGCTGAAAATAAATATCATATTTTGTCTTTAAAATATAAGTTTGATGTTCAGTGTTCAAATCAATAGCCTTTGTGGTACTGTAGGTCAAGTCAAGAATTCGAATCACACGTTAGATCTTCAATTCAATTAATAATAATAATAAATAAATAATAATAACTGTTTTTATGTGATCCACATATTATTTTGCTGAGCCGGGATGTTTTTTGTGGGTCTTTATTTAACGTGTCGCAATAAAGTGCTTTAACTTTATTCCTACACAACAGATCAACCACTGTTCTACTCTGTAAATCACAACAGCGCGGGAACACCTTATTTTTTCAAGATTAAAAGTATAGTGTGGTGACGGAGTAAGAATACAATATGTTACCACCCCATCTTATCCCATGGGTGTCCTAAAAACCGACTAAGGGACTATCCGTGAGTATTATCTTTACGAAGTAAAAAGAAGGAAAACTTGAAATTAAACCCTATACCAATCCGTCTGGCCAGCGTGGTATTAGTAGGGAAAGTATCCCTCTGTCATGGGAGGAGGCCCGTCCCTGCAGTGGGACATTAATGGGCTGTTATGATGAAAAGTATAGTATGCTTGGTATCAGTGGTAGCCACTTTGCATCTAACTTTATTCAAATTACTCCTGTTTTTTAAGAGTAAAGAAGTAACAAACACAAATAGGTACTTACAAACTTAATTCTGTGTTTATACATATTTTGGTCAGAAGTTGGCGTTCCTATTACATATGGCTTTATTCGGGTCTTATGGTCGGGTATATCTTATGTCTTATATCTTATAACTTAAAACTCATAATTTCTAGTGTTAAAAGTCTACCTACATCTATTATTATTTTATATACCTACTTAAATTTACTCATTCTGTTATCTGTGGAAACTTTTAATAGGCCTTCATTTTTATGTTCTATCCTGTATATTGTATCTACTAGCTGTAAGTTTTCCTTAAATTGTAAAATAAAATAAATAAAATAAAATATCTATGGTATCGGGTATATGGTTTAACTACTTCCTCCAATTGCATTACAAGACCTCCACGGGGACGTAAATTAATAAACCATATATTTTATTATTGCAGTTCTAATTAGTTTTAGTTTGTAAAATACTGCAGTGACGATGGTTTTCTTTGAAATAGCGTTGCGTGCTTCTAAACTCTAGGTTGTACGTTGATTGGCAGCTATCGGCGACTACTCGGCGCCTTTAGCTGTGTAGTCTAACACAGGGCTTATTATCAATCAGGCTTTGGCTGGTTTGCTGGTTTAAATTATAAACTTTTTTAAATAATATCCTAAAAAGGAGGTTGTAATCATTTGGAATCTTTTTTTGCGTTAGTTATCGCAATTGTTTTTGGAATTGATTTGAAACATATAATATCATATTGGTTTGTTAATAATATAGGGATTGCTTGTGTACATTAATTCCCTGCTACGTAGAACCTTGATACATTTGGTAAGTGTTCTATTTTTAAACAATAAATGAAGATAAACATAAAATATGGGTAATATTCCAAGTTACATTTTACTGAATCTTGTTTCTATACAATTAAATAGTTTGTTTTTCTTAAACTAAATAAATAAGTATACGGTTTTCTTCTATATCTGTTGAGTAGAAGTTTATATTTTTATATATAGGAGAGAAATTGAGATTCTGAAAACGTACGACCTATTTTTGAGACCTGAAAGCATCTGCGCCAAAAAAGAAATGAAACTTTCTTTAGCTAAGTAACTCGTGGTTTCCAAATTTATAATTTTATAAACTGTGTGTTCTAGAATGTTCTATCAGGTTAGTGATCAATGAAATTTAATAATTGGAAAACGTTGGTTTATTTCGTAATCATGATTTTAAATAGCCTTAGTTTGTGGATAGCAAAAATAATGAATTATCCTAAAAAATTGATTTGTCCGAAAGATTTTATCACAGGACCTCGACAGCAGCTGTTATTGTACCGCCATTAATATTGAACCCCTACACACAAAACGTTGCATTATATTGCACGTAAACAGTATGCTACGTTAATCTCTCGTTTACCTTTAATATTAAAACACAACAGTAAGTATCTAATCAATAAGAAATACAGCAGTGAAGAGTTCATGTTGATTGCTCTGAGATCTCTCGCTTTATTTATTATAGACTCGTTCAGGGAATACAAGTCATAAGAAAATAAGTATACATGTGATATACCCCCTTACCCATAAATGTCTCTTAAATTTAATCACTATTTAGCGAAATTTTTATTAGAAAAACCAACCTTATACCAAGTCGGGGATAGTCGTTATGTATGTATTCATTTATTTATCTGTCTTTTTAATGTCTTCGTTTTTGAGGGGTAAGAAATTATGTGTTAGTTATTTTCGTGTTGTTGTGACATGTATGTATCCTAAGCAGCATGACCGATTTTGAAGTTTGTTCTGCCATAATGGCAAACCAACTAGGATGTTAAAGTCGAACCCCCTTACTCATAAATGCCTCTTAAATTTAATCACTGTTTAGAGAGATTTTTATTAGGAAAACCAACCTTATGCTAAACAAAAACGTAAGAATTTAAGCTAATCAATGGACTAAAATTTAAGAGGCGTTTATGGGTAAGGGAGTAAATATCTCTGTCTTTTTGTGTTTGATTTCAACTTAACAATTTATGCAATTTTTTTTTGTTTCTTATAAATTGTACAAAATTATAATTGTTTGTTAATCACGTAGTGATCCTAAACTTCACATACATATGCACTTGTATTTGTTCAAGACAAACACTATGATAAAATGATTGAAAGAACGACGTTGGTTAGGCGTATAATTAAAAATAATGTTCTAAACTGTATTAAGTTATATAAACAGAGTTATTTTTAAAATTAATTGAGTTTGTTTCTAAAGTTCAAGTTGAGTACGATTTGTAAGGTTTCTCTACAACGGTTCCGAAGTTTTATGTAATCTGATCTGATTTATATAAAACTTGATCTAAAACAATGAATGTTTGTGAAATAAGTTTTGATGAAATTACATTTATGTTTACGCAAACGCCTACTCACAGGGTCTTGGTAATTAGTCGTTGATGTTATTCTTATAACTTTACTACATCATAACAGCTAATTAATGTCCCACTGCAGGGACGGGCCTCCTCCCGTGACGGAGGAATACTAGGGCTACTAATACCACGCTAGCCAGATGGATTGGTTTAGGGTTTTCTATCTCTAATTTCAAGTTTAACTTTACTTGTATGCTATTAATTGATGTGTTCGTCTTCCCTGAAATTCTAAGCTATGTCTTATTGTTCGAAAGGGGTATGGTAGACAGATGTAGAAATAACAGGACCGTTCGGTGTCCCGGACTATAGGGTGGTGGGTTTACACGCCTACATACCTGCGGAGTTTGATTGCTCCGACCCTGGTGATGTTGGAGGACTTTACTTTAGGGTTATACTGTGTAATAAGAATAAGACGACTTCTGTGGCGCAGTCGGTATATGACATGGCTGCTACGCAGAGGTCTCGGGTTCGATTCCCGCTCAATGCAAATCTTTGTGTGCATGAACATGATGGTTTGCATTGGTCTGGGTGTTTTCTATGTATAATATGTAGGTATTTACAAAAAAATAATTTAAATATGTTTATCCGTTGTACCCATAAGTACAAGCTTTGCTTAGTTTGGGACTACTCGTAGGTGGCGATGTGTGAATGTGTGAGGATTATTTATTTATTTACTGTCAAAGACTTACATGAAGTCGTGGAGTCCCCGGAATATAGCAACTAGTAAGAACACAGTGTGGTATTAGTTAGTTCGAGTTTGACTACCTAAAAGACCTCGATCTCAAAAAGTCTGTCCGAGATTTCGACATTATAAAAAAATTAAAACCTTTGTTAGAAAAAGAAAGCCTTTGTCTCGTGATAATTGTGATAATTCCAGCATGATCTTATATTTATTCCGGTTATATTTCCGGACCGTTACGACTTGGGGAGTTTCAAGAAACGAGCGTACCTACTCCCTTTTAAAAGGTCGGCAACGCATCTGTGATTCCTCTGGTGTTGCGGGTGTCCATGGGCGGCGGTGATCACTTACCTTCAGGTGACCTGCTGGCTCGTTTGCCTCCTATTACATAAAAAAAAAGATTATTCATGTTATATACACAGTTAACACATTACACCAAAAAGCGAATTAATGATTTCCACACGCAAAAATAGCGTCAAATTTGAAGTAATTCAAGGTGCGTGCCCCGAATTCGTGGGCTGTTGGGACGCGTCGATTTATGTATTTTATCCGCGAATTTGTTCCTCTCAGGGACCCATCTACCGACTTGTTTATATCGAATGTAGAGTCCTGTGGGATGTTCGATACAACATAATGTTATGTACACACAGCAACACATCAAGTTAAACATTTTCATTTGAAATTGTGTCTTATTTCAAGGTATTAAGGTACATGAGTGTCTAGCTTGATTAGTTGCTGTGTGTACGAACAAAAGTGGAAGAATTTATATGTACTCGTAATATGGTATGACGTTTAATGAGGGTGTATTTGTCTTTGATGGGCTTGCGTAAACATTTTCTGTGTTTATTTGGTTTTTTTGTTTTTAATTGAATTAAAGAAGAAGGATGTAAGCTATTTGGAGTTTAACTTTTCTTCGTTATTGTTTCTTGTTAGGTCACGTAGGGGTGAGCTAGGGAGTCAACTACAGGCTTACATGTGCAAAACCATCAAACAATGGAATTCTTTGCCAGCCCACGTGTTTCCTAAAAACTACGATGCTAGTTCTTTCAAGCGAGGCGTGAAAAAGCATCTTCTTAAGCCGCCAAATATTGTAGAGGCATGAATGTTCTTGGAATCTATTGGATGCCTAACATCAGGCACCATAGAGCCACTTTGGTAGGCCAATTTAAAAAAAACCATTAGAAATGGACCGAGATCTGTGGAAGTGTCCAGCGCCTTCCTCGTCTATCGTTTGCCCGCAATCTTTGCAATTTCGTCAGTACACCTCATGCATCTTCCGGTACGCGGTCTCTATTACGATAGGAATAGGTTACGAGAGGAACCGAGCACAGTTTCTTGTGGGTGTCTTCTCTGACATGGTAGTGTTCCGAACCCTCAGTAAACTTAGCCGTTAGGTAGACGTGCATATGTGATCACTATAAAAACGCAGACTTTCATAAGTGTCACTAACGTGTCTTATATGAAATAAATATTTTTTCATTTTCATTTTATTCCAGGACTTTTCTACCCCATTTCATTTATGTTCTGCGTGGTACGTATCCTGCCCACTTCACAGCAACAGGTGTATAAAGTAAATTAAAATAAAATTAATAAACTTCAAAATTTCATTCAACATCAGTTTGTAGGCTTTTCAGAGTACAACGTAGTACAAAATATTCTGATTTGACTACCAAAGTTGTATTTTGTAGGAAGTTTATATACCTACTTACGAAAATTTTCTTCGACTTTCGTAACACTGTATAATATTACTGATGTTCAACTAAATTAACATAATTTCCAAGTTCTCAGACAAAGATGTGGAATTTTTAGGGTACGTTATGGACTGGATTTATTTTATTGATATTTTATAAGTAGTCAGGTCAATCTTGTCGTTTACTGTACGACAATATCGGTAGATAAATAGCAACCTTTCTAAATGAAAAGAAACTTGAACAACAGGTTTTATATCATCCAGTACCTACCGGTATTAAGTTTCATAAAGAGTAACCTGTGTTTCTTAACTGCATTCATCTCAAAGCTAAAGTTTTTCGCGAAACAATAGCAGACGGCAATAGTGACGGACACCCAAAATTATATGTAAGGTATTCTGACTAAAATCCACAGGGTTCCTCCTTCAGCTATAAAGAGGCCCTGGACGGCGAGAAGACTGGCATTACTCATTACATTAGACTTACCGTTTTTATTTCTACATTGATTTACGAGTACTATTATTATATTTGTAATTTGTAACCATGTAATATTTATTATGGCATAAATGAAATTTCTTCAACGGAACCATATTGTAAAGATTTAACCCACGCCTGCCAACTTCAATACATGATGTTCAAACTAAAGTAATTTTCCTTCGTTACGCCAACACTTTTCCCGGGGAAAGGATTATTTTAGTCTAACCCTCAACATTATATAAAGTTATTTATGATGACATTGTAATACCCTTATACTGTTTCGTAAGAAATAAGAAAATAATATTATTTAATACAGTAAGAAAATTAGATTATAGGAATCCTTTCTTTTTACACATTCCTACATGTTTAATTTTTCACTGTCTGCAGTGGCCTTCTTCAGAGATGAACCGAAAATTAAATTTTTTTTTTTTACTTTTAAAGACAGCTCAATCCCTAGCGAGCCTAGAGAAATTAACTTTAGGTCATACAAATTAATGTCTTGTGTGGGATTCAAAACCGCAATCTTGGGCACGCCAGCCATATAAACGACCACTTTGCCATCGAGGCAGTTGGCAAATTAGCTTTATCCCAGAGCCAAAAATATTGATATAATATTTTATGTCAAAAGTTCCTTATAATGTTTTCCTTCATATTTTTATATTTACAAACTTTTAATACAAATAAAATATCATCAAGTAACATATTAGAAAGACATTATCGTTAAAAGTCTTTGTTGTTTATTTGATACAACAGACGGTTCTTTTGTTTCATCTTAAGTAATCTACACCATTAAAAGCTTCGAGAGAGAAAAACACATTATCAAGGATTTTTCCGTACCAACATTAAGCACTCAATAGATTACGATCAGACCTTGCCTTCAAATAAACCTGTAATTAAAATTCCTGAAGATTAAACATTTATCGTATTATTGATCAATGCGGGTCCGAATTTACCATTCCATTGTGTTTTTTAAGCTAGGATTGTCCATATTGGCATATTTATGTATGTATCAATCGATCAATGTCCGTCGGTGGTCTATAGGATTATCCTTCCGAGTGCCCACATGAAACCTCCGACACTTGACAACTGGGAAGTACACCGTGTGGCTTTAGTCGGTTCGAGTCCGAAATGCCCATGACTCTGGCAGCCCTCAGCATCATAAAGTCCGTTCGGCAAGCTTTGCGTGATAATTTATTTTCAACCTAATACATAATATGTCCTCTTCGTGTGGTGACGGAGTAAGACTACAATATACAAACCGACTAAAGGACTATTCGTGAATATTATCTTTACGAAGTAAAAAGAAGGAAAACTTGAAATTAAACCCTATACCAGACATATGTACCTATGTTATACCAAGGTATGAAGATATGAGCAAACAGTATAATTCTTTTTTAACTAGCTCTGATTACGTTTAATTATGCCTTTTCTTTCGTTGCCGGAGAAAACAGCTCGATATTTTGTTAACTGTTTCAGAAAAAGGTTTCTCTACTGTTTAGTCGTAAGAGTTGATGTCCTATAATCCTTTCTCTCGATACCAGAAGACATTAAACTCAGGCTGGCAGGCTTAAAAACTTGCCTCTATTAGCTGATAATGCCCACAAGTGTAAAACTAATACTTAGAACTTGAAGCTTGTAGCCAACACAAGTAGGTTGTATTGTAGCATTAAGCCCACGCGATTATAACCTTTTGTTGTATTCAGACAATGTTTTGAGAGGAGTTAGGAATTATATTTACATTTGTGAACAGTATTTAAGCTGCGGATTATCATAATAAATGAAGTCTAGCCTAAATACGCCCACACTTGAGCTTGATACCGCTTTTATTTATTGTTATCAGTTTATTTAAATAAATTCATTAACATTATAACAGCCCATTAATGTCCCACTACAGGAACAGGCCTCTTCCAGTGACGGAGGGATACTTGGCCTACTAATACCACGCTGGCCAAACGGATTGTTATAGGGTTTAATTTCAAGTTTTCCTTCTTTTTATTACGTAAAGATAATATTCACTGATCGTCCCTTAATCGGTTTTTACGACACCCATGGAATTAGATGGGGTGGTGACACACTGTGTTCTTACTCTGTCACCACACGGAGAATTCAAATAAATTATGTATCTTTATCTAATTTTCCACGCAAAGTGGGCATTGTTTGGAGGAGGCCTATGTACAGTGAACGTCCGTTGGCTGATGATAGCTATTTTTCGTCCGTGTGGTGGTGGAGACAAAATACATAGACATGGGCGAGTCGAGTAGCGAGAGGTATACTTATAGTTTATCCTTCACGCAAAAAACAGGGCTGTTGAAAATCATTTGAAGATGCTTATTTTTGACTTTCCTAAAACATCTACAATATTGCAATATTTTTTTGTCTGTGCTCATTTGAAGTCTACAGGTACCATTAAGTAAAAACATAAATTTAAAAAACGTAGATAGTAGGTTAAGAATGGCGCAGGAACGATTAGGTATGCGGTATTTATAGCTTGGGCGGCGGTCATGGACCCACAAACGTGTTCTCCGTCTAATCTAATTGTTTATTATTACATTTATATTACAATATTTAACCTGAATATTAAGCTAGCTTTGTCGTTGTTTATAGAAATAGCCGAAAGGTTGGAATAGTTTAAACTCGAGGCATTATTGGAACCTATATTTATGTTCTCGACCTCTGTGTCACCCGAATCTTATATCATCATCTTCTTTTTGATTTAAAGATGTTCATTCCTGTACATAGGCCTCCTTCAATTGAAAAGCGCGTGACGGGTCCGAATACGTGCCTTATTAGAGTTAAAACTACTTAAGAAGACCAGAAAGTATTTGATCTATTTAAGTATGACCAAGGCTGATGCAACCTCGCCGAAACGTCGAGTGCCTCAAAGGTAAATGATTAAACATTTACGAAATAATGACTATTATTGTGTTAATACCCGTGTAATCTATACTAATATTATAAAGAGGTAAAGTTTGTGTGTTTGTATGTTTGTGTGTTTGTGACGTTGTAGGGGGTAATCTCTGAATCTACTGAACCGATTTTAAAAATTCTTTCTGTGTTGAATAGTCTATTTATCGGGAAGTGCCATAGGCTATATAGTATCACGCTATGACTACCTAATAGAAGTGGAGCAGTAATGAAATATGTTTAAAAAACGGACGCGTCTTTTACGCCACCTAACGAAGTGGGCACGGGTCGGCTAGTTAATAATAATATATAATTAAACACGAAAGTTTTAAAGTTAATGTGTTATTTGTTTCTGTTCGCGATCGATTTCCATAAATAGCGCCTTGGATTTCCCGAATACGTGACAATAGACAGGCGTTTCAGGTCGGACAGCCGATGGTTTGAAATGGTGACCGCGGGCCGGAAATAGGCAGACCCCTACATGCTGTTGACGAGCTGATGAAAGTTGAGACACAAGATCGCGCGCAGTGTAATAACAAAACAATATTTCTGACATAACACAATACAATTTCAAACTAGGCATAATTTGTACTATGGGTACTTGACAACTGATACGTTCTTTTTTTATCTCAAATAGTTTGTCTATAATTTTGTTCAAGGGCTTAGGCGTGAGCATGACCAGCCTCAAACGTTGCTTAACGCCTTTTGTTGCTACTACGACTAAGGTTTGTGATGCCCTTCGACGTATCAGATAAAATACCATAAAGCCCGATTTACACGTAGACAAGTACAGTAACGAGTTAAGTAGTAAATCGTTGATTAAGTTGATTTAAATAGATCTCCATCCTATTTTTTGGCGAGTTAAGTTGGCGAGACGCGAGAGAGGGGGCTACTTCGTACTTAACTCGCCAATAAATAGGATGGAGATTTATTTAAATCATTTAATCAACGATTTACTACTTAACTCGTTACTGTACTTGTCGACGTGTAAATCGGGCTTTATGCTAAGTATGTTTATCATTATGCAGTGTTTATCGGTCAATGTTTGCAATTATGTTCGCCCTATAATACTTGAATAGATATTCTTAAATAACATGCAAATATTAATAAAAAATATGATTTTATTGCTAGATACAAAATATTCGTAGGTTGATGTCCAGACGGTTATGTCTGACATCCCGTCTGACATCTATAGACAGGCAGCAATGGCAATGCCCTTGGGGTGGAGACGAATCGATCATACGTATCGCTTTCCTCTTAATTTGTTTTTATACACAGCAACACATCGAGCTAAATACATATTAGATCTTTACCCATGTAATTGCCGTTTTGTATGAAGATTTTATGAGAAGTTAGATTTTTCATACTAACGTTTTCTTAGATTTTTCAATAATTATTAAACATAATAGAATGAACTTTGGAATAAGTAATGGACGCACATTTAAGCTGACTATTCTGTATAAAACCAAGAAAAAAAAGTATCAAGGGAAGAAGTTATACGAGTAGAATTATTATTAAATGCAAATTGGAGCCATGTACACAGGCTTATTAATAATGCAAATAATGATTATTTTTATTTATTATCTGTTGTTAGATGTTGGTAATATCCTATATTTCCTAAATAACAAAAAATATTTAAAAGAATACAGAGTCTAAAGACTGCGCAGAAAGAAAACGGAAATTTCGTAGGTAAAGACCTATTGCTTTTATTGAAATGTATGTCTTATTATAAACTTACGTCCTTTTTCAACAAGTGATAACTTCCCCCGCAAATACCACACAGCCCAGGTGGATTGGTAACAAGGTTTATTTAAGCGGGGTAATAAGTAATTATATTGGTTCATCATACCAGCAATTAATGTCCCACTGCAGGGACGGGCCTCCTTCCGTGACGGAGGGATACTTGGCCTACTAATACCACGCTGGTCGAACGGATTGGTGTAGGGTTTAATTTCACGTTTTCCTTTTTTTTATTTCGTAAAGATAATATTCACGGATAGTCCCTTGGTAGGTTTTTACGACACCCATGGGATGAGATGGGGTGGTGACATATTGTATTCTTACTCCGTCACCACACGGAGAAAAAGCATAAATATATGTATTTAATACTCCACCTATCCATGAGTCTTTGTTAAACATACTAATTACACGTAACGCATTGCATAACGTACACGGTTAGGTAATATGTTAATTAAGATTGATACAATGTGCAGTACATAACAATATTAAGTTAATTAAATTATAATCAACTACCTATGCCGGCGACGGAAGTTTATGAAATTATTAATATTTTTTTGTGGATCTTTGCAGTAATTAGGTTTAATGTAATTGTATAATTTTAAGCAAAATGTCTATAAAAGAATAAAATGACTAGAGCTTCAATAAATACTTAGCAGAGGCCCTCCTTGGAAAGATACCTTAAAAGCTCGTTGGTAATGTAGGCATTTTTCATAAGTTATTGTTTACATTAAATAGTACGGAAAAAAGTTTTTTTTTTAATTTTTGTGGGTTCCATATTGTATGTAGGGCTGTATTGTTTATGGGAAACAGGTACATACCCGTGACCTGTTAAAACACACAAAAGCAAAGACGTCACAAAAATTCAAAAATATATTTGAATTGAATTCTTCTTTTAATTTATTGAGTTCGTCATTCAAACAACAGATTCGTCGACCAATGGCGTTCGAGTTTTCCGTTTGACGCATGCGCGTACGTAGGCGTCGGGTCGATAGAGTTTGTGACGTCACGATGGCTGACCAATGGCGCCTAGCCGTCGCACATCAATCGATGGTGAACGATTCGAGCTATTTCCTTGCCCTACGTCTTTGTTGATTGAGACTGAGCTTCTATTGTCGTTTAGTCAAATGCGTCTTTGTTTCGTTTTTCACGGTCAATGGGATTTTGTTGATTGATGTATATTCCCTTTTTGTGTTTAAAAGATATTTGTCTATTTAATTAATATTAAAATTAAGTTTTTTTAATAATTAGTTACTAAGTTATACTTATAGTTTATTCTTATGAATCAATTACGTTTTATCTCGTGGCTGAGGTAAAAGTAGCTTGAAGGTAAAACACTAATCGTTTCCTGTTTCTTCATACCATATTAATTAATGTCCTGCCAATGCAAAGACGGGCAGAGTAAAGCATCTTTACTATCCATACTAATATTATAAATGCGTAAGTAACTCTGTCTGTCTGTTAAAAAAAAATTACTAAATGGGTTTTTATGAAATTTGGAATATAGGTAGTTTATGGTGTAAAATAACAATTAAGCGGGTAATACCGCGGGCATCAGCTAGTATTAAATAAATAAAACAAACTCTAAAATTAAAATATTTTTTAAAACCGCACCCTAAAAGTATCACCCCATTTAAAATTATAAAAACCCCCTTTTTCAAAAACTCAAGCCGCCTCAAGTGCAAAAGTCACTCGGGAATATTATGAAACTCTACATTTGTATGTATTCTCTATCTCATGAATCGTAATGTATCGTATAATAACGGTTGGGGGTTGTACTTCAACTCTTTGAAAGCCAAGAGGGCCTTTTAAAGGGCTTAAGGCCAGACTTTGTCCTCAAAAAACCCTTTTTTACTGAAGGATACATTAAATAAAATCACTGTACACGATGATAACGGTATATATTTGGTGTAAATGGGAAGGATAACATTTGTATGAGGGGTAACAATTGTTATTCTGACGCCTTTTTGGAAAGGCTTGTGTGAATAGTATCTGTTCGGAAAATCTTTTTTCATGGGCTGTCTAACAATTCGATCGACGATTTTGTTTCATCATGTTTTTCTTGCTTTGAGTAGGCTCATATCCTTTATTTGAAGTTCCCTTAACGTAGCCAATAAATAAGAAATAACCAATCATCTTATCCGTGTGGTGACGGAGTAAGAATACAATATTTCACCACCCCATCTCACCCCATGGATGTCGTAAAAACTAAGGGACTTTCGTGAATATTATCTTTACGAAATAAAAAAGAAGGAAAACTTGAAATTAAACCCTATACCAATCCGTCTGGCCAGCGTGGTATTAGTAGGCCAAGTATACCTCCGTCACGAGAAGAGGCCCGGCAGTGGGACATTAATGAGCTGTTATGATCCATAAAAAACACTCAGACCAATGCAAACAATCATGTTCATACACACAAAGATTTGCATTGAGCGGGAATCGAACCCGAGACCTCTTCGTAGCAGCCATGTAATATACCAACTGCGCTACAGAGGTCGTCGAATAAGAAATAACCAATTATCTTAAGAGTTAATTCAATCTAATAACACGACTACGAAGTCCCCTTCGAAGCAGTAGCGTGCTAATGTCACTATGTCCAAGGTCAATGTCACTAAGGGAGATTACAGAACTATATCTATGCTCTGGTTAGGTACCACTTACCACCAGTTGGGCCGTTAGCTCGCAGTGGTGTAAAAGCTAGCTCACATTATTATTCCTTTCTCAACTAACCAGCACCAGTAATACTTGTGCAAGCATTTTTGATTCCCAATATTCAACCTTATTTTTTTATATTAAAAGTTCAATTCAGTTTTCATATGTGTATATTGGTATATCTATTGTGTAGGGCTATTGAATTATGTATGTAAGGTTTGTTGTCGATTGTGAAATGTGTTAAGTGCTATTCAATGTAATAAAAGACCTTTGAAACTCAAAGGAGAACCGTCTGCAGTATGAGGTCAAAGTACGGTTATATTTTACATAGTCACTGCATTTATTTTCTCCGTGTAGTGACGGAGTAAGAATACAGTGTGTCATCACCCCATCTCATCCCATGGGTGTCGTAAAAACCGACTAAGGGACTATCCGTGAATGTTATCTTTACGATATAAAAAGAAGGAAAACTTGAAATTAAACCCTAAACCAATTCGTCTGGCCAGCGTGGTATTAGTAGGCCAAGGATCCCTCCGTCATGGGAGGAGGCCCGTCCCTGCAGTGGGGCATTAATGGGCTGTTATGATGACTGCATTTATTTTTAAATCTACTTTCGCATTCGGGATCTTGCAATGTGTTTCAGGGTCTTTTACAGGCATACATTTAACGTACACAAAGAATATCTAGACTCAGGACAAAAACTTGTGGGTTTGCACAAATTATCATTTATTAATATTTAAAGTTATCTGTGGAAACTTTTAATTGGCCTTCATTTTTTATGTTTTATTTTATATATTGTATCTACTAGCTGTAAGTTTTCCTAAAATTGTAAAATAAAATAAATAATTCGAAACCTTGACCTCAAAATTCATTGTAACGTCAATGGATGACTGATTAGGTTATGGCAAGGTTTGGCTGTAAAAGATGGAACGATAAAACCTCGTTACCTCCATTTAAATTTAAGCATTAAGTTTACGTGTTAAAACAGTTTTTTATCTTCTTTTCGATGTCAATAAACTTGTCCATAATACTCGGGTCTATTGGAGACCCGGTTCTTTGGAAGGCATACATCGGGCCGAAGCCAAGACGTAGAGGCCCTTTAAGAGATATTTAATCTGGTAATGGATTCACAGGGCAGATACCATCTCTGAACGCACAATATGATACACCCAGAGATTGTCTCTGTCAGTAAACTTTATTATTATAATCTCATTAGGGTATGTTCACATTAACTGACCTTTGTTGCTACCCTTAGATGAGCCGTTGTTTGTTACTTAAGGTTGATTTGGATCGATTAATTGTGAACTTTCTGAGGTCAAACTTCATCGATCTCAGATTAGGCTGTATATTTTTAGATATTTCTTTTGTTAGATTATCTTTAATGTAAGAAATAAGTAATACAAATCTGAAAGAAATGAATAGTTAGTTTGTCTATAATGACATTAGTTTGTCTCTGCCTATTCGAGTACAAATAAAGAGTTCAGACTGTAATTATTTATTTTGTTTCTACAAAATAAATAATTACAGTCTGAACCCGGAACAATCTGTAGCAATTGGGTGTAGGTAGGCCAAAAACATTTTTTTAATTTGGTCCATTTTTGGAGCACTTGTCTCAGTATCAATAATTCTCTACTATTAAACTTAAAAGCAACCATTAAAGGTTCAAAGAAATATATTATAGAATGGCATTTTTTTTAAATGTAGAAATGTTTCGTATGTTAACCTTCTCCTTCAACGCTTCTCTTAAATCTATGAGCTAACTCAACAACAAATAAAAAAAAACTGTCGCTTGAGCATAAAAAAGTAACACATAGAAATACTTACATATTAGTTATTATATACGAGTATGACTACCTGACCCGTGCCCACTTCGTAAGGCGGCGAAAAAAACGCGTCCGTTTTTTACACATATTTCATTACTGCTCCACTCCTATTAGTCATAGCGTGATACTATATAGCTCTCTACTATAACACTCCCCGATAAATGGACTATTCAACACAGAAAAAAATTATAAAATCGGTTCATTAGATCCAGAGATTACCCCCTACAACGTCACAAACACACAATCACACAAACTTTACCTCTTTATAATATTAGTATAGATAAGTGTTGGTAACCCTACATGTGATTGATCGCTGCACGCTTCGTATACTAACATAAGATCGATCGATCTTGTGTCAGTACACATAGTGAGTTCTCTAACTTGTACTCGATTAGTTCTACACGTGTTCACTATTATTGTTTATTTTTAACAGACTATAAAATACATGCGTACAATCCTTGTGGTGACGGAGTAAGAATACAATATGTCACCACCCCATCTTATCCCACGGGTGATGTAAAAACCGACTAAGGGACTAACCGTAAATATTATCTTTACGAAGTAATAAGAAGGAAAACTTAAAATTAAACCCTATACCAATCCGTCAGGCCAGCGTGGTATTAGTAGGCCAAGTATCCCTCTGTCACGGAAGGAGGCCCGTCCCTGCAGTGGGACATTAATGGGCTGTTATGATGATAAAATACATACATATAAACATCTCCTCCTTAAGATTAGAGAGTAATTATACAATATGTCTCATCTCATTGGAGTGTAAACAAAATCTTTACATAAAACCCGATACTAATCAACCAGCTTGAGATTTGTAGGCTAAGCTTTCCTTTATGTACCTATGGGAAATACCTAGTCATAGTCTTTGTAATTTAATCGTCATAATTATATCAGCCAATCGCCGCCTGCTTCTGGACATAGGCTTCCTACAGATATTGCTACCTTGTGCTCAACAAAACTCATTCTACATTGCATGTCCTGTCAGTAAACAAATAACTGCAAAGTTACTAATACCATATATAAATTACAAAACTCAATAAACTAACATTATATAAACGAGACATTAACGCGCATTTTTTTACTGGACGTTTCGGCACAGGTTGCATTGGCCGTGGTCGCAAGCTGACTGGTGATGGTGACTGATGCGAAATGCGCGTCAATGTCCCGTTTATATAATGTTT
Source organism: Schrankia costaestrigalis (assembly GCA_905475405.1). Classification (NCBI taxonomy): domain Eukaryota; kingdom Metazoa; phylum Arthropoda; class Insecta; order Lepidoptera; family Erebidae; genus Schrankia; species Schrankia costaestrigalis. The sequence goes on along the minus strand of FR997843.1, from coordinate 4,816,543 downwards.
GTAATAATGTGTAATGAAAACGCGATAGTTTATAAGTTATAATCAATAAACTAGTCTTTCAACAAATTAGTAGCAAAAAAAGTCAACAAATAAATTCAATATGAGTCATTCCTTAATTCATACAGTAGTACTTTCACAGTCCTGCTATAAGGACTCTACTTAGTACCTTTTAACTCAACTCAGAGTACGGCATTAATATTTATACTCCGCCAACATTGTAAGTAAAGCAAATTATTCCGAGTGCGTATTTGATTTGGTTATATGCCAATAAAGGTATGACGGAGTGCCTCTTTCAGATTTATTATCGAGCGTAAAAAACTCAAAAAATAAAGGCTAAATTCAACTGGTGTGATGGGCTAAATGTATTAATTTTTAGGTATAGTCACATTGACTGTGTTTTTTGGACTATGCGGAGTTACAATTACTTCAGTTTACATTAGTATAGTTCATACTTAGCCTTGAATAAGACAGAGCCATTTCTAGCTGTAAACCGAAGTGAATATATGTATCTATTTTTTGTTTATTGCAGGTACTTTTCCGTTTGCAACTTTTTTTGATCGTGACATCGTCTCCTTTATTAAACAATAGTAAGTGGTTTATAATTTTGCAATAAAAGTAATTGAATATTTCCGAAAATGCGAAATAAGGGATGTTTACAGATATTATTCTACTTACCAAAATAAAGGAAAGAAAACTGGACATCATAAAACTCTGCATATAGGTAGGATCACACATACCTTTTTTGTGGTGGAATTATTTTACGTATACCTGTGGCCTCGGGGTTAGACGAGCAGGTGATGTCGGACTCCCAGACAGGTCTACCGACTAAAACCTCCACGATGGCCTTTCTCTGGTGTTCCAGAGAGGTTTCGGGAACGCGATTGCATCATCCGAAAATGATTACACATACCTAGTCTTTGTTTATCATGGCACTATACATAAGTCAACTTTTGTACATCTTTCAGTGGACACTATAATATGTGTAATAAATATGTAATAGTAATAAAATACTAAAAAATATCCAAAATATTGATTCATCAAAGTAGTTTGTTATTCATATTACAGGGCTATGCCACTTAATAACTTCTTTTTAGTAAAGGTACGGTTTTGGCTGTGGTCTGGAAATTATACCCATAAGCGTTTACTATAGATACTGTGACTATTTATTTTTATTCATTTCGATGCACTAGTTCGTTACCTTTTCAAAAATCAGTACAAATCTAATCATCGAAGACTATAACGTGACTATAACTAATATCTATGTGTGCGGGTGTAGTGTGACCAGGGGGAGTCAACTCTGTTCTACACAATGTTTCTATTAGGGCTGTTAGTCACGACAGAGAGAAAAGATGAAATAGAAAATGTTATGTCATTTCCTAGCAACCACCTAATACTTGTTTATATGGAGCTGTCAACAGTCAACACTACAAGAAAAGAAACCGTTTATTTTGTAAATTCCTAAATATCTTGTAAATAAATAAAAAATCTCGATAAATAACAAGTTTATCCTGAATTAAAAACGTTGCACGAGCATCCTATTCCTTAGTTGAAGTGTTTTTGTGAAATTGCATCCTATTCCTTAGTTGAAGTGTTTTTGTGAAATTGAACGTTATTGACTCCAGTTCTGAGAAAGTGACTCCTATAGTGTTTTTGTTATGTTACAATGAGTTTCAATGTAGAGAAGAATGTTTCAATAAAGAATGTGAATATTTTTTATTATGAATATTATTTACATAAATAAATTGTAAAAGAAATGAAGTTTTTTATTATCAAATCCAACTCTAAATACAGTCATCCTAATTTAAACCTTCAACAAAATAAACAAATAGATATATTATATAACGCCCTAATAATGTAGGGCGTAATATAATATATCTCTTTGTTTTTATTAAATAAAAAAAATAATACAATTTCCCGCGCTGCTGATTTTAACCGCAGTTTTGGCTCCCGATAGATGGCGCCGCACGCTTAGGAAAAGTTTCCTCACGAATTTTGTATGAAGTTGACATTCTTCTCCTTTGAGTATAATTGTTCTGTGAGTGTGACTGTGTCGATGATGTTACTACTACCAATAAGTATAATTTTTTATGTAAATCTTAATTTATTTCTGTGAATGTACCGCATGTTTATTGCCAAAATAAATGATTTCTTTCTTTCTTTCTTCTTTCTTAATATAAAAGCCCTATCTTTTCTAACATTATGAGCGATCAATGAATTATTATTTATACGCCCGGGGCACAGATGTCTAGCGTTTCTGTAACGACTGGAGCAGTCTGCCCAATACATGAATAAGGCAATACTAACTTATTAATTGTATCTCCCTCATTCTGAGGTAAGGAGACGTTTGCGGTTTCTTACTTGTAAAATAATCGAGATGAGGCTTAAGATAATTAAGGATTCGGTCCAGGAAGAAAATTCTGTAGTAATACAGTTAGCGTCAGATAGATATATGATTAGATGAACAATTTAAGATGTCAATAAGTCTAGTACAAGTGACCATATTAATATCTGAACATTAAACAAATTGACTGTTTGACTCATTTTAACAATGAATGTTTAGATATTAATGGTCACTTATGCGTGTAGAACTTATTGACATTTTACGCAGCCAGGGTGCAAGGTTATATTAACAAAGAAAGCAAAAAATAAAGGCCCTATCTTTTCTAACATTATGAGCAATCAATGAATTGTTTCAACGTTTCTGTAACGGCTGGAGCAGTCTGCGCAATACATGAATAAGGCAATACTAACTAATTAATTGTATCTCCCTCATCTTGAGTCTGGGAGACGTTTGCGGTTTCTTACTTGTAAAAGGAGCTTGATGAGGTTTAGGATAATTACGGATTTGGTGTGGGAAGAACACTCCGTACTAGTTCTTTAATGTCTGTTTCTTTTTCACGAAAGACCTGGGCTTATAATACTGCGCTGGCAACTACTGTTTGGTTTTTCTTTGAAGGGAAACCTGGTTAACTTACGCTGGCCAGTCCTGGTAACAAAAATTGTTTTATACTTCGCCATGTCATATTATTACCCCAAACAATATAAATAGTAGGTTTTAAACATTCTTTAACTGTTAGAGTTGAATAAAAATGCGAAGTCAGAGCCATATTCAGTAACATCTGGTATAGGACAAGGCAGCAGCCTAGGACCGTTATTGTTTTTGATTTTTATTAATGACCTCCCAGAACAAATAAAGTACTCTACATTATCTATGTTTGCTGATGACGTGAAGCTCGCACATCCTGTCAGTGACAGCTCCGACTCGACTAAACTCCAGCATGACATCGATATGATTTACCAATGGAGTACAAACAATAACATTTGCCTAAACATTAATAAATGTGCGGTTATGTCTTTTACACGTGCATCACAACCAATAACAACTGTATATACCACAGAAATCTAAATAAAAGGAGAAGTGGTATGACGGGGTTTTCGTGGGAGCGCAATATGATTAGAACGATTATATTGCTAAAAATGGCTGTCACCTAGGTTTAGCTGTGTTTTGACAACGACCGAGATAACATATAAAATGCCGAGTTGTTCAGTGGTTGCCTGTAAAAATAAGAGCAATAAAAAAATCTTTATTAATAATGGAGTCACTTACCATATGCTAGTACATGTATTTTATTGTAATTACCTCTAAAATCATGAAAAAATAATCTTTGATGTCCTCACTATGTTATTTTCATGTTCGGACAATTAAGTACTATAATATTTTTGTAACATATACATTGCTTCTCTAATGCTGTCTAAACTAGTCATTCAATGATATATGAAGCAATGAACTATTCGCTCAACGATATTACGTATGACAAGTGGTTGCTAACCGTGATCGCTCTAACAACCAAACGATAGTGACGACCCGTTCATGACTACGACTATCTATCGTTTTCGATAAAAAGTCGTGTATTGTAGGAATTTTAAATTGTAGAAGTTTTATTAAGTTAAATGAAAAAAATTAATATTTTTTTTAAATGTTGTGTTACGCTGTTTAAATTATGTAATTTCAATATAAGTATTACAATGTTGAAATAATATCCTAAATCAAAGGTGGAGTAAGTACTCTAGAACATAAAGGTTTAAAATGTTGATTACAGTGGTTTTAAAAGTTTTTTTTAAACGCTTATCCATTTATTAGCACACACGTGCTTTTAACTGGTTTTATCAGATTTGCTTTAAATCAGTCTAAATGCTCATCTATCAATCCCTATATTCATGCTATTGTTTTAATTTTATCTAGGCGCAATATTGCTCGCGCATTTTGGCATGCGCATGCACATGCTTGAATAAATAAACTGTACACGCTGTTATCTGCTTCGATAAATAATCTGTATACTTAGTCTTATTATCCATACAACTATCCAAAAATTGACATCTGTAAGTTGTAATTGACTACAAAACAGTTTTGACCCAAAGCTCAAAATATGGGGCACACAAGCTCACTCAAAGAAACTTAATGAACCATAATGTAATTAAACAAAGCGCTTTTTGAAGAGATTGATAATTGGCGATGAAAAGTAGATCATGCATGACAAGAACGTGCGAAAAAAGTCGTGGTTTAAAGTCGGCTAGGTTTTACCGACTGTGGCTAAATTATCGCTAGCTCTTCCTCACAGGTGCGTTAATTTTGTATGACAACAGTCAAAATGTTACCAACTGCTGCGACAATAAGGACGCAAAAGAAGTATGACGCTTGAGTTCATTCAACCTGCGATATTACGACATCAGTTTTCGGATTAATTTGTTTCACGACATGTACGATCATATACAAACTGTCGTGAATATTATTGTACAAAAGTATTGTACAATTATATACTATTATATTATACATATTTATATAAAAGTAATTATTATTTAAGTACATATATGATAAGTATTTAATTTTTAATAAAATATAAGTCTTGTCTATCGATAAATTTTATTAATTATTTATCGATAAGGTCAACGCCTAGCATAAATGTAATATTTTTGAATGTAGTAGTTTTAAATTGTAGTAGTTCTTCTATCTAAATTTTTTGAAGTTTGTTTTAGTTGTATATATATAGTAGCGCTGATTGGTTCGCTGTGACACCGTGTAAGGGAGATCTTTCAAGGAAAAACGAGACAGAGTATTGCGTTCATTGATAATCTAGATGTAACTGAGAACAGTAGTCTATTCGTATATTCTATTGCTGTGTGTGTTAATAAAACTGGCGACATTAGGTTTCCATACAAAATGACATTCAGGGCACATCTCCTTTGTTCAGATATCTGTGGTATATACTATAAACAATGAACCAATAAACAGAGTTACTACTATAAAAGACTTGGGAACCCGATTTGACTCACATCTCACATTTAACCAACATATAATTGAAACCTGTAACAAGTCGCGTAGAAACTTGGGCTTTGTATTACGTCAGACAAAATATTTTAATAACCGCCATGCTGTAGCTGTGCTCTACAATGCATATGTTCGTAGTACTTTGGAGAATAATTGTGCAATTTGGAACCCGCATGAAAAGAACTACACTTTACTTCTAGAAAAAACACAGAAAGCATTTATTCGATATCTCTACCTAAAATTATATGGCTACTACCCTTACATGTATCCCACTCCATTTACTCTTGGGATGGTTTCCTACCAAAGCTTGGAGGTTAGAAGAAATTTAACATTAATTAAGTATTTTGTCAGGCTCATACGAGGATCAATTCATAATTCATTTCTTCTTTCACACATCTCTATAAATGTTCCACGAACAATAACTCATACTCTCCGAGCGCGCAAGCGCCCTCTGTTCTACGTTCCCAATGTTTGTACTGTAACCTTATCCAACAGTCCACTTTATTTAGCTTTGCGACACTTAAATAATATATTATTATTCAATGATACTCTCGATATCTTCAGTCATCCTGAGCCGAGACTCCTGAGCGTCAGTGCACATTACTTTGAGGCTATTGCAACTCCTAGCACTATATTATAATTGTATGTAACAAAGTACCTATTAGTCTGTAATAATAATAATTTATAAGTGTATAATAAGTATTAAGTTGTTTTGTAAGTTTGCATATTTTTAATTTTGTTAATTCTGTACCTATAACTTAAGCGTGTGGTGTTATGTACTGTTAGTTTAAGTTGGTAAATAAATAAATAAATAAATAAAATTCATTAGTCAACGTTTTTGTCTTGTGCTGTGTTATTTTTTCTTTGCGTTAAGTCTTCCCGTAGTCCCCACTTTTACGACAACTTCGGAAAGAGTCCGCCACTACACGAACAGTCGCAGTTATCTACTAATAAATTAATCCTAAACCTTTCTAGGCAATTTTCAAGATCTAACGTTAGGTATACAGTACGCCTACATCTAATACACAGTATTAAATGTATTGGTTCTGACCTTTCTTAGATATTAGGTTTACTCGCAGATATACTTTGATTTTTCTTATTTAATTAAGTCTAACGTTACCACATCTAAGACTTTAGAATATGTATTGGAATTTATGTTGTATATATATATTTGTATATTATATACTAGCTGTAAAACGCGACTTTGTCCGCTATTAAATTTGAAATAAAATAAAAATAAAACTTGTATAATTCATACAATGTTTATTCATCATCATCATATCAGCCAATCGACGTCAACTGCTGTACATATGCCTTCTCCAAGTATTGGCACCTTGTGCGGTCCTGTGCCTCCCTCATCCATCGGCTTCCAGCCGTCCACAGCAGCGCTTTTCGGTACGCGGTCGCCATTCCAGAATCTTTCTGCCCAAACAGCTGTCGGTTCTCCGCGCTATGTGCCCTGCTTGTCGCTACTTTAACCGGTTATGTCGATTACTTTAGTTCTCTTGCGAATCTCCTCATTTTTGATTCGATCACGCAGGGAAACTCCCAACATAGCTCTCTCCAATGCCCCTGAATGACCATGAGTCTTCTGAGGAGGCCCATAGGTCAGGCTACAACATAGCTCTCTCCATTGCCCTCTGTAGTGACCATGAGCCTTTTGAGTAAGTCCATAGGTCAGGCTACAACATAGCTCTCTCCATTGCCCTCTAAGTGACCATGAGCCTTCTGAGTAGGCCCATATAGGTCAGGCTACAACATAGCTCTCTCCAATGCCCCTGAATGACCATGAGCCTTCTGAGTAGGCCCATATAGGTCAGGCTACAACATAGCTCTCTCCAATGCCCTCTGAGTGACCATGATTCTTCTGAGTAGGGCCATAGGTCAGGCTACAACATAGCTCTCTCCAATGCCCTCTGAGTGACCATGATTCTTCTGAGTAGGGCCATAGGTCAAGCTACAACATAGCTCTTTCCATTGTCCTCTGAGACACCATGAGCCTTCTGAGTAGGCACTTAATTAAGCCCCCTAAATTTGAAAAAAATTTTTTTTTGTCATAGCTTGATGTTATATAGCCTATAGCCTTCTATCCAAAACTGAAAACTAAATTCAATTCGAAGAAGTAGTTCCTGAGATTAGCGCGTTCAAACAAACAAACAAACTCTTCAGCTTTATATAATAGTATAGATTTGGACTATGTATTGGAATTTTCCTTTATGGCAATAAATTCTGTTGTTTAGTATTTTCATTTGTTTTTTTTAAATGAGCTTGTAGCTTCGCTTCGGTGGAGAATATGTATAATACAATTTACTAATTCTTATTTTCTAAACCTATTTAGTGTCTTACGACGGGTCTCTTTGAGTGACGAAGGTTAGTGATTACCCACAAAAGCACTCAACTAAACCTAATTGCGTAAGTAGTAATCGGAATCAAAGCTCTGGAGTCGTTTTCTTCAAGACTGTTTTTAGTCCAGCTAAAAATCAGACCTATTTAACATTCTTTTCAACTATAGAGGACTTTTTGATGCTACTTGGCCTTGTAAAGTACCTCGCTAGCCAAAACATGTCATTTATAAAAAAAACCCTTTAGATTATCTCTAGATACATACGTGCATCTTTATTGTTCAAAAACAGTATAGTGTATTACACATAATTGAGATACATCTCTGGTCTCTAGACTAGGATTCCCTGTGTTGTGGAGACCAGCCTCTTTCAGCTTAAAGTAACAATTAGGTACAGTACAACATTACATTACTCTATATTCGATATAAATATCTCCTAAAATAACAGTACTACCTTTATCTAAACAAAATTTTCATTACATCATCTCTACCAATTTTCGTATCACGGTAATTGAAATAGGAAGGGTTTGTAAACGGCTCGGGTTATAAGTAGGGTTGGGTTTTGTCAAGGCCATGGCCAACCACACGTATGTTATAAACATGAACGTCATTGGAGTTAGAAATCGGAGTGTTTGATAAGTAGGTCCCGAGGGGATCAATGTTATTTAATTACAAAAGGCCAAGCTACATTAGATTATTATCTAATGGAGGAAATAATGCCATGGATACGAATTTTTATCGTGTTTGTAATATGAGTTTATCTATACTAATATTATAAAGAAGTAAAGTTTGTGTGTTTATGACGTTGTAGGGGGTAATCTGGATCTACAGAACCGATTTTTAAAATTCTTTCTGTGTTGAATAGTCCATTTATCGGGAAGTGTCATAGGCTATATACTATCACGCTGTGACTAATAGGAGTGAAGCAGTAATGAAATATGTTTAAAAAAAGGACGCGTTGTTTTCGCCGCCTAACGAAGTGGGCACGGGTCAGCTAGTGTAACTATGAAGTAATTTGAGGACCGTATAGTGAAGCAAATACTCGAGGTCACTTAGATGGGGTACCCATCTCACTCTACTAACTACTAACTCAGTGGTATTTCATCTGAGCGTCTCTGTGCTACGAAGTCCGTATTTCGTCTATGGAATTCGGTTTGTAAAGTTTTTTTGGCATTTATTTATGTTTATATTTTAAAGGTTTATAAATTATAACCAATTAAGTTGAGTATTTTGGTTTCCTACCTATAGTTTATTTTTAATAAATATTTTAAATTTTACTTATGATGCCGTCATACTTACTGCTGAATTACTTGAAATCTCTAAATGGTTTTGGAATCGACATAGGTAAACTTTTATTTTACATACCGAATTGCGTTCTAAGCTCTGTAGTCGATGAATTTACCAGAGTTATTCGATGTCGGCTAGTCGCAACGTTGAGTGTACTAAAATATACTTTATGCTTTAAAGTATTATATAAAAAAATACAGTACTTTAATCGGGATTCGAATCCTGCTCGTTAGTGGCATATACCACCGCTTGACCGAAGTAGTAAAACAATAAAAGCTTTACCCCCGGTTTCTAAATGACTGATTAAGTAAAAATCAACTAATCAAGTGTCAAAACTATCAATTTCAGGAACTAAAATGATAGTTTTGACACTTGATTAGTTGATTTTTACTTGGTCAGTCATTCAGAAACCGGAGGTCAGTCTTTGTTATAATAATAATGTAAGGTACCATCTGTTAGTAATTACTAGTGACCTCGTGTTAATGACTAGCAAGTAATGATACTACAAGCTGTCGTTGCGATATAGTTTATGTTAATTACTTTGATTTGTAGAACCTTGTCGTAGTAACAATATTACTCTGGTAATGTCATCATCATCGTGTCGTAAAAACCGACTAAGACTATCCGTGAATATTATCTTTACGTAATAAAAAGAAGGAAATGAAACCCTATACCAATCCGTTTGGCCAGCGTGGTATTAGTAGGCCAAGTATCGCTCCGTCAAGGGAGGAGGCCCGTCCCTGCAGTGGGACATTAATGGGCTGTTATGATGATACCATCTGTTAGTAATTACTAGTGACCTCGTGTTAATGACTATGTAGCAAGTAATGATACTACAAGCTGTCACTGCGATATAGTTTATGTCTAGTTGATTACTTTTGATTTGTACGATACTTTAGAACCTTGTCGTATTAACAATATTACTGTGGTAATGTCCGTGTGGTGACGGAGTAAGAAAACGATATATCAGCACCCCATCTCATCTCATGGGTGTCGTAAAAGCTCTGATAGTTTGTAACTAAATGCCGTTAGGTGAATGTGTGAAAAGTATAATGATTATACTCTACATTAATTTTATTATTGTTATACCCTATATTTATACGAAAGGTTAATAAATGCTTGGAATTTAGATGGCTCGATGACGTAGACAGGCGCGCGCTCTACGCCGTAGCTCCTAGCTACGTAGCACGCCTACGTGCTACGGAGTTTCTATTTTATTTTGTGTAAGTTACTGTTTACTTTTTTATTTAATTTATATGTAGGCGAATGTTTAGTTTCAAAATACCTTTTTTGTTTTAGTTTTAATCTAAGACATAGGTTTCCGAGTGGTGACGAAGTAAGAATACAATATGTCACCACCCCATCTCATCCCATGGGTGTTGTAAAAACGACTAAGGGACTATCCGTGATTATTATTTTTACGAAATAAAAAGAAGAAAAACTTGAAACAAAACCCTGTAGTAATCCGTCTGGACAGCGTGATATTAGTAGGCCAAGTATCCCTCCGTCATGGGAGGAGGCCCGTCCCTGCAGTGGGACATTAATGGACTGCTTCAAATGTTCCTTCTTTTTTCTGTCCTGTGTCTTTTTAATGACGACCTCTGTGGCGTAGTGGTTATATAACATGACTGCTAACACAGAGGTCTCGGGTTCGATTCCCGCTCAATGCAAATCTTTTTTTGCATTGGTCTGAGTGTTTCTATGTATAATATGTATGTAGGTATTTACAAAAACAAAACAAAAGTATTTAAGTATGTTTATCCGTTGTCTAGTACCCATAGTACAAGCTCTGCTTAGTTTGGGACTAGATGACGTTGTGTGAATGTGTGAGTATTATTTATTTATTTATTCAACCGTTGGCGTTGCCACGATCAGCAGACTACCAGAGGTTTCTGAGTAATAAGGGTACACAAGTAAATTAGGGTAACTAGGTCATATTACAGACGGTATATTACTTAAAGGTCAAAGTTCACAACAATCAATGCGACATTCAAATGAGGCCGAGATGAGATAATTTACCCTCGAAACGAGGAAATTATTTTCGGTAAAAAAATCTACTAATTCATAACCTATGTCATCATCATCATCATAACAGCCCTTTAATGTCCCACTGCAGAGACGGGCGTCCTCCCATGACGGAGGGTTACTTGGCCTACTAATATAACGCTGGCCAGACGGATTGGTATAGGGTTTCATTTCAAGTTTTTCTTCTTTTTATTTCGTAAAGATAATATTCACGGATAGTCCTTTAGTTGGTTATTACGACACCCATGGGATGAGATGGGGTGATGACATATTGTATTCTTACTCCGTCACGACACGGAGAAGACAACATATAAATATACTTAATTATTTTTTTTCATGTCATAGCTTTAATTACTCTAATCAATTAAACTATCAATTAGCCCAACACAGTTCACAGGTGAACAAACGCCTTTCCTAATACTTGGCCACTGAACATAGTTCTCCGCCTTCCACATCAAGTCCTCTAAGCACTTACTAAAAGAGTTAAATTACAAAAAAACAAAAATTATTACATTTTTTCCTCGACAGAAAACTCCAATAAACATTAACTTTAAATACCAGAACAATACAATAGAATTAGTAAATAAAGCTACCTTATTAGGCATAGAAATAGATTCACACATAAATTGGCAACCTCACGTTGATAAATTAAGAGCCAAATTGTCAAAATTCTCGTACGCGCTACGTGAGATCAAAAAAACAACTGACTTGAAAACCGAACTGTCCACATATTACGCCTACGCATATGCGTGGTTGAAATATGGTGTCATTTTATGGGGAAACAGTTCAGAAACACCTTATTTATTTACCCTACAGAAAAAAATGATTAGAATACTAGTAAATATTCATCAAGAAGAAAGTTGCAAACCTCACTTTCAGAAGTTAGAAATACTCACACTACCAAGTCTCTATATTCTAGAATTATGTAAATTTGTGCGAGAAAACCCACATTTTTACAGCAAAAGGGAAGACAAGCAAAAAACATACATTTTAAGACACAAAAATAGGCTTAACCTTCCATCTTCACGAATTGCAATGCATTCATCAGGTACTCTAGTTATGTCTATAAAAATATATAATAAATTACCAGAAGCAATAAGAAATGAAAGCCAATTTAATATTTTTATGAATAAATTAAAACAATTTTTGATAAATAAATCCTATTACAATATAAATGATTATTTAAATGACATATTTATATAGAATTTATTGCAATAATTAATATGTAATTTTAATTTAATTTTTGATTTAATTTTTAATTTGATTTTTAATTTGATTTAGTAGGTATTAATTTTATTTTAATTTTTTTTTTTAGACTGACATTTCCCAATTTTATTTTATTTATTTGATTTATAATTATTTGTGTCTATTTTGTTATTAAATTCATCGAATTCAATATACTTATTAAAAGCTAATTCAAAGACTGTGTACATACACTAATCTAACTTACACACCTACATCACAACATACTTTTACACAACACAACACCCACACAAAATCACCTGTCACAAATCTCACTTAAGAATTATATTAATAACAAGATTTTAATTTAATTTATTGGCGCCTTCATCCTCTCTCCTACCTTTTGCTGTGCCCGACAGGGTCTACAATTGATACTGATATGTACTTACTTACACCTATAAATGAAACATTGTGGAATGCATTAAATGATTGAGTATTGAGTAAAAAATAATATAATTTTCTACATCTTTCTCTTCACATATCTCCAGCTTTTGTTTGTTATCCGCAATATTTTCCTCGTATTGTGGGTAAATAATTTCAGCCGGTCTCCGTACAAATATGTTATCGATTTCTGTGATGCTGTGACCTTTATACCGCGAACGTACGTAACAAGGCTTCTATAGTAAACTCTTGTGGGTTGAGTTGACTTTAATATTATACTTTGAAGATGTAGTTTGATGGATAGAATTGGATATAAGTTAGCCTATTAATAATATGCTGGCTAAGAAAATTGGTGTTGTTTTGTGAACCATGGTAGCCTATTGAGTAAGTGTCCGTGTGGTGACGGAGTAAGAATACAATTTGTCACATGAGTGTCGTAAAAACCGACTAAGGGACTAACCATAAATATTATCTTTACGAAGTGAAAAGAAAAGTAGGCCAAGAATCCCTCCGTCACGGGAGAAGGCCCGTCCCTGCAGTGGGACATTTATGGGTTGTTATGATGATTGAGTAAATGCAGAGATGGACCACTTCTTTTAATGGAGCAATGCTTGGTTGAGAGATACCACGATGGCCAGACTTTACTGACTGTTAAGTAGTAATGTCTTGTCACCATACGGATTACATTTGTAATATTAGTGTTTAATACGGCTTTAACTACATTTGATCTCTGCTCACAGAAACCTATACCCTCCTTGTAGCTATACCCTTCCACCTAATTTCATGACATGACATTTGGGCACTAAAATACTTGGCAGTGAAATAATCAAACACACCCAGAGAACCTGGATAGCATCAAGCAAGACTCTGTTCAGTTGTTTATGGATGACATATAAATTGAGAAGCACGACATACACATTCAAGAACTTCGAATCTTTATTCTAATTTCCAAGATAATCGTTAAACATATTAAGCTGAACACTCTCTTTGGGATAATTTGAAGATTATCCCCATTCTGAGGTCAAAGAACTGGAGTAAACTCACGATTATTTGGGTGTTTCGTTTAATGGCTGGCATTCCCAGTGCGATGTCGTGTCGTTGTGTTGCCTGAACCTATAATCGGTCGTTGAACTTTTATATGAGCTCTTGTTGCTAGAATGATTGATGGGATAATGGAAGAAAAAGCTATTGAGAAAATCCGTGAAAATCTGTTGTAGGTTTCTTTACCTATGAAACTGCCGTTTTGTATGGAGATTATAGGCAAAGTTTGATTTTTCATACTAACATTTTCTTAGTTTTTTCAATAATTATTAAACTTAATAGAATAAAATTTAGTATAAGTAATAGCGCACATCTTAGCTAACTTATAGCATTTTAATCATATGAAAAAAATATAAGGGAAGAAGTTACATTTGTTTAAATGGTAAAATCCGCTGGTTTAAATTGGACCCATATTTACAGGCTTTTAACTAATACAAATAATAATTATTTTTCTTAATTATATTTTGTTAGTTGTTGGCAATATCCTGTTTTTATCAAATTACAAAAATAATATAAGCAATCTATGTTTAAAAAGAAAATAGAGGCTAAAGACTGCGGCGAAAAAAACGGCAATTTCATTGGTAAAGACCTATTATAAATAACGGGACTTATATGTAGGGAACAATAGGTTAACCAAAAGCAAAAAGTGATCTCCTAAATTAGGTTGTATTTTTATTAATGTTTGTTATTTTAGCTTAACCTCAGGCTTTCATGTCACGTAATATTGGACATGAAAGTCCAAGGTAAATTAATTTCGTAAAATTGGTTAACTAATTTGATTTTTTTATAAATAAAACAAAGAAATGTTTGTGAATCATCTGTATATAAGAAATTGATTTATCGTCGCCTTGACCAGGTCGTCAGGTCGTCACTGTTTTTTCAAATCTCTTTTAGTCACGTAATCATAATACTTCACAGTTTTTTAAACAAATATTTCATTTCTTATATTTTTAGACTCCTATTTGACTTTATTTTTGGAAAATATATGCAATAATTGCATCAATTTATTGATGCTCACTTTATTTTAGTGTGTTTAATTTTGCTGGAATTGGGTCAGCTGCTTTTATAATTGTAACAAGATTCAGGTCGATATTATTAGTAGTTGTCAACTTAATTGAATATTGAAGCTGTAATTGACGGACTAGTGGAGTCTCTCAGGGTTAGTTCATATTTATAATATTACGAAGAAAAAATAAAATAAATGATTTATAATAAAAAAAGAAAAAATCAGTGAATGACGTTTGGTACTAGAATCAATGGTCATAGCCGGTGGCGGTGTTGTTCTATAGTAATAGATTTTGGGCGTTATTTTTTTTGATCTTTGTATTGTTTTATTGCGTAATTGCAAGAAAGCCTACGCTATTAGGTCTTCTTCTTATCGTTTTATTTACCGTTTGGTTGGTGGCCAACCTGTAGGGTATTTCTTGTAATTATATTAATCACTAGCTGACCCGTGCCCACTTCGTTAGGCGGCGAAAAAAACGCATCCCTTTTTTAAACATATTTCAATACTGCTCCACTCCCATTAATCATAGCGTGATACTATATATACGCCACAGATGTCGTCGATTCACGACACTAGAAGGCCAATTCTCGTAAATGTATTTATTATAATTACATTTCGGTTAATTCAAAGTTATAACTCTACAGATTATAATCAGCGTTTAACGCCGACTAATCTATACTTCTATACTATATTTATACTTAATACTAGCTGACCCGTGCCCACTTCGTTGGACGGAGAAAAAAACGCTTCCCTTCTTTAAACATATTTCATTACTGCTCCTCTTTTATTAGTCATAGCGTGATACTAAATAGCCTATGGCACTCCCCGATAAATGGCCTATTTAACACAAAAAGAATTTTAAAAATCAGTTCTATATTTAATTTCAAGTTTTCCTTATTTTTATTTCGTAAAGATAATATTCACGGATAGTCCCTTAGTCGGTTTTTACGACACCCATGGGATGAGATGGGGCGGTGACATATTGTATTCTTACTCCGTCACCACACGAAGAAAAAGATCGCTTGGTCGGACTAAATTCGGAGGGCGGAGGACCCTGTTCTGTGGCGTTTGTTGGGAGAGTCTTTATGTCCAGCAGTGGACTGCGATAGGCTAATTCATAATCTTCATAATCTTCACACATTCACACAACGCCATTTAGTCCCAAACTAAGCAAAGCTTGTACTATGGGTACTAGACAACGGATAAACATACTTAAATACTTTTTTTTTGTAAATACATACATATTATACATAGAAAACACTCAGACCAATGCAAATAATTGGTTTATGTATTAATACGATGTATTCTTAATCCATCGTTACATGGATAATACTCGATACTAATATTATAAAGAGGTAAAGTTTGTGTGTTTGTAAGTTTGTGACGTTGTAGGGGGTAATCTCTGGATCTAGTAAACCGATTTTAAATTTTTTTTCTGTTTTGAATAGTCCATTTATCGGCGAGTGTCATAGGCTATATAGTATCACGCTATGACTAGTAGGAGTGGAGCAGTAATGAAATATGTTTAAAAAAGTGACGCGTTTTTTTATCAGCTAGTCGTTTATAAAGAAGTTTATGCAACTGGCTGTGAAGGCCTAAAGTCTTAAGTTATTAGTTATCACGAATAAATAATCTATCATCCGCGCTGCACTTAAAGCAACAAAATAAATAAAAAAGTTCTACTACGCCTTTTGAAGTTATCGCGTGATATAAATGAGTATAAAAACTTTCTTTCTATAAATATAACTGGTTATGTCAACAAACTATGATGTAACTTAGTTTTTGAAGTAGTTTAATAGAACAGTTAGAACCACAACACAGCCCTTTTGGCAGCTGCCGTGCACAAGGCCGCTGGCTCAAATCTCTTTCATGACAATTTGTAAGATGTATAAATGATATAAATAAACTAAGAATAACTAATATAATTATACATACTTATAAATCGATGTTTAATCGGTAAATCTCTAGCGTTATTCAACTTTATCGTTTGATCTTATATTTTCTTGGTTAACACAGTGTATTTACATTTACATATAAAAGTAGTACAATCGCTCGTTAAGATTTTCTGATAACAAATGTTACCCCTTTTTTTATAAAATAGGGTTAATATTTTCGTTTGTTTTACCTTTATTAAGGGTAAAAGGGTTAAATAAACTTGGTTACATTTATTTAGTCATTAATTTGTTATGTCCGTGTTTATATTTGTTACATTTTTATGTTGAACAGCCATGTCAGGTTAATTTTTTTAAGTGCTATGTTTGTGTCTATTGCTTATTTTACTTTTTTTTTGCTTTTGACAACTACATATGGATCAAAATGCAATGAAGAAAGCGAAGTTGTGATATTCCCAACTTCATTCGTTTATGTTGCTTGGTTAAAATAGGAATTCTGAAGTTTAAAGTGTGGGAGTAAACCACGAGTAAACCCTTTATGTGGGAGGGCTACGCAACTAACTAGCAAATTACTCTGTGTACATATAAACTTACAGAATTTATAGTATGGTAACATAGTAATAAAATAATTAGGAAAAGGTTAAAGGTTCTCTTTTGACTTACAAGATGTATTCTGGTGCGTGATTTTCCTTTTACACATTCCCTTCTATATTCCTTTCACTAAAACAAAAGCCTGAACTAAAAATTGTATTATAAAGTCTCACGAATCTTGTTTTGTAGATAACACGAGATCAAACACATAATATAGACAACTCACGTCAATGTTAAAGCACGTCACCTTTGATCTCTAGCAGGTAAAGCGTCGTTCGCCTTACAGGGATAACTTCGTAAATGGTTAAAAAAAGATGATGATTCCTTACAAATTTACACGACGCCGTTAATTAGAACTTTTACGAGTACTATGGGTACTAGAAAACAGATAAACATTATTTTTTGTAAATACTTACATATTATACATAAAAACATTCAGACCAATAATGCTAACATTTATGGACACTAAGATTTGCATTGAGAGAGAATTGACACACCTTTTCAACGGGTCTCCTAGGCGACTCCAAGGTATATATCGGCTAAATAAGGTTTCCAATGCAAAAAAAATGTTTGTGAAATAAATGTAATGAACAAAATTATTCCCTTCCCCAACTTATTACTCTTACCCATCGATCCGACAGCCTTTGACGAGATCAGAGAGCTCTAGCCGGCGTTACATATTAATATATTCATGATCTTACTTCGAGATGTCCAAGATATTATTGGTGAAAGCTTGTAATTGGCCTTAACTTAAACAATTTTTTTTTCATAAACTGTTAAATAGCTGTAAGCTTTCTAAATATGAAAATAAATAAAAAAATACCTATTACTTTCTTAGAAGCTATTGACTATACGCCTACGAATACATAGATAAATATTTTATGAACGTTTACATATACTCGTACTATGCATTTTGTTTTGAATTATCTTCATCATAACAGCCCATTAATGTCCCACTGCAGGGACGGACCTCCTCCAGGGACGGAGGGATACTTGGCCTATTAATACCACGCTAGCCAGACGGATTGATATAGGGTTAAATTTCATGTTTTCCTTCTTTTTATTTCGTAAAGATAATATTTACGGATAGTCCCTTAGTCGGTTTTTACGTCACCCATGGGATGAGATGGGGTGGTGACATATTGTATTATTACTCCGTCACCACACGGAGAATTGAATTATCTTATTGGTCTATAATTGTTTAACAGCAGCGATGAGCCTTCTTTAGTGATGGCAGGGTACTTGCTCAACTTTCTGAATAGGTTTCCCTTCTTTGATTTTTGTAGAGATACTCGTAATTTCTGTAAACGTTACCTTAGTCAGCTTTTGGGATAATTGATGGGGTAGTGATATTCAAATTCTGTTTGATACCACATAAACACTTACCCCCTTACTCATAAACGCCTCCTAAATTTAATCACTGTCTAGCGAGATTTTTATTTGAATAACTAACCTTATACCAAACAAAATCGTAAGAGTTTAAGCTAATCAATTGACTAAAGGTAAGTTGTATAGACAGATATAATTAGCATTCAATATTGTGATCATAAAGTTTTCATGTTTTCTTCATATCGTTGTCTACTTGATTTTAATGTTTATGTCATTGATTTACAAAAAACCAAAGATACACACTCCACTTCCCAAAAACGTCCGCAACAAATAGGCGCATTGTGCACTTTTTTTAAATTAGTATCGCGTTGTTCTACCGGCAAACGTCAATCATTAAATTTTATTGCTTTATGTGCATTACTTTTTAAATACAACTTTATGTCATGCGTGTAAGGTTGAATTTGAAAAAAAAAATATGTTTACGATATTACTATACGTATTTATTGCGTATGTTTAATTTGGTGACACTTTTGGCTGTTCGTTTTGTTTGAAAATGTGCATCTAGGGTTTTTTATAAATCAATGGTTTATGTATAGTCGAAAACGAAATGGCTTTATCAGTTTTGACAAAAAATTCTATCATAATTCAAATTCATTAAGATCGTTATTTAATGTTTATGCATGAGCTTGACGTCATTGGTTGACCGTAATCAAATCTATGCTTAGATTAAAAGTGCAATCTGTTTTAAACTTTCACTTCAACGCAATAAATAATAAAATCTACTAACACAATACAAATGTCACTATATTAAACCGTAGAGTTTGTATGTGAAAAACTATGAAAAACCATTAAATAATTTAAAACTAAAGTCACTTGTTACTTGTGACATTACAAGCTTGTCATATTTCAGAAAAACTGAAAATGTAGAATTTAAATATTGGCTGGTAAGCCACCCAATTATTGGCACCTTAAGAGTGGACTTCATGTCAGACTTAAATATAAAATATCATAAAATGATAAAATACTTTAATCTTTGCTTAAACTTAATTATTATTATGTGATTGAATAGTATTAAAGCGCCAAATACACTACCCTACATGTAGGGTAGTGTAATCGGCGCTTTAATAAATATTATTGGCACTAATGCCAATAAAAGGATTCTGATAAAATTGTTGCTATGTTGACACATGAAAAAAATAAAATATGATAAAAATATTAAATAAATAATATTTCAACTTGAATAATCATACTGAACTTGAATAATCTATAGGTAGTGTTTTAATTCTTTTTACTCACTTTTAACTCTTAAGTGCCCATAATTGTAGGACTTCTAACGATTAGGTGGTTTACCCTAATTTGTTTTATATTATAAAATTACGAAAACTTTAAATTGAAATATGCGCTAATGACGTCATACAAGAAATGATAGGGATGGATATAGAAGGAAAAAAGAGATAAATTCATTAGATTATAACGTTTTACCGAAAATATGCTCTAGTAACAGTCAATAACGTTGACTTTACTATTTGTTTTTATAAATACCTAACGACTATTTGCTAATACAAGAGAACTGATATGTCAAAGTAGCTCATGATTTAGCTGATATTTTGTTGTGCGATATTGAACCTAATAGTTTTATGACATGCAACTAACAATAGCTCTAGAGGTGATAAAGCCATTTAGTTTTCGACCATACATTTATTTTCAGGTAATCACTTTTTGCCAATAAGCAGATGCTAAGGTAAATATTATTACTCACATACATGTATAAACTCACGCTACGTTCTCATGGTATGCACGATCCTCACAGATCTCAACATTAAATGAAATCTTTATTTTTATCACCACCAAATTTTAAAACAAAGTATCAAGCTTACTCAAGCCCTATCCTCTTCCACGTCATCACCAACCTGTGTGTAATCAATGTAAGTACAATAGTATAAACATTACCTTGACAACAAGTACACAGGGACGGGAGACTGCGACTGCGACACAACATAATTAACATTGTAAATATAATCTATACTTCTATACTAATATATAAAGAGGTAAAGTTTGTGTGTTTGTATGTTTGCTTGTTTGTGTGTTTGTGACGTTGTAGGGGGTAATCTCTGGATCTACTGAACCGATTTTAAAAATTTTTTCTTTGTTGTATAGACCGTTTATCGGGGAGTACCATAGGCATAGAGTATATAGTATCACGCTATGACTAATAGGAGTGGAGCAGTAATAAAATATGTTTAAAAAAGTGACGCGTTTTTGAAGTGGGCACGGGTCAGCTAGTTTATAGTAAAGTATCAATCTTACTTAATCCTCATTCCTCTTCCACTGTAAGTACAATAGTATAAGAAACATTACCCTGACAACAAGTACACAAGGACGGGAGCCTGCGACACAACATAATTAACATTTAATTGAGATCAAGTCAAGTCTTGCGTATCTAAATAAGTCTTGTTGTTTTTGTTACTGAACTGTGTAAACGGTGTGGAAAGTTTAAGATAGAACATTTGGGTGTCTTTTTTTTTTGCTTGACTATTTTTGGAATAGTTTAAGGGCATATCAATTTTTCTTTGTAAATACATGCTTATTATACATAGACAGCAATCAGACAAATGCAAACAATCTACTATAATATATATATATATATAATAATCAAAATTTACAGAAAACAAACATAATGCATTTTTCTCAACGTACCTCTTGTAAGACCAATTTAATTACTCAGTTTAATGGTAATATCATAGGAAAAGTAGACTCAACTAAATTCTTAGGTGTAATAGTAGACAGTCAGCTAAATTGGAAGGAACATACAGAGACATTAATTAAAAAAATAAGTAAATCTAATTATGCTGTATACAAGCTAACAAGAATTGTGAGCGTCAATACGTTACTAACGGCATATCATGGCTTAGTATCATCGCACCTGAGATACGGCATCATTTTCTGGGGCAATTCTACAAATAGGGAATATGTATTTAAAGCTCAAAAAAGATGTATAAGAACTATGTTTGGGTTAAAGATGACTGACAGCTGTAAGCCCTATTTCATAAAATATGAAATCCTCACTCTCCCTTCTATGTACATATTAGAAACAGTTCTGTTTGTAAAATCTAACCCCAATCTTTTCCCAAAGCTTTCTGACAAAGTTACACGAAATAGACGTGATGACAGTCAGCTATGTCATCACTTTTCAAAGAGCGCTCTTATGCGAAAAAGTATATTTTGTATGGCTCCAATTATTTATGATAAAATACCTAAAAGTTGGAAGGAGTTACATATAAATCTTTTAAAAAATAAACTTAATAGGTTTTTAGCAGAAAAGTACGCCTTTTCTGCTAAAAACCTACAACCTACACATTAGATGACTTCTTAGAAGATAAATTATAATTTATTAAAAGTGTTAAATTTTATTTGTTTTGTTCTATATAATCTAACTAATTATTAAGTAAATATAATATAATGATTTTTTATGTGATTAATTAGGGTGATAAGATTTTTTAATTTAATGGAATTGTATGATTGATTGTAAGAAACTAATTTAAATGGAAGTAATTTGAAACTATTGATTATATTATATTAAATAATGCATGCTTGCAAAATAAATATTTGTATGCCCTAAGGGCAAAACATGACGTACCTATTATATCATGTAACAACATGTATACTACACTGTATGTATGCACACTCATGTTTTAACAAATAAAATGATCTTTATCTTTATCTTTAATCATGATCATTTATTTATTTATTTAAATTAAATTTCACGGCATGACAGAGCCGAGGTGCCAATGCGCTGTGAAACAAAATAGTTAATTGTACGCGCAGGTACAAACGTGTACTTAAAATAAAGCGAATGAATTCTAAATAATTAAAATTAATATTATAAACACATATTTCAACGATCATCCATCCGCTCACAGAACGTCAAACACTCACGATACACACAAGCCCACTCACTCCCCATCAAATCACACTCTGGCGCTGATTCAAGGAGTTCATTGAGCATACGCAACACTCGAAGTATAAGTAATTAAGAAGTGTAAGTATTTCATTCCCGCTCAATGCACATAAAGATTTGCATTGAGCGGGAATGAAACCCAAAACTTCTGCGTAGCAGCCTTTTAATATAACGACTGCGCCACAGAGGTCGTCAATAGGTCGCGAGGTCTTTTACAGACATATTATAAATCGACAAAAGGGACATTCAAGCGCAATATTTTAATAATTTGTGAATACGTACATGTTATTTTATTGCGTGGGTTTCGACTCTGCGTACTTTTATAAACATGAAATTAGCATTCGATCTAAAAACGCAGAAGCACTGTATTATAATCATCTAAGTAAACAAATCATCCGTGTGGTGACGGAGTAAGGATACTATATGTCACCACCCCATCTCATCCCATGGGTGTAGTAAAAACCGACTAAGGGACTATCTGTCAATATTATTTTTACGAAATAAAAATAAGGAAAACTTGAAAGTAAACCCTATACCAATCCGTCTGGCCAGCGTGGTATTAGTAGGCCAAGTATTCCTCCTGTGGAGGAGGCCCGTCCCTGCAGTGGGACATTAATAGGCTGTTATGATAAGGTAAACAAATTAAAAAACGTCTTACGTACAAGTTTCCTAATGGCTTCCGCCCACGAGTTTATTTACTTTCTCAAGAGAATATCGTATTTGTCTTACATAAAATTTTCTTCGGCCATAATATTTTAAAATTTCACTCACGTTAAGGGCGACACATTATGTGATTATCCCACGGGGTTATATGAAAATTGCCTATAACGTTAGCTGAGGGAAGATATTATCATATTAGTGTTCCATTCGGATGGCAACACTTGCCCCATGTAAACAACTTTTGTGTAGCTCTCGATTTTTATTATCCTAATTGAATAAAAAGTGCAAGAAGACTGTTCTAAAAGTTAAATAAGACTACTACATAACCTCAAAAACTGACTTGAAAACACTACTACATCATCTCGTGCAAACTGTGAGTTTTATATCCATTATAAATTAAACATTAAGTGGCAGATCATGGAATGAACAAAATTGTAATATATTTAATAAGACCTGTATGTATATAACCCATGTATCACAAATAACCGATTTGATTTGATTTGATTTGTGTTATAATGTGTTAGTAATATTAGGAAAATGTCGCTAGGAAAAGAAGCTTTCGTACAACTACGTTGATTTTTATCTCTATGTTGCAGAATGAAATAATAAAAATAAGAAATTTGCTCGACTTCGTCTAAAGTCTTATCCTACCCTGTGCAGACTTAGGGGTTAAAATAATAAATGGTGCTTTGTATAACTCTGTTTAATATTACGCAACAAATATACTAAATGTTTATGTATATTTATCGCTCAATAATGGAAAAATTGCGGAACAGTTTTTGTTGAAAGGAGACGTTCCATTTGGGGCCCAGAGCGAACACAATGTTTTGAATAATTAAAATTAAACAAATAATTTTGAAAATCAATTAGTGTTTTTCATTTCTCCGTAGAAGTTGGGGGAAAGATTTTAGTTTTAAATGGTTGTGAACAGTATTTTATTTCAATCATTGGTTGAATTAATGGCGGATATTTTTTATGTTGCCACCCTTGAAAATAAAATAATATGATGTGGGTAAAAATTAATGTCTGGGATAATATATATTTTATTCATATAAAAGTATAATAATCACAAACAATATATTTGAATCTTTAATATATTATATTTTAATCGTTAAAAAATAGAACTTGTACGCATTACCTACTATTGTAACACAATTACGTTGTCTTCCTTTCAATGAGAAATCGAATGTAATATTTTTTTTAAATCATTGCAACACACTTAACATCTCTCATCTGTCAAGTGTCACCCCATTTGTGTCAATGTACTTTGTGATTCGTGTTGCTACTACGTATTGTGAATGTTTTGATGTGATTTATTGCAGATTATTATTGTATATTAATTCGCTTTTGATTATGGATTATATGTAGGTTTTATTTTAGACATTTAAATATTAATAATTAGGTAACATGTTATGTGAAAATTGTATTTTGAGCTATTTGGAGTATGATATAATTTCACTTTAAATACCACATATCTCACATCCTCGAAGTTTTATGGTAAAAATAATTATACAGGCCTTTAGAGTAGTCATTTATCTTCAAAACACACAAGGTTTCATGTATGTTCTTAGGTGGGCCCAAGATGTATGGGCAAATGGAACGTCTCCTTTGTTGAAAGGAGACGTTCCATTTGGGGCCCAGAGCGAACACAATGTTTTGAATAATTAAAATTAAACAAATAATTTTGAAAATCAATTAGTGTTTTTCATTTCTCCGTAGAAGTTGGGGGAAAGATTTTAGTTTTAAATGGTTGTGAACAGTATTTTATTTCAATCATTGGTTGAATTAATGGCGGATATTTTTTATGTTGCCACCCTTGAAAATAAAATAATATGATGTGGGTAAAAATTAATGTCTGGGATAATATATATTTTATTCATATAAAAGTATAATAATCACAAACAATATATTTGAATCTTTAATATATTATATTTTAATCGTTAAAAAATAGAACTTGTACGCATTACCTACTATTGTAACACAATTACGTTGTCTTCCTTTCAATGAGAAATCGAATGTAATATTTTTTTTAAATCATTGCAACACACTTAACATCTCTCATCTGTCAAGTGTCACCCCATTTGTGTCAATGTACTTTGTGATTCGTGTTGCTACTACGTATTGTGAATGTTTTGATGTGATTTATTGCAGATTATTATTGTATATTAATTCGCTTTTGATTATGGATTATATGTAGGTTTTATTTTAGACATTTAAATATTAATAATTAGGTAACATGTTATGTGAAAATTGTATTTTGAGCTATTTGGAGTATGATATAATTTCACTTTAAATACCACATATCTCACATCCTCGAAGTTTTATGGTAAAAATAATTATACAGGCCTTTAGAGTAGTCATTTATCTTCAAAACACACAAGGTTTCATGTATGTTCTTAGGTGGGCCCAAGATGTATGGGCAAATGGAACGTCTCCTTTGTTGCAGAAGTGGTTTATAATATTATTGTGTAGAATATAAGGAAACAAGTGATTTTAAGTCATTGTCATTGTAACTGTTCATTAATGTCCCACTGCAGGGACGGGCCTCCTCCCATGACGGACGGGTACTTGGCCTCCTAATACCACGCTGGCCAGACGGATTGGTATACGGTTTAATTTCAAGTTTTCCTTCTTTTTATTTCGTATAGATAATATTGACGGATAGTCCCATAATCGGTTTTTACGACACCCATGGGATGAGATGGGGTGGTGACATATTGTATTCTTACTCCGTCACCACGCCACACGAAGTGTCTTGCATCAAGTAAAAGAATCTAATACAATATTTGTACACACAAGTATAATATTTCATCTCAGTGCTCCAACCTCGAGTAATACTTTATATTCTTGAATTTGTTATCCCGACAGAGCTCCTGTAAGTTTCTCAGTGCTATTTGTCTTTGTCAGTCTTGCACAAATGTAACACAGAAATGTATCGATCTGTTTAAATATTTTGCTCCTTTAGACGTTGATACCGTGTTGAATATGATAGTGGAGAAGATATTCTGTTTGCAGTATTTGCTATTTTGTTTTGTGTGCATTGATGTATCGTGCTGTGGTGTGGACAAAGTAAATGATATTTAGTACTAGCTCAGTTGTCGTTTTATGACTACAAGGCCTGCTCTTACGATAAAAGGAATCTTGGTCTAGATTTACAGGTGCAGGTATTTGGTACTTAAAACAATTGCCAATTTCAATTACAGTCTTCGCCTTTTTTTTTGTCGGCGCCCTAATCTTTATAATAGAAGATTAGGTACAGACACATATATACTAACAATCGCTTGTTTAAGTTAATCTATACGTAAAGGATGTCTGGAGGAGTTCCTGTGCAAACTTTGAAGTTTAAGTAATCAGCTTATGTGCTAGAAAGCATCCGGTAGGGTACTTACTTAGATACCTTAGGGTTTACCAAACATACGGAGCAATTTCTGCAGCGTCCAGCGTACATGTCTTGAAGACTAGTGTGAACGTTGTTTTGAAATAAAAATGTTAGGATAGAAAGTGGTGCTTTCGAGCTTAAAAAAATAGTTATTAACTTATCGATAATTTAATTAACTACTAACGTGAAATGAGCTGTTGCAATAATATTATCTTTCATCTCAGTGACATCGTAAGATATAAGGTTAATAATAAAATACGACGTGGGCGGTGTTCTCGGAGCTATAGGTCAATGTTATGTGAAATACTATGTAAAGTCTATTTTTTTATCTCAGATACTAAAATGACATTTCATGTGTTGTCAGTTTTTTACAACTAATAAATAGTGATGCGATACAGCCGGTACTTACCGATTAAAATATAGGTTAGTTCTGCCGATTACGGTAAATAGAGACTATAGGCTGTTTTTTAATCTCGAATACTAAAATATCATTACTGTTACCTTTTTTTTTGTGCAATTTATGTATAGTGATGTATACCCGAAAACGAAATGGCTTTATCAGTTTTGACAACAAATTCTATCATAATTCAAATTCATTAAGATCGTTATTTAATGTTTATGCGTGAGCTAGACGCCATTGGTTGACCGTAATAAAACTATGCTTAGATTAAAAGTGCAATCTATTTTAAACTTTCACTTCAACGCATTAAATAATAACGTCAATATTAACCTGTAGAGTTTGTATGTGAAAAACCATTAAATAATTTGAAACTAAAGTCAACTTGTTACTTGTGACATTACAAGCTTGTCGTTTCAGAAAAACTGAAAATGTAGATTTTATATATTGGCTGGTAAGCCACCCAATTGTTGGCACCTTAAGAGTGGACTTCGTGTCAGACTAAAATATAAAATATCATAAAATGATAAAATGTTTTAATCTTTGCTTATACTCAATCATTATTATGTGATTGAATAAATGTATAACAATAATGCCAATAAAAGGATTCTGATAAATTTATTGTTCCTATGTTGACACATGAAATAAATAAAATATGATAAAAATATTAAATAAACAATATTTATTTGATCTTGAATAATCATACTGAACTTGAATAATCTATAGTGTTTTCTTTCTTTTTACTCGTAAGTGCCAACAATTGTAGGACTTCTAACGATTAGGTGGTTTACCCTAATTTGTTTTATATTATAAAATTACGAAAACTTTAACTTGAAATATGCGCCAATGATGTCATGCAAGAAATGATAGGGATGGACATAGAAGAAAAAAGAGAGAAATTCATTAGATTAAAACGCTTTACCGAAAATATGCTCTAGTAACAGTCAATAACGTTGACTTTACTATTTGTTTTTATAAATATCTAACGACTATTTGCTAATACAAGAGAACTGATATTATGTCAAAGTAGCGTCATGATTTAGCTGATGTTTTGTTGTGCGATATTGAACCTAATAGTTTTATGACATGCAACTAACATTAACTCTAGAGGTGATAAAGCCATTTAGTTCTCGACTATACTAACAACCGTAAATATTTTACAATAATTACAACATGAATCGAAACACAGGACAGCACTGTTTCTTAAAAGCTGGCTACATTATTTTTACGTTTGACATTTGTAGTTGTCATTTTAGTATCCGAGATAAAAAAATAGACTTTAGTATGTATTGGTATCCGTGTGGTGACGGATTAAGAATACAATATGTCACCACCCCATCTCATCCCATGGGTGTCGTAAAAACCGACTAAGGGACTATTCGTGAATATTATCTTTACGAAATAAAAAGAGGGAAAACTTGAAATTAAACCCTACGCCAATCCGTTTGGCCAGCGTGGTGTTAGTAGGCCAAGTATCTCTCCGTCACGGGAGGAGGCCCGTCCTTGCAGTGAGATATTAATGGGCTGTTATAATGATGATGACAAATGATATACCAATAATTTGTGCATGCTGCTTTCTTTTGACCTCGCGCCTCCAATGCGAGAAGTTTTTACAATCTGTATAGCTTTGCCCGCTATCGTATTCTAAGGTCAATTAAACACTGAATTTAACTCCCTATTTAAATTCAAGATGTAAATTTCTTAGTAGACGGCAAATTATAATTGCTTTCTTTACATAATTGAGTTTTAACATGCGAAACATTGTCTACGAATGGTTTAAGTGTGATTACATTTTAGCGGAATATTTGTTTCAAATTAGGTTTTGTTTGGTTTGAATAGGCTTTTGTTTTGACAAGCATTTAAGAGGCTGCCACATGCTTGAATACGATGGTGATAGATATTCCGAGTAAATTTAATTTTATGTACTTTGTAGCAAGTTTAGCTGTAATGCAACGGCTTAAAACAATTCGCATTTCTTTCCATATGCGTGAGGTTCGTAAGAGGTGACCGAGGATCTTAAGATGATTTTTTGCTGTAGGTCTTGTTGGTGTAGGTCAAATAATGGACACTTTGGTAGCGACCATCTTCCAATTAAGCGAAAAAGAATATCCGACGTACACGTATAGTCAAACTAGGCATTGTGTCTTTGCGTTTACCATTAGTATTTTTTTGTTATACCTATTTTATTTGCTAAGTCGTCGACAGAAGGTCGAAAGTATATTGCAGTTTCCGTGTGGTGACAGAGTAAGAATACAATATGTCACCCACCACCCCATCCTATTTTGTAAATGAATAAATGACTTATGACATCCACAAAAACCGACTAAGGGACTATCCGTGAATATTATCTTTACGAAATAAAAAGGAAGAAAACTAAGTATCCCTCCGTCATGGGACAAGGCCCGTCCCTGCAGTGGGACATTAATGGGCTGTTATGATGATTCTTGCGGTCGGGCGCTTTCAGGCGTGCTTGTCAAATCAACAATTTTAAACACCCTTACTCTACCTCATTTACATTAGCCATAAACCATCTAACTACATTTAGAAAATTAAAATCAAATTCAAACATTCCCCGTTTTTTATTCAACTACCCACATCTTACACACACAGGTGTAGTTTCAAGGGCTCGTTCCGTAGAGAATTGTGAGTGTTAGGATCGCCGGGTACTACAATTTCATACCTTTATTTTGGATATATTGCGATCATATGAGGCGACTGTTTAAATACTATTTTCGTTGTCTTGGCTACCGTCTATTGTCTTCATGCCTGGACTGTCGCGGTTTCCGTCAAGTTCCGGAAGAGCACGTATTCTTGCAGTAAGACTCTATTAAAACGACATTTTCTTTGTCAAGTCAACTTTTCAACACCATTGCTTAATTAGCATCAAGCGTGATTACGTTCACAAAAAAAAACCCGTTTTTATTCAACTACCCTCAACACAAAACAAACATCTTACACATACAGGTGTAGTTTCAAGGGCTCGTTCCTAAGAGAATTGTGGGTGTTAGGGTCGCGGGGTACTACAATTTCATACCAATATTTGTAATATAATCCCAGAGGGTGAGCCAGACGCAATCAGACGGAGGATATCCGATCTCGGTAATGTTTTTGTAGTGGGAGTACACGTGGAACATAATCTATAGATATTTGTATTGTATTGTTGTTGCGAATCAGGATTTTCATTAGTTAAAATTGACTGCCATTTTATAGCGCATGGGACTAATGGATCGATGTATACTTAGTAGTCCTACTGTACTTATTTCACCCTTAGGCTAGTCTCACCACCAGTCGATGGTAAAAGTGTAAGCAAAAATATTTATCTTTGGAAAAAAGATAAAAATTGAAATGAATAAAAATAATTTAAGCTCAGAAGAGATAATTTAAGGCATGTTATTATATATGTAGTTCAGTGGAATATTATGGGTTTTCGCTTAAGATATCAAGGCAAAAGCATTAGCCACAAAGAGCATGACTACATGAGATCGAATCCCGCCTCGACGTATTACTCAGTATATTTTCATACGTCTTCTAAGCCTTTAGTTGTAAGACATTTCTTAGTAAGCAACGAATAGGGGCAAATATCATAAAATCGTGTATAAGTGAGTGCACGGCAAATGTGCGTGATAAGGGAGCGTTCTAATATTATTTTATTAGACAAGTTGATAATGTAACAAATGAGATATAATTTAACTTACGATTGTAACAAGACCCTGGCCCGGTGACCTTGTCATTCTAATTTGATACACAAACATGTCTGAGTATTGTCTAAATTCTTTTGTATGGCACATTTTGTCTATACTAATATTATAAAGAGGTAAAGTTTGTGTGTTTGTGAAGTTGTAGGGGGTAATCTCTAGATCTAATGAACCGATTATAAAATTATTTCTGTGTTGAATAGTTCATTTATCGGGGAGTGTCATAGGCTATATAGTATCACGCTATGACTAATAGGAGTGGAGCAGTAATGAATGTTTAAAAAAGCGACGCGTTTTTTTGCCACCTAACGAAGTGGGCACGGGTCAGCTAGAGTGTATACAGTTTAAGTAATTCAGTTGTTGACTGTTTTGAAGTCAGTAAAAAAAGGTATAATGTTTTATGTATTTAAAAAAGGCTTATTACGTTTTTTGTTTGTTTTTTTTACCGACTATTAATATCTCGCTGGCCAGACAGATAAGTGTAGGGATCTGTTTCAAGTCTTGCTTCTTTTTTTGCAGAGATTAAATATATTCCATATCAGCCTATGGACATAGGCCTCCTCCAAAAGATTTCACCCTGCGCGGTCTTGTGCCTCCCTCATCCATCGGCTTCCCGCCGTCCCAACCAGGTCGTCGGTTCACCGTGTGTGTGGGGTGTCCCCACCCTGCGCCTTCCGGTGCGCGATCGACATTCCAGAACTTTTCTGCCCCAACGGCTACCAGTTCTCCGCGCTATGTGCCCTGCCCACCGCCACTTTAACCGGGCAATCTACCGGGCTGAGCGCTATGTCGGTCACTTTGGTTTTCCTGCGAACCCCCTAGTTTCTAATACGATCACCCGGGGAAGCCCCCAACATAGCTCTCTCCATTGCCCTCTGAGTGACCGTAAGGCTTCTGAGAAGGCCCATAGTCAGCGAGCACGTTTCAGCTCCGTATGTCATCACTAACACATTTGTTGAAAATCTTTGTGTTCAGACGCTGCGGTAAGGTGGACGAGAAAAGAGATAAAATATATTATCTGAATATAAATAATAGCTTCGTAGGTTCTCCCTGGAGTGACTGTTTCGACGGCCATATGATGAGACTCGTTTGTGTCATAATGTACTCTTACTAAGTCACCACAGTGATGTTTTTAAGCTTGCAGTTATGTTCAACATTTTCTTTTAAATTTAGCGCTCCTTCAAGTTCATTAACTGAATTAAACGTAGATTACTTAATATCAAGTTGTATTTATCCTTTTTAGCAATTACAAAAGAATTACTTATTTATTTAAAGTTAACTAAAATGTACCGTTTTAGTTAACTTTAAATAAATAAGTAATTCTTTTCGGCCAATTACATTAATTAAGTTAGAATTAACTTAGAATTAATCATCTTAAATTAACATGGAACAGTGGACACCCTTTCATACACTTTCTCACAAAACACTAAACATACACGCTTGATGTCATTTCATTCATCCGCGAACTAATTTCATGTGCGACTTAATATCAGGTTTCCTTTATACTTTTAAGTAGTCACTTTTTACCAGTCACAAAAGGTAAACTTTAAATAAATTATTGTCTAACATATTAATCTCTTGCTAAATTACAAAGTGTACTACTACAAAATTAACTAACTTCTCTTAGTTCATAATTAATGTAGAAAGGCTAACATTGCTGAGCTAAATTTATTGCTTGTTTCTATTCGCCGACGCGTTAATGTTTAGCCCTATATTATCTGGGAATAAGGATGTGTTCAGACTAGTCTTAATTAATATTATTTGACTGTTCTGAAACGAAAGCAGCAGCAGCAATCCGCAGGAGCTCTGTTCCTTACAGCTCTTAGTTAAGTAGCAAGTTACATTGGTTAGTTATGGACATAGAAATTTGTCAGCAATTCTTTAAAGCCGCCATAGTAGAGACATTCATGCCTCTACAAATATTGTAGCTGGCATGGTGCTCGCCATTCTTGGACTCTATTGGATGCTTAACATCAGGCACCAAAAAGTAATTCTGGCAACGCAATTTAAAAAAAAAATTGTGCGTCAGAAAAGGGGTTTTTGCTGGCTATGTACCTTAACGTGCCCATTATTTCTTAAAACCAAAATTCTAAACGACGACGTAATTTTTATAAGACTACGTAATTGTCACTGTTGTATTAACTTCACTTTTAAACTAAGAATAAAATAAATAAGGTTTTAGTTATATACTTCAACTACAGGACGTTACCGCGTCTGTAAGTGTGGTTAAGACCTTTATCCTCGCGTGTTCCGATAGCCTTAGCTTACGTTGCATTAAGATTGAATACTCCCGTTAACCTCATTCATGAGCCTCTCATTCTAGGGTCAATCGTACGTATGTACAATGTATTTGGTCTATAATCTTTTCTACCTTCTTTTTCGGGTTAATGATTTCGCTAAATTAGGTTAGATGTATACGGAAAAGTAACGTTGATTGATAATGCCTGGGTAATTGTAATTTGTATTGAATTAGCAAATAGCTGTGAAGCTAGGGAAGTAAATTTGGTTGTTTTCAGTCGAATATGTTGAAGAAATAGTGTGGTAGGAAATTAAGCAGGATTTAGGAATATGGAACCTGCGCAGGATTGAACAAATGTTACTGATAGTCCGAGGGTTATCAAAGTTTTTGACAGAATGGGGGACAAGTCTCAGAAAATTCGGATACTGTTGAACATTATATGTGTTAATACGAAGCTGAAAGAATGAGAAAGCTGGGAATTGCATACCAATATCTGGGAGACTTCGAGGCACTGCTATTGAAAAAACTTCCTTCTTATCAAAGGTGTCTAGGCATAAGAGATAATACCGTAGACGGTCCATGTTTTGGGAAGTGAAACCGGAGCTGCAACAAACACCCTTAGAAATCAGGTAAACCCACCTGGCAAGGCTCTCTCTGCAGCTTCCGAACTAGAAGCCTATTAAAGCTATTCAAACTAGGCCAGGACTGTAGCCCAGTGGCAGGTGTCTGCCAAGATTGAGGGTCGCTTACGTGTAGACATACACATACTGAACCCTTTATAAAAGAAAAAAAAATGGGTTATACTTTTCTTTATTTCTTTCAACCATACAAATGATGCAAACATATAGAGACAATCAAAAATATTTTATGAATGCCATATATTTTATTTACGGCTACCTAATAAAATGGCTTCGTTTAGTTCGTTTTCCCATTAATATTCTGCAATAAAATATAAATAGAGACATAATGTTATCTAAAATTAGACGTCTAAAATTGAGGTTTGGGGAAAATTGACGATTAAGCCACAATAGTCTAATGACTATGAATACCACCTCATCTCATTCCCAGTGTATCGTAAAAGATTCATCATCATCATTATAACAGCACATTAATGTCCCACTGCAGGGACGGGCCTCCTCCCGTGACGGAGGGATACTTGGCCTACTAATACCACGCTGGATAGATGGATTGGTATAGGGTTTAATTTATCCGTTATCGTGTAAAATTTGTTAATAGACATCAAAAGCTTTAACCCTATATCAATCAGTCTGACCAGCATAGGCAACTTCACCGATCACTGACATATTTCAAAAATATTATTGGATTGACAATGGTTTTGCAAGAAAAAATAGCATCTATCTGTACAACAATGTCTTCGAAACATCTATTTGTAAACTAAAAAAATTACAACTCACCCTGTCATCATAGCGTCTAGCCCAGACTGTTCTCCCATCAAACTATTTCTCATTTACTTTAAAGAATTTATCAAGACATTCAAACTAGACTGTTAATAACCTTAAAAGAGTTTTAAATAAGAATTAAAATAGCATTTAAATGATTTATTATCTTAAGCTTTAAAAGTAACTTAAAACTTTATTAGGTTTATCTTTATTATATGTAAACTTCAAACTTCAAAATGCTTTATTTCATAAAATTTATCACAAATTGTTTGAAATCGTCTTTTAGAATTTACTTGAAATTGAAGATATAGTTAAAATTATAGATCGACACAGACAAACGCCACAGCACAAAAAAAACCGCGTTGTATTGTCCAATGTAAATCAGAGAAGAAAAATAAAACCAATCTACTACTCAAATCTACTCGTACTTGTCTGTCTGTGTTGATCCATAAATTCCAGTTTCCGAATGGTTGGGCCAATGAGAAGAAACCGGGCAAAGAAACTCATGGCAACTCTTTTAAAATTCGGTTGTTTACAATATTTCTTTTAACATAAATCATATACACAATTAAAATAGGTATCATACACACAATTATGTATAGTCTATTTTTTTATCTCAGATACTAAAATGACATTTCATGTGTTGCCTGTTTTTTACAACTAATAAATAGTGATGCGATACAGCCGGTACTTACCGATAAAATATAGGTTAATTCCGCCGATTACGTTAAATACAGACTATACGTTGTTTTTTTAATCTCGAATACTAAAATATCATTACTGTTACCTTTTTTTTGTGCAATTTATGTAGTGATGTACCACCATTATCATAAGTTAACGATAAATTAAATTTTATACAGTTTTTTGGAAATAATAATATTAAATGTGCAAAAATAATAATATTTTAATGTGTGTGTAATATGAGTTCCTGTATCTGGAATCCACACGAGGCTTCATACGCTCTACTACTCGAAAAGGTACAGAAAAAACTCTTGAGATTTCTGTATAAATCCTCTCTAGGTCATTATCCGTATTTGTATCCTACCAAATATTTGACAGGGTGTTTAGGGTATAATACATTAGAAACTAGGAGAGCATATGATCAGCTGATCATTATGCTGAAAATATGTAGAGGCATAACTGATGCTCCCGATCTCCACAATGAGCTGATTCGTTTATACGTTCCGAACAACTACCTCCGCGCTCGTAATCACCGTCTACTCTCAGTGCCCGCATGCCGTACCGTAGCCCGCGCATCGTCTCCTATCCCTCGCGTCCTTTAGCGCTCAATAACCTCATGGAAGCTTTCCCTGATTGTGACTTATTCGCAGATGAGTCTAATATTGTAAATAAAGTATGTTTAAGTTTTTGTGAAAGTTTATAAATAGTTATTTAATTGTTTCTTTTCTTATATATTTTATTTTGTAAATGTTTTAATATTCCTGTTTTTCTTTAGTTATTTTATCGTTTGTTTTACTGTTTTTATAGTGTATTTCTGTGGTGTATGTTAATGTTATTGGTTTGTAAAACCGTGTTAACATTAATAAATAAATAAAATAAAAAAAATGTCGTCGACTATATGACCCAATTGGCACATTTTGTCTTCGAGTTGAATAACTGACTGCATAGCGCAGTCTTGCCACCGCTGAGGGGTCACTTGAAGAAGCCCTTCTTTAAAAAGACTTCGTACTTCATTCAACTTGAAAGTTTTATTATCCTTTGCGACATGTCCCTTTACCTGAGCCCACACTAATTCTATTGGATTGAGCTCACAGTGGTAAGGGGGCAGTCGCAAAATAGTGACACACTGTGCAGCAGCCATCTCATCAACAACAGACCTCTCATAGACTTTTTTGTGCTTTTTGGAAATTTGGATTAATTCACATTTCAACATTGTTTCTTCATAATGAATATTTTTTTATTGTAGCCAATTTCGTATTTGCTCTTTACGCCAATTTGAAGTAGGTAACGCCTCCAGTTTCCTGGTGTGGTACGGTGCATTATCTATAACAAGAACTGCATTCTCTTTTAATTTTGGAAGAAAATTATATGTGATTGAATAGTATTAAATAAATATTATTAGCACTAATGCCAATAAAAAGATTCTGATAAATTTACTGTTGCTATGTTGATACATGAAATAAGTAAAATGTGATAAAAATATTAAATTAAATTAATAATATTTTAACTTGAATAATCATACTGAACTTGAATAATCTATAGTGTTTTCTTTCTTTTCACTCACTTTTTACTCTTAAGTGCCAACATATGTAGGACTTCTAACGATTAGGTTGTTTACCCTAATTTGTTTTATATTATAAAATTACGAAAACTTCAAATTGAAATATGCGCCAATGACGTCATGCAAGAAATTATCCCTATCATTTGATCATGGACATAGAAGAAAAAAAGAGAGAAATTCATTAGATTAAAACGCTTTACCGAAAATATGCTCTAGTAACAGTCAATAACGTTGACTTTACTATTTGTTTTTATAAATATCTAACGACTATTTGCTAATACAGGAGAACTGATAATATGTCAAAATAGCGTCATGCTTTGGCTGATGTTTTGTTGTGCGATATTGAACCTAATAGTTTTATGACATGCAACTAACATTAACTCTAGAGGTGATAAAGCCATTTAGTTCTCGACTATACTAACAACCGTAAATATTTTACAATAATTACAACACGAATCGAAACACAGGACAGCACTGTTTCTTACAAGCTGGCTACATTATTTTTACGTTTGACATTTGTAGTTGTCATTTTAGTGTCCGAGATAAAAAAATAGACTTTAGGTATTAAGTGTGCGTTATTTGACATTATCTATAGTAGTTATACTTACTTAATATTATAAAGTTTGTTAGGCGCATTTATCTTAATGATATATTAAAAAAAAAAGAAAATTCCTTCACTAGCCCCGGGTCTTTAGTAATATGATTATCAGGAATGTTTGCTGCCCACGAGATGGCTGGTGACATTATATCTTACTTCGTCAATAAATGAAATAAAATTTAATCACATGAAATAATGCAACATCATCATCATCATATCATCAGCCAACCGACGTCCACTGCTGGACATAGGCCTCCTCCAAGTATTGCCACCTTGTGCGGTCCTGTGCCTCCCTCATCCATCGGTTACCTGCCGTCCTAACCAGGTCGTCGGTCCACCTTGTGCGGGGTCTCCCCACCCTGCGCTTTAACATGCTTCTTATTATTATTATTTGTTGTTATTATTTGTATTTCTATTGTGTATATCTAAAATCCGTATGGTGACGGAGTAAGAATAAAATGTCACCACCCCAACTCATCCCATGGGTGTCGTAGAAGGCGACTAAGACTATATGTGAATATTACCTTTACATAGAAAGAAGGAAAACTTGAAATTAAACCCTATATCAATCCGTCTGCCAGCGTGGTATTAGCAGGCCAAATATCCCTCCATCACGGGAGGAGGTCTGTTCCTGCAGTGGGACATTAATAGGCTGTTATGATGATATCTACAATTATTAATTCGATTAGAAGTATGATTTTTATCACATTAACTGAATCCATCAAACGAATACGAAGCAGGTTTGGTAAAGATCGAAGTACTTGGCTCTCAGTCTTCTCTGCCTACCACATGGAGGTAAGGCGTGAATATCAAATGTCTACTGTCTCTCTGATATAAGTATAGATTTCAACAGAAACATAGAGCCTATACATAACAACGCTAGTATATATACAAAGGTCGTCCAAGGTCGTGTTCCCTTCATAAACATATTTAATTAGGACGTTTCATTGGAATGCTCGTCCAAAAGAAATGTCCCCTAATAGCGATACTGTAGCTATTTCTTTAATTAGATTAAGTAGTTTTGCCTTTATCTTTTATCATTATAACAGCTTAATAATGTCCCAATACAGGGACAGAACATCAGAACATCTCCATGTGGTGACGGAGTAAGAATACAATATGTCACCACCCCATCTCATCCCATGGGTGTCGTAAAAACCGACTAAGGGACTATCCGTGAATATTATCTTTAAGTAATACAAAAGAAGAAAACTTGAAATTAAACCCTATACCAATCTGTCTGGCCAGCGTGGTATTAGTAGGCCAAGTATCCCTTCGTCACGGTAGGTGGCCCGTCCCTGCAGTGGGACATTAAAGGGCTGTTATGATGATGACAGGGACAGAACAGCTTCGTAAAAAATATTAAGCCTACTTGCTTTGCCTGCCTCGCGTTTGCGACTTCGCTCGTTTTAATATCTATTTCCAAAATGTTTTACACACGTTTGGTTCCAATTGTTCGTAGAGTGATGTTTAATTATGCATGTAACCCTCCTACATAAATAAGCCATGCAACACAAAAATAAATACACATATGCTTCGAAACCGTCGTTTCTGAGATTACCTTTAACCAAAAAAAACTTTTTAGCGTTTTATATTTCGTAAATTTTAATTAGCTTTCTTCAAACTGCTTCTGCTTTTCTGATGGGACTAATCTCCTTCTACATCATACAACGCTGATTGATTCACTATAACCTTACCCTCTTTGGCTATGATGTTATCTTCTTAAATTCCCCTTAGTCGATTTTTACCACCGCGTTGAAGGAAGTAGCGACATTTTGTTTTCTTATTCCAGCACAAAACAAATACATTTATGACGATCAAAATTAACTATCTCTTTGTACACAATCCCAGTTATTCAGTGCCGATATTGGAGTCTCCCAATCGATACGTTTGATTACGTCACACATTCAACCCTAAGTGCGTAGTATGTCTGGTATTTTGACCCAAGATGGAGTAACGCCATGATTTATAGTGTCTACTGGCTTTGCGGATGTGTTTCTTGCCATTAATGTTTGTACTGGAAGTTCCGACTTATGTCCAGCAGACTTGGTTTGACTAATACTTGTGTTTGTGATATTACAGATAGAAGCTATTTTATTGTAGAAGTAATATGAAATGTTTTATGTACATTTATATAAAAACACTATTATAAAACATGTCGAAAATTGTCATTACATCAACCAAAGGAAATTCTACAAGCATAATATTATTATCAGAGATAAACTCTATAAACCCTTTACCGATACGTTTCCTGTAGTCTTATTAGACCAGTGTTTCTCGTTCATCGCTGAATAAAGCCTATCAGAAGGGTATTTAAGAGCTGATTACGTCTGCCTATAACATTATGTCCGAGCCTTATGACGTTCATGGGCTACTATTAAGATAAACATATTCAATTAAATCAATTCCAGTTTCATTGTTATTTATGAGTCATGGGATTAACTCATGTTTATGACAGGGTTTTTTGATCAATGGCTAATCTTTCCTGACCATCTACTTGCACGGTTTTATTTGTTTTTGCATATTAAAAACTTCACTCTCCGGAACTTCATGTATTTTAGGATTTAGTTTAGATACATATACCATTTTACACCATCAGTTGCTAGCAACGAATCATGTTTGGTTCTATCGCTTAATGAAGGCAAACTCTAGTTTCTTGCAGATATGATATCATTGTCTAGACTAACTACCCAATAAATTTCCTCCAAATTCTCACGATAAAGCACAAAAAAACTGCTGTAACTTTATTGCTAATTGGATAAGTGTGTACATAAAAATTCAAGGCATGTCAGCGATCAACTTGATCAATAGAAGAGGACAGCTAGTATCAGAACGCACGTGCCCTGAATGATCTGGTGAACTGATTGCAGACTCGACCCATTCTACCCTCTTGTTTGCATTTCCAATTATTATACCTCCCAACCCTTAATACACTCATCCAATTTTCTTGTTTATTTAGATGTACAAGACGATGTCGTAATTCATAACACCCTTGTGAAAATACTTTTATATGTAGGTAGGTAGGTACAGTCATACGTGGGAGTGTTCTAGACTCTGAGACTGCGTCGTACGTCTTACAAGCTTTTCATTGATATTAGACTTTAGAGCTTAATCACAATGTACAAAGAAGTATTATTGACCAAGGTAAGTGTAATAATTAGTGATTATTTTGAGTTTAATCGAGGTTTTCGGATTGTTGGAACGTTTGAATCTTGTTATTTGTCGTATGGGGTGCGCAGTGGTATATTTGCGCAGCAGAAGGTTAGATCGAAGGCGCGGGGGCGTGCGGCGCATGCCCGGTGCCACCTCTCCTCCGCCTCGGCCGCCGGGCCGCAGTCGCACCGCGGTACAGCACGCGACGCGCCATGTCGGCCGGCGCTGCTACCTGACCGAGCAATCAGCTCTTCAGAAAACAAACCTTTTGAAAACGCGAATAGTATCGTCGCCATCGAACGCAACCGCACGGGGAATCGGGTAAGTCCGTAGCGGTATCGTTCACGCTTGATATAATCGCGACCAGTGCAGTGCCCAAGGTTAAAGGCTTCCGATGTGCTTTTCCCGGATCTGCGATCTCTGAGGGGGTAGGTGGCGCTAGTGAGCGCGGTGAGTCATCTCTGCGACACGTTTTTTCATGGCCGCCCCTTCGATCTCGAGTAATATTATTGCTGGACGTTTTTCGAAGATGGTTGCAGTGTGCCTTAGTACTTATGTTACGTAATTGTATTGGTGAAGCGGCCGTGGTTCTAGACGCTTTCGATACGTTCTGTGCGCACTCTAGCGTGCCTAATTATTGCACGCGAGGTTCGTTTTCAGGAAAACATTCACCATTTTGTATTCTGAGCTCGATGGAGTCGCTGTGATCATTGTGATTTGAGTCATGATACCGTACGTAACCGTGTCAGTAACGTTTTTTACGTTAATTATGTGTGATACCGTTATACTGTGCAAGTGAATAGTTGGTTCGTCCATATTGTTGTGTTGCGTTCTAATTACATAATCTCGGATATACTAAAAGAGTAGGTATTCAAGTTATTTTTATTTATTGAAATTTAAAACGATTGTTAGTTTATTGTGTTTGTTTTATTTATTTTTATTTTATAAAATGACCATTTGACCGAATTGGATACGGTGGATGCAGGGCTCGAATGAGTGCAACGTTCAACGTTCTCCTACATTACTACGTCGTCACCATTATGCTGGTCCGGCCAAGTGCTACTTCACACTACGTTTAACCCAATGCCATAGCAAAGAGTGAAAATTTTGTTATTATTGCGTGGTTAGTATTCTGGTGGCAAGAATATTTCAAAGCGCCTACAGTCTATAAAGATGCTTTATTGACTGTAAACACTAGGTCGTCAGCCAGTAGCTACCGAGTTTTTACTTGTCCTTCAAGGAAAAGTTGATCATTGTCTTAAGTTCTTCACAGTGCCGCCAGCAGACACAATAGTAAAACAATGCCCGTGAACCATATATGGTACACTGCACTGGGAACGTGTTAATAGTCAAAATATGTCCAATGGACATAGGCTTCAAAATATTTTCACCTTGTGCACAGTGGCAAAACCCTCGCAGACAGACTACTTGGTTAAAGCAAGGGAAAAGCGATGGATGATATAGGCAAGGGTAAAAACGGAGATGCTCGGATTAAATACTACTAAGCGGTCACCCATCTATAAAATGACCGCGATGATATTACTTAACTTTGACAACAGAGATTTTCACAGGAACAAAATTTATAAAAAAATAAATGAAACACTTTTAAGCGGTCACCACCCATAAGCTGCCGCGATGACGTGGCTTAATTTTTGACAACAGAGATTTTCACATAAAAAAAAAATATGAATAAATAAATAATAAATAAATGAAACAGATGAAATATTTCTAACCGGTCACCCATCTCTAAAATGACCGCGATGATATCCCTTAACTTTCTATCGCTACAAAATTAAACAAGAACGTGATTCACGCCGATCTAATATTACTTTTCGTAGTATAGTTCTTACTTAGACGTTTTCGCAAGCGTGTTGCGTTATTAGTCATTTTTTATGCATTACGGTCCATGACATTAGTTGCGTTGAATGCAATCGACCTTCAAACTGTAATAATACCGTACTAATGTAATGCTACTGTACTTTAAATGTTTGTACTACTATTGAACTATCGGGTTAACAACTAAGTAGGTTGATATTGACTTGATAACCAAGTATCCCTCCGTCACGGGAGGAGGCCCGTCCCTGCAGTGGGACATTAGTGGGCTGTTATGATTGTTTTTCTTAAGATAATGCTGCAGCTTTCCCTTGGTTGACTTTTGCGATAACCATAATAAAGAGTCTAAGATCTTTAACAGCACATACTTATCCTAAATTCAGATATCAAACATTAGTATAAATCATTTAAATGATTTCGTGTAATAAGTAATAACACAATACCCTAGTTAAGCAGCGTAACAGGTCAAGAAACGGATCAGCTGTAATCGCAAGCGCACATTTCTGCCGCATGCGTAGACGTAAAAATGTACATTTATTAAATTGTTCGAATTTTAAGATGCTTACAAAAAAACCGTTATAATGATACTTACAGAAAAAGTGTAATGAATTTTAATTTCTTATAAATGTATATAACTTAGTGATTATATTTTTAGAGTTGAATTTATGAAATATTTTTGTAGAACTGTAATCTTAAAATGCTGATCACAATTTTAATAGTGGTCTTAAAGTAGTCAGTTACTCGTAATTAAGAGATGAAATTAAGACTTTCAGTTTTTATCAGATTGAGTTAATTTTCAACATTTTATATGGTACTATTTATTACATAAACCATCAAACATTATATAAACTGACATGCATCGTTCTCGTATGGCAGTATGTTGACGACCTCTGTGGCGTAGTGGTCATATAACATGACTGCTACGACGCAGAGGTCTCGGGTTCGATTCCCGCTCAATGCAAATCATTGTGTGCGTGAACATGATTGTTTGCATTGGTCTGGGTGTTGTCTAGTAGGTACCCATAGTACAAGCTCAGCTTAGTTTGGGACTAGAGTGCGTTGTGTGAATGTGTGAGGATTATTTATTTATGTCAAAATATCCCCAAAGATTTGAGTTTTCTGTTAATATTTACAATATTTATCGCTTGGCTAATGATCTATTTGCGTGTAGACTTCGTTCAGGGGACAAATAGGTTACTTACAGCAATTTAAGAGATTAAACATTAACCCCCTTACTCATAAACGCCTCACTGTTATGCGAGATTTTTATT
Source organism: Schrankia costaestrigalis (assembly GCA_905475405.1). Classification (NCBI taxonomy): domain Eukaryota; kingdom Metazoa; phylum Arthropoda; class Insecta; order Lepidoptera; family Erebidae; genus Schrankia; species Schrankia costaestrigalis. Next base: position 4,773,257 of record FR997843.1, on the reverse strand, counting down.
AGTAAAATCAACCTTATACCAAACAAAACCGTAAGAATTTAAACTAATCAATTGACTAAAATTTAAGAGGCGCTTATGAGTAAGGGGGTAGATAATCTTAATTTAATGCAATGCAATTTTGTGTATGCAATACATTGATTTACAAAAAACCAAAGATACACACTCCACTTCCCAAAAACGTCCGCAACAAATAGGCGCATTGTGCACTTTTTTTAAATTAGTATCGCGTTGTTCTACCGGCAAACGTCAATCATTAAATTTTATTGCTTTATGTGCATTACTTTTTAAATACAACTTTATGTCATGCGTGTAAGATTGAATTTGAAAAAAAAATATGTTTACGATATTACTATACGTATTTATTGCGTATGTTTAATTTGGTGACACTTTTGGCTGTTAGTTTTGTTTGAAAATGTGCATCTAGGGTTTTTTATAAATCAATGATGCAATATGATCCTTTTAGAAAAAAGGTCGAATCAATTCAAATAAAATTATTTAGAATAAAGCAGCAGCTCAAATAGAAAAAGAAATAATAATATGACAGATTTTTAAATGCGATTTTCTATTAAATCTTGTAATACACACAATAAAAATCAGGATTATTAAATAGCATAAATTGGAATATAAATATTATGAAAGTAAATATACATAGCAGGTTTTAGGGAAAAAAAAATCTATAAATTGTATTGTTAAGGAATCTAAAAATCAAAATATCTCTTGTACGGTTTCATCACCGTACATTATTCTGCTGATTCGGTGACATCATTTCACCCTACTCACACATAGGCATTACTAACATACAACATAGTTATTACTAACCAAATAATTGTGTATAAATAAGATAACAATAAGCATTTTAATTGTAGACCATTTATAGCCGTGGTTCTATCCACGTTACTTAATAAACTTTACTCAAGTTTGTGACGTGTTTCTACTTAACATCTTCCAAGATGTACGGTTCCTTACAAGTCCGTACATTTTGGTCCTTCGAGCATCTGTGTGTGTCTGTGTCTCTTGGTAAGGTACCGAATCGGTCAACTGGTCTCCCACAAGCGGGTCGCCCCAGTTGTATTGAGATGGTGCCATACCTTTAAAGAGTATAGGCATACATTACCAGCAGCTTTACTAGAAGAGCTATCACTAACTACAACAACGAGAACCTTCGACAACTAGAAGCGTTCTACCTGTGGATGAAGCCTACAACAAGAAGGTATTCAACACAACAACATTATTATCATGAACCTTCAACAACAAGAAGCGTTCTACCTGTGGATGAAACCTACAACAAGAAGGTATTCAACACAACAACATTATTATCGTGAACCTTTAACAACAAGAAGCGTTCTACCTGTGGATGAAGCCTACAACAAGAAGGTATTCAACACAACAACATTATTATCGTGAACCTTCGATAACTAGAAGCGTTCTACCTGTGGATGAAGCCTACATCAAGAAGGGGTTCAACCACTACAACATTAACTAGGTGAACACTTACAACAAGAAGTGTTTACTTGTGGAAGAGTCCTACAACAAGAAGGGGTTCAACCACTACAACAACATTCATCACTTCAACAACTTTACGAAGACATTAATTATGATCGAGAACAATAATAATTATGAAAACAACGATATACTTATTACAGAAACTAGGTTGCGCATAAAGCCTAAACTGCAATTCTGCAAAACCTTCACACACTTACGAGTACAACAACAACGCAAGCACAAATATACATATGTCTCAACGGGTCAACGGTCAACGCTTTGGTCAAAAACCTGCAAGTGAATTAGAGCTACCAAATTTGATGTCGATCCTTGTCTTCATCATTGCGAAGGAAGTACTACTCCGTTTACTTCCATTCAGCTACAACCCATGAATCTTCGAGCGTGAAGAAGCAGTTATATTCAGATTACACACAGCCAACATTCAACCAATGCAGTTATCATCTGAATATCTTGCCGTAAACTACAAGATGAACTCGTATACATTACTAATAGATGAAGATTATAAGCAAGGTACAAACAAATAAAAATATATATTTTATGTAACATAAAGAAACCAGTATTTACAACTCAAGAATGCACCTTGAACAGCAAAACTGCAGAATCAACAAACTAATACGTCGTCGCCTTGTGACGTATTGAAAGTGTCATGCTGGATCAAGTTACAATCATGAAACAGCTGGCTTGTTGTGGGCTGCGGAAGGTGCGAGCTACGTAACTTCGTCAACGACTACATCATCAGCTACACTTCCCAAGGCAGCGAGGAGAAGACAGCAGTACAAGGACATCGGACCACAACCAACAGAATGAGGCGGCTAAGGAAGGCGTCCATCATTTACCCACTTGTCCATTATCACACTTTACCTGTTGGTAACATTCTCTTTTCTTTAACTTTATATAATTTATTCCCTCTTTTAATATTGCAATCTGTTTTATACATTTAACTTTACATTTACAAAACTTTTACATTCTTATTTTATACATTATACTCTTTTTGGGGTTGCCAATATGTACGGTTTCATCACCGTACATTATTCTGCTGATTCGGTGACATCATTTCACCCTACTCACACATAGGCATTACTAACATACAACATAGTTATTACTAACCAAATAATTGTGTATAAATAAGATAACAATAAGCATTTTAATTGTAGACCATTTGTAGCTGTGGTTCTATCCACGTTACTCAATAAACTTTACTGAAGTTTGTGACGTGTTTCTACTTAACATCATCCTACATGTACGGTTCCTTACAAGTCCGTACATCTCTATATGTAGAGCTTTCTTCCTCTCTTCTATTTACTACTATGCTGTGCCCGACAGGGTCCATGATTGTTACTTAATTATAATATTACCATCTGTTATACATTATGGAAGCAATAAATGATTGAGTATTGAGTTTGTTTGTGTGAGTATCCGATGCTTTATGTTCCCAGGCAGGAAGTCAGAGCTTCTTCCTTCTTTTATATAGAAATATATTACAGTCCAGAAATATAATACTTGTTAGTTGTTCATTCTATTGAATAAAAAGTTTCTAGCATCGCTCGCTCGGTGTATCGATTTGAACGCAATACTGCAGACGCCATTTTATTCTTGCAAGGATTGGTGAATGAGGTCGTTAGCTTTTGTGGCTAAGTCTTCAGGTCGGTAAGGTCGTTTAGACTAGAATTTATTGCCTAAACTTTAGGTTTGCTCTTATTTATTTAAGTTATTTATATAAATAGGTTCTTCAAGCAGGTGTTTGTTGTAAATTGAGGTTTTTGATTATTTCGAATCTCGTAACCTATTGATATGGTTTTTTTTTACTGTTAGAACTATTAGGCGCTTTGCAATGTTAGTTTTTGTCAAAATAATTGCTATTACTTCGATATATTTGAGAGAGATGGTAGACTTTCTTCATTGATTTAAAAAAAAACAGTGTGTGACCACAATTTGTTAACAACTTATTATTTTATTATCTTGAAAACCACGGAATATTTACATATTCGACATATTCCCTTATTCAGCTTTAACAAAACCCGGACAGTATGAGTTGGATTGATAACACTACTTATGCTTACTCTACCAGCATATAGAAAATATATTAATTTAAATGTGTAATTGTTTCAGTTGTAATCCGGCCCCGTACCGATGCACTAGTAGCTGTGTAGCATAGAAGACAACACAGCCATGTCGTCGGTAAAGGTGGCCGTGAGGGTGCGCCCCTTCAACTCCCGGGAGATCGCGAGGGAGTGCAAATGTATCATAGAGATGTCTGGGAACACTACTGGTAAGTTTTATTTATTTATTAAACGAGGAAATCGCACATTAGTAGAAGTCTAAAAGGTGTAAAAAATTACGAAGACGCCATCGCTGCTACATTTGACGACGTAGTGGTTATATAACATGACTGCTACGCAGAGGTCTCGGTTTCGATTCCCGCTCAATGCAAATATTTGTGTGCATGAACATGATTATTTACATTGGTGTGAGTGTTTCTATGTATAATATGTAAGTATCTACAAAAAAAAGTATATAAGTACTAATATTCGTTGTTCTGTTACCCATAACATAAGAAGGTTAAATCTAGCTTTCATTTGGGAACAGATGGCGCTGTGTAAAGATGTCTGTGAATATTTAAACGGGTTACTTATCAATTTGTTTGAACATCATAATACATTAGATCGCGTACGTTTAAAACTTGGCACTTACGCCATCATAATCAGTTTACACGTAAAAACTGTCGAGATAATTTTAGTAAAAATTTGTGAATATAAAAAGTATTTAACCATTTTTAGTTTTTAAACCTGTTATTAACACGTTAATTTGTTAAGAATATCATTTGTGATGATTCTCGTGGTCTATAGTGGAACATGCCTGGTTCTATCAACTACCTGTAGCCTAGGTCTGCTTATAAGTAGGCCACAGTCATAAAATAAATAAATAATCCTCACACATTCACACATCGCCATCTAGTCCCAAACTAAGCAAAGCTTGTACTATGGGTACTAGACAACGGATAAACATACTTGAATACTGTTTTTTGTAAATACATACATATTATACATAGAAAACACTTAGACCAATGCAAACAATCATGTTCATGCACACAAAGATTTGCATTGAGCGGGAATCGAACCCGAGACCTCTGCGTAGCAGCCATGGAATATACCGACTGCGCTACAGAGGTCGTCATTGTAATGGTTATAAAAAGATTACTATGATTTTGACAGACACTATCAAGGTACTCGATAGAGATTTATTCACGTGTTATAAACACAAGCCGCTCTTGTCATAGTAATATACGTTATCTATGGTGTTAGCTTTTATTAGTCATACGTCGAAATATTTATGTCTGGCCATAAATGTAGCTTAGATTTATGCTTTAGAGGTTATTTTACATTTGTGCTTGACTGAATTTTCTGTGTTTCTTTATCATATTTGTGTTTAATTTATCAAACTATTTTTAGTGACTAACAAGCATTGTAGCCATTTATTTATTTTGTTTTTTTTTTAAATATTTCTACGCCAGACATGGTAGTGTATTTGATTTAATTAATGATTTTAAGAGCTCGATGTACAATATACTGAGAAATAAATGATGATTGTGATTATTACCGCTCAATATGAATGACATCTTCGATTTTACTGTGTTTACAACTTAGGTTACTATTAGTTGACCTACCAATAAGCTCAAAAGATGAAAAATGATCTTTAAATCCTCTTTCGCGTTGATGGGTATGTGTAGAGGTGTATGTATATAATTTAGCTATTGACTTTCCAATTTCTAAATCTGTATAGCAGTTTGCCTGTCCCGCCTGTAGACACAATAGTAAAACAATGGGTCTGTATCATATATGATACATGGGTTAATAAATGCTTTATGAAAGCTGTAAGTTTTATAACTTTGTCTTTTATTTACTTTCTCTCTCTCTCTCTCACACACACACAGCTTTTAACATCCCAATGCTGCACATATTCTTCCCAAATAAGCACTGCACATTTCGGTGTTTTTCGCCTCTTGTCCAACAATTTGTATCAATCTTTGTGAAACATTAATTTAAATAAAGCAATATGTTTGCTGTAAACAGTTTAAAAATGGCAAATCTTTTTGACTTTATCCATTTTTAAGTTTGAAGTGTAGGTATTTTTATCATTAGATTTTTTAATTTATCACTTTGTTATCAAGTCTTCTTAAATACTGATAAATAGATAGACCAATCAAATACACAAACTTTTCTTATAGGTACGTCTGTGAGTACGTCCTTCCTACATAAATGCCAATGTTGTTGTTAGATATAAATAATTATAGTCTGTCATTTTGTATGACGTCAAAGCGTAATCTGTTCCATTATGAGGGAGGGTGAGTCTCGCCCTTCCCAAAGTAATACCTTAACAGCTTTCTACGCGTTTAACTACTTTCTATAATAATATATGTAGTTATATTTTAACTTTGTTACAATACTGCGGATATTGTAGATATTGAAAATAATAACGAATTATTTGGGATACACAAACTGCCGTGGTAGCTTTTGTATAAAAAACTGACTCGGGTTCGAAGTAAGGTCGTTGTCTACATGAAAACAAATTACCTCTTAAGGGCCTTTACGTGGTTCACTAGCGCCGCCAATAGAAAAACGGCCGGTTTTGTTTATAATGCAATATTTATCTTTGTTATCAACATTTTACATTATTTATCCTATTTGCGAATTATGATTTTTTTTCTATTGGCGGCGCTAGTGAGCCACGTAAAGACAAACTCTCAAAAGTGGCTCTTACTCAATGCTTTATATAACTGTTGCAAAAACAACTGTCTAACGTTTTCCCTAAGAATTATTCATTCAGTGATCCTAAAAACCTTTCGTATAATAAATCTTCACCTGCCACTTTCATATACCAAAGATTGACTTTTACACCAAAATGAAACCTTCAACCTCGACCCTTCGTTTTCGTTTACCTCAAACGGGTGAAATTTTTGTAAATGTGAAAATTATGGGAACAATTGACGGTTAATGAAAATTGATGTGCCCTTAACAGGGGTGTTTTACTATCTATAATGGCGGAAAATTTCCAAAAATATGTTGAAATTAATGGTGAACTTATTTTGATTGATGAGTATTTTGTACTATGTGTGAAGTTTTATACCATATACCTAGATGACGGAATACCTCCATGACTTTCATCATTTGAATAACTAAGCTTCTATGACATATCCAGACAGTTAGTCTTCTGCAAACCTTTCTTTAAAAATAGTGTGAGGAAAGTTACTCTTATGATTATATACTCCCATTAACCGTAACTTTATAAAATTATTACACACATTAAAGAACAAAAGAAAACGATTTATCTTTATAAAAGTTCAACAAAATCTTTTAAGAAAATGGCAAAACATTTTTAAAAGAAATAAAGCGCCTCTAAATCTCGTCGTAAATGTTATATTTTATTTTGTAAAGTGGATTACAAAAGTTACTTAATTTAATAATAGTGATTCATTGCTTAGTTTGGGGTCCTTTTTTTATTTAGTCTTGTCATTTTTTTTGTTAATTTTCTTTTGGTTAGGTTTCTCTTTAAATACGTATATATCTAAATGTCGGGCAGACCTGGACTATCAGATTACTTGTGTACCATAATACAATAATAAAGAGTGTACGTATTTGGTTTGTTTGTATACGATAATATCAGAGTTTTTTTTTCACTTTCACACAACGCCATCTAGTCCCAAACTAAGCAGAGCTTGTACTATGATACTAGACAACGGATAAACATACTTAAATTTTTTTTTTTTGTAAATACATACATATTATATAAGTATAGAAAACACCCAGACCAACGCAAACAATCATGTTCATGCACATAAAGATTTGCATTGAGCGGGAATCGAACCCGAGATCTCTGCGTAGTCGCTTATATAACAGCTTTGACACCGAGATTTCGTTATAAATCCCCTAAAGATTTTTAGTATTGCGCAGTAGATATACGTGAAAGTAGTAGCCTACGTAGAAGGTCGAACACGAATCCTTACAACTGAACAATGTCAGCGGAAATCAATCGATGTTGTTTACTAAAGAACTGTGGTATTTTTTGTGTTGTTCTTTGAACATGCGTATAAATATTATTGATTTTTCCAGCGTTATGATGAGCGTATGTGATAAAGCAATAATTTAATATGATAAAGCAGGCATGAAACCGGCGTCAGGAACCTTTAGTCAGAACATTTCTCTTTTCTTACCTTTACTGTTTTTGTAGTACCTATAGAATATTATTATACTTACCTATACTAAACTAGCTGCAAGTACCATTAGAAATTATTTACCAATACGCTGAAAAACTTTTTTGGTTGTGTCTTAAAAAACAACAAACATCCTATACAAACAGTCAAGCAAGAAGTTGCCATTTTGCGAGGTAGAGTACCAAAAACAGCGTGGTATTTTGCGAGGTAGAGTACCAAAAACAGCGTGGTATTTTGCGAGGTAGAGTACCAAAAACAGCGTGGTATTTTGCGAGGTAGAGTACCAAAAACAGCGTGGTATTTTGCGAGGTAGAGTACCAAAAACAGGGTGGTATTTTGCGAGGTAGAGTACCAAAAACAGCGTGGTATTTTCAAAATGCCATGCTTCATCCTTGTCTTCGACAATACAGCTATTTTGACGTTTAATTCGGTGCCTTTATTGTAGAGAAAAATATAAATAATAGGGTCGTTGTACTTGTCCTAATTACTCATAGCATAACTCATTTTAGTATTTGATTAATGGAAGATTGTTGAACTCTAACTTAATTACATTACTCGAAGACAGAATTTTAGATTACACTTTATCAAAGAAAAATGACTTGTAATTTTTTTTAAATAATTAATTGGCAGACAGCGCTCTCTATTAGGTAGATATTAGAATGCTACTTGCTTTATATTTTTTAATTTACAGTATTTGCCATAAACACTACGTATAACTATGTACAGTATGGGGACATTGATAATGTGATTGGCTTTTAAAGAAAGACAGCAAATCAATGAGTAAGAAAAGTACATCCGATTACCGAAAATAGCTGAATAATTTTAACATAAGTTTTGAAAATTATCACATTAAAATGTATCTTATAGCGTTCGGCATAAGGTTGAAATTATAAAAGATTGAATCCCTACTTACTTCTATTTGACATTGTATGTTTCATCATGTCTTACTAAGTGACACTGGTTACCTGGTTACGGAAACATTGCACTTCGATAAAAAGTCATTGCAGTGCAACAAAATATAGCACTTATTGTTAACATCATAATATACAATTTCAAAATCATCAATAAATTATAATCTCATTTTCTCGCTTCCTCATTGTTGTCTGTCTTTCTTTAAAAACCAATCATATTATCAATGTCCTCATACTGTAAGTTATATACTATTTTTCAGATCTTATGGGTACGGTGACGTTTAGTATTTGTCATTACTAGAGATGTAGTAACACTAAAATCGTTTTTAAAAATACCGATTATATATCTAACCGATATAATTTACAAACAAGAATAAATCGATTATGGGTACAAAATAAGAAACTAATCTTTGTTTAAATATGATATGATGAACAACTTGATGAATTACTTGATTCGTCACTTACATGACATAATAAGTGAAAATCTACTGAATTGTCTAATTTGATGTCTCTTCCTCTCACAGTCATGAAGTATTAGATATTTGTTTTTTCCAGTCATAGCGTTACGTGGTCACAGGTCACAGGCCTCTTTTAATAATTACATCTTCAAGATTTTATCGCTATGACGTACGAATCCCGCCAAAAAAAAACTTGCGGCCTATCCTCGTAAAAACTAATATTGAGTTATAAGACAACTGAAATTATTATATTAATATTATATTAATTTCTATGATTATAAAAAAAAAATTAATCGATTTAATCAATTTTATAAAAAACCATTCGATTTTTCAATTTTATTGTGTCAATCTCTATTGAAATTCGTTCCGAGCCGCGCATACGATTTTAAAATTTATATGTTTATATTTTACATATAAGGGTTGAAGATGGAATATAAAACAAATATTTCATATAATTTAATTATATGTAAACGTCTAAATAATATTTTTAATTTTTAATCAGTTCGGATTCATAAATTGATAGCTTTTATTTTTAAATTCTACTAAAGTAAACTAAGTAACATGGAAAAGGTCAAATGTCACCGTACCTTTCCTGTCTGATAAAGACTATAGTACTTTCTCTTTTCGAAGTTTATAAAAAAATATGCCCACATATGGACAGAACTTTAGTATGTAGTAGCTGTTGCCCGCGACCTTCTTCCATGAAAACAAAATTTAATGGACACATTCACCTTTTTTTTGTTTTTACGGATCCATTTAAAAGCCCTTTGACGTGACTTAACGACTGTCTCACTACAACAACAGCCAGGACCCACCTTTTTTGTGCCCTTCGAAGTATGGGGATGTTCAAATAAAATATCACTGAGTGCTCACCCATCTATGGAATTACCTCGCTGAAGTTGCTTAACCACCGTTATCGTTTCTAAATCTGTGACAGCAACGGTTTCTGAGTGGCCGCCAGTGAAAATGCATTTTAAACAAAACAATTTTTTTTTGCGAAACCCTGAAAAAGAAGCTTTAGTACTTTGTTAAAACATCAGCTATCTACCTGAAAAAGCCCTGTAAAAAAACCTAAAATGTTACAAAAATAAAGAATTTTTCTAACCACAAAAATACGGCAGCCATTAAACCTATTAGCAGGCTCGTATGCTGAGCTGCATTCACTTGTCACAGTCCAAGTGACTCCTATTACTGCACTATATTCATTACTAACGAGCTATGAGTCTCGTTAGGAATCTCGTTTATATTTTGGTTTGAAAATGTGCCTTATTTCAAGAGGTTAAAGTTTAATAAGTCTATGTTGATATGAAGCTTGTATATCGTCAGTTAGCTCGGAACCATATTCAGCTGTATATTTTGGTTGGATAATCTGCCTTATTTTAAGGGATTAAGGTGCCAGAGGTGTTGATATATGTTGCTGGTATATAACGATATTTCCGTGTGGTGACGGAGTAAGAATAAAATATGCCATCACCTCCCACATTCCATGGGTGTCGTAAAAACCGACTAATGGACTATCCGTGAATATTATCTTTACGAAATAAAAAGAAGGAAACTTTAAGAAATAAAACTTGAATTTAAACCCTATACCAATCCGTTTGGCCAGTGTGGTATTAGTAGGCCAATTATACCTCCGTCATGGGAGGAGGCCCTTCCCTGCAGCGGGACATTAATTGGCTGTTATGATGATGATGATGCTTGTCCTATGTACTATACTCACTATTAACGACATCTACAACAAGAGGAGCTGCTAATAGTATCATTTATTCTAATCACAAATACCAAATATTCAAAATAGTAAGTAATTCAAGTTCATTGTCACGTCTTATCGCTGTGGGGTGTAAAACCACTCGTCCGTAAAGGGCAAGCCGTGACGTCAGAGAGCCGTCACGCCCAACAACATAGCCTTCGTACAGGGGACATGTAACGTTAACATTGTTAAAGCTTTTAACGAAATACCCACACTTATTTCTATGTGTGGTATTTTGATACTTTATAAATAGTTTGCTGATTTATTGGTTGCGGGTCAAAGATGTGTTGTTGTGGGTTCAATGGTCGGCATGTGTTTTTGACCTTTTTCAGTTTCAAAGAGGAAGGGGCCCTTGTCTTTTTGCCAATTTTTTTTTTTTTAAATATTTAAATGCCATACTTAATCCTTGTCTTCTAAAATACAGCTATTTTTACGTTTAATTCGCCTTTATTGTAGAGAAATTAAATAATAGGGTCGTTGTACTTGTCCTAATTACTCAGCATAACTCATTATAATAATAAAAATATTTTTTTTATACGTACTTTTATAAAAATAACATAGTAATATCATCTATATTGGATTAGTAATTTGAAGAATATCTAAACAAGGGAATTTCTATGTATAATCAAATCAGTTTACGCTCTGGTTTTGTAACTCATAGGTACTTGTTTTGCGTGGCACTTATTGTTATAGTGTGTACGAACATCAGTGTAGGCATACTTACCAACGAAAAATGTGACTCAACGTTCTGACAAATTCAACCCCTATTACGAAAAACTTGACTCATTTACTAGAGTACCAACTTTCGTATTGATGGGCAGGTCTACAAAATCTGAGAATAATACCGCAAGCCTTCCTACAATGCCTTCGAATGGTCGATAAACCTCATAATGGTACCTAATAGTGCTATAAACCTTGTACAAAACCTCGCTTCGTAGCTCTCGTAAAGTTGACTTAACGATTCCTACTAGAAAATTATTGACTTTCATTTACTTTAGAATATATTTGATTGGTTGTTTAAATGAGTTTTCATCTCTGATTGATTTCATTCATAACGATCTTTGATTTGATTTTAGAAAGTTATGTAACGATATACATATCTGATCCCAAGAGTGAAACGTAAATCCTTAATTCAATTAAAAACTTTGAAATTCGATAACGCTCATAGACGCCGTGCCCTCTAGGTAAACCGATCTCAATTGCCCCAATTCGGTATGTAAAGATTTTTTTGGTATTTTTTTTCTATTTCAAAGGTTTATTAATTAAGATTCGACATAGGTAAACTTTTACTTTATTTTTATTATTACGCATTACAAAACATAGAACTAAACATTTCAGATGGCGCTGTCTACTGGAAAAATTAGTCCCTTTATTTTTGTAAAGCCATGGACATTTTGTAAAGCCATGGACATTGAGTACGCCGCGCTTTCTTTACATAATATGAATTGTCCCTTGAGCGAGAGATTCGTTTTGCGTTGTTAAGTCATAGCAAATGAAGCTCGAAATCCATTAATATTATAAATGGGAAAGTGTGTCTGTCTGTTTGTCTTTCTTTCACGGCAAAACGGAGCGACGAAGTGACGTGATTTTTTAAGTGGAGATAGTTGAAGGGATGGAGAGTAACATAGGCTACTTTTTGCTACGCCGAATTTAACGCGAGCGAAGCCACGGGCAAAAGCTAGTGTTTTAATAAACATTCAACATGCCTGTGTATATGCTAAGTCCATATACTTTTGTAGCACCTTACCATTAAAAAAAAATTCCTCACACTTTCACACAACGCCATCTAGTCCAAAACTAAGCAGAGCTTGTACTATGGGTAGGTACTAGACAACGGGTAAACAAACTTAATTTTTTTTTTAAATACTTACTTATTATACAAAGAAAACACCCAGACCAATGCAAACAATCATGTTCATGCACACAAATATTTGCATTGAGCGGGAATCGAACCCGAGACTTCTGCGTAGCAGTCATGTTGAATAACCACTACGCCACATAGGTCGTCTGAAAATTCTAGTTAACAGCAAAACAAATTACTTTATGAAATAAACTTTAAGATAGTTATTATTGTTTATACGTGCCTTGAATATTTCATTAAACAAACAAAAATGTATTTCAAAGTAATTCGTATGTACTAAAGTTTTATTAAGTTATTCTTCTACGAGTTACAATTGAGACGTGACGGCCATTTTGCTCGTTAAAAATGCAACATAAAATTTTACTTGTTTGTGTTTCGGAGAGTTTTTCTTATTTTGTGTATTTATGTTTATGTATAAGTTATAAGTAATTTTCGAAATAAATGCTACTTTGTGTAGCTTGAGATAATGTATTAATTTTTAAGTAACTATACAAAAATACGGTTAAAGTGTCTACTATGCGTTTCAAATAAGAATGGACGCGTCAATGACCTCTATCTGTCAAAGCTCGATTAAAAAGTACGGACGCCTAACGAATTTCTTTAGATGACGTCACAATATAGCGCACGCTTATGCACATTCTTATTTGAAATGGTAGGTAATGGTATGAGAAGTAAGAATTAAAGGTCATAAGTGTCATACCCAAACATTGGCATTGTTAGTGGTCAGAGCGGCAATATAATTGCTACGAAGTGAAGTCATTTTCAAGATTACTATCCATTGACGTCATTGCTGAACCGTATTCGTCGTTCGTCCATCACGTTCTATACAATAAAAAGTGTAGGTAACAGTAAAAATCTGTATAAAGGCTGATGATAAATATTTTTACTTTTTTTCTTAGTTCATTGACATGTCATTCAATCATGTCATTGTCTTCATCATATCAGCCAATTGACATCCACTGCTGGACTCAGGTTCCCTTCAAATATCTTCACTTAGGAGTAGGACAGATTAAAAATATTAAAATATTCATATTTCTTACGTCATCTAATTTTGAAGATTATCATCATATCATGCCAGTGGACTTCCACTGCTAGATATAGGCCTCCTCTAAATATCTACCAAAACCCTGTCCTGTGCCTCCCTCATCCATCGCTTTCCCTCCACAGTCCACGTTGTGAAGGGTCTCCCTATTTTAAAGATGCCTAAATGCTAATAAATCAGTGTTTCATATAATAAATGTAAATGCTACCGAATCTACTAGTATTCAACCTTGATCAATATTCAACCTACATGCTCATTTCAGCATAAATTGTGTTGTCGAGACTTCGCGTGATATACAACACGCATCACATAATGTATGTATTCGCGATGTTCAATTGTTGTTATTATGTAGTTTTATGTAACTTTAACTTTGCTAGGTTTTCTAGTAGTTAAACTCATATCCTTTGTATGGAGAAAAGGTTTCTTTTTGTGATTTTTTGTATATTTCTAATTTCTATCCATAAACACACCCCTTTTTCCATTTGGGGTTGCCAGAGAAAGAAAAAAAAAACTTTTTATACTACGATTCTTACAAACTTGTTTTGATTCGTCTACATACTCTTTATAAACAATGTCCTGTCATGTCCTTATAAATATTTCTGTTTTTTTTAAGTGGGTACAAATATTAAGTGAAAAGTAAAACTATGAAATAGTTTGTTATTTAATAGTTATTTTTTATCGACATGCTTCACTAACGGAATATATTCTGTGTATTTAACCACGCCTGTGTTCGCGCGTACGCTAAGAATAAATCAAATCCATTATTTATTTCTTAGACAACTTCCCACAGTATTATAGACATAATGTCACGCATGCTTAGGCTTCGTAATTCAATCGCAATAGCATTGCAATGTTAATACTAAACGGAATTTAATACACGATTACTTCAACCGTAAATCAAACTTACTTCGATGGCAAATCAGTCTTATAAGCGGGTGTTGTGTGCGAAGTTGGGGGCTCGAATTTCATGCTATAGTAGTAGTAGATAGTTTGTTACAATCACGACAACACTCAAGAAGAAGATTAAGAAGTTAAAGACAATCTTTTAAGCTATTAAAAAATGAATGCATTTGTGCCCGTTAATGTGACTTGTAAAAGTCACTGCAACACAGGACTCGACCTCTAGAGTGAGCGTTGCCTATAAAACGTAAGAAAATGTTATATTTTACTTAATTAAATACATAGCAATATCTTAAGTATTTCAACAAACATAACATTTTCATCTGACGGCCTTAATATCATTGCGGTTGAGTGACCGACTTTCACAAAAACTGTTAAGTTGAAAAACGGAATGTGCGCGGTAACGTCACTTCTTATTTGGTTGCTTTTTTATATTAGTCTCATCATAATTATGTATAAAGTAAATGTACGTTTCTAGCGTCCGAATCTCGTATTTATAAAATTTTATTGGTTTCATCATAACAGCCCATCAATGTTCCACTGCAGGGACGGGCTCTCGTGACGGAGGGATATTTGGCCTACTAATACCATGCTGGCCAGACGGATTGGTACAGGGTTTAATTTCAAGTTTTCCTTTTTTTATTTCGTTAAGATGATAGTCCCTTAGTCGGTTTTTACGACACCCATGGGATGAGATAGAATGGTGGCAACCTTTTTTTTATACTCCGTCACCACACGGAGATTTATTGACTATTTTCCTAACTTCAATTGCTCAATAAGTTACCGTCAAGTGATCCGTATGATTTTATTGCCCCAGCTTCGTATAAAAACACGAAAATATACCCATATTATTGACCCATTGTGAAATTTTCCGCGTCATCACTCAAATATCACCCCTTTATGGGATAATTCTATGGACCTATATTTAACGCTTCATTGATTTTTATTGCCATATTTCATAGAATAGAGTATCTTTCACATACTAAGAAAGTCTGTCTAATTTATGGTTTCGGAGTCTGCTTTTTTATCAAATCTCATATTTTCTCTAGAGATAAGACAATGGCCTACCCGAAAAAATCACTAACTCGATAATAATATTTGCAATAATAACAATATGATAGTCATATTAATTTATTTAAAAAAATACAGTAAATAAAGTTTTTTTATTGCATTATTATAGACTAGCTGACCCGTGCCCACTTCGCTGGGCGGCGAAAAAAACGCGTCCCTTTTTTATACATATTTCATTACTAATCCACTTCTATTAGTCATAGCGTGATACTATATGGCCTGTGACACTCTCTGATAAATGGACTATTCAACACAGGAAGAATTTAAAAACATCATTTCATTAGATCCAGACATTACCCCCTACAACGTCACAAACACACAAACTTTACCTCTTTATAATATGTATTAGTATAGATTATAGTATAGATATATGTAACCTAATAACCTATACCTATCTACTATAGCCATGTAATTTAAGTATAACTTTTTATTTTTTTATTATATAATCTATAATCGCGTTGTGTTATTAAATCCAACGTAAACGGAAGATAAACGCGGCCTGTAAGTTACCTTTTAGTTTGCTTAACGTTTCAGCACTTATTATTTCATTTCATTTCATAATTTCATTTCATTTCTCTTATTGAGTTAATAAACAGCAAGTTAAGTTAAACCTTGACCCATAATGTAAAGTTTGTATCTATTCACTTCATTGTCACAATGTACCGTTGTCTGTTGTGGCCTTGAACACGACTAGAGTTCCGTTTGTGGCCGACAACATGGCTGACAATATCGTGGAGAGACACACAAGAGGCTCTGAGCTTTCATTGTAACGTCCGTTAAAGTTGTAATACTATAGGTATTGGTTTATTGGAAACATTATTAGATTTAAAATGTAATAGGCTAGAAAGAGAGCTGCGTATTACAATCCGTAATTGGACAATACTAATTTGTATTTAAATATACATATTATTATTTGAGTCTGACTATCGTGAAGAGACAAGAGGCTCTAGCTTGACTTTGACTTTGAAGAGGACAGGGTACCAGTTCGATATATATGTAATAATTGTATTTTAATACCTTTGTGGCTTAATGGTTATAGTCCATCACTGTTACGCATAGGTCTAGGCTTCAAAACAATTCATCAATTAAAAAATCTGTGTGAATAGTCATGAGTGTTTCCACTATAGAAAAAACACAGAACAAATCTGTTTCTTAGTGTTATTTAGACAGAATAACCGGGTTTCCGAATGACTGGTCAAGTAAAAATCAACTAATCAAGTGTCAAGTGTCAAATTTTAGTTCCTGAAAATGATAGTTTTGACACTTGATTAGTTGATTTTTACTTAATCAGACATTCGGAAGAAAAACATTTTTTAGAAATATTAGAAATAAAAATTACGAAAAAATCTTTTCTGCTAAATTGTCTAATAAAAGAATATTTTCAACCCTTTCCATCACAAAGGCATGTAAGCGCATAGTTGCATCAACATAAATAAAACACACATGTACCTATGTCTTTTATTATAGTCTAGTTCCCGACATGTAATCAAATAGAGAGCTTTTGTTACTACCTGTACTGTAGTTTTGTACCGAGATGAGTTTTATATAACAAAGGAAAAGTATGCTGTGCATCATATTATAATGTACATGTGTTTTTTTAACTTGTTTAAATGTTTAAAAGGATTCACTGCAGCTTTTTTTTTTGCGTATTTTTAATATTACAGTAGAACCTCGATAAGTAAAAGTTATCGAGGTTTTTAGTTATCGAGTTTTTAGTTACCAAGTGTTTAGGTTAATATGTATAGAGGTAGGTATGTACATGTGCATGTATGACCCCTTGTTCGTATTTTCTCCACCGCAAAGCTTTAAAGAATTTCGAAGAAGCAAACAATAGGTGACATATGTATTGTTTACGTTATCAATTTAATTATGTAGTGAACACGTGCAAGCCATAAATACCGAAAACGTTTGTTTTGCACAATGATCAAAAACTAAATGATTTAAGTAAGCCTTTGTCTTAAAGCTAACCTCCGCCGCCGCAAAGCTTTAAAGAATTTCGAAGAAGCAAACAATAGGTGACATATGTATTGTTTACGTTATCAATTTAATTATGTAGTGAACACGTGCAAGCCATAAATACCGAAAACTTTTGTTTTGCACACTCATTCCAAATGACTCATTGATAAACAATTTTATGTTATAGAGGTTGTGGAAACATTTCTTTTAGTTACTGAGGTCCAATACAGAGATTACTTATTTGACTTATCGAGGTTGTGAATTTTGAGTTATAGAGGTTTTGGGCTCTGAAGGGAAGGGAACATATTATTTTTTTAAGTTATAGAGGTTTTTGAGTTACCGAGGTTTGAGTTATCGAGGTTCTACTGTATTATTAAAGAGGAATGTTTGTTTTGTATGAGTTGTGGAATACCACTATTAAAATTCAGAGCAGTATTATATAAGATTTTCGTATATTACAATGTTTGTTCCGTGATTTGAAAGTACAAAATATAGTTCATATTTTCAAGCACTTTTGGAAAAAAACATAATACATATACCGTTCTTAATTTGACATGTTCATGTAACTGTTTAGAATGTCTATACATTTAAATTATGAATCAAAGTTTCGTTAACCATGTACTACAAATACCTACAAATCCGCTCGAGTATTATGTCTTGAAACACCTTATAGTACAGTCAAATAAGGCTTAAATAGGGGCAAACCTCGGAACGGAAGCGAATAAGCTGTAAATTCGTATAATCCTTTGTTTTGATGTTCTGATGACTGGTGAAAAAGTCTCATATGATCACGTGTCTGCGTCATAAGTTATTCAAGGTCAAAGGTCACAAATTTGTGTTTTTTGCGTATATCTCTGAAACTACGAAAGCTATCGAAAAATGGTTCAGACAAAGTTTGTAGATCGTAAAATTGTCTACAAAAAATATCTCAACACTTTTCTCCTAAAAAGCATCGCTTTCGAGACATCGTGACTTTAGAGGGCAGAAAAGTCGTATTTTCGACTATATGCACACACTAGCTTTTTCCCGTGATTTCGCTCGCGTTTATAAATATTATGAAAAATAAGGCTTATTTCAATATATAGTAGCATATGCATGCTTGGTCTCAGCCTAATCGGTTTGAAATTGACAAAGTTACATACAAACTTCCATCCCCTATCTTATCCCTTTAGGGGTAGAATTTATCAAAATCCTTTCTTAGCGGATGCCTACGTTGTATCATCTACCTGCATGCCAAAATTCAGCCAGATCTGTCCAGTGGTTTGGGCTGTGCGTTAATAGATAACTATGTCGGTCACCTTTGAGTTTTATAGAAATAGAAGATTTCCGCACCACCTCTGATCAACGCACAGCCTAAACCACTGGACAAATCTGGCTGAATTTTGGCATGCAGGTAGATGATATAACGTAGGCACCCGCTAAGAAAGGATTTTGATAAATTCTACCCCTAAAGGGATAAGATAGGGGATGGAAGTTTGTATGTAACCTTGTCAATTTCAAACCGATTAGGCTGAGACCAAGCATGCATATGCTACTATATATTGAAATAAGCCTTATTTTTCATAATATTTATAAACGCGAGCGAAATCACGGGAAAAAGCTAGTGTGTGCATATAGTCGAAAATACGACTTTCCTGCGCTCTAAGTCACGATATCTCGAAAGCGATGCTTTTTAGGAGAAAAGTGTTGAGATATTTTTTGTAGACAATTTTATGATCTACAATATATATAATGACGTTAAATGCGTATTTCCCATAGAAAACGAGATAATGGGAAAAAACTGATTTTCGTGACCTTTGACCTTGAATAACTTATGACGCAGACACATGATCATATAAGACTTTTCTACCAGTCATTAGTACACCAAAACAAAGGTTTATGCAAATTTACAGCTTATTCGCTTCCATTCCGAGGTTGAATGCTTATTTTACTGGAGTATTAAGATTTATACTCTATCTACATAGGTTGCAGTATTGCTGTTTTAACGTTATAACGTTGGAAGCCAGAGAACATCTTTATAGCTCCCTGAGTCAGCATGCTATTTGATTTTTATGTTTCAACTTTTATAACAGCAGTACCGTATCATAGAATACCGGAAGAAATGGCTTGTTTTACAATATTTATGTTTAGGAAAGATATAAGAATGTTACTACCTAGTTACAAAATAGATATAAAAATAAACCAAAATTGTATGAAGTATCGAATAAATAAATATTCACGGATATCTCTACACAGCGCCATCTGTTCCCAAAGTAAGCCAGGCTTAACCTGCTTGTGTTATGGGTGACAGAACAACGGATATTAGTAGGTACTTATATACTTTTTTTTTGTAAATACATACATATTATACATAGAGACACTCAGACCAATGCAAACAATCATGTTAATGCACACAAATATTTGCATTGAGCGGAATTCGAACCCGAGACCTCTGCGTAGCAGTCATGTTATATAACCACTACGCCACAGAGGTCGTCAGAATATTTAGTAAGACAAATCCCTAAATTATCTCCAGTGACTCTCGTCTGCTTTTTTGTTTTGTCTTTCTGTTTTACATGTATCAAAATTGTGACAGAAAATTTAATTGGCTTTGATTTGAAACCCTAATCTTTTGGACTACGTCCACCTGTTCATACCAATCAAAACTACGTAAAACCACGACGTTAACAACCCTTTACAAATTCGCAAAACATAAACCACACTCAAAGTTTGCAAATGCCTTAACAGAAAAACCTTTGATAACGTATTCAACTCGGCAATCTTCAGCAACATACACAAACTCGGCACAGGTAGACATATCCTTACTCAAGTATCTATGCAATGTCGCCGTGTCGCCGTCAACATCGGTCGATACGTCGCGACGGCTCTTCTATGAGACTCATTTGTACAAAGAGTTGCTTTCGTGAAGAGTAGCTTTTGAATGTTTTACAGGAAGCATTAATTACGGAGAATATACATACATACATACATAAACTCGCACCTTATCCCAGGGTATATGAGGGTATATATGAAGAATATGCATGGTGAATATAGTGGGCCTGAAATGCCAAACCAAACAGAAACAGGGTTGTAGGATATGACTATTATTTTCCTCTCCAACTTGACGTTGGCAGAATTGCCAGTTAATAATGAAGCTATATTTAACAAAAAAAAATACAACCGAATTGAGAACCTCCTTCTTTTTTTTTAAGTCGGTTAAAAAGAAGAAGAAGGATGTGACTACATATTTATAGAATTTACTTTACGTTAGACATCACGTTTCGTCAAATGATAAACATTGTATGATTATTATACAATAGATACATCTATGAATAGTGTTTTCTATTAGCCGTACTTTCTATGAATTTAGATCACTCAAGCGTCTATGCTATG
Source organism: Schrankia costaestrigalis (assembly GCA_905475405.1). NCBI lineage: Eukaryota > Metazoa > Arthropoda > Insecta > Lepidoptera > Erebidae > Schrankia > Schrankia costaestrigalis. Next base: position 4,752,225 of record FR997843.1, on the reverse strand, counting down.
CCGTTGCGTCGTGTCACCGTCAACATCGGTCGATACGTCGCGACGGCTCTTCTATGAGACTCATTCGTACAAAGAGTTGCTTTCGTGGAGAGTAGCTTTTGAATGTTTTACAAGCAGTTTTAATTACGGACGATATCCTACTTCCTACTAATATTATAAATGCGAAAGTTTGTGAGGATGTATGCATGTATGGATGTTTGTTACTCTTTCACGCAAAAACTATTAAATGGATTTTGATGGAATTTGGAATATAGGTAGTTTAGGGTGTAGAATATGTTTTTACGTTATATAATTAGATTGGGAATCAAATCTGAGACCATTAGTAAAAAAGTTGATTTACCACTAATAATTATGTATTATTTACTTAATATTAAGCTAAGCTTACAATTGTATTGTTAGAATAAAGTTTTCTTTCTTTCTATAATCTAATGCATATTCTTTTTTGTTACAGTGATAGTGAATCCGAAAGCTCCACCGAGAGAAGCTGCAAAAAGTTTTAACTTTGACTTCTCTTACTGGTCGCACAACGTAAGTAACAAAATACATTTTAATTTATTTATTATATATTTATACTGGCCAAAAGCTTGCCTCTATAAGTGTGGCAACAACACTACTACTTATACGTTACCTTATCATAAATGCTCACGTCTCATTGCAAGGATACGAAGAATAAAGGGCTAACCACACAACATCAGGGCCGGGACCGGGATATGCTTGGGGCGTGGCCGTGCCGCGACATTTATACTAAGATCTGTTGTCGGCACGGACACGGATATGTGTGATCGAGTCCATATACAATGTATGCAACGATATTTTTCTTTACTCCTGACGGAACACGGCCGGGTCAGGTTACGGTCCTTGCCCGGCCCCGGCCCTGAAATGTGTAGTTAGTCCTTTAGGAATTATTACAGGGAAACTTAACTTACATATGCACAAAAACTATTTGGCGTCACCATACCATCACATTACGTGGTCGTAGAGGTTGACTAAGGGATAGTTACACAGATATTATGTACAAAAACAAAAGCATCTGACCAGCTTAGTATTAGTAGTCTAATATTTATTCCTTCACTCAAGGCCATACCTGCAGCGTGACATTAATAGTCTCTTTTTATCATAACAGCCCATTAATGTCCCACTGCAAGGACGGCCCTCCTCCCGTGACGTAGGGATACTTGGTCTACTAATACCAATTATCCGTCTTACAGGGTTTAATTTCAAGTTTCCTTTTTTTTATTTCGTGAAGATAATATTCACGGATAGTCCCTTAGTCGGTTTTAACGACACCCATGGAAGGAGATGGGGTGGTGACATATTGTATTCTTACTCCGTCACCACACGAAGGGGTCTTATTGTGATATTATATACGTGCTTAGGCAATTAGATGGTTATGGTTGTAATACTTTCTTGTAACTGTAATATTGTTCAATATGTTTAGTTCTCAGGATTGCCAATCGATGAAAGTTACGGTTAGTTGCGGGTGTCCATGTTACTGTGTATATCTAGAAGGGCTAGTGATATGCGATCTACTTGCATTAAGTACGTCTTTTTACTTGCCTTTGAACTTCCCTCGGGTAGGACGGTATTTCTACAGTAATAAAAGAAAATTTCATGTGGCTTTCCTGACGGGGTAAAATAGGAAGTTTGACATTTGTTTGCTCTATACATAATATTAATAATATATTACAAATAGCATTCAAAAGTTCGATCACTCGCAAAGCCTATTCAGTTTCATGGTAATGAGATTGCCAGCAAATTTTGGCTATACGCCATGTAGTTGAAGAAGATATTATCATATCAGCGTAATCGGTATTACATATACCTACACAGTAAGCCCAACAGGACTTGCAATATCCCGAATTCACCGCATACCTAAAATCCATTTAGAGTAGCTCTCTTATTGTAGCTAATAGTAGGTATCTTTTGGAGCTATATACTCGTACTATGCCTATCTGGTGATATACATCTATACTTAATATTATAAAGAAGTAAAGTTTGTGTGTTTGGATGTTTGTTTGTTTGTGTGTGTTGTGACGTTGTAGGGGGTAATCTCTGGATCTACTGAACGGATTTTCTGTGTTGAATAGTCCATTTATCGGGGAATGTCATAGGCTATATAGTATCACGCTATCACTAATAGGAGCGGAGCAGTAATGCAATATGTTTAAAAAATTAAGGCGTTTTTTTCGCCGCCTAACGAAGTGGGCACGTGTCAGCTAGTACAAATATGTATAAATTCACGTCTTTTCTTCAAGAGCAGATGCGGAGACTACCGAACTTCAAGTACTATCCCTACAAATCGGTACCTACTCCGCAACCCGCTTTTTACCCTGATCTAGTGTTATCTAGGATGTATTACCGATTTTATTGGCGTTTCTGTCGTACTTATTACTGGAATCTAGTATTGCTTTAATAGGGCCTTACTTTATTAGATACTAGCTGACCCGTGCCCACTTCGTTGGGCGGCGAAAAAAACATTATTAGGCGTCTCTTTTTTACTTTTTTGTTTGTATTTATATACTTGTTGAACATAAAATAACACCCAGACCAATGCAAATAAATTCACATTAATAGTTATTAATTACAAAATAATTTCACAATCAATGGCTATGTCATACGTAACCTCATATCTCCGTGTAAATGATTGCACAGTGATTGCATATTGATCGGGTTTGCGGTCGGATGTAATTTGTTTGCAATCATCGAGCCGTTTGTATAGGCGTGCAACAGCGGCCATATGCTGTGATACGAATGACAACAACTAGATGAGAATTGTTAATAAAAGAACAGACATATGAAGCAATGCTTTGGTCGTGTCAGCCGTATAACTACAAAGGCCTCCTACGTAAATATTTCACTCTTTTCCTTAGCATATTGGCTAAATTGCGAAGATAGGATAGGAATTTTGAGACTGTCAAAAAATGAGATAAAATACACAAAAAATATTATGAATTTGTTTTATTCTATTTCAAACATTTAATTTTATTTCTATTGCTCGTTTTCTGTTATGTATTTTGAAACTCTAGGTATTTTTAGTAAAGTTAGCTTACTATTTACAACCTTGACTACGGGACGTGGATTACTATGTTAAATTATAAACAAAATCGAATATCAAAAAACAAATAATATAGCTGGGACTGCACAACCAATTTCCATTTCTAATGTTACAAAATTTCACCAAAATACATTTATGTTACCAGACTTAGAAATTAGAATTTGTGGTAACAAAATAAAGCTTTATTATCACATCTAAATGGATTAGCATGAATAAACGTTAAAGCCAAACAAATTATTTTACTTTTACGATACAAATTATCTCGTTGAAAATGTAAATTGAGTAAGTGGTACTCGTATTACAGTTAACTTTGGTGTGAATGTTCGAAATATAGTTTTGTAAATTACTGTAAACTATTTATGTTATTTTTACATTTTCATAATTATGTTATTTACATTTTCTACGTGTAGTGACGGAGTAAGAATACAATATGTCGCTACCCAATCTCATCCCATGGGTGTCGTAAAAACCGACTAAGGGACTATCCGTGAATATAATAATATTACAAAAAGAAGGAAAACTTAAAATTAAAGCCTATAAACGTCTGGCCAGCGTGGTATTAGTAGGCCAAGTATCCCTTCGTCATGGGAGGAGACCCGTCCCTGCAGTGGGACATTAATGGCCTGTTATGATGATTTACATTTTGAAATAGATAAATAAATATGTACAAAAAGTTCAAGTTCTACGATCCAAAGAGATCCTCCAAGCCACAAATGGCTTTCAGAAAAAGAAATTTTGTTTATTTTTATAGACCAGACTTTTGACTAAAAAAGCTCAGCAAGTACAGTCACGAGCAATAATATGTACACATTGTCAAATTTTCTAAACCATCTGCACGTTTATCTAGACATTAGAATAATAAAATTATTTCATAATTTCGAAGAGGTTTCGTACAGTTTTGAACTAATCTTCGAATATTCAATTTTGGATTAGCAGAACTTTAGATAAATGTTTTACAAAATGTGAAAATGTGTACATATTATTGCTCGTGACTGTACTTAATATTCCACAGTATTAATATTTTTGCAAACGTATTTCTATTTGCATAAGATGAATAATTCTGTAATAATTATGTCTTTTACAAAACATTAATTAATTATAATCCGAAACAAATGTTTTCGTTTAATTTATCTTTTTTACGGTAAGGATCGTGCTCTTTATGGCGGAGACTCGAAGAATAGTTTTAAAGGCACAAGATACACGTTCAAAGGGCTATCATTGGCGGTTCTAATAAGCCTTTGTCCTTAGAAAAGATCTATAAAGTGACCTCACGTGCGTTGCCTTTCGTGTGTCTCCTAGGCAAATTCGTAAAAATATTATATAAAACGCAGCCCTTTTATCTTCTCTCTTCGATGGAACTACAGCGCATTATATAGTATCACCATTTCTTATTATAATTCAACCACTACAGAATATGCTTGTAAAAATCTAGATAAGGAAAGGGATACTCTCACAAAAACATTTACATACACTGCAGATCGCCGAGACTAAGCTGGCGTACTGTTAATAAACTTCTTCTTCTTTATAGTTTGGTTCGGGGTCAAGCTTCTGTCTAAAATTGTTTATGCCGCCCAATAGTCCTCTAACGTGGTTTACTGACTTTGTCATTAACCTCACAAAAGTACTACTTAATTGGTAACAATATATAAATTAATTTGTTTGTTTGTCCACAGCATAACGATGCAGATTTTTCATCACAAGTCATGGTGTACAAAGACATCGGAGAAGAGATGTTACAACACGCTTTTGACGGTAAATATTATATTTTACTTTCATATATTTTCACTACGTTACAAACACTGAGAGATAAAATCTCTAGATACACTTGCTAATTAATAAATTGTTAGATATTAAGTCACCTTTTCGTCTGTCTAGTGATGGGCTAAATAAGTAAAAAAGGGCTTAAATCTCTACCAAGGAACTTATACTTAACAGAGTCAATATCTCCAGCGAAGAAAGAAAACTGACACAATACTCTATGTCAACCTACCTAGATGTAAAGAATGTAATAGTAGAAAAAAAGGAGAGCTTATACAGACAACTAGCAACTCGAATTTTTACCAATTTTTGAGTTATTGTTTTGGGGTATTTTAACCAATAACCAATTGACCATGACACAACTGCATGGATGGGTCTCTTGCATTGGCAGAGGGAAATTGACCAGACGAATTGGTACGACTTTATAGTTTTAGGTTCAGATTTCCATCCTTTATTTTAGATAAAGAAGCAGTAAGTATGTATTATCTCATCATAACAGCCTATTAATGTCCCACTGCAGGGACGGGCCTCCTCTCGCGACGGAGGGATACTTGGCTTACTAATACCACACTGTCCAGACGGATTGGTATAGGGTTTAATTTCAAGTTTTCCTTCTTTTTATTTCGTAAAGATAATATTCACGGATAGTCCCTTAATCGGTTTTTACGTCACCCATGGGATATGATGGAGTGGTGACATATTGTATTCTTACTCTGTCACCACACGGAGACTGACTGACTGTATTACCTACATACAAGTTATTAGCAAGTAAATTGTATGATACCTGTACTAGTAACGGACATGATATCGCTATATCTGTAAGTGACCCGTATAATTTTGACACTATCTAATTTGTTCGCAGGCTACAATATATGCATATTTGCATATGGCCAGACTGGCGCGGGCAAATCTTATACGATGATGGGGCGTGGTGAAGATGGCCAGGAAGGCATCATACCACAGATATGCCAGGACCTGTTCAGGCGTATCAAGTCTACCACCAGCGATGATCTTAAATACTCGGTTTGTTTATACTTTTATAATATTAATATTTTCTTTTAAAAAGCATTTCGCACTAGGTACTTTGATCTGAAGACGCTTACGACATGCAAACTTAGTTCAATCATTTGTTAAAGAAAGAAAAAACGTTTATTGGCCAAAATACCTACAGAAAAAAAAATACAAAACAATAAAACAAAGTCTAAATGGCCAATAGAGCTCTGCCTCAGCTGTAAAGCAACGTTGTTCACTGTTTTGTTCATCAGTGACCTATTGTCTTAATCGTGAGGGTCTTAAAAACACAAATATGTTGATGTACAGGCAGAATGAAGCCATCTCCCCGATAATGGAATCTTCAGGGATCAATGTTATAATGTTAGATCAAGATAAAGTGATGTAGTGTTTTAGTCCTTAGTTCCTTCGCAAAAGTCTCCGGTTCGATTCCTGGTGGCAAAGCGGTCTTAAATAGAGGGCTACCGCTAGTGCGGGTAATTTAATTTTAATACACAGTTTCTTTTATAGAAAAAAAAAACAACAAAGATATAATTTATTTTCTTTCCTAAATTTCCTTTCTTTCTTTTCTCAAATAATCTTTCCTTCCCAGGTGGAAGTATCGTACATGGAGATATACTGTGAGCGTGTACGAGACCTGCTTAACCCAAAGAACAAAGGTAACCTTCGCGTTCGTGAGCATCCAGCTCTGGGACCATACGTCGAAGATCTTAGCAAACTGGCTGTCTCCTCGTTCCAGGATATTTATGATCTTATCGACGAAGGAAATAAGGCTAGGTAAGATATATTTTTTCTTTATGTTTCTCCTATAAAACCCAAGGAAATTTTGTTAACCTAAATGTACTCGTATGTGTGGAAAGGTTCGCTTTTATGCATAAATGAATAACTAAATAGTTTAAGTGAGTTAATGTATCTTAAGAAAGCTATAAATAAATTTACTACTGCGGCTTTACTTTACTTTTACGCCAGCGAATACTCAAAATTAATAATAAAAATTAAAGTAAATTTTTATTAAAATTACCTAATATTTCTGATTTTACTTCATTTCAGTATATTTATAATTTTATTTAATTCCTATAAAATGTGTTTTAATGAATATACTGTATTGTAATGATTATTAATTATCTTAAATCCTAATTTAATGTTTTAAAACCAAATTTAATTGTATATGTCATGCATGAAATTTTTGCACATCGGCTACGATGGAACATGCTGTACCAACAACAAATTGTAACAACCATGTAACCAAAATAAATATATTCTATTCTATTCTACCACAATTTTTTTAAATTTTTCGGTGCTATACGCATTCAAGAAGTAAGTTTTTTTTTTGGTGTGGCGTTTGTCTGTGTCATTCTATAATTTTAACTGTAGTTTCAATGTTAAGTAAATTGCAGACGACGATTTCAAATAATAATTTGTGATAAATCTTATGAAATATATTATTAAAAAAGAAAGTAAAACTTGACATATTTCCAGGTACCAATCTACTGGGTAGCGTGGTTTCCATACGTCCTTTCCTTCTATGTAAGAGGCCTGACTGGTGATATCTCGTAACTGACATTATGTTATTGTGCAGTGCATTGCTAAGATTAAGAGGCGATGATACTTAATATTAATAGCGCCATCTAGAATATGTAAAAGTAAACTTTTATAATGAACTCTTTAATGTTGCAATTGATAATAATTTATGAATAACAATGAAATATGTATGTTACGGGCAATTTGATAAGTCCGGGCATTATTAATAATGACCGGTCTGTATTAATAATGCCCGACTCAATTGGGCAATGTGATTAATACAGCATAATTAATCACTTTTCCCGGCCATTATGAATAAGGCCCACCCTATCTTGGGCAAAGTAATAAAATAGGTGAACTGTAGTGTTTTTGTTTATTGAATGAAATTAAACTTACAAAATTTTCATGAAAAGTTAACAAAAAATAAACTATTGGACATAGTAGTTAAAAAATAAACATTTTACTTAAATGTTTCTGGCACTCGCCGGCCGCTGCCGCGGCCCGCTCGATTATCACTCAATTTATCACTTTGGCCATCGTTATTGGGCATTATTAATAAAGGCCGGTCCTTATTAATAATGCCCAGTTAATCACGTTGCCCGTAACATGTACATTAAATTACCTAATATATTGTAACTAATTACCGTAATTATTTGTCACACAGAACCGTGGCAGCCACAAACATGAACGAGACATCGTCGCGTTCACACGCCGTGTTCACGATATTCTTCACACAACAGAAACATGATCAGATCACCAACCTTATGTCTGAGAAGGTAAGGTATTAATTTGCGTTTAAAAACTGTTAAAAGTTGAACTGAGTTCATGAAACTTTAAACTTGAGTTCTTTGATTGATAACAAGATGGTGTATGTTCAGACTAGCGATTAAAGATTTTCTATTATGAATTCATAAAATGATATTTGTACTCAGCAAAGAAACCTATTGGATATAATGATGAAGGTTTATGTTATTTGCTGTGGACCCAAAATATACGGCAAAAATTAATCAACAAATATTAATTATGTCTTGTTTCAGGTGTCAAAAATATCGCTAGTGGATTTAGCCGGTTCCGAGCGTGCTGACTCTACGGGCGCTAAAGGTACCAGACTGAAGGAGGGCGCTAATATCAACAAGTCACTTACCACTCTCGGCAAAGTCATCTCCGCACTTGCTGAGATTGTAAGTCTAAGTTATTGTTTTTAACATTTTTTTTTAAATTTTTGTGCAGGTGATCAATCTAGGTACAGTACCCGGCCTTAAATATTGCACATCGACCTGTGGAAAGAGACAATCGGTCAACTTCGGCTTCGTAGAGCGTCATCTCGAAATTGGCCGATTGTCTCTTTACAAAAGTCGATGTGTAATATAAACGGCAGGGTACTGTATGTTTTTGTGCTAAAATGTGTCTTATCACAAGGGAAAAAGGGTCTAGGTTGATTAGTTTCTGTATATTTATATAGTTTCTCACTGGTGGAAAGGAACCTGTATTTGAGAACGTCATACGTACATCTATGTCATAAATCGGTACTCTTATTGATGTTAATGGTATCGAACACGAAAGAAAAAATACTTGATTCGTATCATTTCGCCTGAGCAGAGTCGTGGTAGTATGCCTTTTCCTGCTGTGAGAAATGTGTTTGTGTATGACCTAAAGCCCAATTTACACATCGACAAGTTGGTATAGTAGCGAGTTAAGTAGTAAGTTGTTGATTAAGTTTATTTGAATAGATCTCCATCCTAGTTTTTGACAAGTTAAGTACGAATTAGCCTCCGCTCTCGCGTCTCGCCAACTTAATTTGCCAAAAAATAGGATGGAGATCTATTTAAATCAACTTAATCTACAACTTACTATTTAACTCGCTACTGTACTTGTCGATGTGTTAATCGGCATTTTTATTCCTCATAAGTAGGCTGTCATAAAGTTCAACTTAACTATTACTAGAAATCAACTTTGATGAAGAAAGTAAACTTGACATAAATCCCGATACCAGACCGTCTGGCCAACGTGTTTATAGGTTAAGTACTTGTTCATTTCAGGGCCGTCCCTACAGTTATGTTTTTGACATCAAAGTTTTTAGTGTCTACAGTACATAATACAATTCTAGTACCTATGGAAGTTGTTCCTAAAATACAATATTCATCATAACAGCCCATCCATGTCCCACTCCAGGGACGGGCCTCCTTCTGTGACAGAGAGATACTTGGCCTACTAATAACACGCTGGCCAAACGGATTGGTACAGGGTTTAATTTCAAGATTTCCTTCTTTTTATTTAGTTAAGATAATGTTTACGAATAGTCCCTTAGTCGGTTTTTACAACACCTATGGGATGTGATGGTAAATAAATACAATATTAACTGTAACATAATATACATGTTACAATTTTTTTACTTTGAATTACGTTTTTTCAATGCATTTTTTATCAAGGTATACAACTTTTTGAGGCCGATCTAAAAGCAAGCTAACTATAACATCTTTTGTCAGCTCTAAAAAATAAGGAGGGCGAGAAATCAGGCTTTATTTACTGTGCCTGTGACTTTTTTTATTCTTATTTAATCTATTTTGATTAATTATCAACTTTGATTTTGTGATTTTTGTTTTTGATTAATTTCCAACTAGTATACTTTCTGGTTTTTTTATTTTCTATATTATTTTTAAAACTATCGCATTTGTTTTGTTAAAAAAAAAACTATACAATTACTAACATTAGATAAATTTTGTTTCTCTGCTCCTTATAACTTGGGAAATATTTATATAGTCGGTAAGTGAGTGTGTGTGTTACATTTGTGTGCTTAAATAAACACAATCATAGAATCGCGGACACTTTAGCGATTCTAGAGAGTAAACCGCGTAAAATTATATTATATCTGGTAGTTTTTTGAAATAGTAGGCTTACAGTTGACATTAATACAAGTATTAACTTTAAAACTTTCGCGTTTCATTTTATTATTATAATACATAATACTATTGGGTATTAACGCGTATAGATTTTTGGTAAACACTTAAATTATTTACCTTGAGCCGCTCGACGTAAAAGACTCACGTCACTTCGTTCAGATAATAAAATGCCTCACATTGGAACCGGATGACATAATGGTAAGTTTTGACGTGGAGTCACTCTTCACCAATGTTCCAATAAAGGAGTGTCTGGACGTTGTCGAGGGCAAACTGGAAGACAACGAGATGCCGTTTAATTATATTGATCTATTTCACAACTGTTTAGATGGCAACTACTTCCTATTCCAAGGTCAATATTACCTCCAGATAGACGGCGTCGCCATGGGCAGTCCTGTAGCCCCGGTACTAGCTAATCTCTGGATGGAACATTTTGAAGAAAAGGCGTTGCGCCTAGGGCCGAAGACCATTAGACTTTGGAAGAGATATGTTGATGATATCTACTGCATCATTAAAGGAAGTCAGCAGGAAGTAGAACAATATATGCACCACCTAAACTCCATTCACCCAAACATGAGTTTTACTTATGAAATGGAGACGGACAGGTCGTTGTCGTTCCTGGATGTCAAGGTGACCGCAAGACCTGATGGAACCCTGGCACACTGTGTTTATCGTAAGCCCACACACACAGACCGATACCTACACGCAACATCACACCACCCCGTCACTTGCAATCCGTGATGACGTCACTAAAGCACAGAGCTCATGACCTCTGTGACCCTGAACATCTTGGACAGGAGCTAGGACATGTTCAAGAGGTACTTAAACAGAACGGATACCGTGTAACTGGTCAGATGACTCGGTTTCACAAAAAATGCACACGTCCTGAGGTAAGAAGACAGCCTGCCTACATGCCTTACGTCAGAGGTATAACTGATAAGATCGGCACGGTGTTAAAAAAGTACCTGGAACAAAGGTGAACAGTCTTCTGGGTACGTCGAAGGATGTAGTGCTATTTCAAACGCCGGGTGTCTACAAAATAAATTGCAGCTGCGGTAGTTCCTATATAGGCCAGACTAAGCGGACCATAGCTGAAAGGGTCAAAGAACATATTGCTGCTGTGAAAAACCAATGTACAATGAACAACCAATGTCGAAGTCAGCGATTGCGGAACATTTACTACAAGCAGGCAGAATCACTGGATTGAATTTCATCGTCCACAAGTCCTCTCTACGGAACGCCACTTCTAGTCAAGAGTCGTACGAGAAGCGATTGAAATCAAAAAGCATAAGACTTTCAATCGAGAAGATGGTTATAAGTTATCCGCGACATGGAATCCAGTGATTCAAAAACATTACCTCACTTTAATTCGCAATCGGTGAAACATCAGAATAGGGACACGGTTAGTGTTATGTGCAAAATGAGGGTAGAAAGAAAATCTTCTACCTCGGAGACGGAGTTGTGACATCGCTGCATCAGTCTACTCGTAACCATGGCTGGTGTAACCTGGCCGAAACGTCGAGCGGCTCAATGTAAATAATTTAAGTGTTTACCAAAAATCTATACGCGTTAATACCCGATAGTATTATTATAATATTAATACAAGTATAACTAAAACTCGCCATTCTTGGACTCCAAAGGATGCTTAAGATCAGGCACCATAGAGTCAATCTAGTAGGCCAATTAAAAAAAAAATTTGGAATGATTGAAATCTTTATTTGACAATATGAAATTTAAAAAGAATACTGGGCCTACAAAAAGAAGAAATAAAACTTTAAATAGAATTATATCGCAATTTCAGTTATTTACCTCATTCTAGAACCTTTTTACAATAATTTAAACATGAAATATGTTATTGTCAATGAAACTTCAATTTAGTTTATTAATTTCAGCTGTAAGTCTTATCAATCAAGAAGATTGATCAATTTTAAATATAATTAAAAAACTTTATAACAATACAAATCGCTTATAAAAACATAAAACGCTGTTAAAAATAAAAAACGCCATTTTTCTTTATTTAGAAAATTTCGCGGGCTTTTGCGCACTATGGTTTTGCGAACAGATTATAAAACTTTTGTTTTTTTTTTATTTCACAGGCGTCTAAGAGCAAGAAGTCCAAAAAGGCCGATTTCATTCCGTACCGTGATTCTGTGCTGACATGGCTCTTGCGAGAGAATCTTGGTGGGAATTCGAAGACTGCTATGATAGCAGCAATTTCACCTGCTGATATTAACTATGATGAAACGCTTAGTACTCTAAGGTAGGAAGTACTCTTAGGATTTTATGATAATATATCGAGACTTGAGATGGATGAGGGATGCGCAGGACCGCACAACGTGGCAATATTTGGAGGAGGACTATGTCCAGCAGTGGACGTCAATTGACTGAGATGATGATGATGATGTCGAGACTTTTAATAACCTGCATTTTCATACGATAGGGAAAGATAATTACTGAAGCAAAAGGCGAGCCGTCAAAATTATGATCTATATTTTTTTTTACTCAGCCGAATAAACTAACTTCGTAAGTAATCAAAAATATTTAAGAACTTGACACTTGCTCCCTAAAAATCATACAGTTTAAGGAGCATCAACATATTTAATGTAGGTCATTTGAAAAACTTGTAAACATTACTTTTTTTACGTAATTCTTTTAATCAACTTTTCTTATGTGGCCTCTTTATACTTCAAACAGATACGCAGACCGCGCCAAACAGATTGTTTGCAAGGCTGTCGTTAACGAAGACGCCAATGCTAAGCTTATCCGTGAACTCAAGGAGGAAATACTTAAACTACGGGAACTTCTCAAGGCTGAAGGCATTGATGTCGAAGAAGGTAATATTCAAAAACATATTTGATGGTTTTAAAGTGTTCATTGGTAGATAAATTGATCAAAAATAACAACTTGCTGATTATTAGTAGTATTTGGTAATTATTTGTGTGGTAACACTGCTACTGTCAAACTTTGTGCATGAAAAACCAGTTTTGGTTAATTTATCTACCTACCAAAGCCAATGATAGCTTGTCTAGCTCTTACCGAGTAAAGCTATAGTCGTCATGTGATAAAATAGACGTGCTGTGTGTTTGTTTCATACCGACCTAACCACGCTAAAGTGACAATGCCACAATAAAATATATTTAAATAATTATTAGTATACATAATACTAAAATTATATTCTGTTTCAATAATACACACGAAACTAGGACCCGACGGTAGAGTCCTTTATGAAAAGAAAGATCAGCCAATGAGTAAGTAAATATAAATAAAAGAGGCTTGCGCATTCTGCATTTGTACACTCCACCTTGTACGCTTGGCCTCCATATTGAATATGGGTTGCCAGACTCGAAAAATGAAAATAAATTAGTATATATTTTTTGGACAATACTCTGGCAGCCTAACACTGAAAAAAAAACAAGCAATTTATTTTGCACCCTTGTCCAGAGCTTGTGGCGTTCTTAGGCATACATAAATATAGTATTTCACTTCACTTATTAAATACAAATATTTATAAAATATGGTATTATTAATACCATAGATATATATTATATAAAATTATTGCGCTTGTCACTATATTGTAATGTTGTTGGTTATGATACACTATTGTTTATGGAAATGGTTAGAAAATAGTGTATTTATTCTAGTTATTATAATTGGTGTGCTGTAATGTATTTTTATTACTGAGCATTTTAATTATTTGTATTAAATATATATATTGTGTATATCGATATTGTAACAAAATGCTCGAATACGCAACTGGTGACAATCGATTTTGAATTAATTTATACGTTTTTGTTATACCTACTATGCGTTGAAATAAATGTTCTGTGTATAATACTAATCATGTGTAAAAGAAAGGCATTGGATTATATGTTTGTGTATAGTATTATATCATTAAGGTACCTACGTGACGATACAGCGCCGAAATATGTTTATGTCGTGACTACTACACTTATAAATATAGTCTTGATCATTAACTATTGCCATAAAATATATTTAACTCTTAAAGTCCATCTACTTGCTTATTCTACTTCAGCCAATTATTCAAACGAAGTCGTAGGAAAATATTGAATTCCTAAAACTTTACTCTCAACTTTTAATAGCCTTCAGACTCGTTATGGCCCGCTAACTAAAGAACAGCCAATTAGCCTCATTTTAAAAATAAAATCAAGGTCTGCTTCTTAATACTTTTGAGTCTGAGTTACTCACAATTGAGCTAAATCTTTAATATTATTACGAAGCCTTTCTATTACATTTTATTCAAACTCGATTGTACGCAAAAATAAATTAGTGACGAAAACTGTCCGTTAGCGGCCATTTTAAAAACATTAGCATTGGCAACACTTACATCAAAATTTGAATTTCGAATAGAACGATGGTCGCAAACGGCTGTCACAATATTATTGCCATGCTTAAGATATATAAGCTTCTACATAGCTTCAGAGGCCTTGCATGTTTTCCAATTATATATGTGTCGGTATAGAATGATTTTGGTGTCATATAAATATATATTTTATGTAAATGCGTAGAGTAACTGTAATACTAATTGTATCATAAATAATATTATGTCAAATATTTTGCACAATGTGCAATATCAGACTAGACTCAAAGAACTGTGTTTTGACACGTACATTTTGCACAAAATTGTGCAAAATAAATTGGTAAAGTGACTTATTTTTTTTTTAATGATACATGCTAACGTATAGTCTCTGAAGCCAATATTTTTTTTACGATATTTTTACTGTATTGTGATTATAGCAGGTGAAGAGAATGCATCTCCTCAGCGCAAGAAGAGCGAGGCTGAAGTTTTGTCTCCGAAACTGTCGCGAGCTGCCACCACTATTGCTGAAGAGGCCGTTGACCAGTTGCAGGCTTCTGAGAAACTAATTGCTGGTAAGACTTCAAAAATTAAATAAATTGGAATACTTAAAAGTACTAGGTAGTACTAGGTTTAAAAACTTATCGATAAGTTTCATAAAGTTGAATAACCATAGACTGGGTAAAGATTTATTATTTGTTTCAGGCAGAGATTGCCAACGCCAATATTATGATTAATTAATTTTTAGTTCTTTTAATAGAGAACACTACGAGTATATTTGAAAAACTACGAGTATACTGTTGTAAATGGTTCTTAAAATATTAATATATTTCAGGTTTTTTTTATTAAGATAATCGGTTAAATGTAATTCAAGTACCCCTAAATTGTTTTGCTTAAACTGTTTTAAACATTTTCTCTTTATATATTACTTCACTTCACATCCTACCTGTCCGTTAGCGGCCATTTTAAAAACATTAGTATTGGCAACACTAATTCCAAATTCAACAATATCACAGAACTGAACGAAACATGGGAGGAGAAACTAAAGCGTACGGAACAGATCCGAGTACAACGCGAGGCCGTGTTCGCTGAGATGGGCCTGGCTGTCAAGGAGGGTATCACTGTAGGCATCTATTCGCCTAAGAAGACGCCCCATCTTGTCAACTTGAACGAAGATCCCAATCTCTCGGAGTGTCTTATTTATTATATCAAAGATGGTAAGTTTTTGTATTATATATTTTATGATGCCAGATTTTCTAAGTTAACAACTTTTGCAATTGGAAGTAAATCACTTTATCATAAAAGCCCATTAATGTCCCACGGCAGGGACGGGCCTCCTACTGTGACGGAGGGATACTTGGCCTATTAAAACCATGTTGGCCAAACGGATTGGTATAGGGTTTAATTTCAAGTTTTTCTTCTTTATATTTTGTAAAGATAATAAATAAATATTCACGGACATCTCTACACAGCGCCATCTGTTCCCAAAGTAAGCAGGGGTTAACCTGCTTGTGTTATGGGTAACAGAACAACGGATATTATAATTATTATAATATTCACATATAGTCCCTTAGTCGGTGTTTACGATACCCATGGGATAAGATGGGGTGGTGACATATTGTATTCTTACTCCGTCACCACACGGAACACAAAAAATCACATTATAGTAGTATAGAACACTACTAGATGAACTTGGCTATGTTTTTGCAGTAATTTAGTTTATGCATTAGAATAGCTGACACTCATGCCGGGTGTGGCAAAACCGCTATTATAATCTAGTATTAGACAAAATATCGTCAGCCTACGCAAGTCATTTGTTTGGGCTCTGACTCGATAGACGTTATAGTCTTATACTAGGTACATAGTAATGTAAACTGTCTTAGTTAAAAAGCAATATATTGTTGTGTGGTTCAATGTTAAATCAAATGAGTGCACCGTTCGCCTAGCGATCGTGGTGCCGACTTCGAATTTACATCGTTTATCACAGTGGTTTGATAACGACTGATAATACTAACAACCTGCTTTCTCGGTTCACTATTAAATAAATAAATGTTTTTTATTATAAAAAACAAAAAATATTTATACATATTTTATTTTGTGTCCCATAAATTGTTGTCTTTGTGTCCATTGAATTGATACACTTAAAAAGTATCTGCAATCAAGACAAACAATCAATTGTATCTGGAAACAATGTAATACGTCTTTTTTAAAACAATAATGTTTTAACCCTACAATATTCTTTGCAGGTGTAACCCGCTTAGGTACCTCGGAAGCTAACGTACCTCAGGATATTCAACTGTCCGGCTCCCACATACTGATGGAACATTGTATCTTCGAGAATACAGACGGAGTTATACTACTTATACCGCATCACAAGGCTTTGATCTATGTTAATGGACGAGAGGTTCGTTTTTACTACTTATTTGTTTCATCATAGCAGCCTATTAATGTCCCACTGCAGGGACGGGCCTCCTCCCGTGACGGAGGGATACTTGGCCTACTAATACCACGCTGGTCAGACGAATAGTATAGGGTTTAATGTCAAGTTTTCCTTCTCAATTTTTGTGAGTTTTCGATAATTAAGTTATTGATATACATTTAGTGCTCGGATTTTAATAGTGAAAAAGTCGTTTGTGTAAATTCTAGACAATTATAATTACGAATATTGTACATATTTTCGGTTGTAAAAGGCGCGCTCAAGCGCGACCTTTTGTTTGTATAAAAAATGAGCGAAAGTGGAAATGATAACCAAGGAGTGATGTATATTATGGAAAATACGGAATTGAATGGTAGCAGCATGGAAGAAGAAGATATTATACAAAGTCAGAACATACATAAGCAGAAGGAAGAGCAGTGGTTTTTATGCACAGGTGAGAAAAGACGTAAAAATGAAAAAATTGACATCTGTATTTCACATAATGAAAAGTTACCAAAGCAATTTGCTTTAGCAAAATTATTTCAAGAGGCGAACATATCGGGTATCAATCGTATTAAATATGTAAATGCGTATAAAATAATTGCAACATTTGAGAATATATCCATGTCAGAAAAATTAATATCCAGTCAGTTGTTTAAAGAAAAAGGATGGAAAATGTATAAGACGTGGGAAGTAGGAATGTCGTATGGTATTATAAGAGATATAGACGTGGAACTATCAGACGATGAATTATTATCTTCTATTAAAAATGGTAATGATTGTAATATTATTTCGGTTATGAGACAGAACAGGAGAGGACCCGATAAAAATTGGATACCAACTGAATCAGTGAGAATATGTTCTAAAGGAAGTTCCCGGCCCGAATACATAAAAATGATTAATATACGTGTAAAAGTTGAACCTTTTATATTCCCTGTTACACAGTGTTCCCGATGTTGGCGCTTCGGTCATCCATTCAAGTTCTGTCCTTCTATAAAAATTATTTGTCCAAGTGTGGTCAAGACCACGAGAACTGTGAAACAACTACCTTTAAATGTGTCAATTGCAAGGGAAATCATTTGTCCCTAGATAAAACATGTCCAGCATTTATTAAAGAAAAAAGAATAAGAAGCTTAATGTCTGAATTTAATTGTACATACAGGCGTGCATTAACTATGTATGTACCTCCATACTCACCACCACCAATACATCCAAGCTATGGCACTGTTAGCGTTAATAATAACAGGGGGCCGATAATATCACATAATGAAGTGTCGAGTCCTTTATCGTACGCAGAAATTACGGCTAAGACACACAAATATACAAATATTAAGCATAATAATACCAAGACATTAAAAAGGAAACACTGTAATGCATCTAAAGAGTTAACGTTCCAGCTTAATTCATCATCAGAGTCAGATATAGAAACAACGAGTAAAAGAAATAGTAAAACTTTAACAGTCGCAGATAAACCCAATATTACTAATGAGGAGGAGAATTTGGAGCCGCGTCGGCCGTTTCAAGTGCAAAACGCAACCTGTGACGATGATAGTAGTGATGACGGGAGGAGCATACCTGGTACTACTGATTCCCATATCAATATTGGCGAGAAAAGAAAACATAACAAACAGTCCAGTCCCGATTCGAGGTCTAATAAAGTAAGGTCGTTTCAATCGTTAATTAATAACATTATGCAAATAATAGTAAATAAGAGTTATGATTGGGCTGAAAAAATTAAATTAATATTAAGTGATTGTATAGAATGGGTTTTATCTACTTTGATGAATAAATTTACTGATATGCCTCTATGTAAAAAATTATTAGATATGGTTTTAAATTGTTTTAATGGATAATAACAAAATTAATATTTTTTTTTTTTTTTTTTTTTTTTTTTAAATCTTTATTCATAAAAATAAACAGTTACAAATTATAAAACTCCTCGCCAAGCGACAGCTTGTTGGCGAGATACGCTCGTTACCTTATACTTATAAAATTATAACACATAGTTATCTTAAATCTATACATTAACTTAAACAATAAAACAATTAAATATTTATCACTTAATAATTTAAAACAGTTTTTATTTTTTTCTTATTGTTCGCTGTAATGGACCTCACTGATGGTGGGGTCACACTCACCGAGCAACCATCTCTTTAACATTTGCTTAATTCTATCAATACTGAGTTTTGGTTCCTCTCTTAACATATCTATCTCATTATATATTTTAGGTACTATGTATTCAGACATTCTCTCTCCGTAATAATTTTTAATTTTTGGTTTAATTAATTTTTTTTCTGTTACATTTCTAGTATTATATTTATTTTCTATCCTTATTTTATATATATCTGTATAATATTGTTCAATGGCTATAAGGAATTTAATTTTTAAGTCTATAGGTAATATTTTACACAAGGGATACAATTTATTATAGTCTTTGTTACACATTATTTTGACATCTTTACTTACTAAATATTTAATAAGCCTTGTTTGAATAACTTTTATTTCTTCCACGTATGACACAAATGTGCGACCATATATACTTAGGCCATAGCTTAATACAGAGTCTGCAAGTGAGTAATATATCATTAACATAGTGGGCTTGTTTATGACTTGCTTAAGCTGATACATTTTGCCTAATACTGACCTCAACCTATCACAAACCTGATTAACATGTGGTTTCCAGTTAAAATGTGTATCCACAGTTAGGCCCAAGTAAGTGTATGTATCAACAGATTGTATATAGGAGCAAGTGCAGTTAATGTTGTTAATATGTAAACATTCATATGTGTGGCCTATTATTTTTAAATTGTCCTTGTTTACGTTTTTAGCTTTTTGATTGTAGGGCGAGTATATATGCATATATTTAGTTTTATTTAAATTTAAAATAATTCCATTGTCGTGTGCCCACTTTGTTATCATGGTAAAGTCGTTTTGTATGTTTTCTAGTGCTTCAGACACGTCCTTAGATCCATACATTATGCACATGTCATCCGCATACATATATACTCGACACCTACTTACTACATTGCTAACACTGTTTACATGCATTATATAACCCATTGGCGCAAACACAGAGCCGGTCGGGACGCCTAGATCGACAATAGCCTCGTCTCCTGCGACGTTATTTACTACGGTGCGTATTCTCCTGTTTGTGAGGTAATTTTGAAACCAGTCTTTCGTGGGTCCACGTATACCACATTCGTCCATAGCCTGTAGTAACACATTGTGATCCAGCGTATCGAACGCTTTTTTGTAGTCTATAAAAAGGGCTATAACTTGCTTACCTGAATTTAGGTTCTCGTTTATGTAATCGGCAAAACTTGTCAATGCTGTATTAGTGCTGCGCCCCTTCCTAAAGCCATGCTGTGTGTCCGACAATAAATTATTACACTCAAGGAATCCATTTACTTGACCTACAATTAATTTTTCTACAATTTTATCAACAACCGATAATATTGCAATGGGTCGATAGTTTGTATATTCTAAGTGACAACCAGATTTGTATAGAGGCCGAATAATAGCAAACTTTAACTGGTCCGGATAAACTGCCTGACTCATACACATATTAACAAAATTTGCTAATATTGGACTCATTATTTTACATAAATATTTAATATCCTGTACTCTTATTTTGTCTACTCCTGGGGCTTTTTCTAATGATAATGACATAATAATTTTTTCTACATCTAACGGGTTAACTTTATTATATCTAAAAGTGACTGAGCTAGGGTTAGTATATGTTGTTCTATCTAAAAAATTCGAATTACAATTGTGTTTAATGTTTTTTATTTCATTTGTGAATGTTTTAGTAAATGTTGTACATATATTGTAAGTATTATCATGTTTACCTAAATATTTTAATATTACACTGTCTAGATTGATTTTGTCCCTGCCCAGCCAAGAGTTTATATTTGCCCATATTTTTCTATAATCGCCATTACATTTTTGTATTTCTGATTGCCTATACTTCTGCTTAGCTTCATTCACTAACTTGTTAACTTTATTTCTAAATCTAGTATATTCCAACCGTTTACTCATATCTTTAGGCGATTGTTTCCATACTCTAAATAAATAATCTCTTCTATTTAACATATTATACAAATATCTATCTACCCAGGGTTGTGTGTTACGTTTATTATGTTCATTTACAATAATAGTACTCTCCTTATATATTAAATGAAATATAGTCACTAATTCTGTATACAAAGTCAGAGGACACGTTATCGATAATAGATGAGACCAATCATAGTTATCAAATTTTTGTTTAACTATTTTATCACATATCACTTCCTTAACACTATTAATGTTTTTATTTACATTTAACTTATTTTGTTTTAAATCGACAAGTAAACCAATCGCATGATGATCCGATAAATATGACTCGAGTACATACGCCGTGGAATGCGTATTCCGTCCCTCTCGCACCCATGCGTGATCCAAGCACGACGTCTCTCTCCGACCGTTGACTATTGCTTCGCGCGTCACTTCATTACTAGGAATTAGACACTGCAGGCCGCATCCACACAGGGTGTTTTTGTATTTAGCAATATGCACATCGTTTTTCATTAAATCAAAGTTTGTGTCTCCTATCAAAATGAGGTTTTCAGACGGTGGTATTTTTTTAATGATTTTTTCAATTTCTTCGTTAAAATGATTTTTATTTTTATTTGGAGGCCTATATACCGCTATTATGTGTAATGGATACTTCAAGTGTTTTATTTTGCCGTGTAATGCTTCCATAGCAAAATCATCCACCATCTCTGCTGTGAACCCAAGTTCATCTTTTGAATATATTAAAATTCCTCCTCCTCTTTTATTTTCCCTTGTCATTATGTGAGTTTCGTATCCAGATATGTTATAAAATGATAGTTCTTCCTGTTTTATGTTTATTTCACTTAGTATAATTAAATCTATTTCATATTTATTCCTGTCTAATAAAACAAGTAATTCATTAAAATGCTTTCTTAGCGAACGAATGTTAAGGTGAATAATATGAATTCCCGTGTGTTTGTGAGAGTATTTATTTAATTCTTCAATGTTATTAAATCTATTATAGCTTGATGTCACAAAAAGTGACTCATTTATTAATGAATTGAATGTTATAAAAATAAAAAATCAGGGTGTGTGTACTGTTCCTTGAACACCTGCACTCGAAAGAATGCACATGCGGAAATTATTATTATTAAAAGTCGTCCAAATCTCTCTCTGTTTTGATGTTATAAATTTTGTTATCTTCGTTATTCTTTTTTACCAATATATTAGAGTTTTGAACCCATATGTATAGAAATCCCTTCTCTTTTAGTTTATTACGGGTTAACCACAGTAATTGTCGTTTTTGCTTAGGTAGATCTTCGTTTATGTAAATTCTGTTCTCGTTGCCATTCGAATATAATTTATGATTGGTAATTATATGTTCCTTCTTCGCTGTCATCCACTTCATCCTAGCATTTTTCGTACGTAGTTTAACTTTAACAATTCTCGGTCGCGGGTCGTCCAACTTTGGTTTGCCTACCCTCTCAGCTTCCTCAACCTCTTCTGGATTGAGTAATAATATTTTAGCCACTTCTTGTACCACTTGTTTTGTATTTTCGTTGCTTTTGTTTTCTAATCCACATATTTCTATATATTTTTCTTTCTCATTCCTCTCTAATTCTTCAACTCTTTCTTCTAGAGACTTGTTATATTTTTCAAGAAATGTATTTTTTTGTTCGAGAGATTTAATTTTCTTTTCTGTAACTTCTTTAAATTCTGTCATGTTTTGGTACATTTCTGCATAGAAATCGACAGTTTCAGTGAGTTCTATTAGCTTCTTTTCCATGTTATATATTACTTCTAGCTTTTTGTTTACCTCATTTAATATGTTTTCAGCTGATGTTTCACTCGGGTTTACGGTAATTTTTGGGGTGCAGTACACTTTATCGCTTTGTGATGAGCTGCTTTCGTTTTTCACGCATTCCTCACACATTTCTTTAACCGCGAACTGCTTATTATTACGCACACACTTTTTATGGAATAAACCATCGCAATCACCTTTACACTTTACTATATCGTCTTTACTTTTAGACACGAACAGCTTACACTTTTTACACTGAGCCATATTTTAATAATTTTACAATAATAGCGCACGCAATTATCACGACCGTACGACGAGCGCGCGCGAACGGAAGTGCATATAATTCAGTGGAACGCACAAAGTATAAGGCCGAAACGTTTGGAGTTTGAACAATTATTAATTCAAAATAAAATTCATATTGCTGTTGTATGTGAAACCTGGTTGGAACCTAATAGTAATTTTAAACTTCAAAATTATAAAATATTTAGAGCAGACAGAGGAGACGGGTACGGCGGTATTTGTATAGTTATCCATAATTCTATCCAGGCGAATGCTTGTTATTTCTCTCATCCAAATAAAGACATTCAGATTTGTCAAGTTACAGTTTACAATTTGTAAAGATATTAATAATATTATTGCGGTATATTGTCCACAGTGGGTATCTACACGGCGAAATGACTGGGATATGCTATTTTCTAAATTTAGTAACAGAACCTTATTCTTGGGAGATTTTAATGCTCATCATTTTACATGGTCGTACAAAACAGATGTAAAGGGTTCTCAAATATACGATGCAATAAATGATTGTAATGTAATTTCGTTAAATGATGGCAGTGATACTCGTATTAAGTTAGTAGCAGGGTCCTTGCAACAAAGTTCACCTGATGTTTCATTTGTCTCTACTGACATAGCTTGTAACTTTAACTGGCGAGTCACTAACGAGTCTCTGGGCAGTGACCATCTTGTTATAAGTATTTCATATACATACAGTTGCTATCCATGTTTTGGAAAGAAGCGTAATTTCAGACTAGCCGATTGGAATTCTTATAAAACAAACCTAAAGAACAAACTAGCTTATTTCAGTACTTCAGATAAACCTCAATGTTTATATAATAATTTTATTAAGTATATCAATTTAGCGGCAAATGATACCATTCCTAGTATAAAATACAGTTTAAACCCTAGCAATAAATTCACCCCTAAACCATATTGGAATGCTGAGCTGTCTCATTCAGTAGCTAAAAGAAGACTAGCCTTATCGAATTTTAGAAAAAACCCTACACCTTCAAACTTAGTAACTTTAAATACTTGTGTTAAAGATTCTCAAAAACATATAAAGAAAGCAGCTAAAAAGGGTTGGCAAAATTTTTGTGACAGTCTAGACGAAGTGTCTTCTGCGAGTGAAATGTGGAGTAAAATGAAATGGCTGAAAGGAAACAGAACCCAACATTCATTCATAGATCCGACAAAAAGTGAGTCGCTATTGAAAGGTTTGTGCCCCTTATATGTTTTACCCCTAAACCATTATTTCGTTCTCATAATGATTTGTTAGAATCACAAATTACTATGAACGAATTAGAATCTTGTATTAAAACTAGTGATACAGCTCCGGGATGTGATGAAATATCATTTTCTATGATAAAAAACTTGCCTACTGTAGGCAAGAGAGTATTACTCCACTTGTATAATATATGTTTGTCCACGGGTTTTACTCCCTCACAGTGGAGAGATGTTTGTATCGTTCCAATCCCTAAGCCAGGACGCGATCCCAACCTGTTAACATCTATCCGTCCTATTAGTTTGATGTCATGTGTCTGTAAAATATTTCATACAATTTTAAATAGAAGGTTAGAGTGGTTCTGCAAAAAACAAGGTTTGTTTTCCGAAGAAACAGTAGGATTTAGGAAAACGAAGTCTAGTTTGGATAGTCTCACACGTTTAGTAACAAGGATTCAATCAGGTTTCTCAAAAGATTTAGTTACTGTAGCGTGTTTCTTGGACGTAGATAATGCATATAATAATATAAATATAAACTCCTTGTTAGGTATATTAGATCAAATTGGATCAGGCTCCAATACTTATATGTTACTATCTGTGGAACTTTCTTACTGAAAGAAATTTAAAAATTAAACAGGATCATAGTTTTATTAGTCGAACTACTGCGCAAGGTCTAGCCCAAGGCGACCACCCACTTTCGCCATTATTATTTAACATTGCTACATATAATATTTGTAACTCAGTGACCAGGGTTTTCATTTCTCAGTACGCAGATGACTTTGCATTGTATACATCAAAAAAACATCTAGAAGAGGCTAGCAATTCTCTACAGAGTTCATTAAATTTTGTAGTTGAATCATTAGGAAATTTAGGATTGAGTATTTCACCGTCAAAAAGCAGTGTTTGTGTATTTAAAAAAGGTATTAATAGAATGAATTGCTCTGTATCAATTAATAATATACTTATACAAGAAGTTCCCAACGTGAAATATTTAGGTATGTGGCTAGACTGCTCTTTGGGATGGAATAAACACATCAATGAACTATATGAAAAATCACTGAAATATTTGATCGTCTTAAAAGTACTAGCAGGTCCTGGATGGGGTGTTCACCCTAAACATTTGAGACGATTATATATTTCGATAATTAGGAGTCGCTTGGATTACGGTAGTTTTCTTTACGATAGTGCATCAAAAATTCGATTACGTTACGATTCCGATTAGTGTGTATTGCAGTAAGGAGTTTCATACAAATAATACTGAACGGCTCGAGTTGATACGGTGCCGATACGTTTACGTTACGTTATATATAAATATGTGCTACGACTTTAAGAGAACCTAATTTTTTGTCTTCCATCGGTTGCTTTTATGCTTGGACTGTTTTCTATAAGGTTTGATATGGTTATGTTTTTATTTCGTGGGAAATATGCTTTGTGTTTACACTTTTCGGTCTGAGGCCGAAAAGTATGAACCTTGTTGGTTATGTCAGACTACCATAGATCGATCTACCGACTATAACCTCCACGATTTCCAATCGATGGATCCATATATTGCCATAGTGCTAAATAAAAATTCATACACACTAAAAGCTATCTTATTTCCTAGGTACAAGAGCCGATAATCCTGAAGAGCGGTTCCCGCGTGATCATGGGCAAGAACCACGTGTTCCGTTTCACGCACCCTGGACAGCCGCGCGAGGAGCCTGTGCATAGTAAGGAGACTCCTGGCACTGAAACTGAGGATACCAAGTCTGATGGTAAGCTTAATTTGCTCTGAAATTCACATAATATTGAAGTCCTAAGTTAATATCACTCTACCATCATCTGAAAATGTTGTTCTAAATATACGCCTCTTGTCTCCCACATTTGCGTGACTTTTGTGTGTGCCTATGTCATAAATGTTTCGTGGGTTATTTGATTGATAAAAAAAAAAATTAAAATTAAATTATTGTCGTGAGCCTGGATATTCGTTGTACCCGTTAAATGGATGTTTTGTCCAAGTGGATAATACTTTACACATAAAACTCATTAAATATAACTAATAGGTAAAACTATGTCATTATCATAACGAAAGAAAAAAATCTTGATTTCAATCCTTATACTAAACCACCTAGAAAACTTTTTAAGTTAAATTTCCATAAAAATCTTTATAACAATATGAAAATTTCATTATTTGGTTTATACGACAGCCGGTCGACAGGATGGTCTTGTGGGTCACTGAGTACCACCTTTTCACGTTCCCGGACAGTAAAACACACTACTTTGCCAGTATTTTTTTGTATGGGATTTTTGCGACTGCTCTAGCATTTCTGTCACGATGCGTCCCAGCTAGCACAATCTCAATACATTTGACGACAGCTTGCTCGTCCGGGAACGTGTTAATACATACATAAAAAAAACATTTAAAATAATTTTCATATTATTTAACGTTAAACAGAAAACAGTGACGGCGACTCAGCGGGCGGCGAGAACGTCGACTGGGACTTTGCCCAATGCGAGCTGTTAGAGAAACAAGGCATCGATCTAAAGGCAGAGATGCAGAAGCGACTGCTGGCTTTAGAAGAACAGTTCCGTAGGGAGAAGGAACATGCTGATCAACAATTTGAGGAGCAACGAAAGGTAGGGGAATGTGAATGCTGTATATTTTGTAATTAAATAACTAACTTGAAAATCATATCCTAAATACAGGTTTTATTTTATTTAGATGGCACAATAATACCAAGTTTAGTAAAAAAAACAAATTTCTTAAGTATTTCAAATGAGAATCTTTTTAAAATTGATAAACGGGGTCTGAGTTCTAAGGTAACAAACATTGTAAGAAAATATAACGAAATTGTACATCTCTCTTTTTTTTGGAATCCGTTTAGAATGACAATCATCTTAAAAAAATACAAAACCAACACAGAATAATTTAAATAGTATGGTATGTAATACTGTCAATATTTCTTTTAAAGGTTTATATTGTTAATTAATTTAATCAGGCTTTCCTTAACTTTTTTATATTAATTTTTAACTTATTAACACTTAAAGCAAGTTGATTACCTCAAAGTTCCTAATACTTCTCAAAGCCTCTAATTAATCCATACCCACAGAACTACGAAGCCCGTATCGACGCTTTACAACGTCAAGTGGAAGAGCAGAGCGTCACCATGTCTATGTATAGCTCATACACTCCCGAAGATTTCCATAACGATGAGGATATATTCGGTTAGTATAATGCACCATCATTTATTTAATACTAACCTTCCTATTAAATCACTATATTCTATTGAAAAACCGCTTGAAAATCCGCTGCGTAGTTTTAAAGATATGATATACGGACGGAAAGACAACGACTATATACTACATATTTAGATAAAGTTCACAAACAAAAGTCGACTAACACTTCCAGTATTAAAAACCATTAATAGTAAAAGCTTCCGTGTGGTGACGAAGTAAGAAAACAATATGGCACCACCATTGATTTATAAAAAACCCAAGATGCACATTTTCAAACAAAACTAACAGCCAAAAGTGTCACCAAATTAAACATACGCAATAAATACGTATAGTAATATCGTAAACATATTTTTTTTTCAAATTCAATCTTACATGCATGACATAAAGTTGTATTTAAAAAGTAATGCACATAAAGCAATAAAATTTAATGATTGACGTTTGCCGGTAGAACAACGCGATACTAATTTAAAAAGAGTGCACAATGCGCCTATTTGTTGCGGACGGTTTTGGGAAGTGGAGTGTGTATCTTTGGTTTTTTGTAAATCAATGGGCACCACTCCTGAATTTGAAAAGCCTTATATTATTGAATGTGTTAACCAACTTTTGTTGTTGACTGTACCATACTGTGTGCTGAACTCATTTTTTAGAAAAAAAATCTAATTTATAACTTATATTAATTAAACTGCTTTTATTTAATATCAACAATCTTGAGTCTATTTCTAAAATAGCATTACATTATAGCGTTTATAAAAAACATATATAAGTTCACCCTTTCTGAGTAGTACGGTCAGCTGCAGAGATATCTAACCCCATTTAAGAATATAACAGTGCGCTAAAGGGGTTAGATGTCTTTGCAGCTGACTGTACTACATTTAGTTCTATGTTTTTTAAAAACTTTCTTTGCTCCGTCTACATTAAAAAAATCTTATTACCTAACCCTCTATCGCTACTTCTCCCTTCACAAAATTATACTTAACCCCTTCACAAAATATTACTTAACCCCTTCACAAAATATTACTTAACCCCTGTAAAAAATATTACTTAACTCATAATATATGTTTATAGTGAACCCATTGTTCGAGACAGAATGTTGGTCGGCGCGCGAGGTGGGCCTGGCCGCGTGGGCCTTCCGCAAGTGGAAGTACCATCAGTTCACCTCGCTACGAGACGACCTCTGGGGAAATGCTATATTCTTGAAGGTGTGTATCGGTTTTTTTATATATTTTAAGTGAAGTAATCTAAGTGACCCTCCGTCACGGGAGAAGCTTCGTCCCTGCAGTGAGACATTAATGGGCTGTTATGATGATGATGATGAATCTAAATAAATTTATACAATATAAAGTAATTTTATTCAATTTATGTGGGTAGATAGAATCTAAAAAGTTGGATATAAGGTTTAGGGTACAGTGTGCAAAAAAACTGAAACATCACTTTTAAGGCATTGAATAGTTTCTTTAATTGTGTAAGAATTTTAACATTAATTGTTACCACGTTGTCTAAACAACTTGTATATCTTTATTCTTACGATTCTGGTTCCTTTAATAAGAACGGGAAGAAGTAAGGCTGGACCCGTTTTGGGGACCTATATTTTTGCAATTATTGCTGGCACCGTGGTCACCATAAATAAATGAACTCTACATTATCTCTGATAGGCAATTTGAAAATACCTTTTACTTAAATTCTTGGTTTTCTATCCACCACAGGAAGCAAACGCAATATCAGTAGAATTACGCAAGAAGGTCCAATTTCAATTCACGTTACTAACGGACACCCCATACTCGCCATTACCGGCCGAGCTAGCACCTCGCGACGATGCTGACGACGAATATCGTCCTAGTGCGCCTACCGTTGTAGCGGTCGAAGTGACAGACACTAAGAACGGTGCCACGCATTATTGGACTCTAGAGAAACTACGGTAAGTTACATTTTAAGTTGTACGATATTTGTGACTTATGACTTTTTAGTTCTGAGAGCAGGACTTTTAGGAGAAATTTTTCTTGGTTGGTTGGAATGTTTGTTTTTCTGACTGTACTACGGTTAGGGTCTTTAGTTTTTCTTGGTTGGTTGGAATGTTTTTTTTCTGACTGTACTACTGTTAGGTGTAAAATATTTTACTGAATGTAAATACACTCGCTGTATAGAAGCGTGATTAGAGAATATTCTAGTCATATGTAACAAATATAAGTACATATACTTATTTTAATTAATTTATATTTATACACAAAGCATCTGATTTTTTATCATTCATATGAAAATATGATTACTTCAGTTAATATTTCATTTATTTACAGTTGTTTTTTTTTAATAAATGAAAACCAATAGGACGTCATTACAATTTTTATTTATTTTGTTGCATTATATTTTGTTATCTTTACTATTTCTCTTTTATTTTCTGTCGTTTTAAAAACTAACACTCTTTTTGCTGGTGCCGTGTCTAAGGACACATATATAGGTAATTAAATATAAAAATGAAAATATACATTAACAGGTATAATATAGTTATTATTATTTAATAATATTATATTATTAAAGGTAAGTCCATTTTTGTATTAGGTCTACTAATTTGTATAGTTGCGATGTTTAAACCATTTATAATAATAGCGCTTGTTTTATTTGCCGCTTTTTTATTTTTTATTAAATAATCTGCTATTTAAACGTTACAATAGGTTATTTATATTTTACATCGGTTATTTAAATAAAAGCAAATGTGATGAATTTACAAAAAAGAAAATATTTTCTGTAATATTTTGACTTTTAATAAAGGTAGCGTCAGCAGATAATTATCGAAAAAAATGTTCAGATCATTTGCTAATTATTGACTGAGAGGACATGCCTCCTCGTTAAGTCAAAAAAGACAAAAATATGTGTCCATAGACAGTTTAAAGGGATTTTTGATATAACAGTATTGTTTAAGTATTTAGCGACCGCTAGAAACTCATTATCTTCATGTATGCGTATGAAAGAGACTGGTATAGGCATCTCCTCTCATTTATATCAAAAGAGCGGGGTAGTGGGGTACAGAGCGGTGTATTGGTTGTAGCCATCGGCTGGAGCTCATGCGTCAGATATACAACATGAACGAGAGCGCATGCCCGGAGGAGGAGGAGCCAGTGGTGGCCCCGCCCCCCGGCGCGGCCCCGCCCCCCGGGGACATACTGCACTGTATCTCCGCGTGCGCGCAACAGACGCGCCTGTCGCTAGCCAACTTGCTGCCCTCAAGGTTTGTCGCCGCCGCCTGCCCGTGACACACCGCTTAGTACCGTACTGTTTGGACATGATATTCAACTATTGTATTTCCTTTTCTTTTTCATATACATGTATACATGAGTATACATCCCTTAGCAAAATGGTCGCTGAGACCTACTTTGGGTACTTACTACTTATTGTAATGTGATATTTCTTTGTAATAATTACCGTATTTCATTGCTCCAAAAACAAATTTAGATGTTTCAAATTTTCCTTGAGTATATTTTAGAATCAGAAAATATAAATTTACTAAATATGCTCAGTTTAAGTTACAATTTATGCTTTAAGACCAGTTTGATTTTTAATTTTTTACGGAAAATAAGATTTTAAACTGTGTCTTTACTTATTTATTACAAAACAAATAAAGAACAGTGCAATAGTTTCAAAAAAATAAATTACTTGCACAAAAAATTTGGAACTTACGTATTAAAAGTGTGTTACGGGCTGACTATATCTGGGGAGTACGAGTCACGAGCTTAGGGAGCTAAATGCTAGGTCATGCACGGTAGCCAAAACATCTTAGGGCGTCACTACACCAATCAATCGACGTTGATTGATAACGATCGATTGGTGTGGTAGCATTGCTTGATTGATGTTCTATGGAAACAAAACATCGACTAATCAATCGATCCATGGCATTTAATTCTACCATTCAATCGACCGACGTCTACTCCTCAATTCTACCATCGATAGATAGCATCTTTTGACGGTCGATTGATTGGTGTGACAACAGCCTTAGATGGTACGCGTACACGTAACGCCATCTCTATCTTTTTATGCTCTATCATTGCGCTAACTTACCTACTCTGCGGTGCTAAATAATCTTGCCTTAACTCAAAAATCTGCAGCGTTGCCGTATTGTCAACTTTGACTTTTGTTTCTTTGAATCACTGTATGCTTGAAAAGTTGTATATTATATGAGCTTATAATATAGGGTCGTTTCAGTCAAATTTTGATTTCTTACAAAATGCTGACAAAACTGGTTGATAAAGTATCGTGTAAAAAGTTCTTTTGCTTAGCGTGCTTAATAATAATTGTACGCTTAGTTTTGGGGTAAGTATTAAAACCACGCCAGCCTGCTGAATTGGTATTTGGGTTGTTTAAAGTATTTCCGCTCATACTTAAATGTTTTGGCGAGACCGTATATATATGATTACCTTAGTAGGATTTTTTTTTCTCTACCCGCGTCTCGTTTCATTATAACAAATCAGTTATGCTTACAGCTTGTAAAATTGATAATAAAATCTGTCACTTTTTTTCCTGTCCGTACAATTTGACAACGACCGACACAGTTTAGATTTAGTCCATTTTACATTAGGTATATTAAATTACTTTACATTAGGTATATTAAATTACTCTGTATAGTATATTCAAAATATATATTTTTTTATACACTTGCTGGAAATAATTATTGTATTTCTTTGCGGTCTGTATTAATCAGCATTAAGTAATAAGGCGACTAGAAAGTTATCTACCTAACATGATGTAAAAAGCTAATGTTTATTTTAATTTTAATGTAGTCCCCTGAAACTATAAAACTCTTTGTACATTAAAATGACAAAAAAAATCTTCGATTCGTCGTCAAAAAGCCATCTGCAGCGCTCTTAATATTCTTTTGATACTATTTTTAACAATTTTACTTTGGATGCTTAATATTTTTTTATAGTTTTAAACATAATCATATCAGCTAATAAATGTCCACTGCAAATCGATCAGGCATCTGTCTCCCCACTTTGCGTCGTCTTCATAACATTTCTATTATGATGTATGGCTTTTAAAAAAAAAACTTGTTGCAGTAAACTAACTTCTTGCTTCTTACATTGCAGATTAGAGCTTATATGGCATGAAATGTGTAGATATAGCATGCTTTATTTATGCCTTATACTAAGCTAAAACTAGTATCCTAGCGTCATTGCATGACCTGTAACTTTAATTATTTAGATTTAAATAAGAATATATGCTTATTTCTTTATACAAGAATAAAGTAAAGTACTGCTTAAACGTGCTTTGCAGTCGTATTAACAAACTTTCAGACAAGACACAATCTTTTAATCTAAACTAAATCTTATTTCGGTACATCTAAGTTCTAAATTAAGTTTTCCTCAACAGACAACGGCTGGAGTTGATGCGTGAAATGTATCACAACGAAGCTGAGCTGTCGCCCACTTCGCCGGATCACAATATTGAGTCTGTTATTGGAGGCGATCCTTTCTACGACAGATTCCCGTGGTTCCGTCTGGTTGGGCGGTAAGTTTTGTAAACTTTTTTTTAGATTGCTATACTTAATAACTTTGTTTCTTTTTTAAAACATAAAAAAACGGATTAAGCCCTGTGAAGCGGGTAGGTACATCTACAAACGTGAAATTATCAGACACAAAGGAAATACGAGCTCACGAGTCACGACAAACGTTTGTGGATCACAAAAAAATATTTTTATTAGAAAACCCCATCGCTACAGATAAATTCATGTGTTCCGGGGATTCACAAACATCAAATTATTATCACACAAACAATCATTTGCGTATCACACAAAAATGGTCTTGTGTGAAATTTAAAACCATAACCTCATTTTGACGTGTCAGCAATTCATCATTACAGCCCATTAATGTCCCACTGCAGGGACGGGCCTCCTCCCGTGACGGAGGGATACTTGGCCTTCTAATACCACGCTGGTCAGACGGATTGGCATAGGGTTTAATTTCAAGTTTTCCTTCTTTTTCTTCGTCGACTTCGTAAAGATAATATTCACGGACGGTTAGTCCCCTAGTCGGTTTTTACGACACCCATGGGATGAGATGGGGTGGTGACATATTGTATTCTTACTCCGTCACCACTTTGTCTGTCACTGTCAGTAATTAAAACAATATACTTATTTAAAATACTATATTTATTATCATTTGTTAACAGGAGCTTCGTATATTTATCGAACTTGCTGTACCCCGTACCTCTCATTCACAAAGTAGCTATTGTGAACGAGAAAGGAGACGTGAAGGGTTACTTGCGCGTGGCAGTGCAGGCTGTCATCGATGCTGAGAAAAGTAAGAAGGATTACTTTAAAGAAGTGTAATATTTGGTGTCTCTGACGTTAGGACCTTGTCGCAATATTTAGTATCAAAATATTATTTAGGTATTATAATAACACTATCTTTGTAGTGATGGACTAAGAACACAAAACTTTAGCGCCCTTTTTCGCCCCGCGATTCCTAGAGATACTGTTTGATCCCTAAAGACAAAAAACTTAAAATATATACAGAATATATTTCAGCCTTAAATATCATGCATGCTATATTTAAGGCTGAAAATTATGGTAGCCAGCAAATATTTGAATATGTAGTTCAATAACAAGAGTAACAAATACATGAATTCAAAAGAAATTTAAATATTACAAATGTTTATTGCGACAAGGTTCTACAATGAAATAGAAATCGGTGTATTTTCTCTTTTTTTTATTGTGTGTTGTGTTTTTATCATATCCTAGGCATGTTTATAAATGTATTATTGTACATATAAATAAGTGTATCAGCGACTTCTTCAAGCATACGGTGAACGGAGGCATTGCGTTCTGTTTTACGTACAATTAACAAAGGAAGGAATTACTTAAGAAAATAATATTTAAAAGTTAATTGTACAATTAACTTTTAAATATTATTTCCTAGGAGCTGTTTGAAGAAGACCCTAAACGACCCTATCGAATGAGTCATTTGATGGACTAATTACTTTTAATACCTATGTGTTTCTTTACTATGCCTGTTATCTTGAAAGTGCATGTAAGTCTTTTTAAATACAAGCTTTTATTAATCCGAAAAAATAGGATTGCATTTTTTATAAATAACAGTGTATAATATTTCTGTTCTCTTTTTTCCCTCATTAGGGATTAATCTCTGTGTCACTATTGTGAACATTTCTTCTGACTTCTACAAGTATCAAGTTAGCCGACCATTTTCAAGTATAACTACCTTCGTCCTATGTCTCTCTTATCTATTGATGTTAGGCCGTCCTAACTAGGTCGTCAGACCATGTGAACCCTACCCTGCGTCTTCGTTTCTGCAATTGTCTTTCATTATTTTTGAAATAATGAGTAATTAAAATATGAAGTACTTGTAATTAATAAAAGCTTGTACAAAAACGCACGAAAAATTCTTCCTAAATAACAATTTTACTTATTCAAATCTTCTGTAGAATAGCATTGTAGCAAATATACGTAATATATTTGTAGACAACGCGGAATTCGCAGCCGGGGTCAAGCAGTCAGCGAAGATTTCATTTGATGACGACGTGGTACCAACGCGACGCGTTAAGGCCATCACTAGCGTTAACAACATCAACAATATGAATAACATTGACAAGAATAACGCTATCAATCTTGAAGATCGTATCAGCGATGTGCCTGACTCCAATATTAAGATTGAAGGTAAGTTTAACTGAATATCATTTTACAATATTGTATTTTAGATGTTTTTGTGGTACTTTACGGGAACATATGGCTCTCAATTAAAAAAACAAGTGTCCCTCGACGCAAAGACGCTATTTTAGAAAGTCATGTCTTAGGGACGTTGTTGTTGTGATAGAAACTATTGATCGACGTCGACTACTTAAGCCATTCTGCCATCGATTGACAAATGATCGCATGGTCTTAACCTTATGGGGTATTTAATTGGTCGTTAGGCTTAAGATTACTGTTGTGACATGCACTAGTATAAATGACGGAATTAAAACATTGGCATGGTTGCCAATGTTGAATTAAATTTTACGCACGATCACGCACCGTTAGAAAGATTTGTAAGTGGCATACACCCAGCACTTTTGGGTGTAATGATAAAATTATAGAATAGATTTTTTTTTTATCCTTTATTATCATATTACAAATTCATACAAATACAGATTTACAAATAACATAAATAAACCACAGAGGTTTGTCCTTATGCTAAACACATCGAGTCCTGAAAGTCTACGAACACAGGTTATAGATAGAATGAAATACCAGAGAAAGATAAAAATAAAAATAACCAAAAATACTTGTTATAGAACTAGCAATGGGTGAATGCGACGCCGACAGCGGGCGCGGGGATAGTTCCCTAGCTTCAGAACTAAAAGAGGAAGATCTGCCGGAACATTTGACGTTGGGCAAAGAGTTTACGTTCCGTGTCACTGTACTGCAGGCGCATAGCGTCTCTACTGATTATGCTGATGTGTTCTGCCAGTTCAAGTGAGTGAATATTACCTAACCTATTTATTGTTTCTAAAATTTAATATCCCTAAATATTTTAACTCGTTTTTGTAATATTTTTTAGTTACGTTGATTTTAGAGTGATTTTTTTAAAGGATATAATTGTAGTCGCGATGATTATAAAGAAAAACTTAATAATTCAGACTAGCAGTTCCAGAGAACGTTTCACAAAGAAACGAAAATAAAGTTATCTCTTATAAGAATACTATTAGAGACCAT
Source organism: Schrankia costaestrigalis (assembly GCA_905475405.1). NCBI lineage: Eukaryota > Metazoa > Arthropoda > Insecta > Lepidoptera > Erebidae > Schrankia > Schrankia costaestrigalis. Next base: position 4,716,014 of record FR997843.1, on the reverse strand, counting down.
CTTATAACTTTTCATAATTACATCATAAACCGATGGTGGCGCCCGCAGTAGCGGGGCAACATAAGAAATGTTTTTAGAGTGTAATTCGACTTAATACGAAATTACATGAAACTTTATTTATTTACTATAAAGGACATTATAATGTACGTTAATTTAAATGATAAGTAATAATCGCCTGGCAAGACGCCTCTTTGCGGCGCTTCACAAAAACATCCATAAATTAATTTCAATATTTATGTTTTAGCTTCCTACACCGCAATGAGGACGCATTCTCTACAGAACCTGTCAAGAATGCAGGAAAGAACACTCCTCTTGGATTCTATCACGTACAAAATGTAAGTACATTTAATAATCTATCCATTGTGTCATTTAATCCATTGAGTAAGAACACAAAAATAAGAGAGGATCAAATAATCAATTCACGTATTTATGTTTGTTCAAAATCTTATCTTAATTTAAATTCAATCTAAAATGTCATTAATGTCAAATTTGACAGTTTAGTAACCAATCAGATAACGTCAAACTGTAATCATAGACTGTAGAGTTGTCAATGGTAGCAAACTATTTCGGCCTTATTACAAAATACGGTCTAACTATAAACCACGATTTATTACGTCACAAAACCACTGTTTTTGAAATTTGTTGTTACAAAATCAGTCTTAACGCTAAAGTGTTAAAACTGATTTTGTATTAACAAATACAAAATCATAAGTCTGTTGTTACAAAATCAGTCTTAACGCTAAAGTGTTAAAACTGATTTTGTATTAACAAATACAAAATCATAAGTCTGTTAATACAAAACCAGTTTTAACACTTTAGCGTTAAGACTGATTTTGTAACAACAAATTTTAAAAACAGTGGTTTTGTGACGTAATAAATCGTGGTTTATAGTTAGACCGTATTTTGTAATAAGGCCGTTTAAGTTTACATTTACGCCATAGTCCTCTTAGAAATATTAAAATTTCTTGTTTGAGTTATTGATGTAATGCCTTTATTTTTTAATAGATCACAGTACCCGTGACAAAGTCGTTTGTGGAATACATCAAGACTCAGCCAATTGTTTTTGAAGTATTCGGCCACTACCAACAACATCCTCTTCACAAGGTAAAGTAAATTTTTAAATCATAATATCTATTAATATTTATAGTAATTTGTGTACCTTATTGTTGTCTAATATTATTGATTATTGTCTCTTCCGTAGCCTTCGTCCAAGCCATAGGTTCGAATCCCGCCTCGAACTTCAAAATTTATCATACTTTTTATATTTACTTTAAATAAGTTATAGCAAGCCAAGCTTGATTAATCAAATATAACATCTATTTTAACAATCTTTATTTGGAACATTAGTTATTACTACTACATTCCACAACCATCAGTATTAAATCAAAACATAATTGAAGCAACTTCAACATATCTATTTGTCATCCCCAGGACGCCAAGCAAGACGGTGTATCGCTAGGTCGCACGCCCCCGCGCCGCATGTTGCCGCCCTCCATCCCCATCTCAGCGCCCGTGCGCAGTCCCAAGTGGGGCGCCGCCGCTGTAGCGGCCCCGTGCTGCAGCTCACACCTACACTCTAAGCACGACTTGCTTGTGTGGTTCGAGATCTGCGAGCTCGCGCCTAGCGGGGAATATGTGCCGGCGGTGAGTTTTTCTATTACCTATAGGTCTCTGTTTTATTTATTTTTATTTATTTATTTTCACAAGAAGCTTACAAACTAATAACATAGTAAACTTATTTTTAAATAAACTAGACTAAATTGCCGATTACAAGCTTCTGCAAGTATACAGCCAAATGGTGTCGTAATACTAAAACTAATACAAATACATTATATTGGGATATTTGTGTTCTTAATTATGCACATTACATATAGAATTTGTAATTGTACATTATATAAACTTTTCATTCAACATTTTATAATTTCACATAAATACTAGTTGCACATTAAATATAACAGAAAATACGTTTGACTATGTATAAAAACAGTATCTAAAATCACTAAGGATGTTACTGCACTAATCGATTGAATTTCTGAACGTTCGATTTGTGTGATAGCATTGATTTAAAGCGACGATCAACGTCGACTAATCCATTCTAGCATAGACCGATCAACGATAAAAAAACAGTGTGATACAAACTATCGATCAGCGTCGATCTTATCTATTTGACCAGCGATCAACGATTCATCGATTGGTGTAGTAACACGTAATAAAAGCTGTTGATTTGTTGTCAAGTACCTACAGTACAATCTTTTGTCAATCAGGTGGTAGAACACAGTGACGAGCTCCCGTGCCGCGGTCTCTACCTACTGCATCAGGGTATACAGCGTCGCATACGTATCACCATACTGCACGAACCCTCGCAAGACTTGCAGTGGACCGACGTCAGGGAACTTGTTGTTGGTAAGGGATATTGAATATTTATTTTAAAATTTATTTTGATGACAATTACACATCAATTGGTAAAGGGATAATAGGGTAAAACTACTTTGGTGATGAAGTAGGAATAAATGTGTCACTACCCTCAATTCATACCAAAAAAAAACTGGCTAAGATTCATTTATTTATTATTGTATGGTTAGTTTTGTTCAAACCGCCTTTAGGCCTCTGACCCACATAGAGAGTCAGAGTCTGACATCTTAAGCCCGATTTACACATCGACATTACACGATAGAAGATACGAAGTAGCTCCCTCTCTCGCGTCTTGCCAATGTAAATGGCAGGATCGCCATGTAAGGACGGGACGTGGGTAAATCAAAAGAGATGTTATTAATTAGATCTTACGTTTAATAATGAGTAATAAAATACAATATTAGAATCTTATATGCTAATCTCAATTACTACGTCACATCAACTTAACTTGCCAAAAAATAAGATGGAGATCTATTTAAATCAACTTAATTAACAACTTACTACTTAACTCGCTACTGTACTTGTCGATGTGTAAATCGGGCTTTAGCGACTGAGTTACTATGACGACCTAAGTTTTTCATCTATGGAATGGTCTCGCTGACATTGTTTAGCCGGCGTTACCATTTATTTAGCTAAAAACCTTACGAAAACAAGAGAACTGTACTAAAAGTAGTACAGGCAGGCAAAGTTTCTCTCCATATCCCAGAGATGGCTGTAGTGTGACATTTATAGACTCTTAGGTATAACCTTATTCTTTATTCGTAGGTCGCATCCGCAATACTCCAGAGGCTAATGAAGACACAACAGATGGTGATGAAGATGGAGCCCTGTCACTGGGATTGTTCCCGGGAGAGAGGCCTACTCTTGATGACAGAGCTGTTTTCAGGTAAAATACTGACTATATTAATAATATAATCTCCGTGTGGTGACGGAGTAAGAATACAATATGTTACCACCCCATCGCATCCCATGGGTGTCGTAAAAACCGACTAAGGGATCCGTGAATATTATCTTTACGAAATAAAAAGAAGGAAATCTTGAAATTAAATCCTATACCAATCCGTCTGGCCAGCGTGGTAATAGTAGGCCAAGTATCCCTCCGCCATGGGAGGAGGCCCGTCCCTGCAGTGGGACATAAATGGGCTGTTATGATGATATTAATATATGCTCCATTCTCATACAGGATGAACATAAGAAGGAGCATAATATACAAGTGCAACTAACAAAAAAAACACAAACTTCCACTGGCAAATAGCTAATTTTATAGAAGTAATTTATGCTACTATACCACAAAATTAATAGCTTCGTTCCGCAAAAAATAAATAAAAGCTATGAAAAATTATACCTCATACAAACATTTCGTTGGTAACTTGGCACTAGTTCTACAAAAGTTGCTTATGTATAGTAATATAAAATGTTTCTGATGCCTAATCCGATTATGTACCCTAATATTAATATTGTAAATATACCTTTATATGAGAAATGCGTTAGTGTTGCCTGTGCTAAGCAATAGATGGCGTTGAAACCAAACTTCTGTATCTCTAAGACTAGAGTGACTGCTTGTTTTGGTTGTAGGTTTGAAGCTGCATGGGACAGCAGCTTGCATGGATCCCCACTACTCAACAGGGTCAGCGCTAATGGTGAAGTGGTGTACATAACCCTAAGTGCATATCTTGAGGTAAGATTTTACAAATTTCTTTTTTATTTATTTTTCACTCAACAATTCGGTTTATTAATCTGCGAACATTGGTGAGGGTTATACGTTTACTTTATCTATAAGGACTATATTTTGTAATCATGTTAACGAGTAACTAACATTAAACGTTCCGTATAAAATAAATAAAAAATATATTTATTTAGATTATAGTTTTAGTATAATGTAATATTTACTTTAAAGTAAAGTAATTCTTAATTAAGGTAAAGTAATTCTTTGAGTGCTAATCTGTTAATTATTATAGTGTTCGTTAAATTTATGTTTGTAAAGTACTATGTTTATTTGCTGAAGACACCTTTTTTAACTCAAATGCTTTTGGCGCATTCACCCACGGAAGAAAGAATCAAGTGGAAATGCTAAGTAGGCGTGGTACGCGTGTCACTAATACGCGCTGGTTCGCTAACTTGTCGGTGCGGTCCTAGGTAATACATAACCCGAATATCATCCTTATGAGCAACATGTTAAAGTATATAAATGCCATTTATCTATGGACGACGGCGGAATTAACTCGAAAATTGAATCTATTTAGATTACAAAACGTCATATATTTTTTTCTGCGCTACAGCAAAATAACTTCTTTTTATTGTTTATGAAGGTTCACTCCCAGATTTAGGATCAGCTACATAATAATATGTTATTTTTTTCCCATAATGAATTAGTTGTATTGCATTTCCACTTGATTTTATCTTCCGTGCATACACCTCATAAAAGCCAATTAAAACTGGCCAATTTCTTTCTGACAATATTCTTGATCCGCTGAGAAATTGCCGCTACACCAATATTTTCCAGTAAGGTACATACAGTGTCACAAGCTGCACGTCTACGTCACCCTGCAACACATTGGATCACCGAGAAGAGATTACACCCTCATCTGCTTCGCCGCTACAATAAGATCATGGGACGCAGGCTTCTGCTTCTGTAAAGTAAAGATTGTATTATTTCCCAGAAGTAGAAGCTTGCGATCCGTAATCTTACGATCACCACATGCAGAAATAAATCAAACTAAACATTCACTCAACGCCACTGACTGTTATTTATATTGGAAGACTTGTCTAGAAAGTTGAACAACTGACAACCTAACCTTGGATTTGTGTAAATTCTGGGCGAAGTTTAGCGTAATCGCCGCTTTCAAGTGCACCTGCGTACGGAGGAGAGTACATGACGCTGCCTAACAAAACGGTCTTCCTCAAGGAAGCGACAATTGAAGAAACTGAAAAAAATTCAGAGCTGCTCTTCACTGCCTGGCAACTTATTACCAAGAAAACGGACTCAGACCTAATATGTGAAAAACACAAACCTGCGTCTTCCATTATTATTAGTTTGAGTAGCACCCCGACGCCAACTTCTAGTTTCGGCAGGGAAAGACATAACAACATTATCTTCTATAGCCGCCGTTACCCGTTGATATTTAATAGTATTATTAATATCACGTACTTCCACAATCAGGTGGAGAACTGCAGCCGCCCCGCCATCATCACGAAGGACCTGTCGCTGGTGGTGGTGGGTCGCGAGGCGCGCACGGGGCGGTCGCTGCGCCGCGCACTGTTCGGGTCCCGCGCGCGCGCCGACCACCTCCCCGGCGTGTACGAGCTAGCTCTGCGCCGCGCGCTCGAGCCGGGCGTGCAGCGCCGCCAGCGCCGCGTGCTCGACACCTCCTCCACCTACGTGCGCGGCGAGGAGAACCTGCACGGCTGGCGCCCGCGCGGCGACTCGCTCATCTTCGACCATCAGGTATGTGCTCGACACCTCCTCCACCTACGTGCGCGGCGAGGAGAACCTGCACGGCTGGCGCCCGCGCGGCGACTCGCTCATCTTCGACCATCAGGTATGTGCTCGACACCTCCTCCACCTACGTGCGCGGCGAGGAGAACCTGCACGGCTGGCGCCCGCGCGGCGACTCGCTCATCTTCGACCATCAGGTATGTGCTCGACACCTCCTCCACCTACGTGCGCGGCGAGGAGAACCTGCACGGCTGGCGCCCGCGCGGCGACTCGCTCATCTTCGACCATCAGGTATGTGCTCGACACCTCCTCCACCTACGTGCGCGGCGAGGAGAACCTGCACGGCTGGCGCCCGCGCGGCGACTCGCTCATCTTCGACCATCAGGTATGTGCTCGACACCTCCTCCACCTACCTAAACCTGCCACTAATCTCAAATGATGAAAAACGGCCTTCAGGCCCCAACTCGCTTCTTCCGTTTTTCACGAGCAGACTTGAGAATTCAGGAATGATCCCTTTGTTGTTAATGATGCTGATATTATAAAGAATTAACGAAATTGTCATTAAAATGATGCTAAAAATCAAAATTAAAATGATGCACTCAATCAGTTTCAAACGTCACATAAGTTATTTTATTAAATGAGACATCGACAAACGCTAATGGAGCATGTTAACTAATTTTGATTATTAGCACTCCATATTCTCCGTCAAAAATAAAAAATACTAGTAAAAGAAGTACTTCGATATGTCAGTTAGTTTCCGATTGAGAAGTAAATCAAGTTGTAACGAATGACGTCATAGCACAACACGCTGAGTCTGGATCTCTCAGTCCGCTAGCGGTCGCGCGCCCGTGCCTTTAAAAACTTGAAATTATACATAAAAACTTTTAAAAATGTCCAACCCAAATCATGTGTTTGCCTAAATGTAAAAATACAACCAATGCGCCAGAAAAGTTGTGAAATGACGTCATAAGGTCTCGATATTTTTCAAAACTTTGAATACCTATAAACTGAAAACTACTAGGCATTTTTGACTACAACAAAAACTAGTGTGTTGTTATACATACAGGCTTTACTGAGACAATATTTCAAGCGATTTGGAATCGCTTGAAATATTGTCATGTCTTATTGACTGGATATTAGGTTAACAATATCCAGTCTACAATGGATATTGTTAACCTAATAACAATATCCATTGTAGACTGTAGAGTTGTCGCTTATGCCCGATTTACACATCGACAAGTACAGTAGCGAGTTAAGTAGTAAGTTGCTGATTAAGTTGATTTAAATAGATCTCCATCCTATTTTTTGGCAAGTTAAGTTGGCGAGACGCGAGAGAGGGGGCTAATTCGTCCTTAACTTGCCAAAATATAGGATGGAGATCTATTTAAATCAACTTAATTTTAAAATACTACTTAACTCGCCACTGTACTTGTCGATGTGTAAATCGGGCATTAGGGTTAACTGAAATGTAATTATAATAAAAACATTTACGAGAATTAGACCATAAATTAAATAATATTAATTTAAATGGTTTCATCTACATTACTTTAGAAGTAATTTTCTCACCTTTGTAACAATTACAGTGGGAGCTAGAAAAGATGACGCGACTAGAGCAAGTGGGACGCACGCGACATCTGTTGGCGCTTAGAGAGAGGTTACGTCACGGACACGAGAACACCGTGGCGCCTAACGACTTTACTAAAACTGAAAAGGTATGATTATTGATAAAAATAAATATTTATTCATTATTTTTTTATAGCATTGAATTTCACGATCTGCGAAGTAGAAAAGTAAAAGCCTTGATCCTAAAAATGAACCAATATAGCCTGTATGAAAAATAGCTGTTTTCACGCCTAGCTTAAAAAAGTCAGGGGATAGAAAGACCAATTTAAGTATCGAATTTCATGTCTTAACTAAATTATTGTAGTATTAAAGATACACATTTTAAGCTATATTTCGTAAACATTTTTAATTAAATAAGTCGTAGTTAGTAAATGAAATAATGTTTAAATACAAAAAAATTGTCCATTTTATTTAGTCCTCACAAATAAAATTGTCTTACACAGGAGGTATGCAACATGGCAGCCAAGGCGGCTGCGGAGTGCGCCCGCGACGAGTCTGTGTACGAGCCCTGGGACATGTCCGCCAGGGAGCGAGAGGTCGCCTGCAAGTATATCAAGCTTATACAGGGTAAGATAATATAAGATACGAGAAGAATTATTTTATTTAAACGTTACGTTTTTTTATTATACCTGTAACGAATATAGAATATCCTTATTTGCTCTATGATGATCATAATACTATAGTTGTATTGAAGCATTCCAAAATTACCTCTGTCAAATAGAATTACGAAAAAAGCTTCAAATAAATAGTAGTCCTTTAAAAAGACTTTTAAATAAAAAGTAGTTGAAGTTCGAATCACGCAAAACATTGCCTCACAAAACTGCTGGCGCAGTTTAACTGTGAGATCGTTGATTCTTTTAATATTAATACAATTTACATTAGTTAAACTTTATAATTAAGACTTAATTCATAAAATATTATCAAAAATCACAAAGTGTCTAACAATAATTTTCGCGAAAATTTTATTTTAATTTCTTTCTATCTGATATCAGCAGGTAAAGTGTTTAACAACTAAGGAACGCGTTTTGATAAGGTCCTGTCGCCATTGTAATTTGTTACTCTAGGTACATGATATTTACCTGCTGACATCGACCTGGTAGTATACCGGTTCAAAACCAATGGGTAACATACATTCCATTAGGCTAGTCAGAGACTACTGATTTCCTTATACTACGATCCAAAGAAACCTGCTAGTTTCTAAATTCATACATATCTTCATTCCTTTTATTTATGTTTGCAAAGTTAAAACCTATCGATACTAATACTCCATTTAATTTTACAGGAAGGATAGGATCATCTGGCAAGGAGGTAGAAACCGCCGCGTCTCCTTCCACTCCAGTAGACGAGGGTGTATCCGCGGATATCTCCACACCAAGCCTACTCTCCTCCATACACAGTGCTAGCAGCTTTGAGTAAGTTTACCTAAGAATAAAATGTTAACATTGAAATTTAGGACATGACGAAGCAGAAATAGAACATATTTTACGTTGGGTTAGCTAATTAGCTGTAATAATATTCTAAAAAACCTTAAGGTTTATGTAAATTGTACCATGGCATGGGTAAAAAAGATGTGTAAATTTAAATTATTGTCCGGCCGTTCAGAGAATGCGTTCCTGACACTTATCAGTTAGTCACGACTAGTGATGGACACAACATTATACCGAGTTCGTTACCGTTACTCCAAAATGAACCGCCGCGTTATTTTTATGATTAGATTTAGACCGTTTTAAATTGGCGGAATCATTTAAAATTTATATTTTAGTTCTTTACGTGGAAACAATAAAAGGGAATATTAATATAATAAAATTGTTTTATTTATTATTTTTTACAAAGTTACAATCTGTATTTCTATGGAATAAAGTACATTGAACTAAATGTGCGTACAGAATATTAATCAGACTCCGATTCGCTTGAGGAGGTGGTGTCTTCATCATCATCTTCGCCTACATGTATAATTATATTATTATCAATTACAGAATCAATCCTGATATCTCGGTCAAAATGTTCCATAATCAGGTTTTTAGTCTTTTCGACAACCTTTGCCCAGTCATCTCTTGTGACTTTCCCGCAGGCTTCTTTTAACAGGGTCATCATCTTTTTCGTGCTGAATGGCGGGGAAGTATTGTGGCGGGCGGCGTAACCTTTTATTTGAGCCCAGATTAGCTCAATCGCGTTATATTGGCAATGATACGGTGGAATTCTTAGAACGCGATGACCGTACTCCAAAGCCATTTCATCGATTTCGTATCGCACATTTGCCGCTTTATTTTCTTTCACTAACTTAATTAGCTCTGCTTTTAGCATCTGCATATTTGCGTCAATGCCTTTTGCTTGTAACCAAGCAACCATTTCTTCTTTTTTATTAGCTTGGGTAGGTGGTTTCTGTATTTGAAACGAGTGATAGGAGGCATTATCCATCAATATTACAGAAGGCTCTGGTAGGCTGGGCAAAAGCACGTTCTGGAACCACTCTTTAAATGTACTGGCATTCATTTCCTCGTGGTAGTCATTTGTGGTTTTTGATTGAAATGCCAGTAAAGCGTTCTCCACAAAGCCGTATTTTGCAGTACCTGCGTGGCATATTATCAGACGAGCCCCCTTACCCATTGGTACTTTCGACGTCGACGCTTGTGTATCATCCGTCCAAGAACGGGAAACCGTGTGATTGGCGTTTAGCCATGTCTCGTCAATGAACACGACATTATCCCAGTTATCAATTTTTTTTGCTTCTCTCAAGAAACTTATCCGTTTCAAAATGATGTCGTATCGTTCTAATAAAATTTTTCTTTTGTCTGTTTTTTTATACGAAAAACCAATATCTTTTAAGATTTTCGTTAAAGCAGTTTTACCCCCGCTAAACAGTCCAGCTTCTCTTAACGACGCCAAAAGCTTCATCCTGTTGAGATATTCATTTCTGGAATAGTAACCATATATATGATTTCTGATTGCATCGGCGTCAAAGGTATCAATATCTGTCACGGGTTTAGTTCTACGTTTCTTCTTCGGAGTACGTAAAATATTATCTTCCATGCCAGTAGAGCCGAACTTTTCTTTATTAATATTTGTAATCGTTCGTTTGCTAACTCCAAGCGCCTGAGAGACGCGTTCTTGTACTTTTTCGACAGGAACCAGGGGTCCGCCATTTTGCCGCTCCCGCTCAAAGTAATCTTGCAGCTTGATAATTAACTCACGGGCTCCAGTTTTCAATGTTTGTCCACGTTTAGGCATTATTATGCACCAAAAGTAAAAAGAACGCAATATAAGACACAATCAAAGTCAAATAACAACAGATCGCAAACACTTGAAGAACGTGGTCTATGCGCACGAAACGACAACAGACGACTGTTTCAGCGTCACAAAATGGCGGCCCATAACGCCATTTGGGGTTACCATTTTCAACCTAAATATAAAAATGCTACTTTGTATTTAATGTACTTTTATTTTTATATTTAATAAAAGTTATTCTAAAGTCCATTATTTTCAAATTCTTGAAAAGAAAAACAAAACGTATTATTTTATAAAGTATAACTGTATCGATAAGAACAGATTACGATACTATTATTCACTGTTATTGTTGGCACAGCACTACAAATATAAAGCGCTGACATAACCTTGTAATAGCGCAGTGTAGATTTAGAAAAATATTGTTTACCAAGTTATTTGACACTCAGTTTGACACAACATTATAACATTCATTAATTATTGATATAATAATGTTGTTTTAATGCTCATCAATAGTTAAAACGATAAACAACCAGCAAAAATATTTTTATCGTAACTGCAACGCCATTACAAAGTTACTGCGTCAGTTCAATCGCGACGTGTCAGGAACGCATTCTCTGAACGGCCGAAGATTAATAGAAATAAAACTTTTGCGTTTTTGCAGTGAATGGTTTTACACCTATTTGATTATTCTAAATTTAGACACACTCTCTGAGAGCATATTTTCTTGACCGTTTTTAAACCGGTTATCTAGTGTATTCTTGGTCGAAGGGTCAATAATAAATTATATAAATCACTTATCAGGTTATGCTCCCCCGAACGTGGTCTACTCGAGAAGTCGATGTCAGGCTGGGCGGGCACACACGGGCTAGGTTTAGGCCCACATGGCTTAGGCCTGGGCCCACACGGGCCTGGCGTGGGCCCAGCTTTATATGTGCCGGACTGCGAGGAGGTGCGGGTGTCTGCCGCAGTGGCAAGGCGCGGACATCTCAATGTGCTGCAGCATGGCACGCATGGGTGGAAGAAACGTTGGCTGGTACGTATTATACTATATTTTTTAATACTTTTTTTTATTTTTTAATACTTAGACCTGCGAGAAGTTTGATTCTTACAATACCATTTTACACTTTCAAATATTTACAACAAACTGAGCTGGGTAGACCCATAACCATAGCAAGTGGTCAACTAAGGCCGCGGGTCCAGTTGACAGATTAGTGGGATGAGTTACATCCTAAAAAAAACGAATGGGGTCAACTGAGCCCGCGGGCTCAGTTGCATGAGGGCTCGGTTGTCCCCACACTTAAAATGGACTTGAAAATTATGTTTTTCTTTATAATTACAATATATTGTACGTATTTTTTAATGTAATTGACTGATCGAACGTGGTCCCCGCTAGGTGGTGAGACGACCATACGTATTCATATACCGCGACGAGCGTGACCCCATAGAGCGAGCGCTCATCAACCTCGCCAACGCACACGTCGAGTACTCTGAGGACCAGGAGCAGATGGTGCGCATGCCTAACACTTTCAGGTAATCTTCTACTCTTACAATACGCTACTATAGATGTCAAATTATCATCTGAGTCTTAAAGCCATAACATTTTTCTATATCTATCTCGCTTGCACCTACGGGTCTTATTATCTTTTATTTCTTTTTGGAGTACTCAGATGATAACGTGTTTTATATCATATATTTCATTGCCAGCTAGTGGCATTAAGTATTGTATTCCAAAGCTATAAGGAAAATCTCTTCTACGCATGGGTCATGCGAGTCGTAAAAGGCGACAAATATATAGAAAACTCGTCTCGTCCACATTATCGCAGTGCCTGAAGACAAAGGTCTTCGACCAGTGCGTGTTGCCAGTGATGACGTATGGAGCAGAGACGTGGTCGCTAACTTAAGGCCTTCTCAGAAGGCTTACGTTCCCTCAAAGGGCAATGGAGAGATCCATGTTGGGAGTTTCCCTGCATGTTCGATTCAGAAATGAAAAGATACGCAGGAGAGCTAAAGTGGCCGACATAGTGAGCCGGATTGCTCGTTTAAAGTGGCGGTGGGCAGGGCTCACAGCGCAAAGAACCGACAACCGTTGGGGCAAAAAAGTTCTGGAATGGTGACTTCACGCCGGAAAACGCAGGGTGGGGAGACCCCTCACATGATGAACCGACGACCTGGTTAGAATGGCGGGAAACTGATAACAGTAAAAAGTAATAATTTGACTATTAAGTGTAACGACAGTTTTAAATTTAGAACGTACCATAAATTCCCAACTCTACAACTCTACGAATCAATGGTCAAGTTCGCTCTTTAATCTATATATTTTTTTAATTTCAGTGTGGTAAGCAAGGAACGCGGTTACCTACTGCAGACCCTCGGTGATAAGGAAGTACATGACTGGCTTTATGCCATCAACCCGTTATTGGCTGGACAAATCAGGTGAGGTTCATTTTATTTTTATTTTTTACTATAACTTTCCTATGAAAACTTTTTTTTTACATAAGTAACAAATTAAAATATTAATTCGATTTTCGAATGACTTCTTTATCATGTTTTTTTCTATATTCATTTATTTGTGATATTTTATCACAAGTTTGGTAGCAATTCTCCGTGTTGTGACGGAGTAAGAATACAATATGTCACCACCCCATCTCCATACCATGAGTGTCGTAAGAACCGACTAAGGGACTATCCGTGAAAATAATCTTTACGAAATAAAAAGAAGGAAAACTTGAAATTAAACCTTATACCAATCCGTCTGGCCAGCGTGGTATTATTAGGCCAAGTATCCCTCCGTTACGGGAGGCGGTCCGTCCCTGCAGTGCGACATTAATGGGCTGGTAGGATGATTGGTATCAATAATAGTCATAATTATCAACAACTAATGTCTTGTAAAGAAGTCTTTATTTATTTTCTCTTACTTTTCTTCTATCTTCTATAAAAATATGGTCACACTGAAGAATAATAATACACCTACGAAAAAATAATAATGTTGCTAACGTAAAAACACTTTGTGTTATTGACAATATTAAGCTGAGTGTGTTTATACAATTAATTTTTGAGCGATAACTAATCGTTTTATAGTCATTTTTCTTAAACTTATATAAACACTTTATATAAACACATTGACATTTTTGTCTAACTTAAAACATAAAAAAAACTCCATTTTATAAAGGGACTAAGAAAACATTAAAAAAAAATTCTTCATTTTGACCATATCCATTTAACCATAAAGTTGTATGTATGTGTGGCTGAGCCGGCCACGTCAATATACACGTTCGAAGGTGCTCCCCCGCAGGTCCCGGTCGGCCCGTCGCGGCGGCCCCACGTCCGGGGCGGCGCCCTGAGACACCCTCACTATGGAGTCTGTCCTCGTTTTTTAAATACGCCTCTGATAACGCGATAACGCAACATAAACGCGCCCTAAGGTATTGAAAATGATCGAAAAAATACTGTAAAGTATACTATAAAGGGTATGTTACAACGGAGAATCGACTAAAATACTAAGACTGTATGCTGTCTTAAGACAGACACAAAACAAATTTAAGACTTACTAAGACATATTTTGTGGGGAGCTCAAATCTTCATAGTCAGATGAATTCTTACGAGAAATGGTTAGTCGTTCGTTTTGATATACCCTAGAAATGTTACTATACAAAATAACAGGAATTATACGTATACATTAAATTATACAAATATTAATAACATCTTTGGTACATGTATAATTAAGACAATCGCAATCAATAACGATACTAAAATGAGATAAAAACTAAAGTTAACAACATTTAGTGAGAAATTAAACGACTAAACTACTAACATTTTTGAAGTTTTTCATACTGGCTACACTAGCATCGTGTTAGTGTAGAAAAAAGTTTAAATACTTTAAGTCTGAATAAGCTTGTAACACCGAATTCGACAATGCGATGAAATTTAAACTCTATCATTATCGAATAAAGTCTAAAATTATAGCAGCTTCTAAGCTGTTTTATTTTGGATAAAAACATCTTTTTATTGTGTATACGACATTTTTATTCCTGTTATTTTTTGTTCAAAGTATCTGTGACTGGTTTGGTGGTGAAAAGATATATTTAAAAAGTCAGTGAATGTTTAATACTGAGCTTATTATATTTTCTGTGGTCCACTTAAAGCTAAAAAAAATATGGTTTTTTAGGTTGAAAAAAAAGTATGTTATATTTTCAAAACTGGTGGGTAGTTAGATTTTACACAAAATAATACCAAAGATTGGATTATATTTGTTTACATAAATTGGGACCATAAAAATAGCAAAAGAATCAATTATTTAGCATATCCGAATTTAATTAGCATTACTAAAACCAGCTGCATTTAATGCATTAAATAATTTATACGTAAATAAATATAAAATTAAGTATATTTTTTACAAAAAAACCAATCTGCCAAAAAACGCAAGGGTTGTCTATTAAATATTTTGTTTTTGTACTCAACGTAAATATATCATGTACCTAAGTATATTAGCTGGTGTACTCAAAAATAGAATTTATGTTAAAAAAGATATCAATTTTAAACTATCTTTTAGAGCAAAGGTATGTTAGACGGGACCAAACCGGTGCACTGATTGAACAGGGAAAAGAACGATAATACTTTAATATATTTATATAAATATTATATACTATTCATAATACTATCTTTCGAACTCTTTCAATACCTTAAAAAGGGCGCGAATAACTGTAATCTTAATTTGTATACAAAATGTAATTCACCCTGTACCATGATACTCGAAGCTCCTATACGACGAAGAGTAAAGGATATAAATAAACGGTATCGTGGTACTAGGGATAATGAAACGTAGGTAAGTTGTATTTATTTTACCTGTGCAATAAAACACAATAATTATTTATGTATCGTGCACAAAATATAAAAAAAAACATTGGCGATGTGTGATGGACTCCATTTTGTTAAAATGTAAACTAAGAATTTAATAAAAAAATAATGTATTTGTGAAAAGACAAATTACTGATCTATATAAATTTTCTTCTAATGTTGGATACATAATTAACTAATGTATTGTTACCTTGTAAATACGTATGACCCGACGGTAGTATAAATTATATTTTGAGGCTCAAAGGCCATTGTGGCGGTAGTCTGTATCGTATAACGTCATACGTTTCACATTTTAGTATTGATTGTAAATACATTAAAAATATTTGTAGTTAAATGTAGACTATGCATTATAAAATCATTTTACGCAAAATTTTTGTAGTTGATAATTTAATTTGTAATAATATTATTTTTATTAATTTGATTTATTATGGAATGTATAAAGTAGGATAATGTGATGTTACTCAAATAAAACGTCTCGAATGATTTCATGTAACTGATTACACGGACAATTCCGTTCTAGTCAAACAATGTAGGTTACATTACGTGATACAGCAGCCCCTATCATAATGCAGCTATACAGCTACTTGTTACCAACCTCACCCCCTCTAAGTTCACCAATTCCTAGTGTTGTGTCATCGGTCCATAGTACTACATTATATATTTATACAGACATGTATATCACAGTAGTTAGATAATGAATGTGACTGTAGTTTTATATGAATGGTTACTTTTATGTCGATACTCTGTGGGCGTCTCTGAGTAATTGTTTACTCTTCCCGCTTCGATTAATGTTGAATAATAATATAATGGTAATTGTCACTATAACTATTGCTTTTAGGTGACTATATTTTCTAAATCAAAATCGAGCATACATAGATATATTTGACATTGTAAGCTTATATGACTTAACGTCAATGTAAATATTTTGATTCATTTCGTACTTTAATGGGTTACTGAAAATTTAAAAAAAAAATAGCTTTCCTGTTAAAAGTCCAGTCACACCAGCTTACACACTGACCCGTAGACGTAAAATAATCGGCTAAACACTAGAGAATATCCTGATAATAACTTAGCGTATAATAAACGTAGATTTAAGAACAAAAAAGTATTATCCAAAAATTTAGACATGCTGTGTGTTATAGGTAATATTTCATAACATTCAAGTTGTCGTCGAGATTTATTAAATTATTATGTAACCAGCTGTAACCTGGGGTTCAATTCTCCTAATTTCATTTGTTCTAAATGCAGTTTAGGTCCAATTTCGATATAAAATAAGCGTCATAAAGTTAACTAGAATGTGAGCTTGTGGTTTATAACAATATTTAAGATGCTAATATATTATTTATTAGTCAGATCTAGATTATATTTCGAACAAATGAAATTACGATAATTTAATCTTCTTTGTACATCGCAAAGTCAAATGTATCGAAAATTATTTTTCATGCTATTGTTACAATTTGACGATGCGTTGTATTTACGGGGCAATTGAAAAAAAAAACTATATAAGAATCTTTAACAGATACTATGTCCAAATAATTCTTCACCAAAATTAATATTTGTGTATCTCATTCAATACCTAGGTGTGTTTTATTGTAAAAGTGTGGAAGATATCTTATTGCTGAATGTAACGTTTGTTGATAATCTTCTTTTTCTAGTCATTTACATTTTTTGTGTTTACATTCCAAAGTTTATGTAAAATGTTTCCATTTAATTTTATAGGATAATGTATTTTGCATAGCAAAATGATGTTTAATAGATGAATAGAATGCAGGAATAATAACAACGGTGTGTCGTGAGAACGGCTCTTAATTTATTATTAGCCTTTTTTTATTTGATTTGACATTAACTTTGCAATTTTTTTTATTGTTTATTGTAATTCTACTCTATGGTAACAAAACTTTTTAAATTAGAGATGCAGCTCATGCTGACTTATATTTTTTTAGAGAGTATACTGTTAAGCTATACTGCTATTTTTATAGAACTTAGCTACATATTGTGTTTGAATTAGTTTTGTTTACGTTTAATAATTTAGTATCGTTGTTCTGTGCTGTGGGTGCGAGAGTTAGACGCTTTGGTGCGTGTGTGCGCGGTGTCACCGCGGAGTTGTGAGCGGTCCTTGTGATTACAATATTAGTGATTGTTGATTGTTGGGCGAGAATGTAAATGAGAACTAAATTATATATTCTATATATAATTTATGAATTTCATTCAATTTATGAAAATAAGAACAATGTAATGATTGGATAATATTACTCATTGCTCTAAATGTACTATCAAAATATATTATACACAGTGTTAAAGGTCATAAATAAAATGCTTTGAAAATTTCCATAATATTGTTTCTTTTTATTTACCTTGAGTATTCATGTCATTCACTTCACAATTACTTACTTCACAATAAAGAATAATATTGCCACCCTCGGCTGCGAGGCGACGGCTTCACTTGCCCCCAGGGGGTCGTAAAAGGCGACGGAGGCTCTATACCATAGATATTTTTCTATTTTTAGCATGATGGCAGGTAAACTAATAATGGTTACCCAGAGACCACTAGGTGTACCTACTCTAAACGATTAGCACTTGCATCGTGTTCGATGACCAGTCGGTGTACATCCAGCTTATACGTATGATCAAACCAGCAAAGTAATGTGAGAGGATGAAAGCCATTTCATAATTAACATTATAAAAATGAATCAAATCAATACAAAACAGGAATAAAGGTAGTTGCCTTTGTGCTCTGTATCAGGGTCGATACAATCATATATTAATACAAAACAAGCTGTTAAACGAAATATTCGCTATTAGCTTTGCAATAGAAAGAAAACCTGACACAAATCCTATATCAACTTATCTGTTTAGCCACCACGGTATTAGGTGGTGAAGTTATCCCTTTATTATTAAGTCTGTTTCAGCAAAGGCACATACTACAACGTAAACACATAGGTACAGTCAGCTCCTTATAAAAAGTGACATCTAACATATTCAAATTTAAAGTAAGTAGGTAAATAATGATTCATTACGATATATTTGACGATGTAATTGTTTCGATATATTTGAGCATGATGACATTTAGAGGACTTTGGTTGTATTTTTAATATCCGTCACTTTGGGAGTTACTTTAGATTTGAATATGTTAGATGTCACTTTTTACACGGAGGTGACTGTACTGATCTACAGGAAGCCGACCCACTCACTATTTAACAAGTACGCGCTGTACCGATTATGCGTACAAACCTTGTATCGATTAGATTCGATGTCAGTAATCTATACTAATATTATAAAGAGGTAAAGTTTGTGTGTTTGTGACGTTGTAGGGGGTAATCTCTGTATCTACTGAAACGATTTTAAAAATTATTTTTGTGTTGAATAGTCCATTTATCGGGGAGTGTCATAGGCTATATAGTATCACGCTATGACTAATAGGAGAGGAGTAGTTATGAAATATGTGAGTTTAAAAAAGGGACGCGTTTTTTTCGCCGCTTAACGAAGTGGGCACGGGTCAGATAGTTATTAAAGTAAAGGAATTCTGAACTGTACGCATAGTGGTGGCTTGTCAGTCGTGCACGTAATCGTGGTTTCGAATACCACGTAAGACATTTTTATATGATCCTCAAATTATTGTCCCTATTTTCTTAGTGTCCGTTAAATGCAACGTCTATAAAGCCTTCGGGTCATGCATGATACTTACTGTGGGAGTTGTTTGCAGAAAAATCCCCAACACGTTGTTGCCATGTGGGTGAAATATAAGAAGAAAAAAGGACAACCATACATGGATTTAAAACTATGTATTAACAAATCCATAACCTACCGATCTAGAAAACGTGGTATAAATGATAGACCAAATTGCAAAAACCATTAGTTCTGTCATTAGCAGACCTCGGTAGGTTGCATCATTCATCCTAGCTTAATCGGTGATTCGTTTGATAGAGACGGCTCTAGTCTTTGCCCATGGGCCTAGCAAAACAAAACTACCTAAGGGGTATCAAAGTCAAAATAAAACAATATAAAAACTGAATAAAAATACTATAATATCTCAGTTAGGATACAAAATGGATTATTGCTTACAAATAATAAATTATAATTCCATTATTTTCTTATACGAACATAACAATATGCAGACAGGGAATATTATAACAGGAATATCTGATTTATATGGCGTCCACATTTATTTTAAAAAGGAGACTTATGCCTTTTCCTAATACGTATTCTCCGTCAGAAAAGGAAAACTCAATAAAACCTTGTATCGGCTTCTTTTAGGCCCTGGTATTTTATTGACTGCCACTCAGCATTGAAAAATACAATAAAGAATAAGGGCTATATTTCACCGAGACACAATGGCGGCGCAACCAGTCGCCGCTACCAACATAATATATCCTTTGGTTGCGGAACCAAATGGATACCAGGTGAGTAACGCTCTATAGAGCTGTATACATTTTGTTGGTAGCGGCGACTGGTTGCGCTGTCATGGTGTCCCGGTAAAATATAGCCCTAATGGCAAATATTTTAAAAATAATTTCTTACAAGATCGATTAATATTATTCAGTGCTTACTTTTTTATTTAGCCTTCTCAAACATTTTATAAGGAATGATTCTACTTCACAGCGTATTCTACAGTATAGTACCAGATAACATTACTCATAGATTCGCACCACGTTATTTAGTTCAAAAGCAAGCAGTACTTGTAGTATAAGTCTAAAAATTTGGTAAACCTTTTTTTTTAGAAAATATATACATAAAACAATCAATTTCAAATCAATTACAAGTACAGTATAGACCTTGTTAGCCTTCAGCGCAAGTGCCAAAACCAAATCACTTGACACGGCTGTTGTTTAAATCATCTTTCGTAGATGTTAAAGGCCACTGATTTATAGCAGACAATTCGCGAAATCTAAGTTAGTAAGCAAATGTCAGTTTCGGAACTAAATGGAGCTCCGAAACTGACATTTGAAGGGCAGCGAGCGTCTTTAGCGAATGTACTTGCGCGTACGTCTATGAACGCTAACTTCAAACCGGCCAAATGAGATTTCGCGAGTTGTATGTAAAATTTATTTCTTTACTTAATAAGGTGATGGGCACTTTTAGGATAATATTCTTAACACAATAATTAGCCTCATTCTTAACCTGCGGCTCTATAATAAAGGCTTTAATGTCGTGATAAATAAATACTTGAAACTGCGCCGCAGGTTTATACACTTTCATTCAATAAAAAGCACTATATCAATAAAAATAACAAATAAACATTGACTATAGTTTTTATACATTGAAGCGAATACCAGTCTTTTAGAAATATGAACTAGTACAATTAACATTGTGAGCTATATTTGAAATAATATGTACCTTAGTCTGATTGTCTGTAAAAAACTTTAGTTTGTACAAAAAAAGCTTTGCAATATATTAATTAACTTGAATACAGAACTTAATCGCCAACGTGGCTTAGGGTCAATTTATACTACAGCAGAGTCGAAGCGCATCGAAGCGTCAATCCAAAACTAAACATATAAAATTCAACCTTAACTCCACAGTATAACGCACACATTACTTCTAAGATTGTGCGCGAAACCAATCAGCGTTTGTCAGGCTCAGACGCGCGAATTCGGAAGAATGCGCGCAACTTTTTAAAATCTCCGAAGTAATGTGTACGTTACGGAGTTTAGGGGTTAATTTGTAACGATTCGCTTCGACTCTGTCTCAGTATAAATTGACCCTTACAAAAACATACGAATTCGTTCAAATCTCCAAATAATTTTCTATCAAAAGCGTCTATACACATTAGCAATATATTATCATCACTTCACGTAAACGGATTATAATTTTTATCATAATCATCATCATCATTGAACGGATTCGTGGCATCTGTCGCTTCATCAGCGAACGGATTCTTACTTTCATCATATTGATCATCTTCGAAGGGATTTTTCCCCGCACCGTTACTTAAGGCCGTAGAAATAGTTTGACTGACGTTTGGTGATACACCAGTACTTCTTGGTTTATCATCGTATTTCTTCTTGGCTGTTATGGGTGATGAGAAAGGTGATGGTTTGTGTACAGGCTCCAGTTTGTTAAGATTAGCTTCTAGGCTTGAACTGTACTGTTGATGTTCCATTAATCTCATTCTACCCTCAGATATTGGTATAACTGGTGTTCCTTTCTGTGCTACTTGTTTTGATGTGTTTGCTATGAAGACTGTAATGAAACAGAAAATATTATAATGTATATATGTAATATGTGTTATTAAGGGCTCTTTTAATAAGGCTGTTTCGTGCCCCACGGCTGCCGTGCGTTTTCGGTGCGTTTTTGGAACGGCAAAGTCAGCGGTCAGTTGAAGTCAGCGGGATATACCTTTGTCCAGCAGTGGTTTGATAGAGACTAACACTAACACTACTGTTAATTTATTACGACTTGAATATAAACGTAAACAACTATGGCGTCGTGTCAACCACAGACTAAAGACTTTGTGTCTTTGACCTTTGAGAAATGTATAGGAATCAAGGACAAATTCTATAATCTACTAATGTCAAATGGTAAAATTAATTTTTATCTGTGAAATTTGACGTTGAAATAAAATACATTTATTTAAAATTTAAGAAAGATAGTGGTTAAATCAAAATAATTAACGTGTTTTCTATTGCATAAACGTTTAATGCTACTTTCCAGTAATTTTCATCCATTTCAAAGTGTGCGATTGATATAATAACTAGTGAATTTGCCAAGTTTCACCCCATACACGGTAGTAGTAATCCGACAACAATGGAACAATGTAACTTGGACGTCATGTTAAATATCTGTCAATATTATCGTGTGGTGACGAAGTAAGAATACAATATGTCACCATCCAAATGGTGGTATGGTAAATGTTATCTTTACGAAATAAAAAGAAGGAAAACTTGAAATTAAACCCTATACCAATCCGTCTGGCCAGCGTGGTATTAGTAGGCAAGGATCCCTCCGTCACGGGAGGAGGCCCGTCCCTGCAGTGGGGCATTAATGGTCTGTTATGATGATGATGAATAAATATATCGTGATATAAATATAATAAACTTACTCTGTTTACTCTGCCCCTCTTGCAGTCTAAGCCTAGCTTCTGCCCCAGGACCGTAGTTAGGCTGCATGGGAGCTGCCGCAGGAGTTACGGGAGCTGCCACGGGAGTAGCGGCAGGGACTGTCTGTTCCGTAGCACCCGTCTCGGTGACCACGGTCAGCTTGTTGAATAACCCTCGACCGTAGTATTCTGAGACCACTGCGTAACTGTAAGGACAAATTTGGAAAAGTCAAATAAGTTGTTTTGGGTAATGAAAGAATATTGGGTGGTTTCTTTCCATTATACGACAAGGGTGTCGTAAAAGAGAATTAAGGGATTGCTTAACAGTCAATATCTAAATGTTGTAAAAGAAAATATACCTAAAGCAAACTGATATTTTTAGAAGTATGTGGAATGAAAATTATTGAGTGGTAGATTTACTAAAAACAACTACTAACTGATAGTTCGGGATAGTTAATAGTAACAACTATTACTAAAAACCCAAGCCAATACTTTCGCAGATATGTAGTAGATTTTAGGGCAGAATTTTTCCAAGAAATTCAGTTCACTCTTTTCAAACTTTTTTCTGCATGTCAATTCTCGTTCCTTAAATCGTTAAAAACTCTCGTTTTTTTAAATTCGTTAAAAATTCGGTTAAGTTAACTTTAGTTGTCAAATTGTCACACAATAGGTAAGACAATTTGACAACTAAAGTCAACTTAACCGAAATTTTTAACGAATTTAAAAAACGAGAATTGACACGCTGTTACAACTTTTAGCAGCATAAAAATGTACGTAGGTAAACCAATGTCCATAATTGATTATTATACAATTTAACTAAGTCTTGTATAAGTAGCGACGACTTCTGTGGCGTAGTGGTTATATAACATGACTGCTACGCAGAGGTCTCGGGTTCGATTCCCGCTCAATGCAAATCTTTGTGTGCATAAACATGATTGTTTGCATTGGTCTGGGTGTTTTCTATGTATAATATGCATTGATTTATAAAAAACCCTAGATGCACATTTTCAAACAAAACTAACAGCCAAAAGTGTCACCAAATTAAACATACGCAATAAATACGTATAGTAATATCGTAAACATATTTCTTTTTTCAAATTCAATCTTACACGCATGACATAAAGTTGTATTTAAAAAGTAATGCACATAAAGCAATAAAATTTAATGATTGACGTTTGCCGGTAGAACAACGCGATACTAATTTAAAAAAAGTGCACAATGCGCCCATTTGTTGCGGACGTTTTTGGGAAGTGGAGTGTGTATCTTTGGTTTTTTGTAAATCAATGATAATATGTATGTATTTACAAAAAAAAAAAAATTATGTATGTTTATCCGCTGTCTAGTACCCACAGTACTTACAAGCTTTGCTTAGTTTGGGACTAGATGGCGTTGTGTGAATGTATGAAGAATATTTATAACATAAAGTAACAGTTGTTGTCAAAAATACTATAACGAATATGTTTAAAGAAAAAAACTTGACACAAAACAAGATCGGCTTGTTATCGGAAGAACAAGTTTCTTTCCATATATGGAATACACCTGTCCCTGCATACCTTAATGAGCTCCTAAGATAACAAAGCTTTTTAATATCATTACATTTAGTAGGCTTTTATAACACAATAGAATGAGATGCTGTTGTAATGTTATATATTTTTACTCCGTCACAGATTATAATAAGATTATAGAATGAAATATCATATATTAAAACAGGTCAATATTACTCTCTCATGCTCTGTCTATATCGCTTCTTCTTAATCTTTACATAAATCTATCTGCCTATAATCATTCCGTGTTTAAAAAAATAATTCAAAATACAGGCTATGTTTGTATATTTGGGATTTAACAGTTATTAATTAACTAATGAGATTACGAACACCCGTAAATATCAACATTAACAAAGTAGGTACCTATTTATTTTTATGATAATTACTTACATACAAATATAAAATAAACCAATTAGCCGATAAACACGTACCAAGAAATACTTACTATCACAACCAGTACGTTTAATAATTAAAAAGGTTGTATGCACAGGTGTACTATAATATATCTACATATTGTCTACCTACATATTGACATTACCAGTGACTAAATAATTTGTTATGTTTACCAATTATTGTCTTTAATCTGAACAACTTGAATCCCCATGACAAACAAATACATTTTTTCAAAAATATTGATAACATTAAGGGCCTTTAGGTGGCTCACTAGCACCGCCAATAGAAAAAAAATCATAATTCGCAAATAGGATAAATAATGTAAAATGTTGATAACAAAGTCTTGAGAAAAGGCAACAAAGTGTTTGTATAACACACTCTCAACACTTTAAATGTTTTTCAATTAGTTAAAATGTACATTCGAAAAAAAACGGCCGTTTTTGTTTACAATGCAATATTTATTTAATTGGCGGCGCTAGTAAGCCCTATAAACGCTCTTAACAAAATTTACTTTGGTCGGGGAAGGAGTACTAATCATTTTATAGGTGTCGTAAAAGACGACCAAGAGAAATGTCGCCGATATTTTTTTTTTTTTGGACTGCATGTATAATAAATAAATAATTCACATAAGTATCAATGTTTTTAATCTGATTCTCCCGTTAAAACTGTTCAAAGATATTAAACTGAAAAAACCTTTATCTATAACGGTAAATCTAAGTCAGTTGTGTTGTGCGATAAAATATAACACGACCATACCATATCATGCATGTTATAA
This sequence comes from Schrankia costaestrigalis, assembly GCA_905475405.1. Taxonomy (NCBI): domain Eukaryota; kingdom Metazoa; phylum Arthropoda; class Insecta; order Lepidoptera; family Erebidae; genus Schrankia; species Schrankia costaestrigalis. The sequence goes on along the minus strand of FR997843.1, from coordinate 4,690,716 downwards.
ATTATATCGATTAAAATTAACTGTTACGTCGACAATGATATCTACTTACACGGGCATTATTTTCCCGCTTTTCTGTTGACATTTTTCCTGAATATTCTTTGCTATAAACCTCACGGATCCCGAGACTTCTCCAACGAATGCAAAACCGTGAAAATCGGTTCGTGCGTTCTAGAGTTATAGCGTCAGGAAGGAAAACCCGACTTATTTTTATATAGTAGATTATATACTTACTACTTAAAATAAAGAAATTATACTTTTATAATAATTTAAATTTTTAGATGTCTTAAGTCAAAGTGAAATTATCTTATTATTTAGATTCCTTGTTTTATAATAAATATTTGTCAAACTAGCTAACATAGCTCTGAGAAGAATCATCATCATTATCATCATTATAACAGCCCATTAATATCCCACTGCAGGGACGGGCCTCCTCCTGTGACGGAAGAATACTTGGCCTACTAAAAATCTGAGAAGAATGTGGCCAAAAAACTTAGACCACTCTGAACAAAACAGGGTTTACAAATCGACTACAACCAGAGGTAAAGAGCAGAATCGACGGGCTAAATGTCCTCCTGCAGTATCGGAGGGAATAAACAACTTGGGCTTGATACCTCGCTCTTGTAACATGTAGGTATAGTAAAATATCTCAGGTAATATCCGGGAATTTGACTACTGTCTCCTCTAGGTCAGCTTCTAAGACAACCACGTGAGGAGATGGGGTGGTGAATTCAAAACCCATCACCACACGGTTATCTGTCTATCTATGATAGTTAAAAACAAATAGATTCCTTATCTATCAATCATATCGCTTCAATAAACAACACATAAAAAAGTAAATACCAATTAGAAAAGAAATTATTGCGAGTATTTAATTAGTCTATTGATACATCAATAGACTAATTAAATACTCGCTTCTGATTGGCTGTACGATGACAACGTGTTATATACAACGTTGTCGTGACGTGTATTTGTGTATGTATTCGATATTTGAAAATATAACATACGTTTTATTTACTTTTGTTTTTCTTTTTCTATGTTTTAGGTCGAATGAGGTTAGCGTAGTTTGTCTATACTCATGCTTTCCTACAGCTTTGTAAAGTTTACAGTTTACTCCTTGTTTATGAATTTTCTAAGCACTACTAACGTTTATTTTGTCCCTTTTTTGTTAGAAATAAACACAACCGAGACTAATTCGCTTCGGTTACCGTGTAAAAATATAGATGGAAACATCCACCCATATTTACAAGCTTTCAATCTATCTGGCTACCGTGGTGATTATGAGCTAAGCCAAAAACAAGTGTTCACATTCATCCCTCCAAACTCTCCTAAATTCACCCAAATATACAAACTTACACATACCTCTCATCGTTAGAAGAAAAACACCACGAAAACGGGGACTCCATTAATGATTTTATTACAGACAAATACATATTAATTAACCATTCACTAACACTAATTATATTATTATTATTTTCGTAAAAATAAATTCACTATTATTATTATTGTAATTTTTTTTTACTACTATTTTCGTAACATTTTTTTTTCAAATATTATTTTTGTAATTCCTTTTATTTACTATTATTGTTCGTAATATATATTTATTATTTTGTAACAAATTAACGATGATGCAGATAACACGTCATAGCTGCCCGCGCGCATCGACGCGACTGGCTGAACACGAAGGTAACGCTGAAGGTCGATTGTTTATTATTTGAGGCTAATCTTTTTTTTATGTTTTTTTTTATCGTGAAAATAGTTTATATTGTATGAATTGACTTATGTACTGTATCTGGCATGGTGCTCGTCATTCTTGGACTCTATTGGATGCTTAACATCAGGCACCGTAGTCATTCTGGTAGGCCAATTTAAAAAAAAAACAAAAGTTATATATTAGATAAATACTATTTTTACTATATACAAAGTAGGTATATAATTACTTGCTCGGTGGCAAAGTGGTTGTGTATTCGGCTGCCGTGTACGAGGTTGCGTGTTCGAATCCCACGGAAGATATTTGTAAGAGCCACACATGACTTGAGCGTAATCTTGTCTTGATAGATTTGTAAGTATTTTAGTGTAGTGTTTGTTATCATCTTTTATACAAATCATAACAGCCCATTAATGTCCCACTGCAGGGACGGGCCTTCTCCCGTGACGGAGGGGTACTAGGCCTACTAGGTACTTACAGGGTTTAATTTCAAGTTTTCCTTCTTTTTAGGGTTCCGTACCAGTTTTGAAAAAACGGAACCCTTATAGGATCACTTTGTTGTCCGTCCGTCCGTCTGTCCGTCCGTCCGTCCGTCCGTCTGTCTGTCAAGACCATTTATCTCAGGAACGCGTGGAGGTATCAAGTTGAAATTTTCACAAAATACTAAGGCTTGTTGCCTCTTAGTGCCGTAAAAAAATCAAACTGCTAATCCAACGCAATCAAGAGATATAGCCGTTTTTGTCGCAAATTTAGAGGGGTAAAGGCAAAAACCTACAGGGTACTTCCAGTCTACCTACAAACTTGAAATTTGGCATGAAGCAAGGTCTTATTGTACATGTAATGGGAAAATTCCGAAAACCTTAAATTTTTACTTCAATCATATTATATTTTGATTTCATTGAATTTTGGCGGGAAAGCTGAGTCACGTGACCTGTGACGTCATAGAATTTTGGTCACGTGACCCGTGACGTCATATAATTTTGACAGATGAGTCGTGACGTCACAGAATTTTGGCGGGAAAATATTTTTGGCAGTTGAGCCGTGACGTTTTTGAATTTTTGACAGATGAGTCGTGACGTCACAGAATTTTTGACAGATGATTCGTGACGTTACAGAATTTTGGCGGGAAAATATATTTTGACAGCTGAGCCGTGACGTTTTTGAATTATTGACAGATGAGTCGTGACGTCATAGAATTTTTGACAGATGATTTGTGACGTCATATTATTTTGGCGGGAAAATACTTGAGACCTCTTTCACTTTGACAGCTGTCAATTTTTACAGATAGGCGTGACGTCATAGAATTTTTGACAGATGAGTTGTGACGTCATATTATTTTAGCGGGAAAATATTTTAGACACCCGTGTCACTTTTGACAGCTGTCACTTTTGACAGATGTGCGTGACGTCATATAATTTTTGACAGATGAGTCGTGACGTCACAGAATTTTGGCAGGAAAATATATTATGACAGCTGAGTCGTGACGTCATTGAATTTTTGACAGATGAGTCGTGACGTCACATAATTTTTGACAGATCAGTTTTAACGTCATAGTTTTTTGGCGGGAAAATACTTATTGACAGCTTAGTCGTGCCGTCTTTGAATTTTGGCGGGAAAAATAGAATTTAAACATCTGAATCCTGACGTTATCACAATTTGGCGGGAAAATAAATAGGTTTGTACGGAACCCTCTCGGTGCGCGAGTCAGACTCGCACTTGACCGGTTTTATTTTTTCGTAAAGATAATATTTACGGTTAGTCCCTTAGTCGTTTTTTACTACACCCATGGGATGAAATGGGGTGGTGACATATTGTATTCTTACTCCGTCACCACACGGAGATAATTATTTATGCGAGTCACAAATTATTGTCTTGAGCATAAATGTATTTTGAATCGTTCAGGATCTTATTTTGATAGATTTGTAAGTATTTTTGTAGTGTTTGTTATCATCTTTTATACAATATAATTATTTAAACTATCATGGTCACATTCACTAGTAATAAATGAACTATCGGGATATTTACCATGTTTAAGGTTTGTGAGTTTTCGATATTTTGGCGCTGTTACAAGCGCCATTATCACGGAGGAACTGAAGTACTTGCGGTTAATATAATAGTCTTAGGAGTGAAAATATCGTTCTACCCTCTTTCGCACTCGTTTTTAGGGTTCCGTACCAGTTTTGAAAAAACGGAACCCTTATAGGATCACTTTGTTGTCCGTCCGTCCGTCTGTCCGTCCGTCCGTCCGTCCGTCTGTCTGTCAAGACCATTTATCTCAGGAACGCGTGGAGGTATCAAGTTGAAATTTTCACAAAATACTAAGGCTTGTTGCCTCTTAGTGCCGTAAAAAAATCAAACTGCTAATCCAACGCAATCAAGAGATATAGCCGTTTTTGTCGCAAATTTAGAGGGGTAAAGGCAAAAACCTACAGGGTACTTCCAGTCTACCTACAAACTTGAAATTTGGCATGAAGCAAGGTCTTATTGTACATGTAATGGGAAAATTCCGAAAACCTTAAATTTTTACTTCAATCATATTATATTTTGATTTCATTGAATTTTGGCGGGAAAGCTGAGTCACGTGACCTGTGACGTCATAGAATTTTGGTCACGTGACCCGTGACGTCATATAATTTTGACAGATGAGTCGTGACGTCACAGAATTTTGGCGGGAAAATATTTTTGGCAGTTGAGCCGTGACGTTTTTGAATTTTTGACAGATGAGTCGTGACGTCACAGAATTTTTGACAGATGATTCGTGACGTTACAGAATTTTGGCGGGAAAATATATTTTGACAGCTGAGCCGTGACGTTTTTGAATTATTGACAGATGAGTCGTGACGTCATAGAATTTTTGACAGATGATTTGTGACGTCATATTATTTTGGCGGGAAAATACTTGAGACCTCTTTCACTTTGACAGCTGTCAATTTTTACAGATAGGCGTGACGTCATAGAATTTTTGACAGATGAGTTGTGACGTCATATTATTTTAGCGGGAAAATATTTTAGACACCCGTGTCACTTTTGACAGCTGTCACTTTTGACAGATGTGCGTGACGTCATATAATTTTTGACAGATGAGTCGTGACGTCACAGAATTTTGGCAGGAAAATATATTATGACAGCTGAGTCGTGACGTCATTGAATTTTTGACAGATGAGTCGTGACGTCACATAATTTTTGACAGATCAGTTTTAACGTCATAGTTTTTTGGCGGGAAAATACTTATTGACAGCTTAGTCGTGCCGTCTTTGAATTTTGGCGGGAAAAATAGAATTTAAACATCTGAATCCTGACGTTATCACAATTTGGCGGGAAAATAAATAGGTTTGTACGGAACCCTCTCGGTGCGCGAGTCAGACTCGCACTTGACCGGTTTTATTTATTACTATTGTCCTCACTGTTCTCACTAGTTACTCGAACTCGATCGCAATATCGGAAACTCACAAACCTTAAACATGGTAAATATCCCGCATTTATTATCTTTTATACAAAAGCTAAAGCTAAATTTTTCGTCAGTATTTTTTATCTATAAAGTTTTTTACGCCAATAACTGCCATAAATGGTGATCACCTTGACAGAAGCATTGATATATTCACGATCATTGAAGTGGCAAACATAATACTATAGACATTTCTACGGCGGTTTTATTTCTAGGCCTTGTCAAGTCCTCCCTGAATACCCAGGATCGAACACAACTCTATCTAAGCCCTAAATAAGTAGAACTAGACAACTGAAAAATGTACTCAAATACTTACTTTGTTTTTGTAAATACATACGTATATATTTATACATAAATAAATATTCCTCACATTTCCACACAATGCCACCTAGTCCCAAACTAAGCAGAGCTTGTACTATATATACTAGACAACGAATAAACACACTTAAATACTTTTTTTTTTTGTAAATACATACATATTATACATAGAAAACACCAAGACCAATGCAAACAATCATGTTCATGCACACAAAGATTTGCGTTGATCGGGAATCGAACCCGAGACCACTGCGTAGTCATGTTATAAAACCACTACGCCACATAGATTAAACATGAGATCTCTGCAGCGGGGTTATTAATACCAGTTTGCCTAGGAGTCGTCAAAGGTCAGGAAACAAGTACGATAGGTATAGGTAATTTACAAACTATCTCGAACTACCTCAAGTTTACATTTTGTAAAACGACTGACGCTTGACACACAATGAATATTGTTTACAGAAACATTGTTACTGTACTGTATTCGATGTCATAACGTTATGATACTATAATTGATACTTTGGTTTACTTCTTCTTTGAATACATTTTGTTCATTTTAATAGATCACATTTGAAACTTCGTAGAAAATTATAAACGTAACCTTGTAACAGCGGAGATTATTATTATCAATATTTTATCTATCGTTAAATTATACTGGTACTCTATTAAAGAGCATCGCGATGCTTCTGCCGTAGAACACCTCTCTTATGTAGCGTCCCGACGCCTCTCTTATGTAGCGTCCCGACGCCTCTCTTATGTAGCGTTCCGACGCCACTTATATAGCGTCCCGACGCCTCTTATGTAGCGTCCCGACGCCTCTTATGTAGCGTCCCGACGCCTCTTATGTAGCGTCCCGACGCCTCTTATGTAGCGTCCCGACGCCTCTCTTATGTAGCGCCCCGACGCCTCTTATGTAGCGTCCCGACGCCTCTCTAATGTAGCGTCCCGAAGCCACTTATGTAGCGTCCCGACGCCTCTCATGTAGCGTCCCGACGCCTCTCATGTAGCGTCCCGACGCCTTTTATGAGTGACAGGACGACGGACATTCTGACTCCGACTCACTTACTATATGTCAGGAACAGAGAGATAACAAGTTAGTATACTCACGGATCATGTTCGTTGTGTAGCCTCGCGTGTAGAGCCTCCGCCGCGTGTGAGTGAGTGTCAGGACGTCTCCTAGCTCCAGCACACGCCGGACATTCTGACTCTGACTCACTTACTATATGTCAGGAACAGAGAGATAACAAGTTAGTATACTCACGGGTCATGTTCGTTGTGTAGCCTCGCGTGTAGAGCCTCCGCCGCGTGTGAGTGAGTGTCAGGACGTCTCCTAGCTCCAGCACATGCCGGACATTCTGACTCTGACTCACTGTACGATTGGAAACAGCTGGAAGAGAATGTCTATTTTAATTTTCGTTTTAAATTGTGTAACCTATACTAATATTATAAAAGGTAAAGTTTGTGTATTTGTGACGTTGTAGAAGGTAATCTCTAGATCTACTAAACCGATTTAAAAAAAAAACTGTTTTGAATAGTCAATTTATCGGGGAGTGTCATAGGCTAGTATCACGCTATGACTAATAGGAGTGGAGCAGAAATGAAATATGTTTAAAAAAGGGACGCCTTTTTTTCGCTGCCCACCGAAGTGGCCGTGCCCACTTCAGCTACAAAATTTAAAACCATTACGTAAACTCTTTAATTGCAACATTTAAAGTTTACAGTTGTTGCGCCTAGATGGCGTTGTTAGAGTTGCGTTTTAAATTGCGAGGACTAGTGGCACCGTATAAAGCAATGGTCTAATTAGGTAAACGAGACAGAGACTCGGGTAGCCTAGCGGTCAAGACGCAGGTTCGAGTTCTTCGTCGAGTACCAATTTTTTCCATTGTCTTTCTTGTTTTATTAATATGATTTGTGTACCTAATATAATTATCACACACTCTAATAGCAGATTTTATGAAAGTTAGTTTTTTTGCTCTGGGACGTCATAATATTTGCTTTATCTGTATTCACACACAACTTTATAAGAATTGCCATGAGTTTCTTTGCCAGGTTTCTTCTCATTGGCTCTATGCATTTGGAAACTGGATTTTTTGGATCAACACAGACAGACAAGTAGATTTTAATTATTCTTCTCCTCTGATTTACATTGGACAATACAACGTGTTTTTTTTAGTGCTGTGGCGTTTGTCTGTGTCGATCTATAATTTGAACTGTAGTGTAGCTTTAATTTTAAGTAAATTCTAAACGATGATTTCAAACAATTAGTGATAAATTTAATGAAATAAAGCAAGTTGAAAATATAGAATACACGTCTATTCTAAGATCTATGCTCCCTTTTCTGAATATTATTAGTATAACAAAACAGATATAACGACATATAACAATGCCTAAAATAAAACTCACTGCTGATGAAAGGAATGTTGACAGAAGAAATGTACGGTCGGCAGTTCAAGTGGTTTGTTGCATGCCGTGCACCTCGAGGACTGGAAAACGATGGGTGTGTTCTGTATAGCGGCCGTCTGCTCCTTCATACGTTCACTTTCCTCGCGGTATTTTGTTGATAACTGTTGCTCGCGATTTATAACGTCCATCTCGGCTTTTAATACTTCTGTTAAATATCTGTGGGATAAAAAACACAAATATATTTAGAGATAGATATAATAATAATAATATATAATAATATTCCTCACACATTCACACAACGCCATCTAGTCCCAATCTAAGCAAAGCTTGTACTATGGGTACTAGACAACGGATAAACATACTTAAATACTTTTTTTTGTAATACATACATCTTATACATAGAGACACTCAGACTAATGCAAACACAAATATTTGCATTGAGCGGGAATTGCTGTAAGACATTTTGATACTTTTAAAGATTTTGTCTAAACTGTTATTAGCTTGAGCGAATGTTTTTACTAAATATTTTTGTTATTTAATTTGGTTTCTCCACCCTATGTAGGTACTATTTTTAGCAGAATTTGCTCATGGGTTTTTACATCCATGGGATTAAATTTATTGGTAACCCAATGTGTTCCTGCCCCATCACAACACAGAGCGGGGTATTATACTGAAATTAAAATAATAGACATTTGTAAATCGTTTTAAAATTTAAAAGGAATTTTTACTTACTTTCTTACATCTCCTAATGTGTACGCAGGTGTGCTTGCGAGACAATCGATGACTAGAATAGGCGACAATAACTTTTCGTTGGCTGCAAAGAAAAAATATTATAAGAAAACATAATATAATAAAGAAAAACATTTCTTCAACATTCAAAAGATAATGTAGTCGACGAATTACATCTCACTAAATCCATCCAAAGGTTGCCTGGAAGAGATCGCCAAGTGCAATAAGGCCGCCACTTATGTACTACGAGTACCTATGTTTTTCTTTCTTTTTTTTTGTTTTTCTTTTTGTATGTTTTCATTTGTAATTGTTTCTGTATGTTACTTTTTTGTGTTTCTGTTTATGGTGTACAATAAAGATTAATAATCATAAAATTAATAGTCGACTTTTTTGTCAGGAACATCTACAACTCATCAGCTCATACATGTCAAGTTGTTGCTTGCCACTTGCTCATGTTCATACAGGAATATGCGCTCACAATTTAGAGTAACGACATGCATACATGCACTTCTCATCATCGTGATATCGGCTAATTGATTGTTTACTGCTGGACATGGGACTCATCAAAACATTGTCACTTTAGACGGTTCTATGAATCCCTCATCCATCAATTTTACGCCGCTTTAACTGGGTCTGGACCGCCTATTTTCCAGCTCAGTGCAGTCTTCACTAGCCCTAACAGCTGTCAGTTCTACGCGCTTTGTGTCCTGCCTGCACTTTAATCAGACAATCTTGAGCGCTATGTTGGTCACTTCAGTTCTCCTCATTTCTGATTTGCAGGGAAACTCCCAACATAGCTCTCTCCATTGCCCTTTAGTTGACATTAAGCTTTCTGAGAAGGTCCAAAGTCAGTAACCACGTCTCTGCTCTGATTTGCTAAGTCCGTCCTAGTTCATTTGAAATCTACTTCACGACAATTTGATGGCATTGTGTAAGTAGGTACGTACCGATAACATTGAGCAGTTCCGGCAGACAGCGCGGCGGCGGCGCGCTCCACAGCACGTCGAGCCACAAGCGCTCACACAGCGCGCCGCGCCGCCGACACACGTGCAGCGCGCCCGACCAGTCCTCGTGACGTAGCGATACCGCTAGCTGGGCTCGCCAACTGTACATATACCACTCATATAAATAACATGACTCCGAAAGAAATAGACAATTAACTAGACTATTTAAAACTTTGTACCGAAAACTCATGTCCTAATATTGACTGCAAAACGACAACCTCTCCATTTCAAAAAACAAATGGAAAAGTCAAGGATCTAAAAGTGAACCTTGAGGAACTCCTGAAGTAGTGCTTACAAGTTTTTTGACTGAGAGCCCTTTACTACTTAATACTGCGTTAAATCTGACAAGTCAGACTAACAGAATTCAACAAGGCAACCAATACCGTACGTAACCAACTTGTTAAGTAAGTAAAAGTTTTATGGTAAACTCGATCGAATTCTTTGGCAAAATCTGTGTAAAAATGCAGTCAATTCCGGTAACCAAATAAGCGCTTTATTTGGTTACCGGAATTGACTGCATTTGTTAAATAATGGAGATAAGTTAGTAGTGTTGTTAGAACAAGATCTCATAAAACATTGATGTTGATTAATCTCGCAAGTGATTTATCAATAAAGTACGCGTTATCTACAAATGTTAATTGAATTGTAATGTAGTGGGCTGTTTGTATGCTGCAAATCTCGTATATAATTCGAAAGTAGACTTTATTTCCTTCAGCATTTTAAAAGGTCAATAGCAAAATAAAGTTTAACAAACATAAATAATAAGTTCATCATCATATCAGCCAATCGACGTCCACTACTGGACATAGGCCTATTGTGCGGTCCTGTGCCTCCCTCATCCATCGGCTTCCCGCCGTCCTAACAAGGACGTAAATATAATATTATATACTAATACTAAGTTACTTACAGTTTATTCTCTTCATATAGGAAAAGTACTCCGGCTTGAAAGTCTAACATTTGACATATGATTAACATCTGATCTTTGTCGTAGTTAGATTCTGGATCTCGTAGTACACGCAGCGCTTTCTCTTCATAATCTTTCTTCTCGTTTTCTGGTGATTTTGCCCTGATGGAATAAACTACTGTAATTAATACGGAGCAAATCTAACTCCGTGTGGTGACGGAGTAAGATTACAGTGTCACCCCATCTCATTCCATAGGTGCCGTAAAGGTCGACTAAGGGGCTATCCGTAAATATTATCTTTACGTAATAAAAAGAAGGAAAACTTGAAATTAAACCCTATACCAATCCTTTTGGCCAGCGTGGTCTTAGTAGGCCAAGTATCCCTTCGTCACTGTAGGAGGCCCGTCCCTGCAGTGCGACATTAATGGGCTGTTATGAAGATGATGAAATCTAACTAAGAGATAAATGTTACTTTTTGGAAGTTAAAAATAACTTAATAAAAACCATCCCATGGTCCATTCCAACTAGCCTAAAAGATTGGTTAGTTGATACAAATAGTATTAATAGTTCTCTTACGGTACAGGGAAAGCCACATTCCAACAGTAAGATGGTCACAGAATGTTATATCATACACTCAAAAAGTCCTACTACATAAAACGTGTTTCCTTGAAAAGCGAAATGTAATTTAGCCAACAAAAATATTAATATACAAAATATATATTACAGTAACTATTATCCGCAACTTCGTGATGAATTTTTTTTGTCGTTGGCTTTCACCGATGTTAATTTAGGAGATTCAATATCAAGGATATTTATATTACAGCTGGAAGCCATTCAAATATGTAAAAATAATAGATAATATGTCATCATTAAGTAAATAGTTTCAATTGAATCATTTTTGTTTACCACGTGACAGAATAGATGGCGCTGTATAGTAAATTAAATAAAGATGATATAACTTACCACACGTGTATATAATGTTCTATCAGCGCATCGTACACAAGCTTGGAACACTCCTTGTCATTCTTAGTCATATGTTCCAGGAACTCTATGAGTCGCTCGGAGTGACTCAGGAATATGTGTATGTAGTCGTCAGGCAAAGCACGTTCTGCCTGCCTGAACCCGCCTGATAGGGAGGTCTCGTCTACTAGAGGTTTGCTTCGGGGCTTGTAGTCTGTACATAGCACTGTTGATAAGACAATTTAATTTGTTAATAAGGTGCAAGAAGTTTTCAATTCAGTTTTGTCTACCATGGCTGCTACGCTGCGGTAATGGATTTCAGCTTAATGAATTTTTCCATAGGTCTGGGCATTACTATGTATACTAACTAAACAAAAAACAAAAGTAAAGACTTATGGTAATCTGTTGTGTAACTTCTAAATTTTTAAAGAAGATAAGTATGCGTGAGGTAAGTATACCAATATTTTATTTTTTTAAATATTTCTCTCACCTCAGACTTCAAGCCTTATATAATAAAAATTGGTTAAATAATTTGGTTATTTCATACAAAATATGGAAATGACTTATTTAATTGTACAGATTAACACCCAGCATATCTTTCCACGGAGAAGACTCCTTATAACTGTAAAAAAAACTTACATTTTAAAAACTGCGTACTGCCTTCAGGCTCATGCTGCATCAATCTATGTCCATACTTCTTCATATAATTATCTGCATCGTCAAACTCCAGTTCTACAATATAGTCTAGAGCCTGTTTGTAGTTCTTTTTATCTTCTATCATCATTTTGAGATACCAGTCGTGGCGTTTATGGTTTGCTGCTAAGGATAGAGCATCGTCTATGCTTACTTGACGAACTACCTGAGGGTGAATAAAAAAAAGTTTTTATTTATTACTAGCGGCCCATCCCGGCTTCGCACGAGCATTATTTTTCCGCTTTTCTGTTCAAATTTTTCCTGAATTTTCTATGCTATAAACCTCACGGAGCCCGAGACCTTTCCAACGAATGCAAAACTGTTGAAATCGGTTCGTGCGTTCTGCAATTATAGCGTCAGGAAGGAAAACCCGACTTATTTTTATACAGTAGATTTAGATTACTATTTTATTGTTATTTTGTATAACATGTATTTACAATATAAAATGAAAGTATGTTTATCAGTTACTGTTGTCAACCCATAGTACAGTCAGCTCCTTATATAAAGTGACATCTAACATATTCAAATTTAAAGTAACTCCCTATGTGATCAATGATAAAAATACAACCAAATACACCCATCATGGGTAAATCTAACGAAACAATTACATCGTCAAATAAATCGCAATGAATGAAAAATGGGTAGACCACCATCATAGGATATGAGGACCAAGCTACTGGTGGTTAGGGCTCCAGATGCAGAAAATTTCTCACAATATGTGACATGTCAAGGAATACTGCCTTCTGCATCACAAAACATTTAAACGATTACACTACCAAACGCGAGTCATCTTAGCTGTTGATGGGGATTCTTAATTATTATCATTTCGCATAGTTCTTTATGACACTCTTTTGAAAAATTTCAAGGCATAATTTTAGACAAGCAGTTTATTTTGAAATTTTTTATCTATACTAATATTATAAAGAGGTAAAGTTTGTGTGTTTGTGACGTTGTAGGGGGTAATCTCTGGATCTACTGAACCGATTTTAAAAAAAATTCTCTGTTGAATAGTCCATTTATCGGGGAGTGTCATAGGCCTTTTTTTTCGCCGCCCAATGAAGTGGGCACGGGTCAGCTAGTCATTAATAATTGTGTCAGGAGATTTTTAATAAATTCTTACTAAACACAAACTTACCTTAATAGCAACATCAACATCAAAATCGATTAACTTATCCTTAGTATTAATAAAATCTTTCAATTTCCCCTGTTGATCGTGCTGATCTATCTTCACATAACATGTCAACATCAATGTTGTATGATCTTCTGTGGCATATCCCTTTTTATGTAGTTCTTCTAGATATTGTACTAGAGGCTCTAAGTGGCGAGATTCGAGGTATTTTCTAATGACGTAAGATGTTTCTAGCCAACCTATCGTTTTTACGTATTGGTCTATAGCGCCTTTTAAGTCTCCCTGCAATAGAAATAATTTTTATTATGGAAAAGGTTTTGTTTTTAAAATTGGGTAGTAAGTTTTATTTGTAATTATGCCTGTGTTAAGAAAATATAAGAATAAATATTATTGTGACACGGAAAGAGAATGTATCAAATCAGGAAAACGGGCAATACAGTCCAGAAATTATAGCAAAAGATGGTAATTAAATAATAAAATAGGTTCCGTTGGATTTACACCGGGTGATCTTAGGGGTCACGTGTTTGAAGAAAACACGCTGTGCATTTAAAAACTTTGGGTGGCTTTTCGTTCTAGTCTACTGTGTTCGCTATGGGTGCATTGATCTACTACCAAGCTCAAAAGATTTATTTTCACCTCCACAGTTATGGGAAAAAGGGTTAGTTATATTTTTAAGTCTCAGTTTCTAATTAAGATATATTTTCACTTTTAAATGTAAGAATCAATTCTAATTTGACAAGCCTGTCAGACAACATTTTCCTTCATCTCTGAAAGAGATCAGTACCTACAGAGGGCTAAAAAAGCCAATCGATAAAGAAATAATATAAAATCTCACCTTACTATATAAATGATCACCATATTGCTTATATATCTCAGTCAAACCTTCAGCATCATAATGTTGACTACTAGCTATCCTAATAGCGACATCATACAGATTCTTCTTAAACAACAACGACAATTTCGACTGCAAATCTTTCTCTTCCAAATAGATCATTTCCTTATTCTTCGTAAGAATATAAAATGAACCCCATTCCGTTAAAACAGCGTCGACTTCGTCAAAAGTTTTTGAAAATACTATGAATTTATTTTGAATGTCTAGTATGGTTATGTGATGTGATTTAGGTACTGCAGTGCTAGTCGAAGCGGTTGATTTGTTTGAAGTTTCTGTTGTAGTAATGACTAAGTAACTACGAAACCAGTCGAGACGGATTTTTTCCCCTTCTAGTGCGTAACATGGACCTCTTCCTTCGGTCGTGTAGCAATATATCGCCTGGGAAAGATAAAGAATTGGTTGAAGAGGTTGATTCTCAAGCTTTAAATGTTGTGATAAGTAATCAAAACTTTTATTATTGAGTTACAAGCTTATATATGGTATAATCTACTACTGCCCCTTGTGCTCAGATACCTTTATAAGGGGGGACACAAGCAATACAAATATTTATGCAAGTCGCTAAATTCTGGATTAAACGAAATCATCTCTCTTTAGTCTGATTAGATCATAATAAAACAAAATATTATCGATTTATTAAAAACATGGCAACCATACTGTTACAAGCAGATACAGCTTAGAAATTAATGCAAACGAAAAGTTGTCAAAACCTAGTTTACTCCGTCGTCATCACCTTACCGTTCCGGCTAAATGATTCTTCACACTATGTTTTAAAGACCCAATATCGTACGATACAAAAATAATATGAGGTGGATGTTGGTTCCGCAACTTAATGGATCATTTTGTTCACGACCTTGCCGCTGTGAGCGGTAGCTAAGCGCGGGGGGACGCGGCGTGCTTTAAAATGAATAAAGCACACCACAAATCGCTGGTTAAAGCGAAAATGTTGCCGATAGACCGAAGTCGTGAAAATGCCGAAATGGTTCGACATTATGTAATACTTTTTAATACTTACATCATTATTAGCAACAGTAAGACGATGTTTGTCTGCAAGTACACTGCAGAGCGGCGCGGCTCCCATAGCGTCCAGTGTCACACATCGCTCTGTACTGAGCCATATCACTGATATAGACGCTCTAGACACCACGAATATCTTGTGTAATATCACTCAACTATTAAATACTATACTTACATCATTATTAGCAACAGTAAGACGATGTTTGTCTGCAAGTACACTGCAGAGCGGCGCGGCTCCCATAGCGTCCAGTGTCACACATCGCTCTGTACTGAGCCATATCACTGATATAGACGCTCTAGACACCACGAATATCTTGTGTAATATCACTCAACTATTAAATACTATACTTACATCATTATTAGCAACAGTAAGACGATGTTTGTCTGCAAGTACACTGCAGAGCGGCGCGGCTCCCATAGCGTCCAGTGTCACACATCGCTCTGTACTGAGCCATATCACTGATATAGACGCTCTAGACACCACGAATATCTTGTGTAATATCACTCAACTATTAAATACTATACTTACATCATTATTAGCAACAGTAAGACGATGCTTGTCTGCAAGTACACTGCAGAGCGGCGCGGCTCCCATAGCGTCCAGTGTCACACATCGCTCTGTACTGAGCCATATCACTGATATAGACGCTCTAGACACCACGAATATCTTGTGTAATATCACTCAACTATTAAATACTATACTTACATCATTATTAGCAACAGTAAGACGATGCTTGTCTGCAAGTACACTGCAGAGCGGCGCGGCTCCCATAGCGTCCAGTGTCACACATCGCTCTGTACTGAGCCATATCACTGATATAGACGCTCTAGACACCACGAATATCTTGTGTAATATCACTCAACTATTAAATACTATACTTACATCATTATTAGCAACAGTAAGACGATGTTTGTCTGCAAGTACACTGCAGAGCGGCGCGGCTCCCATAGCGTCCAGTGTCACACATCGCTCTGTACTAAGCCATATCACTGATATAGACGCTCTAGACACCACGAATATCTTGTGTAATATCACTCAACTATTAAATTCTATACTTACATCATTATTAGCAACAGTAAGACGATGTTTGTCTGCAAGTACACTGCAGAGCGGCGCGGCTCCCATAGCGTCCAGTGTCACACATCGCTCTGTACTGAGCCATATCACTGATATAGACGCTCTAGACACCACGAATATCTTGTGTAATATCACTCAACTATTAAATACTATACTTACATCATTATTAGCAACAGTAAGACGATGTTTGTCTGCAAGTACACTGCAGAGCGGCGCGGCTCCCATAGCGTCCAGTGTCACACATCGCTCTGTACTGAGCCATATCACTGATATAGACGCTCTAGACACCACGAATATCTTGTGTAATATCACTCAACTATTAAATACTATACTTACATCATTATTAGCAACAGTAAGACGATGTTTGTCTGCAAGTACACTGCAGAGCGGCGCGGCTCCCATAGCGTCCAGTGTCACACATCGCTCTGTACTAAGCCATATCACTGATATAGACGCTCTAGACACCACGAATATCTTGTGTAATATCACTCAACTATTAAATTCTATACTTACATCATTATTAGCAACAGTAAGACGATGTTTGTCTGCAAGTACACTGCAGAGCGGCGCGGCTCCCATAGCGCCCAGTGTCACACATCGCTCTGTACTGAGCCATATCACTGATATAGACGCTCTAGACACCACGAATATCTTGTGTAATATCACTCAACTATTAAATACTATACTTACATCATTATTAGCAACAGTAAGACGATGTTTGTCTGCAAGTACACTGCAGAGCGGCGCGGCTCCCATAGCGTCCAGTGTCACACATCGCTCTGTACTGAGCCATATCACTGATATAGACGCTCTAGACACCACGAATATCTTGTGTAATATCACTCAACTATTAAATACTATACTTACATCATTATTAGCAACAGTAAGACGATGTTTGTCTGCAAGTACACTGCAGAGCGGCGCGGCTCCCATAGCGTCCAGTGTCACACATCGCTCTGTACTGAGCCATATCACTGATATAGACGCTCTAGACACCACGAATATCTTGTGTAATATCACTCAACTATTAAATACTATACTTACATCATTATTAGCAACAGTAAGACGATGTTTGTCTGCAAGTACACTGCAGAGCGGCGCGGCTCCCATAGCGTCCAGTGTCACACATCGCTCTGTACTGAGCCATATCACTGATATAGACGCTCTAGACACCACGAATATCTTGTGTAATATCACTCAACTATTAAATACTATACTTACATCATTATTAGCAACAGTAAGACGATGTTTGTCTGCAAGTACACTGCAGAGCGGCGCGGCTCCCATAGCGTCCAGTGTCACACATCGCTCTGTACTGAGCCACACTACAGATATGGACGCTCTAGATACCACGAATAATTTGTCAGCACCCCTGAAATAGTAAAAAAATCTATATAATTTCGAGTTATAATAATTCAGCAGGGGATTTTGACACCCTATAACCAGACATCTGCATGTTACACAATATGTCAGAATTTTCTGATCCCGAATAGCTCATATTCGGAGGCAGAGTTTTAGGCTGGAATTACTGGAGGTTTTTAATTACAATAATAAGAAATTTGAGGCTAAATTCAGATGGCATTGTAGTTCGTACTTTCCCTAAGTTTTATTTTACAATGGCCATAGGGTAACATAAGATGTTTCTATATACAGAGATTAGGTCTAACAACTCAACTGTAATTCATTCCCAAAACATAAATAGGTTACACAATAATTTAATAAGTCCTTTATAAGTTTCTTTTATGAGCCTCTCAGTGGCTTCGTACTAAAATGTCTTGTCTGTCTTGTCTTGTCGGAGTTGCTGAGCGGCTCTGGCCAAACATTTCGATAGACAGATGAGCGGTTATACTGTTATTTTGATAGACAGATGAGAGGTTAAGCAGCAGACACTTAGTAAGACTTACTTGAAAGCCAATCCAGTAATAGGACTCGTCCCCGTATCTGGTAAGGTCCTCATTTTACCGCTACGCTGTCGGGCTATGTCTCCACGGAATAAAGAAACTGAACCATCTTGGAAACCGACAGCTAATAAGCTCTGAAATAATATAATTTGTAAATAGTAAATAAATTTAATAGACCGTGTTGTGATGATCCAAGAATGTAAAATTTCAACGCCCTTACTTGTCAACTAAGTATTATGTTTAGTTAGTTTATTTCGGGCTGGTACAGTCAGCTGCAAAAAAATCTAACCCCTTTACCGCACTGTTCTTAAAGGGGGTTAGACACCTCAGCAGCTGACCGTACTACACTCAACCGTCTAGCTGAGCAATTATAATGCGACACACTAGTCATCATTAAAAGCGATTAATGACAAAAAATAAAAGAAGCCTAGTATCAACCAGTCTGCGTTTAAATACCCACCTTTATAAGGATAAACATAAACAAGAAAAGATAAATTTCATCTTTTATTTCTTTTGAAATTAATAAGTAATAAAACTATGTTTAATAAAAGAAAACAATTATTAACAAAAAATCTATTCCTTTTTCACAACTCTGTTATAACTACAAACAACTTTATACATTATTTTTTTTCTATATTATGAAACTTATTATCCTCATAGTCATGGTATAATTAAAACAATCCCTTATTTATAAACTATCAACTATTATAATAAATATTGTTACCTTATTATCATGTACAGCCAATGCAGTAGCAGGTGTTGGCCTCATATGAGAAGGTACAGCACGAGAAACTCTTGCACATGTCGGATTGCCATGGCGGTCGCTTCTTGACCAATCCCATACTTTGATCAACGGATTGACACCAGATTCATCATCCTGTCAATTATAAATATATTAATTGAATTTGACAAAACATGCATAATCATTTAATATTTATTTTCGAAATAAATTGTCACACAGACATTTACATTATTAAACCTGAATAAACAATGGATACTTGTACAATGCAATACTTTGCAAATGTCTACAGTATAGATACCATATTATTCAAAATTTTACCATATTATTATAGAAACCGGCAACATTATTATGTATAATATTATGTTTTCCAAACACAAGTGAATGACGTGGTACAGTCATGGTAAAAGTCTATCATGATAAAACATTGTTTCTTGACAGTCTTTGAAAGTAATAAAAAGAAATATATTGATCAATAAATACATCATCATAACAGCCCATTAATGTCCCACTGCAGGGACAGACCTCCTCCCATGACGGAGGGATACTTGGCCTACTAATACCACACTGGCCAGACGGATTGGTATAGGGTTTAATTTCAAGTTTTCCTTCTTTTTATTTCGTAAAGATAATATTCATGGATAGTCCTTTAATCAGTTTTTACTACACCCATGGGATGAGATGGGGTGGTGACATATTGTATTCTTACTCAGCAACCACACGGAATAAAAATAAAAATATTGATCAATAAATACATACCCCAATAGTAACTAGATATGGATCATGTGGCAGTTGTTGTGCTAGTGACACGGTTAACTCATAAGCCTTGAACGCAGTAATATCCCAAGTACGTGAAATTAAATGAGCCCAACCTGTCAGATCGCATAACACAACATGTCCATTACCACTTGTTGCAACTGTTACGTTTATATCCTGAAAAAGATAATAACTTATGAGTTTTTGTAGAACTCAACTGGCTACCTTCTAAGAGATATGTTTTAGAGAAAAACATTGTTGAAGGAATTATGCAATGGACTTTATGTGTGTATCTTTTCTAAAGTCAAGGTTTGTATGGATAGTACATGACATTCAGTGGCCACTGCCTACTCCTTAGCAAGTAGGCCATATCCCCATCAGCTTAGTCAACAGAATTACCAACGCTACAAGTCTCTAAGGCATATAGCATCATGCTGAGATGACAACCTTTTTAGACTTGCACAGTTCCTAACCAATGTCTTATTTTTAATCATTTATTTTCACTTTTTGTTAAATATTGTATCTGTTTGTCGTGAATAAATGTTATTTCTTTCTTTCTTATGTTTGCAGTGTATATAATAGTTTGACACATTATTATTAAATTTATCTTTTAAACTATGTGTCTCAACATCAATGTCAGTGCTGTTATACTAATTAATTGATTAATTAGGAGAACTCTGTACAATTTTTGCTTATTATTTACTTTTATGTAATCTAATTAGATAGATAATGAAAGTTAATTGTGACACAAATTATTTAGAGTATTTATAATAATAATTAATATAATAATTATTCTTTATTATATTTCTCCTTCACAAATACAATGGAATTAAGTTCACATACAGTATCAGAACAGTGCATCTTTACGATTTGTGAAGGACTGGCTGACTTTAATAAAACCTTAATAAACCAAAATTTATAAAAGTTATCTGTTCTTAATAACGACTCAATAGTCATTCCGTTATAAATTACCCTTGTAAATCTACTATAAGTATAAGAATTAGTTATTCAAATTCAAAATAAGCTAGTTTTGAATATAGATTACTTAGTTCTTTATACAGAAAACTAAGCACAGCATATACACAAGAAACATAGCCAAGACTCATGTTCATTATTGGGACAGTAAACAAAGATATTTTATATAATTGTAATAGTTTATTCATTTACCTGAAGGAGTTATTAACGAAATGACGAAGTACCTAAGAAACTTATACTTATAGGACATTATAAATAACTTAAATGTATAAATTATTAACCAGGACATATAACTTACTTGCAAAGATTTAGCTATCTTCCCATCATCTACGTTCTTCTGGATATCAAAAAATGAAAACTTACGCCACTGAAAACAATAACAGGCATGAAAATTTTATTCTAAAATTAATAATCTTAAATAATTAAACTTGAAAACACAATAGCTGGATGAGTAATCAGTGTAATCTAAACATTTTATTAATTCGTCGATAAAAACATTGTTTAGTCAAGAAGTATTTATGTATATTTAGGAATTATTTTGTAGACCACACAAGTTAATTATAAATACCTCCAAAAAAGCCATTATGCTCTGTATTATCTAGGCACAGATCATGTTATCGATTTAATTATTATATTTTTCAGTGTTTTCCTGTTATAGCAAAATTAAAAATCACTAAACGTCAAGTTCACTTTTTTTTCTAATCATGACTCCATTCTCGTTCCACTGACGATTCTGCCACCAACAAGGTTAAGAGACAAATTTAAAGTAAAAATGAATAAATGTTTTTGCTTAACAATAAATTGGCATTAGGAACCAGTAGTTTAATAATTATAAGATTTATAATGACAACGAAAAAAAAATATAAAACTTAATTATTAAATAAGAAGATAACAACTTAATGTTAATAGAGGAATAAAATTATATGATTCGGCGATATGGAACGATTAAATTTTAACGCGCAAAATTATTAACAACTACCTATCTGACCCGTGCCCACTTCGTTAGGCCGCGAAAAAAACGTGTCCCTTTTTTAAACATATTTCATTACTGCTCCACTCCTATTAGTCATAGCGTGATACTACATGACTCTCCCCGATAAATGGGCTATTCAACACAGAAAGAATTTTTGAAATCGGTTCAGTAGATCCAGAGATTACCCCCTACAACGTCACAAACACACAAACTTTACCCCTTTATAATACTGTATAGATATAGATATATAGTCCAGTCCAGTCAAAATAGACAAATTATGATTACAGTTTGCATAAATTCCCAACAAGCTGGATTTTTGTGCAGGCCTTGAATACTTCCTTCCTTTACATATTACTTTACTCTGTGAATACGTCATTACAAATTATTTGTCAAAAGTCCCCATCGATCCCGCTTGTGCGTTGTTTTTTATCCGAGGTCAAAGGTCACAAATTTGCGTTTTTGCTTATATCTCTGAAACAACGAGAGATTGTATATCGAAAAATTGCTCAGACAAAGTTTGTAGATCGTAAAATTGTCTACAAAAAATATCTATCTAACTATTTTCTCCTACAAAGCATCGCTTTCGAGATATCGTGACTTTAGAGCGCAGGAAAGTCGTATTTTCGACTAAATATGCACACATTTGCTTTTTCCCGCGATTTCGCTCGCGTTTATACCTAAGTATTATTAAAAATAAGGCTTATTTCAATATATAGTAGCATAAATATGCATGCTTGGTCTCAGTCTAATCGGTATGAAATTGACAAAGTTACATACAAACTTTCATCCCCTATCTTCTTATCCCTTTAGGGATAGAATTTATCAAAATCCTTTCTTAGCGGATGCCTACGTTAAGTTCATATGGTCGTTATGGCCTAGGTGGTCATTTTAAGAAAGTGAACATTATCAACCTAAATAAATAATATTCACGGAAATATCACACACAGCGCCATCTGTTCTCAAAGTAAGCTAGGCTTAACCTGCTTGTGTCATGTCATGGGCGTATTTCCCTTTCCGTGTTCAGTTGGCGACAAAAATCAGCTCGGTTTTGTATTACTATTCAACTCGCCAAACCCGTGCTTAATTGGCGCCAACTGAACACCGTTTTGCGATCAAGCAACGCTAACAAATGTTTTACAAAACCGTGGTGCATTTTAAGAGAATATTCTGATTGTTCAGGAATGTTCGGAATAAATCGCGGCACTCGAAGAAGGTACCTACTTAAGCTAGCCGGCACTTGGCGCGCAATTCGTCGTATAAACGCGCTTGTTAACGTTTACGTTCGCATAAGGGCAACTTCTCAGAATGGCAATTTCTCATGACGGCAACTTCTCAAAAGGGCAAGTTCGCATAAAGGCAAAAGTATAATGTAAACGAAAAGTGTTTCAAATAAAACTTTTACTGCAACAAACTACTACAATATATTATTTAAAAATAATATGGTACAGGCATGTATGGAAAGTGACCATTGTTCTTTATTACTAGAATACAATCAGACGTTCCAAACATTCCATAACTGTAGAGGAACCATTTATAAAATTATCGATAATTTTATTAATATTTCTGTTTGTTAATAAATTTGCCGATTTTCGTTTATTGTCACCACAGTTAAAACCCTTTTAGTATATTTTGGTATCTTGTACGAACGCTTCTTTTTTTAACGCTGCAATGGCTTGTAGTAATAATAATAAATATTACTTCCGGTTTGCGAGCATTCACGAAAGACTAATTTTGTAGCCTAGGTAACCGATATTGTATTGTCATCCCTACTAATGACAAGCCGACCATTGACTGCAATATTATGTCATATTCAATCGGTAAAGCAGAGTATCGCTCATACTGCTTATGCACACGAAAATAGGCCTTAAGGTGGCGGACCTTTAAATACCATGACTGTACTAAATTATTTTTTTATTTGTAATAAATCTTATAAGACAGTTTTATACTCTCCTCCAATTAGTAACCTATTTATTATACTTAAGAGCAAAACTGTACCAAAATTGCCTTTATGCGAACTTGCCCTTTTGAGAAGTTGCCGTCATGAGAAATTGCCATTCTGAGAAGTTGCCCTTATGCGAATAAAGGGTTTTAACCCATTTAGACCGATAATTATTTTGTAATTTTTCAACAAAAGCTTGCTAAAAGCCAGCTCAGAGACCTAAAAAAAAACCAATAAAAGAGGGAGCATAGGGGGGGGGGGTACCATATGCGGTACAGTAGGCTTATAGAGTATGCAAAAACACTTGATTTTTACCAAAGACTTTACTTTAATAAAATAAATAATAAATAATCCTTACACATTGACACATCGCCACCTAGTCCCAACCCCAAACTAAGCAAAGCTTGTACTATGGGTACTAGACAACGGATAAACTTACTTAAACACTGTTTTTTTTGTAAATAGATACAATTATACAAATAAAACACTCAGACCATGCAAACAATCATGTTCATGCACACATGGATCGAACCCGAGACCTGTGCGTAGCAGCCATGTAATATACCAATTGCGCCACAGAGGTCGTCAATTATGTTTCACTGAACTTCCATACTTATAACCTTACCCTACCTTGTTGTATTCAGTTCAACTACACACTAGTTTGTAAAACATCAACTAGCGCCACTCGTTACAAAGACAGTTGATGCGAATTGAACTGGGTTAGTTGAATACCCTATAAGTGATAAAAACCGTGTTAGATTCAGCTGTACACTGTTTTGTAAAACGTTTTTAATGTTGCTTGATCGCAAAAGCGTGCTCAGTTGAGGCGAACTAAGCACGGATTTGTCGAGTTAATACAAAACCGTGCTGGTTTTTGCCGCCAACTGAACACGGAAAGGGAAATACATGACGTATTTCCCTTTCGTTTGGGTATGAACAACGGATAAATACATAAATACTTTTTTTAAAGGGACTAATACTACACCATTATTTTAATTACTAGGTAGGTACACAATTTATTTTAGTTCGAAAAGAGCTAATTGGGAAAGCTAAAAACGCAAAAAAATGCTGTCATTTTAATAAAACCAGAAGTTTTGTGTGATAGATTTATTCATATTTATTTGTAAAAAGGTTTTTAGTCATCTTGGTCTAAAATGACCAGGTCAGATGAATTGACTGTGGATTCATTTATTGTATAATATATTAGTTGGTTGTCATATTTATTTGGATCTGTTCATTGTCTATTTTGATGAGTGTGTATATATTTCTTGGCTCAATGTATTCGATGGCATACGTCAGTGTCGTTAAGCCGTCTTCAGAGTACGGCAAAGAGTATTCAATATCTTCTGATACATTTTTCAATGCTCCGATGCTGTAAAAGAATAAACAAACAAAAAGAAGCAACAATGTTTATTTAATTGATCACCAATATGTTAACACTAAGGTCTTTGTATAAGAAGATTGTAGCTCGATACAATCATTAATGGCTTGCAGACTGGACAACGGTCGCAAGTCGCTAATGGAAATGGATCGCCACCGTATCAACTCGAGCAGTTCAGTATTATTTGTATTAAACTCCTTACTGCAACGCACACTTATCGGAATCGTAACGTAATTGCATCGCCACTGTTTGACACCGAGAAAAAGGCGAGGCGGTGCCGATCCCTTTACGTTTTGATATGTGTGACCCTAAGCCACCGAGACAGCTTAACATTATGCTTTTAGTTATTGTATTGACCTAGTGTTTGATATAGAACATCCTGAGATTTAAGCTACTTCATAAATATGACTTTTCAACTGATTCTTTCGTGCATAAATATGTGCACATACTTACTAGAGGAATGACCAGCTCGAGCTTCAACCAAATTGTGGCTTCCACTTTGTAAAGTCTGCTGCGACTGGTACATAAATTGCAGTCGGATGTAATCAATACGCAGACTAGGTCTCCAAAAAAATATTTTGGCGTAGAGAACTATAAATTTTGAAGCCAACAACAAAAATACTTGATGAGGTAGGTGCTTACCCTTCACTTCCTTCCCCACAAAAAGTAACCTTTTCCAATGATCTGTATTTACCCAGTACTGGAATACCACTATCTATTACGTATCTTGCAGCAACTATTCTGTAAGAAGTAGAAACGTTACTTTAATACGGCGAAACAATAGACGACTTGCGTCGGAAAATGACGGCGGACAAGGAGTCGGGACGCCTTTCGGAAGGACATCGGAAAAGGCGTCTGCGTCAGGACAGGGGGCAGGACTTGCGTCAAAACAGACATCAGAACGCGTAACAAAGGTTGACGGGGCGGGCATCATTAAGGCCGTCGGTATTGAGAAACAGAACGATGCCGGGACCAGAGTCGGGTGTTTCTTCGAAATTCGATTCTTTGTCTGATTCATATGGGCAAATTTTTTTTTCACATTTTGGCTTATAAAACATGTTTTTGCCAAAGATGATAACCTAATATACAATGTCTGAAAAAGGCACACTTTTTTATGAAATGGTTTTCGAGATAATTAACTTAAAATTTTTTGAGGTCATATAAACCAGAATTAGGAACAAAAATGAAATTCTAGTTATAAAAATCAGTCATTTATTTATTAAAATCACATTTGATAATCACAATGATTATCACCACACCTAAATCTAGTTATTAGAAGCATTGACAACTTGACAATATCAATCATTATCCGTGCCGCCATATTAACAATATGTGTGAAATTCTGATTAATATAGTATTTTTACCGTATGAATCAGGTACATATAAATCAAAATTTTGCCTTTTAACATCGGTTAATCACTACACGTATACAATTAAGGATTGCTATTTATACATAGGCTTTTAGTCCCCAATTGAATTATATTTCCAACAGATTCAAGTTTGAAAATCATTTAAGTTAATTATAACAGCCATAGTAATCAGAAACACAGGTGAACCAAAGTAATATGAATCAGATATTTACATTTATAACTCCGCAACAACACGAACCAGCCGCATGTAACGTCGTGACCACGTCAGCAGAGTCCCTGGCTACCACCAGCACTAGAAGGGATCTCCTGATGTTTCGTACTTAGCTAGGTACGTTCGAGTAAAGCGCGCGAATATGAATCAGACTTTTGTGTCGGACACTCACAATTTTTTTTTTATTAAAAAACTATCGCAAATATTAGTACCATTTTTTTTTGTGTAAAGAAACAACTAATATTCTATCGTAATATTTATAACGCACATCGATTCGTTAATAAGAAAAAATGTTACTGTTACTAACGTTCAAGAAACTGGGGTACGGACACACCATATTAATCAGAAGAACGCTTTTTAATAATTTTTTTTAAATATATAAAAAACTATTATTAAAAAACAATAACGTGTGCAAGATAGGTAACTGTCTATACTATGTTTAAAAAATAATTGCAGTTTGGTTGGTCTGTTAGTTACAAAGAAAAACCTCCAGACATCGAAAATGTTGGGCTCGAAGAATCACCTAGTCAATAAACACTCGGCTATTGACAAAAAGTGATTACTAGTCTCTCCGTCTTCATATATGCTCAAATCTTTAAAACTACGCGACAGATTTTCAAGCCGTTTCCTATAATATTTAGATACGAGTACGTGCTTCAAGAGGAAGGTTTATATTTGTACTACATATAATTTTGTCGAGTATCAATCGCCGGGGTAGGTCGCTAATAAGAGATAACCATTTAATACCTACCTGTTGAATAAATCAGTAAAAGGATAACCATAGTTGTTATTTGACAATCCGTTTATACTTGTGTATTGGTCCGCTGTCATTGCGACTGCTCCTCCAAGCTTAGGAATGTAGGGGGCTCTGGAAAAAAGGCTAACACTGTCTTATGTTGCATTAAAGATTCATAAATTAGCCCAAAAAGACGATGAATTGTGTCTTCAAGTCAACCAGAAGACGGCTACTGCTGGACAACCAAGGTCTCTCAAAACTTCAATTGAGTGCCTCCTGACTAGAATTAGAGTCCTGACCAATACCTATTGTGCTTTTTCGAAGTTAGTGGCGAAATTTAATAAGTTTAGCATTGTAGCTTTCGTTATCAAGAACGCCTTATAAGGAGGCCTCTTTAATCCTACGTCTTGGTTGTAGATTCTGTATAAGGTACCTTCCCTAATGAGTCCGGACACTCGTATGGAGAGTAAGTTTCTTCCTTCTACTACTGCGATTGCTTTAAGTGCCATAATAGAAGGTAATATTGCTAGTCTAACTTTAAAAACTGCCATAATACATACGAATCCAATCTGTCAATCATGTAGACCATTTGCTTTGGATACCAGCTACATCTGTATAAGTTGCGAGAGTCAGCGGGAACCACGTCAGCCTCATGGAACACGAAGCAGTCCCAATCGTGCCGAATCTTCTTGGCTTCTACAAAGCCGATGTTCATAAGTTTGCCACGGCTTAACTTTGCGGTGTTGTTTCCTGTAAGGTAAAGCATAGACATAAACGCATGTAGCTTCTTGTATTTCTACTCAAATTTAATAGCTATTTTATTTCTCGGAGCTTTGCAGAGGTCATGATTATGTGGCTGGCTAAAGGAGTCACAGTTGCGATAAATTCGCTAAACTCCAAATTCGCCAAATAAGTAAGCCCGCCTGAATTTGTTGTAATTACACATGGAGATGTCTGTTTTCGATCTAGATGACAGGGAACGTGGATAGCGGGTGTTTTATTTTCTTCCTGACGCTTCTTTGATAGCTAACTGTAATCCGATAGAGTAAGTTGGAGCTTACTGTAGGTGTGATAAATCATCATCATCATCAACTAGCCTATTGCAGTCCCTGCTGGACATAGGCCTCTCCCAATACGCGCCACAGAACTCGGTCCTGCGCTTTTCGTATCCAGTCCGACCCAGAGACCTTTATGAGGTCGTCGGTCCACCTAGCTGGGGGGCGTACTACACTACGTGATAAATACCTATCAATAAAAAGCATTTTCTAAGAGTTTACTAATACTCTAACCATTATGGAAACACTCACTTTGTTCTACAACGAAAATCTGGTAGTCCAATTGTTGAGCAATGAGTACAGGATGCAAGGCTTGAAGAAAGCTTAGGAGGTAACGTCGGCAGCCTCTGTGCAAGAAAAACAATCAAATAAGTTTAAATTTTCAGTTTTTTAAGGCCCATTGACCAGATAATATCAAACAATATGAACAGTTTTTTGAGCTTTTTGAAAATATTTTCTTGAATAGTGATAAACATGTAAGTATGTATCATTTTAGGAAATAGAAACCATTTTTTTAACTCTTTATATTATCTGAGTTAAAAAAATGGTTACGTTGTAAAATATATTAGTGATGTAATTAATAAATCTAATTTGTAGGCACTGCATTGATGAATAGTACCTACCATCGAGAAAAGAAAGAAAACTACCTAGATAAGTCAAAGTCAATGGCCGATATCAAACCTAGCGTACCTGTCTAGCGTGGTAAGTGTACTTAGAGCCGGTTTTTCCTACATTTGTTTTTGACATTCATGGGCATGTTTTTGAGAGTTGTAGTAATGAAAATAACTATAAGTATATAAAAACTAGAATTGGTTTAGCTGAGATTTTAGTCTGTTCGAGTCCGCCATGCCCATGACGCTGACAGCCCTCAGCTTCATAAAGTCCGTTCGGGGTTTCCACACGTGATTATACAACATTGGTGATTTACTACAGCCGGTGTGACCGAGTATGGGTCAAATCATACTACAGCAGAGTCGAAGCGCATCGAAGCGTCAAGCCAAAACTGAACATATCAAATTCAACCTTAACTCCACAGTGTAACACACACATTACTTCTGAGATTTAAAAAAGTCGCGCGCATTCTTTCGAATTCGCGCGTCTGCGCTTGACAAACGCTGATTGGTGCGCGCGCAATCTCAAAAATAATGTGTGCGTTATACTGTGGAGTTAAGGTTGAATTTGATATGTTCAGTTTTGGATTGACGCTTCGATGCGCTTCGACTCTGCTGTAGTATGAATTGACCCTATCACTACAATCAACTATCCTATCGCAGTCCTCTGCTGGACATAGGCATCTCCTAAAACGCGCCACAGAACACAGTGTCACTTACTTGTAAGCTATTATAACAGCAACTCTTTGCCGTGCTATACAAAATGGCGGTTGATATACTCCACCACGTTGTAGATCATTGTATTGCAGTTTAAATTCTTCCACCGCCATAGTAACGTCTTCTATTACAAAACCTGTGGAATAAAGAATTTAGCATTCCATTTCATTATCATCAAATTACAATGACGACCATAAAACCACTCACGCAATAAACGTTCGACCTGACAAGGATAGCGGGATGGCTGACTGGTATCATTTTCTATGCGAAATTAATAAACACCAAGAATATTTAAGCTTGTAACAATTATTTATAACACACAAATAGGTATACTTAGTTACTTACTTAAATTATCCTGCGTAAGATTAAAACGGCCTCGCGCTAATGCGCACGACGCTTGACGCTTACATGCCTAGCCACCAAGACATCAAATTAACGAATATACAGAAAGCGCCAACTAACTCCGCCGCGCCGGCCTGAAGTTGTTGTTGATGGCTGCGCAGATGTCAGTTCTCGAACTTAGGGCGCGGGGAGGGGCGCTTTATTTGTTACCGTCATGGGCTAACTTCTCTGATAACTAACTTAAGGCTAGCGAAGTTATTTGGCGATTACTATATAAAAGAAAACAAGCATACCTAATGCAGGCGGTAAGTTAGGGCACAAGTTACTTTCATCAACCATTGGATACTTGGACAGAAGTCCCGTAAGTCCCCCTAAGTTGGAAGTCCCTGTAGATGTTTCATTATCCAAAGTCTGATTGTAAGGGTTTATAGGCATAACTGCTGAACCGCAAAAGCAGTCACTATTTATAGACGACCGCCTCTGTTCTTCTCTGTACACAAAAAAATATTTATTAAAAATGTGTAACAATGGCACTTAACCTATTGCAGTTACTAACTATATTTTGCCGAAAATTGTTTGGTTTTATCACTTGCAAACCAAAAGCGCAGAACGACTTACTGCAAGGAAAGGAAAACTTGGCATTCAGTTATTACGGTTCTGTATCGTGTTTTCCTACTGAAAAGTAAACTTTTACACAATGTAGGAATTTTATCATTAGTTCATTATCATAACTCTTTGTATTATTTTATGTTAATCAAGTTAAACATAAAGTTAACATATTGTTTTAACTTTGTCTTGATATAAATATTCACACAGTGACGAAGAGTGCCTAAGCTTTGAATTTAGCCTACTGTAGGTATTTCCATTACTAACCCCTTCTTATAAGTATGGGGAGAAGGGCACAGGTGTCTGCTAAGGCCTAAAAATAATAATCCATAATACAGGCCACGTCTTTCCACCAGTTACTGTACACACAACACATACCAACCTTAACAAAAATATACCTCATTCCTAATAGTAATAAAGACACTTTTTGACTAACATAGATAAGGTATTGTTGCTAAAAATAAACAAGCACTTTAAGAATTAGTTTTGAACACTTACCTTACCATGGTTTTCGGATAATAGTATGTTGAAAAACTGTTGTTCTCCTCATAATGGCGTTTCATAACAAAATAATTCACACAATTAAGACCTGTCGCGGTTAATAATAAACACAACAACATTCTGTAGGTGGACTGCATTTTCATTAAGTTCTTATATAACTCTTATATAGTAAAAATCGTTACAAAATTAAATATAACAATAAGAAATAATTAAAAAAGATATATTAAATAAAAAATATGCTAAAAAAATAGCAGCAAATTAAATCAAAAATTAAATACACATGTCATCCATGACGATATCAATAGTAAAATGATGGATGGAAGGATTTATTTTACTTCGTTTTATCTTGAAAAAAGGCAGAATGCATCTGGCCATTGATATCTATTAAAAAATATAATATAAAAAAAAATTAAAAAGGTACATAAACTGTCAGATTAGGAATGACATTTTGAGAATATCGCGTCCATGGATGTCTGTCTAAAATAATTTGCAAAATTTATATAGTAAAATGCCGAAATATTACAGATTTAGAGCGACGACGCCCACTCGGAAACCGAAACGTAGTAAGGACAAAGACAAAGAAAAAGAATTAGAACGGTAAATACGTTTACAATAAATATATTTTACAGTAGGTAAACACTTTGAACTCCTTATGGATGGATGGATGACGAGGCACCTCGGTACTCAATCACTGTATGAACTTCTAGTATTTAAATGTTTTACTTAGTATATTTATTTTACTTTAAAGGTATCATCATAAAAACCTATAAAAATATAATATTGCTGAAATGGGGCGTTTTCTGCGGCATAACTTTGGACAAACATATTAGAATAGTTACGTGTCGAGATTCCTTTCTGTTATAAGTAACCATAACAGATCACGTAATTGAAAAGAATTACAATGGAAACAATTTGGTACTTAAGACAGTATTCGAACTTGCGTCTTCGGAGAGTACGCGTCCGACGCTATTGACCACTAAGCCACCCGAATCCTCGTCTCGCTAACCAAACTAGTCAAGTGCAGTCACTGAACCACTGACAACAAAGAGATCCTATAAGGGTTCCGTTTTTTTTAAAACTGGTACGGAATCCTAAAAATTACGAGAGCTATGGCTATTTGCAGCTTTAAATGCCGGTGCCTAGAAAATTTAGCTTGTCTTCAGGTTTCCCTAAATGTTATGCTCGGTGCTTTTGCAGTTACGCTATAGCTTTTGTGGTTTGAAGAAAGGTTTATAACCTGTTTTAAATTTCAGTGTCAAGTTTGAATCAGAGAGAAGTTGGCTTGATTTAACATTAGCTTGCACACCAGCGCCATCATGGTACCTACGAAGAACATCATGGCGAGAGAGTCCACCTTTAATGGGACTACCAAGGCAACTGGCCGCCGGCCTCCGAGCATCAATACAGTTAAGCAATCGACCCATTTTCGTTTTCAAAATTCCGGCAGTGCATTCTCAAGACATAATGAGGCAATTTTGATAGTTTAAGCAAATTGTCGACGTGGCTGTTGTTTTCGAATACTGTATTGTTACAGTAATGGTTTTTTGTGTTTTTTTTTGTCACGCAGTGAATTGTCATTCGTTATGGATATTAAATTGATTTAAATCCAGGAATATTCTTTTATTGTATTTTTTTAATTAATTCATTGTATATCGCAGAGCAAACTGCATCCAAACAGTTTTTTCTAAGACAAGTCCCGCCTTTGACATCGAGGAACAATCTCTTTTAAATACTTTTTACATAATTATAATGCACACTGATAAAATACAGGTTAAAACCTACACAGTATTACGCAAATTATTATCATCTTCAACGGCTGCTTTGCCATTTAGGCATTTATATTTTGTCTACAACGTTAGGATGCAGCCTTGTATAAATTCGCTTAAAATATGGCCAGAACCAATCTTCGAAACTAGCAACTTTTTATATCGTTTCTCTGTTTTTGTTTTGGGCTCTTTCAATTCAATTATGCGTTTCGTATCGGATCGCTGCAGTACCGTAGCATTGCGTTTGTCGTACGGCGCACGGCCGGTCGTTTTTATTTTCATACAAAATGCAAGGTGGGAGAACATTGCGGCGTCCATACCGAGCATTCACGTCGCGTCGTGCGTCTATCTAAATGAAGCCAATAATAATTATAAAAAATATCACTCGTACAACACGCGCACGTAGAATTGTACTTACCTCTGTTGTCCTGAGAGTGGTCCCGCGCCGGCGATAAACGAGTACGAGTAGAACTAGAAACTAAAGCGAGTTGGCGGTCAGCGGGAAGCGAGTATGTAGTTTGGATAGTTTTGTCGCGACGAGCGATTACTCGCGCCATTCGCCCGCGGTCGCTCATTCCTGTGCACACCTGCGCGCTGCGACACTGTATACTTACTCGTAGTACATATTATTATAGAAATGATCGTAAGCGTCAGAACCTCTGGACCAAGTACAAAATTGTGTATTTAGATAGTATCAAGTTATAATACCTTTATGGTACTATTTGATACCCAAATTGATTTTTTTAATACCTCGACGAGCTGTTGAAAAACATTAAAAGAAAGTGGCCAGACATTCTGACGTCAGGTTGTCTGGACCATATTTATTTCATATAGTTGGAGACAATATTTCTTAATTATTTCTTTGTTAATATTTAATACCCTTTCAGTACCCTAAAATTAATATTTTGTTTTTATTTTAATGCATCCCAAAAACGCGTTACGCGTGAATGAAACTCCTTAGAAGGCTGAATTATTTATTCTACTCATTCTATGGCTATTTAATTTGTAATAAGTATACACAATTTAAGTATATTGTAAGTGAAGCATCCCGCCGTCACGAGGGCCGTGCACCATTAGTGTCCTACTGCAGGGACGGCCCTGCAGCAGGACACTAATGGGCTGTTATGATGATGATGATATGCAATATTGTGTAAAGAAGTATTATTTAACGGCAGTATTTTTAACATGTAAATTGTGTACTATATTAAGTAAAGCAGCGATAGATCAGTAGGGAGACTAACAGATTGCCATGCAAATGGTTTTGGGTTCCAATTCACGGGCGGCGTGAACCTCTGACTTTTTGAAGTGATGGGCGTATTTATATTCTGATCTGATAATTTATTAGTCGCACCGTTTGTCATTACTGGTAGGCCGTAGGACGCATTGGTATAAGAAGACTTCAGGCATTGCGATAAAGGAGAAAAGAACACTCGACGTATCTTGCTGAACAACCTTACTGGATCCTGCGCTCAACTATCCGACTAGAGTTATGCTCGGCATCTCCTTGAAGGATAAAATTTAGAACGAGGTTATCCGACAAAGAACCAAACTTACCGACATAGCTCGAAGAATTAGCAACCTGAAGTGGCAATGGGCTGGGCATATCTGTCGAAAGACTGGCGGCGGGAGCAGACCGCGACTCGGCAATCGTAGTTAGTGTAGGGCGCCCCCAGCTAGGTGGACCGACGACCTAAAAAAGGTGTCTGTGTCGGACTGGGTGCGGACGGCGCTGGATCGTGTTCTGTAGCGCGTGTTGGCAGAGATTGATATCATTGTGAATTCGAAATAATACACTCTATGTGAAAGAACAATTTTATTGTATTAAACATATTATTAACTAGCTGTAATCCGCGACTTCGTCTACAGTTCTTAAAAGCCCTTGAAAAATATTATTATATTGACTTTCTTTATAAATACGTACATTTCTTTATAATATTTTTAAAAACTAAAGTAGCCTAAAGTTACGTAAAAATTAACAATATTACTTGTGAAAGATTTATGTAAATCGCCCCAGCGGTTCCGAAGGTTACCCGGAACAAACAGACAGACACAAAAATTATTAAATATAATTTTTGGTGTTGGTATCGTGTTTACAATGGTATAAAAGTAGTGTAAAACACTGGCTTTTATGTTACAAACAGACACTTTAATTTTATTTATATGTTTAGAGGAACTGTAACCCGCGACTTCGTTCACGAAAAAACATATTTAGGTAGTAGTTTCCCACCTTTTTTTTCTGCGGAACCCTATAAAAGTAATAAAAAACTGGGACCGGAGCTTTATGCGGCTTCCGAAGCACGGTCAGATGAAATACCACTGGTCACCCATCTATGGAATGACCTCGCCGAAGTTGCTTAACCACCGTTATCATTTCTAAATCAGTGATCATAACAGGCTGTGAATGGCTGCCAGTGAAAACGCATTTAAATTTTTACCCTAAAAAAAAGAAGCCTAAATTATTCGTTATGACCTCCCGTAAAAGCCCATTGAATAAAAGTATACAGGTATCATAATAATTTTTATGGTTTTTTACTCCAATTTTATTTATAATGTATAGTTATATACCCACAAAAAAACTAAGCTAACCTTTTTTTAAACTAACTTTCGCGGGCTGAAAATGTTGGCAGAATAGAATGACTACAAAAAAAAAAAGAAATTGGAGGGAAGATTTTTTTTATGACTTGTGTAAAACTTTCGTAAAAGTGTTAAAGTTAAGTACAATTTTATAAAAGTAGTTAATTTATCAGTTTTCGAAAATACATATTATCAAGTTTATGTATGTGTGAACTGAGGGCCCATTTTTTTTTTGCGGTTTTTTGCAGATTAATCAACAAAAGTGCATAGTTAAAGTTGTTAAAGAGTTTGTTAAACGAATATCAGAGTTTGTTAAGACTTCATTCAAAAGATATATCGTTTTAAGTGGGTCCCTCAGTTCAAACACAAAATCTCCCATAATTAGATAGGTAATGAATTAAACAACAATTTTTTGTTAAAAATCCTTAGTTAAACATGTATAAAAGTATAAAAAGCATTGAAAAGCCTAATATGAGTAGATAATAAAAAATAACAAACGTTTTAAAAGGCCCCTGAGTACGTACTTGAATTTATTTCATAATTAATAAATTATAGCATGAACATTAAATATTCCTAAGCCAACCATTTGTTAAAAGGGCAAGGATAAATTTAAAATTAAAGAAAGATCACAAACAGTGATAATTATTGTTATTTTTAAGTTTTTAAGTGGTCCCTCAGTCCACACACTATGCAAATGCTAATTGTTAAATATATAATTAAATACAACAATTACGAAAATGGGGAGCCTTTCAGTGCATAGTTAATTTTGTATTTTATCGATCTGTATTTATATTGTGTCTGGTTTATTTATATTTTTTGTCATTTTAACTGTTTTATTAATTTTCATACTAAGTCTGGTGTGGGGTGTCCACGTTTTAAGAAAACGACTGTATATTTGTTTTTAATGTCATTTATTATTAATTTAGATATTTATTTATTTATAATTAGGATAACCCACGAAACATACACAAAGTCAATCAGAAATAATACAATATTTAAGTAGCTCAAGCAACAGTGCTGATTCCATTACAAGTTGCCACGGCAAGCAAAACATTACACAATATTAATATTAATCAATTAAATCTAAATTGCAATCATTTTTTAAATGTAAAAAATAAAACAATAAAATTTGCAATACAGTAAAATTAAAATGTAATAAAATTTTAAGTTAGACAAGTGACAGGTTATATTATTAATTAGCTACAATCGTAATACATATCTGTATGTCTATACATATAAATAAAATTGGAGTGTCTGTTTGTAACACGAAATCCACAGTTTTTAAGGTTCCGTACTCAAAGGGTAAAAACGGAACCCCAATTACTAAAGCTCCGCTGTCCGTCCGTCCATCTGTATGTCACGAGGCTGTATCTCATGAACCATGGCAGTTAGAAAGTTGAAACTTTCACAGATTATGTATTTTAGTTGCCGCTATAACAACAAATACTAAAAACAAAATAAAATAAATATTTAAGGGTTATTTATTTTATATTGAAAAAATAATTTTTGACAGCTAAGTTACGTGAGTCGTGACGTCGTAGAATTTTTAAAAGATGAGTCCATGATTTTTATTTTATATTTTTTTTTTGATGATTTTATTTACTTTTATCTCACACTTTATGACTATGCAGAAACTTTAAAACGTAATGTAACATCATTAATGTATGTAATGGTTCTTGATTATCTCTTGACTGCATGGACACTCTACTTGTACGAAAAACATATTTTGTAAATTTATCGTAAAAGAATTATAAAACCAGTGATAAGATAAATACAGATCGATAATATACAAAATTAACTAAGCTCTGAAAGGCTCCCCATTTTCGTAATTGTTGTATTTAATTATATATTTAACAATTAGCATTTGCATAGTGTGTGGACTGAGGGACCACTTAAAAACTTAAAAATAACAATAATTATCACTGTTTGTGATCTTTCTTTAATTTTAAATTTATCCTTGCCCTTTTAACAAATGGTTGGCTTAGGAATATTTAATGTTCATGCTATAATTTATTAATGACGACCTCGGTGGCGCGCCGGTAGAGCCAGCGGCTGCCGCTGGCTCTACCGGCGATGAGGTTGTGGGTTCGATCCTCACGCAGGACAATAATTTGTGAGATCCACAAATTATTGTCCTGAGTCTGGGTGTTCTATGTGTCCGTTAATTGATGTTTGTAAAAGTCCCCGCGACACAGGGCATGATCCCTAGTGCGGGAGGTGTCTTTTTTAAAATAAATAATAAATAAAATTATGAGATAAATTCAAGTGGGCCCTCAGGGACCTTTTAAAACGTTTGTTATTTTTTATTATCTACTCATATTAGGCTTTTCAATGCTTTTTATACTTTTATACATGTTTAACTAAGGATTTTTAACAAAAAATTGTTGTTTAATTCATTACCTATCTAATTATGGGAGATTTTGTGTTTGAACTGAGGGACCCACTTAAAACGATATATCTTTTGAATGAAGTCTTAACAAACTCTGATATTCGTTTAACAAACTCTTTAACAACTTTAACTATGCACTTTTGTTGATTAATCTGCAAAAAGCCGCAGAAAAAAAAATGGGCCCTCAGTCCACACATACATTCAAGTATGAGTATTTTATTGACAGTGGTTGTATAATATTTTTTATGTTAAACCATGAAAAGAGGTCGGAAAAGTGCAGTTCCGTTGGAAGAACAAAAATGTGTTTTAAATCAGTTTAAAAACTACTTCCCTAGTAAAGACGATTTACCTTCACCATGTGATCCAGTGTTTCAAGAGATAACTCAAGCATTAACTCAAAAAATGACACCTAAATCACTTTACTTGTCAGTAAAAAAAAATTACAAGCTATTTTTCGGTAACGAAAAGTCTGACATTACTGATGGAAAATTTATAGAAGAATGTACGGAAGTAAGGGACACTTGTGATTGGTTCTTTGTCGGATAACCTCGTTCTAAATTTTATCCTTCAAGGAGATGCCGAGCATAACTCTAGTCGGATAGTTGAGCGCAGGATCCAGTAAGGTTGTTCAGCAAGATACGTCGAGTGTTCTTTTCTCCTTTATCGCAATGCCTGAAGTCTTCTTATACCAATGCGTCCTACGGCCTACCAGTAATGACAAACGGTGCGACTAATAAATTATCAGATCAGAATATAAATACGCCCATCACTTCAAAAAGTCAGAGGTTCACGCCGCCCGTGAATTGGAACCCAAAACCATTTGCATGGCAATCTGTTAGTCTCCCTACTGATCTATCGCTGCTTTACTTAATATAGTACACAATTTACATGTTAAAAATACTGCCGTTAAATAATACTTCTTTACACAATATTGCATATCATCATCATCATAACAGCCCATTAGTGTCCTGCTGCAGGGCCGTCCCTGCAGTAGGACACTAATGGTGCACGGCCCTCGTGACGGCGGGATGCTTCCCTTACAATATACTTAAATTGTGTATATTGCAAATTAAATAGCCATAGAATGAGTAGAATAAATAATTCAGCCTTCTAAGGAGTTTCATTCACGCGTAACGTTTTTTTGGGATGCATTAAAATAAAAACAAAATATTAATTTTAGGGTACTGAAAGGGTATTAAATAATATCAAAGAAATAATTAAGAAATATTGTCTCCAACTATATGAAATAAATATGGTCCAGACAACCTGACGTCAGAATGTCTGGCCACTTTCTTTTAATGTTTTTCAACAGCTCGTCGAGGTATTAAAAAAATCAATTTGGGTATCAAATAGTACCATAAAGGTATTATAACTTGATATCATCTAAATACACAATTTTGTACTTGGTCCAGAGGTTCTGACGCTTACAAATGATCGAGCGAGCGAGCATCGCTGAGCGAGTATCATTGAGCGAGTTTATTTGTGAAAGCTCGTCACGCAGCGAAATAGCTAGTAAAACGAGTCGAGTGTGAACACTCATCGATCAACTATTTGTATAGGTATGCATCTCTTTTGTTCACATGGAATGGATATCTTTCATACGTTTCTTGAGCGAGAAAATAGCCGATAGTTAGTCGTTTACTCGCCGGCGCACAGTGTTTCGTCTAGTACAAGCTAGCTATTTTTTTTTGAGAGTAATAAAATCTGCTCAAGATTCGTTGCTTCTACAGGAGGACATAGATGCGTTGGTCGTATGGTGTAATAAGAATGATCTGTGTTTGAATAAGAAGAAGTGCTTTCATGTAACATTTACGAGGAAGACCAAAATTACTCATCATAATTATAATATTGATCAAACGGAAATTCAAAAATTGAATATAATTAAAGATTTGGGCGTTCTGTTCGATAGTAAGATGACCTTTGTGCCTCATCTTGAGTGTATTACTAAAAGAGCATCAAGGACTTTAGGCCTCGTGGTAAGAACCTGCAAAGATTTTTATCAGCGTAACGTCAAGTTTTCCCTCTATAATTCCCTTGTCAGAAGTACTTTAGAGTACTGCAGTCCTGTTTGGAGGCCACATTACGCGGTACAATGTCTACGCTTGGAGCGGGTCCAAAAAAGATTTTTGTGGCATGTTTCCTTTTCTGAGTACAGAACAAAAAAGGAGAGGTCGTATTTAGCAAGGCTTAAGTATTACAAAATTGATTCACTTGAAAATCGAAGATATACATTAGACGCCGTAATGCTTTTCAAAATCCTTCGCAACAAAATTGATTGTCCACAGTTACTTAAACTTTTTCGCTTTACCGCGCCTGCACGACTACCTCGATACCGGATAACGCCACTGTCTTTGCCACTTAGGTCTACTGTGCTGGGTTCTAACTCACCTGTACCTAGACTTAGTAGGACTTTAAACAGTCTCAGTGATCTTGTTGATATACACCATGATACACTGTTGTCTTTCCGCCAAAGTATACGTGACCATTTAAAAGGACAGTTGTAGTTTTTAACAAGGCAGAAATGATGTAATGTTAAGCAATGTTTTGTATTAATTTGGTTTATGCATGTCACTTAATTAGTTTTGGTTTATATTAGGAGAAATGTAATTATTTCACAGTTATCTTTGTTAATATTATTATGAGTATAGTTGTAAACACTTAATGCATGCGGTGTTCGCCTATAAGTAGTTATTACACTTACAATGTTAAACGTAGCTAATTAAGGAAGAACTGTTTTAGTGTAAATAGCTGTTGGTGAACCGAATAATAAATAAATAAATAAATAAAATAAATAGACAAAATTATTTTTTTACTTATTTTAATTGTTTATGTATATTTAAGATGTCTTACAATGTTCTGCTGTATATACTACCCCTAATTAGCTTAATCTACCTACCTTTTACGTCTGTAAGGCACTGCATTCATATTATAAAAAATGTCTCAAGGTTTTTAAATGAATAGCATTAATATGTGTAAAGTAGGTGTTTATTTGTTTACTCTAACAAATAATTTAATATATGTACAACAATAGTCCAAAAAATAATTCAAACAACAACTATACTTTAAAATTAAATCACACGAAATTAAATAAAAATTATTTAACTACAATAACACTAAATCTAACAAATAAAACTAAAACATGATAAATAATACTATAGGTACATTATAAAATAGGTAAACATATTTACAATAAAAGATAATTCTATCAAGTCAAATCAAGTAGTCATCATCAGAAGATTCCTCATCACCACTCTCCAATTCGCTAGAATCTTTTGATAACGAATAATTCCCCTCACTAAATTGATGTCCCGCTTTCATTGACCACTTTCTAGTCTGTTTATACGAGTGAGAAGTAGATGTAGAATCTACATAATGAGCTAAAGCTTCGCCTGGAGTCAATCGCCTGCTGTCTTTAGAACACTTGTTATTTTCAAAAATTTCACCAGCCGCGACCCTTTGAATTGGTTTTGCAACACTCCGATGCCCTTTTTTCCTTGTTGATAATTCTGCTGCAGTAATTAATTCATCAGCACTTCGCTATATCCTAAAAGATCATCTACTTTCCGTATTTTTGTTTTTGTTGATGACTCATTCTAAAGTCTTCTAGGTTTCTAAACTTAGGTACCCTACAGAATGAACCCCGGATAATGTTGAAGGTCACGGTGGGTTCACACATAATCATATCGATTCAGGATTTATTTAACCAATCTTTATGTTTGATGAAAAAAACTTAAAGAGATGTCCACCTTTTATGCAATTTTGATGAAAGGCTCGAATTCTTCAAAGTTGCAATCCTTTAAAGTTTAAAATTAAGGAAAATATTTGATATTATTTAAAGATAAATATAAACCAAGATATCAGCAAAAAGGTACATGTATGTTTCAAAAACAAATTTAAAAAGTAAGTACATACCTTCAACAGTAGAATCAATTGCAAAAAATCCGTTGCACTTTACTACAAATTTCAAAAGATATTGTCACAAGCGTGCTTAAAATACAACTAATTTGCAAATGCAAATTGCATTCACTTTTCAGTTAACTTTGATCCTTTCACATACTTACTTAATGAGGTGATAAACAAATTATTTTTTAGAATTCCTTACCTGGAAGGGGTTGTTTACAAGTTGTTATCACGGATTCCGAAAAATCACGTCATGAATTTTGTCCCGCTAGCTTGTACTAAACGAAACACTGTGCGGCGGTGGGACCACTCCCTAAGACCAGCCAGTGGGGTGGTCTAAGGAGGTTATTCCTCGGGCTACCAAAAAGTATCTCTCTTCAAGAATTGAATGATACAGATAATTAGATCGTTGTCCCGTATAAATGTGCCCGAAATTAAAACTTCGAGCGTCCAATGGCTTTAGAGATATTTAAGAAGCACGAACGGTTGCCCAGCAAAATAGTTTTTTTAAACTTTTTTGCTGGGGCGAACGCACGTCAGTGGTACGACGAGGTGTATTAGGAATCGAAGGAACTGATGTCACAACGAGGAATAACCCGTCTAGGTGAAACCCTTTCTGCGCTGAACGCAGATCCTAGTATTGTAAGTACCAGTAAGTAGCAAACCTGCTTTAGTACTGCTTTTAAGAGTAATAGGTAAGCAGAACTGTACCTTTCTACGCTTATTTCAGGAAGAAATAAAACAATAAATTATGTAAAAACAAACAATTTTATTACAAACAATTTTGACAAATGAAAACTAATAGGTAATTTTATCACTTTTGTTTAAGTAACTCATGGTCTATACTTAACTTACAAGTACGATTATATTATATACTTTTTATGGTTAAGCAGATACACTAAGTATAGGAGTTTCGAACAATTTACAATAACTTTATTGCCCGTGGTACTACCATTCGTACTACCAGTAGTAACACCGGTAATTAGTTTACCCGTGGTACTACTGCAGTTGAACAGTAGTAACAACAGTAAAAAAACCAGGAGTACCACCTACACACAGTATCTATGTATTATATTTGCAACTAGCTGATTTAGTATAAGTAGTTACTTTGTTATTATTATTACGGTAGTAACACGGGTAATTTTTTTTTACTGTTGTTACTACTGTTCAACTGCAGTAGTACCACGGGTAAACTAATTACCGGTGTTACTACTGGTAGTACAAATGGTAGTACCACGGGCAATAAAGGTTACAATATATATGCTTAAATTAACTTAATTAGTATGAGTTGACATCGTTTTACATAAGCCTGGTAAGCAGCTGCATGTGCGACAAAGCTTAAAAGGTGTGTACAGTAACACATCAAGCCAAAATGTATCATGTGCTGA
Source organism: Schrankia costaestrigalis (assembly GCA_905475405.1). Taxonomy (NCBI): domain Eukaryota; kingdom Metazoa; phylum Arthropoda; class Insecta; order Lepidoptera; family Erebidae; genus Schrankia; species Schrankia costaestrigalis. The sequence goes on along the minus strand of FR997843.1, from coordinate 4,647,615 downwards.
ATATTTAAAGTGTTTTTTAGGATGACATGTTGCTGTGTTACCCCACTATGATGTGACGGTACCTATTACTTGTACATAGTAGGTATGTGATTGATACATAAGATAATAATATATCACCAAGTATTAGTTACAGTAATAGGTATTGTTACGGCGATATTAAGTTTATGTCGTTATTATTGATAAGATTGATGATAAAGTAAATTACAGGAATGTAAGTATAAAACTGTTTAATGTTAGCCAGATAATATTTTGCAACAAAATATTTTTTTTCATTATAATATTCTAATCGCATTTAAAAAAAACTACTTAATTTAAAAATGAGAGACAGGTACACCTATTTACTAATTATTTTTGTGATCATAATAATACCACGCTTGAGTAGAAATTACATTCTTTCATCCAAAGAAAATAATAAAAATAAATTACAACTACAGCCTAATTTGGTTGTTAAATAAATACTAGTGATGTGTAAACAGATGTTACGGTTATTATAGATATTATATTTTCTATATTTTGATAAATAATATCTAAGAAATCAACTATTACATATTAGTGGTAATTTCCTGTGATTTTTACCGAAAAGAATCAAATAAATCAAATTATTGTACGATGGTATTTTTTTAAATAAAAAAATCCATTGGGTCTATAGAATTACTTTATATATCTAGGCATATGATTATATTGTACGAGAAGCAGTATTACATGCAAAAGCGCATGCGATTACAAGAGATTCATAAGCAATAAGGAGATTTAACATTTTTTGTTTAATATATTACATTATTGTGACGTACGTATGTAGGCCTAATTAGGTTTGTTTTCAGTAAAGGTTGGTACAAAATTTCTATTATTTTTCTAAATATATTAGATGTTTAATTTTAAATTTTCATGTACAGATAGCTAGGTAACAAGGAAATTTACGTATGGAGATATGTTTTAAAATGATTGGATACAATTTTTGAGATATATTTTTCTAATAATGATCTGATCACCTATTATTTGGAATTCTCTAGTACATTTTGGAACAAAGGGCTCGCTAGAAAGTGATAGTTTAATATAGGAAATACTGCCACCTAAAGATGTAGGTCGAATGTGTTTCCCATAAAATGTAAACAGTAATAAAAGATTAAACTTCAGATTTATTTCTACCTTTACGTTTAAATAGGTACCTACTACTGTAATTAAATCAAAGCAAAAAAATAATTTGTGTTACCTTTTACTTATATTTTAATTTATCACATACCAAAGGTAACCAACTATCGAAATATAAAATAAAACAAAATTTCAAAAAATATGGCTGACTGACATCACAATTAATAATGTTAAATAATAATAAAACACATATCTATGGTTATACTTAAACAACAAGACATAAGTATTAAGATGATCGTATGAACAGGTATAATAAAATTGAAAGAGTTACATTGCATTAGATATTTCAAGGTAACACGACGCTAAGTATACGCCAACCGCGTACCTATAATGACGTAAAAGCGTATCACAAGTGTGTACCTGTTACTTTTCATCTAATACAAATACTAGTAATAGATATCACTTATTTAAACCGTATATTTATCATCTATAGTCTTCTGATTTTTTATTACATTTACGTGTAACTTTTATTCAGATGTAAGGAAGTAGGCATACAATTTTTTAACCAAGTGTTAAACAGCGAGTGTATTATTTGTGGTATTTACCTATTTTACTATTTTTTTTTAATCTATCTATCTACCTACATATTTATTTACAAATTACGATAATTAAGTACATTAATTTTTTTATTTAAATATTTTTACATAACCAGCAATATTATATAAAGCATTAAATAAAACTATTCCGTATTTTACTGAGATTTTTTTTACAAAATTGTTTTCAAGGAGATTTTCTACCCTACCTAAAATTTAGTTATGAAACATGGCAATGCTTCTAGCATTTTGGGCACTTTTATCTATTGACAGCGATATTATTACAAAAGGCAGGAAGATAATAACAGTATTTAACCTAAAGAAAATAATAACAATTGCTCAAAAATGTGAGTGAAAATGAAAATCTTTTACTTCCCTCTATTTCCCGTTTAGTCAATTGACACCTGTCAAAGACATTTTCCCGCCATTTATCAGTTAAAATAAAATTAGTATTTTTAAATTATTCGAGACTACACAGAGTCTTGAGAGTTCTAGGTTACAATAAAATTAGGCCAGTATTTTGTAGTGTAAAATTTTTAACGATCAAAATAGTATTTCCTACATTTTAAACTATCTTTTAATGAGATAGTAATTCTATATTATTATTATTCGACGCTCACAGCGTATCACTACAGCAAATTTTATTAATTAATTACTATATTGTCATTGTGTATTTGATATTTAAATAATAATTTTACTAATAATTATCGGCCAGTTAGATATTTTTCTTTACTCGCAATTACTTTTTTCTTTTTCGTTTGTTTTGAATCATAGAGCATAATTGCATTTTTTTAAATTACTTCAGTATTCTTTTTAGGCTCTAGTTAGAGTTAGACTACAACCACTATGCCAAAGAGGTCATAGTGTTTACTGATGAAAACTTTCTCCAAGTACTTGCCAAAACCGTCAATGGCCAATAAATATTAATAAAATTTTATATTTTTACATATTTAGTTAAGATGGCCAACTTTAAATTTACCTACTTAAATATATTTAACAACTTGTGTGATAGTGTATAGGATAGTGTGAAGTGATAGGTATACAAATACGTACAGTTTTAGATAAATCTAAGTACCTTTATGGTATTAAGAGTCCAACAACTAAAAATAATTTAGTTAAATAGCCATGAGAAGTAAAATGTAGGTATTTAAAAGAAATAAAAACTTTTAAAAGAAATAAAATTGTAAAATTTTGAGACAAAAAATAATACTGAACAAATATCGTAGATTTTATACTAATTTCAATTTTCTTTTTTACAAAACACGCGCAAATAGTACGCTATATTTTTCTTTTATGTCGTTTTCAGAAATAAAACTGTTTTTTTTTCAGCAACATTTATAAAACAGTATATCAGGTGAGAATTGAGAACTCATGCCAATATAGAAGCCACCATAAAATATTAACAATATCCTTCAGGCTAGATGAACCAATTAAAATATCTTCTAAAATTTGTTGGCACAAGTAAAATAAAGAACTACATAGAACTATTATAAGTACACAAAAAATTCATATCATTATCTCAATCATACTTTTTACAAAGGAATACTTTTATGGATTTTATACATAAATAGTATTCTTGTATTAAATAATTTCTTACGTTTTGGAAAGGGACGCGCAAATGGTGTAATGTGATTTTTAAAATAAATATATTTATAAAACGTTTGTATTAAAAAGCAACTTTGGCAATTATTTTATGAGTAGGTATTTTTAATGTTTTTAAATAAAAGTTCTATGTAATTCCATAGCCTATCGAGAAAGCAATTGTAAATTTATTTCTTTAGCAACATAGCCTATTATACAATACAGTTAGTCAAACTTCAAGTAAATTTAGCTATTCGGATTTGTATTATGATTTACTTTACTTACTGACAGTCACAGTCTAGATTCTCTAAATTACAGAAAATATAAACGTAGGCATCATTGAGTTTAGGAAGAATTTCTACAAAAAATAAATAAAATTGCAACTACTTTTGCAAAATTTAAATATCAAATAGATACAACGAAAAAATGTAATTATTTGAATGAAAAAGCGACGTTATTTTGAGCGACTTAACATGTTAGTAAAATTAAATCATAATTAATCTTAAAACTAATTAAATATATTAACAAAATAAAAACGACTATTTAAAAATATATAGGGAGCTCTAAAAATAATATTTTTCACGTATTTATTTCAGTAATTTTTCAAGTTATGTACTTATGTTTTCAATAAATTCCTGAACGACTTTGGTAAACTGTAACCTTAATATAAAACCATAAATATTAAGACTTCTATAAGATTACTTGATGGTAAAATAAACACACATTAAATAATATAATCTATGGGTACTCGAGCCATATCACCTGAATTTGGCTGGGTTCAATAATAAGCAAAATCATCACTTATGTAATATTGATAATTAACAGTAATTAAATGTCTGAGTATAAATTTTGAATTCTAGTTTTTACTTGTTACATTTAATTAGGAGCGTTTATAGGGCTTACTAGCTTTAATAACCAATCAGACAACGTCAAATGCTAATCAAAGATTGTAGAGTTGTCACAGATAACAAACTATTTACGTTTCATTTACGAGAATTAGGGTTCAGATCAATTTTAAAAAGTTTCAAATTAGGAGTAACCTATAAACGTTTTTACGTAAGTAACTTTAATTGTCTGTTGGACTACTGTTTAATATATACACTGTGACACTTAACTGTACACTTTTTTAGTACACTGTACACTAGATTATCATCCACTCTTTAGGACTGTTTCATCCCATCCTATCACCGTTCATCACCAAACAACAGTTTGGCGAGATATGTCCATCAGCTACGTTCGTCGATGTTGGCTAGTATGTAAGTGTATAAGTGGTATCGTACCACTTGCACCAGCTCGTACTCGAGGGTGGAGAGACCGTCCTTTTGGAATGTTTTACTTGTTTGTGACAGAAGCTGGTATCTGAAAATGAGTTTAATAAATGATCACAAGATAAATTAGTTAAAGGTGTTTATCGCGTGGTGACAAAGTAAAAAGTCGTTACCACCTCATATCGTGGTTGTCCCAAAAATTGAGAAAAGAAAAACTTGCAGAAACGAAAGGTTGAGACCCTCAGGTAAGCTATCAACATGTTCCAGTCGGATGTTATTGGGCGGATACGATGAGAAAAAGGTGACAAGAGGTCAGTGTATGAGGGAGCTTTTTAATCACCCGCAGTAATTGTTTAGAGCCTTTTGTCCACTAATGGCTAAATGTAAAAGAATACGATAAAAATAAAACATTACTTCCATTATTTCTTTGAATTCAACGATAATGATTCGTATAGGTACCGAACAAACAAATAAATATTTTAGGACTTGCTTACAAACTAAATTGAAAATATAAGTGAAGGGTTGGTGCTGTTAATTCTACATCTATTTCATTCAGTTAAAACTAAATAATCAAGTTTGTGAAAACCTACTTACCTTTTAGGATTAGGTGCTGACTTCTTATGATCTAACATGGCGTATCGGGCTATAGACATCTTATATCTTGCTATGTGATAATTCATTTTCTTTAATCTGTAATCATAGAAAGTAACATTTATGTTACTAAAACAATAAGTTATGTTATGTAGAGCGAGCAGAACCAATCCACGACCTCCGCACACGAACCCCTATGTCATCTAGCCGTGGTTTTACGTAAAACTATAATAAAATATTTTCACACCCTCTTTCTCTCAGCGATCTGAGCGATCTACTGCTAGGCACGGAAGTTTGCGCCACTCCTTCTGGCCCATGCTCGTCTCATTAAGCCATTTTCAGTCACTCTTATCAGGTGGTTGGACCAACATCCACTGGTAATAAGGTCGCAAATTCTTAAAGATTTTTGATTCCCAAATAATAATAATATTATTAACAATATAAATTTTGAAAGAACATGTGCAACATACCTATAAAACATATCGTCGTCCTCGCCACCCCAGCCCCAGTACTTGTTTGAGAAGCCGTTGACCTTTGTGAACTGTTCCTGAGTTACAGCTGATACTCCACCGAATATGTCTTCGTACGGCAATCTGGAAATGTAGGAAAGGCATTCATTAACATTAACACTGATTTTAAAAGCTCCATGAATTCAAATTTCTTGACCAATTGAAATAAATCATTTTCGTTTAAAATAGTTGTTTTATAGAAATTTTCATCGTCGTCTTTGCCGGTATAACCACACATGTGGACTGGATATACACCGGCTTGTCCCAGAATACTATTCGCAAGTGCAAACTATTTGGGGAGCTTTTCGTTTAAGTGAACCATGGTTGCAACCACGGAAGAAAAATCAAGTGGAAGTGTTAAGTAGGCGTGGTATGAGTGTCACTAATATGCGATGGTACGCATAACTTGTCGCTGAGGTCACAGGTAAAACATAACGCGAATATCACCCTTAGGAACAACATGTAAAAGTATATAATTGCCAGAATTGCGAAAACCGAATTAGAAAAATTGAATCTTTTTAGATTACAAAACGTCATATAATTCTTTCAACGCTACAGCAAATTAACTTCTATTTATATTGCATGAAGGTTCACTCTCAGATGATCATATGTTATTCTTTTGTTAGTAGTTTATTTGTGTGTTTATTTGCTTTTTGGCGACAGCGGTTCCCATAGTGAATTAGCTGTATTGCATTTCCACTTGATTTTTCCCTGAGTTGCCTTTCTACTAAGTATATATAATAATATAGGATATGTAAATTAAAGTAAATAATGTATAATACTCACTTAAAATGTAGTTTATCTATCGACGCAGACATATGCCGTGGTTGTCGCGGGCACGAGTACAAATTACGAGTATCCAATGGCAATAAGTCTATATCGTGGAATATGAAGCATTGCCATCCGCCTGGCTCAAGCTTTTGACTCTCTGAGAAACCGACATTCATGAGCTTAGCTCGATTAAAATCTTTGTTACCTGAAAAAACATCAAATGTGGTGAAAAATATATTATAATAACCTATTTAAAATACGTAAATGACATGTATTTTAATAATAAATGTAAAATAATGATCGTTTTAGATTGGCGTTCTTCAAGGATCTACTATAGGTCTTAGTTAAAACTTTCCTCTTGTTTCATCGATTTGTAATGGTCTACCTACTTATATAAAAACTTGGTGTACTGACAAAATTCTTTTCAGGCTATTTCTTGTAGAATATTAATTCTGAAGTTTTCTTTGATCGAATTTTACGCCATGTAAGAACTAACATGAAGTTAAATACTCATAAATAGTTTTGGAAAACCTTTATAGTTATCAAAATATTTATTTTATAACTAACCTTCCTGTTCAACAATAAATATTCCATATTCTATTTTTTGTTTCATCAAAAATGGATGCATGTGATTTAAAAATATTGCTAAATGCTGTTGACGATCTCTGTAACAAATAATAAATTAGATACAGTATTTTCAATAGGAAACCAAAATTAGGTTTTGTTTCTTTAAGTTATTCATTATTGGCAATACAAACATTAATCACTCATCGATCTAGATTATTCAGTTAGTCAAATAAGACAATAGACGTCCTCAGCTGGTCATAGGGCTCTTCCAAATATATCCACGTTGCAGGGTCCTGTGCCTCCCTCATTCATCAGTTTCTCGCTGTCCAAACTTTATAATTTATTTATTTTATTTTATTATATTTACTACTAAATAAATAAAAAGTAAAAACAGTTTCGGTGGCTAGGAAAGAACTGATAAATAAAAAACTTACCTATAAGGTACTATGATGGCCACTTTATGCCTCGCTGTGCAGTTCGGTGGCTTATATCGACCACCCCATTGTACCTCAGGATACTTCTTCTCAACATCTTTTAGTTCCATTTCTGTTTTATTTACTGATATTGGACCTAAAGTGATAAAATTAAAATATTATCCATCTTTACTAATATTATAAAGAGGTAAAGTTTGTGTGTTTAGGACGTTGTAGGGGGTAATCTCTAGATCTACTGAACTGATTTTAAAAATTCTTTCTGTGTTGAATAGTTCATTTATCGGGGAGTGTCATAGGCTATATAGTATAACGCTATGACTAATAGGAGTAGAGCAGTAATGAAATATGTTTAAAAAAGTGACGATTTTCTTGCCCCCTAACGAAGTGGGCACGTCAGCTAGTAAAATATAAATAACGACAGGCATCTCTTAGAAAGATGACCAGTAAAAACAAACCATAGGTACACCTGCCTGACTCAATGTAAGGATGGGAAGAACACAACATAGCCTATTAAAATTTCGTCGCCCAAACTGATTCGTTAAGGTTTTGTGTCAAATTGTCTTATTATTTTTCGCAGTAACAACATTTGCATACTTTTCCTTAATTCGAAACGACTTTTAATATTATTAGGACAACATGCAAATAAATTTCGTTATCTGATATAATAAGATTCTAAAGAAATTGTTATATTAAATCGGCTCGAACGCGATAGCTAAGACATATAGTATTTAACTTACCTAAATCAGGTGGCATAGGTTCACATAACGGCAATTTAGGTTCAACAATTTTAACAACTTCTTTTTCTTTTATTGTTTTATTTTTAACTGCATCCATAAGTTTAGTAATCATAGGTGATATTGTAGTTATATTAAATGTGAGATTTTCTTGAACCGTTTCATTGGTAACTGCAGTTAAATTTTTAGTTAAAGTAATATTGATAATTTCGTTAACGTTATTGGTATTGTTAGTTATAACAGTCATGTTTTTCAACGTTGTGTTTTTAGCTTCTCGGTTATCTACCGTTATGGTTTCTGGTTGTGAATTAAACCAAATGCCGGCTTGTTTTTCAGCGTTTCTGAAATAAAAGAGAGGTTTATTTATAACCTGTTTTACATTCTTGGTAGTAAGTCTTATTAGTAATAGACTGGCTAGGGCCGTACTACTGATGTGACCGTTTGATAAACTTCCAAGCGAAAAATGTTACTATGAGTTAGGTAAGTACAAAAGCTAGAGAATGTACAGCTTAAGTTTGGGGTAGGTTGAACGTCCTTGAGCGACGGTTACCATACCGCTTACCATCAGATCGCTCTAGCTTGTCTGTCACTTTAAAACAAAAAAAGATAGCCATTACAAGTTATTCTATGAAATTTAGACGAGTATTTTCAATTTGGACTTGTTCTATGCAGTGACTTTTATACTTTACATGCAGTACCATGATCCTCCCTCACGGCTGCTGCATGTACTATGATCGTCATAAAGTTTTAATCTTTCAACCAATCAACATACCTGATAGTAGGCTGCGTAGCGTTATACAAAGGCGTATACAAATAGGTCCTCAGCGGTGATGCGTCCAATATAGAGCCGAACAGGTACTCCACAGCAGCTAGTGCCAACACTAGCAGTAGAAGCAGGCGAAGGGCGCGAGTCGCCCGCCCGCCGCCCGCGGTCGTACCTCCGCCCATCAACGCATGTGATTCTTGCGCGTATACGCCGACGTCTGTAAAGGATATTTAACCTTATACACCTTTACATTAAGACTATTATAGAGATTTAGACCGTCTCGTTTTATATGGATTTCATAAAGAGCAGAAGGCTGTCTTTTCAATTGTATTTAATTTATAGTTTCATTTAAGCTCGTTTTCTCTTAAAATAGTTTCTTGTGTTAAAGACGATATTGTACATTTTCAAAATATTTCAATAAAATTTCATTAAAATTTGTTAAGCAATTCCATTTTTTTTCAAAAAAATTACAATAAAAAAAGTTGAATAGTCCATGAATCATCCATGTCCGATTTTAAATTGTGTTTGTCGCATAAACCGATTAAGGACAAAGAGTGTGTGTTATAGGAGAAAATACAGTGTTTCATGACAAGTATATTTAATGTAGTCCGTAATGCTTTCGTGTGGTGATGGAGTAAGAATACAATATGTCACTACCCCATCTCATCCCATGGGTGTAGTAGGAATCGACTAAGGGACTATCCGTTAATATTATCTTTACGAAATAAAAAGAAGGAAAACTTAAACTTATAAACCCTATACCAATCCGTCTAGCCAGCGTGGTATTAGTAGGCCAAGTATCCCTCCGTCATAGGAGGAGGCCCGTCCCTGCAGTGGGACATTAATGGGCTGTTGTGATGATTTAATGTAGTTATTTACTGTACTTTGGACCAAATATAAATAATACATTTTTCCTACGAGTACATACATAACATGTTAGTTAATGCAAATCGAAAAGTCATCTTCATACGCACAAATATGTGTGACTTGCACAGGAATCGTATTCGGTACCTCCGGAGTGGCCGACTGATGAAAAAAGCACTGCGATATCTTGTATTCATATCTTATTATATAATGAAAAATAAAAAAAAAAGAAACCTTTTTAATAAAAGGGGTATTTTATCCCCCTAATGTTTTATTATATACTAGCTGCTGTGCCCGCGACTTCGTTCGCGTGGCGGATGTTACTTACTTCGCAATTCGATTTAATACTGAAAAATCGTTTTTTAAACCTTATAACAAACAGACATACCTACACACGAATTGTAAAATTAACGAACGAACCAAAACCTTTTCAAAAACAGATCTATGAAGACTGTGTCTAAACTTATACTGAAAGACATGAGCGAACGTCATTCTTTCAAGTAAAATCTTAATACCGCGATACTGAAAATGACGTCACAGGCACAATGCCATCTGTTGTCAAATTTGTAAGTTAAAATAAATGACATCGCTTTTTTCATCATAACAGCCCATTAATGTCCCACTGCAAGGACGCGCCTCCTCCCGTGACGGAGGGATACTTGGCCTACTAATACCACGTTGGCCAGTCGGATTGGTATAGGGTTTAATTTCAAGTTTTCCTTCATTTTTATTTCGTAAAGATAATATTCACCGATAGTCCCTTAGTCGGTTTTACGCCACCCATGGGATGAGATGGGGAGGTGACATATTGTATTCTTGCTCCGTCACCACACGGATAATCGCTAATTAATTATGAATACATTTGCACGCCACGTTATGGTGCGGCAGAATTACCTGCCTCGGTGGCGCGGCGGTCGCATTACATGGCTGGCGTGCATGAGGTCGCGGGTTCGATTCCCATGGAGGACAATTGTGATACACAAACTATTGTCCTTAGTCTGGATGTTCTTTGTGTCCGTTAAATTGATATTTTTAAAGGCTAGTGTAAAGACTTATAATTGATATTACACATACGATTCATGGTTAATTTTATTAACATTTAAAAGGAATAACTTATTAATAGCACTTAATAATAAAATAGTTATATATTATTTAAAAACTCATTTATTTTATGATTACTACTGGTAACGCCATCTCGTGAACAAAAGAAACGAAATTTAAATTCATTCAACATTGAACCAAATCCATTTTTCATGACCCCTGATTTGTATTGGACTGTTCTAATAAAGAGATCTAGCGATATCTCGAGTATTACTTATCCGATTCCGATTATTTTATTATAGTATAGATAGATACCTACTTTAAACTTAGTACCTAAAAACTACGTATCTATGTATTTTAATATCTAAAGCGCGCTTATCCTGAGAAGAGTCAATAAGAACCACGTCCGTTCGCATTAAGAGTCAATGTGAATGAAATTATATAGATGAACCGGTTGGCCGTTTCGGACGTTAAACAAAAATCAACCGTACAGCCGAACTCATACTGGCGCGGCGACATTTGGAAATTTTCTTTCATCTATATCTTGTGTGTTTGTAAACCGATTTCTATAAAAAAAAAATTATGAATAAGGTATTAAACTGTACTTTTGAAATATGGGAGTTTGAAAAAGATATGTCTATGCAAATTACAATATATTTATGTATTTAATACACTTTGAAGAAAACCCTAACGATTAAACAGGTTATTGTGGCTAATATTATATAAAAGATAGATATATACTATTCAGGACTTTTTTGTTCATCTTTTGAAGACCATTATTTTTGTAATACATATTTTTGGCGTATGATCAACGTATGCGATGATAAGAGCTCGAACGCGCTTTTTTTCAACCGACTTGCTTCAAATTTTTCGTCACTGCTCAGCTCCTATGTGTTTTAGCGTTATGTTATACAGCCTATAACCTGCCCGGGAGTATGGACTACAATTGTACCAAGTTTGGTTAAAATGCCTTCAGTAGTTTTTGACCCATGCGTGCACATACAGACAGACAGACAGACAGACAGACAGACAAAAAATTTATTGATTGCATTTTTGGCATTAGTATCGATCACCATTCATCCTCCAATATTAATTTTTAACATATATTCAATGTACAGAATTGATCTCTCTACAGTTTTATTATAAGTATAGACAAAGTTCATTATAATATATTTTATACACATTTAGATACAAATTCAATTATATTTATAATACAATAGAATTATTTTGCATTTATTTATAATTTGTGAGCACAAAAATCTTCTTTTTAATTAAATTAAATACAATAATTTCATAACATTCTTTCGTTTTTTTTGTGACAAAATGTCATAAAAGTGACAGATGTTTTTTTTTGTAATTAGGCAATGGAAAAAGTAAAGGCATACAGGCAACGAGCCTTCATTTTACAATCTAGGCCAGTTTGATAAGTAAAAAAGTGCGTACAACCAAACCCAAGGGAATTATCATATCAAGAAATAACTGCAATATTTTCACCTATCATTTTCGAAATAGTTTCTCAACAACCAAAACGAAAAAAACACCAATAATTATACTTTATCAGATTTCCGTCCAATCGATCACTGGTTGCCAAACTTATCCGAACTAAATCGTATCAGATTTAACCGTATATATCCGGGATCAAGGAGGAGAAATCATCGTGGGGTCCCTACTGGTGTGTACGTGTGTGAAAAATGGCGTCATGTCATCCGTCGTAAACGTCACATGCCAGGCTCAGGGGTGAACGAAATTAACTGGATATATACGACCCGACGAACGGATTTAACTGAAGGTCTGATTAAGGAGTTCCTTCGGTTTGTTTTGATACAGTCTTATGTATAGTAAATACATATTTAGTAACAATATTATATCCTATTCGCGTTTAGAATGCAGTGAGTCATTGTCCGCCGACCTAGCCCCGCCGTCTAACCAATCAAATCTTTTCACATTCAATTAATTTGAATTTTAAAAGATTTTGATTGGTTAGACAATGGCAACTCACTGCATTCTAAATGCGAATAGGATATAGTATAATAGGAATAGTTATAATAGGAATTACTGTTATAGCACATAATTATATGTATGTATAGATTATATATATAGATTGAGTGATTCAAGAGGAAGGTTTATATGTATAACACATGCATAAAAATATAGCACAAAAACCTATATTAATTTAGAGATTTCTAATGAAGCTGTATTTAAACGTTTTTTAGGACGTGTTCTATGTAGTTTTAATTTATATTTATTTGTAAAAGTGCTAGTGTAATTCGTAATAACACAGTTCCTACAGATTAAACGCTAAGATCCAAATCTAATATTTGCCTTGGAATTGCCTCAGAATATGGTAACAATATTGTGGCGCTAGTGAGCCCTATAAACATCTAAATAATTGGCTCCGTGTAAAAAATTGTTTAAAAAGTATTAAAAGTGCATAAATAAAGTAAAGAATAATATAAAATAATAAACTAACCCAACAGTGATAAGTGAAAGTGTTATTTGAAAAGAATTTTAGTGGTAACTTTAAAAAACTTACAATTTTGTTTACAAAGAAGTGATCCATGACAATTTACATTTAGGGCTATTCTTGAGCAAATTAAAACAATGTGGCGTGATAAACAACCGGCAATACCGTATAACCATTAAATAGTGCACAGTGATGTAAATTTAGCTATATTCCATAAAAACTGTATTGTGAATATTCGTGTTTTTTTATGCAAGTCATTGCAAGTCGTAAACAATTTCATCTAATGCCATCTGTGGAAATTGTAGCAAACTAATAAGTTCTTACACAGATAACACAAAACAAGAATTTTCATAGACAATAGTTACTATTAAAAAGAACAAGCAACGACATCTATTGAAGGTGTGGGCATACTAAGATATCTAGATAGTGAAGACTTTTTTCACCTTCCTACTCATATGTCATTATAGCCGAGTGGTTTGAGTGCCTGCTTAGAACTTTTGAAACATAGGGCTCTGGTTTCAAATCTTGGTGTCAAATAGTTCTTTTTGTGTATGTTTTAATATTAATCACTAAATTATAAATTATTAAAACTATAAATTAGCAAAAACAAAACAAGATGGAAGAAAATGACAATGTTAACACACAACGGCGTCAAAATAAACATAACAACAATGTTAGTGAGGTTGATGTTATGGATATGAAGGCGCATCCCTGGCGCCGTGAATTAGAAACGAATTTGAAACCTTTTTGTGTTATAATGATATGTCCCCTTTTTGGTAGTTTTTAAAACAAATTAATATTCTTATATTCAAAATTTATTATTCGGACAAGAATGACAGGCGCTCGTCATTCTAGCAGAACGTGGTGGTTGAAAGACTGCTCACGGAATGCTATTGTCCTTCTTTACCATTAAAATTATTAGAAAGTTGTATTTGCTTAAAATTTGTGAATATAAGTTTACGTTCTACAAATCCTATTTATTTCCAAAATACCTCGAGCCTTTACCTACTTGAAGAAGTCTGAAACTGATACAGATAGCCACCTGGCGACATCAGAAGTGGGATACGAGACACCACGTGTTTGAAATGTGGTAATACCTATGAAAAATGGCAACTGCCGCTTGAGCTACAAAACAAGAATTTTATGACGATTATTCGTACTATGAAGACGCCATCTTTGCCGACGGGAAAATTCTGACAAATTAGATGGATTACTACTGCGGCAATAAAGAATGTGATCATGCCGCGCGACTCATGGCGGCTTTGTGCCATGTTTAAAGTGTTTTTGATTTCAGCAATACAGTAATGTCTGTGTTTGACACGACAAGGAAAATGGATATCGATACTAGAGAATATGGAGTGCTAATAATCAAAACAAGTTAAGATTCTCCAATTGATGGTGATAAATGGGATAGGAAACACCTATGGTGTACGAAGACACCACATGAGGTGTGGTAATGATTATGGAAAAATGCAGGTATTGTTGGTGCAAGAAAATAATAATGTTCTAACGCTTATGAATGTTATTTGAAATCGAATGATGACCCTTTGGTGAGAATGTTCTTTTTTTTTATAATATTTAGAGCAAAGTGCTCACAGTTTGAAAGTATAACCAATAATGTTATCAGTACACTAACGTAGTACTGTGTATAATAAGAATTATTCCATAGGCTTTAACCCTATGACGGTTGTTTCAATGGAAATTAATTGGTAATGGTTATGAACAAGTTAAAGTTATTTAAGTAACTTTATAGAAAGAACTTTAGTGGGAATTCTATCGGTCGTAGATGGTCGACTGTACTAGCAGCTGATAGCGCTAGGTTTGAGCCTTATGCTATTAATGATTATGTCCCACTGCTAAACTACGCTGTTACATTAAATTAGTACCATGAATATACAAAGGTCCGTTTAAAGTCAAGTTAGTTCAAGGTTAATAGGAGTTATTTCATCACGCGTGTCGAACAGCATATGCTTTGCAGTATTTTATTGAGTAAACTCGTGATGGAGTATTAAGCTGTCCGCTATCTGATAAGGACGGTAACCCACACTCAAGGTTGTTCTGAGTCCTGTGTTGTTGGATCGGGCACCGTGAGGGTGCGGGCAGAGTGCTTGTCAGCCGAGTGTTGCTTGTTTTGCAAGTAATAGTAACTAAATAAGAATATAGTTTTTGCGTGTGAAATTGACGTTTAACCCTTGATATCCTTTTACGTGTTTTATCTGGCTATTATTTGTGACTAAATAGGATAACGTAATGTTTTCAAACATTGAGAACAATAAAAATTAATTGATAATGATGACGATTATGGTGAATGACACTATGGTGAATGACACAATGAACACTGTTGAGTAAAAATAAGGTATGATTGAAAAATGGAGAATGTCTATGCAAGCTATGACTGTAAGTACTAAGCTTGTTGTTACAATTAATACTTAGTAAACCTATAGCTGTGATAAAAAGGTTCACACTCGTTACGGTGTTGTGTGTACCTCAGCAGTGTGTGGAGGTCGCAGGCTTCCCCAAGCTTGTCATGACGGCGAGCATATGGAGTAGTCCTGTGAAGACCGAAGGTGCTGGTGCGCTCCGAGAAGATTGGTTTCATCACGTCGGGGTCACCAGTGTGGAGGTCGCAGTGACGTAACCGCCTCCAACGAAAAGGGGGGATCCTCCGACCAGGCGAGGGTGACCGTGCCTGGCGGGCCAACTCCACTACGGTTGTTCGTTGGACGTTGTATATGTGCGGAGTCGCTGTGCGAATGTTGATATCGCGATTCAGGACGTAGTGTAGGTGTTCACTTGAGTTAGTCGGTAGATGACGCTACAAGTGCATTGATCAGTGTGATAGGTATTTGACATTTATAGAAGGCAAGTGTATTACGAAACAATACTACATTGCCACAAAGAAAAGTAGGACGTAAGTTGTTATACCTCTATAAAACTATTAAGGACTTGGGTTCGATTCCCACTCAGTGCAAATCTTTGTGTAATATAAACATAATTGGTTTTCTTGATCTGGGTTCTAAGACCCAAAATACAAGCTCTGCTTAGTTTGGGACTAGATTGGCGATGTGCGGCCACACGCCATGTGCCAGTGTGTCTGCTTGACACCACTGTGGCTACACGCCGTGTGCTTGGTGCGTCTGAATGACGCCATTGCGGCCACATGCCGTGTGCCGGTGCGTCTGCTTGACGCCACTGCGGCCACACGCCATGTGCCGGTGCGTCTGCTTGACGCCACTGCGTCCACACGCCATGTGCCGGTGCGTCTGCTTGACGCCACTGCGGCCACACGCCGTGTGCCGGTGCGTCTGCTTGACGCCACTGCGGCCACACGCCATGTGCCGGTGCGTCTGCTTGACGCCACTGCGGCCACACGCCGTGTGCCGGTGCGTCTGCTTGACGCCACTGCGGCCACTCGCCATGTGCCGGTGCGTCTGCTTGACGCCACTGCGGCCACACGCCGTGTGCCGGTGCGTCTGCTTGACGCCACTGCGGCCACACGCCGTGTGCCGGTGCGTCTGCTTGACGCCACTGCGGCCACACGCCGTGTGCTTGATGCGTCTGAATGACGCTATTACGGAAACACGCCGTGTGCTTGATGCGTGCGTTTGCATGACGCCACTGCGGCCACGCGCCGTGTGCCGGTGCATCTGCATAATGCCACTGCGGCCACGCGCCGTGTGCCGGTGCGTCTGCAGAGACGCATGTATTATAATGTTACTGTCTCATTGTACGGCGAAAAGACTGTTGCGCAGCTACAATGCCGTGTAGCCAAATTATTCGAGTAATAATATACTGTGATTGATGATGAAGACTTTTAAAACCACCCCAACAGTTGCAACAAAAGTCCTTCTACATTAAACACCATTTAACCTTATGGTGCAGTCAGTGGCAGTAAAAGCACTTCACTGACTACAGTTTTGGCAAAGGTACTCCAGTACATGTAGGTATTTATTTTTCTTTTATTACTTTAAGGAAAGTTAATGAACTAATTGGTTCAATTACCTTACAGTTTAAAGTAGAAAAAGTGGCCAATTACGAGCTTCCGCTTATCGATATCAAATGTGTATGCAAATGATGAATTCACATAGATTAACGATTATACGACCAAGTACGCTAACCAAAGCAGATCAAGTTTAACACCATGAACTACATGATTTAAAAATGCTAATTAACACTTAGTAAAACTATAATCTATAACTAAGAAGAAATAAACTGCTGCACTAGAATTCGCTTAGCTTCATTCGGTTTTGTACAAAACAGGTCAATATCAAAACCAGGATCGAGTTTATTAAAACATTTCATGCTGCGTATTAAATAGAGTTCTGTTGATAGTTAGTCGTTGTATGGGGTATATCTAATATTGGTCGCTCCCTTAGACCACTATATTATACCTAGGTCTACAACAGTAGTATAAACATCGGTAAGGGCAGGTCTACAAAGCTGTGGAACCTAAACCGCAGCCATATATCTAACTAATATTCGGTATGTTTACAGGTCACCTCCCTGTCAGTAAATCATTGATGAAAATGGGACTGGAGAGCGTGTGGTAAAGAAGACGAGACGGTGCTGCGTGGTTATGAGGCTATATGGAAAAAGATAAAGGCATTTTAAGTGACAAGGAAACCGTGAAGGCGGTAGATATAGGCGGTTATGTTTTGTGAGAGATGTGTTAAGTATTCAGAAACTAAGGTACGTTCATATGTTCATATTATCCTATGTGATTGGTGTGTGTGCTGGGTTGTTGCGGCCCTGGGCTGCTAGTGGGTGGCTAGCAGCAATGGCGCAACACCCAGGTGAGGTGTGTGCTTGGGTGGTTGCGGCCCTGGGCTGCTAGTGGGTGGCTAGCAGCAATGGCGCAACACCCAGGTAAGGTGTGTGCTTGGGTGGTTGCGGCCCTGGGCTGCTAGTGGGTGGCTAGCAGCAATGGCGCAACACCCAGGTGAGGTGTGTGCTTGGGTGGTTGCGGCCCTGGGCTGCTAGTGGGTGGCTAGCAGCAATGGCGCAACACCCAGGTGAGGTGTGTGCTTGGGTGGTTGCGGCCCTGGGCTGCTAGTGGGTGGCTAGCAGCAATGGCGCAACACCCAGGTAAGGTGTGTGTGTGTGTGACTTGTAGCTAGTTCAGCAGGGTTGCATGTTCGGGTCGTATGCGTTGTGTTGTGTATGATGGATGATATTGCCAGCGCTGGTGGCTAGCGCTGGGTGTAAGGGATGTATGGGTTCAGTCCACTTATTGATGCTGAATTGAAGAGATGTTGGCTGGAATGCGCATAGGTATCGTATAAGGAGAGTGCGAGAATAAGTTCGAGATGAACTGTGGCTGGAAAGTAAGAAGCATTGACTCGTGTCAGGTTGGACGAGCTTGATGCCTTGAGTAATGGTATTGTACGTCATTGTTGCAGGAATGTATACGCCCGAGGACGGGCGATGCGCCCGAGGACGGGCGATTGTCAGTCCGGCCGTGAAGGCGCATCCCTGGCGCCGTGAATTAGAAACGAATTTGAAACCTTTTTGTGTTATAATGATATGTCCCCTTTTTGGTAGTTTTTAAAACAAATTAATATTCTTATATTCAAAATTTATTATTCGGACAAGAATGACAGGCGCTCGTCATTCTAGCAGAACGTGGTGGTTGAAAGACTGCTCACGGAATGCTATTGTCCTTCTTTACCATTAAAATTATTAGAAAGTTGTATTTGCTTAAAATTTGTGAATATAAGTTTACGTTCTACAAATCCTATTTATTTCCAAAATACCTCGAGCCTTTACCTACTTGAAGAAGTCTGAAACTGATACAGATAGCCACCTGGCGACAGATATATCTTACCAGAGTCAACCAAACAATTACAGTAGAGAAGAAATTAATGATATTAAGGAAGAGTTGATTAGCTTGCGGAAAGAACTTCAAATTGCAAATACTGAGGTCGATAATTTAAACATAGAAAATACAAAATTAAAAAAAGAAATAGAAAAGTTTGAACATACAATACGGGTATTCAAATCTGTAGGTGTCAATGATAATAAAAATACTGATAGTGTGACACCCTTAAAATTTTATTCACCACAGTATAGAAAGCGCCTTATGTGCGTCAATATGAAAGGAAGACCGTGCAGGGAGCTCTCGTGTGAAACAAGCAATTCCGTAAACTGTTCGAGCCCTCATAGTTATCATTCTACTTCTATCATCAAGAAACTTCGTTATGATTCATTAATAATGAACAAACAGTTTACCTTGAAACCATTGAAGAAAGGTAGTAGTATTGATATGGCTGAGATTGTAGAGAATTTAGATTGTGAAACTTATGATCAAAGTTCACCGAAGTATGAAAGCATAGTGTTGAGTAGTGCCTTCTGTGCTAAGAAAGTACTATTAAATAGTAACACAGATAGCGATAACAGCTTAAATACTGTGACGGAATCGAAGCCAAAAATCATGATTTTTGCTGACCAGTGTGGATATGGCTTGAGAAAATTACTGCAAAATCTTTTGGGCAACAACTTTATGGTAACTTCTCTAATAAAGTCAAATGCACCTCTTCCAGCTATACTTGGCTCCTGTGAAACAATGTGTCAGAATCTTACAAAGTCAGACTATGTTATATTTTTAGGCGGATCACATGATGATAACCCTTTAAAATTGCAATCCTCCTTATATTATATAATGAACCATCTAAGGGACACAAATATTTTGATTGGTGAAATATGTAGCAATAAATATCTTAATGTGTATAAAGTAAATAATTTAATAAGACATGTATGTACTAACTTTAATAATGTGTCATTCGTCGATTATCAATTACATTTAAATGATTTTGGATTTGTAAGTAAATTGTGTTTAAGTAGATTGTTCCATAGAGAGATACTACGTATGAATTATCAAAACAAATTTCGGAATTATATTAGTAAAATAAGTAGTAAATCAGGTACTTTTAAAAGCTACCGTAGTGTCCATGTCCAGACTGAACCTCACATGCATCAGTTACAGTGTGCAGATGCAACATCACAAACAGATGCAAATTCAATAGTTTCTGAAACAGATTTTTTTCGTCAGTAATAATATATTGACTAATACATCACTCAAATTATTAGACGCTAAGTATAAATGTGAGGATTTCTCTAGTATTAGACTTAATATTTTCCATCAGAATGTATGTGGTATAAGCAATAAAAAAGATGAGTTTGAAATCTACTTTAAAACACTGCCTGTACTTGATTACATATGCTTGACGGAACATTTTCTTAATACAGTTACGGCACCACTACTTAGTTTCAACAACTATCAGGTCATTACTTGTAATGCAAGGATAAGGAAAAAAAGAGGAGGTAGTCTTATCCTTGGACATGTAAATAGGGAAGTTTTAGTGTGTTCAGAGATTAATGAATTGTACAAGGAACAAGTATTTGAGGTATGTAGTATTAAAGATGTAAATACAGGACTATACTTGTGTTGCTGTTATCGCAGCCCTGATGAGGGAAACTTAGAATTGTTTTTGAAACATGTAGAGAAAATGCTTGAAATTTTATTCAATAGGAAGTCTCTTATTTGTGGCGATTTTAATGTGGATCTACTTACAGATTCTAAAAAAAAAACGGAGTTTTTAAATTTGTTACGTTGCTATAATTTCAGACCACTTGTACATACTTTTACTTTTATACGTAATGACTCAGTTTCATGTATTGACAATTTCATTACAAATCTAAATGATCAGGATATTAAGGAAGTTCATAATGATCATAATGGCTTAGCAGATGGACACAGCGGGATCTTAAGCGAAATATCACTACAAAGTTTAGCTGTTAAAAAGGCGACACAAACAATAATCAATAAACGAATAATAAATAACAATAATCATCGTATTTTCAATAATTTCTTAATTAATACTGACTGGACTTTAATCGGAATAAATTCTTTTATAAATAAATTTAGAAACTTTTTCAATGCCGCGTATAGAAAGAAAAATATAAAGGTTAATGTAAAAAGAAACGGTATCGGTACTACATGGATAACAAAAGGCATTCGAGTATCAAGCAAAATGAAGAGGGTTCTGTGTACAAATAGTATAGGTTCTGTCAATGAATCCGTCTTGGTTTACAAACGGAACTATGTTAGACAATTTAGGAAGGTTATAAAAGTAGCTAAGCGAAATGCCTTATGTAAACAACTCGCAAATGCAAAGAATATTGGTAAAAAAATATGGCAGGTGGTGAATCAGCATAGAAATAAATCCTCCAACAAAATAAAAAATAGTATAGTTTTAAATTCTAATAACATGGCAATAAATGATCCGACTTGTGTTGCAAATCTTTTTGTTGATCAATTCAATTACCAACAACCTGTATACGTGAGCAACGAAATTGAAGCAATAGACATCCTACAAAATAGCTGCGAAAGAATCACAAAGGATATGGTTTTATCTTCCGTTACACCTAGGGAAGTAACGAATATGGTTAGAATAATGCCTTCTAAGACTTCTTGCGGTTATGATGAGGTGCCAATAACAATTATAAAAACCCATATTAACATATTGGCAATCCCACTTACTTGTTTTTTCAATAAATGTTTAGAGCAGGGTATCTTTCCTGAACAGTTTAAAATCGCTAGAGTGATACCACTGCATAAAAAAGGTTCACCAACTGATCCAAAAAATTACAGGCCAATTTCCGTCCTACCAGTACTGTCCAAAATTTTAGAAAAAATATTAAAATCGCGTTTAGTTAGTCATTTAGTTTCTAATCAAATTATTAATAGGAGGCAATTTGGATATCAGAGCGGTGTTGGAACCTCTGATGCCTTGCAGGCTTTGATTAGTGAAATTGTTGAAAAATTAAATTCTAAATTTAAAGTGGCTGGGGTTTTTCTGGATTTAAGTTCTGCATTTGATAGTGTGGATCATGAGATACTTCTTTTGAAATTGGAACACTATGGTGTTAGAGGTGGGGTTTTAGATTTATTTAAATCATATTTACATAAACGTAAAATGTACGTAGAAATCAAGGCTCTTGATAAAACGAATTGCCATACTGTTTATCGGTCAAAGTTGCTTTCTGTCACAACAGGCGTACCACAGGGATCTATCCTTGGTCCTGTTCTGTTCCTGGTCTTCATAAATGACCTTCTAAATTTTTCGAGTAGCTTAAGTTCAGATCCTCAGCTAATAGTTTTCGCAGATGATTGTAATGCAATTATAAGTGCAAAAGATATAGATACGCTTAACGAAAAAATTAACACTGCTCTCTATGATTTTAGTAGATGGTTTAGTGCAAATAAGTTGATAATTAACACAAAAAAAACTAACATTTTGCTATTCAAATCAACATCGAGAAATTCTGACAAATTAGATATACAATTTATGGGAGATAAAATAGTACCCGTAGATACAGTAAAATTTCTGGGTGTTTACATTGATTCACTGCTAAACTGGCAAAAGGAGATCTCTACAATTGAGGAATCAGTATCTTCCGCGTGTTATGCTCTTAGAAGTTTAAGAGATGAAGTTAGCGTTAATCAATTGAAAACAGTGTATTTCGCATTGGTAGAGTCACGAATTAGGTACAGTGTTCAGTTTTGGGGCTACAGCTATAAATACAATTGTGAAAGAGCCTTTATAATACAAAAACGAGCAGTCAGAACTATTGTTCGGATCCCACAGTGGGAATCTTGTAGGGAACATTTTAAGAGTCTACGTATTTTAACTGTGCCTGGGCTTTACATTCTAACTGTATTGAGTCAATTGTCAAAACACATAACTGATTATGAGACTGAAGATGAAAAACTGATCAGGGAAAGCACGCGAAGGAAACACTTAAATAATAATTTTACTCCAACATTAAATATAGCAAAACATTGTGCACTTTACCAGAGTGTTAGATTATTCAATTTATTGCCAATTGAATTAAAAAAAGACGTGTATAACACACTTTTGTTCAAAAAAAAGGTAAAAGCCTTCCTATTGGATAAATCTTTTTACTCGGTGGACGAATTCACTGGTGGCTAAATTTTCTTATACATACATATAACTTAAATACATTTAATTATTATTTATATTAATTTAATTTTTGTAATGTTACCATTATTTTATTGTTGACATATTAAATAATTTATTTTAATTAATTCCAAGCATGTTTAATGTTAATATTGATTTATTATTTCAAATGCATGTATTTTGTTTTTTTATTTTTAACTAATTAATTTTAATTGTAATTTTTATATTTAATTTCCTGTGTAATAATTGTATGTTCAAACACAATTGTAAGACATTGTTACTGAAATAAATAAATAAAAAAAATTACGTTGTGACTTACTTAGTTTCTCTCTGTCTATTTGATCTAAGATTAGCTAAAATATCTAGACTGTAATCCGAGATAAGAGCATGCCAAATGGGCTTAAATTGAAATATTAGGAACCCATTTACGAACACCAGCTAGAGGAATTTCGATGTTCTCAAATTAATAGTGAATAAATGAATGTGAAATGACGACCTTGGTGGCGCGACAGTAGTGCAAGCGGCTGCCGTGCAAGAGGTTGTGGGTTCGATCCCCACGCTGGACAATAATTTGTGAGATCCACAAATTATTGTCCTGGTCTGGGTGTTCTTTGTGTCCGTTAATTGATGTTTGTAAAAGGTCCCCGCGACACAGGGCATGATCCCTAGTGCGGGAGTTGTCTTTTAAAAAAATAAAAAAAAATAAAAAATAAATGAATTAGAATAGGTAAATTAGATGTACTGTTATTCGAGATCACATGACTTCAGTGCTACGCTATTCGTTGTGGCGTTCATTTCTTTTGAAGTGATTCCTATTAATGAAAAAAGGGGTCCTGTTATTCGAGGTCGCATTACTTCGTTGCTAAGAGATTCGTGGTGGCGTGCATTCGTTGTTACGTGATTCGTTGTAGTAAACTTACGGGGTCGTGGTATTCGTTGTTTCAATTTTCGTTGTCACATATTACACCCAAAAATTTTACCTACTACTCGCTGGTCCGACGGATTAAAATAAATAAAATAAAATAAATAATATTCCTCACACATTCACACAACGCCATCTAGTCCCAAACTAAGCAAATCTTGTACTATGGGTACTAGACAACGGATAAACATACTTAAATCTTTTTTTTTTGTAAATACATACATACAAATGGAGTTTTATGTCAAGTTTTCTTTCCTTCTTTTTCGTATAGCTGATAATAAGTTTCCTATAATGGGCTTTTACAGTGCCACGGTATGATGGTAAAACCATGTCTTCAAACGTAACCACACAAATAAATCAATACTTAATATTAATGTAACATAAGTAAAACTGCAGTTAATATTATAATGATTCAGTTAATAAATGGTTCGCGATTCCCGCCGGAATGAATCTGAATTCGCCAACGATTTCAAAAATATGACAATTTGGCAACATTGCTGTTAAAAAGGTTAAGTAATGATTTTAATTTAACCTACCTACTAATACAAATGTGAAGGCGAAATGTCCGTAGGAGAAGGTTTAAGTTTAAATACAAATGCAATCTACTCTTCGTGTGGTGACGGAGTAAGAATACAATATGTCACCACCCCATCTTATCCCATGGGTGTCGTAAACCGATTAAGGGACTATCCGTTATAATATTATCTTTACGAAATAGAAAGAAGGAAAACTTAAAATTAAACCCTATACTAATCCGTTTGGCCAGCGTGGTATTAGTAGGCCAAATATCCCTCCGTCACGGGAGGAAGCCCGTCCCTGCAGTGGGACATTAATGGGCTGTTGATGATGATGACATTATCATCATCTTAACATCCTATGGACGTGGTATTTTTTATTGGATTTGAATCTGTCATTGCAAGAGGCATTGCAGCCTGGTACCTCTGTTACCACTTTAAACAATGAGTTGACAATTTAATTTCCTGTTTATTAAAGTGTATATTTACCGATTTATAAACCACCTCCTTTTAAATTAAAATACAACTCCCGCACTAGGTATCAAGTAATTTGTCTCGGGGACTTTTAAAGACGTGAAATAACGGACACAGAGAACACCTAGGTTTATGACAATAATTTGTGGATCACACAAATACTTATCTTGCGTACGATCATTGCTACTGATTATCCGTGTGGTGACGGAGTAAGAATACAATATGTCACTACCCCATCTCATCCCATGGGTGTCGTAAAAACCGACTTAGGGACTACCGTGAATATTATCTTTACAAAATAAAAAAGAAGGAAAACTTGAAATGAAACCCTATACCAATCCGTCTGGCCAGCGAGGTATTAGTAGGCCAAGTATCCCTCGGTCACGGCAGGAGGCCCGTCCTTGCAGTGGGACATTAATGCGCAGTTATGATAATTGCTACTGAAGCAAATACCCTAAGACTCCAAAAAGAAGAGAAGTTTTTCAATTCTTTTGTAGGTATTTTAATTTGTTATGTTTCTTACCTCCGAATTCTGTCATTTCTACACCGATTTGAAATATCTATTTTGGTTTGAAAGTGTATATTTCCAAGTTGGTTCCATTGAAACTGCATTAAACTGGTTAAGAATTTTCGTTTTTATCTAAAAAATAATACAATTTATGTGTGAAAATAATCCCTTATATAAAATAAAAAAAGTTTGACAAATCGTTCGTAATGTTTATTAATTTAATTAATAAATTAATAAACTTTTTTTTTCGTTTATATCCATAATATGACATCTGTTTACGGCTCTCTAACTAGATGTCATTTTCGGAAGTTCATTCAACATTTTAATGGGCAGGAATGGCCAAAATTTTTCATTCATGATGGAATAGAAAAAGGCATTTTTTTAGGGTCTATTTACATAGTGGCTAATACTGACCTCAGTTGAAATGATATTTAAGGAGGGAGCTCTGTGAAAATGTTCCATCCTCTTCATTGAAGTCTGGCGCGGTGTTCATTTAGCAATATGTCCATCTGCAAAAAATAAAACAAATATTTAAAAAAAATACAAAAAAAATTACATTTTATTTGAAAAAAAAAACCACGAAAATTACGACATACAGCAGCAAAATAGATACATTTTATTTGGAAATTACCACAGAAATTACAATATACAGCAGCCAAAGCTGATTTGAATCACACCCGAATTATTTACAAAAAAAAGATAATAATAGAGTTATTAAAAGAAAAAGCTTTAATTAAATTAAAGAGCCAATTACAAAAACGCTCGAAAAATCTTTTTCTTTTGTTTGATCTGGAAAATCGAAAAACCCATATTAAATAATAATACGGACTTTTATAAGCAGCTCAAAGACCAAAATAATTGCTCATGTAGGCTAACCACAGACAAATACTTTTTAAAACTAATTTAAAATTTAAAACTACACACAGGAAATACTAAATAATAGTAAAAAAAATATTGCCATATAAACAAATATTATTATGGCATTACTTTTTATAGCGATTAGTAATATTTATTAGCTCATTAAAGACCGCAATAGTACTAAACCTGGCCTGGTAGAATTTTATGTGACAGTATATTTTTTTTATGCTTCGTTTGACCTATTTTGATGTTTACTTATATAAAAATCATCTGTTTGAAATTATATTCATTCTTTTTATTTAATTTTATAAGAGACCTTGAAAACTGAATATAGGCTAAATTATTAAATTATGTCCACTGTAGATATTTCCACCGCGCGTATTTTCTGCCTTCATCATTCATCGACCTTCCATTACTACCGTTTTTCTTCATTGATATCAAATCAGAACTTTCCCTTTGCCGGTTGGTAAGGATGGACCTTTAGTCAACTATTACGACACCAAATATTATTTACTTTCCTCCATCTCTGATCTACACCGTTATTCGTTCAATATTTGTATTTAGAACACAGCGTATTTGTATTTCGAAACGTTTAAATATTTGATTTAATTTTCGAACAATTAAATACTTATTCAAAAGTAATTTAAAAACATTCCATATTTGAATAACAATATTTTTTTAGGTTTGAATCAATTCCTAAATTTATAACACAATGGCTTTTTAGTTACGGCGTAAAATATTTTACTGAAAAGTCATTCCTATATTTGCAAATAACGATTTAGAAAGGAAATTACGTCAACAATGGGCTCTTTTATTAAAACAAAATACCCGTTTTAACAAAAAGGTATAATAATTAGCGTATTTGAAAGTAGGTCATTATTTCAAATGGGTAAAAATGAGTGAACGTGCGTCGCACCCTTAATGACCTCAACGGCACGTTGCTTGGTACAATCAGCAAAAAAATGTGTCAGAAAAATTACAAATTATTACAAAACATTAGGAGTGTATTTAAAGTTCTGTTGATTGAATAGTAATTGGGGTCCGTCGTTGTTTCCGTGTGGTGACGGAGTAAGAATAAAATATGTCACCACCCCATCGCATCCCATGGGTGTCGTAAAAACCGACTAAGGGAGTATCCGTGAATACTATCTTTACGAAATAAAAAGAAGGAAAACGTGAAATTAAACCCTATACCAATCCGTCTGGCCAGCGTGGTATCAGTAGGCCAAGTATCCCTCTGTCATGGGAGGAGGCTCTTCCCTGCAGTGGGACATTAATGGGCTGTTATGATGGGGTCTAAATTTTATAAAATAGCAATGAGTGGTGTCAGATTTAAATATCATAACGAGTCTTAATCAATCATTTAAAATGTATAACTCTAAACTTATTCCATGGTATAGCGTGAGAAGCTCGAAATCGCGGGTTCGAATCCCTTAGCAAAGTGATTAAATGCTTGTTTTCATACAACTTAATTAGTATTTCCATTTAAAAGGTGGCCAAAAATTTTTGTGTCAAATCTTAAAATAGCAAACAAAACAAGTACACACTGAATCACATTAACATTAACACTAGTATACCTTATTTGTTTACAATACGACACATTTTTCCACAAAAATCTGTAAATTGATTTTTTGCTATGTACAGTCAACAAAAAATATAATTATTAAAAACAATTGATTTCCTGGCAGAATTGTGAAACAGAAATAATATTAGCGATGTACGTGGAAGGGTCGGAAAATGTACTGCAAGGGATGAAACCCTTTTATGGACAGGGGATGAGAAAATTCGGAAGCTTAAGTTACTCGTCCCTCGTGGGATTTGTGTTGTTATATTTGTGATTTTGACTTTGACCCGTAAGTCAGTCAGTATATCTTTATTACAAATGTATATCAATGTTTCACGGTAATGTTATATCGAAATGGAAAACAAAGAAAGATGTCGCGTATATCAAAAGATGACCTTACAATAATAATGTTTCTTACACATTCACACAACGCCATCTAGTCCCTTAGTAAGCAGACTTTTGCTACAGGCACGATACAACGTATAAATACACTTTGTTTTATAACTCACTAGCTAATGCCTGCGGCTTCACCCGCGTGATATAAGTAGCTTAAATGTTATTCTAGATCCTTAACTACCTATTTCGAATTTCATCAAAATCCATTCAGTAGTTTTTTCGTGAAAAAGTAATAAACATTCATCAATACTCTCATACTATTTATTATAATATTAGTAAGAAGTAGGATTTCACATAGTTCAACATCCAGACATCATGTATATTAAACAACAATTATGTTTATGCACACAAAGATTTGTACTAAACGGGAATTGAACCTTTTTTTATATTATTTGAGGCAAACGAGCTAGCAAGTCACCTGATGGTAAGTGACCGCCGCCCATGGACACCCGCAACACCAGAGGTATCGCAGATGCGTTACCGACCTTTAAAAAGGGATTACGCTCGTTTCTTGAAGCTCCCCGAGTCGTAACGGACTGGATATACCTCAGCGACCACGTCGCGTAAGAGGTCAACTATAACTGCTCAAAAATTATTTTATGCAAATAGACATCACGATTATCTTCATATCAACCAATTGACGCCCTCTGCTGGACATAGGCCTACTCCAAATGTTTTCACCCCGTGCAGTCTTGTAATAATGGAATATCATCATAACAGCCCATCAATGTCCCACTGCAGGGACGGGCCTCCTCCCGTGACGGAGGGATACTTGGCCTACTAATACCACGCTGGCCAGACGGATTGGTATAGAGTTTAATTTCAAGTTTTCCTTCTTTCTATGTAAAAGTAATATTCACAGATAGTCCATAAGTCGGTTCCTACGAAACCCATGGGATGAAATGGGGTGGTGATATATTGTATTCTTACTCCGTTACCACACGGATAGTATAATATAAATATAATATAATATGAATATGGACTCTATATATAATGTCTAGTATAAAACCCTATAATATTTTATTAGAAACCCAACTCTAACAATTTATCTATCGGTTCCTTTCAAATATCCCTTTCTATGAATAACCTTTTTAGGATTGCCGGCATATTTAAAGTAGGGTAACCTCACAAATTTGTCAATAAGGTTAGATAATTATTTTTATACGATAAACGGATATTTATATCCTTATTATTATAATAAATATGTATAATTTTATTATACAATCCTTTTAGTCATAAATACATTTACATCGTCTCTGCAGTGAGGTATTAATGGGTTGTTACATAGATATTATTTTTGATTGATATTGATGTTATAGGCTCCTAATCAGACAGTCCAAATCTAATTTATTTCTGTGGTTCATCATAACAGCCCATTAATGTCCCACTGCAGAGACGGGCCTCCTCCCGTGACGGAGGGATACTTGGCCTATTAATACCACGTTGGCCAGACGGATTGGTATAAGGTTTAATTTTAAGTTTTCCTTCTTTCTATGTAAAGGTAATATTCACACATAGTCCCTTAGCCGGTTTCTATATTGTATTCTTACTCCGTCACCACACGGAGACCTTCGAGCCATACACGTAACATAATACAAAAGCTTATTCACATCTCTTCTTTTTAAAAACAAAAAAAATACAAACATATTAAATTGTAGGGAACGAAATTAAAAGCTGTACAAGTTAACCCGGCGATGCATAACATGGCGGCCGAGTCCGGCCTCAACTCAAATTAAACCCTGATTCCACAACGTTAAACTGTTATTATTTTTAATATTATATTTTTATACGTGATGAGTTTTTGTAATGAGTTACATTTGTAAGCCTTTTAATGTTACTGTTTTTATGTAAATCTTGTCTTTTTAGGACAAATGGTTTAAATTAATTGTAGATTTTGTATAGCTTTCAAACTAGGGATCGTGTTCTAACTTCGTTTATGGGTGTTTACAAACATCAATTTAGCAGACTCCAAAAACATCTAGACTCACGATAATGTTGTTTAAGATTAGAACCAGCAACCTCGTGCCCCTCACCCTCGGCCGTTGCAAATACCAGAGGCTGCATTAAAAAGCTGTAGGTACTTAAAACACGTAGTGTAGGGAGGTGTTTCATAGAGCCACTCATATAGGCCTGTGACGTCGCTTAACGAAGACGTCACTACGACGACCAACAGAACCAACTTATTGCGCGTATAGATTTTAGGTAAACACTTTAATTTATTTACCTTGACCCGTTCGACGTTTCGGCCATGTTACACCAGCCATGGTCACGAGCAGACTAAAATCTATACGCGTTAATACCCGTTAATATTGTTATAATAATAAAAATAAAACGCGAAAGTTTTAAAGTCAATACAACTTATTGCGCTTTAGTTAGAGTTAACCTATACCGAGTAAAAATTACATATATTTTTACCTATAAAAATATCCGAAAAGAAGATCACACGGTTGGCCTAGTGGTCATGGCACTGGACGCGTATATTCCAGAGACGCGGGTTCGAGTCCCGCATCGAGTACCAATTTTTTCCATTGTCTTTCTTCTTTTCGGATTATACCGAGAAAAGTTAAGGGGGTTATAAAATCACGCTTAGGATCAGCAAGAGCAACATACCCATGAAATAAGAAACATTGTGTTACATAATAATGTTATGTATGTTTATTTAATACAAAAGCAGTCAATAGGCTTTCACGAGATATACAACAAATTGTTACATATGACTTTAATTTTAATCTCCCTTTGGGACTAAACTTTAACAAGATTATTTGTGTAAAGGATCCTTTCGGGTTTTGTACATTTTGTTACATAGGTAAAAGTAGATTAATCCCTTTAACAAAAGGGCTAGAAAAAGGGATAGGATGGGAATAGTTTAGAAATTCATTTGTTGAAATTATTGTTGATTGCTTAGGTTTTTTATGTTTGTTTTTAATTAATATTGGTTATCACCACTTGAATTGTTTTCTTAGCAAGCATTTTTAAGTAGAGGGGAATTCTGAAATGAATTTCGATTCAATTTGTCAAATATAGTAAGTACAAAGGTTACAGTTTACTCTATATACTTAGCCAATGGGTTTTTTCTTGGAAAAGCAAGAATATTATTTTAATACTTTTAAACTTATATTATTTTTAAATGTTTTTCTTTTAGTATAATTATTCATAAAAGTTATTTCAAAGTAGTGAAACACTTAGAAATAACTTTTATATGAATATACTTTTAAAGTCACTGGTTAATAGAGCCAACTAATATACAAATTACTATTCAATAAGCGATTAACTTATTTTCTTAAATATTAAAGTATTCTATCACCAATTTGAAAGGGTAATTGTCCCATGAATAAAACTTAAAAGGGTAAGGTGTGTGAGAGACAGGTGATAACTCATCTGGGTCCCGGGAATGTCACTTATACAGGGTGGCTCATTCAAAGGGGTCAGTATGGGAAAGTCTTAAACTATAAGTCATACGATGTTTTGTTCTTAGGAACCATGACACCGATTTTGATAAAAAGAAAAACTGCATTCATACATTTGAAAAAGATACTGTACCCAGCCGGGAATCGAACCCGGTTGTTTTCCAAAAATAAACTTATACTTTTTTTAATTTAAATACCGATTCTGTAGGTCATAAGCAGTAAATAACTCTACAAAACATTATGTCTAAAAATAATCAAAAGCATTGTTTTTACATACTTACATTTATAATAGTAGGTGTTCGATGTGGCCACCGTGCGTCGTTCGAGGTCGCCCGATTTAACGCCTCTAGACTATTTCTTGAGGGATTACGTTAAGGATGAAGTGTACAAAACAAGCTATGATAACTTTGAAGACCATTTAGGTCAGCCATAAAATCAATTTTAACGCAAATTCACCACATAAAGATACAAAATGCAATGACATGATCGTTACCTAAACGTGTTGAATATTGTATTGAAAAAAAACGGTGTCCACTTTGAACACCTACTATGATAAATTAAAGTATGTGAAAACAATGCATTTTATTCATTTTAGACATAATGTTTCTTAGAGACATTTACTGCTTATGACCTACAGAATCGGTATTTAAATAGAAAAAGTAAAAGTTTATTTTTGCAAAACAACCGGGTTCGATTCCCGGCTGGGTACAGTATCTTTTTCAAATGTATGAATGCAGTTTTTATTTTTATCAAAATCGGTGTCATGGTTCATAAGAACAAAACATCGTATGACTTATAGTTTAAGACTTTCCCATACTGACCCCTTTGAATGAGCCACCCTGTATAAGAAAAGGGTATAAAAGAGGTCAACTTAACTGTTATTGATACTTATATAATAAAGCCACTTTTATACTATAAAAGTAGAGTTAAAGAAAATTTTTATGAGGCATATAAAATTATAATATGTGAAATAAAATGTCATGTATTGCGGAGCCTTTTACAAACGTCAATATAATGAACACAAAGAAATAAAACCCTCAAGACTTTTTACCAGTATTAAGGCTTTAGGTAAACTCTCGGAAGGAGACCTCCGATGGAGATTGATTGGATATGCTTTTGCGACCACATCACCAGGGCCGGCGCCATAAAGGGCCTTTAAGTGGCACACTAGCGCCGCCAATAGAAAAAAAATCATAATTCGCAAATAGGATAAATAATGTAAAATGTTGATAACAAAGTCTTGAGAAAAGGCAATAAAGTATTTGTATAACACACTCTCAACACTTTAAATGTTTTTCAATTAAATAAATATTGCATTATAAACAAAAACGGACGTTTTTTATATAGCTAGAGTATATTTATTTGTTATTTTTTATATATTTTATATAGCCAAAAATAGTTAGCTCAATAACTTCGCTTCACATTTCCTCATAAAGGTACACATACCTAGTTAGTTGTACAAAAACGAACAATACTGTTAACGTTTCGAAGCCTGAAATATTGCGGTCAGACTTGTTCCAGATATATTTACGGTCAGTGAAATAGCTAGGAGTAATATGTTTATGAAAATGTGAAGTATTTTAGCTTTACTGTACTAAACTAGGTTTATTTAAGTATTTGAATACTAATTTTCAGTTTTAATAAGAAATATCATTTTGTATTGATACACATGTTTACAACATTAAAATAGAGAAATGATACATAATTTTAAACATCTCATTTTTCAGTGGTTCCCTTAGCAAATGGGTCTACGGACAAATATTTATTTTCCGTCGTCCATACATAGACCATATTCAATGGTAACAAATTATGTTAATTAAAGACTGATTCACACACATCAGTGAAGTCACAGCTCTGATCCGTCCGTTCCGTATTCGCTTAGTTTAGTACCAGTGCTACAGTACAAAAAACGTGTTCGCCGGCACTAACACTGAGAGCACTGTGTCGCCAGTGACACTGACAAGTTGGGATGCGCTAATAGAAACTGTATGAAAGAATATTTCGCACTGGGCCGGTACTGTGTCGGAACTGTGACTTTACTGATCAAAAAGATTTTGATCATCTTAGATAGACCTCCGTCTTTAAGACACATTTTGCAATGATGAACTTTATAATCGATATATTCCAATACTTCTAACATTTATGGGACTAACAAAATAGCCTTTCAAAACAAACTCGACTCTATATACAATGCAGTTGGTTTGGTTCATTCAGTTGCAGATAAAGTTTCGCACAGTATCGTCGGATCTAGTACAATCCGGTTTAACTGCAAACGTTAAGCCTTACTGCTTGTATAACGCCAAGGTATATAGTGTTAATAGCTATGCATAGTGGCGTTGTCTGATATCAAGTTGCTATTGAGTACCTGTCGATAAAATTTAAGAGAAGTAGAGCTATATTATTGGTACTAAACAACGGATTAATGTATGTAAGTACATACTTATAAGTTTTGAAATACATACATTTTATACTGATAGTGTCTTACGAGTAATCATAGGATCTAAGTGTTCTATGTATGAAATGAACAAATGGTTTGTTCATTTCATACATAGAACACTTAGATCACCAGATAAATGCCAAATATCATATTCGTGCATAAAAAGAACAGCGATGTAGGCACGTGTATGTGTTATTCCTGTCAATGTCTTACTGCTTCGTAATAGAGCACCTTCTTGACCTCGTTTACTCATCTGCTGCCATTGACATTTACCCGTCACATCTTCAGACCCATCTTCTTTTATCGTTCCGTCGGTTACACGCCTACACGGTGCCAACCCAGAATTTAGCTCCTCGTAAAGCTCGATCCGCGACGTCTCTCAAGTCTTCAATAGTACAGGTATCCGGACATATGGTAAAGGATAGCAGGTGAGCCATGTTCAGCCTCCATGTAAAATAGTCTTATCTAACAGTGAACATAACTGCTTAGCAGGACATCGGCGGTTAGTTGGCTACCTTCTATTTAGTGTCACAAATCCTAATGGTTGTGTATTATTATTATTGATTCAAACTCTCGTTAGACAGTATACAGTATCGCTGCAATGTCAATTAGTCTTAATGGATGCTATTCCGGTAACAATGACATGGTTTGAAGGTAATTTCTGCTGGGTTACATGTATGCTTTGTATGGTGGGCTTAGAATATCTACTACCCTACGGTTTGAAGTTGATTTGTTCGTTAAAAGTTTGTTTCCTTAAGGTTTTTCGTCACTCAGAAATGCCAACTTTCGCGATGCTTAGTTGTGATTAAAATTTGGTCAAAAGAATACATTTTTGGCAAATGGTATCAAAGAATGATTTGCATATCATTTATTCTCTAAAACGTTGCTTTTATTGTAGAATTTTTAATTTGTGGAACAATCTTTCGGCACAATCTTCAATCGTGCAAAGTGTTAAAAGGCTTTTGTCTAGATCGGCAATGAAGAGTCCGTTCCTTTATTTCTAAACTGTACCTATCGCATTTTTATCAGTTTCGATACAGTCATTTAATTGTGACCTTAAAAAACTTTATACCTTTTCTATAACATAGATATTGGTTTTTATCATATTAAACTTCCACATCGTGTAATATAATATTCATAAGATGTTCATATATTTTCATTAACGTAAACGTTATATCAACAAAAGTTTTGTTAGCCATCAAACAGCATTAAATATTGAATATGTATATAACTTCGTGTATTAGCAAACAATAAAATTGTTGAGTCAATTCTTCGCTTGCATGATGTATTTTTAATGGATACCAGAATGGGTAACTATCGTAATATATTTTAACGTAGTAATATTATTACAAAATTTTATCTTAAAACACATTGAATTTTAACGTAATTTATTACAACAACTATCGCCAAATCAACATTTGACATGTCAACAATCAAGCAAAGTTCAAATATTTAAAGTTAATGAGAAAAATAATAATGTTTGGACTTATTCCAAAGAGTCTCTATCAACATCTACAGAGACTCTCGCTTGGCAGTTGAATCGTAGGTCTGATGCAGTAGGCAGTACTGCTCGACACGACACGACATTGTGAGCAGGTTCCCATCTCTGGAGCCCTAACCGCTAGTAGCTTGGTCCTTGTACCCAATGCTGGTGGGTCTACCTTTTTTATATTCTTATATGTGTTTATTTTTATTTTTGTATTTTAAAATGTAATTAATTGAGAAATAATGTAAATAAAGAGAAGATGTTGTCATAAAATCAAAAAAATCAGTCTGTCCTTGAAAAAGTCCTACACGAAATTGTAATAAATATACTTTCCCCCTCATTTTACCCTACCACGACTCGAGAAGGTGGAAGACCGTGTTCTGTGCGTATGTCCTGTAAAAGGATAATTGGTTCATTGAATCCCTTATTCACTTTAAACAACAACCTCAAGATAATTTATCGTAACTCCCTGTATTAGTACAAACAAACCAAGAAAATACAAACAAAGCTATATTAGTTCTAAACAATGAAATTTGTAATTAAATCGAAAAAGCCCTGTACAATTACAATGTATATTTACTTCAAATAAATGAGTTTTGTACTGTACGCTGCGGAGTGATTTATATCGTGACGTCAGAGGCACAGCCTCCCTTAACGATTCATTACGTTGCGGGTGCAAAATCGACCGATGTGAGCATACAATAACCTATTGTTGTTCATCTGGGAGAGAAATAACTGTTACTGTAACGTGAAAATAACTGATGTTTACTTTTTTACTTAAACATCTGCACTAGAAACCAAGCTAAGGCTCGAGGACTTTATTAAAAATATTTATTAAAAGTTCTTTTAAGATTATTAAAATATTTGCTGCTAGCTTTTGTCCGCGGCTTCGCTCGCGTTAAATTCGGGGTAGAAAAAAGTAGCCTATGTTACTCTCCATCCCTTCAACTATATCCACTTAAAAAAATCACGTCAATTCGTCGCTCCGTTTTGCGTGAAAGAAAGACAAACAGACAGACACACTTTCCCATTTATAATATT
This sequence comes from Schrankia costaestrigalis, assembly GCA_905475405.1. Classification (NCBI taxonomy): domain Eukaryota; kingdom Metazoa; phylum Arthropoda; class Insecta; order Lepidoptera; family Erebidae; genus Schrankia; species Schrankia costaestrigalis. Next base: position 4,610,755 of record FR997843.1, on the reverse strand, counting down.
AGTATGGATATTGTGCATAATAAGAGACGAGTTACAGTACTTGTTTACAATATTACCTACATTTTTTATTAACATATGCACAAGGGAGCAGAACAGACTCTGTGTTGAAGAGAGTTTCACAGGCATGCAATAAATGGTCACAATGACATCCAAAGTAAACGATATAGCACTTAGGATTGTTCGATACTCGATGGACAGGTTCAAGAATGGCGACTGCGTACCGGTCGTAAGTTAGGCAGACCCCACACAAGGTGGACGGACGACCTGGTCAAGGCGGCGTAAACCCACGGATGAGTGACGCATAGGTACGCTTAAAGTGGAAATACTTTGAGGAAGTCAATATCCGGCCATGGACGTCTGTTAGCAGATATTATTATGATGATAAAAGGACTAATAATCCTGTTAGGGAATGTACACGGCCACATAACGCAAGCGCTATGCTACGGATAGCTATATTGTATGAGATTTCAACAAAAAGCCAATAAAATACATTTTTATTTCAATTCTCAGCTAAAAATAATTCTCAAATATACTTAAGTCTAAATCTGTATCCGGCCACATCTCTATTCATTGCGGAATTATACGAGGGGTCTCTTTCAGAGGCTTGTTCCGGTAATCCGAGCACCGTTTATCTGGGACCCGGAGGGAGGCGTGTTTATCTTGTTGAGGTCACATTTTGTGGGTATGTTTTGAAACAATTTTAAGAATGCCAAGTTGACGAAAAATGATAATTTAGAATGATATTTGCTACTCCGCAGTTTAGGAACTGACCTATTAAGTTTTCTTTTTAAATGGTGTTGAAGTACTTGTTGAAATGAATAATATTATTATTGCTAACGTTTACAGTTAGTTGCAAAGGTAAGTAGCCTATAGTAGTGATGTATTTATTTGAGTTTCTCCTTAGTTTAAGTTCCTTTTCATCACTGGAGCTGGCCCGTACCTACAATGTAAACAAAAAAAAAATATTGTCATGTATTGAATAACATAAATTGACAAATATTTTCACATACCATGTATTGTCCTCACATAATGGAGCAGAATGTCCAACACGTTACTAATATCCCGCGGGAGCTCCAGCGGGGAGTATCGGTACTGACACTTGCGCTTTTTTGTTAAAACATAACCTAACTTTGTGTCTCCTGGGTGCTGTAAACCATAAAATACTATAGTAACTGTCACTGATATTAGTTTTGTTTGGTAAAAATATGTGTCATGTTTTATTTATTACACTTCTACTATACAACTACATAGGTACTTGAAAATGTGTATGAATTTATTATTTACTTTATCAGATATTATGTACTACGGGGCAACAAACTGACTTTTAATTTTGAATACACTGCACTGTATGCATACCTGTATTAAACCGCGAAGGCGAAGTTTAGAAATTTACCATATCATGTGACCACTGGAGTTCCGTAATGTTGCTTGTACGAGTAATATACGGGGTATATAAATATTTTGTTGGTATTTATAATTGTTTAAGCTCTTGACTACTGAAAAGCTGCCTCAATATGGCAATATTCTGATATAAGGTACAGTACCCGACGGTAAATATTGCACATCAACGTATGGAAAGAGACAATCGGCTCATCGTAGAACGTTAATTTGTATGTATTTACAAAAAAAGAGAATTTAAGTATGTTTATCTGTTGTCTAGTACCCATAGTACAAGCTCTGCTTAGTTTAGGACTAATGGCGTTGTGTGAAAGTGTGAGGAATATATTTAATATTGATATAATAATGATGAAAAAAGATTTAACTGAAAAATGCTATTATTCCAGAACTGAATTTTTAGATGATAAATTGTAATTTCATATTTGTTTATTCTTGATATCTAGATTAAGATAAGCTGTTACTTTATATTATATCTAGATTATGCTGTACCTAACTGTTATTTGGCTTTTAACTTAACTAGGTAGTATACCTACCTATTTTGTACGCCTTTAATGGCATAACACGAAGACACTATTAATTGTTTAACATCATTGCATGTAAAATCTTTATTTTGTTATGTACTTTTGTGTCATTACAAAATAAATATATCTTATCTTATCTAAAGTATATTCAATTTACAGATGTGGTCGTCGTGGTAAGTATAGTAACGGAGAATATCACACAACAATATTATCTGTCTAGCATCGTATTGATAAGTCAAGTTTGCCTAACTAGAGAAGAAACGTTGCTGATGTGGGTAACTGGCTGTTTTAAATACTGATCGTGGTACCGAAGCCCTAACAGTAAAGAAACAGCAAAGTCTAGGTCTTATAATAAGAAAAAACGTCCGCGTGGTGAGTAAGAATACAATAAGTCACCACCCCATCTCATCCCATGGGTGTCGTAAAAACCGACTAAGGGACTAACCGTAAATATTATCTTTACGAAGTAAAAAGAAGGAAAACTTGAAATTAAACCCTGTACCAATCCGTCTGGTATTAGTAGGCCAAGTATCCCTTCGTCACGGGAGGAGGCCCGTCCCTGCAGTGAAACATTAATGGGGTGTTATGATGATAATAACAAAAATAAATAAATTGCAATTCTAACCAAGTATATAAAAGATATATAAGCCAGTCACGAGCAATAATATGTACACATTTTCGCATTTTGTAAACCAGTTATCTAAAGTTCTGCCAATCCAAAATTGAAAATTCGAAGATTAATTCAAAACTGTACGGAACCTCTTCTAAATTACGAATTCATTTTGATATTGTAATGTCTAGATAAACGTGCAGATAGTTTAGAAAATTTGAAAATGTGTACATATTATTGCTCGTGACTGTACTAACCTCTAGACAGGAAATTACGTATGAAATTGTATGAAATGTGGTCTGAATTTATGAACTCGCCGCAACTCAAAGAGCTACGGTTTAAACATGGGCATTAGATAAAAACCGATAAATTTGCTCTATATGAGTTTTCAACTACATTGCGAAGTTATTTAAAAAAGTTATTTTATTTGTAATATTATAAAGTACTGTGAAATAGACTAGACTGTCTGTATTGTTTTTATTAGACTGTAAAATAGGGGAAGTTGACTATTTAGGTGTATTTTTTTAAAGGTTTTTTTTACCTTTGAAGTCATTTTCATGACGACCACTATGGCGCAGTCGGTATTACATGGCTGCTACGCAGAGGTCTCGGGTTGGATTCCTGCTTAATGCAAATCTTTGTGTGCATGAACATGATTGTTTGCATTGGTCTGAGTGTTTTCTATGTATAATATGTATGTATTTACAAAAAAAAAAAAGTATTTAAAAAATGCAAGTCTTATCAACATCTAAAGACGAAATTGTAAAATCCATCCCAACTGATAAAAATTCATCTGCGCTCGAGTCACGGTTACAATTTCACAAAAAGTTCATGATAGGCGCGCAAACTAATAGAGCAGGTTTTGGAAACACGGAAAGACAATCAGACAAAGAAATTACAAAATCTTTCATAAACCAAGATGAGAATGACAGCTATAGAGTGCACGCAATGAACCTAGAAATGCAAAATGAATGGGTTACTCTAGGTGATTACTGTATACCTTTAGCCTTGAAGTGGCGCACTTTGCTTTACGACTGGTCACCATCATTACTTAAATTCTACCTCAACGCCTTCCAATTGACTCTTCCTGATCAAAGCAACCTTGTAAGATGGGGAAAAGCCACGGACAAAAAATGCACAGAATGTGGCAAAGAAATTGGTACGGCTAGACACTTATTGGTAGGCTGCAAAGTGCTTTTGGATAGGGGTCATTACTCGCAACGTCACGACAGAGTACTAGGGATTATACGCGAGGCAGTGAGTCTATCGATTGCTAGAGCTAAAAAAGGACTGACTACAAATGAACGACAAAACATCCAATTCGTTAAGGAAGGCACCACTAAAAATACCACCTTTAAGCCTTTTTCAGTTCTGAGCACGGCAAGTGATTGGACACTACTGGTTGACACGTATGAAACACACTATAAAATCCCGGAGAGTATCTGTGTGTCGCCGTTAAGACCAGACATATTTCTCTATTCACATTTGAATAAGCGTGTAGTACTTATTGAGCTCACGGTACCGTGGGAAACTAACATCCCGAAAGACCACGCAATTAAGACAAACAAATACTTTGACTTGACAAATGAGATAACCAGAAATGGCTACAAGGTTACTCTATATGCCGTGGAAATAGGAGCGAGGGGTACTCCAGCTAAATCCCTCTACAACTTATTAAAAGAACTAGGACTGCCGAGAACTTCAGTAAGCTCTCTACTATCACGAATGTCCAAAACGGCATTGTTAGGTTCATACCAAATTTGGATAGGTAGAGGACGGAACATAGCAGACAGTGAAGGTGACCGCTAACGCGTTGTAAGGGGGCCTCCTTAAACCTACATCTGGGTCGTAAGTCCCAGACGCTGTTACGCCAGTGTTCCGTCCTCTATCACGCGATGGACCCGGCACCCGCACGGAGAATCCATGGAATGCTAAGATTAGGTCTTATATGTTTATCCGTTGTCTAGTACCCATAGTACAAGCTTTGCTTAGTTTGGGACTAAATGGTGTTGTGTGAATGTGTGAAGATTATTATTTATTTCTTGAGTAATCTAAAAATATCTTCTTTTGTTTGAAAGGGTATAGTATGTTAAAATTTGTTAAGAAATTTAGGTTTTTATTTCGACAATATGGAATACAAAATAGCTTACTATATTTAATACTCAGGCTATGAACATTTTCTATAAAAAACTTATTGAACTTAAGACAGAGTTCAATAAGATTTTAATTTGTTAAGAACCTGTCAAAAAGTTAAAATGAAATACATTTTTTTTTTAATTTAATTACATAATCCGTTTCCAATTTATTTACTTTGACGACCATTGCTGTACTTATATTTATTATAATAAACTGCTATACCAAGTTTAATAAAACCTATTTTCCCGCAATATGATTGTCCATATAAACCATTATCTTTAAACAGCCATAAAACTACAACTCAAATAACACTTTAAAACCCCATTTTAACACCACCTAAATCTGACAACACTTAAATTACCCGCCATAGAGTCAAAAGCTCATAAAACAACAAAAAAACAGCAAACCAAAAAGGTTGAATACTAAGAATAATTGTCATAAAAAGCAAATACGAACAGAGAAAATAAAATGGCCGTCACTCGACATTGCATCTCTAAGTTTTCCCTTTGTGTTTTTAAATTTCTGGCGCTAAATTCGTCAGCTCTTGTCTCCTGTCTTAATAAAGATAAAAATACGTGTGATAAGGGTAACACAGAATAAAAAAGTATGAATGAGAAATGTAAGGCTAAGGATAGCTGGCTGTAAACAATAGGAGAGACAAGAAGCCATTTTATGATTGTGATTTGTTGTTCCATTTATGAAATGTTTCGAAGAAGGTTATTTATGAAGCATGTTTTAATGAAATTATTGGTTTTTTATTACGTATTTTTATTATCACCGGCGTGGATAACATTATTCCATCTGGTATTTATAATTAGTCTAGCATCTGACGTGGCGTAATCATGGTCCCCTGCTGGATATAGGCCTTCTTAATTTTTTTTTCACCAATATTTACAATCTCTTCGGTTGATTTTAAAACTTGTTTTATTAAACCTAGGAGTAACACAAAGTCTAACCGTTTCTTATAATAAATGTTATCTTTAAATAGCCTTCTGTTGGCAAGCAATAATTGAAAACATTATGTTAATGTGGCCGTGAGGAGCGATGATTTAACAGACCTCTTCTGAAGGACACAGGACAGTAAAAAACACGTGAACTAATAATGAGTTCCAACCACTTTATTAAAACTTTTTAAACTTGACAGTATAGGAGTGCCCTTGCATTCATGATGCACTTAAGTGTATCTACTCCAGCGTATTGCCACTCCTACACTTATAATAATTGATATTAAAAAGTTGATTATAAATATCTGACTACCTTTGTGGCGTAGTAGTTATAGTTCATGGCTGCTACGTAAAGATCTCGGCTTCGATATCCGCTCAATGGAATTTTTGAGTGAGTGAATATAAAAGTTTTGCCTTGGTTTGCGTGTTTTCAATTTATAATTATGTGTGAATTTACAAACTATTTAAGTATGTTTCCTATACCAGCACCTATATTAAAAGCTCTGCTTAATTAGTTTGTAACTAAATAGTATTATAAAAATATTATAATTATTAAATATCTATTACGTAGGTATCTAAAAATTTATAATCCCAAAAATGTACCTTTTTTCAATAAGTACACGGCTTATACACAGCATAAAACCCAGAAACTTAAAAAATGTGGATCATAATATTCGTTTGGAATCTGATTTATTGGAAAAAGGCAATATCATAAGCTTTTAGAAGTAGTGAACAGTTACTTTTTTTATGACATCCCCCGGGCATTCGAACGACCTCATGAAAATGAAAGAAAATGGCCGATATCAATGTTGAAATTATATTTCCATCTATAAAATATTTAAAGTGTTTGATTTATTGGTCATAAATTTTGGTAAAAATATCACAATGTGTTACTTTTTTAAATTTATATGTGCATTATCTGTGAGCAAATGTAGCATGTAGGTATAACTATTATATATTTTTTTAAATTGTTTACCGTGTATTATATATAAAATAAGTTAAATATAAGATAGTACATATATAGTTATGAGTACGTAAAAAGTTATTAGATAATAAGCTCAACTTATCTGTCGCATTAGGCCTGCCTGTAAAGATAGATTTATGTTTATAATAAATAAATAAATAAAACTAGCGATATAACTAGCCCCGGCTTCGCCCTAGTGCATTCTTTGTACTCTACAATATTATGTATGTATTGTACGTAAATATAAACCTTTCTCTTGAATCACTTTATCTATTTAAAAAACCGCTTGAAAGTCCGTTGCGCAGTTTTAAAGATTTAAATAAATAAATAATCCTCACACATCGCCACTTAGTCCTAAACTAAGCAAAGCTTGTACTATGGGTACTAGACAACGGATAAACATACTTAAATACTTTTTTTTTATAAATACATACATATTATACATAGAAAACACTCAGACCAATGCAAACAATCATGTTCATGCACACAAATACTTGCATTGAGTGGGAATCGAACCCGAGACCTCTACGTCAGCCTCTATGTAATATACCAACTGCGCTACAGAGGTCGTCATTTAAACATATTATTAGGGACGGACATACAGCGGCTTTGTTTTACACTATGTACTATGATGATCTGGCAGATTAAACTTTACGTTTTATTGTTTTTTTTATTGCAGCATGTCATTGCCGACGATTCTGCCAATTGACGTGTGAGGTTAGATAACAAAAATGAAACTATAAAAATCTGTTATGGATGGTATTGAATTTCTGGTAAAATTTATGATATGATTTATAAATATCAAAGCAGAATTAAGTGCTCGGAAACATTCTAAATCTACTTGAAGAAATGTTTCTTTCCAAATCTATACTTAATATTATAAAGAGGTAATGTGTTTCAGTGATTGTGTGTTTGTGACGTTGTAGGGGGTAATCTCTGGATCTACTAAACCGATTTAAAAAAAAATCTGTGTTGAATAGTCCATTTATCGGGGAGTGTCATAGGCTATATAGTAGCAGTAATGAAATATGTTTAAATATGGAACGCGTTTTTTTCGCCGCCCAACGAAGTGGGCACGGGTCAGCTAGTATATTATAATATCAGCTAGTTATAAAGATTATGAAATCTGATAAAAAATATCGTTGTCATAATCGTAGAGGGTTTTTTGGAGGGAGGGAGTTTGGGAAAATTGTGTCTAGCCACCACGCAGAAACTTTTCTCGTAATTTTGTTTGATGTCTTTCGATTTTAAAACCATGCCATCTCCTCATCATCATAACAGCCTATTAATGTCCCACTGCAGGGACGGGCCTCCTCCCGTGGCGGAGGGATACTTGGCCTACTTATACCACGCTGGCCAGACGGATTGGTATAGAGTTTAATTTCAAGTTTTCCTTCTTTTTATTTCGTAAAGATAATATTCACGGATAGTCGGTTTTTACGACACCCATGGCATGAGATGGGGTGGTGACATATTGTATTCTTACTCCGTCACCACACGGATGATTAAACCATGCCATCTAGTCTGAAACTAAGCAGAGCTTGCAACACTAGGAAGTAGTCAGAAATTATATTTTATTTGTAAAACAAAGGTACACAACGATCTTACAGTAGTTGGTATTATCCGCTATATTTTGGCACTCTGTCATGTAAATAAGGGATGTTGTAATTTAAAAAACAAACATTTATAAAAAATCGTTGTTAGTCTTTTTTAAAGACAAATATTTAAAACATAGAAGAGCATAACTAGTCGTGCACACTAACCCCCCTACTCATAAAAGCGTCTTAAATTTTATAACTGTTTAGCTTAATTTTTATTAGTAAAACCAACCTTATACTAAACAAAACCGTAAGAATTTAAGCTAATCAATTGACTAAAATTTATAAGGCGTTTATGAGTAAGGGGGTAAGATTTACATTGAACGGGAATCAAAATCGAGACCTCAACATTCTCGTCATATCATTACGGGAACGCTAAGGTCCATTTTGACCCCTTTCTGTCAGATAAATACTATCAGGACAGTTAATGAATGAGGAATCTTATCAGAAATAAACGTCCTTTGTTAATTAACCTTTAGAATCACAACTGACCTACTCAATTAACTAATTGTACGATATTAATTTAGTCCTTTGGGAATGCGAACGTATTTCTACAATGTATAACAAGGAAGTTATAGTTGGAAGAATAATGCACAAGACTTACTAATAAAGAAAATATCTAACTAATCAAGTGTCAAAACTGTCATTTTAGTTCCTGAAAAAGATAGTTTTGACACTTGATTAGTTGATTTTTACTTGATCAGTCATTCGGAAATCGGAGGTGAATGTGACACTCGGCCCCTTGTTTTTTTGAAGCAATAAGCTAAAACAAATTGTACCATATAACATAAAAAAAAAAATATAAAAACAATTACCACGACTTATTCGATTTCTGCAAAGTCTTACCTATACACGATAAAATCAAACTTGCCTTGTTGTCAGAAGAATACTTTAACGAAAATCTAAAACAACGAAAATCAGTTAAAAAACACGATGTAATCACTCGCAGTATTACCAACGACATTCTAATATTACCCAGCTACACAAACATTTACGGAAAGAGGACATTAAAATATATTATACCTCATCTTATAAACCAACTTCCTAAAACAATAAAAGAAAAACTAAATAAGAGGAACATTAAACAAATATTAAAACAACATTTATTTAAAAATAAAAATGACATTATAATAAAATAACATAATACATATATTATGCAATAAAAATTACAAATCACGTTATTACATTACACCTAACCTATACTTTAGCAGCTTTAAACAACATCCTGTACATGCAGCGCAAGCATCGAGTAAAACGGAAGGGGCGTGCGTATGGTGCGTAGCCGGCGTGGAACCGGTTAGCTTGCGCTGTCATTGTAAAAGAATCAAATTGGTAATTACTTACCGCAATACCTATGTTCTGTTATAGTGATTTATAGTAGAAATGTACATAATGCGTTTTAATGATACAAACTATGTAATGTGTTAGTATGTATGTATGTGTTCATGTATGTGTGTATGTATGTATGTGTTCATGTATTTATGTATGTATAGATATATATATATATATATGTGTGTGATATGATATATGCATTTGATGTGATATGTACCTAATGTATAGGCTACGTAATGTTATAAAAAATGTCGGCGAATCCAGATGCCCGGGAAAACTCGAATGAGTTTATGTGGCATCTGTAAAAAACAACTCTGTAATTGTTATAAATGTATGAATAAATAAATAAAAAAAAAAAAAAAAAAAAAAAAAAGTTGTAACATGGCCAAACGTCTAGTGATTGCAAAAATATTCATGTTAACAATACATACACATACCTATACATACCCATACATATACCTCATACATACACATAAGTACATAGAAATATTCAGAGCAATGCAAACATTTATGTTGAAGCATACAAAGACTTATACCTATTAAACGGGAATCTAACCCGCCTTTGCATAGCAGTCATTGGACGGGCGGCAAGTATTTGTACTCCGTTATCACACATAGATTTATCAAGAAAACTTCAAAGAGTTTCTTTACTTTTAACGTTAAAAAACAGCTTCATCATAACAGCCCGTTAATGTCCCACTGCAGGGACGGGCCTCCTCCTGTGACAGAGGGATACTTGGCTTACTAATACCACGCTGGCCAAACGGATTGGTATATGGTTTAATTTCAAGTTTTCCTTCTTTTATTACGTAAAGGTAATATTCACAGATAGTCCCTTAGTCGGTTTTTACGACACCCATGGGATGAGATGGGGTGGTGACACACTGTATTCTAACTGCGTCACCACACGGATACAACGGAAAAACAGCTTAAACATCGTTTAACATAACATCGTCATAGAACACGGATTATACAGCAAAGATAAATTTCCAAGAGGCAATCTAGTACGTGTGAACTAAACTAGATGGCGCCTATAAGCCATCCGTAATAATAGTTATTACAGGTCGTTCTCACCTGCTCCCTGCAAAATAAACTCATAGACTTATCTTTTCAGTAGATTTAACTTTTGAAGAAGAATTTAAAAAGGTACTTATTTTTAGGTAATGGATTGTGACGGCTGTTGTTATGGGTAAAACGTATTTTTTAAGTTAGAAGATGATATTTATAAGGTTTTTTTTTTGGTAAAAAGCAAGCGCTGAATCGTTTACCTAAAAATTATTTAAGTATTGAATGAAAGATAACTCTTGGATCATGCTATGTAGCGATATATTTAGTAAGGTGAAACTAACGAACACAAAGAATATTCGGATTCAGGACAATCATAGGTAGTTCACATAAACTATTTCCTTACGTAGGGATCCCTTGTACCAATCCGCATAGAATAGTATTTCAAATTCCCTCCGAATGTCCATCCCCTTTTGCTAAATACATTAAACAACCCAAAGATTATCTTCATCAGAAAACTTAATAATACTTGCACGTGACATAACTTTGTTGATGAAAGGGGGGCCTGGAGTTCTAAGGTACATGCCTAGGCTTAGTTTAGACTCCAGATCTCCCACAAATTACTAACTATTTCACTAACGGCTCTTGTCAATAGAATATGTACTTAATGTAATTTGTGGAGATAAATAAAGATTTTTTATGTTATGTTATGTTTATAAAATGACACCACACACCATAATTAATTCTTTGCCAAAACATTGACCAAATAATAACTTAATTCTATCCGCAAACTATAATATCATTACCCCCATTCAAATAGTTATTTAGCAAATAAATTATTGACAAGTAAATTCATAAGGGCGGGCAATATCTATACAGCCTCAATGATTCTTCCACTAATCAATTATTCTACCTCAAATTGAATGAAGTAAGGTTTTGTTCGTCAATAATTCTGACATCCTCAGTTGCTTGGTGTTACCGTAATGTATACAATATCTGACTTTTTAGAATATGTCTAGATTGTTTTTGTATTTGTGGTGACATGTGTGTGTCGTAATATTTATCCAGCTTAAGAAATCTTGACACAAAAGCCAGATCAACCTCTTTAGCCAGCGTGGCTTCTGAAAATAAACGTCTAGTCAGTGTGTGTACATCCTTAAGAATGAAAACTTACAAACTAGCTCATTAGTCAAAATCTATTTTAGAAAAATATAAAGTCCAGAGGAAAAGTAATCTCATAAATGGATATTCTACCAGTTATAGTGAGAGTGGAGAAATGAACATTTGATAGTGAAATTGAAAAATAAACAGTTAAATTAAAGAAATACACAAGTGATCAACAAAATAACTAATAATTTGTACAAATCCGTACACTTTAACGGTAACATAGATACCCGTTTCAGTTACCTACCCTTATTAATTTAACCGTTTGTCGAAAACGTATGACCCCAATCAAAATAATTGTAACATTAAACGATCCGAAATATACCTATTAAATCTTTGATTTCATGTCTGTTAAGGTAAAACAGATAGAAATAAATTTATTAAATTAAGATTGTTATAATAAACTCCCCGAAATTCGTGTTAATTAATTTCCCCCTGTTAACTCCAAATTTAGCCCCGAAAGATGCATATTTTTCCCAGCACAAATTTTATTTATGGCTACACTATTATATTTTTGACGCGTTAACTCGAAATGAGGTCGGTCGTTCTAGCAAATATTGCGTAGGTACAGACCTACCGTTTCGTTGTGGTTTTTTTTTATTAACCTTTTTTTTTTTCGTACCCATCTCAAGGTAGGGAGTATGATTTGAAATTTTAAATGAAAGGTTCTAAAGCCATTGTATTGCTCCTGGTAACATTGTATTTTATGAATATTTTTCCCTAGGGTAACTTTTGAAATCGTAGCGGCATTTAACTCTGAGAATTAGAGTAATAACCACAAAGAGTTTTTACGGTTATGTGACTGCCATCAAGAATGTCCGTTTAGTGTTTAAAGAAAACAACTGAAGGTTATGCCATTAGTTAAGATAATTTGACATAAATATCAATGTAACTGACGTAAAATACATCTAGATTCTTGGTTTGCGCAAGTTAACATTTCGGAACTGCAAATTATCACTATATGTATAGTTTATACTTATATATTTTCCTGCAACTCTATCTTTTAGTGAGACGTTTCGATATTGTCTGAAAGTCACATTAAAGCAACAAAACACAATAGCGGTTTTGTCTGTAAGATGGCTCTCATGGATAGTTCACGACCTCTTCTTTTTAATTAGCGAGAGGTTGCCTGTAAGTATGTGTTCATTTGAAAAAAAAAACTTTTATAAATAAAAATTATCGTCACACATTCACACATCGCCACCTAGTCCCAAACTAAGCAAAGCTTGTACTATGGGTACTAGACAACGGATAAAGATACTTAAATACTTTTTTTTTTGTAAATACATACAATTCGGTATACATAGAAAACACTCAGACCAATGCAAACAATCATGTTCATGCACACAAAGATTTGCATTGAGCGGGAATCGAACCCGAGACCTCTGCGTAGCAGCCATGAAATATACCGACTGCGCCACAGAGGTCGTCAAATTATATTCATTCATATCTTCAAAAATTTTCATCAACCAGATATCAAATCCTAAACTTCTGAATACTAATCATGCTACCTTTGGCACGTGGACAAATAAAGAAACATTACTTCATTCTATTTCATTATGTAAATCACCGATTTAGCCTCCTAACAGCCACAATTTAGGTTAACGTTACAATATTAAATTTAAGGAAATAATCACGATTTTCGCCTGCGACTTTTCTACCAAATTACTTATATTTTTTTACCATGACATAAACGACTTCGTGGTTCGTTTCATGGCTTTCTTTGTAAATGGGGATATTGAACTTTTGAATGTGTAATAACATAAAGTGGGTTTCTGTTTCATTTTAACTAATAATCTTATTATTTGCTCAAAGCACAAGAATTTAAGGTATAGATAAAGAGGTCAAATTTTACCAGAGGCTATGCTTCTTCAGACAGAGATTGTCTCGGTTACACAGCTGTGACTGCTTAATCTATCTTAAAGTATTAGTATTGGAGGAATCTATCTTGAAGTATAGATGGAATTGTTACCGTGTTGGAAGTATGTAGCAGCTACTGAAAATCACAGGACACAGCTTGTTGAACAGGGTAACAAGTGACTCGTAATTTAATATTAATACTCTTTACACATTTCTAGAACATAAAAAATTAAGTTACGTAGTCTGAGGAGACAGATATCAATAACTTATTATTAACGCTCATTTTTTCTTAATGTTAGTTCTATAATTAAAGTCAAGTTACGATGGCACATTTATTAAAAACTTTATAAAAACACTTAATCATAAAAAAATCCCTACACACTTGCAAAGTATCCTATTGTGGATACTTGAACCACTAAGGTTTCTTATCTTACCACTATACATATTTTCTACTAAATATCTTTTTCAACAATATCGTATGATGAATGATAGTGTGTAATGTCAAATAAAGATATTTGTCAAGAGGGTCGCGAAGCCATCATTCTCGTCTAATCTCTCCCAAGGGGCCGGACCTCACAATATAAGACCTTAAACTCTCCGCCAAAGGAAACTCACCGGCTTAATATTACCTTTTATCGTATGAATGTAATGGCTTTTTATATATTGGCGATATTTTAATAGGCTTTTTTGAGGTTAGATTGTTCAGCTTATTTCTAAAATGGCGTGTTTAAGTTGTTATATAAGAGTGATTTTCAGATACTAAACCCCTAACTTATAAACGCCTCTTAAATTTAATCACTGTTTAGCGAGATTTTTATTAGAAAAACCAAAGAATTTAAGCTAATCAATTGACCAAAATTTTAGAGGCGTTAATGAGTAAGGTGGCATGTGCATGAATTAATAAAATATTTATTTATTACATTATAGAAAGTAATATTATTCTGTTGTGACTGAAAAGAGAACAAAACTAACATAACAAAAGAAAGAAAAACCGCCAAAAACCGTATACCATCCCGTCTGGCTATCGTGGTATTAGTAGGCTAATACCTTCCTTCACATAGGAGGCCTATGATACCTTAATTTCCCTTAATATATTTTTATAAATATTTTTCAAAGTTTTCTTCCGTAATTGAAGAAGGCCCTTCCTTAAATGAAACATAATGAGAAGTATTGAAAATTGATCTTCTCCTATTTCTTCAAAAAGTTAATAAATCAATTGATACCTCCAATCAGAAAGTTTAATATAACTTTGATTTTCCTTATAAAAAGTTTGACCACAATTAATTTTATGCTATCCGATGTCTGGTGTATATGTGGTGATGGAGTAAGAATACAATATGTCACCACCCCATCTCATCCCATGGGTAAATTAAGCCCTTTACCAATCCTCGGTACACCGGACGACCTCGGTGGCGCGACGGTAGCGCAAGCGGCTGCCGTGCAAGAGGTTGTGGGTTCGATCCCCACGCAGGACAATAATTTGTGATATTCACAAATTATTGTCCTAATTTGTGATATTCACAAATTATTGTCCTGGTCTAAGTGTTCTTTGTGTCCGTTAATTGATGTTTGTAAAAGGTCCCCGCGACACAGGGCATGATCCCTAGTGCGGCAGTTGTCTTTTTTTAACAAAAAAAAATCCGTTTGGCAAGCGTGGTATTAGAAGTATCCCTCCGTCACGGGAGGAGGCCCGTCCCTGCAGTGGGACATTAGTGGGCTGTTAAGAAATTTCCAATTTCATGTGGGAGGAGTCAATTCAAGGAGATTGCATGTCAAACCACCGTGCCATGATTATTTCTTACTAATAATTTATTACTTTTAATGTTTGACGTTTCGTCGTAATTTTGTTTTGGTTTTCCTAATTACGAATCAATTATCTACAAAGAAATGAAAATGAAAAACAACAAAACTTCTTTTGCTGCTGTGGCGTCCAACGGGACCAGTTCCGAGGCGTTGAATTTAATCACTGTTTAGCGAGATTTTTCTTAGCTAAACCTACCTCATACCAAACAAAACCGTAAGGATTTAAGCTAATCAATTGACTAAAATTTAACAGGCGTTTATGAGTAAGGGGGTTGGTCAATAGCTGCACTTGTTTCTTTTACATTATTTAATTAATCTTCCAAATTACTAACAAACCAATCTATTACACTTGTTTAACTCACAACCTTCACAACATCAATAAACAAAAACGAAACACGATTACTAAATATTTATAGCGCCCAATTTCCATAACACCTTAATATACTCATAAAAGTAATGATATGAATACACTTTGACCATAAGCCTTTGTACAGCAACAACGACGTTGTACATCGATAGCTTTATATGGTAAACTAGCTTCGGACAAGTCGTAAGATATTATTTATGTATACACTTAATGGTCTTTGAACGTTAGTTACTATGCTATGATATCCCAGTTGATTGAGTTTAAGAGTGCAATCGGTTTACTATCAATATGGTATAGGTGGTGGAAATACTTCTTATATGAGAGAACAAGAGAGAGAGAGACTGCTAAGGTTTGACACGAATAGATAAAACGAATTCTCCGTGTGATGACGGAGTAAGAATACAATATGTCACCACCCCATCTCATCGCATGGGTGTCGTAAAAACCGACGAAGGGACTATCCGTGGATATTATCTTTACGTAATAAAAAGAAGGAAAACTTGAAATTAAACCCTATACCAATCCGTTTGGCCAGCGTGGTATTAGTAGGCCAAGTATCCCTCCGTCACTGGGGGAGGCCCGTCCGTGCAGTGGGACATAAATGGGCTGTTATGATGATTACGACCAACTACAGGAGTAAGAACTTTGTACATAAAAAAATATGAATGAAAATATTATCTGCAATAAATCTAAGTGATGGAAATACATAAAGTTTTCTATGCTTGAAATGGTCGTACTCGTAAATATGGATTGTTTTCAAGTTGCCATTCGGTAAAAATATCTTTTCGCTGTCTCCGAGATGCTGAAATACGAACGCCATTTAGATTTTGTACAGATTTTATTCTTGTACGAATCTCGCATATAAACAGGTCCGCCATGTTTCAAATTTATATTTTTAAATCCAGCTACATTTTAAAATCAGAATTTTGCATTCGAAATAAGTCGCCATTTGTAAACTGAACACGATACGTATTATGTACTCGTAGGTGAATGTTGCAGAAGGACAGATATCTAGTAAACATGAAATATGCTTCAAAGCACGTAGGTACATTGTTTAAACAAAGCTTCATGCATGTCTTGTCAAAATATTTGACATAAGCTGCCAGTTATGCCGATCAGTAACGTTATAGCTACCATACTTTTATCAAGAATATAAATGTTCTTAGATTTTATACAAACTTTAAGAAATAAAACGTCAATAAAATAAGGACGTTCTCATGTAAATATAGACATATCAATTGCTTAACTTTAAGAATTCATCATATCAGTTTAAACGACATCGGGGACAAGGGCTTCTTCCATTTTTACGTTGTTATGAATTTTCCGCATGAAAGATCAAGTTTATCTTGATACATTTTACTGTTTAGAATTTCCCGCATAAGGGTATTTATATAATTTTCAGTGCCCGATAGCCGATCTGAAAACTTAATGGTGCATATTTATATTATATTCTTTGTCAATATTTTAATTAAGTAAATAGTGAAAAATCTATTTATTAATAACAATTATTCGGTCATAAGTTATAGTATCAACACTAACTTAAACTGTACCGCAAAACAATCTTAAATTACTAACTGCCAGTTAAAAATAACTAGCAATGGTATTCTTACAAGACTTGGTGAATATTCATAGAAGCTATATCAGACTGGACTTATCACAGAGCGCTACTCACTACTTAGTAAACAAACACCATACTAAAATTACAACACAATTTTTGTCTCATGTGCACAACAGATGCGACATAATTACTTAAATCCAAATACAATGGACCGAGTAGTCTCCCTTGAGGCACTCCTTCTTTAGTTTTAACATTTCCATTTGCTAATGTCCAACTCGACCACAATCCACGTCAAATGCAAAGATAATTAAACTACACACATCAAAAAAGTCTAAGCAACATGCATGATATTACAAATTTACCATTTATATTAATTAATTTCTAAGTATTTACTCACTCAAAGTGTATAGGTAAGTAAACTTTTTTGTTATTGATGACATACTGGCTGGTTGTAAAAAAAAAATTCGATTATGTTTTGTTTTTTTTCATAAAATTCAAATGACTGCGAATTTGTTTGAATTTGAGTGCATGTTAATTGCTACGTTTTAGTCTTGATTTTATAATTTTACCAACCATTTAAATACAGTTGGCGACAAAATTGAATTGTTAGATATTCTTTACGTCATGGAGCGACGTCATTTGACGGCAGATGAAATGCAAAGAGCTGTAGGGATGTTGCAAGCGGGAAGTAATCAATCTCAGGTATCTCGACATTTTGGTATTCATAGAAGTGTTATTTGTCGTCTTTGGCAGCGCTACAATAATACAGGGGAACCCGCTGAACAGCATCCAGGCCGTAAAAGGAGTACAACCACTCGGCAAGACCGGTACATACAACTGACTGCAAGACGCCAGCCGATGTTAACCGCTCGAGAGATAAGTTTGAGGCTACAAAATTCAAGTGGTGTTGATGTAAGTCCCCAAACTGTGCGAAATCGACTGCATGAGTACGGCCTACGAGCTCGACGCCCTATCAGGTGCCCACCGATACGTCACGGGAATCGCGCTCGTCGAAATGAATGGTGTAGAGAACGCATAACATGGACCCAGGAACAATGGGATAAAATTATGTTTTCCGATGAGTCGCGATTCGGGTTTAGGCCTGATACAAGAAGGGTGCGAGTGTACCGTCGACCCGGAAATACTGAAAGACTCAGGTGCGTTCAGGAAGTTCATCCATACAGCGGCTCAACAGTTATGGTATGGGCGGGTATTATGAAGAACAGGCGAACTGAGCTCGTTTTTGTAAATGGAAACATGAACGCTGAAAATTACGTTGAGGATAGTCTCAGACCTTATGTCCATCCATTTGCACAAACCTTTGGCTCCGATTTTACGTTAATGCATGACAATGCGCGTTCACATACAGCTCGGCGAACCAGTGAATACTTGGCAACGGAGAACATCCAGGTATTGCCCTGGCCTGCACAATCGCCAGACCTCAACCCCATCGAGCACGCATGGGACATGCTCCAGAGACGTGTTTTGAAGGACTTGGACGGAGTGACAACAACCCAACAGCTGAAGGATTTGCTACAATTCCATTGGGAGCGAATACCGCAAGATGACATAAACAGTCTCATTAATTCAATGAATAATCGTTGCCGACAAGTTCTGAATAGCAGAGGAGGCCATACTTTGTATTAAATTGTCCTATTCTTTCACAATAAATTCATTTTCTTAAGAAATTTCAATTTGTAAAAAAAAAGTTTAGTTTCTTATGTACCTGTATATTCTAATATTGTTAATTTCTGTTATTAAAAGAACTTATAAAGAAAACAGCTGTTATTTTTACATCATAGAACCCTAAAAATATTATTTTAAAAATAAAATACAACGTTATAATTAAAATAAATGGTAAAATAAATTAATATAAATGGTAAATTTGTAATATCATGCATGTTGCTTAGACTTTTTTGATGTGTGTATTTTTCCTCAAATAGAGAGCTTTTGCCAAACGTATGTGCTCAAACGTACAGAGCAAGTCACTTTGCATTTCAAAGTAGGTAAATTTAAATGTACTGGTACGTAGTGCAACCAGACCGAACGCTTGAAAAAAGTCCGACGAGTTATAATTCTTTGATCTGAGTTTGCAGTAGGAAATGTATTGTTTGTAAGTTTTACCAAATCAAGTGGTGGTGACGTGATAAATAAGAATCTCATACCATGGGTTATCTAAGAAAATGTTCGTAAATTTTGTTTCTACGAATACAAACAAAGGAAAATTTTGCATAAAGTCTTGCACCAATCCGTGATTTGTGGTCAGAGTGGTGTTTGTAGGCAGACTTACACTCTATCCCTACATTATAAAACCTTTATTTTGAAACAAGCATACAAATCGATAACAGCTGCAGTAGTTTAAATCTGTGGCGCAGCCATTACTGTCTACCTCGCGTTTTATTCTTAGTATACTATATTCTTAGTAACGGAACATCATACATTCTTTCTTTCTTTCAATACGCAGGTAAAAAAATTAAAGAAATAAAAGTTAGATAGCTCACTACAGTTAAAATTGAACTTAAAAAAATAATCCGCTGTCCACCCCAGTGGAAACAACGGTAGTTAAAGTTTTTAACGCAAGTGCAAGCATCGTTCTGACATTTACATTTTCTTTAACTTTGTGACATTTTTATATTTTATACTGCAAATGAACGTGCTAGTTAATATTTCTGTAGTTTACTTAACTTTTATTATAGAATTTTGTTGTTCTACGGTAATTGTATTTTTTATGCATTATGCACCAGTCGGGTTAATTGTAATACAATGCTTTAGAATGTTTTTCCTATTTAATGTATGACACTGTATTTCCTCACCTGGTGGAAAGCGTCAAAACTCCAGGTCTTTAAACAACGGTTCATGGTCATGAAATAGGTTCACTCCGTCGCACAACACTTTGCTTCGTCTATACCACACGTCAGGCACTGAATTTTCACAAGCTGATCGTCAAATAAGAAAGGTAATTTTAAATATTAAGTTTTACAGCAATAACTACAAAAAAGTTCACGATGCATATTCTTCAACTATATTACAATTACGAGTATAATATAATGATTTTGTGTATAAAAAATATAAGTAATCCCGATATAAACTAGACCATGTTAAATAGATCATTAGTAATAATTCTTATTTAAATAAACTAATTAATTTATCAAGTGTAGGTACTTCAATATCTGTAGATTACTGTTTGATTGATCAAAACCGGAATTAAATATCATATAAATCATGAATTTATCTTACAAGAACAATCTAAAGACCGGGTAGTAACACGTAAGAAGGAAATGGGAGGAGGAAGGTGGAAATTTTTGGAGGAGGCCTGTGTCCAGCATGGATATCTACTGACATGAGCTGATATGATGATGATGTATCATCATCATAGGTTGTAGATAAAAAAACTTTTAATTGATTTCAGAAGAAAATAATGCCCTATAATTTTAAGGAACACAGTCATGTTTTTTTTTAAAAGAGCAGTCGTTGTCAAGATCTGCCCTCGATGTTACTGCGATCATAATAGATCTATTGTAACAATTTGTTGATCGCACAAAGAATTTTCCTGCGTGGGATTTAAAACCAAGAGCTCATGCACGGCGGCTCAGACAGTGCAGGTCAGTAAATGAAACACTGCATTCAAATCTATACTAATATTATAAAGAGGTAAAACTGGTAAAACCAAGAGCTCATGCACGGTGGCTCAGACAGTGCAGGTCAGTAAATGAAACACTGCATTCAAATCTATACTACTATTATAAAGAGGTAAAGTTTGTGTTTTCTTGTAGGGGCGTTGTAGGGGGTAATCTCTGGATCTGCTAAACCGATTTTAAAATTTTTTTTAAAAATTTCTGTGTTGAATAGTCCATTTATCGGGGAGTGTAATAGGCTATGTAGTATCACGCTATGACTAATAGGAGTGGAGCAGTAATGAAATATTTAAATATGTTTAAAAAAGAGTCGCGTTTTTTCGCCGCGCAAAGAAATTGGCACGGGTCAGCTAGTGACATTATAATTTTTTAAATCCACAGAGATGGGATATAACGCTATCGGTAGATTTATTTTATCGTATATTTTAATCTGAGGTATTACTCAATTATGTAGAGTGGTTGACCTTTTTATTCAAAAATGTACAGTCAAACTGGTTGGTCCGTCCGGCTTTGTTAAAGATTTAGGGTCGTAGCACATGTAACGTAACGTAAACGGATTGCCACCGTATCAACTTGAGCCGTTCAGTATTCTTTGTATGTAACTCCTTATGCAACGCACACTAATCGGAATCGTAACGTAATCGGAATTTTGACGTTTGACACCGCGTAAAAAGGCGAGGCGGTGCCGATCCGTTTACGTTTCGTTATATGTACTACGACCCTTAAGCATGTATAGGGACAGACGACGACTTTGTTTTATACTTTGTAGTAATGGGAACCTGACAATGCTGGGATTGAAAATGGCAGACACTAGAGAGGCAAAAAGTGGCAATCGATTAGACTTCGAAGAAAGAAAAACAGACACCGTTGCACTGATTAAGCTTGCAGTACCCTGTTAAACTAACATTGACACGCTGAATACCAAGCACTAAAGAGGAACAAGTACTTTAACTTGAGAAAACACTTAAGACGTAAAGTGTCTGAAAGTGCCACTATAATCGATAAAGCACCAGTAATCTATAATAGGAATCTATCGTATATTATCCGGTACTTCAAAGTAGTGTGACGAAGCATTTGGCCAGATTCCTCCGAGTGGTGACGGAGTAAAAATACAATATATGTCACCACCCCATCTCATCCCATGAGTGTCGTAAAACCGACTAACGGACTATTCGTGAATATTATCTTTACGGAATAAAAAGAAGGAAAACTTGAAAATAAACCCTATACCAATCCGTCTGGCCAGCGTGGTATTAGTAGGCCAAGTATCTTTCCGTCACGGGAGGAGGCCCGTGAACCCTGCCCTGCCGGGCCCTGCAGTGAACCAACGTTATTATTAAAAGACTTAACACCTGTAGTGTCTTAAAGTCTTTATCCAATAAATTAATAATCGTCGATAAAAAACCACTAATCTATACATTGAATCAAACAAAATCAACAATGACAGATTAATCGCGTTCATTCATTAATTTATCTTTTATATTCACACCGCATTATTATCTTTGTGAGGGATTACGTTGATCCCTGTCGATATCCGTTTTGATTTATACATTTCAACCTACAATTGAGCTTTCAACAGTTTATCCTTATTAAGCTGATAATCTTTAATTGTTTTAATTTTTATTCAACTTATTCAGAATTCTTAATGTTCTTTGAGTATTTTTATTTCAATAAGTTCACCTGATCATCAGTGGTAACCGCTGCTAATGGACATTAGCAATATCAGTGATTAACCTACCCTCAGATACAAGCCCTTATGTGTCATGTAATTTTACTACCTACCGTATTCTTCCGCCTGAAGACCGTAGGACATTACTGAATAGAAGTGTAACTGACTAACTGTGTTAAGCTATTGCTGATGAGACTAATTACCTAGCATAAACACTTAAGTGTTATAAAGCACTAGATGACCCGTGCCCACTTCGTTGGGCGGCGAAAAAAACGCGTCCGTTTTTCAAACATATTTCATTACTGCTCCACTCCTATTAGTCATAGCGTAATACTATATAGCCTATGACACTCCCCGATTAATGGACTATTCAACAAATAAAGAATTTTCAAAATCGGTTTAGTAGTTCCAGAGATTACCCCCTACAACGTCACAAAGACACAAACATACAAACACACAAACTTTACCTCTTTATAATATTAGTATAGATTATACGGAAGAGGGAAATATAGTTATAGTATAGTTCTTTTCTAATATTGAGTAAGAGGCTTGATCAATAACCTAATGAGAACAATCATGAAATGGAATGGCTACAATCTGTATTCACCATCTATAACCATGTCACCACAAACATTGTCTTGCACAGCAATAAAAATAATACGAAAAGTTTTTTGTCTTGCAAGGAAGTGCACTCCAAATGCTTAAAGGTGAATTCACTGAACACGAAATAACATAAAAGAAAATATAACAGTTGTTGAATCATGAGTTGTGATTACTTAAAAGAAAGCAGCGTTTGTAAAACAAAGAGCAATTTTCTGCAAACAATTTCACGAACAAGCAAGGAAAATATAAACAGTTTTACTTAAATTAAACTCTCCGTGTGGTGACGGAGTAAGAGTACAACATGTCACCACCCCATCTCATCCCATGGGTGTCGTAAAAACCGACTAAGGGACTATCCGTCAGTAATATCTTTACAAAAAAGAAGGAAAACTTGAAATTAAACTCTATACCAATCCGTCTGGCCAGCGTGGTATTAGTAGGCCAAGTATCCCTCCGTCACTGGAGGAGGCCCGTCCCTGCAGTGGGACATTAATGGGCTGTTATGATGACTTAAATTAAACTAAAACCTTTTCGGTGATGTTTATGCACTTTTCGGAATTGGAAATGGAAATAATCTGATTAAATTTGCTAAGAACAACAACGATTCTGGAAATTCAATCACTACTCAAAGGCTGGGCATAATTATTACTGGGAATTAATGTCGCATTGCAGGGAGAAGCCTCTTTCAGTTATAGAAGGTAGCTAGGTTCACTACTTATAATGCCAAAGACTGTTGTAAGCGTTGCAGCTTAACAACTTTAAAAGTATATCGCATAAAGTTCAAATACAGAGGTAGTCATAGAGGCTTACTCTAATTTTTATTGAAATTTAAAAAACGGACTAACTCGTTACCTTAATAACCTATTAGATAAAGCTGAGCAAGCCACTGTGATTAGAGTTATTCGTATTTTCGTTATTCGCAAAGTGAAACCTAAGAAAATATTTAAAAAAAACGATGAATCTATTACTATATTTCCATTAGATTCATAAGATTTTATTTATCAAGGGCACCCTTTAAATGCGCACAAACCTTTTTGAACCCCGTACACCCCAACCTGAATAAAGTGGAGAATTTATTTCGTTCGGCGTTAAATCCCCGTGATCGAACGGAAAAGCCTTTAAATTGTATGGCATCGTTTTAACTATACACTTTCGATGGTGAAATTCGAAAAAATATATTTTCATTTTAGACGATACGAATATAACATTTTGATAAATTGAAAGGAGTGGGTTTTCAATTTATCATTCTGGATCGAATAAATTGAATTACTTATATTTAGAAAAAAGTGGTAACGAGTATCTACGGTTACCATACCGCATCGGGTTTTTGATGCCGTTTGGAGTTTCAATGTGTGATAACTACGAAAGAAAGTATATAATCAATTGTGTGGTTTCCTTAGTTGGTAAGTGAATGAACGAAAAACAAATAGAAACCTAAAAAATTCTAAGAATACAGTACCATGTAATACTGTCCCTCCATTGTGTATGTATCATTAATCGCTCAACATAGTTCTGTCGAGTCAATCTGATCCAACGTCTCTAAGGGCTTAGCTTCCTGACGTGTGTCTGAGTGTATTTGACCGGACATTGTCTACGTAATGTCCCTTGACGAACGAATAACAATATGTCAATGTACCACGTTGGGCGGCAATAAGCTTATACTATCTGAGGGTAGTTGTAGGACGGGGTTTGATTCGATTTAGTGCCTATATCCTGCAATGTGCAGAACGACCTCAAATTCGTATATACCTAGAATAATTTTGAATAGTGTTTATGGCACTTTTATGATCAATGGTCAAGGTATGTTCAGTTCAAGAAATATTTAAAGTAGCGATTAAAATAGAAAAAAATCTTAAGTTAAATAATATTAAATTACCACCAGGAAGACCACTGACTTGTTTGTCATGTCAGTAGGTAATCTAAAAAAAATTAAGAAAATATGTTTCAAAACATATCGAGCAAAAGCCGTTAGTCAGAATTTTAATTACTGCAGACACGTGAAAAGTATACCAGCACGAATCACAAGGTAACTTATTTAATATGAATAAAGTCCCACGTTGGGGCGCCAATATCAAATACAATAAATTCCGCTAAATCACCTCCCAACCTTGTTCAAATATCGGCAAAATGAAACAAATGTTTGTCGTTTTCTCTTATGACACACGTCGCCCTCATATGTCACCCATTAAGGGGTATACACGTCACAAGGTCTTTATTACAGGGCTACAAACAATCAAGCGTTGACACTTTCATATAAAACTGTACAAACAAATAAAAAGTAAGGGTTTCGGTACATCGACGTGACGAAAATACAATCGAATATTGAAAATTTTTGCTAAGGAATGTTAGAAAAAACAATTGTACTTATTTAGTGATTCAAAAAAGCTCCTTAAAATTTTTACTAGAAGGGGAATATCCTTTATTCCCATCTGCACCCTTCGAGTTTGCCACCGGGGTGGTGGTTGGCACTAATAAGTGGCGATTGCCCCCGGTGGGGAAACACGAAAAAATTAAATCATGGATAATGGATGGATAATTCACAATTAATTTCATATTTATTAAGTTGGCAACCCAATTACCCAATTTTGACAAAAATTATATCCTTTTTTTAATTAGTGAAATAAGTTCTGAGGCAACAAACATAAAGGAAAAAACAATCGAATTGAAAACCTGTCTTTTATGACATGAGTCTGTTAAAATTTAAAAAATTGTACAATAGGTTGCAACATGATCAGTACTGTGTATAGTCGAAAACTAAATGGCTTTATCACCTCTAGAGCTAATGTTAGTTGCATGTCATAAAACTATTAGGTTCAATATCGCACAACAAAACATCAGCTAAATCATGACGCTACTTTGACATATCAGTTCTCTTGTATTAGCAAATAGTCGTTAGATATTTATAAAAACAAATAGTAAAGTCAACGTTATTGACTGTTACTAGAGCATATTTTCGGAAAAACGTTTTATTCTAATGAATTTCTCTCTTTTTTCCTTCTATGTCCATCCCTATCATTTCTTGCATGACGTCATTGGCGCATATTTCAATTTAAAGTTTTCGTAATTTTATAATATAAAACAAATTAGGGTAAACCACCTAATAGTTAGAAGTCCTACAATTGTTGGCACTTAAGAGTTAAAAGTGAGTAAAAAGAAAGAAAACACTTTAAAGTATTCAAGTTCAGTATGATTATTCAAGTTCAAATATTATTTATTAATACTTTTATCATATTTTATTTATTTCATGTGTCAACAAAGCAACAATAAACTTATCAGAATCCTTTTATTGGCATTAGTGCTAATAATATTTATTTAATACTATTCAATCACATAATAATGATTAAGTATAAGCAAAGATTAAAGTATTTTATCATTTTATGATATTTTAGCCTCACACGAAGTCCAATCTTAAGGTGCCAACAATTGGGTGGCTTACCAGCCAATATTTAAATTCTACATTTTCAGTTTTTCTGAAATGACAAGCTTGTAATGTCACAAGTAACAAGTTGACTTTAGTTTTAAATTATTTAATGGTTTTTCATGGTTTTTCACATACAAACTCTACAGTTTATTATAGTGACATTTGTATTGTGTTAGTAGATATTATTATTTATTACGTTGAAGTGAAAGTTTAAAATAGATTGCACTTTTAATCTAAGCATAGTTTTGATTACGGTCAACCAAAGACGTCAAGCTCACGCATAAACATTAAATAGCGATCTTAATGAATTTGAATTATGATAGAATTTTTTGTCAAAACTGATAAAGCCATTTCGTTTTCGGGTATACATACATGATTCATGTTTTATGTTGGTCTTTATATTTTGTATATACTTAATTGCAATAGATCAGCAATGCAAAAAAAAAACTGTGTATGTCTTAGCCAAATATCGACCACTAACCGGTTGCCCTGATTGGTTGTCTTCGGTATGACCTAAGAACGCAGAATAGATCTGGTGTGACAAGTCCTTTAGACGCTGCAATCGCAATTAATGTGCTATACAAGGTGTACAAGAGGATAGATCAATTTTATCCCAAAGTAAAGTAAAAATTTAAATGGTCCTAAACGGTTCTCTATTTTGTATCGGACAAGTGACTTTATAGCAAGAAAAATTAGGACATCTAATAATTATAGATCCCCATTTTATGACACACAAGTATTATAAGTAAAGACGATAAGGTAATATTTGATTTCGTATACGCTAACATTATGGAAAGTGATTATTATAGTAAACGTGTTAGGGATTATGATTTTCGGACGATCGATATTTGGAGAAGAAAGGGACTACCCTCCTAAATGGTTGGGTTTTTTTAGATGTAGTATCTGCCCAACAAGCAAAGTAATCCTATAACGATTGATTATAAGTCTACCTCAACTAATAACGTTCTTATAAAGAGCTGGTTGCAGACTATTTTACTTAAAATAGCATTTTACAAGTGATAATATACTCAAGAGCATCCGTTTTTATATATCTGTCTTATAGTTCGCTACAAGACTAACGCTTATGGCCTTTACAAGAATACTTTTACTAGTAATAGCATTTCACAAGCGTAAGTATTCGTAAGAGCTTTTGTTTTTATATGGTAGTCTTATAGTTAGCTGCAAGAGTATCTTATAGGATACTTTAAAGCATAAGTCTCTTATAATTGTTTGTAGTAAGACTAAATAATCTTGAATAATATTTTGGTCCAGTAGTAGCATATTGTAAGTAGAACAGATATTGTAACGTACTTTTCTGAGATTACTATAAGATTGCACCGTTATAGTTCTTGCTCGAGACTTTTATAACTCTTCTTATACTCACATAAGAGCGCTATAAGATCAAAGAAGCTTACGAGCTACTAGATCAAAATCTTTATTAGTAAACTTCAGAAATTTTGTTCACTTCTTCATCTTGAGCAAACTGACAGAGGGTTCTGGAATCAAGAATATTTTTGCACCCTTATCCCACCCCGCAGAAAGTGAAGAAGTTCAACATTGGAAAGAAGAACACCATTTCGATGTCGAAAAAAAATAATAGTTGTGAAGAAAGTGATTATCGGAAAGAAGAATACCATTTCGATGTCGATGAAAAAAAAATCACTAACTATGAACAAAATCATGAATTGCTTAAAGATATGCAAAGTTGGGCAATAAAATTTAATATACCCCGCCTAGCCCTGAATGACCTATCTACTATTTTAAACATAAGGTTAGGAAAGGTTTTACCTAAGGATGCACGGACATTATTACGTACCAACAAAGAAGTGCTTAATATTAAAATCTCCGATCCAGGACTGTATTGGCATAACGAATTAATTAAATGCTTAAAAAATAATATCCTCCAACGCCTCGATTTGAATACGATTCAAAAAGTAAATTCAAAGATTAGTGTACATTTTCAGGGAACCCTATTTTGTTTTAAAATGGAGGCGAAAGTTATCAGTACTAAAACTGCTACAAATACTATTTTACCTATAATGGTTCTATAAAGCGCTTCATGCAGAGCAATTTTAGAATATGGCGCATGTTCTTATAAACTGATGAAATAAAATTATTACAACATTATTACTAAGTGCTAATTTTCGAGGGGCGTTGTAAATCTAACCAAATTATGGTAGATATTTACAGTAAAAATGAGTTCCCCCAACTTCCGTTCACGTACATCATTACAAATACTAGGTAATATTACTACTTTATTAAGAAAAAGTGTACTTACGGTATTCGTTTTATTTAATCCAATCACAAAAGAACTCGGAGCAATTAACTGCCGAAATAACAAAAGATACCTACCTCCTTCGGTTTTTAAAACTTTACTTATAACTAAAAACTAAGTATATTACTAGTGCATTATAAACAAGATTGTTTTAGTAAGATACTTGTTTTTATTGTTAATAAGAGCATTTGTGCTTGTAATTGTGTTACATCAGATTGTTATAGGAGCAATTGCGCTTCCTCAAGTATATTATAAGTTGGTTATAAGATAATAATCGCTCCTATAACTGCGCCCAAATCCAGCTTTGTAGTATGCTACAAGTATCTTATAAGAGAGTCTTCAAGATAGCTATAAGAACTGATTTTGCTAGTTGGGTGTTTTCTACTTCGTAAAGTTATGCCTGCACCATATAAAGTCTGTATGATATGCGGTACTTCACAATGAGGAAGCTGTATTCACGGTGCATCGATATACCAGTCAATCATCATTAACAGAGAGCATTTATTTTCTTAGAAACACATTTTTCCTCGTATTTCCCTAACATTATAATACAGTGCCTACATATTTATAAGAGCCTAATGAAAATGAATAGCGTAGGGCATTCCTCATTAATATTATGTAGTGTGGTCATATTTAAATAGATTATGTATTGGTTGCCTTTTTCTGCTTAGTTAACTAAACTGTTTTATTTCGTAATTTGTAACGTGCAAAACAAAAGAATATACACCTCATAACATTAAATATAAATATTCCTTACACTTTCACACAACGCCATCTAGTCCCAAACTAAGCAAAGCTTGTACTATGGGTACTAGACAACGGATAAACATACTTATATACTTTTTATTCTGTAAATACATAGATATTATACATAGAAATCACCCAGACCAATGCAAACAATCATGCTCATGCACACAAAGATTTGCATAAAGCGGGAATCGAACCCGAGACTCTGCGTAGCAGTCATGTTATATAACCACTACGCCACAGAGGTCGTCAATTCAAGTCTTTCTTACTACTTTTTAAGGACATTAGCCTCTTGTAGTAATCGAATATACGGCGGTCACGGCTCTTGCATTGGCGGTTCATTTACTTATGGTGCTTATTGCCGCGGGGTCTATTCCCGCTGAATGCAAATCTTTGTGTGCATGAACATGATTATTTGCATTGGTCTGGTAAAAAAAAGTATATAAGTACTAATATCCGTTGTTCTGTTACCCATAACTGCAGGTTAAGCCTAGCTTACTTTGGGAATAGATGGCGCTGTGTAGAGACGTCCGTGAATATAATGAGTTAATTAAAAAACATCCAAACTAGTCGCAATTATTATACTTAAGCAGAAGAGTAGTCTTTCTTTTTGCGAAGCAAGCATGAAAGACTCCGTGCCTTTACAGAGTCTAAGAAAATATTTTAAACCTATCATTTCAGGTTGCCGCGGTGCAATTAAAATGCACAAAGGCTTATTATGTTATTAACTTCCACGGGCCCCCTTTTATATAAAATCAATCAATCAAATTCTTTATTTGTTAAATGCAGGTGGATACAATGGTCAAATTACAATAAAGGAGCGCTACATTTTGCCTTTACAGGCGTACAAATGTGGTTTAAATAATCAATAGTAATTACAATCTATTAACTGTATACATAATACATTATTAAATTAATTTCAGAATTATAATCAACACAATATTTAAAATAAAAAAAATAAAATAAAAAACACAAGTCCTAGCAATAAATTCGCTAGTCCCCCTAACAGGTATATTAAGGGCTAAGAGAATATTCCTTGCGTCCTCAATATTAAGGGCTAAGAGAATATTCCTTGCGTCCTCAAGCCCTTATGTTGTATTTAATTTAATTTTAAATGATGACATAATTTAATTTTATTTTTTAGTAGTAAGATTAAAAACGAATATGTTGATGGTATTATAAATTTTTTGAGAATTTAAAGTACAGCTAAACTTTGTTGTCTAATGGTTATATTCCATGGGTGCTACGCAGAGCTCCCTGGTTCGATTTAGTCAAATATTTGTGGGCATAAACATGGCTGTTTTATTTGGTTAGGGTGTTTAAAAGTATTTACAAAAAACAATAATTAACAATGTTTGTCAGTCGTCTAGTAGTCAAGTACTTTTATAAAACGTATCTACCTATTATTAGACCTCTCCATCGCTAGATGACAGCCTTTCTTTTAATAGGATATTTAAACGACAGTAAACAGAAGAAAAACAAAGAAAACTCATCCATTTATAACATGTACTATAACAAATTACATTTAACAACGTTCCCGACAAAATTTTCTTCATGTAGTTACCGATAAAAAAGTTTTTATCGATTATCGTTATCGCAAAAAGCTTTGTCCCTTCGTCTCGTCTGACAACGTCTCGAGTTTTTCTTTTAAACTGTTTTTGTGTACAAAACTACGTGTGGTAACGTAAGAATATAAAATGGCAACACCGTATTTCATTCTTGTGAGTGTCGTAAAAACAAACTAACATATTAAGTAACGAAATATTCATCATAAAGTTGCAAAATACTTCTGTATGACCTGTGGCATATCTATACTAATATTATAAAGAAGTAAAGTTTGTGTGTTGCTGAGTTTGTGACGTTGTAGGGAGTAATCTCTGGATCTAATGAACCGATTTTTAAAATACTTTTTGTGTTGAAATAGTCAATTTATCAGAAAGTGTCATAGGCTATATAATATCACGCTATGACTAATAGGAGTGGAGCAGTAATGAAATATGTTTAAAAAAGGGTCGCTTTATAACGTTTTTTTCGCCGCCCAACGAAGTGGGCATGGGTCAACTAGTCTATTATACGAGTAACTATCAACTACTAGTATGAACTAGTCTGGGACTAGACAGCGTTGTGTCCAAATGAAATTAGCGTTATATTAAGTATACAAAACTTTCTAAAGTGAATAAGAAAAGAAAACTAATTTGCGCTATTACCTACTACCTAAAAATTGATAGGTAAATCAGAAATGAAACCTTGTGAGAAATACTTTTCCGAAAAATACCTTCGCTCCTCAGCTAGGTGGACCGACGACCTTAAAAAGGTCTCTGGGTCGAACTGGATGCAGAAGGCGCAGGACCGTGTTCTGGGGCGCGTGTTGGGAGACGCCTATGTCCAGCAGTGGACTTAATAGGCAAGTTGATTGATTGATTGAAAAAATACCAACAAAGAAAAAAACTGAATAAGGTACTTGCGGTAAATAAGGGCCACCTTAATCTAAACCTAAATAATTTCTATAAATAAAGGAATATAATAAAATATTTAATATCATGGTAATGTTTATTTCAATATCTGCATCAGAAAGTACTATTACAAGTATTTTCATCTCAATTAGGCATAGTAATCATGATTTTAAAAAACCCTCTCTTTGGCCCTTAATAAACGTATGTAGTTTTATAAGGGCCAAATTTTAATTCAAATATTAAAAGAGTAATCAATTGAAAAAATATTGTTTTCGGTTTCATTTGACTTTAATTATCATTTGGCATTAAATCACGCTTTTAACATTACTTAATCAAAGGAAAAACTAGCAATGGCTCTTAATAAACTAACGTAGCACACGATAATTTTCACGGACAGTCCCTTAGTCGGTTTTTACGACACCCATGGGATGAAATGGGGTGGTGACATATTTTATTCTTACTCCGTCACCACACGGAGAAATACAGTACCAAATGTGCTTTAAATAGAATAAAAAAAACCTTATTTGCACAGATCTACAAATTGTCACAAAGTAACTGTGAATCGTTCAAACTTTCAACATACATTTTTTTATTCGTCTCTTAAGGCTGTTCGCCCTCTTTTCCCGACGGCCAATTAAACTTTTTTTACTGAAAGATAACTTCATTCGACAGAGATTTACATTAGGTCCGAATTTACAAAGGGTGAAGTTAACTGATGGTTGCTAACAATGGAGTTAGGGATGAAACAATTTTACGTAAAAAATTAAAAAAAAGAATAATTAAATTTACATACATGCTTATTTAACTCACGCTTTTTTTCATGCACGAAAGCAGAGGTAGATTAAGTCATAACAAGCGCAGTGAAAGGTACCTACTTGAACGACAATAATTGTCGTTCAAGTGGGTACCTTTATAAATCATACCAATTATTGGTTCCCTTATTCGCTATATGGCAGATTCTGTATTGGACAGATTCGCGATTAGGCAGATTCGCTACTGGACAGGTTCTCTATTGGACAGAATAGCTGTTTGGCAGATTCGCTATATGGCTGAAATTGTACAGTAGAGCACACAATTTATTATTTTATTTATTTATCTTTTTTTATGTCGTATGTTCGTTTCACAACCACCCGAACACGTTGTTCGGAGAAGTATCTAGAGAAGTAGGTACTTAATAGAAACTACTTCTGTGCATAGATAAGAACTCCTTGAAAACCTTCTGACAATCAGGCCACTCTTATGCTACATACTTTATTGTTTTACATGTCAATTAGACACATTTATGAAAATTGAAGTTTATAAATAGTATTTAATGAACATAGTTTAACTATTTTTAATTAGTTACTGTTAGATTATAAAAAAAACGATGGAGCTTGCTGGTCCTAGCAAAGGCGGTGTTCATTTTTTTTTTTTTTTTTTTCTTTATTGTACAAAACATATTCACATTATATCTTTGTTAAAAACCACTCACTTAAACCACTACGGTTTTTTTGTGAGTGGGAGTTCATAATTTAATAATTTACAGTTTTTGATATTATATACATACCTACACTTAAACAATTTCATTGACCTATTGAAAAAAGAATCGCGATTTCAGGATGTTAAGTTAAAAAAGTCTAGTTTATTGCAAAGAAAAGCGGCGTAACTCGAATTTGTTAAAAAAAATAAACATAAACATAGTTGTTCAAGCAGCCTTAAATATCGAAATAAGCGTGTTAGAATGTCTGAAGCGATTATGCAAAATAAATTGCATGATATGACCGATATATATATATTTGTTGTTTGTTTGTTGAATATATGTATATTTGTTCTAGCGTGATATGACCGATGATTTAATGTTTCTGTTTTTTTTTCTATACTTAAATTGAATAAATAATCTCACATTAACTTTACTTTTATTAACTGTACTTCTGCCGAATTATAATTCTGACCAATTCAGATTCTGTCCAATAGAGAACCTGTCCAGTAGCGAATCTGCCTAATCGCGAATCTGTCCAATACAGAATCTGCCATATAGCGAATAAGGGTTATGATTTATCCACTGACAAAATGGCGGGACTTACGTCATATGGTATAAAAGTAGCAAAAAAAAATTCGTTCTGCAACGCGCGATATTTTATAAAAACATGATTCTACCGCTTAAACTCTGCGGTTAAAAAAGTCTGTGGGACAATTGTCGATAGTTTCTGAACGGATTACACCAAAATAAACAGCTGTAAAAAATAATCTGTGGTCGCAATGTCAAACAGAAGTTTGCTTCATTTCGTATGTCCTTGTATGAAATTTACTGTTTATTTATGTGTTAAATACATTTGATTAATTAAATATTGTTGGAAGTGTAATATATTACAATTTTCTAGAAAATGTGTGCTTTCTAATGGTCGTAATATTATGTTATAAAAGTTGAGTAACTTTTAAAATTTAATAAAAGAAAAGTCAAAGACTAAAACTTGGCCTTGAGTTTAACAATAATGGCGGTTTAATTACGCTTTCCTCAATAAAAGTTTATTGAAATCGTTTAAAGTTTATTGAAATCGTTTAATACTAGAAGATAAACTAATAAACAATAATTAAATTTAGAAAACAAACCTACTATAGGCCGACCGTTTAACTCGCGTATCGCCTGCGGTATGAAAGGGGCGAGGGGGCGGGTTAGCGAGTGTCCGTTATGGTCGCGTACACAAGAGCTATATCGAGTAGGTTACTATGTATATATAAATAAAATAAGTTTTTACAAAAAAAAACCGACTTCAAAGACAAAAAATGCACTAAAAGTAAAAAATAATTAGTTCTATTTTGGTTTTGCAACATTAAATCAGACATTATTTTTACTTAATTACAATCTAAAGAATAGGTTCTTTTAATAATTGTAAAAAGTATTGTTAAGGATATTTCTTGAAGAGTCTACAAATATATTTATTTGTAGATTCTTTAAAATATAATCGAATTATTCCAAATTATGTAATATTATTGTTATTTTTGGATTCGGTGTCAGCCACGATAGTTATATTCTATTTTTTATTCCTGACTTAAAATTTAAAGAAATATGGCGTCGCGTTATACACAGACTAAAGACTAAGATGAGAAATAAGTACTACGAATCAAAGACAATTACTTAAGTTATTGTTTTAAATGCAATATTTATCTAATTAAAAACCATTTAAAGTGATCAGAATGTGTTATACAAAACTTTATTTTGCCTTTTCTAACGACTTCGTAGACAACATTTAGCATTATTGATCCTATTCGCGAATTACGATTTTTTCAATTGACGGTGCTGTTTAAACCTATATGTTTAATTTTTAAACCAATCCATAAACAATCAACAACTTTATGTCATAATGTCGAAGTAATATAATAATATAATCTGTAATTCGTGGCCGCTATTCCATTTGCTTAGGTATTATCGTATTTCGTTGGCTGACACCGACTCCAAAAATAACAATAATATTACATAATTATTATTTAATTATTACATAAAAATGAAAAACCATTTCTTTTGAAATAAAATAATTTTAAAAATGATTGCCTTTTTTATTTTGTGTCTTATTTACAATTTAATTGCATAACACCTTCCTAGTTCAAAATAGTGATTGCTTCAAAACCCTCTAAAACGGTATCGGTTACTTTCAAATTTCACTAAAACCTAAAGTTAACTTCTAAGTCCCCTAAAACGAATCTATTTTTGAAAATAACCTCGTTTTTCAAATTGTTTTTATTAAAGAAAGATGTTTTTTGGGATTGCTAGACTACAATAATAATATAATGTTAAAAATCGTACAGAATTAAGGTTGTTAGTAAGTTTAAGACGTTTTTCATAAATTGTCGACATTTAAGAAAAAGCACTTTAGGGGGTTTTGAAATTATATGACTCATATATACATTAAAACAGGTATGATTTAAACATATTAATTTGTAAGAATCAATCTTAGAAAATATTTACAGATAATAAGAACAATAATAAGAGCTTTTTTTTATTTTTACACACTACCATAACGGGCACCTAGTCAGTATGTCAGTATGACACTAGAGCAGTAAGCTAGTCCGTCTTCTATACAATTTACAAACTTCAAAGATGGTGGCGTCATCTTGCCATTTAAACTCGTACTTTCTTAGAGAAAATATGCAATCTAAATTATTACACAATTTAAAGCCTGACCAGAAAAATAAAAAAACCTCTCTAGGTATTTCGATTGGTTTAGGGTATAATTTCAACATTTCCTTCTTTTTATTTCATAAAAATAAGCTAGCTAAAAATTAGAGCTGTGTTGTGATGTAATGTAGTTCGGGTCACAGTATCTAGATGGCGCCGTTTTGACAAAAAATCAAGAGATAGCTCTCTCCTTTGTCCTTGCCCCCCGCGCACCTCTATTACCGCAGGCGGGTTCTGAGTTAAACGGTCAGCCTATACGTTCTTATTTTTATGTTCTTATTGTCTAAACAAAAATATGGTATGCACGTACAAAACGCCGAGATGGCCGAGTCAGCTAAAAAAGGTATTTATTTCAAAAATAATTAACTATAATATAAAACCTTATGAATTATAAATATATTTATTTTATTTTAAAAGAAATAAAGTTAATTATATTTTAAAAATAAAATCATCAATTTGGGTTGCTAATTTTATTCACAAATAATATAATTCCTGGAAAATCGCGGAAAATGTCAACAATTTTTCGCAATTTCTCAGGTTTATCAACTATTCATTGTATTTAGATATTCATAAGGTTAATGTATTGTAATTTAAGTTTATTCCCTATACTTTTACGAACACGACGATGTTTTTCATTTTCAAATTGATGCAGTAATTTTTTCGTGTTAGCCGTTTTTATCAAGACGGAAAACTCGCAGTTTTTTATAAACACATAAAAAACTGCGAGCGTTGCCACTTGAACGTTGGACTCGCGAAAGCGATTCGCGCAGTTAACGTTCAAGTGGGTACAAGATTTGTAATATAACAAGATATCCATACTACCTAGGGTAAGGTTGCGACTATTGGACCACTTAATTTTAAACAGACCTGGTATCTAAAATAGAGCGTGAAATAAAACAAAATCTGTGTAAACGAGTTGTCTGTATATTCAATTATTGGTAAATAACATAATTAAGTTAATTTTATTATGTATATAGTCACAAAAGAAGAAAATAAAACTTTGTGATGGTTTCCTTGTTTGAACCACCGTCTCTTTCATCGGACCACTTAGTTGCTATAATTGGACTTAGGGCATTTTAGGTGGCTGGTCCATTCAAGGCGCATGTAGAAAAATTAATAAAGTTAAGTATTTTTTTATCAAATTTCTTTTATTTACGAAAATAAATAGAAAGTTACATTAATTAGTCGACTCCTATTATATTTCTTTATTTGGCATGCAAAATCACAAAAATATTTCAGGTACGTCAAATCTTCTCTTTAACGTCGCTTTTGGCACTCGAAACATTCTGATTACATCATTCAATCCAATTTCTTTTTTCCCTAAGCTAGTTTCATACGCGCCTCTCTCTCGTCCTCTTCTTGCAATGCTAAAATAAAAGATTTGTTTTTTTAAATAACACACATCATAAAAGTTGCCATGATTGGACCGGTTCAATGAAAGAGAATCGTGCCAGTCCATTGATAGAAACTCACTAACATCCGCTAAAATATTTATTTAAAAAAAAGTAGCACGTTACTCAACAAAAATATACGATAGTATGTATTCTTAATTACTGTACATACTATACTAGTAAAAAAATCACATTAAAATAATTAATATAACAGTACTTACATGCTATTTTATGCCGTGCAAAAAATATATTCGAGGTAGATGAAACAAAGCGAAGCACGTCCATCCCTCATGGTGCCTCCTGCGGTGCTGGCAGTTGGAAGGCGGTGTGGGTGGCTGTAAATCCATCGTTTCGATGCAAATATCGGGTTCAAATATGAATAGATCGCGAAATATTGAAGTGGTCCAAACAAAGCGCTAGTCCAATGATCGCAACCTTACCCTAATATTATAAATGGGAAAGTGTGTCTGTCTGTTTGTCTTTCTTTCACGGCAAACGGAGCGACGAATTGACGTGACTTTTTAAGTGGAGATAGTTAAAAGGATAGAGAGTAACATAGGCTACTTTTTGCTACCCCGAATTTAACGCGAGCGAAGCCGCGGGCAAAAGCTACTATATAATTTACTTGTTCTACGTTAAACTAAGAATAAAAACTCTTAAGTCGACTTTTACGATACCCTTAAGACAAGGAGTAATCAACACTATGTATTCTTAGTCCGAGACCATATAAACGAAGAACATAATATTATTATTTATAATTGACCTACTTAGAGGTTGAAACGACACAGAGATTATCTTATTGTACTAATAAATTTGGCCTTGGTTGAAGGCTTTTTAAATAATGCCCCATTTAAAAAGCCAAAAGGCCAAACAAGGCCAAATTTAAGTTAACAGCAAATGGATTCCTATTCTCTGTTTTGAAGATACGGCACAAGTTGGCCTACAACTTGGCTGTATGCCAACGTGTTACCAGATTAACATAAAGACCGAATCTAAGATCAATAATAGTAAAGAATTTTAGGGCAGAACCGACGACGGGGTTCTTAAGTCATAATATTTGGCGGCAGAAAATATTTACGTCATAGTGTATTAATTCTTGGCTTCTTATTAATAAGGAAAAATAAACAAAATTTCTATTCATCATAATCATAACAGCCCAATAATGTCCCACTGCAGGAACGGGCCTCCTCCCGTGAAGGAGCGATACTTGGCCTACTAATACCACGCTTGCCAAACGGATTGGTATAGTAAAAGTTCTATTGATATATACAATTGTATGAATGACATGGAATTGTATTGACAACAATATCTTATTTTCTTTATATCCTTAAAGATTTCGTTACGAGTAAGCCCCATAAACTTACCTCAAAGACCAAATGTGCTTTATTGTAAATATCATGCTCTGTGTATATTTTGCAGTACTTAATAAACTATTTTTCATTTTCATTTTTTATTATTTTTCATCTTGAATTACCTGTAAACAAAAATAAAGTATTTAATATAGACTTTAAACTTCAACATAATTATATTTTAAGTTTTAACCAATTAAGCTATGTTTGCGTTTGTAAAATAAATAGAAAAACACTGTGTACGATCGACATAGGACATTATTTTATTAAAATACCCTATTGCGGTATCTCGTATCTTGAAGTTGACTAGCAAACTTCACTATTTCAATTAAAATATAAACATTAATAACAATAATAGTTGCCTTTTTACGATACTGTCGGGGTTTATACTATTCTTCGTACAAATAAGCTGTGCAATTCCGTAATAACACAGCAAATTTTGTAACAAAAAATCAAAAAATTTGAATACAACCAAAAAATCCCTCGTAATGTCTTAATCATTTAAAAAGTGGCGTAATACTGAAAACTAATCACGTTATCTTAAAAAATTAAACAGTCTCCTTACAAAATTGGATAACAGAGAGATGTAGACTATACAAAAGCGTTGGAATCTTCTTAATTTAGAAAGGATATTAAATAATTTGTGTTTCATTACAGCATTTTGGGTAAAAGAATTCGTTGCCAGTAACTTTCCAAACGCTTCTAAAAGTTTAATGAAGGAGATTTTAATCTACCAGTAAATTTTGGCAGAATCAAAACTTTTCAATGTTGTAAAATTTGTAACGGTTTTTATCGGAACTCGATTTGAAAACTTTACTTGGATACTTAGTTTTAATTATACGAATTTTATTAAGTATTTATGGGGTATACAAAAGTTTGTGATTATGGAAATGAAGCGCGCCAAATTGTATTTAAATAATAATTATTTTAGAAACACAAAATTTAGATTTTGAAATGAAAATAAGGCGTATTGAAAATTATGTAGTGGTGCACGTGGTCGGGGGTTCGATTCCCACGAAGGACAATTCTTTGTGTGCTCTACATATTATTGTCTTGAGTCTGGATGTTCTTTGTGTCCATTATATTGATGTTTGTAAAAGTCCCCGCAACACATGGCATAATTCCTAGTACGTGAGTTGTCTTTTTAAATTAAAAAAAAATAAACAAAAGAGACGTCAAGAAATAAAGTCTTATGTTTTTTATTATTTTTATTATATCTTTTTATTATATTATTAACCTGAATGAATCAATGGATGCTGTATGTCGATCTCGTAATAACGGCTTAATATTTCATCGCGCGGACATTTTTAATTATTGCTCCATAATGTAAACGACAGCTTATGAAACGAGATACCTGCTGCGTACATAGTTCACTTTAATGAAAACTCTTTGCGCGTCAACCGTTTTATAATTAAAACGAGACATATAACCTTTTTGTTTATAACTGCTTTTATGAAATTTTAATACTTTTTACATACATACTCGTTTATAGTCAGACCTTGTTTCTATGGTGATAGACAGACAGATATTACTATAGTGTGACCACAGGAGCTGTGCACCTCCTGAGGTATGCGCGCGGCGAGAGGGGGGTGGACATATAGAGTACATGTAATATACTGGTATAGAATAAACAGTCTATGATGTAGCTACTAGCGACATCTGACGCAATATACTTAAGTTATTTGGCTGGTACGGGTCGCTACACGAGCGGCTGTAGCAGTTTTCTATTAAAAGACAGTCATTTTTAAAAACTCCAAGAAAGTATTTACATTAATGTATAGTTTTAAGCGTAAATAGGAACATTATTTGTGTTTTTATAATGTAACTTTGAGAAAAATGACATCTAGCGGAATGTATCAAATACTCTAAGAACATGAAATTCTTAAAGACAAATATAATGTTCGAATTGTTATGACACTGCTGTCAATACTCGTGACGGGCGGGTAGGTGTCCGTTATGG
This sequence comes from Schrankia costaestrigalis, assembly GCA_905475405.1. Lineage (NCBI taxonomy): Eukaryota > Metazoa > Arthropoda > Insecta > Lepidoptera > Erebidae > Schrankia > Schrankia costaestrigalis. The sequence continues at coordinate 4,569,839 of FR997843.1, read as the reverse complement.
TAGCATTCACAAGAGCTACATCGAGTTGGTTACTATGCCAAAAAATTCTGCATAAATAAATAAAAAAATCCTATTGTTAAGATTATTGATGAGGAATTAGAAATCGTTAACACTACAGTATTCCTAGGAATTACTTTATACAGATTACCCCCTTACTCATAAACGCCTCTTAAATTTTAGTTAATTGATTACCTTAAATTCTTACGGTTTTGTTTGGTATAAGTTTGATTTTACAAATAATAATCTCCCTAAACAGTAATTAAATTTAAGAGGCGTTTATGAGTAAGGGGTGAGTTCTTATTTATTATTTTACCTGCATATTTTTAATAAAATATGAGTATATTTGGGTTACATTGTGATCAACTAAGTAGGTAAGTGTAATATATTACAGATATGTCTATAAAGTCGTCAAATTTGTGATTTTTATTAGTTCATTAATCTACAATAAACTAATACTGACTTACGAAGAACAATGTAAACAATGAGTAGAGTAAATCAAAGTGGCACGCGGGAAGTGATTTTTAAAGTTATAAGGCGATGCACGATTCTGGTCAACTTTTATGCGATTTGGATGATCTTTATGGGCGAACTGCAACTTTGATGGGTATGTAATCGTCTTACTGTTTTTCGTAATCTGTCTCAAGTAATAATTTCACTCCATTTGAGATCTAGAGACCAAAACCAGGCATTGTGTACATAGCATATTTTTAGGTTAGATATTCATTGTAAGTAAGAAAAATCGTAGTACGACCATTTCTGTTGATAGATTATCAGTTGCATTAGTATAATTCAGTCAAGATTTATCCCAATTTGAATTAATTGCTTTATGTCTATATTACGGTTGATATTGATAACTAAACTAAGTATGTCACTTTCACATCGACTGGTCTGTCTACAAAAAATAATTAATTGCAATATTTTATTAAATTTTATATCATTTAGCTCTTATTAAATCCATGTTAAATGATATCTTGTTGGTTAATATTTAACACTGAATAAATTTTAGTTAGGTATAGGTAAATTATCTTAGAGAGATTTTTGCATTTGTAGTTGTGTACGGTCAGCACATAAGGAAATAAATAATTGAGAACTTTTATATTTTTTATACTTTTTATAACATAACATTAAACAATGATAAGCTAGAGACTGAAATGGTTAACAATCATTACCATAATATTTAATTCTAATGTTCTTCAACTCCAGACATGTCACTCTCGTTCTCATCCCCACTTTCATTAGATGAATCATTTGTGTTAACAATAATTCGTTCTGATATAAACCTGCTAATAAACATAAACAAATACTACTACAGCTGCAAAAATCTCTCGAAACTAATTTTACCATATGATGCCAAAGTTTACCTCGGGCATATATCATCATCGGAACATTTTTATTTAACAATGTTAAAATAATAAAAAATTGATCAAAAAATATTACACAAAATAAATACTTAAATAATAAAAATGTGACAGACCTTGTTTGCTGACCGTATAGTGGAATTCAAATTTCAAATTTTGAATCCGTGTACATATACGAACACAACTACAAATGCAAAAATCTCTCTAAGATAATTTACCTATATTGTAGTTATTCTTTCTATTCCATTAGTTCAAAGTTTTGAGTTCCAACCCTCAGAAATTTGCAGATGATAGCTAGAACTGAGATGGATTTTAATTGTAGTCTTGAAGTTCTACACAAAACTTTAAATGCAGGCTTACCTACAAGAAATGCTCTAGTATTATAAGTGCTCTAATAGTGTAGTGTTATTTGAACATAATTGTTTTGAAAACTATTTTGTCAGACTAATTAGGGTTGCTACGTGTAGCACAGTGGTGCCCTAATTTTTTGTCAGGACTTTATAGACAGACTGTACCTACATTTAAAAAAATAGGTGTTGTAGTTTTAATATTACAGCGTAATGAAATAACTCCAGCACCGTTAATATCTCCGATAATATTGAATTTTGTATTGAAATAAAGTGTTACATAGGCGTTATTTCAGGGTTACATTTCTACTGTATTAACAAAATTACTGTACCTATGTTTTGTAGTTCTCGAGATATTCAAATCAATTGTGAGCATATTATCTGTACCGTGTACTAAATAAATTAACATGGATTTTTGACATATTTCACTGTTAATTCGCATAAAGCATTTACCTACACTAATTCAGTCAGAATTTCACGCATTATTTTTACATAAAGAATTTATCAAAAGAAAAGTTCCCTTTCTATCAGAACTATCACGTGTACGCTACCATAACGGACACGTATTTTTTCTTCGTCCCCCACCTCGCCGCGCATACCTCAGGGGGTGCACAGCTCCTGTGGTCACACTATAGACGCCATGTACTTATAGGTACAGTCATGGTATTTAAAGGTCCGCCACCTTAAGGGCTATTTTCGTGTGCATAAGCAGTATGAGCGATACTCTGCTTTACCGATTGAATATGACATAATATTGCAGTCAATGGTCGGCTGTCATTAGTAGGGATGACAATACAATATCGGTTACCTAGGCTACAAAATTAGTCCTTCGTGAATGCTCGCAAATCGGAAGTAATATTTATTATTATTTAACATTACTTATTTAATGTTCAAGTTTTATATTCTGTGGCTATATGTATAATAAATTATTAATTAAACAGTAATAAACAAACAGTAATAGACATTGACAATGAAACAGAGGATATCACAGCAAATTAAAAGTTTGTAATGACTAAACAGGCCTGTTGGCGGAATTATCGATTAACTTAGCAGCCATTATTAAAAAATATAACAGAACAGACTAAATAGTTGATTAAAAAGGTTTGATGTTGACATGTAACTAGACGTAAGCCAAAGGTGAAAATGAATTTGAACCTTATTATCATACTATGTGCGTATAGTTTTATGTGTTTTGTCTATACAATGCTTTAGTTTCAAAAGGTATTAAGAGTTTTCGGCTTCACAAACGAATGAAAAAGAAAACTGGCGGACGTTTTCTTACCCCCATTGTACCTACTATGATCTTTACTCATCTGCCTTAACTAAGCAGAGCTGATACTATGGGGTACAAGGTAACGGATAGACATATTAATGGCTCGTATACACACTTGCGCAACGTGAAATGCAATGTAACACGCAATGCAAGAATTTGCCGCCCACACTATCGCAATGTATAAAATAAACTATTGTAGTTTAAAATAGGTCCCGTAGAAATTCCTTCAAAATTTGCTATTAAGTGTTGTGTTTATCAAAAAAATAAGGAATTTTAGTGTTTTAACGAAATTGTGTAAGCATTTTAATGGGTAAAAATGATACGCTTAAAGTCGGATTTTTAATTATAATATTATAGGTATTCCAGAAATACTTACAAACAATATTTCAACTACATAATTTAAAATTTAGCTTGTAAAATGATCAAAGTTTGCCTCGTTAAACTTAATTACTTATTTAAAACTTAAAACAGCTACGGTTATTTTGTTTCAAGGTATTATAATGTTAATACCATCGCAACAAAATTAATTTTGAATTAAGTAAATACTACTAATTGTACTACTGATTAAAATAACTGATCTACAAAGTCCCACTGAAGGGCAGAATCTCCGCTGGTGGCACAAAGAGAATGTCTACTAATGCGCATGCATTTTTGTAAGGTTTACTTTTAACGTTAACTTTGCTACTTTAATCCGTGTGGTGACGGAGTAAGAATACAATATGTCACCATCCTATCTCATCCCATGGGTGTCGTAAAAACCGACTAAGGAACTAACTGTAAATATTATATTTACGAATTAGAAACAAGGAAAACTTGCAATGAAACCCTATAGATTGATTGGTATAGACCAATCCGTCTGGCCAGCGTGGTATTAGTAGGCCAAGTATCCCTCCGTCACGGGAGGAGTCCCGTCCCTGCAGTGGGACAGAAATGGGCGGTTATGATGAATATTCTCAGAACGGCGATGTATGGGGCTGGACATCTATCATCTATCTATCATTAGTCTCATATAATAAAGAAAATTTCGCATTCCCCGTTAATAACTACGTTGCTGCTAAATTAAAGTCAACGTTACATTTACAATCTTATAATTCAGTTTTGACTTTAATACATTTTTGGCATTAGTAACACCTGCTGCGAATATAAAGAAAAGGGGTTAACAAATCGACATAAATAACGTTGAGAGTTTTAATAGAAGTGTATAAAGGTGATAATTATTTTATGTATAAAAGTGTTTATTTTAACTTAAACCCTTTAGGTGCCCGGTGACGTAGCAGACATAATATGTGGCTGCACGAAGTAGGGAGCTTTGAATCCATGTAAGACCATTATATAAGGAAATTCTTTGTGAATTTGCTGAAGGATAAATTGATATTTATTTAAATGCTTCGGTGTGGCGCAAGCGCGCTAACATTGGTGACGTGTAAAAGGGAGTGGTTTTGAATTCCAAGCTAAATAACAGTTTTTACGATTAACAAATTCTTGTCATTATTTGGATTTTTTGTGTCTGTAAATGTCCCAGATTTTTTAATTAAACTAAATATTTTTTTATCATAGGAAGTTGAAATCAAATATGATTTGTAGACGTACATAATAATATATTCATACTTATACAATTCTTAGTCTCTAGATGTTCATATCATAAAGCATCTTGAAAATTTTATATTTGCGCAAAATAATACAATATTTAATAAACAAAATTACATAAACCAAATTCAAAATATTCAGTCAACGCAAATCAGATCAAGGAATTCGTCGAAACGACCAAATAAAGATAATTTTGAACAATTTTTATACTCGATTTCATCTTTTTGATGACGTTTAATGAACTGAAAAGAACGCAATTGGTACGACCGATGTTTTTATCATTACTCATTTGAAACTGTTCAAAGAAATTATGAGCATTCGTCAATACTTATATGAAATTCTTTTTTATGCTTTTCTTCTTATGCTGCAAAATATGTGACACAGGCTAATCTTTGAACACCAAAGTAGAAATGAGCCTTAAATATTTTTATACATTTGTTTTTTTGTGTGGTTCTTTATAAAGGTTCTTAGAATGGCGACCACTTACCGAAAGACGCAGAGTGAACAGACCCGTGACAAGGTAGACCGCCCGATCCGGTGAAGGTTGCGGGCAAAAAAGTAGATCAAAGTTCATAATTGTGGAATTTGCCAGCCCTCCTGTCGTTATAGCAGCCCATTAATGTCCCACTGCAGAGACGGGCCTCCTTCCGGGACGGAGGGATACTTGGCCTACTAATACCACCCTGGCTAGACGGATTGGTATAGGGTTTAATTTCAAGTTTTTTTTTGTAAAGATAATTCACGGATAATCCCTTAGTCGGTTTTTACGACACCCATGGGATGAGATGGGGTGGTGACATATCGTATTCTTACTCCGTCACCACACGGAGAATTACAGCTCTCCTGTAAAGTTGTCAAAATGCCGATACGCTCCATTGGCTTTTATGGGACGTGATGATCTATCAGACAATATCTATCAGATACACATGGACACAGATGTTTCAAGCTGAAAGCTAATAACAAACCAACCTTCCGTCATTCGGTACAATTCAATTGTCTTGTCCGAATGACTGATGTACTGCTATTGCAGTGAAATAACCCGGGAGCCGTGAATTGCATTTTGTAGCAATTGCTGTACTAATCCATTTTCTACTTCATGGCCAACTGTGACTTGTATAGACTCTACGAGTCACGGAAAGTAAATGACCAACATTTACTTTTTGTTAGTTTTAAGACCAAATAAAACATTGAAATGAGCCAACTCCATACGAAACTGCTTCGGTCGCTGAAGCGGTTAGCGTGCATGATGTCATGGTTTCAAATCCTATACAGACAAATTGTTTGTGAGATCCACTAATTGTTATTCTTAGTTTGGATGTTCATTGTGTCCCACAACAACACGTGGGTCAAACCCACGAGCTCTGGTATATTAGGTAACACAAACCACAAAGCCATCTGGTCGTCTAAATCACACTTCATCAATCATTGACCTCACTTCCGATCAAAAACGATAGTAACTTTATCGTTTAAAACATCCAAAAGAACGAGAAAATCTTCCTTTGTTTAGGTAATTATTATGCTAGAAATTTTCACGTTTTCCTGCCACATCTCAAACGGAACGTTAAGCAAATATTAATAAAAACCTTTTTCAATATTAATGTACGTGCTTGGATTGCTGATAAATATTCAGAACTGATTGTACCATAATTATGTATTTTGGGAGTAATGTTACTTTCTTATTTGCATTTGCGACATAAAGGTGCCTACATATAAGTGGACACACCTGGGATTTTAGAGTCTGGAATAGCGCCAAAATAATCCTTCTATAATATGGACATGAACTAGTATTAAAGATGATTGGCGTTTATATCATGATAGCTTTTATTGTGGTCCCCATCTTAAGTACTGATTAATTAAACATATTATTATGAGATTATAATAATGGCAGTAGTCAAGCTGACGACTTCCATTCTTAAAGCCATTTTCTTTCTTATCATACCACAGCGAGGGTTCTGAAACACTATTTGAACAGATTTTGCCCTTTTCTTATCCAGAAGGAAGTCTCCGGTCTAAAGTACCACTCCTTTAAACGCCCGAACCAAGCGGCACTTTGAATTTCAGCAATTAAAAGTTGGAACTTACTAGCAACGCAGGTATTTTTTCTATTAACTCTGAGTCTTCCAAACAAATGCAAATGGTCACAAATTATCGACTTTACTGTTAACCATCACTGGTTGGTTGGCTCAATAAAAATGAGAATTATTTAAAAGCGCAATCTGTTAATTAAGTAACTGTTTGTTCGAAATAAATTGCACTTCAAAATAAAAAGCTCAATAAATACTTAACATCTGAATGGTGCAAATTTGCGTTATCTCGTAGAGCAGTCGCATTTATTGGCGTTGTCCCCGATACGCTTTATCAGCTGTATTCATCATAACAGCTCACTAATGTCCCACTGCAAGTACGGACCTCCTCCCGTGATGGAGGTATGCTTGGCCTACTAATACCACGCTGGCCGGACGGATTGGTATAGGGTTTAATTTCAAGTTTTCCTTCTTTTTAAAGATAATATTGACGGATAGTCCCTTAGTCGGTTTTTACGACACCCATAGGATGAGATGGGGTGATGAGATACTGTGTTCTTACTCCGTCACCACACGGTGAATTTAATTTTCTATTATTAATCTATAATCAGATCCCGCCCTCTTTTTACTCCAGAGTCTCCAGAGTTTAAGTCTCTGTTCTGCGGTTTAGCACATCCTACGTCTCCAAAACAATTGAAAGTTGAAACTCACTACCAAAGACGTTGTTTCCTTCTTCTTACGATCTTGAAACTGCCAAGAACATCGTGATTGAAGTTTTTTGAATTATCGCAAACGCATTAATAGTTATCAATTATGGAATTTATTATGCTGGTTGAGAATTATTAAAGAGCGCAATGTGCCAATTAAGTGTTCGAAATAAAATGTACTTAAAAATACAAAGCTCAATAAATACGTAACATCTAAATGGTGGAAATTCGCGTTATCTCGTAGAGCAGTCGCATTTATTGGCGTATTCCCCGATACGCTTTATCAGCTGTATTCAATTCCCTATTATTATGACAAAGCATGGCCGTATTTGCTTTCACTTCGATTAACTGCTTGGTTTTATGTTTGCTAATATCGTTTTCTGTACATTATTGACTTTTATTATTTAAATTGTTCGTTTTAATATCGTATGGTAAGAAATTAGGCAACGGTTTGTAATAATGACGCAAAGGTCTAATTTTGGAATAATAAAAACCGTATCTAATTTATTCATTTTTACTTTTAGAGTTATGCTAGTTTTCTTTTCCATTCCATATTATAATGTTTCAGGTTAGACATTATTAATACTATGGAAAAGAAAACTATTTATGATAAAAGTAACAAAAATGTACTAAAATTTAAGGAGCTCATCAATGTACTGAAACTCCAATTTCTACTGCAATATTTTTGAATAAACGAATCATAATTTTACAACTCCACAGACCAGTATAAAGAAAAACCGTGTGAAGACGATAAGTATCGCCAGTTATCCAAAAGAACTATTATTCTAATTATGTCTGAATCATTATTCTAATTGTTATTCATCGTTTATCGGGAAACCAACGACCACAGACAATACTTTTTGATTTTATCCATAATCCGAACAGGAGTTAAATGGCCTGTGAATTTTTCAATTTATCAAAAATGTTTTATAAAATCCTCTGATAAAAACCGTATCTAATTTATTCATTTTTACTTTTAGAGTTATGCTAGTTTTCTTTTCCATTCCATATTATAATGTTTCAGGTTAGACATTATTAATACTATGGAAAAGAAAACTATTTATGATAAAAGTAACAAAAATGTACTAAAATTTAAGGAGCTCATCAATATACTGAAACTCCAATTTCTACTGCAATATTTTTGAATAAACGAATCATAATTTTACAACTCCACAGACCAGTATAAAGAAAAACCGTGTGAAGACGATAAGTATCGCCAGTTATCCAAAAGAACTATTATTCTAATTATGTCTGAATCATTATTCTAATTGTTATTCATCGTTTATCGGGAAACCAACGACCACAGACAATACTTTTTGATTTTATCCATAATCCGAACAGGAGTTAAATGGCCTGTGAATTTTTCAATTTATCAAAAATGTTTTATAAAATCCTATACATGAATAAAGCTTGTCGTTTTAAAACGATTTTATTAATAGGAAGCAATCATCGGTGAACTCATTTATATAAATAGGGGATATAGCTCATTTTCTCCTTTTAACAAATACTAAAATGAGGATATTTCCAAATATAGACCGAATACTACTTTAATAATACCGAATACTTTGATGTTTTAAACACTTTTTCGGGGCCATGTACTCGTAATTGTTGGTAAAAAACCTTTTTTAAATTCATTTATACAAAATGATTTGGATTCCAACAATAAAAACAAATGTCCACGTAAGTTGTCACTTCAATCAAAATAACGTTATTGACTTTCGATCATGTATCTATTCTATACTAATATTATAAAGAGGTAAAGTTTGTGTGTTTGTGACGTTGTAGGGGGTAATCTCTGGATCTACTGAACCGATTTTAAAAATTCTTTCTGTGTTGAATAGTCCATTTATCGGGGAGTGTCATAGGCTATATAGTATCACGCTATGACTAATAGGAGTGGAGCAGTAATGAAATATGTTTTAAAATACGTTTTTTTCTCCGCCCTACGAAGTGGGGACGGGTAAGCTAGTGTTAAATATAATTATTTTACTTCATCAATAAAAGCTGACGTAAAAACGAAAAGATGAACTATTCCTTTATAATATTATTCATGGTATATCTAGTAAGAGAGCTATAAAGCAATGGTTTTCCTACATTTTCCCCTTGACCCTAATTTTGAATGGGCAATTTCAATTAGCCTTTTGATTCAACTGTGGGTTCTGTGTTAGGTAAAGTGGTTACGTAATGGACACCTTGTTTTTACATTCCATTATACTTACTTAATTGGTATTTTTTCTTCGTGTAGACAAGTTTATTTTACTCACCGGGTCTTTTACTCAGAGACGGTAAAAAAAAAGTTTTGTAATTATACTGAAGTTGACTCGACTTGAGATTATGAAAATACGCTTTAAAAGTTTTTTTTTAGTTAAAACGTACGGTTAAATTAATAGAACAGTTAGTTATATAAAATATTATAATATGATTCGGAAATTAATTAATAAATCCGGTTTTTTCCGTAGTGCCGTTGCAAATTAGTCTTGTGTTTCATAAAATTTATTAATTTGACGTGGATGTCGTGACGTCATTCGCTGATATGATGATGATTATTTTGACAGTTTCAAGATTGCGAAAACTATTTTCATATTAACTAACTCTGCCTAAGGTAGAAAGGATACGAAAAGGATTAGGGATTACGCAGTCCAGCTACAATTACTAAAAATCATCATCATCATAACAGCCCATTAATGTCCCACTGCAGGGACGGGCCTCCTACCATGACGGAGGGATACTTGGCCTACTATTACCACGCTGGCCAGACGGATTGGTACAGGGTTTAATTTCAAGTATTCCTTCTTTTTATTTCGTAAAGATAATATTCACGGATAGTCCCTTAGTCGGTTTTTACGACACCAATGGGATGAAATGGGGTGGTGACATATTGTATTCTTACTCCGTTACCACACGGAGATAATATTATATCATATTACCTACTACGAGTATTCAGTATTACGTGTAAAGCCTCGTACCCCGTATTATGTATTTAACCTACAGGTTTACCCTCAAATTTTTGTTCGATTAAGTTAGTAGGCAGTTTTAAAATGTTATCTTTCCTCTTGGCTTGGACCCGTAGATATTGGGAGAGGAAATGAAAAGGCTATCTTGGGAACCATTATGGTAATGAGAGATGATTTAATGAGATAGATAATATAGAGTATTTTTGAGTAAGGGCTTTTGAATATTGAATAAATGGTTATTTAAAAGATATGTTAGCTGTAACTGTTTTTAACAGTGTCAGGTATCTTCCAGTGATGGAGAAATTTCCGTTGTGTTCTCCGTGTGGTGACGGAGTAAGAATACAATATGTCACCACCCCATCTCATCTCAGGGGTGTTTTAAGGGACTATCCGTGAATATTATCTTTACGAAATAAAAAGAAGGAAAACTTGAAATCAAACCCTATACCAATCCGTCTGGTATCAACGTGGTATTAGTAGGTCAAGAATCCCTCCGTCATGGGGGGAGGCCCGTCCCTGCAGTGGGACATTAATGGGCTTAATGATGGTGTTGTTTTAGTCAGCTTTTACGACACTCAATAGATGAGATATAACACCATGTTACACTTTGTCACTACATGTAGGAAACTTTATAACATTAGTATCGTTGACAAATATTACCCCATTTGAATCTTTAAAAACTGCCCTAAACACAACACTTACAGTCAGACACGATAACATTGCACAAAAAGCTATCAACAGTAACAACACTAATCCTCTAATTATACAAAACCGTTAAGCTTAATATTATGTTAACTAAACTTTGATGTAACTACAACTTATGTACTATAAACTGTATATAACACTAGCGACCCGTCCCGGCTTAGTACGCCAATGCTTATACATTAAAAAAACCCGTTTCAATATCCGTTGCGTAGTTTTAAAGATACACGTGTATATAGGCACAGGCAGATTAGCGACAGTGACATTGTTTTACACTATATAGTGATTATAATAGAGATAATAAACACAGAGTACATTGTAGCTGTTACACTCATCATTCTATACAGACGCAACATGTACCTACGTATACACTTTAAACTGGCAGCCATACGAAACGAAACGGCTAAGTTGAAAGAGCCCTTAAGATGTAAGTTTACACATTTTTTTATTTAAATACCCTTCATAATTTTCAAATTATTCTCTTACGATAATGTCGAGAATGTGCATTTTACCCATACTAACGTACGGAGCTCAAACTTGGTCTTTGACTAATATCCAAAAGTCCAAACTCGGGGTTTGCCAACGAGCCATGGAGCGCAGTATATTAGGTGTCAAATTAACAGACACAGTCCGAAACACAACACTGCGTTCCAAGACACAGATCACTGATGTTGCCTACAACGCGGCCAAACTAAAGTGGGACTGGGCTGGCCACATTAGCCGCATGCCTGACCATCTATGGGCTAAAATTACCACCGACTGGTGCCCAGATTCTTCAAATCGGCGGCGCGGCAGACCACGTAGAAGGTGGCGAGATGAACTAGATAGGGCACAAAAACACTGGCCTTCATTGACCAAGGACCGACAATTGTGGAAATCAAGGGGAGAGGCCTTTGCCCAGCAGTGGGATGATAAGGGCTGAAACGAACGAACGAACGAATGTCGAGAAAAAATCAAAGGTGACCTTAAACATCCTTGTATGAGTGTAAATATTAGCTAGTCATTTATATTCTGATATAAAGGGATGCCTATGAATTATTTAACACTTGTTTTTCAAGGGAAATTATTTTTAAAGTCTTTCCTTAGATGGAAAGTCAACGTGAGATAATAATCAACGTGTGAATTTTGTACATATATTCACGCCTTAATTCCTTGAGGGTAGGTAACGACTACTGACTCATGTACTGCAATTCTTACAAACCTTTATTTCGTCTACATTGATGTAGGTTTCGAGTGCTACGCTACCTTTTCTGAAGGATGTCACCTATTATGTCCCTGGAACTCTGTCTAGGGCATCTCGCGGTGTAAATTTTCTATGTTAATCTCTAATCATTCATTTTCTGAAAATGTTTAAGCCACTGTAGCATATTTCTGTCAATTCCCTGCCCTACACGTTTTTTGGTAACGTGCAGTAAGTAATGAACTTACTGAGGTTAATTTTATATTCTTAAATGACAACTCTCACACTACGGGCCACGCTCTATAGCGCGGTAATTTTTACAGATATGATATTAACAAAGACAAAAAAAACAAACTACAGATCATAGAAACAATAATCTTGCGTAGGTTTCAAACTTCACACAACCTCACACGGCAATCGCATACACAACCGAAACCACGAAGGCGTCTAAGGATTTAAAAATTGAATTCAAACTCAATAAAATCTATCGATGCAAAAGAAAGCGAGTTGTAAAGTAAAATGTGTATGTATAGGTAAAATTTTCTGAATTTTTATAGCCTGTTTATAGTCTGCCTTATTTACATTATTGCTTTAAGGATACGATGAGAATACGGAATGGGAGTTTGAAGCTGTGGAAGTTTTTAATGTATCTTTCTATTTACTTACTGTTTAAAAAGATTCGGATAAATAAGATATTGCGAGTAACATTGAGTCGATTTCAGATTGTTTGATTGAACATTGCGATTTTTCAACGTTCTAGGATAATCACTTTACTCAAACTGACCGAATGGATTTGTATAGGTATATAATTCAAGTCTTCTTTATTCTGCGAGATAATAATACTATTTTTACGGGTCTTACTCGCGGTATATACTAATTATCCTAGATACAAGTAAGATAAATACCTAGGTTTTTCTCCGACGCTTTGGCAGGGACGGGCCCTTGCAATGAGACATTAATGGGCTGTTATGATGAATAACCGCGAAATTCACCTATCTCTGCTTTTACAACACCCAAACATAAGTTTAATGTTTATTTAATTATTTTATTTTTGACAAGTGGGGTTCTGTCGTCTCTGCCTACCCCGGCCGGGATAAGGCGGGAGTTTATGTATGTATGTATGTAATTATTTTCTTGCCACGTAGCCTACATACGGTTTATTTACTTGAATTAAAGAAACGTGTACCATTGATTAAAGAAAAGTTTTGTTTATTTAATATACGATTTTCAAACAAATAAGCTGTAAAGACGAATGAATGAATGGCCGACTTTATTATGACTGCGAGACGTTTTATTCAATTCAAACATTTTTGTGTAAAAACATGGCTGTTTTATTTGGTCTCGGTGTTTTTGTAAATGTGTTTAAAAAGTAATGTATAAGTTTTTAGTAGATATAGAGCAAGTTAAGAAAGAAATTCTCCGTGTGGTGACGGAGTAGGAATACAATATGTCACCACCCCATCTCATCCCATAGGTGTTGTAAAAACCAACAAAGGAACTATCCGTATAAAAAGAAGGAAAACTTGAAATTAAACCCTATACCAATCCGTCTGGCCAGCGTGGTATTAGTAGGCCAACTATCTCTCATGGGAGGAGGCCCGTCCCTGCAGTGGGACATTAATGGGCTGTTATGATAGAACAAGTTTGGTTTAGTATGAGACTAGAGGACATTGTGTAGGCACATGTGTTAGGAACATAAACTTATATTTATCTTACCAGGAACTCGAGTTATATAATTTGTAAGGCGTTTTTTTTACCCGAAATATAAAAACGACATAATTAGTATTCGTGTTCTTATAGTTAAACATAAATATTAGCGTAATGTCTGTACTAAGAAAGTGTTGTTATGTATTTAACAAGAGAGGAAATTGGTTTATTATTCCTTCAACACGTAGTAAAAAAACAATAAAATAAACAATTAAATAAAAAAAAATCTTTTTTCTTTATCTTCACTGAAAATTTATACTTACTTATACCAAAACCCAAGTAGAAACGTACTAAAATTTCGACCCAGAAGAAGTACGCAAGTAATCACGAAGTACAAACTCCCACATCTTATGTGCGTATTATAAACTGAGATACCTAAACTGCGTATTAACCAACTCCAATGATTTTGTACGATCCTGCCTCTTACACCTGCTATCGATTATTATGTAAGGAAATTATTACCTTAAGTTATTCTGAGGTAGCTTTAGAGGTTCTTTAAAAATATGTAAATAAGCTTTGATAAACGATATAGACCTCAAAAAGGTCTCTGGGTTGTACTGGATGCGAAAGGCGCAGGACCGTGTTCTGTGGCGCGCGTTGGGAGAGGTCAATGTCTAGCAGTGGACTGCAATAGGTTAGTTGATTGAAACGATAGAGAGTCGTAATCCACTAAAAAGATAGAACCGGCTTTTCTTTCGCCTGAAAATGAGCCTTCCGTCCCTTTTATATAGAGGTCATCAGCAAACATTATACACGTCAGCTTTTACAACACCTTTATAAGATGGAGTCACCACTCCGCGATGTCCAAAGAGTACAGTCTTTCACCATCATCATAAAGAGATCACAATAATTATGTTTAACAAATTATGGTGTGGGAAAGCCGATTCGGGGCCGTAATGCAACAGAGTCCGTTTTATTTAATAATTTCAATAGTAACCAAATATTAAATAAACTCAATTGTAACACAGCAAATAAATTATATTTCCACACAATTATTTAAGTGAAATAACATTTAGTTTCAACATTAAATTATTGGATTATATTATCTACATTAATTGCTGGGTTGTTTTAATACTTATTAATGTGGTTAAGGAATATTAATAATGAAATAAATTATTTATTAAAACTTGTATATTATCGCAATTTTACTTGAATTGTTGTACTAAGTAAGGATTACTCATGATCATCATTATATCAGCCAATGGAAGTCCTCTGCTGGACATTATAAATAAATGATTATAAAAAAATCAATAATCCTCACACATTCACACTAGTCCCAAACTAAGCAAAGCTTGTATTATGGGTACTAGACAACGAATAAACATACATAAATACTTTTTTTGTACATGCATACATAACATAGAAAACACTCAGACCAAATGGAAACAATCATGTTCATGCACACAAAGATTTGCATTGAGCGGGAATCGAACCCGAGACCTCTGGACCAGAGGTCGTCGGAGATTGGCCTCCTTCTGCTATTAACAAAACAGATGAGGTTGTGCTTTCCTCAACCATTGGCTTTCTGCAACCTTGCTCAGGTTGTCAGTCCACCGAGTGAGAAGAAGGCCTATTCTACAGTTTCGGGTTACCGGTCACCATTTCAGAATAGTTTTAATTATTTACGTGACAGAGACAACAGCATTGACCCTTCTGTGGGGCATTAAGTAATACATGCAAATAAATGTTATTAATTGATTGTAATGATAACATAATAGGATCTAATAGATTTTAAACTATCGCGATTTGTATACATAATACTATTATAAACGGGTCTTACTCGCGGTATATACTATATCCTAGATACTTATTTATATTATATATGGTATTTATCATACCAGTATCTAGGATATAGTATATACCGCGAGTAAGACCCGTTTATAATAGTATTATAATAGGATCTGTGAGAAACTCAAAATGACAGATTAGGGTTAGGTCAGGTTAGGTTTCTAAAGAAATAAAGTGACTAAAGCCATATATGTCTGTTTATAATTTTCAAAACATACAAATCTATAATTCTTATTTCATCAGTAACTTCGATTAAAAACATAATCTGTCATGTTGCGTTTCTGGCATTAGGAGTATAATTTGATCTGTGAATCAGCCTCCACGAAAACTGCTTAGAATGCGATGAAAAGTTTTCTTGTTCCTTTAAAAGTTATCTATCACAAGAAAACATTTCATCGTTACCAACATTGGATTTACAAAACTTTCTGATAGGAGCGTGAGCAGTAAAAAACAAAAGTGAACTATCACAGTTCGACCTACTTTATATATTTCTTACCGTATCTCAAGTATCCGTAATCTAAACTTTCAATTTTTTCTATCTATCTATCTTAGAAACAAAAATATTTTTATACTTTACGACAATCTTGTTAAAAAATATTTTTAATATTTTAGTGGAAACACCTGAGACCAAATCGTCCAGCTTATTTAGACAACCTAACTACATATCTTAGTAAAAAAAAATTGTTTGTTGTCTAGGGGAGGCTTAAACAATGAACATGTATTGATACTAGTAAACTATGGCGACTCGAAAGCAGAAGTACCATGTATATTCTCAAGTCAAAATGTATAGTTTTGTCATTGAGGATTCAGCTACTCAGTGCGAGTGTGGCTTCGACCCCCAGACAATGTACCACCTCTTGAAATGCCCTTGATGCCCCTCTACATGCAGCCCTCAAGACCTATGGGCTGCTACAGACAATGCAGTTGCTGTGGCTGAATTCTGGGCCGGCACTGTCTGAGTTTTTGCCAATCGACACGAAGAAGAAGAAGCATCCTCAGTCATGAGTTTCTTATATGGTTTGTCTATATTAACACTTCTAAATATTAGTAATTTACAATTTATAGTCGTAAATTGTTGAATTGTAACCAAGTTAACCCTTCACATTATTCTTACAAAACGAAACCGTCCTTGATATCTAATGATAGTAAACCCTAACCACAGGGCTGCCACACGAAAGAACGGTAAATTTTATTATACTAAATCGTTATCATACATCAACTTCAAAATAAAAAGAATAGCCCGTAACACCTAGTCAATAAGGGTTAGAATAAATCTACACGTTTTGGTGAAATTTATACATTGTCTGGGGTTAAAAGGGGTGGCATGGGTTTAGAAGATTTATTAAGTTAAGCGCGATCAGCGCTTGTTGTCTGAGTAATTGCTGCGGACTTGGTACGGATAAAACACCGTTTTGTGCTATCCCTGTTACGATAATAGGGTGAATATTCATGGAGCTTTTTTGATGTCAGAAGCAATCACATAATCTGTAGAACACTTTCGTTGGTGCGTTCTTTGGTGGTGTATTCGTAACGGCTCTTTATTGCCCACTGCGGAGACAGGCATTTTCAAATGATAAAGGGAAACCTCGATTATAGCACGCTGACTAGATTAAGTCGTACAAGGTTTCATGTAAAATTTTTATTTGGTTTTCATCATAACAGCCCATCAATGTCCCACTGCAAGGACGGGCCTCCTCCCGTGACGGAGGGATACTTGGCCAAGCTGGCCAAACGGATTAGTATAGGGTTTAAAACGCTTGAGGCATACAGTACAAAAATAGGACATAAACCAAAAACTCGAGGTAGCTAAAGTTTTCGCATTTTTTCTGTAAGGCTCTCGCTGCCCGCCAGCGACAAAGACAATTCAGAGTTTCGAGTCTTTGTATTTCTATTTTGTTTTGTTCTTATGTTGAATACATGTTCACACCACACGAATCACTAGCAAACTCCTCTTATGTACATCACAGCACAGACAAACGCTGCCTAGTCTAGCCAGAAGTTATTAAATCTCTTCCATAGGAGCCTATAGACGCCCACTGCTAGACATAGGCCTCCTCCAAACGTTTCCACCCTGCGCGGTCTTGTGCCTCTCCCATCCATCGGCTTTCCGCCGTCTTAACCAGGTCGTCGGTCTACCGTGTGAGGGGTCTCCACACCCTAAATAAAAAAATAAATCAAAAGTAAGGTAAGTAAGTAATAAGTTAAATCTCTTAGCACAGTAATTTCACTAACTAACCCTCTTAATTCTTAATCCGTCAAAGTACTGAGATAGCTTTAACAATGTTGCACAGAACAGTGGTCAATATAATTTTCTAGTTAAAATAGAGTTTTCAATCAAATTTTCTTTACCAACGAGTTTTACGAAAACTTCGAATGAGATAAATCGTTGAATTAGATGCCAGCGATAAATGCAGAATTGAATTGTTAAAGCATATTAAATCCGTAATGGAATACTAACTGCTGCGGTGGCGTTGGGGGTTTACAAGGAAATTGTTTCTGCGATCTTTAGATAACTGTCCTGAGTCTGGTTGTTATTTTTGTACGTTAAATTGATGTCTGTTAAGTTCTCAGGTCGTCTTAAATTGATGATTGTTAAGTCCTTAACACCGGGCGTGATCCCTAGTGTCTGGAAGTTGTATTTTTTAAGCATAAAAAATCTTACTGAGGATAGTTTTTTGAGCGATCCTCAAATTACTGTCCTGAGTCTAGTTGTTATTTGTATCTGATTAATTGAGGTTTTAATTTCACGCGAAAAAAGCATGATCCCTAATATGGAAGTCATGTTAAAAAAAACTTCATTCAAAACAAATACAAACAGAAAAAAATTGTAATGAAATTGAACCGTAAGGCGTACCTCAGGGCTGTGAATTAGGGCCCATTAGTCTGTTCCTTAGGGTAATGTTCCCGAATGTTACATTTCCCCTATGGAATATAAACAAGAAAATACGTTTAACTAATATCCCTCTTATAGCGGCTATGTACAGTCAACCACGAACGTTGATTAACACACCTAACAGGTCGCTTTTCGTGCTCTTTTGACTGCCTTGGTGACCCGAAGTTCTCGGAAGCAGCTGTCGTCCACGAGGTTGCGGGTTCGATTCCCAAGCAGGACAATTCTTTGTGTGATGCACAAATTACTGTTCTGTGTCTGTTAAATTGATATTTGTAACGTCTGACACAGGGCATGATACGCAAATAAAAAAAGTGGTTTATGGAAAATTGTTGTTTCTGAGATTATTACAATCCGTGTTTCCAGTTCCGTGTGGTGACGGAGTAAGAATACAATATGCCACCACCCCATCTCATCCCATGGGTGTCGTAAAAACCGCCTAAGGGACTCTCCGTGAATATTATCTTTACGAAATAAAAAGAAGCAAAACTTGAAATTAAACCCTGTACCAATCCGTTTGGTCAGCGTGGTATTAGTAGGCCAAGTATCCCTCCGTCACGGGAGGAGGCCCTTCCCTGCAGTGGGGCATTAATGGGCTTTTATGATAATGATGAAGATTATTACAAAACATCTCAATGTTAAAGCATTGAATGTGTTAATCCACTTATGTTGCTGACTGTACAACATAGAAGGAAAAAGTAAACGCACGTTTTCTCTTTAATCTGACATAAACAAGACGATTTGATTTTATTGAATAGCTGTTATCTTAACATGAAAGACACGTTTTATTGTCAAATCTTATTGTAATGTCAAATTGAAGTCAATCGGTTTTGGGATTGTGTCGATCAAAAGGGAAAAAAGAGGAGTCTTATAGGTGATATTTGAATTGGATGTGTCTGCCAAGATTATGTCTGATAAATATTTGGTAATATCACAGTAGTTCATAAATGTCCCACGGCCTGCAGTGGGAACTTCGTACTTCCGGCTGCCTACATTCATAAGGGTTAACAGCCTCGTTTTGTATGAGAGCCAGCCTTCATGTAGACACAGTTCATATATATCACAACTAGTTTCCGCCCGCGGCTTCGCCTGCGTGGTGTTTTGATAAAAAAGTAACTTATTTTCGTTTTCAGATTTCAGACTATTCATATACAATTTTGTAATAAAATGAATAATATCGGTTTATGACACTTTTTATTACTTTCCCTTTTTCACCACTTTACTGTGGTAAAAGGTGACTTAGGAATTAAAAGTCTATATTATTTGTAGCCTATATGTTATTCTGATGTTTAAGCTATATTACTGTAAACTTGCATTAAAATCTGTTCGGTAGTTTTTGCGTGAAAGAGTAACAAACATCCATCCATCCTCACATACTTTCGCATTTAAAATATTAGTAAGATGTACAAACGGGTCAGTGTACCTACTAGCAGCTTTTCTGATCTTTTTTTCAGATATCTTCTGTAAATCCCTTAATTGGCTTTCAAGTGGGGGTCACAATGAAATACTATTTCTGACATTGTTTATTTTTACTCCATAACCACAAGAATAAGTTTATTCGACATTTAAAGAATTCACAAGAGAAACAAAACACAACTTACCTCCACTATCTATTAAAGGCAATAACCCCGTCCTAAGAATTGACGTCTGTACGCTCGTGGATAGTAAACCGAAATTCAGTATTGCTATATCAATAAATCTATAAGCATCGTTCAATATTGATGGTGTTGCAAGCAGGGAAATTGTATGTGAGTTTAAAGTGTATGTGTGCATGTTGTGTCTGTATAGATGTTATTATCACTATTATAATCACTACATAGTGTAAAACAAAGTCACTGTCGCTATCTGCCCGTGCCTATGTACACTTATATCTGTAAAACTACGCAACGGATATTGAAACAGGTTTTTTAATAGATAGAGTGGTTCAAGAGGAAGGTTTATAAGTATTACATAGAACGAAGCCGGGGTGGGTTGCTAGTATACTTATATACAGTTTATAGTAAATATGTTGTGGTTACATCAAAGTTTAGTTAACATAATATTAAGCTTAACGGCTTTGTATAATTAGAGGATTAGTGTTGTTACTGTTGATAGCTTTTTGTGCAATGTTATCGTGTCTGACTGTAAGTGTTGTGTTTAGAGGAGTTTGGTTAGTTAGGACTTCGATTGTACTTGTTAATTACTGTCTATAAATTTATTGCAAGGACGAGAGTCTTGCAGTGACAGAGCGAAACTTGGTTTGCTAGTATCAAGCTGGCTGTCGACTACTAGAGAGTTCGAGATGTATTCCTTACGAAAATAGAAAAAGTATAAAACCGTGTCTTAAAACCTTTTTTCTGTCAGATCGGCGTGGTGTCATATTATGAGGCAAAGTGTTACTAATGCAGGCCCGTCTTTCTAATAGGACATAAACGAGTATTACAGAGCTCAACAATATCTTTAAATCAATCATCATCATCATAACAGCCAATTAATGCCCCACTGCAGGGACGGGCCTCCTCCCGTGACGGAACTTGGCCTACTACCACGCTGACCAAACGGATTGGTATAAGGTTTAATTTCAAGTTTTCCTTCTTTTTATTTCGTAAAGATAATATTCACGGATAGTCCCCTATACGGTTTTTACGACACCCATTGGAAGACGGGGTGGTGACATATTGTATTCTTACTCCGTCACCACACGGAGGAATCAAATATAAATTCAATATTATTCTAGAAGAATATTGAATTTATATTTGAGTCAATATTTTATTATCTCAGAACATTTTAGAGCAATATTCGTTTATTCAGAAATTCGTAACGTGTGAACGCTTACCCACTCGCTATAGTGGAGTTACGAACAGTTAAATCGAATATCGTTCGGTATTCCGAAGCGTCGACATTGCGTGCTCCTAACGCCAAAAAAAAAAAACAAAAAACTTTATGTTGATTCCCACTCTGTATTCTCTGTAAGCCTCTATTGAAACTATCGCCTATTGTTTTACCAGGTATAATAGATTAAATTTTCCACCACCACTTTTTGTATTTGTCACCACTTTATGAAGTGATAATATAGAAAAACACAAAATAACTGCTAGTAGTGTCGAAGCCGCGGTGTGTACGCATCTCTTGATAGGAAAGTATCTATACAATTCACAAATTATCGTCCTGATTATGGATTGTTTACGTGCTTTTTTTATCACGCCTTAATAATAGCACGGCCTCTTTCCACGATTCAGGAAAATAACCACTACTAGTACCACGATACCCAAACAGATGAGTATGTATAAGCTTTTCTATCCTGTTTTCCAACGAACATAAAGAACATCCATGCGCAGGGAGCCAACTTCAAGCTCTTATAGCATTATTATTGTAATCTTACTTAGCCTTTTCGTACCACGAAGTGCTTAAAACAAGCTTAATATATTGAAACAATATTGTTTTTATTGAAACAATATAGCAATATTGAAACAATATAGCAATATTGAAACAATATTGTTTCAATATTATTTTAAGCTTGTTTTAAGCACTTCGTGGTACGAAAAGGCTAAGTAAGATTACAATAATGTTGCTATAAGAGCTTGTGGTTGGCTCCCAGGGCAGTAATTTGTCAAACAAAATATTAGTCTTGCGTGGAATTTGAACCAAACACCAAAGCCGCTAAATTAATATTATTACAAAGTCAGACCGAGCATCAATACAATAAGACTTTTAAAAGGCTGTTAAAAATCCATGTTCACACAATACAACAATATCGCTCAATAAAATTATCATACACATCATTAAATAATTATAAAACAATTTTTCATAAGTCACGCGACTGAAGTAATTTATCAGAATATGTCAGCGTTGGATAATTATCCATTAAATAAATTATATCTTCATGTTTATTTTATGTTTTCATCGCCTTACTAATTGGTGAAGGAATTATACTTGCAGAACATGGATGAATAGAAGGATGGTTTTTAACTGGCGAGGTAAGGCATTGACTGTCCGTGTGGTGACGGAGTAAGAATACAATATGTCACCACCCCCATCTCATCCCATGGGTGTCGTAAAAACCGACTAAGGGACTAACCGTAAATATTATCTTTACGAAGTAAAAAGAACGAAAACTTAAAATTAAACCCTGTACCAATCCGTCTGGCCAGCGTGGTATTAATAGGCCAAGTATCCCTCCGTCACGGTAAAAGGCCCGTCCCTGCAGTGGTTATTTGTAAATACCACTCAAGAATAGGTATTATTTATAATAATACTAGCTGATGCCCGCGGTATTACCCGCTTAATTGTTATTTTACACCATAAACTACCTATATTCCAAATTTCATCAAAATCCTTTTAGTAGTTTTTGCATGAAAGGGTAACAAACATCCATCCATCCTCACAAACTTGCATTTATAATATTAGTAGGATAGGATAAGCAAAGGTGTGTCACTTTAGTGCCTAACAAATAAGGTGAATATTATCTTCACTAAATAAAAAGAAGGAAACCTTGAAATTAAACCCTATACCAATCCGTCTGCAAGCGTGGTATTAGTAGGCCAAGTATCCCTCCGTCAAGGAAGGAGGCCCGTCCCTGTAGTGGGACATTAATGGGCTGTTATGATGAAATAAGTTGACAATTACGAATTTAAGCTCTCTAGATATATCAGACCCACAGCTAAAAAACCGGTCAAGTGCGAGTCTGACTCGCGCACCGAGGGTCCTGTACAAACCTATTTATTTTCCCGCCAAATTGTGATAACGTCAGAATTCAGCTGTTTAAATACTATTTTTCCCGCCAAAATTCAATGACGTCACGACTTAGCTGTCAAAATATATTTTCCTGCCAAAATTTTCTATGACGTCACGCCTATCTGTCAAAATTGACAGCTGTCAAAAGTGACAGAGGTATAAAATATTTTCCCGCCAAAATAATATGACGTCACAAATCAAGGAGTTTTCTAAATTCTGGGACGTCACGACTCATCTGTCAAAAATTCAATGACGTCACGACTCAACTGTCAAAAAATATTTTCCCGCCAAAATTCTGTGACGTCACGACTCATCTGTCAAAATTCTATGACGTCACGGGTCACGTGACCTATGACGTCACAGGTCACGTGACACAGCTTTACCGCAAAAATTCTATGAAATCAAAATATAATATGATTGCTAATAAAAAGTAGCCTATGTTCTTTCTCAGGGTCTAAAGATTGTCTGTACCAAATTTCATCGAAATCCGTTCAGCCGTTTAGGCGTGAAAGAGTAACAGACAGACAGACAGACAGACATACAGACAGACAGAGTTACTTTCGCATTTATAATATTAGTATGGATGATCCACATCTTCCCCCTTACTCATAAACGCCTCTTAAATGTGAGTCAATTGATTAGCTTAAATTCTTACGGTTTTGTCTGGTATAAGGTTGGTTTTACTAATCTCGCTAAACAGTGATTAAATTTAAGAGGCGTTTATGAGTAAGGGGGCTTTTGTACAGATTTGGTTGTTAATTTCATGTAGCAAACAATAAAAAAATACAAAACAGGAATAACTATTTAATAAAATTAACTAAAGTTTGAAAATAAATAACGCAATTTCATGCTTCTATAACAACATAACATCAATCAATCAAAAATCAATCAACTAGCCTATTGCAGTGCTGGACATAGGCCTCTCCTACCACGCGGCACAGAACACAACAAAACATAACATCGTTGATTCAAAATACACCAAAGCATAAACATTGTCGCGCCGCTCAATTACACTCCACCCAATATTTCTTCCTCCTCTAATTAATCAGAGAAGCCTAAACAAATACAATATTCTAAAAGATAACAATTACATGTTTCTGTGGGGTGGTAATGACACAATTAATTACTTACCCACCAAGAACCGTTATTTCCCCGCGACATGGGTGGTAATTAAAGCAACCAAAACACTAGGATTTATGGCAACACCGACACATAAATTTAACGGGCCGACCTTTGTCAATGATGAAAATGTTACTTTGAAAACTTTTGTATGTATTGAAGTGTAAAATAGGACAGTTGTTGAAAGAAATAAATCTGTTAACCATTAGTTTATTACCAGCTAGACTAACTGATCTTATCGTCACTGTCCTAAAAGGAATATTTTAATTCTGATAAAATTACATTTCTATTAGCTGATGCCCGCAGCTTGAACCCGCGTTGTATAGCTAGCTTAAATGTTATTCTATACCTTATACTACCTGTATTCCAAGTAGTTTTTGCGTGAAAGAGTAACAAACATCCATCCATTCATACATCCTCGCAAACTTTCGCATTTATAATATCAGTAGGAAGTAGGGTAGGATAGAATAGGATTATGAGATAGACCAAATTCTTCTAGACTCCTTCAAAAATGTATCGAACTCACGACCTCCATGGCTACACTCTACAAATATTTACACAACATATAAAATACATAATTAAAATCTCTAGCGGTTATGGCGGTATAAAGCAAACACCTTAGTTATTTAATTATTAAAAGCTTTACCAAAGTTTAATTAGTTTCGCCTACGTTAAACGGTAATGGACTATTTTGGCATTAATCATGATTATACTAATTTGTTTGTACAACTATACGAATAAGAGATTTGAACTTTGTATTGTATAAATTTAACTACTCTATACGATACGAATTCGAACTTCGTATTGCATTAGTGGTTCCGTCAAATAAGTAAAAATTTTGGATAATAGAATACATTTTAAGAGAGTTATTACAAAAAAAAAAATACAACCGAATTGAGAACCTCCTCCGTTTTTTGAAGTCAGTTGAAAATATGAATGTAGTATGAATGTAGATTTTATACTTACGATAACGAATGGTTCATCATCATCATAACATCCCATTAACGTCCCACTGCAAGGACGAGCCTCGTCCTGTGACGGAGGGATACTTACCCCCGGTTTCTGAATGACTGATCAAGTCAAAATCAACTAATTAAGTGTCAAAACTGTCATTTTAGTTCCTGAAAATGATAGTTTTGACACTTGATTAGTCGATTTTGAGTTTGACTTGATCAGTCATTCAGAAACCGGGGGTTAGCCTATTAATACCACGCTGGGCTGACCGATTGGTATAATTTCATTTTTAATTTATTGGGTTTAATTTCAAGTTTTCCTTTTTTCTATGTAAAGGTAATGTTCACAGATAGTCCTTTAGTCGGTTTCTGTGACACCCATGGGATGAGATGGGGTGGTGACATATTGTATTCTTACTCCGTCACCACACGGATGGGTTTGTGTAATTGTGTTTAATGTGAATAAATATTATTACTGTATTGTAAACACTGCTATCTTAAACAATGACACATTTTACCGTAAAGCCCGATTTACACATCGACAGTACAGTAGCGAGTTAAGAGCGTTTATAGGGCTCACTAGCGCCGCCAATAGAAAAAAATCATTATTGAAACAACTCTCAACACTTTAAATGGTTTTTAATTAAATAAATATTGCATTATAAACAAAAACGGCCGTTTTTTTTTTCGAATGCGAAATTTTACTAATTGAAAAACATTTTAAGTGTTGAGAGTGTGTTATACAAATACTTTATTGCCTTTTCACAAGACTTTGTTATCAACATTTTACATTATTTATCCTATTTGCGAATAATGTTTTTTTTTCTATTGGCGGCGCTAGTGAGCCACGTAAAGGGCCTTAAGTAGTAAGTTGTTGATTAAGTTGTTTTGAATAGATCTCCATCCTAATTTATGACGAGTTAAGTTGGCGAGGCGTACTTGTCGATGTGTAAATCGGGCTTAAGACACCTCACGTAACTACTATACACCACGTGACGGTAATACACAAAGTGATGGACTTAAAATTTCATTCTTTTGTAAACACATTGTCTAATATATAAGTTATAATGGATCACTTACTCGAATGGAAGTGTGAACTTGATCGATTGTGGTTAAAATAGATCGTTTTATACTAACCGCGTGTAAACGATTCTTTACCTTTGGAACTATATTGAAAGTGTCTCCCTATTATATTGTGATGTACGTAGAGTTTGTATAACTTTTATAATTTTTCTTGTAAATACATACATATACTTAGAAGAACAAGAATGTTTGTATTGGTATGTATGTATTTCATCTATACTAATATTATACAGAGGTAAAGTTTGTGTGTTTGTGACGTTGTAGGCGGTAATCTCTGGATCTACTGAACCGATTTTAAAAATTATTTATGTGTTGAATAGTCCATTTATCGGGAAATTTCATAGGCTAAATAATATCACGCTATGACTAATAGGAGTGGAACAGTAATAAAATATTTAAAAAAGGGACGCTGAATAAATTTTTTTTCGACGCACAACGAAATGGACACGGGTCAGCTAGTTTATAATATATTGTTATGTATTAAATACGTACAGAAATAAAGTATTCCAGTATCCATTTCTTCTTAGATTGAGATAAGATGCCGTAGTGTGAATGTCTGGGAAAAATAAACAACGTTAACTCGCTACGGTGCTACGACTCTTGTAACACTGTAGTACCGAGTGAGGCTTCGTAGCAAGTTCTGTAGCACGTCAAGGTTTTTTTTGATGAGCTACGGAACTTGCTACGAAACCTTACTCTATTACACAGATCGCCGCTTAGTAGCGCTACAGACCTAACGCTACAATAAATATTAAATATTCCTTACACATTCACACAACGCCATCTAGTCCCAAACTAAGCAGAGCTTGTACTACGGATACTAGACAACGGATAAACATACTTAAATATTTATTTTTTATACATAGAAAACACTTAGACCAATGCAAACAATCATGTTCATGCACACAAAGATATGCATTGAGCGGGAATCGAACCCGAAACCTCTGCGTAGGTTGTCAAAATCTTGATGTACTAGAACTAATCGAGTCAGAGTTTAATAGAACTCTGATCGGACTATGATAATGAGTTGTAGTATTGTTGTCTTTAAAACTACAATATTTGTTTCCCCGACCGTTACGACTTGGGGAGTTCCAAGAAACGAGCGTGCTCTCTTTATAAAGGTCGGCAACGCATATGTGATTATACTTTATCCGTTCACTGATAACATCTTGATAAGAAAAATAAAACTGTCCGTATCACAAAACAAATAAACGTTACCTCACCAGATTTATATCCAGACCAGATTTGTATTCTCAAGCATTATCCAGACGGAAATTATTAGGGTTTATAAAATACGCTGAATTGCTTCAAGATAATCGAAGGTTTCGTATGTCCTATCAAGCCTCGATCAAATAATAGTATTGTAACACCTAATAATTACCCGTTACGGCGCTTGTACACGGTAAGAAAAAACGCCGGGCCTACGCAAGAATTCGTGTCGTTTCTAAGCACGACCTGTGTACACAGCGCCGGCGATGCATAAGAAAATTTTCTTGTCTGCGCAAGACAAGACACGGCGAACGTTGTTGCGGAGGGGCGGGGAGCGGTGTAGTAGGGTATCATACTTGTTTGCTTTCTAGTTAACATTTTTACTAAAGGAAATTCACACTGATTATCACACTTGTTATTACTTGCGCGCCCTACGCCCGTCTGACGACTACTGTACGAAAAAAATCCTGGCGTGTACACGTTCCGAATTGTCTTGTCTGCGGAAGACAAGAAAAGTTTTCGTGTACGAAAAAGACAAAATTCTTGACGTCTACACGAAGATTTGTCTTGTCTGGCGTAGACACGGCAAATTTTCTTAGCGTGTACAAGCGCCGTTACAGTGACTAAACTGGGCTTACTTATAACAAGCTGACCAGACGGATTCCCATAGTTTTTTCTTTAAATGTTTTTGTACAGATAACATTTGAGAAGTATTTCTTAGTCCTATTTATGTAATTATTTAAACTGTCATGGTCACATTCACTATTAATTAACGAATTATCAGGATATTTATCATGTTTAGAGTTTTTGAGTTTCCAATATTTCGACGCTGTTACAAGCGCCATGATCACGGAGGAATTGAAGTACTTGCGGTTAATAAATCTTAAGAATTAAAATACCAACTTTAAAACTTTCGTGTTTCATTTTATGTAATTATTATTAACACGTACGTGTTAATACCCGTGTTAATAATAATTACATAATAATAATTAAATTAAAATACCGTTCTACCCTCTTTCGCACTCATATTGTCCTCGCTGTACTCCGTTATCATGGCGCGTGTAACAGCGTCGAAATATCGGAAACTCAACAACTCTAAACATGGTAAATATACCGAAAATTAGTTTAATAAAAGTTCCTATTTATGTTTTTTTAGAGATCTCTAACGAAGTTTCTCTTCGCTAAAGCCGAAAAGCCTTGTTGGGAGAGGCCTATGTCCAA
This sequence comes from Schrankia costaestrigalis, assembly GCA_905475405.1. Lineage (NCBI taxonomy): Eukaryota > Metazoa > Arthropoda > Insecta > Lepidoptera > Erebidae > Schrankia > Schrankia costaestrigalis. The sequence continues at coordinate 4,541,024 of FR997843.1, read as the reverse complement.
CTGTTGACTGCGTAAGGCTAATTGTGATGATCATAAATACATTATTTATTTTTGTCAACATTTAGTTTGTTACGCGCTTATGCATTTCTTCCAGCTATTACAATAGTTATAAAAGTTTTAGCGTAAATACGCAGCTTCATTAAAGTTCCCATACAATGTCGATACATCTCTATCCGCTAGGAGTACCCACGGGTACAGTCTCGTACATAAGTTAGTCTGGCGCGCAGCCAGTACTTCACAATAATTATGCTTGTTTGTAACACTATCGGACCTCGCAGACTTACTACCTAGTTTGTGTCTTCAAGACGCTTTGACGTACGCTTTCCAGCATGTCAATTCTCGTTCCTTAAAATCGTAAAAAATTCGTTAAGTTAACTTTTAGTTGTCAAATTGTCACACAATGGGTAAGACAAAAAAAGCATATTTTTTTACCCGTTTTTTTATTTTATTCCATCATTTTGAACACTCCTTAACGTTAAAGGGCATTTATATGTAATTTAAACAATTTAATTATTTCAGTTTGAGATATTTTTTTAGTATTTGAACATCGACAAGAGAAAAATCATATCTAAGATACGAAACATATAGTACAGTAACTTACCCTTTGGACATTTACATCAAATAAGGATGCCCTTTGAAAGTTCTTCGACGCAAGCGTATCTAACCCGAGGCGATCCGATTACAACAAGACTTGTAGCTAACATCTATTATTTCATTATTAAGTTTAAAATAGAATTAAAGTAAAAATAAAACTTGAAATCATTTTCTTCGCGAGTCCTACTGCAAGGATAAGCCTACTTAAGTTATGAAGGCATATTATTATATTCTCCGTGTGGTGACGCAGTAATAATACAATATGTCACTGCCCCATCGCATCCCATAGGTGTCGTAAAGACCGACTAAGGGACTATTCGTGAATATTATCTTTACGAAATATAATGAAGGAAAACTTGAAATTAAACCCTATACTAATCGGTCTGGCCAGCGTGGTATTACTAGGCCAAGTATCCCTCCGTCATAGGAGGAGGCCCATCCCTGCAGTGGTACATTAATGTTATGATTATTATATTTAAGAAAAATTAAATTTCAACTAGGACGTGTCTACTAGAACACTTATGCAACTTACTTTATATTAATATAATAATTCACAGACATTTTAATTGTATTATTTAAGATAAAAATCAACTTCCAAGTTGGCTATTTATTCCACCAACCGAAAGTGGTACTATTAGTTTATATTGGATCCATGGATCCGTATTCGCGCTTTTAACGCTTTTTTTCACATTCAACACAGTACAGTATGAGGACATTGATAATATGATTGGTTTTTAAAGAAAGACAGACAACAATGAGGAAGCGAGAAAATGAGATTATTATTTATTGATGATTTTGAAATTGTATATTATAATGTTAACAATAAGTGCTATATTTTGTTGCACTGCAATGACTTTTTATCGAAGTGCAATGTTTGAATGTTTCCGTCACACCAGTGTCACTTAGTAAGACATGATGAAACATACATGTTAAATGGAAGTAAGTAGGGATTCAATCTTTTATAATTTCAACCTTATGCCGAACGCTATAAGATACATTTTAATGTGGTAATTTTCAAAACTTATGCTAAAATTATTCAGCTATTTTCGGTAATCGGATGTACTTTTCTTACTCATTGATTTGCTGTCTTTCTTTAAAAGCCAATCACATTATCAAAGTCCCCATACTGTACACATATTTGCCGTATTGTATATTGTACAAAACAATAAGAAAAGTCTGATTCATATAATAATTTATTTAAAAATAGAACAAAAACACCAATAAAAAAAACAATAAGAAAAGTCTGATTCATATACGATTTATTTAAAAATAGAACACCAAGCTAAAATTAAAAAAAATACAAACTGCAAATAAGTGACATAAGATTATAGTGCGGCACTGCAGCTAGTTACGTCACATAACCGCATCCACGATCTGATGCGGATATAATACGGCAGAACGGAACTGCGAACTTGTTCAAATTAATAATTTTGTTTGTTCTATAAAACTTATGTACAGTCAAGTTTACGTTTCGTTGTTCCGTTTGTTTTAGTGAGGTATAATTTTAGTTTAACTAGCCAGATTATAAAATTAAATGTTTGTTTTTAGAGGCCAGTTAAATACATGTGTGTTTAGTTGTTTGTTGAGTTAAACTAAACTGGCATATCTATACTTAATATTATAAAGAGGTAAAGTTTGTGAGTTTGTGACGTTGTAGGGGGTAAACTCTGGATCTATTAAACCGATTTTAAAAATTCTTTCCTTGTTGAATAGTCCATTTATCGGGGAGTGTCATAGGCTGTAGTTTAACGCTATGACTTATAGGAGTGGATCAATAATGAAATATGTTTAAAAAAGGGACGCGAATTTTTCGCCGCCCAAAGAAGTGGGCACGGGTGAGCTAGTTAAACTATATTTTGCTAATCGTGAGTTTAGTTTAGTGACGGAATACAGGGTGTCACCACTTCGTCTTAACCCTAGACTGTCGTTTAAAGCAACTAAAAGGCAACTACTTAATTAAAATTAAGATCTGCTAGTAAATAATACGGAAGTATTGACATAAATCTAGTTCAGTTTATTGTTTAACTAAGACTCAAACGTTCACAAAGTTCTACAGTTGCAGTTAACTGTGTCAATATGTAATAACTGCAGTTTTTAACTTGAGACTGTATATAAACTATCGATTCTAGTATTATATTGCAGTTGTGTACTGTATCTAGTTTCGGCTGTAGAATACGATCTACAAAATTAACTCCAAATAAGTCGTAAACTGTTTCGTATATTTAGTTACAGAAATCCGGAGCAATAGTTAAAAATAAAAGATGCAACCTTCAATACTTCATGCTTTAAAGAATCTAGCTTAAACATTAGGTACATAATTGTCAGTAAAAAAAGACTACAAAGAGATTTTCAGTATTTACTAAATAAATCTCAAACGACATTATTTTATCTTACTCAAAGACATTCCAAAATAAATATAAATATAATTACTTCAGTAAGTGCAACATCCGAATCAACAAGGACATAATAGTAGTGTGACTCAAACGTTCACAAAGTTCTACAGTTGCAGTTAACTGTGTCAATATGTAATAACTGTGAAACTGCAGTTTGTAACTCGAGACTGTGTTTAAACTATCGGTTCAAGTATTACATACATACATACATACATATATAAACTTATACCTATTTCCCATGAGGGGTAGCCAGTGATTTCGCAACCCGCTTTCCAGCTCTAGTACACAATCTACTATTGGAATAGGGTGTATGTATCTATAGTACGAATTAATAATCGTACTTTAGCTGTAATGTGCGGTTATGTAGTGTATCGAAAATCCGAATCTGAAGAAAACTGTTTTGGATATTGTTATAAAATTTAGAAAGATGAAATGTAATGAGATGGACAAGGAGAATGTCATATTTTTATCTTTTTTCGACTATACTGATGAAGACCAATTTCTGCAATAGGACGTTATTCACAGTAGACTGTTATGATGATTATAATTGAATATTAAGGATCACACATCATGTCAGTCTAAAACTTCTACCTATATCTTACTAGATCATCCATACCAGCCCATTAATGTCCCACTGCAGGGACGGACCTCCTCCCGTAATGGAGGGATACTTGGCCTACTATATGTAATACCACGCTGGCCAGACGGATTGGTATAGGGTTTAATTTCAAGTTTTCCTTCTTTTAATTACGTAAAGATAATATTAACGGATAGTCCCTTAGTCGGTTTTTACGACACCCATGGGATGAGATGGGGTGGTGACATATTGTATTCTTACTCCGTCACCACATTAGATCATTAACTTGAGCAAATAGCTTAAGTACTATTCCAAAGGACAATGGGAAAAAACGTCCCCACCATGCAACAGATTTGAAATAGGTGTCATTTGAAAGGTCTAGTAGAATAGATATTTTTTTACTGTGACGACTTTCTTCAAATATGTGGGGGTTAGGTTTTTTTTTTCCTTTTCACTAATACATTTACTTAGTGTACAATAAAAAAAAGATAAGAATAGCGACGCTTATGAAGGTGCAGTAAGAAATTATCATAAATAATCCCCATAATTTTTGCTACTAACACAGGTACATTAGGCCTCTTGGGTGCCCAATGAACAAATTGACATATATCCTATGTCTGTTGTAGGGTGGGAACGGGGTTCATACAAAATCCCCCATGATCCTTTAATATTTTATGTTTGATAAAATATTTTTTGAAACGTTTGACGAATCAAAATTAAATGTAGCATGCAAAAAAGAGTAATTTATCAACCCTTACGTTTGCGAGAGGGGCTTAAAAAGACGACATTAAAAAACGTCCCGACGACAAAGTTTAAAGGAGAGCAGTACTATCTTTCTGTTTGAACTGACAGATTAATACGACATGAAAATACTTGGAAAAGTGTAAAAGTATATCCAAATATACTGTTTTTTTGTTGAAATATACAGAAAATATTATGTTTTGGAGTAAGAATACAATATGTCATCACCCCATCTCATCCCATGGGTGTCGTAAAGATCGTCTAAGGGACTATCCGTGAATATTATCTTTACGTAATAAAAAGAAGAAAAACTTAAAATTAAACCCTATACCAATCCGTTTGGCCAGTATGGTATTAGTGAGCGAAGTATCCCTCCGTCACAGGAGGAGGCCCGTCCCTGCAGTGGGACATTAATGGGCTGTTATGATGACTTGTCTTAAAACTTATGAAATAATATTTTGGGATATCTGGGCAAAAACTGTACTAGCATAATGTCGGAGCTTCGTTTGCGTGGTACACGTATTGATATCTTCCAATAACGTTTACAAGAATTTTATTGATAGGCTGTGTAGTTAGCGAGTCCCGAGTGCTGGGTTCAAAGTAACGGACACAAAGTACGTTCATGTTGACAATCACATTGTTAATTATTTAACGTACAATTCAATACATCGAACTCGAATATAGCAAGCAGCCAACAAGCTTAGTAATTCGGTATGTAAAGATTTCTTTTTTAAGTATTTTTGGTTTCCTACCTATAGTTCATTTTTATTTTATTTATTTTATTTTATTACTTTTAGGAAAGCTTACGGACTAATTGGTACAATTAAGTTACGTTAAAAATAGAAAAAGTGGCCAACTACAAGCTTCCGCCTATTGAATATTAATAAATATTTTAAGTTTTACTTGTGATGACGTCATACGTACGGCTCAATTACTTAAGCAATGAAGGCAGAGACAAACTTCGGTTCAGCCGAAGGTTCGCATGAAGTTATTTAGCGGTGAAATGAAAGACAAAGTAATTCATGTATTAATTGTAAAAATGTTTACAATCTTGCAGGTTTTTTCGCTAAAAATATGATTTTATTACTTACCGATCTAAAATCTCTAAATGGTTTAGGAATCGACATAGGTAAACTTTTACTTTTCATACCTAATTGCGTTCAAAGTAAGAATCGCTCGCATAAAATATAACAACTTAATTAAAAAATAAGGTTCATTAAAACCCATCAAATTTAAAATGCACATAAACGTCAAAGTTCGTAGCTCTAATTAAAATAACTTTGAAAATGTTAAGGTTAACTTTTATAACTTCATATTTCTTGCTAATTCAGCAGACGGACGGACGCCGCCTTGAACGAGTTATATTTATGCAATTTGAAAAATTTTATTACGACAAAATTTTTACGAGAGACTAATCAGGCAGCGAATCTAGAAGTTGGTTAAAAATATTTCTTCTTCGTTAACGTTTTTCTTTTTGTATCACAAAAGCAAAGTTTAAGCCAAACCAACCTAGTTTCTAGATTGGTTGATTACTAACAATTCTTCCAACACCTCAGAATAAACCAATTGATTAGACCAAAAAGTTTTGTTAAGAAACAAACTTCCACACGCTACAACACTACTCAATTTATTTTGTAACTAGCAACACTTGCTTTAGATTGAGTGGTGGGGGTAACGTTAGTATGAATGACATGTACACTTCGTTTCCGAACTCATTTGATGTTGGACGTAACAAGTGTAGGGATGTTAGTTAATTTAATTTGTGGCTAAAGTTTACCGTAGTTGCTATGTTATGTTATTTTTTATACATGATTTGGTGGTAAGAAGGAGTAGCCATAGTCTTACCTCCGGGTTCTGAATGACTGATCAAGTAAAAATCAAGTGTCAAAACTGTCATTTTAGTTCCTGAAAATGATAGTTTTGACACTTGATTAGTTGATTTTTATTAATTTATTTAATTACTTTATTGTAGACTGTACTTTACAGTAGGTAAGTACGGTAAGGGAAATTAATTGTTTAGCAGGTTGTCTACCTACGTAATTTAGTCGTATTATATGCCTACCGAAATAATCATAACGAATTTGAAAGATATTACACCTCAAAATAGAGATAAGATGATAACCTGACCGATTTCAAAATTATGCAAACTGCTAAGCAATTAATTTCTTTGAGTGTACATAAATTATCTTATATATTTGATCAGTCATTTGGAAACCGGGGGATAGTCTCTTAAATTAGCTACATACTAATATTTTCAACGCCCAGCAAGTGTTTTACGCAAGCTATTATAATATTTTGCCTAATTTGACAAAATAACATCCAAAATCAGGATGATAAATCGTGGATAGTACAAACAAATTGTCTTGTGCCCACTCCCTAAAATACATTATACAATATTTAAAATAAAGATAATCCCTAAAAATAAAGAGCTTACGCATATAATAAATACTAATTATCTAGAGTAATTAACACCGCAACTTTTACACTTGTTTGTTACAGTAAGTTGACAAAAACAAATCGTTTTAACAGCTCTATGACATTAGTTAATTAGATTGTGGTATGAATGACTAATGAAGTGATAAAGTCGTGAAGGCCAGTGTTAAGTAGCTTATAGTAAGTGAACTTAATGAATATGGAAAAAGAATTTTTGGCTGTTTATAAAAGGATGGTGATAATGAAAAATCGCTTAAAATGTTGTTGTCTCAGTAAAGCCTTTCAATAAAAGGTGTTGTATGTATAAAAACACACTAGTTTTCGTTGTAGTCAAAAATACCTATACAATTTTTCAGATCTTATGGGTACGGTGACGTTTAGTATTTGTCATTACTAGAGATGTAGTAACACTAAAATCGTTTTTAAAAATATCGATTCTATATCTAACCGATATAATTTACAAACAAGAATAAATCGATTATGGGTACAAAATAAGAAACTAATATTTTTTTAAATATTTATTAATTATGACGAATCAATGCGTGATTCATCTGATGAACAGCTTGATGAATTACTTGATTCGTCACTTACATGACATAATAAGTAAAAATCTACTGAATTGTCTAATTTGATGTCTCTTCCTCTCACAGTCATGAAGTATTAGATTTTTGATTTTTCCAATCATCAGCAGTTACGTGGTCACAGGTCACAGGCCTCTTTTAAAAATGACATCATCAAGTTTTTATCGCTATGACGCACGAATCCCGCCAAAAAAAAAACTTGCGGCCTATCCTCGTAAAAACTAATATTGAGTTATAAGACAACTGAAATTATTATATTAATTTCTATGATTATAAAAAAAAAATTAATCGATTTAATCAATTTTATAAAAAACCATTCGATTTTAACAATTTTATTGTGTCAATCTCTATTGAAATTCGTTCCGAGTCGCGCATACGATTTTAAAATTTATATATTTATATTTTACATATTAGGGTTGAAGATGGAATATAAAACAAATATTTCATATAATTTAATTATATATAAACGTCTAAATAATATTTTTAATTTTTTATCAGTTCGGATTCATAAATTGATAGCTTTTATTTTTAAATTCTACAAAAGTAAACTAAGTAACATGGAAAAGATCAAATGTCACCGTACCTTTCCTGTCTGATAAAGACTATAGTAGTTTTGATTTTATAGGTATTCAAAGTTTCGAAAAATATCGAGTTCTTGTGACATCATTTCACACATTTCCAGCGAATTGGTAGCTGTATTTTACATTCACGCACAACACATGATTTCCTAATAGTTGAATCTGACATTTTTAAAAGTATAGGTATAATTTTTGCTTTTAATTTTAAGCTTGTCTTCTACCTTTCCTTGTAATACTCTGTCTCTGCATTATCCTAAGGTTGACTGGTCCTTTGTGCATGATTTTGTACATAAGTTTTAAATAAATAAATAAATTAAGTAGTTAAGTACTAAGTTGATTTAAATAGATCTCCATCCTATTTTTTGGCGAGTTAAGTTGGCGAGACGCGAGAGCGGAGGCTACTTCGTACTTAACTCGTCAAAAAATAGGATGGAGATCTATTTAAATCAACTCAATCAACAACTTACTACTTAACTCGCTACTGTACTTGTCGATGTGTAAATCGGGCATAATTGACATAATAAAGTAATTTTTTCACTAGTATTTTTTATTTTTGACAGAGATTAAAAAAAAATTAGACTTAAAAAATTATTAAAAAAAAAAAAAAAATAGAGAATAAATCAAAATTAGTTAACATTCTCCAATGGATTGCTCTTATGGTCTTGTGTTTCCTTGTGGTGCGGTAAATGCATACTAATGCGATTAATATACGATGAAAAATACAAATTAAGTTATCTAAATTTACTAAACAAGAAAGTACTTTATCTAGTATATATTAATTTCAAATATACATTGCGTTTTTATAAGTTTATATTTAATTGACAATAACTATCGACTGAATTGACTATTCAATAAAAGCTTTTAAAAATGCATTGAATATAAAAATTGTATAAATATTAAACGGGAGATTTAACGCGGCACGTTATTTTTAATCTCTACGTTTTATTTTTATTATTTATTACCATGCAAAACGATAGTTATAGAAAACACGTTACCATCCCAGTACTTCAAAAGGACATAGAAGATATTATATAAGAATAGAAGACCCGTAAGTGCAAACGAGATAGATATAGAGAAATGATAGGGCCTAAAGACTCGGATGATAATGCGATGTCTATAGTTATAAAAATATTTAACTAGAAAAAAGTAAGGATATAAATATACAAATAAATGTATTAGTAGGCCGGGCCTCTTGGTCCCTGCAGTAGGACATTAATGGGCTGTTATGATGATGATGATGATAAATATACACAAGATTTGTATTGTGTAACGTTTTTTCTTTAATTTATTTTATTCATGTTTTGTCATTTATCTATCCTACTAATTGCCGAAGAAAGTCTGGCTTTGCAATTGCTCATCAACAAGCAGTATATAGGTTTACGTAAAAATTTGCATTCTAATTAAATAAGTAGTCAGAAAAAAAAGGTTTTAGGAAAAACATTACTTGAATACTAAATAGTTAACTCTCCTTGAATATAAATAAGCTGGAGATTTAAGAAATTTTTTCTTTTCGTTTTGTTGTAGATGAGTTAAAAGCTAGAGTAGTGCGACCTGACTTTAGTTGCAAAATAAAAAAATAAAATAATAATGTCATTAATTCCGAATAATTCCGGAATACTTCTGGGATAGTTTCTTTAAACCGAAATTATTCAAAATTAATAAAATTGTAATTTGCAATATTTCGGAATACTGTCAAAGTATTCGACAGGAATGATTCGGATTTTTTTCCGCTAGCAACTATATACCTGACTACGTTATTTCACGACGATCGGAACTAACCAGAAATTGTGTAAATTTATCTTCAACATCATCATAATAGCCCATTAATGTCCCACTGCAGGTCCTCCCGTGACGGAGGGATACTTGGCCTACTAATACCACGCTGGCCAGAAGGATTGGTGTGCGGCAAGTTCAAGTTTTCCTTCATTTTATTTCGAAAAGAAATATTTACGGATAGTCCCTTAGTCAGTTTTTACGACACCCATGGGATGAGATGGGGTGGTGACATATTGTATTCTTACTCCGTCACCACACGGATAACATGTTTGCAACATAATTGTCCTTTAATATGCTTTTAAAGGACTAGGCTTTTGTCAGAGACGAATAAAATTTGAGATCAAATTAAGACCACGCTGGGCAGACAGATATAGTAAAGTTCTATATGAAACGTTTTCTTTTCTGTTTTATTTAAGTCTCTGTTGTTAGGGCTCTGCCAGAATACCAGCGCTGGTGCGATATAAAACTATGCCGTACCAGCATAACAGCTGAGGCAGAGCCCTATTGGCCATTTAGACTATGTTTTTTGTTTTGTTTTTTTTTTGTTATGTATTTTTATCTTTTGTGTATTTGTTGTGTGTGTTCGGTCAATAAACGTTTCTTTTTTTAGTACTTACAGATTTAAAAACTTCTTAAGGCATTATTTTTATTTCTGAAGAAATTGGTGATTTACCTGTAACGAAAATGTTTTTGAATTAAGTAGTAAATAAATATAACAGTTTACATGTTTGGTAAAAAAGTATTAGTATGTATAATACAGTATGATAAATTATAATGTGTGGGAGAACCAAGCAACTGTTCTATTGATATATTTATATAAGTAAGTAGTTTAAAAAACTTATCTTTATATTTATACGTGCGCCACTGCGCACAAATAAATAACAAGGGTTGAAAGTTTTAAATGTGGTAAGTTTTGTCATAATACAAATATATACAGTATTTCGACTTCATACGTATAGACATTCAGACTTCAAACGCGAGTTATACATACACGCTCACGATAGAGGTGGCTTTGCACAGTCGCGATTGTGCCGCAGTAACGAGCGGGAAAATAGGTAAATGTAATTAAAAAGCAGGAGGTGGACAGCCCTATCGCATGTTTACGTACCGCGCAGCTGTAGGCATTTATAATAAATATTCGGCCGAGATAGACTACTGGTTGTAATGTGGTTTTGTATTGCCATGAATAATAAAAGTGACGCATTTTTTTATGCTCATACATTACAACATAGATAATAAATTCACTACTGTCAGTCAAGTAGTCGAGTTATATTACTCAAATCGTAACTACAATACAAAGACCTGTAGGTGTATTTCTTCACGACAGTAGAATCTCATCAAAACATTAACAAGCGAACATCAATCACTACAAAAAAAAAACAAATAAGAATTCCCTAATATTTGAACAAGGAACCAGTGAAAGATTCTATCTACCAAAGAAAAATCAACTTTATATTGATGACATAAGAGTTTAAATTCGTTGAAGAAATAGTTTGAGGGCAATGAGGATAGGTATTTCATTAAAAAAGTATTGACCAAGGAGTTCGATTGCGGTTAAATGATATGTTATGTTCTTTTAGTTTTTATAGTAAACATAAAATCAATAGCTTTGCTACGAACTGCCTTGTGTGTTTTTTCTTGATTCTTATAGAGATTATTAGACACTATTGCGTAGCAAAACTATGCGTAATAACCTTTCTTCGTCATCACCAGTAAAGTATGAAATTTGAGTATTTTTACTTTCCTACCTATATATAGTTTATTCTTAATAAACATTTTAAGTTTTCTTGTGATGACGTCATGCGTACGGTCGAAGTAATTGAGCAATGAAAGCAGAAAAAAACTTCTGTTGAGCTAAGGCGCATGACATCATTTAGACGTCAAATGAAAGACAAAGTAATTTATGTATGATATTGTAAAAATAAACTCAATCTTGCGGTTTTGTGCGCAAAAATATGATATTATTCCTAACCGATCTAAAATCTCTAAATGGTTTTGGATTCAACATAGGTAAACTTTTACCTTAAATACCGAATTATGCTGATCCTAAATATTCCGAATAAACACTATCACTGTTTGAAAAAGTCGCCGCGTCACAGTTCATGAACCTTACTGCAAATGTTACCTTATAAACAACAAGCAAGACTTTTCAAACAGAATCGCTGCAGAAACATCTCTACTTATTGCCAAAGAAAACACTCAACCGTGTCGTGAGAAATATTTAAATACGAAATAAACAGTTAGCCAATAATTTATGTAGAAGGCGACAGGTGGCACCACCGACGCCTTTCCCAGGGTGCCACGTGATTGAAATATATTATTAACACGTAGCCACACCACTAACCGTTTAGGAAATTCAATCTACATTTGTAGACAGATAAATTACAGGGACTAACTGAATTAATAGTCACTGTTTTGGTAGATATCTGTTAAATTGAGGTTTTAGATGACTTAATAGCATCAATTCGAATTATTATTATCATAATAAAACTCTCCGTGTGGTGAAGGAGTAAGAATACAATATGTCACAACCCCATCTCATCCCATGGGTGTCGTAAAAATCGACTAAGGGACTATCCGTGAATATTATCTTTACAAAATGAAAAGAAGGAAAACTTGAAATTAAACCCTATACCAATCCGTCTGGCCAGCGTGGTATTAGTAGGCCAAGTATCCCTCCGTCCCGAGAGTAGGTCTGTCCCTGCGGTGGGACATTAATGGGCTGTTATAATGAAAAGGCGCGAGAATGGAGACTGGCACTACGATCTAGTTGCCTGTAGTAAAAACTCTACAGAAATCGCTAAGGTAATGGGCGCTTCAAAAGCTGTAAGGGAGATCTATGCCCGTCAGTGGGACGGGCATTTTTTAAATATACTATTGATTTTTCAAAAAATGCCTTCAAATTTCTCACAGTGATGTCTCTTGTAAGACAGGATCAACAGCATGATCTCTTAAAAGTACTTGAAGATAACGCACCAGTTAATTTGGGCGAAAATGAAATTGAGAAAACACAGCAACATTTAAGATAAGCCTATATTTTGACTACATCTAATAACATATACGAACCTATTAATAAAACCAAAAAACGGGAATATTTATCCTCATACTCACAGCCTAAAAAAATACATTTTACGTCCCGCTAAAACAAGGGATTACAGGAAGAGGAAATAGAAAACCCGCATATCATTATGCAAAGTGGCGAAATAGCAACTTTTTGGCACTTTACTTAATGACAGCTTGAATGGCAACGCTAATACACAATGATCTATTGTACGTAATACTTTTTGGTCATTGTTTTAAAAGGTTTTTTTACCGTACTTTATTTTAAACGTATTAGATACTAGCTGCCCCATGCCCACTTCCTTAGGCGGCAAAGAAACGTGTCACTTTTTTAAACATATTTCATTACTGATCCACTCCTATTAGTCATAGCATGATACTATATAGCCTATGACACTCCCCGATAAATGGACTATACAACACAGAAAGAATTTTTAAAATCGGTTCAGTAGATCCAGAGATTACCCCCTACAACGTCACAAACTCACAAACACACAAACTTTACCTCTTTATAATATTAGTATAGATAATAATGCACAGACACAAAGAAGATTCAGTATCAGATCAAGTGTTTGTGGTTTGCACGATTTTTGTATTGCGAGCACTACCAATCTATAAGACAGGGCAATAAGAAATGCTCAGACGGAACGCTAGTATACGTCCAGGAGAGATGGTAGACATGCAAAAGTTTCACGCCGAGCTTGCCATCACTTTTCTAAATCTATAAAACCTAAACAACATGCAGCAATTATCTTTCGTTAACGTTTAATATTTATAATCATGCTATGCGATAGTTATATAAAAGACATTAATTGTATAATATATCCGTGTGGTAACGGAGCAAGAATACAATATGTCACCACCCCATCTTATCCCATGGGTGTCGTCAAAACCGACTACCCGTGAATGTTACGAAATAAAAAGAAGGAAAACTTGCAATTGAACCCATACCAATCCGTCTGGCCAGCGTGGTATTAGTAGGCCAAGTACTTCACGGGAGGAGGCCGTCCCTGCAGTGGACATTAATGGGCTGTTATGATGAATGCGATAGTTCCTTGTCAAAATATCAAAACATTAATCCAAGAAAGAAAATAAATCATTTTCTAAAATAGAAAAATTAAAAAATACAAGTTAAAGTATTGTGTTATTTGTTATAAGAGTATTCAGGGTTCGCGTTCACACAATGAAAGTCGAGCACAGACCTGAGGCGCTTGTAAGTACAATGGCTGAGGCTAAAATAACGTATTTTCTCTTGTTTCGTGTCTCAAATAGTACTGTGTTAGTTTACTTTCTTGTGCTCTGATTTTATAGTATGTAGTTAAAAGAATTCGTTATTTTCTTCATTGTAGAACGGAGCTTCTACTTTAGTAGAGAAACCATATCGAGTTATATAGATGACATGACATGATAGGATAGGATAGCTTTTACTTCGGATTAACCTACTTTGCTGCACCGCTTAAAAACTTAACCTCCAAAAGCTTAATTTTTACGTAAACCTCTTAAATAGTCAATTGCGTAGCTTAAATTCTTACGGTTTTGTTTAGTATAAGGTTGGTTTTCTAATAAAAATCTCGCTAAACAGTGATTAAATTTAAGAGGCGTTTATTAGTAAGAGGGTTAAGATTTATGCTTCCTATACATAAATAACCAACAAAAACACTTAAACTTCTTTACAAAACTAGTGCAAGAAAAGAAAGCTTTTCTTTTAGATAATATTATTAAGTTAAATCCTCTACACGTAGGTTGAGATTGCTAGTCACGTCGCACAAGTAGAGAAAATGCTACTTTTTGTACTGTTTTATAACGTGTAAAGAATAATCAACATTTTGTACTGTTTTATTCACTAGTTTTTTTGATTAACTAGAGTAGGTTTTTTTGTTTAGTGTTTTCAATAATACATTCCTGTGGAAAATAGTTTTTTAAATTACTATGTATTACTAAAATTACTTTGGTATTTGATGTTCAGTTGCGTTATCGCAAAAAAATAATTATTATATTAATTTTTTTTTGGAACCTAATATAAAAGATACAGATTAAGTATGTGTTTTCAAATAACTTAGTACTTAATAGGTACTTGAAGAGCATACAATTAAAGTAAAATTAATTAAAAAGAAAGTTACAATTAATGTTGAGAATAATAAATTTAGGAATAATGATTAACACTAAAGATTGATATTTTCCATAAATAAATAACCAACAAAAACACTTAAACTTCTTTACAAAACTAGTGCAAGAAAAGAAAACGTTTCTTTTAGATAAGATTATTGTGTTAACTCCTCTACACGTAGGTTGAGATTGCTAGTCACGTCGCACAAGTAGAGAAAATGCTACTTTTTGTACTGTTTTATAACGTGTAAAGAATAATCAACATTTTGTATTGTTTTATTCACTAGTTTTTTTGATTAACTAGAGTAGGTTTTTTTGTTTAGTGTTTTCAATAATACATTCCTGAGGGAAATAGTTTTTTACTTCTATTTCTAAAATTACATCTGCTATTTGAGTTGCTTTATCGCAAAAAAAAAATGACAATATTTAATTAATTTGTGAATAGAAGACACCGCAACATGTTTGTGTCGAAACGAAAGCGCGCAATACAGCCTGGATGAAGGCAACGTGTAGTTGTTAAAAATACGTAGGTACACAATGCAAATTCCACACAATATAATTGTATCCACTAATTATTGTCTTTAGCGTGGATGTTCCAACTCTTCGTAAACACATACATACATACATAAACTCACGCCTTATCCCGTCTAGGGTATTTAGTATTTTCTTCGTAAATATGTCTGTAAAAATACCGGCGACGGAGAGCTCAATCTAGTGCAAGAATTATCTTAAAAAAAAAAAAAGAAAACTGTCGTTTCGTAAGTGGTCTATAAGATGTTAAAAATAGACTTGAAGTCGTGTATAGGTCTTCAGGAAGTTGATTAGTGAAGTGATGTTCTAGTATATAATGCATATAGGGCAATTGGATTGTCTGTTGGCCTGTCCGGCTTCATGCAACGAGCTGCGATAATAGATAATACATTCATGTTAACATGCAAAGGTTATGTGTTAACATTGTACGGTGAATTCATTGGATTTTTCATTCAAACGGTGTTTAAGAGTCGATTTAAAAATATACGTAATAGTCTATCCCCCTTACTCATAAACGCCTCTTAAATTTAATCATTGTTAAGCGAGATTATTATTACGAAAACCAACCTTATACCAAACAAAACTGTAAGAATTTAAGCTAATTAATTCACTAAAATCAAAGAGGCGTTTATGAGTAAGGGGGTTTACTCTAGATAAGAATTAAAGATTTCAACCCCTACATATTATAAAAAAAAAACACGGGTAAGAATCTCGATTTGTCAAGTTCCCCTCTCCTTTTACCTGCAGTAGAACATTCATCTCATTTATATTACGTTATTCAGTATTGCTTGTCCTCTTGTTTATGTTGCGTAACGTACTTAGAATATAGAGTCAACATATTAATGAATATTTATACTCTTTCGAGGCACTGCAATGCAGAAAATCAGTTTTTTCCTTTTTGAATTCCCTTTCGCAGGACAATATATTTTTTTATTTAGCTTGAATGTTCAGTAAAGTTGTCGGCCACAAGAGACCCTTACTACTTTACGCGGACTGTGGTTTAGGTGGCCTTCCCTAGACCACCTCTTTTGAGGTGCAAACCTTGGCCAACGCTGACAAACATTATGTGTAGAACGCCCTTTTACCGTAATGCTTTACTATAGCCGCCTTTTGGTTGGGATGAAATCCGTTTCAATGCAGCGAAGCACAGTTTTAATTGCTTCTGGACGTTCAGCAAATTGAGAGTCCATGTGAAACAAAGTCAATTACTTACTGTTGACGTCTGTAAAGCTACTCAACAAAATTCAATAGTAATACTAATCAGAACTAACACAATATCGATCATGTCCTTCTCAATTTAACAAAGTTAATAACACAAGGTCATTAGCAAGATACACATCAGACTACAAAGCTATGTAATCGCAACAGGGAATCGCTTTAAAGCGCTTCACAAACAAGTGTTATGTAAGCGCTAGTTCAGCTATACGCCACTATAGACAAGCAAGTTTACAAATGGTAGATTGACGTAAGCTGTTCGATTCATTCGACATTAATATGTATAAATTATCCGTGTGGTGGAGTAAGAATACAATATGTAACCACCCCATCTCATCCCATGGGTTGTCATAAAAACCGACTAAGGGACCATCCGTGAATAAAAATAAAAAGTAAAAAAAAAAGTTAAAAAAGTCTTTACGAAATAAAAAAAAGGAAAACTTGAAATTAAGCCCTACGACAATCCGTCTGGCCAGCGTGGTATTATTCCTCTATCACTAAAAGAGGCTCGCTAACCCGTACGTTTTTCGTTCGAAAAACGCACGGCAGACGTACGGCACGAAACGGTTAAATTGAAAGAGCCCTAAAAATACGAATTACAAAATTAATTTCAAAGTTTAAACAATTTTCATGATAATACATTATCTTCAAAATTACGTTACATAACTTCGATAAAACCAATCGTTCAACTTTCAAAAACACATGTTTTATTATCGCATAAACAAAATTGACAACTTCCAACAAGTTCATCAAAAGAAGGTTTGACAGCTCGTTATTGTACTTAGTTGTTAACTGTCAATGTTCACAGAAATGTCTATGGTACTACTTCTTTGTCACTTTGACAGCTGCCCATGGATTCGCGCGCTATTCCAAACTTAAATTGATTGCACAAGTAATTTTGTAGAGAATGGATTATAATAATTGTAGAATAATGGTGTTAGCTAGCAGTTTAATTTGTTTTGGAATTTATTATTAATAGTCTTAAGACTTTAACGTTCTAAAGTAATACAATTATCGTTACAGAAATATGACAAATAGACGTAAAGTTAATCCAAACTTCTTTTGTCCCTCTTAGCAGTTTGGGTTACGGATTGAACTACAAGCAGCGGTGTGTCTAAATCTATTCTTTTTTAAATTTCAATTATTTAAAAGCATACATCGTAAAGATTAGCCCCCTTACTCATAAACGCCTCATAAATTTAATCATTTTTTACCGAGATTTTTGTTACGAAAACCAACCTTATACCAAACAAAACCGTAAGAATTTAAGCTAATAAATTGACTAAAATTTAAGAAGCGTTCATGAGTAAGGGGGTAAGTCGGCTAGGTGTTAAAAATTATAAGGTGTCTTTCTTCAAACGACGCACGTTTAAATAGGGCATTACTTCCAGAATAGGCAGCAGCTTGGAGGTGTTATTGCATTGTTTATGTCCGCAAGCACTTATTATCACTTACCATAACTTGGTCACAAGTGACACTTAGGGCCAGATTCAGAGACCGCACTTTGACTTTACTTTAGCAAAGTCTAGTTATTTTCTCTGAATTTGAAAAACATTACAAGTAATCTTTCGCATGAAAAGTTTACTTTGGGAAGATTACTTTGAAAGAAAGTAAAGTCACGACTCTGAATCTGGGCCTTATATGTCGTTTTTGTATCAAAGTCGAACTTTCCTTCAAAGTAAAGTCAAAGTGCGGTCTCTGAATCTGGTCCTTAAAGGCAATAAAAAAATAAATCAAATAGATAGGAGATTCAACGTCTGTTAAATAGTCTCCGTGTAGTGACGGAGTAAGAATACAATATGTCACCAAGTCACCACCCCATCCCATCCAATATTATCTTAACGAAATAAAAAGTAGGAAATCTTGAAATTAAACCCTATACCAATCCGTCTGGCCAGCGTGGTATTAGTAGGCCAAGTATCTCTTTGTCACGGGAGGAAGTCCGTCCCTGCAGTGGGACATTCCATTAATGTCCCACTGCATGTTGTGATGAAATAGTCCTTTTGTAGACAACTCAAAATGAGATAGACAGTGTGGTTAAAAATTCGTTTCTATCCCCATTTCCTCGTTTGACTAGTTGCTGGTGTGGGAAAACAAAAAGCTGAATAAGAATATATATATATCTGAAAATAAAATTGTTTTCTACCCTCCCGAACCAATGTTGCAAACATTAAAATAAAATTTTGCCATAACAATATTTTGTCACACCTGCGCCCAATATATACGCGTGCAAAATTAATTTGTTTTCAGAACGCGTTTGAATTATTACAAATGTAATTACAGATTAAAGAACGAGAACGAAAATAAAGCGACGTCCATTTTAACTGTTTCTACTTTCGAAAAGTTTGTAATTTTTAATGAAACTTTTCGTTTTGGTTAATGTCTCATAAAAATTGGAAAGCGCGTGACGCTGATAGAGAATAGTATTTTTTGTGTTTGATACTGCAGAACTTTTCTTGGGTGTAGATAACGCCTATTTATATCTATAAAATAATAAATAAATAATCCTCACACATTCACACAACGCCATCTAGTCCCAAACTAAGCAGAGCTTGTGCTATGGATACTAGACAACGGATAAACATACTTAAATACTTTTTTTTAAAGTAAGTCGTTAAAATCTTTATTTAAAAGCATTTGTTATCTTGTTTTCCATTAAAATATTTGTACGAATATTGTTTTTATAATCGTCCGGAGTCATATTAGTTACTTGGCCTATTACTATTTATCGAGATTCTATCGCTGGCAAGACCATTGCGCAGACAAGGCAGTTATCTATACTAATATTATAAAGAGGTAAAGTTTGTGTGTTTGTGACGTTGTAGGGGCTAATCTCTGGATCTACTAAACCGATTTTAAAAATTCTTTCAGTGTTAAATAGTCCATTTACCGGGGAGTGTCATAGGCTATAAAGTATCACGCTATGACTAATAAGAATAGAGCAGTAATGAAATATGCTTAAAAAAGTGACGCGTTTTTTTCGACGCCCTACGAAGTGAGTACGGGTCAGCTAGTAAGTAAATAAAGTAGACAACAAAATGATTAATTAACAAAAGATAAAAGAATGACAATGAAAATATAACGACATTCTATTTGAGCCGTTTCTCCTTAGAAATGTTTGTAATTTGTAATATAACTTTGCTCATTGGTCAATGCTAAAGTTTCTTAGAATTCCTTAAGGGAAATTGGGATTGTAATGCCTCGTCGATTTAAGATGTCATTTATCATATTTTTGAAGTCGTTAAAATCTTTATTTAAATTAAGAGGAATGCTACGAAGAGAGGTTAAACTGTCATTTATTTATTTTACTAATTGATTTTTCGTAGATTTTGTGTAATAGCGTGTCAAGCAGGTTATTTCTGAAAACCAGAGCGCTTTGAAATGCAAATGATAGCAATAGCTGAGTCGTAGGCTTTGCTGATTCAGCTGAGGTCAGAGTAAGGTAAACATTGTTTAATTTTAACAATAGTAGATAGTTATAATTAGGATAATTGAGATGATAAAATATACGTTATAAGTAAGCTGTATCCAGCTGGGAACCATTAATATTTTACCTTCTTTTATGAAAGAGATATTTATGATAGACAGATGTAGTTTTGTCTCACAACTACGTCGGCAGACAATAAATATCCAAAAAGAAGAAAGACAATGGAAAAAATTGGTAGTTGAGGCGGGACTCGAACCCTTGTCTCTGGACCATACGCGTCCAGCGCTATGACTACTAGCGTCATAGCGTGTTACTACATAGCCTATGACACTCCCCGATAAATAAACTATTTAACACCGAAAGAATTTTTAAAATCCGTTTATTAGATCCAGAGATTACCCCCTACAACGTCACAAACACACAAACTTTTCCTCTTTATAAACTACTTCTTTGTAATATTAGTATAAAATATGTTTAAGATATTCAAGTGATTGGTGAATAGTTGGTGGACGACAACGATGTTTCTGACTGAGGAATATATTAAATTATATTATAAATAACGAGATAAAAATAAACCCATCCAAAATTATTCTCCTAGCTATTCCCAAGCGACTCCATTATTGCAAAATATAATTTATAGTCCAAGCAATAAGATACAAAGTAGTATAAATAGTTGCCTATTTGTTATTCATATTGTAAGGACATGCTCTCTATAAGAAACAAGTATATAACTTAAGCACCCTTTTCATATTAAGTAATAGACAGAGTTTATTATATTAGAAAAAATGTTTGGCAATATCTCGGCTTATTGCGTTGTGGGTAAAACTACTTTGAATATTAAAGGCCTACGCAGACCGGGACGGCATGGCAAGGGATTTTAATTTTTACTAATGGAAATTCAACCGTACTGTTACAGAAATACGACATAAATTGCTATACTTTAAAATGATGCCGTGGCATTGAAAGGAATTTTATCGCACGCCATTTTTCATTTTAAAGCATAGCAATTTATGTCGTATTTCTGTAACAGTACGGTTGAATGTCCATTAGTAAAAATTTAAATCCCTTGCCATTCCGTCCCGGTCTGCGTAGGCCTTAAAGGTTTTGTGTGGTTTTGTTCATGTAGCTATTGTACATAGTAAATTCGTATATGCCGTTTTGCACTTTGTAAGGCTGTGGTGTCAAATAGCACGCAAAATAATTGACTGACTACATCCGCGGCGCAGTGGTTGCAATGCACGAGATCGCGGGTACGATTCCCACGCAAAAAGTAATTAATATAAATTATTCGTGTGATCCACAAATAACAGTCTTAAGCTTGGATGTTATTTGTTTTCGTTAATTTCATTATTGTTAAAGTTAATACTAGTGCTTACTAGGTGTTCCATACCAAATCATCATCATCGTATCAGCCAATCGACGTCCACAGCAGGAGATAGGCTTCCTCCAAGTATTGCCACCTTGTGCGGTCCTGTGCCTCCCTCATCCATCGGCTTCCCGCCGTCCTAACTAGATCGGTCCACCGTGTGAGGGGTCTTCCCACCCCTGTTCCATGCCTAATAAAGTCAAATTTTACGACATGCGAAATGGTGGTAACATTTTATATTTATAATAAGTAAGACGTTAAATAACAGACAGCTGTCAGTAGATGGACATTAATAAATATTGCTACACTTCCAGTTCAATTTGCCAACTAATATTAACTTGTAAATATTTCTTAGAAACGATCTATATTTATGAAGTTCACAACTCGATCTTGACTTGCGAAGTGTATTACAGTTTACGGATGCCGAATATTCGAAGAATTTTCTAAGATACTTTGTAACTTTTTTTTTATATAAATGTAATTGAATTTATTATAATAAACTACTCAAAACAAAATAGGGCCCACCATGTATTGACCCCGTATTTTATAGGCATGGCAGTTTAATAGGTTTTTACTTTTAGTCAATGTTAAATTAGGATATTACTCATTCTTTAAACACAAAGTACCGTTTAAATTGTTGAATTTGATCACATTACACACACAAACACATTTAAAAAGAAATGAACACTAAGAGAACTGTCAGTGAAAAGTTTGTTGTTGTTTTGGATTTTTTTATTAACTTGCCAGATTTTTTTCTTTAGTATCGAGTAGGACCTCCTCTGCTTCGTAAGCACTCTCTGAGCCTATCTGGAACACTCTCGATCAGATGAGTGATGTTTTGATCGGGTATTCGTTCCCAACAGAGTTTCAGAGTGTTTATGAGGTCCTGTTGACTATTGACTTGGCTATGGGTTTCTTTGAGGCTTCGTTTCAATTGATCCCATAGATGCTCAATAGGGTTGAGATCGGGACTCATCGCTGGCCAAGGTAAAACCGAAATATTTGCATCGGAGAGTGCCCTCTGAGTGACACGAGCTGTATGTGGACGAGCGTTGTCTTGCATAAACACAAAATTATCACCTACTCTTTGTGAAAATGGGATGACGTGAGGTCGGATTACTTGCTCGACGTAACTGGCAGCAGTGACAGTCCCTTCACTCAAGATTACCAGCTCCGTTTTACCCAACAAGCTTATGCCACCCCATATCATCACACTTGGGCCTCCAAATCGATCAGTTCCGTGCATGCAGGGTTCAGTAAATCGTTCTCCTTGTCTTCTCCATACACGTACACGTCTATCATCGCTATAAAACTTTACTTTACACTCGTCTGTAAAGAGTACTGTTCTCCAATTGTCCATGGACCAGTCCAAATGCTCACGTGCGAATCTCAAACGAGCGGCACGATGAGCCCTTGTCAATTTTAAACGGATAGCACGCATCCTAGATCGTTGTCCGTCCTCATGGAGTCGATTCCGAACGGTCTGATCACTAATGCGTGTGCTCGTGGATTGCATTAGCCGAGATTGCAAGGTACGGGCGGTTATTGTGCGGTCCCGGCGCGCAGACAATCGAATGTAGCGGTCTTCTTGTGCGGTTGTGGCTCGAACTCTTCCTGATCCAGGTCTTCTAGCAACGCTCCCTGTCTCCTGGAACCGTTTCCATACGTTTCGAATACACCATACGCTCGCCTTGACACACCAAGACGAATAGCTACGGATCTTTGCGATTCTCCCTCTTGAAGCAATACAACTGCCCTTGTTGCAGTTTCCACATCCATATGACGACGAGAACCTGGCATTGTAATCGGGAATAATGATGTAACAATAAAACAGAGTTAGCCAAAGTGTGTTCAAAGTGCTGCGCTTAAAGCAAGACTGAGAACACAAATTACTAAGAATCAGAAATATGGGTAAATTCACGCACTTCACTTTTTTGGGTGCCCACTTGAGACAAACAAAAAAGTTTAACTTTCAAAACATCATTATGAACTCATAAGCATGTGTTCTACAAGTGGTAGTACTTAATTTTGCCAATCATGACTACACGAGTTATTTATAAACAAGATAAGAGACAAAGTTGCGGTGGGCCCTATTTTGTTTTGAGTAGTTTATAATGTAATATTATTTTAGCTTATTGACGTCTATTTAAATGTACTTAGTCCAAGTTAACATAGTTAAAGTTTAATAAACTTTACCACAACTTTCAAGGCGGTAGTAGAGAATATGCAACGCCACAAACTCCACTGCGGCTAAACTTTACCACAACTTCCAAGGCGCTAGTAGAGAAGAAGCTGGGCAACAAACTCCACCGCGCCATTTTCTAGACGTCAGTTTACAATAAAGAATTGCTTAAAACCAAACGTGGACGAGTATATATTTGTGACTTGTCAAATTATATTATAATAGATAATATATCCTATGTCCAGCAGTGGACGTCGATTGGTTGATATGATGATAATATAACGTAATTATTGATAGTAAAGCAAGATCTGACAACAAGGGCCCAATAATGCGTCCTTGAGGGACCCCTTGTGGTATTTCTTCATTAGATTCTTGCTACATATTACATCAAGCACGTGATTACGTCGATCAAAGGAATTTGGTCCACGCTTTGAGATATCTACTCAGAAACATTTAATTGAATTTTACTAGTTTTATAAACATTAATTTGTCGTGTGTTGTGTGGATTTGAGCGTAAATGTAATGCCAGGAATTTTGCTTATGTATGTATGTTTTAATCCATGTGGTGACGGAGTAAAAATACAATATGTCACCATCCCATCTCATCCCATGGGTGTCGTAAAACTGACTAAGGGACTAGCCGTAAATATTATCTTTACGAAATAAAAAGAAAACATGAAATTAAACCCTATACCAATCCGTCTGGTCTGCGTAGTATTAGTAGGCCAAGTATCCCTCCGTCACAGGAGGAGGCCCGTCCATGCAGTGGGACATTAATGAGCTGTTATGACAATGCGTGTTTTGCTTTTTGCGTCATGTATTTTCCATGCAGCATTGTTGTTCTGCTCGGTTTAAATAATATTTAATCTTTGTTTCAGCAAGGATTAAAATTTAAAAAACATTGTACTTACCTAAGTTTAAAGCGCCTACGCGAAGTTTTTAACACAAGCTTAAACAAAACAAAGAACATACAAAACACAAATACAAACAGATACGTTCCAATCAAGACTCCCCTAAGTTAATTTGTTAAGGGAACACATTGACACTTCTATCAATAGTAGGTACAGAGATTAAACTTATGTCAGTGGGGAAGAGATTCCCTTGTTCATATCAGTATCAAAGAGGGGAAATCAAAGTTGACGTGAATGAAGAGGTATAGCTATAACTACAGTTTCTTGAAACGATTTTGAGTTATGTTGTTTGAGGACTTTAAATAATGATAATGTAAGTAATATTATATTTTATCACACAATATTCATATAGGGCAATCTAATACCAAATTAAGCAAATACAACAAACAACGTAAGCCTTTTTTTTGGCAACGGAGTAAGAATACATTGACCTCTCCTTATCATCCCGTGGCTATCCTCAATGCGATTGGGTGATGACATCATGTATTATTACTCCGTCACTATACGGTGTATGAGTGTAATTAACAATTAGAATGAATAAGTGAGTTTTAACTATATATTTATAAGTGCGTGTGCCTTATAACCTTTCTACATTTCTTGTTGATGTGTTGTGGATGCTATTTCGTTTCTATCACAACCGAACCTCATGTCATTGGCTTTGTTAACTTTTTTTCAATGAAGTAATTCATATAGGCTCACCTTTAGTTCTCCATGATGGTCTAGACTCCCATATACAAGTATATCAATTAAAACCTCCACATTACCTATCCTCGGAAGTATCTTTACCTAACAACCATCTTATGAATAATCCATTATAGTATCAAAAACCTTTAAACAGCATAAAAGTATCAACATTATTAAAACAAAGAGGATTAACTAGAACAGTACAATTTTCCGCTCAATATACTTTAAGTAAAACGCCATTGGTGCTTAATTAAAACTTGCTTTCGTAAAGGAATCGCACCTTAACGTTGTCAATTTAGTTCGTTACGATGTCAAGCGCCGTTGAAGTTTATTACTTTGTCTCTAAATCAAGTCCTGGTTTGTAGAATAATTTTTGTAGTCTAATTTACACTTTTATTTAAATTAAAAAATCTACTTATGGGAGTAGGAATATACATACATACATAAACTCACGCCTTATCCCGTCCGGGGTAGGCAGAGACGACAGAACGCCACTTGTCACGATCCTGGCAAACAGATTCGGCCTCGTCCACGTTCATTAAGCGAGTCATACATGCGCGTCGGTTATATAATAATATGTTTAATATGTTTTTAAATTTGACAAAAAAAGTGCCCCTTTCGTGACCGAATGCCTTTGATAATTGAAGATAATATATTTCTGCACTAGTTAGTAACATATACTATTTTTAACCTATATAGTTAAAAATATCAGCTCGCACAGCTATGTCGTAGGGAGCGACAGGTATAAAAAGAACTGTCATAAACGTTTTTTTTTAATTATTTCATCCATTACATTAATGAATAAAAAAAAAATGTGATTTGAGTTTATTAAACTATATTTCACTGGCCAGATATCGCGGAAGACAGGGACGCCTAGAAGGCGATGGGGGAGACCTTTGCCCAAGCGTGGGACTAAAGAGGTATCTAAATAAATTTTATTTAAAAACCGCTGTTAATAAACTTTAAAGTGTATATTATATCTACAAACACCTGTTACGAATCTAGTAATACTTTGTTATTTGAGAACAACAATGAGTTTGTATACATTACTACCTATTACTATTTCGACTTCAATTCTGACAATACCCTTGAGATACAAACGAGTAAAATTGCTATCGAGAGTTTGTTTTGTGTAGGAAGTAAATGTCGTGTCCACAGAACATTTATATGGTCGTGTCGCGTGGGATGATTATTTAAAATATAGGCTTGGTCCTTGGCTTTGGTTCTGTTAAGTAAATATTTGAAATTAAAAAGAAAACTAAGATATTCTTCATCATTATAGGAAATTACGCTTTTTGACGTTTGACGAAAATAGCAAACAAAATTAAATAAAAGGCACAAAACGAAATAAAATTAGGATAATAGACAAATAATCGTCAATTTTAATATAATATATTAAAAATTAAATAACTTAGAAACGGTTAAGTTTGGGATATGGTATTTCATAGGCAAATTAGTTAAAAATGGTGTATACTATAACACCAAAAATCAAGGTCGACTTAACCAGTAACCCTGTATAGATATTTTAATAAGGTATTAGAATCTTAGCCCATTACAATGGCGCAGAAGAAATATATCTAGTAGTGCACATGCCGCGGTTTGTCACTTACCCCCTTACTCATAAACGCCTCTTCAATTTTACTCAATTGATTACTTTAAATTCTTACGGTTTTGTTTGGTACAAGGTTGGTTTTTGTAATAAAAATCTAGCTAAACATTGATTAAAAAGAGGCGTTTATGAGTAAGGGGGTCAATGTTTAGGCACATCTTTATTAATACCAATTTCACTTTACCTTTATTCAGTAGTATAAGAAACCAACATCAAAAGCTTCAGTGGTGACCCCTAATGACCTTTTTCCAATAAGAAAAGATCTAGTTACTTTAAATAAGGAGATAGTGCAAATCGAAATTGATTTTCTTCCTGAGAATTCAATGGTTTTCTTATTCAATTTGTTGGGGCTTCCCAACGAATTTACTTTGGAGACCTTTGAAATTGGTTGATTGGAAGCGTGCTGGTGGAAAATTATCTTAGGATTGGCTAAGTGTCTTTGTCAATACTGTATAAGTATAAATACTTACGAAGACCTTGTACGTAGAAAATGTTTATCTATTTCTATAGGTAAGTAAGTCTATTTTGGTTTAAAACATTTATTTTCTAAACAGATTTACAAAACCCTATTTCTATAAAATACGTATGACTGTAAAATAATATTATTTTCCGACCAAAGGAAAGCAACTAAAACTTATATTGTAACAGAATTAATGGAGTTATACCAGCGGTATCAGCAGAAGTCCGTGTGTGTGGAATTGACTGTTTGATTAGATCTATTTATATTCTTGTATGTATTTACAAAATACATATATAAAAATGTTTATTAATTATTTAGTACAAGCATTACGGAGCTCAGGACTAAATGACGTTCTGAGAATAGGTATTTGTATCTTTTCCTATACAATATCAGGTCTTTTTAAGACCAGGCATAATACTGAAGCAAAGACAACTAATTACTTCTTTTCACCTAGTAATTATCGCTCATCAACAGTAGCCCATTCACATTCTAACACGAATAGAATCAAAATAAGACCAGACACGACCAATATTCAAAACGATGAAAATGCAAATACATCACTTTAGATTGAAATTGGTACGCGAGTTGCGGCAAACAGTGCCTATCGATTCATTAGCAAGTCAAACGTATACTCTGCTGTGGTATCGAATGATAGCAATGAAATTATCTTTGAATCATTTAATACCTGGTATTTGTACTAATGGAGATGAGAGAGGAAATGGTTTTGTTTTTAGTTGTCACCTTAGCCGTCTACTGTAGGGACGGGAAGAATATATATATATATATATAAATAAATAAATATTCCTCACATATTCACACAGTCCCAAACTAACCAGAGCTTGTACCTACTATGGGTACTAGACAATGAATAAATATAGTTAAACACTTATTTTTTTGTAAATACTTACATATTATACATAGAAAACACGCGGACCAATGCAAACAGTCACTCATGCACACAAAAATTTGCATTGAGCGGGAATCGAACCCGAGACCTCTGGGTAGCAGCCGTGTAATATAACAACTACGCCACAGTGGTCGTATATAAAAGGAGGTTTGGCCCACCACAATGATTAAGTGATAATTTATTGGAACTCATCTGCATCTCCCTGTTAGGGATCGTATTCACAGCACTTCTACAAATATCAAAGATCATCAAGACTCATGAGAAACACTTGACGATCGCTTGTATAATCTATTTATGTCTATATTAAAATCATAAAGAGGTAAAGTTTGCGTGTTTGTGACGTTGTAGGGGGTAATCTCTGGATCTACTGAACAGATTTAAAAAAATATTTCTGTGTTGAATAGTCTATAGTATCATGCTATGACTAATAGGAGTGGAGCAGTAATGAAATATGTTTAAAAGAGTGACGCGTTTTTTACGCCACCTAACAAAGTAGCCGGGCACGGGTCAGCTAGTATTTTATATTTTGTGTAGTCTTGTTACCGTGTTGTGTGTGTGGTGTGACTTTATATATTCCTTGTACAAATTCACTGTCTATTATCTGACAATAGATAGTTATATTATCTTTAATATTCCATAATAAGTAAAATGTCCAATACATATTATGTAAATCTTAACAACACGCAGGCCCAACTGTTAAATAAAATCGACCTTAAATTTTCGAAAAGATATTATTAGCAACAAGTGTACCTTACAAAAAGATTTAATTTGCTATAAAAGAATTCCTAAAACAAAACTCTTGAATCACAAGTATCTACTTGAAATAACCAATTTAAAAATATTTTATCTTTTGGGATCCTTATCTCGAAAAACCCTTACGTAGAGTTCCCACGTATAAATAGACAAATCTATTAGTTTTTAAAGACCTATGTTGCTCACAACGTGACTAAAGGTATCAACTTAAATCACTTTATTTTTACTTTAATACCTTTCTGTCATAGTATCACCGTAGTACCAATTATTCAAGCACGTGGTCCATTAAAAAAAATATCAATTTTTGTGTAATGAAAAATACAGCTAAATCTAAAAATTACAGTACTACGATACTTTCTCTTTAGCATATATCCCGTTAGTCGAGACGTTGAATTACATAGGTAAATAGATATCTTTAAGTTGGTTTATTTATTGTCGGAGTACATCTATCATTACTAATATTATTGTGATTATTTAAGATGTGGATTTAATTTATAACTTTAGTTTTTTTTTGTATTTAGTTTTCATAAAATAGACTAGAGACTAGACTAGAGAATTATATTTTTTGTAGTTTTGCCAAAAAAAAATGTACGGAACCCTTGAGGTGCGACCCCGACTATACTTACCTTTTATTTAAAACAAAAATAACAAAGATAACGAAGAGCCTATTACGTTCGACATTCAAATTGCCTATTAAGAACAAGAGAACACTTGACAAAAAACGTCTATCAAATTATTATTATCTTTGATTCGTATTCTTATAAAAGAAAAACAAATCATTGTAATCTATCCCCCATTAGAAAATGAAATAAACGGAATACAGTTAATAAAATACATCAAAGAATAAATGAGAAAATGGAGGCAAACAATGGCCACATATGATTTATTTTCCTCTTGATAAAGACAGTATTAACTATGTGTTGGCCAAACATGACCAATCTTTGGTGCCTATTATTGGTCCACAGTTGGCACGGTTATCTTTTAGTTAACTTAATTTGGGCTACTAATACCACGAGTTTGGTATGAAATTATAATATATGTTAGGTTTTCGAAGAGATATCTGATATCTGTAAAATTTATCCTAATCGGTTAATAAGATAATTGTGAGATGAGATGGGATGGTGACATCATGCTATTCTTACTCCATCATCACACGAAAATAAATATCATTGAATACTTTATGGTCCTACTACAAGCACAAGCAGAGGACCAAATGGTTCGTTTGGTGATGACCTAAGAAAACACAGAAATTTTTGTCGTAAAAGTCTAAGTCATAACACTGCAAAACTCAATTATACATTAAAAAGCCTATATCCAATCTATAGAATCAAATAAAAACATTTGCCAAACACAAACAAACATTGGCCGCAAATATACCAACAATAGTCTTTTATTAGACAAACGCAATTACTTAGGAGTAGATGAGACATTGTCGAAATAGTGGCTCGAGGTGCCTTTTTGAGATTCAAATGAGCCATTGTGTTGTTACACGATGTTCAGTTGGCTGTATACGAGTTTTTCTTTAGTCCGCATGTGAAGCTAATGAAGGAACGGCTTTTGACATATTCGCTTTGGTGTTTTGTAAATAGAAAAGGAATGCTTATGTCAAATTCAAATGACGTTTCTTTTTGACAGTTTGTTTTTTTTTATTGTAAAGGGTTAAATGTAAAATTAATTGTAGATTTGGTTAATGTATAAAATTGTGTTTTTTATTGAAGAGGCATTGGGTAAAACGATTCCTATAAAATGTCATCCTATGTGTTTTTAGGGGACGAGCTGAAGCCATGCACTATTAGCAATGCGTTCTTATGTAACTGATAGGGATTAGCTGGAAGCTTACTATGCGGCAAGCGACTTCTTAGTCTCGTCACCATAGCTTATAACTCCAATAATAGTGGCAAAAGGGTTAACCCGGTTTTTTATAGAAAGCTGATATTTAACTGAGGACTAAAAAGTGACAGAATTTATCTATGGATGTCTTTGTTACCTTTATCATCAGTTATTTTCTTTCAAGATTATGCTGATGGTTACCTGAAAACAATAAGAATACTTCATTAAATAATTATACTATATAATATATCTCGGAATTAGTTAACATATTAAGTTTCTCTTAATTACTTGAGAATTGTTACTGTTAGGGTTTTATTCAGTCTATGGGAGTCTGAAATACCCGTTTTGCACGACCCCAAGCGAGGCTTCAAGTATAGGTACCTACTAAAGGCTAAAACATTTCCTCCACAAAGAAAAAAATGCCATGTAACTATTTAAGCTAGAAAAGGCACAGTTTTGATAATCATATCATAACAGCCCATTAATGTCCCTCTGCAGGGACGGGCCTCCTCCAGTGACGGAGGGATACTTGGCCTACTAATACCACGCTGGCCAGACAGATTGGTATAGGGTTTAATTTCAAGTTTTCCTTCTTTTTATTTCGTAAAGATAATATTCACGGATAGTCCCTTAGTCGGTTTTTACGACACCATGGAATGGGATGGAGTGGTGACACACTGTTTTCTTACTCCGTCACCACACTAAGATACACTTTCGATAATACTTCATTTAAAATCAGCTTAAATTAAAACTTTAAAACCATTATCGCTGTTTTAGTTTCCGTAAATTTTCCAATAAATATTAAAGACACAATCACAAAACTTTAAGCTTCAACTGAGATCGTTACAAGTTTATTAGAAAAGCAATAAGGTGACTAAAGGGACCACCATTACAGGCAGAAAGTCGTTATATAAGAACTTTCCACGTCATATGCTTTATAGCTCGTCGCTGCGCGTGCAAAAGTCGCTATGTGTTTTTTTTGTTTTTTTTTTTTTTTATGCAGTTATAATTGTTGTTTCAATACGCACATACTGTAAAAACCGCTATGTGATTGATGCAATATTTAAAGAGTTACGAGTTACGGAATGTCGCTATGTGACATTCAAACACAGAAAGTTCCATAAAAAGTAGTAGTACATAAAACGCTAAGTGCTATAATTCACTTAGCTAAAAAAAAATTACTAAAGTGCAATCAAAAATTGCGCCTGACATGTGTTTTACTGCACATAGCGACTTTTTTTTATTGTTTGATTTGATTATAATTGATTTGATAAAGTAAAATATCATTTCGAATAAAAAATATATTTATTTTATTTTAGTTTGTTTTAAAAATTTCTTTTGACAATATAGCTATGTCACCGTATAGTCAGTTTCTTTAAAATTCCATAGAACTTTATAGTAGTTATGTGTTCTAAGTGCACATAGCGAGTATTTACGACATAAACAATTAACGCTATGTATCAAATTTGCCTATTATATTTGATTTTGGCATTATTAATAATGTTATCTATCCTAAATTAGTCTACAATTAGCAAAGTTTGTTATATGCATTATAGAAAAAATAAATAATTTGAATACACCGGGTATTTACTGAGCAAATCAGTTTTTTGCGTCTCCTGTAAAGTGTGTAAAAATCACATAGCGATTATTGAAAGCGCAGCGACGAGCTGTTTGATGGTACATTAGGATAAAAATAACCGCATTTATCATTTATAACTGCTTTGAACAATAACCTAGGCAATATTGAACGTAAACTGGAACAAACCCGGCAAGTAAATTGACTAAGTATGAGTATAATTAGGACAACAGTTTGTGGATCAAACAATCTGTACACGCTGTTTTGTGTTCTTGCAAAAAAATGGATGGGTCAGAAAATGCCCAATAACGTCCCACAGCAGGGACGGGCCTCCTCCCGTGACGGAGGGATACTTGGCCTACTAATACCACGCTGGCCAGAGGATTGGTATAGGTTTTAATTTCAAGTTTTCCTTCTTTCTATGTAAAGGTAATATTGACAGATAGTCCATTAGTCGGTTTCTACGACACCCATGGGATGAGATGGGGTGGTGACATATTGTATTCTTACTCCGTCGTACACACTGAGAAGGCTTTAGATCGGAGGCTTTAGTTTATTATGTATCAAAGCATTATTTAGACTCCCCAAAGTAGTTTGTTTTACATATACGAGTGGTCACATCGAACATACAAGTATATAAGGAGCCAAAAGACTTAGTATTCGTGCGCAGTCTCCAATCTGGTGTTCAGTACAAAGTTTCATGTTGCTTGTAGAATGTAAAGTACCTGCCTACATACGACGTATTGCGACGGACGCGACGCAATGGTGCTTCGATATTAGTTCTGGGACTAGGTGGACAAACATGCATATTTTAACAGAATGCTGATACTATGTGGAAGCCTCCAAATGCATTTGTATTGAAGGATAGAAATGATTACCTTATTTGAATAATTTTTAATTTATCTTAAGGCTTTGTTTATTTTATTAGGAAGTATACTTGTATTTACATCGTAATTTTGTATTTACATTAAATTACATTGTGTTAAATAATTTGTATTTTTTTAATATGTTTATATTTATGATGTATATTATTATTTAAAATATAAATGTATAACCCAAAGTTTGCTCCTCCAATTATCCTTAAAGCGGATTTCATTCAATTCTTTAACTTTCGTATACCATTCCACGTTCTGAAGTGTAGCAATTTGTTTGACGATAGTGCGAACTCTTTCCAATCCACAATTCTACGTTCCAAATTTCAATCAGACTAAAGCCAGAACAGCAAAAAAAAAAAACGAACTATCTAACATAAAAAAAAAACAAAATAACAAAACATTTTGTACATAGTCACGATGTGATTTCGACTTTACGTACTAGCGTTTAGGGCTCTTTGTACAAAAGTTCATAAAGTTCCGTTTAAACGATAGCTTTCCAAATTAAAAAAAAAGACTATATAATTTACTAAAAAAATATGAACAGCAGTGGTGCTGGATTAGATAAATACTTTTTGTTTTGCATAACAGCCGAAAACTAATGTGACCAGTAAAATAAAGTTGCGGTGGGCAAGTGCCGTTGGGGCGGAAAAGTTCTGTAATGGCAACCACATACCGAAAAACGCTGAATTTCTCCCACAGTGAACAAACAACCTGGTCATAGTAACTTATTATGGTAAGGTTTTTATACTTATTGCAGTTAGTTTATAACCTAGAATAATAAGTGACGATTCATTTTATGATTTTTTTCAATACATAGATATTTGTTACAACTTTACGAGTACAACGAATATAACTTTTAAGAAACTGTAATTGTCAGAATATGTACACCTTTCTTTTTATTTCCATCTCTTAGAATAATCCAAGAAAGTACTTAACATATAACATTGTCGTAAATATCAAAGATTTATATAAAGGTTGTTCCACACAGTGACGGCAGGGGGCGCCATATGAGCTCGTTCGTGAGATTTATGAGATACAACAGCTGTTAAGTGTTACAATACCTTAGGATTTTATGAAAATATTTTATATGAATATTGCGAAGAAAATTGCTTCAAAAAAGAAAACCTTATACCTAACCAGTTGCAATCAAAGCTTTACAAACGATGATCCTGGTTAAGCAACGTTGGCGAGGTCATTCCTTAGATGGGTGACAGTTAATTGGTATTGTATCTAAGCATCTCCGTGCTTCGGAGGGCACGTAAAATGTCTCTACACAAAATTATCCTCGTTGTTCCCCAAATTACAATTTTAAAACTAACTAATCTAGTCAAAATAAAATAGTCGTAATAAAAAGAAGGAAAACTTGAAATTAAATCCTATACCAATCCGTTTGGCCAGCGTGGTATTAGTAGGCGAAGTATCCCTCCGTCACTGGAGGAGGCCCGTCCCTGCAGTGGGACATGAATGGGCTGTTATGATGATGATGAATCTAGTCAATACTCAAAATTCTTTTTTATACATGTACCTAACTACTACCTAAGTACCTACATAGTACCTATCTAAAGCCAAGTTGACTAATTAAACTAGTTAAAATAAAACCAACATAAAGTACACTTGACGTACACATGCACGGAGTTATTTAATTAAAAAGCTTTCCACTACTTATTAGACCTTACATTATAAGACCACTTTCACACTAACCTAATAGGATTAAACGATTCATTATTAGATTAATGGATTGCAGTTTTATTTGTAACTAGTTGGTGTAACTTTCTCTGAGTCAACTAAGTGTGTGAGGAAAATATTTTTACTTTTAGCTTTACTCGATAAATGGACTGGGCTGTTGCCAAATCTAGAGTTTATCATTATTTCAAGCGGTAACTGTAGTTTTAGAAACATTTTACCGTTCGTAGTAGTAAAGTATTTCATTTACTAATCAACTATTGTGCCTGGTAGCGACCACTGAATTTATGAAATGGTATGCACTTGCACATTTCACTCCGCCATTTTATTTTGGCTAATTAATTAATGCTCGTTTTCTTATGCTTGTCAAATCACCTCACAACAACAAGACGAGGAGAAAAAAGATAACATTCTGTATTCCTACTCCATCACCTAACTGACTAAAAAATACGCACGTAATAAAACCACAAGTATGAAAGACCTTTATAAAGCATGCACGTGTGTTGTCAAGCTAGTTGACGAGCTATAGGTTATTTCATTAACATTGTAGTTAAGAGCTTCCAACAAGGCCTTAGTATACGTCATAGCTGGTTATTAACATGAGGTACAGTCAGCCCCAAAAGTCGCTGAACACATTTTAAATTCCGAAACTGCTGAACACTAAAAATGTCATAAGTCAGTGTCGCAACAAGAGTACAGAATAAGCTTTACATACGAAACGACCATAACACGCTGAACACGGTTATTACAAAAGTAGCTGAACCCTAGTATTTTTAAAAGTAACTGAACGTCTAAGATTCCAAAAATAGCTGTACATACGCGTCAACTCGTATTAAAACCTACTTTTAGGGTATTATACTACATATAAGCAACTTTAAAAAAATAAAAACTTTTAGAACAGATAAGTTTTGTTCAAAGAGGTTTAATTAAAACGTTTTTTTTATCTTGGTTATAGCCTAGGTATAGTATAGATAGCTATAATATTTTACATGTTAATGGACCAAAATTCGCTTTACATCAAGAACACCAAAAGTAGATTGACAGACAATAACATTGAAAATATGATTTGTTAACCTACTTTTGTATTTAATGATGTTCAGCTACTTTTGGAATACTAGTGTTCAAATACTTTTGGAATAGTAGTGTTCAGCGTGTTATGGTCGTTTCGTATGTAAAGCTTATTCTGTACTCTTGTTGCGACACTGACTTATGACATTTTTAATGTTCAGCAGTTTTGGAATTTAAAATGTGTTCAGCGACTTTTGGGGCTGACTGTACTATAATTGTTTATGTACTAAGAATTAATAAAAGCTATGGGCATAAAGAAAATTATAATAAACGGAATTACACTTGAGGTTTTTTATTAAAATTTCTTGTAACATAAACGCACGCTATGAAAGTAGGCAGAGACTTCTGAGCGATATATACTATGACCCTCAAATCTACTTTGCTTCTACATTTATACATATTTATCTATACATAGTATAAAATAAAGTCGCTTTTTCTGTACCTATGTCCCTTTATATGCTTAAATCTTTATAACTACGCAACGTTACGATTTTGATGCGGTTTTTTTTTAATTCAAGAGGAAGGTTTATATGTATAACACATGCATAATATAGTAGAGAAACCCATATAAATTTAGATATTTCTAACGAAGCTGTATAATTAAGCAAGTTTTCGAATAATCGGTAAACGATCAAATATCGATACTCATTTATATTTTATTCCACATCGACTACGCAAACCCATAAAGAATTTAATGTAACGAAATAAATGATGACATTTTGAAATATTGTAAGCTTGTAATACGTAGACACAGTCACATAAAACAATCCCCACATCACAATAATCCAGTCAATTTTATTTGTTTACTCTCAAAAATCAAAAGGATTTCCAACCATTTCATTCTAATCCAAATAAAACACTGGCTTAAATCATTTTATATTTATGAGACCGGCATTCTCGTCATACAAAAACAAAAATAAACAGAATTGTATATAATTTACGTTCGTTATTATCATACTAATTTCTCCATTCACTCATATTACACAGAAAAAATAACATTGTTTACATGCTGAATGAAATATGAACCCTTGCGACGAAAGCTTGGTGAGTGGAATGCAATGAATAAATTATTGTGTAAACAATGAGTTATGTTTCACGATTTACGTTAAGTCATACCTTTGGACTTGTGGTCCGTGTGGTGACGGAGTAAGAATACAATATGTCACCACCCCATCTCATCCCACGGGTGTCGTAAAAACCGACTGAGGGACTAACCGTAAATATTATCTTTACGAAGTAAAAAGAAGGAAAACTTGAAATTAATACCAATCCGTCTTATTAGTAGGCCAAATATCCCTCCGTCACGGGAGGAGGCCCGTCCCTGCAGTGCGACGTTAATGGGCTGGTATGATGATACCTTTGGACAGTTAAAACATAACCTTGTCAACCTATTACAAATATGCTTATCTAATAAGAATATAGGAGATTTTTATGTATACGAAAACGAATAAAAAAAACAGGAAATATTTATTTAAAACCCCATTTCAATTAGTCTAGCAAAAGTCGTATTAAAATAAAAAGTTTTAGTATACTGCATGTCAATTCTCGTTCCATAAAAACGTTAAAAATAAAGTTAATTTAACTTTTAGTTGTCAAATTGTGACACAATAGGTATTCTTGTATTTATAATTTAAAATCTTTTTAAAATCTTGTAATCGTACTGTAACCAAGTTTAAAACGGCATTCTGTAATGTTTAAGTGACAGTTGTAATTTTCGCGCTAAAATGAGTATTCTTGTCATTAGGAAACGTCAAAACCTTTGCGTTTATTTTAGGAGCGGCAGTGCGCATGCGCGAGGGAAGCGAAACGAGCGGGAAAAACAAGTTAGGGATATCGCATTATTACATTCAAAGACCCTAATTTTCATATTTTGTTTTCTTAGAATAGAAGTTACGGAACTTATAATATTTTAATTTACCGAAGATAATTTTCTGTAGTTGATTTATATATTAATGTTTTATTTCTGTATATGGAGTGTTAGAAAATCTATTAAAATTTCCAATCTTTTAAATTGTAAACCGTAAACTGGCAACTCTGTTATTTAACTCTTTTTTGCCATTTAACTTAATTTTAACTTTTTCTTTACCGGACAAGAATACCACTTTGGATTAATTAAAAATTAAATTAAAAAAAATTAAAAATTAAGTTAAATTAAATAGTATGTTTCGAGAATTGATCTGCTGATTAAAATATATGTTAGTCAAATATGCAAATATTATGTGTATGAAAACAAAAAAAAACTAGAATATTTTTACATAAAAACCTATGCTAATTCGTCTAGCCAACTTAGTATTAGAGCTAGCTCAAAATTTGCCTCCGTCAAGCGTAACCCTGTGGTGGGGTATTGATCATAATGAAGTAAGGTCTTTAATGGGACATTAATGGGCTGTTAGTTTGAGTTAATGT
Source organism: Schrankia costaestrigalis (assembly GCA_905475405.1). Classification (NCBI taxonomy): domain Eukaryota; kingdom Metazoa; phylum Arthropoda; class Insecta; order Lepidoptera; family Erebidae; genus Schrankia; species Schrankia costaestrigalis. The sequence continues at coordinate 4,502,702 of FR997843.1, read as the reverse complement.
TTAATATAATATCCGTTAACTGTCCCTTATTTGCATTTTACAATACAAAGGATGATATGTGGTGGTGCCACTATAATAGGTATATTCTTAACTTGCTTACCCGTGCCTACTTCGTTGGGCGGCTAAAAAAACCCACGTCCGTTTTTTAAACATATTTCATTACTGCTCCACTCCTATTAGTCATAGCGTGATACTATATAGCCTATGACACTCCCCGATAAATAGACTATTCAACACAGAAATAATTTTTAAAATCGGTTCATCAGATTGAGAGATTACCCCCTACAACGTCACAAACACACAATCACACAAACTTTACCTCTTTATATAATAATATAATATAATAAAGTAAAAGTATAGATTTGTCACTACATAAAGAGGTTATTTTTAAGCTAATGCTAACTTAATTCTGGGTTTTATTTATCGTTAATCTTAATCCACGGTCTTATCAATTACTTAGTATTTTAAAATTCATCAAACTCATACAAATGAGTTTTTCGTGACAAACAAAATAGAATACTATTACATTAAATGTTGGTAATACAGACACCGTATTTATGAACTTTTTGTTTGTGTTTTTCGAATGTTTTGAACCAGAAGGTTAACTTGACAGACCGCAACATGTGTTGTCTTTGGTTGAGCTACTTTCCCGTTTTTATATCATATTCATTTTGTGTTTTAATTTTTCTTTGTGCCTACGTTTAATGGGATTAGGTACAATTTGTTGAGTGACAAACAATATTTCGACGGGTCCTACGTAGACTAGTATAAGTGCAAAAACACAACTTTACAGGAGAGCAATTCAAAGGTTCAAAAGCTTATAACTTTGTCAAAGTTCTACAGAAATTACTGAAATTTTGATAGGTTATACCTGGAAATGAAAGGAAAAAACCGGACTAAATATATTTTTATATTTTCTTGTATTTTAGAAAATAGCTGTACTTGCATTTGTTTAGCTTGTTTTGATCAAAGTATCCAAACAAGTAAACTGTTACAAGTAACCACTTGTACTATTTTACAAAGTTCTGACTTAGTTTTTAAATAATGAAAATAAAAAAAATACACATTATTAGTCATACATATGACTGTAATTTGTAAATCATGAAACTTCGAAATATGGAAAAATTATTTCATTTATCTACTTTTAGCATTTGCACTACTTTACAATCTACTAAGAAACTAGTTGTACCAGTAATTTATATAGTTTTGTAGTCATGAACCTGATTTTTTTATGGAAAAATTAAACAAACAAACGTACAAAATAGTAAAACACGTTTATTGTGTAACATTAAATGTGTAAAAATAACCGTACTTACTATTTTTATAATGACTTCAAATTTTGAAGTCTTTTCCATTTGTTTTTAAAATGTAAAAATTTAACATGATTCTCGCTCAGATAGTAAATATCATCTTTAATAGGTTAAGTAGATATTAAATTATTAAATCAGTCTTTAACAAGCTATAAACTTTTATAAAATATATACTTGGCTTCGTCTTTTTAGTAATAATAATTAGTTAAAGTAATCAGTGCTTTCTTTACCGTGTTAATAAAATAATATGTATCTATAACAAAATGTTCGATTCTTTTTAGGTAAGAACTGTACAACTACTAAGACTAATTAAATAGTTGTCTAACAGACTCATCAAAATAAAATACACATTGCACAATTAATTTTGTACCACAACAACAATCTACTAAGTGGTAAAAACAACTTAAAAAAATAAGACTTCTATTAAAATAAAAACCTGGTCAGATACGTTTACGTATATATAAAACGTTCTAACGTTTTATTTTATTACAAGAAGGCGTGCAGGATGGCCATCTTTGTGTTTAGTGGAAACATTGTTGTCCCTCCAAGTGGATGTACTGGGAAAAGTTGTCAGATACTAATTCTCCCCTGATAACTTCTCACTCTTTCACAAGATCGATTGAATTGCATAATGTCACGTATTATTCACGGCTGTGCTAATACACAAGTGGTTACAAGTGATAACAAATTTATGAAAGTGAGATTTTTATTTATGTTTTGAACAAAAATGTCTTAGTTTTTTTTTGTATTTTTATTTTATTAAAAGAAAGTTACACATTTGATACAATATTTTATCTGCCAAACTGTATAACAGTTTGTCGGCAGTAAGTTCTCGTGGATGTAAACTACTATGTTTACTATACCTCTACTATGTGTACTATACCTCTACTATGTGTACTATACCTAGCTATATGGCTCTGTAGAATTATATTATCTATAAAGTAACGTTGCCTTATTGTGGTAGCTATAGCTGCAAGCAATTTAAGCCCTAACTTCTGAATAATGCAAAAACTAACTTTTTTATGTTAGAAATGTTAAGTTTTTTTTTTTTTTTTTAATTATTCTTTATTTATTCTTTCCTTCACAAATACAATACAGTTAAATGCATAAACAGTTTCAAAACAGTGTATCTTTATGATTTGTGAAGGACTGGCGCCCGTAATGGGTTTAATAAAACCTGTGTCACGGGTCACCAGGCCCCCTCAATGACGACAAAGTTGTGGACGAAATAACTAGCACTTAAATTAAGAAAATAAGAAAAAAAAATATTAAAAAAAACTAAAATATATGATTAGTATCTAGCTTAATTTCTAAATTAGTTGCAACAGTATTTCTCTTAAATTAAAATAATGTTTCGTATTTTAATAGTTACTTATGCTAAGGTGCAAGAGATGGTTATGTGTGTGGTGAGAGTGTATAAGTAGGTGAGTAGTGTGTATGTGTGAAGATGTATGTGATCAGCATTAGATTTGGGTGAAAAGTGTATGAGAGCCGGTATTAGTGCATATTTACTCTAATTGAGCTTACTTAACTATATTTAGTTTGGACTTTATTAAATTTTATGTAGTTATATGTTTAGTTAAAAAATTAGGGGACGGAGAAGTTTTTCAGTATCATCGTAGGTTAAAGTTTTTAGGTATTGTGAAACGACTTTTTTACATTTGAAGGAAGAAAGAGTATATATGTTTAATAAGCAATTGATTTTGTTATAGAGGTAAGTACCCAGAAAGCAGAAGAAGTGATGAGAGAAGGCAGTCCTAAGCTGGAGAGAAGTGCACACAATGCCCATACGTCGTTTGCCCTTGTTTTTATTTGGGTCATAGACAGTATAAGTATGCTTGGCTAGGACAACTCTTAGAATAAAGGATTTTCTTACTGATAGCAAGTTCCACTCCCTATACAGGTCATCGGTTGGAAAGCGGAAAGGGAGGCCAGCAGCAACCTTTAGGACTGCCCGTTGTGCTCTTTCCACAACAAGAAGGTGTGTCTTGGCGGAGCCCCCCCACGCTACAATACAGTAATCTATAAGAGATTGACAGAGCGCATTGTATACCATACGAATAGTAGAACGGTCAGCTACATTTTTAAGCCTTCTAAACAAATAGATTAGCTTACGCAGGCGAGACGCCAAGTTGTCCAGGTGGAGTTGAAATGTGAGAGTATGGTCGATGATTACACCAAGATAATTCACACTGCCTGATCTTACCAGTGGGGGGCATTTGCACATTGGTATTGCGCGGGGCAAGCTGCAGCAGTGAGCAGTGATTTTGTAGTCATTTGCGGGCAGTTGACTGGATCTGATTGCGAAAGGCACAATCTTAGTTTTAGTTACATTCAGTGTTAGCAGATTCCTGGTCAGCCACCTTCTAACCAGGTCAAAGCCAGTCTGCGCGCGACTGAATGCTTCAGCCCAGGTGTCACCCCGGAAAAGGAGAGCAGTGTCATCTGCAAAAGTGAACGCTTGTCCTCCATCTATCTGTAATTGGCAAAGGTCGTTGATATAGATGAGGAAAAGAGTTGGGCCCAGGACACTGCCCTGGGGGACACCATGGGTGACCAGCTTCTCCGTGCTTGTCCAGCCACCAATCTTTACCATTTGAGTCCTACATGAGAGGTAGTCCTCAAAGAGTTTGAGCTGGAGACCCCTGATACCTATATTTTCCAGTTTTGATAGGAGTAGTGGGACTGAGACCGTGTCAAACGCTTTAGCGATGTCCAAGAAGATCCCAACGCACTTATTCTTGGAGTCTAGAGCAGCACTAACGTAATTGGTAAGGCCCAGAACAGCATCAGAAGTGGACTTACCTCTTCTAAAGCCGAACTGTGAGGACGAGAGTATCCCTTTACTCTCTAGATAGTTCACTAATCTATGGTTGATAATACGCTCAAGAATTTTGGAAATGGAAGGTAGGATAGAGATTGGTCTATAGTTTGAGACAAGGTCCCAGTCGCCACCTTTTAATATAGGTTTCACCAGCGCACCTTTAAATACAGAGGGGAAGACACCATGTTCTATTGCAAGGTTACAGATGTGTGTGATTGGTCCAACCAACATGGAGGAGTACCTCTTAAGGATTCCTGTTGAGATGGTGTCCACTCCTACGGCACATCTGTCTCTCAAGCCATTGATGATGCGAGCCACCTCATTCTCATCTGTGGGCGTCATAACAAAGGAGTGTAAGGGTGAGAGAGGCACATGACTACAACTCGCCGGGGTAGGCGTAGCTGGATGTTCGTTATGCACAATATTCTCAACAAGATCCCTACCTATACTGACAAAATACTCATTCACTTCATTTACACAATGCTGGGGGGAGTGGGGCGACAAAAGAGATGGAGAATAGTCAATAGAGCGTTTAGTACCACTAACATTTTTAATCACTTTCCATAACTGCTTCTTGTTACTGTGACTACGTTCAATCTCCTGCTTTTCATACAATCTCTTAGCTTTATGAATGACAGATGAACAGAAGCCTCTGTATCGCTTGTATGTGACTCTTAATTCTTCATTCAGTGGCGCTTTTTTTAACTTTTTGTGGATATTGTCTCTGTTACGTAGACAACGAAGGAGACCTTTGGTTATCCACGGCTTGCTAATAACTTTCCTTCTGGGCGGAGGCAATGACTTAGAGCTGAGAGCAATGGCCGTGGATAAACAAGTGACTAGCAAGTTAGAGGCATGATTCGCATCAATAGATGAGAGAATGGGGTCAAGATTTATGTTACACAATGCTGAGTCAAGTAGGTTATAGTTAACTTTAGTGATAGGGGAAGAGTTTATCCGTAGGTTATTATTTAGGCTAAGGCTTAAAGCCACGCAGTCGTGGTCTGTGATTGTGGCATTCATGACTAGACAAGTAGCATCTAACTTAGTTTTCACAATAAGGTGGTCGAGGCACGTACCGCCGTGAGTGATTTCAGTATGTCCGGGAATCATACAATGGCTAGCTACGAGATTTAAATACTCGTGCGCTCGCTTATCTTTCCCGCCTGGATGAATATCGATGTTTATGTCACCACATAAAATTATGTTTTTGTAAGAAGAAAGGCTAGAAAGAAGCGAGTCCAGGGAGTACAGGAAGTTGTTTGTGTCCCGGCAGCTGGGTGGGCGATAAATACCAATGACGCAAGTGTCACTATTTATTTTGAAGACAAGGCAATTAGCATCCACAAGTGTTGGTTCGTAGATAGTACCTATTAAGTGACTTTTGTAATAAATCACTAGTCCCTCATTTTGCGTTTTATTGTTAGTAGTTAATGCGTATTTATAATCACTTAACTCCGTAATACGGCTATTAGATTTCAGCCAGCACTCCGACAAAACAATAACATCCCAGTCTATTTCAGTTCTGTGGAGGAGAGTAATAAAATTATCAAAATTGCAGTTAATACTACGTATGTTTTGGGAAATAATTTTAAGGTTGGTGTCTGTATTATGTATGTAGCTTTTTGAGTTATCCACTTCACAGCTTATCACCCGAGCGAGAGAGAGGGAGTCCAGTTCGAGACCTATTGAATCCATTACGTTCATAGTAAAGTTGTACTAAGTAAATAAGTTAATTTGTAGAATTTTACCGTGCGTCGCTGCATATCGCGACGAACAGGGAATAGAAATAACTTAGTTAATTTTTGAACCAACAGGTAACGAACCGAGTCCTCCCTCCTCCTATAGTAGCAATGCTGAGTGCCAATGGATAGTTGTCGTATATATGTGTTAGTGTGAGTGTATAAGAGTAGGAGAGTGTTTTTGTTGTGGTATGTGAGTTTAGTGGTGAGATTGGGTGAGTTATTGTATAGTGTATAAACATCTCTGCAGTCAAGAGTACATAAATCAAAATAACAATAATAAAAGTAATTCTCCTTAATGTTGTGCTGACACAAGTTCATAATTAAAATGTACTTAGAAAAACAATAGGAGGTAGTTTTTAACTTAACAATTACATGTAAAAAAGTGCGCTTGTTGTCGTGTGGTATAACAAAAATATGATAAAAATTAAGTAGGTTTTTAGTAGCATGCAAAGGCAAAATAGTGAATACTACAGTATAATACAAGCAATGGCAATTCAACATAGACATAATGAGTGCTATTATAATTACAACAGGCGCATTAGAATATAGTCACATAGCAATTGTTGCGAGCTCCTCCTCTTCCGCGACCCGAATAATATTAGAATCCTCGTCCTTTTTGACGTAGACCTTCCCATACGAAGTCCACGTGGCGGCGAGCTTTTTATTCTTTACGTGTCCACGGGCAAGGTACGATAAACGCCTAGCTTTGGTGGTTAAAGTTTTTTGTATGTAAATAGTTTGTGCGGCACCCGGTAATAAAAGACATTTAGTATTAAAAGTAGGTTCTTTAGTTAGACGTTTGTTCTTGTTGTAGGTTTTGTATTGGGATATAAGATTATCCTTACGGGCAACTGTAGTAAAATCAACTAATATAGTACCAGTTCTGAGGCGGTGTATATTTCGGATCTCGAATTCATCAAGAGGTTTGTCCGTACCAAGAGATTGTGTTATGTGTTTAATGAGGTTTGTAAGTAACCCTCTATCTTCCCCCTTTTGGGGTGGGACATTGCGAATCTCAAGTGAAGAATCACACTTGCCTTTTTCCAACATTTCAATCTTTTTTTCTAGTGCCTGAATACGTTTTTTGTGTTCGTCGTTTTCCCGTTCTAGATTGCAAATTTTAGTAATAAATTGATCGTTTTTATTACTCATTAGCTCCATAGACTTTTGTATGGTGTCATTTTGGGTTAGTAGGGTAGACAATACAGAATTAAGGGCTTCAAACTTGGTGTCAAACAGCGCTTTAATCTCAGTAAAGGTTGTGGAAGATTGTTCTGTAATGTTGCTAAAGTTACGTTTATGTCGTTTACTAGCATTAAAGTAATTGTCCTCAATATCAACAACTGCCGAGGTATTTATCATTGGGTCAGAGCTATAGCGAGGTGCAGCTTGATTATCCACAGTTAATTCGTTTTGGGAATGCGGAGGTGTGCGTTTTACACTCATTTTATATTTTGTAGGCCTAAATGAAGCGACGGAGAAATATCACAGTTGGCGGGCGTGGCTTGCGCCGGAGCAGGAGTACCGCCCTTTAAGGGAGGGGGTGTACTGCGCTGAGAAGGGGTAACGCACCGCGCTTTGTAATTGGCTTGACGTCAGGATATTCGCATGCAATACACTCACGCGTAGTAGACGTCTTCTTCTTACTGATGGTCTTCTTCACACAGTTGTTGTAACGACCCGGAGTAGTTTATGATATCCTGGTATTGGCGGCCAATTTTTAATAATTATTTTTCACTTTTTTATTGAAATAATATTTAAAATAGTGGTAGCTAAGAACACGTCCGTATCAAACGGGATCCAGAGGGAAGGAGTTTATTTGCTTCCTAAGAGTTTTTTCATTGCACAACTAACGTAAATTTTAGCTGCTTATTTATTCATTTACCCACAATTTATTAAAATATATAAAAAACCAGCAAATATTTAAAAATCAATCCAGTGTAAAATTTTATTCAAAATATTCCCCATAGTTCTCTACTAGCAATATGCTACCCATTTTTCTACCAGGTGTTATAACACCGATCATTTTCCAGATTTCCCAGAGGACCAGGATTACTTTTTATGTATATCAATTTTTTTAAAGATCTGAGACCGTTAATAGTTTCAGAAGTATCTGGGTTAATTGACTTCGAGAACGCTTCATACTTATTATTATTTTTATTTTCACTGATCTTAAACACTCAAAACATTGTAAAAATATGAATAATTTTTAGAAATTCAATACATGAACTAAAATTCGTTGCAGTTACACCCGTATCGTACGTACGCGCTGTATCGTCGCCGCGCGTATACTGGTGCAACGGTCACTTACACTCACGCGTCACGTAGATTGTAACTACGTAAACTAATGCAAGTAACTTGTATCAGTTTTGACCGTCTCCTTGCATTAAATTGTGTTACTTACATCAGTTTACGAGTTTGTATCGCCGAAACTAAAATAAATTTTAATTTTTTTCTTACTGATTTGAGAAGAATAGGTTATTTTAAGGCCATTCAAGCAAAAAAGTCATTTTCGTCAATTTGCGGGTTACACCAGTATACGTAGGACCCGTCGATTTGTTGTGTTTTGACAGTTTACAAAACATAAATTTAAACGAAAACCACATTATATTTTCTCTGTTGGTTGAACATTCGACCACCTAAACTTTCAGGAAACGTCCTAACATCTCGCGGTAGCGGGACCAGGGAGACTAAGTTGATACTACCAAGGCCCGACTTATACACATTTAGAAATAATTATGCAAAAATTACTGTAGTTGAAAGAAAAGTTGTAAAATTAAAAAAACACATAAGAAAACACATTTAAACATATTTATTATTTTATTTAACATACACTTGTTAAATAAAATAATAAATAAATCTATGCAGTATAAATGCAGTTACAAGACTATCGGACTTAATAGTTTGTGTTTAAGGAAAAGCACTAAACTTTACTTAACTACTATCTTTAATTAAAATTTGTTATTAAAAAAACCAACTTTAAACCAATTATCAAAAATCAGGAGGACATTAGCAAACACAAAATAAAACCATTATTGATCCAAAAAGAACTTATTTAATAAATAAAAATAAACACAAAAAGGATACGAAATCCATTGTTTGAACACTGGGTAGAAAATGGAAGGAAAATAACCAAATTAATGTTTACTCGTGTAAACAGAGGCACTAGGGATTGAATAAAGTAATATAGATACGTTTGCTTTTACTATGATATTTTATATCAACTTGAACACGTATTTTACACTATTCTGAATACTTTTCAGGTTTAGCACTTCGTACATGTGCAAAACCATCTAACAATGGAACTCTTTGCCAGCCCACGTGTTTCCTTCAAACTACGATCCTGGTTCTTTCAAGCGAGGCGTAAAAAAGCAACTTCTTAAGCCGCCATAGTGAAGACATTCATGCCTCTACAAATATTGAAGCTGGCATGGTGTTCGCCATTCTTGAACTCTATTGGATGCTTAACATCAGGCACCATAGAGTTACTCTGGCAGGCCAATTTAAAAGAAAAAAAAAACTTTTAAATCTGCGGGGACAGGTTCTAAAATAGTTCTAAAATATAAAAAAGCCTCGAATATAGGGGTTCGAATGGAAGCAAATATTCTTTGTAAACTTATGTTTACAAAGAATATTTGCTTCCATTAAAAATTACCATTCAATTACCAAAAAATTACCACCAAATTACCTTCCAAAAGATTACCATAAGGTAATACGTATCTACGACGTCCTACTATAGTACGCGTACTATAGTAGGACTTCGTAGATACGTATCACTTATTATTACTTTAGCTACTTTACACTTTTACCTAAACTCACTAATGCGTAAAGGTATTAAGCAAACACGGCGCTGGCACCAAGCTAAACATTCAGTTCTTGAAGAGTCCTAGGATCGTTGTACTTAGAGCTCTGTAGTCCCTGCATAGCCACATGTAAATAAGTCGTGATTTATATAAAAAGAAAGATAGTTAATATCAACAGTGTATACTTTGTGTAAATAATAATAATATATTTACTTTCAAAGTAAAGCAGCTTCGCTTTTAGTTACGGCTCAAATTAAAAATCGTTTACGTATTCCGTCAGCTTTTTCACTCTCAGAGTAAACTTTTGTATATTCTGAAAATAAATGCTTTGCGGAAAATTTTCTACTGGACCACGAACCTTGCTTTTTATATTTATTTGCTGTTCATATCATGAGGAATATAATAAAAACTTATATAAAATAAATAAGGTTTAATTTACTTATTAAACCTCGCCATTTTAGTTCTCTTGAGTATCGTGCTCAGGAGAACCAATGTGGCATCGGCCAGGGTACATTGCGAGTTGAGTGAAAGAGTAGTAAGAAGAGAGGATGAGGATGGTAACCTTTGATAAAAGCCTTTGCCAATGGACTTCTTTAGGCTGATATGATGAAATTTCTTTAATAAATAAGCATATTAAGTGAAAAATCTAAAAAGCGTCGTAACTAGAAAAAAATCTGGTAAACAAAATAGTAGTTTCTTTCACAAATAGAAATCCTTTTTTAGCGGCAGGCTATTCGGTCGGAGTTCCGAAAATATGGGTTCATTTACCGTCAAAAGCCAACGGTAATCTTTTCTTACTTTTTTTTGTTTAAAAGGGTGCCATATTTTTTTTTAATAAAACTTCTTCTTTCGTGTCAATGGTCGAAACTCAAACAGTTATAGAGTAGTGAGCGGCCACTTCAATAGCATTTGGAGTAGCCGCGTAAAAATCAGCCATCGTACACCGCTCAGGGCACAAAGGGCACACCAGTAGATGTGACATCGATTGCTCTGGATTGCCGCAGTCACATTGGGGAAGACAGGCGTCTCTGAATCCCCACTTACACATATTTGCTCTACAGCGGCCAACCTGTGTACGAAGTCGGTTTAATGACCTCCAGATCGGCCACTGCAATGTGTGTCCCGGTGGAAGACTTTCGCGCGGCGTGATATAGTCCGGAGGTGGAGGATACTTTTCAAGCCAAAGTTTGCACCTTGCGGCTGTTGGTGTTTCTTCTGTCAGGGCTTCTGTGCAGCGGAAAAAACTTTTCCGGCTTTTGAGGCGTCCCGGGGGCAGTTGGTGTCTAAAGAGGGGGTGGCGGCTATCCGACTCCTGTCTGTATTTCTCCTGTGAGCAGGTCACATCTCGTCGAACTCCAGGTGGAGGTATATTAAAACTGATTAAGTAATTTGGATTTAAGCTCTATTAATATGAAATTTATGTGTATTATTGTAGTAAATACAATTGCGTAAATGTTATAGGTTTCAACGCTCTAGTTGGAGATCTAATTTTATTACGAAAATTATTTATCTATTTATATAAATTTAAATTTGTGAATCTCACGAAATAATTTTTATTGTGTTTTGACAGTTTAAAAAATAAAGTTAAACGAAAACCATATTATATTTTCTCTGTTGGTTTCAAACATTCGACCACCAAAACCTTTAGGAAACGTCCCAACAACTCGCGGTGGCGGGAAGAGGGAGACTAAGTTGATACTACCCAGGCCCATAATAACTGGAGGCCCAACGAAGTGGAGGTTAGCTAGCTAACCTCCACTTCGTTGGGCGGCGAAAAAAACGCGTCACTTATTTAAACATATTTCATTACTGCTCCGCTCCTATTAGTCATATCGTGATTCTATATATAGCCTTTGACACTTCCCGATAAATGGACTATTTAACACAAAAAGATTTTTTTAAATCGGTTCATTAGATCCAGAGACTACCCCCTACAACGTCACAAACACACAAACTTTACCTCTTTATAATATTAGTATAGATTTGTTATTTAAAAACACAACTCTAAACCAATTACAATTATCAAAAATCAGGAAAGACATTAGAAGACACAAAATGAAACCATCATTGGTACAAAAATAACTTATTTAATAAATAAAAATAAACACAAAAAGGAAACGAAATCCATTGTTTGAACACTGGGTAGAAAATGGAAGGAAAATAACCGGATTGATGTTTACTCGTATAAACAGAGGCACAAGGGATTGAATAAAGTAATATAGATACGATTGCTTTTACTATGATATTTTATATCAACTTGAACACGTATTTTACACTATTCTGAATACTTTTTAGAAAATTTTCTACTGGACCACGAACCTTGCTTTTTATATTTATTTGCTGTTCATATCATAAGGAAAGGAATACCTATAAGAAAAACTTAAATAGGGTTTATTACTTTTTTATTACTTACTACCTGACTCGCGAAAAAAGCCATCCGTTTTTTAAACATATTTTATTACTGCTCCACTCCTATTAGTCATAGCGTGATACTACACAGCCTATAACAATCCTCGATAAATAGACTATTCAACACAGAATCATCACAGAATCTTTAAAATCGGTTTATTAGATCCCGAGATTACCCCCTACAACGTCACAAACACACAAACAAACAAACACATAAACTTTACCTCTTTATAATATTAGTATAGATTAAACCTTATTTATTTTATTTAAGTTTTTAATATATACTATCATGATATGAATAGAATATGAATATTTATGTGTATTATTGAAGGAAATACAATTGCGTAAATGGTTTCAACGTTCTAGTTGGAGTTGTAATTTTATACTAAAAATTGTGGATATCACGAAATAAGTTTCTAGGTTTAAGCAACGTTTACCTCATAGGTAAGGAGTTATACCTACACTATAAATACGCTTAACATAAATTCGCAAATAATTCGTTAAACTCTAAACCAAATACTACACCCAAACAACTTGAAACTACCCCAAATAATCCGATTTTGAGTACAACCATAAACACTATAACTAAACACAGCATTCGTCGCATAAATCTCAGACAAATCTCTACAAAGAGGTCCGTACCACTTGAGAGATATTCACATACATCATTCGTACAGTCAACTACAAAAGTTGATAAGCACATCCGCAATTATTGTTCTGTTCTGGACATTGCCCGCAGCTGAATTTCTTCACAGAACCACTCGCAATCGAATGTCCTACCATCGTCATCACCTTGATGGTTGGCAGTCATCCACTGTGCGATTTTCGAGAAACTTCCTACCGCGAACTACTGTTTTGTGGAACAAGTTTGCTGCGACGATATTTCCGGACCGTTACGACTTGGGGAGCTTCAAGAAACGAGCGTACTCCCTTTTTAAAGGTCGGCAACGCATCTGCAATTCCTCTGGTGTTGCGGGTGTCCATGGGCTGTGATCACTTACCATCAGGTGACCTGCTGGCTCGTTAGCCTTGTATTACATAAAAAAAGAAAAACAAAATACAAAACATCTTAACGGTAAAAGCTTACAGTAGAGTATGAGCCAACTAACTCAGCCGGCCTGAAGTTCAAAGAAGTTCGTTCGATGTACAGGAACAAATAAAAGACTCGCTTCCCTTGACATCTACGTAGACACTTGCGACAGCTTCAAGCCGATTTAGTTTTATTTAGACAAAATTGTCCTATTATTAGTATTGCCAAATAAACACTGAACATCAACTTTTTATAATTTTCGAAACAAAAAAAGCGACCTTGTAATATTGTTATAATATAAAGTCTTATATTATACATTGTAATATTTTATAGTTGACTGTACATACTACATTCCTATCCTGTCAATAATATATACAGCTTATTCCTGACTAAACGGAATTGTGGGAAATAGTCTGCGTGTTTAACCCATAACTTACGTATATGGAATATTGAACTAGTGAAACACTGCAGGGTTTTTCACTTAACTAAATCTAAAGATATAATAATGTAAAATTCCTTACACACTCGCACTACGCTAATGTTCATTCAAAACTAAATAGAGCTTGTATTATGGGTACTAAGCAACTGATAAACATTCTCAAATGATATACCAAAGCAGTCGATCTGACTTAGTCGATATTATCAGTTTGAAGTGAGAACATTTATGGGTAGATGTTAATGATTTTATCAGACTACATTCACCTCCAAAAAGTAGTTTTACAGGATTATGAACAATGCAACTTCTTTCCCCGTTTGTGTTGACATCCTTGAACGGTGGTAACCTCTTTCCGTCACGTGAAAAGCATGCAATACAACACAAAATAGTGTACGTTCACAACTTAATTTATGAGTTAGGATTTGAATGCGTACTGCAACGGCAATTCCGGTTAATTTAATCTAGCTATATTGCCAACATAAAGGACATAATTAACGGTTTTGGTAACGTAACGGTTAGTGGATTGTATTCTATTTATAAATTCCAATAATGTTCCGTGATCATTCGAATTGCAATTTAAACATGTTAGTACTTATTATCGAATACGTGTTTATGTTATTCGAGTAGTTGATCATTTTCAGTTAATAACAAATTGGAAATATGTCATTCGTGAAATTATTTGAAATGTATATTAATTTCAATTATTTTTTCATCTCATTAGTTAGGACGGTGGAACAACTATGAATAAGGAAGGCACAGGATCGCGCAAGTTGGAATTATTTGCAGGAGACGTCGACATCGACGTCTATTGGCTAAAATATGATGATGATCAGTATATACACGAGTTATAAAATTATCATTAATAGTAATTTTATAAAGAGTATCACCTATTTATAGTACAGAGACCACGTTAAACCACCATAGTTCTATTTTATAAGTATAACAATAAAGAAAATGTATCCCCTCGCGACCTCAACAAAATGTTCTAGTTAATATCAATTTATTCGAGTCACCAATTCATATCTTCTCCACGGTATAAATGTGAATTTAAGAGCATAGCTTTCATCTCCATAAATTGGAAGAGGTTGAATACGATTCTATTTTTAAAATGTTTGTTCTCTCAGATATAAGACATTTCTTGACCAATTTATAAAAAAAAATTGCTTCCGCGGTGGAGTCAAAATTTTGCATGATAATAGTATACGTTTATTTTAGTACCATATTAGTACCTTTGTTTAAATAATTTGTACCTTTGCTTAAGGTGGTCCTTTACAAACTTTAAGCTCAGGCTGCCTTAGCACTAAGCTCGCCGCCCTGAGAATCAAGCTGGCTCTGGCTTAGACTCATAACCCTGTAATTTCACTAGCTTCTGGACCCTAGAAGGAATCAAAAGCTAGTGGAATTACAGGATAAATCTAAACAGTAAGTAATATTAGCACACTACTGCTTGAAGATGGACTGACTAGGCACAGCATTAGTGTCGACCTAGGCCTCTTGCTGAAAAGGCCTACTACCTGTAAATATTATAAATATTATACGAGTATAAACGGGATATTAACGCGCATTTTATTTACCTTTATTTTACTTGACGTTTCTCCTTTATTTTAGCTGACTGGCAGCTTGCGACCACGGCCAGTGCAACCTGTGCCGAAACATCAAGTAAAATAAAGGTAAATAAAATGCGCGTTAATATCCCGTTTATACTCGTATAATATTTATAATAATGAAACGCGATAGTTTAAAAGTTATACCTGTAAATATATAAAACACATTCAAAGTTTCATACCACAAAAAAGTATAAACATCATTAAATGGTGCAAAAGAGTACGCTCCAAAAAGTTTTTATTTGCTACGAGATGGGTCAGGAAACGGAAGTTGTTCTCTATTGCCGCGGTACAAGATCGGAATATGTAATGTATAGCCTTTATGTACCTTCATATTAGATTTATTCACACAATAAACCATTGTACGATTGATATAAAGCCTAAAATTGCTTGAACCATTTGCACGACAATTGAATACGTGTTTTTCACAGATATTAAAATATTTCTTAACCTTTAAAAGTTTTGTGTGGAGTGAAGTAAGCATACAGGATTTTATATCTCTAGGGTGTCGTAAAATCCAACAAAAGAACTATTATTTAAAAGTAAATATTTATTATAATATTTTATTTTTAGCAATGGAGCAAAACTTCACATAAATTCCTATACCAGCTCAATTGCCCAGCGTGGTCCATCTTCAGACTATGTTAGCCACTGCAAATTATGGAGGTAAGTTCGTCAGTGTCCAGTAAAGAGCTGTCACCACTTCCTTACTTAACGTGGTTGCGTAAAAACCTAACTAAGATAAAAACTACAACTGCAAAAAAATTCCAATGCGAGAATTTCTCAAAAACAAACTTTGCACGGATTGGTTAACACACAACATTCCCTTGTATAAAAGCGGGAGGACATTTTCCAGCTTTAGAACATTTATATTCTCCGTGTAGTGAAGAATACAATATGTCACCACCCCATCTCATCCCATGGGTGTCGCAAAAACCGACTAAGAGACTAACCGTAAATATTATCTTTACGAAATGAAAAGAAGTAAAACTTGAAATTAAACCCTATACCAATCCGCCTGGCCAGCGTGGTATTAGTAGGCCAAGTATGCCTCCGTCACGGGAGGAGGCCCGTCCCTGCAGTGGGACATAAATGGGCTCTTATGATGATGACATTAATAAGCAGAAAATTCTACTTACCATCGCTTGTAGTATTTAAGGATTAAAGTTTCCTTACATCATCTTAGTAGATAGTATAAACACAAAGCTAGTAAGTTGAGCTAGAAGCACGAACTCGTGACGTCATAGATATACGACAGCGCCATCTGTGTACTCATGCGTGAATGATGAGATATTAATATGTAAATACTTTTTACGTACAGGAACATAATCTTTGAACGCATTAACGTCGTCTTGCTATAAATCATTGACGTTTAATAAAAAAGTTTATTGATTTTCTTTATGGACGTTTCTTTACCGATATAGCTCACAGAATCTGGGAGAATTTGGTTGGTCACTTCTGTTGCAGGATTGGTAGCGTTTGAAGCAGAAGTGTCTTAGAGTGGAGACCACGAATTGGTAAACGTAGCGTACGAATGGCTGGACATATTATTATCGTCCGGTCCTCGCCTCGCCTTAACGAGGGGAGGACCAGAAGAAGTGCCGCGAAATTAAGGAGGCCTATTTCTAGCTATGGACCGCTCATGGTTGTCATTTTAAAAAGCTCAGTTCTCTTTTCTTACTTATGTAGGTACCTATTGTTTGACTCTGCAACCTTACTTTGCAATGCATATTTACGTTTGGTTTGTTATATAGTCAGTAATCTTGTTACCCCTGTTACTCTCAATCTTTCTTTTTACCAGTACCTCTGTTTTTTTTTCAAAAGAAATAAGAACAAATTTCAAGCTTTCAAATTTCAAAATACTTTATTTCATAAAATTTATTACAAATTGTTTGAAATCGTCGTTTACTTAGAATTGTAGCTACAATTAAAATTATAGATCGACACAGACAAACGCTACAGCACTAAAAAAGCCGCGTTGTATTGTCCAATGTAAATTAAAGGAGAAAAATAAAACCAATCTACTACTCGAATTTACTTGTCTGTCTGTGTTGATCCATAAATTCCAGTTTCCAAATGGTAGGGCCAATGAGAAGAAACCTGGCAAAGAAACTCATGGCAACTCTTTTAAAAAAAGTTGTGTTTACAATTTTTTTTTTTTACATAAATACTTTTTATTTTTATTTTTATTTTTTATTTTATTTTATTTAAATCATATACCCAATCAAAATATTTGACAGTACCAAACATAACAGCAAAAACGGCGTCTTTACAATTTAAAATTCAAACAAAGTATTTTTGCGGCAAGGTAGCTTCTATATTGTAGCGTATTTAATTCCTACAAAGAGTAGGTATAATTAACTCAATTGTAAGCTGTAAAATACGAAGTTTTCGAGATAGAAACGGTTCCACTTACTTTTTCTAAATTTATGAATATAAAAAAACGGCTACATTTTTACGTATGTAAACGAAAATAAAGTAAAATTACTTAGTTTAAATTCTCAAAATAATTGTAAATGTCAATATTGATATCTGCTTTTCTTCTTTTTTGTATCCATTTATCGTAACCTTCTTTCTTTGGACAAGAATTAGCTTCTTGAAAAGCATTTATTTCTTGTAAAGCATTTGGTTTGCCCGGGAAGGTTATGACAAAGAAGTAACTTAATATTTTGGCTACCATCTTTTTTTCAATCCCTTATTACTGAACTGTATTAGCCATTTCCATCAAGCTCTTGCTGTGTCTTTTATAAAAAAAAACATAAAAGTATATAGTTAAAACACAGCCTTATAATCCAAGGTCCATTAACGCTAAAAGAGTTACCATTTTCCATCAAAACAAATGCAAAGAATTTAAGTTTAAGTTAAATGGAATTAATTACTTAATGCTTATCTGAAACCGTTAATGGAGGACTAGATTAAACGATAAGTAAATCACAAATATAACTTAACTCTTTTAGTATAACGTGGGCAAGATCATCAAAAACTGTTTTGAGTTCTTGTGTGGTATCCATACTAATATTATAAATGGGAAAGTGTGTCTGTTTGTCTTTCTTCCACGGCAAAACGGTGCGACGAATTGACGTGATTTTTTAAGTGGAGATATTTAAAGGGATGGAGAGTAACATAGGCAACTTTTTTCTCTCTTCTGTGTCCAGGAAAGGGGAACAGTGCTACCCTGAATCTAACGCAAGCGAAGCCGGCCAAGTTACCTCTTTTGCTGAATAGGATTCGTTCTTGCATTAGGACATTAATGTGCTATTACCATGAATTACTGATTGAAAAAGATGATTAATATGACTTCGTAGCTCAGAGAAAAGTGTACAGATAGTGATACAATTTTTAATGGAACCATTATATGATGCCA
The DNA here is from genome assembly GCA_905475405.1 of Schrankia costaestrigalis. Classification (NCBI taxonomy): domain Eukaryota; kingdom Metazoa; phylum Arthropoda; class Insecta; order Lepidoptera; family Erebidae; genus Schrankia; species Schrankia costaestrigalis. The sequence goes on along the minus strand of FR997843.1, from coordinate 4,484,177 downwards.
CCTGATCGTGTACATACACGATCACAATTAAGAGCATAAAATTATTTTCGTAAAATAATTTCTCATCATGCATGTCAATTATACAAATACAAATTCTATATTTAATAAATTGCGTATTCATAAATGTTATTTATTAATTACATTGCAATTCAAATTGTATGTTTTCGTTTATTCAATAGCAATAATGAGCATGTAAATCAAATAAGAAGTTGGTTATTTGCAAACTAATTTCGGATTACGAGGTAATCTATTAAGCCCGATTTACACATCGACAAGTACAGTAGCGAGTTGTTGATTAAGTTTATTGAAATAGATCTTCATCCTATTTTTTGGGCTACTTTGTACTTAACTCGCCAAAAAATAGGATAGAGATCTATTTAAATCAACTTAATCAACAACTTACAACTTAACTCGCTACTGTACTTGTCGATGTGTAAATCGGGCTTTAAGGTGCTTAATATAAATGGTAATAGTTTTTGATGACCTCAGATAGCGTAGTGGTAATCTATACTAATACACTTCTCATCAAAAAAATCGAAACAGTTGCAAGTTTGTGTTTTATAAGGATTATCTGAAAAATGTGTATATTTAGGAATATGTGTTATATATCATTTAATAGGGAATTTAATGAGGTTTTCAAATAATGATGTTAATGTTCTAAATTCAAATTAAATTTTCATAGATTTCGTATTTTGTTTAACAAGTCGTATTTGCCCTGTACGTAGTTTGACGGAAAAAGATAAAATTAGGCACGTAAATGAAAAAAAAAAGCTAGAAAACGTTTATTTATTAACCCGTATCGCGCACCCAGAGTTCCTCGCTCCTCTTATTACTGCGTCCATGCGATGTTTACCCGCAAAAACCGCCAAGTGGTGGCATTGCTGAATTCTGGACTTAGTCAGGTTATTACGGCTGAAAGATTGCATCTTAGCCTGTCGTCTTTTCATAGAATCTGAAAACGCTATCAAGAGACTGGTTTATTCACGCGCCGTTAGAGATCTGGCAGAAAACAGGCAACTTCTGACTGAGTAGATCGATTTATAGTGACACCTTTCTTACAAAGTCTATGCCTTAATGTCTTTCAACCGCAGCAGCAACTTCCTGATGAACCTATGGTAGCTGTAAGTGACTCTACAATTAGAAGAAGGTTGAAGAAACGTGGACTTGTACCGTACAAGCCAGCAAATAGGGAGGAATTACCTGCAGATCATCGAAAAGCGCGCCTTAACTTTTTACGTAATTACCTAAATTGGCCATACATCTAGTGGAACAAGTTCCTCCTTTCTGATGAGTGCAAAATTGTATTTTATGGTAACGATGGAAGGACTAAGGTCTACAGAAGTGATGAAGAACGCTTGCACCATGCAGGATTAAAAGAAAAGGCCATCCATGGTGGCGGTTCATGAACTGTTTGAGGAGTAATTAGTGGCAACGCCAAGACAGAGTTTGTCTTTGTGTTTGGGTCCCGTCTGCCCTTTTTTAACAGTCATAGGTCCATCGAACAGTATCTTAAACCTCTTGTGATGCTCTATGCATATTTATTTGACCCCGGTTTGACATTTACGTACAAGGATGCTAAGGCAAACACCGCGAGCGTCGTAAGAGATTATGTTACTGAAGTCGATATCTCTATTATTGATTGGCCAGCAAGAAGCCCGGACATGAATCCGATTAAACATCTATGGGATGAATAAAAAAGACGAATTAGTGTAAAATACCATGCCTCAAAAACACTTAGCCAGCTTTAAAATGCAATCCAAGAGGAATGGAATAGAGCGCCACTATTTTTGATCGTGACTCTCATCTGATCAATGAAAAACCGTACAGAAGCAGGAATGAGACGTCGGGGATGGTACCCGAGTTATTAAATAAACGTTTCCTAGCTTTTTTTCATTTACGTACCTAATTTTATCAATTTCCGTCAAACTACGTACAGGGTAAAAACAACTTGTTAAACAAAATACGAAATCTATGAAAATTTAATTTGAATTTAGAACATTAACATCATTATTTGAAAACCTTATCAAATTCCCTATTCAATGATATATAACACATATTCCTAAATATACACATTATTCAGATAATCCTTACAAAACACAAACTTGCAACTGTTTCGATTTTTTTGATGAGAAGTGTATTATAAAGAGGTAAAGTTTGTGTGTTTGTGACGTTGTAGGGGGTAATCTCTGGATCTACTGAACCGATTTTAAAAATTCTTTCTGTGTTGAATAGTCCATTTATCGGGGAGGGTTATAGGCTATATAGTATCACGCTATGACTAAAAGGAGTGGAGCAGTAATGAAATATGTTAAAAAAGTGACGCGTTTTTTTCGCCGCCTAACGAAGTGGGCACGGGTCAGCTAGTAGTTCATAGGTAGGCCTCCTCCAAAAATTTACACTTTACGGGGTCCTGCCTCCACTACTAAACTTTTCTAAATTAATAAAATTAACGTAAAATTACGTTCATTATTTAACATAACCTGAGTTACTTTTGTGTGCCTTTCTGTTATTGACTTTAAAACAGCTTTTCAAACAATAAAGCTTAAATTTCCATGTTAAATAACCACTAAACTGTAAACAGTACATTTTAAACGGTGAAATACCATTTTGGTTAATGTTCCTATTTGAAATTCCACTGTGGAAAGTTGCTCTTAGTTGAGAACAAACTGGTTCTGCCTTGCGATAAGTGTTGCCAGGTGATTTCCATATTTTAATCTGTGGCTCGGCAGCTTTTGTTTGTAGATATAAAGCAATATTTATGTTTAAATGGCTAAACTGGCAACAGATTTTTTAACTTTAGGATGTACTTTGTTAACTTTTTAAAATATAATGTACTTTGTTAACTTTCTAAATAATGAGTACTCTTTGCAAACAACATTTTGAATGCATGAGTAAATTAATAAAGGATTTATAGTCACAAGTATTTCGTAAATTTCTTGTTCTTTTCTTACGAATTATTTCTGTGCCAAGGATTAACGTGATATACTTTCAAAAGAATTACAATAGTTTTTTTTTTACTTTCTTTTTTTCATACTTTTTTGTTTTTTTTCAACTTTTTTTTGTGTTTTCATTCTTTCTTAAATACCTAATAACGTCCCACTGTTGAACAAAGGTCGTCTACAGCCTTGTACGAATCTGATGACATTGCGATTCTATCCAATATAATGTAACAGGTATAACTTCTTAACATCAATTTTATTAACCTGTGTTTCTTATGTTAAAAGTTTACTTAACATTCATCATAACAGCCCATTAATGTCCCACTGCAGGGACGGGCCTCCTCCTGAGACGGAGGGATACTTGGCCTACTGATACCACGCTGGCCAAACGGATTGGTAGAGGGTTTAATTTCAAGTTTTCCTTATTTTTATTTCCTTAAGATAATATTTACAGATAGTCCCTTAGTCGACATCCATGGGATTAGCAGGTGAGGTGGTGACATATTGTATTCTTACTCCGTCACCACACGGAGTTACTTAACTTTACCACCAGATATTTTAATAAACCTTACAATAAAAATCTATACAGCTTTAGTTTAATAAAACTCGAAAGTTTTCATAAGAAGTCATATTATTTTACAAATAACAGAAATACAAGGAAGAAACTTTGAATATAAATAATTAAGGTTCAAATTTGTATAAATATTCTTAAGTACGTTATACAAAGTCAAATTTCAAGTGAAACTTAACACGTTATACAGATAAGTTTTGTTTTATTAGTTCACTGAGTGGGGCTGTTATGATTTTTGGACATTTCATATATCTTTTATTTCTTGATTTTACTTTGAAAATAATTTAAATATGTGAACAGATATATTTCAAGACAAAAAATATTTTTGATTAATTATATTATTATTTTGAGGTTGGTTTTTGCTTTCATTAATTTCGATTAAGTACTAAATTGATGTCCATTTTCACAGGCGTTTTTTGACATGATATAAGTTGTCTATTTACTGAACCGATATTAAAAACTCTTTCTGTGTTAATAGTCCATTTATCGGGAAGTGGCATAGGTTATCACGCTATGACTAATAGGAGTGGAGCAGTAATTAAATATGTTTAAAAAAGGGACGCATTTTTTTAGCCGCCCAACTAAGTGGGCACGGTTCAGCTAGTAGATTATAAGGTTCATAGCGACAGCCATACACAATGATTATTATGACAGGGTGTACCTACATACATTTTATTGCACCGCTTTGCTACAAAGGCTAGGCAAGGCAATTTACTAAATTATTATACGCAGGTCTACGAGTATTATTCTATAGTAGAAAATAGGATTATGATAGATATCCAAAGATATAATATTAATAAATAATATTTTACTATCGTAGTAGTTTTCACATAAATCATGTTGAAAGTTTAGACTGTAAGGAAACCGCACCAACCCTCTAGAGACCAAGACGTTATTACCTATTTATACTAAGTTTAATAAAATTGTTATAGTTATACCGCTTTGTGTTTGAGTTATGGCTGCGTCTTTAAGTATTCTGTCTGATATTTAATTAATATAATCTTTGTGGTTTTTTTCTTATTTATCGTTAGGTTAGTGACCAATCTGATGTTGAGAGTTGTTCAAGCATTACATAGGTCTAGTGGCTGCCCTGTCACTACGACAGTAACGTCCGACTCTTTAGTATTATTTTAACTCTTTATGTGTCCTCGTGAGCCCGCTAAAATTATTATTTATTATCATAAGAGTACAATATGGCACCACCCCATCTCATCCCATGGGTGTCGTAAAAACCGACTAAGGGACTTTTCGTGAATATTATCTTTACGAAGTAAATTAAGGAAAACTTGTAATTATACACTATACCAATCCGTCTGGCCAGCGTGGTATTAGTAGGCCAAGTATCCCTCCGTCACGGGAGGAGGCCTGTCCCTGCAGTGGGACATGAATGGGCTGTTATGATGATGATATGATGATTACCTATTTATTATCTATAATTAAAAACTCAAAGTAATCAAATTAATCCAGGTTCAAAGGTAGAGTAACTTAAGATTACAAAATACCAAGTATAACATGTTATATTATCACGAAAGTAACACCATCTATTCAAACGTTAAATTTTAACTTTCAAAGTACTTCACTCGATGGATTTCAGTACTCGACACTCTCAAACTCATTGTTTGAAACACGTATAAGGCTTAGAACACGAGAGAAACTTCTCTCATTGCGTGGATACATAACTCACACAACTCACAAGATATCTAATTGCATATTCAGTGAGATTACTTTGGTTAAAGTACTTGATACTTTGTAAGAGTATATTGAACCCATTTATCATAAAAACGACAGTATACGAACCAGTTTTGATCGTTGAAAGTGTGTTTGACATCTTTTATTTTTGTGACTTTTTCCCGACTTAAATAGACTTCTTAACCTTCTTATAGAATGAAGAAGAGGACATATAAATATTCCTCACTCATTCCCACAACGCCATCTAGTCCTATATATCTATGAGTACTAAACAACGGATAAACAAACTTAAATACTTTTTTTTTGTTAATACATACATAATAATATTATACATAGAAAAGATGATAAGATAACAACAAATAGGATCTGACATTACCAATGTAAAAGGAGGCAGAGCTACGTATGAATCTTTACATTCTTCCTGTTTTGAGAAGAAAAGAGGAGAGGATATAAAGGGCAAAGTTGGGCTTTCGGCACTTTACACTCACCGAACGAAAGACAGCAGTAAAAGAAACTGCTGCATTATGTTTACGGTTCTTTTGTGAAAGAGTGATGCTGCCACGAGTCGGCCATTCGTGCTGTAACCAACTTGACTCTACTCTACATTACCTAGATTTTTAACAAAATATATATCTTAACGCGCAGGGTGGAAACGTTTGGAGGAGGTCTATGTCCAGCAGTGGGCGTGTATAGGCTGATATGATGATGATGATGATGATATACCTTAATCCTTCGTAATACGATACATTTTCCAATGAGCAGCTGGATGTGTTGCTGTGAGTCCATTACCTTAATCGGTATACTAATATTAGAACAGTTACTCAATTTGTAACCCTTAACGGAGTCACGTACCACCGCTTATAAGTTTAGATACCCGATATAATATCTCTCTGAGTTACGAAGACAAACTAAACAGTACGAAACCAGGTATTTAGTGAACGGTCGCTTAGAGACAATACTGCTCAAGTCAAAAATTTTAAATGTTTTGACATTTTAATTTGTTCAACAAGACCGAATGTCTTGTTTGTGTCAGAGTAATTGTAAATTAAAACATTCATACTTTTGAAAACAGCGTAACAAATAAGTATCTTGCACTTTATCCTGCATATCTCTCGACAATACTTTTAACTTGAGTTTGTTTTAATAGTATAAATATAATAGTGTATTTCAACAATATAACAGACTAACAATTAATAAATAATCCGGTTAATTCATGATCTGAGCACTGTCAGTTAAGGCATGTTTGAGCGGACACGCATTTCACGGAAAAATATTTAGGAGTAAAACTATTATTGGGTAACCCAAATGGGAAGTCCCTTGTTTTATAGCGGTCTGGCCTGCATTTAAAATGAGAAGACGGAAAATACACCACACAGAAAATCAGTTAAAACTAAGTTACACATCTTTGTTTGTTAGCCACCGCAGCAGATACATTAGATAGGATCTTGCAATCAATTTGAAAACTTATGTCATTTTGAACAAAGCACATATTACAGTACGAACAACCCTCGTTACTAACTTCATATAACTTTACCAAGCACATAAGCCACAGAGTAGTAAATATAGCGGGCCTATTTGTTATCTCTCTAAGTTATCCGGCCATTTTGTAAAAACATATTTTGTTAGCATGTGAAAACTTGGAGCCCACGGCATGGAAATGAGATGGGTCCAAATGCTTTTGTTGTAGAATAGAATAAGCAAATTTGTTGCGAACAGTATGTCAATTTGCTATTGTGTGTTTTACTAAGGATATCAACATTGAAGATTTTAGGCCTATGGGGAATTTCTTAGGGTCTTTTTTTTTTGTTGAATAGACATTTCTTGGACTCTTTTGCGAATGGTAGTTAGGTTAAATATATTTTTTTTTTTCGTACATGTTTAAACCAGACATTGGTTAAGGATAATGTATTGTAGATAAGGTTCGTTTTGAGTTTTTCTTCAACATCCACGTGATAAAAAAGTTTGTAAATAATATTTTATTTAATTGTTAGGTCATTACAAAACTGGCCAAACTCAGCAGATCAGCACTACTTTGAAACAAGCTAAGATACCAATTTACAAGTCAAAACGCATATGGTCACAAACATACATTATTCAGAACTCCCCTAATCACATTAGTCAAAATCATTCCCCTCATTCAACAGGAACATTAATTCTGAATGAGCTATATGTGCAGTTAAGGGTACAAATGACAGTTGCTTTAGTAAACATTAATCAAGAACATATAAGTATGTAGTTCTAAACTCTGTAAACAACTTTGGCGTCGCAGAGTTTGTGCTAGAACTTTGACGACTTCTGTGGCGTAGTGGTTGGTACGCAGAGGTCTCGGGTTCGATTCCAGCTCTATGCAAATATTTGTGTGCATGAACATGATTATTTGCATTGGTCTGAGTGTTTCTATGTATAATATGTATGTATTTACAAAAAAAAGTATATAAGTACTAATATCCGTTGTTCTGTTACCCATAACACAAGCAGGTTAAGCCTAGCTTACTTTAGAAACAGATGGCGCTGTGTAGAGATGTTCGTGAATATTTTTTTTTAACTTGTACTATGGAGACTAGGTAACGGATAAACTTACTTATTTTTATTCTTGGTTTCATAATATTTTACATAGACAATACTTAGACAAATGCATACATTGACTTTGACGCGGCGTTTGCGTGGCCAGGCTGTTTCACACCGCAAGGTGCAAAACGAATGCTGGTGAGCGCGCTCCCTTGCGGCGCATTGTTCAAACATATAACACACACTTTACAGAGCTGGATATTTTTGATTTGTCTAGATCTCAATTTAAATCCTCGGCTTTGGCAATACTAAATTCTATGCAAATTTAAATTTTTCAAATTTCAGTTTTTTCTTTTATAACGTTTTTATTACATACGAGGGCGGGTCAATAAGTCCGTGACTTTTAGCATAAAACACAGCTTTTTAGTTAAAAACTTATTTTATTATTCAACGTAGTCTCCTTCGAGATCTATACACTCAGCCCAACGTTTCTCCAATTATTTTATGCCTTCCAAAAATTGTATTTTGTCGAGGTCTTCAAAATAGGCATTTGTGTGTAAAGTGACTTCGTTATTGGTGGCAAATCTCTTTCCGCCGAGCCAGTTCTTCAAATTTGGGAACGAAAAATAATCAAACGGAACTAGATCTAGTGAATAGGCCGGATGAGAGAGCAACTCGTTACCAAATTTATGAAGTTTTACCATGAAAACTGCACATGTGTGCACCCGAGCATTGCCCCGGTGGAAAAGGTCTTTTTTCTTGGCCAAGTGCGGTCGCTTTTCTTTCAATGCCTCATCAAATCGACCCAATAAGTTGCTGTAATATTCACCATTGATTGTTTTTTCCTTTTTGGAGGTAGTCAATGTGGATAAAACCGCGTACATCCCACAAAACAGTCGCCATGACTTTTTTGGCTGACAAACCCACCTTTGCCTTCTTTGGCGCCGATTCACCCCGAGAAACCCACTATTTTGACTGTTGTTTGGTATCCGGTATGTTGTGGTGGATCTACGGTTACAAAACGGCGCAAAATTTCGTTCACATTGCAATTGAACAAAGCCAAACATTCCTGCGAAATTGTCACACGTTTGCATTTGTCGTCGATTGTGAGCAAATGCGGCACCCATCTTGCTGAAAGCTTTCTCATACCCAAATTATGATTCAAAATAGAAACCACTGAGCCATATCAGATGCCTGTGGCTTCCGCAATCTCTTTCACTTTCAATCGCTGATCGACTAAAACTGTATCGTGATTTTTTTTAATTGTTTCGGATGTGGAGACCTCAACTGGGCGTCCAGAACGTTCGGCATCTTATGTGCTTGTACGGCTAAATCAAAATTCAGTAAACCACTTTTTACCATAGAAATGGATGGTGCAGAGTCGTCATAATATTTATCAAGCTTAGATTTGGTTTACGTAGTAGATTTTTTTCGCAAAAAATGATGATTTATGAGCACACGAAATTCACTTTTTTTCATTTTCTTCTTAGTCAACGTGGTAGTCTGATATAAACGGCTGTCAAAAACAAACTAAATGTCAAATCTTGTTTAATTTTTGTCAAGAGTCAATTGACAGATGACTCTTGACAGGAGCAGTGTTGCTATTTCAATTAAGAGGCGGGAAACCCAAAAAGTCACGGACTTATTGACCCGCCCTGGTATTACTAATGTCATTGTGCGCGTACATGTAAATATTCTTAACTTATTCAGTGGACAATAGTGTGGGTTATGCGTTTACATATACCAAATTATTGTATTTTAGTTAGTAAGATATAACGTGTAACTGTTTTTTGTCCCAATAAAGTAAAATAAAATAAAATAAAATTGACGTTCATCCACACAAAGATTTGCTTTAAGCGAGAATACAAGGGTTGTTTACCCCTGACTGTTTTTTTAATCTGAAGCCCTATTGCTTCTTATTAAATGGTTTTGTTTGTTTTTTTTGAGCAAGAATTGTAAAGGAAAACTAGAAAAGGACACACATAAAAGATGCAAATCATTTAGTGAAATAAAGGGTCACCTAAAGGCAAGTTATTTGTCCACTTGTTACTTTCAATCGTTTAGTTTGTACGTTAAAATTATCAACAACTCACGACCTCTTCGTAGCAGCCATAGACTATTATCACTACGCTATACAGGTCGTCGTAGTGGACAACTTACTAATCTATACTAATATTATAAAGAGGTAAACTTTGTGTGTTTATTACGTTGTAGGGGGTAATCTCTAGATCTAATGAACCGATTTTAAAAATTCTTTCTGTGTTGAATAGTCCATTTATCTGGGAGTGTCATAGGCTATATAGTATCACGCTATGACTAATAGGAGTGGAGCAGTAATGAAATATGTTTAAAAAACGGACGCGTTTCTTCGATCCAACGAAGTGAGCACGGGTCAACTAGTGTAAAGTAAAGTAGTCGCTTTAATCTCCTGTGTATATAATAATAATAATGAAACGCGACAGTTTAAAAGTTATGACATGATAAAAGATTAACTGTTCTACAGTCAGCATCAAAAAAATCTCACCCTTCACTTTTTTTGAAGCTGACAGTACCTATCAATTTTCTCGTACGAAATAAGATAGAAATAGTTGGTGCGTGGGAATAAGATTCCCGGGGATAGGTAGTGAAGTGATGCTGAAATATCAGAAACGAATCTATTTTAGATTATATTAGGGTTGCGAGATAAAATGTTGCCTGATTTTTTTCATATTTAGCACATTCAGGATACGTTAAAAATTAAACGTGAATGGGACACTAAAGCGGCTTGTTTTTTAACTTTATTTTTCTTGATAAGCTGTTTGTCAGCTTGAGATGTTGATGTTGTTGATGTTGTCAGCAGCGTATGTTGAAACGTCAATAAAAATAAAAGTAAATAGCATGGCGAGTTAATATTCCGTTTTTGTTTAATATTTATACTCATGAAACGCGATAGTTTAAAAGTTATGATACGTTAAAAATGTTGTCTACTTCACTACAAGCTAACGACACCCGATCACCCATCTATGGAATGACGTTGCTGATGTTACTTAACAAGCTTTATCGTTTAAAAACCGCTAATTGCAACTGGCTATCATTGAACGTTCATGTTTAGGTATGACAAGGTAAAGTCGCAGTCCCCCCTTACTCATATACGCCTCTTAAATTTTAGTCAATTGATTAATTAGCTTAAACTCTTACATTGTTTGGTATAAGGTTGGTTTTCGTAATAAAAATCTCGCTAAACAGTGATTAAATTTAAGAGGCGTTTATAAGTAAGGGGGCTAGAGACAAGTAGTATTTTAGAGGGTAGATACATAAAAAGCCATACCCAGTTCTAAGCTTTCTATAGTTATCACATTAGAGACATAAGTCACAAAATTATTGTAAAGGAAAATAGACCTTATTGTATCTACTTAACATTTACTATTACAAAAACTGCTATGCCCTTTCAATCTAAGTTTATATTTTATGGATTCAATTCCAATTGACCTCATTTTACGGTTAAGGTGGGTATTAGTTATTTATGGGACCAATAAATAGTCTACCTATTAAGAATGGACTAAGGGTGTTTTACCGATGGATAAGGGAGGCACGGGTCACAGAATATTGGAGATGATTGAAGAAGGCCTATGTGCAGCGGTGGACGTGATATTGACTTATTGATTGGACGATGATAATGATGAAATATGTTTTCCTTGTCAATGTGGTAAGTTCAAGTGGGTAATAAAACACGATATTACTAACCAGCACGTGACTATCGTAAAAGCTGACTCTCTAAGTCGTTTTTCTATACTAACATTATAAAAAGGTAAAGTTTGTGTGTTTGTGAAGTTGTAGGGGTAATCTCTGAATCTACTGAACCGATTTTAAAAATTCTTTATGTGTTGAATAGTCCATTTATCGGCAAGTGGCATAGGCTATATAGTATCACGCTATGACTAATAAGAGTGGAACAGTAATACAATATATAAAAAAACGGCCCTTTTTTTTCGCCGGGTTAGCTAGTCGTCGTATAAAACAAAAGAAGGATAACTGTCTATACTAATCTATAGCTAGTATATAGGTTGCCTCCTTCACTAGAAAAAGCTCGTCCTAGCCATGTTCTAGCATTGGAATGGATGTCGTAAAATCATTTTTTCGTCGTTAAAAACATAAGATGGAAAACTGAACGCTGAACTATTCCTTAAGTCAGCATGGTAAATATGCCAAATTTCCATTACTAAAGGAGACCTGTACTAGCAGTAGACCATAATGCATATAAAGATGACAGTACATTATTATTAGAAGCCCATGACACAGCAATATTTCCAATAACTCTATTATCCTTATATTCGTACCCTTCACTTACGCTTGTATACACTTAAGACCCTGTTACTTACGCCTTTACGCTTTCAGAGTATTGCTATTGAAATCTTATTTATATTGAATGTGTGGATTGAAATATGAACATTATTTTTTTGGTTTTTTATGTGGGGTTACAGTCGATAATCATGCGGCTTTCACGACCTTACGTAGGTTTTAAAGGGTTAGCATAGAAAGAAAAAAAAACATTTATTGTAGAGCAGCTACAAGACATAAACGAGTTAAAAAAACAAACACAACATGGACAGCAATAAAAAAAGTAACGTTAACGCCTAGAATTTTTAGTACTGCACCCTTATCTAACTACTTAGTCAGGCAGCAAAGTGTAAATTTACTTACAGGCAAGTGTGTTAAATGCTTATTCTATAAAATAACTTATATCCTCGCGTGTCTTGAACCTTACTTTAAAAAAAAAACGGACTAGAATTAAGCTCGACTCAAAATAGTTTGTCTATATTTGGTAGCTTTTTGCGAGGCCTATAAGCAAAGACTCGACCGACATAAAAACCACCAAGCCATCACACTCTTGGATACACGCAACTATGTATTTCGGTTGAAAATGAGACAACTGGCTCTAATCTAAATGGCTGGCATTACATCTTAAAAGTCTAACATGACCGAATCTTATTAAAGCCTAAGGGCTGATTGCAAATAGAAGAAAAAAAATTGGCAGCTAATTAAGAAATTGTATTTCTTGATCCAAAAACCTTAGGATGTACATAAATGGATTTGCATATTTCTTTCTGATAGCGACCAAGTTAAACAATTATAATGGTTACTTTTCCAGGGATGGTTCTTAGCTAGGTCTAGGATTAGAAATTGACGTTTTTCGTCCAAAAATAGCAAATTTTATGTAAATCTAACCTTTTTTTACATAACCACTAAACATTGGGTTTCATTTTTAAACTGGATTATAAATATTTCATGTTTAGATATTAAGAATATTATTTATTAACATTTCACTAAATATAAACATAATAGCATAAGGCCACATGGGTCTTAGAAGCCCCACACAGAGCGATCAAAAGGTCAAGCCTCAGAAAGGTTAACAAGTACACGCATTAGGGGTCCTTTGAGACCAATTAGTGTTAGTTATTACGAGTTTTCACAATATCACTTATACTTACTTACTTACCTTAATATTTTGTTTTACTATTTATGTACTAGTATAATAATAAAAAGACGTCCCGGCTATCGTGGTGGTGAGACGTTAGAGAGCTATGAGCGGCATAAATAGCCCTTTATACCAGGTTGGCCACTAACTAACCAAATGATGAAACAGATAATAAATAATCATTATAATATCAGTCTAATAATGTCCAATCGGATCTATCATTGTTTGCGTTTCTTACCTTATGCTTGGAGCTTTACGCTAGTAGCATAAAAGGTGACTTACGAGTATAAGTTGTGAAAAGTTCCAAATCGATTACTGTATATTTTACCTGAAACAAAATATTATAACAAAATTAGTATTTATTTTACGTAAACACATATTAAACAATCTCATCACATGGGTGTCGTAAAAACCAACTAAGGGACTATCGTGGTATTAGTAGGCCAAGTATCCCTCCGTCACGGGAGGAGCCCCGTCCCTGCAGTGGGACATTAATTGGCTGTTATCTACTATATAGTAATAAGTCGGGTTTTCCTTCCTGACGTTATAACTCCAGAACGCACGAACCGATTTCCACGGTTTTGCATTCGTTGGAAAGGTCTCGGGCTCCGTGAGGTTTATAGCATAGAAAATTCAGGAAAAAGTTGAACAGAAAAGCGGGAACATAATGCCCGTGCGAAGCCAGAACAGGCCGCTAGTGATTATATAATCAACATTTAATATTTGATTTTATGTGAAAAAGTGTGGGTATTTAGCATAGTAATAAAAAACTGTAAAAAACCATTTTCCAAAATTACTTTACGATACATAATCCGCAACGCATTACCGTTACTCAAGTATCCTATTCTGGCTTGAAGGTTACCAAATTATTGTATAGAAAGTTTGTCTATTGTTGTACAGTTCCAATGCCGAAAAAATGGATGCCCGTAAACCAAACAACACTGCGTCAGGGCTGGCAACATCATTAGTTATGTTGTTAGGTTACTTTTTTTTCTTTTTTGTAAAACATACATTTTATTACTTATCAAGCATTATTTTATATCCGTTATTAGGCATTTTTTTAATTATTTTTTTATATAGTCTTTTTCATGGATAAAGGGAAACTTAGGCTAAGTGCCGACTTTTAAGAAACCACATAATGAAAAATATTACATTTTGCATTCGTACTCATTTACCACGCGGTCAAAGATAACATCAGTTTTAATAATATCTTTTCGAAATTTTTAAAACATATAAGCACAACCCTACTTTTAATGTTAATGAGCCGACTGAAAGTAGGAAAACAACAAAATAAGTTGTAGATTAAGTACGTATTAGCTAAGTAAGCGAGCCCCGGTAATACATCAAAGTAAATGTTTATTGTGACTACATGACTCTTCTATTTGATGCAATAGTTATTTATATATTTAATATTTATATAAAGTAAATGGGTGCATTTACATCCTAACTCGGGTTTACTCTGCACCGTCGGGTATGCAGTCGTCATTCCTGGACCTTTCTGCCCACCTTTTTTCCTTTCTTTCTTTCAGTCAACGGGTTTACGAGATAAGTGCCCTGACCACCACCACTTTAATTCGAAACCGCGTTAAGTAGTAATATTAGTTTGACGTCAATGTCCATGAGTAGAAGTCTGTTGGATTAAGATTCATTACATATTAGGTACAATACAGTATAGGTACATATTTAGGGAAAGCGTATGGACGATCATTGGACGTCTGGTAGATACTTAGACCATGATGAGTGATTGATAGCTAATATGACAATGATAAAGTAGAGCCAGATCACTTACATTCTAATTGGAAAATACATATTAGACAATGTAGCTTTTTAACGATAGAAGCGCTCAGTAATTCTCTACTCCCAAGGGAACAAGGCTCAACTATATGTACGCATGTAAAGTCTGATAAGTACGATAATTACGGTATACATACAGCACATAATTAAGTAGCTTATTAGTAGAATAAAACATAAATTGAAAAACTCCTGCTATGTTGTGGAGGAACTCGTAATCAATCGTATCCGATGGCTTGGTCGTCGAGATTCCTCCTTATTAAGAAACTGTTTTTTGTTCACATTCATAAGACCGAGACAGATAGGGTGGTGACAAAACGTTCATGAAATATATTTCTCCCCCATAGACGTAAAACTCAAACCCCAAAAATACACCCCTATAATCACCGGTCTGGCCCCAGTAAAGTGCTAGTAGGTAATATAAGTTACCCTCCGTTATTTCAGGACGTCATTTCTTACAAAACACTAAAGACATGATAAGAAAATAAACTATTAAATACAACACTTAAATAAAAAACAGAAAAAAGATATTACCATGAGCAAAAATAATCTGTCGTCCCCTTGAAATATCACAAATATTGTTTCAGAAAATCTTATCGTTCAAAAAACAATCTTATGATATATTTCAATAAGTCTATATTCAATTGTACATTAACATCTTGAGTACTCAAGTGTTACCATTTTGAATCTCATTCGCTGTCAACGACCTGAGGACCACTTCAGTTATCTTACACGTGATTTTAACTAAGGAGGTTTGTAATTCAAATTCGGTTTTTTTAATATTTGTTAGGCTTTTTGAAAACAGTTTATTTGGCTGAATACTAAGTTGGAATATCGGTCTTATTTTAAAAACCTGCCAAGTGCGTGTCGGACTCAAGCACGAAGGGTATCGTACCATTGATTTGATTTTTTTTTAATTTAAGTTATTTGTTTGAAAGATTACGCAGTAATAAGCGGTTTACGATTTACGAAGTATTAAAAAAAACTACTTACTAGATCTCGTTCAAAACAATTTTCATTGGAAGTTTTTATAGCAATGTACATAATGTTTTTTTTTAGATTTTTCATTCTCTTATTTTAGAAGTTATTCAACTTTTTTCCACTTTGGGTCTGTCACGCAAACTATTTGGTTTAGAAATAATATTTTAAAAACCTGCATGTCACACTTGACATGCACACACTTATGTTACATACACTTATGTTTTTGATGAAAAAAAAAATTTGTCTTTCAGTTCTAAGTATAGGGAGCCCCCAATATTTATTATTTTTTTATTTTTGCGTCAAAATCTTAATGCGGTTCATAGAATACATATATACCTACTAAGTTTCAACAGTATAGCTCTTATAGTTTCGGAAAAATGGCTGTGACAACAGGACGGACTGACAGGCAGACAGACATGACGATTCTATAAGGGTTCCGTTTTTTGCCATTTGGCTACGGAACCCTAAAAATGGGATTTAAAATCTTGTTCTAAGTTAAGCTTGTACCATGGGTTAACTGACAAACAAAGTACCTTTATACATAGAAAATTACTATACTAATGCAAACATTATGATCCTGTACACAAAATTTGCTTTGCGAGAGTATCGAATTCTTAATCTCTGTATAGCAATCATGAACTAAAAGTAACCGTAACGCCACAGAGGTCCTATGTATTTAGGTATTTAGTAGTGTACCTACCCTTTTTTTTTTTTTTTTTTTTTTTTTTTTTATTTTCCCTCTGGGTCTCTTCGCAGGGGCCCCGGGTATGCACCGTTAAGCATCGACCCCAGGGTCCCCTGCAGACCTCGGCCGCCCTATTACGGCCCCGTCCCTATGTGGGAGAGGATCCCCAGTCCTCTCTACCGGGGGGGGGGGGGGGGGGGGCGTGTGTGGGGGGAGCACCTACACACGCCAACGTCTTGGCCTGCTTCTGCACGGGGCAACGGGCAGCCCATCCGTCCCGTTACCCCCAGGCCCCCCGTCATGGAGGTCGGAGATCGTTGGCATAATGCCTCCTCCGACGCCCAGGACGCGCGGCGACATGCGGGAATGAGGGATCTCTCTCCCGCAAGCCCTCCGCCGCCTCCTTCGCTAGCATTACATGCTCGCAAAAGGTGGCGACGGCCTGCCACGCGCTCTCGCTGGAGACCATGGCCTGAACCATTGTCTCCAGCGAGAGAAATGCCACTCCTAGACCCACAACGAGGTCCTGCCGTTGCCGTGCCCACGCCGGGCACTCCACCAGTGTGTGGAGCGAGGAGTCCTCGCTGCAGTTCCGGCAACTGTGGCATTCGGGCGTTGGCAGTGTACCTACCCTAGATTATTTCCGAACGATTATTCCCTATTGTGAAAATGTTACCTATATTTGCTACAATCAGCTAAGCCAAACCTTCTGAGGTTTAAATCCAAGCCAACACAAATCGCGAAAGTGTTAAAACAATGAATTAAGATAAAGACGCCATTCGCCGCGATTACACGCGATAAAGTAAACAGATCCCTTTATAGAGGTCTCTTTCATTGTACAGGATATTTGCTAAAAGGGTCCCAGGACACTACTTTGGGGATCACAACGCGTTATCTCTCCTTCAATTCAATGCTTCAAAATATATTTTATTGTGATTACGATGATGGTATAAAATGTTTTGGGGCATTGACTTTTTCTTGGAATTACTGAAACGAAAATGAGAAATATCATCATAACAGCCCGTTAATGTCCCACTGCAGGGACGGGCCTCCTCCCGTGACGGAGGGATACTTGGCCTACCCAGACGGATTGGTATAGGGTTTAATTTCAAGTTTTCCTTCTTTATACTTCGTAAAGATAATATTCACGGATAGACCTTTATCGGTAAAAACATATTGTATTTTTACTCCGTCACCACACGGAGAGAGAGATATATGGATAGTGTGTTTTTTTTTAAGTGGTTAGTGGCTAACGTGGTGACGAGAGATGTTCGAGCAGCCAAAAACCTCTGGGGTGGAAGTAATAGTCATTAACTACAATATATTACAATCATTTTTGTTTATCTATACTAATATTATAAAGAAGTAAAGTTTGTGTGTTTGTATGTTTGTGTGTCTATGACGTTGTAGAGGGTAATCTCTGGATCTACTGAACCGATTTTAAAGATTATTTTTGTATTGAATAGTCCATTTATCGGAGAGTGTCATAGGTTATTAAGTATCACGCTATGACTAAGAGCAGTAAAGAAATATCTTTAAATAAGGCACGCGTTTTTTTCGCCGCCCAACGAAGTGGGCACAGGCCAGCTAGTCTTAAATAAAAACAAATCTCTCTTTAGAAATCATCCCTGTATCGCGGGTACTTTTACAAACATAATGTTCACTTCCTGCTGTCACCAATTTTCCCCCCCTTTGTCTCTCTACAGGGATAAGCGTCCTTCATTGATGGAAGGGAAAACTTTTGCTCCTAGACTAAACATCAACGTACGTCTGGTAAGCACTGCAATATTTAGTCGCATACTATTTATTTATATATTTCATTTAGGTGCTTCACAGCTGACAATATCAACATACAGATTATAATAACACATACAGTACGCCAATTATGAAGTAAATTATGAACTATTTCTTTAAAAATACTATCGTTTGGTAGCTTTTTACGACACCCATTGAGAGCAAGAAACTGGTGTCATTTTGTATGCTCATCAAACATTAGACATCACATTCCTTAAACGTAAACTCAGTGTATTTGAGCCCTGTCTACCCTTTACTTTTGAAATGTACATAAAGGGTCAGACTGTCCGTAATAACACCCCGCAATCGAAGAATTTCAAATTTTAGTTAACCCTATTCTCCCCTTGCCAAATGGATGTTTACCCATCGAAGATTCTAGAAATACCTTTAGAAACCCATTTATTGAATAATCTATTAATACTCGTAATAAGTGGATTTTGAAGGTAGCCAAATATTTTCACACCCTTTTCGTTTAATTGGGATTAAAATACATTGTTTATTAATTAAATTAAAATATTTTAGTTAAATTTTCTACAAAATTATAAAATAAACCAATAAAGGACTGACTGAATGTCGTTTATTAAATTACGTATTTTTTGCTTTTTTTTTCTTCTTGACACTGCAGTATGACTACACGGAATGGCACACTACACGTATAAACTAAATTGTACATTTTTGAAATTCAAAGTGGCGTTCTTTCGTCTCTGCCTACCCCTGAGGGAATAAGGCGTGAGTTTATGTATAAATGTATGTACCATCGTCCAGTTTCCTAAATTCCGCATGTATTTCCCCAATCAAATGCCTTCGGTCCCTTCAAAAGTAGTGTGAAGAAGCATTAGGTCCTACCAGCAAAGTAATTGCGCTGAAACGAAATAGGTTCACAACTATCATCAATTCCCTCATTTCCTTGCCTATATTTGCCGCATCCACCCTATTCAATACTGCCATTTCATTTTACTTAAAATAGAAATAATAAAGGTAAAACAATCTTGCTAATAAATGATTTTAAGATTGGCTGTACCATCTGGCGTTCAGTACAAGCATTTAAATCTTCTTGATTAAACGAGTCTAAGTAAGACAAAGTTTGTTTAGATGTTGGAGGGAAGTAGATAGGTTAGTTAGTTTAAAGATAAATATACAAATTGATTACAGTAGATTTGATTGTAAACATCGTAACAGCCCATTAATGTCCCACTGAAGGGACGGGCCTCCTCCCGCAACGGAGTGATACTTGCCCTACTAATACCACGCTGGCCATACGAATTGGTTTTCCTTCTTTCTATGTAAAGGTAATATTCACAGATAGTCCCTTAGTCGGTTTCTACGCCACCCATGGATTGTAAAGGTAAGATACGTTTGAAAATGAGGTACGTTTAAAGACAGTGTTACTGACACTGTAGGAGTTGCTTGGCATGTCATAGAATCATTTGGGTCACTTGCTTGTCCCCCCTGTCAGTTAAGACAATGAAAAAATTGCGGTTTAGTTCTCTGCACAACTCAAACATTTCTATGTAAAAACATGCCTGTTTGATTTGTTCCTGTTTTTTCTATGTAGAACATGTAATTTTTAAACTCGATCATTTATTTGTCTAGTATTAATAATACCAGCTGTAAGTAATGACAAAACAGCGTTGTAGAATAATGCAAAGTATCACTACACCATCTCATCCCAGTCGCGAATCTTATTCTCTACAGCAGCTAAAATACGACTCAGAGCCATATTAAAAAGGAAAACACACACATGAACCCAAAAACATTTAAAGTCCGTAAAAAAAAACAAAAATAGTGTTCCCGAAACATTTTTTACAAGCCATAAACAGGGTGGCTGGGGTCCAATTGTAAGTGTAGTACATATACACTTTTAGTATGCCCCTGAGGGTAGTTTGAAATAAACGGTGTCGTTCTTAAGTGGTATTAGAAACACAAATTGTTCAAACTTTGTAAAGTATTTTAGTTCTGAAGAAGTTTGTAAGGATGTTTTTGAACATAGACATCAAGTTGGGAACGGGGCCATGAACTTTTTAGTCAAAAAAGGTGCAGTTTTTTTATGTACCAAAGTGCAAGAAGCAGATAGAAAACATGAACTATCGACGTGGGGTTTTTTAATATTTTTTCAAAACTTTTATAGGTTGGTTTTGATCTAGTATGTTTTGATATAATTTTAATTTTATGAGCATGTTAATATAAGGTATAAAATAACGACTTAAAAAAAATATATATTATTTCGAAATATTATCAGAATGTGATCGTTCGTTTAGGAGTTTGGTTGCTTTATAAAACGGTACGGGTAGATATAATATGTTACACGCATTGTTACAAATTAAAACGTCTGGTTAATTTTACACTATTTTCCTACAGACGAACAGTACTAATAGTGAAATTCTGAAAGATTAAATGAATAAATATAAATTACTAAAAGAATTAATAAAATGATTTATAACAAATAAATGGATAAATAAACACTACCCTTCATTGTCCAAGGACCGACAATTGTGAAAATCAAAGGGCCTTTGCCCAGCAGTGGGATGATAAGGGCTGAAACGAAACGAAAATGGATGAATATAAATAAAAAAATCAACACGTGACGTAAGTATTGATAGTCAAATACATCAGATTATACGTTCTAAATATATTTTAAAGCTCCTGATTGCGTCACGGATGATTTATAATAACTTTTGACGGCAAAATTACAAGGGTTGCTTAATATTATATTTTTAGATTTGACATTAACGCCTACCTGAGCAATTATTTTGAACAGTCTTATAAGTGTTTAACAATTTGTACTTACAAATATTTCAATGTATCTTTTATATGAATTTATTTAGGTGAATTACGATGGGTATCGTAAAATCATATAGGGTTTAATTTCAAGTTTTCCTTCTTTTTATATCGTAAAGGTAATGTTCACGAATAGTCCTTTAGTCGGTTTTTACGACACCCATGGGATGAGATGGTACGACACCCATGGTGGTAGATATGTATGATCTTAACAAAATAAAAGAAGGAAAACTTTGCTGACAATTCTTAACAAATTTGTCTAGTATTAGGCCTAGATTCATTAACTGAAACTGAACCGCGTCTTTGCAGTAGGACATTAATGGGCTGTCATAATAATATATCATACAACGCTATATTTTAAAGTGCCAAATACAAATTTAAAAGCATGAACTATTTAAATTCAATATAACCGAGGAAGTATGCGAGTTATGTTTAATAGTTTGAACTAGGTATTCAAGATATTAATATTAAGTAGTGAATAGTTGTTAACACAGGCATTCGTGGCATATGTTTAGCAATAGTTTCTATGAAGTCTTTTAAAGACGAGACTTTAGCTTT
Organism: Schrankia costaestrigalis; assembly: GCA_905475405.1. Classification (NCBI taxonomy): domain Eukaryota; kingdom Metazoa; phylum Arthropoda; class Insecta; order Lepidoptera; family Erebidae; genus Schrankia; species Schrankia costaestrigalis. The sequence continues at coordinate 4,462,428 of FR997843.1, read as the reverse complement.
AGAAATGAATAAACATCTATTTTAAAGTAATAAAAAGATTTCAAGTGTTGAGAGTGTGTTATACAAATACTTTATTGCCTTTTCTCGAGACTTTTCATCATTTCGACGGGTCCTACGTAGACTAGTATAAGTGCAAAAACACAAGTTTACAGGAGAGCAATTCAAAGGTTCAAAAGCTTATAACTTTGTCAAAGTTCTACAGAAATTACTGAAATTTTGATAGGTTATACCTGGAAATAAAAGGAAAAAACCGGACTAAATATATTTTTGTGTTTCTTTGTATTTTAGAAAATAGCTGTACTTGCATTTGTTTAGCTTGTTTTGATCAAAGTATCCAAACAAGTAAACTGTTACAAGTAACCACTTGTACTAGTTTACAAAGTTCTGACTTAGTTTTTAAATAATGAAAATAAAAGAAATACACATTATTAGTCATACATATGAGTGTAATTTGTAAATCATGAAACCTCGAAATATGGGAAAATAATTTAATTTATCTACTTTTAGCACTTGCACTACTTTACAAGCTACCAAGAACTAGTTGTACCAATAATTTATGTAGTTTTGTAGGCATGAACCTGATTTTTTTATGGAAAAATGAAACAACAAACGTACAAAATAGTAAAACACGTTTATTGTGTAACATTAAATGTGTAAAAATAAACGTATTTACTATTTTTGTAATGACTTTAAATTTTGAAGTCTTTTCCATTTAATTTTAAAATGTTAAAATTTAACATGATTTTCGCTCAGATAGTAAATATCATCTTTAATAGGTTAAGGAGATATAAAATTATTAAATCAGTCTTTAACAAGCTATAAACTTTAATAAAATATATACTTGGCTTCATCTTTTTAGTAATAATAATTAGTTAAAGTAATCAGTGCTTTCTTTACCTTGTTAATAAAATAATATGTATCTATAACAAAATGTTCGATTCTTTTTAGGTAAGAACTGTACGACTACTAAGACTAATTAAATAGTTGTCTTACAGACTCATCAAAATAAAATATACATTGCACAATTAATTTTGTACCACAACAAAAATCTACTAAGTGGTAAAAATAACTAAAAAAATAAAACTTCTATTAAAATAAAAACCTAGTCAGATACGCTTACGTATTTAAAAAACGTTCTAACGTTTTATATTATTACAAGAAGGCGTGCAGGATGGCCATCTTTTTGTTTAGTGGAAACATTGTTGTCCCTCCAAGTGGAGTACTGGGAAAAGTTGTCAGATACTAATTCTCCCGTGATAACTTCTCACTCTTTCACAAGATCGATTGAATTGCATAATGTCACGTATAATTCACGGCTGTGCTAATACACAAGTGGTTACAAGTGATGACAAATTTATGAATGTGAGATTTTTTTTAATGTATTAAACAAAAATGTCTTAGCTATATGGCTCTGTAGAATTATATTATCTATAAAGTAACGTTGCCTTATTGTGGTAGCTATAGCTGCAAGCAATTTAAGCTCTTACTTGTAAATAATGCAAAATCTAACTTTTGTATGTTAGAAATATTAAGTTTATTTGCTCCCTATGGGTTCTTTCATTGCACAGCTAACGTAAATTTTAGCTGCTTATTTATTCATTTACCCACAATTTATTAAAATATATAAAAAACCAGCAAAAATTTAAAAATCAATAAAGTGTAAAATTTTATTCAAAATATTCCCCATAGTTCTCTACTAGCAATATGCTACCCATTCTCCTACCAGGTGTTATAACACCGATCATTTTCCAGGTTTCCCAGAGGACCAGGATTACTTTTTATGTAGTTTTTCTAAAACGTTAGTGACACAAATACCAACATTTCAATTTTTTTGAAAGATCTGAGACCCTTAATAGTTTCAGGAGTATCTGGGTTAATTGACTCCGAGAACGCTTCATACTTATTATTATTTTTATTTTCACTGATCATATACACTAAAAACGTTGTAAAAATATGAATAGTTTTTAGAAATTCAATACATAAAGTAAAATTCGTTGCAGTTACACCCGTATCGTACGTACGCGCTGTATCGTCGCCGCGCGTATACTGGTGCAACGGTCACTTACACTCACGCGTCACGTAGATCGTAACCACGTAAACTAATGCAAGTAACTTATATCAGTTTTGACCGTCTCCTTGCATTAAATTGTGTTACTTACATCAGTTTACGAGTTTGTATCGCCGAAACTAAAAGAAATTTTAATTTTTTTCTTACTGATTTGAGAAGAATAGGTTATTTTAAGGCCATTCAAGCAAAAAAGTCATTTTCGTCAATTTGCGGGTTACATTAGTATACGTAGGACCCGTCGATTTATCCTATTTGCTAATTACGATTTCTTTTCTATTGGCAGCGCTAGTGAGCCACGTAAAGGCCCTTAATAAATCCTTGTACAAAAATGCCAATAAGTGACTCCCTTACCTACATATACTCATGTTATGATAATGTACAACTAAATGACCTATTTACACAAGTAGGTACACCCGATACCCCTTGGTCAATACATTAAAGCCTAGAAAAATACCCATTGAAGTACCCTTCAGATACCCCAATGTACTTTTAGTAATTTGATAGACTCTCAGAGGGTCCTTTGCGGTCTCTCTGAGAGTGTAGCACCTCTTTAGATTGGTGAGTGTTCCTTCGTGTGTAAGCTTATAGCATCTTGGCCATATATTTTTATGTTGGTCAGCTAGAGGTCTGTGTTATTTAGGCAGCTGTATTGTGCTAAGAAAATCACTAATTTAAAACAAAATCTAACTGTTTTGTAATTTAGAACTAACTAGCGACCTGGTCCGGCTCCGCACGGGAACCTAGTACAGAATGTCCTTAAATAACGTTTAATTACAGCATCATTAAAATTCTCTAAATGTATGGGTTTTTTACTATATCATGCATGTTTTATACATATAAACCTTCCTCTTGATTCATTCTATCTATTAAAAAAACCGCATCAAAATGCGTTGTGTAGTTTTAAAGATTTAAGCATACAAATGGACATAGGAACAGAAAAAGCGACTTTATTTTATACTATGTATAGATTATTAGTAAAACATCGAATCAGTGATACAAATATTTTAATTATAATAAACAATTTCGTCTACAAGGATGATTAATCAATTTGTATATTCTTAAAATTAAAAATCGATTTTTTTTTTTGCATACTAAAATAAAAAGTTGGTGTCGAAATCCCAGGGTAACAAAGCTAGTATAACTACAAAGCTAACTATATAGAAGCCATATATATCAACATATTTCTGTGATATACGCCATACATTCAATAAATTTTTTTTCATCAGTTTTGTTCGGTTCTGACAACAATCAATGAAAATGGCTGCTGGCGGCTGTCAGTAAACTTAAAACGAACGCATTCATCAGCTAATGGTTGAAATCCACACCAAATTTTACACACGTATGTACGTTCATCATTTTTATGTCTCTTTAAATAATGAATGTAGGCATTCACAATTATCCGTGTGGTGGCGGAGTAAGAATACAGTATGTCATGGTGTCGTAAAAACCGACTAAAGGACTAATTGTGACGTAGGAGACTATTAGAGACGTCTTTATGTATGAGGAATGCACAGGACCACACAAGCTGGTGGAAATGTTTTACGGCTGACAGATTGTCAAAACTTCCAAATCGAATGCTGTATATTTTACCTGAAACAAATTATAATAAAATTAATATTTATTTTACGTAAACACATATTTAACTATCCGTGTGGTGACGGAGTAAGAATACAGTATGTCACCACCCCATCTCATCATCAAGGGACTATTCGTAAATGTTATCGCTACGAAATAAAAAGAAGGAAAACTTGAATTTAAACCCTATACCAATCCGTCTGGCCAGCGTGGTATTAGTAGACCAAGTATCCCTCCGTCACTGGAAGAGGCCCGTCCCTGCAGTGGGACATTAATGCTCTGTTATGATGATTCACTATTTGAATGCTGTGGCGTGGCTGCCGTGCACGAACTTACGGGATTTGAATACGTGTGATCCAGAGTTTATCGCCCTAAGTCTGGATGTTCTTTGTGTCCGTAAAATTTATGTTTCTAAATTCCCCGCGACACAGGGCATGAACCCTAGTGCTGTTCATTTAAGGCACACAAAGAACATACCAAGTAGGCTCATCATCATCATAACAGCCCATTAATGTTGCACTGCAGGATAATACCACGCTGGCCAGACGGATTGGTATAGGGTTTAATTTCAAGTTTTCCTTCTTTTTATTTCGTAAAGATAATACTTACACGGATAGTCCTTTAGTCGGTTTTTACAAAACCCAAGGGATGAGATAGGGTGGTGACATATTGTATACTAAGTCGGCTGCAGTAATTTAATTTGTACCTACAATGTAAACGAAACTAACTAAGTAAGTATTTATAATCAGTAACAGCGCTCTGGCTTCGAGACTGTTTTTTAATTAGAAAATTGTTCTAGCTTTTATAAAAATTACATACATTTTAAAATTAAAACAAAGTCCTTACCCAATCCAACGCAAAATGAAAACTAGCTTTTATTCTACATGCAATAAGGTCCATTTTAGTTTAGCATAAAAATTGCAATTCACAAAATTACAGTTGCCAATTCTACCTCTAGCAATGCTATTGGCGGGCACATCGAGTGACCAAAATTCTGCCTTTTTGTGGGAACAAAACTCCAACGTTTCCCATTCAAAGCTGGCTGGCCTTTTGATCAGAATAACTGTCAAAAACGAACCAAAGGAATATACGTAAAGGCTTTGATTTTACGTTCGTTTGAGTACGGGAAGCTCGTTACCACTGTGGCTTCATTAAACCATGATTAAATTCTTAGTTTTGGACTAGCTGGCGTTGTGTAGAGAATTTTTGTATGTTATATACTATGTAATATCCATTATGAAGGGCGCAATGAAATAGCTTCTTGGGATATCAGATTGGAAATGTGAAAATTCTCTGGAGAAGTTAAGTAACTGACATAGCGCTTGCCAAGCAGAACTGATAGATGATGGGGGAAAAAGGTTCTGGTATTAAGATCACGTACGAGATGGCGCAAAGTGTAAGGACTCTAAGGACCCCTTAGGAGGTGGACCTGCAACATATTTAAGAGGGCGGAACACCAATAAAATACATTAATGTTCAAACACCTAAAGATTTGCATCGAACTCCAAAACTGCTGTAAACTATATGACTAACATCTCAGTAATGTAACGCCATCAATTTCAATTAAGGTATAGTATACTAGCTGACTCGTGCCCACTTCGTTAGGCGGCGAAAAAAACGCGTAAAGCGCGCACTTTTTTGAACATATTTCATTACTGCTCCACTCCTATTAGTCATAGTGTGATACTACATAGCCTATGACACTCCCCGATAAATGGACTGTTCAACACAGAAAGAATTTTCTAAATCGGTTCAGTAGATCTAGAGATTACCCCCTACAACGTCACAAACACACAAACTTTACCTTTTTATAATTAGTATAAGTATAGATTTATTGTAGTGGTGATGACATGAACTCTAGTTGCCTAACAGCAATGTGATACACTTTGTGGAACAAGCTACACAGCGTGCATGGTGTTGACAGCTTTAACCCGCTTATTAGAGCTATCCATGTATCAATAACGTTATTAAATAATTAGTCAACCCGTAAATTGCTGTGGTGACGGAGTAAGAGTACAATATGTTACCACCCCATTTCATCCCATGGGTGTCGTAAAAACCGACTAAGGGACTATCCGTGAATTTTATCTTACCGAAATAAAAAGAAGGAAAACTTGAAATTAAACCCTATACCAATCCGTCTGGCCAGCGTGGTATTAGTAGGCCAAGTATCCCTTCGTCATGGGAGGAGGTCCGTTCCTGCAGTGGGACATTAATGGGCTGTTATGATGAAATTGCTGTGGACAACTTTGACCTCTCCGCGAACGTGACCTTTCTATCTAAAGTATGTCAGCATCCCAAAGTTAAAGATAACTACTTAGGTGGCGCGAGGTTGCGTGTTCGAATCCCAGGCAGGACAATTCTTTGTGCGATCAACAAACAATTCAGTATGTAAAGTAAAAGTTTACCTATGTCGACAAAACAATTTAGAGATTTTAGATCGGTAAGTAATAAATTCATATTTTTAACACAAAAAGCAGCAAGATTGTGTTCATTTTTATAATTATACATGAATTACTTTGTGTTTCATTTGACCTCTAAACGACGTCATGTGTCAGGCTGAACTGAAGTTCGTCTCTGCTTTCATTGCTCAAGTAATTCAGCCGTATGCATGACGTCATCACAAGTAAAACTTAAAATGTTTCTTAAAAATAAACTATAGGTAGGAAACCAGATTTGTTTATAATCAATAACACTTAAAAATAAAAATATAAAAAAAGTACCAAAACAAATCTTTACATACCGAATCGTTATGTTCTTTATGTCCGTTAATTTGATGCTTGCAAAGTCCCCGCGTCACAAAGCATGACCCTTATGCGGGGTGTACTTTAATGAAAAAAAGATGTCTAAAATGCTACTAAGGCAAATTCGATAAGTATTTCGTATTAAATTCGTAGCTATTCCTAGGTACAAAAAAAAAACAAATCGGTTTAGCCGTTTTCGAGAAATCAGGTAATAAACACAAATAAAAATACAACCGAATTGAGAACCTCCTCCATTTTTTGAAGTCCTAAATACTTCGTTGAACAAAGACGCGTAGCGGTTATAGAATAGGTTACGATTCTTACGATCTTGCTACGCCGTAGCGTAGTAGAGCTACGAATTGCAAATGACATCCGCTACGAAGTAATGTTTCGTAGCGATAATGCTACAACCTCATGTTTAAGGTTATGCAATATGCAATACTGAGCTCCACTGAAGGAAGCGACTTGTACTCAAGGGAGGTTGACAGTCATTATCCTCACCCTGAGTAAGTCAATATAATAATGCCATATATGGCGTTGTACAGTTGAGTTCTAAGTTGCGGTCCGGCGCCGTATAAAGCAATGGTTAAATTTGGTAGTTAAGGCGGATGCTCGGGTGGCCTAGTGGTCATGGCGCTGGACGCGTATAGTCCAGAGACGCGGGTTCGAATCTCGCCTCGAGTACAAATTTTTTCCATTGTCTTTCCTCTTTTCGATTTTTTCTAGTTATACCTAACCTTTATAGGTAAAAAATTATATGTAATATAATAATATTTTAAAATACTGTCTAAAACCGAAAGGATTAGGGATTACGTCTCGCACTAACAGTTTCGGGATTTTGTTTTCTATGGCATATATGATTAAAACGTGAAGAAAACGTTATTCTCTAATATCGCGTACTTAAAAAGCATAATATTTTTATATTTATATCCAAGTAGATCGGCTACCAGATTACTTAAATGAATAACGATAATTTTAACGTACAAACTAAACGATTGAAAAGTAGCAGTTAAACAAATAACTTGCCTTTATGTGATCCTTTATTTCACTAAATAAATTGCATCTTTCATGTGTGGCCTTTTCTAGTTTTCCTTCACAATTCTTGCTCAAAAAAACAAACAACACCATTTAATTAGAAGCAATAGGGCTTCAGATTGAAAAACAGTCAGGGGTAACACACCCTTTGTGTGGACAGATTGAAAAAATAATATTTCCTATTCGTTCAGAATTCAATTCTCGTTATTTGTTTCCTAGTTTCATTTTGTTTTCGTCAAAGACTTATTGATTGGAAATATAATTACGCCCTTTGTGCAATGCCTCGCTTTTTAATGCCTCGGATTCAATCAGTCATTTTCACTTCTGGACTCACAGCACCAGTCTGGTTTCTCTAATAACTTTACGTAGGCCCCAGGGAGCCAACCACAAGCTCTTATAGCAATATTATTGTAATCTTACTTAGCCTGTACGTACCACGAAGTGCTTAAAACAAGCTTATAATAATATTGAAACAATATTGTTTCAATTGCTATATTGTTTCAATAAAAAACAATATTGTTTAAATATTATTATAAGCTTGTTTTAAGCTCTTCGTGGTACGACAAGGCTAAGTAAGATTACAATAATATTGCTATAAGAGCTTGTGGTTGGCTCCCTGTTCAGAGATAGTGCCAGGAGAAAGATTTCTAAATTAATTCTTTGTCTGGTAGGAGCCTAACAGTCACACATCAAGCGTTCTACCGTTTCGTCTAGTTCATTACAAAGTCTGCATATATTTTTGCCTGATAATCCAATTTTTGTTAGCAGATTATACGTTCTGCAGGACATCTATGCAAGTACCCAAATTCGTTCTAAGCCACCATGCCAGACTTCCGTAGTCAGACCATCATCATAACCGACTGCATCATTTCAAATTTAGCGCGAAAGTCTAACAAAGCTACAGTTTAAATTGCGCCACGTCAAACAAAAGTCCTTTGTTCAAATGAACTCAAGATATCCAAAATTCAGATGAAATTTGAAAGGATTGTGTTACACGTCCGCACTGAATATCGAGCCTCATTGCGCTCACAATCGTCCAAAAGAAGAGGCGAATCAAGTTTCTCAGAACACATATCACTGTTTTAGATTCAGCAGAAGCTCCATTGCCACTGTTGGTGTAGTCTTAAGGGTTCCCTTGAAAGCCTAGCATATTGTCCTCCGTATACTTTCTGTAGCACGTCTCTGTTAATGTCCAAATCGGTTCTTAGCCACCATGCTAGACTTCATTAAATATACTTTTCTATAGGTCTGTCCAACCACTGCACAATTTTAAAATATGCAGCAAGTATTTTAGGCAGAAACTTAGTTTAAATTGCGCCACGTCGAACAAAAGTCCTTTGTTCAAATGAACTCAAGATATCCAATATTCAGATGACATTTGAAAGGATTGTGTTACACGTCCGCACAGAATATCGAGCCTCATTGCGCACGCAATCGTCCAAAAGATGTCTCGTGAATAGGCGAATCACGTTTCACAAATAGTCAGTTGATCGTCTCCTCTGATTGTAAGCCTCGTCAACTATAGATAGGTCATCGGTACTACGTTACTGTGTTGCCCTTTTTACTGGGAATTGCTGAGGGTAATGTTTTTCGTACGTAGATATGTTTTTTACCCGTATGTGGATGTCTATGTTTGATCTATACGGGACCTAAGTGGCGTAGTATCCCAACAAGCAAAGTAGCGATAACAGGGTCTAAATTTAAAGCTCTAAGTTATATAGTAGCTATGTAAGATATAAAATAATACTTTTAAATGATAGTACGGATATAAGAGAGCTTGCTTAAGCACCAGCGATAGTAAGGTGATATAAAAGATATAGAACAATTACGCTTATATATATAGTAGTCACTTCAAAAGAGCTTTTAATGTTAAAATCGACTTAAAGCTGCAATAAAACTGTAAAGTTCTAGCTTATAGCACCATATTACAACTTTAAGCTGCTTAAAGTTGTAATATGGTGCTATAAGCTAGAACTTTACAGTTTTATTGCAGCTTTAAGTCGATTTTAACATTAAAAGCTCTTTTGGAGTGACTACTATCACTTGCTGATGTAAATGCTCTATTTAGGTGCTATGAATACCTTTAAGTGCTAAACATCACTTTTGATGTTAAAGTGGTTATAAAAAAACCCTCAAGCCGTTTAAGGGTTATAATAATCAATCTTATAACTCTTAATAGTGCAGTGATATTGTAGTATTTTATTGGTGTTTTAGCGCTTGAGGTGCTAGGGAAGCTTGAAGCTTTAAAACCCTCTAAGAGTGCTAGTGTGAACGTTATTTAGTCTTAAAGCGATATGCGAAATATTAAACCCTTCTATATCACCTTAACCTGTTTAACGAGGTTATTTATATTAATGAGCTTTAAAAGTCTACATTAGTGTTAATAATCACTTGAAATGTTAAAAAATTCCGTTATATCGCTTATGTGGAAAATTTTAACGTCCATCTTGTATATTAGAGGAGGGTTCCGCCCATCAAAATATTGATTCTTATAGTGAATAAGAGATTTGGAAATACATATATTAATCTGACCCTCGGACTATTTAGAAAACAACGAAAAATAAATCTGTTTATTGGCATCATGGGGTCACAAACAGTCTGACTAAAATACTGGCTAGTTGGGACAAACTCCCTGATAAAATTGAATTAAATATAAATTTGGATGGTTTACCTATTTACAAAAGTGCCAAGAAAGAGTTTTGGCTAATTTTAAATATAATATTAGTCCATTTATAATAGGAATTTATTACGGAACAGGGAAGCCCAAGAATCTAGAGTTCTTTTGAATGATTTTGTTAATGAAATGGGGCATTACTGGAGCAAGGGGTTTTTGATTGGACGGGAAAACTGATCCTATTAAAATACGGTGCTTTATTTGTGATTCAGCTACCAAGATATTTCATATTTTATACCCTTGATACATACAATATGAAGATAAATAAAATACAGTTTTAATCAATACCTTGTATTTATTTATACCTATTAGATAGGATCTAAGTTGCAACAATAGAAAGACATTAGAAACTTAAATGCAAAACAATAGTCATTCTCCTACATAACATAATGCTGAATTTATATTCTTCACATAATTTTGACTACTTTGAAAGCACATATCTATCTAACGCTGACTGTACTAACAGAAATTATATAAATCAATCAATATAAACCTCGCCAAAATTACTTAACAAATTCTACATACGAAATGCAGCATTAGGGTGCGTTTCCACCAGAGATGTGCGATGTAAATGTGTCGTGCGAGGATGTCTAGCTGTGCTGTGAAAATGCGCATTAATGTGTGGCGCGAGGATGAGTTGAATGGCTGGTACAGTATGCGCAAACCTCGCAACAGATCTTTCATCCACATCATCATTCACACATGCCTCGGACACATCCTTCGCTTGTTTTGTATGCGCAAAAATCTAGCTCCGCTGAGCCGTTTTCACTAGAGCTGTGCTGACCGAGGCAAGGTAAATGAAGCGATTCTATTGGTTCTTTACAAACACATCCCTTGCTATGCATCCTCGCACCTCTCTGGTGGAAACGCAGCCTAAATGTGTAAAAATAGAGATCGCTCCTATTTGGCAAAGGTTAAATAAAAAGATTTTTGTACTTCACAAAACTACTGTGGCTTATTAATTAATAATGTACTAAGTAACAGAAAATAAGTCAGTCAATATGAATCGCGTTTACATTACTAAAATTGCACATAAATATAATACAAATCGAAAATAATATATGTGATCAATAAATATTTGGCAAATAAGAAATATTTGGCAAAGGAGTAAAAATAAGACCCTAAGGAAGGTCCAAAGGTTTTAGTGCAGTGTTTTTGGACGGACGCTGGTTTCCTCTTCAGTATCACTTTGTGTAAGCATAATAGTTATTTCTTTTTCTGCCGCTTCGTAAGTATTTATATATGTTATTTCTTTTAACACTGCACGGTATGGAACACCAATGCGCCTGCGGTATCGATGTATCGTCGTTAATGATTTTTTGTGGCTGTTTAGACCTTGGAACGCTATTGTGCTTCCATGTAGACGGTACTGCAATGAGTTGTACTTTATTTCGCTCTTTGGTCTGAATTATTTTAACCGGCATACTGAAATATAAAAATTAACTTTGCTGTAGTAATGAAACATACAAAATCCAAAACATTGAGATATAATTATAAGATTAGATCGACCAGGGGTCCGTGAGGTTGTAGTCTTTAACTTATTCCGAACAAAGTACGTACTTTAACATTATACGCAGAGGCGGGGAGAGGGGTAGGCGCAGTACCTACACCGCGCCGGTTACCAATATAATGAAATTAGGCGCGTATTTCAATATATTAGTTGAATACCTATATAGCTAGGTATGTAGCAAAACAAGTATTGTAACTACTACTTTATTAATTAAATAAAAGCCTATTTAGATTTCTCGTACTTATAACATCATATACCTACCTACTGAAAAAGATACAATAAACTTGATTAAAATCTTTTATGTTTTCATATTAGTGGTTGACGTATCTTACCAAGGAACCCAAATGTCTCAAATATCATAAAAAATCCTTTCAACGATATGACTTAAGGTTCTAATCGACGTAGTTGTTTAAACAGAAGAGCTAATAAATAATTTTATAGCACCGTTTTAAACTTATGAGTTCTAAAAAAGATATAATTATCACTATTGCCGCTAGCCTTGCATTTAAATTGATAACGCCATTATTGTTTACAAATATAACCTAAAAATCTTGATATACGAGTATCTTTTAATAATAATGTTTACTTAAATCATTGTTGTTTTCTTACAATTAAATATCTAACAATTTTTGATTACCCATTTGGAAGGAATAAGTACAATTAGCAAAATTACAAAAAAAAATCTAATATTTTTGCTATATTTTTGGTTTGAATATTTCTTAAAACGCCTTATTTTAAAGGCGCTTGAAAATTGAGATTAAAAATAGTATACATATTAACAGAAAAAATACAACCGCAATAGTATTTCACTTAAATAATCGCTAAAGGTATAATAAATTGTAAGACTTACCGTTTTTGTTTATCAACTGCCATTACGTACACATCACACTTAGATAAAATACAGAAGGAATAGGTACATAAAACATTACAAAGACCAAAGATTTTATTTACACTACTCCAGCGTTTTTGCATCACTTTAAGTGACATAATGATACCATACTACATCTTTAACAGAACTTAAAGTAATAAATACCGTTTTTGCAACACTTTAAGCGATATAAAATAACATCTTATAAATAAAATAGAACCTCAGGCGATTAATATAGACTTTGCAACACTTCAAGTGATACAAAATAGCATATTATAACTATAATAGAACCTTTGTATGTAACTAAACTTTTGTCACACTGTAAGTGATATAAGACTGCATCTTAAAACTTTTATAGATCTTTTGGTAATAAACACAGTATTTGCAACACTTAAAGTAATAGAAAATAGCATCTTATTACTTTAATAGTATCTTGGGTAATGAATACTGCTGTTTAACTCTTAACTATCGCCATTGGTAAGAAAATACCATATAGTAGCATTGTTATGCCACTTATTTATCACTGTTGCAGTTAATACGAGCAGCTGTAGAACTTACAAGTGCTAACACCGGTGCCTAATTCGGACTATAAGAGAGTTATAGCACGCTATATCGCTAATTTTTAGGCCGCGCTATTGCTATTGGTGTTTAATTGAACAAATAACCGACTGTTATAGCGCTTATTTTATCGCTAAATTGTTAGTTGGGATATGTCTGCTACGCGGCTTGGATTCGATTCCCATTTAATGTAAATATTTGTTGAAGTTGTAAGTGTTTTTATGAATTTCGTATGCGTTTCGTACACTCTTTTTAGGTTGAGGCTACCTACTGGCATTATGTTAATGAGATAGGGATATTAGTATTGTGTGAGCCATAATCACATTTTATATAAGAGCCAGGAAATTGTTGTTCAAGCCAAGAGCAGGCTTTGGCCTTTGGGCGACTGCATTGCTATGGAAAACAACAGGCAAAAACGTGCCCTCTCGAAGACGCTCAAACAAAATTGTTACTTAACCTATCTTCATCGCTTTAGCCTGACAACCTCGAAGCAGTTACCTAACTTATGTTAGGATGTACACACAGCAACACATCAAGTTAAACATTTTCATTGTACATGAGTGTCTAGCTTAATTAGTTGCTGTGTGTACTTATCAGTGAGCATTACCTAACAGATAGATACAATATGTAATCACTACACAAACAATCCACAACTTAAATTAAATAAACACATTACACACACTAGAGGTTCACTAAAACAACTATAAACATAAATCTGGGGTATTAATTAACAATGTTATTTTACACTGGAGTAAACACAATACAGGCGTATTATGTATGTATAACTATATCATCTATATATACATGACCTCTGTGGAGCAGTGGGTAAAGTACATTATTACAAAGCAGAGATCACTGGTTTTTTACCCGCAAAAGTGAAACATTTGATGTACAGTTAGATTTCGTGTGGGTGTTTCATATGTGAGACCAAAAAGTAGCAAAGGGAGAGAAATAGTCGTGCTCGCAGATCTTTTCGCTAAAGCGGCCTAATAATCGCTCGCTCGCTACCGCGTGGTGACGGAGTAAGAATACAATATGTCACCACCCCATCTCATCCCATGGGTGTCGTAAAAACCGACTTAGAGACTATCCGTGAGTATTATCTTAACAAAATAAAAATAAGGAAAACTTGAAATTAAACTCTATACCAATCCGTCTGGCCAGCGTGGTATTAGTAGGCCAAGTATCCCTCCGCCACGGGAGGAGGCCCGTCCTTGCAGTGGGACATTATTGGGCTCTTATGATGAATCGCTCGCTAAACCTGGCCAGTTCGCAGTTGTTTTTGTAGGTCGGAGAGCGTTTAGGTTCTGACCACGGTTGACGTGAGACGCAACGAGTAACGGTTTAGTCAGGCAGACACTTACCACGAAAAAATGAGAGGTTACACACTTCCTCACACGTAATAGATTTTACTGTCTGCTAACTTACCATGCATCTACCAAATTTTATCCAAATTGGACCAGCAGTTTTAGCCTAAAGAAGCAACAAATAGACTAACAAAACTTTCACCTAACATTTTCTCAAATAACAAAATATCAAGTTAAGAGTAACAAATTCTCGTAATGTACTGTAACACTATATATTTCTATCTCATTTAAATGGATGTTGAAATAAGAGAATCTCAATTATCTCATTGCTTTTACCTGTTTAGATGTTGCTAGAGAAAAATAGACCTTATTGAATACTTCAATTCTAGGTGTTATGTTATTTGAGCTTATTTTAACACTTTATGTCCATGACCAAAAGCGTTTGGATTAAAATAGGTTTACACATAGATTTCTCCGTGTGGTGACGGAGTAAGAATACAATATGTCACCACCCCGTCTCATCCCATGGGTGTCGTAAAACCCGACTATGGGACTATCCGTAAATATTATCTTTACGAAATAAAAAGAAGGAAAACTTGAAATTAAACCCTATACCAATCTGTCTGGCCAGCGTAGGAGGAGGCCCGTCCCTGCAGTGGGACATTAAAGGGCTGTTGTGACACATAAATTTGTCTACTTCTGTGGCTATTTCACAAGACTTCACTTATCTCTCATCTCGTGACCATGGCTGGTATAAGCAGGCCGAAACCTCACATGCCTCAAAGGTAAATAATTAAATATTTACCAAATTATGTCGTATATCTAATAATAATATGTCCATAATATTATTTATTTTTAACTTACAAGTTAAAAATAAATAATAAAAATAAGTAAGCAAAAATAAGTCAATTAACAGTATAATTTTCACATAAAACAGAAAATTATACAAATTAACACTTCGCCAGTAACACTTAAAGGAAGTAAGAAACTATGCACATTCTACATTTAAATTATTCAATGTTGCCATACGAAAGGCGAGTGGGACCGTTATTTGAGTTGGCAACTTTGCTTAACGCTTTACTAACTTGCAAACGTGCTGTAGTTTCAGTTACTGCATTGTGACGTCATACTACCATATTAAAATTATATTGATTTTAATTTCCGTTTATAACTTACAAGTTTAATTAAATTTGTTAGTTAACATTAAGAGAAAAGTCAACTGCTTCAGTGACAAAGAGATCAAGTATACGGCCGTGGTAAATACCGATACCTCTGGGTTTAATTGGCGTATAAACTAAAACCCGACTTTTTTTTAAATTTGTAGCTTTTTTGTTTTTGAAGTTACATAAAAATAATTAAGAAAAAAGATTCTTAAAATTCGAAGATGAAGAAGGCTATAACATCAAAACATATCTATCATCATTAGTTTAGAAGTTAGCATGGATATACGGCATGAAAAAATATTTTCATGGGGCGTATAAACCAAAAATAAAAGTGACTAATAAAAATCTTGGTCATTAGGTACATCTAAATAAGTAAACCTAAAAAAAATACGTTCGGCATTTACATTAATATATAGTTCTTTTTTGGGTATGATAGTCTTAACTTTTTTGGTAGTATAAACCATTTTTAGTACGTGGCTATATACGATCTTCAAAAATAATATGTTTCTATTTTTTTTTCTAAACTGAATATTTGCGCAACAGCTACTTTTACAATAGTAATAAATTTAAGTTTAACGTTGTGGAAAACCAAATATACATGTATTTATACCTGTAGTTGTAAAAATATTCGATAATTATTCAAATTCGATAATAATTCGATTCAAAGAATATTCGATACAAAACAAAATACTTAATTAATCCAAGACCTGATCAATTAAGAAAAATCGGATAGCCGCTATGACCGCTTAGTCCAAAAAGCTTTCTTATAGGCTCCCATCAACCCTATTCCAAACCGTTAACTTTAAAAGCCTTCATATAATATACTTTATTAAAATGTCTTTATCCAACGGTTAAGCTCCATTTATTCGGATTCCCAAAAAATACATTTAATAGGTATTCGGAACAGCCGTATAAGATATTTCTTTGTGAGGTATGACGGCGTTCATAGCACCGCTAAATCCTTAAAATAATTGGTTATCGAACGCACATCTAATAGTTTTGGGACCATATCGCTATCCATTCTTTTATATAGGTAAGTACGTGTTCTGCTAACTTGGGTTTTGTAAGGTTATATCTTTGTATCTGGGTTTTATCTTTGGTAATAATGTGCTTTGTTGGCATCAAGAATTCTATTCTATGCAGTTGTTTTCTATGAAATAATAATAGTCAAATTAAAAAACTGACTCCGAAATTTGAGCATTGATACTGATTTAAATCTAGAATTAGTTAGCGTTAGCGGTCATCTTCACTGACCAACATGTTTTCCATGGAGAACTTGGTTGAAGAAATAGACATAAAAAAGAAAAAAAAATAGCTTAAGAAGATAAAAAAATGGATTTAAAACCTAAAAACCCACAAGTTACATTAAACAAAATACATAGTCTATTTTATTTCCCAACATATTATTACCACTGAAAAGCATCAGCTTTTCGAAAACTAATGAAAAACTTCGTTCAACTAATATTTCTTTTAGTGTAAAATGAACTAGAAATACGAAAAGCATTCAGCTTTTCCTTCAGTTAATCCGTATAGACAGAAACTAAAGTTCAGCTTATATATTACTCACACAGAACCGAGGTTTCTAAATAGAGGTTGAATTATTCTGGATAAAGAGGTTTTAATCTTTCTTATACTAAAATAAATAAAACGGCAAATTGAAAAATAATGCAATCTTCGAGTACATTACGTAAACTACTTCTTCATCATTTGAAGTAAAATTGTAGGCAGCATCGGTAGAGAACTCGCTAGGCTGACTAGCAGAATCGTTACCAATTTTCAAAACATGGGTTCTTCGCAATAAAAACTAGGTTACAGAAACTTAGAAATGTTGAAAAACCTATTCATTGATACCTCTATGACATAGTTTCCTGACTTTCTTTTACAACATAGGATTAAATTTTATGTCTTTAGTACTTTTTTTTCCTGACTTTCTTTTACAACATAGGATTAAATTTTATGTCTTTAGTAACCGCAAGATAGTTAGCGACATAGTCAAATTGTGACAAAGCTCCTTAAATAACAGCAAGATTATGACACATAGATAGATGCAAGTACCATCAAAATCCGTCCACGTGTTTGGGCTACATAAATATGAGTCTATATTGATAAACACTTTACCCATCTTTGTGTCGCGTAGTAGAATAAAAAGTACGGTGTCTGTAAAGCTGGCTTTTTCAATTTTAAACAAAGAATAAACTATACCGCAACGTAATAATATTATAACGTTATATAACAAAAACAACGTTATAAATATATTAAATACGTACACGCTTATTTAAGCGGATTAATGTTATTAATATTTAAAGGAAAGAACAATTTGAGCTTTTATTAAATTCGCGTGAATACAGAACGAAAAGAAACAAAATGGGAAATGAGATTTACGTTCAATTACTTTTTATATTTTTATTTAAACGTTGCTTTTTATATAAATATAAAGAACAAAATGATACAAATTATTTAAGTATTTTAATTTGGTTTGCAAATGTTTTCCAATTAGATCTGCAGCATGACTTTCTTCCAAGTTTACAAGGGCAGTCATAAAAGGTCTACCACGAAGGTGGCCGCAATCAGTGGTCTTCGGGTACCATCATAACAGCCCATTAATTTCCCACTGCAAAGACGGGCCTCCTCCCGTGACGAAAGGATACTTGGCCTACTAAAACCATGCTGGCCAGAAGGATTGGTATAGGGTTTAATTTCAATTTTTCCTTCTTTTTATTTCGTAAAGATAATATTCACGGAAATTGCCTTAGTCGGTTTGTACGACACCCATGGGATGAGATGAGGTGGTGACATATTGTATTCTTTTTCCGTCACCACACAAAGAACCATGGCATTAAGAAACTCCCGCTTTGTCTTCGTCGTAACTTTTACACATATAAGATTCGGTCATCGGTTCCGTCAGGCTAATTTGTCTTTGATTCTTTGGAATTTGGCGACCACTGTGGCGCAGTCGGTATATTACATGGCTGCTACGCAGAGGTCTCGGATTCGATTCCCGCTCAATGCAAATCTTTGTGTGCATGAACATGATTGTTTGCATTGGTCTGAGTCTTTTCTATGTATAAAATGTACGTATTTACAAAAAAAAATAAAGTATTCAAGTATGTTTATCCGTTGTCTAGTACCCATAGTACAAGCTTTGCTTAGTTTGGGACTAGATGGCGATGTGTGAATGTGTGAGGATTATTTATTTATTCATTTTATTTATTTGTTTGTTTCCTGAAGACTTCCCATTTCTGATTCGACTACTTAGATTCTTGTACCCTTATCTTATCTTATAAAATCCGAAATTACATACGCCTAAATCTTGTAATACGTAAAAAGTAAAACTATGTTAGCTCTTTCATTCGGTGTCGCAAATGACAATAAACTTAGTGACAATGACATATAAAATACAATATATGCCACAGCGCCAAGATGTCGGCTCCCATATTATTTTCTAGAGAGAAATTAAATAAAAAAGATAGAGGAATAATGTTGGTACTTAAGTGGATAGTAATATGTGCTTATAATAAACTAAGAGCTCAGTATATTATAAATACTTTTTGAGGTTATTGAGTCAAAGTGATGATGGAGTTATCCGTGTGGTGACGGAGTAAGAATACAATATGTCACCACCCCATCTCATCCCATGGATGTCATAGAAACCGACTAAGGGACTTTCTGTGAACATTACCTTTACATAGAAAGAAGGAAAACTTGGAATTAAACCCTATACCAATCCGTCTGGCCAGTGTTGTACCTATTAGTAGGCCAAGTATCCCTCCGTCACGGGAGGTGGCCTGTCCTTGCAGTGGGACATTAATGGGCTGTTATGATGATGATGATGGAGTAAGAATACACGGTGGCATCACCTAAATTCATTGGTGTTTCATAAGCCGACTAGGAAAAGGTCGGATGTTGTCATCTTTATGTAACCGAAACAGAGAAATCCGTTTGGGTTTCGTGTTACAAGAAGACCATGCTTACCTTTGCCACTGAAACCACGTCGCCTGCCACAGATAATTAATTGTCTGCGTCGCTACAGATTTATAGTACAGAATACTTTCATTCCTTTTCAAGGCCGTAACAGTATCTAGAACTTACGACCCAGATGCAGGTTTAAGAAGACTTCCATATAACGTACTCGTAAAAGCTTAATTGTCCGCCATGTTCCTTTCTTAACACGTGACTAAAATTGATATGATGTAGGTATTTTGTTTTAAAATCAACTCTTAATCTTAACAAATTTATGGAAGGATTCGAAACTATTTGAGCAATGACTACCTAACAGTAATACTCTCTATCACGTCTAGCAAACAATCAGTGCAAGACTATTTACTCATAACACCATCATTTGCTTACCTAATCTATTAAAGAGTTTAATCCTAAAGGCATACAGTAACCAAGCAAAGCCTGAATCTTACGTCACAGATAACAAATAACGCTCAGACTGACAGCAATTAAACTACATCACTACATAGTAGGTATATAAAACAAAGTCACTGCCGCTGTGTATCCTTGCATCACTCTATCTATTAAAAAAACCGCTTCAAAATCGGTTGCGTAGTTTTAAAGATTAAGGGTCGTCGTAGCACACATACCAAAATGGAATGGTATCGTCTTCGTATCAACTCGAGCCGTTCAGTATTATTTGTATTAAACTCTTTACTGCAATGCACACTAATCGGAATCGTAATGTAATCGAATTTTTGACGTTTGACACCAAGGAAAAAGACGAGGCGGTGCCGCGCCGATCCCTTTACGTTTTGATATGTGTGCTACTACCCTTAAGCGTATATACGGACGAACAAACAGCGACAGCGACTTGTTTTATACTATGCAGTATGTAGACAATAATCTGTTTATATAGCCTGGCTTTTGAGGTTCACGTAATATACCGACTTTCATTATAATATGTGTGGGTAGATTGAGAATAATCTTGTTAGTGTTATATGTTGACTGCAATATTCTTCATAAATTGAGATTAATGAGCACACTGCGGTGTTATTAGAATATATTACCGAGAGTTTGATGTGGGATTAACTATGTTATGAGTTTACCTTGTGTAAGGTAATGTTTGAAAGATGCTGTGTAATATATTTAGCACACAACGCCATCTAGTACTAAAGTAGACAAAGCTCCTATGAGGTAAGTGTAACATACAGTTTTTTTTTTCATTTTAAGATTCAATACACGACATATAATGTAAAGCACTTGATGAAAACATAGTGTCATAGGTTGATATTCATTGATAAGGCTATCACATTCTCAGATACATTCTCAAAATATTACTTTAACGTTACAATATTACATGTACAATGAAACCGACAAACTATTGAACTGTCCAAGGTGCCCAAGATAGCTGCACAGAAAAAGACCTCATAAACGCCACTGACAATGCAATCACCGTGGCCAAGTTCTGGGCTGATTGCATTTGACCACCGATGGTACTGCATCGTGTGCCTTACGACTCGAAAGAAGAAGAAGAAGAATGAAACAGAGCTTATTATGTTGGAGTAAAGACTGAAAATTATTCGTACGTCAAACCATGATTAAATTATAATTTATTCATGGAGACAGATAACCAATCAATTTATTGGTTGACTGTCCAGATTTATGGCCAAGTAAACAGACACACAAACAAACACGCCCGTTCCAAATAAACCTACTTTTGTTAATAATATCTTTTAGAGTTTATCAGTGTAATTGGTGTAATCATTTTAAAAAACCTCTTTGAAATCCGTTGCGTAGTTTTAAAAATTTAAGCTTTAAAGATTAATCTATACTAATATTATACTTAAAGAGCTAAAGGTTGTGTGTTTGTTTGTTTGTGTGTTTGTGACGTTGTTGGGGTAATCTCTGGATCTACTGAACCGATTTTAACAATTATTTCTGTGTTGAATAGTCCATTTATCGGGATATCGATAAATGGACTATTCAACACAGAAATAATTGTTAAAATCGGTTCAGTAGATCCAGAGATTACCCCAACAACGTATAAGAAGTATATAGCCTATGACACTCCCCGGAGTGTCATAGGCTATATAGTATCACGCTATAACTAATAGGAGTGGAGCAGTAATGAAATATGTTTAAAAAAGAGACGCCTTTAATTCGCGCCGCCCAACGAAGTGGGCACGGGTCAGATAGTTATGAATATAAACCTTCCTCTTGAATTGCTTTATCTATTAAAAAATCATTTTTAGAGTATAAGCATTGTATGTATCCGTGTGAAGCCGGGGCGGGTCGCTAGTATAATATGAATATACCTACATATACATAATGAAAGTCGGTATCTGTTATACCTACTACGTGGTACAGTCACGAGCAATAATATGTACACATTGTCAAATTTTCTAAACCATCTGCACGTTTATCTAGACATTAGAATAATAAAATTATTTCATAATTTCGAAGAGGTTTCGTACAGTTTTGAACTAATCTTCGAATATTCAATTTTGGATTAGCAGAACTTTAGATAAATGTTTTACAAAATGTGAAAATGTGTACATATTATTGCTCGTGACTGTACCTCTAAAGCTAGGGTAAATAAACACATTATTATTATTAAGAACAATTTTAGAATATTATAACCAAGAATATTGTTAATTAACTTAGTTTGGTAAGCAGATGTTCTGGGTTTTGAAGAGAATTTTCTAGATAATGTTTCTTAGTAACTTGTTTAAAGGTTGATGTGTTCTTTTGTTTAATAAATAATGGGCACAATACACAACCTTAAATTTATCTAATATGTAAATCAAATAGAAAATCAAGAGTTTAAAATAAAAAAGCTTTAAACTAAAAACAGTTTATGTGATAGAAGTTCTTCATAAACTCGATTGATAGCGTTGTGCTATCTTTAGATTGCAATATGATTAGTTACTTAGTTTATATAATATCGACAACGTTCAATAAACATCTTCTTCGTGATCGGATTACAGTTGTGGTTTTGTTGCAACCGACCCCCTTACTCATAAACGCCTTTTAAATTTTAGTCAATTGATTAGCTTAAATTCATACGATTGTACTTAGCAAAATCTCGCTAAGTAGTGATTAAATTTAAGAGGCGTTTATAAGTAAGGGGGATATTTGCTATTCTTATATTACTTATCAGTTTATAAAAATACTTGTTATTAAATAAAAATAGTAATTATCTTACATCGTTATTGTATAAAGGATAAGTCTAGCTTTGTATAATGTGTTTTGTTTATTAAACATGTAGTTATAAACTGCCTCGGTGTAGTGGTGGGAGCGGCTGTCGTGCACACGGTTGCGAATTCTAATCCCACGCAGAAGAATAGTTTGTGCTATCCGCAATTTGATGTCCTAGGTCTGGATATTCTTTGTGTATGTTTAATCTTTTTTTTAATACATGTTATGCTGTAAATAACGGTGCTGGTTGTGTGATTCACTTTCTGTAAATCTATCAATAACTTTACTAGAATAAGACACATTACACAAGTGTTCGTTATTTTCAAGGGAATTTAAAAAAAATGGATTTGTAAGGTCCCCGCGACACATGGCCTAAACCCTAACGATCCCAAACCGCGAATGAAACAGCATGCCCAGTTTAAAATAAATACAAATACATTAACAAAGTACTTGAAGATAAGTAGAGGCCTGTGTAATGTTACGATAAATGATAGTCGAACGCCCACCGGATCCCACGTCACTGACATCCGGACTATTGATAACATATTTAATACGTACTCCATTAGTATTTTGTTACAGCCAATTGTAGTCTCTTATTTATTAGCGATAACGCTGGTTGAGCAACGTCAGCTGATTCCATAGTTGGAGGACTGTTTAGTAGTATTTCATCTGAGCATCGCTTTTGCTGAAACTCCGTGTGGTGACGGAGTAAGCATACAATATGTCACCACCCCCATCTCATTCCATGGGTGTCGTAAAAACCGACTAAGGGATTATCCGTGAATATTATCTTTACGAAATAAAAAGAAGGAAAACTTGAAATGAAACCCTATACTATAATGGGCTGTTATGATGATCGCTTTTACTTGCTTGAGCCTTGAAAGGGACGTAAAATGTCGGTATCTCATAATAAAAGAATAATTTTGCAATGCAGATAACATTGCCTTCCTTCTGTTACAGACGATTTACCTTGTGCTACCTACTAATACCACGCTAGCCAAACGGATTAATGTAAAATTTTATTTTAAGTAGGTATAGCAAAAGTATAGTATAGCAAAAACTAAGGAAGTATCTGAGTAACTTATGGATATTTATAGGAAGTAACTTAGTTTTTGCAGAGTTAACGTTTAAAAACTGTCCATTGACTGACTTTTATAGCTATAGGATAAGAGATGTGCTGGTAATACTACGTATTTCTACTGAGTCATTGCATGGCAAACGAAAATAAAGAATAATTATTTGTTAAAGTTAAACTTTAATTATGCTATCCTTACACTCTGTTAAATCTCTACATATAAACCAGTGACTATAACGCATGGTGGGGCCTGGTGACCTGTAGCACAGTCTATTACAACCTATAACGGGCACCAGTCCTCCACAATGTATGTTCAACCTGTCAACTTTTATCTAAGATTAGACCTAAGTTACATTTGTGGAAGGAAATAAAGAACTATTTTATTTATTTAATTAGTAAGTTTAAATTAAATTACCATCGATTAAATTATTTGTACTTACATAAATACAATAATTAAACCAACTTAATAACGTAACAATACCTATGGGTCTTATCAAATAACATAATTATCATATAATATAATTATCACTGACCGACTCAGTATCAACGGCTTCAGCACAGTACAACCAGTAGTATATCTCGGCCGAATATTTATTATAAATGCCTACGGCTGCGCGGTACGTAAACATGCGATAGGGCTGCACACATTTACCTACTTTCCTGCTCGTTACTGCGGCACAGTCGCGACCGTTCACTCCGCAAAGCCATCGCTATCATAAGCGTGTTGGTATAA
This sequence comes from Schrankia costaestrigalis, assembly GCA_905475405.1. Lineage (NCBI taxonomy): Eukaryota > Metazoa > Arthropoda > Insecta > Lepidoptera > Erebidae > Schrankia > Schrankia costaestrigalis. The sequence continues at coordinate 4,437,981 of FR997843.1, read as the reverse complement.
CTCGCGTTTCGTCCTTTTCTATGAAGTCGAAATACTTTATATATTTGTACTATGGCTCCAGCATATAATTAAAACTTTAATTATGAAGTTATATCTCAGAAAAGTTTTTACTCTACATCACAGGCTTACATAGGTTTACAGATAAATTAAGAAACTTCCCTGACGCTATTAAGTTTAATTAAAAGGTATATTTTTTCACTTAAAACGGCTTTATACTTTTTAATCATTATTTGTGTTGTTGCTTTCCTAGTAAAGAAGGTTTTAAGAAACTATACGAATAAATGTAAATATCCTTGGACCTGATCCTATATAATAATAATATGTGACCAGGAGTCAAATCCATAGTGATTTTGAAAAAGCAACCATGACAGTGTCTAGAACTTTCCTAACGACTGAGCGGTAAACTACATATTCTATCATGTTCTACATGGCTATATTTAAAAGGACCCAAATAATGCTGCTAAATATATTAAAAAGAAACCCCAAACGAATACACCTCGCACCTACTTATCTTATAGAGTAACCATAGAAAATAGGCATTTTAGGAAATATTTTAGCAGTTTTTAATGCAACTAGCACTAAAAACTGATAAAATATTTTCTCATTTATTACATTTTTAACTCCACGAAACAGCCTACGCATTTTCACGAAAATATTTACTATCTTCCAATTAAGAAGCTTCAGCCAAAATTCCCGCCATTATTAAGTGACAGATGTCAAAACAAAATATAATCTGTCCGAGAACTGACAGTCTCGTCACGCTTTTAGAAGGGCTCTTCTATCCCTAGCTCACACCCCACTTATTGACGTCTTATATAAATTCATATCCATTAATAAGATATTATTATAATGAATTTACATGATTTAAAATATATTTTTATGTTTTTCACTTAGGTATGTATATAGATGATTTATTTTACTTAGAATAATTTAGCTTTCTACTGATGACTTACCAAGCTTCATTTTTATTTAATTTATTTTTTTGTTTTAGTAATAGAAATCAGACTAACTTTTGTATTTTCAGTTTTTATTAGGGACCGGGCATTTTTCTTTTTTATACTTTTATTCTCTCCCCCTTGACGTTGGCAGAATCATCGGGGAACGATGGGGGCCATTGTATTAAAAAAACAGAACAGAACAGAAGGGCTCTTGGCGCTGTTCAAATTTTATCAAGAGTCACTAGGTCAACTTCTTACCCTTCGATTTAATAATGTCAAACTACCAATCGTTTTGATTGTCTTTAGGCTAATGGAGTAAACCTAAAGGTAGTTAGTTTTATCAGTAACGATCTAAAAATTTCATACAATTGGGAGATTTGTTTTTTCTATTTCTTATCGTAATAAATTTAACTTAAACACAATCAGCCTTATTACAAAATACGGTCTAACTATAAAACACGGTTTAACACAGACATCATAAAATCACTGTTTCAACCAAAATGAGTTTTAACAATGGTAGTGTTAAAACTGTAGTGTTAAAACCCATTTTGTTAATGAATTCGTTGTTTAATGATAGCAGACGAACAAGACGACCACCTAGATAAGTGAACGTCAGCAATGCTAGAACAGAACCAAGTCGCTGCATACACAGACATCTGTTAAATCCTATAACTCTGAGGTGCACCGATAATTGTACTCGGTAGAGTTAGATCAAGCGTGCACAGTACCAACATCACAAGTATTTTCAGTACTGATGAATATCAATACGAAAACAAAACCAACCAATACCAATACATGATAACCCTTTATACATACCTTTATACACACAATCCATTATCCCATATCTCCGCATTCATACGAACCATCAATGCCTACAATAAATAATTATCCCGGCAATTAACCCCTTTGTTATAAATCTGAAATAGAAAAGCGACCTTAGGGAAATTAAACCTTCATGGTCCCAAAAAGCCCTTGTTAATCACTGACGCCTACATGTGAATATATTAACTCGAGTTATTGTCACTATCGATAATCGGTATCGATAATCGTTTATCGAATATTTACATTATACGAATATCAAGGGATATTTTGTAAATAGAATACATGTGAGTGACCACGAATACATTAAAAACTGCAGCAGTTTTGAATGCAACCACAATGCAACTGACGAACGGCATAAATATTACCTATTATATTTCTCACACTTTCACACAGCGCCATCTAGTCCCAAACTAAGCAAAGCTTGTACTATGGGTACTAGACAACAGATAAACATACTTAAATACTTTTTTTGTAAATACATACATATTGTACATAGAAAACACCCAGACCAATGCAAACAATCATGTTCATGCACACAAAGATTTGCATTGAGCGGGAATCGAACCCGATACCTCTGCGTAGCAGTCATGTTATATAACCACTACGTTATTTACAGAGGTGGATATTATACAAAAGATTTGTTCTACTACCACGCTGGCCAAACGGATTGGTATAAACGTTTATTACAGGTTTTTACGTTCGCAAATATATATTTTTAAAAAAACTTTAATTGATTCTTGCAAAAACTACCGGACGAGAAAATGAGGTTTTAATAAATTTTATATTTTTTTCCCCAAGAGGGAAAGATTAAAATGCTTACCAACATATAACACTCATACTATTTCACCAAATAAATTGGCAATTCAAAATAGAAAATGTATTTAATCTTCCTCATAAATAATCCCATTAAGATAGTTAAAGAGATAGTTAAATGAAAGGATAGTGTGAATGATATTCAGTGGATATTTGGACATCAACAGTCCGGGACAAAGGTCACTAAAGTATTTTAATTTAGTTAAGCTTAATTACACAAAGTTTTGTCCCACACACACACACACATGCGTAAGTAATAGTTGGGAAAGTTTAAACAATCAGAAGTTATGGTACTGATTAATATTAAAGGGTTCTGGTGTTAGATGGTAACTTAACTTTTGTTATCTAGGTATTAGTTGTTATTTTATTTTATTATGACGACCTCTGTGGCTATTATTAACACGGGTATTAACACGTATATTGTTTGGTAAATATTTAGTAATTATTTACCTTTGAGGCTCTCGACGTTTCGGCCAGGTTACACCAGCCGTGGTCACGAGTAGACTGAAGCGATGTCATAACTCCGTCTCCGAGGTAGAAGATTTTCTTTCTACCCTCATTTTGCACACAACACTAACCGTGTCCCTATTCTAATGTTTCACCGATTGCGAATCAAAGTGAGGTAATGTTTTTTGAATCACTGGATTCCATGTCGCGGATAACTTATAACCATCTTCTCGATTGAAGGTCTTATGCTTTTTGATTTCAATCGCTTCTCGTACGACTCTTGAGTAGAAGTGGCGTTCCGTAGAGAGGACTTGTGGACGATGAAATTCAATCCAGTGATTCGTGCCTGCTTGTAGTAAGTGTTCCGCAATCGCTGACTTCGACACCTGGTGGTTTTTCTGTTCCAGGTGTATATACGGTGTGTATGGAGTACTTCTTTAACACCGTGCCGATCTTATCAGTTACTCCTCTGATGTAAGGCATGTAGGCAGGCTGTCTTCTTACCTCAGGACGTGTGCATTTTTTGTGAAACCGAGTCATCTGTCTACTTACACGGTATTCGTTCTGTTTGAGTACCTCCTGAACATGTCCCAGCTCCTGTCCAAGATGTTTGGGGCACAGAGGTCATGAGCTCTGTTTTTTAGTGACGTCATCACGGATTGTAAGTGACGGGGGTGGTGGTGTGATGTTGCTTGTAGGTATCGGTCTGTGTGTGTGGGCTTACGGTAAACACAGTGTGCCAGGGTTCCATCAGGTCTTGCGGTCACCTTGACATCCAGGAACGACAACGATCTGTCCGTCTCCATTTCATAAGTAAAACTCATGTTTGGGTGAATGGAGTTTAGGTGGTGCATATATTGTTCTACTTCCTGTTGACTTCCTTTAATGATGCAGTAGATATCATCAACACATCTCTTCCAAAGTCTGATGGTCTGTGGCCCTAGGCGCAACGCCTTTTCTTCAAAATGTTCCATCCAGAGATTAGCTAGTACCGGGGCTACAGGACTGCCCATGGCGACGCCGTCTATCTGGAGGTAATATTGACCTTGGAATAGGAAGTAGTTGCCATCTAAACAGTTGTGAAGTAAATCAATATAGTTAAACGGCATCTCGTTGTCTTCCAGTTTGCCCTTGACAACGTCCAGACACTCCTTTATTGGAACATTGGTGAAGAGTGACTCCACGTCAAAACTTACCATTATGTCATCCGGTTCCAATGTGAGGCACTTTATTATCTGTACGAAGTGACGTGAATCTTTTACAAAAGACGGTGTTTTGCCAACCAGCGGCTGCAGTACAGAGGCAACATGCTTTGCAAGGTCGTAAGTAGGAGAGGCAATTTGACTTACAATAGGCCGCAACGGCACGTTGACCTTGTGTACTTTTGGCAAGCCATATAACTTCGGCGGTTGGTGTGGCTTCATATATAGGCGGACCATAGCTGAAAGGGTCAAAGAACATATTGCTGCTGTGAAAAACCACCAGGTGTCGAAGTCAGCGATTGCGGAACACTTACTACAAGCAGGCACGAATCACTGGATTGAATTTCATCGTCCACAAGTCCTCTCTACGGAACGCCACTTCTACTCAAGAGTCGTACGAGAAGCGATTGAAATCAAAAAGCATAAGACCTTCAATCGAGAAGATGGTTATAAGTTATCCGCGACATGGAATCCAGTGATTCAAAAAACATTACCTCACTTTGATTCGCAATCGGTGAAACATCAGAATAGGGACACGGTTAGTGTTGTGTGCAAAATGAGGGTAGAAAGAAAATCTTCTACCTCGGAGACGGAGTTATGACATCGCTTCAGTCTACTCGAGACCACGGCTGGTGTAACCTGGCCGAAACGTCGAGAGCCTCAAAGGTAAATAATTACTAAATATTTACCAAACAATATACGTGTTAATACCCGTGTTAATAATAATTACATAAAATGAAACACGAAAGTTTTAAAGTTAATTATGACCTCTGTGGCGTAGTGGATGTTTAACATGACTGCTACGCAGAGATCTCGGGTTCGATTCCCGCTCAATGCAAATCTTTGTGTGCATGAACATGATAGTTTGCATCGGTCTGAATGTTTTCTATGTATAATATGTATGTATTTACAAAAGAAAGTATTTAAGTATGTTTATCCGCTGTCTAGTACCCATAGTATAAGCTCTGCTTAGTTTGGGACTAGATGGCGTTGTGTGAAAGTGTGAGGAATAAAAAAAATCTATCTGTTATATTCACAGAGGTTTTGCCCGTAGGTACCTACAGTGTGGAAAAGGACTTCTTCTTCTTTAGAGTCGTAGGTATACAAATTTTTGTTTTTATACATCGCTAGTTACTAAACAAAGGGAAATATCGCCGTGGTAACGTGAATAATTAGGTATAAGGTGTCAACTGTTCATCTTATTCCATAATGGTCACAACAGTCAACTAAAAGACAGTTTCTTAGTATAACCTCCACCAGCCGATATTGTTTATCGGTACTTTTAGTTTGGGTTTTTTCATCAATGTATTGAAGCTATATTATGCTTTTTCTGTATTATCCGTCCCAATTACAGACTGACTTACCTGCATATCTGGTAAGTTATGTTATGTCTTCTACTATAAAATAGTAAGCATACCTGCAACAGAGATATTAAGATAGATTATTAAGCTTGCTCAGACTGTTTTCATCATAACAGCCCATTAATGTCCCACTGCAGGGACGGGCCTCGTCCAGTGACGGAGGGACACTTGGCCTACTAATACCACGCTGCCCAAACGGATTTATATAGGGTGTAATTTTAAGTTTTCTTGCTTTTTATTACGTAAAGATAATATTCACGGATAGTCCTATAATCGGTTTTTACGACATCCATGGGATGAGATGGGGTGGTGACATATTGTATTCTTACTCCGTCCGTATTCGGACTATCCGTGATTATTATCTTTAAGAAATAAAAAGAAGGAAAACATCCAATTAAACCCTATACCAATCCGTCTGGTCAGCGTGGTATTAGTAGGCCAAGTAAACCTCCGCCACGGGAGGAGGCCCGTCCCTGCAGTGGGACATTAACGGGCTGTTATGATGATGATGATCCTTTACTTTTATTTATGGATTGTATTGGCGCTTAACATTAGTTTGGAGAGAATCATATACACGTGTCCAATTTAAAAAACAAAAGTATTTTATTTATTTACTGAGCACAGACACAGTTAAATTCCTAATCTAATACAATAGGTCAAATAATGTAATTTCTATATAGTTATAATTAGAAATTTTACAGCAATTATACCAAATATGCATGCATAATGCATAACATTACAATAAAACCATGAAAATAAAATATAACATTATTGTAACAGTGTAACTTTGAAATAGGAACCGTTTGTATCAGTCTGAAATGTCATTGATTAAATGTCAATTAGTGAAATATGAAATCGTATACTCTGTATTTTAGTTCATCTACTATACTATACCTTCAGTGCGAGTTTGTCTACGAATAAATTTTTAAAAATAAAAACTTGATAAAATGATCTGATCTTTTTACACTTTTCTGTAGACGTAGAAATGTAATAAAATTGAGTTGGTAATAGAATTAGTACATTTTTTGCAGTTACTTAGCATTATAACTTCTCACCAAAAAAAAATCGAAACACTGCAAGTTTGTGTTTTGTAAGGATTATGAGAAAAATGTGTATATTTAGTATGTATTACATGTCATTTAAAAGGGAGGTTTTCAAATATTAATTTTAATGTTCTAAATTCAAATTTTTATTTTATATTATTTTCTTTTTCCGTTGTCATAGTACAAGCTTTGCTTAGTTTAGGACTAGATGGCGTGATTTATTAATTATATCTGTTATACCTATATCTTCAACCTTGCACAAACTTAGCACATATTAGTAAAGTCATTAGTATGTAAACGTACAGTTAACATCAATTTAGCGAGTATTATGTTCTATCACTGACGATACGGCTCATGACTGTACTATCGTACGAGTATGTGATCAATTTGTAGTAGGATTAAGTGTTTGGCACTCGACTGTACTGTCTGTGTATTGAGCCGTGTATTGCTATTGACGTCTTGGCGGAGTTAGTAGAAGATATAAAGCAATATTATTATCTTCCCAATTCTTACTGCTGTGATAATATCGAAGTTATTATCTTCCCTACTAACTACTACAACTAGTTTAAATGTTAGTTTAAGGTAGTATTCATCATCCCATTGCCGAAAAAAGATCTGTCTTTCTGACTTCCACATGTTTCCGTCAATGATCAAGGAAAGCCAGTATTTATATTATTCATACAAATATTCAGACCAAATCAAAAATCCATTAACTAAAATCAAATATAGCTCACGTAGGACCCCTTACATGAACAAATTACCACGTGGTCTTTTCTCAACATCTTAACCATCATTACATTTCTTTTAAGTCACGTAAAAAGAATGTGTGTCCTCTTAATCTGTAATGGAGGGAAACAACCTACTAATATAAATAAATAAAACACGACGGTAATAGGTATATTAATTATTATGTAACAACTTGTATACTTCACTGTATGCTATACTATACTACACTGTATGTATGCACACTGTATCTTTACCCTGACCATGAATCTGTACTGGGACTTTTGAAGTCCCGCAATGCTTATTTTTAGGCAAAATGTGAATTATTTCGTAAAAATAAAAAACAAACAAGTATACGCTCTTTAAGTTTTTAGTAAGTTCGTAGTTTTTACTAAGTTCGTTCAGTTTAATGTACTGCCATAGATTAGACGAAACAGCTAACGAGTTTTCGTAGACTGCAGCGCCCTCTAATTACTCCATACTTTAACAAGTGCAACTATAACTCTAGTCTGAATACAAGAGAGAATTAAAAGGAATCATATTTTACAAAGTCGTTTTTTACTAACTTGTAGTCACGTTTCTCTTTTTTATTTTGTAATGGCGTTTTCTTTTTATTTTAACTAACTTTTAAAAGAAGGTAGAATAAAAAAGAAGGTGTCTAATGATCTACGCAAAGATAAGGGTTAGATTCCCGGTCGAAGTGAATATTTGTGAACATGAATATGACCATTTTACATAATAAGTAACACCTACCTATTGTTATATATTCACAAAAATGTATTTAAAAATATTATGTCTTTACCTATGAAATAGCTTTTTTTTGTAAAATATGGACTTAAAGTTCGAAATAAATATTTTATTTATTATTATTATTTACACTAACGTTTTAGGGTCATAGCACATATAACGTAACGTAAACGGATCGGCATCGCCTCGCCTTTTTCCTCGGTGTCAAACGTCAAAAATCCGATTACGTTACGTATCCGATTAGTGTGCGTTGCAGTAAGGAATTTCATACAAAGAATACTGAACGGCTCGGGTTGATACGGTGACGTTCCGTTTACGTTACGTTATATGTGCTACGACGCTTAATCGTTTTTTTTTATTTAAAACTTACTCTATATATATCTATATAAAAATTACATATTTATACACAAATTTGGTATCAGACAAGTCGCACATATATTAGCTAACTATAGGTACTATATAATTATTTAAACTATCATGGTCACATTCACTAGTAATAAATGAACTATCGGGATATTTACCATGTTTAAGGTTTGTGAAAAAAGTGTCACAACATCTCCGCACACCGAAGGATAGTTTCCCCTTGGAACAACCGGGTGTTTATAAGATTGACTGCAGTTGCGGTAGTTCGTATATAGGACAAACCAAACGAACAGTAGCATGCCGCATCAAAGAGCACATCAGAGCGGTCAAAAACAACGAGCCACAGAAGTCTGCAATCGCGCAACATTTACTGCAGTCGGGTACAGGCCACTGGATTGAGTTACATAACCCTCAGATACTTTCGACAGAACGCCACTATATACCAAGACTGGTGAGAGAAGCGATTGAAATTAATAAGTACCAAAATTTCAATCGCGAAGATGGGTTTCAACTGTCGAGTATCTGGCGTCCAGTGGTTAACCTATGTATGAACAAAAAAGTGAGTGCACCAAAAACGCGAGTGGATACTGTGAGTGTAGTGTGTCGCGATCGAGTTCGAGTAACTAGTGAGAACAGTGAGGACAATAGTAATAAAAAACGAGTGCGAAAGAGGGTAGAACGATATTTTCACTCCTAAGACTATTATATTAACCGCAAGTACTTCAGTTCCTCCGTGATCATGGCGCTTGTAACAGCGCCGAAATATCGGAAACTCACAAACCTTAAACATGGTAAATATCCCGATAGTTCATTTATTACTAGTATAGGTACTATTTTAATCATAAGGAAAAAAAATATCAAGGAATAATTTATAATTAAGCAAAATGGTAAAATCCCCTGTTTTTAATTGGACCCATATTTACAGGCTTATTATTAATACGAATAATAATTATTTTTCTTTGTTATCTTTTGGTAGATGTTGGTAATTCCTTTATTTCACAAATTAACAAAAAAAAATTAACAATTTAAGCAATATATGGCTTAAAAGAAAATAGAGGTTAAAGACTGAGCAGAAAAAAACAGCAATTTCATAGGCAAAGACCTATGAAATATTCCTAGGATTTATTCGTTGTCTAGTAGCCATAGCACACCCAGAAATATTATACTACGGGACTTTACTTTAAAAAACTAAAACAGTAACAGCCTCGGTGGCGAAACGGTAGCGCAAGCAGCTGCCGTGCATGAGGTCGCGAATTCGATCCCCACGGAGGACAATTATTTCTGAGATCCACAAATTATTATGAATTACTAAGTCAGGATGTTCTTAGTGTCCATTAAATTGATAATTGTACAAGTCCTCGCGACACCTCCCTCGTGCGTAAGTTGTCTTTTTATTTAATAAAAAAAGAAGGAAAACAGCACCTTTAAATTGAATCTTGTAACGTAGTGGGTTGATATAGGGATATAAATGCAAACAACTCAAGTACGACAATATAGTATTATTCCGTAAAAATTAATTTAGTATATATGTTACAGCCAAAGTAATAAATATGAATATTATACATAATAACTAGCCGTAATGTATAATGGCTACTCAATTTAGATAAAGTGATAAATGTCGCAGAATTAATCACATTATCTAGCCATTATAAATAATATCTTCAAAGACTCAGATAATGTAATAAAACAAGTAGGTAAATATTACTAGATTATATTTATATGATACGGAGCGGTTGATTTATCTGTGGTTACTATTTATATAAGGATAGGTATATATACTATATTATACGAAATCGTATATTACCTAATCGTCTTTACCTATAATACTTGTGTGTCATAAAATAGGTTACGATAATTGTTTAAATATCCTATTTTTTCTTGCTATAAAGTAATATATGTCCTCAAATAAAATATTAAGGCAAAAGTCAGAAACAGTTGGTTAGGTTAGGTTAGTATGGTGACTAAAGGACGCACGAGCCGAGCGAGCGAAGCGAGCGTGCCGCGGGAGCGGCCGGCGAGTGCTAGAATATAGTAATACTCATAATGATTAAGGTAATAATTAGTTGGTTATACCGTATTTATTACTTTGACTAACTTTGATCAGCTATTATAAATAATATCTAGATGAAGTGATTAATTTATCACATTGTCTAGTCAATTTGGATATTATTTATAATGACCAGTCCTTATGTATAGTATCTATTTAATTACTTTGACTGTAACATATACAATATTATTAGTTTGATAATTTGGAAATCACTACGTTAACAAATATAGGAAAATAAGCAAGCCGGTCTAATCAGAAGGATTTTGAGAGGATTCTAAGCACGAGGTTCGAAGGCTGCCCTATAGAAAGGCAGACACTTATCTTCAGTAAGCCGGAACAAAAAGGGAAGGGCCCGCGCCCCGCGTCCTCCTTATATAGCAGCCGCTGGGTAGTCTCCTCCACGGCGCGCTCGCGCCGCTGCCGTGCGGCGAAATGGAACGCGCGAAGCACGACGTCACAATCTCACATCATTTGTAACTAATTCCTTCCTCAAGCAATCCCTTAAGCATGAAAACTCTATCACAAAGCTTATTAAAGGCCAGTTGAGTTCCTTTCATAACTAATCAATAGTCATACGTAAGAACTAATTAATGTCGTCAAGGTGCCTCGAGTGGACCTTGACATGAACTAATGGGTACCATTTAATCAATACTAACACTCACATTGTTATGAATATTATGTAATTTACGTCTTTGGAAGTGAAAATATACGAATTGTAGCTTAATAACTTATTTCAATACTTAGCTTTGATATTATTCAATGCTTCAATTCCGTGTGGTGACGGAGTAAGAATAGAATATGTCACCACCCCATCTCATCCCATGGGTGTCGTAAAAACCGACTAAGGGTCTATCCGTGAGTGTTATCTTTACGAAATAAAAAGAAGGAAAACTTAAAATTAAACCCTATACCAATCCTATATATTCTTTGTGTGCATGAACATGATTGTTTGCATTGGTCTGGGTGTTTCTATGTATAATATATGTATGTATTTACAAAAAAAAAGTATTTAAGTATGTTTATCCGTTGTCTAGTACCCATAGTACAAGCTCTGCTTAGTTTGGGACTAGGTGGCGTTGTGTGAATGTGTGAGGATTATTATTTATTTATTTATTTATCCGTCTGGCCAGCGTGGTATTAGTAGGCCAAGTATCCATCCGTCCCGGGAGGAGGCCCGTCCCTGCAGTGGGATATTAGTGGGCTGTTATGATGAACTTATTTCAAAACTTAAGCTTTGATATTATTTGTGTTTGTCAGGCCCGCCCGCCCTACGGAATTGGGTAACAAGACATGTACTAATCTAATGTACTCCTTGACCCAAACCTATTGTACTTACTTCGTTTTCAATGTAACTCTATTAGAAAAAAGTTACAGGCACTATTTAGGAATTGAAAGGAAATGAAAACTGAATTGTAAAACATTTAAAGTGTTGAGATTGAGAGTGTGTAATACAAATACTTTATTGCCTTTTCTCAAGACTTCGTTTCCAACATTTTGCATTATTGATCCTACTTGCGAATTATGTTTTTTTTTTCTATTGGCGGCGCTAGTGAGCCACGTAAAGGCTTTTAATAGACACTAAGAACTTCCAGACTCAGGACAATTCTTGTTGATCGTGCCTATCAGTCTGCGTGGGTTTCAAACACGTGACTACGTGCCTACCTTGTCCGCCACGCCATCGAGCCAGTTAATCCATAATTCGTGCCACATTTATTTTTGATAATTCTTTATATAACCGAATAATTATTAATTGCAATTACACATGCCATATTATTAATACCCCAAGCGTGTTTATCGTGGTTATGATAAAATATTTGAATAATAATTTGTAATTTATACAGCGGATTTGTGGCGTCGAAACTCATTCACGGTTACATAATATTGCTAGAACATTAGGGCTTAAGTTTTTATATCAGCCCATAAATTTCTCAATGCTGGGCATAAGTATGCTTAATGGAAGGAATTGGGCTTACTATATCACGCTTGCCAGATGATTTGTCTTCAACTTTTCCTTAGTATTTAACTTCAAATTACGAGTAAATAACATATTTAATAGCCAAATATTCTTCGAAATAATTTCGTAGAATTTTAACATTTTACAAGACAATTAATTAATATGATCCTTTTCACAAAACTGTAGTCCAATACCAAAAGTTTAATAAAATACATACTTAAACAACATTTCAGTAAAAACTATAGCCCACAAAAACTTTTTAATTAACTCAAAGCATACATAGAAAGTAAGGAAAAATTTTGGACCGCAAGCTTGTAAGACCACACTGAGAGGTGGGGGGTGGCCTGATGAATGGAACACCCCCACTTACAACCTCCCACCCCTCTTGAAAGCCAGGCCACTCAAGTCCCTCTTATCTATTGTTTGTGAGGAACCACAGAGGCTGTATACCGCCTTGTATGCATTTTTCAGAGTAAGCTTACTTTAAAATTCATAGGGTATACATTTGTTTTGGTTTGGAGTACTTATGATTGCTTTGTTCAATAGGTAGGCTGAGGAAATATTTAAAATTATAAGTAATAATATTCCTAATATATTCACACAATCTAGCCCCAAATTAAGCAGAGCTTGTACTATTGGTACGAGACAACGAATAGTTTATTATTATATATAATTAAGATTAAGTATTGAGTATGAAATTTACATCACGTAGCTAATAGAAGAGATTTGCTTTTATTCCAAAATAACCAATATACTTCTACAGACAGCATACATCATTATTAGTGACCATTTCAGACAAAATACCTTACCAGTTATGAAAAGTCTTTTCTTCAACAATACTTTAGCTATTAGGTATATATTACTAGATAACATGACTCCAGCAATGTTTAATTAACGCTTCTATTGCAGAATAACATAACAAAATAGTTCAGTAGTTCATAACAGCCCATTAATGTCCCACTGCAGAGCCTCCTTCCGTGACGGAGGGAAACTTGGCCTACTAATACCACGCTGGCCAGACGGATTGATATAGGGTTTCATTTCAAGTTTTCCTTCTTTTTATTTCGTTAAGATAATATTCACGGATAGTCCCTTAGTCGGTTTTACGACACCCATGGGACGAGATGGGGTGACATATTGTATTCTTCACCACACGGATTTGCAGTCAGTAGTACATAATACAAATAATTTACAACATTGCCCATGAGAATCAGTTATGTACTAGAAATATCAATGCAATCCAACCACAAAACATAATAGTTTATGTCCAATACGTGAGCTGTTTTCCTAGTTTACAAAAAGGTATAGATATTGAAAAGATTTACAGCTGTATAGAGGCTGTGGGGCTTAGATTGGAACATGGAAGATATATTTTGTACCAATGTATGGGCGAGTTTATAAATATGTGATAGACATTTTTGTGTGTTCGAATCATCGCCTTTGTAAAATGTTGTAGAACTTTATTGAATTTGTATTTTGATATAGCTCATAAATATTACTACAATTGAATCTACGGGAAACCCGATAGTCAGGCGGGTTGAAACCACATGTAGGCTCAAGTTTTCCTTCTCTGATAGACACATCTTTGAACGAATCTAGTGTCTATTTGTAGATATTTTACTTCCTCTTGATGCTAACTACTACAAAGTACCTTACAGAGTAGAAAAACAACATATTACTAGATAAATATATATACTTAAACTATATATATGTTACAGCCAAGGTAATAAATATAAATATTATACATAATAACTAGCCATTATGTATAAGGGCTATTCAATTTTGATGAAGTGATAAATGTAGCAGAATTAATCACATTAACTAGCCATTGTATATGTTATAGGCAAAACTCATAACTACTTTTGACTGGTTTTTTCAGTCAAAAGTGGTTTTGACCATCGATGTTAGTCAAAACTCATTGAAATTTTACCTTTCAACTGGCAAAAATACAATATTAGCGCAAAAGTCAAAAACAGTTGGTTAGGTTAGGTTAGTATGGTGACCAAAGGACGCACGAGACGAGCGAGCGTAGCGAGCGTGCCGCGGTAGCGGCCGGCGAGTGCTAGAATATAGTAATATGTACTATATTCTAGTTTTACATAAAAAAAATGCTCCTTGCACTCGCCGGCCGCTACCGCGGCACGCTCGCTTCGCTCGCTCGGCTTGTGCGTCCTTTGGTCACCATACTAACCTAATCTAACCAACTGTTTCTGACTTTTGGCAGATAAAAGGTAAAATTTAATGAATTAATCACTTTATCAAAATTGAGTAGCCCTTATACATAATGGCTAGTTATTATGTATAATATTCATATTTATTACTTTGCCTGTAACATATACATAAACATATATTTATACCTAAACTTATACCTAACACATTTTTAACTAACACCAACTTACATAAATACTATGTAAGTTGGTGTGCAATAAAGTATTATCTATCTATCTATCTATAACTAGTTTAAAAAATATAGCACATGCACCATTTATTCCAAAGAACCATCGATCAAGAAAACAAGTAGAAATACCTACAAAAAACCACATTATCCGCTCGCAGGTTAAAAATAACAATAGTAAGAAGAAAATTGTTTCTTAAAGTAGCGATATTTATCTCGCATGAGGTAAAAGCGAATAAAACGTTGACGGGACCACTTTATTTTACTACACACGTACACGAAACGTTTTTCATCGTCGCAACTCGTGCATAGAGGTTCGAGTAGTTTGTCTATGGTTCAACTATTGTCAGGCCATTCATATCACGAAAAAAAAGAATACTAATTGAATTTGACAGATAGTTTTGGCGGGTTGTTCGTAATTTGAATTTATGGCTAGTCGAGTTAAGTATGGCCGAAGCAACTTTTCGCGGATTCGGTATTCAAAACTTTGCACTGCTGCAGCTTTGATCGTCTTCCGAAAATGGTTATGGTTGAATGATGTGAGTTTTCTGAAGCCAGTACTTTCAAATAATACTGCATCTCTCCGTACCGATGACTTTTATATAACGAAAAAACAGAAAAATATCTTCTTAAACGTAAGTAAATTAGATGCATAAACAAAGATTCGTCATATTTTCTAATCTGATCTTAAATTGTTCCAACAAAGCACATTTTCTTTTCTAATGTTTAATTTTAATACAATTTAGCTTGAGGCAAAATATTTGAGCCTTGTTAAACGACCACGAAATGTCTCAAAAAAGTATAAACATATATTTTGAAACGTTTCTTTCACAATTCCTTTTACGTAATATTTTAATGAGTGTTCGTGGCATTTTATTTTTAGAGAAAGGTCACAAGTCACAGCCATTGTGTGGGTAACTGATTCTTTTCCTTACTTCTGTAGCAAGTTTATCTAGTGAGAAAACGCTGGTAAATTTCTAGCTCTTTCTATTACATATACAATTATAAATATTACTTCTGACTGACTGAGTCAGTTTGAGACCACCTCAGCTTAAGGCCAACCTAACCTGTGCCGAAACTTCAAGCAAAATAATGGTACATAGCATGCCATGTTAATCTACGGCTTACGTTTAATATTTATTATCATGCAACACGATAGTATAAAAGTTGTGACATATACATAAATTAACTATCGGTTAAGGGTAAGCAGATATATCAAAACGTAAACGGATCGGCACCGCCTTGCCTTTTTCCTCGTTGTCAAACGTCAAAAATCCGATTACGTTACGATTCCGATTAGTGTGCGTTGCAGTAAGGAGTTTCATACAAATAATACTGAACGGCTCGAGTTGATACGGTGACGATCCGTTTCCGTTTTGATATATCTCCTACGATCCTAAGCCGTATCCCATACAATTTAGTATACATTATTTTCGTTTCATTTCATTTCACTTCAACTAAGAAAAAAAAAGTAGAAGAAAGAAAAACACTTGACTAAAAACCAGACAATCTGTCTGCCGTTCTGGGCTACCAGGATATTGGTAGCCCAATATTTCACCGCCACGGTAGAAGTACCGTCCTTGCAGTAGGACATTAATGGACTTGATAGTCTTAGACTGAAGACCAAAATACTTAACATTCAAGTAACAACATCTTATTAACATTACTAATTATATTGTAATCAGTACTTTCGATCTTTGTGTTCGCAGTTCTAATATTAGCTACAAAGGTATTGATTTGTACTGGGGTACATTGTTTCATTGGCTAATTATATGCTACTATGACGACCTCTGTGAAGCAATCAATGGTTATAAACCAAGGCTGTTACGCAGAATTCTTAGGTTCAATTTCAGCTCAAATCTTTGTGAAAATTAAATGTTTTTATTAGTATACTTAGGTGTTTTCTTTAAAGTAGGAATTTAAGTATATTAATTATCAGTCTCAAGCTACTAGACTTCGGATAAACATCATCATCATCATAACAGCTTATTAATATCCCACTGCAGGGATGGGCCTCCTCCCGTGACGGAGGGATATATTTTGTCCTTACTAATAACACGCTGGCCAGACGGATTGGTATAAGATTTAATTTCAAGTTTTCCTTTTTTTTATTTCGTACAGATAACATTCACGGATAGTCCCTTAGTCGGTTTTTACGACACCCATGGGATGAGATGGGGTGGTGACACATCGTATTATTACTCCGTCACCACGCGAATAAAAATACACACATTTTTTTTAAAAGCACAAAGAAATCACCCACACCAATGCCAAAAAAGATTTTCAATGACCAGAAATCGACCCCAATATTTGCATCACAGCCTTGCATTATCACCACTGCGTGATAAACATCATACTCAAAATAGAATAAAACAACGTTTTGTACAGCTAAATAATAATAGTCTACAAATGTATTAAACGATACCTTTTGATTATGATATTATCTGTGGTACACAGTTAATGTAATTGAAAACACAGATCGCGTGCGGTTTGACAACCCATGATGTATGAACACATTATTAACAATCTGTGTTACATGTGGCTGTCAATATATTAATACACAGTTATTATTGAATGATTTTGTAATTATATTTAGTGCATGAAATGAAATGTTACAGGGTTTTGACTGCCCAATAGATACCTATCAGTTTTAGTAGTACTTATTAGGAGTCCAAGTTCCCTTATTTCATAGGAAGTGGCCCGTCCCGAGCTAGTAAGGTTTCTAAGATATAACCCGAATATTTTTTCGAAAGTAACGTTAAATCGAATAAAGAAAAACTAACGAAATTACACCTAATACCATTACCTCTACGAAAAGTTGAGAACATAACGAAAATCCTAAATGTTTTATTTATTTAGTTATCCAGACGAATTTTTACATAATATAATATTATTTAATAAACCCCAATGGTCAACATGGTAGACCAAGTTTACCTACGTACCTCTTTAGCTCAAAAAGATCGAGCGACTAAAGCACGGAACGATTTTCACTTGAAATATTCATAAGCCAGGTTTGCGGTTAATTCCTGTATGAAGAATGGCAAATGACAAAAAATGACTAGATTATCTCATTCGTATAAACGAATTAATTATATAAATAATTACTTAAAATCTTAAGTAGTCCCTCCTTTGTTATAGCAGCAGTGAAAATGACGTCACTGATTAATACGTCTAATTCCCTGTCTAAGCTTAAGCTCACAAACAAGATACATCCAACACGTGAATCCTTTGCGAACAGACGTGAACCTTTGTCAAGAAAATTAAAAAAAATAGAACGCTAAATTTTCCGCTCATTTTCTGACGTTTAAATTGTCAAATTTATATTTTAAATTTTGTTATCAAAACACACCTTCATTACGTCTCATTCCAGGGATGGAATTCTCCCAATGACGAATATATTAATATTCTAATATGGTATTAACCATGCTAGCTAGCTGGACAGATTGATTTAGACTTTTATGGCACGATTTTCTTTTTTATTTTCGTAGAGATACTATGTGCTAGCTTCGAAAGCTGAAGTTTCCCTTCGTAGAAGTTTGTTGACCATGGGAAGCGATAGGTTTTTCATTCCATAATCACTCGGAATAAAAAGAGGAATAATATAAATAGCTTTTAAAATAAAAATTACCCACAAAGAAACACATTCATACACTTCTTCACACCCATCGGTTTTGAGTGCCCTTTCCGAAGGATTTAAGAAAAAAAATCAATACGTCAATGTCAACAAAAACATACGACATTTACCTACCATGAAGTAATTAAATACTATTAAAACAGTATCCCGACTGACTAATGGCCGAATACTCAAACGTCTAGAGACTGAGTTTCTGAATTTATAATATTTCAGTTTTATAAGTAATATTCAGTTAATAGCTATTTAAATTAAATGAAAAAAATAAAATAAAAAATTTAACCCCCTCCATTTTTGAGTTTTGAGCTGTTGCCATATGGCAACGCTAGGTCAATAGGAGTACAAAAAATCTTTAGTCTACGTATGTGGCAAAAAAAAACTTCCGAATTGAAATGTTTTATTTATTATCAAAAATCTGTGGAAATTACAATTTTATAGTTTAAAGCATATAATTCATAATTTTAAAGCATATAAGACATAAACCGACATCACATTTCAAACATATACCTCTCATAACAGATATAGAACAGCACATCTACGTTTCTTTTATACTTGCTTTGTGAAAGTGGTTCAATCCGTCATATCCTACCTTCCAAAACTCGGGATGCAGACTTGGAAGAAGATTGTCGACCACCAGATTTCGGAGAGGTGCCGTAGTTTTTTATATAACTCACGACGAAAAATTAACTGAGAAGTCCTGTTTCGCGCATTAGTATCCACGAGTTATATATGGCTAAGAACGTCTATAAGACACGTAAATATAGCCCAACACCGCTTTTTTCCTCGAATCCCGATCCTGTAACTATTTACATGGACATCCACCACCATGAGGTCCGTACCTCCCATGTATTGATTATATATTGCTATAAGATTGGGTCTCGGTACTTTAATTTTGTGTTGGTTTCCCTTGGAAAAACGACCTGCCAACCCTGTTGGATATACTCTGTGATCAGTGGAAGCAACAGTTACAATATAATTGTCCATCCATAGGGCAATAATAAGATCTCCTTGAGAAGCATATTCGTAAGAACCTCGAGTTCTTTTTTCTACTTTAGCCATTGGGCACTCTATTCTGTCGCAGAGTTCCAGTATCTTTATCAGCAGAATCCTCATCAGTATATTCTGCTACCACAGAAGGCTCAATATAAATCTTTTGTGGGTCACTATCAACCTCTTATTCCAGTAAATCTGCGATTTCGTGCAACTTCAAGCTGAAAATGTCAACAAAAACAGTTTAGGTGAGTACTCGTAAAAGCCTAGCGTTGCCATATGGCAACAGGTGGAATAATTATCACCACATCAAATATGCTTGTAAAACTAATATTTATTTATATTCATTATAAACTTTAGTTATGTCTGAACATAATCTATATGAAAAAAAAATTAAAAAATTACATAAAAAAATATAAATCATACTTACATTTTCTTCTTTGCCATAACACCTAAATTTACGACAAGCCACTACATAAAATCACCTCTGCATTCAAACTTGGGGAATCCAGTCTTATGACTGCTTCTTATAAATAACTAGCACATCACTGTGCAAGTTTCAAATAATAAACAATAATAAGGGTACATAGATTTCGATATTTTATCTGTAAACTAAATCAAGTACCCACGTTGCCATATGGCAACGCTAGTCCTTAATGGGTTAAAAGTAAAGCGGCGCTTAAACTAGACATTTGTATGAGAATTTCTAGTTTAAGCGCCGCTTTACTTTTAAAAGACGTTTGAGTATTCTGTCATAAGAATACAATATCAGCAATTCTTTTTTTTCTTTTGCGTGGAAAACCATTCTTTGCGCCCTATTATGTCAACTACGAGATCTGGCGGGTAGGTGTGTTAGGATTCCCTGTTCGTCCTAGGTGTGAACTGTGTATGGTTTAAAACTCACGTACCTAGCCTATATGGTCTTGGTAGTCAACTTTTTATAACCTCCCTATTTAATCTGAATTCAACACAATGAAGTCACAAAAGAAATTTTCGCGAAAACAAAAACTTATTGTGTACATTCCATTGTTCAGAAAAGTTGCGATGTTTAAAAGTGATAATAAAATAACTTTATTACAATAGAAATAATACATTTTGTTAAAATAAACAATACAATTTCGCACGAGTAAAGCTTTACAATAAGCCCGTGTCGTTATATATACTTTATAAATGTAATAGGTTATTACTTTATTAGCGTTTACTGAAATTTGCTCGTATATTACAGGGTTTATGCAGCGCTTACACTATTTCGTCGGGTTATACGGTTTAGTAGAATAGCTCTATGCTTCGGTAAGCTAAAGCTAAAATGGCTAGAGAAGAAATAAAAAAGAAATTGCATTTCTGTATTAAGAGCAAAATGTAAGGTATGAATAAAGTCGTAATAACCTTGGAACCCACAACAAATATTAAATTGATAAGTAATATCTCAGTTTTTTATAATTGAGAACAATCTTTATCATAAAATACTTAAAACTAACCCTTAGCCGGACATAAAGGTAGTATACGAATGTTATTAGACATATGTGCATTGCTCAATTTGACATATTAGTGCGGCTAGGAGTGTATGAGGAAATTCGTAAAGGATTTTGGTTTATTAAGCTTAGTTTTCTTTTCAAACCAGTTCTGTTAGTTCCTCCACACTCAATTCTAACCTAATTAGTTATCACTCGCAAAGTAATCTTTATGTGTAATTAGAAAGATTAAATGAGGATGAAATCGTAGACAAAGTAATTTAATACTTATTTATTTGAACCTTTGCCTTTTCCTAAGTATTACCCCTCGTTCCACTAAAATCCCCTAGACCAGTCCCCCAGGGGACTACACAGCACTCAATGTTCCACTACGATACCCTAGGGGATCATATAAAACTCTAATTTCCATTTGAATCCCCCAATTGTTTGAGAACCTTATTATTGTATTGAAACTTACCTATTTACAATGTAGCACTGGCTAATACAAGGATAACACTGACATTGACTGACATTTACCGATAGATGATGAATGTTTATCGCACAAGGATATAATCTTTGATGTAATTATTATATTCAACGCCATAAATTATTAAGAAATTAAATTGGATTAATAAAATTATATATTCAACTTCATGTCTGAAGAGTTTAAAATTATTCAAAGAAGAGGCGAAGTGCTATTACACGATGGTTACAAATACCACAAAAAAAAAGCCAATAATTATTTATTCATTATAAGGAAATAAAGAACTGCCGTAATATTGAAATTTTTCTAGGAGGCTTAAATTCAGCAGTAATAGCTAATATATTGATGATGTTTTATTTTAATTTTTTTACCTCACAAGGTAGACTTGAAAAGGGAGGCGGGAAATTGATGAGGGATGCATAGAATCACTAACAGAAGGTCTATGTCTAGCGGGGGACTTCGGTTCATACGATGATGAGTCCTTCTAAACAAGAAAGCATATTAAAAGGGACAAGAACAATCTGGTTTCATATCAAGAAGTCCCATATGAATAAGTACTCATTCAAACCTCGCAACACATTTTCCACTAAGTGTACAATTGTGGGTCAACAAGAGGCACCATAGTAAGTACATTATTTCCGGGATATCAAGGAGTTTCCCCTAATGTCATAAAGTCAACAATAAGAATGACGGATTATTCCCCTTACGATCCCCATAGCTTCTACTGAAACGGTATTAGCTGAGTTATGGCGCACGAGTCATCAATAAAATAAAGAACGAAATATAAACTTATTACAAAAAATAAAAACAAACGTTTTTTATATTATTTGTTTTGTATAAAGATACTAGCTTTTGCCCCGCGGCTTCGCTCGTGTTAAATTCGGGGTAGCACTGTTCCCCTTTCCTGGACACAGAAGAAGAAAAAAAAAGAATAGCCTGTGTTACTCTCCATCCCTTCAACTATCCTCCACTTAAAAAATCACGTCAATTCCTCGCCCCGTTTTGCCGTGAAAGAAAGACAAACAGACACACTGTCCCATTTATAATATTAGTATGGATAGCAGTATGCCCACGTTGAATCTTAATCATAATAATATAATATTATCAAATAATTATAATTTGATGCACTGTACGCTATATTAAGACTGATTTCTTCTAATTGTAGAGACTACATAATATTGTCGTTAAATTGCATGTATTACGTTCCAGACGAATTCTAATTAAACTGTCAAATATTAATAACATTTTAGTCTACCTCTCATAAGACAAAAGCGGGTAGCCTACCGTTTAAATTTCACTATTGTTATACAGAAATGAGAAGGCTTTCCTATTTCATTCACTAGTTGCATTTACAACATTCAGAAATAAATTTGAATATCATCATCATCATCATAACAGCCCATTAATGTCCCACTGCAGGGACGGGCCTCCTCCCGTGACGGAGGGATACTTGGCATACTAATACCACGCTGGCCAGACGGATTGGTATAGGGTTTAATTTCAAGTTTTCCTTCTTTTTATTTCGTAAAGATAATATTGACGGATAGTCCCTTAGTCGGTTTTTACGACGCCCATGGTATGAGGTGGGGTGGTGACATATTGTATTCTTACTCCGTCACCACGCGGAAAAAAGTTGAATATAATACACATACATTTTCACCTTATTCCCCTTGGTATATGTAGAGGCTACGGAACGTCATGTATTTTACAAACCTGCATTGGTTTATCTAAACTCACACATTCGTATTCGGTAAAAGTCAGCTATCTACCTAACACCTATTTTACTCTGTGGAGAGATGTACTATGTAACAGAATCTATGTATAGCTTTCGTTAATGATAATAAATAGTCATTTATACCTATGGAGATGAATCTTTGCATATATGTATGTATTTACAAAAAAAAAAAGTATTTAAGTATGTTTATCCGTTGTCTACCCATAGTACAAGCTCTGCTTAGTTTGGGACTAGATGGCGTTGTGTGAATGTGTGAGGAATATTTATTTATTTATTTATTATTTGCATAAATAAAAAGTATTACATACAGTACAGCTAACACAACAGATCTCTAACTTTTCGGAGAGGTTATAGATAGTACATACATATTTTGGACGATGGAGAGCCGGTGCTTTTATACTGTGATGGACTCAAAGACTGACTCTATTATGTTTCACCAACAGGTTTCTGTGCAATGAATTTAGCTCGGGGGTATTCTAATACCCGTTTTAATAGACATGTTTGTATACTAAATTCAATATTGTTTAATCTAAATTTGAGCTACACGTATTATCTTACAAAATGTAGGTACCTACACTTGGTAAGTATGATTAGTTTAGTACTAGATGGCGTTGTGTGTATGTGGAGGAAATAATATTATTCTCCCCATTTTCAGTTTATCAACAACATTTTTCTAATTTAAATTACATTAAAAACATTATTATACATTAATAGCCGACACCAATTATGGCATTAACTAAGTACGCTCCCGTCTATCTAGCATTAGTAAAAACAAAAAAGAAAAATTACATAAAAACTACACAATTTAATCAGAAAAAACATAATTAAATACAAGCAGAAACATTCCATTTTTCTTAATGAGGAAAAACGGATAGGAATAATGATAATTACTTGACGATCCAAGTTTCTGAGGTTTTTTATTATCATGGGGACGTTTAGTAAGCTTACTTACAGTGTACTTTAGATTAAATCTATGTTTTAACATTGCCAAAGAGGTTTTAAACTTTTATATACGAGAAGAGAATGGTGTGAAAACAAGGAGATGGATAAGCGTTCGTGTTTTATTTTTTAAGTTTTGTTTCATTAGTCTTATTGTTTTATTTTATAGATACTCGTAGTCCTTACAAATAAAAACAACTGAAATTTGTTTAGTTAGATTTAAAAAGGACTGTTATAGGTTTTCTATCTTTCTTTTGCTCAACCGCTGCTTAAGAGTAGGAACATGTTTATGTACAGGATAAATAGTAAAACAAAATCGATGTTTTAACTTCATCCCTAGTGTCTAGACCAATTTTTGCTTCGCAAAAATTAGAGTAGTCCTGCAGGAACTTACCCGACTAATTAAAAGTTATCCAGACGGATTTGTACAAAATATAAATATACTATTAAGTTTATCTTGTTTTCGTAGAAAAAAATAATAATCCTCACACATTTTCACGTCGCAACCTAGTCCCAAACTAAGCAAAGCTTGTACAGACAATGAATAAACATATTATACTTAAATACTTTTTTTTAAATAGGTGTAAACATACCTTTCAGTTTAAACGACACCTATTGAATTAAATAGGGTGGTGACACCTTATAACTTACTTCTTAACATATAAGAAACAGTATATTCAGTAAATAAATAGCAACAATTAAGTAAGTAAAAACTGAATAGTTAAAGTTTTACTTTACACAAAGAGACCGCTCTCATATTTCATTAAGCTCCACGTACCTAAGCTACAAAGATGAATGAACAGAACTTTACAGAAACACCCTGTAGAGAATATTACAAGTATAAAACTAAGTGCACATGGCCGCGGCTTTTATTTTACATTTTTGTTAGAATAAGTATTATTTTGGTTTTTTTTTAATTAGCTTCCGCGATAGAGTCTCCGTTATAGCTTACTAGCTGGACTTAACATAGCATAGGCCAATTTATTGTAATGCACGTTTGGGGAATGGGTCAAATTTTCCTATTTGCTATGCCATAATACTACGATGGCCAGCCAAATACAAAGGTTTTCTTTTTGTTTTCGGCTCTAGAGAATATCTGAAAGATATTCGATTGATTTCCTCATTTTTTTCCTAGAATTATAAAAAAATAAAACAAGATTGAATTAGTCACTTAATGAACACGTGATATTCAAAGGAAATGGAACTAATTTTATTACACAGTTAACATCAGTGAAATTACTAATAAAATTAGTTCCATTTATGTTGTCAATAAATAGAGACAATAAAATGTGAAATTTTTAATGGCGATTAAAATTGGCGACCTTAATCTCTATTAATCAGTTTTATTGGCAATATGAACAGTTTTAGTGGTACTTACAAACCAGCGTACGAAGAATACGTCGAAACAGCAAAATGTATAAATTTATATTATGTTCTTAGGGTTTTAAAGCTATTCTTTGGTATAACTTATTCGTAAAACTATTTATTTATTTATTTATTTATTTTATTTTTATTTTACTATGAAACAATTTAAAGCTTGAGGTTGACTTCATGCATTTGTGGTTGATATCCACATACGGTTTTCATTAATAGGCGTCTCTCAGCGAATGGATCTCAGATTTTCCTCTAAAAATGTATCATATATCTCTAACATTGGGTATTTAGTTAGAGCGGTAAAGTTACGTCGACGGAATTAAATCTAACCCCTGGTTTCTAAGCGACTGATCAAGTAAAAATCAACTAATCAAGTGTCAAAACTCGTGTTAACTATCATTTCAGTTCTTATAATAGGCTATTTCATGACTACGTCACTAAAACTACGACTACGTCAAGAAAATGCAGCAGTAGAGTTTGTTTCGCCACTTCTTCTCTACTAGCGCTTTGGAGGCGGTGGTAAAGTTTTCTAAACTTTGAAATGTTTATAAACTTAGATTAAGTAGTGTTAGATGACGTCAAAAAGATACAAAATTATTGTACTACTTTGAATAAATAAATGAATACTGAATACCATTCTTTGTCTATTGCGTATCTGAATCACTACAAAAACAAAGAATTTTTACCCATATACCCTAACCTTGAAATAACCTAAGGTAGCAAAATCACGTAGGTAGGTTAAATATTATATCCGCCATCACACAAAATGAAATGCATTTAAAAACTAATTTTCCACGCAAATGTTTTATCAAGATGAAATTTTAATAAAGAATTTAATGCTTACCTCCTTTATTGGGCACTTAAGAGAAATTGTATTAAAAAGTAAGATTAAATCTTAACAGATCTTATTACAGAGAAAACGCGGGAGCGGCCATTATTATAAAACTGTGTATTCCGCCATTTTGTAAATTTTACACTGAAGTAAAAGTTGGAATAGTTTGAAGATAGTAATTTTACAGCAGTATTTTGTACAGAAATACGCAAATTAACAGAAACGGTGACAAATGAACTAAATAACTCTGATTGATAGATTTTTTCTTTTTAGTAAATTTTCTTTATGGAGAAATTTCAGCCCATCATGAGGAAAATGATAAGATCAATTATCATTAGTGTCTAGAGCCTGAATTATCGTATTATAAACTGTATATCTCCTTGTGGCGACAGAGTAAGAATACATGCAGTAAAGCTCACTATCTTATCCCAGAGGTGTTATAAAAGTATTATCTCAACGAAAACTTAATAATGAATAAACCGTATCCGTCTAGCTAGTCTCCGTCACTGAAGAAAGAGTTAAAAAGTTTAGGACAGTCCTTTCGGGACGTAAATACGCTGTAATGACTTCATACTTTATCCAATTACTCCGGAAGAAGGGTCTTAACGAGAGCTGCATAATTGATTTAATATAAAGTGAAATTCTGCAGCAAAATTGTACGCAATGTTCAACTCTAATTATCTTACATAATCAGACAATGATCCTTTTAGAACTAGTTTCTTCTGGCAACTACAAAATGAACTGCTTGACGTACGTACGTATAGCTATGCAGCAATACGCACGTCAAGCAGTTCATTTTCATTCAAAAGTGTGTCCTATAACAAGTGATAAAGACATACGGGGTTAAATATGTAGAATGGGATGGTAATGCGATGGTATTTAAGGTTGACGAAATTTAAAAAAGCCTAAAACAAGAGTTTACACATGTTGGATATACGGCAATTTGACGAACTAAACGAAATGCACGATACTGACTACTTCTAATGTCAGCACATTTCTTTAATGAAACATAGTTCTTGTATTTGTAAAAGAACAACAGATAAATTTCAATTTTTTTTTTTATTTAATTATAACGACGGGCATAAAATGTACGCGGGCGAACTGGCGAACAAAGCCTAGTACCTACCATATAAACATATTTCAATTAAATGCAAGCTCACATTGACACTTAATAACGAAAAACGATACAGTACTTAAGGTGCGTACCTTACTTGATGATAGGGATACCAAGTTTTGGGAAATTGGAGGACACAATTATTACAAAAATATTAGTTTTCGTCTCTGCCTACCGTGATAAGGCGTGAGTTTATGTATGTATATTATAAGTGTCATAGGCGTTATAACACAATCAATGAATGAACTGTCAGTAAACCACCCATATTTCTGTATTTGTAGGAACATTCGATATAGTGATTGGCAAACAAATATTCAGATGAGATGATCAGAGGCTATTATTAAATGCCATGTAACGTTTATTTTTTGTAGATAGCCTTGCTTCGTGATGCTACCCATAAGCAGTTTATTTTAACTCATTTTAGTCATTTTAAAATTTTCACCTTTTACATGATGAAATGTTGTCAATATATTTAATATACCTATCTAAAAGTATCCAGAAAACATTGTGTCTAATTATAAAACATTTTTTTGGACAAGTACATCAACACCACTGTCCTCGTAAACTCACAAGCGATGGTACCCCTACAAATTCCCTCCCTAATATACCTAAGATGTTAATGGCGCTAACTTTATTACATACACGTAACAGTAAGTCTTAAACTGTCGACTTTAATTACAAACGTTCAAGTTTATTAACGTTATGTAAAGACGATTGAATTTCCTTGATTATTAATTAATATGATAATGAAAGCGGTATAAGCGGATCATAATTTAGATGTTTCGGTGGTATGGTAGTTATATTAGGCTGTGCGAGGTCATAGCTTTATATCCCACACAGGAAAATCTTTTGGGTGTTTGTGTCTGTTAAAAGAATCTGCCCACTACACCGTACCATACCATGACCGTGCTATGAACGTGTCAGACAAAAAAGTATTTGTTCCGTAACCAGCCAGTACCGTTGTTGTTTTACTTTACGTGCCTGATACGGTCCTAGCACAGTCGTGGTATGGTACGGTGTAATGGGCAGACTCCATAAATCCGTGTATAGAAGAAATTCGTAAGACAAAAGGTGTCTTGGAAAGTGGCCAAAAGGTGTCGTCATTCCTAATGCAATTGTTTTTAGAAAATAAAAGAAATTCGTAATAAAAAAACAGATTTGTGCTTGAATTTCGATATGTAGATTTTGTACGTGTGCAAATCCCAATTGGACTACATGACACTGGCTAAAAACACACGGTGTTTCCAAGTTGTCATGGGTTCAAAAATCCAGGTACGCCCTCAGAAGAATAATGATCCTGGAGATCTGCGACGGACATTGATCGCATATAAGGTCTCTGTAATCTAAAATATTCGTGTATAATTATCCATCCATCCATCCATATCAGCCTATGGACGTCCACTGCTGGACAAGGGCCTCCTCCAAAAGCTTCCACCCTGCGCGGTCTTGTGCCTCCCTCATCCATCGGCTTCCTGCCGTCCTAAAAAGGTCGTCGGTCCACCGTGTGAGGGGTCTCCCCACCCTACGAAATCCTATCAAATCTAACAAATTTATTAGTGGAGTCATTAAGTATTCATAGATATTCTATACCTAATAGTTTCGATAGTTCTGACATTATCATAAACTTATGAAGCGATTACTGTCACTATATAAATAGCTTTATTTATGTTATATACGTGATTAATATAGGTGATAGTCTTAATGGAAGCTATGCGTTTAATATCCTACTAATATTATAAATGCAAAAGTTTGTGAGGATGTATGGTTGGATAGATGGATGTATGTTACTCTTTCACGCAAAAACTACTGAATGGATTTTGAGGAAATTCGGAATATACATCCTCGCGTTAAGATAGAGTGGTAACACCCCATATCCTTAATACGTAACCACTGAAAACACACATGACATATAATTAGCAAATAATTAAAGATCTAAACACCTTACACCATAGTTACATAACATTACATAAGCACAATGTTTACTGTACAAAACATGGTATTTCCTAAAGCCAACGTAGGAAGGCGCCTAATAAGATCACGAAACGCCCCTAGCAGATACACCCAGGTAATACAATTAAGCTTAAAATAGCTAATATGGTTCCTCCGAGGTCTGTACAGCTTTGCAATTTTAATCTAAGAAAAGAGCCCCTTGCTATATTCGGCTATAAGATGTAAGTGTTCTGGCTTATCTTATATCTGCTTCCTTCGAAGCTAATAGTCATATATTTTGACGGTATGTTTATTTAAATATATACCTTTTTATGTTTGTAAAAGAAATGAGTTTAAGCTTAAGTTTTAAAACGTTTTTTTTTTTATATAATGGGAGGCAAACGAGCCAGCAGGTCACCTGATGGTAAGTGATCACATCAGAGGAATCACAGATGCGTTGCCGACCTGTAAAAAAGGGAGTACGCTCGTTTCTTGAAACTACGTTACGTTTACTAGTTTACAGAGTTGTGTATAATTTTTAGATGACTAGATGGTTTAGAGCTAGGATGCCTAGATTACCAACCCTAGTGATGAGATACTGCCTTTCCTTACTCTTCTCTGCCTAATACTTAGACCTTTATGTCGAACCCCCAAAACCTTTTCGGTGGTTATCCTAGGGTGGCGAGATAAGTCACGAAAGCACTGTCTGAGACAGATCATGGGTTTCATGAAGATTTCATTTAAAAAATAAAAGCGTAATCGACCGAAAACAACCATATACAACATACAAACACACAAACTGTTAAACTTGTAATCGAAGCCATGACCTGCAGTGTGGCAAGCAGATACAAACTATTACACTAAATAGTCGTTGAAGACGATCGTGGTGAACGGTACCATGTGTCATGTATATTAACCTTAACATTTATACAAACTTCAATAAGATTTGTGTGTATGAATGCATCACTATCTGTAGTACAAACAGCTAATCTGCTAAGTGCATTTACATAGCTCACGTCAGCGATGCGTTACTTCGAGTGGTGTACAAACAATGATGGTTGCTTATTTATGTAGGTATTTATATACTTTAAGTTCACAACAGCTTGGTAGAGTCCTATTGCAAGGACGTACCCACCTTCAATAAAGGTGGGGCTACTTGGTCTAATGACATACAGGTCAGATTTTAATAAGAAATAACAGAAATCCATTTCACTTATCTATAGATATTATAATGAGGTAAAGTTTGTTTGTTTGTGTCGTTGTAGGGGGTAATCGCTGGATACAATGAACCGATGGTAAAAACCGAGTAAGGGACTATCCGTGAATATTATCATTACGAAACAAAAAAGAAGGAAAACTTGAAAATAAACCCAATCCGTCTGGCCAGCGTGGTATTAGTAGGCCAGGTATCTCTCCGTCATGGAAGGAAGCCCGTCCCTGCAGTGGGACATTAATGGTATGTTATGATGATTATGGATATATGGAAAAAAAAAGAACATCGCTGAAGCTTTCTTGACTCTTATAAGTGAGAACTGAAACCAAATTCGTGAAAGAAGTATTTCGCTTAATTTATAACTCGCTTACTAGATGGCAGTGTCCTTTCTGTTTGTATGACGATATAGTTACATCACTTACTCTTTACATAAACTATTGTAAGTACCTGAAAACAAAGAAGAGTCTATTTTATTAAAACTTCAATATACATCTATTGAATGGTGTGATTTTCCATTATTATGGAATATAATCTAGCACAATAGTTTTGTCTAAGAAAAACTGTTTTGTATTAAAAGTTAAATATAATAATATATAATCACAATAAAATATATTATAACAGTCGAGATTATCACGATCGCTATATAATTATTTTTTTAATGTTGTTTCGTTGATTTGATTTTTAAAGACTTGTCAAAATTTAATTACTTACCACGCTTTTCAGAAGTAAATCACCAGCCGCCATCTTTGTTTACATAATCGTCAGAATAATTTCAAAATTTAACAAAATACCGCGGGTAAACGTTAATTAACTTCTCATTACTAAAACAATCGTTCCTTTTATTCTAATGTTAATAATTTTACATTACTTATTCAAGTTTTCTAAGAAAACCGAGGCGACAATTTATTTATTCTTCGCTCAAATAATGTGAAGTACTCAAAGACAGTTTCTGACGGAAAAGGCAGATTTAAATTAATAACTTTTAATCGATAAACTATGAGATAGGTTAAGCAAAGACAACGCTGTCATCATATTTATTAAACCTTTACTTACAAATGGAAACTGAAACCCTATTTCTGACCAGTCTAAATACTTAGGTATCTATTTAATCAAAATGATATTATTAATCCGAAGCACATACAGGCAACACTGGCTTTGTAAACGTCAGACGTGAAAAATTTTGCTCTTCAAATTAAAAGTTTTGTTTTAATATAATTATATTATAATTGTTATAAATTTTACTTAAATTTAACCACAAAATCAAAATATAATCATCTAAGATTACAATATAAGTGTTATAAATGACAAAAGGAGCTTGCTGAACAGTGTTTGGATTTCATACAAACGGATTTTGATTTGAAAATCCCAGGGAGTATTTACGTATCGTTTTGTATTAATTACTTATACACTCCACAACACGTTTAACTCTGCTCATCTGCATATATGAGCTTCGTCCATCACTCATCGGCATAGTTTCTGTCTCCTTTTACTTGACAACTTGTGGAAGTAAAATCGAAGACTAAGACGCCAGCCCATACAATAAGACACTCTTATGAAACTCACAAGCACCTCATTTATTGTACATCTATGTACTTAATAGTATAATATCTTTAGGATTTATAATTTATTTTGTCCATAATTGTTGCATAAAAGTTTTCCTTTTGACAGAATCATTCTTATAATGATTATAATAGTTCCCATTTAAAGTATAAGATAAGTAAAATAGCAATTTTACATAGTATTTACTTACTTAAGTATTTTTTCAAACTATAACCTCTTATAATATTATCCCTATCTTTATAAATTTTAGTTTCCATATTCTAATACCTACCCTACATACTTTTTATATAAATTTTATTTTCTAACTTCCCTCCTAGTCCTTTAACTTTTTTCCTCTTATTCTATAGATTGCTTATTTCATTTTATTCTTTATATTTTTAGGTTTTTTTTGCTGTAGTTTACAATGAGTTCATACACCATGACCCGCAGGGCTACAGCAAAAGATACAGAAAACAAATTGAAGACTGCATTGATGGAATTAAAGAAATACATGGAGGAAAACAGCCAGCTACTAAAGGAACGCAGTGACAGTGAAGAGGAAATTCTCAATGTCAATCGTAAAGTAGCTGAATTAAAGGATCAACTTGCCGAATTAGATGTCCAATATATGGATGTGTTAGATCAGCGGGATCGATTTGCTGAAGAAGTTGCTTCCTTTGCTGATTGCAACATTATGTATGAGGAGGTTCTGAGTCGCAATACACAGTTAGAGAAAGATCTGAATAAAGCGCATAGCAAAATCATTTATCTAGAAGAAAAAATACAGACACTAAATAGTACTGCCACTCAGAATCATTTTTCAGAGCTCCTAGGTGATGTAACAAAGGTAAATAGGTGCACAGTAAAATTTGATTCCAGAAGGAAAAGTAAAAAATATTATAAGTTAAATAAATTGGTTAAACAACTCAAATCTGCTCTTAACAAGTCCCATAAAGTAAAGGAACTGCAGGCTACTAATGTTGACCTTAGTAGGCAAATTAATATATCAATGCTGGACTTAGAAAAGTGCCATAGCAAATTAATAAGTAACCAGATTCAATATGATTTACAGGTTAGTGAACTAAACACAAAACTAAAGAGTTCACAAGCAGAGCTACATAGGATTACATTAGAAAATCAACAAATAACTAATGATTATATTTCCAAATATGATGAAATAGCAAGAATTGGCAAAGAAAATTTAGAGAAAGTCAATTCTCTTATTAGTAATAATCACAGTATGCAATGTACCAGCAATGGTGGTTCTGAACACTCACCTAATATACAAACAGGGTGTTCTAAAACTACTAAAATGTTAACAAAGTCTTCAAAATTATGTAAAAGTAAAAATACATTTATTGTCTCGGACAAACTGGGTGTTGGTTTGGGTAGTTTAATTAAGACTTACATAGATTGCCCTGTTGTTAATGTTTGTTCACCGGGAGCTAGTTTAAGTATTATAATGAATAATCTGAAAAAGTTACAACTTAACGAAGAGTCTACAGTTGTCATATTACTTGGAAATGGCCTTTCTATTACCAAGAAGGATGTAATTATATTAGTAGAACTGGTATTACAAATCCAGGCATCAGTAGGTTGCAAATTTATTATGTGTGCATTCCCATATTCTTATACACTTACTCAAGAACAAAATAGGCATATAGGTAAATTAAATTTACTATTATATAATAGTACACGTCACTACTGTGACATTTTATTTTTTGACTCTAATATTTTTATTAGGAACAGTTTTTACTTAACAAAAGATACCATGTATCTTTCTTTTTATTATAGAAAACAACTTGCTAATTTATTAGCATTTAATATAGGTATAGGTACAAGTACTAATAGAGTACTCATTAGTTTGGTAGGAGATAGTAGGTCCACTACTAATACATTTATTAAACCATCTAATAGTTTAAACTATTAGATAAGACAAAGGGTAGCCTTAATCTTTGTTTAGTTCATCAAAACATACAAGGTCTATCTGGCAAAGAACTAGAAATAGAACTGTTTTTAAACAAACATAATGTACAAATCTTTTGTGTTACCGAGCATTGGTTACAGTCACATGAATTATTATTTAATAATGCACACTTTACATTGGCAAGTGCGTTTGTAAGAAAGAAGGCTATACGCGGTGGCTCTCTAATATTTATAAGTAATAAAGTTGAATTTAAAGAAAGAAAAGACATAGCAAATCTTTCTATCGAGCGCACAGTCGAAATCTCTTGTGTGGAGCTTGAGCAACATGTCGTAGCTTGTGTGTACCGACCACCGCAGAGTGATTATAGTCTATTCGAGGGTGTTATGGAGAAATTGTTAGAAAGACTATGCTCAGGAAATAAATTTATTATAGTATGCGGGGACTTTAATGTAAATCTACTTGAAAAATCTTCAACTAGTGCTAGATTAATTTGTTTGTTTCAGTCTTATAATTTACAGTTTTTATTTAAAGAAGCCACTAGGATTACATCTCATTCTGCTACATGCTTAGATAATGTATTTTGCAACTGTGAATATGTTAATAAGGATATCTTAAGTGATTTAACATCTGACCACTGTGGGCAAAGGGTAGTATTTCCATCTATTACTACTCCCACAGAGAACAAAATCACATGCAGGCCAATTACCATAAACCGCCTGAATCAATTTAGTGATAATGTTGCAATCAAAGTGACTAGAATTAATCTTAATCAGTATAGCCCAGATGATATTTATAAAGATTTATTAGACATTATCAAGCTTGAATATGATAATATTTTTAAAACTAAGACTTTTGTTAGTAACTCTAAAACTAAATTCTGTGATTGGGCAACAACAGGTATATATAAAAGTAGAGCTCGCTTGTATGAATTGTATGGTATGAAACAATATAATACTCAACCAGATTTCATTCAATATGTCAGGAACTACTCGAAAACTTTTAAGAGGGCTTGTGCCATAGCAAAGTCTTCTTATTTGAGTAATAAGATAAAGGAATCAAACAACAAAATTAAAAGTACATGGGACATTATTAATGCAGAGACCGGCCGGATGAAAATTCGTGATACTAATTATGTACTAAAAACTCAAGATAAGGTTCTCACCAATAATGCTGACATTGCACATGCTTTTAATAATTTCTTTATCAATGTTCCTATTCATACAACAACCTCCTTAAATTCCTCTCCAAACCAAGCAGAATTTTTACTAAAAGATAAAGTAATTGAATGTAAGAACCGCTTCAGTTTTAGGTCTATTAACCATAATGATATCATAAAAGCTTTCAAAAGTCTCAATTCCAAGAAATCTGCTGATTTATGGGGTATGTCTGTCAAGCTTCTTCAGGGTATTATATTTAATATATCTCCACATTTATCTATTATATTTAATAAGTGTATTGCCATAGGTGTATTTCCTTATCTAATGAAACACAGTAAGATTATTCCTTTGTTCAAGAATGGATCAAAAAGCGACCCTGGTAACTTTAGACCAATTTCAATACTACCTGTGATTAGTAAAATCTATGAGAAAATTATCTTATGCCAATTGGAGAGTTACTTTCATTTAAATAATATTTTTCATAGGCAGCAATACGGTTTTAGGAAGGGTAGCTCAACGATTGATGCGGGTGTTTCTCTTCTGAAATATATCTATGATGCTTGGGAAAATTCTATGGATGCAATAGGCGTCTTCTGTGATCTTTCTAAAGCTTTTGACTGCGTTGATCATGGGACACTTCTGTGCAAGCTTAGACATTATGGAATTAGGGATGCTTCTCTTGATTTATTATCTTCGTATTTAAGCAATAGGGTTCAGTATGTCGAAGTAAATGGTAGTAGGTCCTCTGGTCTTCCGCCAAGTATGGGCGTGCCTCAAGGATCCATTCTAGGTCCGTTTCTATTTTTAGTTTATGTCAATGACTTGCCGTTTCTTGCTCAGGGTTTGTGCGACATTGTTTTATTTGCAGATGATACTTCACTCGTTTTCAAAGTAAACCGTAAGCAAACTAATTTAGATGAAGTTAACGAATCTCTCGCACAAGTCCTGAACTGGTTTACTGCTAACAATTTGCTTTTAAATGCTGCCAAAACAAAATGCTTAAAATTCTCTATGCCCAATGTTAAAAGCCTTAGTAATAATCTGATTTTAAACGGTGAGGTCCTTCGTTTTGTAGACACTACTGTATTTTTAGGAATAACGTTGGATAGTAAGCTGCAATGGGGTGCTCATATATTAGCTCTAGCAGGAAAACTAAGTTCAGCTGCTTATGCAGTTAAAAAAGTGAGGCAGCTAACGAATATAGAGACAGCAAGATTGGTATACTTTAGTTACTTTCACAGCTTAATGTCCTATGGTGTTCTTTTGTGGGGTAGGGCTGCAGACATCGAATCTATTTTTATTCTTCAGAAGCGTGCAGTTCGAGCTATTTACAATCTTGAATCGAATGTTTCATTGAGAGATCGTTTTAAGGAAATAGGTATTTTAACAGTTGCTTCACAATATATATATGCTAATATAATATATATTAAGCAAAATATTGAACAGTATGATAGAAATGGCGACATTCATAGCATTGGTACGAGGAATAGGCATAAGTTGATAGGTCCACAACATCGCCTACATAAGGTACATAACACTTTTGCGGGACTCGGTATACGTTTATTCAATAAACTGCCTAAGCATGTAATGGATCTACCTTTACTAAACTTTAAAGCATTTGTAAAAAATCAGCTATTATCGAAAGGCTATTATACAATAAACGATTATATTAATGACAAAAACTCATGGGCTTAGATTTCAATTATCGTGATTTCATGTTGCTTGTTCCATGGTGTAGATTGTGGCTTAACCTAGGTAGTTGTGCGGATGTTATGTTACTACCTTATTACTTTCTTTTACAGTTTTATTTGTTATTGTAACGATAGAAATACTTCACTTGCATTTGTAAATGTATTTAATTATATTATCTAAATGGTATTCTATTCCATTCTCAACTACTTAAAGATTAACAAAATCAACTTGACGACACAAATGCTTGTGTGTTAATTTCTGTCGGATATCGCAGTGACGAGATGACTGATGAACGTGCCATGCAATTAAAGCTTTTTTTTAAATCAATTTATTAACAATGAAATTTTTTTTATCAATTAAACTTTAAATTGCTATGCATGTAAGATTTGCTTGCACACATCATTCTTCACGCTGCTGTTGGTAATTGTAACAAAGTCAAATTATTATTTTGAAAAGAGTGGCCTGAGTTTCTTGGCCACATTCTTCTCAGAGCTCTACTATAGTCGTCTGCGAAAGTGGTAGTAGTTTGGCAGACATTTTTCTCTATACTATTCTACTACATGTATAACGATTTGCATGTGTTACTTTGTAACCTAAGTGAATAAAGCTATTTTTGACTTTGACTTTGATACACATGTGTTTGTGTATACAAACACACATTACACAATTTCACACAAACACAAAAAACAGACACGTTAACGCTCATATTTTTTTATTTAGGTATGCAAATTTAGTTTCGTTTATATATTATATTTTGTTTTATCTTTAACAGTACCGTAGGTACTGTAAGAACATTGTTACCGCCTAACATCTAAGGGAACCAGGTGTAACTGAAAATCAGCGCCTCTTGACATCTGTGATGTTAAGGAGCACTTGCTGAGTTACCACCTTTTACCACAATTTTTTTACTATGCATTGTAATTTTTTTATGTTATATTCTTGTGATTGATTGATGGTAATAAAGAGATTTTCATTTCATTTCATTTCATATTAATGGGTAATCGCTTATTGTTATCCATCTAAGCCATACTTTGCTGGCCTGAAGTTATACAGCATACTAAAAAACAAAAAAAACACAACGCTACCGGTCTATACACAGAAACTAAGAACATAGCCGCTCTTACTGTTTAGTTCCAAAAATCAAATATTTTCTTTGTTTTCTCTAAATATATTACCATATTTCCCACTAATGATCAACAACTTCAAACCATCTTTGATTGGGTGTAGGTACAGTACATTTGTGTTCTTAATTAGTCCCAACAAGCTACAACATAGTTAACTGAACCTAAATCAATACAACTAATAGGTTTAAGTCTCCGTAAACTTGAAGACCGCAGTTAAAGTCTGATAGGTTAACCTTAGCAATTATGTATGCGCCGCCCGTGAGCGGTTACTAAGCGAATTATATCATTCGGAGTGGTCTTACATAGTAGGGCTATGGTCAGACTGTTTGGTGGCGAGCGGGAAAGCAAAGGATGCAAACGAATTACTTATATAACTATAATTAAATTTAAAAATAAACGGGCTATATAGATCATGACACCTCACTCAGTGGACCGACGACCTAGTTAGGACGGCTGGAAGCCGATGGATGAGGGAGGCACAGGACCGCACAAGGTGGCAATACTTGGAGAAGGCCTATGTCCAGCAGTGGACGTCGATTGGCTGATATGATGATGATGATGATATAGATCATAGAATTACTACTAAGCAATAGACAATTCAATAAATAGTCACAGAAGAGATAAGGTCTCTGTCTTTAAAACATATCTCCAATGAGAAAAGAATACTTTTGACAAATTGCTTTCGGGTTTTATGTTTGTTTTGTTTTCTTTCTTTTATTTCCGTATTTATAATATGTACAAAGCTGTCCTTAGTCCGCTTTTACAGGGCTAATAAAAAAAACATTTTCACACCAAAGATCCACTTATGGTATAAGATGAGGTGGTAAGACTATTTAGTCATCCTACTCATATTACTAATACTAATGTTTAATCAAGATGAATTGAGAAATTACATAAATATTAAGGTAAAACAGTAAAATCCAAAGCATTTTGTGCTCGCCCGCTTGGTGGCTCGCTTATCGCTAACAGTGGGACTTGCTCAGAAGTGTGAAGTAGTTTATTTAGTTTAGAAGCTTTAATGGCTTTTGTAGAGATGAATATGTAAGAGAGGTTTTCTAATGCCCGATTTACACAACGACAAGTACAGTAGCGAGTTAAGTAGTAAGTTGTTGATTAAGTTTATTTATATAGATCTCCATCCTATTTTTTGGCGAGTTAAGTACGGCTTTAGGAACAGTTGAGTGCATTCGATTATTATACACACATCAAAAAAGTCTAAGCAACATGCATGATATTACAAATTTACCATTTATATTAATTAATTTCTAAGTATTTACTCACTCAAAGTGTATAGGTAAGTAAACTTTTTTGTTATTGATGACATACTGGCTGGTTGTAAAAAAAAAAATTCGATTATGTTTTGTTTTTTTTCATAAAATTCAAATGACTGCGAATTTGTTTGAATTTGAGTGCATGTTAATTGCTACGTTTTAGTCTTGATTTTATAATTTTACCAACCATTTAAATACAGTTGGCGACAAAATTGAATTGTTAGATATTCTTTACGTCATGGAGCGACGTCATTTGACGGCAGATGAAATGCAAAGAGCTGTAGGGATGTTGCAAGCGGGAAGTAATCAATCTCAGGTATCTCGACATTTTGGTATTCATAGAAGTGTTATTTGTCGTCTTTGGCAGCGCTACAATAATACAGGGGAACCCGCTGAACAGCATCCAGGCCGTAAAAGGAGTACAACCACTCGGCAAGACCGGTACATACAACTGACTGCAAGACGCCAGCCGATGTTAACCGCTCGAGAGATAAGTTTGAGGCTACAAAATTCAAGTGGTGTTGATGTAAGTCCCCAAACTGTGCGAAATCGACTGCATGAGTACGGCCTACGAGCTCGACGCCCTATCAGGTGCCCACCGATACGTCACGGGAATCGCGCTCGTCGAAATGAATGGTGTAGAGAACGCATAACATGGACCCAGGAACAATGGGATAAAATTATGTTTTCCGATGAGTCGCGATTCGGGTTTAGGCCTGATACAAGAAGGGTGCGAGTGTACCGTCGACCCGGAAATACTGAAAGACTCAGGTGCGTTCAGGAAGTTCATCCATACAGCGGCTCAACAGTTATGGTATGGGCGGGTATTATGAAGAACAGGCGAACTGAGCTCGTTTTTGTAAATGGAAACATGAACGCTGAAAATTACGTTGAGGATATTCTCAGACCTTATGTCCATCCATTTGCACAAACCTTTGGCTCCGATTTTACGTTAATGCATGACAATGCGCGTTCACATACAGCTCGGCGAACCAGTGAATACTTGGCAACGGAGAACATCCAGGTATTGCCCTGGCCTGCACAATCGCCAGACCTCAACCCCATCGAGCACGCATGGGACATGCTCCAGAGACGTGTTTTGAAGGACTTGGACGGAGTGACAACAACCCAACAGCTGAAGGATTTGCTACAATTCCATTGGGAGCGAATACCGCAAGATGACATAAACAGTCTCATTAATTCAATGAATAATCGTTGCCGACAAGTTCTGAATAGCAGAGGAGGCCATACTTTGTATTAAATTGTCCTATTCTTTCACAATAAATTCATTTTCTTAAGAAATTTCAATTTGTAAAAAAAAGTTTAGTTTCTTATGTACCTGTATATTCTAATATTGTTAATTTCTGTTATTAAAAGAACTTATAAAGAAAACAGCTGTTATTTTTACATCATAGAACCCTAAAAATATTATTTTAAAAATAAAATACAACGTTATAATTAAAATAAATGGTAAAATAAATTAATATAAATGGTAAATTTGTAATATCATGCATGTTGCTTAGACTTTTTTGATGTGTGTAGTAATTAAACACGTTATTATAGTCTTGTAACT
The DNA here is from genome assembly GCA_905475405.1 of Schrankia costaestrigalis. NCBI lineage: Eukaryota > Metazoa > Arthropoda > Insecta > Lepidoptera > Erebidae > Schrankia > Schrankia costaestrigalis. The sequence continues at coordinate 4,397,151 of FR997843.1, read as the reverse complement.
CAAAACACTAATTCAACATAAAATATTTAACATAATTCATTGCCTTTTTAGTGGCGACGGACCAAAAAATCTTTAACATTTAAAAGTAAAGTAATATCTACCCAAACGAGCCAATGAATAATTGAGCAGGTTGTCTGTACAACGAACAACATTTACTATATTTCAACCCTCTAATTACTCCTAATTGCTATATTTGTGTACCCCAGTGCCACCACCGAAGCAATTTGTCCGTCCGGGCTGTTTGGAACTAAACTCATAATACGCATTTCACAATACGGTCTAAAATCTAAATGACCTTTTCTCACAACGGATAAAACCCAAATGAACTTACTACCAATTTACCCCTTTTTGCGTCACGAGTTATTCGGGGGAAAAATGACTTTTCCGCTTTTTATCTTGAAAGACACTTATTTAATTTTGCAAAGAGTAGATTTTTGCTATTTCAACATTTTATATTTATTCCTGTTTTTGTACATTTCTCGCATTATGTAACCGTTTAATATTGGGAATTTATTTATTTAATACAACGTAAGACTAATTACTAACATTACTTAATTTACGGATTAATGTGTTATTGTGAGGTTTAAGCTACATATACTTAATTATTGTAAAATAACCGTGTGGTGATGGAGTAAGAATACAATATGTCACCACCCCATCTCATCCCATGGGTGTCGTAAATACCGACTAAGGGACTATTCGTGAACATTATCTTAACGAAATAAAAAGAAGAAAATCTTCAAATTAAACCCTATACCAATCCGTTTGGTCAGCGTGGTATTAGAAGGCCAAGTATCCCTCCGTCACGGGAGCGGTCCCAGCAGTGGGACATTAATGGGCTGTTATGATGATGATTGTAAAATAACATTAAAATGAAGGTTTTTTTTATATAAAAAGTAACATCACTTCATACTTACAAAGTTTCGCGTTTATAATATTAATAGGAAACTGCACAAAACAATAGACTGGCCTCACGTTATCTACAATAGTGTATACGTCAGAACAGCTAAGACTACAAACTCGTTAATGCAGTTAAATAAACCAGCGCGGCGCACAGTGGTTCGATCCTATACAAAGGGTCGGACGTAGGATATGAAAAAATGTTATGTCGTAATTTCAAATAACTGAATATGCCTTCGGGTAGATATATTATAGACTAATAAATTCTAGCAGTACGAATTTCAAGGCTACTCTTTCACCATGTTAAAATCGAATAAAACTGTTCCTAATGTATGGGAATCGACCTTTAGACATGAATATCTTTTGATTTTGGTCCGTTTTCGTTCTGCTTTTTTTATGGTAGTATCTCACCATTATTTGTAACATTTTTGCCAAAGACACTTTTTGAGATATTAAATAAAGTATATAAAATAGGAAAGAAATTGTCTAAGTAAACGTTGAATGTACTGAATGTAGAGCGATGATAACAGGGGATTACCCGCACTATATTACTGACAGCTATGGCTTTCATATAACTAATAAGTTATTAGATTATTATTAAATATTACTTAATTACAACACTACCTATACCTACCTACCGCGCAGAGAGGAAATATTTAAAAAAAAGTATTTAAGTATGTTTATCCGTAGTACCCATAGGGGTACTAGACAACGGAAGCTTGTACTATTACAAGCTTTGCTTAGTTTGGGACTAGATGGCGTTGTGTAAATGTGTGAGGAATTCATAGATCGCTATTTAAAGGAGTCATATTATGTCCAGTAGTGGATATCTATTAAATGATGATGATGATACTACCTTTTAGTAATAACAGGCAAAAGCTTTTCAGTAATTAGCTTAATTAAAAGACCTTTTTTTAAAACGTGAGATATCAGTTAATGGCCGACTTGACCCCGGCTTTAGCCCGAGTTTGTCAAAATGAGTTTTGAAGTAATATTTTTCATATTAGGTACTTACAAACTCACTCAGAAAATAAATTCAAATGCTAAATAAAAATTAAATTACAAAAAATAAGTACGTAAAATAAAGCTTTTACTTATTCATTACAGATACATAACACATCTCGAAATAAATTTGCAGTCTTTTTTTAAGCTTCGATTAATGTTTGATGATTCCAGGCGACTTTACAACCAGACCACAGAATAACCAGTAGTCTATCTCGGCCGAATATTTATTATAAATGCCTATGGTTGCGCGGTACGTAAACATGCGATAGGGCTGCCCACCTCCAGCTTCTTAATTACATTTTACCTACTTTCCCGCTCCTTACTGCTGCACAGTCGCGACTGTTCACTGCGCAAAGCCGGCGCGCTATCGTGAGCGTATAATATAACTCGCGTTTCGACCTTTTCTATGAAGTCGAAATACTGTATATATTTGTACTATGACCAGACAGTGACAAATGCAATGACAATAATTGCAACCCTCTGTCGCACAATATTCACAAATGTACTCTGTGAATAATAATTTACATTAAAATTTGCCTGTCAATGTAGAGACCGTTTAATTTTAAATGTTGCATTTTCGAATAAAATCATGCGAAATGAGTCGGAATTTAATCTTTGAATTTTTTTAAAGACTACACCGTAGGGACTGTAATAAATGCACTTAACATACGCAAAGAACAACCACCAACCTCAGAGAATCGGTAGAGAACAGCACAAATACCTATGTTGCGCGTAGGATAAGACTTGTGGTCTCGAGCATAATACCTAACTTTTTTTTAAATCGGTACGGAACCTAAAAAAAGAATTTGTTGTCTTTGTTTATTTCCTGTAACGTTATTATATTATAATGTGTTGTTTTTTATTTGTTTTCAATGATAAACTAAACGTCTAGACGTAATTTAATGAACGAACAAAGTGCTAAAAGTTTTATAATTTAAAAAGCTGACACTAGCCAACGAGTATTCCAAAACTGAATTTGAATACGTCAATTAAAAAAAACAATATGGCGGGCTGACATACGTCAAATAAGGAACAATGAATTCGCGCCATTTGAATGTACTTTAGATTCCCCGCCATTTAGGAATTCAATCAATAAATCAGTGGAATGTCTTCTAAATTGATTGGACAGATACTGTCTTCTCGAACCAACTTATGATGAAAGAATTTGATCCGAGCTTTATTAAAGGATTGATTTTGGACCAATATAAGAAAGATAAAAGGGAAAATGGCTAATTGTATTTTTTTCTTTAAGCTTCTTTTTGAGAAATGTTATGCAGTCTATTTATGTGGTATTTTTTTTTTTATTGGCAATATTTTTACCTTTTTGTCAATGTTTTCCCATAACATAGGTCTACTAACAAATCTCTTTATTAGACTTTTTGTCTACATAATTATAAAAGTATGGTATTTGTTTTTATATGTATTTAGGCAATGGCCAGTTGATAGCTGTTAAATTGCCTGCTAGACAATAGCGCATACTCTCTAAATTAAAAACTAAAAGGTAAGTAGGTACAAAAAAGTTTAAGTAGTTTTTGTTCTACACTATTAATCGAGGATTTTCACCCTGGATGTCCAGGGCGAGAGAAAGAGTTGACATGTTATTAGTTAGAATACGCAATGAAACGGGCAGTTAAACTTTAATTTGCATGTGTATGATGCTAAAAGAATAGGTATGTATGAATATGTCAACGAAAATACGTAAGTAATATCATTAATCAGTATCAGAAAATTACTTTCATTTTCTAATTAAAAAACTTGAACTAGAAACTTAATTATTTGTTTTTTTTTTTTTTTTTTAAATAGACAACTCCCGCACTAGGGATCATGCCCTGTGCCGCGGGGACCTTTTACAAACATCAATTAACGGACACAAAGATAATACCTACTTACGCAATTTCGTTTAAGTAGGTGCATTGACTACAAACTATTAAAAGAACTAGGACTGTCGAGAACTTTAGTAAGCTCTACTACTATCACGAAGGTGCAAAACGTCATTGTTAGGTTCATACCTGGATAGGTAGAGGACGGAACATAGCAGACAGTGAAGGTGACCGCTAACGCGTTGTAAGGAGGCCTCCTTAAACCTACATCTGGGTCGTAAGTCCCAGACGCTGTTATGCAAGTGTCCCGTCCTCTATCACGCGATGGACCCGGCACCCGCACGAAGAATCCATGGAATGCTAAGATTAGATCTTACATAAAATTAATGAAATGGACTATGTGACCACTCTGGGGATATCTCCTTCTACAAATTAAAAATCAACAAAACCTGTTCATAAACAAATAAATAAAGAGCGTACATCCATGAAAAAATAACGGGTTCGGTGGAATTGAGAAACCTCCTCCTTTTTTGAAGTTGGTAAATAATGGTAATTATGACGATTAAATAAAACTTGTCGAATTCAAACTGAGAAGGTGTTTAAGTAAGAAGCACTTTACAAAGTCGATATTCACCTAAGTATTTCAACAAGATAAAAAATACAATTATTTATTTACGCTATTACATTAATTGTTTGCATTGATAACCTCACGTGGTTTAGATAATAATGGCAATAAACTTTACATTGTATATTGGTAAGATAATACAAGGTGGTATACATAATGTCAATAAAAGAATATACTGGGTTTGGTGACTGGTGAATCTTATTCTCTAAGAGAATAGAACTACACGAAGTTATTTCGCAGAATAAATCCATGTCGCAGATAAAACGTTTTAATATAAAACCCAACTTTTTTTACTTAACTAACGAGTTAACCTAGGGTTTTATCATAATGTCCTACAAAACGAATATTTCTTCTTCTGTAATGGAGGGCAAGTAAGCCTACTAATACTGCAACTAAAGCTGTCTAGACGGGTTGATACATCAAGTTTTTCTTCTTTAGTTCGTTAATATTACGATTAGGTATATAACAGATTTTCCTTTAAGTATTTGACTTTTACAAAACACATATATAAAAAAAATATTTCATAACAGCCATTAAGGTTTTACGACACCCTCCTTCTCCGCGTGATGTAAAGAAACCTACTAATATTTTATTGGCCAGACACCACACCAGTCAATTCAAGTACTAAGAATAAAAAATATTGTAATATACTTTTCAACAATAAATAGAAAAGATTAGATATGAACGCCGCTTCGAGCTACCTATTGTGAAATGAAAAGGCTGTAACGTAAAACGAGGAAATTGGCCTTTAACGAGACTCTACGTCAAAATCGAATTCAAAAGGCACTTACTCCGTAGCTCTTCAAGCGGCTTATTCATGTTATTAGGAAATGGACAACTGGACGAACGTAGAATTGTTTTTGTTAGTCTTTCAGATATTAATTGGTAACAGAAATTATATTTGTTAATTTTACAGATAACACCTAAAATTATACTTCAAAAAGGGGATGATATTGCTTATATATCTTGCCTAATTAAAAAAATGTTCTTTTTGGATTTTTTACATAATTATGTAGTTAAGTAGTTTAGTTTTTATCTTAGATATAAACATTTCTGGACATTACCCATGTATACGAAATTGATTAGATTTTTATAAGATCTTCATAACCTGAATGACACTCTTCTTTCTTATAACTCCCAACCAAATAAAATAAATCAGAAAAAACGTAGCAGTTTTATTCCAAGCAGAAATTTTAATAAATCGGAAGACTACATATTAGTTCAACAAAGTAGATCATGTGCCAACAGTACATATTTTCAAAGAATCCGATAAGAAATAAAGCGCTCTTTGACATCGTTCAGTACTCGTCTTGTTCAAACCGAAGGACTTCGAATAAATACTATTTCCTTTGTTTAGTTACAAACAAGATTCGACATTACTTTGTTAGATCAAAACTTACTGTACTCAAACAAATGAACATTGTTGAAAACAATGTGAAATTAAATGAATTACCTAAGACATTATTTAGTACAAAATGGATTTCAATTGATATTATTATTCGGAATAGAAGAAAATAGTAGTACCTAAGTAAAGAAAAATATCTAAGTAAACTTTTTTTTTAAATTTTAATGACTAGGAACACAATCTAGGTACAGAAGTCATGAGTAAAGGTCGCGGTTACTGTATACAACAAATATGATGTAAAATAACTAAGTGAGTATTTATTTCAAGAAACGCTGAACGTCATATGTCACAGAACAAAATCTGCTTAATTAAGAACTAAATAGCGTATTGCCGGAAGGATATCATATCTATAGCTACCTAATTAAAAGATGGCTGCCTTGTTAGTGTTACTAAATAATAATCCAAGTCTCTACATTGAAACAGCGATGTACGTTTCAATTATTCTTAAACAATGACTTCTTTTAAACTAACATTCATTGTTGTAATGAGCAAGAACAATGAAAATCAATATTTATACTCTATATGAACTTTTCTTTGAAGTAAAATTTATACATTGTAGTCTATATTTAATGTGTGACATAGATAATAACATAGAGCAATAAATAACTGGTTGCATAAAACTTTATGGCGGTTTATCTGACATAGTTCCTTTTAATTAGCTTCAAATCAATAACCTTACATCACATGTGAGCCCTCCTTCTTATGACTTCAAACGTGGTGAAAACTGGACGCAAGGCGGTTTAGTGAGGCGATTTGTCAAGGGGGGGGGCTTTGGGCTTTCAATTACGTCCTTTTTTTGGACAAAGATGCCACCTTTTTGTAAATAGTAACCGCCGCACGTGGACTACACAGATAAGCCGCTGCCAATCGTGACACGCAAGCTCTTTCTATAGCCCTATAATTTTGTTAAATACAGCATTTCAACTGAACCGGTAAAAAAACTCAGTTTTCAAACGATTCGCTTATCTGAATAATATAAAACCTACGTTACACATTCATTTTAGTAATTTTGTATGCAAAAAGCTTTTTAAAACCTTTTAAAATTTTTAAAGATGCCTCCGGGAAATCCAATTGCAAAATGTAGTCGTTCCCTGGATAACCGGAGAACCAATTTGTTTGTTTTTAACTCATGCATTATCTGTGGAAAAAGGAAATTGTCTGTCGCAAAAAGTAAGTAGTTACGTTATAAAATAATTTATGGTTAGTTTAACGACTGTGTTATGCAGTTATGGCTAGTATTTTTATTTCTTTTCTTTTTAATGCAGAATATTTATATTTTATTTATTAGGTAATTAACCGTTTTCCTGTCCTTTATATCAATTAAGTTTTACTATTGTGTCTACGGCAGAGACTGTTAAAATACAATTAACTAACTTTTTAGTGTTTAATAATGGCGTATAATTTCTGGTGGTGAAGGAGTTCGAATTATAGTCTGATTATCTCATTCCACGTGTATTGCAAAATAAAAAAAGTTAAACCTTGTTTTAAAACTCTATGCTAATAGGCCAGGCCATTGTGGTATAAGTAGAACATGTTTTCTTTCTCATGGGAAGATTGTACTAGGACTGGGAATGGGACATTAATGGGCTGTTATGATAATATTTAATGGTTGTATTATGCATTTATAGCGAGGTTTTGTGAACAGACTTTTTACTCGTATATCTATTTTATTACGTGTGCTTATTTTGAATAAGATAAAGGTATATTATATTATTCTTCAGTTTCTGCTAATTAAAGTTAAAACGATCTTTTTATTGACCCCATCATGGGTGTCGTAAAATCCGTCTAAGGGACTATTCGTGAATATTATCTTAACGAAATAAAAAGAAGGAAAACTTGAAATTAAACCCTATACCAATCCATTTGGCCAGCTTAGTATTAGTAGGCCAAGTATCCCTCCGTGACAGGAGGAGGCCAATCCCTGCAGAGGCACATTAATGGGCTGTTATGATGATGATGACAAGGACAGTCGGGACAGACATTTTCCTTTATTCGCATAATATTAGATCGTTAACGTGCCTTCTAAACCTAGGAGATGATCCGATAAAATACCACGAAACGGTCAACCAACTATTAAATAACCTCGACAACGTTGCTTAACATTGAAACTAGCTGCAAGCGTGTCATGTCAAAGTCAAGTACATAAATGAGATTGATGTATTTCCTATCAGTACAAATATAGCAATGTTTATCAGATGATAATCGAATTTAAACAAGCTATTTACTCTGATTTATTGACTATAGACAAGATATCAATGAGATAACAGATGTTAGGGCGCCTTCAAATTTGCCGCTAAGTGTCGCGCGGAGGCAGCGCGACTGCAGCGCTGCGGTCGCGCTGTTTTGTAAATTCATAAAGATAAAAAACGCGCGACTGCAGCGCTACACCCGCGCTGCGTCCCCGCATTCGTTCATCGATCGACTAGTGTTGTTAAGAATACTTTTTCTTTTTAATAGTAACACTAAGAGCAGTGTATTTTCGTCTGAGTCCATCGTAAAACTAAAACACAACACTACCATACTCAAACCTAGCGACGGCAGCGCGACCGCAGCGCTGCAGTCGCACTGCCTCCGCGCGACACTTAGCGGCAAATTTGAAGGCGCCCTTACTGTGTACATAGGTAAATGATAAGGGATAATATTATTTATTATTGATAACGATAAGGTTGCAATTTAATCAAAAATTTGGTCGAAATCGAAAGTTGGTTATCTAATTTCTGCTAGATACAAGTAATACTAGCTTATGCCCGCGGCTTCGCTCGCGTTAAATTCGGGGTAGCAAAAAGTAGCATATTACTCTCAATTCCTTCAACTATCTACACTTAAAAGATACGTCAATTCGTCGCTCCGGTTTGCCGTAAAAGAAAGACAGACAGACAAACTTTCCTATTTATAATATTAGTATATGGATGATAAGGGAAAATAAAATTTATGACTGGTTTACAATAAAGTCGAATTTTGATCGTAATCAATCAACTTCAGACGCATAGGCCTGCTCTTACAGAGAGAACTTTGCCTTAGAGGTACCACATTAGCCGAAAGGATTAGTGTGGGATATGTTGACACGTATTATTTGTATATTTAATAGAATTCATTACATTTTCCGTGTGGTGACGGAGTAAGAATACAATATGTCACCACCCCATCTCATACCATGAGTGTCGTAAAAACCGACTAAGGGACTATCCGTCAATATAATCTGTACGAAAAAAAAAGAAGGAAATCTTGAAATTAAATCCTATACCAATCCGTCTGGCCAGCGTGGTATTAGTAGACCAAGTATCCCTCCGTCACGGGTGGAGGCCCGTCCTTGCAGTGGGACATTAAAAGGCTGTTATGATGATTACATTTTCCGCTCAATGACCTCACAGTATTCTTCATGTATGTATTTACTATGTTTACAAGTATTATGTTTACGTTATACAAGTTTGCTTTACCTTCACATAGATGGCGCTAAAATTAAATTCAATGCTTGCGTTAGAGAAGCTTAATAAGACGTTACATGTCAAACTAATATTGGCAACATCAATCAGTTTATATCTCGTTTACTCGGCAACTTAGAGGAAAATGAAGAAAAAATTGCGAAAATGTTTAATAATTTTATACATTTTAGGAATTTGTATGAGAAATTACGTCAGTTGCAGAGTTAGGAATAAGTGACAGGGCTATTTATTTTATTATTTTTCTTACTTTATGTTTAATGTTTGGTGGACCGACGACCTCGTAAGGACGGCGGGAAGCCGTTAGATGAGGGAGGCGAAGGACCGCACAAGGTGGCAATATTTGGAGGAGGCCTATGTCCAGCAATGGACGTCAATATGCTAAGATGATGATGATGTTTAAAGTTTAAAATATAAGTAAGTAGGTAGGTACAGTTAAAAAGTATTTAAAATATGCTAAATGTTGTCATAAAATTCATTAGTGGACTATAAATAAATTATAGGGTAACACCATTTATCTTATACCGAGGGTGTCGTATCTGTAGTAAAAAAGATATACTTGACAGGAATCCAATATCAATCAACTTGACCGACAGCGTAGCTCCATCAACACAGAAAACAAACGTTTTTCTTTATTTGTGTTTTGTGTTATTTATTGAGTCAATTTTATTTTATTTGTCTTTAATTTAATTTGTTTTTAATTTAATTTGTTTTTAATTTAATTTGTTTTTAATTTAATTTGTTTTTAATTTAATTTGTTTTTAATTTAATTTGTTTTTAATCTAATTTAATTTGTTTTTAATTTAATTTGTTTTTTTTTTGGCTTCGTTGCTATTTAATATAATCCGGTGTTACTTTCATAAGCATGCTGTGACACCTTCAAATGTTATGCATTGAATTTAAAAGTTATAATTTATATTTTAGTTGTAAGTTTATAATGTAATAACTACTGGTTGTCCTAATAAACAAAATAAAATAAAATAAAATAAAAAACCCTTCTTTGCAATGAGACATTAGCATACGGAAAATTGCACATCTGACCAGCAGCTTCCCGCCACCCTTGCCAGCCAGGTTTAAAATACTGACTAAAGTTTTCTTAAAGTCCAATTGGAATGTTGTATAAGTCCAATAAGATTCATAAAAGCCGATTATCTTCTATTCTAATTGGAATTTTGTGTAAGTTTGTATAGCTCCATCAACACAGAAAACCCTTTTTTTGCAATGAGACATCAGCATACAGTATAAGAGCCAAACTGTACTTAGGTTGTATAGCACCAATTAATTTTTTCTCTCTCGCCTTAAGTCAGTTTGAGACTTGACTGAGAGAGAGAGAGAGTGGTATAGGGTATTGATAACAAGTTTTCCTTCTTTTGCACATCCTCACAAAACATACATTATCATTTACGACATCCATGGGATGGGATAAAATCAAGTCATAACATTTAGATTAACATAGCGTAACAACAGCCACAATAATAAAATGCAATAAATAATTTATTACTGCAGTAAACACATCTAGCAAAACAATAACAAAGAAAATATATTACTAAACGTTACCAGTACCATAATAAATAGTATTATATTAAGTAATAAATAACCTTTTAAACTTCAGCCATTTTCTTTCAAAGCAGGGCATTAAAACATTTGGAAGCAAACAGCTGTGATTGACTGTACCAAATTGCCTACAAAATCAAATGATTGTTGGCACACAATTGTTTTTAAATTTGGAACGTTGCCGTTTAGAAACTGTTTTCGGAATGAAATGTTTTGTCAAAATTTCGGGGACAATAATTTTACGTTTTACCATAACCGTTTATCTATATAGATAAACTATCGAATTATCGGTTCATGATCTCATTACTTATAAGGAAATCGTTAGTCAACTTTTATGAGAAACAGCGTTAATCGGTAAAATACTATTGACAGGAAAAAAATACAATTTAAATTAATATAAGAGTAAAGAAAAAAGGGGGACGGATATAGTAGCTAGTAAAATTAAAGAACAGAGTTTTTCTTCTTGTGGTATGAAATATCAATCGAAAGCTTACAGAACAACTTTAAGTGTAGTGAAGCAGTGTACATGTTACAGCCAAAGTAATAAATATGAATATTATCTATATCTATACTTATAATAAAACTGTAGAGAGATCAATTCTGTACATTGAATATATGTTCAAAATTAATATTGGAGGATGAATGGTGATCGATACTAATGCCAAAAATGCAATCAATAAATTTTTTGTCTGTCTGTCTGTCTGTCTGTCTGTCTGTCTGTCTGTCTGTATGTGCACGCATGGGTCAAAAACTACTGAAGGCATATTAACCAAACTTGGTACGATTGTAGTCCATACTCCCGGGCAGGTTATAGGCTGTATAACATAACGCTAAGACACATAGGAGCTGAGCAGTGACGAAAAATTTAAAGCAAGTCAGTTGACAAAAAGCGCGTTCTAGCTCTTATCATCGCATACGTTGATCATACGCCAAAAATATGTATTACAAAAATAATGGTCTTCAAAAGATGTACAAAAAAGTCCTGAATAGTATATATCTATCTTTTATATATTAGCCACAATAACGTGTTTAATCGTTAGGGTTTTCTTCAAAGTGTATTAAATACATAAATATATTGTAATTTGCATAGACATATCTTTTTCAAACTCCCATATTTCAAAATTACACTTTAATATCTTATTTATAAAAAAAAAAATATAGAAATCGGTTGATAAACACACAAGATATAGATGAAAGAAAATTTCCAAATGTCGCCGCGCCGGTATGAGTACGGCTGTACGGTTGATTTTTGTTTAACGTCCGAAACGGCCAACCGGTGCATCTATATAATTTCATTCACATTGACTCTTCTCGAACGGACGTGGTTCTTATTGACTCTTTTTGGAATAAGCGCGCTTTAGATATTAAAATACATAGATACGTAGTTTTTAGGTATTAAGTTTAAAGTAGGTAATCTATCTATCTTCTATACTATAATAAAACTGTAGAGGTCGAAATGTCTGTTCTTTTCGAAAATTCAGATTAAAATTATCTATAAAATCTAGAAAAAAGTCAAAAAGCAACAACACTACACACTTACAATTTTTTGAATTAATGTCTATCTGTCTGTCTCTCTGTTTGTTATCGCACATCTTTAAAACGAATTAAAATATAACCTTAAGACCAATACATTGTATTGTAGCCTTTCTTATTAGGCTTAAACTGAGGTATGTTTCATCAAAATCGGATAAGTATTACTCGAGATATCGCTAGATCTCTTTATTAGAACAGTCCAATACAAATCAGGGGTCATGAAAAATGGATTTTGTTCAATGTTGAATGAATTTAAATTTCGTTTCTTTTGTTCACGAGATGGCGTTACCAGTAGTAATCGTAAAATAAATGAGTTTTTAAATAATCTATAACTATTTTATTATTAAGTGCTATTAATAAGTTATTCCTTTTAAATGTTAATAAAATTAACCATGAATCGTATGTGTAATATCAATTATAAGTCTTATTAAATTAAATCAATTATAAGTTTACTTGATTGTTATATTTTTGTGTTTTTCGTAACTAAAACAATTTAATTAAATATAAATTGTATTAGTTAGCTATTAATCTAAAGTAAAATTATTCTTTTGGTAAGTATTCATTTAGTTTAAACTGTAGTAGTTACTGGTCAGCGTAAAAGTATGCAACAGACTCCACCTGTTTTTATTAATGTAAATAAATACAAATACAAATAACCTTTATTAGTTAATCACAGATACAAAACATCTGACAAAAATAAATAGTCTTTTCCTGTATTGCTAATATTGGCGTACAAACTTCATTTTTTAAAGTTAAACTATACCTATACTTAATCATAAATATTAAATTGAATTAAAATAACATTCCTTTTCTCACAATCTTATTATAACTGCAATTATAACACACTTATATAACTATTTAATAATTAATAATATATGGGTATAATATAACAGACAACATAATAAGTAACACGTTTTTTCTTTATAAAATCATTTTACACATTACTATTTGTCAACAATAAAAAAATACAAAACTGACAATAAAATATAGAAATAAAATCACAAAACATTAAATTATTATTCAAAGTGTTTGTGTTTATTTTATTAAGTAATTCAAAAATACTGCACGCAGTTTATCTATAGATAATAATAATAATATAGTCGAGTCTAAGTTTAGTCAAATATTTTTTGCTAGATGGTAAAAAGGTGTGAGGTACAATAATTTATTTCAGCATTTTTTTTACAAAAGACAAATCCTACACTAGCCTTTAAAAATATCAATTTAACGGACACAAAGAACATCCAGACTAAGGACAATAGTTTGTGTATCACAATTGTCCTCCATGGGAATCGAACCCGCGACCTCATGCACGCCAGCCATGTAATGCGACCGCCGCGCCACCGAGGCAGGTAATTCTGCCGCCCCATAACGTGGCGTGCAAATGTATTCATTCATAATTAATTAGCGATTATCCGTGTGGTGACGGAGTAAGAATACAATATGTCACCTCCCCATCTCATCCCATGGGTGGCGTAAAACCGACTAAGGGACTATCGGTGAATATTATCTTCCAATCTATCCGTATATTATCAACCAATCCGACTGGCCAGCGTGGTATTAGTAGGCCAAGTATTCCTCCGTCACGGGAGGAGGCGCGTCCTTGCAGTTATGATGAAATAAGCGATGTCATTTATTTTAACTTACAAATTTGACAACAGATGGCATTGTGCCTGTGACGTCATTTTCAGTATCGCGGTGTTAAGATTTTCCTTGAAAGAATGACGTTCGCTCATGTCTTTCAGTATAAGTTTAGACGCAGTCTTCATAGATATTTTATTTACTATTTATTTACTTTGAAAAGGTTTTGGTTCGTTACTTCGTTCGTTAATTTTACAATTCGTTTGTAATGTAGGTATATCTGTTCGTTATAAGGTTTTAAAAACGATTTTTCAGTATCAAATCGAATTGCGAAGTAAGTAACATCCGCCACGCGAACGAAGTCGCGGGCACAGCAGCTAGTACATAATAACTAGCCATTATGTATAAGGGCTACTCAATTTTGATAAAGTGATTAACTCATTAAATTTTACCTTTTAACTGGCAAAAGTCAGAAACAGTTGGTTAGGTTAGGTTAGTATGGTGACCAAAGGACGCACGAGCCGAGCGAGCGAAGCGAGCGTGCCACGGTAGCGGCTGGATTTTTTTTAATGTAAAACTAGAATATAGTACATATTACTATATTCTAGCGTCTTTTGGTCACCATACTAACCTAACCTAACCAACTGTTTCTGACTTTTGCCTTAATATTGTATTTTTGCCAGTTAAAAGGTAAAATTTCAATGAGTTTTGACTAACATCGATGGTCAAAACCACTTTTGACTGAAAAAACCTGTCAAAAGTGGTTATGAGTTTTGACTAAACATATTATTATATAATGGCTAGTTAATGTGATTACCTAATTCTGCGACATTTATCACTTTATCAAAATTGAGTAGCCCTTATACATAATGGCTAGTTATTATGTATAATATTCATATTTATTACTTTGGCTGTAACATACATACCTACATAATAAGTAAACTCCTTCTCTACAAAAAAAAATTACAAAAAAGGAACTGTGTAATCGAACGCGAGCATAAGTAAAAATGTTGCCACAGTAAATAAATATTAGGCAGCCAATTTACGAATGCCACATTACATAACCAACTCCTTAGAATTCTACGCGCGTCGAACTTTTTTATTATAAAATTCAATAGAGAAAATGAATCACCGTGCGTTTCGTGTCTCGTCGCATAATAATTATAGTATATATAACACGTGTGACCTCATCCGACGGATATGGGGCACAATGAGATGTTTTAAATGAGCGTAGGCATGCCTTGAAGTGTTAGGAATTTCATAGTCAGTACATAAAAATGTTCTCCGTGCGGTGACGGAGTAAGAATACGATATGTCACCACCCAATCTTATCCCGTGGGTGTCGTAAAAACCGACTAAGGGACTATCCGTGAATATTATCTAAAGAAATAAAAAGAAGGAAAACTTATAATTACACCCTATACCAATCCTTCTGGCCAGCGTCGTATCAGTAGGCCAAGTATCCCTCCGTCCCGGGAGGAGGCCCGTCCCTGCAGTGGGACATTAATGGGCTGTTATAATGATATAAAAATGTTAGCTTTGTTGTTGTCTGAGGTCGTGGGGAATTACACGCTTTAAGTTATTTGTGGAAACTATACACAAATGGTTGTGTTTTGTGAATACGTGTTCATTTTAAATGCATTTCTGGCAAAAGTTTCTGCGATACAGGCTTCAAACCTAGAGCAGGAATAACTGTTATAAAAGAATTGGTTTTGCATGAAGTCATTGTGATGACATGTTGTTGCCTGTTAATAATACACTAAAGAAAGCGGTTCAGTGACGAAAGGGTAGCTTGGCTTACTAACGATATCTGCGAGCTTTACCATTTCTTAAGAGTAAATGAAATAGTAACACAATGCATTCTTACACTGCCACCATAGTTTAATACAACATTTCGCTACGTCTTTAGGCTTATACTTATAAAACTTGTATCTAACTATCGCAATTATGTCAAACCTGGCATATACGCAAATATGCAAGTTTCCATAAGCTACTTTGTTGTCTTACCGTCACGTGACTTTGCTGTTAGTAGTAGTAAACTACAGATACTGCACTCATCTATTAGTCGAAAGCACTTACCAACGTACCATCACCCTTTAGGTCGTCGTTAAGATAACGTCTACTCAATGTTTTCTGGTATGTGGTTGTCATACCGTCTACCCTATTGTCTCTGTAATTGTGCAATTTGAAATGTAAGGTTAGGAGACATTTAACTACCGTAGAATGGGGTTACTTTAATAAGCAGGGGCTACATTGATCAGTCATTTATCTCTTAATGTGCTAAGAGAAGGATGACCGATTTATAGTATTAGCCCTTATCAGGACTGTCAATGTATGGCGTGCGTCATTTGCACGAAAATAACACTTCTATAAAAAATTAATAAAGAAAAGTTGAGAGATCAATGTTACCCCAACGACATCAAAGTAACCTCTGTTTACCAGTAACTACTTTACATTTCCATCCTAAAGACCATAATATTTGCACTCTACAGGCCTTTAGTAGGTATATAAGAATGTAAGCAATTATTCATCCATGAATAATTAAAAACCTAATTAAAAACTATAAAACATAATTTATCAAAGTAAACTAAGTGCATCGTTATTTTTTCTTATCTAACTTTATTATGCTATTCAACTGTCTGGAATATGTTTACATTTAATGCAATAAGTTCACATACTACGGCAGTGTTTTATTGATGCCGAAGATGCCAGCCTCTGTGTCGTAGCTATCTATAGTATCTTTGAGTACATAATCATTAATGTATGCATTGGCACCCACACAAAAAGAATATACTTACTTTACTATTTAAAAAAGAAGATACATAGCGACAAAAAAAGTATAAGTCTGTACCTATATCAATTGTGTAGTACCCATAGTATAATGTCTGCTTAGTTTAGGACTAGATGGCATTGTATACATAAGTTAGGACAATTATTATACTAAAATAAGTAAACACAAATAATATACCTCCGCAAAGATTCACCAGGTCTGATATGGACATAAAAGTCCTAAATAAAACAAAATAAGACGTCAAGAAAGGATTTGTCCTCCTTATATTATTCCGGTCGAAGTAATCTACCATCGACAACAGAGGTATACCGCGCTATAAAGTCTTGTAGACGACAAATGGCCCTCGAGACACATTTTATACTCGAATATAAAAATAACTTACGAGCTGCCAGGATATTATACTGGAAAACAAGGGAAACCTGGAGTAAGGAACTGTTTATGTAACTGGAGATGACTATATCCGGGCCTTCTTCCTACTAATATTATAAATGCGAAAGTTTGTGAGGATGTATGGATGGATGGTTGTTTGTTACTCTTTTACTCAAAAACTACTGAATATATTGTGATGGAAATTTGGAATATAGGTAGTTTAGGGCATGAAAAACATTTAAGCTACCTATACAGTTGAAAATAAATTACGTACCTATATGAAAAACTTTGGAGTTAAATCATTAGGAACTGGCTTCTAATTGATCATGATTTTAAGGTTAAACTGCTTTGGCCGTAGCGGTCGTAGGCAGCTTCCATGCACAAGGTAACGGGTTCAAAACGCAGAAAGGACATTAGCCTAAATGTCCTAATTTTTTCTTAAATTTTAATAGGTAAAATAATGTAAAAGAATAATGTAACAGTAATTAATTAACTTTTATCTATAAATCCTAATATGACAATGTCTCGCTTATCAAGTACAACAAATTAAATCAGTTTTATCTGGCGTTATCTTATCAGTTATGCCTACACAGAAATACTATCTATTATTGTCATCTGTTTTTGTTAAGGCATATCCCGCACTAGGCATTGAGTCCTGTTTTAGGGGGACTTTTACAAAAATGACATAAATGCATACAGAGTACTTCCAGAGAAGACATTTGTGGAACGGATTAAGGTTTTTTTTCTTTATTTAAGGAGCTTAGTCACAATTTGACTAATGCAAACAATCATGTTCATGCATTGAGCGGGAACGAAGCCGAGATCTTTGCGTAGTAGCCATGTAATATACCGACTGCGCCACAGAGGTCGTCGTAAATGTAGTAGTACGAGTATTTATGAATATGAAATATTACTAGTAGTTCTAAATAATTTCGCAGCGCATAATTAAAATACTTATCGCTAAAAGAATCATAAAAACAAAATTGTATTTTTAATAGTTTTTCATTAGATTACGTAAAACATTTGTAAGTTTATAAAAATGTGAACATTTATGTGTAAAAATATAATGTTCCTATTGTTGCTGTTATGATATTAGATTAACAACAAAAATTTTACATTTTAGTTTGGAGGCACGATTGCCTTTTGTTTTAGAAATGTTAATACATTAAGTTGTTTCTTTCTTTTACAATAATTGAGAGGTTTATTTTATTGATTTGTTTTTGCTTGTTATTTTTGTATAGATTTTTAGGTATATTAGGTTAGGAATTTGACATAATATCCATGATTTAATAAAAAAATATTCTAAACAATGTACGAGTATTATTTATTACAAAGTTTTTTTTTCTGTAGCTGTGTTTAGCCTGTAGCTTTATTGCACATTTCGAACTAAGATATATTTGGGTATCTTAGCGAGTTTAAAAAACACAAAAATATCGGACATAAATTACGAGTACATCCAGATTCAAAACAACAATTTGTGAGTTACACAAAGTGCTGTCCTTTCATAACAGCCCCTTTATGTCCTACATCAGGCACGGGCCTCCTCTTTTGGCAGAGGAATACTTGTCCTGCTAATACCACGCTGACCAGACGGATTGGTATAGTCTGTCCATTAAGGAGATTCAAATTACTAACTCGGGGCAGAGCCAAACATTTCACTGAAACCACTGTTCAATTCGTGCAGTCAAAATATTGTAGGTAACTAAGTAGGTTTCATCTTTTAATATCGGAGTAATATAGTGTCTAAGATAAGTTACGTCGATTTAAAGTATTTCAGAGTAGAGTATGTCGAATTAGACTGTTTTCGGAGTAGCATAGTTGTCTAAGTAGAATGTCGTCGAACCCACATTGTTTCTTAGTTAAGTCATGTCGAAGAAACGCTGTGTCGAAGTACAGTAGTATCGAAGTTAAGTTGTTTCGTACTTAAATAATGTCGAATTAAAGATGCATCGAAGTTTCATTACGTCGAAGTAAAATGGTGTCGTAGAAAAGTTTGTCGAAGTTCAGTTTGGGAGTCCCTAGGGAGGCCGAGACTGAAAATCGTAGAGGAAATTTAAAGGTCTGTTTTCATGACATGAAATATTTTTTCTTTCTAACATTAATATATGATGTAACAAAATAAAACACTCCATACAACTTGTTCGGAGAGTCAGTAATCAAGATAAATTGAATGTTCATACATATTCCCTAGGCATTTCTCCGATATTGACCTGTTTGCTACGTATTATTAACCAACCTTAGAAAAAAATTACAGGGTTAAATTACACGAATTTAATCGTTTTGTATTTTATTTATCACTAGCTGACCCGTGCCCACTTCGTTGAGCAGCAAAAAAAAACGCGTCCTTTTTTTAAACATATTTCATTACTGCTCCTCTCTTATTAGTCATAGCGTGATACTATATAGCCTATGGCACTCCCCGATAAATGGCCTATTTAACACAAAAAGAATTTTAAAAATTGGTTCTGTAGTTCCAGAGATTAACCCCTATAACGTCACAAACTTACATACACACAAACGTTACCTTTTTATAATATTAGTATAGAGTATTATCCATTCATTCTATCCGTGTGGTGACGGAGTAAGAATACAATATGTCACCACCCCATCTCATCCCATGGGTGTCGTAAAAACCGACTAAGGGAATAACCGTAACTACTATATTTACGAAATAAAAAGAAGGTAAACTTGAAATTAAACCCTAAACCAATTCGTCTGTATTAGTAGGCCAAGTTACCCTCCGTCACGGGAGGAGGCCCGTCCCTGCAGTGGGACATTAATGGGCTGTTATGATAATGATTATCCATGTAACTATGGATTAAGAATAGGTACATGGTATTAATCAATAAACCAATTAGCCTATCGCAGTCCACTGCTGGACAAAATGCCTCTTCCAACAAACGCCACAGAACAGGGTCCTCCGCCCTCCGAATTTTAGTCCGACCAAGCGATCTTTTTGAGGTAGAATTAATTTATAGTACAGGAATTTAAAATTAAAATAAAAATCTTACTCCAACCAAAAATTAAATGTTGATACTAAGAAAATTCATCTATACCTACTAACATCGCGTTAGACAGATATTTTACGTTATTCGCGCATTATTTTAAAACTGAGATATCTTTCAAACTAATAATCGGATCTCATCGCTGTAAAGGACAATATTGTTTAAAATTAAATAAGTATAATGATTAACGTATTTACTTTGATAAGGGTTAATACCATATACACAAAATACCTTTACAAACAATGCATTTCTTTAAATCAAATTTAATTATTATAAAAAAGGTCGTAGTGAGTCAACCTTAGAAGATAGATATATGCTATCGTTGACTTAATTGTAAAACTTTTTTAAAGGTACAATTCTCTAATACATCATTTCAGTATATCTCCATACGTTTAAGCAGCAGACGCAAAATAAACGTTTTTAAGCGTCCCTTTTATAAACATATTTCATTACTGCTCCACTCCTATTAGTCATAGCGTGATGCTACATAGCCTATGACACTCCCCGATAAATGGACTATTCAACACAGAAAGAATTTTTGAAATCGGTTCAGTAGATCCAGAGATTACCCCCTACAACGTCACAAACACACAAACACACAAACACACAAACAAACAAACACACAAACTTTACCTCTTTATAATATTAGTATAGATTATGCCTGGGATTTATTGATAGTCATAGTCAGTACTTTTTCTGGCTCATCTTGTTAATCCTGGCCGTGCGAATCAGGTTAGTATTAAAGGCAAGGATTCACTAGGGGACAAACGGCCCACGATGCCAGCGTCGGGTGAAGTGGCGCGACGTTGCCGAGCTTCGCTCGACATGTCTGGCAACATTTTTTACATGACAACGATGTCGCCAGATATGTCAGGCAAAATCGGCCGAATAAATCGAATTGACATGTCTTGGAATATTTGTCCCCTTAAAGCATTAACGCTGTACATTATATTATATTAGGGTACAGTCACGAGCAATAATATGTACACATTTTCAAATTTTCTAAACTATCTGCACGTTTATCTAGACATTACAATATCAAAATGAATTCGTAATTTAGAAGAGGTTCCGTACAGTTTTGAATTAATCTTCGAATTTTCAATTTTGGATTGGCAGAACTTTAGATAACTGGTTTACAAAATGCGAAAATGTGTACATATTATTGCTCGTGACTGTACAAGGCAGAATTATATACTAACCTTCTTTTAACCAGTGCAGTTATGATACAACACAGAATATGTCAATCAATCATCTAAGAAGCCTATCGCAGTCTGGACACAGGCCTCTCCCAACACGCGCCACAGAACACGGTCCTGCGCCTTCCGCATCCAGTCCGACCCCTTCCGCATCCAGTCCGACCCAGAGACCCAGACAAATTATGTACTAGCCTAGTAGGTAATTTAAGATTGTATAACAATGATAGTTAAAACTATCGAAGTCAAGGTTAGTCAGCAGGATTAATATTATTCTACAGCAAAAGATCACGCAAATACTTGACAATACAACATAACGGATTATTTAATGACCGTTTAACCTTAAAACGTTAGCCACAATAGTTATTTTTATTAATTTATTGTTACTTCAAACTTTTATTTTTATGAGGGAAAATATTTAATCGTAATTTCGCCGCAATACAGCTCGAAATTGTGTATGCTATCGCTGTGCTCGCTTCATCATCATCAGAATAACAGCTCATTAATGTCCCACTGCAGGGACGGGCCTCCTTCCGTGACGAAGGGATCCTTGGCCTACTAATACCACGCTGGCCAGACGGATTGATATATATTTAATTTCAAGTTTTCCTTCTTTTTATTTTATAAAGATAATATTCACCCTTAGTCCGTTTTTACGACACCCCATCTTACTCCGTCACCACCCGAGTGCTCGCTTACTCCTCAAAAAAGCAGAAGTCTGAAAATGTTACTGAATCTTGGTTTAAATCTAGCCGGTCTTGCTGAAAAGTCCTACCAGCAATAAAATAATGAACCAGGTCTTACTATTGTTTAAGTACTACTAGTACGGTAAGAAAATACTTATAACTGAAGATGTACACAAAATCGGCATAAATAACAAATATGAGCCAAATTTCCTTACTGCAAACATATATTTGCACAGATTAATCCTTAATGAATGAATCAGACAAGTAAAACATATTCCTTCTATACTTAACAAGTTAAATGACACTCGAAAGCAGCGTAAAGTCATGGAAAAATCCAAGGTTAGGAAATACCCTTGTTCCAAATTTCACTAAAAACTATTCGACCTTCCGGTCATTAGATACAAAATGTGTTTATTAAACAAACAATATGTGTTATGTAAATATGCAAAATGACGACCGAGGACAGAAGCTTACAATATGGCCGTGGTGTTAGATCATGTGATAATTATATCTACTGATGTTGACAATAGATTGCTGTTGTTAAATATTGTAGCCGTTCTAACAAGCATTTCCACCAGTAGGAAGGTTATATCTAATCAGGTTTAAGCTTCATCATAACAGCCCATTAATGTCCCACTGCAGGGACGGGCCTCCTCCTCTTACTGAGGGCTACTTGGCCTACTAATACCACGCTGGCCAAACGGATTGGCATAGGGTTTAATTTTAAGTTTTCCTTCTTTCTATATAATGGCAATATTCACAGATAGTCTCTTAGTCGGTTTCCACGACACCCATGGGATGAGATGGGGTGTTGACATTATTGTATTCTTACTCCGTCACCACACGGATTAAATTATTGCTTATAGTTATATAGCTTTATATTATAGTTATATAGCAATAATTTAATTTAATGCGGATAGTTTAAGCTTCACACTGATGCAAATCAGGAAAAAAAAATTCCTGCACACTCCATATAAGATGTAAGTATAGAATACTTCATGTACTTAATCTATACTAATATTATAAAGAGATAAAGTTTGTGTTTGTGAGTTTGAGACGTTGTAGGGGGTAATCTCTGGATCTACTGAACCGATTTTTTTAAATTCTTTCTGTGCTGAATAGTCCATTTATAGGGGAGTGTCCTAGGCTATATAATATCACGCTATGACTATTAGGAGAGGAGCAGTAATTAAATATGTTTAAAAAAGAGACGCTTAATAACGTTAACGCACAATGAAGTGGGCACGGGTCAGCTAGTAGCATAATAAAAAGTTTAGTGTGAGGCAGTCTTGGTCGGTACCACCACTACCTATACCCGCTTGATCTACCTCCAAGCACTAGTGTTAGGTTTGTATGTACATACAAACCTAACTAAGTTCAGAGGCAAGGGTATAATATAAGCTAGCGAATTTACAGAACTAAGAGATATGCATATATATATCGTGACAAGTGGCGTTCTGTCGACTCTGCCTACTCCGGCCGGGATAAGGCGTGAAAACTCACGCCTTATCCTTATGTATGTATGTAAGAGAGATATGCGCGACTCGGCTGAGCTAGAATTTGAGACGTCTATGAGCGGCGATTATCGCTAACAATCAAGTAAATACAAAACAGAGTAACATATTAAGCTACATGTACATTCTCATTAAAGTCTTATTTGATATGTTGCTACGCGTTAAATAAAACCAAAATTATTAAAAACTTTTTTATTACATTATCATTAAAACAACATAAAATATCAAAAACTAAAGTCCAACAAATCTAATAGGTACGGTATGACAGTTCTGACAAATTGAATAATAAGGTTGGGATAAAAAAATCGATTATAATAATATCCGAAATTTAAGAGATCGATTACGATAATATCCGATTTTTAAGACACTTTAATAATTAATCTCATTATTAGTAAAGGGTAAAACCTTTTGTAAAAAAACACCACATATTGCAAATTGTCTAATCTGCGAATAAAAAAAAATCCAAACATTACTTTTATTTTAATTATAATTAATTAAATAAAAGTAATGTTTAGGATTTTTTTATTCACTACTAAGACCTTAATAAGTTGCCTCCCGTCACCTTCGACCACGTCGAGTAATAGTTAGTTACGTGTCTAACGATAATAACGATTTTTCGTATATGTAAACGATTTTTTTGCATACAAGTGTATCCGAAGAGTCGCAACACTACGAGCAGTAACCTAACTACGTGACTTTGCAATGAGGTCAAGAATAGAACTATAAGATAGTATTTACTATGTAAATATGTGTTATTTTGCTTTGTTTGAAAGTTTTCAATTAAATTTATATATTAAGAATTGTACATTTTTAGATACAATAATAAAATCTTTCTAAATTCATGGTTTTACGAAAAAGGTTTTCGAAACTGAATAATGTACGCATGAACAAAGTTGTTTCAGTTTGAAAAATATGAAACGTCATACTGTATCTTTTAGATTTGTTGAACTGTAACCTTTTTCGAAAAAGCTACAAGTACAACCTTCTTTGTTCATTGTTACACAATCACTAAATAGGTTGCACTATCCGAGAGATCAATGTCAATTTGACAGCTGACGTAAGATTATTTTTAATTTTTGAAAATAGAGTCACACACACGATTTTGTTCTATATCGCGGGGAGTTTTAAAAACATTGATGTAACGGATAAAACCAGGACAATAATTGTTTGTGCAAACAATTGTACTGTGGGAGATTCAAAACCGCGACCTTCGGATAAGGCAACCGCAAACCGCGACCGCCACAACGAGGCAGTCAATGTGAAGGTTCTGGACTAATGTGATACAAGCATAGAGCTTCTTTGTGTGGTAAAGAAAACTGGACGTAAACCCTATACCACCGAGGTTTCCCTGCAGCAATAAATAGAGGAGTTACGCTCTGCGCTAGGATATTGTGTCACAATTTAATATTTAAAATCTTGTATCAACGTCTATTAATTTGCCTTCTAATCTCTAGAAGACAATAAAGAAATTTAGATATCAAGGGAGAGATATGGAGAACTAGAAATCAAGGCGACTGAAAAAGATCTAGGATTGAATCCTGCTTTAAGCATAATAATTTATTTTGGAAAAAAATCAAAGTTTTATTTAGTAAGCCCAGTATCGTTAAATAATGTGCTTCTTAGAAGCAGCTGCTTCTTAAATCCAAACAACTGCTAGTAAATAAAACTACATTACAAAACACATTGCCGTTCTATTCATTACTGATCTTATTGCGGGTATTATTTGTGCCTATTGCTTGACCCTTACGACAAGAACATACTCCTTTTTCTTTCTCGCGGTGACTTTTACAAACATGAATTTAAGAAACAAAATGAATAATTTGTAGATCGCACAATAAATTACACTGCATGGAATTGAAGTCGCGACCTAGTTTACCGTAGCTGCGTACCGTAACTACAAGATCACAAAGATCTTACATTTTTATTTACTTTTGAATCCTTAGACCCTACATTCTAAAATAATCAGCGGCGTATACTAATCCAATTCAAGAACGTACAAAATTACAACATAGATAAAAAAATATGTACCCCTGTTTCAGTTAATTCCATAGAGATTTAGCATAGAGAATGAAAACAAAGATTTCACTTAGTTATGTAATATTTCAATATGTAAATATACTACCTATCAAAGATAGTTTATTTTTACTATCTAGCCTTTCGAATACTTTGACGTACATAGTATATGTTAATAGGCAAGCCGTTAATATAATTATTAAAGCAAATATTTTTATTCTATATCCAGACATGGAGGTGTTTTTTAATGGAAAACGTTATAGACTTCTTTCTTGTATTTATGCAGTGAGAATAACTGAAAAGAAGCAGTAGATTAAATTAGTTATACGTCCTTGTAAATACTATTTATGATAGAGAATTTATAGGCGTGGTATGGGGATTAAGAAAATCGGGTATCAATACCCCATCTCGTCCTGAGTGACGTAATTGGTGAATAATGGACATCTACATGACAGTCAATACGTCATTTCCTTCAGCGAGATAAACAATGGCTGTATGTGACCCTTCGAGTGCGTGGTATTCAGTGACCTAAGGAGAGATGAGATAAAGATCAATTGATAACCATAGAATTAGCGTTTCGGATGATGCTATCGCTATTCCGAAAACTATCTCGAAGATGACCACCATCGAGGTTTTGACCAGTTTGAGAGTCCCACATCATCTGCTTGTTTAACCCCATGGCGAGAGGCCATAAAACTGGATGAAAGTCGCAAACTATTGGATGGATTTAGTTTAAATATAGCTTACGTATCAGAATAACAGATAGGCTATTACGTCATCCGACATGCACAAGGTCGGGGCTCTGGATAAAATCTAGTATCTAATATACAAAGTATAATAATACATGTATAGAGGACTTTTAAAGAGAAATTTGAGACGTTTATTTCATTATAGTTCAACACAAATGTTCGGTAAACCGTAAATTTCTTTCACTTCGCTTAACCAAATAATATCCTAAAGAAAAAACGTTGACAAACATCGTAAACCAAAAGAAATATACAAATTTTCATCTCCACTTGACGTCCTTAGTTTATAAACTTGATTAGAGGATACTGTTAAAAACTTTTATTGCATGCTCCGAATGCAAAAGAACAAAATAACGCAATGTACAAGGCAACAACATTAAAAATGCCTTGCTATTTGCACTCCTAAGATTGTCTAGAGGCGGCAAAGATTATACTCGTAGGGTAGAAATAGAAAATTTAGCTTTCGCCACTGACAAACAATTCAAGGAATCGAATGTGATCGGCTTAATGATCGAGTATCATAGGTACGTAATCGTATACATAGCAGCAAAGACGGTCTCTAAAAGGATGTCGCACGATGAAACGCAAGGAATAAAACTCGGAAGGGAAGGCCTTCGCCCAGTAGTGAGATAATTTAAACACATAATACACATCATCGGAAAACGATAACTTAGATTAACAAAATCTCATAAGTTAACTTCAAATCATCCCTGACTGTCTATACTAATATTATAAAGAGGTAAAGTTTGTGTGTTTGTTTGTTTGTTTGTGACGTTGTAGGGTGTAATCTCTGGATCTTACGAAACGATTTTAAAGAATTTTTAAAATTGGCATAGTCCATTTATCAGGGAGTGTCATAAATATGCTATATATAGTATCACGCTATGACTAATAGGAGTTGAGCAGTAATTAAATTTATGTTTAAAAAAAGGCAACGTTATTTTCGCCGCCCAACGGAGTGGGCACGGGTTAGCTAGTTGTTTATAAAGTCAAGGACATCTGCCATAACTGTACTAGCAAAGTACTAAGACATTCGTTTCTCATGCGCATAATTTTATTGACAGTAAAAACTCGCCTAAGACGTAATAATTAAAACCATATTTGAAATGCGACTAAAAGTACTAAATAACTAAAAAGGTCGACACGTAACCTAGTAGTCGAAGTAGTCGAATGTGATTTAATTTGCAATCCAATCAGTTATATCAGACTCGAAAGGTAAGTACCAAGAAATTTTACTTCACAAATTTAGTTTAATAATCAGCAAATCGGTGTCGCGGCACACCGTGTAGGAAATGGCGTGATGAGCTAGAAAGGGCGCAGATTCACTGGCTTAGGACCACAGTTTGTGAAAGTCAAAGGGAGAGAGGTCAATGCTCAGCAATGGGATGATAAAGGATGAAACTAACGAGCTAAGTTTTAAAGTCAACCTTGAGCAAACAATGGCAATTTTTAAATTTTATTAGCGTCAAAACTTAATGTATTCGGCATCGTATGAATGACCTTACGATTATGAATTGCATTACGTCACCGTTCGCGTGCGAGAGAGATGAGGTCAAAAATACGTCCTTATTCAACCAACATTTTAGCAATGTAAACAAATCCTATTGTGATAAACGAAAGTAGACAGTGTCAAGAAAGCAATAAAGCTGATTTTCCCAGAAACCTAAAAAAAGTTAGTTAAGATTCTATGGAAGTATCTAAGATGAAAAATTCTAACATACTTTAATGGTATTTCATAAACTAATCTATGGCATTTATAATTACTCCTAACACAAAAATTACTTTAGAATACAATAATTATTCAAAAACAATAAGTAGTACCTACTCTTTTAAGGTAGTGTAATGTTCATAAAAATGCTTTCATAAATAAATAAATAAGTATGGTTACATATTCCTAAATATATACAAGAGGATAATAAATGCTTTTCTACAACTCTTGTTTCAGTAAAATCTATAACTAGCGACATAAACTGAATAATTTAAATTAAAATCAAACTTAACACTATTTTCAAAACGGTTAGCAGTAAGAAATAATTTAGCACTTATATACTTCATGGTACTTTAGCGTACAAGACATAATAAATGAAATTATAGTTCAATCGCTTCATTGGGCACATCCTCAAGACACTAGTGGCATTTCAAGGCCATTTTAATATTGGTGTGCTAAATTATTTGAGCATTATGTAAAAGTAAGAATGTGGACGGCAATTGGCTGATATGATGATGATAAAGAATGTTCTATGGCACATGTTGGGAAAGCCCAGCCGACTAACCTATCATAGTCCAGCAGTGGACTATGATAGGTTAGTTAATTGAAATAATTTAAGCATTATGTTAAAGTAAAACTGGCCAGTTCTGTTGTTTTACAACTTATAAATAGTTTTTTTTTTCAAGGTTAAGTTGGTCATAAACTAATACATATAAATGTTTTTTTTAAATTGGGTTCTCTGATTTTAATCTTTCTTTGTGTTTGATTAAGTCAATGTTGTAATAAAACTAGAGTAGATAAGTTAACATATTCTAAAATTTATTATAAATATTTAAGCTGTAGGCTATACATACACACTATAGTGTTTGTAATGTAATAGTTAATTTATTTTTTATTAATTATAACATGCAGTAGCTGTGACTATCTTTAGATGACTTTTGATGATAATTATTTAATTCATTTAAATTATATTAATTTATTTTAAAAACAGTAAAAATATATATTTCTTTATAATATATTTGTTTTATAATGACCTAAACGTTCAGTTATGTCTAGATTGGAAGAAGATTATAAAATATAAAATAGAATATTATCCTATTAAACAATATTTATACATAATATGCATTAAATAGGTATAGAACTATAGAATAAACTTTGGGTATTTCTTTATACATTATATTATTTTTTATTATTTATTTAGTTTTTTATTTGCCAAAGGCATTTTCTACCAGTCAATCTTAGGATGGTGCAGAGACAGAGTAATGCAATAAAAGTATAATAAAAAAAAATTATAATTTATTTATTTTTAATTTGACATTTAATTTTGTTTTCTTTATGAATATATAAAGTACCTATATAATTATTATCATAACTTTAAAGGTGTTTATTAAATTTCACAAAATACCATTTAACCACATAGGATCCATATTAAAAGTTTTGAATAGTAGAAGTCCATAGACTATAGAAAATATTATTATGAAATAAATATCAAAGTCCACATTTTACTACATTAAAATTAATCAAAACACATTTTTGCTATTAATTTATCTAAAAGTTATACATACCCATTACAAATAATAATATAAAGAAATAAATAATAAAAGGACTAAGGAGACAAATTAAAAAAAAAAAACAAAAATCAGCCTCCTTGTAGTTACAAGATGAGAATTGTTTTTTTAATTTTTTAATCATGTATTATTGAGAGTTCTTTATATGAGCAATAGACATACATTTTGAAGGAGCATGTTTTCCCAGTGTTTACATGTATAAATATAATAGTTGTGTTACTATGTTGCCACTTAATGCTGCGTTTATAACTAACTAATAAATGTAATAATTTTATACAATCTATCTAAGATATTCATCTAAAGAATGACAAATTAGGTACATAATAACAACATCTGTAAAACAGGTTCTATATTTAGAACAACGTTGTGAACTAACCACGTTTTTAATGCGTAAACATAACAAATACAAAATTAAATATACTATTCTTACCTTATATATCACTGCTAGTGTGTTATCCAAATAATATGCGCCAAAAATAATAAACGAAAATCACAAATTCGACAAGTCTGTGCAAAAAACACTGACTACACTATTCTGCCAATCATTAACGCCGGATTTAATAAACAAATATATTAAACTGTACTTTTATAACAAAACGCACTATATTACACAATTCGGTTTAGATAAACTGGTGAAAGTGCGAAATTCTGAAATAATATAATGCGGTAAACACACACAAGACGTCACTGCCTTCCGCAAACCGTAAAATCTAACTGACACTGACAATGACAGAAACAGAAACGTATAGACCAGTATTGCCCGAATAACAGACGGTCTTACCCGTGATCGAAATATTACGGGTAATTTTGAGGCTTATCTTAAATCATAAAGAAAAGGAATTTACTAAAATACAAAACTATTATTCGTTTTGGTAGTTACCAGGTATATGTTCATAGCTCTATGTAGGTATTAGTAATAGTACTGTAGGAAGCATAAAGCGTAGTAACCATAATGTCGTGTAAAGAAATTATGTTTTTAGATAACTAATTACTGATCATTAATTTATTATTAAAAGATAACGAATAAATTTTAATTTTATCATATTAGTTCAATGGTTAACATTTATGACCATTTCCAATATCTATTATTTTTTACCATTTTTAAAGAACTTGCGACAAGACAGGCAACACTAATTTTTACGTTCCGTTATAAGTAGTAAAGGAAACAAACGTTTTACGATTTGAATTTATCGTTGAATTTTACTGTTTTGATAACCCTTGCAATAAAAACTGATGTATTACATATTGATTTTATTAAACCTACAGAATAAAGTTACAATTCAGGATGCTATTCATATTTTCAGTTCGCAGCGACATCTAGTAACGAAAGTGAAAAATATGCTATACCAATTTTAAAGAAGTAGGTAGGCAAGCGTAAAAATGAATAAAAACGAAGTCAATAATTTAATTTCAGAAAAGCAGAAAGGGAACGCGTAGTACAACCAGGTGAACTATGTGTGTAAACAACGGAGCTAGAAAGAAAAAATAAAATAAAATGTGCGTGTGGTGTGAGTGTTCTTTTTAAAAAGTTAGTCCAAACATGACGAAATTTAAGAATGATTTAGGAAAAAATTGTGAAAAGACAACGGCGTAGATAAAAAAATTGTGAAAAGCATAGAAAAAAAGTTACGGTCAAATAATTAGAACACTCAATCCGGCGACCAGAAAAAATTTCTGCTCCTTGGATCTCAGAAATATAGGAACAATTTTGTTGTGAAATAATTGTACAGATTTAGTGAAATATATTCCCAATTATTCAAATGTTTTTGACTGTTTATTTCGATTTTATAAAGGTATTTGTAGAACACTCAATCCTCCTATAGCGCAGATTGAAGTATTAAAAAATCTTAAACTATGGCTTAATAATTTCCTGACTTTGATACTCTATTGCACGAACACAATCTAGGATCAATTTGTGAGACACAAATCATCATAAAAAATATAATAGTTTAAGAGAAAATTAAACAAATACTTTCTATGGAATGTTCCGTGTGAGTGTTCCATATTTTGGCTTACATGAATTTAACCCAAACTTGTATGTCAACCCAGACTATAACTGAAATTGTGAAAATATTTGTACTAAATTTTAAAACGTCTTCTGAACTTGATACGGTATTATTTTAACAATTATCAACTTAAATAAATCTTAATCATAAATTCTATGCTATAAAGCTGATTAGGCTGACCATAAATTCAATAAAAATAAAACTGTACTCTTTGTGTTTTATTACAATAAAATATAGTTTATAATTTACAGTTTTTTTTAACGTATTATTGTTTGTCATCAAGGAATGCATCTTTGTTTTGCAAATCTAAAAATCTTTTAGACAAAGTCGTAATGACTAAGAATTATCGGAAATATGTCTTGAAGGATGGTACATTTGATATAAATTATATCACTGTCCCGGAGAGTAACTGGCATATTGTTTCCGGTTGTTCTCGTTTTGCGAATGGTGAATACTTGTATAGTCACAACCAAGTAGCCAGACTTGGCCACCAACAACTTGCTCTTAAATTATTTTATTATTATTATATTTTATCATTTATTATTAATAAATGATATTAGTCGAAATTAGTAGAAATTAGTCTATGGGTGTTATGGTAACCGCACACACTATTTCTCGATATGGTAATGGTTGTTTAATTAAAGTCAATGGTATGGTAAATGATTTATAATTCGTATCAAAATACACAAGAATAACACAAGACTCTTGACACGTCTTTAACTAATTATTGGTAACTTATTATAATGATTTTAACTAAACTTAAATTGGTAAATTAATGGTAATGGTAATGGTTAGAGTACGCGGCGGTATCTCCAAGGAGATGTGAACACGAACTAACTTAATATTCAAGTAAAATGTATTATATTAATAATTGCATGCCATGCAATTATTACGTTTTGCAAGGTGTTCGATATAAACTCGAACAATTTATTTTATTTTTGCATCTTGTCGATGCAAAAATACCGTAATATAGGTAAGTACCCTACCCATATAATTTGCACTTGGCTCATGAAGTTGTCGACTTGTGGAATGTTGATTCGGAAATCATTGTTCCGATAGTAATTTCGGTAAATGGACTTATTCCAAAGAGTCTCTATCAACATCTAAGAAGATTCGCGCTTGACAGTTGGATGATAGGTCTGATATAAAAGACAGTACTGCTTGACACGCCCTAACCACCAGCTTGGTCCTTGTACCCGTTGCTGGTGGATCTACCTTTTTATATTTAGGTATATTTAAAAATGGAATATTTTGTAAAAAAAAAGAGAAAAATAATAATATAATTGGGTCCGGTCGGTTTAGTAAGTTTATACGAAACCCATGGGATAAGATGGGGTGGTGACATATTGTAATCCTACTCCGTCACTACACGGATAACCCGTTACCTGTTTTTTATATAATTAATTAGTAGGATTGCAACGAACCGCATATAACAAAAAAAGACTTATTTTAATGTAAATCATGGTCAGCCTAGTCCATTTTCTAGCTAAGAATTATAATTAAGTTGATAATTATTAAAATAATACCGTATCAAGTTCAGAAGACGTTTTAAAATTTAGTACAAATATTTTCACAATTTCAGTTATAGTCTGGGTTGACATACAAGTTTGGGTTAAATTCATGTAAGCCAAAATATGGAACACTCACACGGAACATTCCATAGAAAGTAGGTATTTGTTTAATTTTCTCTTAAACTATTATATTTTTTATGATGATTTGTATCTCACAAATTGATCCTAGATTGTGTTCGTGCAATAGAGTATCAAAGTCAGGAAATTATTAAGCCATAGATTAAGATTTTTTAATACTTTAATCTGCGCTATAGGAGGATTGAGTGTTCTACAAATACCTTTATAAAATCGAAATAAACAGTCAAAAACATTTGAATAATTGGGAATATATTTCACTAAATCTGTACAATTATTTCACAACAAAATTGTTCCTATATTTCTGAGATCCAAGGTGCAGGAATTTTTTCTGGTCGCCGGATTGAGTGTTCTAATTATTTGACCGTAACTTTTTTTCTATGCTTTTCACAATTTTTTTATCTACGCCGTTGTCTTTTCACAATTTTTTCCTAAATCATTCTTAAATTTCGTCATGTTTGGACTAACTTTTTAAAAAGAACACTCACACCACACGCACATAGAAACTTGTTGTTTAGGTATGTACCTACTTACTTTTCTCTTTATTAGGCACTCCGTCTCTACACTGGGACATTGATGTGCTGTTATGTCCGATGGTAAATACAAATACAGATAATTATACCTATACCTACTTGGGTATAAAGAGATCCATTTTTAAAATATTTTCGGATCATGGATTAAAGTGGACATAAGTGTGTGATTTGAGTGTAAAAAGATCCATGAATCTTTTCAATGGATTTTAGTGGACATAGGGAAACTTTTCCGTTGTTCCTTTTAGTGAATGTATATAATAATATGTTTAAATATTGTATATATAATTAATTGTATAATCCAGTTTTACCTTCTATGCTAGTAAAAGAATCGACTCTTGTTCCTAACACACTATTGTATTTGTTAAGTTTTTGGTGCACTTATTCTACAGTAGCACAGATAATTAATTCCCAAGTAGGCAGCCGGCATCCCTTCTGTACCCGTGACACCACCGTCTTGCACCACCCGGTGGTGTAAAGGGTATTTTTTAATACCCATTACACTACCATAAAGCTGCATCACCACCGGGTGGTGTAAAAGGTACTTATTTTTCAATACCCATCAGTGGCGAAGGGTGGATTTTTATAAAAGGGAAGCCGAAGATTCCGTGGACTTTTGTTCTACTTTATATTACTATTATTCTGTAGTTCATAGGTATTCGTGAGAAAATGTTTCGATTTTACCTAGTTGTCCCGAACTCATAAACTTAAAATACGAAAATGTTTCTCTGTTTGGAAGACTTCTTTGATCAATTAGATTAATTGTTTATATTGCTATATCCTAAATGATTCTACATACCTACTTACTTACTTTTAGAATCTGAGAATACTGTCTGTAAGCCACTTACTTATACGTATCGAAATGAGATAATTGTATTAAAATGTTTCGTAAATCCACAGCGCCGGCGTTTCTTATATTTATAATTCAATTTCGAGAATGATGTTTTATCGCACATCACATAATAGGATAGTCAATATAATATAACACTATTAACCTGTCCCTTATAACAACAAACTATTAAATTTGCTGAAAACAATACAAACAAGTACTTACAAAAATATTCCATAGGATCCCAACGCACTACGACAAAAATAAAGTCAACCAATGCACAACACATAATACACAATCATAAATAATTAAACATACAAATTTTACTACTTTAAACAAGAAAGCGAATTTTATAACCTATTTGCAGAAAATAAATACAAATATCTGTTTTTTCTTCAAATGGTCCTATCGTTTACCGATGATTCTGCCAAAGTCAAGACGCAAGCCGTATAAAAATATAAAAACAAATAAATATAATTAAAAACTAAAAATTCAGAAGAAAGGCTGATTTCTATCAGATTTAAATAATTGATAAAA
Source organism: Schrankia costaestrigalis (assembly GCA_905475405.1). NCBI lineage: Eukaryota > Metazoa > Arthropoda > Insecta > Lepidoptera > Erebidae > Schrankia > Schrankia costaestrigalis. Next base: position 4,362,150 of record FR997843.1, on the reverse strand, counting down.
ACAAAGGAATGTCAATGGCAAATTAAGTACTTAACGTGAAATGAAATGAAACTTCGTTACAATTGGTCGGTCCACTGGTTGCAATAGTGCTTTCTCGCTCTCGCAATGTTGTAGTTGTATCTTTTATCCTTGTCATAAGCCGATGGCCACCGGCTTATATGGTACCTTAGATCGACGAATACAAAGTGTCACGTGACCGTACGATTTCCGTACAGTCTGTTGTACTGGATTCCTAATTTCGCGACCGGCTTACTGCGCTCCGCGCATGCGCGCTTTAAGTACTCTCTGACTGAACCATAACAAGTTGTTAGTTGACAACCTTTAATTACAAGATGGCGTTATGAGTACGTAAATAATTATATTGAAAATTATTATTACTGTAATTATTATTGCGATTTACGTAAGAGAATACTTTTTTGTTTTATATTATTTTGTATTGAGTGGATGTTGCGTCATTGATTTATAATTGATTAATAGACAATGCTAAGCGGTTTTTGCAAAGGTAAGCCGGTAGGAATCGAGTTATATGGACACTTCGCCACTAATACCCATTACACTACCAAAGAGCACCTACGTTACATTTTTATTCTTTGGTTTATGTACCTATTAATTAATTTGGGATTCCGTTTAAAAGAATGAAAAATAAGATCCTTTTGGAATTATAAACTGGGCCATTATTAGTATTTTTTTTATAAACGCGGGAACATGTCCTTCAAATTACTTTGTTTTGATAGTTTCTTATTATCGTAGGTAAGTTCAGGTTTTTTTATTTTACTTTATTTGAGATCTTTTAGATATTTTTTACTGAACCTTTAGGTTTTATTCATGTATAAAATGTTTTTTTTGGTAAATTTTATTTACAAGAATAGGCTACAGTTAATGGTGGCACAGCACTATTTTTTGGTAGTGTAATGAGTATTGAAAAATACCTTTTACACCACCCGGCGGTGGTGCAGCTTTTTGGTAGTGTAATGGGTATTAAAGAATACCCTTTACACCACCAGTGGTGCAAGACGGTGGTGTCACGGGTACAAAAGGGCCGGCATCAGGTGGGCAGCTTGATCTTAAAGCAATAAAAAGAAAAAATCTTTTCTTGGTATCATGTATTCATTCGTATGCAATTAATAAAAACACAAAATATAAACAGACACTTTAATTTTATTTATTAGGTATCACTGTACAATTCTTTAGCAATCTTCTGTGGATTAACATCAACAATGAAATGATAGTACAGATGGTAAGCGTGGTGAAATGTAATCACATAGTTTGATGTCGACATACCATCCAGCTCATATTTAGTCGCTGATCTTATGAAATAACGAAATCTAAAAAAAAAACAATCACTTCAATTATTACGTTTCGTTATTATAAATCTATACTAATATTATAAAGAGGTAAAGTTTGTGTGTTGGTGACGTTGTAGGAGGTAATCTCTGGATCTACTGAACCGATTTTAAAAATTCTTTCTGTGTTGAATAGTCCAATTTATCGGGGAGTGTCATAGGCTTTATAAAATCACGCTATGACTAATAGGAGTGGAGCGTTAATGAAATATGTTAAAAAGAGGGACGCGTTTTTTTCGCCGCCCAACGAAGTGGGCACGGGTCAGCTAGTACTCAATAAAAACTAATATAAACTCTTGTGCGGCTGTTACCACAATAGTTAGTTGTTACATCTTTCTTAATATACATATTATAACAGTTAATATATATAACAGTTACACCGATAATCTACTATATAAAAAAAGTCGGGTTTTCCTTCCTGACGCTATAACTCCGGAACGCACGAACCGATTTCCACGATTTTGCATTCGTTGGAAAGAAAATTCAGGAAAAATTTGAACAGAAGCGCGGGAAAATAATGCCCGTGCGAAGCCGGGACGGACCGCTAGTATATGTATAAATAAAACCATACTAAACTTGATTAGATTAGCCATGACGTCGGTCAACCACAAGTGACCGGGTGCATTCCATTGAGCTTATTAGGTACGTAGGTAAGCGGTAAGGCTAAATTTATATTGTGGTAAGGGTGATTGATTCACAATGCACCTATAACTATAGTTAGAGTAGACGCTAACCGTTTTCTTACGAATTATGTTATTAGTAATCTAGTAAACCTAGATTACCTACGTCATTATAAAAGGACGAGCTTAGAAGGCTGGACAGACATACCTATTGTCTTGGGTTTTATTTTCCCCTTCTGCTTTAAACTATTGTTATAAGTTTGGATGTTCTTTGTGTCATAGTATCTCATTGTGTCATAGTCATATTTTATGTAAATTAGAGTTTGTAAGGTCTCCGTGACACAGGACATCCCTAATGCGGGAGTTGTCTTTTAAAAAAAGGAATGTTTTCCTGGAGATAAATAGCAGAAAACTTTCTTGTAGTCGGTTTTTAACCTTTTAACCGCCATGGTCTTATAAATAAGACATATAACATCTAGCTCGCACCGCCGCCGTCTTATAAATAAGACTAATTTCTGACTGTTATTTTTGAAGTGATTGTCTGTATTATTTAAATTATTATAATACAGAACTCTCAACAATTGTTTTAAATGCCTATAAAATAAACTGCATTGTGTGTTTATTATATTTTCTCCGTGATAAAAGCCAGCAACAAACTATGAAAAGCACTCCATTTCTGCTATAGGTCCGCCTAGCCAATGGTCTGATATATAAGACGTAAGTGATGTGACAATATTAGAAATTTATATCGATGAAAAATTTCGAGTTTAACTTGAACAATTGAAACCATTTGTCGCAAAGTAACAAATTAATTAATAGTTATTATTAATAGCTAAGGTAGCTTAATAGCTAAGGTATCGATCTTAGGAAAAGTATTGTAATAATACAATATATAAATTATAGTATAAAAAACGTTTATTGTATCTATACTAGCTGACCATGAGAACTTTGTACATAATAAACATTTATTAAGTTTACACGTTTTATTACTTCCTCATGAATGAACGTATTTTTGAAAATTACATTAAAATCCTATTGCTTAAAACTACATTAAAATCCGCTGAGTCGACTCAAAAAAATACATATTAACCTAAACAGAACCATTTTTACTGCCCATTTTAATATTAGTAATTGTGCATCTGAATTAGTAGTCTCGCATTAGATCGTGTCACTATTTGAGAGATTGACCTATGACTTACTATCTTTTTGCTATCACCGCCTAAGATCATAGATTTTCTTGTCATCATCCGTCACGAATATCTCTGTTTGTGAAATATTAATATATTTATTTTACGATGTCGACCGCCGAAGAGTTAATTAGAATATTAGAAGGAGTAGAGGAAAATGATGTTGATTTCGAGTCAGATGAAGAAGTGGAAGTCATAGCTGAAACGCAAGAATATTTTTATGAACCGTCTGACGGTAAAAAATTACGATCTACGGATTCGACTCCCGATATGTTTGCGAGTCGTGGAACACAAACATATAAATATTCCATGAATATGTCGACGCAAACTGTAAACGGTTGTAAAGAAATGTTTACTCAAACAGAAGATAGTTTCAGTTGCACAGAACGGCATAACTTTATTGCTACCATACTGGCAGACGACTTTTTTGGAAACAAAGAAAACTTGAAAGGTATATTCAAGAAGGCTTTTGTAGAAATAACTACACGTATTGCGAACGAGGTTAACGCAAAGTATGCTGCTCCGTGAAGCATTTTTTATTATTTTTTATGTTAATGCTAACTAGGTACCTACTATTATCGCAAAGTATGCTGCTCCTTTAAACATTTATTTCTATTTTTTATGTTAATGCTAACTAGGTACCTACTATTATCGCAAAGTATGCTGCTCCTTTAAACATTTATTTCTATTTTTTATGTTAATGCTAACTAGGTACCTACTATTATCGCAAAGTATGCTGCTCCTTTAAACATTTATTTCTATTTTTTATGTTAATGCTAACTAGGTACCTACTATTATCGCAAAGTATGCTGCTCCTTTAAACATTTATTTCTATTTTTTATGTTAATGCTAACTAGGTACCTACTATTATCGCAAAGTATGCTGCTCCTTTAAACATTTATTTCTATTTTTTATGTTAATGCTAACTAGGTACCTACTATTATCGCAAAGTATGCTGCTCCTTTAAACATTTATTTCTATTTTTTATGTTAATGCTAACTAGGTACCTACTATTATCGCAAAGTATGCTGCTCCTTTAAACATTTATTTCTATTTTTTATGTTAATGCTAACTAGGTACCTACTATTATCGCAAAGTATGCTGCTCCTAGGTACTAATAACGTAAAGCTTTAAACTCCTTATTTCATTTTTATTTTTTCAACTTTTTATGTTAATACTAATTACGCTGATAATATACGCTATATTATGCTAATAAATAGCCTATCATATTATTTTATTTTTGATTTCATAAAAAGTTTTTTATATGGTTATATATTATAAGCTATTCATGTTAATTTGTTGAATTTCAGTTAATGTAAGTGTAATGAAATATTATCCAAAAAAAACAAAAATAATTCCTGGAAGGTCTCCATATCAGAATGCTTGTTTTATTTCAGGTATCTACTATAAGTCAAAAACTTTCAAGGTTCTCCTCACTATTAGGTCTCTGGTATCATGACTGTAGTAATAGGTACCTACCGCCATAGTCTTAAATATAAGACCGCATATGACGTCAGACATAGAAAACTGACAATTATAGAGTTGTGACAATGTTTATTATACAGTAAGACAAATATCAACAAAATCATATCGATTGGAGATAATTTTTGAACGCACTAGTTGGTTTAGATTGTTTTTATATGATCGGCGGTGGAGGCACGTTCAGTATAAAATGGTGCGGCGGTTAAAAGGTTAAACCCCGACGCAAAAACAATAAGTTTGACGTGTCTTTCTCTGTGTGTGTGTGTGTGTTTAAATGTGTATATCTGTGGCATCGTAACTCCCAAACGGATGAACCGATTCTAATGCGGTTTTTTTTTGTTTGTAAGGTATATCTGTGGGCTCGTTAGATTTGTCTTACTCTTAACTAATTCTCCTAATGTTTCTTTTTATCGATCGGGGGTTTCTTTTTTAATTTGATCTTTTACGATGTACAGTTCGTGCATTCTTAGTCTTAGTCCATATAAAGAGTTATTTCTTTTTAATACTATACCTTAGACGATTAGTTGGCGTCTCTACAGAATTTGAGTCGTTCGAAGGAATCTTAGTGTAGGCGCTACCGGGCGGGATAACTCTCATGTTAACTACTCTGTATCCCACAGATCTAAGCCTAAAAAAAAAAGATAACACTTAAGCATCAATCAATCAACTAGCCTATTGCAGTCCACTGCTAGACATAGACCTCTCCCAAAACGCGCCACAGAACTCGGTCCTGCGCCATCCGTATCCAGTCCGACCCAGAGACCTTTTTGAGGTCGTCGGTCCACCTAGGCCCCACACATAAGTATAATACTTAAAATAAATCCTTTAAATTGATTCGGAAACAACAAGCTTGCATATTATACTAACTTTTCTTCTGTAGGCAAATAGTCGCGAGTTTGATGTCCGCCTTAAAACATTTTTGTTCTAACTTTGAACAATGGTCTAGTATTGAGTTTCCAATAAACAATTCAAATTGTATTTACTAAAAAAACTAGACAACTGACAAACATAGGTACTTATTTTTTTACCTAAGTACAAATATTATAGGTAGGTAAGTGTTACCTACATAGAAAACACCAAAAATGCTAACAGTCAAGTTTAAGTAAGAACACAAATATTTGCATCGACCGGGAATCAAACTCGATACCTCTGGCTAAAGTTCGCCAAATACAATAATTATTATTACTACAGATACAGGAAGATATGACCCTTTTTCTTGCTTGGTCAAAGTATTCATCATAACAGCCCATTAATGTCCTACTGCAGGGACGGGCCTCCTCCCGTGTCGGAGGGATACTTGGCCTAGTAATACCGACGCGACGTATTGGTATAGGGTTTAATTTCAAGTTTTCCTTCTTTTTATTTCGTAAAGATAATATTCACGGATAGTCCCTTAGTCGGTTTTTACGACACCCATGGGATGAGATGGCGTGGTGACATATTGTATTCTTACTCCGTCACCACACGGAGTTAGGTTATGATGTACAGGTTGTATAAAATATGACTATATCTTAAAATATTTAAATCAATTTGAAATTACCTCCAAACCATATCACTGTCGACTCCCTTCTTGCCAAAGTAAGTATTCGGGAAACCGTTAGCTCTTTTAAACATTTCAACTGTCATGGACATCACACCTCCAGTGGAATTTGTACTGAATCAAAAGAAATACATAATATTAGACATATTTATTTTATTTTACTGTATCTATCTATACTAATATTATAAAGAGGTAAAGTTTGTGTGTTTGTGACGTTGTAGGGGGTAATCTCGGGATCTACTGAATCAATTTTAAAATTCTTTCTTTGAATAGTCTATTTATCGGGGAGTGTCATAGGCTATTTACTTAATATCACGCTATGACTAATATGAGTGGAGCAGTAATTAAATATGTTTAAAAAAGGGAGTTGTTCGCCGACCAACGAAGTGGGCACGGGTCAGCTAGTAATAAGTAAAATCTTACATAGACTTTTAAGCAAACGGTGAAATCGTAAGGATCGTAATAGTTCCGTTTTGCCGCGTTATTTAATATTGTTTGTTTTTTCTCCAACGTTTTGTGTGACATTTATCTAACTTTAAACTGCTACAATATTCTTCTAATTATCCTACTTTAATCCTTTTAATAAAATTTTAAGTAAGTAAGTACGCTGCGCTTTTTATGGCTTTTGAACTACATATAAAAATGTTTGTTAACTCAGTCAGGTTTTAATCTTATATTATGATCATTATCTATTGTTCTTTTCCCCTCATTTGTATGTTTGTATCTCATATCATGTTTACTATCAGTTTGTTTTTCTTTTGTGTGTTTAATTCTGTATGTAACTTTTTGTGCATGTACCTTGTTGCTATTTGTGAGGACCTATAACTGGCTCTATGTTTCTTAATTCTTCTAATCATATTGTCAAACTGCTGTTGGTCTTCCAAATAAATAAATAAATAAAATAAAATAAATAAATAAAATCATCGCCTTGTCATGCAGACGTTATTCACTCAATTAAAATTCAGCAATTTTGGGACATCTTTTTCTTTTTTATAGTTTTGTTAGCTGCCTGTGCGGTGCGATTAAATGTGGCCCACCTCTTCATGTCCTTACACATACACTCAGGAAGAGCTAATGATTACCAGCGATAACGCAGTCAGTGTCGCAGAGTTTTGGGCTACATCAATTTAGTCCACAGTATCGTTTTGCCATCGATACGCTAAGAAGAAGAAGTGGTAAACCTGCTATCAAGAGTTGTTCAAGCCGCCCATAAGCTTTTGACGTAGCTAAACGATCACTGTGTCTATGCTAAAACACTCTCAGCTCTAAAGCCCGATTTACACACCGACAGGTACAGTAGCGAGTTAAGTAGTACTCGTAAGTACGAAGTAGCCCCCTCTCTCGCGTCTCGCCAACTTAACTCGCCAAAAAATAGGATGGAGATCTATATAAATCAACAACTTACTACATACTTAACTCGCTACTGTACTTGTCGATATGTAAATCGAGCTTTAAGGGCCAAATAAAAAATAGAAAAAAAACAAACTTACTCAAAGTTCGAGTTCATAGTATTATCCTCATCATCGTAATACTGTATAGCAAAACTCATAAGTTGTGGTTTAGTTCTCCTACAAGAGTACTGATATTCCAATTTGGTTGGTAACAAATTTACATTGTGAAATATCAAACAATTAAATTTTCCAAATTTCTGTATTTCTGCGACCGCTGCGTTGTATAAGCGACCTTTATTGAATGGTTCGAAGGCTGAAAATACAGTGTTTAATTGGTAAAATATCGTGCCAGCCCTTAAACAGAATGTAAGGCTCATAGATTTTAACAAAATTTACTAAGCGGATACAAAAATATTATCGCACAAAACTGAAAATAGGTGTTTTTCTTTTGGTGCAAGCGCAATGTCTACAAAAGTATAATAAAAGTATTTACTTACTTACCAGCTTGTTCGAAAACAAATATTTGATATTCCAATTGCTGTTTCATTAAAAACGGATGTATATTGTATAAAAATAATTTAAGAGTGCTTTCTTGATCCCTGAAATAAAAATTATCGTAAGTGATTCTCTATTCATTTTGCTTGGATTTTGACACACGTTACACTGGTCATGGTTATAGTTGCAGGCGGGAAAAATTCCGAATCATTCCTGTCAAATACTTCGGAAGAATTCCGACAAATTCAGACTTTAATTTACAATAATTTTCTAATTAAAAAACCGACTTCAACAGGAGTCGGTTAAAAACCATGCTGATAACAATTTCTAAGATTCGTATTAAATAAATTTCTGCAGTCGTCTTCATCATAAGATCATGTTTGTGTAAAGTTTTCATTAATACGAATAAAATAAGCCCAAACACTAGGTAGCTGCTATATACCGTTGAGAAGTTTCCTCGACCCTCAGTCGTCTTCATCATCAGATCATGTTTGTGTAAAGTTGTGTAAAGTTTCCATCAATACAATTAAAATAAGCCTAAACACTAGGTAGCTGCTACATACCGTTGAGGAGTTCCCTCGACCCTCAGTCTTCTTCATCATCAGATCATGTTTGTGTCAAGTTTCGTAAAGTTTTCATCAATACAATTAAAATAAGCCCAAACACAAGGTAGCTGCTATATGCCGTTGAGTTGTTCCCTCGACTCTCTGTGGTCTCCAGCATCAGACCAGTTCTGACTCTTGACTATTTGGTAGTGACGTCAGAGATGCACGTATATGACAACATTTTACATAATGCGTCCCTACAATTTTCAAGAGATGCCCTCGATTTCTCTAGGATCCCGTCATCCAGATCCAGATCTGGTGACAATGGGACCAAATGAGAAGTATACCCAATCGAACAAAAAAAAAATTTTTCAAATCGGTTTAGCCGTTTTCGAGAAATCAGGTAACAAACACAAAAAAAAAAAATAAAAAAAAAAAAAAAAAAAAAAAAATACAACCGAATTGAGAACCTCCTCTTTTTTGAAGTCGGTTGAAAAGAGTTAGATCTCTAACTCAAGTAGTTGCTGAGATCTTCGTGGCGCGCAATCCTCCGTGTTTCGTTCGCGCGGCCACGTTTAGACCCCTATAACTTCTTTATTTCTACTTCGACAAATTTTTAATTTTGACAAAGAAGAATGGGCATTTTTGTATGGAAGCCGTCCCCACCCTTGTAACACTTACACCTAAACATCAAATGAAAGCCCTTGAAAAGTGAAGAATTTTACTGTATGAAACTAATCTGTCAGTCATGGGAGAACAGAGTTATTGAGGAAAAGAGAATAAAAATAATAAACGATAATATTTCATACTTTATGTTAATATTTACTATATAAGCACGATAAAGTCACAGGCTATCTTACTAGTAAACGGTCTATACATCTAGCTCATCCTACATCATCCAGAAAATCATCCACAGAATTTTCCTGACTTTCGGATAGCTAGCTTTGCTAAACTAAACATAGGCTATCTTACTAGTAGACGGACTATACATCTAGCTCATTCTACATCATCCAGAAAATCATCTACAGCATTTTCCTGACTTTCGGATAGCTAGCTTTGCTAATATAAACATTTAGACAACCATTAGGACATGTTCTTTATTCAGCAATCATTGCAGAAATAGTAAACGACAGAATTTATGTTCCTCAGGCTCGGAAACGGCTTGACTCAGACTAACAGGTCGGAATTTTTTTGTCGGGTTTCGGTATTCCGATAACCACGGCGTCTTTCCACTGTTGTGGGAAGACACAATTTGATATTGCGACATTGCAGCATGTCAAGGACCAAAAGACGTTCGGGGAATAAATTAATGACTATTTTTGTTATTCTTTCTGAGCCTGGTGCCTTTTTAGGGGCGAGAAGTTTATTTAACGGTTCCACTCGGTAGGTGTGACTAACTGTATATCGTCGTTGTCTGCCTTGAGCGGTGACTCCTGGAGAGAAGTTCACCGTTTTACTTCGCTGTTGACAAATATTTGAAATTGGTGTATGTGATTGATATAATATCGTGATTGTTACCCTGAGGAGAACTGCGTATTGGGCCTCGAGGTTCTTGGCCAGGCATTCGGCCTTGTCATCATACTCGAACGCTAGCCTCCTATCAGGCCTACCAAAGGAGGCATAGTAGAGTATACGTCCTTCTTTAATGAACGGGATAACTGCTAGAAAGCGAGATAAAAAGGTTCGATCTCACTCAATTGCGCATACCATCGTGACTGACGAAACTCATTTATGCGTACTTTAACAGGCCATTGAAGCTGTCTAATTCTAACCCTATTGGACTCGCTGAGGGCCCTGTCGTAGGCACGTGTGGCAGGGATCTTGCGGCTCAACAGGTCACGCAGTTCTCCAGGTAATTGCATGCGGAGGTCTTCCAGCATAGCCACTGTCTAAGAGCAATTGTTAATTAATGACACGACCTGTCAGGACACCGATCGCCGCCTCAGTGTCCACTACAGTATTCGAACTGTAGGGACTAAGTACTATCTAGTTGGGCGGATTCGACAGACGCGAGTTTCTCCTCGAGCCTCTTCCAATCAGTGATCACCTTTGTGGGGATATGACCGGAGTCGGTGTCGGAGTGGTAGTATGAATGCATCAGTTTCATGCAATAAATAATAAATAGGTGCGTGGTTTTCATTAATGATTAGCATTAGCTCGTTATTGTTGCATTGGAAGTAGTAGCTGCGTCAGGTCCAGTTATCTTTCTAATATACCCAACTGTGCATATGAACATAGCGCTCAGAATTGACTGGTTAAAGTGGCGGTGGGCAGGGGACATAGCGCAGAGAACCGACAGCCGTTGGGGTTGAAAGGTTCTGGAATGGCGACCGCCTATCAGAAAGCGCAGGGTGGAGAGACCCCTCACACGGTGGTCCCACGTCCTGGTTAGGACGGCGGGAAACCGATGGAAGAGGATGGCAATGTTTGGAGGAGGCCTATGTTCAGCAGTGGACATCAATTGGCTGATATGATATACGAGTTTCTATATTTATGAAAGCTGTATGTTTTTTATTTGAAAAGCGAAATTCATGGTTTTCTGGATGATGTAGGATGTTCTACATGTATGGTCCCTCTACTAGTAAGATAGCCTTTGACTCTATCGTGCTTACATAGGAAACATTAGCATAAATTATGTAATATTATCGTTCATTATTTTTATTTTCTTCTCCTCAATAACTCTGTTCTCCCATGACTGACAGATTTGCTGTCATACAATAAAATGCTTCACTTTTCAAGGGCTTTCATTTGATGTATAGCTGAAAGTGTTACAAGGGTGGGGACGTTTTGCCCATTGTTCTTTCGACAAAATCTCTGGCAAAATTTTTTTCTGTTTGCGTGTCGTGGCCGAGCAATCGAAACGGGCACAGTCTACATCTGTACCAGAGCAGCTCCCTCCCTGTAGTAAAATCTCAAAGAGTTTAGAATGTAACTGCAGATTGATTTCATTTGATTTGTATGTATGATTGATACTGGATTGAGTCAGTTTTGACGACACGCCAAGGGATGAAATAGGTTGGTTAACATCTCATAAATCAAAATAGCATCCCGCTTTATTCTTTTTTTTACGTTTAACTTTTTAACTGCCAAAAGACAATCACTTAAAAAAAACAGTCAGCATAATCTTATTTATAAGACGCGGCAGTGCGAGCTACTGTAGGTATAGCGCCGATTACACTACCCTACATGTAGGGCCCTACCCTGTAGGGCACTACATGTTGTCTAGTGTAATCACATTTAGGCTGGTGGACACTACATATCGGAGATTGGCGAGTCCCGACCGCCCTACATCATGTAGTGCCCTACATGATGTAGGGCCCTACATTTAGGGTAGTGTAATCGGCGCTTAAGTCTAATTTTTCATCAGAACATCGCGGTTAAAAATTTTACTATTTATAATCAAGCCATGCGATGGTTTCATCATAACAGTCCTTTAATGTCCTACTGCAGGGACGCCATGACGGAGGGATACTTGGTCTACTAATACCACGCTGGCCAGCCGGATTTGTATAGGGTTTAATTTCAAGTTTTCCTTCTTTTTATTTCGTAAAGATAATATTCACAGATAGTCCCTTAGTCGGTTTTTACGACAACCATGGGATGAGATGGGGTGGTGACATATTGTATTCTTACTATTATTAAATAAAGATATTTTATTGTGACTATGAACATGCTCAACAATAAGTTTTAACAAGCAACTGCCGATGCTGCCCGATGGCAATGCAATAGGGTCTATGGCTAATATATTATACGACTGCCGTGTACGTAGTCGTACCTAGTGTCGCCCCGAGACACAGAGCTCGAACCAGGAGATTTAAAAAAAAAGAAAATGGAAAAAACATAGTTACTTGTTGTACCTGTAGGGAACAATGATGGCTACTCTACCTTTCCTCTTGCAATTAGGTGGAGAGTATATACCACCATTTTCAACCATTGGATATAAATTGTCGAAATCTTCTTCATATTTAAATTTCGGTAATTGAACTACAAAATTACCTGAAGAAATAAAACGGTGTTTAATGAAATCAAATGAAGAAAATGATGATTTTATACCTCACTGCACGTCAAAAGAGACGTATATCGGACTCATCATAACTGTCTCTTGTGGGAACCGTAACTAACCCCCTTACTCATAAACGCGTCTTAAATTTAATTACTGTTTAGCGAGATTTTTATTACGAAAACCAACCTTATATACCAAACAACGTAAGATTCTATGCTAATTAATCAATTGACTAAAATTTAAGAGGCGTTTATAAGTAAGGGGGTAAATGTGCTAGGTACTAGATACGTATGTACAGTATGGAGACATTGATAATATGATTGGTTTTTAAAGAAAGACAGCAAATCAATGAGTAAGAAGAGTATATCCGATTACCGAAAATAGCAGAATAATTTATAGGATAAGTTTTGAAAATTATCACATTAAAATGTATCTTATAATGTTCGATATAAGGTTGAAATTATAAAAGATTGAATTCCTACTTACTTCTATTTGACATTGTATGTTTCATCATGTCTTACTAAGGATTTAATTATATTCCAAGATCTAGGAAGTGCCAAACATCACTCATTTTCTAATGGCTGGTTTTAACATATAATATAAACAAGATCGTTAAGAATCCATAATCGAAACTGCCAGACACTTTGCGTCGGCCGTTTTGCGTAATAGACACTTCAAAGTTCTGAACGAAATTCAGGTAACTTATTTTCTAATGGCTGGTTTTAACATATATTATAAACAAAATCGTTAAGAATCCATAATCGAAACTGCCAGACACTTTGCGTCAGCCGTTTTGCGTAACAGACACTTCAAAGTTCCGAAAAAAAATCATTAATGTCACTCATTTCAAAACCGTTATAAAATATAATTTCAAAATCATCAATAAATTATAATCTCATTTTCTCGCTTCCTCATTGTTGTCTGTCTTTCTTTAAAAGCCAATCATATTATCAATGTCCCCATACTGTAAGTATTATTAAGTGTTCATTGTTATTGTGTTACAATAATGTATTACAATAATGTAAATTGTATTATAACACAATACAATTACAATAATACATTCATTAGTGATTTATTTTTCATAACTCGGAAATGGCCATTTTTTTGAAGGTATGATTTTTGCAAGGTATGGTTTATCTTTAATTATTTATTATCAAGAATCTTTATGGACTTATGCAAAATTCCAATTAAAATGGAAGACAATCGGCTTTTATGAATCGGAGAAACCGGAGATATCACCTTTCCAAAAAAAGAATCATCAAAATCGGTTCATACGCAAAGAAATAATGGGCGATTGGTTTTAGTTGTTAGCCCAGTTACTTTTAGACGTCTAGATCGGCCTAGATCCGGCGCCTAAAAAGTTTTCCACGTCATAAAAAGGACTTAAGTAGTGTAGTGCGAAGTCTAGGGTCTTTAAATTAGGCATTTTTAATTTTTGAAACAATAAAAACGAAAAAATTTCTGTTTCAGGAATTAATTAATTAAAAAATTTTAGTTCATAAATAAAAACTTACCTTTAATGTTTTCAGTATTACATTCCGGCAAATTTAAACGTGCATCGGATATTTGAGTAGTTTTAACCACTAGAAACGAAAAAAAAAATCTAATTACAAAATTTTTTACGGGAGGGACTATTCATGTCTTTAAAAGTCCCCGCATTTAATTGCTAGTACATCTGCAGTAGTCTTATAAAAACAAATCAAAACAACAGATGGCAAAAAATTTGAAACCTCGCGCACTTCACCTTTTTGTGCAAGTTATAGGTAAAGTTTCAGATTTCGGGTCGTAGCACACATACCAAAACATAAAGGGATCGGTACCCCTTCGCCTTTTTCCTCTGTGTCAAACGTCAAAAATCCGATTACGTTATGATTCCAATTAATAATACTAAACGGCTCGAGTTGATACGGTGACGATCCCATTCCGTTTTGATATGTGTGCTACGACCCTTAACAGCCTACATTTTGGGGTAAAACACGCATTGCGGAGGCACTAAGTTTATAAGGAACCAAGTTCGACTAGTTCTGATAGCCTGAAGCTTATCATCGGACAAGCGAATGGTGTCTCGTCACATTATCAAACAAATATTTAAAATAACTCACATTTTGCATCGATGTTCTTTTCATATTCCATTTTCAGTTTGTGTTCACTTCCATGCTGAACAGTGATAACAGCTGTAATAGCAAGTTACAATTAGTATATTATAACAGTAACAAATAAAATAGTAGTGTAATGGATTTCTGCGTGTGGTAACGGAGTAAGAACACAAAGTTAACCCATCGCTTCCCATTGGTTGTTGCAAAGAATACACTACAGTACCCGGCCGTAAATAATGCACATCGACTTGTGGAAAGAGACAATCGGTCAATTTCGGCTTCGTAGAGCGTCATCTCTGTCGCACGAAATACTAACAGTCTGGTATCTATTGGCCGATTGTCTCTTTACAAAAGTCGATGTGCAATATTTACGGCCGGGTACTGTACCTACTTAGTGGTAAGTTTTAGGCCCTGCGCAGACGACAGACTATCCGTGCCGCACTTTTTAGTCTGTGAAAATACAACCTATGCAATTATAAGCAGTAACGCACACGACGCGCAAAAAGTCCGGCGCACAAAAGACTCAAAATATATGCCATGTATGGCAGACTTTTTGTGCGCCGCAGACTCGCAGACTCGATCGCACAAAAAGTGTGCCGTCAGCGCAGGGCCTTAATAGTAAGTTTTACGACACAGATGCAAACAGAGTCCGAACTTATTACTTTTATAAAGTTTAATATAAAATAAAATTACACACCTGCAAGTTTTACATCATTCATTTTAAAGCTCTTCATAAATAAGTACCAATTGTTAACATAATATATTATAAATAGACAAATAACAACAGTTATCCAATTTCGCCATCTCATTTGCTTATCAATTTTATTTTTACTGACTAATTTGTTCCTTCTTGTTTCAGCGTTTAACTGGATTGTCGGTAATGCCATATTAATAATTTCAATGTTTGGTGATGATGGTGATATTTATCTAATTTTTCTTATGTAATTTACGACTAATAGCCTTATTAATTGGCGTTTTACTTCACTGGCTATGTAATGAAGATAAGGATAACCTAAAGTTAAAAAATTCATTTCAAGTTTTTTGTTTTAATATTTAATAGATAAAAATAATATAAATAGGTCTAAAAATAATGTCTAAACATATCCTTTTCGCTAAAATAAGAATAAATTTATCAAAATTAAGTTATTATATAATTTTATTTAGATTAAATCATAAGGATTTCACAAACTAACAAAGCGAATTGACAAAATATTTTATTGACAGAAATAATTGATTTAACCATAGAGTGACGCGATTACTTCTTTCTTAAATTAAGCGTTACAGAAGGAATCATACTTAAAAGAAAAGAGGTTAACGTTCGCCTCGGTACAACGATATATCTCCATGTGGTGACGAAGTAAGAATATAATATGTCACCACCCTATCTCATCCCATGGGTGTCGTAAAAACCGACTAATGAACTATTCGTGAATATTATCTTAATGAAACAAAAAGAAGTAAAACTTGAAATTAAACCCTATACCAATCCGTTTGGCCAGCGTGGTAATAGTAGGCCAAGTATCCCTCCGTCACAGGATAAGGCCCGCGTCCCTGCAGTGGGACATTAATGGGCTGTTATGATGATGATGATCTTCTTCTTCTTTCGTCTTTCGGGAGGACATAAAAAGTAAGTCCCGTCTGTCATCTCAATGACACATTCGTTATGCAAGGTCAAAGGCCTATGGGCCACTCGAATAAATCTGGACACCAGGTTGACAAACCAAACGATAAAGAAGAAAATTTCCATCTTTCAAGACAGAGATGCTATACCAGCACTAAGCAGAGATCGGCATAAAAGTCAAGTCGGTCAGTCAAGTCACTGCTCGTGCACAAATCATAAATCGGTTCAGAGTAATGCATAACCCTTACTCATAAACGCCTCTTAAAGATCACTGTTTAGCGAGATTTTTATTAGCAAAATCAACCTTATACCAAACAAAACCGTAAGAATTTAAGCTAATCAATTGACTAAAATTTAAGAAGCGTTAATGAGTAAGGGGGTTAATTATCAAATAAAATTGTTACCAATTTCTTATACGCCAGCTCATAACAATCGGTCCATTAGTTTAGGAATAACGATGCCACATAAAGATATACACAGACACATGTTTTTCTTTCGTTAATTTGATATTACATATGTTCGTAGGTATTAACACTCCATTTTTAGCTAAACGAAAAAGTATTCTATTTCCTACACTGTATAATTTAAAAACATTTTAATTTACTTAATCAATTAATCTATGCAATCACAATTTAAGCAAATGATATAAAAATTTATGAACCTTTAACTGTTGGACTGTGACTAAAGAAACTAGCGCAAAATTTATCATTTGCTATGTCTTGTTTGTATTCAAGAGATGTTATAGAGGGTGTGCCCAAAATGGCTAATAATTAAACTCTTTAGAAAATACATTGTACCATTTCGTTCTAACATTTTGTCACTATTATGAATCATCATCATTCTAATATCTGTGGCATTCTGAAGACCTCTGTGGCGGAGTCGGTATATTACATGGCTGCTACGCTGACGGCAGAGGTCTCGGGTTCTATTCCCGCTCAATGCAAATCTTTGTATGCATGAACATGATTGTTTGCATTGGTCTGAGTGTTTTCTATGTATAATATGTGTATGTATTTACAAAAAAAAAGTATTTAAGTATGTTTTTCCGTTGTCTAGTACCCATAGTACAAGCTTTGTTTAGTTTGGGACCAGATGGCGTTGTGTGAATGTGTGAGGAATATTTATTATTATTTATTTTATTATCATCCAAACGCCGTCCACTACTGGACTTAGGTCTCCTTCAAAGGCTCTGCCCATCCTGCCTCATACAGTAAGTGATCGCCATTCCAGAACCTTTTGGCATCGGATCTGCGTACTATGTGCCCTGTCCACCAGAACGTGTCCAGCAAACGTGACTGCTTTGTCGGTCTATTGGATTGTAAAATACGATTAAGGGAAATTCAACATTTACCTATGTCGAGCATAAATGTTGAATTTCCCTTAATCGTCTTTCTGGTCTAGGTAGAAAACTCGAAAGAAAACCAACACACCAAAAACGTGGTATAAATAGAATAAAATTTCAACCAACCGACGAACGAGAAAACGTCTAAGGGAACTGCATAGAAACTTCCAGGGTTTCGGAGCCATTTTCAGTATTTTAAGTAAGTAAACATTAGTCGCAAAAATTTCAGACACCCTGTATATTTAACATTCCATTTTAAGAAACATTTGACGCAATCGGTAATCTTATTTCTTACGTACTGACCAGAAAATTCTAGCGAAAAATATTTATCAACAATAACATTAAGAAAACAATGACTGTGTTTGTTTAGTCTTGGATATAACTGTAAGTAATTACCGAATTCAATCCCAGATAAGTTTAAAATGTATGTGTCTTGATTGATTACTACTACTACCTACGCCATAGACCTACGGGCAGGCGGCTTGAACAATTTGCGACACTAAGCAAACGATAATAAAAAATCATTCGGAACCTACCGGCTTGAATTAACATTATGTATGAGTGTTGATCTCCGTGTGGTGACGGAGTAAGAATACAATATGTCACCACCCCATCTCATTCCATGAGTGTTGTAAAAACCGACTAAGGGACTATTCGTGAATATTATCTTAACGAAATAAAAAGCAGGAAAACTTTAAATTAAACCCTATACCAATCCGTCTGACCAGCGAGGTATTAGAAGGCCAAGTAACCCTCCGTCACATGAGGTGGCCCTTCCCTACATTGGGACATTAATGGGCTGTTATGATGATGAGTGTTGATGCTGCAAATCAGGTTTGAAAAGATTGCAGAACATTCGTACTCTATGCCTATCCCATCAGAAAAAGGCATAAGTATATAACATAAAGAAATCCACAATCAATTTCTCTACTTATTGTAGATATAGCTAAAACGGCAAACAGCGCAAATTACTTTGTCCTATAAACTTGGAAAGTTATCAAGCTTCCCAGCTTCAGTATTGTGCCTGTCCAATTGTTTCCGGGATTAATTCCCGCCATTTAGAGCGGGCGTCGTCGTCCCGGAATAGAGGCGTTCAGTGCTTATACAGAATTTAGCTCTATAGGCAAGACTTGAAAGTGCTTCGTTTAGTAATTACTAGGTCCTGTGGCTTAATAACGAAAGCTTTGTCTAACTGCGATGATGTTTAAGGTCCCTAACCTACTGTTTTCGTAACAGGTAGGTACCTACTTGTTCATTTAACTTTTATTTACCGTTTGAGGGTCAATCTCCAAATCGGGCGTATTCGTGTGATCGCTCTGGTGCTTTTCAGATCTTGATATTTTTTGGTAATTATGTATCTCATTGAAAATAATGATATTAAAATACTACATTTTTACTGTTGGCCTTCATTTTTGACTAACAGTTATGGAAATATTTAAGTTCAAACATTTTCGCGTCCAGAGCAATCATGATAGGCGCTAGAGCGATCATAAACGGTGAAACAAAAATAATAAAATTGATAATATATTATTTATTTAGTCATTTTTAGTCTTGCATGTTACGAGATTTTATGATTTTATGTTTAGGGGATATATGAGCTTTTTGAGAGCTCATCAGTTGGAAACTTGTTCATTTTTAGGGCAGCGTACCGATTTTGAAACAACGGAACCCTTATAGGATCACTTCGTTGTCCGTCTGTCTATCTGTCAAGACCATTTATTTCAAGAACGCGTGGAGGTATCAAGCTAAAATTTTCAACAAATATTATTAGTGATGAGACGTGACGTCATAGAATTTTTGGCAGATAAGTATAAGTCGTGACGTCACATAATTTTGGCAGGAAAATAGTTTTTGAATTTTTGACAGATGTGTCGTGACATTACAGAATCTTTGACAGATGAGTCGTGACGTCTTTGAATTTTTGACAGAATCTGTCAAAAATTGTCACATTCACATCTGATGTGTCGTGAAATCACAGAATTTTTGACAAATGAGTCCTGACGTCATCACAATTTGGCGAGAAAGTAAATAGGTTTGTACGGAACCCTCGGTGCGCGAGTGAGACTCGCACTTGACCGGTTTTATAAGGGTTCCGTACTGATTTTGGAAAAACGGAACCCTTTGTTGTCCGTCTCTCTATCAAGACCATTTATCTCAGGAACGCGTAGAGGTATCAAGCTGAAATTTTTACCAAATACTAAGGTCTGTTGCCTTTTAGTGCTGTAAAAAAATCAAACTTCTAATCTAACGAAATCAAGACATATAGCCGTTTATGTCGCAAATTTTCGATGAGCAAATGGCAAAAAGCTAGAGGGTACTTCCAGTCTACATACAAACTTGAAATTTGGCATGAAGCAAGGTCTTATAGTGCATGTAAAGGAAAACTTCCGAAAACTTGAAATTTTGACTTCCATCATATTATATTTTGTTAATTTCGTCATAGTCATAATAATTTTGACAGCTGAGTCACGTGACTAGTGACGCCATAGAATTTTGGTCACGCAACACGTGACGTCATTGAATTTTGACAGATGAGTCGTGACGTTATAAAATATTGGCGGGAAAATATTTTGCAGGGGAGTTGTGACGTTATAGAATTTTTGACAGATGAGTCGTGACGTCACAGAATTTTTGACAGCTGAGTCCTGACATTTGCCGTTGTAACAATCTGGTATTATTACTTAAAGTAGTTTTATAACGTACAATTATTGCAAAATATCATCGCTCTGGTCTTTTGGACAGAGCAATCATAGCCATAGCAATCAAAAAAAGTCATAAAAGCATTAATATAGCCCAAAATAAAAACAGTAGAAAGTTGTGTTTACGTCTCATAAAGAACATCATTACTATCACTTAATTCACCTAATAAGCACATTTACAACCTTGCTACTTAATTTATAAAACATGCCATATCAATCATCAAATTCGAGAACCAAACCCAGATAAATCATAAACTTACCCTCGTAATGTTGGAGTGGGGGACCGTGGCACAAATGTATCTTCCTCGGCGGTTAGACCACTACAGCCACTACCCCGGGGGAGGGGAATAGAGTTTCTATTTCGTAAAACGAGGGATGAGCGCGATGTTTTACTCCAGCGCAGAGCGATGAGATAAAATGCCAGGTCATGCCGATAAATTTAAATTGTGCCAAAAATATTGTTAATATAATTAAAAAAAAAATATTACAATGAAGATTAACTAATTGTTATGTAATATAAAATAACATCGGACATTATGAACCTTCTCAATAAAAAGTTACACAATGTTTTCTCATTCAATCGGGAGTTAGGTCAACCCAGAGCAATCAGGATTTTAGGGTTTATGATTTTTTTTTAAATATTTCTAATAAACTAATTCATAATTTCAGCCCTGCACCACATAGATTAGACACCAAAGTGTACATAAAAAAATGTAATGAAAACGTTAATCGATTTTAAAATGGGTTTCTCCAGTCCGACACGATAAAAAATGCCTCTGGAGATCTACCCTTGATTTGTTTGTTTAGAATCCCTGCTTAGCCTATGCTTAGAAAAGACTATCAGTAGATCGTAAAATGTCATCAATATCCTCCTGCAGTGACATTAATGGACTTCTATCAGAGACAGAAAAATAACTTCTTTAACACACTCTGGATTTTTTGGTTAATATTCTGTCCTGCTTTTGTTTTTGTAGATATCGATAAAATAATGAAGAAATTCAAAACTTGACTTTTATCATACCCACTTGATGACTTGGGGAAGTGATATATTATTAGGTATGCTGCCACCATTACTACTGAAAATGCCATTAAGTAGGTATACTAAGCTGTAGGCCAAGTTTCCTTTCGTCTTTATATAATTCGTCTTTGTGTCGTGTCTCCCATGACTGCTATTAGCACCTACCTACTAGGAAAAAGCTAATAAGACTATTTATTATTACCTACATAGTATTTACAACTTTCAATGATTTTTATCAAGAAAGGGGATGAAGGCCTTATACGATGTTAGTCCTTGGTAAGTTACAGGATGAACACCCAATAACTAACACAGAAAGCATTTTAACAAACAACAAGTGAACTTATATAGCTTAAAACCCGTACAAACTCTTATATAAGTTCACCGAGCGTCTTGAAGCTGAACACTGGCATTTTAAATCATTGTAATGCTTTACGCTGTTTAACAGATGGATAATGGCATATCAGAATGCTTTTGTAAAGCCTTTAGTTTTAGTGCAGTAAACCACAATGCAGTTGCACAGCGTTCAGCTGTTTTTAGTACATTTGGTTCTACAACGACATTTTAAAGGAGTTAACAAGTGTTTGAAGCTGTTTTACAGCACAAACGTGAACCACTATAATGCCATATAAATCTGCTATCCAGCTTTAAGCTGTTTTTTGTGCCTTTTGCTGTGTAAAAGCACTTGTAATGGGTAAGTAAAAGCTTAATGCTGCTGAATAGCATAAATGTGAATCAAACTCAAACTCAAACTCAAATTGTTTATTGCATTCCATAGGTAGGTACATGTGTTAAATATAGGTACAGAGTAAATTAAGTTCCTTATGGACCCTGTCGGGCACAACAATATTGTAAGGCGACATTTTATACCCTGTCGGGCACAACATTATTTAAAAAGTTGACATTTTAAAACTTAATACTAATTATGGTGGAGTACTAAACCACATATTAACATATATTATATTACTTACATATTTATTATAAAACAGTACAGTATAAAACAGTATATATAAAACAGTACCTTTACAGTTACATATTATTTGCCTACTCTACTTTATCCTCTAGGAATTCTTGTATTGTATATTAGCATTTGTTAATTAAGAATTGTTTCAGCTGACTAATAAACTTATTTATATTCTGCTCTTCTCTTATTTTTTTATTAAACTTATTATATATTTTGATGGATGCTA
Source organism: Schrankia costaestrigalis (assembly GCA_905475405.1). Lineage (NCBI taxonomy): Eukaryota > Metazoa > Arthropoda > Insecta > Lepidoptera > Erebidae > Schrankia > Schrankia costaestrigalis. The sequence continues at coordinate 4,339,581 of FR997843.1, read as the reverse complement.
TTAATGGACTGTTTGAATGTAAAGATAGGTTAGATGTAGGTAAGTTTAATCTGTCTTTGTGTCTTAAACTATATGTAGACTGCATTTCCTCACGGGTGGTATAAAAGTGTGGATGCTTTCGGACAAATTTACATATTTCCAGCATATAAAGGCAAGGGACTGTTAGTATTTTATGGTTTCTAAAATGTGGTCTACAACTATCTGTTTGTTCTATGTTTACTATAATACGTATTAGTTTTTTTGTATTGTAAATACAGTGTGTACATCTGTGCTATTTCCCCAGAGTATTATGCCATAGCTAAGCCATGAATGAGCATAAGCATAATATTTGGTGATTGCTGTTTTGATATCTGTTGTTTTTTTAATTTCTAATAAGGCATATACAAATTTGGAAAGTTTGGCTCTAATTTTTTGTATATGAGATTTCCAATTTAGGTGGGTATCTATAGATAACCCTAAGAGAGTGAATTCATTTACTTGTTCTATTTTACTATTATTAAAAGAATAATTAAGTTTTAAAGGTGCTTTTTGATAAGGATGAAAGGAAATTATTTTAGTTTTTGTTAAATTTATCTCTAAATTATGATTTTCCATCCAGGTGACAGCTGGAGTAAGAAGGGAATCAATTTTTTCATTTATATTATTATTATTTTGGCATGAAGCCAGTAAGGATATATCGTCAGCGAATAATATGCAGAGACCGTTTATTATCTTGGGGAGACCATTAATGTATATTAGGAACAGAAGGCAACCTATTACACTTCCTTGGGGTATGGATGAGTTTATGGATATTGTATCAGATCTAAATTTTACTATTTCATTTGTACTATTATTATAGTGCTCTATTTCTACAAATTGTTCTCTATCTTGTAAGTATGATGTAAACCATTTATGAGCGTTTCCTCTAATTCCTATTCCCTGTAATTTTTCTAATAGAATGTGAAATTGAACTCTGTCATATGCTTTGGACATATCTAGTAATAGTCCTACGGCATATTTTTTATAGTTTACCATATTTGGGTCAATATCAAACGGGCAAATTTTTCGTGTCTTCGTTGAGAATCTAGGTGTAAAATAATATTTCAGTGCTGATATTTTTTTGTAATCAACTACGAAACTATATTTATTTAGGGCCATGATCCAATTTTGTTATAAATATGTAAATAATTAAATAAAAAATAAAGTGTCTTAAAATTTCTAGTTAGGTGGCTTGTCCCAACCCCATATTTTTATACAATTTCATTCGCTACGGTTACAATTAATGTTACTTTACTAAATACGCAATTATATATGTTAATATATAAAATAAACAATTTAAAAACATTTAAGGTAAATGCACCAGTGGATGACTCTATAAGGAAGAATTTTACACATTTTTGCACATATCTCCTTAATTATCAATTTTATCGACTTCTAACAAACGCGAATGCATGAACTAGTTCTTCATCCATGATATACGAATAAAACATTGTATAATAATATTTCTATTATTGAGCTATTTCAGTTTTTCACAACCTCTGAAATTGTACTAGTGGATGACAGACAAAATCTCGAATGCCCCAATGTATGACTATGAAAAAACAAAATCGGTGACCCAGTATATGACAGGATGTTTTAGGGATTTCCATAGGTATCTAACCAGTTATAGAGTAATGTATGAATAGGCCAACTATTGGAGATCTCGTTGTGAGTGGCAACCTACTGTCATGTGGGTGAGAAGTATGAGGAATTTTGATCCATCATCAAGTAGCTTGTAGGTCTCATGCGCCGTTCGATTGGGTGTTTACCTTTTACTTTGTACAACAAAGTAATATGTGGGATATAGCTTATTTGCTATATATGTTGGAGGAGTGAAATAAGACGAAGATTGATGCTTGTATATGACTGGTTTAATCTCTTAATCTTAATCTATTTATATTTAAAACATAACAAAGGAAAATACAATTATGAGTTGGAAGGGGATGAACGTGAGTAAAGCGCAGCGACGGCACTTTATCATAGACATGTATATTAACACGTTCACACGTTTTACAATATTAGCTATGGCTGTTGCCATATGGGATATCATACTTCTTTGCTACCGCAGCCATAGACATGCCCTTCGATACCTCGACTAATGCCCCTAACACGTCGTCCAGACTATATTTATACGTCCTTGGAGGCATATTTGTAAAGCAAAATATCTGAAACCAATGTATGACACTGTAGTCTTGACCCAATGAATGACACCTGTCATACATTGGTACTCCATAGAAAACCAATCGATGACACCCCCTGTCAGGCACTACTCAATCATCAAATAAAAGTTTTTTGTTTACAGGGCAATTAAAATATAATGTTCTACTTCATTATAATTCAATAATAATGATGTTTTAAAAAATATTAATTTGTACTAGAGAATGACATAGGTGTCATCCACTACTAAACACATATAAGATTACCCAGTGAATGACACCCCTCTAAAATACTAAATTATTGAATAAAATCAATTTAAAACCGTTTATATTTGTCATTTGTTTAATTATGTAACAATTTCAATAATCACTTACCTATATAACATACAATCCTGGCTATAACATGCACTTTCACTGAACAGTTCCTTAACAAATCAGATAAGTATCGCGATGCACGTCTTACTTAAAGCACTCGCACTCTAAAACTAATTCATAATTACAAAAATAATGATCCCATCGATGCCAAATTTGGCAAAAATATCTTATATAGTACTAGTAGTCTATTTAACTAATTTTTTAGTAATATTGTTATTTGTTGCCTTATTATTTTATGTTAACTGCAAAAAAGTCATTCAATGGGTACCTGTCAGCCACTGGTAAGATGTATTAATATATCTATTATAGATACACGAAATATCTAATCAAAGTTTGTCTCAAGAAAAATTAAAATTTTGGTGGCATTTATTCAACTGACTATACCACGAGTTTTGTACGACATATGCGTATAGCGTTTTATTGTGTCGAGGGTCTCAGTTGTGGGCCCGCGTTTGCATGTAGCAGTTATGTGTATATGTGTTGTGATTTCCCGCTAAAAAGGTAACTATATCTACCTTGGTGGCATGGGGGACAAGATTTTTCAAATATTTGGTGGATCGATTTTTATTCAATTTGTTGTTTTATGGATAAATAACTAAGTCTATAGATACACATTGAGATAATGTTTAAGTTAACTACACTCACTTAGTGGTAACCTTAACCCCCTACTGTTTCTGATTATTTTTATGTCTGGTTTCAATATTGGTGGTTCAATTGGTGTGGGTAGTTTTACATTCATCTTGATAGACGTGTTTATTGTAGTTCCGCAGAATAAAAACCTGTTTTAAATATATATTAGAACAATAACAATATAAAAAGTGAAAAACCGTGAAAGATTAGATACTATATCTTACTATATTAACTTTTTTACGAGTAAACATAGTGATTAACATAAATAAAAGTGAAGTTAAAAACAGTTACATTTTTTTACTATTACAATGATCGAATTGAAATGAACTAATTACAATAATAATCTTTGTCTGTCGAATAAGTGTTGTTGGTATTGTGTACAGCTGTTAAGTGACGTTGAAATAGCGGACTGCTTCATGTGGGCGACGTCACGCACTGAGATCTGCGGTGGTGATATAACATCTTAAAAAGATACATAACCAGTCAACGACGACAGCAAACCGGTCTTGATTTCAACACAAAAGGTGAACGAGTCTAATCATAACAAACTATTGAATTAAAACTCAACCATTAAGTTGTATTAATTCTTTGTGATGTCTATTCAGAGAACGCCTCCAAAAACCCTTAATAACTTGTCTTCAACTCAGTCTGAACCAGATATTAATTCGGCAACAAACGAAAGTGATTATGTTACTAACCGAAATAAACGCCCCAGACCTGCTAACTCACCAAACTCAAGCGGTTCTGTTCTCAGTCGACAAGAGTTCCAAGATACTATCTCCTCTTGGAAAAAAGAACAAGAAATTAATTTTTCAAACCTTGTGGCGAAGCAAACTGCTTTGATCTCAAATTTGGTAACAGATATAAAAGATATAAAATCACAAAATTTAAAAATACAAGAGTCTAATGCGGCGATCTGCAAAACAAACGGAGATATCGAGCGATCAATTGTATTTATGAACCAATCGTTTGAAGACCTTAAGAAGGAGGTAGAAGTCTTAAGAAAAGAACGCTTGGACCAACGCACTTATATTGAAAGCTTGGAAAAGAAAATCATGGATCTGCAATTTCGAACTCGCTGTTCAGGTATTGAAATAAGAAACATTCCAACCACGGAGCCCGAATCCTACTCCGAACTGCAGAAAACGGTGACCAGCATTGGTAAACTGGTAGGAGTCCCCTTGCTAGAAGCTGAGGTCAGAGACGTGTATCGACTCCCTGGAAAATCTTCTGCCACGACGGCTCCCCGTCCAATTATCGCAGAGTTTACTACAGTACATACCAAACAGAAAGTACTGTCGGCTGTTCGTACCTACAACAAAGATAAGAAACTGAAAGAGAACAAGCTAAATACAGAACTAATCGGAATACCCGGAAAGATTCAACCAGTTTATATCGCTGAACAACTTCCTGCCAGCACGAAGAGATTATTTCACCAGGCACGTACTTTCGCCAGGGATTATAATTATACTTTCTGCTGGATTAGCAATGGTTCTATCTTTCTTCGCAAACAAGTGGGAGATAAACAGATTATAATACGTTCAGAAAAATGTCTAGACGATCTCAAAACCATCACTGCATGACTATTTATTACTTTAAATATGTCTTTAATCTTAATTTGTAATTCCTATAAACATATTTATTTACTTGTTTACTTTCTTTATAAATTGAATAATTTAGTGGCTGTTCTGAAAATAATGTACTACTCTTACAACACAAAACATTTACTCAAATTACACAAACAATGCTATAGATCACTTATAACAATATTATTTATATTTGTAACAATTTCGTGCAGAAGTACTATTGATAATTTTATTGTTTTTTATTTCTCCGTTCCCAATATCTTAAACATAAAACAAACTCACATTACACGACCTTTCTATACTACACATAAAATATACTATAATATAAAAAAATACATAAACAGATTCATAAAATTACACACATTGTGTAAACTCCGGTACATTCACCTCCAACCATATACGAGTACATATCCATCACATATTTATTTCTGGGTTTACCTTCCCTATAATTTGAATAATATAGTAACTGTCCATATGATAATAATTTACTACTACTACAACATAAAACAATTGCATACTTACAAATTACACAAACAATGCTTTATACCATTTAAATTAAAACTATTTATATATAAAATAATTACATGCAGAAGAACTATTAAATTTCTTTTTGGTATCTATTACTCACTTTCTGGTATTTTAAAACTAAAGCAAAATTACACTACACGGCCTTTCTCAACCATACATAGAATATACTATATTATAACATATTACCCAAACAAACACATACAATATCACATAAGCAAACTAAATAAACTCCACTACATACACCTTATACTGTTCTCATCTTTAGTCTTGGTTCGTTACATTTTACATACACTTATAGAACATAAAAATAGTTTAATTTATCATATTACACAATTTAATTGTGTACACACACTCGTGCCACATCCATTGAACAGAATAATTTTCCCAAATGGCTGTAATTAACAGTATAACTGATGAACTTGATAATCTAAGCCTCGTGAACTCATTTTTGTGCGATCCTGAAGACTGTAAAATGTACATTAACCCACCTGACCACAACCTAAAAGTAATACATTTAAATATACGTAGCATAAATAAAAACTTTGACAGTTTACAACTCTTATTACATTCTACAACTATTAGCTTTGACGTCGTTATTTTAAGTGAATGTTGGCTTAGCAAAATAAATAATGTGCCGATTCTTGAGGGCTATCAATCTCACTTAACGATCAGAACTTATAACCAAAATGACGGTGTCATAATATATTCTAAATTAGGATTAAACACTACGATACGAGAACCCTATATAGATAACGCTAACTGTCTTGTTTGTGTAATTGATCAACAGGTTGCAATCATTGCGGTGTATCGTTCACCTTCTTATAACTCTAAAAACCAAATAGATAGATTCTTTACCAGCTTAAATGATGTTTTAACCAGCTTGTCCGAGTTCCAAAACGTAGCTCTTGTGGGTGACATTAACATTGACATTAAACAAAACAATAGGAATGATCGCAGTCTTGACTACTTGATTCTTAATGCCTCCCATGGGCTATTACCAGCCCATCTACTTCCTACTAGAGGAGACAATTGCCTAGACCATATCTTACTAAAAACTAATTTGTCAGCCAAGTCTTTGATCTTGGAGTCTTACATAACAGACCATAAGCCTATCGTACTATTGCTTACAAATCTTAAACACTCTAACCAACGGAGACAGGTTGCTACTTACACGGACCTTGAAGCCATCAGGCAGGAAATTATGGAAACTGATTTTAGTGAAATCTTCAATATACAAGATGCGAATACGGCTCTAAATACCTTCACAAAAATAATTGTTTCCTTTATAACTAAACATTCAAAACAAAGATATGTACCAAGATCACAGTTGACTATTAAGCCATGGATAACACCAGGTATCCTCAAATGTCTTAAGAATCGTGATAAAATGCACATAAAATCTAAGAAATCTCCTGATAACTTAATCTTACGTGTGACATATACTCGGTATCGTAACTACTGTAACGCCTTAACTAGGAGACTGAAAACAGAGTACGAAAAGAAAGAGTTACAAAATGCTAAAAACAATCCTAAAGCACTATGGAAAGTCATAAAGGAAATAACAAATACACGTCAATCTCGTTGTAGCGCAAAGGAGCTATTAAAAATTAATAAGGACCCTGTTATCTCGGTGAACCAAGTATGTAGATACTTTGGTAGTGTAGGAAGCAACTTAGCGGCTAATATACCCTCAGTCAACCAGGATAATATACCACCCATACCTTCAAACCGAAAAAGTCCTCTAAACTCACTTGTGATACTAGAAGTAGATAAAAGCGATGTTAGGTCTATCATACTTCAACTTAGAAATGATTGTGCAACTGGCTGGGATGGCATACCACCGACGCTACTTAAAAGTTGCAGTCACATTCTGGTCCCCCCTTTAACATACATTTACAATCGCTGTATCCAGACAGGAGTATTCCCTAGGGCTCTCAAAAAGGCTATTGTTCATCCTATTTACAAGGGAGGGGACAGAAATTGTGTAAGTAATTATAGGCCTATCTCGGTACTAAGCACTCTTTCGAAGATTCTTGAAAAGATTCTTAACAAGAGTCTTAGAAATTACTTGAGTAAGTATAAGTTAATTGCCAATAACCAGTATGGCTTTCGGCCAGGTATTTCTACGGAAGATGCTGTGCTGGATTTGACACAACGTATTGCCAAGCACCTGGACAATGGTACTAAGTGTCTGGGTGTGTTCATTGACCTCTCAAAAGCTTTCGACACAGTTTCTATTCCTATGCTAATCGCGAAGATGGAGTCTATAGGGATACGTGGCATTGCACTCAACATCTTTAGGGACTACTTAAATAATCGCACCCAACAAGTTAAAATCGATTCTTTCTTGAGTGACGAAGAAACAATGACATTTGGCGTCCCACAGGGCAGCGTCCTGGGTCCTACGTTGTTCCAGATTTATGTAGATGATTTATGTAGATTAGAATTACCCAATTGCAACATATACGCCTACGCGGACGATACAGCTATCCTGGTAAATGGTCGAACCTGGGAGAACATTAGGGGCCAAACCGAAATAGCCGTATCCACATTAATGAAGTGGTTCAACACAAATCTGCTTACACTTAACACTGCAAAAACCTCTTTCATCCCTTTTTCTTTAAGAAAGACAACACTTCCTCCACCATCTTTTACCATAAAGGCGCATCTCTGCTCTGCTTCGCCGTCCTGTACCTGTTCAATTCTCACTAGAGTTGACAGCGTGAAGTACTTGGGTGTACAAATCGACAGCGGTCTAACATGGGATAGACAAATTGATTTGATTACCACTCGAACTACTCGCCTCATCCCCACCTTCAGAACTCTCAGGAAATCGGCTGACCGTGACACTTTAAGGATGGTTTACTTTGCATTATGCCAGTCAATACTAGGGTATTGTATCTCCGTCTGGGGTGGGGCTTTTAAAACAAACATGCTGAGAGTCGAGAGATCTCAGAGAGCAGTTCTGAAAGTTATGACTAAGAAACCTTTGAGATACCCAACTTTTCAGCTATACTCTGAATGTAAGGTGCTGACCGTCCGACAGTTATTTGTCCTCCGCTCTTCCGTGAAAACTCATAGTCTCCTGGCCTTGCCAACTCAACTAAGACGCACTACCACTTTTCCACCCACGCCACACAGAACCACCTTTGCAAAACACCAGTTCTATGTGTTGGGAATATATATTTATAAGAAGTTGCATAGAGAAATAAATACACTTGGACTAAATATCTATCAACTAAAAACTACCATCACACAGTGGCTACTAACACAGAATTATGACAAAACAGAAGCACTCTTGACCTACATATTATAAGACTAAAACACACAGACTTATACAGACATACAAATGCACACAAAACACCTCACACACACACACACCACACACACACACACTCACGCAGTTCAAACAATAATCTTTCATTTTTTTTTATTTTATTTTATTTTACTACTATTGAGCCACATTTAAAAATTGTAATAGGTTATTAAAGGCAATAGTCTTAACTAAATTCTGGCTAAACACTGCCTCTTAAAATACAGGCCTTGCCTAGTTTAAGAGACAGGGTTCCATAAAAAACTGTCATTTAAATAACTAATTGTCTTACTGTTCATAATTGTAATTTAACTACCAGTGTAATTAGTTGTGAAATAAATAAACTTATTATTATAATTTTGGTGGTTTTGGTGGCATTTTCATGGCACCAAAATTGGAAACGAGCCACCAAAATTGACACATTGTAAGCACCTACGTACGTATGACGGCGGGAAGCCGATGGATGAGGGAGGCACAAGACCGCGAAGGGTGGAAACGTTTGGAGGAGGCCTATGTCCAGCAGTGGGCGTCTATAGGATGATATTATGAAGCACCTACATATTACACTAGTTTTGTACTGTCGCGTGCGTAACATTAATGGAGAAAAATTATTTGATAGTTATATTCACTCCATAAATGTTACAACAGTAACTTTCTGAGCCAGCTTTTGATGACTTGTGATGCTATGTTAAAACTGCACAACATACTTACATTTTTTTTAGTAAGTATGTCAAAACTACATACTACTACGTACTGACATGCTGAGAGAGACTGCATAAAAAGAGAATGCCAGAAATAAAGAGAAAAGCAAGAATTAAAAACAATCCTGAAGAAGCAGAAGCTCTAAGAAAAAAAGACAGGGAAAGATGCCAAAAAAAGCAAGAAGGTAAATTAGTTTTACAGCGACAAATGTCGGAACGAGATCCTTCAGCTTTATAAAGAAATAAATAAAATATGCCAAAATTAATATTACCAAAGAAAAAAGCATTGAAAAGACTGGTAGAAGAAGAATCAAATGCATCAACTCAGCACGTACATACTAGCTGCAGACCACAGCAAGACTCAGGTAATGTTCGAGCTGACTATGACTCTCTTCGAGCTGCAGTTATGTAACAAGGTCTGTCCAATGTGATGAAGAGAGTATAAATCAACATGCTACTGTTACTAGATGCTTACGGTCTAGAAAATTACCAACAATCACAAGTAGTTCAAATCTACATCTTCGCACGAGCAGTCCCGTTCAAATTCTGGAACAATCACGCCCTACTTTGCCATGTGTTAGCAGTATTAGTGTTTTGACTGCCCCTATGATGTGTCTAGATAGTCCAAATTCAGATGCATCATCAGTTACTTCAGTAGATTTTAAACGTGAATTTAAGAATAAATTTAGACGATACCAAGAAGGTAAAGCTAAGGAGCTTAATTTATTGCGACTTAGAATAACAGAACTAAGAAGAGATAATTGTACTTACAGGAAACACGTTTAAAGATTACAAAATGTTAGTAAGCTATTAAAAATAGATAATCAAATGACAGATAATATAATTGATAAGACTATGAAATCACTGAAAAGGACTGGCTTACTTCTAATTCGTTAAAACCTTTTCATGGTTCGACCATGAACGTGCACGAGCAGCCATTTGGTCCAAAAATTTCAAGAATCCAGTTACATTACGTTTTCTGTCTTGTGTCGAGCCTCAGCGCTTATACAGCTCCATTGAATCCCTTCATGGTACGCATTTGGGTTTTTACAGGTTACCAAGCAATGACAATCTAGATGCCGAAATTCAACCCTCTGATTGCGAAGATGCCATTTCTATGACTCTTTTTTGATTAATTAATTTGCTTAGACCACGAACAGAGACAGCTAGGCACTCTCAATAAGGCTTATTACGTAAAATTATATTTTAAGAGTAAAGACTGATTGTAAAACGAATTCATTTCGTTTGGTGATTTCGTTAAATTGTAATGCATAATTTTAAACTAGTTATCGAATTGAAGGGATTATTTTTGTTATTAATGTTTTAGTTTTTTTTTAATAGTATAATTGTCTAACAATTGTTTTCAAAATATTGTAATTTTTCTGATCATTTTAAATGTTATTTGATTCCTAGTGATTGATGATTGTGATAATTTGATTTAAAAAATAGTCATTCCTGGTTATTGACGTAATATTGAAAAACCAATAAATATATTAAATATAAATATCTTAATTATGTAAAATCATGTGTTATTTTATCCTTTTATGAGTCTAAATGGTAAAAATTCAATTTTGGTGTTGCTTATTTTCAAATTTAGTGGGCATTTCCATTTTGGTGAATTAATTTCAATTTTGGTGGTCACTACAGACTTTAAACTTAAATATCTTAAAAACCTATCGAGATACAGACGGCCCTCTTACAGTAACTTATATAGTAGACTTTCCTTTTTCATATTACGTGATTATTTTTCATGAAAACTGAAAAATAAAAAATGCCACCAAAATTGACAAAAAATTAAACTTTTTGATATTCACCCATTTATTGCTTCTTGAATGTATTTGTAAACTGCTAAGGTTGTTGACTTATTTTTCCGGAAGCCATTTTGGCTTTCATCCAGTAATTTATATTTTTCGCAAAAAGAGTAAACTCGGTCACACATAGCCTTCTCAAATATTTTAGATGCTGTGGGTAATAAAGCAATAGGGCGGTAATTATTTGGGTCTGATTTGGAATTTTTCTTGTGGATTGGTTTAATAATAGATTTTTTTAATTGTTTGGGAAATGATCCCTCTTCAAATGACTGGTTTATTAAAAGGTAGAAAGGTATGGTAAGTTCATCTGCACATTGTTTGATTAGAGCTGGGGGCAATTCATCTATTCCGAAACTTGTTTTTTTCTTAATATTTTTAATTATTTTGTTTACCTCATTGAGGGTTACTGAGCTTAAAAACATAGAATTTTCAGTCGGACAGATTACAGGTATTCCTGTTGATGTGCAATTTTGTTTTCCTATCAATATAATGCTTTCATTTTAAAGGAAGAACAGAGTGCTGTTGTGTAGCTTATAGCTCTTTAAACAATCACACGTGAGTAGTTGTAATGCTGGCGGCATTACTTGGGCTCACCGGGCTGCTTAAGGCTGTCCACCAATTTGTAAATATTTTATAACCAAAAAATATTTTCTTTCGAACCGATTTATAAAATGAATTGTCATTTAAAATAATTATATAACTTAATTTAATACAGTACAAGCAATACTATTATTGTATTTATTCAAAACTTATTCTGTAAGTACTAGGAATACACATTTGCTTTGGATTCACACACATTATTTTATAAAACATTTTGTATGAAAACTACAAAATATCGAAGGCGCGTGAAAATTTTCAATGAAACTTATATAAACAAGTACAGTAAACTACACTGCGCAGTAATATTTGAAGGCAAGAAATAACAAAAGAGTGAAAAACTTATCGGTTGAATTTGTTTTGATGCAAACAATAATATGGCGTCACTCACTGTTTTATTTTGACTGTCTTTACTTACTCTTTTTTTTTATTGTATTAATTTACAGTGTTTAGTTTACTTTAGTTCTAACTGTGAACACTGAAAGTGCTCCAATAATTCTTTTAGAACATTTCAATGCTAGTCTAATGCTTTTGTAATGCCGTTGGCATCTTCACTATCAATAACATTGCTATTATAATGCTTCTGTAATGCAATAGGCTATCTCATTGACCATTATAATTCTTTCATAATGCGATTGGCAATACTATTGACCAAAATGATGTTTCTTTAATGCGATAGACATCTTTCTTGACCACAATAATGCTAATATAATGCGCCAGTAATGCTTTAACCAGCTATTGTGAACCCATATAGGGCCTAAAGCTGTATAATTGGTGCCCAAATAAGTTTTACAGTAGCCATATAAACTTTTATAATGCTACTATAAAACTAACTTAAAAATGCTAAAAGGATACAAGAATACTCTTATTTGGCCCTTATAATGCTTTGATGTGTTACTTGGGATTGAATATCGTTATACCCATGTACGTAATATGCCTCGGTGTGTGAAAGCTTCTTAGGTGGTAATTAACCAAGGCTGTGTGTCAAAAGCTACCTGAGAGTTTAATTTAAAAGTTGTGACCAACTATCGCGCATTGGATCAACGTGTGAATGCCACTTTTAAATAAAGGATAGATGTTCTATGCTTGATTAAAATAACTGATTTAAAATTTGTCTAAGGGTTAATAATTTAACTGGGTACCTATATCCTGGTTTGTTCTAGTTTAACATAAATACGAAGTACTTACAAAAGTTTATTAGATAATAAGCAAATAATGTTTAAGTACATTTGATTTAGGTACCTAATTTTTACCTACAATTTCTATAATACCATTTTAGCATTTAAAAAACACTCTGCAAAACCTTTTTGCTGCTTAAGAATAAAGATTGTTACCGTAAATAATTTATTAACTTTGTTCTTTCCACCCGTTACCCAGCGCAGTTTTTTGTATACCCTACATCTAACAAAGCTTAAAACCTTTAACCACGCAATTTATCATAACAGCCCATTAATGTCCCACTGCAGGGACGGGCCTCCTCCCGTGACAGAGGGATACTTGGCCTAGTAATACGACGCTGGCCAGACGGATTGGTATAGGGTTTAATTTCAAGTTTTCCTTCTTTCTATGTAAAGGTAATATTTACAGATAGTCCCTTAGTCGGTTTCTACGACACCCATGGGATGAGATGGGGTGGTGACATATCGTATTCTTACTCCGTCACCACACGGAGAGACGCAATTACTTTAATAAAATTATTAAACATATATGGCTTTAATATACACCCAGTAATGTTTAACCCTAGATAGCTAACGTTCGTCAAAATGACGAACATGCCATAATTATCTTTCTTTATCTTTCTAACGTTTTTACCTACACGTTTGCCAATTTAAACCAACTTAGTGAACGTTGAGGTGCATCGAAAGCTGCAGATTGGTTTCCTATAAGATGAGGTGTATGGCAAAGAAAAATTGTAACAGTTGCAAAGCTCCCATTTGTGGTGAACAAACAGTTGATTTAGTCCAACTTGTGCCAAAAATATCTAAATATTTTATATTTATTTAATGTTTATAAACCTTAAACTTAATTATTTAAGAAGAAAAAATAATAATTCTCATAATTTAGTCATTATAATATTTAGAGTGCCTTTTTGATTGAAAAAAATATGAGTCATTAAAAAAATGAGATTTAATACTTAAGAGTTACATAATATTTACTTTTGTATTAATTATTTTTAATTTATACCCTATATTTCCCCTCAGTTTAATAATCTTAATTGAAATATAGTTTTAAGTACATAAAAATCTCATTTAAAAAAATGGTCGTCAAAAAGTCGAATGGTTAGCTTTTCATAGCAGTTTAGGAAGGTTAGCTATCTAGGGTTAATTAAAAGAGGAAATAATTTATTATGACATCATGTAAAACGTCATTGTCAATGTTGATAACTATGACAAAAGGCTAGAGTCCGGACTGAGTAGCTGTGTAACCAGAGACAATCCTCTAAAAGCTTATCAGTTTGTCTATAGCTCTCTGCTTTGTTTATTTTGTTTTGTATCGTCGTCGTTGTACTGTTTCGTTTGAATCATTTTTTTCTCTTTCGTTGGTCAAAGGTCTTTTACTCGAATCCGAAAACATTTCCGAAAACATTTTACTCGAATCCATCATTTCCGTAGAGTTGCTAAAACTGGCTGACGAGAATTAATAAGAATGAATTTAATTCCTTGACGGCACTTAATTCTGAAGTCGATTAGTAAACTTGAATTTAATTATAGGCTCATGCAGTTAGCTAACTTAACTATAATTAAAAGTGTATTTTATTTATAAGAAACTAAAGCTATTATAATTATTTCATTTTAAAGGAAAACTAAGAAAGCGAAGACACTATTATAACAAAATGTTATCGTTTTTATAGGGTGAATTTTTATCATCTGGTAATAATCTGTTCTGTATGTCATATCTTATTATGACTTTTTTGTGATGTTTATTTTCACTGTTTTCTATGTGTATTTCTTCAATTATAACCAGATCTAATTCAGGATGAAATGTAGTGATGTTGAAAAATCTGTACGTAATAACAATAACACAAGTTTTAATTTCAGTTTATTAAAGAGTATAAGTGTAATGAGTTTTATACGTTGTTCACAGAAATCTCGCCACATGAACTTGGAAAATTTGGATAAAGCATTGCATGATTTGGGCATGCTAAGTGCTATAACTGAAGCACGTCGCGATTATTTACACGAGTCGAAATCAAATTTCAGCGTAATGAGATTGAACACGCGCTACGTGTCAAATGTGACCGTGGGGTATTGTATGAAAAGAGCAACAACTAAAAACAGACTTTGTCCTTACGTGTTGCCAATTAGACACAGAACTAAGAGCGAAAACTCTGAAGCGATGGGTATTGATATGCCCGAGTCCACATATGAATACAAAAACAGTTTATTAGAGCCATCCACCAGTGGATACAATCTCGACGTTACGAAAAGCCCTGCAAAACGTTGTCAATCGCTGGAAAACCTCAACCTGTCACTGGAGACGCCCTCAGGCACGGAAACGTCTCCAGACATGGACTGTGTGTCTACACGTATCCAAAAGTTACAAGTAGATGAATGACATCCATCCACAGAAACACCTCAAAATTTAGTGTGATGATGTTAGTTTGATATTGACTCCTAAGTCAGAGTAACGGAGGTTAGATAATAGTAGTAGTATTCAAGAGATCCCATGAATGTTGGTTATGTATTTTTCTGTGTAATTGTTCTGATGCATGAATAATGTGTAATAGTTGATTATGAATGTTCCTAGTAACTCTGTGTAATTGAGTTTATTTTGCATGTGTCCACCCCAACGATTATAAAAATAGTGCAGCTATTTTAATTAATGTATAAGCGAATTGCTCAAAAGTATGTTGGGTATTGGTACAAATGATACATTCTGTATCTTATTTAGAAAATTATTTGGATGAGGTTGTGTTGTAAAAGTTTAATGAGTCTTAATGTTACCACTATAAGTACCAGTGTTTATTGAGAACAAATTGATTTTGTTTTGATAAATAAGTCACAGTTTACAGGTTCCACACCATATCATTCTTCATATTGTTGTTTTTATTAAATACATGATGTTTCTCTTAAAAAAAATACTTTTAAAAATATTATTTGTATAAATTTAATCATAGCAATTTTAGAAGGCAAGACTGTCGAGATCTCATTTCATTCACAATTCATGTTCCATATTCAAGTGGTATTTTAAAAATAAGGATGTTATATAATTCATCGTAAACAATGCTTTTGTGACTTAGGAAATAGATACTTATGTTTGTTAACATATTTTGTTACTTTGTTCATATTAATTTAATAACAAATGAATATTTGAAATAAATATTGCTTTGATTATGTAAATATTGAGATGTTTTATTTGTTACGGTTTGTACAAACCTAACTGGTACCAGTTAAGGTTTCTTCCTAATTTAATCAAACAAACTCGAAATAAAAAGAAAAAAGTATTATTTTAATGAATACATAAAATGCTGACACAGACATTTTGTGCAATTGAATGATGACGCAATTGTGCGTGCATATAACTAACTAACTTAGCGCCCGTGTAAGATGTCTGTGATGTAGTGACGTATATTTATGTCGTATAAAGAATCTTAGTCCGTGGGTGAGGGTGCACAGCTAGCGACCACTTCGCGAATGTATCGATGTGGAGATGCGTTGTTGTAATCCAGGGTCGTCGTCCTCACTTATACATATCATGGTAATAGGACATAATATAGGAGTTTAGTGTAACAAACGCACATGTGCGTTGAGATCACTCTGTGATAGCATCTCGAATAAACCGCGCCGATTAGACTAGGCTACATGTAGTCAACTAACTCATGGAGATTCCTAAGTTAGGACAAGAGTAATCACATTTAGGCTGGCATTAAAAGGGCTAAGACACTACACATCGGAGATCGGCGAGTCCTGACCGTCCTTCATTCTAGGTAGGAAGGTAGAATCCTAACTAAGGACGTGTGTAATCACATGTAGTCTCGTCGCTCGCTCAGTTGCCGACCGGCCTTCGATGGGTGCGCATGTATCGGTTTTGCTTTATCACCATACTCATACATCTCAACAACCATCGCCTCATCACAATCTTCAAACGTTTTAACCTCCTATATTACAAATTCCTGATCCATTGCAATAACAACTACTGTATCCTCTCGCTTAACATAATGTATCGGAAAAGCATCTTCAGCTCAATTAACCTGATAATTTGCCTCAACCTCGTAATATTGATATTAAAGAATAATATTTAATTTTTAAACCTATTGAATAATTAACAAGTGCAATTATATTTTACTACATTTAACCATTCTCATGTAATTTCTGAAATCTTGGGGTTCTAAATGCTGTACGATGTTTATGTGTGATAGTTTATTTCTTAGAAGTAAATAATTTTTAACCCAGCATTTTATTTTTTTCTTTCTTTTATTTACTCCTTCTACTGCCGCAAGAACTACGCCCAGTTATATTTGGATAACGATGGTGCCATGGCGTTCAAGGAGACTGCTCGTTACGAAAGCCACTTGCAAACTGAAATCTAGGACAGTGTAATTAGAACGTCCTAAGTAAGGACGTCCTTATTTATGATACTACATGTAGTCCACTCTAATCTGCGCTTAAGTTACAGACAAAGACGTTTATGTAAATGTTGAACGCATTACTGCGGTAAGGTAGCTGCGGATATAGCAAAAAACCTGAAAGGCAATGAATGTATTAATAAAATGAAGGAAATCTTTGGACCTTTTTTATATTTGTGTTGGAATCCTCCTTACAGAGGTCATGCAGGAAAAACCTGTAAACGTGTGCACGACGAGAGATTTAATTATTCTTGTTATGTCATTTAAAGTCTGCAAACCTCTGACCTTAACTACATGTCATAGCGCTCAGGATTGCCCGATTAAAGTAATAGACCAAAGGTAAATTAAACATAGGTAGGTCATCCTTGTAACCTTAACTCTACTCGTTTTAGTAGAAACTACTTGAACTAGTAGAGATGATGAAAGATAAAATTATTAAAAATAGTCATGTGTTAACCTAAGCGCATGAGTATTTTTCGCTGTTATCTGTTTCTGCTTAGTAGGTAAAGTTAAACTTTACTTTGTGTTCAGCTTTCGTTCTCTCAGCAGTTCACTGTGTGCGACAATTTTAATAGCATGAATGTTTCTAAAATAACTTTCTAAATAAGTATACTAACCGTGACGTGGCGACCTCTGTGGTTATGTTACATGGCTGCTACGCAGAGGTCTCGGTTTCGATTCCCGCTCAATGCAAATCTGTGTGTACATGAACATGATTGTTTGCATTGGTCCGAGTGTTTCTATGTATGTATTTACAAAAGATATAAGGATTAATATCCGTTGTTCTGTTACCCATAACATAAGCAGGTTAAGCCTAGCTTACTTTGGAAACAGATGGCGCTGTGTAGAGATGTCCGTAAATATTTACCAACCGATGTCTGAATGTTCTTTGTGTTCATTTAATAGTTTGTAAAGACAAGGGGACACAGAGCATAATCCCCTCGTAAGGGATGTATATTTAAAAAAGTATACCTGTATTGTGAATAGAATACAAATAAAACAAAATATAATAAATTTGTATAACTTAAAATTCATTTATTCGCAGCCATGAGTATGTTAACACTTAAGATAAATAACAAAACATCACTGTAATAATATTGCATGTGACTGATTATTGTAAAAATTAAAGAGCAGCGCAGACGATTAACTATCCGTGGCGGACATTTTCAGTAAAAAATCTATGTGTTATTGCTATAATTATATTTATTATGAATTTGTAAAAGGACTATGAATAAATGGAGTCGCTATATCATGGAAGACTCGCAGAAAACGAGGAGACAGTCACCAGATATTTTAAAAAAACTATAGAAGGAAAACTTGGCAGAAGACCATATAAAAAAACCATCTGACTAGCGTGGTACTTAGTAAGCCAATTATTCTTCGTAATGGTGTTACCACAACCAATCGATAAATTTATTAGTCGATGTTTTATTGCCATAAACGTCAATACTACCACACATTGGTGTACTAACACCGTTACTGAAGGAAACCAGTCCCTGAAATTCTCAAATCGGCTGAAGAATGCTACTTATAAGCAATTTACTTACTGGACATATTCAGACATTGTATTGCAAACAGCTCAATGTGGCATGTATTAAACACATTTTAGTATGCAAAAATTATTATTTTAATTAAGTTGTTTATTAAGACCCTTTGTACATAAATTGTTGGTATTTTTAATGCTTAAATTGCACTGTGATTTGATACTTAAACATACTATGCACAATCTGAATAAAGATTTCTTTCTTTTCTTTCAATAACGCGAAAATAAACAAACTTTTCCTCGACCAACATGGCTACAAAATTGTCCGCCGCAAACTAGTCCATACAAAAAGTCCGTCGTCTGCGCAGTTCTTAATAAAAGCACATTATAATGCTTTCACTTTCAATTGCTTCATTTTAGGAGTTTTACGTTTCTGTTGACGTTTCTGCTCTTTTAATTCCCAACGACGCTGTTTCTCGGGGTCGTCCTCCTGTGAATAATATAATTTTTATATTACTTATTCATAACGTATAACAATAATGTAAACTGTTGGTGCGGGATTGAACCCCACTCAAAACAATTCTTTATGGGATCTCCAATTATATTGTCTTGTGCTAGGATATTTTTTATTTCCGATAAATTAAAGTTCGCAAAAGTTACAGAATGAAAATTCTCTAGAACGAACTTTAAGGTATATAATAAAGGCACTACCCCAACTCATCCCTTGGGTGTCGTAAAAGCCAACTTGAGATTCCTACGAAAACAACAAAAGATGAAGCAAGGTTCTTAAGGACCTTAGTACATGGCGTAGTCTCCACCTACATACACGGAAACAATATGTTTTTCTTTTTTCACAGTTTCACACAACGTCCCAAACTAAGCAGAACTTGTGCTATGGGTACTAGACAACGAATAAACGAAAACCCCCAGACCAATGCAAACAATCATGTTCATGCCACAAAGATTCAACTGTCAACAAGAGTACAACAGCTCTGGAGAATTAAATAAGTTTTTGTTTTAATAGTGAAAAAGAGACTGTTAAAAACATTATCAAAGTGTTAATTGTGTTTTGTGAAAACTGTGTTATTGTTATCTACAAGTTTAAACACGAAACTAAAGTTAAAACTGTGTTTCCAAGAAGTTAACAACCCAAATTACCCTCCTCTTTAAAAAATCAAAAAATTAAATTTTCTTAATCTATTCTTTTTGGCATTAAATGTAAAAATAATTTAAATCCAAGCAACCAAATAGTGAAAAAAACATTACTGGAAGTGTTTGACCAGGCTTCCAGTAACAAAAAAAGCATGCTACTGGCAAAACAAACTTACAAATTAAAATGTCTACCCCACCAACGTCTGAAAGATTGAACATAGACCCTAACAACCAGTCTGAAATTACTGAAAATGACTGGCAAACTATGCCAGTACTCCGCCAAAACCAAAATAGATACAAAAGGTTGAGACCTAACACGCCTTCACCTGAACAAGACATAATATCAAAAAATCGCTTCTCTCAACTCATTGTAGAGGAGCAAGACACCTCAAATGCCACAACTAAGATCAAAACTGTTAAACCACCCCCAATTGTGCTCTATGGTATACAAAATGTCACAAAACTTAAGGAAGTCATTGATACTATCCTAGAAAAATCACAATATACATTTAAAATTGTAACTAAAAACCAACTGCGTGTGACAACCGATAGTATCATTACATACAAGAAGCTCATGGCGCTAGTCCGCGAAAAAAACTTAATTGGTCATACTTTCACACCCAAAACTGATCGTCCATACAGGATTGTAATCAAAAACTTGCACTCCTCCACACCTATAGAAGCTATTAAAGAAGCCATCCATGAAACTGGAAATGAAGTAAAAGGAGAGATAATAAATGCACGTCATGGTGCTACCAAAATGCCACTATCAACTTGGTTTGTTAACCTGGTTCCAGGCCCAGAGAATGTAGCGGTGAAAACTATCAAATATATTTATCATACATCTGTAACAATTGAGGACCCCAAACGCAAAAATACAATACCGCAATGCAAACGCTGCCAACAATATGGCCATACAAGAAACTACTGCCTCCGCCCCTATAGATGTGTAAAGTGTGCTGAAAACCACAACACAACTGACTGTCCAAAAAAAGACAGAAAAGAACCAGCAAAATGTGCACTGTATCTTGGTGACCATGCAGCAAATTACAAGGGGTGTAAAGTATTTCAAGAAATCCAAAAACGCAAAGTCAACTCTATTCAATCTGTTAGACCAAACCAACAAAACAGTTATGTACATACTGACAAAACACCAATGCCAAGTATTAACATACCGTCAATGCCAAGTACCAACACCAATAAGACTAGTGAAACTATAACACCAATCATACCTAAAGTAACATATGCAGAAATCACAGCAGGAACAACAAACTTAGAACTTATCTTAGCCAAGCAAGCTGAAAAGCTGGATCGTCTCCTTGATCAAATGAGCACCCTAATGGGTCTCTTGACAACACTTGTTACAAAACTTGTTAAATGATGGCCCTCAGAGTAGCTTCATGGAACATCAACGGCCTGTTAGGTAAGAAGCAGGAAGCTGAACTCTTAATAAAAACCCAAAACATTGATGTCCTCTTGATCTCGGAGGCTCATCTTACAAAAGAAACATCTTTCTACATAAATGGCTTCACCACCTATGCTACATACCATCCAAGTGGTACTTCACGCGCAGGCACAGCAATCATTATTAGGAAATCTGTCAACCATGACGCTCTACCAGAATTTTGCACATCAAAAATTCAAGCCACCTCCATTATGATTTATGACAAACAAAGCTCTATCACCTTATCATCAATATACTGCCCTCCAAAGCAAAATAGGAATCCTGAAACAACGGAAGCTGACTTTAATGAATATCTTCAATCACTTGGTAGCCGATTCATATCTGGGGGTGACTGGAACGCCAAACACACGTTCTGGGGATCACGCCTTATAACAACAAGAGGGCGCAGCCTACACAAGAGCATTGAGAAATTACACCTAAATGTTTTAACAACTGGCCAGCCAACACATTGGCCCACAGACTTAAACAAGGTACCAGACCTGCTGGATTTCTTCATATACAAAGGGGTCCAAACCCACTTTATGGATATAGAAGGATGCCTCGACTCCTCGTCAGACCATATACCAATTATATTAACATTGAGTTGCACCATAATAAAAAGAGTCAAGCCTCCTTATTTGTACAACAAATATACAAATTGGCATGAATTTAAACAGATTCTTAATGGAAAACTATCTCTTCAAACTGCGCTGAAAACAAAAGAAGAAATAGACAATGCGACAGAATACATAACCAAGACCATACAAGAAGCAGCTTGGCTTTCAACACCAGCATCACCATCACCATCATCATCCCAACGGTCACATACTGCTGTAGATTCTGACTTGCCATTCTATGTGAGGCAAAAGGTTCTTGAAAAGCGACGACTCAGACGGGTCTGGCATTGTAGTAGGCATCCTGCAGATAAAAAAGATCTGAATAAAGCAGCGTCTGACCTTAAAAAACTTCTGGTTGATATAGAAAATCAAACATTACAATCCCACCTAGAACGCTTAACTCCCACAGCTTGTGCTAAAAGTGAATACTCTCTATGGAAGATGATGAAAACGTGAGGAAAACCCCAGTCTACCTCCCACCCGCTGAAAAATGCCAATGGTACTTGGGCTAAAACTGAACAGGAAAAAGCAGAATCTTATGCGCTTTTCCTTAGTGACGTTTTTACCCCCAACGATGATCTTGGTATAGAAAACATTGATAAAGAGGTTTCATCATTTCTTAAAAGTGCTTGTCAGCTTTCTCTTCCTCTGTCATGCTGCACACCTGCGGAAATTCGTCGAACAATAATGGACTTAGAACTGAAAAAAGCGCCAGGATTTGACCTCATTACAGCGGAAGTACTGCGGAACCTTCCGAAGAAAGGAATTGCATTTCTTACTGCACTATTTAATGCTGTCCTGAGGGTTGCACACTTTCCAAATATTTGGAAGGTCTCCGAAATAAAAATGATCCCGAAACCTGGAAAGCCACCACACCTTACATCATCATATAGACCAATTAGCCTGTTGCCGGTTTTATCCAAAGTTCTTGAAAAGATAATATTGACACGCTGCAATGAGGATCTAGCTGATAAAGGTGTCATTCCAGAACACCAATTTGGATTTCGACGAAATCACTCCACAATTGAGCAGGTACATAGAGTAACTGATCATGTCAGAAGTGCTTTGGAAGGCAAGAAGTATTGTTCGGCTGCGTTTTTGGACGTCCAGCAAGCGTTCGATAAAGTATGGCATAATGGCTTGCTGTACAAGCTCAAGAAGGTGTTGCCATGCAACATTTATTTTCTATTAAAATCTTACCTAGAAAGTCGCACATTCTATGTTAAAGTAAACAACTCCATGTCCAAATTGTACGACATTAATGCTGGGGTACCTCAAGGATCGGTATTGGGACCTTTACTTTATCTCCTTTATACATCGGATGTACCAGATACCGAAAATATACTTACCGCTACTTTTGCTGACGACACAGCATTTTTGTCTACGGATAGCAATCCAGAAATAGCATCGATGCAGCTACAGGAGCACCTAAACAAGGTAGCCATCTGGATGAAATCCTGGCGTATAAAGGCTAGCGCTGCTAAATCTAATCACATTACTTTTACACTAAGAAAGAAGGACTGTCCTCCCGTGAAACTGGATCAGGAGCCCTTGCCGCATTGCACTGTCGTGAAATACCTTGGCTTTCATCTGGATAGAAGGCAAACATGGAAGGCACATATTATCAAAAAACGTGATGAGCTCAACCTTAGATACAGGTCATTACAGTGGCTTATGGGCAAGAAATCCAGACTGTCTGTAGAGAACAAACTCCTCTTATACAAAGCTGCACTGAAACCAGTATGGACTTATGGCCTACAGCTGTGGGGCTCAGCTAAAACATCTAACATAGAAATACTCCAAAGGTTTCAGAACTGCGTCCTTAAAGCCATAGCTGATGCCCCATGGTTTGTAAAAACGGAGGAGATCCATGAGTACCTTAACATCCCTACCGTGAAGCAGGAATTGATAAGAAGTGTTGAGGCATACAGAATCAAGATAAACAGTCATAAAAATGAACTTGCCCGGGGTCTTGCCCCTGGTCCACACACACGAAGTCTGAGACGGTTACACACCTGGGACCATATAAGTAACAAGTAACACGGGAAGGCTACTCGACAGTGGAAGAGTAAACCTTACATGCCAATAACACTGAAAAAAACTGCTTATGGTCTGACGACCGATTGCATGTTAGGTCGTAAAATATAAAAAAAAAAAAAAGTTTAACAATGTAATACTAGTACATACCGCAAGTATTCTCTCCTTCTCAAGTTTCCGTTTCTCCTCTCTCCTGGCGGCGGCCTGCTCCTGCCTGGCGGCGTGGGCCCCGCGCAGCCACGCCTCCGCCACCTTCTGGCGACGCTTCTCACACTTGCTCAGCGCCTGCAGGATACATACATGACTATACTCAACATTTACTCAGCGAGAGAACAATAATATGTAATTACAACAATAACAATAATTAAATACAGGATATAGAATTAAGGACGTGTAGCTTCATCTAGCAACTTACTCGAGCGAACACCTACACTATCTTAGTACCCCCTACAATCACAGATGTCTCCACCACTGCGTCTTGAATCGCGATATCAAGATTCGCAAAGCTATTCCGCATATATACAACGTCCAACGAACAACCGTTGGGCAGTTGACTCGCCAAGCACGATCACCCGCGCCTAGTCGGAGGATCCTCCCTTTTCGTTGGAGGCGTGGTGCTGTTATGTCACCGCGACCGCCACATACGAGAAAATAATTTTGTAATGGGAGGCAAACGAGCCAGCAGGTCCCCTGATGGTAAGTGATTACCGCCGCCAATGGACACCCGCAACACCAGAGGAATCACAGATGCGTTACCGACCTTTTAAAAGGGAGTACGATCGTTTCTTGAAGCTCCCCAAGTAACGGTCCGGGAATATAAAATATTTAATTAATGTAGGCTACAAGATCCTATTTCCTGTATCCAGGTGAATAGTCATGAAGTATCCCCGCTCTGATAGCTATAATTGTGCCAAGTATTATCCTTATTATTTATCATGTCAGAAATACAGTTAGATTTATATATGATAATTTAATGCCTAAACTTTATTATAAAATGAAGTATGTATAATCAAACTGCTTCAAGAACAGTTGGGTTTATCCATGGATTGTTTTAAATAAGTAAGTGTCTTTAACTGCTTTGTTTCTTATCACTAAATTAAAAGTACCTTATCATGTAGATAGCAAAGTCCCTTCATGGTCAACTGATCCCACAACAAACAGAGCCCGCGGGATCACTTTTTATCATACACTTTTTGCCCTTCATGAAGGGCAAAAAGTGTATGATACAAAAGTGAGCAACCCGGTTACACATCATATTGTTTTAAACACATGTATCCAATAAACTAGTTTGAATCATTCAATGTCTACAAAGTTTTTAACAACCCTTATAGATGGCGTTGTCACATACCTCCTTGCTAAGTCTAAGTCTCTTGATCTTGTCTATGAGGTGGAACACTAATAGAAGTAATGGTCGCACTTCGTCGCCGCCACCGTCTGGTCCAAGTCCTAAGCTGATGAGGATCACACGTTCTGTGTCCGGAGGCTTCGTTACTGCTGTCTCCCTGAAAGTAAATCATTTATTAGTGATCTCTTTGGATAATAATTCTGCAGTCTTTATACTCTACATTCTTTCAAAACATATATTGTTTAAATATGTTGTTATTTAGGAAATACATAATATTACCAACATCTAACAAAAGATAATAAATAAAAATAATTATTATTTGTATTATTAATAAGCCTGTGAACATGGGTCCAATTTAAAACAGCGGATTTTTCCATTTGTTTAATTGTAACTTCTTCTCTGAAACGTTTTTTTTCTTTGTTTTAAACACAATAGTTAGCTGAAATGTGCGCAAGTATACTAAATTTCATTCTTTTTTTTTATTCAGAGGCTTGTGGTAATTTATGACCAATTCAGCCTAAATAAATTTGTGTCCAGTTCGACCGCGCGGCCATAGCGTTTTTTTTTTTAAAAAACCATGTCAATTTTTTGTAAAAATTTGTCAAAGTTGATTCCCAAAACCATAAATTTGTCAAAGATACGGTTAAAAAGTTATAAGGGTTTGAACATGGCCGCGCCATTGAAACGCGGCGAACCGCGCGGCCACTGAGATCTTTAAAACTAAGCCTTGTAGAGACCTGAAATTTACGCAAATGCAAGATTTAATTTGTAAAAAATTTGTAAAAATATAAAAAAAATACTCAGGTTTATAGTTTAAGAGCTATAACACTAAAACCGAATGGCCGCGCCATTGAAACGGTGGAGAAAACGCTATCGCCTGTATCTCGCTGAAAAAAAATCGCAGAAGTGTGTAGTTTATTGTAATTACCCAGATTTGAATTTGTCGAAACTAGGAAAAATACAACAAAAATTCCTAGGTTTATATTTCAGGAGCTATAAGACTAAAACGATATGGCCACGCCATCGAAACGGTGAATAAAACGTTATTTCGCCTGTATCTCGCTGAAAAAGCATCGCAGAGGTCTGGAGTTTTTTGTAATACCTAGATTTTAATTTGTCAAAACTAGTAAAAATACAATAAAAATTCTTAAGGTTATATTTCAGAAGCTGTAGAACATTATCAGTATGTGGTGCGATAGGGTGACCATGTCTTATTGTTTACAAAATACTTTCTACTTATTGTTACAGAAATTATAATTCAAGGATTCTAAATAAAATTAAAATGAAACCATAAATATAAAAACAATTATGTTTATTGGTTTAAAAGTCACATAAATCACAGAATGTTACAAATTAAAAAAAAAACTCGAAAATCACAGATTGTTTACTTACACTAAGATATTAGATAGATATTATAAGAAGAATTATTAAAATTTTCTTTTGTTAAACGGCTTCCTTTAAATCTTTTGTTTTTATACATATTTGTTTAACAAACGTTTGCCGTAACCTAGATCCGGGTTAGTAATCTTCATCTTACTAATATTATAAATGCGAAAGTTTGTGAGAATGTATGGATGGATAGATGTTTGTTACTCTTTTACGCAAAAACTACTGAACGGATATGGCCTCCGTGCGCGAGTCGAACTCGCACTTAGACTTTTTTTTTGTAATAATTTCAGGGGCGTAGCTTCCGCCGTATATGCTGTATCAATTATATGGGCCCCCCGGACCACGGGAGCCTCCAACGTACCTAAGAAAAAAAAAACTTCCCATTATTTTTCAGAAATTGCAAAGGTCAAAAAAAGCAATTTCGTTTTACCCGAATAAAGCGTCAGTTCAAAAGTTGACAACACCTTTCGATAATATTTATTTATTTTAATGGTGTATTTTTAAATTGTAATAAGTACAACAAACAATAATAATATTGTACTTCTGGTTTTGTAAAAAATAATGAGTGAGAGGAAAAGGAAGAGAGATTTTACCAGTGGAGTTACAAAAAAAAACTGGGGAAGTACGAGTCGGACTCGCCCATGAAGTGTTCCGTAGTAACAAGCAAAGTTTTGCTCTTAACTTTGTTTTTCATAGTCTTTGTATGAATTACAAAGTTACGTGTGCGGTTTTTGAAATTGTGCTATATCTCAAAAACTTATGATTGTATCTTGTTCAAACCAGTTTTCATTGAAAGATTTTATTGACATTTACATCAATTTTTTTTTCCAACTTTATTATTTCAAAAGTTAGAGGCGGGGGGGACTCATTTTACGACTTTGGAAGTGTATATCTTTCAAATGATTGACTTTAGTGTTTTTTAGTAATTTTGCCATTCATATAATATTACGCTTAAAGTAAAAACAAATATCTACATCCCTGCTAGTTATGATTGTACTTATTTAAAAATGTGGAATCAAAATGATTTACAATCATTTCAAATGTTCTAAGTTAAATTCTAATTACCTATATGATTTAATAAAACATTAAATAATAATAATCCAGCCTATTATTGTCCCACTGCAGGGCAAACATTATACATTATTATTATTTTTGTTAGTTATTAGATAGTTTTTAGTATTTCATATAAGTTCATATACATAAGATTGTAAATATTTCATAGTAAAATATCTTAACTACACGGTCATCCATACAAATAAAGAGAGAGCTCTAACATAATCATAAAATATTTAAATGCAACATACTTTAATCACTTCTGCTGAATTGTTTACATAATTTACCGAACTGACGTTACACCACAGTACAACACTTAATCGTAATTACACACGAACTGAACATTTTAATAATCAGTAGATCACTTTTTTTTTTGAACATCACAACGACACACTGATAACGAAACTCTTACGCTTACGTCGCTGCACCACAGAATAATAAGTACTAACGGCTGTACGCGTCGCACTGACCTGCGGAGGCGCGCGGGGGTGGCGCGTGTGAGATGCAATAGTGTGCATTACCAATCACATAGCATAGGGGCGGAGTTGCGTCATTTAAACCAATCTTAGGGCTAGTTTTTCGTAAGTCCACGCGGACTGTAACTGTATTATTGACTTTTCAAGCAATAAACATAATTGTTTTTATATTTATGGTTTCATTTTAATTTTATTTAGAATCCTTGAATTATAATTTCTGTAACAATAAGTAGAAAGTATTCTGTAAACAATAAGACATGGTCACCCTATCGCACCACATACTGATAATGTTCTACAGCTTCTGAAATATAACCTTAAGAATTTTTATTGTATTTTTACTAGTTTTGACAAATTAAAATCTAGGTATTACAAAAAACTCCAGACCTCTGCGATGCTTTTTCAGCGAGATACAGGCGAAATAACGTTTAATTCACCGTTTCGATGGCGTGGCCATATCGTTTTAGTCTTATAGCTCCTGAAATATAAACCTAGGAATTTTTGTTGTATTTTTCCTAGTTTCGACAAATTCAAATCTGGGTAATTACAATAAACTACACACCTCTGCGATTTTTTTTCAGCGAGATACAGGCGATAGCGTTTTCTCCACCGTTTCAATGGCGCGGCCATTCGGTTTTAGTGTTATAGCTCTTAAACTATAAACCTGAGTATTTTTTATATATTTTTACAAATTTTTTACAAATTAAATCTTGCATTTGCGTAAATTTCAGGTCTCTACAAGGCTTAGTTTTAAAGATCTCAGTGGCCGCGCGGTTCGCCGCGTTTCAATGGCGCGGCCATGTTCAAACCCTTATAACTTTTTAACCGTATCTTTGACAAATTTATGGTTTTGGGAATCAACTTTGACAAATTTTTACAAAAAATTGACATGGTTTTCTTTAAAAAAAACGCTATGGCCGCGCGGTCGAACTGGACACATAAATTTAATAAATTTCATTCTATTATGTTTAAATAATTATTGAAAAGTCTAAGAAAACGTTAGTATGAAAAATCTAACTTCTGATAAAATCTTCATACAAAACGGCAACTTCATAGGTAAAGACCTACTATGAGTGCTATGTTATAATATGGTTGGTACTTACTCAATCTGCTTAGGCCCCGAGTACCTATCCGACACGTGTATGTACTGCACGTACTGGTGGTACTGCGCGAGCGCGGCGGTGACCCTCGCGTCCAGCACGCCGGCCGTCGCCTCCGCCGTCTCCGACATCACGGACAGCGCAGTGGGCAGACCGTGCTTGTCGCCTGCACGACGCTCCGGGCAGAACACGCTCTAAGGGGCAGAAAAAGCTTTCGTTGGTAATATTGAGGAATATTTTTTTGGTTATGTAGGTAATTGGAAGGAGAGAAAAAACTGACATAATAGTACAATAAATAAAATGATAACATACATAACCTCCTCTCCGTGTGGTGACGAAGTAAGAATACTGTGTGTTACCATACCATCCCATCCCATGAGAAGTTATGTCATAATGAGCCAAGAAGGAACGTAGTGGGATATAAGAATGGATAGTAACCGTATCTTAAGAAGGCTTTTTGAACTTTCTCTAGTAGGCGCTGGTTACAAGTTTTGTTATGTGAAATGTGTTACACGTACCAGATCCTGCATCTCCTTGGACAGCTTAGTGGCAATCTTCTTCTGTGCTATACACAGCACAAACGGATCGCTATCGTCTTTGCCTAGTTCCACACGCACTAGTAATGTGTCCGGTGACGGTCTTACTACATTTAGTAGGACGTGTACTAAGTCTTGACGCTGGAAGAGAATGAGTAAAATAAAGTTACAGGCTATTGATAAAATATGAAAAAAGAAATAAAATAAAAATATTTTTTTACATGTAGTATTATTCATTTCAATATATTTATATTGAAATGAATAATTTACATATTCAGTCACAATGCACGCAGAGTCTGGAGTACTCAATAATGACTGGAAAGGTTAAAAAAAGAGATATTATGGGCCGTATCCCCATATAATAATTGGACCCAATATTCGAGCATCCGAATATTTCAGCCAACTCTTCATACAACAAGCAATGGAGTGCAACCAAAGGTGACAACTTATGGGCCAAGTTAAACAAGTAAAGATCCGTAGTAATGACACAGTACAACCAGTAGTCTATCTCGGCCGAATATTTATTATAAATTCCTACGGCTGCGCGGTACGTAAACATGCGATAGGGCTGCCCACCTCCAGGTTTTTAATTATATTTACCTACTTTCCCGCTCGTTACTGCGGCACAGTTGCGACTGTTCACTCCGCAAAGCCACCGCTATCGTGAACGTGTAGGTATAACTCACGTTTCGTCCGTTTCTATGAAGTCGAAATACTGTATATATTTGTACTATGGTAATGATGAAGC
The DNA here is from genome assembly GCA_905475405.1 of Schrankia costaestrigalis. NCBI lineage: Eukaryota > Metazoa > Arthropoda > Insecta > Lepidoptera > Erebidae > Schrankia > Schrankia costaestrigalis. The sequence goes on along the minus strand of FR997843.1, from coordinate 4,308,923 downwards.
GATTTATGAGAGAATAATTATTAATTTATCAATATTTATTACCTTAATTAACTTAAGTGTGAGCAACATTCCTTCACAGCACAGTCTCCCGCTACACCACATGGTGAAACAATGTTCTGCCTCCCGGCGCCACCCGCGCTCGTCGCTAGCCGCCACTACATCTAAGCCTGTCTCACCTGCAAATATACAGTTGAGGAATATTTAGAAAATTGTTATAAAAGACTGTGAAAATTACCCTTTCATCGTGGGAGACATAAAGAGATCCTAAGGGAGATAAGTAAAGCTCTGATAGGTTCTCTCCGTCAAGGATAGTTAATCGAGATCGGTTAAACTTAGACCCCTTTTTCAAGGTTTTTTTCAAAAATTTTACTTTTGATTTTCTATTTTTTCTTACCTTATTCTACAAACGAAAAGGAATTATGGATTGCTTGATAATATTTGTACAAGCAAGACCTAGCCAAGATTTACTTCCCTGCGGACATAAACTGCATTCACATGATGCAAGAATGTGAATAAACCCTGCCCTACAATAGACAGATTGCAAGCAAAAATTAAATAAAGAACAAAACAACAACAACAGTATTAATGTTTTACACGGGTCAAAAGCGCCGATTACACTACCCTACATGTAGTGCACTACATCTTGTAGGACACTACATGATGTAGGGCGGTCGGGACTCGCCAATCTCCGATATGTAGTGTCCTAATCACATGTAGGCATGTGATTACACTAGACAAAATGTAGTGCCCTACAATATGTAGTGCCCTACAACATGTAGTGTCCTACATGTAGTGTAGTGTAATCGGGGCTTTACTCGCGGTATATATTACTTAGCCTAGATACTAATAGGACAAATACCTAGGTTTTTCTCCGACCTTTCGGTCGACTTGCAAGGGCCGTGGTCGCGGAGGGACTAGTAAGACCCGTGTAAAACATTAATATGTACACAAATCGCGATATTTTAAAATCTATAAAAACAACAGTACTTACCAACTAACGTAAAGTTATCATCAAGCAACGGTTTATGTAGTTTTAGGAAGTTGGTAGCAATGGAAGTGTTCTTCGCACGTCCTATCGCATAGGCCAGTGCGTACGATGCTAGTAGACAACATAGGATACCTTCCAGCCAGTACGCATCCCAGCGGGGACGTACCATTATAGGAACCTGGATGTAGGAGAGAAATAAGAGATTATTTTGTATGAAGACTATGTATCTAAGATACCCGCCGCTTCACCTGTGTGGTATAGGTAGGTAGCTTAAATGTTATTCTGCACCCTAAACTACCTATATTCCAAATTTCATCAAAATCCGTTCAGTAGTTTTTGCGTGAAAGAGTAACAAACATCCATCTATTCATTCATCCTCACAAACTTTTGCATTTATAATATTAGTAAGATGTTGACAAAGCAAAGGAGGTTGTTAGAATCGCAGTACATGGCGCTCATTGGTGTCACCCCTAGCTGGTACCATAAAGATCGGATTTTACGTCGTTATAATGATTTCAACAAACATGGGAGAAAATACGACATAAATCCGTAGTCACCCTACATAGATAGTGTTATTTGTGCAATGAAAAAAAAACTACAAAAAAATAACTTACCTTAGAAATTGTTATCTTTGGCTGTTCAGATGATCGAGGGGCACTATCCTGGAACCCTTCAAACTCCTCAGGGTCTTGGAAGTGTTCAAATTCATTGTCTTCATCCTGCCGAAAAATACTAATTTAATACAAAAACATATAACTATAATGTCTACTAACATAAACAAATAAGTTGCTATTAGAACAAAAAATAACTGTTCTTTGTTTATTAAGTCCGATTTACACATCGACAAGTACAGTAGCGAGTTAAGTAGGAAGTTGTTAATTAAGTTGATTTAAATAGATCTCCATCCTATTTTTTGGCGAGTTAAGTTGGCAAGACGCGAGAGAGGGGGCTGCTTCGTACTTAACTCGCCAAAAAATAGGATGGAGATCTATTCAAATCAACTTAATCAACAACTTACTACTTTACTGTACTTGTCGATATGTAAATCGGGCTTTATTGACCCATAATTATCCCGCGTACCGGAAGTGGGAGACCCCTTACATGTTGAACAGACGACCTAGTTAGGACGGCGGGAAACCAATGGATCAGAAAGAGCCAGGAGCGCGTAAAATGGAGATGTTTTAGTTAGTAGTTTTTAAGGACTCAATAATAAGTAAAACTGACGGCCTGTATTACTGTGCCCTGTCTAGCTCACCTCTGTCTCATATTTAGAAGCAAGGTAAATTACTCATTATCATCATAACAGCCCTTTAATGTCTCACTGCAGGGACGGACCTCCTCCCGTGAGGGAGGGATACTTGGCCAACTAATACCGCACTGGCAATACGGATTGGTATAGTTTAATTTAAATTTTTCCTTCTTTTTATTTCAGAAAGATAATATTCACGGATAATCCTTTAGTCGGTTCTTACGACACCCATGGGATGAAATGGGGTGGTGACATATTGTATTCTTACTCCGTCACCACACAGAGAAGGTATATTACTAAATTACAGTAATAACAAACCTCCACTATTATGTCATCCTCAGTCTCAATGGGTGCTTCAAATTGCTCTTTTGATGACTGCTTAGATTTCAATGGAGGAACATCATTTGCATTATCACTAAAGTCTGAAAGAAACAAAATATTCATTAATAAAATCATTAAGTGGTGGTTGGGAATGGCACATACTGTGAAGAACGGATTGCCGCTACAGGCTGAGTTCTGTAAGGATACACTACACACGGTGGTGAAACGGTGTACACCAGTGACCTAGCTAGGGGACGGTACAAGGTGGACATAATGTCCATTAGCGGACATAACGATATTAATTCATTTGTAATGTATACAATTAGTGGGGCCTATAATTACCCACAGCTCCAGGGATACGTCAGGTAATGCATAAGCACACTCATCATGGTTATTTAAAGTTTTTCAAAGGTTACTATAGGTTTTAATTTGTATTCTGTATTTTTTTGTGGCTCTGACACATAAAACTTAGTATAAAATGTAAATTGACATAATTTAATTCATTGTAATTCATGTAACATATTTATTTTGTACATATATTATAAATTGAAATGCACTGCAGTACCCTCCTACAAACATCAGTGACTTTCATTTAAATATATTTATGTGGCCGAATCTGTTTGCCAAGATCGTGACAAGTGGCATTCTGTCGTCTCTGCCTACCCCGGACGGGATAAGGCGTGAGTTTATGTATGTATATTTATGTGGGACTGTGCTTATTTCTTACATTTTATCTTCTTACCTGAGGTAGTATCATCTTCATCAACTTCAAATTGTTCAAATTCTGCAAAATCATCATCTTCTAAGGTTTGGTCTTCAAATGCCTTCACAGCTAGTGTGCCACAAAGCAACACTATCACACTCAATACTACTACACGCATACTGCAAGGAAAATATCAAAATCTTATTGCTTAATTCAAGTTTCAACAACAAGGAAAAACGCTGTATAGTTTATGGATTGGCATTTTAGTCTGCAGTCATTGCAACTACGGGTAGAGTAAAAAAAGTTCTTAAAAAAAACATTAGGAATTTGAATTAAGAATAGTCTATTATGAATACAGTTTGAGGAAGTTTGAGACAAAATTTGACCTAAAAAAAGTATAACTTAACTCAATTTGAATGTCATGTTGTAGTATAGTTTTCCTAAAATGCAAATATACTTCAATGTTTCAGTATAAAATTAAAGAAGGCAAAGGTAATCTTATCTTTTATTCAAGGTTGTTTGCATACGATTTATAAGGATTCAGGGGTGGATCTAGGGGAATTATGGTTACTGATGGAGAAGGCATAATATAACCTTTAATTTAATAATTGTATTAAAGCTATAACACAGTAATTATAAAATTTAGAAGTAAACTTATTAAGTGTGGCGCGTATTATGTTTATAGCATGATGTTGACACTGGTATTGTAAGGATTTAATTAATGTAAGTAATAGGAAAATTTTATTCGCATTTGGCACTCAAGGCAATCTAAGTATATTTTTAACATTTTTACTGTGCTCAAATACACGGCTGACTGTGCAATTTTTTTTCAGATAAATGGTCACTAAACATATACCTGGAATTCATTTATAGTTACCTGATGACAAACTCTTCCTGTATTTATCAGTTATCTTAGTTCATTAACTTATTAATTAGATTATTTCACGTAAATTTAAACACATTTCACCTACTTTACTACTACGGGTACAAGGATTGACAATTTATAATGTTCTTGTTGACAATCCCGAAATATTGAAAATAAAATTACACACTATTGACTGAAAGTGAATTTATCATAAACAAACCAGCTAAAATATTGGAAAAGAGAACAGACTTCCTTTTTGTCATTGTCACGTCACATGACATTTGACGTTCTGAGTTGCCAAGCAAAATTATATATTACCTTAATTTTTTTACTTAGATATAATTCAACTTTAGTAATACTTTAAATATATTATTAAATTATAAACTATATAACTTGTTTCTTATTATAATAGATAACAATCTTTAATTTTAAACAAAATCATACTATAACGGGTTCTGAAATAGAGTCAGACCTTTTATCCTTTTTTGTGGTTATGAAGGGTTACCCTACTTCATATTATGTGCTAATAAGTAGGTATAAGTTGCCAGGATTTTTAGAGAAACTAAAAAAAAGAAAGAAACATTAGCCATCCCTGCGCGACGCAAAGTTTAAAGGTTTCTTGAACAGAGTACATTAGTAACTGGTAGCAGCACTGGTGTAAGGCGCAAAAACAGTTTAGGCATATTAACCACACGTTTTATGCTGATTCCCAAACACGATACGCAAGTGCATACCTGTTAGGGGGTTTTAATCGACTGCGGTGGTCGTTAACTGGGCCATTAGTCTTGCGGCGATACTAATATGTTTATACCATTTTAATATGATCTTTACGTTAGGTTCTTTTCAACCTCCTGGCCATTCGACAGAGGACACCTATGGGTTTAGTTGGTATACGGTATTACCACCCTAACAGGACTCCGACACAAAGCAGCCAAAGGCGCAAAAAAAACCAAATACTGTTCGCAACATTGACGTTTTCTCATAAATAAATTATGAAGGAGTAATATGTAGGTACATACCTATTTTAAACGCTGCGCTGTTTAATAAACTACTTAAAATACTGAACGCTAGTAGGTACATACCTATGTAGTCGTGATCTGTAAAACTGTAAGTAGGAAAATACTATGAATAATAGCGCAATTTATGACTGTCATTATTATCGTTTACGTAGATTACAGAAATGCTATAAGACATTATTCATACCTACCTACATAAGATGACATCTATAACATGATATGGGTCTGAAAATTAGAACTTACTTTATTTAACGACATCTGTGGCGCAGTCGGTATATTACATGGCTGCTATGCTGTACCTATGTATTTACAAAAAAAAAGTATTTATGTATGTTTATCCGTTGTCTATAGTGTGACCACAGGAGCTGTGCACCTCCTGAGGTATGCGCGCGGCGAGAGGGGGGTGGACATATAGAGTACATGTTAGGTATTAAAAATGTTAGGTATATACTGGTATAGAAAAAACAGTCTATGATGTAGCTACTAGCGACATCTGACGCAATATACTTAAGTTATTTGGCTGGTACGGGTCGCTACACGAGCGGCTGTAGCGGTTTTCTATTAAAAGACAGTCATTTTTAAAAACTCCAAGAAAGTATTTACATTATTGTATAGTTTTGAGCGTAAATAGGAACATTATTAGTGTTTTTATAATGTAACTTTGAGAAAAATGACATCTAGCGGAATGTATCAAATACTCTATGAACATGAAATTCTTAAAGAAAAATATAATGTTCGAATTGTTATGACACTGCCGTCAAAACTCGTGACGGCAGGTAGGTGTCCGTTATGGTAGCATACAAAAGAGCTATATCGAGTTGTTTACTATGCCAAAAAACTCTGCATAAATAAGAATAAAAAAAATCCAATTGTGAAGATTAATGATGAGGAATTAGAAATTGTTAACACTACAGTATTCCTAGGAATTACTTTATACAGATAACCCCCTTACTCATAAACGCCTCTTAAATTTTAGTTAATTGATTACCTTAAATTCTTACGGTTTTGTTTGGTATAAGTTTGATTTTCCAAATAATAATCTCGCTAAACAATGATTAAGTTTAAGAGGCGTTTATGAGTAAGGGATGAGTTCTTATTTATCACCTGCATATTTTTAATAAAATATGAGTATATTTGGGTTACATTATGATCAACTAAGTAAGTGTAATATATTACAGATATGTCGTCAAACAAGAGTAGGGTAAATCAAAGTGGCACGCGGGAAGTGATTTTTAAAGTTATAAGGCGATGTTTAGCGGAGCACGATTCTGGTCAACTTTTATGCGATTTGGATGATTTTATGGGCGAACTGCAACTTTGATGGGTATGTAATCGTGTTACTGTTTTTCGTAATCTGTCTCAAGTAATAAATTCACTCCATTTGAGATCTAGAGACCAAAAACAGGCATTGTGTACATAGCACATTTTTATTTAGATTTATCCTAATTTGAATTTGAATTAATTGCTTTATGTCTATATTACGGTTGATATTGATAACTAAACTATGTCACTTTCGCGTCGACTGGTCTGTCTACAAAAATAAAAAATTGCAATATTTTATTAAATTTTATATCATTTAGCTCTTAGTAAATCCATGTTAAATGATATCTTGTTGGTTAATATTTAACACTGAATAAATTTTAGTTAGGTATTGTAGTTATTCTTTCCATTCCATAAGAATTATTAAATTTAAAAATAACAGATTTAAAAATAATGAAAAGCTTGAAACTGGTAAACACAGGCAAGACCAGTCAAAGAAGGAAATGTATGTTTCTATATTTCTGCTCTCCCCCACAAAATACAATTATGTTCTACAGTAAAAAAGAGGTATATAACATTTTTCTTCTTTTACCTGTATTTTGTTCTAGTTATGCCTAAATTTATTGTAGGTATAATCAAATGTTCAATTTACATAACTTTTGTAAAATTTCTAGTTCCAACCCTCAGAAAATTGCAGATGATAGCTAGAACTGAGATGGATTTTAATTGTAGTCTTGAAGTTCTACGCAAAACTTTAAATGCAATAGGTTTGCCTACAAGAAATGCCCTAGTATTATAAGTGTTCTAATAGTGTAGTGTTATTTGAACATAATTGTTTTGAAAACTATTTTGTCAGACTAAATAGGGTTGCTACGTGTAGCACAGTGGCGCCCTAATTTTTTGTCAGGACTTTATAGACAGACTGTACCTACATTTAAAAAAAATAGTTGTTGTAGTTTTAATATTATAGCGTAATGAAATAACTCCAGCCCGGCCCCTAAGAACCGTTAATATCTCCGATAATATTGAATTTTGTATTGAAATAAAGTGTTACACAGGCGTTATTTCATGGTTACATTTATACTGTATTAACAGAATTACTGTACCTATGTTTTGTAGTTCTCGAGATATTTAAATCACGTGTGATAATATTATCTGTACCAGTACTATGAACATAAATTAAGATGGATTTTTGACATATTCCACTGTGAATTCGCATAACATATACATACATACACTAATTCAGTCAGAATTTCACGCATTATTTTTACATAAAGAATTTATCAAAACAAAAGTTCCCTTTCTATGAGAACTATCACGTGTATGCTACCATAACGGACACCTATTTTTTCTTCGTCCCCCACCTCGCCGCGCATACCTCAGGGGGTGCACATCTCCTGTGGTCACACTATAGTACCCATAGTACAAGCTTTGCTGAATTTGGGACTAGGTGTCGATGTGTGAATGTGGGGTCCATATTGGCTCACCTAAAGTTCTTCAACAAATAAAAGTATAATAAATTGCTACTGAAATTATGAAGTTGAATGCTTCGGATTATTAACATTAGAAACAAAGCAATTAGGAATTGAGATTGTTAGGATGAAAAATCGTTAGGAAAAACATTTTCGGACTTCCAATTATCGGAGTTGAAATTTTAGGTGAGCTTTGGCGCACCCGTGAATGCGTCAGGATTATTTATATCCTATTTTAATGTCAAAATTAAAAGTAGGTATTTATATAATAAGTAGAGTACCTATAAAATAGATTCCTATGGATTCATTAGTCACTAGGGACCTATGTCCAGCAGTGTCAATTGGCTGACATGATGATATAATAGTGTGTCTGTGTGAAAAGTCAGTATGAAATGACATTCACGGTGCCAAAGATAGAGCAAATTAGGGCCATACCTCACCGAGATGCCATGGCGACGTGGCCAGCGACGTTGCCAACTAGTTCATACTGAGATGTATGACGGCTAATTCACTTGGCGACCAACTGGCGGCGTTGCCAAGTAGCCAGAGTAGCCAGAGTCGACCGCTCCGCATGCGGCGACTGGTGACGTTGGCTACCTGGCGACGCCGCCAATTGTTTGCACGTGTTTGTATGCTCCGTCACTCACTCAGTCGCCAATAATAATACAGTGCAGTAATTTCCACGTCCTTTCCTGACTGTGTCGAGACAGAACTGAATGTATTGGCGACGCGATTGGGCGACTCAGTCTGGCGACGCAGGGACACCAGACGTAGCCATGGGAACGTCGCTGGCCACGTCGCCATGGCATCTCGGTGAGGTATGGCCCTTAGGGAGAATTTGCTGGACGCTATCATGACGAGAGGTTGAGCTGTCATTTATACATTTTACAAATTGATTTTTCGAAGATCTTGTGATGCAGAAGAGATGCAGTTCTGTTTTGCAAGTTCGTCGTCAGTAAATTAATATGAATAAATATACAAGTGATTGGTGAACAGCTGGTGGCATCGTGGTTTGGCTGTTCCTGTCCCCATTATACGCGTTCTTGTAAAGTTCTCATGGAAGACAATGAAAAATGAAGAATAGACTTTTTAATGTTATTTTTATATTTCTGTATATTTCCTATTTACTGAATGTATTTTTCACTTACTTGACACTGGCAAATATGTAACATAACATACATAGTCAAGGAGATAGAATTCGAAGAGGCCACAAGCCTTAGCATTGAGAATAAACGACGCAAGGTGGAGTTTCAGGAAAATATAGAATTATTAAATAAGCATAAGACGACCTCTTTGGCATAGTGGTTTCAGGTTATAGTACATGGCTGGTACGCAAAGGTCTTTGGTTCGATACCTGCTCAATGCCAATCTTGTGTGCGTGAACATTAATGTTTGGATTGGTTTGTGTGTTTTCTATGTAGGTGTATTAGGTATTTACAAAAAAAATGATATATATTCATTAAAACTATGATTATTTGTTGTCTAGTATCAACAGTAAAGGGTGCTAGATGGGTAAAATGTGTGAGAAATAACATGTATTATAAAAAGCGCTTCAAAAAAATTGTTTTAAGACTAACTATTGCTATTGAGTCAGGCATTGTACAGGCCAGTGTAACCTGTACCGAAACGTTAAGCAAAATAGCGTGTTCTCTATAAGTATCATCATAACAGCCCATTAATGTCCCACTGCAGGGACGGGCCTCCTCCCGTGACGGAGGGATACTTGGCCTTCTAACACGACGCCGCTGGCCAGACGGATTGGTATAGGGTTTAATTACAAGTTTTCCTTTTTTTTCTTATTTCGTAAAGATAATATTCACGGATAGTCCCTTAGTCGATTTTTCGACACCCATGGGATGGCATTGGGATGGATTGGGTGACATAATTGTATTCTTACTCCGTCACCACACGGATTATGTATAGGTAATATTTATAATATTGGTACTATTCTCCTTTCTTTGAATAACAAATGGGCTGAACCAATACAAATTTGACTGTAACGACATACAGTAGGTATTGTATCTGACGTCATCTCACAATGATTACGAGGCCGACCACCGTGTAAATCCGCAAACACATCATCGAATGAGATACAATCACCATATTATAACCAGTGAATATATCATACATAATTTATAATACAATAGCCAGCTGGAATTTATTTTTTATAATTTTATTTTACTGTTGTATGTATGATAAGTCGAATACACAATTATAGTAATTAGCTCAGCCTGAACCTACCGAATTAGCTAAAATATGTATCAAATTAACTGGTTAGTAGCATTATTCCCCAGTTACATTTTTCCCCGAAAAAAAAAACACCTACACTGCCTGTACAAACTTCAATTTTATTACGTTTTTTTTTCTGGGTAGGTAAATAGCAAGTGGGGTCTAATGCTACTAACCCAATCTAAGGTACCTATTCAATTACACAAATGGGTCAATATCAAACGGGCAAATTTTTCGTGTCTTCGTTGAGAATCTAGGTGTAAAATAATATTTCAGTGCTGATATTTTTTTGTAATCAACTACGAAACTATGTTTATTCAGGGCCATGATCCAATTTTGTTTTAAATATGTAAATAATTAAATAAAAAATAAAGTGTCTTAAAATTTCTAGTTAGGTGGCTTGTCCCAACTTCATATTTTTATACAATTTCATTCGCTACGGTTACAATTCATGTTACTTTACTAAATACGCAATTGTATATGTTAATATATAAAATAAACAATTTAAAAACATTTAAGATGTATTAATATATCTACTATAGATACACGAAATACCTAATCAAAGTTTGTCTCAAGAAAAATTAAAATTTTGGTGGCATTTATTCAACTGACTATACCACGAGTTTTGTACGACATATGCGTATAGCGTTTTATTGTGTCGAGTGTCTCAGTTGTGGGTCCGCCTTTGCATGTAGCAGTTATGTGTATAAGTGTTGTGATTTCCCGCTAAAAAGGTAACTATCTACCTTGGTGGCATGGGGGACAAGATTTTTCAAATTTTTGGTGGATCGATTTTTTATTTAATTTGTTGTTGTTATGGATAAATAACTAAGTCTATAGATACACATTGAGATAATGTTTAAGTTAGCTACACTCTCTTAGTGGTAACCTTAACCCCCTACTGTTTCTGATTATTTTTATGCCTGGTTTCAATATTGGTGGTTCAATTTTGGTGGTTTTGGTGGCATTTTCATGGCACCAAAATTGAAAACGAGCCACCAAAATTGACACATTGTAAGCACCTACGTACGTATGATGGCGGGAAGCCGATGGATGAGGGAGGCACAAGACCGGGCCGGGTGAAAACGTTTAGAGAAGGCCTATGTCCAGCAGTAGGCGTCTATAGGATGTTATGATGAAGCACCTACGTATTATACTAGTTTTGTACTGTCGCGTGCGTAACAATAATGGAGAAAAATTATTTCATATTTAAATTCACTCCATAAATGTTACAATAGTAACTTTCTGAGCCAGCTTTTGATGACTTGTGGTGCTATGTTAAAACTGCACAACATACTTACCTTTTTTTTTAGTAAATATGACAAAACGGAGCATTCAGTGCTTCGTTTTGACATACTTGCTGAGAGAGACTGCTTAAAAAGAGAATGCCAGAAATAAAGAGAAAAGCAAGAATTAAAAACAATCCTGAAGAAGCAGAAGCTCTAAAAAAAAAGAAAGGGAAAGATGCCAAAAAAAGCAAGAAGGTAAACTTGTTTTACAGCGACAAATTTCGGAACGAGATCCTTCAGCTTTACAAAGAAATAAATAAAATATACCAAAATGAATATTACCAAAGAAAAAAGCATTGAAAAGACTGGTAGAAGAAGAATCAAATGCATCAACTCAGCACGTACATACTAGCTGCAGACCACAGCAAGACTCAGGTAATGTTCAAGCTGACTATGACTCTCTTCAAGCTGCAGTTATGTAACAAGGTCTGTCCAATGTGATGAAGAGAGTATAAATCAATATGCTACTGTTAATAGATGCTTACGGTCTAGAAAATTACCAACAATCACAAGTAGTTCAAATCTATATCTTCGCACGAGCAGTCCCGTTCAAATTCTGGAACAATCACGCCCTACTTCGCCATGTGTTAGCAGTATTAGTGTTTGACTATCCCTATGATGTGCCTAGATAGTCCAAATTCAGATGCATCATCAGTTACTTCAGTAGATTTTAAACGTGAATTTAAGAATAAATTTAGACGATACCAAGAAGGTAAAGCTAAGGAGCTAAATTTATTACGACTTACGAGATAATTGTACTTACAGGAAACACGTTTAAGATTACAAAATGTTAGTAAGCTATTAAAAAATAGATAATCAAATGACAGATAATATAATTGATAAGACTATGAAATCACTGAAAAGGACTGGCTTACTCCTAATTCGTTAAAACCTTTTCATGGTTCCACCATGAACGTGCACGGAGCTATTTGGTCCAAAAATTTTAAGAATCCAGTGACATTACGTTTTCTGTCTTGTGTCGAGCCTCAGCGCTTATACAGCTCCACTGAATGCCTTCATGGTACGCATTTGGGTTTTTACAGGTTACCAAGCAATGACAATGTAGATGCCGAAATTCAACCCTCTGATTGCGAAGATGCCATTTCTATGACTTCGACTATTAATTTGCTTAGGCCACGAACAGAGACAGCTAGGCACTCTCAATAAGGCTTATTACGTAAAATAATATTTTAAAAGTAAAGACTGATTGTAAAACATATTCATTTCGTTTGGTGATTTCGTTAAATTGTAATGCATAATTTAAAAAAGTTAATTTTTTTTAAACTAGTTATCGGATTGAAGGGATTATTTTTGTTATTAATGTTTTAGTTTTTTATAAAATAGTATAATTGTTTAACAATTGTTTTCAAAATATTGTAATTTTTCTGATCATTTTAAATGTTATTTGATTCCTAGTGATTGATAATTGTGATAATTTGATTTAAAAAATAGTTATTTCTGGTTATTGACGTAATATTGAAAAACCAATAAATATATTAAGAATAAATATCTTAATTATGTAAAATCATGTGTTATTTTATCCTTTATGAGTCTAAATGGTAAAAATTCAATTTTGGTGTTGCTTATTTTCAAATTCAGTGGGCATTTCCATTTTGGTGTATCAATTTCAATTTTGGTGGTCACTATAGACTTTAAACTTAAATATCTTAAAAACCTATCGAGATATAGACGGCCCTCTTACAGTAACTTATAAAGTAGACTTTCCTTTTTCATATTATGTGATTATTTTTCATGAAAACTGAAAAATAAAAATTGCCACCAAAATTGTCAAAAAATTAAACTTTTTGATATTCACCCAAATATACAGACTGAGTACTGTGCTATATGGCGTAACTTGAGCTTTTTCTCCATGGCCGGACTTACCGCCTGTAAAGTAACGACATGCACTGATAACGCAAGTCACATCTTTTACGTCTCTGTTGTTCCTACCTACTCCTGAGGATAACGGGCTCCTCTAATACACTACAGTAAGTGACGGGATCGCTAGTAAATATAATATAATAAGTTACAGACAAATCTCCGTGTGGTAAAATCCAATCCAATCCGTGGCCAACGTGGTATTAGTAGGCCAAGTATCCTTCCGTCATGGGAGAAGGCCCGTCCCTGAAGTGGGTGGGTGGGACATTAATGGATGTTATGATGAAATCTTTTTTAATAGACGGCTCTCGTATTAGGGGTGACCTGTGTCGCGGGATTTTACCAGACATAGGTATACCTAATGGGGTCAATTATTTGTGGATAGCGCATAGAAAAGGAGATAAGTATTTCCCATTCTTGTACTACCTATGTATTTCCCTCAGGCCCTTGTATTAGGCCACTGTGTACGAATATAAATGTTGCTGAGTATAAATCGTCATAAAACATGGAAAAACAAGTGAATAATTTTATGTGAGAATGCTTTCTGTCGGTACAATACCGGTAGGTGCGTTTAGAATAAGGTTGTGACGAGATTTCCCGTAAAAACTAGGTCAATCCAACCTTATTTAGCTACTGCCTAGACGTTTTTAACTTTAATGTTTTCTTCCATACCATAGAATCCATTAGAAAACAGTATTTAGCAGTTTATTTAGTTTATGTTTGAGTGGGGAACCTTACATTACGGTCATCCACCCGAAGCTTGGAAGGGCTGATGGGCAGGTGTGCTAGGTATTTAACCTAACTAGCATGTGATGAATTAAGGCGGAGACAGTTAAAAACCTTAAGTGTGAATTTAAAACTCTCACCATAAACAAAACTTGGGAGATCTGGGGAATCCATATACAAATGCAGGAGAAATGAGGGCCAGGAGGACATGTCCGTAATGCCACTTGTGTTACGTTCTAGAAAGCCGTAGACAAAAGATTTAAAAAAGGTTTGAAGAGCTTCCGTAAAAGCCCCAGGCCCGGAAGCTAAGAGCAAGCCAGTCATAAAGTACCTAGCAGTTTTACTTATCAATGACATCATACCTAATGTTACCTGGGCAAGTGGGTGGATAAGTATTGTACTCAAAGTCGTGACATTATAATTTCGGACACAATGTTGAATAATAGATGTAATTACAATAATCTAATAGAAACTTGTTGTTATATTGTATTGATGCTGGGACATTGACTTCTTGTTTATATTATATGTTGTTCTGTAATCTAGTTCTTGGGATTAAGGGCCTGCTTCAATGATGTCACGTCATTACAGGCGTAGTAGAATTTTTCTACCCGATTGCGCCATCAGGAGGGTTTTGTTTTTCGAGTGTAGGTATGTGTGTATACTCGTATGTACCTAATTCCTATGTGTAATTGCTTAGTACACTCTGCCGCTTAATGGATTTTAGCTTAACAGATGTCGTTTATACCTTATTCGTATTAACTTAATCTGAGATTGATACTGGGTATAATACAAAGAAAAAACAAGATGCCGGATTTTGGCGCCAAATTAAAAGATTTTTTCATTTATTATTTTTAGGCAGTCGGCTTTTTTGTTTTTATAAAAGGTAGTAACTTACTTGTTTTTAATAGTGTTTACTGTTTTTGTTTACTACTTCTTAACATTTATGTGCATCACCCAAGGTTGACGGGAAGAGAAAGCCTAAAGCATTAAATCAAATTTTATGCGATATTGTTTAATGAAGTTTTGCATAAAAACAAAATGTGTGGCCTGTAATCGTGGGACTGCATCCTCTTCTACAAGTCCATTACTTAATGTACCTACAAGTAATAAAGTGTAGAAGAAACTGCTTTAATTGAATCGAACGAAATCTTGTGCTCTACCAAACTTGGCCTCTGTTCTCTTCTCCGTAACTACCTTATTCCAGAGACTTAGAATAAGTAAAATCTGAAGCGAAAATGACGTTTAAGTACCTACTTTAAGAAATGGAACACGAATTCACTACTTTGAAGACTTGGCTATTAGAAACGGAGCTGTATGAGATAGAGTGAGGGTGTTTCTCCGAAAATCGATTCTTTGTCTGATTCATATGGGCTAAATTTTTTCACATTTTGGCTTATAAAACATGTTTTTGTCAAAGATGATAACCTAATATACAATGTCTGAAAAAGGCACACTTTTTTATGAAATGGTTTTCGAGATAATTAACTTTAAATTTTTAGAGGTCATATAAATCAGAATTAGGAACAAAATGAAATTCTAGTTAGAAAAATCAGTCCTTTATTTATTAAAATCACAGTTAATAATCACAATGATTACCACCACACCTAAATCTAGTTATTAGGAGCATTGACAACTTACAACATCAATCATTATCCGTGCCGCCAATGCATAGTTTTATTAACAACATGTATGAAATTCTGATTAATATAGTATTTTTACCGGGTCCGTATTGGCTCACCTAAAGTTCTTCTTCCGAAAATGTTCTTCCTAACGATTTGTAATCCGAATGATCACTCTTCCTAAAATTTTTAATCCTAAAGTTTTCATTCATACTATTTGTATTGCTACCGGCGATGTTCATAACACTCATGTTTCCGAAAGTCGTTATTAATAATATCGTTATGTAAATATATTTAAACTCCTAATGTTTTTTATCATAACGCTTTTATCTCTTAACATTTTCACCATAATATTTTCTCTCATACTTACTTAGAAAGAAATATTTACCAAGTGAAAGTAATAAAAAGTTTTGTTTTTATACTATTTCTTGTGATTACAAAACAACTTTTTACATTTTTACATTAAACCATTTTTTTAAAATTAAGTATTGTTTATTAAAATTATTAGAATATTTTTGTCTTAAATGAATGAAATCCATAAAACAGGACTCGTTCACGGTTATGCTTGTTGCCTGAGAGTTTACCGTAACCGTAACTAAACCAGTAAGTACCTAAAGGACCAATTCGGTTCTGGCACTTCGCCGGCCGCTGCTGCGGCACGCTCGCTGCGCTCGCTCGGCTCGTGCATTGGGGTCACAGTTCTACCATAACCTAATACAATAATTATAAATAGGACCCGTTTCTTTTCAGGATCTTGACTGAATAATTGGAGAGGGACTCTGGTTTTGCTCTGGTCTTTGGTATATTATGTTATACCTAAGTACATGTTGTCAACAAAGTTACTTAAAATTAATGTATTTAATATTGATTATTATGAATAAAAAGAAATCTAAACAAAAAAGATATGACTTTAAATTATAGTGTAAACGATGGTTATGTTGAGAAATTTTAGGAAAACAAATAATAGTATAATAGATGTTTATTGCTACTGAAATTATGAAGTTGAATGATTATTAAGATTAGGGACAAAAAAATTAGGAATTGCGATTGTTAGGATGAAAAATGTTAGGAAGAACATTTTCGGACTTCCAGGAGTTGAAATTTTAGGTGATTTTTGGCGCACCCCTGGACGGGGCATCAACATCAACGGCGAGTATATCTCACACCTCCGGTTTGCTGACGACATCGTCATCGTGGCAGAGTCACTGGAACAGCTTGACGGGATGCTGCAGGGCCTAAATGGAGCCTCTCGACGGGTCGGACTCGGCATGAACCTAAACAAAACGAAGATCATGTTTAACAAACATGTAACGCCGAGGCCGATCTATGTCGACGGATTGATGCTCGAAGTTGTTCAAGAATATGTTTACCTCGGACAGGTTATCCAGCTTGGTAGAAACAACTTCGAGAAAGAAATCGATCGCAGGATCCAGTTGGGTTGGCAAGCATTCAGCGAGCTACGTCGGGTCTTCTCTTCGCCTTTACCGCAATACCTGAAGACCAAAGTCTTCAACCAATGCGTCCTACCAGTAATGACATACGGTGCCGAGACGTGGACACTCACAGTAGGGCTAGTCCACAAACTTAAAGTCGCGCAGCGAGCAATGGAACGAGCTATGCTCGGCGTCTCCTTGAAGGATAAAATCCGGAACGAGGTTATCCCAAAAAGAACCAAAGTAACCGACATAGCTCGTAGTATTAGCAAGCTAAAGTGGCAATGGGCTGGTCATATCTGTCGAAGGACCGATGGCCGTTGGAGCAAACGTGTCCTAGAGTGGATACCGCGACTCGGCAAACGTAGTGTAGGACGCCCCCCAGCTTGGTGGACCGACGACCTCATAAAGGTCTCTGGGTCGGACTGGATGCGGAAGGCGCAGGACCGAGTTCTGTGGCGTATATTGGGAGAGGCCTATGTCCAGCAGTGGACTGCAATAGGCTAGTTGATAACGTATCGAGTTAGAAGGCAACGCCGCGCGCCGTTAGTTTCCATCGGTAGCCCGTATTTTTCATGTGACTTATCATTTCCTTACTGGGGTCAAATCAGACAGGCTTTTAAAGCTTTCCTACGTACTTATAAAAAAAATAAAGGATTATTTCGAGTAATTTTAATCACACTCAATGTCAGTATAATTCATATGGTACATTTCGCAACAGCTTATGGGTGATTCTTTGAGTCCTATATTTTCGATGTTTGGAGGTTTTTCTTCGTAACTAACAGACCAACCAAACTGCAATTATTTTTAAAACATAGTATAAACCGTTACCTATCTTGCACACGTTATTTTTTTAGTAATAGTTTTTTATATATTTGAAAAAAAATATTAAAAAGCGTTCTTCTGATTAATATGGTGTGTCCGTAACCCAGTTTCTTGAACATTAGTAACAGTAACATTTTATCTTATTTACGAATCGATGTGGGCTATAAATATTACGATAAAATATTAGTTGTTTCTTTACACAAAAAAAATGGTACTAATATTTACGATAGTTTTTAATGAAAAAATAAATTGTGAGTGTCCGGCACAAAAGTCTGATTCATATTCGCGCGCTTTACTCGAACGTACCTAGTACGAAACATCAGGAGATCTCTTCTAGTGCTGGTGGTAGCCAGGGGCTGTTCTGACGTGGTCACGACTTTACATGTGGCTGGTTCATGTTGTTGCGGAGATATAAATGTAAATATCTGATTCATATTACTT
This sequence comes from Schrankia costaestrigalis, assembly GCA_905475405.1. Lineage (NCBI taxonomy): Eukaryota > Metazoa > Arthropoda > Insecta > Lepidoptera > Erebidae > Schrankia > Schrankia costaestrigalis. Next base: position 4,290,609 of record FR997843.1, on the reverse strand, counting down.
TGGTTCACCTGTGTTTCTGATTACTATGTTGGCTGTTATAATTAACTTAAATGGTTTTCAAACTTGAACCGATGTTAAGATGCAAAATTTTGATTTATATGTGCCTGATTCATACGGTAAAAATGGGTGCGCCAAAGTTCACCTAAAATTTCAACTCCTATAATTGGAAGTCCGAAAATGTTCTTCCTAACATTTTTCATCCTAACAATCGCAATTCCTAATTTTTTTGTCCCTAATCTTAATAATCATTCAACTTCATAATTTCAGTAGCAATAAACATCTATTATACTATTATTTGTTTTCCTAAAATTTCTCAACATAACCATCGTTTACACTATAATTTAAAGTCATATCTTTTTTGTTTAGATTTCTTTTTATTCATAATAATCAATATTAAATACATTAATTTTAAGTAACTTTGTTGACAACATGTAGGTATAACATAATATACCAAAGACCAGAGCAAAACCAGAGTCCCTCTCCAATTATTCAGTCAAGATCCTGAAAAGAAACGGGTCCTATTTATAATTATTGTATTAGGTTATGGTAGAACTGTGACCCCAATGCACGAGCCGAGCGAGCGCAGCGAGCGTGCCGCAGCAGCGGCCGGCGAAGTGCCAGAACCGAATTGGTCCTTTAGGTACTTACTGGTTTAGTTACGGTTACGGTAAACTCTCAGGCAACAAGCATAACCGTGAACGAGTCCTGTTTTATGGATTTCATTCATTTAAGACAAAAATATTCTAATAATTTTAATAAGCAATACTTAATTTTTTATTCTCTTAAATTTTTTAAGAGAAATTTAAGAGAGAAATTTTTAAAAAATGGTTTAATGTAAAAATGTAAAAAGTTGTTTTGTAATCACAAGAAATAGTATAAAAACAAAACTTTTTATTACTTTCACTTGGTAAATATTTCTTTCTAAGTATGAGAGAAAATATTATGGTGAAAATGTTTAGAGATAAAAGCGTTATGATAAAAAACATTAGGAGTTTAAATATATTTACATAACGATATTATTAATAACGACTTTCGGAAACATGAGTGTTATGAACATCGCCGGTAGCAATACAAATAGTATGAATGAAAACTTTAGGATTAAAAATTTTAGGAAGAGTGATCATTCGGATTACAAATCGTTAGGAAGAACATTTTCGGAAGAAGAACTTTAGGTGAGCCAATATGGACCCCCCGTCCAGTCCAGTCCAACGTCTTAAAGACGTCTTCGAGCGCGTTGGTAAAGAGCTTAGGGGAAATTACATCCCCTTGCCTCACCCCTCTACGCAACTCAATAGGTGGAGTCTTTTTGTCATGGAGCTGGACGGTCATAGTGGCAGTTTCATATAGAGATCTCAACACCTCGATGTACCGCCAATCGATGCGACATCGCTGCAGAGCATCCAGAACCGCCCAGGTTTCGATTGAATCGAAGGCTTTTTCGTAGTCCACGAAAGCCATGCACAGCGGCTGATTGTACTCCTCAGTCTTCTGTACAATTTGCCGAACAACATGGATGTGGTCCACGGTGCTGTAACCTTTTCGAAACCCGGCTTGTTCCGGTGGTTGGAAGTCGTCGAGTCTTCTGGCGAGGCGGTTTGTGAGTACTCTCGAGAACAACTTGTAGATGTGGCTCAGGAGTGATATGGGCCTATAGTTCTTCAGTAAGGATTTATCACCTTTTTTGAAGAACAGGACCACCGCACTCCCGCTCCACGCCTGAGGTGTTAGGCCCTGGTGAATGACGGAGTTAAAAAGCTTTGTGAGCTCTTTTAGGACAGGTGTTCCGCCAGCTTTTAATAGCTCTGTAGTGATTCCGTCATCACCTGGACACTTATTGTTCTTAAGTTGCTCGAGAGCAGCTCTGACCTCGCCCCGGTTGACATCGGGGATGCCCTCCGTATAATGGCGCGTGAGTGGGGCTCTGTGGTCATACTCGATACGTTAATGTTTTAGTTTATCTTAACTTAATTCTGTGCCATATCAGATTATTTAGCAAAATTTAGAAATGAATCATCTAGGTATTAAAGAACACATAAACTCTTTAGGAATGAAGTCATGCACTGAATGTAGCGCTGCATATTAATATTTTAACAACATTGTTATTTGTCTTCTACTACGACAGTTATTTGCGAAAGCGACGCGATGCTAACGTACGTAATTATTACAATCTTTTTTTTAAAATACTATGGTTTTTTAAATGTTAACTCATATTATGATATGAGTACAAAATATACGTTATAGTATAGGTACTACCTACATTTCAAATTAGAGAGATAAATTGTTTATTTATTCAGCCCATACTTTTCGCATCTAGGAGCTAAATTCATTGTCGATAATATGAATTTATCGATAGGTAAACTAAGCCCTGGAAATGTACTAAGGAGTCAGCAACAGAAGTTGATAGGACGTAGGTGCTTGATATGATATAAAGGCACTACATTTTACAGGTAAGTGAGTTGACTCTACATCACAATATTAAGTAATGACGGACTTTAATAATATTTTTAAAGATATTTAAATAACACAAGTAAGAATACAATATGTCACCACACCATCTCAGCCCATGGGTGTCGTAAAAACCGACTAAGGGACTATCCGTGGATATTATCTTTACGAAATAAAAATAAGTAAAACTTGAAATTTAACCCTATACCAATCCGTCTGACCAGCTTGGTATTAGTAGGCCAAGTATCCCTCCGTCACGGGAGGATGCCCGTCCCTGCGGTGGGACATTAATGGGTTGTTATGATGAGGTGGCTTCAGCAAGAAATATCGTACGTCTAGGTTCATTGACTCCGCTATCCCCACATAATCTTCGTTTGTTTAGGTAGAAGGTAACTGGTGTAATCACAGATCTATGGGACTTAACAGCTTATTTCTTAGAGTAAGCAGCTGCCTAGCTGTAGCACCTTATTGCAATAAAGAACCAAGATGAAACTTTTATTTAGCCATAAAACTTTTTAACGTGATTTTACCTTTAATACTACTTCTTAGTTTTTTTAAAGTAAAATCAACCTTAACCCAAAAATCTTTCCTTAAACAAACACTACACGGATACAAAATGACAATAAACAAGCTAAGAAATCAAAATTCAATAAATTCACAGAACACGATGATTCAGATCATCAATGTTGTCCATATAAGCTCGGCAAAGGCCATGTTCAATGCCAGTCGAGTTCTGCCACGCGTGGATATACACGCCATTTTAGTTATTTTATTAAATATAAATTAAGTTGAATATTTACCGCCATAATGGCGTCTGCCGTGATCATGTTTAGTGCCATACTGATGTTTATTGCTGTTTGCGCCGCGGATGTCTGTTAGTATTGTCTTGTATTTTATTTTAATATTAATTAACAAGGACTTTATTTATAAATATGATTAAAAGATAGGTGGTATTGGTTTTGTAAATAATTTTTTAAATTATGGTTAACAGGTTCAATATTTTTTGAATCATCATTAGTACTTAAATAAAAATAATTCACAATAATATTAAAGAAAATATATAACTACCTATATTATCTTAGTTTCTTTCCTCGTTAAATTGATATATTATGTGCAAGTACATAGTAATAATAGTAGAACTTAAAAAATATTTGAATAAGTACTCTTTAGTTACGCTGCTTTATACTTATACTAGACTAGCGGCCCCTCCCGGCTTCGCACGGGCTTTATTGTCCCGCTTTTCTGTTGAAATTTTTCCTGAATTTTCTTTGCTATAAACCTTACGGAGTCCGAGACCTTTTCAACGAATGTAAAACCCTCGAAATCGGTTTGTGCGTTCTGAAGTTATAGCGTCAGGAAGGAAAACCCGACTTATTTTTATATAGTAGATTTAAGAGAGAGCTATAGGTATTCTTCTTAATGAGGAAAATTAACTAATAAAAGGACATACTATTGAAGGACCTACTAGAAATTATTAATCTTTCATAGGTACCATTTCGCGAGAATACGATAATCCTTGGATCAGGTCCTTGAATCGATGTTTTGAATTTAAAAAGCTAGGAAGCTCTCCCAGCTCTCCTATTATATTTTATAACACTGTGAAACAGCAATAAGTAAAGGGCACGCCCCTCTTTGGTCATTTCTTGTATAAGTTTATCATTTAATAAAGCAATTCATAATACTAAAGCTATCGATGTATCGTTACCTAATTTCTCCCTGCGTCTAATGGTGACGAGGATTTATTTTATAACAACATAGCTCAGTCCTAATTAAACATATATTTTATTTAAAGTAAATAATTTGTAAGTAATGTATCTATAACATCCAATTAATGTTCAACAAAAAATTAAACCCTATACCAATCCGTCTGGCCAGCGTGGTATTAGTAGGCCAAGTATCCCTCCGTCACGGGAGGAGGCCCGTCCCTGCAGTGGGACATTAAAGGGCTGTTATGATGAATGTTCAACTGCATAAAGTCCTTTCAGTGACACTGAAACAAAACTTGTCCTAATACCACATCAGTCATACAGATTGATAAAGGCTTTTTCTCTGTGTTTGATATGATGTGCAATCTTCCCTTAATCAGTTATTAGGTCACTTTTGGTATGAAATTGTGTGGTGATATCATATTATATTCTTATTTGGTCATCACAAGGATAAATTACTTAATATGTAAAATGCATCTTTTTTTTCAAAAACGCATACACTACGTCCGTTAACCTTTACATGACGTGGGAAAATCCCGACTTCGACTTAACGCCACTAAGGAACTGTCAATGTCAATAGGTTGGGTCGGATCGGAGTCAAACGACAAAAACTACACATTGTTTTCCCAGCTGTTGTATGCCCAGAGACTCTAGGTGAGGCCTGGAAAGGATAAGCCTAGAGTCCTCTAGCGGACATTAATTCCACTGCGATCTCTTCACCCGGGTCGGGCCGGTAAAGCCCCGCCGCGTTCGTAGTATAGATTCATTGCAAACTTTCTTAGAAATACAATACCTTTGACGACCTCTGACAAGGGTCTTTTTTATGTAAAATAACGTATGAATTTACAAAAAAGTGTATATTATTTGTACGAGTATGTTTATCCGTCTTGCTTGTACTATACATTACAAGCACTGCTTAGTTTTTAACTAGAGGGCGTTGTGAGAGAACAACACATATGACTATATATATATATAAGACTATAAAATCTATTGTTCCCATACCACCACTGTGCCTACTCGCGCTTTCCATCAGTTAAGTTGCTTTCATAATTCAATGTGCACATAGAAAATAAAGTATGCATTCATAATAATTACTCCGACACCACTGTCTAGTTACAATTAAAAGTATTAATAGTGACAAAGTAAGATGATAATAAAAGAAAAAAAAATTATAAACAAAGGTAAAACAATTAAGTTTATTAATTGGATATTGAATGCTATTGTTAATGATATCGGCTATTAGATGGATAATTAAGATTTATAATTAAAATCTATTATGTCACTTATTGATCTATGAAAATAATCTCACTTACTATGCAATTATATCGATGGCATAGTGATAATAGGGAAATAGGGTACGAGGAAACTCTAATTACTTACTTCGCATAAATATAAACGATTTCTTACAAATTCGCATGATGCTGACTAATTGCTGCCTATTGAAGTGGTTCTGCACGAAGGCCATAACCCCACGCAGAACATTTTTTGGACAATTCACAGATAATTGAAATAATGCCTTGTCTTTGTGTCCTTCATGTATAATAATATATTGATGCTTGTAAAAGTCCCCACGTAAGTTATCTTGTACCCATAGTACAAACAAGGGATATTAAAGGTAAACTTGACAAGTTAAGTCTCCGTGTGGTGACGGAGTAAGAATACAATATGTCACCCCATCTCATCCCTTGGGTGTCGTAAAAACCGAGTAAGGGACTTTCTGTGAATATTATCTTTACGAAATAAAAAGAAGGAAAACTTGAAATTAAACCCTATACTAATCCGTCTGGTCAGCGTGGTATTAGTAAGCCAAGTATCCCTCCGTCACGGGAGGAGGCTCGTCCCTGCAGTGGGACATCAATGGGCTGTTATGATGACAAGTTAACTGCCTAGGTGGTAAAGCAATCGTATAAGCGGCTGCAGGGAGCGAGGTTTCGGGTTCGAATTTCACTTAGGTAAACAAAATATTTGTAAGATCTACAAATGATTGTTCTGAGTCTCTATGTAGGTACTTTCTGTCCGTTATGCCCGATTTACACATCGACAAGTACAGTAGCGAGTTAAGTAGTATTTTAAGATTAAGTTGATTTAAATAGATCTCCATCCTATTTTTTGACAAGTTAAGTAGGCGAGACGCGAGAGAGGGGGCTACTTTGTACTTAACTCGCCAAAAAATAGGATGGAACTCTATTTAAATCAACTTAATCTTAAAATACTACTTAACTCGCTACTGTACTTGTCGATGTGTAAATCGGGCATTAGTTTCAGAACTATAGAAGTTCTCGCTACACAGTGCTCGATAAAACAAAATATCGGAGGCTCGTCAATATTAAAACAAACACAGTTCAATTGACACACTGTTAAATCGGTCAAGTGCTTCATTGACATGTTACGGAACAATATAAACAAACGAATGTTGACAGAAATAGTTGCGAGTGTATTGCGAGAGTTTTGAAGAGATTGCACATAAAAATTGTGAATGATTTTATTTGCCCATGTGTTTACATACTTGTTAAAATTTACAAAATTAAATTTATGTTTAAGTTTATGCTATAATAGTTAGCAACTTAAACTTCCAAATTAATAAAAAAACAAGAAATTAGTATATTTTCTTTTTATAAACATAAGTATGTTTCGTATATTCGAATGGACTCTAAGGAAGTTCAGGCTTATGGCAGGGCAGAAATTTATGGATCATACAAATAATTGTCTTTCGCGGGAATTGAAACCGTGCAAGCTTATCGTTGATAGTTTTTAATCTATACTAATATTAGAGGTAAAGTTTGTGTGTTTGTGACGTTGTAGGGGGTAATCTCTGGATCTAATGAACCGATTTTACTAATTCTTTTAGTGTTGAATAGTCCATTTATCGGGGAGTGTTATAGGCTATATATATTATATATATATATAGTATCACGCTATGACTAATAGGAGTGGAGCGGTAATGAAATATGTTAAAAAAAGGTGCGCGTTTTTTTTGCCGCCCAACGAAGTGGACACGGGTCAGCTAGTATGTATGTTATAAAATTATTGTTTAGTTTCATTACATATTCTTAACTCGTAACCACACGGATAAAATGACGACAAAATATTTTGTATTGTTAAATTGTAATATACACCACTCGTCCAATGATATAAAAATGGAATCTTATATACAAGCAAAATGCAACATGCTACGTCACTACCTGATGTCCTTGACCTTAACCGAGCTTCTGATAAAAAAGCAAGTTCAGATAAAACATAAGACAAAATATATTATTAGTTTTAGGACGTGATTATTTCGTTCTTCTATGTAAATAAGTATGTGTATTAAGATAGTTAGAGGACAAGTTTTGTTAGAACCCAATAACCAAATATGAAGACTATGTTGCGTTGTGGTTTTTTTTAAACGTAAACGCAACATAACAAAACTTCCTCTAAATATTTTCGCGTTTCCTCAAAATGAATGATTTAACATAAGTAATATCATTAGTCCAAATATTAAAACCTTCATGACATGGCATAATCCTTTGTTTAGGAGTCCTTAGCAAACATGGCATAATCGCAATTTTATAAATCTCTCGCGTTAATATTTTTATAGCAGTTTCAAATTTAGAACGTGTTTTATTTAGATTATGACACATAATATGACCGATTCGATTACGAGTTTTGAAAAACATTTGTAGTTCATCGGCAAATGTAATACATTTTTAACAAATATTCTGAAAAACCGAGACAACCCTATTTTTAACATAAGAAATAAACAGAAAATAGGCTTAATCTAAAGGACTCTGCTATATTATCTACTAGCTTTCTTGCTATAATTATATATCTACTTACCGTATAGGACAAAAAACACCTACCCTATGCAGCATTTAATTTGTATGCAAGTTCGTAGCTAAAACATGTCGCCAAACTAGTTGCCAAACCGGTTGAGTAACCGGATCGTGTAATGATAATAGATTAAAGAACTGCTAAAGTATGGATGTCTCGGCTACCAAGATTATAAAGATCCGCTTTTAATATACAGGCTGCTCTATGAGATAGTAACGATTAAGTTATGGACATGTAACATTAATAAAAGTATTTTTTGCTTTCTGAAACACGGATACGTTTAGATGAAATAGTACTTATCAGTCACCCATAGGTATATGATATGACCACGCTAATGGTTCTTAAACTCCCTCGTATATATGTTACGTACGGGCAATTTGATAAGTCCGGGCACTATTAATAATGACCGGTCTGTATTAATAATGCCCGACTCAATTGGGCAATGTGATTAATACAGCATAATTAATCACTTTTCCCGGCCATTATGAATAATGCCCACCCTATCTTGTTCAAAGTAATAAAACAGGTAAACTGTAGTGTTTTTGTTTATTAAATGAAATTAAACTTACAAAATTTTCATGAAAAGTTAACAAAAAATAAACTATTGGACATAGTAGTTAAAAAATAAACATTTTACTTAAATGTTTCTGGCGCGTTGTGGTCGCCATACTAACCTAACCTAACCAAATGTTTCTGACTTTTGGCTTAATTTTAGGTTTTAGCTTTTTTTTAAGCTATCTCAAACACTAACTTATTACATGGACCACGGGCCGTCGGCCATTATTAATAAGGGCTGGTCAAAGTGATAAATTTATCCTTTTGGCCATCGTTATTGGGCATTATTAATAAAGACCGGTCCTTATTAATAATGCCCAGTTAATCACGTTGCCCGTAACATATAAATCAATGCAAAATCCATTGCTAGTTATTGCTACTTAATAAATTGTTTTGAGTTGACCTGTTTTGATACATGTTTCACAATTCGAATAATTTATATAACTTAAAAGAAAATAACCGTTAAAGAAGCCACAACCTGTATAACATGAATTTTATTTGCCCTTTACGCATGAGTTGGTATTTTAGTTTTAATTATTGTTGCTAATCGAAACTAAACTAAGTATAAGTCAATATTAATATAGTTAAGGTTTTATAACGATAAAATGTCCATGCATTTTTCGCAAAAAGTTACGACTAACATTAAAACCAACTCCCAAATTAGGTAAATATAAACTTCTTTCTTTTTAATTATTACAATGACACGCTAACGTATTTTTACGATTGTTATGCATTTTTGACGACCTCTGTGTACCTAACAGTGATAGACGGGCCTCAAGTTTTTTAAGTCCTAATTTAAGGACTGGACTCATTTTGACATAGCTCGCAAGGCTCTGACTAAAATAAGTCTTGAGTTACTTATGAGTCTTAAGTCCTTTTGTTGAGTACTAATGCAAAAAGACTCGACTCATAAAACTGAGTTTTTATTGTAGAACTCAAGCTCTTCGATAAAATTTAAGTCATATTTAAAAATTTGAGTTTTTCAAAGTCGAGTCCTGTCCATCACTAGTTGTAACTATAGCGGCTATAGCCTGAGTGTAGAGAATATACGTAGAGACGACATCCATGACAGCCACACAGACCTCTCGGGGTCTATTTCTGCCGAATGCAAATTTTTGTATAAATTTGTATAAATATGAATGAATATTCACAATAATCAGTTTATTAATGGTTTAAACCCTGCTTAGTTTGGCACTAGATGGCGTTATATTTAACACAAAACTTAAGGCGAACTGTTTTTTACGTTTTCATTGTTTTTATTCAGCTCCATAATATTATATAAACGGGATATTAACGCGCATTTAATTTACCTTTATTTTACTTGACGTTTCGGCACAGGTTGCACTGGCCGTGTGTGTAGGGGGACTTTATATTAACATCTCAAGATGCGAGGGTAGATGATAATAATATATTATCTATCACGAAGACGAAGCTGTGACGTCGCATCACCAGTCAGCTTGCGACCACGGCCAGTGCAACCTGTGCCGAAACGTCAAGTAAAATAAAGGTAAGTTAAATGCGCGTTAATATCCCGTTTATATAATATTTATAATAATGAAACGCGATAGTTTAAAAGTTACTACAGCTCCATAATGTCAAACAGTTATGCTAATGTCACTGAGTTAGGTCAAATATAATATATAAGTAGTCAATTGCTATAATTTATACAGCTATTACAAGATATAATCTGATGTTTATGACCATTATTTTCCAGTGATAATTTAAGACACATAAATCAGAAACATAATTATTTACGTTTATCTATTTGAAGATACTTACTTAAGTATGATTAAGTGCCGCTAACAAAATACCATTGCTTTTACAATCATAGTACTCGTAAAAAAATTCACGCCTTATTATGTAGCATGGTGGCAGGCAGATGCTTCTTAGCGACATGTACTTTTAAACATTACAAACATGCTTTACTTCGTACCTAGCTACATTCAAAAATGTCTTTATTAATGCCCGTTTTTGGTACAATTAAGTCCCTGTAAGTTTTTCTCAGGACTGCCCTACGATACCCAATACATTCGAACTATAAATCGCAGAGGTCTCTGGTTCGATTCCCGCTCAATGCAAATCTTTGTGTGCATGAACATGATTGTTTGCATTGTCTGAGTGTTTTCTATGTATAATATGTATGTATTTACAAAAAAAAGTATTTATGTAAGTAAATACGTTTGTCTAGTATACATAGTAGAAGCTCTGCTTAGTTTGGGACTAGTTGGCGATGTGTGAATGTGTTAGGATTATTTATTTATTAATTTCTTTTTTAATCCTTGACGTTCGTGTCCCCACACATTTACGCACGTTCACACATACCTACTCTAGGAAGTTATCGTATAAAAAAATGAAAATCAATTGTGTACAATATTTGACGTACTCAAAAAATGTAATAAATTAAGGTTAAGTGAATTGCGGAAAACGAAAAGAATACACCTACACAACAAACTGAACCAAAAAAAGGAAAATAACTTGTTTTTCCCACGTAGGTACACTGTACACTGCAGTTTTCTCTGTATTATGATATTTTCCTTCCTTCAAAAGTAACTCTGTGAATACAAGTCTATCTTAGACCTTGGGAATAGTCTGAGGGTAATGTAATTAAAACAACCTCTCTTAAGGATAACTCTCATCATCTTCATAACAGCCCATTAATGTCCCACTGCAGGGACGGGCCTTCTCCAGTGATGGAGGGATTACTTGACCTACTAATACCACGCTGGCCAAACGGGTTGGTATAGGGTTTAATTTCAAGTATTCCTTCTTTTTATTACGTAAAGATATTCACGGATAGTCACTTAGTCGGTTTTTATGACACCCATGGGATGAGATGATTCTTACTCCGTTACCACACGGAGAAAGGATAACTCTTAATAAAATTAATACCATGCATTCGCATGGAACATATAGATTATTGCAGTTATCTGAATTTTTGTTCAAATTTTTGATACCGATTCTATTGTTAAGCGTCTTGACTCTTGATTACGAGATCATAATAGCGTCTTAGTCAGCAAGAGGTCAAAATTAAGTTTTTGATGGAACGTCAAATAAAAAATGTAAAGACCAAATAAGGGCTTTTCTGCTTTAATAAAATATAACCCTTTGACTTTTGATGATAACGTGCAGCTATGCGATCCGTAACGTCTCACTTTCGAACTCACTTTTGAATCCGCAGTGAAAGCTCTATTTCGTATTCCGTAACACAGATGAAAACTACAGTGGCGCCACAGTAGGTACAGCATAGCTTGGCATGTAGTAAATGACTGTTATTTCTATATCCGTGTATTCAGCTAACTACAGCATTAATTTATAGACGATTAAGTATATAAATTTATGTTTTAAAACATAATGATGGACGATTATTTATGTGTCAGAACATCGTTATGGTAAAGCATCGCTTTATAAAACGATCTACTTAAGTAGGTAAACAGTTTATTTAAATGATTCGTTGAAATAAGGAAAAACATATTGTAATCTCGGACAATACCCATGTAACCTACCTACGCTATTACTAAGTTTTAAATTTTCCACTGTAGTGACAAAGTTCATCTTCTTCATCTGATGTCTGTCCAACTTGAAGGTTGGCAGTTAGCTCCGTATATGTTTTCAGTTGGAATGGTGTGAGGCACTGGCAATTCTGGTATATTTCTGTTACCCAACCAACATTTTCTTCTTCGGCCAACTGCTTGGCTTCTCGCTACCCTCAGAGTTTATATCTATCGTGCTTAAACACGTGAACGGTCTTAACGGTCTGCAATCAGACGGCGGCGGTGTTTCCTAGCTCGCTCGACGTAGTATTTCTATGTTCTTCACACGATGCAACCAGCTGTTGAATAGTCATCCTAATTTCAAAAGCTAATTTAAAAAAGTACTTAACATACTTCAATATAAAGCATAGTAATGCCGGTAATCCCAGAGGTCTTTACAATAAGGTTAATAATTATTATATTTTTTCTAAATGTCATCCCGCAGATAATCCGCCATGAATCAGTCAGCATACTTATCTAAATAACACAATTTCCATCATCTGCCTCACCTTGAACTTTAAAAGGGACATAATAACACATCCTTTCACCCGTTCACGTACACACAGCAACACATCAAGTTAAACATTTTCATTTGAAATTGTGTCTTATTTCAAAGTATTAAGGTACATGAGTGTCTAGCTTGATTAGTTGCTGTGTGTACTAAGTAACAACTAACGTATGTAATATGTTATAATGTTTATTTCCTTGTAATTAATTAATTATGGGTCATTGTCGGTGATGTATTACAGCATTATGTTAACTATGTTTCCTTATATATCTTTTATATGTTACGTTTTTTATAATCATTGTTTGTTATAACTAATGTTATTTGAAATACATCATCATTTGCCTGTTAATGTCACCGTAAGGCACGGTTTATACTGAAGAAGCGTATGGCATATGGCGGTGGCGAGTGTTTTGTTCCATGATTGATATTCTTACGTCCGCGCCACGCCACTTCAGTATAAATCGGGCTTAATGGTACGGGATTCCTGTCTGTGGCGGAGGCAAACTTAAAAACATAATTACACACCTGGTCTTTGCCAGGTATTTGTGTCCGTATACCCAGCAGGACCCTACGTCTGATTCGATTGAAAACCTAAATTCCACGTAGGTAATAATTTGTACCTTCCGACTAGTGTAAAGAAATAATTTGTACCTCTACAGTTACACAGAAAATTAGTGTATATTTCCAGCAGGACCCTCCGTGGTTTGGAGGTATTTTGACCTGCGGAGTATGTCACTGGGTAGCGGCAAATTTGTACCTTTAGCTATGTTTAAAAAAAGTTATTAGTTTAGAAGAAATATAACCATAAAAAAATTATTCAGCCAGCAGGACCCTTTTTTATTCTGGGTCTTTCAGTCCAGACAAAGATACTTTCTAGTAGTATTGAATTTGTACCTTTCAAAAAACTTATCACCTAATCCAAATAATGAGTAGAAGTAAGCAAATAAGTCGAAAGAAAGTATTGTAAAACCATAACATTACTTCGATACCCCAAGTATCGAAGTAATGTTATGCACTTTGTTTATTATTGTTTTATGACTTACTTACAAACAAAGACAAATAAACGCAGACATCACACGTACACACACACGCACACAAAGCATACAAGACACATTAGTGCTGGTAGATTACGTAGAACTTTGTATTATGTCTAGCTTACAAACACTGATACACACATGCACACACACATACAATGCATACAAACACACAAATTTTACCTCTTTATAATATTAGTATAGATAGATATAGATTAATTGGATTGTCTTTGTGTGTAAGTAAGACTTATACTAATTACTACTTAAACTACCAGTAGATTACGTAGAGCAGCTGGTAGATTACGTAGAACTTTGTATTATGTGTCTTGTATGCATTGTGTGTGTGTGCGTGTGTGTTTGTGTATCAGTGTTTGTAAGCTAGACATAATACAAAGTTCTACGTAATCTACCAGCACTAATGTGTCTTGTATGCTTTGTGTGCGTGTGATGTCTGCGTTTATTTGTCTTTGTTTGTAAGTAAGTCATAAAACAATAATAAACAAAGTCCATAACATTACTTCGATACTTAGGGTATCGAAGTAATGTTATGGACTTTGTTTATTATTGTTTTATGACTTACTTACAAACAAAGACAAATAAACGCAGACATCACACGCACACAAACGCACGACAAACACACAAATTTTACCTCTTTATAATATTAGTATAGATAGATATAGATTAATTGGATTGTCTTTGTGTGTAAGTAAGACTTATACTAATTACTACTTAAACTACCAGTAGATTACGTAGAGCAGCTGGTAGATTACGTAGAACTTTGTATTATGTGTCTTGTATGCATTGTGTGTGTGTGCGTGTGTGTTTGTGTATCAGTGTTTGTAAGCTAGACATAATACAAAGTTCTACGTAATCTACCAGCACTAATGTGTCTTGTATGCTTTGTGTGCGTGTGATGTCTGCGTTTATTTGTCTTTGTTTGTAAGTAAGTCATAAAACAATAATAAACAAAGTCCATAACATTACTTCGATACTTAGGGTATCGAAGTAATGTTATGGTTTTACAATACTTTCTTTCGACTTATTTGCTTACTTCTACTCATTAATTGGATAAGGTGATAAGTTTTTTGAAAGGTACAAATTCAGTACTACTAGAAAGTATCTTTGTCTGGACTGAAAGACCCAGAATAAAAAAGGGTCCTGCTGGCTAAATAAAATTGTTATGGTTATATTTCTTATAAACTAAAAACTTTTTTTAAACATAGCTTATATTTTCTAAAGGTACAAATTTGCCGCTACCCAGTGACATACTCCACAGGTCAAAATACCTTCAAACCACGGAGGGTCCTGCTGCAAATATACTCTAATTTTCTGTGTAACTGTTAAGGTACAAATTATTTCTTTACACCAGTCGGAAGGTACAAATTATTACCTACGTGGAATTTAGGTTTTCATTCGAATCAGACGTAGGGTCCTGCTGGGTATACGGACACCAGGTATTTGGTGTAGGTTTTTTCGTAGAGATATTATCTGCAGACTTTCCCATAATCGACTTCTAAGTAGAGATGTAGAGAACAAGAGAGAGACAAGCGTCTTTTATTCCTAAATTTTGCGTGTGATTTTAAACCGCGACCTCGCACACGATAGCCTCACAAACAACCACTTTACCTTAGTACTACAAGATTAATAAATCATGCACCTAACAATAATGTGACCTCATAATACAATATTAATGAGATGATGATACAGTGATTTATTATTTTCCTTAATCCGGTATTAAAAATATAATGTTTACAAAGGAATGGCCTTAGTAATTGCACATCCGCTCTTCATAGCTTAATCATTGATGATTTTATCTAATTTAATGGAAGCAGAAGTTGAACCTTGGAAAAACACCTTCTAATAGTACTCATACACACATCACACTTAATACTTTTTTAATGATCGTTATGAGTATAAAGACCTTAATGTTTCTTTTTCCTCTTTGAAGTGGTTCAGGCTTGTAATTAGCATCAGGGTTGCATCTAGTGCTCTTCAATCTCCATCGGTTTCTGCCAAGTGCCTTTTTTACGATGGTGTAATTTGGACGAGTTTTTGATCGAACTATTTAGTAGGGAATTCTCCCAACAGCTATAAATTTTTCTTGGTTTTTGTCACTAGGAGTATCCTTACATCCTTACCTTTGACCTAAACTCAACACACATGACAACTAGGAGAAAACTATATGGTTTCAGTTTGGTTGAGTCTGACATGAACATAATTTTCTAATTAAAAAACCGACTTCAACAGGAGTCGGTTAAAAACCATGCTGATAACAATTTCTAAGATTAGTATTAAATAAATTTCTGCAGTTGTCTTCATCATAAGATCATGTTTGTGTAAAGTTTTCATTAATACGAATAAAATAAGCCCAAACACTAGGTAGCTGCTATATACCGTTGAAAAGTTTCCTCGACCCTCAGTCGTCTTCATCGTCAGATCATGTTTGTGTAAAGTTGTGTAAAGTTTTCATCAATACAATTAAAATAAGCCCAAACACAAGGTAGCTGCTATATGCCGTTGAGGTGTTCCCTCGACTCTCGGTGGTCTCCAGGATCTGACCAGTTCTAACTCTTGATTATTTGGTAGTGACGTCAGAGATGCACATGTATGACAAGATTTTACACAATGCGTCCTTACAATTTTCAAGAGATGCCCTCGATTTCTCTGGGATCCCGTCATCCAGATCCAGATCTGGTGAGAATGGGACCAAATGGGAAGCATACCCATACGAACAAACAATTTTTTTTTCAAATCGGTCTAGCCGTTTTCGAGAAATCAGGTAACAAACACAAAAAAAATAAAAAATAAAAATACAACCGAATTGAGAACCTTCTCCTTTTTCAACCGACTTCAAAAAGGAGGAGGTTCTCAATTCGGTTGTATTTTTTTTTTTTTTTTTATTTTTGAAGTCGGTTAAAAAGAAGGTAAACTTGATATAAAAGCCTATACCAAGACCAGCTTTGTTTTAGTAAGCTAAGTTCACTACATAATTATTATTAATTATTATTATCATTATTTTAATTATTTTTAAGTAATTCTCTCTTTATGTTTTAATTTTAATTATTCAATGTTTCGAATTTAGTGTTTGCTTCAAACTCCTTGTTATGTTTTTTCTTATAACAATGTGTACAGTTTAAATTTGTTACTCTCTATGCATGTTGTGACACCTTAGAATGTTGTGCATTTACTTTATACTTAAGCTGCTTTTATTGTAAATTTATGTAATAATGTAACAACTACTGGCTGTCCATAATAAATAAATAAATAAATAAATTACATGACTGCAGGAAGCCTGTTCATGTGTTGAATTAAAAATATAATTCATTAAACTATTTATTTATATTTTTAACGTTGTCGTCATGCTTAAATCATAAATATTAATTAATGAATACGTTGTTTGACTTGATTAAATTAGCTTTATGTCCCTGAAATCGGTTAAGTTACACTATGATCGGAACAAATAAGCAATACATCTTTAATCAAGGTCCCTATAGGGTCAATAGTACCTTGACTTGACTGTAAGGAGGATTTATTGACCACTCCGAGGTCGTTACATAAAGACAATGCAAACTTCTTCGCGGGGACTTTGTTTTTTATTGAGTCAATGACAGGTCTAATAAATCAGGAATTTGAATTCGGAACTGCAAGCGCAATGTTATTGTTTTAAAAAGAAAAAAATTACGTTCATGAATAAAATGTAAAAATGTAATTTTGTTTTTATAATGACATTGTTGGAGGTATCGGTAGCTACTCATGCAGGGTAATGTGTAATGGGTTGACGGACTGAGACAGAATACAAATTTTTAGTAAACAATTTCGTCTCTTATAAGTCGAATAAGAGGGGTAAAAGGAATTCAAGGAAAATGGGCTACGAGTATATTATATGGGAAGAGTTCTAGAACAAATGAACAAAACCGACTCTATTGGTGTTATATTTATTTGTTAGTGAACCAAAACTACACTAAATCGAATTCTCCGATTCGGAATTTCAATGACATTTAGATAGTTCTAGCTAAGTAAATGTTTTATTAGGGCGGGAATTGAATATGATTAGTATGTTTTCTAATGCCCTTCATGTGTTCTCGATTCAACTGTTTTCTAGCTTATTTCTAAGTATTATAATTTCTCTGTTTCAGCTGAATTAAATAACCTTCCTTACGACCGACCTCTAGTGACGGAAGTATGCTTAGGATGCATCTGTCAAGCCTCTTCGGGATGCAAGCAAGGACTGACCTGCGAAGGAGATGCTTGTGGCCTGTTCCGCATCACCTGGCCTTACTGGTCTGATGGTGGCAGGCTTACTATTAACGGAGATGACCCTAAATCACCACAAGGTACGTCTCCTAGAAACATAAAGCTCAAATTATTTAGCTCTTTTGTAGTAGGTATAGTGATATAAATAGCGGTTTTATCGCCAAAGGGAAAACATTGTTAACAAAACTTGGGTTCTTCAACAGAAATATTGCTTGCACTTACACCTTTCACAGTGCCGCCAGAAGACACAACAGTAAAACAATGCACGTATACCATATATGGTACACTTAGGGAATGCAAATCCGTTCTGTTTTAAAATCCGGATTTTTAAGAACGGATTTTTGGTCCGGTCCGGATTATCCGGATTTTACGGATTTTTTTAAACAAATCCACTTAAATCACTTTATAAATGTGATGTTTCTTATACTTGTGTAAATGGATTATAATGAAAACACTGGAGAATCAAAACATATTAATATAATCGAATTTTATTTTGTTTTTGTTATTTGTAATTATTCAATTTCAAATCAAAATAATAAGTACAAATTAAAATAAAACTTTGGTCAAAAAATAAGTACAAATCAAAAATAAGACTATTAAAACTTCTCCTCAAATTAATAAAGATTACACACGGAAATAATCCGCATTATTAAAATAATCTGTGTATAACTCGTGAACTGCCAGCTGAGGAACGTTACTAAAACAATTAAAAGTTAAAATAAATACAAATTCAGGTAGGTAAACATGACTTCTTGAAAAATTAATAACATAATAAAAGTAACAAAATAATTTAACCTCTTTTTATTTAACTTAATTTTAAAAAGACTGTTATTTTATAAGACATAAAATCGATGGCGGCCAAGTTAATGCGGACAACTACATTTCTGCAAATTTCTTTGTTTTACGAAAATGAGCCTTATGTAACCTAAAGTTCTGGATTATATTTATTTTAGTTAAAGTTATATTTTATTTATAAAAAAAAAATACTTTGGAGCATCCACAGATGATTGTAACCTAAATAAAGACAACAGTCACTTGTCTTGCTTTTGCGCGTACCGTTTTGTTGTCTTTTAAATAAATTATTTTGTTTAAAGTTCTTACTTACCTAAGTACCTACTTTACATAAATACAAATGTTATATGCAATGTAAATGAAGACATCTACAATATTTTTGTTGCCAAATTTATTAATGTTTTGTTTTAGAACATCAATGGAATGTTTATGTCGCTTTTATAACATTAAATATGCATTAAAGAAAGTCTCAGAACTTATTACTCAGTTTATATTAAAATATTTTATATCGAAATGACCTCTTTTGTGGCGACTAATGACGTATGTACGATTATTAGGTAGATGTCTTCTTCCACTTAAGATATCTTTCTATGTATAAAAAGACATATAATATCCTATTCTATTAGAATGCAGTGACAGCCCCGCCGTCTAACCAATAAAATCTTTTAAAATTCAATTAATTTGAATTTTAAAAGATTTGATTGGTTAGACGGCGGGCCTAGGTCGGTGGACAATGACAACTCACTGCATTCTAAACGCGAATAGAATATAGGTACATTATTTCAGTAAAATGACGACATAGGGATCAAACTCTTTATACAATAGGTATATAAAAAAGGTTATTTTAATTCATTCTGCCAACTTTGATTTTAATTGGTTCACTAATCTCAAAATGGTAACTATTTTTTACTAAAAGTGCTCTCCTGTAAAGTTGCTATTTTGTAGATGTCTGTATTAACTTTGCTGCCATCAAAATGTGACCTCAAAAATAATAAATCACCTAAAGTTGTGTAACCCGCTGCGAATTCGGTTACACATAATTCCTGCTGTAGAAAAAGCACGCTCTGTTTCAACGCTTGTAGGGGGAATGCATTGAAGATGCTTGTAAGCGGCCTCCTAATAACGTCCTGATGGTGAACCACTATCCTCGAATAACGCCATATCCACTCTAACATTACAATTTCTTATTATTCAGAAAATCCGCGGGTTTAATTTTCGATTCCGGATGTAAAATCCGAGTAAAAATGGGCGGATATCCAGATTTTTCGGATTACGGATAGTCCGGATTGCATTCGCTAGGTACACTGCACTCGGAACGTGTTAATATCCTCCTCCAGCGATATCCTGCGTTACGTAAAATATTTGAAGAAAACATTTTTATTATCTCAAAAATATTCAAGACGAGTTGTTCGTTGTCGTTAAGTTCTTGTGACGTCGCGTCGCCGTCGCGTGCGTGCGTCGCTCGGCTTACGTCTGGGCAACCCAGTGTTGTGGCCTCGCCCTTCCCTCTGGCAAATGACAGACGCAATGTCGTATTAAATTATTATAAAACCGCTTTGCATCGGTGCATAATTTATATACTTGATACAGGTAAACGAACTAACCGGGCATTTATCCTTCACTCATGTGTATTCCTTGTTCAGCAAACATGAACATAAAAGTCAATCGAATGGTGTAATAGTTCTCAATATTGGTTTTCTAATAGGATTATTCCTACCTACTTTTCTAAACTTCAGAATTAAACACGGTAATTCCAACCAAACCAATCATTTTAGAACCTGCAACCCGATTTAAATTTTAAGTTATCTCTATAGATGAGTTGGTGACTCTATTCACAGTTAGTCACCATCTGTGAAATCAAATCTATATATCTAAAGACACGTTTTGTAAATACAAAAGATGTTTTTTTTATTGAACCTTGAGATAAAACTATATATTCACATCCGTCTTAATTAACATACATTTGGTATACAAACATTCCACGAACACATAATATTATAATCTAATAATTTATTCGTTCTATGAGTTCATGACAGCTACACAAAAGTCTCGGGTTTGATTCCCGCTGTAAATCGTTGTGTGCATGATTGATAGGATTTATTTCTGTGAGAAAAGCTCAGTCGCGGCTCCCGGTCTCAAATCTCATTCTAAACCGAAATGATTTGTTCAATTTAAATGATTATCTTGAGTGTTTGTAAAAGAAACAAGATGGAAGCCCTTGTGCGAGATTTCTTTAATAATATAAGCACTAAAAACTAACTTTTTATTCAATTATTTCAGCGTACCCGAACTGTGCGAATGACCCACGTTGTGCTGCTCTTACTGTGCAGGGATACATGAGGAAATATGCCAAGGTAATCATTTAATTGATATTATGTAAGTACTTTCAACGATACAACATTATTTCAAGTATTCCTATTATAAAGAGCAGAGCTCTGGAAATTTTTATAACATCACACCCCAACTAGGTATATTGTAAAATCTGATAACCATATCACCACAAAGATGTATAGTTTCTAAACGGAGCTTCCATTATGATGTCAGCAAAAGATGTCAAAAGCTGGACATAGGCCCCTTTCAAATGCTCCTTCGTCAGTACGAAGGAGCATTTGAAAGGGGCCTATGAATAAATAATCTTTTTGTGCTACTACAGGACAGTTCCTGTAGTAGCACAAAAAGAGCAATATTTCAATATTAGATACGCGATCAACACACGTCATTAAGTATACTTATTGAAACGCCATGTGTTACGGATCTAAGCTTTTTGAAGGATTTAAGCGATTACGTCTCTGTAATTATTTCTCGGGGATTCCTACCAACACGTCAACCTACTAGACTACTATTGCGCTGTAGTTATATTTTTTAAGCAATTCTGATATACTTAAATAACATGAAAGTCCATTATTTTTTCAAGATCATTAGGTATATTTCCAAGATTTTCCTACGTCCATTTTTTTATTCATACAGATCTATCCAGCGTAATTTCCCTTAGACGTGTTTTACGACACCTACGACTTGGGGTAGTGTCACCGTATATTCTTACTTTGTCACCATAATACATAGTAGTGGCGAAGTGTCCATATAACTCGATTCCTACCGGCTTACCTTTGCAAAAACCGCTTAGCATTGTCTATTAATCAATTATAAATCAATGACGCAACATCCACTCAATACAAAATAATATAAAACAAAAAAGTATTCTCTTACGTAAATCGCAATAATAATTACAGTAATAATAATTTTCAATATAATTATTTACGTACTCATAACGCCATCTTGTAATTAAAGGTTGTCAACTAACAACTTGTTATGGTTCAGTCAGAGAGTACTTAAAGCGCGCATGCGCGGAGCGCAGTAAGCCGGTCGCGAAATTAGGAATCCAGTACAACAGACTGTACGGAAATCGTACGGTCACGTGACACTTTGTATTCGTCGATCTAAGGTACCATATAAGCCGGTGGCCATCGGCTTATGACAAGGATAAAAGATACAACTACAACATTGCGAGAGCGAGAAAGCACTATTGCAACCAGTGGACCGACCAATTGTAACGAAGTTTCATTTCATTTCACGTTAAGTACTTAATTTGCCATTGACATTCCTTTGTTTTTATCAATTATTTAAATCTGATAGAAATCAGCCTTTCTTCTGAATTTTTAGTTTTTAATTATATTTATTTGTTTTTATATTTTTATACGGCTTGCGTCTTGACTTTGGCAGAATCATCGGTAAACGATAGGACCATTTGAAGAAAAAACAGATATTTGTATTTATTTTCTGCAAATAGGTTATAAAATTCGCTTTCTTGTTTAAAGTAGTAAAATTTGTATGTTTAATTATTTATGATTGTGTATTATGTGTTGTGCATTGGTTGACTTTATTTTTGTCGTAGTGCGTTGGGATCCTATGGAATATTTTTGTAAGTACTTGTTTGTATTGTTTTCAGCAAATTTAATAGTTTGTTGTTATAAGGGACAGGTTAATAGTGTTATATTATATTGACTATCCTATTATGTGATGTGCGATAAAACATCATTCTCGAAATTGAATTATAAATATAAGAAACGCCGGCGCTGTGGATTTACGAAACATTTTAATACAATTATCTCATTTCGATACGTATAAGTAAGTGGCTTACAGACAGTATTCTCAGATTCTAAAAGTAAGTAAGTAGGTATGTAGAATCATTTAGGATATAGCAATATAAACAATTAATCTAATTGATCAAAGAAGTCTTCCAAACAGAGAAACATTTTCGTATTTTAAGTTTATGAGTTCGGGACAACTAGGTAAAATCGAAACATTTTCTCACGAATACCTATGAACTACAGAATAATAGTAATATAAAGTAGAACAAAAGTCCACGGAATCTTCGGCTTCCCTTTTATAAAAATCCACCCTTCGCCACTGATACATAGTATACCTTTATTTACGTAAGACACGTTTGCCATTAAATATAAAAATACTAAATCTATCTATCATTTTTCCAGGACTGCAATGGTGACGGAGTTATCAACTGCTACGACTACATGGCAATGCACAAGTTGGGAGGATTCGGATGTGATGGTGACTTACCATTCCAATACGTCAATGTTTTCAACCAGTGCGTAGCTGCAGTAGCCGCTCAACAAGGCTAAAAGAAGCAGAAGTAGAGCAACACAATCTAAGATGGCCGGCTTGAAGTTATTGCAAATGGCTGCGCAGACGTTTCCCGCCATTTACTCGTAGTTCCAAAATGGCGGAAAACGTGGGGAGCAGCTGTTTTTGTAGTTGCAATTGCGAACATCTTTGAAAGCTAATATCAGGCCGGCTAACTTATATTGCGCTTACTTTAGTAATGTTATGTCAACGATTAAAATAAGTTTTAATTAGATTTAGGAGCGATGTTGCATTGGCAACGAGAGAATGCTTTTTACTCGTTTCTGTTGATGAGTGTGAAGATTTCAGAAGAACTCCTTTTTAAACCATCATAACCCTAAATTATTAGATACTTTTATCATAGCAATGTTTTTAATTATATTTTAGTTTTGCTGTATTTTTCATATTTTAGAATATTCTTTATATATCAGATATCAACACTAGCTACTTATGTACCTATTATTATTAGCTAAACGGGTATTAACACGATATAATTAGGTAAATATGTAACTATTTACCTTCGAGCCACTCGACGTTTTGGCCAGGTTGCACCAGTAATGGTCACGAGATGACTCATAAGTCTGGAGCTGGAGATAACTATCAACAGACAACACAAGCTACCAAGCGACTGCGAAGAGAAATTGGAGAAAGTAGACAGAGAAGACATCCCTGAGGCCGAATTGGGAGAGTATCATAAAGACCATGTACCAAAATACTGTGCTAGCTACAGCTGAAGACGAGGGCGGATTCAGAGTCTGATGGCTTAATAACGGACGAAGACGAATATATTTGGCAATAAGGAGGTAGCGCCGACCGAATACTCCAATGTGATGGAAGCGTGGGAAGGATATCTCAAGTCGGCACACATAGTTACATATTTATCAAATTATATCGTGTTAATACCTGTGAAGTTAATAATACTTAATACGTAATGTGACATGAAAGTTGTTACACTTCACTGTGTCCACTCTAACACTTTTATTATGGAGGGAGAGTAATTTAAATGGATTAAGCTATAAAATGGAGTTCTTTTAGTTTTAAGTATACTTAGGGCCAGATTCAGAGACCGCACTTTGTCTTTACTTTAGCAAAGTCTAGTTATTATCTCTGAATTTGAACAACATTAAAGTAATTTTTCGCATGAAAAAGTTTACTTTCATTATTTATTACTACAAAGTAAACTTTTCATGCGAAAAGATTACTTTAATGTTGTTCAAATTCAGAGATAATAACTAGACTTTGCTAAAGTAAAGTCAAAGTGCGGTCTCTGAATCTGGCCCTTAGTACTTAATAATGTAATGTACAGTCACGAGCAATAATATGTACACATTTTCGCATTTTGTAAACCAGTTATCTAAAGTTCTGCCAATCCAAAATTGAAAATTCGAAGATGAATTCAAAACTGTACGGAACCTCTTCTAAATTACGAATTCATTTTGATATTGTAATGTCTAGATAAACGTGCAGATAGTTTAGAAAATTTGAAAATGTGTACATATTATTGCTCGTGACTGTACATAAATACTTTTTTTCTATAATTAAATAAAACCCGACCTAGTCTATTATGATTACTTCCGGTTAGTTTCGGATTTGTTTGTTTTTATTTTCGTTCTACCCCTCTAAAGCAACCAGGTATTTAAAGTATACCTAAAAAAGGAACCAGGGTAATTCACCTAGGCCAAAACCTAGGTGAATTAACCTGGGTGAATAAGGATTACGACGGCGACGGTTCCTTTTTCAAAATGGCGACGGACTAAAATAGAATCACCGCTCTATCTCATCGTAATTTTTTTTTTTGTCATAAACCAAGCATTAAACAAGCAAGCGGCCTGCTTTATTTGTAGTAATCACTGCTCACGGAAGTTCTCAATGGCAGAGCACATACAAACCAGCATACCTAAGACTCGTAAGATATAGAGAATTGGCCTTACGACTCAGATAATAACGTGATATTTAAGTATAATAAAATTATGATTAACAACAAAAACAATATTTATAGAGTTTGGCTAACGAAAGTAATCCCTGGAATTATTTGAGAACTTTTTATATGGCAAGTCTCGTCAACGTCTTAAGTTAGTAGAAAATATTATTTTGATACTTGAACTCCTACCTATCCAGTCGTAATAATAAAATTTAGATTTATAATTTACGTAGGTATACAAATAAGTTACTTACGCTTCTTCGTATTAAAAAAAATTATTATGTTTATTCGTACATCGCATTAGTCAAAGTATTAAAGATTCATTTGAAAAAGTAAATTCACAGGATTATTGGAAGAAAATGACTGATCATGTAATAGGTACATTATGTTGAAAATAAATATAAAGAACGTGATAAAATAACAAAAGAAAATCAAGAAAGTTTATTATACGAGTAAATGAGACAGCGATACCAATGAAAGTATTAGAATCTGATTTTGATTATGATGAATAAAACTAAGTTATACCCCTTCCAGCGTAAGTTTAGCTTTTTGACAGTTCACGTCCATGAAGTTTCGTAATACTTCCGCTTATTTTTCGAACAAATTATATTGTATTTCATGGACGTACCCATGTTTTTTTCAGTTACCATGGTTACTTAGTGATGGACACTCAAAACGATTACCACCAATATGAAACAAATTACAAATAATCGGTAGAAATAAATGCTATGAATAAACTTGAACTCTTCATAATACGTTTATAAAATGTAATATGATATTTTAGATTAGCTATAACCCGCGAATGTGGCACGATAAATTATGTATTTTAAATAATAGCTAAGCTAACTATAACTTTATCATTTTAAGCTATAGGCTAATTCTCTTAACATAGAAGAAAGAAACAATAATAAAATGATAATATAAGTTTATGTAAGGATTCAAATGTGTAAAATAAAGTAATTTGAAAAATCGCGAAATCGCTTACAATCGAATGGGATTACATTCGAGATACTGCTGAACGCAGGGGGGGGACACATAGAACATTTAGCACCTTTCGGTAGAAAGCAGCGCCTCTGTATTATTGAACCCGAAACATGCGACAGATAATATAAAAATTACATCAGATTTTTTATCTGTGAAACGTAAACAAACTGAGCAACGTCAAACCCAGTCCGAGTCCAGCCCAATATGGCCGCCTAAACTTGCGTTTGCGCTTGTTTTTGTTTCTCCGTAGTTCGTGTGTAATTTGTCGTTTTCATTGTGTTTGTCTTTATCAGACGTTGAGTAGAGATCACTCCTCCGTCTTGATACAGAGCCTACTGGAAACCAGTGCCAAAGTTCTTGCTGCCCTTAGTGCGTTAGCAAACAAACTTAATACGTGAGAAAAGACACTTTTGTTTTGTGTGCATTCATCGTTTTAACACAATGCCACACCGCTGTGCATTTGGTTGTAAAAACACCAACACTGGTAAGCTACAAATTAGTCTTCTTTGAAAAATATTTTTTGACTTTTGGTCTGTCACAAAACTTGCAACTACTAATATTATTTCATACTACTTATTACTATTTGTTTCAACAGTTTAAAAGTTATATTTAATCTATATCATATTCAAGGACGCTGATGTTTATACTTAATAGAAGTCACTTAATGTAATTGTCAATAAAAAGGAAATTATTAATTGCACATCAAATAAATAATCTCACTTCAATTTATTTTCATCAATGATATTCTTTTTTACATTAAATAAATAACTTCACAACAAATAAACTAAACGTTTAAAACTAGTATTACAGTATTAATTACTTAACACAATAAAATTTACATCAAAACCACATTACTTTGTTTCTCTAATGCGAGACAAATAAATTTATGTTGCATCAAAAATACTAAGTGTGCAGCAAATTATCTCATTCTGACAGCAAAATAACTATACAAGTAGAATATATATAAATAAGCACCTCAAAAGTAATTCTTAATATAATATATTTATCTTCATTTCTTAATTTTTTTTAATAACTTCTCTACATAACTATAATATTCATTAACTTGTTTTTTTTCTAGTACATATTAGTTTTTATACATTTCTTAATCAAGTTATTTATCCATTTATATGCAACACTACTAAAAATCCAGTTGCTACCAGAAACAAGATACTTTTGGATATAGGTATATAAAAAAACACCAGGATTCCAACTTCTGTAGGTTATGTTAAATTAGAACTGTGATCATAAATGCTCCATAATGCTATATTAAAATTCTTTTAGATAAACTGTTGAATGTTATTATGAAAATAGAAGCTGTTATTTTAACTATTCATTGGTTTGATGTGCGTAAGTAATTATTAGCTATGCATTAATAATAAAGCTTTACTTTAAGATAAATAGCAGAACAACTACTATGCGTTTCAAATAAGAATAGGACTGTCAGAGCGCCATCTTGTTCCGCATTTCTAACGAACTTCATGAATGTTATGTAAGGTGGGAAAAAAATAAACACAAAATTTTATTAATTTTTACTTCAATAATGTTATATAAATTTTTACATTCATTGAATTTTAATTGGAATTCAATTCTTCCACACCACTTATGGCAACATAGCTACGTTCTTTATCCGAATCGGATTCCATGTGTAACAAACGGCAAAATTTTCAATAAAACGGTTGTTTTTGTACGGTTTTTTATGTTATTGTTTCAATGTAACAAACAAATAAAACGGTAAAAAACGATGAAACATTTTTTTCGTTAAGTAAAACAATCTGTTTCTTTCGGAATTTTCAACGCTACATATTTTTATTTAAATTATTTTACGATTTTTTTTGTTGGTCGTACTAAAATGACAGTTCCCACATGAAGTTAGCAGCAAGTGCGATCCTATTCTTATTTGAAACGCATAGTATTTGATGTTAATATAGTATAAGTAAATATTTTAATAAAATATATTGTAAGTTGTGAATTTTGCTGCTCAAATAGTATTTTTGATGTGAATTCAGATTATTTTCCTCAGACCCCAGTGTAAGAAAATGGTTACTAACTGGCTGATGAATAAAACATACGCGGAAACTGAGTATTTGCTGAAAAAATACTAATAATCTAACATTCACACACTACACATAATGTAATTTACACAACTCATATATACACACACACATACACACACACACATACATACATTCACGCACATAGCTATACGTCTTTTTATACAAAAATTGTAAATTACCTGTATTAGCTGCGGGAGCCCTGGTACCCATAACACAAGTTTAATCTTACCTTGGGTACCAGAGTTCAACACAACACTGTTATACTAAGTTAATTTCTGTACCTATATTGTGTTAATGGCTGTACTTATTTTGCTAAATAAATAAATATGAAATATGAAATGAAATTTTTGTATACAAGATGTACTCTTTTTGATGTGCTTTTAAATACCACCCTTAAAAAAATGTAATGCAGACTTTAAACATATTCTAGCCTACAAACTCTTGAATCTTAATCGAATCATAACCATAATATTCACATTTTTATATCAAATTTGTATCAGTAAAATGTAATTTAGATCTCTTGACTGACAGTTAAGCAACATTATTCTTTGTACTTGTTTCAGGTGTTGTGTTGCAACACACCGGATTTGTGTAATGCCAAATCCTAGTAAATTTCCTGAACGATTTCAAGCTTGGATTACTCTACTTGGAGGGAAGCTGGAAACCTCATTAGACTATGAAATGTTTAAGAAAAAGAGAGTTTGTGATCTACACTTTTCTGATGAACACAGGAACCGTTTTAAACGCCTAAATGCCCTGGCTGTTCCAACTTTGAATTTGCCTGGTAAGTGTAAAGTGTATAGCACTGACCTGTACTTAATTATTTTCTTTTACTGATGTATCTGATCAAGTGTAGACCAACTTCTATGTAATTTATGAGAATTTTAATTTTGTAACTATATTTTGGATGGATGAATAATTGAAGATGATGAATTTGAAGACCAAACTGCTTGCTCAGTTTAACTGTGAGATCATTGATTCTCTTTAAATTATTACAATTTACATCTATAGTTTATAATTTAGACTTCATTTATTATCATTACTAAAATCATAGTGAGTAAATCAAAAATTTAATTTTAGGTAATATACCTGCTCCCGCTGAGGTTATCTCAGAACCTGCTTCCACCATTGCTGCTATTATTCTACAAATGCCTGCTGCTTCTACTTCAGGTAACAAATATTTCTTACTAATATCTCTGCAATAAGCTTTAATCAAAAATTGTACTATTAACATAGTAACACAATTTTTGAAAAGTGTAAAGCTGGATTGACATATTCAGTTGTGGTATGTTGTGGCACACTAATTAACATGCAGTAAGCACCACACCTAATAATGTATGCAGTTCTAGTCCTGTGAAATGTATGGATAAGCTAAGCTTATTCGGCTTAATTTTCTATTACTGATGCCTCTGATCCTATAACAAGTTTGAACCTAGCTGTACATAACAAATAATAATTTTAATTTTATAATTATGTTTTAGGTAGCAGTAATATACCTGCTCCCGCTGAGGTTATAGAACCTGCTCCCACCATTGGTGCTGATATTCTACAAACACCTACTGCTTTTACTTCAGGTACCATTTAACATTTCTTACTAATTAGTCCCGGTGTTTCCACCCACCCGCCAAAAGATTGCGCTGCATGTTCATAATTATATTCTTATTGTTTTTCTGCGTAAATTTAAAACAAATCGAAATACGCAATAAAAAGTTATTACAAACTTATCCCCCATATTTCTTGCTCTATATATGTAATATTTATTTGAGAAAAACCTATAATCTTCTAGAAGAAGTAGGCTATGAAACACAAAAATAATTATTTAAATACGGCTGATGGTTCCAGTTCCAAATAAACAAATATTCAGCATTATTATAAGTATATATATATAGATAGATATTAAATGATAAAAGTTTGTAAAAAGTTAGTTAATTTTGTATTCTATTGTATATTCTATTTGTATTTTACTACATAAGTTTAAACTTACTACACCTTTGAAATGGGTAAATGTATTCTTTACTTATATCCGTGTGGTGACGGAGTAAGAATACAATATGTCACCACCCCATCTCATCCCATGGGTGTAGTAAAAACCGACTAAGGGAATAACCGTAACTACTATCTTTACGAAATAAAAAGAAGGAAAACTTGAAATTAAACCCTATACCAATCCGTCTGGCCACCGTGGTATTAGTAGGCCAGGTAACCCTCCGTCACGGGAGGAGGCCCGTCCCTGCAGTGAGACATTAATGGGCTGTTATGATGATTCTTTACTTACAGATGTTTAAATTTTCTTTTTGTTTTTTTTTTTTCAGATGAAAGTAACACTGCTGTACCTAATGTATTGGTGGCACATAATTATAGCGCACTAAGTAAAACTAGAACAAAAAGGCCTGTTAAAGGTAATTGTTATATTCACGTTATCTTTACCTACTCATAATGTGATTATAAAGATTTAGTCAATCAGAAATAATATCAGAAATAGTGTCAGGTTAACGGACAAAGTCCGAAACACAATACCAACAAACACACTCCAAGACACAGATCACGCATGTTGCATACAAAGCAGCCAAACTGAAGTGGGACTGGGCTGGTCACATTTGCCGCATGCCTGACCTATAGACCAGTATGACCACCGAGTGGTGCCCAGATTCATCAAATCGGCGTCGCGGCAGACCACATAGGAGGTGGCGAGATGAAGTAGATAGGGCACAAAAACACTGGCCTTCATTGGTCAAGGTATTTGCCCAACAGGGGGATGATAAGGGCTGGAACGATCGAACGAGAACTAATAGTATGCAAAAGCCTGTCACCTGAAGGTCCATTATTAATGCTTGGATTATGTGCAATGCTAATACTATCCTATCTCAATATATGCTCTGAAACAAAAGACGTAGGAGTAGTGTTATTTAAATAAATCTTAGAATAAATCTCTCTAGCAGGATATATTACAAACAGATTTAAGAGTTTTTTTAAATTATTATTATTTGGTTTTTCAGGTGTTCTTTGCAAGCCCTTTGGTGTTCATAACTTTACAAGACCGCTCCAGCAGAAGATCAGGTGCTTACAAGCTGAAGCAAGTCGTTTGCGCAAAAGGAGCCAACTGTTCAAAGAACGATTGGCTAATGGACATAAATTTGCCGAAAATATAGCGTTTAAAGAAGTTACAAAACGTATGACTAAACCTGCTCAATTATTTACGAACATGCAACGACAAACAACTAAAAAATCAAAAGGAAGGCGATTTTCTATTGAAGAGAAAATTTTAAGTTTGTCACTGTACAAAAAAAGTCCTAAATGCTATAGACTACTATACAAACTTTTTACACTTCCTTCAAGTAAAGCAATGAAACGTTTACTAAGTCAAATAAATTATCGCCTGGCTTAAATCATGTTATATTTGAAAAAATAAAACAGGATTTATTGAATAAAGAAGCCCCGGACCGCTTATGTAGCCTTATATTTGACGAAATGTCAATTACACCTCGGGTTTTTTTATTCAGTACATAAAGATAAATTAGAAGTCTTTACTTTAAATCCCAAGGGCAATGTTTTCTGACCATGTACTCGTTTTCATGGTGAAGGGAGTGAAAAACAATTTTAAGCAGCCAATATGTTATTATTTTACCAATAGCTTAACTAAAGTACAATTAAAAAATGTTGTCATAAAATGTATAGAAGCAGGTCTTATTGTGGTAAACACAGTTTGTGATCAAAGCCCAGTTAATGTGAGTGCCATAAATGAACTGGTTCAAGAAAGTAAAGCCATGTATTTACGAAATGGAAGAGAGTAGCGTCATGAGGTTTTATGAATTAAAGGCACCAGCATAGTCCCTCTGTATGACCCCCCTCATCTTCTTAAAGGCAAGAAATAATTTAATGACAAAAGACCTGACATATGTTAGCTGTAATCAGAAATGTTAATAATATTTTTATCCGTGCCAAGGAGTACAAACAAAAGAAATGGCTTTGTTATCCTAGTAAAGAAACAGAATTGTTTTTCAAAGAAATTCAGAGCTTAGCCATCTCTTTTCTGAAACAAAATGTGCCTAAAAATTAAATAAAATTTAACATTATTTCATTTGTCCAGATGTTAGTTTTAAATCCATTTAAATGTCCTGAACATAAAGAAAAGATCTATGAAATGTTCACAAATTCAACAATAAATGTTTTAATATATAGCTGGTGTAGATCAATCAATCGAATTTTGGCCGGAAAGTTGAAGTACCAGGGAGTTGATGAAGTAAAGTTGGCAGCTCTAGCATACTATGACAAACATAAAAATTATAAAAATAGAAAATAAAGGTTTTTGATTATTTCATGTTTTTTATTTTTCTATATCCGGGTAAATTATTACCAAACCCATTTAGTTTTTACTCTTGTATATACTAATTCATTCTTGGTGTCATTGTAAATTATTACCAAACATATTTAGTTTTTACTCTTGTAAAAACTAAAGTTTGGTAATAATTTATACTAATTCATTCTTGGTGTTATTGTAAATTATTACCAAACGTATTTAGTTTTTACTCTTGTAAAAACTAAAGTTTGGTAATAATTTACAATAACACCAAGAATGAATTAGTATAAAGGTATACTATACCTATATCGCTAGATAGCTATACATGTTTATCTATACCTAGTTATACATAATTATACGTATAAATTATAGTTCTCGTTCAGAAATACAGACTGCGCTTCAAAATGTGTTGCACAAATTTCACACGAGAGGACTCTCTTTTCCCGTATAATAAATATACTCTTTGGCTGAACGTCACTAACGTCAGTCTGTCAAAATGTTGTTAAATATAGTGGAAGGGGCAATTGTCCAAATCTTGGCACTGCACCAGATTATCAGCACCCCCAACAAAAACTCAAATTATAAGCTTACCATTAATTAATTTGGGATTCCGTTTAAAGAAATGAAAATTAAGATCCTTTTGGAATTATAAACTGGGCCAAACTACATTCTTCGATTAAAAAAAAGCAATTTTGTTTAAAAAACGCGGGAATGTGTCCTTCAAATTACTTTGTTTTGACAGTTTCTTATGATCGTAGGTAAGTTCAGGTTTTTTTATTTTACTTTATTTTAGATCTTTTAGATATTTTTTACTGAACCTTTAGGTTTTATTCATGTATAAAATGTTTTATAAGGCTTATCTGACAATTGAAATGAACGTTGTCTTGATTTTATGTTCATAAATGAGGTGCTGACATCTGGGTTCAATTTTTTTTCGAATTGCTAATTATCGGCACTGGTAATGTTACATGGCAAAGGGGTACGTAAAATTGTTAATCCATATTTTTTATTGTAAAGCGTGATTATTTTATGCCTAGTATTTAATATTCTTAGAAAAAGTACTCTATGATTTCGGATTTCATATCCTGGGATGGTGCTGAAACTAACATTGCTAGTTATTTTCATAGTGTTGATATTATGATCAAAAGAATGTCTATTATTTTTTGGAATTTTTTATATTTACGTATTTATTTTTCTGAAACTTCGGTTGTTAGGCTAGGTATAAATAAAAGAGATTTTGCTATAAACATTGGATTATTTCATTTATCTACCTTATATTATGTCTAATTTTAAGGTGCTGATAATTGGTGATGATGGTGCCAATAATTGGTGTTAGGGTAATTATTTAGTCAAACTCATCATAAATAAAATGTGTATGCATAAAGACAATTTTTTATAATAAAAATCAATTAGGTACTTATTTAATAGTGAACCGAGAAAGCATGTTGTAAAAGGAGTTATCAGTATTATCACTAAAGATAAACGATATTAAAGTAAGACTAACTCTTAAAGTGCTGATAATTGGTAGCATCACCCTATGCATGAAGTATATTATTTATTTTCGGATTCCGCCCATATTTACCTCATAAATACCAACACCTATACCAGATCAATAAATCCTTAAATCCCGTTACAAACCTGGTGCATATCAAAAATTATATGTAGGTCAATTCTTAGATAATGTATGGTTTTTTATTAAATTTGCTACCAATTTCTGGAGTCAATTTTCGTTAGCCAGACTCTTACAACAATTACAATAACAGATGAAACATAAGTTAGAGACAGATTAAAAAATTGTCGAGCTAAACGGGGCTTATTCGTACATCCTGTTATTCACTGCACAGGATAATAATTACGACACGTATAGAAGGCCCTGCTTTCATATCGCACTCACATTTTAAAAGCAACTCTTTCCAAGGTAAGAGACTTTCTTTTAAACAGCATGTCTATTCTCGTTCCTTAAAATCGTTAAAAATTCGGTTAAGTTAACTTTTAGTTGTCAAATTGTCTTACCTATTGTGTGATAATTTGACAACTAAAAGTTAACTTAACCGAATTTTTATAAAGATTATAAGTATATACCTACTTATAAACCTAAAGATGCTTCGATCTTATTCATTGTAATAGATTCAAGTACTTAAATAGGTATGCTTAATCTATTGAATATTATTACTTCTTTTTTAGGGCTTATTCTTACTAAAATATTGGTTTTGGCAATTTAAAACGTCTAATTTAATTGAGAAGCAAACTATGCTGGTTTTTAATTCCTATACTTACATGTAAATATTACATATATCAAATATTTTAAATTACCTAAAAAGCTTTATCGAAATAAATCGAAAAACAATAGACAAAATTTTAAACTCGAGGCAGGGCATTTAAGCCGAACGTCCACCGCGCCGCGCCGGCTAAACTAAGTTGGTTTAGCATAGCTCGCTCGTCCACCGCACTTAGTTTGCGGTGGACGCACATGTATGAAAAAGCCGGTTGCAGACCGAAAACTAAGCTATTCCAAAGCTAAGCTAGGGAAGCTAGGCTAAGCCAAACTAAGCTAAGATAGAAATAAATGGCGTGCACACAAAGAGCTAAGCCAAAGCTCAGTTAGTGTTGCGGAGTTCAATTAGACCGACGACGCCGACTTCAGACGCTTGCTATGAATATAATCGATGAAGAATGTTCCGATGATGAATACGTTACACATAGAAAAAGAAGATTAATACAGACTTATTATTATTATAATAGAATAATAGAATTGTGATAGTCCTTTAACTGTGTGTTCCATAACACAGGAAATTGCTTAACAACTTCGATAAATTGCTCCATATTCGCTACGAAACGACCGTGCGTACGACAAAGGACACTGGACAGCACTGGCGAAGGATGTGCGAAGGGCGTGCGGGGAAGGCGGGAGGGACATAGCTTAGCTCGCGTAGCTGCGCATCGGCATACACAACTAACATAGCTTCGCATATTTTAGTTAGCTCACATAGCTTAGTTCACATAGTTTGCGGTCTGCACACAAGTATGGAAAACTGCGTCAGCTATGCGAGCTAAGCTAAACCAACTTAGTTTAGCTGGCGGTGGATGTTCGGCTTTAGGCCTATTTCTTCTGAGTATTCGCTTTTAAAGACGATATAAGTACAGATGTTTTAAAACTTTTGTTGACAAATAATTTGTAGGGTCTGCATGTATAATGTCAGCTAAAAAAATGGATTAAACATGCAATATTACAAAACCTCTCAACGCCGAAAGCCTTCATGAGTAAGTGTCGTGACGAGAAGAGAAAATAGTCTTTTCATTAGTATTAACCGAATTTACACTAATCGCTAATTTTCCTTAAAAATGACTTCGTAATATTGAATGTGTTAATCAACTTTTGTAGTTGACTGTACCTACACAGCTGATCGTTACTCACATTTCCCAGCTTGACCAATTGATCTGGGGTCAAGATGAAATTGACATTGAAGAGACGAATTGATATCATGATTGATGTATGCAAGTGACTTGTTTAGAGTACTTTAATAAATTACTCGAAACTATAAAAAATATGGAAGAAATGAAATAAGTTCTAAAGAAAATCATTACGGTAGTATTTAGTCCGTTTCTTGATATTTTTTATGGCGACTTTACATCTAGAAATTTTATAATCATCAGCATAATCAGCTAATCGACTAACACTTATACTCATACTTGCTTGTTATTATTTTTTTTTCCAATTTCAGAAAGGTGTTTTGCTTCCTTAAAACTCTTTAGACTCTCATCATAACAGCAGGATACTGACGGATGGATACTTGGCCTACTATACCACGCTGACCAGATAGATTGGTATAGGGTTTAATTTCAAGTATTCCTTCTTTTTATTTCACAGATATTCCTTAGTCGGTTTTTACGCCACCTATGAGATGAAATGGGGTGGTGGTGACATATTGTATTCTTACTCCGTCACCACACGGATAAGGCTCTCAAAACTTAATTAATAAGAAAGTAGTTATTTTTTCCTTTAAAACATTGTCTTGTCTGTTATGTATTTTTACATTTATAGTTACATAGATTTGATGAGATAGGATAGTGACACCATTCGATATTAGGGCATTAAGTCCGCCTTTGTGGAGTTGTATAAATAAATAACATTAAGGGCCATACCTCACCCAGATGCCAAGGCGACGTGGCCAGCGACGTTGCCATGGCTACGGGTGCCCTGCGTCGCCTGACTGAGTCGTAATAACATGCAATTTTTTTTTCCCCAGCCCAATCATGAAACTGTTCTACCTTCTTCTGCTTGTATGTGCTGTGGTCGCTAGACCGGAGCCAGAAGCAGATGACAATATGATGATTCGAGTATGTGGTGATGGTATATATAGAGCCTTAATTCAATACTGTTTAGAGGAGAATCCTGAATTTTCCAAACATCTAAACTGTAAGTTAAAAAAAGACTTTACAATAAATAGGTTAGAAAGTCAATCAATGAACTAGCCTATCGCAATCCACTGCTTGACAATAGGCTTCTAGCAACTCGCCCCATAGTTCGACCCAGAGACCTTTTTAAGGTCATCGGTTCACCTAGCTAGGGGCGTATAACAACTACGTATGCCGAGTCGCGGTCTCCACTCTACACGTTAAAAAGTTCCCGACACAAAAGCAACCTCCGTGGTACAGCGATCGTGTTTGCGGCTGCCGTACACAAGACGGCAGGTTCAAATCCCGCGCAAGATTGTCATAATATTTGTCATCATCTTTCTCCTGCCCTTTATCTCAATTTTGTTTTCGGGGTCGACGCAGCATGTTTTCTTCTTCCCCATAATGCTAAAAGTTTTGGCTATACCTAATATTTTACGGCCGACCGCCTGACTGACGCCAACCCTCCTTGGGGATGCTGTTGTTGGTGTTTTACTCCCCACCAGGAGGTTGACCCGAGGTGGTATGCACCGGGTCGTGGTATCCCTTAGTCACCTCTTACGACACCCACGGGAGAAAATGGGGCAGTCCTATTCTAACCGGGAACCGCACGGCAAATTATTTGTGTGATCAACAAATTATTATCATATCTGGATGTTATTCGTATCCTTTATAATATGTTTCTTTCTTTCTATTTGTCCATTGTATAGGAGAGAGAATGGGCTTAGGGTCGTAGCAGATATATCAAAACGTAAACGGAGCGGCATCGCCTCGCCTTTTTCCTAGGTGTCAAACGTCAAAAATCCGATTACGTTACGATTCCGATTGGTGTATGTTTCAGTAATATTCCAAGATCTAGGGAGTGCCAGACATCACTTATTTTCTAACGAACCAAATATACACGAATGGATAGTGGTGGGGTGTACTATCATCGTATGACTAATAGCTAACTTGCCCCGACGGCCACTTTTTTGGTATCCGTTGATGAAAGTACAAAAAAACAGAGGTAACTTCACTCATTTTCTAATGGCTGGTTTTAACATATATTACAAAAAAGAACGTTAAGAATCCATAATCGAAACTGCCAGACACTTTGCGTCGGCCGTTTTGCGTAACAGACACTTCAAAGTTCCGAAAAAAAATCATTAATGTCACTCATTTTCTAATGGCTGATTTTAACATATATTACACACAAGATTGTTAAGAATCCATAATTGAAACTGCCAGACACTTTGCGTCGGCCGTTTTGCGTAACAGACACTTCAAAGTTCTGAACGAAATTCAGGTAACTTATTTTCTAATGGCTGGTTTTAACATATATTATCAACAAGATCGTTAAGAATCCGTAATCGAAACTGCCAGACACTTTGCGTCGGCCGTTTTGCGTAACAGACACTTCAAAGTTCCGAAAAAAAATCATTAATGTCACTCATTTTCTAATGGCTGATTTTAACATATATTACACACAAGATTGTTAAGAATCCATAATTGAAACTGCCAGACACTTTGCGTCGGCCGTTTTGCGTAACAGACACTTCAAAGTTCTGAACGAAATTCAGGTAACTTATTTTCTAATGGCTGGTTTTAACATATATTATACACAAGATCGTTAAGAATCCATAATTGACACTGCCAGACACTTTGTGTTATGTGTCTACAGCACCCCGAGTGAGTGATAGTGGGTTAAATGACGGCAACTTTTTAAATGATGATTTATTGGTAACGAACCTTAGATATAAAACCATAGAGAGATGATTTAAAATAAGAGCGTTATTGCTCTCTTTTTTTTCTCTTTTTTGATTTACTCTTAGAGCCTGTTCACATTATCGACTCTTCCGGCGATTCTTCTGCGATTTCACGGCGAGGTTAGATCGCGGAGCGCATGCTGTGAGTTGTTTGCTGCTAAAGAATTATCGCTGCGAGTTCGCCACGATTTATCCATCACCACGTTTACGCAACGATCTCGCCGCGATTTTTTTTAGCAGTTAACTACTCGCAACGTGCTCTCCGCGTGCACGCCACGATCTCGCCTCGCCGTGAAATCGTTAAATCGTTAATCGTGAATCGTTTATTATTGGTTATCATAGAAAGTGCTACAAGTCGTTTACGGGTTTAAATAAAAAATACTGTTCACCAAAAATTACAACCGAAAATTCCAACTTCGAAATTCGATTCTTTGTCTGATTCATATAGGCAAATTAATTTTTCACATTTTGGCTTATAAAACATGTTTTTGTCAAAGATTATAACCTAATATACAATGTCTGAAAAAGGCACACTTTTTTATGAAAAGTTTTTCGAGATAATTAACTTAAAATTTTTAGAGGTCATATAAATCAGAATAAAATTAGGCACAAAAATGAAATTCAAATTAGAGAAATCAGTCATTTATTTATTAAAATCACATTTAATAATCACAATGATTATCACCACACCTAAATCTAGTTATTAGAAGCATTGATAACTTACAATATCAATCATTATTCGTGCCGCCAATGCATCATTTTATTAACAATATGTGTGAAATTCTGATTAATATAGTATTTTTACCGTATGAATCAGGCACATATAAATCAAAATTTTGCCTCTTAACATCGGTAAATCACTACACGTATACAATTAAGGATTACTATTTATACATAGGTTTTAAGTCCCCAATTGACTTATATTTCCAGCAGATTCAAGTTTGAAAACCATTTAAGTTAATTATAACAGCCAACATAGTAATCAGAAACACAGGTGAACCAAAGTAATATGAATCAGATATTTACATTTATATCTCCGCAACAACATGAACCAGCCACATGTAACGTCGTGACCACGTCAGCACAGCCCCTGGCTACCACCAGCACTAGAAGAGCTGATCTCCTGATGTTTCGTACTTAGCTAGGTACGTTCGAGTAAAGCGCGCGAATATGAATCAGACTTTTGTGCCGGACACTCACTATTTATTTTTTCATTAAAAAACTATCGTGAATATTAGTACCATTTTTTTTTGTGTAAAGAAACAACTAATATTCTATCGTAATATTTATAACGCACATCGATTCGTAAATAAGATAAAATGTTACTGTTACTAATATTCAAGAAACTGGGTTACGGACACACCATATTAATCAGAAGAACGCTTTTTAATATTTTTTTTCTAATATATAAAAAACTATTATTAAAAAAAAATAACGTGTGCAAGATAAGTAACTGTCTATACTATGTTTTAAAAATAATTGCAGTTTGGTTGGTCTGTTAGTCACGAAGAAAAACCTCCAGACATCGAAAATATAGGGCTCGAAGAATCACCCAAATATTTCAGAAAATGTATGTACAGAATTTTCAGCGACAGCAGAACTATTAGATACACAAATTGATGCAGAAGCTTCTCCGTCTCTGCCTACATCAACTCCAAGCCTACCTGAGTTGGTCGAACCAGTTTTTAGTCTTCCGGAAATTGATTCGCCTTCTCAGAGTAATACAGAAGTTGATAGAGATGTGAGTCTAAAAAATCTTTCTTGTATATATTGTAATCAAACAACAAAAAAGCACAAATCGAAACGATTACCTTTGATCACATCAGAAAAAGATGTTTTTATAGCTAAAACACAAAGTGAAAATCACACAGAATTCTTAGACAAAATTGTAATTTATTATCCAAATGCAAAAATACATTATCACAATATCTGTTATTTAAGTGAATCTTACGGAGCGTCATCAAACAGAAAAACAAATAAAACTAATTGGCATGGTCTTCGTGAACAACATCAAGCTGCCTTTGATGAAATATGTTCTTTTGTTGAAGAGAATATAATCCGAAAAGGACGTTGCTACTTTTTGGGTTATATTTGTCGATGTTATATGGAGTTATTAAATGAAAGTGATAAAAATAATGATAGCGAAATTAGAGGTGATTTTAAAGCACACATTTTGGAATCAAAAATGGAAAAAAAATAGGTAAACATTATTATTATTGGTTATTTAATCACGCAAAGTCTCTGGCAGTTTCGATTATGGATTCTTAACGATCTTGTTTGTAATATATGTTAAAACCAGCCATTAGAAAATAAGTTACCTGAATTTCGTTCAGAACTTTGAAGTGTCTGTTACGCAAAACGGCCGACGCAAAGTGTCTGGCAGTTTCAATTATGGATTCTTAACAATCTTGTGTGTAATATATGTTAAAATCAGCCATTAGAAAATGAGTGACATTAATGATTTTTTTTCGGAACTTTGAAGTGTCTGTTACGCAAAACGGCCGACGCAAAGTGTCTGGCAGTTTCGATTATGGATTCTTAACGTTCTTTTTTGTAATATATGTTAAAACCAGCCATTAGAAAATGAGTGAAGTTACCTCTGTTTTTTTGTACTTTCATCAACGGATACCAAAAAAAAGTGCCGTCGGGGCAAGTTAGCTATTAGTCATACGATGATAGTACACCCCACCACTATCCATTCGTGTATATTTGGTTCGTTAGAAAATAAGTGATGTCTGGCACTCCCTAGATCTTGGAATATAAGGAGTTTCATACAAATAATACTGAACGGCTCGAGTTGATACGGTGCCGATCCGTTTACGTTACGTTGTATGCGCTACGAAACTTAATCAGATTTTGCTATCGCCCATGTACTTAGTTACATTGTTCTTCTGCCACGCAAAAAAGAAAAATATATATTTATCTTCTTTATTTTTCAGACAAGCCGTCTAATCTGCCTTATTATAAATATATTGACGTGCCAAGCGGACTAGAAGAAACATGCTGTCTAGAAGCTTGTCGTTTGATAGAATTTGTCACTTTCTGTCCAAAAATGTTACCTATATCTGAATAATCGAAATGGACTGCTAACTTAGACTGTAATCATAACAGCCCATTAATGTCCTACTGCAGGGACGGGACTCCTCCCGTGAAGGAGGGATACTTGGCCTACTAATACCACGCTGGTCAGACGGATTAGTATAGGGATTAATTTAAGTTTTCCTCCTTTTTATTTCGTACAGATAACATTCACGGATAGTCCCTTAGTCGGTTTTTACAACACCCATGTGATGAAATGGGGTGGTGACATATTGTATTCTTACTCCGTCACCACACGAATGTAATACGTATAGGTATACATATACTTACTCGTAATTAGTTAGTTTTTAGATATTTTGCAAATAAATGATTTTATTAGTGTAATTAATTTCTTTTGTGAAACTTATTTGAACAACTCTCCCTACCGTCAGGCCTCCGTCAATTCATATACCTGCGCTATAATATACGTGGAGTCTAGAGGGATCCAAGATACATCCGGCAAATCCTGTATATATCTGGTGGACCCTTGACACCTCCGACGGATGCTGTAGATATCCAGTTTTACCTTTGTGACCCTGAACATTTAAAATAGTGACCTCTTACATGTTTAGGAGGTTCTAAGAAGCAACGTATACGTACAAATAAAGAGATACACCGCCCTAAGAGGAAGAACCGTAAACTTGACGTTAGCAGAGTGTGTGTTGTGCCTTATACAGGGTGGGCCAATAATTTTTGCAAATAGCAACACTAAATTTCTCGAATACCGTTGGAGGGAGGGGTGCGCGGGTGGCGGGAAACTATGCGTCGCTACATGCAATTTTAGTCACGATGGAGCGCTTCACGGGACAACAGCGTGCTTTTTGTGTTAAACAATTTTACAAAAACAACGATTCCTACGTTACTGTGCCCACTTTCATATCAACGGGCACGTGAATAAGCACAATTGTCGATATTGGAGCAGGGAAAACCCTCGCCTTAAACACCAAAAGCCACTTCATTCACCTAAAACGACAGTATGGGCTGCCATATCAGCAAAGGGCATAATTGGTCCGTATTTCTTTGAAAATAATCAAGGAAATAATGTAACTGTGAATTCAGCG
Source organism: Schrankia costaestrigalis (assembly GCA_905475405.1). Taxonomy (NCBI): domain Eukaryota; kingdom Metazoa; phylum Arthropoda; class Insecta; order Lepidoptera; family Erebidae; genus Schrankia; species Schrankia costaestrigalis. The sequence goes on along the minus strand of FR997843.1, from coordinate 4,247,802 downwards.
GAATACGTCAAGATGTTGCGAGAGTTTTTGACGCCGCAGTTGCATGAATTTCAAGGATACAACAGCAGGACCTGGATGCAACAAGATGGAGCAACATGCCACACGTCAAATGTGACTTTACCGGTAGTCAAAGAAATGTTTCCGAATAAATTGATTTCTCGCAGAGGTGATATTCCATGGCCTCCGAGAAGCCCGGATCTTACACCATGCGATTTTTTCTTATGGGGATACCTGAAAAGTCGAGTCTACCTTAGTAAACCGACGAATATATCCCAATTAAAACGAAACATCCACGACGAGATAGCCGCGATCCCCCGCAGCATGTGTCAGCGAGTTTTCCAAAGTTTGCGTAGTCGATTGCTAGAGTGCCAACGACGAGACGGTGCACATCTCGACGATGTCATTTTTAAAAAATAAATTTCATTAAATTTTCAAAACGTTAAAAATATAATCAACAAAATAACAGTTGTAGTTTTATTTCTATTCATGTTTTAAAAGTGCAAAAATTATTGGCCCACCCTGTATAATAGGAGATATTATACCTATTATATTTCGTGGTATTTCCTCCGGGCGTGTCTTTGTTTCGGAGGACACGTAAAAGGTAGTGGCCATCGTCGTAGTCACAGAACACTTATACTCAAAGGAGGTCGTAGTGGTGTCACTAAGACTGTGTAGATTGTCCTGTCTTGTCACGTCAAGGAATCTAGTGCAAGTCTCGACGCTATGTTTGTCTATAAACAAACAATAAAGAAGAAGACTTATTTAGTATAAAAGGTAATAAAAAAGGAAATATGATAGACACTTTTCTATAAACAACCATTATTGTACCTAATACAATTAGAACAATAATTTCACACCAGAACAAAAGTAAACATAATGTACGGTAATGAAAGAGGGATTACACCATCATTTACCGAGAACAATAAGCAAGATACATATTATTATATCATATTAATCATAATATAGGTACATATTACGTTGTTTATTAAGTCATTGTAACGTTCTTTTCATCGCTATATTATACATATTATTTATATCGCTTTGAAAAACCATAGAGAGCGCACGCGTTTTAATATTTTACTTTTTCATACATCAATCACATTTATAAATAGTTTACATTATTAAGTTTAATTATATTATTAACATTTTTTACCACTTTACATACTAAGATTAAGATTACGTTTTTTTGATAATTTACGTATTAAATCAGAAAGTAAAGTCAATTGTAGGTATTTATATTAAAATGAAACATCAAGAAAGAGGTCTTGTTTTGTGTGGATTACTGTGGACATTGGTCGAAGTCAATGGTGAGTTACTTATTTATGCAGAATTAAACAATAATGTTAAGCTTCTTCACAACCGGACAGCGCAGGGGAACCTTTACAATTTTGACCAACGGCCTGGTGAAGGTTGCTGGATGAGGGAGACGCAGAAGGCATTTACATTTGATTTGATCTAGATCTTTAAGTAGATTGTAAAAAGGTTTAGATGAACTACTCTTGCATTAAATAAAATTAATTTAAAAAAAAATTACATTAGTGAAACTCAAAATGAAGACCTGGATATTTGTTATTATAATATTATGAGCTGGTAGAAGCCCAATAATTGAAAGCATAAAGTATATAATTCAATAAGAACCTTCAATTTTCGAAATGCTAAATGCTGGCTTGTTTGTTCTTCTTTTTTAATAATCTTCTCCATTCTATGAAGGTTGGACATCAGCCTTAAAAACCTCTTTCTATCTACTGGGATCTGTAAAGCTTCCGCAGCGCTTCTGACTGAAGTCCACTCGCGAATGTTTCGAAGTCATGACTTTTTTCTACGATGAGCTTTACGTTTGCTTTCAATATTGCCCATCATGATTAATGACAGCAAAAGTTCTACGAAGTACACATGTTATCACCGGGACACTATGGCAGCGGAACCAGTCGCCGCTACCAACAAAATGTATACAGCTCTATAGAGCGCTACTCACCTGGTTTCCATTTAATTTTGGTTGCGCAACCAATGTATACTTTTTGTTGGTAGCGGCGACTGGTTGCGCCGCCGCCATGGTGTCCCGGTGAAATATACCCCTAAGACTAGAAGACCCGTAGGTAAGTGCAAGATATTCACGGACATCTTTACACAAGGCTATCGGTTCCCAAAGTAAGCTAGACTTAACCTGCTTGTGTTATTATGGGTAACAGAACAACGGATAAATACTTATTATACTATTTTTTTTTCGTAAATACGTAAGTACATAGGGTACATATTATACATATAAACACTCAGACCAATGCAAATAATCATGTTCATGCACACAAAGATTTGCATTGAGCGGGAATCGAACCCGAGACCTCTGCGTAGCAGCCATGTAATATAAATACTATGCCACAGAGGTCGTCAACTAGATAGGTATGAATGATATGGTCTTGAGACTCAGATGATAACGTGATATCTATAACGTTAAGTATTCATCATCATCATCATCATCAATAACAGCTCATTAATGTCCCACTGCAGGGACGGGCCTCCTCCCGGGACGGAGGGATACTTGTCCTACTAATACCATGCTGGTCAGGCGGATTGGCATAGGGTTTAACTTCAAGTTTTCCTTCTTTTTATATCGTAAAGATAATATTTACGGAAAGTCCCTTAGTCGGTTAAAAAAACCTATTTTAAAGATACCTATACTGTAACCATTATATCCATTTCTGGTTATCTCATTCATACAGTCATTTGTAGTTTATGTTTATTGTTTGTATAATATATTATAATGTTGAGAAAACATAAACTGACATTATGACGTAACGTTTCAGGAAATCCAAACAATATAGACAGTTCATGTATGCAGTGCCTATGTCACGTGACCGGCTGCGATCTCAATAGAGCCTGCACTGCAGAAGACTGTGGCCCCTTCCACATACCAAAGCAGTACTGGGAAGATGGTGGACTACCTACAGCTTCAGATAATGAACTAGCTAACTCTACAGAGGGTAAGTGAGAATATTTACAAGGTGACAATATTTGGTGAAGGTGATGTCCAGCAGTAGACGTCAATTGTGAAGAAAATTTTAAAAAATGACTTCAGAAATTAAAGCCGAGTCACACACATCAGGGAAGTCACAGTTCCGACTCAGTACCGGCGCAGTGCGAAAGATTCTTTTATACAGTTTCTATGAACGCATCCCCACATGTCAGTGTCAGTGACGACACAGTGCTGCCAGTGTCAGTGCCGGCGAACACGTTTTTTGTACTGAACTGAGCGAACACGGAACGGTCGGAATAACGGAACTGTGACTTCGCTGAAGTGATGTGTATGAATCGGCCTTTACAGTTTACCACGACGCACGGGCTTCTAGGATCCTAGTACATTACGTTTAGAAATCTCATAATCGAATAATTATGTGTGAACGAATGTGTCTATCGGCAGGATCGGCATCTAAAGGCGGGTCCAGAGTCCAGATATGTATCATTTGCCCAATCCGATCACCGTATCTGTTATGCCAGCATGTATCAATGATCGCATATGTGGACGGGTTATGATACGAGGTGTGATACGCTCGCGATCATGATACGCGTCGGCGATACGACAAAAAATGATACATAATTATCTGGACCCACCTTAAAAGGTCGCTAGTCGCCAGCGTCTTCGTAACTGGGTAGACATGCATGCATGTAGGTAACGATAGCTAATTCGGTTACTTGGCAGAATTTTATTTCACAAGACACACTAAATAGGCATAAACATATTCAGACGAATAATTAAAAAGGCATAAAAGTTATTTAGGGGTGATTCTTCGAGCCCAACATTTTCGATGTCTGGAGGTTTTTCTTTGTAACTAACAAACCAACCAAACTGCACTTATTTTTTAAACATAGTTTAGACAATTACCTATCTTGCACACGTTATTGTTTTTTAATAATAGTTTTTTATATATTTAAAAAAAATTATTAAAAAGCGTTCTGATTAATATGGTATGTCCGTACCCCAGTTTCTTGAACGTTAGTAACAGTAACATTTTTTCTTATTAACGAATCGATGTGCGTTATAAATATTACGATAGAATATTAGTTGTTTCTTTACACAAAAAAAAATGGTACTAATATTTGCGATAGTTTTTTAATAAAAAAATTAATTGTGAGTGTCCGGCACAAAAGTCTGACTCATATTCGCGCGCTTTACTCGAACGTACCTAGCTAAGTACGAAACATCAGGAGATCCCTTCTAGTGCTGGTGGTAGCCAGGGACTCTGCTGACGTGGTCACGACGTTACATGTGGCTGGTTCGTGTTGTTGCGGAGATATAAATGTAAATATCTGATTCATATTACTTTGGTTCACCTGTGTTTCTGATTAGTATGTTGGCTGTGATAATTAACTTAAATGGTTTTCAAACTTGAATCTGTTGGAAATATAATTCAATTGGGGACTAAAAACCTATGTATAAATAGCAATCCTTAATTGTATACGTGTAGTGATTTACCGATGTTAAAAGGCAAAATTTTGATTTATATGTGCCTGATTCATACGGTAAAAATACTATATTAATCAGAATTTCACACATATTGTTAATATGGTGGTACGTGGCACGGATAATGACCGATATTCTCAAGTGCTTCTAATAACTAGATTTAGGTGTGGTGATAATCATTGTGATTATCAACTGTGATTTTAATAAATAAATGACTGATTTTTAGAACTAGAATTTCATTTTTGTTCCTAATTCTGATTTATATGACTTAAAAAAGTTTAAAGTTAATTATCTCGAAAACCATTTCATAAAAAAGTGTGCCTTTTTCAGACATTGTATATTAGGTTATCATCTTTGACAAAAACATGTTTTATAAGCCAAAATGTGAAAAAAAATTAGCCCATATGAATCAGACAAAGAATCGAATTTCGAAGAAACACCCTTAGCATACTTAGTTATTGTTTGGCAGAATTTAAATGGCATACTTTTAGGATGGCATAATTTAATTTAACCTAGTGTTTATTTAATAGAATAAGTTTATGTGGTATGATTTTACATAACATACTGTAAAAGTACCAGAAACTACACTATGAATAGAACCATTTCGGTTAGGTTAGAACTGCGACCATCAAAGATCTACCAGGATCGTACCCGGCACACAAAGATAACGGATCTGCTACTTAACCCTTTCACAGTGCTGCCAGTAGACACAATAGTAAAACAATTCACGTGTACCATATATGGTACACTGCACTGGGAACGTGTTAATAATAATAATATACGATTTGAAAGTATGCTCAAAGTCTGCGATATGTTGTTTCTGCCTCTCAACGTTATGCGATATAAAATCAAACAATTTTCTGCTAAATTAAGTTTATGCCATTCGCTGTTATGCAAAATAACAATCTGCCATAAAAATGGGGTGTCCCTTTAAAAATGGCGGACATACGTCTGTATTCTAGATCGAAATAAATACGGAAAAACTTTTATGTCTACTTTAGTAGACACGAGTCGCCGATCGGAATCGTTGCCTTGCGGACCGGAGCATAAAATTAGGTACCTATATTTTATTAACTACTTACCCCCTTATTCATAAACTCCTCTTAAATTTTAGTCAATTGATTAATTAGCATAGACTCTTACGTTGTTGGGTATAAGGTTGGTTTTCGTAATAAAAATCGCTAAACAGTGATTAAATTTAAGAGGCGTTTATGAGTAAGGGGGTCAGTGTTTATTTTTAAAAGTGAATTTATTCTACATCAGTGCAGAGCCAAGCAGTGTCTGTGTACAAGTCACATGGTGAGAACTTTCTTAAATTAATGCATGTCCAGTAAAATGGGTTACCCTACTTGGCAGAGTTTTGTTTTGAAGAACACATTTGGCATAAACTTAATTAGGCAAATATTTGAAAGGCATAAAAATTTGGTACTTAGCGTATTTACTGTTTGGCAGAATTTCGAATGGCATACTTTAAGGATTGAAAATGATGTTTTGCAAAATACTATTATGACATATAAGTAGTACTTCAAAGAATAGAGCCATGTGGATTATGTTGCTGACCATAAAAGGCGCAAAGGCGAACGAGCAAAGTGTGCTTGCCGCGGCAGCGGCTGCCGAGCACTTATGATGGTTCTGTCACTTAACAGTATAAAAGTATGCCAAAAGACGATACTGAGGGTAACCTTTCTGCGATAGGATGTTTCTGCCTCCCAATGTTATGTGATATAAAATTTAGGCGTTATGCGAAATTAGTGTATGCCAAACAATTTTCTGCTAAATGAAGTTTATGCCATTTGGTGTTATGCAAAATAATAATCTGCCATAAAAAAGTCTGTGACAAAGGGGTGAACCAAGTAAAATACGTAGTTTTTGAGGCATGTAGTATAAATTTAAATACTCAGTAGAAATTTGAATACTCCGTTGGGAGTACGAATAAAACTGATTATAGTACGCTCGTTACCATCTGAGTACTCCAAAAAGAGGTTGAAGATATTGTATAAGAACTAGCTTTTGCCTGCGGCTTCGCTCGCGTTAAATTCAGGGTAGCAGTGGGGTGTTAGAAAGGGGTAAAAAGTAGCCTATGTTACTCTCCAAGTCTCCATTCCTTCAACTACCTCCACTTAAAAAATCACGCCAATTCGGCGTCGTCGCTCTGTTTTGCCGTGAAAGAAAGACAAGCAGACAGACATTATAATATTAGGGATAGAAGACCGATAAGTGCAAGCGAGATAGATATAGAGAAATGGTATGGCCTTAAAACTCAGATGATAGCGATATCTATAGTAACTTGTCAATTGTTTGCATGCACATGGTCGTATGTTTTTATAATATGCATATTTATGTATATGCATATTGTGTTGTGTATAATATGCATATTTATGTTTATAAGTGTTTACTTATTTGGTTGTCCAGTATCCACTAGCTATACTTACTTGGGGACTAGATGGTGTTATGTTATTGTGTGGCAGGAGGTATAATTAAACACTTACACTTACTATTATTCATCTGGTTATTCTTTGGTGTTCTCAGAAGTAAAAATATTTATCTACTAGCTGCTGTGCCCGCGACTTCGTTCGCGTGGCGGATGTTACTTACTTCGCAATTCGATTTAATACTGAAAAATCGTTTTTTAAACCTTATAACAAACACATATACATACAAACGAATTGTAAAATTAACGAACGAACCAAAACCTTTTTAAAAACAGACCTTTACAAAGACAGATCTATGAAGACTGCGTCTAAACTTATGCTGAAAGACATGAGCGAACGTCATTCTTTCAAGGAAAATCTTAACACCGCTATACTGAAAATGACGTCACAGGCACAATGCCATCTGTTGTCAAATTTGTAAGTTAAAATAAATGACAGCCCATTAATGTCCCACTGCAAGGACGCGCCTCCTCCCGTGACGGAGGGATACTTGGCCTACTAATACCACGCTGGCCAGTCGGATTGGTATATGGTTTAATTTCAAGTTTTCCTTCATTTTTATTTCGTAAAGATAATATTCACCGATTGTCCCTTAGTCGGTTTTACGCCACCCATGGGATGAGATGGGGAGGTGACATATTGTATTCTTACTCCGTCACCACACGGATAATCGCTAATTAATTATGAATGAATACATTTGCACGCCACGTTATGGTGCGGCAGAATTACCTGCCTCGGTGGCGCGGCGGTCGCATTACATGGCTGGCGTGCATGAGTTCGCGGGTTCGATTCCCATGGAGGACAATTGTGATACACCAACTATTGTCCTTAGTCTGGATGTTTTTTGTGTCCGTTAAATTGATATTTTTAAAGGCTAGTGTGGGATTTGTCTTTTGTAAAAAAAATGCTGAAATAAATTATTGTACCTAACACCTTTTTACCATCTAGCAAAAAATATTTGACTAAACTTAGACTCGACTATATTATCCGATTTTGATGAAACATACCTCATTTTAAGCCTAATAAGAAAGGCTACAATACAATGTATTGGCTTTAAGATTATATTATAATTCGTTTTAAAGATGTGCGGTAACAAACAGACAGACAGACAGATAGACATTAATTCTAAAAATTGTAAGTGTGTAGTGTTGTTGCTTTTTGACTTTTTTCTAGATTTTATAGATAATTTTTATCTGAATTTTCGAAAAGAACAGACATTTCGACCTCTACAGTTTTATTATAGTATAGATATCTATCTGTATCTGGTAATCTATCTAGATTACCTGCTTTGAAAATAATACCTAAAAACTACGTATCTATGTATTTTAATATCTAAAGTGCGCTTATTCCGAGAAGAGTCAATAAAAACCACGTCCGTTCGCATTAAGAGTCAATGTCAATGAAATTATATACACTTCTCATCAAAAAAATCGAAACAGTTGCAAGTTTGTGTTTTACAAGGATTATCTGAAAAATGTGTATATTTAGGAATATGTATTATATATCATTTAATAGGGAATTTAATGAGGTTTTCAAATAATGATGTTAATGTTCTAAATTCAAATTCAATTTTCATAGATTTCGTATTTTGTTTAACAAGTCGTATTTGCCCTGTACGTAGTTTGACGGAAAATGATAAAATTAGGCACGTAAATGAAAAAAAAGCTAGAAAACGTTTATTTAATAACCCGTATCGCGGACCTAGAGTTCCTCGCTCCTCTTATTACTGCGTCCATGCGATGTTTACCCGCAAAAACCGCCAAGTGGTGGCATTGCTGAATTCTGGACTTAGTCAGGTTATTACGGCTAAAAGATTGCATCTTAGCCTCTCGTCTTTTCAAAGAAACTGCAAACGCTATCAAGAGACTGGTTTGTTTACGCGCCGTTAGAGATCTGGCAGAAAACAGGTAACTTCTGACCGAGTAGATCGATTTATAGTAACACCTTTCTTACAAAGTCTACGCCTTAATGTCTTTCAACCGCAGCAGCAGCTTCATGATGAACCTATGGTGGCTGTAAGTGACTCTACAATTAGAAGAAGGTTGAAGAAACGTGGACTTGTACCGTAAAAGCCAGCAAATAGGGAGGAACTACCTGCAGATCATCGAAAAACGCGCCTTAACTTTTTACGTAATTACCTAAATTGGTCATACATCTAGTGGAGCAAGTTCCTCCTTTCTGATGAGTGCAAAATTGTATTGTATGGTAACGATGGAAGGACTAAGGTCTACAGAAGTGATGGAGAACGCTTTGCACCATGCAGGATTAAAAGAAAAGGCCATTCATGGTGGCGGTTCATGGACTGTTTGAGGAGAAATTAGTGGCAACGACAAGACCGAGTTTGTCTTTGTCCCGTGGGTCCCGTCTGCCCTTTTTAACAGTCATAGGTACATCGAACAGTATCTTGAACCTCTTGTGATGCCCTATGCACATTTATTTGACCCCGGTTTCACATTTATGTACGAGGATGCTAGGACAAACACCGCGAGCGTCGTATGAGATTATGTTACTGAAGTCGATATCTCTATTATTGATTGGCCAGCAAGAAGCCCGGACATGAATCCGATAAAACATCTATGGGATGAATAAAAAAGACGAATTAGTGTAAAAGATCATGCCTCAAAAACACTTAGCCAGCTTTAAAATGTAATCCAAGAGGAATGGAATAGAGCGCAACTATTTTTGATCGTGACTCTCATCCGATCGATGAAAAACCGTACAGAAGCAGTAATGAGAGGTCGGGAATGGTATCCGAGTTATTAAATAAACGTTTCCTAGCTTTTTTTTTCATTTACGTGCCTAATTTTATCAATTTTCGTCAAACTACGTACAGGGCAAATACGACTTGTTAAACAAAATACGAAATCTATGAAAATTGAATTTGAATTTAGAACATTAACATCATTATTTGAAAACCTCATTAAATTCCCTATTAAATGATATATAACACATATTCCTAAAAATACACATTTTTCAGATAATCCTTATAAAACACAAACTTGCAACTGTTTCGATTTTTTTGATGAGAAGTGTAGATGCACCGGTTGGCCGTTTCGGACGTTAAACAAAAATCAACCGTACAGCCGTACTCATACTGGCGCGGTGACATTTGGAAATTTTCTTTCATCTATATCTTGTGTGTTTAAAAACCGATTTCTATAATTTTTTTTTTATGAATAAGATATTAAAGTGTACTTTTGAAATATGGGAGTTTGAAAAAGATATGTCTATGCAAATTACAATATATTTATGTATTTAATACACTTTGAAGAAAATCCTAACGATTAAACACGTTATTGTGGCTAATATATAAAAGATAGATATATACTATTCAGGACTTTTTTGTACATCTTTTGAAGACAATTATTTTTGTAATACATATTTTTGGCGTATGATCAACGTATGCGATGATAAGAGCTCGAACGCGCGTTTTTTCAACCGACTTGCTTCAAATTTTTCATCACTGCTCAGCTCCTATGTGTCTTAGCGTTATGTTATATAGCCTATAACCTGCCCAGGAGTATGGACTACAATCGTACCAAGTTTGGTTAAAATGCCTTCAGTAGTTTTTGACCCATGCGTGCACATACAGACAGACAGACAGACAGACAGACAGACAAAAAATTTATTGATTGCATTTTTGGCATTAGTGTCGATCACCATTCATCCTCCAATATTAATTTTTAACATATATTCAATGTACAGAATTGATCTCTCTACAGTTTTATTATATACTCGTAGTATAGATTGTATTTGATTATAAAATAGACATTCTTTAAAAAAGCGACAACGTGTCAATGGCGATCCGGTTTAAATGTTTTCCTAACTTCACAGCAGTAAATTGGCACAAAAATTAACAAACAGGAAGTTAGGTGTATCTTTGTTCAAAATAGCGAAGCAAATATTATAGTATAGCATATATCTACTGCACAAAGCGCGATTTTTTGTACGTTCTTACTTAAACTTGTATACAAGGTTACTGGTGGATAATTTTAAATTATATGAGTCCATCCAGTTAAGTAAGCATAAGCACTATGAATATCGGTTTCATAGGTACGTCTCTATATTAACGCACGCTACTGTCATCTGCAAATAGTGTCAAAGGTTGTCATGTCATTAATGTAGAGTATGAATAGAAAAGGTCCCAGTACACTTCCTTGTGGCACGCCAAATAAAACCATGCGGTCAGAGGAACGAAATATTTCCTCCCTTCCATTAGCTGTATTAATGTGGTTAATTTATGCTATTTGTTTTCTAAGATTAGATTCAATTATATTAAGCAGGTTACCTTGAATACCGTATGATTCTACTTTTCTTAAGTAATGTCAGGTAGTGTACGTAATCGAACGCCTGCGTTATGTCGCAAAATATGCCACAGAACCTTTAATGGCGATATGTATTTCATACATGATGTGGGCTAACATTAAAAACCTGACCGCAGTGCGCAAACAAAGTGACAATCAAAATCAATAATCCTTAACTGTCATAAAATTTAACTTACATTTATATCTATTTCTAAATATTCCAACAGAATACAGCATGATACAAAAGACAGCATGCATAAGTAGTGGGAATAGTCTCTTACTCTATTCTAAGTAATAAGTATATCTATCCTAAACATCATAGTTTATTTGCATATTCCTATATCTATCCTTGTGTAGTGGAGAATAATAATGTTATCCTATCACAATGCCAAACAAGTTCAATTTTATTTTACAGATGAATTATCCCTATCAAGATGGAACAACGCGAAAGAAGAATTCTTCAGTTATTTGGAAGAAATTATATCAGCATTTGAGACAGCAAATAGAACATTACATAAACGTAGTAATCAACTTGTGTTCCTAAGAAAACCACCTCCGAGTGAAAATGAGGACAGTGAAGAGAGTTCAGTTACAATAATTAACAATGCTAATGACGCAGAGACAGAAACCGAAGCAAGTGCCTGGAGATCAGTAAGTGAACTGCTGATGCCCCCGCGACCAGCGCGGTATGTCTCCTCAATACGCGGTAAAGATCACATGCTGCATAACAAAAAGAAACAACCTTATCCAAAAAATTTAAGAGATTCTGAAGACCGCCATTTATCTTTCTTCAGAGGTATTTTACCATCCTTGTATAGTTTTAACGAAATACAAGTTTTAACGTTTCAAACTAGAGTATTGAATATTCTTACCGATATGCAATATGAAAATGATCCAGAGAAATTAAAAGCTATTAGTAAAAGAGGTAGTGGAAAACAGGTACATAGTAAAAAGCAGTCTTCCATTTTGGCATTAGCACCTTTCGTGTCACGAATCAAATCGCGACCGTTTGCTTATCAAAATCAAAATGCCACAGATTATTTTAATGTTGTAAACTTTTAGCTAGTTATTGATAATTTTATGTTAAGTGGATAAATATAAGTGTACAAAAGAAGATAATATTAAGTAAATAAATGTAAGTATAAAAACGAAACTATTTCTTTTTTTATACTATTACATACTTAAGTACCTACTTCAAAATTGGAACAGCATCTTTGTCATAATCAGCTCATAATTCACTAGATAAAATGGGACAAGTTTGGTACTGTCTTTTCCACGATATCGGGTCTTGTCTTTCTGTAATGTGTAGAAGCATTAGGACAGACACCACAAGGGACGGCAAAGGAGTGAAGTCAGTCTGTTTTGTGTTAGCGCTTTTCATCGCGTTTGTCATCAACAGTTCATGCAGCTATATCGTCGTGTCGAACACAATATACTTAGAAGGTTTCAGGACCTATTTAGATTTTTTGCAAAGTGTGACTTTTTAGCTGATCAGATCTTATCTGATTACCTACCTACGGGTTCTGAAGAAATCAAGGAACAAGCAACAATCAAGATGCATGTGTTAAGTTTTTCAATATGTTTGTGTTATTTGCTAATTTTTATTGCTTTTAAGTGTTAGACGGCTCTTCAATTGAAATTCCAGAGCACAGGCCTGCCGCTTCCTTTCCTAGGCAGAAGTTGTTGAGTCTCATAGCTCTGTAGTTTTATTTACTACTAGCTGTAGCCCGCGACTTCGTTCACGCAAAAAAAAATTTCGTAGTACAAATGTTTTTTTTTTTGGAGAACCCTATAAAAGCCTATGACGTAGCTTGACTACTTTGTCGCAACAACGATAGCCGGGATCGACGCATCCAAAGCACGGAGATGCTTAGATGAAATACACTGAGTGTTCACCCATATATAGAATGACCTCGCCGACATTGCTTAACCACCATTATTGTTTCTGAATCAGTGATTGCAACTGGCTAAAAGTGGCTGCTAGTGAAAATTCATTTAAATAAAAAAAAAACCGGTCAAGTGCAAGTCTGACTCGCGCACCGAGGGTTTAGTACAAACCTATTTATTTCCCCTCCGAAATGCGATGACGTCACGACTCCTAAGTCAAAAATCCTTTAAAGTCACAGTTCGTCTGTCACAAATTCTATTTAATAACATCACGACTCAGCTATCAAAAAACATTTTCCCGCCATATATCTACGAACTAACGACTCATCTGTCAAAAATTCTATAACATCACGACTCAGCTGTCGAAATTCTATGACGTCACGACTCATCTGTCAAAAGTTCTATGACGTCACGAATCATCTGAAAAAACTATATGACGTCACAACTTATCTGTCAAAAATTCTATGATGTCACGACTCAGCTGTCAAAATACTATGACGTCACGACTTAATTTCTACCGTTTTACCATCATTTTCCTTCACTGCTCTGCTCCTATTGATCGTAGCGTGATGAAAAGTATACTATAACCTGACCAGGAGTATGGAGAATAATTGTACCAAGTTTCATTAATATCCGTCAAGTAGTTTTTGTTTCTATAACGAACATACAGACAGACAGACAGACAGACAGACAGACAAAAATTTTACTGATTGCATTTTTGGCATCATTATCGATCACTTATCACACCCTGATAGTTATTTTGAGAAAATATTTCATGTACAGAATTGACTTCTCTACAGATTTATTATATGTATAGATGTACACTCAGTAATATTTTCACACTGCCTGAAGTATTAAACTGACACAGCGATGTTAAACAAACAGACCAAGTAGAGCTCTTGTCAAAAGAGTCCTAATATACTCGTATTTGTCGAACGGTTAAACAACCTCTTAATATTCTATGGTACAATGTTTGTTAAATTACCACCAATTAATTAATTACTCTAATTGTTAGCTTTTTTTTTTAATCATGACCTGCACTAAAGTTTGAGCCTTGTGCTCGGGGCACTTTTACAGACATGAAATGACTACCACAAAAATAACTACCTTGTGTGAAATTCGAACCCTAGTGCAGTAAGCCGGATACAAGATCGCTTTGCCACATAGGCAGTATTTTCATTTCATTCTATTTACATACATTTCATCAAAGATTTCAGATAATAAAACACAGTTTCATAGAGATGTTAAAAATGTAAGGTAAAACTTTATTTTATGTACTGTCGGGGTATTTGCCGCTCGACCACCCTTAGGCGAGAATCGCTTGGCACGCGGCGCATGCGATACGTGGCACGCCCACGTATCGCATGCGCCGCATCGCATGCGCCGCGTGCCAAGCGATTTTCGCCTAAGGGTGGTCGAGCGGCAAATACCCCGACCGTACCTATTCATGTCTATAATTACTAAATTATATAAATAAATACTAAAAAATAACTATTGAATAACTTGTATACAAATTAACAACGTACAATGTTGTACCTATTTATTTATAAGTATTATTTCATTCTGTATTTCTACTAATAAAAATATTTGTGATAGTATAAATTTTTCAACCGAAACTAGGTATATTCTAATTTAAGTAATTCCAATTAATATTTAATACGTAGTAGTTCATGCTTATAAAATAGTACATCTTAATCTACATTTATGTTAACCATAGTTAAAATAATGTACCTATTACGTATGTTATAAAAAGCAACTCCCGTACTATCTAGCATTTGTTACAATATTTTTTTACGTTCACATTATGTCCTCATTAAATACATATAGAGACACCTTTTTTTTTTGTTAGATAGTTACTTAAGTTAGTTCTTCGATAGGGTCGGGGTTGTAAAAGTACTGTTAGTTACAACATACATTATTACCTAAGTATGTGTATAATAAATATTAGAAATACCCAAACCAATTAATCATGTTCATTTTCACAACGAGTCAGAGATCTAACAACACATTAACACATCACATTTATAAGTTCTTACGATATCAGTGCCATCTAGTCATCATTGTCAAAACTATTGCGGGAGTTGCCATTTGTATTTTATTCTAAGAAGAAAGGAATATTGATTATGTGTTAATTTTTTTGTTTTCAGCGTTCGAAGACTGCGTACGAGACTTCCAATGTGCTTCTGTCGTCATGAGAAAATTTATGAAAAAACGTGGTCGGGCAAGTATTTTAGTTTAAAAAGTAAAAAATAAACATGTTCTATGTCAGTGCCCGGAGACTCCCAAACTGAACTTCGACAAACTTTTCTACGACACCATTTTACTTCGACGTAATAAAACTTCGATGCATCTTAAATTCGACATTATTTACTTAGGGTGTTATAAAACCAATCGATCAATCGTCGATCGACGCGATTGGTGTGATAAAAATTATTATCGAAAAACGTCGACTTAAACATTCTGCCATCTAATATTACCCATAGAGTATACCTTGACATCGCCCTGCCTAGGAAATACTGTTTAACAGTAGTCAATATAATATCTAGCAAAGAAGGACCAATTGACACAGAAGCTGATACCAACATAAACTGATTAGCCAGACATGGTCTATGTGGGTCATTGTCCTTCTTGTATGAAAGAGGCAAGTCAACACAGTAAGACGTTATGAGCTTCTATAAAAACCAGTAGGTACAAGCTCTCATCTACTCAATACAAACAAACGACGATATTAGTAAGGTAAAGCTTTTTCCTCCCCCATTACTAAGAAATAAAAATCCGACAGCAAAGACGTGGCCGTTTTGAAATTGTTGCAAATGGCTACAGGCGTCATTTTTGGAACTAAATACCGGGGAGTGTAGGGATCTGCGGGAGTTTTCAGGCCGGCCAACAACAAAACATTTTGTTTTCTTTTTAATAATTAATTGAACTAGGGATCATGTCCTGTCGCGGGGACTGTGCAAACGTCAATATTACTGACACGAAGAACATCCAATTTTAGAACAATATTTGTGGGTACACACAAAGAACCTTTCGGAACATGTCATCCGAATGTCAAAACACCCGTTCCCAAAACATCCATTTCAAAATAACAGTTTCATAAAATGACAGCATGCAAAAATACTCATTTGTCATTAGATACATGCCCCAAAACATCAGTTTCTAATGACACCCTTTTATAACTAATAGCCTAATTCTTAGTATATCAGTTTATCACTACACAAAGAAAAGCTTAATCACAGGCTTAAGTAAATGTGTGTTACAATAACTAAATTATAGTATTAATATATCAATTCAATATAGATCAACTAATATTATAATGCTGTTTAAATTGACCCGTTTGACATTTTGTTTATACTCTCTCTCAGTAGTCGGTCCCTCATGACTGAGGATCGTGGTGATCAGCGGATGTGGATGATTTGCACCGGCTTTCGATGATCTACCTCCACCGGTGCCTGTTCATCGCGTCTCGGGCAACAGAGCAAAATGTGGTTGATGATGGGCCTCTCACTTGATCGCTCCATCTGGTTGGGGAACGTCCCCGTGCTCGTTTGCCCTCCGTGTTCCCAACAACGATAAGTTTTTAGAGGCTCTCTTCACCCCTCCTCATTATGTGGCCAAAGTAGGTCAAAATGCGCTGCTGGCAGATGGTGGAAAGGCGTGTTTGAATACGTAGCTGCTAAAGTATCGATGCATTGGTGCGCTTGGCGGTCCAGGGTATCCTCAGCATGCGTCTGCATCACCACATCTTGAATGCATTAATTCTTTGCCGTTCTCTGGCTCGTATTGTCTGTTTTTGAAACGAATAATTAAGGAAAAGGTGGTGACGGGAACGGATGTTTTGGGATTAGTTCTTTTGGAGAAACTGATATTTTGAGAAAATTGCAATTTGGAAAACAAACAATTAAGGAAACGGTTGTAATGGGAACGGATGTTTTGGGAACGGGTGTTTTGACATTCGGATGACATGTTCCGAAAGGACAAAGAATAACTTATTTAATTTCAGGACTGCAACACAGATGGCGTAGTAGACTGCTACGACTACATTATGATGTACTTCTACGGCGGACTCGACTGTTACATGCCTCTGTTTCTATCAACTGATGGACTGCGTTGGCTTAAAAGATATGAGACCTGTACAGTTCGATTTGCAAAAAAATATTAACTAGCTATATTAAATATATTTTTTAGTATAGTAATAATACAAATGGGTTTTCTTTTTTACCTGAAGCTAGAAGGATTTTATGATTTGTGTTGAGTTTTAATCGGAAACCCAAGGTTTCGTGACTGCCTGCGGCACACTTGCTTGCCTAGCGCCAAATGCGGGTGGACGGCCTGAAGGGTTTCCCAAGATAGAAAAAAAACAACCGAATGAACCCTCCTCCTTTTTTGGAGTTGGTTAAAAAGAAATAGGTACGTACTATTACTTGTGCCAGAGATGGCGGTGACGGCGACCGCGGCCTAGAGAAGTCTTTTTTTATCATCATAACAGCCTTTTAATGTCCCACTGTAGGGACGGGCCTTGATATTTGGCGTACTAATACCACGCTGGCCAGACGGATTGGTATAGGGTTTAATTTCAAGTTTTCCTTCTTTTTATTTCGTAACGATAATATTCACGGATAGTCCCTTAGTCGGTTTTTACGACACCCATGGGATGAGGTGGGGTGGTAACATATTGTATTGTCACCCCACGGAGAGTATACTATAAACAGAGAGTTTATTGAAGGTTATAAATACATATAAATATAATGTAATGTAAATATTTATATAATAATAAGTGTAATCGCGTCATTAACCTAGTCGTAACAAGCAGTACTTGGGACCAGCTTGTAAGATAACAAATATTGTTTTATTTATTATTTAATTATGTACCGATGCGTATGTTATTAATAATTAAAATTCATTAAGAGATAAACTAATCAGAGTTGATGCACACAAGATTTATTTAAATCTTTTTTAATAAAAAAATGTTTTACGAATGACGGAGTAAAAATAAGTGCTTTGTCTGCCTACCCCATATTATTCTAGAGGTGCCTTAATTTCAACTGAAAGGAAGTTTCTTAAAAGGAAATTTGTAAAACAAAAATCGAAAGCATTGATATACCCTATTCCAAGCCGTCTGGCATTTTCATAGACCTGTTTATTCTTCGTAACTGGAAGAGGCTCGTCTTCGCTGACGGAAATTAATTTTGAAAGTATGTAGTATGATCTCGTGTAGTTAAAAGCCTTATTAAATTCTGACTTTCCTAAAAAAAAATTCATTTTTTATAAATATTTTTAATGACGTCTTTGTCTACCTCGACATAATTTAAATCACGGACGTATACTATAACTGGATCGCTTACTACTATTTCTCTTGATTACAAATTTAATCTCTAAGCTGATAGACATATGGTTACTTTTTCGCTATCAATTGTAAAAGTAGAAAAACGAGCCAAGTGAGATAGCTCAAGTAGTAATGCGTCCTTGTCTAGCAAGTATGCCAGTGGAAAATAAAAACTGTTTTGGTAGTGAGTGGTACATTTCTCAAAATCGGAAATATGTAGTACGTTTTAATAACCAATAAAATATGTCTATAAATTGATACATTTTTTTTACACTTATGTAGTAGCTTATTTTTATAATTATGTTTTGCCTATGCACGGCAAAACATAATTAAGTAACACAGGTAAGTCAGTTATTAAGATTTATTGTTAGTTATGAAGTAGAGTGACCACACTATCGCGCAAAAAAGGATAATATTATACTTTTACTTCATGTAAATTTTATTGCTGTACAGGATCCCTAACAATGAATCTGTAGCAGAGCAGTGGAAAGAAGTAATACCTGGCAAATTAACTAAAAAAACTTAAAACGTCAGTTGTATGCAACTTACATTTTAAAAAATGAAGATTTTGTCAGCGAGTTAAAAAAACGTTTGAAAAACAACGCAATGCCGTCGATATTTCCAAGGGTAAGCAGGGACCAAATTTTCTTCATAATAAGTTGACAATCTATTTGTGACATTATTATTACGGTGACATTTTAGCGCTGGTTCAAAAGCTTAAAACTTTTTCTTTATTCAGAAAACAATATAATATTATTATGTACTTTGTAAATTGATTACTTCTTTATTTATTTAAAGTCACTTATTGTTTAAGGTTTTTGCTGCTGAGAAGAGTATTAATGTTCTTAATAACATAAAGAAGAATGGGCATTTTTGTATGGAAGCCGTATTGGAAGCCCACCCTTGTAACACTTACACCTACACATCAAATGAAAGTACTTGAAAAGTGAAGCATTTTATTGTATGAAACTAATCTGTCAGTCATGGGAGAACAGAGTTATTGAGGATAAGAGAATAAAAATAATAAACGATAATATTACATACTTTATGTTAATATTTACTTTAAAAGCACGATAAAGTCAAAGGCTATCTTACTAGTAGACGGACCATACATCTAGATCATCCTACATCATCCAGAAAATCATCCACACCATTTTCCTGACTTTGGGATAGCTAGCCTTGCTAAACTAAACATTCAGAGAACCATTTAAGAAATGTTCTTTATCCAGCAACCATTGCAGAAATAGTAAACGACAGAATTTATGTTCCTCAGGCTCGGCTCGGCTCAATTATTTTATTTTATTTAAAGTTTGGCACACTTACAGCAATAAGACTAAGGGCCAGATTCAGAGACCGCACTTTGACTTTACTTTGAAGGAAAGTTCGACTTTGATACAAAAACGAGATATAAGGCTCAGATTCAGAGTCGTGACTTTACTTTCTTTCAAAGTAATCTTCCCAAAGTAAACTTTTCATGCGAAAAGATTACTTTAATGTTTTTCAAATTCAGAGATAATAACTAGAGTAAAGTCAAAGTGCGGTCTCTGAATCTGGCCCTAATAGGTCGCCACAATATTCAAAATGTGAAGTCTCAAATCCTAGATTGGTCTATCTCAGACCATACAGCTCAGTTAGTAATTTGTCCAGTTAAAAGAAAACCTATTTTGAATCATTGGTTCATTGCCAGACGGGACTATAGTATCGAAAATGTTAAAAAATTTAAAGCATGCCTTATAAGTCTTAGTTTTAGTGAAGCCATGAATACCAACAATGCTGAAGACGCATTTGATAGTTTTTATGATTTATTTAATCTGTTTTATTGTCTATGCTTTCCAATTATGAAAATAAAATATGTAATCGTAAAAAACCAAAATGGCTGACGAAAGGTATCAGAAAATGTTGCAAACGGAAAAGAGAACTGCTTTGGAAATACCGATTAGATCCAAGTATTAGTAACAAAAATAAACTTAAATATCATTCTCTACGTCTTAAACATATTTTGAAATTGACTCAAAAAGCTCAGAATGATTTCCATATTAGAACAGCCACAAATAAGTCTAGGGCAACCTGGCATGTTATAAATAAACACAAAATGAATCAACCAACGTATAATATAAACAAAATAAAGGTCAATCATAGAGACATCACAAACCCAAAAGAAATTGCGGAATCATTTAACAATTTTTATACTGATCTGGTACAACCAAACAAAAATGTTACTGCAAATACCTCACTACCATTCAGTAATCCTCATTCAATTTTTCTTGCACCATCAACTACTTCTGATATCAATAGTATAATAAAATCTTTAAAAAACACTCGTAGCACAGGTTATGATGGCATAAGTACTATCATAGTAAAAGAAGTTTCAAACATTATATCTCCCATCCTTAGTCACATTATAAACTTGTGCATGGAACAAGGAGTTTATCCAAGTTGTTTAAAAATATCGATCATAAAACCAGTATTTAAAAAAGGAAAAAAGGATGATATGAACTGTTATAGGCCCATTGCACTAACACCTGTTTTTTCAAAAATTATTGAAAAATATATTCATAGGTGTCTGTATGGATTTTTCGAATCGAGAAACCTATTCGCAGTAGAACAAAAAGGATTCAGAAGAAATATGACTATTGACATAGCTATTTATAATTTAGTAAAGCAAATTTTGTATAATATTGACAACAAAACGCCTGTGTCTGCTTTATACATGGATATGACCAAGGCTTTTGATCACGTAGATTTCAGCATTTTATTAAAGAAACTCTATGCGTATGGGGTCAGAGATAATGCTTTAAAGTTAATAAGCGCCTATTTGAGTAACAGAAACCAAATTACACAAATAACTGATATATGTCAAAAGTCAAAAACTGAAATCGTTTATAGTTCTGAATCAAGAGTTGTACGATATGGTGTACCTCAGGGGAGTGTTTTAGGGCCATTGCTTTTCCTTATTTACATTAACGACTTACCTAAAATTGTAAAATCTCCTATGGTACTATTTGCTGATGATTGCACCCTAATATTTTCAATGACAAACAGTGACATTACTAAATATGAAAATGACATTAATACAACAATTAGAAATGTAATCGAATGGCTCAATGTTAATAATTTAATAATAAATTTAGATAAAACTAATATAGTACATTACAAACAAAGGACAAATATTCAGAACTTAAATATTAGTTATGATGGTCACCAAATCACTAACACAGATACTCAAAAGTTCTTAGGCTTATGGATCGATGACGACATGTCATGGAGAACTCATATCGAACACCTGTGTAAGAAGCTTAACAAATACTCGTATTCACTATACATGTTATCAAAAGTTGTGAGTCAAAAGACTGTGCTGACTTCTTATAATGCTTATGTTACAGCTGCATTAAGATACGGTGTCATATTTTGGGGGAACTCTGTCGATAAAGAGGAAGCTTTCAAGGCACAAAAAAAGTGTGTGAGAGCAGTTTGCAGACTAAGGTTACCTGATAGCAGTAGACCACATTTTAAAGATCTACAGATTTTAACTCTGCCATCGCTTTACATTTATGAGTTGGCCATTTTTGTAAAATCGCATCCCGAACTATTTCCATATTTAAATAGTAAAAGACAGTGCAATAAAAAAATAAGAGTACCACCTCACACAACATCTGCGCTATTTAGTAAAAATGTTCTAGGTATGGCTCCAAAAATTTATAATAAAATTCCAAAAAATATTAGAAACATTGAGGATATCAATGTTTTTAGTGGATAAAATTTATTATTCCGTAAATGAATATTTAAATGATCAACAAATTTGACTTACATAATCCATAGGTAATTTCAATGGATGTTATTAATATAATGATATTTTATATACTTGTAATTAAAATAATCTTGTGTCTAAAATAATAATGTATTTATAATAATTAATTAAGTTAATAGCAATGTAATAATTTTAAAATGTATATTATGGTCCTAAATTTATAATGTAATCAATTGTAATTTTATGTAATATTTTATATATTTGCACACCAGAAATGGTAGTGTACAGAGATGCTTATACCTACACTGTAACAACTATTGTAACCTGTATGACGCAAATAAATTATTTGATTTGTCGATAACCAGCTGGTTCGAACTTCTTTTGTCGGGTTTCGGTATTCCGATAATTTGATATAGCGACATTGAAGATGCATGTTAAGGATCAAGAGACGTTCGAATAAATTGATGACTATATTTGTTATTCTTTTTGAGCCGGGTGCTTTTTTAGGGGCGAGAAGTTTATATGTCCGTACGGTGACGGACTAAGAATACATGATGTCACCATCCCCTTTCGCCTCGCGGGTGTCGTAAAAGTCGACTAAGGGAATCCTTACGCAGATGTTATCACTGCTAGAGAAGGAAAACTCGAAATAAACCCTTTAACAACCCGTCTGGCCAGCGTGGTAAAGTAGGCCAAATAACCCTCCAAAATGAAAATGACAACACACCAATATA
Source organism: Schrankia costaestrigalis (assembly GCA_905475405.1). Lineage (NCBI taxonomy): Eukaryota > Metazoa > Arthropoda > Insecta > Lepidoptera > Erebidae > Schrankia > Schrankia costaestrigalis. The sequence continues at coordinate 4,224,915 of FR997843.1, read as the reverse complement.
AACGGCCCCCAGTCCCGCTCCGCTATTCCTGGTTAAGGTAGCGGCCATGGTAACGGCAGAGTAGGGGGTGCGAAGAATCTCCGGGGGAGGTCAGGCTACCAACACAACCTAGCTTTGGCCCTGGCAACATACAACGCGCGCACACTGCGGACCGACGAGAAGGTCGTAGAACTGGATGAAGAATTGAGAAGGTTACGGTGGGACATTGTCGGCTTATCTGAAGTCCGAAGACAGGGGAGGACTCGATAACCATGATAAATTAAGTCTTGTAACCTGCTCTATTTCCGGGAGGGCGACCAACAGTACTAGGGAGGTGTCGGGTTTTTACATCCACAAGTCTCTCGTGAACAACGTGGTGAAGATCGAGAGTGCCCTAGAAGCCCCTGCGAAGTTGGGCCCTAGAAGTGGAAATGAGTAAAGAGTGAGGTTCTTTGGATATGGACAAAGAAATCCACGGGGCCAAATGCTTACGGACTTCATGGAGAAGGAGGGACTTTTTATGATGAACTCCTTCTTCAAGAAGCGTTACTGCCGCAAGTGAACTTGGATTAGTCCTGATGGTGTCACTAAAAATGAGATTGACTTCATCATGTCGACAAAACGCCTTATATTTAATGATGTCTCAGTGATCAATTCGGTGAAAACCGGAAGCGATCACCGGATGGTGAGAGGCTAATTAAATATCAATCCTAAGCTGGAAAGAAGTCATGGATGGATAAGGGTGCCAAACTCGCTATGTTTGGAGGAGGCCTATGTTCAGTAGTGGACATCAATTGGCTGATATGACGTACGAGTTTTTATATATAAAAAAGCTGTATGTTTTTTATTTAAAAAGCGAAATTCATGGTTTTCTGGATGATGTAGGATGTTCTAGATGTATAGTCCCTCTGCAAGTAAGATAGCCTTTGACTCTATTGTGCTTATACAGTAAACATTAGCTTAAAGTATGTAATATTATCGTTTATTATTTTTATTCTCTTCTCCTCAATAACTCTGATCTCCCATGACTTACAGACTTGCTGTCATACAATAAAATGCTTAACTTTTCAAGGGCTTTCATTTGATGTATAGATGAAAGTGTTACAAGGGTGGGGATGTTTCGCCCATTCTTCTTTATTTCAATCTTCTACATCGGAACATTCGGAACCACCTGAGAAAAAACAGAAAATACAACAAGAATTAGAAAAATCAATTCAAACTGATGACTTAGTATCATCACCTCGAAAAAAATAATTAAAAAGGGATATCAAAATTCTATCTCAGCGTTTGAAAAGGCGAAATACTACAATTAATAACTTAAAATCATTATTTTTTTGTAGTTTTCTAATACTCTGTACAAGGTTCTTACGGAAAAAAATATGTAGGTATTAGGAAAATCTCTCTGAAAGATTGAAAAATATACATGTAATTTTGCATATTAAAAAAAAGCGCGTTAAGAATGTCAACGTCATTCAATTTAAAACAAAAAGCTCTGCGGTGATCTTTGACACCACAGACATCTATTATCGCAGATAGGTCAGCTATACAAAATAAAGTAGGTATGTAGTGCATCAAATTTACACTAAGGCGCAAGCGGTACGAAGTTCGCCGGGTCAGCTAGTCATTTATAAAATAGCTAGTTTTTAATAAAGTTCTGTCAATAATTTCTTGTTTTATTTCCTTTGGCAATCCCATCCATTAACTAAAACTAAATCACACCTACACCTACAGTCATCGGCAGCACGAGTACCTATCCGCACTGACAATCTATTTTACAGCATTGTACAGCATCCCTACATAATTAAAGAAAAATATCATGGCAGACTTTCCGAGAAAATTATATTTTATGCATACCCTACTAGAAAAGGACATATTATTATAGTATACGTTCGTGGAGTTAAACGGTCGGCCTATAGAAAAGGACGCACTACTACTCTAAACTTCTCTTTCGGCTCGTTTGTTTTTTGGCAGTGCGCTGTCCTGTTATAGTATACGTTCGTGATTTAAATAGATTTTAGTTTGTAGGTAACAACTTTTTTTTAAAATCTTTAAATGCCTTTAAAGAGGTTTTAGATAAAATTATTTGAGACATACCTACTTTTAGAACTTTTAGGTGGTCAGAAATAAAGTAAGATAAGACCTAATCTTAGCATTCCATGGATTCTCCGTGCGAGTGCCGGGTCCATCGCGTGATAGAGGACGGAACACTGGCATAACTGGCGTCTGGGACTTACGACCCAGGTGTAGGTTTAAGAAGGCCCCCTTACAACGCGTTAGCGGTCACCTTCACTATGGGCCAGATTCAGAGACTGCACTTTGACTTTACTTTAGCAAAGTCTAGTTATTATCTCTGAATTTGAAAAACATTAAAGTAATTTTTACTTTTCAAAAGTTTACTTTGGGAAAATTACTTTGAAAGAAAATAAAGTCACGACTCTGAATCTGGAACCTTGCCAGTCTTCCCTCGGGAACCTCTTCCCGGTTTTCCCGAAATGACCTTGGGAATTTTTTGGCCTTATATCTCGTTTTTGTATCAAAGTCGAACTTTCCTTCAAAGTAAAGTCAAAGTGCGGTCTCTGAATCTGGCCCTATGTTCCGTCCTCTACCTATCCAAATTTGGTAGGAACCTAACAATGCCGTTTTGGACATTCGTGATACCTAGTAGAGAGCTTACTGAAGTTCTCGGCAGTCCTAGTTCTTTTAATAGATTGTAGAGGGATTTAGCTGGTGTAGGTACCCCTCGCACCTATTTCCACGGCATACAGAGTAACCCTATAGCCATGCCCATTTCTGGTTATCTCATTTGTAAAGTCAAAGTATTTGTTTATCTTAATTGCGTGGTCTTTAGGGATGTTAGCTTCCCACGGTACCGTGAGCTCAATAAGTACTACACGCGTTTTCAATTTTGAGCAGAGGAATATGTCTGGTCTCAACGGCGACACGCAGATATCCTCCGGGATTTTGTAGTGTGTTTCATACGTGTCAACCGTAGAGTCCAATCGTCTGCTGAACTCAGGACTGAAAAAGGCTTGTGGTGGTCCTTTTAGTACCTAGTGCCTTCCTTAACAAATTGGATGTTTTGTCTTTCATTCGTAGTCAATCCTTTTCTAACTCTAGCAATCGACAGACTCACTGCTTCGCGTATTATCCTTATTATGGTATTAAGTGTAAATATTCGTAGATAGGTATTTCACTTTTATTGAAATACTTATATTCAGAAAAAAGTCGGAAGAACGATGGAAAATTACCAAGTGCTTATTGAAATTATTGTAAATATTGAGTAAGTTCAATCCTCAAATTAACACCTTAGTTGAAATCTAGGAGGCAGAGATAGTTTTTACGGGATTTATTTTTTCCCCCACAACCCCGATACCTTCCATAGCCGGGTAGATCTCCAGAGGCATTTTTTATCGTGTCGGACTGGAGAAACTCATTTTGAAATCGATAAACGTTTTCATTACATTTTTTTATGTACACTTTGGTGTCTAATCTATGTGGTGCAGGGCTGAAATTATGAATTAGTTTATTAGAAATATTTAAAAAAAAATCATAAACCATAAAATCCTGATTGCTCTGGGTTGACCTAACTCCCGATTGAATGAGAAAACATTGTGTAACTTTTTATTGAGAAGCTTCATATGTCCGATGTTATTTTATATTACATAACAAATAGTTAATCTACATTGTAATATTTAAAAAAAAATTATATTAACAATATTTTTGGCACAATTTAAATTTATCGCCATGACCTGGCATTTTATCTCATCGCTCTGCGCTGGAGTAAAACATCGCGCTCATCCCTCGTTTTACGAAATAGAAACTCTATTCCCCTTCCCCGGAGTAGTGGCTGTAGTGGTCTAACCGCCGAGGAAGATACATTTGTGCCACGGTCCCCCACTCCAACATTACGAGGGTAAGTTTATGATTTATCTGGGTTTGGTTCTCGAATTTGATGATTGATATGGCATGTTTTATAAATTAAGTAGTAAGGTTGTAAATGTGCTTATTAAGTGAATTAAGTGATAGTAATGATGTTCTTTATGAGACGTAAACACAACTTTCTACTGTTTTTATTTTGGGCTATATTAATGCTTTTATGACTTTTTTTGATCGCTATGGCCATGATTGCTCTGTCCAAAAGACCAGAGCGATGATATTTTGCAATAATTGTACGTTATAAAACTACTTTAAGTAATAATACCAGATTGTTACAACGACAAATGCCACGACTCAGCTGTCAAAAATTCTGTGACGTCACGACTCATCTGTCAAAAATTCTATAACGTCACCACTCCCCAGCAAAATATTTTCCCGCCAATATTCTATGACGTCACGACTCATCTGTCAAAATTCTATGACGTCACGTGTCACGTGTCCAAAATTCTATGGCGTCACTAGTCACGTGACTCAGCTGTCAAAATAATTATGACTATGACGAAATTATCAAATTATAATATGATGGAAGTCAAAATTTCAAGTTTTCGGAAGTTTTCCTTTACATACACTATAAGCTTGCCTTGCTTCATGCCAAATTTCAAGTTTGTATGTAGACTGGAAGTACCCTGTAGCTTTTTGAAAATTTGCGACATAAACGGCTATATGTCTTGATTTCGTTAGATTAGAAGTTTGATTTTTTTACAGCACTAAAAGGCAACAGACCTTAGTATTTGGTAAAAATTTCAGCTTGATACCTTTACGCGTTCCTGAGATAAATGGTCTTAATAGAGAGACGGACAACAAAGGGTTCCGTTTTTCCAAAATCGGTACGGAACCCTTATAAAACCGGTCAAGTGCAAGTCTCACTCGCGCACCGAGGGTTCCGTACAAACCTATTTAATTTCTCGCCAAATTGTGATGACGTCAGGACTCAGCTGTCTAAATATTATTTTTCCCGCCAAAATTCTATGAAGTCACGACTCATCTGTCAACAATTCTGTGATTTCACGACACATCAGATGTGAGAATTTTTGACAGATTCTGTCAAAAATTCAAAGACGTAACGACTCATCTGTCAAAGATTCTGTCAAAAATTCAATGACGTCACGACTCAGCTGGCAAAAAATATTTTCCAGCCAAAATTATGTGACGTCACGACTTACTTATCTGTCAAAAATTCTATGACGTCACGTCTCATCACTAATAATATTTTTTGAAAATTTTAGCTTGCTACCTCCACGCGTTCCTGAGATAAATGGTCTTGACAGACAGACAGACGGACAGACGGACAACGAAGTGATCCTATAAGGGTTTCGTTGTTTCAAAATCGGTACGCTGCCCTAAAAATGAACAAGTTTCCAACTGATGAGCTCTCAAAAAGCTCTAGATATATCCCCTAAACATAAAATCATAAAATCTTGTAACATGCAAGACTAAAAATGACTAAATAAATAATATATTATCAATTTTATTATTTTTGATTCACCATTTATGATCGCTCTAGCGCCTATCATGATTGCTCTGGACCCGAAAATGTTTGAACTTAAATATTTCCATAACTGTTTGTCAAAAATGAAGGCCAATACTAAATATGTAATATTTTAATATCATTATTTTCAATGAGATACATAATTACCAAAAAATATCAAGATCTGAAAAGCACCAGAGCGATCACACGAATACGCCCGATTTGGAGATTGACCCAGCCATGGTAACACAAAAAAAACTTGATATTTTAAACCTGATACGGACCATTTGTAGTAGGTACCCATAGGCCACGTTTTCCTACATAATTATATATAATAACGATTGTGGTAAGAAAAAAAGCGTACCTAAATAAAAAGCGGTCAATAACGTAAAAATATTTATTTTTATAAATACAAACATCAGTCAATTTTATTATAATAATTAAAATAATTGTCCATTATTCTTACATATTTTAATTACATTGCTTACAAACTAAGACAAAACTATTTATTAAGTAGCTACTTTAAGCAAAACTTTTTTACTACAATACAACATAGATTAACAAGACACTGGTCAAAATCAGAATTAGTTTTACCGAAATTATTGTAATTTTGGTCAAACTAATTTAGGATTTCATTATTTATAATTACTTAGGTATCTACTGAGAAAACACATGATTGATTCGTGTAAATTTCGTTCCTCTGTAAGGCCAGCCTAAGGCTAAAGTCAAAAAATGATAATAAATTAAACTAAATAAGTATCTTTTAAGTAGATATTTTCTAGAACACGGAAGACACGACTGATATTCAGGATGGCCACACCCTGCAATGTCAAAAGTAAGTAGCCATGATGATGCTGCTAAGGATGGCGTAAAATAGAAAACATGTGACCAAAGACAATCATTAGTTTTTTTACATTAAAATTCTTGGATATTAAGTTAATATTACTTAATTTCGGTATTTTACTGTACCTAATGTTTATTTTTACTTACGTATACATAATTATAAGTTTGCTATAACCATTTCTCAGTTTATTTAATTTAACTTAAATAAGTTAATAAAGGCCATTTCAAAAAATCGGAAATCGACAACTGAAATAACTTTTAGAATTGTCATTTAACATAGATTGTCTTCCTTAATACAGGCAACCGCCTAGCTTGGCATACAGCTAACAGTAATGTTTGTGTCTTCTGCAATCATGTCTCTTAAGCCCGATTTACACATCGACAAGTACAGTAGCGAGTTAAGTAGTAAGTTGTTGATTATGTTGATTTAAATAGATCTCCATCCTATTTTTTGGCAAGTTAAGTTGGCGAGACGCGAGAGAGGGGGCTACTTCGTACTTAACTCGCCAAAAAATAGGATGGAGATCTATTTAAATCAACTTAATCTTTAAATACTACTTAACTCGCCACTGTACTTGTCGATGTGTAAATCGGGCATTAGATTAAGCTTAAGTTTTAAGTAATTTGTATGCATTTTTGTGACAAATAAACATTTTTATTTATTTATTTATAGATATAACGTAGACAATATCTTTCATAATGTTTCGAAAATCAATTTCACAGGAAAGTATTTAAATTTCTCTAACCCTCCAACTTGGCCTACGTTATAAAACCCTATAGTGGGACGCATATGGGCCGTTGTGATAACAATCTTAATATGTTTTTCTTCACAGATTTGCCTAAAACAGACAAAACTAAATAAAATATACATCCTCACAAAATATATTTCCATCTATCAACTTCTGCTGGCTTAAAACATATCAAACCTCTTACTTACTTAACTTCATATTGTAATTTGTAATATTTCTTAAAACAAAACGTAAGTATATTTATACTCGTAGTAGGCAATAAACTATCTTAATTAACATAAAGCTAAGCTTACCAAAATGTAGTATACTTAGTTACCTACTTAAAAGGAATACCTACATGACGAAATACACGCCCGATCGAAAGAAAAAATGTGAAGATGATATCAATCATTTCTAAATTCCAGAGCAATTAATTTATGAAGTACCTACTTATTTAGTTAATTCTAAAAAAATAACAAATGAAGTAAATAATATAAAATTTAGAACAAATGCTTTATGAATTAAACAGTTGGTACTATGTTTTTAGTACCTACATTTAGTACGCTTTACAAACCAAACAATGATAACACATAGGGTGTGTTTAAACGTGGTTTGATCCTTGTCCTCTAACCAATAAATATAAACTAACAGGTCAAATATACAAATATTTGAGCGCAATATCTGTATACTATGGAAGTTATATTGAAAGTTAGCTGTCTTAATTAGGTACTTTAAATTAGGTACTTAAATAACTTATATTACTGAACAAACTATTTTAAGCAAAAGATACAAGTGGTGCTGGTGAATCCCAGTCTTCCGCTTCTAGTTCTTCATCAGACTCTTCCTGGAAGTTCACCTGCAAAAGTAATGACGTTTATAAATTTGAGGATCATCGTACCTTCGACCTCTCGACCCTTTAAAGTTATTCAAGCTATGGGCAAGGATATCCACGAAGAAGACTCCAAGTAACATGAAGCGACAGTGGGCAGGGCACAAAACAAAATGGAGGAATTAGCTAAACGCCTTCAAAAATAATTGGAAAATTAAATCAACTGATCGCATAAAATAATAGTCCGAAGGGGAGGCCTATCTCTGCAAATATAGGCTAGTAATATTGTAAAGAGTTATAGAGCATTACTCTAGAAATCGTTGAAATTTGGTTTGTCAAACCCTGTCAAACCATCTGGTTAAAAATTCCTCAAGGACATGCAGTCAGTCCAAATTCAAATTTCAAATTGCTTTATTTTATAAAATTTATCACAAATTGTTTGAAATCGTCGTTTACAATTTACTTAAAATTGAAGCTACAGTTAAAGTTATAGATCGACACAGACAAACGCCACAGCACTAAAAAACCGCGTACGTGCGTCGGGGTCACCAGTGTTGGGAGCCCGATTGTATCATTTTTAAAGTATTATTACTATTATAAATTATTAGTTTTATTTGATTTTTATTTTTAGTATGTATAAAAAATATTTTTTTTATTTTTTTAAAAATGGGGGAATGGTGTCGGGTATGGTATGGAATGGGTAGGTAAACGTACACACAGACAGCCGTAGTTATGTATACAATATACTTAGCAGTGTATGTGTGTACGTCTAAATGTTTACATACACTGTTAATATTATTTAACTTATAAAAGTTAGTTCGGTTGTGTCTACGTAACGTGTAAGACGTAAATTAGGTTCGATTACCTATAGATTATAGGTAAACGTTATTGTAAAAACTATTAAATAAGTATTTGTTAATTTGTGAAGTACAGTGATGATTAAACTCTAATATAAAATATAAACAGTTGTGTTTTCATTTAATAAGATACAACCGGGCTCCCAACAGTGTCCAATGTAAATTAGCTGAGAAAAATAAAACCAATCTACTACTCAAATCTACTTGTCTGTCTGTGTTAATCTATAAATTCTAGTTTCCAAATGCAAAGAGCCAATGAGAAGAAACCTGGCAAACAAACTCCTGATATAGAAATAAGTACTTGCTTTATTTAAACAATTTGACTAAGCGATACAATGTTTAAAATAATATTACAATATGTATTTGAAATAATAATGGCAGCTAGTGTAATAGAAAGAGCTAGAAAAAATAACTTTTTACTTAAATCTCAACTTACCCAAGGAGATAAACGCTTGCCCCCAGTCATCAAAGAGCTACTTTGATTCAGATTAGCTTGCCATTCCTGTAAAATGAACCATTCCTTTACAACACTACATTGAATTACTACCTAAAAATACTCATACAGAATAGCAAAAACAATTATTAAAATATACATAGGTAGGTACTTCTGTACGAATTCCTTTATTAAGTGACTAGCTGACCCTTGCCCACTTCGTAGGGCGGAGAAAAAACCGCGTCCCTCGTTGAAACATATAATTACTGCTGCACTCCTATTAGTCATAGCGTGATCTTGCGAAACACTTAATAGGTGAGTGTCGCATACTCGTCACTTCATCAGGATCAAAAATAAATTACTAAGAACCCTAAACGTGAAAGCATTTTCCATGTATAGCCTATGACACTCGCCGATAAATGGACTTTTCAACAGAGAAATAATTTTTAAAATCGGTTCAGTAGGTTCAGAGATTACCCCTTACAACGTCACAAACTTTACCTCTTTATAATATTAGTATAGATAGGCAAATCAGCCTGAAACACAGGATTACCTAGTTCAGACATTTAAATAGCAATATCATCACATCAGCTAGTTGACGTCCACTGATGACATAGGCCTATTCTAAGTATTCCCATCTGGTGCAGTCCTGTGCTTCATTCATTGATCTCTAGCATAACATCAGTGTGCTGACGGAGTAAGAATATGTCACCACCCTATCTCATTCCATGGGTGTCGTAAAATAAAAACCGACTAAGGGACTATCCGTGAATATTATCTTTACGTAATAAAAAGAAGGAAAACTTGAAACAAAACCCGATACCAATCCGTTTGGCCAGCGTGGTATTAGTAGGCTAAGTACCCCTCCGACACGGGAGGAGTCGCGTCCTTGCAGTGGGACATTAATAGGCTTTTATGGTGATACCTGTCGCGAGACGGGTAAGTATACCAACCAATTATATGTACAGCTACTTAAAATTGAAAATTAGTCAGATAGAAAGTTCTTAAGATAGATAATGTTCATTGCTCATGCGATGGGCTTATTGTAGGTTCTTTTATAACGATAATTAATCTATTCGTTATTATATTATAAAGAGGTAAAGTTTGTGTGTTTGTATGTTTGTGTGTTTGTGACGTTGTAGGGGGTAATCTCTGGATCTACTGAACCGATTTAAAAAAGGCTTTCTGTGTTGAATAGTCCATTTTTCGGGGAGTGTCATAGGCTATATAGTATTACGCTATGACTAATAGGAGTGGAGCAGTAATGAAATATGTTTAAAAAACGGACGCGTTTTTTTCGCCGTCCAACGAAGTGGGCACGGGTTAGCTAGTGATTTGATAAAACTGATCGTATGCTATAACCATTCTAAGTTCAATTTACCTGATAGGCATCATTGAAGGCATGTGCCAAAGATAATGCTAGCGCCCGGGCATGTTTCCTTCTTGTACATACAAAGACATGCACCACGTGGTTCTCTCCAGCTCCCAACATTGGTTTACCTTCCACCACTGCGAAGACACGGGCATTCGCTGCGTCGGCTGAGCAGTACGAGATTCTGAAAATTTTCAATAATGTAAAATAGTTAAATAATCATCATAACAGCCCATGAATATCCAGCTGCAGGGATGGGATTCCTCCCGTGACGGAGGGATACTTGGCCTACTAATACCACGCTGGCCAGACAGATTGGTACATGGTTTAATTTCAAGTTTTCCTACTTTTTAGGGTTCCGTACCAGTTTTGAAAAAACGGAACCCTTATAGGATCACTTTGTTATCCGTCTGTCCATCTGTCCGTCCGTCCGTCTGTCTGTCAAGACCATTTATGTCAGGAACGCGTGGAGGTATCAAGCTTAAATTTTCACCAAATACTAAGGCTTGTTGCCTCTTAGTGCCGTAAAAAAATCAAACTGCTAATCCAACCCAATCAAGAGATATAGCCGTTTTTGTCGCAAATTTAGAGGGGTAAAGGCAAAAACCTACAGGGTACTTCCAGTCTACTTACAAACTTGGCATGAAGCAAGGTCTTATTGTACTGTAATGGGAAAATTCCGAAAACCTTAAATTTTTACTTCAATCATATTACTTATTTTTGATTTCATAGAATTTTGAACTTTGGCGGGAAAGCTGAGTCACGTGACCTGTGACGTCATAGAATTTTGGTCACGTGACTCGTGACGTCATAGAATTTTGACAGATGAGTCGTGACGTCACAGAATTTTGGCGGGAAAATATTTTTTGACAGTTGAGTCGTGACGTCATTGAATTTTTGAATGCTGAGTCGTGACGTCACAGATTTTTTGACAGATGAGTTACTGTTGTGGTCATATTATTTTGGCGGGAAAATATATTTTGACAGCTGAGCCGTGACGTTTTTGAATTTTTGACAGATGAGTCGTGACGTCACAGAATTTTTGACAGATGATTCGTGACGTCACAGAATTTTGGCGAAAAAATATATTTTGACAGCTGAACCGTGACGTCACAGAATTTTGACAGATGATTTTTGACGTCATATTATTTTGGCGGGAAAATATTTTAGACCACTGTCACTTTTACAGCTGTCACTTTTACAGCTGTCACTTTTGACAGCTGTCACTTTTGACAGCTATCAAATTTGACAGATAGGCGTGACGTCATAGAATTTTGGACAGATGAGTCATGACGGCACAGAATTTTGGCGGGAAAATATATTTTGACAGCTAAGTCGTGACGTCATTGAATTTTTGACAGATAAGTTGTGACGTCATAGTATTTTGGCGGGAAAATATTTCTTGACAGCTGAGTCGTGCCGTCATTGAGTTTTGGCGGGAAAAATAGTATTTAAACAGCTGACTCCTGACGTTATCACAATTTGGCGGGAAAATAAATAGGTTTGTACGGAACCCTCGGTGCGCGAGTCAGACTCGCACTTGACCGGTTTTATTTTATTTAACTTCGTAAAGATAATATTTACGGATAGTACCGAAGTCGGTTTTTACGACACCCATGGGATGAGAAGGGCATACTTAAATAATAATACGAGTAAATTGAGTGAGTTCTAAAATTAAAATTTACTAGCACAGATAAAAAAGGTAATATTTTAAAACTCCTTGTAGAGACGTAGCAAGAATTGTGTGGAGAAGGATTTGGCCAGTCTGTGAGAGTGTAGGTAATGTAGATGTACGTTACCTTCACTACAGGACTACATTTTCGCTTTCCATCAGCTTCAAAGGGGCCAGTAAGAATAAAAATAAATAAGGTGAACCATTATTTATTTTTACAAAATAAAAGATTTATGAATTTGTTTTTAAGTACATATAAAACACTCACACACAGCACACTCATACACTTTCATACATAACATACGACTGATAATTCTTATATAAAATAAATAATAACTGTAACCACTATGACCACATTAAAAGTGAAATCGGTACTTACTACATAAACTAATAGAGAATTAAAGGGTATGTTATACATACAAAGTAAATTATTATACCTAAACACAATATTATAAGACATATTTAATAATTAAATTATCCATTAACATGCTTTGTAACTAATAAATACTTAAATAAAACCTACGATAAAATACATTATATAAAGTACTTTGTATTTACTATACTTATTATGTTAACCGTAATGTTAGAGATAAAAAACTCTTTCACATATCAGATTTTACGTCAATAGCTGGACATATCATAACAGCCCCTTAATGTCCCACTGCACGAACGGGCCTCACCCGTGACGGAGGGATACTTGGCCTTTTTTTTTTTTTTTTGTCGTGGAGGAAATGCTTTAGGCATACACATCCTCACCTGGGGGTGCCGGTGAGGTGGTTATGTCAGACTCCCATAGACCGGTCTACTGACTAAAACCTCCACGGTAACCATCTTCGGGGTATATGAGGAGTCCCGGGAACTAGAAATACAACATCCGAGATCTCCCCACCCTTACTTTGCTTACGCAAGGCTCTCCAAAGGGCTTCACATTCAAAAAATGTTTGCCTCTGTAATTCAGCACTTTTGACGGCAACCATGGTTACATCTGGTTACCGCCCCATCTCGAAGTCGCTTGAGCAACGGAGTCCCCTACATTGGTTGCTACGACTTCTTGTTGTGCAGCGGAAGCTATGAGGCTATCGCCCCGCCTCGACGCTGCCTTCTCCTGGTTGGATCGGCCCTCTCACGGTCACGCTCAGCAGCCTCCTTTCGAAGCATAACTGCTTCGCAGAAGGAAACCACGGCTTCCCAACCCTCATTGTCCGCCAGCATAACTGCCACTACTACTGCTGGAGACAAATCACCTCCAATTTTTGCGACCAAGATTCGCCGCTCCATCGCCCAAGCCGAACAGCTCTCCAACGTGTGCTGGGCTGAGTCACAGATGTCTCCACAATGATGGCATTGCGCGGTTGGTTCTCTCCCAATGCGGTTTAGATACTCACCAAAGCACCCGTGTCCAGTGAGCATCTGAGTTAACCTAAAGGTAACGCATCCTTGTCTTCTACCCAACCAGGCTTCGAAGTTCGGTAAAATGGCTCCGACAACGCGTTGGCGCATAGAATGTAGTTCTTCTAGCCTCAAGCGCCATTCGTCTAGAGCCTGTCGTTGCGCATCCCTCCGAAGCAAGCATAGCGATCTCTGGTTTTGTTCTTCCCTAGACTGGCGGAGAGAGTGAGTTTGATCATAAACTCTCGCATCCATCTCCGCCAGTATATCCAGAGGCAGAACCCGTGCTAATAGTGTTGCCGCCTCAAAGGATATTGTACGATATCCACGCGCAATTCTTATAGCCATGACCCGTTGCAGACTAGCCAACAGAGCTCTGCAGCGCTGTGCTCTATAGCGAGGGGCATCCGACAAACAGCGAGCCCAGACAGGTGCACCATAGAGAACCATGGATCGCACGACACTACCATAAAGGCGGCGTACCTCCTCCCGCGGTCCTCCTAGATTTGGGAGCAGCCGGTGTAAAGAGCCAGCTGCCCCACGAACACGGGGTACAAGTCGCTCAAAATGCTCACCGAAACCCCATTGACCATCCAGGGTGAGACCCAGATATTTAAGATGTCGGCTCACTTGAATTTCTGCATCACCAACTCGGATGGTTGAGCTTGGTGGTTCTACGCTTTGTCTTATGCGATAAAACCACAAGGCCTCAGTTTTATGAGGAGCTATTTGCAAGCCGAGCCCGCGTATTTTACTTATAATACAAGCTACTGCAAGTTCAGCAAGTCTAGCTGTCTCCCGGAAGCACACCCCCCTCGCTAATACGAGAGTGTCATCAGCGTAACATATTACACTGGTACCAGGTGGGAGACTAGTCCGCAGAACGGAATCATATGCGAGATTCCAGAGTAGAGGTCCAAGTACAGAGCCCTGAGGGACCCCACAAGTGATTTCCCTCACCACCAACGATCTGCTCCGACCAGAGAAATGAATGGATCTGTCGCTCAAATAATTCCCGACTATAGCCTGCAAATAGGGAGGGATACTTGGCCTACTAATATCACGCTGGCCGGACGGATTGGTATAGGGTTTAATTTCAAGTTTTACTTCTTTTTATTTCGTAAAGATAATATTCACGGATAGTCCCTTAATCGGTTTTTACGACACCCATGGGATGAGATGGGGTGGTGATATATTGTATTCTTACTCCGTCACCACACGGAGGAGGACATATGCCTTCTGCAAATATTTCTTCTTTTAGCTGGCCTTTACCTCCCTCATCCATCGGTTTCTCATAAAAATCAATTTAGTTAAGTAATATGTAAAGTATTTACCTGTAAATAGAGACGCTGACGATGTTTTCTTGTGAATCAGTATCAGTCACGATAATACCTTTGGCGCTTATGTTAAGGTTGACGCGAAGTAATTTCTTGTTTAACACTAAAACACAAGAAAAATTTACTAATTAATTATACTTACCAAAGTATATAATATAAAGGTTTCTACTTATATGTATAAATATATCATCATCAACATCAGCTAAGTGGCGTCCAATGCGGTGCTGGAAATTCTCCTCGAAGCGATTTCCACCGATTTTCGCGATCCTGTGCCTCTCTCATCGATCGAACTCCCGGCCTCCTTATCAGGTAGTCGTTCCATCATGTGAACATGTCACGGTCATATATAATACACGTGTCTTGCATGTGAGCGTCTTGGTTTTTTTGGTGAGCACGCAAAATCCTGTTACAGTTGTAACTAGAGCTAACTGCCGTTAAGCTAGGTCTGAGGATTATAGGGTGCTTGATACACACTCTATACTAAGTAGAACATTTAAGTATTAAACAGGAAGAAGAGAGTTCTCTCGAGTCTGTGGAATCCGTACCCTTAACAGTTGCTAATAGATACCAGACTGTTTGTATTTCGTGCGACAGAGATTATGCTCTACGAAGCCGAAATTGGCCGATTGTATCTTTACAAAAGTCGATGTGCAATATATTCGGCCGGGTACTGTAAGTATAATTGTTATAATTTGTTAATCTGTCATCTGTTTCTATACCTATTAAATAAAATAAAATAAATAAACAGAAAGAGAACCGTAACAAGTTCGGCATAAATTCAATTTAAAGAGCACTGTGCTTAAAGTCTATTTTTTTATCTCGGACACTAAAATGACAACTACTAATGTCAAACGTAAAACTAATATAGCCAGCTTTTAAGAAACAGTGCTGTCCCTGTGTTTCGATTCGTTTTGTAATTATTGTAAAATATTTACGGTTGTTAGTATAGTCGAGAACTAAATGCCTTTATCACCTCTAGAGTTAATGTTAGATGCATTTCATAAAACTATTAGGGTCAATATCGCACAACAAAACATCAGCTAAATCATGACGATACTTTGACATAATATCAGTTCTCATGTATTAGCAAATAGTTGTTAGATATTTATAAAAACAAATAGTAGAAGTTGCTGATAGAAGAGGTAGGTACTTTATCCTCTTTCCATTGGTATACAACATCCTACGCTAGTACACACAGCAACACATCAAGTTAAACATTTTCATTTAAAATTGTTTCTTATTTCAAGGTATTAAGGTACATGAGTGTCTAGCTTGATTAGTTGCTGTGTGTACAGTCGCGCGCCTGTAAAAGTGATTTCTCAGCAGTCGCTTAAATTACAATGTTGTGTCCCTACAAATCTAATGAATTTCTCTCTTTTTTCCTTCTATGTCCATCCCTATAATTTCTTGCATGACGTCATTGGCGTATATTTCTATTTTAAGTTTTCGTAATTTTATAACATAAAACAAATTAGGGTAAACCACCTAATCGTTAGAAGTCCTACAATTGTTGGCACTTAACCCAGTTGGATCGACCGACCCATGTATGGGTTTCGGGAAATAAAAAATTCTGCCCCCTTTATACGGTTTTATTAAAACAATTTATAAATACTTTTGGAATCGACAGTTAATGACTGTTAGCTGTGATGACAAAATAGGTAGTAAATTTAATTATTTATAGTTGTTTTTTCCAAGTGAAAATGTCTGTAGTGAATATGGTAAAACATGTCCCTAAAAAAAGTGAAATTATATTACATATATTGTTATATTTCTATTAATATAATATCAAAAATATAAAGCTTGAAACATAACAATATTTATATTACAAAGAAAATTCATGCTTTTACTATGAAAATCACTGGTATTTTGCTGAATATCTTAGGAACCCATACATGGGTCCGTCGGAACAACCACGGAATACGAGATTTTCGTAAAACAATATATTTAAAAAAAAAATCTAATTGAATTCATTATTATTCTACAAAATTTTGAATGAGTTGAGAATGGCAATGATCCGATTCTAGAATGCATCACATTTGACCACCAGATAACGCAATTGCGGTTGATACCGACAAAGATTCTAGAGAAGAAAACACTTCGATTCAAGCCTAAAACACTTGCGAAAATGAGACCATGGTTTATTTCACTGAATCCTGTTTTTCAGGAGAATGAGACTGCTATAATATCTTTATTACAGAGGTCACAGTTGTTAGCAGTTCACAGGGATATCTCGATCAGGCCGGGTTTTTTCAATCAAATTCGATCAAAATCGATAATATTATTTTCAAAACTGTAATAAGTCATAAACTTAATAGTAATTAATACATTTGATTTAATTATAATTATTTAATTTATAATTTTATTTTAGTTGTAAAAACGTATTAGCAAAAAGGTTAAGACATGCCGACCACTCTTAAGGTGCCAACAATTGTTTCATCTTGATAGTATATGATGCGTCCTTCTCTTCTAAATTCTTTAATTTTTCGAAGATATTCGTGACGCCATAAAATGATATCTTTTCGGTCGATTAACGCGCTACGTCGTTTTCTGGTCATATATTTAAATTGCAGGTGTTTTAATATTTTATATAATGTGCTTCTAGAAAAGGATGGAAGTTCGGGGTCTTTGTTTACAACTTGCAGTATCTAAAAACAAAGAGTTGGTTAAAGTAATTATGTCTTCAAGTAATAGTTTCATTTTATTCTAGTTTTAACGAATAAAGAATAAAAACCATATAAATATCAGTACAAGAATAACCTTGTCCAGGGATGGTGATTCGTTTCTATAAAAGAATTGATGTTTAATTATGAATTATATATTAATTTTATTATGAAACAAGATTATTATTATTTTATTATGCAGACTCAAAGATTAATTGTACTTACAGCCAAATAAAAATAAATTATGTACCAAAAATAAATTATGTACCAAAAATAAATTTTGTTTCATTTACTTACCTGAGTTTAAAATTAGAATTTGCACATTTTATATCATTACTTCCAAAAAACTGTATAAAATTTAAATTTATCGTTAATTGTTGATAGTGGTGGTACATCACCATACATAAATTGCACAAAAAAAGGTAACAGTAATGATATTTTAGTATTCGAGATTAAAAAACAACCAAGTCTCTATTTACCGTAATCGGCGGTACTAACCTATATTTTTATCGGTAAGTACCGGCTGTACCGCATCACTATTTATTAGTTGTAAAAAACAGGCAACACATGAAATGTCATTTTAGTATCTGAGATAAAAAAATAGACTGTAGTTATAACCTTTCGGCTAACATAAAAACTTTACAAACAAACGTCAAAATTGAATAAAACCGCCGTCATAATGTAAGTAGCAACATAAACAGTGAATGAAGATACAAGATGAGGTTTCTGCGGTCACATTATTATCTCAGCTATTGATTTATGAATGTAGTTTATTTATAACTGTTACTGTGATAGTATACTGCTCTAATTTCCCGGTCAAGAACATTATGTTAATTTGATACTAAGACTTACACGAACTGAGTATATGTCATATTTTTAACCACAAAGAAGATGCTGTCAAATCGGTGAATTTTTTAACCGTCGTCGTCGTTTTTTACCCTTTAGAAGTCAGTAATTGCTGGACCAATTTGATAAAATGGTTTTAGGTTTGAAAGAGTACTTATCCATGAAATCGCCCCGAAACATTATCCCAAATCAGTTATTTAAAAGTTTTCTTCAAGTAAAAGATTTCGCATAAGACAACCCTAGCAAGATTACAATAGTTTACCGAAAAAAAAACAGATGCAGTAGGAAAAACTTACGTTTAACAGAATGCAGTGCAGAGCGTACTGCCATGGCAGTAGCCGGCGCTGAGGCAGCTCGTTCAACAGGAGCCACGCCAGCATACCTCACGTCCATCTCACCAGCCCCAGTGTCTCTCGCTTCACGCCACCAACCCTCGCCTTCACACTCCGCTAGAGCCCATTCTTCACACAATTCTGGGGGAAAAGATTAAGATGAATCTTGAATATTTCAGTTGCGCTCATTGATTTTAACTGCTTCGGTGGCAAAACGTATTGGGGGTGTCGAGCACGTGGTCGCGGTTTTGAAATTGTAGTTTTTATGTTTATTTTGTTCGTTAATTTAAGTTTTATTGCAAAACTCCCCGCAAAACAGGGCTCGTGCGGGATTTGCTTTCGCCGCCATTTAGATTTTATATGAAGGTGACAGAAAACCCGGTCAAACTACCTTTATCTTTAGGTCGTTAAAATCATTATATGAAAGCTATTAAGTACCAAGTTTAATTTAATAAGGGCCGTGTGGATCATAACAAGGTACCTAGATATTAAGTTCTAATCACTTTCATGTAGGACGGGAAATCTGACAGGTCAAGAAAGCAGCGCTAGTTTACTCCCTTGATTAATAAATGTGAGAATAACTTAAACGGATGTTTTGACACGGTGCGGTAATCATCTATTGACATTGCTTTCCTGTTTTCATGTGTTGGAAGCCCAAGGTAAGCCATTGATAATCCTAGAGGCTAGGAAACACCATTTGTTACGCAGAAGTGTTGCGGATAGAGTTTTTGAGATTATTCAACAAAGTGCCCGTGCCGGTAGATTAAAATTTGTTACAGTAGTCTACAGACAATAAAGTAATTATTTCGTATGATCGTCCAAGCGGAGATAAAGAGACATCCAATATTTAACTTAGTTATGAAGAGTAGGTTTGCTGTTATTATTTTTTTTTTTTTTTTTCAATTCGAACAAGACATTTTTTCAATTATACCCCTTCCAGCGTAAGTTTAGCTTTTTGACAGTTCACGTCCATAAAGTTTCGTAATACTTCCGCTTATTTTTCGAACAAATTATATTGTATTTCATGGACGTACCCATGTTTTTTTCAGTTACCATGGTTACTTAGTGATGGACACTCATAACGATTACCACCATTATGAAACAAATTACAAATAATCGGTAGAAATAAATGCTATGAATAAAGCTGAACTCTTCATAATACGTTTATAAAATGTAATAATGATATTTTAGATTAGCTATAACCCGCGAATGTGTCACGATAAATTATGTATTTTAAATAATACCTAAGCTAACTATAATTTTATCATTTTAATCTATAGGCTAATTCTCTTAACCTAGAAGAAAGAAACAATAATAAAAACGATAATGTAAGTTGATGTAAGGATCCAAATGTGTAAAATAAAGTAATTTGAAAAATCGCGAAATCGCTTACAATTGAATGGCATTCCATTCGAGATACTGCTGAACGTCACTAACGTCAATCTGTCAAATGTTGTTAAATATAGTGGAAAGGGTATAATCAATATCGTTTCAATCACTCAATCAGCTAGCCTATCGCAGTCCACTGCTGGACATAGGCCACTCCCAACACGCGCCACAGAACTCGGCCCTGCGCCTTTCGTATCCAGTCAGACCCAGAGATCTTTTTGAGGTCGTCGGTCCACCTAGCTGGGGGGCAGACATAATTTAAATCTCTATTATTGTAGAGACACAAACAATCATTTAATAAAGTAATAATATATTATTGTGTAAGTTAATGTTTAAGTGATAAAAAAAACAATAATTTATTAACAAATGTGACACAAGCGAGGATATAAAACGGACGTTGTCACCAACTTATTACCGATAATTTTGCCTCAGCACAGCAATTTTCATAAGTTAGATTCTATATAAAAGCCTGCATAGCCGGTTTAATAAATGCAAGGAAATTGATCAGGATAATTGCACCAAATCTTGATCTCTTTCGTTATAATGAAGGCAATTAGAATTAACCGAAGCGGGCGTGTCATTTTAGACTTTAATTAACTCTCACTAAATCAAAAAGTTGTCCTCATGCGAAGACATTATAAGAGAGGCGGGTCCCGGGTCATAATACATTAGCCGATCTTATCTGCTAGTTTCCTATAGCCTTAGTAAGGCGAACGATTTATTTACGTACGATTTTCGTACCTGGGTCAATCTCCAAATCGGGCGTATTCGTGTGATCGCTCTGGTGCTTTTCAGATCTTGATATTTTTTGGTAATTATGTATCTCATTGAAAATAATGATATTAAAATACTACATTTTTACTATTGGCCTTCATTTTTGACAAACAGTTATGGAAATATTTAAGTTCAAACATTTTCGCGTCCAGAGCAATCATGATAGGCGCTAGAGCGATCATAAATGGCGAAACAAAAATAATAAAATTGGTAATATATTATTTATTTAGTCATTTTTAGTATTGCATGTTACAAGATTTTATGATTTTATGTTTAGGGGATATATCTAGAGCTTTTTGAGAGCTCATAAGTTGGAAACTTGTTCATTTTTAGGGCAGCGTACCGATTTTGAAAAAACGGAACCCTTATAAGATCACTTCGTTGTCCGTCTGTCCGTCTGTCGGTCTGTCTGTCTGTCTGTCAAGACCATTTATCTCAGGAACGCGTGGAGGT
Organism: Schrankia costaestrigalis; assembly: GCA_905475405.1. Lineage (NCBI taxonomy): Eukaryota > Metazoa > Arthropoda > Insecta > Lepidoptera > Erebidae > Schrankia > Schrankia costaestrigalis. Next base: position 4,203,618 of record FR997843.1, on the reverse strand, counting down.
ATCAAGCTAAAATTTTCAACAAATATTATTAGTGATGAGACGTGACGTCATAGAATTTTTGACAGATAAGTAAGTCGTGACGTCACATAATTTTGGCAGGAAAATATTTTTTGACAGCTGAGTCATGACGTCATTGAATTTTTGACAGATGTGTCGTGACATTACAGAATCTTTGACAGATGAGTCGTGACGTCATAGAATTTTGGCGGGAAAAATAATATTTAGACGAGTCCTGACGTCATCACAATTTGGCGAGAAAGTAAATAGGTTTGTACGGAACCCTCGGTGCGCGAGTGAGACTCGCACTTGACCGGTTTTATAAGGGTTCCGTACCGATTTTGGAAAAACGGAACCCTTTGTTGTTCGTTTCTCTATCAAGACTGTTTATCTCAGGAACGCGTAGAGGTATCAAGCTGAAATTTTTACCAAATACTAAGGTATGCCTTTTAGTGCTGTAAAAAAATCAAACTTCTAATCTAACGAAATCAAGACATATAGCCGTTTATGTCGCAAATTTTCGATGAGCAAAGGGCAAAAAGCTACAGGGTACTTCCAGTCTACATACAAACTTGAAATTTGGCATGAAGCAAGGTCTTATAGTGCATGTAAAGGAAAACTTCCGAAAACTTGAAATTTTGACTTCCATCATATTATATTTTGATAATTTCGTCATAGTCATAATAATTTTGACAGCTGAGTCACGTGACTAGTGACGCCATAGAATTTTGATCACGTGACACGTGACGTCATAGAATTTTGACAGATGAGTCGTGACGTCATAGAATATTGGCGGGAAAATATTTTGCAGGGGAGTCGTGACGTTATAGAATTTTTGACAGATGAGTCGTGACGTCACAGAATTTTTGACAGCTGAGTCGTGACATTTGTCGTTGTAACAATCTGGTATTATTACTTAAAGTAGTTTTATAACGTACAATTATTGCAAAATATCATCGCTCTGGTCTTTTGGACAGAGCAATCATAGCCATAGCGATCAAAAAAAGTCATAAAAGCATTAATATAGCCCAAAATAAAAACAGTAGAAAGTTGTGTTTACGCCTCATAAAGAACATCATTACTATCACTTAATTCACTTAATAAGCACATTTACAACCTTACTATTTAATTTATAAAACATGCCATATCAATCATCAAATTCGAGAACCAAACCCAGATAAATCATAAACTTACCCTCGTAATGTTGTATTGGGGGACCGTGGCACAAATGTATCTTCCTCGGCGGTTAGACCACTACAGCCACTACCCCGGGGGAGGGGAATAGAGTTTCTATTTCGTAAAACTAGGGATGAGCGCGATGTTTTACTCCAGCGCAGAGCGATGAGATAAAATGCCAGGTCATGACGATAAATTTAAATTGTGCCAAAAATATTGTTAATATAATTTTAAAAAAAATATTACAATGAAGATTAACTATTTGTTATGTAATATAAAATAACATCTGACATATAAACCTTCTCAATAAAAAGTTACACAATGTTTTCTCATTCAATCGGGAGTTAGGTCAACCCAGAGCAATCAGGATTTTAGGGTTTATGATTTTTTTTTAAATATTTCTAATAAACTAATTCATAATTTCAGCCCTGCACCACATAGCTTAGACACCAAAGTATACATAAAAAAATGTAAAGAAAACGTTAATCGATTTCAAAATGGGTTTCTCCAGTCCGACACGATAAAAAATGCCTCTGGAGATCTACCCACCTACGAATAAAGTAAACTTTGTACGTAAGTTCATATCGCTATAAAATTAAACCTGATTTTCTTAATCAATTTTGATCAAAAATTTTATTCAATTGATCAAGAAATAGTTTGGGTGGGAAGTGCCAAACATTGCCCAAAGGAATCCTTCACGTTGCATTCCGTTAAATAAGCTTTACAGCTCAAATAGTAGTACGTATTTAAAATTCTTATAAAAAAGTAGTTAAGTAGTTACTTAAAATTTTGTTTGTCGTAACGTACAGCAAAGCTTTAGACCAATTTTGGCGATAAAGGCTTCTACGTCGTTAACAGACTATTATTATAAACATTTAAAATTAACCAAACAAGTAATTAATCAAATCCAATCTAAACAAAAGCATAAACAATTCGCAAACTATTTTATATCGTCATACAAACGTAATCAAACGTTTATTTTAACCATATCTACGTTCATCTAGGCCAGACGGGTTGTATTGATAGTATAAGTAGGCCATAGGTCAGTTATTAGACGCAATAAGTTGAACGAGACACTCTAATGGTGTGTATCACTATTTGATAAACGTATTTGATGCGTTTCCAGTGTTAGTTATAACTGGTTTTCAGAAACATATGTATTTTACAACTGTATACTTTTCTTTCATTCATATCGACCAAGAGACGTCCTCTACTAGACATAGGTCTCTTTCAAACATCTCTATCTTTCTTTGTGCTGTGCCTCCGCCATTCATCATAACAGCTCATCAATGTCCCACTGCAGGGACGGGCCTCCTTACGTGACGGTATAAAAAGAAGGAAAACTTAAAATAAACCCTATACCAATCCGTCTGGCCAGCGTGGTATTAGTAGGCCAAGTATCCCTCCGTCACGGGAAAAGGCCCGTCCCTGCAGTGGGACATTAATGGGCAGTTATGATAACGCCAACATGGATATCCCATTTTACTTGACCGTTTTGTTACCGCTTGGTGAGGCTTTGGTCACAAAATGACAGTCAATAATATTATAGGATGGGGGTAGATCACGACGTTCTTTTAGAAAGATATCCACTAGCTAAGTTCTTTTTTTATTTTAGAAAGTTTCTTTTTCTTTTAAAAAGGTATCCACTTGAAAAGTTTCCACTTGCGCGACTGCTTTTGTTGTCAGCTTTTCGATACGAGCTTTCAGATTTTTATTTGAGTTGTTTTAATTACTTACGTCGTTACTGTATTTTTCTGTTATGTATGACACCGGCATATATTTATTAAAACTCAATTCTTAATCGGATGAAAATGAAACCAGCTCCATTAAACTCCTCGCTTAAACTCTTTTTATTTTTGGCCCCGGCTCCACAGGACGAGGAACAAAAGCTTTTGCGGTTGTATTTTTTTTATTACATAAATTGACCGATCATTACTTAACCATTTTAAAATCTATTTTTTTTTAGTTCTTTACGAACTTTAATTAAATTAGTTCACGTGGTTCATTGGTTGAGATATAAATAGAGAAATATTTAATTAATTTGTCATCAAAATAAATGAAATTGCGTTTTATAATCGATATTAAAGTTAAAGCTCTCGTTTTGTAGACCGTTTTTTTTAATTAAAATTGATAATTTGGATCATGCTCAAAATGTAATAAAAAAATTTAGATAACATAGCGGAACCAGACATATAAACATTACAACCTTGGCCAATATATTTCTTTATCTTGAAAAATTTACACATCTCTGTGTATTTCTAGTAAGGTGATAAATTATTAATGGATGAAAGGCAGTGATCAAATAGAGAACAAGCAACTAAACGGTCCGGGTAGCATTCCTGCTAAAACGTTGCACTTATCTAGCCCAAAGCGTACTGCGCAAAAACTAAACGTGAAAGCTAGCTGTACAGCTTATAATTAAATATAAAGCGCTATAAGGCGACGCTATTACTAACCTTATTAGTTATCAAACTTTTTATTGTTATTATAAGTCGCCTTGGTCCCGTGCCAGTATGCTTAGTTCCCTTCCGCGTGGTCGCGGGTTTGAATTAGACACCACAATTTGTGCGATCCACATGCCTTAAGCCAGGAAGATCTTACTGTTTGATAAATAGATGATTGTGAAAGTCTCTATGACATAGAGCTTAATGTGGGAATTGTGTTTAAATGTTGCCGAGCTGGATGTACTTGATCTTTCCACTGTGTTCGATTCAATAACTTTCGCCATGTCGGATAAATAACAAAAAAAATTATTACTTTTCACTAACTTAATTTTACAAAGCCATGTACATATTTTATTTTAATGAATAAATTAACAGTGTCTTAATTAAAATATATATGAGCTTACACAAGAAAAAACAAGTCAGGCTTATTAAAAGAACTAACCAATTTTATTACACATTTTTTAGAGAATTTTATTTATTCTGGAAGCAATATCAAAATTATATGTAGAGCCTTTTAAGACACCTCATTCATAATTTTCGCTGTGGTTAAAAAACTTATGCTTTTCATGGACATCATTTAGGCAATTTGGCGATGACGAGGATAATTCCTTAAGATCGTGTTAAAACGTTGCCAAAGAACAAGGCGATGGTTCCCAATTCCATGGGCGTTATTGTATTTTTATTGCACCTTCAAACTAATTCATAATATTTTTTATAATGAATAAATATAAAGCGCAGTTCCTAATTATATTTATATTTCCTTTTATTGCAACAAAAGAAAGCATTAGATTTTGCCATATGGCCGCTTTACTTTATATACCTACTAGAAATATTTACTTTCTTAGAAATTAAATGCTAAGTCGTATAAAAATTGCACCTACATACATTGACCGTTCACAGAATACAATACTAAACGTTGTACTAAGAAAAAAGGCAATGTAATTGACGTAGAAAACAGCTTAGAAACAAGCAAGAGCCTCTTTTTCCTACTGTCAACCGTTTAAGGCATTGCGAGAGCTCCTAATTCCGCAGCAATTAGAGAGAAACTTGCACCGGAGATGTACGCGGCCTTATGCGCGGGAACTTTACCGAACTTGGCACCTATAATGAAGACGTAAATAGGACAGGATGACAGCACTACCTGTATAACGTAGAACGTACCTAACTGGTTACCAAGAGACAGTAACTAAAACTTTCAAAATGGGCGTGTTCAAATTAAAAAAATTATTTACATAATTTTATAAACAAATTATAGTACTTAATAAAGGATCCTTGTAAAAAAATATTATCTTTATTTTTTGTTATATGTAATTTATTAAATTAAATAAATTTAACATTTTTATTTTAGTTTGTTTTCTTTTTCTATTAAAATTGAATTATATTTTAAGTTCAAATTGTAATGTTAATTATTTTATATTAAACAAATTTATTTTATAAATTAAATTAAGTATTGCTTAATATTGAAATTAATATCAATTATTGGTAAATTAAATCATATTACTCACTTTTATGCTTAGAATGAGTTCTCCACATTTTTCTTAGAAGCGTAGTCATGTTCGATATTTAAATCAACTTTAATTATTAAAAAAAAGAAAATAGTTGACAGGACGACTTTTCCCGCGCGTTGTCCCTAATGAACTGCGACCGTCTGTCACTTTACACGTGCGATCGTCACAGAGACTTGGAACTATATAACTTATATACTTAACCATATCATGCATGACATGATTACAATTGTGTTATCATACATCGTCATCTCAATAGACAGACCATTAGTATCCCACTGCAGGGATGTTACAGTAGGAAATAAGGCCTACAAATACTTCGCTGACTGAATAGATTAATGTTTGGTTGTAGAGTTTTGATTGTCAAATTTTCTTCCTCCATTAATATTCATATAGAAAAATATATGATTATGTTCCTCAGCCAGCTTTTACTTGGACAAAAATTGGATGGTGGCTGGGGAGTGGGGACACCATGGATTTTTTCCGACGGTGGAATAGTAGGTACAGTCAGCCCCAAAAGTCGCTGAACACATTTTAAATTCCAAAACTGCTGAACACTAAAAATGTCATAAGTCAGTGTCGCAACAAGATTACAGAATAAGGTAGATTGACAGGCAATAACATTGCAAATATGATTTGTTAACCTACTTTTGTTTCTAATGATGTTCAGCTACTTTTGGAATACTAGTGTTCAGTTACTTTTGTAATAACCGTGTTCAGCGTGTTATGGTCGTTTCGTATGTAAAGCTTATTCTGTGCTGTTGCGACACTGACTTATGACGTTTTTAGTGTTCAGCAGTTTTGGAATTTAAAATGTGTTCAGCGACTTTTGGGGCTGACTGTACATATAGAAGACGAACTGACACGAATAATATGGAAAGCGATTACGTCACTTTATACCACTTTAAGTTCGGCAATAATACTTACAGAAAATTTTTGGTTACTGTCTTGTACTTTTTGTCAAAATGCGTTTATAACGTAGGTACCTACTACTTAGGTAACTAATATTTTTTCATGACGACGACTGTGACGCGCCTGTGGCCGCCGACGCCACCGCCGGTCAAAAAGAAAATAAGCGTAAATAAATATAAATAATTAATCAATTTTTGATATAAAATATACTTATACTTATTCGAAAACATTTTACGTAAGATACCTACGAGTAGATTTTCTTCTATGTCGTAGTATGTTTAGCCTGGTAAGAAAATACTGACATTGTTTTTAAAATATATAAGTCTTATTACTAAGACGAATTAGTCTTATAATATAAGTAGGTAGGTGACAACATGCTCCGGTGGGGCCTCACGGACAGTGGCGCACTGGGTTGCCTGTGCGGTGCTCCACAAACTATGGCTCACCTCTCATCATGTCCTGGATGCCCTTACACCTGCACTCAGGAAGAGCTAATGATTGCCAGCGATAACGCAGTCAGTGTCGCAGAGTTTTGGGCTACATTAATTTAGTCTAGTATCGTTTTTGCCATCGATACGCTAAGAAGAAGAAGTAGGTAGGTATTTAATACAATTGTAAAAAATGGAATTACGGACGGAATGATTTTCTTCGTAATTTGCATCGTTACTTCTTCTTAATTTAAACCTTATATATATATATTACTATTAACATAGAGAAACAAACTTAAGTTGTAAAAAATTGCATTTTAAGCACGAGTCAGTTTGACATACCTACTTAACTGAAGTTTGATTTTAAAGATAGACATAAACGAGATAAGACGAAAAGTGTGAAATAAAGCTTCCAGGACTGCTGACTCACTAAACGAAGCATTAAGCTTCCTTTCTTTTTTAATTGAGAAGGCTTAGTTCAATATGACGACCTCTGTAACGTAGTGTATGACTGCTACGCAGAGGTCTCGGGTTTGATTCCCGCTTAATGCAAATCTTTGTTTGCATGAACATGATTGTTTGCATTAGTTTGAGTGTTTCTATGTATAATGTGTAGGTATGTATTTACAAAAAAATAGGATTTAAGTATGTTTATCCGTTGTCTAGTACCCATAGTACAAGCTCTGCTTAGTTTGGGACTAGATGACGCTGTGAGAATGTGTGAGGATTATTTAGGTATTTATTATTTATCGGTTATTTTAAACATTAAAAACTATGCAATAAATATGTAAAACGAGTACGTAAAATGTAGGTTTACTAATAATTTGAATAGGTAAGATGGCTGATGCAAGCGCGGATACCGACCGATCATTTTATCTGATGCAACCTCAAAGCTTTAGCAGTCAGTAAGCAATGCAATCAAGTTTTGAGGACCCTAATTAACTTTTTGCGAGGAAAATCTTACTACAAAGTAAGTATGATAGGAATATAGTCAGTTTCACATTATCGTTATTCTGTGACTTTTATTTTCTTAGTTTAGTTTAAAATACGAGGTAGAGTTAATTTTTCGCTTTAAAAAAAAATAAAAATAAAATTGCAAAAAAGAATAGAATAACTATACCTACTAGAGAGCAAAAATTAAATTAAATTTTAATTTGAACGCTGCTAAATGTACTTCACATAGGTAAGGATAACCCACAGTTACAATATTAAGCTGGGCGACAAGGATTTATTAGCAGTCAAGCATCAGACTGATCTAGGATATACTAATTATTACTATCATTACAAGTGACTTAAAATGGGAGAGTCACATTATTGCTATACCTAAGTAAAAAAGCCAAAAGCCTCATCTATCTGATAAGAAGACCTTTGGAAGGCTAACAGTGGAAATTATGCTAAAGATAGTATAAAATACGACATACATCAGACCTTTACTTGAATACGCCTTTCAAGTACCTACTTCAAAAATGACATAGATCTACTTTAAAGAGTACAGCGAAGTTTCACCAAGCTACCAAACCAGCTTAAAAATAAACCCTGTGAAGAAAGACTCACATTACTAAATTTAACAATCCTTGAAGAAAGAAGGATACGTGGTGTTCTGATAGAAACATATAAGATTATGCATGCACATTATGACCTAAGCAACTTTAAGTAATGTTTAAGCGTAACACTAATACTCACCTAAGGGGTCACAGCTTCAAACTACAAAGCACTTTCTCACACAATAACCCACACAAAAACTTCCTCTCCAAAAAGTAGTTACAAACTGGAATAAACTCCCTGAAGAGATAGTGACAGCCACAAGTATTAATATGTTTAAAAATAAAGTAGATAAACACTTACTACACATAAAGCAGACAAAGAAGAGCTAATCACAATGTTCACCTGGATACAGACTTCATCAGTTGTATAACTGCCTGCCTGAATTAGACATAATATGTAATAACATAATTACATCTACGGAGACTCTCGCAGAAGGCAGTAGGTACTGCTCGACACGGCACGTATCGTGAGGTTCCTACCTCTGGAGCCCTAACCACGCAGTAGCTTAGTCCTTGTACCCGAAGCTGGTGGGTCTACCTTTTTTTATATTTTTAAATGTTTTTATTTTTATATTTAAAAATGTAATTAATTGTGAAAAATGTAAATAAAGAGAATATAATAATAATGACGCGGCATGTATTGTGAGGAGGTTCCTAGACTATCTCTAGAGCCCTAACCACCAGTAGCTTGGTCCCTGTACCCGATGCTGGTAGGTCTACCTTTCTTTTATATTTTTAAATGTGTTTCATATATATATTTAAAAATGTAATGTCTAAGTACACAATTATAGATATAGATTATAGATATAGCCCGTTATAGATGAGGGAAACAGAAACACAAGAACTCTCTTGTTTGTCTGTCCGTATAATAAAATGATGGTCAATGTATTAATGAAGTAGCTTGGCAGAAATTGTAATGATTTCCTAGGCCTTCGTTTTGGTTTGAGAGTTCACGTAGCCCAGTAGCCCTATCATAGTAGGTGAACAAAGAGTATGTAATCTAATTCGCAGTTTTTTAAGATAAATATAGCGCCATCTATTACTAATAGTGTATAACAACAATGGCTTCAAACTAAAAAAAAAACTAAAACTTTAGAATGCAATAAATACTTACAATTTATTCTCGAATGCCTGTAATATGCTTCTAACATAAAAATAATAATGTGCCTAATAACAAAGAGTGGATGGAGCATGATAATATTTAAAATTATTTAAACGCCATCTATCGGCGTACCAAGCCAAATTAAATCACAAGTAATCGCGTAAGAAAATTACATTACTGCATTGTATGAAAAATAAGATGAATAGCAGTAGATAACTTGACACAAAACCCTATACCAGTCTGCAGTCTTAATAACTTTATTAATGCGTAGGTAAGTATCAAATTTTCTGAGTACTTCATCTTCCATCGTGGTAAAAATAGGGTAAGGAAGAAAATATTCCGATATTATCCAAGATGATGAACCAGCCCTACCATTTGTAGGCTCGGTGGCAAAGTTCGAGGTCGCGGATTCAAATTCCATGCTAAAAAATATTTTACTAACACAGAACTACACCAAACCGCCTTGTGGACATGGTATTAGTAGGGAAGTTTTAAGTTTCCCACCATAATTGCAAAATATCAATCAGAGGTTAGTTTTAAAACACAAACGTATAGTTTACAATATTTATTAAACACAATATAATGGCAATAACAAAACATTAATTTCTGCTATGTCTGTAAGAAGTAAATTGAGAAATAATTTATAACTAATTATATAATTTATAAAATTTACTGCAATGAAGACAATATCAGAATAATTAATATCAGCTATTTAACGCATCCTATACAACAAAAACTTAAATTGTGATTATTTTCTATGTTTAAAATGCAATGAAATGAAATGTTTATTCAATGATAATCATGAAAGGCTATTTGTTTTACCAAAGAATATTTATAAACCAAAACATCATATAAAAGTACATGTTTCAAATTAATATGTAACATTTATATTATAAAATTTTACTATTTTAAGTTAGCATACTTAACACTCTATTATTTGGTGTATTTATTTATAATACTTATTGCCAGCTAGTAAAAAGTAAATAACTGCAATATTTATACGAATATTCAGATAAATATCTAAATATTCCAATAAAACAGCCATATGTCATTCAATTATAACTATATTGCTTTATTCTCACTGTACAACTTAAAGTAAGATGACTAAGCTATATAAAAAAATTCACACAATTACATTATGCAAACACTATCACACATCAAATTAAAATAATAATAATTTTATGTTCACCTTGTGCATTTTTAAAATTAAATAATCAATAAATTAATTACCTATTAAAAATGCAACTTTTTCAAAATATAATTTTGAGGGTGCCTTCTCAATATCAAAAAACCTTTTTTTGTAAAACTTATCATATTGAGTTCTTTTTAGAAATAATAAACGCAATAGTACCTTTTATTATTTCTGAAAAAGTAGAATGTGAAAGAATTAATTTTAATATTTTCTTAATGAATTTCTGCTTCAATGATAGCAGAGTGTACACGCGAGTGTGGAGGCACGTAGCAGCAAGCTTATCATTATATACCTATAATAATTAGGCAACATTGTGCATGTCTAGTACAAAATGTATTTCATTACATACAAATTACGGAATATTTATGTTTCTTATGTATCGGTAGGTAAAATATCAAAAAAGGCATTGACATCAAACATTTGTTGTTTATAAAGGCAATAGTGATCATAAATTTATCAATTTATTAGCAAATGTGATGCATTAACATTTGGTCTACAAAGTAGTTTATTCCTTTTGTCCACCCTACTGTCTGTCACCAATGAGGAATTTTTTGAAGTAAATATTCGATTGCCTCATTCTATATTATTTATGCATATAGACGTTACTTTTTATATTTAAACTGATGGAGTATGGCTAAGCAGCTGGCATAGAATTAATAAATCTTTCAACACCAAAGTCGTACGCCTCATTTTCTTAAATTCAGTCAGGTGGACAAATGGATTATTGGTAATAACTGAACAACTATCAAGTTATTTTCTAGTGACTAATTCTTACTTTACTAAAAGTCTACAATTAATCTAATTACAAAATAAGAGCCAACAACAGGCGTTTCTAATGTTTCAGCAAAATGACACAACAAAGAAAACATCTACCTAGTCCTCAAGCAAAATAATATAATGCCACTACCTAAATCTCTAGGAAATTGGGAAGATTTGAGAGGAGTAGAGTAGGTAATATTCTTAGTTTCAAGTACATAAGTCAATTAACTACTTTTAATATAATGTAATAAATAATTTAGCAACTATGCCTACCTTATGATAACTAGGGAATATTAGCAAACATTGGCTACTTGAACTTAAGTCTGTATTGTCATTTTCCTACTACATATCTGCTATCTAAAGAAATAAGAATGAAACGAGTCTGACATCAAACAAGTTACTGGTAAAATGTTGTCAACTATATATGATTAACTATGCAGTATATTAACAGGTATCAGATTTGATTCAAACTTATTTTACAATGGTAGTACATCATTACACAATGCAAACATATTTTTTTCCTCAAGCAGCTAACATGAATGTCTATATTATGCTACCCACAACAATATTAATAATTTTTAATACATTAACTTTCGCGATATGCCAATACATAGTGCTCATAATTACTCAATGTAATCTGGAATAATTCTTGACATAATAATACAATTATTCCTCAATTTGTGATCTACAATGACTTTTCAATATATAAAAACATTTACATACCATGAACCAGTTCTAACTATTAAACTGGGTTTATATAAAAATGACTGTTGGTACACTAGTTATTAATATCTAACTGTTAGGAACATTGCTTATTAATCAGTCAGTCATGTTTTTACATCAATTTCAGATAATATAAATTATAAATGTATTAAACAGGGTAATTACAAACATCAAATTTACTTTATTGTGTTTGAAATTGCTGTAATTAATAGTGTTTTTAAAGTTGAATACTTTAAAACTTTCGGATTTCATTTTTTTTATTATTATAATAGTATTAATGGGTATGAACGTATATAGATTTTAGTTAAACACAATTATTTACCTTGAGCTGCTCAACATTTCGGCTAGGTTACACCACCCATAGTTACGAGCAGACTTTTATTATAATAATAAAATTATGATTAACCTAAATATTTTTAATCCAATTATATTCTTCACACTTTACTGGAACAGTAAAATAATAGTTTTAATTAAATTTGTATAATATTAATGACATGTTTCACACAATATTAAATACAGCTACCTATTACAGGTTCCTACTGTTTATATGTAGGCTACGTAACACATAATCTGATTTGTTATTTATTGCTATATTGTTGTAGACAGCTTATAACATCATTCTAATAATATACTATAACAACATTAAGGTAGAGAATAAAATCTACCTTTGAAAACACTCTTTTTACTAAGCTGGCAGTTTAATTATTGCATTTATTTATCCATTAGTAAAACACCATAAATATAAAAAAATTCTGATAGTAAACCTTTCATGCTAGCCATTAACTACATCTACTTGTATGGGAGCTTACACATTATTATATAAAACAGATATTAGCTTAAATTATTTAATATTTATATTAAAATCATAAGGGACTCATTTAACTTTACCTATCTTTAGAATAACAAGCTTCCTTGTTTTATATTGACATTATATAAACTTTGTCATTTCTGGTACATAGTTTTTAATTGTTGATTTTGTTACAACTTACATATTTACCATAATAACACTAGTTCATCTATATTATATACATTACAAAATAATTCACACCAAAACTTAAATGAAGAGGAATTTTTAACTTTTGAGGTCATAATGTAGAGTATGTCAACTCAGAGAATATTATAAAATAATATTTATTTTATAGGGAAGTAAGAATAATGAGTAACTCATCAATCAATATTAAAGCTGTAACAAATTTTAATTTATTTTATTTACAATAAACAGATGAGGCTTTATAAAGTAAATTTTGTATACTTATGCTTTTTAAAGCCTAGTAAATAATATTTACTTCAGCATTTATGCTGAACAAATTGTAAACGGTTTGTGGAATCAGTTCTGTATAGATTCTGACTCTGCATGAATATGACACATATTAATATTTAATTTAGAATATTAAAAAATGGAAGTGACCATCCTCCATCCTCATAAATCTTCAAACTAAATTGTAACATATCAACCCACTCTTAATTATGCCATATTATATTTTAAATAAATGCTATTTAAGGCATGTAAGGACATTATTAAGACTAAACTTAATTTTTAGAAGCTGCTATTGTTTCTAGCATTTCATATATTAATTTATTATAAAACTTTATTACAAGTCAGACAATATTTAATTACAAATAATTCATGTTACATTGTATTATCTAGCTGACTGAAAATTCATATTCAATATTTGCAAAAGGATTATTATTTTTATTTTGTATAAAAATCTTACCCCACTAATATTACAGAGTAAAAAAGGTATATATTAATTATTTATACATCTTATTTCATAAACTATTACAATATATTATACAATAAGATGATAAAATAAAACTTTCACAAGTATTGCACATGAATTTCAACTAATATATAATAATGCTTTTCAACTTAATAGCATTATACATTTGATCACATGTGATAATATGAGAATATAATAACATACTTACAACTAAAGTAATCATTTTATTTCTTTCTTTATTGTAACAGTCTTATCTGCTATCTTAGCAGGTGGTTTAATTGTGCATCATTTTTTCTTTCTATCTTGAGTACACTTGGGGCAATACCATTTGCCTTTGGGCTTGATCTTAAGGTCAACACACGCAAAGTGGAACCACTCAATAGGACAATCAGGGTTATCACATCCTATCATCTCTCCATATGATACTTGATGACAGAGACAATATGTAGGCTCATTAGGATCTACAGGCATGTCTAACACATCACTAGGGTGAGCCATACCTGCCACAGAATCTAGATCTCCAGTCTCTTCTTGTTCCTTCACAGCATTAGCTGTAGTAGTTCCACCTTTACGAACTGCTTTCTTCTTAGCTGCGGACCGGCCAGAAGCGACCGCGTCCTCCTCGCTTGAAGCACCAGCGCGTTTCTTCTTACCAGCCGTAGCAGTAGTTTTGTCATTTATTTTACTCTTTTTCCTTCCTTTCTTCACTGTTGTGGTGTTAGTTTCCTGGTCGGCTGCGGCTTGCTGCGCAGCACGAGCGCTCATCACTTTCTCTTGAATTTCAGATTCAAAGCGCGCGAGGTCAGAGTCAAGGCGACGTATGTGCTTGTCAACCAATTCGTATGTTTGTATCGCGAGTTGCACTTTGTCATCCCCATATTCTTTGGCTTTATTAAAGAGCCCTTGAATAGTATTAACTTTCTCCTTTTTCGTTTCCTCGTCCATTTTAGGAACATTGGGTAGCAACTCATCAGCCATAAGGTCTATTGTCCTCATTAATCCGTGCGCTCGGTCATCTAGATCTCTCATTAATTTAAAGTTCCTTTGCAATTCTATAGGCAAGTGCTGAAGACTATCTAAATAATGCTCTAAATAAAGTGCTGAAGTCATTTTGCAATATTTTAAAAACTGCGAAAATTAAAGTTCTACACACTAAACTGCACGCTACAAACTGTAACAGTTGTAGCAGTCATTCAACACTAAGATTCTGATATTTTTATTAATAAATTACCACTAGTTTATTTTATAAAAATTACACAAAACTTGAAATAAATGAACAAGCACCATGAAACACAATATTTGGTTGGTTCACGAAACAAGACAAGCACAAGCGAGCGAATAAGTAATGTTGCCAGTGTTCAAAACAGTTCAAATTAATAACAGAACAGCTGCTGCTATGTAAGATAAACAATATTTTGGTGGAAAATATTTTAATAACAAAAAATATAATCATTAATTGTATTAATTATAATTTAAAAACCCTTTTATTCTTATAAAATGATTGTAGACTCACACTATTTACTGAACTTTTCAACTGTACTGTGATACCCAAAACAAAGACTTACTCCGCAGCCTGGCCCACAATTTATTGTTGTAGTGTTGTCCTTGTTGTGTCAATCAATGAAACCCTACACGTGCTTAATTAAAAATTATAGAATAATTGTAATCATATCGAATCGTTAGCAAAAAAAAAATTAGGGACGGACAGCATCTTTAATACTTTTATGTCCTAATGATTCAGCTTCTTTTTTACATATTTCGGATATATTTGAAACTGATTTACTATGGACAATAATAATATTATATAAATACGAGCTGTAACCCGCGACTTCGTTCACGAAAAGAATATTTGGGTAGGTAGTACTTAGTTCACCATTTTTTTCTGCGACCGGAGCTATAAGTGCCCTCCTGGTCAGATGAAATACAACTGAGGTCGTCTACTCTCTTCCGTTACAATAATTGTTCTGATAAATTTTCAATATTTATATTTAAATTTATGTGACATTCTGGAGACAAAGGCTTTTGACCAGTGCGTGTTGCCACTGGCAACTTGCCAGTGATCACAAGTACAGTAGCGAGTTAAGTAGTAAGTTGATTTGAATAGATCTCCATCCTATTTTTGGACGAGTTAAGTTGGCGAGACGCGAGAGAGAGGGCTACTTCGTATTTAACTTGCCAAAAAATAGGATGGAGATCTATTTAAATCAACTTAATCAACAACTTACTACTTAACTCGCTACTGTACTTATCGATGTGTAAATCGGGCATTAAGGATCAGAGACGTGGTCGCAAACAATGGGCCTCCTCAAAAGGCTCATGGTCACTCAGAGGGCAATGGAGAAAGCTATGTTAGGAGTATCCCTGCATGATAGAATCAGAAATGAGGAGATCCGCAGGAGAACCAAAGTAACCGACATAGCGTTCAGAATTGCCCGGTTAAAGTGGTGGTGGGCAGGGCACATAGCCCAGAGAACCGACAGCCGTTGGGGCAGAAAGGTTCTGAAATTGCAACCGCGTACCGGAAAGCGCAGGGTGGGGAAACCCCTCACCCGGTGAAACGACGACCTAGTTAGGACGGCCGGAAAGCGAAGGATGAGAAAGGCACAGGACCGCACAAGGTGGCAATCCTTGGAGGAGGCCTTTGTCCAGCAGTGGACGTCAATTGGCTGATATGATTATGTGACAGACTAGGTAGCGGCAATTAAACATCTGAACGCGACTCTCCGTCCGTTCTTTTTTTTAAAAAGGCAACTCCCGCACTAGGGATCATGCCCTGTGTCGCTGCGACCTTCTACAAACATCAATTAACGGACACAAAGAACACACAGACCAGGACAACAATTTGTGGATCTCACAAATAATTGTCCTACGTGGGAATCGATCCCACAACCTCTTGCACGGCAGCCGCTTGCGCTACCGTCGCGCCACCGAGGTCGTCTATTGAAAGGATATCACTTGAGTTTATGATACATTGTATTTGATACCCTGTTGATGCCCCACTGCAAGTACATACTTACATTTTAAAAAAACCTAAACTTTTTGTGGTTTTTTTAGGGTTGGTACCTAAAAGATTAAATAGGATAAAGCTATCGTGTAATTTTTCGTCACCACATAACGTTAATAATTGTACTATTATGAGTAAAGGATGGTAACAATAATAAAACAACATTTTAACTTATATTGTATTAGCAAATAAACAATTTATAAAATATAATTCTTATTACAAGACGTTATAGTCCGCGATACAAAGCGCTTCAGCTTCATGCAGTCATTGTCTGCGATGTGAGTCAACAAGCTGCTTGTTGCTTTTTTGATATAAAAACGTAAAAAGGTACCTACCTATACTCACAGAAACATTTATGATCACACCGCAATCAATGACAGGATCGTATTCTACTGGACTATTTAGCGTTACAACAATTTGCATCTGATTTTAATATTAAAATTATAAACATTTAAGAAAAAAGGCAAATAAATAATTAGCAATTGCCATTTAAGGCAAAATAAAGAGGCGTTCGTAGTCTACATAATATAAAACATGCTTTATTCATTTCCTTATATCTATAATTACACCTTCTTACTACTTACGCGTGACAGTTTACGTACATTAAGAACTAATAATCTACATGCTCATCGTACATAATATTACGCAACGAAAGTATAATTTCAAAGATTTCCATATAGTATAGTATAACTTATTTGTTGATTATACATGGTACCTTTCAATTTATATCATAGATAGATTATTTATCGATAGAAGATAAGAATTTATAGTTATTTACATAAATGGCAGACTTAAAACTTATAAAACGTTTAAATTATCAGGTAGAAAATCTTTGCATACTAAATAATTTAGTTTCGATTCCATAAAAAGGAATAGGATTCATCAACAAGCAGTCACTTTAACCTATATTTGAAAAATCATAAAAAAGGTACATACACAAACTGAGTCTGTTAACTTATCACTAACTAGGTATAACAACTACATATTTAGAAAATTTGGTTCACATTCGTTGCTCATTTTAACATTAAACATATCAAACACAGTCACATGGGAACGGTGAGCAACTAAACGCCTCGGAATGTATATATTTAAGGAATACAAACAGCTCACACATTATAAAGTGAACAAAGATTTTATAAGAAAACTACTGAGATTCCATTGTCACGTATAAAATATTATAGAACTAATGAAACAAGCCCAGTATAATTTTGCATAATCTGATGTAACAATATACACATATAAATGGAGGCTACATGGCTTTACTTCGATGAAAATAGAATTGATATATTATGTATTGGCACTACAATATGCAGGTCACATTATATGAATTATAAATCATGTTATTTATTATATATTATATTTTTGATAGTCATCTTACAGGTATAGATATAACTAACCAATAAGGTTACAGGAAATAATCGTACATAAGTATTACATAAGACATTAGTTATGTTTATCCTCAGTAGTGTATAATCTTGTCTGATTAAATAAAACGCACCCTTTGAATACAAAACTTCGACTAGTTTTCATAAATCCTGAATAATTAAAGCACTCACTTTTCATTCCTTCATAAATATAAGTTCTACACAATAATAATATCAAGAATCTCAAACGGTCAAATTATACCTTATAATGTTATAATAAGCTGAGCACCATGCAGAGTTGTGCTAAGGTGGGCTTCATCATGAAAGAAAGTAACTATAAAGCAAAGATGTAAGCTCAAAATATACTGTTGGTTGGTTTTTATTCCAATGGAATGTTTGAAAAATTTGCTGCTGGTATAAACGTAATTAATTTGAATTGACTACTTTATTACAATGATTTTTAAAAATTTGAATACAGAATAAGTAATGGATAGATAAGAAGCATAGAGAGAGATGAAGTAATTATGTTTGTCGTTTCTTCTTAAAACCTGGTTTTAATTTTTAGCTTACAACTACGTTTTAGTCCATATTTTAAGATTCATAATCTGGCATTGATTGAAATCAATTCAAAAATCGGCGGTCGAGTACAAATTTGAACTGTCACATTTTAATTTTAGAGGGAAGATTAGATATACAAAAAAATCGAATACTACCGTCTAATCGTTCTCGTCACTACAATATAATCATTATCGCGTACAATATATTTGGTGTAAGGTATATTTGAAACAAACGTATCACCGTCCATCTCGATCTAAGTCCTAGCCGACAAACCTTCAGGATACCTAGCTACATCATTCATTACATCCATCCGAGGATATTCCATGCACCATATTTCACTTACACTATCTACCTGGGACCTAGCCGAACTTTCTTCAGGACACACCGCGGAGGTCGTATTATAGTGTGGGACTCTACACGAGCGTCTCGTACTTGTCGAGCACGTGCTTAGCGTCGTCCCCGTGCGAGCGCGAGCGTGCGCGTGCAGGCGGCGCGCGGGGGCGACGCTCGTGCGCGCACGTGCAGGCGGCGGAGGCCTGGCGCGACAGTGTGTGCGCGCGCGCCGCGCCCACCGGCTCCAGCGACTCACTGCGCGTGTAGGCGGGCCGCGCGCGCCTGCCCGTGGTCGCGTGCGAGTGTGTGTGCGTGTGCGCGTGCGAGCCGTGCCCGCCGTCCGACGCGGCGCGCGCAGTGTCACTTCTCACGCACGGGTTTCCTCCGGCGCGTCTGAACGAGTCCAACACTCGCTCCTCTATCTCCTCGATGTCCTTCTTCTTCACTAACCAGATCTCCTCGGAGCCGCGCGTGAAGTAGCTCGAGCCCTTGCTCACCGAATACTTCTCCTTGTTTTTTAGTTTGCAAGGCTTAAGATTGTTGTGAATGTTCGCGTCGTCGTCGTGCCGGGGCGGGTCCCTCGCTCGCGAGGGGTCCGGGGACGCCACGTTGCGGAAGGCGGTGCCGTGCGACGGGAACTGGTCTCCGATTTTCGTGCCGAGGCTCGGGGACCGGATCGTGACGTCCGCCGGGGACGCCATCGGTTTGAATTCGGGCTTTATTATCTTTTGAGGTTCCGGTCGAATTTTCTCTCCGTTTCCGGACGTGCTGTCGGAGCGCTGCCACTTCGGGGCGGAGGCGGCGGCCGCGCTCCTGGTCAAGCTCTGTTGCCTTTCCAGCACGGTGGGCGTTCTGTCGACGTTAGATGTAGCGAAGGCGGGTCCGGCCAGGTCGAAGTGCACATTATCTTTGAAGGGTGTCGCGGGTGGCGGCAGGTCGTCTTTGCCGCTGCTGTTGTCGGAGCCGAGTCGCTCGGTGCGAGGTCGCCGCACGGAGCCCGGGCGGGACAGTCTGCCCGCGCCAGCGGTAGCGTCCTCAGCGACCTTTTCAAACTTTTTAATTTTATCACCTACACCATTCGACTCTTCAGATTTTCCGGACTGTTCCCCATTATTTTGGGGATCCTTCGCGTTGTCTGATGATGTTTCCTCATTTGAAGATTCTACGCTGTCGACAGATTTTTCCAAACTATTTGTAAGGCTAAGTTTGTCAACTCGAACGGGAGCTTCTTTACCTACAGGAGATTCCCGCCACGTAACTTTTGGTATATTCGGGACATCTTCGCTCTTTAACACTGGCGGTGTCTTTGTCGGAGGAGAAATGACTTCGTTCCGTGGTGGAGTCGTTCTTCTGGCAGGTGGAGAAGTCACACTGACTGGTGGGGTACGGTCCACGACCGCTTTCACCGGTGGGGACTTTACAATAGGAGATATTACTGGAGGTGATTTAATGGGGGGAGATTTGATCGGAGGAGACTTAATTGGAGGAGATTTTATTGGGGGAGATTTAATAGGAGGAGAAACGCGACGAGGTGGTGATTCTTTAGGTAAAACAGGTGGGATTTCCTTTACAGGTAGAGGATTAGGAGCGACGGTAGCGGGTATAGAAGATTTCCTGGGCGGGACTTCCGCCGGGCGCCGGGGGACAGAGGCGGCAGGGGCCGCAGGGGGAGGAAGATCGGTCTTCGCCTTTTGCGCTTCGATATCGCGACTGAGGAAGGAGGAGTTGCGCACGTAGGACGTAGGTTCGACCGGGGGAGGCTCCACCGCGTCAGTCTTGAGCGCGATGGCGACGTGGTCGGGCGGGCGCGGCGCGACGAGCGCGGGAGCGGGCGGCGGGGGCGGCGCGCGGGGCGAGGCGCGACGTCACGCGCGTGACTCGGTCCACTGGTCCGAGTCGTCCGAGTCCGAGTCGGCGCCGGAGCTCGTGTCGCTGAGCTCCACCGCCACGCGCCGCGCCAGGATGGACGCCACGTCCAGGAACACGGGCGCGCCCCGCAGTGTGTCGTACCGCCCCGTCGTGTCGTCGCGCTTCTCCACTTTCCGCAATTTTATACCTGAAGAAGAATTAAACGACACGTCATGTAAAATGCCATATAGTATAGTCCAGATCGTTATTTATAGTTCAACAAATTTATTAGATACGGTATGACAGTTCTGACAAATTGAATAATAAGGTTGGGATAAAAAAATCGATTACTATAAAATCCGAAATTTAAGAGATCGATTACTATAATATCCGGTTTTTAAGACACTTTAATAATTAATCTCATTATTAGTAGAGGGTATTGATCCTTACTTGATTAACTTTGTAAAAAAACACCACATAGCAAATTCTCTAGTTTTTACATCAATCACACTTTGATATGGATTCAAATTTCTGGAAAATAGCAATGCAATAGAAAACACGTAAATTACTTTGATTTAACCACTATCTTTCTTAAATTTAAAATAAATGTAATTTTTCCAACGTCAAATTTCACAGATATAAATTAATTTCAAAATTTGACATAATTTGTAGATTCTAGAATTTTGTCTTTGATCTACTATATAAAAATAAGTCAGGTTTTCCTTCCTGACGCTATAACTTCAGAACGCACGAACAGATTTCCACGGTTTTGCATTCGTTGGAAAGGTCTCGAGCTCCGTCAGGTTTATAGCAAAGAAAATTCAGGAAAATTTTAACAGAAAAGCGGGAATGTAAGGCCCGTGCGAAGCCGGGACAGGCCGCTAGTTCCCTATACATTTCTCAAAGGTATGTAAAAAAAAACATAAAAAAAATGGTTAGGTTTTTTTTTTATTTACTATTAGGACCTTAAAAAGTTGCCTCCCGTCACCTTCGACCACGTCGAGTAATAGTTATAAGTTAGTAGTAAGTAAGTTATAGAGTTAGTTACATGTCTAACGATAATAACGATTTTTCGTATATGTAAACGATTTTTTTGCATACAAGTGTATCCGAAGAGTCGCAACACTACGAGCAGTGACCTAACTACGTGACTTTGCAATGAGGTCAAGAATAGAACTATTAGATATTATTTACTATGTAAATATGTGTTATTTTGCTTTGTTTGAAAGTTTTCAATTAAATTTATATATTAAGAATTGTACATTTTTAGATACAATAATAAAATCTTTCTAAATTCATGGTTTTACGAAAAAGGTTTTCGAAACTGAATAATGTACGCATGAACAAAGTTGTTTCAGTTTGGAAAATATGAAATTGAAATATGATGTTGAACTGTAGTTATCAAACGAATCCAAAATGAGTTCATCACTTCCATTGTAATTATCACTGTTTGCCACTCTGACATATAGTAACCACCAATTAACTCGGCCGGCTTGAAGTTGTTGCAGTTGCGCAGATGTCAGTTTCCGAACTAAATGGCGGGGGGTAGGGAGATGATGTTTTATTTGTTTATGTCATGCACGAACTCCTCTGATACTTCTATAACTTCAGGTCGGCCAAGTTATTTGACGAGTACTGTACAAGCTGTTAGAGCCCAAAGCTCTGTAACCGCTCTGGATACTGTACCCCTACACACCACGTTAGTACAGTAGAGTGATGTACGTACCGTCCCGTATCGCCTTGAGCAGGTCGGACCTGGGGTCGGGCTGCGGCGAGGGCGTGGGGCGCGGCGGCTTGAGCGCGGAGGCTCCCCGCAGTAGCGCGCCGGGCGAGGGCGGGCGGGGCCGGTCCTCGCCCGCCCCCGCGCCCTCCAGCGCCGCGCCCGGCGGGGGAGGGGGCGGGGGCGAGGGCACTGCGGGGGGCGCCGGCGGTACTGGCACTGTTGATGCCATGCCGTCCGCTTCTTCTGATGACATCATACCTGGACATGAAATGTTAATATTAAAAAATCCGTTTTTCATTCCTCACGAAATGAGATCGATGAACAGACCATTACTTCTCCCAGAATTATAGCTGCTATAAATGGCAACTGTTTATTTAAAGCTCGAAAAAACGCAGTCTTTTTAATTTTACTTATTAACATACAACCTGCGCCCTACCAGTTGTGTCTATGCATCAAGACAAACAAATACCACACTTTGTAAATAGATAGTTTCTTTCTTTCTACCTCCAAAATTGAATCTTTAACTATTTTCCAGTTCCGTGTATCATATTACTTTTATGACTACAGCCAAGTTCCGTTCAGTTTTTGAGAAGCATTTCGCCATAATACGGCTATACTTATTTATAAATAGCAGAAATAAAACATTATACGTTACCAATGACAGCGTGCATGTGATCCAAATGTGCGTCGAGCGCAGTGCGGTGTGGAGGGGAGGCACCGTTCATCATGGGGGGAGACACCGTGCCCTCGGGGGGAGGGGGAGGCGGCGGCAACGTCGACCTGAATATCAAAATGGTGTTATGTAGACAAATTTAACATGTAATTAAATTAAAAATGTAATGTTAAAAGAATCAAATAAGTTTCTACTTCTTTAAATTGAGGGTCATTTTAGATAACAGTCGATATTTTGCCTAGGGACAAAGGGATTTCTAGTGTGAGGTCCAGAGATATATTGTATAACAATTAGATATTGTGACTAAAACAAGATGTGTATATAAATTGTTTGTACTGAACTAATGTTTTAAGCAATAAAGATTTTTATTTATATTTATTTATTTTTCAATTCTGTGTCTTCAATTAACATTTTTTATTTTTGTGATGGAAAATTTGTTGAGTAAAGTGATTCCTTCTATATTGATGATATTTTTTTGCAGGGTCGTTTTAGTAACATTACAGTGTAAGAGTCGTAGCACACATAACGTAAACGGATCGGCACTGTATCAACTCGAGCCGTTCAGTATTATATGTATGAAACTCCTCCCTGCAACGCACACTAATCGGAATCGTAACGTAATCGGATTTTTGACGTTTGGCACCGAGAAAAAAGGCGATGCGGTGTTTACGTTACGTTATATGTGCAACGACCCTATGTCGTAAGAGGGTTGGTGTTGTGTGTGTACCTGGTGGGCGTGAGCGCGGCTTGTGGCGACAGCGGCGCGGGCGGCGCGGGGGGCGGCACGGAGGGGCGGGCGCGGCGCGGCGTGCCGCCCGCACTGCCGCCGTAGATGGGCTCGCCTGCCGACCCGTACGGAGACTCCTCCGACACCACTGTGAGATACAACATGTATAACACATTATATACACAATCTAAGTTGACCGGCCTGAAGTTGTTGCTAATGGTTGCACAAATAATGCCACAGAACGCAACCGGCGCACTGTGTGCAGGAGGAAGGCAGACAAAACAAAGGATTTCCCCCTGTTAATTAAAAAACGGTTGCACAAATGTCATTTTCAGTTCTAAATGGTTTCTTAGTAATTTTAAATGCGCAAGAATCTCTGAAAGCAGTCTAACTGAGATGACCTCCTCGGAATGATGTATAGTAACTTGACAGAAATATCATTATACTAGCTAAAGGCCGCGGCTTCACCCGCGTGGTATAGGTAGCCTAAATGTTATTCTACACCCTAAATTAACTATGTATACTTCAAATTTCATCAAAATCCGTTCAGTAGTTTTGCGTGAATAAACATCCATCCATCCATCCTCACAAACTTTCGCATTTATAATATAAGTAAGATTTTTAACGGACTTAAAAAAAACAGATCCTCCATTCCGTATATTTTTGTTCAATGTTTCCATCTTTTCTTAGCCGGCTTAATCTACACGATGTATGACTACTTTAAATAAATGAGATTTTTTTTAAAAATTCACTTCCTTCCCAATTTGAAAAAGTGAGCTTTCCAAATGGTTCCGAAATTGAATAAGTAACATAGATTTAATATACAAAAAATAAAGAATTACTTTGCAAATAATCTAAGTAAACAAAATTTCCTATTATAATCGACCACCGATGAGCTGGTTTTGATATCGATTATTACATTAATAAATATTAATTTAAGTAAGTTTATCCGTGTGGTGACGGAGTAAGAATACAATATGTCACCACCCCATCTCATCCCATGGGTGTCGTAAAAACCGACTAAGGGAATAACCGTAACTACTATCTTTACGAAATAAAAAGAAGGAAAACTCGAAATTAAACCCTATACCAATCCGTCTGGCCAGCGTGGTAGTGGCCAGTAACCCTCCGTCACGGGAGAAGGCCCGTCCCTGCAGTGGGACATTAATGGGCTGTTATGATGAATTTAAGTAAGTATGTAATTGTTTTTCGGCAGGAGAATAGATTCTGTTTATATAAATAAACCATTTTATACACATACCATGTCCATTTCCAGTAATTCTCTGTTGTCTATTCTGTTGATTTTCAATTTCGATAGAGTTAGGTCTCGCTGGCTGTATAGAAGGTGTTCTATTCTGTCCCGTTCTGTAACCACCATCTGACACTGTTGTTGCTGCAACAATAAAAAAAATATTTTATAAAACACTAGCCGACCCGTGCCCACTTCGTTGGGCGGCGAAAAAAGCGCCCCTTTTAAACATATGTATTTCATTTCAGCACCACTCCTATTAGTCATAGCGTGATACTATATAGCCTATGACACTCCCCGATAAATGGAAGATTCAACACAAAAAGATTTTTTTAAATCGGTTCAGTAAATCCAGTTATTACCCCCTACAACGTCACAAACACACAAACTTTGCCTCTTTATAATATTAGTATACATATACTGACCATGATAAACAGGATCAACAGGCTTGTATTGCGGCTCAATGTTATAGTGTCTAAGCTGGCTGGGAGCCATGATGTGTTCGCCACGAGTGAGCGCCGCCTCCTTGAGTCTGTCGCGGGTGGAGTGCGGAGGCCTAACACGTCGGGCCGGTCTACCCTCGCCACCTCCACTGCGGGCTGGACGCACCTGGAAATTGGTATTTAGTTATTATTATAATGATTTTCACACATCCGTGTGGTGACGGAGTAAGAATACAAAATATGTCACCACCCCATGTCATCCCATGGGTGTCGTAAAAACCTAAAAACTTTACTATCTTTACGAAATAAAAAGAAGGAAAACTTGAAATTAAACCCTATACCAATCCGTTTGGCCATCGTGGTATTAGTAGGCCAAGTATCCCTCCGTCATGGGAAGAGGCCCGTCCCTGCAGTGGGATATTAATGGGCTGTTATGGTAATGATTTTTATACCATTCTAACACTTAGGATCGAGCACAAAGAACATTTTGGCTCAAGAAAATAATTTGTTGACATTCTTAGACAATGAGAAGTACACTCCTCCTTTATAAGCCTTGGTTACACTTTACCCTGATGATATGATGATGTTTTTATAACAGTAACTAGTATTTGCTTGCGGCTCCGTCGGCATTGAAGACGTTTTCGGGATAGAAATTAGCCAAAATTTTAATCCAGGGTGCCTCAGCTACATACATACGAAATACCATTCAAATCGGTCCCGCCGTTTATGCGTTATACGAGAATTGACATGCTGTTTAAAGTTTAAAATTTGATATTCTAGACAGGACTTTTAGGTTTGAGTCCTGTCTTCGGGATTACGACTCCGTTATGACTTAAGTAACAAATATGCATGCATACTTAGAAACTTCTTGTTTATAATATTAGTAAAAATAATTACCTTCTTCCCCCGATCATGCTGAATCCTTTCAGTATCCTGAAGCATCTCCCGCCTCCAAAGCTCGAAGAAGTAATCAGGGTCAGTATAGAACTTCCTAGCATCTCTGCCGTCATCTCTGAACTCGTTGAGCATTTCTAGAGGTGGTGGTCTATCGCACTTCGCGTATGTCGACAACATGGCTGACGGCATTGAGTTGCGAGAGAACAACTGTTGTTGGAACATACGCGATGAACGGAATGCCTTGCGCATTTGTATGTCTTGTAGCGATACTGTAAAAAAGAAAATATGAAATTAAAATACTTAACAATATTAAACTGATTTTTTTTTTACCTTTTTCGGCCTGGTGTTAAGACCTTATTGGTTATTACGGACTCGAATGTGACCATCTCGGTCCGCGAAATACTACGTTCATAATTTTTTTATACAAGGCCATTTACAGTTCTGATAAAAAAGCTGATAAAATTGAAAGCACTGAGGTGATTTAGTAGGAAAATAAACATAATCTTCTTAATAAAGGAAAAATTGCAGTAACGTGTATCTAGGTTCGTTAAAGTAAAACCCCACCATGAGCATTACGATTATTCATCTGAAAAATGCCTTCCTGATGCCAGCATCCGGAGTAATATTTTGTGTCACTTTTAATAAAGTTATAGTTAAATCGACTGTTTCATCGTTCCCCTGCCCTTATCCCAATTTTATTTGGGGTCGGCGCAGAATGTCTTCTTCCATACTTTCCTATCGTCTCACAAGTAACACTCTTCGCAGCCATATCGTCTTCCATATTATCATTCTTTTTTAAATCGTCTGTATTCATAGTTAGAATTTTTGATAACAAAATCTTTACACAATTTTTTTTTTTTTTATTAATTTATCATCTGCAATCAGTCCTTGGACTATAAGCGGATAGGTGGTGCGATGGTTGGCGTGGTGAGTGAGCCTTCCACTGAAGGCACTACTCGTGTTTAATTAACAAATAAATAACAAACCTTCTTCAACGCCCGAGTCAAGTTGCGTGACTTTGATCGCTAGCCTATCTATCCTAGCTTGCAGTACGTTCGTTCGTTCCGCAAGGTTGGTAGCCTCGCGGGTCAGTTCACCAAACATATCCTCCGCATGCTTAGACAGCGACGATAGCTGCCTGTAAACACAATAAAATATACAATTAATATTTATTTATAATAGTACAATAATATTATATTATGTCAATGAGCCTTTAAGCACAATTGGTTCAATGTTCAAAAAAGTTTCCATTTGCAAATTGGACCAATCGCGTTTAAAGGTATCCCCTTTTTAATGAGGATGGTTATCAAACAAACCGCACTTACAAAAATTTGCATTGTATTTGTCTGATCGAGCAAATAAGCCAGTGCTGCTTTTTATATAAAAAAAAGATATCTTGCGCTTTGGGTCCAGTCACAAAGAACATCTAGGCTGAACATTAAAGCGAATGTCTTATGAGGGATACGATTCCGCGACCTTGTATATGGCGGTATAGGGTGACCCTCAAGTCTTTAAGGCGAAGTTGCCGCTTGATTGTGCACTATGTACTCAGGTTTGAACTTGTGGCCATATCCACTGTAAAATAGTTTCTACTACATACTATTAGGTACTGAGTTGTCCTTGAGATCAAAGGATTTTCCGAAGTATATTATAATGAAATCGAGAGCCCTTACAGAATAAACCAGCGACCTCATAAAGATTTAAGTGGCAAGCTGGTGGAAAATATAAAGTAAAGGGAAAAAAAAGGATTTATTTTCATAAAGTTCTAGATTAATTTTCATGGTTGTAGTATGAACCCAGTTCTTAGAAGTACGTAATATAAAAAAAGAGTAAAATGTTTACCTGACGGTATTGGCAAGTGTGCCATTAGTGACGGCTTCTAGTTCCGAGGGCACAGCGAGTCGCTCAGGCACGGTGCCCCGCGACACGTGCACCGGCTCCACGCAGCGCTTCGGCAGCGGCATGGCTGCGGACACCTCACAGCTACCTCATATAGATCACTGGAACAATAGAATATAAAATTTAGATGTCAAAATAATTTTGGTCATTTTATTTCGAATCAATTTCACGCTTTTGTAAAATAAAATTTAGCAGTAATGTAAACTTAGCAAATCCTTGATAAACAAAAAGTACGTCAGAAACTTTCATAAGGATAATCTACTCAGGTTATGTCAAACTCTTTCTAGCTATTTATAGGTTTTTGGATAAAATCTAATCGTCTGCCACTGGCTTAGCAGTAGTTAAGTAAGATAGTTAAACGTGCATCTTAAATATTGATATGTATACTGATATTATGCTTGCTAAATTAAGTTGATAGAGTTAAGCCCGATTTACACATCGACAAGTACAGTAGCGAGTTAAGTAGTAAGTTGTTGATTAAGTTGATTTGAATAGATCTCCATCCTATTTTTTGGCGAGTTAAGTACGAAGTAGCCCCCTCTCTCGCGTCTCCCCAACTTAACTCACCAAAAAATAGGATGGAGATCTATTTAAATCAACTCAATCAACAACTTACTACTTAACTGGCTACTGTACTTGTCGATGTGTAAATCGCGCTTTAACGACAGTCATAGAACGAGGAATAGTGATGTTTTGAGATCTTGTCCCATCAACACAATGGAGATATACCAATAAGTGTATTAAGTTAAAATATATTAGAATTCCCATACAAATTATGAATAGAAACAAATGATGGTGCATTTGTTCTATTCAACATAAATATCTATTGCAAAGGCTGACCGACTTAGAAAACCTAGTAGGAACCATTTATAGCTCGTACGGTACGAAAAAGGCAACTCAGTTTTTATCAACCGTTTTTAGTACTTCTACTTATTCAATGACTAAACTTTCACAAGATACTGTATGCTACGTTATGCTATACGAACAAGGATTCCTTGTGATCGATTGAGGTGTATACCTCGCAATCATTATTGAAAAATCACATTTTGTGGTGAAGAAAATAAAATAAATAAATAATCCTCACACATTCACACATCGCCACCTAGTCCCAAACTAAGGAAAGCTTGTACTATGGGTACTAGGCTGATTTGCATTTGATTCTGTAAACCAAGCCAGCATAAAACATATTTTTCGCTTGGCAAAACGCAGAGCCAACGGACAGCCTATAGTTGAGAAGAGGCACAGAAAGAAGAAAAAGTAGATTGATTCTTACAAAGCCGAAGGGAAACCGTTAGACTAATAAGGTACCTAATATTATGGTGAGCCATTTCGATAGTTTGATATACAGCTCCCAAATAAACTTGATAGTAAAGAGTAGGCTGGTGGCTCATGGATAATAACGGACAGTGACATTTTGTATACTTATTCCGTCAACACGGTACAATCATCATCATCATTACAGCCCATTAATGCCCCATTGCAGGGACGGGTCTCTTTCTGTGACGGAGGTATACTTGGCCTACTAATACCACGCTGGCCAGACGGATTGGTATAGGGTTTAATTTCAAGTTTTCTTTCTTTTTATTTCGTAAAGATAATATTTACGGATAGTCCCTTAGTCGGTTTTTACAACACCCATGGGATGAGAAGGGGTGGTGACATTTTGTATTGTTACTCCGTCACCACACGGAGAACAGAACAATAATTCTATGATAATAACTCTCGTGAACTAAATAAACCGACATATGACATAAATTACACTTAATCTAATATGTTCTACTAAAGCAAGTGTTATAACTATTAATTTTCCTGCTACGTCATAATATATGTGTATAGGTAATAAACTTATTAAATAAACTTTAACGACATAATATCTGACGAAACCACCAACCAAGATTTGACTTGCTGACAAAATTAGGTTTTTTGGTTAAGGCCACAATGTCAAAAAATTACTGATTTGAACTGAAAAATTGTTTTTTTTTATTCGAAAGGCGTATTAGAAAAGATAATTAATTAAATATTTGGAAAAGGTGTTTCCTTTAAGTTATCATCTATATGTGAATGAACTGCGTCCATGTTTTAGTAACGACAAATACCTACCCAAATAAAATCACGAATGGTAAAGTGGTACTTGTAACCTAGTATTTCAGCTCAGTCATATCACCCTCTTGCTAAAGAAATCTACTACCTGCTAAATATTAATGACTAGAGTAAATCCGATGCATCAACATAATATGTATTTTTATAACATATGATATTTATAACGGTTTTTAATATGCATCGACAATTTTTCAATTAAAAAACACAGTTTTATAATTACTTCGCATACACGCTGCATCTAATCGCTTTTCATAATCTATTCTCAATCACGCCACAGAAGAAAAAAAAACAGGACATAAGGTCGTTTTAGTGCCATGCAATTTATTGTGCTCTATTCCGGCTTTTCGCCATTTTCCGTCATATGTTCCTAGTAGTATATAATTATCGGTTATTAAATTATCCGCTGAGCTATAAGCCGTGACCGTCTTGCGTGTTTTTTGTAGCCGTGTGGAAGTCGGTATTATGTAGGCTCTTCTTCCGTTATCAAAAGATTTCACTCTAACATTCTATAGTTGCATGCATATATGTATATTATTTTATCAATTTGAGATATAAAAAATTCTCTTTTTTTTTACAGTTAGTAGTAAAAACGCATTAACTAACTGATTAACTACGAGAATTAAAAAAAATAACCGTCCCCCTTCCATTAAAGTATTTAATATGTTTTATTATGCTGACCAGCTGATTCCTTCTCTCAAGACGCTGTAGCTTACGTAATAGACTTTAACATTGGGGAGATAATGTGGTGACATTTAAAATCCATACAATATAAACGCGTACTACAATTCCACCCCTAATACAACATAATATCCTATAAATATTTTTAAAAAGGAATGCTTTGGTTTTGGCCGCCCCTCTTTCCACTATTTTTAACCACTCGCTTCAACATGGTACATATCCACTTTGTTGGAAAAACGCTAACATAGTACCTATATTTAAGAAGGGTAACAAGAGCGATGTCAGAAACTATAGACCAATAGCCATCTTGTCTTGCCTGTCTAAATTATTCGAGTCACTCATATACCCAACTGTCAGCCGTTACCTCGACGATTTTATTACACCTCATCAGCACGGCTTCAGAAAAGGTCGCTCTGTTCAAACAAATCTCGTTACCTTTATTTCCAACCTTTCTCATGATATTGATCACGGGCACCAAGTTCACGC
The DNA here is from genome assembly GCA_905475405.1 of Schrankia costaestrigalis. Taxonomy (NCBI): domain Eukaryota; kingdom Metazoa; phylum Arthropoda; class Insecta; order Lepidoptera; family Erebidae; genus Schrankia; species Schrankia costaestrigalis. The sequence goes on along the minus strand of FR997843.1, from coordinate 4,172,133 downwards.
GATATATACCGACTTTAGCAGCGCTTTTGACAAAGTAAGTCACGGTCTGCTTCTGGAGAAGCTTGAATGGTACGGTATTCACGGCAGTCTTTTGGCATGGTTTGGGTCATATTTAAAGCATAGGACCCAATCGGTTGTGGTAAAAGGCTACCAATCAACAAAATTTAGTGCTAGCTCAGGTGTGCCGCAGGGATCTCATTTGGGACCACTACTTTTTATAGCATATATTAATGACATTACACAACACATAAATCATTGTAATTACGAACTTTTCGCTGACGATCTCAAGATTTACAGAAAAGTAGTGTCTGACTCCGACACTACACTCATCCAAAACGATTTGAATAATATTCAAATGTGGTGTACGGCTAACAGCATGGTTTTGAATTCTCAAAAGTGTTTTTCTATTCGCTACACTAGAAAATCTAAATCAATAGTATCGGCGTACTCCATAGATGGCAACATTTTAGCCGAAGTTGACGAAATAAGAGATTTGGGTATAATTATTGACAATAAACTGAAATTTACATCTCATATTGACCACGTCGCCACCAAATCAGCTCAGTTACTAGGATTCGTTCTGAGGAATTCAAAATTTTGTAAAGATAGTACTAAAATAATACTTTACATTGCACTAGTTCGTAACAATCTAGAGTACTGCAGCGTAGCATGGAACCCTCAGTACGTTACTCATTCTCAGCGTCTTGAGAGCATTCAGCGAACCTTTACCAGACGTATAGCATTTTCAGCACAAGGTATATATCATAGATGCCCTTACGAACAACGTCTATCTTTTTTCGACATGCAAACGTTGCGCGACCGTCGCCGTATCCACGACCTTGTATTTCTACATAAATGCATGAACAGTGTTGTTAAATGTGAATCATTTTTGGAACGCATTCCACTGTCAGTACCTTATAAAGTTCCCAGGCATCCAATCAAAAAACTATTCCACGCGACCTTTAAAACTAATCTGGGCAAACATTCTCCCGTTGCAAGATTGTGTATTCAATACAACGAATTTAACGCTAAGAATGCCCAAATTGATGTTTTCTCCAACTCACTTTATTCATTTAAACAACAGTTAAAAAGCTGTTGCATGTGCATTGTCTAAATATAAATACTTTGTTTCTTTTTTATATTTTATTAGGAGTGATTGTCTCTTTTTTGTTTTTGTTCCCTTATTACGTTTTAGTTTAGATTCTTTATATTTTGTTTTTTCCTTATTTAATAATTTTCTATGTATAAAAGCACGAAATGTAGCGAATGATGCGTATACCTGTAACTGGCATACATATATAGCCAGAACTATTACCTAATTTTAAGAAAATGTTTTATTTGTATGCTGTTGGTGTACCTTACTTAAATAAATAAAAAAAAAATAAAAAAATAATATACACGCGCAGCCATGTGATCCGTATTGTATTTACGTAGGAACTACCTTAGTATAGCATGAGCTAATGCTATAAAGATATGACATGTAAGTCACAATTAAACTGAATAGTACCAACAAGGTCGATGTCCTAAATATCACTTTCTCGCGTTAGTAGTATTTGTACTTAAATAGTTTTTACAAATTTTGTATGTTCTTTAATATTTTTATAGTTCATTCTCTTCCCATTCATCCATATTACGCTAAGCGCTTCAAGGGTCATGGGCATGTCGGCCGGGAACTGTCTAAAACCACACGTGCTTTCAAAAAGGATATCCTAGACATCTGAAAGAATTGTCTCTATACCATTTCTGTAGTAACAGTTCTCAGCTTTGCTGCATCTTTTGCATGTATATTACGGCGTCGCATCGCCAATTAAAGTGGCCAGTTTTACAAAATTATACCTGCATTCGATGTCTCAAACACACCACCATCAGTGGAGAAAGCACTAGCCCTTTTTTGTCATGTCTTTTACGATGATCTTTCTATCATCATACCTTAACAATATATTATAAGATTGTAAGGTTCAAGGAACAACTGAATCCATTTCAAAGTTCTTCGCGTACATTGGCATTATATGAATGGCTGGTTTCGAAATGTCAGTGACTTAGGAACACGGGCCGCGTGAAGAATCAAAACACCAAGAGAACGGTATGTAGCAATAGCGTGCATAGATTTGAATCATAATGGCAAAAGTATTATGGAGCTCTGTTACTGTTATACTGAAAGTTTTAAAACTCTTGTGATCGTAGGCCTCAGCATTTTTAGAATTCAAAACACAGAAGTTCTTAATCAATATATTTTTTGCGCCTTAGACAAAATTCTAATTTGTAATACCAAACATTGCATCCGTACAAAGTATACGGATATTCATATACATACCAATATCCAATCTAGTTAATGTTATATTAGAAAGATTTGATTTTAACAATTTTTTTTTATGCATTGACAGTATAGTGAAAAATAGTCAACGTCACATTTACTATCCGCGATGACACTTTACTAGAGACTGGTTAGGTGACACTATTTCAAAACACAACAACCTACCTACTTGTTATACTCGTAAATCACAACAACAGATATCGACCTATGACATCCCTTCGCTACTATGTTTCTCTCTTCAATGTAATGGCAATGACCTAAATTGTCTGCTCTGTCAATACGAGAACGAAAGTGTTACAAATCGACATAAGATTTGCATAGAAGTTATTATGTAAAAAAGTAAAATGTAACTTTACATTCGCTATGGGGACAAACTAAGAATACACTGAATGTCAAAGATGATGATGCAATGGTGACTTCCATCCTTTTCCTTCATTGTTAGATGTTTTCTTCCTTTCATGGAAGTTAAACAAAATCATCTACCCAAAATCAGTTATAAGTTTTTATAAATTAAAATATTCGTTAAAAGATTTTTATTTGCTAGACATCTTATCAGCTTCATCACAGTACCTATCCTAAAACTCATGTTAAGATGATACATTGATAAAATGCACTATCTTTCATCAACTACTACAGGACTATGAAAAGACCTATTGATCTAGAATTTTAATATAGGTAAATTGATACCTTTAACTAGGTTTTTGTAATTACCAAAACGCGATAGCTTGATTTTGGCTCGATCATATTTATTTTTGAAAACACCTCTACAAAAACAGTTTTTTACATATTACACGGAAAGTACACTATCATTATGCTTAGGAATTACTCAAATACATTCGTAACATCAATATTAGTATTACTGTAGAATATCATTACATAACTACAACCAATAATTTTTAATGAATCAAATAAGATTTTAGCAATTTCTAAGCGCTCCGGATCGTTGCGGGCGCATCGCAATTTCAGACCTTATACCGATTAGTTAACGATCGATACAGAATGAGTACGGTCGACGATTCAGTCGGGCGATGGCCCTCTTCGACGCCGGACCTGTGCATGTCGACTCACCGTTCGTACTAAATTTTATCGCGTAATTTTTAATCGTAGGTAAAATATATAGGTTAGGTTTAAAATATATACCTAAGTTTTAATTAATACTTTGTTCTCTTTTATAAGTAAATAATAGTATTATTTTATAATAGTTATTTCGAAAACATTGGTTCGTAAAATATTTTTGTAGTTATGTCTTTTATAAAACTTAGGTAAAGTTCGCCATAACTCAACCAAGTACCTAGTTACTGTTGACCCTTTTGATAATGCAAGCGTTTGTTTATAATAAGCGATTTTAGACTATATGCTCAAGTGTAATAAGTTTTATAACCGTTTTCGTCAAGATCACGTAATTGAAATGGCCTCAGTGGCGCGGGCAGTGCGGGCCGGTCGCGGTAGTGGCTTGCGTGCACGAGGTCGCGGGCTCGAATCCAACCAAAAAAGTTGTTTGAGCGATTCACAAATTACTGTCCTGAGTTCGGATGTTCTTTGTAAAAGTCTCCGCGACAGTACCTAGGAGTTGTGTGAAACTGAAAAAATCTAAGAAATAATATTACTCACCTATTTTATTTGCAAGCTTAGGTAGGTAGGTACTTACTGATAAGATCTAAATAATACTTTTTACTTTCGCGGAAACTTTTACAAACATGAAACAAACGAACACAAAGAACGTCCAGACTCAGGACAGTTGTTCGTGGATCACACAAAAAAATTGTCTTACGTGAGATTTGAACTCTCATGCACTCCACCGCGGGAACGTTTACAAACATGAAACAAACGAACACAAAGAACGTCCAGACTCAGGACAGTTGTTTGTGGATCACACAAAAAAATTTCTTACGTGATATTTGAACTCTCATGCACTCCACCGCGGGAACGTTTACAAACATGAAATAAACGAACACAAAGAACGTCCAGACTCAGGACAGTTGTTTGTGGATCACACAAAAAATTTTCTTACGTGAGATTTGAACTCATGCATTCCACCGCGGGAACGTTTACAAACATGAAACAAACGAACACAAAGAACGTCCAGACTCAGGACAGTTGTTTGTGGATCACAAAAAAAATTGTCTTACGTGAGATTTGAACTCTCATGCACTCCACTGCGGGAACGTTTACAAACATGAAACAAACGAACACAAAGAACGTCCAGACTCAGGACCGTTGTTTGTGGATCACACAAAAAAACTGTCTGCCTTAGGCAGTGGCGGGCGCAGTAATCGGTAATCGTAAGTCAGCATGAAGAGTCCACCACAAGGGCGAGACGAGACGAGAATTGAAATCGCACCGAACTCTTTCCACCAAAAATTGACATCGCGACATGCGTGTTTCTTGTTAATGTATTTTGAACTCTATTTAAGAAAAAATACGGTTCATTTTTACACAAACAAAAAGTAGCAACAAACAACAATAGGCCTATCGCGAGAAGCGAGTGTTTTTATTACAAAGTTAATATATACTCTATTTCCTAAGCAATACGGTTCATTTTTACATAAAGATTTCAATTTTTGCCTCGTTTCGCCCCTCTGGTGGAAAATCACCTAGAGTTCAAATCTCACGTAAGACAATTTTATTTGTTCCATCCACTAATTATTGTCCTGAGTCTGGATGTTCTTTGAGTCAGCTAAGTAAATGTTTGTAAATACCCCGCGACACAGGACAATACATAGTGGGGCTATTGTATTTTTTTTAAAGTTCTATTGTTTTGCGTGAGATTCAAACTCGCGACCTCGTGCACTGCGACCGCTACCCCGAGGCGGTCAAATTATTTTTGTGATCCCCAAATCATTGTCCTGAATCTGGATGCGCTTTGTGCCTTCATAATACCTTGCGCGGGTGTAAATTTAAAAAAAATAGGGGCTACATGTATAAACATAATAGACCGGTAGATAGGTTTTTCTGTAACAGAATTTTCTGTTACCTACCGCGGACTGACGTCACAGTATAACCAGTAGTCAAACTGGGCCGAATATTTATTATAAATGGGTGCGCGGTACATAAACAATAGTAAACATGCGATCTACTTTGTGTTTCCATTTAGTTTTGTAATTGTATATTAATACTTTTTATTTTTCTATTTTATATTTAAATAAATAGGAAGTGTTCTGTAAAAAACGTGTTGTTTTATGATTGATACATTTAATTTAAATAAACATGTATATGTTTGTATTTATATCCACCATGTTTGTGATATAAATAAAATACTAAATTATAATATTAAGAAGGTACTTAACAAGTCATTCAGTAAAGTAGGTACAGTACCGGGCCGTTTATATTGCATATCAACCTATAGAAAAATACAATCGGTCAATTTCGGCTTCGTAGAGCGTCAGAGAAAAAGTCGATGTGTAATATTTACGGCCGGGTACTGTATTTATTATATTGGCCATGTTTGTTTGAAATTGAATTTATCGATAACCAAAACCAAACTTTAAACAGGTCTATTAGATCTATTCTAACGTCAAAATAAAGGCATCGAGGTCACTTTATGGATGGGTGACCAATCCATTCAAAAAATGACATCGATGTCATTGCTTAAATTTACCTAGATCAAAGTGAAAGACACGCATGGGGGATTACATAAAGGGGGGCTAAATTTTCATTATTATTGACCTAAGTACAACAAACCGTTTTCGTGATAAAAAAAATACTATATTATAATATTAAATACCTAAGTCATTTAGTAAGGTAGGTATTTATATCAGCCATGTTTGTTTGAAATTGACATATGAATAATATATTTAGTTTCAATTTATAACACACAGTCCGCTCGTTACTGCGGCACAGTAGCGACTGTTCCCTCCGCGATCGTGAGCGTGTAGGTATAAACTCACGTTTCGTCCGTTTCTATGAAGTTGAAATACTGTATATATTTGTACTATGGCACAGAGCGATAACGTGTCCTTGAGGGCTGGTGGGACGACGACGGCGCACACGGCGCGGCGGCGCGTGAGCGAGAGTATATCCGTCTCATTCGCGCGTCGAGGGGCGCGCCCCTCTGGCCACGGCCGAATTCAACTCGAAAATTTTCAAAGCAGCGTCTTAAGCTAAATTTATCATTGGACAAAGGGTACGAAACTGAAGTAATAAATAAATGCTGTAATATGACATGAATTGTATCATTAATTCTTCTGATTTTCACTCCTCCCATTTTCTACGTGTAGGTAGAACACGTAGGTTCTAACAACGTCACAAGGTTCTGATCTACGTCATATTTTAACACCCAATCATCCGTTACAAGTCGTAAACTAAAATACACATCTAAATAACTAGATATTTATTTACAAGAGACCTGAGAGCCTTTCATTAACATCTCCTATGGAACATGACGATAACTGTAATAAAATAGTATCTTTACCTGTATTAGTAGGGAAGGTACCGTTGCAAATTATCTAGGAATATTATCCCGAATGATTTTTCTCAAACAGCTGTTGTTTAATGTTTGGAAATCAGTAAGGAATCGTCAATCATAGCACTAGCGGCGGAGGTAAAGGAGACAGAATTTTTCATTCTGTCACTCTCTGCATAAATGTCATTGGAACAGATCAAATTTCCTACGAATTTATCAGTCTGCCTCCTAAAGGAGGCTCCAACATTATCGTAGCAGCGTTCAGAGTTGTTATATGTGAGGGGAAAAGTATTATTGTTAATAACATTACTGTCCAATGATATACGTGATCATTTGCTTTGTGTCTAGTGGCGAGATAAATAAATATAATATAAACTAGATGAGACATATTAACTAGAGGACATTGTTAAAATTTTCACCGGGGACAAAATGACTGGTGATATTTGGAGAACTGCAGCAGTGGACATCTTTGGCTGATATGATGAAAATGACTCGCTCAACTACACCTCTACCTCCCATACTATATCATTTGCGTCTCCAGATATAATTGTTAAATAAAAACATGGTGCAAACTAGTCTGACCAGTATGCTAGAGAATTATTTCTTATGACCACATTAAGTAAAAGATGATAGTAACGAGTTCCTTACACGTTATTACAGGGTACATTGCCTGTATAATGAATGACGGATTTAGATGTTATGTAAGTTGACTTTTAAATGAAGGCTTTGACATTTAAAACGACGAAGTAAATGTGAAAACAATAAATTAAAGACAGGATTTGAGCCTATGGCCTCGGCGCGTTTACTAAAAGGAAATAACTGAGCATTGTGTTCTTCAATTGCGGACAATAGAAATAGTTAAAAACTAAACCAATTTTTTTTGTGGAACATTCTTTTTTAGCTTTATTTGAATTAAGAAACCTACCAGCGACAAGTGATACGAAAGAAAACCTGGAATGGGGTCCAAACATTTATTTATTTATTCTTTTAAGTATTTTTAACATGAGAAGATCAGTAGGATAGAAAGATACACGGTGTAATCTAGAGGTTTAGGAAATTCCCTCCGTGCGATGACAAAGTAAGAATACATAGTGGCACCGCTCCAACTCTTCCCCAATTGAGGTAAGAGCTGTATTTATTTATTTATTTATTTAAAACTTTATTACAAATTTGTACAAAGGCGGACTTAATGCCTAAGGCATTCTCTTCCAGTCAACCTTGGGTGATGCAGAGATAAATGTGGTAGGTGTTAAATCATTTAAATGAGAAAAAAAAAACATCTAAAATAGTGTGTAATGTAATATAAACATACTTATACTGCTTAATAAACTACATACATACATACCTAACCAATTTATACACAAATAAACAGCAAATAAATATTTACCCAATAAGTATAAACATATATAAATAAATATAAATAAATATAGTCCAATGATCTAATATACAGTTTTGCTAAGGTTTGTTCAGCAGAAGACGACGCACTCTAAATTTAAATATCTGACGAGTAGTTGACATCCTGATTTCCTGAGGCAGGGCATTCCAGAGAAGAATAGACTGGACTGGGAAAGATGAATGAATAAAGTCAGAGTTATGAGAGGGACATGATAGCAGAAGGTTATTAGAGGATCGCAGATTGAGGTTGTGAGTAGAACAAAGATACTGAAAGTAGGGAGCCAAATACGCAGGAGGAGTAGGAGAAGTAAGGAAAGAGTAAAGAGTAGTGAGAGCACGCATGCTGCGTCGCTGACGAATGGACAGCCATTGCAGCTCAGAGCGAAAAGCAGACACGTGATCATACTTACGAAGATTGTATATAAAACGAATGCAGTTATTGAGAAGCCGGTCGAGTTTGTTGAGAAGATCTGCATTCAGGTCATAGTAGCACACATCACCATAGTCAATTATAGGAAAAATCAAAGTCTGCACAAGCATTGCTTTGGTTTGCGTAGGAAGAAAATTTTTTAAACGGTAAAAGGCTCGCAAAATACCAGTTACTTTATTGCACAAGTTAATCACTTGAGTGTGCCAGCTCAAAGTCGTGTCTATGTGTAAACCCAGATCCTTAACAGACGCAGACAAATTTATTACAATGCCATTTAATTTAATAGGAGGAAGAGAAGATACGTCTGTTCTTGCAATCATACGCTGGCTACCCACAAGTATGGCCTGGCACTTGTTAGGGTTTACAGACAATCCATACCTCTGTGAGCAGCTGTATGTAGGATAATTCAATATAAAATAAATTTATAATAAAGAAAACTTAATATAAATCCATTCCATTTACGAATATATTTGGCCAGTGTCCCCTATTAGTATGCCGACTTTCCCTTCTCAACAAGAAGAGGCTCGTCAAGCAGTGACATATTAATAGGCGATTATAATCATGATAATCATCAACTTATTATAACCAATAACAAAAAATATCTTAATTAATAGTCACATGCTCTATTCTCAAGAGTTTATAACAGGCACGCACAAGTTTCACAGAATAAGCAAAAACGTTTATTTCGTGACCTATCTGATGTTACGTTTTAGATAAATCACGGCTTATAATACAGCTAACATCTTAATAAACATTATCTATATATACTGATGCATTTACTGTATATTTAATAAGGATTCTATACTAAAAGGTTACGTCATTAAAATAGACAGGCGATTTTGCACTTTATGCTTTGTATAATTAGCATTTACTTTAGTAATTCCTAGATTATAGTAACTTGTATTTATAGCTAACTTGTTTTGCATTGTAGCTCAGTGTCATCTATTTTTTTTTTTTCGTGGGAAACTTTATAACGTACAACGTTCTATGGTCCAGACTTCCATACGTTTGCATCGGGTTCTAAAAAAAGGTAAATACAGTTTTAAGACTGAAAGCTACGGTGTTGTTCTCTTTCTCATAAAGGGCCAAAAAGGTAACACACAACAACAAAGGCACAAGCCGAGAAAGCTTTTTTCGTATAATATTTAACCTTGATCCATTTTCATCCCATACTTTAAAAAGAAATTCTAGGTATAGCAAATATTCTTTCCTACATTAATATCGTATTATCTGTACATGAGGTGACACAATAAGAGTCGGTGTTATCAGCTTATATCATAAAATAATAATGACGGATTAATTAGACTTAGTAGAGGCCCATCATAGTATGGTAAACATAAAGGTTTTCGCTTCTAATCTCCCACAAGACATTGATTTTCCTAGCAACGAAGTTAAAGTCCCATTCCCTCGAATTTTAACACCCAATAATCAACAATACAAATACCATAAACACGCAATACCATACAATCAGCTACATCAGGCTAGATTATAACTTCCAGATTGATGACATCCATCTATGTCTAGTACAAAAAAGGCGTGAGATGGATGAAAAAGCTGCAAAATGTTAGCAATACCGGTTTAGATATAACAACTTAGATGATTGCAGTCCTTTAAATAGACGTATTATCTTCCTTACAGCCTTTCTCCGAAGACTCAAACATGATAATTACCTACATGTTTAGAAAAAGTATTTAATTTAAAACTACTTTTATCATCATCATCATAACAGCCCATTAATGTCCCACTGCAGGGACGGGCCTCTTTTCGTGACGGAGGGATATATATATAACATTACTTTAGTAAAGTAATATAAAAGTCTTATTACAACGGTTTCAGTGTGATTTTTAAGTGTAAAAGAGGCTTATGTATGATCCTCATGATGGAAAGCAGTATATAATTTGAACGTTTGCAACATGTAGTGTCGATCGCGCGATTAAATTAATCTCCTTTGAAAATATTTTTTTAGTAAACATAATAACTTCTTATGCAATTTGCAATTTTTCCTTCCCCACTGACTTTTGTTTGACGATTGTAAATAACGAAGACGACGCAAAGGTAGGGAAGGGGTTACACGTGCGGCGAGACAAAGTACGTGACTATTTTAACAATGCTGTTATTTTATTAAATTGTTATGAACTAATATTATTTATATCAATAAGCATACTCAGACAAAAGATTATATTTATTAATACAATTTCTAAGCTTCTCCCAAGGAAATATAATTAAATCAATCAATTAGCCTGTCGCAGTTCACTGCTGCCGATAGGCCTCTCCCAACACGCGCCACAGAACACGGTCCTACGCCTTCCGCAGCCAGTCCGACCCAGAGACCTTTTTGAGGTCGTAAATAAAACATATAATTAAGGAAATATTATTTTAAAAAACTATCAGCTGAACCTTATTATTCATTATAACTGTTTTTATTTCAAACCAGGGCAATCTATTGTAGAAACATCTCGTCGATTTTGTGCGTAGGAGCACCCGGTTCCTGAGTAGGTCGCAACCTTGACCTTCCTTAACAAAAAGTAGTGAATGCGGGATATGGTTCTTGCCTTTCTCTCTGACATGCCTATTTATTATTCTGCCAAAATCAGCCGCCTCTTCGACACCCACAGTTGATTTGGAGGGGAAATTTCATCTAAAACTAGCCTGATACTTTTGTATAAAACAGCTTTACAGAGTAATCAAGACAAAAATGTGTGTGTCCGTGGCAAATGGTTTTTATTAAATCCATTAACTAATAAGTCAACAAGAAATACGTCAAATGATTTATACCTCGACTAATAATAAACGTCAAAGCGTAGAAATAAACTAACCTAGTACAGAAACTTTCAATATAATACTCAGGCAGTAAAATGCAAGTATAATAGAAGTAGGATAGCGAGAAACATCTCAACGACCGTTGTCATTACGATTAAAGACTCGATGCAAAAATTTCAAAGCATACCATATCATAAAACATCGCAACGTGTTTTGTACCCTCACCCTTAGTAAACCGAAGTCCACTGCTAGGCGACTATTCCTTTCAATTTACTTTCATGCCTAAACGTAAGAAAGGTCATTTAAGCGATCAAAAGAGTTTACACTTGAATAATTCTTAATCGGTTAACTCTGCGATAACAGCGTGTGTGTATAATGATATCATATTTAGTTTTATGGTGATATAGTTAACTGTAAACGTAGAACGTATGTTTAGAATTAAATTTACAAGTTAGAAAATATACGAATTTAACTTTAAATCATAGCACTGAAGAGTCAATTTTATTTATTTTAAACCATTCTTGTTGAAAGTGTCTAGTCCATGATAGTTTGTGCCAGTATCATAATATATCAGCGTCCTTTATGATTTTTAATCAGCGACATAGTTTTATTTCTTCGCTAATTAACGATAAGAACGTTATGAGGAGGTTTTACCAAGGATAGGGCCTACAGCAGAAGACGCGGCGTGGGGTATAAATTAAAAACATTCCCTGGCATTTCTGCTTTTCGAAATAAATTAAGGAAAATAAATAACTGTCCTTATTGGTATCTTGTTACCCTAACAAGGGAAAGGTATAGCAATAAAAAATACATCAAAAAAAGCTTGTGTTTCTAATTCCCATCAATTATAGGTAAAAGGCTGGCCAATTCTTGCAGAAAGCAGCATGTCTACCATTCAAAACAAAATATGACATCATCAAATAGTATTTAGACTAATTACAAACAATTGTCGGACGTCGGATCAGACAACAAGTTCTATGAACTAAAATAAAACGTGTTGTTACCAAGTGACGAATTCAACAGACGAATGTTGAATTTGTCGCAATCAAACACGACACATGCTATCAATTTCGTTTAGTGCAGACTACAAATCTTTTGTGCAAATAACGAGTTGTCAACTAAATTGTGGTTCTTTGTTGGTAAGTTGTGAAGTACCGTGTAAGCGTTTTGCCAGCGATTTGAATCCTCAAAGAAATGTTTCTCTTATTTTCCAACATTGAAGCTAGAAACGGAGTTTCATCTTAGCATAGCATATTATTATAAAGTTCTACTATTAATTCATACGATCGCTCAATAAAAACATCATGTCTTGAGCATCATTGGTTATGTACGACTTGCATTATTCGGTGGCTATTCTCAGGAGTTGAGATAAGTCTTGGAAACGCGATAACAACGTCGATTGCATAGCTCGTCAAGGGGATATTAGAATTAATGACTTCTAATTTTTCTTGACTTTCAAAACATTTTTAGAGGAATTAAAATTCAAAGATTACAGCTTTAAAAAATATTTAGATAGGCAGATTCAAATAGTATTACAAAGAAGCCAAAATTTGATTGAACACTATTCACAAACATTAACGATATAATGTATTACCGTCACAGAGACAGTGTGGCGACATTATACTAAGTACATACGACAGCAGGATCCAATTGACATTTCCGCATTACTAATGTATTCATGAACAGTTAGGCACTCACCTAAAACACAAGCTCAAACATGGTGACAAATTAGCAATACGTTTATACCGTGTCGTGTTGCATCCTGATTAAGTGGAGAAGTCAGGTGTTAGGTGAGGTGACAAATCACGCCTTTGTTTATATTTAATTTCGTACCTAATGAATCTTGCGGACAAACAATAGTCTTTTCAACTTACAGCAAATATGGACTTCGTTCAGGAACCTTAGCCTAATAATACCACGCTGACCAGAGAGATGAGAGATGTATACTAACGGGTAAAGTTTTGATTCTGTTTCCACATGTTATGAGATACTGTGCTTTTATGATGTTACTATGAATTGATAGGCGTGGATTATTGCTAAGGGATTAAATAGCGTAGTGGTGTCATGTATTCCGCCATTGAATACAGGCCAAGTATGTATTGACAGACATAAATTCAATTTTCTCTTCAAAAGTTTCTAAAGAGTATATTGGTTAGTTTGACTTAATAATATATCGGAAATAGCATAACTTATAAATGCAAATTGTATATTTTAACTATCCCTTTCCCTTCTCTTTCCCTTCTCTTTATAAAGACAACTCCCGCACTAGGGATCATGCCCTGTGTCGCGGGGAACTTTTACAAACATTAATTAACGGACACAAAGAACACCCAGACCAGGACAATAATTTGTGGATCTCACAAATTATTGTCCTGCGTGGGGATCGAACCCACAACCTCTTGCACGGCAGCCGCTTGCACTACCGTCGCGCCACCGAGGTCGTCAAATCGGCGAGATACCAATAAAAGATAACAAGAAACTTAACTATCGCTTAAAGCGCAAATGAATACTTAAAGGAATCCGAAATTTATATCTTTTACTAAAGCGTACGTTTACCAAACACATTTTATAAATAGAAAAGAAAAGTCATTTGTTATGGATTCTATTTTCTGATAATTTTTTATCGTTTATACAATTTCTAAGAGGCAGTCGTCATTATCTGCCAAGTGCAAAGACAGCTAGTCTAGCTTTATAACGGCCTGAATCAAAAAGTGCCTGCCGACCATCAGGCATCATCAGTATCAAAGGGGAAATAAAACCTCTAGAGCAAAATAAAAATGTTAACTAGTTGTTCTCTTGGGTTCAAATTTGTAGAGCGACATGTTAGTGTTTCGTGTAAATGACGCATTTAGTGCTGTAGGGATGTTTCGATACAGGAGTAGCATACTTATACAAAATTAACAGTGCTTTCTATATAAAATTGACTGGCAACCAAGCAGCTCAAAAGAGGTATGAAAAGAACATTGAACATCTGATTGAAGAAACTGACATAGCATCTGCAAATAAATTAAATGCTTTAGTAAATGAAATAAGTGGGCAAATGGTCGCAACTTCCACCTACGTTTCATAGTCAGTTTATTCATAACTTGGTATCTATTATACAGTGGGTAGCCGTAATATTATGGGCAGGTAATACATAGCAAGAATACTGCTTTAAAAGAGTTTGTACCTATCCATTTCTTTTTATTTATTATTCAGATTATAATGAGATGAAAAAATTAATAAATTAACGTTTGACATTTAAACACTCACGTTAAATTGTTTTTGTAACTTTAAAAAAATTGTCGTTAAATTATTGAAGAAATTATAGGTGTGGCAATATTTGGAGGTTTATTTCCAGCAGTTGACGTTAATTGACTGAAATGATGATGGAACTCTTAACAATATTTATTGATTACTATTATTTATAAATTAAAACCAGAAGTCACTTTACGAAATAGCAAGAATATGTTCAATTTAATTCATAATAATAAGTTATCATAATCAATTATAGCTTGTAATATTTTTTATGCAATGATACACAATATTTTTTCTTTTAACAAATGCATATTGCACCTGACCTTTTAGAAGGATATTACCAATTGGTCAATGCCTTTCAAGCCGTTCTAGTCAGTCTGTCGAGAGTTCGCCACTCACTTTCAATTAAGTGTTATTTTCTGTAACATCTAAATTGCCACTTTTTGGGGCACAAAAGTAATTGTAGCTGGTACCTATTCTGTTCAGTCCGGGGCAGTGGTCCAACTGCTCTGTCCAACTAGTTGGACCACGGGTCTTTACTAGGGGCAGTTGTCCAACTTTCAAAATAGTTGGACTACTGCACCTTTTGAGAGTTCCGTGGTCCAATTGATTTAAAAAATAACTTGCCAACTCTAAAAACCTCAACTGCATCTTTATGTGTGTATGGTACCAACCATCTAGTCTACGGTTATATTGAACCTCTTTGCAGTAAATAGGTAGGTACTGGCTGGTTTTTATCAATTATAGTACAATGCATTTGTCATAATTGTGTCAGTAAAGTTTGTTAAATAACTAATATTATAAATGTGAAAGTTTGTGAGGATGCTTGGATGTTTGATGTTAGTGTGCTTGTTACTCAATCACGGGAAAATGGCTGGACCGATTTGGATGAAATTTGGAATGGAGATAGGTGGGATGAAATCGGACATAGGCTACTTTTTATCCTGGTAGCGTAGCATGTTCCCGTGGGGATCTTTTTTTCGAAAGGTGCAGTAGTCCAACTATTTTGAAAGTTGGACAACTGCCCCTAGTAAAGACCCGTGGTCCAACTAGTTGGACAGAGCAGTTGGACCACTGCCCCGGACTGATTCTGTTTTTAATGTAATACATAAAACTGAGACGAACTAGTTGACGAATTAAACTAGACGATGCTAATTTTCTAATACTTATTGATTTAAATATAAGAAAATTAGCATCGTCTTTGTTGAATTCTAATCAAAGTGCATTGAACTTTGAAATAGGTTAATTATTTCTTTGTATTCAATTAGGTAATAAAGTTGTCTAACGTTAAAATGAAATCGTTGTAAATAAATAATAAGATATTGGTCAGAAATGCGGCAAAAAAATGTTGCATGTTTTGTGAGAAGTTATAGTTTTTATGGAACTCTAGTAACACATACAAATGCCATCAAAGTGACCGCACACTATTCTAAAACTGTTTGAGTTTTTCGAAAACATTGACACGAGAGAAGAAGTAATACATACTATACATTCTATTGTTATGGCTAGATCAACGACATAACATTATGTACAGGCCGTCTTCAATATCTTCAGTTCCACAACAAGACATTGTCATGAAAACATTCTAAGAATAGCTAAGACGAAAGTGCTCTGTCATAATCGTTAGAAAATAATCGGTTTTGCGAGACGAAATTGATGTTAGCACGCAACGATTTATACTAGATTTATTGACGAGCGAATCTTAATCATTTTGTATAATTAAAACTTGCTGTCAAGTGTTTGTTTGTGTTGACCGACTAAGGCTGCCTGTCCAACGGAGCGTAGAGTACCAACGAATCAAAGAAACGGAAAAATTAGCCAATAGCCGGATCCACACCAAACGATCCAGCGCGATCCGATTGCGCGCGGCAGGAGCGTTTGAAGTAGACTTGTCTCGGGCGATCCAAAATGGATGCCGCGAGCTATCCGTCATCGATGGATCGCGGGATCGCCGATCCAAAATGGATCGTTTGGTGTGGATCCGGCTAATAGGATTGCTGTGGACAGGGGTCTAAGAATAAGCGATGCTGCCAGTTTTTCGGCAACAAATCGAACTATAATAGCAGAATTCTAATAGAAGGATAACTAAGAACAGTCTTTGTACACTTAGCCAGCGTGGTATTCGTACATGTGACTTGTGTCACCACCTCTTTAAGAGGCCTGTCCCAGCGGTACTTGAATTAAGGACCATTAAGGACTGGTGTACCCCTCACACGGTGAACCGACGACCTAGTTAGGACGGCGGGTAGCCGATGGATGAGGGAGGCACAGGACCGCGCAAGGTGGCAATACTTGGAGGAGGCCTATGTCCAGCAGTGGACGTCGATTGGCTGATATGATGAAGGACTGGTAGGATAAAAGAGAGATGTTAATATTTAGACACGAAAATCAGCGTTACGGTGAAACTTCTAAAACAAACTTCAGTCAATTCAATCATGGTATGTTACACAGACTTATTTCAATACAAGTCTGTGGTATGTTAATGTAGCTTCTGGATTTCACCATACAACTAAAGTAGTGTTTTCTAAGCCATAGGTCACGTCTATATATATATAATTCATATTATTTAACATAAGTGGCAGATGTAAATGATAAGATGGTTCAAGATCGTGTGTTGGTATTGTTATACAGATCTTGTTATGACCTGAGATTCTAGCTTCTAGATAAAAAGTCTTCTTCATAATGCTGATGATGTTCTTTTAAACTCCATATTATTTCTATTGTTACAAGCACGTCGCTCTCAGCTCTTATGGAATTAAAAATATGTATAATGTGGATCTTTAAGTATTAGACTAGTCTATAAATTATTTTTTTGCTGGGAACTCTAACTGGCATTGGATTATAACACGTAAAATACATTACATATTCCTTTCAAATTAATAAAATTTTATTTAAAGTTTACAGAACTGATAAACCAATCATTATCGTTCAAGTTCCGACTGACAAATCGTTTTCAGAAGCCGCACCTTAACGACACTAAATATAAACTGGTCATTAACTGTAATATCACAAAGTAAATAAGGACTAATATCGCATGTATGAAGATAACATACTATGTTGTAGCATGAGTTGATACCGCTCTGATACGTCACCAACTAGAGCAACCCGTCTCGTATGATTGCACATTTTGATTCCTGAACTAAAGAATGCGTGAAAACGTTATAATTCAACACCGTGTCGACTGATCTAAGATAAAACATGCTTTAAGTAATACATCCGATTGTTGAGATGCATCTTGCACGGTAACCAAGTACCTACTCAGACGGATTTGTTTTATGACGTATGGCAAAATATGAAGCTGCTGGCTGGACGATGTTTTTATTGCAGTTATATTTTGTCAAAACAATTCATAAAGAACTTAATTGTCTTGAAGATCTGTGAGATTTTAATTTCCTTCTTTGTTGGAACATAAATTGTTTCAGAAAGGAATCAAGTACAGATAAATTCAAGAGGTGAATCATGTTCCTATATAGGGGTCAATCTTGTCCAACCAAGCCCAGAGCATTAATAAGGTTCCGCAAGTAAGGTCTGTGGACGTTCACCTACAGAGCAATCGTTTTGGCAGTCGAACAGTGTAAAGCAAATTTTCTTTTTGCCTCAATTGGTGAATGTTACGTAAAGTAGACCGTTGCGTAAGATTCTTATTATTATTTGAATATTTAATGCATTTACAGTTACGTATTTTTGACAAAACATCTTAAAGGCCAAAACCAAAATTTGTTTTTATGATCTTTGAAATTATTTCCCCTTTCTGTTATGGTGGCAGCTTGTGCATGTGGTGTTAGGAAAAACTACTAAAATTATATATTATAGTATCACAATCCAATCACATTAATCCCAAGAATTACTTAAAAGTCTACTAAGAAGATAACAGAAATTATCTATATTTAACAAATATCAGCCTATCTGGGCAACACATTACTGGTCAGTAGCCTAAGTATTTATAGGTTGATTTAAAGCCAATTACCTATTTATATTACATTAATATTTCATTGTTCTTAACCGCAGCATGAAAACAGCAATTCCGTTATCAAATATCATTAATTTTCTTCACTCATAGAAGACGACTTAATAACTATAAGTACATGTTAAAAGACCATAATTTTTTGTTATATCACACGAATACGACATTAATATGTAAGTTACATAAATCTGTTGATAAATTTGCTTTTATTGTGTATTTAAATTATTGAATAGGTTAGAGGAAAATATGCAATAAATTATTTAACTTAGTCATTAATTCATAACAGTTATGTTTAATTAGTTTCCTTATTTAAACGGCGTCGTCTTAATTTAAATGTATAATTAAAAAATAGCTTTCATATCTAATTCATTATTATTCATTTAAATAATTTTTTTTGTGAAAGCAATCTTTCCATGGTACGAAAATAGATATGATTAGGTGAATTATTGAATGTATTTATGTTATGCAATGGTTGCAGTTGGCTGTTTAATGATGAACTAGAAAAGAATATGTCAACATGTGTGTAAGTGTGAACCTGATGGTAACGTAAGGTAGTCATAAAATGCCTGTACTCTGTTACTATCTATTTGCAAGTCTTACCCCACGTGTACGACGCTGGATACACAGGCTTATCCCCAAGTCCCTAAACACGATATGCGAGAACAAAACATTTGCACAAAACTTGCAGAAAATTTCTGCAGAAGTCTTAACACAAATACCAGGTAATTTGTGCCTTCTTCGATCTACTCCATTTTCAATTTTTTGATGTTGCTTCCTTCTGACACTTCTTTTCTTATGATCGCGTTTGTATTAACTTCCAGAGCATATCTTGTGATCATTGCTATTTCATAATCGTTGGTTGCTGTATACTTCAATAAAAAGAAACATTTAATCCATTCTAACGAGTTTATCATTATTCTAATAACAACCTAACCTATTTAACTTAGTTAGCTCAATTTAGGTAAGACAATCAATTGTGTTATAAAATATTCAGAGTGTTGGAAGCAATTAACTAAATGTTCAATGTATACAATGAAATTAATTAAATAGTTCATGGAATTAAAAGTTGATAAAACGTTAAGACTTACCGATGTTTGAGTTAACGAGAGAGTTTTGTGTGTAATATTGGTTTAATTGAATCCTAACATAAATAACTAAGTAAAATAAAACTCTATTTGCTATTACATACTTACATTTTCATAGCGAAATGTAAACGGATTTAAGCAGAATTTCTTACTGATCAATATGGGTGTCTAGAGAAAGATATAGCGTTTTTTTTAACGTGGGGAAATCCCGAACGGCCCTCATGATGCTGAGGCTATCTATCAGGGTCATGACTCATGGACTTGCAGTACTAATGTAGTACCCCCACATGGTGTTCATCCCAGTTGTCGTATCGGAGGTTCACGGTATGCCCTCGGAGATCTAAAACGGACACTGATCGAATGAATAACTTTGTTCCAGCGAGAGAAGGATAAATATGTATTTAAACTTTTTTATTGTGATAACAATATAAGGTCGCGGTTATTAGATTATTATTGCAAAGAAAGGAAAGTGTTATTGAAACAGAATATTATTTCCTATTGTTCGTTTATTACGTGTATTCTGCTCATTATAACTGATTAGCGTTACCGTTTAGGGCGAGATTTCTTTCTTTAATAAATAAGTTCACCCAAGGACAACGGTGATATTGCATGACTTTTTTCTGTAGATATGTAAAAAAATATACATTTCTCTTTTCCGAACTTGTACAAGAATGGGGTCATCTATATCTACCCGTTTGTCTTCGTGGAAAACACCAACAAACTTCCGTCAGCAGAGATGGCATGGCAGATTTATGGGCAGCCATGATAATCAAAATATTATTCGAATTATCAAAACGTTAGTCGTCTATCGAAAATATTGAATGCCCTTCTAAAAGGCGTCACGGAAGTTTATATTAGCTACACCAGCTCTTGTCCGGAGTATTAAAATTTACGAGTCCTTTTTATGTCGTTTATTATTGGGAAACTTTTATTTGCTTATGATTTATTTAATGTTAAATTTAATAGTTTCTAATATTTGCATGCCTTTCTAAACAAATAGCTCATCATTTTTATAATAGTAGTCAGCCCACGCGTTCTATTATTTTTTTAAGTAGGTACGACGATTCTTTTTTATCTGACTTCCTCAACAAATGCACTTGGACAGTGCTGATATAATGTATTGAAATAAATGCTAGATTCTACGAAAGCTCAGCCATACGAACCACGAAGTGACATACATATTGGCGTATAGCCAGCAATATTCTTTACTTTACAGTGGTTACTTTACCTAGGTTAAGTTACCTTACAGGACATTAAGAAGACAGTCAATAATATTTTATTACCCGATAGTAGTTACATGAACCCTTCAATGACAAGTATTAAACAAGTTTCAGCACGACATCAAACAATCGTGTTGCTGTTCCAATTGGAAGTAAGTTAACCGGACTTAAGCATAGTTTACAATTTCACGCTCCTATAGTGAATTATTTCGACAATATGGCGTGATCTTTATGTTACTGTAAAATGGCTTTCGTGGATATTGAGATCAATGAAGCGCATAATTATATGGTATGACTTACTTTAAAGCGCATATTGGTATGAAACCACTAATATTCTGTAAACGGATTAATACGTGACATAGCCACATAGCGCGGGGAACCGACAGCCGTTGGACAGAAAGGTTCTGGAATGGCGACCGCGTACCGGAAAGCGCAGGGTGGAGACCCCTCACACGGTGGACCAACGTCCTAGGTAGGACGACGGGAAGCCGATGGATGAGGGAGGCACAGGGCCGCACAAGGTGGCAATACTTGGAGGAGACCTTTGTCCAGCAGTGGACCTCGATTGGCTGATATGATAGCCACAGTCAGTCTCATACATACCAAGATAGGCAGCGCCTTGGCTCTGGGATTGCTGACGACCGCTTACCAATTACTTTCAGGTCGGCCGCTAGCTCGTCTACTCTTTCAAGGCAAAAAAAAGTACATAGCAGCATCATACCTTAAGACTTACTTAATTAAGTTATGAAATACGACGAATGAAGAAATTATACTAATCTTCTCACCCTGGTCTTTAGAAGATTTTCGATAGAGTAAACTTCAAGATAGTTTGCCAAGATATTGAAAATCTATACGAACTTATTTTAACAGATTCTGGCGCAACCAAATAGATCAATTGTTTAACTAAAGATCATTAAAACGTTTAATTATAAAAAAAAACAATTGTACAACAATAGAGAGATACTAAAGTTTATAATCGCATCTCAACCCGTCAATGCAGCACTTCCGCTCACGCGTCACACTAGAGGATGTCGTTTGTGACACTCGCGCGCATAATGAACACCGTGTGGACGAGAGGTATCGCTTGTTTACATCCTAAATCATATTTGTCGTTGAAAATTGGTTACAATATATTCAAATGTTTAAAAAAAATATACGAACGCGGCACAGGAGAGCCGATGTTCTGCTGTGGACCAGTTATGGGAGAGATAGATAGATAGAAAATAATATCGTCAAATATACAATATTAAAGACATATAGACTAAAACAACACTACCATACCCTATGACCTACTGTCTACACGAATCACCACAGAAATATGAAAGCTGAAACTATGTTTACAAGAAAACTAAGTCATAACAGCCCACTAATGCCCCACTGCAGGGACAGACCTCCTCCCTTGACGGAGGAATACTTGGTCTACTAATACCACTAATAGACGGATTGGTACAAGGTTTTAATTCCAAGTTTTCCTTCTTTTTATTTCGTAACTATAGATAATATTCATTCATTAGTCGGTTTTTACGACACCTATGAGATGAAATGGGGTGGTGACATATTGTATTCTTACTCCGTCACCACAAGGATAACACGGAAACAAGAAAACTAAGTACCTTTGTATTAAATCAATATTTGTTACACTTATGTATCAGTCATTGGACATTAAAGCCCTGAATATCAATCAACTACTCTATCACCTTCCTGATTAGGAGTGCCTTTACCAGTATGCACCACTGAACACGGTTCTGCACCTTCCGCATACAGTCTGAGGAGAGACCTTTTTGAGGTTGTTCTGCCACAGTACTGTCCTGTCTCCAAATATTACTTGAGTGGTTGTGTCTCCCTCAACCATCAGCTTACATTATCATTTATTTATTACATCACTTATGCCCGATTTACACATCGACAAGTACAGTAGCGAGTTAAGTAGTATTTTAAGATTAAGTTGATTTAAATACTGCCGTCAATAGCATAGTTGCAGTAAGTACGCTTTATATAGTTTTGAGAAAAACGCGGTTAAAGTTTTGGGTTGAATTTTCTAAATAAATCCTTTGTTTGAAATCGGATCACAATGGTTGATATCTTAAATGATAGAAGACTTCAGCACCTATCTATAACTTATTAAAAAACTAAAACTGAGTAATTGTAAGAAAAAATAAACACATTATTGTTGTTATGCTAAGTATTTCCTAAAGGATCTTTGATAGGGAACACTTAGCATAAGTACAGTACAAACCTTTGCCTCATTATTAGTTTGTAGGGTTACTTAGCTTAAACACAGTAAGTGAGTGTTTTACTGTATTTAAGCTAAGTAACCATACAAACTTATAATGATTCAAAATTTTTATATTATTAGGTTACAGTGATAATAAAACAACTAGTTAATGGTTTTAACATTGTATTTAAAATAAAGAATGTAGCATATTATACTCTCCAAGTACAACTTGAAACTTGAGCTTAAATCACTGTTTACAATATTGACAAACGAAAAGAGTGTCTAGTTCTTGTTTTGTGACGAACAATTATCTGGCCAAATCACCAAGTGACTTTTATTCCGATGGTGTATAAAAAAAGCTCTGAATGTTGAAACAATGTCATAAACATTTCGGCCTGAAATCGCTTCATGCCATAAGACAGCGTAAGGATTATTTTCTTTATTAGATTTACATAAAGGAGCAAACGTTTTATAACGTAACGCAATAATTCGAGGACAGAATATTGCTACTTTGTAGCTGTCCATGCGAGGTAGCATTACCACCTTTTGAAGATCTACACACACTTAAACGGTGTCATTATACACTTCTCATCAAAAAATCGAAACTGTCTGCAAGTTTGTGTTTTGTATGAATTATGAGAAAAATGTGTATATTTAGGAATACGTGTTATGTCATTTAATAGGGAATTTAATGAGGTTTTCAAATAATAATGTTAACGTTCTAAATTCAAATTTAATTTTCGTAGATTTTGTGTTTTGTTTAACAAGTCGTTTTTACCCTGTACGTAGTTTGACGGAAATTGATAAAATTATGCACATACATGAAATAAAAGCTAGGAAGCGTTTATTTAATGGCTCATATGTCCCTCCCCAAGGTCTCATTACTGCTTCTGTACGGTTCTTCATCGATCGGATGAGAGTCACGATAAAATATAGTGGCGTTCTGTTCTATTCCTCTTGGATTATATTTTACAGCTGGCTAAGTGTTTTTAAGACATGATCTCTTGCACTAATTCGTCTTTTTTACTTATTGCATAGATGGTAAATCGGATTCATGTCCGGGCTTCTTGCTGGCCAATCAATAATAGAGATATCTACTACGGTATCATAATCTCATACGACGCTCGCTGTGTTTGCCCTAGCATCCTTGTGCGTAAATGTAAAACCGCGGTCAATAAAATGTGCATAGGGTATCACATGAGCTTCAAGACACTGTTCAATGTCCCTATGACTGTTAAATAAGGGGAGACGTGACCCAAAAACAAAGACAAACTCTGTTTTGTCGTTGCCGCTAATTTTTCCCCAAATAGTCCACGAACCACCACCATGGATGACCTTTTTTTTTAATCCAGCATGGTGCAAAGTATTATCCATCTCTTCTGTAGACCTTAGTCCTTCCATCCTTACCATACAGTATAATTTAACACTCATTAGAAAGGAGAAATTTGTTCCACTAGATGTATGACCATTTTAGGTAATTGCGTGAAAAGTTAAGACACGCTTGTCGATGATCTGCAGATAATTTCTCCATATTTGCTGGCTTGTATGGTAACAGTTAACGTTCCTTCAACCTTTTTCTAATTATAGAGTCACTTATAGCTACCATAGGTTCATCATGAAGCTGCTGCTGCGGTTGAAAGACATTAATGCGTAGATTTTGTAACGAAGTTGTAACAATAAATCGATCTTTTCGGTCAGAAATCACCTGTTTTCTGCCAGATCACTAGATGCAATCTTTCAGCTGTTACACGCTGACTAAGTCCAGAATTCAGCAATGCCACCACTTGGCGGTTTTTGCGGGTGAACATCGCATGGATGCGTTAATAATTTTTCATTTACCTGCGTAATTTTATCAATTTCCATCAAACTACGTACAGTGTAAAAACGACTTGTTAAACAAAACACGAAATCTACGAAAATTAAATTTAAATTTAGAACGTTAACATTATTATTTGAAAACCTCATTAAATTACTTATTATGACATATAACACGTATTCCTAAATATACACATTTTTCTCATTATCCATACAAAACACAAACTTGCAGACTGTTTCGATTTTTTTGATAAGAAGTGTATTTATGTTCTTTTAAGTTTTTCTTATCTAATTTGTAAGCCTTTCTGCTGTCTATACAGACAGCAGAAAGGCTTACAAATTTTGGCTATGTATAAACAGACTTTGGCGATGTATAACATAATTATTACATGTAGCACAAATTGTATTTGGAGTTTGTGACCATTGTGACCCGATTGCAAACGAAAGATTTGTGTAAAAATTTCGATCCAAAACTTTAACCACCTTTTTCTCAAAACCCCGCGCCCTCCTCGCGCCCTCGTAGTAGGGTATGTAATATTACATTATGTAGGTATTCGGGGAACAGATTATTATATAATTTATTATTCTTTACTGCTTGTAATAAAAGAGAAATTGTACGACTTTTAGTTACAATAACATATTACGTTCACAGTGAAGCAACTTTACTGCAGTATATTCATGACGTGGTATAATATCGCAGCTATGTAGACATACAAGACCTAGACAAACACTTCTTATAATTAGTAGTAAGATCATATTATACATATGTTCTGCTTAGTATGAGTACAGTATAGCTAATTTACTGTTCACGTGATTTGTGCACCTGTCCGCTATCGCTACATCCTGCTGTCTAAACATGAACACAGGATGGCTACATACTGTCTGTATAATAAAAGTAACCATTACGTTAGATTTGATTACGTTACTTAACATAAAATCAATATAGTATCATACTGTCCTTGTGGTAAGTATTAAGGAACCAACGCTAAGGATCAATTACTAAGCATACATGCAGTATCGCTGCATACTGTTTGTAAGACTAGATACACACTTAGTAAATATTGGGAAGCTGCTTAAGATCAAAACAGTATATCTTCTTAAAGCTTTTATGATTGGCCTATATTCTATTTTTAAACTGTTAATGACCAAACATATTAGCAGTATATATGTCATACTGCTCTTATGCAGTGAGAATCTAAATGAAACTTTTGCCGTAAGTGTACAGACTGTAATCATGCTTTGTGATGTAAAAAAATTGGTCGACTTACTGCAAATTTCTAATTGTTAACTTTGGATCAAAACACGATACAAATAAATGAGTTAGATACAGTTGTAGATCTCGTTATCGTGATCACGGCTGTATACCTAACTCAATTTTGACAAAAACCCGACTTACTGTAACTATGCTATTGACGGCAGAATAGATCTCCATCCTATTTTTTGGCGAGTTAAGTACGAAGTAGCCCCCTCTCTCGCGTCTCGCCAATCGGGCATTAGTCATAATTTAGCATTACTATTCTATCCCCGACGACATTAAAAAAAAAATATAAACACAATAAAAAGTAATTTTTTTAATTATTACTTATTTTAAGATAGACCCACTCATATTGGCTAACAATACTTATATACATACTATATAAAGAATTACAAAATGAAATGAATATAAAACAGTTGATATATTAATAAGTTACATGGTGAATAGTTAGCCTCATACTTGACCAATTTAGAGGTTCTTATGTGCTCAGTATTTACTTAACTTTATCTTCTGAGGCTTGTGTTGGGAGAGGCTTATGTCCAGCAATGGACTGCGATAGGCTAGTACAGTCAGCTGCAAAGATATCTAACCCCTTTAGCGCACTGTTATATTCTTAAAGGGGGTTAGATATCTCTGCAGCTGACCGTACTTGTTGTTGTAACTTCACTTGGGTGTTACCTATGGTATGTATATAGCGGGCTGTTTTCCGCAAATCCACGTCAAGGTGCTAGGGTGTCACCTAACTATACCAGTATTTTTGTGCTTACTCAATTCCTAATAATCACAAAAATATTGTCTCTGACACTGATTGGTTAAAAACTATTAAGTAAACATGTATTTCTATTAACAGGAAAATTAAGATTGTCTACAGGTTTTTCAGTTTCCTTTGAGCATTGGAGTTTATAATTCATCTTGAAAATGAGCTCCAAACTATTAAAGGAAAGATTATCATTTAATTCTATAAACACTCAGTCTTTTTCTTACAACAGAAGTACTTAAAATAATAATTAGTAAAATCAAATTGATTGGTAAATAATCTTGCTTATTCAGCAATGAAGTGGTTTATTCCAGTTATGTGTTATGTCTGTAGAACTTGACATTGTTAAGCTAGCAAGGTGGATTGAAATGGCATCCTTAAAATAGTTTATTAATTTCATAACAAGTTCAGAATGAATATTAGTTAGTTGTAACATTGTAAAATTGTTATTTTCTAGAACAATTTTTCCTGATATTAATGCTGTATGAATGCTATGAATTTAAAGCAATAGTATGTTGTCCATGTTGTTACAGGTCATGCATATACAATCTTAAATATCATGTAATATCCAGGTCATATTAACTCAGACTATTAAACAATAATTATTATAATAATCTTTCAAGACAAAAATATACAGAAACATAGATTTACTGTTTACAAATGCCAATAAGAATTTGAAAGAAAAAAGGAAATTATAATATGTTTCAATTAGACTTTTAGCCATTATCAGACATGACTAGACAGTCAAGTTACAACACTTTAGTTAGGAACACTTTTTACACTTTTATTAAGTATAAGTATGGATGTTAGGTAATGTTAATACCAAGCACATTTAGCAGCAGTTAAAGCCTTAGAAGTAATATTATCTGGTGTATCGTGAAATCTTATATAAAATTATAATAATATGCAGCATTATGGTCACATAATTTACTAGTATTTATACTAACAAGATTTTAATCACCAACTGGTCCCAAAACTGTCAAAAAACTTAGGGATATATACCAAATTGTCGCAGAACCAGTTGACATTATAATTTAGTAAATCTTGTTTAGAATGCGTGATGACGATATCACTACGATAAACCTTCACTCATCACCACAACGCCCATTTGAACGAGTCAATTATTATTTTCAGAAATTATCCTGCTACGATATTGTATGTATTGTAACTCAATAAAATTAAACATTTGGTGTAAATATAAGACGTATGAATAACCGGAAAGATTACCGAGCTTATAAATCCCGAAATATTGATAGTAAGTACCTACTCACCCTCTCCACCCAAAGAAGTCAACAATTCCCCGGCAGTATGAACACTGTAATCACCACTTCGTACTGTTTTTTCAATAACCAATACACTGCAGAATAATTTCCACACTTTGTAAATAAATAAATGGTAGATCTTTTACCAAATTCACATTTAGACCGCCGCTATAACCGTGCCACAAAACGAAAATGGCAGCGTTGAATTGAAATGTGTGTGACAACCTAACTAAATTTAAGAGAGGGTTACCTCCACACCCACGCTGAACAAATTTAGTCTGCATCTCCTATACACAGTGATCATTTCGTTTTTGCCGGTTAATAATAGTTTACGAAGACGTTGCCAGAATAGAAGCTGTAAGCCTGGATTGTCAGATAATATTTCTCTACACCTTTTATTTATTTATTTGTTATCGATTTTCATTATTAAAATAATTCAGTGAAATTAAATTGTTTCAATGATGTAATAAATATTTTATGAATCATTAAAAATTTCAAATGATTCATAAAGTTAAGGGCAATAACTATACGTAGAATAACGTTCCGATTGATGTAAGATAAATTCAGTAGACCAATAATTTTTATTTTTTAATTAATTTCTTTTATTTTCAAACAAGCGTTTATAAAATTTAAAAATGTAGTTAAGAGTTCTACAAAGAATTTTCATTGTGTAAATTATAAATGTTTTAAATAAAAACTTAATATTTTTGTCCATTGCTCTAATATTGAATTCTAAGTAATGTATGTAGTGTGTGTAATGAAGTTGATCACCTGTGACACCCGTCAAAATTCAAGACGAGGACGAACGAACCGTCAATTTCTGATTCTATTTTGTCGTCAGTTTTAAAAAGTCGGCAACGCACGTAGTTCTATCTTGAATTTAAATTCACAACTAAATCAACTCGATTCTAATATTGTTGTGAGACTACGGTGTACTCTCAAAAGTTTATAAAAGTACATACACGCATAATGAGTCAAATAATTACAGTAATAGCACCAGTAAATATCGCAGTAATTAAATATTGGGGAAAGCGCGATGAAGAGTTAATATTACCGTTAAATGATTCCGTTAGTGCCACTTTGGATACCAGTGTTATGTGTGCTAAAACATCGGTTTGTGCAAGACCGGAATTTAGTGAAGATGAAATTTGGTTAAATAAAGAAAAAGTACCATTTTCCAAAAGGCTATATAATTGTTTAAGAGATATTAAATCCAGAGCAGCAGCTGAAAAGACAGTTGATGAAAACTTTTTACAGTGGAAAATTCATGTATGTTCAGAAAATAATTTTCCTACTGCAGCTGGGTTAGCATCATCTGCTGCTGGATATGCATGCTTTGTAACTGCACTAGCAAAACTTTACAAAATACAATCAGATGTGAGTTCTATAGCAAGAGTGGGGTCAGGAAGTGCATGTAGAAGTGTTTATGGGGGATTTGTTAGATGGCATGCAGGTGTTAAACCTGATGGCTCAGACTCTTTTGCTACTCAATTAGTAGATTCAACACATTGGCCTGAAATGAGAGCGTTAATCTTAGTTGTTGGTGATAAAAAGAAAACTACAAGTTCTACTGGTGGTATGGCAATATCAGTTCAAACTTCAGAGTTGTTAAAACATAGGGTAAAGTACTGTGTTCCAGAGAGAACTGAGGCAATAATAGAAGCTATAAAAAATAAAGACTTCTCTACCTTTGCAGAGATAACTATGAAAGATAGTAATCAATTTCATGCAGTGTGCCTGGACTCTTACCCACCATTTGTATACATGAATGATGTTTCACATTCTATAGTATCTCTAATACACAAATATAATGAAATCTCACAGGAAGTGAAAGTGGCTTATACATTTGATGCTGGATCTAATGCTTGTCTATATCTTCTAGAAAATGAAGTACCTAAAATTATTTCTTTGATTAAATATGCTTTCCCAACATCCAATCCTGATAATTTTATAACAGGTCTTCCACATACAGAAGAAAATTTAAGTAGTGAATTACTGAACATTGTTCAGCCTCATGAAAAAGATGTAGTGAAGTATGTTATTCATACTAAAGTAGGTAGTGGACCTAGTGAAGTTACAGATGAATCTCACCTTCTAAATAGTGATGGTCAGCCTCTCGCATAATATATTGTAGTTAATTCATTGTTATAGGTTTATAATTGGTGTTGAATTGTAGCCTGTTAGGTATGTAATAATGATATTGTTACTTTAATAGTAAATGGAAAATTAATCTTCTTGTTGGGCTTATAAATATTTGGCAGCAGCTATGGTTGGCTCTGCCATTGCTGATATATTTGAACCACATTGGTTACCAACCACTTACCATATACCATAACATTAGGTGGCTCAACTGCAGTGACAGAAATACCACAGAGAACTAATGCAATAAATTTCTTTGTTTTCTTTTTGTATTGCTTGTATTTCCTTGAATTATCAAGGCAGTGCAAAAAAATACATTATTAAGTAAGCATAAGGTAATAAAAGTCAACACTATAGTATTTTTATGTTATTATGATAATAAGTATTAGACATTATTTAAGATTGTTTCAAGTATAATAATTTTTTTATTGTTTTGATTGTGAATTGTGTTTGTTAATTTTATGAAACTATCCTTGTAATGTGGTTATGGAACTTGGTTCTCAGTTTGTATTATTTTAATAAGATCTTATTAGAGTTTATCTTTAATTTTTGGTTGACTTCTATATGAAATTGTTACCTTACTGCGGTCTTTTAATACTGTAGGCCTGGGTCTTCTTGGTTTGATGTATCATAATGTTTATTACAATTTAATCTATCAAGTTAATAAATTACATATTTATAATGTTTATTGACATTGCTGTTTCTAAACTTCAGTATTATTTATGAATATCACAAGTAACATGTAATTAACTTTTGTAAAACTTTTTGACAATTTGTTTATAAATAGAAATATTTTTGTAAAGATTTTTTATTATCTTTCATTTGGTAACCATATTGCAGAATGTTTTATAGCAAACCCAATACTATTTTTGTTTTTTAACTCTGTAACGGCTGAATCGATTTTGATAGGTCAAGACTTTCACTGCTAGGATGATGATTTTACGACGCGTAACATAGTCTGCGTTACGTTTCGACAAAGTTTTAGGGCACAGAAAAAATAATCTTAATACGATAAAGTAAGTTTTATGTATATCATAGTGCCGCAATAAGTGGTGTCTTAGAGTATTGGTATCCTCAACATTGAAATCCCTCCTGACTCGTGGTCCCCCTGCGATGTCCCCCTAAGGGACCACGAGGAAATCGCGTTCGCTTGTCGTCGTCCCGATTCACTCTTGACCTGAAATACTTGTGAGGCGTTATGGTATGTAGGTAGGCCAGGGAAACATCGCAGGTTGACCACGCGTCCGAAAGGGTTGAAATTTCGAGCACAGTGCAGTTTAGAAGTCACTTGGAGGAGAAAGCCATTAATAATTTTCTAGCTTTTCGAACTCACACATAGGGGCAGCTTGGATCGCTTCTCAAAAACAAGCTCGACCTGCTAGATTCTGGTGAACCCAAGACATAGAGCTACGCGCTGTATGCGTTATGCCCGATTTACACATTGACAAGTACAGTAGCGAGTTAAGTAGTATTTTAAGATTAAGTTGATTTAAATAGATCTCCATCCTATTTTTTGGCGAGTTAAGTACGAAGTAGCCCCCTCTCTCGCGTCTCGCCAACTTAACTTGCCAAAAAATAGGATGGAGATCTATTTAAATCAACTTAATCTTAAAATACTACTTAACTCGCCACTGTACTTGTCGATGTGTAAATCGGGCATTAGATCACGAAGCTAGCACAGTAGATCGAAGAATACGATAAGGAAATGTGTGTATTTAATAAAGTTCAAATAAATTACTAGAATCACTTACCTATAATAAAATAAAATACGAGAGGACACGGCAAGGTGACATCACTGCGGGAATTCAGTTCAGTTCATTCATTTCTCAAAGTTATGTAACAAAATAACAACTTATTGACGTTACTTTTATTCTACTTAATCAAAGTTTACATATTAAAAGTTTTTCAAACTTTACCTCCGCTTCCAGAAAAGAAGCAGCGTAACAAACTCTATTGCTACATTCCCCCAAAGTAGTTTTCCTTAGCACATCAAACTATGGAAGTAACTGTGTACAACATAGTATCTAAATAGCGCAGTAGGGGAAAGCCTCTAGTTGGTCAAAGGCTCAAGTTGGCGAGCAGCGCCAGGCATATGACTCCAAGTAGGTATACCAACCTTGCTGTTCCTACATCTGTCAACTGCCTAATTCGTCTAACAGCAAAAGCAGCAGAGCTAAGCTTATTGGCTAAAACAGTGATTGTGATTATGCTCCCCCCCTTGCAATTTACAATCTATTGTAATTCCTAGAAAATAAATACATTGTACAAATTCCAACCTATGCCCCTCCAGCATGACATCAACATGTGCTTGTCTTACATTAGGCAGTGTAAACCTTATACATTTGGTCTTTTCTGCATTCAACAATAGATTGTTTGCAGAAAACCATTTTTAAATGGTATTCAAAATATTTTAACCTTATCTGCATTGGCAGTACGCCCAACCACTTTAAAAATTATCGATGTATCATCGGCAAACAAAACTTTGCCAGCTTGTGCTTCTATAATATTAAATAATATAGAAGTAGAAGCACAAGCATAAGTTACTAGCGGCTCGTCCCGGCTTCGCACGGACATTTTTTTCCCGCTTTTCTGTTAATTTTTTTTTAAATTTTCATTGCTATAAACCTCACGGAGCCCGAGACCTTTCCAACGAATGCAAAACCGAGGAAATCAGTTCGTGCGTTCTGGAGTTATAGCGTCAGGAAGGAAAACCCGACTTATTTTTATACAGTAGATGATGGGCCTATGTTCTATTTTATATTTAGTTAAATTATTGTTAAAACATACTAAATACTATTGCAATTTCGCAGACTATCGATACTCTAAAATAATCAATACTTACTATCGATAGTTTTTTCTTGGCGAACAATAATAGAATCGATGGTTTATTCTTAGCGAGCTACAATACTATCACCTCAATCTAAGCTATCGATAAAAAAAACTGAAAAACAGTATCCTATCGATAAGATGCTGTTTTTCAATTGAAAACTATCGATAGTTCGGCAACACTAGTATGGTCTAAATATCATTTGTCTGAAAAACTACACATCGATAGCCGGTCGGTCGTGTCATACTCTCCAGCAGAGCCACCTTCATAAATCGCGGTCATGTTTACCTCGAAACAATGTACGTGAACCGTACATAGTGTACATGCATTGTATATAACTGTACGCATACAGAATCGAGGAATAATGTAGGTACGTTGAAAGTGGCTCTGCTGCAGAGTATACTCCCTGGCAGCCCCACAGCCCCACCTAGAAAAAGTATTTAGGATAGACGTAAAACAGTGGTTTTCATGAAAATTGATGTAAGTACGTATATTGTTTATTATGTAGGTACGTGTTAAAAAATCTTTCTTCATTTCATTGTTTTATTAATTTTCACAGTTTTAAAATTTTTGTATAAATAACGCTTGATAATATTCATTAACAAACAATATCAGAGTAAATATACCCAGTACAGGTACTAAGT
This sequence comes from Schrankia costaestrigalis, assembly GCA_905475405.1. Taxonomy (NCBI): domain Eukaryota; kingdom Metazoa; phylum Arthropoda; class Insecta; order Lepidoptera; family Erebidae; genus Schrankia; species Schrankia costaestrigalis. The sequence continues at coordinate 4,138,412 of FR997843.1, read as the reverse complement.
ATATTTATGTACTGGGTATATTTATTTATTAGGCACTCAAGCACAACTATTAGGGAAGAGGATAAATGTAAAATTTAATTTTCGCTTATACATATAAGGAACACCCTATTGTATTACTTCTAAGGATCACTTTTTAATATCTATACTAATATTATAAAGAGTAAAGGTTTGATTTTTGTTTGAATTGAATAGGTTTCAAAACTACTGAACAGATTTGAATTATTCTTTCACTGTTGGAAAGCTACATTTTTCCTGAGTGACATAGGCTATATTTAATTTTTTTTAAAGAGGGATTTTTACTTATAAATTACGATAAAGTGTAAAAAAAATATCAAAAAACAATAATAATGCCCGTGCGAAGCCGGGACGAGCCGCTAGTCTAAAATATAATGTTTCACTGAACAGAAACGGACACATATTGGACAAAAATAATTATTTGTAAGTGTGAAAAAAATACCTTCGAGTGAAAGTAGTGGTTTTAAAGAGATAAGTATGAATTTATCGTTACGTATGTTTTTTAGGGTTCCGTACCGATTTTGAAAAAACGGCATCCTTATAGGATCACTTTTCACTTTGTTGTCCGTCTGTCTGTCAAGCAAGACCATTTATCTCAGGAACGCGTAAAGGTATCAAGCTGAAATTTTCACCAAATACTAAGGTCTGTTGCTTCTTAAAGTTGTAAAAAAATCATCGCCCTTTTTGTCGCAAATTTTCGACCAGCAGGGTACTTCCAGTCTACCTACAAACTTGAAATTTGGCATGAAGCAAGGTCTTATAGTAAATGTAAAGGAAACATTACGAAAACCTTAAATTTTTACTATCATCATATTAAATTTTGATTATTTCGTCATACAATTTCGGCGGAAAAATGTTTTTGACAGCTGTCAAATTTGACAGATTAGACGTGACGTCATAGAATTTTACAGCTGAGTCGTGATGTCATAGAATTTTTGATAGATGAGACTTAACGACACAGAATTTTTGACAGATAAGTCGTGACGTCATACAATTTTGGCAGGCAAATATTTTTTGACAGCTGAGTCGTGACGTCATAGAATTTGGCGGGAAAATAAATAGGCTTGTACGGAACCCTCGGTGCGCGAGTCAGACTCGCACTTGACCGGTTTTTATTTATGTAATATGAGCCAAGGTTTTCTTTCCTCGGTGCATCACTAAATAGGATACGTACCTAATTGAGATAATTGGTTATAGAATACTACACTTATCCACACTTCCGTGAATGTGAATGTTGAGATGACGGGAAACAGATGAATGGAAAAGGCATACATGTTGCGCCGACCCCAAGTGAAAATGGGATAAGGGCAGGAGGATGATGATGACTTATCCACACTAACTAAACAATAATGTAAGGTCGGAATCACAATGGAATAAACAATTACCCTCCAAGTGTCATTTGTTTTTACTACATCAAGTTTTAATTTGAATTATGATATAATAGCGAATAATATGCATAGGTACTTACTTGAAAAGTAATTTAATACAATCATAAAAAAGTAAGTAGGTATCATTGCATTATGTACCTACCTACATTTATCCTCTTCCCTAATATAATAGTTATGCTTAAATGCCCAATAAATAGGGGCACGCGTCCTAATGTTGGCACTGCACCAGATTATCAGCACCCCCAACTAAAACTCAAATTATAAGCTTATCATTAATTAAATTGGGATTCCGTTTATAGAAATGAAAAATAAGATCCTTTTGGAATTATAAACTGGGCCAAACTACATTCTTCAATTAAAAAAAAGCCATTTTTTTTAAAAAACGCGGGAACATGTCCTTCAAATTACTTTGTTTTGACAGTTTCTTATGATCGTAGGTAAGTTTAGGTTTTTTTATTTTACTTTATTTTAGATCTTTTAGATATTTTTTACTGAACCTTTAGGTTTTATTCATGTATAAAATGTTTTATAAGGCTTATCTGACAATGGAAATGAACGTTATCTTGATTTTATGTTCATAAATGAGGTGCTGACATCTGGGTTTAATTTTTTTGCGAATTGCTAATTATCGGCACTGGTACTGTTACATGACAAAGTGGTATGTAAAATTGTTAATCCATATTTTTTATTGTAAAGCGTGATTATTTTATGCCTAGAATTCAATATTCTTGGAAAAAGTACTCTATGATTTCGAATTTTCATATCCTGCCAGGATATGGAATGCAAAATGATATGGTGCTGAAACTAACATTGCTAGTTATTTTCATAGTGTTGATATTATGATCAAAAGAATGTCTATTATTTTTTGGAATTTTTTATATTTATGTATTTATTTTTCTGAAACTTCGGTTGTTAAGCTAGGTATAAATAAAAGAGATTTTGCTATAAACATTGGATTATTTCATTTATTTACCTATTTTTATGTCTAATTTTAAGGTGCTGATAATTGGCTCGGTCGATGCCAGTAATTGGTGATGATGGTGCCAATAATTGGTGTTTGGGTAATTATTTAGTCAAACTCATCTAAATAAAATGTGTATGCATAAAGACAATTTTTTATAATAATAATCAATTACTTATTTAATAGTGAACCAAGAAAGCATGTTGTTAAAGTTGTTATCAGTATTATCACTAAAGATAAACGATATTAAAGTAAGACTAACTCTTAAAGTGCTGATAATTGGTAGCATCACCCTAAATATACCCAGTACATAAATATACTTAGTACCTGTACTGGGTATATTTACTCTGATATTGTTTGCTAATGAATATTATCAAGCGTTTTTTATATAAAAATTTTAAAACTGAAAATTAATAAAACAATGAAATGAAGAAAGATTTTTGAACACGTACATAATAAACAATATACGTACATCAATTTTCATGAAAACCACTGTTTTACGTCTATCCTAAATACTTTTTCTAGGTGGGGCTGCCAGGGAGTATACTCTGCAGCAGAGCCACTTTCAACGTACATTATTCCTCAATTCTGTATGCGTACAGTTATATACAATGCATGTACACTATGTACGGTTCACGTACATTGTTTCGAGGTAAACATGACCGCGATTTATGAAGGTGGCTCTGCTGGAGAGTATGACACGGTCGGTCTTATTCTCTGAAGGTTTAGTTCCTTCGGTGTGTGTATATGTCGCAGGGAAATGAGGAAACTAGGGATTTCACGAAATCCCGTTTCTACTAGAAAAGAAATGCTAATATTTTTGTTTGTAGGTTAAAAAACACAAAGATTCCAACTTCTGTAGGTTAGGTTAGAATTGTGACCATAATGCACGAGGCGAGCGAGCGTTCCACGGCAGCCGAAGTGCAAGGCATTTTCGACATTAACCGGGATTTCGTGAAATCCCTCTGGTTTCCTCATTTCCCTGCGACGTATATAGGGTGATGCTACCAATTATCAGCACTTTAAGAGTTAGTCCTACTTTAACATCGTTTATCACAGTGATGATAATGATAACAACTATAACAATATGCTTTCTTGGTTCATTATTTAATAAATAATTGATTTTTGTTATAAAAAATAGTTATTATTCATACACATTTTATTTAGATGAGTCTGACTAAATAATGACCCTGGCGCCAATTATTGGCACCATCATCGCCAATTATTGGCATTGACTGAGCCAATTATCAGCACCTTAAAATTAGATATAAAATTAGGTAGATAAATGAAATAATCCAATGTTTATAGTAAACCCCCTTACTCATAAACTCCACTTAAATTTAATCACTGTTTAGCGAGATTTTTATTACGAAAAGCAACCTTATACCAAACAAAGTAAGAGTCTATGCTAATTAATCAATTGACTAAAATTTAAGAGGCGTTTATGAGTAAGGGGGTTAGTGTCCAGTTCGACCGCGCGGCCATAGCGTTTTTTTTTAAAAAAAACCATGTCAATTTTTTGTAAAAATTTGTAGAAGTTGATGAAATAATCCAATGTTTATAGCAAAATCCCTTTTATTTATACCTAGCCTAACAACCGAAGTTTCAGAAAAATAAATACATAAATATAAAAAATTCCAAAAAATAATAGACATTCTTTTGATCATAATATCAACACTATGAAAATAACTAGCAATGTTAGTTTCAGCACCATGCCAGGATATGAAATCCGAAATCATAGAGTACTTTTTCCAAGAATATTGAATTCTAGGCATAAAATAATCACGCTTTACAATAAAAAATATGGATTAACAATTTTACATACCACTTTGTCATGTAACAGTACCAGTGCTGATAATTAGCAATTCGCAAAAAAATTGAACCCAGATGTCAGCACCTCATTTATGAACATAAAATCAAGATAACGTTCATTTCCATTGTCAAATAAGCCTTATAAAACATTTTATACATGAATAAAACCTAAAGGTTCAGTAAAAAATATCTAAAAGATCTAAAATAAAGTAAAATAAAAAAGCCTGAACTTACCTACGATCATAAGAAACTGTCAAAACAAAGTAATGTGAAGGACATGTTCCCGCGTTTTTTAAAATATTGCTTTTTTTTTTCAAAAAATGTCGTGTTTGGATCAGTTTATAATTCCAAAAGGATCTTATTTTAATGTTTGTTAAATGGTAGCCGAAATTAATTAATAGAAAGCTTATAATTTGAGTTGTGTCCAGTTCGACCGCGCGGCCATAGCGTTTTTTTTTAAAAAAAACCATGTCAATTTTTTGTAAAAATTTGTAGAAGTTGATTCCCAAAACCATAAATTTGTCAAAGATACGGTTAAAAAGTTATAAGGGTTTAAACATGGCCGCGCCATTGAAACGCGGCGAACCGCGCGGCCACTGAGATCTTTAAAACTAAGCCTTGTAGAGACCTGAAATTTACGCAAATGCAAGATTTAATTTGTAAAAAATTTGTAAAAAAAAACGCTATGGCCGCGCGGTCGAACTGGACACTGAGTTTTAGTTGGGGGTGCTGATAATCTGGTGCAGTGCCAACATTAGGACGTGTGCCCCTAAATCTACTTCGTTCGGTATCATTCCATCATCATACTGGAGTGTGCGTTTCGACTGCTCGGCCACGGCACGCAAACAGAAAAAAAATTAGTCAGGGATTCTGTCGAAATTTGTCGAAGACGAATGGCACAAACTAAAAATTTGTCGAAGTAGAAATAAAGAAGTTATAGGGGTCTAAACGTGGCCGCGCGAACGAAACGCGGAGGATTGCGCGGCCACGGAGATCTCAGCAACTACTTGAGCTAGAGAGCTAATTCTTTTTGTAAATGAATGGCTGAATTTGTCAACAATTGTCGAAAAAAGAATCACAAGCCCTAGATCAATACTTTACTAGATATTCACCTCTGAAGTCATGGCCGCGCAATCCTGCACTTGTGATTTCTTTAATGTTGATTATTTCTTTCAAACTAAGACTTTAGACAGTAAAATTGGTGTTGACAGCAAGGTTTTAATTTGTCGAAACTAATGAAAGCAATAGACTCTACTAAAGTTTAGCCATATAGACGAAATCAGAGGAAAACAAAAAGTTCATGGCCGCGCAATCGAAACGCTACTTTGGACGCTGATATCTCAGTAACTATTATTGCAAGGATATTCGTGATTACATTTATTTATTCACCATTTTAACCTTATTGTAATGACATATCGTTTGATCCTCAGAACAGTTCTCAAGCCGTGTAATCTCAAAAATAATGATACCCTGTACAATGTTCGAGCAGAGTAACCATAATTTCGATTTCATTAGGATATTCCTCTAATGGGAGACTATCATTTTATTTTAAAAAACAATAAAATTTGTCCTTTAGTGCGTGCATGTAATGAATATAATAGGTTGAATGGTAAAGTCGATATATTCCATGACTCTTTTTCCAGTTTTGGATAAAAAATAAAAAAAAAAATAACTTTTCGTTTTTAGTTAATTTGTTTTAATTTTGCTCTGCTTTTTATTTTGTTTAGTTTATTTAGAATAAAAAAAATATTGCTCACCTCTCTTTATTGATATCTCTACTCTTGTTAATGTTGTAGGTACATGCCTCTTTTAGGTTTATATAATATGAAGACTATGTAATAATGTGTTTTTTATTGAATTGAATGTCTATACCTATGTATAAATATTATGTTGACATGTCTATTGATAAATATATAAATAAACAACTACATACGAATACATACTAACGTCAATCAAAATCTGTAAAATTTAATAGGTATTATCAAATAAAAAACTTGTTATATTTCAATGACTAAAAGGAATGTTTATTTAACACAGCTTTAAAAAATTACAAAAAATTAACAATAACAATAAAAATCAACTAAAATGTAAAAAAAATCAACAATAACAATAAAAAATCAAGAAATATATTAAACAAAATTTAAAAAAAAAAATCACAATAAAAAAGTACCTAGTTAGTTTAAGTAAAATTACAAAAAATCATCAATAACAATAAAAATCAACTAAAATGTAAAAAAATCAACAATAACAATAAAAAATCAAGAAAAATATTAAAAATCAACAATCACAATAAAAAAGTAGTTAGTTTAAGTAGATAATCAAATAAAGTAGGTAAGTTACACTTCTACAAAACCATATGTTAGAAAATGAATGAAAACAGGGTCTTTCTTACTTTCACATAATTTACTATTATTGTCGTCGTAGCAAAGCATCCCGGCATTTCTTCTGAAATGGCATCTGTAATGACCCATTGATCCAAGGATTGGAGGAATATATTCAATAGCACCTAACAATTTATAAGTATTTTGTTTTACTCTTATATTTTCAGGTATATCACCTAACAACATCATTGGAGTGCCATTTAAATCAAATGTTAGAATTTTTGATAACGTATAAGTAAATTCGACTAATTCATTGCATTTTCTGCAACGTTTATTTACCCAATCATTTATAAGAATAGCATCTTCCAAGGCGTTAATTGTGAAAATGTCTATAATTTTTAAATTTAACGGTATGAATACGTGTTTTCTCTCCGTTGGGTCTGAATTCATGCACATACTATTATTAGAACAATTACTTATGGACCTAGCGCTAAAAATAATGTCATTTAAGATATGTTCATAAATAAAAGCAGCATTACAGTCACAACTATAGTGATTATTTTTGAAATACTCCGAAGCAATTTTTATTCTTAGTCTGTTTGCCTCAACATTATTATTAGAATCACATAAGACTTTTAAGAACGCTGTAACATCGTGATTACTACAACTGTCAAATATATGACGTATGTGTGTGTTTTCTTTATATCCGAGGGCCAGCAAAAAAAAAACAGAATCAAAAGCACACGTATTGGTTAGAGTAATATTTTCAAAAGAAAACTTTGTTAAATTGCCATTTTTTAAAATCATTAAATTTAGAGGATCGTCATTTTCAGTAGAGATACCTTCGCCTCTCCAGTTTTCAACATACGATGGTATTTCAGAGAACACTGAGTCGTTTGAAAACGCTTCCTTATTATAGTTTTTTTGTTTTTTGCAAGATTTATGTTTTAGTGTTATTTTATTTCTTTTCCTTGTTTTATTCTGTTTTTTTTTATCTTTTCCGCAGTTAATTTCAGAAGCATTATTTAAATAGTTCAATGCAAGTTTGATTTCACCTAATAAATAATCATAGTGTATGTTTATATATTCATCAATGGTGTATTTTGTTGATCTTGTTTGAAATAGTAAATTTTTCATAGTTTTGAAATAACTTTCTATCGCTGACGATGTAGGTGTTTTATTTTCCGAGTTATATAAAGGGCACATAACATTACTCCAGAGAGGTAACTTGAGGAGTAACCTTTTGAGTGTTGTTACAAGATGAGGAAGGTAAAACGAATTTTGCAAATCTGAAGAACCTTTTTCCTCCTTACACATATTATTTTCTTTTTCTACGATTTTTTTAAACCATGAAAGTATATCGCCGTCATCATCGTCGAGAATTACATTTTCATGAATATTAACTTCATTGTCAGTTTCTTGAGGTTCCTCAAAATTGATATTATCTATTAGGCATTTTATTTTCTTTACATAAATTTTACAATCAAGATTTTGTGACAAACATATTTTAACAACATCAGTTAGAAAATATTTGATCTGCTGAAAACATTCACATTTTTTTATAAACATGATGCAACGAATATAAAACATTTTAACATTTATGTCGGTATTTTCAAAGCAACGTAAGTTGTAAAGTGTTTTAATAAAATGGCTTGTGTCAAGTCTTATGAATACTTCTGGTAATGCGTAATCGTGGCCTTCTAAAACCAGAAAAGACCGTTTAATATAATCTTTTACACTACTAAACATTGTAAACGCTGAAACGTTAGCTGCAACTAAAGCCGAAGAGTCATCAGTAATAATTTCGTGTGGTAGGAATTTTACATGAACTAACCATCTTTTTAACCACGCCGTAATTGAGTCTTTGGTATGTGAATCAGTAATCATTTGAATTATTGGTGTTGATTCAATTGAATTTGAGGCAATCATGGCAATATAAACAAATAATCGTTTCGTCATTATAGATCCGTCTGGAAGTAATACATCTCGAAAAAAAGACCCTGTTGCATCTACAGTTATAGTAACTTTGGGGAAACTACGATGGTACATATCATAGTATTCAATTTGCTGATCAGACCAATAATACAAACGAAAATGTGGTATCAATGTCATTTCACGAATAAAGTTCCTATGTACAGTTTGTGTCATCATAAGTAAACTTAAAATTGGATGAGAATGTGGTCTCTGGCTTTGCCTTTTTTCACACTTGATCTTTCGGAGAGCTTGTAAGCTTGGCAGCACTGATGGGCAGTCTTCGTTTGGGTTTTTAATAAATTTGGCCGCAATTTCATTACGTACAACAACCGCTGGCTTATATTGTAAAATTTTTGCTAACTGACCTCTTCTATATGGCGTTAGTTTTGATTTTTTCTTAGGGTTATGCGGTACATTAACTTTATTAGAAGAAATTATCTTGCATGTCAGGGTTCGAATTTTCTCAGTAACTGCTTCGGTTTTTATTATGGTTTTTGTTTCACATTGTGAGCACTTTCCAAAGATGCTTATGTTATTATTACGGTCAATTTTTTTATTTTTAAAGTTCCAAGTACACGGTAGTCTAGATGATTCCCAGAGTTTTTCTCTTATTAAAGTCGCCCACTTAAACTTTGGCAGACTTTTATATCTTTTGTGAGTCGATGGGGTCCTTAAATCCCTTCTAGTATAATGCACCGCGATTGGTTGTATTTTGTTCCATTCGTGCTCATCCAAGTAAAAGGTAGATGTCATTACTTTGTCTTCTTTGTCCTGATAAGGCAACGGTGATGATACCATACTATGACGCGACGGTGAAGATGAACTGCTCTGAGCTGGTAGAATATCTTCATGGCTCTCAACTTCTTTATTTTTGAAATATTCGTAGTAGTGCCTTTGTAATGTTTTAAATATTGCGTAAGGAGAGATCATATGATCTAATTCTATAGATATCGTTTTAAATATTGGATCATTGTATTTAATACAAGGATTTTTGCATACATTTGCGTATTTAATGAAAACTTGTTTCAATTTTTCACTATCAATTTTAGATTTTCGGCCTCTTGCATTTATCTGAAAAAATAAAACTATTTTTTGACTCCCAAACTTAACTTCGACAAATTTTTCTACGACAACATTTTACTTCGACGCTGACGTAATGAAACTTTGATACATCTTTATTTCGATATTATGTAGTACGAAATAACTTTACTTCGACTATAGATACTATTCCGACAATAGTCTAATTTGACATGCTCTGAAATACTTTAATTGGACATTATTATAAATCGGCTTGACATAATATCTTAAGCTGATTTTCCACCGGAGGGGCGAGGCGAGGCGAGAATTGACATCGCGGGAAGTGTTTTTTAAGAACAACAATAGGCCTATCGCGAGATGCGAGTGTTTTTATTGCCAAGTTAATATATACTCTATGTAGTAAGTATTACGGTTCATTTTGACATAAACAAATATTTCATTTCTCGCCTTGCACATTCTCGTTAATCCACACTGTTTCCACCAAAGATACGAGAGGAGGGAGTTGAAAATTTGTCATACAAATTTAAATTCTCGCCTCGTCTCGCCCCTCTGGTGGAAAATCATCTTTAGAGACACGATATTAAAAGATAAAAACATTTCTAAATGGCACGAAAGTAATACGATACGAGATTTTTATTTCGAAAACCAACCTTATACCAAACAACGTAAGAGTTTAAGCTAATTAATTAATTGACTAAAATTTAAGAGGCGTTTGTGAGTAAGGGGGTTAATATCTAATCTTGAATAATGTTCTTGAAATTAAATTTTTGAACTATTATTATATTCATACGCCTCATAGGGCAGATTTTTGGTAATACTGTAAATTATAAAATGTGATCATGTAATACCCAAAATTCAATGAATAAAGAAATGATTTGATTTGAACCAAAGGAAATTGAGCCTTGTAGGCAGTTCTTAAATTTTATTTTAGCTTACACGCGCCTATATCATTGGCGTGTGTATGTCGCGGCAGCCGGCCAGTTACACTCGGTTGCCATGTAAAAATAAAATGTAAGGACTCTGTGCAAGGCTCAATGTCCTTTCATCATAACAGCCCATTAATGTCACACTGCAAGGACGGACCTCCTCCTGTGACGGAGGGATACTTGACCTACCAATACCACGCTGGCCAGGCAGATTGGTATAGGGTTTGATTTCAAGTTTTCCTTCTTTTTATTTCGTAAAGATAATATTCACGGATAGTCCCTAAGTCGGTTTTTACGACACCCATGGGATGAGATGGGGTGGTGACGTATTGTATTCTTACTCCGTCACCACACGGATGCAATGTCCTTTGGTAAACGTAAAATGCTCTCCGACCCGCTCCGCTCAGTGGAAATCGTGCTTAGAAAAACTTTACTGTAACTGGTGTGCTGAATATATTTATAAGATATTATTTTTTTCACACACATTATAAATACCATATTATGGTTAACACCCTGACTCCGAGATAGTTTAGAAGGCAAAACCAGAGCTCCGCTCCGCTTCGGCTTTCGCTCCCGGCTTAGCCTGCGTGGTATTTTTTCTAAACCACTCTAATAACATCCCTTATAAGAACTAAATAATCTAACTCACCGTATCTGCCATAGTGAATGATATCAGGTCCAAATATAAGCCAAATTTGGACTATATAGTAAACAGCCACAGTCGACCGCTGGTTTCTTTTTACTGGAATATCCTGTCCCATCACAGTTCACACATAAAAATATGATAGTCCGTTAAATGTGAATGTTTCGTTCAAAGCAAATCACTTAAAATTAACACACAGTACCTATACACAGTATTTATCTCCCGATTCAAATCGACACACAGCTGAGTTTTATACGGGATTAACGTTCCTCTGCAACTAAACAGTGTTGCAAACTTTATTTTTCCATGGAGTACAAAATATTGTATTAAGCTCGAATGTATAAAAAAATAATAGTAGATACATGTTGAAATCTTAATAATGGGTGTATTATTTTCTTTAATTTTTATTTTATTTCAGTAAGTTTTAGCGACTATCGTTAACAGAAGGCAAAGTGTTGATTCTTTAATAATAATAATGTATTATTTCCTATTTAAATTTAGTTTTACACAGACAGACAAGTAGATTCGAGTAGTAGATTGGTTTTATTTTTCTCCTTTAATTTACATTTAACAATACAACGCGGCTTTTCTTAGTGCTGTAGCGTTTGTCTGTGTCGATCTATAATTTTAAATAAATAAATAATATAATAATAATAAATGTAGCTTCAATTTTAAGTAAACGACGATTTCAAACAATTTGTGATAAATTTTATGAAATAAAGTATTTTGAAGTTTGAAGTTTTGATATTATTTCGTTAGATGTGTTAAAATCAATACCCGAATAATGTTCATTAACAGGCTACCAACAGAGACACTGTACATTAAAATGCGCGATACATCATGTCATTGTTTCAAAGGCAAACTGATAGAAAAGCTGATGTTTTAAACTGAAAAATGTATTTTTTATTGTAATATTATTCATAATTGGTTACGAAAATGATGATTTTGGTAAGAACGTAGCGTACGATTTTTAGTTTAACTTACCAAAAAGTCGTATGAGTACGATTTAAATCGTACGGCTGGCAACACTGGATCAAAGCCACAACTATTCGGCCGTCCCGCCCGGTGCGGTGGCTCGCTCACCAACAAATGTGCGAGTGAGAAATCATAATCTTAGAGTGAGAGCGCAAAAGGCTAATTTTCGCTTGATCCTCCCGGTTTCGTGGCTAACTCTAGCGCAATCGTTGACAAAATTGCTTTAAATTAGACCTTGAAGCTTTTATAATAATAATAAATAACTAAAATCTTTTATTTCAGACTCACAATGAATAAAAAGAAATAAAATAAAATCAGTCATTAAATTAAAATATAGGGGTTATCCAATTGTTGTAAAGTAATTATTACATTTCAATTTTTATTTTAAAATAATAGGTATAACAATGGGTGTAAATAAAAATGTTTGTGTGGTGTTATAAAACCAGTATGTAAGTAAATCTTGTAATGCTACACGGCACAGAACATCTTTTAAATATCACTACACACACAGTAAGTTCGTAAAGAATCATGCGATTGATGTACGAAAAATAACTAAGGCGATAACAAAAAAGTACAAACACATACTTATTAAAAATCTTTCGTCTTTAAAAATAATTAAAGTATAATGGAGTCAATAGTTCTTTGATAGTTTAAGATCTACAAATATTTGTAGCATATAATAATTTACTATGATTAATAAAAAGGAATTTCCTAATGAAATCGAAATTATGGTTACTCTGCTCAAACATTGTACAGGGTATCATTATTTTTGAGATTACACGGCTTGAGAACTGTTCTGAGGATCAAACGATATGTCATTACAATGAGGTTAAAATGGAGAATAAATAAATGTAAACACGAATATCCTTGCAATAATAGTTACTGAGATATCAGCGTCCAAAGTAGCGTTTCGATTGCGCGGCCATGAACTTTTTGTTTTCCTCTGATTTCGTCTATATGGCTAAACTTTAGTAGAGTCTATTGCTTTCATTAGTTTCGACAAATTAAAACCTTGTTGTCAACACCAATTTTAGTGTGCGTACGCCCAGCGGAATGTTGTTGAATTTAAAGATTTTAAGTATGCAGATATTTAGTGTGATACGTAGCGTAATTGTGTATGGTAAAAAAAAATTTGTGTGCGCAGCCATTGTGGAGAAATTTCGTCAAAACCTGATTCCGCTGGGCGAACGTTGTAAACGTTGTCCTGGCGGCACTTTTTTTGAATCTATGGACTTAAAAGAAAAGAAATGTGTCTAAAAATTAGTTTGAATTTGTGTACGATTGTGTATGTATGAATAAAATTAGTGTATGCATAAACTTCGGAGATATTCAAGTTTCCGCTGCGCGAACGTTTGGCCATTTGCTAGTTTTCATATAAAGCGCTTATATAGAGAGCTGTAGATTTTTACATACGTTGTTTTGAATTTGTTTACATAAGCGCATAAAACAGATTTAGAAAAAAGCGTAGGTTTTAAAAGATAAAAATATAAACGTAAAATACGCTTATTAGGTCCTAGTTCGTATAGTATGCTTTTTGGGGTTAAGATTTTCCCGTTAATACAAACCTTGTAAGTGTCTGCAACATGTTGCCAAGTATCAGTGATTTTCCGTTAGTAATTAAAAAGTTATAGGACTATTCACCATAAACAGAGCACTGTTTACAAAGTAGTCAAATAGCACGATGTTCTGAAAGTTCTATAAGGAATTGCATAGTAAGATGTATTCCAATTATCAGTGTAATAATTCAACTACGCACATGCAAAATTTCATCTCATTAAATTTAGTAATTAAAGAGAAATAATTAATATACTGACAGAGCTTTGAAAACCTACATAACCCGACCACGTTCGGATGGTTATAAGAAAGCGGCCGTGCCATATATTTAGGTACCATTTTAACATTTACAGTATAATACCGGTTTTGAATTGGTACAGGTGATAACACAATTAATTGTTGTTTCGATATAATCTAGGTATATTATTAATGACAAATTAAAATCATACAGCTAATATTTACTGAATATTCCACGGATTAGGATTCTAATTATAGACCTTAGGTAAATTAAATAACTACCACGTGTAAGTACTAATGTTTAGGTAAATAGTTTTTATTAATGCAATCGGTACAACTCGGAAACAATAATTAGTTGGGTGTTCTAAAATAATGCCTGCTTGTCGTGCTGTAAATAGCTGTTAGAAACGGTCTCCAAACTGTAATTTGCAAAACGCCGGCATGACATTTCATGTAAGTGTTTTTATTTCTATTTTATTACATTTTAATAAAAAAATCTGTTGAATTCGTATTATTTCTTAGTATCAATTAAGATTTATAGCATCCGTACATGATATTACCGTTGTCCTGTTAGTGTCGTATGTATGTGAGCGTGTTCCCCTGCACCACACCAAAATACCTATGCAGAATTATTATGTTCGGTTAAGGTTAAAATTAACTACAAGTTATGAATTGCGTAAAAATATTCAGAATACAGATAATAGGCAGACTCAAATCTGAACAACTGAATAGTCTAGTAATGTAATCTGATTTTAATTTTAATGAAGTTAGAAATATTATACTTACCTACCTTCATAATCATAATCGTTTATTAACCTTTGTATTTTAGTTAAAACTCATTTTAGGTTTGTTGCAATATCTAACCAATGACAGTATAATTAGCCAATTTTTTTGTCTAAATACATAAATATTATGTGTGATTAAAAATATTTTTGTTTAATTAGAGAATTACTTGTTAATTAAAGATTTTTTTATCGTAGTTTGTGTCGTTTTTATTAAAAAATATATATTTATTAAAGAAATAAAATTGTTTTATTTTTTTCTAACGCTTGTGTACGCAACTGTACCATATCAATAAATACTATACTGGAAGCTTAGGAACGTTACTTAGATGTATGGCACGGCCGCTTTTTTATAACCATCCGAACGTGGTCGGGTTACGTAGGTTTTCAAATCTCTGTCATTATTTTAATTATTTCTCTTTAATTACTGAATTTAATGAGATGAAATTTTGCATGTGCGTAGTTGAATTATTACACTGATAATTGGAATACATCTTACTATGCAATTCCTTATAGAACTTTCAGAACATCGTGCTATTTGACTACTTTGTAAACAGTGCTCTGTTTATGGTGAATAGTCCTATAACTTTTTAATTACTAACGGAAAATCACTGATACTTGGCAACATGTTGCAGACACTTACAAGGTTTGTATAAACGTGAAAATCTTAACCCCAAAAAGCATACTATACGAACTAGGACCTAATAAGCATATTTTACGTTTATATTTTTATCTTTTAAAGCCTACGCTTTTTTCTAAATCTGTTTTATGCGCTTATGTAAACAAATTCAAAACAACGTATGTAAAAATCTACAGCTCTCTATATAAGCGCTTTATGTGAAAACTAGCAAATGGCCAAACGTTCGCGCAGCGGAAACTTGAATATCTCCGAAGTTTATGCATACACTAATTTTATTCATACATACACAATCGTACACAAATTCAAACTAATTTTTAGACACATTTCTTTTCTTTTAAGTCCATGGATTCAAAAAAAGTGCCGCCAGGACAACGTTTACAACGTTCGCCCAGCGGAATCAGGTTTTGACAAAATTTCTCCACAATGGCTGCGCACACAAATTTTTTTTTACCATACACAATTACGCTACGTATCACACTAAATATCTGCATACTTAAAATCTTTAAATTCAACAACATTCCGCTGGGCGTACGCACACCCAATTTTACTGTCTAAAGTCTTAGTTTGAAAGAAATAATCAACATTAAAGAAATCACAAGTGCAGGATTGCGCGGCCATGACTTCAGAGGTGAATATCTAGTAAAGTATTGATCTAGGGCTTGTGATTCTTTTTTCGACAATTGTTGACAAATTCAGCCATTCATTTACAAAAAGAATTAGCTCTCTAGCTCAAGTAGTTGCTGAGATCTCCGTGGCCGCGCAATCCTCCGCGTTTCGTTCGCGCGGCCACGTTTAGACCCCTATAACTTCTTTATTTCTACTTCGACAAATTTTTAGTTTGTGCCATTCGTCTTCGACAAATTTCGACAGAATCCCTGACTAATTTTTTTTCTGTTTGCGTGCCGTGGCCGAGCAGTCGAAACGCACACCATACTGGATACCTATGATAACCCTTTTTTCTAATTAAATCCTTTGCCTTACGTTTGTAAGTGGGTCACTAGTACGTAGGTACCTAGCTAAGTTCCCTATTCCCCCCTCTACACTATAAAACATGTGAATATAGGCAAATTTAATTTACAACTTGGTCTAGTCTATGTACAAAGTGTAATAAGTTATGGTGTATTTCTGTTTTACTAATATTGAAAGAAAAATAGTTTAAATTATAGAACTAGTTTTATTTACATAAAATATATTACACTCTTAACCCTAATTTAAAATGAAAATATACGTATCGTAAATTTAAGGCTTTACATAATAGGAGATCACAATGAAAATGCTAAAGTTATACATACAATTTCATTTATTTTTATCCTTGAATCATAGGTCATAGAAGAATAGCACAAAAATAAATGAAACCAACATTATATTTAGACACTTTATCGTGCAGAGACTGAAACCTGCCAGACTCTGATAATGTTGTCTGAGTAGCCAGCAAATAGGGTCTGTCCATCTGTAGACCAGGCTAAGGACAAGCACTGAGGTGGGTCTGACTTTGAAGTTTGTGTTTGATTGATGATCTCGGGCTTGAGTTCTTCAACCATTTCCTTGCTTTCCAAGTCCTGTGAAGAAACATAATAAATTAGACAATGAATTAACAAACTTAGCATGAGTATATTTGTTGCGTTGTGAAATTATACATACCCAGATTTTGATGGAAGGTCCAAATGCAGCACATAGCCAGTATCTGTTGGGAGAGAAGCACAATGATGTGATAATGTCATTGTGGTCTAAGGTGTGAAGATGCTTGCCATCATTCAAGTCCCACAGCATAGCCTTCATGTCCTTGCCACCAGATGCACACAGGGAACCATCAGGAGAAACAGTGACTGTGTTCAAGTATCCAGAGTGACCCAAGTGGTTGATCTTGAGCTTGCAGTTGGTAAGATGCCAGACCTGTTAAAAAATAAAATCATTTATATTTCTGAAATATTGTACATATTTTAAGAAAATATTTTAAAAAATTTACTGACCTTGACAGTGCGGTCCCATCCAGCAGATACAATGATGGGATTGGCATGGTTAGGTGAGAATCTGACGCAAGACACCCAGTCAGAGTGGCCATCATCTTGGATGGTGTATTTGCATTCAGCAAGTGTGTTCCAGAGCTTGATCGTCTTGTCTCGGGAGCCTGATACAATTTGACGGTTGTCTACTGAGAATGCCACAGACAGGACATCCTAGATAAAAACAAAATATTATTATACAACCTGGCATTTAAATTAAGGGTGTTAATATTAAAGGTATCAAACAGCTAAACTTAGTTAAGGTGCATTATCAAATTTTCAGTGTTAGTTTTAATAACAGCTACAACTTATACACTATGTACTGTACCTCTTATTGCTCCAAGAATAGGTAGAGATGTCCATGCTTAGTAGCAACATGAGCTCTTCTGCCTCGCAAAGGCACAAAACACTGGTCTTCTGCCGCGCATCGGCACTTAATCTAGTACCCTAACACAACATATAAAGTTCTTTCACACCTTAGTATGGTCCTCAAAACGCCTCGTGGTTTTTCCTGCAGCAAGATCCCACAGACGAAGGGTCTTATCCCAAGAGCCTGATAGAGCGTAGTTGCCGTCACTGGACAAAACAACGTCAGAGATGAAGTGAGAGTGACCGTATAAACGCTTCTGCGGTACACCGTAGTTTGTTTCGTCTCTGGTCAATTTCCACACTATGAGAGTCTTGTCTGAAAATAATAATGCAAGCTTTAAATAAAAATTAGTTGTGGAAAATTAACACTCCATTTAATACAATGTTTTGTTCAGTCCCATATCCGCTTGCCGCTCAGGAATCGCGTGGCAAAAATATGTATCATCATGATAAATATACAGATAATTAGATAATATAACTAAGATTAAACCTAATTTCATTTACAATTTGAGATGCAATAATAAAGAAATCATGATTAAAATGGATTTTGTGAGAAAGAAAATACAAAAGTTAACCTTACCTCGCGATGAAGAAAGAATCATATCAGGGTACTTTGGATTGGTTGCAATTTGTGTAACCCATCCATTGTGGCCACAAAGAGTGCCTCGTAACTTTAAAGTTTCGGTCATTTTGCAGTAAAAATTGGTTGTGCGACCTGGCACTAACGCACGTCACCCAAAGCAAAAATGGAAAGACCGGAAGATTTGGCACTTCGGATAGGCAGAGACACAGAGCACCATTGACTAAAATCTTTTTTTACAGTCCTACAGTAGAGCATTGATTTTTGCCATACCACTAACCATAGAGAAATTAAATATCTTAATTTAAAAATAAAGATTTCATTTTTCATAAAGGTAAAATCACATAATTTCTTTTTCATCTCATAAATGTATACCGTTTAAAAATTGAATAATAATCGATAAAAAAAATATTTATCCTTAACTTCTTATTAACGTTGTTTATTGAAAAGGGTAAGATGTAAATTGACATCAAAGAAAATACTGACCCCGGTTTCTGAATGACGTCGTCTTGTTAAAATCATAAACGTCAAGTTAAAATCAACTAAATAAGTGTCAAAACTGTCATTTTAGTTCCTGAAAATGATAGTTTTGACACTTGATTAGTTGATTTTGATTTGATCAGTCATTCAGAAACCGGGGGTGAATAAAGCTAATAATTTCTAAAAATGTCAAGTTTAATTTGTCCACTCCACATTACATTCCAAGGGTGTTCTTGTTCATTGTGAAATAGCATGAGACAAAAAATCTTCGAAATGACATTTACCCAATACACCAAAATCAATTAATTCAAACGAAGTCTTAGATTTATTAACGACTAGAACGGTTAGGCCGGATTTCTACTGACGCGGAGCGGGGCGGAGAAGAGCGGTGAAAAGTCCACTGACGCGGAGAGGAGCGGTGAAATTCACTGAAACGGAGCTGGGCGGAGAGGAGCGGTAAAAAGTGGAGCGGAGAAGAGCGGAGTTAATGACGTTACGATGATAACTGAGTCGCTGCGCGCGAGTCACGTAGAGATGTGTAACTCAGGAGTGAATCATAAAAAAGATGTATATCCTTACAAAAGATGTATTCACTCACTAACTCACCTGTTTTTCAATTACATCTTTAAATCATTGCAGTTATGGTTCCTTTTTGTTTAATTGTTTAAAGAGATGTAGATTAAGGATGTAGATTGAGGATGTAGATGGAGGATGTAGAGAATGATTTGATTTTGACGGATGAATAAGATTTACTGTTGAACTTTGACGTGCATAGGAAACTACTTCGTTTGCGTTTGTTATAAAGTGCAAAATCAAATGTCACTGATGATGAACTTCATTGGATTGTTTAAAGAGATGTAGATTGAGGATGTAGATTGAGGATGTAGATTGAAGATGTAGATGGAGGATGTAGAAAATGATTTGATTTTGATGGGTGAATAAGATTTACTGTTGAACTTTGACGTACATAGGAAACTACTTCGTTTGTGTTTGTTATAAAGTGCAAAATCAAATGTCACTGCTGATGAACTTCGTTGATTTGTTTACATATTTTTTTAAATGTGGGACCTGTTGTTTTAATTTCAAATATAGAATATATTATCACATTATTATTATTTTTTACCTATCACATTCATCATTGGACATTTTTAAATTTATTTATTATAATTTAATTTAATTCAAAATGGTAACTACTATAACTATAATTTATTATCGGTATTATTGTTTATGTTATGTTATCAGGTAACAAAAGACTTTGAAGTGCCGAACAGGTCGGTTAAGCTTTTGTTATCCTTAATTGCATTGAACACGTGCAGAATGACACATTGTTTTCTCGGAATCTAAACGCGGTAAACAAACTAAATATTAACAAACAAGTTAAAATGTTTCTTATTTACATCGTGTTAAGAGTTATAGATTTAAACATTCATAATGCATCTTTGTTCGGCTGTCACTATAGTTACAAAGATTTAAAGGAGTTGAAGATTTAAAAGATGGATATAACTCTTTAGGACCAAAAGATTTATAAATCCCTGATCAGTTCAAAGATTTAAATTGCGCATCGCTAGAGTCACGCGCCGTCCTGCTCCGCACCGCCCCGCTGTCCTCCGCACAACTCCACCCCGCTGGCCTCCGCTCTGCACCCCAATGCTCGTTGTTCTCCACAGTGCACCGCCTTTCTGTATTGTTATTATGAATATCCGCTCAGCTCTGCTTCACCCCGCTCGTTCTGTTTCCATTGAAGCGGAGCGGAGATTTCGAGCATAGTAATTCAATCATTAGTGGTCAATCGTGCACCGCTAAGTTCCTCTCCGTCCCGCTCCGCGTCAGTGGAAACCCGGCCTTATGGAATTTATTACATCTGTTAGGGCCGTTTTCGGCGTTTTCCACCGGAGCAATGTTTCTACCAAAAGTGGACACAGTCTTATACAGTCACCATTTCGTAGCAAACAAGGTAAGCAAATACTTCTGAACAATTTAAAATGTCAATAAGTTCTAAACGCTACGAGAGAACATTAATATCTGAACATTAAATAAATAGACTGTTTATTCATTTGAACATTGAAAGCTTAGATATTATTGGTTAATTGTAGCGTATACAACTTATTGAGATATTATATTGTTTAGATGTATTTGGTCACATTGACTGCTACGAAATATCTGATGGTGACTGTACTTTTTGCACTTAAATGGAACTATCACAGGATAACTCTGTTTAAAGAAGGTTTAATAATGGCAGGGTCCTAATCTACTCCTTACTATTAAAAATTAAAACGTTAACTAAAAAACATTATGATATTGTGAAAAAAAGATTGACATTTTCATATCAAAAAAAAGATTGACATTTTCAGATAAAAAAAAGCTTGATTTTCCTTCAAATTTTATATTATTTAGTTAATTTGGTTAATTAATATATTAACTAATAATACTGTATTGATTTTTTTTTCTAAATGGACTTCATTGGGGAAGCACCAATAAGTATGGCTAAGGCAAAAATTATACCATCAGGTTCTTTTAAAGTAAGTACATAATACATACTTTAATTTTATATTTATCTTCGCTAAGATATAGTATTTTTAATTGTTGATGAAAATCTGTAGCTACTCAATGAAATAGTCTTCTTAGCATTTTTGTGAACGCATCTTTATATGGCATCATAGCTCTAGTTCTCCAGAGGGCCGTTTGGAGGAATTCTTTTCTGAAAATTGACGTCACGCAAACGCCATTTTGTAAAGTGTCTGCCGTAGTCAGTTTTCTGGGCACAGTGTAAAATACGTAATTCGCATGGTTTTGTGTACATTTAAAACATAAAGACAATCAAAATCCTACATAACATCTAGCACGTTAAACTCACAGACACAAAGTATGGAGGACAAGGCGTCATTAAAAGAACTGGATCAATGGATAGAGCAACTAAATGAATGCAAGCAATTGACAGAAAATCAAGTAAAAACGTTATGCGACAAGGTAAAGTACCTTTAAATTCAATATTGCACAGTATATTTGCTTTAAATGATTAGTTTTTGATGAACTTTGTGTATATTTTTAAGTAGTCGGTAGCTATATGTTGTATGATTCATGTACCTACATAACGAGTTACAAGAACGCGATTCTCTAACGTTATAGGTTGTAGTGGATGCTATCCGTCGTTGGTAGTTACGTTAAGCACTGTAGGATGTCGGAGGTTGACACAAGTTTATAGATACAAAAATTAGCACCGTCTTTATTTTGTGTTTACCACACCCAACAATCAATCTTTAAAAAGTTGGTTACTATCAATCTATACATAATTGGTTATAAGATATTTTTAGACACGGCTCAGAAATTATGATAACAAACTCCTTTATTTGTGTTTAAATCTTGAAACTTATTATTGTGATAATGTGTCATGGCGAGACGATTGATTATTTGTTAGTGGAAATTCTGACCCTCGGCGTCGATTACGCAAAGTTGTCGAGTATTTCAGCGAAACTTAAACTTACAAGTTTATTACGATATTGGTACTTACTTTCAATTTTCCTTCTGTAAACTATCCACAATACTTTTTCAAGAAGTAAATAGGTTCTAAATATTTACTGCCAAAGCATTGTAAATAAATAAATAATGGTTCCCATTGATTCTGAATTATTCATTTGCAAAAATATTATTCCCTAGCATTGTTTATTATCTCTTAAAAGTTGGTGTGTCCCAAACAGATTGTAAACAATTTGCTAATAGTTTTTTTTTTAATTCTTATGTAGGCTAGTTTTAGGTTTTATTATTAACTTAGCACTCCAATTAAATTAAAGTTGTGGAATATTATTTGATCGCAATACATACATGAGGGTTTTTGCAGTGACCATAAACAAATTCAAAACAAAAACATAGGTAATATGAGTTAAAGAGGTTTTGATTAAATAGTGCACAAGGATTGCTAATATTTTGGCTATTTCAAGAAGGCAGTTATTTAGCTCTATTTGGAGGGTTAATTTTTGGTAGAATTGAATTAACATTGTATCCTATCTCTAAACTATTTACTAATGTGTATCATGCCTTACTATGGTATATTAAAATTATTAGTCTGAAACTAGCACTTATCTGATATAGATTGAGAACTTTCTTGTATTTATAGTGACATGACTGACTATAAAATACTATTGCATTTAAAACTACAATTTAAACCAAAAGTTGGTGAATGCTAAGAGACTAATTAGCAACTTAAAATGACTAATAATTATGTTAGTATCAAATAAATAACAAAACAAAACAGAAAAAAAATGTTTTTTGTTACAATTTAAAAAAAATTTTTTTAGTAGTTTATATGTCATACAGCATTGTGACACACCAATGACTATTATCAGGAGGATGTTAGAGTACCAAGTGTTAACTAACTTGGTGAAGTATTTCACATTCATTTCTTAAAGTCATGTTTTTAATTTGGTGGTCTGTAGCTGTTAGTTACTCACTAAGTGTGGGAGAAGGTAGTATTTTGATGCACTGTTGTTGTTTATATGAGCTTAAACCTAGTCAAGTAGCCATATATGTTTTATTGGGTACGGCATATTTACAACACTTTTGATTAGTATTTTAGATTGTTATTGGTAAAATAACAAGATTCTGTTTTTATTAGTTTCACTTTTAATAAATAGTCTATTTACAACAATGCAATTAAAATGAATCAGTATGTAATGTTTATGGTATTTCCATTATTAGTTTTCCTCTTTTTGCATTTAAATATATTTATATGTAAACTTATGTCACATCAAAATATTTTAATGAGTATTTTATAGTACAAGGTTATTATATTTGTTATTGTTATAAAAACCTTGCTTTTCTGTGATGTACAGAAATTAGAGAAAAGCAATATTATAGGTTATTTTAAATCCAAACACTTTGTTTGCCAAAACACTCTTAATTTACCTTCTTTAAATTTTAACACAGAAAAATTAACACCTAAAAGAAATAATATGCAACTAATATCAAAAAAATATATAAATAATTTTACTTTATTTTTTCAATGTTTTAATGGTAAACAAGTTGTAAATATGATCAAGGATCTTCCTTCAAATGTATCCATAGTCATTATAGTTCTCTCTTCTTATGAAACTGCACTCCATTTTTATAGTTTTAGCAATCCTATTGCTTAAAGAGGTCATTAACCTTTTTGCTGGCAGTTTGCCTTTTTTATTGACATAATCAAACTAAAAATAAATGATTGGTAATCAAACTAAATTGATACCAAATTAATATTAATCTCTTATAGAAGAAACCAAGTAACTTTTTTTATATTTTTACATAGGAATTTATTTGTTTTATAAAATTCTAAATCTTTGTTTTTTTTTGTTAGACTTTCTGGTTTTATTTTAGTTTGCAGCAATACAAAACCATATATTCCTAGGTATTTATCTTACGAGTATCTAGGCTATAGTATATACTGCGAGTAAGACCCATATAAAATAGTATTATGTAAACAAATTGCGATAGTTTAAAATCTATTAATATATTCAGAGACATTTAATTGGTTTTGCAAACTGTAGATATATCTGCCAATAGTTTACCAAAAATTAAGATTGTGATATTTGTGTTTATAATTACAGTATTGTAGTTAAAATTACTACAAATTCATTATCTTATGATCCTGAGTCTGTCCAGACTAGGGATGCGCGATCCAGTTCATCGATCCGATTTTAAGGATCGGATCGGATCGTAATGCGTTGATCCGATCCACGAATTGGATCGCATGCCATCGATCCGATCGATGTCAAGAAAATCGATCCGGATCGGATGCAAATAAGTAAGACACAATTATTTTTAGATAGGTAAGCATTTATTAAGTAAATACAATTATGAAAGGTGAGGAAAAAACAACCAGTTATATAGGTATAAGTTAAAAGTTCGAGTTGGCATCTTTAGAAATAGTTCTATAGGTACCAATCTTCGAACTCTAAACTTTTGAGAAACAATAATTTAGAGAGACGACATGGATCGAGTCTGTTTCGACATTCGCTTAAAGTTAAGTTTGCCGACGAAAAGAGCCGCTCTGATGGCACCATAATTCAGTTTTATAAAACAAAATGTCCGCACAATGAAGATACTCAATAAAACTAATCAACCGACCATAAACTTTACTCGTTTGTTTACGAACTTACCCACACAAATATTATAAATAAAATGTAATAAGATGCTCGTATACCTACCCGCAAAAGACGCCGCCAAGTTTGGAACATAACGTAACCTAAACAAAAGATCATTTCGTTCCTAACAACATCGTAAGCAGTTAATGTAGGTAGATAAACTAAATTTGAATCCATACGATCCAAACGAATCGATCATTGTAGCTTTGTATCGATCTTACAAAAAATCGTATGGACTCGATCCGATCCAAAAATCGAGAGATCGTATGGCTTCGATCCGATTTTCAACAAGATCGGATCGGATCGGCGCATCCCTAGTCCAGACCCAGTAGTAGTGTTCAACATTCATGGACTTTACTGATTTGACATTGTTGTCAGGCAGAGTACAGATACAAAACTATCTCATCCTTTTTTTTAGTAAAAATCTTGATTATAGAGTATGCATGCTTTACTATCTATCCAATAAATCAGTTTTACAATGGAAACAAAAATATTATCTGTGAAAGCTTAACTCCGTGTGGTGACGGAGTAAGAATACAATATGTCACCACCCCATCACATCCCATGGGTGTCGTAAAAACCGACTAAGGGACTATCCGTTAATATTATCTTTGCAAAATAAAAAGAAGGAAAACTTAAAATTAAACCCTATACCAATCCGTCTGGCCAGCGCGGTATTAGTAGGCCAAGTAACCCTCTGTCATGGGAGGAGGCCCGTTCCTGCAGTGGGACATTAAAGGGCTGTTATGATGAAAGCTTAACAATGTACAGTCACGAGCAATAATATGTACACATTTTCAAATTTTCTAAACTATCTGCACATTTATCTAGACATTACAATATCAAAATGAATTCGTAATTTAGAAGAGGTTCCGTACAGTTTCGAATTTTCAATTTTGGATTGGCAGAACTTTAGATAACTGGTTTACAAAATGCGAAAATGTGTACATATTATTGCTCGTGACTGTACTTGTATTATGATATCAGTCTGTATATTACCATTATCCTCTATCTGGGATGTTTGCAGCTTGAACTAATATAACATTTATTTAGTTCTAGTATTGCCAATTAAATTGTTAAGTAATATGCATACAATACTAATTATTTACATTTGTTCCAAGTGCATGTCTTACAACCATTTTGTCTCACACCTACACACATTTTGTACAATTCAAATAGGTACTGAACAATTGCTTATAATTAATTCCCCACACCTTAAATGAATTTGCCAATTCGATATGCCTATCTTTATACTTTTGTTTTTGCCATTCATTTTTGTTTTTGGATAGTGCAAAAAAGAAGGCCACATTTCTAGTTACCTCTATTAACAGATCTAGCCAAGTTGTTATGGTATGAATCCAACTAAAAGATGTCCCTATGTCTGCTACCTGCTTCTAGTTTTTTAATCAGCATATTTTATTAGGTGTTTATTCATATTCTCGGTGCTGAGAATATAAATATTGGGTTTTTAAAAAAAAAAAAACAGCTGTCTTAATATTACTTTAAATTCTTTTAAATTAGCAATTTTTAACTAATTTGAAAGCATTTAAAGTGTTTAATGAAAATATATTAATAGTTTTATTGCACTTAGATTTCAATTCGATGTA
The DNA here is from genome assembly GCA_905475405.1 of Schrankia costaestrigalis. Taxonomy (NCBI): domain Eukaryota; kingdom Metazoa; phylum Arthropoda; class Insecta; order Lepidoptera; family Erebidae; genus Schrankia; species Schrankia costaestrigalis. Next base: position 4,111,994 of record FR997843.1, on the reverse strand, counting down.
ATATGATTTCTGCCATGTTTGTTCAAATTTACCATTGTTTAAAAACGTATAGTGACATTATGCAGTTGTTGAATCAATTAGCTTTTGTCTATGAATCAATCATAGTTATGTTATGTCATCGCTTACTAATAATGATATCAAAGCTTACTAATAATCCTATTACTTTTGGCAATATTTAGTAAGCATATATAGCATTGTATTTTAGTAAATAATGGCATGACTAAGTATCGTGTCACAAATTACACAAAAGTGATTCGCACGATGAAGATCACCTTTATTATCATGTACAAACTATTAAATAAGTATTTACTTCTACTTTACCGCTATATGTTTACCTTGATAGGTGCTTAGGTCCGTAAATAAAAAGGTGTAGTATTTTTTAACAGATTATTTGTCCAGGCAGGCAATCGTAATGTATCAATATGATACATGGCACAAGGAAAGGGTTGACTTTAGAATATCTATATCGCAGACAAATACTTAGTTAAAAAAGTTATTCAAAAGAGATCCTCCTCATCACCATCTATTATTGTTAATGCTTCCTAAAATAACTATGTTAATTGCAATACTAATAATGCAACTTAATATTTAATTTATATTTATATGTATACTTCAAGGTTAAGTAATTACTGAAGTAACGTAAACGACCTTTTTGATGTTACTAAATAAAATGCTCATTAGGTTAAGAGGCTAATAATAATTAAAGAGATTTGTTTGTTTATGACCATGACGTGTCGCTATATTAATAATTAATTTGTGTACGTGGTTCTTGAGTTGTTCGCATTAATAATGTGAGGATACGAATTTTACATACGTAATGATCGCTCAGACCTTATTATTTGAAAACTGTAAAAAAAAAACTAATATGTTGAAAATAATATTTGTCTGTAAGATACCATTTTAATTTTGGAAACGGAAGAGAAGATTTAAATATGACCAATTCTTGAATTTTAAAATTTCATTTAAATATTTCCCGCGTAGGACCATCAATATGTATTTTAAAACAGTAGATAAGTCTATTATGAATTATGCCTTTCCTTGGTAAAAGCAAGATATTAAATTATGGTTTATACATATACCTTACCAAGCAAAAGCACTGCTTCAAATTGATGTAAATGTGTTGAATGAATTAAGCTCCTTGTAATCTGCACGTAGCATTCTTATTTTAATGCTAAGATCTCGTAACTTTAGCGACAATTTATCATTAGACGTGACCCAAAGTGACCTATTTGCACTTGTAACCTCATTTAAGCTAAATACAATAAAACTACAATATAGAAATGGCGCGTTTCAAGTTTGTGTGACATTTAAGTAATCGTGGCCTTTCGAAGAAGTAGGATTATTTCTTACTTAAAATTCCTTTGTCTATCTTATTTTATGAGGCAATCTAAAAGATCGTGTTCGTAACCTAACAGCATAATGTCCCATTGCAGGGACGGAATAGGCTTATAACCACACTGGCTAGGGCCCTAGAACGTCATATAAAAACACGCTTCCACGATTGACTTCATCAGCTAATAGAAGCCACTATTCGTACACCGCACTTTTCGCCGAATGATACAATGTTTAGATGTTTCGGCAAAACGTGCTGTCTATGAATAGTGTCTTCTATTAGTCGTACTTTCTATATGTAGATGTATCGTTCAAGCGTGTTTCTATGTGACTTTAGGTTCAGTTTTCCTTCTTTTGTTTTCGTATAGATATCAGTAAGAAGCTAGTTGCCTTTGTTAAAATATTTTCTTAGAACTCATGAAAGAAGTGATGAGCGGCCCACGCTGAAAATGTGTTTAAGTAATTAATTACGCGAACGTGCTCTCCTTGAATTTTTTGTTTGAATTATGTTCGTTTTATGACATCTAGAAAAGCTTGTCAGTCAATGTTTTGAAAGGATTACAATAACAAATGGTTTATTATTATTAGATGCTGAATAATAACCAATATTTGTTAACCTTAATGTATTAATTGAAAATCTGTTTTTAGGATAAATTATTGTAGGAGAGATGTAAATCTTGACAAAAAGGGTTAAAACACTCCTTACAATTGCGCTACACTGAGAAAGATAGCTTAATAGTGGCTGTGTTTTTGTTTAGGTATTTAGATAACGTGTGTATGACCCTGTAATTGATAAAGAGTGCATTGTTCTCTATTCGGTAAATAATATTATTAATCTCTTTTTTTTTCACTATGGTTTAACCGAAAAATTTGTTGTTATTTATGACCCTGAAAAAGGATATTTATTAGTATTTATTTTACTTAAAGACTTTCATTTAATTCGATTCGTGGCTTCTGACCAGTTCAATACAGCTTTTATCATATTTTATTCTTACAATTTGTGAGTGAGTGTCACACTAGTTATTTGCCGTTATAATATATTTTTACAAGAGCGTCGTCGATAACAGGCTATGTACAGTAACGTCTGGTCTTTCACCTTTACACAAAGCATCGCTAACTGATACCTTATTAACTACCTAGTGTTTAAACATACTTGTTTGTTGCTATGTTTTGTTTTGTACGATGTTTTAGTTATAGTTGTTGTTTAAAAACAAGCTTCATTGATGAAAATAATAACATCTGTATCTATTTTAATCTAGGTAATAAACAAAAACTAGATGTAATGTATAATAGTTAGAAGATATTCTTCAAACTACGAATCGAGTCCACATTATATCTTTGATTTGGCCAAACATTTATCGCGTGTCTAACGTTGTAAATGCTTAAAATGGGAAGAGGATGAATTTGGTCGCTAGTTCTAAATGTTTTTATCAGATTTTATTGTGGTAAATGGTTGGACCTAACTGGAAATATTAAACGAGAAATATAATCTTAATTTATGTACAGGAGGTATATTTATTTGAGATTTTTGAGGACTTGACGTTCAATTTACTGTGAAATCACTTAATTTTTTTCTTAAAATCTTCTTTCACACTAACTACCTATTTAAAATAATAGGCTCGTGTTAACCGCTTGTAAATAACAACAAATAAACTAAAATTAAGCAGTTAATAAATAATTAAGTACAATGCTATACGAGAATTAGGACGTTTCCTTCGCGAGCAGAACAATGTTATCCTTGAAATACTTAATTCTGACCTTTGTTCGTGCTCACATTCACCTGTAATGTACACATGCCGTTACTGTTGCGTAGAAATTATGTAGCATAGCCATAGTATGGACTTTACAGTATTTTATAAACTAGTATAATTAGGTATATCGTCATCAGTATGAGGGGTCCCCTTACCCTGCGTTTTCCTGGTATGAGGTCGCCATTCCAGAATCTTTCTCTACAACGGCTGTCAGTTCTTTGCGCTAATCATAATTATATCGTTAAAAAAAATTAGGACTTATTTTAAGTAAAGATACAATATCACTCCTTTTCTCAAGGACAAGTACTAGATTATCATTATGAGAGTAGAGAAAAATGTGATAGTTGGCTAGCGTAATAAAGGTGATAAATTTATTTTAGATTTAAAATACATATTAATGTGATCCGTGCTGTTTCGCGTTCTTTCATGATGTAATGTAGACTCAACTCCTTGATGAACGAGAGATTTATTGAATAATAATGAAAACATTGCAGACATTACACAGCGCTCATTATTCTGTGGATTTTATTTGTTGTTTAAATATTGCACATCAGCAAGCGCACGGATTTTGTATCATATACAGGGTGGCTCATTCAAAAGGGTCAGTATGGGAAAGTCTTAAACTATAAGTCATACGAAGATTTGTTCTTAGGAACCATGACACCGATTTTGATAAAAAGAAAAACTGCATTCATACATTTGAAAAAGATACTATGATAAATTAAACTATGTGAAAACAATGCATTTTATTCATTTAAGACATAATGTTTCATAGAGATATTTACTGCTTAAGACCTACAGAAAAAATATTTATATAAAAAAAGTATAAGTTTATTTTTGCAAAACAACCGGGTTCGAGTCCCCAGCTGGGTACAGTATCTTTTTCAAATGTATGAATGCAGTTTTTCTTTTTATCAAAATCGGTGTCATGGTTCCTAAGAACAAATCTTCGTATGACTTATAGTTTAAGACTTTCCCATACTGACCCTTTTGAATGAGCCACCCTGTATATCTCTTGTAATTATACTGGATTTGGTGAAGGATTGAACGGTACAGAATAACACTATCGCAAGTCGTCCTGGCGAACTCGTAAATGTCGATTAAAGGTATTTTATCTATCATTGGCCGTTGTTTTTATGCATTAGTTTACATGGTAATTGGTCTGGCATACCATGCTAGCCATACGGTTGGTATTCCTTTCTAATTTTTCCTTCTTTCGCAAATTCTGAGCCGTACAAAAATATAAATTAATTTCGCGTATTTTTATAGGATCGTTGATCTAAAAACGTCGGACCGTAAACTTAATATACATTTATCTAACCTAAATTTCAAACAAAATAATACGAGCTACCCTTATTATCCCTAAAATAGATTTACAACCTTAAAATTACCCAACATTTTGGTTAATTTTACGCTCTTCCCTTTATTGACTTATGCGTGATTCTACTTTTACTTTGTATAAAGTGTACTTTCATTATTTTTATGTCGACAAAATACAATATTAATAATTAGACTTAAACAAAATAGTTTACAATTTATCAGAGTTATATTAATAGTAGTTATTTATTACATAAATCAGTTTTTTCTATGTCAATGGAAGACTCGCTTTTTTTTTGTCGCATATCACCGCTTCTTGCAATTAGATTTTAGTGATCAATTTTTATACTTTTTGTTTTGTATATTAGAACAAAAAAATACGTATTTTGAAACGGTAAAATGTCCTCAACAATAACTTTGTAGACAATTATTGATTATACATCGAGAGACATACCAACCTAGATTCAGTGAGTTATAATAATGAGCCGTGAATAGTAACAGTAGTGCGTAGATGTTCATTGTGTTATGTTCTAACGCGGGAAACGAGTCCTACACACATCTGAGACACAAGAGAGTTTGTTCCACTCTGTAACTGATAGCTTTTATGCGGTACCTTTATAAATGCAGTTATGGTAGCTAACCTTTATTTTACTGTAGCACTTGTGGTGTATATCGTTGTATAAAGCTCGTATTTCTATGACTTATACCATTATATTTATTCGTATTTCACCGATTTTTTAAACCTGGATAATTGATTTAAAACTAAGTTTTTTTTAGATAACTCTCGATATTGTATAAATGTCTTGTCAACATCAAGCAAATTATTTATTTACTATTGAGACATGCAAATTCCAATAACACAATATAATGCTATATATTATGGTATATGGACTAATCAAAAAACTATTGAATACTGAATAATAAATTGTCTACTTCCGATACTTAATTCAATACATTTGCGAAGATTTTTCTCAGACCTGTTTTAGAGCTGAATTTTTATTAATACTGACCTTGTAGATGTGTTGTAAGGCTATTGGTACATCGATGTTTAGTGTTACCTATTAGATACGAATTGACAAAATATAGAATAGACTTCACACTGTTTAGTTAGCCGTAGAAGGATATTTAATTTGATGCCAACTTCCCACCCACTACAGGACATAGATCAAATAAATAACTTTTTGTTGTTATTTAATTAATTATTATTACATAAAATACACGAAGGACAACTAGTACATACTACTGTGGTTAATTAAAATGAGTTTGTTTTTATTTTGTGCGTGCCTCTAAAATCGTGTAACAAGGGACTTAGTCGAAATTTAGAAAGCGCTCACGCCATTACACACGTTTATGTATATATACAGGGCTCCACTACAAACCACTATTAAAAGGGACACGACCATTCGTGATTTAGCAAAACAATAGCTACCTAACGATTATCGTGAATCATACAATTAAATACCTTAGTTTTAGTACAGTGGTTAACATCCAAATTGGCAATGTAACCCATTAGAAGAGTTGCGTAAAACAAACTTTATTTAGTCAATCGAAAGTCTATTTTAAAAATGAATTAGGCAACAGCTTAAATGTCGTAGGAAGCCAACAACAATAAATGTAAAATTATATCACTTTCCAATTTCGAAACAGGCATCTAAAAGGCAAATGTTACGTGTAAAATTCAATTTGATTAGCTTTTCAATAAACATATTGGTATTGCGAATAATATCCTTACCTAACTAGGTATTAAATGGCGGATTTTCAGTGAAACATGATGTGTTTTTTTGGATTATAATTTTTAATTACATCTACCTTGTTTTTCTTAAAAGACGTAATAATTTTTTCAACGTCTAATTTGTCTGTTATTAAAGAGGCTGTCTAGAAACTAGATACTGGTGAGGAAAGGAGTGATAATATTAATGCAAATTAAGGATAACTTTCAATAAATAAATCGTATACCACTCGCCTAGCCAGCATGGTAATAGTAGGTCAAGTATTCCTCTATTGCTGCAGGAGATCCGCCCCATCATCTAGAAATTTTAGGGCTGCTAAGATAAAGATCATCCAGTGTTCATTTTTCATAGAATATTCTTAGCTGTATAATTGTATGTATTTTCTTTTGTCCAACAGGCGAAGGAGATCCTCACTAAGGAGTCTAACGTTCAGGAGGTGAAATGTCCAGTGACAGTCTGCGGAGATGTCCACGGTCAGTTTCACGACCTTATGGAGCTGTTCCGTATCGGCGGACGCTCACCGGACACCAACTACTTATTCATGGGAGACTATGTCGACCGCGGATACTACAGCGTCGAGACAGTCACATTGCTCGTTGCGCTCAAGGTGAGAAATTATTCGATGTTAATAAGATTGTGGTAAAAAACTTCATACAAGATACAAAAATTGATATAAGATTGTAGTAAAAAACTACATACAAGATACGTAATGTGGTGTAATTATTGATCGTTTAAACATTTACTTGGTTATAAAAATTGTGGTTCACGAAGTAAGTACGTAATTTGGGGGACGATAAATAGAATATAATTGTCGCCTTTAAGATTACCGACAGTCGAATATTGACAGAATAAACTCTCGCTGCTGTCGGCTCTTATCGCAAATGGGAGTATTTCATAACTTACAATAATTCTAGCCACAAACATACTCTCATACTTCAAAGCTGAATCGAAACTAAAACTGTTTGTTTTTAGCGGAGTATTACACTGTACCTACTGGTTACGTTTTGAGATTTATTCAATATCGTATCCTCAAATTTATTTTATGACTAAATGCACTATGAATAAACACTTGCAGCATAAAATCAATAATCGTATGCGGGACTCGACCCGTCCTCGGTCTAACTGTCACCCCTAGACTACATAGATCACTAGCTGTGACTCATCTAGAGTGTTAAGCCAATAATACAATAGCTTCTATTCCTGTACCAACTGTCATAGTTCACGGCAAGCGATCATCGATATACACGCCGAAATGTTTATCAATGAATTTTGTATACAATTGTATGCCTTTTCATGAAGTTATTTATGTAATATGCTCCGGAAATCTTTATGAATGAATTTTGTATAGAAATGTATACCTTTTCATAAAGTTAAATATGCTATATGCTCACAGTTTTCCCTGTTGCATACACCGGATACTGTAGCTTCTATAAATATCCTATTATACTTTGCTTCCGAGATGACTTGCTCTGTATAATATATTATCAGACTACAGTTTTATCTTTCTATTATTAGTGTTATGTCCTTCTGTGTAATCGGTCATGAAATTATGGTTTATATATTCATAACGTTTTTAAATTCATGATATCTTTTAAATGAAATGTCTGATTTTAATAGTTTAAAAAGTCATGTGCAGGTACTAAAGTAGGCTTTAAAATGTCACCACCACATCTTATCCCATAGAATCAGATGTCGTAAAAGCCAACTAACCAACAGTTCGAAGATATTATATGTACGAAGACAAAACTGTACCCCAATTCGTCTGGCCAGTCTGTATCAGCAATGTGACATTATTGAACTGTTATGTTTTCCTTAAAATTGTAGTTCTTTATTTTGTTTTTTTCGCCCTTCTACGTAGTCTTTTATAGGTACTCCAAAGCCTCCGATTTATTACGCGTAAATTAGATCTTTCTTATAAGATTCCATTGCTCATATCTTTTGAATGGAATGTCCAATTTTGATAATTTGAAAAGTTATCTACAGATACTCAAGTAGACTTAAAAATGATTTACTTTTTTTAGATAATAATTAATACAAGGATTCTAAATAATTTAGTCTAGTTTCTATCTCCAGCTGATTAATTTGTTATCACTAAAAGTTATTTTAATATTTGAAAATGTATACATCGCGGATATTACTGTATTTATTAACATATTGTTGTATTTTATAATAATTGTATTTAGGTTTGTAAAGAGACCTAACATCTGGAGTTTACGTCTTGCCTTCTTGTCGCTGAACGTTTCATACAATCGGTCAATGTTCTATCTTGTCGTTTACATAACTCTTAGTCATTTAAGATAAATATTTGTGAAAGCTAGAATTATTATAGTTTGTATTATACCATCTAGTGTACGAAGGTTTGTCTACTTTATTACTTTAGAGACAGATCGGTATGTGACAGTATCGAACTTGGCTTTAAAGTATCAACAGTGACCAGACTGATTACTAATCCCCAGGCCGTTATTTTATAGCGCCTTTGAATATAGTAAAAACATTATGCTTGTTGGATCTTTGGTCGGCTTTTACGTGAGGCTGTGACATTTGCTATTCTTAGGGCGCCAGAATTCAGACAAGTTGCTTCTTACGCGAGTGTATTTACGTATATGAGCACCACATACACATATGGATTTACTGTGGGAAAGATGCTTTTAAATAGACTAAAATCGATTCAGTTATGTTAACCACTGACTCTGAGAATCTTTAAAGACACTGTCCCACTATAAGCTTCAAGCTACGGTTCTACAAATTGTTCAACGTTCATTTACTGCATATTTTTAACATTTTGCAGTCTTGTCGACAATATGACTAATATTTCCTTTTTTTGCAATTTTCCTTCATACATCTTTATAATTTAAGATATTTTACTATCAATAGATTATATTTGTATACCCAGCCACTGTGTACGTCACACACAACCGCTGGCTAACGCTCGCTACAAACGAAATAAAAACAACAGCATCCTGTCTGAATCAACATGAACTGAAATTGGATCAAAACAGAGACATTTTCTTTGTAAAAGTGAGCTTATATACGATAAAGGTAACATATTAGTGCAGCGTATTGAATCCTTATACATCGTGGGGTTATTGTATAGGTATGTTGTGGGAAAATGCTAGGAAGGTTATATTTGGAATTTTGGTTGCTTTCTTCAGCTACGAAACCATGCTAAATAGAACATTTACTTCGTATTGGTATTGTCTTGTGCGCACTGGTTATCATGGCTACTACATACTTATTAATGTGAACTACATTTTATGTTAATTGTTTTGAATAATATCTACTTAATTCTACTATTGGTTTTTCCAACATGGAATGATACGTATTATATGTACTACTCTGTCAAGAAAGTACCGGGAAAAGATCAATAATACACAAAATGTTTGTTATTCATCCAAATTTATTTTATCACCTTCAAAGTATGCTCCTTCAGAAACTATACACTTACGCCAGCGAATAATCCATTCATCAAAACATTTTTTAAACGCTGCTTCCGGAATTGAGTTCAGTTCTCGCCGCGAATTCTCCTTTATGTCTTCTACCGATTGAAAACGGGTGCCACGAAGTGGTAATTTGAGTTTAGGAAAAAGAAAGAAGTCGGCTGGAGCCATATCTGGTGAATATGGTGGTTGCTCGATGGTATTTGTTGAGTGTTTGGTCAAAAATTCGTTCACAATGATGGCCTTGTGCGAAGGCGCATTATCGTGGTGCAAAATCCAAGAATTTTCTTTCCACAAATCTGGCCTTTTTCGTCGAATTTGCTCTCTTAAACGCCGCATAACTCTCACATAATATTCTTTATTTACCGTTAGATCTTCTGGTAAGAATTCAGAGTGCACAACACCGCGATAGTCAAAGAAAACAGTCAACATGACTTTGACTTTTGATCGACTTTGGCGTTGTTTTTTCGGTTTCGGTTCAGTTGGAAGGCGCCACTCTGAAGCTTGTTGACTAGTTTGCATGTCAAACTCGTAAACCCACGTCTCGTCACCAGTAACAATGCGTTTCATGAATGTTGGGTCGGATTTGACTCGTTCTAGCATGTCCTCAGCGACTCTCATGCGATTAACTTTTTGGAGAAAATTCAGATCTTTTGGGACTAGCCGAGCGGCAACATGTTTCATACCCAAATGATTAGTTAAAATGGTACGGATCGACTCGTGAGATACAGAAAGTTCGGCGGCTATCTCTCTCAAAGTTGAATGAGGATTTTCAGTCACTATTTCCTTCACTTTTGCGATGTTAACTTCAGTTGCAGACGTTGATGGCCTACCAGAGCGAGGCAAATCTTCCATCACATCTCGACCGCTTTTGAACGCTTTGTACCACTCATAAGCACGTGTTTTTGATAAAGTCGATTCACCGTAAGCCTTCTGTAACATTTTCAGGGAGTCCGAACACGAAATTCCATTGGCGATGCAAAATTTAAGACAAACTCTTTGTTCGATATTTTTGTCCATTCTGAAATTCGCAATACACACTAGATGATATTACTAAAACCAGCACTGTATTTAATATAAATAACAGAAGCTACTCAAACTCCGCGCCAAAATGGAAAACAGTTGTGCCAATCTAACAACAACAAAAAAAACAAAAATTTGAATTTGGAACCATAAACAAATCTTCCATTCCCGATACTTTTTTGACTGAATGTATAGTGACACACACAGACAAGTCTTACTAATACTATAAAACAACATATTATTATTTGGTTGCAAGAGCTAATTTTAGAAAATAATTAAATAAATATCAAATGTCAGATAGTTTGTTTAAAGAGAATGGTTAATAATAAAAAAGGGGAAAAATAGAATTTTTCAGAGCTGTAATTAATGATGCGTGCTCAAGTAGTAAATTATAATAATATAATTAGCATGCATTCCTTTAAAATCTATATAATAGTTCGGGGAAAAAGTCTTTTCGCATAACGTAGGTATAAACTTATTATAAAAGAAGAATGGGCGAAACGTCCCCACCCTTGTAACACTTTCATCTATACATCAAATGAAAGCCCTTGAAAAGTTAAGCATTTTATTGTATGACAGCAAATCTGTCAGTCATGGGAGAACAGAGTTATTGAGGAGAAGAAAATAAAAATAATAAACGATAATATTACATACTTTAAGCTAATGTTAACTATATAAGCCCGATAGAGTCACAAGGCTATCTTACAAGTAGTGGAACCATACATCTAGAACATCCTACATCATTCAGATAGCCATGAATTTCGCTTTTCAAATATAAAACATAAAGCTTTCATAAATATAAAAACTCGTACGTCATATCAGGCAATTGATGTCTACTACTGAACATAGGCCTCCTCCAAACATGGCGAGGGTGGCACCCTCATCCATCGGTTTCCCGCCGTCCTAACTAGGTCGTGGTGGGGGGTCTCTCCACCCTGCGCTTTCTGATGGCGGAAGGCATTCCATTGCCATTCCAGAGCTTTTCGACCCCAACGGCTGTCGGTTCTCTGTGCTATGTCCCCTGCCCACCGCCACTTTAACCGGGCAATTCTGAGCGCTATGTTCGTATGCATAGTTGGGTATATTAGAAAGATAACAGGACCTAACGCGGCAACTACTTCCAATGTAATGCTTTGCTGAGGCTCTTGAAGCGGTTCTGTAATATGAGTTGGAAGTTCTCGGGGACCTGGACTTTTGTAGGTCGGAGCGTAGACTTTATCAGCCGACTTTCCAGCCTAGGATTGATATTTAAAGTGCCTCTCACCATCCGGTGATCGCTTCAGGTTTTCACCGAATTGATCACTGAGAGATAATTAAATATATATGGCGTTTTGTCGACATGATGAAGTCAATCTCATTTTTAGTGACACCATCAGGACTAATCCAAGTACACTTGTGGCAGTTATGCTTCTTAAAGAAGGAGTTCATCATAAAAAGTCCCTCCTTCTCCATAAAGTCCGCAAGCATTTGGCCAAAGGTAGTTGTGTTGGTAGCCTGACCTCCCCCGGAGATTCTTTGCACCCCCTACTCAGCCGTTACCATGGCCGCTACCTTGACCAGGAATAGCGGAGCGACCGGAGACTGGGGGCCGTTTATATTGGTGTGTTGTCATTTTCATTTTGGAGGGTTATTTGGCCTACTTTACCACGCTGGCCAGACGGGTTAACGGTTGGCAGTGATAACATAAGCGTAAGGATTCCCATAATCGGCTTTTACGACACCCGCGACAAAAGGGGATGGTGACATCATGTATTCTTAGTCCGTCACCATACGAACATTAAACTTCTCGCCCCTAAAAAGGCACCCGGCTCAGAAAGAATAACAAATATAGTCATCAATTTATTCCCCGAACGTGTCTTCCCACAACAGTGGAAAGACGCCGTGGTTATCGGAATACCGAAACCCTACAAAAGTTGTCCGAACCGGCTGGTTATCGACTTATTAGTCTGAGTCGAGCCGTTGCCGAGCCTGAGGAACATAAATTCTGTCGTTTACTATTTCAGTAATGGTTGCTGCATAAAGAACATTTCTTAAATGGTTCTCTAAATGTTTAGTTTAGCAAGGCTAGCTATCCGAAAGTCAGGAAAATGCTGTGGATGATTTTCTGGATGATCTAGATGTATGGTCCGTCTACTAGTAAGATAGCCTTTGACTTTATCGTGCTTATATAGTAAACATTAACATAAAGTATGTAATATTATCGTGTATTATTTTTATTCTCTTATCCTCAATAACTCTGTTCTCCCATGACTGACAGATTAGTTTCATACAATAAAATGCTTTACTTTTCAAGTACTTTCGTTTGATGTATAGCTATAAGTGTTACAAGGATGGGGACGGCTTCCATACAAAAATGCCCATTCTTCTTTCTTTGACTGTACTCTTTGTGTCTGGCTGGTTTTGGTAACATTAAAAAGGTTACATTATAAAGAAAAGAAAAAAATAAAAAAAAGTTGTTTCCCGCTATTTTTCATTTGTTTTTCTCTCCGTAAAAATGAGTGAATCTAATGAAGAAATTCGATACATTTTAAAATTTTATTATAAAAAAGGCAACTCAAGCAGTGAAAAAAATTTGTGATGTTTATGGATCTGATGCAGTGTCAGTAAGAGTAGCACAAATTTGGTTCAAACGTTTTCAGTCCGGAAATTTTGATGTTAAAGATGCACCTCGCTCTGGTCGCCCTGTTACGAATAAAATGGACGCCATTTTTGAAAGAGTGGAGCAAGATCGGCATATTAGTAGTTACGATGTAGCTGAAGAACTGGGAATTGACCACAAAACAGTTTTGACCCATTTGAAGAAAGCTGGTTATACAAAAAAGCTCGATATTTGGGTGCCACACGAGCTCACTCAAAGAAACTTAATGAACCGTGTACTCATTTGCGATTCATTATTGAGACGTAATGAAACCGAGCCGTTTTTGAAGAGATTGATAACTGGCGATGAAAAGTGGATCACGTACGACAAGAACGTGCGAAAAAGGTCGTGGTCGAAAGTTGGCCAGGCTTCACAGACTGTGGCCAAACCTGGCATGGTGGGATTGGAAGGGCATTGTTCATTATGAGCTTTTACCGCCCGGCAAAACCATCGATTCTGATCTTTACTGCCAGCAACTGATGAGATTAAAGGAAGCAGTCGAGAGAAAACGGCCGGAATTGATCAACAGGAAGGGTGTGGTCTTTCATCACGATAACGCTAGACCACACACATCTTTAGCCACTCAGCAAAAATTAAGAGAGTTCGACTGGGAGGTCCTAGTGCATCCACCATATAGCCCTGACCTTGCGCCTTCAGATTTTCACCTTTTTCGGTCTCTTCAGAATTCTTTAGGTTCTGTAAGGTTGACCTCAAGAGAGGACTGCCAAAACTATTTGTCCCGTTTTTTTTATCAGAAGTCCCAAAGTTTCTACAGTAACGGGATAATGTATCTGCCCACAAAATGGCAGAAAGTTGTTCAACAAAACGGTACATATATATTGTAAATAAATGTAAATAAACTTTGAAAAAAATGTCTTGACTTTTCATACAAAAATACGAAAAGACTTTTTCCCCAACCTAATATATAAAACTCAAAGGTGACTGACATAGTGATCTATCAACGCACAGCCCAAACCACTGGAGGGATCTGGCTGAAATTTGGCATGCAGGTAGATATTATGACGTAGGCATCCGCTAAGAAAGGATTTTGATAAATTCCACCCCCAAGGGGATAAAATAGGGGATGAAAGTTTGTATGAAACTATGTCAATTTTAAACCGATCGGGTTGAGGTTTTGCATGCAAATAGCTACTATGACGTAGGCATCCCCTTAGAAAGGACTTTATTAAATTCAACCCCTATAGGGATAAAATAGGGAACGAAAGTTTGTTTGAAAGGAGAATGAAACCTTCACTAAGAGTTTTGGGCCAAGATTGTACAGAAATGAGAGTATTATCAATTTATAGCTTCACACTTTTTGTCTCGTGCTAAATCTTTTGTTAGTTTTGGCAATCTGAAATCCAAGATAATTTTTTTTTTGAAGGAGATGTAAACTTCTGGGCTAAAGCCTGTATATTACTGTACAGAGTAAGGATATGCCCTAAAAATCTTTTCTATTTTTTTCAAGTTCGAATCCTAAAAAAATTGAGTAATTTTACTATTATTTTATTTAAAAATAGAAAAGATTTTTAGGCCATATCCTTACTCTGTACAGTAATGTACAGGCTTTAGCCCAGAAGTTTCCATCTCCTTTTGTCTAATTCAAACCGATCAGGCTGAAGCTTTGCATGCATAGAGTTACTGTGACGTAGGCATCTGCTAAGAAAGAATTTCGATAAATTCCACCCCCAAGTGAATAAAATATGGGATGAAAGTTTGTATGAAACTTTGTCAATTTTAAACCGATCAGGTTGAGGCTTTGCATGCAAATAGTTACTATGACGTAGGCATCCCCTTAGAAAGGACTTTATTAAATTCAACCCCTATAGGGATAAAATAGGGAACGAAAGTTAATTTGAAATTTTGTCAAATTCAAACTGATCGGGCTGAGGCTTTGCATACATGGAGTTACTATGACGTTGGCATCCGCTAAAAAAGGATTTCGATAAATTCTACCCCCAAGGGGATAAAATAGGGGATGAAATTTTGTATTAAACTTTGTCAATTTTAAACCGATCGGGTTGAGGCTTTGCATGCAAATAGTAACTATGATGTAGGCATCCCCTTAAAAGGATTTTATTAAATTCAACCCCTATAGGGATAAAATAGGGAACGAAGGTTAATTTAAAATTTTGTCAAATTCAAACTGATCGAGCTGAGGCTTTGTATACATATAGTCACTATGACGTAGGCATCCTCTTAGAAAGGATATTTACAAATTCTACCACCAAGGGGATAAAATAGGGGATCAAAGTTTTTATGAAACATTGTCGATTTTCAACCAATCGGACTGAGACTTTGCATGCATATAGTTACTATGACGTAGGCATCTCTCCAGAAATGATTTTAATAAATTCGACCCCTATGGGATCAAATAGTGGATGAAAGTTTGTATGAAACTTTGTCAATTTCAAACCGATCGGGCGGAGGCTCTGTATACATATAGCTATTATGACTTAAGCATCTCCTTAGAAAGGGCTTTAAAAATTCCATCCCCAAGGGGATTAAATAGAGGATGAAAGTTTCTATGAAACTTTGTTAGATTTAAACCGATCGGGCTGAGACTTTGCATGCAGATAGCTACTATGAAGTAAGCATCTTTTTAAAAAGTATTTTGATAAATTCTACCCCTAAAAGGGTAAAACAGGATGAATGTTTGTATAAAAATTTTTACATTTTCGAATGATTGAACTGAAATTAAAGATTGGAGCTACTATGATAAAGACGTCCACTAATTTTTGATTGATGAAACTAGATTTTGATTCATTCAGCCCCTATTTGGACGTCACGTCTCAGCTGCCAAAAATTGTATGACGTTACGAAGAAGTTGTCAAAAAAGATGCTCGCCAAAATTCAATGACGTCACGTCTTATCTGTCAAAACTTCTATGTCGTCAGGAATTATCTGTCAAAGACGTCACGTCTCAGCTGTCAAAAATTCTATGACGTCACGACTTAGCCATCAAAATTATATGACGTCACGACGTAGCTGTAAAAAAAAATTCCCACCTAAACTTTATGACGTCACGAAGTAGCTGTAAAAACAAAAATTTTCCGCCATAATTTTTATGACGTCACAACGTAACTGTTAAAAAAAATCCCGCCAGAATTTTATGAGGTCACGACGTAGCTGTCAAAAAAGAAATTTGCCACCTAAACTTCATGACGTCACGTCTCATCTGTCAGAATTTCTATGACGTCACGACTCAACTGTCAAAACTCTATGACGTCACGAATCAACTTTCCAAAATTCTGTGACATTACAACTTAGCTACTCAGAACATTCCTTAGAAAAAAGGTTTTGACAGGCAGACAGACGGACAACTAGTGATCTCTGAACGCGAGCGAAGCCGCGGGCAAAAGCTAGTTATATATAAAATATATTTACAAGGCTAGGGTTAGCTGTTTATTATTGTTATTATTATCTTATCGTAAACTTTTCCGGGGCCGTTGTAAGACATAAATAACTGTAGGAGCTAACTATGATTATTAATAATATCAGCTCTTTTCTTTGATTGTGCTTATAACTATTAATATTACCAGGAAATATGGTAATTAACGTGAACATGCAAATTATCTTTTGTTCTTCAAGTGACACTTCACCTTCTTGTTTATGCACTCGCTTTTTTGTTATTATTTTTTTATTGAACAAGACTGTACGCTAGACGATTTAGTACATTTAAAATCAATAAGCTATATTTAGAACGCCTTTTGGCCTATTTATAGAATAAATATTTTCCCACTTTTTGTGAAATGTGAATTGGTTTCAAACAAAATAGCCTTACAAATGTAATAGAAGTGTTATGATAAAATTAATCTGATAGCCTCGATACAGGCTATGCCTAGTGTGGCTATCACTGAAATATGTAGATTTAAGTGGTGGACTGCAAATAAACTTATTCTTAAAATTACAATATAATATCACAACTTTCTGTGTTGCCTCGGTTCTGTCAATGTACTTTGTAGAGATTAAACCTAACCCTAACCTTTTATGCCTTTGGGAACCGAACTTTAAAATAATATTCTAGTTTTTTAAAAATTAACTAAAGAAAAACGAAAACAAATCTTAAAGGCAGAATTTCTACTACCATTTCTTTGCCAATTAGGTTAACCAAACCCTTGTCTCGGTATCCAATTTATTCCAAGGCTGTACACAAGTTTTCGATTTAATGCTAACTTCAAATATAATCACTTAGCGCCATCTATGATAGAATATATTGTTCACTTAATAAGAAAAAAAAACCAAAACTTTAAAAACAAAAAATATGAAATATTCAAGCTTATTATTCAGGTTTTCAAGGTGTAAAACTAATAATAGATATTAAATATTTAAGCTTATTATACAGACCTTCAAGTTAATATGTATTTATTATTCCTTACGGTCTTTTTCTCTTGCATGAGACCTAAAGCATCTTTATTATTATACTATTATAGTATGTACCCGCTATTAGAAAGATAAATTTACTTGGTAATCATAACAGCCCATTAATGTCCCACTGCAGGGACGGGCTTCCTCCAGTGACGGAGAGATACTTGGCCTACAAATACCACGCTTGCCAAACGGATTGGTATAGGGTTTAATTTCAAGTTTTCCTTCTTTTTGCTTCGTAAAGATAATATTCACGGAGGGTGGTGACGGAGTAAGAATACAGTGTGGTATTCTTACTCCGTCACCACTCAGAGATACCTACCTACTTAGTAATAAGTATACAATATTTCGTTCTTACTTCAAAAATGCAACAAATTTAGTAATAGTTAAAAATGTTAACTTATTAGCTCACGTCCTTCAGATATTTTTAATTTATAATTGCTTACATATTTAATTATACGAAGCGTTGCTATTAACGCACCCAATTATAAAGTCGGAAATTAAAATGCCTATTATATTGTCAGTGTGATGTGTTGATGACGGGACTAAAAATTAATACTTAATTCCCGCAAGCGTAGTCTGTAGACTGATTTTGTGTGACTGAATTTTTATCAAAATTTTAGAGAAATATCATTATACTTTCGAGATGAAAAAGTGACCTGCTCCGTCTTTGCACAAATAGGAAAATCCTAAGCTCTTATACTTACTCGTCTGTTATTGTATTCGCAATATTTCTTCAAAGAAGAGGAAACTCATTCTTTAGAAGCGACGTTTATAACAGCTATCGGTATTTCTACTATAAGAAATAAGTTTTTCATACTGTTTTGATTGCAGACGACTATCTTATCACAAGTGTTTATGAAAATCTAACAAGTGCGAATTTCTTTATTCGCAAAAACATTTGACGTAAATATATCTATGTTATCTAGCTTTATATCTGATAAAGTTTGGTCACTGTTTACTTTCCTTTATCGCTACATTCACATTAATGAGGTACATTATCAACAAGCGTATACGAATCTAAAGTCATTCGGGACAAACAGACGAAAAAAGTTGCTATAATCAGTACCACGGTTAATGACTGTCTAAACAAATATTGGCGTTATATTACAGCTTAAAATAGTAAACTAAGTAGTCGTTTTATAGTCTTGTTTGTGAAACTAAAGTTAGAATAGAATGGCAGAACTCCTGTATAAAAATAATCAGAGGAAATGTATGTAATCCTTCATAAAATATACCGAAGTGTAACGCTCAAGTAAAAATGAAAACCTACCTTATTTTATTTTCGCGCATCATACCCTGACAGGTTCGATAGCCTCGAGGAAAACGATGGACCTTTAATAAAATCATAATCTGATTCAGTTAAAGGCGCGCGTGTCAAAGTAATGGATAGGCATTAAAAAGTCAAGTACACGCCCGAATATTGGGAAGTTAAACACCTCATTACAGAGAAAAAACCGCTTAATATTATAAAAGAAAGCACTAAATTCATGGAGGTAAAATAACGGCATGGTATCCGTTGCTTCATGGTTAGAGGGACAGCATTGTGAGAAAACCATTGTTAGCAAAAGATATAACAAACCTCATTAAAAGGGAGGGCTCGTTTTACAACAAGGGTTTTTAAATAAAGCGGAGGAGTTTAATTAATGTTAAAGTTTTAGCTTTTACGAAAAATAAAATAGAGTTAAAATAGCGAAGCAAGAAATGCGCTGCCTTAAAGAAGTGGTAAAACAAAGGTCAACATTATTGGTTTGATCCTAATGCCAGTTCACTGTTGGACTTCTCGCAAAATATTTTTATATTCAATAACCTTTTTGGCGCGGATTCCTACCAAGTGCTATTTTAATTTGGAAAACCTTAGGGCTAATTCTATCAAGGCTAATATGTAAAGAAAGTGCCTACTCAATCTCATCAGGCCAATATGTAGTAAAACCTAACGACACATGCTTTTTTTAATAATTTGACAGTAATTACTACAATACTTAAACAAGTAGTATACAAACTTAAATAGAAAGTTATAAATAGACGGTATATCTACGAGGATCTACAGGAAATGAGATGTTAACATGCTATTTTAGTATTAAATCATATGTAAATCTTTGTGTCGTTTAACAACAAAGCGAAACGAGGTATGAGTGATAGCTATATATCTTACTAAAGGTTTACATTACAA
The DNA here is from genome assembly GCA_905475405.1 of Schrankia costaestrigalis. Taxonomy (NCBI): domain Eukaryota; kingdom Metazoa; phylum Arthropoda; class Insecta; order Lepidoptera; family Erebidae; genus Schrankia; species Schrankia costaestrigalis. Next base: position 4,092,225 of record FR997843.1, on the reverse strand, counting down.
TGCTCTCATGTTTTTTTGAAGTGGTTCATTGTAGTTAGTTGTCCTCCATGTGGCAACGGACTTAACCAATCGGTATGTAATGCCATCCCAATAATAACTATCCTAAAAATCCAGAGTTCTCTTTAGTTAGGTAAAAACACATATTATTATGTATGTGAGTGGTTCCAAGACCAATGCTTATATTCCAATATCAAATGAATGCTCGGCCAATATGACTGACCAGTGGGGTATTAATTAAAAGGCAATTTTTTTGTAACCTAAGGGCCGAAACTGCGTTAAGCGGGCTTACGCGACGGGCAGCCGTCGCGTATCTACGTGCGTGAACACGCGCGTAGACACGGGCGTAGACACGCGGGCGCGCTCCGTGAGAACGCGAGTGAATCATTGCGTTCCCACGGAACCTGGCGGGTTACGGCGCGTGCTCACGCGCCGTATTCCGTCGTACGGAGGCGGGACCCGTTCCGCGGGTGCGTGGCGCGCCTCCACGTGACGGTCGCACGCGCGGTGATCCGCGACGTAGCACTTTTGTATGAATACGCGCCCGCACACGCGTAACGCAGTTTCGGCCCTAAGGGGCAGCCCCTTTCTGTAGTTTTGCTTTGAAACTAATGAAAAGTCGAACGAATATATGTCTGTGTTCGGACCTTTCATTAATGGAAAATTGGAAATAAACCTGATAAAGTAGCTACTCGGTCTCAGTAATTTTATTATCTTTTCTTAATTATTCACGTTATTACAATTACTAAAATAAAAACTTAATAAGTTGATAGTACTAAAATTTACTCTTTCATAATAACAAATAGTCTTCGCTAATGTCCATTACCTATAGTAAGATTGAGTAAGGGTAGTATTTACGTAATGATCACTTTACGCATGAACGGAGAAATAACCATAATATGTTTTATGTCGCATTTGATGAGAATGACCTTTGTGATTATTACCATGAGCATAAATTACCCATTTCACTAAGCATCTATTGAAGTTTGACTTTACATAAATTTAGAACTAATATTATTAGGAAAATACATTTTCGAGGACGTTGTGCTTACTGATTGCGCGGGTGTACATTAATATTTTATTGAGGCTATTAAGGTAATTTTACTATGTGGTGACGTAGTACGTATATTATTACAAAGTTAACCCTTACATTCTGAGGGTTGTGTAAATGGTGATGCTATACAAAAAGTTGAGACTATCCTTTACCAATCTTTGATAAGCCAAGTATTGTTCTATCACTGGATAATTCAAAGAGCTCTTAGATATAGCGCCGAAATATCAAAACACTAGCGTAAACCGCAATGGATTGCTGTTAGAATGTAAGTTGGTTATACGAGTATAATAACATTAACCGTAACTATATTTTACAGGTTAGATATCGCGAGAGAATAACAATTCTGCGCGGTAACCACGAATCCCGTCAAATCACTCAAGTGTACGGTTTCTACGACGAATGTCTCCGCAAATATGGCAACGCGTCTGTATGGAAGCATTTCACCGATTTGTTCGACTTCCTGCCCCTAACTGCGCTGGTCGATGGACAGATCTTCTGCCTGCACGGTGGACTTAGCCCCTCTATCGACACGCTCGACCACATCCGTGCCCTTGACCGCCTCCAGGAGGTGCCTCATGAAGGACCCATGTGCGACCTGCTCTGGAGTGACCCCGATGACAGGTACGTGAACTAAATTAACGTTAATTGGAGTTAATTAATGTGTGTAGGCAAACTTTGTCACAATAAAAGTAGGTGTACGAAATATTTGAATATATGATAAGTATATCCTAGATAAATGTTCTAATATTTAAAGCTGATAAGCTTGTTTAGTTGAGCTAAGTTTCGAATTAAAATATGATCAGGTGACACAATTGGGGTTTCATTGTGTAGTATGAAAATAACTGGTGCCACTACCTCATCTCATTCCTTAGGTGTCGTATAAATCGTCTAAGAGTCCTTGCAAACATATCAAAACGGAATGGGATCGTCACCCTATTTTCTCGAGCCGTTCAGTATTATTTGTATGGAACTCCTTACTGCAACGCACACTAAACGGAATCGTTACGTAATCAGATTTTTGCCGTTTGACACCGAGGAAAAAGGCGAGGCGGTGTCGATCCCTTTACGTTTTGATATAATAATATGTGCTACAACCCTAAGTCGGAAAGCTTGGTGATAGTATCTTTACAATAACGAAGATTGAGAACATAAATAACGAACAAAATTCTTCTTAATAATCCATTGTCCCATTCATGGTGAACAAAAAGTACAATTAAGGGCATTACTTAACCATTATTCATCATTATAACAAACTAGTGTCAATGTCGTGTCACACTATACTGTCTACGTACTATTTATAACTCCGTTATATCTCAAAACTGTGTTTTCCTTCACTAGCGTTATCTTTAAACGGTTTGTAGGTTAATGATTTAATTATTGTATTTATATTAGTGTTATTTGTTTTTTTACGTATTTTTTTTTTGTAATCTCAATTAGTAAAAACAGTTTTGTTGTAAACGCGTACGGTAAATCCCACTCAATTTGTTTTTTATATGTTGTTTACTCTACATGTTAAATAATACTTGAGGAGGCCGAAACTGTTTTTATTCCAAAGCATCCAATGTCTTATTCTAAGCTAGTATTTAATAATCACATAAAAGCCTAGTGTACAGCAATTAGATCTCTACTTATTGCAACTTGCCTGACATAATGGTATTACATAATAAGGCGATAATAGTTAATCTTCGCGACAACTTTGCAATGACTCCACGACCTATTATTTAACATGACATGAAACGGTCAGTATATCGTAAGGTACACTGTCATATTGACGCAAATAAAAATAATTGCGGTAGCTTCCGTTATGAGATGAAATCTCTTATTAGAGGCGGATTACTTGCGTCAGAACGTAATGTCCCTTGCACTAGCTAAGTGGTGGTATAAAGTGCATGACACGATCATAGAACCGAAGCGTATAGAATATTTTATAATGAGATGGTAATTAATATACACAAAACCTTCTGATACAAAACGCAAATCAGTCTTGAATCAAAAAGGTAGCCATGAAATGTGTCATAGTCAAAAAATGGACATATAATGGCATGCTATGTTGACCACAGCGGGCCCGTGGCCTCTTCCAGTTCTCCTTTTGTTACTATATCAGTATGAGGAGGATTTAATTATCTTCTGATCTTCCTCAGTCTATTCTTATTCGCACTATCACGACGAAATAATGGCATGAAATTTTGTACTCTTCGCGCGTCGCAAAGACATGTAGATAATATAATTACCTATTTTCTTTCCAATTTAATCAGAAAGTCTCGTTTTAAACAACATTTTAGATGACATTCCAGTTTATTCACGCGATTGTCAAGGAACACGAATCACAAGTAATTAAATCTGCGGCCCGTTCTTTTATACGAAAAACGATAATTATATGATTACGTGCCTCTACGACTGATATGATTTCTATATCGATATCAGCCTATAAACATTATATTGTAGAAGGCCTCCCGGTAATCAATCAAATTTGAGTTATTCAAATATTTCTAATTTTTACGATATTTTGGTGTGATTTTTACCGAGTAAATATTCAAGGGAAATTCTGGTGAAGGTAGATTTATCTTACTTTATCATACATAGTACGTTTTAAATGACATCGATACATCTGTTCAGAATACGAAAAAAGTTACTGATCTGTGATCTGTTATTGAAAAATGTATCGCACGTAAATTTCTGCCTTTTGGTTTTGTAGCGTAGACGTACAGTCAGCCCCAAAAGTCGCTGAACACATTTTAAATTCCAAAATTGCTGAACACTAAAAGTGCCATAAGTCAGTGTCGCGGGTATTTCAGAAGTATCTGAACACTAGTATTTCAAAAGTAGCTGAACACTAGTGTTCCAAAAGTAGCTGAACACTAGTGTCTATTATGTTTACTCGTTGGAATAGATACATAATTTCAAAACAATTCACTGAGATTCGATAGCCTAGGGTATAGAACACTCGACTTTGATGAAGTAGACGTGCGTTCGAAACCGGGTTGTGCCAAGTATTTTTTTTGGTTTTTTATTTTTTATTTATTGTATTTTATCTCAAAAAAAACAAGTAACTTAAATTCACCGTCACTGTTCACAGGTATTTTAATAAAGTTAAAATATTATTTTTAATTTTTAATTGAAAATTAAATAGTATTTTTATTTAATTTTTAATTTAATGAAGAATGATCATTATGACTTCAAATTGTATGAGAAACATTTTCGGAGATTCGATGATATGAGTTGAAATGTTATGTAAGAAGAAGCGCTCCCTGTTGTGCGACATTGAACTTAATAGTTTTATGACATGCAACTAAAATTAAGTCTAGAGGTGATAAAGCCATTTAATTAATTAATTAATTAAATTATTTAATTTAATTGTCGAATATACATTTTTTTCGTAAACGAAGTCGCGGGTTACAGCTTGTATTGAATAATAATAGTAGAAAACAAAATAAGAAAAAATAAAAAAACACAAAAAGTAATCCGTTCCTCAGGATGGAACCAGAGCTGTTTTCTTTACACCTAAGCTCTATACAAGCAAAGCTATCGTGTTGACAACTGTTCTGATGAAATTGTTAATGTAGTATTCCGCTTTGAAATTGGCTTGACTTTTGTCTACTGTCAAAATCACTCACTACAACTACACTGAAACTCGACCGCAGATGAGCGACGCAGCGGGCGACGTTGCCGTTCAGTCATGCGCGGCTCCCGTATACTGCACGAGTTGGCAACATCGATACTTCTGAAATACCCGCGACACTGACTTATGGCACTTTTAGTGTTCAGCAATTTTGGAATTTAAAATGTGTTCAGCGACTTTTGGGGCTGACTGTACCTTGTACAATCAATTTTATAAAACATCAGTGAAAAAAGGATTTTCCTATTTGTCTTATTGTTAATATCAGTATTAATTAATATCATAAAGTAAAATCATTAAGTATTAAATATCATCATTAAGTACTTCTCGTGGCTTATTAATCTGCTAACGATTGTGAAAAAGACTGTAAACAATTAAAATAACACAGAAAATCAGATAAAACATCAGCAGCAACCGAATTTTTAGCGATTTTAAGGTACGAGAATTGACATGCTGGTTAAAGAAACTTAGTTTTTAGCCACCAAGTTAAAAAGGGTTACTCAAGTGCAAAGAGAAAATTGATTGTCGAAAGTCTGCATGTGTAATAGAAAATGTACTTTTTATTGGCACTTTAACAATTTAAGTACCTACATTACTAAATTATAACCATTACTCTCCAAATTGAACGTTGAAGCTATACAGGGTGGCTCATTCAAAGGGGTGAGTACGGGAAAGTCTTAAACTATAAGTCATACGATGTTTTGTTTTGATAAAAAGAAAAACTGCATTCATACATTTGAAAAAGATACTGTACCCAGCCGGGAATCGAACCCGGTTGTTTTGCAAAAATAAACTTTTACTTTTTCTATTTAAATACCGATTCTGTAGGTCATAAGCAGCACCCATTATGCAGTGCAGAATATTCAATGAAGGGAAACATAAATTACTGAGTCTGTAACGCGATAGCGAAGATGAATCGAAGGTTGAGGGATATCAAAATTAACACTTAGTTTAACATATTAGCTTACTCTGCTAAACGTAGATCATCAACGCAGCCCATTAATGTTTCACTGTAGGGACGTGCCTCCTTATATCACGCTGGTCAGATAGATTAATATAGGCTTTTATTCCACAAGTTCCTTTTACGTACGACACCTGTGGGATGAGATGTGGAGCCGCGTGTATTCTTATTTCGCCACCCTAAGGAGAAACGTTGATCGAGAATCGATTTTTAACAAGGCATATGCTGTGTAAATTAATGATCAAACCAAGAGCGATGTTTCTGAATAAATGCTCATTGTTTCTCGCTTATTTTTTTTTTATGAATTGTTTACTATGTTGTTTTTGTACAGAAGAGATAGTTACTAAATCATGTTAATTATTGTACATCAGAGGTGGATGGGGAATATCGCCGCGTGGTGCCGGCTACACCTTCGGACAAGACATCTCGGAGACATTCAACCACAGCAACGGGCTGACCCTCGTGTCCAGGGCGCATCAGCTCGTCATGGAGGGATACAACTGGTGTCACGATAGGAACGTCGTCACTATATTCTCTGCACCCAATTATTGCTATAGGTAAGTCTTGGTTTTACTTTTCTTTCTTTGATCTACTTTTCAGATTGAGTTCAATGAATAATTCAAATGCAACTTTGAATGAACAGTTCAAATAACAATATTGCGGAACAAAACAAATGTTTGTGTATATGCCGAGTAATAATAATATGACGATAATAAATCATTTCTAGGCCCGTGGCTGACTTCCGACACCAAACCACATTGATGAATAATTTCATCTTACGTCTCCGTCTCTATAACTTGAAATGTTGAGTGGTATGTGTATTTCTAGTTTAGCAATCCCGCCTAAGCAAAATAACAACTCGAGATGGTACGTAGATTCTTTGGGCTATACCATAAACTAAGAAGACCCTCCCCTGTTTACATGGAAACTCTAGAAATTTATTAACAGACAGTTTTCCTCTCTTTATTATAATATACATATTATCATTCAAATACTTAGTATTCTTGGTCCAAGTTTATAATCGACCGACACAAAAGGTATCTCCAATAACCTAGATACTAGTGCCTCGAACCGCTGACCTATATTCACAATATAACCTATTTACTTTATGCTCTACTGTAAATGGAATAGAATAGTTTTGCATTTTAGTCTGACGCATTTGGGGCATATCCATTTATCACGAGATAAAGGTGTTTTTAAGTAGTTTTTCGTCTGTAATTATCTACTAGACCCTACAAAAAGGTTAGTATCTACTATCTGTAGGTACTAACCTTTTTGTAGGGTCTATTGAGTATTGATACTATTCAGTGTGTTTAGTTCAGGGTAAACAATCCTGTTGTGAATTTTAACAGGTTGCCTGTCCCGCCTGTAGACACAATAGTAAAACAATGGGTATGTATCATTGATACATGGGACAGGAAATAGTTTAATATACATTTTCTTATACTTACCCTATTTTTATGTACTTGAATGATTCTTTCAAATTCCATTATTTCCATATTCAACAAATAATACTGCCGATTTAAGATTCTCCTTCTGTTTTTGGAGTCAGTCAAATGTAAATGCAACTATATGGTAGTTGTGCCAATGAATTCACCACCAGAACATAGGAATTAAAGGGCTCAAACAACACCCAGTCTATCCTTTAAATATATTACAAACCTAGTAAAAAATAATATCTATGTGTAAATAGAACGAAAGTTTCCATCGATAATCATTATCGATACATTGTGATAAGATAAACTGTATCATTATTATTTCTCAACTATACCTATATGTATAAATAGTTCTCACACAACGCCATCTAGTCCCAAACTAAGCAGAGCTTGTGCTATGGGCACTAGACAACATACATCCTACTTCCTATCCTACTAATGTTATAAATGCTAAAGTTTGTGAGGATGGATGGAAATTTGGAATATAGGTAGTTTCGGGTGTAGAATTTCATTTAAGCTACCTCTATACAACGCGGGTGAAGCCGCGCGCATCAGTTAGTACTTAAATACTTTTACTTAAACATAATATTTGTTGTTGCAGATGCGGCAACCAGGCCGCCATTATGGAATTGGATGATGCGCTTAAGTACTCATTGTAAGTATACTATTGTTTTTATTTATCAGCTGATTGATAATGTTATGATGTTTCTTACAAAAACAACAATTGGTATTGGTATAGAAGCTGGGAATAACTTTTATTTGTTACCATATGAATACATCTCAAGCAGATTTAAAACTCTTATTTTGATTCTTTATGTTAAACTACATATAGAATAGTGTCTTTACAAAGCATTATTCGACTATGCACACACAGATGCATAGTATCTTAAAATAACTTGAGATCTCTTATTAGCCTTATAGGCCGCTTTACTATAATTAATTCGTCATAAATTAGTGTTATTGTCTTTAATGACTATGCTTCATTGTTTACTCTACACCATATGCATTGTTTATTCTTCACATTCAACGCCTTTATTCAAGGGCCGTGTTGAGTTAGATAAAAAGATAGATAGTTGCATTGATTTTCTGTTATCAATATCAGATTATAGAGAGTTGAGTCCATTTGTTTGTATTACGTGTGTATAATGTCCTTCTCAAGACGTCACACTATTTCTAAGGCTTCAATTGTTTACACGTGTATAATACTTTAGTACTAGAATCTTCTTTGTGACGTAATTCGTTGTCAGGGTTAATTATCATTGCCAATTAGTGTTATTTAGTTTTCAGTATTTATGAATTTTATTTGAAAAGTCCGAAAATTAATAACTTCTTATAGCTTATGAAGCTATTTGAGCTATACTTTGCCAATCGAATGCTTGTTAGAATTACAAATCGTATGACTTATGGGGGTAACAATGCAGACAAGTTGCTAGAGGAAATTGTTGCATACAGTACAGTTAAAGAGAGAAAATTATCTCTAAATACCCGTCTTCTAGTCGCTTAACAGCCTTATAAACTTATCCTATATCATTTTATGAGTATATTCAAAGCTTGTCTTACCAATATTTTATTCGGAATGATTATCAGCGCAAAGTGATGACAGAAAAATTTGATCAACAAAATCAAATTTTTCGATCGACAATGTCGTCGTTCAAAACTATGGATATTGAAACATATGACCGATTTTTTTTCTTATTATTTCTCTATACATATAATGTTTGGAGTATGTTTTAATGTTTATTCGTGTGTAATGTTTCAGCCTTCAATTCGACCCGGCACCACGACGCGGCGAGCCACATGTCACGCGACGGACGCCAGATTACTTCATGTAGGATGCACGTAAGTAAGCTTTTATTGATTTTAAGACCTATCGATTACCTCTACTTAAGGCATTGAGCTACTTGGTAAGCCTAGCTAAATAGGGTAGATTTTATACAACACTGATAGAATAATCAATATGATTAACTGTATTTAATCTCATCATCATATCAGTCAATAAATGTCCACTGCTAAACATTTCCAAATATTACCACCTTGTGCGTTCCTGTGCCTGCCTCATCCATCGGTTTTCTGACAATCTTACTAGTGTGAGAGGTCTCCCCACCCTTCGTTTTCCGGTAGGCGTTCGCCATTCTAGAACCTTTCTACCGCAACAAATGTCGGTTCTTCGTTCTATGTGCCCTGCCCACCGTCAATATAACCGTAACCAAAATCCTTTAACTTTGGCCCTCCTGCGGATCTCCTCATTTCTGATTCGATCTCACAGGGAAACTCCCAACATAGCTCTCTCCATTGCCCTCTGAGTGACCATGAGTCTTCTAGGAAGGCCCATAGTGAGCGACCACGTCTCTGTTCCATACGTCATCACTGGCAACACAGACTGGTCGAAGACCTTTGTATTCGGATACTGCGGCAATGTGGACTAGAAATAATCTTTCAAAAAGAGTAATCTATTAAAAATCAATTTAACCCTCTCTTTGTAAAAAGGAATACCTGACACAAAACACTATAATATACTTTTGAGTTTTTATTACAATACTGATAAACTTAACCAGTATAGTAGTTTGTCTATTACTTTGTCATCAATAGGAACATTCAATCATATAGTAGAACAGTACAGCTCATATAATACTTAATTGTTACAGACGAGGCGCATATCAAGCAGGGCCTGGGTGGAGGAGTCTGTACTGGTCGTCCCCCCGCCCCCTGCAGGGTCGGCCCGGTGCCAGGTCGGTCGGTCCTCGCCGGGCCCGGCTCGCGTTAGGTTCTTGCCGTTGACTGTGCATTGTTATGTTGGTATGTTCATTCTGAGCGGCCGATGAATGTCTCGCCCCACACCCGGTCTACACCCGTCTCTGATATGCGATGTATCGAACACGATTGGACCTCATTAAACACGTACATTTACTAAACGGTAGTTTTATTTCGTGTGTCGGCTGTTTGTCGATCGGCTGTGATCGATGAACATACCAAAATAATATTATTCTCCACGTCACGTGAGCGCCGTGTCATGTTCGGTTCCCGTAAAGCTTATGATCTAATGTGCAGTAATGGAACTTATTATTAGTGAAAACAGCATGAATATTTGTCGAGTCTAGCGAATGTATGACCTTTATCCATGTTTTATGTTACTCTAGATCAAAATCTGTTACAAGTACATGCTAACTCTTTTTTTACTTGCTTTACAATAATTGATATATTAAAATGATTTTTCTTTTGTAAACCGTAATTTACTTACACAATTACTACAACACTGAAAGTGAACAAAAACAACAATAGAGCATTTAATTTGTGACAGAATGGCATTATATATTAATTTTATTATTATAATAAATATGTTTAGTTCGACTAAGTCTGCGTTAAAGTATTAGAAGGTGTATAATCCAGTGCAATCATTCTGTCATAAACGACGCATTTTGATAATTAGTTATCCTAATATATAATTTTCTTGTGCCACAGTACCTGTATGACGAGGAATGGTGAAACACAAGAGTGGGGTTCTAATTTTTTTTTCATATTATACTTATATTTTAGGTAATTGTGTAAATACCTAAAAACTCTGGCACACCCTGTTATTGTTTTTAATTATCGTATACTTTCCCATTAATGTACTCATTTTTAATTTTTTTTTTCATAAAAAGGTAAGTAACTAAATATATTAATAGCAATTTTATATGAAATCATTAAGGGAAATTGTTTTTATTACGTCTTAGGATATAAAAGACAGGGGTTATAATTAAAGTGTTGAGCGCATTTTTACTAAATATGACACAATATGTAATGTAATATACCCTAATGTCCTTACAACATTTTATTTATAGCTAAACTGACAGAAGTAATGTATTTCTCCACGTAGAAAGCGTGTACTTATTTCAAATCCTCTTTTGTCAGTGCCATCTATCGATAAAATTAAAAAAAAATCACATTTATTAATTGTAAATTTTTTATCAACTAAATTTTAAACGCGTGCGTACTAATTATACAAAGACCTTACCCACCAATGACACCTGACGCCACACGTTTCGTTGATCTAAGTATTAAGTATGTAAGTTATAGATAAAAAATTAAATATAATACCCATAAATAAATGAAAAAAAAACAACAAAAAAATGAGAGAATGTATGGGCGAGCCTCGTTCGCGTGAAATAAAACAATTAAAAAAAACTAGCACAAGTTTGATTTCTACGCTTTTGTTATTATTTCACCCGATCGAGGCTCGTGAAGTTAAAATTAAGGCTTTCCTGGCAAACTGCATAGGCGGACGACATTTAAGATATTGGGACAAATCTTTTGTATGCATAGTGTGTTCATGTATAAATGAGACTCTTATACACTAATACATACATTACATACATCTGGTATCACTACACAATGGCAATAAGTATAATGTAAAACACAGTACGGTAAAAATAATTATTCTTGCAACGTGTAATATGCCTGTTGATAGGAATTAGATATAATAAATAAAATTAATTATAAAATCAACATGGTTTTCTTTAACCAATTTTTATTTTTTGTTTCTTCAAAGGATTCACTCACTGCATTACAGGTTTGATAGAGAATAAAAAAGAAATTTACTGTAAAATAATTTATTTTTAAATAAATAAAGATACTGTTATTCCATTTATAATCCACCTTATATACCAGTCCTGAGAGCTTACATTCATTTACCAAAATCTTTGGCGTCATGGACAAGCACTATTTACACCGACAAAGCTTAGTCTAATCAGAATGAAAGACAGTCAAAATATTTAAAATAATGTCAGTTTTTATCAAGCTATATGTTATAAGGCCACATAAGGTCTTATGAAAATATTTGTCTAGGTTTGCAGAATCTAGCTACTATATACATTTATTTAGTGTCTTATTATCGATCAATAAAATTTTTGATAACTCATCTAAGAGAAGTTAAGATGAAAACAGTGCTTTTACAAATAAGCTGCTTAACAAAGCCTGTACATAATATTTAAAAACAGTACCTAAACCTTCTTGAATAAGCGTAGTAATATAATAGTGCACTTCCCTTTCAACTTTTGATTTACATTCTCATCTTATTTCTTAGAATCATAGAATAGTTGACATAGATAGATACATAAACCTTTATCCTGACATTTTGGTTACTCTAATAAGCAGTAGATAATTAAATCTTAACTCATTTACAGGGTTATTCCGATGTTATGCCCTAAACAATTTACCCTAGGGTGAAAGCTGGGTAACGTATGTCTGATAATTTACCTTTTTAATTTATATTACCTAGCATAAGGTAAATTTTAAGACATTTCCCCAAATTTACCCTAGGGTGAATTCTTCAAGGTAACAGATCAGAATAACCGCATTTATACACATTTAGCAAGCCATTTTGAAGGGCTCTTATTTATTTCAGCCAAGACCAACAAATGCTGATAGGTTTTGGTAAGTTACTTCATTTTGTACGAGGAACTACACACATTTACGGATATCCGACATAATTACGAGGTTTTTAATTAATTTATGTTGTGCAGAGCCTACGCGTACGTTTTGGTTTGTGCCTAGAATTATGAAAAAGTTAAAAGACCCAAACTCAATCTTATGTCAAACTATCTGATTGGCTGTCCATAAGTCAACCGGCCAATCAGATCTTTTGACAACAGATAAGCATTTGTTTTGATGACCCTTTGTAATGTTTCCGAAACTCGACGAGAATGTAGATCAATGTGTTACAAAAGCTGGTTTACATACAATCAAGCATTTTACATTATTTATACAGATTTGTGGAATGATTATAATATCTTAAATCTAGACTCAAATGACTTTAAGACCCTGTTAAACATCCACCATTTAAAGCTATTAATTGAGTCATAAATCTAAACATTTTATAAACAAAAATATATAAAATTACTTATTTGTGTGACAAAAAGTTTAATCATAATTTAGATTGTTTAGTTAAAATTTTTAAGGTATTAAACCACAGAATCTGATTTACGACTATACCAGTCGTTGAATTAATAATATATTATAGTAGTTGAAATCAAAATAAGGTTTTATTTCTAGGTAAGCTCGGTCATTATTGAAGAATATCTCAAAAGAATTTGAAAAATAGTAATCTTTTTCTCTATACAGTGTCACCACCCCATCTCATCCCGTGCGTGTAGTAAAAACCGACGAAGGGACTATCCGTGAATATTATCTACGAAATAAAACTTGAAATTAAACCCTATACCAATCCGTCTGCCCAGCGTGGTATTAGTAGGCCAAGTATCCCTTCGTCACGGCAGGAGGCCCGTCCCTGCAGTGGGACATTTGATGGGCTGTTATGATGAATCTTTTTCTAGAGTTTAGTATTACAATACAACGAACAAAAATAGAACCTTTATACTATGACATAGAAACAGCGATTTCGACGGTGAATGTAATATAACTATTTTTTTTGTTGACAATATAAATAATATATATTTGCTGTAAAGTACCTACCAATAAATGTGTCCAGTTCGACCGCGCGGCCATAGCGTTTTTTTAAAAAAAAAACCATGTCAATTTTTTGTAAAAATTTGTAGAAGTTGATTCCCAAAACCATAAATTTGTCAAAGATACGGTTAAAAAGTTATAAGGGTTTAAACATGGCCGCGCCATTGAAACGCGGCGAACCGCGCGGCCACTGAGATCTTTAAAACTAAGCCTTGTAGAGACCTGAAATTTACGCAAATGCAAGATTTAATTTGTAAAAAATTTGTAAAAATATTAAAAAAATACTCAGGTTTATAGTTTAAGAGCTATAACACTAAAACCGAATGGCCGCGCCATTGAAACGGTGGAGAAAACGCTATCGCCTGTATCTCGCTGAAAAAAAATCGCAGAGGTGTGTAGTTTATTGTAATTACCCAGATTTGAATTTGTCGAAACTAGGAAAAATACAACAAAAATTCCTAGGTTTATATTTCAGGAGCTATAAGACTAAAACGATATGGCCACGCCATCGAAACGGTGAATAAAACGTTATTTCGCCTGTATCTCGCTGAAAAAGCATCGCAGAGGTCTGGAGTTTTTTGTAATACCTAGATTTTAATTTGTCAAAACTAGTAAAAATACAATAAAAATTCTTAAGGTTATATTTCAGAAGCTGTAGAACATTATCAGTATGTGGTGCGATAGGGTGACCATGTCTTATTGTTTACAAAATACTTTCTACTTATTGTTACAGAAATTATTTTATTTATTTTAATGGTGTATTTTTAAATTGTAATACAACAAACAATAATAATATTGTACTTCTGGTTTTGTAAAAAATAATGAGTGAGAGGAAAAGGAAGAGAGATTTTACCAGTGGAGTTACAAAAAAAAACTGGGGAAGTACGAGTCGGACTCGCCCATGAAGTGTTCCGTAGTAACAAGCAAAGTTTTGCTCTTAACTTTGTTTTTCATAGTGTTTGTATGAATTACAAAGTAACGTGTGCGGTTTTTGAAATTGTGCTATATCTCAAAAACTTATGATTGTATCTTGTTCAAACCAGTTTTCATTGAAAGTTTTTATTGACATTTACATCAATTTTTTTTTCCAACTTAATTATTTCAAAAGTTAGAGGCGGGGGGGGGGGGGGGCTCATTTTACGACTTTGGAAGTGTATATCTTTCAAATGATTGACTTTAGTTTTTTTAGTAATTTTTCCATTCATATAATATTACGCTTAAAGTAAAAACATATATCTACATCCCTGCTAGTTATGATTGTACTTATTTAAAAATGTGGAATCAAAATGATTTACAATCATTTCAAATGTTCTAAGTTAAGTTCTAATTACCTATATGATTTAATAAAACATTAAATAATAATAATCCAGCCTATTATTGTCCCACTGCAGGGCAAACATTATATATTATTATTATTTTTGTTAGTTATTAGATAGTTTTTAGTATTTCATATAAGTTCATATACATAAGATTGTAAATATTTCATAGTAAAATATCTTAACTACACGGTCATCCATACAAATAAAGAGAGAGCTCTAACATAATCATAAAATATTTAAATGCAACATACCTTAATCACTTCTGCTGAATTGTTTACATAATTTACCGAACTGACGTTACACCACAGTACAACACTTAATCGTAATTACACACGAACTGAACATTTTAATAATCAGTAGATCACTTTTTTATCGTGTTAACATCACAACGACACACTGATAACGAAACTCTTACGCTTACGTCGCTGTACCACAGAATAATAAGTACTAACGGCTGTACGCGTCGCACTGACCTGCGGAGGCGCGCGGGGGTGGCGCGTGTGAGATGCAATAGTGTGCATTACTAATCACATAGCTTAGGGGCGGAGTTGCGTCATTTAAACCAATCTTAGGGCTAGTTTTTCGTAAGTCCACGCGGACTGTAACTGTATTATTGACTTTTCAAGCAATAAACATAATTGTTTTTATATTTATGGTTTCATTTTAATTTTATTTAGAATCCTTGAATTATAATTTCTGTAACAATAAGTAGAAAGTATTCTGTAAACAATAAGACATGGTCACCCTATCGCACCACATACTGATAATGTTCTACAGCTTCTGAAATATAACCTTAAGAATTTTTATTGTATTTTTACTAGTTTTGACAAATTAAAATCTAGGTATTACAAAAAACTCCAGACCTCTGCGATGCTTTTTCAGCGAGATACAGGCGAAATAACGTTTTATTCACCGTTTCGATGGCGTGGCCATATCGTTTTAGTCTTATAGCTCCTGAAATATAAACCTAGGAATTTTTGTTGTATTTTTCCTAGTTTCGACAAATTCAAATCTGGGTAATTACAATAAACTACACACCTCTGCGATTTTTTTTCAGCGAGATACAGGCGATAGCGTTTTCTCCACCGTTTCAATGGCGCGGCCATTCGGTTTTAGTGTTATAGCTCTTAAACTATAAACCTGAGTATTTTTTTAATATTTTTACAAATTTTTTACAAATTAAATCTTGCATTTGCGTAAATTTCAGGTCTCTACAAGGCTTAGTTTTAAAGATCTCAGTGGCCGCGCGGTTCGCCGCGTTTCAATGGCGCGGCCATGTTTAAACCCTTATAACTTTTTAACCGTATCTTTGACAAATTTATGGTTTTGGGAATCAACTTCTACAAATTTTTACAAAAAATTGACATGGTTTTTTTTTAAAAAAAACGCTATGGCCGCGCGGTCGAACTGGACACCAATAAATAAGTAACATTATTCATTTAAATCTATGCTATTCATGGAAATATGTAAATAACAATTGTATTTATTTACTCAATAAGTCATGAATTATTAAAAATATAAAAATTGCAATTTTAACTGCATTTTATATTTAAACAAGACTTTAAATATAAAATGCAGTTAAAAATTCAATTGCGTATATTTAATATTTGTCTTTGAGACGTCTATTTAAAACAAATGTACGTAAAGTAGTTATTTGTTGATCTCATTATTTATTCATAATATAAATACACAATAAAATAACAATATCTATTAAATACTGATGTATTTAAAATACTTGAACATTAATGTGCATTCCTACGTTTTTTAAAACAACAAAAAAACATAAGAGCATTACATAGAGTCGTGGTAGTTAATATTAACATAAAATAATTTGTGACGAAAGAATAAATAATTACAAGTAAGTAGTTATATTATGTGTAAAACTATTATGCGAAAATAATGAAAATATTAATTGTGAAATATCTAAAAATTATTAATATCTCGTTTGATGCTGCACTTCAGATACAATAAATTCATTCAACTGGTTATGATATAAAGGTGTGGTGTGTTATTGGACCATCGCTACTCTGGAAGCCGACTGCATGAATTTAATGAAATACTTCTGAAACTGCATTCCACACAAAGAATATATCACCCAGAGTTTTCTAGTCCGACTGGGTTCAAAAGTTAGTTAGATTTAACATTATTTGAACAGCTGTCGATGCACCTAATGAAAAGTTCACATTGTCAAATCATACATCTTAAAGTTCTATAAAAGCTTACAAACTATTCTTACAATAACATATTCTACGAGACTTTCATGCCGGTGTCGAGATGCAGCAATTGCTTCATAAGTTCGTAAGTGGAGAAGGACGTGGCGACCATAGGTATCGCACGAATGTAGTTAATGCTCATACCTCTGTACAAACCTTTCACTATACCGTTCTCGCGGTATATGAGGGTCAGCGTTTTCACCATGCCAGTGCTGTGGAGTTAAGTTTTTTTGTTAGGTTACATAATTTAATAATCATAGGCTTTTCTAAGTCTGTTTTTAAGTACGTGTTCGTCATTTATTTTGTTTTATTGAAATTTAATATGAAAATTGAAAAAAATATTTTTGTTATATAATTTTATATTAAATAAAATATTTACTTTGCGTTTCAAATAAGAATAGGATCGCACTTGCTGCCAACTTCATGTGGCAACTGTCATTTTAGTACGACCAACAAAAAAAATTGTAAAATAATTTAAATAAAAATGTTTAGCGTTGAAAATTCTGAAAGAAACAGATTGTTTTATTCAACGAAAAAAATGTTTCCTCGTATTTTACCGTTTTATTTGTTTGTTACATTGAAACAATAACATAAAAAACCTTACGAAAAAAACTGGTTTTATTGAAAATTTTGCAGTTTGTTTCACATGGAATCTGATTCGGTTCAAGAACGTAGCTATGATGCCATAAGTGGTGTGGAAGAATTAAATTCTAGTTAAAATTTAATTTATTTAAAAATTTATATAACATATTGATGTAAAGATTAATAACATTTTGTGTTTATTTTTTTCCTACCGTACATGACATTCATGAAGTTCGTTAGAAATGCGAAACAAGATGGCGCTTTGACAGTCCTATTCTTATTTGAAACGCATAGTACGTCGTATAGTCGCGCTTATTAAATAGTGAGTCATCGCTATATCTGTTATTATGTTCATGACCATAAATAAATGTCGCATATGAAAGCTTTTCCCCTGTAATATTTTATATAGGGGAAAGGTGGACCGACGACCTCATAAAGGTCTCTGGGTCGGACTGGATGTGGAAGGCGCAGGACCGAGTTCTGTGGCGTGTATTGGGAGAGGCCTATGTCCAGCAGTGGACTGCAATAGGCTAGTTGATTGATTGATTGATTGATTGATTGATTGATTGATTGATTGATTGATTGATTGATTGATTGATTGAAAGGTACACTAGTAAGAGAAGATATTAGTGTGTGCAGATATACAATAAAAATAATCTTAATTCAGCTAATAATAGAATTATTAATAAACAAAATAGACAATAATAAGTATTATCCTATAACAAGTTGACCAATTTTGATAAATAAAATATACAAAAATATATTATAACCAACCTCCTGTAATCGCCAACACCATGTGCAAACATGCGAACAGAAATATTTGCTGTATTAGTATAGGAAAGAACTTATATTAATTATTGTAGGTAGGTACATAAATATACATAGTTATACACATAGGTGAGATTAAGTATTTAGGATCATTTCCCGGTTCAGGCGCAAAACGTCTCTTTTCAAACAAAATCATTTATTAAAATAACATTATGTAGAGTAACACACAAATAAAATTATTTGATTTGATTTGATTTGAGTAATTATAATGGCTATGGCTTAAGTGTCTTACTTAATTACTCTACATAATGTAATTTTCCGTTCATATAAGATTAAGTAGGTAGGTAAGGTGGTGCGTGCTGTCTCGTAGGTAAAAGTAGGAACAGTTTGCGCAATCTTACATGGCCGGCCTGAAGTTTGCGCATGTACAATAACTAAGAAAACACCTCCATGCCATTTAGTTATAAAAATGAAATCTACGCAGCCGTGCGCAACAACTTCAAGCCGGCCAAGTAAGATTGCGCGTATTGTATGTAAAGCTGTGCTGCGTGCTGTCTCGTTCATACAAGTAGGTAGATATATATATTTAGGAAAGCTTACTGTGCTTTGTGCTGTCCCAGTTATGTTTGAACAATATACCAATAACCTTTTTCATTTTTATTTTAGCAGAATAATTTAAAAGTGTTTATTATTTAATAATATGTTATGTTATTAAAACATAGTAATTAATAAGCTTTCTCGCCGTATAACAATAGAAAAATGCTGTGTACGGGTTAGTCTAATTATTAAATTAATTAGTCTTACTTAAATTATAAGTGGTGGTAAAGACAGCCATTAAGTGCATTGGAATAACATACTCGTAAATCTATGGAATAATTTAAGTGGCGTTCTGTCGTGACCCCGGACGGGATAAGGCGTGAGTTTGTGTATGTAATAATATATTTTATACACAGCAACAAATCAAGCTGAACATTGTCATTCGAACAATTTTAATGTAAAATTGTATCCAGCGTTTTTAGTCAATTAAAATGTTAATGAAGTACATTGTTAACTTGCATAAAGATATTTTTTTATAAAATTGAGCATGGCAAACTAACATGCTACACAATGGCTACTCTTATTTACAATAGGGATAATAATGATTATGAATCAATTACGTGTTCATTTACATAGCAGATATTTATTTCATTTATGTCTATAAGTTATTATCACATACATAAATTAATCTTATGTGAGATTCGAACCCACCTCGCGCACACTGTAGCCGCGTCCCTTTACCCACGAGGCGGATTCTTAATTTTACATTATTTATGTACCAAAGGTGTGATTTGATGTAAGTAAGATTTTCATCTTTATATCTAATACACCGGTACACCAGTAACCAGATTAACCAGACCATGTTGAAAATAAGTTATTATTAAGTTAAGAGTTCGTTTCAGAAGTAAGTATTGACTTGTGAAATATATTGCAAAGAAAAAGAGATACATTCCTTGTGTTTACAGCCGTGAAAATATAGAAAGAAATTTTGTATAACTAATCGTAAAAATAATGTAAAAACATACCCAAACTTAGCAGTATGTGCGTCCATACAAGCCAGCTGCATGCGTCGTCGAGTTACGTCTAGTGGGTACGACACGGACTGTGCCACGGCCCCAGCTAGGCCACCGCAGACTAGCTTACCTGGCACTGTTAATACTAGGCCTCCTGGAAAGTACCATTAGAGAATGTTTATTACATAACCATTTAAAGTTATATTATAATCTGAGTAAGGAATAAAAACATTTAGCCCAAGGAAATGGAGTACATACAGTACAGAAAGTGATGGTATGACGTAGTAAAGGAGGCTTTACTAAATATGTTGAAGATAATCTTGCGAAAAGGGATAACAAACTAAGACAACAAAATATATGTCCCTTTAAGTGCAGTAATTGTCGTAAAGAAATAATTATCAAAGGAGGCAGACTTCGAAAGAAACCCTCTTCCAATACGTCTGACAATCGCCTGGTACTAAAAGGCCAACTTTTCCTTTATCACTGCCCTTTCTTAACCTACAATAGACTATTTAAGAGCCAATATGATATGCCAAACTCACCAGTATTCCTCTCGCACTTCCTACAGAGCTTCGTAGGCATGTACTTCATACAGAAGAACTTTAGCGACTCGAAGCAGTAGAACGATAGCCCCGCGTACGGTACCATGCCACACATCGTGGGTACGAAGCCGCGGTATAATGCTTTGATACCACCCTCCTAAAAAAATAATATAAATAAAAAATATAAATATACCTCACACATTCACACAACGCCATCTAGTCACAAACTAAGCAGAGCTTGTACTATGGATACTACTTAGACAACGGATAAACATACTTAAATACTTTTTTTTAGTTGTAAATACGTACAATTATACAAAGAAAACACCTAGACCAATGCAAACGATCATGTTCATGCACACAAAGATTTCCATTGAGCGGGAATCGAACCCGAGACCTATGCGTAGCAGTCATGTTATATAACCGCTACGCATAGAGGTCGTCAAAGTATAAAAAGTATTGTTTAATGTTTAGTTAAGTTTATTTTGATTTGCCCTAAAAAACGTAAATAGTTTTCTATGCTGGCCTCTTCCGTAATCGGGAATCGTTTACCTCGCTAAGAATCATGGTAGCTACATGAGAGCACTGTTCTGTGGCTGTTTCCGTACTTAGTCTGTTTTACTCTATTAACCAAGTAATCATTACTAAAAATAAATATAACAATATTTAAAATATTTTATTGTTTTTTTTGTTCTCTAAAAAATATTTTACTGTTTTTTTTATTTGTATTTTTTTTTTCTTTTAGGTAGGTACTGTTAGTAGGTAATCGAACAGTTAAGGGGAAACAATTCAATCGCAATTCCATACAAACAAACAAAGTTAATTCCTCCTTCATTAGATAATAAATACTCAAAACTATAGATGATATCGTTTTGTCTCGTTATTATCTAGTCTTATTGATTAATAAAACAGTAAAAAAAAATATTCATTTACAAGTTATGAGGCTTCAAAGTTCATAATTCTATGCACATTTTATGACAACTTTTAGCGTAATAAAATAGGATTAAACGTTTATAAAGGTAAATATATTTTGGGATTAGGAATAGATTATTTATTCGAAAATTCAAATAATTTTATATTGACTAGATACATTCTAAAGTTTGTACGCAATTACCTTTTTCCCAAAACCATTTTAGGAAATTTTACCGTGCTCGTTTCCGCCATCGACATCTTGCATCTCGCCTCCACTTTCTGCACCCCTCGGGTCGGCGGAGGGGAGGTACGACAGCGAGCCGACCGTCGTCGAATGTTACCGAATATTTTTTTTTAAACTTCAATAAACTTTAATTTATGTCATTTATGACAATTACGTATCGCTTGCCAGTAAGAAGTTTCGTAATTTCTTTTATCAAAGAGATCCAATTATTATCAGATGCATAACCAGTTAGATAAAATACCTACATCAGTGACATTCTTGACTAAAATCAACTGTCAAAATTCACCTATTATTACAATAGTCAATAGAGCATAGCTAAGGCTGTCACATTGCACAAACTGTATATTTTTTTGTAATTCATTTTGTATTTTTTTTTTTATATTTACGTGACTCACCCCCGCCCCAGTATCTGAATGACTGATCAAGTATCATTTCTTGTCAACTATCATTTCCAGATTTTATGATTATTATTTATTTTATGATTTTCCTTCCATTTTTTAAATCCAGCTAAAATTAACTTCATGTACTGTATGTGAAGTAAGATATTATTGTGTACTGTATGGAACCCCTATTAACGATGCACGGTCTAAAAAACTGCCTCAAGAATAAACAGCTTAACTTAAAAAAAAAATTATAAATTATAATGTTTTACGGTGTCATACCTACACCACTTACAAGATAAATTGATGTCTCGCTTGGTGTGTCTTCCGCAACAAAACTTACAATAAAATATTTTTTAAAAACCCATTTTAGTTATCTTTATTTACTCCTGATTTATTACTTTTTAGGTAACTACCTACAGCTAGTATTAGTGTCAACCCTAACAATCAAGAAGAACAATATTTATATTTTGAACGACATTTTGATTTGTAATAAATACAATCGAGCGCGTGTGCGTGTGCATGTTTCTGACTGCCTTTCTATGAGTTTTTCTCTTTCTCACGCAACGTTTGGTGAAACAACAATCTTTTAGGCTCCGGTGACAGATGAGTTGGTCTTGACGTCTTGAGTCCTCTTAAATGGAATCATTTGCCATGTGGTGAGAGCAAAAGCCGTATTAGGACATTATTGGACTGTTGAGATGAACCCAGCAATTTCAAATATTTAAGCTTTCTCCTTATATAACTGACATACCTAACACAAATAATCTATTTTGTGAAATTCTCCTAAATCTTTATCTTTCTTATCGTATTTAGCATAAAATCTTTAGATAATATAACTGCGATATGCCATACGTATGTACAGACATGACAAAAAATGTTTGATCATTTTTAAGAAAGTCCCTCTTAATAATTATGACTTCAATAATCTTGCTTACACTTTATAAATATAAGCGCCGATTACACTAGACTACATGTAGTCAACTACATCATGTAGAAGACTACATGTAGTCTAGTGTAATCACATGTAGGACAGTGTAAACAGAACGTATTAACACTAAAAAGTTAGGACGTCCTTATGTAGAAGACTACATTATGTAGTCTAGTGAAATCGGCGCTATAGTCTGATACTTGAGATGCATGTAAGTTACTTTCAGATTGTTCTCTAAACTGAATTAAGATTATTTTTTACACTATTCTTTTTCTAACAACAGACGATATTTCCGGACCGTTACGACTTGGGGAGCTTCAAGAAACGAGCGTACCTATTCCCTTTTTAAAGGTCGGCAACGCATCTGTGATTCCTCTGGTGTTGCGGGTGTCCATGGGCGACGGTGATCACTTACCATCAGGTGACATTACATAAAAAAAGGGTCCTTCGTATGGATCAGGTTCAACAGCCCTCTAAAGCTACATGAAGAGACATATTATTACAAGATAAAAATATACCATACCGTTTTAAACATAGTGACGGCAGCATGTGCAATGCCGTTGTATCTGTGTTCACCAGTTATCTGGAACGCGAGGCGAGCCCTGATGGTGTCCAGAGGGTAAGTGAGGGTCACAGCGGTGAGACCCGCGGCCGCGCCCGCCAGGAACTTGTCCCCGTGTTGCACCAGTGGTATGTGTAGCTTGCTTAAATACTGGAATAAGAAAAATTGATTGGTAAGGATAAGAGTAATATAAAGCTATATTTGGATAAAGTGATATTTGTAGATTTTTATCAAGAAGAAAAGCTTAACTACTTAGTAATAGTTGACGTATAAAATTATAAAACTTTGCTATTAGATTTCGTTTAGGCAATAAGTAACTTTGTCGCATTAGATTAACCCCCGGTTTCCGAATGACTGATCAAGTAAATATCAACTAAATGAAGTGTCAAAACTGTCATTTTGGTTCCTAAAAATGATAGTTTTGACACTTGATTAGTTGATATTTACTTGATCAGTCATATTTATATTAGGTGAGCTCTTTATCAAAATCAGAGGAGTCACGATCTTCAGTAATAAATAAGTAATTGAAGAGAGAGAGTAGGTATTAAGTACCTATAGTACCTATACATCCAGATGTTTGACACGTGCCATTGAACATGTGCAATGTCTCCATCATGAAACAATATAGGTACTTACGCTATTCGATAAATATGTTTAATTACAAAAAGTCATAATATAAATCAGAAATAAGAACGTCATGCAATGTTATCAAACAATCATTCTCACGGTGAAACGTTTTCGTGCACGTGATTACAGACTAAGATAGCATCACTTAAGGAATAAAAGCGCCGATTACACTAGACTACATGTAGTCAACTACATCATGTAGGAGACTAGCCCCCGGTTTCCGAATGACTGATCAAGTCAAAATCAACTAATCAAGTGTCAAAACTACCATTTTTAGGAACTAAAATGACAGTTTTGACACTTGATTAGTTGATTTTTAGACAGTGTAAACAGGGGTCCGTAATTTTACTTCGACAGACATATGTTCGATTCACGGAAAGTCGACTGAACGTTTGTTCGAATGCACTTTGTAGCGAAACAATTTTTCGTCGACAAACGCTACTTCAACTGAACGTTTCATCGAATATTTTTTAATCGACGGACTGATCTTTCGAATGTTAAATTCAGAGTAGTTACATGCAATTGATTGATAGGTATGAAGAAAAAACCATAAGTTTTAATCAAGTAGGTATTTATTTGAACAATATTAACATAACATATAACTAAATAGATACATCAGCGTTGTTTTATTTTTTGAAGTGGAAAACGTAAGCCATTGAGCTCATGAAATCAAGCCTCTCCATGTGGTCTTTTTGTTTTAAAAGTTTTATTCAATTTTTCTTCTTTTCCTGCCTGCTTTTTCTTTTTGTTGGGAGAAACTGACTCATCTTGAGCTTTAATTTTTTCTATAATCAGCTCATTACTCTTCTGTTCTCTTTCAATTTCTTTTATTGTTTTAAATAAGTTCCACTTTCTTCTCCCTAGGAGCCCATTCCAGCGGTGATGCCATGATTCGACTGAATTTTGTGCAAAAACGACACATTCCATTTATTTGCTTGTACAAAAAGTCCTACCAAAGGAAGCAAGTTCAGTTATTTCTTGGTTTTCGAAATATTATGTAGATGGCACAAGAATATTACCCCTACTGATAAAAGTGACACCAATAGTAGTGCACGAGTGTCAATTCGAAGAATTCCGCCCTTGTTCCCGCCTGAAACATGGTCTGTCCATGATCGTTTAGAATTAAACACTCCTAATTCACAAAATTGGCATCACCGCTGGAATGGGCTCCTAGGGAGAAGAAAGTGGAACTTATTTAAAACAATAAAAGAAATTGAAAGAGAACAGAAGAGTAATGAGCTGATTATAGAAAAAATTAAAGCTCAAGATGAGTCAGTTTCTCCCAACAAAAAGAAAAAGCAGGCAGGAAAAGAAGAAAAATTGAATAAAACTTTTAAAACAAAAAGACCACATGGAGAGGCTTGATTTCATGAGCTCAATGGCTTACGTTTTCCACTTCAAAAAATAAAACAACGCTGATGTATCTATTTAGTTATATGTTATGTTAATATTGTTCAAATAAATACCTACTTGATTAAAACTTATGGTTTTTTCTTCATACCTATCAATCAATTGCATGTAACTACTCTGAATTTAACATTCGAAAGATCAGTCCGTCGATTAAAAAATATTCGATGAAACGTTCAGTCGAAGTAGCGTTTGTCGACGAAAAATTGTTTCGCTACAAAGTGCATTCGAACAAACGTTCAGTCGACTTTCCGTGAATCGAACATATGACTGTCGAAGTAAAATTACGGACCCTGTAAACAGAACGTCCTAACACTAAAAAGTTAGGACGCCGTTATGTAGGAGACTCATGTAGTCGAGTGTAATCGGCGCTTAAGAATGCAATTTGTTACCTACTACCCTAGTCAAAGTCTGAGCTTGTCGTACTCGTAAAGAAGACTTCTGCTTAAAAGGTAGGACAAAAATTACAAAAGATATGATTTCAACTCGACTGGCCAGCATGTAATCTATACACCAATTTTCTAAAACTTGGAAGAGATCCTTACGAGGTACAATCATCATCAAAGCGCGAAGAAGGGACAGCTGTTGGGCCAGATAAGTTCTGGCGACACAAAGTCTTTAGCTCTACTTTAGCTACTGTCAACAAGCTGCTTAAAACTTAACAGTATAAAGTAGAAAGCGTCTTGCTAGAAAATGACCCTATCCGTCACGCTTAACTGATCTTACTTGAGGTACTTTCGCGAGCAAATAACATTCAAGGAATACCTAGTTATTTATTTTTATTTATTAGTCTTTCCTAAAACGCAGAACCCGAGACCTCTGGGTACGATACCAGCAAAATGTAAATTTTTGTGATACCTTTATATGAGTGTTTAGTATCTTTTTACAAAATAAAAAAATAAGTAATTACTTACGTATTTTTATTCATTTTATATAATTATTATTTACACGGGTATTAACACGATATTATTATTATTTGGTAAATATTAAGTAATAATTTACCTTTGAGGCTCTCGACGTTTCGGCCAGGTTACACCAGCCGTGGTCACGAGTAGACTGCCTCAAAGGTAAATTATTACTTAATATTTACCAAATAATAATAATATCGTGTTAATATCCGTGTAAATAATAATTATATAAAATGAAACACGAAAGTTTTAAAGTTTTTATTCATTGTCAAGTAAGTACCTAGCCATAGTTAAATTTCTGCTTAGTTTAGGACAACACGACTTTGTGCGAATTTATGAGAAGAGATTATATTATATTAGTTACTAGCTGACCCGTGCCCACTTCGTTGGGCGGCGAAAAAAAACGCTTCCCTTTTTTAAAAATATTTCATTACTGCTCCTCTCTTATTAGTCATAGCGTGATACTATTAATATAGCCTATGGCACTCCCCGATAAATGGTCTATTTAACACAAAAAGAATTTAAAAAATCGGTTCTGAAGATCCAGAGATTACCCCCTACAACTTCACAAACTTACAAACACACAAACTTTACCTCTTTATAATATTAGTAGGTATAGAGTATTATTCATGTAACGATGGATTAAGAATACATGGTATTAATCAATAAACCAATTAGTCTATCGCAGTCCACTTCTGGACAAAATGCCTCTCCCAACAAACGCCACAGAACAGGGTTCTCCGCCCTACGAATTTAGTCCGACCAAGAGATCTTATTGATCTTTCTATCCGTGTGGTGACGGAGTAAGAATACAATATGTCACCACCCCATCTCATCCCATGGATGTTTTTGGTTGAGGGCCATCCGCCCCACCACAGCCCGTGTAAAGTAGTAGCGGTCGTCAGAGACCAACTACTCGTCCTAAACAAAAAAAACCATAGGTGTCGTAAAAACCGACTAAGGGAATAACCGTAACTACTATCCTTACGAAATAAAAAGAAGGAAAACTTGAAATTAAGCCCTATACCAATCCGTCTGGCCAGCGTGGTATTAGTAGGCCAAGTAACCCTCCGTCACGGGAGGAGGCCCGTCCCTGCAGTGGGACATTAATGGGCTGTTATGATGAAGCGATCTTTTTGAGGTAGAATTAATTTATAGTACAGGTATTTAAAATTAAAATCTTACTCCAGCCAAAATGTTGATACTAAGAAAATTCATCTATACTAACATCGCGTTAGACAGATATTTTACGTTATTCGCGCATTATTTTAAAACTGAGATATCTTTCAAACTAATAGTCGGATCTCATCGCTGTAAAGGTCAATTTTGTTTAAAATTAAATAAATATAATGATTAACGTAATTTATTTTGATAAGGGTCAATACCATATACATAAAATACCTTTACAAACAATGCATTTCTTTAAGTCAAATTTGATTATTATAAAAAAGGTCGTAGTAAGTCAACCTTAGAAGATAGATATATGCTATCGTTGACTCAGGTAATTGTAAACCTTTTTTAAAGGTACAATTCTCTAATACATCATTTCAGTATATCTCCAGATGTTTAAGCAGCAGAAGCAAAATAAACGTTTTTAAGCGTCCCTTTTATATACATATTTCATTACTGTTCTACTCCTATTAGACATAGCGTGATACTATATAGCCTATAACACTCCCCGATAAATGGACTATGAAACACAGAAATAATTTTTTAAATCGGTTCTGTAGATCCAGAGATTACCCCCTACAACGCCAACGACACAAACACACAAACTTTACCTCTTTATAATATTAGTATAGATTTAATATAACTTATAATTGATATAACACATACGATTCATGGTTAATTTTATTAAAATTTAAAAGGAATAACTTATAATTAATAGCACTTCATAATAAAATAGTTATGGATTATTTACAAACTCATTTATTTTTGAGTATGATTACTACTGGTAACGCCATCTTGTGAACAAAAGAAACGAAATTTAAATTCATTCAACATTGAACCAAATCCATTTTTCATGGCCCCTGATTTGTATTGGACTGTTCTAATATAAAGAGATCAAGCGATATCTCGAGTATTACTTATCCGATTTTGATGAAACATACCTCAGTTTAAGCCTAATAAAAAAGGCTACAATACAATGTATTGGTCTTAAGATTATATTAATTCGTTTTAAAGATGTGCGGTAACAAACAGACAGACAGACATTAGTTCTAAAAATTGTGCTTTTTGACTTTTTTCTAGATTTTATAGATAATTTTTATCTGAATTTTCGAAAAGAACAGACATTTCGACCTTTACAGTTTTATTATAGTATATAGATTATTAACATTGAAAAATACATAACTGATAATAAAATATAGAAATACAATCACAAAACATTAAATTATTGTTGTTCTATTTGTTTAACATATTAAGTTTAATTAAGCCACCAACAGATGGCATTATTTGATATATAGTTAAGATATTTTTATGTTCATCTTACAGCATAACTATGTTTTGTAGTTAATTATAAAAGCTTTTTCACTCGCCATTGAGTACTTTTTGGGATTTGTTCATGGTCCTTCGAGCCGGATAAAAAAATGTTAAATGTCTTTATTTTATTTATTCAAAAATACTGCACGCAGCTTAACTCTAAATATATTCCAGTCTACATTCCTAAGATAGCGCTGTTTAATATTTCACTTTGTAAACATAAACTACGTATAAAACTAAAACTACTTATTCTTGAGCACTTTAAATTCAAATATCTTTTGATAGACTGAACCGATTGCAATGAAACAAAAATTAAATGGAACTTCAAGTTACGCTCAATCGTTGTGTATTAAAGGCATCTACATTTTACGTTACATTTAAAAATACTGCACGCAGTTTAACTCTTGATGTAGTTCTGTCTAAGTTTGAAAGATGGCGCTGTTTAATATTAATTAGTTAAAGGAGAATGGGCGGTTTCGTCCTATGTGTTGTAACACTTTGTGACCTATATCATTTGAAAGATCTCAGCGAGTGCTATGTTTTATTGTATGGGCATAACTCCGTATCTCGTGCAGGAAAACTGTTATAGGGTTTTAAAAAAATAAAAAAAATAATTAAAAATGCCTTAACTAATTGGTATTTTAATAACTACTACTAAAGATATTTAAAGATAGAGCATACTTTGACCCAACACCCTCTCTGCCACCATTGTCAGCGCAGTGTTGAGAAGATTGCAGACATGTAAAATGAGATAAACGGCGGTCCTTCTGGGTAGAAGAGTTCTCAAGCTTTCAGAAACGTTTGCGCAATTACATGGATAAAGAAAAAACAGCTCCCTATGCTCCCCGCCATTTTGTTCCAAAAATGACATCTGCTCAGTCAGTTGCAACAACTTCAGGTCGGTCAAATAAGTTTGCGCTTAGTGTAGATGCCATTATTAATGTAGCGTCATCTAGCGCCTTACTCAAGCGAAGACCTACACTATCTCAGTACCCCCCACCATCAACAGACGTCAGATACATCCTGAATCGCGATATCAAGATTCGCACAGCGATTCCGCATATATACAACGTCCAACGAACAACTGTTGGGCAGTTGGCCCGCCAGACACGATCACCCTCGCCTGGTCGGAGGGACGCCGGTCGCCTCCAACGAAAAGGGAGGATCCCTTTTCGTTGGAGGCGTGGTGCTGTTACGTCACCGCGACCTCCACATTAACTTACTGGTGTAGTGTTGCAGTCTCTCCAACGATGCCAACTACACCAACGATATTTCATAATACTACAGTGCTTAAGTATACGGAAACGCCATTATGTTGGTTTGTCTCGAGGATGGATTATCAAGAACTATGAATTTGCAGCGAGGTTAAAGACAAGGTGATTAAATATCTCCGAAACTGTTTATCGCTGCACTGGAAGATGCTTTTAGGCTCTTAGACTGGAACGGAAATGGCATCAATATATTATGGCGAGTATATCACGTACGCACCTTCATTTGCTAACGAAAATGGTGTCATGTCATACACCAAGGAGGACCTCAATATAATGCTCGATGACCCTAATAGTATCTCTCAATAAGTGGGTCTTAAAATGGACACGTACAAGACCAAGATGATGGAAAATGTTCATGTTGCACCCACTTCAATCACTGTTGGAGGCGCTACACTCAAAGTTGTCTACGAATATATTTACCTCGGACAATTAGGCCAGATAAGTCCAACTTCGAAAAGGGGTACACTCGTCAAATCACAAGGCTTTTGGTCATCTACAGGGGAATGGAGAGAGCTTTATTGGGAGTTGACCTGCGTAATTGAATCAGAAGTGAGATAATCCGCAGGAGAACTAAAGTGACCGATAGAGCACTCAGAATTGCCCGTTAAAGAGGCGACATAGCACGAAGAACTTACAAATGACGATGAGGCAGAAAAGTTTTCAAAAAGCGACCGCGTATATCGCGTGATATCGGGGTGGCGCCTAGTGATAAGGTAGTCACAGAATCGGCAAAGTAAAGATATTTGTAGGAGGCCCATTTCCAGCAATGGACGCCTATTGGCTGAGGGCTGGAAGCATGGTGTAGTGTTGTTGCTGAGCTGTACTTTCGTGTTTTCAATATATTTTGAAAGATATGTGAATAAAACAGGTCTATTTAAAGGAGTTGTATATTTATACTATCATTATAATTATGACAACCTTATCAACATGAACAGCTATGTAGAGAAAAATCCTATGAGGATTTTTATTTTCTCAACCTCATCTCTTTAACGTATCTATACATTTACGTAAGAGATTTATTTAGCGATAACTTTACCATTTTCGCTTATATATGTTTAACTGTGTACTTATTAATAACGGTCTAAACTTACGATTACTGTCTGAAAATTGTCTACAGTTATTATAAGTGGAATAGGTATAATGTGTTTTTGTGTCAAAAAATGTAACAAAGTACGATTAAAGCCTTATTTGATACAAAAAATATTTTATCATTAACAGCTCAGTACTTTTGACCTGCACACAATTTTAATGAAAAAAATATATATTTATAGAAAAAAAATCTAGGTGAACATGTTTATGCTAATCGCAACATGTTACAAAGGTTGGGACTCAGAGAGCAGATGTCATATTTGGAACAAAATGGTGGGGAGCATAGGTAGCTGTTTTTTCTTTGTCCATGTAATTGCGCAAACGTTTCTGAAAGCTTGAGAACTCTTCTACCCAGAAGGACCGCCGTAAATCACATTTTACATGTCTGCAATCTTCTCAACGCTGCGCTTACAATGGTGGCAGAGAGGGTGTTGGGTCAAAGTATGCTCTCCCTTTAAATATCTTTAGTAGTAGTTATTGAAAGACCAATTAGTTAAGACATTTTTTTTTTTTTTTAAAACCCTATAACAGTTTCCCTGCACGAGATACGGAGTTATGCCCATACAATAAAACATAGCATTTGCTGAGATCTTTCAAATGATATAGGTCACAAAGTGTTACAACACATGGGACGCACCCCATATAAAACTGCCCATTCTTCTTTAAATATCTTTTAATAGACGGAACCGATTTCAATGAAACAAAAACTAAATAAAACTTCAAGTTACGCTCAATCGTTGTGTATAAAAATCATCTTAATTGCTTTGGTACTTTTTACGTGATGCCCGAACAAAATTTAGGTTACAGATAAACAGACATACAGCCATACAGATATACAGACAAACAGACAAAAATTCCAAAAATGGTGGAAATGGGTTCTATTGGTTGTCTTTTAATACCCTGGCTATTTTTTTTGGATTTTTTTTCTTGTACAAAAACGACTTTTCTACAGTTTTATTATATGTAGCTAGCTGACCCGTGCCCACTTCGTTGGGCGGCGAAAAAAACGCGTCCCTTTTTTAAACATATTTTATTACTGCTCTACTCCTATTAGTCATAGCGCGATACTATATAGCCTAACACTTCTCGATAAATGGACTATTCAACACAGAAAGAATTTTTAAAATCAGTTCATAAGGTCCAGAGTTACCTCCTACAGCGTCACAAACACACAAACTTTACCTCTTTATAATATTAGTATAGATAGTGTTTTACTTATCACCACGGTAAATAATATAATCTAGCTTAGCTATGACTGGCTGCTCAGCTAGTTCTTTAAATTATAGAATAATTTTATTAATCCATACTAATATTATAAATGCGAAAGTAACTCTGTCTGTCTGTCTGTCTGTTACTCTTTCACGCCTAAACGGCTGAACGGATTTCGATGAAATTTGGTACAGACAATCTTTAGACCCTGAGAAAGAACATAGGCTACTTTTTATTAGCAATCATATTATATTTTGATTTCATAGAATTTTGGCGGGAAATCTGTGTCACGTGACCTGTGACGTCATAGAATTTTGGTCACGAGACCCGTGACGTCATAGAATTTTGACAGATGAGTCGTGACGTCACAGAATTTTGGCGGAAAAAATATTTTTTGACAGTTGAGTCGTGACGTCATTGAATTTTTGAACGCAGAGTCGTGACGTCACAGAATTAAATTTTGACAGCTGAGCCGTGACGTTTTTGAATTTTTGACAGATGAGTCGTGACGTCACAGAATTTTTGACAGATGATTCGTGACGTCAAAGAATTTTGGCGGGTAAATATATTTAGACAGCTTAGCCGTGACGTTTTTGAATTTTTGACAGATGAGTCGTGGCGTCACAGAATTTTTGACAGATGATTTGTGACGTCATATTATTTTGGCGGGAAAATATTTGATACCTCTGTCACTTTTGACAGCTGTCACTTTTGACAGCTGTCAATTTTGACAGATAGGCGTGACGTCATAGAATTTTTGACAGATGAGTCGTGACGTCACAGAATTTTGCCAGGAAAATATACCTATTTTTTGGCGGGAAAAATAGTATTTAAGCAGCTGAATCCTGACGTTATTACAATTTGGCGGGAAAATAAATAGGTTTGTACAGGACCCTCGGTGCGCGAGTCAGACTCGCACTTGACCGGTTTTTTAAGCTGTGGGTCTGATATATCTAGAGAGCTTAAATTCGTAATTGAAAACTTATTTCATCATAACAGCCCATTAATGTCCCACTACAGGGATGGGCCTCCTTCCTTGACGGAGGGATATTTGGCCTACTAATACCACGCTTGCAGACGGATTGGTATAGGGTTTAATTTCAAGTTTTCCTTCTTTTTATTTAGTGAAGATAATATTCACCTTATTTGTTAGGCACTAAAGTAACACACCTTTGCTTATATAGGATAAGCAAAGGTGTGTTACTTTAGTGACTTACTAATATTATAAATGCAAAAGTTTGTGAGGGTGGATGGATGTTTGTTACCCTTTCATGCAAAAACTACTAAATGGATTATGATGAAATTTGGAATATAGGTAGTTTATGGTGTAAAATAACAATTAAGCGGGTAATACCGCGGGCATCAGCTAGTAACTAATATATTTTAATTATTTATTCTATTATATTTAATTAGGATTAAGAATAAAGCGTAGTGTCACTTTCAAGCATGCTGTGACAACTTATAATGTTGTATAGTCGAAAACGAAATGGCTTTATCAGTTTTGACAAAAAATTCTATCATAATTCAAATTCATTAAGATCGTTATTTAATGTTTATGCGTGAGCTTGACGTCATTGGTTGACCATAATCAAAACTATGCTTAGATTAAAGGTGCAATCTATTTTAAACTTTCACTTCAACGCAATAAATAATAATATCTACTAACACAATACAAATGTCACTATATTAAACTGTAGAGTTTGTATGTGAAAAACCATAAAAAAACCATTAAATAATTTAAAACTAAAGTCAACTTGTTACTTGTGGCATTACAAGCTTGTCATTTCTGAAAAACTGAAAATGTAGAATTTAAATATTGGCTGGTAAGCCACCCAATTGTTGGCACCTTAAGAGTGGACTTCGGTGTCAAATTAAAATATAAAATATCATAAAATGATAAAATACTTTAATCTTTGCTTATACTTAATCATTATTATGTGATTGAATAGTATTAAATAAATATTATTGGCACAATGCCAATAAAAGGATTCTGATAAATTTATTATTGCTATGTTGACACATGAAATAAATAAATGGTATGAAATAAGTAATGGTAAACATATTAAATAAATAATATTTGAACTTGAATAATCATACTGAACTTGAATAATCTATAGAGTTTTCTTTCTTTTTACTCACTTTTAACTCATAAGTGCCAATAATTGTAGGACTTCTAACGACTAGGTGGTTTACCCTAATTTGTTTTATATTATAAAATTACGAAAACTTTAAATTGAAATATGCGCCAATGACGTCATGCAAGACATGATAGGGATGGACATATAAGGAAAATAGAGAGAAATTCATTGGAATAAAAAGTTGTACCAAAAATATGCTCTATTAACAGTCAATAACGTTGACTTTACTATTTGTTTTTATAAATATTTAACGACTATTTGCTAATACAAGAGAACTGATATGTCAAAGTAGCGTCATGCCTTAGCTGATGTTTTGTTGTGCGATATTGAACCTAATAGTTTTAACATTCAACTAACATTAACTCTAGAGGTGATAAAGCCATTTAGTTCTCGACTATACCTACATTTAATTATGTTACCTTAGATATAATATAGATGTAAGAAATAATGTAACAACTACTGTTTGTCCAATAAATAAATAAAATAAAGTAGAATGTAGTTTTTCGGTGACTTTTGTATGTAACTGTACAAGAGGTGTCACGTTCCCTTGTGCTAACATTACATGTAAGTTTATTTACACAAATGCCTTAATATGGGTGTGCAAAATCCGTGTACAAACTTTAAAATGGTTAGTTAGGCAATAGAGTCAAAAATGTATTTACTCTATTAACACGTTCACTGCGAAGCCAAATTTTTAGTTCTTGTCTGTATGGCGTTACGAGACCGAAAAGTATTCGTATTGGAACTTTCGTAATGACGCAACGAGACTCTTTAGGTCTCGTTCGAGGGGTTCTTTTTAATCCTTAATATTTTTATGAAAATTGATTAAATTTGTATTTTTTTTGTGTCAGCAGGTAAATAATGAATGTATCTTTTAGTATGCGGAGCCGCCCCGAGTTTGGAGTAATATTTCATTGATAATCTTTCCAAAGAAACTTACGAGAACTATAGGATCTCGTAAATGCCTTTTTTGGAAAATTTATACGAGTTCATTTAGATCTCGTAATACATAATAGTTAAAATGTCGATAAATAGATAGTGATGACAATGAAACTAAAGTTTCCAATATCGATAGAATAGTTTATTTTAAAAATATTTAAACAGGTTGCTCTAATTAAAATCAATGTTTGTCATTAAAACATGTTATACAAAAAGTTTTATTACAGTTTTGCCTTTTTATAGCAAAATACACTGCGTTTTTATTTACTTTGGCTTTGATTATAGAGATTTTTCAACCTCTTTCATAACATTAAATTCATAAGAATTATTAAATGAAATTTATAATATTCTATGGAATCGCTTTTGATTCTTTATGTTATCAAAACCGATATGGTTTTGATAACATAGTGAAAACGACCCACCCCACAAAAGCTGTCACAACACTAACTAATTTTGCAGCTAGCTTCGTACGAGATTGCTACAAGTCTTAAAGATCTCGTACCGCCCCAGATGTAGATTTTTATCATCTGGTCGCTACGAGTCCTATTAAGTCTCGTACGTTTTTTTTCATAAAAATATTACTACTACTATAACTAATTAGGATAAGTTCAGTCATCTCACTCTTACTTCAAAAGAAAGTACTGTAAATTCATTTGCCAAATAGAGTAAGTCATACTATTTCACGTACGCGCCATGGGCAAGTCGCTTACGAGACTTATCAGATCTCGTAACGCAGTGAACGTGTTAACAGAACCAACGAGAAATACTTACACAAGATGTCCCTAACAGCCTAATAGTGTTCGTAATAATATCGTATGTATGGTTCATTACTCTCCTCATCTTTGTTCTTTCATCATCATAACAGCCCATTATTGTCCCACTGCAGGGACGGGCCTCCTCCCGTGACGGAGGGATACTTGGCCTACTAAAACCACGCTGGCCAAACGGATTAGCATAGGGTTTAATTTCAAGTTTTCCTTCTTTTTATTACGTAAAGATAATATTCACGGATAGTCCCTTAGTTGGTTTTTATGACACCCATCTCTGTTCTTTACTCTATATATTTTTCAAATATCAGCCAGAAATGATTCTTTGAGAAACCAGAAATTATCCCAGATGAATTATTCAATGTTTGTAATAATATTCTATGTCTATTGTTATACTTTGGATTAGTTTAGATAATTAAAGTCACTTAATACAGCATGTATTATGCATTTAAAAAAAAAAGGATTTTATTTTCGGCTACAAAATGTACGATAGGTACCTACTTACGACAAAAAATAGTAAAAAAATACGAAACTTACCTACCATGGATATTTTGATTTAAGGCTAAGGTTAAATTAAACACGTGTACCTATATCTTAAAGATATTTATATAAAAATAGCTTGATTTAACTCTTGAAAATGTAATTAGTATTCAATGTGCAATCAACTATGAAGTAGACGGGCTATGTAGCGTTATAACGTGTCTGTATTTGAACTATCTTACTTACATTATAAGATAGAAGAACTGGTAAAAGCGTTCTTTTTAGATTTAATGAAAAAAAAAGACACAGTATAAATAAGTTTACGGGAAAAACTATAACTATCTTCTCGAACCCCTGTCTCGAGAGATGTTTCGTATCATTGTGCTAATAACCTCTTAATGGCAACCAGACACCAAGGAGGTTTTAGTCAATAAGAGTCTGACATAACCCGCTATCGACGTGGAGCTTAGGCATAGAGACTGAGGGATTAGCTCATCTCCAGGTGTAAAAAAAGGCGAAAAATATATTTGAGAAGGAGCTTTGATTTTAGGCACGCCAAACTTTTTGGTTATTAAACCATAATAGTAGATATTTACCCCCTTACTCATAAACACCTTTTAAATTTTGGTCAATTGATTAGCTTAAATTCTTACGGTTTTGTTTGGTATAAGGTTGGTTTTCGTAATAAATATCTCGCTAAA
The DNA here is from genome assembly GCA_905475405.1 of Schrankia costaestrigalis. Classification (NCBI taxonomy): domain Eukaryota; kingdom Metazoa; phylum Arthropoda; class Insecta; order Lepidoptera; family Erebidae; genus Schrankia; species Schrankia costaestrigalis. Next base: position 4,054,697 of record FR997843.1, on the reverse strand, counting down.
CATTGATTAAATTTAAGAGGCGTTTATGAGTAAGGGGGTTAGTATTATAGACTACGTTTTTATCGTTTACAATGCACTTTAAAGTTATACAAATAGGTAAACTTTCTTCAAGAATGTCTATTAAAAAATGAGGAATACAATTCCTTTGCATAGGTAGTTTGAGCGTTTAAAAGTCAAGAAACGTCTTTGATTTACTTATAGGTAAATCGTGTATATATATACATATATACACGTAGTACCTAATGTAAAATACTCGTCATCAGTACTCGTCTCTTGTTTACCCATTCATGTTTCATTCCTTCACCTTACATGATGGGATCGCATAAAATGATAGCGTACAGTGTAAAGAAAAAAATGATTACAAAATAGAGAATTAACGTAAAAAATAGTTTTATTAAATTACATAACAGGCTAATAAAATAACGTACAAATAATGCACACTGATAATAATGATTACAAGGTAGGCTTATCAGTTGCATGTATAGTATCTAATCATATTACAACATCTGCTAGTTTGGGACTAGATGGCGTTGTGCTGAATCTATACTAATATTATAAAGAGGTAAAGTTTGTGTGTTTGTGACGTTGTAGGGGGTAATCTTTGGATCTACTGAACCGATTTTAAATATGTTTAAAAAAGGGGCGCGTTTTTTTCGCCGCCCAACGAAGTGGGCACGGGTCAGCTAGTGTGTTATATGTACCTATATATTATTATAAAATACACAACAACTTCATTTCCTACATTCACACTTTTCTACAAAAGCAAAGTATTTTTCAGTTTTAACAATGAAACCAAAATACCTTTATATTATTGTTTGAGGGTTACCGGTAGTGATTAACGTTATCTTATCAAGTTCGTAGCATACAATTTAGCCATTGTCGCTAATTCAAACAAATACAATAACGACATAAGATGAGTAAAGGATGTTACACAAATTCTAATAATTTTTGAATTTCTAGAAAAAGATTAACTCGAAAGTTAAGCGCAGGAAACAAATTTTAATTTCCTGCGTTCAGAATCAAAGTTACTATTTTTGGGATCCTACTTTGGTCTTGCATACTTTAAAAATCCCTAATATCCTTCTCGTGCTAGACAAAACAATTCAAATACTAAGTTTTTCATAAGAAATATAAATAAATAGGGGAGAGGGGGGCATAACGGGGACGTTAAGGAAAATACACTAAAACATAATCAACCCAATGTATTTATTAATTAAAACTAATCACAACACTTTGGTTACTTATTAACCTATCATTTGGTATAAAATTTAGTTATGTAAATAAATCATACAACGTCATAATTTTATTTTTTTTAAACTTTAAGGAAAACCCCATCGTGCCCCAGGGTAGGGGCATAACGGGGTACGTATTTAGTTTGTGTCACAGTACAAGCAAATGTGGATTTCTTCTGCATTGTTGTCGTCTTCATCAGCACAAGCTGTACGAACCCACCGTCCACATAGTTGGAAAGCCACCCAACCTTCCAAAGACTTTAAATAAGTATGATTCATGTCAAGACAATACAGGCTCGTGGTATCCTCGTTGGTATTTTCTACATCAGATGTAGCTTTTTGGGATTTCTGTTTCTTAGCGTTCTTCTTTAACTTGGGATCATTCGGATTGGAACACTTCTTTGGTCTCTTAAGTTTTTCTCGTTCTTTTAACTCCAGTATGCATAACGGGGTACCCCATCGTACCCCGCAACCATGTCCCCGTTATGCCCCGATGCTCACCTTATTTAAAATAACAAACTGAATAAAATTACTGACGCTTAGAGTATTTTTGTCCAAAACATATCAATAAGTAATGCATCTATAAAAACAAAATAAATAAATCATAGTACTCACTTAAAAACTTACCTTTTTATGTGTGTATTCTGTGTATTAGTAGTCACTCAAAATTACATAGAATTATGTTAAAAATAATTTTATGTTATAAAAAATAAACGCGCGCTGTCTTGTCGCCTGTCATTGTCAGACTTAAGAGAGTTTTATAACGGCTACCTATTAGCGAAAACAAAACACATGTAAAGTGTGTAAGTTTTTGTATTTGAGGGTGGCCCCGTCGTGCCTCGCGACCCCGTTATGCCCCCCCTTCCCCTACAAGATTGTAGACGCGCTTTATACAAATCAAAGTTTAAACATGCTACCTTATCTAGCAAGCCAATGAATTTTACCGTTACGCTTTTGAGTTCATTGATTAATTTATAAGTATATATTATTAAATGAAGTCGTTTCCGTGTCGTACGCATTCTGTGCGAGTCAGACCAATGATATGGAAACAGCCGCACCTTGCAAACTTTCTCTTTCCTAAGGTCAATACGTAATTTAAAGAAGCTTCAACTTTGCCATATAAAAGATGGCAATGAGTAAATGGCAAAAGGTATCCTTGTTACCAAGAAGAGCCAGGTCTTCTCTACTGGTAAGTAGCTTGCCCACTTCATAGATGAGCAATGACTTTATAGATGAGCAATGACTTTATAGATGAGCAATGACTTTATAGGTGGGCAATTACTATTATGTAGGCGAGAACTTTATAGGTGGGCAATGACTATAATGTAGGCGTAGGTCTAGTATGCAACTTTATAGTTGGACGGAAGGTGTTGACTTTATAAGGCAGGTCCTGTGTAGATAGGCAAGAAATGCACTCAATTTAAGCCAATACTAGTATATAATAGAGTATGAGGTAAAGCTGAGTGCGACACAGACGGTTCGTGTTATCACCCGCTACTTGCACACGTGTGTAGGGGGACGATTTAACGATACCTACATTAAAATCATTATCATCATAACAGCCCATTAATGTCCCACTGCAGGTACGGGCCTCCTCCCTTGACGGAGGGATACTTGACCAACTAATACCACACTGGCCAGACGGATTGGTATAGGGTTTAATTTCAAGTTTTCCTTCTTTTTATTTCGCACAGATAGTTCCTTAGTCGGTTTTTACGACACCCATGGGTGGTGACATATTGTATTCTTACTCTAGATTAACTATAGGCTAATTTCTATCTCGGAAACCACATCAAAAGAGCCGCCATCAAATACAAGTAATAACAAATATGTTTGTATAGGGTAAAGAACTTTGATTTAACCACTATCTTTCTTAAATTTTAAATAAATGTATTTTTTAAATAAATACAAGTAATAACAAATATGTTTTATCCACAGCTGCGGACGGTCAGACGCAAGTGGAGATCAAAGTGCACCAGGGCGAGCGCGAGATGGCGACAGACAACAAGCTGCTGGGACAGTTCTCACTGGTGGGCATCCCGCCCGCGCCGCGCGGAGTGCCGCAGATAGAGGTCACGTTCGACATCGACGCTAACGGCATCGTGCACGTGTCCGCCAGGGACAAGGGCACCGGCAAGGAGCAACAGAGTATGTACATTGCTTCATTTTATACCTACGCTATATAGTCAGTTAGTAGCTAACGACGGAGACAGAACCCTAAGTCCACTAAGATCCAAACACGCTATCGACAGGGGTGTTAATGCAAGCAGACCCTTCATAATCAAACCAGACGCAACAATTATGCCAGAAATGCAGTGGAGAGAGCGAGAATAAATAAATAAATATTCCTCACACATACACACAACGCCATCTAGTCCCAAACTAAGCAAAGCTTGTACTATGGGTACGACAACGTATAAACATACTTAAATACTTTTTATTTGTAAATACATACATATTATACATTAAAACCAATACTAACAATCATGTTCTTGCACACAAAGATTTGCATTGAGCGGGAATCGAACCCGAGACCTCTGAGTAGCAGTCATGTTATATAATTCGAGCTTACTTGAGGTTATGTCTAATGAAATTATTACAAATATGAGTACACTAATATGTAAATTATCTAAATTTCGTTTACAGTCGTGATCCAGTTTTATCTATTTTCCTTTTATTAACTACTAGCTGACCCGTGCCCACTTTGTAAGGCGGCGAAAAAAACGCGTCTCATTTTTTAACATATTTCATTACTGCTCTACTCCTGTTAGCCATAGCGTGATACAGACAGTAGATCCAGAGATTACCCCCTACAGCGTCACAAACACACAAACACAAACTTTACCTCTTTATAATATTAGTATAGCTATAGAGGTTAGTCGTCGTCATTATGTTTAATTGTCTTTTTAATTTGTGCATACATGTATTATGATAATAATTGTATAATTAATAATAAGCTCATAAATAATACACAAGTAAAATTAGTATTTATTACTTGATATAGAGTAAACATTCAACGTATCAGGTCACATAAAATGTATACGAACTGTACTTAGCCCTGATACATAGCATTTCGTGTATACACCCTGCAGTCTAAGTTTCTTTAAGGACCTCTAAAGTCAATCCCTTTTTTATCAAAATTTTCAAATTCAAATTTCAAAATGCTTTATTTTTTCAAATTTATTACAAATTGTTTGATATCGTCGTTTACAATTGACTTAAAATTGAAGCTACAGTTAAAATTATAGATCCGACACAGACAAACGCCACAGCACTAAAAAAACCGCGTGGTATAGTCTACTCAAATCTACTTGTCTGTCTGTGTTGATCCATAAATTCCAGTAAAAAGCGCAAAGCAACTGACAAACTTCTCCCAACCCCTGCTTATCTGTGTGTAAATACATAGTAAAACATACTTCGTATCATTATAAGCTACCAACTAACAGTAAAAACGAAATCCTTAACAGTATGAATACAATCACCGTTATAGAGGGTCAACGCGCTATCGAAATGAAAAAAATGTAGGAAATATATAGGTAATTAACATTTTTAATCAGTTTCTTAACACGCTTTTAGAACATTTAACACATACAATAAGTAATAATTAACGCGTAATTAAAATACTTTTCATTACTTTCAGAAAATAAAAATACTTAGTGAAAGATGAAATAAGTTACTTAGATGGTTTCCATCTCCAATTGAAAACATGTAAATTACAGTGCTTTTGCTCAATTTCTACGGGAAAATAATCCCTTCTATATTCACACCATATAATTTAAACTAAGCAGAGCTTGTACTAGACAACAGATAAACATACTTTTATACTTTTTTTGTAAATAACTAGAAAAGACTAGGTCTGACCAATGCACACATTCATGTTGATTCACCCAGAGATTTATTACTGTGCAATTATGTTTCTAAGAGTGGAGATTTATCTTAGCTTGCACAATCAGCAGAGTAAGTACTACTAAGTGTATAACATAGGCACCATACACAAGGTAAACTATTGACGCTTTGCACAAAACTAAAGATGACCACTTTTAATGATAATCGCCTAAATAGGTAAACAATAAAAACTTAGTAAAATCCAAAATATAGTTAAACTGGAACCCAGCAAATATATCAAAAACGGTTTTACAACGTTTATATAGGCGTACGGATATTGCAATACCACCATATAATAATAAACCCACTACAATAGACGGATACAAAGCTATTGCACCTGTACAACATCCAAGGTCAGGCATAATAGTCATGTCAAAATCTGTCAACAACATACGAGCATCGATGCGTGTTCCATTTAACGGTCGCCGGCCTAACGGGACCGGTTCTAATGAAAGTGAAGTTAAATATGTACGGAAGACCTGCTTTAATGAGAGGAAAAGTTTCGTCTACTCGTTAAGTTCGTGCGAATATTTAGCAATTTACTCTAATATTATCTTTACGAAATAAAAAGAAGGAAAACTTGAAATTAAACCCTATACCAATCCGTCTGGCCAGCGTGGTATTAGTAGGCCAAGTATCCTTCCGTCACGGGAGGAGGCCCGTCCCTGCATTGGGACATTAATGGGCTGTTATGATGATTTGTATAAGGATAAGTATATAAGCTATTGTGCAGTAATTTCGTTACTACCCAACGCTTGTGAATTCGCACAAGACCTTTGGGTTTTACCACAGAATACTCTTTATATTCGTTATGTTTTAAATCATCCACATCGCCGTCTTGGCACATCACATTAAAATTACGAAACACATGACGTTTGTAACTAAGGGTAATCTTAGATTATGCGGTTATTTTCGGCAACGTAATAAAAAGAGTTACATAAAATTTTGTCATTCAAGATCAGTAATGATGAGAGCTTATTGTTATAATAAAACTTAATGATTTATGCCATAATGAAAGTAATAGACATAGAGAAATACCTGTACCACATACACAGAGATATTTTCGAGTGGTAAACCACCTTAAATACAAACTATCTCGTCCCCTTTTGCTTCGTAGGCGAGGGGAGATTTGTAAAACATAATCATTTAAAAATTTAAAGTGTGGACGTCGCGGTGACGTAACAGCACTACGCCTCCAACGGAAAGGGAGGTGCCTGGCGGGCCAACTGCCCAACGGTTGTTCGTTGGACGTTGTATACATGCGGAATCGCTGTGTGAAAATCTGGTTTGTCAGTAAATGATTGCTGTTAGTTAGCCAAGTAAAAAAGCCTGTAGTTGCAGCAAGTCATTAAAAGTCATTATGTTGACGAATTCCGGTGTCACAATTTCAGAGGTACCGGAAGAGTCTTAAAATGTAAACAACCTAGTAACGTGAGAAAACGATTTCCAGACTGGTTGGTAAAGTACTCGGAAATGTACGTCCTACTTCTTTTCTCCATCTACATATTTTATTTTGACATCCTTAGATTTCAACGTGGACAAGGCAAAAATTTGCTAATTCAAAAACAATATTTAAAAACATTATAATTAGGTATTCGTATTGGTAATGTCCATTCTAGTAATATATTTCTGATTTTAAAAGAAAAAAAGAGGCTTAAGACTGTGCAAAGAACAAAAAACAACAGTCATTTCATAGGTAACTGTCTAATATTCATTCTAACTGCCGAACTCTAACTCTTTAACAATATTTTAATATATTCAAGTATTATAAATATGTAGATAGGAACATAACCGCCGTTTCTGATAAGATATAGAATACGATTCAGCTGAGCGTCTGTCTGATCGATTTAACAATACAAACAAAATACGAATTGATAAGATAGATGAATCAAATGCTTATATTATTCGACTTGATATTATGATATATCGCGTCGCGAGTCGCGACTGCAAACAATCAAACAGCATTGGAACTTTTTCTGACATCTGTTCCTATAGTCAAATTTTCGGTAAAAAATCTTTATTTTTAACAGCAACATTTCTTTTGATTAAAATAGTAAAACTACTCAAGTCAAGTATGGCTCGGGAATATGAGTTCCATTGATTATTATCGTTCATCTATGGCAGTGTTTCTTGCTATTCATTGAATGTTCCAAAATCTAAAGCTCATAGCGGTACCGAGTTAACTCCTAATGTGGAAGTTGAAGAAAGAAAGATACATTTTATTGCCAGAAACCAAACAAATGTAATGGAAGCTGTGCACGAAAACTTATTTGAATGGCTACTCTTATAATGACGAGGGTGATAAAATTAAATACACGCCTTGTTATATCCACATAGATAAACTACATATACTTAGAAACTGCGTGTACGGACGGAGTAAAAAACTCAAGATTTGTTAAGAAATGTCAGAGGTGAAGCCTCTGATCTGAGAAGAATAATTTAATGAAAAAAATTGCATACTATCGTAAGATTTGCGATGGTTTAAATTTGTTTGCGTGAAATTCCTAGTGCGTCAACATTATCATCATGGCTTAAAAGTGTACAGATTATAGTTCCAAACCAGAATCATGATTGTCTGACTCTACGATCATTACAAAACTTTGCTTCGTCTACATTATCACACATTATGCTAAAAAACATAAAGCATCAATAAAAAACTGCTTACCTTTTTATAAATCTCAAAACTGGTAAACTGTGTAGCCGCGTACGGGAATATCCTGACCATTTGTGCCCCATTACCCTTATACAAAGCTATGAGCGATTCATTCTTAACAATAGCAGCTAAACCACCAACAACACCGTGGTTCTTGTAGTGGGATGACTGAGCTTGTAACAGGATCTTCATACGGTCCAGCGGCGCTACTGTTGTTTTAGCGCACATACCCGCTACGCCTGGGGAAAAAACACAATTGTTACGTTTATTGCTTTGGATTACTGTGATTTATTATTGAGTAGTGTTTTTCTTATTTTTTAGTCATTATAACAGCCCATTAATGTCCCACTGCAGGGACGGGCCTCCTCCCGTGACGGAGGATTACTTGACCTACTAATACCATGCTGGCCAGACGGATCGGTCATCATCATCATTTCAGCCAATCCACGTCCACTGCTGAACATAGGCCTCCTCCAAGCATTGCCACCTTGTGCGGTCCTGTGCCTCCCTCATCCATCGGCTTCCCGCCGTCCTAACTAGGTCGTTGGTCCACCGTGTAAGGGGTCTCCCCACCCTTCAGCCTTCTGAGAAGGCCCATAGTTAGCGACCACGTCTCTGATCCATAGGTGATCACTGGCAACACGCACTGGTCGAAGACCTTTGTCTTCAGACACTGCGGTAATGTGGACGAGAAGATACGTTTTAGCTTCCCGAACGCTGCCCAACCGAGTTCGATTCGACGAGTGACCTCCTTCTCAAAGTTGGACTTACCTAGCTGGACTAACTGTCCCAGGTAAATATACTCGTCGACAACTTCGAGTGTAGAGCCTCCAACCATGATTGGAGCGGGTGCAACATGGACATTTGCCATGATCTTGGTCTTGTCCATGTTCATTTTAAGACCCACTTGTTGAGAGACTCTACTGAGGCCATCGAGCTTTGTGTTGAGGTCGTCCATGGTCTCAGTCATGACCATGATATCGTCAGCAAATCGAAGGTGCGTGATATACTCGCCATTTTTGTTGATGCCGAGTCCGTCCCAGTCCAAAAGCCTAAAAGCATCTTCCAGTGCAGCGGTAAACAATTTCGGGGATATGACATCACCTTGTCTTACTCCTCGCTGCAACTGGATAGGGCCTGATAATCCGCCCTGGAGACGAACTGACATAGTGGCGTTTTCGTATAAGCACCGCAGCACTTCGATACACCGTTGGTCAACTTGGCACCGTTGGAGAAACTGCAACACTGCCCATGTCTCGATCGAATCAAAGGCTTTCTCATAGTCCACAAACGCTAAGCATAGGGGCCGGTTATACTCATTGGATTTTTGTATAACCTGCCGCAGCGTATGAATGTGGTCTATGGTACTATAACCTTTTCGGAAACCGACTTGTTCGGGAGGCTGGAAGTCGTCCAGTCTGCGTTCGAGACGATTCGTGATGTCTCTCGAGAACAATTTGTAGACGTGGCTCAGAAGAGTGATAGGTCTGTAATTCTGAAGGAGCGTTTTATTGCCCTTCTTGAAGAACAGTACCACCACGCCTCTGTGCCATGCCTGTGGCGTTTTTCCCTCAAGTATAACGGAATTGAATAGCCGGACGGATCGGTATAGGGTTTAATTTCAAGTTTTCCTCCTTTTTATTTCGTAAAGATAATTTACGCATAGTCCCTTAGTGGGGTTTTACGACACCCATGGCATGAGATGGGGTGGTGACATATTGTATTCTTACTCCGTCACCACACGGACAATACTTTGCACCTGCCTTTTTTACGGAAATCGAAAAGACAAGATAAGGAGTGGTCAATACTTCAATGGTTTAGCCCCTATAAATATTTAGGTGTAACCCCTTCCAGACCGTTAAACAACATTATATACCAAGGTTCCCCGTATGTTTTTGTAAGCTTATCAATATAGTTAAATATTCATGACATTGATAATGAACAATTTTACAGCCGTGATGCAAGTTAGATTAGATAAATAGACTGCCACCAACTCAAGCCGTGATTTATTATGTGTCTGGATTTTATTGTACCAGAACTGTAACGGGCGTTAGTCACGTTCCTAACCATGTAATATGAAGCTACGGAATAAATCATCGGTACAATATCAAACTAAGAACGATCAATTAAAACATTGAATGGGTAGTATTTTTTTATACGTGTGGAAATTCCGAACGTCTATATGACGGAACTGACTTGACTTGAAGGGCTGTCAGTTTCAAACGCATGTTGGACTTGAATCAACTAAAACCGGTATTCTTCCCAGATGTCATGTGTCATGATGGCTTTAGTCTTTGCGATCTCATCACTGGGGCAGTTAAACTCTGTTTCCTTTTATGTTTGTCAATACGTATTCACGCTGGAATCTAGAAATCTGGTCTAAATATACACGTGAACGAACCTGAGAAATGAATCATCATTGTAGGTCATAAAATGACGATTCATTTTACTATGTAAAAGTTCTTAATTTAAATGAACTTTTTTTATACGCTGCCTGGCAACAGGCTTGAAGATCTTCGCATATTCAGCGGACCAACCTCATCACAGCAATAAATAAGATAAAATATATAGTATAGGTACTTAATTAAGGCTGAAAACAAACGAGCGTAATTTTGTGAGTCGCAGAGTTTCCGTAAATATAGGTACCTAATAGTGGCGAAGTGTCCATATAACTCGATTCCTACCGGCTTACCTTTGCAAAAACCGCTTAGCATTGTCTATTAATCAATTATAAATCAATGATGCAACATCCACTCAATACAAAATAATATAAAACAAAAAAGTATTCTCTTACGTAAATCGCAATAATAATACAAAATTATAGTAATAATAATTTTCAATATGATTATTTACGTACTCATAACGCCATCTAGTAATTAAAGGTTGTCAACTAACCACTTGTTATGGGTCAGTCAGAGAGTACCTAAAGCGCGCATGCGCGGGGCGCGGTAAGCCGGTCGCGAAATTAGGAATCCAGTACAACAATACGTACGGAAATCGTACGGCCACGTGACACTTTGTCTTCGTCGATCTAAGGTACCATATAAGCCGATGGCCACCGGCTTATGACAAGGATAAAAGATACAACTACAACATTGCGAGAGCGAGAAAGCACTATTGCAACCAGTGGACCGACCAATTGTAACGAAGTTTCATTTCATTTTACGCTAAGTACTTAATTTGCCATTGACATTCCTTTTTGTTTTTATCAATTATTTAAATCTATACGATGTATGGCTATCTTTAAATAAATGAGATTTAAAAAAAAAAAAATTAAATCTGCTAGAAATCAGTCTTTCTTCTGAATTTTCAGCTTTTAATTATATTTATTTGTTTTTATTTTTTTATTCTCTCCATCTTGACTTTGGCAGAATCATCGGTAAACGATAGGACCATTAGAAGAAAAAACAGAATTATTTATTTTCTGCAAATAGGTTATAAAATTCGCTTTCTTGTTTAAAGTCATTGAGGTAATTATGTACTACGTACCTACTTTAAAGTAGTAAAATTTGTATGTTTAATTATTTATGATTGTGTATTATGTGTTATGCATTGGTTGACTTTATTTTTGTCGTAGTGCGTTGGGATCCTATGGAATATTTTTGTAAGTACTTGTTTGTATTATTTATCAGCAAATTTAATAGTTTGTTGTTATAAGGGACACGTTAATAGTGTTAGATTATATTGTCTATCCATAATAATGTGTTGTGTGATAAAACATCGTGAAATTAAATTATAAATATAAGAAACGCCGGCGCACTTTGGGGCGCCTACGAATACCTATGAACGACAGAATAATAGTAATATAAAGTAGAACGAAAGTCCACGGAATCTTCGGCTTCCCTTTTATAAAAATCCACCCTTCGCCACTGCTATTTGTCACTATTTAGGTACTACCTAAATAGTGACAAATAGCTCCTTTAAATAATTGTACTTATTTATACTTACTTCCTTATGTATACCTACGTCCATCTAGGTTTGACCTTTAATATTATAAAATTACATAATTTGACATGATAATTGTATAATATGCAAACAAAAAACGTTTAACGAGTTGACATGTAATTTATCATGGTATTTATACTATCATTTAGAAAAATAATAATAAATAATAATAATTATATACTTAATAATATTATGTATGTTTTTCATTAAGTCACGTTCATTATAAAGCTAAGTATTTATTTCAGCGTAATTTTTTTTGGTATTATTATCTTTTTTTTTAAATTTACAGTTGCTGCTAAAGATAGTCCCATGATTGCATCATGATGGGTACTTACTAGGACAACTGATTGACACACTATATACTTTTTTTGTTAATACACAAATTATACATAACAAGAACCCAGACCAATGCAAACCCAATCATGTTCAGGCACACAAACATTTACATGGAATCGAAGCCGAGACGACTATAAGAAGCACAATAACTTTTTAAATTTGGCTGTAATTTCGTATAAATACCTTAATTCCTAATCACGGGAAAGTCTCATTGTTGTGTCTCAATAAATTTGAAGATTGCATAAAATGACATTGACCCCAATGAAAAGGTTATACAATTGATAAAGTTTATGTTATGCGTAGTATTTTGTAGTAGTATTTTGAGGATATGTACGGTATTTTTTTTAAATTGATCTCTCTATAAAAAATATGTCTATAAGTATAAACTCCTTAATCTAGTCGAAAGTCACAAAAAAATTACTCCTACACTATTTTTTTTAAGTTAAAATTGCGGTTTCGGATTACACGCAAGACTTTGTTTTTGTTTCCGTTAAAAAACAAACGTGACACACATCCAATGCGAAGTGTTTTTTTAAAAAACAATAAAAAATAGATCATCAGGAAATTTATATCCGCAGACGTAATGTAGGCCAAAAGAGACAACTGTACCTACGTTTCCTCGAAATTCGCTGGCCTACATAAATTTTAACTAAAGCGTCGCGTAATTATAAATACTTAGAAAATACAAACGGAAATTCAAATGACTATGGTCTTAAGATGATACATTGATAAAATGCACTATCTTTCATCAACTACTACAGGACTATGAAAAGACCTATTGATCTAGAATTTTAATATAGGTAAATTGATACCTTTAACTAGGTTTTTGTAATTACCAAAACGCGATAGCTTGATTTTGGCTCGATCATATTTATTTTTGAAAACACCTCTACAAAAACAGTTTTTTACATATTACACGGAAAGTACACTATCATTATGCTTAGGAATTACTCAAATACATTCGTAACATCAATATTAGTATTACTGTAGAATATCATTACATAACTACAACCAATAATTTTTAATGAATCAAATAAGATTTTAGCAATTTCTAAGCGCTCCGGATCGTTGCGGGCGCATCGCAATTTCAGACCTTATACCGATTAGTTAACGATCGATACAGAATGAGTACGGTCGACGATTCAGTCGGGCGATGGCCCTCTTCGACGTCGGACCTGTGCATGTCGACTCACCGTTCGTACTAAATTTTATCGCGTAATTTTTAATCGTAGGTAAAATATATAGGTTAGGTTTAAAATATATACCTAAGTTTTTATTAATACTTTGTTCTCTTTTATAAGTAAATAATAGTAATATTTTATAATAGTTATTTCGATAACATTGGTTCGTAAAATATTTTTGTAGTTATGTCTTTTATAAAACTTAGGTAAAGTTCGCCATAACAAGCACATAACATGCAAGCGTTTGTTTATATAAGCGATTTTAGACTATATGCTCAAGTGTAATAAGTTTTATAACCGTTTTCGTCAAGATCACGTAATTGAAATGGCCTCAGTGGCGCGGGCAGTGCGGGCCGGTCGCGGTAGTGGCTTGCGTGCACGAGGTCGCGGGCTCGAATCCAACCAAAAAAGTTGTTTGAGCGATTCACAAATTACTGTCCTGAGTTCGGATGTTCTTTGTAAAAGTCTCCGCGACAGTACCTAGGAGTTGTGTGAAACTGAAAAAATCTAAGAAATAATATTACTCACCTATTTTATTTGCAAGCTTAGGTAGGTAGGTACTTACTGATAAGATCTAAATAATACTTTTTACTTTCGCGGAAACTTTTACAAACATGAAACAAACGAACACAAAGAACGTCCAGACTCAGGACAGTTGTTTGTGGATCACACAAAAAAATTGTCTTACGTGAGATTTGAACTCTCATGCACTCCACCGCGGGAACGTTTACAAACATGAAACAAACGAACACAAAGAACGTCCAGACTCAGGACAGTTGTTTGTGGATCACACAAAAAATTTTCTTACGTGATATTTGAACTCTCATGCACTCCACCGCGGGAACGTTTACAAACATGAAATAAACGAACACAAAGAACGTCCAGACTCAGGACAGTTGTTTGTGGATCACACAAAAAATTTTCTTACGTGAGATTTGAACTCATGCATTCCACCGCGGGAACGTTTACAAACATGAAACAAACGAACACAAAGAACGTCCAGACTCAGGACAGTTGTTTGTGGATCACAAAAAAAATTGTCTTACGTGAGATTTGAACTCTCATGCACTCCACTGCGGGAACGTTTACAAACATGAAACAAACGAACACAAAGAACGTCCAGACTCAGGACCGTTGTTTGTGGATCACACAAAAAAACTCTGCCTGTAGTCGTGTACGTCTGCCTTAGGCAGTGGCGGGCGCAGTAATCGGTAATCGTAAGTCAGCATGAAGAGTCCACCACAAGGGCGAGACGAGACGAGAATTGAAATCGCACCGAACTCTTTCCACCAAAAATTGACATCGCGACATGCGTGTTTCTTGTTAATGTATTTTGAACTCTATTTAAGAAAAAATACGGTTCATTTTTACACAAACAAAAAGTAGCAACAAACAACAATAGGCCTATCGCGAGAAGCGAGTGTTTTTATTACAAAGTTAATATATACTCTATTTCCTAAGCAATACGGTTCATTTTTACATAAAGATTTCAATTTTTGCCTCGTTTCGCCCCTCTGGTGGAAAATCACCTAGAGTTCAAATCTCACGTAAGACAATTTTATTTGTTCCATCCACTAATTATTGTCCTGAGTCTGGATGTTCTTTGAGTCAGCTAAGTAAATGTTTGTAAATACCCCGCGACACAGGACAATACATAGTGGGGCTATTGTATTTTTTTTAAAGTTCTATTGTTTTGCGTGAGATTCAAACTCGCGACCTCGTGCACTGCGACCGCTACCCCGAGGCGGTCAAATTATTTTTGTGATCCCCAAATCATTGTCCTGAATCTGGATGCGCTTTGTGCCTTCATAATACCTTGCGCGGGTGTAAATTAAAAAAAAATAGGGGCTACATGTATAAACATAATAGACCGGTAGATAGGTTTTTCTGTAACAGAATTTTCTGTTACCTACCGCGGACTGACGTCACAGTATAACCAGTAGTCAAACTGGGCCGAATATTTATTATAAATGGGTGCGCGGTACATAAACAATAGTAAACATGCGATCTACTTTGTGTTTCCATTTAGTTTTGTAATTGTATATTAATACTTTTTATTTTTCTATTTTATATTTAAATAAATAGGAAGTGTTCTGTAAAAAACGTGTTGTTTTATGATTGATACATTTAATTTAAAGAAACATGTATATGTTTGTATTTATATCCACCATGTTTGTGATATAAATAAAATACTAAATTATAATATTATTAAGAAGGTACTTAACAAGTCATTCAGTAAAGTAGGTACAGTACCGGGCCGTTTATATTGCATATCAACCTATAGAAAAATACAATCGGTCAATTTCGGCTTCGTAGAGCGTCAGAGAAAAAGTCGATGTGTAATATTTACGGCCGGGTACTGTATTTATTATATTGGCCATGTTTGTTTGAAATTGAATTTATCGATAACCAAAACCAAACTTTAAACAGGTCTATTAGATCTATTCTAACGTCAAAATAAAGGCATCGAGGTCACTTTATGGATGGGTGACCAATCCATTCAAAAAATGACATCGATGTCATTGCTTAAATTTACCTAGATCAAAGTGAAAGACACGCATGGGGGATTACATAAAGGGGGGCTAAATTTTCATTATTATTGACCTAAGTACAACAAACCGTTTTCGTGATAAAAAAAATACTATATTATAATATTAAATACCTAAGTCATTTAGTAAGGTAGGTATTTATATCAGCCATGTTTGTTTGAAATTGACATATGAATAATATATTTAGTTTCAATTTATAACACACAGTCCGCTCGTTACTGCGGCACAGTAGCGACTGTTCCCTCCGCGATCGTGAGTGTGTAGGTATAAACTCACGTTTCGTCCGTTTCTATGAAGTTGAAATACTGTATATATTTGTACTATGGCACAGAGCGATAACGTGTCCTTGAGGGCCGGTGGGACGACGACGGCGCACACGGCGCGGCGGCGCGTGAGCGAGAGTATATCCGTCTCATTCGCGCGCCGAGGGGCGCGCCCCTCTGGCCACGGCCGAATTCAACTCGAAAATTTTCAAAGCAGCGTCTTAAGGCGGGTCCAGATATGTATCATTTGCCTGATCCGATCACCGTATCGTATCGCCAGCATGTCGCATATGGACGGGTGATGATACGCTTATCATACTAGCCTTGATACCTACATGAAACGCTCGCAATGATACACGTCGGTGATACGGATACGGTGATTGGATCAGGCAAGTGATACATATCCAGAATCCAGACCCCCATTTAGACAAACACTGTACGACCAAACATAAATTGCAAGCCACGTATATTTATTTTATTGCAGCATTGTTTTTAATTTCTTAGAGCTACTTGTCATAAAAGACATCGTTAATGGTTTTTATCTTATAACACTATAGTTATAAAGTTATATAAAGCAGTTTATTATATTTATACCACACTCACACCCACTGCACTCAATAAGTCTAAAGCGCCGATTACACTGGACTACATGTCCTCGTGTAATCACATTTAGGCTGTTAGGAAGGACACTACATATCGGAGATTGGCGAGTCCCGACCGTCCTTCATCATGTAGTATCCTACATGATGTAGGAGACTACATGTAGTGTAGTGTAATAGGCGCTTTAGTTAAGACTACTTTAGTCCTGAAGTAAACTGACCTTTTCGGATCCAGAAATATCCAAAATCGTTTTATTGTGCCAGACAGTAAAACATTTGTAATTAAAAACATTTTCTACATTAAATAAGACTTGCATAGATAAAGCTTTTTTGTTATTACGGGAAGATTTGATATTATCATAAATAATATCTCCCAAAACAGAAGTATAATCAATGCAATCATTTCAGAGTTAATTAAAAAAACAGCACTTTTTACATACACACTGTACTTCGCGAATTCCACACCAGTGCGTGTGGTGTCGCGAATGTCACTATTGCTTCCGCGTGAGTGCTTAGACTATTAATTGTCTCTGCACTGTAAGTTTACACGCGCCCGGATCGAGGCCACTTCGAAGGAGACGCCCCAGAAAGGGGAAGAAGCCGCTGCCACCACCACAACAACTAAGGGTCGTAGCAGACGCATCAAAACGTAAACGGATCGGCATCGTCTCGCCTTTTTCCTCGGTGTCAAACGTCAAAAATCCGATTGCTACGATTAGTGTGCGTTGCAGTAAGGAGTTTCATACAAATAGTACTGAACGGCTCGGTATAATACGATGCCGATTCCCCGACCCTAAGGCGTGCGTCAGTCCAAGCGGTCGCTGCTCCTTCACACAGGAGAAAGCGAAGCGGAGGGAGAGTGACCAACCAGCCCAGCGCGGCACTATCCGCGTCGTGAACGTTGCCCGGAGGTTTTCAACTCGGTACTACAGGCCATGGACAGCGGTACGGACATCACTGTTACTATTGGCTCGGCAGCCAGCTCGACAGAGGCCCAATAGGGCTGACATTGTCATATCAGCCAAATGACATCCATTGCTAGCAGGGATGCTTAAAAGAGAACTATGACTAAACAAAGGCCCTTAAGGACCAAGTCCAATGTACATTTCACTTTTGTTCACACCAAGTGAAGCCCGAGAGTGGAGCCCTGTAATTTCACTAGCTATTTGCCCTTCTTCATGCAGTAGAACTAAAGTGACATTGCTCTCAGGATTGATTTGAAGTGGCGGTGGGCAGGGCACATAGCACAGAGAACTGATAGACGTTGGGGCAGAAAAGTTCTGGAATGGCTTCTGCGCACCGGAAGGCGCAGGGTGGGGAGACCCCTCACACTTGGTTAGGACTGTGGGAAGCCGATGAATGAGGAAGGCACAAGACAGCGCAGAGTTGAAATTTTAGGAGGAGGCTTATGTCCAGGAGTGGATTTCCATGGTGTATAAGCAGTAAGGTTACCCTCATTAGAAGAGACTTGTACTTCTCTGTAAGTCTTATTAGTCATTAGATTTAAATAATAAGAACAGGAAACATGTTTAGACATGTACTGTAATGCCAACCGAGTCAGACTTGGGAGTGAGGGTCACACAAAATGGTAGAAATTACAGGTTTGAGAACAGCAGTATGAGTTCTTGACTAGGCAGAAATCTTACACATCTCATTAGACATATAAAGACAAAAAAAGCTAGTGAAGTATTAAGGAGATTATGAGTAAGAAAGAAAGAAAGAAAGAAGAGTAGTGTAATAAAATGCCAGAAAAAATTTAAATCACATATTTATGAATAAATGTTACTTCATTTATAAAGAATAGAAGATAATTTTAATAAAGTGCTATGATAAAGAGAATATGAATACATAATAATTTTAATAGGTACAACATCTGTGTGTAAAAAAATAAAATATGTAATTTGTAATACAGTCAAAATATGTAATTTGTACTGTGCTAACAATGAAATTATGTTTTGTTAATAGTTAAGGTAGTGTAATTAAGACACAGTTTCTAGTTAAAATTTGTAAAATAATTTAATAAATACACTTTATTTTGCATCTATTGTGAGATTAAATGACTGTACATTTATTTTAATCATGTTAAATGTTTTTAATCTTGTCTCAAGATCTACATAATTGTTTTATACATATATTTAATCAAAGTATACAAAAAATTAACAAGTAGAACTTACCTCCGGCTAGCAGGTTTTTGAGGATGAAATCAAGATCATTCGTCTTTTCCAATTTTAGTGCCATTTTCACTTATTACACAAATAACAATTTTAGTACAAACTAAATAAACACTGAATATTTACATAAATTTTGGATTATTTTAAAATAACATGTATTTACACCATTGTACGCTTTCGAATTTCAAACTAATTTATTCAAAGTACACGCAGATAGTACACATAACTTGACGATTGTCCACACGACATCAACATCGATAGATACTTTCACCACTAGTTTAAATATTTCTTTTATTCACAGTCGCCTCGTCAGCAGACGAGGAGTCGAGCGTAGCGCTTCACGCAAAAAGCCTCATTCCAATATAACTGTTAAAAAACTCGTATTTATCATCATGCCTATGAATCTTTCGATGTTTAGCAGTCAGCTGTTAAATACTGAAACTTAGATATTGTTTATCTATTTCCATATAGTGTTTTATGTATCATTGATATTTCTAGTTCATAAAAGAATTAGTGCCTCGAATTAAAATAAGTTTTTCGTTAAATGAAAAACATAATTTGGTCATCAACATCATAAAATTTCCTGATTTGACAGAGAGATGTCAGTGTCAGTTTTATACTGTCATTTGAAGGTGACATTTTTGTCTTATAAACAGAACTTAAGGGTAAGGATTTATTCTATAATGCAATAGCAGTGGACATTATGCGTTTTCAATATTTTCACCACAAGTATTTTCTCATCAAAAATGCATTAAAGCCAAAATTTATTACCAATTTTTAAATCTCTAAAACTCGAACGTACTAGAGCGGTCCTTTACCTTGCACATTCACCGTTTGCCTTTGGCCGTCTAGTCTGCGTGGGCAAAAATATTATTCAAACTACACACATCAAAAAAGTCTAAGCAACATGCATAATATTACAAATTTACCATTTATATTAATTTATTTTACCATTTATTTTAATTATAACGTTGTATTTTATTTTTAAAATAATATTTTTAGGGTTCTATGATGTAAAAATAACAGCTGTTTTCTTTATAAGTTCTTTTAATAACAGAAATTAACAATATTAGAATATACAGGTACATAAGAAACTAAACTTTTTTTTTACAAATTGAAATTTCTTAAGAAAATGAATTTATTGTGAAAGAATAGGACAATTTAATACAAAGTATGGCCTCCTCTGCTATTCAGAACTTGTCGGCAACGATTATTCATTGAATTAATGAGACTGTTTATGTCATCTTGCGGTATTCGCTCCCAATGGAATTGTAGCAAATCCTTCAGCTGTTGGGTTGTTGTCACTCCGTCCAAGTCCTTCAAAACACGTCTCTGGAGCATGTCCCATGCGTGCTCGATGGGGTTGAGGTCTGGCGATTGTGCAGGCCAGGGCAATACCTGGATGTTCTCCGTTGCCAAGTATTCACTGGTTCGCCGAGCTGTATGTGAACGCGCATTGTCATGCATTAACGTAAAATCGGAGCCAAAGGTTTGTGCAAATGGATGGACATAAGGTCTGAGAATATCCTCAACGTAATTTTCAGCGTTCATGTTTCCATTTACAAAAACGAGCTCAGTTCGCCTGTTCTTCATAATACCCGCCCATACCATAACTGTTGAGCCGCTGTATGGATGAACTTCCTGAACGCACCTGAGTCTTTCAGTATTTCCGGGTCGACGGTACACTCGCACCCTTCTTGTATCAGGCCTAAACCCGAATCGCGACTCATCGGAAAACATAATTTTATCCCATTGTTCCTGGGTCCATGTTATGCGTTCTCTACACCATTCATTTCGACGAGCGCGATTCCCGTGACGTATCGGTGGGCACCTGATAGGGCGTCGAGCTCGTAGGCCGTACTCATGCAGTCGATTTCGCACAGTTTGGGGACTTACATCAACACCACTTGAATTTTGTAGCCTCAAACTTATCTCTCGAGCGGTTAACATCGGCTGGCGTCTTGCAGTCAGTTGTATGTACCGGTCTTGCCGAGTGGTTGTACTCCTTTTACGGCCTGGATGCTGTTCAGCGGGTTCCCCTGTATTATTGTAGCGCTGCCAAAGACGACAAATAACACTTCTATGAATACCAAAATGTCGAGATACCTGAGATTGATTACTTCCCGCTTGCAACATCCCTACAGCTCTTTGCATTTCATCTGCCGTCAAATGACGTCGCTCCATGACGTAAAGAATATCTAACAATTCAATTTTGTCGCCAAATGTATTTAAATGGTTGGTAAAATTATAAAATCAAGACTAAAACGTAGCAATTAACATGCACTCAAATTCAAACAAATTCGCAGTCATTTGAATTTTATGAAAAAAAACAAAACATAATCGAAATTTTTTTTTTACAACCAGCCAGTATGTCATCAATAACAAAAAAGTTTACTTACCTATACACTTTGAGTGAGTAAATACTTAGAAATTAATTAATATAAATGGTAAATTTGTAATATCATGCATGTTGCTTAGACTTTTTTGATGTGTGTACTTACAGCTCCCTAGCTGTATAAGTTGTAATGATATTTTTTATTATTATTCCTAGGCCTCGAATATTTAGAACTGTCCACAAAGTCAAGTATACACAAACACAAAGTAAAGTAGGGCCGAAACTGCGTTACGCGTGTGCGGGCGCGTATTCATACAAAAGTGCTACGTCGCGGATCACCGCGCGTGCGACCGTCACGTGGAGGCGCGCCACGCACCCGCGGAACGGGTCCCGCCTCCGTACGACGGAATACGGCGCGTGAGCACGCGCCGTAACCCGCCAGCGGTAACACGCGGGCTTGTTCAGTCAACAACGCTAAGTGATACGCGTCGCACGCACGTTCGCATTTAAAAATGAATTTCGATACCGAAAGAGTTATTGTGGAAGTGCAGTGTCAACGCAATGATTCACTCGCGTTCTCACGGAGCGCGCCCGCGTGTCTACGCGCGTGTTCACGCACGTAGATACGCGACGGCTGCCCGTCGCGTAAGCCCGCTTAACGCAGTTTCGGCCCTAAAGCAATAATCGTTGATCTAAGCGCCACCCTATTTCAAGTGCCTCGGTAATGCAAAACTCGCGTTTACAGCTGCCAATGCTGCTGAACGAGGACGTGAATTTGCACCTCAAGCAGTAAATATGAGCGACGATCCCCAAATTGTACTCACGCTGGCCAGACGGATTGTTATCATGTGTTGTTTTTTGGTTACTTTAAAATAGTTTCTAATCACTTTTCGTATTTTTTGACACCCATGGAATGTGAGAACCAAGTTTTTTTTTATAGCCGACTCCCGCACTAGGGATAGAGTTCTGTGTCGCGGGGGACTTGGGCCAACTGACCAAAATTAGCCGCCCGCAGTATCCTCATGCTGGCTGAAGGTTCTCTGGGCCCTCTCTGATGCAAAGGTCTGCAGAGGACCGCATCTTCTCTTAGCAGATTACATAATACTTTTTTGAAGGATTATTTTTACAAAATAAAAGGATTTAAAATATGGTGTTTATTTTATTTATTAGTCTCATTATTTACAAAATTTACATCTTAAATATCTAGTAATTTCTAGTACATAATACATTTTCTAGATAACACACTCAGCGTCGCGGGATTTTTTAGACAAGAATTTAGGCCTATAAATCTTGGATCGCGCAAACAAATGCGCTTCTTATTTTTCTTTCAATCCATTCTAAAAGTTTCGCATATTAAACACATCGTCGTAGGTGTCCTACCTCACTCGCACTAACTTACTGATGTAGGAAGGTCCGTAGTTAGCACCGATGGATGGCGTGACTAGTTGTCCGTATTTAGGCGCAGCGGAGCCTGTGCCCAACACTAGTGTGCTGCTTAGACCTGACATTGGTAAGGTCATGTCTCTGTAACAAAATTAGATGATATTAGTTTAGAATTTTGGTGTCTATGGAAAATAAGGAAGAAAACTTGACACAACCATAGTATGGATCCATGGTAATTTATAAGATTTAAAACCAAATTACTGAAGCAATTACAATAAAATTGTTGAGACTAATTGTTCTTGATTCTTGAACAAAAGTCCCATGGAAATTTCATTATCCTTAGGTAACAAACAATACAAAACTTATTTGACCTCTTTGGTTGTTGTTGGTCAATAAAGATCAAAATTCATACAGTTGAAAATGAAAACTTTGTGAAAGTTTTTTAAAAATCTTAAGGGACTTGCAGAAATGGAATTGACTGAGGCTAATTTAAAGTCAAGGCAATGATTCACAAATATTCACCTTTGGTTCTCTTCACTTCCCTATAAAGTCTACACGACCGTATCCGATCGCTCTCGTTCGCATAAGGCTAATCCATCAAGAAAAAACAAATTTAAAATATATTTTTTTTCATTCATAACAGCCCATTAATGTCCCACTGCAGGGACGGGCCTCTTCCCGTGACGGAGGGTTACTTGGCCCACTTATACCACGCTGGCCAGACGGATTGGTATAGGGTTTAATTTCAAGTTTTACTTCTTTTTATTTCGTAAAGATAATATTTACGGTTATTCCCTTAATGGGTTTTTACGACACCCATGGGATGAGATGGGGTGGTGACACACTGTATTCTTACTCCGTCACCACAAGGAGAAAAGTCGTAATGATTACACAAATATTCATCATTGGTTATCTTTACGTCCCTATAAAGTCTACACGACCGTAATCGCTCTCGTTCGCGAAATGCTAATCCATCAAGAAAAACAAATTAAAAAAAAAAAATTAAACTCACTTAACAGTAGCAACAATGGAGTAAGTCTCGAAAGCATTTTTCAGAGCCATGTGCACCACACCGTCATTCTGTATAGGACTTAGTGAACATGTCGAGTATACCACTGTGCCTCCTACCTTCACTAGCTTTAGTGCGTTGCTGAAATATAGAATAGGTATTTATTTTGCAAATATAGGTATAAAAGACATTATAGATATTAAAAATAAACATATAGATCTGCTACATTTTACCTAGGTAGGCATGCAAAATTTTACAAACTATAGTTACAAAATAAATGAATATTTTGCAAAAATTTTTTAAATGTATAGAATAGGTAAATAACTTTGTAATTCTTGTGTTAGAGAGATGAGCTCCCTTCTGTGTTGAAGGAAAACATAGGTTACTGGTAACAGGCTAAGGTTTATTTTTGTTTTTGTGAGATTAGAGATCTAGATTCTCTACTGATCTGATTAGGAACTAGAAGTGGTGGTAACTATTCTAAATTCTTACCCCCCGTTTCCGAATGACTGATCATTTAAAAATTCAACTAATCTAGTGTCAAAATTATTGACAACTATCATTTAAGAAATGGTGCTCGCTCCCACATTGCCGTTAGAATAATTATGTTTGTAAACATTTTCTAACATAAAAACATTTACAAACAAATGTGGCCAATTGTTACTACTTTTGTTTTTGTTAAGAACATTTTACGTTACATGTTACAAGAGCTTTTAATTCTGGTATTTGCTCGCAGTTTGCCTTGCGAAACATTTTTAACGGCAATGTGGGAGCATCTTTAGATTTGATTTGACAGAGTTGATCACATTAACATACGAGTTAGTTGAACATTGATTTGACAAGCGTTTCAAAAACCGGGGGTTAATCTATTATTACTCGTTCAGAGAATACATGGCGGTAGATGGCGCTTATGGTGGTATATTTTATAAACTTCCCGCGAATCGAACCAGAGACTATAATATCCAACATAATAAATATATTTTACCCTGTAATAAATATCATTTTTGCTATACTACTTACATTAACAGCTGTGATTGCATCTCAGGTATTTTCAACCTCTCCTTGATCCTGTCAGGTCTGAATATATTATTTTCATCTTCGTTTACCGTATGTCTGTCAGTAGTACAGGGAACATCGACGAGTACCTAAAAGAACATAGGTAAATAAATATTTCTCGACAAATTCACACAACGCCATCTAGTTCCAAAGTAAGCAAGGATTGTACAATGGGTACTAGGCAACTAAATTATAATCCATGCATCCTTACTTGATTAACTTTGTAAACAAACACCACATTTTGCAAATTCCCTAGTTTTTACATTAATCACACACTTTGATGTGGATGAAAATTTCTGTAAAGTAGCATTAGACATGTATGCTATAGAAAACACATAAATTACTTTGATTTAACCACTATCTTTCTTAGATTTTAAATAAATGTAATTGTCTCCAACTTCAAATCTCACAGATAGAAAATAAGCTTCACCATTTTAACATTTATAGATTCTAGATTCCCATAAATTTCTCATAAGGTCAAAAACTAAGTCTAGTCTGTAGTTGACACGACGACATATTTGTTTACCTTTTAATTCAAGTCATAAAATATACGGTATACATACTTACATTATTATTTTGTAAATAATACATCGATTAATTGTGTAGGAATCGAACTAGTTACAATATCGTCAGCTATATCCAAAATGAAAAATGGTAGAATTTTATGAAAAATAACTTCAACAAGACTACAAAAAAGTGATGTGAAAGTGACTCACTTTATCAAATTCAAGATCATCCAAAAAGTATCGGCCGTCAACACGTTTGAACATAACACGCTCCCGCCATTTGTTACTTGTATCAAAATCGAATAAATAGTCGCGGAACGTTCTTTGAGTTCTGTAAATTAATAATAAATGCTTAATTAATTAGTTTAAGCCCCTCAGGCTCAGGAAAGACTTAATTATGTAACTTCAAATGTAGTATCAATCAATACCATTCATCACTTTAATACTTACTTAAATAACGCTACGAAGAAATAGTAATACGAAGTAGTATATCATTTCGTGTCAAGTTTTCCTTCTTAGCAAGAGATAATGGACGTATTAGTAGAAATTGATCGCTTTTTACAACACTCTCCCTCTAGGTTAAAGGGTATAGTGGCCCTATATTTTAAAGGAGACCAGCCACACAGGAATTAAATTAATCATCTCAGTTCTAGGCCTACTTAAAATGTCTGAATCTTCCGCTGTCTAGAGCCTTATCCATCAGTTGCAGGAGCAAACTTTCAGTAAAATAATAGTACAAATATTACCTGTTACTTCTCGATATAGATATATCATTACATATAACAACGTCTGGTAGAAGCGTCTGTAGTGCGACTAACGCTTTCCCTCCTGGCGCTGAACAGAGGTCCAATACTCTGTCGCCGGCTGATAGGTTCAGTGCTAACACTGCTAGCACACTGCCACAATCCATAGGGTAGTAGTTGAATACACCTGGAATTAACAAATAATAATTTAACCAAAAACTGGTAAGGGCGGGGAAAAAATTATACGATAGACCAGGTTTCGGCGAGGACAGGATGCCTTCTACTTAATAACATGTTAATTTAGTGCCAAGATATAGTTACCCAAGAACACGATATCATCATAACAGCCCATTAACGTCCCACTGCAGGGACGGGCCTCCTCCCGTGACGGAGGGTTACTTGGCTTACTAATACCACGCTGGCTAGACGGATTGGTAAAGGGTTTAGTTTCAAGTTTTCCTTCTTTTTATTTCGTAAAGATAGTAGTTACGGTTATTCCCTTAGTCGGTTTTAACGACACCCATGGGATGAGATGGGGTGGTGACATATTGTATTGTTACTCCGTCACCACACGGACAAGAACACGATATACATGAGCTCTTTCAAAGCATATCGTCACTCCCCTCAGAATTTCCGCCCTGGGACCTCAAAGCTTCCTTAAAATAAAGTTAACTAGAAGCTTCTGTCACTCTTTACTGGGCGCGAAGACGCAATTGCATGATGTGCTTGATAGAACGACGTCCCTACTCAGCCGTGTAATAGTGGCGGATTAATTAGCGCGTGCTTTCCATGTGGAAAGTTAATGAAATTGTAATATTTTAGACATTTTACAATGGTAATAAGTGTAATACATATATAGCACTAAAATAAAATTCTACCATCTATATTTTCATGAAAATTTTCTTTAACTCATTGCAACAGTATATTATGAAATGCGCTTACCTGTTTGACATCTTTTCGGCTCCGGGAACGACGTAGATTCACTATCCATTTCATATGTATAAACCTTCAAATGTTCTGGATAATGTAATTCAGTTTCCTTTTCTATTGTCAATGGAAAATCTTTACCCTCTGTAAATTATTACAATAGTAAATTATAATAAGGCAATGTTCTAGGTGGCAATACATGGAGGAGGCCCATGTCCATCAGTGGATGTTGATTGGCTGATATGATGATGATGAATGTTTATAGGCGAGTTCTTTGGCGCGTATTGGCAGAGGCCTTTGTTCAGCAGTGGTTTGCAATAGACTAGTTGATTGATTGATTGAATGTTTATAGGGAGTAAAAGAAATGATAAGTATGATAATTGTTAAGTAATGTAGTCTAAAATTGTCAATGTGCATCAGAAACTCTAGAAAGTCTACTCAGAACTCAATATTCAAAGTTTATACAGGTAGAGCTCAAATAAAATTTACTTAACAAGAGCAGTTGTTTTTAGAAAGGTCACAAGGTATAAATATACTTACTTGAATAATAAGAGTAATGCAATGACTCAGGTATCCAATCGTCAATGCCCTTCAGTTTTGTAGCAGGTAAGAATTGATATAAAGCCTCATTTGTTATTCCTAATGATGGGTCTATGATTCTGGATGTATCTATCTCTGCTTCTGCCATAGATCTGTCTAGTGTTGTGCTAGGGTAATTCCTGGAAGGTGGATTTTTTCTATTTAGAATCAACTCTTGCCATTAGAAAATCAGTTTATATTGTTGATTTGATTGACTAACTAGTTTTAGGTTTACTTTATTTTGGGTTTATCTTAATAGAGCCAGAAAGTTTGTAAATGCACATTCTTTTAGTGTGACTTTTCTTTATCATGTTTAGGCTAATTTAGGCAAGCCACCATATGTTAGGGAGGGTAGCAATGGTGTTGATCATATAAGTATGCTAATTGCGTGTGCCATACACAAATGAAAGTCCTAAACCTGGACAAACCAACACACAAATTTTCCTTGTGTTTTCTAAATTGATGTTTTGTAAGAAACAGGAAATGAGGATTTCTGATATGCTTTTCTAGAATTTAGGAAGGAAGAAATGTCAACAAACACTTACAATTTATCCTTGTTCTTAATCTTTTCCTCTTTATACCCATCATCTTCCTCAATGTTCAATTTCTCAGGTATGTTATCACTCTTTGGATATATATTAGATATTTCATTTGTGTGTTGCTGTGTCATAAACTCTTTAATTTTCTTTGTTTCTTCCTCAGAAGAGGTTGGATTATCTGATGTTTGAGTTGGTGTGTATTGCTTATGGAATTCTTTCTGGATTGACATTAGGTGTTTGAGACAATGAGCACCTGAAATTATTTTTAACAATCTTTAATGTCTTATTTAAACATATTTTTATCTTTGAATATTTATTTGAGGATTGCATTACATGTTATTTTAACTAAAATAATAACTTAGAGGATTTAATTATAATCTTTACCTTAAAAGATATAAAATAATGTTATTTTCTCGCAAAAAATACAAGGTAAAAATCATTGATTTACAAAAAACCAAAGATACACACTCCACTTCCCAAAACCGTCCGCAACAAATACGCGCATTGTGCACTTTTTAAAAATTAGTATCGCGTTGTTCTACCGGCAAACGTCAATCATTAAAGTTTATTGCTTTATGTGCATTACTTTTTAAAAACAACTTTATGTCATGCGTGTAAGATTGAATTTGAAAAAAAAATATGTTTACGATATTACTATACGTATTTATTGCGTATGTTTAATTTGGTGACACTTTTGGCTGTTAGTTTTGTTTGAAAATGTGCATCTTGGGTTTTTTATAAATCAATGGTAAAAATGTATGTTAAAACTACTTAGTATTTGTTGGAAGAAACAGCTTATTTTTTTCTATTATGATTACTTAATTGATGCACTATGTATTTGCTAGCTACAGTAAATAAATGAGATATTTAAGGAAGTTTTAAATACAAAGTTGTTATGAAAAAGATAAAAACTTTGTACAAATAATTACCTCTATTAGTAAGATATTCTGTTGTTTCGTCTGCATCTCCATAATTATTGACAACAGCAACGTATTTTGAACGACGAAACAACGCTTCTCTCATACCTTCCCATTTGTCACCGAATACTGAACCGTAAAACTCGTCAAAATGATTTAAAGCTTTATATTTTGGGCCGGATTTCTTTTTTAATTTCGCCTATAATAAAATAAGTAATTCATTATTAGTGATAATATGTTAAAAATCATGCTTGCTACTTATTACAAATCAGTTCTTCACTAACCCAGTGTACTTTAGTTTTATGTCTCGTCTGTAGTAGTAAACATGTATAAGCAGAGGTGTTCGTGAACTTAGTTAAATTGAACATTTTATATGTATGTTTTCTTTTATTTAGTAAACCTTTTTCTACAAAGTTTCAAGCACTTTACTTTTTTACAGAGGTTATGTTTTATGCTTCGATTTGTTTTCTTTTGATTGACGTTTGACGTCCCAAACATATGATTTTGACGAATTAGATTGACATTACACATATTAAAATAAAATGCGTTTCGTTCTTCGTTCGTTATATTTGTAGAGCTTGCACATAATTACTTAAGGCGTGATCAAATATTTCGCCGGACGTGCTGGCTAGCTGGTCAACACTTCATTCGTTCTTGCTTTATTGTGAATTAACGTGTATTTTCACCCTTAAACTAATAAACATATGAGTCTATATATAAAAACGTCGCCGGTCACTGCGCATCCAGCGCATCACTAATCAACCTGGAGTTCTAGGATTATGATCTTAGTATAAACCTTTCATTCATATGTATTATCTTTATCTATGTATAAATGTAAAATGTTAAAATAATTAATATGCTTACATTACGATCAAGAAGTTTGAGATTGTACAGTTAAGTTGAGAGCTTGGTGTTTGGAGTTATATTTTCAATATCAAATCACGAGTCTCACCTCACTTATTTTAATCAAATCGGAATCTTTTAATAAAGTAAACACACTTCAATGAAATGAAAAGAGAGATTTTTTACATTATTTACGAATGCAGCTTTTATACTGTCAAATTGACAGCAGAAAGAGTTGAAGCTATCGTTCTTACTCCCTTTCACTTATGCCCGCGAACGCCAAATTGGAGTATTGATTTGTTTACAAGTCGAAGTGCTTAGAGATTTTACAAGTATTTGCCTATATAGCTATACAGTTTATTCTATAGTCTTGTCAGAACGATTAGGAGATAATATTTCTAGTTTAATTACTGCTTTCCGTGTCAGACTTTATCAGCCGTTCGTGCCGGCTGTTAGGCGCACCGTGCGAGCTCTTACAGCTTTCGAGCTAATTTTAACAGTTCAGGGCGAGTTGTTTTATCGATTACTCACTCTTTCGTGTCCCGGTACAGTGGTGTTCTTCTAACTGCCTCGAAACTTGATAAGGATCTGGGAATGTGCGACGAAATGATCTATGTCAATGAGTTTATCCACGAATTAGGTCATTGATAGGTCTGTTGGAGTAGAAGCGCAGCTCGCGGTATTCGCGCGGAACGTTGATAATGATTGTTTATTTATTCGAAGTGTAATTCCGTCTCCCAGGCAATGGATAGTGCTGTAATTGTGTTTTGAGGGATATTTGAAAACAGTAGTCATGTATGGGATGTTGAATGACGGATCATTGGAGGGTAACAAGGTGGCATGGATAGCGGTAGGTTGGAGACGGCGCCTTCCGGGGCTGTCCACCTGGACACAGTGAGGGCTCTGCATCAAACTGTAGTCTCATTGCGGACTGCACTCGAGGTATCTAAGAATGAATTGAAGCAGCTTAAAGAGAAGTATGAACAACACTCACACTGCTTAGAGTATGCAAATGTTATAGAAAAGTTGACTTTAGAGAATCACATTCTGAGACGTAGAATAATAGATTCGGACTTTGATGACAAAGAGCATAATGCACAGAACATAAACTTACAAGTCACATATAGCCCTCAGGCACAAGTTGAAGAGTCAGCACAGAGTGAAGTCATTATTGAAACTGCAACTGACCGACACAGTCCAACTGATGACGTAGATCAAAGTCTAAAAGAATCAGAAGAGAATAATAATATATATCCTTCTGAACATTTGGATGAAGTATTAGAACAATCTGTATCTCCTGAATTAAATGTGTCAGCAGAATTCACACCTGACATAACAAATAATAACACGGAAGTAGAAGAATACTCACAAATCACAAGCTTACCAAAAGACAAGGAAGAAACAGAAGAGCAACATCAACCAAGCTTTAAAACTAAACTTGAACTTCTTTCAAAGTTTGATGTACGGATAAAAGTACGAACCTTAAAAGAAGGGTTCGTATTATCTAGTACAACATCTGAAAGCGGTTCAAGTGATACAAATAAAGAAACGGGAGATTACAAAGCAACGGCGAACTTTAAAGAGGAAACGGAATTGTTTGATAAGAAAGAAAATTCTAATAAGACGTTAAATATAAAATCGTTTTCTACTGAAAACATAAGGATGGCTGTGCCTAATGAGGCGGATGTTAAAAGTAAAACAGATAAGTTTGATGTTCAAGTCAGGATTACATCGGAAGAAAATTTAGTTGTCAAAGAGAATGTAGAGAGGAGTCGGAGAAAGGACACTCTGAATTTAGATGTTGATGATCTGAGTTTCAGGTGAGTACAAGAAAGATTGTTTTATGTAGAAACAAAATATATATTTAATTTTTCATTTTTATATACTAGGTTTTTTATATTAATATTATTACTTAGAGTTAATTATGTCTTAATTCACCACTTTTTCCTTATGGCATTAGGTAAAGGTTAAGGGTACTACCTACTTTTTTTTATTCCACGTATTTCCTTCTTGGTTCTTTCAAGCCATGCGTGAAAAAGCATCTTCTTATGCCGCCATAGTGGAGACATTCATGCCTCTACAAATATTGTAGCTGGCATGGTGCTCGCCATTCTTGGACTCTATTGGTTGCTTAACATCACGCACCATAGAGTCATTCTGGTAGGCCAAATTAAAAAGAAAAAAAAATCCATTATAGTATATACAGTATTGGTAGTCAAATGTTCTTGAAGTGCATTTTGCTAAACCTGCCAAACAAGTAGGGTTGGTCTCTATTTCAAACTTAGTTGCAATTGTTTTTACAATTGGACGTAGTTTCTCAAAAACGTTCCAAACCACAATCACATCAAAATTGAGTTTTTGATGCCAAATAAGTCACGTGACTGTAATTTATTAACTGTCAAAATTTGGCGGTACTACTGTAATTCTTTTAATGAAAGTACGATATAGTAGCCCAACCCACATGTATGGTGAACAAAAATAAGTAATAAACTAAAAGAGCCCAAGCTGTGTGGAACAACCCAAATATA
The DNA here is from genome assembly GCA_905475405.1 of Schrankia costaestrigalis. Classification (NCBI taxonomy): domain Eukaryota; kingdom Metazoa; phylum Arthropoda; class Insecta; order Lepidoptera; family Erebidae; genus Schrankia; species Schrankia costaestrigalis. Next base: position 4,022,518 of record FR997843.1, on the reverse strand, counting down.
AGACATAGCCACAAACAATTTTCTTAAAAGTGATCCAAGCCACCTGAAACGTTTTTGATTAAAAATAATATGAATACTGTTTATACAATATATTTCATTAAAACGTTCCAAGCAACCTGAAACGTTTTTGTTAAAAAATTATATGTGCACTCTCTTTGGAATAGATGTTTAATTAAAACGTTCCAAGCCATCTGAAATGTTTTGCTTAATAATAATATTTGCACTCTCCATAGAATAGATATTTCCATAGTACTGGTTCAAACCATTTAAAACGTTTTTAATTGAAATAAATGTTTCCTATGTCAGCAAAATAGAATAATCATTAAAAAGTTCCAAGTTGTTTGAATTTTTTTTGATTTAAAAAAAAATAGCCAAATATAATATTCATTAATTAATTTATTTATTTATAATGCTTACGAACAGATTTAACATTATTTACATGCCTTATAATAAAATGTAATTAACAATCTACATAGAATGTAAACCCAATACTAGGCAAACAAAACTTTTTTTTTTTTATTATATACATTGGGATACTCATGTGATACCTACTTATTTGTGGCATCAAATTTAAAAACAATGCAAAAACTAAAGACTATTTAAGAACATAACCTACATTGAGCAAAGCTCAGGGAACAACTCACAAAACTAAAAACAAAAAGAAACACAAAGAAAAAGAAACACAAGAAAGGGCACTTACATTTACGTTGAGTTAACTTAAAATTATACAGCTCTTTTTTGAAAACTAATAAGGACAAGGATTTAAAAAAAGTTTCAAAGTACTTTTTAAAATATAGTTTTCATAGATTTTAAAAGTTAATTTTTTATATTCTATTGCTTTAAAGGAAAATGGGGGGTTTCCTCCCATGTGTAACACTTTCCTACCTATATAATTTGAAAGATCTCAGTGAGTGCTATGTTTTATTGCATGTGCATAACCCCGTATCTCGTGCAGGGAAACTGTTAGTGTTTTTAATAATTACAAAAAAATAAAGAATTATGCCTTAACTAATTAGTCTTTGAATACTAATTAGTTAAGACATAATTACTAACTACTACTAAAGTGATTTAAATGTAGCGCCTACAAAACCCAACACCCTCTCAGCCACTATTGTCAGCGCAGCGCTAAAAAGATAGCAGACATGTAAAAAGTGATTAATGGCGTCCTTCTTCAGAAAGATAACTCCTACTTGGCTGGCGTGAAGTTAGCTTTCAGAAACGTATGCGAAATTAAATGGACAAAGAAAAAACACCCACCCACCACGCTCCCCGCCATTTTGTTCCAAAAACGACATCTGGTTCGTCAGTTGCAACAACTTCAGGTTGGTCATTGATTACGCTTTTTGTAGATGCCATTATTTACCTACTGGTGGTGTAGTGTTGCAGTCTCTTAACGATGCCAAGTTGGCCAACGATATTTCGAAAAACTGCATTGCTTAAGTAGGCTGTGGAACGAGTCCACAAATTCACATACCTCGGAAGCGTCGTGTCGGAAACTGGAGGAACTGAAGAGGACATCGCTTCTAAGATCGTCAAAGCCCGAGCAACCGAGTGATATAGCAATCACGTAAATTGACACGGAGAGATAAGCTCAAGATATTCCAGTCCAATGTAAAAACCGTATTGGTGTGAGACGTGGAAGATCACAAAGAACACCACGCCCTAGCTTCAAGTCTTTGTGAACCGATGGCTCCGATGGATTATCGAAATATACTGGCCCCAGAAAATCTCCAACCTTGATCTGTGGGAGCGCTGCAGCGAGACTCCGATCGTCCAGCACCAGACCAATTTGATAGGCGAGCCCTAGACTGGAACCCCCAAGGAAGGCGTAAACGTGGCCGTCCAAAACAGACTTGGCGGCCGACTGTCGCTGCAGAAGTGAAGGGTATAGGGAAGACTTGGAGCGAAATAAAGCGCGAAGCTCGAGACCGACCGGAGACGCACTGTGAACGCCCTCTGCCCCATCGAGGGGACTTAGGAACATAAGTCAAGTGAGTAGGTATACGAAAACGCCATTATGTTGGTCCGTCTCGAGGATGGATTATCAAGAACTATGTAGTTGCAGCGAGGTATAGGACAAGGTGGTTTAATATATCTCTGAAACTGTTTACCGCTGCACTGGAAGATGCTTTTAGGCTCTTAGATTGGAACGAAAATGGCATCAACATATATGTGGCGAGTATATCACGCACCTTCATTTGCTGACAATTTCGTGGTCAGGTCTGAGACCTAGGAGGACCTCAATACAATGCTCGATGACCTAAGCAGTGTCTCTCAATAAGTGGGTCTTAAAATGAACATGGACAAGACCAAGATCATGGTAAATGTTCATGTTGCACCCATTCCTTGCTGAGGCGCTACACTTGAAGTTGTCGTCGAATATATTTACCTGGGACAGTCAGGCCAGAAAAGTAAGTCCAGCTTCGAGAAGGTCACTCGTCAAATCAGAAGTCTAAAGGTCACCAGTGTTGCCTATCTTTTTATAAAAACCTGCTGGGCATGGAAGGTCCCGATTATGTTCACGGATTTGCTAGTGAACAAGTCTTTGATTTTGAACGAAGAAGATAATTTATCCTAAATATGTACAAATATATATTTTTCTATTTAATCTTGTTTAATTATTACTTTCTTAGTTATAAAAGTCATTTGGAACGTTTTTTATAAATTAAAATTTTAAATGTAACATGAATATAGCAATAAAACAAAAACGTTCCACTCCAATATTTTTATCAATATTTAAAAAACTATTAACATTATAGGTTTAAAATAGGGTCAAATTAAAACTAGATCATATCACCAGTAGCATAAAAAAGAATCAGTAGTAAAAAGAAAAAGGTTTCTCAAGTAATTTGAAATTTAACTTTAATCATGATTATCTCAAAACTTTACATTTGTGGGTTGGAACGTTTTTCTGAAACTACGTCCAATTTTTCTCTGTAAAGGTAGACAGCTTTAATGAGTAAGCGACGGGTTTCGATTTATTTTGTTCCCAAGTTATGTATTTGCATATTCTTCTTTGGAGTTTTATAAAAGCATAATAAGTTTTTTTAAACACTTGTAACACGAATGTACCCAGACACCTTTTTAAGGTCGTCGGTCCACGCATACTTAATCCACAATTTATCGTGTTTCGCTTCGTGACGTATCGAACTATCGAATCATGTTATGCTTCTATGTGCATAATAAGTTTAGTCCTATCAGGTTTTGGATCAGTAAGCCATATAGCTTCTATCACGCTGTAATTTTACCGACATTTGCTGATCATTTTTATCTTTGTAGTATCTTTTAACTCGTCCTCGCGTTATAGGATTCTTCTAAAAACGATCCTCATTAATGAGGGATCTCTCGGTTACCTGATTACCTAACTATCATACTAATATTATAAATGCGAAAGTTTGTGAGAATGGATGGATAGATGGATGGATTCATGTTTGTTACTCTTTCACGCAAAAACTACTGGACGGATTTTGATGAAATTCGGAATATACGTAGCTTAAGGTGTAGAATAACATTTATATTACGTATACCACGGGTGAAGCCGCGGGAATCAGCTAGTTGTTAATAATCTCTTTCGTCAGTTCTAAATTCGAAAACGATATGATGGGGGCGTACGCTGCCCTTCAATAGCAGCCTCAAATTATTACATAATTTCTGATAATAACCCATTTGGATTTTAGCGCCGCCCACGTATAACAACCCCATCAAAGTACGTAAGCTCTTTAGTGTTAGATACGTCAATTATAAAGTGCATGCGAGTCCACCTACGCATTGAATCTCCACTGAAACGCCTACGTAATATCTAAGTCTTTGTATGTAACCCGATCGGCAGATCCCCTTTCGTATATTAGAATGGAATCTCAATCAAAGTGGCATTAAAGCAGTATAGATAGAATATCTACTTGAAAGATTAGGTTTATTCTTTGACCAATAAGATACGATATGAAGAGACGGAAGTACAAATGGGTCTTGTCATCTTGGCGTTGAAAAATCGTTGACAACATTGATAATTATATAAATTACCTACTAGCTGACCCGTGTCCATTTCGTTGGACGGCAAAAAAAACGCGTCCCTTTTTTAAACATATTTCATTACCACTCCAATCCTATTAGTCATAGCGTGATACTATATAGCCTATGACACTCCCCGATTAATGGACTATTCAAAACAGAAAGAATTTTTAAAATCGGTTCATTAGATCCAGACATTACCCCCTACAACGTCACAAACACACACACACACACACACACACAAACTTTACCTCTTTATAATATTAGTATAGACAAATAAATTAGGTACATTATCGTAAAAGTAAAAAGACAACCAATGCTTCACATAAGCCTCCTTCAACTGTTTTATGCAATCTTGCCTTTCCCCCATAAATCGGATTTTATTTTCTGTCGTCATACATACAGTTGTTACAATGGTGTTACATTTTCTTCTAGAACTTTCACATCAGACTTTGTGTAGTTCTTATTATCTCTATCAATTACTCAAAAATTACAATCTAAAAAAGCTTATCTGGTTATAACATTCTCATTTGATTATACTGAATAGATTGTCATTTCCAATACTTCGTTGCTATTTCAAAAGTCTTAAATTTCATTTATCTTGACACCTTTTCTAATTAATGAAACACGAAGGGCGCAATCTAGCCATTACGCCTCACCGCGATGGCACGAGTTCATTCGCTATGGTTTTTTTTTAAACAAAAGAAAGTTGTATCAAACATGAAAATTCAGAAATATGGATGATCGTTATTCTAAATAGGGATGGCGTGACATTTGATTACTGTTAAACTTCGGGGTCGGGGGTTTTGAAAAGTGTTGCGTTTTTAGGGTTCCGTAGGCAAATGGCAAAAAACGGAACTCTTATAGATTCTTCATGTCTGTGTCTGTCCGTCCGTATGTCACAGCCATTTTTTTCCCTATGATGATCGATGCAAAAAAAAGTTATAATAAATATTGGGGGTTTCCCCTCCCCATACACAAATAATATCGAGGTTTCTAAAATTTTTTTTAGAAACCTAGTTTGCGTGACAGATGCTTCCAAAGAGGAAAAAACTGCCCCCTCCCCCTTCTTACCTCTAAAATAAGTAAATAAATAATTTTCTTATTAAAAAACCGACTTCAACAGGAGTCGGTTAAAAACCATGCTGATAACAATTTCTAAGATTAGTATTAAATAAATTTCTGCAGTCGTCTTCATCATAAGATCATGTTTGTGTAAAGTTTTCATTAATACGAATAAAATAAGCCTAAACACTAGGTAGCTGCTATATACCGTTGAGAAGTTCCCTCGACCCTCAGTCTTCTTCATCATCAGATCATGTTTGTGTAAAGTTATGTAAAGTTTTCATCAATACCATTAAAATAAGCCCAAACACAAGGTAGCTGCTATAAGCCGTTGAGGTGTTCCCTCGACTCTCGGTGGTCTCCAGGATCTGACCAGTTCTAACTCTTGATTATTTGGTAGTGACGTCAGAGATGCACATGTATGACAAGATTTTACACAATGCGTCCCTACAATTTTCAAGAGATGCCCTCGATTTCTCTAGGATCCCGTCATCCAGATCTGGTGACAATGGGACCAAATGGGAAGAATACCTAAACGAACAAAAAAAAAATTTTTCAAATCGGTCTAGCCGTTTTCGATAAATCAGGTAACAAACACAAAAAAAAAAAATACAACCGAATTGAGAACCTCCTCCTTTTTTTGAAGTCGGTTAAAAATCTAAGAAAAACATGATGTTGTAAACATTTACTTTAAAAACTACCAACGAATATTGTTTTGAACGAGATCTAAGTAGTATAGTTTTTTTAATACCTCGTAAATCGTAAACCGCTTATTACCGCGTAATCTTTCATACAAATGACTTAGATTTAAAAAAAAATACGGAACCCTTTGTGCGTGAGTCGGACACGCACTTGGCCGGTTTTTTTATTATTGATGTTTATTAATTTTCGGTCAAAGAATCTAGTTAGGGTCTTTTAGTCGTTGATTCAAAGCAATCAGAGCGCCAAAAGAAAAGAAAGTCGAGAGACGACAAGCTTATAAAAACCCTTTCCACTTTCCCACAAATTGTGACTCCTGTAAGCCAGGATCAACGACGTGATCTGGTAAAAGCTCCGGAGCATAATACTCGGTAACTTCCGCAGAAAACTTAAAAACTTTATCACCTAGATTAGATGGTATGTTGTGTGATCCTACCCAACACGACCACGGATGATAACCTTAGAAGACCTAATCTTAGCATTCCATGGATTCTCCGTGCGGGTGAAAATAAAAAGTGTACTTAATTGTACTTATGAGTTTAAAATTTGTACTCATATATTTTCGCTGTTATAACAAATAGGTCGTGGTCATGCTGAGACACCCTGTATTCTTACTCCGTCACGATACGGATATTTAATAAAAAGTGTATAGTAATATAAACTCGGATCAAATACCGACAAACGGATTTCGAACGCTTCTTATTGCGTTCAAACATTGTCAGTAAACATTTGTTAGGGATACATTGACGTGACTGTACATAATACTGGTGTTTGTAGAATCACTCGATTCAGTTCAACACTCTATCATTTGAATAATGTATCATTTGAATAATACTCACATGAATTTTTATGTTGTTTTAAATACTGAAGTATCAGTTTACAACATAGTGTTGCCGTCTGTCCGTCGACAGGTTTTTATGTAGAAAAAAAGGTAATATTTTCTCTTTGGAATAAGTCCATTTATTTTATATTATTGTTATAAATATTAAAATACGCCTTTACATCTGCATTGCTATAATCAAATATTTATAAACTACAAGTATGTCGGTAGGCGGTTATTGACAGCCAACGATCCGGTATGCACGAGCTTTTATGGAGATATGATCGCGATTCACCAGTTATTATATTATGAATTCCTGATGACATTTATATGAAAAGTCTCTGCGATACAAGATTCTTTGAAAGGTAGCTACGTTTTTTATCTAATTTCAAATTCGATCAGAGATTCCCGAAGCAAAAATATGGAATATGCAAAGAAATATAATCCTTAATTTCGTTCATACAAATTTGATTTTATTTATTCCTATCTACCTAAATCAGAGCTATCAAACATTCAACTTGACTTAACCGAATTGGGACATCTTAAATTAATTCGGTTTATTGACCTAAATTCGAAAGTGTATTAGTTGACGTTTGCCCTACTTAGTAAATAACATACCTGTTCGTATACCCAATATATATTTATACTGGTAGTATTGACTTTAACCTACACTTTGGTTTCTTTCATATTGTGACCCGGAAAAACAAATAATGTTGAAGCTACGAGTGTAGCCAATAACCGTACGATTCTTTTATTTCGCAAAAGCTAAGAATATTTACTTACTACTCTACATTTACCTACTGAATATTTCGGACTTCAACGATGTGTAATTAAGTCTTTAAATGACGAGTTTGGTAAAGATCTGAGTCGATTAATTTAAAAGTTAATTAATTACATAGGGGGGTATGTTCCGATACTTGATAAAATCTGTCAAACGTTTAGTTCAAGTTCCACCTCCATAAGTGCACGTTTACGGAGAAGCGGGGCGTCGGGCGCGGCGTGTGGCGTGGCGTTGAGCGGGGCGTCGTACGTTTTTCCTGTTTACGCTGAGGCGGGGCGTGAAGCGGCACGCATCATCGGACGCGTAAACACAAACTTATAGCAATATATGACGTTGTTTATAGAAAAGCATGGCGGGAAGCGTGGCGGTGCCCGCCGCGTTGCCCGCGGCGATACGTCAAGTGTATAGCGAAGCACGCGGCGGGCACCGCTGCGGCGCACGCTCGTTTTGATCGAATCAATTACTTTTATATATAGCCTCATCGAGAATTGACGCTGCGTGCGCCGCCGCGTGCACCGCTGCGTGCGCCGCCGCGTGTACCGCTGCGTGTACCGCTGCGTGCGCCGCAGCGTGCAACGCTCTATTTCAAACAAATGTGTCAAAAAACGCTTCTCCGTAAACACACCCATACAACGCCATATATTTGAAATCAGTGCGGGCCGCCCCGCTCAATGCCACGACCGACGCCTCGCTTCTCCGTAAACAAGGCCTATAAGTTTACTTCTTTATTCAATTCGACCCACATCCTAAATCAATAATCTTAACTTGACCTGACCTGACTACAGTTTTATACCAATACTGAAGAGTATTGCTTCTTCAAAAGCTTTTCATCGTCATATACGACGAAGGATTATTTTATTTTTTTCTGCTTTAGCGGTTATTTTGTCAGCATAGTTTCTTTATCCACTAAACAATCTTAGTACGAGCTCTGAATTGATGTACCTATTCCTAATTCAATGGACGTATTTTTGTGGGATCTGCACTCACTAACAATCTACCGCAATACGATTACTTTTTTACGAGTAGGCAGCTAGATTTTCTTATTATAACTAGCGTAACACAACGGTAGAAGAAAAGTACCTTATCTTTTAGCTGCATTTGAAAGATTAATTCCACTTCCCTGAAGTGATTACGTCTAAAACAGCTTTGCCAGCGAGATCGCAATCCTCCTCTACCGCTTCCTTTGGTGAAATTACGTCGCAGAACGAATTACGAACGTGACTGTTTTTTGTAGTGTTTGGTTATTAACGCTGCAGTACCTATAACTTTGCTTATAGCCCTGCCCGTAGCGAGAGACCTAGTCGTTACAATTTTGTGCATTGTACCTACACTGGAGGAAAAGCTAAGGTCCCTGTAAATGCTAAACGCAGCTCATGTGCCTAATCCGTTTCTTTTACAATGATATTAGGCTTGTCGAATTTCCTATAGACAAGCTTTACGACATCTGTGGCATGAGAAAGAGTTGAGACATTTAGTATTCTTTATTCGTCTATCCACAAAAACAATTGGTGACCGAAATTAACATCATTGACGACCTCGGTGGCGCGACGGTAGCGCAAGCGGCTGCCGTGCAAGAGGTTGTGGGTTCGATCCCCACGCAGGACAATAATTTGTGAGATCCACAAATTATTGTCCTGGTCTGGGTGTTCTTTGTGTCCGTTAATTGATGTTTGTAAAAGGTCCCCGCGACACAGGGCATGATCCCTAGAGCGGGAGTTGTCTTATTAAAGCAAAACTACATTATTCGGTGAACGATGCAGAATAGCATTATAAATATTTGCTACTGTCCAAGTTTAGGTATACGATATTGATTATCGAGTTACGTTCGACATTTTGATTGCTGCAACACTTAATGAGGGCCAATCATTTTGCCGAACGCTTATTAAGTTCTTCAACATTTTTAGACCGATGATTTTTTATACGAGTACCACTCCAAATCGAGAGGGTTGTTATAAGTTTGCATGTGGGAAGATTTAGACCTCAGTGACCTGCTCGTCGCCAATTAAGTCTAACTATAAATTCTACTTTTATAGAAAATCATTAATTCCACAGCATTCCTAGATTGCTAGCCTAATAAACAGACGGCGCCGACTAGGCGCTGTTATTGCTATAATTTATACGACCATATATTTCCAAGGTTATTGTATTATTGGAGATAAGCTTTTGAATATATAAAGGCGAATCATAATGCTTGGAAATATTGACAATAAAACTTTTACCAAAGAGATAGGTATTCAGATATGCTGTTTGAGGAATAAGTTATTGTGAATATTACTTCATACATTATTGATAGTACATTTAACAAAATAGGCTGTTAAAGTAATAGACGCCTTTAATCAGTAGTATTAGTATAGTTTATTGGTAAATGGTTACCACTGCGTAGACCACTTTCTCTTCTAAGAAACATAAGGAGCTAAGAAGCGATTTTGGGAGCACAGTAAGAGTAAATAAAAAAACTGGAGACAAAACCGTTTACTATTTATTACGCGAGAAAATCTGCGGGCACAATTAGTATTTGCGATGAAAGTACAAAAGCAGTGTTGGATAAATGAACAATAAAACACGACAGGGAAAATAACAGCGCTCTGTTAATTAGGGCAATGAAAATAGAAATATTTCTGTACCCTATTCAAGAGAGTTCGCCATTATTATTATGAAATGCGTATTTCTATTGTTCGAATACGTAATTAATTTCTGTATCACAATAGCTCGATCGATATAGGGTTTTCTGAAAGCTTTCCTTCTTTTTCTTTCGTATAAATAATGCCTGCGAACTTTCCCTTCGTCAACTTAAACAACGGGATAAGGTAGAGTAATGACACCATCTATTCTGTTTCCGTCACCACCACAGTCTACGGATATTTACAACACTAGAGGTATAGTTCGCTCCTTTGCATTTCTATTTTAAGGGACTTATTTCGCCAACCTTTGCACTCTTATTTTGAAAGACTCACAGGTATAGTCTTTTGTAGGTATAGTCTAAAGTACCTCGGCATATAATAATTAATTCCTAATTTTATAGTCTTTCGGACAGGACGAGATGATAGGTGTGGTGTGTCAATGAATTCGCTACCGATATCAAGCCCAAGCCAAGTGGGTGCGTTCGTGTATTTGAATATGAGAGTAAATGAGATTACCAGAAAAAATTAATAAAGCCTTTTTAATTTGTTTTTACACAATGTCCACGCACAAAAAAATAAACAAATTAAGGACAATAAGACACACTGTTTATTTGTAGCTGCTTGCAATCGCTTTGAACCATACTTTTTCTTCTTCAAACAAGTAAAATTGATTACCAGAAGGTAATCAAATTACCAGAAGGTAATCAATTTTACTAGTTTGAAGTGTGTGGTGACGGAGTAAGAAAACCTAATATCCATGTATGTGATATATCACACCACACATGAGTGGCGCTAAAGCGGACTAGGGACAAGTTTTAAGTTCTTATTCGAAAACAAAAAAAAGGAAAACTAGACATGGAACCATATAGCAAACGGTTTGGCCTACAAAATGTAAGTAGGTATGCCAGCATTATAAAATTAGGAATAATGCGATTTAGAGTTATTACGATTTAGGCTTGTACTGGATATAGTCCAATTCTGTTTTAGTTACACAGAGAACAAACTGTATGTAAAATATAATATAATATAAGTACTACTAATATAAGTACCTTGGAACAGGTGTACTTAGACGCAAAGTTCACGAAATCTTTAGCGCGTTTCGTTCAATAAAACATCACGGAAAGGCCACCAATTTTTAACAGCCTACTTTTATCGTAATAGCTATACTTTGGTAAAAGTCTTGAAAGTTCCTTCCTACAGCCGTTAACGTTTCCGGCTTTAATTACGTACTACGTTTGAGGTTTCAATCACGCGCTTCGCCGGTGATACATTTCCGCTCACTGAGGGCAACTTAACCTTTATTTCTGAAAAAAAATTGAGTCTATTTTTAGGATTATCTGGCTAGGTACAAGGTGTGTTTGAGATTAGACAAAAATTAAGGCCTTTCTGATGCTACTCAGACAAAATGGTTTCTGACACTTGCCTGACTCTGACCTGAAGTTGGTAGAATGTCCGTAGATCAAGTCTGCTGGCTTAAAACCTGCCATATAATAGCCAATTTATAAATTGCCTTTGAAATAAAAATAATACAAAAAAAAACTCACTACTTACTCAACTCTTATAAATGTCCGTATGCAGCAGTGTATGTCATTTGACTGATATAAAAAAATATCCGTAGAATAGCATTGCTTATTTATCATCAAGGAATGTCACTGAGTATTCCATTATAAACAACAATAGCTGAAAGACAATAAACAATTATACTTTTTTCAACAATAGATTAGCTAAACTGCTGTTATATTTGTCAGTTGCATCGCAATGATCCGCGGTTCGAGATTCAAGTTCCAATCAATATGCAGGTAAATTGAATAGTTGTTCTCATCCCAGCTCGCTCGATCAGGAATTCTAATAGTTGGTTTATAGTGGACTTATTGCTTTAAGTGGATCTCTCGAATGGAACTTTTAATTGAAATATGTGCATTTCATTATTTTATTTAAGTGTGCTGACAGATTACGTATACGGCTTTACCATAACGAATAATTCGGTGTCGTGAACCTCTCCAAAAAGAAACAGATAAAGTTGATTTGAAACTATCATCCCTTGTTCAGCATCCGTATTAACGGATTCAGAAAAAGTGTAATTTTAATTAGGTCTCTAGTTAATTAGGTCTCTATAGATCTGGTTTTACATCTAACTAATCTCTGTGAAATACTAACAGTATTCCTTATCTGAAAGTTATTCTTATCTGGTCTTTTACCTATTTTTTTTATCACTTAGGTCGATGTCGGAGGGGGACAACTCCGTATTTTCGGAAGGCGGTACTACGCCCTTAGACCCCAATGCAGCTGCTGCGAGCGACGACAAACAAGATGATAATGGATCAGGGAACGAGTCAGAGGAAGTGGATGATATCGAACTTATATTTACTACTGATGAGTCAAAGGATATGAGTAATTTGCAGGTAAAAAGAAATTCATCCATAATTTGTATGATTCTGATAGCAGATATGGTATGTTACTTATTACTTCGTTACAACCCATTAGGTGATTGTATTTTCTTTCTTTTCAATGTACATATTTAGGGGAGTAGCCTATTTGCTATATTTTTTCGTTAACCCGTCATTTAGAACTGATTCATAAACAAATGGTCCAACGTCAACAGCTATTCTTTCAAAATTTAATAAGACTCATTAGATTCAAAGACTTACAATTTCATTTATATCACTCTATTTGTTATTTCGTCCATCATTCTTCTCTTTATATGGTTTTACCATTTGTTCCACAGGAGGACCTAGTATCTATAAAGGAAACGGAACAATGGATCCCTCAATCTGCCTCAACGACCCACTCAACTCCAGTACTCATCAAATTCCACACACTAGACCCAGACTTTCAACCGGGGACAGATACTAAAATAACCACTTTGGAAAACCAGGAGAACACAAACCAAATTCCGGAATCTGCTAAAATGAAAAGGGTATCCTTACCAAATGATAAGGAGATAAGACACGTAGCTTTTAACGGGAAAGGGAACCTGGACTTGCCGGGAAGAGGGATCCTGAAGAGTTGCGACAATAGATCAGACACCACGCTGTTCAAGAAAAGCCCTAACACGAGTTCTAGAAGACTTGATAGCATTGATAGCCTGACTTGTGAATACAACAGAGGGTTAAGCTTCGATAATACTAAGTCGTCTAGCTACGAACTTGGGTCAAGTATGGACATTCTCCATCGTGACGAGAGTGTGGACAGTTTTTATAGGAACATTCACATGGGACATCGGTATTCGGTATTTGCTGAGACGGATATCTCTAAATGTGGAACTTCGGAAGATGATCTGGCGATTAACTTGCATCTACGAAGGAATACTTGCCCCAATCCTTTCCAATATAGGTAAGTTATAATATATCTTATTTCTGTTAGTGTAAGTGTTACTTAAGTTGGGAGATCCAATTTTTCATTTCAACTTTTTTGTCATGAAAGTTTTCGCATTGGAAATTTAACCGTAAAAAGGTTTACATGAATTGGTTTTTCATTTCAAAAATATCTATTTTAATAGTTTCTGGAGATTTTTTATTGTGTTTACTCTACGGGGATTGTGGCTGAGCGAAAAGCCCATCATATATTACATTTAAATGACGTGACCATGGGCATCATGGCAAGGTATGAACCTCGATTTGGAAAGTGTTGAAAGCAACTGTACCCATTCAACAAGGCCACCTCATGAAGGTTAGATACACATAGCTAACTAAAATGGAAAACATCCGGGGACATAAATGGCTGTATCGTCTGCGTAAATAACTTTAAGAGAATGGTCTCTTTTATATTACAGACCTACAGCTTACCGTGGAGTGTCGCGCCCTCCCGGACCGTTTAAGGCAGGGGGCACACGGTTACGTCCCGTGCTTCGTGACTCCGTACACGCCAGGCGGGAGAGCGCCGCACAGACCGATGTGTGTGCGTTGCCTAACAGATGGAGCTCTGATGGATATTTGGCACATAAGGTATATTTGAATTTTAGTTTAATAATATTTATTTTTTGTGTTAAAACGGAGGTTTTAACAGGGTAGTTGGATCTGAATGGAGGAGTTGGATCTGAATCCAACTACCCTCGATAACTTTACAAAATAAATGAGGGAATACAATTAAAAACCCTTGAAATATAGAGGCAGAAGTTATCTGCGTCTTTTCTGGATATCAAAATTTTTCCATGTTTTCCGTAACTTTCAAGGCAATAATTTATTTACTACACATCGCCATCTAGAACGTCTGATGGTAAACTTTCAATTTTGCTAATTAAAAGATTTTATTATTGTTGTTCCACTTAGTACCCCTGTTCAGATCCTTCAGATCCCTTGTGGTGCTGATTAAATTAGTGCATCTTCGTGATAAGCCATTTACACCCTTACATCATAGCGTATAACGTCGCAGGTACCTTGCGGTGCAGGCAGAGCCAGTGTGACGTCAGGTCGCGACGAGCGCCCGGCGCGGCTGAGCGTGCCGGCCGCTAGTGCCACCAGACACGACGCGAGGCGGGTCATGCTCAGTGATATTGGTAAGTGTTTTATTTATACAGCATGTCAATTTAATCTCGTACCTTAAAATCGTTAAAAATTCGGTTAAGTTAAATTTAAGTTGGCAAATTGTCACACTCTAAATAAAACTTCAACACGACCACAAAAGATTACAATTGCAATAGTAAAAACAAGACAATTTAACTAAAAGTAAACTTAACCGAATTTTTAACGATTTTAAGGAACGAGAATTGACATGCAGCTTTGTACTAGGGTAGCAAATGTTATAAAAATTATGTTTTGTAGGTACCATATAAACATACGCTATTACGAATGTATTATTTTAAGGAATTGACGGATTAATATGTTGTCAAACAAATGATAGATCACCATCATTATTGTTTATTCGACTTGCTCAATAATTAATATAAAACCTAACGGGGTGTCCTGCGTGGGCGACGAATGCGACGAAACGCGACGATCGCGATCAAATCAATGTCGTAACCTACTTGTGTCCTATGTGACCGTCTGCGACGAGACGCGAGGTGATCATGTATAACCATTGTCGCGTGTAGCACCGCGTCGCTTTCGTCGCCCACGTACGACACCAAGCAAGTTTATAAAAAAGGAAAGGGAAAAGGGAAAAAGAAAGGGTTGGCAGACCCTTTACAAGACCTACTGACAACCTGCACCGAAATATTTTGAGGACCGAAATATTAATTAAAAACTTCGTTAATTATTTATACGTCCACCTTTTGACGTAATTTTGTTCGACCATTTATTATTATAAGAAACCTTCGAAATAGTTTTTTTATTTTTTTCTGTATATTTTAAGGGTTCACTTCGATGGTACCGGAACTATCACGGTCAGCGGACCCGGTGTGGGCGCTCGGCAAGCTGCAGTCACAAACTGACGATTCTATCACTACATCCACTTCTAAGTGAGTATGACAACTTTTGCTTTTTTCTTCTGACACTGTAATCATAATCTAGTAAGAAAGAAGTGTTTTGTGTCAAGTTTTTTTTATCTATTTTCGTTCTGACGGATGAGGTTGGCAAAGGGTCGTGTAAAGTGAAATTATTTGGAGGAAGACTATGTCCTGCAGTGAACGTGTGTTGGCTGATATGATGAGGATGACATAATGGAGGAGGATGACGTAAGGTTTGGATCCCACGTAAGCTGAAATTATTTGTGTGATTCACAAATCATTGTCTTGAATTTTGATGTTCTTAGCGTGCGCTAATTTAATGTCTGTTAAAGTCCCGGCAACACAGTTCTTGATATCTAGTGCGGGAGTGGTCTTTTAAGAGAAATGGCAAAATATTATGTATTTTTTGTAGGTTCATGTCCCGCGGGTCGTCATACCGTTCACCATGTCTGAGTATGGACAGAAGCAACGACTGGATACCACAACATGTCTACGCACCTTTGAAATGTAAGTACTGCGTGTGGAAGTTAAATTTTTTGAAACTAAATATATGTCATTGTAATACATAATAATAATAATTATATATTACTATAGCGATTCAAGTTTTATGCGCCTTCCTATGCGCGTCCTAACGTCCACCCCGACACCAATCTCGACGTCCATCCAGATATCTGTCCCGAGGTCCATTTAGACGTTAATCCCGACACCGGTCCCAGCATCCATCCCATCCACCCATAATTTTAACGTCTCTCCTGACGTCGTCCGCCCTGACACCCATCCTACACACACCAACGTCTATTCCGACGTGCGTCTCCACATATACATTGACGACCACTATGGCGCAGTCGGTATATTACATGGCTGCTACGCAGGGGTCTCGGGTTCGATTCCCGCTCAATGCAAATCTTTGTGTGCATGAACATGATTGTTTGCATTGGTCTGAGTGTTTTCTATGTATAATATGTATGTATTTACAAAAAAAAAAAAAAAAAAAGTATCTAAGTATGTTTATCCGTTGTCTAGTACCCATAGTACAAGCTTTGCTTAGTTTGGGACTAAATGGCGTTGTGTGAATGTGTGAAGATTATTATTATATATATGGAATGTGTGTCGCCCATTTCGACACACATTCCATTATAAGGGGATTGTTAATCAAAGACAACACATACATTACAGCATCAAGATCAAATCGTCCCTGGCGCTCATCCCTGCCGGACGTACGTCGAGACGACACGGACGAACTACTAGAAGAGGCGGAGACATTCGTGAGGCGATCCATTGACAATCTGCCTTCACCTAATTTAGATTGTAAGTATATTTTATATTTATTATCTATACTAATATGTATTATAAAGAGGTAAAGTTTGTGTGTTTGTGACGTTGTAGGGGGTCATCTCTGGATCTACTGACCCGATTTCAAAAATTCTTTCTGTGTTGAATAGTCCATTTATCGGGGAGTGTCATAGGCTATATAGTATCACGCTATGACTAATAGGAGTGGAGCAGTAATGAAATATGTTTAAAAAATATGTTTTTTTCGCGGCCTAACGAAGTCGGCACGGGTCAGCTAGTAATCGATATTTATATCAATCGCGCTCAATACTGTGTTTCTTTCTTTGATAGGTCACTCTCCACCTTTATCAGGTCGTCGGTCGTCGATTCTCAAATAACTTTTTGACCCTCTCGGTTATCAGTTTTGCGTTCTATGTGACCAATATGTCGCACTATAAACATTATCATAACAGCCCATTAATGTCCCACTGCAGGGACGGGCCTCCTCCCGTGACGGAGGGATACTTGGCCTACCAATACCACGCTGGCCAGACGGATTGGTATAGGGCTTAATTTCAAGTTTTCCTTTTTTTATTTCGTAAAGATAATATTCACGGATACTCCCTAGTCGATTTTTACGACACCCATGGGATAAGATGGGGTGGTGTCATATTGTATTCTTACTCCGTCACCACACGGATGCACTATAAACATGGGCGTTGAAAAAGTTTACTTAGTGAGACGTCGCGGATATTGTAGCGGCGTCGCCCGCGTGGCTACAACTCAAACAAACGCTACTCCATGAACGCTCTGAACATTGCCGTACGTTTGTATTTCTGGCGGCCCTAAGTAAACGAGCCCTAAGTAATTTTGATTTATGTTTACAAAATCTGTAGCACGGAAAAACCCCTAACAGGTTTATGCTGCACCTTAGTGTATATTTTATGTATTTTTCATGTGTTAAGTTTATTTATTTATAATTAGGACTACTTACGAATCATACACAAAGACAATCAGATATAATACAATATTTAGGTGCCTCAAGCAACAGTGCTGATTTCATTACAAGTTGCCACGGCAAGCAAAACATTACACAAATTAAAAAGGTTTAATAAATAAATAAAAATAATTAACTCAAAAAATGTAATTTCCAGTGGAGAGATCGTGTGGTGTGACGGGACAGCCGTACATCCCAGCCGAGCCGCGACACTTGCGACTAGGACACAGCGTCAAGCTGATCACTCCACAGGGACGAGTCGCTGTGGGACGAGTCAGGTAATAACTGACATTATTGTGTATGTCAGGGCAGGTAGACGGAAAATTTTGTACATAATAATGCATTATTGTGCATAATAATGTGTAGGATAGTGTACAATGAGGTATTTATTATTACATAAATATTGTCGATATTAGATAAAATGGAAAATGAATCGTGTCAGGTACTAACTAAGATTGTGTATGTCAGGGCAGGTCGACGGAAAATGTTGTGCATAATAATGCATTATTGTATAGGATAGTGTACAATGAGTCATTTATTATTACATAATTATAGCCGATATTAGAAAAAAATATTCATCGTGTCAGGTACTAACTAACATTGTGTATGTCAGGGCAGGTCGACGGAAATTTTGTATATAATAATGCATTATTTTAGTTATTTATTATTACATAATCATTGCCGATATTAGAAGCAAATAGCAATAACAATCAATATCCCTCATCCTATAGGTACGTAGGTCTAGCAGGAGGCAGTGCGGCTACGAGCAGCGTGGTGGTAGGCGCGGAGCTGCCGGGCGGCGCGGGGCCGGCGCGTAACGACGGCACGTACTGCGGCCGCCGGTACTTCCTCGCCACGCACGCGCACACGGCACTGTTCGTGCCCTTCTCTAAAGTTGTCATGGCGTGGGCTAACTAAGGAATTAACATGAAAAACATCCAAGTGAGTTCTTTGAAGTTTTAACAAGAGAAAAACTTAGATATCGACTTTTTTCAGAAGACGTATTTATGTCAATCGTCGCGAAAATTTTACTTGCGCGATGCAGGAATGACATCTGCCATTACATGGCTATTATCGCCAGTATGTATGGTAATCATGAAAGTACCACATGGATTTTAACCTAAGAGTTTTTAAAATGATGTATGAAGAAATTGTAAGGGAAGTAGTTGTATTTGGCGCTCAGTATATTCTGCCTACCTCCAATGGGTATAGGCGTGAGTTTATGTATGTATGAAGAAAAGTAACGTCCTCAAAGAATGGAAAACACCGTTTGTGGTAAATAAAATTTAGAATGATTTTTAATTGTAAATGAAAATGTACTATAAGTCTATGTGTTCTGATCATTTTTTTGTTTGACGAATATTGTAACTAATTAATTTAGAAAAAATGTACTAGATGTCGCCTAAATAATTTATTAATATCATGAACCAATCGTGGAATATTACACAAAAAAAAAGACAAATTTGAACTTACATTAAATTAAAAATTGCTTATTTAAACAATATTTTTATTGATACGCAAAGCGTGAAATTTGTACCTAAATGCTAAATCAGCATAATTAAACTTATATCAGTATATTTAATGGTGGAATGAGCCTATTTATTACAAAATGTAATTATAACAAAAAGGTGATCACTATGGCTTAACAATTCTTATCTATCTACTAATGTACATATACTGTATGTAATTTTCTATGATACCGTATGAACTTTACAGTTTTAAATGTTTAAATTAAGCCTCACGACCTTTTTACCGACTCCAAAAAAAGGAGTAGGTTCTCAATTCGGTTCAATTTTTTTATTTGTTTTTTTTTTCCTCGTCGGTTAAGATTTTACGTAGCTGGTTTTACAGTGATAAAAGCATATAATAATTAAGTTGGATTCCAAGCCAATTTTTGCTTAATGTTTGTTTAAAATACTTACTAATAAACGAAATATCTATATTATAAAAACCACTAACATATTAAAAAAATCATGATATGAGCGTGTTATGTTAGGTGCAGCGCACACTACAGATTTTTTGTATGATTGAATCACCGGACGACAGGATAGAGTTCACAGTTACAGCCCGACAGTCCGACAGTCGTGTTGAATTCTGTAGGACGTCCGTCGTACGTATGCGTTATTATTTTTATCTAAGTAATGACGTGTATAATATTTGGAAACTTAAAAGTCCGCCAGAGATAGTCTGTCGTCTGCGCTGCACCTTAATCTGATATTAGGTATATTGTAAAGGATTAACAGTGTTCACTCTTAATCAATATTTGTAGGCTAATTATACGCATACATTATGTGTATTAATATATGCCTAAGTGAATGGTATCTAATATTATAAGCTCTTCATAAAATAGTGGGAGGTTAGATTTTTATCGATGGCAACTTTTATCGTAGTTATAATTGGTAAATAAGGAATTAATTCGGTGTTTACTTGTGTCATTAAATGGGACAAGTTTAATGTTTCCTAGTATAATGTTAATTATATCAATATTATATAAATGAATTGTCCATAAATTCGTAGGACGTATAGCGTAAGAAGTTTAGGGTGTATATAAGTAAGATATAGAGCACTTGGTTGAGGGCCATCCGCCCACTACAGCCCGCGTAATGTAGTAAATGTCCAAGGAGACAAACTACTCGTCCTCAACAAAAAAAGCGCTTCTGCTAGTATGATCTGTAAGCAACGGTATGAACGTACGAAAAATGCAACGTTGACGTTATTAGTCGTCAATGGTTACGCAAAGTGATTGTTTCTCTTACTCGTATTTATTCATATTTTCAGTATTAGATAATTTTAGTGAAAAGTGTAGTTTCGAGGTGTAAATAATATTTATTTACTTATACATATTATAGATTCAAGATGTATCAAAGATCAATAAAATACAGCTACTATTTTTAGCTTACAATTCACAAGAAAACGATCACAAGACCACATATAAAGATCATTGCGTATTCATTGCGTTGCATTCAACTATTACATATATGTATTGAATACCCGCTTATATTTTTACCAGTAGGTAAATATGCGCGCTCTATATTTTGATTATGTATACCTACTCTAAAGTAAGAAGTATTTATCGTAAATATTTAATAATGTTTTTGGTCTACGGACCACGGACTGCGAGATCACCCTTGCCATCTTTTCATAACAATCTCTATTTTAAGTTTTAGTCCTTTCCTTTTCAAATAATTTCTAAACACTTAAAGTAATAACTTATTTTTATCATAATGTATTATAAACTCATATTATTAACCACGTGTGTATCTAACCTCCTAGTAAAACCATAGATAAAAGCGTTAGTAATATAATCTCTATCCTTCATATTTGTCTATGATATAAAGGTAATAGAGTATGATTCGGTGACGTTAAAATATAACATCTTTGTTAAGTAAAGTTAGGGATGAAAATAGTAATGATATTCATGAAAATACTAATGATAGGAATGAATTTTGATATGGTTTTCATCACTGTTTAGGAATTTATGGGAATGTCGTCATTAAAATAATTAAGAGAGGGTAGAAAATGTGTTTTATTGTGTAGAATAAATGTTGTATAGAGGAAAGAATAACTTAGTTTTTAATAGATATTGTATGACTAGGTACTGCTCATACTTCTACAATGGTGCTCCGTTTATTTCTCTTTTCATTCACAGGGTGTTGCAGTTATTAATCTTTTTGACTTTTATTAATGTTTATTAATGTTTTTTGCAGTCGATAGTCTTAATCATTTTATAAGCTTGTATTACCATTTACTCGCAATTATTTCAACACTCTGTATTTTGGCTTATTATTATTTATTTTATTAGCTAAAATAATAATTTTAGCTAATAAAATAAATTCTAAATCTAATAAGATTTAGAATTTTTGTAATAATTTATTTATTCATAATTTTTATAAATAATTATTTTTCTATGCAATTCTACAAATTTGTACTATTTAGCGGTGTTTTTATAATATGCTTGTGTATTTTTTTTTGTATTATCAAGGAAAAAAATCTTATACTAATTATGTTTTAAAAATTATCATGTTGTCTGATAGTAAAAAAATTTAATTTATATCGTAGAGTGACAATTAATAATTACTAAAAAACATTCTCATATATTCAAACACAAGTCATTTTAAACTTATTCAAATAAAGAGAATAAGTGACCATCAGTTACAGTGAAACATTTTTTAGTTAATTTATGTAGGTATCATATTTTTTTCTTCGATAATAATACTAATTGTATCTGCATATCATAACTAAATTTAGATTATATTTTCATAACACAAAGTCTATCTGTGAAACATTATAATATAATGCTTAGCTGTTTTATAAAGGATGTATTTAATCTAATAATCATTAAACACTATAAAGTATAGTATGACCAAAAAAACAAAACACCCTATATTAATGTTTATGGGAATATATTAACAAATATTATTATGAATGGAGTCAAATCAAATCTGGTTTGTCAGGACGTAGTACTAGGCAATCAGTTGTCTTTGCCTGTCCCTATGGAAATAAGCCGTGATTTACATAATATAATTATAATATCAATATACCTCACACACATTCACATAGCGCCATCTAGTCTGAAACTAAGCAGAGCTTGTACTATGGGTTCTAGACAACGGATAAACATACATAAATACATTTCATCAATATAAATATGGCCTAATATTTAATGTTATATGTATATTATAATAATTTTCTTTACACACAAAGCTGTCTAGTCACAAAATAAAGCTATTTGCTTGTAACTAATACTCACTTTATATCTATACCTAAGCATAATAAACGAGTGGTTTTAAAAAAACGATCTCTAATTAGTAAACCTTTGGGTTTATCACTATATCACATAGTATAGATTGGATGTGGAACGGTAAACCGAAACACGTTTGTACGATACGACTACATATCGAAAGTACAGATAATATAATAGATGTCTTTGTTTGTACAGCGCCTTTAGCCGAATTATAGGAACGCTAGCTGTGGCCCGCGGCTTCACCCGCGTTGTATAAGTACCTTAAATGTTATTCTACACCCTAATCCACCTATATTCCAAATTTCATCAAAATCGATTCAGTAGTTTTTGCGTGAAAGAGTAACCAATATCCATGCATCCATACATCCTTCGCATTTATAATATTAGTAGGATTGTATGGTTCAACGAAATGTTTCAATACAAAGTCTCTATAATTCGACGAAACGTGCTGTTTACCAAAAGTTACTTCTACTAGTCGTAGTTTCTATATGTAGTCATATCGAACAAACGTGTTTCGGTTTGACGTTCCAGGCCTGTATAGATCAATTAGGAAACGTAATGAGGTTATAGTTGTGCAATGAAGGATGTGATTGTCTAACAGTGTCTTATTATAAAATGTATATTAAGAATACTATTAGATCAATTGGGATAAGCAGGTATGTGTAAGATGATTAGTTGTGATAATTTACACATTTATTTTAAACTTAACTTTATTTATTTAAATGGGTAAAAAATAGAAAATTGCTTGGCACTTTAGTAACCATATACGTTTTAAAGGCTAGTTTATTGATATTTTTTTCACACTTTGATATTTAGTCCGTACTCGTTCATATTGTGTTTTTCTCATTATTTTGTATAAATTGTTAAAATCTATTCAATTTTCCTTGTATTAAAATAGTATCTATTTTGAAGATAATATGCACATCCGAGTACAAGCAAACACGCACAATATATTATGTGTATTTAAATAAAATAAATGTGTAAATTATCCAAAATATTATAAGGAAATGTTTAAAATCTGGAAAAGTGAATTTTGATCTATATTATATACTATTTTTGTTTTCTTTATGATCTCAAATATTGTGTAAAATGATTTTTGTCCGTAAACGATTATTTATTTTAGACTTTTAAGTTAAACCTGTGATTTTTAATAATAATTTTTATTTATCATTTAAGAATAATTTAGACTTATTTCAGCAGCATGTTTTTATGGTATTATAAAGAAAATAAATTAGGTACTTAATGTATTTATTTTATTTCTGAAAAAGTATTAATACACGAGATTAAAATAAAAAAAAGATATGCTTAAAAAATGTGTATAGTGACCCAAAGAGCCTATCTAGGCCGTAAATTAACTATGTATTTATTTCTTATGAAGAAAGTCATTGCGGTATTATTTTTTATTAAAACTTTTTCTATTAATATAATTAGGTTTTTTGTCTTAATTACTCAAATTTTGATATTAAAGATTATATTTATATTTTCAAATCCTAGTGGCTCTAATTTTTTTATAAATAAAATGTCTTAAAAGAGATTTTAAGGAAAAATAGTGTTCATCAAAATGTGCCAAAGATCTGGCTTATTGTTACGTAATCTGTGTAAAAAAGCATCTATCTGTATAAAGGCCTTTGCTTTAAAAAGTCAATGATATGTTTGTGTGATTTAAGACCTTATTGATTTGAACAGACAGTTTATTTTTTATTATAGCCATTTTGGATAGTAATGTTTACAAACAGTGATGTCAAAAAGTTTTAACATTTTATTTTATTTTAAGACGTTATTATTAATTTATATTGATATGATCATCAGTAAAAATACTTTATTATACCTTTTCCACTAAGTATATTTAACAACATTTACGTTATAACGTTCAGCATTATCTTGAATGTAATGCCATTCGATTGTAAGCGATTTCAATAAGCCTTTCGATTTAGTTAATATTCTCTTAGATTTGGTACGTCCATGAAATACAATATTATTTGATTGAAAAAAAGCGGAAGTATTACGAAACTTCATAGACGTGAACTGTCAAAAAACCAAACTTACGCTGGAAAGGGTATAATTACATATAATTATTTGTATAAGAATCTAGATCCAAAATTGCTAGACTATAGATATCATAGCAACACTGTTTTCATTCCCCTCTAAAGGATATGTATTATGATGGCTATAAATTTCTGTATCATGTCGTTTTTACATACATTCTGTTTATGTTATTTAAGAATTTGTAAAACACAAAATGTACTATTTACGCACAAAACATTTCCGTACACTGTCTAATATACTTACAACGCCATCTAGTCTCAAACTAAGCAGAGCTATAAATACTAGACTTTTTTAAACATACACAAGTGTTATACAATAGAAATACTCAAGCCTAATCAAACGGCCATGCCCACAAATTTTGTACTAGATTTGGCACTAACTCCGATTACAAAGGCCATGTTATTGTGTTTAAATTTTTGAAAGCATGTTTAAAGAAACTGATAAATCGAGATAATGTAATTGTGGTAGTATCAGTAGAGTGTTTTATTTAATGTTGCAATGATAGGGCGACCAATGGGACTACGGAAAACAACCGATTTAAATTATATTTTTTTCTTATTGTTACATCTCTATTAATGGGATAACAGAAAAGCGATATTGAAATAAAAACTATTTTTCGTAGTCCCATTTTGATAATAGAACTACGGTTAATTGTTTTTTCTGTCGTTCCATCGATGGGACGACCAATGGGACTACGGAAAACAACCGGAATTTAAAGTTTAATTTTCATAAACTAGACTCTCTTACTGATTTCCGAATTACATAGATGGTTCATATATGGCACACATAACACTTCATCTAACGAGAGTGGTATATAGTAGACAGTTTTCTTTTTGTTAAAGGAAAGGCTCTGACCAAATTACGACTATAGTTTTTCAGTTTCTTTAGATAAATATGCCAAACCTATTTCTATAGGTCAAATATCGAAAAGTATCTGTTTTAAATAAAAATCTTATTGTTTAGACATATTGTGTGTTAGGTATACATATATCATCATAACAGCCCATTAATGTCCCACTGCAGGGACGGGCCTTCTCCCGTGACGGAGGGTATACATTATAATTTTGTATAATTGTCTGTCTGTCGACCTAAACGTGTATAGTTAGTCTATGTCATATAAATGTAAGTAGGATCTTCTGTCGTAACATCTTTTATCTATGCTGTTAATGAGATCAAAAGAAATCTATTTTAAATATCATTGTATGAGATTATATGTTAAATGTAAGAAATAAAAGTTTTAAAATGATTTTGTATTTGTTATTTTATAAACTACCCTTGTTATTGTTACCTCATCATCTATTTCAAAGGATGCCATAGAATGTAACGAAGGGCGTATACCTCCACTTGCCAGAATTTCATTTTCCATAATTTTATTTGTACTAATTTTTGTTTGCCATAATAATCCTTAGCTATAATGTATCCTTGCCATAATTCAATTATGTTTAAACTTAGAGACTAAGAGCAATCCAACTTAGATAGGTTAGGTTAGGTTTATTCTTTAAGGCCTTTCTTTAGGTTAGGTTTGCCCTTATGTTTAATAAAATTTTGGCAAAAGCAATTCGGGCAAATGAAATTTGGGCATAAGAATAACCAACGAAGGGACGTAGAAGTCTATACTAGAAGGAATTAAAAAATTACACGAAATTATA
The DNA here is from genome assembly GCA_905475405.1 of Schrankia costaestrigalis. Lineage (NCBI taxonomy): Eukaryota > Metazoa > Arthropoda > Insecta > Lepidoptera > Erebidae > Schrankia > Schrankia costaestrigalis. Next base: position 3,996,433 of record FR997843.1, on the reverse strand, counting down.
TTCCCTCTTTCGTTCGTCGCCATTCCAGCCTCACTTCCGTAAGTTATTACGAAAGTTCCGTTTTGATGATTGAAAACCAGAGATATACTTACGCAATTTCGTTTGCATGGGCGATTCACAGAAATTCTATATTTATGTAAATCATCATAACAGCCCATTAATGTTCCACTGCAGGGACGGGCCTCCTCCCGTGACGGAATATGTAAATCATACAGGTTAATAAAGTATATACAATAATTAAAATAACTTTATTACCTTTATTTTTTTAAGTGGGGTTATAAAATAAAAATAACATACTTAGTAAACTTTATATTTTTTTATTAGATAACAACAATAAACAGTGCAACAAAACTTATAAATATTTTGATCTACATCGTACTAGGTAGTTCAGAAAGATACAGATAGAAGCAACTAAAGAAGCGGAAAGGAAAATAAGCATTGAAAATAGAAAGGAAAAAAGATAACAGGAGTAGGTAATAAGAAAAAAAAAGTGAAATATGTAAATAGAATGAAGAGAAAGAAAATATAGATTAAGTAAAGGTAAGAGGAAAAAGGTAGAAAGAAAGATGGAGATAAGGTAAGTAAGAGGCGAAAGGTAAAGAAAATAAAGAAAAGTAACAAGAGAAAGGTAAAGAAAATGTAAAGAATTAGACAGAGAAGTAATAGTGATGAGAAAGTGATTTGAGTAGGTAAGTAATTTTTATTAATAATATTTGTATTATTTTAACATCTTTATTTCGTTCAAACACGATTTTAATATTTTTCACTAGATACATAGAAGTTCTCGTAGTTTATCTCATACATTTAGAACACAGTATTGCATACAGTATAGGTAATGTTCAAACAAACAATTGATACCCAGAAACACATTCATGTTCCTTTTAAAGTGTCAACATTGTGTAGTTTAGTTAACATAGCTGTCTTCAATGTTTGTTTATACGTAATATTGTACACAATATCACGAACGGACTGCCTACAAGCAGTTATAACAATTGTATAGCACCTACTTTAACAGTGAAACTTATCACTGTGTTTTATATTTCAAACTCATGAAATCTAAGAAGAAAAAGATAGAATGAAGATGAGTAGGTATGTAAGATATAATAGAAAAGTACAAGTATGAAGTAATAGATTATGAACAAGAAATACAGTTAAAAAAGATATAGACGTTATAGGTAGGTTGCATGAAAGTAGTTAAAGATATAGGTATGACAAGAAGATAGTATGATAGTATAATAATTTAGTAAAAAATTAAGACTGTCGTAACTGGATATAAATGTACCAGCCTTATCTGCCGCAAGGTTAAAGCATTTTAACTCTTAAATAATGTTCTATAAGTTTCTAATCGCAAAAAAGTACCTAGTAACAATCAGTAATTAGTCAGAGGCTTTAGAGTTTAGATTTAAATAGACAATATAAGTTATCTTATCCTAGTATAAAATATATAGAAAAAGAAGATATAATGTAAGGAAAAGTAAGAACAAGTATGTATGAAATTGAAAAAAGTAAAGTATATTAAGAAAGGTCAGAAACATTTTAATGAATGTTGTAAGAAAGGAAAGATAAAAATATGTAGGTATAAGATAAAATTAGATAAACAAATAATAGGTCATGTTTATAAAATACAGTGGTTCTGTTATAACGTATTAAGTGTTGAAATATAATAATGAAAAAAGATACCTAAAAGATAGAAAAAAGTAGAAAATCAAAAGAAATCAGAAAAGTAAAGAAAAGAAGAAGAGAAATCAGAAAAGAGACTAACTACGTAGTTTCAGTCTCTGTAGGATACTATAAAGATAGACAGAGAACAAAAATAGACAAAAGAATAAGATAAGAAACGAAAATAAACAATAACGGTCTCCTGTTATGTTTTCTGGAAACACTTTACGTACTATATTTTAGTTGACATCAGAGCAGAAGAGACTGAAGTCGTTAAAAGTAGTAGTCTTACTACTAAGAAGATATAAGAATAATAAAGTTATAGTATTTATTAGAAAAAGAAATGAAACAGTATAAGTAGGTAAAAGAAAAGAAAGACAGAAAGTTGGTAAAAAGTAAAACTATTTGAAATAAGAAATAAAACGAATTATATAAAATAGGCAAGTAAAAGATCAAGAGAACTCACAATGAATAAAGATTGAAGTACAAAGTTGAGTGCAGTGAAGAAATAGATCAAATACTCATTACACCCCGGCTTAACATTGAGTGGCAATGGTAATAACAAGAGAAAAGAAGATTTATTTGAAGAAGTTAGAACATACATTCATTTTAGGTAGGATAATAAGTAACAGTAAAGTAAAGAAAAAGTAATGAGAGTCGTCTCTAAATGAGTGATGATTTGATGTGATAAAAAGATAGGATAGAAACAGATAAAAACGTAGATATGGAAGTACGAAGAAATCAGTAAGATGAATATGGGCAAAAATAGAAAATATAAGGAAAATGAAAAGCAGTAGCTACTAATAAGAAAGTAAAGAATAAAAGTTTAAGAAATAGATATAGAGGTAGGTACGTAAATGTATTTTGAGTAGTATCAATCAATCGAGGTAAGTACTTACTCGATACACTAATATCGAGAATACATAATATTTTTGTGCTTTCAGTACTATATCTTCAAAATAAATAGTTTATTGTAGATTGTTGTACGATAGATAATAAAAAATATATCATAAGTATACCTATTCAATAAAAGAAGTAAGCTTATAATATGAAAGTTGTTCTATGTTTATGATAGAGAACTGTGAATTGATGAAATGATATGATTGTACCTAGGTGTTGTTGAAAACACGTAGATAGAAGAAGTGTTAAGAAAAAAATAGAACGAAAAACAAAAAAAGAAAAAGAAAATAAAGTAATAAGAATTAGAAATGAAAAGTATAAGTATAGAGCAAGGTATAGTTCAAGTGAGTAAAATAGATGAGTATTTAATAGATAAAAAGAAGAAGGAGAATAGTAGCGTAAGAATTCAAATATGTAATATCAAGTTCTTACATAAAAAGAAAACAAAATAAGTAAAAAAGAAAATAAGAAAAGCAATTGAAACATTTAAAAGAATAGAATTTTACATGTGATATTAAAGTTGATTACAATATTATATAAAATAAATACAAAATAATCAGCAGTAATAAATCGACAATACAAAAGGGTACCAAATAAGAAAAGGTAATAAAACACAGTAGAAAGAAAAAGTTGAAGATAAACAAAACAATAGATAGAAAAGAAAGATAAATAATACTAAGTACTTAGATGAAGATGAATTAGGAAAATATAAGAATATTTTAGATAAGTATAGTTAAAGATTCAGAACAAAAAAAATAGAAGATAAATACTTATGTAAGTAGGTATATTATATCTTACTAATAATTAAGAGGTAAATATTAATCAATCCACAATATGTGAACTACATTACGACATAAAAGTGAAATAAAATAAAATAAGAAAAAGAAAATTATAGTTTTTAAGAGAAGTGTGAAAGATAAGAAGAGAAAAATAAGATCATATGAGCAAGACAAACTTAGCAGAGCTTGTACCCTAAGTATTAGAGAACGCAAGAAAATATGTATAAATATAATACTTTTTTATGTGAATATATATTACACATAGATAAGAAAAGAAACATTCTTAAACAATCAGACAAAATCAAACATCTATGTTCATACAAACAAATACATAACTTATGCGAATATCGAAGCCACGACCTTCAACGTGGTAGATACATTAAGTAATACTGCAGATGATCTGCATTATAAGTAGATCATAAATATAAGTATAATTATGAAGAATAAAGAAACGTAGAAGGGTACCAAGATAAACAATTTTGGCACTTTAAGGTAAAAAGATATGAATGATAGAAAATGAAAAGTATGAGTAGAGAAATGTATGGTATAGAGTAATGAATGAACAGAAATGAAAATGTAATGAAAGTAAGACGAAATAAGTCATGATATAAAACGATAGATAGGTAGGTAGGTATAGTGATGCGTAATATTCAGTAATGAATAACCATGTTCTAGAAAATAAGCTTAAAGATTTTGAAACTCAATGATGAAAAAAGTAGTTTAATTAAAGGTAAGAGTATAAGTACAAATAAAAGGAAGAAGTAAAGACAGAAAGTAGGTAAAAAGGAAGGTAAAGACAGAAACATAATGGACCAATAAAAAACTAAGGTCTATTAAGAATAAGGTATGAAAAAAGGTAGATAAGTATAAAGCACAGTAAAAGAAAAGATAGAAAGTAGAAAGAGATAAAGGAATTAAAAAGAAGTTAGATAGATGTATCGTGTAGTAATGAAATATAGCGCTAGGAAAATAGAAAAAGATTTAATCTAGGAAGTCAATAGTTATCAAAGATGGAAATGTGTCGTAATAGTATACGATTGGCTATGTGTCATGAATTAATTGACATTTAAATGTATAAAGATATGAGTTTAAAAGGAAAAAAAAATATAGAAAGAAGGTAGAAAGAGAAAGAGATTAAAAGATAGCAAAAGAAAAGATCATATAGATAAAAGTATAGTAGGAAGTAGTATCAATGATATTAAGGTAGCTGTTGTACCTAAATATTTATGTTAATCTTCAAATAATAAAGTTGTAGAACATAAGTATAAATTACAATACTTACATAATGTTTCGTAGTAATTAATGATCAATAAATCTAATAAAGATGATTAAGAATGAAGATTTACTAATATAAATATTGAAATTAAAAATTAATATAGATATTGGATAGTAAGAAATAAAAGGTAATAAATAATGAAAAATTGAAATGTAAGTATGATAGATATTGAAAAAAATAAATGAAACAAGAAGAATAGAAAAGTTTATATTAAAAAAGTAACATAATAAAGAAATCAAAAAGTAAGTACAAGACAGTAAGCATAGAAATAAGAAAAAAAGTAATAATGAAACTGAATGACATTGAATTGAATAATGAATAAGTGTTTAACTAATTACATAACGTATATAAATACTTAAACAATATAATAAAGAAGCGTGAAAGAAGCACTAGAGAAATAAATAAAGAAAGGTGAAAGAAAGAAAAGATAGAAAAGAAAATAAAGCATGATAATAAGAACTACCTTAGTACGTATCACAGTGTACTTTATAAAATTATCACTTAAACATAATAAAAAAGGAACTATCGTCGTATACAGTGCATAAAATATTTAGCGGATTTAACCGTTTTTAACAAATGTGCGGTTATCCGACTACGATACTAAACTAATAATATCACTTTGGAATAATACTTTTGTTCCTGTTCCTTCTGGAGTTCCCCAGGGATCTTATTTGGGTCCGTTGCTCTTTAATATATTTATTAATGACGTGTCGTATGTTTTTAAGCACTCAAAGTTTTTATTATACGCTGATGATAATAAAATATATAAAGTAATTAAATCAATTGACGACTGTGTAACATTGCAAAAAGAATTAGATAATTTATGTTCCTATTGTCATCAAAATTTATTGTCACTTAATATTAAAAAATGTAATGTTATCTCCTTCTCACGTAAAAAGTCCAATATTGATTATGAATATAAATTAAATAATCAAATTATAGAAAGAACTACTGTTGTGAGAGACCTGGGTATCTACTTAGATTGTAAACTATTGTTTGACTACCACATCAAAGAAACTGTGAACAAGGCTTATAGTATGTTAGGATTTGTTCTTAGAGTAGGAAGAGATTTTAAGAAATCCTCAACTCTCCAGATCCTTTATCAATGCTTTGTCCGTTCCATTTTAGAATATGCCTCAGTGGTTTGGAACCCTCAATATGGGGTTTACATTGATTCACTTGAATGGGTCCAAAATAAATTTTTCAAACATTTAGTTCGTAGGTCTAATTATAGAAATGAGCCTCCACCACAACAACTCATGTCTCTCGCTGACCATAGATCAATGGGATCAGATGCTTCTATACAGAATAATTAATAATCACGTAGAGTCAAGTTATCTATTGGAGAAAATTATAGTTAAATGTCCCCGTATTAACGCTAGAAAGGCACTTGTTTTCCAGCCTCCGACAGCTCGAACCAACTATGGGTATAATCTTTTTATTAATCGCTCGTGTTGTATTCATAATAAAAGATTCGCTAGTATTGACATTTTTCATTTATCTCTCAATCAATATAAAGGTGCACTTGTTAAATGCTTGTGTCCAAGTTAGTGATTAGATTTTTATATTTATGTTGTATATTATTTCTTTTATTTTTTTGTTACTGTTAGCATCTCTCTTTTGTTATGTTTAGCTTTGTAATTAACAAAATTGTAAGTCATCTTACCTTGATGTTTCTTTTTAATGCTAAGATCTTTTTGATTTGTATTCACTTTCCTTAATTGTGTTTTATCTAACAGTGGAAACTTCACTGGATTATGTATTATCTACATGTTATAAACCATATTTGTAATTTATCTGTTTGTTTCCCAAATAAACGAAAATAAATAAAATAAATAAATAAATAAATAAATACTGTCTTTGGTAATAAACTAATAACATGTGCTTGGCAAGATGAGTGCTAAATGATCTTGGGAGATCTTGATAGTTTGGTTTATATGCGATCTCAATCAACGCCATCTAAAAATAATTAATAAACTCATATTTCTAGGATAGCGTCACAAATAATTGAGGTATTTGATATATGCCTGCACATTTTACCTATTTTCTGTAACCAGATTCTTCGTGGTTATCGACTGGGAAATCTGCGTACCAGCCAAAAGCACCGTTGTCGCCTGTGTGGGCTCCGAAGTCTACATATTCACCGAAATCTGGAGGCCTCTCTGCGTATTGAGTGTTGCTGCCTAAAGATGCAGCGCCTGCTATGTCTTGCTGTTGATTCTGTACTCGTAATATTCTTGATGGGGCTTCGGTTTCAGGAGGAGGGCTTAAAGCGACCGCTGTAAACAGAAATTAAATTTTGCTATAACACGAAATATGGAAGGTTAAACATACAGTGGGATCTTTTGGGATCCCAAAACCATCACACGTATTATTAGAACTCTTGAAATACAGATTGTGCTCTTTGTTTGAGTGTGCAATCTGATGAATAAAATGTTGTGTTTATACGACTGGTCTATTTGATCTGCTTCTATGTGCAAATTTTCAACCATATCCTTTGAGACTATTTAGCAATATACGACGGATAATACCTACCTATTAAACTCATTTTATTTAGAGCATAACTCGTGTTTGACAAGCGTATCAAATAAACAGATTTTATTACGGAAGTTCACGAGTATTTCATAACAATATAGAGGTCGAAAAAACTATTTCATTCGCAGCGTATCGTGGGTTGGAACATATCTGATATCCCACATTTCCTTCGAAATGTAGACCGACTAAAACTTTACACATATCCCACCTCAGGTGAGCTTCTTGTAAGTCATGTGGAGAAGACTCCAGTTAAGAAAGGGTAATGTTAGTGACCTCAGACGACCAAAAATCCTACACCTAGCCAAAGCCAACCTTACAGTCCTTTTCTGCTTTAATCTTAATAAATTTTATAAGAAAATAAAAACAAGTTTCATTTTCTTTCGATAACTACATTTTAAAACAGATCCGACAGCGTATAAAATTTTATTGCAACCATACACATGCAAAAGGAAACGTGCATAATTGAGATTACGAAACGGATGGTAATTACTTTTTTTTATCATGCATTAACTGGCCCAATCGTCGAGTTAAGCATGCATGACGGGCGGTCTAATTGAGCAACAATTATTGCTTGTGGATATAGGTTAAGTAGTTGCATGAGTCTTTACAATGTTTGTAAATACGAAAGTGATTGTCTTACTTTAAGTAAAAGACAATGATTGAAGAAGTGCTTGAGAATTATGCTTTGAAAGTAGCAAGACGGGCAGATAAGAATATTTTTAACAACTCCAAAGTGTTTCCCTGATGATGAAATTTAAAGAAGGAAGAAATTTAGCATACTAAACAGCGCTAGCCATAAGGATCGGTATTTCTTGCTTCAAATTTTGTTTTTTTGAATTTTCCCACAATAAGGGCATCACTTTATATTCTAATTATGTTACCACACTGAGAATATCACGTACTTATACGTAGTAAATGTAATTCAACTAAATTAATTCCAATCACATCGTAATTGAAAGTTGTTACAGCATTACCTTATTATTTTCTAACGAGATATTTTATACGTAATATATATTTATTAGATTCTAGTTTATCAACTATCTATTGAACCGCAACGTAAGCTCCATAATTATGAATTACTTATTCGTTTAATAGGTATAGTGAGGTACTTATATCATCTTTGTAATCTTATAAACCCTCTCATTTTCTTCTCCAATATTAATAGATTATTATTATTTAGTTCTAGGTACGTTGGCTCTCCTGTAAATGTGAATCTACAATTTTTTTTATCTATCTGTGATGTTAAATTTATGATCACACTAATTGCTTGATATTAGAAGTCCCTATTTCGTATAGTAACAGCACTTATTTTAAAAGGTTTTGGAGTATTTTAGTAATTTTTTAACTAATAAATTAATCAACTCTCTCTCTCCAATCAACCAGCCTTCATCCCCAGACCATTTTTATTTAAATATCCACCTCTTTCCATCAGTCATATTACTGAATCTTTGTACTAACATAAAAAAAATCCACAACATCTGTGTATTACCGAACGAAGTATGTCGATGTCGCGTAATGGAAAGTACTTGCAAGTCGGACACATAACTCTTTGTCCATACATCGGATACGGTTCCATTGAATGTAAAACAAGTTATAACTAAAATAGAAAGCAGTCATATCCTTTGTTCTGTAGTGAAAGTGAACGGTGTTTGATTGATGCCCGTAAGAATTGACTTGCGAGGGTACAATTTCATCACGGATTACACAATACTGTTGATAAAACGAACTAGTGTATTGTAGAATAACATCAATATTGACGTTATGTTTGATTGAGTTTTATGCGTTTCCTCGCGTAAATAATGTTCTTTTTATTAACTACTTTGTATCTATAGGTCCATTAAGTATACTGAAAGTGGTTTTCAAAAATGTGGCTGAACCAGAAAAGTGGCGCTTACGCTTACTGGTAAAGGGACCAGATAAAAAACTGAACTATTTACGTACAGCTTTCTGACGTCTCTACACAACCAAAACCATTTCGTTATTTTTAAGTGCTTAAAGGAGTCAAGTCAACCTTTAAATTTAATTTAAGAGTAGTAAGATATCTACAAAACTTACGTTGTTGCTGATAATGCTGCAGTGGTATCGGCTGGTAATCCTGCTTGTAGAGCGCTTGTGGTAACTGCGGCGGTAAGGGTGGAGGTGTGAGAGTCTGCCTCGGTACCCTTCGTGAGCGCAATGCTGATAGGTCTACGAATGCTATCTGATCTGCTGGTACCGCGATGTATGAAGGCATTGCTGTCGTGACAGCTGCCAGCGCTGCTAGGATTACCGCGTGCTGTGGGAGAAACAATGGTAAAATAAGAATTGGAGTCCATATTTTTAATAAAAATATTTAAAATAAGTTGTATAGAATCCATAGTACAAGGTCTGCTGAGTATGGGACTAGATGGCGTTGTACGAATATGTGCTAATTTTTAGATTAAATAGATAAACATAAAATATCAAAACTTCTTAACTAGCCAGTAGGTAACCCTAAAAATAACCAAATGATTCATGTAGTCTAAAATCTAAAAATCGAGACGTGATGTCACTCAATAAATAAAAATAACCCGTTAAAAATTTCGAAATTAGAATGACAGATAGAGATGAGTTGCCAGACTAAAAATAAAAAATATGTCTACCTGTCATCCTCGATTGTCCCGCGATAATGTTTTAACATTTCTCTGAAGCTCACTAATGAGCTATTTAAATTGACGAAGCTATTTCTAACTGACATGAAGTGTTGATTAGTTTGAACTAAAATAGAGTGAGTTATTGCGAGATGTAGAGCCTGGCAGCTATTATAATGTTGTTAGTCGCACTGCGTAACTATAAGTAGCTTATACTATCATTAACCGACTGTTAGGTAATATTTCTTGTTGGAAATGTGTTAAATCTGATTCAGTTGATAGTTCAATGATGAAATATTTTACTTTCACTTAGTTTACACGAGTATTAACTGCTCGAAGTCATGGTTTTATAGTCGTTTATTGCTTTTAGATTGTAGTGAATGGGTTTTTGCTTGTAATTTAATGTTGTTCGAGCACATTAAGAGTTTTTTTATTGGTAAAGATTAGGTCGATTATCTACAAATCTGTATTTTTGTGGAATTCTTGAGCGGCTCAGGGAAGTAACGATTAAATCGATGAATAAATGATTAGGTTGTTTAAGTATCAATTAGATAGGTTAACGATTAATCAACTAGACGATTTCCAATAAATAGTACTGTATTTATTGTAAATCGTAGTACACTTACAGTCTTTCCGATTCCACAATGAACTCCTAAGATCAAGACAAAAGACGAAAGGTATGTTGGTTTATCAATGGTGCGTAGTACGTATTAAACAAACTTGGCCTACTAATTCCTAAGTGGCTACATGGATAGGTATAGGGTTAAATATAAGCTTTTCCTTCTTTGTATTCGTATATATATTATCTGCAAACTTTCCTTTAGTGAGTATATCACATGGTATAAGATAGGGTGGCGTCACCATTACTACTACAGTTTAACTTAATAATATATAACTATGTAAAGTTATTGCTCAATAAATGACACAGTAACTTCACGACAAGGTACCCAGCAGTAAGTTAACCACGTTTAACCGACTCTTGTGTAACGGTAGTAATTGGAGCCCGCGCCATCTTGCATAACCAGAGACACGCGCCGTTGACCGTACAATATCATTGTTTTACACAAAAGCTTAAATGGCGAAACTTAATAAATAGTGAGAAAAAAGATTATATCGAATACTTTTTTGTATTGTAATATTTAATAATGGGAATTTTTGTTATGTTGTAAGAATTTTAAACAATATTAAATTTTATGCGGGTAACATTCATTGTTTAGATTTTACTTTTAAATTTTTATTAGTTTGTTACATTTCACACTTTAAATATAATATGACATTCTTTTATACATTAGCTAAACTTATATACCTATTTGTATTTTCTTTTTACCTAGCCTTCAGTATGCCACTGTAGAGCCGGCTCTCCTTTTATGAAAGAAGGAACCTATTTTGTTTGTAAACGAAACTTACGTAGGTATCATGAAATCAATATTAAGACTCTAGTTTTTAGTAGGCTTAATAATCTATTGTTTATCTTCTAGCATTCTATGAACCACATAAGTTATTAAGACATACATAAACAGGTAACCAAAACCACATCTTGAATAGTTTTTTTTAAAGAAAATAGGTACTTGCTAAATTTATAGTTCCATGACTTGCAGATATTTCAACCATAGTTATGTAAATATTATAATATACCAATAAATCTATTTACAATGTAGACAAAGTGTGGGTGGAGGTTGATTGTAATACCAATCCCAAGTAGGCGGAAAAGTCACTCCCACTGAGGTAAGCTTTCGAAAAGTACCTTGAAACCCCTTATAAGTCGATTTCAATTATCGCTTTGATCACATTGAAATATTTATTTTCGCATTTATTTATTACTTATGTGGTCACCGTTTTAAAGATTATTTTTATATTAAAGACTAAGTACAAAGTAAATGGAAGGTTTAATCATACTTAGTTCAAGTAATTTTGAGGGTAGTCTTATGATCTTGTAATTAACAAGACTGGATTAAATGATTCCCTAGGGGACTTTTATAGTTATCGAATTAACACACAAAGGACATTTAGACTCGGGACAAACATTTAGGGATTGTACAAGGAATTGTCTTTTGTGAAATTTGAACCCGCGACCTCGTAACACGGAAGCCGTATACCGCCATGCAACGGTAATAAGTAAGTCATTAAGTAAATAATTGTAATTAAACAATATTTCGTTTACTTTTACACCTCCCGTTCCCATGACTTTTAAATCCGAACAATAATTTATTTATACTTTTATAGATAACAAAAGTAATAGTTAAGAGAAAGTATTGTTTCAATTACAATAATTATAATATTAAAACCTTTCACTTTAGTTGAATTATATTATCATTCAGTCGTGAAGTACGATGCGCGTGAATTATTAAAAAACGTTACACTCTATTGAAATTTCAATTGCATACAAAAATAAAGTAAATACCTAGCTCTATGGTTATGACGTAATAAGGATATAAGTGGTGTCGCCAACACATCTGATCACTTAAGTGACATACCTAATAGCTGATAAACGGAAAGTTGCCAGATATTTTGGATAAGAATACAATAATGGTGTGACCACCGCATCTTATCCCAACCGAGCAAGGGAGAGTTCGCAGATATAATACTGACGACCTCTGTGGCGTAGTGGTTATATAACATGACTGCTACCCATAGGGTTCGATTCCCGCTCAATGCAAATATTTGTGTGCATGAACATGATTGTTTGCATTGGTCTGTGTTTCTATGTATAATATGTATGTATTTAAAAAAAAAGTATTTAAGTATGTTTATCCGTTGTCTAGTACCCATAGTACAAGCTTTGCTTAGTTTGGGACTAGATGGTGCTGTGTAAATGTGTGAAGAATATTTATATTTATCCCAGCAGAGCAAGGAAGAGTTCGCAGATAAGGTAACTTTACAAAAATTAAAGAAGGAAATTTTACGTAAAACTCTATACTAATCCATCTAGTGCGTGTGAGATATTGTTGCGCAGTTGGTCATGTTTCTCTCTTTGTATCTAGGTACTGGTAGAGCTTAACATACATTGTATAGCAAAATAGATACATTAGCTTTTTTTTCTGATACCCCACTAGGCATGAATCTCTGTCACAGACTCTATTACAAACATAAATTTTAACACAAAGAACATTAAGTACATGAGATTCGAGACAGCGCCGTCTTGCACAACAACCTTACGTGCGTCCATTGAACCATCTAAGCAGTCAATTGTCGTGATATATTTCAAGGCAAACAAAACATTATTATTGGATTGTTTGTGACATTTCAAGATCTAATGAACAATGAAACATACTTTATCTTCACACGACATAAACGCCGTTTAACAATTTCACACGTCAAATGTATGGTCTAACCGTGTTATGTTAGTGTAGGACAAGGCTGAATGCATTGTTTCTTAAGCCTGGCCTTTGACAGTTATAAAACTTGACTCTATGTATAAAAAAAAACACTGTTTAAAAAAAACATTTGTTTGTTGTTATTTATTATCAATAATTTTACAAAAATTATAGGTATTTCAAACTACCAATGATTGAAATTATTGTGATGTGAGTGCCTCGTCATTGCTCAGAGACTTACTTATTACTTAATTTTATGTTTTCAACCGTACCAGTAACAAAAGCTAAATTCGACTTAAATCTAATTGATTGATTTGTATTAAGTATAAATTTTACTATAGGTACCTATAACTGTATATTTTATTATCTATGTCCGATTTCATCATATTGGCTTAGAAACGTGCAAATAATTTGTTCACCCACAACTAAATAAACAATAGTCAATAGTAAACGTAGCCTTTAATAATCAAAAGGTACCAACTGCGTCCGACATTGCAATTAGAAAGTAGAGTAAATATAATTTCATGGCTTTACGAACCAGTTCTGATCAATTACACAACTCTTTTGTATCGAATACAATCGTTTAAAAGAAAATCTACTTTTCTTTTCTTTACTTGAACTATCTAAATCGATTTCTCGTCTCGTTTCAAAACTTTTAGTTTTTTATGATGTAACAATGTAAAAAAGTAAGTTTTTGTGGTTTTTCGTTGTGCAATGGTGTAAAAAATGGGTTAGTAGTTAATTGCCTACGCACAAGAAGTGGGTTTAAATACATAGGTATTAGCACGCAATAGCTACAGATAATAAATCTGTCATACTTAATATAAATATGTAGTATATTTAATTACTAGCTGACCCGTGCCCACTTCGTTGGGCGGCGAAAAAAACGCTTGCCTTTTTTAAAAATATTTCATTACTGTTCCACTCTTATTAGTCATAGCGTGATACTATTAATATAGCCTATGGCACTCCCCGATAAATGGTCTATTTAACACAAAAATAATTTAAAAAATCGGTTCTGAATATCCAGAGATTGCCCCTACAACTTCACAAACTTACAAACACACAAACTTTACCTCTTTATAATATTAGTAGGTACCTATAGAGTATTATCCATGTAACGATGGATTCAGAATACATGGTATTAATCAATAAACCAATTAGCCTATCGCAGTCCACTTCTGGACAAAATGCCTCTCCCAACAAACGCCACAGAACAGGGTTCTCCGCCCTACGAATTTAGTCCGACCAAGAGATCTGCTTGATCTTTCTATCCGTGTGGTGACGGAGTAAGAATACAATATGTCATCACCCCATCTCATCCCATGGATGTTTTTGGTTGAGGGCCATCCGCCCCACCACAGCCCGTGTAAAGTAGTAGCGGTCGTCAGAGACCAACTACTCGTCCTAAACAAAAAAAAAACCATAGGTGTCGTAAAAACCGACTCAGGGAATAACCGTAACTACTATCCTTACGAAATAAAAAGAAGGAAAACTTGAAATTAAACCCTATACCAATCCGTCAGGCCAGCGTGGTATTAGTAGGCCAAGTAACCCTCCGTCACGGGAGGAGGCCCGTCCCTGCAGTGGGATATTAATGGGCTGTTATGATGAAGCGATCTTTTTGAGGTAGAATTAATTTGTACTATAAATTAATTCTACCTCAAAAAGATCGCTTCATCATAACAGCCCATTCAAAATCTTACTCCAGCCAAAATGTTGATACTAAGAAAATTCATCTATACTAACATCGCGTTAGACAGATATTTTACGTTATTCGCGCATTATTTTAAAAACTGAGATATCTTTCAAACTAATAATCGGATCTCATCGCTGTAAAGGTCAATTTTGTTTAAAATTAAATAAATATAATGATTAACGTAATTTATTTTGTTATGGGTCAATACCATACATAAAATACCTTTACAAACAATGCATTTCTTTAAGTCAAATTTGATTATTATAAAAAAGGTCGTAGTGAGTCAACCTTAGAAGATAGATAGGTATATTATGCTATCGTTGACTTAATTGTAAACCTTTTTTAAAGGTCAATTCTCTAATACATCATTTCAGTATATCTCCAGACGTTTAAGCAGCAGAAGCAAAATAAACGTTTTTAAGCGTCCCTTTTATATACATATTTTATTACTGTTCTACTCCCATTAGACATAGCGTGACACTATATAGCCTATAACACTCCCCGATAAATGGACTATGAAACACAGAAAGAATTTTTTAAATCGGTTCTGTAGATCCAGAGATTAGCCCCTACAACGACACAAACACACAAACTTTACCTCTTTATAATATTAGTATAGATTTAATATAACTTATAATTGATATAACACATACGATTCATGGTTAATTTTATTAAAATTTAAAAGGAATAACTTATAATTAATAGCTTTTCATTATAAAATAGTTATGGATTATTTACAAACTCATTTATTTTTGAGTATGATTACTACTGGTAACGCCATCTCGTGAACAAAAGAAACGAAATTTAAATTCATTCAATATTGAACCAAATCCATTTTTCATGGCCCCTGATTTGTATTGGACTGTTCTAATATAAAGAGATCAAGCGATATCTCGAGTATTACTTATCCGATTTTGATGAAACATACCTCAGTTTAAGCCTAATAAAAAAGGCTACAATACAATGTATTGGTCTTAAGATTATATTAATTCGTTTTAAAGATGTGCGGGAACAAACAGACAGACAGACAGACAGAAATTAATTCTAAAAATTGTGGTTACGTGCTTTTTGACTTTTTTCTAGATTTTATAGATAATTTTTATCTGAATTTTCGAAAAGAACAGACATTTCGACCTTTACAGTTTTATTATAGTATAAAGATAGATTATTAACATTGAAAAATACATAACTGACAATAAAATATAGAAATACAATCACAAAACATTAAATTATTGTTTAATGTTCTATTTGTTTTACATAATAAGTTTAATTAAGCCACCAACAGATGGCGTTATTTGATATATAGTTAAGATATTTTTATGTTCATCTTATAGCATAACTATGTTTTGTAGTTAACCCTTTCCACGCCACGCACTTAAATCAAAAACGCTCGCCACACGCCACGGCCCAAAATTTGTTAAATTACCTAGTGTTGGGAAAGCTTGATATCGATAAATTTAATATCCTAGATCAATCTAATAAATACAAACTTGTTTATCGTTTCATTGTGTATTATTATTTATTTTTTACACTGTTTAAACATATTTCAATGTCTCTTATTAGTTTGAATCAAAAAATAGAGCAAAAAAAATTCTTACAGGGAATGCACTGCACAGCACTTAGCGGTCTGATAAATACGACTTTGGCTTATGCGTACCATATTGTTTCTCGAGTTTTGTAAGGAAGTGACTGCTTCCGGTCATTTAAAATTATTAATGCATATTGATAAATTTGTATGTGCCGAAATTAGAAAAATCTATTATAATTCCAGCATTAAAAGTAATAATGAATCAAATTATATTATGCTACATTTATAAGGTACTGGGACTTACGATTTTTTTGGGTAAATAGTAATTATTAAGAAGACATAAAAATTAATAAAGTAGGTATATTAAGTACTAATGAAAATTACCCTCTCTTACGTCCTATTTACACAAAATTAGATTTTTTTTTACGAGGTCTTCGTAGTTTACATTTTACTGATTGATCGTCGTTTTACAAGAATGGCCCAGAACAGAGGTAAGTGCTATTTGGTCTAATTATTCTAATTTTATGTTAATGTGACTTACATGTAAGTAAGTTGTAATTTTTATTTATTCTTATAATAGGTATTATAAAAAGCCGTAGAGTATAAAAAATGTCGATATTTTTTAGAAATACCTACCCACATTTTACATCACTAAATAAAGTGTTCTAGAACCATCCATCGCCTATGACGTCATTTCCTGACTTATATATCAGACATTGGCGTAGGAAACTGTTGCATGATTATGCAAGATAGTGTTGGGAACCAACGGCAATCAATATGCATTTTGTTTTTTTTTTATAGCAATATTCAATTATATCACATACATTTTCAGGACAAAAACAAAGTTCGTACTTTGTTTTAACTGTTGTACACCTTTTGTAAATAAATAAGATACACTGTATTTTAGAAAAATTGCAATTTTAAGAACTAAGTTCCTGTATTGGTGACATCACTATTCTACTTCACTAGTCTTATATATCAGACTTTGGCGTATAGCACTCAAGTAAAAAATAACTACATTTTTGGCATAAAAATGGTTTTGTTTTTACATAAATAAATATAAAACAAGATGAGAATAAGCTGCAACTTTTCATCTTTTTTAATTTTAAGATAGTTATTGCCCAGAAAAACCTATAATGCATACTAAAAAGTAAGTAAGTGCTAGTAAAAATCAAAGATAAAAGTACACATTTTTTTGTCTTATAAATCAGACGTTGGCGTCGTGGGCACGAAAATGAGTTGTCTCATATATCGGACTTTGGCGTGGAAAGGGTTAAATATAAAAGCTTTTTCTCTCGCCATTGGAGTTTTATTACATAAAATTCCATCGAGTACTTTTTGGGATTTGTTCATGGTCCTTCGAGCCGGATAAAAAAATGTTAAATGTCTTTATTTTATTTATTCAAAAATACTGCACGCAGGACGCAGCTTAACTCTAAATATATTCCAGTCTACATTCCTAAGATAGCGCTGTTTAATATTTCACTTTGTAAACATAAACTACGTATAAAACTAAAACTACTTATTCTTGAGCACTTTAAATTCAAATATCTTTTGATAGACTGAACCGATTGCAATGAAACAAAAATTAAATGGAACTTAAAGTTACACTCAATCGTTGTGTATTAAAGGCATCTACATTTTACGTTACATTTAAAAATACTGCACGCAGTTTAACTCTTGATGTAGTTCTGTCTAAGTTTGAAAGATGGCGCTGTTTAATATTAATTAGTTAAATTCAAATATCTTTTAATTGACGGAACCGATTTCAATGAAACAAAAACTAAATAAAACTTCAAGTTACGCTCAATCGTTGTGTATAAAAATCATCTTAATTGCTTTGGTACTTTTTACGTGATGCCCGAACAAATTTTAGGTTACAGATAAACAGACATACAGATATACAGACAAACAGACAAAAATTCCAAAAATGGTGGAAATGGGTTCTATTGGTTGTCTTTTAATATCCTGGCTATTTTTTTTGGATTTATTTTCAATGTACAAAAACGACTTTTCTACAGTTTTATTATATGTATAGAAGTATACTTATTATCTTAAATTAAAAACGTTAGCTATTTCACTCAGGGATACAATTAATAATCTGTGCTATTTTTGAGAACAACATAGGTACAAAATCCAAAGACATATGAATAAGAATAGAATAAAGTATTTAATTTAATCGGGACATTATTTTGAAAAAGAAGTTAACACTAGGTAATTAATCTTTTTCGTCAGATTTTAATTGTTAAATTGTCCCAGGCCTAAATGAGGTGACCGTTCGCTTTCCAACTCTACTCGGATATGCAAATTATAGGTAGGTATCTACACCTACATATAATTACAGTTTATGGGAAACTTAAATATGTTGACATTTTATTTTAAAAAGACAACTCTTCTAAAAAGACAGCTCGCACCCGGACTAGAGATCATGTCCTGTATCTGTGTGAGCGGGAATCGAACCTGAGCCCTCTGCGTAGCAGTCATGTTATATGAATAACCACTACGCCACAGAGGTCGTCAATGTCATAAAATTATGTAGTTACAATATACTTAAGTATCTTGGTCCTTTAAATAAATATAACGATACAAGGTAAAACATTTTCCATAACTAACTTCAAGCGAACAACTCCGCCCATTCCTGATTGCCTTCACTACTTCCGCGGGTGAAAGGATTGTCAATGCCATTTACTTTTTGTTGCAAAACATAATATAACTTAATAATGTCGTGACAACTAACGTGATCTAATGAAGGTTATTTGTCAAATAATTGTAACAGTTTCTTGTTGAAACTGTTACGTCAAATTCTAATTAAGTAAGTTACAGAACTTGTTCGTTTCGATTAGGCTTGATTGTCAAATGTTTATGTTTACGTAAATACAAAGTTCAACGTTTTCTGCATTAAGTGTTTCTGTACTATCTACCTATGATGTGTTTAGGTAAGCATGTGTTTTTACATAACAAAACAAAAAATGTTGTATTTACAAAATGTGGGTGTCCAAGAAAACGATTTCCGTCCTATCAAGTATTCCGAGTATTGTTTGATTTTCATGTCTTGAGTACAATTCAAATATTTTATTATAACCACCAACAAAACACCTAAGTATTGTAATTAAAAAAAAGTATTATGCCAAGGTTGTACTACAGGTTGAAATAAAAAAAAAATCATTAAGTTATGATGAGTGTACACATGTTGCAGAGTTGTACTCAACAATGTAACAATTTGTTACTTAATCGCTCGTCACTAGTTATTTTGTTCAGTTATTCTACTACATTAAAGCTTATCTCATACATAGACCTAAAGTTAAGTAAGCAATTAGCCTGCTTAAAGCCTGTGCTATCAAAATTAAGGCTGAAACTAATGGAACCAAAGAACGGTCTATGATTGCTCGTCGATAAACTAAACCCATAAAGAACAATGTGCTCTACATAGTGCATAACCAACGCACAAAGAATTAAGCTTTAAAAAAGGAATGGATAGTTGTGTATATGTATAAACATTTTTTTTATAAAAGAAATGAGAGAATGAAAGTTACCACGTACCGGAAGACGCAGGACAGCCGGAAACTTAACGCGATGGAAAAAGATCAGGTAAAGGCGCAGAAAATGGAATTATGGCTACGAAAACGAAAAGATTATAAAAGGAAAATGAAACAGACATGAAACTGGTTAATGCTATTATCAATAAAAAGTATTTGCTATTATTTTTAAACCTTTGGGTTTAATGTTTAACATAATATATTTATATATCTACTATTTTTTACTGTTAGTTAAATTTGTTACCATATTTCGACTCTAGCAAAATTACTATAAAATCACACTGTTAAAACAAATAGCTCTATTTATGCTTATTTAATTGTTGTTCACTAAAAATTATAGCCATTTATAGCGTGATTGATATACTTATAATAATAGATTACCTTCTAGAAACTTCGTGTATCTGAACTAACCATGAAATTACAATGATTTCATTATGTACTAACTCATTGAACTAGTTCATAATAGAATAGTTCAATACCGACAAAGCATTTGTAATACTTGCATCAAGGTTAGTTAGTTTTATTAGGTTTTTCATTGATGGAGTAGGTAGATACATAATACATTGTACCTCCTTAGTTTATTTAGGTCATTATATATATTTATGTAGAAAACTATGATAAATGTTTTAAGTTCGTAAGTAATGCTTTTTTAATGGATTTATCAAGCTCTACATACCTACAGCCTGATAAATAAAACGAAAGTAAGTAAAATACTTATACTTCTTTATAACATATAGGACAGTTATTGTGTGTCCACAAATAATTTTCCTTAATCTAGATGTCTTTCTGTCATTAAATGTATACAATATGTAAAACTCTACATTGTTAAAATCCCTTTTTGATATCCCCTAATGATAATCCCTTGTCCAGGGCAAGTAGTTTTCAATAAATTCAAATAATATTTTAAGAAAACAGAACGAAGTAAAAATTTGTACTTTTATGAAAATTTAATTTCGATTAAATGTACTTCCCCTATTCCATTCATGCTTTTCAGTAAAAAAAAAGTTGCAAAGCTCTGATACGACGGTAAATTTGGTTTACAAAAGATCATTGCTTTTGAACAACCATGGGGAATAAAAAATAATCTAGCACGAGACAGACTCGTTTTACTTATCTAACAATAAAAATGTAAAATTCGTGAAATAATAAAATTTGGTTAAGATCAGGCATTTAACAAGTGGTTGAATTGTAAGGCACTAACATCATTTTTTAAATCATTTAAATTACAAAAATATTACTTTACAAATATTTTATTTAAAATAAGTATTTTTTATTCACATAAAACACTAATTTTAAAACACTTATTTAGGACTCCAACCTTTTTATCGGACAACAGACAATAAAAATTAGCGGACACAAAGGACAATCTAATTTCAGGAATACAGACCACACATTTACACAAACATAAAATAAATAAATCACTAAATAATAAATACACTACATAATAATAAATTACGAATTATTTAATATACATAATAACTAAAATAAATAAAACAAACACAAAACGAAAGTAAACTAACCATTTTGTGCGTATTGCCGGCGCGGCGGGAAGGACGCGTTGAGTTTCGCGCGCTAACTAAGCTCCACTCAATGGCTGCTACAATTTTTATACTTTGTACACGAAGTGGTTTCACTTTCTACTCAGGTCCGGTCGAACATGATCCACTTTTTTACGGTCGCCATAACTCTTACGCCTTTAAAGGTAAACAAAGAGTTTATGGTAAACCTATGGCTTTGTTAAGGTGAAATTATGTTGTGTTGTGTTGTGTAGGGCTCCCGCTTGCCATCTGTCTTGATTTTAGATACATTAATGATTAAAGTACAAAGTTTTTCACGCCATATGAGGTTCTCTCAATGTGGTCTCCGGACTCCGGATATAGTTTTTTTGTTGATCGTCATAAAATTGTTCTTAATTAATTTAGATCTATAAATTAACTAAGAATATAATAGTGAACCTGTTAGTTTGTGGCGAATGTACAACAAACAACAACCCATTTATTGATATTTGAGAGATGTTAAAAGTATTTTTATTACTAGCCCTTCAATGTCCCATAGCAGGGTTGATCCGTTTCCGTAATAAAATGAAACATGGACAGTTAAAACGTCTACTTACCTGGTTTTATATTAATTTAAGCCAAGTTTATAACCTTTGTTCTGATCTGATATTTCCTTGCGATACAGTAATATATTTGTTATAATATTTTTCAGAAGTTGTATTACAAAATTGTTGTCGGACCCTAGTCGACACCCACTGGTCGATAAAGAGTGGGGAAACATGCAATCTTAGCCTGTCACCATAAGAGTAATTAGATAAATAGTAATGCAAGCGTCGACGGGGACGTAACAGTATTAAAAACATGTGTTAACAGTACGCCGAACTCATTAATACATCGTCATCGAGTTCTGAACTAAGCAAAGCTTCTTTGGAACTTATGTATTTTTGAAACACTCAGATTAAAATATATTATGTGTAGGTAAAATGTTTGCAGGGTAAACCTCGCTACATCTGTTATACTTACTTAGGTATATCTGCCCGGATCCAGATCTATATACCTAGGATTACCTACTTATAACCACTACGCCATCTTGTCGACAATAACACTTGAATTTATCATAATTTTGATCTATTCCATGTACATTTTAACCTTCATTGTTGAGAGACACCATTGAGGTCAACCAGGTGCTTTCAGCTGCTATGATCTCGTATATGACCACGTTACTGTCGGTACGCATTATAAAATATAAATATTCCTCACACATTCACTTAACGCCATCTAGTCCCAAACTAAGCAAATCTTTTACTATGGGTAAAACAACAAATAAACATACTTAATTCCTTTTTTTTTGTAAATACATAAGTACATATTATACATAGAAAACTCCCAGACCAATGCAAACAATCATGTTCATGCACACAAAGATTTGCATTGAGCAGGAATCGAACCCGAGACCTCTGCGTAGCAATCAATTTTGAACATGTTTACAAGAGTTGTTGATTATTATGTGATATTCACCAATGATGTTGATGCCAAATCTGTCTCAGCCAATAAGTAATAGCCCGAGAGAAACTTTATAATTGATGATTTTTAATTGGAAAGAAAAGAAAATACAAGCCCTAGACCAATAGGCACTTATTACTTATATGATAACATCAAGCAAAATTGATATAAAACGGAGAAACGAGATTAAAGACGTGAAATTTTGTATTTAAAAATAATATGTAAGTACTTCAATGAAGTAGGTATGAAAGCTGGTTCGCATTATCGCAGCGTAATCAACAACAGGCAATTTTGAAATGACGCCACCCCAAAAGAATCCGGTTATTGATAGGTTATATGGGTTTTTACAAAAAAATTGCATTTTAAAACCTGAACAGTATGGATTCAGAAAAAACCACTCTACTACTTTGGCATGTTTTACATTATCTAAAATAATAACCGAAAGTCTAAATAAAAAAAGTAATATTGTATCTATTTTCTTAGATATGTCCAGAGCTTTCGATTTTGTTAATCATAAATTGCTATTACTCAAGCTCGAAAAGTACGGCATTCGAGGAATAGCACTAGATTGGATCAAAAGTTACCTGGAAAATCGTCAGCAATGTGTAGAAATATGTGGTCTATCAGATAAACATAACTTACTTTGCAGGTCAGATTTTAAACTGTTAAATAGTTCTGGAGTACCTCAAGGGAGCATTTTGGGCCCATTGATGTTTCTCGTATACATTAATGATTTGCCTAATATGACAGAACATAATTGTGTACTATATGCTGATGACACTACCATACTCATAGAAGACTATAATAAAAATGACTTAGAAAATAAGACTAACAAAGCTTTGGATGATGTAATTGAATGGCTAGCAAATAATTACTTAGAAGTCAATATAAACAAAACAAAAATGATTCATTTCCAAACCTATAATAGTAAAGATTTACAAATGAATATTAAATATAATGACAACATAGTTGAAAAAGTGGACTCAGCATCTTTTCTCGGGGTTACAATAGATAAAAACTGTAACTGGAAACAACATGTTGAAAATGTTTGCTCTAGTCTAGATAGATTTGTTTATGCATTATATCGTCTCAAACGCATATCAACTTTAGACACAGCTCTCAGTGCATATCATGGCTATGTCTCAACTAAATTAAGATATGCTATTATTATATGGGGCAATTCTGTTGAATCAGATAGAGCATTCCTTTTGCAAAAAAAATGTATTCGAGCCCTAAGCGGAATACAACAAACAGAAAGTTGTCGAGAATATTTCATAAAGTACAAAATATTGACATTTCCAAGTTTGTACATATTCGAGATTTGTGTTTTTGTACGCAAACATATTCAATTGTTTCCGAAACATAATGATTCTGTTGCCAGACCAAGTAGGAACATACACAAACTTTTAGTACCTAAGCAGAGAGTGAATGTTTTTAGTAACAATGTATATTGCATGGCCATACATATTTATAACAAACTACCTAATAGATTTAAAGAAATTAATTCTGTAAATATTTTTAAAAGACAATTATTTGAATTATTATTAAACAAATGTTACTATAATGTTAAAGATTTTTTGAATGATGTAAAAATATAAATTTGTTGACCATAAACATGATTAAGCTATTCATTTATTGACATTATATTTTGATTTATTATATTATTTAATTCTAAGACATTGACATTAATTTAATACTTTGATGATTGTGTTTTATAAATTTATATTTTAAATATTAAACATTAAAAATTGTACTTAATGCATGTCTATTTCGAGTAAATGAAACAATATTTGTACGCCATCTAAATGGTAGAATATGGCTAGAACCGAAGACAATATTACTTGACACCTTTGTACCCATATTTCAACAAATAAATGATATTATTATTATTATTATTATTATTATTCACTCAATTAAACTCACGATGTTTGTCGATAACCCTATTAGCTATGCACCATGATGTGCTGGCAATCTCAGTGTCTGACTATCCTGATCTTTGTAGAACTGGAAATATTTAAAGGAGACATGTGCCCAGCAGAGGACGTCAATTGGCTAATAGGATGATGGCAAATAAAGCCAAAAATTTCTTGACAATAGAGAGAGAGAGAGATAAATTTCTTTTCAGCTCTACCATAAATTGAATAAAGACCAACCTCACAACATCAAGTAGTTTCTCTTGAAAAATGGTTTTAATATAAATATAATTATTTATAAATTCCGTGAAAGTAAGAACATATTATGAGGTATCACCTTCACCACCCCATTTAAATGCATTGGTGCATGGAGCCAACTTAGCAAGATAATGAAGGCATTTATCTTTACGAAAACAAAAAAAATTACATCAAACCTTTTTCAATCCGTTTGGAAAACGTGGTCTATAGGCCCGTACGGGCCCGTCTCTACATAGTTCTAACATAAGCCCTGTGAAGCTGTTGTTGTTTTCGAGGATTTTTTTCTCTATGTAGGGAATATATTACTCTTATAATTTAAAGCATAATATATCACATATTAGGGAGGCACAGGACCGCACAAGGTGACAATGCTTGGAGGAGGCCTATGTTCAGCAGTGGCCGTCGATTGGCTGAAATTATGATGATGATATCACTGATTGAAAGTCAATTAACAATATTTGACTCTACGGTACACGTAGGTATAGTTGACATAGTTGTTTTCCACTGACAATTTGACATTTCATTACAGAATAGGTCAGCTCAACCTCTACAAGGTTATTTTAATAATAAGCAGGTAAAAAATTGACATTTTACTCGTAGTAAGTAGGCACCGGATTAATTTATAATTAGGTACTTAATAATTTGCTTTTAATCATTTATTACTAATTCAAGGTAATTATTATATAAGTACTAGGCTTTAATCGCAGTTCCGCGTGGGTGACGGTTTTCTTCGTGTTATTTTGGTACTTAAGCTATATTATTGTAAAATTTAAGCCAAATCTGTCCAGTACTTTTTGAGTGCAGAAATCAGAAGCAATAATGTGGGGTTGGGTTGGATTAGATTTCTGTGGTTGGAATCTACGACCTGACTTGGAGGCACGCCAGTCGCATAAACGACGACTTTGTGATAAAGCCAGTTTTAATTTACATAAGTATTTTTAAAGCTTATGTACAAATAGTTAAAATAATCCTAAATAATATGAACTGTCTTCTTATCATTGTTCAATTAATTGCAAAAGGTGCTATAGAGTTTTAAGTCTTTGTTTATATTATTTTTTGTGTAGTGGTTTTTGTGACTGTTGCGCATAGTTTTTGGGTTCGATTCCCGCTGAATGTAAATCGTGTGTGCATGAACATGAATCTTTGTACGTACCAACTTACATATTTAAAATAAAATGGGTGTTAAGAATTAAGTAGAGTTTATTATTCATTGCGTAGTTCCCATAGCATAAGCTCTATGCTCTATGTTCTATATGTTAAACCGTTGTCTAGTACCCATAGTACACGCTCTGCTTAGTTTGAGACTAGATGGAGGTAATCCGCGAATAATCCGCTTTTTCACTGAGGCGTTGTAACATAAGTATTAGCCATTGTATGCATGGTCTCTGTGGTTTAAAAATAAACGTCAAATAATGACAAGCGTTAAACAAAATTCTCAAAGATCTTGGAAAACTGTTTCATAGTTCAAAGCATTCTAATTTTAAAAATACACAAAAAAAGAATGACAATTCTTTATTTGAATTCTCAGCACACAAAGACTGTATGACATAAAACAGTGCAGTAGTCAACATGTAGGTACAGAGTTCCTTATAATGACAAGAATCGTTTTCTGCTCTTGATATCTCGGGCTGGTTCTGACTAAGTTTTAGTTATGTGTTATGAAATCTTATACTTTTTATGAAATATTTTGTAATATATTTAAGAATACTATTTAAAACACTTTTCCCTTTTTCAGCTGCCTTTTTATTTCTCAACAATAACGCATGACGCATTGACCAACGCGAAATATTGTCGGGAAATATGTTTTGTAGTTCCCGTATTTTTTAATAAAAATAAATCACTACATACAAGTGCAAATAGCATGTGCCAAAATTAGTGTTGAAATGCTCTTTTGAGATTATTTTTTAACTCACCCTTATTGGGCATATTCCACGACCTTGGGGATAGGTGGCAAGATTATTTAAGGACTTATTATTCCTGAAATTTAACAACCAAGTTACCGACCGGTGATCATAGCTCTGAAAAGTGAAGTTCATACAAGAATTGTACTTCTGATCTCATATCTTCAGTGGTTATATCGCGTTTCACAGAGATGTTATCAGAGTTTCCAACGTCCCACACTATTTCATCACACGTAGCTACTCGCGGAGTGTGAAGGAGTGAATACTAAACGTACTGTTATACAATTACGTTTTCTCTATGTGGTACTGGTGATGGAGTTAGAATACGTGGTGATACCATTCCATCTCATCTTGTCTGTCTGAACCTTTTTTAACTCGGTGGCAAAGTGGTCAAATATGTATTTGCCGTGCACTGGTTTGCGTGTTTGGTTTGTTCAGGGATAATATTTATTTGTGTGATTCACAAATTATAGTCTTGACCCTGTGCTGTATACGTTCTTCATATGAACCCGAGGATGGCTAGATGGCTACCGTGGGGGTTTTAGTCGGAAGACTGAGTAATGGGTGTCCGCCATAACCACTTCGCTGTAGCGAGGATTTCAACGAAAAAAATGAAATTAACTAGGCTTCCTACAACACTTCCTGATTATGCGGTCCTGTGCCTTTTTTTTTATAAACAGCCTAATTTCTATATACAACCTCATTTCCCATAAGCGAACTTTGTTTCTAAGTAGTCAGATCATTAACTGATTAATTAGAGCTGTTAGCAAACCGATCAAGACTGTAACATGCATGTAAAAACTGCATGTAATTATATGCACAGTACTTACACATTGTTCATATTGTAATTATGTTTACGATAAAACGTTACTTCATTGACCCAAAAGTTTTTTTTATACAGCAGTAGAGCAAGTTCATATGGTACGGTGGCGCGGGTTATTGTGCAAGAGGTATTGTCCGAAGACTTAGGTTTGAATTCTATCACAAGTATAAATTTCTTTGCGAAGTTTTCTAGATATACCTAAGCTATAAGGTTAATTTATATTATGTAATCCGTGTATTATATGTATTCTCCGAGTGGTGACGGAGTAAGAATACAATATGTCACCACCCCATCTCATCTCATGGGTGTCGTAAAAACCGACTCAAGGACTATCCGTGAATATTATCTTTACGAAGTAAAAAGAAGGAAAACTTGAAATTGAACCCTATACCAATCCGTCTAGCCAGCGTGGTATAAGTAGGTCGAGTATCAAGTAAGTACCTCCGTCAAGGGAGGAGGCCCGTTCCTGCAGTGGGACATTAATGGGCTGTTATGATGATAGATTAGATGAAGTTTTGACACAGTAAATGTTGTCTTTGTGTGTTCTCTGTATTTTACAGATTCGCCTTTTTCACAAAAGAAAGTTATTTTATTAATTCGCATTATTCTTTCCATATTTTTATTCTCTTGTTCTCAATTTATTAAACTAAGCCTTTATTACATAACGAATTACAAGAGCGAAACAATTAAAAATGTTGCAGTAATAAAAATTTATATTCCTTTTAAAGCAAGAGGTAATATTTATGTTGAAATACTTAAATACTTTTAAGTGATACCATTATTTTAATTACATTTAGACATTTGAGTCTAATAATAATATAAATAAATCAAAATTGAAATAATCGAATGAAATTGTTTTTTTTTCATTTGACGTTGTCTACATTGTAATCTATCTCGCTTCATCGATTTTAATCTTACATAATACCGATATTGATTCGATAATCGAGTTGTTAAATCGAGTGCAACCCTTTCATCGAATACTTTTGATAGATTAGACATGGTCTAAAAACAATATACAAATTGAAATTGGAATGTCTTCTTTTTAAATCAAATCCACAGTATGGCATCTGAATGTATAAAACGACACAGTTAAAAATCATATTTAAAAAAAAATAGACTGTGTTTGTTACGGGTAGGTACTTACCTAATCTCCAAAAAAGCTGGATCGACTTCTGGACTTTCTTCGATTCTTTTTCAAATAAAATAGTAACCATAAAAAATATTATTTTTTTGCGCCAAGTTTACGGGACAAGAACAAGTATAAAAAAGATTTTTTTCGGCATCGTTTACGAAGATCATACTGAGCCAACGGACCAGTGACACAAGATAAAAAGGACTTTTTTACCATTTGTTACGAAATTATAATGTAAAAACGCGCATCTATAAAA
The DNA here is from genome assembly GCA_905475405.1 of Schrankia costaestrigalis. NCBI lineage: Eukaryota > Metazoa > Arthropoda > Insecta > Lepidoptera > Erebidae > Schrankia > Schrankia costaestrigalis. Next base: position 3,967,316 of record FR997843.1, on the reverse strand, counting down.
ATATTAACCAACTAGATAGGTACTTACTTACTTACAGAATAAGTATACCTACCTATTTCTAAGTAGGTATGTAGGTATATTGAAGATTTAAAAAATAAGTAAGTTATAAGTACTTGTATTTATGAAAGTTTACCTAAAAGGTTCTTACGTATAGGTAAACATTTTAAACACTCAATTATTATTACGCGAACGAGTTTATAAGTTAAAAGGTTACGTAAAAACACCTTGACAATTTCTTGCAAATTGATTTTCTTATTTTAATTAAACCTTTATCAGTTAAGTCGATTTAATTAGTTATTTATAAATAAAGTTTCACGCTCTGTTTTTATTAATCCTTAACCCTTGACCGAGTAACCAAACTGTCGTTAGTTTATGTGAGGACGTGTAAAATCCTTCAGTGTCGCGATGGTCGCGGTAGCGGATGGAGTACACGGGGACTCGAAATCAATAAACAAATCTGCATAAGTGCAATCCGCTAATTGTTGTCCCGAAATGTTGTAATTGATGTTTGTAAAGTCCACCGATACGGGACATGACCTTAGTGCAGTAGTGGTTTATGTTTTCAAGTAAAGAGATAACTGATAGATACTTAGTCACAATCACGGAGAATTATTAGTTAAGTTAAAATTCAGTAAGAGTTAGTGACATAAAACATAATATTTCTCGCACTTTCTCATAACCAAACTAAGCAGAGGTTTGCTATCTGTAGATGACTACGGATAAACATACTTAATACTTCTTCTGTTTAATTACAAACATAATAAACATAGAAAACACCCACTCCAAACCAAGGATACATCTTCATGCACACCAATATTTACATTTAGTAGTCATCGAACCCCAAAGTCATGGGCTATAACCACTACACATCGCCATAACGTATTAATCTACTTAAGTCTAAGGTAGATTAACGTACACCCGTATTACGCAAGCAGATCAGTAATACCTTACCTCGCCTCGTGAAGCAATAAACCATGTTATCTTATGTTGACATGTTATTCCGCTGGCGCCATTAACGTTGAGTAATATTTCCTCTGAATGTTGTACGCAACTTGCCTAGCTATGACATACGATTTTATAATTTACGCTAATATGGTAATGGTATTTTTAAACTCGTTTGAAGTCTTTTTTCTTGTTCTAAGTTAGTAAACTCATAGACTGCCAATGACAGACCTTTAGAGAGAAGTTGTTATCTATACTATTATCATAAAGAGGTAAAGTTTGTGTGTTTGTGATAGTTGCAAAGTTTCTGAATAATACGGAATAATACCGGAATTTTTCAGGGAAAATTTCATAAATTCGGATTTATTCAATATTGATTTAATTAATATTTTTATGTATTATTTGCTGAAAAATGGTATTTTGCATCGATCGTCGATCGCCGCCGCCGCTACAACGCCCGAATTATTGAATTTATTTCAAATCAAATTTATTTATAGATAAAATATTACATAACAATATAAAGTATAATAATATAAATTATCAATGTTGACTGGTCCCGAACTAAAGCAGAGCTTGTACTATCGGTACCAGACAAAAGGCATAAATAGTTTATTTACAATTATTTATACCTACTAATTATAATTATACACATAATAAATAAAAACATAATAATATAAATTTTATAGCACATAAATATAAATAAATCACTTGACAGTGCGATCAGTTGAAAAAATCTTAAAGTTACCGTATATTTCGGTATTATTCCGAAATATTCGACCTGAATTATTCGGATTTTTTCCCGCTAGCATCTATATTAGTGACGTTGTAGGGGGTAATCTCTGGATCTAATGAACCGATTTTAAAAATTCTTCCTGTGTTGAATAGTCCATCTATCGGGGAGTGTCATAGGCTATATAGTATCACACTAAGACTAATAGAAGTGGAGCAGTAATGAAATATGTTTAAAAACAGACGCGTTTTTTTCGCCACCCAACGAAGTGGGCACAGGTCAGATAATCTTCTATATCCCTGTTTTACTAGCCTACTGATATCACTCCGTTATCTGAAATATCGTTTAGGTACTTATGTTTAAGTATACAGGCCTTACTATATTTTTCTACTAGAATAACTGGCCTTAGTGCAACCTTTCATACCTTTACTTTCCCTATAAAGCAATTACAAGCTTTCCAACAATACAGCAAACTACAAACAGTTTTAAAATGTAAATGGAAATGATAAAATACTGCCTGCGATCTAACAAACGTTTATCAAATTAAAAATAGCTGATTCTAAATAATCAACCGAAAAACATGAACCACATTTATTGTTTGACGGGACTGGCTGGACAATAAGCCATTGGTCAGGATTAGGTTATCTACTTACCTTATTAGACTTACTTTGAAATACTAAAAGCTCAATTACTTTGCAGGGAGATACATTCTTAATATTCATTCTCAGTTCAGTTGCCGTCTAAAAGAATTAATAAAAGGTTGGAAGAAAATCTACTGATTTTAATACTGCAATTGAAACGACGATCCGTTCCGTATTTTGTCTTTTAAATTACAAACCTAGTTTTGTAGGTTAATACATAGAATAGATCAATATTGCCAAATACCTGTTAACAGGATTCATCAAAGACGTATCAATAATGATTCATCGTCGGTGTGATGTCGGGTTTAGATTAAATCACGAAGCTCGACCTCATTTTAACAAAATGTCGTAAGAGCCTACTTTATTTAGTCGGTTTGAAATCTGAATATTACGGACTGTATCGCCTGTGTCATTGGAGGAGGTCAGCCTGCAGCAGGATATTAACTGTTATGAAAAGGGCATTGTCTACAAAATTACCAATTTCTAAAACTTAGGAAAACTTAACAGGTAGGTAAGAAAGATAATATGTATATTATTATCATGTACCCTCGTGTCTTGAGATGTTACTATAATGTCCCTAAGTCCCTACACACTACACTAACCGTATCTCTACATACTTAGTCTTGAAAATATGTCGGTACTTACTAAGTCTATGTAGGTTTTTAGTCCCATATTAGGAAAGCAATGAAGGTAGCTATGTAGGTTCTACTAACTCTAGTTTATGGACTAACTTTCACGAAACAGCTAAGATCTGGATCTAGGTGAAACGAACTGAGAAAGGAAGTTGCGATTAAGAAATTTGTGTCGGTTGAACCATTGGATTGTTACCTGTCGATAACTGCGTCTTGTCATGACAAAATGGCGCCGGATGTTGTAAATTTTGAGTTAAAATGTCATTAAATGGCGGGAATACTTAATTCACATAGATTGCGTAATTTTTAATGTAATTAATATGGTATTTGGTAAGGAAATTAATCTTATGTGAATTAAATAAGTATATGAGATAATTTTGCCAGTGATGGTTTTCCGAAAGGTATAATATTAATCCTCGTCCACATTGTCGCAATTTATGAAGACAAAGGTCTTGAACCAGTGCTTGTTGCCAATAATGACCTATGAAACAGAGACGTGGTCGCTCACTATGGGCCTTCTCGGAAGGCTTATAGTCACTCAGAGGGCAAAAGAAAGAGCTATGTTAGGAGTTTCCCTACGTGCCTATGTCCAGCAGTGGTCGTCAATTGGCTGATATGATGATGATGATGAATATCAATACAGAAGAAGACCTGTCCATGCTGGAAGACGTCTTTGAGCTATTAAGAGGGGGAAGAAATCATTACACCATCTGACGAAGCAAAAGTGGTTCGAAATGCGACAAATTAGAATAGTACCCGTAAACGATTTTCTCACTAAACTGTTAATGCTTGAAGCGTGTCGCCGCAACTTGCGATACCTATTTACTATTTATGTAATTTTGCATAACACTTTCATTTACATCCGTTCTTTGTGAATTATTTTGTTCACGTAGTTTTGGCGCAATAACTGAATACTTATTACGTCGGGAGTTTTCTAAAATTTATTTATTTTATAAAGTAGTAAGTGGAAGAGGAAGGTTGATTCCACCATTACGTGGACGTCTTCGAAGGTCGATTACACCTCGATGTCCTTAAGGTTTGCATTGAAAGGAATCTAAATAATTAAGTCCTCTGTCTAGTACCTAGAGTTATTTGTCTACGTACTATGTCAGTCGTTAGCTATTACAATTTCTATGCAGTCAGCAAAAATATGGAATAACAAATTTAAAAAATATATAATTTCATCAATTTTAGGTGGAGTTTTGCAAATTGCGACGATATTGAGTAGGAAAATATTTTCTGCCTTGGAGGTAAAACAGTCGCACATAGTGTTGCCGTGTCTACGACATCGCGGGTTCAAGATAAATAATTAATTGTAAGATCCTCAAATTATTGTTTGAGCCTTAGTGTTCTGTGTCCCGTTAATTTAATGTGTGTTATAGTCCCTGCGACACAAGTTTTTAAAATGTAGAAAGAGAATATATATAGTTCTTCTTTTCGTTAAGTAATAATATTATGGCTTCATAATTAACTGATGATTCTGCCAACGTCACGGTGGAGAGGAAAATAATTTAATCTGCATGTCACTTCTCGTTTTTTAAAATCGTTAAAAATAAAGTTAATTTAACTTTTAGTTGTCAAATTGTCACACAATAGGTATTCTTGTATTTATAATTTAAAATCTTTTTAAAATAATGTAATCGTGCTGTAACTAAGCTTAAAACGGCATTCTGTAATTTTTAAAGTGACAGTTCATGTATTTTTTTTAATTTCCGTGCGCGCGGTAAGCGAAACGAGCGCGAAAAACAAGTTAGGGATATCGCATTATTACATTTAGAGACCCTGATTTTTGATTTTCATTTTCTTTTTCATAGAATAGAAGTTTACGGATCTTATAATATTTTAATTTACCAAAGATAATTTCCTGTAGTTGATAAGAGTGTTAGAAAATCTATTAAAATTTCCAATCTTTTAAATTGTAAGTAGGTATACCGTAAACTGGCAACTCTGTTATTTAACTCTTTATTTGCCATTTAACTTAATTTTAACTTTTACTTTACCGGACAAGAATTGGATTAATTAAAAATTAAATTTAAAAAAAATAAAAATTATGTTAAATTAAATAGTATGTTTCGAGAATTGACCTGCTGGTTGACCAATTGCGTAAATGTTTGACAGTAACTTGGTGATTACAATAAAAAAACATATTTATATACAAAACTTGTAATCTTGCCGGGTAAAAGAGTTAGAGCCGTAAAGTGCATTATTCATACTTAAAGTTAACAAGCCAGTCAATCGTACCTGCCAACTTCTTTGAAGTATAGCTACTCATTATTTTATTTTAACGTAAGTACCTAAGTAGTTTAGTTTCGTAATGCTACAATATGTAAATATAACAATTTTGTAGAGAGCACCACGCTTTCAAAGTATTGTATTAGATTATTGAAATTGCGAAGTGAAACATACACTGGCTTTTTGTATTCGTGACTTGTTAATTCATGGTTTCTATACGATATTGCCTGGCAAGCGCGCATGATATCTATGAGATTCAATATAGAAAATTATACCTACATAAGTACTTATTTATATTTTTTATTCGAGTCTTACAGCTATAATGAAATTTGCATAGACAGAGAAGTTTTATAATTGATTTTCGTCATCTATTGTGGCAGCAAACACACAGGGGACCTATTAATTTATCCCCTAACTCATAAACCGCCTCTTAAATATTAGTCAATTGATTAGCTTAAACACGGTTTTGTTTAGTTTAAGGATGGTTTTACTAATAAAAAAATCGCTAAACAGTAATTAAATTTAAGAGGCGTTTATTACCTCGTAAGGGGTTGTTTTAGAATGTTAATAATTTAGTCTTAACATTTTTAGGCCTTAGTATCTTATTAATGTTTTAGCAAGTTTGTATTAAATTGCTACTCTTTTAGAAAAATTATTGAATTAATTTAGTAAAACTTTACTTAACACGTCAGAATAACACTTATGCTACAATTAATAAAAATATTGTAAAGTGTTATTAAAATTCATTCATTCTGCATCAGCTAGTATTTGAATAAAATAGTTTTTAAATTATCATTTAAGAACATGACGTATAAACAGCCATTTTCGTTTATGTATTAAGTACTATGTACTGTCTATTTAAACTACAGAACATCTATACTCAAAGGAGAAGAATGTCAACTTCATATAAAATTCGTGAGGAAACTTTTCCTAAGCGTGTGGCGCCATCTATTGGCACCCCTCCTAAAACTACGGTTAATGTCAGCAGCGTGGGAAATTCAAATTGATGGTTATTTTAATTATTATAAACAAAAAAATAAATCTTAACGCCCTACGTAGGGCATTATATATATTATATCTCTTTGTTTATTTTGTTGAAGGTTTAAATTAGGATGACTGTATTTGGAGTTGGATTTGATAATAAAAAACTTCATTTCTTTTACAATTTATTTATGTAATGGCTAACGCAGAGCGGGACGGCATGGCAAAGTATTTTAATTTTTACTAATGGAAATTCAACCGTACTGGCCGCTTTAAAATGATGGCGCGGCATTGAAAAATCCCTTTCAATGCCGCGGCATCATTTTAAAGCATAGCAATTTATGTCGTATTTCTGTAACAGTAGGTACGGTTGAATTTCCATTAGTAAAAATTAAAATACTTTGCCATGCCGTCCCGCTCTGCGTTAGCTATAAATAATATTCATAATAAAAAATATTCACATTCTTCATTGAAACATTCTTTTCTACAAACAATTTGTAATAAATTTTATGAAATAAAGTATTTTGAAATTTGAAATTTGAATTTGAAAAAATTTGAAATCTACATTGAAACTCATTGTAACATAACAAAAACCCTATAGGAGTCACTCTCTCAGAACTGGAGTCAATAACGTTCAATTTCACAAAAACACTTTAACTAAGGAATAGGATGCTCGTGCAACGTTTTTAATGCAGGATAAACTTGTTATTTATCGAGATTTTTTATTTATTTACAAGATATTTAGGAATTTACAAAATAAACGGTTTCTTTTCTTGTAGTGTTGACTGTTGACAGCTCCATATAAACAAGTATTAGGTGGTTGCTAGGAAATGACATGACATTTTCTATTTCATCTTTTCTCTCTGTCGTACATAACAGCCCTAATAGAAACATTGTGTAGAACAGAGTTGACTCCCCCTGATTTAAACAGACTTGCTCTAAAACGTAAACATATAATGGCGTCGTGTCAACCACAGACTAAAGACTTTAGTCTTTAATCTTTGAAAAATGTATAGGAATCAAGGACAAAATTCTATAATCTACAAATGTCAAATCGTAAAAATAATTTTATCTGTGAAATTTTATGTTGGAAAAAAATACATTTATTTAAAATTTACGAAAGATAGTGGATAAATCAAAGTGATTTACGTGTTTTCTATTGCATAAACGTTTAATGCTACTTTCCAGAAATTTTCAACCATATCAACGCGTGCGATTGATGTAAAAACTAGTGAATTTGCAATATGTGGTGTTTGTTTACTAAATAAATCAAGTAAGGATAAATACGGTATAGGTTAAAGTGTGTTATGTTTAAAAGTACTGTTATAAATATCGCATTATCATCTGAGTCTTATTGCCATATCATTTCTCTATATCTATCTCGCTTGCACTTACGGGTCTTCTATTCTTCTACAATATCTTCTATCTCTTTTTGGAGTACTCAGATGTTAACGTGTCAGCTATAGTACTAAAGTACCTATTTTACTATGTTGTAAAGTATTTACTATTATAAAGAATGTTATGGACGTAAAAAAGAGTAGATGGAACATATGTGAAAGGGGAGAACATAAGAAAACAAGTATTTTATTCACAAAGTTTTTAATAAAATCATAAAAATAAAAAAGTACTTACTTAACATCAGTTTTAAGAAAAAAATATTCACATTTTCACAGCGAGAACTAAGTACAATGTAGACACTAGTTACATAAAAATGTATATTATTATATACACGATAGGTATTATTATCCAATAAACAATCAGAAATTGACAATTTGATACGGCTACAGATATTAATACTTTCAAACTACTACGAGTCTGGTTAAATATTGTAAATAGATTAACAATTGGGCCTTTTTATATCGGTTTTCTGTTTTATAGGAAGAACAGAAGTGAGTAATTAGAGCACTGATAGCGGTAAGGAACACTATAACAAAATAAACATTTATTATGCACCTTTTAAACGTAGAGATAACTCTCGGAAGAATCGGAAATAAATCTCGAAAAAATCGGAAAACAATCTCGGAAAACTCAGAGAAAGTTTTCCGGAATTAGCCTTCAGTTCTAGTATTACCAACAAAACAAATTACTCATGGACATTGTAGCACTTTAAACTTATAATTTAAATTAACGTTTTGAATATAAAAAGATATAAGTATGAATAGATAGAACCTTTTTATATAAAAAATAAATGTAGTAGAGTACAAATAGTTATATTAATTCGGAACATTAAAACTGCATGTCAATTCTCGTAGGTATAGTCGAGAACTAAATGGCTTTATCACCTCTAGAGTTACTGTTAGTTGCATGTCATAAAACTATTAGGTTCAATATCGCACAACAAAACATCAGCTAAATCATGACGCTGCTTTGACATATCAGTTCTCTTGTATTAGCAAATAGTCGTTAGGTATTTATAAAAACAAATAGTAAAGTCAACGTTAGTGACTGTTACTAGAGCATATTTTCGGTAAAACGTTATAATCTAATGAATTTCTCTCTTTTTTCCTTATATGTCCATCCCTATCATTTCTTGTATGACGTCATTGGCGCATATTTCAATTTAAAGTTTTCGTAATTTTATAATATAAAACAAATTAGGGTAAACCACCTAATCGTTAGAAGTCCTACAATTATTGGCACTTAAGAGTTAAAAGTGAGTAAAAAGAAAGAAAAGACTATAGATTATTCAAGTTCAGTATGATTATTCAAGTTCAAATATTATTTATTTAATATTTTTATCATATTTTATTTATTTCATGAGTCAACATAGCAACAATAAATTTATCAGAATCCGTTTATTGGCAATAGTGCCAATAATATTTTTTTAATACTATTCAATCACATAATAATGATTAAGTATAAGCAAAGATTAAAGTATTTTATCATTTTATGATATTTTATATTTTAGTCTGACACGAAGTCCACTCTTAAGGTGCCAACAATTGGGTGGCTTACCAGCCAATATTTAAAATCTACATTTTCAGTTTTTCTGAAATGACAAGCTTGTAATGGCACAAGTAACAAGTTGACTTTAGTTTTAAATTATTTAATAGTCTTTCATGGTTTTTCACATACAAACTCTATAGTTTAATTAGTGACATTTGTATTGTGTTAGTAGATTTTATTATTTATTGCATTGAAGTGAAAGTTTAAAATAGATTGAACTTTTAATCTAAGCAAAATTTTGAATACGGTCAACCAATGACGTCAAGCTCACGCATAAACATTAAATAACGATCTTAATGAATTTGAATTATGATAGAATTTTTTGTCAAAACTGATAAAGCCATTTCGTTTTCGACTATACATTAAAATCGTTAAAATTCGGTTAAGTTAACTTTTAGTTGTCAAATTGTATGAAAATTAAGTTAACTTAACCGAATTTTTAACGATTTTATAGTACGAGAATTGACATGCAGTTTTAAAACGACCTACTCATGACTTTTGTAGATGACTCGTACATAAATATAGTACATTTCAAACTATGGGCATTACAAGTATTACTTAATAATTTTAAGATGATACAGAAAATTATTTTAATATCAAACGTTCTTTTAAAACTTCACAACTATTTTACGTAAGGATTACCTACGTTAAATATTTGTTAAGTGTAACCATGTCTTCCTAACAAAGCGATCGTTACTCAGTATAGATCACGTCACATTAATTTCGTTCATTCTCAGCACCATCATTACATTACAACTAACTACATCGTTGCTCTTACAAATGTTAGCTACAGTACACGCCAACTTACTCGACTGCCTTGAAGTTAGCTATCCGAGGAGTACGCGCATGTACAGGAACTAATAAAACACCTGCTCCACACGCCCCCCGCCTACAAAATGTTAAAAGTTGTGTACTGTATAAACTTAACACTGCAGGTCAATTCTCGTGACATAAAATTTAATTCAACTTAATTTTAACTTTTTTTTAAATTTAATTTTTAATTAATCCAAAAGTGGTATTCTGGTCCTTAAACATTTCGTTAAAAATAAAAATAGATGATAAAATTAACGTCAAGTTTGACGTTTCTTAATGGAGAAGATTACATTAACCGTTTCAAGCTTAGTTACAGTACGATTACATTAAAAATAGGTATTTTTTTTTAAGTAAGTACCTATTGTGTGACAATTTAACAACTTAAAGCTAAATTAACCGATTTTTTAGCGATTTTAAGGTACGAGAATTGACATGCTGCTTAAGCATGTTCTTTACTGTCAATGTCCAAACTACTAACGTTTGGTGGTTTAGTAACCAAATTTATGAATGTATATTTGTAAAAGCAACAATGTTCACATTACTTTCAAAAACCTATCACCAAAAATCACTAACCTTTTTACATTTTCCATGTCCTACTTATTGTCCATACCAACATATAAATTAGGCCCATAAAGTACATAAAATACAATACATAAGAGTAATAATACAATACATAAGGTATCGGGAATAAAAATTAATGTCAACAGCACTTCATGTAAACCCATCAGTCTGGTAAAAGCTGACTAAGGAAAAAGAGATCTACGAAAACAAAAAAAAACTATACTGCATACCGTTTAGTCAACGCATTAGGAAATTACTTTTTATTACTCCGTATGGTGACGGAGTAAGAATACAATATGTCACCACCCCATCTCATACCATGGGTGTCGTAAAAACCGACTAAGGGACTATCCGTGAATTATCGCTATTATCTTTACGAATTAAAAGAAAGGGAAAACTTGAAATTAAACCCTATACCAATCCCTCTGGCCAGCATAGTATTAGTAGGCCAAGTATCCCCCCGTCACGGGAGGAGGCCCGTCCCGGCAATGAGACATTAGCCGACAAGGGAATAACAAATTACAAAGGTAGCTTTATAAGTAATACTTACGGCTTACTTTACTCTATGGTTTCCTCTGAATGAGAGAGTCACGAGACTGTAAGTCTATTTACTGAAAAGCATATTATAAAATCGAGCATGTTTATACACTGGCTTAGATATACATTGATTTTAAGTTTAATAGTAAAGTTACATTTAAAGTTACATCTTTCACAAAATGTCATTTGAACCTTATTTATAATGGATAGTAGGAAACTATTTACAAATAATACAATCGTACGAACAGAGAAGTTGACTGGTGTGAAGTTAGTTGCATTTACTAGTAAATGCAACTAACCTAACGTAACAAAACGTAACGTAAACTTGTCTCTATCTAAGTTATTTTTCTCATAGGATCTGTGGCGGTTATCATAAGTCATTTAGAAGAGATAAAGCACTGAAAAGTTCGGAAATTACCATTTTTAATAAATGGAGTTTGATATATTTAAACGTAGTGTGAAAAAGGATTTGACCACAGCGACCAAATTATGTCGACAGAGTGAAATCGGTAATTAAAAAAAAAATGTGTCGCCCATAGACTTCCATGGGCGGCAGTGATCACTTACCATCAGGTGACCTGCTGGCTCGTTTGCCTCCTATCACACTGTGATTATCTTCACTTAGGTCAACTTAACTCATCATACAATATTAAGCATACAATAATAAGAAGTAAAGTGAATGTACCGTCAAAATAACACAACTTTAAATTCAGTTGGATCTAATTACAGGATTATAATAGTAAGGCTAGTTTTTTAAGCTAGTTCTTTACTTTAGTGTCCTGGCTTACAAACCTAGTTTAGCCTAGGTTAGAAAATAAACTAGTTATGCTGCAGGAAGTCAGAAGTATTATAGCTTAAATAAACTAGCCTTGAGTACTGCAGTACTCGTCAAATAAGTCGGCCGGCCTGAAGTTAGGTCTCAGAGAAGTTCGCGCATTACAGGAACAAATAAACTACTCCCTTTCCACGCCACCCGCCATTTAGGTCTAAAACTGACATCTGCGAAGTTACCTGCAACAACTTTAACCCGGCCGAGTAAGGGTCGTAGCACACATATAAAAACGGAAAATGATCATCACCGTATCAACTCAAGGCCGTTCAGTATTATTTGTATGTAACTCCTTACTGCAACGCATACTTATCGGAATCGTAACGTAATCGCATCGCCACTGTTTGACACCGAGGAGAAAGGCGAGGCGGTGACGATCCCTTTACGTTTTGATATGTGTGCTATGTGCCTTAGTTGGCGCTTATTGTAACTCTGTATATCAGAAAGAAACTTGTTAGCTTTATGGTAGCTAACTACGATACTTTACAAACTTACAAGTCAAGACAACAAAATAATCCTTAACCAACTGAATTTCTTGCAAAAAAAACATCATTTTTGTACTATTTTAAAGCTTTCTTAATGCAGACTAGTTTAACAAATCAACGACATTAACTTAGAAATACTTAAACTCGCATTTAAATTGAATACACCATAAGTTTAAACAGTAATATCCTATTTTGAGACTCATATGACTAACATATTAAGTTAAATCGGACGATTACTTAATTAAACACTTATTTACTTAATTGACTGTTAAACAATTGTCGAGAAATAGATTCGAGTTTTAATTGTACACAGGATAAAGTACTTTATGAATACTACTTAAAGTACATATTTGAAAATACAACTATTTACAAAAAAATACTTTCAAAGACATAAAAAATAAAATCGAAAATGATTTCTTGGTTTATACCAAATATTTTTCGAGTTTCCGTTATTGTATGAAATGACAATATGAGAAATGAAATTATGTGAAACGTACAATCCACATTCAAAACATTTTATACCAACTATTTATTTATTTTATTCATGGTGTGACCTATCTAATAATTCCAAATTACTGTGATGTGAATCTATTCTATTCATATTAGCCTTAAATTCATCTGTAATTGATTTTGGATGTATCGGGGTCCCAGGTACAATTCCTGTAGGTACTAAAGTTTCTTCTGATCCTTCCCGGTTGAGGTTTTCCTTCTCAACATGAAGGAAATTGTCGTTAGTGTCCCCATTGGTGGTACCATGCATGTGGGGTTGAGAGTTCGCTGTGTTTGTGTAGGAAAGGTTGAAGTTTGATACGGATAGTGGCTTGCCTGTTTCGTGCAAGTTTGAGGATAGAGATTTCGATGACGTCATTTTGTCGTTATCTGCAAAATAAATGTTAACTTTAGGTATTCATATTCGTAGCAGAGTCTCACTGCAGGGATGGCAATTTGGCTTAGTAATCGTCATAACAGCCCAATAATTTCCCACTACAGGGACGGGCCTCCTTCCGTGATGGAGGGATACTTGGCCTACTAATACCACATTGGCCAGATGGATTGGTATAGGGTTTAATTTCAAGTTTTCCATCTTTTTATTTCGTAAAGATAATATTCACGGATAGTCCCTTAGTCGGTTTTTACAACACCCGTGGGATGAGATGGGTTTATTTTATTTTATTTATTTGGTTCACCAACACTTTAACATTACATTGAACTTGAGTACATATCTTAACTTAAATCTAAATGTTAAGTTACTTATAGGTTAACACAACTTTTAATAGTTATGAGCTATATATACTTAAAATCTATTACTTATGTTCTACTTAATTTAATTTAATTTTAAACTACTAACAATACCGCGAAACGATGCCAATGAATTGTAGTGTATGTCCGCCTTGTCACTGCATTGATTATATGTTTTCATCATTCGGCAAAGAGGTAAGCTTGAACAGAGTACCGTTCTGCGCAATGGAGGGACTAAAGGGGTAATGGGTTTTCGTGGAATGTGAGCTGGGACTCTAAAGCGTATCCTTTCTAGCAATTCAGGGGCAATCAATCCTGTTCCTTATTAATTTATGTAAAAAGAGTAAGTCATTAATATCCCCTCGTTCAGACAATTCTGTCATCTTAAAATAATCTAGCCTAGTCTTATATCCTACCCTTCTGCCCCCCAACCCTACCGAATATGATAAGTGACGAACAAATCTTTTCTGAATGCGCTCTATTCTGAGAGAGTGATTTGAGAAGTGAGGACGCCAAACGACGGCCGCGTATTCCAGCACTGGGTTGGTGACATATACACTACTCCGTCACCACACGGAGTAGTGTAGTGTGTAGTAGTAAGTTAGTAATATGCTGGTCAAATTGCTTTTATGTCAAATATTCGATATGTTCGCGGAGATGAATTATGGCGTAGTTTCTCATTAAATAGGCTCTTACAAAATCTAGAATTTAATGGTGTTGGAAAAACCTTTAACATAGGGTGTCCAACTGTCTTATAAAACATCACGACGCCTTTCCTATAGAGGTGTCAGGTGGTATGTTTAAATTATGTATCGATTATCATATCATTTACAACTTATTCTTCAGGTCACCTCAGTATACAGCTAAAAGTGGCAAATGTTAAACGTGACCTATTAAATAGGACCCACAATAATATATATTTCATATCAGCCTATGGACGTCCAGTGCTGGACATAGGCCTCCACCAAAAGTTTCCACCCTGCGCAGTCCTGTGCCTCCCTTATCCATCGGTTTCCCGCCGTCCTAACCAGGTCGTCGGTCCACCGTGTGAGAGGTCTCACCACCCTGCGCCTGTTTTTATAATATATAAAAACAATTAATTACCTTTATTATTATCGTCATTGCTGACAGTATCTCGTTCGTTGTTCTCGTTCTTGTGATCCTTAGGTACGGATGAGCAGCGTCCCTCGCTCATACCCAACACGCTGTGTCAACAATAAATATAAAACATTACACACAATAATAGTATCAGAGAATGGGCGGTTCGTCCCATGTGTAACACTTGTCTACCTATATCATTTGAAAGATCTCAGTGAGTGCCATGATAAGACTTAAGGCCTACGCAAACCGGGACGGCATGGCAAGGGATTTTAATTTTTACTAATGGACATTCAACCGTACTATTACGGAAATACGACATAAATTGCTATGCTTTAAAATGAAAAATGCCGTGCAATTTATGTCGTATTTAACATAACTGATAAAAACTCTTTAAATGGACACACACAATACATCACCACACTTTTACTTTATAAATGGTTTGGGCAATCTTTAAATTATTTACATGAACTACTATAGTGTATTCACGGAGACGAGTTAGTATAGCGCCTTCTTTATCGCACATTATCATACAAATGACAAGGACAAAAAATACTTTTCTTGGGTCGGTGGGCGTTAACAAAACCTTAGAAATGTAAATGTGCGTTCACACTGCGCTTCTTAAAAGTTCGCTTAGTTTATTACTGCGGCTTCGTCTGTCGTATAAATTGAGAGACATTAATTTGATAGATTTTTTTATGGGTACCTCCTTTTTATATATCTGATGGATATGAAGGAAAGAAATAAATTCGAGGATTTAATTCGCAATGATACGGTGGCAGTCTCAATACAGTTTTGGTTTGTGATTTTGCCATTTCGTCTATAATGTAAGCGTCGTATCGCTGTCTATGATTTTTAACGATGTTTAATAATTCACGTTTTAACATTTCAGCGTTACAGCTAATATTTTTTTCTCGTAACCAATTACAAGTATCCTGTTTTTTAAATTGGGCCGTTGGGATTCGCTCTATTTTTCTAGAGTGATAAGAAGCGTTATCCATGACTATCACAGAATTATCATCTAGCTTATTTAAAACTTCTCTAAACCAATTTCTTCGGCATTCATCTCCTTGTTATAATCGCCTTGTTTCTTCGACTCAAACATATTTAGACCACCTTCGACGAATCTATCCTCACTCTCAACGAGAATATAAAAATGTTATAAAACACGTGTTTCAACAATGAGAATATAACAATAACTTAATGATAATAATAACAATGGATGTAGCGCACCAGTTTAATATACAAAAATTGGGAAATAGTATTTTACTATGGTAATGCTCATTTATGACAAAAGAACAATAAACGGGTCATTAGCACACCTGCGATGCTTAAAAATTACCATGGACCATTTATTAAAAAAAATGCACACCTGAAGGTGTTTTCAAGCCAGTCGTTAGTTCATTAATAAATTATAAAATCCAATACACCAGCCGGTTCACAAGTCGAGCATACAGTCACAAGTATGAGCACGTCTGCACAGCACGGGAAGTATGAGTAGACTAAAAAGTACTCGTACTGTGTACACCGCCTTAGCGTTTATCACTGACCAATCGCAATTAAAAAATTGTGTGAGTGAGATAGCGCTCTACTAACTCGTCTCCCTGAATAGACTATATATACATACTACATACATTGATTTACAAAAAACCAAAGATACACACTCCACTTCCCAAAAACGTCCGCAACAAATGGGCGCATTGTGCACTCTTTTCAAATTAGTATCGCGTTGTTCTACCGGCAAACGTCAATCATTAAATTTTATTGCTTTATGTGCATTACTTTTTAAATACAACTTTATGTCATGCGTGTAAGATTGAATTTGAAAAAAGAAATATGTTTACGATATTACTATACGTATTTATTGCGTATGTTTAATTTGGTGACACTTTTGGCTGTTAGTTTTGTTTGAAAATGTGCATCTAGGGTTTTTTATAAATCAATGACTACATACATAAAAAATTGAAAAACACTATACATATCTTAAAAATGGTCTCAAATGACAATATCTATTTACAAATAACAGTATATACCTTATCTATTTCACATATCTCACACCACATAGTAAATGGAACTATATCTTATAACTTGTTTAAAATACTGATTACTATAAATGCACTATTTACAATGATCACAACAGATACATACTTACTATTTCTTTATACTGTTGGGCATAATACTTTTTGTGCACATGGCTCATGTAAATTAGTCTGTACACTACAGTACCCACATTATGATTACAATTTTCTTTTAGTTTTATGTAAATTGACATCCTTTTATATTTACATACAAATATTACAACCTAAGAAAAATAGATATCTCATGCCAAGAAATAATAATTGTAATAATTGTGTGATTGTGGTCAGTGGTGGACAGCTTGTGCGTTTATTTTGGTGTTGTGACAAAGTTTACTCTTTTTGTATAAGAATTTATCAGCACCAGGGATTGTTATTAATTAATTTGTTTTTGCTTATGTGCCTTGTCAAGAAAATAGTAATAAGTTTGGTTAATGTTTACACATACATGGTGAGTGCGAGTGATGGGTTTGGGTTTTCCTTTTGCATATTTTTTGTAATTATTAGTATTATAACAAAATCAGATAGGAATTGTTGGTTGATTGTGTCTGAGCATTATGTCTTTGTGTCCGGTGGTTGTATGTTGTGTGTATGTGTGTATGTAATGTAATGGCACCTAAATATCTTAGAGTAGGACTGTACAATGCAGGTTCCCTCGGCACCAACCATGACAGTATTATAGCAGCCGTTGCTCACAGTGGTGTTGATGTTTTGGCCCTGAATGAAACGTGGATACATTCTGGGGAGGAGGGGCGAGCTCCTGTTATTCCTGGTTATAGACTTAGACACAAGCCTCGACCAAAGCATCACCGCACGCGTGGTGGTGGCGTTGGTTTCTTTGTAAAGCATGGAATCACTGTGCGCACTTGGCAGCATCCCGTGGACCCACTTCACACAGTGGTGGAACAAATGTGGCTTAGTCTTAATGTTAACGGCAGGAGGCTGATGATTGGTACTGCATACAGGCCAAATTGGGTAAATATTGAACTATTTTTTGATGCCATCACTGACTCTTTGAGTTCTATGCCTGGATGTGACAACATTATTTTTGTAGGTGACTTTAATATTAACTATCTGGATGTAAGTAACAATAACACGAAGAAATTTCAAGCTTTTCTTTCTCACTTTAACCTGAACCAACTAGTCACTGAGCCAACTCATTTTACCAGCACTAGTCAAACATTGATTGACGTGGTCTGCACTGATTTAAAGCCTAAGAAAATAACTTTGGAACTTGTAGGAACCATCACGGGTCATTGTCTTGTTGTTTGTGAGTTTGACATTAGGCGGGATAAAATAGCTCCACAGATAATGACTTACCGGCCTATAAAGAACATAACTTTGACAGATTATAACAGTGATTTAAATACTATCGATTGGAAACGAATATCGCAGTGTACCGATGTTGATTTCATGGTTGATGTATTTAACTGTTTCGTGTTGTCTATTTTTGACTGCTATGCTCCAGTTAAAACTGTTAATTTAAAGAATCGCTCATATCCCTGGATCACTGATACTGTGAAGGTAATGATGAGGCTCCGAGATAAGGCGGCAGCTGATTACAATAAAAATAGGACTGACGCAAAAAAGGACTACTACAAAAGCTTGAAGACCACTGTCAATCAGGCTCTTTATCATGAGAAGTATGCATATTATAGGCATAATATCAACAGTAACATCAATAAACCAAAATTGCTGTGGAAAATTGCTGTTGTTACCGCATGATGACTTTACACTGCCTTCAATCTTTGACGACCCTGATGTAATAAACAGACATTTTCTTGACATACCAACTAGTTCATGTAATATTTCTGATGTAGTGGGGTTCTACGACACCCATAGATTTACTGATGCTATATTTGAAATTAGTGAAATTAGTTTAGAACAGCTTATCACAATAATTAGAGGAATTAAGTCTAATGCTGAGGGTTGTGACGGTTTCCCTCAATCCTTGGATTGTGTTCGGGTTCTAGTGAATACCTCTATTAACACGAGTACATTTCCCGAGTTACGGAAATTGGCAGTTGTGCTACCATTACCCAAATGTTCAAACCCAACTGACTTAAAAGACCTAAGACCCATTAGTATTTTACCGTGTCTATCAAAGATTTTGGAGAAAGCTATTTGTTTACAATTAAATAAGTATCTTGAAAATAACAATATTCTGCCTCAGTTGCAATCAGGTTTCAGAGTGGGACGTAGTACTACAACTGCCTTGCTTGATGTAACTGACAATGTGCTGGTTGCTCGTGATAGGGGGATGTGTACAATTTTGGTGCTATTGGATTTTTCCAGGGCGTTTGATTCCATAAATATAGATCTGCTATTGTCTAAGCTAAAATTTTATGGCTTTGACACGAAAGCTTTGAAGTGGTTTGAAAGCTATACCAGTAACCGGTACCAGTACGTGAAGTTGCGTCGTAGTGATGATTCCTATGCGGTATCAAATAAAATGGCAGTACAATCGGGCGTACCTCAGGGTTCTATCCTTGGACCTATTCTCTTTTCACTGTATTCAGCTGATATAGCTTCCCACATCAGGCACGCTAATTACCATATTTACGCTGATGATACCCAAATTTACTTATCGTGTAAGCCGCAAGATGTAGATGAGACGATCGTTAGGCTCAATGAGGATCTTTGTCAGATAGCTGAGTGGTCCTCCAAAAACTGCCTGTTACTGAATCCTGCCAAAACAAAATACATTGTCTTTGGTAGCAGGCAGCAGCTGACTAATCTCAATCCTACTGTAAAGCTTATGCTCATGGGACATCCTATTGACCGTGTGTATGAAGCCAGAAACTTGGGTCTTGTTATGGATAGTGACTTAAGGTATGAGAAACATGTGGATAATTGTGTAAGAGCTTGTTTTTATAGACTAAGGCTGCTCTACAGAATGAGACCTTTCTTGGGAGAGGGACTACGCGTACAGTTGGCAGAAACCCTTGTATTGTCTAAATTAAACTATATGGATGTCGTTGTTGGCCCACGGTTGTTAGCGAAAACAAAAAAAGTTATACAGAGGGTTCAAAATGCCTGCGCGCGTTTTTGCTTCAACATACCCTTCAGGTCTCATGTTACTCCTTTTTTGAATAAACACGGTCTATTGAAGATGCAGCATCGTCGTAAGTGCTATTTGTCATGCCTGTTGTTCGGTGTCATTAAATTTAAAGAACCTAGTTATTTATATGACAAGTTGTCCTGGCGCTCGAGTCATAAGAACAGCGTATCCCGCGCTTGCTCAGTACAGTTGGGGCTACAGCGGCAATGTTCAGCTGTTTTTAGAGGGAGCTTCCGTTATGCTGCTTCAAAATGCTGGAATAATATTCCACCGCCGATCAGGAACTTGCCAAGTCTACATGCTTTTAAAAGACAAATAAGATCTTTTATATTGGAACACCAGAAAAATGAGGAAGCTCTGGTCAATGACACCAGTGCTTTGTAGGCACTGGCAATTAATTATGTGTCTGTTGATTATGTTTATTTATTATTTTATGTTTGTGTACTCATTTGGAAGCCCAGCATCATTCGTACTCGCCTTTGTGTCTTTGTGTGTTTGTGTATTTATGTTCACTAGTTTTTACATCATACACTTTGATGTGGATGAATTTTTTTTTATAAAGTAGTATTAGACATTTATGCTATAGAAAACACATAAATTACTTACTTTGATTTAACTACTAACACTGTTTTAATTGAATTTTAAATAAATGTAATTTTTTCCAACGTCAAATTTCACGGACTGAGTTTAGTCTGTGGTGGTCGACATGATATTTGTTTACGTTTTAGTGAATTGTATTTGTAGATAAACTTAGTGTCAACGTACGTCACT
Source organism: Schrankia costaestrigalis (assembly GCA_905475405.1). NCBI lineage: Eukaryota > Metazoa > Arthropoda > Insecta > Lepidoptera > Erebidae > Schrankia > Schrankia costaestrigalis. The sequence goes on along the minus strand of FR997843.1, from coordinate 3,946,743 downwards.
CGTCAACCAGTCTCAAGGGAAGACCAGCGCTGGTTATTCTTTAGCCAGTATTTGCTGACTTGAGACTGTTTTGCGGCAAAATTAGATATAAGTTTATGTAGCTATATAGTGTTTTTAAAGAACAATGCTCAAAAATGTATGGACACCGTCCCCACTTTGTAGCACTTTAAGATATATGTTAATCGAAAGGTATTAGTCATCTCTCCATTTTATTGTATGACAGCAAAGCTCAAATGTGTATCCGAAAATAGTTATATCGCTTTAAAGAAACCGAAATCAGTCACAATGATAATTATATTATTGTTCATGATGTTCCTTTTATTTTAATTAATACTGTGGAATGAACTCATTCCGAGTTTTGAAATGACTCCCGCTTTTTGTAAAGTGGCCATGGACGGTTTTTAGAAGTTTTCAAATACAAATATCTTCATAATCGCAACTTTTTATAACATTAATCAGTATTTTCAGTGTCTATTACAATATGGTCCCAGGCACTGGCTGGCCCATTGAAATAGTCTAAATCCCTTCCAATACCAAAGTACCACACGATACTGACGACATGCGCGCAAGCATCAGCTGTTCTTATAGCAGTTAAGCATGAACAATAATATGCCTGAATGGCGTTATGTCCAGTGCGTTATTTCAATTCAAACAAATACCTGTAATAGGTCGCATTTGACCAATGTTTGGATAAAATTCGACCCCTCAAAAGAGTGCAATCTGCCGTGTTTATACCGTATTAGTTCATAATTGGACTTGGAGTAGCACAAACTTCTATGTTGCACCGCCACGTAAATGTTCGCTAACATAGGAAGCTGCTAGTTTTAAGTGTGATATGTCCCCAAACTAAACAAAATCCTTGTTTGACAATTCAGGGAACGGTATATTTAAGGACATCAGTCAATGTTCTGAACGTACCCCGCTGCCTGTAACGTAGTTACCCAAGTCATTGTTGATGTGAATTCTACAATGAATTCGTTCAACGAAGTCTTTGGCATAGACACTGTCATGAAAAGGCTCCCTGAATGTGTTGAGAAGCGCTCCAGCAATTCGGAAGTCTGTGAAGAGATGAAGAAGTGTATTATTGAATACTACATTCCTGAACATTTTAAAATCACCTTTAAATGTCCCGTTTATGGCCTCAATGACCCAACGGACAAATTGTTACTAGACGGGATTTATTTGGTTATTCATTCGTAAATCTGCGTCCAACGCCCTGAGCGAGTGGTTCTAGAAATGGAGGATAACAGTTAACCCCGAAAAGAGCCAAGCGTTGATGTTTCACAAGAAAAGGAGCCACAAAACTCTCTCGGCTGAGACACCGCTCTCACCTCTGGGATGGCTCTGCACAGTACCTTCTAGATGCTCTTGATCGGTTACAGCGGCGAGCTGTGCGTGTCATTGGGTGCCCAGAAGTATCCAAAACCCTTGAGTCTTTACAGCTGCGTAGGGACATCGCCGGATTGGCGGCCTTCTATCGCCTGTATCACGGCGAGTGTTCTGATGAACTTTTCCAACTGATTCCACCCTCTCCTTTCTTATCCAGAACAACACGTGCCGGACTTAAGTGTCACCGCTACACTGTAGAAACCATACAAGTCCGAACAAAGCGGTTCAGCACTTCGTACATGTGCAAAACCACCAACCAGTGAAACTCTTTGCCAGCCCACGTGTTTCCTTCAAACTACGATCCTGGTTCCTTCAAGCGTGGCGTGAAAAAGCATCTTCTGAAGCCGCCGTAATTGAGACATTCATGCCTCTACAAATATTGTAATAGTGTCTTGGACTCTAATGGATGCTTAACATCAGGCACCATAGAGTCAATCTAATAGGCTAATTAAAAAAAAAAAAACAATAAAATCAAGATGTTCAGCTTCCCGATCCCTTGGGCGAGGGAAGCCAAATACCTTGGAGTCATACTCGACGATAAGCTCTCGCTCCGTCCCCACCTAAACATGGTTCGCAAGCGTTCGTGATAGGACGGCTGCACTTACTCCTTAGGAAGGAGTCTAAGATGTCAATCCGCAATAAAGTTAGGATATACGAGACTTGTATTAGGCCAATCATGACGTACGCGTGCGTAGTTTTCGCCCACCTTGGGCCACACAGCAGGATCCATAGGTTACAAACAATTCAGAATAGGTTCATGCGCAAAGCGACGGGAGCACCGTGGTTCACGCGTAACGAGGATCGCCACATCGACTTCGAGTTGCCGACCAGCCAGCAACACATGAAACTCTGTTCCCGTCGGTACTTTGAAACGGCTGCCACTCACCCCAACCAACTAGTGGTTGAGGCATCCGGGTACATCCCCTCTAGAATATCCAAAATTAGAAGACCTAGACATGCTCTCGAAGAACCGGGTGATAGGATCGCGATCGCTCAACGTAGAGCTCATACGGCTCGCGAAGCATGTCCACAACAACACGTCCGCGGTTCCGTCCTCGCCGACGAGGCAGGAATACGCGCCGCGTTTGCTCCTAGAGGGCGTGCCTTCCGCAGATCCTGTTAGTCGGTGACAGTCCAGGCCGAGGTTCGTGCCCTCAGGGGGTGCCCCTGAGGCATGACACTTAAATGTCGTAGGGCCATCCGCCCCACAGCCAGCGTGAAGTAGTAAATGTCCCAGGAGACAAACTACTCGCGCTCACAAAAAAAAGAAAAAATCGGGTCATTGGGCATATACGGCGTGTAATAATTAATAATCTTTTATATTTTTCTTATATTCTACACTGTTAACTATGTATTTTATTGGCTATCATTTCGATAAAGTACAATAAACAGCAACATAATTGTGACTCATTTCGGTTTCTTTAAAGCGATATAACTTTTTTCGGATACACATTTGAGATTTGCTGTCATACAATAAAATGATGAAAATACTATAGTCTATTCAGGGAGACGAGTTAGTAGAGCGCTATCTCACTCACACAATTTTTTAATTGCGATTGGTCAGTGATAAACGCTAAGGCGGTGTACACAGTACGAGTACTTTTTAGTCTACTCATACTTCCCGTGCTGTGCAGACGTGCTCATACTTGTGACTGTATGCTCGACTTGTGAACCGGCTGGTGTATTGGATTTTATAATTTATTAATGAACTAACGACTGGCTTGAAAACACCTTCAGGTGTGCATTTTTTTTTAATAAATGGTCCATGGTAATTTTTACTACCGCTACGTATGCTGATGACACTGCACTCCTATCCTGTGATAGAGACCAAACCGACGCATCTACAAAGCTCCAAAACCACCTGGACAAGATTGAAACATGGCTGAAAAAATGGAGAATCAGAGCTAGTGGAACCAAGTCGATCCACATAACCTTTAGTCTCAGAAGAGGAGATTGTCCACCTGTGAAACTCGGCAATGACGTTTTGCCTCAAAAAAGTGTCGTCAAGTACCTAGGTATGCACATCGACAGAAGACTTACCTGGCGAGAACATATAAAAAGTAAAAGAGACCAAGCAAACAGAAAACTACAAGAGTTTCACTGGATTCTGTGTAGACAATCAACATTGAGCTTAAATAATAAACTCCTCATCTATAAATGCATCTTGAGACCAATCTGGACGTATGGAATTGTGCTTTGGGGCTCGGCAAGCCAATCTAACATTGAAATACTGCAACGTTTTCAAAATAAAGTATTGAAAATAATAAGTGGTGCACCTTGGTTCACAAGGAACAGCGAAGTGCATGAGTATCTAGAAATGCCAACAGTAAAGGAGGTTATAGAAGAGTCTTGCAAGAACTATAAGGAAAGGCTCCATCATCACATAAATATACTAGCTGTAACACTGCTAAACACCACAGAGTCAACATACAGACTTAAAAGGAAGCGAATAGCGTCTATATAAATGAAGCAAGATCTGACAATTTGGAGATGACACACCGCTGGGTGTTAAAATCTCGACCAGTTAAACACTACCAAACATCTGATTAAAGCTAATGGGCTGATTGCAGATAGATAGAAAAAGAAAAAAAAAAAAAATTCTATTCTATTTCTAATACCTGTTTTCCTTGTTGAACCTATTCCCAAAGGAATCTAATCCCTTCCGGTCATCCCGGACTTCCCTCGGGAACTTATTCCCGAAATTCCCTCGGGAACCTAAACCCGGTCTTCCCGGAATACCCTTGGGAACCTTTTTCCGGAAATCAAACAGGAACCTAATACTGGTCATCCCGGAATTCCCTCGGGAACCTATTCCCGGAATTCTATCGGGAACATATTCCAGGTATTCCCGAAATGCCCCTGGGAACCTCTTCCAGGAGTTCCCTCGGGAACCTCATCTCGGAATTCCCTCAGGAACCTAATCCCGGTCATCCCGGAACTCCCTCGGGAAACTATTCCCGGAATTCCCTCGGGAACATATGCCAGGTCATCCCGGAATTCCTTAGGGACGCAATCCCCGAAATTCCTTCGGGATCCTATTATCGAAATTCCTTAGGGAACCTATTCCCGGAATGCCCTCGGGAAACTATTCCAGGTCTTTCCGGAATTCCCTCGGGAACCTATTCACTCCCGGTCATCCCGGAATTCGCTCGGGAACCTAAACCCGGTCTTCCCGGAATTCCCTCGGGAACCTCTTTCCGGAATTCCCACAGGAACCTATTCCAGGTCTTTCCAGAGTTCCCACATTCCCGTGAGAAGAGCGGGAAGACTGTCCCGTGGGAAGAGGTCTCCAAGTAAACTCTCCTCAAATGCATAACTTAAGTTTTGTAAGTACATATAAAAATAAAATAAAACATTTTAATTCTGTATAGTTCCTATTTACATAGTGTTTCTCAAAAATAATTAATTGTAAAAAAATAATAGTTTAATGATATATACCTACACATATTAATATTGTAAACAGCTTCTAACCCCGCCGACAAACCGCTCTGCAGTTTGGTGGGATTATTTAAAATGTATCATGTGTATTCTTTAAATAAACATCTTTTATCTTAAAAAAAGGGAAGAGGGGGAAAACGCCATTATGTTGGTCCGTCTCGAGGATAGATTATCAAGAACTATCCAATTGCAGGTATGCTAAGTATAAGACAAGATGATTTAATATCTCCGAAACTGTTTACCGCTGCACTGGAAGATGCTTTCAGGCTCTTAGGAATGGAATGGAAATGGCATCAACATAAATATATTATGGCGAGTATATTACGCACCTTCATTTACTTCCTGAATCTTCTTTTGAGATGGCTGACGAGTAATTAGCGCACCGTAAGTGAATTTACTATTACCGACGTTCATGGACGTTGACAATGGCAGGACAATTTATTCTTTGAAGCTTTAAACCTCATTTATAGGACATTATATATTATATCCGTCACTTTGGTGTTAAAACAAAAAAAAAGTTAATGTAACATTTTCCTAAGGTTTCCTGGAAGAGATCGCACTTGGCGATAAGGCCGCCCATTGTACATTTACTGTAGTGTTTTATTTATTGTACCTTTAGACCTTAACGGTATTTATGTAAGTTGGTGTGCATTAAAGTACTATATATTATTATTTTATACATACGTTCTGGTAGCCTGTGTGCATGCATGGAAACAAAATGCAATTTGTTAATCATTACATTTTTTAATTTAAAATGTTGGATTTTTGGTTTCGTCAGTACCTCGCTAACCAAACCTTTGCTACCGATTATGACTAAATCCCAAAGTTCACATCACATTTTGGGAATTCAACATTTTGGGTATTAAACATTTTGAAAATTCAACATTTTGAGAATTCAACATTTTGGGTATCAACATTTTGATAATTCAACATTTTTAAATTAAACATTTTGGGAATTCAACATTTTGAGAATTCAACATTTAGAAATTCAACATTTTGAGAATTCAACATTTTGAAATTCAACATTTTGGGAATCAACATTTTGAGAATTCAACATTTTGAAATTCAACATTTTGGGAATCAACATTTTGAGAATTCAACATTTTGCAAGTCCAACAGTGTGGTCCTGAAGGTGAAAGTGTACCCTATCAAACGAAATAGAGTACAGTACCCGGCCGTTAAAATTACACATCGACTTGTGCGACAGGGATGACGCTCTACGAAGCCCAAATTGACCGATTGTCTCTTGCCACAGGTCGATGTGCAATTTTTAGGGCCGGGTACTGTACTTTATTTAATAAATGAAATTAATGTTAATATAACAATAATAATGGTATTACTGAGCCACAAAGTATACTTAAGAATAGAAAGTACATGATACTAACCTTGAGCTGCCGAGGTCACCGAATGGCGGTTTAATAAGTCGTGGCGGAGACGTCCGCTCCGCCGCGCCCGGCTCTGCCCAACCTTCGTGTATCAACGCGTTACCTATGTCGAGTTCACCCTCTGGAAAATACAAACACATTATTATTAATTTTATAATAGCAACTCGTAAATATACAGGGTGGGGAGACCCCTCACACGGTGGACCGACGACCTAGTTACAAACTTCAAACTTCAAAATACTTTATTTCATAAAATTTATTACAAATTGTTTGAAATCGTCGTTTACTTAAAATTGAAGCTACATTTAAAATTATAGATCGACACAGACAAACGCTACACGGACGGCGGGAAACCGAGGGATGAGAGAGGTACAAGACCGCGCAAGGTCAATATTTGGAAGAGGCAATGTCCAGCAGTGGACGTCAATCGTGTGATGACAAAGAATACAGGGTTTCACCACCCCGTGTCTTCTTGTGAATGTGGTAAATAAGGTTTATAATTGTGATATGTACAGTCACGAGCAATAATATGTACACATTTTCGCATTTTGTAAACCAGTTATCTAAAGTTCTGCCAATCCAAAATTGAAAATTCGAAGATTAATTCAAAACTGTACGGAACCTCTTCTAAATTACGAATTCATTTTGATATTGTAATGTCTAGATAAACGTGCAGATAGTTTAGAAAATTTGAAAATGTGTACATATTATTGCTCGTGACTGTACTATAAAAATAACAATGTGTTTTGAACACATTAAGAGAATTAATGATAGGAGTTTAAAAAAAGGAAATTTAAATTGTGAATGGAAAAACGTTTATTCTTATTTGGCGGGTCTAAAGTTGAATCTTTTAGATACTTTTACACATGTAGTCACTAAAAAAAACTGCTATTGGTCTATAGGACTTGGGATTTGTGTAATCGTCCTTACCTGGCTTGCGTAAGACGACTCTCGCTGCTCTTTTCCACATAGTGGGAAAGTATCCCAAGTCTAGGCATTTGTTTGTCAGTGATAGGTAAGCCTCGGGGTCGCACATGATAGCGTTTTGGCATATGTCGGCCGTAAAGCCGTCTTCTCCGGGGGCTTTTTTAGGTTTGAAGGAGCACAGAGCGGTTTTTAATTCTGCGATTGTAAAGAGTGGGTCCAAATATTCATTTTGCACCCACTTATTTACTGCATTGGCTTAAAAATTGCACTTGGTTTAAAATTTTTATCATCATCATTATAACAGCCCATTAATGTCCCACTGCAGGGACGGGCCTCCTCCCGTGACGTAGGACACGTGTATCATATAAACCTATAGATACGTATTTTTATATTACATCTGCGCAGCAATTTGCAACAACTTCAAGCCGGCCAGCTTATCTTGCGCGTAATGTATAGTCTGATTATATTATCTTACCGTCAGAGGAGTCAAACAGTTTGATGCCGGGTATTTCCCTCTCTTTCTCTCCATCAGCTGTCGCAGTTTTCTTGTATGTGCACGTTCTGGATAGTAATGGCTTCCATCTGGCTACCTGAAATTATAATGATTCTAGTAAACAATTTTAAATACATAAATTATTTTTTATAGGTTTAATATAAGTTCAGGTTAAGGAGAGAAACACACTATTTTTTGTTGTAGTCAAAAATACGTAGTAGTAGTTTTAATTTTTTAGGTTTTCAAAGATTTGAAAAATATCGACCTTGTGACATAATTTTACACTTTTCTGGCGATTTCGATTTCCTAGTACTTATTTGGATTGGCCATTTTTAAAAGTATATAGGTATAATTTCAAGTTTTCTACGCCACGGGCGCGAAACCGCCAGCAAACTGAGAGATCCAGACTGAGCGAGTTGTGCTATTACGTCACATCGTAACCGGACTTGTTTTGCTTCTCAATCGGAAACTAATTGACATATCGAAGTAATTTTTTCACTAGTATTTTCTATTTTTGACAGAGAATATGAAAAGCTAATAATCAAAATTCTCCATTGTTAACATTCTCTATTGCTTTCTAATCTCAAATGATGTATTGATATGGGTAGAACGGTCCAATCGATTGATCGGACATGATTCCTAGTGCTGAAGGTGTGTATTTATTAAAATAAAAAGAAAATACTCATGTTTACCTGAGTGAGTTCTTCAAATCTCTCTATAGCAGTGGGGTGCCAGCGATCAGGACGAGTGTCAGATCTAGGCGCAGGTCGGACCCCGGCTAAGAAACACTCCATCGCCTGAAATACATTACAAAACATTACTGAGCATTGATAACATATCTTTTAACATGATAAAGTGGTCAAAACAAAAAGGCATTAGAGGATTCCCGCGCTTTGCTGCGTGATGCAGCGTAATGTTTAAAACGCCCTGAGAAAGTATCAAATAAAAAGATCAATCGCGAGGTAAGTTTACAAGCGAATACAGTACATATATGAATGCAACAGATGGTAGTTATGAAATGGCTACACTAGTGCTTTAGATGCACATCGTAACATATCATGCAAGTAATATAAATAGAAGGAACTGTTTCGTCCATCCCTGTGTGATGTGATTCATGAGCTTATATCTCAAAAATAATAAATCTAAGTATATATACCTGAAACCGCAGTCTTAGTAAGTCAGCTCTCAGTTCACACAGCTCATGTGTCGCTACATACTCGCTGTCTCCGTAATCTAAGTAGAATACATCTGCTACCTGCAAAATTGTATAACAATATTATTATTATTGAAAGAAAGAAGGAAATAATAGCTTATTGAGTTGCAAGCAGACAAGACCTAACAACAAAAAAAAATTGCAACATTGAAAGTTTACTACTATGCATCCTAGATGGCGTTATTCAGTTGGGTAAAAGGGTTTACGCCTCTTCTCGCAAAGTAATGGATAACGAGACAGTTTAAGTCAAAGCTGTCTGAGGCGTATAAATCCAGTCTCAACTTTCAATTTTTAATGTCTGAAATGAACTCGCAACCATTTCTTAATCTGGGCTAAAGCTTAATAATAAATTACCTGTTGTGTGGCGTCAAATTCATTAGGTCTTATATCGTGAATCCTCGCGCGGTACCACTTGCCGTCGTGTCGGAACACTGCCGCTACTACCTGGCCCACTGATACGTGAGACAACTGAAACAAAAAATATCATTATTATTATTTTACCAGCTTTTCCTGTCCTGCTAATATAACTACATATGCCTGGTATTTGAGAAATATTGTAATAAAAATACTGAGTACTGTTTAAATGCTATTAGTTTTCGTGTAATATTCTCATCTCAGCCTGCAAGTGCCATAAAAGCGGACTAAACGAGAACGACTATGGTATATTCATCTTTTAAGCAAGAGGTCGTGTAGATTGTAAAAATATTACTGTGTTTAGGCAACTATTCGGTCTGCCATTGCTGACATTCATGTACAGCGCTTAACTTATAAACAGGGGGTAACGTCTTGCCAACTTCAATAAAAAAAAATCTTACACAAAAATCGCACGTTAATGGTGGGGTTTTAAACACTATTAGGAATCATCATCATCATCTCAGCTAAAAGACGTCTACTGGACTAACCTCCCTTCCATCACAAGGTGAAACGATCTGGTATAGGTTGCGGGGAATCGATGAATGAAGTAAGCACAGGGCAGAGAAAGATGAAGTCGTTTGAAGTAGCCCTATTATCAATAATAAAAAAATATTAAAATGAAACTTACAGCATGTGCTTCCCTATTCTCCTTCTTTCCATAGTAGTCTGTCATTAGCTCGTTTAGTTCGTCAAGTTGTGCTACTTGCGGTCCCACGAATTGAACCCAGAACCGCGACGGTGACGACACAGCCGATACGTAAACTTCAATAGGTGATGCCCCTTCTATGAAAACAATACTAAATTAGTACTAAAATAATGATGACTACCCCAACACCAATGTATGACCTCCTTGCCAATTTCTTTACAAAATATAGGATCAATAAGTCTATTCCCAGTTTCCCCCGAATACTTTCCCCCGATTGGGGGAAACTGGAAATTTTGTTGCATCTTCCCCCGAATTCATAATCGGGGGAAACTGTGAATTTTGTTGGTCTATTCCCAGTTTCCCCCGATAGTACGCGAGTTATCATCTGAAACGTCAGGTCGTACAAATAAAAAAGACAGAAGTTTTAAAAAGAATATAAGACCCGTAAGTGCAAGCGAGATAGGTATAGATGATGACGCGCGTAGTATACCTTCCATGTCCTTCAATATCGTTTTTTTTACTTGTCACACATTCAAACAAGGCCATTTAATACCTAACTACAGCATGTCAATTCTCGTACCTTAAAATCGTTAAAAATTCGGTTAAGTTAACTTTTACTTATTATCAAATTGTCTTACCTATTGTGTGACAATTTGACAATTAAAAGTTAACTTAACCGAATATTTAACGATTTTAAGGTACGAGAATTGACATGCTGATAAAACAATTACATACTTTTGGAAATATATACAAATGCAAAGGAAGCAGGCACAAAATATTTTAACTCTCTTTTTGTATGCTGTATGCTGTCACCCAGTTTTACGTGTGAGGTAAACTATAGAGTATGAGATGAAGTGGTGATAATAGTGTCCCATCCTATATCTAGTTATTAGGTATACATTCTCTATCAGAGATAGAACTAATCAACCTACTCAAGGATTTATAGCACTAGTGCAGTGAATAAAACACCGCGAGCGTGATTTAGAGGATATTAAATTTAGCAAACTTAAGCTTGCCTAAATGCTAATTTAATACTAATACATCAAATAATATTACTTTTAAACGTATCAAATGCAAAAATTTAAAACTTCCATCACCATATTGATTAAAAAATAATATTACAGTCACCACAAAATAGTATACAAAAAAAAACACCCCTTTTTAAACACATGAAATCAAAACGACACAAAAAAGAACACAACACACACATAGACATAACTAAATGTATATTTATGAGGATCCATACTAACTACAGTTAATTTATTATGACTTGATTAAAAAGGTACACAACTATGGCGTCGTTTCAACCACAGACTAAAGACTGTGTATAGGAATCAAGGACACATTCTAGAATTTACAAATGTCAAATGGAGAAATTAATTTTTATCTGTGAAATTTGACGTTGGAAAAAATACCATTTATTTATAATTTAAGAAAGATAGTGGTCAAATCAAAGTAATTTACGTGTTTTGAATTGCATAAACGTTAAATGCTACTTTCCAGAAATTATCACCCTTATCAAAGTGTGCGATTTAAGTATAAACTAGTGAATTTGTAATATGTGGTGTTTGTTTACAAAGTTAATTAAGTAAGGATCAATACCCTATACTGATATTTATAGGGGGTTGTCATTTTTAATTTTATTTCAATCACAACGGACCAAGCCCTGTGTCAATAAAACTTTTCCGAACAGACGTTTGAGTATTAGGCCACAAATCTGTCAAAGGACAAATAAATAAAATTCTATACAGTGAAATCACAATAATCGTGTTATAAGTATTTATGTAAAGTGTGTCAATTAGCAAACTTATGTATGTCGGAGGTTACAAATATGATGTTAGCTCTAAATAACTTCAATGTTGCCAAGTACTTGACAGATTATTCCAAAATAAACAAGTTAAAGCACGCTTACTTACCTACCTTCTATAATTTTAGGATTTTCTTATAATTATTGTAAGTTTTTTTATTGTATGTGCGTAACTGTATTGCGTGTGCGTAGTTAATTTAAATGTTATTAAGTTTGCAACTTTTTATCTAAGATTTTTTAAAATTTGAATTAATATCCTATAACTTTTAAACTATCGCGTTACTAATCTTTTGAGGTCACGACCTGAGCAACGTGTGACGAAACGTCAAACTAAAATTGAAGAAAATTGCATATCGATTTTGACATAACGACGTGTACTACCTGTGGCGAAACGTCAAGCAAAATTCAAATAAATAGCAAGCTGCGTTAATTCCCTATCACATGTAATATTTATACATACATTATTACTTTGTCAAAAAAACTTCTTCATTTCTTCGTAACGTACAATACGCGCAAACTAACTAGGCCGGCTTGAAGCTGTTGCAAATGGTTGCGCAGATGTGATTTTTAGAACTAATTGGAGGGCAGCGGTGACCGAGTAAGAATACAATATGTCCCCACCCCATCGCATTCCATGGGTGTCGTAAAAACCGACTAAGGGATTATCCGTGAATATTATCTTTACGAAATAAAAAGAAGGAAAACTTGAAATTAAACCCTATACCAATCCGTCTGGCCAGCGTGGTTTTAGTAGGTCACCCTGCAGCGGGACATTAATGGGCTGTTATGGTGGTTATTTGCTTTGTTCATAAAGTTTTTTCTTGTGTTAACTTCAGGCCAGCTGAGTTAGTTATCGCGCTTTGGGTATGACATATACATGCAGTTATCTTACCAGGCCTCTTATATCGGACATGCCTAACGGGATTGTCACCTTGCTCAGAATTTTCACTGGTATTGCACGATGGGGTTGGTGAACGTGAGTGCTCGGAATTGTGCATGTGACGGGGACTTCGTTTCGATTGCTCGATTTCACGACGACATTTCTCTTGGGCGATCTGTAATTTTGAGAGGAAATTGTTTTAGATAGTGTTTTATAACTGTTATTACTTGACTCTGATGGACAAGTTGCCTTGCACTTGGACGCGTGTTTGATTCCAATCATCATCATCATCATAATAGCCCATTAATGTCCCACTGCAGGGACGGGCCTCCTCCTGTGCCGGAAGGATACTTGGCCTACTAATACCACGCTGGCCAAACGGTTTGGTATAGGGTTTAATTTCAAGTTTTCCTTCTTTTTATTTCGTTCTGATAATATTCACAGATAGTCCCTTAGTCGGTTTCTAGGACACCCGTGGAATGAGATGGGGTAGTGACATTATTGTATTCTTACTCCGTCACCACACGGAGATCGATGTCAATAAAATATTATTATTTATGCGGTGCACAAAAGATATTCTTAAGCCTGTATGTAGTTTGTGTCTTTTAATTTCATGTTTGTTACAGTCCTCGTGACACATTAAACATCCCTAGTAAATCAATCTAAAAAAAAATTACTACTTTACTTTGCTACCACAATCTAAAATTTCTTATAAAAATCTAGCATTTTCCTCTCTTCTAAACTGCCATACCCAACAGGGTCCATATTTTATCTGTGATATTATAAGTAACACCTTTTTGTAACATAATGGAGTGCAATAAAGATATTGAGTAATGAGCGTCTCCTTAAAATGAAGATACTCAAGAAAAATTTCTGAGCTTGATAGTAATCAATTTGCATAAATATACAGTATGGGGACATCGATAATGTGATTGGCTTTTAAAGAAAGACAGCAAATCAATGAGTAAGAAAAGTACATCCGATTACCGAAAATAGCTGAATAATTTTAGCATAAGTTTTGAAAATTATCACATTAAAACGTATCTTATATCGTTCGACATAAGGTTGAAATTATAAAAGATTGAATCCCTACTTACTTCTATTTGACATTATATGTTTCATCATGTCTTACTAAGTGACACTGGTGACGGAAACATTGCACTTCGATAAAAAGTCATTGCAGTGCAACAAAATATAGCACTTATTGTTAACGTTATAATATACAATTTCAAAATCATCAATAAATTATAATCTCACTTTCTCGCTTCCTCATTGTTGTCTGTCTTTCTTTAAAAACCAATCATATTATCAATGTCCTCATACTGTACTATGGATTTTAGACTATAAGTAGATACACAGTAGTACACTTACACTATTTTCTATAAGTCCTTTAGCTATTTCAATTTGTTCCTTAGTTCCTTTAATGGATATGTTTCGTTGTGAACTCGTGTCCGTTACACGACTTTCAATCTTGATACGCGCACCACTCCGGTGTCCTATTGAGCTTATATTTTCACCACCGTGACCTGTAATATAAGATTAATTTCGTCACATAGGGAATTAAATGACCTGATGCATATACATAGAAAGAAAGAAAGAAAGAAAAAATCTTTATTTTGCACCTCACTGCGCAATACAAGAATTAATATTAAAGTTACAATTAAACATAATAAAAAGTCACATGAGGTGTAAAACTAGGACAAGTCTCAGCATGATGCTGCAACGATTATAGCTGCAGCGCTGTTATTCTGACTGGACGATTCTATGACGTCATATAGGTACGATGATTTTCTAAAGATCGGAGATCAACTGGCCTACTTATACCACACTAGGCGGATTAATGACTAGTATTATTTCAAGTTAAAAAGATATATATCCGCAGGAGAACTAAAGTGACCGACATAGCGCTCGGGATTGCCCGGTTAAAGTGGCGGTGGGCAGGGCACATAGCGCGGAGAACTGATAGCCGTTGGGGCAGAAAAGTTCTGGAATGGCGACTGCGCACCGGAAGGCGCAGGATGTAAAGACCCCTCACACGGTAGACCGACGACCTGGTTAGGACGGCGGGAAGCCAATGGATGAGAGAGGCACAAGACCGCGCAGAGTGGAAACTTTCGAAGGAGGCCTATGGCCAGCAGTAAACGTCCATAGGCTGATATGGAAAAAGATATAACCGACTTTAAAAAAGCACGTGTCCTATTTTTTGAGACTGATTTGAAGTATTAGTTCTTGATAAATTTAGTTTCCATAGATTTTTTTGTTACCAAGCTCTCTGTTTTTGGAGTCGATTGTTAACTGATAAAATATTCTTATAATGATACATTCTCTTATACTATGCGTTTCAAATAAGAATAGGACTGTCAGAGCGCCATCTTGTTTCGCATTTCTAACGAGCTTCATGAATGTCATGTACGGTAGGAAAAAAATAAACACAAAATTTTATTAATTTTTACTTCAATATGTTATATAAATTTTTAAATAAATTAAATTTTAATTGGAATTCAATTCTTCCACACCACTTATGGCATCATAGCTACGTTCTTCATCCGAATCAGATTCTATGTAAAACAAACTACAAAATTTTCAATAATTAAATTAAACAATCTGTTTCTATAGGAATTTTCAACGCTAAATATTTTTATTTAAATTATTTTACGAATTTTTTTGTTGGTCGTACTAAAATGACAGTTGCGACATGAAGTTGGCAGCAAGTGCGATCCTATTCTTATTTGAAACGCATAGTAAAGAATTTTCTTTTTGAAACTCGCTAAATCACTTTTTATGATTAGCAGACGAATCCATTAAGTGTATTAAGCTGTAGCGTAAGAGTTGCCTAAACTTTCCTCTACAGAGATTTTCCCTTTATACATATAGTGACTAGCTGACCCGTGCCCACTTTGTTGGGCGACGAAAAAAACGCGTCCCTTTTTAAAACATATTTTATTACTGCTCCACTCCTATTAGTCATAGCGTGATACTATATAGCCTATGACACTCCCCAATAAATGGACTATTCAACACAGATATAATTTTTAAAATCGGTTTAATAGATCCAGAGATTACCCCCTACAACGTCACAAACACACAAACTTTACCTCTTTATAATACAAGCGTGATACTATATAGCCTATGACACTTCCCAATAAATGGACTATTCAATACAGATATAATTTTTAAAATCGGTTTAATAGATCCAGAGATTACCCCCTACAACGTCACAAACACACAAACTTTACCTCTTTATAATACATATTAGTATAGAAGACAAAATATCTACAAAGACTTACCAATTATCTTTCCACAAGCCCAACTAGGTACAGACATATTCTCATCTATAATGTTAGGTTGTTGTTTTATAAATTCGTGTATGAGAGTCTCTGCGAGCTGCGTGCAATCTGTACGTCCCCGTATAATGCATACATCATAATCTTTTTCACTGAATTTCTTGAAGTTTATTATAGCACCGGTTTTCTTTTCAATATCTTTGATGTTTGAACCGCTACGGCCTGTAAAAAGGATATGTTTTCTTTATTAAAAGACACGACAATATGACAGTGTCGAAACTTATGGAACCATCCGTGTGGTGACGGAGTAAGAATTCAATATGTCACCACCCCATCTCATCCTATGGGTGTCGTATAAACCGACTAAGGGACTATCCGTGAATATTATCTTTACGAAATAAAAAGAAGGAAAACTTGAAATTAAACCCTATACCAATCCGTCTGGCCAGCATGGTTTTATTATAGGCCAAGTATCCCTCCGAGGCTCCGACACGGGCGGAGGCCCGTCCCTGCAGTGGGACATTAATGGGCTGTTATGATGAAACTTATGGAATGCCAAGAAGCAAAGGTGAGAGATGGCAGTAAAATAATGGCATTTCACTGTCGTCATCACCTTGCTGGTCTGACCAAATCCTTCAAGCTAGTTTTCATAAACTTTTTTAAAACATTTGTCCTTAGAACTCAAAAGCGATAGACGAGCATTTGAGTTCCGTTGTTCTGTTACCCATAACACAAGCAGGTTAAGCCTAGCTTACTTTGGGAACAGATGGCGCTGTGTACAGATGTCCGTGAATATTTTTTTATTTATTTAAGTAAATGAGCGTGGTATGAGTGCATATCAAGCTAATAGGTCCTTCCCCCAAGCGAACGAGGCATAAGTTTTTGCATGTTATGACATGGGTTTATGATAAGCAGCCGTTTGAAAAAACTGTAATAAAAAAACGACATAATTTATTCATAGCCTTGACTACAACGTAAGTACAAGGACGGGGGTTAATTGATAAGAGACATGGCATGGCAGTTTTATTTGTGCCACTATAATTGTAGTCGTAACAGTCTTGTTGGCTTGGAAATCGCAGTTTGCGGCTGATACGGCTTATAAACCTACATAGGACAATTGTTTTGTGATCTACAATTAGTTTTCCTGGGCCTAGATGTTAAAATTGATATTTGTAATAGTCCCCGCTACAAGGCATGACAAGCGGTTGTGTGGTTTTTCATTGGAAACTTCAGCCTAATAGTTAGTCTAACACCAACCTCAAGTCATTCGCTACACCACCAGAAATCAGCGCCAATCAGTTCATTCGCAAATTAGTCCTTTCCGGATTCGGGTGCCATTTCGCAAATAAGCCATTATGTGACTAAACGAGAAATATTAGGAGGAAGCCTATGTGTTTATGGAGTAGCAGTGGACGTATATTGGCTGTTAGATAATGATGATACGTATCATCAGTTGACCCCGATTTATAGAAAAAGAATAACAAATAAAATATTTAAAGCGGTTCTTTCCACTGATGCGTAAATCCTTAGCACATAAAGACAAATATTATTACTACATAAACTCAAGTGATATGTCTAGTTCGTAACTATGATGTCATATAGCTATTGTTGAATAACGTAATGGAAAAAGATTTAATGATGATATCACCCCATGGCGTTGCTGTTATATAAATATAATTTTTACAGGTGTGACCATAGCCGATTTAAGTAATCGAAATGACAGTCTAAAAATATGATACTAAAATGGGATAGCATTTTTAAACAAGTGAACTTGACCGGAACCATGCGTAGGTCTTTCAAAAGGTAAGTTCCTTATAATGGCCGTCAATGATCAGACAAGACAGCAACACTTATCAGAGTGGCAGCTGTCGGCTAGCATGAAGCATTCAAAGAAGGAGGGAATCCGGGCAGGTCCGCAAAATTGTGGAACATAAGCCGCAGACATATCCGACTAATAATCGGAATGGTCACAGGTCGGCTTCCTGCCGACAACTTGTTGATGAAGATAGGACTATCAGGCAATAACCAACGCAGAGCATGCGGTGAGGAAAACGAAACAGTGGAACATCTGATGTGCAACTGCGAACCCCTCACCAGACAAAGGATGAAGCAACTAGGGATATCCTACCCCTAGTGACTTCGACAAGCTGCAGCTAGGCCTACTCATCTCCTTCGCGAAGGTGATTGAGGAAGCTGTGGGGTGGTGAACGGGGGACCAACACAAAAGATTCGATGGGGTCGAAGTGCATCGTGTAGGGTCCCCGAAAAGGAAAAGAAGATCTTTAAACAAGGGTATTTTTTCTCATCGTACGTATCCATTTATCAACGTTCCACTGCAGTGACGGGCATCGTCCGTATATCAAGGGAAACTTTTTATTCCACGCTAGTCAGAAGATTTAGTAGGTATCGGGGTTTTATTTTTTTATTTTATATCAAGGGTTTTGTGTCAAGCTTTCCTTTTTGGTTGTAGGTTTTGCTGCGTTTCGTGCCTAGTCGCTTTTTACTTCACCCTCAGGATCACATAAGGTGATGATACCCTGTGTTCTCCGCACTTTCTTATTTTTAATTAATAGGTCGAAAAGTGTTTTATTTTATCATGGATGATCCTAGTGATCATACACGAAAACTTTATAGGTAACTTTATTTAATTAACCATATGAGGACATTTGGCTGATATACCGTATCTGTAAGAGGAACGACAGAGCTATGAATTAATAAAATAAATAATCTAGTTAGTAGTCACATTTTCCTTGAAACATTTGCCTGTAACATATATACGGTTGTTTATACCTATGTATTTATTACACTTACAAGACTCACTCACAACAATAGATAGGGACTAGAACTTGAGATTCAACGATGGAATCTCTACCTATTATAGAACCAACATGGCATTAATATCTCCTAACACTAGCAAAGAATTGGTACACTACACTAGTACTAGTGCATTAAACGCGTGTTTAAATATTTGTCTTAACACAGTGTCAAAGCTTCTCAAGAACCGTGAGAAATCTGGCAACTTTCCCCGCTACGCAATATTTCAAAAGTAATCAGCCCAAAACTGCCTGTCCATTTAACGAGGGGAAACCAGCCACCTTCTTTTGATTGTGTATGATGTTATGGGTATCGTGTATGATATAACTTATAGATACATGTAAAAACGGCGTGAGATTATGTATGTCAATTGTTAACTATTCCATTAAACTACAGACATTTTTAATCCGCATGTCAATTCTCGTACCAATCGTTAAAAATTTAGTTAAGTTAACTTTTAGTTGTCAAATTGGCACACAATATGTAAGACAATATGATAACTGAAAGTTAACTTAACCGAATTTTTAACGATATTATGGTACGAGAATTGACATGCTGGTCAAATCTTTTATCTAGAAACTCAATATTATGTTAACAATTTAAAAATAAACATGTTGCAAACAGCATATTGAACTTTTGGCTGAGTTTTCATACATTTACATAACAGCTGATTCAAACATTTTCATATGTGTAAGAACTTCAAATAGACATCATGTAAATACATAATGTTGTATAACGCATTCGTGGACAAATAATACGGATAAACGGTAAACATCGCTGTATCTTGCTAATGACTAATCCATGAAAATAAATTTATGTATTTTCCTTGTGGTGGTATACGGATAATTTTTTTTTATACCACATTGTTGGCAAACAGGCTTATGATCTACCAGATTTTAAGTGGTTACCGTAGCCTTTGGACTCCTGCAACAGTAAAGAAATCACTCGCATTTTACCGACCCCTTAAAACCTAGTCACCCCTTTCTTGAAGGATACTGTGAAACCTAGGCAGGAAGATCATTTCACAAACGGATTGTTTACAGGATGTAATTTCTCTGGAACAATGCTGTACGGGACCATTTAGTCTCCAGTATGTGAGGATAAACTCCCTGCCGATGGTGAGCAGTGCGATGATTGAAAGTGTCCGTGGGCATTATATCGAACAATTCCTCAGAACACAACCCATTATGCAGTAGAATACACAGTCGTTAGTGGCTGTAGTTAGTGTCACCAGCCCATTTAAGTATCAAAAAAAGCCGAATAAAGTAGTCTTCGCAAAAAATAGGTTACTTAAATTATTATTTAGAGTATTAACTCTAAATTAAACAGGGTGCCCTAAAAACTGTACTCAGCAAAAAGTAATGACAGCCAGCAATAGTGCAAGTCAGAGTCACCGAGTTTTGGGCTACATCAATTTATTTCACAGTATCATTTTGCATGAACACTCTTTTGACAGCTCACACCCATAAATTTTCATATTGTTTACAAAGAAATTTCAAAACCAATAATAATAAAATTATTTACAACATAGGGAGAATGCTTTCAGTTTTATTTATTTCAACAACTTCCACACTAGGGACCATGCTCCGTGTTGCATGGACTGATTAATATGTCCATTAATTTACAATATTATTGAATGAAATCCATTCTCTTTATTGTAGACCATTATGCATATTTAAAAATAAGGTAAACAATGCAGTGCCGTGTAATTTTAGTTTAGTTACAGAGATTGTAATATTGTTATCATTAAGCAATGGTCTTATGACCCAAATGTAATGAAATGAAAGTCCTTTATGACAAATCAATCATTACTAATAATTATTAGTATAAGTTTTATTATTACTTGCTAAACAAACACTTAGTTTAGTATAACTTAAGCTTACATGACATCTTTTATTACCTCATTTATATATTTTTGACTAGTATTATAATATTTTAGACTATATTTTATGTTAATGTATTACAAGTTTATTTTAAAATAGAAGGAAAATAAGTAGATATTAATTATACTACCAACAAATTAGAAAACACCCAACCCAATGCAAGCATTCATGATTATGGACACAAAGATGTGAATTGAGCGGGAATCAAACATGAGATAATAACTTTTAAGTAGCAAACATAAAGTAATAACAATTATATTACAAAATCCAACTAATAGTTTATAGGTGACAGATTGGAAGTACGAATATTTGTAAAAACTATTTAATGGATTTTAATAAACCTACACAATAATAATAATATATCTTATACAATAGTATAACACATAGGATACAATATACACAGATTGAGTCGCTGGCACCAGCTAGTATAAAATATATGTTATTTTCTGAATTTACTCACCAATTAAAGCAGGAACTAGTCTCTTAGGAATGGCAACTTCTATCACATTTACTCTTGAAGTTTTTATTTTTTTTGGTTGTTCGTCTTCATCTTTTTTAAACAAGTAATACACCACAAAAGCTGTGGCTGTGACGAGAGATAAACCTAGAGCCACTGGAATTGCTAACTTCGTGTTTAGGGACATTTTTCTGAAACAAAACATTAATAAAATTTACACATGTGCTGAAACTTTGCTTTAGCCTTTTCTTTGCCTGCTTATTTATTAACTTACAAGGACATGATTATGTCCATTAATAGGAATTACGGACTCTTAAAGCTCTAATTAAATTAATGTAGGGGAAGTCAATGTTTTGATTAGTGTAAAAAAAATAAAAAAATAAGTTTGTTTTCAAATTTCTTATACTAAAAAAAATATGAAACTCCTGTTTATTAAATCATATTCAGTATAATTCAATAAAGTGTATTTAACATATAAAAACCATACAAAACCAGTAAGTTTCTTTCAAAAACCTAATAAAAGCTATGACATAATAATTTAAGAAAAATTACTTCACAGGTAACATGATCCTTTGACCTTATAATATGTACTTAACAAAGGGTTAATTAATTACCTCTAATTATTGTACTTTCAATTATATGTAAAATGCACCTTCTACAACATACAATAAGTTTTAATGATGTTTTCGATATCTTTCACGCATTTTTTTTTTGCAACAAAAATTCAAGAGTTGCGAACGAAACGAACGAATGAGAGTATGTAAGATTGAATTGAATCAATCAATTGAATGATGGTGAGCAAAAACTAGCTTTTTTAATGGCACTGACACTGTACTACTTATGTTTCAGCTTACAGCCAATACTTTTGTAAAACGCTTATTACACTACACTATTTCAAGGGACCCTAAGTGAGGGTGGGCGTGTACCCTAGTTAGTGCGGCACTTATTACACTCCCCTGCGTATCGGGCCTTAACTCAGTTTATACGCGAATGTCTAGAGAGATATACGTATTTAAATTCTTTTTCATAACTCGTACGCATATTTTCAATCTTATTTTTTATTGTTTTTACGGTATCGTTTTCGTCTAAATTCTTATAAATTTTCAATACTCAATATATTTATTGCATTCCTCAATGTTTATATAAGTGGTTACTTAAAAAATAATATTAGATCACGGACCCTGTCGGGCATTGCAATATTTGATTGATTACACTGTTATTTTATTATATTATCTCTTTATTTACATACCTATTTCACATTAATTTACATTTTTAAATATAAATATAAAAATGATGAAGATTTATTATTATTATTTTGCTTTACCTATATATACCTATTAATGCAATTAAAATTTAAATAAAATAATTTAAATCATTTAGATATTCGCTTAAACTGTAATATAATTTTTCTATCAGGAGAGATTTTAGTTTATTGATAACTTTAAAGGTTTCAGTTCGCATGTCTTTATTCATGTAGTCTTTTATGTACATGTCTAATATGCACAATAAATCTTCCTTTTCCTTGTTGCCTGCCACGATAAGTATAAGTAAATTACGCTCCAGGTGACGGACCGAAAAGTAGCTTAGCGGTACTTATTCACTTACGACCACTCTACGCACCAGTCGCGCGGCAACTGAGCTCCCTAACCGCCCTAAACCTTATTACACTACCCAATATGCAGGGCGCTTAGGGAGCAAGGGAGATCGGGTCGACCCGATCACCCTAATTAGTGACCCTAACTCCCTAATTCTTTTTGCACCACACTTAGTTAGGGTTAGGGTCCCTTGAAATCGTGTAGTGTAATAAGCGCTTAACATACGGAAACAGAAAATAGAAGATTGCTGTAGGAAAGATCAGCGAAAATTATACGATCCAGGTCCCCAAGAGCACCACAGCCACACAAACAAATATCATAACAATTGCAAGTTATTTTGTTGAGATCAAAATATAAAAGCTTCCGATGGTACACTCTGTCTATAAAGTCCTGAAAATAAATGAGGCCGCCACTGTGCTACACGTAGCAACCCTATTTAGTCTGAGAAAATAGTTTTCATACTAGTAATTTTTTGAAATAAAATAAGTTATTTTGAAATACATTACATCTAATACTCAAGTAAGAAATTCACACACCTCATAATGAGATAATTCATTTCATTGGTTGAAACCCTAAGTGATTGAGAAATTTGAATAATTGTTATAACATGACCCTTAAAGAAGTAAAGTAGTGTGAGCCCTTTAAACATTTTAGATGATGATGTTTTATTTCTGTTTTATATGTTTTGAGCCATAGAATGTAACATAATTTAGGGTAAGAATTATGAGCCATAACGTAATTTTTGACTTCTGCAAAACAATTATGTTCTATGGTTTTAATTTTAGTGCTGCTACTATATGGCTGATGCCACATGTATACCAAACTTAAAAAACTAAACTATAAATAAGAATCGATTATCGATTAATCGCTTATTATCTAAATCGATAAATCTCTTAATCGATTTCATACACCAACCCTAAACTACATGGGTCAAAATTCACCTATTAGAATGGTATGGGTATTAGAATAAATTAACGGATTGAATCAGAGTAATAAAAACGCATGTACACAGTTAACAAGGAGATTTATTCATCGCTTTCATCATAGGATTTTTTAAATATTCGATGTTGAGATAACTTTCGTCGCCACCTTCATCGTCATCACTAAAGCTTTCTTTGCTGCTGCTATTATCGTCAATATTTGCCCACAGGTGACGTCCTCTCTTGTAGTATTCTGATTGAAGCTTCTCAACGCGATGGCAACAGTTTTTCCAAGTTTCAGCTGTGATGCTGCTAAAGGCCCTTTTTAGAAATTGCCAACATTTTGTGACCTGCGAGAACATAAATAGTTACTTGTTAGTGATGATTTTATAAAATATTCTGTTATTTTATATATCAATTCATCATCATCATAATACTTGGCCTACTGGTACCACGCTGGCCAGACGTATTGGTATAGGGTTTTATTTCAAGTTTTCTTTCTTTTTATTTCATAAAGATAATATTCACGGACAGTCCCTTAGTCGGTTTTTACGACACCCATGGGATGAAATGGGGTGGTGATATATTGTATTCTTCCTTCGTCACTACACGGAAACTACTGATTTACTGACTATACTAATATTATTATTGAAAAAGATTTGATTATTGGTTTATTTGGAGGGGCGTATAGGGGGCAAAGAGGAGTAGAAAGGGAAAATAGGCTAGAAACTATTATTTTAACTATTTTATACAGTTAATAATGAGAAAAATTACTATACAAAAGAATATGCTTTATTATACAGTTTACCTTGTATGAAGAATGATAAATAATGTCTTTCCTTAGTTCTTCAGGCAAATCTCGATTTTTATATTACTAGGGCATTTCTTGTAGGCCTATTGCATTTCAAATTTTGCGTAGAACTTCAAGACTACAATTAAAATCCATCACAGTTCTAGCTATCACCTGCAACTATCTGAGGGTTGGTTGGAGCCTGAAATTTTACAAAAGTTATGTTGATTGAACATTTGATTATACTTTTACAATAAATTTAGACATACCGAGACACAAAATACAGGCAAAGAATGGGATGGAAAGAATAACTGCAATACCTAACTAAAATTTATTCAGTGTTAAATATTAACTAACAAGATATCATTTAACATGGAGTTACTAAGAACTAAATAATAAAAAAATTAATAAAATATTGCAATTAATTATTCATTGTTGACAGACCAGTTGATGCGAAAGTGACATCCTTATTTTATTTATTAACCGTAATATAGACATAAAGCAATTAATTCAACTTCAAAATTGGGATAAATCTTGACTGAATTATACTAATGCAACTGATAATGTATCAACAGAACAGGTCGTACTACAATATTTCTTACTTTCAATGACAATCTTACCTAAAAATATGCTATGTACGCAATGCCTGTTTTTGGTCTCTAAATCTCAAATGGAGTGAATTTATTACTTGAGACAGATTACAAAACACAGTAACACGATTACATACCCATTAAAGTTGCAGTTCGTCCATAAACATCAGCCAAATCACATATAATTTGACCAGCTTCGTGCTCCGGCAAACATCACCTTATTACTTTAAAAATCACTTCCCGCGTGCCACTTTGATTTACTTTACTCATTGTTTATGTTGTTCTTCGTAAGTCAGTATTAGTTTATTGTAGATTAATAACATAATAAAAATCCCAAAATGAAAACCGTTCCGCAATTTCTACTCGATGACAGCTCATGTACAAGTCTATTTTGAATTTCAGTGTTGCCAGACACATGAACAATTTAGTTCCTCAAACTTTAATTTCTTAACTTTATAGACAAGCTGTATGTACATGTTGTGGTTGCAGGATCTGTAACGATAAGTCTCAGATTGGAGTTTCAAATTGGAAGAATATTAGGTTGTCCGTAAACGTTGCTCCATGGATAGGAAGACTTACACTAGTCGAGGATTGGTGTAATGTGATTTAAGATTTTCTTTTATGACCAAGAAAATGGTAGCTTGGTTGTGTAACAAAATTATAATAAAAAGGTAGGTATGCAAGCCCATTAGCATCTACAACATTACCTGTAATGTAAAATAAATAAAAAAAAACAAAAAATATAATTTGACATTTTTTACATTGTTATTTCAATTTCGCTTTGATGGAGACTAATTTAACTGGAATATTGATTTATGTCTATCATTATATAATGTTATAATATTATTAACGTATGTACTTAATTTTTACTTAATTTTCAGTTTATTTTAATATTTTATTTCCGACGATGTATGTACTCTTGGCAGTATCTGTCATGTATTCGTAAACGTAGCCTTGTACTTTCTTCTAATTTACTGGTGGCACTTGTTGGCGCAGGGTACGGTATCGGGTGGCGGGCACGAGGTCGCGGGGTTTAATCCTACGCAGGACAATTCTCGATCCACAAAGTAATGTCCTGAGTTTGCATGTTCTCTGTGTCCGTTAAATAGATGTTTGTAGAGGGTATGAAACCTAGTGCTTCAAAGAGAGTTGTGTTTTCAAAAACACAACTTGATTATAAAGTAGAAATCGAACTGCAGTTAATTAGTAGTCTCTCTACGCCTTCTTCTAAGTCTATTTAAACTTATTCGCATCAAGCTTTACTGCTTATTCTTCTCCATCATACCGCAGGATATTAACTATTTAATGAAAGCCATAGCTGTTTGTCTGTCTGCAAAATACACGTTTAAAAATCCCCGCGATACACCCTTAACCACATTACAGCCACTAGGCCAAATAGGTTAACCCACAGAACACATCGCGTGACTTCAAACGAAAAGTATATCAACCACTAAATTGGATTCATTCAATATTATCTTTTATAGCTTATTTAGGGTATTCTTTATCAAATTACTTTTAAGCGTACCTTTTCGTATCTTCGTAAATGTGGGCTTTTTCCTGATGGAGGGAAATAGCACATAGAGACCAGCTAAATATGGTGGCAAACAAAGCCCGATTTACACATCGACAAGTAGGTAAAGTAGCGAGTTAAGTAGTAAGTTGTTGATTACGTTGATTTATATAGATCTCCATCCTATTTTTTTGGCGAGTTAAGTTCGCGAGACGCGAGAGAGGGGGCTACTTCGTACTCAACTTGCCAAAAAATAAATCGGGCTTAAGTTTTATGCGTGTACGACAGACACACTTAGCTGACCCTTATCAGTGCCAATGAAGGACAACGCTAGGCGTTAGAATACGTACAACCTTCGATTCCTATAGATGGCTAAGTTTTAGTCTTCATTCCCTTTCAGTTTAGGTTGGGGAGACCTCTCACACGGTGGACCGAAGATCCAGTTATGACGGCGGGAACCGATAGATGAGGGAGGCACAAGACCACGCAGGGTGGAAACATTTTGGGGAAGCCTGTGTCCAGCAGTAGGCGTCTATTCGCAGATATGATGATGATTCCCTGTGTCGTTGCCCTGTGTTTTCAAACATCAATTGTAGTAGAAAAATACATATTTTTTATGTAGTTGCAGAGAGACGTTCAAGGCTAAGGATAATTACTTCCCTATATAATTACGTGAACCGTGTAAACTTATGTCCTGCAGGGTATTCGAACCACTTCAGCTTCAGCGACATTGCCATACCGAGACGACTACGTCACCGAGTTATTTATTAATTAACTTGAACTTTTATTTAATTGTTCAATCTATACTTTTCAGTTTGATTCATCTATTTGTATGAATTAATTACTTACCGAGTTTTGTGATCGTCATTTTACAAGCAATTTTGGAAACTTTACAAACTGCAGGATGACTTGGGACGTTACTTTGGGTAAGAATTTTTCTATTGTCTTTATTCTTGTAGTCTGTAGTTGTGTATACCTACTTATTCGACCATTAAATACATGTCATTTTTCAATGAATTTATCAAGAACGGAGTAAAAGACATACTAAACTTAATATATTAATTTTACTTCATTGCGTACCTATTCGACGTATTCGAGGAGCAGTGGCCGATCTGGAGGTCGCTCAATAGGCTACGTACCCAAGTAGGCCGCTGTAACTTTAACCGGACTAAATGGGGTTATCTGTACCCCTCCTATAGTGGGTGTGGGTGCGGTTCTCTCGTCCAGGACATGGAACACCTCCTATCATGCCCAATGTGCCCTGCCACCTGCACACCAGAAGACCTAAAGAGTGCCAACGATAATGCTGTTGCTGTCGCTGGTTTTTGGGCAAAACACATCTAAAATATATTTGAAATTAGACTTATTGCCGTCGAAACGATGAAGAAGAAGACTTCATAGCACCTACCATTGCATCCTCCCACCCAAAGGTTGGCTGGGAGAAAATGCCTAAATGCATTAAGGCCGCCATTTTACGAAATTTACCATTTGCAAAAAGTTAAAATAAAAATAAAATAAAAGTTTATGACGTTTAGTTTAATTCAAAGTCAAAGTCAAATAGCTTTATTCACTTAGGTTACAAAGTAACACATGCAAATCGTTATACATGTAGTAGAATAGTATAGAGAAAAATGTCTGCCAAACTACTACCACTTTCGCAGACGACTATAGTAGAGCTCTGAGAAGAATGTGGCCAAGAAACTCAGGCCACTCTTTTCAAAAATAATAATTTGACTTTGTTACAATTACCAACAGCAGCGTGAAGAATGATGTGTTCAAGCAAATCTTACATGCATAGCAATTTAAAGTTTAATTGATAAAAAAAAATTCATTGTTAATAAATTGATTTAAAAAAGCTTTAATTGCATGGCACGTTCATCAGTCATCTCGTCACTGCGATATCCGACAGAAATTAACACACAAGCATTTGTGTCGTCAAGTTGATTTTGTTAATCTTTAAGTAGTTGAGAATGGAATAGAATACCATTTAGATAATATAATTAAATACATTTACAAATGCAAGTGAAGTATTTCTATCGTTACAATAACAAATAAAACTGTAAAAGAAAGTAATAAGGTAGTAACATAACATCCGCACAACTACCTAGGTTAAGCCACAATCTACACCATGGAACAAGCAACATGAAATCACGATAATTGAAATCTAAGCCCATGAGTTTTTGTCATTAATATAATCGTTTATTGTATAATAGCCTTTCGATAATAGCTGATTTTTTACAAATGCTTTAAAGTTTAGTAAAGGTAGATCCATTACATGCTTAGGCAGTTTATTGAATAAACGTATACCGAGTCCCGCAAAAGTGTTATGTACCTTATGTAGGCGATGTTGTGGACCTATCAACTTATGCCTATTCCTCGTACCAATGCTATGAATGTCGCCATTTCTATCATACTGTTCAATATTTTGCTTAATATATATTATATTAGCATATATATATTGTGAAGCAACTGTTAAAATACCTATTTCCTTAAAACGATCTCTCAATGAAACATTCGATTCAAGATTGTAAATAGCTCGAACTGCACGCTTCTGAAGAATAAAAATAGATTCGATGTCTGCAGCCCTACCCCACAAAAGAACACCATAGGACATTAAGCTGTGAAAGTAACTAAAGTATACCAATCTTGCTGTCTCTATATTCGTTAGCTGCCTCACTTTTTTAACTGCATAAGCAGCTGAACTTAGTTTTCCTGCTAGAGCTAATATATGAGCACCCCATTGCAGCTTACTATCCAACGTTATTCCTAAAAATACAGTAGTGTCTACAAAACGAAGGACCTCACCGTTTAAAATCAGATTATTACTAAGGCTTTTAACATTGGGCATAGAGAATTTTAAGCATTTTGTTTTGGCAGCATTTAAAAGCAAATTGTTAGCAGTAAACCAGTTCAGGACTTGTGCGAGAGATTCGTTAACTTCATCTAAATTAGTTTGCTTACGGTTTACTTTGAAAACGAGTGAAGTATCATCTGCAAATAAAACAATGTCGCACAAACCCTGAGCAAGAAACGGCAAGTCATTGACATAAACTAAAAATAGAAACGGACCTAGAATGGATCCTTGAGGCACGCCCATACTTGGCGGAAGACCAGAGGACCTACTACCATTTACTTCGACATACTGAACCCTATTGCTTAAATACGAAGATAATAAATCAAGAGAAGCATCCCTAATTCCATAATGTCTAAGCTTGCACAGAAGTGTCCCATGATCAACGCAGTCAAAAGCTTTAGAAAGATCACAGAAGACGCCTATTGCATCCATAGAATTTTCCCAAGCATCATAGATATATTTCAGAAGAGAAACACCCGCATCAATCGTTGAGCTACCCTTCCTAAAACCGTATTACTGCCTATGAAAAATATTATTTAAATGAAAGTGACTCTCCAATTGGCATAAGATAATTTTCTCATAGATTTTACTAATCACAGGTAGTATTGAAATTGGTCTAAAGTTACCAGGGTCGCTTTTTGATCCATTCTTGAACAAAGGAATAATCTTACTGTGTTTCATTAGATAAGGAAATACACCTATGGCAATACACTTATTAAATATAATAGATAAATGTGGAGATATATTAAATATAATACCCTGAAGAAGCTTGACAGACATACCCCATAAATCAGCAGATTTCTTGGAATTGAGACTTTTGAAAGCTTTTATGATATCATTATGGTTAATAGACCTAAAACTGAAGCGGTTCTTACATTCAATTACTTTATCTTTTAGTAAAAATTCTGCTTGGTTTGGAGAGGAATTTAAGGAGGTTGTTGTATGAATAGGAACATTGACAAAGAAATTATTAAAAGCATGTAAAGCATTAATATTATTAAAAGTAGGTACACACAATAGTAGATGTCATCTAACCGTCTTTGGCCCAAAAGTACAAACAATACTTAGTAGAGGTCATCTACCCGCCTTTGGCCCAGCCCAAGCGAGCAGGTGTATCGGATTCTTGAAAGCTGGAAAACGTAGGTGCTGGGGAAGAACAAAGCGGCGCGGCGCGGCGGCGTTTTATTCGTCAACTAAAACCCACTGTGTTCCTCCTCTACCAATTGCTCTGGCGACTCGAGTAGGCAGGTGATAGTTCGCTCTATGAGGCCTCGATAAAGTAAGCTAGGGGGGATACCATTCTGATAGGCGCACGTGGAACAAAAGCGTCTTATTCTCCGTCCTGCAAGGAGTATTTAGGGTTATGTAAATTGTCCTAGTTAATGTTACATTAGGTATATCTACGGGTCTAGTTTATAATATCGACAGTCACTACATCGATGGTCGCTGTATCGCAAACGTTTCATCGACGGGCTAATGTATCGACAGTACGCTACATGGTGGGTGGTTTTTCACCCTTTTGTGTTTTTGTTTCATTCTGGTTTGGGTAAGGGTAGTCGATGCAGCGTACTCTCGATCTGGTGCACTGTCGATGTAGCGTACCATTGATGTAGGCTACTGTCGATATTATAAACTAGACCCAATATCTACATGCTGTGAGCTAACCAATAAAATAAAGATACTTACCTCCATTGTCTGTGGGGTAGTAAAAAAAATAAACCTTGAATGAAGTTGGAAACAAGCCCTACTTACCGTATAACATTTTACAGTGACACGACCTCTATCCTTTCTTTTCGTGTTTTCTTTATGTTTCATGTCGTAAGCGAATGATTGCGGAGTTTAGATTGGTCTTTGATATGTGACCACACTTTACGTAAAAAAAAAGTACTGAGTTTTTTGCTGACTAGTACTTACATGCCATCTATATAATTATCTAAAAAAATATAAGTTACTAGTTTATGGCTGTTGCAGGTTGTGTTTTTTTTTTCTACTTAAATCTTGCCCAAAAAACGTCAGGTTACTTAATATGAAAAGACTGGACGTTCGCTATTAGACATTAGATTAATCAGATATAATAGCTCCACTGCAGAGATGGCGTTTCTCCAAAAATAGGATAACTTTTGTGTCAAGTTTCTTTCTTATTTTACCAATAGGTATACCTATCTAATACCTAGATGAAAAGCTACTTAGCTAGTTGGTTTTGCAACCAAAGCATGACATTGCGTTGACTTGGTAATCTTAGTCCTTAACAATGTACAATAAACTTAAGCTTTTTAAGGAGCTTTATAGGTACACTGTAGTTTATATAAATCACAATTCTCAAAAAACAGGTGACCTAAGTCGCAAAAAAGTAGCTACGTCCTATATTCTACCCTATATCTAGCCACCCTACTGTATTACCGAGCGTGCGCCCCAATAAAGCGTATTAAAGTGATATCGTCATATTTTTTTTTTGTTTCCGACAATCACGAAACGTTTGTTAAAGTAAACTGTAGTAAACAAAATGCAGCGACCGTACGCGCGTCGTTATCTGGCCCCAAATAATATGAGAGAGGCGTTTCATGGCGGTAAAACTATCATTAATTATAAACTAATTTACCTAAATTAGCATTAATTTAATCATTTGTCTATAATTTTCATTTTCGTTATATTTTATTTTCGATAATATCTACTGAATTTAATTTAGACGATAAAGGTAATTTATTTGCAAAGTGGTTTATTTATTACATATTTAGTCGTTCACCTATTAAGTAGGTATTATAAAATCGGAAAGTTTGTTTGGTTAAACGCGATAATCGCAGATGGTCCGAATTAAATGACATTATTTTTGTGTCGCATGTTTATTTATTAAGGAAGGTTTAAAGACGTATTGCTGGCGCGAATTCCACACAGCCCAGTTTATTTGTGTAGACTGGTAGACACAAATTATTTAACTGCATTTTTTTAACTGGGAATAGGGAATGGAGATTATTAGAATTTTTAATAAAAGAAGAGATAAAGATTGTTCGCAACAGATAGGTATACCTACTTAGTTAAAGACCCATGGTCAGCTATGAAAAGTCTTTTGAAAAAGCATTGATTTATAAAAAACCCAAGATGCACATTTTCAAACAAAACTTACAGCCAAAAGTGTCATCAAATTAAACATATGCAATAAATACGTATAGTAATATCGTAAACATATTTTTTTTTTCAAATTCAATCTTACACGCATGACATAAAGTTGTATTTAAAAAGTAATGCACAAAAAGCAATAAAATTTAATGATTGACGTTTGCCGGTAGAACAACGCAATACTAATTTAAAAAAAGTGCACAATGCGCCTATTTGTTGCGGACGGTTTTGGGAAGTGGAGTGTGTATCTTTGGTTTTTTGTAAATCAATGTGAAAAAGGCATAATTCTGCCAAAAAACTATTAAATAATAATCAATAAAACTTCTAAATAAAACCTTTTTTTGCAGATTTTGAATATGTCGTAACGAAAAAAAGTCAGGATCGACTATGCTTCGGTTCCGCCTTGCCTCGGGAAGTCCTGCCTACGTCAGGACCGTGTTTGTCTCCGTTTATGAGGCGTGTTGCAGCTAAAATTCAACCAGACTTAGGACCCGCATCGTATGAGAACAATCGAGGAGCATTTTACGACATTACACATAGGGTATTTTTACACACGTTTTATTTTACGTTTTTTTTTTGTTTTGTGTCAAGCTGACCAAAGCTTAGGTATAGGGTTTTGTGTTATACTTTATTTTCTATTGTTTTCGTAGGCTTGATATTTGCGAACTTATCCTTAACCTTTCCAAAAACTACAATCTACTCCACAAGAAGTAGTTTTTGAGAAGTTTTGCTTGTCCCATCGCGTTACATTATCACTGTGGCTGAGGACTTCATCAATTCATTGTACCTATATGTAAAATGAATTAATAACATCGAAAAGATAACACCGAAACGTCAATATAACAATCGCTTTCAGATTTATAGCAAAGTTGGTTTAGGACCAAGATCCCCGCGATGGGTGACGAAACATGAATATCAGCCACCTCCAAGAGCGCTCAAACCCAAAGGACGAGTTAAACAAAACTGCGCAGCTTTTAATTCAACATCTAAAAGGAAGCCTTTGTTCAAACCAACTCCTTACCCAGCGTAAGAACTGTTCTTTTGATTTTTATTTACAGACAGTATTTTTTAACCACAATTTAAGCTGCCTACAAAAGTAGGTTAGTACCTAGGTATGTCAAAATATGTCTACTACATTAGTATCTTGGCTTGTCTCAAAAATGCACGTCTTTGCGTGAATGGCTTGGATCTCTAATGCAAAATTGAATTTAAACTTCTCAGTGCTTTTATTACAATTCTTAAGACCTAATTAGATGGCTATGTGAATAATTACCTATGGATGATACACTTATCATTCTCTATTTCTGTCACAGGGCTTGTGATTATTGTCCGGCTTTAAAAAAGCGAGAAATGGATTTCGTATACAGTTTCTCTGGGAAAAAGGTTCTAAGATGTCCAGTCACGGTAAGTTATTTTGTAGCCATTATTAGGTACCTTAAATAAATTGAATTCGTTTTGAAAATCTTAAAGTTACTTAAGTATTTTTTTTTGTACAGATTAAATGTGTTCCTTATAATTTGGACACATGTGGCGTTTGCGGATGTTCATGCTCAGCACAAGGAGATTACTGGCAATATGAAAATAGAATTGCTCTGTGCAGAAAACATTATAATCGTCTTTTTACACATTGCTTGACAAAATATCAAGGCGCTAAACTTGCTGAATTTAAGGTATTAATACTAATACGTTTATTTATTATTCTTATGGACGAGTGGTAGGTATGTGGCTAACTAGAAGGGCAATATTAAAAACCCACGTAAAAATCACATTGGTCATCTGAATGTTTTCTATTATAAAGCACCGTAACTTCGCCGGATTTTACAACAAAATCTTTTCCCTTATTTTTGCATGTCTCTTTCTTTCTTTTTTCTCTTTCTTTAACAAAATTATAATAACACTGTTTGTATTTACTGAAAGCAAATCGAAATGACATTATACAAGTATAGTAAGCTCAATAAAGTAAAGTTACATAAGCTCAATGTTCGTATTAAGACTAGAAATTGTATAATCTGCCTTCATTCACTGTAAGAAAACATAAAATTTATTTTTATTGAGGTAGAAATCATTTAGTAAAATAATTTATGTAACAAGATTTCGTGTTAAATAAAACTATAAAATTAATGAGCTTTTGTGACTTTGTTGGCCCATACGTGCGTCTACCTACAATAATTTTATAGCCAGCTCAAATAAGTACTATATCTACTTTGCCCGTATTTTTGCAGCCGGTGAGAGATTGTTTCTTCATGCATTCACATAACAGCTGCAAGGCGGCTTTAAAGATTATGAAGCAAGAAGAAATTGTAAAGAAACTGAGAAAAGAAGCATATCTTGATTTATATTTCCCACAACGTCGTATTTGTAGTTAATTTTATAACGTAGATTTTCTGTTGTGGTATGATTTTTACATAGTATTTTACTGTTTATGTTTAGTTGGTAGTAATACGACAATTGAACCTGGCAACACCAAAATTATCAATCATCTGACTGACTTTCGTGGACAATTCTTTATTTATTATTTATTTTGGTAACGAATCAATAACGAGGAGGAGTAAAAAGAAATTGTCATCGTAATCATGAAACTCGACTCTAATAATAAAATGATAAATAACGAAGGGAGCGCTGACCTTTCTGAAGAAGTCGTGGACCCGCGACAAAATGCTGAGGATATAATTGATGAAATACTTGCTGAGTTTACAGAGTCGCGTTCACCAGACGTAACTAGGAATGGGAATGGTATACCAGAAAATTTATTCAGCATGATACAACCGCCACGAACTCGAACTCCAGCTAATTCATTCTCGGAGAATGCTACAATAGACGATATTGACCCTTCATCTGATCTTGGAACGTCAATCAGAAACAAGTGTTTGGAGTTAGAGGAGATACTACAGAGTCTAAAATCCCGCCTAAATCATGTGGTTCTGGATGAAAATATAGTATTAAGTCCAGAAGCTAACTCTATGGAGGCACAACTTGAACATGACTTGGATACAGATTGTCAAGAAGACCTTTCCTTACAAGAGTTTTTGGAGCTCCTCCATTCACAAAACAAAATAAGTCCAACAGGTGTACAATGATTGCTCAATGGACCATCCCACCAAACTTTATATTAAGATAAATTGACATGAATTTATTGTGTGCAAATTAAACATTAGATTTATTGGTAACTATTAAATATTCAGGCCTAATGTGTGTTTGTTATTTTGAAAACAGGACAGGTAAACAAAAATAATACTTTTTATAATTTATTACAAAATAAACAAGGTATTTAGAATACTTAAGAAATAACAATTTATACCATTAACAATTATTTTTTTAATCATCAAACATGTTTTGAACTTCGGAACTTATTGTTAATTCTGCCGATTGTGGTACTGTATCGTTTTCATACAACTGACTGTCCTCATGTGAGTTTACACTGTCATAAGTGCTCAGTTCATTCTCACTTTTTAATATAAAGCTGGCATTGTTTTCCAAAATTAAATCTAGTACATTCTTTTTATCCGACTCAAGTTCAGCTTTAAATTTTTGCATCCACACATTGTAATCATTTGGATCAGTTTTAACATATTCAGTTCTTATATATTTCATGGCTTCAAGAGCTTTCAAGTAATTTCCATCAATGTTAAAGTTTATCATGCTCTCTATAGTTTTAATCATTTTTGGTCCGATTTCAGACAAAGTTTGCTTTTGATTCTTGAGAGCTTTAAAATCACCAATAGGATTAATAGTTCCTATATCTTTGATAGTAATTGGAGAGTCTGGTGCAGGCATTTGTATTTTTGGCATATCTGTATCTGTAGGCTCGTCAACCTTATCTATGTCCATAGTAGGCTGAAGAAGATCAATATCTATATTTTTATTTCTCTTTGGCTTAGGCTCAATTTTATTCAAAGTGAAAAGTTTTTTTATCTTATCCAATGGATCCTTTGAATTCTTTAATAGTAAAGGAGGCACTTCAAACAAGCTCATTATTTCTTGTCTTGGTTTTGGTAAGGGTTTATCTGGGTTCATTGCTCGATAAGCTATACAGTCCAGGATATATTGAGCTGCTGGACTAATACATTCAGCTACAGGAAAAGCTTCTGCATCATCAAATGTGTCATCATAAGCTTTAGTTAAATCCATAGATTTTATTAAATCAATGAAGGCATTTACTTGTTCTGTTGAACACTGATATTTTTTTAAGTTAGTTGATGGGAATGTCATTTGTTTAACTTCTTCTTTATAACATAATGCTATCATAGAGAGGCATATACAGCTGGGGTCAATAACTGGCATTAGAGCATACATTTTAGGTGCATTGCCATTATTGTGTACTTTTCTTACAATACCAACAAGCTTTAACTCATGAAGGCATTCAGCAAGACACAATACAGCATCTTGAGCTTTCTTGTCACCTTTTCTGCCAAACAAATATTGCAAGCCATCCCCATTTAAATTTTGCCATTTAATATTTTCAGCTTTAGTGAAACCATACAATGATAAACTTTTCTCTCCTGATTGGTATAACATGTTTTTATCACAGTCTGCAAATGGAATGATTTTCTGACCATAAAGGAACCCAGTAATTTTAGCAGCTAAATCTACTTTCTGATTTTCTGGATTCACAAATTCTCTTGTTTTCATTACAGCTTCAGTTGTACTAGTATTGGAAGTAACAGGGTCTTTGACAGCTTTTCTCCATTTGTTGACAGTAGGTTCGTCTTTAATTCTTAGAAAAGTGGAGATGGGAATTTTTATATTTGGTCCAATACTTAAATCAACATTCCATGGAGTAGCTTTTACTACCCTCTTTTTGTGGAAAAGAAGATACTGCATAGTATTTTCAAATGTCTCTGTAGCTCCTTTTGTAACTTCCACAAATAGTCTTGCTATTTCTATAGACTCCTTGTCATGATCATCAGAGTATAGATCAGGTCCTATGATATCTACTTCATAATCTTCCTCCGTAAAGCCATTTAAGACCTACAACAACAATAAAATATATAATTTAATATGCCTGGTTGAACAAATTTAATCATAGAAAATGTTGGTAAGTATTAAAAACACTTTTATCAATGAACAAGCAATTAAAAAAAAAAGTTATTTTTTCTTTACCGTTTCAACAGAATCTGGATCAATAGCAGGTAGCCTCTTGAAGTTAGTCATTAGGATTATCTTTTTGCTTAAAAACTTGATGCCACTAACACCATTTTTATAGTAATCTGCGGCAACTAATAGTGCATCATACCAATCACCCTTCTTTTGTGATGGCTGGAAGTAAATAAAATAGTTAATAAACACCTACTACTAGATTCATAAAAGATTATGGAAGACTGGGAAACAAGAAAATATACAGACATAAATAACATAAAATGAACGAGGAAAATAAAATATTTCGCTTTATCTGGTCAGATGGAATGGTATTTAGTTGCCTCACGGTTTTCATTTAAATATTTCCTTATAGCTACTAGTTATCTTCAATAATAACCACAGAGTTAGAATCTGTAAGTTTCCATGTTTGTAAGCATTTTACATTATAGTGTACTAGTTAATTTGTAAAGTTGTAATCCTTCTGTTAAGCCCCCTGTTTTGAAAAGGGCAAATAGATTTAGGACTGGACAAGGGCGATGCAACTACCACCTCCACTGATGGGGCCTCAAAGACTCGCCGGGGTGCGATTGTGGAGCTCCAAAACAAACGATGATGCACATCGTCGAGGAATGTCCCCGACGTCGTTTCTCAGGGGGAATGCGTGAGCTCCACAACCATACTCCGGTCGCAAAAGATTGGCTCCTCCAGCTGGATGTATAGGGTTCAGAGCAGGAGCCATACGCAATGATGATGATGTAAAGTTGTGTTTATCATTTATATGTTACCTTTTCTGGTAAGTTCCTTATCATCTGCCAAGAAGGGGTTTCAAACTCCGATAACATTTCAATATTTTTGAATGCGCCTTCATACTGTATAGCCATGTTATTTTTTGTTGTTTTTGATCCAAGTAACATAATTGCAATAACATTTTTCCCTTCACTCATAATTTTACGTTCTATTATACGTGCAGTACATTGCTTTGCTTTTTCGAAGAAACTCTCTTCATTTTTTTCATCAGCACTTGAAACATTTCGTCCTAAATCTAAAATTATAATTGTTCCCAGTGTTTGAGACATTTCAATGGAATATTACTCTTTTCTATATTTTTTGATAACTGTTCTTATAAATAAATTATTTCACTATTTAATGGGAAGGCAAACTGTATTGCAAATTGCACGTAATATTTCGCGGTACAAGTTTCAACAAGTTTTGTTGTTTATCATGAAATGTCTTTTAAACATTTTGACATAAACACATGCAAAGGATTTTCTAAACACTTACTTCAAGCAAAAGAACTAAGTGAACTACATGATTGACCGTCTGTGATCAAACTTTGTAAACTTCCCGTGATTTTCTCTTCTTTGGAAAAATAAGGGACATCCCTAAAACCTAAGCGTCAAAAGGTCATTGATTGTGGATATTTAAAAGTATTGTTTACAATTTTTTAATAATAATTTCTGAATAAAAAAAGCAGTTTATTTTATTGTGATTTGGACTATAAAAACGTTTAAAATGTTCTAAACTGAGCCAGTTGTATGATGACTTAGGTTTTGTTTACGCTTATACACATTATCATGTTGAGTTAAATACAAAACGCATTTTATTCTGAAGTTGATAAATCAGCAATATCCACGACAAATGAAGAAAATGTGCTGATCGACACTAAACAATGTCTTCAATATTTGCCAATAGAAGTAAATTCATAACAGAAATGTTAAAGTTTTCTTTTCACCACAGAGCATTTTATTGTTATTTAGGAATGAGTGTTTGGATTTTCTTTCTTATAACAGGTAAATATAATATCTTATACATATAAAAGCATTTAGAAAACTTGTATACTTTCTTTTATTTTGATTATTGTAACATTGTATTGAATCATTAGACTATTGATTAAAAATTGCATGAAATCTGCAATATTAAAAAATTCTGTCTGTTTTGACAATAAATGTGACTTGTTTTCCTGTGTAAAGATTATTACTATAAAGATTGCAGACATAGCTTAATCCATTTAAGTAATATCTAGCGAAGTTCATTTAAAAATATTGAATTCATGTATAATTTGTTAACTCCTATTGGGAGTTGTCAATATCTCATACTATAATTTTTATATAATAATATAGTTATAGTGGAAAATAAAATTATACTTCTTGCTTAATAAATCAATTATGCTGGGAACAATTGATATTCTATTGTGTCTGCTTACTGTTTTCATTCATTCATTGTCTAGTACCCATATTACAAGCTCTGCTTAGTTTGGGACTAGATGATGTTGTGTGAATGTGTGAGGAATATTTATTTATTTATTCATTTCTGACACATTTTTCTAATTATTTTACTTTAAGCAAACATTGAATATGTTTGCTTAACATAAACTATGTCAATCAATCAACTAGCCTATGCCAGGACACTGCTGGACAGCCTCTCCCAACGCGCACCACAGAATTGATAAAACTAACTACAATTTTTTAAATATTTCAGTAATGTACAAGTACATGTCTTTAGGAGAAGAAACATCAGCTGTTAAGAAGATAGTTCACAACGGATACATATCTAAGAGTGACATTAAGTTTAGGAAGATATATTTACGAGCTTGCAGTCCACCTGATAGTATTGTACGAGGTTCTGAAGGTAATACCAAATTGAAAAATTATTTGTTTCGAAAATTGCCCATACAGACTGTCACTCTCTCTCTCCATCGCTATAAATATATGCTTACATTTATAAAACTTTGCAATAGATTATCAAGCTTTTTATTTTGAAGAATGATTCAAGAGATAGGTTTATACATGTAATAAACTAGTTTGACCCGTGCCCACTTCGTTAGGCGGCGAAATAAATGCGCCCTTTTTTAAACATATTTCATTACTGTTCCATTCCTGTTAGTCATAGCATGATACTATATAGCCTATGACACTCCCCAGTAAATGGACTATTCATCACAGAAATAATTTTTAAAATCGGTTTAGTAGATCCAGAGATTACCCCCAACACAAACAACGTCACAAACACACAAACTTTACCTCTTTATAATATTAAGTATAGATGCATAATATTGTGCAGTGTAAGCAACCCAAACAAAGCCAAGTTTGGTTGCTACTGTACTATAATTGACTATACAGCAATACCACTGATAATTGCTTGTAATCTAAATGTTCTTTGTGTGTTTTAATTTTAGGTTTACAATTCCTTGTGCAAAAAACAATGCACCATATTTGTACATAAAAGTAGAATAGATTTTGGGATATAATGACTTTGGTTGAGGGCCATCCGCCCCACCACAGCCCGCATAAAGTAGTAACTGTCGTCAGAGACAAACTACTCATCTTTAAAAAAAAAAAAGATAATATATAATGACATAGTTTTTTTTCATCACATGCACTGATTAATATACTGATAATTTTGTCAGGTGTGGTGGACAGTGACACGTGGATGCTGCAAGGTGCTATAGTTATCACTAGACACGGTGACAGAGGACCTCTGACGCATCTCAGGCACGGAGATAAACTGCCATGTGATGTCCCGCCCGTCTCACCTTTGTTGAAAAGGTAAGTTAGCTAATATCAGCGTGGGTTTATTATTTATTGCCTCAAACCGGCAGACTAGGAACCGGCCTATTTGATGGTATGTAATAACGGCTGTTCATATACGCCAGCAATGCCAGGGCACAGCCATGCTGTACCTACTGCCTATCTTCCCCCGGAAATATCACATTCTCTCTACTTTCCCATAGAGAAAAGAGGCGTGGATGTGAAGGGAAATAGTAGGACCAGTACGCACAGGTACCTTTACATCTGATTTTGTGTGAAAAAGTGGTTCATTCCAGAACTGTTCTGCCCAACGACTATTTATTGGTTCTTTACGCTAATTAATGACTATTTTGATTAAAAAAATCTTCTAAAAAATACAATTTAGGCTCCTGATTATATCTTATAAGAAAAATAAGCCAGGTGAACATTTATTTATTTATTTATTATGGGTCTCCAACAAAGGCAATACATACATCAGAAATCAATTTTAAAATTACAGAAACATGGCGTGTATTCCTTCAATTACAGGAAACCACAGCATGCGAATATAAAAAACAAACTAAAATAATGACAAACTAAAATAAAAACAAACATTGGCAATATAAAAATTAAAAAAATTAAATTAAAATTTGAAATCTACATGAAAACTTTAAATTAAATCCTTTAAATATGATAACACAACAACAACACCAATTAAAAATAATATTATAATATCCTATTAACAATTAATTTTGAATAATTTGAAAATAAGAAAGAAAAACAAACTAATAAAAAATATATATACAAAAATATATTTACAATTGTGTCTGAGAGATTATATTTTTTAGCATAGTCTTAAATTTTAATATAGGTAAGCTGAGATCTAATTCATTGGTTTTGGAGAGTGAGTTATATTGTCGAAAGAGTCTTGGTACAGCAGCAAAATACCCGAGATTTAATTTTGCTACGGGTATTGCAAAAAGGTTGTATGAGCACTTTCTAGGTAAGTGTAAGGGTGTTGAAAAATTTAGTTTGTTAATAAGTTCGCTGCTATCAATGAGACCGTTGTATATCCTATATAAAAGCATTGTGTCTAGGTACTGTCTGCGATTACTTAGAATACTCATGTTGTAGTTTTTTAACCTATCCACATAACTGGGAAGCTGCCTTGCCAGATGGGTAGGTAACATGTAAATAGGTACATTTTTAACATTTCAGTTATGAAGAATTCGTATCTAACGCGAGTGCAACGGGTCGCGCCTGGTGGGTGTCGGTTCCCGGTCCGTTCCACAACTTCCCATCGTTACCCACACGAGCTTCTGGGACACGATGCGCTTTGGGACAGCTCACGCCTAGAGGATTGTTGCAGATGATTACTGTGGGTAAGTGGAACAACGGCGACCTCGGTGGAGCGACGGTAGCGCAAGCGGCTGCCGTGCAAGAGGTTGTGGGTTCGATCCCCACGCAGGACAATAATTTGTGTGATCCACAAATTATTGTCCTGGTCTGGGTGTTCTTTGTGTCCGTTAATTGATGTTTGTAAAAAGGTCCCCGCGACACAGGGCATGATCCCTAAAAACAACGCATATTTGTGTTTTTTGCAAATTTGTTGTGTACGAATCATTATTGCTTTCGTTAAAAGGACAAGTAGGTGTCTAGGTATTGTATGTGTGTTTGGAGACTGTACATAAATAAAGTATTTTGTTTATTTGTATCATGCCCTAGGGCATAGGTTCTTTTACAAAAGTCCTTCGAACGTACACAATAGTTAATAACGCAAATATCCTCGGTGCCGCGGCGATCGCGGTAAGCGGCTGACGTGCTCATATAGGTCGCGAGTTCGATCCCCACGCAGGACAATTATTTGTCATCATCATAACAGCCTATTAATGTCCCACTGCAGGGATGGGCCTCCTCCCGTAACGGAGGGGTACTTGGTCAACTAATACCACGCTAGCCAGACGGATTGGTATAGCGTTTAATTTCAAGTTTTCCTTCTTTTTATTACGTAAAGATAATATTCACGGATAGTCCCTAGTCGGTTTTACGACACCCATGGGATGAGATGGGGTGTTGACATATTGACTTCTTACTCCGTCACCACACGGAGTTGTATATTGCTGTAGTTTATAAGTTGTAGTAAAATATGGCCAAATAGGATCTGTGTTAGTGTTTTTAAGACACCAAATGGGATGAGACGAGCTGGAAACATTATCTTTTTACGACAAAAAGCGTACAATTTACTGGTTTTAGATACAACAATGTAAGTTTTATTTGCTGTTTAAGTAATATTTTTAATTTCTTTATATTACAGGTAATATTATAAAGGAGGCTTATGGAGAGAAGCTTAATTTGGACGTTGTTGAACCACAAGGCAAGAAGGATACTGGTTAGTTTTAATTCTATTTTTATTTGTTACTAGCTGATTATGCCCGCGGCTTCACCCGCGTTGTATAAGTAGCTTAAATGTTATTCTACACCCTAAACTACCTCCATATTCCAAATTTCATCAAAATACATTGAGTGCGTGAAAGAGTAACAAACATCCATCCATACATCCTCACAAACTTTCGCATTTATAATATTAGTAGGAGAGTATATCTGAGTGATTTATTCAGCGATAGTTTTACCATTTTCACTTATATTTTTAACTATGTTCTTATTCATAACTGTCTAAAGTAAAAATTACTGACTTTACAGTTTTTATAAGTGGAATGCACAGTTAACGCTATACGCGCACACAGGTTATGCTCTATACAGCGCCTGGACACGCCCCCGCCCTAATGGACACGCCCCCCGCCCTCCTGGACACGCCCCCCGCCCTCCTGGACACGCCCCCCGCCCTCCTGGACACGCCCCACGCCCTCCTGGACACGCCCCCCGCCCTCCTGGACACGCCCCACGCCCTCCTGGACACGCCCCCGCCCTCCTGGACACGCCCCCCGCCCTCCTGGACACGCCCCCGCCCTCCTGGACACGCCCCACGCCCTCCTGGACACGTTCCACCCACCTGGACATGCCCCACGCCCTCCTGGACACGCCCCACGCCCTCCAGGCACGCCCAGCCCACCTGGACACGCC
Organism: Schrankia costaestrigalis; assembly: GCA_905475405.1. Classification (NCBI taxonomy): domain Eukaryota; kingdom Metazoa; phylum Arthropoda; class Insecta; order Lepidoptera; family Erebidae; genus Schrankia; species Schrankia costaestrigalis. The sequence goes on along the minus strand of FR997843.1, from coordinate 3,902,677 downwards.
CCCCGCCCACCTGGACACGCCCCACGCCCTCCTGTACACGCCCCCCGCCCACCTGGACACGCCCCACGCCCTCCTGTACACGCCCCCCGCCCTCCTGGACACGCCCCACGCCCTCCAGGCACGCCCCACGCCCTCCAGGCACGCCCCGCCCACCTGGACACGACCCCGCCCTCCTGGACACGCCCCCGCCCTCCTGGACACGCCCCACACCCTCCAGGCACGCCCCGCCCACCTGGACACGCCCCACGCCCTCCTAGACACGCCCCGCCCACCTGGACACGCCCCACGAATAACGGGAGAATAACGGGAATAGGATCTCGAGGGAATAGTTGGAAGGGGATTCCGTGGAAAGAGCTGGAAGAAGATCCCGTGGGAAGAGCAGGAGGGATTTTGGGAAGTGGTTCCCGAGTGAATTCCGGGAAGAATTTCCCGAGAAAATAACGGGAAGAGGATCCCGTTGAAATTTCGGGAAGGCAGGGCATCACGAGAGAATAATGGGAATAGGTTCTCGTGGGAAGAGCGGAAAGAGGATCCCGTGGGAAGTGCGGGAAAAGGGTAGAGCGGGAGGGAATTCTGAGAAGTGGTTCCCGAGGGAATTCTGGGAATAGCTTCCCGAGGGTATACCGGGAAGAGGGTCCATAGGGAAGACCGGGAATAGGATCCCGAAGCAATTCCGGGAAGAGGTTCCCGAAGGATTTACTGAACAAGGTTCCCGTGGGAAGAGCGGGAAGAGGTTCCCGAGGGAATTCTGGGAAGACCGGGAATAGGTTCCCGAGGGAATACCGGGAAGAGGATCCCAAGGGAATAGCGGGAAGAGGTCACAAGGGAAGACCGAGAAAACGCCATTATGTTGTTCCGTCTCGAGGATGGATTATCAAGAACTATCCAGTTGCAGCGAGATATAAGACAAGGTGATTTAATATCTCCGAAACTGTTCACCGCTGCACTGGAATATGCTTTCAGGCTCTTACCGTCTTACTAATAACATTTACACACTCGTTATAACAAGGTTATAACAAAAACGTTACCAATAAACACACTCTAGCTATACGCCTGTTATAGCGGTGGTGTAAGTTGTACGTCATTTTATACAACTGTTATACAGTCGACAGACCTCGTATAACAAGTGCATAACTTACAATATTGTGTTGATTTTTCCGTAATTATGGATTATTTACATTATTTTGAAATTTTTGACGAAATGGAGAGTGAAGAACCACCAAGAAAGTAAAAACTACTAATCTCGCTATAATCCGTTTATTTTAGATGATTTTGAGTTTAAATCCAAATAAAGATTTACGAAGGCGTATGCAAAGGCAGTGGTAGATTTAATCCGTGGTGAAATCGAACAGAATACTAGAGGTCGTGTCTTTTCAAGAGAACTTCAAGTTTGTACAGCATTAAGGACATGGGCGCGACAGAAAGTGGAAGATTTTTTTTTTTTTTTTTTTTTTTTTTATATTTATTGTCATTTTATTTAAAAAGAATAAAATACAATACTAATATTACAATCTAGTCTTAAGACTAATAAGTAATTTTAATTTAACTTAAACGTTTACAATATGTTACAACTAAGTGATTATCCATTGACGTCATCTTAGAGTTTATTATTAAGGGGAAGCACTTTGTTCTTGTGTCCGATAGTTTAGTACTTATACTAAACACTTATTTCACTAACACTAAAATCACTACACTAACTCGAACGGTTTAGTCCTTTTAAGCCTTCTCACCAGTCCCGTGTTATCGAGGAGCTGGATAGCCTCGACATTCACGTGGTGATGAAGCCTCCACTCGTGGGCTGTAGCAAACTTTGAAATGACTTTATCGACGGTATCCACCTTGAGATCCCTATGAATATCGCAGTTTCTGACATACCAAGGCGCATTTACTATGCTCCTCAGCACCTTGTTTTGAAATCTTTGGATTATTTGAACGTTACTTTTTTTGGCGCATCCCCATAGTTGTATACCATAGGTCCAAATTGGTTTCAAGATTTGGTTGTATATAAGAAGCTTGTTTTGGATAGACAGGGTTGAATTCCTGCCTATAAGGTGATACATTTCTCTATATCTTAAGTCCAAATAATCTTTCTTCTTCTTTATGTGAGCTTTCCAGCGTAGCTTTGCATCTAAGGTCATTCCTAGATACTTAGCCGTATTAGCATATGGTACTTGATTGTTGTTTATATATACCTGGTGCGCGGTTTTCGAATCTTTGTTTGTGAAATCAACGTGAACAGATTTAGATTCATTTAGTTTTATTCTCCATTTTTTTGTCCATTTTAGAACATTATTAACAGAGACTTGCATTTTTTTTGCAGCTTGTTGATGGGTTTCAGCAACAGCCAGAATTGCAGTATCATCGGCAAAAGTAGCCATAGTATTATTATTGAGTTCTGGAATATCACTAGTAAATAGTAAGTACAGCACAGGACCTAAGACGCTTCCTTGTGGAACACCTGCTTTTATTTCTTTAATTTCAGAGTAAGCATCTTGCTGCCTTATTCGAAAGGTTCTGTTAGAAAGATAAGACGTAAGTAAATCAGAGTATTGTTTTGGCAAACAATTTTCTAGCTTCAGTATAAGGCCGTCATGCCAAACTTTATCGAATGCTTGTGCAACGTCAAGAAATACAGCAGTACATACTTTCTTTTCTTCAAGAGCTTTTTCTATGACTGTTACTATTCGGTGCACTTGATCAATAGTTGAGTGTTTTTCTCTAAACCCAAATTGGTGGTCTGGAATTATTTTTTTCTTTTCTATTATAGGAATCAGACGCTTTAACAGAAGTTTTTCAAAGAGCTTAGATATAACTGGAAGCAGTGATATAGGTCTATAAGAGTTAACTTCATGAGGAGGTTTCCCTGGTTTTGCTATCATAATTACTTCTGCAACTTTCCACAAATCCGGGACATGCTTAAGTCTAAATGTAGCATTTATTATAGTTGTAAGCTTAACTATTGCTTTCCGTGGAAGATTTTTAAGCACTTCACCAGTGATAAGTTCATATCCAGGTGACTTTTTTGCATTAATATTTGTTTGTATTTCCTTTGTGACTTCTTTTGGAGTAACAAGTTTTATATCTTCGTCATCTTGGATTACTATATAGCTGGGTGACAAATCATCTTCTTGAGCTTCTAATGGCTGAAATGTATTTGCTAGGTATTCTGCAAATATTTTTGCTTTTTGATCATTATTACTTGCCCATTTGCCATTTTTATCTTTAATCGGAGGAATTTGATCAATTCTTTTATTTACTTTCTTAACTGCTTTCCATAAAGAGAAATTTGTACTTTTATCTGCAGTTAGCGATTGTAAATGGTTATTTGTTTGGGTGTCGGTGTAATGTTTAATTTTTCGAGTTAGTAACTTAGTTAAGTTGTTGAGTAACCTTTTGTCTAGTGGGGATCTTGTTTGATGCCAGATTTTTCTCTGCTTTCTCTTTGTGCGCAATAAGTCAATAATGTCTGAAGGATATGATGGTCCCTTATGTTTTTTCGTGATTGCGGGAGTATTTGTCCAAGCAGCATGTTGAATATCATTGACAAATTTAGCGACTTCCAGGTTTAGTTGTTGGGAAGTTTTTATTGGCACTTTAAGGTTGATTCTATTTTCTAGATCTAGTTTAAAACTGCTCCAGTCTGTAAACTTGTTGGTTAGACTGGGAGAGTTCTCTGTTTTTAGTATAGTATTAGATAACGTTAATATTATTGGAGAATGATCGGAGTTCATGTTATGACATTCTTTTATTTCTAAGTAATTTCTTGAAATGTTTTTATAAATAAAGAAATCTATGAGATCTGGAGTTTTGCTAGGATCAGTAGGCCAATAGGTAGGTGTGCCTGTAGAAATCACGTCACATTTTGTGTCAGTTAGTGCATTCAATAGTTCTCTTCCTTTAGTAGTTGTTAGTCTCGATCCCCAGAAGGTATTCTTTGCATTGAAGTCTCCGCCAAGTAAGAACCTAGTTCCTAATTGGTTTATGAGTCTCAAATAGTCCTCTTTCTTCGACTGATATCTTGGTGGGCAATATATTGCAGCTATTGTTACTGGGTAGCGTTTTGTGGTAACGCATACGCCAACTGCTTGGAATGCCTGGCTTTCTACTTTCATGAATTCATAATGGCGGATGGATTCCTTGATTATAATTGCACTACCTCCTCTTGCGCAGTTATTCGGATGCGTTGCGTTGTATACCTTATAGCCTTTAAAAGTGACAAAGGAATGTGTTGTGAAGTGTGACTCTGATATAAGGCAAATATCAATGTTTTCTGTGTCCAGGATTACTTGAAGTTCTTTTTGGTGTTGAAGTAATCCATTACAATTCCATTGAATAATTTTGAGAGACTTAATCATTATTACCGGTTTTGTGGAGCTGCAACAATCGCGCAGCTTTCGAGTTTTTTTATTCTTTCATCAAGTGATGACATAAATTTTATAATTTGGTCCAACTTATCGCAGACTTTGTCGTCAGCAGGTGAATTTTCACTTTTATTTTTGTTTTTATTTTGTGATACTACTTGAGCAAAGGACAATTTGTTTTGGTTGTTTGCATTAATTGTGCGCGTAGAATGTTTAGCAAAGTTCTCAGAGGTTTCAGGTTTTTTAACAAGAGGTGTTTCTTTTTTGTTTCTAAGGTTTTGTATTTCGAGAAAGTGGAAGATGATGCTGCAGACATTCAAGGCATGAGTCAACAATCCGTGACAAATGTATGCCGACACGAGTTGCACTAGCAAGGAAAGCTTACCATTTTATTCATATGCCACGAACTCTTGAAGAGGAAGAGGAAGTCATAGCAGATTTTCGTAATATATGTGGCTTCAGAAACGTAACAGATGCTATTGCCTGATTGCACACAATATTAAGATCAAAAAGGTTGGTGGTGACAATACTATATCAATAGAAAAGAGTGTGTTCAATAAACGTATAAGTGGTATGCGATTCCAGAACATTGTAGTACACTGGAGGGTAAGTACTCATGATTCCCGAATTTTCAGAGAAAGCCCAATACGGCAGAGATTTGAAAATTGAGAATTTCATGGTCGTTTTTGGGTGATGAAGGTTATGGACTAACAGGTTATTTGTTTACCCCTGTACAAAATCCTGCTAATATTAAGAAGGAGGCTTACAATAAGATTCATATACTGACTAGAAACCCTGTAGAAAGATGCTTTGGTATATGGAAACAGAGATTTCGATGCCTATTACACGGATTCAGTGTACCATTAGAATATGTTAAACTGTATTTAGTTGCACTTGCAGTTCTGTACATTATTGCAATGAAAATAGGGCAAAATACAGAAATAATGGACATAACGCCCTGTGACCCCGTTTTGAGACATAGACCACAAGAACTCAAAATAATGCAACTCGATAAGTTGCAAGGTAATTATTTATGAATTATGTTTTGTAATATAATTAATTATTTCAAATAAAATACATTTTAGTTATCAATTTTATTTATTTTCTCTGTACGTATTACATTTTCCAGTTCTTAATTTTTCATTTTTAACTGCTGCTCTTTGCCTTGGAGTAACTGTTCTTCTTCGGTCCACTCGTGGGACTGTGTGTTATCACATTAATACATTTTTAAAGCTTGTTTTGTTACAAAATCACACCATACATTAGCCTATCGATATTGTCACTATTTAGTTTTCGAGGTCAACTAAATACCTTTTCTAATAAATCCCAATTTGCAAAAAGGCTTCCTCTTCTTTGCTATCTATAATCACTTGATTCCATTTTAATGGTTATTTTTATGAGATTGTAAATCAAAATAAACCGCGCAAACAGAATACGAAATGAAATCTCAAAAACTCAACCGTTTTGACATATTTTAAGAGACGTTCAAAAGTTAATGTCAAAATCTGCTAATGTAAAAATATGTAAAAGTGTGTAAAATTATGCGTTTATTACGATTTCTAAGTCTAATTTCAACATTAGGGCATTATATTAATATTTCTTATGACATATTAATTTATTTATTATTTTTACAATAAGAATTAATAGGTAAAAATATGAAACTAATTTAATGACATTTTTTAATACCTATATTACCTTTTAGAATGTTTCTGACAGTATTGCCAGTGGTCAGTGTCATAACTATTTAATAGTTACCCAATGCATATACCTGGTTTTTTAGTCAAGTAGTGTATAAAAAGCTATTACGCTCCTATTCAAGGAATAAGTATTCATGTGTATAACCACAGTATAAGAAAATTTTTATTAGTAAGACAGTTAGACTGGAACGGAAATGGCATCAACATATATGGCGAGTATATTACGCAACTTCATTTGCTTACGGTATCGCTGTCATGTCTGAGACATCAGTACAATGCTCGATGACCTTAGTAGTGTCTCCCAATAAGTGGGTCGTAAAATGAACATGGACAAGACCAAGATCATGGCAAATGTCCATGTGGCACCCACTCCAATCACGGTTGGAGGCGGTACACTCGAAGTTGTCGACGAGTATATTTACCTGGGACCAGAAATGAGACCTGACCTAACATGTGACCAATAGAGCACTCAGGATTGCACAATCCTAAGCGCTCTAACAGCGCGGTCACATGTTAAACTGGCGACATAATACAAAGAACTGACAAATGACGATTGGACAGAAAAGTTCTCGAAAAGCTACCGCGTATATCTAAGAGATTTATGCAGCGTTACTTTTACCATTTTCACTTATATATTTTTAACTGTGTTCTTATTCATAACTGTTTAAACGTTAAGTATTACTATCACATAGTTTCGTCCAAGTGATGGGAGCCTGGCGATCTGAACACAGGTTTACCTACAACAGACACCAGTCTCTCACAAATAGGGCTTGAATTACCGGCCATTTTGGTTACCGGTAAATTTACCGGTGTTGGCTAATTTTTTACCGGTAAACCGGTATTACCAGTAAAAGACATAATTTTAGGTGAGATGTTTAAAAATTACTTTTCAGCGCTTTATTTACTTAGTACATAAGGTATTTCAACAATTTGCTATTTAATTGACTTCAAAGTAGTTACAAAACGAAATAAAACGATAGTTTTTTGTAAATAATCATTTATTTATTATCTATTGCAAGATTTAACAGACTAACTCGTATAATCACTTTTACATAGGTATCTAATCCTTACATCTTTTTTAGTAAAAGTTTTACAATATTAAAAATTACAATATAAAAACATAACAGATTGTAGGCACTTACAATAAAATAGTAATTACATTATTAATTTAAAAATGACATCTCACTTCTTTTTTACAATATTTATTGTTCCTCTTTCTTTGCGTTTGACATCCCTCTATTCCATTGTGGTTGCTGTTGGAGTTCCTCTATTTAAAGTTGCATCAACCGCTTTTTGCATTTGTTCCTTGATACTCTTAGTAGCGCTTTCTACTACAATCTCATTTTCCTCTAATACCATGTGTATATACACAGCATTATGCTCCTTTCTGGTTCAACATTTAGGTCGGGCTCCAGTCTTTGAATCCATTCTTTATATATGAATATTTATTCATAGTGTCCAGTGTGTAGCATGATGGTTTGGGAAAGGTGTCATTGTCGTAGTCTTCATTCATGACAAAGTATTTGGCAGGATTGTGAAGGTATAACAGAAGGGGTGCTTCGATGAGTCTTCTTTCTTTCAGTCTTTTCGACAAAGCCTCTGCCAAACTGCGCGCATTTAGAGTGAAATTAAATGCAGCATCAATAGACAAAAACGTTGCGTCTCGTCCACAAATAATTTCCTGTGTGTTTTTGGAGAGTTCTAAGCAGTTAAAAAAAATTTATAATAGATAGAATATCTTCCGCTCTAAATGAAATATCACACTTGATGTCAATAAGTGCTTTTGAAATGCTTTTTTTACACTGACTGTTGAAACAGAGGATAATAGGCCGCCAATTTTGAATGGTAAAAACTGTTTTTGAAGAACATTTCATTACAATAAACCAATACAGGTAAACCGGTAATCATCAGTCGTCTAGGAGTTTCATTTACGATGTGTCTATTGGATTAAATTGTTATACATTTTAGTCCACAGACATACAAAGCCAAAATTAATAATAATAGCGAATATCACACAATCAAAACGGTAAAATACCGGTTTTGGTTTTCAATACCGGTAATTTACCGGGAGCCAAAATGTACGGTTTACCGGTAAAAATCAAAACCGGTAAACCGGTATTGCATGCCCTACTCACAAAAGAATGAAGATTGTAAATGTATTACTTTAAGTTTAATTGTACTTACCTACCTTTGTGAAAGATAAATAAACGTTATATTATATTATATAAAACAAACTAACGATTACTGACTGTAAATACTGTACAGTTATTATTTTTCGATAATATAAAATCACCGGTCCAATCGTAACCCATAAACCCTATATTCCCCAGGCGCAGTAATATCGTACAGCACCCGCTACAGACGTACATACGTGTCCCTTGCCGGGCTGACATGGGGGGCCTGGCGAACACTCGCCGGGCCTCGCCTGGCGCAGGCGCGCGAGGCACACAGCATCTCATTTTGCTTCAGAGATTGTGCCTGCCATGCTCATCATACGCTGAATAAGTAAGTTTTTTTTACTTTTTTGTCTTTGTGATACTTGAAAGGTAATTTGACTTAACGCCGATTTACACATCGAGAAGTACAGTAGCGGGTTAAGTAGTAAGTTGTTGATTAAGTTAATATGAATAGATCTCCATCCTATTTTTTGGCGAGTTAAGTACGAAGTAGCCCCTCTCTCGCGTCTCGCCAACTTAACTTGCCAAAAAATAGGATGGAGATCTATTTAAATCAACTTAAACAACAAACTAACTAGTTCACAAGTAGTTAAGTTATTGTTACTAACAAAATGGACTTTGTTGTCTGAAATAAACAATTTTTATTTATTATTTATTCTAACTCGCTACTGTACTTGTCGATGTGTAAATCGGGCTTTAGTGATGGGTCGAATGATGGTCACAAACTCCTTGCGAAAAAAACATGATTCAAATTATTATAATAATTGGTAAAAGTAATGGATTTCAGGAGTGTTGCTTTAAGTCCCTAGAACTTCGTTGCCTGAATGGCTATTTCTTTCTTGCACTATTGATCCGGGAATATTTTAAGCGAGGCGTGAAAAATCTGTTTTTGAGGCCGTCGAAGTAACGAATGTAATGCACAGAATGTTCTAATATAGGGATGACGGCTTTCCAGACCTCACTGACCGTTTACATCAGACAGTATCGAAACAATTTGATTGGCAATCTTTATTGTCACAAAGAGATTGACTGAAAATATGTTAGTAAATCCTGTCTTTGTTTAAGAAATTATTTCCGTATTTTGCCTTGAGATTTTGTATTCTAAATAATATAGACGTATTTTATTTTATTACTCGGTATTTTTTGTTGGTTTATTATTAATAACCGCTATTAAAACATTACAGAAAACTAAACTCGCAAGCCAAAAATCGCCTTGAATCTCATCCAGCAATCAAAGAACTAGTATCTAAGCTATCCAAAGTACTATTCGAATCTCAAGAACGACCTGACGCCGACGTAGTAAGGGACGGGCTCCTAGCCTACATGTGTCATGACACACCCCTCCCCTGCACGGAGAAACCCAAACCAAGTAAAAAACTAACACCAAACAAGAAACATAAATTCCGAAGAGAAACCATTCCATCCAGAAAGATTCTCGATGTAGATATAGACACCCTCAATATGGAACTAGATTACATCAACAATCAAATGGACTTCAATAACGAAATAGGAAGAAAAGCAAGAGATATTATAGGCAAATATTACGATAGTAAAAAAGCTCCTTTAGATTTTGACGCGCAAATGGAAAGAGAAAAACTTTTGTACTACCAACAGAGGTACCTCGACAATGCTGATGGTTACGAAGACGTTGTTATAGTTAAAAAGAATTTAGACGCAGATTTCAACTTCCCCAACGATGCTAGAATGGACACAGACTTCGATGAAGATTATAAAGAGCCTACTCCAGAGAGTTCCGAAGACTTTTGTATTAAAAAAGAACATGTTATGTCCTTATTTGCCTATTTAGAATGGGGTTACAGACAGGAAATTAAGAATATTCATAATAGAAGAAGGGGTTTGCTTGTAGCGTACGGTTTAATACATAATATCGTCCAGAATATGATTAGAATGATCTCAGAGAATAAACCCAAAATGGTAATATATTCTGGTCACGACAAAACACTGCAAGCGTTAATACTAGCTTTAGGTTTAAATAATTTTCAACATTATAACATACAATACGCTTCAAGAATAATATTTGAAGTTTACAGAAAAAAAGATTTGAGAGACGAATTTAAATTCACTAAAAGAAAAGCTGTGGCCCAAGATTTTTATTTCCGCGTGGTTTACAATGGAGAAGATGTTACAAATAAATTGAGTTTTTGTAAATCTAGAAATAATATAGTTATGAAAGTTGTCGATCCAATTGATGATGTGAAAATTTATAATACATATCTATGTTCTATAGAAAATATTGTTAGGTTTATTCATGACGATTATTTCTCTAGTTTTAATGTGACTAATTTTAAAGATGCATGTGCTAGTTACGGGAATTCGAAACATATTTATTAACATAAATATCTAAGTACTTAATGTATAGAAATTTTAGACCGTCTAAGATTAGTATTTTTTTCTTAGAAATAATTACTAAATGAATAGCTATGAATTTTGTTTGGAAAATTTCTATTTGAAATAACAACTTTGTCAGTTTTAAGAAATGTTTAATAATATTTGGGTATTTATTTGTATATAAATGTAGATAGTAATATCAGCGTCCTGAATATGTTATATTTTAAGAATAATGGGTACTTATAAGTCTATTTGATGTAATGTAAAATGGATACTTAAATGAAAATTTAATGAGATTGTTTTGTTTAGTGAAAATTTTATTTTTTTATAATTAATTATTTAGAAATAAGTCTTAATTTAATTTATAATCAATATTTGTTATTTATTTTCATTATAAGGTCAAAGTCAAATATAAAATATGCCCACCAACACTGACTGATTGAATTGAGATCGGTGTCATATTTATTTTTAAGTAAAAAGTCTGAAAAGGTAAAATCGTCTATTTTGTTCTTTAATTTCTCAGATAGATCTTCTACATAAAATATAGTGATATAATTTTTTTTTCTGGAATGAAGACATAACTGGATAAATAAATAATCCTCACACATTCACACATCGCCATCTAGTCCCAAACTAAGCAAAGCTTGTACTATGTGTGCTAGACAACGGATAAACATACTTAAATACTTTTTTTTTGTAAATACATGCATATGTAGAAGATATTTGAAACAGGATTCAAACCTGTGATCTCTGAGAATATGTCTCAGTCGCCATTGGCTGCTAGGCCAATCCAGTCCTTTTAATACATTTATATACGTACTAGCTTTTGCCCGGGGCTTCGCTCGCGTTAAATCCGAGGTAGCACTCTTTCCCTTTCCTGGATACAGAAAAAAAAAGCAAAAAGAAAGAAGTAGCCTATGTTACTCTCCATCCCTTCAACTATCTCCACTTAAAAAATCATGTCAATTCGTCTCTCCGTTTTGCCGTGAAAGAAAGACAAACAGACACACTTTCCCATTTATAATATTATTAGTATGGATATTTTAGTTCCTTAGTTTTCGTTTGCCTGTAATATTTTTTTCTTTAAGAATCTCTCCATTTATTATACCTTATTAGGTATAGTTTTATATTGTTTTAATATCCTTTAATTGAGATTTTAATATTTAAAGAAATTATTAGAGATATTTTTTTTTGTATTCATCTAGGTAAATTTTAGATTGGTGTGGCTCAATTATAATAAAAATATAATTTATTTAAATTAAAATATTAACGTCTTTGGATCTCATATTTATTTGACTTATTTAGTACAAAATATATCTATTTTTTATAGTATATTTTTTTGGACCTACGCAATAATTCTAATTGATTTTATTTAAATTTATTTATGGGCGTGTTATTTTGTCCCTAATTCGAACTGTTATTTTATGATATTTATTAACTTTATTGATGACGGCAACGATCGATAGCTGAATGGTTTAGTCGCCATCGATCGATAATAATTTCTATCACACAAATCGTTTCGTCGACTAGACTATTCTGCCATTGATTGATAACACCCTTAGATATTTACCCAGTCAGATATTCATAGGTATCAACCCAAGTGTTAAGAATGTGTAAGAAACTTAAAATATTTACGACATTTTATAACACATTGATTTTATTGTACAACATTATTTAATAAAGAATTATCATATCATAAAAAATAAAATATAACATGCAATAATGTAATACTTATCATATTAAAATAATAAAAGACGAAAATATTGAATATGTTATTGTTATTATTTTAACTTATTTTTTAAATTGTATGTGTTAGAAATAATTGAAACTTGTAATTTATTTAATTCTAATTAGACTGAATTTAATATAAACTAGGTTTTCTGTTTATTTGTAATGTTTGGTTGTGATCGAAACAATATTTATAATTTTTATTTTATTAATTTTTTGGATTGTTGGATGGATCTCGTGAATTTTATATTTCTTGATACGATTATTTCCTCATATAGGTACAGTCACGAGCAATAATATGTACACATTTTCACATTTTGTAAAACAGTTATTTAAAGTTATGCCAATCCAAAATTAAATATTTGAAGATTAGTTCAAAATTACGAATTAATTTTGGTAATCTAATGTACTTATATGTTACGGCTAATACCCGAAGTGCGGTTACACCTAGTTTTAGCCGGTTAGAACTAGGTGTAGCCACATACTCTTGGTTAAAACTAGTATTAGCCGATTGTTTTCGGGTAAAACTAGGTCTAGCCTTTATCGAGCCGGCTACAACTAGTTCCAGCCATTCACTGTTGGATAAAACTAGTTCTATCCGATATCATTCCGGTTAGAACTAGTTTCAGACTATCCCTGTTGGATAAAACTAGGTCTATCCGATACCATTCCGGCTAGAATTAGGTGTAGACAATCCAGACTATCCCTGTTGGATAAAACTACAGTAGAACCTCGATAAGTAAAAGTCCAAGGGAAACACAAAATATTTTAAGTTATCAAGGTTTTTAGTTATCAAGGGTTTAGGTTAATATGTATAGAGGTAGGTATGTACATGTGTATGTATGACCCCTTGTTCCTATTTTCAATTGAATGCGTCAGAAGGATTGGTTCAATAAAATACAGAAATTTAAATAATCATGTTTAATTCGCTGTTAAAAAAAGCACATTGCACATTTACTCTAATTATAGTGAACACGTGCAAGCCATAAATACCGAAAACTTTTGTTTTGCACTCATTGACAAAGAATGTTATTTACGTCAGTTTTATCACACAGTAGGTAAAGCAATGTTTCTAGGACAATGATCAAAAACTTAATGACTTAAGTAAGCCTTTGTCTTAAAGCTAACCTCCGCCGCCGCAAAGCTTTAAAGAATTTCGAAGAAGCAAACAATAGGTGACATAATTTGTTTACGTTATCAATTTAATTATGTAGTGAACACGTGCAAGCACTTCTAAGAATTTGTTAATTATTACAATTTTATTTGAAATAATTAAAAGCTATGTACGTTTCTAAAGATAGTGTTTTTTTTATATCTAAAAAAGCTCTGCTGATAGCATGCCGGCTACAACTATGTACAGACGCTATAAGCCATACTCGCTAGTAGACCTGCAGTAGATCAGCAGCACTTGGCGCTCACAACCTGCAGAGGCGCGTGTCTCGCTACGCCCTCACCCCGCGCCGCTGCTGCAGATGCTGTGAGTCATGAGTGTGACGCGGGGCGGAAGACGTGGCGGGACACGCATCTAAGTTTTATCCAACAGGGATTGTCTGAACCTAATTCTAGCCGGAATGGTATCGGATAGAACTAGTTTTATCCAACAGTGAATGGCTGGAACTAGTTCTAACCGGAATGATATCGGATAGAACTAGTTTTATCCAACAGTGAATGGCTGGAACTAGTTCTAACCGGAATGATATCGGATAGAACTAGTTTTATCCAACAGTGAATGGCTGGAACTAGTTGTAGCCGGCTCGATAAAGGCTAGACCTAGTTTTACCCGAAAACAATCGGCTAATACTAGTTTTAACCAAGAGTATGTGGCTACACCTAGTTCTAACCGGCTAAAACTAGGTGTAACCGTACTTCGGGTATTAGCCGTAAAATATATAAGACGTTTAGATAGTTTAGAAAATTTGACCATGTGTATATATTATTGCTCGTGACTGTACGTGCGTAAAATATAAATTAACAAATTATATCCCAATTTATTTTTTGTTTTACGTTGTATTTCAAAGACAAGCGCACAAGATGAATCTTTCTATCTAGCCATATTTATTGAACTAAGGAGTCCTTAAGTATCTCGAAAAGTCATATCTGGTAATTATAGTTAGTCTTAAAAAGTAGGTAGTACTATTTTTATTTTTAAGGGAGAAAAAATCACATCACAGAATTAAAAATAAAAAAACAATCAGGTTTGTGGCATCCGAACCTGGTTTTATTCTTTCTTAGTGGCCTGGAAGCCATTATGTTGCATGAGCTCTGACCATAATATCCACATGTGTCTATCGTTTTGCATTTTTTTAATATCATTAACGTTTAAAAAAATATGTATATCTTAATGTTCAAACAAGCAGACCCGTTAATTTGTCAAATATCTAAAAACTGGCAAAATATTCATTGCCCGACGTTTCGCTCGAATATGCTCCGACCACGGAATCGATTACTTTTTAGAATATTATGATGGAAAGTTAAAATTTTAGGAATATCAGATGTATAAATCGTTTTAATTGCAATAAAATAGTGGTGTTATGACAAAAGTTTACTTAATATAAACTTAATAAAAAAATAAAATAAAAGAAATCTGTAATTAAACCACGAATATCTAGTTTATACACATTATAACTGTTTAAACTATACACTGGTTTTATTTTTACACAACGCCCTCTAGTTCCAAACTAAGCACAGAGCTTGTACTTGATCAACCTTGATTTTGTAAATAATAATATCCAGGATGGGTAGAAAATCGTAAATCGAATGGAACAGGGCAATAGTTGAAAAAAAAAGCAAGAAAAGTGTTTGCCCTGTCGTGTTTGATCCATTTCCATCCATTTTCTGCCCACCTCTTTAGATAAAGAAACACAAGCTAAATCCTTAACCATAAACCTATATCATCATACCAGCCCATTAATGTCCCACTGCAGGAACGGACCTCCTCTAATGGAGGGATACTTGGCTTACTAATACCACGCTGGCCAGACGGATTGATTTACATACCGAATTGAATAAGTTAAATCAAATATTGAATAAGTTAATATTATCTTTACGAAATAAAAAGAAGGAAAACTTGAAATAAAACCCCATACCATTCCGTCTGGCTAGCGTGGTATGTCCCTGCAGTGGGACATTAATAGGCTATTATGATGATTCCATTTTAAATATTTTTACTATTTGTTTTATTATTATTTTCCCGCGCAATAATTTAACTGCGCAACTAAACTGTTTACGCGTTAGGCTTCAACGATTTAAAATGTAACTTTTTAATGACCTATTACTTGTACCTAGAAACTCATAAACCTACAATGTTTTCAATCTTAAACTCTAATAAGATACGTTTTTCAATATGATATTCCGTAAGGGTAAGGTTCTTAAACCTACACCTAGGTCGTAAGTCCCAGACGCTGTTAAGCAAGTGTTCCGTCCTATCACGCGATGGACCCAGTACCCGCACAGAGAATACATGGAATGCTAAGATTAGGTCTTATTACACTTAACGCCACCTAGTCCCAAACTAAGCTGAGCTATATTATTGATGCTTAAAATATAATTCCTTCCAGAATCTTTATGCCCCATCGGCAAAAGGTTCTGCATGCTATCACCTCTCAATTGCCACTTTAAACGAACAATACTAAGCGTTATCTTTAGTTCTCCTGCGGATCTCCTGATTTGATCAAGCAGGGAAGCGCCAAGCTAAGATGTTGCTTTTGCGTGGTTTTTAGTCTAGTGTCAACTCCTATTATCAGCGACCTCATCCCTGTTTCATAATAAGTTATTGCCACATTGCATTATTGGGGTCCTGCCGTTTGGCAAAAAACGTTTCGTCAAATTTCACTTCCCAAAAAATGTATCGCAAACTTTCATTTCCCAAAAAAATGTTTAGCAAATTTACGTTTCGCATTTTATTTACTTGGTCAAATATTCATTTGGCAAATTTTTACTTGCTCAAATTTTATTTAGTCAAATATACATTTAGCAAATGCTTTATTTTGTCAAAAATATATTCCTTAAGGAAGTTTGTTTAAATTTGATTTAAATTTAATATTTCGATTTAAGTTTAAATTATGTAATAATAAATTATATATGTGAAAAATTTAGGTTAGATTAGAACTGCTAGAATAGTAGGTTAGGTTAGGTTCGAACTGTGACCCCAACAGAGCGCGAGCCGAGCGAGCGAAGCGAGCGTGCCGCGGTAGCGGCCGGCGAAGCGCCAGAATTAATTTTTATTGTAAGTGCAAATTAGACCAAGTTTTTAATGGAGTGAATTTAGACTCAGTAAATCATAATGATATCAGTAAATAATAATATTTTGAAATAAATATATTTGCCAAATCATATTTGGTAAAATGAAACATTGCTATGTAATTATTTGCTAAACAAGAATTTGTATTATATATAAAAATAGTTTTGGTATCTGTAAAATTGCGAAAAGATGGTTTTGCCAAATGTTTTTTTGCCAAATGAAAATTTGGGAAACAAACTTTGGTAAGTTTCACTTTGGGAAACGTTTTTTGTCAAACGTCAGTAATCCTGCAATTATTATAAACATACTAGCTGACCCGTGTCCACTTCGTTGGACGGCGAACAAAACGCGTCCCTTTTTTAAACATATTTAATTACTGCTTCAGTCCTATTAGTCATAGCGTGATAAAACGAGTAAATAGCCTATGACACTCCCCGATAAATGTCTATTCAACAAAAAAGATTTTTTTAAATCGGTTCATTAGATCCAGAGATTACCCCCTACAACCTCACAAACACAAACTTTACCTCTATAAAATAGGTATTGTATGTAGGCATAGATGACTTTTTATCGTGTAAGAAAATAGCAATCATAACTACAGTTTTACCACGACGAATCGATGTTAGAATTAACTATTAAGTGCGATGTTCTTAAATGCTGTATGACATATTTTCGTTCTTCAAACGAGATCTAAAAAAATGATTTCGTTCAGCGGTTTGGCTGCACTTTGATATTTCCAAAGATTGTTCCGCAGCGTTTACCATTGTTTTATTCTTTAGTGCAGCTCTCTTCTGCTACTTTAAAATGTTTAGACTTACTATGCGTTTCAAATAAGAATAGGACTGTCAAAGCGCCATCTTGTTCCGCATTTCTAACGAACTTCATGAATGTTATGTAAGGTAGACAAAAAATAAACACAAAATTTTATTAATTTTTATTTTAATGTTATAATATTTTTTTATATAAATAAAATTTTTACTGTAATCTAATTCCTGGTCACAGATAGTTTATAATGTTGAAAAAATCGTAATATTTTTCGAAACAAACGGCAAAATTTTCAATAAAACCGCTTTTTTTCGTAAGGTTTTTATGTTATTGTTTCAATGTAACAAACAAATAAAACGGTAAAAAACGAAGAATCTTTTTTTTCGTTGAATAAAACAATCTTTTTCTTTCGGAATTTTTAACGCCAAATATTTTTACTTAAATTATTTTACGAATTTTTTTTGTTGGTCGTACTAAAATGACAGTTGCCATGAAGTTGGCAGCAAGTGCGATCCTATTCTTATTTGAAACGCATAGTATAAATGGTTTTTTTCTTTTCTTTTAAAAAGTCAACTCCCGCACTAGGGATCATGCCCTGTGTCGCGGGGACTTTTACAAACATCAATTCAACAGACACAAAGAACACCCAGATCCAGGACAATAATTTGTGGATCTCACAAATTGACCTGCGTGGGGATCGAACCCACGACCTCGTGCACGGCAGCCGCTTGCGCTACCGTCGCGCCACCGAGGTCGTCATTAGGTGTTGAGTGAATGGATATTACTCTAATGACAACGAGCTATGTAAAAAAAATACATTTATTTTTTCGTGATTAATCTAACTCTCCGTGTGGTGACGGAGTAAGAATACAGTGTGTCACTACCGCATCTCATCTCAGTGTAGTAAAAACCGACTAAGGGACTATCCGTGAATATTATCTTTACGTAATAAAAAGAAGGAAAACTTGAAATTAAACCCTATACCAATCCGTTTGGCCAGCGTGGTATTAGTAGGTCAAGTATCCCTCCGTCACTGTAGGAGGCCTATGTCCCTGCAGTGGGACATTAATGGGCTGTTATGATGAATCTTAGGTAACTATTTTTAATTCTGCGTTAAGACTGCGTTACTTATTATTCATTTTAGTTTACTCTATTTGTTATATTAATTTAGCATAGAACTCTGGTTTGTACTCAAATGAACCGACATACAGAAAGATCAAGTTGCATTTCGGACTTACCAATTTTGAAGTAGGTACTATGTTATAATAATGCATCACTGCCTCGGTGGCGCATGGTGCGCTGTTTGCTAAAGCTGAAGCGACTACGGTGTACGAGGTCGCGGGTTTGATTCCGACTATTATTTTTTGTTTATGGCGTCCGTTAAAATGATGATTGTAAAGTACTTATTTACAGATAGTCCCTTAGTCGGTTTTTACGACACGCGTGGGATGAGATAGGGTGGTGACATATTGTATTCTTACTCCGTCACCACACAGAAATAATAAAAAATAATAAGTAATTAATTGATTTACGACACTTTTAAACATATTGTTGACATAGTTCTATACTGTTAATTGTCCCAAATATTACACCTTGCGTTTGTAAATAGATAAACGGGATGGACTACGTGATACTGGTCATTCGTCTAGCTTGTTGATTGTTGACGAGACGTGGATATAAAAATAGATCCATTATACCTAAATGTCTGTGTGTCACATAACAATAGCATATAAATTCAGGGCACGAATGACATGGAACAGTTGTAGATATAATACTACTTTGAAGAGAGTTACGCAAGTGTTCAGAATACTCGATCCCGTCTTACGAGCCGAGTCTTATAATAAAGGAGGAATAGTTAGAAAGTAGAAGAGAGAGATTACCAACACCCATTTCTGGCTTTTGATGGAGACTTCGCAGTTGACCTGCTGAAAGACGGGTCCTTGGGTTCTTGAGGGTGGGCCTACAATATGAGTTACCATTAATGATCAGAAACATGTTTGCCACTATCAATGACTTAGGTATACATTTTGACAGAATTATTGGTGACGGAGTAAGAATACAATATGTCACCACCCCACCTCATCCCACGGGTGTCGTAAAAACCGACTAAGGGACTATTCGTGAATAATCCGTGAATACGAAATAACAAGAAGGAAAACTTGAAACTAAACCTTACCTATACCAATCCGTCTGGCCAGCGTGGTATTAGTCCGCCAAGTATCCCACCTTCACGGAAGGAGGCCCGTCCCTGCAGTGGGACATTAATGGGCTGTTATGATGATGATGTTGGATTTGTGCCAATACATTGCTAGCTTAAAACCATCGGAAAACTTAGTTATTAAAAATGGTGCCGAAGCTAATATGTAATGAAAAAAGAAACGTAACTAAATAAAACTGTGTTTCTTTTTAACAAGTCTGGTTAACAGAATTACGTAGTTTATACAACCCAAGGTTATCATTAAATGCGTAATGTTGTGCACTGTTATATTTTTATTTTCTTTTTTATTGGATCACGGAAAGCTGTTGTTGATAAGCTATATATAAATACCTACCTTTAAAACCTACCTATTCCTGCTCACGTTAAAAGTTTTATAATCATAATAGTAGCGATAAATAGCAAACGCAACTACGTAGAGAAGTTGCGTTTGATTTTCGCTCGCTTTATTATGGCGAGTATTGGATGAGCTTGTCTCTTTTGCCATCTTTATCTGCCCAAGTCCTCGCGACACATTAGGCTTTGATCGCTAGTGCGTAAATTTACTTTTTTTTTAATGTTTAAGTATTGACAGGTGAGTTAGGCTTCCTTTAGTCGCCATTTACCTTACTCTAGAAGTAAGGGCCAGATTCAGAGACCGCACTTTGACTTTACTTTGAAGGAAAGTTCGACTTTGATACAAAAACGAGATATAAGGCCCAGATTCAAAGTCGTGACTTTACTTTCTTTCAAAGTAATCTTCCCAAAGTAAACTTTTCATGTCAAAAGATTAAAGTAATCTTGAACAAAGTCGAATGGTAACTCATATTGTAACCCGAGGAGGAAAGCAGGTCAACTGCGAAGTCTCCTTCAATATCAGAAATAGGTGTTGGTAATATCTCCCTGTCTCTCTTTCTCTCTCTTCTACTTTTTCAAATTCAGAGATAATAACTAGACTTTGCTAAAGTAAAGTCAAAGTGCGGTCTCTGAATCTGGCCCTAAGAGAGGGTTTCGCTGGTGACAACGCGGAATAATCATGCTCTCCCGTGGCTTATGGCCTTTGGTAGATACGGAACACCAGGGGTTTTAGTCGGTATAAGCCAGACATACCCCTTCACCCTCCCCTTTGTGGAAACTCCATGAAGATTACTGTGTTCCTGTTCTATCGCCACTAGGAATACTTAGTAACAATAAAGATAACAAAAATGATACAAATCGTGAATGTCATTTTACAGTTCAATGTCAAGATATTGAATAGTGGTATGAAGGCCAAGGTTTTGAGGTGAACAGCCGTGTGCCACGATCTATCGACATCTTTAATTTTAACGAGAATGAAGGTTGCTTATGATATTAATAGAATCGAATCTATGGTTTCCATTAATTAAGAATGTGTTAACATGTTGTTTGAGCTATGGCTGTGAATGCTGGGTAGAAGTAGGTAAATAAATATAAATAAATATTCACGGTCATCTCTACACAGCGCCATCTGTTCCCAAAGTAAGCTAGGCTTAACCTCCATGTGTGGGTAACAGAAAAACGGATATTAGTACTTAGATACTTTTTTTTTGTAAATACATACATATTATACACCCAGACCAATGCAAATAATCATGTTCATGCACACAAATGTTTGCATTGAGCGGGAATCGAACCCGAGACTGCCGAACTGCTTAGCAGTCATGTTTTATAACCACTACGCCACAGAGGTCGTCACAGAGGTCGTCGATTGATCGATGGGACATCGCTTGTAAGTACATAGATTCATTTTTGTATCTTCCCCATATTTAAATTACTTACTCCAAAACAAATATCAATAAGGTGTTTTTTTATGTGTCATCCGAACTCAGAGATTACGTAACCAATTAAAAATGTTTTTGTTTAAAATGTGGTACTTATACTTACTTACTATGAATTATTTACTTTTAGTAAAACAAATATTTAGTTATGTATTTTGTTTCTTTTTTTCGTAAAGGAAGATATTAACGATCTTGAATATATTTTATTTTGAAAACTTCAATGCCCACTGTAGGGACGGACTCCTATGCCGCGGGATCTTCATGAAATTAACAGACACAAAAACATCCAGGCCGTTTTAAATTCTGGCTTGGCTTGGTAAGGGTAGTCGATGTAGCGTACTATCGATTTGGTGCACTGTCGATGTAGAATACTGTCGTTTTAGTGTACTGTCGATGTAGCGTACCGTCGTTTTAGGGTACTGTCGATGTAGCGTACCGTCGATTGTGGCTACTGTCGATACATTAGCCCATAGATTGAAAGTTTGCGAAACATTGACCATCGATGTAGTGTGACTGTCAATATTATGAACTAGACCCGTTTTAAAGATAACTTCAATACATTACGTAATTACTTCAATAAACCTACTTTTAATTTAAATGTAAACTAAGAAATGTATGTCCATTTAATATTATTTTTACACAGTCGTCCTTGACATTAACCTTACCTCATGCAAGTGCAATAAATTGCCTTTTGTTTCGCGTTCCAATAACAATACGGTACTTAAGTTGATCTTTGATATCGCTACTGACATCTTGCGTAATAGAAAAAAAAGAAATAATCTGTTGCAAAGTTTATTCTGTTTGTTAAGTAAGTACCTATTTCATTAATGGTTAAATTATGTTTTTCGGATAGTGACGGGGTATCTACATAGTGTACCTACAAACCTGTCTTATCTATAGTGTATTGAGGACTAGCTGACCCGTGTGGACAGCAAAAAAAGTGTACCTTTTTTAAACATATTTCATTACTGCTCCATTCCTATTAGTCACAGCGTGATAATAGATTAAAGATAGCCTTTGACACTCCCCGATAAATGGACTATTCAACACAGAAAGAATTTTTAAAATCGGTTCAATAGATCCAGAGATTACCCGCTACAATGTCACAAACACACAAACTTTACCTCTTCATAATATTAGTATAGAATTATAGATAATAAAACAGTAGTCATGTCTGAATAAAAAATAGGCTTCTTCCCGTGAATGGAATGTTCATGGACAGTACTTCAAAACAGTAACTTGTATGGTATGATAATATCCTGCTTTAAATGAGGTACTATTTCCACGGAGTACATGTTAGAGAGAATAGGGCCTAGCATAGAACCCTGAGGTACTCCAATCAAAGTCCATTTCTATTGACACGACAGAGGAACTATTACTTATACGACGCAACCTCACGTATTGATAACAATTAATGTTACAGCTATATACACTTTACAGTCAAAAGCATAGCATATCTTAAAACTTATATGTTAACACATACTTAGATATCATAATAAGATATTAGCCATCATAACAGCCCTTTAATGTCCCACTGCAGGGACGGGCCTTCTCCCATGACAGAGGGATACTTGGCCTACTAATACCACGCTGGCCAGACGGATTAGTATAGGATTTAATTTCAAGTTTTCCTTCTTTTATTTCGTAAAGATAATATTCACGGATAGTCCCTTAGTCGTTTTTTACGACACCCATGGGGTGAGATGGGCTGGTGTCATATTGTATTCTTACTCCGTCACTACACGGATGATATTTATTAATAAGTATAAGGAGTCAAATGCCTAGGAATATCCTATAAAAACTCTATAAAAATTGTACATAAGTAGGTAATTCTTATTTTAAATGGCCAGTTAAATCAAGCAAGACGTTTTTTGTCTTTTTTATACTGTACTGTATTTTTTTATCAAATAAGGAGATTATTTAACAGTGTATGTCTGTCTATAGCCAATATGGAGCAATAGGTTACATTTTTATTGATAACATTCTTCACACTTTTACAAAACGACATCTAGTAGGTACCAAATAAATAGAGTTTATACTAGGCATTGGTACTAGGTAACTGATACACATAGTTAAATATTTATTTTTGTAAATACTACATACATATAAACACCTCATCATAACAGCCCATTAATGTCCCACTGCAGGGACGGGCCTCCTCCCATGACGGAGGGATACTTGGCCTACTAATACCACGCTGGCCAGACGGATTGGTATAGGGTTTAATTTCAAGTTTTCCTTCTTTTTATTTCGTAAGGATAATATTCACGGATAGTCCCTTAGTCGGTTTTAACGACACCCATGGGATGAAATGGGGTGGTGACATATTGTATTCTTACTCCGTCACCACACGGAGAAGAAACACCTAAACCAAATCAAACAGTCAAGTCACAGTACAACCAGTAGTCTATCTCGGCCGAATATTTATTATAAATGCCTACGGCTGCGCGGTACGTAAACATGCGATAGGGCTGCCCACCTCCAGCTTTTTAATTACATTTACCTACTTTTCTGCTCGTTACTGCGGCACAGTGGCGACTGTTCACTCCGCAAAGCCACCTCTATCGTGAGCGTGTAGGTGTAACTCGCGTTTCGTCCCTTTCTATGAAGTCGAAATACTGTATATATTTGTAAGTACTGTACCTATGTATTTGTTTACCAAGTTCATGTACCTAATGCTAGATTCGTGTGCGAATGGAACGGTTCAGTACAATGGCATGCCATTAATGAAACTCACATAGTAAGTAATTAAAATAAATATAATACGCACTACACATTATTGTAAATAACATTATACAAATATCGGAAAACATCCATGAAATTAGCATAAAATGTGGGAAAATATGCGCAGTTTCAATGTCTTACATACTTTTGTTTGATAAAAACAATAATAAAAAATAAAATTAAATAATACATGAACACATGAACTCCGTTTTTTTAACGGAGTAAGAGTACAATATTATGTCACCACCCCATCTCATCCCATTGGTGTCGTAAAAACCGACTAAGGGACTATCTGTCAATATTATCTTTACGAAATACTACGAAAAAAAAGAAGAAGGAAAACTTGAAATTAAACCCTATACCAATCCGTCTGGCCAGCGTGGTATTAGTAGGCCAAGTATCCCTCCGTCACGGGAGGAGGCCCGTCCCTGCAGTGAGACATTAATGGGCTGTTATGATGAATAAGATGACACATAACGTAATTTGTCACCATTTGTTTTTGTTAATTATGTAACAAGCTTTGCATTATTTACAAAAACAAATGATGACATTTTAATCAGGAACTTTATCGAATTGAAAAGTATTTTTAAAACGCATTTTTTTTGTGATAACAATAAAATAAGCGCAGTACCAATAAAATACTATTATTTTACGCTTATTTAACTTTTTACATTCATTCCATATCCTAATTTCATAATTAGGTGTGAGGTATTTAATTTTACATACATTTTCATGTATAAATTATGATGACAATTAACACATTAAAAAAATAAAATCAGAAGTAGGTAACTGTCAAATTAACACTCAAGTAAGTACAAGAATTTTCCTTGTTTTTGAAAAAAACTTGATAAGATTCCAAGAAAAGAAAAATGTCGATATCATTACTTTAAATAATATTTACATTGATTGTAATCTCTAAATGAAAACGAAATTCAACAATGTCATTATTATCATTTCAACCACGTGGTGTACCTATTCATTCTTGGAGGTGTGTTCACTGACTCATATTTGCGTAGATACCTATAACGAGTTATAACGAGTTATGTCATTGCTTTAGGGTTGTCTCCTTCATCATTTTTACTTTTTTACTGACTGTATTAAACTTGATGGAAAGAGTGAAAACAGTCTTGAAATGGGAGGACAATAACCACACTTAGGGATCAAGTCATGTATCACGAATACTTTTACAAACATAACAGACAAAATATCATCTAGGCTCAAGAAAATTATTTGTGTCTTTCATAAATAAAACCATGACTATATTATATTGCTTTCCAATATAATATATTAATATAGTCAACGCGGTATAGTGACTTGAGTAGCTGAACAATTAAGGCCTGCGAACAGAATACTTAAAAAAACGCTGTTTTCTTCATGTCTCAAACTTAAAAGTTTGTTAATTGCCTTGCGACTTATTTCGATAAAACATAGCAAATCTAAGCTTTATTAGTAATTTATTAAGCAATAAACATAATTTATCCATATACATTAAGTGCCAACCCTATTCGCACAACTTTTTTGAACTCTTTGTAAACATTTCCAAGGTTTATATCACGCGATCGCTAAACTCGCACTAGCTTAAAAAACAAATGACGTTTAGTTCTATCATAATATTACATTATACTTCTAGTGCAGTACTTACTACATTGTTAAGTACAGTAAACAATACTTAAATTTAATAACACACTCACACACATCAACTCTCGTCCCAAACATTGTACTGTACACAACAACTTGTAAGATTTTTAAAGTGTTCATCTCCTTCCCCCCTTCAAGATGGGGCCCGCTAAGGAGCGAGCCAGCACTAGTCGGAAGCTGCGGGTGAAACATGGCCGCGATTCCCGCGGCCCTTGGCCTACAGAGAAACGGAACACCGACGTGTTTCAAGTCAGCAGGAAAATGACAGACTCCTTCGCCCTACAGAAAACTATGAAGATTCCCCTTACTATGTCAATGGGCGCGTAAGCTGCGGGTTCGAATTCCACGCAAAACAATTATTTCTGTGGTACATAAATTATTGTAATAAGGCGTCTTTTGTGTACGTCAATTTCATGCCAGTAAAAGTCTTTGCGATACTAGGGTTCGATGTTCGGGTGTTGTCTTTAAAAAAATGTACAGCAACATATCAAGCTACATTTTCTTTTAATAATAAATCTTATTACAACAGCAGAAGGTATAGCTCTAAGTGCTCTTTATGCATAAGATGGCAACCAATAAAACGTAACATTATTGTAATGAATACGAGAAACATCGTATTTCATTATAAGACGAATCGTTGAAAATTATAATCAGTTCGTTAGAAATGGTCGGGGACTGAATACCTAATAAAATTCGAGTTGTATTTGTATTTGATTTAAATTGTAAACATGTCTTCTCAAAGAAACGTACTTAACTTTACATAAAAATAAGTTATCAATTCAATGAAACATAATATTCAATGTACTTTTATATTATGCAATTCTTCACATAATCTCTCTTTCCATTTGCATTTTAAGATGTAAAAACTGCTTATGAATGTCAGCGATGTCAGACCACAATCAATTCAAAACAAATCAAAATTTTTTATAATCAAATTACAAATTATGATTTGAGTAATGTCAGAGCACAATCAAACATCACCCTAGCAGAAGTGTTAAGTCACATCCATCTATGTTCACTAGCTAACTGTACCCTTCCACGTAAACGCAACGCTTGAAGGAGAACTTGTTCTTTGAGTAGTCTCTACTTGACATTAATCTCCTACTATAAGTAATCCAAGTTGAGATGTTATGCTTTTGACTCACAAACACTTCAAAAGTGTTTTGATAGTTATATCAGTAATTGTTACCAATACATGAAGTTGCTTCGTACCTAGTTATTGTTCCTCTGAGGTGTAAATAGAAATTATGGACTTGGATACTGGCGTACCTCAGGGTTCTGTACTTGGGCCTATTATTATTATACGAAAAAATAAACTAAAGGTATAACATTTAGCTTTACCTACTTTGTATTGTGTACAAAAATGACGCGACGACACCAAAAGAGTTCACGATCAAGGTTTTCGTTACTAATACATAAGTATGTATAAGTATGTATAAACAGTAATAAAAGTGTGTCCGTGCCCTTAGTTTGAGCTACTCTTGCCTGAATACATAAAAACGTGCGTTTGCTACTATGGTCACGCAAAACAGATAATATTGGAACGATTTTGTTGGTACCGGAAATGGTTCTTTACCATGTTCCATACTGAAAGTAGTATGTTATGCTGTAAAAATTAATGTAGAAAGTACATAATATTTTGTTAACAAAATCAGTATAAATATGTGTAAATCTGAGGCTCTAACCAGACAAAAAAATAGGGATACTGGGTTTTGTATAAGCTTGCCGTGCCTTCAGGTCACCGCATCAGTAGAGTGGTAGAAGTTCCTAAATGGGGAAAGTGGTTATGGACTTCCTAAAAAACAAAATGGATTCATGACGTGCAGTTATGATGATGATCGTCCTTAATGCGTAGTCTGATATTATCCTCAATTTAATATACATTATTCCCAGTTTAGAAAACAAATTGTGTTACATGAGCTGAACAAAAATAACAAGGCGTTGTGGCGTATCATTGTAATTGTGTGTTAGGGATGCGTTTCGTATCTGAATACAGATATGGATGTCGTTGAATAAATCTGAATCAATTTGTTATTCAACTTGTTTTACAGTTAAATAACATACAATAAAGTCAAAGTCAAAGTAAAAAACGCTTTAATCAAGATAAATACAATTCTCATTATATATTTCTTGACGTCCTTTAAACTACTTAATCTAAGTTTAAATACATTTAAAAGTTTAGCAAACTTTACCACCGCCTCCAAAGCGCTAGTAGAGAAGAAGCGGCGAAACAAACTCTACTGCTGCATTTTCTTGACGTCAATTTTTTTACATTGTAGATAACTGTAATCAGGCGCTACAACCATTGTATACCATACATATCCATAAAAACAAATAAATTTAATATAACTAGAAAGAAAGAAAGAAAGAAAGAAAGAAACAAAGTTCACCAAAATGCGCTGTAAGCTTTAGAATTGAATGGGTTACTTACTGTAACATAGAGCTCTATTTGAATGCTTTTTTTCCTGCCTTAAGGCGGCAGACGAGTAAGCGCCCCATCTGATGGTAAGGGATAGCCCCTATTCAAGGACGCCAGCAATTCCAGCGTACAGCCAGACGTTGCATATCTAAAAAAATGCTTTTCAAATCCAGCATTCGGTTCCTGTTTCAGATATCCGTTATTACGAATACAAATCACTTTTAACATCCCTAATAATAGTAATGTAGCTTCCGTTTAGCTTGTTAAAGAGCCCTTTTATAAAATCAATAACAGAATTAGCATGTGACGTCATTTGTTTGGTAAAGGTCTCGAGATTGAACGCGTGGAGAATTAATGCGTTTGACGGGTTGAATGGTTCGTGTATTAAGTGACTTGTTGTTAACTCGCCGAAGGGAATCATATTATGGGCGGTTATTGTAAAATTTTGATATGATTCGTGAAGCATTGATAGGGTATTTTGAAGAAAAGTAATGGCAGAATCATTGTTCAAGGATAGAGTCATAAAAGTAGCAAAGAAAAGTAATTACGAGAAATTCTGCTCTAGCTTGTTCTGTGGTTGTGATTAGTGAATCAAATATCTTTTAGGATTTATCTTTCTTACAGAGACTTGATTAACATAACTTCTAGACTATGAAATAAGTAGTAGAATTCTATTAATACAATCACGATTAGACGGGTTATCTAGGTAGAGCGAGGCCATCAGTTGTAATAGTAAAATGAGAATTGTTGTAGTGTAATAGGTATAAAAGTTGAGAATAGTTAAAGTATTGTTAACTGAATTCCGTAGGATACTGCTATACCAGGGTTTATCATTGTTTTGGTACAGTTTTGTAATATCGAGAGAAGTATGTTAAGGTGGTTTGGAATGAAGATTAACAAAGGTAATAATAGTCATGGCCCGAAAGTAGTCGATAACGTGGGTAGGAATGACATGCTTCAGACAAGGCATCGACATAGACACGGGTATGTTTGAAGATACACCTAGTAACTGGCGCTTAATAGTGTCTGCGTACCTCTATGAGAACAAAGCATGAGTGTATGTATGTAATTATCTGATTAGTTAACAAAATAACTCTATCCCTAATGAATAGTAGGTACGTATTCTGCACCCATAAATTCGTCT
Source organism: Schrankia costaestrigalis (assembly GCA_905475405.1). Classification (NCBI taxonomy): domain Eukaryota; kingdom Metazoa; phylum Arthropoda; class Insecta; order Lepidoptera; family Erebidae; genus Schrankia; species Schrankia costaestrigalis. Next base: position 3,873,445 of record FR997843.1, on the reverse strand, counting down.
ATGCTAATTGTAATATTCAGCCAAATAGTGTTGAAACTATTTGAAGCAAATATAAACACAGGAAAGTATAACACAGGAACGTTAACAATAAAGCGGATCATGAAAGTATTTTGGTAAACATTAAAACGTGCAATGAACTGTCTGTTTCTCTACGAAATATATAGGTTGTATCTACTAGTCGTTTTCTTGTGTATTACAGTTGTCTTTACCTATAAAATTGCCGTTTTGTATGAAGATTTTATCAGAAGCTAGATTTGTCATACTAACGTTTTCTTAGATTTTTCAGTAATTATTAAACATAATAGAATGAAATTTGGTATAAGTAATGGCGCACATTTAAGCTAACTATTGTGTTTAAAACAAAGAAAAAAAAGTATCTGAGAAGAAGTTACAATTAAAGAAATGGGAAAATCAGCTGTTTTAAATTAGACCCATGTTTACAGGCTTATTATTAATACAAATAATAATTATTTTTATTTATTATCTTTTGATAGATGTTGGTAATATCCTATATTTTCACAATGTATGTTTTAAAAGAATGTAGAGTTTAAAGACTAGGTATCTACTAGTCGTTTTCTTGTGTATTACAGATATTTTATTATATTTTTTTTGTATGTGAACCTAATTGTTAGGTCCTAAGTTACTAATGTAAGTCAGCTAGTTAGGCAATAGGCTGATGAGTCCAAGCCCAAGAACAGTTAGGACTAAAAGAGGATAAAGTCCTGTCTTTGCTATCGCCATGACAGTTTTACAGTTCCCTACGATTAAATGTGCAAAGCAAAAAATAAAAAAACAAATATATACACCCGTATCAAATATTCCTCACACTTTCACACAACGCCATCTAGTCCCAAACTAAGCAGAGCTTGTACCTACTGTGGGTACTAGACAACGGATATACATACATACATACTTTTTTTTTGTAAATACATACATAATTATACATAGAAAACACCCAGACCAATGCTAACAATCATGTTCATGCACACAACGATTTGCATTGAGCGAGAATCGAACCCGAAACCTCTGCGTAGCAGTCATATACCTACTACGACACAGGTCGTCAATAGTATCAGAAGTTCGTCGTATCAGAAGTTCATTACAGATTTAAACTGTTTAGCATGGGCGTGAGGTTCTAAACGTTTTTGTTCGTGAGCGAATAGCAACAATAGTCTTACCGGCCCATGTGATTCTCATAAGGAAAGGAGAAGGTAGGACAAGGTGTGGTAAGTCAAGTTAACATACTCCAAGAAACAGCCTGCGCCTGGTGACTGGAACAATCACCGGTCATTGCTCGCTAAATAAACACTTCCACACCATAGGCATAACAGATAGTCCCCTGTGCTGGGCATGCATGGAGGTGGAGCAAACGGTGACACACGTGATCATTGAGTGCACAGGTGTCACTGACACACGAAGAAACATACTAGGAGCCCCGAAATCAATCACGAAATGCCTAAATAAAATCAGAAACCTAATACGCTTCTAGAGGAAGGTGGGCTGGCTGGAATGACGAGTGCCCTTACGTACAATGGTCCACCTCAGGGACTAAGTGCGGAAACCGACCCCCAAGTAACTTAGAAGTTAGATCATACTCCACGTTGGAACAGGACATAGTCTCTGTAGTAGCAAATTGTCTACGCAGTTGCAGCTCTAAGCTTAGTTATCTATAATCCCTTACCACACCTTGCAGCTACACAATCAGTTGTTTTTAATTAACAAACTGTTTACCAAAAACAACATGGAGGAAGGACACATGATATCTCAGTCAGATACAGTTATCATCATGTCCTTGAGACATATTGACAGTCAAAACATGGACTTTATCATAACAAACATTTATCATTTTGTAAAGCCATAAATTTTATTTAATTCTTTTTGTTTTGTTAGATATGAATGTTAGATATTGATAGTTATGACATAATATTGTAACCTATAAATTTGTTAAAAGATAAGACATGTGATTGAATATTTACAGCGTTTTTTTCGTCTATACTAAACGCAAAGACTCGTGGCAGTTTGTGCTATATAACGTTATGGCACTGACTGCCACGAGTCTTTGCTATAGATGCTGGCGTGAAAAAATCCGAATCATTCCGGTCGAATAATACGGAATAATTCCAAAAACTCTTTGCCTTTAGTATAGTAAAATATAAAATTAATTTTCACAAAAAAAAGAACCGACTTCAAAGACAAAAATTGCACTAAAAAGTAATAAATAATTACTTGTATTTTGATTTTACAACATTAAATCAGCCATTCTTCCTACATAATTTTAATCTAAAGAATTGTTCTTTTCATTATTGTAAAAGTATTGTTAAGGATATTTCTTGAAGAGTCTGTAAATATATTTATTTGTAGATTCTTTAAAAGATAATCAAATTATTACAAATAATGTAATATTATTGTTATTTTTGGAGTCGGTGTCAGCCACGATAGTTATTATTATACCATTTTTTATTTCTGACTGAAAACTTAAACATATATTATGGCGTCGTGTTATACACAGACTAACAATTACTAAAAATTCACTTTCGAAAATGAAACGGCAGTTTTTGTTTGAAATGCAATATTTATCTAATTAGAAACCATTTGAAGTGATGAGAGCGTGTTATACAAAACTTTATTGCCTGTTCTAACGACGTTGTAGACAACATTTTGCATTATTGATCCTATTCGTGAACTATTCTTTAAATCTAATCTATTTTAAGTTCTGGAAAGCGTTAATCAGTTATTAAATATAATATTAAAACGTTTAACTGTGATACGGGTATTTTAAAATATATTTATTTAAATATGGTAAGAATATTTGTTTAATTTTTAAACTAATCCATAAACAATCAACAACTATAATGTCGAAGTCATATATAATCTGTAATTCATGGCCGTCATTCCGTTTGCTTAGGTATTATCGTACTTATTTCGTTGGCTGACACCGACTCCAAAAATAACAATAATATTACATTATTTGTAATAATTTGATTATCTTTTAAAGAATCTACAAATAAATATATTTACAGACTCTTCAAGAAATATCCAACAATACTTTTACAATAATGAAAAGAACCTATTCTTTAGATTAAAATTATGTAGGAAGAATGGCTGATTTAATGTTGTAAAATCAAAATACAAGTAATTATTTATTACTTTTTAGTGCAATTTTTGTCTTTGAAGTCGGTTCTTTTTTTGTGAAAATTAATTTTATTTCTAAATTTTTAGTGAATACCAATTCTATAAATCCGTGTGGTAACGGAGTAAGAACACAATATGTCACCACCTCATCTCATCCCATAGGTGTCGTAAAAACCGACTAACGGCCGGTCCTAATATCCGATCTCAATCCATTTTGACCGATCTTGGATCGAGATTTTAATCCGTTTGTGACAAGAGGTGTTGCAATAACCAATCTAAAGATCGTAATATCAATCCAAAAATTTAATCGATCGGTGGGAGGAGTGTAATCCATTTTTAGAGATCTTTTGGATCGACCTCTCTTTGAAAATGACAAGAGCTGGGTTTCAATAACGGTTTTTACGTTTTTGACAGATCTGTTTACATGACTCTTACGGCGGATCCTAATATCGAATCTCTAATCGAAAGATTCTTCTAATCTAAGATAGACCTCAATCGGCCGATCGATCATCTATCTGCATCCCAATTACAAGAGAGAGCAATCGTCGATTGATTTTAGTAAAGGATTGGAGATCGATCCATTCCCTCTCTTGCGTTTCGTTTGAAGCAGTCTCTGTTTTACAACTTCTGTATTATAACTTACTTTAAGAGTAGGTAAAACATTAGTGTAATATTAATATAAGGCTTTATGCTTAGTAGCATATTATCTTTAAAAATCAGATTTATTAACAAATAAATAAATAGCGTTTTAAACATTATAATAATTACACCATACCACGTACCAACTTTAAGAACGGAACACAATGTCACTGTCAACTGTCAAGTTGTCGCCCGCCAAACAAACAAAAAACAAACAAGAAAGAAGACTTGAATATTTTTGTTTTGAATTGAGGGCTTAACATAAATAATTTTTTTATCATAGAGTTTGTGTATGGTTAACCCTGCAGTAAATGTTACGATGTGCCAAGCACATTCACGTCGTCGGTATCCCAGTCGGAAAGTTGCTCCAAGGCTTCTAAATCACTGTCACTCATCAAATATTATATTGCGACTCATTCTAGTACCTAGATACCTATTATTTTTATCTATATTATAATTAACAATACAATTTACTTTAAAAGATTGCCCGTAATCGACCAATATTCTAGGATTGCCGAAACTAATCTAAGATTCATGTAAACAGATCTGTCAAAAACGTATAAACCGTTATTGAAACCCAGCTCTTGTCATTTTCAAAGAGAGGTCGATCCAAAGATCTCTAAAAATGAATTACACTCCTCCCACCGATCGATTACATTTTTGGATTGATATTACGATCTTTGGATTGGTTATTGCAACACCTCTTGTCACAAACGGATTAAAATCTCGATCCAAGATCGCTCAAAATGGATTGAGATCGGATATTGGGACCGGCCGTTAGATTAGTTTTGGCAATCCTAGAATATTGGTGGATTACGTGCAATTTTTTAAAGTAAATTGTATTGTTATTATAATATAGATAAAAATAATAGGTATCTAGGTACTAGAATGAGTCGCAATATAATATTTGATGATAGTGACAGTGATTTAGAAGCCTTGGAGCTACTTTCCGACTGAAATACCGACGACGAGAATGTAGTGGCACATCGTAACATTTACAGCAGGGTTAACCATACAAAAACCCTCACTGATTTAGAATTCACGCACTTCAATTCAAAACAAAAATATTCAAGTCTTCTTTCTTGTTTGTTTTTTGTTTGTTTGGCGGGCGACACCTTGACAGTTACACTGTGTTCCGTTCTTATAAAGTTGGTACGTGGTATGGTGTAATTATTATAATGTTTAAAACGTTATTTATTTATTTGTGAATAAATGTTATTTTTAAAGATAATATGTTACTATGCATAAAACCTATATTACACTAATGTTTTAGGTAGCTACTCTCAAAGTAAGCTGTTATAATACAGAAGTTTTATAACAGAGACTGCTTCAAACGAAACGCACGAGAGGGAATGGATCGATCTCCAATCTTTTACTAAAATCAATCGACGATTGCTTTCTCTTGTAATTGGGATGCAGATAGAAGATCGATCGGCTGATTGAGGTCTATCTTAGATTAGAAAAATCTTTCGATTAGGGATTCGATATTAGGATCCGCCGTAAGGGACTATCCGTGAATATTATCTTTGAGATATAAAAAGAAGGAAAACTTGAAATTAAACCCTATACCAATCCGCCTGGCCAGCGTGGTATTAGTAGGCCAAGTATCTCTCCGTCACAGGAGGAGGCCCGTCCCTGCAGTGGGACATTACTTTGTCTGAATATGGATAGACCTACGAAACGCGCTGCTTATATGAGACAGCGGCGATTGAATGAAACAAACGAAGAAAGGGAGAAACGCCTTTGAATGTAGGATATCTACCTACAATGTCATTTCAAAAGAGACTAGTAAACAAAGTATAAATCAAGTTTTACAAAAAAGGACCTACATGCAAAAAGTTTTAAATAGGGAGAACATCGAAAAGCGTAGCCACCGTCTCGGCGTGGTTAATTGGTAATAATAATTAAGTAAATAAAAATAAAAATAAATCAAATAAATATAATAATTGTTATTATCAATTTGTTATATCTAAAGAATAAGTTTAAAATAAATTAAACGCAATTCAACAATTTGTTTGTCTATTTATAATCCGTTATTAATTCCTATTTTAATTTAAAATAAGAACTTCGTTCAAGTCTTAAACCATACCTGCGATTACATTCATAATGTTAGTGTTAAGTTTTTATCAATTTAATAAAATAAGCGAATTATACAAGGTAGCTGCTATATACCGTTGAGGAGTTCCCTCGACCCTCAATCTTCCTTATTATCAGATCATGTTTGTGTAAAGTTGTGTACAGTTTTCATCAATACGAATAAAATAAGCCCAAACACTAGGTAGCTGCTATATACCGTTGAAGAGTTGCCTCGACCCTCAATCTTCTTCATCATCAGATCATGTTTGTGTAAAGTTTTCATCAATACAATTAAAATAAGCCCAAACACAAGGTAGCTGCTATATGCCGTTGAGGTGTTCCCTCGACTCTCTCTGGTCTCCAGGATCTGACCAGTTCTAACTCTTGACTATTTGGTAGTGACGTCAGAGATGCACATGTATGACAAGATTTTACACAATGCGTCGTCCCTACAATTTTCAAGAGATATCCTCGATTTCTCTGGGATCCCGTCATCCAGATCTAGATCTGGTGACAATGGGACCAAATGGGAAGCATACCCATACGAACAAAAAAAAAATTTTCAAATCGGTTTAGCCGTTTTCGAGAAATCAGGTAACAAACACAAAAAAAAAAAAAAAAAATGCAACCGAATTGAGAACCTCCTCCTTTTTGAAGTCGGTTGACAAAATAGTCTATAGTGTAACACTTTTTCGTCTAGAGTAGGTAAGTCCTAGCACCCTTTCTCATACTTTGGATGTTGTAATTGTAACTGATGTAGAGATATTTCGAGAGATAAAATAGGGTAAACTTTATATAAAACCCTATATCCATCGTTGGTTATGATGACTGTCATCTCCGTGTGGTGACGGAGTAAGAATACAGCGTGTCACCACCCCACCTCATCCCATGGGTGTCGTAAAAACCGACTAAGGGACTAACCGTGAATATTATCTTTACATAATAAAAAGAAGGAAAACTTGAAATTAAACCCTTTACCAATCCGTTTGGGCAGCGTGGTATTAGTAGGCCAAGTATCCCTCCGTCACTGGAGGAGGCCCGTCCCTGCAGTAGGACAATAATGGGCTGTTATGATGATGACTGTCACTTATATCCCAAGGACAAAAACAAGATGTGTCATATTTAAGTAGAAAACACGCTATCATCTGAGTATTCCAAAAAGAGAAGATATTATATAAGAATAGAAGACACGCAAGTTTAAGCGAGATAGATATAGAAAAATGCTTTTGCCCTAAGACTCAGATGGTAACGCGCGTAGTAAAGTGTGTGCAGAAGTAACTGGCATCTCATTTAAGAGATAAGAATATGTAACTGACGAGACTTATTTTGTTGTGATTCATAGCATACTAGCTTCTGCCCGCGGCTTCGCTCGCGTTAAATTCGGGGTACCCCTTTCCTATGTTAGTAGCCTATGTTAGGTACTCTCCATCCCTTTAATTATCTCCACTTAAAAAAATCACATCAATTTGTCGCACCGTTTTGCCGTGAAAGAAAGACAAACAGAAAGACACACTTTCCCATTTATAATATTAGTATGAATTCAGATTTAATTTGATTGTAAAAACAATAATAGAGTTTTTAATTTCTTGATAAGAATCCAGAAGGTATTTTTTATCGAGCCAGTTGTATTAAAGAATGTTTTGTATTAAGTTTTACTTCTTTACCCGACTCTTTTGCTATCAAGGTGATTGAATTACTTTCCAATCTTTCTTTCTTCTTTATCAGAGTCATTTACTTTGCGTCTTCCTGTCATAATGACAAAGAAACTGTACACATTAACCACTCTAAAGGAACGTGTACATTCTATTTTCATACAGATAAAATTGATAACGATAACAGTTAAATCTTTTACATGGTAATGATAAGAATTATTTTTATGAAACGCTAAAGTCATTACATCTATGTATACACAACAACACATCAAGTTAAACATTTTCATTTGAAATTGTGTCTTATTTCAAGGTATTAAGGTACATGAGTGTCTAGGTTGATTAGTTGCTGTGTGTACCATCCATCATCTATCCATTTATTATCATACGTTGTTCTCATTCCTGGACTGTCAAACCGAAGTCAGATTTGCAGTTTCAGTCAGTTTTGATGCCGTCATATTGCCAGGTCAATAAAAGAAAACGGGATTAAGAGTTACGAATCGTTTGTACGTTACGTAGGTACTCTTTTATGTCCTAATAAGTAAACATACTTAAATACTTTATACTATCATAGAAACACTCAGACCATTGCAAACAATCATGTTCATGCACACAAAGATTTGCATTGAGCGGGAATCGAACCTGAGACCTCTGCGTAGCAGTCATGTTATATAACCACTACGCCACAGGGGTCGTCAAAATAATAAAATATGATCATAATATTATCATCATCATTTAATGTTTACTATGTAGAAGAAAGGCCTCCTCCAGATATTTCCACTTTATGCGGTCATGTGAATGTGCCTCCTTCATCCATAATATAATATTATATTATACAGGTCATGAACTCTATTGCACATATTATTCACTAAAATAGATAACAATAGAAAAGAATACTCGAACAAAACTAACCCTACTCAAGTCCGTTTGGCCAATGGGTCTGGGCTGTTATAAGTAGGTCAAGTTTCTCTCCATATTATAAGGAACTGTTGGTTCGTTTCTGGTTTCGTTTCTGGTTCGTTTACTCATAAACGCCTATTAATTTTAAAAAAAAATCAATGTTTAGCGAGATTTTTATCAGTAAAATCAACTTTATACCAAACAAAACCGTAAGAATTTAAGCTAATCAATTAACCAAAATTTAAGAGGCGTTTATGATTAAGGGGCTATGTCTTAAACTTATTCAATAATAATACTACTTAAGAATATTCCTCAACGCTATCTAATCTAAAACTAAGCAAACTTGTTCTGTAAGGTCCTACTCCAGAACTCTACGTAACCATGATCCTTACTCCACGGAGGTTGTCATTATGTACCACATCAAGTTGTAATACTCTAAGCTACAATATTTTTTTCAAGGTCAATACTCAATGATCTAAATTCGTTGTTCTCGTGTACTCTTGACCTATATACCGACAATAGTTTTACAATCAAGGAGCTGATGCCACGTGGAGCCGGCCACGTGTTTTTATAGGTTATGTCAGAATCGTTTGCGCCTTGTGGTGACCTTGGACAAATAGTGTACTTATGTATGTACAACATAACAAAAAAAGTTTATAAATAATTCATTGTTGGTTACTTTGGTTATAAAATAAGTATTGTAGGTAGGTAGGTTAATATGTTAGGTAAATATAGGTAATGTTGCTTCCAGCGAGTCGGCGCGTAATAATTTGTTTCTTTTATTTAATGGGGCAGATCCGTGTGGTGACGGAGTAAGAATAGTAATGTCACCTATTTCATCCCATGAGTGTCGTAAAAACCGACTAAGGGATTATTCGTGAATATTATCTTTATGAAATAAAAAGAAGAAGAACGGAAGAAGAAAAACTTGAAATTAAACCCTATACTTACCTACCAATCCGTCTGGCCAGCGTTGTATTTGTAGGCCAAGTATCTTTCCATCACACGCCCGTCCCAGCAGTGGGACATTAACGGCTTGTTATGATGATTTAATGGGGAACAACGTGGATTTTATTAGGTAAACAATTTCATATTTTCAAGCTCCGATACCTCTGCCATTCATGGCAGAAGATTGGCAACTTATAAAAGATATCTTAAATGAATAAATAAGTACATACAAAGTACCTGACTGTTGGTCCACTTGCGTGTAAATCTGGGGTCATCATTAATTCTGTAAACGTATATTTATTGCAAGGACGGGCACAGTCCTGTGATTAAGGGACCCTTGGCCTTCGAATACCTTAGTAATCAGACATATTTAAAAAAATAGTTTAAGTTTATCCTTGGTTTTAGAATTGGAATCAAATAATAATTAAGCTGGAGGAGAATAACATTCCAACCTAGTACCACAACTAGTACTGTACTTTAATGGCTGAAACAAATATAAAATAAGTTTTGATTTAAATAATTCCCAAGAGACGAAGAAGTTTTTTTTCGTCCGTCGTTGTTGACAAGTTCGGTTAGACTACCAACAACAATCAAAACTACTTATCTACTAAAAAACCTTGGTGTTGCTCTTTTAGCGAAAAGTGAGAGTTTTTTTTTAAATATAGGGAATTGCATAACTCGAGTTATTCCTGTAGAGCTTATGGAGTGTTACAGAATCTTATAGAGCCGTCTAGTAGGACTGGGCTGAACCAATACATAACAGAGAACACGCCCAGTATATCCAAACGAACGGTTCTTCTAGGGCTAGTTAGCAAACTGGCCAGCTCAAGCTCCTGACTCAATTCACGGCGCTTTACTTTATTGGGAGATCTTATTTTCTAGCTTTTCTCTTCACCAAGACGTTGTAAGCATTTAAAATCATGGTAAACAAAATTATTTTATTTCTACTATTAATTAGGTAATTTAATAAACAAAAACACAACACACACATAAAAACAAAGTGTAGTAAATTTTCAGAGAAAAAAATATAGAAATTATCGTAGCACTCGATTCTATCAAATCGATTTTAACCTTGTGTATTACATAAAGTTATTACTGTAGTCGATAAAATGTAATCAAAAGGAATTATAATAATAGTGCCGTGAGAATATCGATTATAATTACTAAAACACCGTATAACGTAGAGAATGTGATAGTCGATTAAAAATTTATAGTTAGTTAGTTTCTGTTGATGATTTCAAACGCAATACAAAAGTACTTTAAAAAGTTCTTCGACCTCAAAAAGGCGGACTGGGTGCACAAAGGACTGTGGTCTTTAGCACGTATTGGGAGAGGCCTGTGTCGAGCAGTGGACTGCAATAGACTAGTTGATGATATAAGTACTTCGGGCAACATTAACTTTTTAATGGTAATATAACTTTATAATTAGATAGTAGGTAGATCTCTTTAGGAAAACGATGTCTAGATCGGTACCATAGCTGTTCACGCTTAATTCACCTATAAGCAGTAGTGGGATAATGATACTGTCTTTAGTTAGAAGGGTACAGTAGCTTACCTAAATTTCTAAAGTATTCGAGGCTTTGATTCGTTTAACTTATGTACATTATATAAAAATACACGGCTTGTTCCCATGAGGTAGACAGAGAGTAATGAAAGCCGTGTATTACGATATAAAAAAACAGAGTTACTTTGCCTCGATTCACATGTCTTGATAAATAACTGCTGCTTCCAAACGCTACGCACCTGCCCTTTCTGAAGGATATCGCTAATTGCGTTCCTGTAGGCTATTATCTAAATAGCGTCCCCTAGCGAAGCTATATGTGTATCTACTATTTTTACTCTGTACTTTTCTTTTGTTATACCCCTATCAGATACAACTAGTACCTACTACAAACAACAACACTCTATAACTAAGTTTAGCAAAACTTGAATCAAGGTTTCTAGCAAAAATCCCTGAAGATCGGATATTATATTTTGTGAAATTAATAAGACGGAAAAAACATAGAACAATGCTAACATTCTTGGATTAACCTAGAACCGATCCTGATACCTCTACTTAGCAGCTGCATACCATAGCACGAAACACGCTAATAAATCGTTAAACTACACAGTTAATAGTAACATAAACTCATACTGCATGCAACCTTGAGTTTTTACACATAAACAACCTGTTTGTTATCTTTTTTGTTGATAACTAGTTTAATAAACGTGACTACTAATAATACTAGTTTTAAGTACCGTTTGATTCTGATTTGTAAATGTCTTTTGTTGCGTAAGGTAATCTTTGAGTAGATTAGGTAGTTCTAGTGATATGGAAGTGCCGGTTATCTATTGTTTGCCCGAAAATTATATGCCATAATATTTTTATGCCCGAGTTTCTTTTGACATAATTTTATTACACATAACGGCAAAACAGCTCGACGGAGACCCTCCTACTTCTCCTATTTCTTGGTGGCTTAAAGAATAAACCTAACCTAACCTATCTAAATTGGATTGCTCTAAGTCTCTCAGTTTAAACGCAATTGAATTATAGCAAGTAAATATTATGGCTAAGGACGATTATGGCAAACAATATTAGTACGACTGAAATTATAGAAAATGAAAATTCGGGCAAATAAAATTCTGTCAAGTAGAGGTATGCGGGAATAATTATTGAAAAAACTAAGAATACGTTAGTATGAAAAATCAAATTTCGCATAAAATCTCTATACAAAACGGCAATTTTATGGGTAAAGAGTAAAGACCTTATATAAAGTTTGGTCCTTAATCCTTATTCTAAACACTAAAAAAACACAGAGCCCAAAAATATTACTTCCCCGAGTGTGAATTATTATTCAAATTTCATCCAGCTTATTCCAGAGTTTTGATTTTATTTAAAAAAATATAAAAAGGACACGTATTAAGATCACTGATGTACCTGGCAGCATTTTTATAACTAGCTACCTGAGCCCCAAATGCGTTTCTTTTATGCTTTTTTTTAAGGAATCTCTTGAGTCTAAGGAGGTAGCATTACTATCCTTTATTGAAGTTTTGTAATAGAAGGAACAATAATAAGATGAAATTGTAAAATTACTTCGCATGGTGGAGCTAGACCTGATTAAAGTAAAAAAAACGATGAGTCGAAGAGGCACGGAATTGCAAACTATGTCTAGCAGTGGACATCTTACAGTTTGATAACTTAGTTTAGTAGACAATAAATATAATACTAAAGGTTGTCTAAAAAAACTCTTTATACATTAAGACTAACAGTTGTCCTGCCTAGCTTATCAGTTCAGACAATAATTTTACTGATCCCAGTACCTGGGCACCTTTTAAGGTCAGGATACTTTTTGCCGGTCTCTCATACAATAATCCTGTCGGTTAAGAGCAGATGACTACTACGACCATCATGTCATTTACACAAAACTTTGTCAGTCTGGTTTATTCCACAAAATAATATAAATTATTAGGTTTGTGAAAAAAACCTTCTGTAAAACCGTTCAACTATGACTACATATTTTACTCATCGTGTAGAGAAGTGCTTGCATAGAAAAGTAGAGTTCGCAGATGGAATAAAACTTCGAAAATAAACACAAAAACTTAACTTAAAACCCATGCCAATTCGTCTGACGAACGATAAAAATTTGACATTTCGAAAATATGAAGGATTATTACTTAAATAATATCAAAAGTTAAAAAAAAACTGTCTTCCGGATATTCATTGGTCCCGTGATAGAAGTTCGAGAGATAAACATTTCACGAATATAAATGAGTCGCCATATATCGACATTACCAAACTACGCACAAAATGTTACCGCTGTGTGGGTATCGCGTACGATAACGATTACGCGTCCATGTGTAAGTTAGACAAAGATTGTCTGATGCCTGTGGTAACAGATGAGGCAATAGGCATTAAAGTTTTGTTTTATATTGGATCCGCCGCCGGCCGGCTTTTTTTTACATGATGGAAGGCAAACGAGCCAGTAGGTCACCTGATGGTAAGTGATCACAGCCACCCATGGACACCCAGAACACCAGAGGACTCACAGATGCGTTGCCGACCTTTAAGAAGGGAGTACGCTCGTTTCTTGAAGCTCCCCAAGTCGTAATGGTCCGGCTTGCTAAGTATATATGTAACAGTTCCTATTTAGACACATTCCCATCGATCACTAGCCAAATAATGGTATGTTATGCAGGTATTATTTACTAATATCAAATAATGATGAATACCGGAATTCCGATATTACTCCTCTCAATTCCGGAATTGAAAACAATACAATGATTCATTCGCATTGTTTTACTATTGTGTCCATTGTTGGGAGAGGGTGTTAAATTACTTTTAATCCATCAGGAGCTCAGGTAACCCCTACGAGAGGAAGCAGAAACTCTACATGAATACCCTCATGGATAAGTTCGTGCTCATGTAATATAGCTGTTTATATCATAACACGGAATGTAAGTGGGGGTTGAGGGCGTTTCTACCATCTTATAAGCTGATGTATACTATTTCAAAATCAGTTCATTTGTTTTTGAGATGCAGGGCCACAGATTACCCATATTAGTTGACTTGGTTACAAAGCAGGAATAATTCGCTAATAGACCTTCACTAGAGGGGCTTTCTATATACTAATACATGTAGACAATACCGCGAACTTACCGAACTCTATTATTGTTTTTATGTAAAAAGTGTTCTGTGTACTGCGATTATTCTCAAGGTCAAGACGATAATATGTTATCGTTTTCATGTCGTATCTGTAGAGTCAGTCTATGCTTGTTTTGATGTAGCGTGCCAATGTGTGCCGTACTTACAATGAAGGGTCCTTCTCTGTGTGCGTGTAGCTGGTAAACGTATTTATTTTAGACATCGCCTACACCCGGTTCAGTCTTCCTTGCCTTTTTGTACAACTAACAGTGTACGACACACAGTTTGTATTATATCAGTGTTTGTGTAGAAGTAAAAAAACTTTGGAAAGATGTCCGCTTCACCGATTGCAAGGCAAGCTACACACAGCCAAGTCATTCCTTCGAGAAGGGTGCTAATTACGGACCCCTCTCAGATGCCCGATGTTTACTCCAGCACACCTGGAGGCACCGTCTACTCTACTACCCCAGGAGGTAATAAACTTTTAACAGTAGGTCAAATAATTTGACATAATCATGGCATAATGGACTCATTTTTAATCTGTTATGTTTATCTAATGGAAAACTTTTTTTATACTTTAGCAAAGAGTTTTGATTTAAAAACTAAAACTTATTCTCAATTTTAAAGTATTTAAATTGAAGTTCAGTAACCTTACCGGCTTATAATGAGCAGCGTTTACAAATAAAACATTGTCATTTTAGTTTATATTTCTAAGAGTCAGCAAACGCAACTCACTACATTAATTAAAGTTCCTGAGTACATTGCGAAGTATCTTGTTTAGTATATTTAGAGCGTCAACGACCTTTTGCAGCTTAACTTAGAACAGGTCATGATTATAGAAGCTAAACAATTATAGAAAATATCCTACTTATTCAGAGAGCATTATATCTTCTTTTTTTTAATTGTAATAAAAATAGTCGTAGTTAAATCGAACTACTTGTTCAATGTCCAACGCCTTTAATAACCTTGAAAATTTATCATAATAGTTACTAATAAAAAGTACATCATTTTTAATCATTAAAATAGTATTTATTGCTTTGTTTTTCTTAATAGTAACGTGTCAATTTATAATAATATGCATTGTTGTACAACACGTGGTTTTGTAGACGCGGTATTAAAAACGTCACGTTTAGGTATAAATATTAGTATCTACTGACCTATTATTATTATTCTGTTGATTATTTTGATAATAGGCACTTATGTAAGTAAAATAATATCTTGGCGATAATCGATTTAATACTTTTTAATTGGTTTTACTTTAACCGAAACTAAGCGTCTCTCTTTCTTTTAATGATAAGTTGATTTTTTGAAGTTTTACGATATTATGTAAAAATATTACTACAGTTGTAGGAAGCGATGGTAGGCTTATACCAGGATGACTAGACGGATTGGTATGGATTTGCTGAGATAATTTCTCTGAACCGGCTTTTACAAACTAATGGCATGAAATAAATAGAGGAAGAGATACTAGGCGCATACCACGCTGACCAGACCGCTTGGTATGGTTTTTGTTGATATAATCTGTGAATATTCCCTTAACTGGCTTTTACGACACCCTTGGAGTAGGTTGCGATAGTGAAATTAATGTTTATTCCATCGCAATAGTGAGATATTAAAACCATCATCATCAACTAGCCCATCGCAGTCCAATGTTGGACATAGATCTCTCGTAACACGCGCCCCAAAACACGGTCCTCCACCTGTTAATAAATACAATAAATACTCTTTAGTTCTAAGAACAAAAAACATATCACATTATGCCGTGTTGTCACATTTACACACACACACACACACACACACACACACACACACATAAATAGCCGGGGCTTTATCTAAAACAAACATAGTCGTATGTTGCCAAGCGTTACATAAGTTAAGATTATACATCAACGTAAATATAATAATGTCAATACAAGCACATGGCCTGTTTACGTAATATTGTCACGTTTCTTTAATAATAAATAGGTTATGACGGGCTTGTATGAAGTTATGTACGTTTACATACAAACGATGTATGGGTGAAAATTCGTGAATATTATTTTTACGTAATAAAAAAAAAGAAAACTTGAAATTAAACCCTATACCAATCCGTCTGGCCAGCGTGGTATTAGTAGGCCAAGTATCCCTCCGTCACGGGAGATCTCCCGTCACTGCAATGGGACATTAATGGGCTGTTATGATGATGTATGGGTGAGGGAGGCACAGGCCAAGTTGGAAATACTTGGAGGAGGCCTTTTCCAGTAATGGACGTTTATTGGCTGACATGATGATGATGAGACGATGTAAAGCTGGTTTGTAAGGATCGTAATACTTGGGTCTTGTCATAACAGCCTATTAAAGTCCCACTGCAGGGACGGGCCTCCTCCCATGACGGAGGGATACTTGGCCTACTAATACCACGCTGGCCAGACGGATTGGTATAGGGTTTAATTTAAAGTTTTCCTTTATTTTTATTTCGTAAAGATAATATTCACGGATAGTCCCTTAGTCGGTTTTTACGACTAACATGGGATGAGATGGGGTGATGTATTCTTACTCCGTCACCACACGGAGATCTTGTGGTATCTGCCTATTCCCATGTGAATAAGGATTGAGTTTACCTATGTATGTATAGGTAATGTTATGGTGATGTGTTTTTTAACACGAATGCATTTATTTTGAGGTTAGGTTTTTTTTTAGACTTGAGAAAAAGAATTTACGATTAATTTTATATAAACGTAAACATACTTGTATTATTAATTCAAACAATATTTCAAAGTTAATAACAATTATTTGTTTATGTTACATAATTTAATACGGTACTTTGTACTTATAATATAATAATGCATTGAAAACAAGCCACATTTGTTTTCATTTTGAGGTTATGTGTTTTTTATACGCTTGAGTAATTTTTTAACCACGATGCAGCTTATAAGAATATAAAAAGATGTATAGTATCATAATAACAGCCCATTAATGTCCCACTGCAGGGACGGGCCTACTCGAGGGATACTTGGACTACTAATACCACGCTGGCCAGACGGATTGGTATAGGGTTTAATTTCAAGTTTTCCTTCTTTTTATTTCGTAAAGATAATATTCACGGATAGTCCCTTAGTCGGTTTTCACGACACCCATGGGATGTAGAGTATAGTGTTATTAATTTCAACCATACTTTATACGTACTCTATATTTTTTGCTTTTCCATATCTCAGGTCTATTTTTTAGACCCACTTTTTAGGAAGTTGTGTATTAGACCGTGTTCTATTGCGCTTGTTAGGAGAGGTATCCAGTAATGGACTGCGAGTGACTAGTTGACTGATTGATACATTAAACCGAAGCTAATTCAGTGTTAAATATACATTTAATCTGAAGTGGGATAAAT
The DNA here is from genome assembly GCA_905475405.1 of Schrankia costaestrigalis. Taxonomy (NCBI): domain Eukaryota; kingdom Metazoa; phylum Arthropoda; class Insecta; order Lepidoptera; family Erebidae; genus Schrankia; species Schrankia costaestrigalis. The sequence continues at coordinate 3,856,116 of FR997843.1, read as the reverse complement.
AAATCGGATGGGTACTATTTTGTAAGCGCACAAAAGGGTTTTCATAGAGACGGTCCCAGTTTCAATGATTAATTATATTGTATTCTTCAGTTGCGATGGAAAACTAGTTTATTAACTAAATACTTAAATTACTATCTTTTATCAGGAAATGACAAAATATAATGGTAAAAAACGCTTTTTATTTCTCAACTTCTATTTAAATGTCTCTCTACCTGACGGATTGAAAAAAGAATAGAATATGTTCACAAATTGATTTTTTGTTTGCATTAACTCGTAAGTTTGATAAGTTGATAATAGTATTGGAAAACTTTTTCAAATTGACGAACTGTTACTAAGGGTAGCAGGTGTGGTTCACCTTTTTTTTGTAATATCGGGTGTTTAGTCAACAATGAATATATTGAAACCCAAATAGACATTACGCTCTCCAATGTATGTTATAAAATTGAATATGTTGTTCAATTGCTTATAGTTTTTGTGTCAACCTCATTGTAGTGCTTTGATAATTGAAATTAATATTATTGTTTTATGTATAACAACAAAACAAACTTCTTAAATAAAGTATACAGAGTTTTTTTTTAATTATACATCAGATATCCGGTGTTAATATTACAAAGAAAAGTACATTAGAGTTTACAATATACTAACACACACACATAACAGATTATCTACTTTTTGTGCTCAATGCAAATCTTTGTGTGCATGAACATGACTGTTTGCATTGGTCTGGGTGTTTTCTATGTATAATATTATGTATGTATTTACAAAAAAAAGTATTTAAGTATGTTTATCCGTTGTATAGTACCCATACTACAAGCTTTGCTTAGTTTAGGACTAGATGGCGTTGTGTGAATGTGTGAGGAATATTTATTTTATTTATTTATAAACAATGCTATCAACTGACACGTGTCTCATTGAGTCTGAAATATGCAGTAAACATGGTGGCACTACCACTTAAGTACACATTATAATACACATTCTTAGCCAATGAGTTCACCATTTTGTTTACATAGTTTCTATTCCGGTTTTTAAACGTACATTACAGTATTACAATGGGTATAATTACTGATTATTTGTTTTTGAATTTTATGTAGAGTCTTTGTTTTAGTATATAGTTTTTTTCTTTTGTTTTATGGTTGTTTAATAACATTAGATTAAGTTAACTATTGTATAGGTATATGTATTTAACTATTTAAGTATATGCATACAAGTCTTCTGAATTATATGTAGGGAAGTTTTTCACTTAGGTACGTTCATTTTCTTTTTACCACTTTCGTTCTGGGTACCAATATTCTCTGCCTTTTTGTGAGGTAATATTGTAGATCTAGACTCACTTTTGTGGGAAATTGAAAGTGGGTCGGATAGGTCTAATTAAAAAGTTATTAAAGTTATTTTTTTAAAGTAAAAGCATTGGCTGCTAGAGCACGTGTATATATTTCTTAAGATTCTGGGTCTGAAATACATAAGGTAAAACATCTAAGTACAGTCACGAGCAATAATATGTACACATTTTCAAATTTTCTAAACTATCTGCACGTTTATCTAGACATTACAATATCAAAATGAATTCGTAATTTAGAAGAGGTTCCGTACAGTTTTGAATTAATCTTCGAATTTTCAATTTTGGATTGGCAGAACTTTAGATAACTGGTTTACAAAATGCGAAAATGTGTACATATTATTGCTCGTGACTGTACTATGTGTGAGGAATATTTCGAACAAAAAAAACCTCAATTTTTACTCTATAATAGCGAGATGGTAACTGAACTACAATAAATAAAACAATTCATGAGTTTTAATGCCGTTAACTATGGGTATTTGGGCTATGTGTAATAAATTCTAGAGATTGAAAGATAAAAAAATAAGTTATTAACAAAACTTTTAGAACTTTTACGTGTCAATATCAAAATCACTATCGTATAACTAAAAATGTTGCGCGGAAATGCGAAAATAGAAGGCGAATTTATTTTCGTTGTAAAGCGCTTCGATATACGCAAATAACTTTGTAAATAGTTTGAGCGATAAAGCTTGTTTTAATGTTATTTATCTTCTTGTAGTTAGATATCTGGGGCTTAATCACGATGATGATGAAATCTGATTAAATGTTGGCATAATAGCAGTTTCTCACATGGTTTATGTAGTAGAAGTGAGGTATTAATACGCTACTCATAGTGCTTGATGAAGAAGGTTTGATAATAAATAAATAGAATTAAAATACCAATCGTGCGATGTTGTTTCAAAAACAAATTGTAAATGAAAACTCGAAAAAACCGTAACCTTATCCGTTCGGTAAAGTCAAAGTCAATATAATACTCAATGTAGGAGACCTATCACTGTAGTGGAAAATGCAATGACTGTTATGATAAAATTAATTTATAAACACTAGATGTATAAATAACATTATTAACTGTACATTTTTCTCTTTCCAGGCACCAGAATAGTGTACGAGAGATCGTTCATGATGTCACTGAGGCAGTCGCCGATCTCACAGACCCCACCGAAGTGCGCACTACCAGCCGGTTTACTAAAGAACCCTAACTCCGTCCCAAATGTTATACATCCAACGCCGGCACAGAAGGCTCGCTCCAGCTCTATCTCATTCGACGAGTCGCAAGAAACATTCAGTATGGATCTCTAATAGTTAAGCTTTAAGTCAAAAACATGTACTTTTTTATAGTAAAGTAAGTTTTATGCTTGCTAGAAGTACATTTTTAAAATTTAAGTTTCTGTCTCTAGAACTAAGGACAATTATTTGTCCAAAGTTTTCATAGTTTTATAATTAGTTTTAAAGCGTGACTGAACATTATTATTGCGTTCAAAACGCGATCTTTTGCCACAGATATTAAATTTAAAAAAAACAATACAGATTAAATACCAAAAAATATGATATTGATTTTTTTATGGATGCGACGATTGATAAACCAAAAATGTATTTCTTGTTAATAAAAATGTGGCAAAATGATTAAATTGTAAATATTTAATAATTAATTTTATGCGTTTAACGCGTATTAGTATGTCTAGGATTTTTTTATAATTAAAACAGCATGTGCCATTGAATGGAAGTTGATTGGTGAAGATAATTTTCTTCCTACTGGTAATTTGCTAAGATTGTTGTGAAATCTCAGATTTTAAATGTTGTCTGAGCTTGGATATTTTAATTGATATAAATAAGAAAGGTCACATAATTATTGTAAAAGATTTTTCTCTATGAAATATTGTATTATTACGATAGGAATCTGAGATAAAAGATTAGGATTATAAAAGATTTCAAACCATGGGTTTGTAAAAGTACAACGTTAGATTAGCCTTTTTTTTAACAATAGCGCGCCATAAAAAATTTTAATTGTTTTTTTAGTGATTTACAAAATCTTCTATTTTGTTTGTTCGTGTGTTCTATCTATGTTCATGCGGTTCTTATATTAATTGAAAAACAAGGAAGCGGAAAAATGTATTTAATTTATTTTTCTTGAACGTCATTCACCCATGTAATTCATCCGCCCGAAGAGTCAACAATAGACGTTATAGATATAAAAAAACAATATAAAAAGTCCTAAATTAAAGTACGAATTAAAACTGCCATTTTAAGTAAGAATATCTGTACAAGCTTAATAGAAAAACCGCATGAAATCCGAATTCAGTACATAGCGCACTGTAAATTTACTTTATGGGCCCCATGATTTTAAAATACTTATTATATTATTAAATTGTTGTTCCAAAGCATTTAATGAATGTATGTAATGGAGATGTACTTTAGTATTTCAATATCTCTCTTTAATGTAAGTGGATGTTTAATTGATGCTTGTAGGGTGAATCTGGATGAATTGAATCGTGCGGGTGAATCAAAAAAAGCATTACATCTTAGTATACATTTAGTTTTTCTACGTTGGGAATTCAAGGATTTGCTCAACCTCGAGCAACTCAAACAATATTAAAAGTTACTGTTTTATTGTAGTCTCTTGTTTTTTATTCACCCCTGTGATTCTATTCATCCTTTACACACAATATAGCTCATATAAACACAGCATTGATATTATGACTGCCAGTAAATACGAAAATAAAAAAATATATTTAAATTTATTTGTTTTAATTTATAATTAACTAGTTTCCTATCGTATCCATATCTACGCCAGCGATTTCTATACCTATTCAACATTGTGAAATTGCACACTCAGCAAACGCAAGGGCAATGCACTGATTGATTTACTAGTCAATAACATGACCTCGTAAGCATAAGCTTCCTGGCGTCATTAATAAAGGACTTCAACAAAGAAAAGGACATCTAAGATTTTTAACAACGATGGTTACTTTAAGTAGGGGTCTCAAAATTTCCAAGTCAAAGTCAAGAAAAGTAAAGGGGGATTATAATAATAATATAATACAACCTTTATTTTCAGGCTCCATAGGCCCATAGAAATATACCTTATAGACTAACATACATAACACAATATAATATATACTTTAATGACTAATATAAATAAAATAAAATAACTTCCGGTTACTTCTTTGCTTCTTATGGAATTTATCCGCGGAGGCGACGGAACACCACGTTCATTATAAAAAGGGTAGTCAATATTTTCCTACTAAATACTTCGTTGGTTCCATGATCAAGGAAATAGGTTTATGGTAAACAGTGGACATATAGCTACTATGATGTGACGACCTTTGTGGCGTAGTGGTTATTTAAGATGACTGCTACGCAGAGGTCTCGGGTTAGATTGTCGCTCAATGCAGATCTTTGTGTGCATGAAAATGATTGTTGGCATTGAACTGGGTTTTTTTATGTATTTACAAAACAAAAGTATTTAAGTATGTTTATCCGTTGTCTAGTACCCATAGTACAAGCTCTGCATAGTTTGAGACTAGATGGCGTTGTGTGAATGTGTGAGGAATCTATACTTCTATACTATCTATACTAATACTAATACTAATAATAATAATATTAGTATTAGTATAATATTAATATTATATCTCCTTCCATAGCCCAATAACTTATCCACCGAACATACTCATCCATAGACTATTATTTAAATTTCCATCGCATCCTTAGAGATGCACTACAATAGTTTTTGCACTCGGCAGGGACCATCTCTGGATGTATCATATTGTGCGTTCAGAGATGGTATCTGCCCTGTGTATCCATTACCAGATTAAATATCTCTTAAAGGGCCTCTTCGTCTTGGCTTCGGCCCGATGTATGCCTTCCAAAGAACCGGGTCTCCAATAGACCCGAGTATTATGGAAAAGAGAAACATAATAATAATAATAATAATAGTCTCCAATAGACCCGAGTATTATGGAAAAGAGAAACATAATAATATATAATAATATAATATTATAAAGAGGTAAAGTTTGTGTGTTTGTTTGTTTGTGTGTTTGTGTGTTTGTGACGTTGTAGGGGGTAATCTCTGGATCTACTGAACCGATTTTAAAAATTCTTTCTGTGTTTGATAGTCCATTTATCGGGGAGTGTCATAGGCTATATAGTATCACGCTATGCCTAATAGGAGTAGAGCAGTAATGAAATATGTTTATAAAAGGGACGCTTAAAAACGTTTATTTTGCTTCTACTGCTTAAACGTCTGGAGATAAATATACTGAAATAATGTATTAGAGAATTGTACCTTTAAAAAAGTTTTACAATTAAGAGACTTAAGATTGTCGTAAAAATGCTAGGGTGTCGTAAAATGATGAAGGGTGTTGTAAAAGATGGAAGGGTGTCGTAAAACTGCAAGGATGTCGTAAAATGAAGGAGGGTGTCGTAAAATGAAGGAGGGTGTCGTAAAATGCATGGAGTTTGTCGAAAAATGATGGAGGGTGTCGTAAAACTGCTAGGGTTTCCTAAAATGCATGGAGCGTGTTGTCAAACTGCAAGGGTGTCGGTAAATGATGGAGGGTGTCGTAAAACCGTTAGGGTGTCGTAAAGTGATGGAGGGTGTCGTAAAACTGCAAGGGTGTCGTAAAACTGAGAGGGTTACGTAAAACTGCAAGGGTGGTGTCGTAAAACAGCTAGGATGTCGTGAAATGATGAAAGCTGTCGTAAAAGACGGAAGGGTGTCGTAAAATGATAAAGGATGTCGTAAAACTGCTAGGGCGTCGTAAAATGATGGAAGGGTGTCTTAAAACTGCAAGGATGCCGTAAAATGATGGAGGGTGCCGTAAAATGATGGAGGGTGTCGTAAAATGCAGGGAGGGTGTCGTAAAATAATGATGGAGGGTGTCGTAAAAGATGGAAGGGTGTCGTAAAACAGCAAGATTGTCGTAAAATGCCTGGAGGGTGCCGTAAAATGATGGAGCGTGTCCTATAACTGCAAGGGTGTCGTATAACTGCAAGGGTGTCTTAAAACTGCAAGGGTGTCGTAAAACTGCAAGGGTGTCGTAAAACTGCAAGGGTGTCGTAAAACTGCAAGGGTGTCGTAAAACTGCAAGGGTGTCGAAAAATGATGGAGGGTGTCGTAAAACTGCAAGGTTGTCGTCAAACTGCAAGGGTGTCGTAAAATGATGGAGGGTGGCGTAAAATAATGGAGGGGTGTCGTAAAGAGAGACTAAATGTTCTGCATTTAGTAGACATTGTTTTCTGCCCAGACTTAAGATTATATTCTTTTAAAACATACTTAAATCTATACTTCTATACTTATAATATTACAAAGAGGTAAAGTTTGTGTGTTTGTGTGACGTTGTAGGGGGTAATCTCTGGATCTACTGAACCGATTTTAAAAATTATTTTAGTGTTGAATAGTCTATTTATCGTGGAGTGTCATAGGCTACATAGTATCACGCTATGGCTAACAGAAATAGAGCAGTAATGATTTTTTTTTTTAAAAGTGACACGTTTTTTTCGCCGCCCTACGAAGTGGGCACGGGTCAGCTAGTATTTATATAAAGTTAGTTCAGAGATTTCCTTTTCGCAACGATGTTATACTTGTTGATACGACAACATGCGCATTTTACTACATCTACAAAAGTACATCACAAATACTTAATGTGAGTCTAGTTATTCCTCAGGCAATTTTTAAATCCTTACTGAATGAACTGTTAGTATTTACGCAGGTCATAAACCTCTTTCTAATGTTAATAGATGGCGCTGTTAACAATTTAAGGTTCTAATGAAAAATTAAAGGTACAAAAAAAAAGACAAATGACAACTCACGGATGGCTCCTATGGAAATCCGACCAAATGAAATAACTGTCAAAATTGATGCCGCGCTTTCATGCAAGCTTACTTTTCAATTTAGTCAAGTGTCCAGCTACTGTTTACCTTCAGTACTTAAACAAACGGAGTAAAGGAAACATGAACCATGACTTTATCGAACCCGATGGAAAGTGCGTATTCATTCCCGGAATCAGTCCAAAGGATTCAACTCAAAAAACAATTATACTTACTCTGTCGTCGTCACCTTACCGGTCCGGTTAAATAAATACTACACCACGTTTGAAGGATCCAATCCAATGTCATACGATGTAAAATATACATGGGAGCTTGTTCCACTTCGTAATGGTTTGACATAAATAAATAAATATTTCTCACACATTCACACAAAGCCATATTAGTACAGTCAAATAAGGCTAAAATAGGGGCAAACCTCGGAACGGAAGCGAATAAGCTGTAAATTCGTATAATCCTTTGTTTTGATGTTCTGATGACTGGTGAAAAAGTCTCATATGATCACGTGTCTGCGTCATAAGTTATTCAAGGTTAAAGGTCACGAAAATCAGTTTTTTCCAATTATCTCGTTTTCTATGGGAAATACGCCATTTACGTCATTATAAATATTGTAGATCACAAAATGGTCTACAATTTTTGTTCAAAACATTTTTCCGTATCGCCTACCGTTTTCGAGATATAGCGCAACGAGTGGCGGGCGCACATTCGTACAAAAATAAAATAAAAAATAATATAAATTAATAATAATAACTGTATCTTTATCCTAATATCAATTTTTCATAGTTAACTATTATCTCAACTATACAAACTAGCACCGCATTTCACATGACTTCTTTATGTACAGGTGCGTGCACTCTACTCTTTGAGCTATATCTCGAAAGCGGTTCATGATACAAAATAATGCTTGAAATAAAAATTGTAGACAATTTTATGATCTACAATATTTATAATGACGTTAAATGCGTATTTCCCATAGAAAACGAGATAATGAGAAAAAACAGATTTTCGTGACCTTTGACCTTGAATAACTTATGACGCAGACACGTGATCATATGAGACTATTCTACCAGTCATTAGTACACCAAAACAAAGGTTTATGCAAAGGAGAATGAAACCTTCACTAAGAGTTTTGGGCCAAGATTAAACAGATATGAGAGTATTATCAATTTATAGCTTCACACTTATTAGTCTCGTGCTAAATCTTTTGTTAGTTTTGGCAATCTGAATTCCAAAATTTTTTTTTTTTGAAGGAGATGGAAACTTCTGGGCTAAAGCCTGTACATTACTGTACAGAGTAAGGATATGCCCTAAAAATCTTTTCTATTTTTTTCAAGATCGAATCTTAATAAAATTGAGTAATTTTATTATTATTTTATTAAAAAATAGAAAAGATTTTTAGGGCATATCCTTACTCTGTACAGTAATGTACAGGCTTTAGCCCAAAAGTTTCCATCTCCTTTACAGCTTATTCGCTTCCATTCCGAGGTTGAATGCTTATTTTACTGGAGTATATATATAGTCCCAAACTAAGCAAAGCTTGTACAATAGGTACTAGACAACGGATAAACATACTGAAATACTTTTTTTTTGTAAATACATATTATACATAGAAAACACCCAGACCAATGCAAACAATTATGAAGATTTGCATTGAGCGGGAATCAAACCCGAGACCTCTGCGTAGCAGTCATGTTATATAACCACTACGCCACAGAGGTCGTCAAACCTCATCATAGGAAAGAATTCTTGTAACTTTTGGTGCGAATCGATATCTAACAGACCGTTTGAGTATAAAAACCTGTTACGAAAACGGAAGAGACAATATAAAAAAAAAAACATTCGAGCACTCTTCTTGCTACCTGTAATAATACCTGACCGATATACCTACTTTATTATAATTTTAACCGTCTGACAAGAGCTCACAAAAAAAAAAAACAAACATACAATTAATTCAGCACTTCGTACATGTGCAAAACCATCAAACAGTGGTGCTCTTTGCCAGCCCACGTGTTTCCTTCAAACTACGATCTTGGTTCTTTCAAGCGAGGCATGAAAAAACATCTTCTGAAGCCGCCATAGTGGAGACATTCATGCCTCTACAAATATTGTAGCTGACATGGTGCTCGCCATTCTTGGACTCTAATGGATGCTAAACGTCGGCACCATAGAGTCATTCAGGTAGGTCAATTAAAAAAACAAAAAATATATAACCTCAAAAAAATATAACCTCCTGCCACAACAGTCGGGTAACCATGTTCACAAAACTGTCATTAAACTGGTCAAGTTATATTTATGTTTACCTTTATAGGTGTTTCGTTTGTTTGACCCAGAAAGTTTTAATTGAAAATGTAGGTGTTTTATGGTGATAGCGCCCTTGGGGTACCTACCACTCACGTTAAATACTGTACCTACAGTTACACATTTAGTTAATAAGTTTGGTATTATTATAAATATTGTTAGGAATCTAACTGGTTGTTAAAGAAAAGATTATTGTGGTTTTAGAATATGACTGCTACGCAGAGGTTTCGGGTTCGATTTCCGCTCAATGCAAATCTTTGTGTGTATGAACATGATTGTTTGCATTGGCCTGGTTTTCTATGTATAATGTGTATGTATTTACCCAAAAAAAAATATAAGTTAGTAGAAGCTCAGCTTAGTTTGTGCTTAGATATAACATTGTGTGTATTAAATATATTTTTTATTATTTTAGTGTTATTTTAACAATGTAGAAATGCGCTCCTTGCGTAGAATGTGCGATGTAACGGCGATAAAGTGCAAAACAGTGAAATAAGAGAGCGTTGCGACGAATAAAAAGAAGCCGTAGGGACGAGGATCGAGAAAAGTTAGACTAGTGTCTCGAGATAATGTGAACGGGTAGGTCACATGATCTCGAGACCTAGCCTCGATGAAGTGACGTCGAGTCCCCCGTACCCTACTGAAGCGCTGTGGAGCGCGCGGGGAGGTTTGACAGCTGTCAAAAAACGTTTTACCGCCAAAATTGTATGACGAATAACCCAAATAAAATATGATGGAAGTACAAATTTAAGGTTTTCGTAATTTTTCCTTTACATTTACTTTAAGACCTTGCTTCATGCAAAATTTTAAGTTTGTAGGTAGACTGGAAGTACCTACCCTGCAGGTTTTTACCCTTGCTGGTCGAAAATTTGAGACAAAAACGGCGATATCTCTTGATTGCGTTGGATTAGTAGTTTGATATCTTTACAGCACTAACCCCCGGTTTCTGAATGACTGGTCAAGTCAAAATCAACTAATCAAGTGTCAAAACTGTCATTTTAGTTCCTGCAAATGATAGTTTTGACACTAGATTAGTTGATTTTGACTTGATCAGTCATTCAGAAACCGCGGGGTAAGAGGCAACAAGTCTTAGTATTTGGTGAAAATTTCAGCTTGATACCTCAACGCGTTCCTGAGATAAATGGTCTTGACAGACAGACAGACAGACGGACAACAAATTGATCCTATAAGGGTTCCGTTTTTTCAAAACTGGTACCTAACCCTAAAAACATTCAAAACTGCATTTACACAGCTTCTGTTGGAAAATTAATCACTTTACACACCGGATAAGGTTTTAATCCCCAGTACAGCGCCATTCTACACTTTGTTAATGAAATCCGTACTTTTTAATCCTAGCAAAAAAACGTGCTTTAATTAAAAATCGTTATTGCACTGTTATCCTTTACGTAGAGGTTATTGAACTCTTGTTTTGCAGTATGTGCGTGTACTCTGAATTTCATTTGCAAATACACAAGCTATTTTAAACTCTATATGTTTTGTGTAAGGTTGTTTTTACATTGAAGGTATTTTTTAACTAATACGATGCCACCCTCGTCCCTGACGTTTATAATCTGCGTGGAACTAATCGGTTTTGATACTTGTTAACGCACGCTTCATAACGTTAATACGATTCGAAATTTAAATGACATTTGATTAGAATAAAATGATTATTACGTTGATTGGAACGAAAAGGTAAAAGGATGATATACTTTTTAAAGGTTTATGCGTAGAGTAACAGCGAGATAAATGACGTTAAATCTCATAGCAACTAATATTGGCTACGTTGATCGCTACGAAACCGACTGAAGTCTACGAAATATGAGTTCTACGACAGAAGTGACGCATTTTCCTCTGTGTGAGAGAGTTGATCTACCAATATCATGTTGACCGAATATTGTATAGGATTTTGTGTCAAGTTCTTTTTATCTTGTTTTCGTATGAAATGTAACGTTCGCATATAAATTTCGGGTTCACAATACTCTTAGGGCTCTTACAACGGATGGCAAAAGCAACGTTCGTTTGTTTTGGCTGCCGCTCGACACTATAAATACTGCCGCACGGCTAGATTTGTATAAAAACAGTTGCTTTTACCGTCCGAAAAATGCGCGGCACCCGTAAAGCTCGAAACGGCTAAATTAAAAAAGCCCTTAGAATCAGACGGGGGGCTAAATACATGTTTTTATTCCGCCACATATGAGATTTATTCCGTTGGATATTTTATCTGTGCGAAAACAAAAAAAAAAGAAAACTTTACATAAACCCTAAATCAATCAATGTGACTAGCGTGATATTAGCAAACCAAGTTACTTTTCCGTCGTCAAGGGCGTTCCTGGAGTGATTAATACCTGTTCTAATGAAAATTACCTGCCGACCGAATTATTCGTTTAATTCCCATATTAAAAGGTCGAGCGTACTCCCTTTTAAAAGGTCGGCAACGCATTTGTGATTCATCTGGTGTTGCGGGTGTCCATGGGCGGCACTAATCACTTACCATCAGGTGACCTGCTGGCTCGTTTGCCTCCTATCACATAAAAAAAACCCATTTCGTATAAATATAAATATCCCTCACACATTCACACAACGCCATGTAGTCCCAAACTAAGCAAAGCATGTACCATGGGTACTAGACAACGGATAAACATACTTAAATACTTTTTTTTGTAAATACATACATATTATTATACATAGAAAACACCCAGGCCAATGCAAACAATCATGTTCATGCACACAAAGATTTGCCTTGAGCGGGAATCGAACCCCAGACCTCTGCGTAGCAGTCATGTCAAATAACCACTACGCCAAAGATCGATCATTAGTGGGGGAGTAGTTTTTGGTTTTTTAAATAACTACCAGGCAATGGTAATATTATATGTTATTCAGAAACATAACATATAAACAATAGCTTATCTAGTGTCGCAATATACTATATGTACGGCTTCGTTAAACACATTACTGTCGGCCTCGGGAGCACGGGCGCATCTCGTGCTCACAGATTCTCATTGAGATTTATTACGTAACAATATAAGTATCTCATACAATCTATACATAATATAAATAAAGTCGCTTTCTCTGTCCCTATGTATGCCTTAATATTTAAAACTACGCAACGGATTTTGATGCAGTTTTTTCTAATAGATAGACTGATTTAAGAGGAAGGTTTATATGTAAAACATATGCATTATAGTAGAGAAAGCCATATAAATTTAGAGATTTCTAATGTAATCGTCTAATGAAACATTACTGTTGTTGCAGGACATTCTGTAGTAGGTGCCCGTGCGGAGCCAGGTCAGATCGCTAGTATAAAAATAATAAAAAAAAGTTCTCTCGGCCCACCTTTTAATAAATGCCAGATTACAGCTAATATGCTACCTAGAGAATTGATAATTTGCCATACAAATTTGAATTCTCGCCTCGTGTCGCCCCTCCGCTGGAAAATCACCTACGGTTCCGTTTTCTTTTGGCGTTACTAGTTAGATCTTTTGGTTCCTATTTTAATCTTGTTTTTTTTTTCAAAAAGAGGTCATTTTCTTATATAAACTACTAGCAGACCCGTGCCCACTTCGTTGAGTGGCGAAAAAAACGCGTCCGTTTTTTAAACATATTTCATTACTGCTCCACTCCTATTAGTCATAGCGTGATACTATATAGCCTTAATTAAGTGTAATGAAGAAAAAAATTCTTATCATAAACGATTTAAAAGGTTCGGGAATCCACGCGATTACGATGTTTTTTCACTGCTTCGTGAGAGATGCAAATCTCTTTCTAAAATTTGTTATGACATATATATATATATCTCAGCCGTTGAGGACTCTTTGGTGAAGGACATAAAGTCTTTTTGGAGATTTGTGAGCAATCGTAAGGGTCAGATTTCAGTACCTAACACCATGTCTTTCGAAAACACTTTAGAATCGGATGGACGAGGGATCTGTGAGCTTTTCTCTCGTTACTTTGGTTCGGTCTTTGACAGTAAATTCAATAATTTTGATCCTTGTTCTGGCAAAAAATAAATAATGCTTTAGTCGATACATTATCCGGATTTTCTATTACGGTCAGCGATATCGAGTGTAAGATAAAAAGTCTAGATGTGAATAATATCATGTTGACCGATTATTGTATACATTTTTGTGTTAAGTTCTTTTTCTTTTGTTTTCGTAAGATATTAAAATTAATTTTATAATTTAATATGTATGTATTTACAAAATAAAAATACCATAAAACCCATAGTACAAGCTTTGCTTGGCTCGACACTATAAATACTGCAGCACGGCTAGATTTGTATGAAAACAAACGAACGTTGCTTTTGCCGTCCGAAAAATGCGCGGAAGCCGTACAGCACGAAACGGCTAAATTGCAAGAGCCCTTAGAATCAGACGGGGGCTAAATATAAGTTTTTGTTCCGTCACATATGTCAGCGATATCGAGTGTAAGATAAAAAGTCTAGATGTGTATAAGGGGGCAGGCCCTGATCTCTTGCCTCCTTCTTTTATTAGGTGCTGCGGAAAGGAGTTGTCAATTCCACTATCCATTATTTTTAATAAATCCTGAGCAGTGGTGCGTTTCCTAAGCGTTGGAAAACCGCCTACATCATACCGATTTACAAAAGCGGTGATAAGTCAAACTGCATAAAATATAGACCGATTAGTATTTTGTCTTGTCTTGCCAAAATATTTGAGTCAGTGGTGTATACTCATTTTAAACCAATTTAGTCAGATAAACAACATGGTTTTGTTAAAAACAGGTCAACGGTCACTAACCTGCTTGAATACAAAAACTATCTTTGTCAAGCGTTCGCCGTTGGTGGTCAAGTTGACTCTGTTTACACTGATTTCTCGAAGGCGTTTGACAAAGTCAATCACAATCTGCTCTGTCATAAGTTGGCATCATACGGTATCCACGGTAGCTTATACAGATGGATTTGCTCATACCTTGACTCCAGAACTCAGTTGGTTACATTGAAAGGTTTTATCTCTACACCCATAGAAGTGACGTCTGGAGTTCCTCAGGGTTCTCATTTGGGGCCTTTATTTTTCGTTGTCTTTATTAATGATCTCATTCAAAAATTGTCTTGTAACTGTCTCCTATATGCAGATGACCTTAAAATCTTTACTTCCATTTCGACCTCAACTAACTATTTGGCCTTACAACGCGATATTGATACCGTATCTAAGTGGTGTAAATCCAACTACATGTGTTTAAATACAGAGAAATGTTTTGTGATATCCTTTTCTAATAAACGCAATAAAATTATATGGGACTACTACATGGAAAGCTAACTAATGATCAGATCTTACGTTGCAAAACACCTGGGTATCCTGTTTGATGACAAGTTATCATTCCGTGCACACTATGCTCATATAACAGCCAAAGCAAACAGTCTTTTGGGTTTTGTTTTGAGATCGACTATAGGTTTCAAAAATCCCCGCAGCACCTTATACTTCATCCTCGTGAGAAGTATACTGGAATATGGTAGCCCTATATGGTCACCGAACTATAGGGTGCATGTCGATGAAATAGAACGAATCCAGAAAAGATTTCTCCGAATTCTATGTTATAGCATAAAACCCGGCAGGTCAAGCTTAAATTATCGCGATAGACTTCTTAAATTTGAAGTTCAGCCACTAGAGACCAGACGCATATGTTCAGATTTAACTTGTCTCTATAAAATTACTCATTCAATTGTAGACTCTCCCGAATAACTCTCCCACATAAGCTTTAACATCAAATTTAGCGCCCGTAGATCGAACGAAATTAATCTCTTTTCCCTACAAATTTATAAAAACAATATATCTTATTACAACCCCCTGACCAGGATGGCTCGTCAATATAACGAGATGGCAAGGAGCAATCACAAAGTTATTGACATATTTAATCACAGCCTTCACCAATTTATTTCCATTGTTAAGGACATTCTAAATCATAAATTGTGCACTGATATTTCCCTGTTTTAAACTCGTTAAACCCGTGATACGTCATTTGGTGTATTGTGCTTTCGCGTATCTTACTTTTAACTTTCATCTTTTTTAGTATAAGTTTTTCATTGTGATTTCGTAGTATGCACATAGTGTTACGTTACAATCTAGATCTAAATGTTTAGTATTAAGTTGATTGTATTTTTTGATTGTAATGTGTTTTGTGCATTTAATAAATAAATAAAAAGATCCAGAGATTACAACGTCACAAACACACAATCACACGATCACACAAACTTTACCTCTTTATATTATTGGTATAGATTTATTCTTTTAGCTTTCCACGTAGCAATAACACTTTCAATAAAATCTTATTTTCTTAGGCCACGACGCCTGTCGAACGAAGTACGACTACGTAAATAAATAAAAATCAGTGAAACATGAGACACCGTTAATGGTAAAGTTAAATGTTACGTAATTAGGCTTTCATTACATCGACGTAGTAGATTCTGATGAGAAATTCCACGAATACCTCCCACACAATTAAAATATCATCCTTACAATTTACTAACAATGTAACGTAACCCTTAAAGACGATGTTATTGAAATATCTTAATTAGTAAGCTTTATACAGCTTACTATGTACTTTGTACTATCATTATAGATTAATACCTACTTACCTCTATTTTAAAACAATTATTAAATAGAAGTACACAAGTAAATACACCCCATCTCATCCCATGGGTGTCGTAAAAACCGACTAATAAGGGACTATCACTTATTATTATCTTTACGATATAAAAAGAAGGAAAACTTGATATTAAACCCTATACCAATTCGTCTAGCCAGCGTGGTATTAGTAGGTGTTATGATGATGATGATGACACAAGTAATATTATAAGAAAAGTGCGAATAACTAATTTAAAAAGCTATTTAATATGACAGACTTATAGAAAACTTTTCTTGAAACTAATCATCAAGTTTCAGTTTGGCGTAAAAGTTTAGCCTCCAGAAGTTTTAATGAATTGACAGTTTTGACAGTTTATGTCCGTCATATTGATTTTTTATGACGTCCCGTCCAAATAAATACAGTACCCGGCCGTAAATATTGCACATCGACTTTTGTAAAGAGACAATCGGTCAATTTCGGCTTCGCAGAGCATCATCTATTAGCAACTGTTAAGGGTACGCATTCCACAGACACGAACTTGCTAGTCGGCGGAGCCTAAAACATTGTTGTCGAAAATGTGCACGCTAAAATTGCCCAAAATAACTTTGGGGAATGGGTATTACGTACAAATAATACTGACATATAAATAAATACTATTTGATAATAAATTATCAAATGAAGGAGCAACTAACTTTCTACGTTTGTATGGAGTTGCGACTGGCAAGCCTAGCCCTTAAAACAAATTATGATTTGATAGTGTGCGACAGAGATGACGCTCTACGAAGCCGAAATTGACCGATTGTCTCTTTCCACAGGTCGATGTGCAATATTTACGGCCGGGTACTGTACATACTATAAACTTCTACCTTTTTCCCATGCTGAGATCACTGAGCGCCTAAATCATTACAAACTTATATCTATACTAATATTATAAATGGGAAAGTGTGTCTGTCTGTTTGTCTTTCTTTTACGGTAAAATGGAGCGACGAATTGACGTGATTTTTTAAGTGGAGATAGTAACATAGGCTACTTTTGCCCCTTTCTAACCCCCCACTTCCCAAAAATGAAAAAGACGCGAGCGAAGCCGCTGGCAAAAGCTAGTTATAAATATAATTATATCTCCTATTTACAAAATAAAGCTAAAAGCCTTATTTATATTGCTTTTATTACGTCCAAAAACGTCATCCATCTTGTGAGAATATAATAAAGGCCATAAAGTAGGTACCAGCAACAAAGAATAGCTTCAGCATTACGTTTATGGGACATTTTCTACGAATAGCCATTAGCCGCCGTGCCCTTATATATAACGCGTTTATGAAGTGACGCAACATATTTGGAATTCATGAGATTGATGATTATCTGTCCTGCGTATAATATGTAGTAGCAGTGACCCACAGCAAAAGTAGATGTCAGTTAAATAATAAAATAAATAATCCTCACACATTCACACAACGCGATCTTGTCTCAAACTAAGCAAAGCTTGTACTATGGGTACTAGACAACGGATAAACATACTTAAATACTTTGTTTTTGTAAATACATACATATTATACATAGAAAACACTCAGACCAATGCAAACAATCATCTTCATGCACACAAAGATTTGCATTCAGCGGGTATCGAAGCCGAGACCTATGCGTAGCAGCCATGTAGTATACCGACTGCGCTACAGAGGTCGTCGAAGTTATTATATTTGCAGTCATATTTGTATAGCGTGGTTATCTAAACTTCCTTTATTTTTTATAATCTATTCTATTATATTCATTTCCATTCAAACAAAGATTTTCATTAAGCGGGAATCTAAGACCTCTATGCATCTACTACTTACGCTTCATAGGTCGTCAAATAATTATGGCAAATGTTCCACGATGCGTGGAATTGCTAGCTGTGGGGATTTACCAATGCCTGTAACGGGAGGGTGTAGGAAACATTGATTGTAAGTGCTTAATAGAGGTTGTTGGTTTACGAATATGGCAACGCAGTAAAATATTACTTACACACACATCACCATCTAGTACAAAAATAAGCAGAACTTGTAGTGTGCTTTGTTGTAAGTAAAATCTACTACTGGTCTATACATAGAAAAGGCCCAGATCAATGTAAACACTCATTGCTCATTCACACAAAGATTATCATTAAGCAGGAATCTAAGACCTCTGCGTAGCATCTACTACGCTTCATAGGTCGTCAAATAATTATGGCAAATGTTCCACGATGCGTGGAATTGCTAGCTGTGGGGATTTACCAATGCCTGTAACGGTAGGGTGTAGGACACATTGATTGTAAGTGCTTAATAGTGGTTGTTTGTTTACTAATGTGGCTAACATAGCTTTATTTACACGACTGTATTCTTTATTTGAGTCATGTGATCCACAAATAGTTGTTCCGGGTTTTGAAGTGAACTGTGTTCTTAATAACATGCTTTTAAATTTTTCAGAATCAGAATCAGAATCAGAATATTTTATTTGCAAAAATACTGTGACAAATGGTGTTACAAATATTAAATTACAAGTATACAAGTATTTTGGCCAAAATGCCAAAATACTTTGGCATGCAAACAGAAATTATTTATAAAATTAAATCATAATTATAATAAAGATAATTAAACTAAATTAAATCAAATATAATCAATCAATTAAATAATTAATTAAAACAATCAAAATTAAATCAGTAAAAATTATCAAATTAAATTAAATCCCACAATCAAAATTAAATCATTATAAATTATTAAATTAAATTAAAACAATCAAAATTAAATCAATACAAATTATCAAATTAAATTAAATCCCACAATCAAAATTAAGTCATTATAAATTATTAAATTAAATTAAAACAATCAAGATTAAATCAATACAAATTATCAAATTAAATTGAATCCCACAATCAAAATTAAATCATTATAAATTATTATTATTAAATTAAATTAAAACAATCAAAATTAAAATCGATACAAATTAATAATTATTACTATCATTTAAATATTGCGTTAAAGTGTAATAACACTTATTTAACAAAAATTCATTGAGCCTTTTCTTAAACATATTAAGCTCCATCTCTTTAATTGATCTAGGCAATTTATTATATATTACTGATGCCATATGGAATATGCTTTTATGCATCAATGCAGTATTTGATTTGCGGACACAGAGCAGGTGTACGTCACGCTGTTTTCTATTATAATAGTCTGAGGCCAATATAAATAAATGTGGGTTATGCTTGACGAATATCGCTACCTCATATATGTATAAACATGGCAACGTTAATAATCTATAATTAATAAAGTAGGGACGACAGCTATCCGTACTTTTTAATGCTCTAATACATCTTTTCTGCATCTTAAAAATAATTTCCCTGTCTGTTGAGTTTCCCCAGAAAATTATACCGTACCTCAAAACCGAGGCGACCATACCATGGTATGCAGTTACTAAGGTACTTATGTTAGTTATTTGACCAAGTTCGTGTAAAGCATAGACCGACTTACTAACCTTTTTACAGAGAGCTTCGATATGAGATTTCCATGTTAGTTTTTTGTCAATTGTTAACCCTAAGAAGTTTGTAGTCTGAACCTCATTTATAGGTTGATTGTCATGGTAAATGTTTAGACAAGCTTGTGTACCGGCTCGTTGACTAAAAGTCATAAGGACTGTTTTGGCGATATTAATCCTTAGATTATTTGAATCTAACCATTTTATTAAGGCTATCATCGTATCATTTATTTCTTGCTCGTAAGTATTTCGGTTATTACATTTTATTGTCACGGTGCTGTCATCGGCAAAAAGCGTTATTGGATTCGGTGTGGCTTTTGGTAGGTCGTTTATGTACAAGATGAATAGCAGTGGGCCCAAGATACTCCCCTGTGGGACGCCGTACATTGTTTTACGTTGATTTGACATGTATGAAATTTCTTTTTTTGTGTTTACATCAACTTTACTTATTTTTGTATACTGAATTCGGTTTTTCAGATACGTTTCGAAGAGTTTTAGTGAGTTACCTCTTATGCCATACTTTTCCAACTTAACTAACAAGATATCATGGTCCACATAGTCAAATGCCTGGGTCATATCCATGAATATTGCACATACTGGTGTACGTTTATCCATATTAGACATAACACCTTCCAAAAAATCATAAATTGCCATATTTATAGACTTTTTGCGCCTAAATCCCTTTTGCTCTTTTACCAAAATAGAGTGTTTTTCCAAGTAGTTATTAAGGGTCTCGTAGATATATTTTTCAAATACCTTTGAAAATATTGGCACTAGGGCTATGGGTCTGTAGTTAATAATATCCTCTTTGTCACTTTTTTTGTGGATTGGCTTAACTACTGTTATTTTTAATTTGTCTGGAAATATACCTGACTCTATAATTAAATTTAATTTTCAATACGTAGAACGTGTGTGAGATCAGTTAAAAATTCTTTACTTTCTTTTATTCAAGATTGATTGCAGGCAAACATAAAACTCATTGCTGAATTTAAGGGTGGGAATATTATTTTGAATATTTTATTCATAAAAAATATTATTGAGGTCAGGTGAGAATCAACCTACATTTAGCGTTGGGAGCTGCGAGTTGGAAGGTGCGAGTGGAACAAGAGTTGGGCGCGATTCGATTATGTCCCGGGACCCTCGCCGCATTATTATGTAACATCCGCAACAATCTACCTACGAGAGATGTCTGAAGATAGAAAGATGCAAGACAGTATCAAACCCATAACATCGGATGGTTTGAATTGAAAACATTAAGCAGTAAGTATAAAAGCAATACTTAGAATCACAATACATTTAAAAGACATTAAGGTAATCATTATTGAAGGGAATGGAGTCTGCCAAGTCATTATTTGTCGCCTAAGCTTGTTATCTTGACATCTACAGTGAGGAGTCCAGATTTAATTGGAATTAATAACCGATAAGTACCCAATTCCGTGCGACGCGGACGGTACGACGAGGCTGGGGGTTTGTTTACCGGCGGGCGGCGCGAGGGTGCCGGGTGTGACGCGGGGCGCGGGTGCTCTAGGGTACGGGAGCCAGCAGTCAGCTGCTGCGCGCGCTGCGGTCGATAGGCGGGCGGCGAAGCGCATGCGTGCCTCTATCGAGCCCACACGGGCCGCCGCCGCCGCCGGCCGCGAACGTGATGCATGCGGGCACCTAGCGGCTGCACGCGCGCGGGCCTCATGGGCACCGTGCTGAGCTTCAGCCCGCGCGAGCGGCGCCCACCGGCCGCCGCGCCTGTCACAGACCGAGCCGCTCTCGCCTACTCCTACGAGAGACTCAACAATGCCAAGAACCGAGAGAATCGCGACGTGCCTCGGGACGAACGGCGCGTGACCCTCGACGACGCCGCCAAGATTATATCGGAGAAGACGGCGCTGGAAAAGAATCTCAAAAAACACTCGCTGTTCATAAACGCTCTGTCGTGGAAGCGGTTTTCGACAGCAAATAACAATAAGAAGAAGTTGGAAGTCAAGAGCAAGAGTGTGGCTACGTTCCGGGCGCCATTGACGGACAATGCGCCTCTGGATCGCAACAAGAACCCGCACGTGGCCGGGGTGTATGGACGTCCGGCGATAGTGCCTGCGCCTACAGCACCAGTACAATCAGAGGTTGCCCGCGCGAATGCGCTCAACAACAATGTTTGTTACGAGAAGCTGCCGCCCAGTACCGTGGGTCCGGCGGTGGCTCCGCGCAAGACTGTCATCCAAGCCTCGACGTCCGAGTTGCTCAAGTGTCTCGGCATGTTCCTGCACTCGCGCTGTCACCGTCTGCGCGACTTCCAAGCTGGGGACGCCGTCATGTGGCTGCGGACTGTAGACCGGTCACTACTGCTGCAGGGATGGCAGGTAAACATTGCCTTTTTATACTGTAAATAAACATTATATAGTATTATGTAAACGTCAACAATGTATTGCAGCAGGGCTACGAGACAACAACGCTAGCTGTTATTGATTAAGATTTTGACAACAATGCCTCTGCAAATCTTCAATGTTCAGTATTTGAAGAACGTACAATGAAGTACTTTATTTTTGCTGCACAGCAACCATGCACGGTCTACAATAGTAATATGCTGTTTTTATTCATAGTAACACTGAATAATAAATGCAGTTAGGCATTCATAGCCGTCCATGACACGTATTCTGGGGCCGGACCCGTGCTCCACCTAGGATCTCCACCTGGGTGAAGCACGGGACCTTACAAGGTCCCGTGCTCCAACTGATGACTTTATTGTACAGTGAATGAGTAAATTGTTTTACATATTAAAAAGATCTAAAACAATTCTGTAAGAGGAGTGAATTTATATGTAGAATAATAAGTATAATGTTATTTTAATTTTAATAAAACTGTTTTTAGCTTATGTGATGCACAGAGTAGTTTGAGTATTTATACCTAGGTATATACAATCCTTTTTAGTGCATAAAATAACGAAAACTAAATGTTTCGTACCAGTTTCGGTTCAGTTTGGTTTAATAAAAAGGTGTTACAATCTTGGCATCAAAACCAAAATTTACACACGCATTGTACGACTATGTATCAACCTACCTCTTAAGTGCCCCATGATCGTATTGCAGAAGGATGGCAATATATTTTGTCAAAAAAGAAATATTTTTCAAAATGCGAAGATGAGGGAATTTATGCAATATTTTGAAAAAAATTATATGAGTAAAAAGGTAGTCCCTTTCTTCTCCGAATATCGATCGTCCGAAAATCATAATCCCAAACAAGTTTACTATAATCATCACTTTCCATAATGTTCGCGTATACGAAATCGTATATTACCTAATCGTCTTTACCTATAATACTTGTGTGTCATAAAATGGGGTTCTATAATTATTACATATCCTATTTTATCTTGCTATAAAGTCACATGTCCTAAAAAAAATATTAGGGCAAAAGTCAGAATCAGTTGGTTAGGTTAGGTTAGTATGGTGACCACAACGCGGTTGCCAGAAACATTTTTTTTATGTAAAAAAAATATAGTATTTATGGTTTTTAAATATTATAAATTGTGATGGTTATAGCAAAAAAAATTAGGTTATGTTATGTTTAGGGATTTAGGTTTTCGGACAAGTGTTATTATAAGACATGAATTTAGGGCTAGCTACCATTCGCACACATGATGATTCGGACACAAAATGTTATGACACCTTAGATTATGGATAAAAAAATTATGAGACAAAATAGAGAACCAAGTAAAAATGTAGATGAGTGGTGTGTATTCAACTAGAGGCACCTTACCAATGAGTTAAAACTTCAAGCATAATAAAGAGTTCAAAAAATCTTTTGTTACTTTGAATAAACTGTTAACAGTAATATCGCAAAATACAGATTCTTTAGGCTCATCGGTAACGAAACGACGCAAAGAATACTGCGAAAAAGACTTTTTTATTTTAAATGCGCAAAAGCAATTGATTCACAAAGAAATTTCGTTCCCCCTTTTTTTAGAAAAAATGTGTTAAATTAAATCCTATTGATTACCTATATTGTGTATTTTTCTTAATTACTTGACTGTACTTATCATCAGTTGGAGCACGGGACCTAGTAAGGTGCCGTGCTTCACCCAGGTGGAGAACCTAGGTGGAGCACGGGTCCGGACTCGTATTCTGTGGCCGTGAGTGAATTGTTCTATTTACTTACGTGTCAGTGGAAATTAGAATAACGTCAATTTATTGTAAATGATACGCTCTCATAATGCGGCCATTATGTATTTGGACACGTATTTTTATTAAAAGAGGTGAACATTAACGAATGTAATTGGTCCACTGAGTAGCGTTCCAAAAAAATATCGAAAAAACCTTTTTAACTACCTTTAATTAAGCCTGCTACATATATAATGTATACAATAGAGGTAAGAGCCCCCAAATATCAAGGTTTCACTTAATTACGTGCTTAAAGTTTAAAATTAATCGATAAAGTTCGCTCCAATGAAAATTCCTAAGCAATATTGCGTCATAACTTATTTTTGATATTATAAAAATGGATAATGCTTAGGTATGACATTAAACGATTATCCTTTACCTAAAATGATAGAAACATTGTAAAGCTTAAAATTAACGTAGATGGAAAAGATATTTTCAAAAGATAGCGAAGATATTTTCTCCCTTAAATCTTCGTACTAGGTACTTATACATTTTCACGCAATATGCTAAAAGGCCGCATCAAATATTAATGCAAGCGTGTTTCGCAGTATTTCAAGCAAGGACATACAATACATCAGAATCTGAGTAATCACCATCAGACCACCAAGTTCATTCAATATAAATGGGGTTTACGAAACGTACGCAGGGATCGATACCTAAGAACTTGCTTACCCTGCCTTTCTTTAACGATTCGAGCTTTGTTTAGAGTGAGAGGGCAATAGCCATTGAGTGGCGAGACGTTTCTTCTTAGTTTAGGGTTTTTGTGCAATCAGATATTGTGTTTTGTGACGTCATTTTAGACGATCTTTATTTTGAAATGTTTGTTGTGTGATATACTTGAGGTTCTTTTTTTAATTTCCTGTCGTTTGATGTTTAAGGATATTATAGACTAGATTTTATTTTATATGTTGGCTTTAAAGGAGAATACTTATCTAAGTATAGGTATAGTTGTATAGGTTTGCCCTTCTTTGTTTGATTTAGGTACTATATGCTGCACGGACGTTCTTCCTTCTTTTGGCGTAGGTACTAATACCACGCTAGTCAGACAGATTATTATAGGGTCTAAAGTAATATTTATGTTATTTTTTTTGTTTTGGTATAGAGGTATAATATCTTTTCTTAGTCGTCTTTTACGACACCCATGGGATAAGATGTGGGGATCATCATAACAGCCCATTAATGTCCCACTGTAGGGACGCGCCTCCTCCCGGGACAGAGGTATGTGGTATTAGTAGGCCAAGGCCTACTAATACCACGCTGGCCAGACGGATTGGTATAGTGTTTAATTTCAAGTTTTCCTTCTTTTTATTTCGTAAAGATAATATTCACGGACAGTCCCCTAGTCAGTTTTTACGACACCCATGGGATGAAACGGAGTGGTGGGTGACATATTGTAATCTTACTCCGTCACCACACGGAAAATTATTATCGTGAATTAAATGTGGGGATGTGACCGTGGCTCCATTCGTAAAAATTATAATATTAACAATTGTTGTATCTCAACTCGGCTGTAGTCAAATATGTTTTTTTGTTTAATAGAGTATCATCAAAATTGATATCATGTTTTGGTTTTATTTTTATATCAAAACATATGAAATTTCTGTGAATCCATCCATTTAAATGAAATTACGTAAGTTTTATTCGCTGGAATTTCTGTGGTAGGAGCAAGTTAAATATAAAATTTTGCTTACTTCCATTATGCCTCTTTTAAGTTGAAATAGGCCAAAAAGTAATACACACAATCTAGTTTAGTTTGAAACTCACATAGGTATATTCCTCACATATTCCTTACACTTTCACAACGCCATCTAGTCCCAAACTAAGCAGAGCTTGTACTATGGATACTAGACAACGGATACACATAAAAACTTTTTTTTTGTAAATACATACATATTATACATAGAAAACACCCAGACCAATGCAAACAATCATGTTCATGCACACAAAGATTTGCATTGAGTGCGAATAAAACCCGAGACCTCTGCGTAGCAGTCATGTTATATAACCCACTACGCCACAGAGGTCGTACCATGAATGTGTGAGACTAGATGATCCAATTATAGGTACAAATTTTTTATCGATATTGTTTATTCCCGAAACGCAATTATATAGGCGCTCGTAGAACTCGAGGGATTCATAAAACTTTTATGTGATGACAAGGAAATATAATACCTATCGTAAAAAGTAGAAGGTACAAAATGCAAATGTATTAGTATTGGCTCTAAGGCTTTTTCTTGTATAAAGTTGAAGCTTCTTATTTTTTATCTAGTGCCTAGACTGAGACTGTTTTACGGTAAAGTTAGATTAAGGTAGGTACTTAGTTATAAAAATAATATACATAGTTGTACCCTTTTTTTAAATTGGGCTTCAAATAAATAGTTTTATTTTTTCTAGCTTTTTTAGTAAGACAGAATAGAGGCCAATGGCAATGTCTGCATTGCAAAATAATCGTATCGCAAATATCTGCAACGTTGCACAACACATTGTAGGAAAACACATTAAAATTTTCAATGCGTTACGATGACGTTTACGAAGAATTTTTTTAAGTCATGTCTACTACCTATTTATAGTTTGCTATTCCATTAGTAGCATGGTCATGCAATACTGAATATCTTCACGAGGCTGGCAACTCAATTTGCCAGCCCACGTGTTTCCTTCAAACTACGATCCTGGTTCTTTCAAGCGAGGCGTGAAAAAGCATTTTCTGAATCCGCCATAGTGGAGACATTCATGCCTCTACAAATATTGTAGCTGGCATGGTGCTCGCCATTCTTGGACTCTATTGGATGCTTAACATCAGGCACCATAGAGTCATTCTGGTAGGCCAATTTAAAAAAAAAAAGAATTGAGCTACACTACGTTTTAGATATAGAGAAAGAATAGCTCAATTTCACGCTGTCGTCCGTCCCCTGTAAGCTCTTTTCCTTCTAAGTTTGCAATTTGTATTTTCTTATTTCTCTCTACTTATCTTGGGGCTCCATCTCATTGTGTGAAAGACAACGACAGAAGATCAGTTTAAAATGCTTCAAATTAAGCACAAACCCGATAATAAATTAAGCCAACTTTCCCAGCGTAACTACACATTGTTGGGTTGAAATAATAATAGTGATGATGATGAAATTCGGCAAAAGTAAAAGTTTACCCATGTCGATTCCAAAACCATTTCGAGATTTTAGATCGTTAAGGAATAAAATCATATTTTTAACGCAATAAACCGTAAGATGGTGTTCATTTTTACAATTACATATGAATTACTTTGTCTTTCATTTGATCTCTAAATGACGCCAGGCGTCCGGCCGAACAGAAGTTTGCTTCTGCCTTCATTGATCAAGTAATACAGCCGTACCTATGACGTCATCACAAGAAAAACTTAAAATATTTATTAAAAATAAACTAAGTAAATAGGTTGGAAACCAAAAATACTCAAATTAATTGTATATAATTAGTAAACCTTTAAAACAAAAATATAAAAAAGATACTTCATCTGTATTTTTTTTTCTAGTCTGTCAGGTCCGTAATGTCTGTGATTAAAAGCTTTATGGTTCATAATAGTTAACTAGCGACATCTATGCTAGCTATAAAATGGTAAAACTGAACAAAATGGCGCCTATAAGGGTGTTCACGTAGGTATGATGTCTGCGCGTTTGTAGTTATGTTTATGTGTATTACCGTACTGTTACGGAAGGGTTATGAGTTAGTCTGTGGGGGAGACATTAGTATTGATGTTTTAACCCTTTTCGGTATTGTCCTTTGGTGGAATTTCATTTATTCTGGTCATAAATATGTAGGTAGTTGCATACCATGGTAGTTTGTTTTTCTGCATAGTGATTTTTAACCGACTTTAAAAAAAAGGAGGAGGTTCTCAATTCGGTTGGTTTTTTTTTTTTTTTTTTTTTTGTGTTTGTTACCTGATTTCTCGAAAACGGCTAGACCGATTTGAAAATATTTTTTTTGTGCGTATGGGTATGCTTCCCATTTGGTCCCATTGTCACCAGATCTGGATCTGGATGACAGGATCCCAGAGAAATCGAGGGCATCTCTTGAAAATTGTAGGGACGCATTGTGTAAAATCTTGTCATACATGTGCATCTCTGACGTCACTACCAAATAATCAAGAGTTAGAACTGGTCAGATCCTGCAGACCACCGAGAGTCGAGGGAACACCTCAACGGAATATAGCAGCTACCTTGTGTTTGGGCTTATTTTAATTGTATTGATGGAAACTTTACACAACTTTACACAAACATGATCTGATGATGAAGACGACTGAGGGTCGAGGAAACTTCTCAACGGTATATAGCAGCTACCTAGTGTTTGGGCTTATTTTATTCGTATTAATGAAAACTTTACACAAACATGATCTTATGATGAAGACGACTGCAGAAATTTATTTAATACTAATCTTAGAAATTGTTATCAGCATGGTTTTTAACCGACTCCTGTTAAAGTCGGTTTTTTAATTAGAAAATTATACAATACTGAGTAGCAATTTTGAGAATCAAATACCTACTTAAATAATGTTTTTTTCCACAACTACGTTTGATAGGCCCAATATCATATCCTACTCCACATACATTTTGTATACACGTATACCTTACAGCACAAGTATCAATAAGAGCAATCATAGATGTGCTGTAAGGTATATGATATTAGGCCTATCAAACGTAGTTGTGGAAAAAAGGATTAACCCCCTTACTCATAAACGCTTATTAAATTAAATCATTGTTTAGCGAGATTTTTATTACGAAAACCAACCTTATTACCAAACAACGTAAGAGTCTATGCTAATTAATCAATTGACTAAAATTTAAGAGAAGTTTATGAGTAAGGGGGTAAGTATTTAAGTAGGTGTTGCTACAATTTAATCATTAGGCAAGGGTAATAATTTCCAAATCATTTAGTGCGACACAGGACAGACCGCCTGAATGCGATATCGAAGACGAGTATTTATTGTAAACAAAGAATAGAGAGTACTACGAGTATATTAAATAATGTATTTTAAATAAAGAACACAAAAATAATATAATAGATTTGTTGGTTCGCACTCGCATTTGACATAGCTATAGAGAGCGTGTTTTTCTGCTATCCTTTGTCCATAATTCTAAACCTA
Source organism: Schrankia costaestrigalis (assembly GCA_905475405.1). NCBI lineage: Eukaryota > Metazoa > Arthropoda > Insecta > Lepidoptera > Erebidae > Schrankia > Schrankia costaestrigalis. The sequence goes on along the minus strand of FR997843.1, from coordinate 3,827,342 downwards.
ATCGAAATAAGGAAAACACGACATACTCATCATAACAGCCTATTATTGTCCCACTGCAGGGACGGGCGTCCTCCCGGGACGCAGGGATACTTGGCCTATAGGGTTTAATTTCAAGTTTTCCTTCTTTTTATTTCGGTCTTAGTAGGTTTTTACGACACCCATGGGATGAGATGGGGTGATGACATATTGTATTCTTACTCCGTCACCACACGGAGAACACATACTAGTTTACTAGTTTATCAATACATTTTAGGTAATGTATACAAAAGGCGATCAATGAAACCAATTCAGTAAAGTTGTTACTAAAACTATGAAACTTTGTTCTGAATACACTTAAACTTTGTAAACTAGAATACTTCCTATTACCTACAATATTGAAACAAGTATCAACTTTTTGTTTAAGAATAATAAAGAACAATGCTCAAAAATGTATGGACACCGTCCCCACTTTGTAGCACTTTAAGATATATGTTAATCGAAAGGTATTAGTCATCTCTCCATTTTATTGTATGACAGCAAAGCTGAAATGTGTATCCGAAAAAAGTTATATCGCCTTAAAGAAACCGAAATCAGTCACAATTATGTTGCTGTTTATTGTACTTTTTCGAAATTATAGCCAATAAAATACATAATTAACAGTGTAGAATATAAGAAAAATATAAAAGATTATTTATTTATTTATTATTACGCGCCGTATATGCCCAATGACCCGATTTTATCTTTTTTGTGGGCACGAGTAAGTAGTTTGTCTCTTGGGACATTTACTACTTTACGCTGGGTGTGGGGTGGATGGCCCTCAACCTAAGACATTTAAGTGTCATGCCTCAGGGGCCCCTGTGGGGCACGAACCTCGACCTGGACCGTCACCGACTAACAGGATGTGCGGAAGGCACGATCTCTAGGAACGAACGCGGCGCGTATTCCTGCCTTCGCGGCGAGAACGGAACCGCGGACGTGTTGTTGTGGCTTCGCGAGCCGTATGAGCTCTACGTTGAGCGATCGCGATCCTATCACCCGGCTCTTCGAGAGCATGTATATGTCATGCGTAGTCTGAAATGGTCTAAATGCCTTCCAATACCAAAGTACCACACGATACTGACGACATGCGCGCAGGCACCAACTGTTCTCATAGCAGTTAAGCATGAACAATAATATGCCTGAATGGCGCTTAAATCCTGTGCGTTATTTAAAACCAAATACCTGTAATAGGTCGCATTTGACCTATGTTTGGATAAAATTCGACCCCTCAAAACAGTGCAATCTGCCGTGTTTATACCGTATTGGTTCATAATTGGGCTTGGAGTTGCACCAACTTCTATGTTGTAGACGCCGCCACGTAAATGTTCGCTAACATAGGAAGCTGCTAGTTTTAAGTGTGATATGTCCCCAAACTAAACAAAATAGTATCCTCGTTTGACAATTCAGGGAACGGTATATTTATGGACTCATCAGTTAATGTTCTGAACGTAGCCCGCTGCCTGTAACGTAGTTACCCAAGTCATTGTTGATGTGAATTCTGCGATAAATTCGTTCAACGACGTCTGTGGTTTAAACAATGTCATGAAAAAGCTCCCTGGATGTATTGAGAAGCGCACCAGCAATTCGGTAGTCTGTGAAGAGATAAGGAAGTGTTAATACACTTCCTCATCTCTTCATTCAATAATTTGAATACTACATTCCTGAACATTTTAAAATCACGTTTAAATCTCCCGTTTATGGGCTCCATGACCCAACGGACAAATTGTTACTAGATGGGATTTATTTGGTTCTTCATTCGTGAATCTGCGTCCTACGCCCTCAGCGAGTGGTTCTGGAAATGGAGGATAACAGTCAACCTCGAAAAGAGCCAAACGTTGAATTTTCACAAGAAAAGGAGCCACAAAACTCTCTCGGCAGAGACACCAAAAGTCAAAAAGTTCGATCCGATCCCTTGGGCGAGGGAAGCCAAAAACCTTGGAGTCATACTCGACGATAAAATCTCACTCCGTCCCCACCTAAACATGGTTTGCAAGCGGGGCTCGTTTGTGATGGGACGGCTGCACTTACTCCTTCCAAGTTAGGATACATGAGACTTGTATTAGGCCAATCATGACGTACACGTGCGTAGTTTTTGCACACCTTAGGCCACATAGCAGGATCCATAAGTTACAAACAATTCAGAAAAGGTTCATGCGCAAAGCGACGGCAGCACCGCGGTTCACGCGTAACGAGGATCTCCACATCGACTTCGAGTTGCCGACCATCCAGCAACACATGAAACTCTGTTCCCGTGGTCCCGTCGCTACTTTGAAATGGCTGCCACTCACCCCAGCCAACTAGTGGTTGAGGCATCCGGGTACATACCCTGTAGAATATCCAAAATTAGAAGACCTAGACATGCTCTCGAAGAGCCGGGTGATAGGATCGCGATCGCTCAACGTAGAGCTCATAAGGCTCGCGAAGCCACAACAACACGTCTGCGGTTCCGTCCTCGCCGCTAAGGCAGGAATACGCGCCGCGTTCGCTCCTAGAGATCGTGCCTTCCGCACATCCTGTTAGTCGGTGACGGTCCAGGTCGAGGTTCGTGCCCCACAGGGGACCCTGAGGCATGACACTTAAATGTCTTAGGTTGAGGGCCATCCACCCCACACCCAACGTAAAGTAGTAAATGTCCCAAGAGACAAACTACTTACTCGTGCCCACAAAAAAGATAAAATCGGGTCATTGGGCATATACGGCGCGGAATAATAAATAAATAAATAATCTTTTATATTTTTCTTATATTCTACACTGTTAATTATGTATTTTATTGGCTATAATTTCGAAAAAGTACAATAAACAGCAACATAATTGTGACTGATTTCGGTTTCTTTAAGTCGATATAACTTTTTTCGGATACACATTTGAGATTTGCTGTCATACAATAAAATGATCAAAATACTAAGGCCTTTCAAATAACATAGGTTTTAAAGTGCTACAAGCTGGGGACGTTTTGAGCATTGTTCTTTATGTTTTCTAAAGGTAGGTACTAAGCGAGTCTTAAAAAATTTCGACTATGAGACTACAGTATTTATCTATTAACTCAATAAGACTAGACCTCATACAGTAAATTTTTATTTCAAACAAAGTAATAAAACTTACTTACTGTATTATGTAATAAAATACAACTAAAAAAAACTCTCTGAGTATTGATGCCGATTACACAATTTTGACTTGAATTTTTATTTTTTTATAATAATAAACCGAATTATTCAAGCAATAGATACCGGTTACATTTTTACAAGAAAAACTTGAAATTAGCTGTAAGTAGATTCTCTTTCGAACATTAAGTAGGTAAGTATACCTAATATATTTTTTAAATTAGCATAAATATGACCGAGTTCTGATGCATCAAACATTGCCGTTTATAGGCGTTTTCAGGACGCATTACCAGCATTACCCACTTTCTCACACATTTGTCGTGCTCTAGTTAAGATGAAGTCGATGAATGTTTTTTCCGATCATAGGTATAACGAGGCATATTACGAAGAAAGAAATATATATTTTTAAGAAAGAAACTACTGTACCGGCTTATAAAATATTTATCAAGAAATTATATAGCGATCTGCCCCGGCTCCGCACGGGCACCAATATTATGTAGGTATACAGTTATAGCCACTGCAATAGGCCTTTCCTATAAGTAAGTAGAACATTCGTACTGTTATAATGACGGCAGTTTAAATTCCCTAACAATAATTATGTCATTAAAGAAGCTATTCACATTTCCATAGTATTTAGGTTGTCGACTTAACCTCAATTTTAATAAAACTAGGTCTCGTCGGCTTTGACATACTTCGATTTAGATTATAGTGACATTATCACAATTTGGCTAACATTTCGCGACAATAACTGTTAGCTTAATGTTACACCTATTTTTTGTTTTTTTTATGGAGTAAACAAAAAATAAAAAAAGGTAAAGGTAAACCTCAAAAAATTCTCTGGGTAGGACTGGATGCGGAAGGCGCAGGACCGAGTTCTGTGGCGCGTGTTGGGAGAGGCCTATGCCCAGCAGTGGACTGCGATAGGCTAGTTGATTGATTGATTGATGGAGGAAATACTTTGTGTATACCTGTCACCTTGGGGTTAGACGAGCAGGTGATGTCAGACAGACCGGTCTACCGACTAAAAACCTCCACGATGACCTTCCTCAGGTGTTTCAGAGAGATTTCGGGAACGCGATTGCGTCATCCGAAATCCTTTTCACCGCGCTTTAACAAAAGCTCGTCAAACGGCGCGGCTTTTTTGGCTGCCCACATACACTCGGGATCTCAACAGCGTTACAGTCCAGCTTAATATTACTCCTAGTATCATTTGTATTCGCAACCTTGTTATTGTATTTCTTGAAACGAAAACTAAACTATGTGCTTGCTTCGACCAGTGAGCAGGTTTCTAAAGGGTAGGCAAAACTCGTGTAATGCCGTATCGTGTGATGTTCATAGGCCACGGTAACCACTTACAACCAGGTGGACTGTATGCCTGTTTGCTACCATCATGGTATAAAAGAAAAGTGAGTGTTGTCTATGATTTATGGATCAAAAACGTGGTCGCTTACTATAAGTAGTGACTATAGTCCTCATATAAAAAGCTCAAAGTAACGCAGAGAGCAAAGTAAAGAGATATTCTTGAGTTTCCGTATTTTCTACTTACAATTATTTATTTATTATTCTTTACTTATTGTTTTTATCTAATTTATTATTGTATTTTTTTATAGGAATACTTTATTAAGTACAGGTGTTTATTGTCCGCACGTTTCTTCATTACAACGGTAAACGGTTATGCAAGGGTAGTAGGTACTTCTTAGTTTTTTGTTGTTACTGCTACTATGTTCAACAGTTGTTATGAGACTTGGTGCAATAAAATATATAAATAACTGTCCGGAGATGGTTCTTAGTCAAATCTTAACTGAAAGTGGCACATTATACTAAAAAACTACCTATTTTACAAAAAAAACCGGAAGCTCGCTCTCGTACCTTCCGGAAATTGCATGTTGTAGTCGGGAAGTGGGCGTTTTCCTTTGAAATTTTGAAAAGTGCATATTTTGCACTAAGATATAAACAGGATTGAGAACGAAATTCATTGCTTCTGACATGAATGAATTTCGTTCTAGGTTTTTCGACCTAGGTTTTTCTTATCAACACAAACATGTACTTAATGATAAGAAAAACCTCTTAAAAATACAGTCATGTTGTGTTATATAAAGTAGGTAACTAGCTGACCCATGCCCATTTCGTTTGGCGGCGAAAAAAAACGTTTTTTAAACATATTTCATTACTGCTCCTCTCCTAATAGTCATAGCGTGCTATTATATATATAGCCTATGACACTTCCTGATAAATGAACTATGGAACAAAAAAATAATTTTTAAAATCGCTAAATTAGGTCCAGATATTACCCCCTACAACGTCACAAACCCACAAACAAACAAACACACAAACTTTACCTCTTTATAATATTAAGTATAGATAAATAAATAATTAGCTAATAAACAACTTTTAAACTATTTCGTTAAGATTAAGAAATGCTTATAGTTATTATGGTTTATTGAATCGAGTTGAATAGTAGTATTCTCGTTACTTTAATATTTTTAATTAATAAAATAGTCTCCATCTTTACCATGGGTAACTTTTTGTAAGTCGCCTACCGTCTAGGCTTTTGGCAATGTAACAAAATATTCTTGGCTGCAATGGGTTTACTTTCAAGTTAGTCCCAAACCAATTATCGTAAACATAGCTAGCCATTTAGTTTTTTATCTCGAAAAACATGGTATTACTATTACTGTGCACTGTAAATAAATTTTCGTTTTATTACTGAATCAAAGCTCGTATCTTTTTTTAAATTCCTGAAAAAACTCAGACGAACTGAAAACTAGTTTGCAAGTAAAATTTATTTAATAAAAAATATTATTTACGCTTTTAAACTAAGTACCTATATGATGCACTGTATGTATACTAAAGGAATAGAGCCTGGAGAATGGAGTATTTGCTACTCCATTTAAGGTTTTATGCATTACTGAATAATATGTATGGCACTTTTTTTAATTGAAGAATTAGAATTAGCCCATTAATGTCCCACTGCAGGGGTGGGCTTCCTCCCGGGACGGAGGGATACTTGGCCTACTAATACCACGTTGGCCAGACGGATTGGTATAGGGTTTAATTTCAAGTTTTCCTTCTTTCTATTTCGTAAAGCGAATATTCACGGATAGCCCCTTAGCCGGTTTTTACGACACCCATGGGATGAGATGGGGTGGTGACATATTGTATTCCTACTCCGTAAAAAACGGACGCGTTTTTTTCGCCGCCCAACGAAGTGGGCACGAGTCAGCTAGTCATCAATAAATCTAGGTTACTATTGTAGGCCGTGGCTTAGAACAGCTGTTGTCAATGAACGGCAGTTATTATTTACCATCAGGTCGCTTGCTCGTCATACACCTTACAAGAATAAAAAAGATATTCGTAACATATTTATTTTGATTTTAATTAAATAAATAAATAATCCTTCACACATTCACACATCGCCACTTAGTCCCGAACTAAGCAAAGCTTGTACTATGGGTACATACTTAAATACATTTTTTTTGTAAATACATACATATTATACATAGAAGACACTCATACCAATGCAAACAATCATGTTCATGCACACACAGATTTGCATTGAGCGGGAATCGAACCCGAGACTTATGCGTAGCAGCCATGTAATAGGTATACCGATTGCGCCACAGAAGTCGTTTATTTGAAAGTCGTACACTTAATTATCATTTAGTCCATGATTCAGAGGCTTTCAGTAGTCAACAGCTCAGAAAATAATACATTCCCTATGTAAGAAACTTCTTCATATAGCTTGTTTTTATTCGTTAGTCTTCATGTTAACAGCCTCTCACAGAAATCTAAATAAAAGCAGCCTCTTAATGTCCCACTGCAGGGACGGAGGGATACTTGGCCTACTAATGCCTCGCTGGCCAGTCGGATTGGTATAGGGTTTAATTTCAAGTTTTCCTTCTTTTTATTTCGTACAGATATAATATTCACAGATAGTCCCTTAGTCGGATTGTACGACACCCTTGATGGGGAGAGAGATGGGGTGGTGACATATTGTATTCTTACTCCGTCACCACTTAACTATCTGTTTTAATTAAATGCCTTGGAGGGAAAGCGGTTCGTGTAACTTCAGTGCGAGATCGCGGGTTCAAATACCGCTGGACAATTATTTTTGCGAATAACAAACGATTCTCTAGAGCGTGGATATTATGCTTTGTCGTCGATCGATGATGTCGATTTGATGTCGATGAGATGATGACATATTGTTTTCTTACTCCGTCACCACACAGACAAAAACTCAATTATTCCAACACAATTTAATAAACTGTATTGGTTGGTCCCATTTTAAAAATTATCACTATGAAAAAAAAAACAAAGTAAATAAAATGCCGTAAACGCCCTGTTTATAAATAGTTTTACCTATTTGTGTTGGAATAATTGAGTTTACTAAGAAAACTAATAACATTACTTAAATTACTACTTTCGTAAACTAACTAACTAAAGATTGACTAGTAGTATCCGAGAATTAGTAATCAATTTACTTGTACAAACTAACGAGTTACTATTTCTTTGAAATGAGGAAATAAAATGCTAACACCACTCCTGTAGGAACTTACTTACTTATACATAAAATATTATTTTTATACCTAGTTACTTATCAAGTATTTTTTTAAACGAGTCGAATAAGAGGAGATATTTTTAAAGCTAAGTAGATAACAACACATTATTTTGTCCCAGTGAAGGCATCCTTTCGTGGCGGAAGGATATCCTATAACATGCTGGTCATATTGATTGGCATTGGCTCGTCGTTAAGTTTTACTGTTTAGCAAAATCATCGATAAATTATGGAGCCAAAAATCAAAATGAAGAAGTTTTACTGTTGATATCTTCCATAATAGACACTTTGTATTCTGTTTCCGTTAACATACGAAGAGTTTTTACACTGTTTGCTACCTATCTCAGAACTCAATTTTTTTTTCAAGCAATTTTAAATTACTTATCTTATTTAATTTCAAAAGTTTATTTTCTTTTTGCTTCCATGAATAAAAAGTTATTCGTTTGTTTTTTTTAGTTATAAAACTGCCAAAGATTCTCTGAATCCATATAATTGAGTAAGCAGGTAGGTACTTATTATGATCAATACAAATGAAGCCTCTGTAGTCAGTCTCTGGAGTTTTTTTTTAATTAGAAAATTTAACAGCAAAGCACACTCATAAAAAACTAATTAACGAGTTTGCCGAGTAATAACTATTTATTAAATGAAAATATTATTAACTAGAAGTGCATACAACTTGTGTCATTCCATTCTTTATTAAGTCATTGGTAGTGTTTGTGAATATAGTTCGTTAGCTTAATGGTATGGGTGCATTAATAGACTTGTATAAGTATCTATAAAGGCCGATTTACACATCGACAAGTACAGTACAAATACTTACTACTTAACTCGCTACTGTACTTGTCGATGTGTAAATCGGGCTTTAGACGCAAAGGTGCATCTATCTTGTTCAAGGACCAACATTTACACGTGTTGGTTTCTTGTTAATGAATATTTTTAAATGGACGCGAGGTATGAAGATACAGTTAAATAATAAGTTGTTTGTTTAACTAATGCTTATTATCGTAATGATACATCAATTTCTCATTGCAAAGATAGTCCGATATCAGTAACGAAAGGATACCATATCGATACCAGATCCAGATGTATCTACTCGATGTTTTATTGTTAAATAATAACCTCAGAGTGTTTGTTCCTTCCCTAACACATGGGCTGTTAAGCTCTATAATTTCACAAGCTATATTACCATTTCAAACTAACTAACAGTACCTAATATTTGGCACACTGCCTATTATAAGATTAAGCGGATACAGCGTCAGTACCTACAGACCTAAATGAATACCTAAGTACATTTTTATTTTTCACGGACGTCTCTACACAGCGCCATCTGTTCCCAAAGTAAGCTAAACTTAACCTGCTTGTCTTATGGATAACAGAACAACGGATATTAATACTTATAAACTTTTTTTAATACATAGGTACATATCATACATAGAAACACTTAGACCAATGCAAATAATCATGTTCATGCACACAAATATTTGCATTGAACGGGAGTTGAACCCGAGACCTCTGCGTAGCAGTCATGTTGTATAGCCACTACGCCACAGAGGTCGTCAAATTTATTTATAATCAACTCTAAAAAGGGGTGGCATTTCTCAGAACCTTAGTAATTTTTTTGCTAAGATGATATTATATACCTACTAGCTGCTGTGCCCGCGACTTCGTTCGCGTGGCGGATGTTACTTACTTCGCAATTCGATTTAATACTGAAAAATCGTTTTTTAAACCTTATAACAAACAGATATACCTACACACGAATTGTAAAATTAACGAACGAACCAAAACCTTTTCAAAAACAGATCTTTACAAAGACAGATCTATGAAGACTGTGTCTAAACTTATACTGAAAGACATGAGCGAACGTCATTCTTTCAAGTAAAATCTTAATACCGCGATACTGAAAATGACGTCACAGGCACAATGCCATCTGTTGTCAAATTTGTAAGTTAAAATAAATGACATCGCTTTTTTCATCATAACAGCCCATTAATGTCCCACTGCAAGGACGCGCCTCCTCCCGTGACGGAGGGATACTTGGCCTACTAATACCACGTTGGCCAGTCGGATTGGTATAGGGTTTAATTTCAAGTTTTCCTTCATTTTTATTTCGTAAAGAGAATATTCACCGATAGTCCCTTAGTCGGTTTTACGCCACCCATGGGATGAGATGGGGAGGTGACATATTGTATTCTTGCTCCGTCACCACACGGATAATCGCTAATTAATTATGAATGAATACATTTGCACGCCACGTTATGGAGCGGCAGAATTACCTGCCTCGGTGGCGCGGCGGTCGCATTACATGGCTGGCGTGCATGAGGTCGCGGGTTCGATTCCCATGGAGGACAATTGTGATACACAAACTATTGTCCTTAGTCTGGATGTTCTTTGTGTCCGTTAAATTGATATTTTTAAAGGCTAGTGTGAAGACTTATAATAATTGATATTACACATACGATTCATGGTTAATTTTATTAACATTTAAAAGGAATAACTTATTAATAGCACTTAATAATAAAATAGTTATGTATTTAAAAACTCATTTATTTTATGATTACTACTGGTAACGCCATCTCGTGAACAAAAGAAACGAAATTTAAATTCATTCAACATTGAACCAAATCCATTTTTCATGACCCCTGATTTGTATTGGACTGTTCTAATAAAGAGATCTAGCGATATCTCGAGTATTACTTATCCGATTCCGATTGTTTTATTATAGTATAGATAGATACCTACTTTAAACTTAATACCTAAAAACTACGTATCTATGTATTTTAATATCTAAAGCGCGCTTATTCCGAGAAGAGTCAATAAGAACCACGTCCGTTCGCATTAAGAGTCAATGTGAATGAAATTATATAGATGCACCGGTTGGCCGTTTCGGACGTTAAACAAAAATCAACCGTACTGCCGTACTCATACTGGCGCGGCGACATTTGGAAATTTTCTTTCATCTAAATCTTGTGTGTTTATAAACCGATTTCTATAATTTTTTTTTTATGAATAAGGTATTAAAGTGTACTTTTGAAATATGGGAGTTTGAAAAAGATATGTCTATGCAAATTACAATATATTTATGTATTTAATACACTTTGAAGAAAACCCTAACGATTAAACAGGTTATTGTGACTAATATATAAAAGATAGATATATACTATTTAGGACTTTTTTGTTCATCGTTTGAAGACCATTATTTTTGTAATACATATTTTTGGCGTATGATCAACGTATGCGATGATAAGAGCTCGAACGCGCTTTTTTTCAACCGACTTGCTTCAAATTTTTCGTCACTGCTCAGCTCCTATGTGTCTTAGCGTTATGTTATACAGCCTATAACCTGCCCGGGAGTATGGACTACAATTGTACCAAGTTTGGTTAAAATGCCTTCAGTAGTTTTTGACCCATGCGTGCACATACAGACAGACAGACAGACAGACAGACAGACAGACAAAAAATTTATTGATTGCATTTTTGGCATTAGTATCGATCACCATTCATCCTCCAATTTTAATTTTTAACATATATTCAATGTACAGAATTGATCTCTCTACAGTTTTATTATAAGTATAGATTACCACGTTGCTTTTTTTTAATATTTGTCAGAACTTAGACATTTCTTAACCAATTTGAAAAATGTTTTTCTTTTGTTTCAAAGGGTTTACTCTCTAACTGGTGCTTAGTAACAGAACCCCGTCTGTTACGTAATATACCTATTTAAAAAAAACATAACCTAATAAAATAACCTATTTAAAATTCTTTTTACAGAATTCGTAATCAACATCTTGTTAAAGAATAACTTTCTTAAAGTTTTACAAAGTGTGTAAAACTTTTTGCTTTCATCGTTTATTTTTGAATACAGTACGTACATAACTTTAAAAGAAACAGTTAAGAAATAATTTTATCAACAAAAGGTTTCCGTTTTAGAAGTTTAAAAGTATTTTTTGTGTTTAAATAAGTAGTTAATAATTTGTTAAGTTTATTTTAGTCTTACGTGTGCAAACTTACTTAGTAAAGGTCAAATAACACGAGGAAGTTGTTGTAACAGTCATTTGACTCAAAAAAGGGTTCTGAGAATTAACAACTATTTTCTTGGGTAGGTAAACAGTGGTTTGGTTTCATCCTTTCATTGCCGACGACTTTATAAAGTCATTAATACGTGACACGTCCATGAGCAGCCATTATCACTAAGGTACCGTTTCTATCGCAGTCCACTGCTAGACATAGCTAGGCCTCTCCCAACACGCGTCACAGAACACGGTCCTGCGCCTTCCGAATCCAGTCCGACCCAGAGACCTTTTCGACCGTTTTATGGGCTAGATGGTCGCCTTCTACCTGTAAGTGGAAATATAATCATCATAAGTTGTCATGGTTTCATGGATTAGTAAAAATTTTTGCGATCCTTAAGGCTTCGTAAGAGTATGCACTAGTTACGACTAGAGGACAGCTCAAAAACATAGCTAAAAATAATGACAACTTAAATGAAACCTACATGTTCATCGGCTTTAATAGTTTTAAAAACTAAGACTTAGGCTTTAATAACTAGTAATTAAGAGAGTTACAAGGCGTTACCAAGACCGTGAAACTTATAAGGCATCTAGATCGATATCACACGCCTATGACTCATATATCAACAATCTTTCCGCCCACGAGTTATTACAAATGGCAAGACGTTGCCATGACTTGTATATTATTCCTTTGAGTAATATTTTATATGTATATATAGGTACTAATAACCCCTTTCACCCTTATAAAAATACAATGAAAATACAAAGGTTATTGACTGAACTTATAATGGAATGTTTTTACTTAATACTTATATATTTTTTGTTAAAAAGGCCACTAGGGATTAAAAATTGCGTCGCTGGTAATTTTTATGACTTGGAATTAATATACCTACATTATACTTAAATTCATAGTTTAGTACACAATATAAATCTAAACTAAAGATCATTAATGTGGATAGTAAAAATTATTATCTTGCTTGGGATTGAAACCTGGCTCATGCAAGGCAGCCTTTTACAGATCTGGTTTGCCACAAAGGCTTGATACATTTGCAATAATTTCTCATATCATATAATCATAACAGCCCATTAATGTCCCACTGAAAGGAAGGGCCTCCTCCCGTGACGGAGGTTTTTTTATTTCGTATAGTCCCTTAGTCGGTTTTTACGACACCCATGGGATGAGATGGGGTGGTTACATATTACAACGTTGACATACTCCGTCACCACACGGAGAATGAAATAATTTCTCACACGCCCCTAAATGTACTTCTTCTGGTAAATAAATGACACTTAAGTTCACATTACGTCTCTAGACGGATTGGTAAAGAGTTTAAGAAGGGCTCTTTACCATCTAGATTGTCATATTTATATTTATCTTCTAAAACTGTATTTTCTGTTTCCAGGACGTGGCGTTTATAAATCCAGCAAACGTCGTGTTCGTCTACATGCTGGTCCGAGAGCTGGTCGACGGCGAGAGGATAGGGCGTCCTCAGGAGCTGCAGGCCGTAGTGCTCACCTGCCTCTACCTCTCCTACTCCTACATGGGCAACGAGATCTCCTACCCGCTCAAACCATTCCTCGTCGAAGACTCTAAAGATAAGTTCTGGGACCGCTGCTTGCTCATAGTTGATCGTCTATCGTTCAACATGCTGAGGATCAACTCGGAGCCAGGCTTCTTCACTGAAGTGTTCACGGAGCTGAAGGCGTGCGGTACAGTCGACAGCCCTCCCCCGGCGCCCGCACACCCGGCCCCTCCACCCCCTCACGCCCTAACAGCCGCCTGACACACAGAGGTAGCCGTCCTCAGATTGGCACTCACTGACCGACCAAGTCGTGTTTGATGTCGGCTTTTGACAGTTGAAGTTCTTGGTCAATCGTCATCGATATAAATGACAGTACTTTATGTTCGGTACCCGGTTTGTTAGACAACCTTTCAAACTTGTAGACGATGAAGCTACGACGTAGCACTCCACGTAGCGTCGTAGAGGTAACCGGACTACATTACATTAGCAATGGGATTGTCATGGTGCCCCAATTTAGACTTTCGAAGTGCAATATAACATTCTAGTCATTTGTTACGATAATTTATAGTAAAATTAATTAATCTATATATATTTAAGTTAGTGTAAATCATTGATTAGTTTAATTTTTCATTCATGAGGATGCAAGTGTGATTGCTCAAAAAAAATATTTAAATATATTTACACATAAAATGGCCGCGGTTGACCAAGACTTGATATGTCATTACAATTAAACAGGCGAGTGAGGTTACTTTTAAAATATACGAAAAAGTATCCACGATTTGATAATTTCTCAAAATGAGAATGTGATATCTAAAAGACAGTGCTTCTAAGCATCTTATGAGTTATTGTCATCTGTAAAGAGGTGTTCACGAAGTTAACCACGTGGCTAGTGGAGATGGTGTTCGATTGTTAAACGGTAGCGAATGCATCTTTAGCCGTATCAACTGGCCATCCTCCAATGGTGTTGGAAAACCGGAATTGCTAATAGAAAGGTGTTTGGTAATGTAAAGGATAATTTGAATTTTCTTTATTAAGCCTCTAAACAGGCTTTTAATTACGTCTCGTTTTGGTGGGAAGCTTGGTCCGCTTAATCACGCTGGCCAAACTAATTGAACCAAGATTTCTTTGATCACAGATTTACGAGTAACATTTGAAAACGTAGCTTGACCACGCCTACAAGATAACGTAGAGGCATTATGGTACTGATACCATACATGCACTGTAGGTCGACTTTACCTATTCTTACTCAGTCACTGATCATTCTTTTGTGATGTAAAACAAGGCAATATGACTGTATCGAAGCTGATGGAAAGCAGGCATATAGTCCAAGAATAAAGGCAAATGGTGCTATTCTTGAAATGGCTTCACTCCGTAGCCATCATTTTCCGGTGTCACCACACGTGTGCCTTGGATGTTCACCTGCTGATCCCCAAATTGCCACCTACATACGGGGCTTTTGCTCGGTAATCGATACCTAGTCAGCCATTAGTTGACCTACCAGTAAACATCTCAATACAGCTAATACATAAGCCACTCCGTTACAGCTACCACCAAATAAGCGATAACTTCTGAATCACTGATTTAATCAACTAGCCTATTGGAGTCCACTGCTGAACATAGGCGTCTCCCAAAACGCGCCACAGAACACGGTCCTGCGCCTTCCGCATCCAGTCCGACCACTGATTAACTTCGTGAATACCATAAGGTATACAAAACCTTCGCATTTACATTTTCACCGCTCATAATAAATAGTTACTTATAATGGTGGACCATTGGGAAAACACAGTATAGCGTGAAATATACTGGTGTTGCGCGACAGCTGCTCTCGATGTTATTAAGTCAAAAATAATGGCAGATTGTAATTGAAGACTTCATGCTACCTCTCGCTTAAAGTCCATCAGATAAAGGGACACGACCTTAATAAGATATGCCTGATAATGTTTATTGTACAGATGTATCTTATCTGTTTAGTTGTCATTAAAAATATCTCCAAGCAAATTTTGAAGAGGTGTTGCTGGTTGCTTGGTGTTCAAAGCAGTACCTAGCTGAAAGATTGGCCAATTGGCATTTGATAAAGAATAAGGATACTATAATATGCCGAGTTACAATAAAAATAAACTGCACAGATCAAGTTGTTAGCCCAAATATCCAATAAAATATTTTCTGGCTAACTTACTTCCTTAAAAGACAGTTAATAATTTCCTAAATAAGATCTGTTATGGTACAAACTTATCAGGTATAGTCAAAAGTGTTCGGTTCTCTTTACGTCGGTACCTAGAACGTGCGACATAACATCGGGGACATATTGTGTATTAATGTACACACGTTTATAGTTAATGCTGCACTTTTATTGTATGTTCGTAATGTAGGTAATTGTCTGGTTATTTTCTCTAGCCGCCAGACGAGCGGCGTCTTAGTCCAATAGAACAGCGGTTAGTTAGGTAAGGGTTTCTTAAAGTAGTGAAATGAACGTATTGCCATATAGTTAGTTGATATTAGGGAAATGCCTGGCAGGCGGAAGGATGCAATATAGCGGACACTCCGTCTAGTAATCTGGTAAACCCTTCTATGAAGTGTACGTACGTAATAAAATTTATGGCCGGCTCAAAGCGCGGAACGACTCGATAGTTTTATTGAGACGACGATGTGTATTAATAACAAATAGGTCAAATTTTTGCGATGGAATAAGCGTTTTGTACAGTAAAATCGATTAAAATAATACAACTAAGTCTTAACCATTAGCATAGTTTAGACAAATGGATGAATGGCGTTAAGCCAGAGAGGCACTCGGCTTGGCAATGAAACAAGGCATTTAATTAAATATGGAAGTTTTATTTTATATTGAGCTGGATACTGAGAAGAATTACGGTCATAGTTATTAAGTACTATGATGACAGTTACCTACTGTGTCGTATACTTAGTGTCAAATATGTAACACAGCAGCAATCGAATGTACCTAATTAGGAAAGAAAAGAAAGGCTATGTTTGCATTTTGGATATCGGGTAGGTTACTACCTACCCTGGTACAGATGTGTAAAATCAGTTAATAGTAAAAGTTGTAAACGTCAACGTCTGTAAAGTTGTTTGATTATTTTCTACAATCAATATTCGGGTAAACATAATACCGAATAAAATTCATCTGCCCATACTTTAAAGTAAACAGGCGTCAAAAAGTAAGAGGAGTGAACCCTCTTAAATTATTACAATTTATATTCACAGTGAATGACAGATAAGTGTTGACTGTTTTATAGATTAAATAATAGTGAAGACACGAAAAAGTAAAATAGGTATAATCAAACAGTGCAACAGCACCACAGGCTTGGAGTTTGGAGGTTCAAGTACTTAGTATTTCACACTGAACACTCTATTAGAAAATTACTTGGAGATGATTGTAGAAAATTGAGTAGGTAATCAATTAGCTTTGTCAACACGACAACTTTTAAAGAGATTTGAGAAAGGCATTGTAAGGGAAATGTTAATTACGAACGAAAATAATGCTCGATAAATGTCATGGTCAATGATCAGTTAGGCTTCATAGACTATGGTAAAGGCTGAGTTAACTAACTTACTACTACTATACTAACATTACTCATTGCGAATATAGCCCGCCATTTCCCAGTCTGTCAACTGAGCAGTACTTCTTACATTTGTAATAAGAAATTGATGTACCTAACGATCAGGATCATACCAACTATGATTATAATGCAATGCAATACTTTTTTCGCGTCATAGTCGAGTGCCATAGATAAGTTAAGTTGTTTAGTCGAGTGAATGTCTAAGAGTGATCAATTGTAAGTATTTAATAATAAAATAAGTTGCTGTTTATTGTCAGGTCTGTATGTTAAATGTGTAGAAGCCTGTTGAATGACGCATTGATTGCGTGTGAACCAACAAATCGGTCAATGAATAGCAGCTTTAAAATGAAATCTCATTAAACGTTCCAGTCATTTATGATTAGATAAAATATGTAGTCTGTGATTTTTTTATTGGCTCTAGCTTTTGTTTATTGTTATGTTATTAATTTAATTTATTCACAGTAATTAATTGTTGTATTTATTTATTAAGGTAAGGTCTAGTTATGAGGGCAATAATTTTTGTTTTATTCTTTGTATATCTTCCATCGATGACATTTACGATAATGACGCCGTCTTTATTATTATTACGAAATTAAAAATTGTAATTATAAAGTTTTAATGCTTTTTGAAAATAAATAAAAAATAGAAGCTATTTTATTGTTGCGATTTTAATTGTTTAATTACTTTAGATTTAATGCAATATGTAGATGACAGGTTATTTTGATCTCGATTTAAAAATGGATAAGCATTTTGTAATAGTCGTGGCTGCATTCCAATTACTATAATAAATAAGAAAAGTAAGGTCAGATAATATGTAAGGTATACTGTATATTTTGTTAAAATAATTGTGATTTAGGTACCGTTTAAAGGGAAAACACTCTCTCCAGCCAGCTGCCATATTTGTTTCGGCATAAAGCTGGGATTACTCATCTCACCTATAAACACTGAGAAAAAAAAGACTCTAGAGTAAATACACCTGTCTCTAGCCTTCAATGTATCAAGCATATTAAAACATGTAGGTACTTACGTCGTAACACCAGCATTAGAAGATACGTGCGTTGCAATGACGGAGATCATATTATTATTATTGGGAGCTACGGATATTCAAGACAATAACCTCGTCCCCGGTAGTCTTACATATTCTGTTTATGCATAACCTGAAGGCTAATTCTCATAATTCAATTTTGTTAAAATTCAATTTCGTTATGTTCTCAATGACATTTTTAATGTCTTTATCTACATTAGAGCGATATCTCAAAAATTTCAATGAGTGATATTGAATTTTCCAGGTATGTAGGTAGTTACGAGAATTGGCCCTCTTATTTCCATAAAATGGGGTGAATATTAATTATATTATGAGCTTTCATGATAATCAACCAACTTCAACGGTACCTACCACTTCTCAACAAAATATACAGTTACCTTTATTACCGAATTTCGATGATCTCTCATAAGATATTAATTATATAGTATAAACTTTGATATAATTTGAAGTGTGGATGTGCGTAACATACTCGACTGTAACTGGTCAAATAACTATTCTTACATTATTCATGTAACTCACGTTTGTTGATTAATCTATTGTAAATAAACCCAATTACTTATTAAAAAAAAAACTTTCGTATATATAAATTTGGCTGTTTTATTTTATAATTCCTTTATTATTGATAGACATTGAGGTGAATAGAAGACGATGAACACAATCTGCGCATCGCGTCGCGGACTAATGCCAGACATACACACTAAGGTCTACCGGTAAGGTCCACCTGCACAGGTGAGCGGCGCAAGATCGAAAATCGATTCTTTCGAGTGACACCGTACAGTGTACCAGTGTGCTTGCGCAGGTGGACCTCTCCGGTAGACCGTAGCGTGTATGACCGGCATAACACGTATGATATTTACATATGACTGCCTCGATGCTGCGATGGACGCGGAAGCGACTGCCATGCACAAGGTCGCGGGTTCGATTCCCGCGCAAGTTATTTTCTTTTTTTGATCTACAAACTATTGTCCTGAGTTTGGATATTCCGTGTTAAATGTTTGTAAAGTTTTCACAACACCGGGCATGGACCCTAGTCTGAGAGAGCTGCCTTCTTTCGGGACTTCTATGCATCTGCCCACCAGAGTCAAACGTGAGAGGGCGGTTTCTACAAGATTTTACACGATAAAAATAAAAATAAAATTTTAAATATTTTGCAGACCGTTTTAAAGTTAAATAAAGATACAAAGAGTTCAAGGTATAAAGGTTTGTATCCCTGTCCTGTGATAACAGCGAAAGTGTTACCACGCAATGCATCTCATGATTGTCGTAAAAGTTGTTTCGTTTGTAGAAATCAACTCAGTTTTAGATAATGCTGACGTACGAATTAAATCTTATGCCCTGCTGCATGGCTAGTTTCTAATCGTCACTGACGTGGCCAGTGTCATACCTGTTACCTCGTCTTGTCATGGGATAAAGAACATTAAAAGTACCTAATTATTGTAAAACGTAAGGACACAACGTATATTAATGCATAAAGTGGGAATGAGGGTATTAAAATTTAATGAATAGGCATAACCAGCTATTGTTATTTGTTTCGGGCACATTAGTCCGTTTCGTAGACACATTAATGTAATCTTCAACGTACGTCTACAGTAAAGCCGGCAAATTTATCATTACCCATAAAATTAACATTTAGACACCAGATAAAATATATTATTATTGGACTATTCGCCATTCTTACGCGCACGCTTTATTCTGAATCAGCTTGCGACCATGGCGGGTGCAACCTGTGTGGTAACGTAACGTCAAGCGAAATAAAGTTAAATAGCATGCGGGGTAATCTCCCGTTTATTATATTAAAACGCAATAGTTTAAAAGTTATGTTTATGAGATGAATGAATTTTCACAAAGGCGGACATTCTACACTTTATTAAGTTTCGGAATTCACCCTTTTAATTTGACAGTTTTGACATTTCATTCTAACTGACTGACTGTGAGTGACAGTTAGTAGTCTTAGTAGAAAAATAACGTTAAAATAATCTGTTTTCCCATTGAAATATACATTATCTTGGTGATTTAAACATACAACCAATCATTGCATTAGTATTTATTTGTAACACACAGTTTCCAGCTATTTTATTTGGTCACTTTCTGTTAAGTTTTATAAAAGTGCAAGTCTTTGTTGTTTCGCCGGCAAAATGGGTGATTTTCCTGACCCTGACGAAGAATATGAGTTGATGTATGCTGATGAACTGGAAATGATGAGAGAACATGAAGATGATACAGGTAAATGATAAAGAAAATACTAGAATACTCCTTTAAAGAGTTATGTTGTAATTTGAGGTTATGTTTACTATTTATTGACAACAATAGATACGAAAAGTGAATTTTATAGTATACCTTTTGTTAATTTAGTTATTCCATCGTTCTTGACGAATATAACAGCTGTTATGATAATTATTTAAACCAATTAGTTTCTTATTGAATTTATTTTCGTTCTAGTAGTTATTCAATGGCCTCCTTAGGTAAAGTTAAATAAGGTAAAGGCCAGTTGGTATAGGAATGTGTGGTGAACCTCTCCACGTCATGTAGATTGTTATCCATTACTTCTTTTTAAGTTAATTTTGACATTTATACTGTTTTACTAATTTCAATATACTTATAGGTTTAAGACAACCTCTGTAGCAGTAATGGTCCATGACTGTTATGGAGGGGTCTTGCTTTACTACCCATTGACCATGTATTCTTGCTCCATAACCACACTATAGATAAGATTTTATATTAGACTAGCTGACCCGTGCCCATTTCATTGGGAGGAAAAAAATAGGGGTCCCTTATTTAAACATATTTCATTGCTCCACTCCTATTAGTCATAGCGTGATATATATAACAAAAACTTATTTCTTTTATTCCAGATACAAATAAAGTCAGAAAAAAACCATTACCAGCCAAAAGAAGTCTTGATTTCTCCAAGCCATTTAGCATGAATTCCTTTTCAAATTTGTCATCAAACAATATTCCTCCCTCTTCTACCATACCTGATGATCCACCTGGCTCAGAAGAAATATCTCTCACACCTAGCATACCATTAGAAGACTTGACACCGAACTCAAACAACAAACGAACAGTGGATGAGTTATTCGGTGACATTGGAGATATAGATTTCAATGAATTGGAGTTGCCAAGTAAAAAACAAAAGACAGATGAAGAGAATGATATGGATTTGATAGAAAAGATCTTGGAGGGGAGACGTTTAAAACAAATATTAGCGGAACCAACTTCCAGATTACACGGACGTAAATCTACTTATAAGGTTAAAGATAATTTGTCTTTAGATATACCAAGGTCAGTTAGTTGTATTGTTTTGTGATTTTACTACTTGTATGTGAGGTTACTAGGTTTCATTCTTTCCTCATAACATCCCTCAGAAGGTGGTGGTGGTAACACTCAACATTAACGGGTGTGCATGGCCATGTTTGAATGTTGGTAAAGCAAAGTAAGCTAAGTAAGTGAATGTGTGTATGCATAAGAAAAAGTTAAAGAGGTAGTAAAAGTGATTGTTTAAGTAATGTAAAAACATTTGCACTCCTAAAGTATGATAATTTTATCAAGAACTAGCGGCCTGTCCCGGCTTCGCACGGGCATTATTTTCCCGCTTTTCTGTTCAATTTTTTCGTGAATTTTCTTTGCTTCTCTTCCTCACGGAGCCCGAGACCTTTCCAACGAATGCAAAACCGTGGAAATCGGTTCGTGCGTTCTGGAGTTATAGCGTCAGGAAGGAAAACCCGACTTATTTTTATATAGTAGATGATAATAATTGTTAATTTAACCACCCCTGAATCTTTCAATCTTTATTACTGTTAAGTAATTGTCATATGTAATTTGTAATTTGCAGATGGTCCTTCATGCCCATAACTAACTCAGATGGTGACAGAATATATGTAAGGCTGGAATCAGAGGATTTATGGGAGAAGTCACTCGAGGTTACAGCTGATCAATCATCTTTACATGCTTCTTACGCCAGTACGTGGGAGGAAGCTAGGAAACTTGTAAGTATGAATTATAAACTATGACTAAGCATAATAGGATAAATAAATTCTACAAAGATAACATGCATTACTTAATGAAGGCATTATTATATGTTTACTGCTGGATAGATAGATGGCGTTGTTATATGAGTGTAATAATAGTTGCCTATACTAATGAATGAAATGATTTTGATTAGCAGTAAACAAATCCTTGTTGTATGTTATTTTCCTGTTCTGTCTATGGTTTTTCCTAAAATTAAAAAGTTTCACCCCCATACTTTCAGCTAGAAGTCAAGCAGCAGAAACAAATAACAGAAGAACAGCTATCACAACCGTTACCCGACATGGACACGGATGTAAATGGCAATCTGCTTTGGGTGGACAAATATAAGCCAACATCATACCTAGATCTACTTTCTGAAGAGCCTGTCAATAGGGCACTTTTACACTGGCTGCATTTGTGGGATAAGGTTAGTATATTTGTCCCTATTGTATTCCAAAGTCCATTTATTCACAAGTTACAGTGGTATCCCTTAATAAAGTTAAAGGTTTGTCTGCAAGCTACCGCCAGATTCGCAGATGGTATTCGCAGATATTACGGTAATTATCAATATTATAAACTAATCATTGATACAGTAATATACTAAGGATTACTAAAATGCAGTCACGGAATCGACTACCACATAAGAGAATTGCTTGAGAGATTAGCAAAAAGTCCTAAGAGAAAAAAAGATTTTTTATAACTTTATCAGTCATATAGTAATATCCACACAATGATGTTGGTAAAAGTCCAGGCGACACTAAACATGAACACATTAAAAAAAAAGTAATTTGCTTTTTCAAAACATATTACAGATAGTATTCAAAAAAGAGGTTAAAACTAAAGAGCCACAACAACGCACGACATTCAGCAAGCGGGCCGGTCAGTTTCAACTGACGAACAAATGGAAAGGCAAGCGAGAGAGCGAGCCGGAGATGGACGAAGATGGAAGACCTCACCACAAGGTGGCGCTGCTGTGTGGGCCTCCGGGAGTCGGGAAGACCACACTCGCTCATCTGTTAGCGAGGATAGCAGGTAACAGTTCCATTAAGCTTTTGACCATCACAATAAGAGAAACCCTGTTCCCCACGTCAGGCCAAAACTTCATTTTATTTGTTACTAGCTGATGCCCGCGGTATTACCCGCTTAATTGTTATTTTACACCATAAACTACCTATATTCCAAATTTCATCAAAATCCATTTAGTAGTTTTTGCATGAAAGGGTAACAAACATTCATCCATCCTCACAAACTTATGCATTTATAATATTAGTAGGATAGGATAAGCAAAGGTGTGTCACTTTAGTGCCTAACAAATAAGGTGAATATTATCTTCACTAAATAAAAAGAAGGAAAACTTGAAATTAAACCCTATACCAATCCGTCTGCAAGTGTGGTATTAGTAGGCCAAGTATCCCTCCGTCAAGGAAGGAGGCCCGTTCCTGTAGTGGGACATTAATTGGCTGTTATGATGAAATAAGTTGAGAATTACGAATTTAAGCTCTCTAGATATATCAGACCGGTCAAGTGCGACTCAACTGTCGAAAAATATTTTACCGCCAAAATTCTGTAACGTCACGACTCATCTGTCAAAATTCTATGACGTCACGGGTCACGTGACCAAAATTCTATGACGTCACAGGTCACGTGACACAGCTTTCCCGCCAAAATTCTATGAAATCAAAATATAATGATTGCTAATAAAAAGTAGCTTATGTTTTTTCTCAGGGTCTAAAGATTATCTGTACCAAATTTCATCGAAATCCTTTCAGCCGTTTAGGCGTGAAAGAGTAACAGACAGACAGACAGACAGACAGAGTTACTTTCGCATTTATAATATTAGTATGGATGTATACAAATAACAATAACAATAATCTTTATTGACATAAGAGTTGTACATGATAATAGAGAATTCCCTGATACCTACGAAAGTATACAATTAATTATACTAAGGTGTAGGCACCAGTGTCTTCCCCTCCACATAATTGACAATTTTATCAAGATTAAATAGGTATGTATTACAATAAAATTGAATGTTTTCAATAAAATAATACCGATGTTAGGCACTCGCGCGCCCGTCAACCACTATCGCCTTGTAGTCACTGAGGACGCATAGGGTTTAGCAAAAAGATGGTAGCAATAGGTACAACCAATAAAAAACAACCTTTACAGTGAGTCTCAAACAATATTTAATTTCTTTACCATACATATAACCTCCGGAGAATCTTAACATCGCAATTAAACTATAGCTAACAACGACATCTAGCGAAGATGAACTTAATTAACCATCGATTGTCGCAAGTTACATAAACTGGTTGGTGCCATCTAGTGTCCTATTGATTACAAAAAAAAATAATTGTTTACAACTAGACATCCCGCCCACCATGGACGGAAGTCCATAAAATACAAACAACGGGTTCATGGCCACCCACCTTGACATAAATCTTAAAATGCAACAATAAAAAAAACGATGGGTTTTACAAAAATAGTGGACTGTATAATATTTCTACAAACCCAGTTATTACACAATAAAAATACAAGCAGAGAATAACTAAGTTATACATCACCAAGACTAAAAACTAAAACGTAGGTACAGACTAATCTTAATCTATGAGTACATAACGAAGCTTACTAAAAGTGATTACTCTGTAACAGGTAACACAATCAATTTAGAAACGGGCCGTTTCAACACGGACCCCTTGCAACGTAAAGATACTACTCTAGTTACTTTGTCTGAACCAGTATGCTTCTCGATAATAAGACCGTAGAGCCATCTTGCGGGTGGCAAGTCGTCCTCCATCACCAACACCACATCACCCACCTTAGGTTCTACAGTTTGATACGCCCATTTATATCGCTGATGAAATTGAACCAAATACTCGCGAGACCAACGACGCCAGAACTCTTGGACCATTCGCTGTGTCAATTGCCATCGCTTTAACGTGCTAATATTTGATTTCTCAAAATTTTCATCAGGAGTAAGCAACAAAGACTCTCCTACCAAGAAGTGACCCGGCGTCAACGGACGTGGATCCTCTAAATTACTACTAAGCGCAGAAATTGGTCTCGAATTGAGACATGCCTCGATCTGTGTGAGGACAGTAGTCATTTCCTCAAAAGTTAAGGTACTTGTGCCCACAACTCTTCTGAGGTGGTGTTTGCTGGACTTTACCCCAGCTTCCCAAAGCCCTCCAAAATTTGGAGAGTGGGGAGGAATAAAGTGCCACTTTGTTCCATTGGTAGTCAACCAATCGGCAACATCAGGTGCTGCGCTCAACCTTTCGTGTGTGACCAGACTTTTTAACTCTTTATTGGCTCCAACAAAGGTAGTGCCGTTATCACTCCACAACTCCCTGCAATGGCCCCTTCTCGCTGTAAATCGCTTTAATGCAGCTAAGAAAGCTTGTGACGTTAGGTCACTCACTAACTCCAAGTGTATGGCACGGGTGGCCATGCATACAAATAGGCAAATATAGCCTTTTGTGGCGTGATAACCGCGACCCTTTGTCGGCCTGACATTAATGGGACCTGCGTAGTCCACACCACTTTTAGAGAAAGGTCGGCTAGCGTTTACTCTAGCTGACGGCAACTGCCCCATCAAAGGAGGAACGACTCTGGCTGAATAGCGAACGCAAGTCACGCACTTACGGATGTACATCCGTACCGCAGCTTTGGCATTAATAATCCAATACTTAGATCTTAAATAATTAAGAACTAATTGAAGCCCTCCATGTAAAGTTCGCTCGTGAGCGTCAGCTATCAAAAGTGTGGTGATATGTGACTTGTGAGGTATAATTATAGGGTGCTTTGCATTATAAAGAATATTTGCCCTATGTAGCCTGCCGTTAACTCTTAAAATTCCTTCCGAATCAAGATATGGATTGAGAGTGTTGAGTTTATCCCTTTTATTAACTATTCCTGTCTTCTGTAAACTATTGATCTCGTCTTTAAAATATTCCAATTGACAAACCTTAACACAAGAAAGTAATGCTTGATTGATCTCAGAGTAACTGAGACGCTCGTTTGACATATCACCTAATTTTAAAAATCTTCTACAGTATGCGACCACTCTAGTAAGCCTTCTTAAAGACGAAAACTTCAACATAAAATTATCATCTTCTGTACCTTCTACTGTCACCTTGCAAACTGTATTTAATACCTTTTCTTCTAATTTAGTTGGATTTACTACCCCTTTACTATATTCTATTTGCTCATTTTGAAGCCAACTAGGTCCATATAACCATAAATCAAGACCAGCGAACTCGTTAGGATTCACGCCTCTGGAGGCACAATCGGCAGGGTTATCTTGCGATTGTACATGTGACCATTGACTGCTGTCCATGTCAGAGAGAATCTCAGATACCCGGTTACCAACGAAGGTCTTCCACCGGCTGGGATGGCTGCTTAGCCAAGCTAAGACAACAGAAGAATCAGTCCAAGCATGAATATAACCCTTTTCGATTCCTAAGGTGCCTGCAACTTCACGCAGAAGTTTTGATAGCAGTACAGCACCGCACAATTCCAACCGGGGTAGTGACACCTGTTTGACTGGTGCCACCTTGGTCTTTGATGCAACTAAGCTGATATGAACCTCACCATTGACATCGATGACACGTGAATAGACAACAGCTGCATAAGCAGTAGTAGAGGCGTCACAAAAACCTTGAAGCTCTTGTCGCTCATCTAATTTGCTAGTGTGCATCCATCTAGGCATTTGGAAATCCCTAAGATGGAACAAGTTACTTCTGTAATCGACCCAATCCTGCAATAATTGATTAGGAAGTGCATCGTCCCATTCGATTCCTGAAAGCCACAAGCGTTGTATGAACACCTTAGCTGTGATTATTACTGGTGCGAGCCAGCCCAAAGGGTCGAATAGGCGAGCAATGTCAGATACTACCTTTCTCTTTGTCACGGGAGCTTCCAGTGTAGAGAGGTGGACAGTGTAATGAAATACGTCATTACTTCTGCTCCAAGTTATTCCTAAAATTTTAATAATTTTGTCTACTTTAAACTCAATGTTTTCCTTCGTTACTTCTGCATTACTATTGATCTTATTTAATAACTCCTCATTGTTGCTTGACCACTTCTGAAGCTGGAAGCCCCCGCGAGCAAGTAACTCATTCATTTGTCGAATCATTTGCTCACCTTCAGTCACAGTTTCGCAGCCTGACAAATAGTCATCTACATAGAAACTTGACATAATTTTGCTAGCTACTGAAGGAAAATCTTTTCCCTCATCCCGTGCGAGCTGTTGCAGCGTACGCACGGCCAAATAAGGGGCCGAAGACACCCCAAACGTAACACGCAACAGACGCAAATGTTGTAATTCAGCATTTGGATTTTCCCGCCACAAAATGCGTTGAAAGTCAATATCCTCATCGGCTACTTTGACTTGACGGTACATTTTTACAATGTCTGCCACTAACGTTATGGGGTGACATCGCCACCTCATGATAGTTTGACGCAATTCTGGTTGCAAGGTCGGGCCGACCATCAACTCATCGTTTAACGATACTCCCTCATGACCAGAGCACGAAGCATCGAAAACGACCCGAACCTTCGTCGTAGTCTTATCGTCGCGGACTACGGCGTGATGAGGTAAATAAAAAGCCTTATTATTTAACTCGTCTTGAGGAACTACTTCAGCATGTCCTAGCTGAATGTACTCCCTGATTACAGCACTATACTCCCTCTGAAGACTAGGATTTTTCATAAAACGATGCTCCAGCATGTTAAATCGTTTACGAGCAATGTCT
This sequence comes from Schrankia costaestrigalis, assembly GCA_905475405.1. Taxonomy (NCBI): domain Eukaryota; kingdom Metazoa; phylum Arthropoda; class Insecta; order Lepidoptera; family Erebidae; genus Schrankia; species Schrankia costaestrigalis. The sequence continues at coordinate 3,799,751 of FR997843.1, read as the reverse complement.
TTCGATCTTCCGTAAACGCAAGTAGGACATTCGGTTTTGAAGGGCAGTTTAACAATGTAACGCCCTTCTGCATCTCTAATGGTCGTGTTGGAGTAGAATTCTTCGCACTTCTGCTCTTCTTCGGTCAATATAACCTTGTCGATGGAAGGTTCTGACTCCAACTCCCAAAACTTTCTCAATAAACCGTTGTCATTGTCCCTAATAACAGTATTGTAACATACTGCATAAGTACTGGGCGGGGTGTGTAATTCACCTGATAGGATCCATCCTAATTTGGTCTTTTGAGCGACTGGCGTTCCAGGTGGGCCTCTGACTAAGCCTTCCAATAGAACCTTACCAACTATACATGAACTCAGAAGAATATCAATTTTTCCCGGAATATTATAGGTAGGATCTGCTAGTTTTAATGAAACAAATGTAGAGGGCAGTATTTGAATAATCTTCCTCTCTGGAAGATGTGATGTGAGCCTGTTCAACACGTAAGCCTGAACATTTAGAAAAAATGTTGGATCTAAGCGCGACTGTAATTTAAACTTCACAATCCACTTGGAGGGCATGGAGACCCCCTGGTCGTCGCCTAATCGTACTATGTCCGCGTGAGCAGGTGATTTCTTGAGACCAAGCAACTGCACTGCGGCCTCAGTTATAAATGAGACCTGAGAACCTTGATCCATCAAGGCTCTTAAAACCATAGTAGTGCCAGTTCTTGTCTCTACGCTTACCAAAGCTGTTGCAAGTAAACTTTGAGTATGCATGTTTGTAAAACAACAAAACGTGGTGGGTAACTCACTGTGAGTAGAAGTTGCAGTTGCCGCAGCAACCATAACATTCTCAGATGTACTGCTTACGTTATCAACAGGTTCAGCAGTATTATCAGTTGTTTTTGGGTGAAGTAGTGTGTGGTGTCTCCTTTTGCAAAGTTTGCATTTGGTGGATTGTCGACAAAAATGAACAGAATGATTCTGACCTAAACAATTATAACAAAGCTTATTGCTTCGTGCAAATTCGCGACGCTGGTCAGTGTCTTGCTTAGCAAATTGCTTGCAGTGAAATAATTTATGGTCACCTGAACAGAGTATACACTTTTCAGAAGCAATGTGAAATGTTTTAACATTAACGTTACGCTTGGGTTGAGTAGGCTTATCTAAAAATTCTAGGGATCGAAACCTACCTAGTAAAAAATCTTTAAATTGCGAAAACGTTGGCAACCCGTCATCTGCACTAATCATCGACTCCCACAACTTGCGAGATTCAGTATCCAATTTTTCACTTATTAGGAAAATGATGATCGTGTCCCAAGAATCGATATTTATGCCAATTGTTCGCAATCCTTGTAAGCAATCAACGGTAGTATCTAAAAGATTTTTGATAGAAGTAGCTGACTCCTTTACAATAATAGGCTGCTTCACAAAACGCTTTAACATACTATGAGATAAGAATTTCTTATTATCGTAACGTTTAGTTAACAAAGACCAACACTCTTCATAATTAGAGGCAGTGACTGGAGTATGGCGTAACAATTGCTCTGCCTCGCCTGACAAGTGAGACTTTAAATAATGAAGTTTCTGAACATCATCTAATACTTCATTTTTGTGTATGAGTGATAAAAACAAGTCCCTAAACGAAGTCCACTCGGTATACAAGCCTGAGAACTTGGGAAGACTTATCTTAGGTAATTTTACATTTGATACAACTTTCGGCTGTTTATCAAAGCTAGTAGTAGGTGCAGAATTAACTTTATATTTTAACAATCGTTCCTTCAACTCTGACTTATATGTTATGTACGAATCTTCAGTTGTGTCATACACATCAGTTGTAAAATAAACATGATTTTCTGATTCAACCGTAGCTTGTTCTACAATGGAACTATTTACCACTACAAAATGTTTCCACTGTTCTTCTAAGGATTCTAATCTAGTTTCCAAGTATGATTGCGTGATGCGCTCTTTTGGTGATTTTTTGTAATTTATTCTTGCTTTCTCAATTATTGATTTATTATTCATTTGCACTTTAATCAAATTATTTAACTCCATTTTAAAATATATTTATTTCTTTTTTTTTTTCTTTTTAATTAATTTATACGTAAATAAAATTGACTTGTTAATTTACCAATTCAGATTAAACTTACAAACTTAAAGAGTAGGTAAGCCAATGACTATCATAAACAAAGAATCGGTTAATGATAATAATTAAGTACACAAAGTGAATCACTCAATGATAATGTCAGAGAAGAAAGAAGTGAAAATTTTACAAGTGTTTAAGAATTTTAAAAAACTAATAAAAATCGGGCATAGGTTCCCCGTCTGAACCAATTTTCTTAAACTATTCTAAGTCTAAACTTACAACTAAAATTTCACAAGTTACACCAAATACACTATTTAAAATACACTAAGTTCAAATAATTAATCCACAAAATGTTAATGTTCCGGTTAAACTGCTTCACAGAATAAATTGAAAGTCGTCACAATTAAAAGTCAATAACAAAGTCCACTTACTTCGTTTTCTGCCAAACCTTGTATCCCTGGTCTGCCAATGTTTGTCTACTAATGGCTGGTACTCTACGGCTGGACAGGCTCCACTGCCTGTACTTTGCCCAGCACTGAACAGCAAGCAGGTACAAGTCCTCTGCAACTATTGCGCAGCTAGCGCCATCTACCGTCGAGTAGCGGAAGCAGCTGACGTCGCTCGTCAAACTGATGTCACACGGTACACGACCTAAGTTATGTCAACTAAGGCAACAACCCAGTCGTCCGGCTCGCAGGATCACAAAATGTTAGGCACTCGCGCGCCCGTCAACCACTATCGCCTTGTAGTCACTGAGGACGCATAGGGTTTAGCAAAAAGATGGTAGCAATAGGTACAACCAATAAAAAACAACCTTTACAGTGAGTCTCAAACAATATTTAATTTCTTTACCATACATATAACCTCCGGAGAATCTTAACATCGCAATTAAACTATAGCTAACAACGACATCTAGCGAAGATGAACTTAATTAACCATCGATTGTCGCAAGTTACATAAACTGGTTGGTGCCATCTAGTGTCCTATTGATTACAAAAAAAAATAATTGTTTACAACTAGACAACCGAAAAAAAACTTAAACCTCGTATGACTTATAGTTTAAGACTTTTCCATACTGACCCATTTGAATGAGCCACCCTGTATATTCCAAATCCGTCATGTTCTACTAATACACCAAAGATTAGTACCGAGTAGGAAACAAGCCCTTGACCTATGCATATGTTCATCTTCTTTATAGTCTGGTGGCAAACATGGTGTCGAGCTTTGTTCAAGCTGCCTATACTAAGCGCAAAAGCGGTATCTAAAAAAAAAATCGAAAATTTGATTTCTATGGCATTCATAACAGCCCATTAATGTCCCACTGCAGGGACGGGCCTCCTCCCGTGACGGAGGGATACTTGGCCTACTAATACCACGCTGGCCAGACGGATTGGTATAGGGTTTAATTTCAAGTTTCCCTTCTTTTTATTTCGTAAAGATAATATTCACGGATAGTCCCTTAGTCGGTTTTTACGACACCCATGGGATGAGATGGGGTGGTGACATGTTGTATTCTTACTCCGTCACCACACGGATTATTTCTATTGCATTGGATTACTTAAAAAAATACGTATCTATTGAAGTAAGCCTAATAGCGGTATATTATTTAAAAGATATACAATAACATATCTCCATTTCACTTTATCCCTACATTACTAAGGATGCTATTTTTACAAAACTTCGATTATCTCATAACTAGCTTTCACTGAGATACCGCTTTTGTGTTTAGTAGGGCAGTATAGGCATCTGAAATGGCTTAACGACTATGTCACTACGACGACAAACGGCCCGACTTTTTACGTGCACTCCGAAGCACGGAACAAAGTACTTCAACCATGTTGATCGATCTTCTCTCTAATATACTTATTTTCCTCCAGGTTACAGGCCGGTAGAACTAAACGCATCAGACGAGCGCAGTACGGACGCGTTCAGAAACGCTCTGCAGAGTGCTACATTGATGAGATCAGTGCTGGATGCTGATAGGAGACCTAACTGTTTGATACTTGGTGAGTGTTATGTACTTTGTTATTGAAAGTTATTCATTCGAAAAATTCTAAATATTTGTAGTTTTTAATTAATGTTTTTACTGTAATTTATTTTTCATGCGATCCAGGATATACTAAGTAAGTTTTAGTAATAAAAATATTATACTACTACTGTCCTTGTGGTGACGGAGTAAGAATACAATATGTCACCACCCCATCTTATCCCATGGGTGTCGTAAAAATCGACTAAGGGACTAACCGTAAATATTATCTTTACGCAGTAAAAAGAAGGAAAACTTGAAATTAAGCCCTATACCAATCCGTCTGGCCAGCGTTGTATTAGTAGGCCAAGTATCCCTCTGTCACGGGAGGAGGCCCTTTCCTGCAGTGGGACATTAATGGGCTGTTATGATGATTATATTAAATTACTACTATTACTATTTGTGGGTGTCTAGAAAGTGAGTAGTAGTTTACCTAATTATGTGCCCTTAAGATGGATATAGACCCTCCAAGAAGTTACGATATACAGAAGTCCATTCGGGGTTGCCATCCGTGACAAAAATATAAAAAGTTCTCTTTCGGATAATTAATACTCCTTAAATAAAAACTTTTCAGATGAAATCGACGGTGCGCCTCTGCCAACAGTGGAATTATTAGTAAGATGGTGTACTGCCACTGCCACTGAAGGTAAAGGGAAGTCAAAGAGTAAGATACAACCACTAAAGAGGCCAGTCATAGCGATATGTAATGATTTATATGCTACATCATTGAGACCTTTGAGGTTAGTGGAACTAATTTATTTTTACAAATACATACATTCACCATAACAGCCCCTTAATGTTCCACTGCAGGGACGGGCCTCCTCCTATGTCACGTAGTGATACTTGGCCTACTAATACTGCGCTGGCCAGACAGATTGGTATAGGGTTTAATTTCAAGTTTTCCTTCTTTTTATTTCATAAAGATTATATTCACGGATAGTTCCTTCGTCAGTTTTTACGACACCCATGGGATGAGATGGGGTGGTGACATATTGTATTGTTACTCCGTCACCACACGGAGAAAGTAATACATACATTAATGCTTTATTTACATGGGGATAGGCAAACACTACTGGGTGCCATATAATTCTTTTAAATCTGTTTTGCTTATTCTATATTTAATACAATTGCAACATTGAAAGTTTACGGCCGTTGCGCTTAGATGGCGTTGTAACAGTTAGGTTTTAAATTGCGAGGACTAATGGCTTCTTATAAAGCAATGTTCTAGCTTGGTATACGAGACAGAGACTCGGGTAGTCTAGCGATCAAGGCGCTGGACGCTTATTTTCAAGTGGGTTAATAAAATCTTTTTCGGTGTGCTTCGTTTTGTCTGCGCCGATCCTAAAGCCCGAATTTCTCTGTCGCTGATGTCGGTCGCGCGTACGAATAGGTATACGTTGTGTTCTATGAAGCACCACACTGTGACGCTGACCACACAACGACGCGCGCCATGAGCGGCGCGTAGCAACTCGCGCGCCGCTGATGGCGCGCGTCGTTCTCGCTCGTCAGATCGCTTCACAGATCCACAACAAATCCACTTGGAGACGCCTGTACCGTGGAGCGGTCAGTATCGCATTACGGGTATTTTCATTGGCGCTGATGGTCAGCGCGCTAAGTGACTGACGGTACGCGACCGACGTGAGCGACAGAGGTATCCGGGCCTAAAGATTTGACAGCGGCGCGGTGGCGGCGTCGTATGCAGTGACGCTAACAGTACCCCATGCCCCGCACAGACCGGTGTCACTGCTAGTGCACGTGGGCGGCGTGTCGCTGGCGCGTCTGTCGGCGCGCGTGTCGGCCGTGTGCGCGCGCGAGGGGCTGCGCGCGGCGCCGCACGTGACGTCAGCGCTGGCGGCGCGCGTGCAGGGCGACGTGCGCGCCGCTATACTGCTGCTCAGCTTTGTGAAGGCGAAGGCTAAGGCGCAGGTACTTATTTTTTGATTGCTTTAAGGTGGCATACACTCGTATGCCACCTTCAAGCGGTCCAGCTGATGATAAGTGGTAACCTCCGCTCCGTCAGCAATGCCAAGGGAGACCGCTGTCCACCTCGAACTCCCTAATGCACTTTCACTTTCTGTCTACCTTCCCCAAGAGAAAATAGGAAAAGATGTGAAGGATATTGTAAGGCCCTCCGCTACTTTACACTACCCAGCGAAACACAGCAGCAAAAGAAACTTTACGTTGGTTATCTGCGAAAATGTTAAGTATGTTTTTAAAGGGTTGATAGTTTTAAATCATCCCCATAGAATTTGATACAAAATTGTTAAATAATTATTTTTTTATAAAAATTGAGGGTCCTCAGGGTACAAAGGTCGAGAAACCAAAAATTAAAAAAATACCCCCACCACCTCCAGTCGTAGTGGAGGAAATCAAAAACTATCAGCAGTTTTATGATCTTCTTCTGACTTGTTCAAATAAGGACTCCTTCATGGTGAAAATGATGAACGGAAACACCGTCAAAGTAAACGCCAAGGACGAAGACTCTTACAGGGCGATTACCAAGTTATTGTTAGAAAAAAAATGTTTGTGGCATTCATACGAGAACAAACAAGATAGACCAATTAGGGTAATAGCAAAAAATCTACACTCATCATGTTTACCAAACAGAATCGTGGAAGAACTACAAGCTAAAGGCTTCAAAATCCAAGAAGCCGTAAATAAATATAGTTGGAGGACCAAAGAACCTCTAAATATGTTCACACTATCTTTTGAAAAAGACGAAGATATAGAAAATATCTATAGGATTAAGGCCATACTAGGCTGTAAAGTAGATATAGAACCTTTAAAAACATCTAAACTAATACCACAGTGTAAGAGATGTCAGGCATATGGCCATACACAGAAATACTGCTCTAAGGAACCAAGATGCGTGAAGTGCACTGGTAAACACTTGACTAAAGACTGCAATAAGACAATAGAAACCAAACCCAAATGTGTTCACTGCGGTGAGCCCCATCCTGCTAACTACAGAGGGTGTATGGTAGCTAAAGAACTGCAACAGTTGAAAAATAAACCAATAAAAAAGAAGGGTTCGGCACCCGCCACCCAGGCCCCTATTGCTAAGAAAAATCACACAATACGTTTTACTCAACCAAATGTGTCTTATGCACAAGTTATGAAAGCAGATCAGCCACATCCACCCGTAAATGGTCCACAACCATCCAAGTCAGGAGACTCCAATACAAACGAAAACATATGCAAAATATTGCATATGTTAACCTCTTTTGATCAAAGGTTAAAAAACCTAGAAAGTAGTACTACACAACTACATTATACAGTACAAAAATGAAGCACACACTAAAAATTATGGCGTGGAATGCAAATGGCCTCCTAAACCATCGAAATGAGCTACAGGTAGTACTTGCAACAGAAGAAATTGATGTGTGCCTCATATCGGAGTCTCACTTTACAAGAGAATCGTATATTCACTTTAACGGGTATAAAATATATCATGCACTGCACCCTGACAACAATGCAAGAGGGGGAAGCAGCCTTATAATTAAAGAAAATATCTTACATTATCTAGAATACAAATATGAAGAAAAATTCATACAATCTGTAGCCGTTAGAATCAAAACCAAACTTCATCACATTACAATAGCAGCTATATACTGCCCGCCAAAGTATGCTCTAAAAATAGAGCAGTACAGAAACCTATTGCAAAGTCTTGGCAACACATTTATATTAGGAGGTGACTTCAATGCAAAAAACACGTACTGGGGATCCCGTTTAACCAACACTAAAGGGAGGGAATTGCTTAGTGCTATCAGAGAAATCAACTCTAATGCTATTTCAACAGGAAAACCAACTTACTGGCCTACTGATGACAAGAGAATACCCGATCTGATCGACTTTTTCATATACAAGAATCTGTCAGCCACATTCCTTGATATTCAGGAGGGATTTGATATGAATTCTGATCATTCTCCCATTATATTAACTTTAAGTGAAACAGTAATTCAGAAAGAAAATAACCCAATCTTAGTAAATAAAAACACGGATTGGGAGAGCTTCAAATTTGATCTAGACAACACTATTGACCTTCGAGTACCACTCAAAACTAAACAGCAGTTAGATGAAGAAGTGTCAAAATTTGTGACAGACATCCAACGCTGTGCTTGGGAAAATACACCAGTCTCAAAAAGAAAAGTTGCGAGCCACAGATATCCATTAGAAATAAGAAATCTCATAGCCACGAAGAGAGTTCAGAGACAAAAATGGCAACAAAATAGATATCCGCCTGATAAAACTTTACTAAACAGACTTACAAAAACACTTAGCAAGGCAATACAAAACTATCACGATGGTGTTACAAAAGACTACCTTAGCCAATTATCACCTAGTGAGAAAACAGAATACTCATTATGGAAAGTCACCAAAAGATTGAAAAAGCCTATTGTTCATGCCTCACCGATTAAAAAAATTGATGGCACATGGGCTAGGAGTAACGACCAGAAAGCTACTATATTTGCAGAACATTTAGAACGAACTTTTGAAACAAACGACGTGGAAAGTTCTGAGAACATAGCATTTACTGACACTTGCCAGGATGACTTAAAAATAAAACTAGTCACCCCAAAAGAAGTCAAAAATATGATCAATGACTTGACCAAAAAGAAATCACCTGGATACGACCTTATCACTGGTGAACTACTTCAAAACCTACCACGTAAAGCCATAATTAAACTCACAACCCTCATCAATGCCACTTTTCGACTAAAACATGTGCCTAGTATCTGGAAAGTTGCTGAAGTCATAATGATCCCCAAACCAGGAAAATCTCCTCTAGAAGTTTCATCATACAGGCCAATATCACTGTTGCCAATTATTTCAAAATTATTTGAAAAGTTACTTCTAAGACGTTTAAAGCCTATAATAGAAGATAGAAAACTGATTCCCAACTACCAATTCGGCTTCAGAGAAAAACACTCCACAATAGAGCAAGTACATAGAATTACCAACGTTATAGAAAAATCCCTAGAAGAAAAGAAAGTTTGTTCTACAGTTTTTCTAGATGTAGCACAAGCATTTGACAAGGTTTGGCATAAAGGTCTTATATATAAGTTAAGGAAAATGCTTCCAAAGCAATTCGCTGATATTTTAGAATCCTATTTGACAGAAAGGACATTTAGAGTGAGACAAGAAAACGCTTACTCTGATGTCAAACGAATAAAAGCTGGAGTTCCACAGGGAAGTGTTCTTGGCCCTGTCTTATACCTATTGTACACTTGTGATATCCCAGATATCGGAAACAGCATTATTGCAACCTTCGCAGATGACACAGCCATCATGGCTACAGGTGTCACTCACAAAAAAGCAGTAGAAAAAGTACAAACTGCTGTCAACTCTATCTCTGATTGGACAAAAAAATGGCGAATTAAACTAAATGAGTCCAAATCGATTCATATAGACTTCACAAACCAAAGACCAAATTATACACCGGTGTACATTAACGGTCGTATAATACCATATGAAAACACTGCGAAATACCTGGGTATGACGCTAGACGCAAAGCTTCGCTGGAAGGCTCACGTCAAGAAGAAACGCCAGGAGTTAGATCATCGCTACAAGAATATGTACTGGCTAATCGGCAGACATTCAGCATTATCAGTATACAACAAAGTACTTCTGTACAAACAAGTACTTATGCCAGTATGGGCGTATGGTATACAGCTTTGGGGCTGTACAAAACGCACCAATGTTGATATCATTCAAAGATTCCAGAAGAAAGTACTTCGGAGTATAATAAACGCTCCCTGGTATATTAGAAATGAAGACATCCACCGGGACCTAGGTGTGGATCTCGTAACCATAGTTATAAAAAAATACGCCGAAGCACATGAACAAAGACTTCTACAACATGTGAATGTCGAGGCTATCCAGCTCCTTGACACCACGGACATACTAAGGAGGCTGAAAAGGACTAAGCCTTTTGAGTTAGTTTAGTGAAATTAGTGTAACATAGTGCAGCCAGTGCTATTCTTAAAGAACACAAGAACAAAGTGACTTTCAATAATTATAACTAAAGACTATAAGAAAAGTGCCAATGGACACATTCTTTACTTTAAAGTACTTTTAGCAAATTAAGTTATATTTAAATTACTTATTAGCCACAAGGCTAGATTGTAATATTGTTATGAAGTAACCACTCAGTTACATCGTAATGTAAAAAAAAAAAAAAAAAAAAAAAAATTGAATTTCTGCTAATACGTTCTGTTCAATAATTCTATTTTTGTAATTGTTTTACAGTTAAGCATGGACGACGTAGAAAACGCAGCGATTGGTACAAAGGATTGTAACAAAAGTATGATGCAGGCATTACAAGCAATATTCACAATAAACGATAAGGCTCCTGGAGACGTGTTGAAAACTATTCAGGCGGCTGGAGAGTACGACAGGTATGTTAAGTGTTTTAAAAACGTTTGAATTAAAAACCTTTTGAAGCCTATTTCGATGTTCCGTCACCCGTTCCCGTCGCCTGTCCCGATGCTTGTTTCGCACCGATGCCCATTTTTACGCTTATCTTGCTACCACCCGTCCCATACCCCATCCTGACACCACACTTTTCCCGACGCCCATATTTACGTTCGTCCCGACTCCCGTCTCGACGTCTGCCCTGACGCTCGTCCAAGCTTCCCGTCCTGAAATCCATTTCGACGCCCGTACCGACTCCTATCCGACTATAGTATCAAAAATAACTATTATATTTACACAACTATTACTATTTTGTGTTCAGGATATCAGAAGGTATATTCGAGCAGTACCTGACGGCGCGCGCTGACGCTCGCCTGACGTCATCGTGCGGCGCGCTGTCGTGCCTGCTGCAGCACGACGTGCTGAGCGCGTGGACCATGCGCACGCAGAACTACTCCATGTACGGAGCCTTGCCGCTGTGGTTAGCTGCTTGCCATCATCATCTAGCTACCAGGGCGCCGCAGAGGGTCAAGTTTCCTATGCAGGGGCAAGAGGTAATAGTCAAACTTACTATATGCATTTTAGAATGTCCCGCCTTTTTGTTAGATTTTTAATCTCCAACTGATTTTAGTATTCGGGGAACTCGAGCAGCAAAAACCTCTGTTCTTTCTCTTAGAGTATGGTTTAAGTTTTAAGTAGTCTGTAAACTGTGGTATTAAAAGAAGAACAAAACTGGTTGTTTGCTTAGATCACATAAGTCATAAAGTATTCAAAAAAAGTGTTGGACCAAGAATTGTGCCTTGTGGGACTCTAAATAAAAAGCTGTGCTCATCACTCACATTATGATCCAAAAACAAACAGGGTACACGCACTTCTAAAAATCTCTAAAGCAATACCTCAAACTAACCAATTTTCAAATATTACGGGATTGTAACGGGGTCGAATGCTTTCGATAAATCCAAAAAAAACAACTAACTAATTTTATCTCTATTAAAAAAATAAAATAAGATTCTATTTCCCATATTTTTTGCATGTTACTAAACTCAACCAAGTAAATAAAAAACTATTTTTTCTTTAATTACAGATGTATCGCAAGAAGATAGAATTAGACAGTATATTAACATCAGTATGGCGAGGTAGTTCACCAACAGTATGTAACAATCGTCAAGCTTTATTGCTAGACGTAATACCGCTTCTGCCCTACTTATTATCACCGCAACTTAGATCTGCTAATGTCCAGGTTTGTTTAAGTAATATTATATTATTTTATACACGGAAGAAAAATGAAGTGGAAATGCTATACTACTAATTCATTATGGGATACGCTGTCGCCAAAAAAACAGAAATAAACTACTAACAAAAATATAACATATGTAGCTGATCCTAGATCTGAGAGTGAACCTTCATAAACTATAAAAAGAAGTTATTTTGCTGTAGCGCAGAAAGAACTATATGACGTTTTGTAATCTAAATAGATTCCATTTTCGAGTTAATTCCGCCGTCGTCCAAAGATAGCGGCTTTCGCAGTTCTGGCAATTATACAGGGTGGCTCATTCAAATGGGTCAGTATGGGAAAGTCTTAAACTATATGTCATACGAAGATTTGTTCTTAGGAACCATGTCACCGATTTTGATAAGAAGAAAAACTGCATTCATACATTTGAAAAAGATACTACATCCAGTCGGGAATCGAACCCGGTTGTTTTGCAAAAATAAAATTTTATTTTATATTTAAATATCGATTCTGTAGGTCTTAAGCAGTAAATGTCTCTAAGAAACATTATGTCTAAAATTAATAAAATACATTGTTTTCATATACTTTAATTAATAGAAAGCACTGATCAGACCGAAGTCAACTGTAACTGACCGTGTCTCGTTCCGGCGCGACCCACCTAGGCTCCGTTGAAAAACGAAGCATGTGCTATACTACCTAGGGACGTCATTACGACGGTGTCGCCTCTGCCTGTCTGAATTCTTGCTGCGCTTTGTACTAACGTAAACTGTACTTTAGCGGGTTCACACTGAAAATCAGCGCTCCGTTGTGGTTGTCCCACAGCGAAGCATCATGCATCGAGCACCAAAATGTAATCTGTTTTGTGTATTTTGTTTTTTTTTTGTGTGGCAAATAAATATTTCTTTCTTTGTTTTATGATTAAATTATCTGCTGTTTCCGACATGAGAGATGTTGTTATACAAGTAGTTTTGTTGGTTACATGTTTAGTTGCTGAGTGAGAGCGAGCGCAAGTGTTTATCAACATGCGCAGGCGCCATGTGCTGTTACGGTCTGCAGTACGTGCAACAGCGGGCTGCTGACGGACTGTACGTGCATGTACTAGAACCTGACGTCTACAGGCTGGCGTTCTACGGTATGTCTTTCTTTTTTTTTTCATGCATACACTCACGATCTTCGTGTGGTGACGGAGTAAGAATACAATATGTCACCACCCGATCTCATCCCATGGGTGTCGTAAAAACCGACTAAGGGACTATCCGTGAATATCATCTTTACGAAATAAAAAGAAGGAAAACTTGAAATTAAACCCTATACCAATGTGTTTGACCAGCGTGGTATTAGGAGGCCCGTCCCTGCAGTGGGACATTAATGGGCTGTATGATGATACATTCACGCCTTTTTCCCATTAATTTGACAGTATGAGTTACCTCTTGCCCTTGCATAGGAAACTTAACCCTCTGCGGCACTCCTGTAGCGAAATGGTGATAGCAAGCATCTAACCTCAGCGGCAAACACTTAGACGCATTTAAGTGAAGATTGTTAACTAAACAATGTAAATCTAGGAGGTCAAGATGATCCTGCAGATAGCGTCAGCAGAATTATCAACACTTTTAAAGATCTTCATATTGTAGGCAAAAAAAAGGAATTTTATGTGCAACCGATATCGTTATTAAAATTTACAAAAAAGAGAGGCTCCAACAAGGGTCCTTGTGGGACTCCAGATGGAATACGAGCCCACGACGACTTATACCTATTCAACACTGTGACGTAGTGGGGTGGTATAGGGAGATAAATGCAAAGACAACTCAAGTATAACAATGTAGTTATATTCTGTATAAATGAATCTATATAAAATTACTTGTTTGATAATTTAGAATCACTATGTAATGAAGAATGAGTAAATTAAGCAAGCCGGCTAATGGTAATCAGAAGGATTATAGGTTAGAGGATTCGAGAGCACGAGGTTCGAAGGCTGCCCTTCAGAAAGGCAGACACTTATCTTCAGTAAGCCGGGACCGGAACAAAAGGGAAGGGCCCGCGCCCCGCGTCTTCTTTATATAGCGGCCGCTGGGTAGCCCCCACCACGCTGCCGTGAGGCGAGAGGCGAGAGGCACGAAGCACGACGTCACAACACTAATGACTGAGACCTGTCCAGAATACACCACGAAGAGAACCAGCTATGTAAACTACCATAGACACCGAGATTCGACAGCTTGGTCAGTAAAATATTCTGGTCTATAGGATCAAACGCCTTACTATAATCGGTATAGATCATGTCGACCTGACTAGGGTTATTTATGCATTTTTGCAGTGTATTCGTATGCAGTTAGTAAAAAAACGATAAGCTTAATGTTTCACATAGACACTTTATACACGTATTATATTAATATGATTTTTATTGTTATTATGTTTAGGTAATGAAGAGAAAGCACGTCCACCGCCAGCGATCAGGCAAGCGATTGCTAGAGAACAACAGCTTGAAGTTATAAGACGGAACGAACAAATGGTTAGATTTTTGTATTATATTCTGAGATCGATTTCTTTTTATAACAGCTATCTATACTAATATTATAAAGAGGTAAAGTTTGTTTGTTTGTGTGTTTGTGTGTTTGTGACGTTGTAGGGGGTAATCTCTGGATCTACTGAACCGATTTCAAAAATTCTTTCTGTGTTGAATAGTCCATTTATCGGGGAGTGTCATAGGCTAGGTAGCATCACGCTATGACTAATAGGAGTGGAGCAGTAATGAAATATGTTTATAAAAGGGACGCTTAAAAACGTTTATTTTGCTTCTGCTGCTTAAACGTATGGAGATATACTGAAATGATGTATTAGAGAATTGTACCTTTAAAAAAGTTTTACAATTAAGTCAACGATAGCATATATCTATCTTCTAAGGTTGACTCACTACGACCTTTTTTATAATAATCAAATTTGATTTAAAGAAATGCATTGTTTGTAAATGTATTTTGTGTATATGGTATTAACCCTTATCAAAATAAATACGTTAATCATTATACTTATTTAATTTTAAACAATATTGTCCTTTACAGCGATGAGATCCGATTATTAGTTTGAAAGATATCTCAGTTTTAAAATAATGCGCGAATAACGTAAAATATCTGTCTAACGCGAAATTAGTAGGTATAGATGAATTTTCTTAGTATCAACATTTAATTTTTGGTTGGAGTAAGATTTTTATTTTTATTTTAAATACCTGTACTATAAATTAATTCTACCTCAAAAAGATCGCTTGGTCGGACTAAATTCGGAGGGCGGAGGACCCTGTTCTGTGGCGTTTGTTGGAAGAGGCATTTTGTCCAGCAGTGGACTGCGATAGGCTAATTGGTTTATTGATTAATACCATGTACCTATTCTTAATCCATCGTTACATGGATAATCATTATCATAACAGCCCATTAATGTCCCACTGCAGGGACGGGCCTCCTCCCGTGACGGAGGGTTACTTGGCCTACTAATACCACGCTGGCCAGACGGATTGGTTTAGGGTTTAATTTCAAGTTTTCCTTCTTTTTATTTCGTAAATATAGTAGTTACGGTTATTCCCTTAGTCGGTTTTTACGACACCCATGGGATGAGATGGGGTGGTGACATATTGTATTCTTACTCCGTCACCACACGGATAGAATGAATGGATAATACTATATACTAATATTATAAAAAGGTAACGTTTGTGTGTATCTAAGTTTGTGACGTTGTAGGGGGTAATCTCTGGAACTACAGAACCAATTTTTAAAATTATTTTTGTGTTAAATAGGCCATTTATCTGGGAGTGCCATAGGCTATATAGTATCACGCTATGACTAATAAGAGAGGAGCAGTAATGAAATATGTTTAAAAAAAGGACGCGTTTTTTTTGCTGCTCAACGAAGTGGGCACGGGTCAGCTAGTCTTTTTATAAATCACTAGCTGACACGTGCCCACTTCATTGGGCGGCGAAAAAAACGTATTACTGCTCAACTCCTATAAGTCATAGCGTGATACTATATAACCTATGACACTCCCCGATAAATGGACTATTCAACACAGAAAGAATTTTTAAAATCGGTTCAGTAGATTCAGAGATTACCCCCTACAACGTCACAAACACACAAACTTTACCTTTTTATAATATTAGTATAGATTATTTATTTTAGAAGTTTTTACCTGCTTACCGATGGGTTTTAGACTATTAGTGAATGTCTGCGTTGTTTAACAAAAATCTAGGTTTTGTAAAAAAAAATATCCAGAGGTTTAGGCACCGCCTTTGTAAATCAGTTAGTCGGAGCAGGCAATTTTAAAGTATAGGTCGAAACGATAGTTGTCTTTCATTAATACTCTGATTCTCCGTGTAGTGACTGTGTAAGAATACAATAAGTCACCCCATCTCATCCAATGGGTGTCGTAGAAACCGACTAAGGGACTGTTCGTGAATATTATTTTAACAAAATAAAAAGAAGGAAAACTTGAAATTAAACCCTATACCAATCCGTTTGGCCTGCGTGGTATTAGTAGGCCAAGTATCCCTCCGTCACAGGAGGAGGCCTGTCCCTGCAGTGAGACATCAATGGGCTGTTATGATGGATGCCCTAATGAGAATTTCCACAATACGACAACTAGGTACAATGCCAATGTCCAGTCTAAGGCATACTTAATTCATCTCTTTGTTACCAGGCAAACCGAATGCAAGCAAACAGCAAGTCAGACCCTAACAAACAGACCACATCAAGTAACGAAAAAGTTGAAAACAGCAGTAAAGATAATCAAAAAGCTCTACCGAATCACTTGCAGAGATTAAAACCTAAGGAAGTTACGAAAGCGGTGCCACAGGTATTTATTAAAGGCTTTTTTTTATTTGGCAGAGTATGTTCATTGAATGTAAGGGCTTTTTCAATTTAGCCGTTTCGTGCCGTACGGCTGCCGTGCGTTTTTCGAACGGCAAAAGCAACGTTCGGTTGTTTTTATACAAATCTTGCCGTACGCTTGCCATGCGGCGAACGCTTGACACTACAATACAAATAAACTTTATTGTACACCAAAGAATACAAAACATATTTAACAATTTACTATTTGTTGGTACATGGGCGAACGTTGCTTTTGTCGTTCGAATGCCGCACGAAAAGGCTTAAATTGAAAGAGCCCAAAATGTGAATGTGTGTAGTCCGTAAATAATTGACTTGAATCTGGAAATTCTGTTGGGCTATTAAATTGATGCCTGTAAATGTCCTTACGTCTATATCATGATACCTAGAATGGAAGTTGCTTTTGTACAAATACCCCTAAACGCCTCTTAAATTTTAGTCAATTGATTAGCTTAAATTCTTACGGTTTTGTTAGGTAGGTATAAAGTTGGTTTTACTTATAAAAATCTCGCTAAACAGTGATTAAATTTAAGATGCGTTTATGAGTAAGGGAGATAAAGATCTTGTTATTGTAATTATGTTAAAAACTTGACATATTATAACCTTTTATCCATTCGTCTGAGCTACCTGGTATTAGTAGGCTTTATTCCATGAAAGGATCAGACATATTCCTAGCTGATTAATGTCCTTGTTATGATGACATAAGTGATATTGAAAATATGTTTAAGTAGTTACATCGAAAAGGTTTCGATACAAGCGATGTAAGATTACCTTTTAGCTGATGCTGTCTCCACCCACTAGCAAGTTCGTGTTTGTGGAATGCGTACCCTTAACAGTTGCTAATAGTTGCAGACTATTTGTATTTTCTGCGACAGAGATGATGCTCTACGAATTCGAAATTGGCCGATTGTCTCTTTACAAAAGTCGATGTGTAATATTTACGGCCGGGTAATGTACATTCGTTATATTTAGTCACCATGAAAAGTTAGCATTCTACCTCGGTACTTACTAACACTTGCACGATTTGTTACTGTTTTTTTTTCATTCATAATTTAATGTTTAAAAATGAAATACATAGAAAACTTCCTTTTTTTTACACAGTCGGTTAAAAACAGTGCACTCTGAAGCAAGCATATCGCAAATCAGTATAGTTTACTACAATACGTCACAGCTAACAGGGTTCCGTTACACGCGGCAAAGAACTCGTTAACCGCATGAATGGACGCCCCGATGAAGTTTACCCTTATGATGGAATATATTAGCGCTTGTGTACTAAACACTTGCGCGATTTGATACAGTTTTTTTTTAATTGCAACGAATTTTGTACTGTACGGCCTTTAGTTGTTGGCTGAGGGCTTTTTTTGAGGTGGCGGTCAAAGCTTTTTGATATGAGTTTAGGCTGTTATAGTTCTTTTGAGCTTTGTAAAAGAGACTTTTGTATCGTGTTTGGTTTATGTAGTGTCGAAATTTTGTTTTGGTCAGATGTTGCTGCAGGGGTATGGTTAGAGGGTATAGAATTTAACTGATTTTGTAACCGATTGCAGAAAGTGAAGAAAAGGAGGTAGATACTCATTTCGGTTGAATTTTTACGTAGGTAATGTTTGTTGCACTAAATATAGCAGACTGAAGGTGACTAGTATCGGGATTATATGTCTAATTTTCGTTCCTTATTACACATACTGACTGTTAGGTAGTGAGTTTTGGAAAAGGCGACTAAGCGACAACCTTAGTCGCCTTTTACAAAACTCAATTGATAAGGTTTCATTTCATTTTCAGGAAAACTTGAAATTAAACCCTATACCAATCCGTCTGACCAGCGTGGTATTAGTAGGCCAAGTATCCTTCCGTCATGGGAGGAGGCCCGTCCCAGCAGTGGGACATTAATGGGCTGTTATGATGATCTGTTTAACTAGGTTTGCTACATTTACCGAAAAACAAGTAACAAATTTTAATCTTAAGACAAGATTCCAACGTGTTTACTTTATTTTTAACCATTCCGAAGCCTTATCAAAGCGCTTCACATTTTTCTAATTTAAATTTGATATTCAATCAAAGTATATTATTTATAATATTTATATATTTATAATATTATAATATTTATTTGTAACACCTTTGTAATGCACCATATTTATGCAAATAAATAATTCTTATTCTTATACTCTTATTCTTATAAGTACATTATATTATTACGTAAGCCCAAACATTAATAAACGGTATAGGTAGAGCATTGCATCATATTCATCAAAAGTAATAGGCCAGGGAACGAGACATAAGTTCTGAAACGAGCACTCTGCGAATCTCGCTAATTAAAACTGTGTATGCTAAATCCGCATCGTGTATTGTGGAAGCGTGAAAGCGCTTCAGACACAACTTGCCTTAGATTAAGTTTTATGTAGACTGGACATGGCTTTGTTTTTCGTTTTATTATACCTTTCTGCCTATTTTTTAATAGAATAGAATATTTATTTTGAAAATATAGGTATCAAAGACATTATAGATATTAAAAATAAACATAGAGTACTGCTATATTTTACCTAAGTAGGCATGCAAAATTTTACAATTTTTTTAAGGAATTCGTTGACATTATAATATGCCTTACTTATGAATTGATTCCTTATTACTTTTTAAAAAGATGGCATTGGTAATTCCCTTATGCTCTTTGGTAATTGCTTGCAATGACGGAGGGTACTTACAAAGTAACATGGCTACTAGAACGTAACATTTACTAAGCTGTCGTATGTTATTAATACATTGGTATTATTTAATTATTGAGCTAGAGTTTCCACGCCACCATTTATACACTCACAACTTATATTAGAAGCATTCGCGCCACGTTTTTTTTTTTAATTTATGATGTAGTCCTTCCTGTTGTGTAGCGAATTATTTTGAGTTATTCTTCTCAAGTTGTATATTTCATACCACGTCACAACACTAACGGTAGGTACAGACCGTGGTTTCGAGGTGATGTGGCCTCAGTTTCAAACCACGGCCAGCATAACCAGTGTCGAAACGTCAAGCAATAAAAAGGTAAAAAGCATACATTGAGGAAATGTCGTATCTGTATGTATTACTCTATGTAATACACGTTGGTAGCGCGAAGTCACGTAATCACAGCAATCTCGACGAGGGCGCGCACAAAAAGAAGTAATTAACGCATCCGTGGCGAGCACTTGTCACTGCCGCAGTACTAGTGTTGCTGGTGTTAACTGTATCTACTAGTAGATATACTATACAGTAGTATACTAGCATGCATACATACATACTAACCGGTCACATTATCTCGAGACCTGGCGTCGATGACGTCACGTCGCGTTGGGCGAATCACTGATGCGCCCGTGGCGAGCGCGGGGGTTGAAAGGAGAACGGGACTCCAATTCGCATTCCAGCGAATTCTCTAGATAATGTGATCGTGTAGTACACACAGCAACACATCAAGTTAAACATTTTCATTTGAAATTGTGTCTTATTTCAAGGTATTAAGGTACATGAGTATCTAGGTTGATAAGTTGCTGTGTGTACATAAACTCACGATCCCGTCCGGGGTAGGCAGAGACAACAGGACGCCACTTGTCACGATCCTGGCAAACAGAAAAAACAAAACAGTATACTAGGATCTACTGCTTTTATATACCATACAAATGGAATAAGAAATTTTATATACATATTCTTGTTGTAAAGATCATTTTTCATATTTTCTACTTGTTGTAAAGACCATTTTTTATATTTTTAGCTAGGTAGGTCAACAAAAGACCGAGAGATCGAAAGCCACTAAACCTTTTGGACTTACTCGTACATATCGCGTTCGGGTAATCGCTGGTGTACATCCAGCACACGTGTAATAAGACCGGCAAAAACATGGCAATTGAGTAAAGCTATTTCATTACTGGCTTCCTTTGCTGTCTTAACTTTACTGTACTCTCATTAACTGTGCACCGCTTTCCATCAGTTTTGATACAGTTATATTGTAGTGTCCATAATAAAAAATAAAATGTATATGATTGTTTCTTATAATCATAACAGCCCATTAATGTCCCACTGCAGGGACGGGCCTCCTCCCGTGACGGAGGGTTACTTGGCCTACTAATACCACGCTGGCCAGACGGATTGGTATAGGGTTTAATTTCAAGTTTTCCTTCTTTTTATTTCGTAAAGATAGTAGTTACGGTTATTCCCTTAGTCGGTTTTTACGACACCCATGGGATGAGATGGGGTGGTACATATTGTATTCTTACTCCGTCACCACACGGATAAGTCTTACTTAGTCCACTTTGAGTCATGCTCTGCTTATGTTATTATAACTAAATTCCATTCCATCAACCGAGTGATTTCCTTATTATTTTTAAAATAATTAACGTTCTTCTAATATTTATAAATCAATCACATTGTTTAAGAAAATGAGTCAAACCTCTTTTGTAAAGTTGTAAAATTTTTGGCGGGACTCGATTCCTCGTTTCAAAGGTACCCACAACTTGTTTTTCCTAATTATGAATCCTCCATTATTTAAAAAGGCCCGTCAGAAAGAAGAGTAAATCAAAAATTTTCTTAGATGCCTCCGTGTCAAACTGAAAACTTCTCATTTTTTAATGTAGAGCTATGAAATAAGCGATTTTTGTTACCCAATTGAATGTTGTTTGAATTTCTTGTATAAATGGTAGAGTTATTTATGTTTATTTCAATATGGTGGATTAGATAGACCACATAATCCACCACATATACATGTACAAATTGATGTCGTGAGCATGTAGCTCTATTTAGTCCTTTCATTTTACACACATGAAATTAACAAATACAAAAGAAAAACATCTTATATGTCAAACAAAATAATGAAATACTCATGTGGTTGGAAAAATTTGTATTAGGTACTAATTAGTCCTATCTTCCTTCCTTTGATGCAATGCCATAGTATTGAGTACTTATATAAAAGCTACGTTTAGGTTTAATGTTGCATAAACTATTTCTTCCTACAACAAGACATAGAACTAAACGCTTAGATCATTTTAGTGGATCACAAAAGCAATTGTCCTGCTTAAACTCCTCTCGCAAACTCGTGCACGTCAACCCAATCCCGCTACCATCACACCATCGCCAATATAACCGCTCATCTAATGGCCCAACAATAATGCCCATTAACATCTCAGCCTGTTTCCGTCAATATTAGGTCCGAGTGCCCCCGCGGTAAATACAATAACTAATCACAATAAAAGGGTTGTACCACTCTGATGTCTCTCTATTAAAAACTCGCTAAGAATTTTACGTAGAAGGGGCGTTTGGGCACAACGCTTACTTGAACGTTGTTATTATGTTATTAGTTTCTAAATATGTATTTATGTTTTAATAATAGAGGATTATTTAAGTAATCTACAATCTATTTTACGGGATTTGGATGGTCTTTGGGTCTTGGTTTATATGAAACATGATTTTTAAGAAAAAATACTTAGGAAGCTCAAAAAGTGCCTTATAGCCCGCCTGATGTCAAGCAGTTTCGTTAGTATAGTCCTAGTAAAAAACCTTTTTACTATTCGTTACAAGACTATTGGGTATGTCAGTTTGCTACTTTAAATACATTCATTGTATCTAACCTGCCGTTCGAAAGAGCCTATATATATATATAGAGAAAAATAATCGTAAGACTCAGCTGTCCCAAAAACATGGTCATTCTCTCAAGTCTTTAAATATGAAACTACGAGTACTGTCTAATTTGTTCATCGGTTCCTTGTGCTTAACAAAATATTTATACCCGTTATTTTTTTTTAATTTATACTATTTTATTATACCTAGATGTTTCAATGTGCGCCGCGTATTAATATAATTATTTTTCTCGACTTTTCCTACCGCTAATGGCGTTGCGGGGTTGCGTTGTGGCCGATTCGTTGCGTCATGCGCAAACCCTTTTTGTGTCATTATATTATTCTCCCTATTGAAAAACTAGCTCTGAGAGATCGTATCTTAATGTTAGTCAAAATTTATTTATCTGTAGATGAATTTAGGGATTTATTTATAATTGAAATTAAATAACAAAATTATAAATATAATTAATACCTCGGTGGCGCGCCGGTAGAGCCAGCGGCTGCCGCGCATGAGGTTGTGGGTTCGATCCCCACGCAGGACAATAATTTGTGAGATCCACAAATTATTGTCCTGAGTCTGGGTGTTCTATGTGTCCGTTAATTGATGTTTGTAAAAGTCCCCGCGACACAGGGCATGATCCCTAGTGCGGGAGTTGTCTTTTAAAAAAATGAAATGAAAATGAAAAATAAATTAATTACAATGAGTTCAATACATAATAATGTAAAACTTAATTATTTACGTTATTTATTTTTCATTCATACACATACTCGTACATACATGTATTAGTATCATTAAAGTTTCCAAACTCAATTTTGACGAGTTCAAGACAGTATTTAAAAACTTTTTACGAACTGACAAACTCATATCTACTAAAGCTACCAATTTACTTACTTACATAAACGAAAATTTAAAAACCGTACACTTAACAAAATCTCTTTAACCCACACTTTGTTCGCGTAAAGCTATATACCCGAGCCATTACACTTGCGAGCACAAAAATGTGGTAACGCCCACCTAATAAATTTACCGGTAGTTAGTTCGCATGCGACCCAAAGTGGATGTTTAGCTAAGTGCCTGGATGTGTGCCCGGATTTTATGTTGCACGATTAGGGAGGCTTGATGTAATACTGTATGTTGGGGGTACTGTTAAATGTGTTTAAGTGTAAACAACACTTGGATTGTTGGTTTGTTTTAAATTAGTTGTGTAAAGTTAATGGAAAAACATTATGAACCAAGGAAATGTACCTAGGTATATGATAAACTTGAAATTTTAATTAAACTTTAATTAAAAACCGTTTTAGCGTGTGATACATGGTGTTACCCTATCACCAACTAGTGCCTGTAGAACTAACATAAGGAAATTTTCTAGATATTATTTCTACAAACACGAAAAATGGAAAACTTGACATTAAACCCTACACTACCTCCATGACTATTCTACGGAAACATCATATAACCCCATCGATTATTAATATTATCGATGCTGCTTGTGATTTGACGACCTCTGTGGCGTAGTGGTTATATAAAAAAAAGTATTTAAGTATGTTTTTACGTTGTCTAGTACCTATAGTACAAGCTCTGCTTAGTTTGGGACTAGATGGGGTTGTGTGAATGTGTGAGGATTATTATTATTATAGTAGGTATATCTCAAGCGCTATGTAGCGTACTTTAGTTGATCTGCGGATCTCCTACATTTATGCGCCTTAATCTATATAGATATAATTATTATTACGTCCAATAATTGCAAAGCATCTCATTGAATTTCCTACATTATTTAATAAGAATCTAATCAGGAAAATTGTAATAAACACTAAGAAAGCCACAATAAATATACTCGTAGTATAACCGCCAGTTACGGCAATTATTATCCGTGAGACGAAGCACTTAGCCAACATGGCGCCTTGTATACACGACAATATGAACTTGGCTAGCAGTGTACCTTATTCCCTTGTAATAAGATACGTTTTTAAATTATGTATGTATGATGGTGATTCACGTAAATAAGTTTGGGTCACATAAGATACTCAATTTAGCTTATAGCATTCATCAGTGAATAAAATAAATTCATTAGAGTATTATAAGCTTATTCATAAATGATTTAGCCTATCGTAGTCCATTGCACCACATCTCATCCCATGGGTGTCGCATAAACCGACTAAGGGACTATCTAACCTTTACATATGAATTTGAAATTAAACCCTATACCAATCCGTCTGGCCAGCGTGGTATTAGTGGGCCAAGTATCCCTCCGTCACGGGAGGAGGCCCGTCCCTGCAGTGGGACATTAATGGGCTGTTATGATGAGTCCACTGCTGTACGTAGGGCTCTTCCAACAAGGTCCTTCGCCTTCCGCATAATCTAGTCCGACTCAGCGAACTTTTATATTTAGGGTATTCGGTCCATCTAGCTGGACATCTGAACATCAACAATCGGTCACCCATGTGCGAAACGATCGCGCAAGCGTTGCTTAAACTATTCCTAACTTATAAAACGGATCCATCTCCCTCCTAATTAAAAAATAAGTAATCAATTATCCTACTCAAACATAATCAGTCACCAATTTTTTTTTTTTTGTCGTGGAGGAAATTCTTTAGGCATACACATCCTCACCTGGGGGTGCCGGTGAGGTGGTTATGTCAGACTCCCATAGACCGGTCTACTGACTAAAACCTCCACGGTAACCATCTTCGGGGTATATGAGGAGTCCCGGGAACTAGAAATACAACATCCGAGATACCGGGCTTAGTGTGGACGTCCAGTCAACATGGGCCACTCAGCACCAGAACTCCCGACCTCAAACCATCCTCCGATTCCGACCTCCGAGTAGCCGGATTACAGGAGACGCCACGCTCCCAGTCAATCAGTCACCACTTAACCCAAAACAAAATTTCGTACATCGCATCACTAAATCTCACACAAACAAGATTCCATTCCTCTAACGAGTCCGAATGCGAAGCAAAAAAAAATCGCGTTACATTACCTCCAAGCAACGTTAACTTATGTCGGACATTAAGCACTCGGCTCGGTCGTAATAAAAGCAATAATACTAGAATAGGAAAGAGTGCTTCGGTAATGCCTCGGTAATACAACGCTTAAACGAATATGTGGGAAATTGCTTCGGGAGCTGAGCGCAGATGCGATTGTGAGACGCCGGATACTGACAATCATCAATCTAGTACCCCCTTCTCGTAAATCACACGTACAATGGCCGAGGGAAGTTCTTAAGAAGAAAAACTATAGGTTTATATCCTTCCGGGGTAGCGGCCAATCGGAAGCGAGCGCGACGTGCGGGGTACGGGGCCGGCGGGGAGGGAAGGGTTAGTCCTGTATTGTGTTTGTGAGATAGGATGTAATTGGGCAGTGATGGCCCCGCGAATAGATTCGGGATGACATTTAGGTTTTTTTAACTAAGTAGTTATTGTTTCTTTTTTGTTTTAATGGAGTGTACAGATTAAGTCTATTATACGAGTATATTGGTATTGAATTTGCTTTATACTGCGGTTATACCTGACATAATTTGAGCACTCGAAAAGTAATAATTTATTGTGTCTCTTTTCTAAAAATCGCATCACAAAGACGTGGCCTCCTTTAATCTAGAAAAGCTTGCTAATACCAACTCGGTAAGATGGAATGCTATATAGTTTCCTCCCAAATATCCCTTTATTCAGAAATATAATGTCTTAGTAGAGTCTCTTAGTTAGTTTTTACGATGTTCGTTAAAGGCGAGAAGTGGATGTAGGTTTTCCCATCTTTGACTGTAGTCTGTCGCGTAAAATTACTTTATCGACCCTAATGAAAAGTACCAATGTAGTGACGGATGATAATTAAAGAAATGACACATTCCAGACTAATTAATTTTCCTTAAATGGTTTCCCTAATTTATTCTTAATCCTCTATTCTTTTAATAATGCAACATTCTAATTGAAAAATCTAGATTAACTCTTAAAACAACTCCTGTTGGCAATTTACTCAAATAACCACAACCAAAACGGGTCCCTAACTAGTAGGTAATAAAGTTCTCCTACATCCACTTCCAGCACACTTATCAATAAAATAATAAACCCTAAATCGACTATCTTCAACTAGATCACAAATCGAGACCCCATTCCTCTCTCATACCCAATTTACACGTTCAAGGGTGAGATTTCACTGAGCCACTCCGTCATCAATGGATTACTGGTAATCCTTGCGCGGCGCTAGCGTAATGGATCCTGATGTGACGGTTCACAAGATATATTTATATTCATATATTAGAAGATACCCTACAAATTGGTTTTTTATACTAACCTATTAGGTATTGTTTAACTGTAAAGGAATTATGGAGGATGAGTTTCTTTAAGTCGAATCTATACTAATGTTATAAAGAGGTTAAGTTTGTGTGTTTGTGACGTTGTAAATTCTTTCTATGTTGATTAGTTCATTTATCGGAGACTGTCATAGGCTATATAGTATCACGCTATGACTAATAGGGGTGGAGCAGTAATGAAATATGTTTTAAAAAAAAGAACGCGTTTTATTCGCCACCCAACGAAGTGGGCACGGGTCAGCTAGTTAGATATAAAGAAAATTAACTTAGTACTTAGAATTTTTCGATTAACGTAGTGGAGGACATGTAGCTTGCAAAGTTTACAGATTAATTCACAAGCCAGAATTATTTAAAAACTTTTTCTTATTTGTTAAGAATACTGAACGTTAAGTTTAATTCCATTCCATTATTAACTTTTCACATTAATAATCTATTACGACACCCAGGGAATGTGTTGGGGTTGTAATACCTTAAAATTCTCCGTGTGGTGACGGAGTAAGAATACAATATGTCACCACCCCATCTAATCCCATGGGTGTCGTAAAAACCGACTAAGGGACTATCCGTGAATATTATCTTTACGAAATAAAAAGAAGGAAAAAATTAAACCCTATACCAATCCG
The DNA here is from genome assembly GCA_905475405.1 of Schrankia costaestrigalis. NCBI lineage: Eukaryota > Metazoa > Arthropoda > Insecta > Lepidoptera > Erebidae > Schrankia > Schrankia costaestrigalis. Next base: position 3,772,654 of record FR997843.1, on the reverse strand, counting down.
TCTGGCCAGCGTGTCGCTGATAGGGTTGAAACGTGAGAAGAATCTGGAAGAAGTAATCAGAATATTGTAAATATAATGAGGTGGTGCAATCATTGTACTTTATAAAAAAAGGAATAAAATCAACCTGTAATTTTGTCATCATCACACGCAAAGATAAAACAGAACGCTAAATTTCAAAAACAAAAAAAAAAAATAATGTAAACTGATCGGTTAGTTTAAAAGACGACATTAAACATTACTTCCAAATTCACCCAATCTCGGTAACTAACTCATAATAACAAAAACAATTACGAAAATTAATTTAAACAAAAATTTTAACAAATCATTTCAATATTATAAATTTCACAACGTAAATTTACTTTTTCGAACGAATTCATTTTGACGTTGAATGAAACACGTTGGTGAAATTTGAATTTAGAACGCGTTCTGGGAGCGCGGGCAAATTGTGAATTAGACCGCCGCGGGCGCACGGCGCTTGTTAGCTAGTTTTTACGCGGGCAACCCCTTTGTCAGTGAAATTGCATCAATTGCGCTATTGCAATGTATTCTCTACTGTGTAGCGGTTTATTTAGACCACAAAGATTGGTACCTCTTTTTATTTTAGAACATTTTTTTTTGGGTCGGATTGCTGCTTTGTTTTAGCACGGTAGTTAGTTACAAATAAAAAAATGTTAATGTTTATAACGGAAGAAGTCGTGCTATGTTTGCAAAGAAAAAATAGTATAGTTTCCGCTTTGATACAATTTTTTTAATGTCTTATAACTGATTTGAAAAGAGTGGCTGTGATTTGCTACATGATTTTTCTTATGGCTCAAGCTCAACCCCATCTACGAATTCGGCGGTAGCTTGGAGACATTTTTTTTATTTTCATAAGAAGTGCTGTGTATAGTCTGTAGCCTCAATAAAAAAGAATTTAATTTGATTGCAGCTTGTGTGTTATTAGGTATACTTTGCTTTACAACAGATTTTTTTATCTAAAGGACTGCGGGGGTTGTATTTAACAAACTACTATAAAGTTTTCGTATAGTTTAAATTAACTAACATGGCGATCTACATACTTTACTTTTTTAGATTGTATATTGTTACACCTTTCATTGATAACAAAACACTAAACGCAGCTCAAATAAGTAACAAGTGTATGCATTAGAGCTAAGGGAGTCATTAGTAGATATGATTGCGTCGCAACAGGACGCCGCCAATAGAGGGCGTTGTATTGTTAACATTATGAAAACGAACAGCCCACAGCCCCCAGGATATTATACGTTCATTGTATAATATTGTCACAGATGATAGCTATAAAAATAATTTGAATTTAGAACTTTTGCTTTTTTTTTTATTTGTTAAAGTTGTTAATTAGTTGTTTTTTTTTAATATTATGCTTACGTACGTTTTGAATACTTTTGGAAGATAGGAGCCGCGAGTTTGTGGTAACAAACAAGGAATGCAGGTCCATAAAAAAAGATGTTATGTCAAAATAATGAAAATATATACAAATTTTTCCTATCATATCATATGAGCCTCCCTCATTTTCAATTTTACCTAGCCAACATGAAGTATAAGAGGGGTGGCAAGTGATTTTATAATAACCATGAGAAAGTTTTGTTACAGTCTTTCGAAAATATAAACGTTTTTACTTTTATATATCCTGTCTTTTCCCCCCTTTTATTTTTGGGAAGCTTTTATTCATCATCCGTTTTAAGCCTAATCGGTCAGGTGTATCAGAGTCCCAGCAAGATGGAAGAGCGGTATACAACGGCCATTATTTTCGGGCAATCGACTAAATTTCGGCTAGGTTAGGAAATTTTAGGCAGTTCGACATTTCAGGAAAGAGTGTGGCGCACGACTTTCCATCGTTCTTTCCTTGAGGCCAGAGTGACCTTTTTGAGATTATTATGTTCCGGTTACCATCTAACCTTAACGCAGAAAGATCTGGTATTCCTCCAAAATCCTGGCCACGTAGGGAAAATAAAATTAAGTACCGGTACAACGACATACCTGCCCGTGGGGTTTCCTAAGCGAGACGGGTGAGACGGAAAGTACGGTAACCTACGCAAAAAAAGTTTTTTTTTACTAATTCACACATCGCCACCTAGTCCCAAACTAAGTAAAGCTTGTACTATGGGTACTAGACAACGGATAAACATACTTAAATACTTTTTTTTGTAAATACATACATATAAACATAGAACACACTCGGACTAATGCAAATGATCATATTCATGCACACAAAAATTTGCATTGAGTTTCTAAAGTTTTGCAAAGTTAATTGAGAACAACAATACGAAGTGAATTTTAGTCATTACTTTGGGAGTAAGACTGGGAAACGAACGAGAACTGGATACTCTGACCTTTTTTATTGAGAACCAGTAAGTATATCACGGAGGTTACTAGTCTCTAAAAGTGTAAAATATCTTAATCCTTTCTAATACTCTACCCCACAAAATAAGTCACATAATTGTACCCATTCATAATACTATTACGTTCCAAAAATAACACACTGTAATTATCATTTTATACCCCATTGCAGGGATTACAATCTTAATTTTCTTACCCCCATCCCTATTGTAACTAATCTTGTCACTAAACCGTAGTCCGATTAACGGTACCAAACTCAAATAGGCTCAAATAATGCGGTTCCAAAATTTAAACATGCGTATAATTTTCAAAATTGGCAGAGTGTATGCCATGTGCGTTGCCTGAGGCTTTATTTTTTTTTTGTTGGCGCCGTCAAGTCGCACCCGTTCGGAAACAGAGTTAAACGAACATTATGTATTCACTAGTGGGGTGGCGGATAATAAACGGTTTTATTGGCTTTATCCCGTTGTGTCTGTGCCTCAGCCAACATTGTTACCGGGTTTTCTTTTTTTTTTTTTTGTTCATAAAGTAATTTGAATTTTTTACGAGGTTTACTTGGCTGGTAATGTGAGTGCGATGTATAAATTGCGTTTTTAAAGTCAAAATATTGTTTCCTAGGAATTTTAACTGTAAAAAAGGTGCTGCGCTTTTTTTCATGATATTGACTAGTTATTTTTTAACAGGGACCTTCTCCTAGGTCAAAGGGTGTACCTATAGGGTTTGTTTCGAGTTTTCTTCCCTGGATGTTATTATGATTCATAATGTAAATATTGTAAATCGAAAACCATTAGTCCTTTGCAGACATTCATCTTTATACACACGAAGCAACGTGTATAAATGCAACATTGATACTTAAATACATCATTCGCCTATTACACTAGTAGCAAGTAGTAGCTAACAGATGGCGCTAGTACACCACATAGCCGCAACACTAAAAGCTACACTGACCTAAGGCTAAAAAAACACAGCATAAAGCACACCATTTGCTTATAAAACTGTGCGGTAATCACCTTTTGTGTCTTAAGCAAACATGTGGCATATTGCCCCGTCATATCTGATTAACTCAAATAGGGGTGTCCCTTATATGTATAGTAGTGGGCAATGCTTTTGAATAGGAGTCTGCTTAAGGGCAAATGAGTATGCTCAGTGCGTTGGGTTAATTGCGATTTGCTTTTGTTTGCATACGACGTTTTATGTGTTACTTTGTTTATGTGACGTTTGGGTAAGATTTTGATTTGTTTCGTAGACGTTTTCGTAAGTAGCGTTTAGCACGCACCTGATGCTTTGCCAATTGAAAACGTTACAAAATGAATCTTCTGTAATAAATATGGTAGTTTTTATTTACTTATTCTGATATCGAATATATTACTTTTTGAATTATTCGGAATATTTCATTCAAAAGATATTATGAATATAAAAAAACTTTATAAAAAATTATTTACGACTGGTTTTCCAGAACGATACACAGCCAAAGAAATGCTATGCGAAGCTGGAACGGGTCGCAAGTAAATGTAATTTCTCACTTCGCAATTTAGTTATGGTGTTGTTGTTAAAGCAATAGCTCTACCTAGATCACTTCCGCGACAGTGTCCTGCTTTCGAATATAAACTGAATTTGTTTATTGCTTTACCTATAAGAATACAAAATATTACGTCTTTACCTATGAAATTGCCGTTTTGTATGAAGATTTTATCAGAAGTTAATTTTTTCATACTAACGTTTTCTTAGATTTTTCAATATTTATTAAACAATGAAATTTGATATAAATAATGGCGCACATTTAAGCTAACTATTGTGTTTAAAACAAAGAAAAAAAAGTATCAGGGAAGAAGTTACAAATACACAAATGGGAATATCCGCTGTTCTAAATTGGACCCATGTTCACAGGCTTAATACAAATAATAATTATTTTTATTTATTATCTTTTGTTAAGATATTGGTAATATCCTAAATTTTCTAAATGTATTTAAACAATATATGTTTTAAAAGAATAGACTGCGCAGAAATAAAACGGCAATTTCATAGGTAAAGACCTATTATTACCCAACCTTATTCTTTAGGTAACGTAAAAGGTAACTGAGAGAGTTTGAAAAACCCTACTATTAAACCTTGTGTTAGGTTAGGTTAGAGTCAGAAAACTCAATTTACGAATTAGCAAACATGGCCCTAGTAGACAAAGTTTTTCTTATGGCTATTTCCTGTGACAAAATCATCATTTTAATTATTATGCTAGCCTACAGACGTCTACTGCTACAGTATCTACACAAAGTATTTCCACTTTATGCCATTTCCTTACTTGGTCATCCACACTATGATTGCTTCTTCCGATCTCTGCACACCCATCGTCTTCCGATACGCTGTCGCCATTCCACAACCTTTAAAGACGCCCTATTTACACATCGACTATAAAAATATTATACCGTTAAGCCCGATTTACACATCGACAAGTACAGTAGCGAGTTAAGTAGTAAGATGTTGATTAAGTTGATTTGAATAGATCTCCATCCTATTTTTTGGCGAGTTAAGTTAGCGAGACGCGAGAGAGGGGGCTATTTCGTACTTACGATATAATATTTTTATAACAAAAGAAAAGCCTTTATCACCTCCAAGTAAAAACAAAATAAGCTAATAATGAAATTTAATTCACAAATTGACATTGATAGACGATCGGTGGTACTCTCTTAGGAGTATCAATACAATTTTAAGTTTAACAAATCGTTTTCCGTGAATGTAATTTACGTGAGAGCCTTGCCTTACCGTGGCTCGTTTATTATGTATTTGAGAGGAGTCTTATTTGAATATGTTTGAACTACACACATCAAAAAAGTCTAAGCAACATGCATGATATTACAAATTTACCATTTATATTAATTAATTTCTAAGTATTTACTCACTCAAAGTGTATAGGTAAGTAAACTTTTTTGTTATTGATGACATACTGGCTGGTTGTAAAAAAAAAATTTCGATTATGTTTTGTTTTTTTTCATAAAATTCAAATGACTGCGAATTTGTTTGAATTTGAGTGCATGTTAATTGCTACGTTTTAGTCTTGATTTTATAATTTTACCAACCATTTAAATACAGTTGGCGGCAAAATTGAATTGTTAGATATTCTTTACGTCATGGAGCGACGTCATTTGACGGCAGATGAAATGCAAAGAGCTGTAGGGATGTTGCAAGCGGGAAGTAGTCAATCTCAGGTATCTCGACATTTTGGTATTCATAGAAGTGTTATTTGTCGTCTTTGGCAGCGCTACAATAATACAGGGGAACCCGCTGAACAGCATCCAGGCCGTAAAAGGAGTACAACCACTCGGCAAGACCGGTACATACAACTGACTGCAAGACGCCAGCCGATGTTAACCGCTCGAGAGATAAGTTTGAGGCTACAAAATTCAAGTGGTGTTGATGTAAGTCCCCAAACTGTGCGAAATCGACTGCATGAGTACGGCCTACGAGCTCGACGCCCTATCAGGTGCCCACCGATACGTCACGGGAATCGCGCTCGTCGAAATGAATGGTGTAGAGAACGCATAACATGGACCCAGGAACAATGGGATAAAATTATGTTTTCCGATGAGTCGCGATTCGGGTTTAGGCCTGATACAAGAAGGGTGCGAGTGTACCGTCGACCCGGAAATACTGAAAGACTCAGGTGCGTTCAGGAAGTTCATCCATACAGCGGCTCAACAGTTATGGTATGGGCGGGTATTATGAAGAACAGGCGAACTGAGCTCGTTTTTGTAAATGGAAACATGAACGCTGAAAATTACGTTGAGGATATTCTCAGACCTTATGTCCATCCATTTGCACAAACCTTTGGCTCCGATTTTACGTTAATGCATGACAATGCGCGTTCACATACAGCTCGGCGAACCAGTGAATACTTGGCAACGGAGAACATCCAGGTATTGCCCTGGCCTGCACAATCGCCAGACCTCAACCCCATCGAGCACGCATGGGACATGCTCCAGAGACGTGTTTTGAAGGACTTGGACGGAGTGACAACAACCCAACAGCTGAAGGATTTGCTACAATTCCATTGGGAGCGAATACCGCAAGATGACATAAACAGTCTCATTAATTCAATGAATAATCGTTGCCGACAAGTTCTGAATAGCAGAGGAGGCCATACTTTGTATTAAATTGTCCTATTCTTTCACAATAAATTCATTTTCTTAAGAAATTTCAATTTGTAAAAAAAAAGTTTAGTTTCTTATGTACCTGTATATTCTAATATTGTTAATTTCTGTTATTAAAAGAACTTATAAAGAAAACAGCTGTTATTTTTACATCATAGAACCCTAAAAATATTATTTTAAAAATAAAATACAACGTTATAATTAAAATAAATGGTAAAATAAATTAATATAAATGGTAAATTTGTAATATCATGCATGTTGCTTAGACTTTTTTGATGTGTGTACTTTTAAAGGTATGGTAAAGTGTTTAATAGTATGTAAGTTTCGTGTATTGGTGGGACTTGTGAGGATCTGATTAGATGCGTTAGAAATTTTGGACTTTTTGATTGATTAAATAAGGTTTTTAGTTCGATTATAAATAAATAATCCTCACACATTCCCACAACGGGAGACCCCTCACACGGTGGACCGACGACCTAGTTAGGACGGCGGGAAGCCGATGGATGAGGGAGGCACAGGACCGCACAAGGTGGCAATACTTGGCGGATATGATGATGATTCACACAACGCCATCTAGTCCCAAAGTAAGCAGAGCTTGTACTATGTATACTAGACAACGGATAAACATACTTAAATACTTTTTTTTTTGTAAATACTTATATATTATTATACATAGAAACACTCAGAGCAATGCAAACAATCATGTTCATGCACACAAAGATTTGAATTTAGCGGGAATCGAACCTCTGCGTAGCAGTCATATTAAATAACCACTACGCCACAGAGGTCGTCAATAAATAATAATAAAAGATATAATGTGTATGTTTGTCCTATTGTTGTTTTATAAAATCAAAACAACACAATAATATCTACTTTGTTAAAAATAAAGCATCTTATTATTATCTCCGAGAGGCAGGGACCTCTTTTGAATAGTTTATGGTACTTAAACGCCATTTATATAGCGCACTAGAGCTTTTATTATTGTCCTTTATAAACGGTATGATATAAAACTAAGACGACTATCATTGTAACTATATCAATAAGGCTTTTCATAGAACAAAGGGAGGGACAATGACGTTGGATATTGTGTTATTTCTATCTTCTTTCTTTTTAAAAAGACAACTCCCGCTATAGATCAAACCAAATTCTGTTTTTCGCAGGGTCTTTTACAATGCATGGTTTAACTAAAATACCGTTAGAAACCGCTTTTAGTTTTTAATGCTAAGGAATAGGAAAAAAAATCGATCTATATTTCCTATTTTTTGATATCTTAAGTAATTTTTCCCGCTTTTCGAGTGTTTACTCAGGCAGAATAGCCACATAGTTATACCACGGCAGAACTAAGACTAGTTCAGTCTCTAACCCCCTTACTCATAAACGCCTCTTAAATTTAATCACTGTTTAGCCAGATTTTTATTACGAAAACCAACCTTATACCAAACAATGTAACAGTGTAAGCTAATTAATCAATTGACTAAAATTTAAGAGGCGTTTATGAGTAAGGGGGTCAGTCTCTAGCAAATGTTGTATAGTACACACAACCTTCGTGGTTTAAGCGGGCGTTCCTAGTTTATAGCATAATTATTGTAATATTTGAATCATTAAAAAAATTAAAAAAATCATTAGTTTAAAAAAGATATAGACTCTAACTTTGTGTAGAAAATAAATGTTATTTTATTTATTCACTCGTTGTTACCCACGACTACGTCTGCAACTACCTTATCATTATATAGCCTAAAGTTTACTTCTGCTATAGTTATGTTATTGTAAACTTTCATTAAATCCGTTCAGTATTTTTTTACGTGAAAAAATAACAAATATTTATCCATACTTAGAAATTTTAGCGTTTATAATATTAGTAGGATATAAAAAATTTTACATAAGAAGCCACACCACATAACAAAATCTTACATCAACGTAAATTTATACGGCCCGCCCATTAAATAAATATCTTATAGGTTAACGTTTGCCCAAGCGATGTATGGCCGGTACTGTGGTATAAATGGGCAATTTGTACCTAAATATATATCTGCCAACTTGATATATTACTTCGGTTTATATACAGGGTGTCCAGTTAAGAATGGATAATCTTGAAAAAGCTTATTTAAAACCATAAACTTTTTTACATGCATAAACTTTATGGCAATATTTTTGACAATATTTCTTGATAAAAAATTTAATTAAGATCTTTATCCTATACCTATAAAAATTACTACGTACATATTAGGTACTATGGTCTACGAAAAATATTATAACATAATAAACAGAAGATTTTCATTTATTTGTAGTTATAGTAAACAGTAAAGCAAAGTATTCTGTAAAAAATAAATAGTTTTTTTTAATGAAATATCCTAAGACATACCAGGCTTTTTTTTAATAGGTCTTTAATAGGTTTTATACGAAGTGTTTCAGGATTATCCATTCCATATCCTTTACTGGACACCCTATATATAAGAGGTATTAGTAGATAATGTAACAAGAAAGGTTTATATTGGTGGGATGGATTCATTATTTTGATGTGGGTTTGATTTTGGGTTGGGGAAGTGGTTGATAGTGTATTGGGATGAGAAATTGAATTGGCCTTTAATGTATTAAGAGTTGGTAAGAATATTTTCTTGTAGATTGGTTTGATGTGATCTAAGTTTGTTGATCGATAAATTATAAGATTTGTTAAGCAACTTTGTTGAGGTCGTTTTGTTGATAGGTGACATTTTAAAGTGTGTCTAAATTATGTACCGATTGTTGTGTCTGATGCTTGATAAACCGAAGCCAGAAGATTGTTTTAAAGACTTGTTTTCTCAACTAGGCGTCGTGCTATGTAGCGAGGACTTTTACAAGCATTGAAAATACGGTCATACTTGTATACGAAGTACGCGTGGAGAAAACAGTCAATGTAGTAATCGAAATTTAGGATAATAATAGCAGCAAATATAACAGCTAAACTCGGAACTCGAGGTCTCGAGATAATTCTTACCTATCCCGAATTTTAAGTTGCGGGTCATTACTTTAAATTATTGTCCTACTGCAGAACCCTTTTGAATAATGAGGTAAACCAAGGCCAAGTAGCTTTCCTTTAATGAATGTTCCGTCAGCCTTGGGGCACCATAAATCCAGCGTGATGTAATTGACCCTAAGCCACCGAAAAGACTCACATATTCGTCTGTCATAAAAGAGTTAATTTAAACTCATACAATTCACAAATACTTTACACTAAACACCAATCAATTGAAACCACACAATACCTTAGATCCTAAATAACGTGCGAATCATAAAATAAAGCCTTACAAAACACATTTCTATCACATATCTCTCTTATGTATTTATATAATATGTCGTAAACACGAACTCTCAAGTACAGGAGTTATCCTTGCTCTATTTACGATACAGAACAAATAACTATTGGTGGGGTTATACAGGGGTTATAGGGGGTTTGAACAGGTCGGAACAATGAGAAATGACCGGCGGAAAATTGCGCGGATTTCTGTACAGAATCCGGCCGGGAGACGCGATCACATCTTGAGAAAATATAAACAGGCGCGGAATTGGTTTTTTAGTTTTTTTTGTGTTAGTGCTTAATGTGTAGGTCAATTGAAAGCATTTTTCTTCACATTCTGCTGGACATTAATCATTGTACAGATACAATTTTTATTTTCTAAGACCATTTTAAAATAATTGTGTGTATAAAATGTTTCTGCATTAAATTACTTACTTACTTACATATTATTTATTTTACCTTTTATATTTTTTTTTACCTATTTTTTTTTTCTTTTTTTACATATATTTTTTTTAAGTACCTATTTTTATTATAGGTAAAAAAAAAGTTTATGGCTTAGGTATAACTAGCAAAATCCGAAAAAAAGAATTACTGTTTCTGTATTACTCCATCTTCGTGTAATGGCGGAGTATAATACATGCATGGTTTCACCACCACATCTCATTTCATGGCTCCCTGCAATAGAAGTAAAAGTTCGCATCGTCCTATACAGCTTATGAAACTAAAGAAGTAGTCTTTACGTAAAACCCCAAACCAGTTGAATGAATTATGAATTATGAGTTCGTTCAGCCACCGTGGTATTAGTGTGTGTTGTCGTTCGTCACCTGAGAAGGCCTTTTCCTGCTATGGTATATTCATCATAACAGCCCATTAAGGTCCCACTGCAGGGACGGGCCTCCTCCAGTTACGGAGGGATACATGGCCTACTAATACCATGCTGGCCAAACGGATTGGTATAGAGTTTAATTTAAAGTTTTCCTTATTTTTATTACGTAAAGATAATATTTAAGGATATTCTCTTAGTCGGTTTTTACGACACCCATAGGATGAGATGGGGTGGTGTCACACTGAATTCTTACTCCGTTACCACACGGAAATATGGTATATTAACAGGTTGTAATACCCCTTTGTTATAGTATAGAAAAACTATGTGTTCTTGTACTGCATCAGGTTAATATTTTTAATTATAATTTCTATTAGTATGTATGTAAGTAAGCTGGTGTATCCATGCCCAGTGCAAGCCTGTGCTTCTTGCCCGAGGCGGCCCTGTGTCGGCGCGCACTCTATTTTCCTATTTGCGCGGCAGATTGGTTCTGATTGTATTGTTTGCGGCGGGGCGGGGCATTGATACCAACGAGCCTCACCCCCCCTCAACCCCGTATAACACCCCCGCGTTTACCCCACGGGGTGCAGTCGAGCGGAAAAATGTTATCTAGTAGGTAGTCGTGAAATATCGTATGTTTGTGATAAATATTTGATAGGGGAATGGATTTTTAAATTTGTTTCGTTTGGACATTAGTTTTGTTGTCTCTTGGAGTTGGATTATATATATGTTGGCACGGTCTGTTTGTCAAGTTGTTTGTATAGTATGAATATTCTATGGAAGTAACTTTGTTAAAAGCTTATGTTTTTTATAATAATAAATTTACGCCAACATAATTTAATGAAGTTCCTAATTATTAAAAACGTTCTTGCTGTAAGCTGTTTATAGGCTGTAGTGATGATGATAGGGTGACGGAATAAGAATGAAGAAACCAAACAAAACATGTCATGCCTTAATTGCGAGCTTTCTCTTAGTCAGTTTTTGACTAAGAGAGAACTCGCAGATATAATCTACACAAAAACAAATTCAGGCAAACTTGCCACGAAACACTATATCAATCCATCTGGCAAGCGAGGTTTAGAAGGCAACATTTTTCTCTATCAAGGTCCTCTTGAAAGTTCTACTGACTACTTTCGATTACGACACTAATGTGCTATTACAACTTCACAACATAAAACAATCAAACGTAATCTTTCAATCAAACATCACCCTCTAGTAAGAGAATACATACATGTATGTATTACCGGCACGGGGTGTCGGTATAATGTGTCACCCGACGATAACTTTTATGAGTGCGAAATTGTATTTATGCGGGAGCTCGGTGCGATTTACCGCCACCGCGCTACGACCGACCGGCGCCCGGGTAATCGAAAATATTGTACCCAGAACTTAGTTAGGGTGTGGTGTAAAATATTAAGACAGAGCGGTATTGTTTCGCCGGAACGACTCGTGTAATGCTTTGCTACTTTCCTTTCTGGCCATTGTGTCCAACAACGTTACACCTGCCCATCCAGGCTTACCTAAACTATTTACAGGTCCTTCCAAACAAGATGGAATTTAGTTGATTAAGTAACAAATGTATCAAGAAAGTTTATGTTACAAAAAAACCGTAAATCAAGACAGACGGTTGCATAACTATTTTTGTGATGACAAGTTTTTGAGACTGCTGTTTTTAAGATTTCTTTTTGTTTTTTATTCAATTACTGAATTAAAACTAACAAAAAGACAAGCAAGCGGCCTCGTGTTGGGTTACCCACTAAAGCCCAGTGTTCCTCTCATCCACGAGTCAATGAAACGAAAAGCTACATTATTACTCGTTGCCCCCACAGATTACATACCTCCCCAAAGATATAGGTATAAAGCACTCAATCAATCAATCAACTAGCCTATTGCAGTCCACTGCATAGGCCTCTCCCAACACGCGCCACAGAACTCGGTCCTGCGCCTTCCGCATCCAGTCCGACCCAGAGACCTTTATGAGTTCGTTGGTCCACCTAGCTGGGGGCGTCCTACACTACGTTATAAAGCACTCGATCGCTTATAAACTGTACCACACGTTACTCCCACGGTGCTTTCATCTCTAGTTATTGTCGATACAGTATCTACCGCGTCTCGTATGTAACAAACTTGTTATTGCTTTGTATTGCCCACTATTACACTGTTTGTATTACATACTATTATTTGATGTTTTGTTTATAATATATTAGTAAATTGTTTGATTAATATTCATTATTTGTTATTGTTATTACTTGGCCTACTAATATCACGCTGACCAGACGGTTTAATTTTAAGTTTTTCATCTTTTTATTTCGTAAAAATATTATTCACGGATAGTCCCTTAGTCGGTTTTTACGACACCCATGGGATGAGATGGGGAGTTGACAATTGTATTCTTACTCCGTTACTACACAGACAATACTTATTTAAAAATAATACTAAAACAATAAACTTAATTGAAAATAGATTACCATTTAGCTCTGTCCCCTTGTAGCCACATCCCCGAAATATTTATACTTCGTAACACAGTAAAGCAAAATTAAAACGTCACATTATTATTTAGTCACAAACTACTACATTTATATAGAATAGAATTGAATTCATTCATTTGTCAAAAAAACACAGGTATTACATAAAATGTGAACCTAAATAAATTAATTTACGCTTTGTTTTGTCATTGGGACACACAAATAACTACAAGTTAAGATAAAATGTCAAATAATATGCTTAAAAATAATAATATACAAAATGTCAGTGTTAATTCATTATAATTTTTTGTTACTACTAACACTACGCGAACACTTACAATGCAGACTAACGAGCTCGTCTGCTGTGAGTTTAAGTACCACTTGTACTACAGCTTAATGCACACTGCGGTTTTATAACAACGATGTACTCGCTAAAAAGAATATAGAGTCTAAAGACTGCGCAGAAAAAAGTATCAGGGAAGAAGTTACTATTAAACAAATAGGAAAATCCGATGTTTTAAATTTTACCCATGTTCACAGGCTTATGAAAAATACAAATAATAATTATTTTTATCTATTATCTATTGTTAGATGTTGGTAAGATCCTATATTTCCTAAATAACACAAATTATTTAAGCAATATATGTTGCAACTTACTTATTTCCCGAGGAAAGCAATGAGATATGTAGTGTAAAGTTTTCTCTCACAAACACCCAACTTAATGCCTGTCTCGCCTGTTCGCAGAAGAATGCGGTATAATGACTTCAGAGGCCTATTTCTATTGGAACCTTTTTTGTAAAACCTGTAGGTATTAACGATATTAGAGGAGTCCTCCGTGTGGTGACGGAGTAAGAATACAATAATGTCACCACCCCATCTCATCCCATGGGTGTCGTAAAAACCGACTAAAGGACTATCCGTAAATATTATCTTTACGAAATGAAAAGAAGGAAAACTTGAAATTAAACCTTATACCAATCCGTCTGGCCAGCGTGGTATTAGTAGGCCAAGTATCCCTCCGGCACGGTAGGAGACCTTTCTCTGCAGTAGGACATTATTGGGCTCATATGATGAGAGAAGTCCTAATGGGCAAGTTGTTCAGAGTTCCGACCTTTATTGCGCACGACTAAAATTCACATAACCATTACCATTCGAAAAATATCCGTAAATCTCTTCGACAGTCCTAATACCTATCAAATCTACATGTAAACACACTAATATAACCCCTAAATCTTTATGAATAAAGCCCACAATAGTTCACCTAACTCTGTAACAAGAAGAGCCTGTTTTAATTGGAACTTACGCCGAGAGTGCGAAGCCTTAGCGGCTTAAGAAAATGTGGTTTTATTTTTTAAATTTTCAAGTTGCATACAAAGACATAATGATGACTGTTATGGCATAGAGGTGTTCTTAAGATGACGTTAAATATGAATCCTGATGTACTTGATTGGTTGAAGCAGCCCTAGTGGCTACAGTTTGTGACTGATGTGTACTCGGATTAGATTCCTGTTGATGTAAATCTTTGAAGGAAAGAGAGAAAGAAAAATAAACGTTTATATAGTTGTTTTTTTTCTTTTCTTTCTAAATCTATGTGTACATTAACATGAATCTATGTTTTTTTACATTAAAAGTAGTATATTAGGTATGTTTTTGTCTTATACCCATTTACCCATAGTACAAGCTCTGCTTAGTTTGCGACAAGATGGCGCTATGTGAATGTATGATGAGTACGAGTAGCAAAAATATAGTTGGAATAAAATTATAGTAGTCTTCAGGTATATTATATATTTTTTAATCGTTAATTTCGTTTTGGTTACAGGTACACAAGGACTTTTTTGGAAGAATAGTTCCGATCTCCCAATCGCAACGTTCAGGTAAAATTAATAACCTATGTTTTTCGCCCTCCGTGTAGTGACGGAGTAAGAATACAATATGTCACCACCCATCTCATCCCATGGGTGCCGTAAAAACCGACTAAGGGACTATCCGTGAATTATCTTAACGAAATAAAAAGAAGGAAAACTTTAAAATTAAACCCTATACCAATCCGACTGGCCAGCGCGGTATCAGTTGGCCAAGTATCCCTCCGTCACGGAAGGAGGCTCGTACCTGCAGTTGGACATTAAAGGGCTGTTATGATGATGGTTTTCGCCACTTTGATTATCATTACTTTTAACATCAATGAGCAGCAGAATCTCCAGTATAATTTTAAATCCAGGAGTCAATTCTGAGACACATGAAAGCAGATATTCGCACCATAAAGCAACTACCTGATACCTCGATTAATAAATAGTTTACCTACCTCCGCTTGCGACACAATAACTGTTAATAAATGTAAAATGTCTCTTAAAAAAATAAGAAAGAAAGAAAAATTCATTTATTCACGTAAGATATAAAAATACCGCGTGTGAAGGTTGTTTTATAGTGATCACATAATATGCTCGTCTAACTTAACGGCTAAGTTTACTGAGGGTTCGGAACACGACCATGGTCAGAGAAGACACCCACAAGAAACTCTGCTGGGTTCCTATCGCTCTTTTGGTGATCACTTCACAAATATTATTTTATTTAGTAAACAGGACAATTCAGATCCAAGCATTTTTATCGTTTAAGTAATCCTTTACACTATAATCTGATTTCGATATTAACTTATGTTTAATAAAAGATTTAAATTTATTAACTGAAAATTCTTTAACTTCCCTAGGGAGCTTATTATAAAAACGAATACCATTACCAGCGAAAGAATTACTTATTTTATGAAGCCTAGTGTGGAGAACAGCAAGTTTATTTTTATTTCAGTGTTAACATTATGTATATCACTCATTTTTTGATATTTGTTAATATTTTTGTGTACGTACATTAAATTATCAAATATATACTGGCAATGTACAGTCATAATCTTAATTATTTTTTATTTTCTCTAAGAGACTCTCTTGGGCCCATATATACAACGTATCGCTCTTTTTTGCAAAACAAATATTGTGTTAATATCAGCCGGTTAAGTTAACTTATAGTTGTCAAATTGTCTTACCTATTGTGTGACAATTTGACAACTAAAAATTAACTTAAACCGAATTTTTAACGATTTTAAGGAACGAGAATTGACATGAAGGTTGGTTTTACTAATAAAAATCTCGCTAAACAGGGATAAATTTAAGAGGCGTTTATGAGTAAGGGGTAAATCAATTGATTCAAAGTCAAAGTCAAAGTCAAATAGCTTTATTCACTTAGGTTACAAAGTAACACATGCAAATCGTTATACATGTAGTAGAATAGTATAGAGAAAAATGTCTGCCAAACTACTACCACTTTCGCAGACGACTATAGTAGAGCTCTGAGAAGAATGTGGCCAAGAAACTCAGGCCACTCTTTTCAAAAATAATAATTTGACTTTGTTACAATTACCAACAGCAGCGTGAAGAATGATGTGTGCAAGCAAATCTTACATGCATAGCAATTTAAAGTTTAATTGATAAAAAAAATTTCATTGTTAATAAATTGATTTAAAAAAGCTTTAATTGCATGGCACGTTCATCAGTCATCTCGTCACTGCGATATCCGACAGAAATTAACACACAAGCATTTGTGTCGCCAAGTTGATTTTGTTAATCTTTAAGTAGTTGAGAATGGAATAGAATACCATTTAGATAATATAATTAAATTCATTTACAAATGCAAGTGAAGTATTTCTATCGTTACAATAACAAATAAAACTGTAAAAGAAAGTAATAAGGTAGTAACATAACATCCGCACAACTACCTAGGTTAAGCCACAATCTACACCATGGAACAAGCAACATGAAATCACGATAATTGAAATCTAAGCCCATGAGTTTTTGTCATTAATATAATCGTTTATTGTATAATAGCCTTTCGATAATAGCTGATTTTTTACAAATGCTTTAAAGTTTAGTAAAGGTAGATCCATTACATGCTTAGGCAGTTTATTGAATAAACGTATACCGAGTCCCGCAAAAGTGTTATGTACCTTATGTAGGCGATGTTGTGGACCTATCAACTTATGCCTATTCCTCGTACCAATGCTATGAATGTCGCCATTTCTATCATACTGTTCAATATTTTGCTTAATATATATTATATTAGCATATATATATTGTGAAGCAACTGTTAAAATACCTATTTCCTTAAAACGATCTCTCAATGAAACATTCGATTCAAGATTGTAAATAGCTCGAACTGCACGCTTCTGAAGAATAAAAATAGATTCGATGTCTGCAGCCCTACCCCACAAAAGAACACCATAGGACATTAAGCTGTGAAAGTAACTAAAGTATACCAATCTTGCTGTCTCTATATTCGTTAGCTGCCTCACTTTTTTAACTGCATAAGCAGCTGAACTTAGTTTTCCTGCTAGAGCTAATATATGAGCACCCCATTGCAGCTTACTATCCAACGTTATTCCTAAAAATACAGTAGTGTCTACAAAACGAAAGACCTCACCGTTTTTAGTACCTCACCGTTTCACTCGATTAGTTAGCTTAAACTCTTACGTTGTTTGATATAAGGTTGGTTTTCGTGATAAAAATCTCGCTAAACAGGGATAAATTTAAGAGGCGTTTATGAGTAAGGGGTAAATTATTAAGTAAAATGTTTGTTTTTATGTAGAGTATGGCTGTATTTGTCAATTTGTTTGTGAGCACTATCCTCGGTAACCGAGATTGTATAATTACTGTCACATACAAACCTAATAGTTTAACGTGACAAAATAATGTTTATGTACTAACCCCCTTACTCATAAACGCCTCTTAAATTTTAGTCAATTGATTAGTTAGCTTAAACTCTTACGTTGTTTGGTATAAGGTTGGTTTTCGTGATAAAAATCTCGCTAAACAGTGATTAAATTTAAGAGGCGTTTATGAGTAAGGGGGTAAATGTGTATTTACTGTTCCTATAATAAATGAATAAATAAATTACTTGCAAATAATGAATGCTCTAGTACTTATACACTGTTTTGAACTCATTTGATTAAAAAGATAATAGTTAGTTGCATTTCATACTAGATGGCGCTGCTTAATATAAATTCAGGCTATAGATATTTTTTCTGCCTATACTATAGTAGGATACTATACGATTTACGTTGCTTTTCTATGAGAAGAGTTATTCTCTTTCTCATGCATTTTTGGCTAAGGATGATCTGTACTTTGTGTACAGGTGTTGTCCTTTGATAATTTGATTGATATCTAAATCTATAATAATAATAATTACGTAATTAATTTATAGAGAGGGGAGTAACGTATGTGACGTTGTAATGGGTAAACTCTGGATCTAAAATTCGATTTATGAAATTCTGTCTGTGTTGATTAGTCCATTTATCGAGGAGTGTCATAGGTTATATAATATCACGCTATGTATAATAGGAGTGGAGCAGTAGCAGTAATATGTTTAAAAAAGGGACGCTTAATAACGTTTTTTTCGCCGCCCAACGAAGTAGGCACGATGATGGTCTTAACTTTTTGGGTCGTATAAACAATTTTTTTGCGAATTTGTACGGTTTAAAATAACAGATCGATAGAGAAAAAGAATCGGAATAAAATGGTAAATTTAAATTATTTTGGCCGAAATGGTTTATACGCTAATTGAACCCAGAGGTATCGATATAATACTATGAATTTTGCGACGGAAAATAAAGAAGCGATCTTAGTCGCAAAAACACGTTTGATATAGACACTATACAAAATGCATGCTTGTTAAATTTAAATATTCACATTCTTAAAATTATCCTTTTTTATTCTGTGTTAATCTGTCAATTGAAACATATTTTTGCTATATTCTTTACGCGGCAAAGCTAGCGCTACTATCTAAGCTAGTATATAACATAATAAACAGACCACCATTATAACCCCTTTCCACACACACACTCGACGCTATTACGTTATAACATAACCTTAATCATACGTCTAGTACCGAGCTATTATTTTCAATTACAACCGTTCTAAAAGGTTGTTAATATTAATTTTGGAGACGCGCCCGGGCATCGAACACCTGTACCATCCCCCCGACGACTAGATGTAATAACATAAACGATTGTACTTATAACATTCTGATATTAATCGCACTTAATTTAGTCACGGATGGGAAAATTTTAATAGATTGCGAATTGTGTTTTGTTAAAGGACGTTTTACATTATTGTTCTTTGCTGTATTTTAATCTTTCTTTCTTGTCTTTTAAAAGATATTTCCTGTAATATGGACTGAGGTTTGTGGTATCGGGACTTTAACGGATATAGAATTAACGGACACAAAGAACATCCAGGCTCAGGACAATAATTTGTGGATCACACAAATAATTAGCTTGTGTGTGCATCAATAATTATCGTTTATAAATTTGCATTGTTCTTATCTCGAATAATTCGTGTGTCATTTAAATTGATTTTGCAAAAGTCCCTGCAACACAGAGTACAAATCATTGGGCTAAGTTGACTTTAGAAAACATTGCATGATAAGAAAAATATGTCACCACCCCATCTCATCCCATGAGTGTTATAAAAAACTGACTAAGGTACTATCCGGGAATTCTTTACGAAGTAAAAAGAAAACTTGAAATTAAACCCTTTACCAATCCGTCTGGCCAGCGTGGTATTAGTAGGCCAAGTATCCCTCCGTCCCGGAAGGAGACCCGAGTGGGACATTAATGGGCTCATGATGATAAGAAAACCTTTATATTAACTTATTAAAATAATAACTTTTTACCTAAACAGCTCTTAAATCTCCCACTGTGGAGTGGGCCTCATCCAGTGTCGTAAAGATACTTGTCATACTAATACCATGCTAACCAGGCGTATTGGTACGTCTAGGGCCGCCACGTTTTCTTTGTGTTATTTTCTTAGAAATGTTATCTGTTAATTTTCTCAAAATCCGCTTTTACAAAACCTATGGGATGACAGGACACCATATCTCACCACACATAGAATCAAACAAAATTAACCACTACAACACAAATAAAATTAAACAACATACCTTAAGTGTACAATCATCTTAAGCAACAATCGTCTGGTAGCCTCCCCCTCCCCACCCCTTTCACCACCCGCCATCCCCCCCTACGTCACAATTCTCGTTAAGGTGACTGTTTAATAATCTCAACGCGATTTGTAATGGGATTGGGCCGAGACGCCTCTAAAGCCTGATATTATTGTTTCTTCGACTGAACACTGCTCTGGAATCTGATTTTATATTATACGAAAATTTAACTTTAATATTTAAAATTTGATAGAGATGGTATTGAGTTTAATTATATTTTATTTGTAATATTATATAAAATGTAACTTTTAATATGCTAGAAATACGGAGGTATATATTTTATGATTTTAAAATTCTATTGAGAATTAACGTTTTAATCAATGGTAGAGTGAGAGACACTCACCACACGGAGTGTGGTGACGGAGTAAGAATACAATATGTCACCACCCCATATCATCCCATGGGTGTGTGTCGTAAAAACCGATTAAGGGACTATCCGTGAATATTATCTTTACGAAATAAAAAGAAGGAAAACTCGAAATTAAACCCTATACCAATCCGTCTGGCCAGCGTGGTATTAGTAGGCCAAGTATCCCTCCGTCCCGAGAGGAGGCCCGTCCCTGCAGTGGGACATTAATGGGCTGTTATGATGATGATGATGATGAGAGTGAGAGAACAAATCTCTTTCTCAATGTTGTTATAGATTGTTTTTGGATAAATAATTTTGATTTCTGGTCTGCCACTGACGATATCTGACCTGGCTAATTAATAACCTTTAAACTGATACCTATTATTGTTCCAAGTATTATCCATTGACCTATTATTTAAATTCATAGTCAGGACTCGAACTTTCGACTTCTGGATATTATGTCCAAGATTGTATGAAAGTGAATATAAATATATTACATAATGACACAAGCTAAGTTGTAGTACTAGTAGTAACTTTAAAAGCATAATATAATGGCTTTTGTTTAATAAATTGACGCCATGTTTTTTTTAAATGAGTGAAACAAATTCTATACCAACCCGTCTACAATAAATATTTTAAGAGTAGTTAACAAAAATAAAAACATACTGTATAAATTGTAATTGTGTACTAACATTAAAATTAAAACAGAAAACAGAATACTTTAAACTCAATGTTTTTTATTCCTTATACTTGCATTCTAAAGAAAAATAACTTAGAGCTAACTCGTATTTAATTCATTGTAAGCGCTACGAACGTCTACGTGTTTCCGTAGAACTGCTACGCTATCTGCTACGAAGTGCTACGATTTATAGCTCGACGCCATTTTTTTTTTAATTCTATTTTTTTTATATAATGTCTGATGTTATCTGATTGCTTCGAATTATCTGTACAGTTATCTTGTTCTGAAATTGTTTTGTTTTAGGTAGACTAGATGGCGTTTTAGGCTTTATAGAATTAAAATGGACTTCAATAGTGTGTTCAATTTTATCATTTACTTATTGAAGCTTGGATTTGCTATAACATAATAATACTAACCTTTATTCTCAAAATACCTAATTCGCAAAATACCAGATTCTCAAAATACCAGATTCTCAATATACCAGATTCTCAATATAGTATATTTCGTACATTCGAAAACAAAATTGTTATTACTTTATTCACTTACTAGCAGCTCCGCGCGGTTATACAAATAAAGGTTATTATTACTTTTCCTGCAAATAGATTGCATGCGCTTTTTGCAATAAAATACTGTCTGGTTTTCCTTTAGGATTGTCTCTATATATTATTGACACTGTCATTATTGACACAGTCATTGCTGCTTAAAAGCGAGTGTAATAATTTTATAAAAATAAAACAAAATGAAATTTATATTAAGCCAGAAAGGTAAACCAGCATTACTACATGCAGGATACAGGTACAATTTATCTGTTAAAAATAAATCTGGAACAACGAATTGGCGCTGTACATAAAAATATATAGTATTAATATTTATTGTTAATATTTTGTATATTTACGAGTATAAAAGATACTTTTAGTTGTTCTGTATAGGTACTTTTATTTTGTTTTTGGTATTAGGTACAATTAAATAAAATACATTCAATTTTGTTCCTTCTCTTTTCTTGCTTGTAGTTATGCATTTAAGTGTACTTCTGCTATATTGAGAATCTGGTATATTGAGAATCTGGTATTTTGCGAATCTGGTATTTTGAGAATAAAGGAATACTAAATAGTAAAAAATATTAACTATACGAAATAAAAAGAAGGAAAACTTGAAATTAAACACTATACCAATCCGTCTGGCCACCGTGGTATTAGTAGGCTAAGTATCCCTCCGTTACGGAAGGAGGCACGTCCCTGCAGAGGGACATGAATGGGCTGTTATGAATGAATGAAACTAAACATTTCAAGCTGAGTTTTATTCAGCCATCTGTTGCAATTTGAGTTCTGCTTCGAACTTTTTCATTAATTCTTCTCTAGTCTCTTATCTATCTCTTAGTTCCCTTCTACTATATTAGTAGATTTATTTACCGCCAAGGAACAACATTCCACCGCGACGGGGGTGCTGATTAATACTGCCCTTCGTTACCCAGACAAATATCATAACAGCCCATTAATGTCCCACTGCAGGGACAGGCCTCCTCCCATGACGGAGGCATACTTGGCCTACTAATACCACGCTGGCCAAACGGATTGGTATAGGGTTTAATTTCAAGTTTTCCTTCTTTTTATTACGTAAAAATAATATTGACGGATAGTCCCTTAGTCGGATTTTACGACACCGTTTGTATTCTTACTCCGTCACCACACGGACTTTACATTACTATTAAAATAATATAAAATAAAAATAAATATAAAACAATAACTACTCCACACCATTGTTAGTCTCCCACAGTAGAAGTTATAATGAGTTACTGTATAAACTAATTGTTCGTTGTGTGTACTCGAGTACGAATTCGAAATAGACTAAATGTTTGATTAAGCACTGTTATATTACCATTGTCTTATCTGTTTAAGCTCTTTAAATGTCCTACTGCAGGGACGGGCATCTTCTAGTATAATTATAGATTATTGAAAAGGACCGGCGACGTGCTTTTTTTTTCTAGAGCTATCCTCATCATTTTTGATATAGTCATAATGCCGTGTATTTTAAATAAAAGTGTAACATCGTCACTTTCTTAGCAGGTTACCTCGTAGAATACAAATGTAATTTAATATTAATAATCCCATTTAGGGTCATAGCACATATAACGTAACGTAAACGGATCGGCATCGCCTCGCCTTTTTCCTCGGTGTCAAACGTCAAAAATCCGATTACGTTACGTATCCGATTAGTGTGCGGTGCAGTAAGGAGTTTCATACAAAGAATACTGAACGGCTCGGGTTGATACGGTGACGATCCGTTTACGTTACGTTATATGTGCTACGACGCTTACACAACACTATTAACTCCTAAACCAAGCAAAGCAAGCTTGTACTAAGTTGTATAAGACAACGGTTAAAACTTAACTTTTTACTTTTTTTTGGTGCTTATTATTCAGGTCAAACATTTGTATTTGATTTGGCAACAAGCCGTATGATTTTGTTCACACAACCACGTCCACAGCAACTGCCTTAAACAGGTACTAAAGCCGCCAAAATAAACAAATAAATAAATATTCCTCACACATTCACACAACGCCATCTAGTCCCAAACTAAGCAGAGCTTGTACTATGTATACTAGACAACGGATAAATATACTTAAATACTTTTTTTTTGTAAATACATAGGTACATATTATATAGAACACACCCAGACCAATGCAAACAATCATGTTCATGCACACAAAGATTTGCATTGAGCGGAAATCGAACCCGAGACCTCTGCGTAGCAGTCATGTTATATAACCACTACGCCATAGACGTCGCAATTTCAGTTCTGCTTATATACCTAGTCTAGCCATAAATATTGTTACGAAGAAAAAACATTTTTTTTTATTGCAAATAATATTTATTACTTTTACAGTGTGTTAGTTTAATACATAAATATAAAACAATTCAAAATATAAAAAGCTTATTCGAAGTGGTCTCCATTGGCTGCAACACAGTCCTTTAAACGTTGAGGCCAGTTATCAATAGAAGCACGCACTCTTTCCATGGGAAAATTCTTCACTGCCAATCGTATGGATTGTTTTAGGGACTCCAAATTATCATGGCGTTTAGAGCAAGCCATACTCTCTAAAACTGACCATAAATCATAATCCAGCGGATTAAGATCGGGACTAGACGACGGCCAGTCTTCAGCTCTGATGAAGTCCGAAACGTTCATTTCCAACCAAGACTGCGTGGACCGAGCTTTATGACCCGGCGCTGAGTCTTGTTGGAAGGACCATACTTGGTTATTGAACATGGTGTTGTTAAGGGGTTTAACTACCTTCTCAAGAATGGTATCTTGATACACTTGTGCCGATGTTTTGATACCTTTTTCACAAAAATATGGCTCAGTCACTCCTTCATAGCTAACACCCCACCAAACCATCACTGAAGTCGGATAATGCCCACGTTGCACTCTGTCGACTAATTGGGAAGCTTCCTTAGAGCTTTGAGCATAAATACGGTCATTTTGTTTGTTAAAATGTTGCTCAACTGTAAAGATTTTCTCATCCGTAAACAAAATTTTTCTGTGACCTCCCTTTGCGTACCGCTTCAGTAGTTGCTTCGATTTTACCACCCTATTCTTTTTTAAATTATCAGTTAAAAAATGACCAGTGCGTCTCTTATAGGCTGCAAGTCCTAAGTCATCTTTTAAAATGCGTGACATGGTTCTGGGTGCTATCTTCATCTCCCGAGATAAAATCTTTTGCTTTCGGACAGGATTTCTTCGAATTCTTTCCCTTACTGCTTTGACCACCATTTTCGTACGAACACTACGTGGACGGCCAGATCTTTTTCTGTCACAAACAGAGAAGGTCTCATTGTACCTATTAATAGCCCGGTACACAAACATTTGACTAATACCAAGCGTATGGAGAGTTTTAAAAATTACATTCGGCTCCATACCAACTTTGTGTAATGCAATCACAGCGATTCGGTTTTCTTTATCACCCCACTCCATTTTAATATAGCAAAATATTGTACAATGTATTGGCGCCAAAATTAGAAAATACAATGAACAATCGTATAAAAATGACAGATTCCAAATTCAAATGTAATATCTTTCTTATTTTTAATTGTAACAGTATTTATGGCCAGACTATGTATAGCTTAGCTGCTTTATATGATAGGAATACTTCTCTCACTTCACAAATAAATTCTGGTCCTCATAATTATTGTTTTTTTTTTCTTTAGATGCAGTATCCGATGTCATATCTTCAAGCAGCGTCTTCTACCAGTACCAAGAAGGTTTTAATAATGCTGTCAGAAGAAACGTCCGGACGAAAGATCTTTTTTAAAATTAAATTTAAGAGAGTTTTTAGCCTAATTTATTAATAAAACTTGTGAATAATTAATATGTTGTTTTAATAAAATGGGTAAGTATTTATTTATTAATAAGAAGGAAAACTTGAAATTAAACCCTATACCAATCCGTCTGGCCAGTGTGGTATTAGAAGGCCAAGTATCCCTCCGTCATGGGAGGAGGCCCGTCTCTGCAGTGGAACATTAATGGGCTGTAATGCTGATTTATTCATTAGCAAACTTTAAATACTAAGTAGGGCCACGCGTCCTAATGTTGGCACTGCACCAGATTATCAGCACCCCCAACTAAAACTCAAATTATAAGCTTTCTATTAATTAATTTCGGCTACCATTTAACAAACATTAAAATAAGATCCTTTTGGAATTATAAACTGATCCAAACACGACACTTTTTGAAAAAAAAAAGCGATATTTTTAAAAACGCGGGAACTTGTCCTTCACATTAATTTGTTTTGACAGTTTCTTATGATCTTATGTAAGTTCAGGTTTTTTTTATTTTACTTTATTTTAGTTCTTTTAGATATTTTTTACTGAACCTTTAGGTTTTATTCATGTATAAAATGTTTTATAAGGCTTATCTGACAATGGAAATGAACGTTATCTTAATTTTATGTTCATAAATGAGGTGCTGACATCTGGGTTCAATTTTTTTGCGAATTGCTAATTATCGGCACTGGTACTGTTACATTACAAAGTGGTATGTAAAATTGTTAATCCATATTTTTTATTGTAAATCGTGATTAGTTTATGCCTAGAATTCAATTTTTTTGGAAAAAGTACTCTATGATTTCGAATTTCATATCCTGCATGGTGCTGAAACTAACATTGCTAGTTATTTTCATAGTGTTGATATTATGATCAAAAGAATGTCTATTATTTTTTGGAATTTTTTATTTTTATGTATGTTTTTTTCTGAAACTTCGGTTGTTAGGCTAGGTATAAATAAAAGAGATTTTGCTATAAACATTGGATTATTTCATTTATCTACCTATTTTTATGTCTAATTTTAAGGTGCTGATAATTGGCTCGGTCGATGCCAGTAATTGGTGATGATGGTGTCAATAATTGGTGTTTGGGTAATTATTTAGTCAAACTCATCTAAATAAAATGTGTATGCATAAAGAAAATTTTTTATAATAAAAATCAATTACTTATTTAATAGTGAACCGAGAAAGCATGTTGTTAACTATCGTTATCAGTATTATCACTAATAGCCGGAGAGCTGACAGGCATTTTTGAGTACATCCTTGAGGCACATTGAAAATATTATTGTTGATTAGTTGCGAATGTGTGGATGATGAAATGGCCGACCTGGCTGGGAGGTTGCGGGGCGTTAATGAGCTATGAATTTTTTAATTCGCAATTTTTCTCATGCAGAAAATGTTCTTGAGGCACTTTGAATCTTACAGCATTTTAAAGTCTGATGTTTAATTAAACGATATATCATAATGCCAGGCGATTTGGTTGGGATTTAAATGGTGACAGGCGATTTAAAGTTATATTTTTTTTTTGCGCAAAAAATGTACTTAAGGCAAGCTGGGATTTATACACAATAATAGTTGTGTTGATAAGATGCCATATATCAAATGACAGGCCGTTCTGGCGGTTATTTAATCTTGCCAGGTGATATCATTTTATTATTATTTATTATAAAAAAATAAATTTTTACAAAAAAAATTTGATATACTTTTTATGTAATTTTTTTTATTCATCGATATCTGATGGAATCTCCTCGTCGCTTGTGAACTCGTCCATAGAGTTGAGTTTTATGAACTCTTCTTCATTGTCTGAAAATAAATATTTTTTTTTAACAAATGTGAAATACAATCAATATTGCGAGTATTTAACAAATTATTATTACATACCTGTAGCATTTTCATCAGAGTGTTCAAATGTCAAATCAATTGCATCGATAACTAATTGCGGCATGCAATCCCCATCAAACCAATAAAAATCCAATTTATCCTCCTGCAGCTGCCATCCATGTTCAGTGGGTTCTAGGTTACTTGGAAAACGTAAATGTGCATTTATCCAGATACTTGTAACATATTGAGCTCTTAAAAGCTGTTGGTGCAACTCTGCTTTACATGGTGGTAACGTAGACGGATCATAGTTTTTGACAGTTTTTTTGAAAGGCTCTTCCGTGCTCTTAGCTTTAAATGTCTTGCAAAATTTTTCAAACCGTGCTATGTTTATATCTGCGATATTATTGACACCGTACATTTCACACACGAACTTCTCAAGCATGTTAAAAACCTCATTGCGTAAATCTGTCGTATGCGTACATCCTAGATCAATAAACGCTTTTTGATACAGTTTATTTTTCATTAATAGTTGGAAAGGCCTCCGCTTGCCTTTATTAAAAAATAAAGGATTGTAGTCACACCCAGTGACTGCATGAAAGCCAGGCAAACTTGCGCATACTGAATTTCCGAATTCGGCATATAATAAAAAAAAATAAAAAATATAAATAAAAAAAAACATAAAAAAAAACATATAAATCTTATCAACACAACAATTATTGTGTATAAATCCCAGCTTGCATCAAGTACATTTATTGCGCAAAAAAAAATATAACTTTAAATCGCCTGTCACCATTTAAATCCCAACCAAATCGCCTGGCATTATGATATATCGTTTAATTAAACATCAGACTTTAAAATGCTGTAAGATTCAAAGTGCCTCAAGAACATTTTCTGCATGAGAAAAATTGCGAATTAAAAAATTCATAGCTCATTAACGCCCCGCAACCTCCCAGCCAGGTCGGCCATTTCATCATCCACACATTCGCAACTAATCAACAATAATATTTTCAATGTGCCTCAAGGATGTACTCAAAAATGCCTGTCAGCTCTTGGGGTATAAAGATAAACGATATTAAAGTAAGACTAACTCTTAAAGTGCTGATAATTGGTAGCATCACCCTACCTGTGCTGATAATTAGGAATACGTAAAAAAATTGGACCCAGATCAGCACCTCATTTATGAACATAAAATCCAGATGACGTTCATTCATTACCATTGTCAGATAAGCCTTAAAAAACAGCCAAACATTTTATACATGAAAAAAACCTAAAGGTTCAGTAAAAAATATCTAAAAGATCTAAAATAAAGTAAAATAAAAAAACCTGAACTTACCTTCGATCATAAAAAAACAGTCAAAACAAAGTAATTTATAGGACAAGGACAAGTTCCCGCGTTTAAAAAAATATGACTTTTTTTGATCGAAGAGTGTGGTGTGGTGTGGCCCAGTTTATAATTACAAAAGGATCTTATTTTTCATTTTTCCTAACGGTACACAGTGACCGATTGGACCCGATCATGCTCGACATCAGCTATAATGATAGCCAACACGATAACTAACATGACTCAGGCAAAATGTTGTTTAAGTACAGTTACATTTTTTTTCAAGTCGGAAAGTAAGTGGAAATCGGAATAAAAAATCGATTTCGTTGTGCGTGCTTATCAACATCTCCGAGTTTTATTTAAAGAAAAATTTGAATTATGGCAGATACCATCTCTGAACGCACAATATAATACACCCAGAGATGATCTCTGCCGAGTGCAAAAACTATTGTACTTAGTGCATCTCTAAGGATGCAATGGAAATTTAAATAATAGTCTATGTATGAGTATGTTCGGTGGATAGGTTATTGCGCTATGGAAGAAGACTACCGGATACCTGTCGTGATTATCAGTCTCTATATTATAAAAAGACACAAAACGGCCGCACGTACAGTGCGACAATGGAGCAACATCTCTTAGAGAGGCTAGAAGCTGTAGAGAGTCTTCGGGGCGCCAAATTCCGGTCAAACCGTTCAAGGGTCCCCGGCGTTATAACATTTTACACTTCCAGCTTGGAGCATAGGATCCGCTTTTGCGTATTCCAGTCCTGGCCGACCAATGAAGGTAAGCCAGGCCATTAAGAAATCAGGGTCCGTGGTGTCGCCACTCACCAACAGCTTGCCACAAGCTGCCCCTGCGAGCGTATTATTATTATTATATTTACGGGTTTTAACGCGTACAGGTTTTTGGTAAAGACTTTAATTATTTACCTGCAGTCGCACGACGTTTCGGCCAGTTTACACCAGCTATGGTCATGAGCCGAATGCGAGTAAGTAAGTATAGATATATAAATCTATACTTAAATAATTTATGTTGTATACCAGTCCCTTTTAAATACATAATATATCGACGTCCCCGGGCAATAACCACGTAATCGCAAAAATCAAATTTTACAGGAAAA
This sequence comes from Schrankia costaestrigalis, assembly GCA_905475405.1. Lineage (NCBI taxonomy): Eukaryota > Metazoa > Arthropoda > Insecta > Lepidoptera > Erebidae > Schrankia > Schrankia costaestrigalis. Next base: position 3,742,949 of record FR997843.1, on the reverse strand, counting down.
AATATTTAGTGATTTTTAACCATATCTCTTTAACAAAACATTATTATACCATGTTCAATGTATCAAATGAAAGCTATTTTTTTAAAGAATCAATTTACAGTATTACAGTTACATTATATATTCAAAGGTTTATGTAATACATAAAAGTAACTGTTACATAAAATGTTTTTGTAACGCTTTAACAGTAATTGTATCTTACCGTTTAAAATAATAAAGATGAAGCCAGTAATATCAACTTACAAGATTATTGCGGTATTTTTTTCAAATTTAATAGTACAATAATGACTATTTACTGTGTTCTCTAACCAACTTTTTCAATGAACATAGAAATGGTAACGTTCTATTACTGGCTTATTGCCGTGAAATCTAAAGCGTCTCTAAACAGTAAATATCTAGTACCGCAATAAACTTTTTGTATTTAAACTGTATCTTATGTATACTGATATATTTTGACAAGTCTTTTTTGAAACAAAACTACACATAACCACAAAATTATGGCGGTTTAAAAAAAAAACCAATACACATCAAACATAATAATACAAACAGCCTTCTGTATTAGTTATAGTTAGTAAAATCAAATAAAAAATATAATATGGCATTAAAAATATGAAATTAAAATTGAATGTTGTCAATCTTCATTAACCGACGTTTCTTCAGTAAGTAAGTTGCTAATTTATTATCTTGAGAATACGTCAGTGATTTGTAAAAAATATAGTAGTGTCTTGGAATTCCTCCACTCTTGCACAAGGAATGTAAATCTGTATGGAGTCCATTGCTAATTGGAAAAGGTTGATGATAAGCCGGTTCTAGCGCAATATCTTCAATTGGTGAGCCTGGTTTAGATTTTCGTTCCCGTAGTCTAATTTGAGTTATGTGTTAGGTGTCTAACTCCAAATATTCTTTATCAAAATCGTATTTAAAATAAATCTTACCTGGTTGTGTAGGCGGTACATGAAATCAGATCAACGAATAACATTTCCATATGAATTCCGACGCCAATGGATAGGAGTAACTAATTTTTTGATGTCTGAATCATCAGATTGCTCGATTTCTGTTATGGTGTACTATTCCTTCAGTTGTGTACCTATTTTTATTCTCCCCGTAGCACACATCAGAGTAGTTCGATATTGTAATTAATTATTTTAACAACAAACAACTACCAATTTCTATACAGCATTTTTTTGCCACATTCTAATGCCATACATAGCAGTACTCTATACTATATTTACTCATAATATGAGTAAAAAAGGGTACCCATATTATGGGTATCAAATAAAAGATCCCATCGAGAATAATTTAAAAAATATTCTAACATGTCGAAATATTTTTTTATACTCTTCTGCAATATGGGTATATCAAATGAAACGGTTTGCCGAGAATTTTGAGATGTTAGAAGATATTTACACCTGTTAATTATCTAGGATGCGATCCAAAAGTTAAGTTAACTCGACACCCTACTGACAAAATCACGGTCGTCAATTTGCGTTAGATTAATAATACTCTCCGACAACTTAAGGACGACAAGGTTTTATTACTGAAGGCCGGCGCAGAACTCGTTTAGGCTCATTAGAATTACAGACCCATGACTCTTTCTTCTGCCTAACGTCTACAAATCGTACCTAAAAGTTATCACGAAAGGTCTCGAACGCAGACTGGATGACTTCCAGCCTTCCGAACAAGCCGGTTCGGTAAAAAAACTATACTATATAATATACTACAAGCATACGCTGCGGCAGGTTATACAAAAATATTATACCTCTGTCGTGGTTTATAAAGACTTCCTGAGGATGTTGCAGATAGCTAACACGACTAGGAACTCGCGAAACACATTCTCTACGTGAATCCGAGTGAAAATCGAACAGGGACTCATCTGTAAACACCATTACCGACCACCGGAACAGCTAATCTTTCCAGAGCAAATGTTTACGAGCCCACTATAGTCGTCTCTTGTCCAATAAATACTCTTCTCAGTAGCCGCAGACAGGAGCATGCCTAGCCTACTACTCTTAACATTTCCTCTCTGATTAAATAGCGCCGCTGCTTGATGCACACAATAACATTTTATCATATCAGCCAAACCTTACGGATCAGAGACGTGGTCGCTAACTACGGGCCTTCTCGGAAGGCTCATGGTCACTCAAAGGGCAATTGTTAGTTTAATCAGAAATGAGGAGATACGCAAGAGAACCAAAGTGACCGACATAGCGCTCAAAATTGCCCGGCCTACAGCTGTTGGAGCAGAAAGGTTCTGGCGTGGCGACCGCGTACTGAAAGCGCAGGATGGAGAGACCACTCACACGGTAGACCGACGACCTAATTAGGACGGCGGGAAACCGATGGATGAGGGAGGCACAGCACCGCACAAGGTGGCAATAAGAGGAGGAGGCCTATGACCAGCAGTGGACAATAACATTTAATCAAATTAATCCTTAAATTGTTTTATAACAATTAAGTTTAATAACTTAAATTTGACACGAAAAATAACAGTCTACTTGGGTCATTATACCGCGTAAAATCTTTTGTATATAGTTTTTTTTTTTAATTCAAATTTAGAATCGTTAATAATGTTTAACATAATAAAATTTTTCATCAAAATAATTTTCAAATCGCCTACGTAATGTGCGATACAGGTCAAAAAGTGTTTATGATGAGCCAGTACAAACGTTTTATCGTGTATTTCAATTCGTATAAATACTGCTACCAACCATTACCGAAAACATCTGCCTCATATTTCACGGCAATAAACTTGTAATCGCGATAACCAAAACTTTACAAGAATTATTTTCCAGTATTACTATAATACCAAATAACAGTTATAAAATTTATAAAGTTATATTGTATTAATTGATTTTTGCCGTATAAAAATGCGATGAAAGTTCCATGCAATAAAACTGTCATTGATCATATTTTCGTAATTAACCGCAGAAAAAATCTATAAAAAATTACATACATGAGTTCTAACCTACAGATGCTAAATATCAAATAAAAAAAATTTCCAGTAATATACTATTACTGGGTTATTGCCCGGGGACGTCGATATTAAATAATGGTGTTTAAACAACATTTTTTTTTAATTTAAATAAATATTCCTCACACATTCACACAACGCCATTTAGTCCCAAACTAAGCAGAGCTTGAACTATGAATAATTATAACATATACAATATATACTTATTATATTATAATTATCAAAAGTGTTGAAATATATAATGAATGGCTAATCTTACTTAAGCAGTACGTTTGTAAAGGTATCTGCTCAACACCTGATGTACAAAGTTTGAACATAAATCTTTACTTGCACAGTCTTACAGCGCGATTGTTTGATGTAATGGTTTTCTACTTAGAGAGGTTAGATTTATATTTATGTACGCTAGTTATTTTTGTTAACCACACGACGGAAAATGGTGGCAGAGACTAAGAGAGAGCTGCCTGTCAAACCCTTACAGAAGCAGACCAAGAGACCAGCGTGGCGTGTCAAACTAATGAAGCGCAATTTTACCACCCCATTGAGGAGATTGAAAGAAAGAAAAAAAATATTTAGAAACAGACACAGACAAAGGATATACAGAAAAATATACATTAAAACTTGAAATACTAACTTACACTACTTAATGTTATAAAAAAAAATTAAATAAAAAAAGACATATCACAACATATAAAAAAAAGAATAAAGAATTATATACATTTGATTGCTGATTTGATCTATCATTCTTCCGAGGGTAAACCTGAAAACTCCGCCTCCGATACTTCATTTGAGAACAATGTCTGGTTTTATTCGGTTCAAGTCCGATATACCTAAATATTCAGTGGTATAAAGTCCGTTCGGTAAAGAAAAAAGGGTAACTGTAGTTAATTAGTTTCACTGTTTATAAATAGTTTTCTTCATCATCATAACAGCCCATTAATGTCCCACTGCAGGGACGGGCCTCCTCCAGTGACGGAGGGATACTTGGCCTACTAATACACGCTGGCCAGACGGATTGGTATAGGGTTTAACTTCAAGTTTTCCTTCTTTTTATTACGCAAAGATAATATTCACGGATAGTCTCTTAGTCGGTTTTTACGACACCCATGGGATGAGATGGGGTGGTGACACACTATATTCTTACTCCGTCACCACACGGAAAATAGTTTTTTTACTTTGCTTTAATTAAAAAAGTGTAATAGCGGAACCAAAGTCGCGAATACATAACAAACCATCTAAGATTTAAGTTTACTTATGCTCATATTTTCTACGCTGACAACATTTCACACTTTATACAACAAACTTATACTCTGAATCATTGTTCTATTTGACAGTTAAGTATACAAGTAGGTACCATAAATTATCTTCCTGATATATTTATGAATCAAGTTTTTAATAGAATGGCTTTTACGGCAATTGTCTTTGGTGGACTTACAGATTAATGGCAAGAGTTCTTACATAGGCAGTTTTTTTTACATAATTTTCATTATTTGTAGGCTATCTCTAAATATCCTCTCGGAATGGCTGCAGTTATCCCAGTCTTCTCGCAGTCCTGGTGGGCGAAAGAGAACTCATCGTAGGTTTTATTTGTTTCACCGAAATTTTTTTTCGTCTTTTCGGGATTCCTACACAACTGCTTGAGCAACAGGCCAAGTGCGGGTGGGCAATCTATAAATGATTTCCCATTTAAAAAAAAAAGAAAAAACTTAAAATGTATTATATACATATACTTGTATGACGACATTTTCTGTCGATAAAGCTTAGATATTAAGCCTTAGGTAAAAAGACAATGGAAAAAATTGGTATTCGCGTCTCTGGACTATACGCGTCCATCGCCATAACCAGGCCACACGAGGCGTTGTGCAGTTAAATAAATAAATATATCCCTCACACTTTCACACAACGCCATCTAGTCCCAAACTAAGCAGAGCTTGTACTATGGGTACTAGACAACGGATAAACATACTTAAATACTTTTTTTTTGTAAATACATACATACATTTATAGTTGAGTTCTAAGTTGCGGCTCGGCGCCATATAAAGCAATTACCCCAAATTAATGGTATAATACCTATAGTATTCTTTGTCTAACGTGTATTGGTATGCCAAGTTTATCTCCATCAATAGAGGAGTTACGTCTCTGCAGTGGGACATTAAAAACTAGCCCGGATACTCACTTTTCGTTCCTGTTATGACCTACCTTGATACATTTAGTTTACTTGATACACTTGATACAAATCTGCTCTATTATTAGCCGTTATTTAATTATTAGATACAAGTTACGCATACCTTAAACTCTATGGCCTTTATATATACACTCGGGCTTTTTCAGATAGGTATCAAAATATCCCCACTCGTCTTGTCTTATAGGCATAGAAAGGAAAACTTTAAAGAAACCCGTTCCGTTTGTGTAGAGTGATAAGCCCTATAACAAACCTCGCAGTACATGGCATGGTTTCACCATTTGCATTTCCGCAGTACGAAAAATCATCATCATAACAGCCCATCAATGTCCCACTGCAGTGACGGGTCTTCTCCCGTGACGGAGGGATACTTGGCCTACTAATACCACGCTGGCCAGACGGATTGGTAGGTACAGGGTTTAATTTCAAGTTTTCCTTATTTCTATGCAAAGGTAATATTCACAGATAGTCCCTTAGTAGATGGATGGGATGGAATGGAATATTATTACTTACTAATCAATTGACTTCCATTACAAGTCTCAAGTAAATCAAGATTTATGCTTTATTTATCAATAGGCTGCTTTTTCTAGGTTAACTGTTTATATCTTTTTTTCCTGCATAATTATTAATATAGTGGCGGACTTACAATTAATATTTTCAACACCACATTGCATCAATTGATGAAGATATAGAGGAGAAAATGAAAATTGATTTCTGTACCTATCTTTCTGACCAAGGTATTCATAACTTTTAAAATGACGTAATTCATGCAGGACATGCTATTTACCACCATTATGCTTTAATTTTCGGCACAGGTTACATTGGTCAAGAGTCCGTAGAGTCCGCTTGAAACTGCGGTAGCGCTTGAAAAAGCTCTAGCCGTTTTGCCCTTTTTTTGAACTACTATTTTGTGAACCCGTCTTTAAAAAGACTCATAATCTTTAAATTTAGGGCTAAAAGGCCTTTTCGACCGCTTACGACGCTAGTCTTCTAAAAAGGCTTTGAAAAGCCTAGCCTAAAAAAAAGCCTCAAGCACTTTTTTTGTACATAATTTTAAAACTACTGTTTTGAGAGTACTTACTGTTTGAAAAAAGACTCTTAATCTTTAGGGTCAGGCCTTTTTGATCTGTAGACTACGGCCAGCGTAACCTACATGTCAATTCTCGTTCCTTAAAATCGTTAAAAATTCGGTTAAGTTAACTTTTAGTTGTCAAACTGTCTTACCTATTGTGTGACAATTTGACAACTAAAAGTTAAATTAACCGAATTATTAACGATTTTAAGATACAAGAATTGACATCCAGGTAAAAAAGGGATAAACACAAATGAAACCAACAAATTCATTAAGTAATATTATATTTCATAATTAAAACAGCTAATAATAGTTTCTAATATATAATAATGTACACGCCCCCGCCAACAATTCCAGGTATTGTGCATACTGCAGTGGTTTTACCTTCTTGTCTTCACATATATATATACAGACTGGCGAGGGCTCTTAATATTAATAACTTGTATTATGTCACAATTTTCTTGTTTTCAAAGTTTTATTTCACTTAGTATTTAAGACAATCTTATTCTGTTGACGACGTGGTTAAATATTTGTGTAACTTAACCCTTTCACAGTGCCGCCAGCAGACACAATAGTAAAACAATGCACGTGTACCACATATGGTACACTGAACTGGGAACGTGTTTAGTTGGCATTTGGTAGAGGAAGGTAATCTTAAATGAGAGCAACAGTACCTAAGCTAAAAAAAATGTCTTTCAATAGAATGTTATGTACCTACTATGGAAAAACGGTTCTTGATTTACAAGAGTTATCATCGGTAAATTTTTAGTTCGTACCACGCCGAGCAGGTCATGTTGAGTGACCTATGAGCTCGTTGCGATGGCAAGTGGCAGCTTCATAAGGGAGGCAAAGGATCATCTAATCCGCGAATTAAACGACGCCTACGCCTTTTTATAACGTAAACAGGATACCTACAGGTAATCAAAATATTATTATTTAGACATTAGTCGTCATAAACAAACAAGTATGTTATTTTGGTCGAAAAAATCATTATTACAACAACACGAGGCTGATTTGTCACCTAAAAATTTTAAAAAGGGTGACGTTTCATTAAATCTTTCGCGGATGTGGTGCAACTTTGCAACTTAAGTCGAAAGACGTAGCAGCTAATATTGCAGTTGCACCATTGAATCATTGATCTAAGTAAGAGTCTAAGTGAAATATAACTTTAGATAGTTACATATAGATTTGGAATGTTGATTTGAGGAAATGGTTAAAAAAATTGGTAATTTTATAGCCCACAAATTCTAGCATATACCTACAATTCGCGCAATCTTATTTGGCCGCCTTGAAGTTAGGCTTCAGTCCAGAGACTTTCGCGCATGTATGGTCAATAAGATAACAACTGACGACGACCTCTGTGGCGCAGTTGGTATATTACATGGCTGCTACGCAGAGGTCTCGGGTTCGATTCCCGCTCAATGCAAATCTTTGTGTGCATGAACATGATTGTTTGCATTGGTCTGAGTGTTTTCTATGTATAAGATGTATGTATTTACAAAAAAAACGTATTAAAGTATGTTTAGCCGCTGTCTAGTACCCATAGTACAAGGTTTGCATAGTTTGGGACTATGTGGCGACGTGTGAATGTGTGAGGATTATTTATTTATTTATATCTGCTTCCCGCCTGTTAGTTCCAAAAATGACTGAACTGAAATGCGCATCCTTTCGAATCAACTTCAAGGCTAAAGAAGATTGCCCGTATTGTGCCTTCTTGAATTGGCATTTTATTTGCTTACTTTCTTTGCTCTTTTCATATTCTGTAGAGATCCTACAGTTATTGGCAACAAAATAAACGATAATAAAACATATACTTCGTTATAGAATTTCTATTTTTATCAGGTTTTTATATATTTTTTACTATAAAATCTCATTGTCACTTTTGCTGTTTTCATAATTCTGAAGTGCTTATTGTTGGATTAAAACTTAGATATAATTACAGATTATAATAAAAATATAGGTACAGTATATATATTCTTGTGATCATTTGTGACTTAGATTTACAATTTACATAATAAATCACTTAATTTGTTTTGCAACTGTTGCAAATAGTGGCTGAGTGATAGTCGGTTTAGAAAAATTCGGGAAGCGTAATATTACCGTAATAAAATTTAAAATAGAAACAAATCCTATACCAAAAAGAAGAAAGACAATGGAAAAAATTTATACTCGAGGCGGGACTCGAACCTGGTCTCTGGACTATGCGTGTCCAGGGCCTGACCAACTAGGCCACCAAAGTACCCATTGTCTTCATTGAGTTCCATTGTCTTTCTTATTTTCGGATTTTTCTAGTTATACCCAAGCTTTATAGGTAAAAAATTATATGTAAATCCTATACCAACCGATTTGGTCACCAAGAATCGTGTAGACAGCAGCAGTTTATATTTATTTTGTTTTAACATTATTGTATTCATATGTCGTGTTAAGGAGGACTTATCACCTTATGCCACATTTGTTCCCCAGCTTTAGACTCATTGCAATTTTTATATGTTATATATTTGTGATTGATGGTAATAAACAGATTTTCATTTTATTTCATACGTATATGTTGACAAGATGTACCTTATTATTCTAAGACAATACTTATTCATATTTACCAATTAAGTAAAAACAATTTGTTTCCATATTCATGTACTTACATTATTATACTTACCTAACTACTTAATACAAATATGTATGTATTTATACAAATATTTACTACATACAACATAACTACATACCTACATTGAATGTTCTTACATTTATTTATTTACAATTACATAAAACTACGTTACCTATAACAGAAAAAAATATTCACAACTTTTTTTGATCGAATACTGAAATGGCGATGTGGCTTATTTACAAATAATAAAAATAATTACTTAAAGTAAAAACTGACAAATATTTTACATCAAATTATATTAATGTTAATACCTTAATATTAGGAGTACATCATATTTTTGCAGCCATTGGGATTATAAACAATAAAAAAATGGGTACAAAAATATTTAATAAACTGGCCAGTATCCTTTGAAGTTTGTAAATATCAAATTAGCTGAAAATATCAGAAGACATTTAAAAATTACTAGTCCAGAATCCCTACTGCAATCTTGAAAATTGATTACAATGAAGGAAACTTTTCGTAAATAGCTTTATTTTGATGAGATGCCCAACATTTTTTTACAAGAAACTCTCTATTGTGGTAGAAAGCAGGTCTTATCAAAATATAACTAAGTACTCATGAAACAATAATTTGATAGTACCTAATCAATTTGCAAAAATGACGGGTTCTGAACAATACAATTGAATAAATGAAGTACTTTGAATAGGCTTGTGTTCAACACAGTATTCGTAGACTGTATTCGAATTGGTCAAAATATATTAAAGGTACCTAATGACCAATTAAAAAGAAAACTTGTGGCTGGTAAGCTTGCCATTATGTCGTAACGTTATCAATACTATTTAAAACTGGACAAATTAAATTGTTATGGCACGTTATATTGGCACGCGAGTTTATGGCAATCGGTGACATCAAATACATAATTACATTTATAAAGTTACACGGATTTATAAGTTTGAAGCGGAACAAAAAGTGAAAGTTGACATACGAGTAAGCAAATAGTTCTTTCTGTTGTTTGTACTACATCGACTAGATTACTATACACCGATTGCCACATTTTATGGCACATTTAATTTCACAGGATATTTATGTCATGAAAACAACAGATACAATTTAAAGTATTTTTAAATAATATTGCTTTATATACATTGAGGAATTCGCACCCCAAGCCATGTCATATAAATTATTCAAGTAACTGTAAAATACTTTCCTTCAACAGTAGCCACACAGTACTTATAAGTTTTATTCAAGATGTTTCGGCGCTTCGTGAGTAGATGTCGGAGGTGGTGGGGCTTCATGAGACAGCAGTGGTAGCGGTGGTAACGGCAGAGGCAGTGGTAAAGGCAGTAAAGCTCTAGACTGGAAGCTTGCGAGGGAATGTAAGAGTGCCGCGGAGTGCTCGTGGGCTTTGCGACGAAGTTCCGCCACGCTTGATGAACGCGCTTCTTCTTTGGGACAACATGGGCATGGGGCTCCCCAACCTTGAGGAACAAAAATCAATAGATTAATATGTGAGATATTTTCTTTCTCTACATGTACATTAACTGACTTATAGTAGGTTACGATTGCTATTAAATATATGTGTGAAGGAATTTACAGGAGAAAAATCTAGCAATTTCGTCATAATATTTACTTGGAAATCTTGGAAACCCATTACGAACTAGAGGTTTCTTGGGTCTTAGAAGTAACACTAACATAACATAACCTCCTCCTTTTTTTGAAGTCGGTTAAAAAACATACAAAAAGTAAATTAAATCAAATGCATAATTTTTGTGAAACATAACTAATTGGAAAATAATTGTTATAATTTACCAAATAATTTGAAGAAAATATCCTTGTCCAAATCAGCCCTTAGATGTCCCACTGCGGGGCTCGGGCCTCCTCCTATGTCGGAGGGAAAATTAAAAAAACAAACATTATTTTCTGATGAAAATAATGCTACATTGATTTATAAATTGTAATTTCTTGATTATAAATATTATATAAACGGAAGATTAACGCAACATGCAACCTATTTATCTATATTTTGCTTGACGTCGTAGCATAGGTTTCACTGGTTGGTCGCATGTTGACGCCACAGCCAGTGTAACTTGTACCGAAACATCAAGCAAAATAATGCCGCGTTAATATCTAATATAATATTTATAACAATAAAACGCGTTAGTTAAAAAATATATTTTTGATGATGTTTCCTTACCATGTAATCCTTTGAGAGGGAAGAACGGCTGTGAGAGGTGGTTCAGATGTTGCGACAGATGAGATAGATGGGGTGGTAAGAACAGAGGCGGTGGTGGCGCGGGAGGTGGTTCTGATCCTCCCCCGGGTGATGTCCGGAATACGCCGCTACTGTAACAAAGAAAAATATTATTAGTTTAGTTAAAGATAAGTAAAGAAAGCTATTATCTTTAAGAAATAAAAAGAAGCAAAACTTAAAATTAAACCCTATACCAATCCGTCTGGCCAGCATGGTATTAGTAGGCCAAGTATCTCTCCGTCACAGGAGGAGGCCCTTCACTGCAGTGGGCCATTAATGGGTTATTATGATGAAAGAAAGTTACTTTGTGAACTAATAAATACTTATTCAAAGATACTCAGACTTTGCCATACGGCAAAATGCTTCCAATCCATGTCGAAGTTGCATGAAGGTGTAAGTGCAGCTTACTGAGTAAAACCTAGCGTTTTCTTCTATTTTCGAAATATGGCCAGGGTAGGTACCGATAGGCTTTGAGGAGTCAAGTATAACGGTATTTAAAATAAAAAAAATGTGATTGAGTGCTGTCAACAACCGGGACCTAGTTACTTTTTATGTGCCCTGGATAAATGACGCCCAAAAGAAAAAGAACTGAGCGATCTGAGCTAATTATGTATAATTAAATTACACTCTCTCACACAAACACACAACACACACACACACCACACCACACATTCTCCACACAGGCACATACATATACATCTTTATATTGTATAATTACATTAATACATAGTTAATTGTCTAGTTTTGTAAGATTAGTACTGAGCTGAATGAAAGAGACTAGATTCTACAACACAGGGAATCCTAGTGTAGGATCTAGAGCTCCATATTTATATTTGTACTATTAATACTGGAAACAATAAATAAAATTTTGAATTATTTTTGAAATTTTGATCACCAAATTTATCGTTTATTCACTAGTGGCGGCAATTGGCAATGAAAAACAACCTATAGAAGTCTAGCCAGCTAAATACAGACTATTTTTTCCACATCTATATAGATCTATTAATTTATCTGTCTGTACACCTCTTGTACCGTGACGTTGCTCACAGGCTGTATAAGGGACAGAGACAATGAAATGAACGTCGAGGCTAGGTGTCGCGCCTCTCTCGCATTCCCTCAGTGAATACTTGATGTACCGCGACGTAGAAATGTATAAGGCATGAGATGTAGCGGGATTGCTTTATTTATTAAGGGTGTTAAGTTTCGCTATTGTCCTTCTTGGAGTTTATTTTCATTACCATAACATGGCGGCTATGACAGCTAGTTGCAATCGCTGATTTATAAAGGATAACTGATAAGCAACGTCGGTAAGGTTATTCCATAGCTCAACGAAGTCGGCCCCGGCTGTCGTCGTAGCGACATAGTAGTTAAGCCACGTCAAAGTCCTATGAGTATCCCTCCATTACGGAAGGAGGTCCGTTCCTGCAGTGGGACATGAATGGGCTGGTATGAGGATGATTAAAGTCTTATGCGTTTTGAACAATCTACACCAAGTTGGCCACAAAAAAAAACGATAAAGAAGAAACATAACGTGGGTAACGTTACGACAGCAATCGTGGACTATGTACAATTTTGTCCCGAAAAGTATCGACTTCTACAGCACGCTTAAGACGATAGAATAAATAAAGGCATCGAAACATTCGCAAACATTATCTAGAAACAAAATTTGATAAAGTTAAGCCATGTCCCTACAGTGAATCATTAATGCGACATTACAACTAATTTTGACGCATTCGCTTTTTCATAAAAACATTAAGATAAACTAAGTAACTCGCTCTAAGTTCATGAATCACACCACATATTCCCTCTGGCACTCGTTCAATGGAATCAAAGGATTTGCGTTCATTACAGGCGCTAATAATTGATGGGTCGCCCTGTCCCCACACTAACACGCTTTTAGTGATGTACACTTGTTTCACACTACAAATACCGCGCCAACAGAGGTTGTTAGGAACTCGTTGTCGGAATCGGTATTTGTTAGGAATTCTAAATACAGCACTATCGTATAGCTTCTAAAGGACTGATTTGATTGTACGTCATCTTTGGTATGCCGTATATTAAAGGCGTATCAAAGCAATGATGAGATATTTTTAATTGTTGATATAAATTCACAAAAAAAGAGTTACTTAATATAATACTTAATATAATTAAAGCGTTTAACTCTTTTTAATTGAGTTTCTAGCTCTGATTATCACAAAACCTCTTTTGCGGAGGCATTGTTAAAGTCGTTTTAGGCAATATTTGCAGATTGTCGTTATTATTTCTACAAAAAACAAAAGAATTCGTAATATAAAACATATACGGCAATACGTTGTAATTGAAGTAAAGTCCACTTCGCTTCTGGAGGAGTCTCGGTACTAGGAATGGGACATGGCTGGGACATACACGTGTCAATCTCAACTAAGCCACAATACAGTAAAGCACAGACATAGCAACACATAACCGATTTATTAACATTATGAATATATTATAGCACTCAATTTCAACAGGCTCGTCTTAATCAAAACATTAACAGTATTAAGTCTAATATTAATTCTCTTTGTTGAAACATCGGTGTGCTAGTTTAATATTCATATTATACAGAGTTGAGACGTTTTACAAATGTCCCCGTCTCTCCCTAAAATCAATTAATATGGACTTGGTTCGTTAATCGTAGCGAAGTTGACCCCTGCTCTCTAAATTTAATTTTAGATAGCAAGGAGAATTGTTGATAATGTTAGCAAAAATTTGTTATGGAAAGAGTGATTTGTCTGATGCAGAAGCAGTTATGTTTTAGATACTAATACACAGTATTACCATCAGGTCTAATTATATGGATATCGTGAAAATAACAGAAAAGATAACAAAGTTTTATACGATAATAAACGAAAAAAAACCTAGCATTAAACTTTATCTAATCCGTCTGGTATTAAGTATTGGAAGAGAAAGATATTGGTATGCGGGCTTTGCACCTCCGTGCGGTGATGGAGTAAGAATACAGTGTGTCACCACCCCATCTCTTCCTATGGGTGTCGTAAAAACCGACTAAGGGACTATCCATGAATATTATCTTTACGTAATAAAAAGAAGGAAAACTTCAAATTAAACCCTATGCCAACCCGTTTGGCCAGCGTGGTATATGTAGGTTAACTGTCCCTCCACCACTGAAGGAGGCCCATCCCGTGTTTATGATATTTAAACATTGATTTTCCTTTTTACGACACCCCCGGGGTGAGATGGGGTGGTGACTTATTGTATTCTTAATCCGTCACCACGCGGACGAAGAAAACCTTGGTCTACTAATAAAGGTTACCTATTCTAATCCCGAATTTTAATATTCCGAATATCAAAATCCAGAAAACGAAGTTTTATTAGCCATATAATCGCAACTCAGAATTTCATTTGCCCATTTATTCATTTGTACGATGTTTTAGAATCCAGATGAATGAGTTCCAGACGTACGAAATCTAAATGCACGACATCCAGATGACCGTTATCCATATGCACTAGAGCCAAATTTTTATAACACAATTCTTGAAATACAGTTATTGTAACCAGACAAACAGATTTTTTTAAATCAAGATTTTTGGAATATAAATAAACGATATCCAGATAAACTAAATCCTTTTATCTCTTACTAATATTATGAACTTTATTAACTTAACCTATCATTTTGTTAGTCTAGCACTAGTCTAACAATAGTCTTACAACAGTCTAGCAATAGTCTCACAATAGTGTAGCAATATTCTCACAATAGTCTAGCAATAGTCTAGCAATAGTCTAACAATAGTCTCACAATAGTCTCACAATAGTCTCACAATAGTAGCACAATAGTCTAACAATAGTCTAACAATAGTCTCACAATAGTCTAGCAATATTCTCACAATAGTCTTACAATAGTCTTACAATAGTCTCACAATAGTCTAGCAATAGTCTCACAATAGTCTCACAATAGTCTAGCAATAGTCTAGCAATAGTCTGACAATAGTCTTTCTGCCGTTCTGGAGTGGCGACCGCGTACCGGAAAGTGCAGGGTGGGGAGACCCCTCACACAGTGGACCGACGACCTGGTTAGGACGGCGGGAAGCCGATGGATGAGGGAGGCACAAGACTGCGCAGAGTGGAAGCTTTTGGAGGAGGCCTATGTCCAGCAGTGGGCGTTCATAGGCTGATATGGATGGATGGATGGATGGAGTCTAACAATGGTCTCGCTATAGTCTAGCAATAGTCTAGCCTAACAATGGTCTGACAATAGTCTAACAATAGACTAGCAATGGTCTTACAATGGTCTGACAATAGTCTAACAATAGTCTGACATTAGTCTGACAATAGTCTCACAATAGTCTCACAAATTATTTAATTATATTATCTAAATGGTATTCTATTCCATTCTCAACTACTTAAAGATTAACAAAATCAACTTGACGACACAAATGCTTGTGTGTTAATTTCTGTCGGATATCGCAGTGACGAGATGACTGATGAACGTGCCATGCAATTAAAGCTTTTTTAAATCAATTTATTAACAATGAAATTTTTTTTATCAATTAAACTTTAAATTGCTATGCATGTAAGATTTGCTTGCACACATCATTCTTCACGCTGCTGTTGGTAATTGTAACAAAGTCAAATTATTATTTTTGAAAAGAGTGGCCTGAGTTTCTTGGCCACATTCTTCTCAGAGCTCTACTATAGTCGTCTGCGAAAGTGGTAGTAGTTTGGCAGACATTTTTCTCTATACTATTCTACTACATGTATAACGATTTGCATGTGTTACTTTGTAACCTAAGTGAATAAAGCTATTTGACTTTGACTTTGACTTTAACAATAGTGTTTCTGCCGTTGGGGCAGAAAGGTTCTGGAATGGCGACCGCGTACCGGAAAGTGCAGGGTGGGGAGACCCCTCACACAGTGGACCGACGATCTGGTTAGGACGGCGGGAAGCCGATGGATGAGGGAGGCACAAGACTGCGCAGAGTGGAAGCTTTTGGAGGAGGCCTATGTCCAGCAGTGGACGTTCATAGGCTGATATGGATGGATGGATGGATGGAGTCTAACAATAGTCTAGCCTAACAATGGTCTGACAATAGTCTAACAATAGTCTAACAATAGACTAGCAATGACTAGCAATGGTCTAACAATGGTCTGACAATAGTCTAACAATAGTCTGACATTAGTCTGACAATAGTCTAACAATAGTCTTACAATAGTCTAACAATAGTCTCACAATAGTCTCACAATAGTCTAGCAATAGTCAAACAATAGTCTAACAATAGTCTCACAATAGTCTCACAATAGTCTCACAATAGTCTCACAATAGTCTCACAATAGTCTCACAATAGTCTCACAATAGTCTCACAATAGTCTTACAATAGTCTAGCTATAGTCTAGCAATAGTCTAACAATAGTCTCACAATAGTCTAACAATAGTCTTTCTGCCGTTGGGGCAGAAAGGTTCTGGAATGGCGACCGCGTACTGGAAAGCGCAGGGTGGGGAGACCCCTCACACGGTGGACCGACGACCTGGTTAGGACGGCAAGAAGCCGATGGATGAGGAAGGCACAAGACTGCGCAGAGTGGAAGCTTTTGGAGGAGGCCTATGTCCAGCAGTGGACGTTCATAGACTGATATGGATGGATGGATGGATGGAGTCTAACAATAGTCTCGCTATAGTCTAGCAATAGTCTAGCCTAACAATGGTCTGACAATAGTCTAACAATAGACTAGCAATGACTAGCAATGGTCTAACAATGGTCTGACATTAGTCTGACAATAGTCTATCAATAGTCTAACAATAGTCTGACAATAGTCTAACAATAGTCTCACAATAGTCTCACAATAGTCTCACAATAGTCTCACAATAGTCTCACAATAGTCTCACAATCGTCTAGCAATAGTCTAACAATAGTCTCACAATAGTCTAACAATAGTCTAACTATAGTCTAGCAATAGTCTCACAATAGTCTAGCCTAACAATGGTCTAACAATAGTCTGACAATGGTCTGACATTAGTCTGACAATAGTCTAACAATAGTCTCACAATAGTCTCACAATAGTCTCACAATAGTCTCACAATAGTCTAGCAATAGTCTAACAATAGTCTCACAATAGTCTAACAATAGTCTAACTATAGTCTAGCAATAGTCTCACAATAGTCTAGCCTAACAATGGTCTGACAATAGTCTAACAATAGTCTGACATTAGTCTGACAATAGTCTAACAATAGTCTGACAATAGTCTAACAATAGTCTAACAATAGTCTAACAATGATCTAGCAATGGTCTAATAATAGTCTAGCAATAGTCTAATAATAGTCTAGCAATAGTCTAATAATAGTCTTTAGCCAGTCACCCAAACTGGCTGTGAACAATACCTATACAGTCAGCGATAATGATCTTTAGCAGAACTATTCCGTACTATACTCTAGTGACGCTTCACTCAAAAAGGTGCTCAATTTTCATCTTGTTTGGGTTTATATTAGTAAATTTATCACTTAACCTATATTTAGTTGGGGTGTAGTCGGATGGAGCGCGGTCGTCCCGCCGGCTAATGACTGCGTTCAATTATTCATGCAATTAACAGATTATTGCGACACTACCGCCCTCTACCCGCCCCTATCTAACCGTCACTTTATGTAGGTACCTAGTAAACTGTTGTATGAAACAAGAATAATATACATCTGCTTAGTTTGGGACTAGATGGCGTTGTGTGAATTTGTGAAAATATAACTGATTCATGTTTTGAAAACGATAGGTATATTAACATAAAATCATTGTATTTGTACAAAGATTTTGAAGTGGAAATTTACCCCACACCTTTGTTTGAACACAGTAGTATGAAAATATAACTACAACAATATTAGCCTAAATAACTAAAATATTACAGCAAACATTACAAAACAAAGCATACTAGAATCCTAGTTATTCTCGACCGCCTTTGATATTCAGTATCATGAAATGGCTGACATGTAGATATGAATAAATGATCAAAATATACTCGACTATAACCCAATACACACTTACCCGCCCAGTGTTGCACAAATGAAAATTAATTATGCAACATGATAAATTGACAGTAATTACTTCATACGGCGACGAATACCGTAATGCCGGGCTGTCGTGGCCTTATACTTTATCTACCTACAGATTATTAATATATTTTATACTTCATGTTTGCCTAGTATTTCTTGATTGGGTATTAGGTACTTTTAATGAGGTGCCTGGGTAATGAAGTGTTTTTATCTCAGCTAAAAGACGAAGACTAGTATTGTATTCTTATAAAAGACTATGTTTATTGCTCGTCTGTTAAACTCTAAGTTTTTCTTTTGATGCACTGGAACCCAGTGCTTATAAATATAAATCTCAATCCGCTTCTGCATTGCGCTCTTCACCATGAAACTTGAGTTATTAAGGCACATTGCCCGGTAATTTCTATACCCTACTGTTTATTGGTAGGTTAACCAGGCACAGCAACCTCTGTCTAAAGTAGGAAACAGCTTAAAGTAATAAAAGACCTATTCAAGAAAAATATATGATATAAAATCTACCAGTATTATGTTTAAAGTTTCTGAACTCTACCAAAAATCTTACCCCCTTAACGCCTCTTAAATTTAATTATTGTTTAGCGAGATTTTTATTAGGAAAACCAATATTAATGAATGAATAGTCTTACAAAACATATCCTGAGTAACTTCCATGCAAAACTTGACTTACGCACTTCTGTACCACGTACAACCACACAATCCCGTATACATTTAAATTAGCTAATTCACAGCATTACTCTCAAAAGAAAAATATTAAAGCATCCTAACACTCAATTTGTGTATATCTTTAAAGAGCAAATTCAATTCTTGGCAAGGTAGGCGAGGATTGAGGCGCGCGGGGTAAGAGGGCCTAATTGGCAATTTTCTCTTTACGCCATTTTTTTCAGCTTTTAAGGAGAAAAATTCGTTAATGCATATTTAATAGCTGTAATCGTCTCTCCCTCTCAAGATATTAGAACAAGCCACCAACTCCCGCTTTCTTTTTAAATACAGACACCGTTTATTTTTTATTTATTTGAATTTATTTAACAATCTGCTTTGTTAATAAATTATATATTAAATTACGCCTACGTATTTTCTTTTTGTAAATTAAAAGGAGATTAAAAAATACTTTTAAAGAAATTAGTTATTAAGTACAATGACTTTACATAGTACTTATGTTCTGAATATAAAAACAGGTTATTTATTATTGTTACAATAAGGTTGAAGTATCATATCAGGCAGTATATAGGTGCTTAAATTTTTTCCACCACATATAAAAAACAAAAAACTCTTCTGGGTCATAATAGGATAATTGTCTAATTGTTTAGGGACAGAAACAATATTGTACAAGTATCTATTTAGGGAACATTCCTTGCTGTAGGTAACATAATCATAAAATTTCACGCACTTACATTTCACGCCATCAAACCATGCAAACATTGCTTGAAATTGCACAAAGATATACAATCTGAAATACATTAGTAATCACACACACACATACACGCACACAAACACCCATACGCATGTTCACTCAATTATAACTAATATAATAAACACTCCAATCTATTACCTATTGTCTTCTAATATTTCTGTAATTAAGTAAGTAATCTCACTGTTTTCTAGGATGAAGATCAGGAGACCCGTAACACAAGTCTGACTTAGTATGGGCTCCTGACTCCCTATCATCTTATTATGTTAAAACTTAATATTTTGTACTTTGTATTTGTTGGGAGAAAATGAATAATTTTTCATTTTCATTTTTCAATAAACGGAAATTCAAACTAAGACCTTTCCCCGTATCACTAATGTACTAAGTTACTACACTACTCCACAATTCTTCAAGCCTACATATCCTTTTTGTATCCAAAAGTCCATTAATTTACTTCACGAACTATATCTCCTGGGCCCACCGCGTTGGGTTAGCGATCATTTTCTTTGAGTTCTAATCCACCTCATGTTTAATGCGAGCATATAAATTTCAATTTTAAACCGGTCGGTTTCGAGTTACACCCATTTGTGGAATTACGCGAAGGGTAGCGAGTATGGGACGGGTAATCTGGTAATGTTTTCCCGACGAGACCTTATAAATAAACAAGTTTTTCTTATGCATATATATGTTCTTTGCACTTTTTTATTTGTATGTTTTTTAGTTGAGTTTCTATTTAGATAACGTACTTAATATGAAGTAGTATTATAGAGTACCTACTTGTAACAGAATTATGGGGATAGTTTGGTTTTAAATTAAGGAAAGTATGTTTTAATTGATAATAATTTGTTTTATAAAAATCGTTTTGTTTTATAAAATGTGTTCTTGTATAAAGTATAGACATACACTTTCAAAATGCAATAAATTTTTCTAATTTTAAGGTATTATAAGCTGAAATTAATATTTGTTGAGTGCCCATAGAACCAGCTGTGCTTAGCATGTGATTAGATGGCATAATTTGTAAATGCGCGAAGAATTTATATCTATTTGATTACATTAAAGTATGTGCAGCATTAATGGGTTGTTATGATGATGATGAAATAAATATACTTAGGTAGGTACATGAATAGTTTACATTCATGATCTTATAGTACAAGCGTTATACCTATTATATCGAAGCTGAAGGAAAGCAGTAAAACAGTCTTCTAACTGAGGCAATACATTCATCATAACTGCCCATTTATGTCCCAGTGCAGGGACGGGCCTCCTCCCGTGACGGAGGGATATTTGGCCTACCAATACCACGATGGCCAGACGGATTGGTATAGGGTTTGATTTCAAGTTTTCCTTCTTCTTATTTTATAAAGATAATATTCACGAATAGTCCATTTGTGGTTTTTTACGACACCCACGGGATGAGATGGGGTGGTGGCATATTGTATTCTTACTCCGTCACCACACGGAGAAGGCAATATACTAGTAAAATCAAATCATGTTAACATCATCTTCAAAAATAGCATTCGGCTATTTTTAATGATAATTTTATTTAATCCGCTGTTATAAATGTGAAAAGTAACTAACTTTTCATTCCATTTTCCAAATGCCTAGTTTAGTCATAGTACGCCTAGTTTCACACTTCACAGATGGTGCCCTGTTCTTGAAGTGTAATTTTGATTATTATTTGTTATGATGTCGAATAGAATTCCTAGCAATTTTGAACTCCAATCAGAACCAGTATAAAAATATTACATAAAAATAAATTTAAAAACTTGTTCAAATATTTTAACATCTACCGACTGTAGCTAATCAAACGCAACGGGGCAAAAAGCCCCACTTGATTGCAACAGTTGTTACAAAACCGCACTCAACCCTAAACCGCTGCAGGTCATATCAAAAGTCGATAACACCCCTAATGCGGGAGGGTTAAACTAAAAATGCTTAGAGGATTTAACAAGCAAATAATGATACTATTACTTTTGTTATTTTATTTAAGAATGATGGTAATCTTATTTATACAGGTAGTTATTAGTTGAAGAGCTCTATGGCGTAGTGGAGTACATGATTACTGTGCCGAGGTTTCGGGTTCAATTAATGGTCAATGCAAATTTTTTTGTACACTTCCTTATTTGTAATGTTATATGTTTGTAAATGATTTGATTTGAAATGATTTGATTTGAATGCAAATTTATTTTTGCGTGAATATAAATGTTTGGGTCTTGGTGGATTAAAATAATATAAGTATAATTTATCTGTTTTTAGTACTCATAAGAAAAGTTGCTTAGTTTCTCATAAGAAAGGTAGCTTTGCCTGTAAACTACCCTAAATTAATTTATATCTACCAATATCCTATTCCGTAATTCAAAATATCTGACAAATTCAATTCAGATGGTGAATAAGATCCTCAGACCAACTTCAGAGATAGAGAACCTACATAAATATTAGCATTAAGCTGTAAAAGCATCAAAAAATATACGCAAAAATAAAATCTTCATCGAAAAATCTGATTTACGAGTAAAACAATACTTATTTATAAATTATATTAATACACTCTCGTCGTCAAACGTCAATCTATAATACGTCAGATAAATATAATGCCATTTGTCTGATCCCAGACCCCAAGACCCCACCGCTAATGCAGCCAGCTCCCCGCGGACTTTAAACTGCTTACCGTGGTTTAAAAAAACTCAGACCTCTCTCTAAATAGATCTTAAGCCATTCAGTAAGGTTTTAACTTTGAAAGATATGTGTTTTGAAAAATGTATTATGTTTCTGTTTTTGTTTTTTAACCGACTGCTAAAAGAGGGTTTTTGTTATTAAAAAAGATGATACTTATGCGGGTTGCAACTTGCAGCCCAAGAGTTAAGCCGAACGTCCACCGCCGGCTTAACTAAGTTGGTTTAGCTTAGCTCGCATAGTTGAGCCAGTTTTTCATACATGTCGCAGAGTTTGCGGTGGACGCACATGTATGAAAAACTGACTCAACTATGCGAGCTAAGCTAAACCAACTTAGTTTAGCCGGCGGTGGACGTTCGGCTTTAAGCTACGTAAGTTTAGCTTAGTTCGCATAGCTGACACTGTTTTCCGTACTTGTGTGCAGACAACAAACTATGGAACAAGTATGAAAAACTGTGTCAGCTATGCTTAGCTAAACTATCTTAGCTTAGATCTTGGTCTGCTACCCGTATTATGCAAGGGTCATTGTGTTACACGGTGTTTACAAACATCAATTTAACGGAAGCAAAGATCATCTATGTTCAAAACTATGATTTATCATCATCATCATAACAACCCATTAATGTCCCACTGCAGGGACGGGCCTCCTCCCATGGCGGAGGGATACTTGGCCTACTAATATCACGCTGGCCAGGATTGGTATAGGGTTTAATTTCAAGTTTTCCTTCTTTTTATATCGTAATGATAATTATTCACGGATTAGTCTTTTTACGACACCCATGGGATGAGATGACCCCATCTCACCGGGTGGTGACATATTGTAAAGAATACAATATGTCACCATATTGTATTCTTACTCCGTCACCATCACCACAAGGAAAATGTTTAATTGATCTCATAAAAATTAGTCTGCGTAGAATTCCAATCCACGATCTCGTTCTCAGCAGCCGTAAACACAATCGCTATGCCACCAAGGCAGTTTTATTATGATTGTTAAGATTTTATCAATAAAATTGAAACTAATGATATTCAGACGTTAAACATCAAAGGGGTTAAATGGTACTAATAACCAAATAAAGCTCAATTTAAACAATATTAATCTAATAATACTTTATAACCAACCAATGTATGCATCTCATAAAATAATCGAAACACATTAATTCTTATAACGCATATAAATAGAGACAGAATCGTCCCCCGTCGATAATAAATATCAATCAGTACATTCAAATGATCAAATTAGAAAAATTAAAAGTGATAAATAAAGTACAATTAAGCGTTATTGCGTAAAAAAGGCATAATTTAATGAGTTAGTTGAGCGACGAGGAAAATATTCGTGCTGGCCGAGACTGTTGTAGTGATGGGAATAACGAAATAAGTATAATAACTCCGCAAACATTTTTTTATCGTGGCTTATGTTTTAGAGGCTGTCCGATCGCCTTTGGCTCAGTTAGACAAGTCGCACGCTATAAATAAAAGGGTATTAAGTCTGAAAAACCGTTTTTTTTTTATTTTGAATTCGGAAACCTAATTTTTTTCTCTATACATTGGTAAGAAAATAGTATTTAAATTCCAAATACTTTTTGAAATATAACGATACAATTCTTTCTTGACTATTTATGCACCCTATTTTCGAGATAGGTAAGACAGTCGCATCTTAGTTGATTCAGTAGCCGGGCATCGTTCGTGGCCGTCGCACGTATCTTTCTGAGTTACAACCCGTCCAGTCGTCAATATCGAATCAATCTATAAAATTGTAAGTATTCTAAACAGTATTATGTAAAGTTAATACCTTATTGCTTGTTAAAATTGATACTAGTTTCATGTTTTATTTTAAATAATACTGTCTTGCCTGTTCAATATAATATAATTTGGTAATTTTAACGAAATAATATTAAAATAATACTTTATAGCTCCCGATTTGCTTGAGATAATTCTGTACATCTTGTCAATTGTATTTTATGGTTGCAAGTTTCAAGTAAAATACTACCTTTTAAGTTGTTATTATATTTTTTCTTTTTTAAATTTTAGTTATAATCAAAACAATGAAGCGAAGTAGGAAGGCTGGTTTAATAATGAAAGCAATCAGCAATCGCCTAAGTACACCGGACAGTTCTTAAAATGAAGAAAACAAAGACCCATTTGCTCATCATCATCATTTCCCTGCCTTTATTCCAATTTTATTTGGGGTCGGCGCAGCATGTTTTTTTCTTCCATACTGTCCTATCGGACGTCATCTCACTAGTAACACTCTTCGCAGCCATATAGCTTTTCACACAATCCATCCATCGTTTCTTTGGTCGTCCTCTTCCCCTATATCCATCCACACACAGGTTCAGCACCTTCCTCACTACATGACTCTCATTCCTCCGCATAACATGCCCATACCATAACAGCCGGCTGCCACGTAATTTTTCTGCCACCGGTGCCACTTTCAAATCTTCTTACATACTCATTTCTTACTCTATCTACTAGTAACACCACACAGATTATCTTTCATTCATCCCTTTTCTGGCCAACTCTCTGATCCATAAAGGACGGCAGGTGTAATCATAGTTTTATAGATCTTCCCCTTCAACTAAGGGGACTGTGGGGGTCACAGATGGTTCCCGTGAAGCAATGACCTGCTGCCATTTCATCCATCCTATGTTAACTCGGTTCTTGACCGCCCGATCTACTTCGCCATCGCTTTGAATGAAAGAACCGAGATACCGGAGAAGACTAGAAGGCGCATGCCGTTAAGCGCTATGGCTTCAGGACTGCCAACGCTCTAATCTGCTCTGGATCTTAGGTCCATCCTCCCCAACCAGAACAATGTAATCGGCAAACACTGCACCAGGGTGCCATTTCCTGTATGCCCGCCGTCAAGGCGTCCATAATCAGTAAGAGGTAAGGACTTAAAGCCGACCCTTGGTGCAAGCCTACCGCCACACTGAACTGGTTGGAGTTGCAAGACAATTGGACGTATAACTGGTTTGTCTTTACATAGCACGAATTAACTTCACATACTTCCCAGGTACAATTTTCTCTTTCATGTCCCACCACAATACTTCTACGAAGACCCATTTGCTGACAGTGACAACAGGGATCTAACGTATGTCCCCAAAGTTTCACATTTGATTTAGTTTGATAGTTTTGTTACTGTAGGTACGGTCGGGGTATTTGCCGCTCGACCACCCTTAGGCGAGAATCGCTTGGCACGCGGCGCATGCGATACGTGGGCGTGCCACGTATCGCATGCGCCGCGTGCCAAGCGATTCTCGCCTAAGGGTGGTCGAGCGGCAAATACCCCGACTGTACCTACATAATGTTGTTAAATTATGTTTCTTTCATATTGAGTTTCTTTTTTATTATAACTAATTATGATACTAAAACAAATAGAATTTCTAGATTTTCTAGATGCAATCAGTATTTAATTTATTATAATACCAAGCAAAAAATATCAACCAGAAACAACTTGGTCAAACGCCTAACTTCTGCGTCTTGGGGGGCAGCCCCACATGTTGTCAGGACTACGGGTCTGGCATTGTCCTACACGGCAGGTGAGTATGCGTCCGCGGTATGGCACCGTTCGGCTCACGCAGGTATGGTCGACTCTGCCCTGAATGAAACATGCCGTATAATAACTGGCTGCTTGAAACCTACCCCATTGGTCAAATTATACTCATTGGCCGCCATTGCTCGACCTGGTGTTCGCCGTCAGGTCATTTGCGAAAAGGAAAGGAAAAACAAGAGACCGACCCTCGTCATCCACTTTACTCGCACAATATACCCAGGGCACGCCTCAAAAGTCGTAAGAGTTTTTTGCGACACACACGTGCACTGTGCGGCAGTGGCGAAGGGTGATTTTTTAGAAAAGGTAAGCCGAACGAAAAAAAAACTTGTGACTGTCACAAACATCAATTTAACGGACACAAAGAACAAGATCCAGACTCAGGACAATAATTTGTTGATCAAAAAGAATTGTCCTGCCTGGGAATCGAACCCGCGACCTCGTGCACGTCAGCCGCTTACCGCGACCGCGCCGCGCCATCGAGGTTAAAGTGTCTTTCTATAATATTAAATTTCTATTTCGTAATCTACTTTTCTATTGTACTTCATACGTATTAGTGAAAAAATATTCTGTCCCGAACTCAAGTACATAAAGCTATTCAAATCCGAATATGTTTCTCAGTTTGGACATGTTTCTTTGATGAATTAGATAAATGACTCCACAAACTTTTAAAATCTGAGAATAAGACACAAGGGAAACAAAACGTACTATTTAATTTACAACTGCAAGCTGTAAGCCACTTATATTTATCATAAATAGATGTAAATAATATAAAAATATATCGTAAATGCATGGCGCCGGGCGGCGGCCGACGCACGTCTCGTTTGTATCCCACATTCATGTCTGTATTTCTTATTTTCGTTATTTAATTTCAAGAAAGAAGTTTTGCTTCCACAACAATTAATCAATAAGTCAACAATCTAATACTATTAACGCTGCCATTGTAACAACAAATTAAAGTAATAACAATGAAGTAAGTACTTACAATAATGTAGTAGGTAGGCACCCAAAGCACTATGACAATAATTCAATCCATGCACAACACTCATAACACAAACATACTTAGTAATTACTACTTTACACAAAACAGAGAATTCTAATGTATTTGCACTGTAAATACTTTAAAATATAAATAATAGCTGAATGAAAACAAAAACAATAATAAATGTCAAAATAAAAACTTTGGTACTTTGGGTGGGAAATGACTGAGAGCAAAGCAATGAACACAATATCGTTCGTTCATACATCGCGATGGATCGTTTTGATTGGTCAATACAACGACGAACGAATGATGCGTCGTTTTGATTGGTCAATACAACGACGAACGAATGATGCGTCGTTTTGATTGGTCAATACAACGACGAACGAATGATGCGTCGTTTTGATTGGTCAATACAACGACGAACGAATATATTAATAATACTCAATTTCCTTAGGTAATTTGAAAAATGCCGGCTTATTCATTCAATGATCGTTCCTTATATCGACGCTCACACACAAAGATAAAATGCAATGTTTTTGCATGTGTGCGTACGACTTTCGTACCGTCTGTTTATACTCGATTCCTATTTTTGAGACCGGCTTACCGCCGCCATTCTAATGTACTCTGTGCCGCCGCCATTAGTTGACAATGTTGTAATAATAGATGGCGTTATGAGTACGTAAATAATTTTCATAATATGTATTGCGATTTACGTAGGTAAGAGAAAACTTTTTTGTTTTTTTAATTTTGTGTACTGAATGGATGTTACGTCATTGATTTATAACTGTTTATTATACAATGTTATTGCAAAGGTAAGCCGGTAGGAATCGGGTTATATGGACCCTTCGCCACTGCTGTGCGGTGACCCCAGTAAGGCTAGACTGGACGGGTGGGCCTCAAACTTTGCACCACCGGCGGACTTCATTCCACCCGCCGAACATCTTCCACCTGGTTTCGAGGAGCAGTGGCCGATCTGGAGGTCGCTCAATATGCTATGTACCCAAGTAGGCCGCTGTAACTCTAACCGGACTAAATGGGGTTATCTGAACCCCTCCTATAGTGGATGTGGGTGCGGTTCTCTCGTCCAGGACATGGAACACTTCCTATCATGCCCAATGTGCCCTGCCACCTGCACACCAGAAGACCTAAAGAGTGCCAACGATAATGCTGTTGCTGTCGCTGGTTTTTGGGCAAAACACATCTAAAATATATTTGAAATTAGACTTATTGCCGTCGAAACGAAGAAGAATTATAATCCCTTAGCCATGTAGGCAAAAGATAATTTCTGTGCTGCTTAATATAGTATCAATATTAATTACAACTGGTTATCGAAATAATTTGGTAAATTTTGGTTAAGCTAGAGAGTAGCAAGTTAAACTTAAGAGCTATTTGAACTGCTTAAAGGGTATCATCTTTTTCTGTTCCCATAAAACTATTAATATAAAAAAAACTGTTATAGATACACAAACTAAACTTAACCAGCATAAAGAAGGATAGTGTACTTTTAAATCTAGAGATAATTTTAAATATTTGAGTAAGTAGTTCCGAATCTATGATTTTTTAAAACTTCAATACGCGATATCTCAAAACAACGTTTTCGAAATAATACCCTTTTGTTTGTGACGTGCGAAGTGTAAGATGGAACAATGGTGTACTAACTAAAACCAAAGATAATTCCTCTCTCTCTCTGACAAAGGGCCAGGATGGCCAGAAGACTAGCATTACTCAAGGCGTGCCGGCGGGTGCTGGTCCCCGACTGAGGGCCTCGAAATTGAGCTCCTTATACTTTTAGATAATTCCATTAAGTCTGAAACTAAGCAGAACTTGTACTTTACCCAACAAGACAATAAAGGTGCTTAAATAGGTACATCTATTTTTTTCAAAGATCTCAGCACTCATAGCTTTGCAACTACTTCGTTGCTTGATTATAAATAGTATTGAGGAGTTTAGCAATAGGGGTTATACCTAATATTGCTGGGACTTTTACAAATATAAATAGTATTCACTCGTAATACAGGAGTCTCTACCTACCTCCATAAAAATACGTGTACAAAATAAGACGTGTGATGATGTATGTATTTCACTCATACAAACACAGTACATAACTAATTAGTCCTGAAACATTTACACTATAACAACACGCACTATTATGCCAACATTACTCAGCATACTCATAAAATTAGGTTTAATAAAATGCACATTCAGTCACTTAGATATAATGCATTATTATTCGCAATAGAACATTCAGCAATATATCGTTCAATCATACGTACGCATTCGTTCAGTTAATTTCAATTAAACACTATACAAAGGTAGCAAAGTACTAAGTATTAACTGTTGAAGTGGTGTAGCTATTTAATTAAAACGAGTGTTCTAGTACTGAAGAACTGTACTACGAGTAGTATTGAATGTACTAATTTCTTACATCTGAAACTAGGAAGTTAGGATATTCATAACACTTGTTCCGATTTATTTGAGTACTGTCTCCTTAATAACCCGTATTGTGCAACACTTTGGTGCACTTACTTTATAATTTATTTGACGAATTCATTGCGGTACCCAGTTTTTGCTATCTCTTTTCTAGGAGAATATTATTTAACAGAATTAACCTAATGAAATCCATGAAATGTATTTGTGTAGCTTTTTCGATCTACACAGGCATAGCAAGGAAGGTAATTTTTCCAACACCTCAATTTTCTTCTTATTAGTTATTTGCGAATGCGAATGGGCTATGCCCATAAGTTTATTCTTCGAAACTCATCGAGTCCCATGCCCTATGCTTTTGCATGGTCACTACATTTAATTTTGTGAGAGGAGTAAAAAAAACTTTACTGCCGGAATTGAAAATTAAAGTAGCAATACACTTTGCTTATATAGAATGTTATTGACTGATATATTTATGAGTATAAATATCATCGATAAGTATTGTTTCCCATCACTACGTGATGTCACACGTGTACGCTCAAATTACGCGCTTAAATTGTATTAATTAGTACGCGACTGAAAGGGTTCCGTCAAATTAAATGGCATTTTAGCATCCTACGGAACTCTAACACGTTATTGTGCGGGTAATTAGCATAATTCTAATTCTGTTTGTTAATTATCATGAGTTATGATATGTTATTAATATCATTGTTAATATTATAATTCGTGTATGGACTTAATTTATTAATTTAATTGATGGAGAGTAATTGAGTAAAATAATTTTAGAGATGTGTCTATCATAACTATCTGCAAATTCAATTAGTTTAAATTAAATTTAAGTGTCTGTAGGTACACGTTTAAGCGAGTAACAGACAAGTTGTCGGTTAATTCATTACATACATATCTCCTCTGCCTGTAGGAAATAGTCAACATAAATAGCAATAGAACTATATGTCTCCGAGTTTCATAGTACATGTAAAGCGTCATCGATCCCAGTGGTTGTAATGATAGTCAGAGGCTACAGGCAGTTTGTACAACTCTGAAAACCAGGTTGGCTACCAACTACACAAAAAGAAAAACACGCAAGCAAGGGATAGATTTATCAAGTAAATAATCATATTAAAAACAAAGTATAAAACGCAATACCTATCTAATGAAGAAAAAATAAGCACAGTGTATGATGACTCATTGAAATCTCCATACACTATACGCACATTGCTGTGTCTTTTTGTAGAGTGTTTGGTGGTGAAAAGCTGTTCAAGCTGAAGTTTATGACGTGCCTTATGTGAAATACCACTAAGCAATCACTCATCTCTACCAGTATAAGTCTAAGAGAGCCAAAGATTGCCCGTAATTTGACTGAAACCAGGGCACCACTCAGGTTTTAGATCTCATGCTGATTTGTTTTAGATATCTAGGTATCAGATGTATTATTACATACCTATATTATGAAACTATAAGGTCTTCTTTGATGTACGCCTTAACACGTACAATTTTCCCAATAAAAGCGGGACTGCCAAATCAATGAATGACAGGCCATCAGTTCAATGTAATAATAATAACCAAGTTTCAACTTTACATAAAATAAAAAAAAACAATCTATCTATATAAGTTTAGTACAGGGCGTGGCTTACACCCCAATAACAGTTATTACACGAAACGAGTGTAAATAACATCTACCGTTTTACAGGTATAGGGAAGGAGCAATTTCTCTTATGAATAATGTAAGAGAGTCCGCCCAGTAAACGTGTTACGATTTTTCATAATAGCCCTCTTTTGATGTTAGTAGCTATCATACTTGAACGTATAATTCAACTTTTATGTTATGCTATTTAGTTTTATATTTTTACGCTTTTATGAATAAATCGCTTCGTGAGTTATAGTTCCGTTTTTTATAGCGTGTTAGGGTTCGTGCTCTGTGTTGTGGGGACTTTTACATTTATCTGTTTTAGTGAACATATAGCATTTCGTACCTATTATTTTTAAGAAAATCTAAAGAACACTGTAACCACCAATCTGGTAATCGTAGAAATGGGCTAAGTTTCCCTCCGTTCTTGCATTGGGAGATGTGTCTCAGTCGTATGTACGGACTCGTTTCTTTGGCATTAAATTGCGCTGTTTAAATGTGTTAGGAAAATTATCATATGATATCTCGATTTTCACATTTTTACATGTAAATTATATAATAAATAGGTAGACCCGCCAGCATCGGTTTAGTACCCAGAGATCTAAACCTCCTTACATTACGTGCCGTGTCAAGGAGTACTGCCCTCTGCATCAGAACCTATGATCCAACTTTTCCGACTCCTTAAGTGTATATCTTATTATCATACAGTGCAAGAGGTTGTGGGTTCGATCGCCACACAGGACAATGATTTGTGAGATCCACAAATTATTGTCCCGGTCTGGGTGTTCTTTGTGTCCGTTAATTGATGTTTGTAAAAGGTCCCCGCGACACAGGGCATGATCCCTAGTGCGGGAGTTGTCTTTTTTAAAAGAAGAAAGAAAGAAGAATATGTATTATTTCAGCATACTATCTTTTCAGCCAGCAAGTCCCTAGTCTACGTTAACCCTATGTTAAGTTTATACAAGCATATCACGTACTTGTCTGTAGCTAACCTCCTTAAGGCGACGCTCGTGATTGCAAGCGATCACGACACAAATACGGGACAAATAGAATCAACAGCTTTTTGTACTTTGATTGTAAGGGTGAATGTAATATATTTGATTATTTATGTTTGTTTTTGGTGGTAATTTGGTACTTTTGTTATGTTTTATATTGATTATATTTATTGAAGGAAAACTTGAAATTAAACCCTATACCAATCCGTTTGGCCAGCGTGGTATTAGTAGGCCAAGTATCCCTCCGTCACTGGAGGAGCCCCGTCCCTGCAGTGGGACATTAATGGGCTGTTATGATGATGATGATGATATTTATTGAAAGAAATAACATGATTTTGCATGCACAGCGCTAGAAATTATGTAGAGAGCATGTTCTCTAAATACTTGACTACTAATAATTAAAATTATTATATTATACATACATACGATTATTATAAGTATATGAATCCTAATAAAAACTCGACTATAAAACAGATCAATGATGATTATATTTTTAATAACTACGTATCTATAGAAATATTTCACATAATATTGGACTTTTAACATTAAAAAAAAAAATACTCAATGAATATTTATAAGAGACGTTTCAAATAAAGAAGCAGTTTTTATAACGCAAGAAACTGAGGTAACAAACCTTCTTATAAACCAAATTCAATACCTGCAACATGCTGCCATTATAACTTTCAATAAAGTGTTCGTTATTCAAATTCATTAAAATAAATAATAAAATAAACAACGTTACTCTCAGTATTCCGCTATATAACACAAACGCGTACACCCGGGCGCCTCACCTAGTCTCTACAGTCTCCTTCACCGTAAGCAAAAACTCAATTATCATATTTTATACCTCATAATACTTACGAAAAGATATTCAATTATATAATTTTTCCTCTGCAAAGGGAATCCCTTTTCATTTCTCATTTGGATTTTTCTCTTAAGCAATTACGAGTCAGCCCCGGGGAGCGAGAGATTGCCTCCGCGAATACATTTCCACGCCGGACGCGTCCGCCCTAATTTATCTTTTAACAAGGAATGGAATGTTATGTTAACTTATGCGCCCACCGCGTTAGCTCTGTTTTCGTTTAATAAAACTGTGTTTCGCGGATCATTTTATGAGTTTCGTCGAGTTATGAATTTGTTTGCGCGCGGAATAGAAATTAGCTCATTTCATGCTACCGCTCTGTTACATTGTATCTTATTTATACATAGCATTATGTATTAACATTGTAATTATTATAATAAAAAGCTTTTTAAACAAACGTAATATAAGTTGATGACAATGTGTTTGTAACAAATGAAGTTGTCGCTCAAGCGGCTCGGCGCAATTCGATTCCGAGAAGCGAAGGATCGGATTCGGGGAAACTCGCGTAATCGCATCGCGCGGCCGGGATCACAAATTATTCGTGCGCCGAAACTGGCTAACTTCATCAACCCTATAAAGGAGGTAAAGAACAAAGCGAAACCACAATTGGCCGCGTCGATCCTCTACCTGAGTCGATGGAAGTTTTAAAAATGGCAGCTCTTTGAGAGAAAACTCGATAAGGTCGAGCCCGCGGGACGCGTAAATACAATTTGCAAGGAATCGCTCGTGCCTTTGACGTCGCGAGCGACTTGCCGTTTGAAGATTTGCTTGTTTGCCTCACTGTAGGCGGCGCGGGGTACCTCCCTGAATACTACATGTATGAGTGAAAAATCTAATCTAAACGCGATGAATATTTAGTGGGTTACACGAAACTAACGTGTTATCAAACAATTTATTTATACGTTGACGAATGAATAAGATTAGTTTTGATGCAATTGATATGTCTACACAAATTTGATTAACCTTGTCGTAGTGTATAGTATTAATAAGAGTTTGATAATTTTAATTATGTGTAAGTGGACACAAAACTGAACTATTTTTGTTAGTTATCTAAGGAACTAGCAAACGCTTTTTTGTCTATTATAATTACGTGGAAACATTAATGTAGGCGATAGGTCTCTCTACTCTTGGTATTACCGCTGTACCTTCAACTCGCACTAATGTAAAAATGTTTTCGTTTTTATGTTATAGAAGCTAGTAAAAATACAGGAGTTTGGATCATTTACAAATATAATTAGTGCAAAACATAAAAAAACCTGGTATCAAACCGCTACACCTACCCTGTCCTATATGTCTAGCCCATGTGTAGGCTATGTGTATTACATTGAAAACCCGTCTCTGCATTGGGCCTTTTAATACTTGTGTCCGTTAATTGATGTTTGTAAAAGGTCCCCGCGACACAGGGCATGATCCCTAGTGCGGGAGTTGTCTTTTATTTAAAAAAGTAAATAAGCAATGAATTTAAAAGTTTGCAATACCGATCCATTTTCTAAAATATTCAGCACAATAGCGATATGAATAATAAATTTGTGAATAATGTAATGATGAAACTTTGTAAATGGATAAGCATAATTTTTATTATGTAACTCATCGCGAGGGGGAGGTTCTCCCCCCATTTTGTTACGACTACCTCCGAAGTTGGTACCTACTTGTGAAATCGTAACAATATTTTTTGAGATTGGTTTTATAACTAGTAATGTCCTACTGAAAGGACGGGCCTATTTCAGTAAAGAATTACACTTGGGCTAATTACCAACTATAACTAATACCAGCCTTTAGATTAACTGCGTCGATAGCGTTGCTTTTGCGGTATGCATATTACGGGTTCGACCGCCACGCAAGACATTTCTATGTGCAATACAAAAACTATTTTCCTGAGCCTATCTGTTCCTTGTCTTTATTAAATAGATGATTGTAAGAGTCCCCGCTGCATAGGTGTTTTTCAAATACCGCGCTTACTAGATATGTAGTAATGATTTTTATACAAAGTATATTTCGAGCTTTCGATCATGTGATCGCTTAAAACTTTTGAGTAGAATAATAACAAATTAATAAATTATTCAATAAATAAATAAAAAATCTTTCTTTATTAAAGTCCATACCAAAATTATATTAAAAACAATACGAAAAAACGCTGCTAAATAAAACCTTAAAATAGTCACAGTAGGTATTTTTCTCGACCGAGCCTCCCCCTCTTAAGTACCACAGATACCTACACTTTAACCCGTAAGTAACAACGCGTTGTCATGGCAACCGGTCACCCTGCCAACCCTTCCGAAACTCGTTGCAAAATGCATACCTGTCATGCTAAAAATAAGGTGCTTATTTCTGTGTCTTGTAAAGTAGAGTTATTTTCTTGACCGCTTATACCTTTTGTTAAGTTTTTCTTTAAACCATTAAATAAAATGAAAAATAATAATTGGTTTCATCGAAAAATCTTTGACAATTTTTAACAATATGTTGCATTAAGTACCATAGTTGGAAAGTTTATCAATCTCCTCTTAACTATCTTCTGTTTAAATTGATTATTAAAGTTTACACCAATTTTTAGCTTATAGTTAAGCCCAAGCGTCATGTGACCAGTGCTCTGACGAGGTTACGATGCTAATCTTGGCTTACAGAGTCACATTTGTAAAAAAGTGAGTGAGATAAAATCAATCGGGTCCGGACCCGTGCTCCACCTAGGTTCTCCACCTGGGTGAAGCACGGGGACTTGCTAGGTCCCGTGCTCCAACTGATGACGGAGAACCTAGGTGCAGCACGGGTTCGGACTCGATAAATCTCATTAATAATAATACTTAAAGAGCGCTTGCTTGTAACGTTTGCAAAGGTGTCGGAAGCGCATTGCTGTAAAAACCTTAAACTTAAATAAAAACTACAGCAATGTAATCCATTTGTTACTTAACTAAAAATATTATTTGAACGTAATTTCCCACAACCACTATCACACAAAAATACGTTTATTCACAATAAAAATGTCACCACACATAACCCCTTTTTTAACGAAAAAAACTAGAATCGGTATCTAATTACCCTTTTAATATTTTGCCCGCATAGGGCAGTAGAGGGTTATATCATGTCGCCACTCAATCTTAACCCATCGACCACCGTCGGTCTATTTGATTTATTTTTTATAGCCACTTGAGTGGTTTTGTTTGATTGTATGCAGGCGTGGATAATGTTAAAGGGTTTTATGGCCGATTGAAAATTATAGATTTGTTAATAGTAGGTATGGACATTAATATTTTTTTAAGTTTTGTATTTTGGTGGTATGGTACTTGTGACTTATACTTTTGATTCCACAGAGATTTTGAGATTATTTATATTGTAGTAACGGGAAGCCTCCACGCGGTTTCGTTCGAGATTTAAAAAAATGTAGAGTAAATTTTTTAGAAAATGATGTTATGTAAAAAGATTAATTAAAATAGGTTGCGGTTCATCCATACTAATATTATAAATGCGAAAGTAACTCTGTCTGTCTGTCTGTCTGTCTGTCTGTCTGTCTGTTACTCTTTCACGCCTAAACGACTGAACGGATTTCGATGAAATTTGGTACAGACAATCTTTAGACCCTGAGAAAGAACATAGGCTACTTTTTATTAGCAATCATATTATATTTTGATTTCATAGAATTTTGGCGGGAAAGCTGTGTCACGTGACCTGTGACGTCATAGGTCACGTGACCTGTGACGTCATAGGTCACGTGACCCGTGCCGTCATAGAATTTTGACAGATGAGTCGTTGACCGGTTTTTTAGCTGTGGGTCTGATATATCTAGAGAGCTTAAATTCGTAATTGTCAACTTATTTCATCATAACAGCCCATTAATGTCCCACTACAGGGACGGGCCTCCTTCCTTGACGGAGGGATACTTGGCCTACTAATACCACGCTTGCAGACGGATTGGTATAGGGTTTAATTTCAAGTTTTCCTTCTTTTTATTTAGTGAAGATAATATTCACCTTATTTGTTAGGCACTAAAGTGACACACCTTTGATTATCCTATCCTTTTTTTTTTTTTTTTTTTTTTTTTTTTTGTTATTCTCCCTCTGGGTCTCTTCGCAGGGGCCCCGGGTATGCACCGTTAAGCATCGACCCCAGGGTCCCCTGCAGACCTCGGCCGCTCTATTACGGCCCCGTCCCTATGTGGGAGAGGATCCCCAGTCCTCTCTACCGGTGGGGGGGGGGGGCGTGTGTGGGGGGGAGCACCTACACACGCCAACGTCTTGCCCTGCTTCTGCACGGGGCAACGGGCAGCCCATCCGTCCCGTTACCCCCAGGCCCCCCGTCATGGAGGTCGGAGATCGTTGGCATAATGCCTCCTCCGACGCCCAGGACGCGCGGCGACATGCGGGAATGAGGGATCTCTCTCCCGCAAGCCCTCCGCCGCCTCCTTCGCTAGCATTACATGCTCGCAAAAGGTGGCGACGGCCCGCCACGCGCTCTCGCTGGAGACCATGGCCTGAACCATTTTCTCCAGCGAGAGAAATGCCACTCCTAGACCCACAATGAGGTCCTGCCGTTGCCGTGCCCACGCCGGGCACTCCACCAGTGTGTGGAGCGAGGAATCCTCGCTGCAGTTCCGGCAACTGTGACATTCGGGCGTTGGCTCCCGGCGAATACGGTGCAGATACTTACCGAAGCATCCATGCCCGGTAAGCATCTGCGACATCCGGTAAGAGAGGCTGCCATGCCGCCTCTCGAGCCAATCCTCCATGACCGGACTTACCGCCCTGATAAGGGCGTGCCCGTACCTCGGTTGCCCAAGTCGCTGTCTCCATTCCTCCATGAGATCGTCATGGAGCAAGGACCGCTGCGCCTCGACTTCGCGAGGGGCAGGTATATGTCCCTGCTCCAGAGCCCCCCTGTGCCACCGATACAGTGACGCGAGAGCCCTCGCCTCCAGATCCCATGGAGGAGTTCCGGCTAGGAGACTCGCCGCCTCAAAGGAGATCGTACGATATCCCTGATGATTCTGACGGCCAGCATCCTCAGCGGACTCTGAAGAATAGTCGCTGTGCTGGCCGTCAGGCGCTCCGCCCATACAGGCGCGCCGTATAGCGCCATCGATCGTACGATCCCCACGTAGAGTCTCCTACACGGGGTGTTAGGTCCCCTCATGTTGGGCATAAGCCGCGACAGTGCAGCCGCGGCGCCCTTAATTTTGGGGACGATGCTTCGGACATGTGGTCCGAAGCCCCATCGGCTATCGAGGGTGATCCCAAGATATCTCATCGAGGGCTTGATGCTGATGCTAACACCATCCACCGTGACACTGGAGCCTGGAGGGGGCGCCCGTCTGGGTCCGTGAAAACACAGGGCCTCAGATTTGTTGAGCGCCACCTCCAGCCCCAGCCGCCGGATTCGGGCAACGACCTGGGCAACCCCTACCGTGGCCGCTTGGGCTGCGTCTTGGAACGTTCTCCCTCGTGCTGTCACGAGGGTGTCGTCGGCGTAACAAAACACCGCGACACCTCTGGGGAACGAACCACGCAGCACCCAGTCGTATCCGATGTTCCACAGGAGCGGGCCAAGCACCGATCCCTGTGGAACACCGCACGACACATCTCGCCGACCTGGCCCTAGCCAACTAGGGTAAGCTATGGCCCTCTCAGAGAGATAGGCCCCGACAATGTGGCAGAGGTAGGGGGGCATCCGATGATAATCGAGTGCCTCCCTAATGCAACTCCATGGCAAGGTGTTAAATGCATTGGCGATGTCAAGAGACACCGCCAACACCACCTCACCCCGGGAGGTCGCTTCCTCTGCCAGGCTACCCACGCACATGATCGCACCCACAGTGGATCGCCCCCGGCGGAAACCAAATTGGTTATCCGCCAGATCTGGCCCTACCACCGTGAGATGCTCGACGAGGCGATCTGCAATGATACGCTCAAAGAGCTTGCAGACCTCGTCAAGCAACACGATCGGTCGGTATCCGGATGGTGAATCCACCGGCCGCCCCGCCTTTCGGATGAGGACCAGTTTCCCCGTCTTCCACACCTTCGGAAACTGACCTCTTTCGAGGCATGCGCTAAATAGCCTTCTAAGTCGGGGTCCAAGCTCCGCAAGGGCCACGACCCATGCACGGCCTGGAATGCCGTCGGGTCCGGGCGCGGTGTTCTTTTTGGCCTTGAGCCGTCGAACCACCGCCCCTAGCTCACCCTCTGTGACTTCGGGCACGTCATTCTCGCTACGACTCGCGTTGAGTACTCGAGACGAAGCCATCGTCGGGGGGACATGCTCCTCCCCTCCCGATGGGAACAAGGCGTCCAGCACTCCCTCCAGACGGTCGGGTTGCAGACTCTGCGTCAGCGGGGGGGCCCTGGGGCGTAGTTTGCCCCGTACCAAAAGGTATGGGCGTCCCCACGGATCCTGGTCCAGAGTCCCAATCAGCTCTTCACGAGCTGATTGCTTGGCCCGTTTTACAGCCGCCTGGAGGGCTCTTTTGGCTGCCCTGTACCTCTCATGGAGCTCCGTCTCCAGGGTTGCCGCGTTGTCTGGGCGGCGACGCCTTCGGCGGAACCTTTTGCACTGGCGGCGTGCACGGACGCACTCCTCGCGGAGTTGCGCCGTTTCTGCGTTCCACCAGTACGCCTGGTTCCTTGCCGGGGTGCGCCTCACCCTTGGCATCGCCGCGTCGCAGACTAGCGACATGGCCCTCTGGAACCACTCTGCCTCGTCATCAACGTAGACAGGCCTGTCCGGTGCGGGTACCCAGGCCTGCACGGTAGCGGCTTCCAGAAGGACTTCCCTGCTCATTTTTTTGAGTGCCCAACGAGGATCCGGAGGGCTGTCAATCCTCAGCGGTGCAGAGGCATCGGGGTCGACGCTGAACCGAATGTATCTGTGATCGGACAGCGTCTCCCCCTCCTCCACAACACGCCAGTCCTGGACGCGAAGGGCAAGCGCAGGGGTCGCGAACGTTACGTCCACGACCGAACCGAGCTGCCCTCGCTCCCAGGTGGCGACAGTCCCCCGGTTGAGGATCGCCAGGCCGCGTGTAGCGACCCAGTCCTCCAACAACCTCCCCCTGACCGTGGTCTCTCGGGAGCCCCAAGCCTGTGACCAGGCATTGAAGTCTCCCATGACCAGTATCGGACGGGGGCGACACGCAGCGAGAACGACGTCCAGTCCAGCGAGCCATTGCTCAAACTGGTACTGGTCTCGGTTCGGCGAGATGTAAGCGGCCACCACCGCTATCCCCTCATAATCCGCCGCGACGCATCCTCGTCCCCTTGCTAAAACAGCAAGGGGGGGGGTGCTTATCCTATCCTACTAATATTATAAATGCAAGTTTGTGAGGATGTATGGATGTTTGTTACCCTTTCATGCAAAAACTACTAAATGGATTTTGATGAAATTTGGAATATAGGTAGTGTAAAATAACAATTAAGCGGGTAATACCGCGGGCATCAGCTAGTATACATATAAATGTATAAGGCATCACATTGTACATGGGCATTAAGAAGGGCAATAATTTCATCCCATACATTTTGTTCTGATTAATTTAGATTCAGGCCTAAGACTCGTGATTTTTTTTTCCGGGACTCACTAAGTCTTAGAGTCGGTGACAACAAAAAATATTGTAAATTAGTGAATTTATCAATTTAAGTGGATACCTAATAACCATTACCAAACTTCTATTTAGTGACATTACCAAGTCAACAAATAAAACACAAACATCACTAAATCCACATTAAATGACTCATTAACTCTCCAATCGCAACAAAATCAAGATCCAATTACGGTACATTTATTTTGAATGGCTCCACTTGAGATCACACGCTATTGGCACGTGCCTACCGTTTTGTTTATCCACCATATTCTACTCAATTTAGCGAAAACTGTTCGACTATAACTTAGGGCAGTACACACCCCTCTTTAACGCGTACTTTTTAAACGCATCTCGACGGGTCGCCGGCATTTATCACGGCTAGTGTGCACGAGACCTATTGTCCGAACGATTTTTGGTTGTTGATTGAGATCGGTTCCGCTATTAAGCTTTGTCAGTTGACATTTTATATTTATAGCCTTTTGTTTGGGTATGGGTAGCGTTGATTTATAAACAGCTTAATGATGAATGGACTGTTAGTGGTAATAGTTTTTTAAATTACTACTGTTAGAGTTTTATGGAGGTTTTTGTATGTAATTTTTTTTTATATCTTCGATGGTTTTGAATGTGTAGGTGTAAGGAAACGTAACCTTTCTAATTAAGTAATAATATAAAATTTAGGCTCTTTTTAATTAAAAAGTATTTCCAACAACAAAAAGTTTACAAATATTTATTTCTACTACAAATGGAAAACGACTGGAAATTTTCTTTTCGCAGAAAAAGCTGTTTTTCTAATCTTTGCCGTCCAACGATTTTATGTAGTTTATTCCTTCGCCTTAAACGGAGTTCCGAGTCCTTACTTTGAGTTTTTTCCGAGTGGTGACGGACTCATCATTAAAATTATCACCCACCTTATCCCACGGATTACTAATTAAGGAGATCAACAACCATAACATAAAACCAACTAAAGAAAAACATAAAAATCACAAAGATAAATATCATTAGAATGAGTGTACACTAAAAATAAGTAGCAGTGACAGAAACACTCGTAGAACAAAACAGTTAGCGTTGACTCAGAACAATAGAACGGCTCAGTGTTCATTAATGGCATTAATTAATGCTTAATTGAGCTAAATAGAGTATCAATTTAGCAGACGGCAATTGGATCATGCATCCCGATGTGAGTATGTGAGACTAGAACCATTACATTATTGTTTTCATGTGTTTTTGGTATAAAGTGTACATTTTTGTTTGACTTTTTAGCTGTTGGTTAGTGAAAGGGTTAATTTTCATATTTGGCATTTTTTTTTCTTTATTTGGCATTTTTTTTCAAGTAATCTAGCCTTTCATTTGTTAATTAACTAGTCGGACAAGATAAATAATGTTATCTAAAAAAAAGGATTATTAGATGGATGTCATGTTCTACTTTAGTCATGTTCTGCCTTAGTCATGAATTTGTCAAGTTTGCTTTTTTGACATATTCTGATTTTGTCATATTCTACTTTCGTCATATTCTGATTTTGTCATATTCTGCTTTCGTCATGTTCTGCTTTCGTCATATTCTAATTTCGTCATATTCTAAGTTTGTCATATTCTGCTTTCGTCATGTTTTGCTTCATTAAGTCAGGTTCACCCAGTTCTGTTTGGGTCGATACTGGTGCTATAAAGCAACTTTGTACGAGTATATTAATCAAAAAACAACCAGTAATCTTATAATTTGGTTCAGAAAGTATAAACTAAAATTAAAAAAATAACTTAAAAATACAAATTCGCGGTAATCTTAACAGAAAAACGATTTTATTTTTACCCGACTGCAAAAAATCACCCATCTATGGAATGACCTCGCCGAAGGTGCTTAACCACCGTTATCGTTTCTAAATCAGTAATCGCAAAAGGCTGTAAGTGGCTGCTGGTAAAAAAGCAATTTAGTTTTTTTTTGCGGAATCCTAAATAATGGAACCTTCGTTATTTGTTATAACATCAACTATCCGTCTGTAAAAGCCCTGTAAAAAAACTTAAAATGTAAAAAAATTCTTGTTTTTTTCCTCCCGTAAAACCTCCCGTAAAAGCACATTAAATAAAACTATATAAGTATCATTAAATTTTTTAAGTTTTTATTTTATCTGCGGAACCCTAAAAAGTTATCAAAATCTAAAGTAGCCTAAGTTACGCGCCGTAAAATTTAC
This sequence comes from Schrankia costaestrigalis, assembly GCA_905475405.1. NCBI lineage: Eukaryota > Metazoa > Arthropoda > Insecta > Lepidoptera > Erebidae > Schrankia > Schrankia costaestrigalis. The sequence continues at coordinate 3,700,591 of FR997843.1, read as the reverse complement.
AATCCAATAGTGAAATTCCCATCGAAATCGGTTCAGCGGCTTCGGAGATTACCCGGAACAAACAGACAGACAAAAATTTTTTAATTGTCATTTTCGGATTTGGTATCGTGTATATATTGATATCCAATTATTAAAAAACCGGGGATTTCGTGTTACAAACAGACTCCAATTTTATTTATATGTATAGATAGCAATTATTGAGTGTGTGCATACAGCTATGACTAAACATGAACATGACTAAAGGCTAACATGACCAAATTGGAACATGACTAAACCATAATATGACTTACACAAACTGTAATTAAGACTGTAGAAGAGCATGACTAAACCAGAACATGACCAAATCAGAAATATGACCAAGTGTAGAACATGACTAAAATCGAACATGACATCCATCTAATAACCCAAAAAAAAGTATGACAATTCAATAAATTTTCTTTTTCTGAACACACAAAACGGGCACCAATTTTTACAAGTAACCAGGTCTGTTTAAGACATTTTTGAATAAATGTAACCCACTGTATTAAAATACTTACTTAATTTAATTTACATTAATAATAAAGAGAAATTTTATATTACAGTTCCAAAAATATATTTTATTGAATCGATCAATAAATCCCAAAGTTCAGATGTAACAAACATTTAACAAAATGGAACCGAACTTACAATTTCCTCGTCGGTTTAGAGTCGGTTAAAAACTCTTTTATTTCCATTAACTACACGTCCTCTATCCTACTTAATCCCGTTTATAGAAGGGTACAGTACGCCAGATCCATTAGTCGGTTAATTACCATTGAATTGACTTACATACACATACGATTAGTTGCACGGCAATCAACTAGTGTCGCTCTTCTGTATAAAGGTCCTACTATAATTAAATGGCGGCTTTTTAAAACAAGGACGGTTGTGTAATTTTATAAGATTAATGCTTTATGCGTTGTTTCTTCTATTTACAGCCACATTATTATTATAACTCTGAAAAATTGTTAAAAGAGTTACTGTGAGTTTCTTCAGATTCAGCTTAAGGCTCAACCAAATTTGTTAGCTTGCAGTCAAACCTTTCTACTTTCATAAGTGGTACTGAGTTTCTTATATGAATAAATGATTTGATTTGTTTTTGTATTATTAAAAAAAATACTTGAAATATACGATAATAAAATATAATACTATATTATAAATATAAAGAATTGTTGCAATGGTGAAGTTACATTTCCCGTCAGAGGTTTATAAGTTCATCTTTACGTAAACTTACTCATATTACTTTTCATTATTTTTTATTGAAGATGGTAGATGAGCAAGCGACGCATATTTATGGTAATTCCATATGTTTTTCCTTCTATCAAACCCAACCCGTTCATGCGCTTGTACAAAAGCGTCCAAACGTAATTTGTCATATTAATATGTACAATTATGTATTATGCGGGTATAACCCTTGCGCGCGAAATACTCCCCAAGTTTGTTATTAAACCGGTCAATTGTACCCACACTGATAGTGTTTTAATTTGCCTTAATTATATTTTACGATGCTGTGTTTAAAAAATAATGCTATAAAGTTAATTGGTGTGTTGACTAATTAAATATGAGTGTCCACGAATTTAATAGTTAATTTATTTTGGAGTCGCGTAGAGTACCTATGTGTAATAATGTAATGTGTATGTGTAAACCTGTGATAACGTAGTGTGTTTGTGTAAATAAATGTCTGCATATATAATTAAAATATCGGAAACTCAACAACTATAAACATGGTAAATATTCCGATAGTTCGTTAATTAATAGTCTGCATATAGTGTTTTCGTAACGCTATAACTTGTCCCTCTTAAAAAACGAATTACGGCGCTTGTACACGCTAAGAAAATTTGCCGTGTCTACGCCAGACAAGACAAATCTTCGTGTACACGTTAAGAATTTTGTCTTTTTCGTACACGAAAACTTTTCTTGTCTTCCGCAGACAAGAAAATTCGGAACGTGTACACGCCAGGATTTTTTTCGTACAGTCGTCAGACGGGCGTAGGGCTCGCAAGTGTGAGTTTCGTTTATTTATAAAAATGTTAACTACAAAGCAAAAAAGAATGATAATTGCATATTATTATTATAACAAAATAAAAAAGGAAACAAAAAACAAGAGACTTTACTGGGTTCATCCAATTATACAAGATAAAAATGAGTTTGGTGGATTCATTACCCTTTACCGTGTTATGCGACAACATAAGGAAAAATTTGTAGATTATTTTCGTAAGAAAATGTCTACGTTTGACAAGCTTTTTTGGTTCAACCCTACTACAGCGCTTTCGACCGCTCCGCAACAACGTTCGCCGCGTCGTGTCTTACACAGACAAGAATTATTTCTTATTCATCGCCGACGCTGTGTACACAGGTCGTGCTTAGAAACGACACGAATTCTTGCGTAGGCCCGGCGATTTTTTTTACCGTGTACAAGCCGTTAAGAGGCAATAATTCCTGGACAGGCAGCAGATTGGCTGTGCTTTGGTATGGCAAACGTCCTTGAATAGCGGTTCCCGATACTACCCTCTTACTCATCTAAACAAGGCCTCTAACTCGTATACTAGCGACCTGCCCCGGCTCCGCACGGGCACCTACTACAGAATGTCCTTAAACAACATTTAAGTACAGCTTCATAGGACAATTACATTAGAAATCTCTATATGTGTTTCTCTACAATATTAGGCATGTGTTTTACATATAAACCTTCCTCTTGAATCACTCTATCTATTAAAAAACCGCATCAAAATCCGTTGCGTAGTTTTAAAGATTTAAGCATACAAAGGGACATAGGGACAGAGAAAGCGACTATATTTTATACTATAGATAGCACATAGCAGGTATGAGTCTACTTCAACGATAGACAAAACTTGGTAAAGCCTTGAAAGAGAATGGTTTTTGTAGTACCTATTTATTTATTTTATGTGTAATGTCCACTCCTGCATGAGGAGTGCAAACTTTTACGAACATGAAATCAACGGACTTTAAGTACGTCTATGCTCTAGTCAATAATTTGTGGATGCCATCTTGCGTACTAAGACATAGAGTTTTTAAAACATTCTTCCTCCAAAACATAGCTCTGTAAATGTAACTCTGTAGTGTTGAATAGTGATACAATTGGTTCGATGTTCGGTTGATACATTTATTATGATAATTCATCGCGTGTGAGTAATGTTGTGTAATTGAATGCGATGTTGTTACATACAGCTTAGACATATTGGATGCGGTATTTTGATACGATAACTACCTCATGTACGTGCATGTGTATGTGGGTCTGCACATATCTTTGTTACTACAAGTTTACTAAAAAGTACACTAAACGATTTAAACGCCTAGATGCAAATACCTAGACAACACGTTTTCAGTTTCGTACTTACAAAAACCATCTAGGTATTTGTAAGTACGAAATTGGTTCTTAGCATATTCCGGTATAGAAAGTAGCATGTCATAAACCAATTACCGTTTATATTCGTTTATAAATCAATGAAACGCATATTATCGCTTGGAAATGTATAATAAAATTATATATTTGTCGACAAAGGATGCTATAATATTAACATTGCTAAACATACCACTAGATTAGAGAAAACAAATGAATCATAAATTAACTTCCAAAATCAAACAAAAATAAAATATTCAAATAGAGTAACAATTTAACTTATTATGTCTCAATGTTGTCCACTAAATAATTGATAGAGCTGCGCACGCGTCGGCCGCCATTCGTTCTATATTCAAATAAAAACCGTTGTATTATGCTGGAGAAGTTGGAATGTATTGTTATAAGGGTTAAAGATACAGAGGGCATACAGTTACTTTGATTGAGTAAATTGTGAAGATGATATGATAAATGTACGGTGTGCTAAAGAGAAGAATGCAATGACGTCACTATTTAGTAAATATTATAGAGAAGATCGCCACACTTTCGCTCTCTCTATAAAAGAAGACTTACAATATAAATGTTCAAAAATCAGTAGGCATTCCCTGTAAGGTGTAATAATCCTATGGGTGTTATAAGCCTGGCTTGTGTGCACATATCGCATTAGCTACACTTCCGTATCGGACCGGATCTACAGTGCTAAACCTTAAAGCTAACACACGTTTACTTAAACTTATATGTTATAGTTACTTGTTTTATGATTGTTATCTTAAAATAATGGTCTAGAATTTGTTTTTTTTTTGTTTTTTTTTCCTAGATAATGTTTTTTTCTGTAAAAAAGCACCGTTGATTGCAATGAATGATTATCCCTTATGTAGAGTAAATGTAATAAAATTGAATCTATGTCATAGTTCTTAGATTTAAGATAATAGATTTAAGATAGACAATATCATAGATGGAATTGCATTAATTATTTTTGGCCTACGTGGGTTTTGAATCCGCATACCTACCTCTCACGTACTTAACCACTGTCAATAACTGAAGCCGTAATTAATCTTTATATCAACTTATTTACTTACATATAAATTACACTCAATCAAAAACTTAAACTTAACCAAAGCAAATCCTCTTACAAAATTAATAATATCCTATAATGAACTTAATCAATACTTAACAAACTAAGCTATAAACTTCAAGTTAATTCGTAAAGTGAAACCAAGTTAACCCGAGATCATTATTATTGACAATTAAACTTCAACTTATTCGATTAAAGTGATTCTTGGAAGTTGGACGGGACAAAGTTATGAGACAAGTTGTTTGACTTGTCTTGTATTTATGATTTAATTTTAATGTTAATTGGAAAAATATTAATTAATTAATTGGAAAATAATTAAATATATCTATACTTCTATACTAATATTATAAAGAGGTAAAGTTTGTGTGATTGTGTGTTTGAGACGTTGTAGGGGGTAATCTCTGGATCTACTGAACCGATTTAAAAAATTCTTTCTGTGCTGAATAGTCCATTTATTGGGGAGTGTCATATTATCACGCTATGACTAATAGGAGTGGAGCTGTAATGAAATATGTTTAAAAAAGGGACGCGTTTTTTTCGCCGTCCAGCGAAGTGGGCACGGGTCAGCTAGTTTGTAATAAAAAGACTCGAACCTGCGTTTTTACAATAGATGTCTACTGATTGGGTTACTTGACCATCTAATTTTTTTATTGAATTATATTCCGAAGGTACCTAAGAGAAGGCGGTTGGAAGTTGGAACCTTGTAAAGCCGGTTTCTGGTTTGCAGAAGACTCTTAGACATAGCATATTTATCGATAGTAATACACGATTTCCTTTGCGGGATCGTTTTACAGCAATATAGTATTTAGAAAAAAAGCGTTAGCAGTGTACTCTTTAACCTTTAACTGGTACAAGTAACTTCGTTTTTTCATTAGTTTTGACCTTTATTACAAGCTCATTAGAGTTGCTAATTACGTGCTACCTCTACTGCTTAAAGAAAAAAAAATTACCTTCAACCTAACATACCTCATCATTTCGTTTAAAGCCAAAGAATGATAGATACGTGACAAATTAGACAAGTAAAGATTCTTTCTAAGTGCAAACCTCCTCTATCCATAGTCAGTTAATAAAGAAATAAATTTGATCGACCTCTAATTTATTGATACATAATAATATTGATACAGTTTGCCCTAAATACCGAGGGACGGTGTTGTTTTAAATTAATATAAATTGAACGATGGAATCAATGTCAATCAAACACAAAAGATATGAGTCGTGCTCTTAATTTTAAAATCAGTTTGTTTCATTCGTTCATTCATTCATTCGCTACATAATAGCTTAAATATTAAATTGATTATATTTATTATACTTACTGTACTTAACTTAATACAGTACTGTTTATTAGCAAAGAAGTTAAGCACTAAGGTACGATTTTTCGATTGATTGCCCGTAAGTCACTCTACAAATATCATCACAATAATACCATTGGACAAATTAACATAGTGTGTTTTTAGTCTTATTCATTCATTTCATTCATTCATTTATTCAATTCAATAACAATAATAACAATTGTGTCTGAATATAGGTATAGGTACAACATAAAAATAACAATAGAGAAAATAAAAACAATTAAATGATTTACAATACACATTAAAAACAGAATTAGAAAAATTATAATAATAATAATACAAATCTCATGTCAAACTAAATCCATAATAAAATCTCCAATATAAAATCATAAAAAAAAAAAAAAACAACAAAACAAAAAAAAAAAAAAAACAACCGATGAATTAAAAAATCTTAGTACATTGTTTATCCGGTGAATTCATTAATTGTGTAGTAACATTTTTCCAATAAAAAGGCTCTAAGTGTGCGTTTAAATAGCTTTATGTCATAAATATTTAACTTCAAAGCATTAGGTAAACTATTGAAAAGTTTTACTGATTGATATTGCGCTGCATGTTTAACAATTTCTAACCTCGGCACCAAAATATAATTTAAATGTTTATTTCTGGTACTTTCTCTAAGTAGACGTTCCTCAGAAGTTTCGTAATTTTTTATGTGCTTTGCAAAATTAGTCAATATAGTTAAAATAAATAAACAAGGTACAGTCAAAACAGATAATCTGCGAAAGTGATCTCGACAAGATTCCCATTGAGGAATACGAACCATAGTCCGTATTGCCCTTTTCTGTAATATAAACGCTTTGTCACAGTTATATTTGTAGCTGTTTCCCCATAGTTGAATGCTGTATCTTAATCTAGATTCTACTAAGGCATAATATACTGTCTTTAAGTGTTTCAAGCTAACCTCATCTCTCAAACTCCTAATTGCATAGCACGCCGACGATATATTTGAATCGATTGCATTTAGTTCATTTTTCCAGTTCAGTAAGGAATCAATATGAACCCCTAAAAATTTTGTGGAATCAACTAGTTCTATCCTTCTGTCACCAAGAAATATGTCCAGGTTTTCTTTATTTCTAGATGTTGTTTTAAATAACATAACATTTGTCTTCTCCCTATTTATTATTAATTTATTTGCGCTAAACCATTTTTCAAAAAAAGCTAATATATTATTAATTTTATCATTAAGTGATTCTATGTCTATGGCACTTACAATAGCATTTGTGTCATCAGCAAAAACTACCAGCTGTACGTCTGAGTTTACTTTGGTGATGAAATTCAATAAATCATTATTAAATATTAAAAATAAAATTGGACCCAAAACTGAGCCTTGTGGCACTCCCACTGACACATTATTTATATGAGACCTAACTGCTTGTTGACAATTTCGTTCATCGACAGTCTTAATTTCTACGTACATTTTCCTATTATGTAAGTAAGATTTAAAAAGTTCTAGTACTTTACCTCTGATACCGTAATACTCCATTTTTTCAAGAAGCAGTGTATGATCTACCGTATCAAAGGCGGAACTTAGATCTAAAAAGACTGCAGCAACTTTTAACCTATTATTAATTCTTTCCATAACATCATTGATTAACACATTTATAGCATTTCATTCTTAGCGGACTACTTACACGCACAAACTCCAATTGCTTTTTATATTTTATTATTTTTATATTGTGGGAGGCAAACGAGCCAGCAGGTCACTTGATGGTAAGTGATCACCGCCGCCCATGGACACCCGCAACACCAGAGGAATCACAGATGCGTTGCCGACCTTCACCTATGTTTTTTTATACAGTCTCGTTTATAATTATTTACTAATTAGGAGGATTACACAGCTAACTACTTAATTAAAACTAACATACGCGTTATTTTAAGTATAGCGGGGAATAAATTTGAAAATTAAAATAATAGCTTTATCTAGCCGTCTAGACAGGGTCGTACAAGGAAGCCTATATATCTACATTCTCTTTATAAGTCTGGTAAATAAACAAGTTCATTTAGAGAGAGAAGAATAGTTTGGTTTATATCTGTCACAGTAGTAGGGCTATCCTAGCAGTGGGACATAAGCGTTGTAATATCCAGTAATAAAACATGGCCGTATCTTAATACTATATAGTAAGAGCGCAATGTAATTACGGTCAATTAGTGTTCGTTCTCTCTTAATCAACTAATTGTGATGAAGTCAACTCATAAAACACGCAACGCACTTGTTGTTCTGTTTATGTTAAGGATTATAACCTTCTTTGTTTTAATTTTATGGTGACGGACCACCATGAGAATTTAATGTGATCATATTTTAGATATTAATGTGGTGACGGAGTAAAAATACAGTGTGTCACCACCCCATCTTATCCCATGGGTGTCTTAAAAACCGACTAAGGACTAACCGTGAATATTATATTTACGTAATAAACGGAAGGAAAACTTGAAATTAAACCCTATACCAATCCGTCTGGCCAGTGAGGTATTAGTAGGCCAAGTACCTATCCGTCTCGAGAGGAGGCCCGTCCCTGCAATGGGACATTAATGGGCTGTTATGAGGATTTTTGTAGTATATTTTATACCTCTAAGTTCTGTCTCTTCCATCCATGAATGTCCATTGTTGCACATAGGCCTCCTCCAACTTCTCCACCGCCGGGCGGTCCTATTCCTCCCTCATCCATCCATCGGTAATTCTGTCTCTTAGGGTGCTTTTATGACTAGCGAAGGTTGACGGTCAGATTCGAATACTCTTTTTATGTATGAGACACGGGAATATGACTATTTTGAACGTGATTGAAAGCACGAATATAGTCAAAGAAGGAACCAATCGCGAATATAGACAAATACATGAATTGAACATTACAATTGAACTTTTTGACCAATAGGGTTATCTCAAATAAATATTCGATGAAATGTAAATTATGTTAAGTAATATTATACAAAATGATTATTTTCATAAACGTTGTTCGAACAAGTGAAATTATATTAAAAGTTGTTATACCAAACAAGGGAGAACCGTCATTAAATGGCTTTACTATATCGCCATCCTTTTCCCGGTCTGAGCATTGGAATAAAAGTCCCTGATAAGATTATTATCACCATTTTTTTCAAAGTTCCAGTAAATAACAATGCCTATATAAATATAACTCAGTGAGCACCATCTATTACGTCTAGCTGTAAACATCAAGGATTCAATTGATACCTAACTGAAAGCCTACTAAGTACCTATAGAGAAGAACAATGGAACCGTTCCCAACGCTCCCCGCCATTTTGTTCCAAAAATGACATCTGTTCAGCCAGTTGCAACATCTTCAGGTCGGTCAAATAAGCTTGCGCTTAGTGTAGATGCCATTATTTACTTACTGGTGGTGTAGTGTTGCAGTCTTTCCAGCGATACCAAGTTGACCAACGATATTTCAAAATACTGCAGTGCTTAAGTATACGGAAACGCCATTATGTTGGTTTGTCTCGAGGATTTATTATCAAGAACTATGCAGTTGCAGCGTGGTATAAGACAAGGTGATTTAATATCTCTGAAACTGTTTACCGCTGCACTGGAAGATGCTTTTAGGCTCATAGACTGGAACGGAAATGTCATCAATATTTATATTATGGCGAGTATATCACGCACCTTAATTTGCTAACGATATTGTGGTCATGTCATAGACCAAGGAGGACCTCAATATAATGCTCGATGACCTTAATAGCATCTCTCAATAAGTGGGTCTTAAAATGGACACGGACAAGACCAAGATCATGGCAAATGTTCATGTTGTACCCACTTTAATCACGGTTGGAGGCGCTACACAAAGTTGTCCACGAATATATTTACCTGGGACAATCAGGCCGGATAAGTAAGTCCAACTGCGAGATGGGGGGTCACTCGTAAAATCACAATGCTAATGGTCATCTAGAGGGCAATGGAGAGAGCTATATTGGGAGTTGACTTGCGTAATCGAAACAGAAATGATAAAGTGACCGATAGAGCACTCAGGATTGCCAGGTTAAAGGGATGACATAGCACGAAAAACTTACAAATGACGATGAGGCAGAAAAGTTCTCGAAAAGCGACCGCGTATGTCGCGTGATATCGGGGTGGCGCCAAGTGATAAGGTAGTCACAGGATCGGCAAAGTAAAGACATTTGTAGGAGGCCCATCTCCAGCAATGGAAGCCTATTGGCTGAGGGCTGGAAGCATGATGTAGTGTTGTTGCTGAGCGGTACCTTCGTGTTTTCAATATATTTTGAAAGATATGTGAATAAAACAGGTATATTTAAAGGAGTTGTATATTTATACTGTCATTATAATTATGACAACCTTATCAACATCAACAGCTATGTAGAGAAAAATGCGATGAGGATTTTTATTTTCTCAACCTCAACTCTATAACGTATCTATACATTTACGTAAGAGATTTATTAAGCGATAACTTTACCATTTTCATTTATATATTTTTGACTGTGTACTTATTAATAACGGTCTAAACTAACGATTACTGTCTGTAAATTGTCTACAGTTATTATAAGTGGAATAAGTATAATGTGTTTCCGTGTCACAAAATGTAAAAAAGTACGATTAAAGCCTTATTTGATACAAAAATTATTTTATCATTAACAGCTCAGTACTTTTGACCTGCACACAATACAAAAAACAAAAAAAATATTTATAGAAAAAAATCTAGGTAAACCATTGATTTATAAAAAACCCAAGATGCACATTTTCAAACAAAACTAACAGCCAAAAGTGTCACCAAATTAAACATACGCAATAAATACGTATAGTAATATCGTAAACATATTTTTTTTTCAAATTCAATCTTACACGCATGACATAAAGTTGTATTTAAAAAGTAATGCACTTATAGCAATAAAATTCAATGATTGACGTTTGCCGGTAGAACAACGCGATACTAATTTAAAAAAAGTGCACAATGCGCCTATTTGTTGCGGACGGTTTTGGGAAGTGGAGTGTGTATCTTTGGTTTTTTGTAAATCAATGAGGTAAACACGTTTATGCTACTCGCAACATGTTACAAAGGTTGGGACGCAGAGAGCAGATGTCATATTTGGAACAAAATGGCGAAGAGCATAGGGAGCTGTTTTTTCTTTGTCCACATGTAATTGCGCAAACGTTTCTGAAAGCTTGAGATCTCTTCTACCCAGAAGGACAGCCGTAAATCACATTTTACATGTCTGCAATCTTCTCAATACTGCGCTTACAATGGTGGCGGAGAGGGTGTTGGGTCAAAGTAGGCTCTACCTTTAAATCTCTTTAGTAGTAGTTATTAAAAGACCAATTAGTTAAGACATTTTTGATTATTTTTTTTATTTTTTTAAAACCCTATAACAGTTTCCCTGCACGAGATACGGAGTTATGCCCATACAATAAAACATAGCACTCGTTGAGATCTTTCAAATGATATAGGTCACAAAGTGTTACAACATATGGGACGCACCCCATATAAAACTGTCCATTCTTCTTTAAACAAACATATAAGCTAAAATTAATTATGTAGTTTGGAATGTTTTTTTTAAATTTGTCATTTTTTTATTTTTTTCTCTAAAAGTGATTACTTTTAAGTTATGTCCATTTTGAATGACGTGGTTTTTGCCTATAATAGGTTATGCATTTAGCTTGTAAGACATTGACTATACTTATAAAAAAAATCTTTATAAAAAATGTAATAACTGTTGGCAATCCTAAATAAACAAATAAATAATCTGTAATTGCATAAAAAAATTACCATATTCTAAGCTTGCATATTGTAAGACTTACTGATCAAATGGTGAGAACATGTGATGAGGTGGTCTCTGCTCCATGGCTGCGTCTCTTGAACTATTGCTGCCCACTGATGGGGCTGGTGATGGACAACTAGCTTCCGACCTGGGGATTGGGAAATAATATTATAATTTCGTGAAAATTATTATCGAAATAAATTCTTATATTCGGGACTGTTGATTGGAATGTTTGACACATGTGGTCACATCAGAGCTCAGTCATTTCTTAATCAATTTACCTTTTATTGTTAAGAACACGTATAAGTACGTGCTAGTTGGTCCCATAGATATTATGTCACATGAATATACAATGACTGTTCTTTTTTTTATTGAATTAAAATTTAAAAAAATAATAAAATTAGGAAAATTGTTTCAAGTAAAGAAAAAAATTAATGTCCTATCTCTTATACAGAAAAAAGTATTTTCTGTAAAAATAGATACGACTGGAATGTCTGAGCATTAATAATAATTTTATCACGTTTAGACTGGCTTGTTCCTATGTCAGTCTTTATTTGTGTAGTCGGTTCCTACTTGGTCAGATATACCTGCTCAAAACAGGACAATAACATTTCTTCAAACATACCTCTCATGTCTCGGAGACCTATTAGGTGATCGGTTAGGTGATCGAAGTGGTGAACGTCTTGGTGAACCAGGAGTGACGGGTGATGAAGCACGAGGGGAAGCAGCCGCCCCTGATACTGGTGATGATGCTTCGGCAGAACCACGGGACATACCGCATTCTGATGAACCCTTTAAAGAGAAGTAGAAAGTAGTTTGATCAAGTTAAATTGCTTATTTGGTTCTTGTCAGTACAAAACTTCGGTAGCAAAGCAGCCTTATACTTATAATAATATGGCCATCTGGCAGATCACGGATTCGAATTACACGCAAGATACCTAATTATTAGGAAAATCTATAACGGACGCTGTTAAACCCACTGTGACCATTGTTTTCAAGTCCCCGCTAATCTCAATCATCGTAATCATCTAAATATATATTAAATATTCCTTACATATTCGCGATCTACTCCCAAACTAAGCAGAGCTTGTACTATGGTTACTAGACAACGGATAAACATACTTAAATACTTTTTTTTTTTAAATACATACATATTATATATAGAAACACCCAGACCGATGCAAACAATCATGTCCATGCACACAAAGATTTGCATTGAGCGGGAATCGAACCCGAAACCTCTGCGTAGCAGCCATGTAATATACTGACTACGCCACAGGGGTCATCTCTTTTAAGTATAAGGTACTTTGTCAATTAAGGTGTTAGTGGCAATCTCAACAACATGCCATCACTTTTAGCAGTGATGATGAGTAGATATAGATATATTAGACATTCAGAAACTAAGGTTTAATATTTTTGACAGTTTCCTGTATTTTGGTTAACTCTAAAAAGGCATAAAATATTCTAAATCAGCTAAGTACAAACTGTACAAGCTACATATTCCACGTGTTATCTCCACCCCCAACAACAACTTTGCTACTATACCTTATCGTCAGCAGGATCTCTCTTGGTCAGCACTTCTGTACCCTCCCGTTTCCGCTGCTCCTCCTTCAACCTCTCCGCTTTCCGCCATTTTGCACGACGATTCTGGAACCACACCTGATAACAAAAATATATCACTGTAACGATTTGTGCTATTTTGTTGAGGGTAGTGTTATTTCTGAGGGTTATTTACACTTACTATTGGTGTTTTAATCGGGCAAATTTAATATATTTAAGCCAATCACGACAGTTCTCGAAAGAATTGACATTCCTGAAATATCCTTTATTAAATTCGATCACACAGGGAGTTAGTAAATATGTTGCCTTTTTCTGCATAGAACTATATAAATAGGTTAGATATAGGTTATATAGCTCCTGTGTGTGGAATCCACATGAATCAACCTACTCACTTCAGCTAGAAAAGGTTCAAAAGGCAATGTTACGGTTTCTGTATAAAATTGCTCTCGGATATTATCCATATATGTACCCCACAAAATATCTAGTAGGATGTCTTGGATACAATATGCTAGAAACTAGAAGAGCGTATAACCAGCTTACAATCATGTTAAATGTTGTTCGAGGGGCAACAGATGCTCCTGATCTTCACGATGAGCTGATTTGTCTCTATGCTCCTAACAATTACCTCCGCATCAGGAGACATCGTCTGCTAGCCGTACCAACGAGCCGCACGGTCTCCCGTGCCTCGTCACCCATTCCGCGTACCTTGGCCGCGTTCAATGGAGTCATGGAAGCCTACCCTGACTGTGATTTGTTTGCAGACAAAACAATTACAATTAAGAGTGTTTTCCTTATTTTCTGCGAAAATATAAAAGGTACACTATAGTTAATCGGCAATAAGCTTGTCTGTATGTACGTTATTGTTACTATTATAATTTGAATTTATTGTTTTTCCACATTCTGATATTTGTGATTGATCTAATATTGTATTTATGTTGTTTATATACTGTTAATGTAATTGGTGCAAACCGTGTTAACATGACAAAAATAAATAAATAAATAAATAAATATCGACGGCTAAAGATATCGGGGGCCAATCAGTTGTGAATCGCACAGTCAATCGCTTTACGAAAGATTCAAAACCAAGACTTTGTGTACTGTATCTGCAAAGCGTGCAAAGCACTAGCTAGGTGCACCTAGCCTGTTAAACATTCAGATTTGCATAAACTAAAATATTATTTTGTTAAACATTAGAATTGCTATTAGTTTTTGCAAACGAAAGTTCTAAGTTTGCCCGAGATGGTACTTAAAATTTTTAGAAGAACAAATCCAATACTCAAAATATTACTCTCAACTATTTTATGATCAAGCAAATTTTTTCAAATCCAAAATGCGCCATTAAATATCCGCCATAACAACCGCTAATACAAATATGATACCTTCTTTTTAAGGAACCTAATAAAATTTTATTCCCCTCATAAATATGGGTAAATGGAATTTATAGCTCATCGTAGGGGTAATCCTTAATAGGCGAGCTGTCATCGAAGCAACCAGTAACCTCACATCTTTACCACCCTACTTTGTTCGCATTATAACTCCAAGATTACAGATCGTTCGTATAAGGGAAGAAAACCAACAACATTGAACCACAGAACTCAACATTAAACACCCAACTAGAGGTCTTACAAAATTGGTCATAAGTAAAACCAGCCAATTTAAAAAGAGCTTTACGGTAAAAGAAATTGTGGTTAGTAAGAGATCTTGTTATATTGGTATTGTAAGCTGGTTAGTGAAATACGTCAGGGCCACATTTGCACTGCAATTTTCGCAATTTAGTTTTAATAAGCTTTGTGTTGGGTGAGTGCTGTGAAATCTAATGGCAAGGAACAATGTGTAGTAATGGCAATAGGTATAAATGTGGTTAAAAGTGACGAATTCTATGGCGTAGTAGTTATAGTACATGACTGCTACGCAATAGTTTTGTGGTCGATTCCCGCTTTGTATGCATAAACAAGAATAACAGAAGAAATATTGTTAATACCAATATCTTGGATATTGTAAAAGCCCAAAGGTAAAGTTAACAGATATTATTTCTACAAAAAGAAGTGCAGGAAAACTTAACAAATCCTAGCCAGTGTGGATAAGTAAAAGTTGCACCATTCCTATACGAGCCCTGCCAGGTGAATTAATTATAATAGCTTCTTAAATAAAATATTTTTTATGTAAAACAACGTAACATTCTCATCTATTAATCTTTGGCCTCGAGTGCCACAAAGTCCCTTAACGACAGTAAGCTAATTTCGTTAAAATAATAATCTGGCCATAATCCTCTACCCGCCCTTATAGTTTTTATCTGCGAGGGTAGAATTAATCTTTGAACGTGTCGAACACCCCTTACTACCCTTGTAATGTTGTATTTCTTTGTTAGTTTGAGTTGGTAAGTGTTTGTGGTACTTTATAGTTGTTTAATGGGTTATTTTTTTGTTTCATTGCTGATGTGTTAGTTTTTAATAACTATTTAAAATTGTTTGTAGTTGTTAACTTATAAGATTTTTTTGTTAATTGTAAACTTAATCTGGAATGAGAAGGTGGATCTCAATTAGGTTGTTTTCCTGTTATTAACTTTTTTTTTTAAATTTTGTTTTTCTTATTAAAATAGATTTTCAAAGTGAGCTTTATAGAAGTTTTATCGATCGTTTTTGAAGAAACTCGCCTGATTGTAAGCTCCATACCAGGTAGAATCAGAACAAGGTTTTTTACAAAATCATCATAACAGCCCATTAATGTCCCATTGCAGGGACGGGCCTCCTCTCGTTGCGGAGGGATATACTTGGCCTATTAATACCACGCTGGCCAGACGGATTGGTATAGACTTTAATTTAAAGATTTCCTTCATTTTATTTCCAAAAGATAATATTCACGGATAGTCCCTTAGTCGGTTTCTACGACACCCATGGGATGAGATGGGGTGGTAACATATTGTATTCTTACTCCATCACCACATGGAGAATTAATTTTACAAAATAATTCTGAGAATTAATTTTTCAAAATACGCTGCACTGCTCTCGTCACCATTACACAGAGGCTGTTACTATCTGAATATAAAAACATTTTCTCACTACTGTTTAGCACTAACCTAAACGGCTTCAAACGACTGTCATATTGAATTTTAAAAATCGAAAGAAGCAAAACTTTTTTAAAAAGTAAAACTACCAAGTAGTAGACTCTACAAATTAATGAAAAATAGTTGGAAATCGATTAGGAATACTTCCTACATTAGATGCTTCGCAGTGGAAATAATTTGAAATAGTGTGTATCGACGTAGTGCATTTTAAAATTTACGTGAGTCCCGTTTCAGTACTTCAGGGCCTTTTCAGGCTTTAAAATTCAAACATACAGTGTGAAAACTAACATATACCAGCAAAACTAAAGACAGTTATCATTTTCAACAAATACTTAAACCATTACTCACATTCATCACTAATACCTTCAAACGATGTAAGTAAATTACCAATGTCATGATTTAACCCACCCCATTCGCCAGCAAAACACATGTCACAAAATTCACAATGACCACTCAAACAAGACCTATTAAATAATCTAACAAAATGTTCTAACAAATATTGTATTTTAATGAAGCTAGAGGGGTCTTGTAAATTGGTCGAGTGTTCTCATTAGGGGTCATAGTACAGGGGGTCTGTAATTACCTTCTGTTAGTGAATGTAGATTGTTTGTCGCCTTTACACGGCTCATTGAAAGTTCTCGTGTTAAATAATAACAAATATTGTTTTGTGTGAAGTGTTGTTAAGGGTGAATGGGTTTATACTTTCTTTTGTTTTGTGTAATAGGGTGATGTACTTAAGTGTTATATCAATAGGTTGGTTTGATATTGTATGTGTTTTGTATATGGCCACATAGTGAGAACGGCAAGCGTGTTACTAGAAAAAACCCGTGACTATGATGTGCCATGTTTGGCAAAGGCCGTATCTTGGTTGCAAATATAACACAATAAAATATAAGTAGTTCATCGCGCCATTTTAACTATAATCTAAGCGAAAAACATAGAATACACCTATCACAAAATAAAAACATCTCTCCATATTAGAATCTAAATACAAAATCATTTCTATTTACCCGAAAACACATTTCAAAAGTACTTTAAAAGCAGACAGGTTAAAACGAAAATTAATTTCATACATAATAACTTTTAATTCAAACTCACCACTTAAAACGTAAGCGGGAACATGCATCACCTACTTAAAAGTTAGTCCCGCCTAATTACGTCACGAGCAGTAATATTTTAAAACACTTCATACGAGGAGTTAACGTAAAAGTTAACGTTAAAGTCTCTAGGAAATATGTTAAGAAACCGCAGCGAAACTGTTTAAGTAGAAGGGAATGTTTTCGCGACTCGTTTTAAGTGACAGCCTGTATGTTAGAGGTTTATTTTAAGTGATTATACGGTACGCTGGTTTGTTTTTGGTTTGTGAACGAATTTTGAAGTATACATTAGGGGACATGAAAATTGGTATTTTTTTTATCTATCATTATTATATCACGTGTAATAAAAAATTGTTTCAAGATAATTCATGACCTAGTAACTTGTTCTGCAAGAAGCATAAGTACCTATTTTTTTAGGGATCTTATGCACTAATTTACACTTATTGGTTTTGCTAGACGCGGAGACTTTTAGAATCATCAATTTTTAAAACAAAAAAAGACAACTAGAAAAGTCATTGGTTTATTATCGGCGGTTTCTTAATCACTACAAAGTCATTGCCCGGGCAGCCGCACGGAGACTCCATGGAATGCTAAGATTAGGTCTTATTATTTTGCGCAAACAGTTAGTGACGGATTTATATGACATTATTTCTTGGACTGTACTAGAGATTTCCGCCAGGTTCGTCGTACACACATTACAGTCGTATTACCATGTCCTACACAAAACAAAACACATACAATTTAATACCAAACCAACTGGCTAGCAATAGATACCAGTAGGCATAATATTCCTCTGTCTATGCATTAATGATTAATAATACATATATAAATATCAAATGAATAATAAATAACTTATTAGCTCCCAAAACAGATTAAGTATAACATTCTCAAGCCGTAATCGCTCGTCATAACTGTGGCGTTAAGTTTTTCATCACATGATTAAGGGCAAATTGCACCCCCTTCCACCCCCCTTTTGGGATCCGGCAAATCTACCGTTATCCCTCTAAGACTCGACAGCTTTCTTAGTTACTGCGATGAGGAAAGATAGGATGTGGTATTTAAAATATAGAATTAAAATACGCCTTTTTACTACATAGCGATGCAGTTTTTTTTATGAAGTAAAAGCTTTGGAGTAATGTTGAAACCTTGTTTCTGAGTATCCTACTCTTTTTCAGCTTTGGTCGTTGGTCACTTCACTTCTTTAGACCAGTCTACTGATTAAAAAATTCCACCGTGGTCATATCAAGAAAGAGGTAATAATATGTGGTCTTTGCTTACCTCTATGGAAACAATGCAAGACTTATAAATACGAATTTTTAGTTCAAGATAGAAAATATGTAAAAATTTCTTTTAAATTGTTAAACTCGGACCTAAAATAAACAAATGCTAGTCATAGTTTCACTTTATCTCCATAATTTCACAGGTCTGTCCAAAACTCTTCACATTAAATCATAACAGCCCATTAATGTCCCACTGTAGGGACGGGCCTCCGACTTATATTGCGCGGCCTCCCATGACGGAGGGATACTTGGCCTACTAATACCAAGCTAGCCAGACGGATTGGTATAGGGTTTAATTTAAAGTTTTCCTTCTTTTTATTTCGTAAAGATAATATTCACGGATAGTCCCTTAGTCGGTTCTACGACCCCCATGGGATGAGAGGTGGCGACATATTGTATTCTTACTCCATCACCACAAGGAGTCATGCACATTAAACACAAAAACAATAATGCCACATTCACAACAAGTAGTAGTTGCATGTAAGAACCGCTATATAATTAGATTCCATGACGAGAGTGGTGTAATTCGCGCAAAATGGAAGTCGTATCCTAGTTAATATGTTTACCAGCAAATTATCTTTGGGATCATATCGACTGGGGCTTATACAAATACATACAAACATTAATACATACATGTCTTGTGTAAATTGTTGTATTAGTATGAGAGCTGTAGTATATTTTATATAATTTTAATTAGAAGTTTTTAAATAGTTTTTTTAACTTATTTATTTGTTATGTTTGTTTGTCAATAGTTGCAGTTTATAATAGATCATTGGTAATAAGTGTGTTTATATTACACTAGCTGACCCGTGCCCACTTCGATGGGCAGCGAAAAAAACGATATTAAGCGTCCCCTTTTTAACATATTTTATTACTACTCCACTCCTATTAGTCATACCGTGATATTATTTCGCCTATGACACTCCTCGATAAATGGACTATTCAACACAGAAAGAATTTTGAAAATTGGTTCAGTAGATCCAGAGATTACCCCTACAACGTCACAAACTCACAAACACACAAACTTTATCTCTTTATAATATTAGTATGGATTACACATAATTTAAATGTTTTTCTTGAAATTGAATTGTTTTAACACTGACAACATTTATATCTGCCAAGGCGGACTAGAAATAAATGGCTTAGGTATTAAGTCCGCCTTTACGCTTTTTGTATATCAAGTTTTAAATGAAAAAAACATCCAATCCTGACCTATGGGCCATCTCAGAAGGCTCCTGGTCACTCAGAGGGCCATGAAGAGAGCTATATTGCGAGTTTCCCTGCATGATCGAATCAGAAATGAGGAGATCCGCAAGAGAACGAAAGTAACCAACATAACCGGTTAAAGTGGCGGCAAGCCGGACACATAGCGCGGAGAACCGACAGCCGTTTGGTCAGAAAGACTCTGGAATGGCCGCGTACCGGAAAGCGCTGGTGTGGACGGCTGGAAACGGATGAGTGAGGGAGGTGACAATACTTGGAGAAGGTCTATGTCCAGCAGTTGACGTCCATTGGCTGATTTGATGATGATGAAAACTTTGTATGAATTAAACAAGTTTATTTATTTTCAAATTTTATCGCGGACGTAGTCGCGTTCACAGCTAATATGATATATTATACCCCTTCCACTTTATTTAACAACATTTGACAGATTGTCGTTAGTGACGTTTAGCAGTATTTCGAATGTAATGCCATTCGATTGTAAGCGATTTTTCGATTTTCCAAATTTGCTTTATTTTACACATTTGGATCCTTATATCAACTAACATCATCTTTTACATTATATTATTGTTTCTTTCTATATATTATGTATGTTAAGAGAATTAGCCTATAGCTTAAAATTATATAATTATAGTTAGCTTAGGTATTATTTAAAATACATAATTTCTCGTGAAACATTCGCGGATTATAGCTAGTCTAAAATATCATATTACAGTTTATAAACGTATTAAGAATAATTCAGGTTTATTCATAGCATTTATTTCTACCGATTATTTGTAATTTGTTTCATAATGGTTGTAATCGTTATGAGTGTCCATCACTACGTAACCATGGTAACCGAAAAAAACATGGGTACATCCATGAAATACAATATAATTTGTTCGAAAAATAAGCGGAAGTATTACGAAACTTCATGGACGTGAACTGTCAAAAAGCTAAACTTACGCTGGAAGGGTATAGTGAGTATGTCTCACTTTCCCTATTCTGCAACCTTAGAACAAATAGCAGAGCAACATTGAAGTTACAAAAGACTCTTTTAAAATAAACCTGTAGAGCCCTGTAGACGTTAGCTACGTAGAGCTTCTACGACGTAGCAAATAGTTGCTTTAAGTTACATTCAGGTAGGCTCTCCGTGTGATGACGGAGTAAGAATACAATATGTCACCATCCCATCTCATCCCATGGGTGTCGTAAAAACCGACTAAGGGACTATCTGTGAATATTATCTTTACGAAATAAAAAGAAGGAAAAACTTGAAATTAAACCCTATATCAATCCGTCTGGCCAGCGTGGTATTAGTTAGCCAAGTGTCCCTCCGTCTCGGGAGGAGGCCCGTCCCTGCAGTGGGACATTAATGGGCTGTTATGTTATGATCAGGTAGGCCAATTGCTTGTCTACCATCTTAATACAATAAAAAACTATTTTAATTGCGCCAACTGTATATCATATAACAAATATTTGTCAAATATAATTACAGTAGAACGACACGCGCGGGAACTGAAGGGGTTACCCCGAGGGGTTGCACGCACTTAGACGTCGCCGTCGCACGAGTATAGTGTTGCGACAAATTGTATTAATATGATTGTGGTGTTATGATGTAACGTAAATAATTGTGGGGGTGGGACGATATGTCTCAATGTTAGAAAGGTAATTATTTGTTATAACTTGCTTTCTATCGCGGTGCATGTTATGCAGTTTGCCGTATGGCATATGGTACAGGTTTCACAAACAAGGTTTTGAACTTTAAAAAAAACTTCGTAACTTAATAAAATGCACGAATAAAGTTCCAGAATAAATATGGTTTTAGCGATACAGCTTGTATTTTAGAGTTTTATAATAAAAATATATTCCTTCTCCGGTAGGTGTAATAAAATTGTCAACTTTTTCCAAAAGCATAGGTACGTTACATTGACTAACGAAGTATTCCGAGTCTCTCTGTAAGTACCTTTTTTCTTTTACAGAAAATAGCATAATAAAATCCTCCTTCTTAACCTAATAATGCAGGTTAAAACTCCCACTACGCATTTTGGTAAACGAAATCGTTATCTCATTTCCAAAACTGATACACCCATTCTCCGAAAAATAGACAAATACCCACAATACTTCTGTACTAGATCCCAAAATCATTAAAAATCTCTTTATAAATTTATTTCAAGTTATTTTCATCACAAGATAACAAAGAAAACGTGCCTTCATATAAATACATCTTCTAAATATAAAACAAAGTGTTTCATTTTCACCCTTGATTTGATTTGAGTACGAAAATGATTGATGAAGTACAACACTCGGTACGCGTCAAATGTCAAGTGGCAAAATAAAAGTACGAATGGAAACATACAGGTGAGGATTTGGCGCGGGCGAGGATAAATATTTGCCTACCGTAACTGTTTTTAATTCTTATCTATGACTTAACCTGTATAGGCTAAAACTCAGCTATTCTTTTAGCTCAGTCGTTGGCATTTTTCGAGTTGTTTACGGATGCACGTGTGACAGTAACAAAAATACCTTTGGAGTGTAAACCCTAACGCTGCACAAAACTTTTTTTGTTTATCTATGTCACACACAAGAGTACCATAATAGAATAAAATATAAGTTTTATAAAGCGCCTGTTTTGCAACGGTGAACGTACCGCTGATAAGGAGTAAGCAAACAAAACTAGCTGACTAGAATAAATCAGACCTTAGAAACGGATACAACATAGCTATTACTTCATATGCCACTTGACCTATATTACTATATTATGATTATTCAAATGTTACAAACCTCACTATGTATTGGGCAAGAATTTTGTATGTATCTGCTGTCAAGTATTTGTGTAATCATTCTGGTAAATGGTGTTCATATGCAGTGTTGTGTCTTTTTGTGCATTGATGTGGTCACTTGTCATTGTGGTAAAGTTAAATATTGTAATGTAGGGATATTTCATCGGCTTACATCGAGACCAACGTACTTGTCTATGTTTGTAAAACTTTTTAACAGTGTAAAAATAAGCTTTGATATAGTATGTACACACCATGACATCTGGGAACGATTAGTAGCATATTTATTGGTTTTTAGTGTATTCTGTTGCACTTCGTGCACACATTTTTCACACAAAACACTGCCGCTGTACCTGTGTGAATATTATAATTATAAATTTGTTTTAGATACGATTTTGGTAATGTTAAGATCTATACAACATAATTATTATTATTATAAACTGATTGTCAAAGTGTTTAAGGGTAGATCTCCAGAGGCATTTTTTATCGTGTCGGAGTGGAGAAACCCATTTTGAAATCGATAAACGTTTTCATTACATTTTTTTATGTATACTTTGGTGTCTAATCTATGTGGTGCAGGGTTGAAATTATGAATTAGTTTATTAGAAATATTTAAAAAAAAATCATAAACCCTAAAATCCTGATTGCTCTGGGTTGACCTAACTCCCGATTGAATGAGAAAACATTGTGTAACTTTTTATTGAGAAGGTTCATATGTCCGATGTTATTTTATATTACATAACAAATAGTTAATCTTCATTGTAATATTTTTTTTTAAATTATATTAACAATATTTTTGGCACAATTTAAATTTATCGTCATGACCTGGCATTTTATCTCATCGCTCTGCGCTGGAGTAAAACATCGCGCTCATCCCTCATTTTACGAAATAGAAACTCTATTCCCCTCCCCCGGGGTAGTGGCTGTAGTGGTGTAACCGCCGAGGAAGATACATTTGTGCCACGGTCCCCCACTACAATATTACGAGGCTAAGTTTATGATTTATCTGGGTTTGGTTCTCGAATTTGATGATTGATATGGCATGTTTTATAAATTAAATAGTAAGGTTGTAAATGTGCTTATTAAGTGAATTAAGTGATAGTAATGATGTTCTTTATGAGGCGTAAACACAACTTTCTACTGTTTTTATTTTGGGCTATATTAATGCTTTTATGACTTTTTTTGATCGCTATGGCTATGATTGCTCTGTCCAAAAGACCAGAGCGATGATATTTTGCAATAATTGTACGTTATAAAACTACTTTAAGTAATAATACCAGATTGTTACAACGACAAATGTCACGACTCAGCTGTCAAAAATTCTGTGACGTCACGACTCATCTGTCAAAAATTGTATAACGTCACGACTCCTCTGCAAAATATTTTCCCGCCAATATTCTATGACGTCACGACTCATCTGTCAAAATTCTATGACGTCACGTGTCACGTGACCAAAATTCTATGGCGTCACTAGTCACGTGACTCAGCTGTCAAAATTATTATGACTATGACGAAATTATCAAAATATAATATGATGGAAGCCAAAATTTTAAGTTTTCGGAAGTTTTCCTTTACATGCACTATAAGACCTTGCTTCATGCCAAATTTCAAGTTTGTATGTAGACTGGAAGTACCCTGTAGCTTTTTGCCCTTTGCTCATCGAAAATTTGCGACATAAACGGCTATATGTCTTGATTTCGTTAGATTAGAAGTTTGATTTTTTTACAGCACTAAAAGGCAACAGACCTAAGTATTTGGTAAAAATTTCAGCTTGATACCTCTACGCGTTCCTGAGATAAATAGTCTTGATAGAGAAACGGACAACAAAGGGTTCCGTTTTTCCAAAATCGGTACGGAACCCTTATAAAACCGGTCAAGTGCGAGTCTCACTCGCGCACCGAGGGTTCCGTACAAACCTATTTACTTTCTCGCCAAATTGTGATGACGTCAGGACTCAGCTGTCTAAATATTATTTTCCCGCCAAAATTCTATGACGTCACGACTCATCTGTCAGAAATTCTGTGATTTCACGACACATCAGATGTGAATGTGAGAGTTTTTGACAGATTCTGTCAAAAATTCAATGACGTCACGACTCATCTGTCAAAGATTCTGTAATGTCACGACACATCTGTCAAAAATTCAATGACGTCACGACTCAGCTGTCAAAAAAAAATTTCCTGCCACAATTATGTGACGTCACGACTTACTTATCTGTCAAAAATTTTATGACGTCACGTCTCATCATTAATAAATAATATTTGTTGAAAATTGATACCTCCACGCGTTCCTGAGATAAATGGTCTTGACAGACAGACAGACAGACGGACAACGAAGTGATCCTATAAGGGTTCCGTTGTTTCAAAATCGGTACGCTGCCCTAAAATGAACAAGTTTCCAACTTATGAGCTCTCAAAAAGCTGTAGATATATCCCCTAAACATAAAATCATAAAATCTTGTAACATGCAAGACTAAAAATGACTAAATAAATAATATATTACCAATTTTATTATTTTTGTTTCACCATTTATGATCGCTCTAGCGCCTATCATGATTGCTCTGGACGCGAAAATGTTTGAACTTAAATATTTCCGTAACTGTTTGTCAAAAATGAAGGCCAATAGTAAAAATGTAGTATTTTAATATCATTCTTTTCAATGAGATACATAATTACCAAAAAATATCAAGATCTGAAAAGCACCAGAGCGATCACACGAATACGCCCGATTTGGAGATTGACTTAATTGTTTAGTGTCAATGTCAACTTTTGACATAATAATATTCAATGATATACTCGTGAGTTTAGTTATTGCTAATTGTATTTTGTGACCATGGTGGAGTGATATGCTTTGATTGTGTTAACGCCTTACAAGAGCAAATAGATTTTTTATGTGTCATTTTTTATTTCTCATTTGTTGAAATTGTCTATTCATGCTTGTACTTGTGGCCCATCAGTGTTCATGCTGCTGGCATTGAAACTCAATATAATAAAATCACTATCAAATTCCACTACTTAGTCATAAGCACATTTTTTTATTCTAATACCCTCGGTTTACATAAAAAGTATCTCTTTCATTACATGTATGTTTTTATTGGTTTAATAGTATTTTATACCGTATTTATTTATTATAACTTTATTATTATACAATTTTGTTTTGAAAATGTTATTAAAATTATAAATTTACTTAATTATCTATATTTATACATGAATGTCTTCACTGTTTTTGTGTCTAAATTTGGTTTATTATGTAATAATTTATCTAAGAAACTATTATGTCCCTGCGCCAACAATTTGAATTATTTAAATGAGTTTTTTATTAATGTAATTTATTATTTAAATGAATTATGGAATGTATATTATTCTTTTTCATCTAAATGACACGTACTAAATATCTAAAGTTTGGACTGTTTAATGCTGGGTCACTGGCAACAAATCAGGATGAATTTCTAATTACTATGCACAAGCATGCGGCGGACATCATAGCTATAAATGAGACGTGGCTTCGCTTGGGTGAGGAGGGACGTGCGCCTTGTGTTCCAAATTATAAACTAAAGCATATTCCACGCCCAGTGTCTGTAAGGGGTGGTCGTGGAGGAGGAGTTGCCTTTTATATAAGATCAGGTGTGTCTGCACGAGTAAGACCTCACCCAGAAAATTCTGATATTGAACAGTTATGGCTTACCACGACAGTAAATGGTAAAAAACTTTTGATTGGCACTGCGTACCGCCCACCATGGTTTGACGTAGTTAGATTTTTGGAGGGATTAACAGAAAGTGTTACCTCGCTGGCCCCTTACGACAGCATGGTTATTTTGGGGGATTTTAATATTGATCTACTGGATGTTAGCAGCTCCAAAACTAGATTACTTAATGAGTTTCTAAGCGTTCTCGGTCTTAAACAGTTAGTTGAGTCGGCAACGCATTTTATGGGGGATAGCAGTACACTAATAGACATCTTGTGTACAGATATGAGTGTTCGCAATGTTGCTGTAGATTACAATAGTGATCTTGGTCACCATTCTTTCATAACTGGCGAGTCAGTTGTTAGAAGGTGTAAGCCAAGATCAAGGACTGTTGTATATCGGCCAATGAAGGACATACTATTTGATTATTTTACAATCGATTTACACTCTATTCAGTGGTCGGTAATTGGTGACATGCATGATGTTAACTCTATGGTGGGGACTTTCAACTGCTGGATTGCGTTCTTGTATGACTTGCATGCTCCTACAAAGAGAATAGTCATCAGAGGGAGGCAAACGCCGTGGATCACGGATAATATTCGTTTAATATTTAAGTTGCGTGACCAGGCCAGGATAAGATCACAAAAGTCTGCAAATGAAACAGATAGAAAATACTATCAGGAACTAAAAAAACAAGCAACATTTGCATTGTCAGAGGAAAAACGTGCATATTTTACAAACTATATTAATGGCAACTTGCACAATCCGAAGGCTTTGTGGAAAAACCTTAAGACTGACGTGATGCCAGATCATTCCGAGAGGTATTTGCCTTCGCATTTCAATGATCCCGATGAAGTAAATAAGGCGTTTCTCAACGTACCGGGTGAATGTACGGTGAATATTTCAGAACTGACATATTTTGAATATCACCGGCATGGTGCGGGTGTATTTGAATTCCAGCCTGTGGAGCGGGAATTAGTCCAAAAAATAATAAAAGACATCAAGACTAATGCACAGGGTATTGATGACATCAGCTTGGACATGATATCGTTGTCACTGTCAGCTACGGTGCAAACTGTTACCGACATTATAAATAAGTCACTTCTTACGTGTACCTTTCCCGATTTATGGCGTTATGCGGTGGTTCGTCCAATTCCTAAAACAAATAACCCACTTACATTTAAGGATCTGCGTCCAATTAGTGTTCTGCCGTGTCTGTCTAAAGTGTTGGAGCGCGTGGTGTTCATTCAGGTGGTTTCATACCTAGAGAAAAACAATATTCTCCCTGATTTACAATCAGGTTTCCGAAAGGGGCGTAGCACTGCAATGGCTCTGAGTGATGTTGTGGGAAGTGTATTGGAGGCTCAGGATCGGGGTGAAGGTACTATCTTGGCTTTATTGGATTATTCCAGAGCTTTTGATGCTATTAATCCTACCTTGCTGCTCTCTAAGTTATCTTTCTATGGATTTACCGTGGGCACAGTAGGATGGTTTAACAGCTATTTATCAAATAGATTTCAGAGCGTAGAGATACGTCAAGAAGACGGAACTATAAAAACATCAGAGCCACAAAGACTTGTTAAAGGTGTCCCTCAGGGCTCGATACTGGGACCTCTTCTGTACATTTTATACAGCGCTGACGTGGTAAAGTCTTTTGAATACTGTACTTATCACATTTACGCTGATGACCTACAAGTTTTAGTTTCTTTTAAACCTGAAGAAACATCATCAGCTGTACAAAGAATAAATGCAGACTTATTTAGAGTAGCCGAATGGTCAAAGCGGAATTCCCTGGTTTTGAACCCTTCAAAGTCAAAATTTATGGTGTTGGGTAGCAGACAACAGATCCGGGAGATACTTCGAGCAGATCCTAAGGTATTAATCTCGAACGTTGTGGTCCAGAGGGTGGAATCTGCTTGCAACTTGGGACTAGTCATGGATCCTGAATTACGTTTTGAGGGTCATATTAGGAAAATTTTGAACAGCTGCTTTTATAGACTCAAGGTTTTATATAATATTAGGCAATACCTTAGTATACCTCTGAGGAAGCAGTTAGTGGACAGCTTGGTGTTGTCTAAGTTGAACTATTGTGACACAGTGTACGGACCATGTCTTCTTTCACGCACAGTTCGGCTTATACAGCGTATACAAAATGCATGTGCGAGGTTTTGCGTTAACGTTCCAAGGAGAAGTCATGTGACCCCGTACCTAAATGACTTGAACATGCTCAAAATGGCAGCGAGAAGGAAATTGCACCTGGCGTCCCTTCTTTTTGAGGTAATTAAAGCGGAGACTCCCAAATATCTATTTGAGAAGCTTAGTTGGAGACAAGCACATTCAAGGTATATTGTGAGACTTGGAACCAATCCGCTATCGATCCCTAAACACAGGACTGCTGCCTTCCGAGGTAGTTTCAAGTTTGCCGCAACCCACTGTTGGAATGACCTCCCACCTCCGATTCGCAGCCTGAGCTCCAAATGTACTTTTATAAAAAAGCTTAAAGCTTTGTTAATTTATACACAGAAACAAACAATCTAATTTATTTCTCACCTGGTTGCTGTTTGTTTCTTTGTTCAACGTGGTGGACTGCAGTTTGTGGCTTTTGAACTGGTGCATTTTGTGTTGTGTGTTATGTGTAATATTATAATAAGTACTTTTATATTATTATCTACTTTCCGTGTTCGTTTCGTGTTACTAATTCTATTCATGTGTATTTTGTTTAAGTATATTTTTATTATTTATTTATTACTTTTATTTCAATAATTATTTTACTGGGTGGGGATCGGAGACCAGCGCCGTGAAGTCACTCACACATTATATTACGGGCACTGCTGAAAACCAGTGTTGCGAGGCGCCTCTGGCTCTCGTAGCTTTATACTGAGCAGTTTCCGCATTTGACACTGATGGGTCACACCAAAGGCTGTAATTTGTTATTTGTTATTACTATTGTTGTTTTTTTTTTCTCCTAAGTAACTATAGTTTATTATTGTGTCTTTTTTTTTTAAATAATTCTTGTCTGTATTTTTAATTGCTTTTGTTGTGTACCTAATGTATAGTGTCAAATAAAAAAAATTTCTTTCTTTCTTTCTTCTTTCTATTGTCTATGCTTCTACTTCTACGACACAAGCGCTGTATACCATCCAAAAGAAACAAGCAACGCGTAAAAATAACTCGGAATTAAACTACCTTACAAACGTGATATTATTCTTCGTTTCAATACAATAGTCAACTGTTTTCCAATGGAAAATTTGTCGACTGATGCAATAAGTAATATATTTTATTTTTATTTAAAACTTAATGTACATGGTGCACAAAAGCGGACTTAATGCCAAAGGCATTTTCTACCAGTCAACCTTAGTGTGATGCAGAGATAGAGTAATGCTAAGATGTAATAAAATGTCAAGATAATTAGCTACAAAAACGCAGCTGTCACGTACAACAAATACTACCGTATGTTTAAATAATGTTGAGTAGACAGGTTCAATACAACGCGTCGTTAGCTCCTGTCGCCCGTTAGGGTTGTAACACACGCCCGCGAGGCTTTAACTAATTGACTATGTGTACCTACACCTAGTTAGATTT
The DNA here is from genome assembly GCA_905475405.1 of Schrankia costaestrigalis. NCBI lineage: Eukaryota > Metazoa > Arthropoda > Insecta > Lepidoptera > Erebidae > Schrankia > Schrankia costaestrigalis. Next base: position 3,670,822 of record FR997843.1, on the reverse strand, counting down.
TATCCCTTAATTGTATACTGTTAAGGTAGTGTTATTTAGTAACTACGTGTGGTGACGGAGTAAGAATACAATATTTAACCACCCCATCTCATCCCATGGGTGTCGTAAAAATCGACTTAGGGACTAAACGTAAATATTATCTTTACGTAATAAAAAGAAGGAAAACTTGAAATTAAATCCTGTACCAATCCGTTTGGCCAGCGTGGTATTAGTAGGCCAAGTACCCCTCCGTCACTGAAGGAGACCCGTCCCTGCAGTGGGACATTAATGGGCTGTTATGATGAAGGGAGTGTTATTTACTAACTACGTGTGGTGATGAAGTTATAATAGTGACGTCAATTTAATGGATGCACGGAATTGCCAGTCTCGGAATATGTGGATCGTAAAATAATCCAAATTAAACCCGAACTCTAAACCTCGTGCAAGTCACATACAGGTAAAACTAAGCCAAAATATATCTTAAATTTTGTAAAATATAACTTTAAGTTATTGTTATGACATCCGCAGGAGAACCAAAGTATCCGACATAGCGCTCAGAATTGCCCGGTTAAAATGGCGGTGGGCAGGGCACATAGCGCGGAGAACCGACAGCCGTTGGGGCAGAAAGGTTCTGGAATGGCGACCGCGTACCGGAAAGCGCAGGGTGGGGAGACCCCTCACACGGTGGACCGACGACCTGGTTAGGACGGCGGGAAGCCGATGGATGAGGGAGGCACAAGACCGCGCAGAGTGGAAGCTTTTGGAGGAGGCCTATGTCCAGCAGTGGTCCATAAGCTGATATGGATTGTTATGACAAGTACAGGCGTTTTCTTTTGAGTAAATTGTTCAGAAAATCAACACAATGCAGTGAAATCTTTATTCTGTATTTTATTTTAATTATCAGTATCACAGTCTATGCATATTTCACTGCATATCCGACCTCTGTGGCGTAGTGGTTATATAACATGACTGCTACGCAGAGGTCTCGGGTTCGATTCCCGCTCAATGCAAATATTTGTGTGCATGAACATGATTATGCATTGGTCTGAGTGTTTCTATGTATAATATGTATGTATTTACAAAAAAAAGTATATAAGTACTAATATCCGTTGTTCTGTTATCCATAACACAAGCAGGTGAAGCCTAGCTTACTTTGGGAACAGATATCACTGTGTAGAGATGTCCATCAATATTTATTATTACTTACTGCAGAAACGGAACTGTTTTTTTCACGAATTGAGTGAAACTTGGCCTAAGCATTGTCTTACTGACCAGACAGATAAGTATAGGGTTTCCTGCTTCTGTTTTAAAGAGGTGCTCGTAAAACTATCTTGGAACCTTTAATCTGTATTTACAACACCCCTGTGCTGATATATTGGATGGTGACATTATAATCACTCCTTCAACACACAGTTTCAAATTATAAACCCTTTATAACAACAAAGACACTACTACACAAAATTACCTATAAACGTTATGAAACGTTTAACAAACACTCATATAAAACAAACAATAATTAAGTGCAAGCCCTATAGAGCGTTCAATTGTCATTGTGTCCCGGCTTGTTTACGCCTGACAACCCTATTGTTACACACGAGTACCTTACGTCATAGAGCGGTGTTATAATTATGATTTTATTTTACTTTTTTGTCGTTTAAAAATAAGGCATCTCACGAAAAAATTCTCCGTGTGGTGACAGAGTAAGAAAACAATATGTCACTACCCCATCTTTTCCCATGGGTGTCGTAGGAACCGACTAAGGGACTATCCGATAATATTATCTTTACGAAATAAAAAGAAGGAAAACTTGAAATTAGTAACCCTATACCAATCCGTCTGGGCAGCGTGGTATTAGTAGGCTAAGTATCACTTCGTCACGGAAGGAGGTCCGTCCTTGCAGTGGGACTTTAAAGGGCTGTTATGATAGAGGTTGATTATTTCGCGGTCACCTCGTTCCTCGTAATCCAATATGGCTGCCTGCTGCTCCTAAAAGCTTTCTTTTTATATTTTACACAATGAACAATTAAAGACGAAGTAATAGGTAAGTATATTATTTTCCTTGTTCTAAGTGTGATTGTACTCGTCATCATAAATTCAATTAAATTTACAATTTACTTCAAACACTAATGTCAATTCTCGTACCTTAAAATTGTTAAAAATTCCGTTAAGTTATCTTTAGTTGTCAAATTCCCACAGGGTACGTCATAAGACAATTTGACAACTAAAGTTAACTTAACCGAATTTTTAACGATTTTAAGGTACAAGTATTGACATGACTAATAAAAATACCGCCATAACCAAGTCACCAAAAACAGAATCGCGTACTAGCAAGCGTCAAAAGTGTTATCTATCTACATAGAGTGTGAGTATTCCGCGGCCACCTCGTTCCTAGTAATCCAATATGGCGGCCAGCTGCTCCCAAAAGCTTCCTTTTTATATTTTACACCATTACAAAATGAACAACTAAAGACAAAGTAATAGGTAAGTAATAAAATATTATTTTCCTTGTTCTAAGTGTGATTGTTTTCGTCTTCATAAATTGCATTAAATTTACAATTTCCTTCAAACACTCATGTCAATTCTCGTACCTTAAAATCGTTAAAAATTCGGTTAAGTTAACTTTTAGTTTTGTTGTGTTATTGTCTGGCTTTACTGTAAATAAATTGTTTTTCTTTCTTTCTTTCTTTAGTTGTCAAATTGCCACACGGCACGTCATAAAACAATTTGACAACTAAAGTTAACTTAACCGAATTTTTAACGATTTTAAGGTACGAGAATTGACATTGCTAATAAAAACACTGCCATTAACATGTCACCAAAAAACATAATCGCGTACTAGCAAGCGTCAAAAGTGTTATCTACATAGAGTGTGAGTATTCCGCGGCCACCTCGTTCCTAGTAATCCAATATGGCGGCCAGCTGCTCCCAAAAGCTTCCTTTTTATATTTTTGGGGCGAATTATCACCGACACTCTCCGGCCGGACGAGGATGCGAATCAAATTGAAAGCCGACTCAATTATATTACCAAGCACTTTTAGGGTTGACTCTTTACTTACAAACCTATTGTTAAAACTGTTTGTTTATGTAACAAGTGGCTGTTACAAGCTTAAATGTGTAAAATAAAGGTTGACGTATTTATCATCAGATTAAACGGAAACTTTCTTGTTCGGACCTCTTTCAGCGTCTAAAAGAAACTATGTCATGGTATTTTTATTCTAGGTTAATTAATGCATTAATGACAAACATGAAATTAAATAAATAAGAAATATTAAATTAAATAAAAATAGGTTAACTACAAGTTTAAGCGCTTAAGTATCATTATTCTTTAGTCAGAAACTCTGTAAGTAATAGCAAACTTTTTATAACGTAAGTATACATTATACTTACCTAAATATCCTAACGATATCAAATAAAAGCTATTTCATTCAAAATTAACATCACGAAATACAATATTTCAATTGGAATGCATGATCCATTACTTAGTTTTTTTTTAACAACTAAACTATGCGACACCCCTTAATCCAGCCAGCACGTTCTAAAGGTGTGAGCGGGGGTGAAACGCGCGGGGGTCGAGGTAACAGCCTCATACCGTAATACCATCCCGAGATGAGCGACTTAAACACGTTACAGAACACCAACACAACTTGACCTCTTATTCCCTTCAAAGCAGTTCAAAATTGGAACAATTGTACTAGTATCGAAGATCAATCTTGTATGGCCACATAACGTTGAATTCTCAACTGTTTTGGTGGTTTTGGCAACGAACTAGAGTGGAGTGGGTTTTGACAATGGCAGTTAGTTAATGGAAGTGGATGTGCGAGGCGACGTTTGAACAAAATTGGATATTGTCTTACGTGTCTGGTCGTACGTCGATTAGACACGTTTAAGAGATGGCCGGTCAATAGTGAAGGTTGATATGTGACTGTAATTACACCTCAACTTTACAGTTGCCGGGAATAGTACGGTTGGGGTGGCTCGAGAATTCCCCTTAATGTTATTACATCGATGGCAAATGATTGATTGGCGAGAATAAGTTGGAGAACGGTTTTAATTTTGTTATTTTGCAGAAGCTATTGATGTTTTTTTTAATTTTAAAATAATATCATTGATCATAAAAGTTCCGCGTTTTAGAAAACTTAGTACAACATATACCACGTTGATGAATCAAATTAATTTAAGTAGACGGGTTTGCATTTTAAGATAAAAAAACGAGAATGGAATTTTAGAATATTCACCTTAAAAGGTAAAATAGGTAACATTCATGTCATGTAAGCAGTGTCAATGCACAGTCTTGCTTACTTAAAACCTCGTTTGAAGAATGACAACGTGTAGCGGTTTAGAAAAACCTTTATAACTAATGTTATAAATCATTATCATAGTACAAAACTAATCCAATCTCTTTACATAAACGTTGGAACTAAGCAAACATTACCATTCAACACATACACCAATAAAACCACGTACACATAAGCCCTCTACTAAATTGTAACCGTGTGCCGGAGTCTGAATTGGGCAATTTTTATTTGTACATAAATAAAACACGCCCGGTTGCGCCAAGCAATTTGCCTAAAACCGGGTGTAGTATGTTATACCCAGTTCGTGAGCGGGGTATAACAGACAGAGTAAGACAATTCACTAATGTACTTATTTATATACGATCTTGCTTGGTAGTGGATTTTTTAAGTTTTTATTTTATTTTATCATAGTATTGTCCTTTTTCTCGTTAAATGGCAGATTCTGTAAATGGCAGATTATTTAACGACAGTGTCTTGGTGGCAGTTTCGAATCTACGCAAGATTTCAATCATTTGTATATCGCAGAAATAGCTGTGTTGAGATTGACTTTTCTTTGACTCTCTTCGAACTTCATTCTTGTAAAACACTTTATGAAACACATTAGGTATCATATTTTTGTGTAACTACCTAAGTAGCATTTTGAAAAACAAAACATTTCTTAGACATTTTGAGAAATAAACAGTAACATATAAAATTCACCAAAAGATGGCAAAAAAATAAAATACTTCGAAGGCCTGAGAACCTAAAGACATAACACAGCTTCGTAAAGTATCCAAAAACCTATCAAATTAAACAATATACTCAGTATTTTTCCTAACATTTCTAAATAACTATCAATCTACAAAAAGCCTTTTTGACCCATCCCCTCAACAGGCTGGGTTAACCTATCACTCGCATTACATTCACCGTTCTCTAGTTCAATATCATTCATACATTCACTCTACTCGAATTCACCCACGCTAAAAATATACCAAACTAAAATCAATTTCAATTTAAAATTGTATTATTCATTCTGATATCAATATTGATTTAATCAAAATGAATTTTTATTTATTGAATTAATATTTTTTTGTTTTATTCGACTTATTGTTATAAATTGGTTTGTTGAAGAGGTCTTGCTGAATACTCTCTTTATGTTTTTTTTTTCAGAAAAGAGCATTCCATCGGACATGGGCCTGCATAAATTTGCGCCGCTTCTTCGACATCCTTTATGAAAAGTTTTACACCAAAAGCGTAAACAGTTACAGTAAAGCATCTTTATATTGTCTAAAGAAATCTATACTAATATTATAAAGAGGTAAAGTTTTTGTGTTTGTGACGTTGTAGGTGGTAAGCTCTGGATCTACTGAACCGATTTTAAAAAATATTTCTGTGTTGAATAGTCCAATTATCGGGGAGTGTCATAGGTGTGTGTAGACGCTATGACTAATAGAAGTGGAGCAGTAATGAAATATGTTTAAAAAAGTGACGCCATCTAGTCCCAAACTAAGCAAAGCTTGTACTATAGGTACTAAACAACGGATAAACATATTTAAATATATCATTTTTTCTGTAAATACATACATATTATACATAGAAAACACCCTGGCCAATGCAAACAATCATGTTCATGCACAAAAAGATTTGCATTGAGCGGGAATCGAACCCGAGACCTCTGCGAAGCAGGCACTACGCCACAGAGGTCGTCAACTATGTGGCGTTTGTGTCAACATTTAAACATACTTAGACATTACAAATATTAGTAAGAAAACACTAAGATAAAATACATATCAAAGATTTTAAAGCTAATCTAGACAAATCATATTCACCCTTCTAGTACATAAAATATAAAATTTAAGGGGGGGGACGTCTCGCGACACGTTATATGTCTACTCCAATAATATTCAGAATGAACGACAGCTCACGTAAAACATATCTTTATTGGGTAATACCGGGTGAAGTAACGATAGAATTGAATAAGTTACTACTCTGTACTTGTCTGTTTTGCTTAAGGGATTTGATTGGGATGGAATTTGGATATGCTTTTGGTTATAATAAAGGTTTTAATTTTCATGTATTGGAAATTTTTGCATGAATCAATCATTGCTGTATGATCAAATTAATTAAATTACATGTCTTTTGTTAAGAACGTTTATAAGATATGCGTCAAAAAAGTCATTTTGCGTTAATGGCAAGCTCTGATCTAAATATTATTTTTCTTAGGACAAGTTGTGGCGCGCAAAGTGTGACGTTTTCCAAAAGGACGTTTCGATGCTGTCCAATATCCTTCTTAGGGCAACAAGCCAGTAAAGACGGGTTATGTTAGCAGGACATAAGTAGCAGACTTAACTTGTTTCCTCCCCTTACTAATATTGCCGAGTGGTTGTATGCATTCTAGGAGGGGAAGCAACCGAGCGCATTGTATAACTTTACATATTTTTCATAGTGTATGTATATAAATATTTTGTTCTGTATGGTGTGTCCGCGCAAGTACAAACGCTGCAGAAGATACAAAACCATAGAGACTGACCTGCACCCTCGCCTCAGTGAGGTTAATCTTAAGCGCCAGATCTTCTCTCGTGAACACATCGGGGTAATGTGTCTGTGCAAACGCCGTCTCCAACTCCTCCAACTGCAAACATAGGACACATTCACAGTTCCTGAGCTTGAATCTAGGTCACGAGAATGTTTTTAAATCACATGTAATGCTTAAGTTTGAAAATGTATAGCTATATATTTTTGTGTAAACAAGCACTGGTTTGTTTAGAGGCCATTTCCGATACTGGGCCTGGATAAGAAAATGCCTGGTATGAGACACAGACTAATTGTGCCAAGTACAATCATTGCATCTATGACAGTTTAGCGTAATGTAACGAGGTAGCAAAGAAATGTGCGCACACAAATACACACGCAAGCAAGTTTAGTATCGAGAAATACAAATCAAAAACACAGATAAAATAAAATGTTTTTTACAATACGTAAGATACATTATGGAAGTTAATATGACATTTGATGTTATTAAATCAGTAAGCTTGTAAGTAATTTTATTAGGACATATTTAATATTATTTTCTTTTTCTGTTGCTCTAAATTAATATGTTATAATATTTCTCTCTTCGATATTACCGTATCGTTAAAAAAAGATTTTTCTGTACTTATTTTCATAAGAAACACAGTTATTTATTCCCCAAATTATAGGTGATACAATAAAAATAAAGTTTTCATACTAATTTTTGTCATGGGACATATGAAAATTCAGTACAATTTCAATAAAAAGGTTTATGGTTGCAATGGAAAACTAAGCTAGCAATGAGCATATGCTTGTGATTGTTGGGTAATTTGAAGATTGTGTTATGTAAGGAGATAACAAGCATCATCATTATATCAGCCAATGTAAGGAGATAACAAGCATCATCATTATATCAGCCAATGTAAGGAGATAACAAGCATCATCATTATATCAGCCAATGTAAGGAGATAACAAGCATCATCATTATATCAGCCAATGTAAGGAGATAACAAGCATCATCATTATATCAGCCAATGTAAGGAGATAACAAGCATCATCATTATATCAGCCAATGTAAGGAGATAACAAGCATCATCATTATATCAGCCAATGTAAGGAGATAACAAGCATCATCATTATATCAGCCAATGAGCGGTCACTGCTGGGCATAGGCCTCCTCCAAGATATAACTTTCTTTATTTATTATTATGTTCACCAACAGCTATGTACACTAGAACATTTCTTCCTTAATTAGCTACGTATAACATTGCAAGTGTAATAACTAACACCGCCTAAGTTAAGCCCGATTTACACATCGACAAGTACAGTAGCGAGTTAAGTAGTAAGTTGTTGATTAAGTTGATTTAAATAGATCTCCATCCTATTTTTTGCCGATTTAAGTTGGCGAGACGCGAGAGAGGGGGCTACTTCGTACTTAACTCGCCAAATATAGGATGGAGATCTATTTAAATCAACTTAATCTTAAAATACTACTTAACTCGCTACTGTACTTGTCGATGTGTAAATCGGGCATAAGTTACCTGTTGTAAAGTGAAGGTAGTACGATTGCGCCTCTGTTTCCGTCGCACGAAAGTGTCATCGTGTATCGCCGGGTGATAAGAGTAGCTTGTGTCTGAAACAAATAGATTTACGTCATTTACATAATCATATTTAACCTTAACTTTACCCAAACGCATATTATAAATATTCCTCACACATTAACATAACGACGTCGACAATCAAACTAAGCAGAGCTTTTATGGGTACAAGATAAATGATAAACATACCTATAAACTTTTTTTACTTTACATACAAAACACCCAGACCAATGCAAATTTTCACGTAAGTACACATAAACATGAAAATATTGCGTTGAATTGTAATCAAACCTGAGACCTTTGCATAACTAAGTACTAAAACCACTATACCATTTATCTTTTTAATCCACCCAAATATACAAGCACACTTTTTGTTACCTTAAATGTACACATATTGTTATTTCTGTCTTATTTTTTGTTTCTCTTTTCTTTTGTTTGTTTGTAAATTACACTAATTACACAGACATAGACTATGTCTGTGACTAATTACTTATGTAGGTACTTACCTAAAATCAAAATTAAATTTCTTCTCTACAAACCTATTTGTACCTATCATTAAAATGTGAAATGAATAAAAAATAATAAAAAAAACAGCATAGTAAAATGCAGTAAAATACTCTTTTGTTTGCGTAAAACTCGAATTAAGAGAGTATACAAAGTCATAGAATAAAATAGCCATCGTCGATGGGTTCAGGAAGGATCACGCCATTAGACATAGAGTGGCAATTCACATCCCAACTTATTACTGCGATCGAAACGATCTGTGTCCGCGACAATTGTAGAGGTAGACCCTAGCATGATAGGGTGAATATCTTTTATATGTATTATAGGATGTTATTTTGTGTGTTTTTAATATTGTTTTTTTTTACAAATTAATTATTAGAGTTTATTTATTTGCAGTAAATGTATGTAGCATACATACATTTACAGATTACATTACATTATTTTTTCTGGTCCACTCCATTATTCTTAGCAAAGATCTTCGTGTTGTGAAAATTGTTCAAAAAAGTCATTAACCGATAGTCAGTAGAAAGCAATTTATCACGTAAGTCTATATTGGCCAAAGGAATGATACTGCCTTCAATTCCTTTTATCTTGATGTACCTTGTTTAGCAATTATAACAACATACAAGAAGTCTATGGCAGAGACAGGGCCTTTCCATAAACAAAACTTCAACAAACTCTTCAAGAAAATAAAGAGTCAACATTAGATATAATATAACCCCTTAACAAAATAGGATCACTATAAATAATGATTCTAATAAAAATAAAAGACAATCCTAATACAGAGATTGATATCATGGCCACCCTACAGTGACGTAATAGATCCAGTGACAAATGCAAGGGCTGTCCCACCCTAACGATTCTATTATTCTTACGATAATGTTGTTCCATGGATTACTTGACTAAAATTACCCCATAATAGCCGTATTACTGAGCAAGTACGATGACTTTTAGTTTTATTTGTCATCAGCTTTAGTTTTTAGATAAGATGGATAGGTTTGTGATTGAGTTCTGATTTATTGATAATTTATTTTTCGGTGAGGTGACAGACTGATAGAGTGTTATAATATCCTGTCAGGGAAATGGTTTCATCATAACCATCTGTATTAATTAAATGGCTTGGCAGAAAAGCGGTCGTGTAACTGCAGTGCGAGATCGCGGGTTCAAATACCACGCAAGACAATTATGTAATTATGTTTTCTATGTATAATATGTATGTATTTACAAAAAAAAAGTAGGTATTTAAGTTTGTTTATCCGTTGTTTAGTATTCATAGTACAAGCTCTGCTTAGTTTGGGACTAGATGGCGTTGTGTGAATGTGTGAGGAATATTTTTATTATTTATTTATTTTTGCGATAAACGAACGATTCTTTAGAGCCTGGATATGCTTTGTATCAGTTATTTTCATCTACGTAAAAAAACTCTGCGACGCATAACTAAGTACCTATTGCGGGAGTTGTCTTTTTTATAATAAAAAAAAATATTATATTTACAAATATTTCGCAAAATGAATTATAATTTGTGTATGACAAACCTATCTGCGCATACGACTTCAAAGCGACCGGCATCCGGACGATCTAATGAGTCGAATAAATTGGTTCAATTTGTGTTGTAGCGATTCACTCAAGGAATTAAATTTGTTCTTCGTTTAAAGATATCGTGTGTGTCGATGATTTTATTTATTAAGTTTGTGATATTATTTTAATGCGTTTGCGTTCCATACTTTAATATGTCTCAGGACTTACACAAACATAAATTTAACGGACAACAGGAACAATTTGTAGTAGGTATTTCTATAGTTTGTGAAATGCCAATATTAGATAGGTTCGCAATCACTGCGCCACTGTGAAGAGACTGAGAACTTTATTTTTTTAAATAAGTTGATCTTATTACATGAAGTTATAGCGTGTATGACAAACCTATCTGCGCATACGACTTCAAAGCGACCGGCATCCGGACGATCTAATGAGTCGAATAAATTGGTTCAATTTGTGTTGTAGCGATTCACTCAAGGAATTAAATTTGTTCTTCGTTTAAAGATATCGTGTGTGTCGATGATTTTATTTATTAAGTTTGTGATATTATTTTAATGCGTTTGCGTTCCATACTTTAATATGTCTCAGGACTTACACAAACATAAATTTAACGGACAACAGGAACAATTTGTAGTAGGTATTTCTATAGTTTGTGAAATGCCAATATTAGATAGGTTCGCAATCACTGCGCCACTGTGAAGAGACTGAGAACTTTATTTTTTTAAATAAGTTGATCTTATTACATGAAGTTATAATTATGATAAAATACGGCGGGAAATAGATAGATGAGACTTGCATAGGACCACGTAAGGTCGGAAATATGTCGTTTTTTATGGCCTGTGGTTGGCCTAGATGATAAAGATAACGTATTAATTACTTTGTAGAGTAACGAAAGAGATAACTCCATCTCAACCAATGGGTATTGTAAAAGGCTAAGAGAAAGATCACAGATCTTCTTTTTTAGAGGATGATACGATACCCTAAGTTTTAAACTGTCACTAGAAGAGGCACGTTTCTAAAGTAAAATTAATGAACTTTTACTATAATAAAATAATAAAAATACGAATTAAATACTTTCTATAATAAATTAGAATCCGTCTACATTAAGACAGAACAGATTATAAATATTTTCATTAATTGAATATTAATAATTGAGCGCCCATCAACTTGGCTGTAGAAAAATCCCTCCGCAACGGAAATTAAAAAGTGTTTCACATCCGGCGGAAGTGGGTCCGGTCTGAGCTTGAGTGCAGCGGAAAAAGTTGGACCAAACCGACCGGATTAACTAGCTTTAGATTTTAATGAAAATGATGTTTAAAAATAATTCGATATTTATAATTTATCCAAATTTTATGTTTGTTTTTTGAAGTAGGTATTTTTTACTACCATTAAGGTGTTGGTGTGGTGTGTATAAATTACGGCCGAATACTAAAACGTATGTTAAAGTAAAGCGGCGCTTAAACTAGAAATTCTCATACAAATGTCTAGTGTCATAAACTTAACACGTGTTGTTGAGTCCATTACGTATCTGACGAGTTAATTAAGAGAGTATGAAGTGGAGATATGCGTTCTAAGTAATAAAAGAACCAAAATGAAAAACATAAAAGTAACTAAAAATATTATAACCTTACTATATGACTCTACTCGTTTCAATTTTTATATCGAAAGGAGTATTAAAGGTGAAAATGAATATGATCATGTCTACTGATCAGATAGGTATTTATCGAGGTTTTTTTTTGTTTTTTCTTCGTAGTAGTTTTGCTCTAGCTGCTGTAGACATTTATGTACCATAGTTATGTGCATAGCATAGGTATATATGAAGTATACAACAATATTGAAGCTTCTTTTCTTTTGGTACCCACAGGGCAAGCTTGCCTAGTGTGGGGCCAAAGGATACTGTACAATTTGTTTTATTTCTTTTTTGTTAATAAACTCTTTTTACTTTACTTTTACTCTTTATTCTATGACGCATAAGCAAAGAAGACCTGTCCTAAGGACTTTAATCTGATAGGTACTATGACAACAAAGGTATCTCTATTAAAAACTACGAAACACTATATCATTGAATTATGAACCCTCTCTCTTAACATATAAGGTATAAATTAATTATTCAAACTAAAGTGAATTTTAGTTCATACTATTACTCGAGTACTACTAATATGCATACTAAATAAGTATAAAGCCCGTGTTAATTAATATGAATGTAACAGTAATATTATACTTCGTTATTAATTAATAACTTCACGCTTTTGTGGAGAAGGGGTAGAGCAGGTATGTTAATAAAGTCATATTTTTGTTGTTAAACTACACTGGCGGACAAAAAAATCGACTCACTTCATACTTTCTCATTTAAAGTGCCCTAATTTCAAAATTAAGACCTAAATTCTAATTTAGATCTTAAATTCTTTAAGTTCTAGGTGTTAGCTTTAAAATGAGTACAAATAATGTTAACTTGCACTCATTTTCCTTAAAAGAAAATGGGGATAAACTTTATGAGTCCTAAAACTTGAAGAATTCAGTGGGAAATTTTTTAACAAAAAACAACATAACATTTAATAAAATCTTTATTACAGAATAAAAATCATTTTAATACCTAGTGTTACCCCCCCTAGCCCTTATAACTGCTTCCAATCGGTTCTTCATGGATCCAATAAGGTGCTTCACCCTTTCCTGCGGGATGCCATTCCATTCTTCTGTTAAGGCTGCTTAAAGGTTATCTCTTGACCCTGGTGCAGGATTTCTAGCCCGGACTCTTCTCTTCAGCTCATCCCATAAATGCTCAATGGGATTCAAGTCCGGACTACGCGCTGGCCAGTCCATAACAGTTATACCCACGTCTTGTAGATACTGCCGTACAGCATTTGAGCTGTGTGGACAGGCATTATCCTGCATCAGGATGAAGTTATCGCCAACGAAACCAGCATATGGAACTACGTGGTCCCCCAGGATTTCTCCGATGTACCGATCTGCAGTCAATCCTCCTACATGGCGGCCGGTTTCAATGAAAACCAAGTCGGTTTTTGCTTCCAATGAAATACCAGCCCACACCATGCAGGAACCACCACCATATGCAACAGTTTCTGCTATGCAGCATTGTGCGTATCGCTCCCCCGGCCTTCTGTACACTCTTCTTCTTCTGTCACTTCCATGTAGACATACTCTGCTTTCATCGGAGAAGAGAACAGAGCGCCACTGATCTTCCGTCCAATCAACGTGTTCTCTCGCAAAACGAATACGGGCTGCTCGGTGCGCTGGAGTCAATTTGGGTCCTGTTGCTGGTCTTTTTGGAGTCAGGGTAGCTGCCTTGAGTCTTCTTCTCACCGTCCGGGAACTGACAGCTACTCCACGCGTTTCTCGGAGCTTCCGTTGGATTTGAACCCCGTCGAGTGAACGATTTCTCAGTGAAGTGCTGACGATGAAGCGATCGTCTCTCTCTGAAGTGGATCGTTTCCTACCGGAACCTCTTCTTCGTTCAAAGCCACCAGTCTCCTGGTACCTTCGGTATATTCTTGACACCGCTGACTGGCTCATATTCAGAGTACGAGCCACTTGACGTTGACTCATGCCCTGTTCCAACAGGGTAACAGTTTGAGCCACTACTTCTGGTCTTGTGTCCATATCTGGGAAGTCTTCTTGCTTGGAAATTCTGGAGATGTGTACCTGTTGACGTTTCACGGTCAACTGATAAAGCTCATAGGGGTGGGTCGCTTTTTATACCCCCTGAAGTCGCGCAAAATCAACTGAGTATACGAGCATAAAATTATACAGTTAACGTTCATAGACTACTGTTAGGTTATTTGAGAGTTAAAACTGCGATTATTGCTCTTTTTTTTAAATTTAGACCTAGAACTTAAATAATTTAAGACCTAAATTAGAATTTAGGTCTTAATTTTAAAATTAGGGCACTTTGAATGAGAAGATATGAAGTGAGTCGATTTTTTTGTCCGCCAGTGTAGCTTTTTGCTTGACAATTTGTCCTGACGTAGGTACCTTATCAATCAATCAATTAATAGTAATACTTAGTAGCCAAAGTAGTAATTTAGTAAGTACTTTGTAATTTTTTTGTCCATGCAATGGGTCAGTAAAGTATTTCTAAATTTTTAACCAGCAATCCTAGTAATTAAATTTCTTCAAAGTGCAGTCTTAGGGCTTTTTCAATTTAGCCGTTTCGTGCCATACGCATGCCGTGCTTTTTTCCAACGGCAAAAGCAACGTTAGTTTGTTTTCGTACAAAACGGCATCCGTACGGCACGAAACGGCTAAATTAAAAGAGCCCTTAGTTGCATGTCTACTCAACCGTCATTAATATCAGAGACTTAAGTAATCAAACATACACCGTCCAATGCTAATCTAAGATAGAGCTTTTATATATAAAACATTCCTATAACAACTACGAGAATAAAGCCTTATATTAAACAAAAATAAACTGCATTCATCATTAAAAAAACACAGAACGGTTTCATTTCATTCAATAGTAGCCGTATAAATAAAGGTGCAAGCACACTACACCACAGCAATGCGATTCAACACTAATGAGCGGCCCGCATCGCACTGGAAATTGCCTTATACATTTTTAATAGATTCGTTTAAGCAGCTTTTTTATCCACTAGCTTTTTTATCTCTCAGCGCTTTAAAACTTCCAACGCCCCAACCCCTTTCCCCCGCCCCTCTTAAACCACCCCGCAATACGTTAATAGATTTTAAAAATTAATACATTTACCCAATTACTGTAGGTAACGGTACAGTCTGTCATTTTGTAAAGTCCAAATGAAATAACGTCGGGACTTAACTTCATTACGTGTATCTTTGATCGTTTTTTGTATTAAGTAAAAAATAACTAGACGGGAGTAATCAAAAGTGACATGATACTTATTAAGTTAGCCAATATAACTGTGTTAAAGCGACCGGCGGCGCGACTCAAAAACTATTTTATGAATAATAGATGGCACCGCCGGCGACCAATCCCCGGGGAGCACCGCCCATGCGTCCCCCCTCGCCCCGCGCGGAGCTTCTGACACCCCGCGCCCGCCTCGCGACACCCCTGGCCTGCCTTCTCTATTCATTAGCACATTACCACCCCTTGGGCTCGCGACTCTGTTGGGGTGACGCTAAAGAAACTGATTTCTGAGTTTTGAGGTTCTTTTTCTAACCGGTTTGGTTGTAGAGATAAAAGGTTTAGCTGAATGGGTTTTGTTTTCTATAATCGTTCTTTGAATTGGTTTTGCTACATATTTGATACCAGTTTCATGTCTCGTTTGTTTTTTAACATTCAGCGTTAGCTTAAATATTTATTTAGTTGGTTACGATCGGGTTAGGTAAAATTCAGGAAAAAAAATCTGAGTAACTGCGATATTGAAGAATGTAGATATTAATAACACATACACCGACCGCAAAGCAAAGCTATGCCTTCGATAAAAGTTTTCTAAACATCATAGTCTCAGAAATAATCCTGAAACAATTAATTTTTTTGTGGAATAGGAACCCGAGATCTTTTGCACCATGTCCCCAAGGCAGAAGCAGTACCTACTTAAAGTTTTTAAAAGTCATCAAAATTTCTACACATAAATTCTAATAACATTTCTTATAAAAAGAATAACATCACCAGAAACCAAAGCTTCAAAAATTATCGATTACCATTATTAAATCGAGTTGGTAAATCGAATTGTAAATCGGTAACAAGGCAAGAGCTTTAACTAAGAATAACGCCATTAGACTCGGAACCCGCCAGATAACTTAGTTAAACAAGTTTGTGCCGATAAGTGAAATCGACGCGACTCCTGGACTATGCGGTTATTTTGCCACTTGAAACTTCAAATTTATTAAATCGATTTATGTTTTCAAAGAAACGTTATGTCCTCTTTGATATTGTTTTCTTGTTAATCGAGTTCATAGAAAATTTCTTAATATAGTACGGGGTATACGATTGTGGTGATTTTAGACCGTTTATAATTATGTTTTATTTTTAAAAATAGTAAATCTAAAGGCTTATTTTATTACGGAATTATTTGAAAAACTCTAGTGAGAGAAGGAAAACTGTGTCCAAAACCATTTTCTATCCCGAGCCGGGCAACGAGTCTAGTCGGAAAATTTTCACGAGGTCAGATTGGACGTATTATGACACGTACTAACAGTGTGCAGGGGTCTTTACAAATACTAAAATAACATTATATACGAGTAAGTACTTAAGATATAGGTAGGTAAATTAATTTTGAATTATAAGTGAGTTAGCAAAACTAGCTAGGCTAAGTACCTATTTACAAAATATTTATAAATGTATAAACATCTTAACCAGTCCTTGATTGAGACCTGTAGGTAGGCGGGTTATTTATTATTATTATTTATTTATTAATTTCTTATAATTATGTTTACAAAATATAACAAAGTCTCGCAAAACTGCGTATGCATGAGCAACTCTCAGCACCAGATAGGCCACTAACCAAATAGATAAGAATATACAGCAAAAAAACACGTTGTGCCTATAATACAAGCTTTGTTGATTTTACGACTAGATGGCGTTATATTATGAAGGAATATTATTAATACAGAAGTTGTTGCCTGCACTGAAAACCAAAATGCGGTGACTTCACAAACAATAAAAAACTTACATCAAGTAACATTAAAATCCTAAAAGTTTTTTTTTTTAAATTGGTCTACCAGAATGACTCTATATGGTGCCTGATGTTAAGCATCCATTAGAGTCCAAGAATGGCGAGCACCATCCCAGCTTCAATATTTGTAGAGGCATGAATGTCTCCACTATGGCGGCGGTAAGTTGAAGTTTGTTAGTTACTTACAAGGATGTGATGCAGTGAAGGGGTACTCCAAGGTTGGCAGTCGATGCTGATGTGGCGGCAAGCTCGGCGGGCAGTGGTAGCAGAACAGGCCACGGCCGCCCCCGCCGCTGCTCGCCAGCTATGAAACAAAAAAAAATTATTATACTTACACATGATATATTTTTTATATGAAACAAGATGGAAAAAACTTACGAGACGCTGGAAACCAAACGATGAAACGTACGTATGTAGGTACGAATTGTTATTATGATAGTTAAGTAGATCAAATAAATCAGATCCAATAACTATAACATAATCTAGAATAATTAATTTACAAACCGTCTTCCGGGGAGTTTACCACGTTATGATGACTTATTGTAAATTCCAAAGGATACATACGACACAGGTTAGAATATAATTAAATAGGATAAAGCAAAGTTTAAAAATAAACAATTGAAACAACCATGTTCTCAAGCCCTAATATCAAAACCATTAATAAATCTCAACACTATGCAATCGAAGTATCAAATTAATATCAACATTCCACCTGTTCATTCTGTCACAATTCATACTTAATACACAATCAAACGTACGTTAAGTAATGTTCTATGATCACAAGCATTCGCCCGTCACAATGACGCTGACGATTTTAAATTCATTGCGCACGCGCAATCAAGGATTCGACGCCATGTTATTAAGCGGTCCCATTCCTATGTTAATATGAGATAGTATTAGATCGTAGTGTTTGTGAAATTGATATGGCGGTATCTGTCATGTTCGAAAGTATAATTTAAATTTCGAACTATCAATGACATTTGACATATTTTAATTTTAGAACGATTTAGAATAACTATAGTTTAGCGCGAATAAGTAATATTGAGCAAAGAGTAGGTACGTAGTATAATGAGCCAGGCTGGGTTTCTCTTTACGATTGAAACAGAAAAGAGGAGATCCGCAAGAGAATCAAGGATTCGACGCCATGTCATTAAGCGGTCCCATTCCTATGTTAATATGAGATAAGTAGTATTAGATCGTAGTGTTTGTGAAATTGATATAGCGGTACCTGTTATGTTCGAAAGTATGATTTAAATTTCGAGCTATTCATGACATTTGACTCATTTTAATGAACGTTTTTGTGGTTAGAATGGATAGTGTAAAATAGTAATTTAATATCTTAAGGCAAGCAAAGAGTACCAGATTTTACCCACATAGCTCATAGAATCAGCAAGCTAAAGTGGCAATGGGCTGGTCATATCTGTCCAAGGACCGATGGCCGTTAGGACAAACCTGTACAAGAGCAGATTCCGCGAAACCACACATAATACATAGTATAGGACGCACCTCGTCTTGTTAAACCGACGACCTCAAAAAGGTTGCTGAGTTGAACTGGATAAGGAAAGCGAAGGACCGTATTCTATTTCTATAATTTAAGGCTTATTGTCTCATAAAAGTGATAAAATGGGTCGACATGGTCGCACTAAGGATTAGGCCATGTCGCAGAATTGTTCAAATTTCAAATTAGTGAATCCAAAGAGCATCTTAATCCCAAGAATTAGATGTGAATCTAGCAAATAATTGTCCTACATTAAATTCGATCAAATTGTCCATGTGATGACGGAGTAAGAATACAATATGTCATCACCCCATCTCATCCCATGGGTGTCGTTGAAACCGGCTAAGGGACTATGTGTGAATATTACTTTTACATAGAAAGAAGGAAAACTTGAAATTAAACCCTATACCAATCCGTCTGGCCAGCGTGGTATTAGTAGGCCAAGTATTCCTCGGTCACGGAAGGAGGCCCGTCCCTGCAGTGGGACATTAATGGGCTGTTATGATTAAATTCGAACCCGTCGCCTCGCCACGAATTCAATTCTACTTCACAACTCAACCACGCGTTTATATAAACAGTTATATTAAATAGTACTTCCGAAGAGTCGGTGCGCAAAGGACATAGAAGCCGTAAATCAATTAATTTCGATGAATAAATTGCTAGATTGCACTACAGAGCTGTACATGTGAAGTGCACTGTGGTACAGGCGAACAGATCAAGCGGGACGTAAGGTTAGATTCTTCTAGTAGAGATATGGGCAATAAAATTTTAAATAATAGGTATTTAGAAAATCTGTTTTCTTGGGTATAAAATATGAACGATGCCTTAGAAAATACGCAAGTTTTAATTTAATAATGCTTATTTATACCTACTTACTTTTACTAAAAAAAGATTGAAAAGAATATTGTATCACGTGGAAAAAAAATCATCAAAATCTGATATTTTAATCACGAGTGAAATACCAATATTTTAATAGTGTAATTAATAAAATAAAAAGCATTTTTTCGAATCCAATGTCGATTACCATCTGAAAGCTAACAAATCATTTAGTACATAAAAAACAACCATTCAAAAAGTTATACAAACAATCATATTGCCATAAAAAATGTAAATACCACAACATGTATTTAAAATTCCACACACTGACATAACTTTATTTGCGAGAGGAAAATGGCAATGAAATTCAATTGCACATATAACTAGAGAGACCCACGTGTACAGTCGCCTGTATGAATGACATTAATGGAGCAATGAATCGGCTAAACGATGCGCGGGCGCATTCGATACAGCGCGTGACGTCAGCGCACAGTGGTGAGTGTTCCATTTTGGAATGATTATTCAATTTCAGTGATTTTTAAATTACTTAACCAATAAGGTATGCTTTTCTAAAATTAACAAAATGATTTTCTTTCAACAAGATTCGAAATAAACGTTGATCTTTTCTCATAATAATTTATTTTTGATGTAATTTAAGTTTACATTTTTAAAAACAATAAATTGGCCTAATTGTATTACTTATCTGGCCAGACGAAATGGTACAGGGTGGTCTTATGTTTTAGCAGAGGTAATATCTGCAAAATTACGACACCCAAATGATGAGTTGAGTTAGTGACACCGTGTACTTTAATATGAAAACAAATATTACAAAATACAATTTTTACGGGTCTTACTCGCGGTATATACTAATTAGCCTAGATACCTAGGTATTTATGTTACTAAGTATCTAGGCTAATTAGTATATACCGCTAGTTAGACCCGTAAAAATAGTATTATGTATACAAATCGCGATAATTTAAAATCTATTAAATATTACAAACATAGAAACTGCAAGACCAATTCGAAGCACTCCATTAATGGCTATAACAATCAGTACAGTGTTAAATAGACTCACATTTTGTTAGCGAATGCTCACATAAAGGTTTAACTGGATTGAATCCTTCAGATGTTTTTAATCCCACCCAGATTATCAAGGAAACTTTGTTTAATATATTATAAGTAACCCCTTTAATATTAGTGTTAACAGAATTACGTATATTAACTTTATTAAGCTAATGGGTTTGTGTATAAGTTTTAGTAGCGGTGTAAGGTAATAATAATGTGTAATATACTGGCTTTTGTATCCATTGAGGTGTACATATTTAATGGCGTCCCTAAGTTTAGTGTAGGTATTTTAATGTTTGCTAATATTATAGTGTTGAAGGTGTCTGGTTGAAGGCCAGTGGTTTGAATTAAAAATTATGTTTTTTTTGTTGTTAAGTTGGTGTGCTTTGATTAATTGCATTATTATCATTATCATCATAACAGCCCATTAATGTCCCAGTGCAGGGACGGGGCTCCTCCCGTGACGGAGGGATACTTGGCCTACTAATACCACGCTGGTCAGACGGATTGGTCATAGGGTTTAATTTCAAGTTTTCCTTCTTTTTATTTCGTAAAGATAATATTCACGGATAGTCCCTTAGTCGGTTTTTACGACACCCATGGGTGACATATATTCTTACTCCGTCACCACATATTGCGTTATTTATTCAGGTTTAATTATTTATAAAGTGATCGCCAAAAGCTAATCATAAAATGTTAGGTACTTAGCAGAGTTTCTTTTAGTTTAACTTCTCTGAGATGGTCGTGTTTTCGAGTAGAGTTTCGAGACATTGGGTTAAATAAAAAGAAACATAACTTTGACAGTCTTGTACACAGAAATATTTATATGATTAAAAAACTAACTAATTAAGTGCTCTTCAATGTCTTTTTCAACGGGATATTTAAGAACTGGAGAGCAATAAAACATTTCCAAATTCACTCAACCCCTTCAAGTTATCAACAACAACAAATAAATTTATAAATTTTAATTTGCTTCTTAGTTGCTCTTGTTTTTACATAAAAAAAAATAGTAAATTTTGTCTACGTTTAAGGTATATATGTGTGCACAGTGTACATGCGTGTATTGGCACGTCCTGTCTGCGCGCGTGGGGTCCTGATACACTAATCCTATTTATATTGTCGTGTCATTACCGTATTACACCCACAGCGGCGTGGAGGAGACGCATCCGTGATGCAGTAGTCATTCTACCTTCGTGCTGTTTGTGGAAATGCGCTTTGATTGAGTTGTAAAAAAGGTTGATTTTAGATGGTAACAGGGAGTTAATGTTCCATTGCAAGAACAGCCTTCTTTCAATGGCTGAAATAATTTGCTTTATTTATAGCACACTGTTAATTTATTTTAATTATGTCAAGACTATCTTTACGAAATAATAAAAAAGGAAAATTCAAAATTAGTCTGGTCAGCGTGGTATTAGTAGGCCAAGTATCCCTCCGTCGCGGAAGGAGGCCCGTCCCTGCAGTGGGACATTAATGGGCTGTTATGATGATGTCAAGATTTCCTCCTTTAATTTTCATTTTTTTATTATAATTTTTCGCTCGAGTTTTCCGTGCTAAGTTCGTCAGGAAAAATAATAATTTTTTTGACAAATGGACACTTTACTTGTAACTAACATGTATTGTGAAGTCACCATTTTTCTTGACTTTTATACTTCTACTGATACTTAGTATGGTAGTCGTGCAAACAATTATCACTTTCATAAACCATCCAAAGTAAACCTAGAAACAGAATTTGTATTCTTAATTACGTATTTTCCTTGATCAACTTTTATAACACCCATGGAATGCTATGATCACACCGTGTACGTCTGTCTTATTCTATTACCATATTACGTAAAAAAAAACAAATTATAGTATGATTAAATAAGGTATTGTATTATAAAATAAGGTGTGTGTATGCTTGTACACTTATTTTGAAACTGGCAATGAACAATCTCAAAAATAATCAACAGAGAAAAAAACAAAGCTGATATTCTATTTACCACCACACAAAACCTCATCGTGCCACTTAAATCATTAAAAGGCCATTCTTTAAAAAAAATTGGCAATCGAATTTCAAAACGGTGTTCTGATTCTTTTTACGTCAGCCACTTCATTTGGTATTCATTTGTCGAGGTGAGATTATCGTCACTCGTATAACAGAGGCGAAGGGAAGAGGACCCTTCTACGTGAAGTACCGCCAATGTGGGAACAGATTGTAATCTCACAAAAACCTTTACATATTTATTCTATTACGATATTGTTTTGTATTGAATTCAATGTTTTTGAGAAGCTAGATAGAAGAAGCTATTCTCTGTTGGTTAATAATACTAGTTCAATTATAATGAAATTTCATCCTTCCTTATCTATTCATGGTCTATTCTATTATGAGCTTCCTAGTTCTAAATAGCTAGAGATATGATTAAAGGAATTAACAACATATTATTATGAGTGAAAATAATACAATATTTCCCTAAAGTCCCCCTCGTCCCATACCGTCCACAATAGACATTTTATGCAGTGAGTTCATGGGATGTGTGATGCTCTCATAAAAAACATGTGAAATTAATATTCATGTACACCTCTCTGTTCAAAGAGTACAAAAATCGTCCGTTACTCTCAGGCACGAAAAAACTCTTTATTCAATTATTTCAAAAAAGAAAAATATTCGTAATTCAAACACTCATTAACTGCCTCTTTATTCGCAGACTCATTAATACATTAACAGATAAAGGTATACCGATACCTAATTAATCGATTTGGGTTGAATTAATTGATTAAATCGGAGTCGATTCCAAATTAAACGGTACAAATACAATTTCGCAGCAAATTGTGTTTACAGATGATATCGACTATTTACCTTTACATTGCAAACGTGGAGAGAACTGATGAAAGATGAAATAAGTAAATAACTTTTTAATAAATGCTACGATTTATAATAAAATATGTAGGTATTAATATTACATTTTCATTTTTATTGATGTCGCCAGTCAAAGGGAAATTTTATGTACTTATTATGATTTAAAATGGATATAATTTAATTAAGATAAAGTTTCGTATGATTGATTATGATATATTACAGTACAATATACACGTAGGTATAAAGAGAATACCTCTGACAAGATGGGTAAACGACGGATAAAGGAGCCACGGGAAAGACAAAAGTGGATACATTTGATAGAAGCCATGTTCAGCAGTAGATGGTCCTTAGCTGTTATAAGAGGTGTATGTCCTCCGTGTGTTGTTGTCAGAGTAATAATCATGTGGTCACTCACTACTCTATCTCATCTCATGGAAGTCGTAATAAAAGATGGTAAATTTGACTCACAATCGTGTACCTATCCACCTGGCCGGTGGTATAAATAAGCATACGTACTTACCCCCTTACTCATAAACGCCTGTTAAATTTAATCACTGTTTAGCGAGTTTTTTTATTAGTAAAACCAACCTTCTACCAGACAAAACCGTAAGAATTTAAGCTAATCAATTGACTAAAATTTAAGAGGCGTTTATGAGTAAGGGGGTTAGTTTTTAAACAGGATTGATTATAATAGGTCGGGGAAAAAGTCTTTTCGCATAACGTAGGTATAAACTTATTATAAAATTTCTTTGACTGTACTACTTGTGTCTGGCTGGTTTTGGTAACATTAAAAAGGTTACATTATAAAGAAAAGAAAAAAATAAAAAAAAAGTTGTTTCCCGCTATTTTTCATTTGTTTTTCTCTCCGTAAAAATGAGTGAATCTAATGAAGAAATTCGATACATTTTAAAATTTTATTATAAAAAAGGCAAAAATGCAACTCAAGCAGTGAAAAAAATTTGTGATGTTTATGGACCTGATGCAGTGTCAGTAAGAGTAGCACAAATTTGGTTCAAACGTTTTCAGTCCGGAAATTTTGATGTTAAAGATGCACCTCGCTCTGGTCGCCCTGTTACGAATAAAATGGACGCCATTTTTGAAAGAGTGGAGCAAGATCGGCATATTAGTAGTTACGATGTAGCTGAAGAACTGGGAATTGACCACAAAACAGTTTTGACCCATTTGAAGAAAGCTGGTTATACAAAAAAGCTCGATATTTGGGTGCCACACGAGCTCACTCAAAAAAACTTAATGAACCGAGTACTGATTTGCGATTCATTATTGAGACGTAATGAAACCGAGCCGTTTTTGAAGAGATTGATAACTGGCGATGAAAAGTGGATCACGTACGACAAGAACGTGCGAAAAAGGTCGTGGTCGAAAGTTGGCCAGGCTTCACAGACTGTGGCCAAACCTGGCCTAACACGAAATAAGGTGATGCTGTGTGTATGGTGGGATTGGAAGGGCATTGTTCATTATGAGCTTTTACCGCCCGGCAAAACCATCGATTCTGATCTTTACTGCCAGCAACTGATGAGATTAAAGGAAGCAGTCGAGAGAAAACGGCCGGAATTGATCAACAGGAAGGGTGTGGTCTTTCATCACGATAACGCTAGACCACACACATCTTTAGCCACTCAGCAAAAATTAGGAGAGTTCGACTGGGAGGTCCTAGTGCATCCACCATATAGCCCTGACCTTGCGCCTTCAGATTTTCACCTGTTTCGGTCTCTTCAGAATTCTTTGGGTTCTGTAAGGTTGACCTCAAGAGAGGACTGCCAAAACTATTTGTCCCGTTTTTTTTATCAGAAGTCCCAAAGTTTCTACAGTAACGGGATAATGTCTCTGCCCACAAAATGGCAGAAAGTTGTTCAACAAAACGGTACATATATATTGTAAATAAATGTAAATAAACTTTGAAAAAAATGTCTTGACTTTTCATACAAAAATACGAAAAGACTTTTTCCCCAACCTAATATGAAATAATATAGGACTTACGAGTGAGTAAATGGAGAATTCCCTTGGTCAACTAATGATGAGACAGAGTGGCCAGACACCATATAACTCAAAAAATAAATAAAATATTAAATTACTATAACATTAATAAAGCAATGTTAATTAAATAAATATATTATTTCGATGCAGCAGTCGACATTAATGCGCGGAATTTTAGTGAATTGGCATCGCAATACTCGTCGAACTACGCTTTATTGAATTTGAGTGAAATTCATCCGCTTACAGGGTTGCCACTCGTAATATTGTATTTTTTTTTAAATTTAAGAATAAATACATATAAGATATATGAACACAGTACACGTTATAAAGTATATTTATTAACACAGTTGCAATTGTTTGGAGGTGGTACCTACCTCTAGGTCGGTACCTAGGCGGCCTCTTGCTGAAGAGAATCTTATAACTCTTATTTCGTTCTTTATCATAGTTCATGTAGGTTTTTTTATTCATAGAATTAAGATAAATAACACCTCTTTACAAAGCTACCACAACAAAAAAGCACGTGACATTTAGAAATAGCTACTTAAATAAAATCATAAAGAGAAAATTTAAAATTAAATTTCAATTGATACATATTATTTTACGATTCGAGCCCGCTTGTGTTACCAATCAATAATATTTAATCACAGCGGCGTGTGTACAATATGTAATGGAGATCAATTGAACAGTTTCAATTAACTATTAATGGTGGGCAATGGTTCAATCGGGGTGCAACAATCCTATCTATACAATGAATAAGCTAGATGGTCTTGACTTGTGACCTGTTGCACTAAAAGTTTTTTCTGTTGCACTAAAGTCGTTTGCAATAGAATCCAACAAACATGTAAGGGTCAATCTCCAAATCGGGCGTATTCGTGTGATCGCTCTGGTGCTTTTTAGATCTTGATATTTTTTGGTAATTATGTATCTCATTGAAAATAATGATATTAAAATACTACATTTTCACTATTGGCCTTCATTTTTGACAAACAGTTAAGGAAATATTTAAGTTCAAACATTTTCGCGTCCAGAGCAATCATGATAGGCGCTAGAGCGATCATAAATGGTGAAATCAGTGAAACAAAAATAAAAAAAATGTAATATTTTAG
Source organism: Schrankia costaestrigalis (assembly GCA_905475405.1). NCBI lineage: Eukaryota > Metazoa > Arthropoda > Insecta > Lepidoptera > Erebidae > Schrankia > Schrankia costaestrigalis. The sequence goes on along the minus strand of FR997843.1, from coordinate 3,644,499 downwards.
AAATAGCTCAAGGCATAATTAATCAGTTGGAAACTAGTTCATTTTTTTTCTTTAAAGAATAACGTCGAGAACTTTGCCTGCTTTTTTTTCTATGTAAATTTTGCTGACTTGGAGTCAAATCGCTCATTGGTATAACTGAGCCACGAGCTTTTTTCCTTTGGTAGCTCTCTCTTGACTTTACAAGCCATTGTGCGTATAAGTCAGGATATTTTTTTTGTCTTGGTCATTCTACTACGCTCAGCCAATTTCTTCTTGAGTCGTTTTTCCTTATCGGTTAACAGTTGTCATTAAAATATTATAGAAGAAAAGCCTGCAGTTGTGGTTAGCTAAATGCCAATATAGTATTTCCTTTTTTAAAAAGAAACGACTTCAATAAAGTATTGATTGTTAAAAATAACCCGGGACCTCTTCCTTTTTTTGAAGTTGGTTAACAATGGAACCAGTCTGAAAGTATTACTCTTTCAAACACAAAAATATTTTTTTCAAATCGGGCTATAATTGACGGAGTTATATACAGGGTGTCCCAATACTCGACGTTAACCCGAAACTAGATGATAAAGCAAGTCACGCTGGTTATCAGAAAATATGGGGTCATGACGTTAAATTTAAATTGTGCCAAAAATATTGTTAATATAGCTAAAAATATTTTATTACAATGAAGATTACCTATTTGTTATGTAATATAAAATAACATCGTAATATGAACCTTCTCATTAAAAAGTTAAACAATTTTTTCTCATTCAATCGGGAGTCGGGTCAACCCAGAGCAATCAGGATTTTAGGGTTTAAGAATTTTTTTTTATTTTTAAAATAAACTAATTCATAATTTCAGCCCTGCACCACATAGATTAGATACCAAACTTTATGTAAAAAAATGTAATGATAACGTTTATCGATTTCAAAATGGGTTTCTCCAGTCCGACACGATAAAAAACGCCTCTGGAGATCTACCCGTAAACAAATTGTCATGACTACTAAGGTCTTGTAACAGCTTGTCAAATTATTCGAAATTTTTACCTTGTAAATTTTTTAATCAAAAACTTAGAAATACAGTTAAATTCTGTTGAAGATAATGTTAAATAAATGATGCGTTCGTTGAAATCAGACTAAAATAATATAATTGATCATCAAATGTATGTGATTAAATACGGAGTACTTAATCGTGACAAATTGGTTTGTTTACATGATTGTTAGATTCTATTGCAAACGAATATAGAGAGAGTTAACGGTTGTACTGAAGATTGCACTTTAAACCTTAGCACAAATTCAGTTGCAGTAAAAAAAAATTACCGTTGCGCTTAAAATATTTTTTTTGTACCAAAGTTACTGTTTTATTTTCAATAATAGAAATATAATTTAATCAACTCCAAGGTAAGCCTTCAAAATAAATTTTAACCATTTTATATATAAGGAAGAAAAAGAAATACATTTTTAAAACTTTTAAATCCTTCATACTTATGTATACAAATAATTATCGGCCTTTGTACAAAATAATATTCTAAATAATAAACCAGATTCCAAATCCGCTAAATCCAGTTACCAGAAAGTTACCCTGAATAACCTCATAATCAACCTGCATAGGTTACACCATACAGGTCACATAAACATTCAAGTGCAAGGCCAATACGCCCCCTAATGTTAAGCAACACAATTTGTTACGTTACAGCCCTAGCATCAACCGTCAGTCATAATTTGCGTAACCGGGTCTATCTGGCCTTTAATCGTTTTAAGCGACGATACACGCTTGCTACTTCATACTTTTGATTCGATTTGGTATAATTTTTTTTCATTCGTTATTGTATGTAATAAAATTTTACGCTAAATTTTGTAATTTGAGTGTTGGAAAACTTTAGTATTGTTAACCGAGGGAAAATTTTAAAAGTATCGGTACAGCTGTTATGGTAGTTATTTAAAAGACCATATATGCGACTCTAAAGCCCGATTTACACATCATATTTTTTGGCGAGTTAAGTACGAAGTAGGTACTACCCTCTCTTGCGTCTCGCCAACGTAACTCGCCAAAAAACAGGATGGAGATATAATCAAATCAACTTAATCAACAACTTACTACTTAACTCGCTACTGTACTTGTCGATGTGTAAATCGGGCTTAAAGGTTACGAAGACTTATTCTACCTAAGATTAACAGCTAGTCCAAAGACAAGCCCCCTCCGTGAATAGGTGAAGACTCGGATTACAGATACCTGACGAACACAATCGTGTTAGGTGATGATTTTACTTCTTTGCTACAGATTGTTATGTACCTCTATCGAAGTACATCTACCTACGGATGGTGCCAGAAGAAAACCTACCTAGTTTGTACCACGCCAGTCAAATGTGATAATATCTGCTTTAATAGAACCGATATTTTTAGCGATTAACCTGTAAAGAGGCTCGAAATTAACGTTAGCAACCGTGAACTGAAGTCGTGTCCACGAGCACACAAATAATTGATGTATTGTAATATTTTAGATCGGTGCAATTCTTACACAATCTCACTGTCTTCTCTGCACAGCGGTGTTTATTAGCAGGCGAAGCAACGCAGATTTTTAAGCATCGTACTTAGTAGGTACAGCTCAGTAGTCTCAACCTTCCCTTATGGGGACAAGACTTGAGATTATGAACGACGACCTCTGTGGCGTGGTGGTTATATAACATGATTGCTACGCAGAGGTCTCGTGTTCGATTCCCGCTCAATGCAAATCTTTGTGTGCATGAACATGATTGTTTGCATTGGTCTGGGTGTTTTCTATGTATAATATGTATGTATTTACAAAATAAAATGTATTTAAGTATGTTTATCCGTTGTCTAGTACCCATAGTACAAGCTTTGCTTAGTTCGGGACTAGATGGCGTTGTGTGAATGTGTGAGGAATATTTATGTACGCATGTATTTAGTTTAGAAATTGAGCCTGATGTGTCAGTAAAAAGACAAACTAATAAGCAGTTGTTTTCTAATGTAGTTAGCAACAATAATTGTGTATGTACCCTTTGATCGGTGCAATTACAAACAATTATGTTGAGGACTGCGCCTTACTCAGGAACGATACTCAATTGGACACGACTATATTGAATTAACTTCTTTTATATTTATAATTTTTTTTAATATCACTGACAATGGTTACCATTTAGAAAATGTATATTCTATAATGATATCAAACACAAGCTCTTATCATTTAATTTCAAAAAAATACTACTTAGCATTTCAATCCTAATATTTCTCTTTTTTTCTTTGCCAAGATGGTAAAGGAGCAAGCAGTCCACCTGAAGGTAATTAATTGGTAACCTCCGCTCTTATAGGTTACGATTTCTTCTCGTAAGTCGTCATTCAAAATACTTTTATTTTCCGTAATAACATTTTAAACATAAGAATTCTCCAATTTCTTTTCTTTGCTGTTTGCTTGCCTTCTTCGGCGGTCAGATTCTTTCTATCATAGACTAAAAAGTTTTCATTGTACTTATCTACTAGCCCGGTACGCAAAACTTTGATTAAAAGATAAACAGGCAACTAAAAAAAACGTTGGCGTCATACTTATCTTTACGTTACGCATTTTAATATTACAAAAGTATTTAACACTGTTGCGTGAAAAAAGAACACAATAAAAAATGTCAGATTCTAAATTCTAATTATGTTTAAGTAAACCTTTTTTATGCTCAGACAAGTACATTAAAAGAGGTAGTATAAGAGATGCTGTTATTAAAAACAATACAAAGTTTGAATTTAGAACAGTTCCTGCTAATTTAGATTCAAGCAAACATACTCTCTACAAGTTACCACAGATACAAGCGCAAAGCCTAAACACAGTACAACACTCTACTTAACTAAAACAAGCAAATAGAACAACTTAACAGACCTACAAATGGCTTCTCTAAGTAAATTTAGTTAAACAATCTAGTAGTTAGCTAGTAAATCTGAAAATTGAGTCGAAACTAATAACTGTTTCAATCGATCCTCACAGCCGTTCGAGCGGACACAATCCAATTATACCTCATTTAGGTCCATTAGTGAGGACAACTGCAATACATTTGTACACGATACTTGTTCAACTATCGAAATGACATTATAGAATCGGTGCAAAGTTATTGATACTATTTTATCGAATCGGTGCAAAGTTTTAGAGAAAATTTGATCGAATTTGAAAGATTATCGATGTTCTTGATTTTTAATCCCGGACGCGTGAAAGATGGGGATATAATTTTGACGCGTTTGTTTGTGTGTGTATGAACCGATTTTTATTTTGTTTTTTTTGTTCGAAATGTGAATTAGCCGACAGTATTCTATATGAAAATCGATCCCTGGTGCGTAGGACTCGTAACTGTAAGGCGTATATGTGCATAACGATAGGTACGAATCTAGATGAAGCAATGCTGGTTTATAAGGATCATTGCCATCTACATATTGGGTCTGCTTTCCCCTTACGGGTGTAAAACACGATTTCATGTAGGTCTAGGTATGTATATTTAGCAAAGTGTTGTTGTTGCAGAAACCACAACACTTTTCTGTCCCACTACAGACACGGGACTCCTCCAGTGACGGAGGTATACTTGGCCTACTAATACCACGCTGGCTAAACGGATTGGTATAGGGTTTAATTTCAAGTTTTCCTTCTTTTTATTCCGTAAAGATAATATTCACGGATAGTCCCTTAGTTGGTTTTTACGACACCCATGGTATGAAATGGGGTGGTGACATATTGTATTCTTACTCCGTCACCAGACGGAGAGATATAAAAAATTACAAAAAATTAATTAAACGCGAACGGATAAATTTTAGCTATACGTAGCTCTTTCGTAGAAGCTCTACGAAATTGGTAATTATAATCTCTTTTCACACATAACAATTATATTTTGTGCTATTATTATTCAAATTAGTTCAAAGTGTGAATAACATGAATTGAAAATAGGAATCTCCTTTTCTATTTTATAAGTGACATAAGTTTTAAATAGCAGTAGTGGCATATTTTTTTTTAGAGTGATGCTACATATTTTCTTACTCACTTAAAAAAAATGACGTCAAGTAAATGCAGCAGTAGAGTTTGTTGTGCCGCTTCTTCTCTACCAGCGCTTTGGAGGCGGTGGTAAAGTTTTCTAAACTTTGAAATGTTATAAACTTAGATTAAGTAGTATTAGATGACAAGATACAATATTATTGTACTACTTTGAATAAATAAATGAATACTGAATACTAACTGCATATTCTTAGACAAGAATAAAATAAAAATCAATAGTATTATTAATAAATAATCACTAAGAAATTATAATATAGCGCCACAACAATTATCAGGGGCGCCTCTCACAGTTGCATGTCAATACAGTGTCCATATTTGTAAGTAATTGAGCTTATTGAACGAGCCGTTATTGGACTTTATTGTGTTATAGCCGACTGATTGAGACGACTCCTGCAATTGTGACGTCTTTGCCAATTTATTATTTTATTACTCATTATTGTAGAATAATAGGATGCTTCGCTTTGCAATGAATAATATTGCAGTGGCTTGTATAAATATAAACATAAGATTGGAAATCTATGAAGTGAAATACATACTTTATTAAAAAAAAAATGCCTTAGTATTTTATTTTTTTTAATTTTTTTTTATAAAGACAACTTTCGCACTAGGAATCATGCCCTGTGTCGCGGGGACCTTTTACAAACATCAATTAACGGACACAAAGATTATTTTTTAGGAGTTTATTGCACAGTTTTTATATGGTAAGGTTTTATTCACCTAGCGGCTTCACCCGTTGTAAAGGTAGATTACATGTTATTCTACACCCAAAACTACCTATATTCCAAATTTCATCAAAATCCATTCAGTAGTTTATCCATATATCCTCACAAACTTTCGCATTTATAATATTAGTATGATTTTATTTATCGGCAAGGTGTGTATAATAAAGATAGCGGGAGATCGATTGTTGGAAAGGCATATGATCGCACGCAATTGAAATTTTGGAAACCTATATCCAGCCCACATTGTCATCCTAGTGATTCAATAACCATATGTATTATAAGAAGCGATGCTGAACAACAAGAAAACAGTCCACTAAAGTAGAAATAGTAGGCAAAGTTTTCTTCAAGCACATGAAAACCGTCTCTAACTAAAATCAAACTACATATTTGCTTTATTCATTATTATTTCGTCCATTATTGAACATAGGTATTCTATTCTCTAAACGTTTTCTAGCAAGCGGTCTTTTACCTAACGGGAGGTGGATGGATTAGCGTCTTAATTATGCTACGTGTTTCGTAGTGTAAAGTAACTAAATACTCGGATTCCAAGTAATTTATTTAATCTTCATGTCAATTCTCGTTCCTTAAAATCGTTAAAAAATTCGGTTAATTTAACTTTTAGTTGTCAAATTGTCACACAATAGGTAAGACCATTTGACAACTAAAAGTTAACATAACCGATTTTTTAACGATTTTAAGGAACGAGAATTGGCATGCTTATTAAAATATTAATTATTTTTCCTTGACGGCTTACACATACTAAGTATTACAAAAATAGAGGTAGAGTCTAGTTTTTTTTATGTTTAAAGGTCTAAATAGTCCAATAATTTATGCAAGTGATTTTTCTTTTATATAAATCAACTTTACATTTTTTTATATAAATAAAGATGTTCAGAAATAAATATGTTTAATAGGTACCAAGTATGTATTGGTAAAAAATATATTTATATCCATAAAAAAATGTAAGAAATTTATTTGAACATGGCTATAAAAATTGTAAGCCAGAAATAGATAGGAAAGTACCTATATAATATTTATACATATTATACTCTAACTCCATGTGAAAAACGTGGTCGTATATTAAATATATTTTAATTAAAGTTTCAGCATTTTTTACTTAAGTAATTGAAAAACTTTTCTTCTTTATAAAAGAATGTAACTTTATATTTCTTTACATTATATACATATTATACATGGTGATAGGGTTAATTATAAGTAAAGTTCATAAGAAAAATATTCTCCTATTTAAATACAATTTTATTACAATCATAAATTTCGTAAATAAATATTTATTTACGAATGTACTACTCTGTCAAGAAAGTACCGGGAAAAGATCAATAATACACAAAATGTTTGTTATTCATCCAAATTTATTTTATCACCTTCAAAGTATGCTCCTTCAGAAACTATACACTTACGCCAGCGAATAATCCATTCATCAAAACATTTTTTAAACGCTGCTTCCGGAATTGAGTTCAGTTCTCGCCGCGAATTCTCCTTTATGTCTTCTACCGATTGAAAACGGGTGCCACGAAGTGGTAATTTGAGTTTAGGAAAAAGAAAGAAGTCGGCTGGAGCCATATCTGGTGAATATGGTGGTTGCTCGATGGTATTTGTTGAGTGTTTGGTCAAAAATTCGTTCACAATGATGGCCTTGTGCGAAGGCGCATTATCGTGGTGCAAAATCCAAGAATTTTCTTTCCACAAATCTGGCCTTTTTCGTCGAATTTGCTCTCTTAAACGCCGCACAACTCTCACATAATATTCTTTATTTACCGTTAGATCTTCTGGTAAGAATTCAGAGTGCACAACACCGCGATAGTCAAAGAAAACAGTCAACATGACTTTGACTTTTGATCGACTTTGGCGTTGTTTTTTCGGTTTCGGTTCAGTTGGAAGGCGCCACTCTGAAGCTTGTTGACTAGTTTGCATGTCAAACTCGTAAACCCACGTCTCGTCACCAGTAACAATGCGTTTCATGAATGTTGGGTCGGATTTGACTCGTTCTAGCATGTCCTCAGCGACTCTCATGCGATTAACTTTTTGGAGAAAATTCAGATCTTTTGGGACTAGCCGAGCGGCAACATGTTTCATACCCAAATGATTAGTTAAAATGGTACGGATCGACTCGTGAGATACAGAAAGTTCGGCGGCTATCTCTCTCAAAGTTGAATGAGGATTTTCAGTCACTATTTCCTTCACTTTTGCGATGTTAACTTCAGTTGCAGACGTTGATGGCCTACCAGAGCGAGGCAAATCTTCCATCACATCTCGACCGCTTTTGAACGCTTTGTACCACTCATAAGCACGTGTTTTTGATAAAGTCGATTCACCGTAAGCCTTCTGTAACATTTTCAGGGAGTCCGAACACGAAATTCCATTGGCGATGCAAAATTTAAGACAAACTCTTTGTTCGATATTTTTGTCCATTCTGAAATTCGCAATACACACTAGATATGATATTACTAAAACCAGCACTGTATTTAATATAAATAACAGAAGCTACTCAAACTCCGCGCCAAAATGGAAAACAGTTGTGCCAATCTAACAACAACAAAAAAAACAAAAATTTGAATTTGGAACCATAAACAAATCTTCCATTCCCGATACTTTTTTGACTGAATGTATATTCAAAACTCTACCTCCTAGAATAAATTAAATGAAATGAAATGAAAATGAAAATGAAAATGAAAATGAAAATGAAAATGAAAATGAAAATGAAATGAAAATGAAATGAATTTTTTTTTTCTAAAGATACATATTTCATGAAAGTAAATTTGGTAGAGCTCATACAAAAATCTCTACTACGCGTCGCAATGTTTTCCTCCGTTCGATATAATTATTTTTAAAGTAAGTGTATAAAAATTAAATACAACCTATACCTAAATTAGAGTTTTGCAATATTTATAAACCAATTACAACCGCAGTTCTCCTTTTACCTATATGAAACAGGTACATTATTTTTGAATAATTTTAAACCAACTTTTTATAATTTTTAAATCTAAATTAATTATCTAAATTATCTTAGGACCATATTTTGCACCATTTTTTCCAAACAAATAAACTGAAAAGAAATATTTTTAATTGAAAGTTATCAAAACTAAATATCCAAAACTTTTTAATAACATCACAACATTGGTAAACAAACAGTTTAATTACCTTATTAGCGTCCGAAAATATTTTGCCTATTGTGGGCGGGAACTTTTCCCGCCTAACTCCGCGAACGAAAAAGCGCGGTCACCGCGCTGTCACTGACATATCCGTTCTCAAACACGTACGAGCACTCGCGAGTCGCGTTACTGCACGACTGACACCGCACCCGCGCTCGCCGCGGTCACACAACTACGAGTAATCGTTCTGAAACCGCCCTCGGCAAACAAAACCCCACCCGCCTGTAAAGAGCATTTTAGCACGCGCGCCTCCCCGCTCCCGCGCTTTGATTTAATAGCGAACGCGGGCACTGATTCACTTAACCGAACGCAACTACCGACTGCCTCTCTCTCGCTCGCGCTAAAACAGTAATCCACTACACGCGGTCTCTCTACCTCGCTCCTATGTTCTACGCTAGAGAGAGATAGCGTCGCGATCGCGGACACTTCTTTCTTCCAACTCGATTTGCATGCGAGCGGGGGTCGCTCCGCAAACTTTATGTCCTCGTTTCGTAATTTATTTATACGTTTGGAAATACTTTTAACGGCATGCTCGGCCTGCTGAAAAAGATTGCTTTAAAACGAGCCGAATTAAGTGAGTGACCGGGTGTATTACCGCGACAGACGCGTCGAGACTAATCATTTTAATCTACTTCTCTGAAACGTTTAAACAGCATTAGTTTTAATGAATTTTCATGCGAATAAAATACTGAAATGGAATTTTTAATAATGAATCTTTTTATAGTTAGTTTTCTACTCCATATTTTTATCTATTAAGTAAATGTTATTTCAACTTTAGAGTGTATTTTAATACATTTTATAAGACCATATAAATAAATTCACTACATTAAAATAGTAATCATATCAAGAATAAATACAACGAAAGTAAATTCCAAAGTTGATATATTAAATCAGTTTTGTTACAAACATCTATTTTAATTAAAATAATTGTGTAGGTAGATTTAAACCTACATTAATAATAAAATAAACCTATAATAAGAAGATCGGTAATTAAAAACATAATTATAATAAATAAATAAATAAATTATTATTCCTAAATGTAGGATAGTTACTCATTTTACAATTTTTTTGTACCGACTGCGGCTTAAATAACCGCCTCATAAAGAGGATGAGGTTCTCACCTCGATGATTTTGTAGTGTTTGCTCTGTATCAAACTCAGTAATTTCTTAATTAAGCCATGTGCCTCTAATTTAGCTAAGTAAATTGTAGAGTCACCTAAGGACTATCCTAACAAAATTGTCTATGTCATTTTGACGTTTGCTTCTCAGTGGTTGTTATTAAGATTAAATAAATAAATACTCCTCACACATTCACACAACGTCATCTAGTCCCAAACTAAACAGATCTTGTACTATGGGTAGGTACTAGAGAACGGATAAACATACTTATATAGGTACTGTTTTTTTTGTAAATACATACATATTATACATAGAAACACTCAGACCAAAGCAAACAATCATGTTGCATGCAATAAATACCTACTTCCTTTTGAAAGACAAATTGTATGCAAGGGTCATACTATGAGGACATAGGCACTGTGTTATTATGAAGTAATGGTACATTACTTGATAAAAACAACTAAGAAGTGTTATTGAAGTCGGAGGTTTTCAGGACTTTTACAATATTAAATTTTACTGCCACAAAGAACCAGATCCAGACTCAGGATAATTAGGGATTGCATGCGTCATGCGTTTATTGTCACACAAACAAAAAAGTTGTCAAAAAAGTTAATATCCCATTAATCATTTCATATGGCTTTACTTTAAACTATTAACCTTCAAATAGTAAACTAAGTCTACTGATACCATGCTGTCCAAGGCGCTTGCCGCCAAGCAAACTATACCCGGATGGGTTTCTCATAGTATCGCTTATAAAGCACAGAAATGATTAGAATAAAATTGAATCCTTATTTTGTTTGATAAAGATACAACGATATTCAGAAATAATAGGCATGTACCTATAAAGGAGTTGTTACTATTGTCACCACCCCATCTCATCCCATGGGTGTCGTAAAAACCGACTAAGGGCCTATCATCTTAACGAAATAAAAGGAAGGAAAACTTGAAATTAAACCCTGTACCAATCCGTCTGGCCAGCGTGGTATTAGTAGGCCAAATATCCTTTCATCACGGGAGGAGGCCCGTCCCTGCAGTGGGACATTGATGGGCTGTTATAATTACTGTAGACGAAGTAAAGCAAGATTATAAGGATCATAGACCGTGGCGCTCAGTACACCTATTATAATAAAGCGTGAATTTAAGTACCTATGTATTTTCATGTGAACTTCATTTTCCTCCGTACATTTACAGTTCTTAACAAACTGCTGTAGAACACTAATGAACACTTAACTCTTATAAAACTCTTACAAATGCTAGTGGTTAGAGAATTCCGAAGCACAATTAAGCTATTCAATTAGTTCTCATTGTGTTATCTGTTGGATAAACTAACTTGTAATACTGTCCGTGACCCCTTTGCTAATTCTCGGGGTGATTGGTGCTCGGTTACAAACGTCCTTACTACGAGTTTGATAGAGAAAAAATATTTTTGATAATTGTCTCTATCTTCTTTACTTCCCTATTTGTCTTAGGGCCAGATTCAGAGACCGCACTTTGACTTTACTTTAGCAAAGTCTAGTTATTATATATAAAGTAATATTATAAAGTAATTTTTCGCATGAAAAAGTTTACTTTCATTATTTAATACTACAAAGTAAACTTTTCATGCGAAAAGATTACTTTAATGTTGTTCAAATTCAGAGATAATAACTAGACTTTGCTAAAGTAAAGTCAAAGTGCGGTCTCTGAATCTGGCCCTTAGAGTAAGAATAGATGGTGGGCATCCAGCTTACATTATTGGTGTGTCGTAAAAGTAGATTATCAGAAAAACCTTGTTTAGCTACTATTGAATCAGTTGGTCAAATCTCTCTACATCACTGAAGAAGAGCGATTCTGTTGAACTTTTATGATGATGGTGTTAATATGATGACTAAAGTGACCAGGCCTTATTTTATTTTATTTTATTTTACAATTTTAGGAAAACTTACAGCTAGTAAATATATTACACAGGATTGAATATAAGAAATGAAGGAGAAAGAGTAAATAAGTATAAAAAACAATAGATATAGGTAGATTTTAACATTAGTAGAAATTTTGAGTTTTAACATTAGTTAAAACTATCTACCGCTTGTATTAACAAGCGGTAGATAGGTAAGAAATAAGAAGAAAAACGTTATACAATATAAATATCTTAGGATTAATTAATTCGTGATTGGTATGGCAGACAGCACGCAGAATACCGATACCTACCTGATAGATTTTAGGATAGCGACCGAAGACCCAAAAACGTGTGTATAATATACTTTTTGGGCATGTAGGTAAGAAGACATGCATAAATGTTGACGAATCCCGCACTATGGATCATTCCCTGTGTCTTTGGAGGACTTTTACAAACATTAATTTAACGGACACAAAGAACATCCAAACTTATATCATCATAATTAAATAATTTTTGGATCGCACAAATAGGTAGGTAATTGTCCTACGTGGCAGTTAGTAGCCTGTACCTAACCCCGTGGAAACAAGGCGTGCTTTTACATTATGTATTTTTGTAACATGCATTCGACTCTACTAGAGTCAGGAAATTAAACGTTAAACTCGAATCAAAATTACGGACAACGTAGATTTTTATCTAATCTTACCAATTCTCAAATACACCCCGAAATAAATACGATATAAATTCGACATCTCATAGTAATGAATGTTTTCCCGTAATTGGTATAACATCTAATTTACTCATTTACAACGATATTCGTTACAAGAAAATAACATTATCTTCGTCTCTAATAAGAGAGAAATACGTGAACTTTTTCACAAAATAAATAAACAGATATTTAATGCTCTTTATCTAAGCCGTCTGAAGATTAATGAAACAATAATATTATTATCTAGTATATACTAAGACGATCCAAAATAAGAAACCTTAATACTTTATTAAGCAATCGTTTCTACGTCTGTTTCTTTAATCAGAGCTCTGATTCAAAATTTACTTGCCTTGTATACTCCTGCGCAATCTTAACTTTACAGACAACAACTAACTTTCACGGAATTTTGAACCTTATATGTAGTTAATATTTGCTATAAGTTTGCGAGCGTGAAGATTTGAGCGGTAAACAAATCTTTGACGAGGTGTAAGTGACAATAAAACGGGAGGTTAGCTCTCGGGGCCGTCTTCAACTTGAACGGAGGAGTGCGGGGTACGTGCAGAGGGAGGAGTCGACTAGTTCTGTCCTTATCTGGCGCGACGCCGCGACTTGCAATCATCCGTTTTATTTCTTGTTTGTCCGCAGCGCCTTCCCAGTTCGCTACATAATTTATTTTGAGCGGGTACATTTAAAAAATTGGCTGAGCCGCTAGCCGCTTGCCGCGTATGCGTTTAGGCGTCGAAATAGAGTTTGCGGACGCGAAGACGGGTGGTGGAGGGGGTGTTACCAAATGAAAATAATATGGTAAATGATTTCATTTGAATTGGCGTTTTGGCGTAATCGCCCGGGGCGAGTAATGGGCCGTGGCGAGTAGAGGCGCATTGTCCGCTCCCGGCTTCATTTACTCACTGAATTTATTTTGCTAGGTTTATTGCGATACTTCACTTTTATCGCCGTTTACTCCCGTCTACATACATATTCAATGCTTCCCCGTATCCTGTCTGGTAGACGAAACCATGTTGTGTTGACACCCTCAGCTTTGTTAATGGTGTTTCCAGATCTGCCAATGTAATTTTGGTTAGAAATAAAATTGAGAAAAGTCATTATGCCTTCGTAAATGGCGTTGGTAAATCGAAAAAGGAAAAATAAATGTTTGGATAATTACATACTGTTTTTTACTCTGAGAATAGTGGTCGGAAACGGCTGTTTGAGGCGGTTGGAGACCCACTCGTGTCTGGAAGAGATACATATTTTTTGTAGTCGTTTTAATAATTTGGTTTGTAAATTCTCAAGTTTTTTTAAAATACCTATTTAGGTTGTTATAATAATTGCTGGTCTTATACCTACGTCACCAATGCCAAAGCACAACCAAGCCGCTACCTATCCTAGACGAAAATATTGTAAATTTTTACTAAGTTATGATTTCTTCCTTTATAAATAAAAAGAATATGCTCTATGTATACCTATTTTTTTTATTCATTTATCACGTTTTTGTTACGCTTTTGCTCCGACGGTGAACAGAAAAACTACCAGGGGATGAACACCAGTGAGGTGTGAAGCATAAACCTAATTAAAAAAAATCTAAATATTACATATACAGGATGGCTCATTCAAAAGGGTCAGTATGGGAAAGTCTTAAACTATAAGTCATACGAAGATTTGTTCTTAGGAACCATGTCACCGATTTTGATAAAAAGAAAAACTGCATTTATACATTTGAAAAAGATACTGTACCCAGCTGGGGAATCGAACCCGGTTGTTTTGCAAAAATAAACTTATACGTTTTCTATTTAAATATCGATTCTGTAGGTCTTAAGCAGTAAATAACTCTATGAAACATTATGTCTTAAATGAATAAAATGCATTTTTTTCACATACTTACTTAAATTTATTATAGTAGGTGTTCGAAGTGGCCACCGTTTTGTTCAATACAATATAACAATTTTAGGTAACAATCTTCTTATTGCATTTAGTATCTTCATGCGGCCAGTCATACTGAAACGTTCCATTTTCAAATGAGGCTTAACTTAACACGTCTCTGTACCTATCTACAATATCTACATACTTTATGTGGGCTTTTTAATTGATTGTTAGTGTTTGATTAATAGAAGTAAGTAGTTGCATGATAATAATATTACTGTAGATAACAAAACTTCCTTAAAAGTTTAATGCAATGCCACATGATTATGTAACACGGTGTATGTAACTAGTAGAGGGGTACAAACAACCGTAGGGACAATTTTACATGCCTGAACTTGTTGAATATTGTAATGGTGGTCACTTCGAACACCTGCTATGATAAATTAAACTATGTGAAAACAATGCGTTTTATTCATTTATGACATAATGTTTCATAGAGATATTTACTGCTTAAGACCTACAGAATCGATATTGAAATAGAAAAAGTATAAGTTTATTTTTGCAAAACAACCGGGTTCGATTCCCCAGCTGGGTACAGTATCTTTTTAAAATGTATGAATGCAGTTTTTCTTTTTATCAAAATCGGTGACATGGTTCCTAAGAACAAATCTTCGTATGACTTACAGTTTAAGACTGTCCCATACTGACCCTTTTGAATGAGCCACCGTGTATATTAAACATAGAAACACTGAAATTCTGTGATGGTAAATAAATGCACAAAATTTACCAGATATAAGGACTTTTCAGGACGCAGCTGTCTAGGTCGGTAAGTACTACGCTGAGATCGCTTTATCTGTCTCCAAACAGTAGAATTATGTAAAAATGTTATACGAGTACGTTGAGGTGGAAAGGCAGAGTAGCTCATTTGCCTAGAATGGACATCGGCTCTGTGTCACTGATGTAAACCATGAGCTGCGTCCAGCACTTACCATAGAACCATTTCAAAATATCAAACGAAGTCAAATGCTGATCGGCAGCGGGGTACTTATTCACAGAAATGTTATTATCCTCATCATCATATCAGCCAATTGATATCTACTGCTGGACATAGGCCTCCTCCAAATATTGCCACCTTGTACGGTCATATTAAGTACTTTTTAGGGAGTTTGTTGAACATTTTTCTTCAGTATTGTGGTAAATAAAGACAATTTTATTTATTTATTGTTTGGACAATCAGTTGTTGTTTCATTGACTCTTACATCTAATCAAACAATTTTTAAGTATTTGTTTAAATGCACAACATTTTAAGGTGCCACATCTTGCGTCATAATGAAATTGAAAAAAAAACTTTCTTTATATTAGTATCTATTTATATTGTGTGTTGCATCTAAAAAGGGTCTGGCGTTATAAAGATAGGCTCGGTTTTGTATTGGTGATATTCTTATTAAAATACTAAGTATTATCATATTTTTTAGACGTCTTGTCTTTTAGTCAGAAGAAGAAAAAGCCTTATTAAAATACTAAGTATTATCATATTTTTTTAGACGTCTTGTCTTTTATTCACAAGAAGAAAAAGTCTTTCTTTTAACAAAAACAAAATGGCCGCGATGCCATAGACCAATTTCCACTTTTAAAAACATAATAAAAAGATCATAAATGCAGCACACTCCTATCAATGAGTTTAACTTCCGACATTACAATAATGTCATTGCAAAAAAGCTGACTCAGCAAAACATTTAATCGTCTCGTAATAACCGCAATAGTTACGTAATTCTATCTATCTTTTATTCTTTTGTATTAACCCCCCAGCGACTGGGGCCTTTCCTACCCCACGCCACCCTCCGTGATTTATCGAAGAAAGCTTTTAAACCCTTACGCCGACCATTGTTATTTGTCTTTCTATTGTTGCGGATCATTACTGGTAAGGTTTGCTCTAATTCAATGTTTTTGAGTAATAGCTTATTTGTACGAGCTAAGTAATATTATTTTGGTTTTTTGATGACCACTCTAGTTTTTACGGTGATAATGTAAGTGGTTTTTTTAACATCAAATTGACAAACTCTTTGTATAGTGATGGAGCAACGCCAACTCATGACTGCATATGGCCGTCATGAGGCGACTAAAGAAAAGATGAAAACCTGTCATAAACCTTACCATAAAGTCTGACCAAGTGGTAACAGTAGGCTAAGCCAGGCACTGCTGTGACCATTTATGTGCCTTTAACTATACTTTACAATAAGTGCCTCGATGAGGGTGTTATGCCGGAGGAGTGGAAACACGCTAATATCACACCTGTGCATAAGAGCGGATCCAGGAGTAATGTGGAGAATTATAGGCCAATTTCTATTCTTTCGACCATGTCGAAGCTTTTCGAGCGGCTGATACATAACGAGCTTTATCCAGTTGTACATAACACCATCATACAACAACAGCATGGTTTTGTAAAGGGTCGTTCTACAATAACAAACTTGTTGGTATTTTCTGGTTTCCTTTTTGAGAGCATGGATAGCGGCATTCAAGTGGATGCTGTCTATACTGACTTTTGCAAAGCTTTCGATAAGGTTGATCATGAGTTGCTCCTGGATCGATTGGCTTTCAATGGCATTCGAGGTGACCTTCTGCGCTGGTTTACTTCATATATTTTTTTGTAATCAACGGCTATTGTTCAGGTGTTGCTCAGGTTACGTCTGGCGTCCCTCAGGGCTCTATTCTGGGTCCATTATTATTTATATTATTTATAAATGACATTGGAACTTGTTTCAAGAACACCAGATTTCTGATGTACGCAGATGATCTAAAAATTTTTAGACCTGTGAGGGGGGCACGGGATTGTGATCTGCTGCAGGAAGATTTGGACAGACTGGCCGAGTATTGTCACTCACGAAAGCTTCAGTTAAGTATTCCTAAATGCAACTACCTTAGTTTTACTAAAAATAAGAATTTTGTTGGGTCATCATACTCATTGGGTGGGGATTCATTAACCAAGTTAGATTCTGTCCGAGATTTAGGTGTAATACTAGACTCCAAGTTGTGTCTGGATTTACAAATCGAACAAATAGTTAACAAAGCGAACAAGATGTATGGTTTTATAATGAGGTCCACTCTTGACTTTAAACGGGTATCTTCGTATCTTTGTTTGTTTAAAACATTAGTTCGTTCGCAACTGGAATATGCTATACCTATCTGGAATCCTTTCTACAATAAATATACAGATATGGTGGAGGGTGTTCAGCGCAGGTTTCTTCGCTCGATGCACTATAGATATCACAAAGTCTACTTGGAATATGATGAGTTACTCGACAAGTACAATCTTTTAACGCTCCAGTCTAGGCGTAAGCAGCTGGAGGCAATTATTTTATACAAGCTTGTCAACGGTAGCTTTGATTGTGTCGACTTGAATAATGTACTTTGTTATGCTGTACCCAGGACTGTTCACAGACGGCAAGTGCGTACTGGTAAATTGTTTGCTACAAACACCTGTCGAACCAACACTGGTCTTCGATCACCTATTCGACGCATGACAACTGCATACAATGAGGCATTTGAGCACATTGATATTTTTAACAGTTCCGAAGCAAAGTTTAGGGTTCTTCTGTTTGACACCTTGAGACTTGTCAATTAAAATTTACTTAATAAATTTTAAAATTTAATATAAGTATAATGTAGTAAAAATTTGGATGCATTTTTTTTAACTTCATAAGTAAAACAGTAACATAATTATAAGAGTCAACATACAGCATATATATATATATATATATTTATGGTAATCGGTGAACAGCGCTGTGGGCTGCATTATTGTTTATACGATTTTTTTTTATTTCTAATGTTTATATTTTATAATGTAGCTGTTTGTTGTTCCAATTTTAAATAAAATAAAAAAAAGCCATATTAAGTACATAGTGGCTAAGCTACCCGCCATATACCAACAGCGTAGACTATTTCTGTTCTGATCTGTATTAAGAAATTCGAGGCCTAACATAATGCTGACATCAAGGTGTGTGTACCTTTTTGTTATCCACACGGAAATTAATATAATCATTATACTTAACTTATAGAATAATAAATAGGGAAGTGCGGGCAAAGTGGATACCTTAACGTTTGACAGGATGTGAAAAGCGAATCTAAAGGCATAGAAATAAAACAAAGACTGGTTATGGAATCAACATTTATTAAAGTTACAAATATAATTCACAAAAATTATGTAACATGAATACTTTACTTTTAATTTTAAATAGTATCATAATTGGGATCGCGGTCCGCTTTGCCCAACGCACCGGGTAAAGTGAACAGGACCCTAGGGCAAAGAAAACATAGTTAATTAGGAACAATTATAAGGAAAAAATGTAGTAACCAATCAGTCATCATGGCAATGGTCTCAGATAAATAAGTCTGCTCCTTCATAATCCGTGCATTTTTCGTGGCTCCATTGCTTACAGGAAATGCACTGTATCCAATCATCAAGTGGTTGCACATTGACTTTAATATAATCTTCTCCACAAAAACGCATGTGACAACTTGCATTGTTTTCAATGTTTTCAGATTTCCTTTTAGTATTTTTGCGAGTTCTCATGGGTATATGTGGGCTTGGGAGCGGTCTTATTTGGCTTGGACTATAATATGGTGCTGCTAAATTGGCTGAAGGCTGTAATATTAATTTATAAACATCTGAATCTTCTTTATTTATTATATTTGAAGGTATTATATTATTTTATAGGTATTTTATTATATTGGAATTAATTATAGAGAAGTTACAAAATGTCTATATTAATACTGTTCATTTGATCATATATACTGTGCTAAAAGCATAATCCTCCTTGTTTTTAATGAATAAAATGTTTACCGGGCAAATTGAATAACACTGGGCAAAGTAGATACCGTATTCACTTTGCCCGTGTTCATTTTGCCCAATTGGTACATTTTGAAAATAACCTCAACTAAAATGAAAATAAAGAACAATAAGTAAACAAAACTCGCAGTAATTCAACATGAAAACATGCCCTTTCCAGACATTATCACTTCAAAACAGTAGCATCATGCGTAAATGTATAATCAGGAAAGTTCTTACCTTAAGATTATCGTAAGGAATTATCACTTTTCGATTTTTTTATTTATTTTCTTAACACGCGCGACCGTTTACTAACTCTTTTTGTTGACGACTGAGGGGTGCGGGGTGCACCTCGCCGCATAGGACAAGACATGATCGTACGCGCCATTTTGGAATAATTAAGGGTATTCACTTTGACTGGGCTATTCACTATGCCCGGACTTCCCCTAAAGATCGTCAGACCTAACCAAAATTCATCAAGCATACACCTACTACCTTACCTACTTGATTATTATAGACTACTTTACTCTGTACTTATGGGTCTTGTCCGTTTGACAAACACAGAACATTAGACTCAAGATTATAATTTGTGGATCGCATAGGTAATTAACTACTATCCCACGTGAAAATCGAATCTGCGACCTATTGCATGATGGCATCCACATACCCCGATCGTGACGTAGTTAATTGTTTTATTATTTGAAGACTACCTCTGGGGCGTAGTGGTTATACAATGACATATAACATGACTGCTACGCAGAGGTCTCGGGTTCGATTCGCGCTCAATCGAAATATTTGTGTGCTTATTGATTATTTTGCTTTGGTCTGAGTGTTTCTATGAATAATAATAAAAAAGTATATAAGTACTAATATCCGTTGTTCTGTTACCCATAAAATAAGCAGGTTAAGACTAGCTTACTTTGGGAACAGATGACGATGTGTAGAGATGTCTGGTGAATATTTATTTATTATTATTTAAGTATTATATGTAGAGCAACCACTGAAAGATGAATGATAAGACCGACTGAATAACGTCGCGTCGATGGAATCATTAGAACAGTATTAGTGAGTCTGACAAAGTGAACGTAGTCACCTCCTACTCCAAATTCTACCAGGTGGGTGAGATTTACGATAGACCCTAGGTTGAGGATTCCTTTTACCACAATTCTCAGGGGAACAGATTAAAGAGAGAATGTAATTACATGAGAGAGATTATAAATAGTGTATCATATTGTGGTCTTGGAGCTGGTAGGTACACCTCTTTGGTAAACAGGCTTCGGCCGGATTTGAGCCCTATATATTATATAGGAAATGAGATAATAATATCCTTCTTCCACACTTTTATTCATACAACGCCATCTAGTCTCAAACACTCAGACCAATTCAAACAGCTGTAATCATGCAAATACTTGAGGAATGTAGAAACCTTCGGTGCCTTCTACTAGGTAACCCACATTGGAACATTCTCAATTTTCATCTAAAACTGCTTTCAAAGCATGTAACAAAATGATCACTTTTTCAATACTTGGTTTCTTTCTTTACCTATTTTAATTTAATGAATACGACACCAAAGTCAAAAAAGTGAAGAGAAGGTGCCTTCCCCGTTTTCATTGAAATAATTTTGCACAGCAATTCTAATTAATGTAACCCTGCAATTTTAATTAACAGAACACCTACTGAATTGTAGTGCTAAGTGCTACGATTGTACCCATTTCCTCTCAACGAGTCTTATTTTAAGTTGTAAGTAAGTTTGAATAAAATTACGTAGGTAGGTACACGTATTATTTAGTTTCTCCACTCCAATTATAATTAATTACCAAGCTTTTGTCCTAATGAATGCAAGTCGTTTGTTGAGGATTATCTTGTTATACAAAAAAAACATGGTAAATTTTTCGCCCCCTTATTTTTTAATGGAATGTAGCGAAACCCTTGAGTAAGACCGTAAGACACCCTAGTTTTATTTTTATTTTAAATTCTGGCTATTGTTCCACAATAGCCAGAAATTATCAAAAACAAAATCTGTACCAAATAAAAAATATTTCTGTCCTTTTTCAGAAATTCTAGCCGTTACCGACGCTATTTAATTTTTTCTTCCATAAAAGTCAGAGAGATCTACTCTGTTCCTTTATTTTTAATCTGTTTCTTTTATTTACATCAAAATATCAGTATCAAAAAGACAGCAACCGTTGAATCTATGAAAGAAAATATTAAACGTTCGTATAAATAACTCGTTTAAGATTTTCTTTAAAAAAAAAATACTTTTAATTTATAAATCAATCGAATAAAATATAAAATCAACAGTAATTTAATAGTCAATAACATTATAATATTTGTAATCTGTTCTTACTCACCGACCACAGCGCCATCTTTGGATTCTCTGCATTACTACTTCAAATTGTTAGTAAAACAGTCTCCGGAATTAGATTGGTTTTCTGGTCTTTTAATGGTAATTTATTAAAAACAATATAATTATGTATTAAAAATAATGTTATAAATAACAAATTAAATATTGATAAAGTTTTCTTACCACATTTAACTTATGTAAAAGGCATATTTAAATAAAAATGTATATTTTCATAGTTACCGCCAATTTGCTGCGGCGTTTCGGCCATTTTGTGAACCCCACAACAGGAAGTAAGTATTATAGGTGCTACGCAGGCGCAAATTGACCTTTCGGTTGAAGAACCCGTCGGTCACATGTGAGTGTCGATAAATATCTTAGTTTTATCGTGAATCCTTTAAAAATAGTTGTCGTTACTGTTTTCGTAAGTATTTTCTATGGTGAATATAAATTTGTGCGTATACGGCAGTATTGCAGTGTGAATTTTGTGTAATTTATCGAAAAGTAATGTGCCGCGGCGCCGGCACGTTTGTCAAATCGCAATTTTTTCGTTATCTCCGGATTTGGAACAAAGATCAAGTTCACATTCTGTTAAGTTATCTACGTGATCATATTAGTGTATAGGTGATGAAAAACGGTTTGTGGTTTTGTATAATATTCATGTGTTTGTTCTTTGGAAGACATGGTCAAGATGTCTCTATTGTACCACATGTTCGAGCACCACACCATCTAGTGTGTCGTCACCACCACGTCTCTTCTGAATTGCTTTCATATATAACATGCCTTTAAAATTTGTTAAGTTTAAATCTTTCCAACTTTTGTCACCACAGGTTTGATGACAATAAAGCACTCCCACAAAGGTTTCTCAATTCTTTAGTAGGTGGGGTTAGGTTGAGTTTAAATCGTATATGTTTGCCGTTTTTTGGCTTATTTTTATTTCATGATGCATTTAATTACACTGTAATGTCAGTTTTTTTGTAAGACCTGTAATGAGTTGTTCAAATTGAACATGACTCATTAAAATTTGCAGTAAACAGGGTTGCTGCAATGCCATTTGTGTCATAAACTAAAACATTTCTTTGTCATATTCTTGTTTTTGCTGATATATCACCTTACAAAGGTTAACTTTATTATTTAGAGCATGTTTGATACATAATTGCCACATGTTAATATTATTATGTAAAGATATAATAATATAACCATTTACTCAATGATTTTGTTGTCCTACCTATTATTTTAATGGTGTTTAAAATGTTTAATAGAGATATAAGTTTCCTTTTATTTTTCTGCAACAAATTACTACATAAACATGAAACAGATGTTGATTTTTAATTAGTTTTAACAATATAGTCCAGCTTACAATTCAATATGGACAATATTACTATTATTTCTAGTGTAATCTACCGAGCCCATAGAGTCGCGAATTCAGTCCTGTACTGTGTTCGTGCTGAGGTTACTCGGACATTATATACCAGTCCCGACTATGCGTCTGATACTACAACTGTGGCTTCAGATCACCGTCCAGGGATATATTTAAATATTCTACTTAATGAAGAATATTATTCAAGATTATAATTAGTCAGAAAGATATTTCTCTGAATTTGAATTGATTAACAAGTTTGGTTTTACAAAAGTGAAAGTATCTGCTGTTACAACACTTACCAAATAAGTCAAGTAATGTATTTGTAAATGTCATTGCTAAATAATTTAATTATTTTACAGAAATTACTACTTATCAGCTATCAGGCCATGATTACATCATTTACTGATAATTTTGATAGTTCTCTACATTTTTTTATATTGTCTTTAAAGTTAATACCTTCTTTCTTTATTGAAATATTTTTCAATTTCAACTTCTTGAGGATTCTGTTTTGACAGTTCATTGACATAAAGGTTAATGACCTGTGCTAATATTTCCATCACCTTGTGAATCATGTACCAGTGTCATTGCTAAGGTTTTGTTGATTAGCATGACTTATGTGATTGTGTAGCAATTCAATGTTATGATCTGTATGCAAGTTCAAGATGAAGGCTGTTAGGCTAATAGATGTTTCCTTGTGTTATATTAGTGGTTTTATAGGTCTTTTCTTGTTTAGTATTTAGCAATTTCTGGATGAGTTAGTTTTGTATGAAAGGTGAATGTTGAATTCTTAATTCAAGTTCTGCTGAGTCATATTTGTCGCTGATAACTCTTTTGTTAGTGGAATAGTTGACTTCTAATTAAGCAATATAGATTTTGTGCAACAAAATAAAAAAAAATCTTTCTTTCTTTCTATTTATTCCATGATAAATGTATTATTTATGATGAGCTTGTTCACCTAGATTTATAGGTAATAGGGACACAATTTTAATTTATTTTATAATTTTAGTTTTCAGTTTGGTAATATTAATTAGTAAATAATATCTAATGTAAATTTCTTTTCCATTTCCTTAGATCACTCCTGACCGTATTTAAAAATCAGCACAAACACAATGGCTGACATTGAGGACACACATTTTGAGACCGGGGACTCCGGTGCCTCGGCGACCTTCCCCATGCAGTGCTCTGCCCTGCGCAAGAACGGTTTCGTCATGCTCAAGGGACGTCCCTGCAAAATTGTTGAAATGTCCACCTCTAAAACTGGCAAGCACGGTCACGCCAAAGTTCACTTGGTTGGAATCGACATTTTTAACGGAAAGAAGTGAGTATAATTTTCACCTATCATGAGTACTAATTAATATTACTATTCTCCCACACTTCTCTATCTATTACATACATATTAAATTTCAGTCAATTGATTAGATTAAATTTGATTTTTACTTTTTTTACTGATAAAAATCTCGCTAAGCAGTGATTAAATTTAAGAGGCGTTTATGAGTTAGGGGGTATATCTATATCTAAAAACAACTTATTACCATTCTTGCCTAGCACTGGCACTGTATACCCTAATTATCATAAAGACGCAATGCGAATATAATACAGTTATGCATAAATAAATATACAATATTAAATTCTTTCTAATAAAACTATCGAAGAATATTCTGTGACACGTATTTTTACATAGTAACTAATTATTAATAAAGCACGTACATATTCGCGTATTAACAGAAAACAATAAAATTAACATTATCAGCTGTTTGCTTTTACTCGATTGATAATAACGATCGTGGCGTCTTATATACGATTCCAAGGTCACCAGCAAAAGTTTGAAGAAAACTCGTTTGTAGCCGCCTGGAAACGTGCCCGACAGGCCTACGCAAGGCCTAAAGTCTTGCCCTTGTATCATACAAAAATGATGCCAAAATCTCTTTGCTTGGTAAAAAGCGTATTTCTAGTATTCCTCTTTTAAATGAACTAATTAGGCAATTATGAAAGTAAATACTATAGCGACTCGCGAGTCTTGATATTGTGCTTAAAGTCTTGCCCTTATATAACCCGCATACTCTGCAAAAACATCGCTTTTTTATAAATAATGTCCAATCAATCAAACCTACTCTTTGTAATAGAGTAGGTGGGAAAACCAGTTTTCATTACAAAGGAATCGCTTTTAATTATAATACAAAATGTAATAAAGTAAGCTACACTATACATAATATATAAACGTACTAATTAACTCTACAATGTATTTAATTAAACTAACATACAATGTATATAATAAGCAAAACAAATAAACCGAGCCCATAGAGTCGCGAATTCGGTTTCATACCGTGTTCGTGCTGAGGTTACTCGGACATTATATACCAGTCCCGACTATGCGTCTGATACTACAACTGTGGCTTCAGATCACCGTCCAGGGATATATTCACTATTATTTTTAATAAATACTAATCTATGATTAGTTTATAGCACAAAAATACTCAATTAAAGAATGTTAAATAGATCGATAGGTAAATACAGGCGTGAAATAATCGTTTTCAAGTTATTTTTTTACTATAATGTCAAGGTAGGATGTTATATTAATCGAGATATTATACATAACCAGCCATTAATGTTAATTTATTGCTTATTTACTGCTAATAATATTTATTTCTATAAAACAATACTTATTGAAAACGTTAATTTGCTATACTCGAGTAAAAGTTCCAAATATCGTCTAATTCATCTTATATAATAGCAACTAGTAATCTGAAATAACTCTTGACCTTATTGGATAACGTAAATGACTACAAAAAATATTTTAAAAATAGATGACATTTCAGCAACAATGAAATTGGTGATTTTTTTCGTGATAATTTAACTGCAAGTACTTCCCCATGTTTCGTAAGCTAGTCTAATTTAATTTTGTTTACCAGAATAGTTCTTGTAATAGATGTTTATACGGCTTGGACTGTAAACTTTCTATCTCCAACCACCCTAACTTACTAGGAGCCAAAAAAAAATATTATAATGTGTTCCTAAATTCGGAATCAAATGATACCAAAATGTTTATTAAGCCAAAATGTGAAGTTACGAAATTAACAAAATAAGCCAACAATAATAAAAAATAACATTAGGAACACACTAGGCCACAACTTCTAATATAAAAAACCCAAAGACAAACTTAACTAACCCAAATGTTATTTCTTTACACAGATACGAGGATATTTGCCCCTCAACTCACAATATGGATGTACCTCATGTCAAACGCGAGGATTACCAACTGACTGATATTTCTGACGACGGCTACCTCACTCTGATGGCTGACAACGGTGACCTCCGCGAGGACCTCAAGATCCCTGATGGTGACCTCGGATCCCAGCTTCGTTCCGATTTCGATAGTGGCAAAGAGCTCCTTGTAAGTATTTGTAAACTTTTGTTTGTATACCTACTAAACTACAATATTAGTCAATGGTAATCTGGGGTCATATACATAGGTGTAACCTACACATTTTTCCATAAGTTTTATTTTATATTATTTTACATTCTATCAATTGCTCATACTATGAAAAAAGCATTTCAGTCACCTCAGAATTTTATAGCAGTTGCACTGTACATTTAAACTAACGGAAAAACTGTAACTTACGTAAAAAAAGCTAGTGGCATTCCAGCACTACTGGTACTATACAGCGCCTGTTAATGTGCACTTACAAGTTTTACATTCTAGACTAATTTATAAATAAAAGTGAAAGCACCTTGCTTGACCTTGATGTGCTTTCCTTTTAATTTTATTTGGTTACCAAACAGCTAAATAAGACATGTAGTAACTGTTTAACAACCTTACTCATAAACGCCTCTTAAATGTTAGTCAATTCCATATCAGCCTATGGTCGTCCACTGCTGGACCATCGGCTTCCCGCCGTCCTATCCGGGTCGTCGGTCCACCAATTAATTAGTCAATTGATTAGCTTAAATTCTTACGCTTTTGTTTGGTATAAGGTTGCATTTACTAATAAAAATCTCGCTAAACAGTTATTAAATTTAAGAGGTGTTTATGAGTAAACACATACTCCCTGTGTTTACTATATTATTTAGAAACATGCATTACTCTACACTACTAAGAACAAACCAATAAATATTTGTAGATAGACTAGACTAATTTGGAGTAAACATAGTTACTCATGGTTATTGTCCTCAGTTTCCGTTTTTAAACCATACTTTCCAACATCGACCAAAAGCCCGATACCTATACCGAAATTAACAGAATTTTAAAATAATATGACGAAAATTACTAAGTCAAAAATGAAAATAGTCAAGGTCATCTATCAGGTTATATCAATGTTATAAAATTATTATTTTCTTGTTTGGCCAAAGTATTTATTTTATACACTAAATCTAATGCTATAATTTATACAATAGACAGACAATTAAATCCAGACATTTCTCTAAAAGCGATGCTACGTTAGTAATAAACTATTTTCACATGTTATAAGAAAAAGCTATCATTACCCTCTTCGGCGAACTAATAATTATGTACTTATTTCAAAGAAACCATAACATAGTATAGCTTAAAAGACACTATTGACAAAAGCATAAAGCTTGACTTATATTATATTTAGTAACATTTCACTCTTTAAAAAATTTGACACATTGTTAATTACCTTTTTACATGCTCGCGAGGTTAGTCCTTATGTAGCTAAAATTATTACTGTGGTCATTATTATAACATAGTAGGTATTACGTCGGCACATAAAAAAGATATGGACGTGGGTATTTACTTCATTTTACGTTTTTATTTTTTCACTGCTTAAGGGGATACATTGACAAAATGCACTATCTTTCATCAACTACTACAGGAATATGAAAAGACCAATGAAGTTAGAATTTTGATATAGGTAAATTGATACCTTTTACTAGCTTTTTGTAATTACGAAAACGCGATAGCTTGATTTTGGCTCGATCATATTTAATTTTGAAAACACCTCTAAAAAAACAGCTTTTTACATATAACACGGAAAGTACACTATCATTATGCTTAAGAATTACTCAAATACATTCGTAACATCAATATTAGTCTTACTGTAGAATATCATTTACATAACTACAACCTATAATGTTTAATTAAGAAAATAAGATTTTAGCAATATCAAAGCGCTCTGGATCGTTGCGGGCGCATCGTAATTTTAGACCTTATACCGATTAGTTAACGATCGATACAGAATGAATACGGTCGACGAATCAGTCGGGCGATGGCCCTCTTCGACGTCGGACCTGTGCATGTCGACTCAACGTTCGTACTAAATATTATCGCGTATTTTTTAATCGTAGGTATATAATATTATAGGTTAGATTTAAAATATTTATACCTAAGTTTTTATTAATACTTTGTTCTCTTTTATAAATAAATAATGGTATTATTTTATAACATTGTTTGGTAAAATATTTTTGTAGTTATGTCATTTACAAAACTTAGGTAAAGTTCGCCTAACTCAACTACCTAGTTACTGTTGACCCTTTTGATAATGCAAGCGTTTGTTTACAAGCGATTTTAGACTATATGCTCAAGTGCAATAAGTTTTATAACCGTTTTCGTCAAGATCACGTAATTGAAACGGCCTCAGTGGCGCGGGCAGTGCGACGCGGTCGCGGTAGTGGCTTGCGTGCACGAGGTTGCGGGCTCGAATCCAACAAAGTTGTTTAAGCGATCCACAAATTACTGTCCTAAGTTCGGATGTTCTTTGTAAAATTCTCCGCGACAATACCTAGGAGTTATGTGAAACTCAAAAAAATAAGTACCTACCTTAGGTACTTACTAATAAGATCTAAATAATACTTTTAACTTTCGCGGGAACTTTTACAGACATGAAATAAACGAACAACATCAATTTAGCAGGCACAAAGAACATCCAGATTCAGAACAGTTATTTGTGGATTACGCAAAAAAATTGTCTTACGTGAGATTTGAACTCTCATGCACTCCACCGCGGGAACGTTTACAGACATGAAACAAACGTACACAAAGAAAGTCCAGACTCAGCCCAGAACTCTTTCCACCAAAAATTGATATCGCGACATGCGTGTTTCTTGTTAATGTATTTTGAACTCTATGTGAGAAGTAATACGGTTCATTTTTACACAAACAAAAAGTAGCAACAAACAACAATAGGCCTATCGCGAGAAGCGAGTGTTTTTGTTACAAAGTTAATATATACTCTATTTCGTAAGAAACACGGTTCATTTTAACAAAAAGATTTCAATTTTTGCCTCGTGTCACCCCTCTGGTGGAAGATCACCTAGAGTTCAAATCTCACGTAAGACAATTTTATTTGTGCGATCCACTAATAATTGTCCTGAGTCTGGATGTTCTTTGTGTCAGTTAAGTAAATGTTTGTAAATACCCCGCGACACAGGACAATACATAGTGGCTATTGTATTTTTTTTAAAGTTCTATTATTTTGCGTGAGATTCAAACCCGCGACCTCGTGCACTGCGACCGATACCCCGAGGCGGTCAAATTATTTTTGTGATACCCAAATTATTGTTCTAAATCTGGATGTGTTTTGTGCCTTCATAATACCTTGCGCGGGTGTAAATTTAAAAAAAAATAGGGGCTACATGTATAAACATAATAGACCGGTAGATAGTAGGTTTTTCTGTAACAGAATTTTCTGTTACCTACCGCGGACTGACGTCACTGTATAACCAGTAGTCAAACTGGCCCGAATATTTATTATAAATGCCTACGGGTGCGCGGTACGTAAACAATAGTAAACATGCGATCTACTTTGTGTTTCCATTTAGTTTTGTAATTGTAAATTAATACTTTTTATTTTTCTATTTTATATTTAAATAAATAGGAAGTGTTCTGTAAAAAACGTGTTGTTTTATGATTGATACATTTAATTTAAAGAAACATGTATATGTTTGTATTTATATCCACCATGTTTGTGATATAAATAAAATACTAAATTATAATATTAAGAAGGTACTTAACAAGTCATTCAGTAAAGTAGGTACAGTACCGGGCCGTTTATATTGCATATCAACCTATAGAAAAATACAATCGGTCAACTTCGGCTTCGTAGAGCGTCAGAGAAAAAGTCGATGTGTAATATTTACGGCTGGGTACTGTATTTATTATATTGGCCATGTTTGTTTGAAATTGAATTTATCGATAACCAAAACCAAACTTTAAACAGGTCTATTAGATCTATTTAACGTCAAAATAAAGGCATCGAGGTCACTTCACCAATCCATGCAAAAAATGACATCGATGTCATTGCTTAAATTTACCTAGATCAAAGTGAAAGACACGCATGGGGGATTACATAAAGGGGGGCTAAATTTTCATTATTATTGACCTAAGTACAACAAACCGTTTTCGTGATATACACAAAATACTATTATAATATTAAATACCTAAGTCATTTAGTAAGGTAGGTATTTATATCAGCCATGTTTGTTTGAAATTGACATATGAATAATATATTTAGTTTCAAATTATAACACACACTCCGCTCGTTACTGCGGCACAGTAGCGACTGTTCCCTCCGCGATCGTGAGCGTGTAGGTATAAACTCACGTTTCGTCGTCCGTTTCTATGAAGTTGAAATACTGTATATATTTGTACTATGGCACAGAGCGATAACGTGTCCTTGAGGGCCGGCGGGACGACGACGGCGCACACGGCGCGGCGGCGCGTGAGCGAGAGTATATCCGTCTCATTCGCGCGCCGAGGGGCGCGCCCCTCTGGCCACGGCCGAATTCAACTCGAAAATTTTCAAAGTAGCGTCTTAAAGCTAACTCAAGGGGGTAACACGAAGTAATCCTTGTCTCTAAATTTTGATTGTTGCCTGCTTAAAACTTGATTGGTTTTCCTTTATTTCTACGATAGTAGGGTATTTTATTAGATAGTCGTATAGTCGACTTTTACTAAGTCTACGAGGCACAACTATTTGTATTCTTAGTCTGCCGCCATACGGACAACGTATATTCGAAATAGTCAAAAGTAAGATTACTTTGGGAAAGATTGTTACAGTAGACATGGCAATCATCCATCATACATAAGGTTTTCGAGTATAGAGTCTCTGATGCATTATCATAATGTGTTGGTGCTAAATCTACTCGTAAATTATTTATCTGCCCCTTACCTGGACTTGTATTATTATTACAATTCATATGGAATGTGGGTTTTGATTACATTTTATTCAAAATTACGATTCAAAGTTCTCGTAGTTAAGTTTAGTCGTTAGTAGGTTAGCAAGTCGCGAGCAACAGCTAGTTTTTATATAAAATGTAGATTAGTTAATCTGTATGTATTAATGAACACATTATTCACCGTTTTAATCCAATAAAATGATAAAATATGTGGTAGGTGATGGGTATTGACAACAATGATTTATCACAACAAAAGTAAAGATAAACTCCATCTTCTGATAAGACAAAGTTATATTTTTAATATTATAATCTGTTACGTAATAAACTTGTCGTAGATATTTAATAAACTTTCTTATTTCTGAATTTCAATAATGACAAATAATAAATATTACTTTGTAATTTGCTAATTTTACGGGAGTACTATACGCTGTTAAGATGATACATTGATAAAATGCACTATCTTTCATCAACTACTACAGGACTATGAAAAGACCTATTGATCTAGAATTTTAATATAGGTAAATTGATACCTTTAACTAGGTTTTTGTAATTACCAAAACGCGATAGCTTGATTTTGGCTCGATCATATTTATTTTTGAAAACACCTCTACAAAAACAGTTTTTTACATATTACACGGAAAGTACACTATCATTATGCTTAGGAATTACTCAAATACATTCGTAACATCAATATTAGTATTACTGTAGAATATCATTACATAACTACAACCAATAATTTTTAATGAATCAAATAAGATTTTAGCAATTTCTAAGCGCTCCGGATCGTTGCGGGCGCATCGCAATTTCAGACCTTATACCGATTAGTTAACGATCGATACAGAATGAGTACGGTCGACGATTCAGTCGGGCGATGGCCCTCTTCGACGCCGGACCTGTGCATGTCGACTCACCGTTCGTACTAAATTTTATCGCGTAATTTTTAATCGTAGGTAAAATATATAGGTTAGGTTTAAAATATATACTTACCTAAGTTTTTATTAATACTTTGTTCTCTTTTATAAGTAAATAATAGTATTATTTTATAATAGTTATTTCGATAACATTGGTTCGTAAAATATTTTTGTAGTTATGTCTTTTATAAAACTTAGGTAAAGTTCGCCATAACTCAACCAAGTACCTAGTTACTGTTGACCCTTTTGATAATGCAAGCGTTTGTTTATATAAGCGATTTTAGACTATATGCTCAAGTGTAATAAGTTTTATAACCGTTTTCGTCAAGATCACGTAATTGAAATGGCCTCAGTGGCGCGGGCAGTGCGGGCCGGTCGCGGTAGTGGCTTGCGTGCACGAGGTCGCGGGCTCGAATCCAACCAAAAAAGTTGTTTGAGCGATTCACAAATTACTGTCCTGAGTTCGGATGTTCTTTGTAAAAGTCTCCGCGACAGTACCTAGGAGTTGTGTGAAACTGAAAAAATCTAAGAAATAATATTACTCACCTATTTTATTTGCAAGCTTAGGTAGGTAGGTACTTACTGATAAGATCTAAATAATACTTTTTACTTTCGCGGAAACTTTTACAAACATGAAACAAACGAACACAAAGAACGTCCAGACTCAGGACAGTTGTTTGTGGATCACACAAAAAAATTGTCTTACGTGAGATTTGAACTCTCATGCACTCCACCGCGGGAACGTTTACAAACATGAAACAAACGAACACAAAGAACGTCCAGACTCAGGACAGTTGTTTGTGGATCACACAAAAAATTTTCTTACGTGATATTTGAACTCTCATGCACTCCACCGCGGGAACGTTTACAAACATGAAATAAACGAACACAAAGAACGTCCAGACTCAGGACAGTTGTTTGTGGATCACACAAAAAATTTTCTTACGTGAGATTTGAACTCATGCATTCCACCGCGGGAACGTTTACAAACATGAAACAAACGAACACAAAGAACGTCCAGACTCAGGACAGTTGTTTGTGGATCACAAAAAAAATTGTCTTACGTGAGATTTGAACTCTCATGCACTCCACTGCGGGAACGTTTACAAACATGAAACAAACGAACACAAAGAACGTCCAGACTCAGGACCGTTGTTTGTGGATCACACAAAAAAACTCTGCCTGTAGTCGTGTACGTCTGCCTTAGGCAGTGGCGGGCGCAGTAATCGGTAATCGTAAGTCAGCATGAAGAGTCCACCACAAGGGCGAGACGAGACGAGAATTGAAATCGCACCGAACTCTTTCCACCAAAAATTGACATCGCGACATGCGTGTTTCTTGTTAATGTATTTTGAACTCTATTTAAGAAAAAATACGGTTCATTTTTACACAAACAAAAAGTAGCAACAAACAACAATAGGCCTATCGCGAGAAGCGAGTGTTTTTATTACAAAGTTAATATATACTCTATTTCCTAAGCAATACGGTTCATTTTTACATAAAGATTTCAATTTTTGCCTCGTTTCGCCCCTCTGGTGGAAAATCACCTAGAGTTCAAATCTCACGTAAGACAATTTTATTTGTTCCATCCACTAATTATTGTCCTGAGTCTGGATGTTCTTTGAGTCAGCTAAGTAAATGTTTGTAAATACCCCGCGACACAGGACAATACATAGTGGGGCTATTGTATTTTTTTTAAAGTTCTATTGTTTTGCGTGAGATTCAAACTCGCGACCTCGTGCACTGCGACCGCTACCCCGAGGCGGTCAAATTATTTTTGTGATCCCCAAATCATTGTCCTGAATCTGGATGCGCTTTGTGCCTTCATAATACCTTGCGCGGGTGTAAATTAAAAAAAAATAGGGGCTACATGTATAAACATAATAGACCGGTAGATAGGTTTTTCTGTAACAGAATTTTCTGTTACCTACCGCGGACTGACGTCACAGTATAACCAGTAGTCAAACTGGGCCGAATATTTATTATAAATGGGTGCGCGGTACATAAACAATAGTAAACATGCGATCTACTTTGTGTTTCCATTTAGTTTTGTAATTGTATATTAATACTTTTTATTTTTCTATTTTATATTTAAATAAATAGGAAGTGTTCTGTAAAAAACGTGTTGTTTTATGATTGATACATTTAATTTAAAGAAACATGTATATGTTTGTATTTATATCCACCATGTTTGTGATATAAATAAAATACTAAATTATAATATTAAGAAGGTACTTAACAAGTCATTCAGTAAAGTAGGTACAGTACCGGGCCGTTTATATTGCATATCAACCTATAGAAAAATACAATCGGTCAATTTCGGCTTCGTAGAGCGTCAGAGAAAAAGTCGATGTGTAATATTTACGGCCGGGTACTGTATTTATTATATTGGCCATGTTTGTTTGAAATTGAATTTATCGATAACCAAAACCAAACTTTAAACAGGTCTATTAGATCTATTCTAACGTCAAAATAAAGGCATCGAGGTCACTTTATGGATGGGTGACCAATCCATTTAAAAAATGACATCGATGTCATTGCTTAAATTTACCTAGATCAAAGTGAAAGACACGCATGGGGGATTACATAAAGGGGGGCTAAATTTTCATTATTATTGACCTAAGTACAACAAACCGTTTTCGTGATAAAAAAAATACTATATTATAATATTAAATACCTAAGTCATTTAGTAAGGTAGGTATTTATATCAGCCATGTTTGTTTGAAATTGACATATGAATAATATATTTAGTTTCAATTTATAACACACAGTCCGCTCGTTACTGCGGCACAGTAGCGACTGTTCCCTCCGCGATCGTGAGCGTGTAGGTATAAACTCACGTTTCGTCCGTTTCTATGAAGTTGAAATACTGTATATATTTGTACTATGGCACAGAGCGATAACGTGTCCTTGAGGGCCGGTGGGACGACGACGGCGCACACGGCGCGGCGGCGCGTGAGCGAGAGTATATCCGTCTCATTCGCGCGCCGAGGGGCGCGCCCCTCTGGCCACGGCCGAATTCAACTCGAAAATTTTCAAAGCAGCGTCTTAAACAGTTGTTCGCTTTTTGTATCCAGTCCGGCTTTCCAATACAATTAATTAGAAATGCTATTCGTAAATTAACTTGTGGGTATTTAAACACATCATATGCAATGCAACTTAAACATACTATTTCCAAAGGTTAGGGTTACTATGGATTAATATCGTCGCAGATAATTTAAGATATAAAAAAGCTTTTAAAAGTAGGAGGCATTCGAACAAAATATTGTGCGTTTAGGCTAGAACAAAAGATACTTAGTGAAATTCGACAAAACATTTCTTTATCGTTGGGGCTACTTACTGACATATTAGTGTCGTATTGCGGTTGTCCTAATGCGGTCATTACAACGATAAACGTTACAGAAACGTAGTTCATATTCAGTTAAGACGCTACTTTGAAAATTTTCGAGTTGAATTCGGCCGTGGCCAGAGGGGCGCGCCCCTCGGCGCGCGAATGAGACGGATATACTCTCGCTCACGCGCCGCGCGCCGGCTCGCCGTGTGCGCCGTCGTCGTCCCGCCGGCCCTCAAGGACACGTTATCGCTCTGTGCCATAGTACAAATATATACAGTATTTCAACTTCATAGAAACGGACGACGAAACGTGAGTTTATACCTACACGCTCACGATCGCGGAGGGAACAGTCGCTACTGTGCCGCAGTAACGAGCGGACTGTGTGTTATAATTTGAAACTAAATATATTATTCATATGTCAATTTCAAACAAACATGGCTAATATAAATACCTACCTTACTAAATGACTTAGGTATTTAATATTATAATAGTATTTTGTGTATATCACGAAAACGGTTTGTTGTACTTAGGTCAATAATAATGAAAATTTAGCCCCCCTTTATGTAATCCCCCATGCGTGTCTTTCACTTTGATCTAGGTAAATTTAAGCAATGACATCGATGTCATTTTTTGAATAGATTGGTGAAGTGACCTCGATGCCTTTATTTTGACGTTAAATAGATCTAATAGACCTGTTTAAAGTTTGGTTTTGGTTATCGATAAATTCAATTTCAAACAAACATGGCCAATATAATAAATACAGTACCCGGCCGTAAATATTACACATCGACTTTTTCTCTGACGCTCTACGAAGCCGAAATTGACCGATTGTATTTTTCTATAGGTTGATATGCAATATAAACGGCCCGGTACTGTACCTACTTTACTGAATGACTTGTTAAGTACCTTCTTAATATTATAATTTAGTATTTTATTTATATCACAAACATGGTGGATATAAATACAAACATATACATGTTTCTTTAAATTAAATGTATCAATCATAAAACAACACGTTTTTTACAGAAAACTTCCTATTTATTTAAATATAAAATAGAAAAATAAAAAGTATTAATTTACAATTACAAAACTAAATGGAAACACAAAGTAGATCGCATGTTTACTATTGTTTACGTACCGCGCACCCGTAGGCATTTATAATAAATATTCGGCCCAGTTTGACTACTGGTTATACTGTGACGTCAGTCCGCGGTAGGTAACAGAAAATTCTGTTACAGAAAAACCTACTATCTACCGGTCTATTATGTTTATACAAGTAGCCCCTATTTTTTTTTAAATTAACACCCGCGCAAGGTATTATGAAGGCACAAAGCACATCCAGATTTAGAACAATAATTTGGGTATCACAAAAATAATTTGACCGCCTCGGGGTATCGGTCGCAGTGCACGAGGTCGCGGGTTTGAATCTCACGCAAAATAATAGAACTTTAAAAAAAATACAATAGCCCCACTATGTATTGTCCTGTGTCGCGGGGTATTTACAAACATTTACTTAGCTGACACAAAGAACATCCAGACTCAGGACAATAATTTGTGGATCGCACAAATAAAATTGTCTTACGTGAGATTTGAACTCTAGGTGATTTTCCACCTGAGGGGCGAGACGAGGCAAAATTTGAAATCTTTATGTAAAAATGAACCGTATTGCTTAGGAAATAGAGTATATATTAACTTTGTAACAAAAACACTCGCTTCTCGCGATAGGCCTATTGTTGTTTGTTGCTACTTTTTGTTTGTGTAAAAATGAACCGTATTATTTTTCATGTAGAGTTCAAAATACATGAACAAGAAACACGCATGTCGCGATGTCAATTTTTGGTGGAAACAGTTCGGTGCGATTTCAATTCTCGTCTCGTCTCGCCCTTCTGGTGGACTCTTCATGCTGACTTACGATTACCGATTACTGCGCCCGCCACTGCCTAAGGCAGACAGTTTTTTTGTGTGATCCACAAACAACAGTCCTGAGTCTGAACGTTCTTTATGTTCGTTTGTTTCATGTTTGTAAACGTTCCCGCAGTGGAGTGCATGAGAGTTCAAATCTCACGTAAGAAATTTTTTTGTGTGATCCACAAACAACTGTCCTGAGCCTGGACGTTCTTTGTGTTCGTTTGTTTCATGTTTGTAAACGTTCCCGCAGTGGAGTGCATGAGAGTTCAAATCTCACGTAAGAAATTTTTTTGTGTGATCCACAAACAACTGTCCTGAGTCTGGACGTTCTTTGTGTTCGTTTGTTTCATGTTTGTAAACGTTCCCGCGGTGGAGTGCGTGAGAGTTCAAATCTCACGTAAGAAATTTTTTTGTGTGATCCACAAACAACTGTCCTGAGTCTGGACGTTCTTTGTGTTCGTTTGTTTCATGTTTGTAAACGTTCCCGCAGTGGACTGCATGAGAGTTCAAATCTCACGTAAGATAATTTTTTTGTGTGATCCACAAACAACTGTCCTGAGTCTGGACGTTCTTTGTGTTCGTTTGTTTCATGTTTGTAAACGTTCCCGCGGTGGAGTGCATGAGAGTTCAAATCTCACGTAAGACAATTTTTTTGTGTGATCCACAAACAACTGTCCTGAGTCTGGACGTTCTTTGTGTTCGTTTGTTTCATGTTTGTAAAAGTTCCCGCGAAAGTAAAAAGTATTATTTAGATCTTATCAGTAAGTACCTACCTACCTAAGCTTGCAAATAAAATAGGTACGTAATATTATAGTACTATTATAGTACGTTTCAATTACGTGATTTTGACGAAAACGGTTATAAAACTTATAACACTTGAGCATATAGTCTAAAATCGCTTATATAAACAAACGCTTGCATTATCAAAAGGGTCAACAGTAACTAGGTACTTAGTTGAGTTATGGCGAACTTTACCTAAGTTTTATAAAAGACATAACTACAAAAATATTTTACGATACAATGTTATCGAAATAACTATTATAAAATAATACTATTATTTACTGATAAAAGAGAACAAAGTATTAATAAAAACTTAGGTATAAATATTTTAAACCTAACCTATATATTTTACCTACGATATAAAATTACGCGATAAAATTCAGTACGAACGGTGAGTCGACATGCACAGGTCCGGCGTCGAAGAGGGCCATCGCCCGACTGAATCGTCGACCGTACTCATTCTGTATCGATCGTTAACTTATCGGTATAAGGTCTGAAATTGCGATGCGCCCTCAACGATCCGGAGCGCTTAGAAATTGCTAAAATCTTATTTGATTCATTAAAAATTATTGGTTGTAGTTATGTAATGATATTCTACAGTAATACTAATATTGATGTTACAAATGTATTTGAGTAATTCCTAAGCATAATGATAGTGTACTTTCCGTGTAATATGTAAAAAACTGTTTTTGTAGAGGTGTTTTCAAAAATAAATATGATCGAGCCAAAATCAAGCTATCGCGTTTTCGTAATTACAAAAACCTAGTTAAAGGTATCAATTTACCTATATTAAAATTCTAGATCAATAGGTCTTTTCATATTCCTGTAGTAGTTGATGAAAGATGGTGCATTTTATAAATGTATCATCTTAATGAGGGTTCGCTACGCGAAGGTTAATAACAAATATACTATAATGTTGCAGTACTTCGTAACTTAAAAGTTACGAGCTTTTTTTTAACTTAAATACTTTACACTATAAAACTACAATCAACAGCTAGTTGCAGTGACTTATTATACGTAACGTACCACTTATGTCTAGGTCAGTTTATTTTTACAATGTTTATATTTAAGAAAGGCTCAACTTATATCGATAAGCCTAGGTTGGCGCGGTCTATCTATCGATGAGCGAAAGAGGGTAGTTCTAAAGAAATGTTGACATTCTGCCCGGGCAGTCATTAGCATGTCAGAGCTTATAACGTCTTGAATTGCCGTAATCCATCAACCATTTTACCATTATTAGCCTATGAAAGTCAGCACAGACCGCCATATATTAGAGACGAAAGATAACTGCCAACTGACTAGATAGATTTGAATAGAAAGTAAATGAAAACATAGGGTTTTGCATGAAAATTTTCTCTTGTTTTCGTAGACGATGGGATGAGATGGGCTGATGTGTATTTTTATTTAATCATATAGAATGTTATTGTGAAGTGATTAACATGTATTAATTTGTTTGTTTCAGTGCACCGTGTTGAAGTCTTGCGGTGAGGAATGTGTAATCGCAGTCAAGGCAAATACAGCTCTCGACAAATAAACCAACTCAGCATTTATAGGGATATACATACATATAATTTTTTTACAATCAACAGCTCTTACATAAATGTAAAACATAATACTATGTATAATTTAACATAAAATATTATGGTGTGACGCAATGTTGGCGAGCTGCCTCCACACACATGCCGGGGGTATCTCACGTGATACGGTGGTACATATAACCCCCGGGGAATAATGCGGTCCTGTTGTTTTAAGGATAAGGTTTTAGAGGTGCATATACGTTATCTAACTTAGTGTCTCTCTAGTCGTTCCACTGAAAATATCCAGTCAACATACCACTTACAGTATCTATTGTAAGTGTGATGTTAACGGCATAATTTTCAGTATAACGAATTGTTGGGCCGACCAGCATTGTTACGTTTGCGAGACGATTATTGCACACGGATAATATAAATGTAATGAAATAGCCCTAGTGCGGGATGCTTCTACATTAATTTATTTATATATAAGCGTAAGTAATATGCCCCGAATGTGTGTGGAGCTGTCCCGTCACTTTGTGTCCGACCGGCCGGAACTTCACGTTTGTTTTTGTTTTGTTTGTTCTCTTTTAGCTTACAACGTTGAGTTACGTTATGCTCTGCGTATCGCCGATTATTTGTTGATCGATATCGGTGTGATTAAAATTCCCTGTGGTGGATATTATAAATGTTTTAAAACTATTAATAAACCTATGAAGAGATGGACGCAAACTTGAAGTTATTACCATATTTTAATGCTAAATTAATTAATACATATAAAAAATCGAGAAAATGCGCAAAAAAATAGAAATAAAGAAAAATTCTTGAATGTGGTGTGTGATTGATTAGTCCTCTACTCGCCCGGCGTGTCTCCCTTCATGTGTAACACTTGTCATCTGTTCAAACAACGCCGGCTACAAACTGTTCTACGGCGACATAGTCGTCATCCGTGACGTGCTAAATATATGAAGACTGACGATGCATTTTGTAGAAGAAAATAGTTATTTTTTTTATTGTGAATTGTGCTCATTCTGGCCTTTCCTTGCTCTCTTTATTTGCTCATTTGAACACATGAGATGTTACACATTTTTGAGTGGCTTGTGATTGCCTAAATTCCATGTTTTTAATGTAGAGTTTACACATAAGTCACTCTCCAAGTGTTTGCCTTCAAGGGCTGTATAGGATGTAACCACTCGTTTGTATGTTAGCGGACTTATCAATGTTCTTTTAACATCAGATTGTCAAAGACGATATGATATACGAAAATATTAATGTAAGAATGTAAGGTAAGGCCCTATAGGAGAGATATTTTTTTATTCATTCAAAATTCGTACATCGCAGGTTGTAGACTAAAATTTAGGCTGTTTACGATTAACAGTTTTGTTCAGTGTACATTTTTTTTTTTCGAAATTGCATAATCGTTATTGTTGGTAAAGTTTTTATACTTAGCAGCTTGTAATCAGGTTTTTGTTTTGTAAAAAACCTAAGGTATATAAATGTAAAGACATCGGGAGGTGTAAAATAAAATACTTTAGTAAAGAAGGTAACTTTTCTTTCTGTAAAGTTAAGCTGTTGTATCCCAATGGAACCTTGAATCGATGTATTCCTTCCTTGTTGGATATGTGTTTATCCGAAGCTTAGAATAACGTTTGCGGACTAAATGTGAATTTATTCATAACCAAAATAGAATTAATTAATTGGTGCACCTATAAGTTATTATTAGGAATTGATTCTCTTGCACACATGGTCTATTCGCTTGTATAGGTCAGTACTATGTAGTTTCTGTGGGACGAGCTATGTTATTTGAGTTGGCACGTTATCTCAGTACATAGCTGGTAGACTCAAACGCTTACGTTGTACTATCTACTGCTGCGAGGTCGTTATCATAGGACCTTGTGAAGAAGAGATGGTTAAAAAAATTGTAATGATCCAATTATCTGCGGATTTTAATTTAGGAAACTTGAAATTATTTTTTATATTGGGGCGTGTAGGTCAGGTCGAATAACTAATGTGACGGTATTTAGTACTAAAGTTCTGTATATACGTAAGATTGGATAGATCGATGGATAATTGAACCCTAGTTTAAAAATATCTCAATAGCCAACTCATGTGCAGTTAATGTTTGTCATGTTGTCGGAACAAACACTACCGAATTAATAACAACGGCCAATAATTAATGTAAAGCAGTAATAAGTACCTATTTAACAGTCTGTCGAATTAAATCTGTACAAAACGAAATATCGTGACTTTGTGATTCGTAGTTTAGTAACCTTGTTCAGTTTTTTTAGTTTTGTTTTATACCCCTTACATTTTTATCAATATCAAATATTGGGATTTGTTCTCAGAGATCTAATGTTACTGATATAAGAGTCAGTAACTCTTCTAAATTATTTGCTTTGAAGTGTAAATTACTGAACTGATTTCGATGGGTTTTGTACAAAAGTTAACAAGTTTGTATCATGTGTTTATCACGCAAACATAAAACCCCCGAATTAATGCAAAATTTTCAACAATTGTAAGTATGGCAGACGCAATAAGAAATCAGTGTTACTGATTTAAAAAGACAAAATTTCTGACCGAACGATGTATTTTTAGACATCGTTTTTAATCCAGGTCTCATCAGAATTCGTTAAAACTAAAGAAAAGCTGGCTCTGGAGCTGATGGAGTGTGCAGGAGCAACATTGCAGACTAACGGTCATCTGTGACTCTAAACTTCGGCCTCTGGGATACCTATTGATAATTTTCTATTTTATTTACCACATTGTTTCTGTAGGTACGATATTCAGTGCGGTTATACTACAGCTAAGAACCCCTTTCCTCAAGGCCTAAGGTGTATAGTAGAATTCCTTTACATTACTAACGATCTTCAAAACCTTGGAAGGTTCTGGAACGGCGACCGCGTACCAGAAAGCGCAGGGTGGGGAGAGCCCTCCCACGATGGACCGACGGCCTAGATAGGACGGCGGAAAACCGATTGGCTGAGGGGGGCGCACACGATAGCAATACTTGGAGGAGGCCTATGAACAGCAGTGGACTTCGATTCCCTGGTATGATGATGACTAAAGGCACCTTGCCATAGAACGCTAACTAGGCTGTATTTAAGTAGGTACTTGTAGCGAGATCAACTATTGCGGCAAGAGATGTCTTGCAGTAACACACCACTGACTGTCACTCCTATGCGGTTCTGAAACTGGCAATTCGCGATTACTAAGTTAGAATTGACGTGAATTGAGAATCTGGTGAACTGCTCCTGAGGGTTCACGTCATTGAGTGAATTTCGTGATCTGAATAATTCTTTCACTGCTAAAAAGCTGTATTTTTCCTGAGTGGACATACCTAGGTAAAATATCATTTTTGAAAAAATGGGGATTCTTACGTAAATTACAATAAAGTGAAAAATAGTAATTTGTTTTTTAAATCTGTAAATTGGAATGATTTTTTTTTAAAATATGTAAGTATAGTCTCATAAGACCACAGCTCACGCCTATGAAGTTTCGTATCCGCTTATTTTTCCCCGACCGTTGCTTTTTTTCGATTACCATGGTTACTTAGTGATGGCCACTAATACAATATCGGTAGAAATAAATGCTATGAATAAATCTGAACTCTTCATAGGAAATATGTTTATACTAATGTAATATGATTTTTAGAGAGCTATAACCCGCGAATGAATCATGAATTATTCATGATAAGGTTAAGTACCTATTTTAAATAATACCTAATTTTCGCGATTGTCCATTCAAAGCATGTCATTTCGGTATTTTCACGAAAAATTTTCTCTGCTCAATCTAAGTACTTACTCCTTAAAAAATTGGAGTGTGGAACGTAAGACACCAATGTATAATATGAAATACGAAATAAAAAGACAGCAACACAACAAATAAGTAAGAAAATTAAACGAACGTAAACGCGTGTTGGGTGCGTTATGTTTAATATTTATTTATTGCATGTATAATTTAAATTAATATTTCTACTCAAAATATGTAGGTATGTGTAAATCAATTAAAAGTTATTCTTAAATAAAATCGATATAATTAATTCAAACCGGATCGAAAACGTATCATCACTAATTTTGAAATTTATCAATGTATCAAAAAGAAAATAAACGAATGGACAGAGTATAGTACTTATTCACTATGCCAGTTTCGGAAAAACGACTTTTTTTTTTTGAAACGGACTCGTTAGATCAGTTCTAAAGTCCAACTAAACTTGCTCACATAGGCGCTGTTTAAAAACAATCCGTTCCGCTTACCATTTCCCACACATTAGGTACCTACTTACCATTTTGCGGTAGAACCCAGACTTAACATCATTTGCCAAGTTACTAATTAAACCTTTTCGCTGTTTTAACCAAACCTTCGTGTCCAGTTCGACCGCGCGGCCATAGCGTTTTTTTTTAAAAAAACCATGTCAATTTTTTGTAAAAATTTGTCAAAGTTGATTCCCAAAACCATAAATTTGTCAAAGATACGGTTAAAAAGTTATAAGGGTTTGAACATGGCCGCGCCATTGAAACGCGGCGAACCGCGCGGCCACTGAGATCTTTAAAACTAAGCCTTGTAGAGACCTGAAATTTACGCAAATGCAAGATTTAATTTGTAA
This sequence comes from Schrankia costaestrigalis, assembly GCA_905475405.1. Lineage (NCBI taxonomy): Eukaryota > Metazoa > Arthropoda > Insecta > Lepidoptera > Erebidae > Schrankia > Schrankia costaestrigalis. Next base: position 3,600,329 of record FR997843.1, on the reverse strand, counting down.
AAAATTTGTAAAAATATAAAAAAAATACTCAGGTTTATAGTTTAAGAGCTATAACACTAAAACCGAATGGCCGCGCCATTGAAACGGTGGAGAAAACGCTATCGCCTGTATCTCGCTGAAAAAAAATCGCAGAGGTGTGTAGTTTATTGTAATTACCCAGATTTGAATTTGTCGAAACTAGGAAAAATACAACAAAAATTCCTAGGTTTATATTTCAGGAGCTATAAGACTGAAACGATATGGCCACGCCATCGAAACGGTGAATAAAACGTTATTTCGCCTGTATCTCGCTGAAAAAGCATCGCAGAGGTCTGGAGTTTTTTGTAATACCTAGATTTTAATTTGTCAAAACTAGTAAAAATACAATAAAAATTCTTAAGGTTATATTTCAGAAGCTGTAGAACATTATCAGTATGTGGTGCGATAGGGTGACCATGTCTTATTGTTTACAGAATACTTTCTACTTATTGTTACAGAAATTATAATTCAAGGATTCCAAATAAAATTAAAATGAAACCATAAATATAAAAACAATTATGTTTATTGGTTTAAAAGTCACATAAATCACAGAATGTTACAAATTAAAAAAAAAACTCAAAAATCACAGATTGTTTACTTACACTAAGATATAATCAAAAATCACAAATTGTTTACTTACACTAAAATATAATCAAAAATCACAGATTATTTACTAATTTACTTTTCCAAACTAATTTTTTTTTCCAACTTTATTATTTCAAAAGTTAGAGGCGGGGGAGACTCATTTTACGACTTTGGAAGTGTATATCTTTCAAATGATTGACTTTAGTTTTTTTTAGTAATTTTTCCATTCATATAATATTACGCTTAAAGTAAAAACAAATATCTACATCCCTGCTAGTTATGATTGTACTTATTTAAAAATGTGGAATCAAAATGATTTACAATCATTTCAAATGTTCTAAGTTAAGTTCTAATTACCTATATGATTTAATAAAACATTAAATAATAATAATCCAGCCTATTATTGTCCCACTGCAGGGCAAACATTATATATTATTATTATTTTTGTTAGTTATTAGATAGTTTTTAGTATTTCATATAAGTTCATATACATAAGATTGTAAATATTTCATAGTAAAATATCTTAACTACACGGTCATCCATACAAATAAAGAGAGAGCTCTAACATAATCATAAAATATTTAAATGCAACATACCTTAATCACTTCTGCTGAATTGTTTACATAATTTACCGAACTGACGTTACACCACAGTACAACACTTAATCGTAATTACAGAACTGAACATTTTAATAATCAGTAGATCACTTTTTTATCGTGTTAACATCACAACGACACACTGATAACGAAACTCTTACGCTTACGTCGCTGTACCACAGAATAATAAGTACTAACGGCTGTACGCGTCGCACTGACCTGCGGAGGCGCGCGGGGGTGGCGCGTGTGAGATGCAATAGTGTGCATTACCAATCACATAGCTTAGGGGCGGAGTTGCGTCATTTAAACCAATCTTAGGGCTAGTTTTTCGTTACAGTCCGCGTGGACACGCGGACTGTAACTGTATTATTGACTTTTCAAGCAATAAACATAATTGTTTTTATATTTATGGTTTCATTTTAATTTTATTTAGAATCCTTGAATTATAATTTCTGTAACAATAAGTAGAAAGTATTCTGTAAACAATAAGACATGGTCACCCTATCGCACCACATACTGATAATGTTCTACAGCTTCTGAAATATAACCTTAAGAATTTTTATTGTATTTTTACTAGTTTTGACAAATTAAAATCTAGGTATTACAAAAAACTCCAGACCTCTGCGATGCTTTTTCAGCGAGATACAGGCGAAATAACGTTTTATTCACCGTTTCGATGGCGTGGCCATATCGTTTTAGTCTTATAGCTCCTGAAATATAAACCTAGGAATTTTTGTTGTATTTTTCCTAGTTTCGACAAATTCAAATCTGGGTAATTACAATAAACTACACACCTCTGCGATTTTTATTCAGCGAGATACAGGCGATAGCGTTTTCTCCACCGTTTCAATGGCGCGGCCATTCGGTTTTAGTGTTATAGCTCTTAAACTATAAACCTGAGTATTTTTTTTATATTTTTACAAATTTTTTACAAATTAAATCTTGCATTTGCGTAAATTTCAGGTCTCTACAAGGCTTAGTTTTAAAGATCTCAGTGGCCGCGCGGTTCGCCGCGTTTCAATGGCGCGGCCATGTTCAAACCCTTATAACTTTTTAACCGTATCTTTGACAAATTTATGGTTTTGGGAATCAACTTTGACAAATTTTTACAAAAAATTGACATGGTTTTTTTTAAAAAAAAACGCTATGGCCGCGCGGTCGAACTGGACACAAACCTTCGGATTGGGACAGCGTGGTCCATAAGAAACTACAATTCCAATGTATCACCACTAGCAGTGTAATAAGAACTGCTGTGCTCAATGTTGCCATAGTTTGAAAATTCCAAGACAAATAGGTACCTATTGGCATGACAACAAAATTTTACTTAGCCTAGATGTTAATTCTTTGTGTCCATTGAAATCTGCAAAAGTTACTCGACACATTGCATATCAATGTCTGTAGCGGGGAACTGTACCGGCCGAGGCGGCCTAAATAACCTTGCTATCATGGTCATATTATATGTGTGAAAAAGATACACTGTCATCAGTATATTTAGACTAAACTATCATCTTTCGGGACTCCGACACAACCATCCCCCAAAAGTTGACGGACAGTCAAAAGATATGCCATGTTGAGAAAACGTGTTATTCCACGATGATAGGGAATTGTTTTGTTGGATACATAAATAAAACAAATAAATAATAAAAAAAAGTTTACATTTACACAAGTAAAAAATGGTTTTATTTCAAAAATAATTTATGACCAGATAACATGATATTAAAAGCTTATAAAAATACAATATCGTTATTCATCATCTGAACTATCAGATATTTCTATAACAAGGAATGGGTCTTCAATATCGAATATAGTTGATATATAATTATCACCTAACTCATCTAATAAACTTTGTATTTGCACTGAATCGTCAATATCCTGTTCTTGTTTAATAATAACTGAATCTTGAGATTCCATATTTTCTTCTAAAGCTGGTACTTCAATTTTTATAGAACTTTCTTTAACAATGTCTTTTTCTTCAGTAGTAATTTCTTGGTCCAATACTTTTTCTTTTTTAATATTATGCAGATTGTGATTTTTATTAAAATTTACAACGAGTACATTAGCATCCCCTATTTTGTGTAGTGTACTTATATTACTTTCATATAATACACTATCGTGTAAAGAAGACCCCAACTTAGAATTATGTAAATTATTTTGTGTACAATGCTGAATTGGACTTTTTACAGAATTCTGCAAACAATGCTGAATTGGAGTCTGTGTAGAATGTTGGGATGTATTTTGTTTAGAATTGTCTTTTGCGCTCTCTATACAATTCTGCATATAATGCTGACTTGGTTTCTGTAAAGAAGTCTGCTTAGAAGAATCATTTGAGTTCTGCACGAAATTCGGCTTGACATGCTGAGTTGGGTTGTGTACAGAATCTATTAAAATCTTTGCAACACTCTGCATAGAAAGCTGAGTTTGATGCTGTACACGATTCTGCACAGAATGCTGAATCGGACTCTGTACTGCATTCTTAGAATGTTCTTTATTCAAATTTATAGAGTTTTGTGAAATTGATTCTGCTATGACATGCGGTCCCGTTCTTAAATTACTTTGAGTATTAATAAATGCATTTGTTAAGTTTACAGAACATTCTTTTATGACAGGTGTAGGTGCTATTCGTCGATATTTTGGTTTCGAAACACTAGATTCGAATTCAGAGTCACTTTCTGAATCAGTAACAGATTTCATTAACAGGGACATGTTGCCTAAACGTGGGTTTAATACTGCTTCATCGGGTGGTTTACGTTCCATTTCGGCATATCTGGAAAAATAAAATTCGTACATACATAAATAAATTCACGCCTTGTTTGGGGTTTAAGAGACTATTGAATACTTGCGAAAAAGTAAAAAGTATTGTTTATCTTTTATGAAGTATCCATAGTACAGTAAGCGCCAGCGAAATTGATGAAAATTATAGGTAGGTTAAATGTTATTCTACACCTTAAACTACCTATATTTTCATTCAAATTTCATCAAAATCCGTTCAGTAGTTTTTGCGTGAAAGAGTAACAAACATCCATCCTCACAAACTTTCACATTTATAATATTAGTAGGATATACCGCGAGTAACAAACTGAAGTACCGAATTGAACTATTATCATCATCATAACAGCCTATTACTGTCCTACTGCAGGGACGGGCCTCCTCCCATGACGGAGGGATACTTGCCCTATTAATACCTAAATAATACTACTACTAACCTACAATAATAGGGTTTAATTTCAAGTTTTTCTTATTTTTATTTCGTAAAGATAATATTCACGGATAGTCCCTTAGTCGGTTTTTACGACACCCATGGAATGAGATGGGGTGGTGACATATTGTATTCTTACTCCATCACCACACGGAGATTAGTGGAGAGAGAGTTAGTTGAGTTAAAATATGAGAAGTATTATATTCATACCTTTGAATAACATCGTGTTCATTAGCCTTAGCTATTAGTTTATTTTCTTCTAGTTTAGCTAATAATAATGGGTCTTCGTTAGCCGGGTCAAAATCATCAATTTCCTTATCCTGTACTAAACTTAACAAGTCCTTGTATTCTCTCTTTTGACGTTGCTTTTTTAATGCGTTACCACATTGTGTAAATAATGCTAGAGCTGAAAAGATAAATTTATTTAACACTAGCTGACCCGTGCCCACTTCGTTAGGCGGCGAAAAAAACGCGTCACTTTTCTAAACATATTTCATTACTGCTCGACTCTTATTAGTCATAGCGTGATACTATATAGCCTATGACTCTCCCCGATAAATGGACTATTCAACACAGAAAGAATTTTTAAATCGGTTTAGTAGATCCAGAGATTACCCCCTACAACGTCACAAACACACAAACTTTACCTCTTTATAATATTAGTATAGATTAACATCAGTTATTGTATACATGTATTGTCTACATGAAAATGGTGCATTTATTTTAACACAAGTAGGGCTTAACTTTACTAAGTTTCCTACTTACCTACAAAAGAAATTTCGTAAAATGACCATTTTAGTTTAGGAGATATGACCATTTCAGTTTTCTATTGTTATAACCTCTATTTGACTTAAAACGCATTGGTACGAGTATGAAATGATCATTTGAACAAGTAGAGTTCAAAATTTTAAGACGAATTAACGGTTGATTCATCAGCAAAGAAATTAAAACAATTTAAGATACAAAATGCAAGATAATTATTTATGTAATTCACTAATTATTCTCTTAAGCCTGTATATTCTCTCTGTCCGTAATTACATGTCTGTAAAAGTTCCTGCGACACAAAACACGATTTCAAGTCTTGTTTTTTAAAAACAAGAAAATTGTAAAATTGACGTAACATGAACAAACTAACCTTCTTTCATCACAACCTGTTTGCTCCAACCTAACTGATCACCAACATTAGATTCCTCCACACATTTAACCACATCATGGAAATCTGGCAATGGTGGGGCTCCGGTCTCATCTATACTATCATTAAGGAATTTCTCGAGCCTTCTAACAGGTCCTTCGGGGTGACCCTCACTGACTGTCATTCTGACTACACGTTGTTTGTTTATTTCACCATCGCCGTTGCCAGTCATTTTGCAGAGCGTTTTGTATAGTGATACTATTTTTGCTTTATATCTGTTGGGTATAATGAGAATGATTATACCCCTTCCAGCGTAAGTTTAGCTTTTTGACAGTTCACGTCCATGAAGTTTCGTAATACTTCCGCTTATTTTTCGAACAAATTATATTGTATTTCATGGACGTACCCATGTTTTTTTCAGTTACCATGGTTACTTAGTGATGGACACTCATAACGATTACCACCATTATGAAACAAATTACAAATAATCGGTAGAAATAAATGCTATGAATAAACCTGAACTCTTCATAATACGTTTATAAAATGTAATATGATATTTTAGATTAGCTATAACTCGCGAAGGTGTCACGATAAATTATGTATTTTAAATAATACCTAAGCTAACTATCATTTTAAGCTATAGGCTAATTCTCTTAACATAGAAGAAAGAAACACTAGTAAAATGATAATGTAAGTTGATGTAAGGATCCAAATGTGTAAAATAAAGTAATTTGAAAAATCGCGAAATCGCTTACAATCGATTGGCATTACATTCGAGATACTGCTGACCGTCACTAACGTCAATCTGTCAAATGTCGTTAAATATAGTGGAAAGGGTATAGTTATGTATATAGCTATGTTATGTATTTATTGGAATGTTTTTATTACTAGCGCCTTGGAAGCGGTGTTAAATTTAAAAAAACTTTTAATATGTAATCTTAGATTAAGTAGTTTTAAACTGACGTCAATAAGCTGTTATTTTGTAACATTATGTTAAAAAAAAAAGAAACTGAAAGTGTATGTAGTCACGGGTTGGAATACCACACTGTTCGAGGGAGAATGTACCCTTCTTGGGACTTAATTAGTATTACACTGCAAAGAAGTAGTCTCTTTTTCCTGATCTGAGACAAACTAGAACTTAAAATAGGCCTGCCGAATTAAAATGTCTTAAAATTTGTCAAATTTAAACTATTTAAATTCTTGACGTAATTGTACTATTCAGTGCCTTGACTAACACGCTTTGACAAAACGAGAATATTAATATTTAACTAATTAAAACTAAAGAGATGAAAAATCGAATCAAAACAATTTTTATGCTTGACCTCATACCCTAAAATGTAGGTAGTTCCAAACCTACTAAAAACTCCTACAAACTGGAAAAAGTTTTCCAAAACCATAGTTTTTTAATTTTTATTCTAAGCTGATCTGCAATCAGTTCTAACTTTAAAGAGGAATTGTTGAGCGACTAATGTCTTGTCAAAGGTTATACCTAGTGACAGTACCTTTCTCAGAATCTGGACACCAGGTCTTGGAAAGCATATCGCATAAGACGTTTGGGATAATTAAAACCATAGTTAAAAAAACGTTGGCTAAAAACCTAGGTATTTATCCTATTATTATCTAGGCTAAGTAGTATATACCGCAAGTAAGACCCGTATAGAATGTAGTATTAAAAAAACTTACTTATGACACAATATATACGGGGACTGAAAACCATTTTCTGTTACTTCCTCTTCTTCGAGTTTCGCAATCTTTCTTTTATAACACTTTATTTGATCTTCAATTACTTTTACTGTCATATATTCATTGCTAGGCTTATACTGTACTGAATTCATAGGAACTAATAGATCACGAATTTGTGAATTTTCTTCTTCATTTTTATTTGCATTTAAATCTAAACTAGGAACTGCCTGACTGGCTTTTGATGTATCAGCTTCTAATTTTTGAGTATCAATGTCTTTACTTATTCCTATATTTCTTTCTTTCCCACTACTACTAGCTTCTTTCTCTTCTTTATCTCTTTCCACACTATGTGTGTTAATTTCGTGTTTAGTTTCGGCTTTGTGATGTTTTGTTTGTTCTATGTGATTAACATTTTCAACAGTATCTGTTTCAATTCTATTTTCTTTGTTAGATTGGATAGGACTATCTTTGACAGTATTTACATTTTCAACTATGATTAAATCATCACTTCTATCACTTTCGTCATCAGTACTTAAAGTAACTATATTGTCATCATCAGAGTTATCTAAATCTATTACATTGTTTACCGAGCTTTCTGTTTCATTTTTCTTTCTTGGTGATTGGCGAGTAACAGGTTTAATATTTTTCATTTTAGCTTTATCTGGAAAGAATATTTAAAGCATTTGTTTAAGAGTGAACGTAAATAGAGATGCAGTGTAGGAACAAAACCTTTGTTTCGAAGTTGAGACAATTATCAAGAGAGTGGATTATGTACCAAAATGCCATAGTGAACTCTTGCTTTGTGACATTGATCCTGCCAGTTATCCTAATTTTTATATGCCCAAATAGTAGTTATTTTACACATCAAGACAGGTATCCACTACGCTGGCTAGCGCTCTGCGCTCCTACAACTGCTTTACATATTGGATATATCGTGGAGCGCAAACATCTTTACCACAAACATAAATTAGAATAAATACTTACGTTTAGAATTTCTATATTCTGTAGCTAAGGTAATAAAAGGCACTTTCTTCTTACGTATCCTTGCTTTTAACTCCTCACACAACGATTTTATATGAGAAAATTTACGTTTTGGGTCATGTTTTAATGTCATTAAAGTCCTATTTAAAATATTAGTACACAAATGTGATTCTTTAAACTTATTGTCCGTATCTTTATAAAGTGGTATTAAAGTTTTTTCTATAACTCTCTTAACTCCATTAGCGTAGCCCATTTTATAACATTTCTGTATAATTTTGTTTAATATAGAATTGTTTTTTAATAGAACAGCAAATATTGATTCTTTTTCTGCATCCTCTTCCTTTCGTTCGTTATCTGATTGTGTTGATGGCGTGTCTTCAATTAGCTGTGGTTGCTCTTCATCTATAATTATAGTGTCATCAGATTCTGGTGATGGTGATCTTGCTCTTGTGTTTTTATTGTCAATAGGCTCAAACTCAACTGGTACCTGTAAAATATGTAAGTATGTTCTTTTTATTATTGTTGAATTGAGTAACCACCTCCTTTGATGGAACATGTTTAAAAAAATTGTAGAGATGGTTTTTTTCATTTTTAATCAATACTGTTTATTGACTATTTTAGTAACTAAAAATCTATCATAATGATAAATAAATAATTATCTGAATCATCAAGATAGTGCAACAAAGACACTCTTTTCTTGTGCAGATATAACTTTTAAACTCAACTTACTTAACTTTTAAAAATAACAATTGTTTTATATATTTCCTTCCTTCTTTCTTATAATATAAGAAGTATACTATAGTATAAGAACTTATTTCTGTCTAGTGATACGAGATTGGCAGAAACATCTGGCCTGTATGATATCATACAGGCCAGATGTTTCTGCTGATCTCGAATCACTAGACAGAAATAAGTTTTAAAACCTAACTTTAATACCTAGCAAGCTAAATCAATAGCCACAAGTTATCCTTTGGCAGAAAATTAAAACAAAGTAGTGTAAACCTCGCTTATCCATAAAAAAGTTATATTTTTCTTTGACAGATATTGCCAAAAGATCTGTAATAATAATCAAACCGCGTTTACTAAGTTTACACGCTTTCAAAAGCAGTAACTGTTTGACAAAATTAAAAAATAACTACGATGGAATAATTACGGCACTACATGTGGTGAGCCACTTCATTGAAATCAGCGCCAGCGGTTTAAAACAATAATAACTTACAACATAAACGTCATCTTCTTCTATCACAGAAGCTTCAATCATTTTTAATTGATTACATCAATAGCAATCAAGAGGCAACAATTTTTAATAATCCAAAAGTAGAGAGTTTTCGAAAGCCTATTTTGTTTTGTTTGATAAGCTTTTGACATTTAGTGAAAGAATGAAAGAATGTTAGGCTTTTGACATAAGTGATCTTGACAGATAATTTGACATTAGTCTCCACAGAATAATTTCGCGCTGATTTGGAGTATGAATGAAATAGGAATAGAATAGAATATTTATTATACAAGGTATAAAATACATTATAGATATTAAAAATAAACATATAGTTCAGCTATATTTTACCTAGGCATGCAAAATTTAACATATTATAGTTACAAAATAAATTAAAAAGTTATTTTGGAATAGCAAATCACGTCAACCATGTCACGTCTGGGTTCCCTATTTTACTGCGAAAGTTGATAGTTCGATTTTTATTATATCGAACACGGTATCGCGATAATTTAGTAGTACGATGTTGTCGTACATCGATGCTTTATTGGTGCGATGTAATGCTAGTAGTGCGAAAAATCTTGTTGCGAAAAATCTTACTATAGTGTGACCACAGGAGCTGTGCACCCCCTGAGGTATGCGCGGCGAGGTGGGAGACGAAGAAAAAATAGGTGTCCGTTATGGTAGCGTACACGTGATAGTTCTGATAGAAAGGGAACTTTTCTTTTGATAAATTCTTTATGTAAAAATAATGCGTGAAATTCTGACTCAATTAGTGTAGGTAAATGCTCTATGCGAATTCACAGTGGAATATGTCAAAAATCCATGTTAATTTATGTTCATAGTACTGGTACAGATAATATTTATGCTCACAAGTGATTTGAATATCTCGAGAACTACAAAACATAGGTACTATCGGGGTCTTGTAGATATGTCCAATTTTGAAACAAAATCCCTTGAACACGATGACCGATGTCCAAATTCTGTTACCGCCCAGTATTTGTATCGTCCAATAGTAAAGCTTAAAGAAGTGTCCTCTCGGTTAAAGGGACAGTTTTTTTTACTAAACGATGGGTTATATTGCAAAATACACATCTGGCTAAAATTTAGGCGGTTCATTAGGGTAATAAAAACAAATTTCTTTTTTATAATCCTAATAGCCGGCCAGATGTATTGTGTGCATTATTACTTTGTGAAGTTAACATTTTGACTTCAATCATTTCTCGAGCTTCTTAAGGGCATTGCATTGCTCAAACCCCAAAAACACGCTCGGTTTGGAGAAGTTTGTTGACGAATCCTTACATACGTTTACTTCACAAAAAAACATGAATAAACTAGATACTACCGAAAAAACTTTGTATTGATTAAAAACGCTAATTATTTCTTAAAAACTTCCAAAAAAAAATCACGAAATCTGGTATTATAATAACTAAATATCAAATTGTCTATTAAACGGATGAACGATTTTATTCGAAATTTATACAAAAAATGTGCTATATTCTAACTAATAATCTGTATTGATTACTTTATCTTAATTATTCGTTATATTTAAAATAATTGATAAAAACTAGATTTTCATAAAATCCCCGCGCCTGCACCCCCGCTACCGCCGTGACGATAGCTCGGGAGTCGCACATTCAGTGTCGTTACGACTCTTGTGACGGGTGGACTGTACGACCGTATTTTCTTACCGAATAAAACTTTAAACCGACCAACTTTGAATGAAAAACTATTGTAAATAAAAAGTACACAATTGTTTTAAATAATACTAGTTCTCATTAAATACATAAGTGTAATAAACCCTAGTTTTTAATTAAATTTTGTTTTTGAATCACTCATAGACTAACCAACAAAAGTAATGAGAAGCGTGACGGAGCTCTTCAAAACTTATACTATTGTACCTACAAGCTTTATACATTAATATTTTATACCTTAGTATGCTTTAGACTCGTCTTTATTTAAACGAAGCATGTTTAAATTCATTTTATGAACGTCGCTTCGATTAAACTTATATTTTGAGACCTTCAGAAGACATAGTGTAGTAGCATCAGTAATCAAATAGGGTAATTATGAAAACTGCTGTTACTATGTCCTTATATTATACCATAAAATACGTATGTATAAAATTGGTGTCTCCCAAAGAATAAATAATAATTTAGGTAAAAACAATGACAAATTTGTGTCGCATCTGTGATCTGAATAATCATTAGTAGATTATACCCTTGTATTACTCTCTGTTAGTAGATGGCGCTATTTTTATGAAAGCTGTAACAAACCTCAGATCTTCAAGGTCATTCGGCAATGCAATGCCCTTAACTATATTAACTAAACTTTGAAGAACAGTCAATTTAAAACCCCAGTAGACATATACGTGGCAAGGAACGTTAAAGCCCATAGGTTCGAACCTCACCCGCTTATTCTCGAATTTCTTTTATTTTTTCAAAAAAATATATTTATTCTAAAAAAAATGAATAAAAGAAAATATTAGTAGTAGTTCATTCATCTTCCTGACATTTATTTTAAATCGAACCCATATTGAATCACACTCTAAAGAAAATAATGGAACAAAAAAATAACACAATAATTAAAATAAGACACATAAAAATTAAAGAGTTAACAAAAAAATCAACATAAAATCAATTTTGTAAAATGTTTTACTTTTAACTTATTTAATATCTGACATTCAGTCACGATAGTTATTTTTACTCAACAAAACACAAAGACATAAAAGTTAAGAACTTCACTAATTCCAAAACAGTCAAAATAAAAGTCTCATGTTTCTTTACTTGGATGTAAGTAAAGTATAGTTTTTGGAGAAATGAAGTAGAAAGGTTTTAGTAACAAAACAGAACCATTCGATAGTTTAGTTTTTTTGTGCGAGCTTTTTACTATTAGACAAAACAAAGGGCTGTAGTAGCACCATCCGTTACTGTGGTGCTATTGGTTGATGAGCGCGTACCTGCTATACTATAGTAGCAGAGCGCTGCAAACGAAATTATACTTTAAGTGGTAAAGATATGCAAGACCCCGATAGTACAGTAATTCTGTTAATACAGTAGAAATGTAACCCTAAAATACGTAACACTTTATTTCAATACAAAATTCAATATTATCGGAGATATTAACGGTTCTTAGGGGCCGGGCTGGAGTTATTTTATTACGCTATAATATTAAAACTACAACAACTATTTTTTTAAATGTAGGTACAGTCTGTCTATAAAGTCCTGACAAAAAATAGGGCGCCACTGTGCTACAAGTAGCAACCCTATTTAGTCTGACAAAATAGTTTTCAAAACAATTATGTTCAAATTACACTACACTATTAGAGCACTAATTATAATACTAGGGCATTTCTTGTAGGTAAGCCTATTGCATTTAAAGTTTTGCGTAGAACTTCAAGACTACAATTAAAAATCAACGCAACACACGACGCCCCACCTCTCCGTAAATGAGGCCTTATTACGCACTATTGAAAATGAAAATGAAAAAATATTTATTTCATATAAGACACGTTAGTGATACTTATGAAAGTCTGCGTTTTTAAAGTGATTTTACTGAGGGTTCGGAACACTACCATGTCAGAGAAGACACCCACAAGAAACTCTGCTGTGTTTCTATCTCTCTTTTTGGTGATCACTTCACAAATATTATTTAATTAAGAAAACAGGACAATTCAGATCCAGGTATTTTCATCGTTTAAGTAATCCTTTACACTGTAATATGATTTCGATATTAACTTATGTTTATTGAAATATTTAAATTTAATAATTGACAGTTCCACAGGGAGCATATTATACAAACGAATACCACTACTAGCGAAAGAATTACTTATTTTATGGAGCCAATGTGGAGAACAGCAAGTTTATTTTTATTTCTTGTATTACATTATGAACGTCACTCATGTTTTATATTTATTTATATTTCATGGACGTACATCAAATTGTTAACTTTAAAACTTTTGTTTTTCATTTTATATAATTATTATTTACACGGGTATTAACACGATTTATTATTATTTGGTAAATATTAAGTAATAATTTACCTTTGAGGCTCTCGACGTTTCGGCCAGATTACACCAGCCGTGGTCACGAGTAGACTGATGCATTTTACTTATTTTTTCACTGCGTATGCTGCTGAAGAAAACCTACCTGACAACCTTTCAATATGGGTGCCCCATTGTATTTTACTGTCTAAAGTAATTCCTAGGAATACTGTAGTGTTCATCCTCATCATTAATCTTCACAATTGGATTTTTTTTATTTTTATTTATGCAGAGTTTTTTAGTAACCAACTCGATATAGCCCTTGTGTGTGTATGCTACCATAACGGACACCTACCTGCTGTCACGAGTTTTGACGGCAGTGTCATAACAATTCGAACATTATATTTTTCTTTAAGAATTTCATGTTCTTAGAGTATTTGATACATTCCGCTAGATGTCATTTTTCTCAAAGTTACATTATAAAAACACTAATAATGTTCAGATATACGCTTAAAACTATACAATAATGTAAATACTTTCTTGGAGTTTTAAAAATGACTGTCTTTTAATAGAAAACTGCTACAGCCGCTCGTGTAGCGACCCGTACCAGCCAAATAACTTAAGTATATTGCGTCAGATGTCGCTAGTAGCTACATCATAGACTGTTTATTCTATACCAGTATATAACATATACTCTATATGTCCACCCCCCTCTCGCCGCGCGCATACCTCAGGGGGTGCACAGCTCCTGTGGTCACACTATACGATTACTTGTTAGTTCGACAGTAGGTACATCGGTTGGAAACACATATTGTTTCATGACATTTAAATAACAACTTTATTTTAAATTAGGGATATTAATAAAATAATTTATTTATCTTTTGAAAAATATAAAATACGAATATATTATCCTAATATCCTAATATTAGGTGGATGAGGAATATTATACTTTACTTTTTATTTTATCTTTAAAAATAAAATCAGACAAAATACCTATATCTATTATTTTACTGTAAAAAATAATTGGCACCTTTTTGAAAATATGAATTTTTTTTTTGGTTTAAGTTTTGATATAAAATGTCATTGGTCCACCGTAATCTGTTTTCTTTTGTAATAATAACCATAGACACAACAGCGAGGTACAGGAGAATTTACTATTCCCAGAGGTACAACATTTCCATCATTCGTCATAAAATTTGGACTGAGTAGCCTTTTTTTAGCCCGTGTTCGATATAATGGGAAACCTTTTATAGACCGTCCACCCTAGCGATGCCCGATATTTGACTTTGTATCGATATTTCGCATCGTAATGTATCGTAATTGATTGTATCGATACACGATAATATCGTATGGCTTTGTATCGATATTGTTAATATCGTATCGTATCGTATCGAATTCTAAAAATCAAACTCTAATTTAATTTATGTATTAATTTCATATATTTCTTTTAAATTTTTTTATATAATTTTAATATACCTCACATTATTTTTGATTTTTGTATACGTACCATACAGAAAATCGCAAAAGGTTAGATTAGCAAAATTTTGACAATTTTAATTTATACAATATTTATAGTAAGTAAGTACTTGATAAAAAAAATTATCTAAACTTTTAAGGAATAATAATTTTGTCAATCGTTGCGGATCCAACCTATTGCAATTTTCTGTAAGCGTATTATTAGCTGAAGAAAGTAATCGTTATAACACGCTACATAATAAACGATTAGTGTAATCACACAGTGTTAATAGAAATAGCTTATGACTTTTTGAAGGTATCTGCTTATATTCAAAATAAGCTAACGTCACCAAATATCATTTACAGTCTACGCACATCATAATAGGTCGGGGACAAAGTCTTTTCGCATAACGTAGGTATAAACTTATTATAAAATTTCTTTGACTGTACTACTTGTGTCTGGCTGGTTTTCGTAACATTAAAAAGGTTACATTATAAAGAAAAGAAAAAAATAAAAAAAAGTTGTTTCCCGCTATTTTTCATTTGTTTTTCTCTCCGTAAAAATGAGTGAATCTAATGAAGAAATTCGATACATTTTAAAATTTTATTATAAAAAAGGCAAAAATGCAACTCAAGCAGTGAAAAAAATTTGTGATGTTTATGGACCTGATGCAGTGTCAGTAAGAGTAGCACAAATTTGGTTCAAACGTTTTCAGTCCGGAAATTTTGATGTTAAAGATGCACCTCGCTCTGGTCGCCCTGTTACGAATAAAATGGACGCCATTTTTGAAAGAGTGGAGCAAGATCGGCATATTAGTAGTTACGATGTAGCTGAAGAACTGGGAATTGACCACAAAACAGTTTTGACCCATTTGAAGAAAGCTGGTTATACAAAAAAGCTCGATATTTGGGTGCCACACGAGCTCACTCAAAGAAACTTAATGAACCGTGTACTCATTTGCGATTCATTATTGAGACGTAATGAAACCGAGCCGTTTTTGAAGAGATTGATAACTGGCGATGAAAAGTGGATCACGTACGACAAGAACGTGCGAAAAAGGTCGTGGTCGAAAGTTGGCCAGGCTTCACAGACTGTGGCCAAACCTGGCCTAACACGAAATAAGGTGATGCTGTGTGTATGGTGGGATTGGAAGGGCATTGTTCATTATGAGCTTTTACCGCCCGGCAAAACCATCGATTCTGATCTTTACTGCCAGCAACTGATGAGATTAAAGGAAGCAGTCGAGAGAAAACGGCCGGAATTGATCAACAGGAAGGGTGTGGTCTTTCATCACGATAACGCTAGACCACACACATCTTTAGCCACTCAACAAAAATTAAGAGAGTTCGACTGGGAGGTCCTAGTGCATCCACCATATAGCCCTGACCTTGCGCCTTCAGATTTTTACCTGTTTCGGTCTCTTCAGAATTCTTTAGGTTCTGTAAGGTTGACCTCAAGAGAGGACTGCCAAAACTATTTGTCCCGTTTTTTTTATCAGAAGTCCCAAAGTTTCTACAGTAACGGGATAATGTCTCTGCCCACAAAATGGCAGAAAGTTGTTCAACAAAACGGTACATATATATTGTAAATAAATGTAAATAAACTTTGAAAAAAATGTCTTGACTTTTCATACAAAAATACGAAAAGACTTTTTCCCCAACCTAATATTACAATATACAACCTACCATAGGCGGCACTATTAAAAAAGTTTGTTCGTAATATTTTCAATCGTGGTTAACATTTTATTATAATCATAACAACGATGTAAGTCTCAAATTGTACTTATTCAGCTTATGTTTTTTTAGACATTTAGGTAATTGAACAACTTTATATTACTTTTAAAGAGTTAAATCATACGATATTTTTGATGCGATACACCTGGGAAGCGATACGATATCGCCACATATCGTATTGTTGTGTATCGATACAAAATATCGAAATATCGCATGGTGTTGTATCGATACACCAAAATATCGATACGTATCGGGCATCGCTAGTCCACCCGCCTTTGGCCCAGGCTGGCTGGTGTGTTGGAGTCCCGAAAGATTGACACGGTATACCGTATCAAAAGTATACCGTGGTATTTAGTCGGTATACCGACTAATCCCACGGTGTTCATCTATCACCCAGAAAAGCCGAGACCGTGAGAAGACTGGCATTACTCGAGCCGTCCCGGCGGGTGCTGGTCCGCGACTGCGAACCCCGAAAATGGACAGGGCAGGACCGTGCCCTTTCTCTGTAGAGAGGCGTACGAGGAACACTACGCAGTCCTCTCTGGCCTGCTGAACTGAGTAGCCTGACGCAACCCTTGATAGCCATGTTCGAGCTCGGTGTATATTTTTTAATGCACAATAAGGTTATTAATTAAATGTCATGAAACAATAGGTGTTTCAAACCGAAATATTAGCGAACTAACAAGATACCGAACTAACAAGAAGTAATCGTAGTAAGATTTTTCACAACAAGATTTTTCGCACTAGCATTACATCGCACCAGTAAAGCATCGAGGTACGATAACATCGTACTACTAAATTATCGCGATACCGTGTTCGATATAATAAAAATCGAACTATCAACTTTCGCAGTAAAATAGGGAACCCGTCACGTCTGGGCAACTCTTAGAGTAACTAGACTAGTTGGTGGACGAGTGGGCCGGATAGATATTTACTTATTGATTTTGGAGGTGATACTATTTCAACATCAACTCTATGGCAATTTTTGTTAAAGAAAAATGTTGAAGTATAAGTATGTAGTATGGAATAATTGTCAACTATTCGTGAAGAAGTATTATTCCAAAAGTTAAAATTCCAAAAGTTATAACAACCCCTGCCATTTTCAATTATATTATGATCTTGCGCACATCGAGCTGGGCCACAGTAAAAGTTTGTGCTTAGCTGTGCATCTTAAATCTTAAGCGAGTTAGATGGCCAGTAAATATAAGGAAGGCCCTTATTGTTGTACTTTACTGTCTCTTACCACATTTACCACCACCTAAAACTGGAGTTAAATTCCAAAACAGTAAAAAAACATCAATAGTAACCCTATAATTCATTATGAAAACAAAATAAAGAATCAAACCAGTGCGTAATTATGTTTTAACGTACTAATAAAGAATACCCGGCGGCGTCGCCCGGTGATGTTCGCCACACTCCACGCCAGAGGTAGCTCTACAGGGGGAAAAGTAAGTAGCGGAATGCCAGGTTGTAAGGATCTAGGCACTCAGTGGTCTCTGCCTACCCGTCATGAGAAACAGAGTAGTGGCTATTTTGAAGAATACAAAACAATAGGATTACATCAAGGCAACGTTATTCCGAATCTCAAACTTACACATTCATAGTCTCCTAACAACCGTAACGTACTTTGTGCATAGGAAATAAATAAAACCATGACATTTTTTGCTAATGTCTTAAGCCGTAACACAAGCCTTTTATTTTATTTAAAGCAGGCTAATAATAATAATAGTGCTTTTGTTTAAGTAACAGTATTTCTGCTATTTTTTTTGTAGATGGGGTCATTGTTTTAAATTTTATTTATACGGCACTGAAATTAGCGTCGCGGTACCCCCTTGTTGTCGACAGATGGTCTCCACGTTAACGGCAGGCGACCAGCCGTGGACCAGCCAGTGGACATCGCGTGGTCAACGAGGAGAAGTCGTTTACTCCGCGAATATTGGAGTAGACTGTTAACTATTGGCACTAGGTCTAGGGTGGTCCACGCGTTGATGACTTGCTAGCAGCGAATTGTCACCGAGTAGTCCACCCGATCCGGTGACGCTGCGGAGTTGATGTAGTGAGCGCAAACCCATACAAGTCTTTACAAAGAATACTAACCGCACGAAGCGAGGAGGTGCGGAGTGGTTGTAATGAGCTGTAACCTACCACATACCTAAAATTTATGATAAAGTTACGTGTAACAGCTAGTATGTTCAGAGTCAGAGAGCCACGATTTATAACCCATAATCCCCACGCATTACTGGTTTAAACCATGTTTGGGCAGTGGTTTCCAGACACTCTTTGAAATGTGGGGATTCATTATTTTTATTAAAGCTGAGACCTTATTGCACGATGAGCTATAATCTATATCTATACTAATATTATAAAGAGGTAAAGTTTGTGTGTTTGTTTGTTTGTGTGTTTGTGACGTTGTAGGGGGTAATCTCTGGATCTACTGAACCGATTTCAAAAATTCTTTCTGTGTTGAATAGTCCATTTATCGGGGAGTGTCATAGGCTAGGTAGCATCACGCTATGACTAATAGGAGTGGAGCAGTAATGAAATATGTTTATAAAAGGGACGCTTAAAAACGTTTATTTTGCTTCTGCTGCTTAAACGTATGGAGATAAACTGAAATGATGTATTAGAGAATTGTACCTTTAAAAAAGTTTTACAATTAAGTCAACGATAGCATATATCTATCTTCTAAGGTTGACTCACTACGACCTTTTTTATAATAATCAAATTTGATTTAAAGAAATGCATTGTTTGTAAATGTATTTTGTGTATATGGTATTAACCCTTATCAAAATAAATACGTTAATCATTATACTTATTTCATTTTAAACAATATTGTCCTTAATACTATTATAAACGGGTCTTACTCGCGGTATATACTATATCCTAGATACTGGTAAGATAAATACCTAGGTTTTTCTCCGACGTTTCGGCCGACTTGCAAGGGCCGTGGTCGCGGAGGGACAGTAAGACCCGTTTATAATAGTATTACCTATGTATACAAATCGCGATAGTTTAGAGGTAAAGTTTGTGTGTTTGTTTGTTTGTGTGTTTGTGTGATTGTGTGTTTGTGACGTTGTAGGGGGTAATCTCTGGATCTACTGAACCGATTTTAAAAATTCTTTCTGTGTTTGATAGTCCATTTATCGGGGAGTGCCATAGGCTATATAGTATCACGCTATGCCTAATAGGAGTGGAGCAGTAATGAAATATGTTTATAAAAGGGACGATTAAAAACGTTTATTTTGCTTCTGCTGCTTAAACGTCTGGAGATATACTGAAATGATGTATTAGAGAATTGTACCTCTAAAAAAGTTTTACAATTAAGTCAACGATAGCATTTATCTATCTTCAAAATTTGACTCACTACGACCTTTTTTATAATAATCAAATTTGACTTAAAGAAATGCATTGTTTGTAAAGGTATTTTGTGTAGGTATATGGTATTGACCCTTATCAAAATAAATACGTTAATCATTATATTTATTTAATTTTAAACAAAATTGACCTTTACAGCGTTAGTTTCAAAGATATCTCAGTTTTAAAGTAATGCGCGAATAACGTAAAATATCTGTCTAACGCGATGTTAGTAGGTATAGATGAATTTTCTTAGTATCAACATTTTGGTTGGAGTAAGATTTTTATTTTAATTTTAAATACCTACCTGTACTATAAATTAATTCTACCTCAGAAAGATTGCTTCATCATCCATTAATGTCCCACTGCAGGGACGGGCCTCCTCTCATGACGGAGGGATACTTAGCCAACTAATATCACGCTGGCCATTCGGATTGGTATAGGATTTAATTTCAAGTTTTCCTTCTTTTTATTTCGTAAAGATAATATTCACGGATAGTCCCTTAGTCGGTTTTTGCGACACCCATGGGATGAG
Organism: Schrankia costaestrigalis; assembly: GCA_905475405.1. Taxonomy (NCBI): domain Eukaryota; kingdom Metazoa; phylum Arthropoda; class Insecta; order Lepidoptera; family Erebidae; genus Schrankia; species Schrankia costaestrigalis. Next base: position 3,579,868 of record FR997843.1, on the reverse strand, counting down.
ATGTGGTGGTGACATATTGTATTCTTACTCCGTGTGGTGACGGAGAGAAAAAGATCGCTTGGTCGGACTAAATTCGGAAGGCGGAGGACCCTGTTCTGTGGCATTTGTTGGGAGAGGCATTTTGTCCAGCAGTGGACTGCGATAGGCTAATTGGTTTATTGATTAATACCATTTTCTTAATCAATCGTTACATGGATATACTATACTAATATATATACATACTATACTAATATTATAAAGAGGTAAAGTTTGTGTTTGTAAGTTTGTGACGTTGTAGGGGGTAATCTCTGGATCTACAGAACCGATTTTTAAAATTCTTTTTGTGTTAAATAGGCCATTTATCGGGGAGTGCCATAGGCTATATAGTATCACGCTATGACTTATTAAGAGAGGAGCAGTAATAAAATATTTTTAAAACAGGGAATCGTTTTTTTCGCCGCCCAACGAAGTGGGCACGGGTCAGCTAGTACTATTATAAACGGGTCTTACTCGCGGTATATACTATATCCGAGATACTGGTAAGATAAATACCTAGGTTTTTCTCCGACGTTTCGGCCGACTTGCAAGGGCCGTGGTCGCGGAGGGACAGTAAGACCCGTTTATAATAGTATTATGTATAGGTACAAATCGCGATAGTTTAAAATCTATTAATATTTTCCTTTACAGCGATTAGATCCGATTATTAGTTTGAAAGATACTCAGTTTTAAAATAATGCGCGAATAACGTAAAATATCTGTCTAACGCGAAATTAGTAGGTATAGATGAATTTTCTTAGTATCAACATTTAATTTTTGGTTGGAGTAAGATTTTTATTTTAATTTTAAATACCTGTACTATAAATTAATTCTACCTCAAAAAGATCGCTTGGTCGGACTAAATTCGGAGGGCGGAGGACCCTGTTCTGTGGCGTTTGTTGGAAGAGGCATTTTGTCCAGCAGTGGACTGCGATAGGCTGATTGGTTTATTGATTAATACCATGTACCTATTCTTAATCCATCGTTACATGGATAATCATTATCATAACAGCCCATTAATGTCCCACTGCAGGGACGGGCCTCCTCCCGTGACGGAGGGTTACTTGGCCTACTAATACCACGCTGGCCAGACGGATTGGTTTAGGGTTTAATTTCAAGTTTTCCTTCTTTTTATTTCGTAAATATAGTAGTTACGGTTATTTCCTTAGTCGGTTTTTACGACACCCATGGGATGAGATGGGGTGGTGACATATTGTATTCTTACTCCGTCACCACACGGATAGAATGAATGGATAATACTATATACTAATATTATAAAAAGGTAACGTTTGTGTGTATCTAAGTTTGTGACGTTGTAGGGGGTAATCTCTGGAACTACAGAACCAATTTTTAAAATTATTTTTGTGTTAAATAGGCCATTTATCGGGGAGTGCCATAGGCTATATAGTATCACGCTATGACTAATAAGAGAGGAGCAGTAATGAAATATGTTTAAAAAAAGGACGCGTTTTTTTTGCTGCTCAACGAAGTGGGCACGGGTCAGCTAGTTAAATATATAAATATTCGTCACACATTCACACAACGCCATCTCGTCCCAAACTAAGCAAAGCTTGTATTATGGGTACTAGACAACGGATAAACATACCATATTACTTTTTTTTTAAATACATACATATTACACATAGAAAACACCCAGACCAATGCAAACAATCATCTTCATGCACACAGGGATTTGCATTGAGCAGAAATCGAACCCGAAACCTGTCCGTAGCAGCCATGTTATATAACCACCACGCCACAGAGTTCGTTATTATACTTACTTATACATACACTAATTGTGACGTCCCTAACAACCTTGACTTATAAAAGAAAGATGAGGAACATGGGTTTTGATTAAATTGGAGCCCAGTGGGGATCTAAGCACCCTGTAGGTATCTATTAATATTTGAAAGGATATTAACAAAAACCATTTAATGTCAAATAATAAGACAAATCTGTTTATTTCAATAAAAAATCATAATGCAGATAAATATATATTTAGAGAGGCCAATTAAAATCTATTGTTATTATGTGAAATAAATTTGCAACATTGTAATTGGCTTGTTGCTGTTAAACACTAAATATTACTATAATGTATACCATATCTCTTATTAAATATAGAACCTTATTTTAAAATACGTTTTTTTTAATTATTAACTACAGTAAAAGAAAAAAAAAAAAGCAATAAAATGCAACAGTAAATGAGATGGATGATACTAGGGATAATTAATTACTGAATAATTATTTATAATCCTTTTTACATTTGTTTACATCACTACCTTCACATTAATATAATCGTAAAGTTAATGGCAATTTGAGCAACAGAAGCTAGTTAAGAAATATTTAAAAGTGATGAGTCTTGTAATAAAAACACCAGCTCTATTTGTTTTCATACCTTTTTTTTCCTATTTTTAAAAAATAAAGTTGGAAAAAATGCTTGTCTATTTCAATGAGTATTAGTTAGAGGTGGGTCAAAAATTACGAATCTTATTTTACAAAAAATTTAGCCTTATCTGTTCCTCGAATTGCCATTGACTCTTGATTATAACCTTACGAAGACACAAAAAAATATAAATATATTAATAAGGACTATTTTTTTTTCAAAGCACCATAGTGGCCGCATTGATTTTATCTCTAAATTCAATACACTATTTATTAATTAGATGAGAAATATACTTTTTTTATTTTATTTTAAATTATTTCTTCATAAGTATCCACAATTTCGTTCAATGTTCTCTTCATTTTCGATTATTAAATAACACATTTTCACCCAATATCTCCACCTCATCTGAAAAAGATTGAAAAAAACTATATTAAAAGACCCAAAATGTGACGGGGGATGAAATTGATGCCTTAAAAATTAATTTGCAGATAGAAACCACAGATCGATCAAGATTTAAGTCAGAAGGTGAGGCCTTTGCCCTCCAGTGGGAGAAAAGAGGCTTTAAATAATTTAATTAACCCAATTACAATCAGTAGAGTTTAAAGATTTAAAGGATGATGCATTTTTTATTTAACTCATTGGTTTATTCCATTATTAAATTAAGCTAAAAAAACATGTAAATAAACAGCAGTTACGAACTTAGTTGACCAGCCCCAACTCTCCTATAAAGAGGTTATTTATAGCTTTTTTTTTATAATGGGAGGCATACGAGCCGGTAGGTCACCTGATGGTAAGTGATCACCGCCGCCCATAGACACCCGCAACACCAGAGAAATCACAGATGCGTTGCCGACCTTTAAGAAGGGAGTACGCTCGTTTCTTGTAGCTCCCCAAGTCGTAAGCTGGACATACAAACTATAAGTACTACTATGCTATAGTACTCACATGCCCAGCAATGGGACGCTCAGTCGTCGCGCGCCACGTGTCTACGCTGGAGTGCTAGCGCTAAGTCATGCTGTAGCGCTGCTGTACGTCTGACCACATCGGCCGGGACTACGGACCGCAGACCATTCACTATGTCCTTTGTTTTACCTGATATGAAACACAGATTAATTATTATTAATAGTTTTGGTCTATCCGTGTGGTGACGGAGTGAGAATACAATATGTCACCACCTCATCTCATCCCATGGGTGTCGTACAAACCGACTAAGGGAATAACCGTAACTACTAACTTTACGAAATAAAAAGAAGGAAAACTTGAAATTAAACCCTATACCAATCCGTCTGGCCAGCATGGTATTAGTAGGCCAAGTAACCCTCCGTCACGGGAGGAGGCCCGACCCTGCAGTGGGACATTAATGGGCTGTTATGATGAATAGTTTTGGTAGTGGAAATAACAGAGATTTGCTAAATGTATTTAGGTATTAAGAAGCAAGGGAGGATGTCAAATATTCTCTGCGAACAATCATAAATATTTATTGGTAAGGATGCAAAATAAATAAAAATATTCTACATATTTATCATAAAAAAAAATTTCGATATAGTAGACTCTACTCTTTAACTTCTTTAGTATTTACTAATGTTACATTTTGAATGTTACTTAGTCGAAATGACGACATCGAAAAAAAAGATGTTTTAAATTGTCTGTCTTTAAAAGATGTTTCATTTATATTTCCAGAGAAAAGTTCAGATATTTGAAAGACACCTAAGTAAAGTAAGGACCGTCGGTTTAGGACGGTCTTTTCACGGAGATGATGAAAAGATATTTTTGTCACAAAAATGCGCTGGTAAATAATGTTCTTTTGAAATTAATCAAATTGTAGACATACCGAAATAAATATCATTGAGTGTATTCCTTATTTTATTTTCCATATCTTCGACCATCCGACCAATGTTTACAATATGTGGGGTGACGTCACTCACTGCTGAATCTTGTTCCGCCTGAAATATATCATAACTTTGAATTAATCTAGATGATACAAAACAAATATTTATGTGGATTTTATTTTTAAAAAATTGCACTATACCATCGGGTGTGGGTGGAGCGAGTTTTTTAGTGCCTGTAATGTTTTTGGAAGCTAACTTCTAGCCTGCCGAGTAAGATTGAGCAAACTGTAACTACTGATAGTTATTAATTATTTACCAGTATTCTTAGCCCAAATTTTTCAATACCGAAAAGATTCTAAAAATTCTTAAAACTTAATTCTTGCTCCCAAGCATAAGCCTTTCATATGTTACTAAACAGGAAGTCTGGTCTTCACAACACAGGGAATCCTAGTGTGGAGTCGAGCGATACTATTGAATTTGTGTAGATACCTATACTTTGATTTTTACGTGTAAATTGCTAACTTTAACTTAGAATTGTACCTTGTTTTATAGAACACAATAAACTTATTTCATTTAATTTCAACTAAGAGTACTAAGAAATAATGAACATGGTTTGTGTTGAAATATTATGTAAATATGCACAAGCAACATGCTTTACAAATGAATGAAGATTAAATAATGTCAACACTTTAACTGATAAATGCTGTAGTGGTTTCCAATGTTTGCATAATTTGATAACACCATAGTTTTAGATATTCAGCCAGAGCTTTGTCAGAATGAGTACCTTGATGGTAAGTGGTAAGTGGGTGTGGGGCTACCAAGCACAAGGTCTAGGATTCCAACTATACAATCATTATTATAATCGACAAAATGTCAGTACTCCATTTTTTTCGATGTCATCATATTTAAAGAAGGCCTATGTCCAGCAGTAGGACGTCAATTGGTTAATATGATAATGATGAGTTTAAAAAAAATAGCAATAAGAACTAATATTAGCATTCCATGGATTCTCCGAATTCATCTGATTATGGCTGAGCATCCAATGGCAGATCACAGCAAGGAAAAAAAATTAAATATAACTTTGAGACACTAGGGATCAAGCCCTGTGTCAAAAAAACTTTTACACAATATAATTCTATGTAACGGGCACAAAGAACATCTAGACTCAGGACAACAATTTGAAGTTCACACAAACAATAATTATATAATAATAGGTTTGGAAACCGCAACCCTGTGCATGTTAGCTTACTTAACACAACCACTGTCATCATTTCCTTGCCCTCATCCCTATTTCCTTTTCTTTCTTTTGGGGTTGTAGCAGCATGTCGTCTTCTTCCACATGCTGCTTAAATTTTGGGCTATATTTTATAGCCGGCCGCCTGCCTGACCCCAACCCTCCTTGAGAATGCTGTTATTAGTGGTTTACTCCCCATCATAAGGTTGAACCAAGGGGCTAGGTGGTATGGACCGAGTAGTCCTATTCTAACCGTGAACCGGTTAGAATAGGACTACACAACCACTGTACTTAATAGTAATACAAAACTTCACCTGTCTAGTAAGACTGCCACCAAGATTCATAGTACCACTGCTCTCCTTATTAGTTTGAAGCCACAGCATAGCAGTAGATGTCAACTTGTAGTGTGCATTCCTTCCCGAACTTTTTTCTATAACTTCAACCACATGTATAGAGTCCCAGCATCCTTTGATTTTCTGAGAACCATCTCCAGCTTTTTTTATCAAAATAACACCTGGAAAGTATTTGAAAATATAACATTAATATTAATTCTGTAAAAGGGCTTTGAATACACAATATTACTACCACCTTCTGTCTAGTAGTTAGCTAAGAGAGAATGACAGAGATAGTACGGTCAGCTGCAAAGAAATCTAACCCCCTTTAAGAATATAACATCGCGCTAAAGTTAGATTTCTTTGCAGCTGACTGTACCAAAGCAGGAAAAGGTTTTACCTTTATCACAGAAGCAGGCTTGTACCTACAGAGGGCTATTGAATGTCAGGGAAATCAAATACATTAAAATCAGTATATTGTCCAAAGACAATTGACCTACCTAATTATGTAAACTTACTGACATTAATAACTTTAACTTTAAAAACTTTAAAATTTCAACAAAAAACACTAAACTTAAACCTGAAGAATAATCCATAATAAATTAATCAGACGACAGATCAGAGAGTTGACATGGAGATGTTTCACAAACAACTGTAATCTGTACTAAAAGATAACACTAGTTTACTTGCTGTTTTTAATTTATTTTAGTAACATAAAACATGGAAAGAGTTCATTAGCAACCATTACTATATTTTAGACTACATCATTTTACAAAAATCATTTTACGCAAAGAATCTCAAATTAATTTATGAATTTGGCACTTTAGTTAATGCAGGGTAAGGAACATTTATCTTTAAATAAAGCAAAAGTACTAAAAATCCTTCTCATTAAACACAGAATAATCATTGCCTTCATATTAAATAATTTAATGATGTAGGTATTTGTATTGACCATATAAAGTGATACTCATAAAAGCCACACTTGGGTAATTGAAACATGCAATATTATACTGTAGTATGTACTTGACTCAAATATAATTTAAAAGACATGACACTAAACAATATTTTAAGTAATTATAAACTTAATTGTTCGGTCAATTAAGTTTATAATAACTTTAAATATTGTTTGGAAACTATTACAAAATAAAACTAACCAGCAAATCCATGATCCATATCCCATAGGTACACAGAACTCACTCCACCTTCAAAGTACATTTCTCTGTACTGGTCGAATGCATGATTGGCATCTATTTCTAGTTTCCTCAACCTTTCAGATGGCATAGAACCATCTTCTAGAGGAGGATCATATGTGTTCGACCATGGGGACCTGTACGAGTCACCATCACGGTTATAGTCGCACAGAAGGTAGTCTTTCCCAGTACTACGGTCCTGTGCAATCTTCAAAGGTTGATCCACAGACGACAGTAGGTCATCACACATACTTGGCACCAAATCTATCAAATCTGTTAAATTTTTCTCTATTTGTTGCGGAGGCAGCCTCCGCATAAGGTCCAACGCGCAATCCATTTGTTGATCTGTCTGTAATTCACATAACATTTATCTCAAATTAAGTGAATTCCGTTAATTTTGGTGTATTAGTCATCATAACAACTAATGGGAGAGCAAAAGAGTTTCTCTGTGATTGTAGTTAATGTGCACTTACCATGGTTAATATTTCAACAAACAAATATTAGAAAACAACTAAGTATTTATTTTACATAAAAACAGTAAACCTAGAAAATATAGAAATCCCAGCCCCGATTTGATAACTTGACGTAATTAGACATTTCACTTTGCGTCATAAAATATTTGACGTTATTTAGAGTTTGATGGTTTCTGAACGAACAAATTTATAACCTTTCTTTTTTATTTCGTTTGTCGGTTAATATTACCAAAACTGGCAAAAGACATTTAACTAAAATAATTTAAAATTACAGTATAATTACACATACGTATTGTGAAGTAGATTTAGAAAATAATAAACAAGAACTAATAGTTCTCGGAAACAGTACGGTGATGACTCTTTGGCCAGGAGGGAGGGCCGTGGCGATATGAGCTCTTAGTGTAATGTAGATTTTAAATTGCTGGTTTTTTTTAAAAGGTAATTACGGTGAAGTAAACTATGACAATGGTGCATATGACTCTTTGTATTATAGTAATCTAAATAATTTCGATTAATTAATAATAAAACCGATTAGCGGAAGAAATAGATTCTGTTTTAGATAATTGAATAGCTTCAATTAATGGGTTTACGTAAAATTACGTTTAGGTTCTGCTCTTGAGGTGTAACTATTAAACCAGTGAGATAGCATAGCACTGTTCAGTGCATTGACGGCGGACGCTATGCTTTGAAATCTTTAACTGGTAACAGAACCTACAAATAGAAACGCGGAGACCCAAGAGATGAAATCTGACATCGGTCGCGGTAGTTTCTGCAGTGCACAGGGTCGCAGGTGCGATTCCCGCGCGGCGCGGGACGATTATTTGTGCGGTCGGCGGATTATTGTCATGAGTTCTTTGTGTCCGTTAAACTGATGTTTCTAGGGGTCCCCGTGATGCATTAAAAGTGTTACGTGTATTAAAAGTGTTACTTCGAGTTGACCGATCTATCGTAGAACGTGCCATCATAAGCTAACGCCGATATATTATTATGTATTTTTATAATCTTCTTCACTAACGGAAACAGCTGGCACGTCACTAGAAAAGAACTATTCCCAAGCCTGAAAGACGTCACCGTTGCCGGTACATCTGTCTCTTTTACTCATAGAAGAAAAGGGAACGGTAGTTCCTTCAAAAAATGTTTACCTACTTCCTGTTAAATGTCAGTTTGTGATTTTAATGTTGTGTGTCAAAGTTTTGTTGTTATTATTTTATTTCAGTTATAATACTGTGTAGCTTAAAACTATAATTTCATAAATAAGATAGTGTTTCCATTAGTGCCAGTCTATAAGTATTAAAGTTACGTGGTGCTAAGATTGTGTCAAAGGTTTGTATTGTGTACTTAATTATACTTATTGAAATGATTCATGTTTTATGAATGTTATCACAGTTACTTTACAAAAGAATCTATCAAAGTTTTCTGGACAGGAAACAGAGTCTGTGGCCCTGTAACAACCTTTATTATATGCTCTTTTATGATTGTAGATATGACTAGATATGTAATCCTATTTGCATTAGGTTAAGTATAGCTTGTGGCTTAAAGAAACCCTACAGTAACTTCTGCTGCATTTACAGTGCACGTGTGTTGTAATATAAGACAGTTTTATGGTGCAGAATCTTGTATAAGTCAGATATATTGTTGAGAGATACCAAAAGTAATAGTTACAAAGTTATGTTCTTGTAATCCAAAGTTAGTGTAACTACTTGAAAATAAGCATTACAGTGCATTAATTCATTAAGAAGCTTAAACTTGTACCTCATAATGCTGTCAAAGTTATTTTTGGAAGTTTTTGCAGTTATTTTTTGTAGTTTATTTTCATTTTTACCATTTTGACATAAATGCCCAAACATAGTTTTATAAAACATAAATTCCTTTTCTATAATGAGGTAAATTTTGTAAGGATTATAAACCTCTTTCATATACCATTAGCCTGTAATGTTTACTTTTTAAATTTTTAAAGATAGTATTGTTTACATTAAGATAAGTTGGTTGAAGGTTGAATATGTTTATTTGATACAACATAATCTTGATCACATCATTGATAAAGGTTTTAATCTCTAAAGGGTTACCAAAATATGTTAAGTTAACAATTTGATAAATAAATATCTTATTGGTACCAAACCAAATGTAGAGGCTTTTGCTACACCGAAGTGAATAAAAGAAGTTAATAATATTTAACACTCTGTAGAGTGATTTATTGTAATAAAAATAACTTATTAATTAACATGTAAAGTGATGTTAATGAATTGCGGTTGTTACGTAGACTGTCTCACCGTCATACCACAGAATCTAGACTATTTAGCCTATATACCCCTGTGTTAGCAATATTTTGCAATATGTACTGTTCGCTGCAACAAACCATACACCAAATAACATTTTATACCTAACTTTGAAAGTATAAAATGTTTATTTTTATATGAGACTAGTACTTATTAAGTTCTTTTGTTAAATTTATTCTGTAAAAGTTCCTTTAAAATTGCCTGTCAAGTAACAATACTGAGTCAATTTGTGAACTTCTTATAAAATGCACAACTTTTTAACATTACATTTCAAACAAAGTTTACCACACAAATTGTAAACTTTATATTGTAATTTATAGAACTGTCAAATTATAAGCCCTTGGTTAGGTGGACGAAAGCTTTATTATGTTAATTGGTTTCCAGTCTTAGCTGTAATTGTTAAATTAACTCCAGATGCTGAAGTCCTGTCCCCCTCTTAATTTTCCTGTAACATTCACATAAAGGGTCTTTTGGATAATACATGATGATGTTTTCAATTTCAGGTTCCTGCTCGTACTGTACAGAACACCCTGTCATGATGCCGACCCAACTGGTTAACCAGGACAATCACGCTAACGACGTACGGGTGAAGACGGTGTACAATGGTGATGTGATGATCACGTACATCAATCATAGTATAAACTTTGAGGAGTTCACCAATGAAATGGTGGCTATATGCCGCTTTATGCCTGATCAGGTTTGTTATTTTTTATATCTATACTTTTATGGAGGTTGGTCAGTGTTGACAATGCTACTCTGTAATAGGTATATTCATCACACATACACACAATGCCATATACTTCCAAACTAAGCAAAGCTTGTACTATAAGGGCCAGATTCAGAGACCGCACTTTGACTTTACTTTAGCAAAGTCTAGTTATTATCTCTGAATTTGAACAACATTAAAGTAATCTTTTCGCATGAAAAGTTTACTTTGTAGTAATAAATAATGAAAGTAAACTTTTTCATGCGAAAAATTACTTTAATGTTGTTCAAATACAGAGATAATAACTAGACTTTGCTAAAGTAAAGACAAAGTGCTGTCTCTGAATCTGGCCCTAAGACAATAGATGAAAACTTTGCAAATACATGCTTATTATAAACTAGCTGACCCATGCCCACTTCGATGGGCGGCGAAAAAAACGAGCCCTTTTTTAAACATATTTCGTTACTGCTCCACTCCTATAAGTCATAGTGTGATACTATAATATAAATAGCCTATGACACTCCCCGGTAAATGAACTATTCAATACAGACAATTTTAAAAATCGGTTTAGTAGATCCAGAGATTACCCCCTACAACGTCACAAACACAAACTTTACCTCTTTATAATATTAGTACAGATAGAAAACACCCAGACCGATAAGTGTATTAATTTTCATGCACCAAAAGGATTAAATAGAGCAGAAATTATACCTTGGAGTCTGCCCTGCAGTTACCACACAATATATTACCTATTGTATCTATATGTCGCAAGGAAATGAGGAAACCAGGGATTTCACGAAATCACTAGGGATATCACGAAATCCCGGTAAATGTCGAAATGCCTTGCACTTCGGCGGCCGCTACCGCGGCACGCTCGCTTCGCTCGCTCGCCTCGTGCATTATGGTCATAGTTCTAACCTAACCTAACCCACAGACGATAGAATTTTTGTGTTTTTTAACCTACAAACAAAAATATGAGCATTTCTTTTCTAGTACAAATGGGATTTCGTCATATCCCTAGGGATTTCGTGAAATCCCTGATTTCCTCATTTCCCTGCGACATATATACAGTCAACATTGTATATGGCATAATATGAAATAAATTATTTATATTTGACCATTGTGTATGTAACATTATGGTATGAAACATCTTGTAAGAACACTATTTCTTTCTAGAAAATATTGAAATGTATTTAATGGACACAAAGAATATTTAAGTTCGGAACAAGCGTTTATGGCGTAAAGAAATTGTACTGCTTGAGATCAGAACGTGTGACCCCATGTATGATCTGCAAACCGAGATCACCACATTCGCAACGAAATTTTAATTGTAAATTTCTTCTGTTAATTGGCTATTTAAAAAAAGCTAAAGTTTAGTAACCTTAACTGTGTTAACTTAGCGATTAATAATGTAAGGCTGAGGGCACGAATCTTGCGACGGCCGAGCGATGGCGACAGCGGGGCGATGTGCCTACAGCCTTAAAATTGACGTCAATTGGAACATTGTTATGTTGTGTTGATTACAATATCCATTTTCTCAAAGTATCCGTACAACCAGACAGATCTTTTCATTACAACCTCTTTTGCAACATTCATTTATAGATTCGCACTTTATAATTATCAAATATATTTATATGACTTTTTTCTGTTTCAAGGTGTTCACGATGAAGTGGGTGGATGAGGAAGGTGATCCCTGTACTATATCGACTCAGCTGGAGCTGGACGAGGCGTTGAGACTGTACGAGCTGAACAGGGATTCTGAGCTGACTGTTCATGGTGAGTTGTTGTATGTAATCAGCTTAAAGATTTCTGTAATGTAATATATGTTCTTTTAAGGATACTGTTACAGCGCCATCTGTTATTGATATAGTAAAACGTTTAACGTAATTACTTTTACTGTGACCATTAGAAAATAATGTAATTATAAGCTTTTGTTTGAAATAAACGTACCTACTCCTAACAACAAAACAAGATGAGTTCCAAAATCACGTATTTATTGTTGACATTGGTATAGTAATTTATTAAAAGCAAATATAAATACATATACTTACATATATCAATCATTATTTTGATATAAAAGACATGCACAAAATGTCTTTAGGATTTTTAAAGCGTAATCATCTTTTTATTAAACGACTCCAATCGGAGGAGAAGGTTTTGAATCGGGTTGTATTTTTTTATAGTTTCTTAATTAAACATTCAGTCCTTTTTTGACAAAATAAAGCAACTCTTTTTTGTATAAATATGTACAGTTGCAAGTTGAAGTTGAAAGAAAGTTGTTATTATATAATCGAAAACCAGTGGGTCAAATTCTGGAGTACGTTTTTTTAATTAAATTAAATATTTGTTGAGAAACATGTAATATATGATTGGACTGATATGTTACAGTACTAATAATAAAACACAAAGATTTAAATAAATTGTATAAAAATACAAACAAACTACAAAAACGATGAACACTGCATTGGTTGCCTACTTAAACTTTTAAAAAGCAAACTCGTAAATCATCTTGCTTTAAAATATCTTACATTTTTATATTTAATGTTTCGTTTATTTCTTTATAACTAGTGCCAAGAGTCCGGGAAGTCCTTCTCGCTTGCCAATCCTTTAAACTTTGCTTAACACTAAAGTATACTAAGAAATTTTATATCTAGATGCGCTGTCGGTGATGTTTTCAACTTCTAGCTTTAAATAAAAGCTATTTTCTGTTCGGTTAAGCCCGATTTACACATCGATAAGTAAAGTAGTAAGTTAAGTAGTAAGTTGTTGATTAAGTTGATTTAAATAGATCTCCATTTTATTTTTTGGCGCGTTAAGTTGGCGAGACGCGAGAGAGGTGACTACTCCATACTTAACTCGCCAAAAAATAGGATGGAGATCTATTCAAATCAACTTAATCAACAACTTATTATTTAGCTCGCTACTGTACTTGTCGATGTGTAAATCGGGCTTTAGGCTATATATACTATTAGGTTTAGACTAGCCGTTAAAGCGATTGCACAGAAGTTCGTGATTCGTTTCTGAATTATATGAAGATTTACAGTTTTTTTAATTTCACTCTTATGGAACAAACTACAGTTTAAAATAAAACAAATTAAATACTTAAATCCTATTTACTTGTTATTTAACTCTATTAGTATATAAATATCTATAAAAATAGGCAATTCAATGACCAGTTTGTTCAAGCAAAATATTTCGTGGAAAACTTTTTAAACTGCCAATTTTATCTTATGCCCCAGGCACGTGAGCTACGCTTCTACTCCGACGTTTAGAGAGTTTTGGCTGCTTCCTAAAGTCAGTTCTTAAGGCTGTTTTAGTCAATATGACAAATAACGAAATTTATAATACCTATGGCTCCTGGTCTAGTTATTTATATACCTAGGCACTCGACATCGAATAAGCTTCCTATGCTTCTCTGGTGGAAATGCAAGAAATTATTTTTAAAGACTGATTTCAGCGCATTTTAGCATACTATGACGTGGTGAATGAAATAAGATTTGTATGTTTTCATACTACTAAATGTGTATACTGCATACTTCTAATTGTCCGTGTGGTGACGGAGTAAGAAAACAATATGTCACCACCCCATTTCATCCCATGGGTGTCGTAAAAACCGATTAAGGGACTACCGTAAATATTATCTTTACGAAGTAAAAAGAAGGAAAACTTGAAATTAAATCCTATGCCAATCCGTCTAGCCAGCGTGGTATTAGTAGGCCAAGTATCCCTCCGTCACGGGAGGAGGCCAGTCCCTGCAGTGGGACATTGATGGGCTGTTATGCTACATACTTCTAAATGTGGTTGCATTCAAAACCTTCAACGTCTATTAATTGCTATATACAGTGGTGGTCATATAATTAAGAACGCTGATATAAAGGGAAGATTTTTAACAACTAAGACGCGAAACTCGTTGCCTGCATTTTTTTTATTTCTCTCGGTTTTGTAAATTTTTTCAATAACACCCCTGTAGAGTACGTTCACACAGAGTATGTTCTGATGGTAAACGATACGTAAGACGTCCCCCGAATACAGCATTCGACCCTAAATATAACAAAGTTACTTTAAAGCATGGTGGGGGAAATGTGAAAATTTGGGGGTGCTTTTCTGGACATGGTGTTGGACCTGTAAAGTTGATAGAAGGTAACATGGACCAGTTCCAATACAGAATTAAACTGGAAGAAACAATGTTACCTTATGCTGAAGACGTTCTCCCAGTTATCTGGACATTCCAGCATGACAATGATCCAAAGCACACGGCACGCACCGTAAAGGATTTTCTAACAGCACAATCAGTTTCTGTCCTAGACTGGCCAGCTAATACCCCAGATCTAAACCCAATAGAGAATTTGTGGTTTGAAGTAAAAAAAAAGGTTTTTAGAGATATGGAATTGTATTTTTCTTGCGAAATGTCAAAAATTAATAGAATCTATGCCTCGCACGTGTAAAGCAGTAATTAAAAGCCGTGGATATGCTATCAACTATTAATTTTAGTTACAAATGTATTCAAATGCTTTTTAAAACTTCCACGCTACATTATTATTATATTTTTTTAAATGTAAGTGTCATACAAAATAATTTCCGAGTAGTGTATTAAATCGTTCTTAATTATTTGTCCAGCTTCAGTAATATTTGAATGTGTTACTTTGGTACAATAAAATAAATTGTCAATAAAAAAAAATGCGTATTTATTCTTTATTACTAAGACACGTTGCTCTATTAATATGGCTATTTTATAACATAACTAGTTGCTTTTCAGAAGGTACACATCTCTGCGTATGACACGATTTACATGAAAAACTCCTAGAACTCCAAATCGTTCTTAATTATATGACCACAACTGTATTTCTTACTTTATACCTCTGACATCATATCCATTAAATAGTTTTAGTAATGTCGTAAAATATAGTTTTTATGAATACTATTAAGTATAGTATCTTATTGCTTTATCATCGTTTACCTACAGCTTAATGGCTCGTCTAAAATTAACCTTTTTTACATTAATTGCTATAAATCAATGAACTAAGATGTCCTCGTTTACAGCGCGAATGTAGTAGGTAACGTCAATAGGGGACGGCCCAGAAAATCTTAGATGGGCATGTATGAGTAATTAGTCTGGCAAAGATTACAGAGCGCAAAGACTCTTTGCCGAACCCCATAGAAACAAGGTTTACACCCAAATGACCTCTCCTATGACGATACTCGACTTAGGCCTACCTACTCCAAAAGATTTCTCTGTGCGGGTTATTGGGAACCGAAAAAAATAGGATAATGTTTTTCACATATGTTTGACGCTCACGAAATAACAGTAGTATTTAAAAATCCATTTTGTCTTTTTTTAGTAGTAGTTAGATCACACTCAGATTGACTGGATAAGCATTAATCGTTAAAAGATAACCTGGCTTAATTCGCCGTCAAATAGTTATTGTAGAGAAATAGGCAGAGCATTGTGCCGGCAGTTTTGTGAGGGATAATATCGATAGGTCTTGTAAAATGCAGTATAAGTATTTCGTCAATCGTCACATGTCTGATCAATACCTACGTTTAAATATAATTTATTAACATTTGTCCGAGGCAAATGTGTCTCGTGTATACAATGTAAAGCGTGTACAGTGTTATGTGATAACTGTCGATGACAATTCAGTACCGTGTTCACTTATCTCGTACATTTAGCACAATGTTTACCCGGCCGGGGTGTACTTTTGCTATAAAAGCCTTATCTACCCGCATTGCGAATCCGGGTGGGTAGCCATTTCCATATTCAGATTGGAGTTTCGTCGGCGACGATATTTCACATTTTTTTTCGTTGTCCGCCACAACGATCGGATGTATCCAGTCACGTTCTTTGTATGAAAGATAGCTTTGTCTCCGTTTCTCGAATAGGATACATAAATTCTCTTATTATTATTGGTAAATCTATGAATGCTATGCACTGTAACTTTGAAACATAAATAGTTTTGTCCGTTTAATTTAAACACTAACAGTGTCCCGGAAATTTATAGAGGTAACAGGATATAGACACGTCCAAACTTTGGCAATTCATCAGGAACACCTGTTAGATTAATAAGTTGAGCGTACCGTATAAGTTAGTCCACGTAATCTCGACTAACGATCGGTACATTTGGAACGTACTCCTTGCTGGAGTCCTAGGTAGCACGTCCCGCGAGAATTTAGTGAGGCGTCCGTATAACTTGGCGTACGTTCCGAACCGTGTGCAAATAAAACAGAAGCGTCCCAAACTTGTATGCAAACATGGGCGTAGAAACTTGCTCTAATAAAGAACAAACATTGTGGTGAACATTGGCGCCCAACATGGGCCACAGTTTGTTGTAGCTGTCGCTGCGCAATTAGGGATATTTTAATTAACTTTGTGAGTGTTATGAACGACAATTCAGGATCCTATTCAGTTAATTGAATACGTGGCCTTCTCGGACGGGATTGCCGTTGTTTCTTAATGGCTATTCGTTTGTACTCGCGCTA
The DNA here is from genome assembly GCA_905475405.1 of Schrankia costaestrigalis. Classification (NCBI taxonomy): domain Eukaryota; kingdom Metazoa; phylum Arthropoda; class Insecta; order Lepidoptera; family Erebidae; genus Schrankia; species Schrankia costaestrigalis. The sequence goes on along the minus strand of FR997843.1, from coordinate 3,562,953 downwards.
TGTTAATTGATATTTCTGACATAGTAAAGTGTCGCCTTTTAACGTCTTTTATTTGATTCGTACTTTCAGCATAATGGGGCTTTCAATCTATTGTGTTTAATTGCTTTCAAAATTGTAGAAGCTTTTTGATATCTATTGTTATATTAGCATACTTGACACTATAAAATAGTACTTGAAACAATACGCATTTGTTTAATTTGTGGAAGAAGATCCATTACTGTTATCACACAGTAATGAACGTTGATTTTATGAAGATATGTCATCATTATTACTATAAGAATGATGAAAGGGGAGTTTTTTAAACATGTATGGAAATCGCAAGTACCTACACTTCAGCAATAAAGGGGAATGGTCGTTACAAAATGATTTGACGTCGTCGCCATCAACTTGCTTTATCTTTACTAGGTTTTTTTTGTGAACGGCCTACCAAAATGACTCTATGGTGCCTGATGTTAAGCATCCAATAGAGTCCAAGAGTGGCGAGCACCATGCCAGCCACAATATTTGTAGAGTCATGAATGTCTCCACTATGGCGGCTTAAGAAGATGCTTTTTCACGCCTCGCTTGAAAGAACCAGGATCGTAGTTACGTTTTGAGAATCCGACGACGTCTTAATACTCATGCTGAAGCTTTTTATTTTTAAAGTAAAAACCTATTATACAAGTATTGTCATATCATAATCTGCTATGTTTTGCAATGTTACGTAATATAGCAAAATTGTATTTTCATAAGGTAAAGGTGATACCGCAGGGTCGTGTCAAGGTGACGCGCCGTACCCTTATTAATATGTCCTGGTGTAATTTCGCACCAACTTTCCTCTACCGCTCTATATTAAATTCATAGTTTCATTGTCTTGTTAAGATATTCTTAGTGAAGTTTGTGTCTTCGCTTCTTATTAGCTCTGTGAGGCGCTTCTGGCTACACCTGTTTGTACAACGATTATTTATTTATCAAGAATTTAGGAGTTGTATTTGGTCGGACTGTAACCTTCTGTTTATGGTTTATGTGACCAATTGTTGTAATAGTGCATGTCTTATATTATGTTCTTCAAGGTACTTATTTTTCACAATTGGAATCTGAATTTATTGATCTAGATAGAAAGGGCGAATACAGTCTAGAAATGAATGCAATGGCTGGGCGTCATGACAAGGCTTTGCTTCGTCGCTATCACTTTGCAGGCTTGACGGGAACTTGATTCTTCTTCTTCATCTTTGCGAGTTCCCAGTTACATGGAGCCTCATATACCCCATGGATATACCCCTGGGGTCTGCTTTGCGGCTTCTCTTTCTCCACTTCGCACGGTCTTCGGCATCCTTAATTAAAAAAATGATTTATTTCATTAACAAGTTGTACATAGTTTTACATGTGATGGAAGTATCCTTTTAAGTATTAGAATACCTGTGTTAGGACACCTCCCTCTTCCATAACAAAGGTATCTTTTAATGCACTTATGTAACAATACAATTTGTAGCAGGTAATAACAATAAAAGAAAAGAAAACACTATTGTAACTTACAACCATTTAACCTAGAACAAAATATTCAAAGTGAGTGTGTTAAAAAGTGTGTGAGAGTCTGAGCATGTGTTTGTGTAGTGTGTGTGTGTGTGTGTATGCGTGTGTGTGTGTGTGAGTGAGTGTGTGTATGTGTAAGTGTGTTCGTGTGAGTGAATCTGCGTGTTTTTCTGTTTACTAAAGGTTTACGTACCTACTTGTTCCAATGTTTACATGAGTAATGTCACACAGTATCAAGAAGCCCCATGATATAGTTATAATATGGAATCAGAATAACAGTAACTGCTACTTGATACAGTGTTAGATGATGGGTTTTTCTGATTTAGCTCATGGTTGTCAAGAGAGCTTCAGTCTCCTCGTAACTTTTACCTTTCAACCAGGCTACCAGTGTTTTCTTACATTCATAGTAGTTTAAGTGATGTATGTTTATTTGCTTGTTTATTTTATTATACAGTTGTGCCGATCTTCTTTCAAATTGTCTACTCGCGAAAGCGCTTTTTACCTGATTAACTGGAGCTACATTATGTTTTCGTGTTCTTCTCAAGTTATCTGTGTTATAAATTAATGATTTATGCAATTTTAATACAGTGTGTAAGATGTAGAGTTGTCTAAAAAAAAACAAAAAAAGAAAAAAAAAAAAAAAAAAAAAAAAGAAGGTTGCTTAATTCGTAAAGTTCGTTTGTAGGAAATCTGTATGGTTTGGAGTGCATGACTTTAATTAGCGATCTTTGTGCTCGTTCTAGTTCTAGGGATTTAATTTTAGTGGCTCCACCCCACACAGGTATGCAGTAAGTGACAACTGATTGCGCTAGTGAGATGTATATGTTGTTTAACAAGTCCTTAGGGGCTACGTGCCTCAGTGTTTTAAAGGTCCATATGAGTTTCCTGGTTCTGGACATCATCAATTCCAGGTGACTATGCCAAGTTAAACGCTGGTCAACTATAACACCTAGGTATTTTGTTTTTTCTAGTTTTGTGATTGTTTCACAAGGGCAGTTTAAGTATGTGTTGTTAGTACATGTGTGTATTTTTATTTGAAAATCAGTAGGTGGTTGTGTCGTTAAGTATTTAGTGAATGTTATGTAATTAGTCTTCGAGGTATTTAAAGTGAGTTGATTTGCGTGTAACCAGCTGGCAATCTTATAAAGACCCTCCTCAGTGGCATTTTTTACAGTATCCCAGTTGTTTCCACTAAAGACTACCGCGGTGTCATCCGCATAGGAATAAATTTGTCCCTGTAGGTCCCTCATGCTACACAAACCATTAATATAAAGCAGGAACAGAGTCGGACCAAGGACACTCCCTTGGGGCACGCCGTAGGTAACACTGACCTCTTCACTAGTGTAATTACATATTTTTGTGCGTTGTTTGCGTTCTGTTAGGTAGTCTGTCAATAATGCGAGAGGTACTCCCCTGATTCCTGCATTTTCAAGCCTATTTAATAGTATGCCTGTAGAGACGGTATCAAAGGCTTTTTTTATATCAATAAACACCGCCAGACACTTCTTATTAGCATCAACATGCTTAGTTAAAAGCGCCGTAAGAGCACCCACAGCGTCCTCTGTCGAAATTTTCCGCCTAAAGCCGTATTGAGAAGGAGACAGTACCTTATATTTGTCAAAGTAATTTATAAGTCGAGTATTAATTAATTTTTCTAGGACTTTGGATATTGCAGGAAGTACCGAGATCGGTCTGTAATTACAAGGTTCATCTTTGTCACCGGCCTTGTAAACAGGAGTGATAATAGCTTTTTTAAGGGTAGGAGGAAACTTGCCCTGGTTAAAACATAGGTTTGCTAGGTGTGTAATAATAGGTACTAGTATATCAGCTGCAAGTTTAAGGAATTTCGTAGGAATATTATCGCATCCTGGGGCACTGTCTACTTTTAGTTGGTTTAATATTGAGAATCAGAATCAGAATCAGAATAACATTTATTTGCCTACTTTGTGTTACAAAATGTCTCTGTGACCGGTGGGTCGTACAGAGGTGAGTCAGCTAACTTATGTCCTAATGGATCTGTGTTTGCTGTGTTCTAATAATTCGCAATAAGTGAGGTTATACAAACAGATTACGTGTTTTTTTGTATCGTTATATATATATATATTTTTTTTATTTATGTTAGGTATGTTCTTACAATATATTGTATCAGTGAGACATTATTTATTTATACACTTCTGTATTTACTTTATTTTGAGGGGACGTGGAGTCTTTGTTTTGTCGGTAGGCCATCGCTTGTATCCTTTTTTGTTAGGGTCATACAATATATCGCCTATTCTGTTATTAACCCTGAGGGGGTTAAATTCGCCGTGTGCTGGGTAGGCATCACCAGAGGATTCGAGATCTTCTATTTTCAATTTTGCAATGTTTCTCAGCATTTTAGTGTTAAGGTCCTCAGCACGTAGGTGCCAGGCTTCTATATCTGTCATTTCCCAGATTATTTCCGTGGGAGTTCTTCTTGGTAATTGTGCGGCATTTTTCAGTGTCATTCTGTATTGGCGTTCAATTTTACTTAGATTTGTTGCGCTGTATCTTGAGAGTAGTTGCACCACTCCGTAGTCCATCACCGGTAAAATGCAGGCCTGAATAATGGCAAGTTTCGTGTCTAATGCTGTCTTTGCGTTGTATCCAATTATTGAACCGAGGGCTCCTCTTATTTGTTTCAGTTTATTGACGACCATTTCGGTGTGCTGGTTCATCTTCATGTGTTTATCGAATATGACACCGAGGTATCTGATCTGCTTTTGATAGTGTAACGTTTGTTGTTTCAGCTTCACCGTTGGCCGGTATTTTTTCTTTTTCGAAAACATGATGCATTCTGTTTTCTCTATGTTACACTTTAACCCCCATCTCGTGTAGTAGTCAACGATGGCTTCCGCTGCCCATTCAGCTCGCACAGTCGCGTGTTCTGGGTTCGTGGCTATATTGAGTATACAGAGATCATCCGCATACTGTAAGAGTTTGAGACCTCTGATATTGTCTTGAATATCCCAAATATCATGAACGTACAGATTGAAGATTACTGGTCCCAGGATCGAGCCTTGGGGCACGCCGTGAGGTATAGGTTTGTCTCTGGTTAAGGTAGTTCTGAATCTACCTCTCAAGTTTCTGCCTTCGAGGTAGTTCTCAATTATTTTAATGATATTGTTGGAGACGTCTTGATTCTGAAGTTTCTTGATCAGGCCATTGTGGTTGATCGAGTCGAAGGCTCTCGATAGATCCGTAGATATCATAGAGACGCTGTCTTCCATGGCTAGTGCATCAGTGATTATTTTTCCGGTACGCAAAATCTGAGTTGCTGTTCCTCTTGCTCTTGTGAAGCCATGCTGAAACGTAGGTTGTAGCCGGTTGACCGTAGCTGTAAGTCTTCGCAGGATCAGTCGCTCACACAGTTTGCCCATGATGTTGAGCAGTGTGATCGGGCGGTACGATGTTGCCTGACGGTGATCTTTACCGGCCTTGTGCAGGAATATGCACACGCCTGTTTTCCATCGCTTGGGGAAGTAACCTGTGGACAATACAAAGTTAGCAAGAGGCACGAATGCCTCGATGAAGACTTCTCCCCCAAGTTTCAGGGCGTCTGCTTTTATTTCGTCTGGGCCTGGGGCCTTTTTATTTTTGAATTTGTTGAGTGCAAGTTTTACTTCTTCTTTTAATGTTAGGTCGAGTGGTTGAAAGGGTGTCGTCTTTTCAGTCCCTTCATCGTCTTTTGATATTTTGGCTTCTTTGATTATGGCAGTATCGGTGAGCTTGTCGATTGTTTCTATTTCTGAACTGCATCCCGTGATGTTTGGTAGTTTCACGATAGGTTTTTTTAAGCTTCGTTGGATGCGCCACATTTGTGACTTATTGTCCCTTGGATCTTTGAGTTTGTTGAGCCAGCCTTTTTCGGTGTATTCTTTTAAGACTTTTTCAGCTTCTCTCTTAGCGTGGTTGTAGAGAGTGCGTGTTTCCTGATGGAGTCTGGGGTTGCAGTGTCTTGTTTGCCACACAATTTGTTTTAATTTGTTTCGATAGTCTATCTTATCGTTTATTTCCTTCGGTAGCCGTTCCTGCCTTATTGAATTTTTTAGAGGTGCGTAAGTGTCGAGGGATGTGATAACGGCATTTTCCAATGTTTCAATATACTTATCGCAATCAGATTCTGTTGTAATATCTTTGTTACAGTCGCGGAGACTTTCCCACATTGTCTGTTGGTATGCCGCTTTCAGTTTCTCGTCCTCAAAGATTTTCTTTGTATTACGAGATAGGTGTTCTTCTATATTATGTTCAATCTTCACCGTTAACAGCCAAGGGAGGTGATCCGAACCAACGCTTTCTACCTGTTTGGCTTGCGCTTCTAGTTCCTGGTGTGTTATTATAGCCAGGTCTAGGATGGTGTTACCTTGGCTAAAAGGTCTAGATGGTGCCTGGGCGTGTTTCAGCGAGCAGATTCCGTCTTTCGTTGCATTTTTAACGATGTTGCCGAGGCTGGAGTTTCTGCTGTGACCGAGGATTTGCATACGTAAGTTCATATCGCCGATAATGATAGATGGCTCATCGGCTAGGGTTTCCTCGAGTTCTTCTCTGGCGTGGTGCTGATTTGGAATTTGAATGTATATTCCTTTGATCTTTATATATTGTCCAGTTGCGTGGTTAGTGAAAAGTTTAATGCCTACGCCTTCTATCTTCTTGTTTTCATCGTGCCAGCCCGGGGTAACTTCCGTTTCAGCCCATCTTAGTCCCCTCTGTACATACATGGCAGTGGCTAAGTGTTTTTCCAATGTGTGGTTTAGTTTATCATACCCTTTTATGTTATATTTTTGTGTCTCAAAGTCGATCTTGCACTCGTTCAATATCACTATAGCTGGTCTATATTTCTCGACTAGTGCTTTTATTTCTTTGAATTTGTTTCTTATTCCTTGGGAGTTCAGGTGCAATATTTTGAGGTTCTGTATTTTCTTCCTGTCGTGGTTAGCCATTAATATGTGGATGTATCCTATTTATAGCGTCTATCAGCATCATTAATGTCTGTTGCATTTGTGTCTGCATTTGAAAGAGGCCTTCTAATGTGAGACCACTTATTGTCGGTGGTACTTGTTCTGTTTGTGAATGTGCTGATTCCTTTGATGGTTGTGCTGATTCTGTTTGTGACAAAGTTGGAAATTGCCTTGTATTTGTGACATCTGCGTATTTAACACCCAGTCTTACCACAGAGCGTTTAATTCTCTCCTCTTTTTTTGTTTGTTTAGCTTCAGCTTGTTCCATTTGCCTAGCTATCACTTTTTTGAACACAGGGCATTTGGCGTTGTTTGCGCTGTGGTCTTCTCCTTTACAATTTCTGCAGACTTTTGTCGTGGTGCCCTCTAATGTGGTAATAACTATTTGTGGGTCCTCTTGTTTGCCGTAGCATGATTGTTTCGAGTGATCGAAGGCATAGCATTTCTTGCACTGTATAATGTGCTTAGGGTTTTCTTTAAATGGTTCGACCTTAATATAGGGTGCGCAGAAGAATTTTCTTTCCGAGGTTTTAAAGTTTTCCAGGAGATCTCTCTTTTTATGGTTGCCATCAAAAATGAGTAGGTGTATTTTACCTGCTCTTCCGAGTGGCTTGATTGCTGTTGGTTTAATGCCGATGCAGTCTGCTATCTCATTAGCAATGGTATCGATAGTTTCTCCATAGGTCTCATTTTTGAGTACGATCTTTGTCGCTGATTGTCTGTCGGCCTTCGGTTTAGGTGCAATCACTCTGGTTAACCCGCAAGCTTCCATAGTAGCTAGTAGGTTCACGCGCGCTGTCGCGTTATCCGGATTAATTTTTATTTGGCCTCTCATAACGTTGAGCGTTGAGCAGTTCTTCGCTACTGAATCTCTAATTGTCTTCAATGTGTCTTGATTTATAATTGCATTTTCATCCCTGATAATTATATTAGGGATATGGGTGTTTCTCTGTGTTGGTGTCGTATAATTGGATGGACTTGTTCGCTGTCTTTTGGCTCCTCTGGTTACCAATTGATACGTCGCTTGGTTACCTTGCGGGGTGCGGTTGATGCTATTCGTTGGTTTTTGTACTTTCGACTTGTCTCCGATAGGCAATGGGCAAACGGGTCGTGAAACTTTCCACCCATCCAGCGTAGTCTGTACCTTGCCTACGAGCTGGGTGCTAGTAGTTTGGCTGCGAGTGTAGTCCACATCCTTGTTTGTAGCGGGCACATAAGCGTGCTTGCTGCCTTTTACACGTACCGCTTGAGTAGGCGGAGCTTGTTCGGTGTTGACAGAGTCCAATGCGCTGTCACTTATTTCAGTACTCACTCCGTGCACATGCAGCGGCGGATGCGGGAGATGCTGGCCCACATTCACATAGGTACTGGGAGCAAGAAGCGTTCTAGAGGCTTCGATGTTTTTAATCGCCCTGCTTTCGTGCTTATTCTTTGCTCTTGGTCTTCTAGCAGCCAAAGACAGTTGCTCGCTTTGTGAAACAAATTCAATGAGTGCACACTGGTTTTTGCCGCACTTACAGATGAACCACTCCTCGGATGTGAAGGTCTCGATAGGTATTGTAAATAATTCTTTCTTTATTTTACAACTAATACATGGACGGATGTTTTTTACACCAGTTTTTAGATTTGCCGTATAAATTGTTACAGAAGACTCAATTTTTAGCGTGCCGTTATCATATTTCGGTTCTGCATTAAGAGCAGCTTTAATAAGAAAGAATTTCATACATACTTTGCACTGAATCTTCTTAGTGTTCATTTGATTTATACACCATAGGGGGATGTCCATCTTGAAGGTATTCTCGCATTCCCAGCACTGCACTATGTTTTTATTAAAGTCAGATAAATCTACTTTCACTAATTTCACTTTGTTCTTGATCGTATTGCTGTCTAAACCCGAAATAAGTGGGTCCGTGTCCATATTATTGTTATTTACCGAACTTTCATTATTGTTCTCCGAAAACATTTTTATTTTTAAATTTTTTTTTTTTTTTTTAATTTCACTTACACTAATTATTGTTATAATATTTGTAACGTTGACCGGGGGTTACGAGACCCCCGAGCTATTCACAGTTCACAATTTACGATAAAAAGTTCACTTTATAACTCGCATTTCGTATGGAATATTTCGTCCCGCACATTTACTAATGACGGTAGGTTATAAGTCGTGCGCGTGAGTCAGCCGAGCGCTCACTCCGTAGGCACGTCCGCTCGCTACCGCGTTCCGCGAGTCCCGAGTTTAATATTGAGCCGACCTCTCTGTTATCAGTTTCAGTAAGCACGAAAGACGATAATTGTGAACCCTGTACGTCGGTTGTCTGTTGATAACGCGGTGTGTTAGTCGAAATTTTTTCAGCAAGATATTTCCCTACGTTGGCAAAGTAGTTATTAACGCCATTTACTGACTTTTCAGGTGTATTATCAATACATAATAATTCTGTACATAGTGTTTTATTAGGTTTTCTAGACGTTATATTGTTTATAGTTGCCCATAGTTTTTTAGGATTTCTATAGGTGTTGTGTAACTGTTCTCTATCATATTTTCGTTTTAGTTTTTTAATAATACTATTACAATAATTGCGGTATCTCCTATACGTTATTTTTAAAATGTTATTTTCTGGGTCAGTTTTAAGTTTCTTTTGCATGCTATTCCTATTTTTAATACAACGCAGAATACCTGAAGTAATCCATGGCTTTATTATACGTTGATTACTCGGTATAATTGAAATAATGGTATTTTGTTGTAAGCAGTTGCTTAAGTAATTTTGTAATAACTCAGACAAAATGTATGGATCTGAACATGAAAGAAATTCTAGTATCTTACCCGGGTTAATACTATTTAAGGCTTTGTCAAAATCAATCCTTGTTTTTGTTTTATTGTAAACAACATTACTTTTTACTTTAGACAATTTTAAAAAGATCATGTAGTGATCTGTTATGGTAGTATGAATAACTGTTATGGACGCACTAATTTTATTCTCTTTAATTTTTATCATAAAATGATCCAAGCAGTTTTGTCCGCGAGTTGGTAATGTATGCCCGGGTAATAATCCATGTAAAGCCAACATATTTAGGTAAGTAAGTCTGTTTGTGCGTTCGTAATTCTGTTCATTTGTTTTTGGGCTAAGATTGATGTTAATGTCGCCTGTTATTATAATGTTAGAGCATGATCCGATGGTTTCTAAGTGACTGTTAAGCGAATTTATGAAGCTAATTGCGTTATGGTTTGAAGGAGAACGGTATATACCCAAAATGATTACATTACATAAAGAGATTTGTAGACAAGATGCATCACATAATTTTATTTCTTTTACGTTCATTTTATGTGAGTCTTTAGCGTAGATAACAACTCCGTCGCATTGATTTACGTGATTTGTTGTGAAGTAAGATATATAATTATAAATTTGGGGAATAGTTTTATTTGAATTTAGTCTACATTCACTTAGAACCATTAGGTCAATTTCACAGTTAAGTCTTGTTAGTGTAATTTGTAGGTCATTAATATTATTATATATGCTTCTAATGTTCTGTGATATTATTGTTAGATCGGTGTTTTGTAGGGTTACTAATTTGGAAAAGTTCTCTATTAGACATTCATTGGACTTCGCGATTTCTGTTTTGTCTATTTCTTGCATAGCTATAAGTGTATTATCCATTTATGTATAATATAAGTTGTCTAGCAATTGAAGCCAGGTAAATTCTATATATGTAATGTAGTAATGTACTAAATTATGTGTAATTAATGTTAGCGATATATTAGTTATTGTAGTTAAATTGTGGATATAGGTATGTGGCGAAATCCCGGAGCGATTCGAGGGAATAATCTTGTATTTATCTGAGAAGTATACAGGTAATTTATATTTCATTTTAAATTGTATTGTAATAGTTTTAGTAAATAGTTTTATAATGCAGAAATTAGAAAGTTTGTGTATGATATATGAATTGTAATGAAGTTGTGTACATAGTACTAGTAAATATAGGATGTTTAAAGAATTATTTTGTCTTGTGGTATGTTTTCGTTTAATGAGTGTTGAGAGTGTTGTAGTTAGGCAGTACGAGAACAAGTTGTTAATATAGTAGTATAAGTAATGTGTGTACTTTAGTTTGAGAGGGTTTATAGGTAAAGGGTATGAAATGTGTTTGTGATTATGTAAGTATTGTGTGTAGTACAGTCTGTGAGGGTTTGTAGGCAAAGAGTATGAAATGTTTTTATAATTATGTAAGTTTTGTGTATAGTTTAGCTTTGTAAATTGTAAGACCATTGACGGCAACTTGATTATCTTCTGTTTTTTTTTGTGTGGTTAGCGGCTAACCTGGTTTCGAGGCTTATTTACCTAAGCCATCTGGAGTAGTACCTCCGACGTGGCTTAACGACTGCTGTTACAACGAAAACAACAGGCACCGACTTACGTTCTCTCCTAAACACACTGACACTCAGATGAGATACAGAATCTAGGTAATGACCTTGCAGATTTTACTTATCGTTTAACAATCAATGGTCGTAATCGGCTTTATATATGACGACCTCTGTGGCGTAGTGGTTATGTAACATGACTGCTACGCAGAGGTCTCGGGTTCAATTCCCGCTCAATGCAAATCTTTTGGTCTGGGTGTTTTATATGTATAATATGTATGTATTTACAAAAAGAAAGTATTTAAGTATGTTTATCTGTTGTCTAGTACCCATAGTACAAGCTTTGCTTAGTTTAGGGCTAGATGGCGTTGTGTGAATGTGTGAGGAATATTTAATATTTATATCTATGCAAGTAAACAATAAAAATACGTCCATATCTGCCCTTGCTATTACATAAATGTATGTCATTATTGTCCGTGTGCAGATTGACAAAGGAATCACTTTCCTGACTAATAAAGAAACACAATATTATGAAGATATGTTATTAAAACATACAAATGTTTTCAAAGTATGTGTAGTTAGTGACGTTCTAAGAATGTAAAATGTTACTATTTATTCTCGTACGAAAGTATTTAATAGCTATGGAAAGAAAATCAATAGCTGTTCTTAGGTTTCTGCACTTTCTATTAAGCCCATCTCATCCCATGGGTGTCGTAAAAATCGATTAAGGGGCTAATTATCTTTACGAAATAAAAAGAAGGAAAACTTGAAATTAAACCCTGTACCAATGTACTCTGTACTGCGCGGATCCTTGTTGTTTTCTCTCCTATCGCTCCTAATAATTTGTTTTAGAACCACATGTATGTAAAGGTCTATATAACTGCACTTGACTATTATCAACGATAAATAGTGTAACTCTCTAGAGATAATACTTAATGCATCGCCGATCCTCTTCATACATAAACATAAATGAGAAACAGGTCGGTGTTACAATATACCTAACACTTGTAAACATTTCAAGATTGTAAAAATTCTTACATAATATCATCATAACAGCCCATTAATGTCCCACTGCAGGGACGGGCCTCCTCCCGCGACAGAGGGATACTTGGCCTACTAATACCACGCTGACCAGATGGATTGGTATAGAGTTTAATTTCAAGTTTTCCTTCTTTTTATTTCGTAAAGATAGATAATATTCACGGATAGTCCCTTAGTCGGTTTCTATGACATCCATGGGATGAGATGGGGTGGTGACATATTGTATTCTTACTTCGTCACCACACGGAGGGCTCTGTGTCCCCGGGATTTTTCGATTTATGAAAATACGAACACACTGACCAGAAAAGAAATGTCTTGACTATTAACATTTATGAAGGATAACATCCCCAGATGTTGATAGGGTGGTTCGAGTAAGGCTTGCCTTCTCGCCATAATGACCCTCCATAGAGAGAAAAACACCGTAGATTTTTGTGCACCGTATTCCATCTTTTCTCGATTCCGTCCGACACTTCTGCTCGTCTCGACTAAAAGGCGTAATAAACCAAAAAAATACGCCTACTTATTTGGTACCCTGCGAGCAGTTAACATTTTTTACTGACTCTAGAATGATGTTCATTGCCAGATATTGTTGGGTTACGAGTATATATTCAATCTACTGCAATACGGATTTTAAAACAAATTAATGTGCCCATTTTTTAACACACCAGTTCACGGAAAAAATCGGGTGTAGTTGTACCCAAACATGTAAACATTGACCCCGACGTAGCCTGTTCTGTTTTTATTTGTGTACACTCCACAATCTTGTTTATAAAACACGTGTCCCCTTTTTGATTAAATTGAAATGGCCGGCGGTCTCGGGAAAGAAACGCTTAATTGATTAAGTGGTCATATCACGTACACATCTTAATGCACCCGTTTTAAAATCTAAGTAGATTATGAGAGAAATCGGGCTACAGTTTGTACTGTCTGCCCGGTTTTTAATTGTTTATAGTCTAGGAAGAAACTCGATGTCATAAACATATCAAGTTATTAATGTAAGTCGGGCAATGTCCGCCAGTACGAGGCCGCACCAGTCCCGTGACGTCATCGCTCCGCCTGCGCCAATTTGTGCTCATCATAAAAATTACGATCCGGTCCGTACTCGATATAATTCATACACGTACGTACGTTCACATGAACAATACTTAATTATGTACAAAACTTTGAATATTGCGTAATATTATGAAGACATTATATTATGTAAATGCTCTATCGGTTGATCTCATTCTGGTTGATTGTTCGGCTGACGTCCGGCGCTTCGGCCGCGGGCGTTGTTGTTACGATAGGCGAGTGGTGCGGAGGTCGCTCCGGCTAATTGACTTGGTCGGGCAGCAAGCCGCTCGCGGGAAACAGTGGCATTGTGAAAACCGGCGTGCGCACGCGTGTTTTTCGCGCTAGTCAACACGCCATCTGTGCGCGATCTCCGAGACGGATAATATAGCATGCGCGCGCGGCGCACCGGTGGTGACAATTTCGCATTTCGAAATCTCAGCGCGATTGCAGCGTACGTTGTTCCGTTGCGCCGCGGCCGGCTTAGTGTTTACGCGATTTAGTACAAGTGGTTACGTTAAATTTGTGGCTAGAATGGAAGCGATGACCTCGCCGCAGATACCATCGACCGTCTGTTATGTTGACAGTACAACTGATGAGGTGGTTTTGTGTTTGTTTTTACCTTCGCTTACGGTTCAATGCAGTTTTTGTGTGTTTCGTTGGAACGTACCAATCGGATTTTCTTTGTTTATCTGTTTGTGACAACCGGTGCGGGAGATAACGCTACGTATGGCTGACCCACATCAGGTCCGAGTTTGCACAAGGTGTGTGCGGATATTAGGAAATATGAACCGAGGATGTGAGTAGGTGCCTACTGCCTACAGCCTGTAGTTAAACGCCGATAACACTGAGCACGTGTTTGTTTTGGTATCCGTGAAGTTTCCGGTATGTTTCACATTACAATAGTTGGTTTGCGAATTGAGTCGAAATCGAATTCCTAAGTGATCGTCTGTCTCGATTCTCTCGATGCGTGTTATAGTATTACCTCGATTAAATCGGACAACAAACAAAGGATTTCTCTATTATGTTATCTGCCTTACAGCTGAGGAGAAAACAGATACGGTTTGTGTATGCGATGTGAATAATGTACATCCTTTGTATTAAGCGCACTACTCCAAGAGTAATGCGAGTTGACCTTACTCGTACGGGTTAAAAGCGCAAAAAACTGTATTTACTAAGACAGCGTTGTTATATATTAGTGAAATATAAATAAATTATAATGTTCTCGGGTCTTTTAAATTTACATATTTCCAAAAAGAGAAGTTTAAATGATGTTATTTAAGAGCTCAAAAACAAGGTCAATATTGTTTTTGTCTTTGTTTGCAAAAAAACTTGTAAACTTCGGCCGTTCAGAGAATGCGTTCCTGACACGTCGCGATTGAACTGACGCAGTAACTTTGTAATGGCGTTGCAGTTACGATAAAAATATTTTTGCTGGTTGTTTATCGTTTTAACTATTGATGAGCATTAAAACAACATTATTATATCAATAATTAATGAATGTTATAATGTTGTGTCAAACTGAGTGTCAAATAACTTGGTAAACAATATTTTTCTAAATCTACACTGCGCTATTACAAGGTTATGTCAGCGCTTTATATTTGTAGTGCTGTGCCAACAATAACAGTGAATAATAGTATCGTAATCTGTTCTTATCGATACAGTTATACTTTATAAAATAATACGTTTTGTTTTTCTTTTCAAGAATTTGAAAATAATGGACTTTAGAATAACTTTTATTAAATATAAAAATAAAAGTACATTAAATACAAAGTAGCATTTTTATATTTAGGTTGAAAATGGTAACCCCAAATGGCGTTATGGGCCGCCATTTTGTGACGCTGAAACAGTCGTCTGTTGTCGTTTCGTGCGCATAGACCACGTTCTTCAAGTGTTTGCGATCTGTTGTTATTTGACTTTGATTGTGTCTTATATTGCGTTCTTTTTACTTTTGGTGCATAATAATGCCTAAACGTGGACAAACATTGAAAACTGGAGCCCGTGAGTTAATTATCAAGCTGCAAGATTACTTTGAGCGGGAGCGGCAAAATGGCGGACCCCTGGTTCCTGTCGAAAAAGTACAAGAACGCGTCTCTCAGGCGCTTGGAGTTAGCAAACGAACGATTACAAATATTAATAAAGAAAAGTTCGGCTCTACTGGCATGGAAGATAATATTTTACGTACTCCGAAGAAGAAACGTAGAACTAAACCCGTGACAGATATTGATACCTTTGACGCCGATGCAATCAGAAATCATATATATGGTTACTATTCCAGAAATGAATATCTCAACAGGATGAAGCTTTTGGCGTCGTTAAGAGAAGCTGGACTGTTTAGCGGGGGTAAAACTGCTTTAACGAAAATCTTAAAAGATATTGGTTTTTCGTATAAAAAAACAGACAAAAGAAAAATTTTATTAGAACGATACGACATCATTTTGAAACGGATAAGTTTCTTGAGAGAAGCAAAAAAAATTGATAACTGGGATAATGTCGTGTTCATTGACGAGACATGGCTAAACGCCAATCACACGGTTTCCCGTTCTTGGACGGATGATACACAAGCGTCGACGTCGAAAGTACCAATGGGTAAGGGGGCTCGTCTGATAATATGCCACGCAGGTACTGCAAAATACGGCTTTGTGGAGAACGCTTTACTGGCATTTCAATCAAAAACCACAAATGACTACCACGAGGAAATGAATGCCAGTACATTTAAAGAGTGGTTCCAGAACGTGCTTTTGCCCAGCCTACCAGAGCCTTCTGTAATATTGATGGATAATGCCTCCTATCACTCGTTTCAAATACAGAAACCACCTACCCAAGCTAATAAAAAAGAAGAAATGGTTGCTTGGTTACAAGCAAAAGGCATTGACGCAAATATGCAGATGCTAAAAGCAGAGCTAATTAAGTTAGTGAAAGAAAATAAAGCGGCAAATGTGCGATACGAAATCGATGAAATGGCTTTGGAGTACGGTCATCGCGTTCTAAGAATTCCACCGTATCATTGCCAATATAACGCGATTGAGCTAATCTGGGCTCAAATAAAAGGTTACGCCGCCCGCCACAATACTTCCCCGCCATTCAGCACGAAAAAGATGATGACCCTGTTAAAAGAAGCCTGCGGGAAAGTCACAAGAGATGACTGGGCAAAGGTTGTCGAAAAGACTAAAAACCTGATTATGGAACATTTTGACCGAGATATCAGGATTGATTCTGTAATTGATAATAATATAATTATACATGTAGGCGAAGATGATGATGAAGACACCACCTCCTCAAGCGAATCGGAGTCTGATTAATATTCTGTACGCACATTTAGTTCAATGTACTTTATTCCATAGAAATACAGATTGTAACTTTGTAAAAAATAATAAATAAAACAATTTTATTATATTAATATTCCCTTTTATTGTTTCCACGTAAAGAACTAAAATATAAATTTTAAATGATTCCGCCAATTTAAAACGGTCTAAATCTAATCATAAAAATAACGCGGCGGTTCATTTTGGAGTAACGGTAACGAACTCGGTATAATGTTGTGTCCATCACTAGTCGTGACTAACTGATAAGTGTCAGGAACGCATTCTCTGAACGGCCGGATAATAGTATTTTTATATGGGTTTCCTTATAAAAAAAACTTAACCGACTTTTTAGTTTTAAATGGTATTCAAATTGTGTTGTGATTTATTTTTGTACGTTGTAACATGCTCCTTGTGGTAATGGACTATGAATACAAAATGTTACTTACATTCTCAAGCTGTAGGTGTCGTAAAAGTAATTCATTAAGCACACAATATCATTGCCAGAAAAACACAGTTATAAGTTGGAACTAATTTCCCAGCTTTGTTTCCTTCTTCTTACGATCCTGGTTCCTTTAAGAAGGGTGTGAAAAAGAATCTTCCAAAGCATTTATTGTAGGGACTACCGTATTATTTCGCAAATATTGCAACTTTTATGGTGGCGCCATTTATGGACTATTCTAAATAATTATTATCGTCAGGAAAAGTAGAGTTTATCTGGTAGAATAAATTATGATACGTTAGTAGGCCATGTTGCTCTTTATAACTAACACACATCCCTGCAGTGGGTCATCATAGAACTGGAAAACTATTAAGATAATATGGAACATACCTGCTGTTAATACAACCTCACTGACATAAAACTCACTAACGCTATCCACAAAGGAAAGCCTAGCATAATGAATTTGAAGCTCTATTTAGCTTAGATTAGGGTTTATAATCTAATGTACACATGTTTAATAATATTGATAGGCCAATAGCCTCCCTTCTTGAAGCCTTGATCTTTCTACTCGGAATATTTCGGTATGAGTCACGTCACGAATCTATGTTGTATTTACTAACAATGTGAATACACTTGGGTGTTTCATAATATACTTTATTTCGTGTATGATAAAGTTGATTGTAATGTGTTGCGTTGTTAAGATTCTGTAATGAGCACAGTGACATAATTGCTTAATAAGTTCACGTGGTGACATTATTATAGTTAGAATTGTTAATATATTGTTCTTAAAAGTTTTTTTTAAACAGACTATAGTCCAGTCAAAATAGATATCCAGTTTGCATTAATTCCCAATTTATGACCTCGAATAAAAAACAACGCACAAGCGGGATCAATGGGGACTTTTGACATATCATTTGTAATGACGTATTCAAGGCCTGCACAAAAATCCACCTTGTTGAGAATTAATGCAAACTTTAATCATAATTTAGTCTATTTTGACTGGGCTACTATCCTAGAAATTAATACCAAGATATGGATAAAAAGGTTTTAAAATACAACAAAGAGCTAGGTTTCCTATTGCTTATAAAAATTAAACAGGATCGAGTCAGGAATTGTTCCAAAATTTTTTGGTGTTTGAGTCCTGACACTAGTATGTCAATTCTCGTACCTTAAAATCATTAAACATTCTTTTAACTTTTAGTTGTAAAATTGTCTTACATATTGTATGACAATTTGACAACTAAAAGTTAACTTAACCGATTTTTTAACGATTTTAAGGTACGAGAATTGACCTGCTGATTACAAAAAGTCAATCTAAAAATTTTAAAAATACATAATTGCTCGATTAAATTATTTCAACACTTCGTTTTATTTACATGATGAAGTAAAGTAAAGTAATGTTACATAATAAATGCAGGTAACATTATTGTACAAATTAATTTTGTAAGTAAACTTGTAGAATAATATTTCGTTATAATAAAACGCGTAATGATATCGGTTAAAGTGTTATTATATCAAGTAGAGTTACCAATATCAGTTTCACGTTCTTACGTTTCGTAAGTCTATTGGGACCTCCATATTTAGTAGTAAACTTCAAAAATCAAGCCTTGCTCTAGTCTCGAATTATAAAAATATATAAATATAAATACTCCTCACACATTCATACAACGCCATCTAGTCCCAAACTAAGCAGAGCTTGTACTACGGGTACTAGACAACGGATAAACATACTTAAATACTTTTTTTTTGTAAATACATACATATTATACATTGAAAACACCCAGACCAATGCAAACAATCATGTTCATAATGCACAAAAAGTTGTAATTATTGAGCATAATATGTTTTTTAAATTAATTTCTGTTATATTATTGTGAAATAAATTAAATTATTTTATTAAACTTAAATGAATTACAATTTAAATGTAGGTATTCTACGAATATATTAAGTAAACTTTTAATTATTTCGTTATAATAAAACGCGTACTATTGATATCGGTTAACGTGTTATTATATCAAGTAGACTTTACCAATATCAGTTTCACGTTCTTACGTTTCGCAATGTTGAAGTCTTGACTTTCACTCAAGGCCGAAAATAACCAATAATGTATTAACTGTCATTGTACAGAAACTTTACAGAAGAACAATACTGCAATAAAGGGATACCAAGTAAAAGTTTACGAATACATCATCATCATTATTAGCCCATTGATGTCCACTCGAGAGCTCCAGTCGAGACTCAAGTCAGGTTGCTAAGCCTGTCAATATATCCGATAGCTTTACTTCAATTATACAATACTAAATTAAACATTAAACTAGATACTTTGTTCCATATATTACTATTATTTACAATGACTGATAACACCTGTTTAAACATGCATTGCAGGTATCATTTAGGTAAATAAATCATTTTATCATTATGCACGTTAATGTAGGTTAAAACAATATTAGGTGATCTGATTTACAATTACTGTTGTTCCCTTGTAATAAGGTTCATTATCCTGTGGCTATCTATAGCTTGTGGTTTTGCTGTGCCTATGTGCATTAGCGTAATACATATTTGTTTAATTAGTTATACCATTGTTATAATTTATGTAGGTTGTTAAAGTATTACTTTTGATTTAAATGTAATAAATTAAAAAGCTGTGTGTTTTATAATATTTGTAATATGTGTTTTTTGTTACTTGAGTGACGTAAGACTCTCCATAATTATTACTTCATAGAAATAAGGTAGTAGTTCCTTATTTGCCTTTTATAAAGCTCTCGGAATGAGAATGGGTGGACATCATTTAATGGATTCATTTTTCTTGTTCAGTACACTCCTTTGCCAAAAATAGTCACCGTTTCTTGTCACATTTCACTTATCTTTTATTTAACTTCTTAGGGTCCTTAAATGTAAATGGTAGAATACGCTTTCAAGTATTCATCAAGAAGAAGGAAAACTTAGCAGAAAATATGATATCAATCCAATTGAATCAGACTGGTGTCTGTAGGCTAAGATTTACCTCTATATATAGACTATAGACATAGACTAGCTGACCCGTGCCCACTTCGTTGGGCGGCGAAAAAAACACGCCTTTCTTAAAACATATTTCATTACTGCTCCTCTCCTATTAGTCACAGCGTGATACTGTATAGCCTATGACTCCCCGATAAATGGACTATTCAACACAGAAAGAATTTTTAAAATCGGCACAGTAGATCTAGAGATTACCCCCTACAACGTCACAAACACACAAACTTTACCACTTTATAATATTAGTATAGAAGTAGCGTTGTCAACAAAAATATTCAGGGATTGCTATAAATATAGTTTAATACTAGTTTTCAATATTTGAATCAAGTAAGTAGGTTAGTGTTATTAACGTAACTTCAAAATACATACAACTAACCCAATTTTCCAAGAACAGTAGTAATGATTTCGTTTGTAATTTGTCGTCGTACGGTCGTCGCAATGATTTCATATATACGAATCGCGACCGTGACAAGTGATTACAAAACCGTATGATATGACTGATATCTATCTTGGTATTGTGTTGTGGCTTACAATTTTTAATGTCTTCTGCTGAGACATCCAATATTTATATTTTTTTAGTCCTTCTGAAGTTTATTAAAACTGATAATATTATAATTTAAACGACTCCATCTGCTTCTAAACTAAGCAGTTCTTGTTCTATGGGTACCTACTAGATACTTGAAATCAAGCCAGAACAGGCTTCAAATTTTCTACAGAAACATAACATGTCTAACAGTCAGTAATTTTATTTAAAGAGAAAATAACAAAAGCGTAATTATTTTGTTAACTTAATTCTAATGACATAACAGACTTAACCTACTGTATGCAACGCCGCGTCCTTGTCACGGCTCATTTACGATGCGTGTCATCTGTCACTTTCACACTAATGTATACTCATTGATGTGCGAAAGAGACAAGTAATCTTAGTACCAGATTCTAGACTTGAGTCTCTGATGAAGAGAAAGTGTGGAGGCGTTTATTGTATGTATTTGTATTTATGTAAGTATCTTGTGGTGCATAGTTAACTTTAATGTGTTTCCTTTGAGATTTCAATTATCTGTTGACGGTTATATGTACCTACTGTTTGTGTAGTTTCACTTTTTATTTACTAACTGACCCGTGCCCACTTCGTTGTGCGGCGAAAAAAACGAGTTCTTTTTTTTAAACATATTTCGTTACTCTGCTGCACTCCTATTAGTCATACCGTGATACTATAATATAGCCTATGAAACCCCCCCTACAACGTCACAAACACACAAACAAACAAACACACAAACTTAACCTCTTTATAATATTAGCATAGATAAGTAGTTATAGTTTTTTGTATGTTGAATTTTTTCCTTTCATAAATTATACAGGTGAAAACTAGCCAAATTTTACATTTGATTTTATGCTTCCTGGTTACATTAGTACTGTTTCGCTACCTCTCATAGCCACGATCTCCGCAGTGGCTGCCAAATGTAGTAACCACTATGTTAATAATGAGTGGTTAGTTATTTATGCCTCTGGTCTATCTCTACTACCAAAATAACATCAGACAGTGCTTATTTTAAAATTCGATAACCAAATAATTTACCGCTTTACGGCGCTTGTACACGGTAAGAAAAATCGCCGGGCCTACGCAAGAATTCGTGTCGTTTCTAAGCACGACCTGTGTACACAGCGCCGGCGATGCATAAGAAAATTTTCTTGTCTGCCTAAGACAAGACACGGCGAACGTTGTTGCGGAGGGGCGGGGAGCGGTGTAGTAGGGTATCATACTTGTTTGCTTTCTAGTTAACATTTTTACTAAAGGAAACTCACACTGATTATCACACTTGTTATTACTTGCGCGCCCTACGCCCGTCTGACGACTGTACGAAAAAAATCCTGGCGTGTACACGTTCCGAATTGTCTTGTCTGCGGAAGACAAGAAAAGTTTTCGTGTACGAAAAAGACAAAATTCTTGACGTCTACACGAAGATTTGTCTTGTCTGGCGTAGACACGGCAAATTTTCTTAGCGTGTACAAGCGCCGTTACAGAAACTTAAAATACCATTTATTGTGAATTATTCTATATTATATAAATGTATGTAAGAACAGTAAAACATATATAAGTACAGATATTTTTTTCTTTAAATAAATATTCATATTTAAACACAAACAAAAGCCATAAATCGGGATTCGTAACCAAGACCTTTTAATAATAATATAGTTGAATACAATATTGAATTAAGTGCTGTTGTATAGTGGATACAACAACACATAATTAAATATAGAAAGTGTTGTAAAGCACACTATTGTTACGTTATTTTATTGCTTACTAATATTAGTGACGGTGTTACGTGTTACTCAGATAAATGCATTTAGTCCAAATAAATGCTAAACTACATATTTAAACACAAAGATAAAACAGGATTCGTATCCAAGACCCCTGTATAAGAATAGAACACTTAAGCCACTTCTTCTTCTCTCGTGTCAGATTTAGACATCAGATTAAACAGTTTTAGAATAGTGAGCGGCCACTTCAATGACATTTGGAGTGGCTGTGTAAAGATCCATCGGCCATCGTACACCGCTCAGGTCACAAAGGACACACTAGTAAATAAGACAGCGATTGCTCTGGATTGCCGCAGTCACATTGGGGAACTAAATCCCCACTTACACATATTTGCTCTACAGCGCCCAACCTGAGCCACTACACAACAGCACATAATTCAATATAGAAAGTGTTGTAAAGCACACTATTGTTACGTTATTTTATTGCTTACTAATATTAGTGACGGTGTTACGTGTTACTCAGATAAATGCATTTCTCTCTTACATAAATGTGTAACACAATCAGACTTCTTTGATTAACGAGTGGCTTATTGAGGTCGACTAGCACTTTAAGCAATTATCGTGGTTTGTAAGTTAATTCTTGTCCTGTTTAGTTAAATTTTGTATTTAATAGTTGTTGAATAGTACAATAGTAAAGTAAATATGTAAAAAAGTATAATATACTTTTTAATAAATAAATAAATTTATTTATTTCTTCTATGGCTGTATAGTTACCGACTTATTTTGTCATGTTAAACCTTTTCCATTCGTCGTTGGTCGGACCATTGTATAAGGTGTAAAAGGTGTTAATGAAGAAGTTGTTATCGATTTCTGAGCTATACTAGCTCATATACATAAACATCATGATTATACCACCCAATTGACGTCCATTGCTGGACGGCTTTAAACACTCATTTACGCGGTCCTGTGTGTCTCTCATCCAAATATTTGCCATAGTATAATTTTTTAAAATTGTGATACCTAAATTTAAAAAAAACTTTCAAAATTTTACCATTTTTGCAACATTTTTCTTATTTTGGCTATCCAATATATTCAACCAAACTAACTTTTTATATTTAATATTAACTAAAGATGTGGCTGGCAACCTGCTGAAGGTTGCGGGAGGCCGATAGACGCACAAGATTTTAGGAGGCCTATGTCCAAAAGTAGGCGTTTTTTTTTAAGTCGGGAAAACCTCATGCTTAATAAAACCTATATTATTGGTTTTATATACTAAAGAAAACTATACCGTAACAGTGACAACATTGTATAATGTCAACCGTGCGAATATTCACATAGTTATTATTATGATTATAATTTTCAAATCTTTTGTTATAATATAACGTTAGTTACCGGTGGCGTACCGTACGGCGCGTTGAACTCTTGTACGTCATAAGCGTGTTTTTTGGCAATCATTATTATAATTAACTTGTTATAATTACCTACACGTGTTACGTCATGTTGTTTTTATAAAAAGATTATGTTAGCTTAAAGTGACATCACCAACACAGCTTATCTTTGTAAAATACGAATTGTGTACTTACGTATAAGATACATTAACAATCCCACTGCATGGATTTGTCTCTTACACTGATTATTACTAACTCTGCCCAAAAAGATCGACATAGTATAGTGTAGATAAGCTTTTTTGTCCAAAACCCTATTTTACAAAGACGTCTTAACGCTCATATTCGTGTTAGTTTTGTCTAATTTTTAAAAAGTCTGAATAAGACATCATGGACAATATTTTTTTTGTATAGAGTTTAATTTCATTTCTTTTCTCGTTTGATTGATATAATATTATACTTCAACGTATGCTATTATATAACGGTAATAATGATTGTATGTTTACTTTTTTATTGCTTCTCAGTAAGTACTCGTTAGAGGTTATATAAGAGATTTTTTTATAATGATACGGCAATATGACTGTATCAAACCTGATGGAAAGTGAACAGGATTGTGCGAATACAGTTTAGGAATGTGGATGGTAGTCAAAAAATTAAAAATAAATAAATAATCCTCACACATTCACACAACGTGATCTAGTCCTAAACTAAGCAGAGCTTAATAAACATACTTAAATACTTTTTTTTTGTAAATAGAATCACTCAGACCAATGCAAACAATCATGTTCATGCACACAAAGATTTGCATTAAAGCGGCAATCGAACCATAGACCTCTGCATAGCGGTCATGTTATATAACCACTACTAGCGAATGCAATCCGGACTATCCGTAATCCGAAAAACCCGGATATCCGCCCATTTTTACTCGGATTGTAAATCCGGATTTGAAAATTAAATCCGCGGATTTTCTGAATAATAAGAAATTGTAATGTTAGAGTGGATATGGCGTTATTCGAGGATAGTGGTTCACCAGTACGTTATTAGGAGGCCGTTTACAAGCATTCAATGCATTCCCCCTACACGCGTTGAAACAGAGCGTGCTTTTTCTACAGCAGGAATTATGGGTAACCGAATTCGCAGCAGGTTACACAACTTTAGATGATTTATTATTTTTGAGGTCACATTTTTATGGCAGCAAAGTTAATACAGACATCTACAGCATAGCAACTTTACAGGAGAGCACTTTTAGTAAAAAAAGTTACCATTTTGAGAATTATGAACCAATTTTCTTTTTTTCTTTTTCTTGAAAAATTAAAATTAAAGTTGGCGGAATGAATTAAAATAACCTTTTTTATATACCTATTGTATAATGAGTTTTATCCCTCTGTTGTCATTTTACTGAAATAATATACCTACCTATATTCTATTCGCGTTTAGAATGCAGTGAGTTGTCATTGTCCACCGACCTAGCCCCGCCGTCTAACCAATCAAATCTTTTAAAATTCAAATTAATTGAATTTTAAAAGATTTTATTGGTTAGATGGCGGGGCTGTCACTGCATTCTAATAGAATAGGATATATATGTATGTATTTTTATACATAAAAAAATATCTTACGTGGATGAAGACATCTACCTAATAATCGAACATACGTCATTAGTCGCCACAGAAGAGGTCATTTCGATATAAAATATTATAATATAAACTGAGTAATAAGTTCTGAGACTTTCTTTTATGGATATTTAATATTATAAAAGCGACATAAACATTCCATTGATGTTCTAAAACAAAACAATATTAAATTTGTCAACAAAAATAATGTAGATGTCTGCATTTACATTGCTTATAACATTTATATTTATGTAAAGTAGGTACTTAGGTAAGTGAGAACTTTAAACAAAATAAATTCATTTAAAAAACAACAAAACGGTACGCGCAAAAGCAAGACAAGTGACTGTTGTCTTTATTTAGGTTACAATCATCTGTGGATGCTCCAAAGTATTTTTTTTTTTTTATAAATAAAATATAACTTTAACTAAAATAAATTTAATTCAGAACTATAGATAATGCTATATAAGGCTCATTTTCGTAAAACAAAGAATTTTGCAGAAATGTAGTTGTCCGCATTATTACTATTTACTAACATTAATTATAAGAATTTACTATCATATTGGATCATAAAGAATTTTAATTTAATAACTTGGCCGCCGTCGATTTTATGTCTTATAAAATAACAGTCTTTTTAAAATTAAGCTAAATAAAAAGAGTTTAAATTATTTTGTTACTTTTGTTATGTTATTAATTTTTCAAGAAGTCAATTATTTATGTTTACCTACCTGAATTTCTATTTATTTTAACATTTAATTGTTTTAGTAACGTTACTCAGCTGGCAGTTCACGAGTTATACACAGATTATTTTAATAATGCGGATTATTTCCGTGTGTAATCTTTATTAATTTGAGGAGACGTTTTAATAGTCTTATTTTTTATCTCCAAAGTCTTATTTTAATTTGTACTTATTATTTTGATTTGAAATTGAATAATTACAAATAACAAAAACTAAATAAAAATCGATTATATGAATATGTTTTGATTTTCCAGTGTTTTCATTATAATCCATTTACACAAGTATAAGAAACATCACATTTATAAACTGATTTAAGTAGATTTGTTTAATTTTATAAAAAATCCGTAAAATCCGGATAATCCGGATCGGACCAAAAATCCGTTCTTAAAAATCCGGATTTTAAAACAGAACGGATTTGCATTCCCTAACCACTACGCCACCGAGGTTGTCAAAATTTAAAAATCCATCCCTGCGTCTTTGTGTATCATAAGAATGATAACGAATATTTAATTGTGGTTTACTTTTGAAAAATTTTGTATTATATTTCAAAACTAACAATGTTCAGAAAATCACAAATGAACAGCAAATTAACGGTTTCTGCAAAAATTTATAGGTATTCACGGTTTTCGAAAACAGAACTAATTCTGTTGTTTTTTATAAACAGAATAGATATGAAATGGATGCACCATGTATTCATACCATCATATCAGGGAAATCATTTCCTAAGTGTTGCCTATAACAAAAAATATTAACTTAAAAGACTGAACAATGTAGTAACCCAGACATAGTCGTCGCCACCTCTGACGTCATAGCTTTATATCATAACACTTGCAACTAATGCGACCATTTAGCACAACGCTCGACCACTCTTTATTAGGACGCCATCACACTGTCGTGACGTGACCGAGAAATGTTGAGAGGAAATACTGTAACGATTATGTTCTTAGAAGCTGTTAGATCACAGTTATGACAAATAAACCTTCTTTACTGAGTATAGACTAATGCACAAAAGACTGAAGAATATAATAGTAACCCAGACATAGTCACCTCTGACGTCATAGCTTTATATCATAACACTTGCAACTAATGTGACCATTTAGCACAACGCTCGACCACTTTAGGACGCCATCACACTGTTAGCTGTGACCGAGATATGTTGAGAGGAAATACTGTAACGATTATATTCTTAGAAGCTGTTAGATTGCGAGCCATGATAAATGAACCTAGTTTAGTTACTGTTGTTTGTAGTGGCACCTGGTCTGTCTCGTTTATGGATAACAGCAATGCTAGAAAATTAAAACAATTTGTAATAAATTTTATGAAATAAAGTATTTTGAAATTTGAATTTGAAAATTTAGAGCTTTGTTAAGCCGGTGTCTACCGTAGGCAGAATTTATTATTTCCCATAGCTTTGTATTTTCACTAGATAATGTACACTTCCCTTTAAATACAGTAACATTTTCTTTAAAAATAGTTTTTAGTCAATTTAGGACGTTCATACCGTGGACCTATACTAATGATTCACAAGGTACATGTGGTACGTTTGCCAATAAAATTTAGATTACGAACCTATTTTCTTGGTACGTTGCTTAAAGATCAAAACTGGCAGTATTTTTTCAGTAAACAAGCATACGTTTAGAATTATTCAATAGTTTTAGAATTAGGTTGACTAGATTCCTCAAGTAGGTAGGGCTTAATGGCTCAACATTACGGTGTTTTCTGTGGATTTAAAGCCCTTTAGACAGTTACTTGCTAGGTTAAACAACTAAACACCTATCATACCAACCTATATCTACTATACTCCAGAACGCACGAACCGATTTCCTCCGTTTTGCATTCGTTGGAAAGGTCTCGGGCTCCGTAAGGTTTATAGCAAAGAAAATTCTGGAAAATTTTCAACAGAAAGGGGAAAAGTAATGCCCGTGCGAAGCCGGGACAGGCCGCTAGTGACTTATAGATATCGCGTTCTCATCTGAGTTTTAGGGCCAGATCATTTCTCTATATCTATCTCGCTTGCACTTACGGGTCTTATATTCTTATATAATATCTTCTATCTCTTTTTGGAGCACTCAGATGATTATGCGCGTACTGTAATAAAACTTTCCATATTTTCAAATACATATTTAGTTTAATAATAAAGAAACTAGAACAAAGGCTATTGTATTGTTATAACTGTCTGTCTGTACGTAACAGTCCTTAGTTTGCGAACATAATTGGTCACAATTGAAGAGGTCCGTTGTCGATTTAAGTGTCAATAGTACATCACTTAAATATTACTGCTGTTTTAATAACCAAATCAGAAATGTTTTAGAACTTGTTGCTAAGTGTTTTTCCATCTATTCTTGAAAAATACACTACCAGTTAGTTTCTTTCCGTTCTATTACGATATAGGTCCTTTCAAGTGGGGCGTGAAAATTATCTCCAAAGACTGCCATAGTAGGGACTAATGTATTTTTTTTATACTTACTGAATAATAACAATTTATTTAAAGAAAAAATTTGTTACATTTGAGAATATGTTATAATTATTGTAATTGGTATGGTACCTACGAGTAGTTGCTATTTATGGACTCTATTGATTGCTTATCAATCAGGCAGTAATCACTCTGTTTGTCTACTTTAACATAAATGTAACTAAAATCAATATTTGAAATAAATATGTTACCAAAATTTAAATGAAAGTTAAATAAATTTCAATGAACTTAAAAACCAAAGCAACGTAAACTCGAAAACCACCAACATATTTTATTAAACAAGTGTCTGTGAACCAAGTTTAATTATGTTAATTACAAATTCGCTCAGCAATTAGTTGATTTAAGTAACCTTTTGAAGGAAACCTAGCAGATATTGATTGAAGATCTACTAATAGGCTTCCTATACAACTGTATAAATGAATTAATATTGACATAATTGAAAATCAAGGAAATTAATTTGTGTTAATTTTGGAAACAGTTTGAACTTGAGACATTTTCTAAATGCTTATAGAATTTGTTAAAGTTCCTATATGTATGTATTTATAAAAAAAGTATTTAAGTATGTATGTCCATCGGTTGTCTAGTACCCATAGTACAGCTTGGGACTAGTCCCACGCCTTCTAGATGGCGTTGTGTAAATGTGTGAGGAATATTTATATTTATTTATTTATTAGTTGCATTTCCTGTTAATTGTTGTCCATTTGAATGCTTTATCTTAATTCCCAACTATACTATGTTTAATGTATTTAACTATATTTTAATGTATTTAATTCGTGATAATATTATATTATTTATTAACTTCTGGCCAATGACATTCTAATCATCAATTATTGTTTCTGATTTATGGACGCAATGGCCGTCATGAAAATATTTTCTGTAATTTGGTTTAAGGTCATTTTATTTAAGGTCTAACTACTTACTCGTCGTTTTTATTGTAATAGCAACTGATTAAAATTAAGTATAGTAACTAAACTTCCGTTTAACAAAATGCTTTTTGATAAAGGTACTTTTAAATTACTGTAGTCTAAATTAATGTTTTACTTGCATGTATTGTAGGGCTATATGTCGTTATGTGTGTGTATGTGATATTTTTTTTTAAACTAAATTATTTACACTGCTTGCGGTAATAAAGCATCTAAATACTTGGTTAAGTAGAATATTAATCACATATTGTGTAGAACGTATTTGAGAATTCAAAATTTATATATCTGGATGATTAATGATGATGACTGAACACGAACGAAAAAGATCTTTAATAACAAAAATTATAAAAGTATTGTACATAATATTTAGATACAATTAGATGTAGTTCGTACAACAATTTCCTTATCCTGTCCAGTCACGGAGGGGACTGACGGATACGGACTCCGCTCGTTATACATTTAAAACGATAAATATTATGTCCTGAGCTTTTAGAGATCCGCAAATATAAAACGATGTAAAGAAATTCTAACAAAATAATAATAATTATTTATATAAAGAACTCCTTATAAGAAGAAACCTACGAACGATTGGCCACTAAAAATAAATAATCCTCACACATTCACACAACGTCATCTAGTCCCAAACTAAGCAGAGCTTGTACTATGGGTACTAGACAACGGATATACATACATAAATACTTTTTTTTTAAATACATACATATCAATGCAAACATTCATGTTCATGCACACAAAGATTTGGATTGAGCGAGAATCGAACCCGAGACCTCTGCGTAGCAGTCATGTTATTTAACAACTACGCCACAGAGGTCGTCAATAAACGATAAGTCAAACGATATAGAAGTTAAATCTTAATAATTCGCAACTAGTTACAACTTAAATGTAAATATTGTACACATAATAATAGACTAGACCTCTATGATGTAATAACAAACTTCACCTTGTCCATAGACCTTGAGTTTTTTTCTTTTAATTATTACTTCTTTCGATTGACCAAACGATTAGCAATGTATTTAGAACTGTGCGAACATATATTTAGTACATATTATTGTCTGTGTGAATTTTCAAGTCAAATGTTTGGTTTGTAAGCTGTTTGGCGTGTCCAATGACGTCATAGGATGTTAACGTTAAGCTGCTTTCACATTGGTGGATATCGCTTAAGTTCTGTAAAGATGAAGAAAGACTTGGCCTCTTTTATATTATTTGCTTAGTTTGGGACTAGATGGCGTTGTGTGAATGTGTGGGGAAAGGAATATTATTACCAAGCTGCTTAAGCTAGCCTGGTTAAGTAGAAAGTTTATTTCAGCTTTGCTTTTGTAAAGATAATATCGACAAATTACTTAGACGGCTTTTACAACTTCAGGAGATTGGGTGGTAAAATCATTTTCTGTTACTTGGTGTCTAATCGTTGAACCAATTAATTATATCAATATGAATATGTGTAATAATGTAAAATATTTACATATTTCCAAAGTAATAAAGTAAATATTATGTATCATCGTTGTCTAGTTCATCAGTTATCTAGTAGGTACCCATAATAGCCTAGAAGCTGCGCGTTTATTAATAAAATTCTTTAGGAATCATCATTACTCAAGAACTCCAAAGTAACTAAAAATAAGGTGTACATTTTCAAGTATAATTTCAATACAAAAAGCCTTGATTCCCCAGTATAAAACCACCATTATTGTAACCGGTAGACGTATAACAAGTTGACTTTATTCCATAAATTATGCAGATTCATCTCATTTTTATTTTATTAGATATTGTTCATAGACAAAATGAGATACCGTCACGTCGCCGATGTTGTTTTAATAAATCTGTTATGGTAATAATACTGATTCTATATTTACTTGTTTATGCTAGTTAAATTATTTTACTTTGTTTTTTTGTTAATACATCTATACTAACAAGAGAGTAATTTGTCTACTAAGTCATGTAAAGGTTACTATTAAAGCTCTTGATTAATTTGCAATACCCCATGTCATGGCCTCTCGTCCCTATCCAGCTATTATTTGGTTTTATAAATGTGACATCTTAACATTATAACCAACCATGTACCCGGTATCGCTTTTGGAATGTGCGAAAGCGTGATTTATTTATTGCATGTAACTTCTACGAAGAATGCTCCAAAGTCTTTTTTGATCTAGTCACCTTTTTGGTGTCATAGTCGGGCGATCTCTCCAACATTATACCGTACAAAAATGTTTTGGAATTCTTCCCTATGCCGAACCGTGCAATTGCGGAACAATTTTTTGGCACACGTGTTACCTATTACTTATGATATATCGGGTCCTTTACACGTGCGCGTGAAGAAGCATAGAATCGGGGTTTAACCGCCCTGATTCTAGGTGTGAAATTGCAGCGGCATTTTGTTATCAATATCCGCCGGAGGTCTCTAATATTATCCTTCTGAAGGTTTATAGAGGAACCTCCGTCGCACGCACATGATGATACTGATAGTAGTCCTCAGTATCGTGAAATCCGTTAACCATTTACACACGTTATAAAAATAGCGGTGAAAAAGCTTTTGGCCA
The DNA here is from genome assembly GCA_905475405.1 of Schrankia costaestrigalis. Classification (NCBI taxonomy): domain Eukaryota; kingdom Metazoa; phylum Arthropoda; class Insecta; order Lepidoptera; family Erebidae; genus Schrankia; species Schrankia costaestrigalis. The sequence goes on along the minus strand of FR997843.1, from coordinate 3,531,326 downwards.
TATAGTCAAGAGTGAATCATTTTACGACTTTCATTGTGTTCGTTCCTGTAATTCCTGGACTGTAATGGCGCTTTTGATCGAGTTTGACACAATAAAATTAATGCGAAAAGGCATACCAAATTAATTTTATACGTTTAAAGAATAGAGGTTTAAAATGTTCTATTTAAAATGTCCACATGAACAATCTGTATAATTCCCTTTCAAAAAACTAAAGCGCTGTCATCGCTATAATCCCTGGACATGCGAAAAATAGTTGTTTAAAAATTTTTGTAAGCGAAACACGTACGTTGAACAAGATTAGGGCAAAAAGCCGGCCGGCGCGCCCGTAAGCCACTGCATAATGGAGGTATAGGTACACACCTCTACTCGAAAAGCGGTAAACATTACTATGTTTAAAACTCACTTGATCCTCGAAAATATTTATTGTATTATTTTGAAAATTGCTGCTGGTTTAAGCGTAAAGCGCCGATTACACTAGACTACATGTAGTCAACTACATCATGTACGAGACTACATGTAGTCTAGTGTAATCACATGTAGGACAGTCTAAACAGAACGTCCTAACACTAAAAAGTTAGGACGTCCTTATGTAGGAGACTACATGTAGTCTAGTGTAATCGGCGCTAAGTTTGCTATCCTGTTGTAAATTTAATGAAGCTGGTGCTATCGGTTTTAGGTGCCTTACTTCTGTGTTATAGCAGGCAAAAATCATACAATTTGGTTTCTGTATTTGTTAGTTGTATTTATCGTATTAATCTTCTGCTCTGGATACTTCTGCTAAGAATATTTTGTTTTAATATAGGCTCATTAATTCTGGCCTTCTGTAGCGGGAAACATGTGTGACTTACACAGCACTAGGCTCACTTAGTTTGTATTGGTCTTCTAGACAATATTCCTTGACTGGAAGTTGATTATAAATACACCTTGGTCTACTTTTTGACTTTCGTGTAATGTGATAAATTGATGACATTTTGTATTCCTAATCCGTTACCACACGCATACGTTACTTAGTACTTAATTTAGTTTATTTTATTTCCATACGAAAGGACACGCAACCATATTAGTAGGTATTTCAAAGAAATAATAGACTTTTATTCCACTAATAATAAACACTAGAATCGCTTATTGATACGTAATTATTTCATGATTGTTTCAATGCCGTTTTATTTAATGGCACAAATTGGTTCTCTCTGCTATATCGCCATATTTGAATACTAATACGTAGTTGCGTCAAGGTTTTACTATCGAAGTCATTTTGATTCGATATTAAATTACAAAGATATATGCATGAATAAGCTTTAAACACAAGGTAAACATACGAAAATAATGTTCAACTAATATAATAGTACCGACATTGTAACATCTAATATAAAATGGTTTAAGTAAATTTGATTTAGTAGTAGCCAAAGCCGCTCACGTTGATAACTTTTACGTGGCTAGAAATGTTATCAAGTCTACCCTAGACGTGGCTTTGTTTCTTAGTGACACATGTGCGTCCGCTACAAATCTCAAAGAGAATAACATTTCCACAAAAATAATATCTCAGAGTCCAGACCTTTAGTAAGTAATGTTTATGAAACAGATTACGAGATTCATTTGTGTTATCACTGTCATCACATTTGAATTAAAAACTTCGTAAAAGTTTCACGAAAGTGGTGGATTGTTTCCCTGCTGATATATTATTTATGCAGTCGTATCGTGTCGTCCAACGTCGTTCCAAACGAAATATCACAAATCCGGGCCGCCCCAGAATATTCTATACGCTTGAATAATGTCTAGTTTACCATAAAGAATGCATTTGCATACATGTACACTACTGTAGTGCAACTGGCAGATCGCGAATGTGTTACGAACAAACACAAAACCATTTTATGTTCTGTTTAGTGTGTAACATCAGTGACCTCGAAATGAAAAAGGAATGCAGTGATGGAATATTTGACCAGTGTCAGTGCATTAAAAACAGTGAAAATGATAGTGCTCTCGAATATATTCCGCGCAAGCCATCCACAGAATCCCATGGTACAAAGGGATTTAAATACTCTGCCTATGGAAAAAAATGCGGAACAGATGGAAAAGCCAAAAATAGTATCTCAAAATTCCTTAAGAATAAAACAACGAACGAAAACTCGTGACAATATCAACATCAGCCACGAAATAGATGATATTAAGGATGCAAAATCATCGAGACGAAGCAAATGTCTCTCGAGTAGCGTCGATGCCATCGTCACGCATAACGATGCCAAAAGTAAAGTGATATGTAGTGCCAAAGGTTTATTAGAAACTAATTTAGACGATCTATTCAACGATGTACAAAAACTGGACGGTTGGAATGTGGAACCAAAGAGTTTAGGTGCCAGCGAACCAACATTAAGTTTTAGTGAGAATGATTCTAAAACTGCCAAGCGTGAATCTCTCGTGTCAGAGGATGACACCGATGATGATACAGCGAGTGATAGTGATTGCACGGATGAAGTGGTACGTGAACAGAAGATATGTATGGGTGCTCGACGCTTTGGTCACATGCTACGTCGTGTCATATCCAGAAACGGTAAGAAACATAAATATATAACCTTATATTAATAAACGATACAGTTGTATGAAATTGTAATGTCGAGGTCGGAAGCGCGTCAAATTGTGATTGTGTCGGTCATTTATTTGTTTTCAATTGTAGCAAATTGCTTCTCCCGCTCTGATTGAGATGACCGTCGTAAAATCTTGTTACACGTTCGCAATTTTATCTTTGTCGCCTCCCCGCAGTCGCTTCGATAGGAACTAATGACGTTTCTATAAAATTGTGCAGACTTTGTAACATTGATTTTTAACTCGTTTTATTCTACATCAATACTTTCGTAATTACGGTGCGCTTGTGTTCAGATTTATGTAATGTTTTAAGTACTTTTTGTTTTAGGATATTAGTCGGTTTTGTAATAACGGATCTCGTTTTGTTCTTAACTGATTTATGGTAAAAGTATTAAAGATTTTCAGCGACTAAACTGTACTGTGTTTATATATTTGCGGAGAGATTAAACCTTTGTTTTTATACAGATTTTGTTAGATGAAAATGTATTTTGTAGTTTAAATAATGTTAGAGGGCGTAGAAATTGTTCTTTGTATTATTCCTTTAATTTCAAGTTCACAAGACATAGGGCTTTAACACGAGTGAGAGTTTATAATTATCTTAGTTGAAATATTCTTATAACAGCTATTATTATTCATCACGTCGTTATTATGAACACGTCTAAACTTAGTATTTCTTGAATATTTTAATGTACTTTATTATTTGTAGGTAAATTTTCGATTAATTATTTTCTACAGTTTGAGTACCAGTGTAGTTGACTTTACACAAGAAAAATGTAATGAACTGCTTTACAAAATTTGTGCCACAATTTTGACACCTGTATTGGTTGTCTAAGAAGAGGACTTTCAAAGACCGGAAAGAGGATAATCTTTAATCCTCATTCCAGGTTTTAAAGATCCTACTATAGGGACACCCAAACACACTGGTGTAGTATTAGTTCCTTAACATGTAAGCATGATTAACCTCCCTAAGTAGACTTACTTTTTCTATCACTATCGAGTTACCCAAACACTGATAATCTTAGTCAGTATTAGCCAACTAATACAGTATTCTATCTCGTAACATTCACGTATAAGCTCGTACTAGGATGTTTAATACTTAAACACATGTGCTCATCCAATCGTGTTGTCGTAGAGAGCAATCAGGGGCTCGGTACCATCTATCAACTGCGTGGTTCGTTTGCTAATAGACTCAACTAGGTACCGTACTGCCTCATCTGTATTTGTGCAGATACAATCACACAAGGACTTGATTGGGTAATTGATAACGCTCTTAAATGGTTTATTCCCATCTGCCCCCTTCGAGTTTGCCACCGGGGTGGTGGTTGGCACTAATAGGTGGCGATTGCCACCCCGGTGGTCAATGGAACCTATTTAGTTTCATCTGCCCCTTCGTATATGTTATACAGGAGGTTTGTTCTTATTTCGTTTCTGACATCAATGGAAATTGAAATAAGACATGCACTAGAGACATGAACTATAAAAAATATGTTAAATATAATAAATAGTTAGATACATAAATATCTTAAATGGTTAGATACCTACATAAATAATCAAATTAATATTTAAAAATATCTATTTCTTTACTGGGTGCCTATAATATACAGCAAGACCCCAGACCCATCTTAGATTGTTGTAAAAGTGCCTACTACGAGTATTATACCCAATAAAGAAATAGAGAATTTCAACTATTCTTTGAATAATTTATGTATCCAAGTAAACTATTTCTATAATTTACTTATTACGAAAGATAATTATTTCCTTATTAATTTGGTATAGTTTTCTAAACTTTGAAATGTTTGTAAACCTAGGTTAAGTGGTTAGATGACGTCATAAATTATACATTTAACAACTACTTTGAATAAAGTAGTACAATCATATTGTATGTAAAAAAGATATTTAAATTTGAGTTTAACATATTTTTTATAGTTCATCTTGTCTAGAGTTGCTTATTTCAATTTCCATTGATAATGTTTTAAACGAAATAAGAATAAACCTCCTGTATAACAATTACGAAGGGGGCAGATGAAACTAAATAGGTTCCATTGACCACCGGGGTGGCAATCGTCACCTATTAGTGCCAACCACCACCCCGGTGGCAAACTCGAAGGTGGCAGATGGGAATAAAGGTCTTAAATGTCCTACTACAAGTATGGTCCTCCTCGAATGTTAGTTGTATTAATATCACGGTAAATCCAGACAAATTAGTGTGTACTTCCTTAACATTAACGATTGACTAACCACCCTAAGTAGACTGTCAAGACACATTTTTTTAATCAAAATTGAGTATTATTAAGGTTTTTAAATGTCTAACTACAATGCCCCTCCTCGTATGTTTTTGGTATATTTGACCTATTATTGCCACGGTATATCCAGGAAAATTGGTGTAGTTTGCTTGATTTAGTTCCTTATATCGACTGTAAAGACACATTTTTTTTATCCATATCGAGTTACCCAAACACTGATAATCTTAGTCAGTATTAGCCTACTAATACAGTATTCTATCTCGTAACATTCACGTATAAGCTCGTACTAGGATGTTTAATACTTAAACACATGTGCTCATCCAATCGTGTTGTCGTAGAGAGCAATCAGGGGCTCGGTACCATCTATCAACTGCGTGGTTCGTTTGCTAATAGACTCAACTAGGTACCGTACTGCCTCATCTGTATTTGTGCAGATACAATCACACAAGGACTTGATTGGGTAATTATTTATATTGGTTATGTTCATTTTGGTATTGTTTTTGTTTTGATAATGTATATTGTTTAATAGATTTTGAATGACCCATTGAAGGGATAGGCTTGCAGTTTTGAGTTTCAACTTGACCTAGTAATTTTGCGCTAGAAATAGAGTTTATTGTCTCCGAAAATAGGCTTTAGAATGGGCTCAAGGAGTTTGGGTAAATTTTGCGTGTTTAATCAGTTGCCTTCTAGTCCGCAATAAAAATACTGATTTAAGTACTTTATCTATTTTGACGTTCTGATTTATTTGTGAACCCCGTGACGTTTGGTGGTTTTAGTACATGAATGCTGCGCAGAGGTATCGGGTTCTATTCCCGGTCAATACAAATATTTGTGTGCATAAACTGAAATGTTTGCATTAATTACTTTGGTGCGTCGTACCGGTCGCGGTATACCAGGTCGTGGATTCGTATTAAATGAATTGTGTGATCGACAAATGCTAGTCACGAGCCTGGATGCTGTTGAATTCGTTATAGTCATACTAATATTATAAATGCGAAAGTTTGTGAGGATGTATGGATGGATGTTTGTTACTCTTTCACGCAAAAACTACTGAATGGATTTTGATGAAATTTGAAATAAAGGTAGTTTAAGGTGTATTATAAAATTTAAGCTACTTATAAAACGCGGGTAAAGCCGCAGGCATCAGCTAGTATAAGTACATTCGTTAGTATTCTGTTTTTGCTCTTAATTTCTTTTAAAAGCCAAATGTAATTAAATCTTCTTTGTGGACAGTTGCATGTTTGCATTAATCTGCTGTGTACAGTCACGAGCAATAATATGTACACATTTTCGCATTTTGTAAACCAGTTATCTAAAGTTCTGCCAATCCAAAATTGAAAATTCGAAGATTAATTCAAAACTGTACGGAACCTCTTCTAAATTACGAATTCATTTTGATATTGTAATGTCTAGATAAACGTGCAGATAGTTTAGAAAATTTGAAAATGTGTACATATTATTGCTCGTGACTGTACATTCCATTTTCTAAATAAACAAAACTATTTTCATCAAACCAGTGTGGCTTTGTATTTTATTTTAACATTGTTATTTTTAATTAAAAACAGCGGTAAACGTGATAACGGGTTTGTTTATTATCCGACTGATCTTAAAGGAGGGTAATGCATTGGTTATTAGACAACGTATTTAATATAAAAATATAATTATAAAGTAATTAATTGCAAAAGGCATGTATAAAATTAATTTAATTGTGGTGTATAGGCACACTCGATTGCACTGTGATATGATACTTAAATATCTCGTGACCAATTTTCCTTCTTTCTTTCATACAAATTCGTTCCTAGCCTATTTTCAATATACATTGTTCAATTTCAATATACATTGTTTTCAATATACTCTTGCCCGCTAAAGATTTATTACTACTTATCTATACTAATATTATAAAGAGGTAAAGTTTGTGTGTTGTTTGTTTGTGAGTTTGTGACGTTGTAGGGGGTAATATCTGGATCTAATGAACCGATTTTATAAATTCTTTCTGTCTTGAATAGTTTATTTATCGGGGAGTGTCATAAGCTATATAGCATCACGCTATGACTAATAGGAGTGGAGCAGTAATAAAAAATATTAAAAAAAGGGACGCTTAATAAGGTTTGTTCGCCGCCCTACGAAGTGCGCACGGGTCAGCTAGTATAATAAATTTGCGAAAGGTAAATTCAAAATATCATGTAATTTTATGGTCTACCGCGTTCTTTATGTTAACTACCGTAAACGAAGTGGAACATTCGTGTAGGTTTAGCCTTTTAATATCATCTTTTATGACCTCCACATTTGATTATACATCCTATTGTTGGCTTGTATAAACTTGGGAATATATTGTTTAGGTACTTTTGTGACCCTGGATGTTTTGTGTTTGTTATATAGAGGTCAGGTTCATTATTAGTAGTTCAGTTGTTGTGGCAAGGTTATTGTGAGGTCGGGAGTTCTAACCCTACGCAGAACAATTGTTGTTGTGATCAATGAGTTATTGTTCTGAGACTGGATGTTTTTTGTGTTTGTTAACTAATAAAAATAGTTTGTGGATTAGATAGTGTGGAATCGAAACTGCGAACTCGCACATGACAGCTCCTTACATGACTGCCTTCTCATCGAGCCTTAAACCAACCTTCTTTTTTAGAACAATGAACCTCCAAAGCGTCTAGGCCATACGCATCATCGTGAGATCACCTAATTGAAGTCATTTACTATAATAGCTCCGTGTGGTGACGGAGTAAAGATACAATATGCCACCACCCCATCTCATTCCATGGGTGTCGTAAAAACTAAGGGACTATGCGTGAATAATTAATAAAAAATTTAATTTAAAGTTTTCCTTCTTTTTATTTCGTAGAAATAAAAAGAAGGAAAACTTGAAATTAAACCCTATACCAATCCGTCTGGCCAGCGTGGTATTAGTAGGCCAAGTATCCTTTCGTCACGGGAGGAGGCCCGTCCCTGCAGTGGGACATTAATGTGCCGTTATGAACTATAGTTAAAAATAATACAAGCTTCATAATAAGTCCTTAATCCTGATTGATTTCGCCAATAATTTCCGAATTGCTTGCTAAAAACGAAACTAAATCAACTTAGTCACAACTTACAAACTACATAATACATTAAAAGCATTAACGTATATAGATGTAAGTAAGGTACTTACATTAACTTAGCTGTCTTAAGTACGCGTGGGGCGAGTTCGGTAATTCCCCGGAAACTTTTAAGTGCCGATATCACTATTTGTACGAAGATAATGTAGGTCTAAATATAGCTTGTTATATACCTGTTTATAGCGAGAATAGAATATTTGCGAAGCTTCAAATATGGTGTAAAACTTTATAATATGGCTATGTAATATTTTTAATTCATGTGGTGATGGAGTAAGAACACAGTGTGTTACCATCCCATGGGTGGTGTAAAAACCGACTAAGGGACTATCCGTGAATATTATCTTTACGTAATAAAAAGAAGGAAAACTTTAAATTAAACCCTATGCCAATCCGTTTGGCCAGCGTGGTATTAGTAGGTCAAGTATCCCTCCGTTACTGGAGGAGGCCCGTTCCTGCAGTGGGGCATTAATAGGCTGTTATGATGATGTAATATTTTAATTCAAGAAATTGAAGATGTTTGATCGATTGATATGTTAAAGAATGTATATTAAGCGGAACTATTTCGAATAAGTTCTACTATATCGAAAATCCATTATAAAATTTTAAGTTTAACAATTGCTCTTCTTATACTTTTCATATGCAAGCGCTGACAGTACAAATCTTGCGTAAAAAGTTCCCTCAAAATTCACATTCGACCAGATTTTCTTACAAGCTAAAGCGTCCTGTCCAGTATAATAACTGAACAAAATTCTCTTCTCCATTTTACAAATGCATTAAAAACAAAAGTATCCAATTTATTTGCCACATTTTTGAATCAAGACACGTACACATATGAGGTGTCGTAAGATTTGCTTTGATTACTTTCTCGACAGAACACTTTACGATATGACGTCACATTTAATTCAAAATGGCGCTCTTAAACACAAAGTTACACCTCTTTTTTACAAACCACTAGCTGACCCGTGCCCACTTCGTTGGCGAAAAAGCGCGTCTCTTTTTTAAACATATTTCATTACTGCTCCACTCCTATTAGTCATAGCGAGATACTACATAGCCTATGACACTCCCCGATAAATGGACTATTCAACACAGAAACAAAATTTAAAATCGGTTCAGTAAATCCAGAGATTACCCCCTACAACGTCACAAACACACAAACTTTACCTCTTTATAATGTTAGTATAGATATCATCTTAAACACGATGCAAAAGTATCTGAAATGTAACCTATATTTTATCTAGACACAGTTGAATACTATGACAGCTTGACGCCTCGCATTCACAAAATCTGGGTAATATTTTCTACATGAAATTCCATTTTACTACACAGCTTTCATGGATTATTTGAGTCAAAAGATTAAATCTGTTCGGAGTCTTTTGGAGTACTCATTTTCATTCGTTAATTTTAACTTGTAACTGTGAGCAGATTCTGCTCGTACATTTTGTAAAGAGGGTGGAATTTGTGTGAAACTTATGGTTGTAGATAGTATGTTTTGATGGTGTTTTTAAGGCGGGAGAATATTTTGAAGTTTGTTTTACTAGAGTTTACGTTATGAGTAAGATACCCTGCGGCATTCTAATAACTTTTTTGTACTTTCGTTCGTTCAGTATGATGAAATGATACTCGTTCCTGAATAATATATAACGCCTCCTTTGTTTCTGTACTGCAGTAGATCTCCTAAAGCCAAAGAACATTTGGCCTTTAGTCTAACATTTAAGTATATAGCTCTAAAAATCCATATATCATTTAGTAATACAGTAGGCCATTAATCCAACTACATGAAGATAGTAGAAAAGTTACCGTTTTATAGCTTTTACCTAATACCCAATAGTGAATACGTATACAAACAAAGTAAAAGCAGATAATTAGTATGAAGCAACCGCATTGTTATACAAACAGAAAATGGCTTCCATTCTTTTTATTCTAAAGTAAATGGATACGAAAACATTTTGTGTAAGGATTTCGACTAAAATACAAAACGGTAATCGTAAAAGTTAAAAACTCGTTAGTTGCTTTGGACACGAAGTTTTCCTGCCCGCAGTGCTTTTGTGTCTGTGTATCGTATATTCTACCTGGATGTTAGGATACTCGCTGAGATAGGCTTGTTAAGGAATAGCGTTTTATTTTTATGATGTACAAATAATTTTTATCTACTCGTATACTAGAAGTATGTCCATAATGTCTATAATTTTAAGGTTTACCTGTAAAAAGAGTACCTAATTCTAAGATTGTGCCTGTACACAGATACATAATGAATAAAAACTTTATTTGGCAGTTTAGTGTTTTCAATATAATTTACAATGACAACCGCACTAGGCAAAGCCTGCATCGCGGCCATCAACAGTACGGTTTCTTAGGACTAAAGAGATCTTAAAACAAAATCAAAATAATAGTTTTAAAAAAAAATACAATAATACATGCTTCAAGATATTGTATTGTACAATACCATGTCAAGTCATAAACCACCTTATGTACAGATAGGTATCCTTCAGTGATACAGAAAAAAAATCTGAACGTTATTATCTAAAAGCTAAAACATCAGATTTACTTTGTAAGTCAACTCCTGTATTATGAATCCTATTGTCGCGGGTATAGACACTGTGAATACTATCATAACAGCCCATTAATGTCCCACTTCAGGGAAGGGCCTCCTCCCATGACGGAGGGATAATTGGCCTACTAATACCACGCTGGCCAGACAGATAGGTATAGGGTTTAATTTCAAGTTTTCCTGTTTTTTTTCGTAAAGATAATATTCACGGATAGTCCCTTAGTCGGTTTTTACGACACCCATGGGATGTGATGGTGACGTATTGTATTCTTACTCCGTCACCACACGGAGATGGTGAATACTAAACAAACAACAATTAAATCTATCCAATTATATCATAGCTACATCTTGATATACAAGTGTCGCGTATATTTATAATGGAATGCTGATCTTAGACGCCATTAGTGACCGTTGTGACATTATTCTTTCTTGTGTTGCTTATAATTGGTATTTTTATAAGATTAAAAGATGATTAAGTCTTTTCCGTTTCTATTTATAATTTTTTAATTTATCGAGTTATATTTTTAGGCGTGAATGGTAAATTAACACGCCTTAAATAATTTAAATATTCCTCACACATTCACACAACGCCATCTAGTCCCAAACTAAGCAAAGCTTGTACTATGGGTACAACGGATAAACATACTTATTTTATTTTTTTTGTAAATACTTACATAATATACATAGAAAATACTCAGACCAATGCAAACAATCATGTTCATGCTCACAAATGATTGCATTGAGCGGGAATCGAACCCGAGACCTCTGCGTAGCAGTCATGTTATATAACCACTACGTCACAGAGGTCGTCAAGTTTTATTGTAATATTACGCCTTGTTTTATTTTATGAAATCTGATATACATATACTACGTAAAGTTTAGTTGTTCTTTACTTTTCGGTGAAGGTATCGTAATGGCATTGAAGCGGTCAATGTCTAGGGTCGACATTTCTAAAGGAGTCTTGCTTGGACTCCCCGCCATATGACATTGTTAGATTATTAAAAGAGAGTTATTCTCTCCTCCAATCTTAATTTCTGGACAGTACCACTGAGGGAATTATTATAAAACCACTCTGACAACCAGAAAATACTGGAAAATGCCAGTCTAATCCTACTCATACGCGTCAAACTGTTGCTGGAGTGATAATTAGGACTCTCTTAGTCGATTTAACCAGTGGGATAAACTATGAAGAGAGGAAATATTTTGAATTTTTTTTTAAATGACACATCATTATGATAATATCAAACCTTATTAAAAGTCGCTACCGCTTGTGTTTATAAACGTAACCTAACTTTACACATTATTACCACAGTGGTGATATCATTTCCAAGAGGCGCTAGAACAACTACGGTCTACTTTTGCATATACTCTAGTAAAATGGTTTCTTTGTTTTTTTACACAAAGTTTGTATCGTGCACTTTATACTAAGAGCGCTTGTTCTATTCGTTTAAGAATAAAATTGTATTTATTTATATGTTTTGTTAAGTGCCATTTTCATTTTAGACAATACCATATTTTTACGTAGACTATGTGTTAATCAAAAATTATGAACAAAAAACGGCCGTTTTTTTTCGAATGCGAAATTTAACTATTTGAAAAACATTATTGATCCTATTTGCGAATTATGATTTTTTTTCTATTGGCGGCGCTAATGAGCCTTATAAAAGCTCTTAAGAGCTATAGGTAGATAGTCAATAAGCTATTAAACCTTATTGGCTACCCACTATTTATCTACTGACTAGCTTTTACCATATTTATAGGAAGATATAGGATGCATTTTGTATTCATGCGGTAAAAAATAATATTTAATATATCGTCACCTTAAAGCTAAAACCGACTAAATGACCAAATCAACAAAATGAGATATCGCATTTTGAAGATTGCATAAAGAAAATGTCCTATCAAATGTACATTCGTGTAAATTTCATCAGCAATTATATGTAGACTACTTACTTGACTTTCTATATCACTAATTGTTGTGTTTCTCGAGGCTATAATAACATGACACGAAAGAAAAAATGTCGTGTAACCCCCCCATTTAGTTGGTTTTACCTGTATACACTTAAATCATCAATATTGCATAAAATCTGGCTGCTATCAAAGCATTATCTATCGTGCATAATGAGTTAAAGTAACTATTTTATGGTTCATATTGAGTTATACCTGTAAAACCTATATAAATCAAATGAATTGAAAAAAACTAAAATTTTAGTTGGTTTTACCCGTACATTAATTAGTCATAGTTCAAATGATGTTGCTAATTACTTAACAAACCTTTAAATTTACAACTATTTCGGCAATGGTCGCTGCTAGTGTTTTGGTATTTGAAATGTCCTACCTACTAAAATTTATTGTAACTACTAAAAGAAATAAAAAAACAGGATTAAAATTTAAAAAAAAGGATAAGACCTGATCTAAGCATTCCATGGATTCTCCGTGCGGGTGCCGGGTCCATCGCGTGATAGAGGACGGAGCACTTACACAACAGCGTCTGGAACTTACGACCCAAATGTAGGTTTAAGGAGGCCCCCTTACAACGCGTTAGGGGTCACCTTCACTGTCCGCTATGTTCCGTCTTCTATCTATCCAAATTTGGTAGGAACCTAACAATGCCGTTTTGGACATACGTAATAGTAGAGAGCTTACTGAATTTCTCGGCAGTCCTATATCTTTTAATAGGTTGTAGAGGGATTTAGCTGGTATACCCCTCGCACCTATTTCTTGAAATACGTGCACACCCTATAGCCATTTCTGGTTATCTTATTGGTCAAGTCAAAGTATTTGTTTGTCTTAATTGCGTGGTCTTCAGGGATGTTAGTTTCCCACTGTACCGTGAGCTCAATAAGTACTACACCCTTTTTCAATTTTAAGTTGAGGAATATGTCTGGTGTCAACGGCAACACGCAGATATCCTCCGGGATTTTGTAGTGTGTTTCACACGTGTCAACCAGTAGTCTCCAATCGTCTGCCGAACTCAGGACCGAAAAAGGCTTGTAGGTGGCCTTTTTAGTAGGCCTTCCTTAACAAATTGAATGTTTTGTCTTACATTTGTAGTCAGTCCTTTTCTAGCTCTAGCAATTGACAGACTCACTGATCCCTAGTACTTTGTCGTGACGTTGCGAATAATGACCCCTATCCAAAAGCAGTTCGCAGCCTACCAATAAGTGTCTTACCGCATCAATTTCTTTGCCCCATTCCGTGTATTTTTGTCCGTGGTTTTTCCCCATCTTACAAGATTGCTTTGATCGGGGAGAGTCAATTGGAAGGCGTTGACGTAGAATTTAAGTAATGCTGGTGACAGACGAATTTTTATCAGTTGGGATGGATATAAGACGAAATTGTAAACAATTTTGTCTTTAGATGTTGATAAGACTTGCATTTTAGTGACTATTAGATGTTTGTAGAGTTCTGATGTTTTTTTTTAGTTTCATCCCAAAGTTACTTGTGTCTCGATACAGAGCGGAAGAGTCTGCTTGAAGATTAAACTAATCCTAGCCACGATTTCAATGTTTTCGTCACTTTAGCATCTAGTTCTTTCAAGAGGTTCTGGTTTAAATCATACACGAGGAAAGGCCAATTGAGACGTGATGTTAAATAGTTGTCGTATATCCAGACTTTTTTTACGTTATTTATCGGTTGATGGTCTACCTTTTTCAATGTCGTTTATGAAACTATTGACGACATCGTCTAGTACTGGAGAGCGACCTTTATCGTTTATCTTTCTCCCAAGAAATTTAAAAGGCACGGTTTCTGATATTATTGAAACGTTTTCCCCGCCTATAGCGAGCCCGGGGTCATATGAAGTATATCTCGTATCCCGCCTACCTAAACACAAACAATGTTGATTGTTATTTTATCTATTAGTATATTTAGTACTGTGTTAAATACTATAGAGGATAAGCAGCAACCCTGGAACAGGCCCACGTTGTAGTTAAGGGACTTTGCATGTCCGTCCTTCGTTGCAATTACAAATTTTGAGCGGAAAGTTATACCATTGCAGTGCATAACATAAGCTCGTGCTATACTAAGCCGATTGCGTTTTCTAAATCTATCCAACAAACTGTTATTTGCCTTTCATTTGCTCTAGCATCTTTTAGACTCTCTGCTACTAAAGAATTATTATATTCCAGACATCCAGATATTCCGGGAATAAATCCCTTCTGGTGTCTTGGTCTGAAATAATTGTTAGTCCTATTCTTTGTTGTCTTTGCAGATCTTGCCCTACGAAAAATTTTAAGCTATTCTGTCATAGAATATACTGCTGTATGTTCCGTAAAACACTGTAAAAAACGACTGCGTATGCGTACGCGACGAATTAAATATTGCAATAATTGCGTTAATTTATTAACGAATAGATAGTATTAGTTGGTTTTTCAACTAGATTATTTCGTACATAAAAATTACTCAATTCTTATGGAAAAAACTGATAACATAGGTTAATGTAAATTGCTATTCTATTATTATTAAAGCTTAATTTTAATAATCGTCGAGTAAAAAGTACTATACTGCTAAAGTAGGTATTAGCTCTATTTTTGAGTTTTGTTTACAAATTGTCACCAAAGTCAATACTAACTAAATCTAGATAGTATCTTTTACTTGTAGATTAATAAAATTAGAACTAAAGAAACTTTAAGAATAAAAAAGAGATATATTAGAATAATATGTTTTATTCCAAGATGTATAATAAAAGTCGTCGAATATGTTGCAATAATTGCTTTTTCGTATCAATTTTTATGAAAAGTCCTATTTTAGTGGTTATTTCCACTCACTATCTTTTTATCTACGGATAATATTGTAAATTGGGTTTTACCATTAGAAAGAGCACGATTTTCTAAGAAAAATGGTATATTTAACTCTATTTTGCAAAAATCGGCATTTAGTCGGTTTTACCTTTAAGCTGACGATATTTATGTAGTTTAAATACAAAATAATTGTAGCAATATAACTTAATTCAACTGCACCTTAATAAATATTCTTAGCTACACATTTCCATGCGTGTTTCGCTATAAATATCGAAGATAATTTGATTTTAGCAAGCATTATTGACTATAACAGCAAAATGGCCACAAAATATTACCTTAATGGCCCGCTAAGGCCATTTTTACTTAACGACATAATCCGTGCCGTGTCGCACAACGATATAATAGCAACAGAAACTCCTTTAGCGTTTCTGTATGAATCATTTTGTTTGTTGTGTTACAAGAAAGTTGTAGTAGTTTCATTCTTGTGTTTAGTAATAATCCTCACACATTCACACATTGCCACCTAGTCTCAAACTAAGCAAAGCTTGAACTATGGGTACTAGACAACGAATAAACATACTTACATACTTTTCTTTTGTTAATACATACATATTATATATAGAAATCACTGAGAGCAATGCAAACAATCATGTTCATGCACAAAAAGATTTGCATTGAGCAGGAATCGAACCCGAGACCTCTGCGTAACAGTCATGTTAAATAACTACTACTTCACAGAGGTCGTCATACCTAGTGATATTATAGGGCTATGAAACATTGTTAGACAGCGGTTTGTTGCGCTCTGGCATTCCTGACATTCATGATCGGTGATTACCCAAACTTGCCAAAGGTATACTTATTAAATCCTTTTTTATGTAAATACACATATTACTTTACTTATAAATAACCCACACCAATGCAATCCATTATGTTCATGCACACAAACATTTGTATTAAATGAAAATCGAACTTAAGACGTCTGCGTAGCAATCATGTGTGGTGTCCCACAGAGGTCGTCAGTAATTCATTGTTAAATTATTAATAAACGAACTATCGGCATATTTACCATGGTTAGGGTTTTCGAGTTTCCGATATTTCGACGCTGTTACAAGCGTTATGATCACGGAGGAACTCCTCATGGCGCTTGTAACATCGTTGAAATAGCGGAAACTCGAAAACCCTAAACACGGTAAATATCCCGATAGTTTATTAATAATGAATGTGACCATGACAGTTTAAATAATTACATTGTTAAATTGTTCTATAAGTGAAACATTTGTAATGACTCTTTCTAATAACAGTAAAATGTCAGTGCTTATGCACGT
The DNA here is from genome assembly GCA_905475405.1 of Schrankia costaestrigalis. Classification (NCBI taxonomy): domain Eukaryota; kingdom Metazoa; phylum Arthropoda; class Insecta; order Lepidoptera; family Erebidae; genus Schrankia; species Schrankia costaestrigalis. Next base: position 3,514,787 of record FR997843.1, on the reverse strand, counting down.
AACGCACGGCTGATCGGCGATGTCTAACGATGTCACTAACTATAATGAACGGTAATATTATTGTGATCTATATGATATTAACTTGACATTATATGTACTTGTACAGTACTATAACTCTTTATAAATAAGTGCTCATAATATTTTCTAATTAAAAACTATCTCACTCAGATGTTTTCCCAACGTCAATAAACCTTGACTCCTTTGTCGTGTTGACTTTTATAAATACATCCAGACTTAAGCCCGATTTACACATCGTACTTAACTCGCCAAAAAATAGGATGGAGATCTATTCAAATCAACTTAATCAACAACTTCCTACTTAACTCGCTACTGTACTTGTCGATGTGTAAATCGGGCTTTAGTACCGTGTGGATGGCAGAAATCATTTCCTCATATAATAATCATCCAAATAACACGGTCCGGTCCCAGAGATTTACAAATGTAAGTCGAAATGTACAAATTAGTAAACTATGTGGTGTAAATGTAAGTGATTACTTCATTATCCTCATATAAGCCCATAGACGTCCACAGCTTGACATAACATAGGCTCCAACTTTTTAGATTTTTGTCATTCTCTTCCAATTCGCAATTCTTCTCTCGCAATTCTGATCGTCGGTCCATCGTTTATGTAGCTAAACTCATTAAAATAAGACCTATCAAAATATTGCCTTATTGGTATCGAAAAGAGATAAAATTGGTTCACCGGTTAAAAACTAGTTAGTTTTGAAGCTTATTTCCTATTTATACTTCTGCATCATCACTTTACAATGATCAATGTTTTCACTCCGCCATGCGTGATCGAACAGAAGTGTAAAAGTTCTTTTGTAGACCACGCCCCTTGCCACCGATTCGGTTCATCAACCAAATTGACTGTGTCATTCGGGTGTGTCGTAATCATTAAATACCATATACAGTTAACAATGAAAGTGGAACTACTAAATGTGCAGTAGATTTTGATGGCAAACAATTGTTTTGTTTTTTGTTTTTAGAATAATATTTTATCTATTTAAAAGACAACTCTGGCGACAACGGCAAAGTTCCCCTAGAGAACGAGCCCTAAGTAGCAAACACTTTTCGTGCATTCATTTGGTTTAGCCTCTATCATCCCATTGTTAGGCAAAGGCCTCTCCCCTTATACAGACATGAAATTAACAGATGCAAATAGCATCCAAGTTGAAGACAGTAATTTGTAGAGACAAGAAATAATTATCTTTCCTGGGATTAGAACCCGCGATCACGTGTACCCCGTGAAGACACGTTCTTGCCACCGATTCGGTTCATCAACGAAATTGACTGTGTCATTCGGGTGTGCCGTAATCATTAAATACTTTTAAACAATGAAAGTGGAACTACTAAATGTGCAGTCGATGTTGTTCGAAATCGCTAGTTAAATTGTTTTATTTTCTTTTGAAGTCACCTCCTTTTTTGTAAAAGACGATCCTAGCTATAGGGACGATCTCTTTCGCATTCGAAAAAAAAACAGCCGTTGTTAATAATGCAATATTTATTTAATTGAAAAACATTTAAAGTGTTGAGAGTGTGTTATACAGATACTTCATTGCCTTTTCTGAAGACTTTGTTTTTATAAATTTTACATTATTTAACGAGTACGCGACGAATTATTTTTTTTTTCTATTGGCGGCGCTAGTGAGCCCTATAAATGGTTTTAACAGCTGAAGGTAACGTTAATGAATACCAAAAAATAGTGTTAAAGTGTTTTATTTTCTTTGTAAATCATCTATCATATTTTAAAATAGAACTCTTACATTAAGAATTCAGCCTTGTGTCGCGGAAAATTTTACAGATATGAAATTATAAACAGATGATAATAACATTCCGTGTGGTGACGGAGTAAGAATACAATATGTCACCACTCCATCATGGGTGTCGTGGAAACCGACTAGGGGACTCTCTGTGAATATTACCTTTGCATAGAAAGAAGGAAAACTTGAAAACCTTTTTTCGAACCCTATATCAATCCGTCTGGCCAACGTGGTTATCTTGCGTGGGTTTTAAACCCGCGCTCTTGCAGATGGCAGCCGTATAAAATACAGCTTTACCACCGAGTCAGTTAAATCGTAATCTACAAGGAGGAAGACGTTGCATTTTAATATTTATTACTGCCTCGATAGCGTGTTAGTTGTGTATGCTGCGAGCATACACGAGTTTGCGTGTTTGAATCCCACTTGAGACAATTATTTCCGTTATTCCGTTACATATTGAAATGATTTATCATTATGCTGTTGTGGATATCCATATTTGAAGGTCTTTTCGGCGTATTAGTTGTATTGCACGACTGCTGCGCCGAGGTCTCGGGTTTAATTACCATTCAATGCAAATCTTTGTGTGATGTGATCAATGAATGTTTTTCAACCGACTTCAAAAAACGGAGGAGGTTCTCAATTCGGCTGTATTTTTTTTTTGTGTTTGTTACCTGATTTTTCGAAAACGGCTAGGCCGATTTAAAAATTTTGTTATTTGTTCATTTGGGTATACTTTCCATTTGGTCCCATTGTCACCAGATCTGGATCTGGATGACGGGATCCCAGAGAAATCGAGGGCATCTCTTGAAAATTGTACACGCTTTGTGTAAAATCTTGCCATACACGTGTATCTCTAACGTCACTACAAAATAATGAAGAGTCGGAACTGGTCTGATAAAGGAGACCACAGAGGATTGAGGGAACTCTTCAATGGTATACAGCAACCACCCTGTGTTTGGGCTTATTTTATTTGTATTGATGAAAGCTTTACACAACTTTACACAAACATGATCTGATGATGAAGACGACTGAGGGTCGAGGGAACTTCTCAACGGTATATAGCAGCTACCTAGTGTTTGGGCTTATTTTATTCGTATTAATGACAACTTTACAAAAACATGATCTTAATGATAAAGACGACTGCAGAAATTTATTTAATACTAATGTTAGAAACTGATATTAGCATGGTTTTTAACCGACTCCTGTTGAAGTCGGTTTTTTAATTAGAAAATTATTCTGTAAAATTTTGAATTGTTTACAAAAAGTATTTAAATATTTTTTTCGTGTATCCGTTGTCTAGTACAGTCACGAGCAATAATATGTACACATTTTCAAATTTTCTAAACTATCTGCACGTTTATCTAGACATTACAATATCAAAATGAATTCGTAATTTAGAAGAGGTTCCGTACAGTTTTGAATTAATCTTCGAATTTTCAATTTTGGATTGGCAGAACTTTAGATAACTGGTTTACAAAATGCGAAAATGTGTACATATTATTGCTCGTGACTGTACCTATGGTAAAGGCTTGGTTTACTTAGGACTAGATGGCGTAGTGTGAATGTGTGAGAAATATTATATTATCATAGTACTTATCTCACCTTATTCTGCAGGTTCTTATGGAACCTAATTGTACGGCGAAAACTTTCTTCCTACATTTTTTAAAAGGTTTAAAATACGAGTAGGTGTAATTAGTATTAATAGGTTCATGGATACTGGTTGAAATAAGCCCTCTTAGTGTTGGTAACGTGCCAAAATGTTTTAATGGATATTCTTTCACCAGTTAAACTTCTCATCGTCTTTTAATTAGCAATTAGGCATTTGCTATCTAACTATGGCTACATAGCCTCATGTTGTCTTTTCGATGATTTTTAATGGTCCCGTACATTATACGGGACCATTAAAAGTTATATTTCGCATTCGAAAAAAAAAATGGCCGTTTTTGTTTATAATGCAACATTTATTTAATTAAACAAAATTAAAGTCTTGAGAGTGTGTTATACAAATACTTTATTGCCTTTTCTCAAGACTTCGTTATCAACATTTTACATTATTTATCCTATTTGCGATTTATGTTTTTTTCAATTGGCGGCTCTAGTGAGACCTATAAAGGCTCTTAAAACAAAACTCATGTCTCAGTTTAGTCAAACCCTTGTATTTATGGAGCTATCTTCCCTATAAAAATTATATCGTTATTTTCAAATATGAATTTGAAAATAACGATATAATTTTTACTTAGAATGATCTAAGTTTAAAATCTAGCTCTATTAACTTTTTTTTAAACACCAGTAATATCTACAAGGCCGCAAGGTAAAATTCATTCAAATTCAATCTCTAAAAGGTCTTCTTAGCTAATATTTTGTTAAGATCCGTATAAAATTTTTGAATGGCGTTACTAATATTGACCTCAGAATTACTTATCGTCGTCGAAATGAGATTTTTAATATACTATGTTAACTAATTTCGGCAAAAAACGTAATTGAACCGTGATATTTGAAAATTGATTTTGTTTTAGCGTGATATTGGGTGTATTGCACGCAGTAATGGCGGTGGTGGGAAGTAAATGTTTTAGAGCAATAACTACGTAATGAAAGAAGCATAATAGAAAGATTTGTGATAAGCTTGTGCAGCAAAACGGCCGTGTACGAGGTTGCGGGTTCGATACCCACGCTGAATTTTGTTGTGATCTTTACATTATTTTCCTGAGTCTGAAATTATATGTGCCTTTTAATTTGATGTTTATAAAGTCAGTTAACTCACGTCCGGGAAGTCATTTTATACATGGGTGGCTTCTTAGTTATGTTTCTTAGGAGCAATTCCGTTATTCAGAAGGCCTACTTTTTCTCGAAGTTATAGTTAGATAGTAGTTAGATAGAAGTTATATTAAGATTTCGTTGAACGTCTCCAACGTTCAACAAAATCTTAATTATTATCTAATTTGTTGACGTAGATATAGAAATATACAACATTAAAATACAGCCAATCAGCTGTTACACTTCTTACTCACATTAAGATTGTAAACAAAAGCAATTAAAACACACATAACTAACAATTAAACAATTAAAATAATTCTCTCGTTATACATATTAATTGCACATAACAAAAATAACTGAACATGAAATCTTAGTAGGATGCCGGCAATTCAATGAAAGTATACCGGCCATTAAGTTTTCCAACTCGCCATTTATCTTGACTAATTATCGTGTTTGTTATCTTATTTGTAAAAAGGGATAATGCAGATTTAACTTGTAATTAAGAGGGACATTAATTGGTGTAGGTATGTCACCATTTCTCTTTTGTACAGTTGAGATTTCTTTTTTAAGGTTCCGTTACCGAATGGTATAAAAGGGAGTATAGGATCACTTTGTTGTCCGTCTGTCTTTCATGAACCTTTTGCTCAGGAGAGGGCGAGGTATCAATTTGACAGTTATACCAAATACATAATTAAATTAAAAAAATTACACTTCTACGCCAACGCAAAAGATGCAGCCGTTTGTGTCGTTAATTTCTGCAAATTTTCGACACCCGGGGAATCAAAACCTACAGAGTACTTTTAGACTATCTAGAATTTTTAAATTTGGTTTGAAGTAGTTTTCATCACAGTAATTTCGAAATTTTTTAGAAACATCAGTTATATTTTTAGTTAAATAATTATTAACGTACAGGTTTGTACGGAATCCTCGTCGGACTCGGACTGGTCGGTTTTTGTTTTATTTTGCTGCATTCAAAATAGGAACGTGCAATGAATTGATTTTCTATTCAGCCTGCTCTCATTAATGCAAGTGGCTAGCTTTTCATTTTATGCAAAGGTTCCAATTATTTCTGAGTAATGACAAAAGAAGAATTACGTTTCGTGAGTATTGCACCACACGATATATCTGTCAGAACAGCTCTAGTTTTATAACTAGAGCCAAAGCTCGCTTCCAATTACGACACAAATAATTACTGTTCATTTATTACGACTTGATTATAAAGGTAAACAACTATGGCGTCGTGTCAACCACAGACTAAAGACTTTATAGGAATCAAGGACAAATTCTAGAATCTACAAATGTCAAATGGTGAAATTAATTTTTGTCGTAGGAAAAATTACATTTATTTAAAATTTATGAAAGATAGTGGTTAAATAAAAGTAATTTACGTGTTTTCTATTGCATAAACGTTTAACGCTACTTTTCAGAAATTTTCAGAATTGGAAATGATGTAAAAACTAGTGAATTTGGAATATGTGGTGTTTGTTTAGAATGTTAATGAAGTAAGGATCAATATCCTTTACTAATAAACAGAGCTAATAAACATTTGCAAAAATAACAACCACATTAAGAACCTAGTTCTTTTTCAAGAGTCCGTTAAAAGCTTCTATTTTTCCATTAAGCACTTACCAACATATTTTCAACATCAAAAATAATCCCTCAACTCCATATTTATCTTCCTGGATTAAATTTATAGCTTATTACTCTATGTGATTTATTTTTATAACATATTTTATTATAAGTAATATAAGGGCAAGTGTGAAAAGTTCCCCATATAAGCCTTTATTGGTGAGGCAATAAGAATAGGGGGAGTTTAAGGGTTATTAAATAATATTTCTTTTGTTTTTTTATGACTGTAAGATTTAGTGTGATCATTGTGTTGTCATATTAGAACAGATGGAGTAATGGTTTGTGTATCTGACGGCTAGATCGCTGTAAGAGCGCTTTAACACTAGCGTTTGTCCAGCAAAGGCGTTCGAAGAACGTATGTGTGCGTGGCGTTGTTGCGGCGCTTTCTCTTAAGCCAATTGAACGTTGTGCTACCCTACGGACCTGCAGCGTTAACGCAGCGTATTCACCCCTGACTAAAGACGCGACGACTGCACTGAGCAGTCGCAGCCTCTGCGTTGCGTATACGTTCATCGAACGCCTACGCTGGACGAACGTTAGTGTGAAGGCGCCCTAGAAAGTATCAAGTGTATCAAGTAAATGAACTGCGTTTATGAATATGGCTGTTTGATATTGAAGTCGTGCCCTGGAAAGTCGTACTGCAAAGAAGTGAGAGAGAAAATTAAAAGCAATTTTTCTCAGGTCTTCCTTTTCTTTGCGTAAATATGGATGTAAGTTTTCGACAACCTTTGGTTGTGATAGGGTAATTAAATTTCGAATGGTTAACGGATGACTCGACAGTAAGAAATAAAAACTGAAGTCTTTCACTAATATAATCAGACACAGAGGTGCACTTATCATAAATTTATGTCCCTACTTATGATCATTCAAGAAAAATAATATAAGAAAAAAAGAAAAACCCACCGAGTCTGACAATTGCAAAACTTTAACTTGCGCAAGAAGCTCTCTGTCGCCATCTTTGATACTTTTTCATTGAAAGTTAGAGCTGAAATTGGACAAATATCTTGAGAGGTCTTCAATCTAGAAATTTTTTATCGAACAAATTTCATACCGACGACGACGTTTTTTACTCTCTCATATTTTATTGGAATTCATGCTGTACTTTAGGTCTCATCTATTTCAAATAGTAAACTTTTCATGAAAGTAAAAGAATTTTAACGTGCATTAATAGGTACTATAATTTAGCCATGGCGAGATGTTTTAGTCGAAGACTTTAAGCATCCCTATATCTTAGGTTATTGGGTGCTTCAAACGTAGTGTTAAGCAGCATTTGGTAAGATTGATAAATCATAATGATGTAGTCCTTTTTTCGTAACATTATAAGTAATTCTACACTTCAGATCTTCTTGGTTTATTACCCCATTCCGGACATAGGCTAGATCCTCCAAACGTTTCCACTAACGATACCATGCTTCTTTTACCCATCGCCTTCCCGACACCATTATCACGTCAATTGGATGAACTATCTACCCAGTTTTCGCTACACATTAATCTTCAAGAAAGGAGCGTACTCCCTTTTAAAAGGTCGGCAACGCATCTGTGTTTTCCTCTAGTGTTACGGGTGTTCATGGGCGGCAGTGATCACTTACCATCATCATGGTGGCTCGTTTGCCTCCTCTAAAAAAAAAAAAAACGTTCGCCGCTTCGGCTTTTTTCTGCATGCTACATGCCCTGCCCATTGTCACTATAACCTGTCAATCCGAAGCGCTGTGTCAGTAACTTTGCATCTTCTCATTTTCGCTTGACCAAAATATTCTATTGTCTCTCAAGATTAAACAACACGATCTAAAAAACCTGTACTCAGTTCATATAGTATTTAAAACACAATCTGAGTACACATCCAGCATACTATAGTGACTGACAGTTGGTAATAACATTTTCGTAGGATGTATTCCCCAAAGCGTCCTACGTTCTGATAGCATCGTATCATCTGTATGATATGAAGATATTACTTTGTTCCACGCGTTTGGTGAGAATGGTGTTATTTAGTTTTTAAGATGGCACAATTTTGATTAGTTTTTTTTTTCACTCATGATTGCCATGATGATTTGCCTCTATTATCACATAGTGGATATGGTCAATCTACCGAGTTATTTTTTTTTGCATGCTTCGTGTCCATTCGAAGTTTAATGGAGGCAGTTCGAATCGTTGTCTTGGTCACTTTGATCCACCTGCTTTAGATGTTTTCATTTTCGAGAATATCTTCTACCAAATATCTCTATATCTCTCACAATGTATAAAACCTGTACTCAGTTCATTTAGTATTTAAAACCCAATCCGTGTACACATCCAGCATACTATAGTGTCTGACAGTAAGTAATAACATTTTCATAGGATGTATTCCCCAAAGCGTCCTACGTTCTGATAGCATCGTATCATCTGTATGATATGAAGATATTACTTTGTTACACGCGTTTGGTGAGAATGGTGTTGTTTTATTTGTAAGTTGGCACTATTTTTCTTTCATAATATATTGTTGATAAATTCATCATCACAACAGCCCATTAATGTCCCACTGCAGAGACGGGCCTCCTCCCGGGACGGAAGGATACTTGGTCTACTAATACCACGCTGGCCAGACGGATTGGTATAGGGTTTAATTTCAAGATATCCTTCTTTTTATTTCGTAAAGATAATCTTCACAGATAGTCCCTTAGTTGGTTTTTACGACACCCATGGAATGAGATGGGGTGGTGACATGTTGTATTCTTACTCCGTCACCAAAGTTTAACAAAAGCTTTTTCTCAATTTTTAAAGTGATGTTGACCCGTTATCAGCTTTGTTAGTTATTTTAATGTTATCATGAATGTCCGTGTGGTGACGGAGTAAGAATACAACATGTCACCACCCCATCTCATTCTATGGGTGTCGTAAAAACCGACTAAGGGACTATTCGTAATATTATCTTTACGAAAAAAAAAGAAGGAAAACTTGAAATTAAATCCTATACCAATCCGTCTGCCCAGCTTGGTATTAGTAGGCCAAGTATCCCTCTGCCACGGAAGGAGGCCCGTCCCTGCAGTGGGACATTAATGGGCTGTAATGATGAACAAGACACTTATATCAAAGCCTAGTAAAATTACAAAGTATCTAGCTTTATAATAATTTTCAAGAATGACCTTGCGAATACTAAAAAAAGCTGTGATAAATGGATATAGAATTTAGATTAAAAAAGGCGTTGAAATTGTTCTGGGATTTCTGAGATCGTACCGCCTGATTTATTATTGTAGAAAGGAACAAATCTATTTTTTGTGGAATAATGTTAGCTCCGAGCTTTAGGTACTAGAAATGAGAATAATAATAGGTATTCGGCTTTTATTGTTAACTTTTTTTGAGTTAAGTTATGGTTTGGACACAACCAGAGTCATGGTCTTAAATTCTGTAATCAATTTAGTATAACATTATAGCTTATTGACGTCAACTAATACGAGTACTACATAACCTGAATACAATTTAAAATTTAGAAAACTTTACCACCGCTTCCAAAGACATGAAAATTGGTCTATATAGGCTAAATACCATGTTGATCATCATAACAGCCCATTGATGTCCCACTGCAGGGACGGACCTCTTCCCGTGACGGAGGGATACTTGGCCTTCTAATACCACGCTGGCCAGACGGATTGGTATAGGGTTTATTTTCAAGTTTTCCTTCTTTTTATGTCGTAAAGGTAATGTTCACGGATAGTCCCTTAGTCGGTTTTTACAACACCCATGGGATGAGATGGGGTGGTGATATTATTCTTACTCCGTCACCACATGGAGAATACCACGTTAGCCAGACCGTTTGGTACTGGTATAAAGGGCCGATTTTTTGCCTTATACAACACATATGTGATAAAATTGGTTGTTCACGCAATTTCTTACTTCCTCGCTATTATTTATTGCTATTCTAAGATCATTTTCCGTACAATGATTTGAAATGGTTACATTGTTGAAATTTTACTTACATACGGTATGCAAAGTCTACGAAACGCCATGTATTGCAATCCATACAAAAATCCACAAAAACACATACAATTACATACATATATCGAAACATACTGAACCTAATTGTCGGCTCTAGTAATAAAATAACAACGCAAACTTTCACCATGTAATTTCGGACAGCCAGCCTAAATCAAACAGATTTCTGCTTCATATCAACCAGACAATAGACCTCAAGTCGATAGAATCACATAGACCACTCCTGAGATTACCAACTATTCAAACGTCTCTTAATGGAAGTGTGAAAGCCTTAGATGAAATGTTCATGGATATTACTGAAGATATTGTCCCATTGTAAGTAAGACTAGATATTATGTTGGATTTAACTGTCGTTTTACGCTATGACTGAGATGTTATAGGGAATGTATTAATTTTACGTATATTAATATGATAATACTAGCTGACCCGTGCCCACTTCGTTGGGCGGCGAAATAAACGCGTTCCTTTTTTAAACATATATCATTACTGCTCCACTCCTATTAGTCATAGCGTGATACTATATAGCCTATGAAACTCCCCGATAAATGGACTATTTATTCAACACAGAAATAATTTTTAAAATCGGTTCATTAGATCTAGAGATTACAACGTCACAAACACACAAACTTTACTGGAATTTGGATGTATTAAAATACATGTTATCAACGCTATATCTCATACCGTAAATATCGTAAAAGGCAACATAGAAAAAATGCTCAGACCTTACCTCTAGGAAGGTCGAATAGGTAATTTGAGAAACTCTTAAGAATCTTTCTGAACTACTTCCTTCTAGTTTCTTTTAAATACTTTAATGTTTATCTAATACTATTTTTAACTGACGACATGAACAAACTCTGATTAAGAAAGATAATATTGATATTGCGCACAGTAATGCCAAGTAAAAGTTAATACAATGCGATCAACATCCATTGTGTTATAATAAACAATAGACAAAAGTGAAATCAAACAGATAAGTTGTCGAATTAAACCGTTCAACACTTGCGTAATCTAAATTATAGATTATTATCTCGCTTGGAATTTTGTGTGGAACTCTTTGTCTCTGAAAAGAAGAGAGACAATGGAAAAAATTGATACTCGAGGCGAGACTCGAACCCGCGTCTCTGGACTATACGCGTCCAGCGCCATGACCAACTAGGCCACCCGAGTACCCGTCTCGAGTTCCAAATATAACTATTGCTTTATACGGCGCCGGGCCGCAACTTAAACCTTAACTGTACATCGCCATCTAGGCGCGGTATCGCTTTGTCTTTCTCTTGTCTCTCTTTAGATACAGCATAATAATCCGTGTGGTGACGGAGTAAGAACACAATAATAATATGTCACCACCCCATCTCATCCCATGGGTGTCGTAGAAACCGACTAAGGGACTGTGCAAAACGATCCCCAGCATGATGGACTAATGGGTTTTAAAATGTCACAAGGTCGGACGGTGTGTTATAGCGAATGCTATGCCCAATAGTGGACAGCATTTGGCTAACTTTATGGATTGAAACTTTTTTCCTGTAATCTTTTTGTTTTTGTAATTAAATAAATTAAATCATAATATCTTTTTTTACAGGTAAGTACGAGAAGTCAGTTGCTGTCGCTTGAAGTGTATTGGGTATTAATACATTACATGCGTGTATTTATGGGGGCCGACTCGTGGTTACCCCGTTTTGTCACCCCAGGGTGACGAGGAATTTATTTTGTGATATTCCAGTTACGTAAGTAAGACGACAAAATACGTTTGCTTGAATTTCTTTCGTTTTATAGGTTATAACTAATAATATACTAAACTTCAATCTTTCTATTTTAAAATAAACAGGAAACTGTCTAGGATAATGAAAGGAAAAGACATTATATTTAGCAATACATCAACTTACACCTCCTTATTTAAACTTAAACTCAAACGATTATTTTGCTGCTAAGTGTTACAATAATAATAAATTAACGAGGCACAAGACTTAGCGCCTTTTTCAGGCGTTGCAAACATTGTTTACACAATCTTATATAACTAAATTTACATATACTTAAAGCTAAAAATTAAATATAAAGAACAAAACAAGTAAATATCTATTCTAACAACTAAATAACTAGCGGATTATAACTATTTCAAGATGAAAATGCTTAATTACTACGACTATAATATAGTCGTAGTAATTAAGCATTTTCATATGTTTCTGTATATATCTCTCCGTGTGGTGACGGAGTAAGAATACAATATGTCACCACCCCATCTCATCCCATGGGTGTCGTAAAAACCGACTAAGGGACTATTCGTAAATATTATCTAAGTATGAAAGAAAAATGAAGGAAAACTTGAAACTCTATACCAATCCGTCTGGCCAGCGTGGTATTAGTAGGCCAGGTATCCCTCCGTCACGGGAGGAGGCCCGTCCCTGCAGTGGGACATTGATGGGCTGTTATTATGATATGTTTCTGTACCGAGCGAGAATATATGCAAGTGACATCACGCAAAACCGTGTCATACAAGCAAGAATATTATACACACAATGTAGCTAATGCATCTTGCATCACCTTCCTAATTAAATAATAATAATAAATATTCCTCACACATTCACACAACGCCATCTAGTCCCAAACTAAGCAGAGCTTGTACTATGGATACTAGACAACGGATAAACATACTTAAATACTTTTTGTTGTAAATACATACATATTATACATAGAAAACACCCAGACCAATTCAAACAATCATGTTGATGCACACAAAGATTTGCATTGACCGGGAATCGAACCCGTGACCTCTGTGTAGCAGTCATGTTATATAACCACTACGCCACAGAGGTCGTCACAATGAACATTGGATTAACTTTTATAAATGTTCAGCACACTTTAGGAGTCACTTCCTGGTGTGAGAATATCTGTTTAAAGAGCACGCTCTCTGGAAGATCGATCTGTCTATTTCTGTGTGACATTATGTTATAGCCAGGGATGTGCGTTATACAAGTTTAGTCTGTTGCTAATATCGATAGATTTCTGCAAAGTTTGTTAAAGAAAATATTCTTGATTTTAATGTTTTACTCGTACTGTTTGCTTTGAGCGACGTTTTTATTACTAGAAAACTTTATAGATGTGATTTCATGCTCCTACTTTTATGTACTACCTACAGAACGATTCTGTCTAGTTTAAGATATTAAAATTTATATTGACCATTTAGTATAATATAATCTCTAATTTTTATATGGTAGTTACAATGTTGTAAAATTATAGAGACGTCTAAAAAATGCAGCTGTAGAGTTTGTTACGCCGCTTCTTCTATACTAGCGCATTGGAAGCGGTGGTAAATAGAAGCAGGCCAAGACAACAGCCTGACGTGTTCGACAATAAAGGTTATATCCATACTAATATTATAAATGCGAAAGTAACTCTGTCTGTCTGTCTGTCTGTCTGTCTGTCTGTCTGTCTGTCTGTCTGTCTGTTACTCTTTCACGCCTAAACGGCTGAACGGATTTCGATGAAATTTGGTACAGATAATCTTTAGACCCTGAGAAAGAACATAGGCTACTTTTTATTAGCAATCATATTATATTTTGATTTCATAGAATTTTGGCGGGAAAGCTGTGTCACGTGACCTGTGACGTCATAGGTCACGTGACCCGTGACGTCATAGAATTTTGACAGATGAGTCGTGACGTCACAGAATTTTGGCGGGAAAATATTTTTTGACAGTTGAGTCGTGACGTCATTGAATTTTTGACAGATGAGTCGTGACGTCACAGAATTTTTGACAGATGATTTGTGACGTCATATTATTTTGGCGGGAAAATATTTTATACCTCTGTCACTTTTGACAGCTGTCAATTTTGACAGATAGGCAAGACGTCATAGAATTTTTGACAGATGAGTCGTGACGTCACAGAATTTTGGCAGGAAAATATATTTTGACAGCTAAGTCGTGACGTCATTGAATTTTGGCGGGAAAAATAGTATTTAAACAGCTGAATCCTGACGTTATCACAATTTGGCGGGAAAATAAATAGGTTTGTACAGGACCCTCGGTGCGCGAGTCAGACTCGCACTTGACCGCTTTTTTAGCTGTGGGTCTGATATATCTAGAGAGCTTAAATTCGTAATTGTCAACTTATTTCATCATAACAGCCCATTAATGTCCCACTACAGGGACGGGCCTCCTTCCTTGACGCAGGGATACTTGGCCTACTAATACCACGCTTGCAGACGGATTGGTATAGGGTTTAATTTCAAGTTTTCCTTCTTTTTATTTAGTGAAGATAATATTCACCTTATTTGTTACGCACTAAAGTGACACACTTTTGCTTATCCTATCCTACTAATATTATAAATGCAAGTTTGTGAGGATGGATGGATGTTTGTTACCCTTTCATGCAAAAACTACTAAATGGATTTTGATGAAATTTGGAATATAGGTAGTTTATGGTGTAAAATAACAATTAAGCGGGTAATACCGCGGGCATCAGCTAGTTTTCTATATTTTACTTAATGCTTTTGTGTGAAGGAACAACCCTATACTCTCCTAATACCGGCAGTGTCTCATCCATCTAGATTCGTGTACCCATTGTACTACATGAAACTTGAATTAACGAAATTATAGATTAAGTATTACCTATACATATAATTATGCATTGTTGACGTTAAGTTCACTTATATTAGGATCAAACCATTGTCCTATCTTATATTAGGTTAGGTTAGTAAGAGTGGAGTAAGAGTACATTAAGTCACCACCCCATCTCATCATGTGGTAAAAAGACAACTCCCGAACTAGAAATCATGTCTTGGATAGCAAGGACTTAAGAAATGTAAATTAAACGCACCTGAAGAACATCCAAACACAGGACAATAATTTGTGTATATCTTAAACAATTAGTCCTGCGTGGGATTCACCACGATTTCGTGTACGCCAGTCCCTTTTTTTGCTATCGCTGGGGTAAAATGCCTACGCATCCCCTTCCATTGGGGGACGGAAAAGCTATGTGGGGCTCCCAGGGGGTTAGGCGACCCCCCAGTATACCAACTAAAAGTCTCCAGAGGCATTCCTTCATCGCCTACTTGGAGGGGGCCTGGGGAACCGGCAGAGCCTTTGTGTCCAGTCCTCTTCCTTCGATCCCCGCCATTACAGGCGGGCCCTACTGTTCTTGAGAACGGCCGCGAGTGCTCCGGCCGTTCTCACCTACATGATCCTACCGTAATCGCCGAGAAAATAAAATGAGACTAGCATTGGTACGAGTAGCAACTGGTTCACTCTACCGTGTGAATAAACGATGTCTATCTAAGCATTGCTTGAGCGCATTTCTGTAGGCAGATTGTCTTCTTTAACTACATCTCTTTTGTGGCACTTATTCAGAAGATAATATCTTAAAAATAAGTGCCACAAAAAATTATCTTAAAAATTACCCTAGGATATAATCTGATGCTAAATAATAAAATAAAGAAACAGACAGTCTTAAACTCGTATTGTTTATTTTAGTTTTAATTTGTTCTCAAAGTATAAGTAAAGTATTATTCCTTTGTTAATGTAATGTTTCTATTGTTTGATGTTGTAAATAACTTATACAATAAAGTGTACAGTTATTGTATTTTGTTTATTTCTAGATTTCTTTAAAGTATGGTTTCGCAAGGTACATTGTGGTTGTTTTGAGGTTATTTGCCTAGAGATTGATTAATGGAGAGTTGCGGAACCAACTTTAATAAATAGGATATGGACGCTGAATTACCTTCAACCATCATCATCTTTATAGAAGTCCACTGCGGGACATAGGCCTCCCTCAAAAACAATGTCTGCATTGGTTTCCTGCGTCTTTAGTAGATCGGATCCACCTCATCTAAGCACTCCCCCTGCTGGTGGTTTCTTTGATTCACATTCAATCATCTCGGTAAACATTCAAAATGATCTCTATTGCTCTTCAGCTGCTTCTCCGCAAATTGCGTGACTTTAATCCTACAATCAATATACCAGCATGTCAATTCTCGTACCTTTAAATCGTACAAATTTCGGTTAATTTAACTTTTAGTTGTCAAATTGTCACACAATAGGTATTCTTGGATTTATAATTTAAAATCTTTTTTTAGAAAGTAAGTAATGTAATCGTACTGTAACTAAGATTAAAACGGCGTTATTGTAGTTTTTTAAGTCACAGTTCATGTAATCTTCTTCATTAAGAAACGTTAAACTTGATGTTTATTTTATCATTTAACTTTATTTTTAACAAAATTAATTATTTTTAGGACAAGAATACCACTTTTGGATTGATTAAAAATTAAATAAAAAAAAGTTAAAATTAAGTTGAATTAAATGGTATGTCACGAGAATTGGATGTTGTTAACCTGCAGTTCACGAGTGTAAAACTACAGAGACATCTCCTACAATATTAGGAAACTTGCTATACTTATTGGACACTAAAAAGACTCCCAAACTGAACTTCGACAAACTTTTCTACGACACCATTTTACTTCGACTTAATGAAACTTCGATGCATCTTTAATTCGACATTATTTAAGTACGAAACAACTTAACTTCGATGCTACTGTACTTCGACACAGCGTTTCTTCGACATGACTTAACTAAGAAACAATGTGGGTTCGACGACATTCTACTTAGACAACTATGCTACTCCGAAAACAGTCTAATTCGACATACTCTACTCTGAAATACTTTAAATCGACGTAACTTATCTTAGACACTATATTACTCCGATATTAAAAGATGAAACCTACTTAGTTACCTACAATATTTTGATTGAACAGTGGTTTCAGTGGTAGGTAAAACGTTTGACTCTGCCCCGAGTTAGTAATTTGAATCTCCTTAATGGACAGACTATACCAATCCGTCTGGTCAGCGTGGTATTAGCAGGCCAAGTATTCCTCTGCCAAGGGAGGAGGCCCGTGCCTGCAGTAGGTAAAGGGGCTGTTATGATATTAGATTAACAACAAAAATTTTACATTTTTGTTTGGAGGCACGATTGCCTTTTGTTTTAGAAATGTTAATACATTAAGTAGTTTCTTTCTTTTACAATAATTGAGAAGTTTATTTTATTGATTTGTTTTTGTTTGTTATTTTTGCATAGATTTTTAGGTATATTAGGTTAGGAATTTGACATAATATCCATGATTTAATAAAAAAATATTCTAAACAATGTACGAGTATTATTTATTACAAAGTTTTTTTTTCTGTAGCTGTGTTTAGCCTGTAGCTTTATTGCACATTTCGAACTAAGATATATTTAGGTATCTTAGCGAGTTTAAAAAACACAAAAATATCGGACATAAATTACGAGTACATCCAGATTCAAAACAACAATTTGTGAGTTACACAAAGTGCTGTCCTTTCATAACAGCCCCTTTATGTCCTACATCAGGCACGGGCCTCCTCTTTTGGCAGAGGAATACTTGTCCTGCTAATACCACGCTGACCAGACGGATTGGTATAGTCTGTCCATTAAGGAGATTCAAATTACTAACTCGGGGCAGAGCCAAACATTTCACTGAAACCACTGTTCAATTCGTGCAGTCAAAATATTGTAGGTAACTAAGTAGGTTTCATCTTTTAATATCGGAGTAATATAGTGTCTAAGATAAGTTACGTCGATTTAAAGTATTTCAGAGTAGAGTATGTCGAATTAGACTGTTTTCGGAGTAGCATAGTTGTCTAAGTAGAATGTCGTCGAACCCACATTGTTTCTTAGTTAAGTCATGTCGAAGAAACGCTGTGTCGAAGTACAGTAGTATCGAAGTTAAGTTGTTTCGTACTTAAATAATGTCGAATTTAAGATGCATCGAAGTTTTATTACGTCGAAGTAAAATGGTGTCGTAGAAAAGTTTGTCGAAGTTCAGTTTGGGAGTCATCGAAAAGAAGACATATCCTTTTTTTATTGCATTTGTTTTGTCACTTTTTTCTGTAATCCAGCTATTTTTTTATGTATTACATAGAGCAGGTAAAATCTTTTATGCGAGATAAAATGAAATTCCTTTTATATTCACATAACACAAAATATACCTCAAAAAAATAAAATTACGAATATAAATGGAGAGACAATCTTTTTTATTTCTTTTCTCAACTACTTCAGCCCATGGAATCGGCTATACAAAGTGTTAAAACAAGTATTTTCTGCCCTTATTCTCATTCCTCATAAATCTATTCACGAAGATAAACTCTGTAGCGAAGTGTTAAAGTTTTAGTTGAGCTTACAACGCATTACTTAGCCGCGATACGACCTCTGCATTTTTCAACAATTTCGTTCCCATTTATTGCTATTATTACTTAATATATCGTTTGAGTTTGTTTACCGCTTTCGTGGTACCTTTTTTGTGGGGTTAGTTTAATTGTAATAAGTTTTATGTCGCTCTCTGTAGTGTTTCATAGTAGCAACGCAGAGGTCGTGATTACGATCCCTACATAATGCACTTGTCAAATATTTGTGTAGATAAACATGGATGTCTCATTTGGTGTAGTTTTTACGTATTTTATGAATAGTAATTTAAGTACCTTTGTTTAGTACAAGCTCCGTTAGTTTAGTACTAGATGTGTCAATGTGTTAGTAATATTAAAGTATAGATAAAAACTACCATTATAGTTTATCACATCAGCTCATTAGTATCCCACTGTAGAGTACTGTACAAAAGAAAAATTGGTCTAGTATTACCGTGCTGGCCAAGATTTTCAAAACTAAGCTATAATCCAATTCTTCAATAAAAGCGTAGTTTTGCATAAGCAAATACATAGTAATTTCACAATAAACTATACTGGCATATTCTCCTCCAAGTTAAAATGTATTAGTTTAGTCCATTATTGGTAAGATCACGATAAATTGCGACTTAGTTGCGTTTGCGTCACTAGAAGTGAAATATAGCGTTCAGGGAGCGGGATTTGCATGGGTAAACGAGGACGATAGGCGCCACAATACGTCTGTATATCTACGTCTTGAATATAATGGGTGTTTAACTTATAGAGATGAAAATCGACGGTCTCTAAAGCCCAATTTACACATCGACAAGTACAGTAGCGAGTTAAGTAGTAAGTTGTTGATTAAGTTGATTTGATTAGAACTCGCTACTGTACTTGTCGATGTGTAAATCGGGCTTTAATTACGAGCTTATAACAACGCCTTGATATCCAATAAATCTAGTATCATAACAGCCCATTAATGTCCCATTGCAGGGACGAGCCCCCTTCCGTGACGGAGGGATACTTGCCCTACTAATACCACGCTGGCCAGACGGATTAGTATAGGGTTTAATTTCAAGTTTTTCTTCTTTATATTTCGTAAAGATAATATTCACAGATAGTCCCTTAGTCGGTTTTTACGACACCCATGGGATGAAATGGGGTGGTGACATATTGTATTCTTACTCCGTCACCACACGGACAAATCTAGTGGACAAGAATAAAGCTTACCATTAGCAAGCGAATACTTCTTCTCCTCATCAGGTCATATAAAAAAAATGCTTTGTTTCAATTTATGAGTTATGATTATTTGTTATATTACAATTTTCTGTAAATCAATTCCTAAAGTTTCTTTGATCCTCATGGGTCGTCTCCAGCCATTAGTTGAATGGAAATTGTATCTTAAACTGACTGATCATGATACAAAAACATGTACTTCTTTTTTTGTTACTTGAGCAAACTGTTGAATGCCGTCCGTCAACCCGCCTTTGGCCCAAGCGGTCAGATGTTTTGGAGTCCCGTAGTTTAACGTAAAATCAGTCCCGTAACTGATCTTACTAAGTACTCTTTAAATTTTGCATTCGATTTTTAGATCATTTACCTTGTCAGCTCTAACAATTTTTAGTTAAACACACTTATGTTCGGACATAACAAAACTTGTCCAAATAAAGGCCGATGTTAACAAGGAATCATTGTGCAAAAGTGCCCGTTTTCAGTTCCATAATTCAGTCGTTGTTGTGCCATTATTCAAGCGAATTGAATATTCTAAGCTACGCGAGCGAGTCCCGCTATGGTATTATGTTTTGTGTAATGAAAATATCATAAAGATAAATTTTAATGTCGACTTTGTTATGTATTGTTGTTGTTACGATGCATTCTTTAGTTTTTTTATATACGTGTGATGTTTTGTACTGTTTTTTTGTTTTATTTATTGTAACAATGTATTACATGTAAACTTTCTATCCAATGATACTTGTGAATAGAAATCAGAACTACGAGTATGTCTTGGCTAACATTTTTATCCTTAAATAGAAGGGGAACTTGGTCTGCTATATTAGGAACTATCCTGGTCGCACGAATATTTTTTTTTACACATTCACACAACCCCATCTAGTCCCAAACTAAGCAAAGCTTGTACTATGGGTACTAGACAACGGATAGACATACTTAAAACCTTTTTCTTTCTAAATACATTCATATTATACATAGAAAACACTCAGACCAATGCAAACAACCATGTTCATGCACACAAAGATATGCATTGAGCGGGAATCGAACCCGAGACCTCTGCGTAGCAGTCATGTTATATAGCCACTACGCCACAGAGGTGGTCATCTAGGAATATTGATTCTTATTTTTAGTTAAATTTTGTGTATATACCTAGTCGGGTCGTAAGTTCTGTCACATCCATATTTTTTTTATCTTCGAATACTGGCCACATATGCTTCGACTAATTTTAAAAATAGAACATTCGCCCTTTTCAAATATAAAGAAAGTAATCATTTTTATTCATTTTCAAATATGGAGTGGTCGCAAAAGGAAGATAGAGTCGCGGTTATCGCGTTGCACCGCTGTGGTTACGCGCCAACAGAGATTTTCAACTTTCTGAAAAAATTGAAAATAACACTACGGTTTGTTTATCGCACTATCAAACGGTACACTGAAGATTCAAGCTTCGAAGATCGTAAGAGGAGCGGCCGACCTCGCACAGTTAGGACACCAGCGGTCATCAAAGCCGTGAAGGCGCGAATTCAACGAAATCCCGTCCGGAAGCAAAAAATCTTAGCTCTTCAGATGGGCCTAAGCAGAACCACGATTAAAAGAGTGTTAAATGAAGACCTAGGACTACGAGCTTATCGTAAAAAGACCGGACATTTTTTGAATGAGCGTTTGAAAAAAATTAGGCTGGAAAGATCCCGAGCTTTGTTAAGGCGGTACGCGGGAAAAAAATACCGCGAAATTTTGTTTTCCGACGAAAAAATTTTTAACATCGAAGAAAGCTACAACAAACAAAATGACAAAGTGTATGCCCATAGCAGTGAAGAAGCAAGCGCGCGTATTCCAAGGGTGCAGCGTGGGCATTATCCTTCGTCAATCATGGTTTGGCTTGGAGTCTCCTATACAGGATTAACTGAGGTGTTTTTTTGTGAAAAAGGTGTAAAAACCAGTGCCGTTGTATACCAAAATACCGTCCTAACGAACATAGTGGAACCTCTTTCCCAAACAATGTTCGAAAACAGACACTGGATATTCCAGCAGGATTCTGCGCCAGCTCATAGGGCACGAAGCACGCAAGACTGGCTGACCGCCCGAGGAATTAACTTCATTGGTCATGAAGACTGGCCCTCTTCTAGTCCAGATCTAAATCCACTGGACTACAAGATATGGCAACATTTGGAGGAGATTGTCTGTGCTAAACCTCATCAGAATTTGGAGTCTCTCCGAGCATCTCTGGTTAAAGCAGCGGCAGAAATAGACATGAATGTGGTGCGTGCTGCGATCGACGACTGGCCGCGTCGATTACGGGCATGTATTCAAAATGGGGGAGGGCATTTTGAATAATGTAAATAAATTTGGATTGTGCATTTAATTACCTTTCATTTCATATATAATTTTTAAACAATTATCAAAAACTGTATCATTAATCACATTAAAAGGTTTTGACAGAACTTACGACCCGACTAGGTAGAATACAGGCTACGAATAAGATTTCTATTCTTAATTTGATTCTGGAAATCCAATCAAATCCAAATAATAGCACTGAGGTAAAATCTAACGCGATACCTCTGCATAGCATAGATCTTTCTAACAAAACATGTGTAAATATAATATAAAACCAAACCATTAATCAATGCAGTTTATCTCTATTTTGCTTGAAGTTTTCATAAACGCCTCTTAAATTTTAGTCAACTTATTAGCTTAAATTCTTACAGTTTTGTTCAGTATAAGGCTGATTTTACTAATAAAAATCTCGCTAAACAGTGATTAAATTTAAGAGGCGTTTATAAATAAGGGGGAAAGTACGCTGCCCGTGGGTTAAAATTGACTGTTGAGGTAAAGTGATATGTTTTCTGGCAAAGATCATTGCTGAATAAGAAGTAAATTTAATTTAAACTGTGGCAGGCATTAACCACACTCTTTTAATACCTACTCGTCACAGGCCACTGTCACCTAATCAAACATCTATTCGTAACCGGAGGAACTGACAGTCCCATATGCAGAGGATGTTTCAGTGCCGAAGAATCAGTCATGCACGTAATCCCAGAATACGAGTTGGTGACATCTCAACGAAATGAAATCCTCGGAACAGTGAGGTCACTCCGCGAAGCCTGTGAAGAACCCAGGAAACTTCTACGCTTCTGGGCGGAGTTAGGCTGGCTAAGTTAGCCAGGATTCTGTACGTACAATGGACCAAAAGAAAGTTCAAGTGCGGAAACAAGAGTTCACCATCCAATACCTACTCGTCCTTTACTTTTATTGTGACAAGGTTCCACATTGGCCTAGAAATCAAATCGGTTGACTGTACATGAATCTAAATTTATTCGAGTCGTCGTCGTCCCTAACAAATACCCGTGACCTTAATTAATGCTAGTCAATAGGATAAATAAATACAGAACCTTTTATACTGATTGTAATTAACTCTTTGGAACTAATAATTTAACTACAGTAGAACCTCGATAAGTAAAAGTCCAAGGGAAACACAAAATATTTTGAGTTATCGAGGTTTTTAGTTATCGAGTTTTTAGTGAGGTACCAAGGGCTTAGGTTAATATGTATAGAGGTAGGTATGTACATGTGTATGTATGACCCGTTGTTCCTATTTTCCGCCACCGCAAAGCTTTAAAGAATTTTGAAGAAGCAAACAACAGGTGACATATGAATTGTTTACGTTATCAATTTAATTATGTAGTGAACACGTGCAAGCCATAAATACCGAAAACGTTTGTTTTGCACAATGATTAAAAACTAAATGATTTAAATAAGCCTTTGTCTTAAAGCTAACCTCCGCCGCCGCAAAGCTTTAAAGAATTTCGAAGAAGCAAACAATAGGTGACATGTATTGTTTTCGTTATCAATTTAATTATGTAGTGAACACGTGCAAGCCATAAATACCGAAAACTTTTGTTTTGCACACTCATTCAAAATGACTCATGTGTAAACAATTTTATGTTATAGAGGTTGTGGAAACATTTATTTTAGTTACTGAGGGCCAATACAGAGATTACTTATTTGACTTATCGAGGTTGCGAATTTTGAGTTATAGAGGTTTTTTGGGCTCTGAAGGGAAGGGAACATATTATTTTTTTTAGTTATAGAGGTTTTTGAGTTACCGAGGTTTGAGTTATCGAGGTTCTACTGTATTTTATTGTTCTTACCAGCTTTTGAATGCGGATGAAACTAAGACTTATGCTGGACAAGGCTTTTATGATGATTACTCTTGGATCACATCACAAGCTATGTTTAGTTGATGTACCTATTCGCTATGTATTTACATGTATACGTTCATCATAACAGCCCATTAATGTTCCACTGCAGGGACGGTCCTCCTTCCTTGACGGAGGGATACTTGACCTACTAATACCACGCTGGCTAGACGGATTGGTATAGGGTTGAATTTGCTGGCCAGACGGATTGGTTTAATTTCAAGTTTTCCTTCTTTTTATATAAAGTTAATATTCACAGATAGTCCCTTAGTCGGTTTCTACGACAACCATAGTATGAGATGGAGTGGTGACATATTGTATTCTTGCTCCGTCACCACACGGAGGTATTAACGATAATATAACGCACATTGTCCTACAAACAATACGAGTACATACTTATAACATTTAACACGATATTCATACTGACAAAAGCATTACGCTATGAACAATTAAAGTGACTAAAACATGTGGGGTACTATTTCAGAGACGTTCGCTCGGACCGCATCGTAGCTTGTGCCATGCAGTTATATAAATATAGGTTGTATATTGCTCTACTGCTCGTTGTCCTGAGGTTTGCTTGTAGGTAATCATTTAGATTCTAATATTAAAGATGCTATTTTGTTTTTAATTTCTTAAAACAAATGCTTGTGTGGTCTGAATCTATTTTGCAATCCGAATTTTGTAAATAGCTTCTATCCTGTTTTCTTAATAGAATATTTGTGAAGTGATCATCTAAAAGAGCGATAGGAACCCAGTAGAGTTTCTTGTGGGTGTCTTCTCTGTCATGGTTGTGTTTCGAACCCTCAGTAAACTTAGCCTTTAAGTTAGACGTGCTGTGATCACTATAAAAACTCTGACGTTCATAAGTGTCATTGACGTGACTTACATGAAATAAAATATTTGTTCATTTTCATATCAATCTTCATGCTGGGTTTTGGTCAGAGTTTAAGCTTATTACTAAGAGTGAAACCTATAGTGGAACATATAGTATAATACGAATACCAATGTAGAAACTATATTTATAATTTCATAAAACATAAATCTTTCATCATAACATTCTGTTAGTTAACTACTAAGTTATATAAATATAAGTAAGGGTTATTCTTGTTTGATTAAATTTTCAAAAGGTAAATGAGGTTTAATGAGCTTATGTTAAGTCCTTGTCTACTGTAATAGAATTTTGCTTTTGTTTTAATTAATATTGGGACGATCTTTGTGGAGGTTAAGTTATTTGACTGCGATAAATAGGGGTTCGATTCACGCTCAAGGCTAGCATGTTTGTCAATGAACACTGTTTCATTGCGTCTAGGTGTTTGCTGTGAAAATCAATGTAATATAGGTGTTATTTGACGACCTCTGTGTCGCAGTCTGTATACTACCTAGCTGCTACGCAGAGGTCCCGGGTTCGATTCCCGCTCAATGCAAATCTTTGTGTGCATGAACATGATTGTTTGCATTGGTCTGAGTGTTTTCTATGTATAATATTATGTATGTAGTTACAAAAAAAAAGTATTTAAGTATGTTTATCCGTTGTCTAGTACCCATAGTACAAGCTTTGCTTAGTTTGGGACTAAGTGCCGATGTGTGAATTATTTTTATTTTATGTTATACATTACATGACTTGATAGCGTTGTGTGAATGTGTGATGTATACAAACGCGAAGCTTTATACAAACATCGACTATGTAAACACAGAATATCCTGTAATGTAGGTTTAGAAACAATTTTTTGTAAATTTAAAACTATCTTTCTTCTTATTCTTGCGTGGTATTTGAATATAGGTAGTTTTGGGTGTAGAATAACATTTAAGCTAACTATACAACGCGGGTGAACACGCGGGCATGAGCTAGTCGGATAAAATATCAACTGAAAACTACTTATTTAATAACAATAGGGTCTACATCATGCTGGTATTACAATGGAATGATTAATGTCACACCTGATATAGACAGACAACAGCTCTGTTAATTATTAACTAATCTATTATACCTGATTAATATTATTGTAATGTATTGCTAGATTGATTTAGTACCTAATATTATTGGGGGGGATAGGGTATACTATAGCTCACACTTTGTTATGTGATGAGATATTATATAAGAACTAGTTTTTGCCTGCGGCTTCGCTCGCGTTAAATTCGGGGTAGGACCGTTCCCCTTTCCTGGACATAGAAGAAATAAAAAGTAGCCTATGTTACTCTCCATCCCTTCAACAATACTAGCAATTAAAATAGAAATTTCTAAATTTATATTAATTTCTCTACTATATTATGCATGTGTTATACATATAAACCTCCCTCCTGAATCACTCTATCTATTAAAAAAAGCGCATTGAAATCCGTTGCGTAGTTTTAAAATTTAAGCATACAAAGGGACATAGGGACAGAGAAAGCTACTTTGTTTTATACTATGTAGAGATGAATTACCGTCAGAAACTCTTTAAAAATATCTTCTGATTGGAAGCAAGTCTACTATTGATAAATACCTACTTGATAAAAATATGTGTTCTTTATCCTTGAGTGAGGGTTGACGGAAGAGAAAACAATTTGGCAGCGGGTTCCAATAGCTCGAGACTTTACATGTGTGAATAATTTATTTTGTTTTCGTCTTGAACAAAATGTAAATAAAACAGAATGTGTCGAAATACGTGGTACTTCGTAGATGCTGTGTCTTTATGACCACATCTGTTGCATAGTAACTTGTGTGTTTGCATTGGTCTTTTGATGTTTTGTATCTACGTGTTATTTATAATAGGTCGGGGAAAAAGTCTTTTCGCATAACGTAGGTATAAACTTATTATAAAATTTCTTTGACAGTACTACTTGTGTCTGGCTGGTTTTGGTAACATTAAAAAGGTTACATTATAAAGAAAAGAAAAAAATAAAAAAAAGTTGCTTCCCGCTATTTTTCATTTGTTTTTCTCTCCGTAAAAATGAGTGAATCTAATGAAGATATTCGATACATTTTAAAATTTTATTATAAAAAAGGCAAAAATGCAACTCAAGCAGTGAAAAAAATTTGTGATGTTTATGGACCTGATGCAGTGTCAGTAAGAGTAGCACAAATTTGGTTCAAACGTTTTCAGTCCGGAAATTTTGATGTTAAAGATGCACCTCGCTCTGGTCGCCCTGTTACGAATAAAATGGACGCCATTTTTGAAAGAGTGGAGCAAGATCGGCATATTAGTAGTTACGATGTAGCTGAAGAACTGGGAATTGACCACAAAACAGTTTTGACCCATTTGAAGAAAGCTGGTTATACAAAAAAGCTCGATATTTGGGTGCCACACGAGCTCACTCAAAGAAACTTAATGAACCGTGTACTCATTTGCGATTTATTATTGAGACGTAATGAAACCGAGCCGTTTTTGAAGAGATTGATAACTGGCGATGAAAAGTGGATCACGTACGACAAGAACGTGCGAAAAAGGTCGTGGTCGAAAGTTGGCCAGGCTTCACAGACTGTGGCCAAACCTGGCCTAACACGAAATAAGGTGATGCTGTGTGTATGGTGGGATTGGAAGAGCATTGTTCATTATGAGCTTTTACCGCCCGGCAAAACCATCGATTCTGATCTTTACTGCCAGCAACAGATGAGATTAAAGGAAGCAGTCGAGAGAAAACGGCCGGAATTGATCAACAGGAAGGGTGTGGTCTTTCATCACGATAACGCTAGACCACACACATCTTTAGCCACTCAGCAAAAATTAAGAGAGTTCGACTGGGAGGTCCTAGTGCATCCACCATATAGCCCTGACCTTGCGCCTTCAGATTTTCACCTGTTTCGGTCTCTTCAGAATTCTTTAGGTTCTGTAAGGTCGACCTCAAGAGAGGACTGCCAAAACTATTTGTCCCGTTTTTTTGAACAGAAGTCCCAAAGTTTCTACAGTAACGGGATAATGTCTCTGCCCACAAAATGGCAGAAAGTTGTTCAACAAAACGGTACATATATATTGTAAATAAATGTAAATAAACTTTGAAAAAAATGTCTTGACTTTTCATACAAAAATACGAAAAGACTTTTTCCCCAACCTAATAATATATACCTACTACAAAGACAATATTATAATAATATATAGATTTATCTTTGTAAAGAACAGAGTTATTCTGCTTTTAGCAAACAAGCGTGAAGATTACCATCCCTAAGACTTATTAGTCTCGTATAAAAAATAGATTTAATACACGCCAACAAATGGTATACCTGAAGCCGGCTTCACCTAGTTAATTAATAAAACAAAGGTTTTTAATAAACTGTATTAAAGTTATTATACCTCGCACCTGCAG
Organism: Schrankia costaestrigalis; assembly: GCA_905475405.1. Classification (NCBI taxonomy): domain Eukaryota; kingdom Metazoa; phylum Arthropoda; class Insecta; order Lepidoptera; family Erebidae; genus Schrankia; species Schrankia costaestrigalis. Next base: position 3,486,810 of record FR997843.1, on the reverse strand, counting down.
TACAAAGTATTATACAGAAATTAAATTTAATATCCGCCCTTACTGCCGGTGTCCCGAAATTTACCTCGATTAAAATTTTACGATCCAAAATAGTATAATGAAAAGTCTACAGGGAGCTTAGAATGATTTGGCCGAACGCAGTTTTATTGTGTAAAGCTCTTTTTATGTTTTTACAATTGGTGTTAGGAGTTATTTTTTAATTAGTGAAAACCGCGACTCAGCAAACGTAGTGTAGGACGCCTCCCAGCTTGGTGGACCGACGACCTCAAAAAGGTCTCTGGGTCGGACTGGATGCGGAAGGCGCAGGACCAAGTTCTGTGGCGCGTGTCCTATGTCTAGCAGTGGACTGCGATATGCTAGTTGATTGATTGATTATCATTTATATAAGACTTGCGAAAGGCAACCGCGTAAAGGAAGTGGAGGGATGGAAGGCAAAGGATTGCACAGTCGAAACTCTGAAGGATGCCAGTGTCCACCAGTAGACGTTTTTGATTGATGTGATAGAGATGATGACAAACTCACATATTAGAGAAGTGTCATCAACTATTGAGTAAATTGTTACCGTCTCTTAAATGATTTTGTGATTCTAATGATTGTGTGTAAGTTATATATTTCTTTAAAAAAACACAACTTTTGTTTATAATCATATCATACCTTTCGTCTCCGTGTGGTGACGGAGTAAGAATACAATATGTCACCATCCCATCTCATCCTATGGGTGTCGTAAAAACCGACTAAGGGAATAACCGTAACTACTATCTTTACGAAATAAAAAGAAGGAAAACTTGAAATTAAACCCTATACCAATCCGTCTGGCCAGTGGTATTAGTAAGCCAAGTAACCCTCCGTCACGGGAGGAGGCCCGTTCCTGCAGTGGGACATTAATAGGCTGCTATGATGATTACTAACGCCCAAGAATGTCGCTTTATAGTTATAATACCACACCTTAATAAACTAAAGTGGTTACGATAATCATAAAGTCCATTGTCTTATAATTATCAACCAAATAGATCAAATACAAGCATCAAACGAGTTTATAATAGTTTGGTATATCATACAATTATTGTCAACAACTGAAAGCTTTTTTATGTATACAGTAAAAAGAAAATGTGGTAAAGTAGTATGTAGTATTATTTTGACGATTAATGATAGACGACTTATCCTTATTACTAACTAGCTGACCCGTGCCCACTTCGTAGGGTGGTGAAAAAAACGCGTCCGTCTTTTAGAGATATTTCATTACTGCTCCACTCCTATTAGTGATAGCGTGATACTATATAGCCTATGACACTCCCCGATTAATGGACTATTCAACACAGACAGAATTTTTAAAATCGGTTCAGTAGATCCAGAGATTACCCCCTACAACGTCACAAACCACAATCACACAAACATACAAACACACAAACTTTACCTCTTTATAATATAAGTATAGATTAGTGTGTCGAAGGACATACAGTACGTGCCTCGATGTTATGTTGCCAGCGAGCTTCACTAGTTGGAACCCCATGCAGGACTCCAATAATAATCCTGTAGCTGCAAAGGTTTTGTGCCTGTTAAGTGCAGGATTTGTTCTCATAAAACTGTTTTCCGTCTTCCTGACATGGACCTCAATAAAGTAGATCAAATTGTCCCCCTATTCTATCAGTAGGGAGGCCTGGTAGTCGTCCGCGACCGAATATTGCCTACATCCTCTTTTAATTATTTCCAGTATGAATAACTACAAACATATATACTAGATCACAAAATATTGCTCTTATAATATTAGTAGGTTTCCGTCATTCATGACTTAGGTCACCCTTTTAAAACAATTTTAAGGCTTAGCTTATAATGATCATTCTATTATGTTTAGACGCAATTACTATAATAATTGGAACTATCACGCTGTGTTGAAATAATTTTGTCACTTATTTACAAAGAAAGATTACAATCTTTCTAATTCTTTGTTTGGGTTAGGCATCTAATTATTCCTGTATCAAAACAATATACATATAAATTGAAAACAAATTGAAACACAAAATTATTCTTCGAATTGACTCTCCAAGATCAACTTAAATAACATTAACCTCGACCCGTATAGCAAATCGCAGTATAAAACTCCGTAAGCTAAGAAGATTTAAAGGAAGTCATAAAACTAACTTCGAAAAGGCTTAAAACAGTGCTGAAATTCTGTTCCTCTAAGAGCATTCTCGATTCTGTTACCAATTTATGGTTTGTAAGTGTAAGGCCGGTTTCAGATAAGCGTTTTTTTCTACGTGTATAAGGTCATACTACTTTTAGTCGTGTCTTACCCGCCGTTAATAGGACTATAACTGTCCCTCCATGACCACACCCCTTGCAAGCCGGCCGTAACGTAGGAGAAAAACGTAAGTATTTATCTTTGTATTGCTATCTCGGTATTTAGCCTGGCAATCCTGAGCGCTATATCATAAACTAGCTGACCCGTGCCCACTTCGTTGATCAGCGAAAAAAACGCGTCCCTTTTTTAAGCATATTTCATTACTGCTCCATTCCTATTAGTCATAGCGTGATGTTATATAGCCTACGACACTCCCCGATAAATAGACTATTCAACACAGAAATAATTTTTAAAATCGGTTCATTAGATCCAGAGATTACTCCCTACAACGTCACAAACACGCAAACTTTACCTCTTTATAATATTAGTATAGATAAGCGCGTATAAAATGCTAGTCTGAAACCGCTCTAAGTCGTATATTTTGAGGTCAGAGGGTGATAATAAATTCGATGCAACGTAATGCATAGTCCATGGCGTGCCAACTGCGGCTTTTGTTACGGCATCGCATTAAATGCCCAAAGGTTTGCCGAAAGTTTTGATTAACTCATTAACTTGAATACGTTTTTGAGGTCGTTTTTTGCGTTCTTTTTTGTTTTATCTTTGTAAGCTAACTAAAAACTGTTTATACTTAACATAATATAATATTTACATGATCACTTAGACTAGCGTAACACTTTCTTATTAGTCAGTACCGCATGCATAAAATTCTTTATTGTAACAACAACAAATAAAAAATGATAAATATATTTACAATTTCAATATAAAATCAACGTGTAAAAAATATTTTCACAAAATGGCTTATCCCTTTTTGGCCACTTTATTGCTGTAAGAAACCTGCAACATCCATCGTCATCAGGCAGATAGGTCTATTCCCAGTTTCCCCCGAATACTTTCCCCCGTTTGGGAGAAACTAGGAATTTTTGTTGCATCTTCCCCCGAATTCATATCAAACATCTATAACCATTACACTATCTAATCATCATATTTAGTCTATTAATAGAAAATGTAACATCCTTTCCCAAATTACGAAATGCTTTTACTTTCAATAATAACGATGTAGTTGAACGATCGTAACATAAATATAAATTGGTACCCCGCGAAGACTGGGAAGGCTTTATTTACAATTTACCGGCGCCCTAATATTTACTGTACTCGTGTGTAATATAGTCCTTGCTTCGATGATTTAGTATATTTTGATTTAATATATTTTGAGTGTCTGTTAATGTTTTGCTGCAGCCTTCTGCATCTTTTAGTTAGTGGTCAATCTAGTTTCGTAGTTCAAACCGCCCGTAATTAGACAAGCATTGTCTTTTGACGCGGCTTAATGACTTTGATGACGCAATGCAGTTATAATAGGGTCCATTTTAGTGAACCCAAACAGCAGTGGTGCAGTTGCCTCTTCTGACAAAAATTTTAGGCTATTCTCTTTCACTCTAGTTAAATACTAACACACCCATATACCTATGTACAACTATGTTCGATAGAATATTGCTGCAGTCATAGACACACATTATCTCATAAATAAAATCGTAAACTCTCCCCGGGGCGTACGTGTCTCGTCGCATTAAATATTATAGCTCAAATTAATTACAGTACCTATACATGTGTCAATATAATTTTAAAGCTATGAGGTCATTCATAATAACAGCCCATTAATGTCCCACTGCAGGGACGGGCCTCCTCCCGTGACGGAGGGATACTTGGCCTACTAATACCACACTGGCCAGACGGATTGGTATAGGGTTTAATTTCAAGTTTTCCTTCTTTTTATTTCGTAAAGATAATATTCTTGGATAGTCCCTTAGTCAGTTTTTACGACACCCATTGGATGAGATGGAGTGGCAACATATTGTGTTTTTACTCCGTCACCACATGGAGAGTGAGACATTAATGGAGTGTCATGAGCTAAATAGAAAGTGGGAAATAATTTACCATGGCATGCAAAATACTTTTTGTGAGTACAGTGGGTGACCGAAAACGTCCGCCAGTTTTCTTTTTCATTCGTTTGTGAAGCCTAAAGCTCTTAGTACCTTTTGAAACTAAAGCATTGTATAGACAAAACACATAAAACTATACTCACACAGTATGATAATAAGGGTCAAATTCATTTTCACCTTTGGTCTACGTCTAGTTACATGTCAACATCAAACCTTTTTAATAAACTATTTAGTCTGTTCTGTTCTATTTTTTTATAATGGCTCCTAAGTTAATCGATAATTCTGCCAACAGGCCTGTTTAGTCATTACAAACTTTTAATTTGCTGTGTTATCCTCTGTTTCATTGTCAATGTCTATTACTGTTTATTTATTACTGTTTAAATAATAATTGATTATACCTATAGCCACAGAATATAAAACTTGAATATTAAATAAGTAATATTAAATAATAATAAATATTATTTCCGATTCACGATCTGTCACGAAGGACTAATTTTGTATCCTAGGTAACCGATATTGTATTGTCATTCCTACTAGTGACAGGCGACCATTGACTGCAATATTATGTCATATTCAATTGGTAAAGCAGAGTATCGCTCATACTGCATAAGCACACGAAAATAGGCCTTAAGGTGGCGGACCTTTAAATACCATGACTGTACATGTAATCATAGTTCCCACGTAAACATATTACATGTTGATTATCTAGTTACGATACTCGACTTAATCTGTGTTCTCATGATTTAATAACTCTTTTTGCTGGTTATCTTAACATTAAACAAATGTCTCATCCGACGGAATCAAATCTAGTAAATTTGTTATTGCTTTTTTGACGCTGGTGATGACACTCTTTATTCTTTACCCGACATTCCTCGTCTATTTTTTAATGTTAAAACAGCTTATTGCATTGACATTATGACTATCGATTGTCCTATAGCCGAATATATTGTGTCAGATAGTCGAAGGGTGTTAATTATTGCACTTTCATTTCGTCACCAAACTGACAAGGAATTTTAAAATTACCCTATTAAATTTTTTTTAGCCGCTTTTGTAAAATTCAAGCAAAAACACTTGCTAAACAAGTGGGTATATAATATATGCGAGAGCAAAACGTTACATAAAGTTTCGGCGCCCGCTATCGGGTCGTCCGATACGCTTGCCAAGTTGTTCCAACACATACAACTTATTTCCTAACTTAACTTTAGGTCTTATGTGTCGCACTTTAGTCTTGTTGTGTCTTGTAATTGTCGAATAATGTAATTTAACTTTAATACTGTGTTGTGTTCGAGTTTTGATGGAGTATGAATATATCTTGTCACTATTGTATTATATTATATTATTTTATTAGCACGCGCAGCAACACACACGCATTTTTTCATTTATGATTCCTATAAAGTTTTCTTTAGGTAAAAATACAAACTAACCCATAGCATACTTTAGCTGTCCGAAGGAGAGACCTGATGTCCTGAAATACAGGTTTGCGCCCCGTTTGGGCATCAGTCTCCCGCAATTTTTCTGTAACTCTTTAATCTAAGATAAATACTAAGTAAGGACAATTTGTGAGAGATTCAATAAACATTTATTATTATTGCGTAGGCTTTGTAAAAAGGCAACTAAGAAATTACCTACGGGTGTGTTTGTAGGAAAAATTACCCTGTACCTCTAGACAAGAAAGTTATCTACAATGGAAAATTAAGTGGCACTTATGAATACTATGTGGTATCTCTGGTGACGGGTGTAAAAGTAATTAATGACATCAGCGCATCATTATATGAGAAAAAATTTAATCAACATGTCAATTCTCGTACCTTAAAATCGTTAAAAATTCGGTTAATTTAACTTTTAGTTAATATTAACAATTTAAAATATTTTTAAAGTATTGTAATCGTACTGTAACTAAGATTAGAACGGCATTCTTGTAATTTTTAAAGTGACAGTCTTCCATTAAAAAACGTCAAACTTGACGTTTAACTTTATTTTAACTTAATTTTTTATGAAATGTTTAAGGACCAGAATACCACTTTTGGATTAATTAAAAATTAAATTTAAAATAAAGTTAAATGTATGTAACGGGAATTGACCTGCAAGTTACAATGAACCTGACATATTTATTAAACTTTGAAAGTGCTACATTAAACTCTATACCAACTTACCTGCCTAGCGTGGTAGTGGTAAGACAAGATTCCGCCCCTGAAGAATAACCGTTCCAGTAGCAAATTAGATATAATTTTTTACCTATAAAGCTTAGGTATAACTAGAAAAATCAGAAAAGAACAAAAAGACAATTGAAAAAATTTTGATACTCGAGGCGGGAATCGAACCCGCGTCTCTGGACTGGACGCGTATAGTCCAGAGACGCGGTTTGATTCCCGCCTCGAGTATTAAATTTTTTTAACTTTTCGGACGTTCCAGTATCAGTACTAATGAATGCTGAAATAACACTTTTTCATTATGTATTTGTAATCCCGAAAAGAACTAATTGTCACTAACACGTATTTAACTTTTCCAATACTTAAACACTAAAGTGTTTGCTCGAAGTGTTAAGTTGTTAACTAAATTATGACTCGTTAACTTAATGAACGTTTAAGTTTTGTTATTAAACACACAAGTTGTGTATGATGTGGGTGTGTCTTGTTGATCAATTTCTTTGATATTGGTTTTGACAGTTTAAGTGAATTAGCGGTCTTTCTTGAGACTGATGTTTATAAGATTAGATTTTCATACAATTCAGATATTTTCTTGTTTACAAATTGGGAATAGGCTGTTCTGTTCATGGTCGTGGTTAAAAATCAGACGCAGGGTTATAGTGCCATCGATTGACATATGTTTGACATGATGCTCTTTATGTCTGACTAGCTGACCCGTGCCCACTTCGTTATGCGGCGAAAAAAAACCTTACTAAGCGTCGCTTTTTAAAACATATTTCGTTACTGCTCTACTCCTATTAGTAATAGCGTGATATTATATAGCTTATGACACTCCCCGATAAATGGACTATTCAACACAGAAAGAATTTTAAAAATCGTTTCAGTAGATCCAGAGATTACCCCCTACCACGTCACAAACTCACAAACACACAAACTTTACCTCTTTATAATATTAGCAGATAAATACGCAAACGTCACCGCGACACATGTATGACATGTATTCCAGTAGCGAAATCGTCTCTTTTTAAATATTATTAGTAGAACTAATAATGTACTTAATATAAATACCATGCCCTTCTAGCATTAAGTGATGAAGCTTGGTTTCATTTAAACTCTTTTATGTTATATCTGAAACATTCAAAAGAAAAAAATATCTCGAAATCCATTTAACTGCAGTAAAAATAGTTTAAAATCTGCATTACTCACACACACAAACACACACCAAACACACACATGTACAAATGCATTCTACATTCATAATACACAAAGCCAGCAAGATCGCGATTCACGGAATGGACGCACGCCCCCCAACAAAGGACCGATACCGACCTATTTGGACTCGGACCAGAAATTCAGATGGACTGAAAAAAAAGAAGAATATCTTTGAAACTATCTAGGTATGCCTATTCTATATTCAATTTATTGGCTGTTTGAATGTAGAGTTAAAAGTGTTCTTCCGGTTTTGTTAATTAACCGATTTGCCTAGGAGGGTAATGTTTTTTTTGCATGTATAATATTATAATTGTGATCATATCATAGCAGCCCATTAATGTCCCACTGCAGGGACGGGCTTCCTCCAGTGACAGAGAGATACTTGGCATACTAATACCACGCTGACCAAACAGATTGGCATAGGGTTTAATTTCAAGTTTTCCATCTTTTCATTACGTAAAGATAATATTCACGGATAGTCCCTTAGTCGGTTTTTACGACACCCATGGGATGAGAAAGGGTGGTGACACATTGTATTCTTACTCCGTCACCACACGGAGAATTGGAATTATAATTGTGTATGTAATCGTTTTATTGTGACATCGTACAGTTAAGGATCGTAAAAAATGGTGCTCTGTCTACTCCCATGAGAAAAAGACGTGATTTTAATATGTGCGTGTGTAAAATAAAACAATTTTTGTCGACTTCTGTGGTGTAGTGGTTATTGACCATGTTTGCCATACAGAGGTTTCAGATTCGATTTCCGCTCAATGTAAATCTTTGCGTTCATAAAAAATAATGTTTACATAGGTGTAAGTGTTTTCTATGTATTTATTTACAAAGGTATTTAGGTATGTTTATGCGTTGTCTAGCTCTGCTTAGTTTAAGACGAAACGGCGTTGTTTAAATGTAAAATAAACCAAAAGGTGTTTAACTAATAAAACGCCTGTATAAATCGATATGATTGCAGTATAACACGATGCGCATAGCACACGATGTATTTGACACACAGTTGGCAGAATCTCAAACGGTTGCTCGCCTGTGCCCATGACTCTGTCACATGCTATAAAAAGTTATGCGAGGCTACGAGTTGTTTATGTTATGGATTTTAAATTTGGATCTTCTTTTTGATGTGGATTTATGGTATTTTACCCGATGACATACATACATTTATGTAATAGTAATATTTTATCAGCCTTTTGAAGGCTCGGCTTTGGGATGGACCTACTATCATCATAACAGCCCATTAATGTCCCACTGCTGGGACGGGCCTCTTCGGTTTAATTTCAAGTTTTCCTTCTTTTTATTTCGTAAAGATAGTAGTTACAGTTATTCCCTTAGTCGGTTTTTACGACACCCATGGGATAAGATGGGGTGGTGACATATTGTATTCTTACTCCGTCACCACACGGATAGGATATGACCTACTATGGTGGAGTTTAATTAGTTTAATTTCTTAAAAGAACCACACTTATTACAAGTTTTCTGTTTGTTTGTTATCGTTTTTCAATACGAGCTTTTATTTAGATTTCTGTGAATACGAGGGTATATGACTGTATCAAAGCTGATAGAAAGAGCAAATATACTCCAGGGATGACGGCAACCGATGATAATCATGTAATGTCTTTACACCATTGCCCTAATTTTGCCATTCTGACCACGAATGCGCTAGAAATACATCAGCTGACCTCTGAACACGAAGCAGGTTCTAGCCAAATTCGGTATGTAAAGTAAAAGTTTACCTATGTCGAATCGAAAACCATTTAGAGATTTTAGCGCAAAAAACCGCAAGATTGTGTTTATTTTTACAATTATACATAAATTACTTTGTCTTTCATATTTTTTGTCTAAATGATGATTTTTGTCTAAAAAAACAGAAGTTTGTTTCTGCTTTCATTACTCAATGATTAAAACAACTAATTTGAGTATTTTTGCTTTCCTACTTATAGTTTATTTGTAGTAAACAGTTAAAGTAAGTAATTCGACCGCATCTATGACGTCATACATGCGATCGAATTACTTACTTTAACTGTTTACTACAAATAAACTATAGGTAAGAAAGCAAAAATACTCAAATTAGTTGTTTATAATTAATAAAACTTTAAAATAAAAATATAAAAAAAATACCAAAAAAAAAACTTTACATACCGAATTGTATTCTAGGCGTAAGGCGACGGCTTAAGACAGAAAAATCCTCCAACATTGAACGAAGCACTGCAGTAGAACATTAATAAGATAAACTTTATGTATTGTTAGTAAATTACATCTATGTTAGTATTTGAATTAAATTGCCATCAAATTTTAATGTTATAATATTCCTCACACATTCACACAACGCCATCTAGTCCCAAGCTAAGCAAAGCTTGTACTATGGGTTCTAGACAACGGATGAACATACTTAAATGTTTTTTTTTAAATACGTACCCCCTTACTCATAAACCCACTTAAATTTTAGTCCATTGATTAGCTTAAATTCTTACGGTTTTGTTTGGCATAAGGTTGATTTTGCTAATAAAAATCACGCTAAACAGTGATTAAATTTTAGAGACTTTTATGAGTAAGGGGGGTAATTATTATACATAGAAAACACCAAATTCAAACAATCATGTTCATGCACACAAAGATTTGCATTGAGCGGGAATCGAACCCGAGACCTCTGCTTAGCAGTCATGTTATATAACCACTACGCCACAGAGGTCGTCATTTTGAAACAATTTTTTTTATTTAATAAGCTGTAATGATGAAATAATTAAAACCTACCTACTTTACTGACAGACAAACTAGACACTCTAACATTTAAACCAATTTTCTAAAACACCTACAATTTCTGTATCATTAGTAGAAATAGCGAGCACATTATAAATATAACAACTGTGCTGGTTCAAATAGTTTATACAATTAGAGATCTTAACTGGCTCTAATAGTTATACTGTTATCTACTTATATGAACAAGTTTCAACTGATACAGTTTCTAGTGTAAGGTTATATAATCGTACGTGAGGTAGAAATAACGATAACAATTGAATCACTCGGAACTCTTTATGAAAAGAGGTTTGTTTTGCGATCGCTAAATCTATACTAATATTATAAAGAGGTAAACTTTGTGTGTTTGTGACGTTGTAGGGGGGTAATCTCTGGATATACTAAACCGATTTTAAAAATTCTTTCAGTGTTAAATAGTCCATTTATCGGAGAGTGTCATAGCTATATAATATCACACTATGACTAATAGGAGTGGAGCAGTAATTAAATATGTTTAAAAGCGCGTCCGTTTTTTAAAGATATTTCATTACTTTAATCGCAATTAAAGCTACACACAAGTCTAAGCAACATGCATGATATTACAAATTTACCATTTATATTAATTAATTTCTAAGTATTTACTCACTCAAAGTGTATAGGTAAGTAAACTTTTTTGTTATTGATGACATACTGGCTGGTTGTAAAAAAAAAATTTCGATTATGTTTTGTTTTTTTTCATAAAATTCAAATGACTGCGAATTTGTTTGAATTTGAGTGCATGTTAATTGCTACGTTTTAGTCTTGATTTATTAATTTTACCAACCATTTAAATACAGTTGGCGACAAAATTGAATTGTTAGATATTCTTTACGTCATGGAGCGACGTCATTTGACGGCAGATGAAATGCAAAGAGCTGTAGGGATGTTGCAAGCGGGAAGTAATCAATCTCAGGTATCTCGACATTTTGGTATTCATAGAAGTGTTATTTGTCGTCTTTGGCAGCGCTACAATAATACAGGGGAACCCGCTGAACAGCATCCAGGCCGTAAAAGGAGTACAACCACTCGGCAAGACCGGTACATACAACTGACTGCAAGACGCCAGCCGATGTTAACCGCTCGAGAGATAAGTTTGAGGCTACAAAATTCAAGTGGTGTTGATGTAAGTCCCCAAACTGTGCGAAATCGACTGCATGAGTACGGCCTACGAGCTCGACGCCCTATCAGGTGCCCACCGATACGTCACGGGAATCGCGCTCGTCGAAATGAATGGTGTAGAGAACGCATAACATGGACCCAGGAACAATGGGATAAAATTATGTTTTCCGATGAGTCGCGATTCGGGTTTAGGCCTGATACAAGAAGGGTGCGAGTGTACCGTCGACCCGGAAATACTGAAAGACTCAGGTGCGTTCAGGAAGTTCATCCATACAGGGGCTAAACAGTTATGGTATGGGCGGGTATTATGAAGAACAGGCGAACTGAGCTCGTTTTTGTAAATGGAAACATGAACGCTGAAAATTACGTTGAGGATATTCTCAGACCTTATGTCCATCCATTTGCACAAACCTTTGGCTCCGATTTTACGTTAATGCATGACAATGCGCGTTCACATACAGCTCGGCGAACCAGTGAATACTTGGCAACGGAGAACATCCAGGTATTGCCCTGGCCTGCACAATCGCCAGACCTCAACCCCATCGAGCACGCATGGGACATGCTCCAGAGACGTGTTTTGAAGGACTTGGACGGAGTGACAACAACCCAACAGCTGAAGGATTTGCTACAATTCCATTGGGAGCGAATACCGCAAGATGACATAAACAGTCTCATTAATTCAATGAATAATCGTTGCCGACAAGTTCTGAATAGCAGAGGAGGCCATACTTTGTATTAAATTGTCCTATTCTTTCACAATAAATTCATTTTCTTAAGAAATTTCAATTTGTAAAAAAAAAGTTTAGTTTCTTATGTACCTGTATATTCTAATATTGTTAATTTCTGTTATTAAAAGACCTTATAAAGAAAACAGCTGTTATTTTTACATCATAGAACCCTAAAAATATTGTTTTAAAAATAAAATACAACGTTATAATTAAAATAAATGGTAAAATAAATTAATATAAATGGTAAATTTGTAATATCATGCATGTTGCTTAGACTTTTTTGATGTGTGTATTTTCTAAAACACCTACAATTTCTGTATAATTAGTAGAAATAGCGAGCACATTATAAATATAACAAATGTACTGGTTCAAATAGTTTATACAATTAGAGATCTTAACTGGCTCTAATAGTTAGTGTTATCTACTTAAATGAACAAGTTTCTACTGATATAGTTTCAAGTGTAACATTACACAACCGTAGGTGAGGTAGGAACAACGATAACACTTGATACACTCGGAACTCTTTATGAAAAGAGGTTTGCTTTGCGATCGCTAAATCCTACTAATATTATAAAAGCGAAAGTGAGAATGTATGGATGGATGGATGTTTGTGACTCTTTAACGCAAAAACTACTGAACGGATTTTGATGAAATTGGGAATATCGGTAGTTTAGGGCGTGGGATAACATTTAGGCTACCTATACCACGTGGGTGAAGTCGTGGGCATCAGCTAGTAACTAACAAATATGGCACGAGTAAATGACCCTAAGAACAGAAAACTTTACCACGCCTTTCATTAAAATCCTATTTCATAATAGCCCACTGCAGGGACAGGCCTCCTCCCGTGACGGAGAGATACTTGGCCTACTAATACCACGCTGGCCAGGCGGATTGGTATAGGGTTTAATTTCAAGTTTGGCTTCTTTTCATTTCGTAAAGATAATATTCACGGTTAGTCCCTTAGTCGGTTTTACATATTGTATTCATACTCCGTCACCACACGGAGTAGGTCATCCAATGGATGCCAACAATCAAACCATATTGATATCTTGAAGGGTTTAGTTTTGAATAAAGTTTAGGGTAATACAATATAAGTCATTATAGTTTAAACTGTCCAAAATTTGTCCGTTAGTTTTACCCCGGATTTGCCCTAGTTTTAGAATGATACAGGGAAGAGGCCGTCGTGTGCGGATATTTATTGATAACGGATTTATTAACTACCGGAACATGGGTAAAGCTACTTAAGTATTACATGGTATATTTTGAATACTTTGTTTAGTTGGATTGCTTTTAAATTTGATTGTTTTTTCCATGAATTAATAAAATATACGTTATTTTACCTTGGAAATTAGTATATTTCCATTCCGACAGATTCTGGCATGCTGACTGGCATGGCATCAATTTTCTGATGATCATTAGCGATATGCGTATGGCTTATGTATATCTATACTAATATTATGAAGAGGTAAAGTTTGTTGTGTTTGTGAGGTTGTAGGGGTAATCTCTGAATCTACTGAACCGATTTTAAAAATTATTTCTTACTTGAAAAGATAATTTATCGGGTAGTGTCATAGGCTATATAGTATCACGCTATGACTTATAGAAGAGGAGCAGTAATGAAATATGTTTAAAAAAGGGACGAGTTTTTTCGCCGTCCAACGAAGTGGGCACGGGTCAGCTAGTAAAATATAAAACGATGAGATCCTGTGGGCGTTAAATTGCCTTAGTATAAAAATATCACCTGAATAATACGATTTATAATCTGTCCAGGTGGTTTTATACTACTGCATCTTGGCTATTTTCTTTTGCGTAATAGTTTTAAGTTTCCTTTTATCATAACCTCATAATCATATTAAAACTAACTTTACGTATATACACTAAACGACATCGCTGCGCTCTATTAAGTTCCACAAACTACGTTCCATCGCAAAATAACTCTTAACGTCATATTCATAAAGTTCAGTTTCTAATTTAGCTGTGCCATGTTACTTAATAAGGCATGCCGTGAAATTGGTTCCATATTTGCTATAACATTTTTAAAGTATTTAGACACGAGGTTGGCTTGTACTTCTAGTTTGATAAAAGTTGCCGTACTTTAATTTTGTTATAAGGCAATTCCCGTATTGTTAGCCGCCGAGGGCTAGCGGCGACAAAGCAGCGGCTCATGCGGCTGTCGTATACAAGGTTGTGGGTTTCAATCCCTCTCAAGATAAGAATAAATATTTACGGACATCTGTACACAGCGCCATCTGATCCCAAAGTAAGCTAGGCTTAACCTGCTTGTGTTATGGGTAACAGAATAACAGGTATTAATACTTATACACTTTTTTGTAAATGCATACATATTATACATAGAAACTCTCAGACCAATGGAAATAATCATGTTCATGCACACAAATATTTGCATTGAGCGGGAATCGAACCCGAGACCTTTGCGTAGCAGTCATGTTATATAACCTCAGAGGTCGCCATATACACACCTCAACAAAGTCTAGGGATATTTGGTATTTACTCAATTAACTCCAAAATTATTGAAGATAACATACAACATGTATATATTTTTATAAAGGAAATTCATCAGGCTCCAATCCAGAATTAAATAAAAGTATTATTTTTGCTTAAATAATTTTTTATTCAAATAAATAAAAAACTTGGAAAATTAGTAAAACTTACAATGAATGTGTTTCTTAAGCAAAAGTGAAAATAAGCTAAAATAAATCTGATTTTAACTGTTATGCGAGTAATCAGTAGTCAGTACATTCAAAAAACCGTAAATAACGGTCCTGAAATGGTTTTTCATGCTTGGATTAAGTTATCCATGTCTTGGTGCGGTACATTGTTCCAGGTCCGACTAGGACACAAAAAAAGTGGCCCTTCCATCGCAATTTTATGCAAGAAAATTCATCAAAGCCCTTCTTTTGAACATGTCCTAAGCGTATTTTATGGTTTTGAGGTTAGGCGATTGAGTGGTTCAGCATAAAATGAATACATCGTGCTCCTGCAACCAGCTCGTCATCACTCTCGCTTTATGCGGACGGGTGATATCGTCCATGAGCTTAAACATTTGGCCCAATTGTAGTCTACGGGGATAGATTATTAGTACTAGCACCTCGTTAAGTTATTTTTAAGCCGTCATGGTGTTTCTGATCAAAACGCGCTCTGTTCTTCGACCGACACGAATTCCCGTCCAAACCATAATTGTTCCATCGTGGTATAAATGGATTTCCTGAGGATGTTGTAGACGGCTATCACAACCAGGAACTCGCCAAGCACGTTCTCTACGTGAATCCGAGTGGAAACCAAACCGGGACTCAAGTGTAAACACCACTACAGATAACAGGATATCTTCGCAGTGCAAATATTCACGAGCCCACTCTAGTCGTCGTGCGCGTTTCGCTCGGCGTAGTGCTGGAGTACATAGCGGTATGCGAGCATAAAGGTGGGCTTCATGCCGACTTGTTCTGACAGTTTGGTCACCCGCAAGAGGCTCCAGCAAGAGCTGGAGCCTCTAAACCTGCTGCATGGTAGTAACATTTGGCTGTCTTTTCGCGGAAACATGCAAAAATCTATCATGTCGTTGAGTGGTGATAGACTTTTTGCTGTGGTATCTTTCAGCCACTTCACCAGTAGCACGATAACGTGACCATAACCTTGATATCATATTTTGTGTTGTTCCAATCTCTTCAGCAATACTCCGCTAAGTACCTGCAGCTGGAAGCATGCCTCCTGCCCTTAACATTTCATCTACGATGAAATGGCGCCGCTGCTTGATGCACACAATATCATTCATTTAAAATTAATGTTAAAATTGTTATAAAACTTAAATTTTACACAAAAAAGCAGTCAAAACTTACTGTTGGTAAATGAAAATTTCGAACTTGACTACGCTTAGGCCGCGTAAATCTTTTATTTTTAATTTTATTTTTCAAATTCAAATTTTGAATGGTTGAAAAAGGTTAACAAAGTAAGTTTTCATCAAAAGAATCAAAAAAATTAAAAAAAATAGAACAGGTTTTTTTGAGCTTCACAACTTTATACAAAATATCCCTAGACTTTGTTGAGGTGTGTATATGTGATCCTCAAGGTATTGCCTTAAGCAAAGATGCGCTTCTTACGTCAACTTCATGTCCAAAGTCCCCGGAACAAGGACTTGATCCGTAGTCCAGGAGTTGTTTTATCTCGGCAATTGTAGGCTAACCCACATCTAGAAACAAAATAGTGTATACCCTAAACTGTAGGCTGATATATTTTCATCACGCCCCCACTTACGAGTGGTCGCATCACGGTGCTACAGGGTATTCCGTATTCGTCTACATTTACCCACCTCGTTGGTAGTCTAACTACGGATTGTATGGATTTTATTACTTGACGCTCTGCAGGCTCTGCTTACCTCTACGTGTAAAAAGCGTGAGATTATGCATTTATAAAAAAAAAATTCAGTAAGTTTTGAAATTCACTAATGTTTCTGCGATGGACCGATTCGCTGCTATGATCAATAATCAAGGATATTTACTCAGCTTTAATTTGTGCGAACCTTTTATCATCTTATGAGTCCAATTGTACCAATTGACGTCCATTGCTGGACATAGGCACTTTACGCGTTTACCTACACCTAGGAATAAACCGATGTATAGAGTATTGAGATATTCTCATCACGCACACTCACGAGTGGTCGCATCACGGTACTACAGGGTATTCCGTATTCGTCTACATTTACCCACCTCGTTGGTAGTCTAACGACGGATTCGGCTTGACCCACTAATATGTAATGTATGGATGCGGCATTATTTATTCTGACATTTTAAGTAAGTGGTGTAACTTGATATTACAGATAAACACGTGCGCGAAAACGTAGAATTTCCTCTGGAATGGATATTTATTCTGCTTTTTAGGTGTAAGAGTAAGGTTTGGTATTAATCCTGTCGTCGTTTTCGGAAGACGACTATATATTCTGGAGTTGGTTTCTGACTATCTTTGCATTGAGCAATGTAGGCTTTAGGCAATAAATTGGGTGTTTAGGCAGATCTAAATAAGAAACGGTTATTTTGGTTGGATTTGTCGTGAATTCTCTAGTATTTACTCGTATCTTTTCTGAATCGTTATACTTTTTGAATTAACACAGTACTAACAGGTTTTTATAATATTACACGAATTGCAATTCAAATCCGCCTATCGCAGTCCACTGCTGGACATAGTCGTCTCCCACCACGCAATATTTGTTTACTCTTAATAAAATTGGTCTCAATAATAGCTAACCTAACCTAACCTAACCTAACTTATAAAAAAGGTTAAATTGTTACGAAATTTTAAAAAAATTCGCCAAAAAGCCTATATAAGCTATAAATATAAATTCACAATATCCGCAAAGTAAAAACCCCAAAATACTCGGGCAACACGATAATATATAACCATATGCCTGCATTTTATTCCCATTACCGCATTCAAAAGCTATTCGTAAATCTTCGATCGAACGCATATTTTCTCGTATAAAAGAAAAATGCCACGTTCGAGGGTAGCATCGGAACATGTATACTTTAGCAAGTTCGGAAATACCTAGTTCGATATTCAAAAACCATTATTCTTTACGTGCACCTTAGGGTACTTTTATATTAGGTTTTATTGGAGATTATGTGTTATTGGAGATGCGTTTTTGATTCTGGTTCTTAAATAATGATCACTGCTAGCCTACTGATGCAGGTAAAATATAATAATATAGGTGCTAATACCTGCCAAAAAACAAATGATAAGTTTTACTTGTTTTTTTTTTAATCTGGCTCTTTATTCCTTAGTCACATTTTTGGTTTGAGATGGTCTGGTGACTGCCCACTCCACAACACAATAATATAATAATACAAATAAATATAACCTATATTAGAAGTTGTAACATTTTATTCTGCGTTATAATCTAAGTAGTAGCTATTATGTTTTTTTATAGATCCCTTTAGGTAAGGAGGTAAACTCGGCCTATCGATACTGTGCTGGCTACAGATGTTATTACCGGGTTTTGTGTTAATTTTTCCATTACTAAAGACACCCCTTGTTTTTTACAGTACTCACGGAATGAGATAAAGTATGAAACAATGTATTTTGTGTTCGTCACCACACGATGGTAAACAAAGATTAGATAGAATAGATATTATTACACCAGACACCACCGCACCGGGAAGCGCAGGGTGGGGAGACCCCTCACACGGTGAACTGACGATCTGGTTTGGACGGCGGGAAGTCGATGGATGAGGGAGGCACAAGACCGCGCAAGGTGGAAACGTTTGGAGGAGGCCTATGTCCAGCAGTGGGCGTCTATAGGCTGATGTGGAGATATTATTACAACAAACTTTATTTTTACCTATAACACAAAGATAAAATTTTATTTCCATAGAACTCTTTCAAATAGACGTCGTAATACTGAATCACCGTTTACTTACATCTTCCTTTACTACACAGCTTTGTTCCATTTTAATATATTACTACAATGTAAGCTTTATTACTTTATACGACATCGTATACGTAACATATGCTAATGTTCACATTTGATTACTCGTCATAAATGTATCTACCAAACTTTTGAAGTAAAGATATTGACGATCAAATTTTGAGAATAAAACCGTACAATGTTACAAAGTGTTTAAGACTTTGTTCATGCTTTGGTGCTCGCTAGGATCTCTTTGGACTACATTTGAATAGTTTTATGTATGATGCCTCCATGGGAGGAGGCCCGTCCCTGCAGTGGGACATGAATGGGCTGTTTTAATGATGATGCCTTTTGGGCAATAAGAAGAATGTAATTTTACATAGGTATAACGGACATGTCTGAATTTAATTATTAAAGGTGTTTTTCTCATAGTTAAATACATCACTGGTCAAAGGATTCAAAATGTAAAAAGATTTAGGGATGTCTTTGGCTTGCTTTATAGTATAGATTATTGAAGTTAAGTAGTCATGTAATTCAAATAAATAATTTCTTTCTTTCTAATTAAAAGTTTATTTAGACAAATATAATTAACAAAAGTATGTAACAGATTAAATATTTAATCTGTTATATTATGAACAACATGAATAGTTTCTTGACACAAGAAAAGGATGATACTTAATTATTTTCTTCATTATTTACCTAGTCTTAGACTTCAAGACAAATATTTATCGCTGCAGTGTTTTTTTGTAATTAACTGCAAGATGCAGTTTGTCCGTATCACGACTGCTTTAAAGAGATTATAGTTAACCCCTCTTGCAGCAATTAGCACCCAAAACTTTAGTAGTATTTCTTATGCATGCAATAGATTTATTGTCAGCAATTAGGTTGTTCATATTAGGTCCTATGAAATTGACGTTTTTTTTCTGCGCATTCTTTGGCCTCTATTTTCTTTTAAAACAAGTATTGCTTGAAATATTTTTGTTATTTGGTAAATATACGACATTACCAACAACTAACAAAAGATAATTATGGATAATAATTATTTTCGTATTAGTAATAAGCCTGTAAATATGGATCTAATTTAAAATAGTAGATTTTACCATTTATTTAATTGTAACTTCTTCCCTGATATTTTTTTCCCTATGATTAAAATGCTATAAGTTAGCTAAAATGTGCGCCTAACCTATACCAAAATTAACTATATTAAGTATAGTAATTATTGAAAAAACTAAGAAAACGTTAGTCTTATGAAAAATCAAACTTCTGATAAACTCTTCATATAAAACTTTAATTCATAGATAATGACCTAATATACATTGGCTTACTAACCACCTTTTCGGTGGATATATATCGCAAAAGGTTGGTGTAATTGTGGAATTTTCTTGGCTCCAGTTGCAGAGATAATGGTGCTCTAGAGTGGTAAAATATTACTCGACACTTGCGACATATTATGACTGTAGATCATAGGGATGCGGGGGACGTTCGGCGCAGAATATAGCCGTGTTGGCATATTGACAATAATTATTAACGTTCAACTTTCGGTTATGGCACTTCATTTTGGTGTTAAGGACTTATTTTATGGTGAAATATGGTAATGTTTAAATCTTTAGCGGTAGTGTAATTTATCACCAGATATTTACAGCTGGTCTCCTCCCAATCGCACTCGATTCTTTGCCTTCCTTGTCCATCGGCCTCCCGCTACCTTAATCAGGTCGGTATTCTAGCGGGTAGGGAGTCTCCTTACACTGCGTCTTTCGGTACACGAACCATATTGCATATCGGATTGGATCCAACATCTTAGAAAATATTTATCTTAAAGGTTTCAAACTATAAGGCTGTTAAAGAAAGTGTAATAAATTCCAAATTAACATAAAACCTCTTCCAACAAAAATGATATTAGCAAGCCAAAGTTTTCCATGTATACGAGAAGCTGTTTCCATTCATTTTGCGCATGTGATCGTTGCTTTGCTAGTATTAATAAAAGGTTGACTAGGTTATATCGATTATCACTTAATAATTTAGTGCATCAATAATGAAAACCACCAAACTTCAATTTATATCATGGCATGTGGTTTAAATTTAAATAGCTTTTAGTTTAATTATAGTGATACACTTTATCTGTATCACGAGATTAATGTATTTGTTGGGGTAGATTAAAAAGTTCTGATGTCTTTTATGTCCTCTATCTTTATGACTGTTTAAGTCTCAGCAACACGTGGATTGATCTAAGTGTCTTAGCGACATCAATTGCATTTCACGCATATCTTATATTAGCAGACCCATTTTCCCGTAATACCTAAAGGCATTTCATCCGTGTACTTGTCAAAGAGTAGAACTATTAATAATTCTCATTAACAAAATGTCCCGTTTAGCTATATAATTGATTATATCTATTAGTCGCTTGTAAAGGCGATGCTTACTCAAATACTAATCTCCATTCAGAATGAAAACCCTCCCGTTTTCAGTATTCGTCATCTTTATCGATGGGTACAGTTCTACTGGCAAAGAGCTTCTATTCAAATGAATTCATTAGTCAGAGAGTCGGCGCGTAATATTTTAGCGAATGAATAGAAGAAATTATTTCGCATCGGAGCTGGAGGGTATTCATCAAATCTGAATTGGCGTTTTGGACGTTTTTAATTTGTACTCTATTCCCTTGTTTTAAGTGCGTGAAAGGGTTTCAAATGTGCTGATTGTGTTTATACCTTATTTGTAGTTTTGCTTTTTCGTCAAACGTTTTTTTTCTACTTTCTGAATAGCAAAAGTCTTTTTCTGTGTAGGATCGAATCCGCAACCTCGTGTGCGACAATCACTTATCGCGACCCCTACATCAGGTAATTACTATAATTTACACATTACACATTAACAATGTTGATTGATGTAAAGTACAATAAGGTGTGATTAAATAATTTATTGTTTTTAAAAACGATATTGTCCTTTCTAATACTACGTTGAATGCATGTCACGCATAAGAGCGTTAACAAAAGAACCGCTTACATTTACCTCAACCCACGGATACGAACGTGTTGTTTAAGCAAGAACCTGGAAAATTATATGAATTGTCTTCTGTATTTGTAGCATAACATTGAGTAAAAATATTAGTCCAAAATTGTAATACGACCTCTGTGGCGCAGTCGGTATATTACATGGCTGCTACGCAGAGGTCTCGGGTTAGATTTACGCTCAGTGCAAATCTTTGTGTGCATGTACATGACTGTTTGCATTGGTCTGAGTGTTTTCTATGTATAATATGTATGTATTTACAAAAAAAGTATTAAAGTATGTTTATCCGTTGTCTAGTTCCCATAGTACAAGCTCTGCTTAGTTTGGGACTAGGTGGCGATGTGTGAAAGTGTGAGAATTATTTATTTATTTATAATAATACAAAGTAACACAACAAAATCTTTATTTATAACAGTCCTCAAACGATTATAAACTCATGATAAAGCGGAATTCCCAATGTCTCAGGGTCTAGTTTGAAGTCGTTGAATAAGAGACTTCGTCACTATTTGCGTGGCCTATTGACTCTACACGGGGATTCTAGTGAGGAACTTTTTTACTATTCGTAGCAAAAGTCATTCTTAACACCTCGAATCAGTTTCGTCCAATATACTTTTTACTCTTTGTTTTTTTACCAACATAGGTACGTTTTGTGATAAACTACTAGCTGAGATGGTTGCCAAACATTACACTTACTGTATTAGTAATGTCCATGAGCGACACATAATTACTTGTCATCAGGTGTGCTGCCTTCGTCTGCTACCTTAGGCAATAAAACCACGGTGAAAAAAACATTGTTTTTCTTATTAAATATATATAAGGGATTGGGGTAAGTCTCGGAAATACATGGCTTGATCTAGTTGTCTTAGCGACACCAATTGCACTTCACGCATGTCTTGTATTAGCAGACCAAATTCCTCGTAATCCCTAAAGGCATTTCATCCGTGTACTTGTCAAAGAGTAGAACTATTAATAATTCTCATTAACAAAATGTCCCGTTTAGCTATATAATTGATTATATCTATGAGTCGCTTGTAAAGGCAAAGCTGACTCAAATACTAATCTTCATTCAGAATGAAAACCCTCCCGTTTTCAGTATTCGTCATCTTTATCGATGGGTACAGTCCTACTGGCAAAGAGCTTCTATTCAAATGTACATACGTTAAGTACACTTTGGAAAATAAAATAGAAAGAAATAACTGGACATCACAATCACACAGTTTATATAAATTTATTACGCTGTACATACTGTTGTTTTTGTTTTTGTTTTCTAGTTTATTGATTCTGTTTCTGTTTATGTTTTGGTTATTATCTAATTTTATACATCCAATCAAATTTTGTTATCGTCTGCCAGATCGGCCAATGACAGACTGCCTGGACACATACTGAGCCACGGAAACGAACGCATTGGCCAATGAATCAACATCAATCTTATCGACGATACGATTATCATTTGTTTCCGGTCAGTCTCATTAGGTCTGATCTGGTAGACTAAATGAATGTTAATAATGGTACAACGATAAATTAATGTTATTTTTGTATTTTATTTATTTATTTATTATATTAGTTATAAAGTTTTATTGTTTTTATAAGTTAAATTGTGTTAGTGTGCTCTGATTGTGTGAATGATTGGCATCCGTGTCGTCATTGCAGGGTGTTGGTTGAAAACCAGTGTCGTAAATCTTTTAGGGTTTTACGACAATTAACTGAACCAACGCCTTTTTTGGCGCAGGAGTGAAAGGCGTGCTCTTATTGTGTTTTACGTGTCCTTCCTGTTCATCTGTTCTTCTATGTTTAATTGTCGCATATTTTAAGGTGGAGGGTAGATTTTAAGAACAAGAAAATGTTTTATGTTATAGTTATTATGTAGAAATAAGGACGAAAATGTACCTACAATTTTATATATGCCTTTGCGCTTGTGCCTTAATAAACATTATCTTTCTTTCTTTCTTTCTTTCTAAATGAATTCATTAGTCAGAGAGTCGGCGCGTAATATTTTAGCGAATGAATAGAAGAAATTATTTCGCATCGGAGCTGAGGGTATTCATCAAATCTGAATTGGCGTTTTGGACATTGTCGCTGTTTAATTTGTACTCTATTCCCTTGTGTTAAGTGCGTAAAAGGGTTTCAAATGTATGATAAGGTGATTGTTGTTATACCTTATTCGTAGTTTTTCTTTTCTGTCAAACGTTTGTTTTTCTATTTTCTGAATAGCAAAAGTCTTTTTCTGTGTAGTATCGAATCCGCAACCTCGTGTGCGACAAACAACACTTATCGCGACTGCTACATCAGGTAATTTCTATAATTAACAATGTTCATTGATGTAAAGTACAATAAGGTGTGAATAAATAATATATTTTTCTTAAAAACGATATTGTCCTTTCTAAT
This sequence comes from Schrankia costaestrigalis, assembly GCA_905475405.1. Taxonomy (NCBI): domain Eukaryota; kingdom Metazoa; phylum Arthropoda; class Insecta; order Lepidoptera; family Erebidae; genus Schrankia; species Schrankia costaestrigalis. The sequence continues at coordinate 3,462,787 of FR997843.1, read as the reverse complement.
ACTATGTTGAATGCGTGTCACGCGGAAGAGCGTTAACAAGAGAATCGCTTACATTTACCCTCAACCCACGGATACGAACGTGTTGTTTAAGACAGATCCTGGAAAATTATATGGACAGTGTTCTGTATAATGTAGCATAAGATTCAGTAAAATTTATATTAGTCCAAAATTATAATAATACAAAGTAACACAACATAAACTTTATTTATAACAGTGTCCTTAAATGATCATAGACTCATTTTAAAACAGTTACATATTATAATATAATTCATCACCACATGCATCATGAGGATAAAATATTCTCATGAACATACACACACGTTCGAAAATATACCTATGCACTACATAAGCAGACAAACATTCAGGAAACAATACACATCCATACATATATGTTACGGGCAACGTGATTAACTGGGCATTATTAATAAGGACCGGTCCTTATTAATAATGCCCAATAACGATGGCCAAAGTGATAAATTTATCACTTTGACCGGCCCTTATTAATAATGGCCGACGGCCCGTGGTCCAAGTTAGTGTTTGAGATAGCTTAAAAAAAAGCTAAAACCTAAAATTAAGCCAAAAGTCAGAAACATTTGGTTAGGTTAGGTTAGTATGGCGACCACAACATTTAACTAAAATGTTTATTTTTTAACTACTATGTCCAATAGTTTATTTTTTGTTAACTTTTCATGAAAATTTTGTAAGTTTAATTTCATTCAATAAACAAAAACACTACAGTTCACGTATTTTATTACTTTGCCCAAGATAGGGTGGGCCTTATTCATAATGGCCGGGAAAAGTGATTAATTATGCTGTATTAATCACATTGCCCAATTGAGTCGGGCATTATTAATACAGACCGGTCATTATTAATAGTGCCCGGACTTATCAAATTGCCCGTAACATATACACAAAATAATGTCATTCAACAAACACACAGACACTAACACACACACACACACACACACACACACAACACTCTTACAAATTATGCATCACACTTTGCACATACCGAAAGATGCCAAGTTTATTTTGATAACGTCCTAACCTACTAGTATTAAGTATATTATACTGTAATTAAAAGAACACTGTGAAAGAGACTGGCCTCCACGACACAGGGAATCCTAGTGTGGAGTCCAGTGACTTATGTGATTTGTTATGTACTTTTTTACGAACAATAAAGTTTATCATTATCATTTATCATTATCATAATGAAGTAGAATTCCCATCGTTGATTTTTTTTTCTTATATGATGGGAGGCATCGAAAACCCTAAACATGGTAAATATCCCGATACTAAAGCAAAAAGGACTCCCATCTATTTTAGAGTCGGTCAAAAAGAGAATAGAATGTTAGTACCAGCGCCATTCAGTTTCGTTATTCCCGTCACGTTCATCGCTTGATCTTGTCAACCTATCTCGATTTCCAAGTTTGTTATTTATGAGTACGTGTCTTACTATTTACCTTGAAGCCTTTTAGAGGCTGTAATCTCATGCGACTTTGTTCGTTTTAAACTTTGTTTTTGGTTGAAGTAAAAAAAAAACTTCTAAACCTAACTAAGGGAGAACTGCTAATACTTTATATCAGCAAATGAAAGAATATTTACTGAAGACTATTTGATGTGTGGTGACGGAGTAAGAATACAAAATGTCACCACCCCATCTCATCCCATGGGTGTCGTAAAAACCGACTAAGGGACTATCATCTCAAAGAAATAAAAAGAAGGAAAACTTGAAATTAAACCCTGTCCTAATCCGTCTGGCCAGCGTGGTATTAGTAGGCCAAGGATCCCTCTGTCACAGGAGGAGGCCCGTCCCTGCAGTGGGACATTGATGGGATGTTATGATTTAATATTGTCTTTGTGAAATGTGTAGGTGCTTACAAATTATGTGTATACAAGTATGTAATAATATTATTTCTATATTATAATAACTTGTCTGGCTAGCTTGGCCTTTTCTTGCACGCTTATTATGGTCAAGGAAAAAGTTTAACTAAATGTTAGGACATGGAGCTATACCTACCTAAAACGGGCATCATAAATTCAAATCACGATATTTGAACATACAGTTTCTGACGACTAAAGCAATTAATTAAAATATTGTAACCTACACAACAAACATAATTAATTACATTTTTTTAATATAGATATCAAACTCAACTGTACATTTGTATTAGGACAGTTTTGTAGCTTTTGTACTAAACAAATGTATATTCTCCCCTTTATTACAATCTGAGCTGTCTAAATGCCGCCGTTAAAATTACATCAACAATATTAATGTTGCCCGAATTGAAAATTACGTTTGAATTTTAATATTTAACTCTGTACAATTGTTTATGGTCTTCTCTATGTATAATAGAGAAATTCATTTCGTAAATGGTGAGGGAATAAAGTGCTTAAATAGGAGGACTAGACTAAATTATTGCTGAGATCTGCTGCCTTTACTCTTAGAATAATAAAAGGTTTATTTGCACTGTTTGTTACACGGTGTCCTACTTGGGCAATGAACGCGACGTACGCCATCAAATACTGTCTACCCCACTTCTGTCCTATGTGGCAGTCTGCGACGAGACGCGTCGTAATTATATCGGACACTTATGGACGGAGTAAGAATACTATATGTCACCATCTCATCCCATGGGTGTCGTAAAAACGGACTAAGGGACTATATATGAATATTACCTTTACGAAATAAAAAGAAGGAAAACTTGAAATTAAAACCTAAACCAATTTGTCTGGCCAGCGTGGTATTAGTAGGCCAAGTATCCCTCCGTCAAGGGAGGAGACCTGTCTCTGCAGTGGGACATTAATGGCCTGTTATGATGATTGATGGGCTGCTATATTATTTTTTTAAAGAAATCTCCCAGATTCCTTAAGATTAACTGGTAGATTAAACAAGAATGCAATAACACAGTATATAACATTGCTAGAAATAGATAATATACTAACGTCACAGAACAATTATCGGGTAAATGGGCCGAGTCTTTTATCGCGTGACCAAATATGTTCATTCTACGGCTATAAGGCGTTCATCCATTGCTATTATAATTTCATCCATAATTACTGGAATCGACTTTAGTAATTATACGGTGCGATATTTCATTAATTAGTTTTTCTAATTGTCATCATTACGTGAGCTATGTTAGTGAAATTATAATCAATTTTGATTACAATGCGGAAATGATAATGATTGTAATTGCGTAATAGAAATGCTATTGACCGAGGCATACTTATACTCAAAATCCAAGATAACAATTTTTTTTTTATAGACAATCCCTGCACTAGCTGTTATTACCCTGTGTCGGGGCTTTTGCAAACATCATTTTAAACTACACAAAGAATGTCCACAATAATTTGTGAATCACACAAAGAACTGTCCTGCGTGGGTATCGAACCCGCGACCTCGTGCTCGTCAGCCGCTTACTGCGCCACCGAGGCAATTTGTTTCTGTTTTGCAATGTTTTAAGCTGGGTAGAAATTATACCCACGACCTTGACAGCCTCTGGCGTTACAATTCGTTCATAACGAGCTTTTAAGATTTCAACATGTTAAAAAATAAGTTTAAGATATACGTACAGTCACGAGCAATAATATGTACACATTTTCAAATTTTCTAAACTATCTGCACGTTTATCTAGACATTACAATATCAAAATGAATTCGTAATTTAGAAGAGGTTCCGTACAGTTTTGAATTAATCTTCGAATTTTCAATTTTGGATTGGCAGAACTTTAGATAACTGGTTTACAAAATGCGAAAATGTGTACATATTATTGCTCGTGACTGTACATGTGTTATCTACATCTTTTCATTAAGTTCTATTTATTTTGGAAATTAATTTACGGCTTCAGGCAGAGGTCTTTGATGTGTGCATCCTTGTCTTTAATGTTAATGCCTCATTTTGCTTGGAGACCAAATCCTTTTTCCTCAGATAAGAGAACGGACTATCAGCAAGCGACCGAATCCTTGTTGATTAATTTATATTTGGTTGTAGGATCACATGAAAGTACGGTTTTCTTTTCGCGTTTATTCTGGAGTATTCTTTTGTTTATTTCTTTTAGTTATACTACTCATAGTCATAGTAGTTATAATTATGACTTCTTTTTTATCTTTTTGGAAACAGTATATTTTTTTTTATCTAATTTATTTTTTTCTTTTTTCAGGTAAGTGACTGGTCGTTATAGAGAATACGAATATGAAAACTTCTAATATATACAGTTGAAATTGAAAAAAGGTGAGTGTTTTTAAAATAGAAAAAGTGTAATATTTCATGTCTATATTTAGGACAAGTGCTAGAGCCGCATGTAGTGAAATAGGTTTTTATTAGCCATCTGGAAAACACTTCCTTCATTAAGGTATCCTCAAAAGCCTTTTTGGAAACAGGATTTTATAGATCAACACAGACAGACAGAAGTAGATTAAGTAGTAGATTGGTTTTATTTTTCTCCTCTAATTTACATTGGACAATACAACGCGGTTTTTTTTAGTGCTGTGGCGTTTGTCTGTGTCGATCTATAATTTTAACTGTAGCTTCAATTTTAAGTAAATGGTAAACGATGATTTCAAATAATTTGTGATAAATTTTATGACATAAAGCAATTTGAATTTGACTTGTGTCTGCATATACCTATGTAATAGACAGAAATCCCTCCAGGTCAGGACAACTATTTGTGCATCACAAAAAAAAATTCAAATCGGTCTAGCCGTTTTCGAGAAATCAGGTAATAAATACAAAAAAAAAAAATATAACCGAATTGAGAACTTCCTCCTTTTTGAAGTCGGTTGACAAATAAATAATAATCCTGCGTGAAAGCCGTAGAGTATTCATTTAATAAATAACTCGTCTCCGATTCTACATATTTCCTTTAATAAAATACACTATACTTGTAAAAGTATAAAATAATGATCAAGTTTTAACGAGGCCTGTGTGTAGCGCCTACACTCGTTAATTGTAACTGAAACCTGAACGTTTTATAACATTTTACTTTACCTACACTATACTGTAGATTGTACAAATATATAAAAGCTTGTACTTACTGTTATTTTTTAAATTATTAGTTGAACTGGAAAATTTTAGTTTTTTTCATTTTAATAATAATGTACACGTACTGTAGGACGCCCCCCAGCTAGGTGAACCGACGACCTCAAAAAGGTCTCTAGGTCGGACTGGATGCGGAAGGCGCAGTACCGTATTCTGTGGCGCGTGTTGGACGAGGCTTATGTGGACTGCGATGGGCTAGTTGATTGGGTGATTGATGAAGTATCATTATAATCATAACAGCCCATCAATGTTCCACCGCAGTGACGGGCCTTCTCCCATGATGGAGGGAGATTTGAACTACTAATACCACGCTGGCCAGACGGATTGGTACAGGGTTTAATTTCAAGTTTTCCTTCTTTTTATTTCGTTAAGATGATAGTCCCTTAGTCGGTTTTTACGACACCCATGGGATGAGATGAGGTGGTGACATATTGTATTCTTACTCCGTCACCACACGGAGAGATGAAGTATAAATTTTCGTAAAATTTTAATAACGCATGCTTAGCAACATCGCTGAGAAAATCTATCTATACATGACATGCATGTAAACTTTATACTTTTTCATTTCTTTGGCAAGAGTTTCAAAGGCATTATTTACCGGGATCGGTTATTGACTCTATTTACTTACCACAGGGTATACATTATGCTCTTGTAAAATACTATAATTAGTTCAAAACCGTAGTATGTGCGTAATAGGCACCTTAAAGTACGCACACCAAGTTTTTCACAATTCATCACTGGAAAACAGTTAAACTGCGCAAGCCGTTTTGTGAGGCAACATGAACTTTTTAATATAATAAATAATCCATCCATCCATTTATCCAAAATGTATCTTATTGCAAATCATTAAGGTATAATATGGTCAAGTAATAAAGCGGTATGTCCACATAGATAAAAGTAACATGGAGTGCGAGATAGAACAATTGACAAGTTGCACCGGACACTCGCGCGTTCATGACACAGGGTATCGACTAACTAACTACTTTCACAACACATTGTACTATTAATAGTTGACTTTTATTTGAAAGTACTGCGATGTTACATGTAAAAGCAAGAAATTTTTAGATAGACGATTATACTAATAATTAGTCGCTGAACACGTTAGTACCTAAACGAGCACCCCCACCAACTTCCTTCCCCTCCATTCCGCGAACTTAAAAATGCACCCTCGTAATGCTCAAAGTCGAATCTATAATGTATGTGTGTTTAATAACTATGGACATTGAATTGATGAGCTTTGTGGCGTCGTAGTAGGTATCAGTGTGGACATGACTGCTACTTAGAGATCTCGATTTCCATTCAATGCAATGTTTTGTGTGCTTGGAAACTCTAAAAATATAACAATATTCTAGCCAATCGAATTTCATAGGCTCATTATCCTGGTTTTTGATAGTCACAATTGTGGTAAAGCAAGCGGGATGTAAATAAATAAAAATAATTGCAATACCATACAAAATTAAATAACATATTTTACGCAAACCAGTGTTAAAATCCTAACAACAATATAATTTAATAACACTTAACCAAAACTGACGAATTAGTTACTCACTCGCTCAAATCATTATGACATAACATAATCGTATTAAAATGGCCGCTAGCCTGTGATGTGGCTCATATCGCAGCCATACGCTTAAACTAGCTTAACAGTATAAGCGTATAAGTGGTTACGCTCAAACGCCGCGTACAATTGCATACGCCGCGTACATCGCTGTTATTGTTTCGTTATTGTATTAGTAGAAATGTTTGTTTAATAATTTAGTTTGTTGTAATTGTTGAGATGGTTTTGTTTGTCTTATGTGCGGGCGATGGAATGAGCTGCAATTCTCGAATGGTGTGAAATGTTTTTTCTTCTTCGAAAGGTCTTTTTTAGCGAAAAGAAGTAAAATGAGCCTAATTACGGAATGCTATGAAATATCATACTGCAAATAAAATTTAAAGATTGATAGGTAATAGGTCTTTTTAGCAAGAGGTTGTCAAGGTTAGAAACACAGCTTTGCCCACGTAAAATACACGGTGTTTTATATGTATTTATGTATGTATATCCGTAGTCTAGTATCCATAGTACAAGCTCTGCTTAGTTTGGGACTAGATGTGAAAGTGTAAGGAATATGTAAACCATTATAATATAAAGCAGTAGTGTGTAAATGTTATTTTTGTTTATGTAGAAGGGTATCGTAAGTGACATTAGGGAGCAATAGGATTAACAAACATGTGACGAGCGCAGTGCAGAGCCACTGTCAGCTTTATATTTGTAAAACACATGTATTGGTTCGTGTTCGTTCTGGGATCACGTCGCTAAAAAAACAAAATTTTGTTAGTTTCAATTATTAACTAAGTTGTATTTATATTATAACGGTGGATTGTTTTAGAATATTTTTTTTACCTCTAATGTTATAAAAATGTCTTGTTTATTTTTAAGTTCTTTTATAGTATTTTAATGTATTATAAATGTCGAAACTACCTATTGCACTATAATATCCTAAACAATCTCGTAGCTCTGCTACGACCGTAGCACGTAGAGCCGGCTCGTAGTATTCGTAGCACGTCTACGCACGCTTATAGCGGCCAATTGTTACAAATACCTATGGAAATAGATTACGTTTAATATTTATTTATCTTTCTGTGTGTCTTAGGGAATATTGTTTGTTTTGTTACAAGGGGAAAAAGAATAAAAGATTGTCTTTGGCTTATTATCATCATACATAGGCACTCTACTATAAAAAACAAGTTAACAAAACTAAAGTCACTTAGATATATACTTTAGACAGTACTTGACGACCTCTGTGGCGTAGTGGTTATACAACATGACTGCTACGCAGAGGTCTCGGGTTCGATTCCCGCTCAATGCAAATCTTTGTGTGCATGAACATGATTGTTTGCATTGGTCTGGGTATTTTCTATGTATAATATATATGTATTTGCAAAAAAAAAGTATTTAAATATGTTTATCCGTTGCTTAGTACCCATAGTACAAGCTCTGATTAGTTTGGGACTAGATGGCGTTGTGTGAAAGAGTAAGGAATATTTATTTATTTAATTCGAGCAACAGGCATATTAACGATGTCGAAATAAACCGAAACCGTACAAACAAAAAAAACGTATTCGTAGAGCTCCCTGTCGTTGTTATTAAGGCTCTGCTAGTTCCTTTTTTGTTTTCATTCTGCATACTTGAGGCTGTTGTGGTGACAAGTGGTACTTTTTGTTTTAGGCAAAGGTTCTTTATTAAGAGTATGAAGCTATGTGTAGTTGAATTGAATTAGAAGTAGTAGTTGAATTACAAGGCTTTATCCCTCGAATTTATACTAGTTCAGACTTCCTCGTACATTCTATCTATAAATTGTAAATAAAATGTGCCTCTCATATTATGTTTAAGATAGAATAACTGTAATTATGTTTTTTGTGCAAATAAAGTTTTTATTATTATTTATTATTTTTATTAATTATTATAAAGTATCAAACCCACACATCTAGAACCTAATGACTTCACAACGGACACATTCGATTCTTAAAGTGATGAGAATCAAAAATATTTCATTTCACAACAGCACCCAACAAAATGAAAATAAAAAAAACCAAAATTAAAACTATATTCCTAAAAACCTCATAATCCGTAACAACTTTAACGGCACACTTTAAGTAATAAAAACTGTACCATAGACATAATAGCTGTAAGTTCAGATAATATAAACTTTCATAGACAACATCCTGACCCTTAATGGAGGATTATACCTACTATTAAAAACTTTGCGTTTAATTTTAATGTCGTAGGTGGTAGAGAAGGGTGGTGAAAGTTGGTGATGTGTACTTAGTTAAATTGTTGTCATTTTGTGATTATTGGTTACTTTAGTTGCTTAAAGTGCCAGTGGCCAGGTTTCTCGATAAAAAGCCTAGTGACATGTTACAATAGGTGCCGCATTACAGCGATGATTACCAACTAGAACGTAGTGTTTAAATTCTTTCTGCAATAGCAAAATAAATATTTACTCTTGATACAATAATTATGTTCAACGTATATAACATAATGATCTAATAATTGAAATTTACGAAAATTACTTAAATATAAATTTCACATGACACTAATAGAAAAATGTAAAATTGTCGCGTAATCGCTACAGTAGTTCCGCAACAATTGCATAGACACTCAACTCTCCCGATTGCGATCGGTGTGTGCAAACTTGCCGCAACCAATTTCCAACCAAACGTTCCGCCACCAAATCCAATAGGAAACGTCATAATCATATGATAGGTGGTGCGCATTGCGCCCACCTGTCGGCGCGCGTGCGTCCCGCGATGACGTCACACGAGCCCGAGCGGCGCCGGGGATGCACGAGCGCCGCCGACCATAGCGGACCGCAGCGGATTGATCCGACCGAGCCTCCGCCAGACGCTAATCAAATGAACCAATCCTTATTCCTAAAAAAATACCTCGCCTTACACTCACTCACACCTACAATATTCCCTAAACCCTATATTTGTTTACCATGTAACCAAAAATGATATTTGTCTGCAAAGTTAGTGGCGAGTGGGCGAGAGGTGTTCGACAGTGCGTCTCGCCGCGGCTCCTTATCTAGTTCTTAATCCAAGATAAATATTACATCAATCGGGGGAGGAGTTGGCGGTGCGCACGCAGGCGCGGGTGTCGCCGGCCCAGTCCCGCTCCGGCCGCGTTGCCCGCCGCACTTAGCTCTCGCGGGCGCTCGACCCGGCGGCGACTCGACCGCTGCCTTTTATACGACCCCTACGAGAAACGTGTGTTGTGGTGACCACACTCAGTGTGCACTTATCGTACAGCCGTGTCTCCGCTGTCCGACTGCAGCACTCGACCACGTGCCCATCCCGTTGCGTAAGTCGGGAATACGAAAACTCGCCGAAAACGAACCTCTTCTCCTATTGACACGCGAGAAAAACAAACGTACTTGAATATCGATCATACCGTGTTTATCACTCGCATAGCGTGCGAATACGGGGCGCAATCCATGTGTGTTTATACCGCGGACGAAGTAAATAGTGTACAGTATTGGATGTGTCGGCGAGGTTAGAAGTGGCTTTCTTTTTTAATGGGGTAATCCGGACCGCGCCCGCGGTCTTTTAACCCTATAGTACGCAAGTGCTGGTTGACCTTAAAACCTCGGCTCGGCGAGCTAACTTTCAACACGATACCTTGTTTGTTTATGAACTCATAAAACTGTCAATTAATTTTTTTTTACTTATTTCTAAGTATAACCTGTCGAACTCTTGAACCTCATTATTTCATTTATAGAATTAAGCAAGACTTAAGTAAGTTTCTAACGTTTTATTAAGCTGCTAAACGTAATTTATTCTTTAGAATTATTAAGTATCTATTCTGTATTTAACTTTTCTACCATTCCTTAACCATATATTTAAAAGCTAATAATATACCTACTGTTAGCACTGTTGCTTCGTTTAGCCTTATTTATTTTCGGAGCAGGCACTCTAAACTTTTTTTAATCACCTCTAATGACTTCGCCCCCTAATTAATGACGCTTCACAGTTTGCAAATTAAAATTTTCCCGAACATTTCGTTTTAACTCTACTTAAGAAAGTGTAAAAGTTAAATGTAAATAGAACTTAAGTCATAGAATAAGTAATTACTTAAATTTAAAATACAAAAGTAGACCTAAGTTTCTATTTCGAAGGTGTAGGAAAAGGAGACTTAGGGAATCCAACAACAATGAAGTAAAACTTAGCATAAATTCTAATGGCAATACCTTACTTCATGAAGGAAGCCTATACTTGAGATATTAATAATAAACTTTATTTTCCCGTGCCATCTTCCTTGGGCGGCGTCCTTTTTTTAACCATATTTCATTACTGCTCTACTCCTATTAGTCATAGCGTGATACTATATAGCCTATGACACTCCCCGATAAATGGACTATTCAACTCAGAAAGAATTTTTAAAATCGGTTAATTATATCCAAAGATTACTCCCTACAACCTCACAAACACACAAACTTTACCTCTTTATAATATTAGTATAGATAGTATATAGATTTAAAGTTAATGACAGACAAGTTCTGAAGTAGTATAGAAATATAGATAAGTTTCTTAACTTTCCATTTTAAATTTTTGTGTCATATGGGCATGGGTTAACACCACGCATAATCATTGCAGTGAATATCAGGAAGATAATATGGGCTCTCGACAATTATATCAGTCATTTCTGTCAAAAAAGGTGTATTGCTAGACATGGCAACATTCAAATATTTACAGCGTGTACGATCTTGTGTCTCTTTTATTTCTAAACGTTATAATAAAAATGGGTCCATGGCAGACTATTTATTTATTTATTCTACTTTTACAAATGCATGGCAAGGCGTACTTAATGCCTTAAGGCTACTACTACTCAACAAAGGACTATCCAGAGAAAAATATTATAAAAAAAATATAAGGTAGGTGAAACAATTTATAGAGATAGGGAGATTAAAATTTTACATAGGTATTAAAAGTATTTTAAATTACACTTTGAACGGATAAACTATTTATATAACACTAAAAATTCTCTATAGTATAAACTACGTGCTTTTACTCTGAACTAAATTATAGTTTGTTTCGAAACCATTGCAAATCATTGTGTGCTATGATAATGGAAGTATTTATTTAAACAGCATGTCAATTCTCGTACCTAAAATTCGGTTTAGTTAACTTTTAGTTGTCATGTTTTTGCTATTGCAATTGTAATCTTTTGTGGTCGTGTTAAAATTTATTTAAAGTGTGACAATTTGACAACTAAAAGTTAACTTAACCGAATTTTAGGTACGAGAATTGACATGCAGGTATAAAGAGTCAAGAAATAAGTTTGTTGCCAGTAAACGCAAAAAATGGAGTTAAAAACTTATATACTAATCTGTCTAGCCGGCGCGACGTGGTACATGTATTCCAAAATTGTCTCCTTGTGCGGGGTAGTCCCATCTCTGAGCAAAAATAAATTCCTGTTTACAGGTATTTCTTATAAATTCAAACCTGCATCTGCATACCGCAAAGCTTTTAAATTCAGCTAAAACACATAGAGCTTTAAGATCCACCTTTTTTTTGTTAAATCCTTACAATAACAATTCAATAGTTAAACCACTTAGATAGAAAACTTTCCTTGCTTACAACCTAAGTGTGGATTCGTTCGTTTAGTTACAAGACAGTCAGTGCACTTAAGTTTAGCACTCGCAATTATACAAATAAATCTGCTGTCTTTCCTCGCTCTCTTACAACTACTTTGTTAGTTTAAATGTTTTCTTTTGGATTTATAGAAAATTGGGATAAAGGTGTTTTGTGTCATTCGTGTGCTAATATAGTATATCATTTTAGGCCCAGTGAGTTACAAAATGTAGTCAAAGGGCTCTACCTAACTGTCAATATTTTAAGGATCGAACGAAATGTGACCCAAAACTCAATACCAATCTATCTAGCCGGCTCGGCGTAGTAGCTGTATGCCAAAATTGTCTTCTTGTGCGGGTTAGTCCGATCTCTGGGCAAAAATAAATTCCTGTTTACAGGTATTTCTTATTAATTCAAACCTGTATCTGTATAAGTACAGCAAAGCTTTTAAATTCAGCTTAAATACATAGAGCTTAAAGATTCACCTTTAATCCTATAAGCATTTTTGTTAAATCCTTACAATAACAATTCAATAGTTAAACCACTTAGATAGAAAACTTTCCTTCTTTACAACCTAAGTGTGGATTCGTTCGTTTAGTTACAAGACAGTCGGTGCACTTAAGTTTAGCACTCGCAATTATACAAATAAATCTGCTGTCTCTCCCCGCTCGCTTACAACTACTTTGTTAGTTTAAAGGTTTTCTTTTGGATTTATAGAAAATTGGGATAAAGGTGTTTTGTGATACGAGTATAGTATATCATTTTAGGCTCAGTTAGTTACAAAATGTAGTCAAAGGGCTCTATCTAACTGTAAATATTTTAAGGACCGAAGGAAATTTGACGCAAAACTCAATATTAATTAGTCTAACCGGCGCGGCGTGGTAATTGTATTCCAAAATTGTTTCCTTGTGCGGGGTAGTCCCATCTCTGGGCAGGTATTTTTTTATAAATTCAAACCTGTATCTGCATACAACAAAGCTTTTAAATTCAGCTAAAATACATAGAGCTTAAAGATCCACCTTTAATTCTCTACTCATTTCACCTCCATCTTTGTTAAATCCTTACAATAACAATTCAATAGTTAGACCACTTAGATAGAAAACTTTTCTTCCTTACAACCTAAGTGTGGATTCGTTCGTTTAGTTACAAGACAGTCGGTGCACTTAAGTTTAGCACCCGCAATTATACAAATAAATCTGCTGTCTTTATCCGCTCGCTTACAACTACTTTGTTAGTTTAAATGTTTTCTTTTGGATTTATAGAAAACTAGCTGACCCGTGCCCACTTCGTTGGACGGCGAAAAAACGCGTCACTTTTTTAAACATATTTAATTACTGCTCCACTCCTATTAGTCATAGCGTGATACTATATAGCCTATAGCTTCCGCCCGCGGCTTCGCCCGCGTGAAATTAGTTTTTGTCAATCAGAATCAGAAATCATTTACTTGCTTTGAACAAAGGTAATATATTATTATGATGGTATGGTATGGAATCACAAAATCATATATAGCAATAATAAAGAATAAAAAAAATAAAAACATATAAAAATAAAATAAATAGTATTCAAAATAAAATAAAGAAATAACATGTCAAAAACATTGAATTATAAAGTCACTTTTACAAATAAAAAAACAAAAAGAAAATATAAATAAATAAAAATATAAAAGAAAAAAAAATAGCATTCAAAATCAAATACAAAAATAATAATAAGAAATAACATGTCAAAAACATATTCTTTCTAAGGCTGTTTTGAAAGTGCTGATGAGGTTATTATGTCTGTGCAACATTCTTTGAATTTTTAAAACAATGTCCCTCTCAACTCCTTCAATATTTTGACATCTGCGGTCAACCTCGCTGTTTTCGTCTCCCATAAAATAAATCTGTAGAAATTTTGGTTGATCATTGTTTGTGGGAAGCAAAGAACCAATCCTATGATAAACTTGCCCTTGTACCGTAAATGTGGGTGAAAATCCAGGCATGATGACTTCATTACCCACACCAAATGATGTCATTTGAAAGCAAGAATTGTACTTTCTTATACTGTTTAAAAATCGCCGAGATTCATTGCTGTCATATAGAAGTAAGGATTTGAGTGGCTCTTCGGGGTCACCAAGCGTTGGTACTGATACTTTGCCTCCAGAACAGCACATACCTGGGGTCTCTTCCTTCCACTTGAGTGCCTCACATTGTCTGCATTTATTGGCCATTCTACCTATGAGTACTAATCGATGATTAAAGTATTCAATTAACGGATCATAATCAAAAGCAGCATCGGCAAATGCCTCCCACGTATTCATCGTAAACGTACGTCTCCTTTCTGCTTGCCGCTCGGAATTATTTAAACGTCGTCTACGTGTTTCTTCGAAGGTCTCTGCAGCTATGTACGAAGCTTGCCGCTCAGCATCTAAGATTTGGCGAGCTTGGGTCTGCTGAGAGGTCTCAGCAGCTCTTTGAGCCGTGTGACGCTCTGCATCAATGACTTGGCGAGATTGGGTTTGTTGAGAGGTCTCAGCAGCTCTTTGAACCGCGTGACGCTCTGCATCAATGACTTGGCGAGATTGGGTTTGTTGAGAGGTCTCAGCAGCTCTTTGAGCCGCGTGATGCTCTGCATCAATGACTTGGCGAGAATGGGTTTGTTGAGAGGTCTCAGCAGCTCTTTGAGCCGCGTGACGCTCTGCATCAATGACTTGGCGAGATTGGGTTTGTTGAGAGGCCTCAGCAGCTCTTTGAGCAGCGTGACGCTCTGCATCAATGACTTGGCGAGATTGGGTTTGTTGAGAGGTCTCAGCAGCTCTTTGAGCAGCGTGACGCTCTGCATCAATGACTTGGCGAGATTGGGTTTGTTGAGAGGTCTCAGCAGCTCTTTGAGCCGCGTGACGCTCTGCATCAATGACTTGGCGAGATTGGGTTTGTTGAGAGGTCTCAGCAGCTCTTTGAGCCGCGTGACGCTCTGCATCAATGACTTGGCGAGATTGGGTTTGTTGAGAGGTCTCAGCAGCTCTTTGAGCCGCGTGACGCTCTGCATCAATGACTTGGCGAGATTGGGTTTGTTGAGAGGTCTCAGCAGCTCTTTGAGCCGCGTGACGCTCTGCATCAATGACTTGGCGAGATTGGGTTTGTTGAGAGGTCTCAGCAGCTCTTTGAGCCGCGTGACGCTCTGCATCAATGACTTGGCGAGATTGGGTTTGTTGAGAGGTCTCAGCAGCTCTTTGAGCCGCGTGACGCTCTGCATCAATGACTTGGCGAGATTGGGTTTGTTGAGAGGTCTCAGCAGCTCTTTGAGCCGCGTGATACTCTGCATCAATGACTTGGCGAGATTGGGTTTGTTGAGATGTCTCAGCAGCTCTTTGAGCCGCGTGACGCTCTGCATCAATGACTTGGCGAGATTGGGTTTGTTGAGAGGTCTCAGCAGCTCTTTGAGCCGCGTGATGCTCTGCATCAATGACTTGGCGAGATTGGGTTTGTTGAGAGGTCTCAGCAGCTCTTTGAGACGCGTGACGCTCAGCATCTAAAGTACGACGGATCTGTGAATCCTCTTCTGATTCCAGAGATCTAGCAAGTTTAGCAGCCCGAGCTCTGCTAGGGCTATTAGCTAAATTGGACTTTCGTTTGCGAGGCATCGTTAAAAAAAATGTAACAAAACAGATGTACCGATTAAAATTTAAAATAAAAAATAACCGTTAAGAATAATGCGCTCATCCGACGGCGATGTATATTAAACACAATCGTCCGTCAAGTTTACGTTTAAATGGAAATAAAGTAACAAAGAAATTAAATTATCAATACATATGACATAACAATATACAACCAGAGACTACTTTTTACAACCAATGCATAAAAAAGTAGAAGGTAATGTAAGTAGGTTAGGTTTGTTTTACCTACCTACCTATTAGAAATGTTAGATGTTATTAAAAAAAGGATATAAACGCAAATCGGATTTTTAAAGTAAAAGTAACTATCTAACCTACTTTTAAATATGAACTAAAATAAATATCAGTATGAATAAAATTAATTTACAGGACCTTATTAATAAAAAACACTTAAAAAGTTCCACGAAAAAATAAAATGATATTACTGGTAGAAAAATGTAATTCTCTCTTGGTTAGGTGCGCGACGGTGGCGACGGCGTTTACTAAATTAGCGGAAGCTGTCAAATAATAACAATGTAAATATTGTTAGTTGTTCCTGTTTCAGCCACAAAACCAATCTAAATTATTGTTTTGGTTTTTATCACTTCACATTAAGTCATAATTGATTTATTTTTAATGAATTTATTTTGAATTTCGAAGAAAAATTTTTTAATCTGCCTTTAATAATATAATACCTTTATATTGTTATATTAAATTAATTTTATTTTCATTTTATTTACAGTAATTTATAATATAATTTTACAATGTCTTATGCTAATTTTATTGCATGTAATAGTTATAGGTTTAATTGTTATTTGAGTGCTATGTAGATTATCTAAACTACAATTTGTTATTATTTCACGTCTTAGATACTCTAATAAGTTCACGTGGTGTTAACCTATAATTAATTGTGTCACTCTATTTTGAATTATTTTGTTAAGTAGAAAGATTTAATGTTATTAGTGATAACAATTGTTGGTTAACCAAATAAATAAATAAATAAATAAATAGCACTTCGGACTCTGGCAGAATTGTCGACATCGGCATAGTTTGCCATATAAAAGAAAGAAGAAGATTGTTAGTTTTCTTTGCAAACATAAATAAATCCAAAGATTAAAATAGTATTGTTGTCATAATTTAAGTGCAATTTATTCAATAGTTTTCCTGTAAAATGAATATAATAATAAAAACCGGGTTTGAAACTATTTCAAATAATATTTGTTTCCAACCACAAACTGAGATAAACACAAGCCGAGCATGTTAGAAATGTGGAAGAACTGCGCAATAACGGCCAGAGCTACTTCATACGTAGTTCGTCAGACATCTGTGACACTAACACCATACAAAACCAGTTTTAACGTAAGTAATGTTTAAGTGATGCTAGAATGCTATTACGACATGTAGGTATGTAAGTCATCCGACGGCGATGTATATTAAACACAATCGTCCGTCACATTTACGTTTAAATGGAAATAAAAAGTAACAAAGAAATTAAATTATCAATACATATGACATAACAATATACAACCAGAGACTACTTTTTACAACCAATGCATAAAAAAGTAGAAGGTAATGTAAGTAGGTTAGGTTTGTTTTACCTACCTACCTATTAGATTAATTAAAAAAAGGATATAAACGCAAATCGGATTTTTAAAGTAAAAGAAACTATCTAACCTACTTTTAAATATGAACTAAAATAAATATCAGTATGAATAAAATTAATTTACAGGACCTTTTTATTAAAATACACTTAAAAATTTACACGAAACAATAAAATGATATTACTGGTCGAAAAAAATAATTCTCTATTGGTTAGGTGCGCGACGGTGGCGACACGTAGCTTTTACTAAATTAGCGGAAGCTGTCAAATAATAACAATGTAAATATTGTTAGTTTTCTTTGCAAACATAAATAAATCCAAAGATTAAAATAGTATTGTTGTCATAATTTAAGTGCAATTTATTCAATAGTTTTACTTTAAAATTAATATAATAATAATAACCTGGTTTGAAACTATTTCAAATAATATTTGTTTCCAACCACAAACTGAGATAAACACAAGCAGAGCATGTTAGAAATGTGGAAGAACTGCGCAATAACGGCCAGAGCTACTTAATACGTAGTTCGTCAGACATCTGTGACACTAACACCATACAAAACCATTTTAAACGTAAGTAATGTTTAAGTGATGCTAGAATGCTATTACGACATGTAGGTATGTAAGTCATTTAAAATTTACTAATTGTAAGCGTCTTATCCATCTTATTATTTTTTGCATATCAATGGTGCTCGTGTCGTCACTGATGTGGTCAGAGCAGCAAGTGCAAGCATGTTAATGCTTTAATATCCTATGTTAAGAACACCACCAGCTTGTCAGAGACCAGTAATGAACAACAGTGAGGCAAACCTAGCATTCGGCAATTTGTTCAGAATAAATATTCTAAGAAGACATGTTGTTTATATGTATTGCTTTGCTTTGATTTTGTACTGCAATTAACACTTTTTACAGCTGATTTCTGCCTTTGTTTCCAATTATTGTTATTTTACACCATAAACTACATATATTCCAAATTACTTCAAAATCCATTTAGTAGTTTTTGCATGAAAGGGTAACAAACATCCATCCATCCTCACAAACTTTTGCATTTTTAATATTAGTAGGATAGGATAAGCAAAGGTGTGTCACTTTAGTGCCTAACAAATAAGGTGAATATTATCTTCACTAAATAAAAAGAAGGAAAACTTGAAATTAAACCCTATACCAATCCGTCTGCAAGCGTGGTATTAGTAGGCCAAGTATCCAGTTTCAGTTTCAGTTTCATTTATTTATTCAAAGTAGTACAATAATATTGTATCTTTTTGACGTCATCTAACATTACTTAATCTAAATTTAAAAACATTTCAAAGTTTAGAAAACTTTACCACCGCCTCCAAAGCGCTAATTGACAGCTGTCAAAAGTGACAGAGGTATCAAATATTTTCCCGCCAAAATAATATGACGTCACAAATCATCTGTCAAAAATGCTGTGACGTCACGACTCATCTGTCAAAAATTCAAAAACATCACTGCTCAGCTGTCAAAATATATTTACCCGCCAAAATTCTGTGACGTCACGAATCATCTGTAAAAAATTCTGTGTCGTCACGACTCATCTGTCAAAATTCTATGACGTCACAGGTCACGTGACCAAAATTCTATGACGTCACACGTCACGTGACCAGAATTCTATGACGTCACAGGTCACGTGACCAAAATTCTATGACGTCACAGGTCATACAAATTCTGTGACGTCACGAATCATCTGTCAAAAATTCTGTGACGTCACGACTCATCTGTCAAAAATTAAAAAACGTCACGGCTCTGCCGTCAATATTTAATTCTGTGACGTCACGACTCAGCGTACCAAAATTCAATGACGTCACGACTCAACTGTCAAAAAGTATTTTCCCTTCAAAATTCTGTGACGTCACGACTCAACTGTCAAAAAATATTTTCCCGCCAAAATTCTGTGACGTCACGACTCATCTGTCAAAATTCTATGACGTCACAGGTCACGTGACCAGAATTCTATGACGTCACAGGTCACGTGACCTATGACGTCACAGGTCACGTGACCTATGACGTCACAGGTCACGTGACACAGCTTTCCCGCCAAAATTCTATGAAATCAAAATATAATATGATTGCTAATAAAAAGTAGCCTATGTTCTTTCTCAGGGTCTAAAGATTGTCTGTACCAAATTTCATCGAAATCCGTTCAGCCGTTTAGGCGTGAAAGAGTAACAGACAGACAGACAGACAGACAGACAGACAGACAGAGCGACAGACAGACAGACAGACAGACAGACAGACAGACAGAGTTACTTTCGCATTTATAATATTAGTATAGATTAGGTGAAATATATTTGTGTGGTGACGAAGTAAGAATATAGGGTGCCATCTTTACACCTTATTGCGATGGTGACGTAAAAGGCGACTAAAGTATGTGTACTTAATGTCAGTAACTTTAGCACTACAGGAAGGTACAAAACTGATCAGTGTGGTATCTGTAAAGCAAATTTATCCCCATACGTGGAGGAGTCCCGTTCCTGCCCTTGCATTCGTGGCTAGTTTTTTAAGTAGAGGTAAATATCGTTTTGGGACTCTTTTTAAATATTTAGAAGTAATTAATATTTACTTGCATTGAAATCGACAAAATATTTTTAACTCGGGAACTATTTTTCAAAATGTAAAATAGTATTAACATTACGTACATAACATTAACAGAAAAATTAAAATTTGTAAAAAATACAGTAACGCTGTATGTTTTGTGTAAAAATTATTACGTTATTTATTTCTACAACGACAAAGTAACTACACGAACATAACCTCGTTAATAATCTAGTTGTCATAAAAAACAGTTTATAATCCATCAAAACCTATTCTAATAAAAGAGACCATTAATATTTTATAGTAAATTAAGTTATAAGTTGTCATGTCCAACCAGACGCGCTCTACACAAGTCCTCTAGTGACCTAGAAAGATTGAAACTTAGACCAACTTGTTACATACTGACTGTTTCAGTACTGCAATGGTCGCTGGTTCGATTCCAACGAAAGACCAAATTATTAAAATTAAATCTAGATGTTATTTGTGTCTTTTTAGATGATGTTTGTAAAGTAGGAGCCACAGGGCTCCATGCCCTGTGTCTCCGATATGATATATATATTTATGAATATCTCTTACATATGTACACAACACCATCTAATCCCAAACTAATCAGAGCTTGTACTATTGAGACTAGCCAAATGATAAACATACTTAAATACATTTTTTTAAATAGATATATAATATTATACATAGAAAACACCCAGACCAATGCAAATAATCATGTTTATGTACACAAATATTTGCACGGAATTCAAACCCGAGACCTCTGCATAGCGGCCATGTAATAAAACGACTACGTCACAGAGGTCGTTGGGATAGTGCCGGAGTTTTCTTTTAAGTAAAAAAAAAGAAGATAAAAACGCGTTTTCCAAAAGTCCTCAAGTGACCTAGAGAGCTTTAAACTTACCCCAACTTGTTACATTTAAAGAGGTAACACGAAACTTAGGGACCCGAACTGAAATTTACATAGGGTTATTTTGAATTAGTTGTTTCACGTACCCTGTCTCAAATTATACAGCTAGAGTGTTTTAGGGTTAAGTTAATTATACAGGTTTTTGAATGGAAGAATTGAAAGGGTTAATCGTTTTCTGTTGTTTTGTATATTTTGAATTTGTTTTTTTTTTGTGAAGTCCTTCGCTTCTTTGGAAATGTAAGATATATTTTTATAGTCCAATAGCGGTCCGTCCCGGCTTCGCACGGGCATTATTTTCCCGCTTTTTTATTGATTTTTTTCCTGAATTTTCTTTACTATAAACCTTACGGAGCCCGAGACCTTTCCAACGAATGCAAAATCGTGGAAATCGGTTCGTGCGTTCTGGAGTTATAGCGTCAGGAAGAAAACCCGACTTATTTTTATATAATAGATTCCCGCTACGCAGAGGTCCGGTTCTATTTCCGCGAAATGTATAACTTTGTGTACGGTGACGTACATTGTTTGTTTTGTAATAAATTTAATATAAATATATTTTTAGCTGACATTGCAATAAAGTCCTTGGACCTTGTCTGTGTACAATATGCAAGTAGGTATTTACAAATTTTATTCGTTGTCTAGTACTTGTAATTAAAGCTCTTCTTAGTTTGACATTAGATGGTGTTGTGTAAGAACTAAGTAGTTTTTTTTTTTCATTTTATAAAAATCTATTTTTGTTTGTTATTTAATTACCTTAGAGGATTTATGTCGTATAAAGGTGTGTAGTGTGTGATATTTTTAAAGTGTGATTTCGCATGTTATATGCAAATTAGATGATGTACAGTCATGCAAAGTTATTCTCATATAATATGACTGAGCTTTTAAATCTACTGCAAAAATTCCATGAGTCAAAAGTCTGTGATACAAGTGGTATTCCAAATATACAACCATCCCTAAAAAAACGTGCCTATTAGTACGCCACACCGGCATTTGACAGAGGTACCTCTCAAATGCCGGTGTGGCGTTCCATAGTGGTAGTGTTCATGGGTGAATAATTTTGAATACAATTTATACACCATGGATTAGTTAAGAGAGCATAGGAATTGGTTGTCACGATATAACCGATATTTACGTAGTTATTAACATGATATACTGAGAAAATCAATCACCTAGTTATTGTATATGTTTTCCCTTTTAACATTTCTTAAAATACTTGTTCGACCACTGCTAATAAGTAACAAATAACATTGTAATCACTGTAAGTCACACTGATACCCTACCTAGAAAATACAGATAGATTTCCTGTCTCGTTTGTATATTTGTTATAACCTCACATAACCTATTTACCGGACTTTTGTTATAACATTTGGTTCTCAAGAAACCATTTTAAACAAGTATAACACATAAGTAACTACAAAAGTATAAAGCCTTAACACAAACAAAAAGAAAACGACTCTATTTTACATTTGTAACGATGTTAAACTAATTTGTACTATGAAAAATGTTGCCAGCCTTATTAAAGTTAACTTCTTCAAGTTTTAATTCGAATAACATTTCACCGTAAGCGACTCGTTTAACAGTTTGTTCCTTATCATTTTAATAATATTTGTTAAGTAGGCCGTCTCGCGAACTAAATACTAGGAAGTATATGAACAATAGTCACGATAGGTTTTATTTAAATAATAATAAATAAATATTCCTCACACATTCACACATCGCCACCAAACTAAGCAAAACTTGTACTATGGGTACTAGACAACGGATAAACATAAACATACTTAAATACTTTTTTTTGTAAATACATACATGTTATACATAGAAAACACTCAGACCAATGCAAACAATCATGTCCATGCACACAAAGATTTGCATTGAGCGGGAATCGAACCCGAGACCTCTGCGTAGCAGCTATGTAATATACCGACTGCGCCACAGAGGTCGTCAAATGCCTCGAATCTGGCTCTAGCGATCCACAATCTATTGTCCTAAGTTTCGATGTTCTTTAAATGCGTTAAATTGATGCACTTAGGCATGATTTCTAGTTCGGGAATTTATTTTGAAAAGTTGAAGTTTAAAATTATACTTAATATTTCTTAAGTAGGTCTTGCGAACTAAAAACTAGCAGCCTGTTTAATATGAACATAAGTCACGACAGGTTTTAATAAAGATAAATATTTATGATAAACTTGTAATCGCTAAATAGGAATCTTTTGAAATTAACACTGCTGTGTTGAAACACATTTAGTAAATAATTCTTCAGCAGGATTTTCTTATTATATTAGACTATTAATATCACTAGTAACAGACTATTATTCACTGACCAGAATGTCCTGGCAGCATCGTCATTTGTTTTGGTGAAAATAACGTCCGCGAACCCCTATTTCAACTTTGACGATGACAGCTATAGACAGTTTCGTTTTTATGTTTAATGTTTTCATCATCATTCATTCATAACAGCCCATTAATGTCCCACTGCAGGGACGGCACCGGCGTAATGAGAGACGCAATTTAGGAAGACCCCTGACGCGGTTCACAGACAATCTAGTTAGGGCGGCGAAAAACCGATGTATGAGGGAAGGACCCACGTAAAGTAGAAATATTTGGAGGAGGCCTTCGTTCAATAGTAGACGTTAATCGGCTCTCTAATTGGGAGAACTGTACGCTTCAGATGATTCAAAGCTAAACTATCTATTAATAAAAATCTACAACATACACAGATGTTGTATAATTCACATAATGAAGGGTTTAAGTCGAAAATCGTTGCGTTTAAACCGCAAAGTGGATTAAAACAAAGAGGCACCAAGATTACGTGGAGGCCGCAAGAGGCATTCAAGCGTCGATGTGTGCCAACTTGCGGCACATTGAAACGGATGGATTTAGCCCCAAACAAAATTAAGCCCGCCACAGAGACTGAATAAATTGGACGAGAGACGTTGCTATTTAATTAAAAGACTTGACGATACCACCAAAAATTGCGGGTTCGTTATGTTTTTGGACGTAATTTTATATAAACTGCCGGAAAACTCGATTAGTGACTTTACTCTGTTTGGTTTCTTATTTCGGGAATATCAGCCACACAAACTCTTTTTTTTTAACATGCAAACTAACCTAAGTGCCCGTCTACTTTTTGAATCGTGTGTCGTCATCATATTGCCACAGTTTCCATTCTCACGTGTAGCGATTGCGTAAAGTCTAAACTACACACCTCAACAAAGTCTAGGGATATTTGGTATTTACTCAATTAACTTCAAAATTATTGAAGATAGCATACAACATGTTTATATTTTTATAAAGACAATTTATCAGGCTACAATCCAGAATTAAATAATATAATTATTTTTGCATAAATAATTTTTTATTCAAATAAATAAAAAACTTGGAAAATTAGTAAAACTAACAATGAATGTGTTTCTTAAGCAAAAGTGAAAATAAGCAAACATTAATCTGTTTTTAACTGTTATGTGAGTAATCAGTAGTCAGCACATTAAAAAAACCGTAAATAACGGTCCTGCAATGGTTTTTCATGCTTTTATTATGTTATCCAGGTCTTGGTGCGGTATATTGTTCCAGGTCCGACTAGGATGCAAAAAAAGTTGCCCTTCCATCGCAATTTTATGCAGGATAAATCACCAAAACCCTTCTTTTGAACATGTCCTACGCGTATTTTATGGTTTTGAGGATAGGGGATTGAGTGGTTCAGCATAAAATCGATACGTCGTGCTCCTGCAACCAGCTCGTCATCACTCTCGCTTTATGCGAACGGGTGTTATTGTCCATGAACTTGAACATTTGGCCCAATTGTAGTCTACGGGGGTAGATTATTAGTACTAGCACCTCGTTAAATTATTTTTCAGCGGTTATGGTGTTTCTGGTCAAAACGCGCTATGTTCATCGACCGATACAAATTCCCGTCCAAACCATAATTTGTTCAATCGTGGTATGAATAGATTTCCTGAGGATGTTGTAGACGGCTATCACAACCAGGAACTCGCCAAGCACGTTCTCTACGTGAATCCGAGTGGAAACCGAACCGGGACTCATGTGTAAACACTACTACAGATCACAGGTTATCTTTGCAGAGCAAATGTTCACGAGCCCAGTCTAGTCGTCGTGCGCGATTCGCTCGGCGTAGTGCTGGAGTATAAAGCGGTATGCGAGCATAAAGGTTGGCTTCATGCCGACTTCTTCTGACAGTTTGGTCACCCGCAAGAGGCTTCACCAAGAGCTGGAGCCTCTACACCAGCTGCATGGTAGTAACATTTGGCTGTCTTTTCGCGGAAACTTGCAAAAATCGATCATGTCGTTAAGTGGTGATAGACTTTTTGCTGTGGTATCTTTCAGCCACTTCACCAGTAGCACGATAACGTGACCATAACCCTTATTTCTTATTTTGTATTGTTCTAATCTCTTCAGCAATACTCCGCTTAGTATCTGCAGCTGGGAGCATGCCTACTGCCTATAGCATTTTCTCTCTGATGAAATGGCGCCGCTGCTTGATGCACATAATATCATACATTCGAAATAAACGTTTACATTGTTATAAAACTTAAATTTTACACAAAAAAGCAGTCAAAACTTACTATTGGTAAATGAAATTTACGAACTTGACTACGTTTAAGCCGCGTAAATTTTTTATTTTTTATTTTATTTTTTAAATTCAAATTTAGAATGGTTGAAAAAGGTTAACAAAGTAAGTTTTCATCAAAAGAATTAAAAAAAAACAAAATTTCAAACTAAATTTTTTGAGTTTCACAACTTTATACAAAATATCCCTAGACTTTGTTGAGGTGTGTATTTTCCTGACCTACACGAAACAGTAATCAGTTGCCGAGCAAACATGTCGCCAGAAATTAATATATTTTTTCATAATATCTTTGTTCAAAAGTAAGAAGTATTATATTATTGCAGTACTTTCAATAGTTTTCACGGTCAAAAATAACTAAATCGCTTCATTTTGGTGTTAACTAGGTTTTGTTAAAAAATGTCGCCTATAACGCGACTTTTTTATTGTAACACTAGCTGACCCGTGCCCGCTTCGTTGGGCGGCGAAAAAAAACGTGTCACTTTTTTATACATATTTCATTCCTGCTCCAGTCCTATTAGTCATAGCCTGATACTATATAGCCTATGACACTCCCCGATAAATGGAATATTCAAGACAGAAAGAATTTTTAAAATCGGTTCATTAGATCCAGATATTACCTCCTACAACGTCACAAACACACAAACTTTACCTCTTTATAATATTAATAATAATAATAAATTCATTTATTCCTCTCAAAAGGTTTACATATATATTACAACAAACTAAATTTCTATCTTAAATATTAGTTTTAGAAACCTTATGAGAGCTGGAGTCCGTAATAGGTTACAAAGACCTGTGTGACGGATCTCCAGGCTCTCTCAGTGTATTGCAGATGAAAATAATTTAGTTGCTGTCGTGTCGTGAGTGCATTATTTTGAGATAATGAATAAACTGATATGATATAAAGAGGATGCAGGCTTGAGTGAGTTTGTGTGTGTGTGTGTGTGTGTGTGTATGTGTGTGTTTGAGTGTATGTGAATGTGTGTGTGTGTAAGTGCGTGGGTTTGTGAATGTGTGTGGGTGGGTGGATGAGTGGGTGTGTGTGTGTGTGTGTGAGTGAGTGTGCGTGGTTTTGATGATGTATGTAAAATGTATATTTTAACGTGTAACAATGATTTTTTCTGTTTGAGTATAATCCAGGGACATAAGCCAAATAGTAACTGTCTTTTTGCAATTGAAACTACTTAGCGAATGAATGCTTATTGCTTTATTTATCTTGTTATAAATGTAACCGCCAAGGAAAAAGAAACAACGCTGGGCAAGTCTAGTGTTTGTGGAGTTTACTTGACAAACCATATATTTTCGACGGGTGCTATTAGATTTATTCGGATCATATGGTGTTTGCACATGGGTAGTAAGAATTACTCTCAGAATAAATAACTTACGGACGGAGAGAACGTCACAGATCTTATAGAGCTCTATTGTGGGAAACTGGTAGGGCAATTTCCAGCCAACCTTAAGAAGTGCTCTTTGACCACGTTCTAATTTTAAGAGGTTGGTTTTTGCGGTGCCGCCCCATGCCACAATGCAGTACTGGATAAGAGATTGGCCTAATGTTAAATATACAAGCCTAAGTATATTGTTATCGGCAGAATGTCGTAGGTTTTTGAACACGAATATCAATTTTCTTAGCCGGGACGTAAGCAGATCTACATGGTCTTGGAAGTTGAGTCGGTCGTCAATCTGTATTCCTAGGTATTTAGTAGAATTTTTACTGGTAAGAATTGGACAGTTACAAAGTGAGGTCGAGAAAACGCCACAGCAGTGAGCAATTAGAGGGGGAGTGGATGAAGGAGGTTTACCTGCCGAAAAATTAGTAGTAGAATATTAGTATAGATTTACGTTTTTAGTACAGTACTAACATCAATATACATAGACTCCGTTTACCAGTGATATCATGCTCTAGTAGATACAGCACTAACTTATTTTTCTTTTCCCTTTTTATGTGCGATTCAAAAAGACCTGTAACATCATTTAACCAGATGGTTAAGCTATTGTTTGTGGACCCTTTCATTTTGGAATATCTCTCTCATTAAGGTGAAATTCACTGTGAATGCTTGCATTGACTTTGTTCTTTCTTTGTTTACGTTTATTTTACTTTCAAAATGAAAAGTTAACTTTTATTTACGCACAAAATCCTTTTTTATTGTCGTCTTTTAATGAAATTGAAGTTCTTTAGACGCATTTCGTCATAGTCACGCAGAAAATTTTCACGTTACTCCTTAGATAGAGAGACATTGACTTTAACGGGATACATATTCCAGAATATATACTTAAGATGTTCAAATATTTCATTTTTTAAATTAATTACGTAGTTGTTCATAATCATTTGACGACCTCTGTGGCGTAGTAGTTATATAACTTGACTGCTACGCAGAGGTCTCGGGTTCGGTTCCCGCTCAATGCAAATCTTTGTTTGCATGAACATGATTGTTTGCATTGGTCTAGGTGTTTTCTATGTATAGTATGTATGTATTTACAAAAAAAAGTATTTAAGTATGTTTATCCGTTGTCTATTACCCATAGTACAAGCTTTGCTTAGTTTGGGACTAGATGGCGTTGTGTGAATATGTGAGGAATATTTATATTTATATAATTCAGAAGAAAACCAAGTACTCCTTTAACGTATAACTTACGGATCGTGTCTACAAGAACTCTATAGCCCTTTTGTAGGATGTTTATAGGGTCCTATAGATGGATCACTCCTATACGTTCAGCTACTAAATAAAGTAGGACCTAATCGTAAATCTTGTACGCTGTTGTCTTCAGTCTATTAGGTCACGTGTAAGTAACCTTTTGTATTTAGCAGTGTATGTGTCGTGTAAAAATGTACAATCATATGTGACTAGCTGACCCGTGCCTGCCCACTTCGTACGGCGGCGAAAAAAACGCGTCCCTTTTTTAAACATATTTCATTACTGCTCCACTCCTATTAATAATAGCGTGATTATATAGCCTATGACAGTCCCCGATAAATGGACTATTCAACACAGAAAGAATTTTTAAAATCGGTTCAGTAGATCCAGAGATTATCCCCTACAACGTCACAAACACACAAAAATTACCTCTTTATCTTATTAGTATTGGTAGTATATAGATTTTATGTTAATGACAGACAAGTTCTGCAGTAGGCAACATGGACTGTATCCAACCATCAGTGTTATTTCGTTTAACTTATAAATAATAATTTATTATGTGCTGCTATTTTTTTTATTTTTGGTTTATGTAAATATATATTAGAGCTCTGTTAGATTGAAATGAACTGAAATACTCTCAAACTCCTTACTCGGTATACAAATTTTCTGTGCAGAAATTAAAATGACTTGTTTTAAATAAAATTCTCGTTGACTTTCAATTCCTATAATACAAGTACAATTCCTACTTTAAATTGTACATTGCTGTCAGAAAGCTATTCTATACATTTTCCGTTTCTATTCAAGTGTGAAATATGTTAGAATTTCATGCATACATGCCAACTAATCGCGACGTCAGTTTATGCAGTATGACAATCCTTGCTCGCGATACGGTCTGCCATAGTTTATGATGTCTATTGTAACACTTGTCTAGATAGTAACTGTTTATTTTTGTGAAAAAAAAAGTTGTTTTCCATTTTATATGTGATTATTTTCTATAGTATAAAAGGAATATTTTTATGTCTTTTTATTATCTATATGTAGACGAGGTATAACATTTTGACCTATCGGTTTGTAGGGCTATGGTGTGTGTTGTGTGTTTCGAATTTCATTAGAGTTGTTAAAAATCCTTTACTCGTAAATAAAATGCTAGTTTGACTCACATTTTCCATAACACAAGTACAATTTCTACTTTAAATTGTAAATTGCTGTCAGAAAGCTATGCTATACATTTTCCGTTTCTCTTCAAGTGTGAAATATGTTAGAATTTCATGCACATGCCAACTAATCGCGACGTCAGTTTATGCAGTATGACAATCCTTGCTCGCGATACGGTCTGCCATAGTTTATGATGTCTATTGTAACACTTGTCTTGATAGTAACTGTTTATTGTTGTTATGTAAATATGTTGTAATGAAAAAATGTGCTTTTTTTACTGTACAATGGGGTATTTTATGTCTTATTGTTATCTATCTATGTAGTACAGTCAAATAAGGCTTAATTAGGGGCAAACCTCGGAACGGAAGCGAATAAGCTGTAAATTTGCATAAACCTTTGTTTTGGTGTACTAATGACTGGTAGAAAAGTCTCATATGATCACGTGTCTGCGTCATAAGTTATTCAAGGTCAAAGGTCACGAAAATCAGTTTTTTCCCATTATCTCGTTTTCTATGGGAAATACGCATTTAACGTCATTATAAATATTGTAGATCATAAAATTGTCTACAAAAAATATCTGAACACTTTTCTCCTAAAAAGCATCGCTTTCGAGATATCGTGACTTTAGAGCGCAGGAAAGTCGTATTTTCGACTATATGCACACACTAGCTTTTTCCCGTGATTTCGCTCGCCTTTATAAATATTATGAAAAATAAGGCTTATTTCAATATATAGTAGCATATGCATGCTTGGTCTCAGCCTAATCGGTTTGAAATTGACAAAGTTACATACAAACTTCCATCCCCTATCTTATCCCTTTAGGGGTAGAATTTATCAAAATCCTTTCTTAGCGGATGCCTACGTTATATCATCTACCTGCATGCCAAAATTCAGCCAGATCTGTCCAGTGGTTTGGGCAAGGTTTATGCAAAACAGCTTATTCGCTTCCATTCCGAGGTTGAATGCTTATTTTACTGGAGTAATGTGTAATGTATAATGTTTTGACTATTCTGCATAAGGCGTCTGCACTTTATAAATATTCCTCACACTTTCACACAACGCCATCTAGGTATTCAAGTGTCAGCATCATAACAGCCCATTAATGTCCCACTGCAGGGACGGGCCTCCTCCCATGACGGAGGGATAATTGGTCTACTAATACCACGCTGTATTCAAGTGTATTTAGGATTTATTTTATTACTACCACGCCACGGGGTAAAAAGTGGTTTTGACATTTTGTGTTATATATTCGGGAATGGAATCCTTATAGCTTCCAAGCTGTGCTCCGGAAAGAAGGTCCACCTTCTTTCTAGTCTAAACGATTAAATTATTTTAAAGACACAATCGTCCCTGAAATCATAACAGCCCATTAATGTCCCACTGCAGGGATGGGCCTCCTCCTGTGACGGAGGGATAATTGGCCTACTAATACCACGCTGGCCAGACGGATTGGTATAGGGTTTAATTTCAAGTTTTCCTTCTTTTTATTTCGTTAAGATAATATTCACGAATAGTCCCTTAGTCGGTTTTTACGACACCCATGGGATGAGATGGGGTGGTGACATATTGTATTCTTACTCCGTCACCACACGGAGAACGTCCCTGAAATGGTACATTTATACTCTGTTATTTCGGATAATCTATTTTTTGTTACTTTTAATCATTCAGTATTTTGCAAAACAATTTACGTTATTCGTTAATCTCACCGTTTCGAGTGACTGTTCGAACGTAAAATTAACTTTTTATTGTCTCTTTTTAATAATAGCCTGTGGGTGTAAGTTGGTGTTATATTCCGATGACATTTTAATTTCAATGGATTAAACGACACCGATTTCTATTTGTTTTTTATTTATTTAGGTAAATGTCGTTTTAGATGATTTGATCGTTTCTATTTTTTTACAATAAGTTGACAGTTGAACTTACGGCCTACACGATGTTATAGTAACCGCAATTCATGAACCAGCTCATGCTAGACTCATATTATTATTTATCATGATTTTTTTCACTTTTTATTTCATGCCATTTCAAGCCATTTCATTTCATGGATGTTCTTACATTCGACTCTTCCATTGCCTAATTTACCAGTGTATTTTATAATCCACCGCACTGCTTAAAAAAATAGAATCCCAATTTTCTTAAGTATAATTATGTATAACAAATTAATAAGTCTTATATAAGGCTCAGTTAAAACAAATCAGCATTAAGTAGTTAGTATCTGAAGATAGGATGCTGAGTACTAGTTATTTATGTAAGCTTGTGCCACTCTGGAGGATTGTTAACTGAGACTGTTACAGCTTAGATTCATCGAACTTGTATATAATAATGTTGTCTAGATAAGGTAGTTAACGATTTAGAATACTTAATTAGTGTAGTATGGAAAGTAAACTTTATATAATAATAGTGTAATATCATTCACACAATGCCGTTTAGCCCCGAAGTAAAATAGATACTAACCCCCCTTTAATATTTCACTGTAGGGATGGATGGTCTTGGCTTACTAATACCATATTAGTCTGACATATTATTATGTAACATCATCATAATATCAGCCAATTGACGTCCACTCCTGGACATAGACCTCCTCCAAATATTGCCACATTGTGCGGTCCTGTGCCTACCTCATCCATCGGTTTTCCGCCGTCTTAACCAGGTCGTCGGTCCACCGTGTGAGAGTTCTCTCCACCCTGCCTTATTCCGGTACGCGGTTGCCATTCCAGAACCTTTCTGCCCCAACGGCTTTCGGTTCTTTGCGCTATGTATGTATTAAATAAATAAGTAGGTATAAAAGTATGTTGTACCTTTATCTAGTAGTCTTTAAAACAAGTTCAGCTTAGTTTGAAACATGATGGCGTTGTGTGAATGTGTATTAGTATTATTATTGTTCACTTGTACAATACAAAGGTAGGTATCAAACGCCATGCCCTCTCGATCGTAAGTCAGATATCTTAACCCTACCGTCGCTTTATTTAATAAATTGTTGATCGAATTGATAAATAACACGAATTCTTGTTCTGTTTTCTTTCTTTTTTTTAGTATTACGACACGCGAATGTTATTAATTTATAATGAATGATTACTTGTCGTAAATTACGTGAAAAATGGCGACTGTAACAGCAACGTTGTACTTAATAATTTTAAATTCCTTCGGTGGGCACGAGGTAGCTAGCTAAGCTTAGAATTTCACGCAGGACGATAGTTTGCACAATCTACAAGTAATTGTTTATAGCCAGAATGTACGTATGTGTACGTTAAATTGATGTTTGTAAAAGTCACCGCGAAACAGGGAATGATCCCTATCCCTAGTGCCTAGGTATAAGAAAGAAAGAAAACTGAAAGACAGTGTTGGTTGTATGTACACAACATAGCACTCCAAGAAAACACTTTAATGGTTTAAGTATTGGAAAAGTTTCATCGTGTTAGTGCCAATTAGTTACATAAGGTGGCTGAAACTTGACACTACAGAAACCAATATCTCTACCGGCCAGAGATATTGGTTAGAAATTTCTGTTTCCATTGTCTAAAGATTAATTACCCAATTACCCATTAACATCTCTTTAATTTAATCAGTGTTTAGCAAGATTTTTTTAAGTATAATCGTATGAATTTAAGCTAATCAATTGACTAAAATTTAAGTTTATGAGTAAAGGGGTAAGTAGCCCCTAAGTAAGTAGCTTTTTATGACACTTTAAGGAATACTAGCTTTTTAAAGGTCGGCAACGCATCTGTGATTCCTCTGGTGTTGCGGGTGTCCATGGGTGGCGGGGATCACTTACCATCAGGTGACCTGCTGGCTCGTTTGCCTCCCATTATATATAAAAAAATATTGGCATAGGCTGAGTCAATCCTCACACTGTTACTTGCACATGCAGTCTCTCATTTACTTTGTGAATCATAATACCGCTAATTTATCTACGCATGAATTAGTTAACGATAATCGGCTCTGCAGTATAATTGCTTTGTGCTTGGTGGCCTAGGTTGCGATTACCGTAAATTCGACCGAAAATCCCTTAAATAATTAGCTCTAGAATATCGTGTGTAGGCATCAGCTAGTGTAACTATTCTACATAGAGTGATACACGAGTGGTCAGATCAGTAAAATTATGGCAACTGAGTGAAGGAATTTTATGACTACCTACCATCGCCTTAGCTCCCGAAGTACCTATATTCCATCTTGCTCGATACAGTCATATTGCCATCCTACTAATATTATAAAAGCGAAAGTTTGTGAGGATATATGAATGGATGGATGTTTGTTACTCTTTTACGCAAAAACTACTAAACGGATTTTGATGAAACTTTACAGTAATATAGCTTACAAATCAGAATAACATATAGGCTACAAATAATAAAGACTTTTAATACCTAAGAAGTCACCTTTTACGACAGTAAAGTGTTAAAAAAAGGACTAAAAATAAAAACTGTCACAAACCGATCTTATTTAGTCGGTGTCGTAAAAACTTCTTTAGGCAACAATTTGTTATAAAATTGTATATGGATAGTCTTAAATCTGAAAAAGAACATTTAGAAGTTACTTTTTATCAAAACACAACTAGGGTGAAGCCGCGGGCGGAAACTAGTATCCCATATGCAAAAGAAAAGCCTTATTAAATACTTATTCGTATCTTTCCTAACTTCTATAAATATCATCGCTATAAAGAAACAGTCTTCCATTGCAAGCTTTTAAACTGTACATCTCGTAATAATGACAACTGGCAACACTAAATAGTTCTTACTACTCTTTAGAAACGTAATTGCTTTCGTTTTGTTTGTCATTGTACCTCTTTATTCCATTGTTCATAACTTTTTAACATTAGTATGAATATTATATAATCGGAAGATTGACGCTGCATGCTAATTAACTTTTTTTTGTTTGACGTCTCGCCACAGGTTCCACTGACCATGGTCGCAAGCTGACTTTTGAAACGTCAAGCATAAAATGTTAAATAGAATGTTTAAATTATGGATTTAGTACTTTCATAATAATACCGACTCCAAAATTATAATACGTAATATCGTTTACTTTAGCTCGTACTGTTAACTTATGGTATTATTAACCAATAATTTTACAAGTTTAATTAAATGTTGAAGTTAGTGGGATCATGAGATTCAGAAGTTATTTAATATGTTTGTTATGTGACAATATAAATTGCTGCCATTGACGTAGAAGGCTGCTAAATCACGAACCAATATGTCTTGTTGTTGTGTATTGTTTATTTGTTCTGCAAATGTGCATTTTTATGTATTTATTGTATGTTTTTCTAGTGTGCAACAAAATAAACAATTTTCTCTTTTTCTCCTTTAAATGATTCTAATGAGTTTGAATAATTTATGTATTTTAAAAAGACGCAAAAGTAGGTCGTGATTTATAATGAAAATATAATTGTATTGAGAAAGATCTTCTCGTTTTAGAGAGAGTAAAAATGAAAGCAACGGCCGTGAAATAGGTTTTGCGAAATATTTTACAGTATGGTTGAATACCACGCATATCAAATACATACATACATTATATGTTAAAAATAAAATAGGCATTAATATATTCTGTTTATTTAGTAACAAAATACGCTTACAAAAGTACTCTCCAAAAATATTGCAAATACCTTTAATAATAAAATACTTTTATAAATTTTATTACGAGTATAATATGCCTATACGTTATCGAATGCAGTACGCCCAGTTAAACGTATCACGTATAAAAATATTATCCTTTTACATCCAGTTACGAAATATATTTAATAAATTAAATTGTACGGGTCATCGTTGCGCATTGGTCGCGTCACTGAATATTTTAATATTATTATTGTGTTGGGATCATTCGTATTGTAATGCAATGTAGATGTTGTTAGGCTGTGTGAAATTGACGTGGTGCATTGTTGTTTTTAATGCGTGTATTTTTTATTAAAACTAAAACAAAGCATAAAAAAACATGAAGAGAAACAGCTGTTTTTGACATGGTTGTTTTTAGATAAATATTATTTTAATACCGAATGACACAATAACGTTTAAGTTCAGCACATTCCTCTAATTAATCTATTTATTAAAAAAACCGCATCAAAATCCGTTGCGTAGTTTTAAAGATTTAAGCATACAAAGGGACAGAAAAAGCAACTTTATTTTATACTATGTATAGAGGCACCCTTACGTAGTATAGCCATTACTAGTACACGTATTCCTCAAGGCACTAAACTAAAACATACTATCACTTAAGTAACATTTACACGTGTGTTGCTATATCTAAACAGTGATTATACATTATCTCAAATGTTGCCAATTCTCCAGTCAAGTGAAATGATTGCGTCAATATCCTCAGATGTTATCGTGTCGACGTCGAAACCAAATTCATATGCAAAATTATACGTAATGACGAATCATGTGGAAAGATAGGCTTTTATTGCTTAGTCACATAATAACAGGACGGGGATTAATAATATGTAAGGGGGATTAATCGCTTTAGATCATGCTGTGTTAGGTTTAATCAAAGATGAAGGTAGAGTGAGTAAGCGATTGAATGGTTAACTGATGTTAAATTTTTTTAAAAGGTATTTCCTGCACAAGGGTTTGCGCCCTGTGTAGCAGGGACTTTACAGACATGAAATTAACGGACTTAAGTAACGTCATAATACAACCAGTAGTCTATCTCGGCCGAATATTTATTAGAAATGCCTACAGCTGCGCGGTACGTAAATATGCGATAGGGCTGCTCACCTCCAGCGGCTCCAGATTTTTAATTACATTTACCTACTTTCCCGCTCGTTACTGCGGCACAGTCGCGACTGTTCACTGCGCAATGCCACCTCTTGGTGGCATTGCGCATTGTGAGCGTGTAGGTATAACTCGCGTTTCGTCCGTTTCTATGAAGTCAAAATACTATATATAATTGGACTATGGTAACGTACAGAGTCAAGATAATAATTTGTCAATCACACAATTCATTCATTTGAATGGGATTCGATTCGAACACATTCACAATCGTTGTACCTCAAAAGAACTTCATTTTGCAGTTTCGACTTTTTTCAATACGAAAAGCACATGAAAAAATCGTCTCTAACATACGTATAAACATTGCAATCTAATAAACTCATCAAGAATGAACTCTCTAGCAGCACTGGCTAAGCATGTTACAAAGTTAGTATGCACAGTAACATAATTCAGCACTTTGGACGCTACAGAATACCTTGGACTCGGCCGGAGGTAAAACGTAGCGAGGTACAAAAGGCTCAAAGCTACACTAATAAATGCCCATGAGCGGACATATTGGATAGACTTGCTCTTACTAAAATGGCGTGCTTTTAAAAATGTTAAAAGGTTTTTTTAAGTTTTTAGGTAAGATTAAAGGAGTGTAATTAATTGGTTGTAAGATAAGTAGCTTAAGTAGTCTGGCTTAGATCTGCACTTTTATTAGGGCCTAGAGACATATGTTTGAGGGCTACTTGTTTGGTAAGGAAGTCTATGTAGATGTGTTTCGGCTCCTCTAAATGTTTTGATTATTCATAAATTCGCCGTCAAATAGTATTGTGATTTGTTTCTGTGTTTAGGTGTAGGGCTGCAGTAACTAATAAAATTATATGACTTAACTAGGGTAGGCAGCGGCTTGTTATTACAATAACGTCTTTCTTAAATATGTTTGTCTCTACAGTAAGTAATTTTTGGCTGATACGATAGTCAACAATTTCCTACGAAAGAAACGATAGAAAATAAGTTGCCTGTAAAAATTAACATGGTCAGACGTGTGAGCTACCTTCGGTTAACTTTAGTAGAAGTCCCTAAGTTTCCTTTTGTGATATTCACCAAATCAGATAAGGTAATGACAACCAGAATTCCAGTCACCACATCATTATGCAACACACTTTTAACTCCTCAAAAAAATGCTATCTAAGCAACATCACCTCACAACCCTTTTTGTAAATAAAATGTGAAACACGTTAGATGTGTCCTTAGGGAGTGTACACACATAAAGTTACCGATCCGCAAGGAATCGCGACATACTTACGTAGACGGTTCGTTTCACCTGTACCCCACTGTACTAGATGTGAACGATATGAGTCAGCTCTTTACTTTCACGGATACCCTTTTTTGTATATCTTTGATTAAAAATGTGTGTCAGTAAGTTTTGAATAAACAAAAAAACAAATTAAAAAAAGACAACTGCAGGACTATGAAAAGGCACCTTGCTGCGTGTAATTTCTATATAAATAGGAATTTAACAAAAACAAATATATCCAAGCTGAGGTGATAATAAAAAGCATAGCAATATTAAACTTGATTTATAAACTTTAAAAAAAAACGGAATTAACAGTACCTACCTCGTATCTCTAGTTAATAATGAAAAAGAAAACTGGAATAAGGTAAAAACAATTTTTGGCCTTATCAAAAATGCTAAAAATGCAAGGAAAGAGCAAGCGAGCAAAAACACCGCTAAGTAAACTAATTCCAAAGTAATAAATTAATCATCTTCCTAGCATACGCATCTGATATTTAATTAAAAAAATATACCCCCCCCCCTCCCCTCCGTATTAAAAGAAGTAGGAAAGTATAAGGAGGGACTTAGTAAAAATAAAAAGAAGTTGACTCCCCTTATAAGAAAATACACGGTTTGTAACTTTAATCTGTTAAAAGCGAAGACTAAGTTAAAAGTCAGCGTTTATTTAGGAACACATAAGATTTGGTATCTATATTGTATCTTGATACACTGCGTTCACAGTCGTCGTTTTTTTTGTTAAGGACGAGTAGGTTGTCTCCTGGGACATTTACTACTTTACTCGGGCTGTGGTAGGGCGGATGGCCCTCAACCAAAGACTTTTAAGTGACGCAAGGACAGAACCGCGAACGTGTTGTTGTGGCTTCGCGAGCCGTGTGAGCTCTACGTTGAGCGATCGTGATCCTATCTCAGTCAGTTGTCGTGAGTCCTGGTTTTATATGAAGCATCCCACTTGTTGGAGATCAATTTTTTTGATCAATGACAAGAAAAATCACCCTTTTGCCAGTAATTCTACTTCTGAAAAATATCGTCGTGGATTTTTTTCATCTATGATGTTCACATATTCCATAGAACTTTCCCTCCTACACAACATGGTGCGTAGTAAGCCTTTATCATCCCAACACTAGGAAAAAGCATATCCCCTTGACTTTCACATGACACGGTTCATGGCCAAAAAGTTCCCTACCAAGCTCATCTCGTCATCTCTTCGTGGCAAACCTGCGTCAGAAGTTGTGTTTTTTTATCATCATAACAACCCATTAATGCCCCACTGCATGGACGGGCCTTCTCCTGTGACGCCACGCTGGCCAAACCAAACGGATTGGTATAGGGTTTAATATCAAGTTTAATCTTCACGGATGGTCTCTTAGTCGGCTTTTACGACACCCATTCAATGAGATGGCGTGGTGACATATTGTATTCTTACTCCTTCACCACATGGAGGTTTTTTTTTATGTACAATTATATTTTGTCATTCGTCCATCAGCCAACGGACGTCCACTGCTGGACATAGGCACCCTCTATTTTTCCATTAGTGTGCTTTTATAGCTTTCACACGACCAAAACCTCAAAAGACGTGTAGTGTAAACAAACTCCTAAATTATCTAAGAACAGCCCGACAGCCGACGTCAAAGAGACTCATAATGAAATAAGTTCACATCGACCCTAACAGTGTAATTAATTGAGTTTCTGTGGTCCCTGTTTATATATTTGCGGACCTGTGTGAGGGCGCCTTTATTATTAGGTACATATTTTGTTTGATACGACATACAGGTTAATAAAAGGACTTTTTTTAAAATATTTTGTAAAACTAAGTCGCTTTTACTCAGTGTCGTGGTCGTTATGTTTAGGACCTTCTTTTATAACTATACTGAAAGAAGTTGCGAGTTCAGTTGCATGCAATAACATCAAATTTCTGCAGTTCCTTTTTTATCGTTTAATTAACGACTAAGGGTGTCGAAAGTTGTTCAAGCCTAGGTCTCTAACGTGCCCGCGGAAGTTCAAGGACGTGTAGATAAAATACCGTTGAGCGGTAACCAATCTATGAAACGACCTCGCCAACATTGCTTAACTAGCTTTCACGATAATAAATCAGTAATTACAACTGTCTTTCTACTCCTGAAGTAAAGAGTACTGCTTCACAAACATTAAATAAAAATACATTCTAATTAAGAACGCTTTGGAGTCGGTTCATAAAGCTTGTACACACAGCAACACATCAAGTTAAACATTTTCATTTGAAATTGTGTCTTATTTCAAGGTATTAAGGTACATGAGTGTCTAGCTTGATTAGTTGCTGTGTGAACATACAAGTAATAATAAACCAAAGAGGTTTACTTCGCTAGAAGCTTCTAGTTCACAGTTGTATTAAGGGCGGTACCTTATTTACCACGAATTAGCTAACGCTAAGAACAATGCATACATTTGCATCCTAACTAAACCGAACTTTACAAACATTAAATGTTAGTTTAAATTATACTGGCAAATATAAGAGTCCTTTTACATGAGTCTTTGTGACGCAGCAATATTTGTTCTGTTGTTTTTAGAATTATTTATATTTGTAGGTCTCAAAATACTTATGAATCACATTAATTTGGTTCTATTCAGCTGTCGTTTTTGTTTTTTTATTACATTAACAACATCACCACCTAGTCTAAAATTTAACAGTTTTGGAATTTTGTGTACTTTGTCTAGTAGACGGCACTGAAACATGTTCCCGTTATTTTTCTGTAAAACATACTTATAAAGCAAATCAAACATTGTTAAAACTCCATGCACACAAATAATAAATGCAACGGCCACAAACCCTGTTTAATACTCTACTCCATAATGAAACTCGATCTCAGCTCAGACACAAACTAGTATTTCAAATATAATATCTTATCTATGAGGATGAGTTACATCTTAATGGAAGTTGCAGACAAAGCATTGTCTAGTTATTTCTGACATAAATGCGGTCGCCAAAAGCATTAAATATAAGAAGATAATGAAAAGTCAGTTTATTGTTTACAGTATGTATTGTATCGGTCATCGATCTGGGTAAAGTGAGTGTTAGGTTAAAAGTGGCGCGGCGATGTGGTCTCTGGCGCCGTTGCCACACAATCGCAGCCGCACGTCTCGTCTGGAAGGGCTTACACTGTCAGCTTGTATCGAAGCGGTTTCCGACTCATGGAGCAATAGACGTCGACACAGCGTTTCTCTACCTATGACGTCACTTCTCTACACTTTAAATAGGTTACAGTTTAATGAAGTGTACTTATACCGAAGTTAACATTAAAGCGTTCATTTTAAAGCCTTTTCACTTGATTCACGTTCACACAATGTTATTACACCAAAACAGGCAGCTGTTTATTGTTCTAAGAAATTTGAATGCCATAAATCAAATTCCCTAAATATATTCTCCTATCGTTTTATGTATGTTCACCGCTTTAGGCGTCCATTGTTTATCGTTATACATCAGCGGAGTTTCCATCTCATTTATTGGGCCTCGCCAAAATTGAAGTTGAATAAACCCGAATCGTACCGCTCGTCACCGACTGATTGTATCGGAGCAATGAGATATGAAACAGACAACACGAGATACGAACAGCATTACACGATTGTCAATCATTCAGTTAGAAGAGTCAACGCTAGCTTGTCAAAACATTTAGTAACGTTTCACGTGTGCGCCAATGTATGCGGTCACGAAGCTTTGTCTCGGGCGGGCCGGGGGCGCCGCCGACGTCAAAGGAGATTAGGTTCGTTTACACAATTGCCGCGTCCCCTCGAGCGGGTGACTGCCGGCGGACAGCTCACCGCTCCGCACGCGACCTCGCCGGCCGCACGCTCGGATTACGCGACCCCGACACAATAAACCTTACTCAACTCGACTGCACCCGGATTCGCTCGCTTATCTAAGCAAACATTCCTCCACAGGATTCAATTCAGTCTTCCCACGTTTATGGCTTGCAATCAATTATTCGTAACAGTGAATTTGTAAATAAGTGAATCAATATGGCGTGGGGATACTGGTCGGCTTCATCGGTGCTGCCCGACCGTGGGCGGAGTCCGCGGCGGGCGGGCACTTCGGCGGTGCACGTGCACCCGAACCCACCGACGGCGAGAGAGGTGATGGAGACGCATGATGAGAGTATCATCCATACTGCGTCCACGTCGCGTGACAGCCGCGACCACTCTGCATCGCCTCACTCCTCATCGAACGGCGGTCACTCGCATCATCAGCATGAAGTGCGGCATGCGGTGCCAGCAAGTGCACTGTTCGGCGAGAGCTACGGTGAACTATCTCGACGACCCTCCCTCGACCTAGGATCAGTTCGTAGTGCATTAGCGTCGTGTTCTGGTG
Source organism: Schrankia costaestrigalis (assembly GCA_905475405.1). Lineage (NCBI taxonomy): Eukaryota > Metazoa > Arthropoda > Insecta > Lepidoptera > Erebidae > Schrankia > Schrankia costaestrigalis. Next base: position 3,421,256 of record FR997843.1, on the reverse strand, counting down.
GTGGAACATTAAGTGCGGGTTCGACTTTAACTCGTGGTGGTACGTTAGCGGACTACTTGCCGCCGACGCCGTGTCCGCACCACCATCGCGTGTATGTGGATCATCATAAACATTACGAGCAGCCGATACAGCCGGTGCACGTGGGCGTGGCGCATCACTCGCACTCGCACGCCTCCAGCAGGCACCACACGGACGACGAAGACGACCTCGAGCCAGCATACGCCACAGGTATGAAACATGCATGCTCAACACATCTACTCGTAAAATGAAAATCTATTACTCAAGCCTGGCAACACTGTCAGTTTTATAGCGTTCAATATTTTATTTCTCTCTTGTGTATTGAACAATGTTAACATAAAAGAAGGTAAACTCAACATTTTATTTGTTTCCCTCCGACAATTAAATCTGATGTTAAATTTATCATTTCTGTTCTAATATTTACTGTTCGCTTCCGATATATTTTTTGTCGCCGGCAATCAGAGAGAGGCGAAATATTATCTCGATCGAAGTTAGTCATTAATTCCCAGCAGCCGTGGCATTGTATTACATTAATTATAAAAGTTTTCCGTCTTATTTCGTTAATGTATTTGTAGGTCTGTTGGCGACCTAGTTTAGCTCTGTGAGCATTCATCGCGGTCGGTCAGTGTTGCCAACTTTGTAACATTACTTACACGTTTTTGCGGAAACAACTGTATCATATATATTGTGTCTTATATGATATGTTGTCATTTCGCGGAAGAATCCAACTGTGTATAGATAGCGGGATATTGGATTAGAGATGATGTCTCAATTGTCGCTTCTTGATAAGTACCTACTTTTGTGGCTTTGTTATCTTTTAGTAGAGGATACTAGTACACTGTTGTGATTTATTTATTTCCTCAATTATTTTAGATGTACAATTTGTTGAGGTTATAAGGGCCCACTTTCGGCCGGCATCGGTGCGGCTCGGTAGAGCTCGCGCTTTAAACCGCCATAGAGCTAAGTCTTGCCAAGCATTTTCGGAGCAGACACGTCGCAGAACAGTCATTTTGATCATGAATCGATAAAAAATAATATAATAAAAATAAAAATATTATTGATAAAATTAAATAATATTATCGATTCAATTAATTTATGTTTCAAATCTTAACTGATGGATGCCAAATGCACTCTCCACAATTCGCCTTGCTCGACTATGTCTGTCATTAAAAACTATTTTCTCTTAATCTGCCAGTTAATATGCAAGGTAAGGCTTCATCGGCAACAAAAACAAAAGTTAATTCTTGACTTGACTTAACTGCTCTGCGATGTTTCTGTTGTCCGAACTATTCTGTGGCTACCCAAAATCAGGCTTCCTTAGGTGTTTTTACGACTGCCGAGGCAGCTCTCAGGCGCCCAAAGCAGCCCTAAGGCGCCCGACGCATCTCTAAGACGCTTGAAGCCGCCCGAAGTCGGCGTAAAGCGCTCAAGCTCTACCGACCGAGCCGCACCGATGCCGACCGATAGTGGGCGCCGGGCCTTATCAAGCAAGACGAGTTTCACTCTATGCCACTAGACGTGGTCTGCACTGAAATATTAAAGGGCTGTTAAGATATCGAACTCTTAATTTGAAAATGGTCCCCTCTCACTGGTTGTTGATTACTGGTAGAGTATCTGCTTGGAACACACGTAGTATTGAATAAGTTTGTGATCTAAACTGATTACTTAGCAATTACTTTCTGTTCTTACCCCTAAAACATACAGAAATCGCCAATACCTTTAGTGCTTGCATGCTGTTGATCTTGACTTACATGACTCATCATCATAACAGCCCATTAATGTCCCACTGCTGGCAGGGACGGGCCTCCTCCCGTGACGGATGGATACTTGGTCTACTAATACCACACTGGCTCCACGGATTGGTATAAGGTTTAATTTCAAGTTTTCCTTCTTTCTATGTATAGGTAACATTCACAGATAGTCTCTTAGTCGGTTTGTACGACACCCATGAGATGACATGGGGTGGTGACATATTGTATTTTTACTCCTTCACCACACGGCTACATGACTCATAGTTCAATGAAAGTCAGTACAATTTATTCTCAAAGATAAGAAGCCCAAAAAAGCGAATAATTCATTACTTTTTAAATTATTCTTGTAGAAGAAATCTAACTTATAAAAAACTTACACAGTTTTAACATAAAGATATCATTCATCATTGTGTCCTCATTAGTTGTGTAATGTACCGTATTGATCCTGAATCTGTAAGAACTTTGACCCATCTCCGTCTAAAAGGCAACCGCGATAACGCGTACATATATTAGAGTAGAGGAATTATATTAAAACCTTGCCCTTATTCTATAATTGTAGTGATTTTTTTGTTTTCATCTAAGTATTTTAGTTGAATTAGTTTTTTAGTTTAACCAATGAATGAAGGTGGCACAGATAACTTGCAGGGTGAATAAATTGGAGAAGGCCTACCTATGTCTTGCAGGGAATGTCCATTAACTGTTACAATTATTTAACACAAAAAAAAACATTTAAAAACGATGTTTAGGAAGGCAGATACAAAGACAAACCCTATACCAAACAGAATATTGATAAAATTGATGTTTACAAAAAAAAAACCGACTTCAAAAACACAAATTGCACTAAAAAGTAAAAAATAATTAGTTGTATTTTGGTTTTACAACATTAAATCAGCCATTCCTTCTACTTAATTTTATTCTAAAGAATAGGTTCTTTTAATTATTGTAAAAAGTATTGTTTAAGATATTTCTTGAAGAGTCTGTAAATATATTGATTTGTAGATTCTTTAAAAGATAATCAAATTATTACAAATAATGTAATATTATTGTTATTTTTGGAGTCGGTGTCAGCCAACGCAATAAGTACGATAAAGCTATACAAAACTTTATTGCCTTTTCTAACACACTTGAATCACTTTAAATGGTTTTTAATTAGATAAATATTGCATTTAAAACAAAAACGGCCGTTTCATTTTCTAATGCAAATTTTAAGTAATTGTTAGTCTTTAGCCTGTGTGTAACACGATGCCATAATGTTTGTTTAAATATTAAGTCAGAAATAAAAAATGGTAGGTATATAAACTATCGTGGCTGACACCGACTCCAAAAATAACAATAATATTACATTATTTGTAATAATTTGATTATCTTTTAAAGAATCTACAAATCAATATATTTACAGACTCTTCAAGAAATATCTTAAACAATACTTTTTACAATAATTAAAAGAACCTATTCTTTAGAATAAAATTAAGTAGAAGGAATGGCTGATTTAATGTTGTAAAACCAAAATACAACTAATTATTTTTTACTTTTTAGTGCAATTTGTGTTTTTGAAGTCGGTTTTTTTTTTTGTAAAAATCAATTTTATTTTCAAATTTTTAGTGAATACCAATTCTATAAATCCGTGTGGTGACGGAGTGAGAATGCATGTCACCACCTCATCTCAACCCATGGGTGTCGTCAAAACCAACTTAGGAACTATCCGTGAATATTATCTTTGAGAAATAAAAAGAAGGAAAACTTGAAATTAAACCCTATACCAATCCGTCTGGCCAGCGTGGTATTAGTAGGCTAAATATCCCTCCGTCAGTGGAGGAGGCCCGTCCCTGCAGTGGGACATTATTTTGTCTGAATATGGGTAGACCTACGAAACGCGCTGCTCATGAGACAGCGCTGATTGTATGAGACTGTAGAGGTGATAAAGAAAACGTGACGGTTATTTACAAGACTATTTACTTAATGACACAGAATGAAAGAGAATACAGAGTTATTAAGTTAGTTAAGTTTACAGCACTGCAGTCCTGAAGCCATAGCGCTTGATGGCGTGCGACTTCCAGTCTGCTCCGACTTCCGGTATCTCGGTTCTTGCATCCAAAGCGATGGCGAAGTAGATCGGGCCGTCAAGCACCGAATTAACATAGGATGGATGAAATGGCGGCAGGTCACGGGAACCATTTGTGACCCCACATTCCCCTTAAATTCAAGGGGAAGATCTATAAGACCATGATCAGACCTGCCGTCCTGTATGGATCAGAGAGTTGGGCCACAAAAGGGATGAATGAAAGACAATTGCATGTAGCAGAGATGAGAATGTTAAGAGGAATGTGTGGTGTTACGAGAGCGGATAGAGTAAGAAATGAGTATGTAAGAGGAAGTTTGAAAGTGGCACCGGTAGCAGAAAAACTACGTGGCAACCGGCTGTCATGGTATGGGCATGTTATGCGGAGGAATGAGAATCATGTGGTAAGAAAGGTGTTGAACATGTATGTGGATGGATATAGGGGAAGAGGACGACCAAAGAAACGATGGATGGATTGTGTGAAAGACGATATGGCTGCGAAGAGTGTGAATTGTGATATGACGTTTGATAGGAAAGAATGGAAGAAGAAGACATGCTGCGCCGACCCCAAATAAAAAAAAAAAAATTGGGATAAGGGCAGGGGAATGATGAAGTTTACAGCACTGAAGTTAAGTTAAGTTATACAAGAATAAAAAACAAGATGTAGATTAGCTAGACGTAGCTTAGACTACGAGTATATAGGAGTAGAAAACAAGATGTAGATTAAAATCTAGAGACCGAGTTAATTGCGTACGCATGAAGCGCGGGCGAACGTGCATTCGCCGTCGGTCTACGTCTCGCACTGTCGCTTGTGCGACTGAGCGGTAGCGGGCGGACCGGTCACCGTCGGGTCGCGGAGCGCGGGGAGTGCAGCGCGGGCGCCGCGCCGCCGCGGTATGTTCATTGGTGCGCGTCACAGGTCACAAGACTTGACGCGCCCGCCTCGGGTTCGATTCGATGACAACCGAAGAAAGGAAGAAACGCCATTCTCGAAGTAGGAAATCTACCTCCAATGCCATTTCAAAAGAGACTAGTAACAACGTAAGAATCAGCTTTCACAAAAAAGGACCTACATGAAAAAAGTTTTAAATAGGGAGAACATCGAAAAGCGTAGCCACACCGTCTCGGCGTGGTTAATTAGTAATAAAAATTATTAATTTATTGTGCGACATGCACACTAAATTGATAATTTAAATAAATTGACATAAAAATAAATCAAATAAATATAATAGTTATTATGTATTATCAATTTGTTGTACTTACCTAAAGAATAAGTTTAAAATAAATGAAATGCAATTCAAAAATTTGTTCATAGTCTATTTATAATCCGGTATTAATTCCTATTTTAAATTCAAATAAGAACTTCATTATTAAGTCTTAAACCATACCTTCAATTACAGTCATAATGTTAGTGTAAAGTTTTCATCAATACGACTAAAATAAGCCCAAACACTAGGTAGCTGCTATATACTGTTAAAAAGTTCCCTTGACCCTCAATCTTCTTCATCATTAGATCATGTTTGTGTAAAGTTGTGTAAAGCTTTTATCAATGCGAATAAAATAAGCCTAAACCCTAGGTAGCTGCTATATACTGTTAAAAAGTTCCCTCGACCCTCAATCTTCTTCATCATCAGATCATGTTTGTGTAAAGTTTTGTAAAGTTTTCATAAATACAATTAAAATAAGCCCAAACACTAGGTAGCTGCTATATACCGTTGAGGAGTTGCCTCGACCCTCAATCTTCTTCATCATCAGATCATGTTTGTGTAAAGTTTTGTAAAGTTTTCATCAATACGAATAAAATAAGCCCAAACACAAGGTAGCTGCTATATACCGTTGAGGAGTTGCCTCGACCCTCAATCTTCTTCATCATCAGCTCATGTTTGTGTGAAGTTTTGTAAAGTTTTCATCAATACGAATAAAATAAGCCCAAACACAAGGTAGCTGCTATATGCCGTTGAGGTGTTCCCTCGACTCTCTCTGGTCTCCAGGATCTGACCAGTTCTAATTCTTGACTATTTGGTAGTGACGTCAAAGATGCACATGTATGACAAGATTTTACACAATGCGTCCCTACAATTTTCAAAAGATGCCCTCGATTTCTCTGGGATCCCGTCATCCAGATCCAGATCTGGTGACACTGGGACCAAATGGGAAGCATACCGATACGAACAAAATAAAAATTTTTCAAATCGGTCTAGCCGTTTTCGAGAAATCAGGTAACAAACACAAAAAAAAAAATACAACCGAATTGAGAACCTCCTCCTTTTTGAAGTCGGTTGAAAATAATTATTTAATAGGTGTTACGTTAGTACTATCTCTACCGTTTTTAACTAAATTACGCGTGTCAAACTGAATTGAAAGTATTTTATTAGTAATGCAAAATATGCAACAGCCAATTGACTGCCAGCGGTGTTGCCATAAATGAAATCACATTCTCCACTTAATTCAATGCCTGAAATAACACAGTACGTAAATGAACAATATATTCGCGTGCTTTTATCAATAAAGCGCATCATTGGCTATAAATGTCAAACAAAACCTGAAATATACACGCACAATATATTATGTCAAAACGAGAACGTATAGTGTACTTAATTGTGCCCGTGACTTCGTCTATGCAGAATTAGTATTTAAAGTAAAAATTATAAATACAATCTATAATTCATAGTATAAAATAAAGTAAATTTTTCTGCATGCTTAAATCTTTAAAACACGTAGTTTTGTGGATGGATTTTGATGCGGTTTTGTTTTAATACATAGAGTGATTGAAGAGGCAGGTTTATATGTATATCACATGCATAATATAGTAGAGAAACCCATATAAATTTAGAGATTTCTAATGAAGCTGTACTTAAACGTTGTTTAAGGACATTATGTAGTCGGTGCCCGTGCGGAGCTGGGGCTGGTCGCTAGTATCTTTATAAATTGCCTATGTGTGTGTACTCTAAAGATTAATCTATATAATTATAAAGTTTTATTAAAATACATTCTGTAGTTTTTACATGAAAGAGTAACAAACAAACATCCATATCAACAAACTTTCCCGTTCATAAAATTAATAATAGGATTTACTCTGATGTATTCGCATGCAAAGATATAAACATTGAATGAATGGAGAGAGAGAAGAATGCTTTATACCGAATTTAATTATGCGTCCCATTCACCTGGCGACGAATGTAACCCTACAACACCTGACCTACATTCAGTTATCATTCATTCACTCGTTCACGCACAAATCACACTGCCACACAAACTATGAGTGTTTAAGCGAGATGCATACAATATTCTTTTATGCGGTTGAAATGTAGTTTTTTTTTGGTATTCTTTTAATTTATTTTTATTTCTCTCGAGAGAGAGATACGGCTTGCATTTAATTGTTATGTAGATATGCTTTATATTAAAAACCATTGTTTTAAGTTCACAATATGAATAACCTTGTTAGTTATTTTAGCATACATTAAATCTCTTTTTCATATCAGACTGAAAGTCCGTCGCGTACATTTATCTTATCTAAATATTTCAACTATGTGTGGATTTTTACCTCTCTCATCAAAAGTAAATAAATAAGTATCAAACTCAAAAATAAACGCAATACTTAGAATTTATAACATCGTTTGATACCAAGTAAAAAAATTAAACAAAACTTTTATCAGAACTGGCACTACCATTACACCAAAAGTACCTCTAGTACCTCTAGCCTGACCTTGGACTAAGGAGGCTTTAGTGCCACCTTCTCATTAGTAGTATAAAATAGTTATTTTCACTACTCGCTTGTTACCTACAATATGTAGGCATTAACAATGGGTTAGTCTATAGGTATAGGTTATAAGCGTGTCCAACACCATTACCCATGGGCGATCTTTTATGTTTTTAATTAACATAAACATTTATCGTTCGGTGTTCTGATGAAATATAGTTAATAGTTCGTTAGCCCCGTGTGTCATGGATAATTTTATATTAACTCGTATATGTTCCACTGCGGTAATGTAGGATCTAGTTATTAGAGTATTTGTTAAGATTTCCTCTTCACTTAGTATGCGGCTAAGGGGTACGCGTCACAAGGTAACAAGGTCACGTCATCATAACAGCCCATTAATGTCCCACTGTAGGGACGGGCCTCCTCCTGAGACGGAGGGATTATCGGCCCACTAATACCACGCTGGACAAACGGATTGGTACAGGGTTTAATTCAAGTTTTCCTTTTTTTATTTTGTAAGGATAATATTCAAGAATAGTCCCTTAGTCGGTTCTTACGACACCCATGGGATGAGATGGGGTACATATTGTATTCTTACTCCGTCACCACACGGAGAGAGAATACAATAATTTGTGCGATCTACAAATTATTCTCCTGAGTCTGGTTCTTATCGTGTCCATTAAAGTGTTGAATGTAAATATCCCGTAAAGACAAGCCTTTAAAAAAAAGGAATCCTAAATCCAATTCACTAAATCGCACAGTTAGAAAGCACAATCTTGGTTATTCCAGCATATTACTAAGATTAAATCTAGGCAGTGTACTTGAAATACGAACATGCACGTCGCCAGTGCCGTAATTGGTGAAACGATGCCCCTAAGGCATGGCAAACTCCTATCAATCAATAATCACTACACAACAGTTGGCTATTCACGGTACCTATAATACTAGTTGCGGTAACTATGTCTTATGTCGTAATAACGGTTGTTTGTACTAATACATTAACCCCCTTTACTCATAAACGCGTCTTAAATTTAGTCACTGCTTAGCGAGATTTTTATTAGCAAAACCAACCTTATGCCAAACAAAACCGTAAGGAATTTAAGGTAATCAATTGACTAAAATTTAAGAGGCGTTTATGAGTAAGGGGGTTAGTTTTTAAATCAAAGACTGTTTTTAACCCCTTCCGTAGAACTTTTTAAATCAAAGACTTTCTGATTCGGTGGCGAAATGGTCGTGTAAGCGATATGCACGTTATGGGTTCCAAACCCATGCAACACAAAATGACGACCTCTGTGGCGTAGTGGTTAAACATGATTGTTTGCATTGGTCTGAGTGTTTCTATGTATAGTATGTAGGTATTTACAAAAAAAAGTATTAAAATATGTTTATCCGTTGTCTAGTACCCGTAGTACAAGTTCTGCTTAGTTTGGGACTAGATGGCGTTGTGTGAATGTGTGAGTAATATTTATATTTTTTTTTTAGGTGACCCAGATTAAATAGTTTTGAATCTGAATGTTATTCGTGCGTGTTAATTTTATGCCTTCGAAAGTCCCCACATAGGACTCGATTATTTGTCATATAGTCTTGAAGTCATGGGCCTGCAATATATCCTTTGACTCAGTATAAAAATTACAAAACTACTTGTATATGAGTTAATTTGTAGCGATTTAGTTTTGATTCGATCCAATAATTATACTTTAACCTCAATTGGTTTAATTGCAAACGTTTAAAAATTACTTTAATAATAATGTCTTTATTTTAACGTAGTCTTTTTTCGTACTCAATTGTTTTTTTTTTTGGGGTTTCATAATATCGATGTTTAGCTAATTGTAGGTACTTGATCTCTCTAATGTATAAAATTGAATTGTCCCTATTAGGGTCGTAGCAAACATATCAAAACGGAATGGGATCGTCACCGTATCAACTCGAGCCGTTCAATATTATTTGTATGAAACTCCTTACTGCAACGCACGCTAATCGGAATCGTAACGTAATCGGATTTTGTTGACGTTTAACACCGAGGAAAAAGGCGGTGGCGATACCTTTACGTTTTGATATTTCATTGTGTGCTACGGCCCTTATACGGTTAAGCAATAATTTTAAGATACTTACGGATTTTTATCAATAGTCTTTTTTTACCTTAGTTTTCTTAGTGGTAAAGTTTGAAAATAATCTAATCCAAAAACTTTTCTTATATCCCAATCTTCAGTATCCTTAATTACAGTAAAGCTACCTTAATTTATTAATACGATTTACTTCATGAATGCTAAACTTTCCTTTCTAGTTTATTATGAGCTCCAACTTAGACGTAATGTGTCAGTATATAAATAAACTAGCTTATGCCCGCGGCTTAGCTCGCGTAACATTCGGGGTTGCACTGTTTCCCTTTCCTGGACACATAATAAAAATGAAAAAAAAAAAAAAAAAAAAAAAAAGTAGCCTGTGTTACTCTCCATCCCTTCAACTATCTGTCTATCCACTATCCACTTACCTAAATCACGTCAATTCGTCGCTCCGTTTTCCCGTGAAAGAAAGACAAACAGACAGACACACTTTCCCATTTAAAATATTAGTATGGACGTTTGTCTCTTATCATGAAATGCTAACATGTCGTAGAAGCTAAGATCCAGTATACATTTTTAGTCACTGTACTTGACTTACCAATGTACAAGCAGGTACAATGAAGAGTTTAGTAGCTCTATATACTAGTCTGTTCCAAGAAACAAAAGATTTGAAAATCTATACCGCTATAGTTTCTATCTAAAGCACTTTAATCTAAGACTGATTAAGTATCTCATTAACCAGCTAAATGCTATCATACCTTATTTACTCAATATCTGTAGCAATCTCCTTAATTCTTAAATTCGGGCTGCATCCGAGCGATTCGGAGCACTTCAATTAAAATAAAATACAAGAAAATGTTAACTAGGAATACAGAAAGAAAATTAAACCAAAAAGTCAGGTGATGTTAATTCTTTTAATTTAATTCTAGTAGCGTCGATTACTTTAAACGAGTTTCGTACCGGGGTAATCTTGGGTAAGTTTATTTTGTATTCCGGGGTAGTACGAGATTCGTTACATTCGATGAGCTTGTTGTTACTCTAACTTTGAAGAAGGATCGCTTTTTGTAGAAAGACTTTCCTGTGTTTCAGAGTTGATTTGAAGTTTTAAAATATTATACCTAGATGAAAATTGCTCGGAAGAATATGAGTTGTAAATATTTGATGACGAAGATCAAACTCCTTAAACGACTGACAATTTTCTTGGTTCCACTGAACTGATTTCAAAAATTCTTTCTGTGTTGAATAGACAATTTATCGGAGAGTGGCATAGGCTATATCACGCTATGACTAACAGGAGTGGAGCAGTAATGAAATATGTTTATAAAAAGGACCCGTTTTTTTTGCCCCCCAATGAAGTGGGCACGGGTCAGCTAGTTAATAAACTGGTTATTTGAAAAGACGAAACAAAAGGAACAAGAGGTCTTTACTACACTAAACAAAATGATCCCAATAAAACAAAATAGGCTTGTATCAAGTCTTGTTTTTCGTAGAGGACCCCATGTGTTGGGGTCTACAGTTAAACCAATTTGTTACTTCAATTGATCGCTAACAAGTGTATGCAACTAAAGCAGTATCGACTTTAGAAATATATTCCCGACGTTTCAATCGAATTATACCTAAGGGAAAAATTTTTGTGTCGTGTATTACAACCACTTTCGGCGCTTCGGGAATATAAAATCAAACATAGATAGAGCAATGCATTTATTTGTTGTCTTCGATATCTGCTTAAGAAGTTTTTATTTAATATGTTTTTTATTTCGGGAATTTGTCCGTAATCTCCCTTAACTATAGTATAGTATAATATAGTATAGTCAAAGATAAGGGAGATACCCTTATCTTTGACTTCTGATTTTTCGATAGAAAAATGAATTGCTACAATTTAATTTGTACTTCATGTTGATTTTATAAAAACTCTCTTTTCCCTCGAGTAAACGAGTAAGAATACAATCATTCCCGCAATCACGTTCTATTATTATTCGTTTTTTTTCATCAAAACACCGTATTAATGTCAATGTCTTACTGCAGAAACAGGCCTTCTTTAGTATTCTAATACCACGCTGGCCAGGCGAATAGGTATCAGATTTTGTTAATAGTGGTGACACCATATTATTATACTGTACTTAGTCACAACTACGGAAAGTATCCATACTAATATTATAAATGGGAAAGTGTGTCTGTCTGTTTGTCTTTCTTTTACGGCAAAATGGAGCGACGAATTGACGTGATTTTTTAAGTGGAGATAGTCGAAGGGATGGAGAGTAACATAGGCTACTTGTAGCTACCCCGAATTTAACGCGAGCGAAGCGGAGAAAAGCTAGTTCTTAGTATAAAAAAATAACTATAATTTATAAGCTTTAAGCTGTCTATATATAGAGGTCATGAGTATTAACCTCGTATGTTATTTAAGAGGAGTTTTATTTCTATAATAACATTCACAGTTATAGTTTCGAAACTGTTATAATAAAAGTTTATATCTTTTCCGATAACTACGCGGAGGAGACCAGAGCTCGCTGAATTACTATTACTCTACATCAGAGAACGTATAAACTTTTACAGTATAGATATCATCGTGTTTTGAGTATTTCAAACACACGTGAGTTATATTTATTTATTTTTTAGTTAAAACTTTATGAACAATATCATGCACAAAGGCGGACTTAATTCCAAAGGCATTTTTTACAAGTTAACCTTAAGGTGATGCAGAGACAGATTAATGCAAAGAAAGGTAGAAAGACTAGTTTTAAAATTATTAGGTTATTTTATCGTTTGTCACGTTTTTTATTGATGCATAATATAGTAACGTTTTACAGAGACCCATGTAGTGACTCTACGTCAATGTGGAAAAAACCATATTTTTGAAAATACTGGTCGATTCTTTGACTCCAATGTTCACTCTTTGAACATTAATAGCTTATAAATTTAAAACGTAAACAGTGGATTAATACAGCATGCTATTTACTTTTATATTGCTTGATGTTTCGGCGCAGGTAACATTGGCCGTGGTTACAATCTGTCTGACGTTTAATATTTATAACTATGCAACGCAATAGCTTAAAAGTTATGATTCTCACTACTTAACTAAAAAAAAGTGCAAAGTATTTATATCCGTTCTGCTGTTAACCATAACACAAGCAGATAAAGCCTAGCTTACTTTGGTAACGGATGGCGCTGTGTACAGATATCTGTAAATATTTATTTATTTATGTGTCATTCACCTTTAACTACATAAATAGACATTAAACTTAACAGAAGACAACTTTAAGTTGTAATGAATAAATAAATAAGAATATTACTATGACATATATTTTCGAAAACTAAGTTCCTAAAATCATGTTTTATTCAACTGTGTTAGAATTTCTTGGCACGAGTATCTTACATGGCGTCTTGTCGACGAATAACTGAATTATGAAATACAATGTGTCGTTCTTTATTCGGAATGTTATATTTTTTAGCATCATTAAATGGCGCTCTAAGTTCAAATAGAATTAACGTCATGAAGATATATGCTGTAAGGTTGGTAAACTGATTTAGGAAATGGATCTGTTTTGATCTGATTTATGTTATTGTTTTACTTTTGGTGAGCATTTCGTGTTTCTTTAGTAAATGCTATGATGCTTATTAACTTTCCCTGGTGAAAACTAACTTTATTGATATTTCATTATTAATTTGATGTCCCCCAAGGTTATGCATTTTCACTCTGACTGTGGACGTTATGATCTTAGACTTATATTCGTTGGTAAGAATTTTCATTCCTCATCGATATAAGAAGTGACTACCCATAGTCAATCTTACAAAGACGTTTATTTAAACATGAAGAAATTGGTGCATTCGTAATAATTTTACTTGCAAAATATGTCTGTATTTTATTTTATGTCTTTTTACGAGGATTTTGTCTGTATCTTATTTTAAAGTGGAAATTTATTGGAGTAATACAAATTCTTAAGTATAAAAAAAGAAAGAAATAATAAAGATAACATTAAGATGAAAGAGCTTGTCATAAGAATTAAGGATCAGAAAACTTTTTCTACCCTTTAGCTCCCTTTTAAGGGCGGGTTGTGATTTTTCACAATTAACAGATTATAATTAGAGGGGTGGTCGCTTGGTGTATTTAGGAGCCAATCTCACCGCCCCACTCCCAAGAGACTACGTGAACTGAATTCACGTTCCCGTAATGCTTGCTACCTTTACCGTACTTTTTCCCCCTTTTAAATAACAGTTACCACTGGGTTACCACAGACTTAAAAATACAGTTGGGAAATTAGTGTATTTGTTCAGTTGTCCTTTTTTACTCAGAACGTACATCGATAGCTGTATGTAAGCTGTATGGTAGTAATAATTAGGTTGCTTCAATTAATCCATCTTGAAAATTTAACAAAATATTTAAAAGATTAGATAACTTAACAATGCCTGTAAGTTTAAAATAAAACATATAATACTCGTTAAACTTATTACTTTTACTTATTGTTTTTATTGTTATAAATTATTATATAAATATTTGTTATAAATAGTATGTTTAATTTATTTTTATTTATTTTACTGTACATCATGTAAAAATTCGTACACCAATTATAAGATATTTCACAACGGTGTTACTTGTTAAACTGTGGCAGAGCTTAAGCAAATATTTTTGCTTCAGTGGCAACATAAGTATGGAGACGCGTTCGTGGTATGCGGATTGTGAACATGTGCCTTTATATATTCAACAGGCCAAGGGCTTATGTTTACGTCTATCCTTTCTCGTTATTTTGACTTCTTATGTTCCATGCGTATGCTAAGGCCTATTCTGTACTAAAATATTTAAGGATACAAAATACATACCGAAGGTATATGCTTTGTTTCTTTTTTTACATTTCTGTTAAGTACAGTTAATGTAATTCTTAAATCAATAACTAAGTACATATTTATGTAGTTAAAAAACTTCTGCATTGTAACTAAGGGACTAAAGCATTCCAGATACACCACCCGTCTTATTCATCTTGTCTTAACATTTGGTAAAAGTGGTTGTTTACTCAAATATTTCAGCTTTTTTTTTGTTTCGCTTGTCTAATCACGATTCATCATCATCATATCAGCCAATCGACGTCCACTGGTGGACATAGGCCTCCTCCAAGTATTGCCACCTTGTGCGCTTCTGTGCCTCCCTCATCCATCGGCTTCCCGCCGTCCTAACTAAGTCGTCGGTCCACCGTGTGAGGGGTCTCCCCACCCTGAGCTTAGTCAAATATAATGACACCGCGTCGCAAAGTAGATAAAATAAAAAAAAAATGATGACTTTAAAACCTAAATATAAAAAAAAAAACTAATTTGAACAATACCACAAATGTTATATAACAAAATAATACGTTTTAGTAAATTTTCTTTGATAATATTTTCGTCCTCCATTCGAAGCTGAGAGGGTTGTGAGAGTGCCACCTTAATTTGCATATTCAAACTCTCTCGATGTGAGAGCGTATTTTTATGTAGCCATTGTTAAACTGATGGCACAGGAAGAAAATTTACACGAGGTTTCTTAAGATATTGTTTTCTTTACACTAACGTCACACTTGGGAGCATGTACAGTTTTGACTTGAAAAAACATTAATTGTTATATATAATACTACTTATTTATTATACACAAATAATACTATCATTCTCCGTATGGTGACGGAGTAAGAATATAATATGTCACCACCCTATCTCATCCCATGGGTGTCGTAAAAACCGTCTAAGGGACTAACCGTAAATATTATCTTTACGAAATAAAAAGAAGGGAAAAAAAATCCGTCTTACCAGCGTGGTATTAGTAGGCCAAGTATCCCTCCGTCTCGGGAAGAGGTGAACGGTAGTCATAAAGTGTTGTTCCCAGCCTGGAAGCAAATAACCCGTATGTATACTGGTTTGCCTTAACAACCATAAACTCTTACCATACGCAATAATACAAGATATCATTAATTAAATCAAGTGAACAATAATTTAACATTTCCATCGACAAGATCCTAAATGCCGTTGAAGTGTTTGACGTCGTGATAGGTACAGGTCCGGTGTATATAATCATGGGATACAACAAATTACCCACCTATTAAGTGGGGTTATGTGTAAACTGGAGGCTGGTCTTATCTTGGGTATCGAGGTATGAGTTTAAGCGGATTTAGATATTAAACAAGTGATATCTTAATGGTGATAATCCTTGTGTCAATATCTCACTTCGTCTCAAAGGTCTCATGAAATACGACTTAGGGAAAGGTTTTGCATAAATCTACCTATAAATATAAATATTTCTCACACACGACGCCATCTAGTCCCAAACTAAGCAAAGCGTGTACTATGGGTACTAGACAACGGATAAACTGACAACGGATACTCTTTTCTTTTCTAAATACATACATATTACACATAGAAAACACGCAAACCAATGCAAACAATCATGTTCATGCACACAAAGATTTGCATTGAGCGGGAATCGAACCCGAGATCGTAGCTTATAACCACTACGCCACAGAGGGCGTACAGTATACATACAAAACCTTTTTCACTAAGAATCCTAAATCAATGGACCTGGCCTGTGCAGTGCAGTACTAGATGGCATTTAATGTGTTAGGAGTGTTAAATATTATTACTTTATTATACTTACAAAAAACAGGCGTGACATCCAATGAGATTTAAAAACCAGAAAAAAAACAACACATTTTAAGCTTATTTACATGCAGATTACTGAGAATAAAGTAATGTTGTTTGTAACCTTTTTATATCTACGTAAATTACCGATAATGACATCGTAAAATCTGCCCAATTAAATATCGCATTAGTTAAGGGTTATTTAACAAGATCCCTATAATGTTTTACTGAATAAAAATGAGCTGTAAAAAAAACACAATTTTTAAAACACTACTCCCGTGCTAAGAATGACGCTATGTGTTGCGGGGACTTTTAAAAACATCAATTTCACTGACACAAAGAACATCCAAAATCAGAACAATTATTTGTGGATCGCATAAACAATTGTACTTCGTAGGATTCGAAGCCACTACGACTCCGAAGTCGTTGAAATTTTACAAACACAACCGCCGCGACTCCTATAGTCAGCTATCTCTTATAGTTTGTACTCCGCTTATATCTCATCTAGCCGGGCGTTATTAATGATTGACACATATGACTAGGGTTGCCTAAAAACTTGAATTATTAATTTGAAAATAATTCTGAGTTTTTCTTTCCTTCTTTTTTTAACTACATTCTATCTTTAGATCCGCGATGCAACAGTGTATTGTATTAGATTTGGCCATTGCTTATATGGTGAGATGTCATACAAAATGAAATTGCAGTACTTAACTCAGATTCTGTTTTTAAAAAACATTTTATTTTTAATTTACATTATCCAATCAGTATTAATGACATGCCAGTGGAAGGCATTTCTCATTAGGAAATTTTGCCTTCTTTAATAAGATACTTGTTGACCCGTGCCCACTTCGTTGGGCGGGGGACTAATAGGAGTGGAGCAGTAATTAAATATGTTTAAAAACGTCCCTTTTTTAATTATATTTCATCACGGCTCCACTCCTAGTAGTCATAGCGTGATACTATATAGCCTATGACACTCCCCAATAAATGGACTATTCAACACAGAAAGACTTTTTTAAATCGGTTCAGTAGATCCAGAGATTACCCCCTACAACGTCACAAACACACAAACTCACATACACACAAACTTTACCTCTTTATAATATTAGTATAGATTAATAAAAAAGGCATCCTCACTTAAAATACGTAAGTAGGTCTGTTTGTGTTTTTCGCTGTCATGAACTACGTGTTAGTCGGTTTATTCGTGGTGTCGTGTCAGCCCTAGTTATGAGTCACCGTCGTAGAACAAGGTTTGAGTAACACAGGACGTTATCGCACCGTGCCGTAGTACGGTTTATCGCCATGGGACCGCTCTTGCATTACACAGGTAATTCTCACATCCACTCTGTGTGGATACTGGATGTTTGATGGATGGAATCTGTAATGAGATCTGTCGCGTAGTTGTGATTCATATTCGTCTTGTTTATTTTTATATGTTATGGTGTCATGGGGATTTTTCTGTTTTTGATTAATGTTTTCCTTACTGTATTCCGTGGCGGTAAACAAATGGCATTATATATTTTTTTGTATTATCTATTCGAAACTATTTTGGCGCTTTGTGGGTCTGGTCTGTCTGTATACTATTTTTGTATGTATTATAAGTTGTCTAGTACTCATGGAACAAGTATTTAGTTTAGTAATTACACTATTGTATTATGTTCACAACTATATTATGCATAAAAAACACTGAAATAAATTAATCGTTTTGTCATACGCATAATGATTTGCATTAACCTTGAATCGATTTTTTATTTAAATTATAATAACCACTATCACCTTACCGTATTGTATTAGTATATCTGTATACAAAATAACCTTGGACAAACTCCAGCATGACATTCAAGTTTATATGACATTAAGCTGGATATTGTAAGCCGCGGGATTGTGTTTACACGTCTTGTATACGCGGAGACAATTTCACCAACTACCCTCTCAAGGTGCACATTAATTTAAATTGTTGTTACTTTTTTTATTCAATAGAAGTTTATTTGAGGCTTGTACAAGCTGGCAGAATGATTTTTTCTTTTGCTATTCGCTGGAAAACGAGCTAGCGTCTCACCACAACTAAGCGGCTGTCTCCCCTGATACACAAGATATAATGCCTTACAGCCCTGTAATTTAGTTTCCCAAAAGAAATTTACACTGCTAAAAATGAAAAACGTTCTAGAAGGACTCAAGATTCTTTATAGTCCACGCCCTAAGTAAAAGAACAGATAAATGTAGCAGATAAAGCAACGCAGGTTTGCCAGGTGCATAGTAAGTATATCATATTCCATAATAAGTAATTGGTCAAAATATTATTGGAATCAATTACACCACACGTATACCCCTGTAAATGTGTATACTCGTTATTTCTGATCTGGTTCTATATAACAAGTTAGTTTTCTAACATCTATATTTTATTTTGATTAATATCCCTGTGGACCCCAAGACAATTTAATTTTCTCCTTGGAAATCACGGAGTGTCATGCTTGGTGCTTTTTGCTAGGTCATGCTCTAGATTTTGGCTTACAGTAGTCACAGTTGTAGTGATATATAAGTGGAGTGATATATAAGAGGGAGATATAAGTCCTTACCTCCTCTTATTATAAACCAGTGTGTAAGTAATTCCTTGCCCTTATCAGAACGTAAGCCATCTTAATTTTAGTTACCAATTTATATCGACCTAAACAAAGACTTATTAGAATCTTTACAAAAAGGTCAAAAAAATCTAAACCGTTACAAAGCATTATCCTAAATCCTTTTCAGTTTAAACGTTAATTGTTGATAAATGACCTTACACAGTCGCATTTAACCAATATTGCGGTTGACGTTTCTATAGATTCGTATCGGCATTATTCGTGTATTTCCGCTTGATTTCGTATCCAAACGTTTTGTGTACCGGAACAAAAACGTTCGTCGATCTATGCCGGGAACAGAGCAATTATTTACACGGGAGTGTATATTTTGATACTTGCTTCGTTTATTGGTGATTGAAAGTATCAATATTAACATACTGTATAGAGTTTTGTTGTTTTAGTGGTGGGTTATATGTAGTGTATGTGTATAGTGTAGTGTTGGTCGTTGAGCCTAATACGAGTATAAGTTAAAAAAAATATTTTATGTGTCTTACTACTTGTATGACCAAAAAGGGGTTATTTTTGCCTGTATATTAACAGATTAGGGAAGAATAAGTAAGAATATTTTGCTTTAACTAAACCTTATAATTCATACCAATCAAAGAAAAACAAAATGTGCAACAACGTATCAATTTATACAATTGTAATTCTAAAATGAGCCTTATTACAAGGGAATAACAAGTAAGTTTTATGTGTTGTGTATACTAAGACTCACAAACCTAAAGTTATTCGATATATCCTTATTTATCGACAAGTTGGAAAGCTACTGAACAAGCCACGTGCTCCTAAGGGCATTGTTTGTGTCAAACTAAGGAAGACTTAATGCTGCGTAAAGGAAATATACTCACTGTGCGAAATACTGACTATTATCTACTGCGTTTCGGTCCGGAATTATAATGTCGACATCGACTAAGCACAAATAAAAAGTAAAAATCGTGTACTTTTCATGGACTTTTAAATTAAGCAAAGGTTTGTTTGGATCAATTCATGCCTCTACAAATATTGTAGCTGGCACGGTGCTTGCAATTCTTGGATTCTATTGGATGCTTAACATCAGGCACCATAGAGCCATTCTGGTAAGCCTGAGTCATGTATATCAGTATAATTTTTATTAAAATTGCAGTGATTTGGTTTCTTTACAAGAAATTGTATGGGTTGTACGTATCTGTGCCTGCTTAATTCATCTCCAAGCAGTATAAGTAAAATCATATTGTAGTAGGTAGAAGTGCAGGTACCTGTGTACCTTCACTTGTTGTGTTCTGTAACACAGGCACTCGTTACTTTATATTTGTAAGGCTTTAAGTTTTTCTGCATCAAATATGAACAAGAAGCTTACTACATAGTGAATAACTTGTTTTGTTCGTTACAAAGTATTGTGTTGTTGTTTGTTATCTCATTGCTTTCTTCAAGTTTAACTATAACATTTTCAATGTACCTACAAACTATAAGCTGACAAAGACGTAGCTTCCAATAAACTCTAAACGCAATATCTAATAACATTTTGTACGTAGTCTATGTCTAAGGTTTAATCAAGCTTGTTAATAAGACTTTATGATCCATTTGGACGATAGCCAGAGATTTGGTTATATTAGGCTGACATCGAGACTCGTAAACGTTACCAATACTATCACATTTCGTTGAAAGAATATACTGTTTATACATTATACCCCTTTATTATAACGTCAAATTGACGTCTTTCACATTATAAGTAAAATGTGCTATTTGGTTGGTGATGGCTGGTCTAAAAGATCACGCGCGATGGATAAATATTAAAAAATATTCACGGACATCTCTACACAGCGCCATCTGTTCCCAAAGTAAGCTAGGCTTAACATGCTTGTGTTATAGGTAACAGAACAACGTATATTAGTACTTATATACTTTATTTTGTAATTACATACATATTATACATAGAAGACACCCAGACCAATGCAAGCACACAAGGATTTGCATTGAGCGGGAATCGAAGCCGAGACCTCTGCGTAGCAGTCATGTTATATAACTACTACGCCATAGAGGTCGGATTGCTTTACCGATGTTCTTAAAATTAAACCTTAGAGAGAGTCATTAGGTTCAAAACTTCCGAAAAATCTCCAGACACTAACCTGGTCTGTTAAACATAGACCTCATATAAGACAAAGTAGGTTTACTATGCTAAGATCATATCTCAACCTGTCATGGTTAATAACACGGGTTATATTCTAAGATATTCCTGACAATAGTCCCCCGTATATCTGTATGTCTAATGTACAGTCAACTACATAA
Organism: Schrankia costaestrigalis; assembly: GCA_905475405.1. Lineage (NCBI taxonomy): Eukaryota > Metazoa > Arthropoda > Insecta > Lepidoptera > Erebidae > Schrankia > Schrankia costaestrigalis. Next base: position 3,400,188 of record FR997843.1, on the reverse strand, counting down.
GTCGATTACCATATCCAATATTACAAGATCGCAGTATCGTATTAAGCTGTTAATGGAAAATTGGTGTTCAGTGTTTATTTGACATTACTAATGAAAAGAATATTTTAAATTAATGAAGGATTTACTATTGAGATGTTGATCATATCAGCCATGAATGTTCACTGCTAGATATAGGCCTCCTCCAAATAAAGCCACCGTGCGCAATCCTATGCCTAGCTCATCTATCATCATAACAGCCCATTAATGTCCCACTGCAGGGACGAGCCTCCTCCCTTGACGGAAAGATACTTGGCCTACTAATACCGCGCTGGCCAGACGGATTGGTACAGGGTTTAATTTTAAGTTTTTCTTCTTTTTATTTCGTAAAGATAATATTCACCATTAGTCTCTTAGTCGGCTTTTACGACACCCATGGGATGAGATGGGGTGGTGACATATTATTGTATTCTTACTCCGTCACACGGATAGCTCATCTATCGGTGGATCAATATTTGATTTGTTAATCCACTTTTGCGGTTGACTGTACCACCGGCCATTTCAACCAGTAATCAAAGCGAGTTGAATTATTGTTTGATCTGTATGCAAATGCTTATTGCGTTGTTTAATTAAATGCTTATTGTTGTAAAGCTCTGATTAAGTACTTTGCATGTTGTTTAATTTGAAATTTGATTACAATGTACTTTATAGTTTCTTTTTAATTGTTATTCTGTGTTTTGATGAAATAAGATTACACGCTTGCGTGTGCTCTTTAAAAGAAAGAAAGAAAGAAAAAACGTTTATTAGCTATAAAGAACACACACAATAAATATACAAAAAAAATACAAAATAATAAAACAAAGTATGAATGGCCAATAGGGCTCTGCCTCAGCCGTAATGCTGGTTCGGCATAGTTTTATGCCGCACCAGCGCTGGTATTCTGGCAGCGCCTTATGTCGTGGGCGTCGAAAAGGATAATAAAGGAAAGTATGCAGATTTTATCTATACAAAAACGAGAGATCAACTGACAAATTCCGCCTGACCCGCGTTGTTTTAATCAGCACGTCAATTCTCGTTCCTTAAAATCGTTAAAAATGTCTTACCTATTTTGTGACAATTTGACAAATAAAAGTTAACTTAACCGAATTTTTAACGATTTTAAGGAACGAGAATTGACATGCAGTTTTAATTTTCTGGTTTGTTCGAAACAGTACTCAAACCCGCTTCTTGGATGTTAACAAATAAGATGCATTAGCAAATTTGTCATCCAAGATTAAATCCGTTATCCAAACACATCCATCTCCATACATTACATAACATAGCACACGTAACACTATTAGTCAGTCTTCGTATTGTCAAGAGACTCAGGTGCAGAATGTAGTAATTGTTAGTATTAATGTAGAACTTACTCGTTGTACACACAGCAACACATCAAGTTAAACATTTTCATTTGATATTGTGTCTTATTTCAAGGTAATAAGGTACATGAGTGTCTAGCTTGAGTTGCTGTGTGTACATTATTGTTGTGAATGTGTAGTTATATGTGCATCTGCTTAGATATTTTTATTTATTTGTGAATCAATTCAACATGGTAGACAGTGATAGGTAACAAGTTGTAAAGATATCTTCTAAAATCTACGTCTAGTTGATAGTCAGCATCAAAATACGTGTCGATGTTTAAGAAAAACAACTTTTGTGGTGAGACCCTGCTTAGCAGTATTTAAATAATTATCTGTAGATGTCTATACAAACTTATCTCTATATTGTGTTTTACTAAATAAAATTTAAAAATTTCCATCTACCCAATTTGGAGTACAAATTTTACAATATTCATCATACAAATATAGTTCCAATCTCTCTCTCATGCATAAACCGGTTAGCTAATCACTTGGATCGTTTCACTCTCATCTGGTAATTAGACATCAGCGTATATTCTGCGTATATAAGCGAGGATGACCACAGAGCCCCACTCACGCGCCATTATACGGAGGACATCCCCGATGTCAACCGGGGCGAGGTCAGAGCTGCTCTCGAGCAACTTAAGCACAATAAGTGTCCAGGTGATGACGGAATCACTACAGAGCTATTAAAAGCTGGCGGAACACCTGTCCTAAAAGAGCTCAGAAAGCTTTTTAACTCCGTCATTCACCAGGGCCTAACACCTCAGGCTTGGAGCGGGAGTGCGGTGGTCCTGTTCTTCAAAAAAGGTGATAAATCCTTACTGAAGAACTATAGGCCCATATCACTCCTGAGCCACATCTACAAGTTGTTCTCGAGAGTACTCACAAACCGCCTCGCCAGAAGACTCGACGACTTCCAACCACCGGAATAAGCCGGGTTTCGAAAAGGCTACAGCACCGTGGACCACATCCATGTTGTTCGGCAAATTGTACAGAAGACTGAGGAGTACAATCAGCCGCTGTGCATGGCTTTCGTGGACAACGAAAAAGCCTTCGACTCAATCGAAACCTGGGCGGTTCTGGATGCTCTGCAGCGATGTCGCATCGATTGGCGGTACATCGAGGTGTTGAGATCTCTATATGAAACTGCCACTATGACCGTCCAGCTCCAAGACAAAAAGACTCCACCTATTGAGTTGCGTAGAGGGGTGAGGCAAGGGGATGTAATTTCCCCTAAGCTCTTTACCAACGCGCTCGAAGACGTCTTTAAGACGTTGGACTGGACTGGACGGGGCATCAACATCAACGGCGAGTATATCTCACACCTCCGGTTTGCTGACGACATCGTCATCGTGGCAGAGTCACTGGAACAGCTTGACGGGATGCTGCAGGGCCTAAATGGAGCCTCTCGACGGGTCGGACTCGGCATGAACCTAAACAAAACGAAGATCATGTTTAACAAACATGTAACGCCGATGCCGATCTATGTCGACGGATTGATGCTCGTAGTTGTTCAAGAATATGTTTACCTCGGACAGGTTGTCCAGCTTGGTAGAAACAACTTCGAGAAAGAAATCGATCGCAGGATCCAGTTGGGTTGGGCAGCATTCAGCAAGCTACGTCGGGTCTTCTCTTCGCCTTTACCGCAATGCCTGAAGACCAAAGTCTTCAACCAATGCGTCCTACCAGTAATGACATACGGTGCCGAGACGTGGACACTCACAGTAGGGCTAGTCCACAAACTTAAAGTCGCGCAGCGAGCAATGGAACGAGCTATGCTCGGCGTTTCCTTGAAGGATAAAATCCGGAACGAGGTTACCCGACAAAGAACCAAAGTAACCGACATAGCTCGTAGTATTAGCAAGCTAAAGTGGCAATGGGCTGGTCATATCTGTCGAAGGACCGATGGCCGTTGGAGCAAACGTGTCCTAGAGTGGTAGACCGCGACTCGGCAAACGTAGTGTAGGACTAGGACCAAGCTAGGTGGACCGACGACCTCATAAAGGTCTCTGGGTCGGACTGGATGCGGAAGGCGCAGGACCGAGTTCTGTGGCGTATATTGGGAGAGGCCTATGTCCAGCAGTGGACTGCAATAGGCTAGTTGATTGATTGATTGTATAATCTGACGCAAGGATTTTTGTTATATTATGAATGTACAAGCTTCTTCATAATATTTAAACTCTGGTCTGTTTTGCACTAGATGACACAATACTTATGACACTTATACCAAAATTAACGCACGTCATCATTCATTCCATTACATAAAAACAACTAAAAGCAGGTAGTTAATAAAATTTACGATAGGTATTCATGATACAAATATAGTTACAAACTCTCTGATACATAAACCGGTTAGCTAATCACTTGGATCGTTGCACTCTCATCTGGTAATTAGACATCAGCGTATAATCTGACGCAAGGATTGTTACTGCTCCGCTGGAGTGGTCAGCGATCGTGTTTGTTGTTGTTCACGTGTACTGACATTATCAGCAAGTGCAGTCTAATTACATATTATGACGTGGTAATACCCTTGTTGTTCAGATTCATAGGTATGTGATGTAGAATAATAGATTTATTTAAACCGCAATTTGCTTTCACCTTCGGAAGGTTTATACTACTAATTTAAGCAAACAAACTTATATCTTCATTGTGTGTTTTTAAATAAAAATAATAAATCACCAACTACCCTCTTCAGAAAAATAACAAACAAATTTTACAATAATCTTCATCAGTTACAAACTCTCTGATACATAAACCGGTTAGCTAATCACTTGAATCGTTGCACTCTCATCTGGTAATTAGACATCAGCGTATACTCTGACGCAAGGATTGTTACTGCTCCGCTGGAGTGGTCAACGATCATGTTTGTTGTTGTTCACGTGTACTGTCATTATCAGCACATGCACTCTAATTACATAATATTATGACGTGGTAATACCCTTGTTGATTAGACACAGCTTTGTGATGTTGATCAAATGGATCTGTCTTGCTTGACCGATAATTATGGTTTACCTTGAAAAGCTTAGAGTATATCCTATTGATTTAAGTTAACAAACATTATTTTTGATCATTTATTTCTTATATGTTTTGTTTTTCTAAATAAATACTTGACATTTATCAGTCGTGAAGCTAGCAGACACAAAGTAGATCCAAGCTTATTATAATCGGTTAATTAAGATCAATCATAACAGCCCTTAATTTCCCACTGCAGGGACGGGCTTCCTCCCGTGACGGAGAGATACTTGGACTACTAATACCACGCTGGTCAGACGGATTGGTATAGGGTTTAATTTCAAGTTTTCCTTCTTTCTACTTCGTAAAGATGATATTAACGGATAGTCCCTTAGTCGGTTTTTACGACACCCATGGTATGAGGTGTGGTGGTGACATATTGTATTCTTACTCCGTCACCACACGGAGAATTAAAGTTAATTACGGGTAATTAAAAGCCGCGACTTCGCGTATGGCATCCCATGACACTACTGCTCTATCGGTGGTTAAATTTGATGCAAAGACTTTTCTAGAAGTTTTAAAAAATAAATATGGAGTTTATTCCAAACACGCTTGGCACGTGTACACAGTATCCGACCCTCAAGTTATCCGCTATCAATATTTGAACAGCCTTTGCAATTCACAAAATAACGTAGCCTAGGTAGCGTTTTAAAATACAGGTAAAAACGAAAAGGTCTTGCGAATTTGAGGGTTCCACATGTTTAAAAAATAAATACAACTTTTGTTTTTGTGTTAATTTTAACTACGAGAACATTAGTTTTCATTGATATTTACGGCCGAATACTCTAACGTCTGTTAAAGTAAAGCGGCGCTTAAACTAGAAATTCTCCGAAAAAACTTTCAATTCAATAATCACTAAAATTAACATCATTTCTTACATAGTTAAGTTAGTTATTGAAAACAAGATTTGGACAAGTCTATAATAGTATGTTGACTTTATACGTGAATGGATGTAATCACAGTTTTCTTATGATCCATTGCCATCCACCACTTACAAAGCGGATACCGGTAACGAAAGGAGACTAGTAGTGGAATGCATAATTTTATCTAGTATAATATTATACTGATCAAAAGATAGCTTATTTTATGAGGAATACTAATACTAAAATTTAAACAACAATACCTACATTGACAATACAATGAAACACTCAAGTTGCCAATATTTCGATACTAGCTTTTGCCCGCTGCTTCGCTCGCATAAAAATTCGGGGAAACACTGTTCCCCGTTACTGGAGACAGAAGAAAGAAAAAAAGTCTTACTACTACTACGTTAATCTCCATCCCTTCAACTATCTCCACTTAAAAAATCACGCCATTTCGTCGCTCCGGTTTGCCGTGAAAGAAAGACAAACAGACAGATAAACTTTCCCATTTATAATATTATTAGTATGGATGACGCCAACGTTCGAAACGCTATGACAAATAAATGCTTACATATTTTATTTCAACGTGCTCAAAGTACAAAATATATTTTGAAAGAGTCCTGTAAGTTAATGTATAAAAAAAAACAGCAATATTTCGCATAAGGATCAGCAAATACTAACGTATTGATACGAACGAAGGTATTTCGTGAACTTCCCAAACTGTATGTTCAGGATTTTATTTTTGCCAATGTTTGTTAAAGTTATATTTATGTATAATGTTATGTATTTGTTTTTGATGTTAGCTTACGTGAAAATGGAAAGCGAATGCAATGTTGTGGTTGTGTTTATTTTTATTATTACATCTGTTTCTTTATTGATGTGACTTTTTACGTCAATGACGAAGGATATGCATATACCGGTTCCAAAGTATTCTTCTGTAACCTTTACTTGATTGATTAAGAAGAAGAAGTAAGTACCATTAAATTCGATTTTTTCCTTTTGGCAAATCAGTATTGCTAAATTTGCATGCATTGTCAAAAATTGTCTTTTCGTTGTTAACTTCTGTTGCATAAATGGCTTCATAGATTTTAAAGTGCCACAAGAGCTCTCACTTATTTTTTAAATTCGGTCGGGTTTTGTTTTTAAAGAGTGCTATGAGAGCTTCTCACCAAAGTTTCTCTCGTTAATCTTTGCGAAATTTTCTCAGTAACCTTTTAGCTCCATTATGTGCTATACAAAAATATATACAGAAAACTACTCGTTCATCCGTCAGTACATAAAACTTTATCCTCGAACAGTTCATTAAGAAATATAACTTTGCTCTAGTAAGTCTTTAAAGCAACTTACATAGAGTTAAAACAAATCTATTGTACCCTGACTGAGAAACTTTGCTACTCGGATTGTGGAGCCGTTATACAGATTTTAAACATGCAAATTCATTCAGCTTCTCACTTAATACCCTCAACCCTTGGAGACAAGTATAATTTAATTATTAAGTTAACATTTTCTTATTGGGTAAACCCTTTTTTTTTACAATTTTTAATAAGATATTGAATTGCAAATCTGTGATCTATAGTTTGGTTTGTTAATAAATTGACATTAAATGAAACTCAAGGAAAAGAGTCTGAACTTAAACATCCATTTTTTCAATGTTGAGTGCTCCAACCTGAGTGCAACAACGTGGACCAAAAACCACTTGGTACTTTTACGTCGATGTAAAAATTTGGTTTACCTAATAATCATAACAGCTCATTAATGTCCCACTGCAGGGACGGGCCTCCTCTCATTGTGTTATGATGAACCACTCATGATATATTCGGAGAATTCAGTATGTTTGAGCAAAAATGTTCCTGTGCTGTTTTAAGGAAAAACGAACACAAAATTTCAATTTTATAAAGTATACCTACTGGCAACCCTAGCGTCGCAACTCCATGCTACAGGTGGTAAATAGAAAGCTTTTCAAAGGATTAAATCTATATTTTTGTATTAATAATGTTGAAAGTATTATAGAGTTGTATTATTCAACGAGGTATTTGCTTTCTGAAACTATATTTATGCTATCGGCGTACATGTTTTGTACTTACTATCTATTATTTTAAACTGTATCGATAAATTGACGTTGTAATTACAGTTCAGTGTGCGCCAAAATTGTTGTAAGTAGCTTATCTGCTAATCCATATTGCCAGGCTCACTAAATTTTATTTATCATGATCTAATTGTTTCACCGTAAAGAAGTAACAAACGTACAAACTATAAAGACTCATACATGTGGCATAGTTTGCAGTAGACGCACATGTATGAAAAACTGGCTCAACTATGCGAGCTAAGCTAAACCAACTTAGTTTAGCCGGCGGTGGACGTTCGGCTTTATGAGATGCAGTAGAATAAATATTAAAATACAAAGTTGTATACAACTCAGTTTTAACTCACCAAATGGAAAAAGAAAACTGAACACCAAAATATTATTCCATTCAATTCCCACATAAAAATGTAAGAGATACTAACGAAAATAATAAACAAGCATTCCGACCCGCCAAAAAGGAGTAATTCTGACTTAAACCAATTTATCTTTACAAAGACAGCATTTAAGCTGAATTTAAATCTTGAAATTCCGTCTCTCACAGTAGACACTTCGCTACAAGAGAGTTGAATTTTACACCCCGCGCGAAAACTCTTTGAGGCGTTTTTTTTTCAAAAAGAGTGGATGTTTTTAATACTGAAGGAGTTTTGCTTGAACGGCTTGGCAAGTAAACGTTACTGGCGACATCGACTTCAGAATACTGAGGGTAATAAAAAAATAAGTCTTTCCATTTCACTGCCAGTTTTGTTAAGAAACGTTTTCGCGCTTTTTTATTAAAAATGTACAGTCCTTTGATTCGTGATTTGAGAGTTACGCGTTTTTCTGGATCTACTTCTTTGCGGTTGTTAATTTAGTTTTTTTGTTTGATGTTTAGAGGTGTGGTTTTTATTTGCGTCAATAATATGTTTTACCATTAGTACCTAGTTTTACGTTCAGTCTTCCACCCCCGGTTTCTGAATGACTAAAACTATCATGTTCAGGAACTAAAATGACATTTTTGACACATGATTAGTTGATTTTTACTTGATCAGTCATTTGGAAACCGGGGGCCAGTATTGTTAGTATAAATATAAAGTGTCGTAGAAGTTAAAGCTGTCCAAAAAGTACTTATCATTTAAAAACTATATCTTTGAGATCTTGTTTTTCCCTTTCATCCACCGATTATGTCGCGGGGACTTTTTCATATGGAATTCAAGGCTCAGGACAAAAATTTCGGGTCACATAAGTTATTGTCCTGCTTGGAATTAAATGAACGTATTTGGGTATAACAGTTATTTAAAAAGACGTCTAGGCAATCGATATAATTATTCAGTCTAAAACAATAAACAGCTTATCGACATCGTGTAGTTACATTATGTAAACCTACCCTTAAATTACCTCCTTGCTGCAATCCGTAACTTAAGCACAATACAAAATTGTTACACGGCTTATTATTTGTTGTTTTTTTAACAAGAAAAAGTTGAAACATTTCGTGGGCAAAGTATTTCAAATTTTTCTCTTTTACGCGGGCTGGTACTTTGTGTAACTTTGAAGTTTCGGGGGTTACTCTTTCAAAGCATATTTGTAACTCCGCCCTTTTATGTGTGTAAATGTTTTGAATAATATATTTGCGAAATCTGTGTTTACTTTTTATTATGATCTTTCATGTTTTATTGACATTGACGTTTTGGTGTAACAATTCGAAGTTTTTTGAAGTTTCGCAAGTGCCTGGTCCTTTGAAGTTCGGATGAGGAAATAAAGTTTTCCTATCATAGAAATATGATTGATGGCAGTTTGTTCATGCTAATTTGAAGTTTGTTGACTTGTATCTTGTGAATGATGATGCTCTTTAAAGAGGGTGATCTTAAACTTCAGGTATATCATGTTTGTTATTTTCATTTAGTTAGTACCTTTAAATTGTTAACTGTTTTAGTCTAATGAAATATTTTTTTGTTCTAGGTAAGTCAACCAAGAGTTATTTACGAAGAATAATCATTTGAATGCAAAGAAAGATGTCGAAAAGGTAAGACATTAATCAAGTAAAATGATATAAATGATACCTCTCATTTATTATTTCATGTGAAGCTTGAGATGTGGTTCGTGTATAATAACGATGAATATTTTTATGATTTACATAATACTGTAATACCTACTGTATCCGTGTGGTGACGGAGTAATATGTCACCACCCCATCTCATCCCATGGGTGTCGTAGAAACCGACTAAGGGACTATCTGTGAATGTTACCTTTACATAGAAAGAAGGAAAACTTGAAATTAAACCCTATACCAATCCGTCTGGCCAGCGTGGTATTAGTAGGCCAAGTATCCCTCCGTCACGGGAGGAGGCCCGTCCCTGCAGTGGGACCATAATGGGCTGTTATGATATGATGATATAATACTGAAGATTTTTTTTAGCATATTAACTGCTTTGGCACTGGAAAGATCTCGGAAACGGCTGAATCCCACTTATGACAATTAGTTTGTGCTATCCACAAATTGTTGTTCTAAAGTCTGTAAAAATTTGTAAATATCATTAATTATGTTTAATTCTTTTTTTGTATTTCAAATTACCTTTTCACTATTCCAACAAGAGTATACGGGTCAATTAGGGGTAGGTAAAATATAAAATATTTCATGACTAATTTTACCATTAAAACAGTAAAAGACAAACGAAATACATTAAATATATTGACAGTAATACTAAGCGATTTACAAATAAAAAAAATGCATTATCTCCAAACCCAATATAGATACCGAGAGATCATTACGGTAAATGAGTTTCGACTCTATGTTAATAACATAGCTCACTTGGAATATTACTCGCATTTGAATAATTTAATGTAGTACAGTCACGAGCAATAATATGTACACATTTTCAAATTTTCTAAATTATCTGCACGTTTATCTAGACATTACAATATCAAAATGAATTCGTAATTTAGAAGAGGTTCCGTACAGTTTTGAATTAATCTTCGAATTTTCAATTTTGGATTGGCAGAACTTTAGATAACTGGTTTACAAAATGCGAAAATGTGTACATATTATTGCTCGTGACTGTACTAAAGAAGATTGAAATCATTACATTGATATACTCGTAGATATATTATGTACTAGCTGAAGCCCGCGGTTTCACCTGCGTTCTATCGGTAGCCTAAATGTTATTCTACACCCTAAACTACCCATATTCCAAATTTCATTAAAATCCATTCAGTAGTTTTTGCGTGAAAGAGTAACAAACATCCATCTATCCATCCATCCATCCTCACAATTCGCATTTATAATATTAGTAGGATGTAAAGTAACCCATTAAGAATACCACGAATGCGACCAAAGGATACATAAACGAACGAAAGACTAATGGTGTTCCCACTACACCGAAAAGAAATACCATGCCCGTGAAAGAAAGAAAAACAATTTATTTACAGTAAAGCTAAACAATAATACATTTACAAAAAAAGTCACATAATAACTTATAACTAACTTTACCATGCTATGAACGTGTCAGACAAAAAATTATTATTTGTATTAAAACGTATGAGACTATGCCCACTAGATCGTTCCGTAACCGGCTAGTGCCGTCGTTATGTTACTTTACGTGCCTGATACGGTCCTAGCACGGTCATGGTATGGTACGGTGGGCAGACTCTTTAAATAATAGTCGCGTGGTATTAGTAAAAGTCAACTAGGTAAAGGAAAGTTCGAGAAAAGGTATTTATAAGAGGTTTTGAACGAGATCTAGTGAGTAGTTTTTTTTAATAATCTTTCATACAAAAACAATTAATCTTTCATATAATAACTTTAATTTCTTATCAATGGTACGGAACCCTTTGTGCGTGAGTCCGACACGTACTTGGCCGGTTGTTATTTAAATTTAATTATAAAACATAAAACTAAAAATAAAAAAAACTAATCTTCTCAAACGATTTATTAATAAAAAAGCTAAAAAAAAGTGCCTCGTTCTAGACTTGAAGTGTTATAACTACTCGATATGGGGTGTCTGTGTAGTGCTATCGAGTACCAGTTTTTGTGAAGGGGTTCGCTGTTTGATAACGCGTGAACGCACTACACAAACAACGAGCTTTTAATTATTACTGCTGCGTATTTTGTTGCTATTTCGTTTTTCTATTTTGAACTTTGCCTTTTAGTGTTAAAACTTATTATTCAATATCACGAGACGCTTAAAGAGGCCATTATCATATCCACCAATTGACGTCTACGGCTGGACATAGACTCTAAATATTTCTACCCTGCGCTGTCCAGTGACTCACTCATCCTAGGCTAGGCGGCATAGGCTTTCTGCAGTTCCTAACAAGGTCACCAGTTTACCTTGTGAGCGATTACACAACACTGCGACAAAGAGACTGCAAAAAAAACTAACGCACAAAATGCATAGTCCTAGACAAAACGACCCACGCTTACTAGAGAGACATTTATGTGAGTAAACAGCCACATCTATCTTAAAGTAAACAAGCTTACTAATAAATACCAAATAACTTGGTCCCCAACCACACAACTACGTCAGCAAGGTTTAAATTTCAACTAGCTATCCACTTTTACTCGCCATGCCATTTTCAACCTTACGAAGGTAATAATTACGTTGATTATCGTCAACTAATTAGCTATCCCGTTTCAATAAACCGTCGTCGGGTTCGTTTTAAGGTGAGCGCTCACTGTTCCGCGTAATAGGCTTTGGTCGTGTCGCGTCAAAGTGATCGGTTTGTAGCAAGTACTTGTACAGTTTCTGTGAGAATTAATATTAAAGTTTAATATATAGGTACACTATTACTTTAACTTACTACGTAGTTATTTTTAAGTTTTATTAATTAGTTTTCATTTGATTAAATTCCTTGAGTAATCTAAAGTTTTCTATACCAAGTCTGTAGATAGTTTTTTGGCTTTTACTCCATGGACACTTCGTTATTATAGTTGATGTTTAATAGCTTATAATTTTATCGATAAATTAACAATATTAAAACACATATTATAGACTTTTAATACCACAATGCTTTTACCCACTCTCCCACACGATTGTCTAGCCTGAATGGGGTGACCGCGAAAACTGCAAGATATTTTAAATTAACAATTTGTACTGCTTTAATTCATATTATGTATTAATACGAGTAAATCAAACTAAAATATTAATGCCACTATCACGTTGTTTTTATGCATAAGCTAAAGTTGATTCAACCTAGCCCAAGCATCGCTTGTAGGTATATAAATAAAATACATGAGATTCCCTGAGTCGCAGGATGTGGCAACAGTGTAAGCATACCTTTATTCTGTATTCGAGGGGTCGAGTGAAAACCTACTCATTAATTGTTCAACGAAATAATTCTCGAACAATTTGCAGATACCATTTTACGAGGTCTCTTCAATTTTATTGTTGTGCCCGTTTAGTGTTAACATTTTAGATAATTTTGCTCTCGCGAAAATTTGTTTTTAAGTATTTGAAAAGTTTTTAATGATGAATTTTATTTATAATTTTGTTCTGTTTCTCAAGAGTTTTCTGCTTGACAAAGTTTTCGAATACTATTTTGAACTTGACGAATTATATTTTTTAATTTTTTATATTTTTTATATGGCCTAATAAGAATTGTGACTTCTATAAGCTGTACTTTCTATATAGCCGTATCGTATAAACGACATCAATTAACGGACACAAAGAAACTACAGATTTGAGACCATAATTTATGGATCACACAAATCATTCTCTGGCGTGGAATTCAACCCGCGACCTAGAGCACGCAGCTGCTTGTACGACCACTTTGCTTACAGAGGTTTAAAAAATAGCCTTCAGACTTAAAATTCAGAACGGCACAAAAATACTTTTGATAATGTAAGCTTTTATGTATGAATACTGAATACACATATTTCCGGAATGATATTAAAGTATCCATTAATTTTTCACCAAAAGTGGTACTCGAGCCACGAGGGAAATTATTGTATTATGTTTACAGCAGTAATTTATTATCAAAATTTATACATTTTACGTAGCATATGTAATACGCGTATAGCGATAGGTATCGTGAAAACTGGCTAATATACAAGTACTAAATATACGAATAATTCGGTATGTAAAGTATAAGTTGTGGTATAAGTTTACCTATGTCTATTTCAAAACCATTTAGAGATTATAGCTCGGTAATGAATAAAATCAAATTTTCAGCGCAAAAAACCGCAAGTTTGTGTTAATTTTTACAATTATACATGAATTACTTTGTCTTTCATTTGACCACCTGTATATTAAAAAAATAAATAAACAAGGGCTTAATATCTCTTAACCACTTATAAGTGAAAAGAGAGGTAGGTAGCAACACAATAAATAATAAATTTAGTAGGAGCCGTCTGTATCCTAACGCGAATTCCCACTCCTAAGTATAAATGTTTAAGTGAATATCCAAGGTATAATACGATGTTTATTTACTCACTTCCCATAATACGCGCCCTATTCTGGTCTGGTGTTAAAAATAGATATGTTCCGACGGCGACGCCTCCTCATATAGGATAGGACTGATCCTATATACACTGAACCGTTTGCTTACATGACGTCAGACAGGGCTCGCCCGGAATAAAATGCCTTTACAGATATTTTTAAAAGTATAAACTTTACTCACGGCCCACTGTAGATCGCCTTCATAGAAACCGTTGGACATCGTTACCTCTTTCAATTATTTAAAGATAACTCCAAATAGAGTCAACGTAGAGACTTCAAATTTTTACTGTATAATATTTAAAGAGCAATCTTCTTATTTCTTAAAAAAAATAATTAATAATAAATGTGACAACCTAATAAAAAAATCTGAAATATACCAATATTTTAAAGACGTTTATTGTGAAATAATATATATATCGCTTATTTAATTTTATATAATAAATAAAACAACTCATTATTATCATGTTATACAATGTTTTATAACCACATGTTATATAAACACTAAGCCACGGAGGTCGTAATTTTTTAGAAAGAGGTATTTTAGACAAAAACGTCAGTGCATTAAATTGTTCAATTTATTCATCCTAATAAACAGTGCATAAATAGCTATTAACAAATAAGTTATCCCAATGCAAATATAAACAAAAAACAGTAGCCACTAAAAGATTTAATAATAATTAAAAAACACAACATCGAAATGACGGCGCCGTTAATTGATTCAAACCAATAAATAAGTATTGAATAATTATCGGAGCCTGTAGTTAACTGTTTATTGGTGGTTGTTGCCAGAAACATCGTTTAGCACATTTATTATAATTTATTATTGTTCATTATTTTAAAGCCAGCTTTTCTTTTTAATTTATCTAATAATTTTTAACTGTCGGTTCCCTGGTTACTTAACACTTCTTTCTTGAGGGGCATGCAGATAGAGAGAAGGGGCATGCAGTTAGAGAGAAACACTGTTAGTTGTAGTTTTTAACATATCGCAAAAAGAAACATTTAACAATATATACTAGTATACATACAGATAAGAGCGATAAGACCGCCTATTGTATCACTACTGTATTGTACCTAATGTTTTTTCTATGTATTTTAACGGTGTATACAATAAAGAGTGAATAAATAAATAAATAAAGGACAACCTTTTGGTGCAAGACGTTATCTGACCGCCTTCTAAATATGACCTCATATTCTTGGCATTTCTATTAGCAATTGCTTGTGACATTGAGCTTAAACCAAACTTCTTAAAAACCAAAGATAAGCACAAAATATAAACGTAAAAGAATTATAAAAAAGCCAATTACACAGAACGCTGAATAGCATTCGTAAAGTTTCCCGTTCCGAACAATAGATGTCGCTTTCCCAAAAGTCACATTCACGTTATCAGTTGTATTGAAATGGTATTTTGAACGAGGAATATAAAAATGATAAGGTTATGACAACAGGTGTCACTGCGGTGGTTAGGCTTTTGTATAGTTTTTGTTGAATATCGAGTTATTGTGGGGGCTGAGATAAAGGCCTGGCTCTAGTACAGTCGGACAGAGATGTGTTTTGTTTTAGGAAATTTTTAAATGAGCATAAAAGCTTATTAATTTGTAACAAGGAATAAGAGTGCCAAATACTACGCTGGCCTAACTGATTGGTTCAAATCATTGTTCGAAATACTCGAAAGGTAGTAAAAATAATGGACTGTAAAAAAACTTGGTTTCGAGATTTGTTAAAGTCACTACGACGACGGCCGGGACCGTCATTTTACGTGCCATCCGAAGCACGGAGATTCTCACATGAAATATCACTGAGCGGTCACCCATCAATGTAATAACCTCAGCGACATTACTTAAACAGCGTTATCATGTATGAAATTTATGAATCAGTGATTAGAACAAGCTCATCGTTCAAGTGGCAAATCACTTTTCAGTCCGACTGTACAACTCTTAAGAAAACAGCGCGCTGTATGTATAGAAGCTTTTCCGTGTAATGTCCTTAATATTTCGTTAAATGATCCTTTTGTTAAGGCTCGGGTTCTCGGCTGAATAATGTTTGGTAGTCAGCAGTTTAATGTACGCGTACCTTTTGTAAGATAGCGACGCTTTGCTTGTTTTGTTAGTTCATATCTAGGTTATTGTTTTAATTTATTTATTTTATTTGTTCTCCGTGTGGTGACGGAGTAAGAATACAATATGTCATCACCTCATCTCATCCCATGGGTGTCGTAAAAGCCGACTAAGGGACTAGTCGTGAATATTATCTTTACGAAATAAAAAGAAGGAAAACTTGAAATGAAACCCTATACCAATCCATTTGGCCAGCGTGGTATTAGTAGGCTAAGTATCCCTCCGTGACGGGAGGAAACCCGTCCCTGCAGTAGGACTTTAATGGGCTGGTAAGGTGATTTATTTAAAATAGTGTGACTCGTCTTTGGTAGTATAATTTTATGGTGTTACTACAACTTCTTATACTATGAATGTCGTGAAATTTTTACGACATTTCTTGGGTAAGATGAGATGCGGGCAACATTTGTTATTAGTTCCATCAATGAACATTGTGTAGTTCCGAGACTGATCATATCATCATAACAGCCCATTAATGTCCCACTCCAGGGACGGGCCTCCTCCCATGACGGAGGGATACTTGGCCTACTAATACCACGCTGGCCAGGCGGATTGGTAATAGTGATATCGAAAGCTTAAATGAGTATAACTACTTTACACATAGTATTGTACTACAAAAACTAACAACTATATAAAATTCGTTTTCCATTATAAACCTAACAAACTGCAACTAAAAACCAGTTGTAACAATCGTTCATTTGATACGAAGCCTACGAAGAGCTACGAATGAAAGCTCGTAGCATCGTCTACGGAATATCGTAGCGATTGGCGTAGCGTTTGTATGTGTATTGTTTTTGTTTTAAAAGCAATTTACTTTAAACAGATAGTTTGACGACCTTTGTGGCGCAGTCGGTATATTACATGGCTGCTACGCAGAGGTCTCGGGTTCGATTCCCGCTCCATGCAAATCTTTGTGTGCATGGACATTACTGTTTTCAATGGTCTGAGTGTTTGCTATGTATAATATGTATGTATTTACAAAAAAAAAGTATTTAAGTATCTGTTGTCGAGTACCCATAGTACAACCTTAGCTTAGTTTGGGACTAGGTGGCGATGTGTGAATGTGTGAGTATTATTATTTTATTTTTTTATTTTTTTTATAAAAGACAACTCCCGCACTAGGGATCATGCCCTGTGTCGCGGGGACTTTTACAAACATCAATTAACGGACACAAAGAACACCCAGACCAGGACAATAATTTGTGGATCTCACAAATTATTGTCCTGCGTGGGGATCGAACCCACAACCTCATGCACGGCAGCCGCTGGCTCTACCGGCGCGCCACCGAGGTCGTCAATTTTATTATTTATTTGATTAAAATTGTTAATTATTGCATTATCGTTACTTACACAAGGCTACAAAAAAAAAAAAACGTACATAAATTAGTACATAATAGTAACTTAGAAATATTGCGTGTCTTATAAGAATGTTAAATAAGTAATACAAATAAAAAAATAATGAATGCAAGTCTAGGTTAGTATAGGTTCTCCGTGTGATGACGGAGTAAGAATACAATATGTCACCACCCCATCTCATCCCATAACGTAAAAACCGACTAAGGAACTATCTGTAAATATTATCTTTACGTAAAAAAAACCTTAGATGCACGCTACATAACTGCAAGTTTGTTTTTTTTTGTGTTAGTCTGTTACGGCTATACTTTAAAACATTGCTATTTAAAGCCCCAACTAACAATAAAAAAAAACAAATAAAGCGCAGTGCACACAGAAAGCAGCGACCTCGCAACAAATTCTAAAACTTATTTCATTTCTTCTGAGTTAAAATTTTTGTACATAAACTAGTTTCCCGTAGTACAAAGTTGTTGCTTAGCACCGTAGCACATATATCAAAACGTAAACGGATCGGCACCGCCTCGCCTTTTATTTCGCCTTTTAGTCGCATAGGTTTATCGAGTTCAGGATTCCCCGATTAAAGTGGCGCTGAGCAGGACACCGCGAAGAACTAACAGCCGTTCTAGAATCATCATAACAGCCCATTAATTTCCCACTGCAGGGATGGGCCTCCTCCCGTGACGGAGGGATACTTGGCCTACTAATATCACGCTGGCCTGACGGATTGGTGTAGGGTTGAATTTCAAGTTTTCCTTCTTCTTTATTACGTAAAGATAATATAGAGGGATAGTCCCTTAGTCGGTTTTTACGACACCCATGGGATGAGATGGGGAGGTGACATACAGTATTCTTACTTTATCACCACACGGAGAAGTTCTAGAATAACCGACCAAGTCAGTTAAAAATAACTTCTGTGGAGGTCGCGGTGACGTAACAGCACCACGCCTCCAACGAAAAGGGAGGATCCTCCGACCAGGCGAGGGATATCGTGCCTGGCAGGCAAACTGCCCAACAGTTGTTCGTTGGACGTTGTATATACGCTGTACGAATGTTGATATCGCGATTCAGGATGTATCTGACATCTGTTGATGGTGGGGGGTACTGCGGTAGTGTAGGTGTTTGCTTGAGTTAGTCACTAGATGACGCTACACTTCTTTCTTCAAAAACGTCTAAATCGATTAAAGTTTTTAATACAAAAACAGCATAGTTTTAAAACATATTGTGTCACCAAACAATGTAACATCGATGCCCTAGTTTAGCCTTCGATCGTGCAAGTTAAAAACAGTTTTGCGCAAAACTCGCTCAATATAACGGAAATAGAGTGGTGCAAGTTGCACATAGAGGTGTACCGCTATGTACTAGTACTGTACTATGTTAACTTTCTGATTCTAGTTTAAATTGAGTTTTATTTTGTTGTTTTCATTGTTGAAGTTTTATAGATTTATCAGCTTGTGTTTATCGGAATGATGATAAGTGATTCAATTTCTCACGAGCGATAGCTAAGAAAGGCACAGGAACCGCGTAAAGCGTTCAATTGACTTCTTTGAACCCACTTAAAAATGGTTGATCTCACAACTAATTTCCCTGTGGTTATCGAACCCGCGATCTAGTGCAGTCTAACCTCAAACCGCGCCTTCTAAACCTACAAAGCATTTGGCTCTTTATAATTTAACAACATTTCCACAGACGTAATTCCCTTTAATTAACTAAACGGTACGTTTACTCACAGTTCATGAGATATTTAGATATTTTAACCCCTCCCTAAACTACCTAAGTTTTATAATTAAGCTCTCTTGATAACTTTAAGCATAATTATCGTATTTTCGTTCAAAGATTTTTTATAAAAAAATACGTAAAAAGTTTTGACGTTAAAAAATTCGGTTGAGGAAAAAACGACGATTAAGCCATCTGTGTTTATATAATGTTTGTCTAGAAGCGTTAAGGCGAGATCTTATTCCAAAAGTAAGTACTCTTAAAAAATATCCATAGAATTTTCTAATTTAAAAAAAAATTGCCTGTTCTAATAAAAATAGAATACATAGAGTAAATAGAATATATGGTGTTACCATGTATTATATTTTTATTAGAACCTTACTTATTCTATTGAAATTGGTTTTCTACTAAGATTTCCACCTCGCGCTGTGCTGTGCCTCCCTTATCCATAACTAAAGAATACTAGTCTGAAAACCCTACAGAAATATGTCAAACTAGATCGCTAAACAATCCCTAGAAATTACCCGTAATCCTAAATTAGCCGACACAAAAAACACAGCGTTATTTTTATACACGTTTAGAATTAAACCAGTCTACGCCTTAACTGTGACGACATACAGTATGACGTCACGCTAGTCCCTGTATCTACTCTGTGCTAATAAATGATAATCTACATTTTTATGTTTTTTTTTTCTACTTTGCTTAGCATTTTTCGTGCGATTTGGTAATGATCGTTGTAATAAAAAACAAATTATTTGATATTTATTTAATGTTATTACTTAATACATTTGTCTTGAATAAGGAATATTAGGCTTACGCATATATAATGTAACATGAATAGCCGTAATAAACGTAGAAACAAAAACTTATTACTTATTTATGATAAAAATAAAACAATCTTTTAAATAAACCCCCTTACTCATAAACGCCTCTTGATTGGCTTAAATTCTTAACGTTTTTGTTTGGTATAAGGTTGGTTTTCCTATAAATCTTGCTAAACAGTGATTAAATTTAAGAGGCGTTTATAAGTAAGGGGGTAAAAGTGGAGGTTTAAAGAGTGCAGTTATTCTGAGGTAAAAGCAAGCCTGTATGTGGCCTTACATTACTGGCGTCCTTGAGCAGCCGTTATCACTACCCTCAGTTGACTGTTAGGGCTCTTTCAATTTAGCCGTTTCGTGCCGTAAGGCTGCCGTGCGTTTTCGTTACGTTTTTCGAATGGCAAAACAACATTCGTTTGTTTTTCATACAAATCTTGCTGTGCGGCAGTATTTATAGTGTCGAGCGTTCGCCGCACGGCACGAAACGGCTAAATTGAAAGAACCTTTACAACACGACGCGACATTTTCTATTTTATTCTATTAGAACATGTTACAATTTCCGTGTGGTGACGGAGTAAGAATACAATATGTCACCACCCCATCCCATCCCATGGATGTCGTAAAAACCCACTAAGGGACTACGTACTTTTACGACCGTAATTTTAGTAGGCCAAGTATCTCTCCGTCACGAGAGAAAGCCCGTCCCTGCAGTAGGACATTAATGAACTGTTATGATGATGAGAACAAGTTCGATATTAGCATGCATAATCAAGCAAACAATTATTCATGTTTGACCCATTCGGTGAATGTGCCATTGACCTCCGACTGTCTGACTACACGAACCACACCCTATGGTTATCTCAAAACATACAGTTTTACAATACATTTAAAACTTGAAATTAAACCCTATACCAATCCGTCTGGCCAGCGTCGTATTAGTAGGCCAAGTATCTCTCCGTCACGGTAGGAGGCCCGTCCCTGCAGTGGGACATTAATGAGCTGTTATGATGATACAGCTTTATAACATTAATACAAACATTAATAAAAAACATCATAATGAGAACGTTTAAAGCTTTAAATAAACAATGCGAAACCGCAACAGGAAAGCAAACTCGAAACGAATAAAATTATTTATCTGTTTTTTGTATTCTTTGAAAAAAATTAAGCTCAATTGCCTGTAAAATAATATTTAATTAACCAGAAAGATATTCAGAAAGGAAAAACGTTGAGCATCGTCGGTAAATTCGTTACTTTTTTTTTGTTATAGAATGTATTCTATTGTTATGAGAATGAATGAAAACGTGGCTTAATAATGTTGCACCAATTAAATGATTAGTATTGACTTTTAGTATCTCCGTGTAAAGACGGATTAAGAATACAATATGTCACCACCCCATCTCATCCCATGGGCGTCGTAAAAACCGACTAAGGGACTATCCGTGAATATTACCTTTTGATAAAAAGAAGGAAAACTTGATATTAAACTCTATACCAATCCGTCTGGCCAGCGTGGTATTAGTAGGCCAATTATCCCTCCGCCACGGGAGAAAGCCCGTCCCTGCAGTGGGATATTAAAGGACTGCTATGATGATGGTAGACTTTTATATTAAGGAAGATGACAAAATCTTAGATAAGAGTAAAAATATTACTGATTTATGAAATGCTAGTAGGATTCTTGAATTGCCAGTAAGCCTCCTAATCCTACTTCCTACTAATATTAAAATTCAAAAGTTTGTGAGGATATATGGATGAATGTTTGTTACTCTTTCACGCAAAAACTACTGAATGGATTTTGATGAAATTTGGAATATGGGTAGTTTAGGGTGTAGAATAACATTTAAGCTACTTATACAACGTGGGTGTACCCGCGGGCTTCAGCTAGTATGTCATAAGCCTTCTTAATATGCCAGCAATGCGCGTAATATGCTAGACGGGTTCCTAATATGCTACCAAGACAAAAGCAATGTGCTTAAAAATCTAGGATAATAAATAATAAATAAATAATCCTTACACATTCACACAACCCCACCTAGTCCCAAACTAAGCAAAGCTTGTACTATGTGAGTACTAGACAACGGATAAACATACTTAAATATTTTTTTTTTTTTGTAAATACTTACATATTATTATACATAGAAACACTCAGACCAATGCAAATAATCATGTTCATGAACACATCAGATTTGCATTGAGCGGGTATCGAACCCGAGACCTCTGCGTAGCAGTCATGTAATATACCGACTGCGCCACAGAGGTCGACACGTTAAAAATTTAAGATAAGCTTAAAAGCTTTTAGTTCATTAAGTATTAATCAATTTGAATATTATCTCGATATATTGACCGGTTTTGAAATACAAATCTACATTTATGATTGTTTCGATAATGAACTAAATTAGTATCCGCCGCAGTGTTATGTGTCTGCTTTGATCCGTTCATTTATGGTGATAGGAGTGAAATTATTAGTGTTTGGTTAAATAGGCTCTTTAAATTAGAACTCAATGTAGGGAGTTGTCTTTTTTAATTAAATAAAAAACGTAGTAGATGTACCAAAACTAATCGTCTCGAATTTTCATATAATATCATTTTTACAAATAAATTCAAATTAAATTCGGGCATAAGAATATTATGGCATATAGTTTTCAAATATTTTTAAGTAACCAAAGTTTGGGTAGTGGTCCTTATGAGTCAAAAGGAACAACATTATTGAAACGATTTCCTTAGAATGATATTTGTAGTAAAATTAGGGGTCACAATCGTACGCTTACCATGAAAAAGACACCTGTACACCTTTCTCCATCATCATCATCATCATCTCAGCCAATTGACGTCCACTGCTGGACATAGGCCTTCTCCAAATATTGCCACCTTTCTCCATACACATAACAATACCCGGTTTCTTAAAACAGAAGCTCTCATAAATATGTCTGCCCATGCGCCTACCCAACAGTTTAAATTGTTTATTTATTTAAAGGGGTAAAAGTACGCTTCCCCCATTCCGTGCCGGAGTTTTGGGGGTAACATACATTATGTATTCACACGAATATAATTTGAAATGCGATGTACAGCTGCTTTACTTTGTGTTCTTAATATGATATTTTTATTTTAATGATTAAATCTATACTAATATTATAAAAAGGTAAAGTATGTGTGTTTGTGACGTTGTAGGGGGTAATCTCTGAATCTACTGAACCGATTTTAAATATTATTTCTGTGTTAAATAGTCCATTTATCAAAGAGTGTCATAGGCTATATAGTATCACGCTATGACTAATAGGAGTAAAGCAGTAATAAAATATGTTTAAGAAAGAGACGCGCTTTTTTCGCCGCCCAACGAAGTGGGCACGGGTCAGCTAGTGGAATATAATGAAGTGTAAATAACAGATTTGATTTTTATTTTACTTACTCACACAACGTCTTTAAACTACTCCTAAATTAAGCAGATATGAAAGAGTCGTGATCACACTGTCTGCTTAGTCCGTAACTCTTCATCCGGGCTATCTTAGGTACAGGATTATAGTCCCTAAAGCATCTTTTCATTCACACTAAACCAATGTTAAGTTCCTAGGCAGCCTTTAGAATTTTCCTGCGTTGAAAGGCCGTCGTATTCAGCATAGAAGCCTATTAGGCTTAAGGGTGTTATGTCAAGTTTTCTTTTGTTTTCAGAGGGATAATATGTACGAATTTTCCTTAAGTCGAAGATCCCTCACACTTTCACACAACGCCATCTAGTCCTAAACTAAGCAGAGCTTGTACTATGGGTACTAGACAACGGATAAACATACTTAAATCCTTTTTTTTGTTAATACTTACATAGAAAACATCCAGACCATTGCAAACAATCATGTTTATGCACACAAAGATTTCAAGATTTGCATTGAGCGGGAATCGAACCCGAGACCTCTGCGTAGCAGTCATGTTATATAATCACTACGCCACAGAGGTCGTCCTCCGTCCAAAAATTTCCTTAAGTCGACTTTTACTGTATATGGACGGGGTAAACTAATACCATGACACCATGTAGAATATTTAATCTGTCCATCGATAATGCTGACAAAAGTCTTTAACTACCTACAATAAAAATAAAAAACAAACACAACGAAAAATAAATTTTATACTTTTTAAAATGGCGTTCTCAACTGTAGCAAAGAAATAAAAGTAACTGGACATTTCCACATAAAACAAGAGGCCCCACTCCTCAATTAACGATGAAAAATACTTATGTAGGTAGTGAAAATGCTACTGGCATATTATGTTGTAGCTAGTGTTCAGTGGTAATTTGGCAAAAAACTCGACCAGGCCCTGGCAAAGTCTTGTTGAAACATTTTGGCAGCGTTGTCGCTGTGTTTTTTTAGCTTTTTCTATATATTAACTTGCATTCTGCCAAGTTAGGTAACTGGGTCAAAGATTTTGTTTAACGTTATAGTTTGTGAACTAATTTTGTAGTTGTATTATCATATTATAATAGACGTTCTATTTAGGACGGCGGTAAAAAGATGTATAAGGAGACACTGGACCGCGCAAGATGTATACAGATATTTTTTTTTAAATTTTAGTGTTTAATTCCATATACACCTTCTTATTAGTTTTCTGTAGCTACAACAAAAAGTTACCTAATCTTTGGCCTGACAAAGAAATCTAAGTGCCTACTTTAAAATGTATGAGAAAAGATTTTTGTATTGCTGACTTTTCTAGTACTTCAACCTCAGTTGCTCCCATAGAACTTTTTGATCAGCATACGAAACAGGATCGATTAGGATAAAAAAATGTTTGGTGAGAAATGGTAATTTTCTTGCTAACCGTACATTTTTTAGAAAATCTGTAAATGGGAATGTTTTTTTTAAATTATGGATAGTCTCCTAGGACCAATTTCTTGTAGCTGCAACGATTAAGGTACCTTCCTTGACTGCCCCATTGAAACTTTTTTGTAATTTAAACAAAAACTTTTGACTTTGCCTTAACTTTATTACATAAAGAGCTTTTACCCAAAACTTACATACTCGCCTTTCTTCCATAGGAATAAGCAGAGAGAGTGCTCAGCTGTAGCATCTTGTACTACGATCCTTACAAACGCTAAGCTAAAAAGTTATAAAATAGTTAGTAAATATATCATTTTAGCTGTAAACAATATAGCTGATATCAACGTAGTGTTATATTCGAGATATGAAATTGAATCCTCCTTCAAATGTAATCTGAGAAGTTGCGGGCACTCTGCCAGTAAACGGAAACTGGCCAGATACAAAAAAAACTCACTGGCACTGCCAGTGATATATTACCTATCTAACTATATTTTAGTTTATTTGTATATAAAACGGCCTCGATGGTAAAACTTTCGTAAATTAGGCTGCCTTGCAAGAGGTCGTGGGCTCGAATTCCACGTAGGTAAGATAATGTTTGTGTAATCAAAAAATTATTCTCTTCTTGAGTTTGGATGTTCCTTTTTTTATATCTGTAAAAGTCCCCGAGACAAAGGGTTCGAGTAATAGTGCGGGAGTTGCTTTATAAAACGAAAAAAAAAACATTCTCTAATTAATATTATTAAGAAAATGTATTCTTATATCACTAACACCACACAATATTTCCTTATCAGTAGGCTGGGGCCAGGTACGAAATTTAGGTTATAATCAAAAGTGAATCGCATAACTTTTAATTTGAAAAGTTTTATTCTTTAATTATAATGATTAGTTAAAACTAATGAGGTTTATTTCCTTTGTGACAACACGTTCAAATATAAACTCATTTTGTCCTAACCGTGAACGTTCTTTGTGTTTGTTTGATGTTTCTTTGTGAAATTTACCTCGACAATAAAGTTTTAAGGAATCTTTGGTGGTCTAGGAAGTACTATGAAGAAGTAAATAAATGATAAAAATTACTATGATTACATTTTATCCAGTTACAAACGAGGCTTGGAAAGAGTTGACATTGTTTTACTATTGTGTTTTTATGCGGGAGATTAAAAATACAGAAGCGTAACATGATTCCATATCTCCGAATCGAATTATCCATTCATCTTGTTACAAGGCTTTATATTACTCCCCTTGCACTCAAATAATATCCCCAAGAAATCATCCTTGGTAAAAGGAACTCTTTAGGCACACAACCTTTAAATACATTGTCATTGTACAAAAACATAGATTGACCCAAATAGACAACACAAAGCGAATTTGTTGCGGGGAATTATGTAATCCATGGGATCCGTCTGAATCCTTCGGGAACCGCCGAATATTTAGTTTTGGACAATGTTGTGAAGGGTCCAGAGGCAGTAAAGTGGGATAACCCTCGATATCGTCATCAATCAGTCCACGACAAACTGTTGTAGGCGACTTGTTTTACTGATTTATTGCTTTTTTATTCAAATATATAAACCTTTGGAGATGTTACTATGTTTATTCGAAAGTGTGCTGATAGTAATGACGCCAAAATCATCAAGTAATCTTAAGTGATCTATGTAAAACCATGAAGAGTACTATACTAACCACTACCACTAAAATAAACTATAAAAAATATGGCAAACGAGGCTTGGAAATAATGATATTCCCGGAAAATTATTCCAAGATCATTTGTAATAAGAACTTTTTAAGCACAACCTTTTAATACATTGCCATTGTACTGAAACAAGATAACACCAAGGTAATTTGTTGCGGGGAATGATGTAATTCATGGATCCGTCTGAATCCTTCGGGAACCGCCGAATATTTAGTTTTGGACGATGTTGTGAAGGGTCCAGAGGCAGTAAAGTGGGATAACCCTCGATATCGTCATCAATCAGTCCGCGACAAACTGTTGTAGACGACTTGTTTTACTGATTTATTGCTTTTTTATGTAAATATATAAGCCTTTGGAGATGTTACTATGTTTAGCTGTATAGTGATTATATAACCCTGTAATCGGTCAACAGCTGTAATCGATCAATAATAATGTCTACTTAGTATTTATGTCTTGTTTTTTTTTATATATAATACAAGTTCTGTAGTGCTTGCGCTTTGTCGCGGGGACATATGTACATCAACTTAACCGTCATAAAGGATACTTAGGGTCAGAAAATACTTAGGGTAAGATACTTAGGGTCAAAGTTATGTAAACCGCACAAACAATTGTGCTGCTAGGGTTTCGGAAGTCAAAATTATCATCATCATAATATCAACCAATAGACGTCCACTGCTGGACATAGGCTTCAAATATTGCTACCTTGTGCGGTCCTGTGCCTCCCTCATCCATCTAAATTATAAAATGTCACAACTTTTTCCTGCTTCGTCCCGATCGATGCACATTACATTGCAAAGAAGGAACTTCATTGTAAATCTTTACCCTATTTTTTATTTCAAAGTAGTTTTACTTTGGATGAGTGACTACTGACTATAGTAGTACCTACTAAAAGTGGACTGAAACTGTGCCTACTTATACTGCAATGGTGACCAGAGAATCGCTAAAAAAGCGTCATAAGCACCGATTACACTAGACAGTAGTCTAGTATAAAATTATAACTGTTTGTTTTATAGAAAATTGATATTATTCATATCCAAAACAATTACTTGGAAATGGAAAGACTACATGTAGTGTCCTACAAGATGTAGTCTCCTACAAAATGTAGTTGACTACATGTAGTCTAGTGTAATCGGCGCTTTACATGAAGTATCCGAGCATCTTTACCCCTTCATAACAAGAGAAAAATATTAATCAATATCACAGAAGAAAATAATATCAATTTTCCACAAACAAACAGTTATATTTTATCCGACAGATAATAGCTCAGTTACTCATAGAATATAAATACAAACAATGCCCATGGTCCCTATTTATAAATAGTACCCTCGATATATTATTTTTATTATACAATACTGCCCTATCTATAGTTTTCCTTGTGTCATAACTATTTATGCCAATGGAACTTTATGACAAACGTTCCATTACCATTTTTGATTTTGCTATTCAAGCTTTGCTATCCAATAGT
This sequence comes from Schrankia costaestrigalis, assembly GCA_905475405.1. Classification (NCBI taxonomy): domain Eukaryota; kingdom Metazoa; phylum Arthropoda; class Insecta; order Lepidoptera; family Erebidae; genus Schrankia; species Schrankia costaestrigalis. The sequence goes on along the minus strand of FR997843.1, from coordinate 3,372,501 downwards.
TTGGTGTAATGACTAAGATCGCATTTCATTAGTCCATAACTGTTGTGTATTTAGCCCGAAAGCTAGTCTCCTTATATGCGGGCTAATTAGTCAATGAAATTGAGCTGGATCAAAATCAATTGTCAAAATTTCTCCATAAAGCATAAAATGTTGACCCGTGCAAATTAAGTATTTATCCTAAAATAATTTCCTTGAACTGCCAATAAAATGGAAACAATATCAATAAACTAATAAACCTTCTTGCCCCGAGGACATGAAGAAGTGGGGAAAAGTTTTTACATCTTAACAGCCCATTAATGTCCCACTGCAGGGACGGGCCTCCTCCCGTGACGGAGGGATACTTGACCTACTAATACCACGCTGGCCAAACGGATTGGTATAAGGTTTAATTTAAAATTTTCCTTCTTGTTATTTTATAAAGATAATATTCACGGATTAGATGGGGTGGTGACATATTGTATTCTTAGTCCGTCACCACACGGAGAATATAATGAAAATATAAAGGTAAAGAAAGGCAAGAATGTAGCAAGAATCCAAGAGATGCAAACACATCTTTGTTAGGAGCACAAACAGTGAACTTTTTTAATTCCGTCCTATATGAGCTCGCGTAAACAATTTGAAGATTGTCTTATCTTATCTGACCACGTATGTTTATTCGCAACTTGGTCCAACTCTCTACTAGCTTAAGGTATGAGACACACTGCGACTATTTTGTGTGTTTAATTCTTTTATTTTATTCCGTGTGGTGACGGAGTAAGAATACAATATGTCACCACCCAATCTCATCCAGGTCGTAAAAACCATCTAAGAGACTATCATCTTAACCAAATAAAAAGAAGAAAAACTTGAAATTAAACCCTGTACAATACGTCTGGCCAGCGTGGTATTAGTAGGCCAAACATCCCTCCGTCACGGGAGGACGCCCGTCCCTGTAGTGGGACATTGATGGGCTGTTATGATGAATTCTTTTTTTAATTTTGTTTGGATGGGTTTGAATCTTATCTTTAAAGAATACTTCTTGGTTACGTTAGTAATGTTTGAAATAAGTGTCTTCATTTTAATTTTACAACGGTGCCTTGTGGTAACGGATTAGGAATACATTTCGACACCACCTTATCGCATTCTATGAGTGTCATCAATGCCGAAAAAAGGAAAAATTCGCAGATACGAAAATAAAATAAGTAAAAATTGTTATGGTCAGAAAAATTTTGGTGATGCTAGAGTTTTTTACAATCTCACTTCTTGTGACCGCGAGATATGCTCGCTAAACTGAGTCGCCTTCTAGTAGATAGTTAGTAGTTAACCCCATTAGATCTTTCTTTGCCATCCTGTTCACTACTGCCTCGTCTACTAACTGTACCTATACAGTATAAAATGAAGTCGCTTTTTCTGTCCCTATGTTTCTTTGTATGCTTAAATCTTTAAAACTACGCTACGGATTTTGATGCGGGTTTTTTAATAGATAGAGTGAATCAAGAGGAAGGTTTATATGTATAACACATGCATAGTATAGTACAGAAACCTATATAAATTTAGAGATTTCTAATGAAGCTGTATTTTATTTAAACGTTGTTTAAGGACATTCTGTAGTAGGTGCCCGAGCGGAGCCGGAGCAGGTCGCTAGTAATAATATAAGACGAGTGAGTTAGTTTCGTCTATACGGAGCCCTCGAAGGAAAATACTATTTGAATATAAGAGCCTCCCAGTGTATCCACTTACCTTACATGTCTAATACTAAGACTAAGTTTTTTAATTTTCCCCCAAAACACGTTCATAAGTCGTTTCTTACTTCTAGTAAATAGTTTTCATACAAAAGTTTTTCCTTTATGTCTCCTAATCATAATTTCTAAAGGTCCTTTGTTCCTCCGTTTATTTATATATGTTCTTCCATTTGTTACGATACTTATCCTTTATAAATTGTTTGGTTTTATCGTGAAATAGATATTTTTAGGGTAAATAAGCTGGGACGCGTAAGACGGCTTCTTAATTCTAAACATTATTTAAGTATTGCTTGTGTTTTGTCTGTTACGAGAAAATGAGATTTGAGGTTTTTGAGCGGTATCTAAATATAGCAGTAGAGTTAATGAATTTTGTGTTTGTGTGAAAAAGATTCTATATTTGTTTGGTGTATAATGATACATATAATGAAACGCGATAGAATATGACTTTCATATTGCATTAGGGCTTACTCCCACTGGCAAGTAATGTTCGTTCGTCTGGAAAAGCACTATAGTATTGTAGGACTCAACTAAACGTACTTATAAGCTTTTGTATATGTTGCAGTCGAAATTCTTAACCAGTTAAAATTACTTTTATCTAAATATATACCGCAAAAGTAATTTTGACTAAAGTGATTAGTCAAGAGCGGAATTGACTGATTAGTCAAGAGCGGAATTGACTGAAAAACAATGGTTAATAGTGCTTTTGACGGCTTTTAAGAGTTGCTTAAACCAGCGACGCTCTTATATTTAAACTAGTTTTAACTTTTAAAGAATTAGTCAAAATTATATTATAAAGGAATTACAATAATAGAATCGTTTATTACGAAAAATTTATATTTTGTTTTTAAATCTTTATTTAGGGAGCTTTGTCACAATTTGACTATGTCGCTCCGTCATAGTCACATTACATATTATATATACAAATATTTTTAAATTAAAAATTTATATTACAATCAAGAAAAAATACGATAGTGATTAAAGTACGAGCACAAAAAAAAGGTTTATGGCATGGTCGCCACTCTAACCTAACCTACTCTTCTTGTAGCGATTTCTTTTTACTTTTGACTGATTCTGAGTTTTGACTGCTACATAAGGTGTAGATAATAAAATCTGAGTCTGTGATTCAATTTTATGATGTGTAACAAAATGTTTTGCCTTATAAAAAGCCTTTGGAGTACAAACAAATATTGCTGATATCGAAATCCGTTGTTTTTTGTAGCTACTAACTTTGGTTGTAATATTGAAATTAGGTATTATTTTATTTAATGTTATTACTTCAATATGCGTATTTTTATACTTATTTTTCATATTTCAATTTTGGTTCGTCATGTTTTTTATTTAATGGCAGCTTCTTGGTACTATTGAATTGCGTATTTTATGCTTCCTTGTAAAAATATATTTACGCTTTCTCTAATTGTTTCCGAGATGTCTCTCTTATCCATCGTCATCCCTCTACCATAACCAAGTGGAATAGGATATTCTGGCAAAAAAATTCGCACCTTACATCCTGCTAGTATGGGAGATTCCCAGAAGGATCCTCCATTTTTTGTTAGTCTGACTTCTTTTTGGGTCCCATCAAATTAGAAACAAATTAATGCGAAAGGGATTCATTAATATGTATTATACCTGTACCACAAAAATCGAAACAGCTAAAATTAAAATATAATACAAATCGTCGATGCCGTAACATTTCAAAGAGGACCACATTATCTGTTATCTGCTCACTGATTTTCACATTATATTTGTGTTATTTGGATAAACATAAATAGCACTATTTTTGGATCAAAAGTGTCCCAGATGATAATATTCACGAGAACTTTTATCTACATCTTACAGATGAGAAGGTATATTAAATAGAAAAATATATATAACACTCATTCATGCAACGCTGTTTATTCCTAAACTGTGCAGAGCTTGTACTGTGGGAGACAATATTTAATCTTACTTACTTAAATTCTTATATATTTTTAGGAATTGCATAAGTATTCAGGTTCAAGCACACAAACGATTTCAGGCTAATATTTTACATTGCCCGCAGCTGAATTTCTCCACAAAACCACTCGCAATCGACTGTCCAACCATCGTCATCACCTTGATGGTTGGCGCTCATCCACTGCAATTTTCGCGAAACTTGATACGAACAACTGTTTTATGGAACAAGCTCGCTGTGACGATATTTCCGGACCGTTACGACTTGAGGAGCTTCACATTTTTAAAAGTCGGCAATGCGTCTGTGATTTCTCTGGTGTTGCGGGTGTCTATGGGCGGCGGTGATCACTTACCATCAGGTGACCTGCTGGCTCGTTTGCCTACCATTATACCTAGTCTAGCCATAAATATTGTTACGAAGAAAAAACTTTTTTTTTTATTGCAAATAATATTTATTACTTTTACAGTGTGTTAGTTTAATACATAAATATAAAACAATTCAAAATATAAAAAGCTTATTCGAAGTGGTCTCCATTGGCTGCTACACAGTCCTTTAAACGTTGAGGCCAGTTATCAATAGAAGCACGCACTCTTTCCATGGGAAAATTCTTCACTGCCAATCGTATGGATTGTTTTAGGGACTCCAAATTATCATGGCGTTTAGAGCAAGCCATACTCTCTAAAACTGACCATAAATCATAATCCAGCGGATTAAGATCGGGACTAGACGACGGCCAGTCTTCAGCTCTGATGAAGTCCGAAACGTTCATTTCCAACCAAGACTGCGTGGACCGAGCTTTATGACCCGGCGCTGAGTCTTGTTGGAAGGACCATACTTGGTTATTGAACATGGTGTTGTTAAGGGGTTTAACTACCTTCTCAAGAATGGTATCTTGATACACTTGTGCCGATGTTTTGATACCTTTTTCACAAAAATATGGCTCAGTCACTCCTACATAGCTAACACCCCACCAAACCATCACTGAAGTCGGATAATGCCCACGTTGCACTCTGTCGACTAATTGGGAAGCTTCCTTAGAGCTTTGAGCATAAATACGGTCATTTTGTTTGTTAAAATGTTGCTCAACTGTAAAGATTTTCTCATCCGTAAACAAAATTTTTCTGTGACCTCCCTTTGCGTACCGCTTCAGTAGTTGCTTCGATTTTACCACCCTATTCTTTTTTAAATTATCAGTTAAAAAATGACCAGTGCGTCTCTTATAGGCTGCAAGTCCTAAGTCATCTTTTAAAATGCGTGACATGGTTCTGGGTGCTATCTTCATCTCCCGAGATAAAATCTTTTGCTTTCGGACAGGATTTCTTCGAATTCTTTCCCTTACTGCGTTGACCACCATTTTCGTACGAACACTACGTGGACGGCCAGATCTTTTTCTGACACAAACAGAGAAGGTCTCATTGTACCTATTAATAGCCCGGTACACAAACATTTGACTAATACCAAGCGTATGGAGAGTTTTAAAAATTACATTCGGCTCCATACCAACTTTGTGTAATGCAATCACAGCGATTCGGTTTTCTTTATCACCCCACTCCATTTTAATATAGCAAAATATTGTACAATGTATTGGCGCCAAAATTAGAAAATACAATGAACAATCGTATAAAAATGACAGATTCCAAATTCAAATGTAATATCTTTTTTATTTTTAATTGTAACAGTATTTATGGCCAGACTATGTATATATAAAAAATATTAATGTATAATATATTTCTTACTTTTTTTTTTGCTTTAACTAACTTGGTTCAGCTGTCATCTGAGGACCCAAACTCTAAAAGGTTGTGCTTAGGATCTTACCAAATTGCCTAGGTAGAAGACGAAACAAAGCGAACATTGAATGTAACCGTTTGAAACGCATATTTAGAAGCCCTTCTAAAACCTACTGTTTTAGAAAATGATAGATGTGATGTGGCATGTAATTGAGGAATAGTTTACCGACCTGATATGAAGAATCACTTCTATTCATCATAACAGCCCATTAATGTCTCACTGCAGGGACGGGCCTCCTTCCGTGGCGGAGGGATACTTGGCCTACTAATACCAATCTGGTCATACGGCTTGGTATAGGGTTTCATTTCAAGTTTTCCTTCTTTTTATGTCGTAAAGATAATATTCACGGATAGTCTCTTAGTCCGTTTCTACGACACCTATGGGATGAGATGGGGTGGTGACACACTGTATTCTTACTCCGTCACCACACGGAAACTCACTTCTATTATCTAAGTGAAAACGAAGCGGACAAACACAGCCCATTCATATCTATTTACACACCCACACACATAAAAACGCACTAATAAACCGAACCATTTAAAAAGTTCATCGATGCGAAAATTTAACCAAAAATTTCCATAACACCCTTTACGCTTTTATGATTGAAAATGCCTCATACTATTAAGGTTTAATATAATTCTCATATCACAAAGCTATTCAAAGACGTATCTCTTAACCTTTTGAAGTAATCTGGTAGAGCCTGAATCTATTTAGGGGTGCAACACGATATCTTACATTCTTACATTCCTTACATATTCCTCACACTTTCACACAACGCCATCTTGTCCCAAACTAAGCAGAGCTTGTACTATGGGTACAAGACAACGGATATATGTACATAAATACTTTTTTTTGTAAATACATACATATTATGTACATATAAAACATAAATGCAAACAATCATGTTCATGCACACAAAGATTTGCATTGAGCGGGAATCGAACCCGAGACCTCTGCGTAGCAGTCATGTAAAATACCGACTGCGCCCTAGAGATAGTCTATTGGCTTTGGGTAAGCGTAGATGAATTGGAACCTGTTTAATAATTTTTGTTGTATCTGGGATTTATAACGCGTGTTATCATTTATCTGAGTAGTCCAAAAAGAGATAGAAGATGTTTTATAAGAATAGAAGATCCGTAAGTGCAAGCGAGATAGAGGTATGATACGGCTTTTAGACTCAAATGATAACGCGATATCTATACCTACTTTAGGTTTTTGTTATTAATCTGAAATTTAGGCTTTAAAGTTTAGTGTATGAATGGTTTCAGAGCAGCAAGAGTTTCTTTACGAGAAATTTTTATTGCCACTACTGCTTTTTTTTAATATTTTTATTATTCAAAAGATGACTTAATTTATCGCTTTTTTATCGTGTTTTGCTGCCAAAACTATTGAAAGACGTATATCTTAACTTTTCAAAATAATCTGGTAGAGCCTGAATCTATTTAGAGGTGCCATCGATTGTAAGATGGTGCCCGCCTCTTCGTAGTACGCCAACAAAAACTCTCTTGGACTAATATTATTAGGCTTTTTTTGTCGAGTATTCTCCGATAGTTGATGTGATATCTATTGGCTTTAGGTTAGCATTGATAAATTGTTACTCTCTTTAGTTTTTTTTGTTATTAAGCTGGGATTTAGGCTTTAAAAGTTTGGTGTACAAATGGTTTAAGACCGAGAATAGTTTATTTGGTGAAGTGTCTTTTTAGTTTTTTTACGTGAAGAAAATTTTTATTTACTATTCGTTTCCTCAATTTCTGGACTGCAATCGCGATGTGTGAATAGTTTTTTACAAGGTCAGCGAAGCACGTTTTACAACCCTGTTATCGCAAACGTCGTTTGGATAAAGTAATTGCCTAACCATAAGACAGGACATAAACTTGATTGCTATCTCACTGAAATAAAAAAAGAATATGCTTGTCATCGACGAATCTCAGCGACGACGAAAGACTTCCTTACCTATATGCAGATTTTTTATGTTTTGGGTTCTTTTAGCTAATGTATTTGTCGAGGTTAAACTAGTTTCTAACCTAGATAAATAGCTGTATAAATAATCCTTACTTTGCATTATGATGTTTTTCACCATTTCTTTAGAGGTAACAATTTATACAAAAATTAAGAAAAAAAATAACTATTTTTACTTATACTGTAACAAAAAAGTGCTGAACTAAGATTTTGCCATAGGTATTGTTATCGTTTTGTGTGAGAATTGCGTCAGCTGGCACGCAAACTGTGGCGTGAACTATGCCGTTCATCGATTGATAATGGCTATGCTGACCCCTTTTTTGTTCTATATTTGGATTTTGATGCTAGCAGGATGCTGTAGATTACTTGAGAATCCTATGTATTTCAGGGTTTGACGTGGCCTGCACATTTTGCGACTTGCACATTATGCTATGAATCCCTTTAAAACATTTGCTCGGAAATTTTATTTTTGCTTGCAATTTTAAATGAACTGTTAACTTTTTTTATCTAATTTGTCTAATTTTTAGGTTAAGACTTTTCATTGCTTAAAAACAAAGATATTTACGCATTTTACTAATTGAAGATAATATCTATCATAACAGCACATTAATGTCCCACTGTAGGGATGGACCTCCTTCCGTGACGGAGGGATACTTTGCCTACTAATACCACGGTGGCCAGACGGATTGGTATAGGGTTTAATTTCAAGTTTTCCTTCTTTTTATTTCCTAAAGATAATATTGAGAGAATAGTCGGATTTTACGATACCCGTGGGATGAGATGGGGTGGTGACATATTGTATTCTTACTCCGTCACCACATGGATAAATAATATTATCGGAGATAATATCTATGTGTAATTTTAAATACATACATATTATACATAGAAAACACTCAAACCAATGCAAACAATCATGTTCATACACACAAAGATTTGCATTGAGCGGGAATCGAACCCGAGACCTCTGCGTAACAACCATGTAATATACCGACTGCGCCACAACTTAAACTACTTACCTTACGTACAAACTAAATATTTCTCATAATTAATTAATATAAAAATTATCATTAATAAAGGATTCTTTACTAAGAACAAAGTTTACAACAAGTTCTTAATTTAAGTGTCACTCGGTGAGTCGCGTAAGTCCCCTTAATCGTAAGTGTCTCTTAAACGGAGTACCGTTCATAATATTAACTTTAAAGATTAGACAGAGTTTTATCTTCATATTGTAATTATTATATTCTTTTATAACATTTTTCTACGTTCGTAATTACATTATATTTTGAAGTTTTTTTTAGAAAATTTAATTATTGTAAGTGATAAAATAGAGAAAAATGTATAAATATACTTGAATAACAATTTCATGAAAAGGACTTAGGATTGTTTACATTTCTTAATATAAATTAACCTTCACCTTCTTCAGGCCCAACATGGGGCAAAATATCAGAATCTGTTATTAATATGAGTTTCTTTAGTATCCTCTCCATATAGTTATGGAGTATAAATATACAGGGTATTTTATCCCATAGGATAAAAGTCAACTCTGTCCACTTCCTGGGCACATACATGACTTGACGACCTCTAAATCGATCACCCATCTACCAATAACCCTCGCCGACGTTCCTTACCCTGCCGTATCGTGTATCGATCAACGTTTATCACAATCACTTAACAATGTAAAAGCCGTAAAATAAAACACACAATTTATAAAAACTTTCCCAGTAATACGTTCTCGTGGCCCCATAATGTGATTTTCCAATCTATGCAGACGTATCCGCGTACAAAAACAATTTGTGCAATATTAGTCTGGATCACGCAAGTTCCAATAAATGGGTCTGAAATACCCGGAACAAGTTGTGACCGCAATACAGGGTGGCTATAATGCAGTGTTTTGCATCGGCATCCGCACTGCGCATTACATTGGCGGCGTGTTCCATCGCTCACAGTGCCACATACGTGTTAACGCAGCAATGTATACTACAGTTGTAGTGTGCATATTATGTTTTTACTTAAAGTGAAGGTGTATGAAAATATGGGGTTAGCGAGCCATTTTATTCTATGGGTGATGTGAAACCTGAAAAATGAAAATGAAAATGCTTTTATTCATATAAGACACGTTAGTGACACTTATGAAAGTCTGCGTTTTTATTGTGCTTAACGGCTAAGTTTACTGAGGGTTCGGAACACTACCATTTCAGAGAGACACCCACAAGAAACTCTGCTGGGCTCCTATCGCTCTTTTTGGTAATCACTTCACAAATATTATTTTACTAAGAACAGGACAATTTAGAGTAAGGAAAAGGCCGATAATATTATTTTTTGAGAACCAAACTGAAGGAAAACTTCGCATTATATCTATACTAAGATAGCTGGTCATCGTGGTATTAGTAGGCCAAATCTCCTTCTGCCTTTTGAGGAAATTTCAAAACCCAATACTTAAATGAGCTGTTAATTTAAAATGAGATCAAATAAATAAGCGCTGACAGCTGTTTTGCGATCAGAGGTCTTAGGGTTAAAATCTCATCGATTTCATAGCGAAAGGTTTGTGTGGGTATGTTTTAGTAGATACAAATGCCTTCCATTCAATAAATACTACAATACACTTTTCATAGTCTAATATATTACAAAAAGTTACAAACATTTTTCACAACGACCCTACCCTCTACGCAAACTCGTATATTGAGTAAACAAAAGCAAAAATAAAACATAACACTCTCCCCACTCAACATACAAAATGGAAATTCAATATCTCTAGGTAAAATATGCGGTAGACCTTAATAATGCGCGGAGAAGTCGGTGGGTATCGCGAGCTCAAAAGTGCGGTATCGTCGGCGTATAGCAAACACATCTCTGTTGAAACTTACTGCACGCTAACTCCACAGGGACGCCAACGAAAACCTTCACACAAAACCCTAACTCTTGCACTTTTTATTTCAACCCTGCATTAACAATGAAGGGACCCAGCCATTTTTAATTGAAACCCGAAATTAGGGATGCCCCAAAAACTTTACACCTTTACATTCAGCGGTATGTTAGCTACGTTTATATTTTGACAACCCTGTAGCAGTTTCAATCGTAAAGCAACGAGTTACGGCCGACGCTCGTAAAAACTCCAATCGCCCAAGGTTTTATGTTCGGAAATGTACCGGCGCTGTATCGAAGAAAAACTGAAAATTTTCCATTTCTGCCAGCTTTTATGAAATACTCTTACAGTTTAGCTTGATTTAAAAGAAAGAGTTTTGAATCGTTACAGTTTAGAAATCGTTTATTGCAAAATGTATTCTAGCATTCTTTACTCACAGTATTGTATTAATTTGTACTTTACCTTATGTGGTTTTCACATTACGTTTAGGTAATAACGACGTTTAGCTAATTGCCATGACCTATTGGATTTTCAAATTTAATGATATTGCTTGACAAACAATGACTAATAGTTACCAATATAGGCCAAGTCTACCTGCAATGAAGGGTCGCCGTGACGTGCAGTGACGGATAAAGGTTAACTCTGTAAAATGCGCGCTCTCGACGAATATGTACAGGATTTTGTATCAAGTTTTTTAAGTTTTCTAGCCTCAGCGGACGTCTCTTTTACGAGATTCTCTATATGATATGTAGACTGAAAATTTAAAGCAAACTAGAAAAATAGTATTAGGGAAAGTTGCCCTTCTTGTTTATTGCAAGCCCGTTTGTGTTGTGGGACAATAAATTTAAAAAGAGATGATGATTAGGAGAGAAAAGTGTTCTAAATATAAAAAAACAGTAAAATCCTTACAGAATTACAGTATTCAAAATTATTTAAAACATAAAATTATACTTAATTGAAATTGTTAAGACTTTTGTGCACCTCAAAAGGTAGAAAGGGACAGCTAGGACCACTTTGTTGTCCGTTTGGGATAAGGGTCTTGACACGGTCAGACAGACAGACGTCTGACAGCCCCTTTTCTCCTCAGTTAAAATTAATAAACAGTTATGACCGTCGTAATAAACACGTGATTTTAAAACTAGCTATAAAAATCTATAAATTTTTCGACGATTGATGACCTCTTTGGCGTAGTCGTTATATTACATGGCTACTACGCAGTGGACTCGGGTTCGATCCCGCTCAATGCAAATCTTTGTGTGCATGAACATGATTGTTTGAATTACCCTGGGTCTATGTATTTATTTCCAAAAAATTGTTAAGTATGTTCATTCGTTATTTTGTACCCATAGTACAAGATCTGCTTAGTTTGGGACTAGATGGCGTTGTGTGAATGTGTGAGAAATATTTATATTGAGTATCGGGAGCTCCCTACTGTCCCATTTATATAATATTTAAGTAAAAGTCTAATATATCTTTAGATACGAATAACTAGTTACTAATTAAACTTTTCCTTTGCAGGTAAGTCGTCGAACTAATTGGCAAGATATCTCCAATAACCGGTGAGCTGGAATAGCATTGGAATCTAGAATATTTGCGGGTACATCAAAGTTTTATTAAGTTCAAAATTCTCCCTTTGGAGTGGTTTTCGATAATAGTTTTGCAAGTCCCCCTTAATATCTTAGAATGCAGCTATTTCGATCAAGTTTGTAAATTACAGTGCAATCTGTGTAAGACGTGCAGAAGTTCAATTAGCTTATGTCTGTTGTACTAACTTTTAATTGCTTCCAATTACAATGTGCTTGTGTTATTATGGTCTTGCAGTGTTTTGGGAATATGCATATTCTATCCTGCTTTATGTAAGTCAAAGAAGACGGTTTTTTTTCGCACCACCCGAAACGGTGATGTTTATTATTCACATTACTCATAAAAATAGTTATCATCTTAATTTAGTTAACCGAGCAAAAATTATTCATAAACGAAAAGGAAATAATAAAATAATAGTAAAAAATGATCATTTTAGTGGGCTGGTATGATGAGAAGATACAAATCTTCTAAGTCTTCTTAGTTTCAGGGTATTAATGGAAAATAAACGTTTTATTATATTGTAAACTAATATAGTCCAAAATCACCATGAAACTTCTGATTCCCTCCTCAAATTGATACACTGTGATAAAGGAAACTTAAGCTGTTCGATGTCTTTACCAACCTTATTCTTCAAGATTCTATGCCTTTTCTATCTACATAATATTATGATCATTCATATTTATAATCTATCAAAATCGTTATTTCGCCTAGAAACCATCGTTTTGTATCATCTGAAAGTTTATTTTATGTAATATTTTTCAAAACCTTGCTATATTACTGGCAGCCAAACATTAATAATGAAGTCTTGTAAAACTTCAACTATATAACGTCAAAAAATCGCTAATCACCATCAAAAATGGTGAAACAGGGCCCTGAATGTAATAATATTCTCGCAAAGTACACCGAAATTAACGAAAGGCATCCTTGAATTACCTTGCATTACTGAAATATCGCAATCAAAATTGATTGGAATGTATTCTCACTGTACCTACATATAAACTGTTAATATTAATACAGCGGAATGTTTTAAGCGTTAATTAATTTCGCGGTTGGATGTACTCGTACATAGTGTGGTCATAGTACAAATATATACAGTATTTCGACTTCATATATACGGACGAAACGCGAGTTATACCTACACGCTCACGACAGCGGTAGCTTTGCGGATTGAACAGTCGCGACTTTGCCGCAGTTACGAGCGGGAAAGTAGGTAAATGTAATTAAAAAGCTGGAGGTGGGCAGCCCTATCGCATGTTTACGTACCGCGCAGCCGTAGGCATTTATAATAAATATTTGGCCGAGATAGAATACTGGTTTTACTGTGGTGTGGTGCAGGAATAGATAAAAGCTTCTAGTAATGATAGGGTGGGAACTGAGGCATACTGTTACCTGTTATATAAATAGACGTAGGTTGATGCTATTTCATATATCGATAGGACGTTTTTGTTTGATTGCATTAGATATTTGACTGCATCGTATGCCTAGCGTTTGCGATGTTAAGTAACCAGCAAAGCATCAGTGATTAAATTTTACACAACCTTATTTTAAGATGTTTTTTTAACCGACTTAAAAAAAGGAGGAGGTTCTCAAGTCGCTTGTATTTTTTTTTAAACTGTGTTTCACTTTGGAGACGAGCATTTATAGACGGAAGTAAACTTTACTGACAACGGACTAACTCGATATTACAACGTTAGCAATTATGTGATTGTTAAGTGTAAGACTTTACATTTTTAAGAATGTTGTGAAGAGAGAATAAAGAATTTATTATTTATTTATTGAATATATGAATGATCAGACCTGCGTGGTTTAAGTAAAAGCTATTATTAATAGTATAAATAGCATACATGGAACATACAAAAACATCAAAGAAGTCGTAAGAAACAATATAAATCTATACTATAACATTATAAAGAGGTAAAATTTGTGTGTTTGTCACGTTGCCGTTGTAGGGGGTAGGTAATCTCTGGATCTACTGAACCGATTGTAAAAATTCCTTCTGTGTTGAATAGTCCATTTATCGGGGAGTGTTATAGGCTATATTATAGTATTACGCTATGACTAATAGGAGAGGAGCAGTAATGAAATATGTTTAAAAAATGGACGCATTTATTTCGCTGCCCAACGAAATGGGCACGGGTCAGCTAGTATATAATAAAGTAGTTCTACGTGAGCTTACATGGGTATGACTTAAAACCCTATGCCAATTTGGCCACCGTAATATTAGTAATCTTTTTTTCCTAGCATGACTGCAGAAGACCCGTCCCTACATTACTACATTAATCAGCTATTAAAATAATGAAACATTTAAAACGAGAAGTTGCTTTTTAATTTAGGAGCACTTCATCCTAACATTAATAAAAATGTGTGTTGATAAATGAAGGTACCACTTGTACCAAGTTAACCGAAGTTATTGTAGCCTTTTTCCGAGCCATTTGTCTAACTTGCTTGGAAAAAATATATCTTTATACTCTCTCTCATTTCTTGGAACTTTTTATACTGTCTTAGATGTAGGAATAATTGGTTGGGTTCTTTTAGATTTGATGTTTAGTAAATGTTGCTTATGAAGTATATCCGTGTGGTGACGGAGTAATAATACAATATGTCACCACCCTGTCTTATCCCATGGGTGTCGTAAAAACCGACTAAGTGACTTTTAGTGAATATTATTGTTACGAAATAAAAAGCAGGGAAAACTTGAAATGAAACCCTGTACCAATCCATCTGGCCAGCGTGGTATTAGTAAGTATGGAGGGATACCCACGGGAGGAGGCCCGTGCCTGCAATGGGACATTAATGGGCTCTTATGTAAAATCCCCGTGACACACGGCTAGATAGAAAGAGACCTAACTAACTTGACACAAAATTATAATCCATATTTGTCTGGCCAACTAATTAATAAACCAAGATACTTTATATCACAGCAGTCCCCTATTTCCAAGATATGTTACAAGTTTCTACATTTACATAACAATTATGTTCAGGTGTTATATTGATTGATTTGCTAACACAATGTGCCGCAAAACTTTATCGGAATCAATCATACGAGAAAGGGTACAATATAGTTATAACTAGATATTTTTTTACACGTTTTCATTTGTTTTATCTCTTTGTTTGTGGCCAGCTTCTCCATGTGGTGACGGAGTAAGAATACAATATGTCACCACCCCATCCCATCCCATGGGTGTCGTAGAAACCGACTAAGGAACTATCCGTGAATATTATCTTTACGAAATAAAAAGAAGGAAAACTTGAAATTACTAAACGAAACTGGTGTTGAGAGTGGTTCAAACCGCCCTTAGGCCTCTGACGTGGCTGACTGTGCCACTACGCATCATCATTATTTGCCGTCCTATAATAATGGGCATAATTAATGGACGTCCACTGCTGGACATGGACCTCCTCCAAATAACTTCACCTTGTACAGACCTGTACCTTCCTCATTAATCGGTTTCCCGACACGCCATGACTAGGTCATCTCTCCACCGTGTGAGGAGATTTCCTGTATCCATTCCAGAACATTTCTGCTCTAACGTCAGTCAGAAAAATAAACTTACCGAATTGTCAAGTTGAGTTTTTAACTGAAATGTCTTGATTGAACTGAATTATTGGCAGAAAGTTTCTCACCTTTTTTATATAACTTAATTTTAAATATACACATCATTATGCCTCTTTCTGAATTTAATCCCTAGACAGTAAAATGTAAGTCGACTAAACGATTTTGATATTTTAAAGCCCATTGGGATTTGATTGCGAAAGCTTTTAGTCTGTTAGTAAGTAATAAAGATCATTTTACTTTGTCGAAAACTGAAATGTTGATTTGAAATGTGTATTGATTTGTTTCATTTAACAAATGTAAGTAAATTGTATGAATCATAAGTGAATGCTAGCGCACATCCTTCACACAGTGCACAGACGACCAAGTAAGACGGCGGGAAACCAAGGGAGGCACAGGACCGCGAGGCCCGGTGATGTCCATTTTTTACGTTTACATTTTTTTAAATCTGATTTTTGACTGACTATGGGGATTATAAATATAAATATTCCTCACACTTTCACACAACGCCATCTACTCCCAAACTAAGCAGAGCTTGTACTATAACAACAATTAAATACTTGTTTTTTTTTTGTAAATACATATTGTACATAGAAAACACCAAGATCAATGCAAACAATCATGTTCATGCACACAAAGATTTGCGTTGAGTGGAAATCGAACCCGAGACCTTTGCGTAGCAGTCATGTTATATAACCACTACGCCACAAAGGTTTATTAAAATTTTATGTGTCATTGTTAAATACAGAGATTGGGACTTAACAGTTTATGTCTAGGCAGCGACTTGTCTGTATTCTGGCTTTGCGTTCAAGAGCACTGGATAAGACCTAAATTTATGTATGTATGTATGTAACAAAAGCTTCGAAAAGAATCCTTTAAGTAATTCATACACGTAATATACTTAAAAAAGTATAATATTTTTTGTGATATCCTTTATACGTAGGTATTATCCTGGAAATGTGTTTTCGTTGAACATTTTTCTTAGACGACATTTTTCTTACTTTGATTGATATGGGGCTTCGTGGCCTTGGACACTCACTCCAAACGAATTTGTTATATCTTTTATTTATTCTAGCTGATGCCCGCGACTATGTCTGCGCTTTATTAGTATTGCGAATACCTTAAATTGTGAAAACAAAATCATTATCGGCGACCTCTGTGGCGCAGTCGGTATATTACATGGCTGCTACGCAGAGATCTCGGGTTCGATTCCCGCTCAATGCAAATCTTTATGTGCATGAATATGATTGTTGCATTAGTCTAAGTGTTTTCTATGTATAATATGTATATATTTACAAAAAATAGTATTTAAGTATGTTTATCCGTTGTCTAGTACCCATAGTACAAGCTTTGCTTAGTTTGGGACTAGGTGGCAAAGTGTGAATGTGTGAATATTATTTATTTTTATTTATTTATAAATTGTGGCCTATGTGTTATTCTGATGTATACGCTATGTTATTGTAAAATCTCATTAAATTCAATTCAGTAGTTTTTACGTAAAAGCGTATCAGACATCCAAACATGTATAGTTATAGTAAATTACAGCTGCTTAGAGCATAAACATGGATGTTTTCATTGGAATAAGTGTTTTCTATGTATCCACCTGAAAAGATGGACGAAGGAAAAAATCTTGGCTGTGAAACATTAGAGAGTGTACCGGCATAGCTGGCGCAGCTGAGCTATTCCGCAGAACTAAGAATAGAGAGGACTTTGCCAAGCTGGTAGCTGACCTTTACTAGTTGGAGAGGCACCTTAAGAAGAAGAAGATGTATCCACCTGCTGAAATTACCTACTTGCTGCCTTAGCAAAGTTACATTAAACTCACAACAATAATTTGCAGTTCGCATTAGAAATAAACTCACGCTTGATATAATCGTAAATCAAGGCACGTTTTATCGTTACGTCTAAAAAGAAGCTTCCATTCGTTGCATAAGACGAATAAGACGAAATACACCAAGCTATACGTTTTCATTCCAAAATATGTCTTATTACAATGGGCTAAGGTATAGGGAAGGCTACGTTGTTATGTTTTTGTATTTATAGTAGTACTTTCATGGGAGCTGTAAAGCCTCTTTTCTTATGCGCAGGCATTTTAAGATGCTGATCTGTAAGACACACACATATTACTATAATTATGTTGACGATTCATGTCATCTGTGGTGTAGTAGGTTCTACTTCCAATTTGCATTGAGCATGAATGAACAGAAAGGTACTGGAGTGACGACCGCGTACCGGACAACGCAGGGTGGGGAGACCCCTCACACGGTGAACCGACGACCTCGTTGGGACGGCGGGAAGCCGATGGATGAGGTAGGCGCAGGACAACACAAGGTAGTAATATTTGGAGAAGGCCTATGTCTAGCAGTAGACGTTAATTGGCTGATATGATGATGAATGAACCAGGACGAATTCTCACAACGCGATTTAGTCGCAAACTAAGCAGAGCATTTACTATTGGCTTCTAGATAACGGATAAACATACTAACATAAATTATTTTGTAAATACATGCATATTGTAACTTAAAAAAAAGACAAAAAAACGACACATATCGTAAAAAGTATCTCAAATACAGTGGTACTTTTTGTCACTTTCCGATGTCATATACAGTATCACATCGGAAGTGGAGTAACGCAACGTTGTTGGTCAAACATCATGAATCAAAACGTGTCCGCTCCTGACACCCGGACGTTCGACGTGCCTGACATCCTGACGTCTGTCTAAGGTCCGGTTATATGCGATATAATATTGTATGTCGTTTTATACTTTACTGGGTAAAATTATATGTGGGTCTTTGTTGTTTGTAGAAGTTATCATCATCATAACAGCCCATTAATGTCCTACTGCAGGGACGGGACATGAATGAGGAAGGAGGGATACTTGGCCCTCTAATACCACGCTGGCCAGACGGATTGGTATAGGGTTTAATTTCATGTTTTCCTTCTTTTTACTTCGTAAAGATAACATTTACGGTTAGTCCCTTAGTTGGTTTTTACGACACCCATGGGATGAGATGGGGTGGTGACATATTGTATTCTCACTCCTTCACCACACAGAGAAGTTATAGTTCTTGGCTTTTACGCAGAAGTCTTAAGTTTTATTTCCGCAAGTCTTTTTATCAGTTGTCGAGTAGTGTAAACTTTTATTTTTGGCATTAGATAGTGTAGTGAGAATTGAGTACGTAGGTACTTACTTACTACGACTTAAAGAATAAACTGACATAGGGCATCTACATTTATTATTTTATCATTATAATATTCTGACAAATAACGGGTCCTTAATATTAAAATGAAAAAGATAAAATACCTGCTTTTTTCCGGACTTTTCATTCGAATTGCATCGACCGTGGTCATGGATGGACCCGGAGAATCCTATAACAGCATTATACTTTAATGTATTATATCTGTAATCTATATCCTTATATCATTATATCTGTAATCTTATATCTGTAATATATATATCTATACTTATGTTCATCTGTCTTTAAACAGAACCCTAAAAACAAAAATATAACATACAACTGCAAATTCAACGTTTTAATTTTTTATTCGCTGTAAAGCAAGGAAAAATGCCAAATCAAATTTTCACGTACGTGTTTCATATGCAAACTTTGCAATTGGTATTTTTGTAATGAAAATTGTTTGAATGTATATTCTTTGATGCATTTCGGACATTTCGTTGAATTCGTTACCGTTTTCGAACTATTGCGATGTGTGTACGTAGGTCATTGTTCCTGAGAAAAATAACGGGTATAATAGACCCGTTAACATTGTTTTAATATCTATTTCCATATTTTTATTTACAGAATATGATGAATATGATATTAATATTATTTTTTGTAAAATATAGTTGTCTATTTTATGTATTTTTCTTTGTTTTGTCTTTGAATAGAATTCATTTGTTTTATGTTGAATATACGCACGGAAACAAAGAAAAAGAATCATGAATACTTTTCTATGAACAATATGTATAAACCATTGAACTAAAGCGCAGAAATAAAACCTGTATTACTATTTGGTTACATTTAACCAAGAAAATGCATTAAAAAATATTCACCGTGACATTTAGATTATTCTTCCTATAATAAATTTGTTGCCTTTTAGTAATACACACGAATCAAAATAAAAATTTTATTTTTGTCATTTGTGCTAGTAAACAAATCCATACCACAAACATAGTAGGTATTACCAAGTTATAGTCACTCAAAATTTAATTTGGCGATAAAATCTAATTACTTCTGGTAATAAACAAATGGCACTAGGATGTAGAATAATCAAAAAGTAATTTAATACCGCTCGAAAGTTGAAACTTTTTGGTCGAATTAACTTTAAATCATATTAAATTACCGGTGTTACTTGTTATACGATCTATAAAAAATATTTTTAATGGCTGAATATTGCTGTGAAATGATTACTTTTTTTATGGTTACGAAACATTTGTTCCATCTCTACCCATCTAATATCAAAACTGACATAAAAATTTACAAGAGATAATACACAAAATGAAGGAGGCTTACGTCTAGCAATGGACCTCAATTGGCTGATATGATGTTGATGATGATATCAACCCATACCATTTTAGGCAGAATCATTTAAAACATGATTTCACAAAAGTACTATTTACTAATTCTGCAATTTTACCTATTATTCAATAATCCTTTTTACGGAATTTTCAAACTGAATGATTATTTTCAAACGAACATAAATCGATCATTTATGTTCATATTGTTTTTGTAATATCCACGCCTAAACCTCATTTTGTAAGTGCTCCTCATTTTACTTAGTTATGTGTTCAATTTTCATATTGCCTTTATGTTATAATATAGTGGTTGGTAAGTTATCCTGTTTTTTAATTTAATAACACTTAATGTGTCAAAGGACGGACAATTAACCCGCAGAAATCATAGGCGACCTAGTGCTAAAACCCCCACGGCAAAACAGAAGAATCGGAGTTTGAAGAACTCTCATGCGATGTACGATGAAATGACCCATAAATAAAGGAGACACAAGTGCATTTGAAACTTTTAGAGGTGAACTATGTCCAGTAAAGACGTCATTTGGGTAATATAATGATTTAGTCTATTTAATTAGCTTTTATTATTATCTATATAATACTTAATTCTTCATTTTATTATTCATCGTTATTAATGTCTTACCGGCTAAGTTTTTTGGTTCCAAGCAATTTCAATCTTAGTTTATATTCAAAGTGTTCATTTCACTAGATTATCCACAAAAACAAGCTACCATTACAACAGAATTAGATTAAATGAAAGACTGCTATCAATCAGAGCAAGCTCTGTTAATCCTTTAAAATAATTCAACGGGAGCGGCCATTAATATGATAATTATACATTATTGCTTTTTGTTCCCACAAAGTTGGACGCGAAATACCCTTTAATAAATAATTAATATTGTTGAAACAAAGAATTTGCGGGTGTAATTACTGTGCCGGTATTACCGACGAGCAGGTGTGGGTTAACATGGGCTAATGAGCTCATAAATTGAGAGGGGTCTCTTAGACCCGGCCACGACATTTGAAGGTTAAGTTTCATGAATTATTAATGAGCTTTGTGACATTCTTGGTTTAGAATTTTGAATGAAGTAAGATATTTTTGAAAATGTAGTGTTGTAAAAAGTTTAAGGGCGGGCCAAACTTACAAAGTGGATGGCACTTTTTTTTATTTTTAATTGCACACCTGATAGTAAGTGGTAACATTCGCTCAAGGACTTCAGTAATGCCTATGCACTTGGAAGTTCTACTGATGGGACGAGTTCCCTCCACAAAAGCCTCCGCCTCCGCATAAACTTCACCTAGTGATATCACACTAGACAGCTTAATTATTATGAAGTACTAGTCTTTTTACGATACCCTCCCGATGCGATGAAGTGCCCCACGATATTCTTAGTTTATCACGACACGGGCAAATTCAAAGAAATATCTGGAGAGCTACTACTCCCTAGATATTTATTTTGTGTCAAAACAGTCATAAACGTCACCGATATTACCAAGTAATGGCAATTAAAAAGAGTATAAGAAGTAAAGCCTTCTTGTAGAGGCAAGTGAATCACTTAAGCGTGCTGATACAGTGGGTTATTATGAGCGGGTAGTGTAGCGATTTTCATTAAATAGCCGGCGCTGCAACGTGCATTATTATGCAAATGCCGTGGCGCTGCGAGCCGCCGGCGACGCGGCGCCGCGTTCAGATTGTAGGTGCGGTTTCACTGTTAGCGGGTACGGGGTAGAATGCTAAAGTTTTTATAGTTTGCGTCCTTACTGTATCATTCCAATGGCATGCCTGTAATAAAGTTTTATTAGTACTTTATTGTGTTGCTTGATTTGTTCAAAAAACTGTTAAAGTTGAATGATGCATAGTTTACCAATTTTAGTAATAATATAATTAGGTTATTCATAATAGATTTATGTTTTGATTGTTGTGCCAAACTGGTACAAATGTAGTAATACGGAATTTTAAATAATTTTTAAATAATGTCACCTTTTTGATTTGATGCATGCATGACGCATGATGCATGAGGTGCCTAACTGAGCTTAGGATTCTTAAAACTAACTTTTTAGCTAATCTAAAGAACAGAATCAAGAATACGGAAACTCTTGAAAACCTTCTAAGACAATCAGTAAACGTATTCAATCTGGTAAACTTAGCAAATAATTGAACTTGAACAACTCGAGTAACATTTCTCTCTCCGCTATCAGTGAGACACTACCCTACCGTGCCGTTAGACCTCCGGTTTATAAATAAGCGAGAGCTCGCTTCGCTGAATTTCCTCTGGCTTTTCACTGTTTGTTTTTATGTCATATTTTATACGATTATTTTGACTTTTGAAATTTATTTTTGAATTGAAAAAGCTATGCGCAGTTGGCACTTACAATTTTTATTTTTTTACTTGACTGGCTTTTGATTTCTGAACAATACACATTGCCGCGATTTAAACTTCAGGATTTTATTCAATAAAATTTGAATGAATAGTTTTGCGTTAGCCTTTTTGTGTTATAATTAGGTATTTAAATATTTTTTTTCTACAACTTATGTTGTTGATATAGTCATCAATCTTGTATCACGAATACTTCTAAAGATACATTTAAAACCAGCAGAACAATTGATGAAGTAAACAAATGATTTTATCGCTCTACTTATAAATCAAGCTTTAGACTTATCATAACAGCCCATTAATGTCCCACTGCAGGGACGGGTCTCCTCCCATGACGGAAGGATACTTGGCCTACTAATACCGCTCTGGCCAGGCGTGGTGTTGGATGAAAACCATGCATTTAAATATAGTCAGAACTACAGAAAGACACTTATTCTACTAATTTAGTTAGACTAGTTCGACAAAGTATAAATAATAAAATATATTATTAATAAGTAACTACCCTTACAAACGGCTGTCAGACGCAGCATTTCTCACCTGTTTCAACGCGCAGTCAATCTACATTGCCTTTTATTCGTCTTCCGCTCCTTTCATTGCTGACATTTCCTTTGCGAGTTCTGTTTTTAGAATAACTCTGCTACCTAGGGAGCCATTTATAATATTGAAATGTACAGTTTTTTTAATTTACTTCATAACTACCTATGGCGTAGTGTTTATATAACATGACTGCTACGCAGAGGTCTCGGGTTCGATTTCCGCTCAATGCAAATCTTTATGTACATGAACTTGATTGCTTGCATTGGTCTGGATGTTTTCTATGTATAATATTTGTATAGTATTTAAAAAAAAAGGTATTTAAGTATGTTTATCCGTTGTCTAGTATCTATAGTACAAGCTTTGCTTAGTTTGGGACTAGATGGCGTTGTGTGAATGTGTGAGGAATATTTACTTATATGTAAACGGTAGATTAACTCGCATGCTATTTACTTTTGCTTTGCTTGACGTTTCGGTGTAGGTTACACTGACTGTGGTCTCTAGCTGACTGGTGATACGACGTTTGTGTGTAAAAATTTGCAAAGATTTGCATTGTGTGGAAATCCAACCCTGAACTTCAGCTTACATAATCGAAACCACAGCCACAAAATTTGCCACTAAAAACGAACAAAGTTTTAAATGTTTTAAAAATAAATGTAGTCAATCTTATTCACCTTGATAATTAAATTTATATAAAAGGCTGTATCGATTGCAGCGACAGAGTGAGGTTGCTGCGCCCCTGGTGGCTTGGATCTCGAAATGAAACATAAATTAATAAGTCGGTCGACCTTAGTGCGGGTACAGACCGGCGTTTTTGTTTATAACAGCCCTACTAATAACTTAGTATAGGATCAGACCTCTTCGTAATATGGAGTGAAACTTATCCTGCTAATACCTTACTTATTAGGCAATACAAAATTACCTAATAAGTTATAACTTAATAAGTCTCCGTGTGGTGACGTAGTAAGAATACAATATGTCACCACCCCATCTAATCCAATGGGCGCCGTAGAAACCGACTAAGGGACTAACCGTGAATATTATCTTTATGAAATAAAAAAGAAGAAATACTCTAAATTAAACCCTGTACCAATCCGTTTAGCCGGCGTGGTATTAATAGGCCAAGTATCCCTCCGTCATGAGAGTAGGCCCGTCCTTGGAGTGGGACATTAATGGTCTGTAGAACGTAGAACTAAATAGAAAACATCCCGTACATTATTGGACCAATCAAAAACCTACCAACATCGCATGTACACTAGACGAAGAATCCCTTTTTCATTTTTGTCATTTACTCCGATGTCACGTTAAGAATTTGAAGAAACGAAACGGAAAGAGGAAATAAGAAAAGGCAAGAGCAATCGAAGTAAACAGGAAACCAGGAGGAAATTAAAGTATTCCCTCCATGCTCTTTTTTTTTTTGTCGATCGTTCAGATATACTTAAGGTTTTTATCACAAATATTGGGAACTGTCGGGTATAAGATTTGAAGATGTGAGGTATTTCATATCATAACAGCCCATTAATGTCCCACTGCAGAGACTCCTCCCGTGACGGAGGTATACTTGGCCTACTAATACCACTCTTGCCAGACGGATTGGTATAGGGTTTAATTTTAACACGCTGGCCAGACGGATTGGTATAGGGCTTAATTTCAAGATTGTATATTTAGTTTAAGACTAATAGCTTTAGCAAAGAGTGAAGTTCAGAAAGTATGAATTTATTTTCGATGGATGAGCGAGATGTTCCCAGGCCTTGCTCATCCATCGCGCGACGGAAACATTTGGAAGAAAAAGCCTTTGTCTAGTAGTGGATGACTTGATGTTTTGGTCACACACTTTTACACATTGTTTTTTGTGACAACTTAATCAATTTCAAGGATATGAACGTTTGAGTTGTGCAGGAATTAAATCCGAGCCCTCGAGCTTAATAGGGAAACTACTACGTCATCTGATCGTCTGTACTACCTAATAAACAGAAGAGGACCTTTTGAAAATTAATAGATTCTTTAATCAGAGTATTTATGTCTGCCATAAAAAATATGTTTAGTACCATAATTCCACTATTACCAAATTTTAAGAAAACTAGCTGAAAGTCAAGTACCTTATTAGCTATCAAAAAGTCATTATACATAGACGACCTCTGTGGCGTAGTAGTTATAATACCATTACTGCTATGCAGAGGTCTCGGATTCGATTGGAAATCTTTGTGTGATGAACATGATTGTTTGCATTCGTCTGGGGTATTTTCTATGTATAATATGTATGTGTATTTAATTTACAAAAAGAAACAAAAGTATTTATGTATGTTTATCAGTTGTCTAGTACCCTTAGTACAAGCTCAGCTTTGTATGGGACTAGATGGCGTTATGTGATTGTTTGAGAAATATTTATTTATTTTAAATATGTATATTTATTATTTTAAGCTTTTCCTAAATTAAAACAGGCTTGTTCTAATTCTTAGCTTAAGTATAAGCTATAACTTAGATACCTTTTAAAAGTGTTCGCATGGGAATGCAAATGCCTGTCTTTGTCGGCAATGGCATTCATTACAACAAAGCACACGATATGGCATACTGCCAAAAACTCTAGAGACATTAGAATAATCGTTAGTTTGTATTGTGAATGTTATGTGGTAAATTACCCTATCACCATTATTCTTTTAATTTTTCTTTTTTTCTATAGCAACTAATCCTACTAATATTATCATCATCATAACAGCTCATTAATGTCCCACTGCAGGGACGGGCCTCCTCCCGTGACGGAGGGATACTTGGCCTACTAATACCACGCTGGCCAGACGGATTGGTTTAATTTAATTTCAAGATTTCCTTCTTTTCACTTCGTAAAGATAATATTTACGGTTAGTCCCTTAGTCAGTTTTTACGACACCCATGGGATGAGATGGGGTGGTGACATATTGTATTCTTACTCCGTCACCACACGGAAAACTAATATTTTAAACACGGGTAATGCTTTAATGTTACTCTTTCACGTTACCAAATGGAGTTTAGTAAAACTTCTGTCCCTGTAAAATAATATAGAATGTAAAAAAATCTGATTTGAAAAAAAATCAGAATTACTATTTACAAAGATTTTGTATTTATAATATAAGCTACTAGCTGACCCGTGCCCACTTCGTAGGGCGGAGAAAAAAACGTGTCCCTTTTTAAACATATTTCATTACTGCTCCACTCGTAATAGTCATAGCGTGATACTATATAGCCTATGACACTCCCCGATAAATCGACTAGTCAACACAGAAAGAATTTTTAAAATCGGTTCAGTAGATCCAGAGATTACCCCTACAACGTCACAAACACACAAACTTTACCTCTTTATAATATTAGTATAGATTTAAATACTAATCCTGCGTAAACGAAGTCGGCACCAGCTTGTCGTATTATAAAACTGACGTTTCAACCGCTCCTATCTTTAACCGCCCGTCTACTTTTACATAACTTTGCCGTCCGCCTTTAAGAGCTTACTGGAC
This sequence comes from Schrankia costaestrigalis, assembly GCA_905475405.1. Taxonomy (NCBI): domain Eukaryota; kingdom Metazoa; phylum Arthropoda; class Insecta; order Lepidoptera; family Erebidae; genus Schrankia; species Schrankia costaestrigalis. The sequence continues at coordinate 3,346,196 of FR997843.1, read as the reverse complement.
GCTTGCAAACTTAGACCGGAAACTTTTTAAATATGATCCCAAGCTCCGTAAGTCTTTCACTGGACCGCTTGTCCTCACAACTAGAGAGAAACAAATATTTAAGTATTTAATATGTCGCAGCAATTGGACCAACTTTTGTTTGTGGACCTCAACAAATATTGTGAAAGAAAACTCGGAGGAGATTCCGGAATCCGTTCTGCTTTGAATATTGAGTATAGAAGTTTGGATGAAACTTTTGTAAAGGATAGTCTTTGGAGTAAAGGGATGAATAGAAAAATTATATTAAAGTAAGAAATAAATTATATATATTGTGTGGGGAAACCCCTCACACGGTGGACCGACGATCTAATTAGGACGGAGAGAAGCCGTTGTATAAGGGAGGCACAGGACCGCACAAGGTGGTGATACTTGGAGGAGGCCTATGTCTAGCAGTGGACGTCGATTGGCTGATATGATGATGATGGTGTTGAGAAATAGATTTGTAAAAGGCTAGAACGCAACTTTGTCAGCCTCTTAAATTAAATTATAGCTTATTGTCTTTCTCGATAAGACTATATTCAAACAAATTCTTTAGCTTAATTTTGGAAGCTATGGTTTAAGCTGGTTTAATATGATCTTGAGAAATCGTTGCCTGTGGTTGTTCAGTACCTAACCCTAACGTTGCAATTTAACTATTTAAATCTATATTAATATTATAAAGAGTAAAGTTTGTGACGTTGTAAGGGGTAATCTCTAGATCTACTAAACTGATTTTAAAAATTCTTTCTGTGTTAAATAGTCCAATTATCGGGCAGTGTCATAGGGTATATAGTATCACGCTATGACTAATAGGAGTGGAGCAGTAATGAAATATGTTTAAAAAAAGGACGGGTTTTACTCACCGAAGGGGGCACGGGTCAGCTAGTATGTAATAAACAAGATGTTCATAGACTGATATAATGAACAAAGGTAATTGGGAAAATATTAGCTTGTTGTAGTGTCCCATGTAAAGCGCTGCCGACCACGGAGATGCGATGAATCCTACCCAACACATATTACTATATTATGGTGAATAGAATTCTAATATGTATGTAGATTAGGAGAAGTATTACTAATTATGCGATCCACACAGAAATGTCCGGGCCCTGGCTGTTATGAAATTGATGTTTATAAAAGAGTATAAAAGTGTGGCAAGAACACAGCCCATGTACGTCTTCTGAAGCTTAAATGACTAAGACAAAACTTAGAACACAATTTCAATATGAACCTCCCCATTGAGTGTAACAAGGTAAACATTCTAAAGCTGTTACACTTGAGAGCCAATCGACTATCCCCGAGCACCGTCTCGGTTAGTAAGCCAGGGAACTATCCCTTTAGTGGGATTATTCCTGCCTCTAGTGTGTGCCACGGTAAACTTGCGACGGCTTAGCAAGCTAAACTTACCGCCGCATGATAAAGACATGGCGACTTCAGTTTGATTAGAAACTTTAAATGACATTTTTCTTGTGTAAGTTCAAAATGTTTCTTTTGTTGAAAATCTTGACCACTGTCTTAGGATTATTTAAATACATAAACCCCCTTACTCATAAACGCCTCTTAAATTTAATCGCTGTTTATCGAGATTTTTGATAGTAAAATCAACCTTATACTAAACAAAACCGTAAGAATTTAAGCTAATCAATTGACTAAAATTTAAGAGGTTTATAATTTAAGTAACGGTTGGTTTCTGTTCGTTGTCATCATTATGCATAATTATTGACTGATTAGATTGAAAGGAACCAGTTTTTTTGCATTACATGATAAGAGTATTTTTTTTTTTAAATAAAATAAGTGTTACATGTCCCTGCAGTGGAACGTTAATGTTTCACACAATAAGATAAGGTGGTGACAATCTTTCTTACTCACCATTCCTACTCCTCAAACAACAAACTCTAAACCAAAATTATCTCAATTTCACCACTGATTACCATCTAAAAATAAGCACTCCAAAGGGCAAAGTAACAACATAATATCGCAGTTTCGCCACATATCCGTCGGCAATACGAAAAAGCTTAACTCATAAACTACCCTTCCATTTTATTAACCCCTCAAGTCTTTACGAAAAAACGAAACTCATAACAGTGTAAAGCCAGCCTATCGGGGTAATATTGTCCCGATACACTAGGTATATATTACTCCGGGTTCCCTAGTACATTTTTTGTAAGTGATTACTATCAAGTTAATTTAGAGGAGGCCTATGTCTAGCAGTGGACGTCCGATGATAATATGATAATGATGAAATTTTTTGTAAGTATCAACAATTTGGTATAAGCAAGTCTGTGTTGTGGGAGCTAGCAAAGATAGCGATGAAACATTTTTTTCCATTTCAATTACAATAGGTACAGACTTCCATAAACGAAATTGTTAACCATCTTATCAAAATAACAGTACTCAAAAATAAATTAACTCACTTATAGATTCACATAGTAATCACTTTGCAAAAATATTCTAGTGATCCCGGACTATATACAGTATGTGAGTAATTTAGCCAGAGAGCGGCTTGTTTTTTTTTAATTGAGGCGATGACGCGACACGAAAACAATTTCGCTTGGGCCTTTGTATCGGCAAATTGAGTACGTTATTTATTGACAATGGACAAGCCACCGGGATCAATGGAAGATGACTGCCGTTTGGCACCCATGTTGATTATGTTGTTTATTTAACTTTTGTTTTTATAAGTTACTAGCTGACTCGTGCCCACTTCGTTAGGCGGAGAAAAAAACGCGTCACTTTTTTAAAAATATTTCATTACTGCTCCGCTCCTATTAGTCATAGCGTGATACTATATAGCCTATGACACTCCAACACAGAAAGATATTTTAAATCGGTTAAGTAGATCCAGAGATTACCCCCTACAACGTCACAAAGACACAAACTTTACCTCTTTATAATATTAGTATAGATATAGATTTGGTAAAGCTATTAAGACAAACTTAGTGGCGTAGAGCTACTGTGACTGTTGCGGAGATGTTTCGCGTTTGATTCCGGCTCTATCCAAATCTTTGTGCGCATGAACATGATTATTTTCATTGGTCTGGATGATTTCTATGAATGCTATATTAAGTACTTATTAATATTTTTCTCTCTTTTACAGGTAAGATCAACTATTTATCTGGAAATTCGGTGAGGTACACATATTAAGTAAGTGTTACATAATTATGAAAGGACTCTCATACTGATTTCCGAATTACTGAACCCAGAATTACGTTACTACGAAAACATGCAATCACGAATAACGTTACCACGAAAACATGGAATCACGAATTTTTATTCTGTCACTCGCCAGCTGCATCGCATTGTCATCGTTCTTACCTAACCTAATCTTTCGAGAATGTGTGAAACGATGTCAAAATGATAATTAGTGATTGCATATTTTCGTGGTAACGTTATTAGTGATTACGTGTTTTCGTGGTAACGTTATTCAAGGTTTTCGTAAATCAGTAATTCACCCTTATGAAAGTTATGCAGTTAATAAACTTTTCACTTAATGCTTAATATTAATGAGTAGATGTTAAAACAATAACTGTTAAAATTAAATACTGCTAAGAGGTAAATTAAGCAAGTCTGCTTTGACCAATAATATCCTTTTACAGAGGTACTAAACATTTTGTTACATTCCGCTGACGTGTTCAGCAAAGATCTCAATACTTAATGCATTAAACAGTAATGACTTGTTTACCCCTGCGTTACCCTTAGTCGTCCCGCACTTTGCATTTATGGTGTTTGAGGGTTATTCCTACTATTTTATGGTACCCTGGTTACGTGAATGGGTATTCTATGTCAGTGTTATTGGGTTTATGTTTTTAAATATGCATTAGTATGTGTAACTTTTTATGAGGTATTTTATTTTTATGTTTTGAAGCTGTATTTTTTGTTTTGATTTTGGTTGTATAGGTCTGTCTCAGGAAATACCAGTTTTTATTGGAATATTATTTCTGAACTGGATAAGAATTATTTGCAAAATTATAGTACTTCTAAACCAATTTTAAAAAAATGATACCTATACCGATCTTAAGTAATAAAAAAAATGAAACTTAAGTGCCGATTACACTACCCTACATGTAGGACACTACATCTTGTAGGGCACTACATGTTGTCTAGTGTAATCACACATGTAGGCTGTTAGGACACTATCGGAGATCGGCGAGTCCTGACCGCCCTACATCATGTAGTGCCCTACAAGATTTAGTGCACTACATGTAGGGTAGTGTAATCGGCGCTTTACCATAAAACCATACTACTGCACCGATTACATCCGATTACACAGAAATCAAATATTTATGAATATAATAATCGGAATTTCCTTTACTATTTTGAGGAATATGTATCTAACCAACTTTAAATTATTACACCGATCGGTGTACGTCAAAACTGGATGGATACTGGGAGAGAAAAACTATGCTTTTGAGGAGTGTTAGCACACGTATTGAATTCTTAGTTTTTCACCATATGCACAATATCAATGTCTAATTTAAATTACCATGACCCCAACTTTTCATCCCTAATCCCCAATATCCCTTATCAAACACATTCCAAACACCTTTCTTCACAAAGCACCTAAAACATCCCAAAAAGTACAGCCTGAACATAAATCAATAGTATAAAAGGTGTTCCACGTACCGTCAGCAAATTATGTCTCAACAATCGAAAGGTCTGATAGCGTCGCGCATCCATCAGCCGTGGCTAATCACCCTTGCTTGCTTTATTTGCTCATTAGCTTTATGTATCTGCATTCGGGAATGTCCGGTCATGTTCGGGTGTTTTCGTAAAGTAGTTTATTAAGGAGAATCTATTGACAGATGTGAGCAAGTCACAGCCCTTTTTCAGTATACATAAAGTCGTTACACAGTATACATTCACCGTGTGGTGACGGAGTAAGAATACAAAATGTCACCACCCCATCTCATCCCATGGGTGTCGTAAAAACCGACTAAGGGACTATCCGTGAATATTATCTTTACGTAAAAAAAGAAGGAAAACTTGATATTAAATCCTATACCAATCCGTCTGGGCAGCGTGGTGTTGTTGGCCAAGTATCCCTCCATCACGGGAGGAGGCCCGTCCCTGCAGTGGGACATTAATGGCCTGTTATAAATGATAAACTCAAGCCTTGTTTTCATGTTGGTAGACAGATAATACTAAACGTCATGTATTACGATCCTTACAAACCTGGTATGCTTTATCTTTTGCTACATTCGTACGTATTGTTGGTTCCGAATGCTACGTACCTACCTGCACTTTCTAAAGGACCACTTTAAGTACCGTAATGACTTTACATTCTACTTTTGAAAGATAGTTCATTCGCTGTAGATTCAAAAGCAGTCATTCTAGTTGCTTAATTAAGAAATAGACGTTTCAGTAAACTTTTTTTTCATTACGTAGCTAGCATTATCAGAACAGTTACTCAGAACTTTCTATATGTAAAACTAGCTGACCCGTGCTCACTTCGTTGGGCGGCGAAAAACACGCGTCCGATTTTTTAAACATATTTCATTACTGCTCCACTCCTATTAGTCATAGCGTGATACTATATAGCCTTTGACACTCCCCGATAAATGGAATATTCAACACAGAATGATTTTTTCAAATCAGTTCAGTAGATCCAGAGATTACCCCCTACAACGTCACAAACACACAAACTTTACCTCTATTATATTAGTATAGATAGAGAGTTCTTCTGCACCAAGAAAACCGTAATACCAGCAATCATGTAAATGTCGTAAAAAGACAAATTTAAATAACTTAACAAACCACCAATACGCACACTATCACAGTTGCTCAGACCCATCCAACCGTGTGGCGACGCTCGAACACGGTCCAGAGTGATACATTAACTGGTCCCTAAAGTTCCACAGCGGAGTTAGCATGCACCACTTGTATTACATCTACTTGAAACCTAAACTTTGTTATCTACGAGCTTTGGTGATACGGATTCACATAGTTCACTTATTGAAGAAGGATATCAGTTTCGGTATGTTATTTGATCTTGGACATTGTTAGGGCACCGCATCTTATTTTTTAAATCGACCAAGGGAATGTTCACGTTAATTATAATTATCCAAAACTTTTATTTTTTAACGTGTAACATCGTGTGGTCACACCGACAAAATGACCGGCGAAGTAGGGACATTTCATGACTATATTTCATTTAAAAGTGGTAATTTTGCAGGTGTGACCACACGAGAGTGCTAGATATAAAAAGGCCGATACGCTAAACACACAATGCAAGTGCAAACAATTTTCGCTCAAAAAGGTTGTTACCAAGGCGGCCTTTAATTAACCTACCACATAGCTCAAAAGATTACCAATAGTAGTAATAAATAAATAATCCTCACACATCGCCACCTAGTCCCAAACTAAGCAAAGTAGAACTAGACAACGGATAAACATACTTAAATACTTTTTTTTTCGTAAATACATACATATTATATACATAGAAGACACTCAGACCAATGCAAACAATAATGTTCATGCTCACGAAGATTTGCATTGAGCGGGAATCGAACCCGAGACCTCTGCGTAGCAGCCATGCGCCACAGAGGTCGTCAAAATAGTAGCCCATCGGTCGCCTCTTACGACCCAAACTTATATTCTAAAGGCATCTCTTACTAGACAAATATATTTGTAACAAACTCAAAAACAAAATATATCATCTCTCCTTTGTATCTTATGTCAGAGGAATATTGATTTGTTTTCCAAACGCTTTACGCGAACGATAAATCATTTTACGAGGACTCATAGTCGTATACATTTACAATAATGCTTTACAACTTCGCTTTGGATTAGATGAGATGGAACTTACTCGGTTATTTACTTAACCTACTACAAAAAGTGGAGAGGAAGTTCTCAGTTATTGTTACTTCAGAATATACAGACGACCTCTGTGGCGTAGTGGTTATATAAGATGACTGCTACGCAGAGGTCTCGGGTTCGATTCCCGCTCAATGCAAATCTTTGTGTGCATGAACATTATTGTTTGCATTTGTCTGGGTGTTTTCTACGTATAGTACCTATAGTAGAAGCTCTGCTTAGTTTGGGACTAGATGGCGTAGTGTGAAAGAGTGAGGAGGAATATGAATATAGTCAAAGAATAATATAATTTAACAAATTGGTTAAATCCATAACCTATTTGATAAATATTTTTTTTGTTTTGAAAGGTTTTTGTCTAAGGTCCCACGAAATTTATTTGAGTTTGGTGCATCCAACTTACTTTAATTTATTGCTTTTTTGATGGCAATTTGTTAGCGCTGTTTATGGACGCAACCATTGGAGGAACAAAGTCAAGTCGTTGCTTAACTAAGGCGATAGAACCTTCAAACTCGGTCTACCATAACGCTATGCATCATAACAGCCGATTAATGTCCCACTGTAGGGACGAGCCTCCTCCCATGACGGAGGTATACTTGGTCTACTAATACCACGCTGGCCAGACTTATTGGTATAGGGTTTAATTTCAAGTTATCCTTCTTTTTATTTCGTAAGGATAATATTTACTGATAGTCCCTTAGTCGGTTTTTACGACACCCATGAGATGCGATGGGGTGGTGACATATTCTTACTCCGTCACCACACGGAGTATAACGCTATTGTCAGGAGTAAACGTTTGCAAACATTTTGTACAGATCGAGTTAAGAGTAGTACTTAAGATTGATCGCTATTCTTAACGCTATAGAGGTGAAGTAACAAATACTCTGCTCTTACATGAAGATTGATGAACCTACACGCTATCTATACTAGTACATTTTTACTGATAAAAAATATATACGTTGATCAACAATATAATATAATATATTTCCTACGCTTTAATAGATCTATCATCTAGTCCTAAAGTAAGCAGAGATTCAAGTCAAGTGATAAACATACATAAATAGGTTTAACCCCCTTACTCATAAACGCCTCTTAAATTTTAGTCAATTAATTAACTTAAATTCTTACGGTTTTGTTTGGTATAAGGTTGATTTTACTAATAAAAATCTCGCTAAACAGCGATTAAATTTAAGAGGCGTTTATAAATAAGAGGGTTAGTGTATAAATACATGTAATATACAAAAAAACCTGTTTAAGTATCCTTTCGCAATTTACGTTTTGCGTAAAATAGAAGAACGCGGTAACATCATTCTAGATATCCTACCCTAAACTGTAGTCTATCTCTATAACAAACGTACTGACAGTTGAGTAATTTAGGCTAATTAGCGTAACATACAGACAAAAGTGTTAGTCTCTTTCATCATAACAACCCATTAATGTCTCACTGCAGGGATAGGCCTCCTCCCGTGAAGGAAGGATACTTGGCCTACTAATACCACGCTGGCCAGACGAATTGGTATAGAGTTTAATATCAAGTTTTTCTTCTTTTTATTTCGTAAAGATAATATTGACGGATAGTCCCTTAGTCGGTTTTTACGACACCCATGGAATGAGATGGGGTGGTGACATATTGTATTCTTACTCCGTCACCACGCGGATATATTAGTCTCCTTAAAAATACTAAAATAATGTATTTAAAAGTCTTTTAAACTAACTTTATATAAATCACTAAAGACATGAATTACTATGTCAGTTCCTCAAACTTTATAACATAGGTACCTATAAATAGTCGTAGCTATATGAGGTCCCGTGAAGTTTACTGTACACCGGTGCCTCTAGGGTCCGATGTGTTATTATTATTGCAGAGGTCTGCTATGCAACACGTTCACGACTTTACCTTTAATAATACAGACTCGTATACAGCTTTATTGGTTTTCTATATAAATTATGATGGTCCAATGTTTTGTGTGAAATTATTCTTGGAACAGGTAGATTTTTTATCAAGTAGTTTATGTACAGTCACGAGCAATAATATGTACACATTTTCGCATTTTGTAAACCAGTTATCTAAAGTTCTGCCAATCCAAAATTGAAAATTCGAAGATTAATTCAAAACTGTACGGAACCTCTTCTAAATTACGAATTCATTTTGATATTGTAATGTCTAGATAAACGTGCAGATAGTTTAGAAAATTTGAAAATGTGTACATATTATTGCTCGTGACTGTACGTGCATTTTTTAAGTATTAATTTTATAGTTTATTTGTTAATAGTACTGGTTTTGAATTTACATCTTGTGCGGTCCTGTGACTCACTTATCGATCTATTTCCTGATGTCCTAATCTGTGTGTGATTTAAAATAATTATTTTTTTGCAATTTATATTATTAAATTTATCGAATTTTAAATAAAAAATCTTATTTATGAAAGCACTCAGACAACTCCAAAGTAACAAGAAAGGCTTATATCAACCACTTACCCTATCCTAAAGCATCAAAATATTCAACTAACACAAACTTAAAATTAAATTAACCTAATTTAGGTATTAACATACCGCCATTAATAATTTTGACATAACCCCGAAGAAATTAAGCGATGTTAAAACGTTTTTGTATAAACACAACATCAATAAATGTTTACAACCATCACAATACGCGCTGTAGTGATTTAACACGGCTCTATGGTTTTAATTTACGTGAATCCCTCCCCCCCATAGGGGTGTTATGTAAATGTAATGGGTAGCTGGCTATACGAGTTTTTCATTAGTACGCTTTAATGCAATCTGAATTATTTAGATCTTATGAGTTTTATTCAGTTTTCATATTACTTAAATAATAATCACATAAAATATAAAAAAAATATTTTTGTTGAAAGACTTGCGCAAGGAAAAGATAGTTCTGAACTCCAGAACTATCTTTTCCTTAAAATCTCTGCACTACATTACATCCCCAGCTTACCAGCTCTATAATCATGGGACGTTTTGGTCCTACGGTATTGCTAAACGTTTTCTAAAAATATATATGAATTCGAGCAAAAAAATGAAGTCTTCGATTCCGCAATATCGATTCTCACTAAACGTCGCGATTCGTGAGGACTCGATGTCTAACAAATCGGCAAATAAAGGAATCGGTAACTTATGTATCCGACGACAATAATCTTACTTAAAGCTAGGGTTGACAATGTCTATATAAAAGGCTTAATTGTTACTCAACAAATTTACGAAATTGTTGGTTTACTGGTATACTGGCTTTTGTTTCTTATGAAGTTTGGTTTAGTGGCTTCCTTATAGAGATAATGCTATAACATAGAGTAACTACCCTCCGTGTGGTGACGGAGTAAGAATACAATATTTCACCACCCCATCTCATCCCATGGGTGTCGTAAAAACCGACTAAGGGACTATCCGTGAATATTATCTTTACGAAATAAAAAGAAGGAAAACTTGAAATTAAACCCTATACCAATCCGTCTGGCCAGCGTGGTATTAGTAGGCCAACTATCCCTCCGCCCCTGCAGTGGGTCATTAATGGGCTGTTATGATGATGACAGAGTAACTTAATAGGCGATAAGATCAATATATTACTCAACAGTCAATGCTTCTCTAAGAAAGATGTATAATTTGGACCAGAACCGATAGAAATGAAACTGGACAGTAATAAAATGAAATGAATATTATTTATGCTAGAACACGTAAAATATAAAAACTAATATTTATCTTAACCTTAATACTAATTGTTTGCAAGGGCTTTATTGGCAGCCCTACAATCCCCCCTTACTCTCAAGCCACCCCCTACCTCTCAGGTGCTACCTACACAGATAAAGATATAGTAGAATAAAGGCTCTCTTAACACTTCTTGCAGCTAATACATTACACGCAGATAACAATTTCTTACTAAACATACTATACTGACAATACTCTAGAGATGTTAGGTATTTATGTGACGTTATTTATTTTCTGGTAACTTGAACTCCTTAACATTTGTAGGAATTGTTATATTTATTACGTTTTTAAATAATCCTCACACATAAATTACCCTCACACAATTCACACAACATCATCTAGTCCCAAACTAAGCAGAGCTTGTATTATGGGTACTAGACAACGGATAAACATACTTAAATGTAAATATGCTGGCGTGCAATAAAGATATAAGGCCACTTGAACAAATGTGCTAATATGTAATGAAAGCTACGTCCCTAACAATAAGGTATTTTTATAATAAGTTACAATGTTTTAGGTAAAATTATAAGCAATTAATGAAACCCAAATCTTTTTATATCATTACCAGAAAAAAAACTTAATAAATAGACTGTAGGATCAAATTTAAAAGGTAGGCCACCTTTTTTGTTGCACGCCAGTATAGTTTTTAATTCCGCGTATATTGAATATAACGAGATATCGGCACTTCGTGGTATAGGTGTAGGCTATCTCCATTTTAAGTTTTCGGCATCACCAAAAGAGAAATTTCTTCAACCATCTCTCCCAATTCCCCTGCTCCGATGACATTCATTTCAGGTTTCTAATACCTTATTTTCTCAGCGACTCACCGAGTATCATGTTCGGTGCTTCCTCTTAGAGGAGTCATCGTTTTGAAAAATTGAAACATTCAATCTCAATAATAAAATTACCTTTTTAAATACACGTTAAACCCCAAGCCAGTTAACAATTAAAATATATACGGGACGAAAACAGGCATGTTTTGTTACAAAACAACAGTTAATTAAACGAAAAACAATTTAGTTTTCTAACAAGAGCAAGAAACCCTTCAGGCTCATTGAGCGAACTCGTCCGATATTCTAACAATATAAACAACGATACCCACAAATCAGATTGCAGGTGTCCGATCATTGATAAACACACACGGGGCTACACATCAAGATCCCCCCTTTCCCCCTTGTTTCCCCACTTCCGTGCCCTTGGCGAGATATCGTTGGAAAACTAGGGCATTTGATACCTACATACGTTGCGCGTTTTGTCCCCAATATTTCGCGATCGACAATCATTTCGCATTTTATATCTGTGCGACAAAGTTGTATACTTTTCTATATTTGTATGTATAGTTTTTGTTGCGGTTTTACCTACTGTTTTTGTTATACTGTGGTTTCAGTGTACAGTGACGCATTTAGTGGTTTCTTTTTGTTGCGAAGCGGATACTTGCCAAGTGCTCAACGAAATAGTTTAAAATTACTTTGTTTTAATTTGGCGGTAATACATTTTTCAAAGGCACGCGTATATTTTTACTATCATCAATTTAACGAATACAAAAACATACAAGCTTAGGGCACAAACATAATAATATGTCTTACGTAGGATTCGACCTCGTAACGAAGTAGTTATTTTTTCACAGTCATATTATCATAACAGGCCAATAATGTCCCACTGCAGGGACGGCCCTCCTCCCGTGACAGAGGCATACTTTGCCTACAAATACCACGCTGGCCAGACGGATTGGTATAGGGTTTAATTTCAAGTTTTCCTTCTTTTTATTTCGTAAAGATAATATTCACGGATAGTCCCTTAGTCGATTTTTACGGGATGAGATGGGGTGGTGACATATTGTATGCTTACTCCGTCACCACTCGGAAAAGTCATATTAGTTTTTGTTTTTACTATGGTCCCAGAACGCCGTAACGTACTTTTTTTTATTTTTAACGTACTTGTGTATAACGATTTTTTTTGTAAAAATTCGACATTCGAGAAGTGCTCGACCAAGTAGTTTGTGTTACAACGGGCATACTCGCTTTCGTTTACTCTGTGGTCCAAGTGTTTGTATACGAAATTGAATTTTGTTGTCTGTTGTAATACTGTTAGTGTTAGTTTTTGTGTAACGGTTTTTTCAAAAGTATTCCATTTTTATTTTATTTTTAGTTGTTATAATATTTTTGTTTGTTTTTCTATCTACCATAATTACTAACGATAAAAATACATGCCTTTTCTTTGCAAACTTTATCTGTTTTTATTTTTTTCTTTTGGATGACTAAAAGCCCTTCTGTGTTGGGACATGGTATGATGTCGTGACATATAATTATGCAGTGGACTGCAAAGAACCCTGAGGCTAAAGAAAAACTTGCCGATTAATACTACTCTAGTCACAGATTGGTACAAAATGTGACCATTTTTCTTTCTTTAGCAGCTTTTGGGACACACGTTTGGGCGATCGTGTCGACTCTCTGTATTCTTACATACTGTATTCTTGTGTTTATCTATTGTAAATCAAAATTAAACCGCCCTTGTGATGATAGATCGGTCAGAACGCCGTGCAATATTACCATTCCTCATGACGAGAATCTTGTGAAAGTGGAAAAAGACAAACAAACAAAATATTTGGAATTGGCTCACGAGGTTGTCGACATGTGGAATGTTGATTCGGCGATCACTGTTCCGATAGTACTTTCGGTTAATGGACTTATTCCAAAGAGTCTCTATCAACATCTAAGGAGACTCGCGCTTGGCAGTTGGATCATAGGTATAGGTCTGATGCAGAAGGCAGTACTGCTTGACACGGCACGTATTGTGAGGAGTTTCCTATCTCTGGAGCCCTAACCCCCACTTGGTCCCTGTGCCCGATGCTGATGGGTCTACCTTTCTTTTATATTACACTGTGTATTCTTGTGTTTATCTATTGTAAAACAAAATGAAATCGCCCTTGATATATAAAGAAACAGTTGATTACATTTTCTTATCTGATAAGACGTACCTATAGTACTACGTACCATCTTATCAACAATGTGCTACATTGTAACATTATTCATGTCCCACTGTAGAGATAGGCCTCATACTGTGACGGATGAATCGATCTGCCAATAACAAGCTGGCTGGATAAATTGGTATAAGACAGTTTTACTTCTTTTGTTCCCATCTCATCCCATGGTTGTCGTGAAAGCCGACTAAGGGACTATCCGTGAATATTATCTTTACGAAATAAAAAGAAGGAAAATTTGAAATTAAACCCTATACCAATCCGTCTGGCCAGAGTGGTATTACTAGGCCAAGTATCCCTCCGTCCCGAAAAGGAGGCCCGTCCCTGCAGTAAGATATTAATAGGCTGTTATGATGATGACTTCTTTTGTTTTTATTGAAATAATTTCTGTGGATTCCGTATTGAGGGGCGATGTGAGAGTAGCAAAAGTGTGATAGTCACTTAGTCACCACGCGGACAAAGAGTCAAAAACCATTACTTAATTATTACTATTCACGCAACCACTAATCTAGTAAATTTTATCTCTACTTACGTTGCGTTGATCAAAGGTTTTCCTCCCCTACACATTAGTGTGCCACAACCTTATTCCTATCTTCAGGATGTGGCTGACCGGAATATTGTCCCATCCGCACACTATTCGTAGTCATTAAGTACATAATATATATAGATTCATAATACACTTCTCATCAAAAAAATCGAAACAGTTGCAAGTTTGTGTTTTATAAGGATTATCTGAAAAATGTGTATATTTAGGAATATGTGTTATATATCATTTAATAAGGAATTTAATGAGGTTTTCAAATAATAATGTTAATGTTCTAAATTCAAATAAAATTTTCATAGATTTCGTATTTTGTTTAACAAGTCGTATTTGCCCTGTACGTAGTTTGACGGAAAATGATAAAATTAGGCACGTAAATAAAAAAAAAGCTCGAAAACGTTTATTTAATAACCCGTATCGCGCACCCAGAGTTCCTCGCTTCTCTTATTACTGCGTCCATGCGATGTTTGCCCGCAAAAACCGCCAAGTGGTGGCATTGCTGAATTCTGGACTTAGTCAGGTTATTACGGCTGAAATATTGCATCTTACCCTCTTGTCTTTTCATAGAATCTGCAATCGCTATCAAGAGACTGGTTTGTTCACGCGCCGTTAGAGATCTGGCAGAAAACAGGTAACTTCTGACCAATTAGATCGATTTATAGTAACACCTTTCTTACAAAGTCTAGGCCTTAATGTCTTTTAACCGCAGCAGCAGCTTCATGATGAACCTATGGTGGCTGTAAGTGACTCTACAATTAGAAAAAGGATGAAGAAACGTGGACTTGTACCGTACAAGCTAGCAAATAGGGAGGAACTACTCGCAGATCATCGAAAAGCGCGCCTTAACTTTTTACGTAATTACCTAAATTGGTCATACATCTAGTGGAGCAAGTTCCTCCTTTCTGATGAGTGCAAAATTGTATTGTATGGTAACGATGGAAGGACTAAGGTCTACAGAAGTGATGGAGAACGCTTTGCACCATGCAGGATTAAAAGAAAAGGGCATCCATGGTGGCGGTTCATGGACAGTTTGAGGAGAAATTAGTGGCAACGACAAGACCGAGTTTGTCTTTGTGTTTGGGTCTCGTCTGCCCTTTTTTAACAGTCATAGGTACATCGAACAGTATCTTGAACCTCTTGTGTTGCTTTATGCACATTTATTTGACCTCGGTTTAACATTTATGTACGAGGATGCTAGGACAAACACCGCGAGCGTCGTATGAGATTATGTTACTGAAGTCGATATCTCTACTATTGATTGGCCAGCAAGAAGCCCGGACATGAATCCGATTAAACATCTATGGGATGAATAAAAAAGACGAATTAGTGTAAAAGATCATGCCTCAAAAACACTTAGGCAGCTTTAAAATGCAATCCAAGAGGAATGGAATAGAGCGCCACTATTTTTGATCGTGACTCTCATCCGATCGATGAAAAACCTTACAGAAGCAGTAATGAGAGGTCGGTAATGGTATCCGATTTATTAAATAAACGTTTCCTAGCTTTTTTTTTCATTTACGTGCCTAATTTTATCATTTTCCGTCAAACTACGTACAGGGCAAATACGACTTGTTAAACAAAATACGAAATCTATAAAAATTTAATTTGAATTTAGAACATTAACATTATTATTTGAAAACCTCATTAAATTCCCTATTAAATGATATATAACACATATTCCTAAATATACACATTTTTCAGATAATCCTTATAAAACACAAACTTGCAACAGTTTCGATTTTTTTGATGAGAAGTGTATTTTATTTAGTAAGGGGAATGCCTTGTCGTGTACGAGGTTCGGATCTCACGTAGGACAATTGCTTGTGCGATTAACAAATTATTGCTCCGGACTTGTTTTTGTATCCGTTATGTTGATGTTGTGTGCAAACATTGTTTTTTTTATTATTAATATTTTCTAGTTCTCTATTAGGTATTAACATCAGTCTCTACTAACCCCCATGAGAATAAGGCGTGATTATATATATGTAGGTTATCAAAGTATTAACATCGTTTAAAAATGTGTGTTATTTATTAACAATATGGTGCATAAAAAGGATCAAGACTGTTTACTTGAACTACTAAGTTTATTATGTAACCAAAGAGTTCCAAATAAACAAAAGAAGCTTAAACCAGGTAAGATACGAGTTCTATTTTTAAATTCATATTTCGATCGTTCATGTTTATAGTTAACGGAGTTTTGAAGTTCCATTTTCAAATTTTATAGTTTATCGTTTACCGTATTCGAATTTGAACGTAGAACTTAGGGTTGGGTGACATCGATTGTCGATATTATACGATGTTAGAATCGATTTGACAGCGTGTCAGTATTGTCAGAGGTATTCTCTTTGAACGTTACTACGACGTCGTTTTACGTCATAACATTTGGTTATTCGAGGCGCAGGTTAATTAAACTCGTGCCCATGCGACTGGATCTCGGTTGTCATGTTACATTCAAATTGGAAATGACAAGTCGTTTCGTACACGTAGGGGTCCCGACCGCCATTTGGAAACTCTTAGGAGAGGCCTGCCTACTTGTTACATTATTATTTTCTATATAATATACGTTACTTTATACAGGCCTTTACCTATGAAATTGCCGTTTTGTATGAAGTTTTTTATCAGAAGCTTGTTTTTTCACACTAACGTTTTCTTAGTTTTTTCAATAATTATTAAACATAATAGAATGAAATTTGGTATACGTAATAGCGCAAATTTAAGCAAACTGTAGTGTTTTAATCACAGAAAAAAATTATCAGGAAAGAAGTTAAAATTTAGCAAATGGAAAAAAAATCTGTTATCTTATACTATTTTTTTTTTTATTTTTTTTTATTTAAAGTATGGCACACTTACAGCAATACATACAAATTTACACAATAAAACTTACATAAACACAATATTAGGTATGTTTGCCTATTAAAAGTGTACACAGCATTCTTTGTTATAATAGGCAATATTTTACATAGGTACATTTTAAAAACAAATGATAATTTTAAATAGAAACAAAAATACGACAAAACACAAAATCTAGATACAACGTATGTGACATAATACAATACTAAAATATAAAGCTAACATTAAATAAAATAGAATAAAATATAATAAGTAGAATAAACTTAATGAACACATTTTTTAATCGAGCAGTTTCAGCAATTCTGATCGAAACTTGGTTTCCGAGGTGTTAAATATATCCAAATCATACTTCGCATTAAGACTGTTGTAAGTATTACAAATTCTGGCCAGGGGATAATGAAGACCTAGGTTGGTGCGAGCAGTAGGCGGAGCAAAAGTTTTAGTGATTGCCTTCCTAGGGTATCGACTTGGTACGTTCAAGCTAATAGAAGAAAGAAGGTCAGGGCATGTAATTTTGTGGCTAAGAATTATATGTAAAAATTCGTTCTATAAAAATTAGTTCTATACTTTCGAGTCAATGATCTAGATTTGTATTTGCGTAGTTCATACTATTGTTATTATTGCTACATCAGCCTTTTAATGTCCCACGTCAGGTTTTTTTCTCCTCTGGACGGACAAAACATGTCACACTAATACCATATTGAACTTGGACCAGACAGAATTGTATATGAATTTATGTCAAAGCTTCCATATTTTACGAAAAGCCCTGAGAATTTCTTCTTACTTGTATTTACTTACACGCATGTGCTACTCCGTGTGGTGACGGAGTAAGAATACAATATGTCACCACCCCATCTCATTCCATTGCCGTCGTAAAAACCGACTAAGGGACTATCCGTGAATATTATCTTTACGAAATAAAAAGAAGGAAAACTTTAAATTTAACCCTATACCAATCCGTCTGACCAGCGTGGTATTAGTAGGCCAAGTATCCCCCCGTTATGAAAGGAGGCCCGTTCCTGCAGTGGGACATAAATGGGCTGTTATGATGATGTCCTATTTCCACCATGTATTTTAGTTCTTCACAAAATACCTCCACAGTTAGGAAACACAAAATAAATCATAAATGTATGCACCTAATTCTGCTTTATACAAAATTAAGGTAGTATTAGACAAGGCGCGTCTGTTGCCCACTAATAATAAATATGATACGTGACCCAGTTCTCGCAGGTTCATTAATATCTTATCATAAAGTACTTACGCGCGTGAATATGTTATTGCACAGAATTGCGTTTGAGTTACACCACATGTTGCTCTAAAACATTCCAGTGTACGGAAACTCTCTTTCAGTATATGTAGCTTTCTCTGGTCAGGCACATTGGTTCTGGAACTATGAAATGTCAACTCTCGGGGTCAGCTAAAACTCTCTTTAAATACATTTAATATTTTGGCATTTTTCGTACCAATATGCCTTTGCGATGCTTATAATCTTGAAGCATAAATAATTAATGTACTGTAACGTTTACGATTGTAACCTTTTGAGAGAAATACATGAGGTTTTGATTTTTTTTTTGTGTTTCGCCACCCACTACCACTCTACTAGTTGACCAGCTACTAGACCAGAGTCTCTCTATTGACAATAATGAGACTGACTGTTATGGTAAGCATTCCCTAATCTCCTCATATAGCCTTATCTTGGGTAGTTTCCATATGATAAAAGATATTCATTACCGTAGGCCACTTACCAAGTTACATAATAGTTCTTAATCATAGAATTTCACTTTAATAGTCTTTGCCGCTGGCGGGGTTGATATCTACACTAGCTGACCCGTGCCCACTTCGTTGGGCTTCGAAAAAAACGCGTCTGTCTTTTAAACATATATCATTACTGCTCCACTCCTATAAGTCATAGCGTGATACTATATAGCGTATGACACTCCCCGATAAATGGACTATTCAACACAGAAAGAATTTTTAAAATCGGTTCAGTAGATCCAGAGATTACCCCCTACAAAGTCACCAACACACAAACTTTACCTCTTTATAATATTATATAAGTATAGATATGCGTTTCGTTAGACCCACTCTACTAGTTGACCAGCTACTAGACCAGAGTCTATCTATTGACAAAAATGAGACTGACTGTTATGGTAAGCATTCCCTAATCTCCTCATATAGCCTTATCTTGGGTAGTTTCCATATGATAAAAGATATTCATTACCGTAGGCCACTTACCAAGTTACATAATAGTTCTTAATCATACAATTTCACTTTAATAGTCTTTGCCGCTGGCGGGGTTCATATCTATACTAGCTGACCCGTGCCCACTTCGTTGGGCGGCGAAAAAAAACGCGTCTCTTTTTTAAACATATTTCATTACTGCTCCACCCCTATAAGTCATAGCGTGATACTATATAGCGTATGACACTCCCCGATAAATGGACTATTCAACACAGAAAGAATTTTTAAAATCGGTTCAGTAGATCCAGAGATTACCCTCTACAGCGTCACAAACTTTTCCTTTTTATAATATTATAGTATAGATAACAGGTATACCTACCCTTCGAACCATGCCATCTAGGCAGGAAATAATTACTGATAAAATCTTTCAGTAGTACTTGTCCCTTACCCTCGGGCAGTCATTACCCATTTTTGTACAAAAAGATTTTAAAATTCGGACCTTCATTTAGTAACATTAATTGTTTTTTCCCGCCGAATCAACTGACCGGCTAATGGCTGCGTACCTTAATTCTGTTATACGAAACTTCAATAAAAACCTATTAATTTTTTTATTAATATATATTTTAAGCTTTTTAATTTAAAACGGCGACGGGTTTAATTTAATTATTACGTGTGCGTTTGATGTCCGATGTAGGTAATTCGTTCGCGTTTAATGGGTAATGGAGGATCATTTGGGAAATTAAAATGATATAGCTATTTTTTTACACTAACTCTGAGGATATAATTTTAGGTATCAGGCCATACAGGACTGATACCTAAAAAAATAAACAAGGGCAAGGACGATCCTAATACAACAATATTGGAGGGGATGTAGGGTTATTGTTAAACTTAATTCCTCGTCTCACTTTTCCGACATGACGCTTGCATAGCTTCTTTCTTAGTAAACTTTTATGACGCTCATGGTGTCAAGTGCTGGTCTGATAATGTATGCCTAGTCTACACGTGGAAAATCTACAATTTATCCTGTTTTTGCTATTGTCTTATTGATAAAGCGTTGATATAAAGCAATGAAATAAAAAGCGAACCGGTACCGAATCCGAAGCAAACACACTTTCCATTACTAGTTCTCCTATACTAGTATTACTAACTTATTATTTAAAAACGTAGAATCACTTCTTCCTAATCTATTTTGAAAATAAGTAGCACAAGTTCAAGTTGACCCAAAAATTATTGATAAAAATTAATCTTTACCCAAAAAAGCGTGTAATTATATTTCTGAATACTATTCCAATAAAGTGTTGAATTATCAGCTGTTCCACCTAATTGTTGTGGGTGAGGCTTATCAACGCGATAGGCGAGACGACGCTGTAGATAACAGGTGAGCAGTCGTCGGCCGAACGCGTCTGCGAGCCAATTCCCTCGCTTATTCCGATAATAAAAAAGTGTAATTTAAAAAAAAGAACATGCATTAGGCGGTTAATAACAGTAATGCCAGTTTGGTACTGACATACTACATTTTAAATTCGGAAAATGATTTGCTTTTATAACTTTCAATATTCAACCGTTTAAATTTTAAGTTTGGAACTGTTTAACAATGTTAGTGTTGTGACGATGTATAAAGATTGTTATCGATGGCTTTGTCGACTAAAATGAGTACTTTCTGGAGTGATTTCCTGAACGCGGCTGCTACCCATCCGTTTCCATCGATGCCTATTGATTTGCTGTCACCTTTTGATCTACAAAGAAATGAGTTCAGTCAGTATACATATAATAATGTGTGTTTGTGATGTCTCTAATATATTCGAATTAATGTAGAACTTGAACTTTTATAAATAACCTTCGCTGAAAAATGTTGTGGGGGGTTAACGGGCAAAATCAACAATCAAATGAGCCGGCTCAGAACATTCATTTGTAAAATACATTCAGTAACCGCGTGTTTGACCAATATACTATATAAATATCTAACCCTTTGTTCGATAAAACTTGACTAATACGAAGATAAGCTGTGCCTAGATACTATAATGTACTGTATTAAATTATATTAATTGACCTCATTTATTGTACTTGTGTCTTAGTATGGCGATAGGTATTTAGTATCGATATTACTTGGTTAAGTTTCCTATCCCTAGCGGGGACCATATACAGGTTCATACGTCTTTAGAAGGAATGAAATATTAAGGAATTAATTATAACTTTCTTATTAGACACAATATAGAACTTCTAGTAAAATCCTATAACTCGTGTTATCGATGTTTATTATACTACTAAATTTATTTTTTATTTATTTTATTATATTACTAAATAGAACAAAAAGAGAATTACATTGAACGGGAATCAAACTTGATATGTGGATAATGAAGTTGTACTAACACAATTAACAGATAAATACTTTACAGGTCAAACAATAACTAATAAATATATACCTATATATATTAAAATGTTAATTTAACAAATAAAAGGGGGGGGGGGTGAAGCCTCCCTGTAATGTAGGATATCTTGTTTCAAGGCACGATGCCTGCGCGTACATCAACATAAATTTTGAACAAACAACGTAACGTTTGTTCCCTATTAAAATGCGGGTGCATTGCCAAATTACAAATTGTTTTGTTTGTTAACTCTCTGCTTTATGTATTCTCTGCCTTTTAATATTATACTTTGTAAGCGTTTGTCTTTTGAAATGTTAGGCGATTAGTTAGCAACTTAGTGGGCTAATTTGTGAGGTTTTTAACCAATGAGAGGTTATGATGTCAAAATGAATTAATTATTTGTATTCTAATTGTAATATAAACTTGTGATTTGTCAATATTAGAGAAAATATTATAAATACCTTATAGAGATGACAATAATTCGCATTATAACGCAATATAACACAAAACAGTTGATATTGTTCACTAACGAAATCCGCACCAACTGTCACTTTTCTTAAATTTTATAAAATACACTCAAAATACGCTAATATGTAAAACTATTTATCTCTAATACATTTAAAACATTAATGCTTCGTATTAAATTGGTTTTCAATAGTTAATAACTGCAAAATAATTAAAATATAATAAAATTTATAGGAACAATTCAAATCAGCTGTATATCGGAGGGTTGCCACAGCAAAAAAAAAAGATACTTTCGCACTAGCGTAAACCCTATACTAATCCGTCTGGCCAGCGTGGTATTAGTAGGCTAAGTACCCCTCTGTCACGCTCCGCCCATCCCTGCAGTGGGACATTAAAGGGCTGTTATGATGATGATAATGAAATAACTTGAGGAGCTCTTTGTCCAGCAGAAGACGTCTGTTGGCTGCTATAAAAGACAACCTTACATAAAGATAAACGTATAAAACAAGTAAAGTCTTCTATTAAAGTAATCCTTTACCTCGATTTATCAGATTTGATTCATCTGACGTCTGATACGACAAATTTATCACATTTTTGACGTAAATCCAAACAAATAGTTGTTTATCTTACATATTCGTTATTCTGTTTTGTCTTAAAGGCCACTTGGTAAAGATTGGAACACAAAGAAGAAAGAAAAAATATGTATTACTGTACTTTCACATAACGGATCTAGTCCAAGAGCTGGTACTATAGACTATAACAACTAGCTGACCCGTGCCCATTTCGTTGGGCCGTGAAAAAAAGCTTTCCTTTTTTAAACAAATTGCATTACTGCTCCACTCATATTAGCCATAGCGTGATACTATATAGCCTATGACACTCCCCGATAAATGGACTATTTAACACAGAAAAAAAATTACAAATCGGTTCATTAAATCCAGAGTTTACTCCCTACAACGTCACAAACTCACAAACTTTACCTCTTTATAATATTAGTATAGATAATACACAGGAAAAAAAATCTGTATTGTATTTAAATTAACGTAAATACAATGGCCAAATTAGAATTATATACTTAAAGCAAGAAGTAAATAAGCATTCTCTGGTTATATTTACGACCTAAGGGTACAGTAAGTAAAAACAAAACATTGTGTAAAAAACTATTTTACAGCTGTTTAGACCTAAAACTTGAGAGCGCCATTTGGTAGCAGAAAAAGTATTCAAAGGAGACGGTTTTTTTTGTTCGGCAAATAGGCCCAGTCACAAATTGTGCGAGTTTAGGAATTAAATGCATACAGTTTATTCCTTATAATCTCTAGATAGACAGTCTGCATATATCAAAACTCCCTCAAGAGGGAATACTCTGAAATAGGACAATCAAAACATGACTCTAGTACAACCTAAAATCTCACAACAGCGATTGTCTAATGAATATACACTAATAAGGCAACCAAGACCTCTCGAAATAACGCAGTTTTTGCTGGCTATTGCTTGTAGATCTAAAATAATAAGGTAGTTAAAGAGAAACAATACACTATATATGACACAAGAAATATTTATCACTGTTCACAATTATAATTAACACAGTCATCTCTTAAAGCAGTATTTCATCTTAAATAGACGCAGGTGGCTCAAGCTCACCTAAAAGCAGAGCCCAAGATAAAAACCACACTTTACACATCACAATGCACAGCAGCTAACAGTGACTGTGCCTGTGCTCAATAAGCAATAACAACTGTATCCAGCAAGAGCAGCTTTAGTGTGTATTATGCACTCTATCTAAAGATGCCATTTTTATAAAATTTAAAAGTACAAATAAATCATGCATTTATCTATAGGCCGACCGTTTATCTCAGTCCCCGCCTGCGGTATGAAAGGGACGAGGGGGCGGGGTAGCTGTGTCCGTTATGGTAGCGTACACAAGAGCTATATCGAGTTGATTACTATGCCAAATAAAATAAGTTTTTACAAAAAAAAAACGACTTCAAAGACAAAAATTGCACTAAAAAGTAAAAAATAATTAGTTGTATTTTGGTTTTGCAACATTAATCAGACATTCTTTTTACTTAATTATAATCTAAAGAATAGGTTCTTTTAATTATTGTAAAAAGTAGTGTTAAGGATATTTCTTGAAGAGTCTACAAATATATTTATTTGTAGATTCTTTAAAATATAATCAAATTATTACAAATAATGTAATATTATTGTTATTTTGGAGTCGGTGTCAGCCACGATAGTTATATTCTATTTTTTATTCCTGACTTAAAATTTGAAGAAATATGGCGTCCTGTTATACATAGACTAAAGACTAAAATGAGAAATAAGTACTACAAATCAAAGACAATTACTTAAAACTCGCATGCTAAAATGAAACGGCCGTTTTTGTTTTAAATGCAATTTTTATCTAATTAAAAACCATTTAAAGTGATCAGAAAGGAATAGAATGGAATACAAAACTTTATTGCCTTTTCTAACGACTTTGTAGACAACATTTTGCATTACTGATTCTATTCGCGAATTACGATTTTTTTCAATTGACGGTGCTGGTTAGCCCCATAAACGCTCATAAGTTATGGAAAGCTTTAATCAGTTACTAAATAGGTATATTAAAACTTATTAACGGTATATTAAATCAGTTACTAAGTAGGTATATTAGAGCTTTTAGGTATATTAAAACGTTTGAACGTGACACAGGTATTTTGAAATATATTTATTTAAATCTGATAAAAATAGTTATTTAATATTTGTTTAATTTTTAAACCAATCCATAAACAATCATAATCAATGTAACTATGGGCCTTTTAAGAAGGCCCATGGTCACTCTCACAATGGAGAGAGCTATGTTGGGAGTTTCCCTGCGTGATCGAATCAGAAATGAGGAGATCCGCAAGAGAACCAAAGTAACCGACATAGCGCTCAGAATTGCCCGGTTAAAGTGGGGGGGGCAGGGCACATATCGCGGAGAACCGACAGCCGTTGGGGCAGAAAGGTTCTGGAATGGCAACCGCCTACCGGAAAGCGCAAGGTGGGGAGACCCCTCACACGGTGGACTAACGACCTAGTTAGGACGGCTGGTACCCTATGAATGAGGGAGGCACAGGACCGCGCAAGGTGGCAATACTTGGAAGAGGCCTATGTCCTGCAGTGGACGTCGATTGGCTGGTATAATGATAAACAATCAACAACTTTATGTCATAATGTCAAAATTATATAATAATAAATAATCTGTAATTCGCGGCCGCCATTCTATTTGCTTAGGTATTATCGTATTTCGTTGGCTGACACCGACTCCAAAAATAACAATAATATTACATAATTTGTAATAATTTGATTATATTTTAAAGAATACAAATATATTTATTTGTAGACTCTTCAAGAAATATCCTTAACACTACTTTTTACAATAATTAAAAGAACCTATTCTTTAGATTATAATTAAAAAGTAAAAAGAATGTCTGATTTAAGGTTGTAAAACCAATATACAACTAATTATTTTTTATATATTATATATGTTACAGCCAAAGTAATAAATATGAATATTATACATAATAACTAGCCATTATGTATAAGGGCTACTCAATTTAGATAAAGTGATAAATGTCGAAGAATTAATCACATTAACTAGCCATTATATATGGCAAAAATACAATATTAAGGCAAAAGTCAGAAACAGTTGGTTAGGTTAGGTTAGTATGGTGACCAAAGGACGCTAGAATATAGTAATACTATATTATTCTAGTTTTACATAAAAAAAATGTTTCTTGCCTTCCTTTGGTCACTGTACTCACCTAACCTAACCAACTGTTTCTGACTTTTGCCTTAATATTGTATTTTTGCCAGTACTATAACATATAATATAATGGCTAGTTAATGTGATTAATTCTGCGACATTTATCACTTTATCTAAATTGAGTAGCCCTTATACATAATGGCTAGTTATTATGTACAATATTCATATTTATTACTTTGGCTGTAACATACATTAAAACAGGTATGATTTAAACATATTAATTTGTAAGAATCAATCTTAGAAAATAATTACAGATAATAAGAACAATAATAAGAGCTTTTTTATTTTTACACGCTACCATAACGGACACCTAGTCAGTATGTCAGTTTGACACTAGTGCAGTATGCTAGTCCGTCTTCTATACAATTTACAAATTTCAAAGATGGTGGCGTCATCTTCCCACTAAAAATCGTACTTTCTTAGAGAAAATTTATGCAATCTAAATTATTACACAATTTAAAGCCTGATCAGAAAAATAAAAAAAACCTCTCCAGTTATTTAGATTGGTTTAGGGTATAATTTCGATTTTCCTTCTTTTTATTTCATAAAAATAAGCTAGCTAAAAATTAGAGCTGTGTTGTGATGTGATGTAGTTCGGGTCACAATATCTAGATGGCGCCGTTTTGCCAAAAAATCAAGAGATAGCTCTCTCCTTTGTCCTCGCCCCCCGCGCACCCCTATTACCGCAGGCGGGGTCTGAGTTAAGCGGTCTGCCTATAATAAAATCTGAAACAATAACAACGTTGTCATGACAATGTCAAACTGATTGAAACTGTACTACAGAGTATCTGCTATTGGCTATTATTTACGTTTCGTTCTACGATTATTTTTAAAGTACGTTACTTGATAATTTGTATTAACCATTAAAATAAACCTAAGAACGTTCCAAAACAAGCATTTTTAGGTGTAATCCTTTTTTATTATTATTTCATTTTTCCCTCGTCGTTTAAGTATAATTTGTGTTCGGTTAACTATATTAAGATAATAACTATTTTTGTGAGTAATATAAATAATAAGCATTACTGTTTAGGGTGGTGCGAAAAAAAACCGTATCCTTTACTATTACTACCTATCACGTTATTTCTATTAGAGTAAAGGGCAAATATTCAATGAGCAAATGCTGAAAATCTTTAACTACCCACAAGTGTAAAAAAATATATTTACCTCTTTGTTTCACAATACAACAAAGACTTAAGAATGTTTTAGTCTTTCAAATAAAAACTGTTTCATTTTTCATGACGTTCTTTGATAAACAGTTTTTTGTCGTAAGAAACCTTTTTTCTCTATTGTGTTTTAAAATTAACTATGTATAAATCTTTTTTCTGTTTTATTTTTAAACAAAATGTCAACGGTTGTTCGACTTCCCGATATTTTCTTTTGAACTATTTTAGTGTGAATTGTTAGTAATTTATTTTTTCCAAACGCTTTTTGGTATATCTTCCTTTAAGTTTAAAGGAGGATGTGTTATAGTCAAGGCTTTCTCCCTTTTTTCTAGGATTACAGTTTGAAAAAGCTTACATTTGGTTTTAATAACATTTTACAAATGTTCGTTCCGATCCTGGATGTTCTTTAATGCGTTTAAACTCCCTACGAACGTTGACATAATTTCTAGAGTGGGAGTGTGAACCTGATAGTAAACGTGTGTACCTGATGATATCTACACTGTTCTCTAGATCCTTGTTTGCCTAGGACAAGGCGTTCGTATTCAAAATCCATTCCCCCACGGCAAAAAAAAAATACATAAAAAAATAAAGTTATTTTTCGTTCTTTCCTATGTGTATATCACAGAAATGAAGTGTTCATTCTATATCTATTAAATTGACACGCACGAGATCCTCCATTGTTTCTTTTTTATTGCTCCAATAAAGGGCCGTGACCTTGTCAAGGAGGAATCGATGTATATTCCTCTTTTATGCTTTATAGTGACGTGCTTTTGTATTTTGATTTAGTCGATTTATAATGACAATTTTAGTCGAGTCTCTTTTTATGTAATATACCTACTATATTAGACCAGCAAATAACACTTAAGAAATAAGTAAAAACTGCACAAACTTCTCTATCACTCAAAGTTTTGCTGGAAGAGAACTCATTTGTGAGTTAAGCAAGTCTTTGTACCTTTTCTCTCATTTTATTATTATCTTTGTATTGTGTTTTTAGTGTACAAAATAAATAAATAAATAAAAAAAATGATTTTTTTTACAAGAAAATATTATTTAACGTCGACCAAGCGGTTAGATGGGTTAGATTCTGGTCCAATACATCACCATCCTTTTGTATTCATGAACTGATTCTGTTGCCTAAATTTTCCAATTTACAATATCTATTTCTTTTTATTTTGTATTTTTTTTTATTATTTTATTAAACGAAAGTTACACATTTGATCTCCGTGCGGTGACGGAGTAAGAATACAATATGTCACCACAAGGGACTATCAGTGAATATTATCTTTACGAAGTAAAAAGAAGGAAAACTTGAATTAAAACCTATATCAATGCGTCCGGCCAGCGTGGTATTAGTAGGCCAAGTATCCCTCCGTCACGAGAGGAGACCCGTCCCTGCAGTGGGACATTAATGGGCTGTTACACATTTGATACATTATTTTATCAGCCAAACTGTATAACAGTTTGTCGGCAGTAAGTTTTACTCTAATTATCTTATATATTTTACTTAAATATCCGTGTAATGACTAATAAAGAAACTATTCAATATTATTATCTTTATAAAACAGTGAAGGGAAAACCTGACAGAAA
The DNA here is from genome assembly GCA_905475405.1 of Schrankia costaestrigalis. Lineage (NCBI taxonomy): Eukaryota > Metazoa > Arthropoda > Insecta > Lepidoptera > Erebidae > Schrankia > Schrankia costaestrigalis. The sequence continues at coordinate 3,317,728 of FR997843.1, read as the reverse complement.
TATGACCAACTTGCTATTAATGGGTCACTGTAGAAGACACATCCTTAGAGATAGATTTTAAGGAGATGATAAGTTGAATTCTATTGAGAATAGTTGTTCATGAACGTACATAAAAAGTTCGATATTTTTTTTACTGGCTCGCCATGAACCGTAGACACGACCTCTTTGCTAGAGAATTCGTGTATACGGTTCATGCGGCAAGGTCACGGATTAAAAATGCATATATGACGTTTATTGATGAGAGCCAGAATTTCATGTCTGTAAAAGTATACACATCTACACACAGGGTCGGATCCCTAGTGCACGTTAACAAAAAAAAACAAATAAGCAGTACATCCTATTCAATATCGTATAAACGTTAAATGTCCTTACCGTTGCGCAAACTCAATGAGTTATCTAAATCGCTATCGGTTCGATTACTTTTATCTTTCAATACTAGATAATAGTCTAAGCGACGTACACACCTGATCTACACAAAGGACTAATCTCATAACTCAGTACCATTCTCAACATAGATGAGCCCTCTCGCTTCACACCACTTTATCTTATCGATTTAAGAAATATCGATACTCGACTCGAATCACGCGCGTCAACGAACATTTCCTATTGGATAGTGATGTTACTTTATCTAATCTATAAGTAGTTTATGTTACTATATCGTTATGAATCGAACGTGTTTTCATATTATTTTATTTTCGTAAATAATTATGTGAATTATGAATTGTGTTGTAGTGATGTGCTGTGTTAGTTTATCGATATGAAAGTGAGTTCGTTGTTTTGGTCTCAGACTTGGGAGTGTGTTCGCGAGTGTGCTTGGCAAACGTTTTACTGCAGCCTTAATGCGTGCGAGAGGATCGCTGTGGCACAACATTTGTTGACTTATCCGTACCCGCATTTGGATGTAGTTTTTGTTGCTCCGACTTTTGCATCGAAACGTTAGTATTTTGGTATAAGTATATTTATCATACTAGTATAAGTAGTGTGGTGAATACATAGTCTCACACGCAATCTCATATCATGGGTATCATGGGAAAAATCGTAGAAATATTATCGTATGATAAGATAAATAGATGAACTTAACCTTCAACCTTATCTTTCTAACCTGCATCTTAATAGTAGGCATCAATATATGTACCTATATTTGTCTATTACTTTGAAGTAATGGTAGAAATTAAAAAAGCTCACAAAAAGAAGTGTAAGTTTATTATAACAAGTACTAAGATCAATTTCTTCGTAGGCTTTTATTCAAAAAATCACGTAACTCTAATAACACTTGAATGAAATAACGGCTAAAATGACACATGGTTCGATTGAATATTATATTATATTTCATGCGTTGGTAGGTAATAAATAACATATATTAGAAAATAATGATAATGCTATAAAAAAAGCAGTTAGAGATATCTAGTTTAAAAAAGTTATATTAAAAAGTAATGTATAAATGTATAACAATATTATAATATTCTTCACATATTTACACAACGTCATTTAGTCTCTGAGACAATCTAAGCTTGACTTATACTATTGATACTAATGAACTTAACATACCTATATGCTTTTTCACTGGCTTTTTTTATTAATATGATGAAACACAGCGTATTCTTTGGTTAAAACAGTAAAATGTGCTTAGTCTGCATATAGAACACAAACAAATAATTAAAAATACAATTAAACCATGCTTTTTTCTATATCATCCAAACTGCTGTATTTTACAACAAATGAATTTATCCGCAAAACAGCGAATATGAATGTGATGTCAGTATTGACATGTTATACTGCAGCGTCACACGACATAACGTTCCGATAGTTTTATTATAACGTACGTGACTAATAGCTTTTACTTTAGTCGACTCGTAAATTGTGCGGTGCTTACACATCACTAGTGCTTTGTATTCGTTTGAACAGAAGTTCCAAATTTAAAAAATTGTGACTGTTTGATATTGTTTATTATAGTGTGACCACAGGAGCTGTGCACCTCCTGAGGTATGCGCGCGGCAAGAGGGGGGTGGACATATAGAGTACATGTTATATACTGGTATAGAATAAACAGTCTATGATGTAGCTACTTGCGACATCTGACGCAATATACTTAAGTTATTTGGCTGGTACGGGTCTTTACAAGAGCGGCTGTAGCAGTTTTCTATTAAAAGACAGTAATTTTTAAAACTCCAAGAAAGCATTTACATTATTGTATAGTTTTAAGCGTAAATAGGAACATTATTTGTGTTTTTATAATGTAACTTTGAGAAAAATGACATCTAGCGGAATGTATCAAATACTCTAAGAACATGAAATTCTTAAAGAAAAATATAATGTTCGAATTGTTATGACACTGCTGTCAAAACTCGTGACGGCAGGTAGGTGTCCGTTATGGTAGCATACACAAAATCTATATTGAGTTGTTTACTATACCAAAAAACTCTGCATAGATAAAAATAAAAAAAATCCAATTGTTAAGATTAATGATGAGGAATTAGAAATCATTAACACTACAGTATTCCTAGGAATTACTTTATACAGATTACCCCCTTACTCATAAGCGACTCTTAAATTTAGTTAATTGATTACCTTAAATTCTTACGGTTTTGTTTGGTATAAGTTTGATTTTACAAATAATAATCTCGCTAAACAGTGATTACATTTAAGAGGCGTTTATGAGTAAGGGATGAGTTCTTATTTATCACCTGCATATTTTTAATAAAATATGAGTATATTTAGGTTACATTGTGATCAACTAAGTAAGTGTACAGATATGTCTATAAAGTCGTCAAATTTGGGATTTTTATTAGTTCATTAATCTACAATAAACTAATACTGACTTACGAAGAACAATGTAAACAATGAGTAGAGTAAATCAAAGTGGCTCGCGGGAAGTGATTTTTAAAGTTATAAGGCGATGTTTAGCGGAGCACAATTCTGGTCAACTTTTATGCGATTTGGATGATGTTTATGGGCGAACTGCAACTTTAATGGGTATGTAATCGTGTTACTGTTTTTCGTAATCTGTCTCAAGTAATAAATTCACTTCATTTGAGATCTAGAGACCAACAGGCATTTTGTACATAGCACATTTTTAGGTTAGATATTCATTGTAAAAGTAAGAAAAATGCAGTACGACCATTTCTGTTGATACATTATCAGTTGCATTAGTATAATTCAGTCAAGATTTATCCCAATTTGAATTTGAATTAATTGCTTTATGTCTATATTACGGTTTTTCGCATCGACTGGTCTGTCTACAAAAAATAATTGATTGCAATATTTTACTAAATTTTATATCATTAAGCTCTTAGTAAATCCATGTTAAATGATATCTTGTTGCTTAATATTTAACACTGAATAAATTTTAGTTAGGTATTGTAGTTATTCTTTCCATTCCATTAGAATTACTAAATTTAAAAATACTTAACAGATTTAAAAATAATGAAAAGCTTGAAACTCCTGGTAAACACAGGCAAGGCCGGCCAAAGAAAGAAATGTATGTTTCTATATTTCTGATCTCCCCCACAAAATACAATTATGTTCGACAGTAAAAAAGAGGTATATAACATTTTTCTTCTTTTACCTGTATTTTGTTTCTAGTTATGCCTATTGTAGGTATAATCAAATGTTCAATTTACATAACTTTTGTAAAATTTCGGGTTCCAACCCTCAGAAAATTGCAGATGATAGCTAGAACTGAGATGGATTTTAATTGTAGTCTTGAAGTTCTACGCAAACCTTTAAATGCAATAGGCTTACCTACAAGAAATGCCCTAGTATTATAAGTGCTATAATAGTGTAGTGTTATTTGAACATAATTGTTTTTAAAACTCAGAATAAATAGGGTTGCTACGTGTAGCACAGTGGCGCCCTAATTTTTTGGCAGGACTTTATAGGCAGACTACACCTACATTTTAAAAAATAGTTGTTGTAGTTTTAATATTATGGCGTAATGAAATAACTCAAGCCCGGCCCCTAAGAACCTTTAATATCTCCGATAATATTAAATTTTGTATTGAAATAAAGTGTTACACAGGCGGTATTTCTACTGTATTAACAGAATTACTGTACCTATGTTTTGTAGTTCTCGAGATATTAAAATCACTTGTGAGCATATTATCTGTACCAGTACTATGAACATAAATTAACATGGATTTTTGACATATTCCACTGTGAATTCGCATAAAGCATTTACCTACACTAATTCAGTCAAAATTTCACGTATTATTTTTACATAAAGAATTTATCAAAAGAAAAGTTCCCTTTCTATCAGAACTATCACGTGTACGCTACCATAACGGACACCTATTTTTTCTTCGTCCCCCACCTCGCCGCGCATACCTCAGGGGGTGCACAGCTTCTGTGGTCACACTATAGGTACTTTGTTTTTGAACGGAATCTGTCCATTTAATTAATGGAGCCATTTGTGAAATCTATTGACATTGAACATTAACATAGTAAACAGAATATAGTGCAAAATTTGGCTCAAAAATATGGCCGGCACCAATTATAGAATGAATGCCATCAAAACCAATTCAAAAATTAAATCAAAGCCATAAAAACAGTTGTATCCCATTACTTTATTATCAGTGATAGACAAAAACAATATAAAATCACAAAACAGTGAGAATATTAATGTGATGTCAGTATTGACGTGTTATACTGCAGCGTCACACGACATAACGTTCCGATAGTTTTATTATAACGTACGTGACTAATAGCTTTTACTTTAGTCCACTCGTAAATTGTGCGGTGCTTACACATCACTAGTGTTTTTTATTCGTTTGCTCTGATGTTACGTGGCGTTCGAAATTTAAAATGTTTTGACAGTATGAAAATGTTTGTGGGCCTGTAATTTTGATTAATATAGTCATTGGCCAAATCTATCGCCATTAAAAAAACAGTTGTCAACCTTTTTATCAGTGATAGGTAAATAAAATATTATCTCCCTATCACTGCCTAATGCGGTATTCCATCTATTGTATATCATCTATCTATACTAATATTATAAAGAGGTAAAGTTTGTGAGTTTGTGACGTTGTAGGGGGTAATCTCTGGATCTATTGAACAGATTTTAAAAATTCTTTCTCTGTTTGAATAGTCCATTTGTCGGGAATTGTCATAGGCTAGGCTATATAGTATCACGCTAATAGGAGTGGAGCAGTAATGAAATATGTTTCTAGACGAGTTGTTTTCGCCACACAACGAAGTGGGTACGGGTTAGCTAGTAATTATATTAGTTTGTATAAAAATATGGCAAGGGCTTTCCTAATTTCAACACGCAAAATTGTCCATTGTAACTACGATAAATTTAATATTGTTGAGTGGATCATTGCGACACCACCGTCAAGGAATTACATTTTTAATCTAACTCTATCTGTACACGCTTATTCATATTGAAAGTATAAATAGATAAATAACTTAAAGTAACACACTGCTATATTTCATGTAAACAGGTGTATATTATTATGAAAACTTAATCCTTACGAACTTCAGCAATGAATTAAAAACCTGTGTACAGTACCCGGCCGTAAATATTACACATCAACTTTAGTAAAGAGACAATCGGGCAATTTCGGCTTCCTAGAGCAGCATCTCTGTCGCACGAAATAAAAACAGTCTGGTATCTATTAGCAACTGTTAAGGGTACGCATTCCACAGACACGAACTTGCTAGTGACCGGAGCCTAAAAAATTGATGTCAGAAACGTACAAACAATAGTAACATATTAAAAAATATTTGATAATAAATTATCAAATGAAGGAGCAATTAATTTTCACCATTTGTATAGAGTTGCAACTGGCATGCATACCCTAAAAACAGGTGGGACAGAGATGACGCTCTACGAAGCCGAAATTGAACGATTTCTCTTTCCACAGGTCGATGTGCAATATTTACGGCCGGGTACAGTCACGAGCAATAATATGTACACATTTTCGCATTTTGTAAACCAGTTATCTAAAGTTCTGCCAATCCAAAATTGAAAATTCGAAGATTAATTCAAAACTGTACGGAACCTCTTCTAAATTACGAATTCATTTTGATATTGTAATGTCTAGATAAACGTGCAGATAGTTTAGAAAATTTGAAAATGTGTACATATTATTGCTCTTGACTGTACTATACATGACATTTGTTATCAGGTTCTACAAAGATAGTGTGAAGAAGCATCTGACCAGTCTGGCAAAGTGATGGCTATGGAAAGAAGTTATTTTATTTCTACCATCTGTAGTCCTTTTTTCTGGAATATTTATGCGCTTTTTATCACATTTGAGATAGACATATTGTATAGTCAATATCACAACTCTAATAATGCAGCCTCCTCAACATCACTACACCGAAAACTAATGATATTTTTGACAGTTCGATAATATTAATCTTTTATTTGTAAAATTGTATACATTCGATTATACATGTCCTTGCAGAAGGACAGACTTTTGCTGATACGATACAAATACATAACAAGCCATCATTAAATACATAATACATAATTTTACTGATATAATTTTACTCTTCATTTACGAGTGTCAGTTTCGTTAATTAATTATGTTTAAATGTTTTAATTGTATTGAATCATTGTTTAATTAACGTTTCAGTGATTTCATTACTATTTATTACGTATTTAAGTTTGAATAATGGTAAATTACTACCTCTCTAGTAATTACTACCTATCTTTTCCGTGTGGTGCCGGAGCAAGAATACAATATGTCACAGCCCCATCTGATCCCATTGGTGTCGAAGAAACCGACTAAGGGACTATCCGTGAATATTACCTTTACATAGAAAGAAGGAAAACTTGAAATTAAACCCTATACCAATCCGTCTGGCCAGCGTGGTATTAGTAGGCCAAGTAACCCTCCGTCACGGGAGGAGGCCCGTCCCCGCAGTGGGACATTAATGGTCTGCTGGCAAACTACTACCTCTAGTGAGGTCAAGGGTCCGTGTCTCACGTAAGATAATAGTTTACGCGATCCACAAATGATTCTCTTTAGACTGGATGTTTGACAATAATCTCGACCCACCCTAAATTTCCATAACAAAACCTTGTCGTAAATGGTACATTCGTTTAGTAGTTAAGACGCTACAAACATACACACAGTCAAAGCACAACTATACTAAAATAAAAGCATCCAATTATTTTTTCTCTTAACAAAATTGATTGTAATATTATCAATGAACTGCTTACATCAGAAAATGATAACGTTACAGTTTCGTAGCGATATTTATCGTAGACCGCCTACGCGGTGCTACGCGCTACGAGCTACGATTCTCGTAGACTATCTGAAGGACTATAAAAGCTATTGAATGGCTTTCGTACTAAGATTTTATTTAGTTTGATTTTGATGTTAATGTTATCTATACTAATATTATAAAGAGGTAAAGTTTGTGAGTTTGTGAGTTTGTGACGTTGTAGGGGGTAATTTCTGGATCTAATGAAGCGATTATAAAAATTCTTTCTGTGTTGAATAGTCCATTTATCGGGGAGTGTTATAGGCTATGTAGTATCACGCTATGACTAATTGGAGTGGAGCAGTAATGAAATATGTTTATAAAAGGGACTCGTTTTTTTCGCCGCCCAACAAAGTGGGCACGGGTCAGCTAGTTGGTAATATAGTAATTTAATTAGTAATAATAATGCCCAACATTTAATAATTTTTTCTTTAGAAAAACACTAGGGATGGTACCTTTTATAGATAAATACAGCCATATATATCCAACATATTTATATCTAATATATATCCGTATATTATCCGTGTGGTGACAGAGTAAGAATACAATATGTCACCACCCCATCTCATCCCATGGGTGTCGTAGAAACCGGCTAAGGGACTATCTGTGAATATTACCTTTACATAGAAAGAAGGAAAACTTGAAATTAAACCCTATACCAATCCGTCTGGCCAGCGTGGTATCAGTAGGCCTAGTATCCCTCCGTCCCGGGAGGAGGCCCGTCCCTGCAGTGGGACATTAATGGGCTATTACGATGATAATATTTATTTCTAATAAGATAAGTATAAATAAAATAACCTCCGGGGGTAGGCAATGAAACGATTCATCAACAAAAGAAACTTATATCATACTATTTTGTAACTCAAAGTTAAAACATACCCGGACGAACTTCCCGAGCTTATGTTTCACAAATGTTAGGGAAAAACTCGACAATTACCTAATGAAAACATAACTCAGTTGAGTTACTGTTGAGTCACTCAGTTTTATTGCACAATGAGTTAAAAGGTTTTTCTCAGTTTATATTATTTTAATCGACTTTATAAAAAAAATGAGGGGCTTTTGTGTTTTAAAGAAGTTTTACGTAAAGTAGTTTTTAAAAAAAGATTATTTTTGGGTAAATTTAGATAATTTATGTTATTCAATAACTTGCCGGCCTCGGTGGCGCAGCGGTTTCGCTAACGACACGAGGTCGCACGTTTCATCATAACAGCCCATTAATGTCCCACTGCAGGGACGGGCCTCCTCTCGTGATGGATACTATCCTACTAGGCCTACTAATACCACGCTGGCCAGACGGATTGGTATAGGGTTTAATTTCAAGTTTTATTTCTTTCTATGTAAAGGTAATATACACAGATAGTCCCTTAGTCGGTTTCTACGACACCCATGGGATGATATGGAGTGGTGACATATTGGATTCTTTCTCCGTCACCATACGGATAATAACCTAAGTAAATTGACTATAAAAAGTAATTGAACAAACAGCAATAAGGTGTCCTACATTAGTTTAAAAACAAAACTTGTTAAAACTATATCTATTAGTTAAGGATTTGTATTTAGGGGAACCCCCGTAACTGTACTCACACACGAAACAAGGTTTTATTGAATACTTTATTGTTGTTGGCATGTTATTGTTTTATATTGGTTATAGACACGATGAGTTGTTTTTTATTCGTTTACTCGTTGTGATCACTGAGATAACTTTAAACCTTATTATTTTGTTATAAGACAGGTTTTGCAATGCAAATGTATCTTGCTGTTAAATGTTCTACTAGAAGGATATAGGGAAAACTTGACCTTTCATTAGCAAGCTATCTTTCATCATAACAGCCCATTAATGTCCCGCTTCAGGGAGGAGCCTCCTCCCGTGACGGAGGGTTACTTGGCCTACTAATACCACGCTGGCCAGACGGATTGGTATAGGGTTTAATTTCAAGTTTTCCTTTATTTTATTTCGTACAGATAACATTTACGGATAATCCCTTAGTCGGTTTTTACGACACCCATGGGATTAGATGGGGTGGTGCCATATTGTATTCTTACTTCGTCACCACATGGTTGTGATATACTTAGTCTATGAAAAATTCGTTCTTGATTCAGTATTTCTTGACCCCACTTTTCATTAAATTTAGACGAACACTCATTTCCTGTCAATAAAATACCACATTCGATATAGAACCTGACTGAACCTTGCTGCACAAGAAAGTTAACGTATCAAGAAATACACAAAATAAACATCCAAAAAATCCTATATTTCCATGTACACCTGTATTTTCGACCTCATTATATCGGGGATAGAACCCAACATATCCCGCATTAAAGGTTGGGCGCATTGCGGATATTAAAAAAAAAAAAAAGTAGGCATACTCTAACAAAAAAAAGCATAAATACAATAAAAGGTCAACAATACATAATAATTCAAGCTCGCCAAAGATCCAGCGTAAGGGCTTGTACACATCGACACGAAACGACGAAAATATTAAAGAAAAAAAAGGTAGTAACAATAAAAAATGAGCTAAATGATGACGACGAAACAAAAGTTAAAACAAGAAACAGATGTTTCTTTAATTCTTGCACTGTGTTCGTTCTACTACTACCTAGTTCTACCCACGAAACGAAAAATGAAGGAGTTGATTCTTATTCTTCCTCATGACAATCATCATAACATCCCATTAATGTCCCATTGCAGGGACGGGCCTCCTCCCATGACGGAGGGATACTTGGCCTTCTAATACCACGCTGGCCAGACGGATAGGGTTTAATTTCAAGTTTCCCTTTTTTTTATATTTCGTAAAGATAATATTCACGGATAGTCCCTTAGCCGGTTTTTACGACACCCATGGGATGAGATGGAGTGGTGACATATTGAATTCTTATTCCGTCAGCACACGGAGAGCCTTACGTCCTCGTAAAGTCTTGTGTACGAGTCCTTATACCGTATTTTCGGGAGGTCACTCCGTGGTTATATTCGTAAACAATCGTTTGCTCTTTTATTCCTAATAAAACAATTTATTGTAAGATTTGCATGACGAGGGTACTGAGCTTAGGTATATATTTGTTTGATTAATACGAAACGAATTTAAATGGGGAGAGAGCTGTGGGTAATTTTAAATGGATTCCTGTTATGTTTTATTAAATTATTTCTTGAATAATATTAAACGTGTGGTAATGGAGTAAGTAAACTTGCTTTTGTCGCCCCATCTCATTGAATAGGTGTCGTGAAAACCAACTAAGGAACAATTAATCGAAGATGGTATCTTCATGAAATCAAAAGACAAAATCGTATAGGTACCTTTGGCGCTCGTTTGTTACGTAGGGAATTTGGTCTAGGTATTGTACTATGGTGAATTGGGTTTCTTTTTTTGTGCTCTTTTAACGATTATTTTATTTGTAGTTTTTCCATGCTTTTATGACACACTTGTGATGTTTATGAGTTTGAATTGCGACACTGACGGCCTTATTACAAAATACGGTCTAACTATAAAACACGGTTTATTACGTCACAAAACCACTGTTTTTGAAATTTGTTATTACAAAATCAGTTTTAACACTAAACCATGGCGTAATGTCAGGTTTAAAGATAAACCTACTCGACCCCTAGTTTAAACTATAGACCATGGTCTAAATACATACAGTTCTGTCAAAGTTGTTGTTTTGAGGTTAGCGTTGCTATTGGTAATGTGTTAGTATTATAATATTGTTGACTTGTTTCAAAATGGATATCGACATGGTTATTGAAGATATTGAACTTTTAGAAAGACGACGACCCAGTAGTGAGCTTGTTCGTGTTGATCCTTTTATAGAATTATCCAAAGATTTTAGAAAAAAATACCTATAGATTTAGAAAACGTATTAAGTACTAAAAAATTTTGGAGTTATTGGTAGATAATATCACACGACCCTCGGGGATGTACTTTGTCCCCTGAAATTCAAGGTTTGCGCATTACAAAGCTGGGCCACAACAACACCTACAAACAAAACAACTAAAAACCTACTTAGTCGGTTGAGAAAAGAGCAAACTTTAAACTACTTAAAACGTATTTTTGTTTTACCTACAACGATTACCATATCACATACTTGACAAACTATTTTCATATTGTTGACATCTTACTCGTATTTCAAATGATGCCCGAATAGGTACCTAATGATGATAATACCTTCTTTATTTTGTTCCGTTCTACGTCTTATATTTAACATTGCGAGTTATGAAAATGCTTATTATTTCAGGGCCCTAGAATAATAAATGGTAATCATTAATAACCAATGTTATATATTTATACTAAATATATAAATTATTATCATTTCATTGCTGATATGTAATTAAATTTATAAATTTTTTAGCAATAAGCTTTCCCTCGAGTAGTACGGAACGTTATAATCGAATGATGTAATGAATGATCAAGCAATATTTTGGATAATCTGTGACTGTTTATTTAAGCTAGGGTCTAATTGCTGTTCTATGAAAGCCACGGTTTATTTATGATTTGTAATAAGGTGACATTTAGACTGCAGTTTAAAAATTAAGCCTGTGCTAGCTGAACCTGGTTTAAACTGAGTTTTATTTAGTTTTTTGTAATAAGACGGTGAGTGTACTCCATCACCACACGGATATCGACGGGGAAGTGTGCCAATAGCTCTTAACTAACTCAGACCAAATTTTACAGGAAACAAAAAAATAATTAATTATTTAATTTTCGATCAATCAAAATATTTGAATTAATTTAGAATAATAACAATGTATGCTTAATATTTGTGCTGAATTAGTATATTTTGTGACAGTTTTGTTTTAGTTTTGTTTTATTAATAATACGTTAATTTAGTTGTAAGGTATTTCCACATCTAAATTAAATGCTGTTAGAATAAAAATAAATGTACGAGATTTCACTAAAACATGCAAATAATGTTAAATAATAATGTTCAATTCAAATCGACAAAAAAGTGAATTTCTCAGACAATGTCAGTTAGGAGGTGTTGACACTTTACCGTCGATATACTAATTACAAATCAACTCATTAGTTTTATTTATTTTCACCACAATACACACTAAACAAAAATTGGTTTTTTCTTCAAACAAAATTCTTTTTAATGGTTTTTCGTCCAACAATGGTCGCAGTTAGACGTCGCACTAGGCGTCAAGTGTTCCACTGTTGTTTTATTTACTCGTGATTGGATTGGACGCGGCGGATTTCTTTGTCTTTGCCATTTTAATTATTTCTTGACGTTTTACTTTAAGTAGTTCGGACAACTACAGAAGTTTATCAACAAGGTTGATTGCTAGATAGCTCTGTACATGACTTTTGCTTTTTTTATTTTCTATTTAAAAAAATCCGGTTTCAACTTTGACATGCGTAGTTACCATAGATAAAACCAGATGACGTAAGCAATTTTTAAACAAGTTCCTTAAAAATAAATTCCAAAAATTGACTACTTCCTTTTTTTTAGTTTTAATATTTACTGGTTGCAAACATTAAAAAAAATAAACTCTATTGAGAAAATCTTATTTTTTTTGGAAAGTCGGTAAATAATGATTTCATTTTACAGGCTTTTTTTGTGTGTTATCTTTTTTTTCCCGTAACTTAATTTGGTGAAGTAACTGTTCAACATACAATAAAGGAGTTTACTATCTGGCGCGTAGCTTTAAAATGTTCAACTACCCACCAAAAGCTGCACAAACCTATCATACAAGTGGCTCCATCTAGTGACGTTTATACACAATAGTTTAAATAGCAGTGATGTAATCTGTAGATTGTATCACAGATTAAATATTAACTCATGTCGCTGTAATAGAATAGGGTACGGTATTAGTAAACTATACAATTTATCTGTTGTAACTATCGGAGCTGTTTAATTGGATTATAATATTTTATAACATATGAAATTATGGTACATATTAATATGAGTTGAAGAATTATCAAATCATCAAATCAAATCATAATTTGATTTGAAGAATTAATTTGAATGGTTAGTTGAAAAAAACAGAATATTGCGAAGGAACGCTGAGTCTAGAGCACTATTAACCCTTTCACAGTGCCGCCAGCAGACACAACAGTAAAACAATGCACGTGTACCATATATGGTACACTACACAGGGAACGTGGAATCGACTTAAAAGACAGTCGAAGTTTGTCAATTATAAAAAGTTTTCGAATACTGTTTTAAACCTGTCAAAATAATGAGTTAAAATTAACTTGATTTATATAATATATCTCATTATGACAACTTGATAAAAATGTTTAAAACATTAAATTTACTAGCTTATAATATTAACTAGCTGACCCGTATCCACTTCGTTAGGTCGCGAAAAAAACGCGTCACTTTTTTAAACATATTTCGGTACTGCTCCACTCCTATTTGTCATAGCGTGATACTATATAGTCTATGACACTCCCCGATAAATGGATTATTCAAGACAGAAAGAATTTTATAAATCGGTTCAGATATTACCCCCTACAACCAACGTCACAAACACAAACTTTACCTCTTTATAATATTAGTATTGATTACAAAGATTGCATTAACTTTTAAATAGCAGAGTAAAAAACCTTTATGCAGTTCTATTATTTGTTCATTACTAAATAGAGAAGTAGTGAAACCGGGACGCGGCACAAAATTATACTTTGACTCGTCTGCACTCGACCGACGACGAAATATAAAGAATGGGACAGTTACACAGTAATAGATATTTAACGCTTTGTAGAATATAGCCTTGTTTCATACCAGTTTATTAATGTCCCACTGCAGGGACGGACCTCCTTCCGTGACGGAGGGATACTTGGCCTACTAATACCACGCTGGCGAAATGGATTGGTATAGGGTTTAATTTTAAGTTTTTCTTCTTTTTATTTCGTTAAGATAATATTCACGAATAGTCCCTTAGTCGGTTTTTACGACACCCATGGGATGAGATGGAGTGGTGACATATTGTATTCTTACTCCGTCACCACACGGAGAATGTAAACATTTTTTTTGTTTGTTCCTTGTTGTTGTTTTTAAGAATAATATAATGTCAATCATATAACTCTATCATATCCCGTGGATTTCGTATCAGCCTGCCCAGTATAGTATTACGATACCATGGTATGAGACGGGGTGGTGACGGCATATATTCTTAACTCGTTCATTATATCTAATTTATAATATACTAGCTGATGCCCGCGGTATTACCCGCTTAATTGTTATTTTACACCATAAACTACCTATATTCCAAATTTCATCAAAATCCATTTAGTAGTTTTTGCATGAAAGGGTAACAAACATCCATCCATCCTCACAAACTTTTGCATTTATAATATTAGTAGGATAGGATAAGCAAAGGTGTGTCACTTAAGTGCCTAACAAATAAGGTGAATATTATCTTCACTAAATAAAAAGAAGGAAAACTTGAAATTAAACCCTATACCAATCCGTCTGCAAGCGTGGTATTAGTAGGCCAAGTATCCCTCCGTCAAGGAAGGAGGCCCGTTCCTGTAGTGGGACATTAATGGGCTGTTATGATGAAATAAGTTGACAATTACGAATTTAAGCTCTCTAGATATATCAGACCCACAGCTTAAAAAACCGGTCAAGTGCGAGTCTGATTCGCGCACCGAGGGTCCTGTACAAACCTATTTATTTTCCCGCCAAATTGTGATAACGTCAGGATTCAGCTGTTTAAATACTATTTTTCCCGCCAAAATTCAATGACGTCACGACTTAGCTGTCAAAATATATTTTCCTGCCAAAATTCTGTGACGTCACGACTCATCTGTCAAACATTCTATGACGTCACGCCTATCTGTCAAAATTGACAGCTGTCAAAAGTGACAGAGGTATCAAATATTTTCCCGCCAAAATAATATGACGTCACAAATCATCTGTCAAAAATTCTGTGACGTCACGACTCATCTGTCAAAAATTCAAAAACGTCACGGCTCAGCTGTCAAAATATATTTACCCGCCAAAATTCTGTGACGTCACGAATCATCTGTCAAAAATTCTGTGACGTCACGACTCATCTGTCAAAAATTCTATGACGGCACGCCTATCTGTCAAAAGTGACAGAGGTATCAAATATTTTCCTGCCAAAATAATATGACGTCACAAATCATCTGTCAAAAATTCTGTGACGTCACGACTCATCTGTCAAAAACGTCACGGCTCAGCTGTCAAAATATATTTACCCGCCAAAATTCTGTGACGTCACGAATCATCTGTCAAAAATTCTGTGACGTCACGACTCATCTGTCAAAAATTCAAAAACGTCATGGCTCAGCTGTCAAAACTTAATTCTGTGACGTCACGACTCATCGTTCAAAAACTCAATGACGTCACGACTCAACTGTCAAAAAATATTTTCCCGCCAAAATTCTGTGACGTCACGACTCATCTGTCAAAATTCTATGACGTCACGGGTCACGTGACCAAAATTCTATGACGTCACAGGTCACGTGACTAAAATTCTATGACGTCACAGGTCACGTGACACAGCTTTCCCGCCAAAATTCTATGAAATCAAAATATAATATGATTGCTAATAAAAAGTAGCCTATGTTCTTTCTCAGGGTCTAAAGATTGTCTGCACCAAATTTCATCGAAATCCGTTCAGCCGTTTAGGCGTGAAAGAGTAACAGACAGACAGACAGACAGACAGAGTTACTTTCGCATTTATAATATTAGTATGGATTATTGATTTCTGCATAAAACCGCTTGTCCATTTTTACCCAATAGCTTTTACAAAGCCTTCAAATCGTACCCAACTATCACCGAATTCACATCTAAATAAACCGGTCAAGTGCGAGTCTGACTCGCGCACCGAGGGTTCCGTACAAACCTATTTGCCAATTGGAATAACGTCAGGACTCGGCTGTTTAAATATTAATATTAATAAAATACTTATTTAAACAGCCGAGTCCTGACGTTATTCCAATTGGCAAATAGGTTTGTACGGAACCCTCGGTGCGCGAGTCAGACTCGCACTTGACCGGTTTTATTTTTAATAGATAGAGTGATTTACGAGGAAGGTTTATTATGTAAATCACATGCAATAATATAGTGGAGAAACCCATATAAATTTAGAGATTTCTAATGAAGCTGTACTTAAAAGTTATTTAAGGATATTCTGTAGCCAAAATTCAATGACGGCACGACTCAGCTCTGTTAAAAAATATTTTCCAGCCAAATTACTATGACGTCACAACTCATCTGTCAAAAATTATGTGACGTCACGACTCATGTGTCAAAAATTCAATGACGTCACGACTCAGCTGTCATAATATATTTTTCCGCCAAAATTCTGTAACTTCACGACTCATCTATCAAAAATTCTATGACGTCACGCACATCTGTCAAAAGTGACAGCTGTCATAGTGACGGGTGTCTAAAATATTTTCCCGCCAAAATAATATGACGTCACAACTAGCGAATGCAATCCGGACTATCCGTAATCCGAAAAATCCGGGTATCCGTTCATTTTTACACGGATTGTAAATCCGGATTCGAAAATTAAATCCGCGGATTTTCTGAATAATAAGAAATTGTAATGTTAGAGTGGATATGGCGTTATTCGAGGATAGTGGTTCACCAGGACGTTATTAGGAGCCCGCTTACAAGCATCTTCAATGCATTTCCCCTACAAGCGTTGAAACAGAGCGTGCTTTTTCTACAGCAGGAATTATGTGTAACCGAATTCGCAGCAGGTTACAAAACTTTAGATAATTTATTATTATTGAGGTCACATTTTGATGGCAGCAAAGTTAATACAGACATCTACAAAATAGCAACTTTACAGGAGAGCACTTTTAGTAAAAAAAGTTACCATTTTGAGAATTATGAACCAATTAAAATTGGCAGAATGAATTATAATAACCTTTTTTATATACCTATTGTATAAAGAGTTTTATCCCTATGTTGTCATTTTACTGAAATAATGTACCTTTATTCTATTCGCGTTTAGAATGCAGTGAGTTGTCATTGTCCGTGAATATTATCTTTACGAAATAAAAAGATGGAAAACTTGAAGTTAAACCCTATACCAATCCGTCTGGCCAGCGTGGTATTAGTAGGCCAAGTATCCCTCCGTCATGGGAGGAGGCCCGTCCCTGCAGTGGGACATTAATGTTATGATGTTATGAGTTGTCATTGTCTACCGACCTAGCCCCGCCGTCTAACCAATCAAATCTTTTAAAATTCAAATTAATTGAATTTTTAAAGATTTGATATTATTGGTTAGACGGCAGGGCTGTCACTGCATTCTAATAGAATGGGATAGGTATATATATGACTTTTTATACATAGAAAGATATCTTACGTGGAAGAAGATATCTACCCTAATAATCGTACATACGTCATTAGTTGCCACAAAAGAGGTCATTTCGATATAAAATATTATAATATAAACTGAGTAATAAGTTCTGAGACTTTCTTTAATGGATATTATTTAATGTTATAAAAGCGACATAAACATTCCATTTGTGTTCTAAAACAAAACAATATTAAATGTGTCAACAAAAATATTGTAGATGTCTTCATTTACATTGCATATAACATTTATATTTATGTAAAGTAGGTACTTAGGTAAGTAAGAACTTTAAACAAAATAAATTCATTAAGACAACAAAACGGTACGCGCAAAAGCAAGACAAGTGACTGTTGTCTTTATTTAGGTTACAATCATCTGTGGATGCTCCAAAGTAATTACTTTTTTTTATATAAATAAAATATAACTTTAACTAAAATAAATTTGATGCAGAACTTTAGGTAAGGTTTTTTAAGGTTCATTTTCGTAAAACAAAGAAATTTTCAGAAATGTAGTTGTCCGCATTAACTTGGCCGCCATCGATTTTATGTCTTATAAAATAACAGGCTTTTTAAAATTAAGTTAAATAAAAAGAGGTTAAATTATTTTGTTACTTTTGTTGTTATTAATTTTTCAAGAAGTCAATTATTTATGTTTACCTACCTGAATTTCTATTTATTTTAACTTTTAATTGTTTTAGTAACGTTCCTCAGCTGGCAGTTCACGAGTTATACACAGATTATTTTAATAATGCGTATTGTTTCCGTGTGTAATCTTTATTAATTTGAAGAGAAGTTTTACTAGTCTTATTTTTTATCTCCAAAGTTTTATTTTAATTTGTACTTATTATTTTGATTTGAAATTGAATAATTACAAATAACAAAAACAAAATAAAAATCGATTATATTAATATGCTTTGATTTTCCAGTGTTTACATTATAATCCATTTACACAAGTATAAGAAACATCACATTTATAGACTGATTTAAGTGGATTTGTTTAATTTTATAAAAAATCCGTAAAATCCGGATAATCCGGATCGGACCAAAAATCCGTTCTTAAAAATCCGGATTTTAAAACAGAACGGATTTGCATTCCCTAGTCACAACTCATCTGTCAAAAATTCTGTGACGTCACGACAGCTGTCACTTTGACAGCTGTCAAAATTCTATGACGTCACAGGTCACGTGACTCAGCTTTCCCGCCAAAATTCTATGAAATCAAAATATAATGTGATTGTAGTAAAAATTTAAGGTTTTCGGAATTTTCCCATTACATGTACTACAAGACCTTGCTCCATGCCAAATTTCAAGTTTGTAGGTAGACTGGTTTTTGCCCTTACCCCTCTAAATTTTGCAACAAAAACGGCTATATCTCTTGATTGCGTTGGATTAGCGTGCTGAATTTTTTACAGCACTAAGAGGCAACAAGCCTTAGTATTTGGTGAAAATTTCAGCTAGATACCTTCACGCGTTTCTGAGATAAATGGTCTTGACAGACAGACGGACAGACGGACAACAAAGTGATCCTATAAGGGTTCCGTTTTTTCAAAACTGGTACGGAACCCTAAAAAAGAGAACATGAAATTTTAAAATCTAAAAAAGCACTTGTAGCTCTCTAGTACGTCCAAAAACTCAAACCGATGAATGTAGCCAACCTACTCGAACAAATTGTCAGTGCTACCAACATACGAAATCCCCCGCGGTATCAGAATTTCCGTACAAGCGCTTTCAATGTGTTCCAAGAGCTTTCGAGTTGCATTCCAATTGATATTTTTCTGGCCGTTTCTAGCACTTGCTTTTGTTTTGTAATGATGAATAGGTCAGTTCGTCAGTTTGTTACAGACAGGAACTTTTTTTTTTAATAGTATTTTTTATTTCCTTCAAAAAGGTTGTCATTTTCACAATATTCCTTATCAAGAAATTTTACATTAATACCTCTATGAGAGCTGGAGTCTATACTGGGTTCTAGACCTGTGTCACAGATCTCCAGGCACTCACCCTCTTAAATATTACTCGTGAGTAGATTTGTGAATATAAAAGAAAATAACATAAGAATTTAAAAAACATACAATTGACAATTTAGTCTTTGGAAGCTTTTAAGTCCTGGTTTTAATAATACGAAAAATATAATAATGTCATTACGTGTACACTCATTTTTTTGGGTCTGTATATATTTCTGTAGAATATGACCTGCCAATCATAGATTGCAATATTTATTTATTTACAATTAAAATTAAATGAATGATAATTCCATTACGATCACCCTTGATTTAACCTTAATCAGCAGGTGATTTGTTGTGGGATTCGATCACCCTCGTGATCATAGTGAAATAATTCCAATCTAGTATGTCAGAATTACCCTTAGTATCACGTGACTAAGCGAAGGATTTTTCATATTTTAAAATAGTTTTAGCAGCAATTAGTCATTGTCTATTTAGACTCGATTAATAACTTAAATCTCTAATTTTTATATGTAGAAACAAGACATCTATCTGGCAACACAGTAATATACTATTGTTACCACAATAACGTAAAATAACAATGTCTACCGTATAGTTGTCAGTTGTTAGCGGCACCAAACCGACGCCATTTCAACAAACAGAGAAAACCTTATATTTTCTCTTTTTCCCAGTTCCCTGTAAAGCAATTTCGTTGCGAGTAGAAACTTTTTGTACTATTTTGTTGTACAGTCAGCTACAAAAGTCGATTTACCCATGTAATGTTACAAGGTAGACGAAGCAGGTAGGTTTGTAAGGATCGTTGTACATGGCACTCAGTAGTCTAAGCCTACCCCAATGGGAATTGGGCGTGAGTTTATGTATGTATGTAATATTATATATACGCTCGCTATTCTAATCGAAAATTGGTGTTCAGTGTCCATTCGAGGTTACTAATAATGTCAACTATTTTCTCTTCTCGTTACTCACTTATGGAAGTTTTATTTTTATTTACTTTTCCATGAAAGACAATTTCCGCACTAGGGGTAAAGCTGTGTGTTACGAGGACTTTTACAAACCTTAATTTAACGGACTCAAATAACATCCAGACTCAGTAAAATAACTTGTAGATCGCACAAAGAAATAGTCGTCCGTGGAAATTGAACGCGCACCGAGGCAATTAAAAATTTTAGCATTAAGATGTATTGTAATGTTATATGTGTTAATACACTTTTGTAACTGACTGTACATTGTATTTCGTGTGGTGTGATTGTGAGCTAATTATATTGTTTTGTTGTTACAGTATTCCCCAATGTGCCCGCGGCGCCGGGTATGCCATGCGCCGGTGAAGATAGTGAGTATAAACTTTTAAATTGTTTTTTTTTAGTCTAGTTTGATGTATTTTATTTACGAAAATACAGCGTGTAGTAACGGAGTACTAATGTATAGTGTCACAAGCACATATCATCCCATGGATACCAGGTGGCTTGACCGCATGGTGAATTGCCGAAGGTTTCGTCCACTACTAGAGAAGCCTTGTTTCACCTGTTCAAGGGGACATTTGACCTACAATAATATTAGATTTACAGATACATAAAAAACGATTGACAACAAGCTACGGCAGTTGACTTCTGGACTAAAAAAGCTTTTTGGCACTTGTGACATACATATGATGTACAGTACCCGGCCGTAAATATTGCACATGAACCTGCGGTAATAGACAATCGGTTAATTTCGGCTTTTTAGAGCGTCCTCCCTGTTGCACACTATCAAATCCTAATTTCAATTATTTATAGCTTATAGGCCCCCGTATTTCTATTTTCTTTCCATTTTCTTC
Source organism: Schrankia costaestrigalis (assembly GCA_905475405.1). Lineage (NCBI taxonomy): Eukaryota > Metazoa > Arthropoda > Insecta > Lepidoptera > Erebidae > Schrankia > Schrankia costaestrigalis. The sequence continues at coordinate 3,296,467 of FR997843.1, read as the reverse complement.
TAATAATTTTGCTGTGGGTCTGCTTTTTTCCATCGCACTCGCTAATAGGTATGCTATCTACTCTCTACTTTGATGATGATCCTATGACCACCTATGACTACTACAGAGGTATATGTGTAGAAAAGTGAATGGTATAAATCCCAATAATATAAACAGAGGAGCTACTTATGTACAGTGGTTCATTTATAAGATCCGTGAATCCGAGTGGTGACGGAGTAAGAATACAATATGTCACCACCCCATCTCATCCCATGGGTGTTGTAAAAACCGACTAAGGGACTAATAATTTAATTCTTTACGAAATAAAAAAGAAGGAAAACTTGAAATTAAACCCTATACCAATCCGTCTGGCCAGCGTGGTATTAGTAGGCCAAGGATCCCTCCGTCATTGGAGGAGGCCCGTCACTGCAGTGGGGCATTAATGGGCTGTTATGATGATGATTTATAAGATAATATTTCTGCATATGAATGACATGCAATCACAATAAATTGGAAACATATATATGAAAATTTATTTCCCTCCTCACCACTTGCTTGCTACTCGTAGCTATAAAATATGAGCACAATAGCAACAGGATATTTTGTCGATATCGACATACAATCACCTCTATTACATGCTATATGCATGTAAAATTGTGCACGTTTTGATATATATAGAGCTGTTTATATGTGTATCGATAATTTGATTCGATAAATCTGCTTTAGTGTCTGAGTTTGTATGAAAAACGTTTTTGAAAACTTTACTGAAAACTTTATTGCAATGGAGAACAATTTTATCGACGAATTCTTCGGTAGACCGACGACCTTTGTGGCGTAATAGACCATAATCGCTACGCAAAGGTGTCGGGTTCGATTTCTGCTCAATGCAGATCATTGCATACATGAACATACGTTTATTTGTTGTCTCGTATACCATGTAGGTATGTACAAGCTCTGCTTAGTTTAGGACTAGTTAGCGTTGTGTGAAGATTATTATTGTGAACTTTTACTACCTCTACTATCATTACTACCTATCATTTATTATCTATCGACTATGAATTTATTATCAATCATATCTAATATCATTGCCAATGCCTACTTATCTCATTTGTCCGAATGTTTCAAGTTCCAAATGATGGAAACCACAGTATCGATCCAACGCACGATACAATTTGACCGAACACATAAAATACTTCACGTGAGAAATACGATGCGATATTTGGTCAAATCCCGTTCTTCTCGCAACACATTTGCATACGAATTTACCACTCGCACATTAGGTATAAAGCACTGGCAAATAGGGATGCCATTGTCTAAACAATTAATATGAAAATATTCTTTTATTAACTACTTTTGTGATAGTTAGGCAGTATTGACGGGTTTATTTTAGAAACATACCATTAATCTATACTAATACATATTATAAAGAGGTAAAGTTTGTGTGTGTGTTACGTTGTGGGATATATAATAGTATCTCCGGGTCTACTGAACTGATTTAAAAAAATCTTTCTTTGTATATAGTCCATTTATCGAGATGTGTCATAGGCTATATAGTATCACGCTATGACTCATAGGAGTGGAGCAGTTATGAAATATGTTTAAAAAACGGACGCGTTTTTTTCGCCGCCCAACGAAGTGGGCAGCTAATAGACATATAAACTCATAACATAGACATTCAACTTTTGTGTTTTATTGCCTAAAAAATAATCAGTAGATAAGCTACTTGCACGATGTATTATTTAGACGTATATTTCATACGTATTGTTTACAAAATTTGTCTATATGCAGGCGTAGAGGATGAGAACGCTGGTCTTTCTTGACAGACGAAGTACATTTAATTTTAGACAAGGGCGCAAGTGCTCTTGCCTCAATCATACAATGGACCTAGCCCCTATACGAATAATCTATTAAAAAACTTTCTTTGTTTAAAAAGCTCTCGGGATAGAGCCTTGTCGCCAAGACATTTATAGACAACTAGCTTTTTCCCGCGGCTTCGCTCGCGTTAAATTCGGGGTAGCACTGTTCCCCTTTCCTGGAGACAGAAGAAAAAAAAAGTAGCCTATGTTACTCTCCATCCCTTCAACTATGTCCACTTAAAAAAAATCACGTCAATTCGTCGCTCCGTTTTGCGGTGAAAGAAAGGCAAGCAGACACACTTTCCCATTTATAATATTAGTATGGATAAATTTTAGATTAATAAAGAATTTTCTGAAGATCACACAAACACTATTTAATCAAACAAATATTTATTGTAGTCAGCCCTACAAGTGTGGGGTAGTTTAGAGCGCTCAATTTGAGTTGGTCGACGCTTGTCGGCCGCACCGCGCGCCGCGTGCTACGAATTTTAGCACATTGTTCTAATACTCTCGATTCCCGTAATACTAAATACTGTTTAAATTAACTTTTTAAATAGTAATTAAATATTCTGTTCTCTGTGTGGTAACGGAGTAAGAATACAATATGTCACCACCCCATCTCATCCCATGGGTGTCGTAAAAACCGACTAACTATACGAAATAAAAAGAAGGAAAACTTGAAATTAAACCCTATACCAATCCGTCTGGCCAGCGTGGTATTAGTAGGCTAAGTGTCCCTCTCCGTTACGGAAGGAGGCCCGTCCCTGCTGTGGGACATTAATGGCTGTTAGGAGAAATATTCTGTTCTTGTGGTAAAGATGTGAGAATTCACTGAGTTTAGTCACTTGATGTCCCTGGGTGTCACTGTTATCGAAAAGTCAGTGTTATCAGTTGAGATCAATGCCAAGAATCCCACGCAAAGGATTTGTGTGATCCACAAAAGATTTTCTTGAGTTTGAATTTGACTACCTTGTGTCCGTTAATTTTGTATCTGTAAAAATAGTAAAAAATAATATTAATACTAGTACTTATTAAATCATCATCTCAGCCAATTGACGTCCACTGCTGGACATAGGCCTCCTCCAAATAAAGCCACCTTGTGTGGTCCAGCGCCTCCCTCATCCACCGTCCTTACAAGGTCGTCGGTCCACCGTGTGAGGGGTCTCCCCACGCTGCGTGTTCCGGTACGCGGTCGCCACTCCAGAACCTTTCTGCCCCAACAGCTTATTAAATACTCCCTAATAAAAGATTGCAGATATTATCTCTACGAAACACGGAAGAAGGAAAACCTAGCATTGAGATAAAAATGCCCTGTTATTACAAAAATCCTAAGAAATACTAACAAAACCATTACTTTTTCATATAAAAATTAATCACAACAAATTCTCACAAGACTAATATCTATTTCCAGTAATCTGATTCAACAAATTCTTTTTAAATCGATAAGATAACAATCGATAAGTGCCAGCGTAGTATCGAATAGCAACCGCACTATCTACTCGATATGTCTACTCGATACGATGTCCCCGCATACAAATGTCTTGCTCTTTAGAAATTGTAAAGTTTTTAACAGGTACTTATAAAAAAATAGTGATTAATTACACTGACGTTAAGTTGGTACCTTACAGTTTTCGTGTTGGGCTCTTAAGTACGCGGCCAATAGAGAAAACAAATTTGGAAAAATCGCGTGTGTTTGTGTGTGAATGTGTGTCTGATTGATATTTATATAATAACTGTAGCGAATGTGATTACTTCCTAAAGATAATGTTAGCTGTTTATATAATTTGAAGCAAGGATTTTGTTGTCAGGTAATTCTTATGGTAAAAAACTCAATCTTATCCCAAATGTGTCGTAAAAGTTGGTAACAAAAGAAGTAGGTCTTTATTAGTATAGCGAGAATATTTAGCTTGTTATACTTCAATGACCAGACGAATAGGAGTCTCATAGCATAGTAAGTCGACGTATACATGTAAAAAACTCATGTTTAAACAACCAAAGATTTTATTGAGCAAGAATCGCAGTCGAACGTGCTAAGTACCAAGCTTTTACTTTTATCCATAACCGTCTATGAAGTTTCACTGCAGAGACGAGCCTACAGATACCAGCAGCTTGCTCAGAAGAGTTGTTATCAGATCTGACAGCTGGATGGATGGATTTTGTATCCTAAATTCGTGACGCCACAAACAGACATTTACCCTATTCTGTGCATATACTCTTTATATAACTCCAAAATACATTACCATACCATAAAACTTTCCTAATATAAATAAATCGACAGAACCGCCATTAGTGAGTTAATGTGATTCGATGTCCGGTGACTTCGTGGCCTCACCCTAATCGCAATTAGATCGCGTGTTGCAAGATTAATGGTGTTCACAATTGACATAGGTATCAAACCTGTTCACGAATTCGTGTCGGCACACCGAGTAACTAGTGTCTTTTATTAAGTCCCTTCTTCAAAGAAGAATTGAAAAACACTTCTTTACAAATGTATTGTGTTGTTTTTTTGGTGAAGAATTGGTGCGTTTGATTTATTTACTATGGGGTGACTGTGATTTCCAGGCTTTTTTCAAATGTATTTAAATTAGCCACCCATTCTTTGGTTCCTACTTTAGAATGAGATACTTCAGCTAGATGGACTCTTAGACTAAATACTTATAACACGCTGGTTTAGCGAATAAGAGTAGAATCTGTTACGTGTTTCAAAAATGCTATTGTAATGATTTCTATTTTCTTTTTAAAAAAAAGACAACTCCCGCACTAGGGATCATGCCCTGTGTCGCGGGGACCTTTTACAAACATCAATTAACCGACACAAAGAACACCCGACCGAGACCAGGACAATAGTTTGCGGATCTCACAAATTATTGTCCTGCGTGGGGATCGAACCCACAACCTCTTGCACGGCAGCCGCTTGCGCTACCGTCGCGCCACCGAGGTCGTCAAACTTATTATTAACTTATATTAACTGTACCTTATTTATTTTTCAGGAAGCATATACAGAAGAGGTGCTCGAAGGTGGAGAAAGTTATACCGCGTTAATGGACATATATTTCAAGCTAAGAGATTCAATAGAGTAAGTATTATTTATCGAGTGCTTATTAAACACACTTTTTTGTTATGATTATTTTCTCCTAAAAATCTAGATAGACTTCTAAATTGCTAAGTCGGACACAACTGCTACACACTGTAGTGATGAAAGGATATTGCACGTATTAGAAGTAAAAACTGACCTAATTTTCCGGAGAAATCCTTTCTATGACATGGGTTCAAAGGCAGTGAGAAGAAGGCAAAATACACCGTCGTAATGGGAAAATGACGGCGACCGAATGAAATCATTGCATAGCTACCCTTCGTTGCCTTGTTATATTTTTCATCAGGTTCGATGTAAAAAAAAGTAAATAGTGTACAACACTGTTTACTCCATAAAGCTGAAACCTCATAAAATCATATAGATATCTAAATCCTATGTTCTTTGATTCCAGCGAGCCTTCTGTGCCTTCTGTCAAGACCGTATCTGGGGCCTCGGGCGGCAGGGCTTCAAGTGCATCCAGTGCAAGTTACTGGTGCACAAGAAGTGTCACAAACTTGTGCAGAAGCCCTGCTCCAACGAACATGTGGACCCCATCGAGGTCAAGGACGATGCGAATGGTGAAAGTACACTCGGAAGGGCTTCCTCTGTCAGGTAATTATTGGAATTATATTACTATTGTAAACGATTGGAGATTACAAAAAAAATATGGAAAAATAATAAGAAACATTTAAATCATTTTTTTTTGATGACCTCAAATTAGGTCACTGGCTAGGACTCAAGCTGATAAATTAATAAAGACTATGTAAACTTTTGCGGTTTTTTTTGGCGACTTCAAAAAGGCTGGGTGGTAATAGATGCGGATGGCAAAGAACCGTGTGTTGTGGCACTGATTGGGAAAGGCCTATGTCCAGCATTGATTGAAGCCTTTTATTTGTTTGAAGGGCGTAATAGATATATTATCGTCAACAACCTGTCATCTGCATAAACCAAAAATTTACATTATTACATTGCTAATGTTTCTACATTAACTCCCCCTTTGTCATCTAGACTACTAGAGCACTAGCCTTGATATCCTTAATTCTCCCTTTCATTGCTGAAGGTAAGAACCACTTCTTCTAATTTAATTGACTAGGGTAATTTTTGGATCCCCCTGCTGAACCAATCCAGACAAATCAGTGAACCATTTCTATCGCTATGAACTAACACAATCTCCAAACACGTTTCCAGATCCCGTGCAGAAGTGGAGCCTCCGTTGCCGGAGACCCCGCCGGCGCCCGCGCCCTCCGCCCCAGCGAGAGCCGACGACCTGGAGCCCGGCTCCCAGAGACAATACTCTCTAGAGGACTTTGAACTCATTAGGGTTATTGGACGTGGTTCTTATGCTAAGGTAAAAATTGCTAACTCTACTGTTATTTTATGATATCCTAATTTTTTCAAAATCCAAATCGGTCTACTATAAAAAATGTTTATGATTAACATTTCCTTTTATTTGATTAGTCAAATTATGGCTTAAGTGCATCAACATGACAACTAATCGTTGATCGAAGCGTTATTAAATTTAAGTGATCACATTAAAAAAATTCTACACATGAAAAAAACCGCCTTGTTTTGACATAAAGGATTCACAACACTTTTTTTAAATAAAATCCTTCCGCTTCAGTTGTAGCTGTCTACAGGCTTCAGACTTAAACCTATGTATATGATCGATTGGTCTTGTTTCGAATCAAAATGAAATACCTTTAAACTTACCTTAAAAGCAACATTAACAAAATTCTTCTCTCACTTCCAGGTGCTGATGGTAGAATTAAAACGCACAAAACGCGTGTACGCTATGAAAGTTATCAAGAAGGCATTGGTAACGGACGACGAAGACATAGACTGGGTACAGACAGAGAAGCATGTCTTCGAAACTGCCTCCAACCATCCCTTCCTCGTCGGCCTACATTCATGCTTCCAAACACCGAGTCGACTGTTCTTCGTCATTGAGTTTGTTAGAGGCGGGGATCTTATGTAAGTTTGCTGGCCCTAATAGTGCTCCTTGAAGTATCCCTTAGTACCTTAAATAAATAAAAATGTTAGTTTAGTACTTTATGTGCTACAAATAAATGAAGCTGGTTCAAATTCCACGCAAGATAATTGTTTGTGCAATTCACAAATTGTAGGTCCCTTATTTACCTGATTTTGAAATTATTACCTTTTTTAAGTACCAATAAAATTGTCGACCAAAAGTGTCTGGCAGTCTCGATTATGGATTCTTAACCATCTTGTGTATTTTTTTTTAAATCAACCATCAGAAAATAAGTTACCAGTGTTTTATTTGTACTTTCATTAATGAAAGAAAGTAAGAAAACATTTATTTAAACAAATTACACAGAAGCAGGTACATGAGCTTACACAAAAATACAATAAGAAAAAAAAACAAACATAGTACAACAGAATACCTTTGCTTCTGTGGCCATGAATGTCTCATGTAATGGATGCCTAAAAAACGTCTGGTCAAGGTAGGAATTAGTAATGCAATCATATATCAGAACATTTTCTCCATCAGAAAACAACGATCAACATCAAAAAGTAACGTCTGTCATTTCTGTGATCTCAGTGTTTTTAAAAGATTCAACACCATTTTCCATATACTAGGTTCCACATGCAGCGTCAACGCCGCCTCCCTGAAGAGCACGCGAGGTTCTACGCGGCCGAGATCTCTCTCGCGCTACACTTCCTACACGAGCGTGGCGTCATCTACAGAGATCTTAAGCTTGACAACGTGTTGCTGGACCATGAGGGACACATCAAGCTCACCGATTATGGCATGTGTAAAGTACGTGGTTATTTTAAAAAAAAACTTTTATTAACACGCTAGAAAGAAAATAGAATCAGGCGTTACTTTGCGCAAATTCATTATTTAATTATTTTTCAAGGCACCGCAAAGGCATTTGATACCGTCTCTGTTTATGTTCTTGTGAGAAACTTAGAACAGGCAGGTATACGGGAAAGTGCACTCAAACTATTAGAAGATTTATCTTTTGAGGAGGGTACAGAATGTTTAGGTAGAACTGATTATCAGTGATCAAGTGAAGGTATGACTTGGCGTTCCACAGGGAAGCGTAATGGGCCCAACACTTTTTCTGGTATATGTTAACGACCTCTGCAAGATGAACATAAAAAATGCAAAGGTCTTTTCTAACGCCGATGACACCGCGATTGTTTTCTCATCAAATTCATGGCATTATTTGAAATATAAATCATGGGATACCACAAGGTAGTATTTGCGGCCCTGCATCTTTAAATCTACAAATTAAGTTCTTAGTTACAAAATCATGTTACTGCATGTAACAAGCATTGCATAGCATATGATTGGGTTGTAAGTCTGCTTAAGATGTACATTAGCGTGGGAGAGGTGCCCTTTCAAGTTACCTCTCTTCATTAAAGTTACCCACAACTACTATACCAAAACACAATTATGCCCTTTCCAGGAGGGTGTCCGTCCCGGCGACACAACATCAACATTCTGCGGCACCCCCAACTACATCGCGCCGGAGATCCTCCGCGGTGAGGAGTACGGCTTCTCAGTGGACTGGTGGGCGCTCGGGGTGCTTACCTACGAGATGTTGGCCGGACGGTCGCCGTTCGACATCGCGCAAGCCGCTGACAACCCTGATCAGAATACTGAGGATTATTTGTTCCAGGTAATGTAACCTTGTGAAGATATCTTTATTAGTGTACCTTTCATAACATGATCAGGTATTTTTAATATTTTTTTTAAGAAATCCTTCTTAATATAGTCGTTAATTAATGTGCTCTCAGCGTGTTGCAACAAGCAAATAAACGTCAGCCAGATCGAAACACGAGCAACGTCTAAATACGACACAATTTAATTGAAATAGGTAAATGCTTAGTAATATATCACCTGAGCCCGTCTGCAGACATCCAAAGATTAATTTATTTAATGTTAAGTTACGAATTATTCTTCGTATGACTGAAATTGATAAGAAACGTGTCGGAGGAAAGGATATATAACCCGGTCATATTATCTCGAGACCTGTCGTCGATGACGTCACGTCGCGTCGGACGTACCGTATTGATGCGCCCGTGGCGAGCGCGGGGGTTGAAAGGAGAACGGGACGCGAAGTTCGCATTCCAGCGAGGTCTCTACATAATGTGACTGTGTTATAATTGTAAAGCTTGAAACTCCTAACGATACCACTTTAGCAACTGATAATCATTTGTCTCCGTTAAATTGATGTCTGTAAAGTCACCGGGAAAACGGAACAAAATGGAATCATTTATTTCTATCTTATGGATAATCATAACAGCCCAATAATGTCCCACTGCAGGAAAGGGCCTCCTCCCGAGACGGAGAGATGATTTGCCTACTAATACCACGCTGGCCAGACGGATTGGTATAGGGTTTAATTTCAAGTTTTCCTTCTTTTTATTTCGTAAAGATAAAATTCAGGGATATATACAGATAGGGATAGTCCCTAAGTCGGTTTTTACGACACCCATGGGATGAGATGGGGTGGTGACATATTGTATTTTTACTCCGTCACCACACGGAGATATTGGATAATGTTATAAATTATTTCAATTCATCAGGTAATCCTAGAAAAGACAATCCGCATACCACGTTCACTGTCAGTGAAGGCCGCCTCAGTGCTGAAGGGCTTCCTCAACAAGAACCCTGTCGAGCGACTCGGCTGCGGGGAGAACGGCTTCATGGACATCGTCAACCATCCCTTCTTCAAGAGCATTGAGTGGGAAATGGTACGTATAGTTATTTATTTTTCGTACATTTTAAATATGACGACCTCTGTGGCGTAGTGATTATATAACATGACTGCTACGCAGAGGTCTCGGCTTCGATTCCCGCTCAATGCAAATCTTTGTGTGATTGTTTGCATTGGTCTGGGTGTTTTCTATGTATAACATGTATGTATTTACAAAAAAAAGTATTTAAGTATGTTTATCCGTTGTCTAGTACCCATAGTACAAGCTTTGCTTAGTTTGGGACTAGATGGCGTTGTGTGAATGTGTGAGGAATATATTTTTATTATAATCATTCGATCTATATGACTGGATAAATTGTTATTATTAGCCAAGGTTACGCTTTACCCAGTTATGAAACTCCTGTGTGAATTACATAAATATAAATATTTATGATATTGGGAGTTAGTTTTTATCATGTGGTACAGAAATAAATTTTGTAAAATTAAATTTTCATAGTAACAATATTTAGTCAGTATTAATATATTTATAAGTATATGAAAATAATGAATTAGTAATATTTATAAATAAAACGATTCTTCATTGGTATAGGGAATGTATGTTTTTCGTCGTAAGCAGATTGTGTTTTTTAAAAAGCAAATAGTTTTATCGCTAAGACGGTTTTAGCTTTGTCACCAACAGGAAATGTCGCAAAATTGTATCACTGCATTAATTCCCAGTATTTATATTAAATATAGCTGCAACCAGCCTATCTTATAGATTTAAATGTTTTAGTTTTAAGAAGTTTTGAGATATTATTAAGCCTAGATATAAGCCATCTTCTCCTATTCTTATGTTGCTGCGCCCGACAGGGTCCATACTGAACAATTATATAACATAACATCTATGTAAACTATGGAATCCAATAAAGATATGAATTATGAATTAATACTGCATATACCAGAGAAAGTGATCTCTAAGGCACCCGAGCCTTACCATACTGTGCATTTCTTTGTGAACACTTTTAATTAATAAAATGTAATATATTGTTTTCGCAGTTGGAACAGAAGCAGGTGGTGCCACCGTTTAAGCCCCGGCTGGAGGGAGAGCGTGACCTAGCTAACTTCCCGCCGGAGTTCACCGACGAGCCCGTTCATCTTACACCTGATAACGAGTGAGATTATAATGTTTTTTTTAACTTGTTTATTACATACTAGCTGACCCGTGCCCACTTCGTTGGGCGGCGAAAAACACGCGTACTTTATTAAACATGTTTCATTACTGCTCCACTCCTATTAGTCATAGCGTGATACTATATAGCCTATGACACTCCCCGATAAATGGACTATTCAACACAAAAAGAATTTTGAAAATCGGTTCAGTAGATCCAGAGATTACCCCCTACAACGTCACAAACATACAAACACACAAACTTTACCTCTTTATAATATTAGAATAGATTATCTAAATAAATATTAGTTGAAAGATAATTTTTATACTAAAACAAGAGTCTACCTCAAAAAATGAAAATGTAAACAGTAGAAATATGGCTTGATCGCGATTGTTTAAGCGAGTGTATTAAATACGTAACGAATATTATATTATTATTTATTGATTTTACGTTTGCTTAATTTGCTTTTTTTTATCATCATTGCATTATACTGACTAACATAGTATACATTTTGTCGGAAATGGAGTCTAGGCACCCTGTATTCTAACACCTTTACCATACAATGACAATTTCTATTATTTGACATATTTATAATTGAAATTAATTTTAAATAATTAAGTAAAGTTAAGTCTGTTGCGCCTAGATGGCGTTGTTAGAGTCGGGTGTAAGTCACGAGGACTAATGACTCATTTTAAAGAAATGGTCTTATTTGGTTAACGAGACAAGATACTCGGGTAGCCTAGCGGTTAACGCGCTAGACGCGTATAGTCCATAGATGCAAGTTCGAGACCTGCCTCAAGAACCAATTTTTAGCATTGTATTTCTTCTTTTAAAAAATTAATTGTTTTTCTGCATTTTCCAGCACGGTGATCGCCGACATAGACCAGTCCGAGTTCGAAGGCTTCGAGTACGTGAACCCGCTCCTAATGTCCCTCGAGGACTGCGTGTGACAGCACGCCTGTCTCCTGCATCCTTACCACGACCCTTTGCAGGTAATTATATAGTTAGATCATTTCAAGTACCTGAACCTAAATAGTAAATTCTAGGTATTTTTCTGTACATGGGATGATTCGATTATTTCCAAAAGTACACCCACCATTTCTTTTCTATGTATAATATGTATGTATTTACAAAAAAAAAAGTTTTTAAGTATGTTTATCCGCTGTTTAGTACCCATAGTACAAGCTTTGCTTAGTTTGGGACTAGATGGCGTTGTGTAAATGTGTGAGGATTATTTATATTTATTTTGAATCTCACTGTTACCTGTGTCGAAAAGTCTTGCTAATACACGTAATAATATATTCATTTAGATAGTCAATTCCCATAGACACTATTTTTTCTAAAGATTTTCTATTCAGCAAAAGTTCCTGAGTCGTCTCAAACTCTAACTCAAATTACTTTATTTCATAAAATTTATCACAAATTGTTTGAAATAGTCGTTTACAATTTACTTAAAATTGAAGCTACAGTTAAAATTATAGATCGACACACACAAACGCCAAACCAAAAACTTTCGTCTTTTACGACACCTGGCTATGATTCGTTTGAGACCATAGCATGACTTTTTTGTTTCCAGGCATATGGTTACGGAGCGGAGTCCTCATCATCCGACTACGACTCCGTATGTTCAGAGCTACCACCACGTAAGCCAACACTACTGCAGCACATGTTCTGCTTACCCCTCAACTGACAAAAGCATAACAAACACAAGCAACAATATACACCACACTGAAGCGACACACACATGGCGTTCGAGCCCTTAATATTGTAAATATATGGTACTTTATTATTGTACCAAGTAAATGGTACTTTATTAAAGTACCAAAGAAATGGTACTTTATTATTGTTCCAAGTAAAAGGTAATTGTACTAAGAAAATAGTACTTTATTATTGTACCTAATAAGTGGTACTTTATTATTGTTCCAAGTAAATGGTACTTTAAAATTGGTACATAATATTGTACCAAATATATAGTACTTTATTATTGTACCAAAAATCATGGTACAATGACTTTGTAATTACTTAATTATTGTACACATACATTACACTAAATTGGCATAATTGGTAATTTATAGTTGTACCAAACATAACAGGTATTTTATAATTGTACCATTTTACGATATATCGGCGTAATAATAATATAATTGTACCAAAATATTACAATGCAATGTAAATAATATGTATTTTTATTATACTAAATTATGTTACAGTGCTTCGTGAAAACAGGTACATTGTAATTGTATCAATTATTATGCGATATTAACGTAATAGGTACTTTAAAATTGTACCACATGATTGTGGTACAATAACTTTGTAATGTACAAAACCGTTACATTGGCGTAATTGGGACTTTATTATTGTAGCATGTAACATTGTGAATTATCGTGGCATATTCTACAATTGGAATTCATTATTTAAGCATATTTCGCGATAAAATTCACAATAAATTGATAAAAATAATTTCAAAACATATTAAGTATGTTTAAATAACACAAAATGGACGGATGTCTTCCTACTCTGCCGACCCGGTCGGAAGTAAAGTCAGAAAATAAATGCAATAAAAACTTAAATTGTAAATAATCATTCAAAATTTTCAGAAATAAAATACTAAAAATAATCAATATAAATATAAATTTAGATGATAGTCTATAAGAAAAATGCTCGAACTGCCAAATTAAAGTGGATATTATAGTAAATAGGCAATATGTCTAAAGGCATACATATTTACTAATCGTTTCAGTAAAACAAAAACAAATAAAAAACTTCAAGTAAAACTCATTATTAAAATATTATAAATTCTTTTCGACTCATTACAAAAAACACATTATATACCATTACAAAATATATTAATAATATATATTATGTAAAAACAATTACCTATATTAGTATTATATTATGTAAAAGTAATAAATTTCCGCTAGACAAATTATTATAATAATTATAGGTTATGCAATGTGGTGTGTTTGAAAGGTCTTCGTAAAATATTGATAAAATTCATGCTCAGTAAAATAAAAAATAAAAAAATCAGAGTTAAATTTATAAAAAAAACCTTGAGAATTTATTTAATATCTGTATATAAACGCACAAACAATTATACTGCTTGGAAATCGAACTAGTGAAACATCAGTTGGCTGTTTCAATCATACAAATTTGAAACAAGTATTATTTTTAAAAATTACATCGACCCTTTAAACACATTCGCTCTAAACATAACACACCTCAAAATCAGTATCACTATATTGTTGCTATTCAGGAATTGAGATCCTTATCAACAAATTAAATAATATATTTATATTTATACTTCCCAATACAAGATCGCACTTAACAATGTCGGTGCTGTACGCATCACTAACATAACGCTTGGACAAGTAGGTAGGGAGCAGCGATACACATTTTCCTATTAAATAATATAAATATTAATTACACTTCTAAATGCCTCGAACTAGCGAGACAAATACGCTTCTTGTACATACAACAAATTATTCATCTATGTACTATACGAGATATATTATAAGACTTAATATTTTTGAAACTATTGTAGTATTTAATAAACCCTTTCTTTGAGAAAGGGGCGCGTTTGTCCATAAAGCTTACTTAGTTATGGACATACGCGTTGACAATCAAATCATTGTTTTTGAGCAATAAAATATATTATATAGTAGTATATGTATTATAATTATAGGCGAGACAGGTGACTCTGCTCAATGAAAGGCACGTAAGGAATTAAAAGTAGATGAACATTTGGATCGCGAGACGATCACACAAAACTATTATAGACCTTATCAAAAAAATTAGTGTACTCCCTAGAAGTATAGTGTTAAGATAAATTGATAGCAATGGAGTGCGGCGTAAAAGGGTTAACAGTACAATTGATTTAATAAAAAAATACATAATTTGTTCTATTTTTTTGACACAACGAATTTCTGAAAAATATAGATACTTAGATATTATTATATATAGATATTACTTCTGCCTAATTATGCTGGACTCCATTCGCTATTACAATACAGATACTGCCACTAATATAAATGTTTATGTTATTAGTATTATTAAATGTTTCACTAATATTGTATAGTCCAAGTGTTGGTGGCAGTAAGTGTGTAATATATTCCATTCCCTAATCTAGATTCCGTTGTCCTTCATAGCTAAACACCACTCGTTTAGGTAGCCAACGAATTTTATAAAAAAAAATTATATATTATTGAGCACTGAAAACAAATTTAAAATCGTGTACATTATAATGAAATTTAAAAAAAGGATTAAACTTATAAAAAACTCGTAAAATACATTGGTTATAACAAATTATTGTTAATGTAGAAGAAAAGACTTATTATATAAAAAAAAATATTATCGTAATGGTATCGGAGGGCGGTGCGAGAGCTCAAGTGTCCACAACTATTCTAAATAGTGCGTAGTATCTATCTATTAGACATTTTGCACCGATATTATATAGACATAATTACACGCGCGTCGTTCTCCGCTCGGTATCTTCCGCGACGTGTCTGCCTGCACCCGCCGCGTGGGTCACACAGACCCTCTGGGGCACGATAGACCCGCTCTGTAAACATCATCACAATTTAAACAGAGCGCCATCTATCATGTCGTTGTGAAACTAACTCGATGATCAATTCTAATATTTATATATGTGTTGTCGTTGCCCTATTGTATTTTATAAATGTGTTGCCGATGTTAAATAATTATGGACATAGTGCAGTTATGAGCTGGCAGCACTGAGGCCTGCGGGGTTTTTTCATTTGTATAATTTATATTGTTAAGTATTTAATTATTGTTAAGCGAGAGTATTGTGGTAATTAACGCTTTAGATGTAATTTGTTAACATTCCATGTATGTGTGCGTGCTATCAGGACGCACAAACTTCACACGTCTCAACTAATATGTTGTACCGATACAGAACGTTTATCATTATAACACCACTTTGTACTAAAAGTTATGTTTGATGTTAAATATTTTAATGTTTTATGTACCAAAAAACTGTTTGTAATATGTATAAAATCTTACTAACTGCATGACAAGTGACATTTTAACAATTATTATTAGTTTTTAAGAGGAATTGTTAAACAGTTACAAATTTAAGCAATTTAGAACAAAATGTATTTTAGTTTTTTAAGTATTATTAAGTTACTGCTATGTAATATTCCCTGTTTAGGGTAAAATAAAAAAGATTTTTACGTATCGTATGTTCGTTTAATGTATTAAATTTTTGGCCGTATACTTGTAGTTATTGTGTACCAATGTTTATGTTACTTAAATATTTGATGTGAACAAGTTGGTGCGTGATTGAGACATCTTATTAGACTGGAGATATTGGATACTGTAACTACTCTATGCTTAACTGAAAATAAAGAAGATTATTCAATCAAACTTGGTTTTTTAATTTTACCCTTTTTTAATTCCTTCCATAATGATAATTGGTAACCACCGGTGTTATACGTCAGCATGGCTAGAACACAGCCAAGATGATGCCTGCCAGACTTTAAAACTAATGTCTAGTTTTAAAGTCTCTTATCCTTGTTACTCCCTACCCTTCTACTTAAACACAGTAATATTTTAATAAATGATCTGCACTTACATATGTGTCCGTGTGGTACCGGAGTAAGAATACAATATGTCACCACCCCATCTCATCCTATGAGTGTCGTAAAAACCGACTAAGGGACTATCCGTGAATATTATCTTTACGAAATAAAAAGAAAGAAAACTTGAAATTAAACCCTATACCAATCCGTCTGGCCAGCGTGGTATTAGTAGGCCAAGTATTTCTCCGTCACGGGAAGAGATCCGTCCCTGCAGTGGGACATTAATGGGCTGTAATGACTTGCATATGGTGTGCGAGAATCAACCGGTGTACATGCACCGTACGTGAGGTCACCAACAAAGTAACATCCGACTTTATTTCTTGACTATACTCACGCTTCCATCAGGTTTGATACAATCATATAACTGTCATAAAAACGATGTGTAAATTCGCCTGACCAACGAGGAATTGCTAAGGCCCGTTTCCTTTATCAGTAGATGTCTGTTCCTGTGGTATGTATAGTATGCATGCAGTGAATTTAACGCCTTGAGAAGCTTTTTAGATTTTAGATCTATAATACATCTTGTTTACGTTAAATTAAAAGCACTCATTCATCATTAATAATTTTAGTCAATTGACGGCCACTAATGGACATGGACCCCCTCCAAATATTTCCACTTTACTTAGTCCTGTTCCAAAGAAAGCAGCTTAGTAACGAACAAATTTGGTGCATAAGTTCAAGGAGTACTTATTAATACTAGGAATTTGATTGGTACAAGTCTGGATTTTTTTGGGTTCTTCCTCGTGGTCAAACTATTTTGTCTAATTAGTTTGACCACGAGGAATTTTGACAATTCCTCGTGGTCAAACTTCCTATCTATTTAAAACGAACACCATGTGTCTAGTTTTGAAATGAAATTGTACAGGTATATTCAAAAGCTTTCCCTTCTTACTCATAGTCAAACTAGTTTAGATTGTTTTAAGTCAAACTAGTTTGACTATAAGGAATTGCGTTTTTTCTCCCTTTTATCGCATAAGGACAGATTCTCATATAGACAGATTTTCAAAAAGACAGGACATAAAAGTGAGCCTCGCTGTAATAGAATTAAAGGAACTCTGACAAAACAAATTAACGTCGACTAAACAAAAGATGAATTAAAACAAATAGAAATTAATTATAATTTATAATTTTTTTTTTTTTATAAAAAGTTTAGGTAGTAGGTTTTCCAATAACATTTTTTTAACAAATCTGTATTGCGGTCAATCAGTCTTTGACGATGACCCAAAAATGTTTTAATTTTACGAAGGGTCTTTGCCAAATTTTTACCATTTTAAAGTGAATTTTAATGATTTTAATGCGTTGTTTAGGTGTATATATATTTTATTAATGGCATACTTCTCATATCATTCAAATTACAGTTTCAAATATGGTTTTCCTTGTCCTAACTTAACCTATTTTTATTTACAAAATTGGTCTGGCAAGCTGTGTCAGTGTTCCTCTTTTACGCTTTATGAATTTTATGTCCATATTTAATGCAATATACCTAATAAAAACGGGAAAATAATACAAGTGACATGGACATACAATTGTCAATTTATTTTTATTTATACCTGTACTATTAGATATCATAGCATACAGTATGTTCTGTAAAAAGGTTACACTAGTTTGACCACGAGGAATTGTCAAAATTCCTCGTGGTCAAACTAGTTAGACAAAATAGTTTGACCACGAGGAAGAACCGTTGGGGGGTTGGGGGGGTCCAAGCTAGCCTGACGAACACAGGTACGAATATTCTAAATTAAATAAATCTAGAATTCGTAATCGTGTTTGTATAAAACTGATCTGGTAAATATAGATTTAGGCCCCACGGTGACTTTTTGTAGTAAACGCGCGACAACATTACAATATATGAGTTTTCTTTACAAAAAGCTAAGACCCTTTTATTTTCCGGCTCTTTCAGTCCAGACAAACATATATTCTAGCAGTATTGAATTTGTTTCAATAAACTTATCGCCTAATAGAAATAATGAGTAATAGTAAGCAAATAACTTATTTTAAAGAAAACTTATTTTTTCTAAAGGTACAAATTTACTGCTATCCAGGGATATACTCCATAGGTCAAGACTTTCAAACCACGGAAGGTCCTGCTGGAAATAAGCTTACAAATTTTCTGTATACTGTTAAGGTCCTAATTTTTTACTTACACTATTCTGAAGGTACAATTTATTACCTACGTGGAATTGTAGGTTTTCAATCGAATCAGACAAAGGGTCCTGCTGGGTATACGGACACGATCAAGACCGGAGGGACGCGTGTGAGCGGAGATCGATCCAGTTTGTACCGCGACAGAAGCGCGTCTTATAATCTGAGTCCGTGCAGCATCGATACAAAAAGTCATCGTGGGCAAGGTTTAAACGTAAAACCTCAGTTTTTCAATAATAATGTTTTTGTTTTGATTTCCTTGCCTGATAGATTTCAAAACAAACTGAGTTTTTTAATCATTTCGTACGTTGTGTACAGTGGTTTATCGTGTTCATTAATTTTTTGTTGTTTTAACTTTTTTATACCTTTTTATGCGTGCCTTTGTGGAGGCCAGTTTCTTTCCATACATGTAGGAGAGCTGTCTATACAGTGGGTTAACTAAGGATGACGAAAAAAAACACAGTAATAAATTATAAATATATTTTATTTCAACAAGATCGCACACAAGATACAAAAAAATAAAATTATATTTCAATCATTTGAACTTAGGAATAAATAAAAAAATAAAAATTATTGCAATATTCTTAAGTACATATTATTTTAATAAAACACTATTAAACTTAAATACTTTGTGTGCCTAATAATAAATATTAAATTAGTGCAATTCGTAAAACTTAACACCAATGACTTTAACTTGTTTAACAAATAATAAACAAATTGCTATTTATTATGACAAAGTCAAAATATACAAAAAAGTTTATTTTCTTTTTTGACATTTTTTGTAACTTTTTTTTACTTTGCGAGCTAAGTAAATATTTTTGACTTTGCCATTGTGACAGAAATGTAACGTAACATAATAAAAACAAAAACGTGTCTTCTGTAAAATGTGAGATTCTATGTTGGAATGTGAAATCTATTTCCTAATACTGACAAATTATTAATACTGAAATTATTACTTTTAGTTAGTGCAGTCAACAAAAAAATATGTAGTTAAATATTAGAATTAAAAATCAATATTTTTCTGCTGACGGTACTTACCAAGCAATACTTTTTGTAGTGATTTGTTAATACTGAACAAAAAAAATATAAAATCTTTAAATAGTTGAATTGAAACTATAGAATAGATAAACTAAATATAACTCCAATAGTTTACTAAAAGCAAGGCAGTTTGTGCTACGGTAGCATCTAACACATGGACACTATTTATCAACATTTTTAAACACGACAACAAGACAAAATTACTTAATATTACTAATTAATCAAATACTTGAGGATAGCAAAAATTCGTCACGACAAAAATCATCTTCATTGCGGTGGAAAAAATATATATTTTTTGTGTAAAAATTCCAAAATTTTAGTACATTTAAGACACTAATTTGGACATTTATTTTTCTATAACTTGTAACACTTTGTTTTATAAACAAGTGGGTTTAAAAACAATAAATAATATTTATCTACTTAAGTATTTTGATAGTTCAAAAGATAGTTAAAGTCTATAGACGTTAGACGTCAATATGCGTCACTTTCTTTCAAAGGGCTAATAAATATAAGTATGCTATAATCACATAAAATTGATCACAGCACTTAACTAAAAATATGGAATAATTAATAGTGCAGAAATTAATACTTTCATTCGTGGATAAGCTAAAGGAATATAAAATTTGTTCTACTTTAATCAGCCATGTTAGATATAAATTAATCATGTGGTGTGTTCTTCAAACTTTCATACGTAGAAACGTTTTTTAATTTATCAATAAATTGCCACAGCAGACTAATATTGGAAGCACTCCTAATAAAAATAAGATTTAAAATATCATAGATACATTATCGTAACAATTACTAATTCACTTTTAGCTAACATAGATCGTGTGGCGACAAACTAAGAATACAATTATGTCACAACCATACCTCGTCAAGTTGTGATAAAAGTCGTCTGAAAGTGATCAGGCAAGCACAATGTGATTATAAACAAACGTAATAACAGAAACAATAATACTCTTTTTTTTAAGTAAGCTATTAAAACAATAACATAACTCATAGATCTAAACATCAGATATAACTTTTTTTATATAACTATGATATATTTTATCTGTTACCCGTTACAAGGATATAATAAGAAGTTTTAACACAGATTATTTATACAAAGAGGAGAGGCGAGAGACTATTTAGCCAATAAGATCTTATTTAATATAAGTATTTTTTTAAATAACTTATAAATACAACTATAAGATTATATCTTAAAATTTTGGTATCTATTTTGGCAAGCATTATACATATTTAGTTTAGCCAAGGCTATAATAATGCAGTAACTGTAGATACAGTAAAATGTGCCTGACATTATTTTAACATTAAAAACCATAGATCACTATTAGGACCGACGGCAAAGACGTTTACTGAACAGAAAACGTCTATATGCGTTAAATTTATAATTCTGCTTAAATTATGTGGGTTTATAGGTTAGTGTTTTTTTTTTACAACATACATAAATATATTTAGCCAATTGAGATCTTATAATAAGCTACGCCTCGATAATCCTCTATTTTATATTAGATGACTCACTTGTCGCCATTTTCGTGAGATAATTTTTGTTTCTTGTTAGGTTGAGAGTTTAATAGAGCGCCGCTTTGAAGATCTGCCATCAGGAACGGGATCTGTGGACATAGACAAAATTAACATCAACTTGTTGTTGTAGAGATTGTATAGAGGCAAAGTTTTACGAGTTACTAAAGCTGTTTAAGATAGGTCATTGTATCGAGCACAAATAAATAAAAATACTAGTGTTAAGCTACTTATTATGGAATAACCGTGTTCAGCGTGTTATGTTCGTTTGGTATGTAAAGCTTATTCTGTATTCTTGTTGCGACACTGACTTAGGACATTTTCAGCAGTTTTGGAATTTAAAATGTGTTCAACGAGTTTTGGGGCTGACTGTACATGGTTGAGTGTTACCTTATGTTCAAGCTGCATGTTATGGTTGGGCTGCAGTCCCAGTGCTGCGCGCAGTACGTTCTCGATGTTGGCGCGCTGCTTGAACAACGCGTTGACGACGGGAGCCCCCGCCGGCGTCAGTGGAGCCTTCAGTAAGTACGCGAGGGTGGACATCACCGACGTCATTGACGACCAACCTGCAGACACAACAATGTATTTATTACTTTTCAACTGTGTAGTTGAAAGTGGGTGTTGAGTTCGTGTTAAGTGGGCGTTGGGTTTGTATTATAAAGTGATGGGCGTGACAAAGTTGACGTTGAACGTGACAAAAGTTGACGATGGACGTGACAAAGTTGACGTTGGACGTGACATAGTGGACGTTAGCCGTAACAAGGTGGACGTTGAGTATGAACTTCAAAGTGGGCGTTGGACGTGACAAAATAGAAGTTTGGTCTGACTAAGACGGCGTTGGGTGTGTGCATTACTTACGCTGAGAGCCATGATCTCTGAAGCTCATCCTCGCGAACAGATCAGCTAACAGCACCAGGTCCAGTATGAGAGGCACGGCCAGCAGAGAGTCCTCGCAAGTGTTGTGTACCACTAGAGTGTTGGTACCGTGCAGCAATATTTCTGACGTGTATTCGTCCATTGCGCGCTTTGAATCACCTGGAGATTACAATATTGCATTAATACAACGTAATGAACTTTGTTCGATTATCCTAGAGAGTGAGGAACGAGGTATCATACAGCCTCAGCAAAAATTCGAGAATCTATAAATGACAAACGGTCAAGTTCATTTTTATCTGTGTACTTAGTTTTACGTAGGAAAAAATTACGTTTATTTAAAATTTATGAAAGGTAGTGGTTAAATTAAAGTAATTTATGTGTTTTCTATAATGCTACTTTCCTTTTTCATCTAAATCAAAGTGTGCGATAGATGTAAAAACTATACCCTTTCCACTATATTTAACGACATTTGACAGATTGATGTTAGTGACGTTCAGTAGTATCTCGAATGTAATGCCATTCGATTGTAAGCGATTTCGCGATTTTTCAAATTACTTTGTTTTACACATTTGGATCCTTACATCAACTTACATTATCATTTTATTAGTGATTATTTCTTCTATGTTAAGAGAATTAGCCTATAGCTTAAAATGATAAAATTATAGTTAGCTTAGGTATTATTTAAAATACATAATTTATCGTGACACCTTCGCGGGTTATAGCTAATCTAAAATATCATATTACATTTTATACACGTATTATGAAGAGTTCAGGTTTATTCATAGCATTTATTTCTACCGATTATTTATAATTTGTTTCATAATGGTGGTAATCGTTATGAGTGTCCATCACTAAGTAACCATGGTAACTGAAAAAAACATGGGTACGTCCATGAAATACAATATAATTTATTCGAAAAATAAGCGGAAGTATTACGAAACTTCATGGACGTGAACTGTCAAAAAGCTAAACTTACGCTGGAAGGGGTATAGTGCATATACAAAATGTGAAGTTTGTTTACAAAGAAAATCAAGTATAGAACGTGTAGTAGACACCAACTTATGTGTCGAAATATTCACTTGTATGCAACAATAAATGCATTTCAATGCTACACTGCAACGTAATACCCGATTTACACATCGACAAGTACAGTAGCGAGTTAAGTAGTAAGTTGTTGATTAAGTTAATTTGAATAGATCTCCATCCTATTTTTTGGCGAGTTAAGTACGAAGTAGCCCCTCTCTCGCGTCTCGCCAACTTAACTCGCCAAAAAATAGGATGGAGATCTATTTAAATCAACTTAATCAACAACTTACTACTTAACTCACTACTGTACTTGTCGATGTGTAAATCGGGCTTTAGAGTGGTGTTGAGGTCGAGTGCGACGACCTTTATCCGTTGTCCAGTACAAATAGCAGCAGCTCCGCTCACTTTAGGACTACATTTAGTTTCAACATTAAACCCTATAGTTATCGACGAAAGTATTAATAGTTAACACTGTAAGGTAATTCTCGTTCTTATATTAGTTCAAAATCTCAACTCAATCTCAATCAGTCAACTTCAAATGTCAGTTATGTCAAATTTGACACTTTATTAACCAATGAGACAGCACCAAATGCTGATTATAATCTGTGGAGTTATCACTTGAAGTTAACCGAAATGTAATTAAATAATAAATTCATTTACGAAAATTGGCCTTCTGATATTTTCTCTTTCAACATAACAATTGCAAGTTATACTTTAGAACTTAAATTAATAAAAATATTGTAACATCCTACATTACGACTAAACGGATTTTAATGAAATTTGGAATATAGTTTAGGGTGTAGCCGCGGGCATCAGCTGGTTAATTCTATTTTTTGTTATACTATAGTAATAATTCTACTTACCAACATATGGTACGTATTTGATGACAACGACATGGTCAGGCTTCTCACCAGGATTGTACAAGATCTGGTTTGACTCCACCATGTCATCTACTACGTTACTCTTTGTTATCTGTAACAAAAACACATTTAGGTCAAACAATTATTTTTTTTCAAGCTCAAGACAGACATAAAGAGTGCCTTAGGGTCGTAGCACATATAACGTAACGTAAACGGATCGACATCGCCTAGCCTTTTTCCTCGGTGCCAAACGTCAAAAATCCGATCCTTTGCACGACTTATGTCCAAAATACGAAATGTCCAATTAGGATTAATGTCCAACATGAATTTTGTCCAACACGTTTAATCTCCAAAATGCGAAATGTCCAACTACGATTAATGTCCAACGCAAATTTTGTCTAGCATGAAATTTTTCCATCTATGATAACTTAAAATTTAAGTTTCTACTTTTCGAATTAGGGCTTTTATCTGCTAACTCAAGTAAAAAAAATAATGAATATGTAGCACAAAACATTTTATTGAACCAATACTAATTTCTCTTCTTTTCTTGAACATAAAGAAATATACAACATATAAAAATTCAATCTTATTAATTTAACAGATCTATCCACTTTTTATCCACTCGTTAGTAAATTTAATCTGCAGAATATTATTTTTTGTAGAAACTTTTTTGAAAATATGTATAGAAAGGTACTTGTCGATAAGGAAAACAATACAGCTAGAAACAATACACTAAGGAAAGGAATTAACTTAAACTTATGATAGGAAATCTTTATGATTGGTCATTTTTATGATTGGACAATTTTCTGGTTAGACATTTTTATGATTGGACATTTTTAGAGTGGTTGTCATTTTTCATAATTGGACATAAGTCGTGCAAAGGAATCCGATTACGTTACGATTCTGATTAGTGTGCGTTTGCAGTAAGGAGTTTCATACATAGTTGATAGGGTGCCGATACGGTGCCGATCCGTTTACGTTACGTTATATGTGCTACGACCCTTAGACTTCTAGATCTCTAGTCCACGCAAGCTTCCATAACGAAAACGACTAACTAATTGGCTCAGTTGGAAGTTTGGAATATGTACGAGACAAGGTCTTGGGTGGCGTCGTGGTTAAGGAAGTCCGAGACGTATTCTTTGAAGACGCAAGTTCCAATTATGCCTCGAGTATCAAATTTTGCGAAGCCTTTGTCTCAGAACGTCACGTCGGCCGTCTTAAACAGGGTCCCCTGACCCCCATTGAAACCTCCTGAAAACATTGCGGTGCTTTTAGTCGGTACACCTTACATTTATCTTTTCGAGACTCTGCCACACCGGCTCAATGCAAAAACGGGTGGCCGGCCTCCATAATGTTTCCAACGCTAATAAAAAAAAGAATTAAAAGGTTTGTTTAACTTACTTCTTTGGACCTGAACTGTTTAGGTGCTGACAAATTCTTTCCATCGTTGTTACCCAAATGGTTGTAGCTCACTATGGATACGGGCTTTAAACCTGTTATACAAAGAAAGTTAAATGTTAAACAATACAATTAATAACAAATTTAAATACCTCTTGAGAGTAATCTCTATGTTACACGGAATGGAACACCAGAAAAAAAACAACATCATTCTAGCGGTTTAAGCGCCGATTACACTAGACTACATGAAGTCTTTCCATTTCCAAAACAATTACATGGAAATGGAATGACTACATGTAGTGTTCTACAAGATGTAATGTCCTACAAGATGTAGTGTCCTACAAGGTGTAGTTGACTACATGTAGTCTAGTGTAATCGGCGCTTTAGTCCTACAACCTGCCGCAGTGACTCTGTGCTCTTAGTACAAATTCTTAGAATCGAAAAAAGTATTCGCAAACAATCTTGATACTATCAAAATATTTATTTTTGCTTAAAAGATTAAAGAAAAATAAAAGCTAGAAATATTACTATTAAAAACATATTAGTCTATAGTAAGATTATTAATTCGAGTTAGTAGAATGACATCTTAAGTACTTCTTCTTCTTTCGTTTGCCATATAAAAGAAAGAAGAAGAAGTAGTTAAGATGTCATTATTAATGTCATTTTACTGACTCGAATTAATAATCGTACTTTACATAACTTGAACATAACTCACCAGCAGATATCAGAAAGTCGACTAACACAGACTTGAGCTTAGTCTGTCCAGACTTGAAGTCGTCTCCAGCCACGAACACCCCCTTCAGCTCCGCGCGTTGAACCACCCCCGCTACTAGAGTGTTTTGTGGTGAACCGTTTATGTATGTACACTGGAAATTTATAATATTTATTTTGAGTGGCTTGTTGGTAAAGTGGTAAATGAATGCTTCTGGTGAATGTGTATAAGATTAATGTTAGAAAAATATATTGTAAACACAACTGAATTTTAAAAGAGTTGCCATGAGTTTCTTTGCCAGTTTTCTTCTCATTGGCTCTATGCATTTAAAACTAGAATTTATGGATCAACACAGACAGGCAAGTAGATTTGAGTAGTAGATCGGTTTTATTTTTCAATACCAACACAACAATACAACGCGGTTTTTTTTTAGTGCTGTGGCGTTTGTCTGTGTCGATCTATAATTTTAATTGTAGCTTTAATTTTAAGTAAACGCCGATTTCAAACTATTTGTAATACATTTTATGAAATAAAGCATTTTGAAATTTGAAAGGGTACTATTGTACTGCTATTTTAATATCAGAAATTATTTGGATATTTAGCCCCAATTATCGTATATTTGCATGACTACCACAATATTGCATGACTGTCATAACATTGCATGAATACCATAATATTCCTTGTCCGCAACAAGGACAATCCAAGAGACATTCGTCGGCCTTCCTACTTATGTTAAGATAAAATTAACACCATAAAACAAAGTAAAAGTATTAGTACTAACGTTCTCATCGATAGCAGCTAAAGCGAAGATGGTAGAAGGTGATATCTCAGAATTATTGTCGCGTAGAGCGCGCTCCAAGTTCTCTGATGTGTCGTGGACGCCTTCGCGGATCTCACAGAACCTGTGGAAATAAAACGAAAACGTGTTTAATAATAATCGAAAGCCTTAGTACAAAAATTAATTTATTCGAAAAAAGATTTCGTATACTATTTTTAAACTATGTGAAAATGAGTTTTTTAAATAAATAATACTGCAAAATAATAAAATAAGTTCTAAAAAAAGCTACAATTTATGGTTTTTTTTTACATTCAATTCATTGTTTTAATTTTTTTTTTATGTAATAGGAGGCAAACGAGCCAGCAGGTCACCTGATGGTAAGTATTTTTTTTTCATTGTACTGAGAGCAACTAATAATATAATAAACTTGTACTTAACATTCAAAATCATAAGCAAATAATAACCACTCTACAGTGATCGCCAAGAGTGACAAAATTGTAGATCTAAAATGTCATGGCTGCTACACAAAATGCCTGCAACAGTTTGTTCCCGTTCGTTCTACTGCGGAGTTATGCTAGGCGGCTATATGTGCCTTGTATTGTCGGCAATGTATGTAGTAGTCATCAAAATTAACCAAATTCATATTCCATATCCATATCAGCCTATGGACGTCCATTGCTGGGCATAGGCCTCCTCCAAAAGTTTCCACCCCACGCGGTCCTATGCATAGATAAGAATATGTACTACACGGTCACATTATCTAGAGACCTCGCTGAAATACGAATTTGCGTCCCGTTCTCCTTTCAACCCCCGCGCTCGCCACGGGCGCAACAGTGATTCGTCCGACGCGACGTGACGTCATCGAACGCCAGATCTCGAGATAATGTGACCGAGTAGTACTAACGTAGTCATCCATCGGCTTCCCGAAATAAATAAAACAAAATTATAAGTTACCTCTCAGTATTAGCAGTCCAGAGAACAAATACTTTGTCGAGCTTGTTCTTATCACGGAAATTCTTGATGTCGGCTCGCACTTGAAGGTACTGCTCCTGTTTTGTACCTCTGATGAGGTTAGTAGCGCGATCAGCCTGGTAACAAAATGGAAAAATAGTTATTATTTTTTTCTTCTTAAGAACAACTCCCGCATTAGGGATTGAGTCCTGTGTCGCAAGGACTATTACTTAACTCCTGCCCTATGGGGATCTTCCTCTGTGACGCAGGGACCTAAAGTTAATGGACACTGACACTGATACATGCTTATGAAGTCATCCCACGGCCCTTGCAAATCGACCGGAACGTCAGAGAAAAAACTAAAAACTAAAAAACTAAAAAAACTCTTTAAAGTTTCAATATCTGAGTTGTGTAGAATCATGAAATAGCCTAAGTGAGATTAACTATTGATTGACACAAATTAGGTATTTAATATTTTTTTCTTTCACAGTATTTAGAATTGGGAACAGGTTAATGGTATCGTTTACCTATACAGGGTGGAAAGCTTCAATGGGGCAGTAAGGAGGTACCTTAATCGTTGCAGCTACAAGAAATTGGTCTTAGGAGACTATCCAAAATTTTCAAACAAATTACATTCACATTCACAGCTTTTCAAAAAAATTTAGAAAATTACCATTTTTCACCAAAGTTCTATGAGTGCAACTGAGGTTGGAATACCAGAAAAGTCACCAATCTAAAAAAACTTTAAAAAAAACTAAACTAGCTTTTGTAAATATTTCATGTATAAAAGCAACACATCGATGCACAAAGTAAGCCGAGTATCAACCAATAGTTTACAGCTACCGTTTATCGCTATTTTTTTAATATGTTTTTTTATTTACTGTAAATTGTTTGTCTTATTTAACCTGTACTTTTAATTTTGTTGTTTATTTGTGCTTTAGTGTTACCAAATATATCATTTATTATTCTCATACATGATTCAAATCAGTCATTGTGAAAAACACGGAGTACCTTCAATTAAAAAATAAAAAAATTCTTCTATAAATTTAAAAAAATCTTTTCTTTCTATTTCGATCTTCGAAATTCAATATTATAGTGAAAACCTTTTAGTCAATTAAATCTACGTCTTCACAAAACTTCCTTTAAAAAGCATTCCTAGATAAATACAGTATGCCATAAATACACATTATATTGATATCAAACTAGCCCTACCCGTTTCATCGTAAAGTGTTAAGGGGTGACAGTTTCAATGGAAGAAGGGACAGGTAAAGGGGAAACACGCTTACTGTGACATGTATTTACATCTGTTGTCGCTTAAACTAGGTAAATAGGGCAAAAGATGTTAAATAAAAATAGCTAAGTAATATTGTATTGTAATCTCTCTTTTTTCTCTTTTCGCGTCTCCTATAAAATTAGTTTAGAACCTATATAACAACAGTAGGTACAAGGTATTTTATTTTACGTTATAATTTATTAAATAAATTTAGGATTAGAACTTTGATGACTTGATATTTTTCTTAAAAATTTTAAATACTTATTAAAAATTTATAATATACTTTTAAATGTTCTTATTTTTATATTTATATTTGATAAAATGTAAATTAATGTGAAAAATGTAAATAAGGGTATAATAATATTAATAAAAAAGTATATTTTTAATTATTTAAAGAATTAATATTATTTAAATTATTGTTGCATTTAATTGTGTTACCATGCAGAAGTAAGGTTACTAAAGTTAAATTAACCTTAGTCTTTTCTCGTCTAAACGTTTATTAGGATATTGAACCTGGTTAATATCCTTGTTTTGGTTAATATTAAAAACGTAGATAATTTAATTTTAAATGTGATTGTATATTTCTTTGAAATTTTATCAATGTCATTTTTATAATTAAAAATAAAATTGCACTGTTTCACTGAATATAAATTACACTCTTTAAGCTTAATTATCAGTCGTCGACCCTCGGATATGACAGAATCTACCTTTCTACTAGGCTTGTAAGTCTTAATAAAGCTGAATATCATCCCTGTACCTACTTCCTCTATATTTATCCCCACTTATGCCTTTGGAACCGACGAGCATTCATGAATAGGTATATGATACATGTAGACGGAGCAAAGCAGTATCACTGCTTACCCTCAAGAAAACATGGCGTGACTTTATAGGTGTATGTGTTCATACAAACGCTCAAGTGTAAACCAGTCTAGGATTACTTATTCCAACGCATACCATTCGTAATCTATACAATCGCTAATAAAATGCCATAGTTAGTAACTTGTATTGAACGAACCACTATATAGGTACTTATAATATTATGGGTTCTCGTGAATGATAACAAAGCAACTATGTATTATCATAGATGACGAGTTAATACATCTGCTATAGGAAAATATTCACATAATTGGTAATATTTTGTAATACTATGGAATACCGAGTAATCTCCGTGTGGTGACGGAGTAATAATACAATATGTCACCACCCCATTTCATCCCATGCGTGTCGTAAAAACCGACTATCCGTGAATATTACCTTTACGAAATAAAAAGAAGGAAAACTTGAAATTAAACCTTATACCAATCCGTTTACCAGCGTGGTATTAGTAGGTCAAGTAGGTATCCCTCCTTCATGGGAGGAGGCCCGTCCCTGCAGTGGGACATTAATGGGCTGTTATGATATTATGGGTTTTCGTGAATGATAACAAAGCAAGTATTATCATGGAGGCCCGTCCCTGCAGTGGGACATTAATGGGCTGTTATTATATTATGGGTTCTCGTGAATGATAACAAAGCAAGTATTATCATAGATGACGCGTTAATACATCTGTAGGAAAATATTCATATGGTTGGAAATATTTTGCAATACTATGGAATACCGAGAACGTATTATAATAGAAAATATATTTCTCACACACTTCCACGTATCATCACAACACATATCACAACAGCCCATTAATGTCCCACAGCAGGGACAGGCCTCCTCCCGTAATGGTGGGATAGTTGGACTACTAATACCACGCTGGCCAGACGGATTGGTATAAGGTTTAATTTCAAGTTTTCCTTCTTTTCATTTCGTAAAGATAATATAAGGGACTATCCATGAGGATAGTTCCTTAGTTGGTTCCTACGACACCCATGGGATGAGATGGGGTGGTGACATATTGTATTCTTACTCCGTCACCACACGATGATAATGAACTGAATTTAAAAGAGCGAAATTCATCTGTGTGTCTGGCGGAATTTTATAGTCTCTTTCATAAGTAAGTACTGTTTAGGTAAGAAGGTATCCCTAATTTTCATAAAATATTGATTGTCTTATCACATGACATTCTTCAGAAAGGGAAGCTTCAATGTGCTTACTACACAGAAACGAAGGTCATGTACCTATGAAGATATAGTAGTAATCATCATCATCATCATAACAGCCCATTAATGTCCCACTGCAGGGACGGGCCTCCTCCTATGACGGAGGGATACTTGGCCTACTAATAACACGCTGGCCAGACGGATTGGTATAGGGTTTAATTTCAAGTTTTTTTTACGTAAAGATAATATACTTACACGAAAAGTCCCTTAGTCGGTTTTTACGACACCCATGGGATGAGATGGGGTGGTGACATATCGTATTCTTACTCCGTCACCACACGGACCTATAGCAGCAGCATAGTAGTAATATTATACTAATACATATTATAAATAGGAAAGTGTGTCTGTCTGTTTGTCTTTCTTTCAAGGCAAAACGGAGCGACGAATTGACGTGACAGGAAAGAGGAACAGTGCTACCCCGAATTTAACGCCAGCGAAGCCGCGGGCAAAATCTAGTAGTCCATATTTCAATTGTTTTTTCGAACTAACTTAGGACCTACCCTATGCTATTACAGAAGTCTACTCACATTCGCAACAGTAATTAGCACACGATTTTAATGGAATAGCTAATAATATTATTACATTAATTACTTAAGCCTTAACATAGGACACTACGTCCGTATGTAAGTACATATTAGATAAAACTATTTTTCAAACAAAAAGTAAAAGTTAAAAACAGCACATGCAAGTATTTTCAAAATAAAATGGAGATAGGGGTAAACTATACTATTGTTGGCACCCCCCCAGTGATTGGCACTCTGATATAAAAATCCAGTTATTAAGAGACAATTTCTGTTTATTTACAGGTTGCAATACCGTAATGGGTAGAATGTCTTATCTTCTGTAGTGGCAACACTATTATCATCCAATAATATATCATACCTGTTTCTGAGTGTCAAAGGAAATTAAAGTATCGTGATCGTGTTGTTTTTATAGCAAAAAGTTTAGTACTAGACAATAGAAGTGAACGTGTAAAAGTGATTATTGTGTAAGTTTATACGCCAAATTATATTTGATATTGAAAAATTAGTGTATATCTTGCTATTTTTATTGTTATCAGTGTTGAAATTTAAGCGTACCCGTCATTTCATTGGTGCCAATCACTGTATTTTTTTTTGTATAGTGGCACAGTGATTGGCTCAGATGCCAATGATTGTACTTTTATTTTTTTGGTAGCATGTTTTATATTACATAGGTAAATTACAGTTTTATTAAAATAAACCATATTGGCATGTTAAATAAGGTTAATTTTGCTTCTATTCTAATTCTTGGCACTGCCAATCATTGTATATTTTTTGTTGTGCCAATGACTATACCCACCTACGGTTTCCTCTTCTTTTTATCGCTTTCAGGTACCTAGACGGCTTTAATATGCCAATGGTTACGGTAGAAAAGCCTTGCAAGCCATAAAAAAATGGAATGGGTAAGAAATCTGCTGCAGATAAATTTAATCTCCCACGGGCAATTTTGCAGTTTCGCCTATCCAACTTATTTTTAAAATGTCGATCTGGATTAATTAACATGTCGATTATTTTAAATGAACAAAACAACGTTGGTTCCGAAAATTTGAATGCAAGCGCAGCTTTTAATGAATTAACGACAATGCCAACAGAAGTAGAGCTTTTGCTGAATGGACAAGAACTGTCCCATGAACCTCAATCCGAAGACATTGGCATTTCTTAAACAAACACTATGGTTGCCGCTTCTTCAAGAACCTCAAGACGCGAAATAGCATGTTGAACTTTAGCATCCATAATTAAATGATTCAGTGCCAGAAGCTGCACAAACGGTTGAGGTTATTTCCGAGTTACAAAGTGAAAATCAGTCAATTACGCCAATAAATTTATTACCTATTCCATCCACTACTTAGTCATCAAAGTTTAGAGCTCATTGATGGAAAATGGTTAATAGTAGATGATATACCTAACCGAAGTTCCTAGAAAGTCACAAAATATAACAGATTTTGTAAAATTACCCAAGACTCCAATTAAAACACAAAGAGCTGGTACAAAACATCGCTCTTTTGTTTTGACTAGTAAAGATTAGAAAGCTGTAGAACTAGAAAAAACAACTAAAATAGATGCAAGAAACACAAGAAAAGGAGAACAAACGAATAGAAAGACTAGAGAAGCCAGAGAGAAACAATTACTAAAGAAAAAAAAACATGCTGAAACTAAATTAAAAAGAACAAAGCCAAAAATTTTAAGTCTCGTATTATAAAACCAGAAATTGTTATCCAATCAAACGTCTTGATTAAATCTGCTAATAGAATCTTAAGTAAAATTATATTTAAAGAAGATACACAAAGGAATTATTTTACTACCCTAAAAGAAATAAGAAATAAACCAACTTTAGTTGCAGTTAAAGCTGAAAACGATAGAAGCTTTAAAGAATTGTAATAAGAACAAATAGTCAAAAAAGAATTAAATTAAATTAATTAATTATTTAAAGAAAAGACCAGTTTTAGATAAACCTGCAAATTTCAGAGACTCGTGGGAAACCAGAAAAGATAAGATAACAGTTAAAGAAAATAAATTAAGACCAATGACAAATGAAGAACTATTAGAAGTATTAGTAGATGATGAATGATGATTTATTAAATGATGACAGCATCTACATTAGTAGTTTATAGTGCCAATCGTTATACCAAATTCAATGTGCCAATAATTATACTTCAGTGCCAATGATTGTGCAATAACATAGAATTAAGTTTAATGTTACTTTTCAAGCAATAAATCTATTTTATTGAAATACCAATGTTTTTAGTATTGTTTACTTTTATATACCTTATAATCTGGTAAACATAAGATATATAAAAATATTTTTATAACAAAGTAATAATGCCAATAATTGTACTGCTTACCCTACAACAAAACGAAAAGGAAGTAAAGAAAAAGGTAATCGATACAATGTTTTTTAAACAATCTGTACCAAGGCAAAGGAAAAATTGCATAATACGGACACCATGACCCATTCATAGACAATTGACATTTGTAAACATACTGCACGGTTATGATCAACAGGCGCCACGTGTTTTGAAAAAAAAAGTTTAAACACAATGGCGGGTTCGCAACACGTGTCTAGAACATGTCTGCTGTGTTACAGCATAATAGTAAAACGGGCGACATAATAAAAATATTCCAACTCACTGAAACATATTACAATTTATTTTTTTATTATCTTAGGTGGCTGAAGAGGTATTGACCCACTTGAGGATAAGCTGTAGTAACCACTATTTAGGAATGCTAAATATGGCCCTTTTAAGCAGACGAAAACATATTGGAAGATGCCCATTTAAAGAAGAAGCAGCTTGCAGAAATGATTGGAGTATCAGCTACAACCATTTTTAACATCCTACACAACAGTCTTGGCATATCAAAAGTGTGTGCAAGATGGGTGCCGCAAATGCTCACGCCGCATCAAAAACCAGCGACAGGTTGAGTGTTCTAGCGAGTTTTTGACCCACGCTTTGTGGCGAAAACAATGTCGATATTTTAGGCCGAATTGTGACTGGAGATGAAACTTGGGTTCGTCACTATGAGCCTGAGTCTAAGCAGGACTCCATACAGTGGCACAAAAACGGTACACCACCCCTCAAGAAGTTCAAGGTGTCCCAATGGGCTGGAAAGTTTATTGGCACTGTTTTCTGAGATACAGCGGGTATACCATATTGATTGATTACAAGGAAAAAGGTGTTGCTATAACTGGAGAATACCATACAACGATAGATCTGCTAGCAGATACTGGAACGTTTGCGAGATGCTGTCAGAGAAAAAATGCGGGCAAAATTGACCAAAGGTGTGCTCCTTTTGCACGACAATGCACCCGCACACAAGGCGCATATTGCAGTAGCTGCTGTACAAAAACTAGGTTTCCAAATTTTAGAACATTCTCCATATAGTCCAGACTTAGCCCCAAGTAATTATTATTTGATCCCAAATATGAAGAAAGAGCTTCGAGGGAAGATATTTTTGAACGATGAAGAGGTAAAGGGTGCAATTTCGGCCTATTTAGTTATTATGTTATGGGTGTATTATTTTTACATTAGGTAATATACCTAATGTATGTATTTCCAAAAAAAAAGGATACGAGTGTGTTCATTCGTTGTCTAGTACCTACCCATAGTGCAAGCTTTAGGGGTAACAGATGACAATTAATTCGCACACCAATGGCTGCTTTTAAACAACAACCATCACAAAGAAAGGTCAAATAAAAGTATCGAATGTCTAAATCAATGCGAATATGATCCATTGCTATAAAGTTTGTAAACATTTCGTATAATAACGAACTGGAGACTTGTTGAATAATTCTTAGTGTCAATTCATTCATCCGTGTTTATACTAAATGTTATAAAACTCGGTAGGTTTTTCATCCATTCCAGTTTGCCTGTATCGCCAATAGACACAAAAATAAAAATGCGAATGTATCGTATATAATACACGGGACAGGGAAGGGGTTAATCTTAGAAACTACTTGGTACTTATTTAAAAAAGCAGGCTAGCTAGGTGGACCGACGACCTCAAAATGGTATCTAGGTTGGACTGGATGAGGAAGACTCTGGACCGAGTTCTATAGCGCGAGTTGGCATAGGCCTATGTCCAGCAGTGAACTGCGATAGGCTAGTTGATTGTTTGATTGTGGGAAAGGACCTCGTCCTGTGACGAAGAGAAACTCATCCTACTTAGACCACACTAGTCAGACAAATGGTTTTCGTAGAGTTAATAATGTGCAAAATTTCCATTATTCGGCATTTTACGTCACCCACAAGATAAGTTGGAGTTGTGCCACCATCTATGGAGAATTACGTACTTATATTATTATTGTGATAATAAATAAATAATGTTTCCTGTTAAAAACCTGTGTCTATTAATAAATGCTGCATTACAATATAAATTGTATGAATGTTGATGGACTGACATTATGCATAACTTTATGTAGGTCGGTACTTTGCTTAAATTGTATCATATTATTATTATATCTACTCTTAAAAGACCCATGTATTTTAATAACACGATGGTTTGGACTTTGTACACACAGCAACACATCAAGTTAATTATTTTCATTTGAAATTGTGTCTTATTTCAAGGTATTAAGGTACATGAGTGTCTAGTTTGATTAGTTGCTGTGTGTACTAGTGTTTTAAGTAAAAGTGTTTGTTTAAATAGTTCGAAAATCCGTTTTAAGCTCACTTCTTTAATTCAAGCGGGCTTATTGGATCACCGTATGTCCCAAATAATTTGTTTTGGTCAAACGATGTTCCAAAGCATTTTGCGACATTTCTTAAACTTAAGCGATATTTATGTGTATATGTGAAAGGGAGGACCAAAGACGTTAGGTATAAAGGCGGCGGGAAACCGATAGTTGAGGGAGGCACCGAACTGCGAAAAATGACAATGTTTCGAGTAGGCCTAAGTCCAGCAGTGGGCGTCAATTGACTGATATGATGATGTTGAAACGGGGGTACATAGATATGTACTTATAAAATATTTCTTCCATTACTCATAGTAATAGTTTTATTATCCGTTATGTAATAATCTCACGCGTTTATATCGTGACGTGTTTGACGTCATACACATACGGTAAACAGTATGGTGTGATCATCTACTCATGGTGTTACTATTAATAGTTTAGCTTCTTATATAAATTGTATCTATAGACTTCCGTTTTAATTAATATTAGTATTTATTATTTAAGTAAACAAAATAGGATGGCGCGTTCTTTAATTATTTCCTACTAATAATATAAATGCGAAAGTTTGTTAAGATGGATGGATGTTTGTTACTCTTTCACGCAAAAACTACTGGACGGATTTTGATGAAACTTTACAGTGATATAGCTTAAACATCAGAATTTTAATTCCGAAGTCACTTTTTACGACAATAAAGTGATGAAAAAGGGACTAAATAAATTGTGGATCACATAATTTCTTTTTTTTATAAAGGGTTTAATCATTACAGATTATGGCACCCTCAAAGAACATCACAATATCTTGCTTGGGATTCGAAACCGCGGCATTGTACACGGCTGCCGAATCGAATACCTAAACACCGAGCAATTGAACCAATTGAAAAACATATACAAGTAAAATTAAAAGAAGAAGTAGGTACCTGATTAGCAGCGATGAAATCAGGATCATAGATAGCTGGACGCGGTTTCATGGCGGACATTTCTTTCTTCAGCTTCTGCTGTAGGTCAAAGTCGATGACTTGAGCTCTGACCATAGATTCAGCCAGATTTAAAGGACTTATATCCCAGCCGTCGATCACTATAGGACATTAAAAAATAAGGGCTTAAAAATATTTGGTCCTTCCTTACATATGAAATTGACGTTTGTATTTAAATTTTAACAGTTGTTTGATTTTTCGTCATAAAAAAACGTATTTATCTCAATTTTGTTAATAATTAATTTCACTGAATGTGACGAAATTTGAGATAAGTGATGGCGCACATTTAAGTTAACTATAGTCTATAGTATTTCAATTATAGGATAAACATATTTAGGTAAAAAGTTACAATTAAACAAAGGGTAAAATCTGATGGCTTAAAATGAAAGAAGAAGAAAGAAGAAAGAAAAAAACATTTATTGGCCATAAAGCACACACATAACATAAAAACACATAGCAACAAAACAAAAAAAAAAAAAAACAAAGTCTAAATGGCCAATAGGACTCTGCCTCAGCTGTTATGCTGGTACGGCATAGTTTTATGTCGCACCAGCGCTGGTATTCTGGCAGAACTAAAATGAAATCCTACTAATTC
Organism: Schrankia costaestrigalis; assembly: GCA_905475405.1. NCBI lineage: Eukaryota > Metazoa > Arthropoda > Insecta > Lepidoptera > Erebidae > Schrankia > Schrankia costaestrigalis. The sequence goes on along the minus strand of FR997843.1, from coordinate 3,258,705 downwards.
CTACTGATATTATAAATGCAAAAGTTTGTGAGGATGTAGGGATGAATGGATTTATGTTACTGTTACTCTTTCACGCAAAAAGTACTGAATAGATTTTGAAGAAATTTGGAATAAAGGTAGTTTAGGACGTAAAATAACATTTAAGCTACTTATGCCACGCCTGTGAAGCCGCGGGCGTCAGAGAGCTAGTAAGGGCATATTTACAAGCTTATAATTAATACGACTGGTACTTATTTTATTTTATTTTATTATCTTTTGCTAGATGTTTAGATATGCACTAAAATATTTAAGTACAGAATTATAAAAAGAAATCACGTAATATATGTTTTAAAAGAAAACAGAGGTTAAAACTACGCAGAAAAAACAAATAGGTAAGGACCTTATTATTATCATAATCAGACAGGAAATACATATTAAAAAAAGATTTTAAAAAATACATTGTATTCAGAAGGTAACTTACCAAGGTCATCAGGGTGTATCATGGGAAGAAGGTTGCACATCGGTACATGGACATCGTTTCCTTTCTCGTCCATACCGAGACGGACTGTTGAAGCTTGCGTGATGGAACCCACCCTGTAATTATTGTATTTGTTGACTTCAAGAACCGTACATTCTTACTACAAGAAATGGGTCATGTCATGCCGTTCTTAATGAACGTCATGTGAAAATAGAGGGGACAAGAAACAGGGCGACAAGAAACAGGACTGGAGACAGGAATTGCTTCCTTGTTATCGGTGAATTAGATTCCTTGTTGGGCAACAAGATTCCCAGATTGAGTGACCCGAGTGTCATTTGTTAACAAGAGCAGGCATAATTATTTTTTGAAATCTCATTTATTTAAAATAGCCATACATCATATTATAGATTAAGTCGGCTATTATACGAAATGAAAATAAGCCCACAGATAGGTACAACACTGGCCAGTTTTTTTCTTCTTAGCTAGACATACTTACTCTGTGTTAAATTTTCTGGTGTTTACAATTAAAAATGTAACAGTTCAGTTACGTAAACAGCTAATCTTATTACATTTAAAAGCTACTATGGCTTCATTGTATTGTTTTAATTATGTGGCACTGATAAGTAAAGCACTGGCTTTAAATAATTATACAAGTGCATTTATGACCATTGAAGGACCGACGACCTGATTAGGACGACGCGATGGATGAGGGAGGCACAAGACCGCGCAGGGTGGAAACGTTTGGAGGAGGCCTGTGTCCAGCAGTGGGCGTCTATAGGCTGATATGATGATGATGATGACGATTTATGACCAACTGTAGACTATGGATGGAAGACCACTGACAGAGGAAACTTGGCCACTAATGCTAAGCTAATTGGGCACCGCAGTGGAGGCTTTTAATTGTCGACAAAGCCGTAAGCCTGCGTTATTAATCAATGTTGTGTTGGCATCAATTAACATTGATTACCACCTGATTACTTAAGAATACTACATTTGCTTGGTATAAAAAAAAATGCAAGAAAACATAGGTACATCATAACAGGTCATTAATGTCCCACTGCAGGTACGGGCCTCTTCCCGGGACGGAGGGATACTTGGCCTACTAATACCACGCTGGCCAGACGAATTAGTATAGGGTTTAATTTTAAGTTTTCCTTCTTTTTATTTCGTAAAGATAATATACACGGATAGTCCCATAGTCGGTTTTTACGACACCCATGAGATGAGATGGGGTGGTGACATATTGTATTCTTACTCCGTCACCACACGGAGAAAACATTATGACGGGAAAAATATATTTTAATGTGCCAACACAACTCACAAAGAGACGATTATTAACACGACAAATAGCTATCTGCTTTTGCTAAGTAATGACAATGTATACTCTTCAATTAAACAAAGATACTTATTCTACTTAATTAAATGCAATGACAGTTTCCATGCAATAACATGTCCATACAATGGCCTTGAACATATAAGTTATGTACGAGAAACTAAGTACAGTCACGAGCAATAATATGTACACATTGTCAAATTTTCTAAACTTTCTGCACGTTTATCTAGACATTAGAATACCAAAATTGTTTCGTAATTTAGAAGAGGTTCCGTACAGTTTTGAACTAATCTTCGAATATTCAATTTTGGATTAGCAGAACTTTAGATAACTGTTTTACAAAATGTGAAAATGTGTACATATTATTGCTCGTGACTGTACCTACACAGAAATAAACTTATCTAAACTAATATTATAAAGAGGTAAAGTTTGTGTGGCTGTGACGTTGTAGGGGGTGATCTCTGGATCTAATTAATCGATTTCAAAAATTCTTCGTTTTATCACGTTAATAGGAGTAGAGCAGTAATGAAATATGTTTAAAAAAAGGGCGCGTTTTTTTTCGCCGGCCAACGAAGTGGATACGGGTCAGCTAGTTTATTATATACTGGCCTGTCTCTATCACATCTTTATGTGACTCAAAGACATTAAACAAGACTGGAAAACCATCCACCAAACCTCTCCTACATAAACATATAAATCAAATAATTATACCATCTCACAGATTTCGACGGTCCATGGATTACCAGTCAGTGGACATTATCTAAAGCCTTCATGCATGCCGGGCTCGTCATTGGGCTTTAAGACAACAAGACATTCCAGAGACATGCAAATAGCTTTGAAAGGTTGTTTAAATGCATGTAATGTTATATGCACATACATTTATAATTATTTATATTAAGAATAGATTTATGTACATAAATATTACTGGTGCACATATCCTGCATGCAAAAACATTTACAACACTTAGCAGCAGTTATATATTCTTAGCATAATAAAGTGGAAACGCTTGTTTAAGGGATTTGTTTCCGATTCGTGTTATCCCTAGATAGTTCCACGGTTTGAAATACAGATGGAATGTTGAACAACTGAATGTAAGGATAAGTGTGCCAGCATTACTACTCATTTAGAGGCGATAAACAATGCAAAAGCAATATACATAGAATATGGCAATAGACAAAGTGGTTCCTGGGACAAAAATAAAAAACGACTACCACAACATAATCTTTTTAGATAAGCCAAGATTATGGTAGAGACATATTTAATAATAAAAAAAATTCTAAATAAGAGCTCTAGGTAATTTGTGAATCACAAAAATTGTGTGTGGAACAAGTGCATGAAAGCGGCATAAACGCCTGCCATCCCACCGAGGCAGTTTATTTTGCTAGAGCGGAATACCTTTATACATTACTGTACCACATTTTAGCAGACAGAACCAATACATAAAAAAGGCTTACCAATTGGAATCCATTTGTCCCTGCTTAGTGTTCCATGAATACTGATGCTTATTGGCAAGGACGGCAGCAGTGAAGGTGGACCCGTTGTTGCCTCCCCAACCCACAAGCATCACACCAACTTTACCTACTTTCCTCTCGGTACGGATATCAAGTGCTCTGCGAATTGGTGTCGCCTGTTAAGAGAAAATTTTGTTAGCTCTGTTATGAATAGTTGATTTTTGCACTAACAAAAAATTTTTGGTCACAATCTTACAATTTTCTTAAAGTACCTTACTTTAATTTAATTCATGAATTACACACAAGGATGATTGGTAAAAATTAATGAATCATTTGTAGACCAGACAAAAATTGGGACTCTAGAACAGGCCATATTAAATTACATCTTGAACAACCCTATCAGTATACCTGTATGTATTTAAAAAGACAACTACTCTGGGGCCCATGCGCTAGGTCCGGAGGATTTTTACGAACATAAATTTTATGGCCAGAAAGAATATCTGATCGAGATCATCATAATGTGGATATCAGTTACTTTTATTGAAAAAACGTTCCTTTTGACTTTAATTTTTTCTTTTTTTACATTAGAATATGGAATGTTTTTTGTTTCTGTTAAACTATATCAGACTTAAATGTGTCAATTTTGTTTTCAGCCTCTGCACGAACAATAATGAAAAGCCTTAATGCACAGAACTGGACCCAAAGTGAGATTAACCAGTATCTTGGAAAAGAAAATTATTAATTAATTTAAATGGAGTTGTAAATTTAAGGGAGTATATTGAAAAGTACAACCTATTTAGCAAATTTGAAATTTAACAATATAACATTAACTTTATTAATTAATTTCAAAAGACTGAGCGGGTGAAAATATTAAAATACCTACATTATTCATTTAGAAATTTAAGGTAGAAGTAATTATTTTGCAGAACTGTAAAATAATATATTGTTAAGATAACTCTCATACAAAAGCATAGAAATTATACAAATAAACTAAAATTTGCTGTTTTTATACTAAAATATATTATTGCTCAAAAATTAAAAGTGTAAGCTTACCAAAATTTTTTCGCCGCTTTTAGTAACCAGGGTTTCATCGTATTGGTATTCAGACGTAATGTATTCATCAGTATAAGTAACACTAGGGCTGTTTATAATCAAAGATGAGGACTTTTCCATTATGAAGTGATTAAAGAAATTGTATCGATTTATGAAAATACCGTCCACTATTTTTACTAAAGATGGCACTATAAAATGGATACTGTAATCTTTTGCTGACACGTAACGCTACTACACTGAAATTATGATTAAGACTAGTAGTCTGGCACTTCGCGTATCCGTATTCCGTATGCAATAAGCCCGATTAGCGGCGATGTAAGTAATGAGACACAAGCGAAACACAAATCAAATCAATTCATAACCATAACAATGACGTGAATGAACAAATTTCAATGTCACTTGTCACATAAGAACTGTCATTTGTTACGGACAATTTTCTTATATCTTAGCCTGATTATGACTCTAAGCCTTTTAAGCATAGTATATGATCTGTGGATACAAAATTAAGTAGTAACAAAATTTATGAATAGTATAATAATAATATAATTTGTGAGGCTCACTATGTTTTTCCATACATACATGACGTAACAAGTTGAGGATCGCACAAATAATAGTCCTGCGTGAGAATCGAACCCGCGACCTAGTGCACGGCAGCCGCATGCACTACGTCGCGCCATCCGAGGCAGTTGAATAACTGCCTATACGGCTATACGGGGTACAATGTCAAATGAACCTCAAAATGAACAAAGATAAATTAAAGAGCAGTTTGTGACGGTGTACGAATATTGAAAACATTATCCTTGTAAACTATATTTATATTGGATTACTTATTTCCTAATTGGTGAGGATATCCCAGTCCTCTGAGAGTGTTTTACTCTACATAATTTTATAAGCGCATTCTGGCAACGTTTTTGCATAAAGAAGTTGACGAAACTCCACTTCTATAACGAGCACATCGGGATCTACAACCCACGATATCGTAATTACAGGAACAAACACATCCGACCGCGTACGTAGCGCGTGGCACACTGCATAGATTATACACTAATACTAACAAGCACACTGAACACATCGCCGGCGCTTTTTTAACTCTCGTGTGAATACACGAAACGAAATAACACGAAATTTAATATGTTCTATTTCGAACGCCCGGCGCTAAAAAGCGTTGCGTTAAAAAAGCGCTGCCGTGTGAATAGAAACATAGGAATGCATTTGTTATATTTCGACGCTAACGCGCGTTAAAAAGCGCTCGTGCGAATGGGGCCTAAGGCCTCGTTTACGGAGAAGCGGGGCGTCGGGCGTGGCGTGTGGCGTGACGTTGAGCGGGGCATCGTACGTTTTCTGTTTACGCTGGGGCGGGGCGTGAAGCGGCACGCATCATCGCATGCGTAAACAAAAACTTATAGCAATATATGACGTTGTTGATAGAGAAGCGTGGCGGGAAGCGTGGCGGTGCCCGCCGCGGCGCCCGCGGCGATACGTCACGTGTATAGCGAAGCACGTGGCGGACACCGCGGCGGCGCACGCTCGTCTCGATCAAATCAACAAGTTTTAAATATAGCCTCATCGAGAATTGACGCTGCGTGCACCGCCGCGTGCACCGCTCCGTGCGACGCAGGGTGTGACGCTCTATTTCAAACAAACGTGTCAAAAATCGCTCCTCCGTAAACGCACTCATACAACGCCATATATTTGAATTCAGTGCGGGCCGCCCCGCTCAACGCCACGCCCGACGCCCCGCGTCTCCGTAAACGAGGCCTAAAGGTTGTTATCAATCATACAAATAACTAATGTTTAACAAAAATAAAATTACGATCTATAAATTTAATTGTGATATTTGTGCCTGCGCTGGGTCAGCAGTGTCTGCAGTGGCATCAATAAATTGATACATTGAAGCTGTTGAGACCATGAACCACGAACGAAATGATTTTATACATACATACATACATAAACTCACGCCTTATCCCGGCCGGGGTAGGCAGAGACGACAGAACGCCACTTGTCACGATCCTGGCAAACAGATTCGGCCTCGTCCACATTCATTAATCGAGTCATACATGCGCGTCGGTTACGAGTGCTCTTTATTTGGCCCTTCTCCAATATGCAACCTATCTGGTCACCATATGTTTTCCGGGGCCTACCGGCACCGACTCGATGATTTTATAGAATTTATAAAGCTCGTTTATTAAAACCTTAAACAATTAAGTAGGTACATTAAGTTAATGATAAGCAATGATGCATTTTTTTTACTGGATCTACTATCTGCGGTGCAGCAACAGCGTTCCATTTTTCATCGATAATCGTAAAATATATCCGTGTGGTGAAGGAGTAAGAATACAATATGTCACCACCCCGTCTCATCCCATGGATGTTGTAAAAACCGACTAAGGGAATAACCGTAACTACTATCTTTACGAAACAAAAAGGAGGAAAACTTGAAATTAAACCCTTTACCAATCTGTCTGGCCAGCGTGGTATTAGTAGGCCAAGTAACCCTCCGTCACGGGAGGAGGCCCGTCCTTGCAGTGGGACATTAATGGGCTGTTATGATGATGAGTACTTAGATACCGACCATAAAAAAATAGGTATCTTTAACAGAGATGAATAGTAAAATAAAAAGCCTAATTATTAAAAAAATTAATCAAGTTGATACCATAATTCAAATACTAGAGTTAACCTGTATACATTATAGTATAAGTTGTAAAAAACTATTTTATTTTTTTAAATTCAAAGGAAGTTATTCTCGTCTTTACTAATGAATACGTAATTAATAATTATGGCAACACAGGAGTGTTCCTTAGCTTATGGTTTCAAATTAAATTTATATACCTACCTAATTATTGTACTTGTATGTATGTTAGTACCAGGTAGGTAGTTAAGTTAGGTATATAATTGCATTTTTAGAAGATAAGAAAGATCCAATGATAATGAATTCCTATTACTTCCCTGTTACTGTTCCTGTTGTAGGTTTGAAATTAAAAACATTCTGGCTGAAACGTATAAATATCTATTTTAAACTAAATGAATTCAGTAAGTTCAACAATTTAAAATAAAGAGTAACTTCCGACCAGTAATAATATTATACATACTTTTGCACGTTCCATTGAAAATTAACCTCAACCACGCACACGAACATAATTTGTAGAGCATACATTTATTAGTACAACAGCTTAACAATATAATATCGGAGACCTATGCATTGTTCCTCCACCTACAGCTAAACTTATGTATTATACATAATAATGAATAAGTGCATAATATTTTATTTAGTAAGGCTTATCATATTTTTATTTGCTCTAAAAAATAATAACTCGGTACCTTTCATTCTAACAAATAGGGAATGAACGGAATTTAAATAAAACAAAAGTTGCCTGAATCCGTCAGCTAGTCTATTCTCCCCTTTGCGCCTGTGTTGGTTTTTATGTATGTGTTCAACTGTGTGCTGTTAAAAGAGATTGAAGCACTTCACGCACACATACATAATATTACTATAACAATGTACTACCTACCTATACCCAGTCATATAATTTATTTAAAGGAAGGGGCCCAAGGTGGGATTAAAAAATTTATAAAACATGAAAATTAAGAGTATAAACATTGGTGTTGTTTAATTTAAAGTAAACAGAAACCTAAATTCATTCAGTTCCTGTTCTGTATCAATGTTTATGTCAATAAACCACCACGGTACGTGTTATTGTATTTCCGATTTATTCGTGTTTTGTTATTTTTATGTCATATTCTAAGTAAGTGCGCTCCTTTTAAATTAATGTTTAGGAGTGTCTTTTTAATTATATACATTCCTACACAGAAGATATGCCGCTGGGCTATAATACAATTTATAAAGTTGTATATTAATTACGGTATAATAAAGCATGCGGGGGGCGAGGGGGCGCGCCGCGCTCTCATATTCCGTATATTGATTGTGTGCGAGGGGGCCGGGGTAAGGAGGGGGCCACGGCGTGCCCCACTCTGTTTTTTACGACACGGCTTTCTGTGTAACATAATTATTGTATTAATTTTGTGAAATGTTTCGGTGTTATTTGTGAAAAATCGAGAAGTCGGTAAAGCGATTTACGAGGTAAGGAATTTTCACCGGCTTGAATTTTGACAGAAATTTCGTTTTACCGAATAAATTAAAAATAAAATTTTATAGTTCTAAATTCCGTCAGCGGCGCGTACCTACGGTATATTACACTGTCATACCGCGTACGTATAGTGTTTTTTACGGGCATCGTTCTAAAAATAAGTTGTAATAATTATAATTTTATGTAGCGGTCGCAGCAGAGTCGGTTTTCTGTCGATGATCCATCAGTCGTGAAGTTGTGTGATTTGTGTTAAAAAAGTGTATGTGGTGGTGCAGATGCAGGGGCTGGTGAGCGATAAGACGTTCCACTTGAAGTGGAACAACCACCTGCAGAACTTGAGCCAGCTGTTCACAACTATCTACTCGTCGTCGGCGCTCGCGGACGTGACGCTCTCCTGCCGCGACGGTACCCTCAAGGCACACAAGCTTGTGCTATCAGCATGCAGCCCGTATTTCGAACAAATATTCAAGTGAGTACCTATAGCTATTACTTGGCCTAAATTATATTAAAATAGATTTACCTTTAAATAATTATAAATCTCTTTTAGATTGGTTCCATTTGGTCATTATGACATCATTATTTTTTCTAGTGAAGTTATTTATAAAACTCAGTTAATGTACACAGCAATGGCTAATGTTTATGATAGTATAAATGACTGGTAGAAAAAATATTTATAATTAATTTAATGTTTAATTTACTTGAGCAAAAATGTTACATAAATGTCATTGAAGTCAAATTATATTAATAATTTTATTATCTTATGATAACAGAAAAATATGTCTGGTTTTTAATGAGATAATATTTAAATAACAATCTATAACAAAATGCTATGGGTGATAAAATATTGTGTATTTGTCATTAGGGACAACCCATGTCAACATCCAATTGTAATCCTGAAGGGGATCCCATTCTCGGAGATCAACCTGCTTGTAGAGTTCATGTACAAGGGCTCAGTGGACGTCCAAGAGTTGGATTTACAATCTCTCATGCACACAGCGTCAGAGTTAGAAATCAGAGGTCTAGCATATGAAGCCAGAGACAATGCTGCACAGTTACTCAATGTCAATTTGGAATATCCATCATATCCTTCAACGGCAGCAGCAGCAGCGGCGTCTGCATCAGCGCAGTCTGCACAGTCTGCATACACCCAAGCGAGAACTGATGTTGAGAGGTTGAAACAGGTGAGTCATACTTTAATTTGTTTTATTAACATTATTACATATACCTACTATGAATAAAACAAAATTAAGACTATAGTCTATGTCATGATCCAATGAACATAGCACAGGGTAATAAAACTCAATGAAGTTGAATTGTAATTCCGGAATGAAGCAAATGTGAATTTTAAAGAAAATAGTGCTAAAATTATAATGAAATTCTAAACTAAAGTAATTTCTATTCAAATGCTTGTAATTAATTCTGAGAGAAGAGATTTTAATACAATACAGTGTAGTTTATTACATGTTGTCAAATTAACAATTAGATAACATGAACACTAACTTAGAATAATATGAATAAAAGTGAAAATGATAGTGAATTTTATCATATTATTATTATTTTTTTCATTCAGTTTAATTTCTCACTGAGTATTACTACATGGGGATTTTCCTTTTTGTCCTAATGTCAATATATTTCCTAAAACAAAATTATAATATATTGTTATCAACTATGTTTTAAACAACACAAGTCATAAAACAAACTATAGACTTAATTAATTAAGAATGCCAGCAATGTTATAAAAAACTTTTTTCTACATTAGGGTTTTTTAAAATGAGCTGTTTTCTCATGATATTGTTAATTATTTTAGATGCTAATTAGGCAAAATAAAAATATTTTTCATTCATCATTAAGGGGCTATAAAAATATTAGATATTTTTTACTTGTAGACATAATGTTTATTCTCATTTATTTAAAAATATTATATAATAATTAGCCATATAAATTCAATTAAATAAAAATATTCCTAAATATTATACATAAAATTACATTATAATTGATTTAAAATGAATTTATACATTTCGTTTTCCAGTCTAATTACTTTTTTAAGGCTATTATAAACTTATTAATCTGAACTTTCCAATTATGTTTCTTTTTAAATGTGCTTTGACAAAACCCTTTGTCAGAAGTAAAATGATTTTAATTAATATCCCTTTACAACTAATATTTTGTCATTTACCACTGCAACCTTTATGGTATAGTGTTTATAGTCCAAAACTGACTGATCTTATGGTTGGTTCTCATTCAATGCAAATTTTTGTGTGCCTGAATTTGAATGTTTGCATTAGTCTGGGTGATTTCTGTGCATAATATGTATTTACTTGAAAAAATAAAAAGATTATCAGTTGTCTAACCATAGTAGAAATTCTACTTAGTCCATACTAAGTAGAATTTCTAATAGTTCCATAACTATGGTATATTTAAAAATGTAAGGAATAATAAGCGAGTTTTTGTTTACTTGAAAATATTAAGCTTCCATATTCAATTTCTAGGTTCATGAAGTACACTTTATATTTTTTATTGACGACCTCGGTGGCGCGCCGGTAAAGCCAGCGGCTGCCGCGCATGAGGTTGTGGGTTCGATCCCCACGCAGGACAATAATTTGTGAGATCCACAAATTATTGTCCTGAGTCTGGGTGTTGTTATATGTGTCCGTTAATTGATGTTTGTAAAAGTCCCCGCGACACAGGGCATGATCCCTAGTGCGGGAGTTTTCTTTTTTAAGAACAATTAAGAAGAACAACTTTATATTAATTAAATCTAAGCTAGTGCTACCCACTTAGCCCAAACTTTTAAGTATAGCAAGATATATAATACTTATAAGATCTACATGTCTAGTGTACTTAGTAGGCATGTTTTATGTTATTTTTTATCAAGTTTTTATCATTAACTAAATTTATGACGTAATCTTATTTTTGTGTCTAGATTACTGAGTCACTTTAAACATAGTTTTTTATTTACTAAACTGCTAACTACCAGGGTATTTCCTTTGACTATTCACATATTTTTAAATATATTTTTTGTCTGGACTAAAAAACCTTGAATTATATTATTAATTTATTATCAATAGTAGATTATAATAAAGTAGATCAATAGTAGATTATAGTAATAGTAGATTATAAAAATAAATATTAGATTTAAAGTTCAAGTGGAATAAAATTTATGAGAATAAGTGGACATATATTACTTCTTCCTTTTGTATCATGTTGTAAATACATATTATAGGTATTTGTTAGTTTAAAACATTGTTTAAAAATGTCAATGGACAGTTTGAGCTTCCTTCACTGATAGAAAGCAGCCTATTGTGGTTGGTAAAGTATATTAGCTAGATTTTTAGTGTAGGTCGGGTTTCATAGTTTTTATTCTCATATATAAGACTCTTCTGTTTTCCTCTAAGATTGCTATTTTGATAAAAAAAAAATACTTTTACTTGTTTGTTATTGACTATAGTATGTAAAAGAAAGTGCTGCAATCTAAAGCATTTGATAGTTGCTAACATTAATATTTAAAAACAATCATAATCATACAATTTTTTAAATTATGTAAGGTTTTTTTTATTTAGGAAATACATAGAATACAAAAAATACTTTAAAATAAACTATGTATTTAGGTTATTCAACTTTTGAACTATGTTGAACTATGTGTATTGTGTATAGGATTTAGATATGAATGATATTTATTGGTCTTAAAATAGAGACAGACCAAATAGTTGTCTGCATCTATTTCTTGCGTAGGTTTTTGTAAAAGTCTAAGGGCCAGATTCAGAGACCGCACTTTGACTTTACTTGAGCAAAGTCTAGTTATTTTCTCTGAATTTGAGATATAAGGCCCAGATTCAGAGTCGTGACTTTACTTTCTTTCAAAGTAATCTTCCCAAAGTAAACTTTTTATGCGAAAAGATTACAATAATGTTTTTCAAATTCAGAGATAATAACTAGACTTTGCTAAAGTAAAGTCAAAGTGCGGTCTCTGAATCTGGCCCTAAGGACTACTATAGAGACTTACTAAGTAAGCACATAGAACAATATTTTTTTCATTTTTAAACAATACTGTAATAGTGCCTTTATGACCTCTTTCATGTAGTGAATGTACTACACAAGACGTATGGAGTTTCTGGATTAAAATAATTGCTTCTGGATATAAAGTCCTTTACCAATCCTTCTGGTCAGTATCATCATCATCATATCAGCCTATAGAAGCCCACTGCTGGACATAGGCCAGTATGGTATGAGTAAAAGTTTTACTGCTTTCACTAGAGGCCCTTCTCACCAATTCGTCTTATGTCAGGGATGTCGTAAAAGCCTATAAATATTCATCATAACAGCCCATTAATGTCCCACTGCAGGGGCGGACCTCCTTCCGTGACGGAGGGATACTTGGCCTGGGTGCGCCAAAGTTCACCTAAAATTTCAACTCCTATAATTGGAAGTCCGAAAATGTTCTTCCTAACATTTTTTATCCTAACAATCGCAATTCCTAATTTTTTTGTCCCTAATGTTAATATTCCGAAGCATTCATCTTCATAATTTCAGTAGCAATAAACATCTATCATACTATTATTTGTTTTCCTATATTTTCTCAACATAACCATCTTTTATACTATTATTTAAAGTCATATCTTTTTTGTTTAGATTTCTTTTTATTCATAATAATTAATATTATTATACATTAATTTTGCGTAACTTTGTTGACAACATGTAGGTATAACATAATATACCAAAGACCAGAGCAAAACCAGAGTCCCGCTCTAATCATTCAGTCAAGATCCAGAAACGAAATGGGTCCTATTCATAATTATTGGTTTAGGTTATGGTAGAACTGTGACCTCAACGCACGAGCCGAGCGAGCGCAGCGAGCGTGCCGCGGCAGCGGCCGGCGAAGTGCCAGAACCGAATTGGTCCTTTACTTATTGGTTTAGTTACGGTTATGGTAAACTCTCAGGCCATAAGCATAACCATGAACGAGTCATGTTTTATGGATTTCATTCATTTAAGACAAAAATATTCTGATAATTTTAATAAACAATAATTTAAAAAAAATGGTTTAATGTAAAAATGTAAAAAGTTGTTAAGTAAAGTCACAAGAAATAGTATAAAAACAAACCTTTTTATTACTTTCACTTGGTAAACATTTCTTTCTGAGTATGAGAGAAAATAATATGGTGAAAATGTTTAGGGATAAAAGCGTTATGACAAAAAACATTAGGAGTTTAAATATATTTACATAACGATATTATTAATAACGATTTTCGGAAACATGAGTGTTATGAACATCGCCGGTAGCAATACAAATAGTATGAATGAAAACTTTAGGATTTAAAATTTTAGGAAGAGTGATCATTCGGATTACAAATCGTTAGGAAGAACATTTTCGGAAGAAGAACTTTAGGTGAGCCAATATGGACCCACTTGGCCTACTTATACCACGCTGGCCAGACGCATTGGTATAGGGTTTTATTTCAAGTTTTACTTATTTTTATTTCGTAAAGATAATATTCACGGTAAGTCGTTTTTTACGACACCTGCCCATCTCTATTGTATTCTTACTCCGTCACCACACGGAAAAAATGTCGCTACGAAAACAAACACAAGAAAACTTGATAACCCACATAAAGCTTTTTACCTAACTGGCGTCTGGCCAACGTGTAACTCATAGTATAATATTCCCTTCATGCCTCTGGTATGATTAATCCTTTTCTTTTTCTAGCATTTTTCAGTTGTCCTACAATAATTGAAATGTGCAACATTTTCTCCTTAAACAGAAAAAAAACAGGGAACCTTAAATAATTCATGTCCGACATAATTCTTATATGTGTATAATAATATTTTGTTGAAAGTAATTAAACATTTTGCGCTATTTTGCATAATGTAATCGCTCTGTTCACATACATTTTAGTAATAGGTGTATTTGTATGGGTATTTACATAATTTATAACGCGGTAAAGCGTTTGTAGTTTATTCCTTGAGACCTCGTGAAAAGAAGAAATTAAATTAATACATTATTAGAGAGCTCTGGATAAAATAAAGAATTTTATTTTTACTGACGTGTTGGGTTACCCGCTCTGGATAAAATAAAGAATTCTCTTTTTACTGTCGTGTTTGGTTACCCGCTCTGGATAATATAAAGATTTTTTTTTCTGACATGTTGGGTTACCCGCTCTGGATAATATAAAGAATTTTTTTTTCTGACATGTTGGGTTACCCGCTCTGGATAAGTAATATAAATAATTTTATTTTTACTGACGTGTTGGGTTACCCGGTGCGATCAGCCTGTCTCATCTCTGATCAAGTTGTCTACGTGTTACGGGTTATACTAGACTACGACACTGATTGCGTCTTGAAGGTTTCATGAAATTCATCCATTAACGTTTACACCATCTACATTCAATTCGCAACGCTCTTTATCTAATTATTTTGCACTTATAAATTATCAAAATACGTAAATAATTGCCCTTATTTTAGTTCTAAATTCTGCGACCTCGTTTCAAACATCCGCATACTGCGACCACTAGAACAACGCACTAGTTTGTTTCCGTCAATCAAATAAATTAAACAAAATAATAAAAAAAACTATATACAGTTATTTTCACAGGCAAAAAAAGAAAATTATAATAAGCTATATAACAATGATATCAAACCGGTCCAAGCGTTACCGAATTTAATTTTAACATAATGAATTATATATTTTTTAATGTATTTATGTTTCGCACCAATTAAACCGCTGTTCTTACACGTGCTTTTGATGGAGTACTTGTGTTAAAACATTAATATATTTGCATGCAATAGTAATAAGTTTTGTAGTTATTAAGATGTCTATTGTTGGTAACTGAACTTTTCCGAGATGACGGGTTTTAGGCACCTATTGGTCTAGTGTGCGGTTTTCATCGTTAGTTTTTTTGAATTGTCTTTGCCGCGAGTTGAGTTAGCGACTTTAACCTTTTAACTAAACACAGTAATAAGTGCATCCTTCTGCTTGAAATTGCATTATGCGCCCACAGCGCTTTTACCTCAACAGCCTCTTGGCAAAGAGACCTACCATCTGGTAGAGAGATCTAGAGATCTGTGATTCCTCTGGTGTTACAGGTGCCCAGGCTCGTTTGCCTCCCATCTATATATAAAAAAAGAGATAATCTGTAATCAAACCATTTATTCACATGAAATATTGATTTATTATGAAATACACATTATCACTAATGAAAGCCGAAAGGTTTGTCGACAAAATACCGCCAAATTCGCAGATGGGGTTGAGCATGAGAAGAATCTCGAAGAAGCTCACAGCACAGCCGCTCTTTTTAAAATAGTTCCCAATTTTTCAAAGGTGTAATGATATTGTAATAAGTTGCTGCAACTGTTTGTAAAGAGATAATTATCTGCGAAATTTCCCTTACTCCTTCATCGCAGTGAGAACATTGCGTAATATGAGTATGACTAACAATATATTAACATTCAGAAAAAAAAACTAACAAATTATAATAATACGTGTAGATGAACGAGATAGGAACCCCTTACTTTTTACTATTGTAATTAGCTGTTCTTAGACCATTTAATTATATATGTTTAATTATAGGAATAAGAGTTTTATATATTTATATAAAATGTTGAAGGTTTGTCTAGACGTGTTTTATAAGACCTTGGTCTAGTTTATACGAGTGTTAAAATGATAATTCATTTAGTTGGACAACAAAAATAATGTCTTTTTAATGTAATTAAATTATATTCTGTTAATTAGTATGTTCAAAAATGCTACAAAGTATTTTTACCTGACTCCTGAAAGAAGGAATTCTTCAGAACTCAGTAATTTCTTGATTAAATTGATCTTTTATACTTAGTCACTCCCACTGACTACTGTCCATTAATTTAACTGGAAGAGAGTCCATGCTTTTGCGATATCAATATTTGGTTCCCTTTCCATAACGACTGATGTACGAAGGAAGACTAATTTACGTTAATTGATTTAGTCTGATATCAATTACTTAATAACAATTACTTTAATTAGAAATAACTGTTACTATATTGAAAATGAATTCGCGTTGAAATAGTCATCTAGTGTAATCTATAAAAACTTTTAATATTCTAACCACCTATTAAGGCTCTACACCCAGCTTTGGCCCAGGCGGGAATGTGTCTAGAGTCTCGAAGAAATGGAATAGTAAACCGACTAAAACCCAAGATGGTCCTTTCTCACCAATAAAAGTACATCGGGTACTGGTCCGTAATAGTCAGCGGGCCCCAGAAATGAAAGGCAGGGCAATGCCTTTCCTCTGTAGACAGGCGTAAATTCATTTAAAATATGTATTTTGTTTTCGAGTCCCCAATTTGTAGAATACTACTTGTACATCATGAGTAAAAATAATTATTCTATATATTTATTCGATAAATAAACAATAAAGTATATTGTATCTAAAAATAAATCTGAATACTTGAACCGTCTTGAATGTAATATTGACCATATTATATTATTTATGTAGCGTCGACCTCAGCCTGAGACATAAAAAAGCAAAAGAAATAGCTCAGCCAGTTTTAATAAAAAGTAAAAAGAGAGACAAAGTGACCTTACATTATTGCAAATGGGTCTTCGACCCGTAGCAACAGAGATGAAAGGGAAGATTTTATATAGGATAGTTTATATTGGGGAGATCGATTTATATTATTTAAACTATTGCTACTAAGAAATTCCTTTTTTTATTAATTATTTTTTATTTACGGTTGGATTTTATATATTGTAGGTGTTTTACCGAACCATCATCATAACAGCCCATTAATGTCCCACTGCAGGGACGGGCTTCCTCCCGTGACGAAGGGATACTTGACCTACTAATACCACGCTGGCCAGACGGGATTGGTATAGGGCTTAATTTCAAGTTTTCCTTCTTTTTATTTCGTAAAGATAATATTTACGGATAGTGCCTTAGTCGGTTTTTACGACGCCAATGGAATGAGATGGGATGGTGACATACCTATTGTATTCTTACTCCGTCACCAAGTCACCACACGGAGAAAGTATTTACAGGTCTCTTATATTTATTGCCGTATACCTTTTTAGAATCTTATTTATTCTATATAAAATTGGAATGTTGAGTTGTTAAAAAAAAAAATCCAATAAATAAATTCTATTCCACGTGTATAAAACAAAATAAATTCTTATAAGAAATGTTTTCTATATTTAAATGTCCATTAAGGGATGTGGAAGTGATCAAGAGATATTTTATTGATTTTTTAAATCATTTTGAATGGTTAATGGTTATTTAATGGCATTTAATTTAACGTTACAGCGTTTTTAAAAGATTGTAATGAAATTATCGTTTTTGTACTGCATTTGTTATAAATTGATTAAAAACAAAAACTGCCTGCAATAGTTAGTTGACCTAATGGCCACATAGATATAAAAGAGAGTACCTACTCACAAGTAAAAAGTCCCCAATTTTTTTGCACTTAGATATCCTCCTCGGGGATACTCCGATGTAGCACTTACGTGTGGTCAAACGAAAGCCTCGAAGTGAAGACATATCATTAGTTATTTACTTATTCCTGGACTGTTCTCGCGCGTTTTTTCACGTTCCATAGTCTTTTTGCTGTGTATTCAATAATAATAATTAATTATAAAGTAATTTTTAAAAAAAAATTATAATTGAATAAACTATACAAATTCTTATCCATTCAAAATATTCAAATTACGTTTTAAAGGTTATAAATGCTATTTAAGTACCCAATTATGTTGGGCTCCATAATAATTAGCATATACTTTAACTAATTAAGTATCTTGTTTACAATAGGGTGCTAGCTACAGCTATCATTACTAACAGCAAGTAGATACTGTAGAACTTAATATCATTATTGTCGTTTGTGTTAAGTTGTACTCGAGAGAGTAATTTATATTTTTGTGTTTTTCTTGTTGTGCTACTCCTTCTTCAGGTGTGTAGTAGTTTCTATAGAAACCGACTAAAAATTAACCACCTTACTAATAAACGCCTCTTACATTTTAGTCAATTGATTAGCTTTTGGTAAGGGTTTGTCTGGTATAGGGTTGGGTTTCGTAATAAATCTCGCTTAACATTGATTAAATTTAAGAGGCTTTTATGAGTATGGTGGTTAAAGTCCAGCTTTCAGGATGTTAAGAAATATAGCTACGTAGAAGAGGGAATATAATAGAGATGCTTGCTAACACGTTGTTAGCATTACTTCGATATGATACTTAAATTTGAGATGTTGTCACAGTTGCCATGTTCCTTCTTGTATCACAAGATTTTGTTCTGTACGGAAGATCCATGATGAATGGAATCATCATAACAGCCCATTAATATCCCACTGCAGGAACGGGCCTCCTACCGTGACGGAGGGATACTTGGCCTACTAATACCACGCTGGCCAGACGGATTGTAGGGTTGAATTTCAAGTTTTCCTTCTTTTTATTTCGTAAAGATAACATTCACGGATAGTCCCTTAGTCGGGTTTTACGACACCAATGGGATGAGATGGGGTGGTGGCATATTATTATATTCTTACGTTACCACACGGATGAGTGGAATATCCAGGTCTTTTACTTTTTAATTGACACAACGCCATAGTGCTGCTTTTAAGTTTACTCGGTCAGAATCTAAAGGATCTTATGAAAGTTAGAGAGATAGAGAATTAAACATGGTGAACAGTAGAGGTGCCTGCTATCTCTCTACATATTTTTCCCATATACGTCACTCTAGTATCCTATGGCTCATAGCTGTTGTGATGATTTAAATATTCTTTATTTCAACACATGATGTTTATGTTATTAATGAAACGATGTTTAAACATAAATATCAAGTGAATATTCCGTGTACGTAGATAAGTACAATATTAATCATATATATTATCAATGTTGAATAATATTAAACAATATAAGTATTGTATTAAAATTGAAGATAAATATTGTATTCAGATAACTATGTATGGAAAATAAAATAAAAAATATAATAAAATATGCTGATAAACTGTTTTTTCAATGTCACTTTAATTTATAGGTAGGTAGAATGACGTAGTTTTTTAAAATAAATAAGTTAATATAACAGAATTAGTATTATACACGTAAGTATGTAAATAATTATGTAATACTTGTTTTGCCGTGTCATATTTTGTGACGTTTTTGTAGATAATAGCACGGTAAATATAATAATTAGGAATCGATAAAAGTAAAAGACGACAAATTAAATTGAAATTTTAAATGTCATTAGCAACAATTTAACTAAGTAGGTATACATACTATTATTATAAATGGTAAAGTGTGTCTGTCTGTTTGTATTTTTTTCACGGCAATACGGATCAAAGAATTGATCTGATTTTTTAAGTGGAGAGTTGAAGGGATGAAGAGTAACATAGGCTACTTTTAGCGACTGTGTACCGGAAAACCTCAGTCTTCTAGCAGATGTGTTCAGAAGATGTGTTCTGGTCGGCAGGATTTGTAGGAGGCTTATGTTTACCAGTTGATGACTGTTGGCTAAAATACTGATGTTGTTAGACTTTCCGTTTTAAGAAACAGACCTGTTTCAAACCATGTACTTAATTCATGAATTAACAATACTTAAATAGGAGCGTGGTTTGCAACAATCGGGCAATTCAGCTTATTACTTTCGGATTCAAACCGAAATATCAACAACGCGGTGGTACAGCATCTAAGAATGCTATAAATGTCAAAATTTATATACTTTTAACCAATGAAACCATACCAAATGCTAAATTTAGGAATTCGCTGAAAGCATTATTGCAATAGTAATTTAACAATTATAATGTTTTTTTTTTGCGTTTTTTGTTGAGGACGAGTAGTTTGTCTCTGACGACAGTTACTACTTTACGCGGCCTGTGGTGGGGCGGATGGCCCTCAACCAAAGAACAATTACAATATAGTGACGAGAAAAACGGCTGTAACTTTTCTTTTAATTTCTAATTTTTTTTTATTTATTTAAAGATTGTTTAAAATATTTTTTTAAAGAATACAGCCAATTTATTAACATCTCTTTTTATGCTGTTAGGAGTTGTAAGCAAGTCATTATTATGAGGGTCCTATGTTTATTAAACACACTTATCTTAGCTGTTAGTTTTCAGATATTATCTCTTTCGCAAAAACCCCTGTTCCTTTATTATTCAAGAAAATCTTGTACATGTATTTAAAATAAAAATAGATAGTAACCACCTAATGTTGTATTTATTCTATGACATATTATAGGGTAAATTCCAATGAAATAAAAATAGTTTAATATAATTCAATGAATAATTTATGACATGTAATCAATCTTGAAGCAAATCGGATATCGATTTTAGGCTATGTATAGTTAGTATTATGACATTTAATGCCCACGCAATACGTCATTATCCAAGGTTTTATTTTTATTTGACAGCGTGACGCGACGGGCGCGTTGTAGGTGAAAGTGTAGGTACTGTATTTATTTCTATGAAAGGGTTTTTTGCTCAGGATCTCTGGTATTCCCTGATGGAAGCAGGGTTCAACCACCCTGAACCCCAGTGATTAGATCGCACAAGTATGTCTGCAGGAATCCTTTAGGATTGTTACTCTGAATTTGGAGCCTCCGATACATGACAACTGGCAAGAATACCGTGTGGTTTTAGGCGTTTCAAGTATGTCCATGGCATTGACACCCCTTAATGTTATGATGTCCGTTCGTATACCTAAAATTAAGAGCTACTGATTAATATGGAGTTCTTATTCTTAAAGACTTTCATATATTTTCAAAAACCCGTCATCTATTTAAATAAAATATATATTAACCGAGGTAAGGCGCTACTGATTGTTATTGAATAGAATATGGAACGAAAAATGTCTAAACTTAATCTTGAAAACTTTTTTTTAAAGCATAGTTCCGAATGTAGAGGATCGTGATAATATGCGATCTCTTTATCCCATCGTACCTTTTTTTATTATTATTATTAAACTGTACTGTATGTAAGATATTCGGATGTGTAATAAGGAATTGTTTTATCAATAGGATAAACTTGTATTACTAATTTATAAATAATAAATCATTGACGATTGATTACTAAAAGCTATGACTAAGAAATAAATGGAAGTGTTATGCTGAAATAATAAATTTACGTTTTCTTTTTACGTACACAGAACAGTTGTTCAATATGTATAAAGCAAAATTTACCGTGTCTTGAAAACCCTTACTAAAATGTCCGTAGTTGCCAGTTTTACTACCTAAGTGGCAAAAACAGTCGTTTTCGAGGCTGCTGTGCGCAAAATCATGTGTGATCCACAATTTAAGGGCATTGCATTGCTCAATGACCTTGAAGATTTGAGGTTTGTTACAGTTTTTATAGAAAAAGCGCCATCTACTAACAGAGATTAATACTAGGATATAATCAACTAATGATTATTCAAATCACAGACGCGACACAAATTTGTCATTGTTTTGACCTAACTTATTTATTCGCTCGGAGACGCGAATTTTATACATACCTACGTATTTTACTGGAAATAACGTTCACCGCGCTCAGAGCAATAACGAATTTATTATTATTACTGTTGCTACTAGACTATGTCTTCTGAAGGTCTGATGATGGCCAGGTAAGTACACAACGGTTCTCAGCGATGGTAACAGCTAGAAGTACTCTGTTTTCATAATTTGCCTATTTGATTAATGATACTACTACACTATGTCTTCTGAAGGTCTGATGATGACCAGGAAGTACACAACGGTTCTCAGCGATGGTAACAGCTACAAGTACTCAGTTTTCATAATTTGCCTATTTGATTAATGATGCTACTACACTATGTCTTCTGAAGGTCTGATGATGACCAGGTAAGTACACAACGGCTCTCAGCATTGGTAACAGCTAGAAGTACTCAGTTTTCATAATTTGCCTATTTGATTAATGATGCTACTACACTATGTCTTCTGAAGGTCTGATGATGACCAGGTAAGTACACAACAGTTCTCAGCGATGGTAACAGCTAGAAGTACTCTTTTTTCATAATTTGCCTATTTGATTAATGATGCTACTACACTATGTCTTCTGAAGGTCTGATGATGACCAGGTAAGTACACAACGGTTCTCAGCAATGGTAACAGCTAGAAGTACTCAGTTTTCATAATTTGCCTATTTGATTAATGATGCTACTACACTATGTCTTCTGAAGGTCTGATGATGACCAGGTAAGTACACAACAGTTCTCAGCGATGGTAACAGCTAGAAGTACTCTGTTTTCATAATTTGCCTATTTGATTAATGATGCTACTACACTATGTCTTCTGAAGGTCTGATGATGACCAGGTAAGTACACAACGGTTCTCAGCAATGGTAACAGCTAGAAGTACTCAGTTTTCATAATTTAGCTATTTGATTAATGATGCTACTACATTATGTCTTCTGAAGGTCTGATGATGGCCAGGTAAGAACACAACGGTTCTCAGCGATGGGAACAGCTAGAAGAACCCAGTTCTCATCATTTCCCTATTTAATTACTCATGCTACTACACTTTGTACTTACCTGATCCTCATCAGACATTCTTCTGAAGGTTGAATTGAACTCAATGATTTTCAGCGATGGAAACAGAAAAAAATTGAAACTAACTGTAAAATGTTATTTTGTAAAATAGGCAAAATGGTTATTAAGAAAACAGCTTTAGTAAGTTTAATATTTTATTTTAATCAAAGAAGATGAGACCTAATCTTAGCATTCCATAGATTCTCCGTGCGGGTGCCGGGTCCATCGCGTGATAGAGGAAGGAACACTTGCATAACAGCGTCTGGGACTTACGACCCAGATGTAGGTTTAAGGAGGCCCCTATTACTCTTCTTCCAGATATATTTTTTGTTTCTTCCTGGGAATGCCCCACTTCTACAGTCAAATTTGGTAGTATTTCTTCTTCAAGCTAGAACAAAAATTTTTATTTAATAAAATAGTCGATGTTACAAATTAATACAAGTATTAATCACAGTACATAACACATTTGTGGCGGTAATGTACTCTAAAACAAGTAGCAGGAGGATTATCAGAAATATGGAAAAAGTTACGAGTTTGCTTTACTAGCAATCATTACTCTATAATATGAAAAACAAATTAGCTTTCAGCTGTTTGTCTGTTTATGTATGCATTAATCTTAAAAACTAGGCAGCAGACAGAATTCATAATAACTATGCATAATATAGATGAAAAGCACTCATAATTTTAGACGTTTACAATGTGATGCCGTAAATAAACACTTATTTGAGCTTACATAAAAAACAACAAAATAAACTTATATTTACCACATTTTGCTCAACTTCCATATCAGTTTGGCATATCTGACGGTTCGCATGTGTCGTAAGATTTTGACAGCGGTTGATCTTCTTGATTTTGTAATTCAGAGTCCACCTTCGTAGTCCACCATAAGTCAGTCCCTCACAGTCACCTAGGTCTCCCTGAGCTCTTTTAAACGAGTACCAACTTGCTGGTTTACGTAGGTACTACCATCATGACTGAAGTCTACCTACCTTCGGAGTCCACTATAAGTCAGTCCCTCACAGTCACCTAGGTCTCCCTGAGCTCTTTTAAACGAGTACCAACTTGCTGGTTTACGTAGGTACTGCCATCATGACTGAAGTCTACCTACCTTTGTAGTCCACCATAAGTCAGTCGCTCACACTCACCTAGGTCTCCCTGAGCTCTTTTAAACGAGTACCAACTTGCTGGTTTACGTAGGTACTGCCATCATGACTGAAGTCTACCTACCTTCGTAGTCCACCATAAGTCAGTCCCTCACAGTCATCTAGGTCTCCCTAAGCTCTTTTAAACGAGTACCAACTTGCTGGTTTACGTAGGTACTGCCATCATGACTGAAGTCTACCTACCTTCGGAGTCCACCATAAGTCAGTCCCTCACAGTCACCTAGGTCTCCCTGAGCTCTTTTAAACGAGTACCAACTTGCTGGTTTACGTAGGTACTGCCATCATGACTGAAGTCTACCTACCTTCGGAGTCCACCATAAGTCAGTCCCTCACAGTCACCTAGGTCTCCCTGAGCTCTTTTAAACGAGTACCAACTTGCTGGTTTACGTAGGTACTGCCATCATGACTGAAGTCTACCTACCTTCGGAGTCCACCATAAGTCAGTCCCTCACAGTCACCTAGGTCTCCCTGAGCTCTTTTAAACGAGTACCAACTTGCTGGGTTTACGTAGGTAGTGCCATCATGACTGAAGTCTACCTACCTTCGTAGTCCACCATAAGTCAGTCCCTCACAGTCATCTAGGTCTCCCTAAGCTCTTTTAAACGAGTACCAACTTGCTGGTTTACGTAGGTACTGCCATCATGACTGAAGTCTACCTACCTTCGGAGTCCACCATAAGTCAGTCCCTCACAGTCACCTAGGTCTCCCTGAGCTCTTTTAAACGAATACCAACTTGCTGGTTTACGTAGGTACTGCCATCATGACTGAAGTCTACCTACCTTCGTAGTCCACCATAAGTCAGTCCCTCACAGTCACCTAGGTCTCCCTGAGCTCTTTTAAACGAGTACCAACTTGCTGGTTTACGTAGGTACTGCCATCATGGCTGAAGTCTACCTACCTTCGGCGTCCACCGAAAGCCTAGGTACTATCAAGGTACTCAAAATATAAGTTTAATCGAAGCAATGCTGATGTTCTAAAAATGAATCTAAACATCGTACAAATAAAAACGTGTCTAACTAAAGCATACAAAGGTATAAAATAATATAAATGTATAATATTTAGCTTGTAGGTACTTACCAATAATTTTGTAGAGCTCGGCCACGCTTCACATTACGTTTATTTTTATATTTAGGCATAGTCTATGAGTGATTAAAAAACAAAATTTAATTAAAAACTAGGATATATTACACATAAGAACTTAATTACAAGTAGTATTATTAAAAACAATTGTGTACGGTCGGTTTAAAGTTTTATTCGGTAAGAAAATACGGTCGTACAGTCCACCCGTCACAAGAGTCGTAACGACACTGAATGTGCGGCTCCCGAGCAATCGTCACGGCGGTAGCGGGGGTGCAGGCGCGGGGATTTTATGAAAATCTAGTTTTTGTCAATTATTTTAAATATAACGAATAATTAAGATAAAGTAATCAATACAGATTATTAGTTAGAATATAGCACATTTTTTGTATAAATTTCGAATAAAATCAATCATCCGTTTAATAGACAATTTGATATTTAGTTATTATAATACCAGATTTCGTGATTTTTTTTTGGAAGTTTTTAAGAAATAATTAGCGTTTTTAATCAATACAAAGTTTTTTCGGTAGTATCTAGTTTATTCATGTTTTTTTGTGAAGTAAACGTATGTAAGGATTCGTCAACAAACTTCTCCAAACCGAGCGTGTTTTTGGGGTT
The DNA here is from genome assembly GCA_905475405.1 of Schrankia costaestrigalis. Taxonomy (NCBI): domain Eukaryota; kingdom Metazoa; phylum Arthropoda; class Insecta; order Lepidoptera; family Erebidae; genus Schrankia; species Schrankia costaestrigalis. The sequence goes on along the minus strand of FR997843.1, from coordinate 3,232,998 downwards.
TGAGCAATGCAATGCCCTTAATATCTTTAGTCTGGATGTTCTTGGTGTCCTTTTATGTATGTTAAATATGTTAACGTGACGCAGGCATCGTTTCCAAGAGGGGTACTTCTTCTTCTTCTTTCGAGTCGTAGATATAAAAATATATTTTTTTTTTCTTTAAACATAACCAGCCCAGAATTTGGCCTAAAGCAAAGTTGTTCTTTAAAGAGGGGTACTCAGTAGTATTTTACCAAAAACTAATAAAAATTGTGCAGGCAATTGGTAGATTAAATAATTGTCGTAAAATTTTATATAACAATTTTATTTTGCGTCTTATTAAAATAATACGAGTAACTCCTTTTTATCACTGGAGAAAGACCAAGATGACTAATATTTGCTGATAAGGATTGGTGTCTGTGAATCCTTTTTTTTTTCATTTCTTCTCCCCTAATATTATTTTCTATATTTATTTACACTACTACGAGTACATCCGCTGTTTATATTAAACGTTGCCCTATTTTTTATGGCCGAAATCTCTGTTCTTTCGCTTTTGAGTAAGAACGACTTATTATTAAAATAAGTAAAAGTTTCTATAAAACTCGTTAGTATTTACGTTAATTCTGATTAATGAGTTTAACTGGTAACGTTATTCGGATTAGTTCTTGTAAGCAATCCTATTTTAGTCCCTCATATAACAAGCTCGGATTAGTTTGCAAAAAGATGTTTTGAGAATATGCAAATAAATTACCTCAATATTTTGCCACAACCAAATAGTCAACAGTCAATGTAAACCCAATCCCCATTAAAAATTTGTCTGTGCGATTCATGACATTCAACTATTGGTCAGTGTCATAGACTTCAGATCTAACAAGTCATGAAATCTTGGTAGAAGCGACATAAGCGGGACAGATCATTGTAATCATAATAAAATAACAGCCTATTAATGTCCCACTGCATTAACGGGCCTCCTCCCATGACGGAGGGATACTTGGCCTACTAATTCCACGCTGGCCAGACGGATTGGTATAGGGTTTAATTTTAAGTTTTCCTTCTTTTTATTTCGTAAAGATAATATTCACGGATAGTCCCTTATTCTTATATGTAATTTTAATATTAAGATGATACATTGATAAAATGCACTATCTTTCATCAACTACTACAGGACTATGAAAAGACCTATTGATCTAGAATTTTAATATAGGTAAATTGATACCTTTAACTAGGTTTTTGTAATTACCAAAACGCGATAGCTTGATTTTGGCTCGATCATATTTATTTTTGAAAACACCTCTACAAAAACAGTTTTTTACATATTACACGGAAAGTACACTATCATTATGCTTAGGAATTACTCAAATACATTCGTAACATCAATATTAGTATTACTGTAGAATATCATTACATAACTACAACCAATAATTTTTAATGAATCAAATAAGATTTTAGCAATTTCTAAGCGCTCCGGATCGTTGCGGGCGCATCGCAATTTCAGACCTTATACCGATTAGTTAACGATCGATACAGAATGAGTACGGTCGACGATTCAGTCGGGCGATGGCCCTCTTCGACGCCGGACCTGTGCATGTCGACTCACCGTTCGTACTAAATTTTATCGCGTAATTTTTAATCGTAGGTAAAATATATAGGTTAGGTTTAAAATATATACCTAAGTTTTTATTAATACTTTGTTCTCTTTTATAAGTAAATAATAGTATTATTTTATAATAGTTATTTCGATAACATTGGTTCGTAAAATATTTTTGTAGTTATGTCTTTTATAAAACTTAGGTAAAGTTCGCCATAACTCAACCAAGTACCTAGTTACTGTTGACCCTTTTGATAATGCAAGCGTTTGTTTATATAAGCGATTTTAGACTATATGCTCAAGTGTAATAAGTTTTATAACCGTTTTCGTCAAGATCACGTAATTGAAATGGCCTCAGTGGCGCGGGCAGTGCGGGCCGGTCGCGGTAGTGGCTTGCGTGCACGAGGTCGCGGGCTCGAATCCAACCAAAAAAGTTGTTTGAGCGATTCACAAATTACTGTCCTGAGTTCGGATGTTCTTTGTAAAAGTCTCCGCGACAGTACCTAGGAGTTGTGTGAAACTGAAAAAATCTAAGAAATAATATTACTCACCTATTTTATTTGAAAGCTTAGGTAGGTAGGTACTTACTGATAAGATCTAAATAATACTTTTTACTTTCGCGGAAACTTTTACAAACATGAAACAAACGAACACAAAGAACGTCCAGACTCAGGACAGTTGTTTGTGGATCACACAAAAAAATTGTCTTACGTGAGATTTGAACTCTCATGCACTCCACCGCGGGAACGTTTACAAACATGAAACAAACGAACACAAAGAACGTCCAGACTCAGGACAGTTGTTTGTGGATCACACAAAAAAATTTCTTACGTGATATTTGAACTCTCATGCACTCCACCGCGGGAACGTTTACAAACATGAAATAAACGAACACAAAGAACGTCCAGACTCAGGACAGTTGTTTGTGGATCACACAAAAAATTTTCTTACGTGAGATTTGAACTCATGCATTCCACCGCGGGAACGTTTACAAACATGAAACAAACGAACACAAAGAACGTCCAGACTCAGGACAGTTGTTTGTGGATCACAAAAAAATTGTCTTACGTGAGATTTGAACTCTCATGCACTCCACTGCGGGAACGTTTACAAACATGAAACAAACGAACACAAAGAACGTCCAGACACAGGACCGTTGTTTGTGGATCACACAAAAAAACTCTGCCTGTAGTCGTGTACGTCTGCCTTAGGCAGTGGCGGGCGCAGTAATCGGTAATCGTAAGTCAGCATGAAGAGTCCACCACAAGGGCGAGACGAGACGAGAATTGAAATCGCACCGAACTCTTTCCACCAAAAATTGACATCGCGACATGCGTGTTTCTTGTTAATGTATTTTGAACTCTATTTAAGAAAAAATACGGTTCATTTTTACACAAACAAAAAGTAGCAACAAACAACAATAGGCCTATCGCGAGAAGCGAGTGTTTTTATTACAAAGTTAATATATACTCTATTTCCTAAGCAATACGGTTCATTTTTACATAAAGATTTCAATTTTTGCCTCGTTTCGCCCCTCTGGTGGAAAATCACCTAGAGTTCAAATCTCACGTAAGACAATTTTATTTGTTTTATCCACTAATTATTGTCCTGAGTCTGGATGTTCTTTGAGTCAGCTAAGTAAATGTTTGTAAATACCCCGCGACACAGGACAATACATAGTGGGGCTATTGTATTTTTTTTAAAGTTCTATTGTTTTGCGTGAGATTCAAACTCGCGACCTCGTGCACTGCGACCGCTACCCCGAGGCGGTCAAATTATTTTTGTGATCCCCAAATCATTGTCCTGAATCTGGATGCGCTTTGTGCCTTCATAATACCTTGCGCGGGTGTAAATTAAAAAAAAATAGGGGCTACATGTATAAACATAATAGACCGGTAGATAGGTTTTTCTGTAACAGAATTTTCTGTTACCTACCGCGGACTGACGTCACAGTATAACCAGTAGTCAAACTGGGCCGAATATTTATTATAAATGGGTGCGCGGTACATAAACAATAGTAAACATGCGATCTACTTTGTGTTTCCATTTAGTTTTGTAATTGTATATTAATACTTTTTATTTTTCTATTTTATATTTAAATAAATAGGAAGTGTTCTGTAAAAAACGTGTTGTTTTATGATTGATACATTTAATTTAAAGAAACATGTATATGTTGGTATTTATATCCACCATGTTTGTGATATAAATAAAATACTAAATTATAATATTAAGAAGGTACTTAACAAGTCATTCAGTAAAGTAGGTACAGTACCGGGCCGTTTATATTGCATATCAACCTATAGAAAAATACAATCGGTCAATTTCGGCTTCGTAGAGCGTCAGAGAAAAAGTCGATGTGTAATATTTACGGCCGGGTACTGTATTTATTATATTGGCCATGTTTGTTTGAAATTGAATTTATCGATAACCAAAACCAAACTTTAAACAGGTCTATTAGATCTATTCTAACGTCAAAATAAAGGCATCGAGGTCACTTTATGGATGGGTGACCAATCCATTCAAAAAATGACATCGATGTCATTGCTTAAATTTACCTAGATCAAAGTGAAAGACACGCATGGGGGATTACATAAAGGGGGGCTAAATTTTCATTATTATTGACCTAAGTACAACAAACCGTTTTCGTGATAAAAAAAATACTATATTATAATATTAAATACCTAAGTCATTTAGTAAGGTAGGTATTTATATCAGCCATGTTTGTTTGAAATTGACATACCTATGAATAATATATTTAGTTTCAATTTATAACACACAGTCCGCTCGTTACTGCGGCACAGTAGCGACTGTTCCCTCCGCGATCGTGAGCGTGTAGGTATAAACTCACGTTTCGTCCGTTTCTATGAAGTTGAAATACTGTATATATTTGTACTATGGCACAGAGCGATAACGTGTCCTTGAGGGCCGGTGGGACGACGACGGCGCACACGGCGCGGCGGCGCGTGAGCGAGAGTATATCCGTCTCATTCGCGCGCCGAGGGGCGCGCCCCTCTGGCCACGGCCGAATTCAACTCGAAAATTTTCAAAGCAGCGTCTTAATTCTTGTATTGTGCAGTGAGGTGCAAAATAAATATTTTTTCTTTCTTTCTATTCGGTTTTTACGACACCCATGGGATGAGATGGGGTAGTGACATATTTGTATTCTTACTCCGTCACCACGAAGATCATAGCTGTCCCCGACGAGAATTTTTAATTTAATATTCTGTATATTTATATCCCCTTCATTCTGTAGGGATTAAGTTCTTGCGAGTTAATCTTACACGCTCTATTTATCAGTTAATGTGAATGTAATAGAGTATTATCCGTATTTTGGTTTAATCTTAGACAACAAAGTACTGGCGGAGCTTTCTATCGTGTAATTAAGATTGATTGCGCTTATACCATTATATAATTATATAGGTACATTATCTTTGTGGTTTTGTTTTCATAACGGTAAATTAACTTACATTCCAGACCCCTGCATTTATAATTTTCTAATACATTTTACCTTTACAAAGTATATTTATTTGTAATAGCGCATAAATGCCTTGCCTAGAACAAGCCTTCTAAACAGATGAAACGTCAACTTGGCATGTTACTATTCTGTAAAGATGGATTGGTATAGGGTTTTATGTCAAGTTAGCCTTCATTTGTTTCTGTAGATATATTATTTACACATACAAATAGATAACATTATATTATTATATTACTTTCGACGACCTTCATAAAGGTCTCTGGGTCGGACTGGAAGCCCAAGGCGCAGGACCGTGTTCTGTGGCGCGTGTTGGGAGAGTCCTATGCCCAGCAGTGGACTGCAATAGGCTAGAAATAGATAAACTTTTTGTCAGTGGGAATAAACAAACGTGGTGGTAAAAATACCATATATTTTTACAGTATTGTATTGTTTCATACCTAATAAGGGCGCCTTCAAATTTGCCGCTAAGTGTAGCGCGGAGGCAGCGCGACTGCAGCGCTGCGGTCGCGCTGCCGTCGCTAGGTTTGAGAATGGTAGTGTTGTGTTTTAGTTTTACGATGGACTCAGACGAAAATACACTGCTCTTAGTGTTACTATTAAAAAGAAAAAGTATTCTAAACAACACTAGTCCATCGATGAACGAATGCGGGGACGCAGCGCGGGCGTAGCGCTGCAGTCGCGCGTTTTTTATCTCTATGAATTTACAAAACAGCGCGACCGCAGCGCTGCAGTCGCGCTGCCTCCGCGCGACGCTTAGCGGCAAATTTGAAGGCGCCCTAATATCGCGTATTTTAAACGTGTATTATAAAAGTTGATAAATAATAATTGATACCATATAGATTATTAATATTCATATGTATAATACTTATCTACGTTACTCTTATTTAATAATAATTAACGTTTATTTAATATTATTTATTTAACATAATATCAGCAATTATGAGATATTAAATAACTTCAAATAATATGTGGGAATGCTAATTTTAAATTATTTCTTTAATTATTTTTTTAAATTATAAAGTTTTATAATATTAAGTAAATCATTTAATAAGTCAGCAGCATAAGCATTGACGTCACTACTTAATATTACATGTATTTTGTACATACTAATTGTCATAAATGAATCGTTTTGATAAATAATAAAAAAATAATCTGTTTATCTATTTATTTTCTATGTGTGTACGATTAATCCCGTGGCGTGGCTTGGGTCGTTTTTGATAATGTTTCTAAAGCTTTAAACATGTCAAAGCTAATTTTGTCTCTATAAATATGAAATCTATTAAGGATGCAAAATATTTCAATAATCTTTAATGTTTCATTGTACGGACGGGGCTTTGTCTGAGATGGACGAAAGCCTGGCTTAATTATACCACGCTCGCAAAGCGGATTGGTATAGCATTATAGCTGAGGTTTCCCTGTTCTTGTACGTATTATATCTGAAAACTCTTATCTGCATAGGCTTAGTATTTTTAACGACACTAACGCCTAAAAGGCGTTGAAACCCAAGTTTCTTCCACTGTCACTACATCGAGAGTTCTTATTATGTAGCTAAAAAAAAATACAACCGAATTGAGAACCTCCTCCTTTTTTTGAAGTCGGTTAAAAAATGATAGATACAAAGTAACATTACTCTTTGTATTATTAATTTGAAAGATACGGAGAATACACCCGCGATTGAGTGATGGGGCATACTATATTTAGAGCGGGCCTGTCTTTGTTAATACATATTCTAGTTAATGATGTCAAATTCCTTGTTACAAAAAATAACTATTTTTAATTATTCTACGTAAGAAGACTACATGATAAAAATATGACTATTTTGTTACTGAACATTATATTTTAATGTCGAATTAATGAATTGATATGTTAAAGTAAAATTTTTAGGCGACTGTTTTAAACGTTATTTTGTTGGCTTGAAGATTACTTTATGGCCACTTGTGTGCCCACATAGGTAGTACCGATCTAAAGGAACTCTTACTGAAAAAAACCTACCAAACCAGCCATATATATTTTTTTTAAATTATATTCAAAATTACCACAATTATTCTAAAAAGTATTTATGCTTATTATATGTTTTTATTGGTTTACTGTTTTATCAAGACCAAGGTGTTAGGAAATATTAATGCGCATTAATTAATGTTCGTGTTACTGCACCCTTTTTGCGAACACATTGACTTATAAAACTTGTATTAATTACATTTAAATTTATAGATAATATTTATTTCTAGTAATAAAACAACTTAACGTAAACGATAAGCAATGGCCTATTTTTTTTCGACTTCGCGATGAATATATTATATATAATGTTTTTTTATTAGGTACATAGTATGTACGTTATGTTGGTTCCCTGGCATAAAAAAGACGCGTGTCCCGTTTTTGATGCTTCTTATTTTTGTCGATTTTACTCATATTAATTACAAGCTGACCCGTGCCCACTTCGTGGGGCGGCAAAAAAAAACGCATTTAAAAATATTTCATTACTGCTACACTCCAATTAGTAATAGCGCGATACAATATATATAGCCTATGACTCTCCCCGATAAATGGACTATTCAACACAGAAAGATTTTTTAAAATCGGTTCATTAGATCCTAATATTAGTATAGATGATGCAAAAGGCACATGACCGCGCATGGTGGCAATATTTAGAGGAGGCCTATGTCCAGCAGTCGATGTTAGCCATTGACTGAACTAATGAAGTCTCTTAAGACTTAAACTCTGAGTTTACTCACAATTTTCTCTACACTTAAATCCATAACAAGATTATTTTTACAATAAAAACCTTCATAAATTTTCCATAGTACATTTTTTTCTTCTTCTTAATAATAAAAATCGTTAAGGTGTTCACTATGAGTGACGAGTTAATTAAAATGATTGCGAAAATGAACTTGTTTCTATGTTAATTTATTATGTAGATTATAACTTTTTATTATATGAAATATGATTTATTGATTCTAATCTACTTATTGTGGCGGAGTTATATGACACGGTTCTACCACCCTATCCTAAGGGTATCGTAAAGGCTTACTAAAGGAAACCAAATTTTACGAACACACCTTAGAAAAACTAAAGAAATAAAGACTGAACCTAAAACTTTATACTATTTTTACGCAGTAGTAGTATACTAAAGTTTCCCTCCTATTAAGCTGGCCTATTTTAAAACGACTTTCCCCCTTACTCATAAACGCCTCTTAAATTTTAGTCAATTGATTAATTAGCATAGACTCTTACGTTGTTTGGTATAAGGTTGGTTTTTGTAATAAAAATCTCGCTAAACAGTGATTAAAGGTAAACGGGCGTTTTGTTTGGAGATAATTATGACCCATGGCGTACACAAACGAAATATGGAGGGATATGTAGTTAAAAATGCCTAATACTTACTGGTATAGGTCCCACTGTTGTGGAGTATGGGAGAAAGGAGAAAAATAAAAATTTTGTTTATTGTTTTAAGGCATTAAATAAAGGATTTTTCAAAATATTTCAGTAACCTATTAGGCTTATTTTGATAATACTTGGAGCAGTAGTCTGTTTAATACAACACTGTTCACATTATTACGCTTATAACCAAATAGCAAAGAAATAAAATAACGATCTAAAAAAATGTTTTTTATTCTACTGGACACCTACAGTTTGCGCTACCTAACTTGGCTGGGCTGAAGTTAGCTTTCAGAGAAGTTTGCGCACGTACAGGAAAAAATAAAAACACCCGCTCCCCACGTTCCGGTCTTTTAGTTTCAAATATGACATCTGCTCAGCTGATTTGCAACAACTTCAAGCCGGCTATCTTTTTGTCTGGTGTATGCGTGTTATTAAACCGTTATAATTGAAAACTATCGCGTTAATTTCATTTTTCTACGAACTTAATAATGTTCAGTATTTGGTTCTCCCTACTCACATAAAGCCAAATAACTTTTTTCTCCCGGTAGGTACATTAATTTTTTTATATAATTAGAAAAGCGGTATTAAAGTCTACAATTTAAACCTAGTTTAGTGTCTGTACGCGACAAAAAACAAAGTGGGTCAAATTCGCCCTGTTACCTTTAAGAGGCATTTATGAGTAAGGGGGTTTATCTTCAGCGAATTTTAACCATTGCTAAATCAAAAATAAGGCAATAGTTAAACATTGCTAAATCAATTTCAGTGTAAAAAAAATGCCATTACTTTTTCAAAAATAAAGCATTAAAGAAAATAGGATCTTTAGTAATTTTATTGTAGGAGCTTCAAAAGTTAAAAATTCACTTTAAAAAAAATTACTTGTTATTTTAAACCCCCAGAAGTTGAAATCTCACTGACGTCAACAAAACAGAAATACCTTGCGCGCCAATGTTTCATTCAAGCCGTAACAATATCAATGAAAGTTAGATAAACCATCATTGTAAAAGCGTAAGGGAATGTGTTAGTCATCTTATATCACTAACATACAATGTATTTCCACTCAATAATATTGTATACAATTATTTAATAACAAATTATAATGTTGCTTAACATTCATTTGTTTATACTACACTAGAGATACGCTCCGGCTTCGCACGAGTGCAATGCTTATAGGTAATCTACAATATCTTCGTGAAATAATACACTTCTCATCAAAAAAATCGAAACGGTCTGCAAGTTTGTGTTTTGTATGGATTATGAGAAAAATGTGTATATTTAGGAATACGTGTTATATGTCATTTAATAGGGAATTTAATGAGGTTTTCAAATAATAATGTTAACGTTCTAAATTTAAATTTAATTTTCGTAGATTTCGTATTTTGTTTAACAAGTTGAAGTTACCCTGTACGTAGTTTGACGGAAATTGATAAAATTATGCACTTAAATAAAAAAAAGCTAGGAAGCGATTATTTAATAACCCGTAACCCGCTTCCAGAGTTCCTCGCGCCTCTTATTAATGCATCCATGCGATGTTCACCCGCAAAAACCGCCAAGTGGTGGCATTGCTAAATTCTCAAGTTAGTCAGCGTGTTACGGCTAAAAGATTGCATTTAAGCCAGTCATCTTTTCATAGAATCTACAAACGCTATCAAGGGACTTGTTTTTTCACGTGCTGTTAGAGATCTGGCAGAAAACAGGTGATTTCTGACCGAAAAGATCGATTTATAGTAACAACTTCCTTACAAAATCTACGCATTAATGTCTTTCCACCGCAGCAGCGGCTTCATGATGAACCTATGGTAGCTTTAAGTGACTCTATAATTAGAAAAAGGTTGAAGGAACGTAAAATGTTACCATACAAGCCAGCAAATATGGAGAAATTATCTGCAGATCATCGAAAAGCGTGTCTTAACTTTTCACGTTAAATGGTCATAAATCTAGTGGAATAAATTTCTCCTTTCTAATGAGTGTTAAATGATACTGTATGGTAAAGATGAAAGGACTAAGGTCTACAGAAGAGATGGAGAACACTTTGCACCATGCTGGAATAAAAGAAAAGGTCATCCATGGTGTTGGTTCGTGGACTATTTGGGGAGAAACTACTGCCAACGACAAGACAGAGTTTGTCTTTGTTTTTGGGTCACGTCTGCCCTTATTTAACAGTCATAGGGACATTGAACAGTGTCTTGAACCTCATGTGATGCCCTATGCACATTTTATTGACCGCGGTTTGACATTTACGCACAAGGATGCTAGGGCAAACACAGCAAGCGTCGTATGAGATTATGATACCCTAGTAGATATCTCTATTATTGATTGGCCAGTCTGAAGGGCGGACTTGAATCAGATTTAACATCTATGCAATAAGTAAAAAAGACGAAATAGTGCAAGAGATCATGCCTTAAAAACACTTAGCCAGCTGTAAAATACAATCCAAGAGGTATAGAACAGAACGTCACTATATTTGAACGTGACACTCATCCGATCGAAGAAGAACCGTATAGAAGCAGTAATGAGACCTTGGGGAGGGTATATAAGTCATTAAATAATCGCTTCTTAGCTTTTTTTTCATTTACGTTCGTAATTTTATCAATTTCCGTCAAACTACGTACAGGGTAAAAACGACTTGTTAAGCAAAACACAAAATCTACGAAAATTAAATTTGAATTTAGAACGTCAACATTTTTATTTGAAAACCTCATTAAATTCCCTATTAAATGACATATAACACGTATTCCTAAATATACACATTTTTCTCATAATCCATACAAAACACAAACTTGCAGACCGTTTCGGTTTTTTTGATGAGAAGTGTAGTTGAATCAAAGTTCATAGTTTTTGGAGGTTGGTTTCCGCACTAAGTTCCTGAATAGTTCCATCCTTTAAAAAATAACCCCTTAAAAATCTGTTTTGTAGTTTTAAATTAAAGATTTAACTATATATGTAATAGGTATACTTATAACAAACATTATTTAAACAATATATATTTTAAAATAATATGGAGTGGAAAGACTGCTCAGAAATAAAACGGCAATTTCATAGGTAAAAAAGACCTAAAGTCTATTTTTTTATCTCGGACACTAAAATGACAACTACTAATGTCAAACGTAAAACTAATATAGCCAGCTTTTAAGAAACAGTGCTGTCCCTGTGTTTCGATTCGTTTTGTAATTATTGTAAAATATTTACGGTTGTTAGTATAGTCGAGAACTAAATGCCTTTATCACCTCTAGAGTTAATGTTAGTTGCATTTCATAAAACTATTAGGGTCAATATCGCACAACAAAACATCAGCTAAATCATGACGATACTTTGACATAATATCAGTTCTCATGTATTAGCAAATAGTTGTTAGATATTTATAAAAACAAATAGTAGAAGTTGCTGATAGAAGAGGTAGGTACTTTAAATTGTGAAATTATAAAATGAAAATGGTGAAATTATATTACATATATTGTTATATTTCTATTAATATAATATCAAAAATATAAAGCTTGAAACATAACAATATTCATATTACAAAGAAAATTCATGCTTTTACTATGAAAATCACTGGTATTTTGCTGAATATCTTAGGAACCCATACATGGGTCCGTCGGAACAACCACGGAATACGAGATTTTCGTAAAACAATATATTTAAAAAAAAAATCTAATTGAATTCATTATTATTCTACAAAATTTTAAATGAGTTGAGAATGGTAATGATCCGATTCTAGAATGCATCACATTTGACCACCAGATAACGCAATTGCGGTTGATACCGACAAAGATTCTAGAGAAGAAAACACTTCGATTCAAGCCTAAAACACTTGCGAAAATGAGACCATGGTTTATTTCACTGAATCCTGTTTTTCAGGAGAATGAGACTATGGAAAAGACGTTTTGCATCGACGATGCTATAATATCTTTACTACAGAGGTCACAGTTGTTAGCAGTTCACAGGGATATCTCGATCAGGCCGGGTTTTTTCAATCAAATTCGATCAAAATCGATAATACTATTTTCAAAACTGTAATAAGTCATAAACTTAATAGTAATACATTTAACACTTTTCGTATTGTTCGGAATTCATTTCTTTGTGGTAATCCTCTAAGCCTTTTTTCGCTTCAAATATTAAAGCACCGTCATCCAGAAAACCCTCCTCACTTCCAATATGGGAGACCACCAGTCGCCTTCCTTTTCCTGTAGGCCCTTTCAATCCGGTAGTTAGGCCTTCTAGGAACGCCTGACGAGATGACTGAATAGTGTTATCCACCCAGTGTTTATTCTCAGTATGACCTAAAATGATTATAGGAATTTAATTTTATTATGAAATTATTGGGTAATTATTAGGTATGTAAATTAAATAATTACAAACATGGTTGACCAGACAATAACCAAACATACCTTCATTAATCCACGTTTCATCTTGATAGTATATGATGCGTCCTTCTCTTCTAAATTCTTTAATTTTTCGAAGATATTCGTGACGCCATAAAATGATATCTTTTCGGTCGATTAACGCGCTACGTCGTTTTCTGGTCATATATTTAAATTGCAGGTGTTTTAATATTTTATATAATGTGCTTCTAGAAAAGGATGGTAGTTCGGGGTCTTTGTTTACAACTTGCAGTATTTATAAACAAAGAGTTGGTTAAAGTAATTATGTCTTCAAGTAATAGTTTCATTTTATTCTAGTTTTAACGAATAAAGAATAAAAACCATATAAATATCAGTACAAGAATAACCTTGTCCAGGGATGGTGATTCGTTTCTATAAAAGAATTGATGTTTAATTATGAATTATATATTAATTTTATTATGAAACAAGATTATTATTATTTTATTATGCAGACTCAAAGATTAATTGTACTTACAGCCAAATAAAAATAAATTATGTACCAAAAATAAATTTTGTTTCATTTACTTACCTGAGTTTAAAATTAGAATTTGCACATTTTATATTATTACCCCAAAAAAACTGTATAAAATTTAAATTTATCGTTAACTGTTGATAGTGGTGGTACATCACCATACATAAATTGCACAAAAAAGGTAACAGTAATGATATTTTAGTATTCGAGATTAAAAAACAGCCTATAGTCTCTATTTACCGTAATCGGCGGTACTAACCTATATTTTTATCGGTAAGTACCGGCTGTACCGCATCACTATTTATTAGTTGTAAAAAACAGGCAACACATGAAATGTCATTTTAGTATCTGAGATAAAAAAATAGACTATAATATATAGAGACGGACAGATAGCTACAGCGACTGTTATTTACTATATAATGATAATAAACATGCTATATGCTTGCTTACTTTCATTTGTTTATACTACATCTTATTGAACTGTTTTAATGCAGTAATAAAGTTATGTGATGCGTGGAGAAAGAAAAACGCGTGAACCTTATAAATTATAGAGTTTTTTTATATTTTTATAGACTGTTTGTGGAGGGCAAAACATGAGAATGGAAGTAAAAGGAATTTTTCCGACTATAAGTAATACGGAAACCTGATTGTTTTTCTCTGAGTTGAGTGATATTTTCCTATGCACGATACTTATTTCGGGCTATTATTATGTATTAATAGTCCAATAGTCTAGAAATAGTGCACATGCTCATAAAGTAAAAATAAGTAATCTTTGTTGTAGTCTGAAGACAATGATTCACACGTGCGCATTTCTACAATAAAGGTCAATAATATACTAATAGTGCCAAATCAAAGCGCATAAGAGCGTCAATGAGTCAAATGTAACGCTGCAAATTCACCCTTATCTACACAACGTAATGCATATAATTGCTTCCGAGATAAAAAGACGATGTGGGAATTAGCGCTCATCAGCCGGAACTTATGCGTCTGAACTACAACGTTGATTAATCCGCGCTAGATTATGAAAAAGTTTCACGCTTTGTAAGAACTAAGACTTTATACAATATTGTGGGTGGTGACATACTAAAATATATCATATGAATATAGAATATTCCTTACCAATTTACATCGCCATCTAGTCCTAAACTAAGCGGAATTTTTACAATGGGTAATAGACAACTGATAAATATATTTTTATCCTTTTTTTTTTGTAAAGATACATACACCTAGACCAAACCAGTAAGACTATTTGTAATGCTGTGAGAGAAGACCTTATTACAAAATCATTACTGTAAATCAAATCAAGTAGCTTTTTTTGCTAAAAAGTCCCAAAACATAACATGAACGTTATCTATCCTAGATCCATATGTACCAACAGTCTATGATGCGCGCGGAAGAGATACGCAGGCGACGTCGTGAAGACCCGCCTGGCACTCACACAGCCGTCAACAACATACTTGCTGCGGCAGCTAGGGAGATGGAAGAGGCTATGCACGCGACCAGGGTCGGCGATAGAGTCGTCGCCAGCATACAGACTGAACATGAAGGTGAGTTGTATGTTTAGGGCAAAGAATGTTGTGCTGGTTTGAAGGTGTTAAGTGATCACGGATGGTTGCAATGTGTGCACTCACGACATTGGGAAAACGTCAAACCTGTAAAATTGCAGCAGGTCAGCTACTTCTAACCTCTTTTTTAAAGATGAAAATGCCTAATGCTTCAATAGTACCATTACAAGCTCCACGCCACTTGTTGAAGATTCCTTCAGCAAAAGGTTTTAGGAACTACCCCTGTTTCCGCTTCAATACCACTAAGCCGTAGTGTGCCAATGTGAGTGTATTTAGAAATTATAGTAGCTAATAAATTTACGTATCGTCTCAGGGTACCAATACACTCAGGGTACAGTGGCACTCTGAATTTGATCGTTTCTGCATCTAGCGTGGAACTTCCCATTAGCAGGTTGATTAGCTCTTTTCGTCACGCGGTTGTATTTAAATATCTAAGATGCCTAGAGCCGAGATTGTATACGTTTGCATTCTTTGTTCATATCCCAAAGACGGCACATCTTAAACTTAACATAGAACTAAAACACCTTATTTCTGTAGCTGCTGCCGCCGCCGCTGCCGCCGCCGCCGCCGCTGCAGCCGCCACATCCACATCAGACTCCAAACGAGAGAGCGAAGAGGAACGACCCAAGAAACGCGCTTCCATCCTCTCACCGGAAGACGACAGAATGAGGGTCAAGAAGAAGCCCATGACTGTCCGCTTTCAAGAGGATAATAAGACTGACGAGCGCAATAAGGTCACATCACCAGGTGAGGTTTAGTTGTAGGAGTTTTCAGAGGAATGCTGATAATGATTGTGTTTAGCGGTATTTTGAGGAAAGTGGTCTGGTATTCTTTAACGGTTTTCTTCGATGCCTCTAAACTTGTATATTCGCTTCTAAAAGATTCATTTTTTTTAGACCACTCCCGCGCGCTTTAATATAGGTGGTTTTGCCTGTGACTTCTTGTTTTTTAGCAGAACATCGATTTTCCTTGTGTCTATGTGTACACTTCCCATAATAATAACCCGGGTGTGACTGCTGTAAACGTTCTGAAAGACAGTCACAGTCATCATATTATAAAATCTGGAGCGTTGGTATGTGTTCTGATACTTAACAATGGCATCTTAACTTGCAATTCGTAACTATTTATTACCTTCAACTTCATGGCGGTGTTCATTTCCAATTTGCTAGTTATTAATATAGAAATTGTAACACATCGGGGTTTACATATACCTACAACAGAAATATAGTAATCCAATAAACGAATGTTTACGTAATGACGTCAAACATTGCTGTCAAAACAATCGTGAACGTTTGTCAAAACACTTAATTACGGGAAAATATTTAAAAATCAAATATCATACTAATAACTGGAAAGAAAATAGGAAATCTGGCCTACAAATGACACGCTAGTTAAACGCGTTGGTATAGGTGTCCGTGTGGTGACGGAGTAAAAATACAATATGCCACCACCCCAACCCATCCCATGGGTGGTAAAATCCGACTAAGGGACTAACCGTGAATATTATCTTTACAAATAAAAAGAAGGAAAACATGAAATTAAATCCTATACCAATCCGTCTGGCCAGCGTGGTATTATTAGGCCAAGTATCCCTCCGTCACATGGGAGGAGACCCGTCCCTGCAGTGAGACATTAATGGGCTGTTATGATGATATTACCATGAGGGTAGTCAACTAAAGACTAATAAGTGCGACATGATCCTTACAACATATTTATACATTCACTAGCTTTAGCCCGCAGCTTCGCTCGCGTTAAATTCGGGGTAACACGCCCCCTTTCCTGGACACAGAGAAAAAAAGTGGTCTATGTTACTCTCCATCCCCATCAACTATCTCCACTTAAAAAATCACGTCAATTCGTCGGTCCGTGAAAAAAAGGCAAACAGACACACTTTCCCATTTATAATATTAGTATGGATACATATTTTCTTACATGCCCGGCGCGTTGGTAGGTATCTTGATAATCTTACTTTCTATCCTAAATATCCTGTAGGTACTTATTACGTGAACAAAGTTAACGTTCGCCGTCGTCTTTTGACGATATATTTCAAGCGCCAAGTTTAAGGGCCAAAAGCTTGAATAAAAAATTATGTTTGTGCGCGTTGTTTTGTGTATATTAAACTTTTACGCGGATATTTTACCGCAAGATGCGCGCGCAGTACCGCCGGCCCTACATATACAAGTACTCTCATAAATAAAATGTAAATTAGGTACATGTTGTATCACCCTTACTTTACTACATGTTTATGATTTACGTGTATGCATACATCTTGAAGAAAAAATTGTATGATGATTAACTATGAATAAACGTATTAAGTACTATGTCCAACAGTGGACTGCGATAGGCTAGTTGATTGATTTCATTGAAACGTTACCTTCCAAGGATGTCGTACATAGACAATAAAGCCTGCTCTGGAAGACAGAGAGAGAGAGAGAGAACAATCCAAACGCGTCTGCCCAGTAGGCCGAATATTCTTTCTAAATAAAAATAAAACACAAAACCACTCATAGGCTTTATGTTCTTTCTATATTGGTTTCCGATTCAAGCCAACAGTCAAATAAGGGTTGCTTTAAAAGCTGTAACGCCTTAAGATAAAGCGTATTTTTGAACATTTAAACCTCTTTCCAACTTCCTTAAACGTACCAAACCCCATTTAACGTCAGTCGGTTGCCATATTAAACTGAGTACCAAATAAGCATGAATCATTAATCACACCTGTCTCCGTACCCCAAGCCTCAAACGTTTTAACATTTCAAAAAAAAACTCCACAAAAGAAATAATAAATAATTGTGGTCCTCCTAATGTATATCATCGTAATCTATTTATCTCGTTTTTAGAAAGAGACGGTAGATAAATGATTTGATTATTTAAAAACGAGATAATTATTATGAACCAGTGGTTTTGTTTGTAGATTTTAGTGCGATTTAAAAACAAAATTATAATAGCGGAGGTGTTAAAGATGATGATGAAAGGTACAAACCTTTAGTCAATTTACAGCAACCTCAGAAACAGGGTGTTGACAATGTATATTCATTAGTCGCCTATTACACAGACATTTTACAAAATATCAAATGACGTCAAATTTTTATTACAGGCGTTAAAAACATTTTTCACGAAATAGACTATAATAGACTAGAATAGACTATATATAATAGAACAAATGTTTTAAAACGATTTTATTACGGATCCTACGGCATACTGGCGGCCTCGTAGACCTAATAAAAATAATAAAAGCAACCGTTCCAATTTAGGCAGAATTTTATTTGTTTTACTTCTATTGTTATGGAGCGGAGGTAGGTAATCGTTAAGGTAACGTACTTAACCTACCTCGTCATTAAATACGAATAACGTAGTTTTATAAAAAAAAATAAGACTCATGTTCATTAACTTTTTTTTTTGTTTTTGAATATAATAATCGTACCTCGACCTCATCATTATTTTTAACATTAACAGAATAGGATGAATAAAATTTTTGATTTTTTTGACTAGAGACAAGTTTTTTTTTTTTATATTGAATAAGTGTAATAATGTAATGCGTTATGATATAAGAATATTTTAATTTATGAGCACACAGATGAAGCTGTGATTTTATTTTTCTATAAGGGAAATAATTTTACCTACTTTTCTTACTATGTGTTTTATTACATATTCGAATAGGTAAGTAATAGTAACCTGAGAATACAACTTTATTTCTCGTAATGTTATGAAGAAAGCATCAAACGGTGGGTCTCATATTCCAAAGACGAGAAGAAAATAATGTATTTTCTGATTCAAATCTATTAAGTATCGAATATTACTATACCATTTAGAGTTTGCCAACATTATCTTAGGAAATCGTCATAAACTATAAAGGACAAATGATTAAAATACATTTATTATTCAACCTGTATAATGCTCATTATATTTTAATAACCCATTACTTTTCTTTATTTTTAATAATATATTATTAAAAAATATTCAAAATAAATTAACTATTTTATAGTTTTGACGTCAGTAAAAATAATACCTTGTTTCCATGTAAATAAATTTGGAATGTCACGATGACCAAATATAGCCTCAAAGTCAAATTAGCCGCATAATAAAAAACCGTGATATATATTTTATTATAATAAAAAAAGATGAAAAAAAAATGGATTCCCAGTATATGGGTCTACCTACCTTGCAAGCTATAATGAAGTAGGTACCTTTTGGCTTTTTTTCTTAGATTTTTTTTAATGTTAAAACTTAAAATACTCCGCGCATTCATTACTTTATGTTAAGGTTAAAGGATTGACAAATAAATTCTATAGACCGACCGCTTATCTCAGTCCCCGCCTGCGGTATGAAAGGGACGAGGGAGCGGGGTAGCGGTGTCCGTTATGGTAGCGTACACAAGAGCTATATCGAGTTGTTTACTATGCCAAATAAAATAAGTTTTTACAATAAAAAAAAACTGATTTCAAAGACAAAAATTGCACTAAAAAGTAAAAAATAATTAGTTGTATTTTGGTTTTACAACATTAAATCAGACATTCTTTTTACTTAATTATAATCTAAAGAATAGGTTCTTTTAATTATTGTAAAAAGTATTGTTAAGGATATTTCTTGAAGAGTCTACAAATATATTTATTTGAAGATTCTTTAAAATATAATCAAATAATGTAATATTATTGTTATTTTTGGAGTAATGTGACAGCCACGATAGTTATATTCTATATTTTATTCCTGACTATAAATTTAAAGAAATATGATGTCGTGTTATACACTGACTAAAGACTAAGATGAGAAATAAGTACTACGAATCAAAGACAATTACTTAAAATTCTCATGCGAAAATGAAACGGCCATGTTTGTTTTAAATAAAATATTTATCAAATTAAAAACTATTTAAAGTGATCAGAATGTGTTAGACAAAACTCTATTGCCTTTTCTAACGACTTTGTAGACAACATTTTGCATTATTGATCCTATTCACGAATTACGATTTTTTTCAATTGACGGTGCTGGTTAGCCCCATAAACGCCCATAAGTTATGGAAAGCTTTAATCAGTTACTAAATAGGTATATTAAAACGTTTGAACGTGACACAGGTATTTTAAAATATATTTATTTAAATATGATAAAAATAGTTATTTAATATTTGTTTAATTTTTAAACCAATCCATAAACAATCAACAACTTTATGTCAAACCCCGGACTCATAAACGCAACTTAAATTTTAGTCAATTGATAAGCTTAAATTTTTACGGTTTTGTTTGGCTTAAGGTTGGTTTTGCTAACAAAAAACTCGCTAAACAGTGATTAAATTTTAGAGATTTTTATAAGTAAGGGGGTTAATGTCGAAGTCATATAATAATATAATCTGTAATTCATGGCCGCCATTCCATTAGCTTATGTATTATCGTATTTCGTTGGCTGACACCGACTCCAAAAATAACAATAATATTACATAATTTGTAATAATTTGATTATTTTTTAAAGAATCTACAAATATTTTGAATAAGAATGTTTTGAAAAAAATAACATTTCATTTAGTTACTTAAATAAGTTTTTGTTTAATTTGTGTAGTTTTAAGATATTATATTGCATTATATTGCTATAATTTGCATATCCGATGTGGATAGACTGTTGAGAATAATGTATTCATACACTAACACCTGATATACACAGTTTTGCAATACATCTTTGTCTTTAATAAATATATTTGTTATTATACGAATGGCTGATTTAAACTATAAATATAATTATAACTAAAGTCTTAGAAAATATTTACAAATAATAACAATTGTACAATCATTAATTATATATATTAAATCACAGTATAATCACATTACAATAATCACAGTTTACATTAAAACAGGTATGATTTAAACATATTAATTTGTAAGAATCAATCTTAGAAAATATTTACAGATAATAAGAACAATAATAAGAGCTTTTTTTATTTTTACACGCTACCATAACGGACACTTAGTCAGTATGTCAGTATGACACTAGTGCAGTATGCTAGTCCGTCTTCTATACAATTTACAAATGTCAAAGATGGTGGCGTCATCTTGGCTCTAAAACTAGTACTTTCTTAGAAAAAATTATGCAATCTAAATTATTACACAATTAAAAGCCTGACCAGAAAAATAAAACAACCTCTTCAGGTATTTCGATTGCTTTAGGGTATAATTTTAATTTTTCCTTCTTTTTATTTCATAAAAATAAGCTAGCTAAAAATTAGAGGTGTGTTGTGATGTAATGTAGTTCGGGTCACAGTATCTGAGATGGCGCCGTTTTGGCAAAAAATCAAGAGATAGCTCTCTCCTTTGTCCTCGCCCCCCGCGCACCTCTATTACCGCAGGCGGGGTCTGAGTTAAACGGTCGGCCTATAATAATTATTACGTATTGATTGACGTCAATTGAAAGCTATGTTCTTGAGAATTATATTATCAAAATACAAATTTATAATTCTTAACTATTATATTAAATACGTTGTAGCAATAGAATTATTTATATTTTTATTACTAGTGATAATAAATTTAGAATAATATGTATTGGTAATTTATTATAAGAGTCTTACGTACGACACGCCTTTGTGACATTTAATTAATTAACATAATGAAAGAATATACACTGTACTCGCTTTTTTTTAAAGTAAATATTTGCAAATATTATTCTTATATTGTATTTTTTTAGGTATGTCTGATTTTTTTACAGAATTAAGTACTTAATTTGTTTTTAATTCGAATTTATTCTTTTAAACTACTGAATTTAAATTATATTAATTACGTCTGTCTGTAATTTTAATTACATATTTTAAAATTCTTGTTAAAATAATTTCATTAATATTCTAATAAAAAAAGCAATTAAAAATATAAACTAAAATAATTTAAATCGTGTTCGTAACCGGACATACTTATGAACTAAGTAATTGGGTTTTTATAAAAAAATAATTATATACTTTAGGAATATATATACTTTAGGAATTTTTGTGTTTTTTGTAATCCTTTTTATTACAATGTGAGCCTTATATGAACGATGTTAATGCTTTCTCGCAACTTAACACTTGATAATAAAAATAGTGTATGTATTTTATTATGTTATTTTGTTATTTAAACAACAGGCCACGTAATGAAAACATTATAATCTTAATGTATTATGCACCTGCTGTATTCGAAGCGAAATGAGACTTTTAATAAACATCAAAGTATTTAATTAAGTACACCATTTTTATCACGAACATATTGTTTAACTTAACTTGACTTTTAGGTTTCGGATTATTTTAAATAAATACATACATAAACTCACGCCTTATGCGACTCTCCTTATTAACCTGTTTTGCTTTTGTCAAAAATATTTAAGTATGAATCTGTATTTATTTTTTATAAATATAACATTTTTGAAACTCGAAATTAAACACCAAATAAAATAAGTTTCAAAAACATGTTTTCAAAATTTTTATGTTATTAATGCTAAATTCTTCTGCCCTTAGTCATGCGATTTCTTTTTTTAAATTGACATTTAAGTTTTAAAAATAAGACGGTGTCACATAAAATACTATTTTTATAAAACCTAGCGTTTTGACAACTTTTGAAAAAATACCTGAATACTTATTATATTTTAGGTAGGCGTGTTGTTGGTCATAAATGTACAGAAGTGTTTGCTCACTTTGTCTGTTACTATCTATCTGACAGCTGCACTATGGTGTATTATTAGTTATTATAAGGTGGCTATACCGAAGCAGTAACATTTTAGAAGACTCTGTCCCACTCATAACTATGTTGGGAGATTGAGGTGAGGAACCCAGATGGCAGACCAAGGCCCAAAAGATAGGGCAATTTCTCGTAGATTCATTTTGAATGAAAGATTGTGAAATGGCGTTTTTATAGACACAGGCTGGACAGTATTTTTCCTACCCAATTCATATTTCTGACATTAGTATGTGATAGAAAAAAATATATTGGTTATGTAGGTATATTTGTCTTTTTTTTTAGCCTTGAAGCTTAATAAGTACCTTGATACACATTACGAATAAACTTGCTTATACGAGCAAATATTGGCTGTTTAATTTTTTTTTAATTATCTACTATTCAAGTGATCTCGTTTGCCAGCCAACATACGTATATAAATACAATCAATTATATAAAAAACCTGTTTTCTAATATATGTAGGTACTTACCTAAATAATTTATTACACATTTTTATGTCTTTTTGTAATAAAATAGGAAAAAATTCCAATCAACTGGGTCCTTATATTGTCGTTATAAATTAATCATTTGCCTCTAATTGTATACTAATTTAGATATTATTATTTATTGCTATACATTTCGTAATACGACTGTTTTGTAATTCTCTACAAAATGTAGATTAATGATCATAAATGAGAAATATATTAATATCTTCTTGACGAGAAATATTATTTTTATTATTTTTTTGTTTATGTTAAAATAACAAGAGTAAAATAACAGTGACTGTCAAAGCCAATCGATTTATGATCAAATTGTTAACAAGTCTCTATAGTCTGGATATTCAATTCTTTATTCCATAGTAGGAATCAAGGGTGATTTCTACTCTGTGTATACGTGTAGCTAAATATAACCTTGTGAGAAGTTTACAATTAAAGTTTAAGGTTTAAACAATTTCCAATCAAATTCGCAATATTCGATTTCTTCCATAAAATCATTCAATGCAACAGCAAATATACGCTTCAGTAAAGGTAGAGTGTATGCAGGTACACCTAGAATCCTTTTTCATTCTCATTCAGGTATAATTATTTAGCAATATTTTAAAAATATTATAGGTATTTAGTTTCACCCCTCCTATTTACATTGGGTACAAAAGAAGCCATAGATAAAATCAGGCCACTTTTACTGCCTTAGGGCGAAGGTGCACCTGCTCTTGAGACCGTTTCATTGGCTTGTATTGTTTAATTTGACGCTATTTTTGACGCGTGCCCCTTGAACAAAATGTAACATAATCTGAGATGAAAATGACCTTCACTTTTACAAAACACGCTTTGTTAAGATCCAGCTTTGAGTTAAGTGCGAGGGTGACGATTTATTACCTAATAAAGATGTTATATTTTTATAATTAACAATAAAAACACAGTACATTTTAAGTAACTTTCTTATTACAGAAATAGTTAACTTAATTGCCGACAATAAACGGGGAAAAAGTAAAACATAGAAAACATCGTGTGAATTTAAAAGATATGTAAATAGTAAAGTAAAACAATAGTTTGTATCAGAGACATCCATCAGTCGATATTGTTACAAGAAACTGTACAATACATCGCTCAGACAAGACAATAAATTACTATAATTTCCTTTCACAACAATTTTGCGCAATGACTAGTCCACACAGCTGTAAACTATATTTGTTTTAAATATTACCATTGTTCGTATTTATAATGTCGCTTTTATTATTACTCACAACTACATGAGACATTTTCAATAATTTCAACATTTTAATTTAAAAATAATATATACGGAAATGGTGCAAGTACTGCTGATGATGACTCATTATAATTTACACAATGTAAAACCCAAAGCGGCAAGCGTATTATTATAAAAATATATTACTCGTATAAAATGGAGTGTAAAAAATATTCGCTTCGTGTGAATACTCCGAGACAAACAAAGAGCTTTTTTTTATATCAACACAAATTATGAACACAACAAAATTCTATTTTGATTTATTTCATACGAAAATTACGTCTATCTTCGGTCCAGATAACACGATATAATAGTGTCTTGATGATTAAAAATATATTGTAAAACCCATATAAAATTAAAAAAGTATAAATTTGTTAAGCAGGTTTTTGTACTTAGACGATGTTTTGCAAACTTTACATTTAAAATGTGTATAATTAAACAGTTGTGTGTAGGTACTAGTGATGTACGCTTGGGAATATTGCCACTGCCGGCAAATTTCCACTGCCAATGTGCCCGGGAAACTTCCGGGCGCATTGGCAATATTGCCGAAAATGCCCACTAAACAGATTGTTACTTTTAAAGTGTAAAATATGATTATTTTTTATCTCTTGTACCTGTTTACGCTCGCTATAGCTACCCCCGACCCCCGCGCTCTTCCACCGCTCACGCACCGCACGCGCACCGATTTGCGCAGTATTGACGTGTTTGTTGCCGAGAATACATAATAATATCTTGTTAAAGCACTGGGCGCATCGTTATATTTCATTGTAATGCGAGAGAAATCAAAAGCACACGAACATTTATAGAAGACAAGGATAATACGTGTCGTACAATTTTTAAATGTACATTCTTTGGTGACAGTTTTTCTTTAAATATTATTGTATAACTAGCTGTTGTCCGCGACCTTCGTCCACACATTCACCATTTTTTGTTTTGCGGAACCATTTAAAAACCCTTTGACGTAACTAAACAACTATTTCACTACAACGACAGCCAGGAGCCACGTTTTACGTGCCCTCCGAAGTACGGATATGTTCAAATAAAATACAACTGAGTGGTCACCCGTCCATGCAATGATCTCGGTGAAATTTTTCGCTTTCAAATCTGTGACTGCAACGGGCTGTAAGTGGCTGCCAGAGAAAATGCATTTTAAACAAAACCTTTTTTTTTCTGCGGAAACCTGAAAAAGAACCCTTGAGGTCACAGCACACTTTAACGACTCTGCTCCAACATCGCTCCCACCCAGCACCGTCCCTATACTAAAATGACTGCTCATAGTCTACGCGGCGATAGCTAGCAGGCACCCAGCAGTCCACGTAGTAACTGTTAGTAGACAGCCAGCTGTCCATAGATAGTTCATAGATACTGACCGACCGACAG
The DNA here is from genome assembly GCA_905475405.1 of Schrankia costaestrigalis. NCBI lineage: Eukaryota > Metazoa > Arthropoda > Insecta > Lepidoptera > Erebidae > Schrankia > Schrankia costaestrigalis. Next base: position 3,207,384 of record FR997843.1, on the reverse strand, counting down.
CTAGCAGTGACCGAGCAGACACCGCACCGACAGCTCACCTGTAACGAGCGGTAAGCTAGGCCTTAACTACCGAGCAGCATGGCGGCGGTAGACTCGCTGACAGCGAGCTGTCTCCTAATTTAGGATGCCAATGTAAAATATATTTAAAGAGCAATATTTAAAGCCCTTACTAGAATCATATTATTTTTGCCGGGTGGGCAACCTTAACCCCTTGTGCTTTGTTAAAACATCAGCTATCTGCCTGTAAAAGCCCTGTAAAAAACCTAAAATGTTACAATTTCCTTTTTTTTTTGCAGAACCCTAACAATGATTTTTTAGAATACTTAGTTGGTTAAAATTACTTTTTTAAAATAAACAGCGAAAGCTTCATCTAAAAAGCCAAACCCCTACCTACAAACAAGGTTTTGTAAAAAAAAAACTGCGTTTTAACCTCCCGTAAAAGCCCATTGAATAAAATCATATAGGTATCATTGACATTTTTATGCTTTTTAATTATTTCTGCGGAACCCTAAATGTTTATAAAAATCGAAAGTAGTTCCTTTTGATTTTTTTGAGTTGACGCGCCGCTAAATTTACAAACCAATAGAAAAATTCCCATCGAAATCGGTCCAGCGTCTTCGGAGATTAGCCGAAACAAACAGACAGACAGACGGAAAAAAAAAATAATTGTAATTCACGGCATTGGGATCGTGTACACATTGATATGCAATTAGTAAAAGCCGTGGATATCATGTTACAAACAGACACCTCAATTTTATTTAACTATATGAATAGATGTATGTATAAGAAAAGTAAGTACTTCTCAAATTACTTTTCTTAATTTAATTCTATGCCTATGATCCAAGATATAGTTCAATCAGAAGATTATGGTCTTGATTGTAGTATTCGTATCATAATAATTACAGATTTTCGTTGTTTATAAAAGTAAATTAGTTGCATATTATGTTATATATAATAATATAATTATTATAAAAAAAGCTAAATAATTTAAAACTGTTTTCATTTAAACACTATCTATCTGAAGAAATTATAAGAAATTATAAAACTCTTTACCCATTGGGAACATTGCCGGCAACAAACTGGAAATATTCTGGGAATATTGCCGGGTATATTGCCAATGAACTGGGAATTTTCGTTAATTTTATGTTTTATTGACATTCTTTTATGAAAAGTCTATAGACATGAATAAATAAAAGCGAATTAAATACAAAAGTCATAAAATTTCTGAAAAATTAACCTAAATTCCCAGTAAATTCCCACTTTGGGAACATTGCCGGCAGCGCTGCCGGCAATATTTCCAGTCCTTGGCAGTGTGCCCGGGCACGGTACATCACTAGTAGGTACATAGTGTAATTACAAGTTACAACATTAGATACGTTGTTAGACGAATGACAATGAGCTATGAGCAAGCGTGATTAACGTCATATATTTAATACGAGAGCAGCTAAATTGTCATTACAACAGTTCTTTTTCACAACAACAAAATGTTTTAGTATCATTTAAATAATGCAAATAGAAATAGTAATAAAGTAACTTTGTTCGCACGAGTTTCCGAAGTAATTTTATTCCGTACTTACATTCTCTTTGTTGATTTTTTTTGTCGTTCGCCTTACGAGTCTAGGATTTAATGAACCGAAACCGGAATGCAACTTTGAGACGCATGTCAATTAAATACTCTTGTTGTATATTAAACTTTTTTTTAAATACATACGGAAAAGTATGCTATCTATAATTTTCTTTAAGTCTATTATTATCCAGATATATAAGTACTTATATTTGCGGCATAATCTGTGCTCATGGTCAGTTGGTCGAAGGCCCTCTTGTACAAGACCGCACGCGCCGTGCGTTGGCCTAACAACGTTCATCGAACCCGCCGCCAACTATGTGTACTTACCCTTACAATGTCTGCCTCGTTGTTTTGTCTTGGGATTTATATTAAAAGTTATTTTAAGTTTTAATTTATTCATTGATTTATTCTTTGTTGCTTACTTATAGATAGTATGGTGTTTTCGACTTATTTCTATTGCATTAGTAACACGTAGGTATGTTATTTCTCAAGTGAAATGCATTATTTACAATTAATTATTTCTATTTAATAGTAACTTGAAGTTATTACTGTTTATGATTTAGTGTTTCTTTTTAGGGGTAATGTAAAGAATATCAAATATTGATTGCTTTTAAAGTGAAATATATTTATAAATAATTTTTGAGTGATGCTTTTGTTTAAATGGCTATTAAATTGGTAAATTTGGATGGCTAATAAAAGAAAAATACTTTTTTTTCGAAAAACAATAATACATACCTACGTGATTTGTAGGCAAGGTTCCCTCAATCACTGGATGAAGTTTGTCTTTGCAGTGGAACATTAATGAGCTATTGTGATGCATCTATCCTGACAACACTGCTCTATGTGCCCACTACATGACACTTATTATATGCCAATATTGTTACATTTGTACAACTACATCTAAATTAAGATTTTCAACCGACTTCAAAAAACGGAGGAGGTTCTCAATTCGGTTGTTTTTTTTTTTACGGTATTATACAAAATAAATCTTTTAATTTCTTGACATTTTAAATCATATCTGGGTAATCTTTAAGTAGTATATATTTTTACAGTAACTGCAGAATTAGCTTCGTTATTATACTTATTCTTGGAAAAAGCTTTAATTGGCACTCCCCACTTATAAGGACCGTTAGAGACAAGTTTTTGCTTCTGTGTGGACTTATGAAATATGACTACAATGTTGCAATATTTTTCTTATAAAGATTATTTTATTTATTACATGGGAACGTGGCTTTCTTGTACTTTATTCCCAACAGTTTAGTTCAGATTTCTGAAGGCAACTCGCTCTAGGGATCCCGCTCTGTACCTTAAGTAAAACATATGTTTCAAGGCATACAGGTTTAGGTTAATCATTTGTACGTACAAATAAGATTAGTACCCAGGGCGACATGATCACTAACCCCCTTACTCATAAACGCCTCTTAAATTTAATCACTGCTTAGCGAGTATCTTCTAAGTAAAATCGTATAAAGTTAAGCTAATTAATTGACTAAAACTTAAGAGGCGTTTATGAGTAAGGGGGTAAGTGGTCAAGTCTTTATTAAAAGAATAAAAAACAAAAAAAAAGATTAGTACCTAGTTCTCGACACGACCTCATGCTTGGTAGCCGTTAATACTAGTTTAGAAAACAAAAAAACAAAGCACTGAAAATATTTCAAATATTATACTTTCATATTGGTACTGAGGTGGTTTATTTTTATATCAGCTCTGTCTGCTTAATTTGGGGTATACAAAGCAGTCGTGAATAAATGCTACAGTGTTTATATGGAAGGGACAGTAGCCACTCTACGTGAGGTACGTGACTTTACAATTTGTGTCCCTTGGTGACTTGCGCAGTCTGAGGTTTATGACCACGCGTAAAGCTTATAATCAGACGAACGATTTCTTCCTCTCGGTTAAAACATACATACATACATAAACTCACGCCTTATCCCGTCCGGGGTAGGCAGAGACGACAGAACGCCACTTGTCACGATCCTGACAAACAGATTGTGCCTCCTAAAAACATATTTTTTAATAATGACAAGTTGACTATTTACATTAGCAAAAAAAGTATTACATATACACTATTTGTCTACAACTACAGCTACCAAGTTATTGCCTTCAATAAAGATATAAAAAAGTAACATAATAAATTTCTATTAAGCTCATGACATCGATTATACAAAAGGTACATGAACCGGAACTTCTGTCGCGCAAGGCCAACTGTTCTATTCATTCCTTAGCACCATATGAATGTATTGTGGTGACGGAGTATGAATACAATATGTCACCACCCCATCTCGTCCCACGGGTGTCGTAAAAACCGACTAAGAGACTATACGTGAATATAATCTTTACGAAATAAAAAGAAGGAAAACTTGAAATTAAACCCTATACCAATTCGTCTGGCCAGCGTGGCATTAGTAGGCCAGCGAGGCATTAGTAGGCCAAGTATCCTTCCGTCATGGGAGGTCCCTGCAGTGGGACATTGATGGGCTGTTTAGAAATGAATGTATTTATTGCATATAATGGTGTATGGAATAAGGAAAGTTTATTAACCAGGATGGCTAGGCAATTGGTATTCTGTTTATTTCGAGTTTCCTTTTCTTGGCCGTTGGTAATACGGTAGCAAAAAGATACTTGATACGTTGACTTTTACCTTTTTTATTTATTACTAGCTTTTGCCCGCAGCTTCGCTCGCTATGTTACTCTCCATCCCTTCAACTATCTCCACTTAAAAAATCACGTCAATTCGTCGCTCCATTTTGCCGTGAAAGAAAGACAAACAGACAGACACACTTTCCCATTTATAATTTTAGTATGGATTTTACACGTTTTTCGTACTTTTGAGCATTCTATGTTGTGAAGAAAGTTCTCGTCACATGGATGAGATCTATTGTTAGATTTGATTCGATGCTGCACGAGTACGGCTCAATTCTTGAGCATCACCTTAGGGATTAATCGGTACACTGCACTTACTAGCTTTCCCGACCATCGGACTACTGTTCGCTTGAGCCAGGGCGGGTCTCAGGCTCCAAATGCACCTAAAAAGTTCCATTGTAACGACCAACACCTTTAAACTGTTATAACTGAAGATACAACTGTTTTGCTTATAGGAACTGCTACGCATCTCTTATTAACTACTATCATGTTTTGCCCACAGGTTCTGCCAGCAACGAGTCTAGCAGGCATGAAGACTCAAAGCCAGGAGGCATCAAAGTAGTCCAACTGGCCGTACTACAGAAGCCAACTAATAACGACCAGGACGACTCGGACGGTGAGGGAACATTATACATAGAAGAAAGAGGTAGTGACAATTATTGATTTATATTGTATTGTTCTTCTGTGGCGTTCATCACTGTCATCATTGTACTTTTCAACACTATTGTCATTGGTCCTTTCATCACTGTCAACAATCTTTTCATCACTGTCAATAAAACTTTGTCGGTTGCACGGCTGCTCTAGCCCTAATTCTTCTTTTCATCAACGTCATCATTGTTCTTTCCATCCCTGTCGTCATTCTGATTTTCATCAGTGTCATCATTTTTCTTTTCATCACTCTCGTGATTCTACTTTTCATTCCTCCCACCGTATTTTTTCCATCACTGTTATGTTTTTTTTAACAGTGTCATCATTGTTTTCTCATCAATGTCATCATTTTACTTTTCATTACTCTCACTGTTTTTTTTTCATCACTCTCACCAATCTTCTTTTCGTCACTTTCGTCATTAACGCTTTTGGCTTCCGTTTCCTAGCCTTAATTCTTTCTTTCATCATTATCATTAACATTTTTGGTGTCGGATATACAGCTTCTTTAGCCTTGATAATTCTGTCTCTCTTCACATTACCACACAATATTATGAAAGCATTTAAAAAAAATTAACTTATAACCTCACTTAATGTAATTTTAGATCAAACTCCCAAATTATTTCCTCATAATTATGATATTTATAGATTATTCGCAAAAATACCTCCCACATGTCATGGCGTCTCTTTGACGTCACGAAAGTAAATATATCGCGTAATCATAAAAGTTCAAGTGAAACTGATATTTACTTAAGTATGACGTCAGCGATGTGAGCCACGATTGGTGTTTCAATCAACTTGGTAGAGAACATTCAGTATCTTATAAGATTTAATGCTGGTATGAATTAAAAGCAACCGCATTTTAAAATTCGTTTCTGTAATTGAAAAAAAACCATTAATGTCCCACTACAGCGATACTTGACAACCCAGTACAAAGCTAGCTAGTCGAATTAGGGTTATAATATTAGTTTTTCTTCCTTTGTTTTGGCAAAGTAATTTTATTCAAGACCTTACGACTTTTTCACCTTGTTTAAGTTCTTGTTAGTTATCGTCATTCCATAAAATTCATCATCTTCATCTCAGCCAATTGACGTCCACTGCTTCCTATTATTTATTTACTCGCCGTATTTTGTGCTTGTCTCAAAGGGCTTGAACCGAAAATTTTGAACTATCAAGGTTTTGACAAGGTTTTAAAAAATCTTAGTAATGTATTATGTACTTATTTTTAGTTTTGTATAAATATGATCTAAATATTTTTACATTTTTATTACAAAATAAGTAGATATACATCCTAATTTTATTATTTTCTCAACAATTAAGTAAGTAACTAATTATAATAGAAAACAATATGCACAAAGCAAATTTTTGTATGAGAAAATTTATTTTAATTACTAATTAAGAAATGCTTTTAGGATAAGAGAATTTTTATAGTTAAATATTATGTGATTATTAGAAATAAAAAAATATTCAACATTGTGGTTTAATGTACTGTAAAAATATTTTTAGAAATATATTTATTCATATTTTTCAAACATACCTACGTATATTTTACTAAAAATAAATAATGTCATTAAGTACCTACTCACATTTAAACAAAAATTGTAATTACTTATTTCCGCAAAATAAAATATACCTTCGGAAATGGACTATTCATCACAGAAATAATTCATTAAAATGGGTTCATTAGGTCCAGAGATTACCCCCTATAACGTCACAAACACACTAACTTTACCTCTGTATAATATTAGTATAGATTATCTCCTCACGAAACTTTAATGTTATAGTATCTTCTTCTCTTTTAACTTACCTATTCTATAATTTATCTGTATCTGTAGGTACATAGTATAAAATGAAATCGCTTTTTCTGCCCTATGTCCCCATGTATGCTTAAATCGTTAAAACTACGCAACGGATTTTGACTAAATTTTTTTGGTAGATAGAGTGATTCAAGAGGACGATTTATATGTATAATACATGCATAATATAGTATAGAAACCTATATAAATTTAGAGACTTTAATGAAGCTGTATTTGAACGTTGTTGAAGAACATTATGTAGTAGGTGCCCGTAGGTCACTAGTTGTAAATAAAACAAGTAAAATATACCCTCATTTTATTACTTCCAGAGAAAGGCAACAAGCACGGCATGGACGACGACGAAGAGACAGACTCCAGTGGTTCTGTATCAGACTCTGCTAACAATGACACGCAGGACGGACGGCCTCATGTCTGTGACGTCTGTGATCTACGGTTAGTTACTCATTTTATCTATATGATGAATTAATTAATGAATTATTTATTTAAGATCACACAGAAACACATAACCAGAAATGATACAGAGATAGAAACATAAATACTAACAGTAGGTACAGAAATATAAGAGAGGTAGGACACAAATGAGTAACATGAACCAACTGTAAATGTAAACAAATTATTGCTAATGAGTTCCACGGGTGACGCTAAAAAGGGTATCCAGATCAGCATAATGTCCAACACTTCTGATAGACGCTGGTTTTCATCTGGAACCTATACCACGCGAACAAATTAATGTCAAATAGCACAACAAGTGATGTTATGATTGTAGTCCTAATGTAAGGGCAAAAAGATCACGCGCGGTGGAAACAGTTCGTAAAGTCTATTTTAAACAATGGCCTTCTTCATCATTCCCCTGCCCTTATCCCAATTTTCTTTTTTGTTTCTGCGCAGCATGTCCTTTTCCAAATGCTGCTAAAAGTTTTGGCTATGTTTTACGGCCGGCCGCCTGCCTAACGCCAACCCTCATTGGGTATGCCGTTGTTGGTGGTTTACTCTCCACCCAAAGGTTGACCCGAGGTGCTAGGTGGTATGCACCGGGTCGTGTTATCCCTTGGTCGCCTCTTACGACACCCACGGCAGGATATGGCGCTGTCCTATTCTAACCGGGAACCGCACGGCAACAATGGACTTCTTGTGGCTGATATAATAAAGAAGAACCCTCCTTGTAGTAGAGAGAAACATGTTCTATTCTTGTTTTCGCTGGTTTGACTTCCTAATAATTAATCCTCTATTGAACTAGCACTACTTTGTTGGGTAAAATTAATTTAAATGACTTTTAAAATATAAAAAAATGTTGTTGCTTAAAAACTTGACACAAGATTATCCAAACAGTTCAGCTAGAATGAAAAGTAGAGTAAAGTTTGTCCTGAAGTGAATAATGATTTAAAAAAATAACTAATGTTTTGTTCCGTTTATTAACTTTTCTCCGTGTGGTGACGGAGAAAGAATACAATACGTCACCACCGCAACTCATCCCATGGGTGTCGTAAAAACCGACTAAGGGACTATCCGTGAATATTATCTTTATGAAATAAAAAGAAGGAAAACTTGAAATTAATCCCTATACCAATCCGTCTTCCCAGCGTGGTATTAGTAGGCCAAGTATCCCTCCGTCATGGGAGGAGGCTCGTCCCTGCAGTGGGACATTAATGTACTGTTATGATAATTAACTTTTATCTTTATGTACAGATTCCAGCGTTCATCCCACCTAACACGACACAAGCTAACACATACCGGCGAGAGACCGTTCACGTGCGGCGGCTGCGGACGATCCTTCGCCAGATCTGACAAATTGAGAGTACACACCAAAATATGTGAGAGGGTGAGTGACACGTTTCATTTAATTATAGTGTTTGGTATTACAGCTATATTCTAACCACTCTAATAGGTGAAATTTGGCAGTTGTATTCTATGGTTGTCTGTCTTAAATCTTTTTAGAGATTTATCGATTCTGATAACAAACGATTAATCGATTTAAATGTAAAGTTTTGCTATTAAGAATATAGGATAGGTGCAAGGGTCAATTTAAAAATGAGGAATAGTAATGACGTTAGTTTGTACGTCAGTTTATATTACTTATAATAAATTATGTTACCTTCTATGACTCAAATTAGCTGTTAAATTTCACCTATTACAGTGGTAATAGTATAGTTTAGCTAATTGACTGACTCCGTAGCAAACATGAGTGTGCGCCCCGAGTCGGGATCACTCCTATCAATCCTATGCTAGACAATTAATTGTCCATTTTACAGGTATTTGTATACATAAATCTTGAACCTGGTTGTGCTGGCACTCTTTAGGGTTGTTTCCCTAGTTTTTTTACTGGTTTAACATGGGATAGGATACTAATTTATCTTGTGTATCAATTTTAATTAAAGATCATCGGTTTTTAATTTATGCCAAGCAATGTACAAGTTTGGTTATCGAAACAAAAGCTGGAGGCTGTCAAGGTAACCTGACCTACTAATACGCTGACTAGAAGGATTGGTATAGGGTTGCAAATATTCCAATAGTCTGCTCTTACGTCACTCATGGGATGAAAGGACACTATGTATTCTTAATCCATTTCCTTAATTCCTGTTCACCTATTACAGGAGGATCCGACAGTGGACATGGCAAACGATGCACCAACAACAAAACGCGAGAACAACTCGGAAGTGATGTCCGGCATGGTGCGGACCACGCACCGCGAGTCAGGACACCTCGTGTTCACGCCCAGCGGTGACGTCATGCTGCCGCCGCGCGCCACGGTCGGGGTCAGCCCCGTCGTACTCAACTCCACGCTCGAGCCTGTACGCAATGAGATCAACCCGGAAAACTTACTGGACCCCCCCAGGAGGGGAAGGGGTCGACCACGTAAGACACCGCTGCCTCTCACGCCTAAGATTAAAAAGAAGAGGGGACGCCCACCGAAGACTTCTTTAGGTTAGTATTTTACTTGAATTATTTTTTATTTATTCTTTGCATGAACGGAAAATATGTTTATCGTCAGGCAAAAATCAAATTTCAAATTACTTTATTTCATACAATTTATCACAAATTGTTTGAAATCGTCGTTTACAATTTAGTTAAAATTGAAGTTCAAATTATAGATCGACACAGACAAATGCCACAGCACTAAAAAAACCGCGTTGTAACTCAAATCTACTTGTCTGTCTGTGTTCCAGTTTCCAAATGCGTAGAGCCAATGAGAAGAAAACTGGCAAAGAAACTCATGGCAACTCTTTTAAAATTCAGTTGTGTTTACAATTTTTTTTTACATTAATCATATACCCAATCAAAATATTTGATAATACACCACACGGATAATACACCATTTACACACTGTCATAAAAAATAATAATCAAAGAAAAGAAAAATAAGAACAAGGAAGACAGAACAAATAAAGCTTAACACCAATTCGTCTGGCCGTCATGGTATTTGTAAGACCAGTCTTTCTTCTACTCAAGACGGACTATCCTTTTTGAGGAGTAAGGACATTTAGACTTCAATCGCTAGATCATCATAAATTATACTTTGTCATATTCAAGCGGCTTTAACCTTAAGAGCTGTGTATAAAATTGCCAAGCTTCCCATGTATCATAACACACTGTAGAGTCACACAAGCCCTTGGCTGTAAAGTTCCCAGGAAATATCTGCGCTTCTGGACGGAGTTATGCTGGCTAAGTTAGCCAGGATTCAGCACACACAATTGACCAAAAGGGAGACTAAGTGTGGAAACTGGAGTCCACCATCCATTCCCCACAAGCCCTTCAGAAATAATGATCTAACGACACCATACAATAAATTCTCCACAGACATGGAAGGATGCGTCCTAACAAGCGGCACAGTAGTAGGACCGAGCCCGGCGCAGATCCCACACATCACACCCTCAGGACAACAGCTGCTGCTGAAGAGGAAACGCGGAAGGCCACCCAAGAATTATCTTATACCTCGACAAGGTATGTGGAATAGAATATTTATACGTAGTAATCTTACTATTGACGGATTTTGTACTTTCTTACGTATCGGTAAAGTAGATTGCTTTTTTGTATATTATTCTAGAAAATACTCCGTGTGGTGACGGAGTAAGAATACAGTGTGTCACCACCCCTTCTCATCCCATGGGTGTCGTAAAAACCGACTAAGGAACTATCCGTGAATATTATCTTTACGAAATAATAAAGAAGGAAAACTTGAAATTAAACCCTATACCAATCCGTCTGGCCAGCGTGGTATTAGTAGGCCAAGTATCCCTCCGTCACTGGAGGAGGCCCGTCCCTGCAGTGGGACATTAATGGGCTGTGATGATGAATGTTATGTAGCGAGTACCTACGCTTCACCAACAGACAGGCAAGTACGGCGCCACGACTATTGACGGGTTTTGTACTTTCTTATGTATCAGTAAAGTAAATTTGTTTTTAGTATATTATTTTAGAAAAGATTTCTTTGTCTGTTTATACGCTTTTTTTATATGAAACGTTTTCAATTACATTTTCCGACCTATATCGTCTCTTCGACAAGAGGCTGTTCGGTACAACCGCTGTCTCCGCTTATACCCTACCCTCAGGCAGTAGTTCCTCTAGCCATCGTGGTTCTAGTAGGCCAAGTTCCCTCCATCACTGGAGAATGTTGCACTTGTACATTAATATGTATGGCTGTTATAATGATTTCAAATGTATTAAGATTGAGCTGGGGATCATTTCTCCTTCCTTCTCCTGCAGAAAGCTTGTGACTGTACTGTTTTTGCTTGGCTGATTTAGATTTTGTAAATAAGGAAATCCTCGTCCCATACTATAATATAGGAGGAAAAGGTATCAATCAAAGAGCCTATTGCAGTCCACTGCATAGGCCTCTCCCAACACGCGTACAGAACATGGTACTGCACCTTCCGCATCCAGTCCAATTATATTCATCCAGAAAAGCTATCATCATCAGTAAATTGCGTCTCAAGCGGTTGTGGTTTTGTAAGATTGTCAAGGAAATAATGCATAAGACTTTATGCCTTTTTCTTAGTTAATAATCTTACTCTTTTATCCTTTTTTTCGTTATTTAAAAGTTATATTCACTGTTGTCAAGCATATTTGATATAAATTGTAACACAAATCCCATCATATATTCAAATGTAGCCGAGTCATATAGTTTTTGCATTCATTATTATTTAAATAAGTATAGCTATGATTCATATTGAAATGTTTTTTAATGAATAACATCCACTTACAGTCTAGTTGAATCGCTCCACGTGTTTCTTTATACACCTTTATTTGTGTATGTGTGTATACATATACGAGGTCTTTATTTCTTTTGAATAAGGTTCATTTTCGTATAACTGTACATAGAGAATATGTGTGAGAGAACACTTTTATCATAGACCTTAATTTAGTTATTATAACGTTCATTTTCGTACAACAGTAGGTATATACCAATCGTAATATGTACTGTGTGTGCATACAGATATTCTTACAATACACCTTTATATCTTTAAGATTAAGGTTCGTTTTCGTGTAATAGTGAATATTTCTAGAGATCAAACATAGATTGCGCGGTTTCCATTGTTGTTACTGTTATGAGAAAATACTTAGCTTTTGTGTATACATTTCCTTTCACATCGTTGTTAACTAATATTCTTTTCCGGTTTTGATGTTTGTATTGTGTTAATACTTTTTAACCGACTTAAAAAAAATTTAGAAGAGAGTCTGTGCTTTGTTGGAGTTCTGCTCCGTTTTGTTTTCTGCTTAATTTTTTTGTCGGCATTTACAATACTCATTGGCATCTCTGACATACTTCGTCATTGTTATAGACTGAAAAACAATATTGTATAACATTTCTTCGGTTTAAAATTTGTTGATATTTTTACATTTTTGATTTATTTATTGCTGTTTTTAGTACATAAGTATCATTATACACTATACAGAAACTTGTGGTTGCTGATTTTTGCTTATTTATTATTTGTTTTTGCTTTTCGCCGCGTTGCGTTGAACTTTTTCTTTACTTAAGTGTGCTTTGAGGAAATAATCTAAAAGGTTGCATGTTTATTTCTTTAAGAATTAATTTACCCTTATTAATTGTAAATTATATCTTGGTAGTTTTTCCTAATAAGCAGCAACAATTACGATATCCCATCTTTTTTTATATTGTACAGTTAAGTAGTATGCTGGGAAGTACAAATAAAAATTACTTGATTAAAATTTATAATAATTAAAATGAAACTTAAAAACTCCTGTCCTCGATCCTCCTTCCTTATCTAATTCCCCATTAGTTAAAATGTCTACAATATAGTTAACTAACAAATACTTATTTCCCGACTAATATATGCATACAAGAAGATAAAATAATAATAATCATCATCTCAGCCAATTGACGTCCACTATTGGACATAGACCTCCTCCAAATATTGCCACCTTGTGCTCCCTCATCCATCGGCTCCCCGCCATCCTAACGAGGTCGTCGGTCCACCGTGTGAGTGGTCTCCCTATCCTGCGTTTTCGGGTACGCGGTCGCCACTTCAGAACCTTTCTGCCCCAACGGCTGTCGCTTCTGCGCGCTATGTGCCCTGCCCACCGCCACTTTAACCGGGCAATCCGGAGCACTATGTCGGATCTCCTCATTTCTGATTCGATAAAATAATAAAAAGATATATAGGTATGCTAAAGAGAAAGTTGAACGCAAACGCTATAACGCTAATCTTTGTTTAGGTATGGATATGGATATGTCAATACCGATGCAGTACGGGCTAGCGGCCGAATTGAACAAGATTTGTTAGTATAATCGTTTTTACTACAAAGGCATGAACAAAATATATTCTAAAAACATTTAAAAATGGGACTTGTTGTCGGTACTAATCGGTATTATAGAGAATGCATTCTGAATACAATGTTTAATAACATAATTTTATTATTTAGGCTCGATTAACTTGCTGTAAGTTTATTTTAAATTTTGTTAATCGCATGTGATGTCTTAAATGGTGGTTACCGAAAGTCTTTTTTTTTTCATCTTCAATTTTGTAATTTTTTGACAATAATGTGTAAGCAATAATTAAAGGACAATGAGCAGAAGTGGTCCAAATTTCCACCACTATTGAGGGTTACGTAAGCTTAAAGTCGACTAAATACCATACAATTTTGATTACTAGGTAAAAAAAATATATTTACTCAGAAAAAAGTTATGACTGTTTTAAAAATACGTATTTTCACACGCACGTATCGAGACACCATTTCGAATTACTACTGTTCTTGTCTTTCTGGAATGCGAACTGTGGGTTACTGTGCCCACGTCATGGTAATTATTTGGTATTTTGGATAGGCGATACCCACAATTCTACTTCCAGCTGCGAATCTGGACAATGTTATTGTGGATGAAGACATATGAGATGTATTCTTTGAAGGACAGACTCCACACTATGAGACAGGAATAAATAAAACTTGTGTGAAGTATTTTTGTGTTTCCATTCTTCCCAGTTCCGTCTGACCAGCGGGGTATTAGTAGGCCAAGTATCCCTCCGTCGCGGGAGGAGGCTCGTCCCTGCAGTGGGACATTAATGGGCTGTTATGATTCTTCCCAGTATTAGAAATATTTTAAAATAAATATAATCATTGTAAAGACATAAGTCCTTTCATTTAATTTGATACCCTACATGATAGGGTTTGATTTTTTTTGACGTAGCGAGGTTCCTACCGGTGCCGCCATGTTGTTTATATTTTAGCCCATATAGCTTATATCAACCAGAATATGGATGATTTACAACAAAATGTCATACACCTAAATCAATCGAGTAGTTTAAAAGATTGAAATAATGAAGCGTAAAAAGGTTTATAAATTGCAAGTTTTCATTGGGTCATAACTTTTTACTGAGTAAATATTTTTGGTTGCGGTCTTCTTATAATGATTCAGAAGGCAGTGTTCCATCATATGTCATAGTTCTTATTGATGGTGGAAATTTGGACCAAGCTCCATATATTTTTGCCCATTCTCCCTTGTATTTTTACAGTTCAATTTTCTAAATTTGTATTCCATTATTTTATTATGTGCCTGTTACTGTAACTATATTTGTATTCGGAATTCTTTCTTATGTAACAATTGACATGATAAAACATAAAAATTGATTGTATAAAAAAATTCTTTATAAATAATGTAATAACTGTTGGCAATCCTAATATAAATAAATAAATAAAAATAACCCCTTTGGTCCATTTTGTCCACTCTATCAAAATGTCTAACTCTTAACTTAAAATAAACTATAATGCATGTAGGATAGACACTTGTAGGACGTTACTTAATTAAGTTAAATTTATACAGCATTTGCAATGGGGCTAAAGAGCTTGTAAGAAATTACCTACCCCAAACAATACTACTTGGCTTTAGATAAATTAAATTATAGTTGTAAACATGATTACACAAACTATATTTTCAATATACTATAGTCTGACTTTCTCCAATTCAGCTTCCTGGTATTCCACCTTAAAGGAGTATAAATAATTATGTTATACATTATGGAAGCAATAAATGATTGAGTATTGAGTATAAAGAAAGAATGCTTAAGAATAAACTATAATCTATTTTGGACTGGATAAAACTTTGATATAGAATTAGTTGTTAATTTATAACGCGAATTATTATTTATTTATTGTGTTGCTGTTAAAATGATTAAATCACTAAAATTTTTACTCCATGAAAAAATATACATAATAGGTAAACTTACATTAAGTATGTATTTAGCTGTACAAAAGATAGAATATTCTAGTACTTAAATAGTTGTAATAATAATTATGCTTCGCTGTATTTACTAATATAATAACGCAAACGCTAATTAACACCACTTAACTGTATATAATGCACCATGTACATAACAATGTTTATATATTAACACTATACTGCATCTTGTACTGTATTTAAATAGTAAATAATTATTTTTACCTTTACCAAGCACATTAAATAATTAAGGTATATGTATTGTGCCCTATTTTCATTTTACTTTAGTAATGAATATCATTTAAGTAATTACCAGCTGGTAAATGTCCCTCATGTAGGAACAGATTTCAGTGTTCTCTATTCTGTGATAGAGAGAGAAATACTACTGTTTCTATGGCTAGTGACAGAAGAATACAGAGTAATTTAGTGAACTAATACCACGCAGGACTTGCTGATTATCTTGCAATTCATACCTTATTTGTTTTTTTACCCAGAAACGAATTGACAAAAACTAGTCCTCCATACTATAAAATTAATTAGTCATTTATTAAGCATACGCTATCTACATTTACAGATGGACGACCAAATGAAAACTACAACGCGACAAACCTACCCTTCGGCGACTTCTCCTACCTGACAGAAATGATATACAACCCGCTAGCGTACGGCAACGCGTACGGAGTGACGAGCGTCGACCCGGACCGGAACGTTGATACCGACCAGAGCATGAACACCGAGACCTCGCACGACAGAACCATCGACGTGTCAGACTCCTCATCAGATGACGACGACTCCAGGATCGAGGCGGACGATAACGTGCCTCCCGTCGCCATGGAAACGCAAATCATGACGGTAGGTGACTGCCAGATTGTCAAACTACCCCCCAACAACGAGGACAAAGAAGAAAAACTCGAACAGTCGGTGGAGTCAAGCGCAGTGTCTTCGTCAACCCCCAGTTCAGTGACCATCACACCCATCACCACCGTGGGGGACTGCACCATAAGGCCTGTGGAGAACACATAATTCGCCGCCTTTCTGCTCTACCCCGTATACTTTGGTAAATGAAGTGTATGGTATGCTAAGATGAAGGCTTTTTGTGCTGTTTTTATCGTGACGTGTAAAAAAATGTTTTATTATTTTTTACATTTTTGAAAGTCTAATTGAGATTTTCTGTGTTGCAATCGCTTTTTGGAAAATGTAATGTTGTTTTTTTTTCTTTATTATTGCTATATTTTAACAAAATTCCGATTTAAGAGAATGACATGCAAGTTAGTATGGGGTAGATGTTAAGATAATTTTATTGTGGTAGCATTTAGCCTCGGAACTAGATACAGTTTATCTATTGTGTGGTGGTCGTTTTCCATTTCAAATCTATGACTTATAGATTTTAATGATACAGCTTATTATACACTTATTTTTAAAATATACAATATTTGTATATGATATGACTTGAAGCATTTATTATGTCGGGTCTACGGTTTTACTATTGTGACTAATATTGTGTATAATATTTGTGTGTATTTGAATTTTATAATTCAATAATAAATATTATATTCAGCTTAACAAGAATATGACGAGAAAGTTCCTCAACAACCAAACAAAGCTGCTAAATTTAATCAAGACTATTTTAATTTATTTATCTGTATTTTGTAATATTACGTTATTACTACGAACCTTTCCTTAACCTGCATTTACGACACCTTCCGGTGATGATACCTTCTGTTCTTACTCCTTAAAATAGGGGATAGATAGAGTAGCTATATCTTCAACAAGGTCATACATAATAGACCAAGTTCTTTGGGAGACTAATGGGCCTTATCCTGTCACTGAATGCAGCCTATTATTGTGTTACAGTAGACACATTATTTAGCTGCTATAATTGACTTTAATATTCTAATAAGCTAAGAATTGGTTATACTTAACCATACGTCATTCGAACGACCACCACACATAAATGTGAAACTATATATAAAACTGTATTTAATACTTCACAAATTGTCTTCCTAAACACGGTTATGCTACTACAATGAACAACGTGATCATCATATATAATTACGTAGGTACTAAAATTTCAATGTGACTGTCGAAAAAATAATGCATTTAGAAATTGGTGATGATGATGATGATGATAAAATATTTATTTTATTGGTGATGTAATGTAACATAATGCCATAAGCTTTACATAATTTTAAACGTGATACTCAATTAGAGAACTTGTATACTTATCAGAACAAAATGATTGTCACAAAATATTATTGTTTTACTGTGTACTGTGTGAGTCATATACAATATAATGTGTTCATAACGACGCAATGTCTGCATGCATGGAATGTTCTAGAATTATTGATGAAAAGTATTTATATATTAATACTATAATAAATAATGGTAGCGTCGTATATTTTAACAATAATATAAAAATAGATATATAACCCAGTAATAATGCAAATAAACTTGACAATTTTTTTAAACTATATATTAATAGAAAACAAAAAGTCATACAGTACATTATAGAACAAAATAATTATTACTTTTTACGTATAGATGTGTATTTTGCGAATATTCTACATAGAGGCAGCATATTTACTGATTAATGTAACAGTGACACTAATTAGATACGCGATGTTTAATATAATGTGCACTTAATGTTGCCTTCATTGTTATTATTTATATACCGTTTATATACCAATGCTCAATTCTTATGTATAATATGACAAATATGCTTTAAAGCATTCATGGATCTGCTTTAAAGGATCATGTCCTGTGTTGTGGAGACTTTTAAATACATTGTAACTGTTAATTAAAGTCATTCAAGACTCAGGACATTATTTTGTGGATCGCACGAATAATTGCGTGCGGTACCTATAAAGTGACCTCTTACAAGGCAAAACACAAACCAAGACAGTCGCCCCATGGAGACGAAACAATTCTAAACTATAATAAGTTTAATATGTAATAGTACGGACTAATATATTCAATGAGTCTACGCTTGATATTTTAAGGTATATGTTTATAAAAACTATGCAATTTTTAAAATGTGCCATTATGTGCCTAAATTATTGAGCCATGGATAACCAAATGTGTATGATGTTTCTGTAATTTTAATGTGTAAAGTGTATTTACATGATTATGAGTAAATATAATTAATTGATATCTTGATATAAGATGGTTACAACAAGTTTCAATGCAATTTTACCGAAACATCCAAATATCAGGATGGTAACATTAATATAAAACTATTTTGTCTTCTTATATATTATGTACTTTTTAATGTATTGAGCATATGGTATATAAATACGGATATTTTAAATTTACAAAACACGCCTCAAAAGTATTTCATGTTATTTTTACAAACGTAATCTCTCGACAATTGATCTGATACCTTATTGTTAGTTAACGAGGGACTGACTTCCATTTAAGAAATATTTTTGAGATGTGTTCAAGTAGCATCTGATTGGCTGTTTATTATTAATAATATAATAATAATAATTTTCTATTATATTATTATTTTTAGTTAGTGTTTGTGTAGCATAGCACATGCTGTTTCGCCTTTTCCATAATTCTTAATACTGTATCAATCTCTGTGAATATTAGATTGTAGAATGTAGTGTCTTAGAATGAATATAAAAATAAAATATCTTAATATTCTAAATATTAACTCGGCAACACCACACGAACAAGTGATACGACTAAGCTACATAATATTTTTAGCAGACATATTGTATGAACAACAATATATTTCTTTAATAGTTTTGCCTGTAAAAGCAATGGATAACGTATATAATAGTAGCCATATACATATATAGTATATTATATAGTAACACGAATGTTATATATAATCCCCGAAGCTGTCCCGGACAGGGCTGTCAGACAGCCGACCGAGACCATACATTTAATAATTATACCCAAACAAATATTATTTAAGTTTATGTTCGATATGCTATCATAGGAGTCTGGTATCCACACGTTTATATTGTCGGTGTAATGAAAAAGTATTAAACTCACTATTATGAAAAAAAAAATATCTTAATAATTATTTTCTTTATAATCTGTGTACAGTAGTAGAAATAGTTCCTAACTTGTAATCGATAACGATACGGAAATATAACCCTTGATTTAATGAAGTAGATGAAAAAAAAATATCGAAAATCGTATTTTTTTTCCTTTTAATCATATTTAGAATTAAGTTTATATTATTATGATCAAATTTTGAGTATATCTTTTTTAGTATTCACTATTAGTGATTAGTCGAATCGTATAAGTATCAATTATGATATATTTTTACGTATTTAATGGAAGACTGCCCCGGATTCGTTTTCTGTTTATGTCTATTGTACTGGATTATCATTGGCACGACTATATTGTGTAATATTTAGTATGAGTTGTAAACACGACGGGATGGTATGTGTATGTCATACTAATGAGTTTCCGTCTCTAATTATAATAATAATTTGAACATTATAATTAAAGCCCCGAAGAGGCATGTAACCACGAGTCTCAGGCGGCGTGCTAAGCTTATTGAGAATTATTTTAATATAGGAATCTGTATTTTTATAACGAAACTTAAGATAAGTTTTACAGAGACATGATAATATTATTTTATCCCCCTGTAATACGTCACATGTAATAGTTATTAAGCTATATGTTTATGTTATACAACAACGCCTATTGGCTGAATGTTTGTCGTTACGTTTTATTTTCCTAAGGGTCGACTGTCACTATCTACATATATATTTGAATTTTAGTGGCTTATTTAATGTAGTGAAGCAATAATTGTATCTTATTAAGGTTCTTATTGTAAAACATAAAAATCTTAGTGTAAAACGTCTCTCAAAATCTGGTAATTGTAATAAGGAATTATGTAATAGTCATGTTTGGCAAATAGCATTAGATAATATTAGGGAACGTTATGTATTTATGTCATCGTCACATACTAAATTACTGTTTCGATTCTGTTTATACATATATATGTCATTATAATCACATATTGTCAACTCTTGACTCATAATTATTATAATTGCTTACAGGTCGTT
The DNA here is from genome assembly GCA_905475405.1 of Schrankia costaestrigalis. Taxonomy (NCBI): domain Eukaryota; kingdom Metazoa; phylum Arthropoda; class Insecta; order Lepidoptera; family Erebidae; genus Schrankia; species Schrankia costaestrigalis. The sequence continues at coordinate 3,187,018 of FR997843.1, read as the reverse complement.
TTGAAGCTATATTTTTTACAGAATTGTAATTTTTCTCTGGATTATTAATTGCTAATAGACATTTTACAAAATTTCCATCTGTGTTCCATAGAAAATTGTTCAAAAACTTTCTACCTGTAAAGTTATATAATATATGAGCATTATTTTTACCATTCTACTCAAATCACAATATACCATCAATTATTTAAAAATCTATAAAGCCATATGTATTTTTTAATGATAAATAATTGTAAACTTTTGAAATGTAACCGCATTGTAAAAAAAAACTGAAAGATGACCTCATTTTGTTTGTCAAAATTTAGTTTCGTTTTATTCTAAGTATCAACGTGATGTGATTATCTGCTGACAATTTGTTTGCTAGAATGTCTAAATTAAATACCAAATTAAAGTTAAACCGAAAATGAATTTCGACAAAACAAAATAAGAGATTATTCACTGAGACATGTATTGACATTTTTATTATTTAGTCAGTTGCTTGCATTCATTTTTAAACTCACAAATTTATAATTATGTATCAACCTGCATTTTAAATATAAAAGCATTGCCTATATATGTAGATATTGATTGATGAAGTCTCTACGATTCGATTTTCGATGTTAAATAACGTTGGCATTGATTGCATTTATTTTTATGCGATTATGTTACAAATAAATTGTTTCCTAACGAAAATTTTGTTTGTGTACATTAATTAATAATTATTTAAAAATGCAAGTTATTCACAATATAATTAAGATATAATACTACATATTGAAAACATATTGTTAAATAGGGTGAAGAAAGGAAATTTAATGCGTATCTAAGAATTTCGCTTTAAAAAATATAAACTCAAGAATCACGTGAAAACGTATTATTATGCATATTATTTACATATTATTTGTATTAAGTCAATACGCATTTCACTCTTGTAATAAGTGGAACGGAAAGAAGTTAAGTCAATTTAAACCTTAGCTAACCAGACTACTTTGATTGAATTAAAATATAGACAGATAACATTACTTTGTGAAAAGAGGAATTTAAAGCTTGGTTTAAACGGCTTTCGCTAACTCACTAATTTTCCATTCTAAAGCTAAACCTTCGTACTAATATCACAGTCAACAATGATACATTCAAGTGCAAATAGTGTTAAATATGGTTTCAATATGTAGTACAAACAATATACCTACTATGTACGTCAAGTATAATTACTGTGTATTTCATTCTGCAAGAATATGTGTGTGTTAGTTTTGAGATTAATGATGATTTTTGTGAACACCGCAACCTTGGCCTAATTATTAAAAATAACATTTTTGTGTATAAGTTTTATTATTATAAGATGATAAGCCAGTTACACCATTGAACAAATTATTATAATTAAGAGCAGCTAATTTTAACAGCTAAATTGTAATACCTATAATTATATATCCATTTATTACGAGGTTCAAAGATTGAAACAGCTTGATGTATTAAAAGAATGTGTCTGTAATAAATACGTAACTATTGAGATAATCAACACTGGTAAATTTGATACTATACAACTTAAAAATCTTGGGACATTAGAATTGTTAAAGGTTTACAGTAAATATGAAAATTCTTGTGATATTACATAGCAGTATTATCACAAGAATCTGCAGCCATCATCTAGCAGACTGCAGAGCTAGCTTCCAAGTCATTAGCCGCTAACTAAGGCCTTGCAATGTTGGTGCAATCTACCTCCGTCATCAATCGACTTTGCCATCGTCGATCCGCTACTAAGAGCATCACTATCTCGGTACGCGGTCTCCTAAATTTCTCCGCCTGAAACAGCCATCGGTCTTTAGCTATCGACCGGCTATCATTCTCTCGCTTTTCTAATTGTAATGTGCCTGCCCATAATATACAAACAAAATATATTTTACCAGCGTTGTTATTAAGCAGCTATTATAACGAACAATAAAACAAAGTAAATGGTGTGATTGGATGCATTTTAAACAGCCACACAAAACGTACACTGTTCAGTCTATTCAATTGATGTATCCGAATATATGAGTTTATTATTTTTAGTTATTTTGATGATACAATGCGCGGCCGGATAGTTTTTAGTGATGCGATAGTTAGTTTAGTTTTTAATGTCGGAACGTTTTTTATTCCTGTATTGTGAAATGTTTCATCATTTTACGTTGTGATCATGTGAGTGCAAAATTATTATACGTTTAATAAAACCAGTTTACGTTGACTATTCGTCAATAAAGGGCAGCAGATGTATACAGTGCGTTTATTTTCTGCATAGTCCAAGAGCAGTATTTTTTAGATGTAATCTTTATTATTATAAACTTTTTTATTTTAACATTATGAAATTCGATCGTTAGTTAATTTCTAACATGAAATATTTAATAAAGAAATCACAAAATTTATTTGTGTTTGATTTTGTATTTGTTATATTTACTTTATTTTTCCGAATATTTATTGAATAACAACTGCCACGCCATGACAGGTCGATTAGTCATTGGTGGTTTTAGAAGGAAATAATGATTTGAGAAAGAGATATTTTGTACTACCGCACATGCTTGACAAAAAGGGCTTTGAACACAAATTTCTTCCATTGCACTTTGAACCCAGGCAAAATGTTGATGAAATTGACACAGCCACATTTTTTTTTAATTATTGGAAGTCTGAAAGCTGGTGGAAATCGAAATAAAAAATCGATTTCGTTTGCGTCTTCATCAACATCTGTTTCATTTAAATAAAAAATTAAATTATCTGTTATGAATCGTGAAGTGGTATTTTATTTATATACAAGGACGTCCCAAAACCTGACGCCACCCCGAAACCGGTGATAAAGCAAGTCACCCAGGTTTATTAGAAAAAAAATCTAAGTTGCATGGTTTTAAAGTTAAAGGCATTAAAAAAACCGCAAAATTTCACGCCCTGTAGTCCCTGGGTACTAACGATTGCACTCGCTGTACTAACGTAGCATGGGTGTCATTCAGGGCTTTTTAAAATACAATGAGCTGTACTATTTTATACTTTCTACTAATACTACAGTTTCTACTACTTTTCACTTGATATGGTGATTCTTTTTGGCTCAACTTACCTAAGTAGCCTTTTACGACATTTTCAAGCTGTTTATCGGTATGCGTTTCTACTGCTCGGCCACGACACGCAAACAGAAAAAAAATTAGTCAGGGATTCTGTCGAAATTTGTCGAAAACGAATGGCACAAACTAAAAATTTGTCGAAGTAGAAATAAAGAAGTTATAGGGGTCTAAACGTGGCCGCGCGAACGAAACGCGGAGGATTGCGCGGCCACGGAGATCTCAGCAACTACTTGAGCTAGAGATCTAATTCTTTTTGTAAACGAATGGCTCAATTTGTCAACAATTGTCGAAAAAAGAATCACAAGCCCTAGATCAATACTTTACTAGATATTCACCTCTGAAGTCATGGCCGCGCAATCCTGCACTTGTGATTTCTTTAATGTTGATTATTTCTTTCAAACTAAGACTTTAGACAGTAAAATTGGTGTTGACAGCAAGGTTTTAATTTGTCGAAACTAATGAAAGCAATAGACTCTACTAAAGTTTAGCCATATAGACGAAATCAGAGGAAAACAAAAAGTTCATGGCCGCGCAATCGAAACGGTACTTTGGACGCTGATATCTCAGTAACTATTATTGCAAGGATATTCGTGTTTACATTTATTTATTTTATATTTTAACCTTATTGTAATGAGATATCGTTTGATCCTCAGAACAGTTCTCAAGCCATGTAAAATCAAAAATAATGCTACCCTAAAACAATGTTCGAGCAGAGTAACCATAATTTCGATTTCATTAGGATATTCCTCTAATGGGAGACTATCTTTATTTTAAAAAACAATAAAATTACTCCTTTAGTGCGTGCATGAAATGAATGTAATAGGTTGAATGGTAAAGTCGATACATTCCATACGATATATCCTGTCCCATCACAGTTCACACATAAAAATATGATAGTCCGTTAAATGTGAATGTTTCGTTAAAAGCAAATCACTTAAAATTAACACACAGTACCTATACACAGTATTTATCTCCCGATTCAAATCGACACACAGATGAGTTTTAAACGAGAATAACGTTCCTCTGCAACTAAACAGTGTTGCAAACTTTATTTTTCCACGGAGTACAAAAGATTGTTTTAAGCTCGAATGTATAAAAAAATAATAGTAGATACATGTTGAAATCTTAATAATGGGTGTATTATTTTACTTTATTTTATTTTAGTAAGTTTTAGCGACTATCGTTAACAGAAGGCAAAGTGTTGATTGTTTAATAATAATATGTATTATATCATATTTAAATTTAGTTTTGATATTATTTCGTTAGATGTGTTAAAATCAATACCCGAATAATGTTCATTAATAGGCTACCAACAGAGACACTGGACATTAAAATGCGCGTTACATCATGTCATTGTTTCAAAGGCAAGCTGATAGAAAAGCTGATGTTTTAAACTGAAAAATGAAACTTTTATTGTAATATTATTCATAATTGGTTACGGAAATGATGATTTTGGTAAGAACGTAGCGTACGATTTTGAGTTCACGGTTGTGTAACGTACCAAAAAGTCGTATGAATACGATTTAAATCATACGGCTGGCAACACTGGATCAAAGCCACTACTATTCGGCCGTCCCGCCCGGTGCGGTAGCTCGCTCGCCAACAAATGTGCGAATGAGAAATCATAATCTTAGAGTGAGAGCGCAAAAGGCTAATTTTCGCTTGATCCTTCCGGTTTCGTGGCTAACTCTAGCGCAATCGTTGGCAAAATTGCTTTAAATTAGACCTTGAAGCTTTTGGGTTATCCAATTGTTGTAAAGTAATTATTACATTTCAATTTTTATTTTAAAATAATAGGTATAACAATGGGTGTAAATAAAAATGTTTGTGTGGTGTTATAAAACCAAGATGTAAGTAAATCTTGTAATGCTACACGGCACAGAATATCTTTTAAATATCACTACACACACAGTAAGTTCGTAAAGAATCATGCGATCGATGTACGAAAAATAACTAAGGCGATAACAAAAAAGTACAAATACATACTTATTAAAAATCTTTCGTCTTTAAAAATAATTAAAGTATAATGGAGTCAATAGTTCCTTGATAGTTTAAGATCTACAAATATTTGTAGCATATATTAATTTACTATGATTAATAAAAAGGAATTTCCTAATGAAATCGAAATTATGGTTACTCTGCTCGAACATTGTATAGGGTATCATTATTTTTGAGATTACACGGCTTGAGAGTTCTGAGGATCAAACGATATCTCATTACAATGAGGTTAAAATATATAATAAATAAATGTCAACACGAATATCCTTGCAATAATAGTTACTGAGATATCAGCGTCCAAAGTACCGTTTCGATTGCGCGGCCATGAACTTTTTGTTTTCCTCTGATTTCGTCTATATGGCTAAACTTTAGTAGAGTCTATTGCTATCATTAGTTTCGACAAATTAAAACCTTGCTGTCAACACCAATTTTACTGTGTCTTAGTTTGAAAGAAATAATCAACATTAAAGAAATCAAGTGCAGGATTGCGCGGCCATGACTTCAGAGGTGAATATCTAGTAAAGTATTGATCTAGGGCTTGTGATTCTTTTTTCGACAATTGTTGACAAATTCAGCCATTCGTTTACAAAAAGAATTAGATCTCTAGCTCAAGTAGTTGCTGAGATCTCCGTGGCCGCGCAATCCTCCGCGTTTCGTTCGCGCGGCCCCGTTTAGACCCCTATAACTTCTTTATTTCTACTTTGACAAATTTTTAGTTTGTGCCATTCGTTTTCGACAAATTTCGACAGAATCCCTGACTAATTTTTTTTCTGTTTGCGTGCCGTGGCCGAGCAGTCGAAATACGTTTATCGGCTCCTAAATTTTACTAAAAAACATTTTTTTGTCCATGATAGCAGCACCAATTTAGCAAGTATTATCCCATTTTAAAATCCTTACTAAATGCGCCAACTTTTGGCATATTAAAACTAACTTGCCAAATTCGCGTAGTACATTTTAAATTACAATTAAAAAGACTGTCACAAGGTGTGAAATTTTGCGGTTTTTTTTAAATACCTTTAACTTTTAAACCATGTAACTTAGATATTTTTTTATGATAACCAGCGTGACTTGTCTTATCACCCGGTTTCGAGGTGGCGTCAGGTTTTGGGACACCATGTATATAAATAAAATACTACTTACAAACCACTTCACGATTCATAACAGATAATTTATCTTTTTTCTTTTTAAAGCCGAAATTAGCCGAATGTCTCTTTCCAAGGGTCAATGTGAAATATTTATCGCTGGGTACCTACTGTACAAGCTTTGCCTTTCGTTCGTTCGGGAAAATTACAATCAAAACAAATTAAATACTGAATAATCATTGTTTATTCCATATAAATATATATTTATTTTTGGATAACCACACTTTAGTATTGTTAGACAAGTTACTGAACTAACTAAAGACTAATTATTATGAGATAGATCTTACAGTTAGTACGTTGTGCGCAATTAAGTTCCTGGCGGTGGTGGCGGGGCATTGTTCACCCACTGCGGGTGGGGACCGGGCATTGTGCAGAAATTAGACCCGAAGATAGGCATATTGTGTCTAAAGGGAGGTGGGACCGCCATCGGAGGACCAGGGGAGCCCTGCATTCTAGGATTACTACCGAATTGGAATATATTACCCATGAAAGGAGGTGGTGTGCTAGGATTGAAAGGTGGTGGGAACATAGGTGGTCCTGTGAAGTTAGGGGGTGCACTATAAGGCGGGTGACCTCCAGGGTCTCCGGTAGGATGTGGTGGGGGAGTCCTAAGGCCCATGTTGTTGGGCCAAGGCCTCGCGGTTCTTGGGAAAGCGTTTGTGTTATTTCTACGTGAGCTTGCAGAGAATGGATTTTTACCACGACTAGGTCCACTCCCGAATCTACTGCTGGACTCTGAAGGTCTTTGGTTCCTTCGTTCAGGGATCTTTCTCATGTTGATGGATGTTTCTCCGTCTTCTGATTCGTCGTTTTTATTCTGTCTCTGTTCTTTCCTAGCTCTGTTCGCTCGTCTTTCCTCTTCATCGTCAGAATATTCGACTTGGTGAAGTGGAGGTTCGACATCGTTTAACCATGATGCATCAGAGCCTTTTATTCTGAAATAATACAAAATATGTATAAATTAATGCTTTGTTCTTGATTATCTTCTGTAAAAAAAATTGAGACAGTTAATAAATTTTCAGGATATTTAATGTAATATTTTGGTTTTAGAATTAAAGCCTCGGGGTAGTATAAACAACGACCACATAATAAAAGACCATAATATATTTTAAGTTCTGATAAACTAAGGACTGAAACGCCTTGTTTGAAACCAAAGATTTAACAAGGTATCAAATAGACTTCATATTATTCAAGTAAAGACATCTAACCCGGCAATATTAAAAGCATGTATAAAGTGTATAACTAACTTCATAAGTTGCGACAGGAACACATAGCTGGTGTGGCGTGTGGCGGGCGCGATGTACACGTCCCGCCCCGGCGCCGCGCCGCGCGAGCGCACGTGCTCCGCCGAGTTGAAGCGCACGCAGTAGTGCGGCTCCGTCACCTGGGAGATAGATAAGTGTTTTAGGACTCATAGAACACTTCCTAGGCCAAAGTAGTAAGTATTATACACTGTTTTAACCGACTTAAAAAAAAAGAGGAGGTTCTCAATTCGGTTGTATTTTTTTTTGTGTTTCTTTACCTGATTTCTCAAAACGGCTAAACCGATTTGAATTCAATTTTTTTTTGTTATAAAGTAATGTCTTAGGAAACCACAAATGACCATATTATTATCTAGTTTGATATAAAGAGCGAATAGATGGTAATCCTGAAATGGTTTTACTGTGTCGTCGTCATTTTACAGGTAATATTACTCTACATTCGAAGGACCCATCATAAAATTAAGGGACCTAAATGCGCTGGAAGTCTTTTACGCGCACGTAAAAACAGTATTTATATAAAAAAGACAACTCTCAACACTTGAACAACACTCAAACATTTAACCCAATAATTGTTCTACGATTTGAGCCCCTGACTTCATATACAGCAGATATGTAACAGTGACTTCTTATAATTCTTGTCTACGCGCCTGTAACGGTTTTTAAACAATGTGATATTTATGTGGCGCCTACCATCAGAAAACCAACTTGTTCATTTCGTCGCTAAGTTGTATAAATAAAAAAAAAAATTATTCTGTAAAAGTAACTACAAAGTTTCATAATACTCACAGGTCCAAATACATCGAAGACCTTTCCCAAAGTTTTAGAACCGTTATCGAGGAACAGAATGCTCTCCAGATCTACTGCCGGGGTCTCGGGAAGTGCTCGAACTATTACTGGAATTACAACATAAGGATTAGAATAGTTAAAAAATATGTAAGACTTAAGAGACTAAAGTTATACGGTGAATTTGCATCAAAAACCGATACCAACTCGTCTGAACAATGGTATATGGAGGTTTGTCTCTGCAGGAGAAAATTATGATTATCATAAAAATGTACAAATACAGGTGCTAATATTTCCGTAAGATATCTTTTGTCATTATGTTCAAAAATAAAGTTTTTTCAATGAGTTCAATAAGTTATGTGTACGGAGCCTCGATTTTCATATTAAGTACTATGCAAAACAGAACTTATACTTAAAGTCTAAGATTAGTGTTACTATAACAATATGTTATAAAATAATAATATTTTAAGACATACTAGTAAGTTTCCATAGCTAATATACTATCTTGATTATTTCCTTTCGTGTCATGTAAATTAGCCAAAAGCTCTTCAGATTACAACCTCGCTGTATTACGTAAATAAACCTTCACCGTACATACAAAAAAATTACAATACAAAGTGCAAGTAAAACGTAAAACAAAAGAAAGGTCACATTAAAATCGATTGCTAAAACAATCCTAAAATCAATAGGGGAGGCCATGGAAAAGATCGCGACATTCAAGGGCGAGAGAAGGTAACCCCGTGCCGGCTTACCTTTTAACTATAAAATCAATGCAAATAGGCTATATCTTAAAACAGCCTATTTCATAATTTGAGTTTCTAATTTGTGTTGTAAAAATTTGGCTGGGATGTGAAGGCCAAAGAAAACGTAGGTACCTTAGAGCCCACACACATTACCTATTGCTAGCTAATAAGTATATTTTCATACTAAGTACCTAGAGAGATAATGAATTTATATAAATATAAAATATTCACGGTCATCTTTACACAGCGCCATGTGTTCCCAAAGTAAGCTAGGCTTAACCTACTTGTGTTATGGGTTACAGAACAACGGATATTAATAATTACATACATTTTTTTTTGTAAATACATACATATAGTCAAAGTCAAAGTCAAATAGCTTTATTCACTTAGGTTACAAAGTAACACATGCAAATCGTTATACATGTAGTAGAATAGTATAGAGAAAAATGTCTGCCAAACTACTACCACTTTCGCAGACGACTATAGTAGAGCTCTGAGAAGAATGTGGCCAAGAAACTCAGGCCACTCTTTTCAAAAATAATAATTTGACTTTGTTACAATTACCAACAGCAGCGTGAAGAATGATGTGTGCAAGCAAATCTTACATGCATAGCAATTTAAAGTTTAATTGATAAAAAAAATTTCATTGTTAATAAATTGATTTAAAAAAGCTTTAATTGCATGGCACGTTCATCAGTCATCTCGTCACTGCGATATCCGACAGAAATTAACACACAAGCATTTGTGTCGTCAAGTTGATTTTGTTAATCTTTAAGTAGTTGAGAATGGAATAGAATACCATTTAGATAATATAATTAAATACATTTACAAATGCAAGTGAAGTATTTCTATCGTTACAATAACAAATAAAACTGTAAAAGAAAGTAATAAGGTAGTAACATAACATCCGCACAACTACCTAGGTTAAGCCACAATCTACACCATGGAACAAGCAACATTATTATATTATTATACATAGAGAAACACTCAGACCAATGCAAATAATCATGTAACAAATATTTGCATTGAGCGGGATTCGAACCCGGGACCTCTGCGTAGCAGTCATGTTATATAACCACTACGCCACAGAGGTCGTCGAACAAGACTAAATAAGCATATCTTACGATAGCAGTATTTTTCTCTCAATGCGGCGTTTTCGACGTAAAGTACGTCTGCGGTCTTTCCTGGTCAGTATGTCTGTAAAAGTCCCTCTTGTAAAATTGGGACAAGGCTTGCCCCTTAAGGCACTAGTTGTCTTTAAAAAACGAAACTATGTACGTTTTCCCAGCACCGAACCGTTGTTCCTATTCGTAGAACCAAACACAGATTCATATGCTTAATAAGACCTAATCTTAGCATTCCATGGATTCTCCGTGCGGGTTCCGGGTCCATCGCGTGATAGAGGACGGAACACTTGCATAACAGCGTCTGGGACTTACGACCCAGATGTAGGTTTAAGGAGGCCCCTTTACAACGCGTTAGCAAAGGTAAAGTAAACAAGTAAGTCCGTTGTCTAGTACCCATAGTACAAGCTTTGCTTAATTTGGGATTAGGTGGCGATGTGTCCATGTGTGAGGATTATTTATTTATTATTATTTAAACTTAAAAGTAATCTTACCTAATCTATCAACTACGCTGACAATGGTGCCGATTTTAACAGTCTCTTGTGATGGTAAACTAATGGCGAGGTCTTCTATGGGCGGCAGATCATCTAGTCCTAGTTCTCCGTTTACTTTGGGTGGCTCTGGCTTTGAAGTGCGGCTGCCAGCTTCTAATTCATCTCTGTAATTAGATAAATAGGTATTATTAACAGACTCCAAAAGGAAAAGGTTTTAATACAGTGTTATTTTATCGATGTTTGTTCTTAACAAATTAAAATAAAATTTTGTTTACAATTCAAAATTTTGTTTGAAAGTAATGTTTTTCATCGAGTTTTTTTCTCTTTCAATTTGTTCTTCTTTTTTGTTCTTTCTTGTAGGAGCATTTCTTTGAATCATTCGTCTCCTTACGAACGAAACTGCGTAAGTATTATAATCGGTATTAAAGTTTGTTTTGGAAGTCTGATTTAAATTAGAAAATTAGTTAATTATACACAGTTTAAACAATTCAAAGAAAAATTTGTGACGGGAATCAAGAAAAGTATGTCAAGGATAAAGATACAACTCGAAAGTAGAATACCATGTGTGTCTATTAAATCGGACTATAGCGCGTCGCGTGTTCTAGTCATATTATATCTCCGTGTTGTAACGAACTCATAGTGTCACCACCCCATCTCCTCTTATGGGTGTCGTAAAAGTCGAACAACTTGGTAAATAACCTACCCGTCAGGCTAACGTTGTAATAGAAGGCCATAATTCTCTCCATGACTGGATGAGGCCCTTTTCTGCAGTGGGACATAAATTGGTTATTATTAACTTCTGCTATGTTGAGGACGGATTTGTATGCTAATTATTGCCTTATTTTGATTATTAATAAACAACAATCTTTCATCATCATCATCATAAAAGCCCAATAATGTCCCACTGCAGGGACGGGCCTCTTCCCATGACGGAGGGGTAATTGGCCTACTAATACCACGCTGGCCAGATGGATTGGTATAGGGTTTAATTTCAAGTTTTCCTTATTTTTATTTTGTAAAGATAATATTTACGGATATTTCCTGTCGGTTTCTACGACACCCATGGGATGAGATGGGATGGTGACATATTATTGTATTCTTACTCTGTCACCACACGGAGACAACAATATTTGAATATAGGAAAATAATACGTCGACGATAATAGCTGCCGAAAATTTGAATGACATAATAATCATGTTTCAACATCATTCATAAAGAATAGTCGAGTCTTGTTTATCAATAAGAACATTCAATGGACAACAATGACATTTGCATGCACGAGATAAAGTAGGAATGCTACAAGCGTGCACATCATACACGCTGTACCGTTATCTAAGTGTCACAATGTCAATGCAAAATATACTATGAATTTGTACTACATCAAACTGCGGAGTGATTTTATAATTCTTTAAACAATATCGGTCATTTATCTTGTTTGCCCCCAATTATTGTATGGTATGGCAGGCTGTTTTCCGCAACTCCACGTCAAAGCGCAGTTTTTGTGTTACGGTGGGTACAATTATTGTATTCATGGAGCACAAATATTTAATCTAGACTGAATTGTATAAATTTTATTATTTATTTATTAATTTTATAGGTGAATTCAATATAATTCGTATATGTATCCATTTTTCAGTTATTTTAAGCCGTACAGTCAGCCATGAAATTTATTTTTGAACTTGATACTTTTGACTTTTACCCTGGCTATTTCACTTAATAAATACATATTATACTATACTGTAAACCATCTTTACATTGAATTTTTTTAGCTAAAATCCTTAACTAATTATTTCATTTTTTCACACAGAACACTATCTAAATAAAACAAAACATCAAGTGTAATGTCAAACTCAATAGTGAGTCAATTGTAATAATTTTTAATCAACATTATCTTACGATATGGCAGGGCTATAAGGATTATAAGAAAACAGTAAATATATATAAACAATAAAGATCATCTTTCCAAATTAATAGATATTGCCATGTTAAACTTATACAGTACATTATAATCACTTCAAGACTGCAGAAAGTGATTTAAGACTTTCAGTAAAATATAGCTGTGTTAGATAAAATGCATTTGGTGTAGTATTTGTTGATGTAATATGTAAGCTGTCTACAATTATAACCTGGGTCGCTCTTAGGCAATAAACAGCAGCATTTCAATAGTCTCTTAACTATTAAGGGCTGAGGTCCATATCTCAAGCTATTCAATCCAAGCCAATTCAATTGCCTTCCTTTAAAATGGAATCTTCCCCCCAAAAGCTAAAAAGTCTGAATAATATAAATTAGTAATAACTTAATTCAGAGTTAAACTAATTATTATTCATTCTAATCATTGATAAATAATATTATAAGTACTTTATATTGTTATTGTTATGTATTTTTTTTATATATAAATAAATTTGATTTGATTGATTTGATTTAGGCCGATTTAATTTAGAATGTCAACTAACATGGCAGAATACTATAAGGAACATGTTATATCACATTGTCATAGAAATAACCTCACTCTACCACCTAAATAATTTAAAATATTTTAACTGTACATGAATTTCTTAGCCTAAAAAGGGACAATTTTGTTTACATGTTTAATCAAACATTAATCAAATTATGTAAATACCCACAATAATAAATATTTAACTGTGTAGATTGTTTGTCAAATAAAGATATTTTAATAACATTGTGCCAAATAATTTTGAATATAACCTTGATATTATAACTCTTATAACAAGCCTGTTTATTACTTATTTCTATATTGATATTGTGAGTATGTACTAGTCAATAATAATTTTAAATGACAATATTCTATTCTAGTTTTTGTCACAAACAATAATTGATGTCAGCTGAGAGAATAGTTACATGTGCTGTAGTAAAATAATACAAACAAGATGTTTGTATGAAGTAGCTACTCACCCGCTCGAAACCTCTTCGATATCCTTGACCGAGTCGACGTCGCTGTCACTCGAGTCACTCGACGAGCTGGTGTCTGTCTCAGAGTCCAGGTCACGGTACTCCGTCACCTCGTACTCCACCACCCCGCTCTCCACACTATCTATGATCATATGTCTCGTTACATCTGCTTCGTCACGAGCTCCCTTTCGCGACAAAGGCCCGTGAGCGCACGCATTTATAATGTTATTTTTCAACACCATTTCACTAAGTTCTGCAGCGTCAGAATCATCGTTACCCGTATTATCGTTCGAGCGAGTCTCCGTATCATCAGATTCAGAATCTGAACCACCGTACTCCGCAATCAAACTTAAAGACACGTTTTTATTATTGCTAAGATCAAGGTTCTCCATTGTTGTGAAAGCACACTCATATGCTACAAATTATTGTTATGCTACTTTCGTTTATTATTTATCACAATATAATAATATACTTATTGTAAAGATAGTGTAGCACATGGGAAATGGGATTATTTTGAGACAAGAAACAAAATTCTTTTGAAAGGATTACCGCAGCAAAAATGACAAATGACAATTAGATGAACAAATTTTGTTCAAAGTCCACAGATGTTATAAACTGCAAACATGAATGAAGCACGAATAGAAGTCTTTTTATCCTCTTTTTAGACTACGTAAGAACTACTGAAACTAGCCATGTGAAACTGTTTTCTTTAAAAGCATTTCTAATTATGAGTCAAAAAAAACAAATATTTCGAATTGTCAATCTTGGATTAAGAATACAGGTGTAGGTATAGAAGTTCTCGTGAAATCTGGGTACATCACTAACCCTAAACCATGTGCCAAGTCGCGGTAGGTAGTTCATTAATCTTTTATTTTAAAATACCACCTAACGGACTTTATCTCAATGTCACGGGTTTGATTGGATTTAAAAGGACATCGCAGTGGGATTGATCAAACTTCAAACTTCAAAATACTTTATTTCATAAAATTTATTACAAATTGTTTGAAATCGTCGTTTACTTAAAATTGAAGCTACATTTAAAATTATAGATCGACACAGACAAACGCTACAGCACTAAGAAAAGCCGCGTTGTATTGTCAAATGTAAATTAAAGGAGAAAAATAAAACCAATCTACTACTCGAATCTACTTGTCTGTCTGTGTTGATCTATAAATTCCAGTTTCCAAATGGTAGGGCCAATGAGAAGAAACCTGGCAAAGAAACTCATGGCAACTCTTTTAAAATTCAGTTGTGTTTACAATTTTTTTTTTACATTAATCATATACCCTATCAAAATATTTGACAGTACCAGACAGGATAATACACCATTAAACATCATAAAAAATAATAATCAAAGAAAAGAAAAGTAGAAGACAAGCATGAGAACAAGGAAGACAGAGAAAAAAAAAGATAGAAAGGATACAATAATACAATTAGAACTTAGAGATAAAACAATACAGTAGCACACATATATAAAAAAAAGTGCATAAACTTGCATTATTTGAAACAGCCTATGGAACAGAAGCAGTTAATCCCAAGCCTTTTTGTCTTTCGTGTAGTCTAGGATAGTATAATATCCCTTTACGATAAGTTTTTGTTTGACTACATTCTTAAATTTATGATCTTGAATATCTTTCGGAATTTTATTATAAAATCGCACACATTGACCCTGAAATGAACTATGTATTTTTTGGAGCCTAGAATACGGATGAATCTTCTATCTTATTTCTATCTTTATTTCTAGTATTTATACTATGGACATCACTTCTTTTGACAAATTGGTCTTTATTTTTATGAACATAAATTATGTTTTCATAAATGTATTGACTTGCTACAGTTAATATATTGATTTCTTTAAATTTTTCTTGAAGTGATTGTCTCCTACCTAAATTATAAATTGCACGAATAGCTCTCTTCTGCAGCACAAAGATAGAATGAATATCGGCAGCATGTCCCCATAGTAAAATACCGTATGACATTATGCTGTGAAAATAACTAAAATATACTAATCTGGCAGTTTCTATGTCTGTCAGTTCTCGAAATTTCCTAACGGCATAAGCTGCAGAACTTAGTCTCTTTACCAATGTCATAATATGTGGGCCCCACTGAAGCTTAGAGTCTAGTGTTATACCAAGAAATTTTGTAGTGTCCACAAGGTCTACCTGATCCTCCTTAACTCTTATTGTGGTTTTCACTTCTTGTACATTCGGCGTTATAAATCTAACACATTTGGTTTTGCGGCTATTAAGGAGCAAGTTATTAATGTCAAACCAACGAACAACTTTAGAGATAGCCAAGTTTACCTCGTCAGTGCTAGTCTGCTGTCGTTTCACTTTAAATAAAAGCGAAGTGTCATCGGCAAACAAAACTATCTCATGTTGATCTTTAACTAGATGTGGTAAATCATTTATATAGATGAGAAACAAAAGGGGTCCAAGTATGGAACCTTGCGGAACGCCCATTTTTACGACAGATCCTGGAGATAATTTTCCATTAATATTAACTCTTCGACATTAACTTTCGACTTCTTAAATTAACTCGATCGCCTTAATGCCATTGCGATCCCTTTTGTGCAATCTAGCCCCCGTGTAAAGTTGGTCGGCACTCGGCAAGGTTGGCAGCGGCTAGGCATTGCTAGAATCCATAGTTACCACTTACCATCAGGTGGGCTTACTCATCTATCGCAAATAACAATTATAGCCAAAAACAAGTTAACTTCAAAAATAATTTATTTAAAACCTTTTATTTCAAGTACACACAGCAACACATCAAGTTAACCATTTTCATTTGAAATTGTGTCTTATTTCAAGGTATTAAGGTACATGAGTGTCTAGCTTGGTTAGTTGCTGTGTGTACAATCTATGTCATTAATACAATTATCCGCTTCTTTGATTATCTTATTTCTTTTCTTCCTGGGAGGATGTGGTAGCTTGTAGTGTACTGTACGAATGTGTAAGTTAACACTGGATGAGTATTTGAACTTTTTAGCACACATTGTGCATTCATACGGAGTGATGTCTGTGTGGACCTGGAATGAATACACCATTATTACTTAAGTATTATGAGTAAAATATTTGGTAATTTTATTGTTATCAGGATTTGATTTTATAGTATTTTTTTAATTTATTCTGGAAAGTGTTACAATAGCAATAAAAAATGCTGGTAAAATTAAGTTTTAAAGGAGATGGAAACTCATATAGCTTAAAGTCGTGTTTCGCCTGCTCCTTTCTATTTTAAAACTAAATGGGGACCGGAGGATTTCTTAGTTCTTGTGCTAGAATATCTCTGAAATTTATATTCAGGCCGGCAAATTAAGATAGCGCTAGTTTTACTTATTCTATACAACTGACAGTCGGCGCCGAGTGACGCAGTCGCTACATCTAAGTAAACATCATCATAACAGCCCATTAATGTCCCACTGCAGGGACGGGCCTCCTCCCGTGAAGGAGGGATACTTGGCCTTCTAATACCACGCTGACCAGACGGATTGGTATAGGGTTTAATTTCAAGTTTTCCTTCTTTTTATTACGTGCAGATAATATTCACGGATAGTCCCTTAGCCGGTTTTTACTACACCCATGGGATGAGATGGGGTTGTGACATATTGTATTCTTACTCCGTCACCACACGGAGAAGTAAACATACTTACTCTAAAATGCCTCTCCAAGTTACTGCGCAGTTTGAAGGCCCTCCCGCAGGTGGCACAGTCGTGCGGCTTGTTGGTTCTGTGCGTGGTCACGTGACGTGCCAGCGCGTACTTGTCGTAGAACATGCGCTGACAGCTGTCACAACTGACAGTCGGCGCCGAGTGACGCAGCTTGTGGAGGTGGAGTTTTGTCGAGTTCTAACATAGAAATATTAAGTATATGGATTACATTACTACTGCGCCTTTTCTAAGACTTTAGGTCCATAAACATTAGTCCAGGGTAATTAACTGCCTCGGTGGCACGGCCGCATTAGCGGCTGGCGTGCACGAGGTTCCACCTGGTAACACCTTGAACCGCTCACAACCAGTTCCAATCACATACGATAACACTGGTTAAGCAACCTCGCCAAGGTCATTGCATAGATTTGACTGCCGATGCCTTGAGCCTGAATGTGTCCGTAAAATTGATGTTTGTTAACCTCCCTGCGACACAGGGCTAGAGCTTAAGAAAAAAAAAGTTGTACCTGAAACCCTTTCCCGCAGGTATCACAAACAGCAGTAACAACAGGACGATAAGTATTAGTTTCTTTTGGATGCTGTTTGCGAACATGTTGCCAGTGTTTCTTTCGACACGTCACTGTCTCACCACACTGATTGAAAATAAATATAATTTGTAGTGTACTTAAATGACTATACGAAATACTGAAATTGAAACCTCGTTTAAACCACATTAGAAATAAATTACCATAATGATGGTATACCTAGTTAGGCTTATGTTCATCATCACATTTGTTTTTATGTAACTTTTTTTTTAATATGTTATTGGGGGCAAACGAGCTAGCAGGTCATCTGATGGTAAGTGATCGCCGCCGCCCATGGACACACGCAACACAAGAGGAATCATCGATATGTTGCCGACCTTTAAAGATTTTGAACAAGACAAGACGACCTTCGAATCAGGACGGTATCAGAGGACATCACGATGTCCTCTGATACCGATCTTTCCAAGTCCGGGTCAAATGCACAAATTATTGTCCAAGGGCTTGTTCAATATAGCCGCTTCGTGCCGTACGGCTGCCGCGGTTTCAGTTTGTTTTTCGGACGACAAAAGCAACGTTCGTTGGTTTTCATACAAATCTTGCCGTACAGCTGCCGCAAGATATAACTTGAAAGAGCCCTTAAGCTTGGATCTATTATATGTCTGTTGATTTTAATCACTAGTGCAGGAGTTGTCTTTTTAAAATAATATAAAATTCCATATACACAAACTAAGCAGAGTTTGTACTATGGATACTAAACAAATATAAGCCTTGTTAAGAACAATAATTAAAGTTTAATTTCACTTACAAGTTCACATTGTGTGGGATAAGAATCATGTGATTTCCATTGCCTTCTCTTAGCACGAGGATGCTCCGCTCTAGTATGTGTGACGAGTTCACTCAGCGATGTACACTTTAACCCACACTTGTTGCAACTGTTACGAAGGTTTTCTGACACCGGATCGCTAAAGAGGGGAAACTTTACAATCAACAATATAAAAAACAATTCATTGGAAATAAAATAAGTATGTTAATTTGTAGAGTGCGCAATGACTTATATTGACAAATTCGGACTGTATACCAGTGCCTCCTATTAAATCCACCAGTATAAAACCAAAGTCAGACCCTGCATGGAGTACCTGTTAAAAACAAGAAAATGTAGAAGACCGGTCTCAAATTTAAGTGCCAATACTTCTTAACCGATGGATCATTTTTCTTCAGATTCACATCAAAGATAAGTACGTATCAAGAGATCAATTGCCAAAAGGTTGTAAAACCTTTAAAGTGTCGTTTATCGGCTTCATCAAAGTGAATTATCCAAAGATATGCATAATATTAACCTCCATATTCCCCATTCCCAATGTTATATATCAAACAATAATTTTCCTTTTTCGTAGCTTGGTCCTTTAAGCGTAGTGTGAAGTAACTTCGTCCTACCTTCGACTGCACCATTCATTTGTTAATAAAAAATATATTTGACTTACTTTGCCTCCAAAGTTTTTCTGTGTTGACTAGAAGTAAGCAAATGAACGCGTCTCGCACCTTCTGATGTAAAATTAATATCGCATGATTCACATGGATATGTTTTTGTTGGGTCTGTTTCCTGCGGAATAAAATCACTGTAAGGGTGTTTTCAAGTTAGACGATTGGTGACTGCTAAACGGTTTTATGAATTTTCATACAAACTCATAAAAAAGACAAACGGCACATATTCATTTCCGATAGCGGAACGACAACCATGCATGCTGCATTCGTTGTTCGTTTTTGGAAATAACTTTGATTCGATCGGGTTGTAACCGCGTATATTGAGACATTTTACGTCATACAGATGTCATCCCTCATCAATAAGACTCGCGGTAGTAATAATTCACCAACTGCCGATTCCTGTGCCAAAATGGCCATTCACTGCGGCAGTAACAATTACAATTACTGTTTTGCTCGTGATCTACGTCCCCTAGCCAAAACTTCTTTATTATGTTCATGGAATGAAGAGTGGCAGTCCAGCAAGCTGGTGAAAGGTCGATTTTATGGATCTATTCAACCTCTTATTCCATTAAAACCGTGGTTTAGTGTGCGAAGAAATGTTAACAAATTTGCCACTTCAATAATAATTCGACTTCGTTTGGGGTTTGTTTGTACACCGGTCTTTTTAGCGAAGATGCACATTAGAGATCATTCTATCTGCGATTGTGGCTTGGACGACGGCACTCTCGAGCACCTGTTTTTCTTCTGTCCTCTGTTCCTCTTTATGACTTATTGCCTAACTGTATACCCCGCCCAGTAAACATTCCTTTTCTTCTATCCCTAGCTCACACCCCACTTATTGACGTCTTATATAGATTCATATCCATTAATAAGATATTATTATAATGAATTTGCATGATTTAAAATATATTTTTATGTTTTTCACTAAGGTACAATATGTATATAGATGATTTATTTTACTTAGAATAATTTAGCTTTCTACTGATGACTTACCAAGCTTCATTTTAATTTAATTTATTTTTTTGTTTTAGTAATAGAAATCAGACTAACTTTTGTATTTTCAGTTTTTGTTAGGGACCGGGCATTTTTCTTTTTTATACTTTTATTCTCTCCACCTTGACGTTGGCAGAATCATCGGGGAACGATGGGGGCCATTGAATTAAAAAAAAAAATAATAATTCACCAACCATCTAAATTGAAAGCGTCGTATGGCCTTCATACTCTTGCTAAGAAGACATTCATGTTAGTCTTTCACGCACACTTCGTACAAACAAAGCAGCTGTTATAAGTACCTGTAGTTGTCGATGCGCGTGTGACACATGTAGCGCGAGGCCGGCGCGGGAGCGACACGCGCGCGCACACAGCGCACACACGTGCCGCGCGTGAGCACCGCGCACGTGCGCGCCTAGCGACGACTCGTGCGCAGATCTGAACGTGCACCACGCACACGAGTACATGTAGCCCAAGTGCCAGCGCTGGTGTTTCTTGGCCACGCCACTGTCACAATAACATATAGATCTAGGAATTATCTTAGGAAGCTAAGGTTGTTGCTGTAGATTTCCGGAAATTAAAATACCAAAACAAGCGTGTCTCCGTGTGGTGACGAAATAAGAATACAATATGTCACCACCCCATCTCATCCCATGGGTTTCGTACAAACCGACTAAGGGACTATCCGTGAATATTATCTTTACGAAATAAAAATAAGGAAAACTTGAAATTAAACCCTATACCAATCCGTCTGGCCAGCGTGGTATTAGTAGGCCAAGTATCCCTCCGTCACGGGAGGAGGTCCGTCCCTGCAGTGGGACATTAAAGGGCTGTTATGAAACAAGCGGGGAGACTCCTAACACAAAAACACTATTAGTTACTATTTAGTTAAGACGGCATGAAAGCGATGGATGAGGCACAGGACCACGCAAGATGTAAATATTTGGAGGAGGCCTATGTCCAGCAGTAGACGTCCCTTGGCTGATATGGCGATGATGATAGAAAAGAAACTAAAGACAATGAAAAATATTTGAAGTCTCAGACCCTGTAGTAGTATTAGTACTTCAGCCGTCTGACCTCCCGAGGGGGTACCACAAGGGTCTATTTCGGGGCCGATATTTTCGTTGGCCTTTATGACAACATATCCTATCAAATGAAACATTGCAAGTTCTAAATATATGCCGATGATTTGAAGATGTATAATTATAGTGAACATATGTATTTTATAACTTAATGGTGTTGTGTCAATTTCAAAATGTCTGACAATGTGAGATTCAATAAAACTTTTTCTAGTTATTACTGTGCTGCATAGCAGAAGATATATTTAACTTAAGACATCTATTTTGCTGTCAAATACTTTAAGTACAATTTAGAGGATACATAGAAAATATTTACAGACTAAAATGAATATAAAACAAATCTACTCACACATTATGAAATACTTTAGGGCAAGACTTGCAATGAAATTTCTTAGCGTGTACTCGATTACAGTGTGATCTTGCTAGAACGTCATTCTTGAAACGTAGCTTGCATACTGGACATTCTACTTGGCCGCGGCTCTGTTTACAAACAAAAATAACAATAAGTAAATGAAGTAAATAAAAAAAAACCACAAATTATTGTCCTGAGTCTGTATGTATTTTGTGTCTGTTAGATTGATGTTTGTAAAGTCCCCGCGACACATGGCATAATCGTTGGCGCAAGAGTTGTCTTTAAAAAAGAAACAAAGAGAGAAAAGAAATAGACGACACGAAGACAAACAAATTTAATAGACACATAGTCCAAACTCAGTACAATAGTTTGTGAATCTCACAAATAATTATCCACCTAGGGAGTAAGTGTTTTTTATATTTATAAATGTTTTTATTTACATTAAATAACGTAAATAAAGCAAATAATAACAACAGGTAATACTCACGACGTCATGGCAACTGATATGCCCACGATAAGTATTGATATGGGCAAACATTTTACTGCACACTTCACATTCGTACACTGTTTCACTGATTAACAATCTTTTTGCTACTGTTCTCTTCCATTCCTCTATTTGTTCCTGCAACTGTTTAAAAAAGTATTTGATTTACGTAATAATCGGAAGTACTGTGTAGGTATTAGCCATAAAAGCACATAAATTACAGTCATAAAAATTTAAAATAAATATCATCATCAACAGCTATAGATTCAAAAGAAAAAAAATCTAGTTTCGATTCCATCCATATCAGCCTATGGACGCCCACTGCTGGACATAGGAGGACAGACTTTTGGAGGAGGCCTCCAAAAGTTTCCACTCTGCGCGGTCTTGTGCCTCCCTCATCCATCGGCTTCCCGCCGTCCTAACCAGGTCGTCGGTCCACCGTGTGAAAATTATCTCGGGTCTCCCCACCCTGCGATTCGATTCATTCTTATTTAATGTTTAGTCGTATTTTGAGTTAATAGCTGTAGACGTGATTTAATTAAAATGTTGATGAGTGACAAAAATAATGTTTTTATACTTACTGTTAACTTCACAACATCGAAATATTTAAGCATATCTATTTCATCAGGTGTAAGATCTTTATATTTCTTTCCTGTCTGTTTTTTCCTCACAGGTTTCTTCTCTTTAACTGTTAATCTCTGCAAAAAATTCTACTTTAAATTAAATTGACTTTATTGAATAAATATTTATTATGTTCTATTCAATTAGCTAAATTAATTATTAAAAATGATTACTGATGCTATTATTTTTATATGTACATATTATCATCAACTAACAAAAGAACAAATTAATGTATGAGTTAAGTCCTGGGACCTAATATGAGCCCCTGTAGAACACCTTCTGGAAATGTCTCCACAGATACAAGCCCAATCGTTAGACGGAGTACTGATCATACTCTCAACTAAAACTATGCACTTAATCACAACATTATATACAATGTGGTATGTAAATAAACTGCAGGGAAAATATTCAGTTAAAAAAAGTTAACTATCCCTATTGTTTTACAATAATTCCTCACATTAGGAAACAAAACTTTTCAATAAGTTAAACAGAGCATATATTACAGGATGTCAATAATTGACTACAAATAAATTAATTTGCATAAATATCTGATAACATTTTATTTAACTTACCTTTTTGGGTTTTACTGTATGTTGTTTTACAATATTTTTTACATTTTCAGACATATTATTATATTCCTCATTTAAATATTCTACAGGAGAATCACCCAAGTTATTATCATCATAGTCAGATTTATTTTCATTTAACTCTACTTCACACTCTTGTTTTTCTATTACAATATCAGCCTTTATATTCACATCATTGTCAATATTTTCATTTTTTAAATTAACATCTTTTATATTGACTACATTATTTATAAGGTTACCACTGATTTCATCATTGTATTTATAAAAATAATTTTCGTTTTTCGTAAAACAACAAGTAAGTGATGATGTTAAGTTAATTTTATCTCTGTTTTGTTGCTTTATAAGGTGTTTCGTAATCTGTGGGTATAACAAAAAATTTTTTTTTTTATGCGATATAATATTTGGTAATAGGGCTGGAAAGTCATTCAAGAATTCAACAGAAAATAGTGCAGTGATTGAAAGATCCTTTCATTTTTGTACTCTATGTTTGTATTGTTTTTCTACTTATCAGGGTAACTTGACCTAACTAGTTATTACACAGGCTAGACAAATAGACACCAAATGTCTTTCGTTTTCCAAGATTGTATGCCTTTCATATCACCTTTTACAAGTAGTACTATTTAATTGTAGGGGTTGTTGTAGGTACCCATTGCAGCTACTACAGCCTTCATTCTCTACTTTTGCTTTTAAAAATCAGTAAGAAACTATAATTCCAATATTTTAAAAAAATACTGTACCTGGCCACATGTTTATTAAAAAAAAATACTGTACCTGGCCATGTGTTGCAAATATATCAAGTAGAGTGGCTTGAGCTATCATACTCTTTTCTAGGAGTTTATAAGATCGGCTCAGAGATGCAGCACATAGATAACAGACATATTGTGGTAGACCCTCTATGTTCTGGTTTTCCTAAGAAAAAGTTTATTATTTTATTTTGTTTGTCAATTTGCCTTATAGTAGAAATCAATGTTTTTTATACATATACTTTATTTTTTAAATCTCAGCAGAAAGAACAGTTTCAAATAATATACTGTAATGAACTGTGAAAAAGATTGTATATAATTGCTTTGATTGCATCAAAAGAATATTGTATATTCTAGATGATGTTGTGAGAATGAGTGAGGAATATTTATATGTATTTATTTATGTATATAAGAAAATTATATTCTAACTTGTAATGTAAAAATGTAAACTTTAAATTAATCTAGTTTAAAATTAAATAATAAAATCTCACACTAAATCCAACAATAGAATCCATGTAGCTGCTTAACTGGCTGTCTTGTAAGCTGTACAGTTTAATATCTGTATCCAAACAGATTCTGCAGGCTTCCACATCTGTAGCTTCAAAATTGGAATTTGGCTAAAAATCATAAACAACATAATTATTAATTTATTTGAGATACATACTCCTTTTTACTATAATGGGTAGCCTATAAACATTTTTATTTTATGCACGCTGTGCTTATAACTAGCAGGGTCAATCTAGAATTAGTTCTCAACCATATTTTTACAATGTAAATTTCTGATTGTATCCAGTTTTGTAAGCAATAATTTAAAAAAAAAAACATTTAGAATAGAATAGAATAGAATAAATTTATTTGTCAGAATATAGTTACAGATGGTGTTACAATTATTTATACATTTTGTCCATTATATTCTACAGTTTCCAGTGTACAAATATTATATTTAATACTTGCAATAAATATAACTATCTGGTTAATCTAGAAAATAATTCAAAGAAAGGCATTAAACAAATAATAGAATAATTTTCAAAATTTAAACAATTAATTCTGCTTTCGGAAATGAGTAGTTGCAAACTGAAACAAACCTCCTAGAGAGATTGTAATAGCTATAAATATTATTTGTTTAAAACTAAACACAAATGTCTATATGAATACAGCCACTAGCAATTGTACCAAGCGGATTTTCAGAACAATGCTTACCGGTAAGTTACTTGTAGGAATAGTATCATCTTTAATTCTAACTCTACATCCTTCATAGTTGATATGCGCGTGATCAAAGTGTAGACTGCATATGCGAGCATGGGTTGGAGGAGTCCAATTAGGACGACCTATGGCTTTTAACCACTTAGTTTTCAATTCTATGTTGCTAGGAAATCTGCACATAAAAAGTTAGGCAGTTAGTTTCATATAAATTGATTAAAGTACTTTTTCATTTCCTTAAACCGAAAGACGTCAATACTCAGTACTAGAATATTTTTATTAAAATTTATATACTGCCTAAGAAACATCGAGAAAAAAGTGGAGTAAACAAAGTAATACTTACGCATGAAATGACAATAAGGAGGTCGGATCTTTTTTCTTAGTATTGCTGTTACTGTTGCAACCCTTTACGCAACAGTAGCAGACCATGTTACACTAATTTTCATTTAATGTTTTAATTTAATCAAAACAAAACACAAAAGCGATTTTTCATGTTTTGTTTGTATTTGTCAACTGTCAAATTTTCTTTCTGTCACATTTTATACGCTTCTTTTCTCTCAGATTACTATCTTCCGTACAAAGAAGTGTTATTATTTCGTTACACGAGCTTTTTTTGTAGAAGACTGTTACGATTTCCTTTGCAAATTAGTCGTTGACCGTTGATTATAATTCCAAATCGATGTTGTCAGACCTGATAATCGTACTGATGTACATAAATTTAATTTTATACTTTGTATTTCGGCAGTCATCGACTTTGAAGATTTTCGTGTTTGTGTATCATAGTCGTAAGGTGACCTCTCGCTAATTAGCCCAATGCATAAATGAATTAGACTTTCTAGAACAAGAAACTGCATCGCCGACTTAAATCCACGAGTGACGTAAGCTCTGACTTTCATTATCCCTCACTAACTAAAGATTGATTAGGGTTGCACACATTTCATTATAAATTAGGTTGTCGGGAAACAGGGTCAAAAAGTAAATCGTTTCTTTCCCGTCCATAAAAGTACCTACCTTTTTTTAACTGACAATACACCCTCGTTTACGCAGGCCATAAGCATATCATAATGCAATTAGAATTAAATTGATCTAAGACTTTTTCTCTTAGGCTTTAATATGGGTATACTTACCATGTTTATATTACAATTCAGTCCCAAGACTTTTCCTTGAAGAAATTAAGCAGCGCTTGTACTATGAGCACTAGACGATCGGTAAACACGACCCTTTACGCTATGTATGTCTAATACGCAGTTCACCTACCTCGCGTTATGACTAAATGTCATTTTCAATAGCTTTTAGCCTACTTCGGATGAGGACTACTTCGCTTTATGCCTTAATCTTACAGGTCTTTATCGCGTTATGCCTAACCTTTACGCTATGTATGTCTAATACGCAGTTCACCTACCTCGCGTTATGACTAGTCAAAAGAATAAGTAGGCAATAACGCTAGTTAGAGTTGCTTTGCTTTGGACATGCATATTTAATGACCGTGAATATTAATGAGATCCTTTTTAATTTTATTAATATTTTTTAAGAAATATAACGCATTTATTTCATTATTTTTTAGTTTTTCTAGTTCCGTTTTATGTTTTTTATTGAAAATAAAAGGGTATAGGTACTTATAAAACCACTATAGAGTTTTTACTTCCTGTATCGACCTAACGTCTTAGAAAACATAGTTAGAAATCCAGTAGATTATTTAATTTTGTAGTTATGTTATAATTATCTTGACAAATTTAAATTAGCAGGTATTCATCGACTATTTCGAACAAAGGGTACGGTAAAGGTAAAACACAAAATGTAAAAGATTTGATCATATTAACAGTTGATGATCTTAATCTGATCAACCGTACGTTACGATAATTCAACTTTGCCACTATATTATAACCTAATAAAATAACAAAACGTATTGTAAA
This sequence comes from Schrankia costaestrigalis, assembly GCA_905475405.1. Taxonomy (NCBI): domain Eukaryota; kingdom Metazoa; phylum Arthropoda; class Insecta; order Lepidoptera; family Erebidae; genus Schrankia; species Schrankia costaestrigalis. The sequence continues at coordinate 3,159,870 of FR997843.1, read as the reverse complement.
AATATTTATTTTTAAAATATCAGGCATATTTATATCAATAATAAGGCAGTGTTTTAATATCAACATAATTATTTACTGTACAAAAGGTATCGCAGGTAATAATTTCCCTTCACATTTTCCAAAACCGATTCTGGTGCCATTATTGTCAACACAGAACCCGCGAAGAGTGACCGTGTCGCCATCTTGAATGAATTTCCGTTCTTCTCCTGTTAACAGCCGAAGAGGTTTTGTGCCTTTCCATGCAAGCTCAAGCATACTTCCATATGAATCTGAAGCCTAAAAATTAGAAATAGTTAGAATATATAAATTTCCTTTAAGTACCTAGTAGGTAGTTTGTGTTTTGACGGACTAAGAATAGAAAATGTTGCCACTCTTCTCATACCACGGTGGCTCAAAATTTGACGAAAAAAGTATCTGCAACCATATAAACATTTCAGGAGAAGAGAGAATCTAAACCTGGTCAGCGTTGTATGACACGTAATTTGCCAAGAACTACTAGTTTTTAGTGCTGAGAACTATTAAAGTCTTTATTAACTATCATCTAGTTCTAAGAAATTACAAAGACAATGTAACATACTTCACCACTAATGGTGCCAGAACCAAGCAGGTCTCCAGGTCGTAGGTTACACCCAGTGACAGTTTGTTGAGCGAGCTGCTGTTTCACTGTCCAGTACATGTAGCGATAGTTCGATCTGCATACTGTTGTAGTCACTGGAGATTTTTCACCTGGAAAAACATTATTTTGACACTTTAAAAATACGATTAAGTAAAACTTTTAAAAAGAAAAAACAAATCACTTTTGCTGTCCGTCAAAAGACATCAATTTCGAATTTAAAGAAAAAGCACTAAGGCCTGTGTCGGGACTTTTTACAAAGAACATCCAAAGTCAGGACGAAAATAAGTGGATAGAACAAAGAATTGTTCTGCGCATGATTCGAACGCGTACCCGCGCCCTTCTACAGTCAGCTCCTTAAGTAAAGTATCTAACATATTATATTTGACGATGTAATTGTTTCAATATAATATTTGCGAATGATGGGTGCTTCACACATTTAGAGGACTTAGGTTGTATTTTTATTATTGATCACTTTGGGAGTTACTTTAAATTTAAATATGTTACATGTCACTTTACATAAGGAGCTCTGTACACGCCAGCTACTACCGCGACCGCCACTGTTTTGTGAGTAAGACATTTAGTTGAGGGTAATTTAATAAAAAAAAACACTTTTACTTACTAGTAATATCAACTTCCAACTTGATATCGAAGTTGAACTTATCATCATGTCTTAGATACTCGAAGGGTGTGGGATCTTGTGGGAAGTTGTCCACCAAATGAGGCGTCAAAGCTTCCACAGTGACCACCCAGGGTGATATTGTTGTGCCCAAGTTCTTAGCAGTAAATGGTCCTAAGGGAATGTACTCCCATTTCTGGATATCTCGAGCTGTAGAAGAAAAAACAAAGTTAACGTTTGTCGCAGAAACGATTTAGAATAAATAAATATAAGGCAGTACCTAGATTTATTACTATAGAAGACACGAGCTCGTATTTCTTAGTGCCTAATATTTAAAATTTGGTTAATATTTAATGACATGAATAAGTTTGATTGATAATAATTTTAAATCATACTTAATCAATTATTGCGAAAATTTTCTTAAGAATATAAAATACCCGTAAGACGGATTACCACTGACCCACAAAGTACAAGTAAGCTAGTTATGCCTCTATTACGGGCAGGGAGCAGTCTCTGCAGTTGTATTCAAGAGCTAGAATTAGAATAGGTACATAATTACCACTCCAATCATTCATGAGAACAAATCCAAAGATACGGTCCCCAGCTTGTTTAGCAGTAATTCTTTCTCCTAATTTAGTTGGAGGTCCACCGACGAAGGTCGCCATTTCAAGCTCGAAATCCATCAGCCTGGAGGGTCCGAAATGAGGTTCAGCACCTGAAATCACAATAAACTAAAAGTTAAAAATATACCTGGTTCTCAAAACTAACAAATAATTGATAAACAAAAATATCGTTGTTTCAGCCAGGTTCACAACGCACGACTTCCCGTCATAAATGCTCAGAGGGTCAGGGTGGCCTCCGTGAGATTGCGGTATATTATGGAGACTTTAGCCCTAACGCCGTTTGAGTTTTTCCAAAGTCTATGCCAGTCGCAATCACGGTAGAAATGCAAAATTGACTACTGCGAAGATATTTGGCATTAGGTGGTTACGTTTTCACTGGTTGGACAGCTAATCTGACACAGACCTGCAGCCGACAGCAGTATGGGTTCCCATGGAAAAAAAAAGTCTAAATCTTCTTATATATAAGTCCTATAACTACTGTAACTAGGTATTTAGGTGCAATTACTTACCTTCAATAGGTAATGTTTGTCCATAAGGTCTATGAAGAGGTGTTCCAGATATAACAATGGAGCTGGATCGACCATGGTAACCGACGGGAAGTTGCTTCCTGACATCAAACAATATAAACAGAGAATTAAACAAAATTACATTTAAAGAGTGCAAGTCCCGCAACGAAAAAACAGGTGGGCAGTTACCTTACGTGGTAGACCAATCCAAAGACGAATTGTTTGAAAATTGAAATATCTTTCGTAGCAAAGCCGTAGGTACTTACTTATGTTCCTAAGTCCCCTCGATGGGGTAGAGGGTGCCCCATCGAGGGGACTTAGTTCGCGTCCACATTGCGTCCATCCCGGTCGGTTCAAATCAAGAAAGATAATTGCTCATGCGATCCACAAATAACTGTCTTGGGCCCGGATGTACTTTGGATAATATGATTACGATGTGTATATTTATCATAATATCATTCCAATTTAATCTAAAATAGGTACATAGCGCCAATCTTATTCTTCCAACAACCCGTCGTCTTCAGTGAATTTTTGTGAAAATGAGATGACAAAACTTACCAGTTAGGAAATAAAGCGTTCTCTTTGCCTCTGAACATGATGCCAACATTAGTTGCGTGGTGCAGTGAGGAGTAGAAGTCTGTGTAGTCCCCAATTTCAGCTGGCAAGTGCATTGTAGCTTCATCTTGTTTGACGAAGGCCCTGATTATTTGAAAATAAGCAATAAGCTTGTATCTTAGCGAAAGACCCCCTACTCATAAACGCATTTTAAATGTAATCACTGTTTAGCGAGATTTTTCCAAGTAAAATCGTATGAATTTATGCTAATCAATTGACTAAAATTGAAGAGGTTTTTATGGGTAAGGGGGAGAGAGCTCAGGATGTTTCGCAAACGGTCATAGTGTGAAAAAGTGGGTAATAGGGCATCACGAAATAAAATTGTTTAAGAAAGTATTTCTTTATACAGAGTAGTAGATACTAATAATACTCATTGACTTAGTTACTAAAAGGGTGGTAAAAAGGAAGGTGATTGATGTGCTCCAACTTGAAAAAAAAAACCATCAAATTTGCTTAAAAAAAATTGTGATAAATATGTATTTTTAAACCATAAATCGTACCTCTGTCTAAGATCGCTGTCATTTTGTAGAGTTGGGTTTGACACGTCAAGAAGTTTCTGTAACGTATTTCTTGCCTCAATCCAGTGAGGTCTCGTTAGACTCATAAAGGCATTCAGATTTACTGCCTGTGGAAATAAGATTTAGGTATTTTAAATAATTTTGGGGAGACTTTTTAAGTAGGTAAGTACTTTCACAAACATTAATTTGCGATTTAACATTTTACGCAAAGTCCTAAAGACTTTGAAGATTGTCCAGGTTGGGTTCGAACCCGCGGTCACGATATCGTTCATCTGTCATCATCGAAATCAAAACAGGTTTATTAGGTCTTCAATAATTAATTATGTATAAATAGGTAGTTGCAATATTATGCAATCCAAATGCAATCATACAATAGGGTTTCATTTAAAAGGTAAGTAAATAAGATAGGTGTTAGCGGTTTTCTAAGAAGGTTTAATCTCACTACTTTTTTATAAGTCCTCCCTTTAAGCCAAAATCGCGGTAACTCCCCGGTGGCATGGCGGTCGCGTTATCGGCTGCCATTCATGAGGACGCGCCTTCGAATTCCACGCAGGACTGTATTGTTTGAGCGATACATATTATAACTCAGTCTAAGTCCTCACAAATAATTGCTAAATGAAGTTCTTAGGATTTAGCAATTTTTAGAAGGGCAAGAAATATGTTATAGTGTGACCACAGGAGCTGTGCACCCCCTGCGGTATGTGCGGCGAGGTGGGGGACGAAGAAAAAATAGGTGTCCGTTATGGTGGCGTACACGTGATAGTTCTGATAGAAAGGGAACTTTTTTTTTTTTTTAATTCTTTATGTAAAAATAATGCGTGAAGTTCTGACTGAATTAGTGTAGGTAAATGCTTTATGCGAATTCACAGTGGAATATGTCAAAAATCCATGTTAATTTATGTTCATAGTACTGGTACAGATAATACGCTCAGAAGTGATTTGAATATCTCGAGAACTACAAAACATAGGTACAGTAATTCTGTTAATGCAGTAGAAATGTAACCCTAAAATAACGCCTGTGTAACACTTTATTTCAATACAAAATTCAATATTATCGGAGATATTAACGGTTCTTAGGGGCCGGGCTGGAGTTATTTCATTACGCTATAATATAAAAACTACAACAACTATTTTTTTTAAATGTAGGTACAGTCTGTCAATAAAGTCCTGACAAAAAAATTAGGACGCCACTGTGCTACACGTAGCAACCTCATTTAGTCTGACAAAAGAGTTTTCAAAACAATTATGTTCAAATAACACACTACACTATTAGAGCACTTATAATACTAGGGCATTTCTTGTAGGTAAGCCTATTGCATTTACAGTTTTGCGTAGAACTTCAAGACTACAATTAAAATCCATCTCAGTTCTAGCTATCATCTGCAATTTTCTGATGGTTGGAACTCGAAATTTTACAAAAGTTATGTAAATTGAACATTTGATTATACCTACAATAAATGTAGGCATAATTTAGAAACAAAATACAGATAAAAGAAGAAAAATGTTATATACCTCTTTTTTACTGTAGAACATAATTGTATTTTGTGGGGGAGAGCAGAAATATAGAAACTATACATTTATTTCTTTGGCCGGCCTTGCCTGTGTTTACCAGGAGTTTCAAGCTTTTCATTATTTTTAAATATGTTATTTTTAAATTTAATAATTCTAATGGAATGGAAAGAATAACTACAATACCTAACTTAAATTTATTCAGTGTTAAATATTAACCAACAAGATATAATTTAACATGGATTTACTAAGAGCTAAATGATATAAAATTTAATAAAATATTGCAATTAATTATTTTTTGTAGACCAGTCGATGCGAAAGTGACATAGTTTAGTTATCAATATCAACGTAATATAGGCATAAAGCAATTAATTCAAATTCAAATTAGGATAAATCTTGACTGAATTATACTAATGCAACTGATATAATGTATCAACAGAAATGGTCGTACTACGATTTTTCTTACTTACAATGAATATCTAACCTAAAAATGTGATATGTACACAATGCCTGTTTTTGGTCTCTAGATCTCAAATGGGGTGAATTTATTACTTGAGACAGATTACGAAAAACAGTAACACGATTACATACCCATCAAAGTTGCAGTTCACCCATAAACATCATCCAAATCGCATAAAAGTTGACCAGAATTGTGCTCCGCTAAACATCGCCTTATAACTTTAAAAATCACTTCCCGCGTACCACTTTGATTTACTCTACTCATTGTTTACATTGTTCTTCGTAAGTCAGTATTAGTTTATTGTAGATTAATGAACTAATAAAAATCACAAATTTGACGAATTTATAGACATATCTGTAATATATTACATTTGATCACAATGTAACCCAAATATACGCATATTTTATTAAAAATATGCAGGTGATAAATAAGAACTCACCTCTTACTCATAAACGCCTCTTAAATTTAATCACTGTTTAGCGAGATTATTATTTGTAAAATCAAACTTATACCAAACAGAACCGTAAGAATTTAAGGTAATCAATTAAATAAAATTTAAGAGGCGTTTATGAGTAAGGGGGTAATCTGTATAAAGTAATTCCTAGGAATAAATAAATCAATAAATCTTAACAATTGGATTTTTTATTTTTTATTTATGCAGAGTTTATTGGCATAGTAAACAACTCGATATAGCTCTTGTGTATGCTACCATAACGGACACCTACCTGCTGTCACGAGTTTTGACGGCTGTGTCATAACAATTCGAACATTATAATTTTCATAAAGAATTTTATGTTCTTAGAGTATTTGATACATTCCGCTAGATGTCATTTTTCTCAAAGTTACATTATAAAAACACAAATAATGTTCCTATTTACGCTTAAAACTATACAATAATGTAAATACTTTCTTGGAGTTTTTAAAAATGACTGTCTTTTAATAGAAAACTGCTACAGCCGCTCGTGTAGCGACCCGTACCAGCCAAATAACTTAAGTATATTGCGTTAGATGTCGCTAGTAGCTACATCATAGACTGTTTATTATATACCAGTATATAACACGTACTCTATATGTCCACCCCCCTCTCGCCGCGCGCATACCTCAGGAGGTGCACAGCTCCTGTGGTCACACTATATTAGATACTTACCTATGTACAGTCACGAGCAATAATATGTACACATTTTCGCATTTTGTAAACCAGTTATCTAAAGTTCTGCCAATCCAAAATTGAAAATTCGAAGATTAATTCAAAACTGTACGGAACCTCTTCTAAATTACGAATTCATTTTGATATTGTAATGTCTAGATAAACGTGCAGATAGTTTAGAAAATTTGAAAATGTGTACATATTATTGCTCGTGACTGTACCTACCTATAATACCGTTTGCATATTAACTGAGGTGCCTGACCTGTTTAGTACCTACATGTTTGTTCATTCAAATGCTTACCTTAAATACATTCTGCTGTTCTTTCAATAGAGGTTCATCGAATAAATGTGCAATTACATTCAAATCTAGTATCCATTCGCCGATAGCAACACCAATATGCCTTTCAATCTAAAATAAAGAATTTATTACAAACAAAACAACCAGCGATAAAATTATAATACTACCAAAATTAAAATGTCATAACATATTTGCTTGTTAGGGAATATCAGATGCTATCTTAATTGAGTCGGTGAACTATCAACGCGGTTTATATTATTTTAAGCTTTATCACAATAGCGTAAGGTTAGAATCAATTTAAAAAATTAGGCTTATAAAAAAGGTTCACAAACAAATATGGTTATAATTATTGTTACTTACATTTTTTGCTGAAGTAAAAACACCAAACGGTAGATTCTCGATAGGAAAATCGGTATTAGGCGAGTATTCGATAAAGGATTTCATTTTTTTACGTGTTTCTAACTCGGTTGACACTTAGTAAATGTAGTACTTAACTCGATTACTAGAGATGTGAACGAAGTTGTTATGTAAATGTGAGCCGGTTTGTTCGACCGGTATGTTGGTCAGTACTGGAAGATTCCAAGGTCAAGTTCACTGGTGAAATAGGGCGTCCCAATGACAACTAAATTGTCAAACGATTAACGAAAACGAAAGTCTTTACTGCTGTCCTTCTGTTGTATTTTAACACTGCGTAATTATTTTATAGGTTATGTTTGTAGGTATGTTTTTATTAAATAAGATAAACCATATCTTGTTTGTTATGCTAAGTACTTCATAACTGTTTGCATATGTCTTAATGTAATTAAAATATTATATTATCATAGGTATGACTGTAAACAAAATGTATGTACGGACAGAAACAAAGTTAACTAAGTAAACGTTTAAGTCTGCATTTAGGTAGGTATACTTATCGTGTCGATGGAAACACTCTAAAGTCCAATACCTACGCTTCGACGTGAATGGCGTACCTAGCTATAGCCTTTCTCCGTACAGGGTCTTTAAGCGTAGGTACACTTCTCTGGGTTCGTAGTGCTCATTAGTAAATGACCCATCGTCTGTGAAGACGCCTGGGCTGAAAATACGCCCAGACTACCTCCGGTCTCTAATGGGAGGTGGCGGAAAACTTTGCATTGAGTACCCAAGGGAAGCCCTATGTCTCTAGCGGGTTATGCCAGGACTTCTCCCGGTCATAATATTAATTTTGATTGAGTCTATTATATACCTTGACAGACTGGGTACGTAGCCTATGTGTGCTTTCCAGGTTGGCCAAGGTAACTTGTCTCCTGGAGATAGTTTTTCTGTCAAAGGAACGATAGTTGGAAGAGTGCATCTTTTATACCACAAGGACTTTTTCGTGCAATAGGTCTAAAATATGTCTCCTATTTCCATTTTTCTATAGCAGAGGCTACATCTCTGGTGGCCTTGGTGCACAGGCGGACATCGCTCGCTTGATGATACGTAAGCAGAAATGGACCTGCTTGTACATTTCTTTTTACCATGAAGGAGACCATGGTAACAAAAAAATGTGCGGACTCACATACACTCGTATGTACCGATATTATGAGGAAGTTATCGTATCAAGATATAAAACAAGAAATACTGAACTGGTACACACCTACCTATTTACCTCGCTCTATGCAAATTAATTTACCTGAGACGACATGCCTACTATAAATTATAACGTCACCAACTACGTCGGATATACTTAAACAACATCTATTTATTAGGCTCCCATAAAAAATCTACACATACAAAAAGCTCTCGCCAGTTCTATGAAACAATTGAGAGCAGAAACTTGCATTAACAGAACTTTAATCTACTATATAAAAATAAGTCGGGTTTGCTTTCTTGACGCTGTAACTCCAGAACGCACGAACCGATTTCCACGGTTTTGCATTCGTTGGAAAGGTCTCGGGCTCCGTGAGGTTTATAGCAAAGAAAATTCAGGAAAAAATACAACAGAAAAGCGGGAAAGTAAGGCCCGTGCGAAGCCGGGATGGGCCGCTAGTCGTTTATAAATTACACAAAATCTCTCTTCTTTGATCACATGAGAGTAGGACTATTAGTCCGATCCAAAAAAAAAAACTGACTAAATTGATGTTTGTAAAGGTCCCGCGACACAACAGGGCATAATCCCTAATGCAGGAGTTATCATAGAAAATCACCAAATCGAATACACGTCACTCAAAATTACGAATGACAAAATTATTACTCGCTGAAACATGTCTACCAGCCAGCAATTAAGAACGAACTTCAATCAGTGACGTAGTTAGTGTAACATGACCAACTAATACCATAGGTACTGGCCATGATGGTTCGTCCAGGGTTATATTTTTGTCTCAAGTGATAACACTCCTATTTTTTTTTCGAATCTTTTTACATTCAAATTAATAAAAAGAAAATTTGCTACCCACTGTCATCATATCAGTCAAATAACGTCCACTGCTTGACATCAATTGACCAAACAGGCTTTTCCTTTTATTTCCACTTTTGCGATCTACCGCCTCCCTCGTTCATCGGTTCCCCGCCATCCTAACTAGTTCGTCTGTGAGAGGGGTCTTCCCACCCTGCATCTTCAGGTACGAGATCGCCATTAAAGAACCTACAGTGACTTTAGCTAATAGAAATGAAAAAATTAAATAAACAAAACATTTTTAATTTATTTTTAAAAATAAATAAGTATGATATTTACATGTCACTCACTCAACATTAAATTTAGCAAGGACGCTTACTCTTTGAGGATTGAATAAATCACTGGTCTTCTCCCGCTTTAGTATCTCAGATGAATCCACGTCTACCTAGAAATATAGTCCCTATAGTATGCTACTAAAATTTGTACGAAAAGCTAAAAGAAAACAAGAATTTTCCCAATTCACTGGTATAAAATGCGTTCGGCATTAAGTCCGCATTTGAATGTTATTCTATATGAAGTTTTACAAAAATAAACCCCTTAACACTCCGAAATTTTTTTATAAATATTTATAAGCTTAGAACTCAATAATTCTTTGACTAATTTAAATAAATCATTTTTGTTTGAAAGGTATATTCCCCAACTTCTTTTTCAAGAGAAATTCCATTAAAACCGAATAAAGTTTTTAATTCTAAAATTATTTAACAATAGGATAAGTGTTGCTATAATAAAATACTCTGATATTAAAAAATGTTAATATTTATTTACTCATAATAAAGTACATAACTAATTAATTACTATCTAGCTGCATAAATAACAAAATGATAAAAGCTACTTAAAATACAATAAAATTAAATTGTAATTTCTTACAATTACCAACATAATATCACCACGAGAATATAGAATAATAATCAGTTATGGAACAGCATTTTCGGCAAGCTTTGTGTTCTTAGCATATAATAATATGCTATGACGGACAAGTTAAAGCAATAGATACTAACCTAAACAACAGACTTGTTTCCATTTTAAAATTAATTTGTTAAGATAAGAATGCAATTATTTTATACTAGCTGACCCGTGCCCTCTTCGTTGGTTGGCGAAAAAAACGCGTCTCTTTTTTTAAACAAATTTTATTACTGCTCCGCTCCTATTAGTCATAGCGGGATGCTATATAGCCTATGACACTTCCCGATAAATGGCCTATTCAACACAGAACGAATTTTCAAAATCGGTTCAGTAGATAACGGAATTACCCCCTACAACGTCACAAACACACAAACTTTACCTCTTTATAATATTAGTAGTAGATAACAAAAGCTTCATCAAAGGTTCAATAAAGCTAGGCTAGACACATCTAAATATTTACATGAAAACTTAAAATACCATAAAGTATCTTATGAGGTATAATAAACATTATTTTTTTGCCCGAATTACATTCTGCACTGCGATTTAGTCACCAGTAAAAATAATGAATTCTTATGTCTAAGAATGTTTTATTATAAGTGCTATAGTTCATAATAAAATTGCACAAACTGGATTAGTCAAAAATAATGCTAGTAAGTGTGCCACTTTTCATGAGTATTTGCTATTATTAAATTATTTAAGTTTTAAAATTATTGTTGTAAAACTATATTCTAACATCTCGTGGTGGATAGTTGATTTTATAATGGTGTCGTAATATTAAAGGAATTAATTATGTATTCTATTAGATTAATGTATAGGCTCTTTTTATATTATATTAGTAGGCATAGACTAAATCCTAATAAATAATATACCTACACAAGACTAGCATTATTTTTAACCATCTAGAAAAAGTTACAATATTGACTAAATCGTTATTCTGAAAAACAAATGCAGTATGAATCATAACAGCCTATTAACGTCACTGCAGGGACGGGTCATCTTTCGCAACGGAGGGACACTACTAAGTGTCCCTCCGTTACTAACCATGCTGGTTAGACGGATTGGTACAGGGTTTAATTTCAAGTTTTCCTTCTTTCTATGTAAAGGTGATATTCACAGATAGTCCCTTAATCGGTTCTTAAAACCCATGGAATGAGATGGGGTGTTGACATTTGTATTCTTACTCCGTCACCACAGTATTTAAGAATAACAATTATTATTAATATTATAACACCATTATATAACACTACAATATACTTCAATCCTCTACGCAATAAAAATAAATAAATCTTATCTACACAATGTGGCGTCTATCTGCTGCAATGACGGAAGAGTTAACTTAAGTTTCCTCCTGTAAGCTGGGTCTTGAGCTAAAGCATTCCGCTCCAAGTATATGGTCTGAATCTTCTTGTTGTTGCGCAGGTGATTTACTGACTCCCAGTCTGTTATTTGGTTGTTGTTTAACTGTAAATAAATGTTTGGTTTAATGGATTATCCAGGTACATACTTAAAAGGCCGATATCCAAAACAGAGATAAGTGATAAAAAAAATATTCTACACACAAAGTCCAAGAAATTAATGATATTTCGGTCATGTAGGGACCTTGTCCGCGCGATCGACAAGTGATGTTTTAATTGTAAAATTTATAATTTACACAAATATATATTTTTTTGTTATTTTTGGTTTGTATTTTCATTCAAACCATGTCAAAAATAATCAAAACAAATAAATGCAAGCTCAGAAAGGCCACCTCGGATGGCACAATGTTTCCTTGCACATTAGTCATAGTTGAAATGTCGCGCGGTCGCACCCTAGCGGGTAAGCCGATCGTAGTTGTGGAGAAAACACATAAATATGTGATACTCATAAATTTTAAACTATCGCTTTTGGGTTCCTTGTTTGTGTCAGTCAGCTTGAGACGACAACCAGTGTAGTATCCGCCGAAACATCAAGCAAAATAAAAGTAAATAGCAGGTAGCGTAAGGGCCGTAGCACACATATCAAAATGGAATGGGGTCATCACCGTATCAACTTGAGCCTTTCAGTATTATTTGTATGAAACTCCTTACTGCAACACACACTAATTGGAAACATAACGTTATCGGATATTTGACGTTGGGTACCTAGGAAAAAGGCGAGGCGGTGCCGCGCCGATCCCTTTATACGTTTTGATATGTGTGCTATATCCCTTACGCTTAATCTCCTGTTATCGTAACTGATTACTCACCCATAACTCTTCTAAGTCGGTCATATGACTGACATTATCAATAACTGTGATCCGATTCATTGCCAAATCCAATGTCTGTAATTTCTTTTGTTCTTCCAAATTTTCTATACAAGTTATAGCATTTTCTGATATGTATAACTGCTCCAAGTTGGTTAGATTTTCCAAATTTTCTATTTTAGTTAAACGATTACTCTGTAAAACTAGTATTTCGAGCTTTTTCAAGTTTGAAAGATTCTCTATTGTCGATATTTTATTTTTACCGAGATACAGTTGAGTTAGATTTTTCAAATTGTCTATGTTTTCAATTTTCTGTAATATAATATAAAAAATAAATTATAAAATTTTGCATATTATTTCGATGGCTTAGGCTTAGATGGCTTAGCCGCTGCGAGTAATGATAATTTAGTAACTAATGCCTGAAGCTAAATATTTTTTATAATTTATGAAGACTGGAAAACATTTTTGTTTTGAAAACTGTTGATTTTTAATAGGTTGCTGTTCAAAAAAATTACTTAATAGTTTAGAAAATTATTGCAGAAATAAACAAATAAGTACATTTTAATTTGTTTATTTCTGCAATAATTTTATTTTTATTAGTTATGATTTTGTGCCTATTATTGTGGCAACAAAGAATCATTTTGATATCTAACTATGTTATAGTAAATAAATAGTACTAAATTACTATTTCTTCTGATATTGTTTTAAAATAAAATATTTCATTAAAAAGGACATAAACTCACCCTTATACGATTGTCACCTAATTCAAGGAGCTCCAGTGCTGGTAAATCATCAAGATTCTTTATTTCTGATATTTTATTAGAACTGAGGAATAACTTCTTCAAACTAGCAAGTTTATCTAGGCCGGAAATTTGTCTTATTCTATTGAAGGATAAGTCCAACATTCTGTAACAAAACAATTTATATAATTATTTTGAGCACCACTTAACTTAAGCGGATATAAGAGGGCATATAAGACAGTTTGTTTGCAATGCTTTCTTTCCTATCTGATTCAAAGTTAAATGGACAGCCTCTTTTTTATGATTTTACTTATATTATACAGTACAGCTTTAAGTTATAGTAACTCAGAAAACCCTCACAGCAAGAATAGACTAGATGACAACTCAGCTTTGCTTAATCGCTATATCAATGAGATGAAATAGGGTGATGACTTGATTACTCTTCAGCTCTGATTATCTATACTAATATTATAACGAGGTAAAGTTTGTGTGTTTGTGACGTTGTAGGGGGTAATTTCTGGATCTACTGAACCGATTTTAAAAATTCTTTCTCTGTTGAATAGTCCATTTATCGGGGAGTGTCATAGACTATATAGTATCACGCTATGACTAATAGGAGTGGTGCAGTCATGAAATACGTTTAAAAAAGAGACGCGTTTTTTTCGCCGCCCAACGAAGTGGGCACGGGTCAGCTAGTAGTATTATAATGTAATTGTCTTACTGTAGTTTACCAAGCATGTCCAAGTTCTCAATCACTGTTATCTGATTATCATATAGTTCTAGTTCCACTAGATTGTGTAAAGTATCTAAACCTTCAATCTTCTTTATTAGATTCCATCTCAAGTATAATCTGAAAATCACAATATTAACACATCAATTGTTGTAGGATCAATCAATAAGTGAATTTGTCAACACATTACATACAGACATGTACATATATACTCTGCAAAACTATTCCTAGTGTAGGTTATAGAAAACTCTTTGAAATAGAATGATAAAATTGATTTAAAACATGTCACAGTAGTTTTAATGTGAAAGAGTAACAGATATTCATACAATCACAAACATACATACAATCTTTCATGTTTCTAATATTAGTAGGACTTTTATAAATGAAATAGTTTCAGTGGTTTAACCTATAAACATGTTGTTGACCATTGTATTACAGCAATAACCATTGTATCACATAAATATTAAAATAAATACTACTCAAACAATAATTGACCATGACTCACCTCTCCAACATTACAAGTGGTTCTAACTTTTCAATTTTTCCAATTCGTCCATGATTTAAGTCCAGGTCTGTAGTGTGTTCATTAATAATAATAATTTCTTGAGTGTCCTCTTCCTCAGCAGGACTTCCCGGCGACGGTGGCGAGTCATGTGGCTGTTGAACAACAACTGTTTTTTCTCCAACATCGCTGTTGGGACCCGTATTAGCGGACTCTTTTTTCTCAGTGGAATCCTTTACGTCTACACTTGCTGCTGTTTCGTTTGTTGCATTCACTTTTTGTGTATCTAATCAATAAAGGTATCTATTAGTAAAACGAAATCTTAACAAACCCGGTGTATACCCGGTTTGCACTTACCTGCCATCGTTAAACGCTGAGATTCTCTTCCAAAACAATTGGTTTTCTTAATGCAAATTACGTCTTGCAATAATTATTTCAATTTATGGATTGTAATCAATTCGAATTAACAGATTATCTTCGAAGTATTTAACAAACAAATCAAAAAAATACGAAATTGAAATTCCGTCATAGAATGAATCAGACGTAACTGACAGCTGATGTCGTATAATTTTGACAAAGTCAGATGGCACATACAAGAGTTTAGTTTTTAACAAGCTATGTTGATGCCAAAAATTCTGCCAAGTTTGAAAATTAGAAAATATTTTTTCAAAATCTTGAACCTGCCCTATCTCATTAATTTACTAATTCTAGTTAGGGTACAGGTAATGGATGCCCAAAAATGCATATCTATACCAAAGCAGACCGCGATAGCACTGGCGATTGGCGACGCATGACGATTGCGTGCTGCTCTAGATGTTTATAACAAAATAGAATACGATATGCAAGTATGCAACACATACAACAAGTGTGTACCTAAAAGTTACCAGAAATCGCAAAAAAGGGGCGATTGAAATACAATACGATACTTTATTATTACTAAAATAAAGTTCTAGTTATTTTTTGTGTGCGTTTCAGTCTGTTTGTTTGGGTAAACACCGAAACGGTTGGACAGATTTTAATGGAACTTTCATTTATTTAAGAACATATTCTCAATTTTCCTACCTAGATAATTTTTTCGTGACAATATCGCGGGGTAACATTAACATTTAATAGGAACTAAATATTATTATGTCGATTTTTATTGTAATTGCTAATCGTTTTATTGGAATTAAACAAAAATGTTTTATTGAGCACTCAAAACATTATCGGTACTAAATAATGCGTCTCATAATGTAGGTAGAAAGAACCTACATACTGATAAGCTTGATTATAAATAAGCGGCATTAAACGGACGCAACACACCTAAAGTGCCACTTCACTTTTCACTTCTTTACTCACTTTGTAAAAAGTAGCCTCTATGAGAAAAGGTACTGTGCCTATTTTTTTTCCTTGAAATTGCACCGATAACCAGTAAAATACTTTAATTTAATTTTTTCACATTATTGAAAATAATAAAAACGTGTGATTCTGTGCTATTTATTAGAAAAGTTGGCATCCTGTGCTTACTTATGCTAACGAAGGTTTATTTATTTCACCCGTTCACTGTTTAACTTCACTCATTCATTTACAGCTGATGTGATTGTCATTTTGTCATCGGTGGTGAATATTTTCCCTCAGCTGTCAGTTAAGAGGCCAAAGTTATGACTTGTATAAACAGCTGTGTAACCTAAAGATTCCCGCTCCTATTAGCTTTTCTTCCTTACTAACTTGTCCTTCCCCCAAACTTATGGAATCGCTTATGAAGTTTATCAGACTCAATAACATAAAATTATAATATTGTATAGATATATTGTCAAAGCTCTCCCATGGTTAATAAGCAATACGTTATGTCAAATTAATAGCGATGCGTCCGTTATACCGTAACGTAACTAAAAACCGTTGCCATGCCACTAACGTATCGTAGCGCTATTGAAATGGCTAGCAACGGCTATCGGTTGTCTAGGTAGGTTAGGTAGGCTATCTACTGACAAACGCTCAACGCTGCCAAAGTTAGGTAGGTATCTAAAATGCGTTGGTTTGGTTGCCTTCCCGCTAGCCGCTATCCGAACAATAACTAAAATAATTATGCTTTCTCACTTTTTCTAAGCGATTCCTCGCATACAAGACAGAGAACGAGCGAATATTACGATATTGCGTTACGTATAAGCCAAAGACGATCTTATAATTAGCGCCATAAAGTTTAATATGGAATGTAATCGATATTTGGCTATTTGGATCGGTAGACGTGAGCGCATGCGCGAAACCGATCACTATAGTTTGACCTTCGAATGAATATCATAGATAAACTAAAATTGTACTTTGCGGTTATGTACATAAAGTCGCTATTACAATATACACGAATTAAGGAAACATGCGTTTACAGGTGTCGTGTTTCTTTGTTTAGTACGACACTTGTTTATTATCTATTATGTTATTCAAAAACTTTTGCATGAGCCGAGCCGGGAGCCGGGTTTTGTTCAAAGTTTTTTGTATTTTTTTGTAATTGCATTAATTGCTATGATATTGATGAGTAAACTTTATAAAAGTGATAAATTAAGTGTTATATAGTGTAATATTTTGATTAGTTATAAGTATAGGTGTAAAAAGTGTAAATAGTTTTAATTATTAATAGTGTTGAACAAAACTTTTAAAATAATCGTGTTAATATATAATTATACCTATATAAGATAATAATCGTGTAAAAACTTTATTTAGTTAGGTACAGTATCGATATTACAGCTAGCTCAGTTAATATCTTAAACGGAAACCGACAACTTAGTTTACATTATGCTATGACACCGGTATTCGGCAACGGTTGTCAATACCGATATTGAAACGAAATAACGGTTAGACAACCGTTGCCACAAATAGCCGACAACGCCCATCTCTACAAATTAATTCTATGTTTTACGTTTGTGTTTCGTTTCATGTAATAATATGTAAATATCTTTTGTGTCCTGTCCATGTTATCAATGTTTTGTGTTGTTTTGTTTCAGTGTTATTAATATTAATAAACAAGATCCACAATTGCTGTTAATTTTATGTCAGTTTTATCAGAGCTCTAAGCAATACACACGAATCTCCAAAACTACTGTTATTGGCAGAATTGTCGACATCGGCAGTAGTCGCCATTTCATAGAAGAAAAAAAAATATTTTCCCGCCAATTGTTTTGTGTATTTGTTTAGACTTTTTGTTAATTATTGAGATTTTACCTCATTACCTACATAAAAACTAATATAAAACGGACGCAATGGACGAAAATGATGAATTGTCGCAACTAGAAGAATTGTTATGTGCCGATTTAGACGATGGCAAAACAAGCAACAAGGATTCAAAAACTTTTCAAGAAGTTGATTTATTTACTTCAAGTAACGTTGAAGACCAAACTATAAGTACAGAATCAGAAAACGCAAGTATCAAACATTCAGTTATTCATAATGGGGACACAGATTCATCAGACGACGAAGAAAAGAGAAATTATACTGAACGCAAATACAGTGACTATGGCTCTCAAGTTAAAAAGATTTTGGACAATCAGGTACAGGAACAGCAAGATAAAAGATTGGATTTTGAAATGAGACTGCGACAGACAAATTTGGACACTAAAATATCTAGAAACACTTTCAAAACACCTAACCATGTTGAACAGGTTAGTAAAAACACCTTTTGTGCCCCAGAACCCAAGACCAAGCCTTCTGCGGATATTTATACTGATCCTATATTCGGTATTAGAATTATAAGACCTTTGATATCCAGTTCAGCTTTAATGGACCGAATGCAAGGAAGAGAAGCTATCAATATGCTTAGAGTAAAACGCTATGTAGAAAATGAAGATCTATCAAAAGACTGGGTAATTGGAGGAGTTATTGTAAGAAAAAGTGCAGCTAAAAAGTCACAAAAGGGTAACCAATTTGTTATATGGACTCTTAGCGATCTCAAAGATGATATGAAAACTGTGTCCTTGTTTTTATTCCGCAAAGCATACAGTGAACTGTGGAAAACAACTGAAGGGACAGTTGTAGCAATATTGAATCCAAATGTTTTAGACAGATCTCAGAATAGTGCAGAACAAGCAAGCCTAAGTGTTGATAACCCTGACAGAGTTATGATTATAGGACAATCAAAAGATCTTGGTATTTGCAAGAGCCGAAAAAAGAATGGGGAACCTTGCACAGCTTTTGTTAATTTGAGCCAATGTGAACACTGTGTATATCATATAAAACAAGAATATGACAAGTATTCAAGGAGGCAAGAATTGCAATCCTCAACTATGGGCAAAGGACTTGTCAACTTGCAAAATAAAGTTTTAGGAAAAAATACTGTAATTTATGGTGGAAAATCATATAGTGCATTACCTGCAGGTAATACAGCTAAAGTTAAAGCTAGAGACAATAATAGATTGATGTCACTGAGTGATTACAATCAATCTGAGAGTAATAAATTAATGATGAATAAAGCACCATATGGGGCTGGTCTTGTTAAGAACAACTCAACATTGCATGATATTTCTACTCAAAGAACAAGTGATGCAGAAAGATTGAACAAACTTTCTAATTCAAGTTCACCAAGTATAAAGAGCAATTCTATCACATCAAGTTTAGCAGAAAGAGTAAATAGCTCACCTAAATTAGGCAAATTTGGTTTACAAGGTAGTGGATTTGGATTAAAAGGCAGTGGTACAATAGACTTAAATATTTCATATGGTCAAAAAGCTGCTGAGAAAGCCAAGGCCAATGCTCTTCGACTCATACAACGGAGTGGTGGATTAAGCAAATCAGATCCAAATAACATCAAAGGTACTGAAGCAGGAAAGAAAAGGGCACTGGATAAGTTAAACACATCTGTTGGAGATGAAAATGACAAAAAGAGAACTAAGCCTGATGAGCAATCAGAACAGAAGAAAACCAAGGGTGTCATGTCTGAAAGATTCAAGAAGATTCTAGAAGCAACTTCATCCCATCAAAACTTGATTGAGCAACATGAGGATGATGAACAAGAGAAATATTTTAGCAAGTTGGAAAAGAAAGAACAGATGGAAGAGAAAATGTTGAGTACTTTCAAGTTAGCTTGTAAAGCTGTGAGATGTGTAAAATGTAAATATACTGCTTTCTCTGCAGCACAATTGTGTAAAGATCAAAGACATCCACTTAAAGTTCTTGATACATTCAAGAGATTCTTTAAATGTGCTGATTGTAATAACAGTACCGTTTCTTTGGAGATTATTCCTCTACATTCCTGCAGTAACTGTAGTGGTTCTCGGTGGGAAAAAGCTGGCATGATGAGAGAAAAGAAAATCACATCACTGTCAGAAGGTTTATCTATAAGAGGTGAAGAAGAAGCTTATGTAGGTGGACAAGTGACTGCTGGCAAGAATATCAATTTATTAGTGCCCGAGTAATTAGTTTTACAAATTGTATTTTTAGGTTAAAGAGCATAGGCTAATTGGAACAATCTAAATAAAGCTTTAGTGTGATAAAAGCTTGTTAAGATCTGTTCAATCACTGCATGTTTGAAAGTGTTTGTTTCTTTGTATGTTATTTAACTTGTAATAATTTTAAGTATTTATATGGAATTATGATTCAAGGTTTTAAAAATAAAATCCAATATGAAAATAAAGCATAATATAATTTTTATTATGAAACTTTCAGTAAATAACACTGAACCATTCCATAAAAACACAGTGTCTTCGATTTAATACAAGATTCATTTATAACAACCTTGTCGCGCGGGATAATTGTGGGCTTTTTATAAATTTTTACACAGCCTTCGACATTTACACAGCTTTTGACAATAAATTACTACATGTTACAAAACTGATTAGTGGAGCTAAGTATAACATGTGACACCAATGTATTTACAAAAACTTTTTGTTATATCGGGCAGTGGCGCGACTTACAAATTGTTAAACGACAAATTAAAACTTGGTACAGCTAATATGCTGACAAAATAAAATAATGTGATTACAATTCAAAACTTGTTTATTTATTAAACCTATGCGAGTAATAAGCTCTAGTCTTAGAAAGATATTGTCATGTATATTATATTGAATTGTATAGGAGAAAATTAACTCTCCACAAGATGTATTATACAATTTCATTAGAACATTCTAAGACTATCAGCCTATTTTGACTCGCATCTATAGATAACGTTCTTAAAACCACAAAAATAACCATCTCTGCAATGACATTACAGTAAAATAACAATTATTTAATTCAGTGACAGGTGTGACAATATGCAGGTACCCACATTTTATTACACCAGTGACTGGACTCCTCACAAACTATTTTCTCACACAAATTGCAGGTACCCGCATTTTATTACAGCAGTGACTGGACTCCTCACAAACTATTTTCTCACACAAATACTATTACAAATGTACAAGGATTTTAAAATGTATATCTATTAATGAATTCTGATTCATTCCCAGTCTTACAGGGGTATAAAACTATTACTTGTCAATAACATTATTATAATTATCATGAACACATTTTTATACAAAAATAACATTATCTTTACAGTAGTCTGCCAGTGCTTAAAATTTATTATTTCAGACACAACACAATTTTGATTTGTCTGGCTAAGGCAAACTAATGGTTTGAATCTAAGAACTTTTTTCATACAGGTATTATTAGGTACTATTATTTCAAACAACATGCTTAGATTTGTCAAATGACTATAAGGTAAGTATGAGACAATATTATGAAGTAAAAAAACAATCATTTTCACATTATGATAGACAACTTGTCTATCACAAGTTTATTGTCTATGACAAGTTCATTATATAAAGTATGATATATTCACAAATCGGTTTCTTTTTCCATCAAATAAAAACGTTAGTCGCGTCCACTGCCGTGGGGTGCGTTTGTTTAGTATAAAAAATAAGTAATAGTATTATTGCCCTACTCCCACTCCGTGGTCGCGGGAGGCTTCGCCGTCAGGTCGTACAACACGCGGGATATGCCGGGCACGCTCGCTATCTCCTTGCGCATTCTGTCTACCACCTGCAATCAAATGAAATGTTATGCAATTATGGAGGCTCAATAGAATACACATATCTTTTGAATGTTGCCCTGTGGGAAACCATTTGGTCTGGGAGAGTGTAGGACTCTTTGTCCGAATTAGGTCGAAACCCTTTCCTAGGCCCGGGACAAGTATTTGTGTATGTGTGTGATACGTGTTATGTATGTGTGTGATACGTATTGTGTGTGTGTACTCACGTCTTGCGGCATGACGTCAGAGCCGGGCAGCGCGGCCACGCCGGTCATGAAGTCCTGCGTGAGGAAGGGGCGCAGCACCACGGAGCGCTGGCACGACGCGGCGCGCACGCCCAGGTCGCGGTCGAAGTGCACCGGCAGCAGCACTACCGGCATCTGCGCGATGCGGGACCCGTAGCCGCTCGACATCAGCACCTGGGGAAATATGTATCGTTGTCTATTATCTACTTCGCTACCTATGGATCAAGCAACCGCGAACGCCGTTCTGCATTCGATGCTATCGCCGTAATTTTGTGGTGTGGATACACCACATGGTGTGCGCTCCCGCGCCACCACCGCGTGTCCCCCGCGCCGCGTGCTGTACAGTGGAGCGGTACAATAATGCTTTAGCGGCGCTGTGACCGGCCCCAAGCGCACACAACCTAGGCTTCGTTGTAGCACGAAGCTACCCAAGTACCTATAGACGTCATTGCGACAGAGTCGCCTCTATCGGAATTCATGCTGAGCTTTATTTGACGATCAAATGAACTACTGTTTCCGACATACAAATTATAATTTATTTATTTATTAATAAATAAATATTTTAACCAACAATGTTATTCGCATTCTTAATGGAACGTATCTATTACAATAGTCAAATACACTAAAGACAAAGAAAAATATTACATTTAAATTTTACCTACACAGGTATAACTAGAAAAATCTCTCTAAAATCCGAAAAGAAGAAGCACAATGGACAAAATTGGTACTCAAGGCTTTCTTCTATTAAGTGATATTTAATACAAAATTTAAAACCATTACGTAAACTCTTCAACTCCAACATTAAAAGTTTATGCCTGTCACGTCTAGATGGCGTTGTTACAGTTGAGTTTTAAGTTGCGGTGCTAATGGCGCCGTATAAAGCAATGGTTAAATTTGGTAATCGAGACAGATACTCGGGTATCCTAGGTTGGTCATGGGGACGCGTATAGCCCAGAGACGCGGGTTCGAGTCCCGCCTCGAGTAGTAATTTTCTGAAAGAAAAATATACTGTAAGTAATAATTACCTGTGTAGCGAGATCATCAGCCTGTCGTATAGTTGAAACTACTTGTTGTGTTAAGAAAGTCGGCGTTATGTCTGTTACTTGTTCTTTTATTAAACCACCGAATGCATAGCAAACCCTGAAAAAAAAAACACCTTGAAGTTAAAACTATGTATATCAAATCAAAATAATATGTAACCCATATGATGACGGGAGTAATAGCAAGGGGTCAGTAAACCATGTATCTCCGTGTGGTGACGAGGTAGGAATACAATATGTTACCACCCCAACTCATCCTATGGGTGTCGTAAAAACGTACTGAAGGACAATTCATGAATGTTATCTTTACGAAATATAAAGAAGGAAATCTTAAAATTAAACCCTATACCAATCAGTCTGGCCAGCATGGTATTAGTAGGCCAAGTATCCCTCCGCCACGGGAGGAGGCCCGTCCTTGCAGTGGGACATTAATGGGCTGTTATGATGATGATGAGTAAACCATGTCATTATGAGTGTTAAAAGTTGAGTATGTGAAAGTATTGCAATCTGCTTTGGGAGCATACTGAGAACAATAAGTTTTCACCCATCATTGGGATAGACAACTTCTAGTGATCATAATTTTCGGAGACAATATAATAATACTTTTAAGATGGCAATCATCATAACAGCCAATTAATATTCCACTGCAGGGACGGGCCTCCTCCCGTGACGGAAGGATACTTGGCCTACTAATACCACGCTGGCCAGACGGATTGGTATAGGGTTTAATTTCTTTTTAAAAGGCTTTTTTTGATTATTAACAAGTTTTGAATTTTTATAAATAATTTTCATAGCTGTTCATATTAGTGAAAAGAGAAAAAAAAGAGTGATAAAAACATAATATAGTTACCTGTTAACATTATGACAGACGCGTGGTATAATTTTGGCGAGATATGACATGTCTTTCCAGTCGGGTGGATACCGCTCTGTTGACAATGCTACTGCGTAACTGTACGTTCGACCGTCACCTGGGAATTAAAAAAATCTGGGTGTTAGGTTATGTGCACTCCGTGTGGTGACGGAGTAAGAATACAGTGTGTCACCACCCCATCTCATCCCATGGGTGTCGTAAAAGCCGACTAAGGGACCATCCGTGAATATTATCTTTACGTAATTAAAAGCAGAAAAACTTGAAACAAAATCCTGTACCAATGCGTTTGGCCAGCGTGGTATTAGTAGGCAAAGTATCCCTCCGTCACGGGAGGAGACCCGTCCCTGCAGTGGGACATTAATGGACTGTTATGATAGGTTATGTTTATTTAATGCATACACTAATACATTACATACTCATTAATCATGCCGGAAAGCGCAGCGTGGGGAGACCCCTCACACGTTGGACCGACGACCTAGTTAGGACGACAGGAAACCAATGGATGAGAGAGGCACAGGACCGCACAAGGTGGCAATACTTGGAGGAGGCCTATGTCTAGCAGTGGACGTCTGGAGCATGTCACGTGACATCACCGGTGCGCTGGGAGCTAGTTGCGGCCTGAGTTGTTAGGAGTTGAGAACCTCTTTGTCTTTATGGTGATGGTTAAATAGTTCATGCGTAGCTTAGGACCATAGTAATACTGTTCAGATTGATTTAAGACACGCGTCAATGTACTAGTGTCAGTCGGTACCTTGTACCCCTACAGTACGAAGCGGTAACAGCGTGGCGGCGACGGGAGACTTGGAGGAGATGCGCTTGAGCTCGGCCTGCTCCGCCGCAGTACTGGCGCTGGACACGCGGCCCAGCAGTGCGTGAGACTTCACACACATCGACGCGTACTCCACCATTATCTTCACTATCACCTGCAGACAACGACCAAGGTTATACTAAAATTTGTATGTGCCGACTAATCTCTGGAAGTAATGATCCGATTTGGATATTATTTTCTCTAATGCCAAGCTCCATTCTTCCACAGTTCTTATAGACTAAAATCTATTAAAAAAAAAGGGGTAATTTTGGGAAATATATCAACAAAAAAGTCAGCGATGGGCTGTCACAGGTGGCAAAATACAAAAAAAAGTTAGCAACACGCATACTAACCTGTGTCTCAGCGAAGTCCCGTTCCATGTAAGGCTCGTCTTGGCACAGCACCCGCACGGCCAGCCCCGGGCCCGGGAAGGGCTGGCGCTCCACCAGCGGCGCCGGGAGCCCGAGCTCTACTCCTAGCGCACGTACCTGTACATATATTAATGTTATGTACACACTCATTGTACGGTCAGCTGCAGAGAAATCTAACCCCCTTTAAGAATATAACAGTGCGCTAAAGGGGTTAGATTTCTTTGCAGCTGAGTGTACCTCCATCGCGACGCTTCTCTCAGAGCGAGTCGCGCGCAGCAGCTCCCTTAAAGAGTAAAAAAAGCGAGAATTGAAGTGGTCATAAATCTGCTGAACGGAAAAGCATTCAATTTTTTTTGTCCCTGCTTAGTAGAAGTGTACATGTTTATGACGAACAACTAACTCACATAGTTGAGGCTAGATGGCGTTGTTAGGTGTGGCTAAAACGCGATGTGGTTGCGTTGTCAACATTTTTTTTGTATTAAATGAGGGCTATCAGATCACGATACACCCAAGTATTCACAACCCTACGTAGTTAGTTTCTCTATTACCAAACGCGAGCAGATTCAGTAATTGGTAATCATAACTGCTAACAGCTGACCTCATCATAACAGCCCATTAATGTCCAACTGCAGGGACGGGCCTCCTCCCGGGACGGAGGGATACTTGGCCTACAATTACAGACGGATTTATATAGGGTTTAATTTCAAGTTTTCTTTCTTTTTGTTTCGTAAAGATAATATTCACGGATACTCCCTTAGTCGGATTTTACGACACCCGTGGGATGAGATGGGGTGGTGACATATTGTATTCTTAATCTGTCACCACACGGAGCACAGCTGACCTATTATGTAAATATTCATAGATGCGTTCTATAGCTACTGATATTATGTTTTTAAGATAGGTCACGATAAAACAAAGAGTTACCTCGTCCTTGTGAAAGTCTCTAAGTGGTTCGACGACCCTCCCGCGTTGCCGCAACACCCGCACCAACTCCGTATCGTTGTGATGAGTCTTGATGGTGGCCGCGTTGTTGGAACATAACGATGATGCTGACTCGATTAAGTCCGGTCTTAGAGTGCCCTGTCCTAAGAGGACTTGGTCTTCTCTAAAGATGAAAAGACACAAGTTAACATCGTCTCCAATACGCGCAATCTAAGTTGACCGGCTTGAAGTTGTTGTAAATGGTTGCGCTCGTCATTTTTGGAACTAAATGACAGCAGCGGTTGTTTAGTGACAAATAGCTTCTAGCCGGTCAAGTAAGATTGCGCGAGCTGTATACAGTATTTTTTGTAGATTTATTAGTCTGTTTTATTTTTATGTCTTGTCCATGCTCTTGTGTAATTGTGAGCGTACTTGTGTATGTGTGTGAGCGTACTCGTGTATGTATGTGTGTGCGTGTGTACTGACGTGAGCGTGAGGTCCCGCACGGCCTGCTCGGCCACACGTATGAACACGTCGCCGATGTACTCGTGTGTGTGTGTGTGCGTGTGTACTGACGTGAGCGTGAGGTCCCGCACGGCCTGCTCGGCCACACGTATGAACACGTCGCCGATGTACTCGTGTGTGTGTGTGTGCGTGTGTACTGACGTGAGCGTGAGGTCCCGCACGGCCTGCTCGGCCACACGTATGAACACGTCGCCGATGTACTCGTGTGTGTGTGTGTGCGTGTGTACTGACGTGAGCGTGAGGTCCCGCACGGCCTGCTCGGCCACACGTATGAACACGTCGCCGATGTACTCGTGTGTGTGTGTGTGCGTGTGTACTGACGTGAGCGTGAGGTCCCGCACGGCCTGCTCGGCCACACGTATGAACACGTCGCCGATGTACTCGTGTGTGTGTGTGTGCGTGTGTACTGACGTGAGCGTGAGGTCCCGCACGGCCTGCTCGGCCACACGTATGAACACGTCGCCGATGTACTCGTGTGTGTGTGTGTGCGTGTGTACTGACGTGAGCGTGAGGTCCCGCACGGCCTGCTCGGCCACACGTATGAACACGTCGCCGATGTACTCGTGTGTGTGTGTGTGCGTGTGTACTGACGTGAGCGTGAGGTCCCGCACGGCCTGCTCGGCCACACGTATGAACACGTCGCCGATGTACTCGTGTGTGTGTGTGTGCGTGTGTACTGACGTGAGCGTGAGGTCCCGCACGGCCTGCTCGGCCACACGTATGAACACGTCGCCGATGTACTCGTGTGTGTGTGTGTGCGTGTGTACTGACGTGAGCGTGAGGTCCCGCACGGCCTGCTCGGCCACACGTATGAACACGTCGCCGATGTACTCGTGTGTGTGTGTGTGCGTGTGTACTGACGTGAGCGTGAGGTCCCGCACGGCCTGCTCGGCCACACGTATGAACACGTCGCCGATGTACTCGTGTGTGTGTGTGTGCGTGTGTACTGACGTGAGCGTGAGGTCCCGCACGGCCTGCTCGGCCACACGTATGAACACGTCGCCGATGTACTCGTGTGTGTGTGTGTGCGTGTGTACTGACGTGAGCGTGAGGTCCCGCACGGCCTGCTCGGCCACACGTATGAACACGTCGCCGATGTACTCGTGTGTGTGTGTGTGCGTGTGTACTGACGTGAGCGTGAGGTCCCGCACGGCCTGCTCGGCCACACGTATGAACACGTCGCCGATGTACTCGTGTGTGTGTGTGTGCGTGTGTACTGACGTGAGCGTGAGGTCCCGCACGGCCTGCTCGGCCACACGTATGAACACGTCGCCGATGATCTTGCGCTTGTCCTCGGGCGCGGCGCTCTGCACCAGCAGCGGCGTGTGTCGCGCGCGCCCGCCCGCCTCGCGCACCACCGTGCTGCCCTGCCGGAACTGCGGGGGGGGGGGGGGGGGGACACACAGTTAGACGCGGCGGTAGTGCACAGCATCGTGTGCGCGTCCTCGCTCGTGTGAGAGACACTAGAGCGCTGTGTAAGCGTGTTGTCCCGCAGGTAAGTGCGCACTTTACGCTCGACTTGACTTTTGACCCTCCTCAATAGTTTTTTTAAGTGCCTCGATGTCGCGGCGGTCGCGGTAAGAATCGATCGCGGGTTCGATTCCCACGCAACAATTCCTTGTCAAATTACAAGTCTTATGTCTGGATGTTCTTTGTGTCCGTTTAATTGATGTTTGTCTTCACGACACAAGACATGATAGCTATTCTTCGGCCGTTCAGAGAATGCGTTCCTGACACGTCGCGATTGAACTGACGCAGTAACTTTGTAATGGCGTTGCAGTTACGATAAAAATATTTTTGCTGGTTGTTTATCGTTTTAACTATTGATGAGCATTAAAACAACATTATTATATCAATAATTAATGAATGTTATAATGTTGTGTCAAACTGAGTGTCAAATAACTTGGTAAACAATATTTTTCTAAATCTACACTGCGCTATTACAAGGTTATGTCAGCGCTTTATATTTGTAGTGCTGTGCCAACAATAACAGTGAATAATAGTATCGTAATCTGTTCTTATCGATACAGTTATACTTTATAAAATAATACGTTTTGTTTTTCTTTTCAAGAATTTGAAAATAATGGACTTTAGAATAACTTTTATTAAATATAAAAATAAAAGTACATTAAATACAAAGTAGCATTTTTATATTTAGGTTGAAAATGGTAACCCCAAATGGCGTTATGGGCCGCCATTTTGTGACGCTGAAACAGTCGTCTGTTGTCGTTTCGGGCGCATAGACCACGTTCTTCAAGTGTTTGCGATCTGTTGTTATTTGACTTTGATTGTGTCTTATATTGCGTTCTTTTTACTTTTGGTGCATAATAATGCCTAAACGTGGACAAACATTGAAAACTGGAGCCCGTGAGTTAATTATCAAGCTGCAAGATTACTTTGAGCGGGAGCGGCAAAATGGCGGACCCCTGGTTCCTGTCGAAAAAGTACAAGAACGCGTCTCTCAGGCGCTTGGAGTTAGCAAACGAACGATTACAAATATTAATAAAGAAAAGTTCGGCTCTACTGGCATGGAAGATAATATTTTACGTACTCCGAAGAAGAAACGTAGAACTAAACCCGTGACAGATATTGATACCTTTGACGCCGATGCAATCAGAAATCATATATATGGTTACTATTCCAGAAATGAATATCTCAACAGGATGAAGCTTTTGGCGTCGTTAAGAGAAGCTGGACTGTTTAGCGGGGGTAAAACTGCTTTAACGAAAATCTTAAAAGATATTGGTTTTTCGTATAAAAAAACAGACAAAAGAAAAATTTTATTAGAACGATACGACATCATTTTGAAACGGATAAGTTTCTTGAGAGAAGCAAAAAAAATTGATAACTGGGATAATGTCGTGTTCATTGACGAGACATGGCTAAACGCCAATCACACGGTTTCCCGTTCTTGGACGGATGATACACAAGCGTCGACGTCGAAAGTACCAATGGGTAAGGGGGCTCGTCTGATAATATGCCACGCAGGTACTGCAAAATACGGCTTTGTGGAGAACGCTTTACTGGCATTTCAATCAAAAACCACAAATGACTACCACGAGGAAATGAATGCCAGTACATTTAAAGAGTGGTTCCAGAACGTGCTTTTGCCCAGCCTACCAGAGCCTTCTGTAATATTGATGGATAATGCCTCCTATCACTCGTTTCAAATACAGAAACCACCTACCCAAGCTAATAAAAAAGAAGAAATGGTTGCTTGGTTACAAGCAAAAGGCATTGACGCAAATATGCAGATGCTAAAAGCAGAGCTAATTAAGTTAGTGAAAGAAAATAAAGCGGCAAATGTGCGATACGAAATCGATGAAATGGCTTTGGAGTACGGTCATCGCGTTCTAAGAATTCCACCGTATCATTGCCAATATAACGCGATTGAGCTAATCTGGGCTCAAATAAAAGGTTACGCCGCCCGCCACAATACTTCCCCGCCATTCAGCACGAAAAAGATGATGACCCTGTTAAAAGAAGCCTGCGGGAAAGTCACAAGAGATGACTGGGCAAAGGTTGTCGAAAAGACTAAAAACCTGATTATGGAACATTTTGACCGAGATATCAGGATTGATTCTGTAATTGATAATAATATAATTATACATGTAGGCGAAGATGATGATGAAGACACCACCTCCTCAAGCGAATCGGAGTCTGATTAATATTCTGTACGCACATTTAGTTCAATGTACTTTATTCCATAGAAATACAGATTGTAACTTTGTAAAAAATAATAAATAAAACAATTTTATTATATTAATATTCCCTTTTATTGTTTCCACGTAAAGAACTAAAATATAAATTTTAAATGATTCCGCCAATTTAAAACGGTCTAAATCTAATCATAAAAATAACGCGGCGGTTCATTTTGGAGTAACGGTAACGAACTCGGTATAATGTTGTGTCCATCACTAGTCGTGACTAACTGATAAGTGTCAGGAACGCATTCTCTGAACGGCCGGATAATAAGGCCTGTGTCGGGACTTTTTACAAAGAACATCCAAAGTCAGGACGAAAATAAGTGGATAGAACAAAGAATTATTCTGCGCATGATTCGAACGCGTACCCGCGCCCTTCTACAGTCAGCTCCTTATGTAAAGTATCTAACATATTATATTTGACGATGTAATTGTTTCAATATAATATTTGCGAATGATGGGTGCTTCACACATTTAGAGGACTTAGGTTGTATTTTTATTATTGATCACTTTGGGAGTTACTTTAAATTTAAATATGTTACATGTCACTTTACATAAGGAGCTCTGTACACGCCAGCTACTACCGCGACCGCCACTGTTTTGTGAGTAAGACATTTAGTTGAGGGTAATTTAATAAAAAAAAAACACTTTTACTTACTAGTAATATCAACTTCCAACTTGATATCGAAGTTGAACTTATCATCATGTCTTAGATACTCGAAGGGTGTGGGATCTTGTGGGAAGTTGTCCACTAAATGAGGCGTCAAAGCCTCCACAGTGACCACCCAGGGTGATATTGTTGTGCCCAAGTTCTTAGCAGTGAATGGTCCTAAGGGAATGTACTCCCATTTCTGGATATCTCGAGCTGTAGAAGAAAAAACAAAGTTAACGTTTGTCGCAGAAACGATTTAGAATAAATAAATATAAGGCAGTACCTAGATTTATTACTATAGAAGACACGAGCTCGTATTTCTTAGTGCCTAATATTTAAAATTTGGTTAATATTTAATGACATGAATAAGTTTGATTGATAATAATTTTAAATCATACTTAATCAATTATTGCGAAAATTTTCTTAAGAAAATAAAATACCCGTAAGACGGATTACCACTGACCCACAAAGTACAAGTAAGCTAGTTATGCCTCTATTACGGGCAGGGAGCAGTCTCTGCAGTTGTATTCAAGAGCTAGAATTAGAATAGGTACATAATTACCGCTCCAATCATTCATGAGAACAAATCCAAAGATACGGTCCCCAGCTTGTTTAGCAGTAACTCTTTCTCCTAATTTAGTTGGAGGTCCACCGACGAAGGTCGCCATTTCAAGCTCGAAATCCATCAGCCTGGAGGGTCCGAAATGAGGTTCAGCACCTGAAATCACAATAAACTAAAAGTTAAAAATATACCTGGTTCTCAAAACTAACAAATAATAGATAAACAAAAATATCGTTGTTTCAGCCAGGTTCACAACGCACGACTTCCCGTCATAAATGCTCAGAGGGTCAGGGTGGCCTCCGTGAGATTGCGGTATATTATGGAGACTTTATAGCCCTAACGCCGTTTGAGTTTTTCCAAAGTCTATGCCAGTCGCGATCACGGTAGAAATGCAAAATTGACTACTGCGAAGATATTTGGCATTAGGTGGTTACGATTCACTGGTTGGACAGCTAATCTGACACAGACCTGCAGCCGACAGCAGTATGGGTTCCCATGGAAAAAAAAAGTCTAAATCTTCTTATATATAAGTCCTATAACTACTGTAACTAGGTATTTAGGTGCAACTACTTACCTTCAATAGGTAATGTTTGTCCATAAGGTCTATGAAGAGGTGTTCCAGATATAACAATGGAGCTGGATCGACCATGGTAACCGACGGGAAGTTGCTTCCTGACATCAAACAATATAAACAGAGAATTAAACAAAATTACATTTAAAGAGTGCAAGTCCCGCAACGAAAAAACAGGTGGGCAGTTACCTTACGTGGTAGACCAATCCAAAGACGAATTGTTTGAAAATTGAAATATCTTTCGTAGCAAAGCCGTAGGTACTTACTTATGTTCGATGGGGTAGAGGGTGCCCCATCGAGGGGACTTAGTTCGCGTCCACATTGCGTCCATCCCGGTCGGTTCAAATCAAGAAAGATAATTGCTCATGCGATCCACAAATAACTGTCTTGGGCCCGGATGTACTTTGGATAATATGATTACGATGTGTATATTTATCATAATATCATTCCAATTTAATCTAAAATAGGTACATAGCGCCAATCTTATTCTTCCAACAACCCGTCGTCTTCAGTGAATTTTTGTGAAAATGAGATGACAAAACTTACCAGTTAGGAAATAAAGCGTTCTCTTTGCCTCTGAACATGATGCCAACATTAGTTGCGTGGTGCAGTGAGGAGTAGAAGTCTGTGTAGTCCCCAATTTCAGCTGGCAAGTGCATTGTAGCTTCATCTTGTTTGACGAAGGCCCTGATTATTTGAAAATAAGCAATAAGCTTGTATCTTAGCGAAAGACCCCCTACTCATAAACGCATTTTAAATGTAATCACTGTTTAGCGAGATTTTTCCAAGTAAAATCGTATGAATTTATGCTAATCAATTGACTAAAATTGAAGAGGTTTTTATGGGTAAGGGGGAGAGAGCTCAGGATGTTTCGCAAACTGCTTAAAAAAATTGTGATAAATATGTATTTTTAAACCATAAATCGTACCTCTGTCTAAGATCGCTGTCATTTTGTAGAGTTGGGTTTGACACGTCAAGAAGTTTCTGTAACGTATTTCTTGCCTCAATCCAGTGAGGTCTCATTAGACTCATAAAGGCATTCAGATTTACTGCCTGTGGAAATAAGATTTAGGTATTTTAAATAATTTTAGGGAGACTTTTTAAGTAGGTAAGTACTTTCACAAACATTAATTTGCGATTTAACATTTTACGCAAAGTCCTAAAGACTTTGAAGATTGTCCAGGTTGGGTTCGAACCCGCGGTCACGATATCGTTCATCTGTCATCATCGAAGTCAAAACAGGTTTATTAGGTCTTCAATAATTAATTATGTATAAATAGGTAGTTGCAATATTATGCAATCCAAATGCAATCATACAATAGGGTTTCATTTAAAAGGTAAGTAAATAAGATAGGTGTTAGCGGTTTTCTAAGAAGGTCTAATCTCACATGTTTTTAAGTTTTTCCTTTAAGTCCAAATCGCGGTAACTCCCCGGTGGCATGGCGGTCGCGTTATCGGCTGCCATTCATGAGGACGCGCCTTCGAATTCCACGCAGGACTATATTGTTTGAGCGATACATATTATAACTCAGTCTAAGTCCTCACAAATAATTGCTAAATGAAGTTCTTAGGATTTAGCAATTTTTAGAAGGGCAAGAAATATGTTATTAGATACTTACCTATGTACCTACCTATAATACCGTTTGCATATTAACTGAGGTGCCTGACCTGTTTAGTACCTACATGTTTGTTCATTCAAATGCTTACCTTAAATACATTCTGCTGTTCTTTCAATAGAGGTCCATCGAATAAATGTGCAATTACATTCAAATCTAGTATCCATTCGCCGATAGCAACACCAATATGCCTTTCAATCTAAAATAAAGAATTTATTACAAACAAAACAACCAGCGATAAAATTATAATACTACCGAAATTAAAATGTCATAACATATTTGCTTGTTAGGGAATATCAGATGCTATCTTAATTGAGTCGGTGAACTATCAACGCGGTTTATATTATTTTAAGCTTTATCACAATAGCGTAAGGTTAGAATCAATTTAAAAAATTAGGCTTATAAAAAAGGTTCACAAACAAATATGGTTATAATTATTGTTACTTACATTTTTTGCTGAAGTAAAAACACCAAACGGTAGATTCTCGATAGGAAAATCGGTATTAGGCGAGTATTCGATAAAGGATTTCATTTTTTTACGTGTTTCTAACTCGGTTGACACTTAGTAAATGTAGTAACTCGATTAATAAAGATGTGAACGAAGTTGTTATGTAAATGTGAGCCGGTTTGTTCGACCGGTATGTTGGTCAGTACTGGAAGATTCCAAGGTCAAGTTCACTGGTGAAATAGGGCGTCCCAATGACAACTAAATTGTCAAACGATTAACGAAAACGAAAGTCTTTACTGCTGTCCTTCTGTTGTATTTTAACACTGCGTAATTATTTTATAGGTTATGTTTGTAGGTATGTTTTTATTAAATAAGATAAACCATATCTTGTTTGTTATGCTAAGTACTTCATAACTGTTTGCATATGTCTTAATGTAATTAAAATATTATATTATCATAGGTATCACTGTAAACAAAATGTATGTACGGACAGAAACAAAGTTAACTAAGTAAACGTTTAAGTCTGCATTTAGGTAGGTATACTTATCGTGTCGATGGAAACACTCTAAAGTCCAATACCTACGCTTCGACGTGAATGGCGTACCTAGCTATAGCCTTTCTCCGTACAGGTCTTTAAGCGTAGGTACACTTCTCTGGGTTCGTAGTGCTCATTAGTAAATGACCCATCGTCTGTGAAGACGCCTGGGCTGAAAATACGCCCAGACTACCTCCGGTCTCTAATGGGAGGTGGCGGAAAAGTTTGCATTGAGTACCCAAGGGAAGCCCTATGTCCCTAGCGGGTTATGCCAGGACTTCTCCCGGTCATAATATTAATTTTGATTGAGTCTATTATATACCTTGACAGACTGGGTACGTAGCCTATGTGTGCTTTCCAGGTTGGCCAAGGTAACTTGTCTCCTGGAGATAGTTTTTCTGTCAAAGGAACGAAAGTTGGAAGAGTGCATCTTTTATACCACAAGGACTTTTTCGTGCAATAGGTCTAAAATATGTCTCCTATTTCCATTTTTCTATAGCAGAGGCTACATCTCTGGTGGCCTTGGTGCACAGGCGGACATCGCTCGCTTGATGATACGTAAGCAGAAATGGACCTGCTTGTACATTTCAGTTTACCATGAAGGAGGCCATGGTAACAAAAAAATGTGCGGACTCACATACCTACACTCGTATGTACCGATATTATGAGGAAGTTATCGTATCAAGATATAAAACAAGAAATACTGAACTGGTACACACCTACCTATTTACCTCGCTCTATGCAAATTAATTTACCTGAGACGACATGCCTACTATAAATTATAACGTCACCAACTACGTCGGATATACTTATACAACATCTATTTATTAGGCTCCCATAAAAAATCTACACATACAAAAAGCTCTCGCCAGTTCTATGAAACAATTGAGAGCAGAAACTTGCATTAACAGAACTTTAATCTACTATATAAAAATAAGTCGGGTATTCCTTCCTGACGCTGTAACTCCAGAACGCACGAACCGATTTCCACGGTTTTGCATTCGTTGGAAAGGTCTCGGGCTCCGTGAGGTTTATAGCAAAGAAAATTCAGGAAAAAATACAACAAAAAAGCGGGAAAGTAAGGCCCGTGCGAAGCCGGGATGGGCCGCTAGTCGTTTATAAATTACACAAAATCTCTCTTCTTTGATCACATGAGAGTAGGACTATTAGTCCGATCCAAAAAAAAAACTGACTAAATTGATGTTTGTAAAGGTCCCGCGACACAACAGGGCATAATCCCTAGTGCAGGAGTTATCATAGAAAATCACCAAATCGAATACACGTCACTCAAAATTACGAATGACAAAATTATTACTCGCTGAAACATGTCTACCAGCCAGCAATTAAGAACGAACTTCAATCAGTGACGTGGTTAGTGTAACATGACCAACTAATACCATAGGTACTGGCCATGATGGTTCGTCCAGGGTTATATTTTTGTCTCAAGTGATAACACTCCTATTTTTTTTTCGAATCTTTTTACATTCAAATTAATAAAAAGAAAATTTGCTACCCACTGTCATCATATCAGTCAAATAACGTCCACTGCTTGACATCAATTGACCAAACAGGCTTTTCCTTTTATTTCCACTTTTTGCGATCTACCGCCTCCCTCGTTCATCGGTTCCCCGCCATCCTAACTAGTTCGTCTGTGAGAGGGGTCTTCCCACCCTGCATCTTCAGGTACGAGATCGCCATTAAAGAACCTACAGTGACTTTAGCTAATAGAAATGAAAAAATAAAATAAACAAAACATTTTTAATTTATTTTTAAAAATAAATAAGTATGATATTTACATGTCACTCACTCAACATTAAATTTAGCAAGGACGCTTACTCTTTGAGGATTGAATAAATCACTGGTCTTCTCCCGCTTTAGTATCTCAGATGAATCCACGTCTACCTAGAAATATAGTCCCTATAGTATGCTACTAAAATTTGTACGAAAAGCTAAAAGAAAACAAGAATTTTCCCAATTCACTGGTATAAAATGCGTTCGGCATTAAGTCCGCATTTGAATGTTATTCTATATGAAGTTTTACAAAAATAAACCCCTTAACACTCCGAAATTTTTTTATAAATATTTATAAGCTTAGAACTCAATAATTCTTTGACTAATTTAAATAAATCATTTTTGTTTGAAAGGTATATTCCCCAACTTCTTTTTAAAGAGAAATTCCATTAAAACCGAATAAAGTTTTTAATTCTAAAATTATTTAACAATAGGATAAGTGTTGCTATAATAAAATACTCTGATATTAAAAAATGTTAATATTTATTTACTCATAATAAAGTACATAACTAATTAATTACTATCTAGCTGCATAAATAACAAAATGATAAAAGCTACTTAAAATACAATAAAATTAAATTGTAATTTCTTACAATTACCAACATAATATCACCACGAGAATATAGAATAATAATCAGTTATGGAACAGCATTTTCGGCAAGCTTTGTGTTCTTAGCATATAATAATATGCTATGACGGACAAGTTAAAGCAATAGATACTAACCTAAACAACAGACTTGTTTCCATTTTAAAATTAATTTGTTAAGATAAGAATGCAATTATTTTATACTAGCTGACCCGTGCCCTCTTCGTTGGTTGGCGAAAAAAACGCGTCTCTTTTTTTAAACAAATTTTATTACTGCTCCGCTCCTATTAGTCATAGCGGGATGCTATATAGCCTATGACACTTCCCGATAAATGGCCTATTCAACACAGAACGAATTTTCAAAATCGGTTTAGTAGATAACGGAATTACCCCCTACAACGTCACAAACACACAAACTTTACCTCTTTATAATATTAGTAGTAGATAACAAAAGCTTCATCAAAGGTTCAATAAAGCTAGGCTAGACACATCTAAATATTTACATGAAAACTTAAAATACCATAAAGTATCTTATGAGGTATAATAAACATTATTTTTTTGCCCGAATTACATTCTGCACTGCGATTTAGTCACCAGTAAAAATAATGAATTCTTATGTCTAAGAATGTTTTATTATAAGTGCTATAGTTCATAATAAAATTGCACAAACTGGATTAGTCAAAAATAATGCTAGTAAGTGTGCCACTTTTCATGAGTATTTGCTATTATTAAATTATTTAAGTTTTAAAATTATTGTTGTAAAACTATATTCTAACATCTCGTGGTGGATAGTTGATTTTATAATGGTGTCGTAATATTAAAGGAATTAATTATGTATTCTATTAGATTAATGTATAGGCTCTTTTTATATTATATTAGTAGGCATAGACTAAATCCTAATAAATAATATACCTACACAAGACTAGCATTATTTTTAACCATCTAGAAAAAGTTACAATATTGACTAAATCGTTATTCTGAAAAACAAATGCAGTATGAATCATAACAGCCTATTAACGTCACTGCAGGGACGGGTCATCTTTCGTAACGGAGGGACACTACTAAGTGTCCCTCCGTTACTAACCGTTACTAACCATGCTGGTTAGACGGATTGGTACAGGGTTTAATTTCAAGTTTTCCTTCTTTCTATGTAAAGGTGATATTCACAGATAGTCCCTTAATCGGTTCTTAAAACCCATGGAATGAGATGGGGTGTTTACATTTGTATTCTTACTCCGTCACCACAGTATTTAAGAATAACAATTATTATTAATATTATAACACCATTATAAAACACTACAATATACTTCAATCCTCTACGCAATAAAAATAAATAAATCTTATCTACACAATGTGGCGTCTATCTGCTGCAATGACGGTAGAGTTAACTTAAGTTTCCTCCTGTAAGCTGGGTCTTGAGCTAAAGCATTCCGCTCCAAGTATATGGTCTGAATCTTCTTGTTGTTGCGCAGGTGATTTACTGACTCCCAGTCTGTTATTTGGTTGTTGTTTAACTGTAAATAAATGTTTGGATTAATGGATTATCCAGGTACATACTTAAAAGGCCGATATCCAAAATAGAGATAAGTGATAAAAAAAATATTCTACACACAAAGTCCAAGAAATTAATGATATTTCGGTCATGTAGGGACCTTGTCCGCGCGATCGACAAGTGATGTTTTAATTGTAAAATTTATAATTTACACAAATATATATTTTTTTGTTATTTTTGGTTTGTATTTTCATTCAAACCATGTCAAAAATAATCAAAACAAATAAATGCAAGCTCAGAAAGGCCACCTCGGATGGCACAATGTTTCCTTGCACATTAGTCATAGTTGAAATGTCGCGCGGTCGCACCCTAGCGGGTAAGCCGATCGTAGTTGTGGAGAAAACACATAAATATGTGATACTCATAAATTTTAAACTATCGCTTTTGGGTTCCATGTTTGTGTCAGTCAGCTTGAGACGACAACCAGTGTAGTATCCGCCGAAACATCAAGCAAAATAAAAGTAAATAGCAGGTAGCGTAAGGGCCGTAGCACACATATGAAAATGGAATGGGGTCATCACCGTATCAACTTGAGCCTTTCAGTATTATTTGTATGAAACTCCTTACTGCAACACACACTAATTGGAAACATAACGTTATCGGATATTTGACGTTGGGTACCTAGGAAAAAGGCGAGGCGGTGCCGCGCCGATCCCTTTATACGTTTTGATATGTGTGCTATATCCCTTACGCTTAATCTCCCGTTATCGTAAGTGATTACTCACCCATAACTCTTCTAAGTCGGTCATATGACTGACATTATCAATAACTGTGATCCGATTCATGGCCAAATCCAACGTCTGTAATTTTTTCTGTTCTTCCAAATTTTCTATACAGGTTATAGCATTTTCTGATATGTATAACTGCTCCAAGTTGGTTAGATTTTCCAAATTTTCTATTTTAGTTAAACGATTACTCTGTAAAACTAGTATTTCGAGCTTTTTCAAGTTTGAAAGATTCTCTATTGTCGATATTTTGTTTTTACCGAGATACAGTTGAGTCAGATTTTTCAAGTTGTCTATGTTTTCAATTTTCTGTAATATAATATAAAAAATAAATTATAAAATTTTGCATATTATTGCGATGGCTTAGGCTTAGATGGCTTAGCCGCTGCGAGTAATGATAATTTAGTAACTAATGCCTGAAGCTAAATATTTTTTATAATTTATGAAGACTGGAAAACATTTTTGTTTTGAAAACTGTTGATTTTTAATAGGTTGCTGTTCAAAAAAAATACTTAATAGTTTAGAAAATTATTGCAGAAATAAACAAATAAGTACATTTTAATTTGTTTATTTCTGCAATAATTTTATTTTTATTAATTATGATTTTGTGCCTATTATTGTGGCAACAAAGAATCATTTTGATATCTAACTATGTTATAGTAAATAAATAGTACTAAATTACTATATTTTCTGATATTGTTTTAAAATAAAATATTTCATTAAAAAGGACATAAACTCACCCTTATACGATTGTCACCTAATTCAAGGAGCTCCAGTGCTGGTAAATCATCAAGATTCTTTATTTCTGATATTTTATTAGAACTGAGGAATAACTTCTTCAAACTAGCAAGTTTATCTAGGCCGGAAATTTGTCTTATTCTATTGAAGGATAAGTCCAACATTCTGTAACAAAACAATTTATATAATTATTTTGAGCACCACTTAACATAAGCGGATATAAGAGGGCATATAAGACAGTTTGTTTGCAATGCTTTCTTTCCTATCTGATTCAAAGTTAAATGGACAGCCTCTTTTTTATGATTTTACTTATATTATACAGTACAGCTTTAAGTTATAGTAACTCAGAAAACCCTCACAGCAAGAATAGACTAGATGACAACTCAGCTTTGCTTAATCGCTATATCAATGAGATGAAATAGGGTGATGACTTGATTACTCTTCAGCTCTGATTATCTATACTAATATTATAACGAGGTAAAGTTTGTGTGTTTGTGACGTTGTAGGGGGTAATTTCTGGATCTACTGAACCGATTTTAAAAATTCTATCTCTGTTGAATAGTCCATTTATCGGGGAGTGTCATAGACAATATAGTATCACGCTATGACTAATAGGAGTGGTGCAGTTATAAAATAAATAAAATAAAATAAAAAAATAAAATAGCGTTTATTATCAAAGAAGTTAACAATGTTGTGTTACCCTGTGGCCCCACACTAGGCAAGCCTGTCCTGTGGGTGCCAATTACGATTAAGTACATTATAATGTTGTGTGACACATTGTGCTCAATCAGCATTAAGGCAAAATAAATTATTAAGGTTGATAGTACATTATGACTTACTAAACTATGTAACTAAACTAGCTTGTAACACATATGAGCATTACATGAGCACTTACAAGACAAATAAATATAATTAAAATATGTTATTTAAGTATATATTATATATATATATATGTAGGTAAAAGTATAGTATTATATTTTATTGGTATTTGGTACATTTGTGTAGTTATGTATATTATTCCTATCTTTAAGTTTTACACTATTATTTCCACTGAACAATCATGACAACCTTACTAGAAGTTCTTCAGTACTATTGTATGACAACGAGGTAAGCCAATTTGTCACTTTAAGCTTTGCTTCTCTCATTGAACATTCTTTTATGTCGCAGGCACTAGTTGTTTTATTGTAAACATATTGATCCTTGTATGGACTGAAACGCTTGGCAAAGTGAGTATTAACCCTAGGAACGGGTAATTTATAAACACGTCGTTTTAGGAGGTTTGTGTATTCCTCTGAGTTTATTACTCCTTTGTGTACCTTGAGAGTTGTTTGTAAAATAAATAGTTGTCGCACGTTTAGAAGTTTGACTTCCTCGTATAAATTCTTTGTAGGGTACCGAAATGGTTTTTTCAACATGGTTTTTATAACCGATCGCTGTGCTCGCTCAACTTGTAACATCGCTGTTTTTAGAGCACTTCCCCAACAAGATATACAATACATTATTAGTGACTGGCTAAGGGCAAAATATACTAATCTTAATACATCTGACGACGCTGAAGAACGAAGCAATTTCAGTATGTTTGCTGTTTTACGCACTCGAGCTGATAAAGAACTAATATGTGCTTTGAAGTTAAGGTTTTGGTCAATTGTTACGCCAAGGTACTTTACTGCATCAACCCTTGCCACTACCTCGCAGTCACAGGAAAATCTTGTTTCTGGGCATTCGTGAACTCTAATAGACATTGTAGTAACTGGTGCTGATACGGCTGTTTTATGAAAGCATATGTAGTTCGACTTTTTAGCATTGAGAGTTAATAAGTTGTGTTGTAGCCATTTCTTCACCTGCTTCATTCCTTTATCAGCCTTAGATATAGCCTCTGTCCAGGTAGAGCCATGACATACAATGGCAGTATCATCTGCATAACATATAACCTCAGCGTTGACACTGTCGTGTATGTCATTAATATACATTACAAATAAAGTAGGGCCCAAGATACTTCCTTGTGGTACACCAAAATTAGTACCTCTTAGTTCACTTTCGTACCCTCCGACCCTAACACATTGATTTCTCCCTGTCAGGTAACTCGTAAACCAATCCAGGGCTGTTCCCCTAATTCCAAAGTGATTTTCTAGTTTTCTCACCAATATTGCAATCGATACAGTATCAAAGGCTTTTGCCAAATCCAGAAAGATACCTACGCTAGCCCTATTTCTGTCTAGTTGATCCGATACGATAGACGTGAGAAGTGTGACAGCTTGCTCTGTTGACTTGCCTCTTCTAAAACCAAATTGCTGGGAGGAGATAAGGTTCTTTGACTCAACATATCTGACAAGTCTGTTATTTACAATCTTCTCCAACATTTTCGAGAAGGCCGTTAAAAGTGAAATAGGGCGATAGTTTTCAGCAAGCTTCCTGTCGCCGTCCTTGTAAATAGGTGATATAGCCGCAATCTTCCACATATCGGGGAATATCCCTGTTTTAAGGCTCAGGTTAAAGATCTCAATAAGAGGCCGTACTATACTACTTCTAATCTCCTTCAAAAGAATATTTGTAAGACCATCGATGCCCGGCGCCTTGTCATTTTGTAAGGAAAGTATCAGTTCTTCAACTTCACTTTTATCTGTAGGTTGTAGGAAAAAGGAGTCTTCAATTAATTTACGGTCAACCTTTGCCGCTAATGTTTCCTGGCTCAGTTGCAGTTTATTGAGTGTGAAGTCCGCAAGCTTTGCTCCTACAGTGGAGTAGTAGTTATTACATTTGTTCAAGGATTCCATCGGAGTTGTACTGCCCTGAAGAGTTAAAAGTTCCTTAGGTTCTTTGTTAGTCTTGGTCAAGTGACAAACATTTTTAATAGTTTTCCAGAGCTTTTTGGGATCTTTTGTGCTGTTAGAGAGTTCTCTATTTTCATAGTCTACTTTGAGTTTGCGCAGAAGGTCATTACAAAAGTTCCTGTAACGTATATAAATCATTTTTAAGTGAGCATCCTGCGGGTATTTACGTGATTTAATGTGAAGATTATCTCGGCGTTTCATGCACCGAATTAATCCGGAAGTGACCCAAGGGTTAATGTTGTACTTAGTGTGAGTTATACAGAATGTTGTCGTGTGTTTATTGATCACTTCACCAAGCCTGTTACAGAAGAGTTCGACAGCTTGATTCACATTTTCAGTTCCAAGTAATAGTATCCAGTTCTCCAGCAAGAGTTCCTCCTTTATAGCTTCCACATTTCTTTTCACTGTAGTCCTGTTGCGTGGTATTTGCTTTGTGATGTTCAGTACTATACCGACTATTGCAATATCATGGTCAGTTATATCAGAGGAACATACCACGCCAATTACATCTTGTACTCTGTTAACAAAGATGTGGTCAAGGCAAGCGTTACCCCTTGTCGGTTTTGTTATTGCAGGGAAAAGACCATGTTCTGCCGTAAGACACAAGTATTCTATATCGTGGTTGCTTGTTGTCGGAAGTAAATTTATGTTTAAATCGCCTGCAATAACCAATTTTGTGTTTTTATTTGTGCTTGCCAGGACGTTATCAAGGGAGCACAAAAAGTTCGAAGTGTTCTTGAATGATGGAGGGCGGTATATACCCAAGATAGTGATTATGTTTGGAAGGATTATCTGAAGGCAATTTGCGTCCATTACATTAGGTTCAGTCACGAAACAGTTAAGTGTATCCTTGATGTATACTACGACTCCGCTGTTCTGGTTGAGTTTATTTTTTGTGCAGTAAGATGTGTATGATAACATTTGTGG
Organism: Schrankia costaestrigalis; assembly: GCA_905475405.1. Classification (NCBI taxonomy): domain Eukaryota; kingdom Metazoa; phylum Arthropoda; class Insecta; order Lepidoptera; family Erebidae; genus Schrankia; species Schrankia costaestrigalis. The sequence continues at coordinate 3,116,464 of FR997843.1, read as the reverse complement.
TATTACAGTTAGTTCATCAAGCCAACACTCAGTTAAAATTAGCACATCGAAAGAGATATTAAATCTTACCAATGTTAGGACAAAATTATCAAAATTTTTATTTAAGCTCCTTATGTTAAAAGTCAGAATATTAAAGTTATGATTTGGTGTGATCACTGTTTGTATATGCTCAGGCGCTTGTATCGTGTGGCAGTTTATAAATAACGAGTCCAATTTCTCACTTATAATACTATTAGCCATATATGAATAACTTAAATATTAAAAACATAATGTATATATCTTTGCGTTTAAAGTAATTGCTGCCAGCCGATACATGCATGACATTATATTCGAGAGATTTTTCCTTAAGAAACTGGAGTAAACATATCATGTGACAGAATAATACTACGTTGGAATCATTATTGACATAGGTTTGCATTAATTGTGAACAAGAACAAGTGCAGTTAGTAAACATAACTTTTAGATATAAATCTAGGCTTTTGAAATAAAATATATAATTGTAAATATATACAGCCATGTCTAAAAATAGATATAAAATAAAACATAAAATTATTTGAATTAGGTTGGAACTGAATTTTTCACTATACCGAGAATATGTAGTCGATGAGCTCATTTCATTTTTCTGTTTCGACGCAACTGCCGAATATGCGAGAGATGTCGTCATAATTGCGTATATGCAACGCCGCTTTGCCTTCCCGTTGCTTAACGAATATGTTACCTTGTGTAACCCAGCAAAAAGAATATTCGTGTTCCTTGCATTTTGTTCGCGCCGCTCGAAAAAGCAGTCTATTTTCTTTTGTAAGTCTTTCGTTGAAAAAGATCTTAATCGACTTGCCAGGAATATCCAGATCGGTACTGGTTAAATTTTTTCTAGATTTAGAAGCTTTAATTAGTTGGTCTCTTTTACTTCGGCGAAGCAATCTTACTACAGTAGGTCTCGGGAATTTCATATCGCCATCAGCAATAATGGCGCGCTTGATATGGGGACCCACCCTGGTCACCCAATCGATGTCAGAGTCTACTAGGTCGACGCCCACTTTCTTTGCAGCTAAGAGTGCAATATGGTGTAGGTTCTCGTTGTTGCATTCGGGTATGCCTACTAGTTCTAGTTCATTGCGCAGGTATTGCTGTGATTGAGCATTCATTTCTTGTTCTAATGCCGACACCTTGCTTTCAAGCATCTTAACTTCTTTGTCACGATTTTCCAAGCATTTAATTCGGACGTTGTTAGAGGTTATAGATGACGCAAGTTCATCCAGTCTTGTTTGACAGCTAGTTAGTGACGAAGTGGCAGTCTCTAGTCGCTCCTTAAGTGAAGAAATTTCTCGCGTAAGCAGACGGACTTCCTCTGTGAGTTCCCTCACCTCAGCGTGCGGTATATCTCCAGTTATGTCTTCTATTTTCTTCCTAGTTGTAACATTACTATCCGTAGGGCGTACCGGGGTTAAGCTATTATCTCCACCCCTTTTTTCCAAGGCGCAGCAATCAGGACATCGCCAGGTCTTTTTCTTGTCTGCTGACATGCCCGATGTGTTTATACACAGCAAGCAGAAGCTTTTGTCGCATGTAGTTGACGAGCACTTTATAGATTTCGCTTCCTTAGTAGAAGTTTTTAAACAGCCGTGGCATTTCATTTTGCTGTTAATATACTACTTATGAAGGTGTTAATATAGTATATTATTGACTTTAGAGAAAAAAAAAAATAAAAAAAAAAAAAAAAAAAAAAAAACACAAAAAATTCGTCACTCGTACGTGCGGGGCTCGAACCACTGACAACTTGTACCGCAGTCCAACGCAGCAACCACTTCGCCACGGTATCGATGAAAGCTTAGTTGAATTTGTTGATCAATAGTCACACTTAATATTTATGCAAAAACGAGTGTGACCTTAGCTTTTGTCTTTCAAAGTCATTTGCTTTGCACAACAACACTTTAACGGAATGATTTGCAATTTAAAAAAAATGTTTCTATTGATAACTCTTAATCCTTTTTTTGTATAAGTACAGTTTTTACACTATTTTGTTTGTATTTGAATAATCTATACACTGATATAAGTTTCGTACACCAATACACAGTTTCGACCACAACTTTCAAAATAAATGTACTAAACACACACTAACACGTCTAGCTTCAACGGTGATCGAGCGACTGATTGAATTACGTTTAAAAAAGAGACGCTTTTTTTTCGCCGCCCAACGAAGTGGGCACGGGTCAGCAAGTAATATTATAATGTAATTGTCTTACTGTAGTTTACCAAGCATGTCCAAGTTCTCAATCACTGTTATCTGATTATCATATAGTTCTAGTTCCACTAGATTGTGTAAAGTATCTAAACCTTCAATCTTCTTTATTAGATTCCATCTCAAGTATAATCTGAAAATCACAATATTAACACATCAATTGTTGTAGGATCAATCAATAAGTGAATTTGTCAACACATTACATACAGACATGTACATATATACTCTGCAAAACTATTCATAGTGTAGGTTATAGAAAACTCTTTGAAATAGAATGATAAAATTGATTTAAAACATGTCACAGTAGTTTTAATGTGAAAGAGTAACAGACATTCATACAATCACAAACATACATACAATCTTTCATGTTTCTAATATTAGTAGGACTTTTATAAATGAAATAGTTTCAGTGGTTTAACCTATAAACATGTTGTTGACCATTGTATTACAGCAATAACCATTGTATCACATAAATATTAAAATAAATACTACTCAAACAATAATTGACCATGACTCACCTCTCCAACATTACAAGTGGTTCTAACTTTTCAATTTTTCCAATTCGTCCATGATTTAAGTCCAGGTCTGTAGTGTGTTCATTAATAATAATAATTTCTTGAGTGTCCTCTTCCTCAGCAGGACTTCCCGGCGACGGTGGCGAGTCATGTGGCTGTTGAACAACAACTGTTTTTTCTCCAACATCGCTGTTGGGACCTGTATTAGCGGACTCTTTTTTCTCAGTGGAATCCTTTACGTCTACACTTGCTGCTGTTTCGTTTGTTGCATTCACTTTTTGTGTATCTAATCAATAAAGGTATCTATTAGTAAAACGAAATCTTAACAAACCCGGTGTATACCCGGTTTGCACTTACCTGCCATCGTTAAACGCTGAGATTCTCTTCCAAAACAATTGGTTTTCTTAATGCAAATTACGTCTTGCAATAATTACTTCAATTTATGGATTGTAATCAATTCGAATTAACAGATTATCTTCGAAGTATTTAACAAACAAATCAAAAAAATACGAAATTGAAATTCCGTCATAGAATGAATCAGACGTAACTGACAGCTGATGTCGTATAAGTAAGTTTGACAAAGTCAGATGGCACGATGGCACATACAAGAGTTTAGTTTTTAACAAGCTATGTTGATGCCAAAAATTCTGCCAAGTTTGAAAATTAGAAAATATTTTTTCAAAATCTTGAACCTGCCCTATCTCATTAATTTACTAATTCTAGTTAGGGTACAGGTAATGGATGCCCAAAAATGCATATTTATACCAAAGCAGACCGCGATAGCACTGGCGATTGGCGACGCATGACGATTGCGTGATGCTCTAGATGTTTATAACAAAATAGAATACGATATGCAAGTATGCAACACATACAACAAGTGTGTACCTAAAAGTTACCAGAAATCGCAAAAAAGGGGCGATTGAAATACAATACGATACTTTATTATTACTAAAATAAAGTTCTAGTTATTTTTTGTGTGCGTTTCAGTCTGTTTGTTTGGGTAAACACCGAAACGGTTGGACAGATTTTAATGGAACTTTCATTTATTTAAGAACATATTCTCAATTTTCCTACCTAGATAATTTTTTCGTGACAATATCGCGGGGTAACATTAACATTTAATAGGAACTAAATATTATTATGTCGATTTTTATTGTAATTGCTAATCGTTTTATTGGAATTAAACAAAAATGTTTTATTGAGCACTCAAAACATTATCGGTACTAAATAATGCGTCTCATAATGTAGGTAGAAAGAACCTACATACTGATAAGCTTGATTATAAATAAGCGGCATTAAACGGACGCAACACACCTAAAGTGCCACTTCACTTTTCACTTCTTTACTCACTTTGTAAAAAGTAGCCTCTATGAGAAAAGGTACTGTGCCTATTTTTTTTCCTTGAAATTGCACCGATAACCAGTAAAATACTTTAATTAAATTTTTTCACATTATTGAAAATAATAAAAACGTGTTACTCCAGTAAAATAAGCATTCAACCTCGGAATGGAAGCGAATAAGCTGTAAATTTGCATAAACCTTTGTTTTGGTGTACTAATGACTGGTAGAAAAGTCTCATATGATCACGTGTCTGCGTCATAAGTTATTCAAGGTCAAAGGTCACGAAAATCAGTTTTTTCCCATTATCTCGTTTTCTATGGGAAATACGCATTTAACTTCATTATATATATTGTAGATCATAAAATTGTCTACAAAAAATATCTAAACACTTTTCTCCTAAAAAGCATCGCTTTCGAGATATCGTGACTTTAGAGCGCAGGAAAGTCGTATTTTCGACTATATGCACACACTAGCTTTTTCCCGTGATTTCGCTCGCGTTTATAAATATTATGAAAAATAAGGCTTATTTCAATATATAGTAGCATATGCATTCTTGGTCTCAGCCTAATCGGTTTGAAATTGACAAGGTTACATACAAACTTCCATCCCCTATCTTATCCCTTTAGGGGTAGAATTTATCAAAATCCTTTCTTAGCGGAAGCCTACATTATATCATCTACCTGCATACCAAAATTCAGCCAGATTTGTCCAGTGGCTTAGGCTGTGCGTTGATCAGAGGTGGTGCGGAAATCTTCTATTTCTATAAAACTCAAAGGTGACTGACATAGTTATCTATCAACGCACAGCCCAAACCACTGGACAGATCTGGCTGAATTTTAGCATGCAGGTAGATGATATAACGTAGGCATCCGCTAACAAAGGATTTTGATAAATTCTACCCCTAAAGGGATAAGATAGGGGATGGAAGTTTGTATGTAACTTTGTCAATTTCAAACCGATTAGGCTGAGACCAAGCATGCATATGCTACTATATATTGAAATAAGCCTTATTTTTCATAATATTTATAAACGCGAGCGAAATCACGGGAAAAAGCTAGTGTGTGCATATAGTCCTAAATTCGACTTTTCTGCCCTCTAAAGTCACGATGTCTCGAAAGCGATGCTTTTTAGGAGAAAAGTGTTGAGATATTTTTTGTAGACAATTTTACGATCTACAAACTTTGTCTGAACCATTTTTCGATAGCTCTCGTAGTTTCAGAGATATACGCAAAAAACACAAATATGTGACCTTTGACCTTGAATAACTTATGACGCAGACACGTAATCATATGAGACTTTTTCACCAGTCATCAGAACATCAAAACAAAGGATTATACGAATTTACAGCTTATTCGCTTCCGTTCCGAGGTTTTCCCCTATTTAAGCCTTATTTGACTGTACTATGTGATTCTGTGCTATTTATTAGAAAATTTGGCATCCTGTGCTTATGTTAACGAAGGTTTATTTATTTCACCCGTTCACTGTTTAACTTCACTCATTCATTTACAGCTGATGTGATTGTCATTTTGTCATCGGTGGTGAATATTTTCCCGCCAATTGTTTTGTGTATTTGTTTAGACTTTTTGTTAATTATTTTAAGAGATTTTACCTCATTACCTACATAAAAACTAATATAAAACGGACGCAATGGACGAAAATGATGAATTGTCGCAACTAGAAGAATTGTTATGTGCCGATTTAGACGATGGCAAAACAAGCAACAAGGATTCAAAAACTTTTCAAGAAGTTGATTTATTTACTTCAAGTAACGTTGAAGACCAAACTATAAGTACAGAATCAGAAAACGCAAGTATCAAACATTCAGTTATTCATAATGGGGACACAGATTCATCAGACGACGAAGAAAAGAGAAATTATACTGAACGCAAATACAGTGACTATGGCTCTCAAGTTAAAAAGATTTTGGACACTCAAGTTCAGGAACAGCAAGATAAAAGACTGGATTTTGAAATGAGACTTCGACAGACAAATTTGGACGCTAAAATTTCTAGAAACACTTTTAAAACACCTAACCATGTTGAACAGGTTAGTAAAAATACTTTTTGTGCCCCAGAACCCAAGACAAAGCCTTCTGCTGATATTTATACTGATCCTATATTCGGTATTAGAATTATAAGACCTTTGATATCCAGTTCAGCTTTAATGGACCGCATGCAAGGAAGAGAAGCTATTAATATGCTTAGAGTAAAACGCTATGTAGAAAATGAAGATCTATCAAAAGACTGGGTAATTGGAGGAGTTATTGTAAGAAAAAGTGCAGCTAAAAAGTCACAAAAGGGTAACCAATTTGTTATATGGACTCTTAGTGACCTCAAAGATGATATGAAAACTGTGTCCTTGTTTTTATTCCGCAAAGCTTATAGTGAATTGTGGAAAACAACTGAAGGGACAGTTGTAGCAATATTGAATCCAAATGTTTTAGACAGATCTCAAAATAGTGCAGAACAAGCAAGCCTAAGTGTTGATAACCCTGACAGAGTTATGATTATAGGACAATCAAAAGATCTTGGTATTTGCAAGAGCCGAAAAAAGAATGGGGAACCTTGCACAGCTTTTGTTAATTTGAGCCAATGTGAACACTGTGTATATCATATAAAACAAGAATATGACAAATATTCAAGGAGGCAAGAATTGCAATCCTCAACTATGGGCAAAGGGCTTGTCAATTTGCAAAATAAAGTTTTAGGAAAAAATACTGTAATTTATGGTGGAAAATCATATAGTGCATTACCTGCAGGTAATACAGCTAAAGTTAAAGCTAGAGACAATAATAGATTGATGTCACTGAGTGATTACAATCAATCTGAGAGTAATAAATTAATGATGAATAAAGCACCATATGGGGCTGGTCTTGTTAAGAACAACTCAACATTGCATGATATTTCTACTCAAAGAACAAGTGATGCAGAGAGATTGAACAAACTTTCTAATTCAAGTTCACCAAGTATAAAAAGCAATTCTAACACATCAAGTTTAGCAGAAAGAGTAAATAGCTCACCTAAATTAGGCAAATTTGGTTTACAAAGTAGTGGGTTTGGATTAAAAGGCAGTGGTACAATAGACTTAAATATTTCATATGGTCAAAAAGCTGCTGAGAAAGCCAAGGCCAATGCTCTTCGACTCATACAACAGAGTGGTGGATTAAGTAAATCAGATCCAAATAACATCAAAGGTACTGAAGCAGGAAAGAAAAGAGCACTGGATAAGTTGAACACATCTGTTGGAGATGAAAATGACAACAAGAGAACTAAGCCTAATGAGCAATCAGAACAGAAGAAAACCAAGGGTGTTATGTCTGAAAGATTCAAGAAAATTCTAGAAGCAACATCATCCCATCAAAACTTGATTGAGCAACATGAGGATGATGAACAAGAGAAATATTTTAGCAAGTTAGAAAAGAAAGAACAGATGGAAGAGAAAATGTTGAGTACTTTCAAGTTAGCTTGTAAAGCTGTGAGATGTGTTAAATGTAAATATACTGCTTTCTCTGCAGCACAATTGTGTAAAGATCAAAGACATCCTCTTAAAGTTCTTGATACATTCAAGAGGTTCTTTAAATGTGCTGATTGTAATAACAGAACAGTTTCTTTGGAGATTATTCCTCTTCATTCCTGCAGTAACTGTAGTGGTTCTCGGTGGGAAAAAGCTGGCATGATGAGAGAGAAGAAAATCACATCACTGTCAGAAGGTTTATCTATAAGAGGTGAAGAAGAAGCATATGTAGGTGGACAAGTGACTGCTGGCAAGAATATCAATTTATTAGTGCCTGAGTAATTAGTTTTACAAATTGTATTTTTAGGTTAAAGACCATAGGCTAATTGGAACAGTCTAAATAAGCTTTAGTGTGATAAAAGCTTGTTAAGATCTGTTCAATCACTGCATGTTTGAAAGTGTTTCTGTTTCTTTGTATGTTATTTAACGTGTAATATTTTTTAGTATTTATATGAAATTATGATTAAGGTTTTAAAAATAAAATCCAATATGAAAATAAAGCATAATATAATTTTTATTATGAAACTTTCAGTAAATAACACTGAACCATTCCATAAAAACACAGTGTCTTCGATTTAATACAAGATTCATTTATAACAACCTTGTCGCGCGGGATAATTGTGGGCTTTTTATAAATTTTTACACAGCCTTCGACATTTACACAGCTTTTGACAATAAATTACTACATGTTACAAAACTGATTAGTGGAGCTAAGTATAACATGTGACACCAATGTATTTACAAAAACTTTTTGTTATATCGGGCAGTGGCGCGACTTACAAATTGTTAAACGACAAATTAAAACTTGGTACAGCTAATATGCTGACAAAATAAAATAATGTGATTACAATTCAAAACTTGTTTATTTATTAAACCTATGCGAGTAATAAGCTCTAGTCTTAGAAAGATATTGTCATGTATATTATATTGAATTGTATAGGAGAAAATTAACTCTCCACAAGATGTATTATACAATTTCATTAGAACATTCTAAGACTATCAGCCTATTTTGACTCGCATCTATAGATAACGTTCTTAAAACCACAAAAATAACCATCTCTGCAATGACATTACAGTAAAATAACAATTATTTAATTCAGTGACAGGTGTGGCAATATGCAGGTACCCACATTTTATTACACCAGTGACTGGACTCCTCACAAACTATTTTCTCACACAAATTGCAGGTACCCGCATTTTATTACAGCAGTGACTGGGCTCCTCACAAACTATTTTCTCACACAAATACTATTACAAATGTACAAGGATTTTAAAATGTATATCTATTAATGAATTCTGATTCATTCCCAGTCTTACAGGGGTATAAAACTATTACTTGTCAATAACATTATTATAATTATCATGAACACATTTTTATACAAAAATAACATTATCTTTACAGTAGTCTGCCAGTGCTTAAAATTTATTATTTCAGACACAACACAATTTTGATTTGTCTGTCTAAGGCAAACTAATGGTTTGAATCTAAGAACTTGTTTCATACAGGCATTATTAGGTACTATTATTTCAAACAACATGCTTAGATTCGTCAAATGACTATAAGGTAAGTATACCGTATTCATCCTTACTTGATTTATTTAGTAAACAAACACCACATATTGCAAATTCACTAGTTTTTACATCAATCGCACACTTTGATATGGATGAAAATTTCTGGAAAGTAGCATTAAACGTTTATGCAATAGAAAACACGAAAATCACTTTGATTTATTAACTATCTTTCGTAAATTTTAAATAAATGTATTTTTTTCCAACATAAAATTTCACAGATAAAATCATTTTTACGATTTGACATTTGTAGATTATAGAATTTTGTCCTTGATTCCTATACATTTTTCAAAGATTAAAGACTAAAGTCTTTAGTCTGTGGTTGACACGACGCCATTTATGTTTACGTTATAAAGCAAGTCTGTTTAAATAGACAGTATGAGACAATATTATGAAGTAAAAAAACTTGTCTATCACAAGTTTATTGTCTATGACAAGTTCATTATATAAAGTATGATATATTCACAAATCGGTTTCTGATGAGTTTTCCATCAAATAAAAACGTTAGTCGCGTCCACTGCCGTGGGGTGCGTTTGTTTAGTATAAAAAATAAGTAATAGTATTATTGCCCTACTCCCACTCCGTGGTCGCGGGAGGCTTTGCCGTCAGGTCGTACAACACGCGGGATATGCCGGGCACGCTCGCTATCTCCTTGCGCATTCTGTCTACCACCTGCAATCAAATGAAATGTTATGCAATTATGGAGGCTCAATAGAATACACATATCTTTTGAATGTTGCCCTGTGGGAAACCATTTGGTCTGGGAGAGTGTAGGACTCTTTGTCCGAATTAGGTCGAAACCCTTTCCTAGGCCCGGGACAAGTATTTGTGTATGTGTGTGATACGTGTTATGTATGTGTGTGATACGTATTGTGTGTGTGTACTCACGTCTTGCGGCATGACGTCAGAGCCGGGCAGCGCGGCCACGCCGGTCATGAAGTCCTGCGTGAGGAAGGGGCGCAGCACCACGGAGCGCTGGCACGACGCGGCGCGCACGCCCAGGTCGCGGTCGAAGTGCACCGGCAGCAGCACTACCGGCATCTGCGCGATGCGGGACCCGTAGCCGCTCGACATCAGCACCTGGGGAAATATGTATCGTTGTCTATTATCTACTTCGCTACCTATGGATCAAGCAACCGCGAACGCCGTTCTGCATTCGATGCTATCGCCGTAATTTTGTGGTGTGGATACACCACATGGTGTGCGCTCCCGCGCCAGCACCGCGTGTCCCCCGCGCCGCGTGCTGTACGGTGTAGCGGTACAATAATGCTTTAGCGGCGCTGTGACCGGCCCCAAGCGCACACAACCTTGGCTTCGTTGTAGCACGAAGCTACCCAAGTACTTATAGACGTCATTGCGACAGAGTCGCCTCTATCGGAATTCATGCTGAGCTTTATTTGACGATCAAATAAACTACTGTTTCCGACATACAAATTATAATTATAATTTATTTATTTATTAATAAATAAATATTTTAACCAACAATGTTATTCGCATTCTTAATGGAACGTATCTATTACAATAGTCAAATACACTAAAGACAAAGAAAAATATTACATTTAAATTTTACCTACACAGGTATAACTAGAAAAATCTCTCTAAAATCCGAAAAGAAGAAGCACAATGGACAAAATTGGTACTCAAGGCTTTCTTCTATTAAGTGATATTTAATACAAAATTTAAAACCATTACGTAAACTCTTCAATTCCAACATTAAAAGTTTATGCCTGTCGCGTCTAGATGGCGTTGTTACAGTTGAGTTTTAAGTTGCGGTGCTAATGGCACCGTATAAGGCCAGGCGCGCACTACGAGTTTTTCGCCGCGCGGCAGAAAAGCGCAGCGGTATAATGTCGCACAGAAATACTGGTGGGCTGCGGTGGCTCTGCCGTCAAGTGCGCGCAATACAATGTAAAACTGTTTGGTACAGTATTACAGTGCGACATTATACCGCTGCGCTTTTCTGCCGCGCGGTGAAAAACTCGTAGTGCGCGCCTGGCCTAAAGCAATGGTTAAATTTGGTAATCGAGACAGATACTCGGGTATCCTAGGTTGGTCATGGGGACGCGTATAGCCCAGAGACGCGGGTTCGAGTCCCGCCTCGAGTAGTAATTTTCTGAAAGAAAAATATACTGTAAGTAATAATTACCTGTGTAGCGAGATCATCAGCCTGTCGTATAGTTGAAACTACTTGTTGTGTTAAGAAAGTCGGCGTTATGTCTGTTACTTGTTCTTTTATTAAACCACCGAATGCATAGCAAACCCTGAAAAAAAAAAACACCTTGGAGTTAATACTACTTATACCAAATCAAAATAAAATGTTACCCATATGGTATAAACTTGCATCTCCGTTTGGTGACGGGGTAAGAATAAAATATGTTACCACCCCAACTCATTCCATGGGTGTCGTAAAAACCGACTAAAGGACTATATTCGTGAATATCGACCTATCGTCGTCTGGCCAGTGTGGTATTAGTAGGGTAAGTACCCCTCCGTCACAGGAGGACGCCCGTCCCTGCAGTGGGACATTAATGGGCTGTTATAATGATGATGAGTAAACCATGTCACTATGAGTGTCAAAAGTTGGGTATGTATGTGATGTGTGAAAGTATTGCAATACGCTTTGGAATCATAGTGAGTAGGGCAAGTTTTCATTCATCATTGGGATAGACAACTGCTTTTGAATTATAATACATAGTTGATTTTCGTTGGTTTTTTTCGATAGCTGTTCATATTTAGTGAAAATAGAAAAAAAGTGTGATAAAACCATAATAGTTACCTGTTAACATTATGACAGACGCGTGGTATAATTTTGGCGAGATATGACATATCTTTCCAGTCGGGTGGATACCGCTCTGTTGACAACGCTACTGCGTAACTGTACGTTCGACCGTCACCTGGGAATTAAAAAAAAATCTGGGTGTTAGGTAATGTTTATTTAACGCACACACTCATACATTACATACTCATTCATCATGCCGGAAAGCGCAGGGTGGGGAGACACCTCACACGGTGGATGGACGACCTAGTTAGGACCTCGGGAAATCGATCGGACCGATGTCGATGGATTAGAGAGGCACACACATGTGCCTCTCTAATCCATCGACATTGGTCCGCCCTAGGTGGCAATAAATGAAGGAGGCTCTTTGTCCGGTTAAAAAGTTCAGGTGTAGTGCTTAGGGGCATAGTAATATTGTCAGTCAGTACCTTGTACCCCTACAGTGCGCAGCGGCAGCAGCGTGGCGGCGACGGGGGACTTGGAGGAGATGCGCTTGAGCTCGGCCTGCTCCGCCGCAGTACTGGCGCTGGACACGCGGCCCAGCAGTGCGTGAGACTTTACACACATCGACGCGTACTCCACCATTATCTTCACTATCACCTGCAGACAATGGTCAAAGTTATAATTTGATCTAGATAAAGAAGTAAGGTTTGTATGTTCCGGATAATCTCCGGAAGTAATGATCCGATTAGGATATTATTTTCTCTAATGCCATGGGATGTTTTTTAGAAATTGAAGGAAAATACCACAAATTTTTTGGGGTATTTCCCTTTTATAGTTTTTGCTCTGCAAAAACTATTCTATCTTCTACCCAATAGTTTTTGCTCTGCAAAAACTATTGGGGAGAAGATAGAATAAAATTATGATATACAGTAACAATGAAAACACCAATATCAACAAAAAAGTCAGCGATGAGCCTTCACAGGTGGCAAAATACAATAAAAGGTTAGGATCGTGCTTACTAACCTGTGTCTCAGCAAAGTCCCGTTCCATGTAAGGCTCATCTTGGCACAGCACGCGCACGGCCAGCCCCGGGCCCGGGAAGGGCTGGCGCTCCACCAGCGGCGCCGGGAGCCCTAGCTCTACTCCTAGCGCACGTACCTGTACACAGAACAATGTTGAGTACACACTGATTGTACGGTCAGCTGCAGAGAAATCTAACCCTCTTTAAGAATATAACAGTGCGCTAAAGGGGTTAAATTTCTTTGCAGCTGAATGTACCTTCATCGCGACGCTTCTCTCATAGCGAGTCGCGCGCAGCAGCTCCCATAAAGAGAGTAAAAAAAGTGAAAATTGAAGTGGTCATAAATCTCCTAAACGGAGAGACATTCGATTTATTTTCTTCTTAGTAGAACTGTACATGTTTATGACGAACAACTAACTCATATAGTTGAGGCTAGATGGCGTTGTTAGGTGTGGCTAAAACGCGATGTGGTTTCGTTGTCAACATTTTTTTGTATTAAATGAGGGCTATCAGATCACAATACACCCAAGTATTCACAACCCTACGTGTTTCTCTATTACCAAACGCGAGCAGATTCGGTAATTAATAATGATAACTGCTAACAGCTGACCTAATGTAAATCATAGATGCGTTCTATAGCTACTTATATTATGTTTTTAAAGTCGGTTAAGATTAAGTCTTACCTCGTCCTTGTGAAAGTCTCTAAGTGGTTCGACGACCCTCCCGCGTTGCCGCAACACCCGCACCAACTCCGTATCGTTGTGATGAGTCTTGATGGTGGCCGCGTTGTTGGAACATAACGATGATGCTGACTCGATTAGGTCCGGTCTTAGAGTGCCCTGTCCTAAGAGGACTTGGTCTTCTCTGGAGAGGAAAAGAGATGAGTTAACATCGTCAACAATACGCGCAATCTAAGTTGACCGGCTTGAAGTTGTTGTAAATGGTTGTGCAGGTATAATTTTGGAAGTAAATGAGAGGGAAGCGAGTGTTTTTTTTTGATACAGTACATGCGCGAATAGCTGCTCTAACGGCTAACTTCAAGCAGGCCAAGAAAGATTGCGCGAGTTGGAAACAGTATTATTGTACATTTATAATTATGTTTTATATTGAAACAGAATCATGTGTCAGTGTAATGACTATGTGTATGATCTGGATGTGTCGTGTACTTGTGCGTTGTGTACAGACGTGAGCGTGAGGTCGCCGATGTACTCGTGTGTATGTGTGTGTGTGCGTGTGTACTGACGTGAGGGTATAATTTTGGAAGTAAATGAGAGGGAAGCGAGTGTTTTTTTTTGATACAGTACATGCGCGAATAGCTGCTCTAACGGCTAACTTCAAGCAGGCCAAGAAAGATTGCGCGAGTTGGAAACAGTATTATTGTACATTTATAATTATGTTTTATATTGAAACAGAATCATGTGTCAGTGTAATGACTATGTGTATGATCTGGATGTGTCGTGTACTTGTGCGTTGTGTACAGACGTGAGCGTGAGGTCGCCGATGTACTCGTGTGTATGTGTGTGTGTGCGTGTGTACTGACGTGAGCGTGAGGTCCCGCACGGCCTGCTCGGCCACACGTATGAACACGTCGCCGATGTACTCGTGTGTGTGTGTGTGCGTGTGTACTGACGTGAGAGTGAGGTCCCGCACGGCCTGCTCGGCCACACGTATGAACACGTCGCCGATGTACTCGTGTGTGTGTGTGCGTGCGTGTGTACTGACGTGAGCGTGAGGTCCCGCACGGCCTGCTCGGCCACACGTATGAACACGTCGCCGATGTACTCGTGTGTGTGTGTGTGTGTGCGTGTGTACTGACGTGAGCGTGAGGTCCCGCACGGCCTGCTCGGCCACACGTATGAACACGTCGCCGATGTACTCGTGTGTGTGTGTGCGTGTGTACTGACGTGAGCGTGAGATCCCGCACGGCCTGCTCGGCCACACGTATGAACACGTCGCCGATGTACTCGTGTGTGTGTGTGTGTGTGCGTGTGTACTGACGTGAGCGTGAGGTCCCGCACGGCCTGCTCGGCCACACGTATGAACACGTCGCCGATGTACTCGTGTGTGTGTGTGTGTGTGCGTGTGTACTGACGTGAGCGTGAGGTCCCGCACGGCCTGCTCGGCCACACGTATGAACACGTCGCCGATGTACTCGTGTGTGTGTGTGCGTGTGTACTGACGTGAGCGTGAGGTCCCGCACGGCCTGCTCGGCCACACGTATGAACACGTCGCCGATGTACTCGTGTGTGTGTGTGTGCGTGTGTACTGACGTGAGCGTGAGGTCCCGCACGGCCTGCTCGGCCACACGTATGAACACGTCGCCGATGTACTCGTGTGTGTGTGTGTGTGTGCGTGTGTACTGACGTGAGCGTGAGGTCCCGCACGGCCTGCTCGGCCACACGTATGAACACGTCGCCGATGTACTCGTGTGTGTGTGTGTGCGTGTGTACTGACGTGAGCGTGAGGTCCCGCACGGCCTGCTCGGCCACACGTATGAACACGTCGCCGATGTACTCGTGTGTGTGTGTGTGTGCGTGTGTACTGACGTGAGCGTGAGGTCCCGCACGGCCTGCTCGGCCACACGTATGAACACGTCGCCGATGTACTCGTGTGTGTGTGTGTGCGTGTGTACTGACGTGAGCGTGGGACCTCACGGCCTGCTCGGCCACACGTATGAACACGTCGCCGATGCCTTACCGATTCGTAGTCACACCAAGCTTGTCACACCAGTGTGACAAACAGTAATCTTTTTCTTGTTTGTCACACTACTGATTTTGACACACCATTTAATGTATTTATTTCTAAACTAGTGATGTCCAAGTTACAGTACTAAGTTTTTATATTGAAACCATCAAAGTATGTGGGTACTACTGTGTTCAGAAAGTGCCAGAAAAATACCAATAATACACAAAACCTTTATTCATTTATTAAATTGTATCATCTTCTGCTTTTCTGGAAACGACGAACTTACTTATACCAAGGAATAATAAGGAAGAATAAACCAAACAAAATATTTTTAAACACTGTTTTCGGAATTGAATTTAGTTCTCGTTGCAAATTCTCCTTTATTCAGTTTCATTTATTCTACTATTTAATCTAAGTTTACATATTCAAAGTTTATTAAGCTTTCCCACCGATTCCAAGGCGCTAGTAGAGAAGAAGCGGCGTAACTAACTGCTATTTCTAGATTACACTTTGATAACAATGTAACTTCAATAAGGTGCACCAACCATTGTTTACCATTTATAACCATAAATCTAAGGCTTATACTAAGGAATCAATATGCATTTTAAATATCTAAAACTATAAGGAAGCATCCTGTAGGTAGTACAAAGTGGGAGCACCAAATCACATATTTTATATCAATGTATTTCCAACCGGTCAGTTCTATAGATGAGGTTGTAGTAACTTGTACTTATTAATTGTCGGCAAACGATTTTCCTATGTAGGCACTGCACTAGCAATTATGTTATACATGATGTTGAAAAATCAGTAGTGTGACTAACAAGAAAAAGATTACTGTTTGTCACACTGGTGTGACAACCTTGGTGTGACTACGAGTCGGTAAGGCGCCGATGTACTCGTGTGTGTGTGTGTGTGCGTGTGTACTGACGTGAGCGTGAGGTCCCGCACGGCCTGCTCGGCCACACGTATGAACACGTCGCCGATGTACTCGTGTGTGTGTGTGTGCGTGTGTACTGACGTGAGCGTGAGGTCCCGCACGGCCTGCTCGGCCACACGTATGAACACGTCGCCGATGTACTCGTGTGTGTGTGTGTGCGTGTGTACTGACGTGAGCGTGAGGTCCCGCACGGCCTGCTCGGCCACACGTATGAACACGTCGCCGATGTACTCGTGTGTGTGTGTGCGTGTGTACTGACGTGAGCGTGAGGTCCCGCACGGCCTGCTCGGCCACACGTATGAACACGTCGCCGATGTACTCGTGTGTGTGTGTGTGCGTGTGTACTGACGTGAGCGTGAGGTCCCGCACGGCCTGCTCGGCCACACGTATGAACACGTCGCCGATGTACTCGTGTGTGTGTGTGTGTGCGTGTGTACTGACGTGAGCGTGAGGTCCCGCACGGCCTGCTCGGCCACACGTATGAACACGTCGCCGATGTACTCGTGTGTGTGTGTGTGTGTGCGTGTGTACTGACGTGAGCGTGAGGTCCCGCACGGCCTGCTCGGCCACACGTATGAACACGTCGCCGATGTACTCGTGTGTGTGTGTGTGCGTGTGTACTGACGTGAGCGTGAGGTCCCGCACGGCCTGCTCGGCCACACGTATGACCACGTCGCCGATGTGCTCGTGTGTGTGTGTGTGTACTGACGTGAGCGTGAGGTCCCGCACGGCCTGCTCGGCCACACGTATGAACACGTCGCCGATGTACTCGTGTGTGTGTGTGTGCGTGTGTACTGACGTGAGCGTGAGGTCCCGCACGGCCTGCTCGGCCACACGTATGAACACGTCGCCGATGTACTCGTGTGTGTGTGTGTGCGTGTGTACTGACGTGAGCGTGAGGTCCCGCACGGCCTGCTCGGCCACGCGTATGAACACGTCGCCGATGTACTCGTGTGTGTGTGTGTGTGCGTGTGTACTGACGTGAGCGTGAGGTCCCGCACGGCCTGCTCGGCCACACGTATGAACACGTCGCCGATGTACTCGTGTGTGTGTGTGTGCGTGTGTACTGACGTGAGCGTGAGGTCCCGCACGGCCTGCTCGGCCACACGTATGAACACGTCGCCGATGTACTCGTGTGTGTGTGTGTGTGTGTGTGTACTGACGTGAGCGTGAGGTCCCGCACGGCCTGCTCGGCCACACGTATGAACACGTCGCCGATGTACTCGTGTGTGTGTGTGTGTGCGTGTGTACTGACGTGAGCGTGAGGTCCCGCACGGCCTGCTCGGCCACACGTATGAACACGTCGCCGATGTACTCGTGTGTGTGTGTGTGCGTGTGTACTGACGTGAGCGTGAGGTCCCGCACGGCCTGCTCGGCCACACGTATGAACACGTCGCCGATGTACTCGTGTGTGTGTGTGTGCGTGTGTACTGACGTGAGCGTGAGGTCCCGCACGGCCTGCTCGGCCACACGTATGAACACGTCGCCGATGTACTCGTGTGTGTGTGTGTGCGTGTGTACTGACGTGAGCGTGAGGTCCCGCACGGCCTGCTCGGCCACACGTATGAACACGTCGCCGATGTACTCGTGTGTGTGTGTGTGCGTGTGTACTGACGTGAGCGTGAGGTCCCGCACGGCCTGCTCGGCCACACGTATGACCACGTCGCCGATGTACTCGTGTGTGTGTGTGTGCGTGTGTACTGACGTGAGCGTGAGGTCCCGCACGGCCTGCTCGGCCACACGTATGAACACGTCGCCGATGTACTCGTGTGTGTGTGTGCGTGTGTACTGACGTGAGCGTGAGGTCCCGCACGGCCTGCTCGGCCACACGTATGAACACGTCGCCGATGTACTCGTGTGTGTGTGTGTGTGTGTGCGTGTGTACTGACGTGAGCGTGAGGTCCCGCACGGCCTGCTCGGCCACACGTATGAACACGTCGCCGATGTACTCGTGTGTGTGTGTGTGTGTGCGTGTGTACTGACGTGAGCGTGAGGTCCCGCACGGCCTGCTCGGCCACACGTATGAACACGTCGCCGATGTACTCGTGTGTGTGTGTGTGCGTGTGTACTGACGTGAGCGTGAGGTCCCGCACGGCCTGCTCGGCCACACGTATGAACACGTCGCCGATGTACTCGTGTGTGTGTGTGTGTACTGACGTGAGCGTGAGGTCCCGCACGGCCTGCTCGGCCACACGTATGAACACGTCGCCGATGTACTCGTGTGTGTGTGTGTGCGTGTGTACTGACGTGAGCGTGAGGTCCCGCACGGCCTGCTCGGCCACACGTATGAACACGTCGCCGATGTACTCGTGTGTGTGTGTGTGCGTGTGTACTGACGTGAGCGTGAGGTCCCGCACGGCCTGCTCGGCCACACGTATGAACACGTCGCCGATGTACTCGTGTGTGTGTGTGTGTGCGTGTGTACTGACGTGAGCGTGAGGTCCCGCACGGCCTGCTCGGCCACACGTATGAACACGTCGCCGATGTACTCGTGTGTGTGTGTGTGCGTGTGTACTGACGTGAGCGTGAGGTCCCGCACGGCCTGCTCGGCCACACGTATGAACACGTCGCCGATGTACTCGTGTGTGTGTGTGTGTGCGTGTGTACTGACGTGAGCGTGAGGTCCCGCACGGCCTGCTCGGCCACACGTATGAACACGTCGCCGATGTACTCGTGTGTGTGTGTGTGTGCGTGTGTACTGACGTGAGCGTGAGGTCCCGCACGGCCTGCTCGGCCACACGTATGAACACGTCGCCGATGTACTCGTGTGTGTGTGTGTGCGTGTGTACTGACGTGAGCGTGAGGTCCCGCACGGCCTGCTCGGCCACACGTATGAACACGTCGCCGATGTACTCGTGTGTGTGTGTGTGCGTGTGTACTGACGTGAGCGTGAGGTCCCGCACGGCCTGCTCGGCCACACGTATGAACACGTCGCCGATGTACTCGTGTGTGTGTGTGTGCGTGTGTACTGACGTGAGCGTGAGGTCCCGCACGGCCTGCTCGGCCACACGTATGAACACGTCGCCGATGTACTCGTGTGTGTGTGTGTGCGTGTGTACTGACGTGAGCGTGAGGTCCCGCACGGCCTGCTCGGCCACACGTATGAACACGTCGCCGATGTACTCGTGTGTGTGTGTGTGCGTGTGTACTGACGTGAGCGTGAGGTCCCGCACGGCCTGCTCGGCCACACGTATGAACACGTCGCCGATGTACTCGTGTGTGTGTGTGTGCGTGTGTACTGACGTGAGCGTGAGGTCCCGCACGGCCTGCTCGGCCACACGTATGAACACGTCGCCGATGTACTCGTGTGTGTGTGTGTGCGTGTGTACTGACGTGAGCGTGAGGTCCCGCACGGCCTGCTCGGCCACACGTATGAACACGTCGCCGATGTACTCGTGTGTGTGTGTGTGTGTGCGTGTGTACTGACGTGAGCGTGAGGTCCCGCACGGCCTGCTCGGCCACACGTATGAACACGTCGCCGATGTACTCGTGTGTGTGTGTGTGCGTGTGTACTGACGTGAGCGTGAGGTCCCGCACGGCCTGCTCGGCCACACGTATGAACACGTCGCCGATGTACTCGTGTGTGTGTGTGTGTACTGACGTGAGCGTGAGGTCCCGCACGGCCTGCTCGGCCACACGTATGAACACGTCGCCGATGTACTCGTGTGTGTGTGTGTGCGTGTGTACTGACGTGAGCGTGAGGTCCCGCACGGCCTGCTCGGCCACACGTATGAACACGTCGCCGATGTACTCGTGTGTGTGTGTGTGCGTGTGTACTGACGTGAGCGTGAGGTCCCGCACGGCCTGCTCGGCCACACGTATGAACACGTCGCCGATGTACTCGTGTGTGTGTGTGTGTGCGTGTGTACTGACGTGAGCGTGAGGTCCCGCACGGCCTGCTCGGCCACACGTATGAACACGTCGCCGATGTACTCGTGTGTGTGTGTGTGCGTGTGTACTGACGTGAGCGTGAGGTCCCGCACGGCCTGCTCGGCCACACGTATGAACACGTCGCCGATGTACTCGTGTGTGTGTGTGTGTGCGTGTGTACTGACGTGAGCGTGAGGTCCCGCACGGCCTGCTCGGCCACACGTATGAACACGTCGCCGATGTACTCGTGTGTGTGTGTGTGTGCGTGTGTACTGACGTGAGCGTGAGGTCCCGCACGGCCTGCTCGGCCACACGTATGAACACGTCGCCGATGTACTCGTGTGTGTGTGTGTGCGTGTGTACTGACGTGAGCGTGAGGTCCCGCACGGCCTGCTCGGCCACACGTATGAACACGTCGCCGATGTACTCGTGTGTGTGTGTGTGCGTGTGTACTGACGTGAGCGTGAGGTCCCGCACGGCCTGCTCGGCCACACGTATGAACACGTCGCCGATGTACTCGTGTGTGTGTGTGTGCGTGTGTACTGACGTGAGCGTGAGGTCCCGCACGGCCTGCTCGGCCACACGTATGAACACGTCGCCGATGTACTCGTGTGTGTGTGTGTGTGTGCGTGTGTACTGACGTGAGCGTGAGGTCCCGCACGGCCTGCTCGGCCACACGTATGAACACGTCGCCGATGTACTCGTGTGTGTGTGTGTGCGTGTGTACTGACGTGAGCGTGAGGTCCCGCACGGCCTGCTCGGCCACACGTATGAACACGTCGCCGATGATCTTGCGCTTGTCCTCGGGCGCGGCGCTCTGCACCAGCAGCGGCGTGTGTCGCGCGCGCCCGCCCGCCTCGCGCACCACCGTGCTGCCCTGCCGGAACTGCGGGGGGGGGGGGGGGGGGACACAGTTAGACGCGGCGGTAGTGCACAGCATCGTGTGCGCGTCCTCGCTCGTGTGAGAGACACTAGAGCGCTGTGTGTGCGCTGCGCCAGCGTGTTGTCCCGCAGGTAAGTGCGCACTTTACGCTCGACTTGACTTTTAACCCTCCTCTATTGTTTTTTTAAGTGCCTCGGTGACGCGGCGGTCACGGTAAAAATCGATCGCGGGTTCGATTCCCACGCGACAATTCTTTGTCAAATTACAAGTCCTTTGTCTGGATGTTCTTTGTGTCCGTTTAATTGATGTTTGTTAAAATCTCCACGACACAGGACATGATCCCTAGTGCGGGAATTGTCTTTTTAAAAACAAAAAATGATATGGCTGACCGAAACAGCAAGGTCGGGAAAAGGGATCAAAGGCAACATGCCACGCTTACCCAGCGCGCATTAGTCTCTAACACGTCCGAGAAACATGCACACATAATATTAGATATTCGCCAGATAATTCCGTCAAAAATGTTTTATTTTTTATGTTCAGTCTCTACCAGGAAAAATCCCCAAGAACAGAGAGACAAAAAAAAGTGACTTTTGGGATTAGTGTCATATACTAATGTATATTCATAATGCAATAAGCAAAAACTATAAACTTGATGATACAAACAGAAACTTCAATTTGATTTAAATGTATGGATGTATAGACTAAAACAAAGGACAAGACTTACCTGATGAGCTGCATTCACAACATGTAAGCGTACACCCAACTCTCTGAGACATCTCTCTACCTTGGCGCTCTCGTTTTTACGCATGAAACCTATAAGCAACATTGTATGATTACATATTTTACCTGTTAAGCTTAGGTATAACTAGAAAAAATCGAAAATAAGAAAGATAACGAAAAATATTTTTTTTACTCGAGAACTGCTTCTTTATTTTGGAGGCTTATAGTCCGGAGCATCGCATCTTCGAATCCTATCTCAAGTAACAAACATTTTTCCATTGTTTTTCTTCTTTTCGAAACATTGTATGACATCACATTGAGGTCCAATCTGTTTGCAAGGATCGTGACAAGTGGCGTTCGGTCGTCTCTGCCTACCCCGGACGGGATAAGGCGTTCGTTTTGCCACTAGGAGTACAAAGTCTCTGCTTGTCGCATTTCAATGGCTATATTAGAACCACTTATAAGATCAGGACCGGCAAGGGGCATTGAATGACACTGGAGATGAATTTCTAAATATTGGCCAGTTTAAGCAATCCACATAAATATTATTTTTCTAAAACTAGACTTTCTGTCCTGTAAATGTATGTTTGTACGAAGTCCCTGCGTCACAGACTCTGACCCCAAAGACAAAATTAGTCTGCCCTCATATAATAAAACCGTCTTTCTCACGATTCAAACATACGACACCTTGACATTGTAAAATCTTAGAAGACACTCCTAAATTCTAGATATAAGTACATTTCATTGAGTATTCATAGTAAAAATATTGTAGTTTAATATGTAAACAAAATTTTGGATATATGCCAATTGAGTCCAATGTCAACACAATAACAACGACGTGTGACTCGTTATGACGTAGTAATGTAATGTGAACTTGAATATTATGGAAATTTTATGTTTTGAATGTGAAAATAGTATTTTCAAATTTTGGGAGAAGAAGACAAAGTCCTTAGGATTACAAGTTAAAATTAAAGTGCAGCTTAGCAAGATTGTAGTTGGTATAACCATTTTTACAACGAGTTTTACAGCATTAAAATACTTTAACCTGTGAATGTGTTCATAATAGAATTACGTAGAAGTATATCTTTGTAATGTAACATTTTGTTTGAAAGAATTAAGTATGTTGTTAAATTGGTCTGAAAGAAATTTCTAGTCGAATTAAATGCTGTGTGAAAAAAATACATCTGTATTAATTATATAAATACGGTTTATTATAAAATGTATAAGCTCACCATTATCAATATGTAAAGCAATAACTTGATCCTCGCGTAAGGCAGTTCTTAACAAAGCAGCACAAACCGTAGAGTCGACACCACCACTCACTAACACCTGAAATGTTTAACACAGGACTAAGTAATAACATAATATAATACAAACTGCTTCAATAGCACAGCAGTCGTAGATGCGGCTGCCGTGCACGTGTTGACTTTGAATACCTAATAACAACATAGTTATTTGTATGATCCACAAACTATTGTCTTGATGTTCATATGTCCGTTAATTTCATATCTGTAAAAGACGTATTGACACAGGGTTTGATCCCTAAAACACTAGGGTTTGTGTCAACTCATCATCATCATCATTATGAGTAGAATCAAGCAAAATGATAATGTTTTTACATTGATATTTTTACAATAATTTTGAAATCCCAATATCTTCGAATCACTCTTAAGTCTACTTTACGGGATTTAACCGCGATCTCATTAAGAAAAAATAATACATAATCTTATCAGCATTTTAATGACCCCTTAGGCCAAGGAATCTACAACTGGATTAATAATAATAGATACCTTGGCCTACTTCTACCTCGCCGCCCAGGTGTATTGTTACACATTTTATTTTAAGTTTTTTCTCTATCAATTGTCATACATTTTTGAGTCACCCTCAATCACCTTTTCATCTCAGTCAAAAGACTTACACAGCTGGACATTCAAACATCTCTAGTTTCCTCTTTCAACCTCATCAAATCATTGGTCGACCTTGTGAGTGTTCCGGCATAACCTGCCTCTTCAGGTAAGCGGATGCCATTCCAGGGCATTTACTACTCATTAACAACGTGGCTTGCCTACTGCTCCTTACAGAGCAGCAATGAGTGATACTTTGTATTCTTAGTACATTACCTAAATAAAATAAAGTATTACTCACAAGAACTTTATTATCCCCGACAGTCTCCTTGATGTACTGTATGCAAGCTTCGCGTCTAGACCTCAGCGTGAACGAGCGCGATAGTCCCGCTATGTCGAACAGGAAGTTTGACAACATCTGTTTGCCTTTTGGAGTTAGGTCCACCTGTACAAGCAAACGTTTACTTAGAAGGTAAAATATTATAGGTTTCAATTTTGAAAAGTAAAATACAGATAGGTTTTTATGTTGAATAAAGTGACGAAACGTGACGATTCGACGAATTCGAACTTGCCAAAATTACTTTTAAAAATAAATTATTTCTATTTTATACATAAAATAAAATGCTAGAAAGAAAAAAAAGGTTGAAAATAGAATAAGTAAATGTATTACCTACATTTTTTTGTAGTTCAACTCATTGTTTTAAAATGTTCAAGATAGGTAGTATTCGAATATTTTACGATATTTAAGTAGCGGGAAGAGATGGACGTTTTGTAAGTTTAGTATGTAACCACAGTCTATAGGGATGTCGTTTATTGGGGTCTATGTTTAAACCCCTGGAGTTATTACCCAAGGTAAGATACACACAGGATTGGTAATAAAGTATATTTAAAATCAACATCCAAATAAAATAAATTACCTCAGGATGAAACTGCACTCCATACAGTCTCATTTGTTCGTTGTATATAGCTGCGATGAGATGGTTGGAAGACTGCGCGCCTATGCGGAACCTCTCGCCTACTTTCTGTACGCTGTCGCCGTGTGTTAACAGTACTGGCTGGAGCTTTTCTAAACGACTGGAGAATACAATAAAATAATTTAATTTAAAGATCATTTTCTAATTAAAAAACAGACTGTAAACTAATATCACGCAACTTTATTAAGTAACACACACAGTCATTTATATAATGACCTCTGTGGCGCAGCGGTAGCGCACGCGGCTCCCATGCACGAGGTCGTGGGTTCGATCCCCACGCAGGACAATTATTTGTGTGATCCACAAATTATTGTCCTGAGTCTGGGTGTTCTTTGTGTCCGTTAAATTGATGTTTGTAAAAGTCCCCGCGACACAGGGCATAATCCCTAGTGCGGGAGTTGTCTTAAAAAAAAAAAGAGATAGTTTGAGATAAAACTAAATTACTAATTTTAATAATTTTAGCATGGGATCAATTTGAAAATATAGCTATTTATATATTTTTGAAATTGGTGATAAATTAAAAACCATAAAAAGTAAACACGAAACAACCTTTTAATCGTACTAAAAAGGATTGACAAAACTTTATTTCAAAATAAGATTACTATACTGTAACTTATCATTAATGTAATACCTACCCAGTACAAACACGACGCGGTTCTAAAGCCCGATTTACACATCGACAAGTACAGTAGCGAGTTAAGTTGTATCAAATCTACTTAACCGGGAGATCTATTCAAATCAACTTAATCAACAACTTACTACTTACCTCGCTACTGTACTTGTCGATGTGTAAATCGGCTTTAATAGACTAGGTTTTTTTACAGTTTTTACAATTAATCAACAAATAATTACACAGTCTTCATACAAAGGCTAACTTAATTAATAAACTAATTTGTACTGCAACATGTAGCTCTGTCTCAAGACTTGCTAAAACAGAGATGTTCGTCGCAATATAATAATATTGGAGAGTTGTATCAGAATACTAGCTATGCTCATGTCTAGTGTTCTTTCTTTACTCTCCTATTAAAATGGTAACATGGGGGAAACTATTCATTTTGCCCTACTTAGGACTCTTTCAATTTAGCCGTTTCGTGCCGTATGGCTGCCGTGCGTTTTTCGAACGGCAAAAGCAACGTTCGTTTGTTTTCATACAATTCTTGCCGTTCGGCAGTATTTATAGTGTCGAGCGTTCGCCGCACGGCAACCGTACGGCAAGATTTATATGAAAACAAACGAATGTTGCTTTTGCCGTTCGAAATACGCACCGAAAACGCACTGCAGTCGTACGGCACGAATCGGCTAAATTGAAAGAGCCCTTATATCACGCTGGCCAGCTATTGATATGTTTAAAACAAGGTTTCATACTTTTGCCTCAGTCAGCATTAATTATGACACAGGAGGGTTGAAGTTGTCATAGTAAAATACATTTTTGTATTTAGCTACATTAATCATTATATACCTACAACTTTTCATAACTTAAAATAAAACTCAAACAAAAACTCGTACATACAATCAAATTAAAGCATCTGTAATCGATCAACGGTTTTGACAGAATATGATCGCATATTTAGAAAATATTGTGGGTATTATGAAAACTAATAGTATACTTATTTAGGATATCACATACGTATCCATTACAGAGACCGCAAACTACAAAATGTCTATGAAGTACAAGTATTATAAAAAGCAATATTTACTTTACTTTTCAAGATACATACTTATGCGCCTAGCTTAAATACCTGTGTGGATGCTGTAGTTGTTCAATAAATAATTATTATGAACTTGGGTCTTGGCTAAAGTAGCTATAAACATCTTATAAATAGCGTTCACCGTAAAATAAACTTAAAATACTGTAAAATAAAGATCAAAATGTTTTTCTTACTTGAATAACGGGCACGTAGTTTCAACTTCAACTTCGTACTGGCCATCTTCACGAGCTTCCTTCCTCAGCACCGAACCCCCGAACTCTTTGTTAAGCATCTGCATGCCATAACATATACCTAAGAGTGAAGTTCATAATGTTAAATATCAACAATTTTGAGTTACTTTTGATAGAAACTATGTCCTTTACATTGTTGCTATTCTAATCCGTTCCTAAATATTGTAATTCGGGGCCCGCCCCTATGTCGACTTGCAGTTGGCAGAACTTTTACGTGGTGTACCTTGGACCAATATGTAAAGTTGGAGAAACCGCAATTATGAAGACCATCCTTACAATCACTTTTTCTGATTGAGTTACGTTTTCGGATTGACTTACGAAGAAGAAACAGACATTTTGAAAATGTGTTCAAATAGCATAATGTCTAAAACTACAATTCAAACTATACCTGGACGTTAGATGACCTTCAGCATTAAGGAAGGAATAACTTGGACTAAAGACCTTTTCTCGAGTTCCTCGAGTTTTGAGAGAGCCATCTCGTTGGCGACCTCGGTGGCGCGACGGTAGCGCAAGCGGCTACAGTGCACGAGGTCGTGGTTTGGTCTCCACGGAGGACAATTATTTGTGAGATCAATAAATTATTGTCCTGAGTCTGGGTGTTCTTTGTGTCCGTTAAATTGATGTTTGTAAAAGTCCCAGCGACACAGGGCATGATCCCAAGTGCGGGAGTTGCCTTTTAAAAACAAGATCTCTACCCCAGGTGTGATAGTTACAATGAATTAATAATTTGTCACCACCTTAAGTGGTAATGCCATTACTAAGGCCTCTACTAATCAAAAACAAATTAGTATCGAATAATTTGGAAACTTAATTCTCCGTGTGGTGACGGAGTAAGAATACAATATGTCACCACCCCATTTCATCCCATGGGTGTCGTAAAAACCGACTATTCGTGAATATTATCTTCACGAAATAAATAGAAGGAAAACTTGAAATAAACCCTATACCAATCGGTCTGGCCAGCGTGGTAGGCCAAGTACCCCTCCGTCATGGGAGGAGGCCCATCCCTGCAGTGGGACCTTAATGGGCTGTTATGATGATGAATTTAGAAACTTACCTAAGACAGGTAATCCGATCTTGAATATATCCGAGTCATATCTAGGCGCGTCCTCAGCGTATACGGAGTTAGGTCCACCAGATATGACTATAGCTCGGTACCCTGTCTCCTTTAGATGGTAGGCAGGAGTGTCCAGTGGCAGGATATCTGACTCCACGCATAGTTCACGAATGCGACGGTCTATTACCTGTGTAAAGAAATAAAATCTTGATAAAACGTACTTAATAGAAGAAACTGATAATACGTCGGAGGCGTGTAGCATACATAAGTATTCAGTAAGGTAAACTGGGGTTGATGTCGTGGGGTAACATTGATCGCTCAATTTTCTTTATTATAGAAGTGTTGTTTTCGTGCAAATGAAACACGCCATACATAGTACAATCCTGATAAGGGCTAATACTACAAAACGGTCATCCTTCTCTTAGCACATTCAGAGAAAAATGAGTGTTCAATATAGCCCCTGCTTATTAAAGTAACCTCATTCTACCGTACATCTTACAAGGATTAGAATCTCTCGAGCTTAAACGATTATTTTTCACTTAACGAATTAATTATGTTTTGGGCTTTTGCAGTCCCTTGTTTAAATGTTTATAAGTGGCGCGATATACGAATTATTGTTTAAAAATATTGATAACTAGCTGACCCATGAAAAATAATAATGCCTATGACACTCCATGATAAATGGACTATTCAACACAGAAAGAATTTTAAAATAGGTTCAGTAGATCCAGAGATTACCCCCTACAACGGCAACGTCACAAACACACAAACTTTAGCTCTTTATAATATTAGTATAGATTAGTTCCTACTTATTATACATGTTGTACAACAACTGTTTAGAGATTAAGCTGCATTATACAGAGTGTACCTACATAAAAAAGTCGTTTTAATGTTAACACTAACTTAAAACAAAAAGAAACAATGTTTTAACATATTTTCGGCAAAAAACATATTGGAACGAGTAGAGTTAAAGATGACGTTTTTTGTATATTTGTATATAATTTTGTTGCCTAATTCAATTATAAACTTAGCAGTTTATTTAGGTAAGGTTAATGATTTCTTAATACGACGAACGTGAGACACGGACTCGGCGAGAAACGACCTATTTACGTCAAATATTAATTAGAAAGCATTGTACGATTACGTCATCCTGATTAGATATTATTGATTTAATAGTCCAATATAAGTAACTACATAAATATTAATGCATCACTTGTTTGGAGACTTGCCTAAAAAACAGTTGGATCTAGGACTTATATGTATCTTATTCTTTTCCAAACATAATGCATGTAAAGACTGTATTTCGATCTTTGTGTAAAGCAAATTGTCTGTTTTGAAATACTCAGTAATATTTATGATCATCTTAACAGCCCATTAATGTCCCACTGAAGGGACGGGTCTTCTACCGGGACGGAGGGATACTTGGCCTACTAATACCACGCAGGCCAGACGGATTGGTATAGGGTTTAATTTCAATTTCAACTTCTTTTTATTTCGTAAAGATAATATTCACCGATGGTCCTTATTCATGATGCTATTGAGTATTTTATTATAGAAAATCGACAATGTTTATAACTTTTTCTTCTTCCTAAAATATCATAATGCTATTTAAATTCTTATTGATTTTATTTACAATAAAAAAAAATGCCTAGAAAGATAAAGTAATCTAGTTATTATCTCAGAATTGAGTCGGAATTGTATTAATTTAAATAGTAAATAATATCTTAATAGGCATAACCATATTGAATTATAAACTGACTTACAGTTATAACGTATCTAGAACCATAAAAATTATGATACTTGTCTATATTGAAGACCATTATATAGAAAAGTTAAGTCAATAACCTAATGGTTCTGTTACCTGTCTGTAGTAACGTAAAATAAAGAGCATCTTAAAGGCAAAGATACACCAGGGGACAAATGTCTCACGACACGTGTCGCCAGCGATGTAGAGTGAAGTAGCGCGACGTTGCCAGAGTTCGTTCGACATGTCTGGCAACATTTTTGACAGGACATCGTCGCGTCGCGCGATGTCGCCAGATATATAAATCGGCCGGCTTCGCTTGACATGTCGCCGATACATGTTGTGGAACAGTTGTACCCTAGTGTATCTTTGCTTTAAGAGTCGTAGCACATTATAACGAAACGTAAAAAGATCGGTACCGTATCAACTCGAGCCGTTCAGTATTTTGTATAAAACTCCTTACACTTATCAGAATCATAACGTAATCGGATTTGTGACACCGAGGAAAAAGGCGAGGCGGGGCGTTTCGTTATATGTGCTACGACCCTAAATTGTAAAGCATTTTTAAGTGATGAAATGTTTAAAATTTTGGTACTTATAAATTGAACAAAGCAAAACTGTTAAGGCGTTGTTGTTGAGGAAAATTATATTAAAACGATTTTAGAAAGAATTACAGTGTTAACTATGACCATATTTTAATAAATACAAATTTACAGCCTTATTACAAAATACGGTCTAACTATAAACCACGATTTATGACGCTAAAGTGTTAAAACTGATTTTGTATTAAGAAATACAAAATCATAAATTTGATAATACAAAATCAGTTTTAACACTTTAGCGTTAGGACTGATTTTGCAATAACAAATTTCAAAAACAGTGGTTTTGTGACGTCATAAATCGTGGTTTATAGTTAGACCGTATTTTGTAATAAGGCCGTATGAGTCTATTGTTCTATTAAAAATAAAATTTTCGATGTTTTCTTCATTACTAAGTTGTCATTTTTGGCGTTATTTCTTTATCTTTAAGCGATGCATTTAGCAATTAAGGAAAAGAAAATCTAGTTAAAGTTAGATCTAGTCCTCGACAGAAAGCTCGATCAAGTCTTTAAACTCCTAAAAGAAAGACTAGGAATCAAAAATAAATTGATAAAACTTATTAAAAAAAAGTGATAATGACGTATTTATGTTATCTTTAGGAAGGTCATCTTATCATGACTTTTGGTTGATTAATTGACAATGAACTTTATATATTTAGCACGAGTTTGTTGTGTTATTTTCTCGTGCGGATGTACTGCAATACTTAGTAATTACTCAAGTTACTTTTGGCGTATGTACTTTTTTGACCGTGTGGTGACGGAGTAAGAATACGATGCAAATAAATATTCTTATTCTTCTTATTCTACAATATGTCCCCACCCCATCTCATCCCATGGGTGTCGTAAAAACCGACTAAGGGACTAACCGTAAATATTATCTTTACGAAGTAAAAGGAAGAAAAACTTGAAATAAAACCTTATACCAATCCGTCTGGCCAGCGTGGTATTAGTAGGCCAAGTATACCTCCGTCACGGGAGGAGGCCCGTCCCTGCTGTTGGACCTTAATGGGCTGTTATAATGAGGTACTTTTTTTCATTCAGAATTATCCCTAAAAAGTCCCTCAGACAATCACATAGATCGTCCCGACTAGACAAAAGTGCCTAAATAACAACACATCCTAAATATTTACATTCACAGCATAAACTTAACTGAATTGCCTAGCATTACTTGTATTACTATTGCGCCTAATGTATGTCCGTCGCAATTTAGGGGAGATTTTATTGACGCTAATGAATTTTTGCCTATTGCGAACAAAAGTTCCGTAGGTTTTTAGTTGAATTTTACGATATCTTTGAGATTGATTATCTTTATATTTACTCCTTAATGAGTGTTTATCATTAGTCTCATCAAATTAGAAACTCTTTGCCTACCTCTATCAGAGCAATTATGAATCACGGCAAACATTGGTGTCCTCTAGGGGTGGGGGAAAATTTGACATTATATAGTTTACTAGCTGACCCATGCCCACTTAATACATCCTATGACACTCCTCGATAAATGGACTATTCAACACAGAAAGATTGTTTTAAATCGGTTCAGTAGATCCAGAGATTACCCCCTACAACGTCACAAACTTTACCTCTTATATTAGTATAGAAGTATAGATGAAAAGTGAGTCATAATAATATTATTATCTTAAATTAACTTCGTAATTATTATGTATTCTTAGTCTTTCAGCGTTGGAAATAATATAATCCTTATTGAATAATTAATATGTTACCTTTCCATATTGAGATCCAGCATCTAGGATGGCGACCTTATCACGTCCATGGGCGGACCCGTTGGTGCTACGGAACTGCCCTTCTGTGGCCGTGTGCATTTCGCCGACTCGCCAGCAGCACTGAGAGAAAACGAAATAGACTATTATACATATGCAGATTTTATTTATAATATTTTTTTATTATCGTTTTATAATATGCATACTTAATATAATATACATTTACATTAAATACTTCACATACTGTAATATATACCTACATTTTATAGTATACTCATTTTTATACACAGTCTGTAAGTCTATTAACACTTCATTACGCCTGTGAAAAACAAGCCTGTGTCGCGTTGCATTTGGCGATACGATTTTCTACCAATCAAGAGTGCAGACGACAAAAGTCATAAATCACATTCAGCGTAAAATAAGCTCGTATTAGATATACATACTACGATTGTTTTCCCTGGTCTAATTAACGTGCGTTTGTATGCGTTACTTTAATGTATGCAAACTTAATTAATTGCGTGTCTAATAATATCTCCGTGTGTTGACGGAGTAAGAATACAATATGTCACCACTCCATCTCATCCCATGGATGTCGTAAAAACCGACTAAGGGACTATCCGTGAATATTATCTTTGCGAAATAAATAAGTCTGTATGTGGACAGGACCGCGCGGCTGGATGGAAATGTTTTCCAACATTGGATGTCCATAGGCTGATATGATGATGATGATCTGGGATCTTTCACGCAAAAACTACTGAACGGATTTTGATGAAATTTTGAATATAGGTAGTTTAGGTTGTAGAATAACATTGAGGCTACCTATACCAGGCGGTTGAAGCTGTTGTCAGCTAGTAAAATGTAAATGTTTTTTATAGGATTAGTTATTATAGGCATGTTATTATGTTTTCCTAAAATTGTAAAATAAATAAATAAATGTCTAAAAAAAAAACTGGTAAGCATAAAAATAGTGGAGCAACAGGTATAAGATGGTTTAATAAGACAGGATTGAATGTCAGAAGAATTAAATGGCATATTAAAGACAGCAAGATGACTTGACAAATTTTGGCACAAACCCATTTTAGTATTTTCTTTGTGTAATCCTTTGTAAATCAAACTAAACAAAAATAAAACTGTATATGGGTAGAACTCTTCACATAAGTATAACACCAACAACTAACAAAACAATGTAAATTTTACCTGTTGCCATAAAAAAGATGTTTGCTAAGACAATAGGCCCAAAAGTTCAGCCTATCTCTTTTAATACAAGTACAACTTAAAAAGGATGTTGGTAACAGCAACCATGCTGTAATAATTACATTAATTAAGTGTATGTATAGCAAGAAAGAGTGGGGTAAACTAAGGGAGGTTTATGTTCCTCAGTAAACCGCATATAGGTGAGAGAGAGAGAAAGGGAATTGTATATCTGCTTTAACATGCTTGCTTACATTGATAAAGTGACAATAAAGAACTGAGTGAATGTTGAAATAAAGTTTCACTTTCATATCACAGCGGCCTGTCCCGGCTTCGCACGGGCATTATTTTCCCGCTTTTCTGTTGAAATTTTTCCTGAATTTTCTTTGTTATAAACCTTACGGAGCCCGAGACCTTTCCAACGAATGCAAAAGCGCGAAAATCGGTTCGTGAGTTCTGGAGTTATAGCGTCAGGAAGGAAAACCCGACTTATTTTTATATAGTAGATTAATAACTTGTTCATGTGTATAAAATGAATAAATACAACTGTAAACATTAATCTTTTTATAGTGTAATTCATAAAATTATATAAAAATGTAGCAAATAAAGAAAGAATAACTAAACAGTTAGTGACCACTCATCTTTTAAACACATACACAATACCTTGAACAAAAAGCTCCTAAGTACAAACATTACAATGCATAAACACAAAAATAGTACATACACAACATTATATTTGGCACAATCATTTTATATAAAAAAAACACTATTTTTAGTCATTAAAATAAAAACTCTTTAGAATATTCACTCTATAAAAAAAGTACACAATTGAATCTGTGATTTAAAAAAAATAAAATCATTCAAAGAAATGTTGTTCTGCTTTCATTAGCAACTTCATTGTCAATGGATATTTATAGAAAGCATCGTATGAAGTGTACATACAAATAGAAACACATGTATATGTTAAATTTTTGGTATAAACAAATATTTATATGTGTAATTATATTGTGTATTTCTTTTTGAGGTCAGTGACTGTGCTTTGTAGTAAGGACCTTGGATATTGTTGACTAAACATTCTAATTGGAATATCTGAACCTAAAGATAAAACAAATAAGGTTCCAATAATGTTTTGTTTAGTACTTTTTATATGTGTAAAGTCGAATAAAAAAAGTACTTTGGTTTATTTATACTCTAATCATTCTTACTTTACTTTAGGAATTAAGATAATAATGAAGAGACAATAACTTATACATATTTAGGAGTGTTTATGGTAAAAGTAGATAAACTCAAAACAATATTTGTACAATAAAAAGAATGACTACACTAATGTAAGGTTATCATCATGCATCACTGATAAGAATAACAAATCTTAAGGTCACTGATGTAATTATTATCAAATGTTTTAAACTGCTTTGTTGCAGACCCCAACATGCTATATAATTTTATAAATTTTAAACAAAGAACACATGTATTAACTTTGTAGAAACTCACTTTTCTAAGCATGCAAAACATGACAATCACGCGGGTTCTAATGTTAGCCACATTATTTATTAGTAAGACGTGAGATGATCGGAATTCAATGTTATCACAACAGATAAGACTAAGATAAAAGAGAGATTTTGTTGACGAAATATCAAAATCGCGTTCCAATTGAAAACCGGGGACCTTCACGCATTTAGTCAAATACACTTACTATATTATTTTCAACACAACGTGGTAGTTTGTTTAAGTACTATCTTTCTGGGAGTATTCACATCTAATAAGATTGAAAACTGTGCGTAATTTGAAGAAAATGTTATGTGAAACCGGGCTTTGACATTAGGTTGTGGGTCATAACCGGAGGGACACATCGCAGCAGCCATTTCTATTAATTTATTAGTCAGATCTAACAGTTTACTTTAATTATATAGTTTTTTACACTTACCTAAAAGAAAAGATTCGCTAATTCAGAAGAATTTGTTCATGAAAAACACAAAAAAATGTGATTCTCCATTCAGCACTACGAATACAAAATTCTAGTACTGTAGGTACCTGTCAGATGGCGCACTATTGGACAACAAGTCAAAGCGTTCATTGAATTCTACTCGATCCATAAAATAAAAAAAAGCCAATATTATTTGTATATTGTAAATGTCGATGTATATTTAAAGCAAATATTCTCAATCGTCAGTAATAAAGGACAAATTACTTAAATATTTAGTTATACATTAAAATAAAAGAATAATATACATTGATCTGAAATAAAAATTAATGAACGCATTTTTTTATTTTGCTTGTCATCTCTGGTCCTCGATACTTTACACGCAGAACAGAGTAATGTCGTGTTACTTTTATTTTTTAATTTTAGGGCTTTTTTTACCAGACGTATTTAATTGTTTAAGAAAATTGTAAACTCATAAGAACAATTTATTTTAACTGTATAGTTTAAGCAATCATTACTCCTGATAGTACAAATCTCTAATCCTAATAACTTTTTATTTTTTGCGTGAAACTTTTCCAATTATACCTCCGTTTCATTCTATGCTATGAAATAAAATAAAATCTTATTTTGTGGCTAGAAAACGAACAACATTTTCATCCGTTTGACTGTGACATGCGTGTAAAGAATTGCTTGGGGAGATAGAAATTTCATTGATGTCAGGAACAATTAAACTAAATTTTGCTGTTACTTTTAGATCATTTTAGGAGAAAGTAACTGCAATTCTTATTAACCACTAAAATGCCTGACCATTTAGGAGATGATATGCGTAAAGTTAAGGACGACAAAGAAGAACCAGAGAAGGAAATCAAATGTAAGTATTGACACGAGTTCTTATTTGTTGACTTCTTTCTATTTTAAATCGGCTTTAATTTATTATAGTAAATAGTATTAACTAAGAAGTACGTTATTATTGAAATTTCAGCGCTTGACGAGGGTGATATAGCACTTCTAAAATCATACGTAAGTATTGAACAGTTCTTGATGTTATATTGATGACTGGCAAGTTTTCGACATACTTTAATATCTGTTTTTAGGGGCAAGGGCAATACACAAAGATTATCAAGGAGGTAGAAGATGGAATACAGACAGTAATGAAGAGGGTTAACGAATTGACTGGTATTAAAGAGTCTGATACAGGATTAGCACCACCAGCACTGTGGGATCTGGCAGCTGACAAACAAACACTGCAGAATGAACAACCTTTACAGGTAAAGTATACAAAAAATGTATATTATATCTCATAAAAAATCTGTAACTGCTGAGGATAACCTCAGTTAAGGTAAATATTATTCTAAATGACCATACCCTACAACTGTAGCATACAGATACAGTACTGTTGTAGGAATCCAACCTGAAATAATTTTAGTATGCAGTCCAGCTTTTTATTAAGTACCACTATAAAATTGTGCATGTTTATTTGTGTATTGTATTGTGTCTGAGTGTGTATTGAGTCGTTGATGTTTGTTTTTCCTAATGCCATAAGGCATGATCTACAAATTAATACTTTAGGAGAGTAAAGAAAGAACACTAGTCCTGAGCATAGCTAGTATTCTGATACAACTCTCCAACAATAATATATTGCAATGAACATTCTTGTCTTAGCAAGTCTTGAGACAAAATAGACAAGTTGCTGTACAGTCTAACATAATCCATAATGTTTTCCAAGAATTTTTGAATTCCAAATCGCATTTTACACAAATTAGATACCCAATATGTTATTTGATGTAATAATTTGTGGTACATTAGCTTCTTTAT
This sequence comes from Schrankia costaestrigalis, assembly GCA_905475405.1. Classification (NCBI taxonomy): domain Eukaryota; kingdom Metazoa; phylum Arthropoda; class Insecta; order Lepidoptera; family Erebidae; genus Schrankia; species Schrankia costaestrigalis. Next base: position 3,079,651 of record FR997843.1, on the reverse strand, counting down.
TTGCTTTTAAATGTCTCTAAAGCCCGATTTACACATCGACAAGTACAGAAGTGAGTTAAGTAGTAAGTTGTTTATTAAGTATCCTATTTTTAGCGAGTTAAGTTGAGACGCGAGAGAGTAACTTCGTACTTAACTCGCCAAAAAATAGGATGGAGATCTATTTAAATCAACTTAATCAACAACTTACTACTTAACTCACTATTGTACTTAAATGAGTATTGTTGGACACATATAATGCAGTATTTTTGTACTATTGCTACTATTGTTGAATTTTACTCATTTTTATAGGTGGCAAGATGTACAAAAATCATCAATGCGGATTCAAATGATCCTAAGTACATAATCAATGTGAAGCAGTTTGCTAAGTTTGTGGTGGACCTTGCTGATTCTGTTGCTCCTACTGACATTGAAGAAGGCATGAGGGTTGGGTGAGTGGTACTTCCTTTAATTTTCTAAAACCAAATAGAAATACTTAGTAATTTTTTTAACACAAGCTGTGACAAGTGGGATTCTGTCGTCTCTGCCTACCCCGGACGGGATAAGGTGTGAGTTTATGTATGTATCTATGTGCAAGCTGTGAAGTCCCATAGAGCTGAAACGCTACAACAGTATGCTATGCTTGTAAAATTGGGCACTGCTGCTTTAAGGTGTATTAGCCTGCCTGTCTGTCAGAATGTATTGTGCAGTGAAGCAGAGTAGCAAACGAATATTAGCACATTCATAAAATCTGAGTAGCGGTGATTTTATGTAACCCTATAGGGTTTATATTTCTTCGCTCTGCTGCCACACTCGCTCCGGTAAACAGGCAGATTTAGAGCAGACACAGAGGGGGTACCTATACTGCCTATTTTACACATGTTTTTATTACAAATACTCTAGTTAATAATCAAATTTTATGTTTTACCGGAGAGCTAAAATAAAGATGTTAGATAGCATTAACATCTTTTTAAATAGACACTCCAATATTAAAATGTTCATTTAATTTCAACTTTAGCCTTAGAGACTGATCTGAAGGTATTAACTTGAACAACAAAATTCACGAAATGTTTTGAAATGAAAACCTATAATAAAATGTATAAATATAATTTTTTTTTGGTTCATGTTTAAATATAATTTTTCATTTCAAATAAATATATTTTTTTTTGGTTCATGTTTAGTCATAGTGACACTACATTATGACTGGACTGAAATGGTGATTTACATAATAAAGCTTAGGACAATGGCAAAATGTGTTCTTCTTAAAGAGTACTGAATTTGGAAGGTCAGAATATAAAATCCTGTTAGTGCGTTTGCATTCAGTTTTGTAAGTTTGCACATTGACACACATAAGGATGGAGAGTAACAGAGGCTACTTTTCTTTTCGTCTTTGTCCAGGAAAGGGGAACAGTGCTACCCCGAATTTAACGCGAGCGAAGCCGTGGGCAAAAGCTAGTAAATAATATTTGTCTTTCGTGGGATTCGAAATTGCAAGTTTTTTAAAACAACTTTTATCTTACAGTGTGGACCGTAACAAATATCAAATTCACATCCCATTACCACCCAAAATCGATCCTACAGTCACCATGATGCAGGTAGAAGATAAACCGGACGTTACATACAGTGATGTTGGAGGCTGCAAAGAACAGATTGAGAAGTTAAGAGAAGTTGTTGAGACTCCTTTGTTGCATGTAAGTTTATAATCTTCATTATATCAGATAATGGACATCTATTGCTGTATATCTACTCCACTTTATATCTACTTGCTGTATATCTACAAATATGCGCGGTCATGTGCCTTGTTCTTGCAGGAATTCATGTTTATAATATCTGTGTAAATCTGTTTTTATCTGTATAAGTAATACTAAAGCTATCCCTATGAGATAAGGAAAGCTTGACACAATAAATAAACCTTTGTATTTATTGATATAACACGGATACGAATCTGATGTTATCCTGAATTTCAGTCCTAAAATTTGTGAGGAAGAAGAGAGTAGAGAACGTCATAATATGCGCTTTCGTCAGATCTGACATCGCAATCGTTATTCGTCGTAAGCGCAACACGTCTAACCATGTGTCTTTCCTTTTAATATTGAAAAGTTTAAATGTGATAATCCATATAAGATAATATTACTATTTAGAATCTCACACTGAAATATTTTTATGTTACAGCCGGAAAAATTCGTGAAACTCGGTATTGAGCCCCCTAAGGGTGTATTGCTGTTCGGACCCCCTGGTACTGGTAAAACTTTGTGTGCCAGAGCCGTCGCTAATAGGACTGATGCTTGCTTCATCAGAGTTATTGGTAAGTCACCTAGTTAGGCTGTAAAAACTTCTCTATAGGGCTAAATTGAAATTGTAAAATATTTTAAGGGTAAAGGTAGGGGTTCTAATGAAAAAACATTTTGAATGGCCAATTGTAGGAATATACTTTCTTTTCCTACCAATAAATTAAGGGAACAGATCCAGATGCTATGGACTAGAAATACATCTGATTTTGTTCTGCCTTCGAGGATTCCTTTTGTTTCTTATATGTTTACTATGGTCATATTTTGTCATATTTTGTTTTAAGGGTGCCAGTCGCAACTCCATACAAACGGAGAAAGTTAATTGCTCCTTCATTTGATAATTTATTATCAAATAGTAATTATTACCCTTTCCCCAAAGTTATTTTGGGCAATTTTAGCGTGCACGTTTCCGACAAGAATCTTTTAGGCTCCGCCCACTAGCTAGTCAGTGTCTGTGGAATGCGTACCCTTAATAGTTACTAAAAGATACCAGACTGTTTGTATTTCGTGCGAAAGAGATGATGCTCTACGAAGCCGAAATTGGCCGATTGTCTCTTTACAAAAGTCGATGTGTAATATTTACGGCCGGGTACTGTACATATCTGTATTAGGCCATTTAATGGGTTGTTATGATGATTTTAAAGATTATTTATTTCGTTTTTCCATACTTAGAGACGCCATTATATTTTCCCAGGTTCCGAGCTGGTACAGAAGTACGTAGGAGAAGGAGCTCGTATGGTGCGTGAGTTGTTCGAGATGGCGCGCAGCAAGAAAGCTTGTCTTATATTCTTTGATGAAATTGATGCTATTGGTGGTGCCAGGTATGTCAACTTTATATATTTTATTTACGTATATAAACTCAAGCATTGTTCCCATTGGTGTGGGCAGAGATTACTGAGCTAACAGCTCGAAATACGCTTTTATTCTGATTCCATAAAGCCATTTCACATTGTAAAAGTTTCTTTGCCAGCTTTCTTCTCATTGGCTCTATGCGTTGTGGATCAACACAGACTAACAAGTAGATTTGAGTAGTAGATTGGTTTTATTTTTCTCCTCTAATTTAGATTGGACAATGCGGTTTTTTAGTGCTGTGGCGTTTGTCTGTGTCGATCTATAATTTTAACTGTAGCTTCAATTTCAAGTAAAGTAAGACGATTTAAAACAATTTGTGATAAATTTTATGAAATAAAGCATTTTGAAGTTTGAAATAACCCTTATTAAGGATGAATTAAATATTTATTATTTTTTCTTTTTATAATTTAGATTTGACGATGGCGCTGGCGGTGATAATGAGGTTCAAAGAACTATGTTGGAGTTGATCAACCAGTTGGACGGCTTCGATCCTAGAGGAAATATTAAGGTAATGTTGAGAAGATGATGTTCTTGTATATTTCTTGTACTGTAATTTATTGTGTTACTGTTATTTGTTCATAAAAAAACGCACATTTGGAAACTGCTAGAAATTAGAGTGAAGTTGTGTGAGATGTATAAATGGCAAATATGAGTCAAAAAGATTTGACGCTGTTTCTCGGTGTAATTGAACGTTAATACAACATACCATTGTACTATTTACTTATTAATGTCAAGGGATTGTGAGCATGCTACTGCCCTGTTTGACTAATTATAAAAATCTTGAAAAAACACATACTCACACTCTTTTAAACAGTACACAATTTATCAGAGCTATCCGAAAATAGTGACTGTAATAAGATGCTGCAACCATTGTAAACCAAACTCACAAAGACTACCCATGTCATCATAACAGCCCAATAATGCCCCACTGCAGGGACGGGCCTCCTCCCATGACGGAGGGATCTTTGGCCTACTAATACCACGCTGGCCAGAAGGATTGGTATAGGGTTTAATTTCAAGTTTTCCTTCTTTTTATTTCGTAAAGATATTCACGGATAGTCCCTTAGTCGGTTTTTACCATGGGATGAGATGGGGTGGTGACATATTGTATTCTTTCTCCGTCACCAAACGGAGACGATTACCCATGTACCAGATTTAAAACCAAAGTCCTTACAAATAAATTAATTGTTAATTCTATCACCAAGGTGTATTAATCTGTAATTATATTCTCCCAGGTATTGATGGCCACAAACAGACCGGACACCCTGGACCCGGCCCTCATGCGTCCCGGCCGTCTAGACCGTAAAGTAGAGTTCGGTCTCCCGGACCTGGAAGGTAGAGCCCACATCTTCAGGATCCACGCTCGCTCCATGAGTGTAGAACGTGATATTAGGTTCGACCTACTCGCTAGGTTGTGCCCTAATTCTACTGGCGCTGAAATTAGGTGAGATTATATTATTATCTTCGTGTGGTGACGAAGTAAGAATACGATATGTCACCACCCCATCTCATCCCATGGGTGTCGTAGAAGCCGACTAAAGGACTATCCGTGAATATTATCTTTACGAAATAAAGAGAAGGAATACTTGAAATTAAACCCTGTACCCAACCCTGTGGCCAAATATCCCTTCGTCAAGGCCCGTCCCTGCAGTGGGACATTAATGGGCTGTTATTATGATAATGATAACATTGGCCAGGTTTTGTCTTATGTTTTCATATAGATAACTCTACAAACTTAAGTATTTTACGACTACTATGGGATAAGACGAGGCGGTATCAATTTATCAATATGCCTCTCCCGATACGCGTCACATAATACGAGACGGAATGGTCTCACACTAACATTGATTATTTGTATTAGTTATTCGCTCTTCAGAATATCAGCGCTATGGGTAACCATAGCACAGTGCCGAGAAGGGTTCCCTTTTTGGTCTCTCACTGTTTCATTGCTATCTATGTTTTTAATCTTATGTATTTAATTGTTTTCCTTTTTATTTTTTGTGAGTGTGAGAACATAATAAATAATTTTTCTTACTTTATTTCATTTTTCTATTCCAGGTCCGTATGTACCGAAGCAGGTATGTTCGCGATCCGCGCTAGACGTAAGGTAGCCACAGAGAAGGACTTCTTAGAAGCTGTCAATAAGGTCATCAAGTCTTACGCTAAGTTCTCAGCCACACCGCGTTATATGACTTACAATTAACTACCTTATATGTATTGTGTTTGGGTTTATTTTTCATTGGTAATTTTATATACAGAAGTTATAAGAGTCTACTGGTTCACTTCCATCTATATTAGATCAATTTGTAAGAGACTTTCTACTCTGCATTTAATATTATTTAAATTGTCTTTGTATTACAACTTTAGAATCGAACTATTTATACCACGCTGGCTACGATGGTATTTTGTTTAGTTTTCTTTCTCTTGCAAGCATGTTATACTTGTGCGATTGCCTATACCACCCTTTTATATTGTGAGAACATGCTATTTATGGGGAAATATTACCTTAACTAAACTCCTTTGACAAGATTTTACGATGAAGAATAAATTACTAAACTCAAATTGGGGATACTTTAATATTTGAGTTTCCCTGCTAACTACTTAGAATGTATTTGATAATATGTCGCTAATAAATTTTATAATATTATTTTTTTGTGTTTTATTTAAGTATTTAATATATTAGGAAATTGCCGTGATTGTATTTGTTTCTGTTTTTGAGCTGATGGCTCCAACGTTTATTAATGATTCTGCCGACGACAAGGTGGTGAGGTTTAAGAAGGTAAACTATTTCGTACTGATATGAGAGTCAGATGTCCATTGGCCAATCTGGTAATATGGTAAGTTGTAGGACGACAGTTAGGATGTTAGTAAAAATAAGGCTGGACAAACATGACGGAAAAATACATTCTATATAGGTAAAAATCTTCGTGTGGTGACGGAGTAAGAATACAATCCCTATCTCATCCCATAGATGTCAAGGTAGATCCGGTGAATATTATCTTTACGAAGTAGGTGTAAGGTGTACATGAGAATTCTATTACAGACAAGGTATAAGTTTACTAAAAAGAAACAAAAAACCCTTTCCTTATGAGATACGATTACTAATTTCATATCAAACCTCTTCGTCATAAAACCTACTGGAAAGAGTGGAGTTACATATCGACGATAACGAATTTTTATATTTTACGATTGGTGCTCAATGTTTTATTATTTTTAATATAATGTCATTGTCCGTAATAAAAAAGGTAAAAATCCATTAAAAAAGAAAACCAGACAAGGATTTTCTGTACAATGCCTGTGTTACGGGTACATTTACAGACATAAAATTAACAGACACAAAGAACATTCAAGCTCAAAACAATAAGTTGTGAATCTCTGTAATAAATTATCTTTCGTTAGATTCGAACCGCGTACATGATAGTTTTTGGTACAGAGGCAGTCAGGCAGTTTATATTATTTGAAAAGGTAGGTACTTTAGCCAAAATTAAATTGTATTTTTTTTATGATTACCTCAGACCATGATTACCTACATACACACCTCAACAAAGTCTAGGGATATTTTGTATAAAGTTGTGAAACTCAAAAAAAATTGGTTTGTTTTTAATTCTTTTGATGAAAACTTACTTTGATAACCTTTTTTAATCATTCTGAATTTGAAAAATAAAATTAAAAATAAAAGATTTACGCGGCCTAAACGTAGTCAAGTTCGAAAATTTCATTTGCCAACAGTAAGTTTTGACTGCATTTATGTGTAAAATTTAAGTTTTATAACAATTTAAACGTTTATTTCGAATAAATGATATTGTGTGCATCAAGCAGCGGCGCCATTTCATCATAAACAAAATGTTATGGTCAGTAGGCATGCTTCCAGCTGCGGGTACTAAGCGGAGTATTGCTGAAGAGATTGGAACAATAAAAAATATGAAATCAAGGTTATGGTCACGTTATCGTGCTACTGGTACAGTGGCTGAAAGATACCACGGCAAAAAGTCTATCACCACTCAACGAAATGATCGATTTTTGCAAGTTCCCGCGAAAAGACAGAAAATGTTATTACCATGCAGCTGGTTTAGAGGCTCCAGCTCTTGGTGGACCCTCTTGCAGGTGACCAAACTGTCAGAAGAAGTCAGCATGAAGCCCACCTTTATGCTTGCATACCGCTTTGTACTCCAGCACTACGCCGAGCGAATCGCGCACGACGACAAGAGTGGGGTCGTGAACATTTGCTCTATAAAGATAACCTGTTATCTGTAGTGGTGTTTACACATGAGTCCCGGTTCGGTTTCTACTCGGATTCACGTAGAGAACGTGCTTGGCGAGTTCCTGGTTGTGATAGCCGTCAACAACATCCTCAAGAAATCTATTCATACCACGATAGAACAAATTATGGTTTGGACGGGAATTTGTATCGGTCGAAGAACAGAGCGCGTTTTGATCAGAAACACCATGACGGCTGAAAAATAATTTAACGAGATACTAGAACTAATAATCTACCCCCGTAGACTACAATTGGGCCAAATGTTCAAGTTCATGGACAATAACACCCGTTCGCATAAAGCGAGAGTGATGACGAGCTGGTTGCAGGAGCACGACGTATCGATTTTATGCTGAACCACTCAATCCCCTATCCTCAAAACCATAAAATACGCGTAGGACATGTTCAAAAGAAGGGTTTTGGTGATTTTTCCTGCATAAAATTGCGATGGAAGGGCAACTTTTTTGCATCCTAGTCGGACCTGGAACAATATACCGCACCAAGACCTGGATAACATAATAAAAGCATGAAAAACCATTGCAGGACCGTTATTTATGGTTTTTTTAATGTGCTGACTACTGATTACTCACATAACAGTAAAAACAATAAATTTTTGCTTAATTTCACTTTTGCTTAAGAAACACATTCATTGTTAGTTTTACTAATTTTCCAAGTTTTTTATTTACCTATTTGAATAAAAAAATATTTATGCAAAAATAATTCTTTTATATAATTCTGGATTGTAGCCTGATAAATTGTCTTTATAAAAATATAAACATGTTGTATGCTATCTTCAATAATTTTGAAGTTAATTGAGTAAATACCAAATATCCCTAGACTTTGTTGAGGTGTGTAGATAATACGACATATTTATCATTAGATTCTCGTGATAAACTAAAAAGCTCGATAGGTAAAAAAAAAACATGCCTTACATACAACTAGGGAATGCAAATCCGTTCTGTTTTAAAATCCGGATTTTTAAGAACGGATTTTTGGTCCGATCCGGATTATCCGGATTTTACGGTTTTTTTATAAAAATAAACAAATCCACTTAAATCAGTTTCTAAATGTGATGTTTCTTATACTTGTGTAAATGGATTAAAATGAAAACACTGGAAAATCAAAAAATATTTATACATTTTTATTTTGATTTTTTTATTTGTAATTATTCAATTTCAAATCAAAATAATAAGTACAAATTAAATTAAAACTTTGGAGATCAAAAATAAGACTATCAAAACTTCTCCTCAAATTAATAAAGATTACCTACACACGGAAATAATCCGCATTATTAAAATAATCTGTGTATAATTCGTGAACTGCCAGCTGAGGAACGTTACTAAAACAATTAATAGTTAAAATAAATAAAAATTTAGGTAGGTAAACATAAATAATTGACTTCTTGAAAAATTAATAACATAAAAAAAGTAACAAAATAATTTAACCTCTTTTTATTTAACTTAATTTTAAAAAGACTGTTATTTTATGAGACATAAAATCGATGGCGGCCAAGTTAATGCGGACAACTACATTTCTGCAAATATCTTTGTTTTACGAAAATTACCCTTTTTCGGTCCTGAGTCCGGCAGACGATTGGACTCTACTGGTTGACACGTATGAAACACACTACAAAATCCCGGAGGATATCTGCGTGTCGCCGTTGAGACCAGACATATTCCTCTACTCAAAATTGAAAAAGCGTGTAGTACTTATTGAGCTCACGGTACCGTGGGAAACTAACATCCCTAAAGACCACGCAATTAAGACAAATAAATACTTTGACTTGACAAATGAGATAACCAGAAATGGCTATAGGGTTACTCTGTATGCCGTGGAAATAGGTGCGAGGGGTACACCAGCTAAATCCCTCTACAATCTAAGAAAAAAAGAACTAAGACTGCCGAGAACTTCAGTAAGCTCGAGAGCTTACTGAAGTTCTAACCTAACCTAACCTAACCTAACAATGCCGTTTTGGACATTCGTGATAGTAGAGACTATCACGAATGTCCAAAACGGCATTGTTAGGTTCCTACCAAATTTGGATAGGTAGAGGACGGAACATGGCAGACAGTGAAGGTGACCGCTAACGCGTTGTAAGGGGGCCTCCTTAAACCTACATCTGGGTCGTAAGTCCCAGACGCTGTTACGCCAGTGTTCCGCCCTCTATCACGCGATGGACCCGGCACCCGCACGGAGAATCCATGGAATGCTAAGATTAGGTCTTATCTTATTTACCTATGAAATTGCCATTTTGTATAAACAAAATTTAACGAGTTTTTTTTAAGTATTTTTTATTTGTATTAATCGAAGTAGTCACCTATGCAATCAATGCATCTTTGCCAACGCAGTGGCAGTTTATTAATGCCCTTCTAAAAAAAATCAGCTGGACGGAAGGTAACCAATTCTTCAAAGGCATTTTGTACTGCCTCTTGGATATTGAATTTTTTTCCAGCCAAAAGGTTATCCAAATTTTGGAAAAAGTAGTAGTCTGAAGGCGCAAGGTCTGGAGGATGACGGAGAACTTCCAACCCTAGTTCTTGCAACTTGGAGATCGTCTGCTGTGCAGTATAAAGTCGCGCCTTGTCGTGCAGTAGCAGGAAGACGAGCGATTGACCAATGCTGGATGGAGATGATTATTGTGTTCAGTTCTTCACAGTACACATCCGCAGTAATGCTCACCCCGTTTTGTAAGAAGCTGTGATGAATCACACCGGCGCTAGACCACCAAACAGTAACCATCACTTTTCTAAGGGTAAGTTTTCGTTTAGGGTATTGTTTTGGTGCTGAACCAGGATCCAACCAACTTGCTGAGCGCTAACGATTATCAAACAAAATCCATTTTTCGTCGCTAGTAATAAAGCTGTTCAAAATTCCTTCATTTGTGTGTCTGTTGAGCAGTGCAAGGCATGTCTCGACGCGTACCTCGCGCTGGCAATCATTTAGTTCGTGGGGCACCCATTTGTCAAGCTTTTTTACCTTGCCAATTTGACGCAAACGGACCAATATTGTTTTGACGTTAACGTCGAAAGCTGCTGCTAATTCAGCCGTAGATTGTGTATCATCGGCTTCCACAATCGCCTTTAATTCGTTTTTGTCGACCAAAGTCTTCGGACGACTACGAGGTTCTTTTTCAGGTCAACATTTCCAGAACGGAAGCGAGCAAACCAATAACAAGCGGTGCATTTGTTTGTAGTGTTAGCTCCGTAAACGTCGTTGATGATGCGTGCCGCTTGTGCCGCGTTGCTGCCACGACGAGACTCATATTCCAAAAGTACTCGATTTTTTAACGTATCCATAACAACGAAAAGGATTGAATTGCGATGATAACGTAACACTAATCAATAAACAAATGACTACTTTTGGAAAAAGAATTCCATGTTTTTAAAATGATATTGATTTGAAATTAGACTTATTAGCCAAAAAAAATATATTTTGATTTGAAATGTCCAGTACTAAAAAAGGGCAATTTCATAGGTAAAGATCTATTATAACCTTACCTAAAGTTCTGCATTAAATTTATTTTGTTTAAAGATCTTACTTACCTAAGTACCTACTTTACATAAATATAAATGTTATAAATATGCAATGTAAATGAAGACGTCTACAATATTTTTGTTGACAAATTTAATATTGTTTTGTTTTAGAACATCAATGGAATGTTTATGTCGCTTTTATAACATTAAATATCCATAAAAGAAAGTCTCAGAACTTATTACTCAGTTTACTTATATTATAATATTTTATATCGAAATGACCTCTTTTGTGGCGACTAATGACGTATGTACGATTATTAGGTAGATGCCTTCTTCCACGTAAGATATCTTTCTATGTATAAAAAGACATATATCCTATTCTATAGAATGCAGTGACAGCCCCGCCGTCTAACCAATAAAATCTTTTAAAATTCAATTAATTTGTATTTTAAAAGATTTGATTGGTTAGACGGCGGGGCTAGGTCGGTGGACAGTGACAACTCACTGCATTCTAAACGCGAATAGAATATAGGTACATTATCTTAGTAAAATGACAACATAGGGATAAAACTCTTTATACAATAGGTATATAAAAAAGGTTATTTTAATTCATTCTGCCAACTTTAATTTTAATTGGTTCATAATTCTCAAAATAGTAACTTTTTTTACTAAAAGTGCTCTCCTGTAAAGTTGCTATGTTGTAGATGTCTGTATTAACTTTGCTGCGATCAAAATGTGACCTCAAAAATAATAAATCATCTAAAGTTGAGTAACCTGCTGCGAATTCGGTTACACATAATTCCTGCTGTAGAAAAAGCACGCTCTGTTTCAACGCTTGTAGGGGGAATGCATTGAAGATGCTTGTAAACGGCCTCCTAATAACGTCCTGGTGAACCACTATCCTCGAATAACGCCATATCCACTCTAACGTTACAATTTCTTATTATTCAGAAAATCCGCGGATTTCATTTTCGAATCCGGATTTACAATCCGAGTAAAAATGGGCGGATATCCGGATTTTTCGGATTACGGATAGTCCGGATTGCATTCGCTACATACAACCATACAAACTGTATTGACTTCTTCGTGAATGGCCTCATGTGAAACGTCACATATTTTGCCAGTGTCTTGTCGAGGGGCTCGTAATGTCATTAATCAAGAAGTGTCATGATCCATGCTATTAACCAAATAAATGGTAAACCAAAACAAATCACAAACAAATTGTTCAGGATGATTATTTTAAACAGAATAACATAATTATATACACGAAAATAAATAAATAAGATAACTAAATACAAAATTATTAAGCTAAAAGAAAAAACACAAACTTACATAACTATCTACAATTTAATTTTATTAAACGCTATATATTTACATAAACATAAAGCAATATTAGGACTAAAGATACGGTAAAGGAGACATTTTAAGGAAACAGGACGAGGGATATTAGAAGGGAGAAAGTCGAAGAGGGAAAATCTATAAAGAGGGCAATTAAAAAAGATGTGATCTGCAGACCCTATGTCCAGACCACATTCGCACAATGAATTATCCCTAATCCTAAGTTTGGCCAGGTGGACAGGAGTGCATGAATGACCCAACCGGAGACGACAAATAGTGGACGTAGTTAATTTATTCGCATGTCGAAACTTACAAAACCAAGGAACTGATGGTAACTCCGGTTGGACCTCACCATAGAATCTGCCTTTTGTATGTTTTGAAGAAGCCCAATACTGAGCCCAAGACTTTTGAAGGATGGTTTTAGGAAGGAGGCATAAATCATGGGAATAAATTTTGAAAAGATCAAGGGATCCAATTTGGGACGCAGATTTAGCACAGGAATCAACAGTCTCATTGCCAGGAATACCAACATGGCTAGGGATCCATGCTAGAGCCACGAGAATATTGGAAGAATGACAATCATATAAGGATTCTCTAATTTTAAGGATTACAGGTTTGGAAGAGGAATGAAATGGGTTGGATAAGATGGCCTGGAGACAACTTTTAGAATCCGAAAAGATAATTGAGTTATTGAGACCATGAGATTTTATGTACAATATAGCTTCGAGAATAGCTAAAGCTTCCCCAGTAAAAACTGAGGAAAGAGGAGGGCATTTATAGCTTAAAAATATTCTAGTAAAAGGGATCCATACAGCAACACCGACATTACTATTTACAGATTGTTTCGATGCATCAGTATAAAATGTAAACCAATCTTTAAAATTATTATCTACAATATTAGAGGATGCTGTATTAGGGGAGAGAGACGTTTTATCGACACCAAAATCTAAAATAATATTAGGCTGATAAATAAGCGCCTCATACGCAATACTAAATAGCGGATTTAAAGGGAATTGAACAATCGAATAAGGAATTTTGGAAAATTTAATATAACTAGTTAGGATAAAAGGGAGTTTGTCAGGGTTTGAATTTTGAAAAAGTTCTAATAGAATATTTAACTTAGGAATAAGAGGGTGACTAGAATTTTGAACAAGTTTAAAAATAAACCTGTCTGCAAGAAACTGTCTACGCAAATTTAAAGGGGGCTCTCCACTTTCAACCTGCATAGCATTAATTGGAGACGATTTCATTGCTCCTAAAATAATACGAAGGCACTTAGATTGAATTTTGGAAAGAGAATTTAGGCAAGATTTGTTACACAAGTTTAAAAGAAAAGAACCATAATCCAAGTGACTACGAATTATTGCATTATATAATAATTTTTGAGAATAGGGATGAGAACCCCACCATACGCCTGACAAAGCTCGGAGAATGTTGAGGTTGCGTTCGGCTTTATTGGAAATATAATCAAAATGGAAAGAGCCAGAAAATTTATTGTCAAGAACGACGCCTAGAAATCTTGAGCTATTAGATTGGGGAATTAAATCCTCACCGATAAACAGATCAATAGGAGGAATCAATCTTTTTTTTGTAAAAACCATAGAAGAACTTTTAGATGAGGACACTGAGAGGCCATGATCCAACATCCAGGAATTAAGGTAACTTAAGGCAGAATTTAGATTATTTGACGCAATCTCAATAGAATCATCGAGCACATAAAGGCAGATATCATCTGCGTACTGAATTATGGAACAGAAGCATTGTACGCTCTGCTCCAAGTCAAATGTGTAAATATTGTACAGGAGAGGACTCAACACCGAACCTTGGGGTAACCCACACCAGACAGTTTTAGGCGGGAGAAGAATGTTTTGGTACCTAACTACTACCGAACGTTCCATCAGAATGTTGCAGATGAAGCGGATAAACTTGGGAGCAACACCAAGCTGACAAAGCTTATTTCTTAATATTGGAAGCTGGACATTGTCATAGGCACCTACCACATCAAGGAAAGCAGCCGCAAGATATTTTTTTTGCTTAAAGGCTGTTATAATGTCCACCGTTAGTAAGGACAAATTGTCCATTGTGCTGAGACCCTTTCTAAACCCGAACTGAGAATCCGCCAGAATTGATTTGTTTTCTACAAACCACTCTAAGCGGACTCTCAGCAAGTGTTCAGTAATTTTGCACAAGACTGAGGAAAGAGCAATCGGCCTGTAGCTATTGCCATCCGTGGGATCTTTACCAGGCTTAAGGATAGGGATAATTATTTGAGACTTCCATTGTAGTGGAACAATACCATAATCGAAAAAATAATTAATAAGGTTTAGAAACTTTTGTTTTGTGCGAACGGAAGATTTAGTGATAAATGAGTAAGGGATGCCATCTATTCCAGGAGAAGAGTCCGACAAGTTACCTAGGACCAGAGACAATTCATCAAAGGAGAAGGAACGATCAAATGTATTAGTAGAGACAAGAAAAGAACTCGGAGAAGGAAGGAAATCATCTGAAGGAACAAAACTAGGTGCTAGTTTGTCCGAAAATACCTCCAGCCAAGATGAAGAGTCAGTGGAAGGCACATCCGAACTATTCATTGCTCCTCTAAAGCGCCTAATTTGATTCCAGATTATGGTAGATGGAGTTTTTGGAGATAGATTTTCACAAAACTTTTGCCAACCAAGTCTTTTCTTAGATAAAACTAATCTTTTGAAACGAGCAGAAGCATTTTGAAAGTTGAAAAAATTTTGATCGTTCATGCACGAATTATATAATAATTCAGCTTCTTTACGAGCACAAACGGCTTCTGTACATTCAGAATCCCACCACGGGGGGGAAATCCTAAAAGACTTGGAAGGTTTCTTTTTAGGAATATGAAGTAAAGCAGATGAAAGAATAGCATCAACGAAAGAGTTATATGATTCTAAGGGATCAACATTGACGGGATCAAAAACAACAGTTTGTAAATTTGAATCTAGGGTAGCCGAATAAGAGGGCCAATCAGCAGAAGATAGTTTGTATTTTAGAGAGGGATTAGAGTTACAAAAGGGAATTATACTGGTGGTAAGGGTGCTCAAAATAGGGAAATGGTCACTACCAAAAGTTAGAGGCAAGATGCTCCATGAAAAAAGAGGGGTAAGCGATGGCGAACATAATGTAAGATCCACCGCACTTTTAGGATTCTGGGAAGGATATACCCTGCGAGTAGGAGCACCATTATTCATAACACACAGACCAATTTCGTAGAAGGAATCTAGAAGAGAAAGACCAAATAAGTCAGAGTTCGCGGAACCCCAAAGAGTATGATGGGCGTTAAAGTCACCCATCACAACCATTGGGGGCGATACAGATGAAAGAAGCAACTGGATATCGGCTATAAGGGATGAATGAGGGCGAGAAATATACAAAGAAACAAAAGAGATATTTACAGTTCTCACGCCAACAATATTTATATTAGGAGGGTGAGAGGGAAAGGTTATAGGAAGATAAGAAAGAGCGCGCTTTAAGAGCAAAGCACAACCCGCATACCCATCAGCCCTGTCATCCCGCAGGCAGAAGAAACCAGGCACCCGAAATCGGGAACCAGGTTTCAACCAAGTCTCCGAGATAGCAATGACTGAGGGATTAAATTGAGAAATAAGATCTAAAAGTTCATGCTTCTTGCGACGCATGCTTTGGCAATTCCATTGCAGGAGATGAGTTTGTTCCATTACTGGAAGAAAGAGAAACTAAATGTATAAGTTTAGATGCCACGTTGGACGGTAATGATTGAGAATTTGAAAGAATAAATTCGAGAAGAAGAGTGATCAGGGATTCCAACGTATTGGCACATTGGGGACCTGATACAGATTGCAAACTGTTATCAATTGCACAACCATTGTGCAGCTGAGAAGGAGGTGTTGATACAATATTTTGAAGAGCAACCCTATCATAAGATTTACCCAACGGAGCTCTGGATTTAGGTGGAAGGAATTTAGTGTTTTTGTAAGAAAAAGAGGAAGACGAGGACTGAGATGGAGTTAAAGGAGATAAAGATGATCGAGGTCTACTGACCTCTTGAGTGACCGCAGCGTACGACCTATCAACTCTCGGGAATTGTTGAGAAGCCTCAATATACGAAATATTGTTTTGTGACATTGACATTTTTATAGACTTTTGCCTAGCAAATTCTGGGCAGGAGTTTTTAGTGGCAAAGTGCCGACCAGAACAATGTAAGCACGTAGATTCAGTTTCTTCAATATCACATGTATCACCAAAGTGCTCCTTAGAACAACGAAAGCACCTGGGCTTTGAACGACATTGAGCCTTTGTGTGACCATATCTGCAACATGAATGGCAAATAATGGTGGGGAAATAATACAATTCTACTGGTAACGCTGTGTAGTAGGAATATACTTTCGTAGGCAGCATTTGCCCACGAAAGGTGACAACAACTGTCTGTGTCGGGACCCAAGTAGTATTATTAGAACTGTCACAGACTTTTCTATTGAGACGTCGCGCCTTTAATATATTGCCACAACCTGTCGGTAAAACAAGTGACTGAACAAATTCAGTCATAGAGATGTCCGTAGGGACTTGTCTAATAAGACCCATTCGAGTAATGCTGAAAGTAGGAATAATTGCAGCGTATTTGTATGCAGCCAAAAGTGGAAGGGCTAAAAAATTGTTGGCCGCATCGGCAGTAGTAAATTGAACCGAAATTCTGTTTCTTCCAACCTTCCTAACGCCATCACGACAAATGTCAGTAACTTTATTAGATTTTAAAAACTGGCCAAACTTAATAGGTCTAATGGAAGAGCCTGCATCTTGATCAATTTTTGATACATGGATAATAAAGGGGCCGGCGTCAGATTGTGAGTAACTTAAAGCCCCCACAATCATCGCTGGATCCGTAAATTGAGTGTCGATAGAAGGAACATCATCAATAGATGATGACGGTTTTTTAGTAGGAACTTGAGAGCTAGGCTCAAGTCGACGTTTATTATTAGAAATAGAAACCTTACCGGGATCCGGAGGGTCTGGCGGTCGAGGAGGAATATCATCCTCCTCCATTTTAGTAAAACCACTTCCCACTATACTATAATTAACTAAAAAACTATACCTTAAATATGTATAATTATAAAATAAAATATATTAAAATAATCAAAGAAAAATGTCAAAAAATAAATCACACTCAATTTTTTTTTTTTGACAGATCAATCGCTTCTAGAACTTTCCACCCCGACATTCGAAACAAGAATACATGTATACAAACTGTAAAAAGTATTATTATTTTTAATAAAAAAAATTCTTAATAAACACGTTCATCTGCCAGATAAAATATTATTACACAGATTATAAATTAAAGAATTACTTTTTTTAGCGACGCACGGTAGCTTACTTAATGTTTCGTAAGAGGGTAGTTGAATAAAGAATATCGTCATTATGCAAGACTTTAATTTTGACTTATTGACACATCGTAAGTTGCAGGCAACTTGTAAAACTTAGTGTTTGTTACTTTTTAACAGAAATACAACATGTCTCAAGCTGTAAGTATTTATTCATTTATTACCTATTCGATTCCATGTAAACAGGTATATCAACAACTGCCACTTTTTAGTATAAACGTAGGAAGAATTTGTATTTGTAAAAAATAAAAAGGCTTTTGTAGCTTGGTTATATTCATGGCGAAACAAAAGAAATACTTTTCAAGTCACAACTAAACGATCTAAACTTGTGAAAATCATATTTATTGTTTAACCTCCCCATCTCGCTCGTGGAAACCGTACGTATTTTCAGGGTTTTGTAAAGATTATTACAAAAGTCGCAAAGTGCGAAAGTCGGCTCTAAGCTCCGAAATTGCTCAAGGATCAACACACTTCTTCTCGCATTGTGTGTTCAAATATTGTAATTAGTCTGGGCGTACCTACCTAACTCTAGCCAGATGTACCTACCTATTGGTATCGGGTTTTTTAAGTAATTTTCATTCGTTTGTTATCGTAGTGATAGCATCTACGAATTTCCCCTTACTTGGCTTTAGAATACTTATGTTGGGGTGGGAATGTTTCCCTGTTTAATTATACTACATATCTATATGATAATTTTTAATTCAAGGATTCGTATACCGATGTAGTAGAGCTGTGTGCGTTACTACAATGCTTGGGCTTCAGTGTAAAGTCCCTTGACGCCAGCGATGGAAACATGAGCCAAGATGGAGGCATGCGGACTGTTGTTATAAACTGCCAGGTAAGAAAGTTAATAGAATTAGGTTTTACTTTACGAAGGTCTTCATTACTTTATTTGTAAGTAGTTGATGAGTTTATATCTGCAGAGTATTATATGCTATGAGATAACTGGGTGGATTGTTGAATAGTAGCATCTAGAATACTTACTTGGCAAAATTTATCCACGGTTATAAGTTATAACTAATCCTCGAAATATGATTGATTAGACAGCCCCATATACCTAGGTAGTAACTAATTGAAGCAATATCTATCTTACAAATCCCCATACTAACCTATTGTTGAATTTTGTTTAGTATTAAAGAAGGTAAAATACGTCGCTACCATTTCTATATAGGTACAATAATTGGGTATCTAAATACAAAAGTTTAAAAAACATATTTATTATGTGTCCTTTCAGTCGTCAGGTCTGCACGTGGTGCTAGAAAACCCTGGACTGTCCTGTTCGTGTCCCACTGGAGCGTCACATCAGAACAGTGGCATATGGCAGGTGTCGGGCATAACTGGAGGAAAACAACTTGACAAGGTTCGTTATGAAATAACTATTTGATCATACCTATTTTAAGTAAGGAACAATTATGCATGGTGAACACTCGACTCGTAGTTTAATTAGGTATTTATTTAAAAAAGACAATTTCCGTTCTACGGAGACTGCTCTTTTTGCAAAAAGTTATAAACAAAACGCGTAAATATCAATAAGTATTATTTATTTTACAGGAATTCGGGTGTTCATTACTTGGGTCGTTACCAAAGGGGCACCGCGAACGTCTAACAAAAGAACTGATTGAAATTATAAAATGTATCAAACTACAAAATGAATCGGATATAGAAATACCAAAAGATGCAATAGCCAACAAATCAGCAAGCATGATCGATATGAAAACTCCTGATAGGTATGTTTCTATTTATATACAATTAAGGTACCTAATATAGGAATGATCCCACTCTGATTCCCACAACTGAATCTCCTGTAGGTAAGTACCTAAGTCGGGATCACCAATGAGATCACGTAAAAGCACCGAGCATGACACTTGATGATTTATGTATGTGTGGACTGAGGGCCCATTTTTTTTTTTGCGGTTTTTTGCAGATTAATCAACAAAAGTGCATAGTTAAAGTTGTTAAAGAGTTTGTTAAACGATTATCAGAGTTTGTTAAGACTTCATTCAAAAGATATATCGCTTTAAGTGGGTCCCTCAGTTCAAACACAAAATCTCCCATAATTAGATAGGTAATGAATTAAACAACAATTTTTTGGTAAAAATCCTTAGTTAAACATGTATAAAAGTATAAAAAGCATTGAAAAGCCTAATATGAGTAGCTAATAAAAAATAACAAACGTTTTAAAAGGTCCCCGAGGGCCCACTTGAATTTATCTCATAATTAATCAATTATAGCATGAACATTAAATATTCCTAAGCCAAACATTTGTTAAAAGGGCAAGGATAAATTTAAAATTAAAGAAAGATCACAAACAGTGATAATTATTGTTATTTTTAAGTTTTTAAGTGGTCCCTCAGTCCACACACTATGCAAATGCTAATTGTTAAATATATAATTAAATACAACAATTACGAAAATGGGGAGCCTTTCAGTGCATAGTTAATTTTGTATTTTATCGATCTGTATTTATCTTGTGTCTGGTTTATTTATATATTTTGTCATTTTAACTGTTATATTAATTTTCATACTAAGTCTGGTGTGGGGTGTCCACGTTTTAAGAAAACGGCTGTATATTTGTTTTTAATGTCATTTATTATTAATTTAGATATTTATTTATTTATAATTAGGATAACCCACGAAACATACACAAAGTCAATCAGAAATAATACAATACTTAAGTAGCTCAAGCAACAGTGCTGATTCCATTACAAGTTGCCACGGCAAGCAAAACATTACACAATATTAATATTAATCAATTAAATCTAAATTGCAATCATTTTTTAAATGTAAAAAATAAAACAATAAAATTTGCAATACAGTAAAATTAAAATGTAATAAAATTTTAAGTTTTAGACAAGTGACAGGTTATATTATTAATTAGCTACAATCGTAATACATATCTGTATGTCTATACATATAAATAAAATTGGAGTGTCTGTTTGTAACACGAAATCCACAGTTTTTAAGGTTCCGTACTCAAAGGGTAAAAACGGAACCCCAATTACTAAAGCTCCGCTGTCCGTCCGTCCATCTGTATGTCACGAGGCTGTATCTCCTGAACCATGGCAGTTAGAAAGTTGAAACTTTCACAGATTATGTATTTTAGTTGCCGTTATAGCAACAAATACTAAAAACAAAATAAAATAAATATTTAAGGGTTATTTATTTTATATTGGAAAAATAATTTTTGACAGCTAAGTCACGTCGTAAAATTTTTAAAAGATGAGTCGTGAAGTCATCGCATTCTGGCGCGAAAATAAATAATAATATGGGTAGAATAATAATACAATTTTATTTTATTTTAATTTAAAATTAATACTCGTAACTGAACGAATTCACGATAATCAACAAGCTGACAGTTTACCCAGATTTGAGAGTTCTACTTTCTTTTATATGGTTCTTGTTTTTATGGATTTAAGAGTTACTATATAAATAAATAATTTAGAATAAAACTGTCAATATCTACTGCTATTATAAGAGGTCAGAGTGAAAGTAAAATAAAAAAAATATTTCAAAAGTTATGTAGACTAAATTATTATGTTTTTTAACATTTTTATCAATTTATTATTAACTGCAATACGGGACCATAAGAATTCTATGTCATAATTTTGGAAAATTTAAAGATTAGGTACTTCGTAATATATATTTTTTTAAATCATTAATTTAACAGGAACATGTATTTTTTTATTGTTTGTTTACGTTTGCATCAAATAGCACTCAATTCGGTCCGCATACGGCCCAACACAATACAACTATTTACTTTTATCTCACACTTTATGACTATACAGAAACTTTAAAACGTAATGTAACATCATTAATGTATGTAATGGTTCTTGATTATCTCTTGACTGCATGGACACTCTACTTGTACGAAAAACATATTTTGTAAATTTTTCGTAAAAGAATTATAAAACCAGTGATAAGATAAATACAGATCGATAAAATACAAAATTAACTATGCACTGAAAGGCTCCCCATTTTCGTAATTGTTGTATTTAATTATATATTTAACAATTAGCATTTGCATAGTGTGTGGACTGAGGGACCACTTAAAAACTTAAAAATAACAATAATTATCACTGTTTGTGATCTTTCTCTAATTTTAAATTTATCCTTGCCCTTTTAACAAATGTTTGGCTTAGGAATATTTAATGTTCATGCTATAATTGATTAATTATGAGATAAATTCAAGTGGGCCCTCAGGGACCTTTTAAAACGTTTGTTATTTTTTATTAGCTACTCATATTAGGCTTTTCAATGCTTTTTATACTTTTATACATGTTTAACTAAGGATTTTTACCAAAAAATTGTTGTTTAATTCATTACCTATCTAATTATGGGAGATTTTGTGTTTGAACTGAGGGACCCACTTAAAGCGATATATCTTTTGAATGAAGTCTTAACAAACTCTGATAATCGTTTAACAAACTCTTTAACAACTTTAACTATGCACTTTTGTTGATTAATCTACAAAAAGCCGCAGAAAAAAAAATGGGCCCTCAGTCCACACATACATGATGATTTGACCGCTTCCGTTTGGGGACTATGAAGTTGTATGTCTCTAATTTTTTTAAATTGATAGTTTTTGACTTATTTGGCAAAGATTTTTATAGGCGAAGGTTTTTCATTTGCACCAACACATTTCAGGATTGGTAAAAATGATTGTAAGTAAATGATAAACATTTTTTGCAGAATCTTCGAGTTAAAAAGTGAAACGCCGACTCGCTATAGGTCACTTGACACTCTCACCGCTAACAAAGATGGAGTAGCACAACCCTTGCCAACTCCAGGAGCATTACAAAGAGCCAACAGAATCGATGATACAGATCCAAAGGACCCGAAGGTAAGATTAAAAATTGTTAGTAAGTAAGCTTCTACCTATCTTGCTGAAAATTAATATAGGTACTTTTCAGCAGGTACACTATTACCTAACTTCTTCGGTACTCCTGAATTAATAGCAAGTGTAAACTCCATTTAGTTTTTTTTAATAACAATTAGCACTAGATATTCTTCGTGTGGTGACGGAGTAAGAATACAATATGTCACCACTCCATCTCATCCCATGGGTGTCGTAAAAACCGACTAAGGGACTATCCGTGAATATTATCTTTACGAAATAATAAGAAGGAAAACTTGAAATTAAACCCTATACCAATCTGTCTGGCCAGCGTGGTATTAGTAGGCCAAGTATCTTACGTCACGGGAGGAGGCCCGTCCCTGCAGTGGGACATTAATGGGCTGTTATGATGATGACTAGATAATAGGTAGGTATGTCAATCAATCAAAAGATATATTTTCTTCACAAATAATATACCTACTTGTCGCAGGTACTTTTGAATAAAGGATTTGACTGCCTCGGTGGCGCAGCAGTAACAAATACCTCCGTTTTTCACGAGGACGCGATTTCAAAGAACATCCAGTCCAATGCAAACATTCATGTTCATGATGATCACACATAGATTTGCATTGAGCTGGAAACGATTACGGGATCTTCGTATATCAGCTTCCCACGGACCCACGATACCACCAGGGGTACGGTAGGTCTGAAGCGATAAGTGTCACAAAACTATTAGTTGGGGGTATCGTTTACTATTGAAAGACCCACGATACCCCTGGTGGTATCGTCAGGGATATCGTGGGAAAAAATAACCATCGTCAAAAAGTTGTGTCTAATTTTCACTGTATTTTTTAATTGCAGATGATGTGTAGTAGACAAAGCACTTACACACTGTCTTCAACCCCAGGCAGTATCAGAAGACGGAATAAGACCTCAAGGTAATAAGTTTCTTGGAAACCAACTCAGAAGGCTGTGAGACTTAACAGTTTAGGTCTTGAGTAGATAGTGACTCCGAAAAGAAGAAAGTCAATGGAAAAAATTGATACTCTAGGCGGGAATCGAACCTGCGTTTCTGGACTATACACGTCCAGCGCCCTAACCTTTAGACCACCCGAGTACCCAATTTAACCATCTTTATACGGCGCCGGGCCGCAACTTAGAACTCAACTGTACTCGGGTGGCCTAGAGGTTATGGCGCTGGACGCTTATAGTCCAGAGACGCGGGTTCGATTCCCGCCTCGAGTATCAATTTTTTCCATTGTCTTTCTTCGTTTTGGATTTTTCTAGTTATACCTAAGCTTTATAGGTAAAAAATTATATGTAATAGTGACTGTGAGCAGGTCTTGCTCCAGAAGCCGGCAGAGACCTTGCAAGATAGGAAAATCAACCTTTTCGCTCCGTAATGCACACTGGAGAAGGGTTTATGCCAAAGATCTTTTGCCTGCATTACCACTGACCTGAGGATAGAGGGAAGGCTGTCGGTTGACCCTTACTTACGAATAATAGTATTTTTTTTAAAGTCTAGGTACTAGTTAAGACAACCTTAGGACAAGAAAGGCTGGTGGCATTCTGTATTCTTAGTCTATCACCACACCTCCACTTTATAATCACCATCAATTTTTTTTTTAAAAGACAACTTCCGCACTGGGCATCATGCCCTGTCTCGCGGGTACATTTTACAAACATCAATTAACGGACACAAAGAACACCCAGACTCAGGACAATAATTTGTGAATCTCACAAATTATTGTCCTGTGTGGGGACCGAACCCACAACCTCGTGTACGGCAGCCGCTTGCGCTACCGTCGCGCCACCGAGGTTGTCATATATAAAATAACAAGTCCTCGCATTATTTTGTAGCCCAATACAACTTCCTCAAAATGGTCTGCTGGAGAGTTTACTGGCGGCAGAGAAAGCTGCAGAAGATCTTCGCAATAAGCTATCATACGCGATCAGAGAATTCATGGATGATGGCAGACATGATTCCTCTTCCATGTCATCGCTGGCACTTGATGTCTCCAAGATCTCAGTGCTGAAGGTAAAACGATTATGAAATCTGTACTAATATTATAAATCTTTAAGCTAACTTTTATGATGTGAGATGCAATCTGCGTGGATCAGGCTGGTGCTATTTGAGCTGTACTGTTCCCTTTTGGTACAAATGTGTCCATGACACTCGACCGGGCTAATAAAAACCTGGTCCAAATATTTATGTGACTTACTTAAATACTATGTTTCGGACATGAGCAAGGACATGTGCTATAAACTTTACTTTTATAAACAGAAAGTATATAATTTAGCGTTACTTCCTGTTTTGTTGTATATCACCTAGAGTCTTATACTCCGAAGGATATAATTCGACCGGATTGAAGTTAGTTTAGGAAACTAATAAGCACGTACCGTAGATGCTATATACTTTTTTAAAGGTGTAATAATCATAGAGAGGTTTAAATCATCATCACCATAACAGCCTATTAATGTCCCACTGCAGGGACAGGCCTCCTCCCGTGACGGAGGGATACTTGACCTACCAGCAGACGGATTGGTACCTATAGGATTTAATTTCAAGTTTTCCTTCTTTTCATTTCGTAAAGATAATATTGACGGATAGTCCCTTAGTCGGTTTTTACGGTGGTGACATATTGTATTCTTACTCTGTCACTACACGGATCCGTATAAATATTTCCTTTTATATTTTCAGTGCGCCGAAGCTAAATCTCAATTTGCATCCAGTCCAAATTTAACCGGCATAGGAATTATAAAAGATGACATGATAAAAAGTAGACTACAAAGATACGAAAGTGCCTCCACATCTAATTTAGCAACCGGTAGTACTGTGAAACAAAGCAAACTATCAAAACTACGTGCCATATCACCCAAGATGTTTAGAAGCAAGAAAGATTCTCCAAGTATCAAAACTGATGCGGCTCGATCACAAGATGCTAGAAGCAAATTGAATAGTGAGTACTTATATTAATTAACGAAAAGACTACCTTGGTGGTGGAACGCCCGGAGTAAGCAGCTGCCCTAAATGGGATGTTCCTACAGAATTAGTAGGTACATACTCAAGGCCTCACATGGTACCGACGACGAATTCTACGACTGACGAGTTTTTAAAAAGGTCAAATTCATAAATATGTTTGCTATCCTTACCAAATAGATACTTCGTCTATGTACTTAGTTACACACTTACTTATAAAATTTTCAGGTCTTTTCAAACCAAAAATTGTGACTCCAGTGCCAAGAATTAACATGGAAGCAAGTCCGCAACTTAGTGCATCATCAAAAAAGAAATACAGTCATATAAAATCCACAATACCCAGACCCGCCAAGAAAGAATAAAATATTTAAAAAGAGACAATTTACGAAAAATAAAGTTTTAATTTAACTACCATTTATTTAAATAATATCACCATAGTATCACAAAAGAGAGATAAGTACAGAAGTTTATCTTTCGACATACAAAGACAATGGACAATATCTAAAATCTCGGAACGGTTGGGAACAACGCGAGCGCGAGTACCTACCCAAAGACGTTTACTTAATATGCTTTTTATTTTTTATTTTTTGTATCAACCTCAACAATCAATCAAATTACAAAATACGAGTATCACAATTTTATTGTACATAGACCAAAGTTCGTTGTCTAAGCACCGAGTATGAGCAAATAAGTACAGACACGAAGTAGACTTCTGCACTCATCTCGTATGTGATTCTTCTTCCTATACTTTAACTTAGCATCATTCATCAGACACATCAGAATTACCATAATTAGTTAATAACTTCTCAATTTCTTCCTCTAAGTGTTTGTTGCCAGATCTTTTAGATTTTGACTTAGAACGTTTAGAAACTTCTTTATCTTTGCTATTTACCACTTTATACTTCATACGTGGTGTAGCTGGATAAATAATGCTTTCAATAAGCTCTTCTTTAGTCTCTCTCTTGCATATATTATCATTTCCTTTGAAGTCAACTCTATTTATGCACTTTCTTTGTTTATCAATGTAACAGTCATCTATACTTGTACCGCTTAGAATTTTATCATCTGACGGAATTTCACGTTTAAATTTTACATTTAGTTCCTTATCTTCACTCTTACTAGATAATTCTTTAAGAGTATAATTATCTTTTCTATGTGTCATCTTTTTATTTGCTTTGGCTAATTTAAGGCAAATTGTTGCTTTCGGATAACCTGAGAACTGTTGATAACAATCACCCTTTTCTAATGATACAAACTTATTAAAAAACCTCCTTGGATGAATATCTTCAGGTGTATCATTTAGTAAAGAATAAGCTTTTTTTAAAAATGTCTTTTTATCAATAGGATTTTGCATATGAAAGAAATTATCTATTTGATCTTGAGTTTTAAGTTTCTTTAATGCTGTTCTTTGTACAATGTTGTATGAAACTACAGCCATGATGATGAAAGCTGGTTCATTACTGAGCACATGGTCCCATAGAATCAACCATTCTGAACATGTCAACACTTCACTGAATGCTGTCTCTAATATTTTTAAAGCATAAATTTGACTAGTAACACCACTTTCACAGAAATGTTTTAAAAGTTGAGAGTCATGTTCAGCTAAAACATTTTCTATTATAGCCAATACACTTATAGGAGGGAACGGAGCATATTCAAACCACAACTGACAATAATTACATAAAACTGTGGCCACAGCTTCAAACAGTAACAGAGGATCTTTTTGCAACACTTTGACAAAAGGGAAAACAAAGCCAGGCAAATATTTCATAACACCAAACAGTGGACACCAATGAGCCAAACAAGATAGTAACCGTTTTAGACTTTTCAATGTTGTTGTACTATGAATGCTGAATTGTTTCTCTATATCTTTGTACGATTGATGGATCCCTTTCTCTACCAATGCTGTATAAGCTGCTTTATTTCTGGGTGTGTCTAATAGAGATCTCCATATAATAGTTCTAAATTTATCAGGGTATTCCCCATATTGCATTAAAATTCTTCTTAATCTAGCACTGTCCATACATATCTGCATCTTTTGTTCTACTTCAGCCCTTGTGTTGAGCTCTTTAGTTGACGTCTTTTGATGACTGGAGGTACATGGTACCTGTTCCTTCAAGTCAGCGTTTTCAACAGCATAATTACGAGCATAGAGTGTATTGTCCATTAGATATGAGGAATTGTAAATATTGACTTCTCCAAGTTGTAAAATACACAGAAAGTATTTACCGGTGAGACTTACACAAAATCTTCGTATACCAGATGATTCTGTATGAATTGTATGTATAATGGATAGCTTTTCTAAATCCAATAGGTGCAACACACAATCACTGCCCAAAATAGCAAGAATTTTATTAGCCCCTCCATCAAACATCTGTGGGATAAATAATATTTGATTGACACTGCTGATGTTGAATTTTGACAGGTCAATAGATTTAAGAGCTTTCCATGTATCCATACTAAATAAAATTATCATTGGAGTCAACCCTGCCATGGCCATGGCCCGGCCATTCATTGTGAATGTGATACTCTTCATATGCTTCAACTCACTTGGTATTATTTGTTTAACAGATTTCATAGTCTCATGTTTCCAAATCTGTACAGTATCATTTTGGAAGCAAGCAACAAGATATTCACCTGCAGGTGTAAACAGAATTTGTTGTATCTCAGCTCCAGGGAATGTGTTCAGTGTGAAGTATTTTGTATAATTCTTCTGCTCCCATAATATTGCTTCAACAGAACTAGCAGTTAAAAGATTGTTTGCTTTTACATTGTTAGAAAAAGATATATGTTTAACAGGTGCTGTGTGCCCTGTTACTGTGAAAGATACTTGACCACTTTCTGTATCTAAAAAGCTCATTTGATAATTCTTAGACGATGCGACGACTAATACATCAGATTTATTAGGTACGAATTGTAATGCAGAGGATGGGCCGATACCTGTTAGTTTCCAAAATTTTAAAGCCGAAAGGTCTAGTATAAATATATTACCTACATTATCAGCACATGCTAGTTTTTCGCTAGCTTCATTGAAGCAAGCGATTGTAAATCTTATTCTTTTACATTCTCCGTTTGGCCCCTTTATTGTATGATGCAGTTGAAGTATGACACCATCCTTCGGTTTAGATTTTAGCTTTATATTGAATTTTTCTATGCCGTCAATCTCATCTTGTTTTTCTAGTTCCATTTATAATAACTTTACAGACAAATAATTCAAGAATCATGTTAATGTTCGATTGTTGACATTATTACAGTTGTAAACAAGGTGGTACAGGTACATTAAACCAATCGCGGTGTTTGAAATTTGGCGGACGGAATCGATGATTCATTTTGTTTTGTCTGGAAAATGACGGCTGGTGTTCCGTTTTACACAGTACATGTTTGAACCATAGATTATAATAAGCTATCATGAAGTGAAACTAAAATACCTAGTAAAAAAGAATTACCAGCGTCATAGCCATAGATTATACACTAATACTAACAGTCATAGCAGCAAATAGCGGAGATACTGCACGATTCGATTTATTTTAATTAATCTTTCAATTTAGATTTTAGTTAGATATTATTTTATTACTAGCTTGTAATTATTTAGTTTCTTCTTATCTTCTTCTCCTCCTTTTCGGGGACCCTCCCGGCTGCACTTCGACCCCATCGGATCTTTTGTGCTGGTCCCCCGTTCACCACCCCACAGCTTCCTCAATCACCTTCGCGAAGGAGATAAGTAAGCCTAGCGGCAGCTTGTCGAAGTCACTAGGGGTAGGATATCCCACTCCTAGTAGCTTCATCCTTTGTCTGGTGAGGGCTTCGCAGTTGCACATCAGATGTTCCACTGTTTCGTGCACTGGTTGGTGCCTGATAGTCCCATCTTCATCAACAAGTCGTTGACGGGAAGGTGACCTGTAAACATACCGATTATTAGTCGGATATGTTGCTTAGGTGCCACAATTTTGTGGACCTGCCCGGATTTACTCCTTCAATAAAGAGCTTTGAGTGCCTCATGCCAGTCGACAACTGCCACTCTGTTGAGTGTTGCTGTCTTGTCTGATCATTGACGGCCATTAGGAACGTACCTTTTGAAAGACCTACGCATGGTTCCGGTCCGCCGAAACTCCTGCTCGAGCCTTCCCTTGCAAGTTCATCGGCTCTTTCGTTGCCGACATAAACTTTGTGTCCTGGGATCCATACCAGTCTCACCTTGTTCGTTTTGCCAAGCCTGTTTAGGGCCTGGATACCATTTTTGACTAGTTTGGAGGTGACTCTCGGTGCCGTTAGGGCTTTGAGTGCCGCCTGACTGTCGCTGAGAATATAGATAGTTTCGTTGTTCACTCCACTGTCTATGTTCTCCTGTGCGCATGCTGTAATCGCGTAGGTCTCAGCTTGGAAGACTGTCGCATACTTACCCATGCTTGTGCTACTACCGTAGTCTTTAGTATAAATACCTGCTCCGGTACCCGTGCTCGTCTTCGATCCGTCCGTGTACCATATCTTACCCTTACCCTCTCGTCGCCTGAATGCTTATTTGCTCAACCGACCATTTTGACGAATATCACTTTTTAATGCAATTTTATTAAGGATCAAATTGCGGTTCGATTGGTATATAATACTTGCTATTTAGTCTTAAAATACATTATTTATAAGGAATTTAAGTTTTTGTAAACTAACACAAGAGAATTAAAACTTCATGCTTAATTGCTCAAAGTCCGTAGAGAAACACCAAACGTGCATCTGATCATCGATTGCGTGCTTAAGTATTCAATCTCCTCACAGGTAACCAATCACAACATCGCATTTTGATGACGCAATACGCCGCCATCATTAATTTATTTTGTGACGAAGCTGGTGCTCGCACGCATTTGAGTAAAAAATAACGCGAAATATAGAAAAAATGTATTAATTTTAATAGAAAACAGTACCCCAAATGTCCGTGACGAAATATAAATAGGAAAATATAGTCACAACTATAGAAAAGAATCGGTAACTTGTATTTTTGTTAAC
Source organism: Schrankia costaestrigalis (assembly GCA_905475405.1). Classification (NCBI taxonomy): domain Eukaryota; kingdom Metazoa; phylum Arthropoda; class Insecta; order Lepidoptera; family Erebidae; genus Schrankia; species Schrankia costaestrigalis. The sequence continues at coordinate 3,049,279 of FR997843.1, read as the reverse complement.
ATTTCTTTGTAGATTATCACTGCGTATCGTTAACTTATAGTACAGGATGTTTAAATTTAATTCTTATAATTTCAGATTTAATTAAATCTTTAAATGAAATTGTGACGTATCTATAAATGAACAGATTGTTTCGAACATTTCGTAAGGTTGTAAAATATAACTAATATGTATAATAATAAAAAATATTGCTTTTGTGCGGTGACTGTCAAAATATACTGCTACTTGCATGTTTGCTAATTGTTAAATGGGTAAAATTCTTGTATCGGTACAAAAACAAAAAAATATTGTATTTTGTATTTTATATATCAAACAGTGTTTTTCTTTAATTCTGTGTTGTTTTAAATAATAAATAGCCAGTTAACTAGTTTCTTTTTTTACCACGATACCCAAACACACTGTATTTGGTTATAGGGCACTTAAGTACTAAATATATTCGAATGCAAAATGCTCAACCTCCACCCCGGTAGTAGTCTATCTCCAATTGCATAATTATTTATGTGTTTATTTGCTCAACCTCCATAAAAAATTGTGAAAATAAACATAACTGTTTGACTTTTTAATGATTATTTGTAATATATCATTTCATAAACACATTAACAATATTTTTAATATAAAACTTTAAAAAAATCATATTATTTGCTTAAACTAATCAATAAAACGTCTCTGGTGTAAAATGTTGCAAATGGAGGTTGGACACTTAAGTATTCGTGCGACGCTCTGGTGGCTCAAGTCCTTCTGACCATTCAGATCTTTTAGGAATAAGGATCCTGAATCGTCTTTCGAAGATGTAACTTGCTGGCATCTGGTCGCCACACATGTTGATTGCATCTTCCACTTGCCTAAATAATGTTGGCTTTGCATGTCTCGTGCTAGTGCCGCTGTCGCACCATAGCCCAAGACCTTTTAGTCTGTAGAGTGCCCTTACTGCCTCAGACTGAACCATCAGGTGCAGTGGTGTTAAATTTAGTAGGACCTCCATTGCAACGGTTGGGGTGGTCCGAAACGCACCCGTCATTGCAACGCAGGCCAACCTTTGAAGTTTTAGTAGGCCCTCCCTGCATGTGCCAAGGTTCGTCCTCGGCCACCATGCCAGACTTCCGTACAGCACTATAGGTCTGACCATCATCGTGTACACCCACAGCATGATTTTGGGTTTTAACCCCCATGTCTTACCATATGCAGATCTACACATGCCAAACACTCTGTGTGCCTTTGCTGTTGCCGACTCTACGTGCTCCTTCCAGGTTAGTTTATTGTCTAGGATGAGTCCAAGATACTTTACCTGCTCTGAGATCATTAGATCCTGATTGAAGAGACTCAGATTGATTGAGTTGTTGATGTTTCTCTTCCTGGTGAACGGTACTACCACCGTCTTGCTCGGGTTGATCGAGAGTTGTTGCCTACCGCACCATCGCTCTACCCGCCCCAGCATCTCTCTCATGATCTCCGTTATTGTTTTAGGGAATATCCCGTTAATCAGAATAACCAGATCATCAGCATATCCTACGGTCCTGACTGGTTCGCTGTTGAGTTCCTCCAGGAGAGAGTCCACCACCATGTTCCATAGTAGCGGTGATAGTACCCCCCCCCCTGTGGGCATCCCTTGGTGGCAGTGATGGTTAGCTGTTCTCCTAGTAGAGTTGTTGTCATCGTTCTGCCGTTCAGCATGTTACCTATCCATTCACAAATGGTCGGGCAATGCCATGTCTTGAGGACGCTTCCTTAATCGCAACGTATGATGTTCGATCAAAGGCGCCCTCTATGTCTAGAAATGCTGCTAGACATATTTCTTTGCATTCAATTGCCTTTTCCGCTCTGTCTACTACCAGATGAATCGCCGTTTCTGTCGATTTTCCCGGTTGGTAAGCACATTGCATTCTGTAATTATTTAGTTTATTTTATCTTGTTTTTACCATTGTTCTAAATTCTGTTTTGTTTAGTTAGGAAAAATGTCATGTTGTGTATAATATTATTATTCTACTTGTACGAGGATAAACTCTTGGTGAATGTTGTAGGTACATTCCTTAAAGTAGGTAAATATAAAAATATGTAAAAGGATTGTGTTTTTATACTTATATTCGAATGTTTATGATTGTCTGTTGGCATGTCTCATAATTATTATAATTATACATTCATAAATAAAATTTATTTAATAATAAGAAATGAAACTTTAGACCTTAATAATACACATTCATATAATAATAGTAAACATTTTAATAAAAAATTCTACTTTGCCTGTTTAAAAGCAAATTGTAATTCCCTAAAAAACTAAAAAGAAACGTATCATTCTCTATGTCCGGGGTTCTTCCAAATGAACGAATTCTTTTTTTCATATATTTTAGCGTTTTCATTTTATCTCGTATGAATCAACTTTAATTGACGATGACGACCTTGGTGGCGCGACGGTAGCGCAAGCGGCTGCCGTGCAAGAGGTTGTGGGTTCGATCCCCACGCAGGACAATAATTTGTGAGATCCACAAATTATTGTCCTGGTCTGGGTGTTCTTTGTGTCCGTTAATTGATGTTTGTAAAAGGTCCCCGCGACACAGGGCATGATCCCTAGTGCGGGAGTTGTCTTTTATTAATAAAACAAAAAAAAAAAAAAATCTCATATGAAAAGACAACAGGATGAAAAGGGAAGTAGATCTTCATCAGTTTCCATTATTAATGAAATACTGAGCAACAGACAATATTGCATTCCCAGAACCTATTTTAAAATTATACTTTACCGCTAATTTTGGTGTATGATGTATCTTTTAGTTTATTTTTAATTATTATTTATTCGGTTCAACGCTCATTGCTCATTTATTTTAAACTGATACTCTGTTCAAATATTAGTTACACGGTACACCTCCTCTGACTACCCATCTGAGAAGTTGATGTAAAAATGCGGTTTCTGTGTTTTTTCTATAGATATGGTCTTTTTGTCTTTAGGGATCGAGTCCCTAAAGTCCTGTGCCGCGAGGACTTTTACTGGTGTGAGATTAATGGACACAAAGTACTTCCAGGCTTAAGACAATAATAATTTATGGATCAAAAAAAATATGATAATAATTATTGTTCTGCGTGGGATTTGAACCCGCGACGTCTTGCACGGCTGCTGCTTACAAGACCGTTTTACCAACATGGCAGTTAAATCGTATGTTCTTCTTCTTTCTCTACTCGCTACACTTTTTTTTTCCTAAAAGACCTGATCCTAGTAATCGTGCAAGGCCTAGGTCGCCAAAACTTTTAAATACATCTATAAACAAATAATAACCAGTTTCAAGACAATTGTTTCCGGAGAGGTAGGGTTTCGAATCTAACTTTTAAAAATATTTGTACGTTAGGTACTACGTACAAATATTTTTAAAAGTTGGATTCGAAACCGTGCGCGAGATTCGCATACCGTGACTGCTTCGCTATACCGAGGTAGTATTGTAAATCATGATCTATAAAATCTTCTGATGTAGATAAGTAGGTAGCTGTTGTTTACGTAACCCATTTTACAAAAAAATATCTCGTCCAATCATTCACACAATTAGTTTTAGTTTGTCGTTGCGCGTCAGCTATGGCTTATAATAACCTCTAATTATTTTCAGTTGTGCCGAATTTCTCCGCAAACTGAACTGCTTTTTAACCTCTAGGGGAAATGCAATGTTATGTTTGACAAGCTGTTACGATAGTTGCGTTGTACGCGCATGCGCGGCCAGTGCGCTATCAGAAGTCAGGCGCGCTCCCGCTCACTCGCCGCCATTTAAAATGGCCGCGTCTTTTAGCGCGAAAATTTAAACATAACAAAAAATTTACCCAACTCAAAACAAACATTTCATTATTAAACTTTTGTCATGAAAGTTTATAAAATGATAATATGCGATTAAAAACAACAAATAAAAAAATATCTAGTGTTAGATTATAAAAACAAACGGGAAATTAATAAAGCACGCTTGAATTCTTTCCTAACGACACGTTCGCAATGCGGTCTAATAGCGATAGTAAAATCTGTTTTCTCTAAGATTCCGCGGACGTTCTGTCCGTGAGTTTCTGGTAGTCGGGCATATGCCTACGTACCGGTTGGTGGAAAGCGTCGGCGTGGTCGGTCGCATCCTGAGCGCTATTAAGATGTGTTTCCTGAACGTGCTACGTCTTCACGTGACTCAAAGTCAGCGACAAAAGCGCTTGTACAAGCAGTACATGGATCAGCTGGCTGGAGCTTATGTGGAGAGATGTACGGACCTTAGCGCAGTGCATTGGGACCGGAGGTACAATTACCGGGTTCCGTCTCCTGAATGGCGGCGACGCTCTTTGCCTTGTGAGGACCACTGGTGTAGCACGGAGGAATCAAGGTCCTGTTGTAATTCAGACTGTTCTGATAGCGGAAGATGTTCATCTCCTTGTTGCTCGGAAGTGATTTTCAATGGTGGTCGCCATTTTGGAGATAAAAGAACTTCGAGTATGCATGTCTGTCATCGGCATCCTGTCTGCTATCCTGGGAATTTCGGGTAAGTCATAGATTATAGTTTAATGGCGGACTGAAAAAATACTGGCTTTAATTATATAGCCTCTAGACACCGGCGGCGTCTCTTTTAAAATCACTTGCGACTACGGCCGAATGTACTAAATAAAGCATCAAATTATTATTGCTGCAAAGACCGAGACCTTTCAAACAAAATAAAATATAAACTAAGGACTTCCAGAGTTTTCACTAAAACAAATGTTTTTTAGTATTTTTTAACAAAGATATCGAACATATTTGTGTTTAGGTATCTTTCGTTCTATAAATAGGACTTCCGGTCGTTACGGCCAAAGGAGGTTAGTTGTAAAAATTAAACAAATAGTTTAATTTGTTCACATAAATTTAATTAAATGACACAAATTAAAAAATATTTTCTTAAAAACTAATAGTGATAGCGTTTAGCCATGGGAGGTAAAGGTTGTGCAAATTTTCTTCCGCGTTTTCGATACTGCTCCTCTTCTTCTTCAGCACCAGAATCAGGTCTCAAAGTTGTATACATGTTTTTAAGAATCAAGAATTTAGAAAACTCCTTTTTAAACTCTCTTAACTCCGACCTCGACGACCAGCTGTAGTCCTGCTGACGCCACTAGAACCAACTTGAACCTCTGGCGAGTTGCTGTCATCATCGCTGTCGTTCGAGTCTACATCTTCCGATGATTGAGCTGCGTCACTCCTATCATTGGTAGTTATTAAACGCCCAACAAAATCTTCATCGTCACCCGAGTCTTCAAACTCGGATTTAATTAAAATATCCGCGATTTCGGTGACTTGTAACGCTAAAAATAATAAATACCTACTATTAGTAGTAACGCTGACAGTACTATAAATACGATCAATTACATTACCTAAATCATGAAGTCCGACCGAAGTGACTATTTATAGGTTTAAATAATTTATGACTGTGTAATTCCTTAATTATTGTGAATTCTTGCCCAGAATTAAATGAATTCCATAGAATGTTTATCAACCAACATTTCTATAAAAAAACTAATCCAAAACAAGAAAAATTATCAAAGAAAAAACAAATTTTACTTACCTCGTTGACCACGTGCCTCCATTGTTGTAAATTCGGGAGCACGCGTCGCATGAATGGCTGCCCTTCGGAATGAAATTTCTATCGAAATCCAAGGACAAACTATCGCCATTGCTTTATTTTAATTGGTTAAAAGAATTCACATGACCAAAACTTATTTAGCGGGAAAATACAAACACTCGGGAATTGATGCTATAAAAAGGTTGACCGGTCGTACTTGAAGCACAAAACTCTGAAACGTTCGGCCTTTACAGCAAGATGTATTTAATACTATTTATAGCGCTCGAGGTGTCTAGAGGATAGAGGAATCGAAAATGGTAAGTACCTAACTACAAGATCATTTTTAATTGCCTATTTGGTAGGAAGTTATTTTAGTATATTTTTATCTTTTTAAGTTTTTAAATCCTTCGCAAAACTCTCAATTGATAAAGAAGTCATTTATATGTCTTTTATTTAGCTATTTCCGGCAAAAGGTCATGGATTCAAAACAGTAGGTTTGGCATCTTGCTTTTAAGGTAACTCGATTAAAAGGGACTTATCTTTTGATCAACTTATCCATATTATATTAATTGTTCATTTGTTAGGGTCCCCGCTCCAAGATTAGCAAAATTCGTAGACCTAGGCATGCTCTCGAAGAGCCGGACGATAGGATCACGATCGCTCAACGTAGAGCTTACACGGCTCGCGAAGCCACAACAAAACGTCCGCGGTTCCGTCCTCGCCGTCGAGGCCGGAATACGCGCCGCGTTCGCTCCTAGAGGGCGTGCCTTCCGCACGTCCTGTTAGTCAGTGACGGTCCAGGCCGAGGTCCGTACCCCAAAGGGGGTGCCCCTGTGGCACGTCACTTAAATGTCTTTGGTTGAGGGCCATCCGGCCCACCACAGCCAGCGTAAAGTAGTAATGGTCGTCTGAGACCGACTACTCGTGCTAAAAAAAAAAAAGGTCCCCGCGATTTCGGCTGTGATATACAGTGCCCAAGCCGCCTTTAAAAAAATTAACCGCACTAAAGTATGGAGGTTTCTGTGAGGCTCATATTATCTTCTCAGAATATTGATAACACACTCATTAGATATTATCCTGCTTGTGATTCGTGCACTGCAGTAAAATAATGTGATCGCTATAGTCAAGTTAAAAAACCAGTCAATAATAAAAAAAATCAGTTAAAAAAAATTATCAAGAATCAATACATTCTTATATCACAAGATGTTGCATGTATATACCTATGTTATGGATCATTAAGAAGTCAAATACAGAAGTCAAAGATTCGGGAATTTTGGAACATTTTCCGGTGCATGTGTTTTTTGCTCAGCCATCAAGTCCTTCAAACGTAGTGTGATTGGTCAGATTACCTAAGTCATGACGATGAAGTAAAATAATTTGTTATTTACCATTTAATGCCTTTTTCGTGAAAAAATATCATGAATGTTATTTCCCTTGTCTGTTGCTCTACCGCTACGGCGGCGGCGTAGATACACGCCGTAGTGATAGAGTTTTAATATTGGTTTATACACAAAATACATCTTACTATACTTGTATTGTTATCGAGTACCTACTCCAAGAAGAGATAGAATATATAACATAACAATATAAGACCCGTAAGTGCAAGCGAGATAGATATAGAGATATGATAGCTTTAAGACTCAGATGATAACTATAATATGCGTAGGTTTATATTATTTAGAAAAATCATATAAATCTTCTCATCTACCATCTTAGCATTACTCTGTCTCTGCATCACCCTAAGGTTGACTGGTAGAAAATTCCTTTGGCATTAAGTCCGCCTTTGTGCACCATGTACATTAAGTTTTAAATAAAAAAAATAAAATAAAAACGCGATATCTAGAGTGCCTGGTTTTGAGTTGACAAAAGAGGTAGAACGTAAGATTTTTTTACAAATTGATTAATTAATTTTCAGAAGACGGAAGTCCCAGAAAATTGACATGACAATTAAATTTTTCCTAACCGCTCCAAGATATTGTGTGCGTTAGTTGAGTTTATCCGTTGCTTGAAAGCGCCCCGCGCGTAGATAGACTTCTGTATATTTCTATTATGTGCTGTATACTTCGTATGTATACATACTTATGTATACACAACGGTATTCTGTAAAAAAATAATATGTCTCTCGTAACGCACGCTGTTAATACACAATGTATGGGAAAAGTACCGCAAACGTAATATTAGTTTTTTTTTGTCATTTGTATGCGTTTCCGTAAAACATCTGTTGGGATGTTAATAATGTTATTTTTTACTCCTCTAGTTTCCTCTTGTCAGTGTGACAGAAAAGAAGACTAAAGGAACTTTTATTAGATGTTAACATTAACTCTAAGAAGAAATGAAGGAAAACTTTAATATGCATCTGTGTTCTCAGCGTTGCATACCTAAGTAGTATAAGTTTTTCTCCGGCGCTCAAAAAGTGTCCTTGCTGTGGGTTTTACTTACTTCTCCGTGTGGTGACGGAGCAAGAATACAATATGTCACAACCCCATCTCATCTCATGGGTGTCGTAAAAACCGACTTAGAGACTATCCGTGAATATTATCTTTACTAAGTAAGAAGAAGGAAAACTTGAAATTACACCCTATACCAATCCGTCTGGCCAGTGTGTTATTAGTAGGCCAAGTATCCCTCCGTCACGGGAGGAGGGCCGTCCCTGCAGTGAGACATTAATGGGCTGTTATGATGTAGAACTTAATGAGCGAATAATTTAGTGCTTTGTTTAATTTTCTTTTGCAGTAACTGATAAAATGTAATGCTATCAGTGAAAATAAAGAAAAACCGCGACAAGGGCTTACGATTCCTTTGTAGCTAACTGTATCATTGCTGAAAGGAGTCACTTCTAGTAACGGAGACTTCTCTTCTAGTGACCTAAAAACATAGTGCCAAGCATTTTGACAGACCGGCAAAGTAATGGCAACGGAGTGAAGTCATTTCATAACATGCATTAATTCCTGGGCTATAGATAGGTATGTAGGTACAGTTCTAAAAATGCGTCTTTATAGAAAAAAATGTTATAAAATGCAAACTATTTAACATTTTTATATTACTATCAGTAGTTGTTCTTATCTATTAATGGAGTACTGTATCTACTTCTTTTATTTCTCTGCGATTTATTTCGTAGATAATATATTAACATGTCTAATTAATGCAATCTGACAATCTTCATTGCACTTTATTGCATTGCAGCCGTATAAAGATACACTTTGTATTGCGCGAATAGCAATTTAATTATAACAATCTTTATTATGTCTTGTGTGTTTGTGATGTGACGTTGTAGGGGGTAATCTCTGGATCTATATACCGATTTAAAAATCTTATTGTGTTGAATAGTCCATTTATCAGGGAGTGTCATAGGCTATATGGTATCACGCTATGGTCAATAGGAGTGGAGCAGTAATTCTTTTTCTTTTTTCTTTCTTTTAAGAAAAGACAACTAATAACAACTAATCAATGTAATTATACATACATAACTCGCGAAATCATACTTGGCTTGGTTTTAAAAACGTTTGCCCATTTACAGTCACTAAGGAAACACCTGGTCCCAGCCATTTAGTTCCAAAAATGACATCTGCGCGTAGCCATTTTCAAAAGCCGGCCAACTGTAGATTTCTCGTACTTACTTGTACTTTACACTACAAAAATTTAAAGATTTAAGCGCAGAAAACAATGATTGTCTTTATTTCGTTCAACGATATGTTCACGCTTCGTTGCCCAGTCGATGCACAGAATGTTTCTTACAATAGGTTAATATCCTTCTTGTTATGAAACTATGACTAATGGCAGGGCACGACCTCATTGCTTACTTTAATTTTCTGTACGTGAGTGAAATGTTTGAAGTCTAGGAAATACTAGTTAAATACTGTCTAAAAGTGATTTTAATCTCTATGTCTACTGGTTTTTTTTGTTAATTAAATACTTTTAGCAAAGACAGATTGCAGAAATGAAGGAGTTGCCTTTTGCTGTACTCCTCGGTAGTCATATTGACGAGACATTATTAAAAAAGTTGGTTTCTTTTTTCTTTAAACTTATCCCACTTTATTTCTCTTAATTGTGGATCCTGTAATATCAAGAGCAAATACCAGCCAGCATAATTAGTGACTCACGCACTGGTATATGCAAATATTTAAACATCTTTTTTTCCGTTTGCTGGTTATTTTTATAAAACTTTAACGTTCTGGTTCTGGTGTCCGTTATGGTAGCGTACACAAGAGCTATATCGAGTTTGTTACTACGTACGTATGCCAATAATGCGTGAAATTCTAACTCTATTAGTGTAAATACTTTATGCGAATTCGCAGTGGAATATATCCAAAATAGGATAACACTCTTTTGGCAGCTCACGTTTCAAGTGTTGTCCTGTAAACAGTGGTTTGTGTTGTGCCCACGTTTGTTGTTAATGTTAAATAGCGACATCGGAGGGTTACAAAAATGTGCTCAGGAATTAATAATAATGTAATTATTTATAAATTCATATCATTAAAATACTTAGCATAAACATTCTTCATTGATAGAATGAAAAAAAAAACATACACAAACTTAACGATAATTAATGAACAAACAATACCTATACTCTTTACCAGCTGTAGGTATGTCAATAAAATGATAAGAGACTGTAAAAGCCAAAAATATTTCCCTCGGCGAGGTTTTACGTCTTCTGAAAAAGCCCATAGTTAGCGGTGGACCGATGACCTGATCAAGGCAACGGAAGGCTAAGTGACGACAAAGGCACTTGATCTGGCGTGGTGAAAACTCTTAGTCCCAATTTACACATCGACAAGTACAGTAGTGCTTAACTCGCCAAAAAATATGATGGAGATCTATTTAAATTAACTTAATCAACAACTTACTACTTAACTCGCTACTGTTCTTGTCGATGTGTAAATTGGGCTTTAGTTAGGCAGTGGGCGTCTTTTGATCATCATCATCATATCAGCCAATTGACGTCCACTGTCGGACATAGGCCTCCTCCAAATATTGCTACCTTGTGCGGTCTTGTGCCTCGCCCGTCGTCTTTTGATGTTCGGTAGAAATACATAGGTACCTACTTCATAAAATTAAAATGAAACTAATAAAAAATGTCTAAACAGAACTAATTAATCATTTATAATTTAGAATTAGGTAAGTATTACTAATTATTTATGCGGATAAGACTATGCTGGCAATACTTAACATAATAATTATGCTTGCATGTATGATTAAAGGCCATTCACCGTTGTATTGCGTGTTCAAGATCATGTTGTTATGAGAAACATGTGCGTAGTATACTTACATACATCATTATTAGAATTAAATGAATTAATATACCTACTCATCCGTGTGATGACGGAGTAAGAATACAATATGTCACCACCCCATGTCATCCCATGGGTGTCGTAAAAATCGACTAACGGGCTAACCGTCAATATTATCCTTACGAAATAAAAAGAAGGAAACCTTGAAATTAAACCCTATACCAAATCCGTCTGGCCAGCGTGGTATTAGTAGACCAAGTATCCCTCCGTCACAGGAGGAGGCCCGTCCCTGCAGTGGGACATTAATGGGCTGTTATGATGAATATACCTACTACTGGTCTTATACGATCTCTATGGCGTAGGTATACTTAGTAGGTATGTACCATTAGGACTTGCAGTACTAAGTATACGCCATAGACATCTTGATTTTGTCAATATGAAAAACGTTTTCGAATACTACCTAAGTATCATGAACTTGTCAAAGCCATTACTTTGAAATTGGAATACGAACACTGAAGATAATAGTGACTTTTTTTCATAATATTTCAAGCATTTTATATTTGTTATTAATAAATCTTTTGCCTCAAAAAAAAAAGTTTTCAAATAATTTAATGTTTATATTGTGTGACTAATCAGTTACACAATATAAATAATATTACAATATAAAACACATTTACGCAGTATAATCACATGTACTGCCAATTAGCAAGCCACATACTTTCAAAATAAGTATATAATATTCATTAGGTACAGGATTCTTAAGTAAGTTCGTAGGTATAGCCTTAGTCTTTCTTAGGTAGGAAACCATAGTTCTACTTTATATCCTAACCCTTTGCTTTTATAGTGTATATACCTATACCTACTTACCTGTATTACGCTAATATAAGCGAATTTTTTTAACACTTTTTCTAAATAAACGAATATTTTTTTGTACATTTTATTAGAATAAGTAAAAAGTGGATAAAAACCAAGTTAAATTATTAATTATTATTTAATGTATTATTTACGATGACAGGATACGATAATATTAGGACGTAACATAAGGAGAGGGCCTTATAACAAACAAAATTAACTGCGCAAAAGTAGTAGGAGACATATGCAGGAGATGCCCTAGAATGACTTACAAAAACCTTTTTGCTGTCATTCACCAGGAACCAAGTGAGCGTCGATAGCATCCGGTATTTAAAGAATAAGTTTAATATGTAGAAAAAGTCGAATCAATAGGTACCCTGCATGCAATTCAAGGGGAAAATGGTTATCATCATCATCATCATAACAGCCCATTAATGTCCCACTGCAGAGACGGGCCTATTCCCGCGACGGAGGGATACTTGGCCTACTAATACGCTGGCCAGACGGAATGGTATAGAGTAAAATGGTTATAGCACGCCTCAATATACCGGGGAACCAAATGAGTAGGGTGGGACTTCCATCCATAAAAAATACCCACCTATGTAGGTACTCGTAGTGTAGACGAATCAAAGCAGTGTAAAGATCGTAACCACATGGTGTTCCGTAGAATCTGCCAACCCCCATGGGAACATTTCCCCCCTCTATAATTACAAGTAATTACACCACAGTTACACAGTTTTCTTCACAAGCTGTCAGTGTGCCACAACTGATGCTTGACTGCATCTCTTTATCATAACATTATCCTGGGGAAAACATACAACAATCTGAATACATTGATTTAATAAGTTATTGTATTTGTACGTATAACTTCCTTGTGTACGTGCGTGTGAAGGTATGTGCGGACGTTTATGTTTGTTTGTTGCTAATACACTAGATGGTTGCAATGCAATGAATGGAATGGACTTAATTTTTTTTAAGTTTATCAATAACTAGCTGACCCGTGCCCACTTCGTTGAGCGGCGAAAATAACGCGTCCGTTTTTTTAACATATTTCATTACTGCTCCACTCCTATTAGCCATAGCGGCATACTATATGTACCTATAGCCTAGGACACTTCCCGATAAATGGACTATTCAACACAGAATATTTTTTTAAATCGGGTCATTAGATCCAGAGGTTACCCCCTACAACGTCACAAACACACAAACTTTACCTCTTTATAATATTAGTATAGATTACAGAATGAAGAACGAATTTCGTTTTTAGACTAGGTCAGTTGCCTATTTTACTCCGTGTCACTAAGGTTTATATTATATAAATGTGCGTTCGCTCTTCCCTTTGTAGATATCCCTTCTTTCTAGGCTTTGGTTCTAACTTTTTTACTATTTTATACAATCAAGGTTCTAAATGATGTAAATACGCACTAGGAACATAAAGTGTCACAACTGCTTTGCTTTAATATTCGAAAGCAGTATCATTCCAAGTGCTGTAAAACTCACAACAAACTGTACCAATCCGTCTGTCCATAGTGGGACAATAAAGCCCGATTTACATATCGACAAGTACAGTAGCGAGTTAAGTAGTAAGTTGTTGATTAAGTTGATTTAAATAGATCTCCATCCTATTTTTTGGCAAGTTAAGTTGGCGAGACGCGAGAGAGGGGGCTACTTCGTACTTAACTCGCCAAAAAATAGGATGGAGATCTATTTAAATCAACTTAATCTTAAAATACTACTTAACTCGCTACTGTACTTGTCGATGTGTAAATCGGGCTTAAGGCTAAGTTAACTTATCTCTGCAAAAGATTGGAAACTGCAATGGGTAAAAAACGTATGATACTTACGCCTGTAATAAGTACCTTAACGCCAACCAAAAACATTATGAGCGGAGATAATGCCCACGACCAAAATAACACAAAGACAACATCGTTACGTAGTCGATACGGTTTGCACGACGACGATTAATTTTAAATTAGAATCATGTTGTTGTTGCCAGTGCACTAAATTAAAAAAAAAAAGAAAAGTTGTCCACTCTAGTGTTGGGAACAAATCGATTATTAACGATTATACAATATTGTAAACAGTGTCAATTGATTTGTTTCTACGTTTTATTCATTATAGAGGTTGCCTAGATTTCGTGCTCTGCTTGTATAAATAGGATACTTTGTTGTAGATATTTGTATTTATCATCATCATAACAGTCCATTAATGTCCCACTGCAGGGACGGGCCTCCTCCCGTGACGGAGGGATACTAGGCCTACTAGTACCACGCTGGCCAGACGGATTGGTATAGGGTTTAATTTCAAGTTTTCCTTCTTTTTGTTTCGTAAAGATAATATTCACGGATAGTTCCTTAGTCGGTTTTTACGACACCCATGGGATTAGATGGGGTGGTGGCATATTGTATTCTTATTCTGTCACCACACGGACATTTTTTTTTGTATTTATAATTATATTTAAATGTCATTCATAGCCAAGTGATGGAGGGTATCTATATCTATTATAGTAATACATAGTATCACGCCAGCCGGCCAGACAGTTTGGTACAGGACATTGTTTCTAAACGTTGTTCCTGTGGCTGACCTGCCATGGTGGGGTATTTTTTATGAATGTAAGTCCCACCCTACTCATTTGGTTCCCCGGTATATTGAGGTGTGCAATAACCATTTTCCCCTTGCATTGCATGCAGGGTATTGATTCGAGTTTTCATAGTCGTATCTAGACACGTTACTACTCATTTCAAACCTTCCTAGGTCGCACCAGGAAAAGAACGTCTATAAAGATTCCCCATTCATTGATTCTATTAAGATTTCTAATTAGACTTTCCCTTCCTAAGTATTTTGTATCCTTCTTTGTAGTCTTTGTTCTTTCTTTATTCCGTTGAACACATGCCTGATGACACCAGGCTCTGCTTTCGCGTTTCATCATAACAGGCCATTAAATGTCCCACTGCAGGGACAGGCCTCCTTCCATGACGGAGGGATACTTGGCCTACTAATACCACGCTGACCAGACGGATTGGTATAGGGTTTAATTTCAAGTTTTCCTTCTTTTTATTTCGTAAAGATAATATTCACGGATAGTCCCTTAGTCGGTTTTTACGACACCCATGGGATGAGATGGTGTGGTGACATATTGTATTCTTACTGCGTCAAGCACTACACAAAGATATTCGCGTTTCATAATCATAATAAATCAAAAATAAATTACTTTACAATTTTAAGTATGTATTTCTTTTTATGAATAAGCTATTTGGTAGCTACTTTAAGTATTATAATCGCTTCTTAGTTTGTAGAGCATTAGCGGCCAACAGACCGTGAGTTATCTTACACCTGTCAGACGAAAACAAAATGGCGGTTATTATGAACTAAAAATAAATAAAAACTATAATAAAAACTTTCTAATAACAATGAAAGTAAGAAGGCTTTGCGTTTAGGGTTTATTACACTTTTGTTTTTAGTGATGTGATATAATTATATGTGTTACAGCCAAAGTAATAAATATGAATATTATACATAATAACTAGCCGTTATGTATAATGGCTACTCAATTTAGATAAAGTGATAAATGTCGCAGAATTAATCACATTAACTAGCCATTATAAATAATATCTTCAAAGACTCAGACAATGTAATAAAACAAGTACCTAGGTAAAGATTACTAGATTATATTTATATGATACGGAGCGGTTGATTTACCTGTGGTTTATATATTATATATTTACTATTATATACGAAATCGTATATTACCTAATCGTCTTTACCTATAATACTTGTGTGTCATAAAATAGGGTAGGTACTATAATTGTTTAAATATCCTATTTTTTCTTGCTATAAAGTAATATGTCCTAAAATAAAATATTAAGGCAAAAGTCAGAAACAGTTGGTTAGGTTAGGTTAGTATTTTAGTATGGTGACTAAAGGACGCACGAGCCGAGCGAGCGAAGCTCGCGTGCCGCGGCAGCGGCCGGCGAGTGCTAGAATATAGTAATACTCATAATAATTAAGGTAATAATTAGTTGGTTATACCGTATTTATTACTTTGACTAACTTTGATCAGCTATTATAGATAATATCTAGATGAAGTGATTAATTTATCACATTGTCTAGTCAATTTGGATATTATTTATAATGACCAGTCCTTATGTATAGTATCTATTTAATTACTTTGGCTGTAACATATGCACTTGTAATGTAGGGCTAGTAAGTGCTTGTAGTTGCACAGCGGGTTTTAAAAAGATTAGGGCTTACTACTAACTACTACTACTAAAGCTTGATTAAAAAATCGTTTCCTTCTCTCATCATAACAGCACATTAATGTCCTACTGCAGGGACGGGCCTCCTCCAGTGACGGAGGGATACTTGGCCTACTAATACCACGCTGGCCAAACGGATTGCTATAGGGTTTTATTTCAAGTTTTCCTTCTTTTTATTATGAAAAGATAATATTCACAGATAGGCCGTTAGTCGGTTTCTACGACACCCATGGTATGAGATGGGGTGGTGACATATTGTATTCTTACTCCGTCACCACACGGAGTGTTTCCTTCTCTGACGTGGCTCAATTACTGCTGTCAAAGACTTTAAGTGACTTAACAGTGCAGCACAGTGGCTTACTGTAGGAGGTAAAAATGCTCTTCTGGATCTGGTATAAGTATAAACAAGCGTGGATATTACCGTCACGCGAGCAATTTCTCTTCTTTATACCATCATATTTTTTTTATACAAAATAACAACTTCCGCACTTGGAATGATGCCCTGTGTCCCGGGGACTTTACAAACACTAATATAATAAACACTGCTCAAGACAATAATTTATGGTACCTATTCGAAACTATGGCCTCGTGCTCGGCTACCTAAAACTCAACTACTTTGCCACGACAGCAGTCAAAAAATTATATAAAACAAATGACTGAGATTGCCTCACCTTGAACTCTGCTATAATATCACTTTAATATCGATAGCAAACTTTCTGTGGCTAAATTTCTATCCGATAATTACTAATTATAGCGTATTTCTACTTTCTGGTTAATGATAGGGCGTTCTGCTTGATTGATTGACATTTCCACTCGTTTGTGGTAAACCAGTGTCGGTCATAAAGTGAAGTATAAAAATAGATATTATTAATTAATATTCAAGTTCAAACGCAACCTATGTAAAGGTTTTTTTTACTTTAATTTTTGAATTTGAAAAAAGACACATAAGTATTGTTTTATTTTTAAATCCCTAATGGACTTTATTACACTAAGAGCATATTAATATAACTAGACGCTTTTATAACTTCTTACTATCCCTACCTTGACGTTGGCAGAATCATTGGTGACCATGAAACCTTTATAATGATGAGAGAATAGAACAGAACGTCCTTACACCAATAAGTTCTTCTCATATCTCATGTGTTTTAAGTAAGTATTTAGAAAGATAATTCTAGTGACCTATTAGTATGACGATTAATGTTTTTACTTTTTATCATGAAACTTTACTTATTAAGTTTTCTTGACACTTAGGACGAGAAATGAAAACTCTGTCGCCATCATTAAGCTCTGACGTAATATTAAAACTTAATTTATTTGTAATTTCCTTCACAATTAACTTAAAATTAGCATAAAGAACTCATTAAAAGAATTGCTCATGCGTAATTTATATTTGCTAAGATTGAAATCTGATTTTACACAAGTTACGCTCGATAATATTATTTGGTGCGTGGTTGGAAGTAAATAGTGTTTGAAAGTATTTATTTCTAAGTACGTCTTTTGATAATAATATATTTGATTACTGCATCGGTGTGGCGCGACGTTCGCGGTAGTGATTGCAGCAGGTTCGAATCTCAAGCAGCTCCATTTTTTGTTGTGATCCACAAATTATTATCCTGTGTCTGGATATTCTTAATTTCTTCTACTTGATCCACAATTGAAACGAGCGCAGTCCTTTTTTAAAGGTCGGCAACGCATGTGTGATTCCTCTGGTGTTGCGGGTGTTCATGGGCGGCGCTGATCACTTACCATCAGGTGACCTGCTGGCTCGTTTGCCTCCTATTACATAAAAAAAAACAATTGTCCAGAAGCTCGATTACTATATGTGCAGAAAATACACTATATCGGTGTAAGAAACTTGAAATGGCAGTGTTTAGTGTTTTTTTCGAAGTTCCGTACTTTCTAACTCGCGTAATTCGTACTTATGTAGCTTATGAATATAGTACATCGATATATCTACTAGACTACTATGTTCAGTAATACAGTTTTTAGTTTTATTATTTTGTTTTAGTTGACGACACAAATGCTTGCTCTTAACAACTTCTGGGTCAGCCAGAAGATACTTTTCAGAGACGTTTGCACATGAACATGGACTAAGAAAATATCCACTTTCCGTCATTTATTTTAAAAAATGATATCGGCGTAGGATTTTTTTATCAACATCAAGCGAACTTAGAATGCGCGTGTTTTACTTATGCCTGGATAGCATCATGCCTATGACAGTAAAGACAACAACATAACATTTTTTATAACCATTTTTAAGTGTTTGTATGTGTAATAAAACATTTAAAAAACAATAAAAGACATTAGCACGTGTTGTTTATAGTTATTCAAAGGGTAATGACCCGTAGTTTTAAGGGCAGTTGAGTGAGGAAAGTGGTCGTTTGTCAATCCAGTAGAGCGAAACAATTTTCACTAGATTTTCAATCGCTTCTGACTGTGGAAGTGGAAAAGCTACTTTTTAACACGTACCGCTATTTTTTTATCTTATCTATTCATCTAATTATATTGCGTAGCGGCCGCTTTATTTAAAGTAGTGTGTGATTGCTTAACTATACTAAGTAGCTATTTTTTTACCATTACTGTTTGGTATTATTTTCAAAATGAAATTGCCTCATTACCTAAATTACCCACAATTAAACGAATTTTACAGATTTTAGTTTATAAGTTGTATTTTAAAGTGAAAATAGAATAATTTCTTAGAACAATAAAAAACTAAATCTTCATGTCAATTCTCGTTCCTTAAAAACGTTAAACATAAAGTTAATTTAACTTTTAGTTGTCAAATTGTGACACAATAGGTATTCTTGTATTCATAATATAAAATCTTTTTAAAATCTTGTAATCGTACTGTAACTAACGTACAACGTCATTCTGTAATTTTTAAAGTGACAGTTGTAATTTTCGCGCTAAAATGAGTATTATTGTCATTAAGAAACGTCAAAACCTTTGCGTTTATTTTAGGAGCGGCAGTGCGCGTGCGCGAGGGAAGCGAAACGAGCGGGAAAAACAAGTTAGGGATATCGCATTATTACATTCAAAGACCCTGATTTTTATATTTTGTTTTCTTAGAATAGAAGTTTACGGAACTTATAATATTTTAATTTACCGAAGATAATTTCCTGTAGTTGATTTATATATTAATGTTTTATTTCTGTATATGGAGTGTTAGAAAATCTATTAAAATTTCCAATCTTTTAAATTGTAAACCGTAAACTGGCAACTCTATTATTTAACTCTTTTTTGACATTTAACTTAGTTTTAACTTTTTCTTTACCGGACAAGAATACCACTTTGGATTAATTAAAAATTAAATTTAAAAAAATTAAAAATTAAGTTAAATTAAATAGTATGTTTCGAGAATTGGCCTGCAGAATAAGTTTGAACGAAACGCTTTGTGAGAAAAAAATTGTTTCTGTTTATTTTGAATTAGCGACATCTGTTGTCGAGCGGACAAACTGCGTCAAACAGTTAGCTGTTGCCTTTATTGTCGTTGTGGTACATGTAACAATAAATAGATGGCGTAACTAGTTATATATCATATTTTTATGCTCTCGAATGTCGTTCAACAGTTTTAATAATAATATTATAAGATCTTATTATGTGAGATTATATTATAATATATTTATGTTTATATGTTTAACTTTAATTATGTAAAACAATTACTATCATTAGGGATAGGAAGTCTGCGACTGGACATATTACTCTTTCAAATATTTTAACCTATACAATGTACTTGGAAGGCGAAGAAGTGCAAAAAATGTTTAGATTTGCCGTTACAAGATATAATCAAACAAGGGAAGTTTATAATCATAAATTCATCATAATAACCAGTTACCAATTAGGAATCAAATTTAAAAAAAGTCACAAAATATTTAGTGTAAGAACTAGCCACGAGTATTAAAATATTTTTAGATGATGAATGTCCCCCTGCGGAGACAGGCCTCATACAGTGAAAAAGTAACACTAAGCCTACTAATACCTTCTTCTTTTGTTTTCGTAGAGAAAATATTTGCTAACTTTCCCTTAGCCGATTAAAACGGCAGCCATAGGATGGGATATAATTGGCACATTGACACCATTATAACATTACTCCGTTATCGTACAGAAAGTAAGAGTATTATTTACTGGTCGACTATTAGATTAAAATAATATAAAGAAGGCCATACATCGAGTCCCGTACTCTAACTGTGGTTACATCAAACGGGGTAGAGCGCTCCAGAACATACGATACGCAATTTATTTACATTAGACATAGAGTAACGGAATGAGAACTTAAATTATGTTTTGAATACGATTAGAGAATTTACATGTTTGACGTAATACTTTTAAAAATAAATGCAGTACCTACCCGTAACACAGGTAGGTACGTGTTTTAATTTTTTTTAAAACACGCATTTTTTCACGGGACCCAAAATCATCCAGGCTCAAGACAATACATTTGTTACGTGGGATTCGAACCCGCGGTCCAGCAAGACAGCCTCAGACTCGGCTGGCTTGCTAGTTGCTAACGAGTCAATTTAGTTTGTATTTTTTAACGACTTCGTAGATAACATTTTTCATTACTGATCTTATTCGGGAATTATGATTTTTTTTTCAATTGGCGGCGCTTGTGAGCCGCGTAAACGTTTTTAATTGATGTTTGTAAAAGTAGGTACTCGCGACACAGGGCATCTCTAGTGCGGGAGTTGTCATCTACGAGTATATACTAATAATAGTTATTATAAAGAGGTATAGTTTCTGTGTTTGCGAGTTTGTGACGTTGTAGAGGTTAATCTCTGGATCTACTGAACCGATTTTAAAAATTCTTTCTGTGTTGAATAGTCCATTTATACGCTATGACTAATAGGAGTGGAGCATTAACGAAATCCTTTTTGATCACAATGTCTACACCGTAAAATGACTTTGAAGGATTACGCATAAAATGCATATTGACTAAGTAGCAAAATAACTTACTTTTAAAATGGCTACGAAGCAAAATGCCTCAAATCAATATCTCTAAAGTGTTTTGCCTAATTTGCAATACACCTGCATTGTTTCTTGTCTATGCAGCATAATGTCTCAAAAATTAAAACGACTATAAAGGATAATACACAATATGCCATAGGACTAAGAATCATAATTCATCGCTATTAAAAACGACGATAAATCAAATTGCCTCAAATTACCTCAAATTAATAATCAACGTAGTTTTTTATATATTGTTTGTATACAATTACTTTTATTTGTGAATAATAAATAAAATAAAATGTTACTTTAATTATTACTATTTATTTATTTCCTAAAGCAGACGAGTATCAGGTTTCTTCAAATAAATTAAATAGTAGATAAACTCCGTTTTTTTAAATAGTTAAGGGCCGGTGTGTCGTCATCATCATCATAACAGCCCAATAATGTCTCACTGCAGAGACAGGCCTCCTACTGTGACGGAGGGATACTTGGTCTACTAATACCACGCTGGCCAGTCGGATTGGTATAGGGTTTAAATTCAAGTTTTCCTTCTTTTTATTTCGTGAAGATAATATTCACGGATAGTCCCTCAGTCGGTTTTTACGACACCCAGGGGTGGTGACTTATTGTATTCTTACTCCGTTACCAAACGGAATTTACTCCGTCACCACACGGAATGTACTATCCAGAAATTCTGTCCTTCTGTCGTTACAGAAGGACAAGATTTCTACGCCCTAGATAATATGTCTTTACAATTAAATATAGGTACTAAAACAATAATCCTTTGCTTCCTTTTGCAGAATTTGAAGAATTATGTTGTTGTAGAAAGAGGTGCTAGCTCTTATGGTGACCGCACTATCACTTTCTCGGGATTATAATGGTGTTTAATTAAAGTCTCACGTAAGTTAACAAATGATTTAATGATTAAGTACACATATAACAAACACTAAATTGAATTAAGTAGGTAATTAACACTCTGTTAACTTATTTATTTCGGATAACTTTAAACTGATACAAAAACTGGTTATAAAATGGTTATTGGTTATGGTTGTTGGTTATGAGTACGCGACGTCTCTAACCAGAGTTGAACACGAACTGATTTACATTAATTAGTACAAAAGTTACTAATCGCATTATTATTGCGAGTTGCGCAATAATGCAAAAATGCTGAGTGTTCGATGTAAACTCGAACATATTCCCGAGGGAAAAATAAATACAAAGAATCTACAACTAAATACAAAAAAAATAAAAAATATAGTTATACTATAACATAAAGTAACCCAATCTAAAATATAAAACAATATGATACCTAAACTAATGAAATTCAAAACACCCCTTTAAAATATAATTATATCTTAAGCTAAACTACTGAGTCATCTATTTTAGTGGTTCGTTTAATTGCACCATATCTTGCACTGGGCCACCGTTTGGCTAAATTTTGCAAATCGAAATTTATACGATGTTTGTCATTTAAATCACTTGCACTAAGCACTTCACTATACACTTGTTTACCGACCGGTGTAGATGGCACTGTGACTGTTGAGTGAAATGAGTTGCATGGCTGTGATCTCTGCGTTGGTACCGGTGGAGGATCCGTAACGACCACCGGGCGAATGGTTTCTTCATTTGTATGGGTAGTCCTGCCTGTGGTTGCTGGACGTTGAAACGAGCGACAGCGTCCAGTCTTCCACACCCAAACTAACACGGCGCAGAGTGTAACAAGTATCATGATGTAACTGATGGTGTAGTGATGAATATCATGAGGTGATAAATCTTCAACTTCGGTATTGCTGTTCTTTATATCCTTTACAGCTTTTTCTAAGCTTGTAATGTATGTGGTGAGATTTTCTTGTGATTGGTCATACTCAGGTATTCGAATATTTATTATGCGATTAATTTGATCAAATTGTGGTATATAAATATTTGATGTAATATTCATTGATGATGATTGTTGACGAATGGAATAGAAGGAAAATCCCTTGCCTTTAATTACGCAGTCTTGACTTATGCCGATAACCCCGGCCTGACTCAGGTGACTTATTGTAACTTGATCGCCACATATGATTTTAATTGTGTAAGTATTGCAACAAAAGAAAAAGTGCTGAGAATTCAAATTCAATTCGACCCATTTATCGGAACAGCTGGTTTTATCAACTTTGCATTCGTTTGTATCAGGTGTAGTTTGGCAGAAACTTTCATCATTTTTAAGGTCTAGTATTGGATTAGGCAGCTGGCAAATGTAGGCTGATCGATGGTGTAAGCATGTGGTCAATTGGTTCATATCTGTAATGAAATATGACTCCTTTTCTATGTTTACAGCAACATACTCCGAAACTGGTATGATTCTGGTCATGATGTTTTTTGTTTGATGTGGAACTGGTATTATTTTGTACAATTGGAAATTTTCTCTTGAAATTAATGGAAACGTTACTTCGATAATGACATATTTTCTAGTAGCTCGTGCCTTGACTTGTATTAGCTTGTAAATATATTGGATATCGTTATCTAAGTTACTGATAGGTAACGTGAGCTCACTGGGAATTTTACTGTATATTGTTTGAAGCTCACGTTTGAGTTGCTTTGGTGGCAACAAATGAATGTTTATCTGACCGTGGTAGACGTCTGTAATTGTATTTAACAAGGTATCTTGAAGTCTTCGCAACCCGAGCAGCAGCGTGTTTCCAGCCATTGCTGACAACGTAAAGTCATTTAAATATGTAATGTTAAGAATTTCTTGTTGAACTGTGCTGTAGTTTTCTTGTAAATCCATTATTTTCTTATTTATTATTTTATGTTGCTTATTAATTGTGACTTCCATCTCTTTCATAAGGTTAAATTCGGCTTCTATTACGGAAGTTTGGTTTTTCCACAAATAAGACAAATGTTTTTCGTTACGCTGTATCGTTTCTATATCCTTAACATATTGTTCTGCAAAACGCGAATCCAATACTCCAAATAGCTCACTAGCGAGATATCCGACACCGTTTATTAAACCTCGTCGGCGACGATATGTCTGGTTGTACGCACGTCGTCGTCTAGCGTAGTTATCAAAATGCTGAGTTACTAAAAGTTCATTGTAGTATTTAAGTTCTTGGTAGTCATGTCGGGCTTGTTGTACTATCGTATTACAATGGGAGTCCAGTTTCATAGACGAACAAAGTGTTTCTAAATAGGTTGATATTTTTTCATAAGTTTCTATACCACTCCAAAATGGAGACATGTCATAATACATGACTATGGTCCATTTGTCACGAATTAGTTGTATTTTTGTGATAGGATCAAAATATAATGTTTGGTTACTTGGTATCTGCTTGATTGAGTGTAAACTGTAAGACGGTGATATAATTGCCATGAATATTAAAAGAATAGAAGCGATTGTCGATAATTTAGAGACCTTTCTTCCTTCTCGTTTATGTGTCACAGACGTACTTGTATGGTTTTGTTTTGGTTTTAATTGGTTTGGTTTAGATTTGTTTTGGTTGACTGGTAGTAGAGAAAGCTTTACGATAGGCCGTGTGATTAAGCCATGACTTGTTTTTAAGGACACAGTTCTTACTAAGCCATCGCTACCTGGATGTGTTTGTACAACGCGGCCAAGAGGCCATTTGCCAGAGGGCAAATTTTCGTTATGTATTATTACTAAGTCTCCGACGTCGATGTTTTTCTGGACATTCATCCATTTGGCTCTGGATGAAAGTTGAACTAGGTATTCCATTTTCCACCTTTTCCATAAATCTGTCCTTTAAAATGAGATCTTTTTAATCCTAAAGTTTGAGCTGCGTTCTCATTTATTAAGGATAATTGAGAGCCTTGGTCAATTAAAGCCCTCATCTTATGCTGTGTGCCGTCGGTACCCTTCACATATACTACTGCGGTGGCTAAGAGTATCTCTGAGATGTCGTCCCAAGATGCATGAGATGACCTCGATGGAATATTTTTGGTGTTGGTAGTTTTGGTATTAAATTCTGATGACGAAGTGCCTCGATTTATAATAGATTCATGCAACAATGTGTTGTGATTACCAAGACACTTGCGACATCGCTTATTAGATAAACATGGTTTTCTAAAATGATTACTAAGACAATTGAGGCAATAACTTAATTGCTCAACCTTGTTTAATTTTTGCTCGGACGTCATTTGCAAAAATTCAGGGCACCGCCATATTCCGTGCTCAGCATTGCACAATCCGCAGGTTATCGACCGCGAAACGTGACATGTGTTCATGCTATTATGAGTGTTTTCTTTAATAAATGAATGATAATTATTTTTATGAAAATTTCTTCTTTGGTTATGGTTATAATTATTGACCTTAGGTGGCTGAACCACCGTGGTTTTCTGGCTTACTGGTTCTTGTTTGCGTCGAGATGCCTCTAAAGCTGTGAATTTGACCTCTAAATAGTCTAAAAATTCTTGTAACGATGGCAATTCCCTTGGGTTTTTAACGGACTCAATGTATTCAATGAACGATTCATTGTCTAATTTTTGTGAAAGAAGGTGTACTAATATGGGGTCCCATGTTGATATTTCCACTCCTAAATTCTGAATAGCGTGAAGAGTTTCCTTGGTTACGTCATGCAACCTTTTAATCATGGTTACTGATTGCTGCTGCATGCTGGGAAGGCCAAGCATGATGTTAATATGCGACGTGAAAATCATTTTCTTATTACCATACCGGTGATTTAAAATATCCCAACATACATGATAATTGTCAGAACTAATTTGTAAATGATGGATCAGTCGCTCGGCCTCCCCTGACACCTTACCCTTTAAAAATTGCATTTTTTGCGCATTTGACATGGAAGGGTTTTTGTCAATGGCCTCGGTGAACAAATCTTTAAAACACACCCAGTTATTATAAAGACCGTTAAACACTGGAATATTTATCTGAGGGGTTGATTTTTCACGGTGTTTCGTGGACCACATCTTCATGTTAATGTTATTCGTCAGCTTGATGTAAGTTTCCTCATGTTTGCAAAACTCCTTTTGGTAGAAGTAATCCTCACTTCCGTCCTCTCCTTCAATTTGCCAATGAAGTTTATCGATTTCACTCCATCTGTTATCTAAAGACTTCAAAGCGTTCTCAAATTGCCACTTATTTTCTAAATTATCGATTTGTAAGTTTCCCACGGTTCTCATGAAAGCCTTAAAATTTATGGTTTGCTTCTTTACTAATTCTTCTAGACTTTTGTTTCTCTTCTCCGACTTGGCGAACTCCTCTCCACGCCTTGAAGATGTTTCGTGACCAGAGGGACCTTCTTCTGCTTCTATATTGCGAGGACTAACACCTAATAAATGCTTTTTTTCCAACTGTTCCAAGGTCTTATCTATATATTGCTTTATATTTAAATAAACTTCTTGCGCTGTATCAAAACAATTTCTCTTAAAATAAACATGTTCAAAATTTGCAATCTCACACATTTCTCTATGATTTTTCTGGTAATTTTTCCAATAAGCTTCCACTGTCTCAGCCTTCCGTTTATAATTTTCAACGGTTTTTCTCTCGGAGCCATCCTTTTTAACGTTGGTATAAAATTTGGTAAGGTATTCGTAAATCTCCGTCTGGTTCATGAACAAAGTATCCGAATCCATCGTTTTGTAGGTAATATCAAATTAGCAAATAAAAATAATAAATGGTTTGATCTGACCTGGTATGCTCGCTCACCAACCTCGGCAACTTATAGCTGCCTGAACTGCTGTAAGCTACTGGTACTGCTTCTCCTGGTAGGCGCTGGTTTCAATGTTTCGAAGGACCATGTAGAAAGAGGTGCTAGCTCTTATGGTGACCGCACTATCACTTTCTCGGGATTATAATGGTGTTTAATTAAAGTCTCACGTAAGTTAACAAATGATTTAATGATTAAGTACACATATAACAAACACTAAATTGAATTAAGTAGGTAATTAACACTCTGTTAACTTATTTATTTCGGATAACTTTAAACTGATACAAAAACTGGTTATAAAATGGTTATTGGTTATGGTTGTTGGTTATGAGTACGCGACGTCTCTAACCAGAGTTGAACACGAACTGATTTACATTAATTAGTACAAAAGTTACTAATCGCATTATTATTGCGAGTTGCGCAATAATGCAAAAATGCTGAGTGTTCGATGTAAACTCGAACAGTTGTAAATAATTATTAACATTCGTGAATTGGAACATTGCTTGTACTTTTATTTAATGTAATTTGGAGCATTTTAGAGTTCTGGTCATAAAACTACTAAGATGTTTTGCATTTTAGGTATTTTGGATTTCAAGTCATCTTCACATAAAGGTATTTTACTACAAAGACGTTTGCCTTTAAAGTCGCGTTACTTCGTAGACATTGTGATGTTCAACTATTTTACTACAAAGTCATTTTCATTTAAAGGTGTATTAGTACTAAGTCGTTATGATTTGAGGCATTTTGCTTTGTAGCCATTTTAAAAGTAAGTTATTTTGCTACTTATTCAATATGCATTTTAAGCGTAATCCTTCAAAGTCATTTTACGGTGTAGACATTGTGATCAAAAAGGAACGAAATATGTTTAAAAAAAGGACGCGTATTTTTCGCGCCCAATGAAGTGGGCACGGGTCAGCTAGTTGTTAAATAAAAATAAGAATCCTTATTTGTATCAGCGCTACAGACCGATCATCCAATAAATATCAACATGTATGGCTAAATTTAAATAAAAAGCCTTGGTGCCTTCGTGGCTGTTATGCTCAAGTGGCGAGTTCAAACTCGCGTAGGACAATTGGTATATGAGTCAACAATTAATCAGACTGGCTAGATGAGTATTCAGTTTTTTAGCATTAGCAATCATAATATCCGCTCAGATTCTGATTTAAATCATTCTTAGTTATTTGTTGACCGCATTACAAAAAATATAATTAGTATCAAAGAATTACTTTCATTTATATAAAGATTACACAATTGAAGTAATGAATAAATATGCTATTTTTATATATTTGTTGTGTAATCTATACTTAATATTATAAAGAGGTAAAGTTTGTGTGTTTGTTTGTTTGTGTGTTTGTGACGTTGTCCCCTACAACGTAATCTCTGAATCTACTCAACCGATTTCAAAAATTATTTCTGTGTTGAATAGTCCATTTATCAGGGAGTGTCATAGGCTATATACTTAGTATCACGCTATGACTAATAGGAGTGGAGCAGTAATGAAATATGTTTAAAAAAATGATGCGTTTTTATCTCGGCCTAACGAAGGGGGCACGGGTCAGCTAGTAATGTGTATTTTTTGTGTAATAATATTGTTAGTAAAAGGTTCTAAGGAATTGTACATTAAACGATATTATAACAGACCAAACGGCGGCGTTTGTGAAGCATAATGTTAATGTTGTTGGTTATATGATGTCACTATACTGTATTACTCCAGGAAATTTTTGCAGATATTCAAATAAATTAATTAGTCTATTGTAGTCCACTGCTGGACAAAGGCCTCTCCCAAGATGCGCCACAGAACACGGACCTCCGATTTCCGCATCCAATCCGGCCCAGGATTCTTTTTTAGGTCGTAGGCCCGCCTAGACGGGGCCGTCCTAAACTACGTTTGCCGAGTGCCGATATTATATTCTACAAAAATAAAAGATGGTAAATGCAGTTGTTTGATAAAATAATAAGTCAATTAAAGCATGCAATCTAATAGGCAATGTACCTAACATGAGCTTTAAATAACCTCATCTCGATTATGCATACGTCACCTCGACAGAGAAAATAGTTATTGGCATAAACTGGATAGAGTCTCTCAAGCTTTTTGTTTTGTTGATGATTTTATTTTTACATTTTCACGTGGCTCGGTAAATATTTAGTGTATTATAGATATAATACCTATTATCTACAAAAATCAAAATATTAACTTTAAAACTTTCGCGTTTCATTTTATACTTAGTTCCTTGCCGAAACGTCGGGCGGCTCTAGGTAAATAATTTGGGTTTGTTCATGTTCAACCGTTACAGTTTCAACCCTTGTCCACGTTCAACCCTTGAGGGGTTGAACTTGGAACTTGTGGATTTCAATACATTTTGCATATTTTCGTTGTTCATATTCAACCCCATAAGGTTAGGTATTAGTAATAAAGTGTTTACCAAAAAACCTATACGCGTTAATACCCGTTAGTATTATTATAACTATAAAATCATAAATGACTGATATTTAATCACAATGATTAAATACGAAAATATTAATTTAATGAGATTTTGCTTTTGCTATGAAGTTTTCATGTCATCATAAAAGTCAACTAAAGTCCTACTGCGGGGATCGCCTTCTTTCAGAGAACGATAGAAATATGACCTAATCCTATCACACTGGCCAGAAGGATTAATACAGAGATAATAATGAGAACAGTAGCTAGAAAAAATAACAGTGCTATAAGATTTAACAAATTGAGCGCAGAGTTTACTGTGAAATAGTCTAAAGTAATTACCGACTCCGTGGGGTCAAAATAAAAAGCCACAAAACTTTGAGCAACACAGTATTACACAGACACTTTCTTTAATTTTCCATAGAAAATGTAATAAATAAGTATTTACCACTTTAGCGTCGAAACACTCATCCCGTCAAAACCGGTTAACCTGACAAGGTCGCTTTCATCGGTACAGTTGACTATTTTATACTAAACCCATGCTTTTCTAATACTAGATTCTAATGTGTGTAATTGTGTGCAATTTATGGTTTGAAGGCGGTACTGGTGCAGAAGTGGTGGGCTAATTACTTGTTAGGTCGTCGTGGGAACTGTGGTTTGAAATTGAGTTTTACTTTACTGCGTTTGCTAGTAGTCCCGTGAATGTTGGTGCAAGGACGGGTTTTTTTCATGTTTTGGATCTTGGTCTACAGATACTACGCTAAACTAAAGCATTGGTATGAGGTTGTGTGTTTCTCTAGCACCAAGATTTTTTTCTCAATTGTAAAAAAATAAAAAATGTACTGCGTTCTGAGGAATTGTATACTTATCTATGTTTTAGAGTATTTACTTACTGATATACTTACTTATACCTACATAATATTTTATATTACCTAGAACCTGTCTGTGTCAGCCATCTTGCCGTCCTGTAGTTCAATTCTAAAGCGTTGCTATTATGATTTTAAAAGAATGTAATGTTTCTAAGCAACGGATGTTGTTCCAATTGTTTAATGTTTTAAGATACAAAGTTATTTACGAATACCTAACACTTTTATTGTTAATTCCTTTGATTATGATTATGAAACAAACTGCTGGTGTAATGTGAAAACATAATATGTCATGTCATATCAGCCATAAACTGCCTCGGTGGTCGCATTACCGGTAAAGTCACGGGTTTCGAGTCCAAAGCAAGATTATTATTTGCTTAATCCATAAGTAAATTACCTGGAGTCTAGATCTCCTTCGTACCCGTTAATTTTCGTTCATCATCTTCTTAAGCCGCCATAGTGGAGGCATTCATGCCTCTACAAATATTGTAGCTGGCACTGTGCTCGCCATTCTTGGACTCTATTGGATGCTTGACATCAGGCACCATAGAGTCTTTAGGGTAAGCCAATTTAAAAAAAAATGTTTGTATAAGTTCCAGCTTCACAGGGCTTCTACGGGTGCTATTTGGGGTGACTGGTCGACATTAAGAAATTTACATTTTAGTACACTTGTTCTTATTTATGTAAGGGGTCATAATTTGGTTGAACGACGTTTTTATTACTAGATACTTGTTTATAAATGAGATTTGGTGCTCCCACTTTTATGTACGTACTACCTACAGAACGCTATCCCTTATGATTGTGGTTTTCACGATAATATAAGGTAAACAATGGTTGCAGCACCTTTTTACAGTTACTTAATGTTACTAAATAAAGTGACGTCAAGAAAACGCAGCAATAGAGTTTGTTACGCCGCGCCGCTTCTTCTCTTCTAGCGCTTTGGAAGCGTTGGTAAAGTTTTCTAAACTTTGAAATGTTTATAAATTCAGGCTAAGTAGCATTAGATGACGTCAAAAAGATACAATATCATTGTACTACTTTGAATAAAAGATATTTCAGTTTAAGTTTGAGTTCTTTCTTAGTGCGGGAGTTGGCTTTTTGAAGGAAAAAAGAATTGAAGTTCACTGTTGGACATAAAAATATTTACACCAAACTTTACTTGAGCCCAATTAATTGCAGTTGATGATTAAAAAGATGAGCTTTTCTAATAATTATTAATGAGAGAGCTTCATATCTTAATCAGTTTCTAATCCAATATACGACGCCATATGCATTTAATAACTTATTTATACGAAACATATACTTTCGATGTATTTATTATTAAAGGGACTTTTACTTTTATGACAAAATTGATTAATAATTGACACACATATATAAATTCACGCTTTATACTCTCCTCACATTGAGGTAGGCAGGACCAAACGCCATGTTTGATCATAGCATAAATGTAGACAACGCAAAGAAAATTTGAAAAGACCGTTAGTAGGGTTACCTATGATTACTTTTTTTAAAAATTTTGTGACCCTAATCTTTTTAGTTAGCTACAGTTGACACTTGTAACTATTGCATGCGCTAACCCAGAAACAATTCTGAAATGAGTGAAACTCCTCCAACTTTAAAATCGCTGTTTCTTAGTAAACCAGGATTTTTTTTAAAGCCTGTGATCGTTTAAGGATGTTTTTGTTCTTTAGTATGGCCGGAGTAAGGCTGAGAGTAAGTACTTACTCGAAGTTTCACGGCTATAGATATGTAAGTAGGTAGTATAAAGTAAATAAAATTAATTTTAAAATATTATTTGATTAGAGAAATAAACAATAGTTTTACTAATAGGTCAATAAAAATGTTAATTATTTCATATCATTGATATTGTTACCTACTTGGTAACTAAAACTAAGTAATAAATTCAACAAAAACATTCTTCCAATGAATAAAATTATTTATGCCGTAATTATGACCATAATATTATTATTATTAATCTGTTGACTTGACTTGACTTATTCGTGAATGGCCTTATGTGAAACGTCACATATTTTGCCAGTGTCTTGTCGAGGGGCTCGTAATGTCATTAATCAAGAAGTGTCATGATCCATGCTAATAACCAAATAAATGGTAAACCAAAACAAATCAGAATTTAGTCTTTGTTAATATGTAACTAGGTATATACGAGAACAAGAATGTAAATATTTATTTTTCGTCCGTCATTACTATTGTTATTTTTTTTTTTTTTTTTGTTTTTTATAACTTTTCAATCAAATGTCTAACTACTTACTTACCTTGCTTTATTATTTTTCCTGATTGGCCAATTGTCTTCTCACACTGCAATAAAGAGCGGTAATTTGTTACAAAAACATTCTTCAAAATTTATTTTATATTTTTATACCTCTCCACCCTGTCGTTGGCAGAATCATCGATGAACGATGGAGCCATAAACTAAAAGAAGAAGAAGAAAACAAATCAGAAACAATTGTTCAGGATGATTATTTTAAACAGAATAACATAATTATATACACGAAAATAAATAAATAAGATAACTAAATACAAAATTATTAAGCTAAAAGAAAAAACACAAACTTACATAACTATCTACAATTTAATTTTATTAAACGCTATATTTTTACATAAACATAAAGCAATATAAGGACTAAAATATACGGGAAAGGAGACATTTTAAGGAAACAGGACGAGGGATATCAGGAGGGAGAAAGTCGAAGAGGGAAAATCTATAAACAGGGCAATTAAAAAAGATGTGATCTGCAGACCCTATGTCTAGACCACATTCACACAATGAATTATCCCTAATCCTAAGTTTGGCCAGGTGGACAGGAGTGCATGAATGACCCAACCGGAGACGACAAATAGTGGACGTAGTTAATTTATTCGCATGTCGAAACTTACAAAACCAAGAAACTGATGGTAACTCCGGTTGGACCTCACCATAGAATCTGCCTTTTGTATGTTTTGAAGAAGCCCAATACTGAGCCCAAGACTTTTGAAGGATGGTTTTAGGAAGGAGGCATAAATCATGGGAATAAATTTTGAAAAGTTCAAGGGATCCAATTTGGGACGCAGATTTAGCACAGGAATCAACAGTCTCATTGCCAGGAATACCAACATGACTAGGGATCCATGCTAGAGCCAAGAAAATATTGGAAGAATGACAATCATATAAGGATTCTCTAATTTTAAGGATTACAGGTTTGGAAGAGGAATGAAATGGGTTGGATATTATTAATCTGTTAAAAAGTGTTAATTTTCTTTTATTTTTCATGTCTCCCGCGTAAATCGCATCTGTCAATTGAGTTATTTTTTTTAGAATTTTATTTGTTTTTTATTAGAAAAACGTAAGGTTTGTACTTACTTTTGTTTTTTAATTGTTTAAACAGTTATGTAGCTTTGAGGTTACGTTTATAAGATTTGAGATTTCTTATATGATGATTTTGACATCTTATTGCAGTTTAACTTATATGCCTTCATTAAAAAATCATCATCATCATCATATTAGCCAATTGTCGTCCACAGCTGGACATAGGATTTGGACCACATTTTTTTTATACGCACATTTAATAACCAACATCTTTGATAGTAAACTTTTTTCCCAAAGTGTAATTAACAAACTACAGAATTCCATCACTCATGGCAAACTATTTTAAATATTATCTTTTTATAATGCCAAGAATGAGCAGTAATGTTACACTTATCAAAATATTACCGTAAATGCATTATGTTAAGCCGTAAGTAGTACTATACTACGTAATGTCTACATGACCGGGAGATTATGGCGGCACGCATTCGAATATCGCCAGTGTACGCGCGCACGCGTCTCCCGCGCAAAACCGATCCGCCATGTTTTGTTTTCTTTTTTTAAATCTTCGATTCGATTTTTTATAGTGTTGTGATTAAACTTGGTGTGTGAATCGATTTTTTTTTGCTTGTGTTGGATTGTCCTTGATCTGGTAAGGGATTTAATTATTTTGATTTTAATGATTTTTTTATACAAGTTACTGTTTGTTGTTTAGATAAAATAAGCTTCGTTAAGTTTCGCATTCTAATTAATGCTTTAATAGGTATTTATGTATGTTATCTTATGTGCGTTATGTTTTTTTTTTAATTTTAATGTTCCGTAGTTAAACGGTATGGTAGTGTTACTGTTTACTTTTTATTTATACTTAGTTACGGTGAGACTGTGTGTTGTGATTGCGTATGGCTGAGTCTAGACTGAAAAGTCTTAGTTTCGATTTAATAGACAGAATAGATATGAAGATACCTACTTAGAAATTTTATGTATTATTATACCTAGTAATAAACTTATGAATGCCATCGGAGAAGTCCAATTTGCAGTTTAAAAGCAAACGATAATGGACCAAATTACTGTTTATACCATAAAATTATTCATTTACAAAGACTACGTTTGAGATACGGTTAGTAGTCTGTTGAAATACCATTATCAGCATACTATTAAGCCGTTTGTGGAATGATGTCCCTGCCGAAGTTTTCTTTAAGGACTAAGTACAGTATAGGGTCTTTCAAGAGAAGGATGAATAGGAGTTTAAAGAGTCGGCATCGTATTATTCCTGTGGTGCTGCAGGCCACCATAATTATGCTATGGTAATCACTTATCACCAGGTATTCCCTATGCTTGTTTGGTGGTGTTAATAGGGTCTTCGGGGTTATGAGGCTCTTGAATTATTCAGAGACAAATAGATACATAACCTCATGCCTTGTTCCTGTGGGGTCGGGAAAAACAATGGAACTCTATAGAGAAGGATACCCAATATGTGCTAGTGAACATAATATGCTAAAACGCAGGCACACAAGTATTAGATAAAAAAAGTGAATAGTGATTTACAGACAGACAAAATGATAACAACGTTTATTGTCATTCTGATGTCATTCATGACATCAGATGTCACGTGGTGATTGAATACAATTCATTTCACATGCATATATTATTTATTTTCACGTAATAAAATACATAATAGACATTAGGCCGGTCGTAATTTGAACTCCCGCGCACCTAGAGCAATAATTATTTTTAACAATTGCAACATTAAACATTTAATTGGTCGAACGTCGCTCGTATTCTATATTTGACAAACTTTTTTAATTTGTGTGAAATTTAAAAAAAAATTACATAATGGGTATGACATAATTTTGCTTAAAAAAGGAACGATTTTAGCTGACATACTCGTAGAACACCGACATTTCACCTCACACGTGGATGGATCACTTTCTCACCATGAAAAAGGTTAAACTCTCCATATTTATGATAATGGTATCCATGGGATATAGGAAATATTTATTTATTTATTTTTTGGACAATCAACAAGTCTTACACTAATACATGGTTCATAGTAGGTACATCATCTGGATAGTGCTAAGTGCAGACCTAATTATAGGTTGCCACAGCATGCAAACATAATATGGTTAAGTATGAAGAGTTACAAAATGTAAGGCCACAATAACATAATAAGTAAACAGTATTTTTACATTATGTGGCAGGGTGTTTAGGTCCCTGCGATATATATTAGTAAGAAATAAGCAAGTAGTACACAAAAAAGTGAAATTTCAAACATGGCTAAATAACTGTTTTGTTTTTATAGGTATCTAAGATCATGAGTCTAAAAGATGTAAGCTTGTCTGAAAAGATGTCTATTGTTTTGTGTTTCTTAACTAAAGTCTATTTTTTTATCTCGGATACTAAAATGACAACTACAAATGTCAAACGTAAAAATAATATAGCCAGCTTTTAAGAAACAGTGCTGTCCTGTGTTTCGATTCGTGTTGTAATTGTAAAATATTTACGGTTGTTAGTATAGTCGAGAACTAAATGGCTTTATCACCTCTAGAATTAATGTTAGTTGCATGTAGTGTTGGACGGGACTCGAGTTTTTTAAGTCCTAATTTAGCGACTGGACTCATTTTGACAGAGCTCGCAAGACTTTAACTAAAATAAGTCCTGAGTTATGAGTCTTGAGTCCTTTTATTGAGTCCTAATGCAAAAAGACTCGACTCAAATGACTGAGTTTTTATTGTAGAACTAAAGTTCTTAAATAAAACTAAAGTCATATTAAAGAACTTGAGTTTTTCAAAGAAAATTGAGTCCTCTTAAGTTTTTTGACAAATTACTTATTTACAAATACTCTGTAACCAACTCATTCTTATACATAATAATAAACGAGATTATACGCGATTATGCTAGGTTCAGTATTTATTGCTTAAAATCTAATTAACAACCTATAGCCTGGAAATGTATATCAACAGAATGAAAATAAAACTCACTTTTTTTAAAAAGATTGGAACTCGCATTGAACTTGAGTCTTAAAAGTTTATTTAAAAATAATTATCGTTAAAAGACTCGAGTTCTCAAGTCATATCGTGAGGACTCGTAAGTCTTGTCACTGACAAAAAGGCTTGACCTCTCATTTATGAGTCCAGTCTCCAAAAATCGAGTCCAGTCCCTAAATTACGACTTAAAGAACTCGAGTCCTGTCCATCACTAGTTGCATGTCGTAAAACTATTAGGTTCAATATCGCACAACAAAACATCAGCTAAATCATGACGCTACTTACAACAACAACAGGCCTGTTTAGTCATTACAAACTTTTAATTTGCTGTGATATTTTCTGTTTCATTGTCAATGTCTATTACTGTTTGTTTATTACTTTTTAAATAATATTTTTTATACCTATAGCCACAGAATATAAAACTTGAATATTAAATAAGTAATATTAAATAATAATAAATATTATTTCCGATTCACGAGCTGTCACGAAGCACTAATTTTGTATCCTAGGTAACCGGTATTGTATTGTCATCCCTACTTGTGACAGCCGACCATTGACTGCAATATTATGTCATATTCAATCGGTAAAGCAGAGTATTGCTCATACTGCATAAGCACACGAAAATAGGCCTTAAAGTGGCGGACCTTTAAATACCATTACTGTACATCACTATACATAAATTGCACAAAAAAAAGGTAACAGTAATGATATTTTAGTATTCGAGATTTAAAAACAGCATATAGTCTCTATTT
This sequence comes from Schrankia costaestrigalis, assembly GCA_905475405.1. NCBI lineage: Eukaryota > Metazoa > Arthropoda > Insecta > Lepidoptera > Erebidae > Schrankia > Schrankia costaestrigalis. The sequence continues at coordinate 3,012,483 of FR997843.1, read as the reverse complement.
ACCGTAATCGGCAGAACTAACCTATATTTTAATCGGTAAGTACCGGCTGTATCGCATCACTATTTATTAGTTGTAAAAAACAGGCAACACATGACATGTCATTTTAGTATCTGAGCTAAAAAAATAGACTTTAGGTTATTATATTGCCTGCAAATTCTGTTCAAGGTGGAGTAAAATCCTAGGTTTGTTTTATTCGTAGCTATGTGGAAAGGAACATACCACTGAAGTCTGGGTAATCTATTCGGAGTATTAATTTTTATTTGTTGCAAAAGGTATGGACAATCGATGTAGTTATTTATTAATTTATAAAGAAATGTGTGATCTAAGAGCTCCCTACGTTCGTTTTTAGATAAGTAACATTGGTAACTTAGGTGCCATAAAAACCTTTTTTGTACTGATTCCAATCGTTTTATGTGTATGTCATAGTGAGGAGACCATATCTGGCTGCAGTATTCAAGACCTGAGCGAACTAGTGTTTTAAATAAAGTTAATTTAGTAGATGGTTTTTTAAAATTTTTACTGTTTCTTATGATAAATCCGAGCATTTTAAATCCCTTAGACGCTATTTTGTCTATATGTTTATGAAATCTCAGTTCGTGGTCTAAAAGTATACCAAGATCTTCTATTGCCGTTACCTCCATCAATTGCTTCCCGTCTATTGTGTATTTTAAGGGGTTCCTTGATTTGGTTCTAGTGAATCGTATACATTTGCATTTATCTGCGTTGAGACTCATTTTATTGTCAATGCACCATTTATTCAAGTTGTTTAAGTCTTGTTGAATTAGGTGTTCGTCAATGGGATTCTTAATTGTTCTAGAAATCTTGAGATCGTCTGCGAATAAATAAAAATCTGTGTGTTGTAAGTAGTGTTTGATATCGTCAATGAACACGGTGAAAAGAATCGGTGCTAAACGGGAGCCTTGCGGTACGCCTGATGTTGTGAAAAATGGATTGGAAATGAACCCGCTTATTGCAACTCTAGAGTTGCGGTTTTCTAAATAAGACCGTATCCAATTGAGGACGTTCCCACATATGCCGTATGTTGATAATTTATTTATTAAAATGCCGTGGTCGACTTTGTCAAATGCTTTACTTATATAGGTATATATAGCATCTACGGACATACGGTTATCCATCTGGGCTGTAATTCTGTGTATAAAAGACATGAGATTCGTTGTTGTTGATCTAGCTCCCATAAAGCCGTGTTGACCTAACGATATTAAGTGTTTTAGTTGCGAGGTCATGAAAGGACGTATGAGCGATTCAAAAAGTTTTGCAAATACTGATAATATTGTGATCGGGCGGTAATTACTTACTTGGGCTTCATCACTAGACTTATGAATAGGAACAACTAGCGATTCTTTCCACATATTAGGAAATTGACCTAATTGCAAGGAGCGATTAAATATAAATGTTAATGGTACTGTCAACACTTCGCCACACTTAGTGGCAAATAATGGGGAAATGCCGTCTGGTCTTTTGAAGGATCTAACCTTTTCAAGGCTATTGACACCATGTCAGTGGAGAGGGTGATGTTGTCTAACGTGTTGTTTGTAGAATTGTTGGTTCTTTTTATATTGTATGTAGCACTACTTTGAGTATACACCGAAGCAAAATATTTAGCAAATAGATTACATATATCCTGGCCATTTGAAGCAGTTCCATTTACTTTTTACTCATTAACGCCAAGCTAGTTCTAAACTAAGCAGAGCTTGTACTGTGAGAAAGAAACGACAATAAATAATATATGTAGGTATACGATTTATTGACCCACACTTACTTACACTAACTGATTTCCACGGAAAGCCAAATATACAAAAAAAGAGTTGTATGAGCTTATGGCTTTCCTTAACTTTATTTTATAAATCATATTTTTAAAACCCATTAATTACAAACAGAGCAAGCAATTAACATACCTACATACTTAATAATTTTAACTACCTATAAATTTATTACATCAAAACGCTAATACCAAATCAAACACATTACGTGCATACAAATATTAGCCTAGTTATACTAGTACCCATAAATAATACAGAGGAAGTATATCGGAAGTAGTATGATACGACTATAAATGTATGTAAAAGTATTTGAATCATAATGACAGCTTCATTTGAAAGTATTTAATGTTACATACATAATATATTATATATGTCTATTACATATGTTATATTACATCACTATTTATATTAATTAAACTCCTTGATCATTCGTACTCGTTAGTTCTAATTAATTCCTTTAAACTAACGAATATGTATTTTTATGTGGTAACACTTAGCTGGATACATAAAGTTGACTTTACAATTTGTTTTTTTTTGTATTTTTTATTAATATTATATTTTTATGACCATTACAGATAAGTAATCTTGTTTAAAAAACCTACCCTCTAGAAACTCTACCAGGTTGCTAACATCGATCCTTTGGTAAAGACTCTACAATATTAATGTAACATTAATTAAGCTTTCAAAAGAATTGACTTGTTATGTTTAGGGTACGATGGGACTGACATACGCTGCGCGTAAAAGTCCCGAAAAAACAAAAGAATAAAAAAAAAATAAAAAAAGAATTGACTTATCCCGTTTTTCGGTGTTCATTTCAGCATGATTAGATGAATTATGTATACTACCAACATTTTTTTAATTCTTCCATTTTGTTTCGAGTGAAGTTTTAAAAGTCTTATACATTTCGCGGTCAGTTGGATAAGTAAATCGTGTTGCTTGCCGGGAAATTATAATTAGAATGTTTGAATTTGTTATTTTTTTCTTATATTTTGATATTTAGGTTAAGCTTATGAGTCAGCTGTGGTTATCATTTTTAATGATATGTTTAACTTTTTTTGTAGTAGTTTAATTTGGTTATCCAGTCAGTACCTCAGGGGATAGATGTTATGTTTTACTATTTCCCTTGAATGTTCCGCTGAAGGGACGCGAGAAGTCACGTGACTAGGGTAGTCCAGTGGCGGCTACTTAGCCTACTAACACACTAAGGTTGATTAGATGTTTTGGTTTTATCGCGGGTTTTCTTTCTATATTTATTATTATTTTCTTTATTTACATTTTTCACATTAATTTACATTTTTACATATACTTAGATATAAAAATAGAAAACATTTAAAAAAAGGCCCTATGTCCACTAAAATCCATTGAAAAGATCCATGGATCTTTTTACACTTAAATCACACACTTATGTCCATTTTAATCCATGATCCGAAAATATGTAGACTCACCAGCATCGGGTACAGAAGCCAAGCTACTGCTCGTCTAATTTATTTTAAAGAAAAGTAAAAAAATAATATGAATTTGCATAGAAATAAATCTTGAAGCATCCAATAGTTGGCTTTTACGACACCCAAGGGATAAGATGACAGTGTTGTCAGTCGACCTTCACACCAACCTCATATCAGTGTGGTAGTCGAGTTTAAGCTGAATATTTTACCAACACAGTACATATAAGTACATATAAGTATATAAATTTCATAGCAATTACACGAAGTAAAAAGAGCCGGTGCTTATACAGCACGCTCCAGTTAGTCTTCCATACATACTAAGCGTTCACGAGTCGAGTATAACACTTTTTATATACAGTATGTTTAATTATTGTGTTCAACTATGAAACATCGCTGAGTTATGTTAAAAGAGATGGTTTTATTTCATTCTTAAATAATTAATTATAGATGCGATTTATAGTAACCAAATATAACCTATTACTATTAATTTAAAAATAATAATATTATAATATACCTCACACATTCACTCAACGTCATCCAATCCTTAAAATTAAGCAGGGCTTGTACGGGTATACATAATTATGTATAATGTATGATAAAATAATACTAATAATATTTTTTTTGGTAAATACATTAATTGCACATTATTATGACCGTTTGTTGTCAAATATAAACGTTATTATTGTAAATGGTTTCAATATTGTTGTAGTTAAATATAAATAAATACTAATATTCACCTTAACTTAAATACCTTATAAAATGCAGTAACTATAGAAAGGTATCCATGTGAATGTGAATATCCAATGAAAAATGCCGTGCGATAAAATCCCTTTCAATGCCACGGCATCATTTTAAAGCATAGCAATTTATGTTGTATTTCTGTAACAGTATGGTTGAATTTCCATTAGTAAAAATTAAAATCCCTTGCCATGCCGTCCCGGTCTGCGTAGGCCATTATTCGTAATGATTATCGAATTTTGATTTTACTTTCAATGACTTCCCTTGGAAACAAAATTAAATGCAATCACGGAATCCTCACAACCTTACTTTTTGGCGGCAATTCGATTGCACAATATGACTTTTAAAAATGTTTTTTTTATGTGTAACACCAAAGATTTCACTCGACCTTTCGATTAATAAATGTGTGACTTAACTTTTTATGTGTCCCATAGATGGCGTAATCTGGTGCCATAGACTATTTATAAACTATCGCGTGATGTACTACAATAACTGTCACTTTTCCCAGTTATTAAACGTGTGAGAATTTATTATCTATTACTCACAAAAGATATGATTAAATTAAATCTTTCAATTATGGTGTCGTAATTTGAAGTTTAAGGGGTTTTTCTTTGGGTTTTCTTTACTATGAAAGAGAACTCTCTCGCTCATAAATAGACTTTTGCATTCATTTAACAGACCCAAAAAACATCTAGGGCCAAGACAATTATTAGTGGATCGGTCAAATAACTGTCCCGCATGGTAATCCTGCTATCTCGTACACGGTTGTTGGCAGTTTGAAAGCAGCTAAACCAATTACTTTATTTTTAGTACCTATAGCCCAAGCGTAAGTATTATTAATAAAACAATTCCATCGATTTGACGTTTATATTTTGGACACACGCGTTTTTAAATAATAAAAAAGTACTTAATTATTTTACTCCTGTTTCCTAAGGGGTCGTAAAATTTCGCTACTCCCGTAGTATTCGACATATTTAGTACAATAATTTATTACAAGTGAAGAAGAAAGAATCAATACGTAAGCGGTCAGCGTTATATAAATAGGCCAAGTTTCTCTACATCACTATTGATGGTTCGGGGCCCAATTCCGCTTTATTACTTATTACTTGCATTACTTGACCTCGATTTGTTTTCAAAGTTAAGGCATTTAATGCATCGAGTATAAGACATTGTATGAAATACTTATTCTGTTGGTTCATCCGAATAGTATCCTATACTCAGTCGAATTTGTCACTTTGAAAATGGTTTCGTAAACTATTTTGAACTGGTCAAAGTTAAATACTAAAATTGATTTGTTTTTCACGTAAAACATCCTTATTTTACCCACTTTGTTACTAACTTTCATTCTAATTAATTTTTAAGGAATGTTTTAATTGAAAACCAGACTACACTTATTCTTATTTTGTTATTAGTCCGAGTTCATCAAATTCAATAGAGAGTCATGTTTTCGTATAGAGTCTTGTAACAGTTAAATTGATGCGAAATAACGCCAACTTTCCTCGCTAATCTCTGTAAAACATTGCCAAGTTTTTTTTCTATAATATTGCCTTAAATAATAATCGTCATAACAGCCCATTAATGTCCCACTGCAGGCCTCCTCCCTTGACGGAGGGTTACTTGGCCTACTAATACCACGCTGGCCAGACGGATTGGTATAGGGTTTTTTATTTCAAGTTTTCCTTCTAAATTATATGTAAAACTAAAAAAAAATAATCTAAGTATGCTCCTTTACGCAAACAGTTACTACCACAAGGTTACTTGAAGTAACATAAGTTGTGTATTACTTACAAAATAGTGTATTGCTAAAATAACTGTAACGCTAGAACAATTACTTGGCTTTAATTAGACTATTTATTACTTTTCAGCGCAGTTAAATGTTAATTAATAATTACCTAATATATACTAAATACCACGACACTGAAGTAATGATTTAATGTCATCATAAAAGCCCATTAATGCCCCACTGCAGGGACGGGCCTCCCTCATGACGGAGAAATATTTGGCCTGCTAATACCACGCTGGCTAGACGAATTAGTACAGGGTTTAATTTCAAGGTTTCCTTCTTTTTATTTCGTTAATATGATAGTCCCTTAGTTGGTTTTTACGACACCCAGGGGATTAGATGGGGTGGTGACATATTGTATTCTTACTTCGTCACCACACGGAGAAATTGAGCTAGGTATGAGATTTAATAACTTCTTTTAAGTCTAGGTAGCTGCTTGGCTATACTATGGCTTTCCCGACGTTCCTACATTAACAAGCGGTTACAATCGAATGTTTTCTCGTCTGGCACCTTAAAACAATAAAAGAGAAGTAATTATCAGTTTATAATTTTTAATCAATTTAAAATCTAAAATAGGTAAAGTGTTATAATATCGTATTCCATAACACCCAATTTATTAATTAACCCAAACAGTATAACAGACTTAATTAACCTACTATCAGTTAAATTGATAGATAGTTTTTACGAACAATATTTATTGATAATTAAAAGTAAGAAATAATTAAGTAGGTATGTTATATAATATACATAACTAGTTTAGTATTGCATAATACAGTTAGCAGATGTTAGCGTATGATACGTTTTCTAATGCTGTTTGTGTGATTTACTGTTAATACTAGTAAAGGGCTTTCTGTGTTTTTCGTGCGATGGTCAATTTAAATAAAATAAGACCTAATCTTAGCATTCCATGGATTACATAATATAGAGGACGAAACACTTGCATAACAGCGTCCGGGACTTACGACCCAGATGTAGGTTTAAGAATACGCTAATGTAGATGTAAGAAAGTATCTCTTTATCGACTGCCTCGGTGACGGTGGCGTTATAGGGGCTACCGTGCACGATGTCAAGGTTTCAAATTTCACGAAAGACATTATTTTTCATTCCATGGTTAACGTAAAAGCTGACTACGGGAATGTTTGCAGATATTGCATCACGCAAACAAAACAATGATGTTAACCCTGCGGTGTGCCTGTTCTCCGTGTGGTGACGGAGTAAGAATACAGTGTGTCACCACCCCATCTCTTCCCATGGGTGTCGTAAAAACCGGCTAAGGGACTATCCGTGAATATTATCTTTACGAAAAAAAAAGAAGGAAAACTTGAAATTAAACCCTATACGAATCCGTCTGGCCAGCGTAGTATTAGTAGGCCAAGTAGGTATCCCTCCGTCACAAGAGGAGGGCCGTCCCTGCAGTGGGACATTAATGTGATGTTCTTACCAAGAGCACCTTTGTAGAGACACGGGACTATATACCGGACTAATTTACCGGACACAAAGTACATCCAGACTTTAGTAAAACATCTATGGATCATACAAACCAATCACCAGTACTGCGTGGGATAAGACCCTAGCACAGCCACGCCTCCAAAACATTTGAACATCATTAAATCGATATTTAAAATGAAGAAGACATTCTTTTTTAATATTTCTGTTGTCATTGTATTTAATGAGGCCGAGGTATATCACAATGTGTTTGCAAAATATAATATTATATATAGCTATATGTATAATATGTATTGTATTATTGGTTCGGTTAATAAACAATAAGAAAGTTTGCACACGGAGAATATTTTTATAATGTCATCGGCTAATACATGTAACTGACATAAGTGCACGGCCATAGATTATAGACTAATACTAACATGCACGCGCGGTCGCGGTAGCAACTGCCATACACCAACAGGAGGATTGTTTGTGCAATCCACAAATTGTTGTCCAGTCTTTTTTGAACAGACAACACCCGCACTAGGTCTCATGCCCTGTATCGCAGGGATTTTTCAAACTTCAATTTATCAACCATTAATGGGTTGTTATGATGAAATGAATGCTCGTAATGTCCCCGCGACACATAGTATGATCCCTAGTGCGAAAAACGTCTTTAAAAAAATGAACCGATTAGTCCGGGGCATGCTTTACCTTTATTTTGCTTGACGTTTCGGCACAGGCTACACCGGCCATGGTCACAATCTGACAGCGAAATCTTAATCGCGTTAATCTTCCGTTTACCTTAAACATTTATAATCAACGTACGTATGTATCACACTTCTACGCGGAAATGTTTAACTCAATTTTATAATATTTAGGGTGACCATAATTTATAGGTTTACAAAAATAAATTAACGTCAATCATGATTGATATATAAGCCTACACACTTGCTGTAATCTCATCAATCAAATTTAATGATACCGGTCAAGTGTGAGCCGCACCTTATTACATAATAATGACTTAAATAGGCATAGTAAGTTAAGTTCTAGTTTACTTTGGAAAGCAGGACTATTATAATGTACCAACATAATTAAAACATTGATTTCACTTAGTGGATTAAAATAATTAGTACCTATTCGATTTGTCATTACTCATTACGCGGTCAATGATAATTAGTTTAGGCTGATAATACTGCAGAATTCTAATGTTATTGGGTGGCAGAAAGAGCGGTTAAAAAGAATAATTACATTGATACAACACTATTTAGTCCCACTAAGCAAAGCGTGTACTATGGATACTAGACGACGGATAACCTAATCTCATCTTACGGGTGTCGTAAAAGCTGAATAAGGGAATGTTCGCAGATATTATCTCTACGACAATAAGGAAGCTATGACGTAAAACATGTCTCAACTCTCATCCGTCTGGTTTGTACTAAACCGGGCTATTGACTGAAATAGCGTTAGGATTGCGATCACCCCGACCACAGCGAGCTGTGACTTTTTACGACCGCTTTGGCAAAATAAATAAATATTCACGGACATCTCTACACAGCGCCATCTGTTTCCATAGTAAGCTAGGCTTAACCGTGTGTTATGGGTAACAGAATAACGGATATTAATACTTATATACTTTGTTTTTTTTTTGTAAATACATACATATTATACATAGAAACACTCAGACCAATGCAAATAATCGTGTTCATGCATACAAATATTTTCATTGAGCGGGAAACGAACCCGAGACCTCTGCGTTGCAGTCATGTTGTATAACCACTACGCCATAGAATCCGTCATAAATAATTAGGTTTCTTTTGGTTTTTAAACAAAATCTCCCTTAACGTTAATGGTTATGTCCCATATTATTGCAATAATATCATAAAAGATGGTCACTGTATAGCTATACGTAGTTAGTGTACGCGTACGCGCATCGGACCAATTTCACGATAACGGGCGGTAATGTATGTCTCACTCGACGCATTCTGGGACGCTCCGATGAGATTGTAGCGTAATGGCTTCTATATAATAATGTTTAATGGATATTATCTATGCCTTATTGTATGGGGAAAATGATTTATTATTGTATGTGATACTTATGCGAAGAAGTTAATGTTGATAAGTATTTATATTCATATACAAAAAGTTATGTTAATCATATTATAGCGGACCTTATAATATTAGTATGAATTGTATTTGAAACGAACATTCCCAATGTCCATCATTTTGTTGCTAGAAATTGTAATATAAAACAAAATATAGTGTTTTAAAGAAGTTGCCTACATAAACATTATCACTCTCAGGGTTTTAGTCAGCAGCAAAATCATGATGGTATTTTATTCTTTTTATGGTGTATAAGTGTGTAAAAATCTAGGCATTTTTGTTTCCATTCCAAAAATAAAATAAAACATATAAGTATATAAGTAGTTCTTCTTTACTTAATGACACGGTTCCCACTAAGGAGGAATCATAAAAATAAGAGTTTCTTAATATTAATCACGTATAGTGTCCAAAGTAAGAAAGTATTCTTACTCATATCTTAAAGTATTACATTAACTACCTATTTAGTTAAAAAAAAAACAAACTATTAATTACATTAGAAATTTCGCTTAGTCATCCTGACATTCAACACCTAAGAAAGTATGACCTTACTTCGATACGTGTCTGTAGTCATGTATTATAAAAAAAATAAGATTTGTGATAGTTTTTTCATAGACTGTAGAATTCATCATCATGATAACAGCCCATTAATGTCCCACTGCAGGGACGGGCCTCCTCCCGTGAAGGAGAGATACTTGGCCTACTAATACCACGCTGGCCAGACGGATTGGTATAGGGTTTAATTTCAAGTTTTCCTTCTTTTTATTTCGTAAAGATAATATTCACGGATAGTCCCTTAGTCGGCTTTTACGACACCCTTGGGATGAGATGGGATAATGACATATTGTATTCTTACTCCGTCACCACATGGATAGACTGTAGAATTATAATAACTAATTTAATGTATATTGTTATGTAATGGCATTTTTTAATGTTTGCAAAAAGTTTTCGGTTTACAATTTTTAAAATACGTATGGCACTAAATTATAATAATGATAATAATCCACTAATGACCAGGGTTAGGTCTACTCCAGCGACAGAAAATTACGATGCTGACACGAAATCTTACTTGACTTATTTTATTTTTTCAACAAAATATGTTTTTTTATTATTGTTATGTTTATCAACGAACTCTGTGCCTTGTTTCATATTATTATTTTGTTATTCTCTTTATTTACATTTTTCACATTCATTTACATTTTTAAACATAAATATAAAAATAAAAACATTTAAAAATAAAAAAAAGGTTAAAATTTAATTACCAATTTGTACTTTATAGGAAAAAAGGTAAAAATAGACAGAATTGTCAACTGGGAATGGTGACCGGAAATGGTTGGTTGATGGGGCAGACAGCCGGTTGGAGTGAGGCGATTGTTCAACATTGCTTATGGCTGTTATAAATAAATAGATAGATTGTCAACTGTGATAGACCCTAAAGGTAGAATACTAGATAGATAAAAAATAAATGCCTGATTCTATAAGCAAAAGAGTTTACTCTAAAAAACGCCAAGATGTTCTGTTTTAATTTTTCCTCAGAAATTAGGCATTGTAAAAAATAATAATAATATAATTATATTCGAGATTAAAATAAAATTACTTAAGTACCTACTAAGAAAACAATCAGTATTATTATGTAATTAAGTAGCTTCATAATTTTGTCAATTACGATAAAATAATTTACTTCCTATGCATTATGTTTTACTAAAATAAAATTGCTGCGAATAACATTAAAATGATCTCCGTGTGGTGACGGAGTAAGAATACAATATGTCACCACCCCATCTCATCCCATGGGTGTCGTAAAAACCGACTGAGGGACTATTCGTCAATATTATCTTTACGAAATAAAAAGGAAAACTTGAAATTAAACCCTATACCAATCCGTCTGGCCAGCGTGGCCAAGTATCCTTCCGTCACGAGAGGACACGTCCTTGCAGTGGGACATTAATGGGCTGTTATGATGATCTTTTTATATAATAATATTTTATACGATGACATGCAGTTTGTGGTGTCTCTGTGGCGAGGTAATATTGGCAGAAAATTGGTTTCTAAACGGCCACCACAAGTGCATCGTACACGTTTATATCAAAACGGAACTTCATTGGCTTACTAGACTCGTTCTATTGGGTATCTTATCACAAATTCTAGTGCATATGACTGCCACCTTTGATTTTTGTAGACTATTGTAAACCATTTTTACATTTGTAATATAGTACCTATTACAAACAAGCCAGCACGCTTGGAAACAGTGTGTGAGACTGTGGGAGACCTTTGCCCGCAGCGTTGGGACTAAATACGTAAAAGAAGTTACAATATTACAGTATTATTAAAGCACCGACTTAACTATAATACGCAATGACACTATAAATTCCTATTTTTTGAGATCTATTTGATAAAATTAAGTGACCAACATAGGAAGACACCCTTTCAGAACACATAAAACCTTTTCTTTAAACTGAGTTCTTATTTAAAAATAAAAACAACCGAGTTAATGGTTAGCAAAAAACTAGCTAGCTTCTAAACATTCCTCCTCTTTTGGATTCGTTAAAAAACACACTAACTTCGATTACATAACAGTCATAATAGTATGTAGTGAAACGCATAATGTACTTACGACCTCGCACCATAATTCAATAATAATCAATAATATTGGATATCCGGATACATCTATATGTAAATATTATGAAAACGTTTCTATGTTTCGACTCATCCGTAGAACAAAGTTCGATCTGCAGATAGCTAGTTTTCATTAGAACTAGCTTCTAATGAAAACTACTTATCTGCAGATCGAACTTTGTTCTACAGATGAGTCGGTTTGTTAGTGTTAGTTATATTATGTTGCTTAGTCGGTATTTTGTTATAAAGAATACAAACAATACTTACTAAGAATACAAGGTGCCAAATTGGGGGCATGTCAATGCATTATACTGACAAAACTCTCGAGAGTTTTAGCTGCAGAATTTAAATTTTATTAACGAGTAATAATATAATCTATACTAATATTATAAAGAGGTAAAGTTTGTAGTTGTGACGTTGTAGGCGGTAGTCTCTGGATCTAATGAACCGATTTAAAAAATTATTTCTGTGTTGAATAGTCCATTTATCGGGGAGTTTCAAAGGCTATATAATATCACGCTATGACTAATAGGAGTGGAGCAGTAAAGAAATATGTTTTAAAAAGGGACGTGTTTTTTTCGCCGCCCAACGAAGTGGGCACGGGTCAGCTAGTTATAGATATTTTTCAACACATTCGCATGACGCACGCCGCGCCCCGCCTAGTTCCGAACTAAGCAGAGCTACTATGGTTGCGAGAAAACTGATAAACAAAGTAAAATAATGTTTTAGTTTTCATACACAAACTCTCAGACCCACATTTGAGACACACAAATGTTTGATTGTTGCTGTACCAAACCCGTGGCCTCTCCTATCGTGTACTACTAAAACGTGTAAAAGATAAAGTAAGAGTAATTTTGAAAATGAAAAGAACTACATAGTCTAATAAGTGTACTAAGGGAACCATTGAAGCATGAGTGGGGTGTCACGTATGACCTGCTCTTGCGAATTGCATCCGTTTCTTGAGACTTAAGCAAGCGAATGTTTATTTGTTGCAAAATGTGGTGATACATTTCTTACTTTGTAGTAGACACGGAACAAAAATCAAGGGAAATGCAATACAACTAATTCACTATGGGATCCGCTGTCGCCAAAGAACAAATAAACACACAAATAAACTACTAGCAAAAAAATTACATAATATGTAGATGATCCTACATCTGGCTCTACCAGGCCTACTTAGCACTTCCACTTGATTTTTGTTCCGTGGTAGTAGGTATAAAGAGGGTCTGTAGTGGGTTAGGCACAAATTACTGAATAGTTCCTTCGTGCTCTAGGTCTTTCTATAGACTCTTATTATTGGGGCCTGTCCACGGTCTTTCTCTTTCACTCGTAAAGGCCCAGAACTCTATTATTGTGGTCAAGAGGTTTGCGGCGTATAACTAGAGGACGGAGCTTCTATTTCTGTAGTAAATTGTTTTCAATTTATATTTATTTTCTATGGGTTATTTGTAACTAAATACACGATTTGTTCCTATGGGGCTAGGCAGTGAGTTAGTTTACAACACCCATAGAATGAGACAGGGTTGTAAAATCAAGTAGAATACTCCTTCACCGACTAAATAATCATCATATCATCACCAGACGTCCAATGTTGAACGATTCTGTGTCTTATCCTTACAAGAATAAGGTACATACTCGTAATTAAATCCTCGAAAGTTTAGTAGGACAAAGGTAAGCCACCATAATAATGACACATCAACACTTCGACTTACTTTCATAGTTGTTTATATTATCTATTGTTCTCCCTAACTACTAATTACATACACCTATTAAAGTCTAGATCAATAAGTGAAAACTTAGCGTCGATAATCTTCGTTCGAGAAAGTAACTTTATCTTAAATACTTAAATAAAATATCTTTATTTCAGACTTAAGTTAGTCCATAGTTTTACTTTGTGATTAGTATGTTAATATGTAGTTAAGTTATATATTTTATCAGCCATACATATAGAAAGAAAGAAAGAAAATCAATGTTAAGGCGACTTTTGAATACTACTCGCCTTCACTTTCATACCTGTAAAAGTTGTAAGAAGGTACCGAAGGATAAATTACCAAAAGGTACGACCACCAACCTCAAAAATAAAAAAATATTTTTGAGGTTGGTGGTCGGTCAATTAATGGCTAAACCAGGTTAGTGACTATTTTACCCTCTAGCGAAAAAGCATTAAATAAATATTCACGGACATTTCTACACAGCGCCATCTGTTCCCAAAGTAAGCTTGGCATAACCTGCTTGCGTTATGGGTACCTAACAGAACAACTGATATAAATACTTATATACTTTTTTTGTTGTAAATACATACATATTATACATAGAATCATGTTCATGCGCACAGAGATTTGTATTGAGCGGGCATCGAACCCGAGACTTCGGCGTAGCAGCCATGTAATATAACCACTACGCCACAGAGTCATCATCGAGCATTATCGTGTTTGGGGATTGTTCGATAACATCCAACGCACATGTCATTTTGAAGTTTGACCGGAAAGGTGATATCGATGGAGTGAAGCAGTTTCATAAGAGCTATTACGTTGCCTACATTCCTGGAATGTATTAGCGCAATCCAGACGGTTCGATACGCTCATATTGCCGTGACTTACTTACGTATATAAAAAATGTTTACTTATATTGACATCATTCAGACGTCTCCAACTTCTTCTGCCTTGTGCTTTCCTTATTGACCAGTTCATCATCATCATAACAGCCTATTAATGTCCCACTGAAGGGACGGGCCTCTTCCCGTAGCGGAGGGATACTTGGCCTACTAATACCACCCTGGCTTGACGGATTGGTATATGGTTTAATTTCAAGTTTTCCTTCTTTTTATTTCGTAAAGATAATATTCACAGATAGCCCCTTAGTCGTTTTTACGACACCCATGCGATGAGTGACATATTGTATTCTTACTCCGTCACCAAACGGAGAATTCACCAGTTGCTTGTAATCTTCTCCAGATTGTCGGTTCTCTTTGTAAGAGGCTTGTCCACATTGCATGTTTATGGCCAAACCGGAAGTCATGTAATAAGCACATAAAATAAAGTTGTGATTGTAACATTGGCCTCTAAACTTCCTTATTCAGTAAGAAAGTGCAGTTACATCGATAATGATTTACGATACGTGAGACATAAAATGAAAATAGAGGGAATCACAGAAGTCAATCACCTAGATACGGTAGTTAGAAATAAATTTTAACACTTTTGCGTTCTTTTAGGGTCGTAGGACATACCTATAACGTAACGTAAACGGATCCCCACCGTATTAACTCGAGTCGTTCAGTATTATTTGTATGAAACTCCTTACTGCAACGAACACTAATCGGAATCGAAACGTAATCGGATTTTTGACGTTTGACACCGAGGAAAAAGGCGAGGCGGTGCCGATCCGTTTACGTTACGTTATGTGCTACGATACGGGGATGAGTTTTCTGTGCAACTAACAGTAGCTTACTTTTTAACCAATTTTTGGTTTTGATTCTGACTTTTTATATTTTTACTATAAAGATTCTCATTTTAGCGTGCTTTTAATTTTGATTTTCATTTGTTTTTTGATTATATTTTTATTGTGATTCTTTTAAAACCAAATTGTATCCAAATATATCATTTATAGTTTTATTATCATCATCATAACAGCCCATTAATGTCCCACTGCAGGGACGGGCCTCGTCCCGTGAACGAGGGATACATAGGTAGCTTAAAACGTATTTACAATCATCATCATATCAGCCAAACGACGTCCATTGCTGGACATAGGCCTCCTCCAAGTCTTAAATAATTGCATAATTGCACAACTAATTAAAGGTGAATACAAAATGCAGTAAGTATAATAAAATTATCCTTGTGTATTGTAAATATACGTTTTAAGCCACCTATGTATTATTGGAATAGCTGTTGGTTAATCTAATAAAATAAATAAATAAAAAACCAATGATGGGTGGTCGCGCTAATGTTTGCAGTTTTGACTAATTAACTGGGGTCCGAGCTTTGTGTCGCTGCTACTTTCAAAGGTATAAATTTACCAGACACAAAGTTAATTCAATTGTTCCCAAACCCAAAGTTGTCCCTTTAATCCGTGTTCAGTGCTCGACCAAACTTTGCATAAAGATTAACTTCTGTATCTATCTCTATTTAGTAAAAGAGAGTGCTTAATAAGCCCTAGTCAAAGCGGCCATACAGGATTACTTTCCATACATGTTTTATATTTATACAGCCGTCATAAGGAAGCCTACTAAGTTGTATATCGTATGATCTTGGACAAGCTAAGCAAGACAGGTTAAGTTAGGTAAGTTATCGCGTGTAGACAGCTGTTATAAAATTGTTGTATAATATGTTTTAATGCCTCGGTGGTGCGCTGGTTGAGGAAGCGGCTGCAATGCATGAGGCCGCAGGTTCGACCTCCGCGTAGAATAAAATTCTTCCCATGCAGATCCCATGCCAAAATTCTTCCCATATGTGTGTTCATAAATTATATTGTCCTGAGTCTAGATGTCTTTGTGTCCGTTAAATTAAGGTTTATAAAGTTCCCGCGACATGGGGCATGATCCCGTATGCGTTTCGACTGCTCGGCCACGGCACGCAAACAGAAAAAAAATTAGTCAGGGATTCTGTCGAAATTTGTCGAAAACGAATGGCACAAACTAAAAATTTGTCGAAGTAGAAATAAAGATGTTATAGGGGTCTAAACGTGGCCGCGCGAACGAAACGCGGAGGATGGCGCGGCCACGGAGATCTCAGCAACTACTTGAGCTAGAGATCTAATTCTTTTTGTAAATGAATGGCTGAATTTGTCAACAATTGTCGAAAAAAGAATCACAAGCCCTAGATCAATACTTTACTAGATATTCACCTCTGAAGTCATGGCCGCGCAATCCTCCACTTGTGATTTCTTTAATGTTGATTATTTCTTTCAAACTAAGACTTTAGACAGTAAAATTGGTGTTGACAGCAAGGTTTTAATTTGTCGAAACTAATGAAAGCAATAGACTCTACTAAAGTTTAGCCAAATAGACGAAATCAGGGGAAAACAAAAAGTTCATGGCCGCGCAATCGAAACGCTACTTTGGACGCTGATATCTCAGTAATTATTATTACAAGGATATTCGTGTTTACATTTATTTATTCTACATTTCAACCTCATTGTAATGAAATATCGTTTGATCCTCAGAACAGTTCTCAAGCCGAGTAATCTCAAAAATAATGATACCCTGTACAATGTTCGAGCAGAGTAACCATAATTTTGATTTCATTAGGATATTCCTCTAATGGGAGACTATCATTTTTATTTTAAAAAACAATAAAATTACTCCTTTAGTGCGTGCATGTAATGAATATAATAGGTTGAATGGTAAAATTGATATATTCCATGACTCTTTTTCCAGTTTTGGACAAAAAATTAAAAAAAACATTTACTTTTCTTATTTAGTTAATTTGTTTTTAATTTTGCTCTGTTTTTTATTTTGTTTGGTTTATTTAAAATAAAAAAAAAATATTGCTCACCTCTCTTTATTGATATCTGCTACTCTTGTTAATGTTTTACATGCCTCTTTTAGGTTTATATAATGAGTCGTGTAGAATCAAAGGTGGCAATCTGACATTTGATCAACTTGTGGCAAATTAAAAAAAACGTTTTTTCTTCTTAGTAGGAAGGCTTAGTTACTTATTCTACATTGTATTTATTAACAAATATAATAAAAGTGTTTAAAAATGATTACACGATGATACGTTGTAAGTTGTAGATTTTTTTTACATTTAAATAATCATTTTGGCCGACTTTGATAATGAAATACCAAAATGGCCGACTTTGAACCCAACTTATAGTCAAATTTGAAAAAACGTTAGGAAAAGCAATTTGGCGCCATCTTGTAATACCGCCAAATGAACGCCTGTGATTGGACGAGCGCAAAATTTTGCCGCTTTTGGTTCTCATTCATCATAAGAATGCCACCTTTGACACCAAATCATATTTTCTAACTGAATTTATACCGAAAATAGCCGCATTTGTTTATTATATGTCACATAAATGTGTACAGTTTTACTTTTTTATTATGACTGCATCAATAACTCCAATTTGACAAAAATGACAGATTGCCACCTTTGATCCTATACGATAATATGAAGACTATGTAATAATGTGTTTTTTATTGAATTGAATGTCTATATGTATAAATATTATGTTGACATGTCTATTGATAAATAAATAAATAAGCAACTAATGTAATCTGTAAAATTTACTAGGTATTATCAAATAAAAAACTTGTTGTTTGGAATAGCCTGTCCCATCACAGTTCACACATAAAAATATGATAGTCCGTTAAATGTGAATGTTTCGTTAAAAGCAAATCACTTAAAATTAACACACAGTACACAGTATTTATCTCCCGATTCAAATCGACACACAGCTGAGTTTTAAACGAAAATAACGTTCCTCTGCAACTAAACAGTGTTGCAAACTTTATTTTTCCACGGATTACAAAAGATTGTATTAAGCTCGAAAGTATAAAAAAATAATAGTAGATACATGTTGAAATCTTAATAATGGGTGTATTATTTTCTTTAATTTTTTATTTTATTTCAGTAAGTTTTAGCGACTATCGTTAACAGAAGGCAAAGTGTTGATTCTTTAATAATAATATGTATTATTTCATATTTAAATTTAGTTTTGATATAATTTCGTTAGATGTGTTAAAATCAATACCCGAATAATGTTCATTAACAGGCTACCAACAGAGACACTGTACATTAAAATGCGCGATACATCATGTTTCAAAGGCAAACTGATAGAAAAGCTGATGTTTTAAACTGAAAAATGTAACTTTTATTGTGTGATTTTGCGTTCACGGTCGTGTAACGTACCAAAAAGTCGTATGAGTACGATTTAAATCGTACGGCTGGCAACACTGGATCAAAGCCACTACTATTCGGCCGTCCCGCTCGGTGCGGTGGCTCGCTCGCCAACAAATGTGCGAGTGAGAAATCATAATCTTAGCGCAAAAGGCTAATTTTCGCTTGATCCTCCCGGTTTCGTGGCTAACTCTAGCGCAATCGTTGGCAAAATTGCTTTAAATTAGACCTTGAAGCTTTTGGGTTATTAGTTAGTAATTATTACATTTCAATTTTTATTTTAAAATAATAGGTATAACAATGGGTGTAAATAAAAATGTTTGTGTGGTGTTATAAAACCAGGATGTAAGTAAATCTTGTAATGCTACACGGCACAGAACATCTTTTAAATATCACTACACACACAGTAAGTTCGTAAAGAATCATACGATCGATGTACGAAAAATAACTAAGGCGATAACAAAAAAGTACAAATACATACTTATTAAAAATCTTTCGTCTTTAAAAATAATTAAAGTATAATGGAGTCAATAGTTCCTTGATAGTTTCAGATCTACAAATATTTGTAGCATATAATAATTTACTACGATTAATAAAAAGGAATTTCCTAATGAAATCGAAATTATGGTTACTCTGCTCGATCATTGTACAGGGTATCATTATTTTTGAGATTACTCGGCTTGAGAACTGTTCTGAGGATCAAACGATATTTCATTACAATGAGGTTGAAATGTAGAATAAATAAATGTAAACACGAATATCCTTGTAATAATAGTTACTGAGATATCAGCGTCCAAAGTAGCGTTTCGATTGCGCGGCCATGAACTTTTTGTTTTCCCCTGATTTCGTCTATTTGGCTAAACTTTAGTAGAGTCTATTTCTTTCATTAGTTTCGACAAATTAAAACCTTGCTGTCAACACCAATTTTACTGTCTAAAGTCTTAGTTTGAAAGAAATAATCAACATTAAAGAAATCACAAGTGGAGGATTGCGCGGCCATGACTTCAGAGGTGAATATCTAGTAAAGTATTGATCTAGGGCTTGTGATTCTTTTTTCGACAATTGTTGACAAATTCAGCCATTCATTTACAAAAAGAATTAGATCTCTAGCTCAAGTAGTTGCTGAGATCTCCGTGGCCGCGCCATCCTCCGCGTTTCGTTCGCGCGACCACGTTTAGACCCCTATAACATCTTTATTTCTACTTCGACAAATTTTTAGTTTGTGCCATTCGTTTTCGACAAATTTCGACAGAATCCCTGACTAATTTTTTTTCTGTTTGCGTGCCGTGGCCGAGCATTCGAAACGCATACCATGATCCCTAGTGCGGTAGTTGTTCTTTTTTTAAAGGAAGAGAATAAAGTTAAGTTAGGTAATTTACGATTATACGTGTAGATTGTTGTTAAGCATACTATACTATTGATATACAATATGTTGTATGATGTACCGCCACAGATTACTTAAAAGTTACTTTCTATGTATAGGGTGGAGCGGCAAGAATGGCTGTCGGAGTATCGTAAGGGCTTAGAAGTGGTCTCTTTGGTTTTTAATGTCGAGATGTTCCTAGTGGGCAATGGAGAACTATGTTTAGTTTTCCTGCGTGATCGAATCAGATAGAGAGGAGATCCATAGTAACTGACATTGCAACATACAACGACAAAGTGGCGGTAGGCATAGCACATAGCCAGTACAACTGACAGCTGTTGGATTATAAAGGTTCTGAGAATAACGACCTAGTTTCACGGAAGCGGAATCACGACTGACATAATTCAATATAACAGCAAGCACCTGCTATGACAGCTGAGTGTCAACAGATTTTTATAACAGCGCCATCTATCGGAATAGTACAACAATATGATGATCTAATCTATTGTTTTTAAGTGTAGACTCGTTCTATATTCAGTCTAGTGGAAACAATGGGTGTGTTTACGCTAGTTGCTACTGGGTGGCGTTAGTTTGTCGGCAAATAGTTTTACTTCTAAAACTAGTCTGGACAAATAAAGTTGTTGAGATTAATTTGACATAATCTGGTTGGGTTTGATGCGTAAAGTGACAGACTAGAACATATTAATAAGCCCGATTCGGCTTAATTTTGCTTATGTCTATGACTTAATTAATTCGGCTACACTGTCTCGGTGGCGCTGGCAACGCGGTACCTCTGTGGCGTAGTGGTTATATAACATGACTGCTACGCAAAGGTCTCGGGTTCGATTCCCGCTCAATGCAAAAATTTGTGTGCATGAACATGATTATTTGTATTGGTCTGAGTGTTTCTATGTATAATAATAATATGTATGTATTTACAAAAAAAAAGTATAAAAGTACTAATATCCGTTGTTTAAATGTAAAAATACATCTTCACGATTTTGCTTTTACCATACCAATTTGGCCAATATAATGACGTTTAAAAGCCCCAGGCTATAGCTAATTACCTTTAACTTATTAAACCGATAAAACAGGACAATGTAAGTGCACAAGAAACTTTCTCTTTGAAACTTTTACTTTTTAATTCTCCCGTGTGTTTAAGTTAAGTATTTTGTAAAATCTGTACCTATCGTATTTATAAAGGGACCGACTGTATTACCAAACAAATGCTTTTATTTAAGTAATCTTTAACACTTTTTCTTGTTGCTTAATATTACGTGTAGTGAAAGCCTGTATGTATAATATAATATTTTTCACATATTAACAAAACGACATCTAGTGCCAAACTAAGCAGCATTGAGTGACAATGATTCCGCACATGGAGTAAAACATTGATGACTTATGGAGCAAACACATGGTCGCTGACTATAGGCTTTATTTTGACGACCTCTATGGTGTAGTGGTTATATAACATGACTGCTAGGTCTCGGGTTCGATTCCCGGTCAGGGCAAATCTTTGTGTGCATGAACACAAATGTTTGCATTGTTGTGGGTGTTTTCTATTTATAATATGTACGTATTTACAAAAAAAATAGTATTTAAGTATGTTTATCCTTTGTCTAGTACCCATAGTACAAGGTCTGCTTAGTTTCGGACTAGATGGCGTTGTGTAAAAGTGTGATGAATTAGGATTTTGTGATATCCCTAGTGATTTCGTGAAATCCCTGGTTTCCTCATTTCCCTGCGACATTGTGTATTATCTTCATACATCTTCGTTAGCATTAGTTCACTGTATTTTGTTCTACAGCAAAGTATTTTTACTAGCAGAAAGGTGATCAATTATGAAATTATTTGTTAGAATAATGTATAAAGAGAGAAATTGGTAGTCAAAACGAATGAAGATCGATCATTTGGTTGCCGATACGCGTCAGTGATTTTAATAGAGCAGGTTTGTTACAGAGAATTATATAATTTCGCGCTGTAAAAATATTAATATTTGATACCACAAAAGTTTTATTCAGAATCATAATTTTACTAAACCACGGTGGCAAGATGGGTTTCGTGGTAAGTTTTCCTCTGTCCGTCCCTTTCATGTTCATTCTCTCATAGCAGTATAAATTGCGTAGTAGAAAGGATGTCGGCAATGCCAGTGCATAACCAAGCCGCTACCCTGTAAATTAGCTGTTAAATCTTATCATTAAAACAGCCCATTAATGACCCACTGCAGGGACGGGCCTCCTCCCGTGACGGAGGGATATTTGGCCTTCTAATACCACGCTGGCCAGACGGATTGGTATAGGGTTTAATTTCAAGTTTTCCTTCTTTTTATTTCGTAAAGATAATATTCACGAATAGTCCCTTAGTCGGTTTTTACGACACCCGTGGTATGAGATGGGGTGGTGACATATTGTATTCTTATTTCGTCACCACACGGAGACACACATACTCTCATAGCAGTATAAATTGCGTAGTAGAATGGATGTCGGCAATGCCAGTGCATAGCCAAGCCGCTACCCTGTAAATTAGCTGTTAAATCTTATAGCCCTTAAATTTTACTAACTACTAAACTTTTCCTAAGCACATTAACTTTTTTATACTAATACTGCTTGTGGCCTTGTTAAAAAGACAGGTATAAGATGGGGTTTTGTATTCTTATTTCATATTCTCGCCCATCCTGTTCACTATTCCTATTACATTTTAAATCTAGAGCTAATATGAAAATCGAAAGTGTAAATCATAACAGCTAGAAAACCAATAAAAATAATGTGAAATCTCTATGACATATTGCTCTATGATTTCTCTATGTATAGAACTCGAGCCCCCGCCTTTGTCGTTCGGATGTCGAGGAACATAGCATCGTGTCTTGTACACAATACATGCATGGAGTACTTTCACACGCATAGCTGTTTACATCGATTCTATAATTGTTTTATTTAGTTATTGTTAAGTGTTTAAACGTATTAGACGATTAATCAATAAACTAGTAACTATAAATACAAAAAATATAGTTAATTTAAATACCGGACCATAAGTTACGAGAAAAACAAGGACTTTGGATAATAATGATAAAAAATTATAAAAAATGTTTTATCTATAGTATGTAATTACTCTGTGATTTTATAGTTTTTTAGTTACAAAAATAAGTGTTAGTGATGTGGTATATGTTAATTTTAATGGTACTGTGCACAATATGGCTGATCGGGAGCTTCCGCCGGAAGGAGACTACGGTGTCGCACGCATGCGTAAAAATGTTAGTAGGTTGATTTTTTTTGTACATACATAATTTGCATACGTTAATTAACTCCTTATTTCCATGGGGTAGGCAGTGACTTCTGATATCTGTAATTTTATCAGTGTTACTGTCCTTGTAATTGATTATTTAATTAACCTTATAATAATAGGTTACACACGTCCCTTAACAGCGATAAGCCTCTACCGTATTTGGAGGTTGCTAAATATCGTGATTTAAGTTCTGTTATTAGTCTTACTTAGATATATTTCTTTTTCCTTTTGCCGGCTTTTGGACAACTTCTGTGTTTGAAACTGCATCAAGATATATTTTGTTAATCGCTAAACATATTTAAATGTCACATATTATACAAAAGAAGCAACAACATATTTGTGGTTTACAAGTTTTGAGGTAAATAAATATTTCTAACACATTCACAAAACGCCATCTAGTTCTAAACTAAGCAGAGCTTGTAGTACTAGACAACGAATAAACAAATAAACATACTTCAATACCTACTTATTTTTTTAACACATACCTTCATTTATACATAGTATTTATAATGAATTCACTTTTTCTGTCCCTATGTCCCATTGTATGCTTAAATCTTTAAAACTACGCAACGGATTTAGATGCGGTGTTTTTAATAGATAGTGATTCAAGAGGAAGGTTTATATGTATAACACATGCAAAATATAGTATTGAAACCTATATAAATTTAAAGATTTCTAATGAAGCTGTATTTAAACAGCAGTGTAGTAGGGGCCCGTGCGGTTCCGGGTGGGTCGCTAGTATTATATAGTTGTCTTATTTCCCCATAAACGTCTTACTGTAAGGAAATTTCTCTTCCTATGGTAAAGAAACTTGAACTTCTATACCACGCTGGCCGGTCTTATTGATAGGTTTCATGTCAAGTTTCTCTTCTCTTGTTTGTGTCATTATAACATCTGATAAGTTTTCTTTGTCGGCTTTTATGACAAATAGAATAAGATAGGGTGGTGACAACATGTCATTGTATTCTTAGTCTGTCACCACGAGGTGTTCTGATTTATGGTGCGTTTAATTCGTACAAGGCATTTTTATGAAACCGAAACGATGATTTACCGGAACACACGAACCAACAGACATCTTTCTTTAAAACTATTTTAGTAGGAATAATAATATAATAGTAACATACTTCAAATAGGTAATCCCATCTCTACAACTATTGTCTAACTTTAAAAGTAAATGAGAAATATGTAAATAGTTTTATAAAAAAATACAATCGAATTGAGAACCTCCTCCTTTTTTTGAAGTCGGTTAAAAATATTTAATCACACTTTGACACACGTGACCATCACTTTTTAGTGTATTTTTTGTATTTTGCCTTGATTATAAATAGACTGTTTGAATTACATATAAACTTTACCTGTAAAGCGGTAAAACTAGAACATTTCGAAAAGAAGAAAGGCATTGAAAAAAGTTATTGAGATAAAATATTGACTGAAGGTCATGGCACATTATACCGGCACCGCAACAGCACAGCTGCTGCACGGCGTCGCCTCGAATTTAGACTACGGCTAGCTGCCAGCGCGCTAACTACGCGTTGTCCGCAAGGTGCAAGCTCGCAGTCCGCGCGCCGGCCGCGACGTGTAAGCTCACAGTCCGCGCGGTGGCCGCGAGGTGTAAGCTTGCTGTCACCGCGAACTCAATATTGTTGTAAGACATTTATGATTGAACACGCTTAGGACTTGCACGTTTTCATAATGTCTACCGACTCGGAGTCGGCGCGTAATAAGCATGCCATCGGCGCGCTGTACGCATAAGGTCCGCTCGCTTGCAGCACGCGGGCTGCGGGTCGAGTTGTGTGGTAGCGGCAAGCGCGCTGACTGCCCGCCGTTGGCTTTTTCATATTGACATTATGAAATATATTATACTACACACGATTTAATGCTCTAAATTGAATGACAAGTTAAATGCTGGTGTGGAGCGGTGCTGTTGCGGTGCCGGTATAATGTGCCATGACCTTTAGTCTTAAAATAATTGGGAACCTATAGAAATTAAATTTTAATTAATATGAATACGAACATCGGTACGCTGCTTTCAATTTATTGTGAAAAAACGTATTGAAAGTGATCTGTGAAGAAACAGTTCACTAACAAGGATTAGTAATTTCTTTAGCTAGAAACGAATTTCGAATATTCATACAAAAATAAAATGTAAATGTCATCTCTATTTATAAATGGGCGCGTTCGTTTCTATACTATTTACTTTCTCTGATCGATCACACTGGTTACACGTATGGCGGTGGAAAATTATAGTTTTCTCTCTCATATTATAAAGATTGTTATAATTTATTATTCTATATTATTATATTAAGATTGACTAGAAGAAAATGTAATAAAGGACTTGTCATACTTGGCTTGATGCGTTATTGTGCGTTTATTTGGTTTACAAGTTTTATTTTAATTAGTTAGACAAACAGTGGTTGTTACATTATTGCTTACATCTATATTATAGCTAAAGTAATTGGTGACACTACGCATTATTTTTAATCCTATTTAATACAATAGAATAACAGATAAAAATAAAAATACATTTTAAATAAAAACATACTTAATCAACTATGAGATCTTAAAAGTTGGTAGTAAACACAGCATTATACAATGTGTTACAACACTTTCGGTGTGGTAACAGGTGGGTTAAAATAAGGTTGTGTCAATACGTCATAACCATAGAACCTCCCACCCTCCTCAGGGCTAAGGATTGACATGATTCTCGCCATAATAATAATGGTGTCATCACCATGTTCCCTCCCTAACTCTGCAAAAACTAATGAGTATCTTGACTTTTATTTGTCGAGAATTGTTCCGGCCATAGACCTCTGACGTAGCTCGAATACTGTGTCACTGCGAGAACAGCAGGGACGGACTTTTTCGTGCCCTCCGAAGCACAGAGATGATCTGATGAAAAACCACTGATCGGTCATCCATTATTTGAATATACTTATGATCTTTTATGATGCATTGATTGCAACTTACTCTGAACGTATTAGTCGGATTTTAAGACTTCCACAATATCCGTGTGGTGACGGAGTAAGAATGCAATATGTCACCACCCCGTCTCATCCCATGGGTGTCGTAAAAACCGACTAAGGGACTAATCGTGAATAAATATTATCTTTACGAAATAAAAAGAAGGTAAACTCGAAATTAAACCCTATACCAATCCGTCTGGCCCGCGTGGTATTAGTAGGCCAAGTATCCCTCCGTCCCGAGAGGAGGCCCGTCCCTGCAGTGGGACATTAATGGGCTGTTATGATAAAGACTTCCACAATGTGTTGCGGTAGTGACATCGTGTATTCTTATTCCGTCACGACACTGAGATACTATAAGTACTTAAATACTTATTATAGAAAGTAGAGTGCCAACATTATACAGTATTCTTCTTATGTCACTAAATAGCATATGTTATTATTAAATATACTTCCTGTGGGCGGGTCCATCTTTACATTGCTATGCTTGACATTTCCTACTATTCATACTCGTAACTATAACTAGAAGAACGAAAATATTCTCATATATACATTCAGAAAACAATTCACATAAATATTTCTTTGATTGTAGTATTTTTTTGCAGTAAATTATGTTAGTGCGTTGGTACACGAGCTTTTTAGAATTAACTAGCTCATCTTGATGTATCATTTATGTGGTTACTAGTATTCATTTACTATTATTAATTTACTCTATCAAATATCCGCTATTTATCTCATATCATTTACTCTATCAAAATGCATATTTAAATTCAAGTCAAAATAAAAACTGCTTTATATTATGAATAAAATTACCTTAAACGTTTAGGTTTTCTATTAATTAATCAAGTAAGTTCAAAACTTGAGTTTCAAAGCTGTTTAATCATCTATTTACGCACTTATGAATATCAAAGGTTTTGTCTGCCAGCTATCGTAAGATTAGCAGATGGGGTTGTGCCAAGATAAGAATCTAAAGGAATTAGGTACACATAGTAAATTATTAGTTTTCAAAGTAACAATAAAAAATAACCAAGCTAAAAACTTTAACCAAAGTAAGTATAATAAAAACTAAAAGTTCTGGTCAAATGTATTTTAGCAACTAAAAAGCTTTTGCTAAATTTACTAGCAGCGTTATTCCCGTTTACCTTTAATATTAGGTCTTTACGTATGAAATTGCCGTTTTGTATAAAGATTTTATCAGAAGTTACACTAACGTTTTTTTAAATTTTTCAATAATTAGTAAACATAATAGAATAAAGTTTGGTATAAGTAACAGCGCACTTTTAAGCTAACTATTGTTTTAAAAACAAAGAAAAAAAGGATCAGGGAAGAAGTTACAATAAAAGAAATGAAAAAATCCGCTGTCTTAAATTAGACCCATGTTTACAGGATTATTAATAATACAAATAATAATTATTTTTTATTATTATTTTTTGTTAGATGTTGGTAATATCTAACTATATTTCCTAAATATTTAAGCAATATATGTTTTAAAAGAATGTGGAGTCTTAAGACTGAGCAAAAATAAAACGGCAATTTCATAGGTAAAGAAAGATCTATTATTTATAAGCGCGATAATTTAAAAGATAGCTTACAACTTTTTTTTTTTTTTTTTATTTTGAAAAGACAACTCCCGCACTAGGGATCATGCCCTGTGTCGCGGGGACTTTTACAAACATCAATTAACGGACACATAGAACACCCAGACTCAGGACAATAATTTGTGGATCTCACAAATTATTGTCCTGCGTGGGGATCGAACCCACAACCTCATGCGCGGCAGCCGCTGGCTCTACCGGCGCGCCACCGAGGTCGTCGAACTCTCAGTCGACTTCTCAGTTGTTGGCTCGTGTACACGGGCTTTAACAAACGAATGTAGGTAGCGTTGCTAAAAAAAGTAGGTTGCAATCGTTTCTAATTCATTGTTCGTTTCATTGTTTGCTAATCGTCACTCTCTGAGAGTTAAAATGACTGACATAATATACATAGTATACAAATTGTTTTGAATTTATTACTTAATTATATTCATTAGTTTATTATGATTTAATAAGTACGTTTCACTGCTTTTGTTACGTTGACGCTTTTATATGATGTTACTTGAGAACTAAAACTATTTTTATTAGAACTACGGATGTAAAAACTACCGGTAAATGAAATACTACGGAATTTATTTAGTTAAAAACGGTGACATCATTTGTTTTAAAGATTATTAACTTCTTTCAGAGTAGCGTGCCTACAATAATGTTTAAAGGGCGTGTTTTGGAAGCGATTGCTAGAAAGGCTTATAAGAGTTCCGATTTTCACAATGTTCCAGTTACGAATGACTACAGAGAAAAGGGAACAAGAGTGTGATATACCTAAAGGGAAACTGTTTCGGAAACCGGTTTAAAACTTTGGTTTCCAATCTGGCCAAACGGGCTTTTCTCTACCATTTAAAATATGAAGCAGCAAAAATATTTATATTATTATTTATTTTATAAGTAACCTATGCAATATTTTAATAGTAGAAGCGAGAGTCTTTTATTCAGCTAATAAATATTACTGACTACATTTTCTATGACTCATCATAAGCGTTCAACTGCGTGGGCCTACCGTTGTTAATACATTATAATTAGATGTATATTTACGTATTAATAAGTAGTGTTTTATAGTAATGAAAAGTGTTATTAAATAACTTTTACACAAGGACATTTTCCGATACATTATTATGAAAATGTTATTTAAAAAGATGATAGTAAAAGTAGGAGTCCCTCAAGGGCCTAACATTGGACCATAGTTCTAGACAATGTTATGATAAAGTTTATAGTTAAGTGTATTTATTTTTGAGGAAAGTATTTACTTTATTATCTGTATCTTTTAAAAAAAAAGAAATGGTTATAACATTAGTTAACGAGTGTTTAAGGATTGGTAACGATTGTTAAGAACTAAATCTGTAATAATAATGCCTGAAGTAGTGCTGTTTGACTGCTTGTCAACTTTTTCTTTTATATGATGGGAGTCAAACGAGCCAGCAGGTCACCTGATAGTAAGTGATCACCTCCGCCCATGGACACCCACAACACCAGAGCAATCATAGATGCGTTCGATACTTGTATGCCATCATTATAGACTAAGATAGTCTTTGACTATAATTATTTAAGACTGCCATCTACTTGTAAAGAAGAATGTTACTATGCTCATTGAATCTACCTTAGTCAAGATTTACGACACTTTACAATACATTTGTCTTGTTAGTCCGTCACAGTAATGCGAGTATTTTTTTAAGTCAAATTATGATCGTTATCATTCAAATCTAATATGAATAGATTATTACTGTTTGTAAAAAAATATCTGTTCAGTTTTTGCATATTCGCTCGCGATGCTAATTGAGTCTCGATAAGGCAGTGTACACACTGAAGTCCGAAATTAAATAAATAAAATGTAACAAAAAAAATATTTTAGAAATAAAATTTTACCTGAAAGAAAACTTGTCAAACTATTTATAATTTTACCTGAAAGAAAACTTGTCAAACTATTTATAATTTTACCTGAAAGAAAACTTGTCAAACTATTTATAATTTCCACACGTCCACGCAACGCCGTCTATCTAAAACTCTCCGCTAATTTATTAATTCTAACATGCAATTAGGAACCCTAATAGGCAGCTAGACAGAAGTTTCTGGAATGGCAGCTGCGCTACAATACGCGCAATATAAGTTAACCAGCATGTTAATTCTCGTACCTAAAATTCGGTTAAGTTAACTTTTAATTGTCATGTTTTTGCTATTGCAATTGTAATCTTTTGTGGTCGTGTTAAAGTTTTATTTAGAGTGTGACAATTTGACAACTAAAGTTAACTTAACCGAATTTTAAAGAACAAGAATTGACATGCAGCTTAAAGTTATACTAAGTACATGCGGGGAAGTCAAAGTCAAAAACAGTTTAATCAAAATAGTAAAACATTCGTTCTATCTTTTTGACGTCACTTAATCTAAGTTTAAATACATTTTAATGAGCCTGAGGAACAGATATTTTATTAGTTCTTGTGCATGCGCAAGTAAAAGCAAAGCATCGTCTGTAAAAGCAAACTTCAGGCTGGTAAGATTGCGCAAGTTGTATATTGATGTATCTGTAACCTGATGCATAGATGCCGTGTAGTCACTTGATGAAGGAGTGTGTACACAGCCTTATAATTGTCTACGTTGTTCTTAGAAGTACCAATGAAGCGTGACTTTACTGTGCATTACCATCTTAAATTTAAATTGTTAATTAATAATTAAGGATTTTTTTAATATGCTTAGGTTAATATCAAACTTGCTGTCAACTGAATTTTCCTGTACCTAATGTAAAATTGTAATTTGTTTTTCCTGGAACTAATAAAACCATGGTTAGCAATGTCATAATCTAACTTAAACCCGGGCGGCGTTGGTCTTAGCTATTATCATTGGGAAAAAAAGAAATGTAAATCATATTTATTACCAAATCAGACAATTCTGTCTACCTCCAATCTAAGCAGAGAGCTTGGCAGAGCAACGTGAGGTATCTATCCCTCATTAGAGGACTTCCAACTCGATTGAAGAGAATTTTAGAATTTTTTTTCGTGGCAATTATATTTATCGTTACAAACATCTATTAGCGTTTGCATTGACACCAATTAACCATAATGTGTGGCTTGTTCATTTTTTTGATTTGATTCAGAAAAAGTTAAGGCAATATAGTGTTATGGAAATTAACCGAAAAACTACAGCTATACATGAAAGAAAGTGAGGTGAGATATTCCGTATTCTGATTCATTAACAACACATGAAGCGAGTGAGAGAAAAATTTGGCATACATGTCAAATAGATCATAAAGATAATTGTACAGTTCACAATGATAGTATAATTTTATAATCTGCTGGTGTCTGAGCAATTTTTAAACTGTGTAACGGTAGGTAACGTTTAGTAATGATCAGCATTAACAAAACGTTACATTTCGTTTAAAAATTAATTTTGAAAAATCTGCCAGTTACCTATACTCGTTTGTTAAACGAGTTTTAGCCCGAATTACGAAGCACGAAGTAGCCCCCTGTCTCCCGTCTCGCCAACTTAACTCGCCAAAAAATAGGATGGAGATCTATTTAAATCAACTTAATCACCAACTTACTACAACTCGCTACTGTACTTGTCGATGTGTAAATCGGGTTTTAGAGTGAAGTAGTGTCTATGGTTGGTACTTAAACTAAAGAAACTATATTTTAATAAAAAATAATTAGTCAAGCTCACGGCGCGAAAACAAAGATTTAATTGAATATTTTTATTTATAACTGACAGTCACTTTCACGTAACAGTTTTCAGTTTTGCTAACTTCTAACAAGTTATTACAACAAAAATAACTCTAAATCATATTAAATGGATAGAATGCCACTATTTTATTACAACTATAAACTTATCATTCCAACATACATTCGCAAAATAATAGTGAACGCATCTACCATGCATAATTCATAAACAATTATTTAATATAATTTACTTTTCACAATTTCTTTATCTGTTGTTACGTAAACTGACAGTTAAAAATACGTCACTGTCATATATTAGTTAGTATTGTCAGTAGTAAAAATTCAGTTTTTTATATACAAAATTACAATTTGTCGTACAAAGTAACGACTCGTGTAAAAACTTATTGGATTGCTGCACGTCAATCAGCGTAAAATTGACGAACGTAGCGCATGAGTTGAGGGGCAATTTTCATAAGTAATTTTGTTCAAAATGGATGCCATTTTATATTATGTCACGTCTTAGTATTAATTTTATATTCTTTAACCAATCAAACTTCTACTCGTTATGAGGCTCCTAAAACCAAACTTTAACTAAAGTTCATTGATTTTATCACACTGTTAAGTAATGTGTCTCTACCTAATTTATGAAACCATTTTTGAGATTTTTTATAACTATAGCTTTTCAAAAAAATATTTTTAGTTTTATTGGCAGTTAAATAACATGAAGTTGTTTACAGTAGTCATCAAAGAGGTTCGTGCGCTACCGACTAATAGCATAGCAGAACTCTACAAGAATAAAATGTTTATAAATTAAAAACAATTAAAATAATTATCAAAATTAATAAAATTAATTATTTATTATTACTAATTATTGGAATTGACATAGTTTAAGAACATCACTCTTTTTTTTAAATTAAAACAATGTTCGTTTGTTTAATATTTGATATTGTATGGACTTTAGACATTATTTTACACAGACCCTTGGATCCACTCTAGGATCTTGCTTACGAAGGCATACCTGGAGCCTCTGACTCATGATAGTTAGGAAGAACATTGTGTGGTTTTAGTAGCTTCGAGTCCGACATTGCATAACAGTCCTCAGCGTTCGGGATTTCTAAAAATCCTAGAATTCAAATTAAACATAGCTTGTATTACCAATTTTAGAACACAAGAACAAAAATAACTTTTTAATTTATAATTTCTTAATTTATAATTTCTAAGTCAATATTATATTAAGTACATTCAAGCAAGAAACATAAAAATGTATCAAACGGGAATCAAACTGCAGAACTATAAGTAGCACTAATACATAACCAAGATAGACTGCGCGCCGCCGCCGCGTTTGTTACACACCTACAGAATTATCTGCGTAACTAACTTATCAGATCTCAGACAACTCAAAGGTGCCATGTAACACATTTATAAAATTTTCCTCTAACTTGTATTTCCGCTCTAAAACTCATCTTTTGCATAATACTACTAATTGTTACGAACTTACAACATTATTGCGACACTAACGCCATCTCTATTACGTGTTCTGCTTAACTATGATTAGATTTTTTAATGACTATTGTGCACAGCGTGCAGTTAAAAATTTTGATGAAAACATAAGAGAATGGCTTCCGGATTAAATTTATTTTTGTAATTGAGTTTTATAAACATGGATTTTTGTAAACAGGTGTATAGTTTTATGGAATTGATTAAGTTATCTTAATTTATATAGGTATTCAGATGTAATGAAATGGTAAGTTATAAATTTATTAATGCGTTTATTGATTACACTTTTATTTCATAGAATGTCAAAACAAAGGAACCGATTTTTTTATAATGTATTTGATGAATAATATAATCTGTGGATGTGAAGAAGGGAGCTCATTATTACCAGACTATTACAGCTAAAGCAGTTTCTTGAAAAGTAGCTTGTCAATAATAATAACTTCATGATATTAAATATCAAAACATTGTCATAATTTTCGTGAAAAATATATCAAATAATTTTCTAAATACACTATTGACTTGTGAAAACGGTTCCCTCTTCAATAATCATTCAATTTCATCTCATATCATTGTTTTAATAGTTTTGTGTCCATGTAATAAATAGGTAAGAATAGACAGTAATCCCAGTATCATTCCTTTAATATTTATTCGTGAATTTGCAATATACTTCCGGTAATGATCAACTAAGGGTGAAAGACTTAGCCTGTTGTAGAACATTAATTTTTCCATGTGAAAGAAGAAACCCTTTTAAGGCTATCACGTACATACGGTAACATAATAAAGTGTGTCATGGGGACTTTACAATCATAATATTTAATAGACAGACTTAATCTATATGATGTATGGCTATTTTTAAATAAATGAGATTTAAAAAAAAAAAACACTCAAATTTAGGGCAGTACATTGTGAATGGCAAAAAGATTTGTCCTGCGTGAAATTCAAACCCCGTACACGTCAACTGCTACCGCGACCGCTGTGCCTCGCGGTGGCAGTTAATTTTATTTATATTTTTTTTAATCTCTTTATTTTAATTTTATCTCAATATTAATTACATTTTTAAATATAGGTATAAAAAAACACACATTTAAAAAAATATAAAAAAAGGTAGACCCACCAGCATCGGGTACAAGGACCAAGCTATTGGTGTTTAGGGCTACAGAGATAGGAACTTCCTCACAATACGGGCCGTGTCGAGCAGTACTGCCTTCTGCATCAGACTTATGATCCATCTGCCAAGCGAGAGTCTCCGTAGATGTTGATAGAGACTATTTGGAATAAGACCATATTATTTATTTAAATAATAATATTTAAATATTTTTAGCAAACTTAACCTACGTATACCACACAGCTTAAACGGTATAGGATTTTCCGTTCAGTTTTCCTTTCATTGTTTCACACTTCCTTTTGTACAGGTGTAGGGAAATTACTTTTAGTCGGCTTTTGGCTCACCCTCGGGATGTTGTAGTAGTTCTTGTTATGTTGTAAATACAATTGTTTCTAATTACATAAGTATAATAAAATATATTCCCCTTCACAATGACTTTAATTTTTCCATCGTTTGTAAATGGACAGTACCTGATGGTCCAGATGTTGAATGTCTAATGAGGTTTTCGACTAATTTCGAAAAAATAATACTTAATATTTCTTCTTTCGAAACGAGTTTCGGAAGCAGAAATATTATTCTGTTTTTGAAACCGGCTTCGGTTGGCCGAAGGGTTAGTTAGGGCGGGTATCACCGTGTATTCCTACGTCTTAGTTTAATGATTATTCTAACTGCTTATGAGATTAATAATTTTATTAAGTAGGTACCGATAATGTAAATTTATTTTAATTTATCAAGCACCTATTCATAATCGTATTGATCTTTTCATTTTCAAGTGAAACAAGCCAGTTCGTAGATACGTCAACGATTACGCGAACAGCTGTCAAAAGTAACAAACAATGCATCACAAAGCACGATAATTTCCATGAACATAGTGGATCATCATATCATTTATGTAGGAATGGGAGAAAGAGCCAGTCACTGCCCGCGGCCGCAGTCGCTCCACACGCGCAATTCGATATGGTCAACTGTACATATAATTACGTGCACTAGTATTTGTGAACAAAACGTCACAAATTAACTAAACGCGTCGCGTCACTCGAAAAAAATAAACTGTCATTTTTCGCGCGCTTCTTCGGTACCATAGATAAAATAAATAGTGGATTATCGAAACGAGTTTTATAATGAAAGTGAATTAGAATTAGTTTTTTCTAAACGTATCGTGTTTGAGTGAATGTGAAACGGTTGTTGCGTAAGCGTTAAATTCTTATGTGTTGTCAAGATGAATTATATCTGAATAGTTTGTGTTTGTTATGAGTTTTTATTAAATCATAACGATTAAATTACTTAATCGATTTTTTATGAGTTCTCACATAATAATCGGTTGTTTTACGACTCGTTTTGTAACCCTCATACATTGATTAAAAGTTTATTGCATATTTTATCTGAGTTATGGCCTTATTCTTTTAAAATTATTTGATAATTTAAATGTTATCAATAATTATAGTATAAATAAATGCGAATATTAGTTTGTTTCTTGTAAAAATTATACATTACATACATAGAAAATTCTTAGAAAAAGTTGGTAACCCAATCCGACGTGGCATCGTAAACGCATGCGCATAATTGTTACCTTTCTACGTTAATTATTTAATTTGTTGTGGTTTGCATACTGAACAGCCAGTAGAGATATTCTGCAAACAATATGGCGCTTTAAATATAGACATTTTAAAACGTTTATTACTTATATAAGTTTCTATATAAGGTTTAATGTATTTATAGTAAAGCAAGTACAATATTTATTTTTTACTGAGATTAATTGAGTTTTTTTACTGGTTTCTGAAGTTTAAATCATCATGCTCATATCATGCAGAGTTTAATGGACTTAGTTTCAATGAACTAGTGTATAAATATCGCGTTCGTTTTCGCTCATTGATAGTTTTTCTTGATAAATAACTCTAGTGCTACCAAATGATTTTTACAATGAAATGCCCAATTGCAGTGACATGCCTTCTCCAGAGAGCAACTTGAGATATAGTATCCTAACTAGCTGGATTGGTAGAATAGGGTTTACTGACATTTTTTTCATGTTATCAATCAATCAATCAACTAGCCTATTGCAGTCCACTGCTAGACATACATAGGCCTCTCCCAACACGCGCCACAGAACACGGTCCTGCGCCTTCCGCATCCATGTTATGATTTCGTAGAATCTGTGACCTTTTCCGTGTTGTCATTTTACGGCACGAAGAATTTGTTGAATAGTGGTCATCGTTTGTCATTTTAGTGTCTCACCACACGAATAAAACGAAATAAAAATTAATTATAAATAATCCTTTTATTAATTAGTTGTTAATTAATATGTCGTTAAATATGCAGTTTTTAAATGTTAATAATTTGTTTAAGTAATGTCTATCTGAATTATTTATGAAAACATTTTATTCAAAATTTAATTGCATATAAGTAGGTAATACTTTTACTGCCATTGATTTATGTTTATTTGAATATCTGGCGTTAATGGGGGCAACTTAATTTCTAAAATAATTGTTGCAATCCCCCTCCATCTCATCCTAGGAGTTTCAAAATAGTTGACTTAGGAAGTACCTATCCTTTGTTCTTCTTCCTATGCGTCTTCACTAAGGGAGGCCATCAGCTCTACATTATTTTTGCCAAGGAAAAAACCTATATCCTTTAGCTGATAGACATAATCTTAATTAAAACCATGAAGTCTGGCCAGGGTGTTATGATAGGCCTGGCCTATATTACTGCAGAAGGCTTGTGTCTTTTTTGGGGTTAATCATAATAACAGCCCATTAATGTCCCACTGCAGGGACGGGCCTCCTCCCGGGACGGAGAGATACATGGCCTACTAATACCACGCTGGCCAGACGGACTTGAAATTAAACCCTATACCAATAAAGGGTTTAATTTCAAGTTTTCCTTCTTTTTATTTCGTAAAGATAATATTCACGGATAGTCACTTACTCGGTTTATACGACACCCATGGGATGAGATGGGGTGGTGACATATTGTAGGTGGTTTAGATGTTATAAATTTATGCCTCAAGTAAACAAATATTCAATTAAAATATTTTTTTATTTTAATGATAATTTGAACATAAATTCTTGGTGCAATGGCCGAATAATTTGTACAAAATGTATCGCAATTTTTCGCGTCTTAACACGTAATTAGCATGAGGTAGTATATTAATATAGCAAGGCGATTGTTCGTTAAGTAAATTGATTACATTTGCATGTAACTTGACAATGAAAGCTATAATATGTGGAGCGTTAACATGGCCGCTAGCATTTTCTTTTAAAACATTTTTTAATTTGTTTGTTATTTATATATCATTTAAGACGTACTCGTATGTCTAGCCATTTCTTTTATTAAGTAAAGTGTTTGTAAAGTTAACTTTACAAACACTTTACTTAATAAAATTAAAAGTGTTTGTAACTCAACTTAACTTACTTATTAGTCCTAAAGGCAATGCGAAAAGCCCGCGAAAGATATATGTATAATTATGTATTCGAACTTTGTAGCAGAATCATATATAAATAAACTATGTAGCCATCAAAATTTACACAGAAAATAAAGTTAAAGAAAAATTTTATAATTTTTTTTAATAGTTTCTAATGCAATAAATGTAATTATATAAATAAGATAGACATATTTATGTTATATATTATGTACTTTAAAACACGTAACCTCTATAATTATTAACGTCAATTCATAGTAATTATTGCAATGAAAGATAAAATCGTTCTACAAAAGTTCCTAGTTATTAAATAGCTACTTTATTGTTTTATCGAGTGTGTTGTATGTAGGAAGTTGTTTTTAGTTAATTTTCATGTCTGTGTTGACGACAAATACTAGTAACTAATTGCTATAAACAATGTTTGATTAATTGAAAGTCGTTTGATTTTTAATTTTGTAATTTTTAACTTCTTTAGGAGAGATTTTCTTTCATTTGTTTTATGTTGCTATCAATATTAATTTTTTAAATTTGTTTCTTAAAATGTCGGAATATAATAACTTCATTTTATATAGGTATACAATAATTTTGGCATTTATAACTTGTTTAGTACACTCGGAGGACCACTGCCTGGTAGCAAATTAAATTCGGTATTTCGATGGACTTTTTTTGCTGTGTGGATATGTATAAACAAGTACAGTAGCGAGTTAATTAGTAAGTTGTTAATTAAGTTGATTTAAATAGATCTCCATCCTATTTTTTGGCGAGTTAAGTTGGCGAGACGCGAGAGAGGGGGCTACTTTGTATTTAAATCGCCAAAAAATAGGATGGATATCTATTTAAATCAACTTAAGCAACAACTTAATATGTACTTAACTCGCTACTGTACTTACTTGTCGATGTGCAAATCGGGCATAAGACAGTGTACTGATATGTGATTTTGGGGTACCTACTCGTTTTGTACTATAAGAGCGTACACAAAGTAGATTAGGAAGTAAATAACCAAACAAAACTGACATTTAAAAATCCTTCATTTTCGAAAGACATGACAATTTATGAATAAGATCATTAATATGATGCTCATTTAATAGTAGTGTGCCAACATGTGCTGACGTATCAGTTTGTTGTTTATTTGTATTATCTAGTGGTATTTGTTTGTGTGAGTGATTGTCTATTTGTTTAAATAAAAATATAAACAAACTTGTACCGCGCGTAGAGACAGAGCAGTAACCAGTGTTAACTAGAAAATAAATGAGTTCTTTTTGCATTAAATATATTTGTAGTGATTAGTAAAGAGGAGTCTGATTCTACTACCATGCGGGACTTAAAGCCAGAAAAAGGCTCTCCTTTTTAACCGATTTCAAAAAAAGGAGGATGTTCTCAATTCGTTTGTATTTTTTTTTAGTTAGGGATATTGTAGTGGCCAGTATAGTTAAAATTCCCGCAAGAATAGAACCTTTGTAGAGGTGTAGTTAATACCGTAAAACCCTGGTTTAAGCGTTGTAATCAAAACTGTCAGTAATTTTTGCATTATATTTTGAACTTGCCCCGGCTCTGCACAGGCGCCTACTACAAAATGTCCTTAAACAACGTTTAAGTACAAGCTCACTAGAAATCTCTAAATTTATATGGGTTTCTCTACTATATTTTGCATTTGTTATACATAAAAACCGTCCTCTTAAATCACTCTATCTATTAAAAAAACCGCATGAAAAATCCGTTGTTTTAAAGATTTAAGCATACAAAGGAACATAGGGACAGAAAAAGC
Organism: Schrankia costaestrigalis; assembly: GCA_905475405.1. Taxonomy (NCBI): domain Eukaryota; kingdom Metazoa; phylum Arthropoda; class Insecta; order Lepidoptera; family Erebidae; genus Schrankia; species Schrankia costaestrigalis. The sequence continues at coordinate 2,973,136 of FR997843.1, read as the reverse complement.
GACTTTATTTTGTACTATGTAGTTATAGATATGAACAAACAAATATTTACCGAGATTAGATTAGTTACATAACTATTTAACATGAAAGTAAGTAATTACAGTAGAAAAAAGGTATACAAACTTTTTGGCATCCAATCTTTTTGCTGTCAAATTTTCGTCTTAACTTTTCATCAAGTCTGTTACTATTATGTTCAGTGAATATTATACATATTAATTATTATATTAGATAAACAGTTTCTTTCACTACGTAATTAAATAGTAAGTGCGGTGTAACCCTAAGCACCTCTCATAACTGCTTTTAGGGCTGTCGAAACAAAGTATAACATCGAAGGGTACTTGATTCAAGTGACTGTTCTAACAATTTAGTAAACAGTTTGTCATTAAATAGTTTGAACTAAATATTTCGAATGTATGTCTTGATCAACAAAGCTCCTAATTTTTATAAAGCATAAAGTACTAATTAAATAGGTAAAATAATAAATTATCAATGTGATCAAAATTAATTTTAGTTTTTGAATCTTTTTATCACTTTGCAATAATTTTGTCCGAAACATGTCAAATCATTGCGATTTCTGAAACACTATTTTTTGGTAAAAATAAACAACCTAATTAATTACACATAAATGCCAACCCTAGAGTTAAGTAATCAATCAAATCTCAAATAAAGATCTTTACGGCCATAACTCAGTGTACATAAAACGCGACCCTGCTTTTCCACGGTCGAAATTTTAACAAATTATATAACAATGAGAACACGGAAGAAGTTACAGAGCGGTCGTATAACAAATTAAATCATGACTAGGTAACAGTGATTTTCTGTGCTCTTAAACAACAGTGACAGTTAAATAACGAAACAGTTAATACCATGTCTAAAGAACGCGCTGTAGACGACAACTGCAACGCTATCGCACGACTTATAAAGGACTTCTGCAGCTGTACAGAAAACGGCACCTGGTCTCCAGAAATGACTTCCGATAGAAGAAAAGGCCCGTTACTCAAAAGCGAACTAACAAATATGTCAGCAATGCGCCGGCGAATCATCGCATTGGCAAAAAGAAAGACCAGAGAAGTGCCTGAACCTCCAAAACTAACTTTCGGGAATGACTTCCAAAAAAGCTCCGAACCTCTTACCGCTAGCTTAGTGAATACAGCGGTTAGCTCTCAAAATAGTACTCTCAGAAGGAACATAGATAACTTTTTGCTCTCAAGAAGAATGTTTGCTTTAGAAGAAGACATTTACGAGAAACCAATTCAAATTAAGAACTCAACATGTGGTGATAACTGGTCGCTTAGCAAAGCCTGGCGGAACAACCACACAGATTTCTTTAACCGCTCTCCTACTCTTGATTCCCATCGTTTGATTGAGCGCAACCATCTTGAACCTATAGAAGAGATACCAATTAAGAAAAAGCGTACTAAGAAGACGAAAGAGCAAATGAGATACGATAGAAATATTAAGCGGCATATACGGATTCGTGTGATGCTGTCTTTGAGAATGCGAAGATATATGAAGAGGAGGATGAAGAGGCCTAGTTTTGAAGTGAATATTCCTCCGAGGAAGTTTCCGAGAGGGTCATCGTTGACTTCAAGTTTTGGTACTAGATCTTATAGGAGTGTTTTGACTGATAAGTTGGGGGATGGTGCCGTGTTGTTCGATATCCATGAAGCAAGGAATTCTACAATGGAACTGTGCCACGAATATGAAGAAGACCTCGATACGCTGGAGATTGCATTACGCGCCGGTAATTTTAGGTAAGTTTTTTTATTTAATAAGTTATGTAATTCGAAAGTTGTTAACGAAGATTAGTATAACAGTGTTTGTTGTTCTGGTGAAGATTTTGGAACCATAAACAAATTAGCTGAAGTAGCTTTCCCGCAAATATTATGTTTACTTGGAATAACACGTTCTTGGTTAACTTTAAGTATTAGTATGTTGTGCTTATTCATTACGTATGCTTTAATTTTATAGTGGAGACGTTATAATTAATACATATATAAGACAATAAGTACATAAGACAAAAGCGCTTGTAAAGCAGTGGAGGATACTTTTGCCCAGTAGTGGGTCTGCCATTTGTATCTATTTAGCTATCATAGCTAATTAGATGTATGAATTGATCATTTATTATATTAAAAAGTTCAAATAGCTAATATGTACTCACAAAAATGCTTGCTTAGTTTAACTGTGAGATCGTTGATTCTCCTAAAATCATTACAATTTACATTTTATAGTTTAGTTATAATTTAGATTTAATTTATTGCCATAATATAAATCTAAAATCACAGTGACGTCCAATAAAAGGCAATAGGCCTCCCAGGATATTTTTTTTTGTGGTGTAAGCCGGGCTAATGATTATGTCAGATTGGATAAAATTATGACGACGTCTGTAACGTAGTGGTTAAAATTTACGGCTGCTACGCAGAGGTTTCGACTTTGGTTCCCGGACGCACTGTGTTTTGCACATACATATTTGCTTTGGTGAATGCTTATTATCATTCAAAAAAGTATTTTAAATTGTTATTTAGTACCAATAGTACAAGTAGTTCGACTTAATGTGTTACTAGATAGCGTTGTGCTAAAAGTGAAAACAAACACTAGAAACTAATAATAACCTAATCAATAGCGTGCATTTATATGTTTTCATAATAATACGTTGATTGATACTTAATCTAAGATAAGTATTATTAATGATGTATGAACAGATTATCTTGTGAAAGCTAATAGAGCGAGACGACAATACTTATAAATTAATCTGTGCTTAGTACTTACATTGTGTAAAAAATGGATTAACGCCATCTGTATGTTCAACGACTAACAACTTTGCTATTTATAGGTATATTTGCTCTATCTCCAATCGTTGCTTAGCTAAGCGCTCCGAAAACCGGCCAATTTTCAAAAATGTGTTTTAGACTTACGTTTTCTGTCATAGGTACATAGAAAAAATATATAAATAGGAAAGTTGTAGAACATTTTATTAGGTTTCCTTAGGTACACTCAAGGAATTTAATTGTTTAGCAATTTGCTTAATTTTGAAATCGGTCAGGTTACTATTTACCGACTACAGACGACGGATGACGAACCCCGACGTCTTGGGAGTCGTAAAATTAATTAGACAAGGTATATATACCTAGCCTTGTCTATCTATGACAGACAGGTATTTTGTGTTAAAATAAAATTCTTCAATTTTATATTGTTGACAGACCAAAGTTAAGTCAAACTAAACTAGACCTTATCTACCATCTCCATCAAACAGTATCCTTAGTCCGAGTTTGTGTCACTATTAACAATAAAGTATATCGAGTAGCATTCGCTGTTCTGATTGGTTCAATGCATTGTATTGATAATACTGTCAAAATTTTATTTTTTACTCTTTGGACAGAATGGTGGAAGTTTGTAAACAAAGAAGTTTGAAGTGCAATTCATACTTATTGGTTATATTTTATATTATGTCAATTTTGAGGTGTAATATCTTTCAAATTCGCTAGGATTATTTTGGTATATAATACGACTAAATTACGTAGGTTGTGTACCTGCTAAACAATTAAATTCCTTGACCGTACATAGTATAACAAAAAATCCTACAACGCACCGTTTTCGAGATTTAGGCCAAAAACCAAAAAAAGGGACTTTCTTTCCCCCCTCTCTTCGGGCTCGAGTCGGTCTTTTAGTAGGTTGTCTCCTCAAACTTTCTGCTTTCGACTTTTCCATCTAGAATCATTCGTTACCTGGACTATATTATATGCTCTATTATTAGGAGAGTTCATTGAAATAACGTAGTATTACGATAAACAATGTTATGACTCGGGACAGCCCAGGATCAAGAACAAGGACAATAATTTGTAGATCACTAAAATAATTATCCAGCATGAGATTCGTATTACCGACATACAGCGTGAACTGCAGCTACCGAGGCAGTTTATATGATTAAATACGGTAGTTAGTGGTACAATCTTCCGCCACAAAAAACAAAGACTTACATTAATAGGCTCACAAAAACATTTAAAACAAAAATGTGTCCCACACTGAGGTCAGGTTAAGGTCAAATATTAGAAATTGTCAGCCTCACTACCGGATGCGTGTGTAGCCTACCGTCACACTATTGTGTTTCCCTCCTAATAACATATGACTAATGTGTTTATGCCTAAATTATTGACATATACACCGTAATGTTATGGTGTGCAATTTTTACCTTGTTCCGTTCTATAGTGTGATTTTTATAGTATTTTTTTATTCAGGTATTTGGATGTTGACCTTTATGTTGTTAGGTTAAAGGAAGAGATGGGGTTGAGCTACGAGGAGATTAAGGAAGATCTTATTCTCCTCGTAGCTCTGCATGACTGCTACACTGTCTGGGGCTTAATTCCTGGTTAATGCAAATAAGCAAATCTTTGTGTGCAAGAACAATGCGGCTGCTTAGCACAAGTTCTGCTTAATAACGTTCCTAACACCAGTCTCTAACTCCCTTAGTCCCTAACTAGACGTCGTGGTGTGAAAAATACCCTAATACTAAAAATCTGTAGCCAGATAACAAATGACGGATGTGTGTAGTATTTGCTGGGTGTCTTAAAAATTTACGTAAGGTATCAATGTATCAACATAATACACTACATCATGCAGCAATTCGTGCACAAGGTCACAGTTTTGAACCCCATAAAACAATGTTTGTCTTTTGTTTGATTAATCCACAAGTTGTCTATTCACAGTACCTATTCCTAGTATGGAATTTATCATTTTCAATTACTTACAAGAGAATAAAAAATCATATTTGACGCTTATAGTTAGTTGATTACAATTAAGCGTGTCATTGGCATATAACATAATAATATAATTCAAAAGCAATAATTAACTCACTCGTTCATCAAAAATTGTGATTAAATTTTGACGTAAAATAAGTCGCGTGATAATAAATCGTATGTAAACATACGTTGTTCGTATTAACAAGCGAAAGTGATACATATTTGTAAGTAAAACTGTACTAACGACCTAAGTGGCTTATGCCCGATTTACACATCGACAAGTACAGTAGCGAGTTAAGTAGTATTTTAAGATTAAGTTGATTTAAATAGAGTTCCATCCTATTTTTTGGCGAGTTAAGTACGAAGTAGCCCCCTCTCTCGCGTCTCGCCAACTTAACTTGCCAAAAAATAGGATGGAGATCTATTTAAATCAACTTAATAGTACTTAACTCGCTACTGTACTTGTCGATGTGTAAATCGGGCATTAGTCGTTATACTACAACTGCTACGCCTATAGAAAATATGTTATCATCTGAGTACTCCAAAAAAAGATAGAAGATAATATATAAGAATAGAAGGGGAATATAAGAATATTAAGAAGAATACGTGTGTAAGTGCAAGGCAATAAATGTAAAAAATAAGGTCGCCTGTTCCTTTCCTACAATGTGTTACCCGTATTTTGACATACTAATCGTTTGTATTCATGGGAATGGCTGTAATCAGGATAAATAAAATAAATATTCCGCACACATTTACACAATGCCATCTAGTCCCAAACTAAGCAAAGCTTGTACTATGGGTATTAGACAGCGGGTAAACATACTTACATACTTTTTTTTTGTAAATACATACAAATTAACCTACCATAACATAACATAGAAAACACCCAGAACAATGACCATGTACACAAAGATTTGCATTGAGCGGGAATCGAACCCCAGAACTCTGCGTACCAGTCATGTTACATAACCACTACACCACATGCAGAGGTAGTCGAATGATTTAAATATATGAGATAAATATGTAAGAATGCCAAAAAAATATAAGTTACTTAATAAGTTTATTTTTAAAACAAGATTAACTATCAAACCATTTAATTGACTTCAGTTTAGAATTTTTTGCAGTGTCCACAGGTCACACCTTAATCGAACTAATTATTTTAATAAACTTCCTTATGTTCCGGTCGGTCAAATGTGATCTGATTTTAACAAAAACATTGATATATTACATTCTTGACATTTCAGTTTAATTTTTAATCAATTTGTTAATTTATTTGTGAATCGTCCTTACAATGTTGGTTAGATTATCCATCATTATGTGGAGGTATTTTTATTACATATTTATTTTAATTAATTGAGGCGCTTACAGCTAGTTGAAATCACTTAATTCGTAAAAAATAATGATATTATTATATAAATATATCCCTTAAGTAACATCGACAAGCTACCAATATAATGCAATTATAGATAGGTGACTTCTTTGTGGTATTTCATCCGAGCTTCTCTGTGCAGCGACTAACCACTATAATTTGTTTTTATCTTGGGGAGTAAAAAATTGCAGCATGTGTTACGATTCTAAAAAGAAAGGATAATGATACATCGGCTTAAACCCAATTTGTGTTTCTCACTCGTAAAGCTAAGTAGTTTTCCTTTGAGCCGTGGAAATTAACCACACACTCAGTTTTGGTTAAGCAATTTTAGGTGTAAGTGTTTTTATCGTACTTACCCAATGCAAGGAGCAATTAAAACTATTTGCTCTCCTTTTTTCTTAAAACGAAGATCAGTACATGACGCTCCATAGACTCTGTTTACCTTCAATCGTACACGGCTTGGTTAAATGTACAAGCTTTGCTTAGTTTGGGACTAGATGGCGATGTGGAAAAAAAAATATAAGCAATGTTATACATAATATTTAAAGTGGCCATGATTATATTATGATAATAATATTGTATTTTTAATGTGGGAATTGTAAAATGCGAATTTATAAAAATTGATTGATTTTTCCGTTATAAATGTCAAGATTTATTTATTAACATTCTTGAATAAATAACTTATGTTTATAATTATAATATTTATATATAATTTTAAACTATCATCAATAAATTGACACACATAATATTTTAATGAATATTAATTAGTATTTTAATTGTCTTATGTGGTGACAAACTAAAATAAATGGTTCCAATTCTATCTTGTCTGCCCTTAGGCATATAAAGGGCTATTTGGATTGGCAGATTCTGATTGTTAATCAGAATCTACAGCAAGATAGGAAAACTTATTACAATTTTTTAACAAGTCAAGTTTTATTAAGTAACGAAAACATGGAATGCTTGATAATTGATTTACAAGAATAAATCGTTGTAAATTTTATGTTGATTAAAATATTTAGTTTGACAACACTGTATAATATTTAAGTAAACTTTAAATAAAGACAATAGGTAATAAGTATAGCATTTAAACATTTTTTATACATTAAAGTTTATTTATAATAATTATCTAGCGCCACATTATTATAAATAAGCTTTTGTTATTATAAACATAGCATAACAAAAATTTTACATAATTATGATAACAGAAAAAGTTTTTTGCAAAAACTATTTTTTAAAAGCAGCCAATGTTTTAGTTTGAATGTACTGCAACGCCATCTATTATTCACTAGAGGAAGCCTAACGAAAGTATCCGTAAAGAGTACGCATCGATTCAACAGTTGTTGTACAAGTTTAGCAATTGCCTACTAGATGTCACTATTAGTAGTATACGTTGTTAGTTACGCGTTGATGTCTTTTCTATCAAAAGTTGGACAACTTTTTTATATTCAGCGTTATATTTTACTTTATCTTTTGTTTGTATACCGAGTGGTGCAAACTAAAAATATACAAAGAATTTATCAGAAAAAAAAACATAACTTACATTCATTTTTCTGTATGTCTTTCTACGTTGTATTATAAAGAAATTTTGAAGAAAATATACTGCTATATTGAGAATAGTTTAGGTAGCAAAGTAGTCATGTGCATGCCGTTCATACGTGGGTTCGTAACCCACACCAGTTAAATTATTTATGTGATCGACCGAATATTTTTTATGTCCGCTAATTCAATGTCTGTGAAAATCCCTACGACATAGAGCTCCATCCCTAATGGGGGAGTTTTTTTTCATCATCATCAACTAAGGCTAGTTTCATGGAAATTTCAGTCAACTGCTAGACACAGGCCTCTTCTAACACGCGCCACAGAACTCGGTCCTGCGCATTCCGCATCCAGTCCGACTCAGAGACCTTTATGAGGTCGTCGGTCCAGTCGGTTAAATAAATATCTTTTCGGTCGGTAATTTAAAATATCTTTTCATTTTCCACCAGGAGCGGTCGCCTAGCTGTCGAAGGTTGGTGGTGCGGCAGAGCAATGCCCGCGGCCGGCGGTCGCGCTAACAATGGCGCCCTCGCGTTGCACTACGCCGCCGCTAGAGGGTGCCTCGACTGTGTCAGGCTACTTACTAACACTACGCCTGATGTCTCGTGAGTACCTTTCTTTTGAAATTTAAATTTTTGTTCTTATCTCCACATTTTTCTAGCGGGATCACTGCACATGCACATAGATACAAAGAAAATCTAGCTTCTCAGGATCTTAGGATATTTCTTTGTGGATCACTTTTGGGCATAAATATCATATTGTTTACTAATATATTCGCATAGCTGACAATTTATATATATGTTACAGCCAAAGTAATTAAATAGATACTATACATACAGACTGGTCATTATAAATAATATCCAAATTGACTAGACAATGTGATAAATTAATCACTTCATCTAGATATTATTTATAATAGCTGATCAAAGTTAGTCAAAGTAATAAATACGGTATAACCAACTAATTATTACCCTAATTATTATGAGTATTACTTTTTATCGCTCGGCTCGTGCGTCCTTTAATCACCATACTAACCTAACCTAACCAACTGTTTCTGACTTTTGCCTTAATATTTAATTTTAGGACATATTACTTTATAGCAAGAAAAAATAGGATATTTAAACAAATTATAGGACCCTATTTTATGACACAAAAGTATTATAGGTAAAGACGATTAGGTAATATACGATTTCGTATATTATAATTTATAATATATCCTTATATAAATATTAACCACAGATAAATCAAATAATCCAATAATCAACCGCTCCGTATCATATAAATATAATCTAGTTATCTTTACCTACTTGTTTTATTACATTATCTGAGTCTTTGAAGATATTATTTAAAATGGCTAGTTAATGTGATTAATTCTGCGACATTTATCACTTTATCTAAATTGAGTAGCCATTATACATAACGGCTAGTTATTATGTATAATATTCATATTTATTACTTTGGCTGTGACATATATACCACTCAACATATGAGTTTACGTAACCATTAGGTTTAATTCCGGGGTTATGAAATACGATACCAAGGATTCATTTCTGCATTAAATTCCGTCGCCATCACTTTGCCGGTTTAACCAACCGTATGTACAAATGCAAACCGTTTTCTGGGCATTACGTTTGAATATACGGTATTCGCTACCTAAGAGGTAAAGGTAAATAGCTTGCTCTAGACCCTTGGTCGCCTATTACAACCCCCACCGGTATGAAAGGGGATGTAAATCATATTCTAAACCAGTTGCTAAGCTAAATACCAATAACTTGTACAACATACATTTCTCAAAAGTGTTATAAAAGATTTATGTAAGATATAAACCATGGACAGCGCACGCGATTCTCGTTAGTCAGTCACACATCATTGCGTACTGTACATAAGATATCTTAGCCAACTGCGCGAGGAATACTTACTTGAATTAATTATGTAGATAGATGTACGGTATTTTATTTAACTCTAACTAACTAACCACTCTCCATGTGGTAACGGAGTAAGAATACAATATGTCACCACCCCATCTCATCCCATGGGTGCCGTAAAAACCGACTAAGGGACTATGCGTGAATATTATCTTTACGAAATAAAAAGAAGGAAAACTTGAAAGTAAACACTATACCAAACCGTCTGGCCAGTGTGGAATTAGTAGGCCAAGTACCTCTCCGTCACGGGAGGAGACCCATCCCTGCAGTGGGACATTAATGGGCTGTTATGATGATGATGACATAAAGTTCAGTATTAAGTGGGAATCGAACCAGAAAACTCTTCGTAGCAGCCATTCGCTATAACCTCACACCACATTCGTTGTCATATCTGCCATAAATATGTACACAAACTTGTCACCTTATACTTTGTTTATAAATAAATGTAAATAAGAGTAGATACATATTTATTCATCATACACAAACTGGAGCAAACGTTTTCCACGGCTCATCGAACCCCACTACCTTCAGTGCGGAACCCGCGGCCATCATAACATCGCTATGGTTTTTATCTCAGTTTTTATATTGTTAACTGTGTGGTCATGTGATGTAACGGGAATTTACTACTGTTAGCGTATGTATGTTCCGTGTAGGATAATTTTAATATTTTATTAATGTATTTAACATGATAGGTAAGTATGTAGTTAAGGTTTTGGTATTGCCTATCAAAATATACAGAAATACAATGAACAAAACTTGTAACTTCAAAAAAGGAAATGCTTATACACATTCATCATAACAATCCATTAATGTCCCACTGTAGGGACGGGCCTCCTCCCTTGACGGAGGGATAATTAGCCTACTAATACCACGCTGGCCAGACGAATTGGTATAGGGTTTAATTTCAAGTTTACTTTCTTTTTATTTCGTAAAGATAATATTCACGCATAGTCCCTTAGTCGGTTTTACGACACCCATGGGATGAGATGGGGTGTTGACATATTGTATTCTTACTCCGTCACCACACGGAGAGGGAATGCTATTCCTTATAAAAACATATTATAGAAATACAATGAACAAAATTTGAAACTTGAAAAAAGGAAATGCTTAAACACATAACTTGATCATAAATTCATTTTCATGACCAGACAGAGACTCTGCTGTATGTAAATAAATTTGATTATCACGTAGTTTTATAAGTCTACTAGCGGCCTGTCCCGGCTTCGCACGGGCATTATTTTCCCGCTTTTCTGTTCAATTTTTTTCCTGAATTTTCTTTACTATAAACCTCACGGAGCCCGAGACCTTTCGAACGAATGCAAAACCGTGGAAATCGGTTCGTGCATTCTGGAGTTATAGCGTCAGGAAGGAAAACCCGACTTATTTTTATATAGTAGATATGTATAACTGTAATTTATTATTTATAATATATTTTCACATAATCTAATTTCCACTGTACCGGAAACACAGGTTTCACCTAGTTCAGGTAAATAAAATAAATGTGAACTAATTCAGTAAAATTCATATGCCATGTTAACTCTAGCTCATAACTCATAAGTTTCCTAAATAAACATTATCTTATCTTATTTTATAGTTTTCGAAACTGTCTTTTTCTAGTAATTATGACAAAAATACGAGCGCTGATTATGACGATGCTTATAAACCTGATTTGGTTCGTCTACACAGTACTCTACATTCATACATACTTACATACATACATAAACTCACGCCTTATCCCGTCCGGGGTAGGCAGAAACGAAAGAACGCCAATTGTCACGATCCTGGCAAACAGATTCGGCACTACATTCATACATAATGCATTCATATCTCCGTGTGGTGACGGAGTAAGAATACAATATGTCACCACCTCATCTCATCCCACGGTGTCGTAAAAACCGACTAAGAGACTATCCATGAACATTATCTTTACGATATAAAAAGAAGGAAAGCTTGAAATTAAACCCTATACCAATCCGTCTGGCCAGCGTGGTTATTAGTAGGCCAAGTATCCCTTTGTCACGGGAGGAGGCCCGTCCCAGGAGAGGGACGTGGGCTATATGATGATATATTTATAATACGTGTACGGTGTATACGCACTTACCATTTCTGAAAAATGCTAGACGGATTGGTATAGGGTTAACAGAGTTTGGTCGTTCGGAAAGCTGATCACTATGCCACCCTTGATTTTAAAGATTCCTGCACTAGGCATTTAGCCTTGTGTTACGGTGACTGTTACACATTATGAACACGTTTGAATTAACAGATGGAAAGTACAGACATGGTAGGTGGCGGACCTTTAATTACCATGACTGTACATTGAGGTTCAAGACCTGACAGGCGCGGGATTCAAAATCAACACTACGGGCTGAGATGTCACTTATATTATCTTTTTGCCGTCCAGGGAGTTAGAATTAGTTATCTACGACGACCTTTGTGGCGTAGTGGTTTCATAAGATGACTGCTATGCAGAGGTCTCGGGTACGATTCCCGCTCAATGCAAGTCTTTGTGTGCATGAACATGATTGTTTGCATTGGTCTGGGTGTTCTCTATGTATAATAATATGTATGTATTTAAAAAAAAATGTATTTAATTATGTTTATCCGTTGTCTAGTACCCATAGTACAAGCTCTGCTTAGTTTGGGACTAGATGGCGTTTTGTGAAAGTGTGAGGAATATTTATTATTTATTTGTCTATTTTTCGAATACGGTACACTTAAGTGTTTGTTAAATAGGCTTCACACGTCGTTTATTTAAGACAATGACATATTTCAGTCAAGCCCTTTATATGCACGATAACAATGACACAATCTACCATCGAACCCACACTACAGCAGTGTGGAGTGCATAGCTAGCAAACGGGTGTAATTGCTGTCAGTTTCTAGAAATACTTACAGCAATTAAGCATACCATAGAGTAACAAGAAATTATGTATAGTATATAGTAACTCTTCGAAGAACTGTAGATAATTAACATGTTAATAGTACTTTTTCTGCTGTTTAGATTATTTGCCTTTCGTTGTATCTTTGTTTCTTTCCTATCATTTTTTATCATAAAAATATAATAGTTTTTAGCATTTTATGGAAAATACTTATTTGAGGATAATAGCGTAATGTCCAAGATGAATCCCAAGAGGTCGTGAGCTCGATTCCAGTTTAATGCAAATCTATACGTGCATAAAAGAATTATAATACCCTATTTGCTGTCCGTTGAGCGTGCTGTGTGCCTTCCTAATTGCCCATTTCCTATGAACTGTTTGTTTTCTGTATAAATCTTTCTGTTTTTTAGAAACAACCCCAAGAGTAGAGTAGTATATATGTTATGGGCAACGTGATTAACTGGACATTATTAATAAGGACCGGCCTTTATTAATAATGCCCAATAACGATGGCCAAAGTGATAAATTTATTACTTTGACTGGCCATTATTAATAATGACCGACGGCCCGTGGTCCATGTAATAAGTTAGTGTTTGAGATAGCTTAAAAAAAAACCAAAAGTCAGAAACAGTCGGATAGGTTAGGTTAGTATGGCGACCATAACGCGTACGAGCCGAGCGAGCGAAGCGAGCGGGCTGCGGTAGCGGCCGGCGAGTGCCAGAAACATTTTTTAATAAATAATTAAAATACTTAAATGTTTAATTCTGTAATTAATGTCTAATAGTTTATTTTTTGTTAACTTTTCATGAAAATTTTGTAAGTTTAATTTCATTTAATAAACAAAAACACTACTGTTCACCTATTTTATTACTTTGCCCAAGATAGGGTGGCATTATTCATAATAGCCGGGAAAAGTGATTAATTATGATATTTTAATCACATTGTTCAATTGAGTCGGGCATTATGAATAAAGACCGGCCATTATTAATAGTGCCCGGACTTATCAAATTGCCCGTAACATATACATTACCTATTGCATGTCTGTAGGTCTTCTTATAAAGCCTATTGTCTACGTATCTGTTACATATTATGCCATCACTGACTGCAGACTTTAGTAACGGAAAATGAAAAATCTAAGGTATTTATAACTTAAATATCTAACTTATATAGTACTAGCTGACCCGTGCCCACTTCGTTTGGCCGCGAAAAAAACGCGTCACTTTTTCAAACATATATCATTACTGCTCCACTCCTATTAGTTACAGCGTGATGCTATATAGCCTATGACACTCCCCGATAAATGGACAATTCAATACACATAAAATCGGTTTAGTAGATCCAGATATTACCCCCTATAACGTCACAAACACACAAACTTTACCTCTTTATAATATTAGTATAGATATAGATTTGCCACGAGTAAGACCTAAACTAAAAATGGCGTGACGAATTAATTCACTCTAACGTTACGCCACTACATAGCGTGTATACATTGCTAAAGTAAATATGTCACAGGACGCAAGCGCTCACACCCGTGAAGATCCAAGCTCCAAGATGGCGGCGATAAAAGGCAATTAATTCGGTAACGCTTTCTCTACCAACACTCAACATAGACATGCTACTTTATTCCATGTTGGTTAACTTACTTGTAATAATTATATGTTACAAACTTTATATCTTATGATTACAAGTAATACTATTAACTAGCAAACTGCCCCGGCTTCGAATTGGTGCAATACTTATATTCTTCAATATTATGTACTAGCGACCTACTATTACTAATGCTGTATTACAATAAAGAAACTGATTAAAGCTATATAACATCTCTTCTGTAGACAATAATATTATTCTGTAGACACTGGATAGAATCCAGAATTCAAGGTAAGACAAAAGTAAAATGGTCGCATGTTTTATTTAGAATGAAAGAATGTTGGATTTCAGAATAAGTATACTTTTATTATTACTAGGTTAGGTAGTATTACTAGGTATATACATAAGTAGTATTAAAAAAAATGAAAACTAACGACATCATAAGCATACAAAGGGACATAGGGACAGAAAAAGCCACTTTGTTTTATACTGTGTAGTGATTTATTATACATATAAACCTTCCTCTTGTATCACTCCATCTATTTAAAAAAAAACCCTTGAAATCCGTTGCAAAGTTTCAAAGATTGAAGCGTAAATAGAGACGAACGGACAGACGGCAGCGAGTTTGTTTTATACTATGTCGTAATTATAGATTACAAACTTTATATCTTATGATTTTAAGTAATATAATTATGTTGTAATTGTTGCTTGTCTGTTAACTTAACAACTTTGTTTAGTTAAATGATTGAGATTATGTTATTATTTCGTGTTAGTTTCTTTCACTTTTTGATGTTTTAAACGTTATTTGAGTACTCCATACTTACATCGTATGCGCAATGAGAGAATATACAAAGGAAATTTACAGCGGGAAAGTAGCCAGTAAAGTTGGTAGAGATGCCCTAGAATAACTTAAAGAGACGTAACTGGTGACATTGGTACGTAACTGGTGACGGAGTAAGAATACAATATGTCTCATCCCAGGGGTGTTGTAGAAACCGACTAAGGGACTATCTGTGAATATTACCTTTACATAGAAAGAAGGAAAACTTGAAATGAAACCCTATACCAGTCCGTCTGGCCAACGTGGTATTAGTAGGCCAAGTATACCTTCGTCACGGGAGGAGTCTCTGCAGTGGGACATTAATGGGCTGTTATGATGAACTGGTGATATCCTTCAGAAAAAACTAATAGCACTCAGCAAACCTCAGAAAAAAAAGTTTGATTTTACATTGAAAACATGTATGTACCTATTCATGTCAAATTACACAAAGTTTTGTATAGTTAGAGCGGGAATCGAATTCGAGACCTGTGTGTAGCAGCCATTGTCTTTAATCACTTCGCCATAGAAGTCGTCTAAAATCTTCTGTAATTTTTCACATTGGTCATCCCAAAAAGGTTATTTAGATAATAATCACACATTCCTATTACCTTATCACTAATCTATACTTAATATTATAAAGAGGTAAAGTTTGTGTGCTTGTGACGTTGTAGGGGTAATCTCTGGATCTACCGAATCGATTTAAAAAAATCTTTCTGTGTTGAATAGTCTATTTTTCGGGGAGTGTCATAGGCTATATATAGTATCACGCTATGACTAATAGGAGTGGAGCAGTAATGAAATATGTTTAAAAAAGGGACGTGTTTTTTTCGCCGCCCAACGAAGTGGGCACAGGTCAGCTAGTTCACTATAAAACCTATCCGTCACTCACCTTGCAATAAACTACTGAAGTAACAAGTAGTAAAATGCCAGTAATTATTCGGAGCGTAGCCTTCTTACGAAAGACTATAACGTATAGAGTACTGCTTTAGCCAACCTATAGATTAGTGGTAGGCTAAATGGTTATAGGTGATAAATGTTGATGTGAAATGATGTATGTTTTTCGTAAATATGTTTTAGTAAATAAAATGCTTTCCGTGTGGTGACGGAGTAAGAGTACAACATGTCACCACTCCATCTCATCCCATGGGTGTCGTAAAACCCGACTAAGGGACTATCCGTGAATATTATCTTTACGAAATAAAAAGAAGGAAAACTTGAAATTGAACCCTATACCAATCCGCCTGGCCAGCGTGGTATTAGTAGGCCAAGTATCCCTCCGTCCCGGGAGGAGGCCCGTCCCTGCAGTGGGACATTAATGGGCTGTTATGATGAAATAAAATGTTATTTTAAAAGTTATTAGATAGTGTGTTGTTGGGCCAGGCCTCTTAGAGATGTTTTTTTAAATCTTAGGAACCTTTTTGAGGCCTTTCAACTTTTGGGCCTGGACAGTTACCTACTTAATATGTTAGACGACCTCTGTGGCGTAGTGGTTATTTAACATGACTGCTATGCAGAGGTCTCGAGCTCGATTCCCGCTAAAGGCAAATCTTTGTGTGCATGAACATGATTGTTAGCATTGGTCTGGGTGTTTTCTACGTGTATTATGTATGTATTTACAAAAAAAAGTATATAAGTATTAATATCCGTTGTTCTGTTACCCATAACACAAGCAGGTTAAGCCTAGCTTACTTTGGGAACAGACGGCGCTGTAAGAGAGATGTCCGTGAATATTTGTTTATAATGGCAGCCATACGTCCCTTAGGACCTTTCTACGATGCCGAGATATCCCCCAGATTTAAAGGGAAATTATTATTATTGTTTATTAACCAAGCTACCCAAAGGATAAAAAATAAAAAAGTGATATGTACTCCAAATCCGTTTCCATACAAAGTGATCTGATTTTATAATAAAACATTTAAAACGCACTGAAATACTTGTTTACTCGTATGAAACAAACATAAAACATTTTATTTACTAAGGCAAAAGAAAACCAACATTAATTTATGTGATCGTAAATCAAAAGTGGTGCTAAGTCCAATTAGTCATTATTTATTACACAATAAGTGCTCACAGTTCCATGCAACATAAACGATATCACTAGTTAAGCAACTTGCATCTCGTAGATGGGTGACCATCATAACAGCGCATTAATGTCCCACTGCAGGAACGGGCCTCCTCCCGTGACGGAAGGATACTTGGCCTACTAATACCACGCTGGTCAAACGGATTGGTATAAGGTTTAATTTCAAGTTTTCGTTCTTTTTATTTCGCAAAGATAATTTTTACTGATAGTTCCTTAGTCGGTAGACGACAACCATGGGATGAGATGGGGTGGTGACATAATATTGTATTCTTACTCCGTCACCACACGGAGAACAGTCTTTTATTGGACCACAAAACAAAAGTGTTTCTAAGTCCAATTATTTAATATTTATTATACAATAAATAAGTACAATTAACACATTAGCCATAACACTATAAAACACAAACAAAAAAAAACATTTAAACTACTTAAAAATGCTATTTGCAATTACTCCGATCACTTCCTCGAGCTAAATAACGGAGGAACCATGAGCGCAAATAAAAACATAATTGTAGTTGTGCAAAGAAAGCTGGCATTTATGTGGGCTGTGCAAACGTTTAGGTATATCACATAGTAGCGGAGATTTAGCGGTTGAGTTAGCGGGTGGTTAACGGTGTTTGACCGCGAGGTTTGATTAACTATGAAGCCGAAGTCGAAGATTTGTGTGTGAGTGTGAAAATATGGTGTTCCTGGGGTGTGAGAGGAATGAAAATGAGTTTTGAACAGATTTTATTAGATTTAATATCGTTACAGATTTAGTTTTGAGATTAGGAAAATACTTTGACTGTGTTTTGTCGCGATTATGTATGTCTTGGCAGACGGAACCGCTGGTGTTAGCTAGTACTATTTTAGCACAATTGACTACTGTTAGTACTTTAGGTTCATTTAAATTTTACATTTACAAAAATAATAGGTATACTACAGTATTCTAGTTGTTCGGCTAAAAAATATATTTCCTTCTCAGATTCACTTACTTACTGTCTTTGGATTGGAAGTGGTAGTAGTTTGGCAGATATTTGTTTTACTTCCATTGTAGCCTAAGTCAATAATGTTGACTTTACTATTTGTTTTTATAAAATCAATATCTAACGACCATTTGATAATACGAGAGAACTGATATGTCAAAGTAGCGTCATGCTTTAGCTGATGTTTTGTTGTGCGATATTGAACCTAATAGTTTTATGACATGCAACTAACATTAACTCTAGAGGTGATAAAGCCATTTCGTTCTCGGGTATACATTAAATACATAGCGGTATAATCGTAATTATTTTTCGACTTATTCAATGTATATATAATTTAGCTATAATTTTCCCTAAAACATTAATCTCAAAGCCCGCTTCCGCTTATCGCTTCGCTCACCGCTAAACTCTCATTACAATAATAAGTAGAGCTCCATATTACACATTAGTAGTAATTCAGTCAGTCGATTGAGATGCTACTCCGCGGGTGCTCGTATCGAGTACATATACGCAGGAGTACTATGGAGTACTATAAATACTAAGAATACTATGAACAGTTTAGCATATAACATGTGAAAAAAAAAGTATTTTTTAAAAGTGATTGGTTTGTGTTTTGTGTCGTGTTCTGTGTTTCAAACATATTTGTACATATATGTGTGATTTTTGGGCTTTTTGGTAAATTAATTATGATTTTCTAGCTTTTTAATGTCCTAGCCCTTATCCCTTTTTCTTTAACCGTTTCCCTGTCCCGTGTTTGATATCATCATAACATCCCATTAATGTCCCACTGCAGGGACGGGCCTCCTTCACGCACCACGCTGGCCAAACAGATTAGTATAGTGTTTAATTTCAAGTTTTCCTTCTTTTTATTTCGTAAAAGATAATATTTACGGATTGTCCCTTAGTCGGTTTTTACGATGGAATGAGAATAGGGTGGTGGTTAGTGTGTTTAGGTTGGTACTAACGATGTGCCTGCTTAATTTACCTGTAAGCAGAGTTTCCAAATATTACTGTGTTATTTAAAAAGGTAGAGTAGCTAGTGAAGTGATAGGACGATATCACTTAAAGCCCGATTTACACATCGACAAGTACAGTAGCGAGTTAAGTAGTAAGTTGTTGATTAAGTTGATTTAAATAGATCCTATTTTTATATCCTATCTCCATCCTATTTTTTGGCGAGTTAAGTACGAAGTAGAACCCTCTCTCGCGTCTCGCCAACTTAACTCGCCAAAAAATAGGATTAACTTAACTCGCTACTGTACTTGTCGATGTCGTCGGGCTTAACAGCTTGGCTTCTTGGATAGTAAGGGCAGAACAGAGGGTCTCTGAGGTTTATATTTGTTAAGCACAGCGTTCTTTGGCTCCTAATACAGAAAAACTTAAAGCTTACTATTAGACGGTCGATTTCTTACAACAAACATTTACAAAAAGAAACTTACTTAGGCACCCTTAAATGTTAACTAACTGTGTACTTAGAAAATTGTGTGATAAAATAATGGCGAACGCTTAAATCCAATTATTTACACCGGACATAGCAGTACTAAGACCATATTACCAGATGGTCCTTCCTTAACCTACCGTAAACGACAATATACAACTCGACCCTGACATGTCAAATAATTGAATGTCAAATCAATATATCAGGTCAGTTTTGACAGTTGTATCCGCATACAAATGTATGTCAGCATACAAAATATTTCATTGTTTATTGTTATTGTATGACCTAGATGACATGGTGTTCAATAAATCAGTTTGTGACCATGTGGTGTGAGTTAAGAATAGATATTATTACCATTCTTTGTAATTTGAAGGACGTTCAACAATAAGTGGGCTCTCCGTGTGGTGACGGAGTAAGAATACAGTGTGTCACCACCCCGTCTCATCCCATGGGTGTCGTAAAAACTATCCGTGAATATTATCTTTACGTAATAAAAAGAAGGAGAACTTGAAATTAAACCTTATAGCAATTCGTTCGGCCAGCGTGGTATAGTAGGCCAAGTATCCCTCCGTCACGAGAGGAGGCCCGTCCCTGCAGTGGGATATTAGTGGGCTGTTATGATGATGATAACAATAAGAATGATACAAATATCAAAAAACATGTTTTTAAATTTCATTGATTAGACTTTTGCTGGCAAATAGCAGAATCCTGGGAAAGACGAAAAAGACAAACGAGCATAATATTTGGATTCGGCTCACAAGATTGTTGACATGTGGAATTTTCATTTTGCGATTATGATTAAGAAAATACATATAATTTTTTACCTATAAAGCTTAGGTATAACTAGAAAAATCAGAAAATGATCCGGGTGGCCTAGTTGATCATGGCGCTGGACGCGTATAGTCCAGAGACGCGGGTTCGAGTCCCGCCTCGAGTACCAATTTTTTCCATTGTCTTTCTTCTTTTCGGAGTCCTTTAACAGTTCAACACCTTAGGAGGCTCGCGTTAGGCATTTGGGTCTCTGATCTGATGCAGAATCTAAAACTCCTTGACACTCAAGAGTCCTAGCTACCAGTGGGTAGGTCCTTGTACCCAATTAGTTAGCGACCAGATGGCGTCATAGCCAGTATTTTAACTGCCAGATTAATTTAGTATGGATGTTTTCTATAAAAATAATTAAATAGGTATACAAAATGTTCGTTGAGGAGTACTGAATTTTTTTTTTAATATTTAGACTAGTCTACTTTAAGGTGAGCGAGGATCAATTGATTCGGATATAAAAATATTTAGATTTCGCTTATGGCAATAAATTTATTAATTAACGTGAGTCACAGTTATGTAGAAATTAGGCTTAAGTATACCTATGTAGCTGGATTTAAAGTAAGAAAATTGCTAAAGCTATAATTTTCATTAAGAGACTCTTCTCATCTGCCTTCCTATAACTGACCTTGCATAACATATTGCACATTTACCTACTTCAGAAAATAAATAGGTGTAACCAAGAACAAAATTAATCTGAAGAAAATAAGGTATTTGCAAACGATTCCTTCTCAACACTTCAGAACCCCTCTATTTACACTTGCAAATAAACTGACATTTCTAAACTCAAAATAATCCGCATATCCGAAAGATACCTTTGTGTGCATGAACGTGATTAAACAATCACGTTCATGCACACAAAGGTATCTTTATTTATTTGAAAACACCCAGACCAATGCAAACGCATTGGTCTGGGTGTTTTCTATGTATAATATGTATGTATTTACAAAAAGTATTTAAGTATGTTTATCCGTTGTCTAGTACAAGCTCTGCTTAGTTTAGGAATAGATGGCGTTGTGTGAAAGTGAGAGGAATATAAAATATAATTAGTACCTTTTGTTACCCCATAACATCTTAAATGAGAGCACTGATCAACATTACGTGATCGAGTACTTACATCTTGCAAAATAAGAATTAAAAACAAATACAATAGAACTATTTAAATAAAATAGCGATAAAAGATTCAGACCGAAAGATAATAAGATCGCGTAATACGGATATGGTTAGTGAAGTTTAAATTAATAGTCTAACCCCCCTGTTTCTGAAACGCTTGTCAAATCAATGTTCAACTAACTCGTATATTAATGTCATCAGCTCTGTCAAATCAAATCTAAAGATGCTCCCACATTGCCGTTAAAAATGTTTCGCAAGGCAAACTGCGAGCTAATACCAGATTTAAAAGCTTTTTTAACAGTTCTTAACAAAATGTAACAATTGACCACATTTGTTAGTAAATGTTTTTATGTTAGAAAATGTTAACAAACATAATTATTCTAACAGCAATATGGGAGCACCATTTCTTAAATGATAGTTGTCAAGAATTTTGCCACTTGATTAAGTTGATTTTTTACTTGATCAGATTTAGGAACCGGGGGTATTTGTTATAAATATTAGCTAGTCTGTTCTCCCAAGAAGTACCAAACATGGCACTCTATAAGTCACAAGGTATAAAGCCTTTTTAAATTCATAAAAACAAAACTTCCTTCTTTTGAGAATGCAGGTGAATTGAATGCAAATAGCTTGAATGTAATAATTAAATTCAAAATTAAATGCTTCTAAATAAATAAGAGAGAACCCCGGATTTCTAAATTCAAAATGTTCCGAATATTTTCATAGAATTCGCTTCTCTCTCAGCTAAGACACAACGGCCCACAGCAGGATATAGACCTCCCCAAGTATGCGCTACTCCTTCCTTTCCTTCATTGGCCACCCATGCCAGAATTCTCTTACAAATTTAGATATCCAAATCCTCCAATCAATTCAAAACATTCAAATCAGAATACTGATTAATATTACATGATCGGCTACTTAACAACTTGTGAAACAACAATTTAAAACTACTTAATACTTACTATCTTCACAAAATGGCGATGAAAGATATCTTCAAAAACACGGACATGGTTAGTGAAATTTAAACTAATAGCTTAATTGTTATAGATACAATCAAATTGTAAAATTAGCATATTCTAGCGGGAGCTCTCGAATAATTATGAAAGCGAAACACTATGCTTGAATATGCGCGGTTGGTTAACTAAATTGTTTAGGTACGCGGTTTTTGTCTAATACGCCTCTAATAATATAGGTATACTTATAACCTTTTTAGTTATCATTTTATAACACAATAAAAAAGATTCTCGATCTGGCCATAAATACTGGTAGAATAAGAAAAATATACATTTTAAATTTGGAATCTGTAATTCTTACGAGAAAATTGATTGTAGTTTTTTTCAATTTCGCGCCAAAATAAAATGTATGTGATATTAAAACGATGTGGGGTGATAAAGATAATCGCAGACATAATAATAAAACTATGTAAATTAATTAAATGTGATACATTGCATTATAAAAGTGTTAAAAAAGAATAAAATTAAAATAAACAACTTCATAAGTGATAAACGATTCTGGCGAGTATTTTTTACTTTTGATTTATGTTTTAACAATTAAAATGGTAATTTCAAAAAATTAAAACCAAAAATGTTTAATCTCTTCTCTTTGGCATTGAATAGTAGCATTTATTCTTAGATATGTTAGTACTTGGAATAAGAAAAACCCAACCTTAGTTTTTTTTAAACTGTTATCGTTTTGTGCATTATTAAATACCATGTGTTGCAGGGACTTAGCTATACAGTCAATTTAATATACAAACCAGCCAGGCTCAAATTTTTATTATACACTCGAGAGCAAAAGTTCCGGGTCACTAGCATTTACTTCAATATCTTGAAAACGAATAAAGCTATCGTATTGAAATAAATTGAACTTTATAGACAATTTAATGTTACTAAAATAAAATGCATTACATTTACTACTGACCATTTATTTTATTATGTTTAAAAGGACAAATTAAAAATGGCGTCATTTTGCTTGTAAAACCAAAACTGAAAATATTGATTTTTTTATATTTACAAGTAGTTTTAACACGGTTTAGTACTTGGTATTACCCCCACGTGCTGTCTGGACTGCTGCAATGCGATTTGGCATGCTGTACACCAAGTTTCTGAAACACTGTTGGGGAATGTTCTCCCATTCCTCTACCAATGCATGTTTCAAGTCACTAAGCGTAATTAAAGGAGGATCTTGTTGTCTTACCCGTCGTCCGAGCTCGTCCCAGGCGTGCTCGATTGGGTTGAGGTCGGGGCTACGTGCTGGCCACACCATGGGACGAATATTCACCTCATCAAGGTAGTCTTGCACTACACGAGCAGTGTGGGGACGGGCGTTATCCTGCATAAAGATGGCATTCTCACCAAGTCTTGCCATAAATGGACCGACGTGCGCGTTGAGGATTTCATCCACGTATCTTACGCCATTAAGAGTACCGTTTTCGATCAGTACAAGCTCTGTTCGGCTTTCCGCAGAAATTCCAGCCCACACGAGTACCGAACCACCACCGTATGACACCTTTTCTTCAATACAGGCTTGCATAAATCTTTCTCCTGGTCTTCTGTACACCTTTGCCCTTCCGTCGTGTGTATACAGCATAAATTTTGATTCGTCCGAGAATATGACATTTGACCAATTTTCAATCGTCCAATTCGAGTGTTCGCGTGCATAAATTCGTCTTGCTATACGATGGTGTCTCTCGAGTTTCGGACCATTTGCGGGTCTAAATGGTTTCAAATTACCTTCAGCAAGTCGCCGTCTTACAGTCCAAGCAGAAGGGCTGCTTCCACCAAGTCCTAAAAAATGATGAGTCAGTGCTGTTCCCGTAAGAAACCGATTTCGTAGCATAGAGTTCACTAAATATCGATCTTCCCGTGCCGTCGTACACCTGGGTCTGCCTGTTGTTGGTCTGCGTAGGTTCAAACCAGTTTCTAGAAACCGCTGGCGAACACGCTGAACTGTAGACAACGATACACCGACTATTCTTGCTGTTTCTCGCTGACTGCTCCCATTTTCCAGGATCGTGAGGATTCTCGTACATTCCTCAGGTGTGAGTGACATAATTACCACTTTAATAATGACTATTGGATACCTGGATGACTCCTTATAAATACATTTTATGACAGAACAAAAACAAAAGCAAAAACAGTAGTGAAAATTAGAAGTTCTGATTTTAAAAAAATTGATCTTTTTTTTATAACTTTTTTAATGCCATTACTTACCGCCAATCAATAAGTTTTTATATGTTTAATGAAAGATTATTAAATTGTCTATAAAGTTAAATTTATTTCAATACGATAGCTTTATTCGTTTTCAAGATATGGAAGTAAATGCTAGCTGACCCGGAACTTTTGCTCTCGAGTGTATTTGGATCGCACAAATTGTTGGTATAGACATTTACCCATAAAACAATGATATTTTTTTTTCGTGGAGAAGCTGGTATTAAATACCACTCAGCGGTCTTAACCTGCCTTACTGTTTTTATAGTTGTAACTGACCATTGACACAAAGTCTAGTTGTTTATGAAAAGACATGTTATATAATTTTTCATTAAAAACAAATATTAGTCACCTACTTTTACTTGATTAAATATTTATTTATGCAATTAGTTAAAAGAATCAGGTATTTAATTAAATTTATTATATAATAGCTACAAATAAATAAATTATTTTGTGCTAAATAAATTAATTATATAAATAATTTATATAATGGCGGAAGAATATTAGTTGCTCCTTCCTTTTTAAGCGAAGAATCAAATAAAAATCAATAACACATAACGTTTGAAGATGTAAACATGATTGCTTGATTGTTTCATCATAACAACCCATTAATCTCCCACTGCAAGGGCGGGCCTCCTCCAGTGACGGAGGGATACTTGGCCTACTAATACCACGCTGGCCAAACGGATTTAAAAAGGGTTTAATTCCAAGCTTTCCTTCTTTTTGTTAAGTAAAGATAATATTCACGGATAGTCCCTTAGTCGGTTTTTACGACACCCATGGGATAAGATGGGGTGGTGACATATTGTATTCTTACTCCGTCACCACACGGAGAGTACCTAGTTATGTAGTCCATATCTTTTTCGTTTAGAAAGCCATCTAAACACGGTATCTACCAGCTGCAAATTCTGCACTTCATACGGCTCGATCCGTAGAATGCCCACACAAACATTTATTTGTACGGAATGAGATGGTACGGCGACACTATTCCTTCTCCGTCACCACAAAATAACATTACACGTACGTCAAAAGCAATTATTTCCTTTACAACAGACGTTTTATTTTAACGATCGCGTGATGAAATGCGACGTTTAACAGAATAACTCACTGTTACCACTAATGGTTGAGATGACAGACAATAAAAAACTTAAGCTATTTTTCGAGAGCTGGATAATTCGACAGAGTTAATTATCGGTTTCACGATATTCTAGGATGTTGTTTCTAACTGTCCAATGTTTATTGTTCTTTTTAATGAATAAACATTGATTAATTAATTATGACAGTTATTCATTATGTTAAAAGAAAGATAAGAATAGTAATGGATTCTTACTTGAGATTGCATGCTTATTCACACTTGCATTATTGTGCATTATGATAATTATTGTTAATCCAATTTCATCCGGTAGCTGACTGTAACTTAATTAAATAATGGCCGAGAGGTGTGAACTATGACTTGGACAGTTGCGGAATCATAACAGCCCATTAATGTCACACTGCAGGGACGGGCCTCCTGCCATGACGGAGGGATACTGGGCCTACTAATACCACGCTGGCCAGACGGATTAGTATAGAGTTTAATTTCAATTCAAGTTTTCCTTCTTTTTATTTCGTAAAGATAATATTCACGGATAGTCCCTTCGTTGGTTTTTACGACACCCATGGGATGAGATGGGATGGGTGACATATTGTATTCTTACTCCGTCACCACACGGAGAGTTGCGGAATATGATACGAAAATTCGTATGATTGATGTTGGTTCATTTGAATCATGTGAAATATTTAATGGGTGTATTTTAATATTCACGGACAAGGACATCTGTACTTTACTGTACACAGCGCCATCTGTTCCAAAAGGAAACTAGGCTTAACCTGCTTGTGTTATGGATCACAGAACAACGAATAAACATACTTAAGTACATTTTTTTTGTAAATACATACATATTATACATAGAAACACTCAGACCAATGCAAACAAACATGTTCATGCACACAAAGATTTGCATTAAACGGGAATCGAATCTGAGACCTCTGCGTAGCAGTCATGTTAAATAACCACTACGCCACAGAGGTCGTCTATGTCTATGATGTTACGTCCGGTAGTTAAGTGTTCTGGAAGGCGCGTACTTCGCCCTTAGCGATAACAGAACCTCGGATGACTTATGTAGAGCACTCTTTCTTGATGAATATTTAGGTCGATGAACTTTTGACAGTATGTTGGTCATGTATCCTGAAGTTGCTTGGGTAGGAAGTGTGGTCATCGATACGAAGGTCCTTTCCATCTTTCCATTTCTTTCTTTATTCGACCAATCCTTAATATTTCTTTCTTTGTGCTATGCTGCTTTATGGCAATCAAATAGTCGCTTTGGATTTTACAACATAATCTGGAGAAGGTTGCCTTTCTCCAATTATTATGGTTTACTCAACAAGGTTTCTTCAGCAGCTGTATAAGGCTGTATAATAACTGCAAATTCTTATTGCTTACTCTTAACTCGCAGCTTAGCATTTTCGAAGCTTTCCATTAAATTCTGCAGACATATCTGTACAAAAAACTATAAATTAAAAAAAACGCAGCTGAATATAAGCTTGAATACCTAAATAAGAACTTTTTGAACACAGAACTTTTGCGAAGAAAAAGT
This sequence comes from Schrankia costaestrigalis, assembly GCA_905475405.1. Lineage (NCBI taxonomy): Eukaryota > Metazoa > Arthropoda > Insecta > Lepidoptera > Erebidae > Schrankia > Schrankia costaestrigalis. The sequence continues at coordinate 2,946,029 of FR997843.1, read as the reverse complement.
TTTCAATAAGTACATTTTTTTTAAATTCGAACGAAAGTTATGAATGTAAGTGGACAGTGAATTTGACAGTGACAGTGTGTGACGTCATTGTGTTTACAAAATGGCGACGTGTCCTAGAAGACCTGCACGATCAGCTTCTACCAGATTGAAGTATTCGAAAACTGTACCAGCGAGTACTATCAGGTAGGTACTAGAACTTTTAAAACTTTTAATTTTTGACGCCTTCGAGGTTATTACATATTATGTCGTTGGTACTGGAGGTTTTAGGTTTGACTCTCGCATGTGTAAAACAATTTATAAATCTTACCAATATTATACTCGTAAACGCGAAATTTTGTAAGTTTGGAAGGATGTTTGTAACTTTTATACATAAAAACTACAAAATGGAATTTAATCAAACTTTACAATAATATAGCTTATCATCAGACACACATAATATAGTATTATTATAAAAGCTACTTGATATACCAAACCAACCCTGCGCAGACGAAGTCGCAGGCACCATCGAGTATTATCAATGTTACATAGAAATAAAAAAACAAAAGTATTAATGTTTATCTGTTGTCAAACTCTTGCATGCTTTTAAAGTTTTTTTCTAGATTGTCAAGAATAGATGTGTGTCGAGTGCATAGTTAAAAAATGTGTAATAGCAAGTTAATTATTTTTAACTGTAAATTCACTTCAAAGGTTATAATTATTCATAAATCGATTAAAAACACATGCAATCTTTAATTAAAATACGCTGTCGAAAACAGGTTAACATCATTGCCGTACAGAACCATCTGTTTTTCGGTGAACGTATGTAGAGATTTGTATAATAGGCTCACGCAAAGAAGTAGTGAGATAAAGTGAGTGAATGAAAAGTTCGTGTTAAGCCCGATTTACACATCGACAAGTACAGTAGCGAGGTAAGTAATAAGTTGTTGATTAAGTTGATTTAAATAGATCCTATTTTTTGGCGAGTTAAGTTAGCGAGACGCAAGAGAGGGGGCTACTTCGTACTTAACTCGCCAAAAAATAGGATGGACATCTATTCAAATCAACTTAATCAACAAGTTACTACTTAACTCGCTACTGTACTTGTCGATGTGTAAATCGGGCTTTAGCAAGCATTTTTCCAACCGTGGACCGTTCATGGGTAAGAGAAATAGAAATATATAGAGACATACGGAAGAATCTAAGGCCTTTTTGGTTATCGCCAGGTTTAAATAATGGACGGAACCAATTAAAGACTCGATCAATTTCAAGAATAAACTGTATATTACTGTATTATTAAACATTATATTTTATTATGTACTAGCCGACCCGTGCGAAGACGAAGTGGTCGTTGGGCAGCGAAAAAAACGCGTCTCATTTTAAAACATACTTCATTAATGCTTCACTCCTATTAGTCATAGCGTGATACTATTAAACACAGAAATAAAATTAAACTCGGTTCAGTAGATCCAGAGATTACCCTCTATAACGTCACAAACACACAAACTTTACCTCTTTATAATATTAGTATACATAGATACAAGTTGTTATGTATCATAGCCCTGTTATTTTGCTAATTTCTATAAACAAAGCGTAAGCTTAGTATGTAAGTGGAATACATCACTTTAAAAATTGAGAAAAAGCTTTTGTTACAAAATACCGAGAGTTGTCACGTGCTCGAGCAAACATAAAAATAAGAATCAAGAAATCTCTGACCGACTATTTTTTACATTCATGCCTCTACAAATATTGTAGCTTGTCATTCTTGGACTCTATTGGATGCTTAACATCAGGCACCATAGCGTCATTCTGGTAGGCCAATTAAAAAAAAGTTGTATGTTGATTAACGATTGACGTTACCTAGAGTCTGCCACAGTAAACAAATCATAACAACAGCTTCTGTATGTAGCACTCACCCTCTATACATAAAAATACTTGCATTAATTAGCTGAAACTGAAGCAATGTATTATTTAAAGTAGTCGTTCCGTTCTGAAAGAGCGCTAGTGTTTTTCAGGTTAATTTATTTTACGTGTTACAGTTTTGTGTGCAATTTGAATCGCTTTCATATTACTAGCACGCGTTTGTCTTCACCTAGGCTGATATAACGGTTAATAAAGTTTAGGATTTATTTAAATGCAAATGTAATATTTTAAAACTGATATTTTTGTATGTAAATCTGTATTTTAAATAAAGACGCTTTAGTACAGTAAAATAGTTTCGAGTACTTATTTCAAGAATATTAAGTATATTCTCAGTTGCAATTTAAAAGTTAGCAACCATAAGCAAAAGTAAAGCTATTTTATGAATGCTCTGTTTAATATTCCCTGTTTAAAGTAGCGATACGCGCAAACATTTAGAAATAAAAATAGAGAACCTTATTAATTAAGTTTATTATGTAAAAACAAAATACAAATCGTACTAAACTGATACATTGGTGATTTTGTGATTAGTTTACCTCCTTTTTCCAATAAGATACTTCTTTCTGCATCAAATTACCGTAAAATTTTAAACAGAAAGAAGTGCCTAGCACTAGCCGTATATACAGTGTAAAAATACTAATAACACTACACATATTCTCACAATAAATTCTCAACAATAAAATCTACCTTACATAGACATAGAATCTAACATACATATAATGACCGATTTACACATCGACAAGTACAGTGGCGAGTTAAGTAGTATTTTAAGATTGAGTTGATTTAAATAGATCTCCATCCTATTTTTTGGCGAGTTAAGTACGATGTAGCTCCCTCTCTCGCGTCTCGCCAACTTAACTTGCCAAAAAATAGGATGGAGATCTATTTAAATCAACTTAATCAGCAACTTACTACTTAACTCGCTACTGTACTTGTCGATGTGTAAATCGGGCTTCACACGCAAGAAAATTTATTTAATATTAAGTAAACACATACATAACATAGCTTCATGTACTTCATACACTTTCTACTTCAAGATTGTGAATATTAACATTTCCTCTTTGTAACAAATGTCACGATGATGATACCGGTGTGACAAGTTAATTGTAAATGAGACAAAGAAACTATTGATATGATGATTAGTTGTTGTGTAATATGTTATGTTACACTTTGAGTAATGTATCATCATAACAGCCCATTAATGTCCCACTGCAGGGACGGGCCTCTTCCAGTGATAGAAGATACTTGGCCTACTAATACCACGCTGGCCAGACGGATTGGTATAGGGTTTAATTTCAAGTTTTCCTTCTTTTCATTTCGTAAAGATAATATTCACGAGTAATTTTTAATGAGGAGGTCTTGGTTGTTTTTTTAAGGATCTCCTCAAAGAGAAGGAGGCTCTAAGTTTGCTTGTATTTTTTTATGTTTGTTGCTTCAGAACACAGTTATATCTTAATATTTAAAAAAATGTTTTTTTGGACTGTATCATCAACCCAACAAAATTGTATGTTAAAATCGGTTTTAATGCTTCGGTTTTAAAGTCGTACCAAGTGCAATTATATACGGAAGAAGCCTATCCTCGCAGTGATACGTACACGAACTGAGTGGTGTGCGCTTAGCTCTATCATACTACCATAATTTGCAATTAACATAAACCAACAAAAAATTAAATTAAAAATAATCATCCAAGAATTTTCATTTAACAACAATAGGAAATTTCTTATAGCGCCATCTCTGTAGTACAATAGGTAACAAAAACTTGTTTATGCTCAAGTTAAATTTCTCTTCCAATAAGTTCATAGACAATGTAAACATGTATGACCTTGATAATGTATTTTCTTTACAAAGCGTCGTTTATCTGTAAAAAAAGTTAAATATAGTCTACACGATAACTTTTGTTTATGATACAAGGTTAATGTCGACCTTTATTGTGTAAGCTACCTTATGACGTGATATTAAGGTGCATTTTTGAGTGGCAATCTTTAGCTCTACTTTTTATCAAAGGAGCCTGTGCCTTCCTATATTCTATAGCCACAGGCTTTACTACGTTGAGTTAAGGTTCATTTTGTTGTGATAATCTTTAGCTTACTTTAACCTGATGGAGAGTGTTCTGTGTAGTTCAAATTAGGAATCACGGAGATACTCAGACAAAGTACCACTTACGCTTAAACATCTATTAGAATGACCTCATTGACGGTGTACAACCTGACTTATGGTTATCAATCAATAATTTTTGACTAACTGTGGACGCCTCCATTATCTGCATGGATCCAGATTGTGTGGGCTATCTTAATCTATCCCACTCTTTCCATCGTTCTAGAATGTACCTTACACATTAACGCAACGAAATCTAGTCCCTAAGGGTCGTAGCACATATATCAAAACGAAAAGGGATCGGCACTGTATCAACTCGAGCCGTTCCGTATTATTTGTATGAAACTCCTTACTGCAACGCACACTAATCGGACTCGTAACGTAATCGGATTTCTGACGTTTGACATCGAGGAAAAAGGCGAGGCGGTGCCGATCCCTTTACGTTTTGATATATGTATGTGCTACGACAGTAAATAGAGTTGCAGAGTTTGTACTTACTATGAGTACTAAACATATAAAAGATAAACATACTTACATACTCGTATTATCATAGAAAACCGAATCCCAGACCAACCAAACACAACAAGAATCAAGTATTAGTAGTACAAATATCTAGTAGTGATGTAATTAAAAGCATAATCAAATATAATCGTATCGCACTAGTTACGTTGGTATAGAGTAGGTGTCAAATATACAGGTTGTAGCGAAAGTGATTCGGAAATAACTCGCCATGTTGTAACTTCGTGATTGAGAGAAACGTTATCTGTGTGTGGTGCAAGTTATAAGCGAGAGACTTTATTTAGTTTTATGTTATAAGATATAGCGGGTTTGATAGTGTTTGATGTTTATAGCAGCCCCTATCTAGTAGGGGGAATCATGGGTCTATTTTCAAGAAGTTACACCAAGCTTTCTAAAGCTTGGTGTAACTTCGAAAGAATGGAAATAACTTAAAAAATATGAAAACCTTTGCAGTATTAAAAACGAGTTTGCTTTATGAAATACCTACAAATGTAGTAGTATCATCATAACAGCCCATTAATGTCCCACTGCAGGGACGGGCCTCCTCCCGTGACGGAGGGATACTCGGCCTACTAATACCACGCGGGCCAGATGGATTGGTAGAGGGTTTAATTTCAAGTTTTCCTTCCTTTTATTTCGTAAAGATAATATTCACGGATAGTCCCTTAGTCGATTTTTACGACATGGGATGAGATGGGGTGGTGATATATTTTCTTACTTCGTCACCACACAAATTACATTCGTACAAAACATTGTAATTGTAACAAAATTTGTTTATAGGAAACGTTATTATGCGTTACGTATTTCGTAACTAATCTCATTGACACTACATAATTAGAAACGGTCCAAATAATTATAGCATCGGTGCCATTTGTGAAGTCTTACAATGTTTTTATATCATACTTTTGTTACTTTTAATATGAGTACATACTTTCGTTTTTAACCTACCTTTGAGGCGCAATCAATGATTAACGATATCACTGGTTAAGCAATATTGGCGAGGTCATTATAAAGATGTGCTGTTGAGAATGACCCCATAAGGCTCATAGTTTTGTTTAGGATTATACTAGACTAACTGAACCGTGCCCACTTCGTAGGGCGGAGAAATAAAACGCGTCCCTTTTTTAAACATATTTCATTACTGCTCCACTCCTATTAGTCTTAGCGTGATACTATATAGCATATTACACTCCCCGATAAATAGACTATTCAACACAGATTTTTTTTTTAAAATCGGTTCAGTAGATCCAGAGATTACCCCATACAACGTCACAAACACACAAACTTTACCTCTTTCTAATATAAGCATAGATTTCATAGCGTAGCACAGAATTAACTAATTTACTATAAAATACCAGTACCTACCAGTTGTGTAGTACTTCTTATGTACTTGTTATGACGATAATAACCATAAACAAAATCTTCTAAAAGTTTCCTTAAAGTCAAGTAGTCGTTAAGTAAAGTTAAAGACATATAAGCACTGGCCTTTATTGACTATCGATCGAGATATTATCTATATTAATATTATAAAGAGGTAAAGTTTGTGTGTTTGTGACGTTGTTGAGGGTAATCTACTAAACTGATTTAAAAAATAGTTCTGTGTTGAATAGACAATTTATCGGGGAGTGTCATAGGCTATATAATATTACACAGTAATGAAATATGTTTGGGAAAGGGACGCGTTTTATTCGCCGCCCAACGAAGTGGACCCGGCTCAGCTAGTTATGTATAAGTCAGTTGGCAAGGCTTCGTCCAGTAGTAGAATAATGAACTAACAAAGCTACTTGTAATGATTTATTACATCAACATCGATTTAGAAGTTACTGCATGATTGAGTCACAAACACATAATGTTCACGAAACTTTTTGCTCAACATTGTCAGTTTGACAAGCGGTGCACATATTCTACATATCGTAATCATTAATGTCCCATTGCAAGGACTGACTTCTTCAGTGTCGGAGGGACACTTAGCCTAATATACCCCACAGGTTTGAGGGATGTAGTTTAGGGTTATGTGTGAAGTTGCCTTAAGCAACCCTCGGAATAAAGTGAAGTGGAGATTTCTTGAGTTTTTACTCCATCTTTATAAAGCTTCTTACCCTTAAAGGGCTGGTCAAATTGGCAGAAATCAAGCCTTGGCAAAGCGGTATTACTCAAAAACTTATTTATTTAATCAATAATATCGTAAAGTGTCGTCTTATACCAAGATCTTTGAACAGCCATAAATAGTAAAAGTTGTTAACTATCCCCCTTACTCATAAACTTCTCTTAAATTTTAGTCAATTGATTAGCTTAAATTCTTACGTTTTTCTTTGGCATAAGGTCGGTTTTTCTAATATTAATCTCGCTAAACAGTGATTAAATTTAAGAGGCGTTTATGAGTAAGGGGTACATGTCTACAAAACCAAAAGAATTGCCGTACAAGCCAATATCAAAATCATCTGTCCAGAGCAATATTAATACATATTTAATTTTCCAATAGTTTTCCTACCTCACTAAACGAAGCCTGTCTCAGCAGTGAGACAAAACCTGAGTGAAACTCGATCAATATACATCTTGTAATCTATAAACAATATACATTGTATCGATCTATAAGCACACCATACAATAGTCCGCCACTTTCGCTGTTTTCGCGTAGAAACCGCCTCGTAATCTTAAGCTCACTAGTTGTCGAAGAGAACGCAACGAACGCGCGCGCGGCTTTACGAAAAACATAATTTCGAAATCGAAATTAATTTGAATACGAAATTTTATGGAGTGTTTTGAAGTGTTATTGTGCAATGAGGTGATTAGTTAATTTTGCGAACTTTTATTTTTCATTTTGAAAAGTTTTTTATTTTAGTGGTCTTTGAAGTTTTTTTTTTGTAAAAATGTTGGCTATGACACTAAATAATGGTAACCCGCCTTCCAGTCGTGTTACGAGCAAACTGTTTGGAAGGAAGAGCAAGAAAAGCAAACGTGTCAGGAATAAAGCTGGCACTTATGCTGGAAGAGAACGGTAAATATTTAGTTTAAATATTTTTAACCCACTTCAAAAAAAGGAGAAGGTTTTCAATTGGATTGTACTTTTTTTTGTGTTTGTTACCTGATTTCTAGAAAATGGCTAGACCGATTTATTTTTGTTTGAAAAAGTATACTTAGTTCCCATTTGGTCCCCTTGTCACCTGATCTTGGATCTGGATGACAGGATCCCAAGTTCGTCGTTGAAGTCGGTTTTTTAATTAGAAAATTATTTGAGTATGAAAACGCGGTCACCCATCTATGGGTTAATCTTAGCGATGCTGCTTAACCTGTATCCCATCCTGGATAACACGTATCTAGGATAAGATGGTAAAACCATATAGCCACCATCATCGTAGAATACAGAACGTAAAAGTCAAAGAATGAAAAAATGAAGAATGAATTAATGAAATGAAAGTGACGGAGTAAGAATACAATATGTCACCACCCCATCTCATCCCATGGGTGTCGTAAAAACCGACTAAGGAACTATCCGTCAATATTATCTTTACGAAATAAAAGGAAGCAAAACTTTAAATTAAACCCTATACCAATCCGTCTGGCCAGCGTGGTATTAGTAGGCCAAGGATCCCTCCGTCATGGGAGGAGGCCCGTCCCTGCAGTGGGACATTAATGGGTTATGTTGATACGTGTGTATCATTAAAATAGGTACATGTAACAAGCTCCACTTATTTTGTGAATAGTTGACTTTGTGTTAATGTGTTAGTGGAACATAAAGCTCTTATAAGTATTTATCACAGTTGTTTGGAAAGCAATCCTGCTTGGAACATCACACAATAGGTAATCTTTTCAAGATAAAAGCCATTTTGACTTGTCTTATGAAAGGCAATTGTCTTGTTTCAATATAAAATGCAACATTTTATCATTGTAAATTTGATGCATGAGCTCCATTACTGCAAAAGTTTCATGTAAATCCGTTTAAAAGTAAATGTACAAAAAATTATAATTTATCATAGGTATCATAACTTACTTTAAGTCAGTAAACGATTCTATTACCGACATATACCATTCTATGATAAAGTCAACCTAAGAACGTGCACGCTGAGCTATGCTTTCTGCCGTAACGAATATGAAACAGGCTTACTAGTAAAATTAGAAGTATTATTAATTAACCTCTTGATTTAAAAACAATCTATAGAAACTATTATTAGTGTCCGTGTGGTGACGGAGTGAGAATACAATACGTCACCACCCCATCTCATCCCGTGGGAGTCATAAAAACCGATTAAGGGACTATCCGTAAATTATCTTTACGAAATAACAAGATATAAAACTTGAAATTAAACCCTACACCAATCCGTCTTAAGTAGGCCAAGTAACCCTCCGTCACGGGAGGAGGCCCGTCCCTGCAGTGGGACATTAATTGGATGTTATGATGATGATTATATTTAATGCTTTGTACATTGTATGTATATGGTAATTGATATGTGAATGTTTATTTTTCCATTTGTGGTCTAGTACAGTCACGAGCATAAATATATTACTATGGGCAGGTCGGCAATAACATCTGACATTTCAATGAGTTCAATAATATCTCTCTGCACGAACGCAGCATAAACATCTGATCACTCATTGGCAACATATAATTCTGACAGGCCACAAAGCAAAAATATGTGACGCGCCACTTTTCTCAAAAATATCTGACATGTCGTCTCGTGCAAATATATCTGACATTTGATATTTTCTGTATTTCTGCAAGAATTGGTGTGTTCTAACAGTAGCGTGCATTAATATCTGACTTCAACATGGCGGCATTAATATCAATTACCTTTCTGCCATTTAAATTTATTTGATATAATTTGAGTATTTACATAAAAATAGTTGGTTTATATTATATTTATTTATTTTAATAATTAAAATAAATATTATTCCCGTTTATTTACTTTAAATAAATATTTTTTCATGATTTGATTTGAAGTGGTAATAATATAATATATTCTAAAATAATAAGTATCTTTTAATTGTTTAAACTATAATTATAACAATATATAAATAATAATAACAGGGACGTAATTATACCTTCACTGTTTTCATACATAAGACATTAATATTTGGATACTATTATTATTCGTAAATAACATAACGATATATTTTTATATTTGTTATTGCTCCTATTTATTATACTTACCTAATTTAAATAACAGGGACATAATAAAAATAGTAATGTTGTTTACGAATAATAATAGTATCCAAATATTAATATCTTATGTATGAAAACAGTGAAGGTATAATTACGTCCCTGTTATTATTATTTATATATTGTTATAATTATAGTTTAAACAATTAAAAGATACTTATTATTTTAGAATATATTATATTATTACCACTTCAAATCAAATCATGAAAAAATATTTATTTAAAGTAAATAAACGGGAATAATATTCATTTTAATTATTAAAATAAATAAATATAATATAAACCAACTATTTTTATGTAAATACTCAAATTATATCAAATAAATTTAAATGGCAGAAAGGTAATTGATATTAATGCCGCCATGTTGAAGTCAGATATTAATGCACGCTACTGTTAGAACACACCAATTCTTGCAGAAATACAGAAAATATCAAATGTCAGATATATTTGCACGAGACGACATGTCAGATATTTTTGAGAAAAGTGGCGCGTCACATATTTTTGCTTTGTGGCCTGTCAGAATTATATGTTGCCAATGAGTGATCAGATGTTTATGCTGCGTTCGTGCAGAGAGATATTATTGAACTCATTGAAATGTCAGATGTTATTGCCGACCTGCCCATAGTAATATATTTATGCTCGTGACTGTACCCATCAGTAAAAACTCCGTTTATAATAGTTTAATAGTTCTAAAATAATATAATCTAAGTGGAGTTTTTGTGTTGACGTTATGTATGTGCGAGAAAATTATTATGTATATAACTTTGTTAACAAAACATTTGGACATCATGTTATTTATATATCTATCACTTCCTGTTAATTATTCAAATTAAGCGTATCTTTTCCTAAAACATAACGAAAGATTATGTAAGTAATATGAACCGTGTGGCATTTGTATAGAATATAAACGTTTATTATATAATATCGTAAAGTCTACTGTTTATAAAGTTAATGATACTTATTGTTGATTATTTAACGTAACTAATGGGGGTTTGAATCCCACGCGTTTAAGTATCTATCATTATTTGTAACTAAAGGTCTCTGTGATCTCCATGAAATGAAGTAAAGATGAAGTAAAAGAATATAGGTATGTTATCTGTTATCACTACCTTATATCGCATTCGCAAAATGTTGTCTTTTTGAAAAGCCATTTCTAGAACATACATACAAGTTTAGGAAACAATCTTTTAACTCAAATAAAATCCAAAAAGAAACATAATCAGACGATAGATGATATCAAAAGAGGACTAATGATCAAGTTTACAAAGTTGAAGTTACTGCTTTTTGAACTAATTTTAAAATAATTACGTTGCATACAAAAACATCTAAATGGTGATTAGTTTTTAATTAGTTTATAACATTAGTTAAGTAACACTGTATGTTTTCCTAATAAAAATAAAATAAAATAAATACGCGTATTACACACCATGTCAGATTCAATAACTATACCTACTCTTGTCCAAATCATTTTAAAGCAATTATATAACATATAGGCTATCAATTTGTCTTTATTATACTTTTGCATCCAACCTTCCGTGGCCAAGGTCGCCGAATCATACTTCATCGTCGAATGCACAACAATGAAATTAGCATTTCAAGAGGTGCGACATTGTCTGGGGATCGAAGCCATACTCGCACTGATTAACTGAATCCTCATTAACGTAGCCCCATTAACTCAAATTGAGCAACTAACCCCCGGTTTCCGAATGACTGATCAAGTAATAATCAACTAAGCAAGTGTCAAAACTATCATTTTCAGGAACTAAAATGACAGTTAAAATGTTGAAAATCATTGACATTTAGTTAATTTCTTTTCCGCGACTGTCTGCGCGCCAAACACGTGTGTGTGTTGTTTTTAAATAAAGTTCAGGAAATTATTCTAAAGGAAATTGACAAACACTTTGTTGCCAAACATCCATATATTTATTATAATTAATTATTCAACTTTCATTTTACCATGTTTGCTATAATATTGGCTGCTTTATCATGTTATTTGTATAAAACTTGCGGAAGTAGAAATTTATTATATTTTTTATTAAGCTAATGGACTTCTTATAAGCAAATATTTTGGTAACCTACTTTTTCTGGGTGGTGATGGCATAAGAATATAAAACGTGATCACATTTACTCGCCACGCTTTTAAAACTTTTCAAAAGCACGATAGAGAGTGGATTGTCGTCGACAGCGTTTCTACTCAATTTAGTTTGGCAAAAGAAAGGAGTTAGAATAGGCAGATCTGATGGTCAACCTCCAGTAGTGGAGAAGTACACAGAAATAATAGTTTTGAGACTCCGTATGGATTATATTTATGGGGTTTCAAAGAAAAATCATACACCGTACACCGTACCACAGGGACAAGATCCGTTTGGCCAGCGTAGTAATAGTAGGCCAAGTATCACTCCGTCATGGGAGGAGGCCCGTCCCTGCAGTGGGATATTAATGGGCTTTTATAATGGCCCTTCTTTGGTATAAATTTATTGTCTGTTATACACGAGTCCTTTAGTTGCCTTTTTAACCCACCAGGATGTTATTTTGTAACTGACGAATTTTCCCTAGCTTCCCATACCTCAATGCAGTTAACATTCTAGACCAAATCTCGTAAGTCATAAACTCATAACACAAATACATCTATACTAATATTATAAAGGTAAAATTTGTGTGTTTGTGACGTTGTAGGGATATCTCTGGATCTACAGAACCGATTTCAAAAATTCTTTTTGTGTTGAATTGTCCATTTATCGGGGAGAGTCATATGCTATATAGTACATATAACGCTATGACTAATAGGAGTGGAGCAGTAATGAAATATGTTTAAAAAAAGGACGCGTTTTTTTCGCCACCCAACGAAGTGGGCACAGGTCAGCTAGTTTTACAATAAAACAAGAATTTAAAACACCATGTTGATTAAATAACATCACGCACAACTTGACCTTAGGCGACCTAGTGACGTCACACAAACGTCTCGAAGCGACCGCCGAGCGAAGAGAAAATAAAAGTGAAACGTGAGACCGAGATATCGATATAAAGTTGTAACAATCACTTTTCATTAATAGTATAAACGAGATTAAATTGGAAATTAGGTATACTGTTTAGGCTAAGCTGTGTGTGGTGAAGTAAGAGTATGGTATTAGGTACAACCCTATTTCATTCTATAGGTGTCCTTATATTTGTCTATACGAAAGTACATAATTATTAATTACCTCAGTGGCGATCACGGGTTTGAATCTCATGCAGAACAATTTGATTGTGGGAATTACTAAGTAATATTGAGTCTGTATGTTTTTTGGGTCCCCGCGACCATGATCCTAAGTGCGGAAGCTTAAGAAAGAAAAGAAAGGAATTAAGCCAGAAATAGTTCAATGTAAACTAAATACCTTTTAACACTACATTTTAGAATATTAGCCTCAGCAAACAGAATTCCACAGCTGGATATGTATCCAGCTCTGGAATTCTGTACGCGTGAAGGAGACCTACGAGTATGTACTCGTAGGTCTCCTTCAAGCGTCTCTTACTTTCTCCGTCCTGCGCCTCCCTCATCCATCGGTTGCCCGCAACCAGTATTAGATTTAATTTAAGACCACACGTCCTCTCCGTGTGGTGACGGAGTAAGAATACAATATGTCACCACCCCATCTTATCCCATGGGTGTTGTAGGAACCGACTAAGGAACTAGGTATCCGTTAATATTATCTTTACGAAATAAAATAAAGGAAAACTTGAAATTAAACCCTATACCAATCCGTCTGGCCAGCGTGGTATTTGTAAGTCAAGGGTCTCTCCGTCACGGAAGGAGGTCCCTGCAGTGGGACATAAATGGGCTGGTATGATGATGATGATGATGACACGTCCTCTCTAAGTTGTCATTTGCCGTAGGGTCCTCGAAAGAATAGGACGAACGATATAAATGTAACCTACATTACGTGGGCTACCTACAACGTCAGCCACAACGAGAAATAAACTTAAAACGTTTATTTATTGAATAACAACAATAAAATACCTGAAGAATTACAACAATTACTTCACAGAAACCGACAAATTACTTATTTCCTCAAACAACAATACTTAACAGTAATTAAGCATAACATAGCTTAATTATTATTCTATTATAATTGTAACAATTTTGTTAACTTGTATTTAGGACAGTGTTTTTATGATTAGCGGTTATGTAAATTGTAAGATATCATTGTATGGCCTTCCTTATGTCTTTTACTGAGAAATTGTTATGTTGTGATATAATTTACTATCATTTAATGTGTGTGATGTAGGAAAAATATTCGAGATAATAATACTGATTCGGTAGAGTAGTGGTTGCGTATGTGGCTGCCGCTCAAGAGGTCGATGAATTGTATTCCAGGCAAGGCAATTATTTATGTGGCTATTAAGGCTTTAGACAATCATTTTTGAGGACAAATTATTGTCTAAAGCCTTAAAATACTAGGGATCCCTGACGGAGTTAATCATCCTCTTATGTTATTTAATTTTATGTTTAATAAATAAATAATAAATAATCCTCACAAATCGCCACCTAGTTCCAAACTAAGCAAAGCTTGTACTATGGGTACTAGACAACGGGTGAACATACTTAAATACTTTTTTTTTGTAAATACATACATATTTTATACATAGAAAACACTCAGACCAATGCATGCACACAATCATGTTCATGCACACAAAGATTTGCATTGAGCGGGAATCGAACCCGAGACCTCTGCGTAGCAGCCATGTAATAATAATATACCGACTGCGGCAAAGAGGTTGTCTGGAAGGTTTCAAAGTTATTTTGTTGTCCTAGATAAAATTTTCCTCCGAAATTTACCTAAGCCGGCTTTTACGAATCTAACAGAATCGCTTAGATTTATAGAGCTAAACTTGCTCTACCAGTACTCAACTAGCTAGGCACATTGGTATAGGTCAGTTACGACATTTGTATCTGGTCTGAACAATTAAGGAAACCGTTGTTTGAGGGACACGACTGCACAATTTGGAAATTGTTGGAGATGCCTACCCAAGTAACACATCAAAGCATTATAAGGGCCGAATAAGAGTATTCATGTATCCTTTTAGCATTGTGAGTTAGTTTTATAGTAGCATTATAAACGTTTATATGGCTACTGTAATGCTTATTTGGGCACAAATTATTCAGCTTTAGGCCCTATATGGGTTCACAGTAGCTGGTTAATAGCAATACTGGCGCATTATATTAGCATTATTGTGGTCAAGAAAGATGCCAATCGCATTAAAGAAACATCATTTTGGTCAATAATATTGCCAATCGCATTAAGAAAGAATTATAATGGTCAATAAGATAGCCTATTGCATTACAGAAGCATTAAAATAGCAATGTTATTGATAGTGAAGATGCCAACGGCATTACAAAAGCATTAGACTAGCATTTAAATGTTCTAAAAGATTTATTCGAGCACTTTAAGTGTTCACAGTTAGAACTAAAGTGAACTAAACACTGCAAATTATTACAATCAAAAAAAGGATAAGTAAAGACAGTCAAAATAAAACAGTGAGTGACGCCATATTATTGTTTGCATCAAAACAAATTCATCGGATAAGTTTTTGACTCGTTTGTTATTTCTTGCCTTCAAATATTACTGCGCAGTGTAGTTTACTGTACTTGTTTATATAAGTTTCATTGAAAATTTTCACGCGCCTTCGATATTTTGTGATTTTTATACAAAATGTTTTATAAAACTGATGTGTGTAAAACCAAAACAAATGTGTATTTCTAGTACAGAATAAGTTTTGAATAAATACAATCATAGTTTTGCTTGTACTGTATTAAATTAAGTTATATAAATATTTTAAATGACAATTCCTTTTATAAATAGGTTCGAAAGAAAATATTTTTTGGTTATAAAATATTTACAAAATGGTGGTCAGCCTTAAGCAGCCCGGTGAGCCCAATTAATGCCACGAGCATTACAACTACTCACGTGTGATTGTTTTAAGAGCTATTAGCTACACAACAGCACTCAGTTCTTCCTTTAAAATGCAAGCATTATATTGATTCACATTTATGCTGTTCAGCAGCATTAAGCTTTTACTTACCCCTTACAAGTGCTTTTACACAGCAAAAGGCACAAAAAACAGCTTAGAGCTGGATATCGGATTTACATGGCATTATAGTGGTTCACGTTTGTGCTGTAAAACAGCTTCAAGCACTTATTAACTACTTTAAAATGTCTTTGTAGAACCAAAAGCACTAAAAATAGCTAAAGGCTTTACAAAAGCATTCTGATATGCCATTATCCAACTGTTATACAGCGTAAAGCATTACAATGATTTTCAAATGCCATTGTTCAGCTTCAAGACGCTCGGTGAACTTATATAAGAGTTTGTACGGGTCTTAAGCTCTATATAAGTTCACTTGTTGCTTGTTACAATGCTTTCTGTGTTACTTGGGTAAGAACAGCAAAGGACATCGTTCACTTTTCTTTGTTATGGACGTCCTTTTGTTGATAAATAAATAAATAAATAACCCTCACACATTCACAGAACGTTATCTAGTCCCAAACTAAGCAGAGCTTGTACTATGAGTACTAGACAACGGATAAACATTCTAAAATACTTTTTCTGTGAATACATACTTACATATTATACATAGAAACACTCAGACCAATGCAAACAATCATGTTCATGCACACAGAGATTTTTTAAGAAGATTTACAAAAGATAGCCCTTAATTGTATTTATTAGTTTTCTAGTACATGTAACACAAGCACAGCTTAGCTTAAGAATAGATGGCGTTATGTTAATGTGTGATAAACATTTATTTCCTTTTTTATTCGTTGTTATTATAAAGCTAACAAACAAGCAATAGCTTGTCTAGTATTTATATATTTCGAAAGTTTTCTACGGAGGTCAGCTGAGGTCATTTACGTTACTGTTTTGTAAATATCATCGCATCAAATGATTGGTGGCTAAATATAGTTTTATCACGTTTTTTATCATTATGCAATGTAATTATACCTAATGGTTGATTTGTTAAGGTATTTCTTGTATTCTTTTGAATTTATTGTGCTAAATAGATATTTTAGTTTTAATATTCACACAACGCCGTCTAGGCCTAGATTAGGCTACAAATATTATTATTGGATAACGGACAAACATTACTTCGTGGTTGTAAACTAAACCTAAGTGTAAGGTTTAATAATAATAAGCATCTCATCTTATCTCATAACAGTCCATTAATGTCCCACTGCAGGGACGGGCCTAAAAAGAGGGAAAACTTGTAATTAAACCCTATAATTATACCTATCCGTTTGGCCAGCGTGGTATTGGTAGGCCAAGTATCCCTCTGTAACGGGAGGAGGCCCGTCCCTGCAGTTTGACATTAATGGGCTGTTGTGATAAAGCCTTGTGGTGAGCATGTGAAACCACACAACTGACTAAGTCACGAAAAGTTAAGTACACTCAACCATCCTCAACAGTCAATAAGAAACATACTATAATAAATTAACTAATCGAATCTTGTCTTTCACAGTGCCAACACGGCAATGGACAACGATGTGACGCCAGTATACCTGGCTGCTCAGGAAGGTCACCTAGCAGTTCTGAAGTACCTGGTCCTCGAGGCTGGTGGGAGACTGGATGCTAGGGCCCGTGATGGTATGCTGCCCATACATGCTGCTGCGCAAACTGGCTGTTTGGATTGCGTTAAGTGGATGGTGAGTTCAATTTCATTGTTACCAAAACCGATAGGGAATTCAACTCTAGTTATAGCATTTGTTGTTATACCAAGACTTATAAGGTGCTAGTAGAAGGATTTTCATTGCCATACCAGACAAATAAGGTAGCACTGCAAGGATGATAAAATTTCGCCGCTGTACCTGTATTATGAGAAATTTATAGTTTAGTATAAGTATTGCAAAGGACGATTAGGTATTGAAACATATGTATAAGGAAGGCACAAGATCACGCAAGGTGGCAATATTTGGAGGAGGCCTATATCCAGCTGTAGACGTCATTTGGCTGATATGGTGATGATGATTTTTAAGCTATTTTTCCAATCTGGCCATATGGATTGGTATAGGGTTTAATTTCAAGTTTCCCTTTTTTCTATGTAAAGGAAATATTCACAGACAGGGACGGGCCTCCTCCCGTGAAGGAGGGATACTTGGACTATTAATACCACGCTGGCCAGACAGACTGGTATAGGGTTTAATTTCAAGTTTTCTCTACTTTTATTTCGTACAGATAACATTCACGGATAGTCCCTTAGTCGGTTTCTACGACACCCATGGGATGAGATGGGGTGGTGACATATTGTATTCTTATTCCGTCACCACACTGATAATTAATTGACACACATAATTACATCTTTATCTTATTAAATAGCTTATTCAAAGCGAAAGTGTTCAATCAATAGTAAAATAATGCTTTATTACCTATAAAATAAAAGAAAACGCAATAAATCACATTACGACAGACATACTCAATGAACTTATAGTGCTATTGTTCAAAGTTTTTAATGTTAATTAAGTTTTCTTCATTAAATTAATTACAAGAAGTGTTAAGTAAGTCTTAAAACTACATGTAATTAATTTTATAGAAGTACTAATAAAAGCTATTAATAAATAATATCTTAGTTTTCACTAGCATTGATTTTCTCAGTACAAATTAGCGAGGTACAGGTTAATATTATTATTATGCCCTCATAGATGTATAGGTTATTGATCCTTACTTGATTACCTTTGTAAACAAACACCACATATTGCAAATTCACTAGTTTTTACATCAATCGCACACTCTGATATGGATGAAAATTTCTGGAAAGTAGCATTAAATGTGTATGCAATAGAAAACACGTAAATTACTTTGATTTTACCACTATTTTTCTTAAATGTTAAACACAACGCCATAATGGTTTACTTTTATAAGTAAGTTAGGATAAATACCCTATAGATTAAACATTAAAAGTGACATAATACAAAAGCTCTATAAGTATATAATAATTTTATAGTAATTTTACCCATTTAAAGTCAGTTGTCATCTTCTGTTGTCTGTGTAGTTCAGGCAAAACCTCAGATGTGAATAGACAAATGCCACAGCCTATTAAAATTATGACTGGGGTTTTAAACTAGGTCAGTTTGACAAAGGATCGAACGTTAGCAAAATACTGTAATATATTTTAAGGTTAAAAAAACTTCGCAGCTTAGGCCTCCTCCCGTGACGGAGGGATACTTGGCCTACTAATACCACGCTGGCCAGACGGAATGATATATGGTTTAATTTTAAGTTTTCCTTCTTTTTATTTTGTAAAGATAATATTCACGGATAGTCCCTTAGTCGATAGTTTTTGCGAAACCCATGAGATGGGGTGGTGACATATTGTATTCTTACTCCGTCACCACACGGAGAGTTATCGTTTACAATATACTAATTGCAACAAGCACCAAGCCTCAAATAAATACTTTATCTACATTACTTTATAGAAAATACGTTCGCAACATCGATGTATCGATTATAAACAAAGATACGGCGAGTAAACGTCGGAGACGAGTGAAATTGATAGAGGTAAACGAACTCGATTGATCGTTTCTAGAGGAAACGAGACATGGTCACGCTCGCTTTAACCATACCTATGTGTGATCATGTAAGTACTTAAGCATTTGAGCATAACTTCTTCCTTGTCTACCGTGACTTAGAGTAAATTGAGGAAAGAAAAAAGGTATAATAGGTACCTATAATGCTGTCAGTGTAAGTACAAAACATAAACTGACAGCATTAAAAAGGGAGAATTATATTCGTCAAGATATAGGCTATATTACGTAAAGCTACAACGAATGAATTTTGTTTCAAACAGTTTGCTTAATGCTTGTAAATCAGTAAAGTAAGCGTCAGTTGCTCCGTGTGGTGATGGTGACGGAGTAAGAATACAATATGTCACCACCCTATCTCATACCATAGGTGTCGTAAAAACCGACTAAGGGACTATCCGTGAATATTATCTTTACGAAGTAAAAATAAGGTAAACTTGAAATTAAACCCCATACCAATCCGTCTGGCCACCGTGGTATTAGTAGGCCAAGTATCCCTCAGTCACGGGAGGAGGCCCGCCCGTGGTAGAGCTCAAAGAAATAGCTGATTGAACTCATTGGAAAAAAATTACTCTGATAAATTTTATAGCGAACGAAACGGTCTTAATCTGTCACCACATTGGCTAATTTTCTACGTGACCACTATTTTATATACTCGTGTATAATAAGCTTATGAACTAAATTATATGCGTTTAAGTATCATATATGTTTCTCCAATGATTGATGGAAAATATTTTCTCTACATTAAACGAAATGAGGAAAAGAATTGCAATGTAATGATAGCCGTTTCTAATAATAATAAACAAGATTATAGTCTTTCTGATTGTAAGGATTTAAGTATAAATATTTTATGCCTAACGTGTGTATTTTTTTTTAAATACGTTTATTTCTGTAAAGAATTTAACAACAATTTTTTTATTTGGCAAACTGTAATACAGTTTGTCGGCGTGCGTTTTTAGTTGTGTATAGTAATTTATTCATAGTAATAGATTCGGTCAAATTGATTCCAAAGAATTTCTTCGAAAATCATTGCAGATGGCGGAGATATGTGATGAATTACTTATATCTGGAGCCGTAATAGGTCCTTAGTACTTGTACCTGATACTAGTGGCTCGACTAAGATTTTTTAAAAGCGTGTTTATAATTTAATGTCAAGATTGTGAAGACAGCTCGTGGCTTTTGCAGGACACATTTCTGTAGCGTTATAATTATTCTCTTTATTTACATTTATCAAATTTTATTTCATTTTTAAATATAGATAAAAAATAAAACATTTTAATATAAAAAAGGTAGACCCAACAGCATCGGGTACAGGGACCAAGCTACTGGTGGTTAGGGCTCCAGAGATAGGAACCTCTTCACAATACGTGCCGTGTCAAGCAATACTGCAATAATACAATATAGTTGTTATTATTTTACAAGCCAGGAGTTGATATGTGAAACTGGTAAACATGGCAGGATGGGCATATAGGAATCAACCTGGCTACAACCTAAAGGTGTCCTTCCCAGTTGTCATGTGTAATAGAAGAATATTCGTTTGAAGATTTTTCATGTAACTTATAGCAAACATTAAGAAATTTATTTTGATCAAATTTTAAACCGACGACCTCATAAGGACGGCGGGAAGCCGATGGATGAGGGAGGCTCAGGACCGCACAAGATGGCAATATTTTGAGGAGGCCTATTTCCAGCAGTGGACGTCAATTGGCTGAAATGATGAAGTTTTAAAAGTTGTGAAATCTAAAGTTAGCTATTTAAGTTGCAATAAAACAGAAAGCATCCGATCGACATATTTATATGTATTTAGAAAATAATTGCATTAATTTGCAAGCATAATGGCGGTTCAAGGTGTCATTTACATGTGATAACCTTTTTTTAATACCATTATAAGGGGAATTTTCATTAAAGCCCGATTTACGTACCCGTAAGTAGCCCCCTTTCTCGCGTCTCGCCAATTTAACTCGTCAAAAAATAGGATGGAGATCTATTTAAATCAACTTAATCAACAACTTACTACTTAACTCGCTACTGTACTTGTCGGTGTGTAAATAGGGCTTAAGGCGGCAAACTAGCTTGCTTACCATTTGTCCAATGGTAAGATTAAGTTGCAAGATCTATCTGGATCAAATAACCAGTTTAATGGCAAAGTGGTCGGGTAGATATAATACGGCAGGCGGGCGCGCGAGGCTGTGGGTACTACTCACTTGCAAAACAGGGATTTGTGTACTCCAAAAACTAATGACTCGAGCAAAATATGTGTCTCTTTAAACACTGTACTCAATCTGTCGTGTCTTGTTGAACGTTTACATTATAAACGAAATATAAGATTTTTGCATTGAACTTCAAAAAGGCCTCTCAGGACTTTAAACATGTCTTTAACTTCAAAAATATTGACTACCTTTCGTTTATTTAGTAATAAACTTTTAAGTTTCCTTACTTTAAGTAATATTTTCAACAATAACGTTATTTATCTAAATAGGCAATTGACTTCAACCATAAATATAACACACCTGTAATAGTCTACTTTGTTGACTCAATACTCATTCACACTGAGTAAGTAGTGTTGCCAAATTATCGGCGGTAACAAAATGTATGGTATCAAAACGTAAAATGTTACCAACTTATTGTGAAAACTAATTTGTATTGTCTGATTTTTATTGTAAACATTCCTTTTTGTGATGGACTAAAACACATGTTTCTTACCCGTTTCGTGTATAATAAAACATATAAACAATAACTAGTCTAAGGAAAATTAAAGAAGCCATAATATTAGCCTAAAAAGAAAACTTGATACAAAACTTTTATCCGTCTGTCTGTCCTTCATGAATGTTACTCAGCATTTATAAAAAGACATTTACCACACTCTGAATCATGATATGAATTGCGCAGACTTTAAAAACATCAAATCCGTGTGGTGACGGACTAAGAATACAATATGTCACCACCCCATCTCATCCCACGGGTGTCGTAAAAACCGACTAAGGGACTAACCGTAAATATTATCTTTACGAAGTAAAAAGGAGGAAAACTTGAAATTAAACCATATACCAATCCGTCTGACATTAATGGGCTGTTATGATGATGATGAAAAACATCTACCTATCATCATAGACATATTATTATAACAAACTTTTTTGCGTTGTATTCGAACTCGTGACCTCGTCTCGTATTTAAGACAGTTAACAACTATAGGAATCACTTTCCTACAATGGGATATTCAAGCCCTACTAAGAGTGATATCCGTGTGGTGACGGAGTATGAATACAATATGTCACCACCCCATCTCATCCCATGGGTGTCGTAGAAACCGACTAAGGGACTATCTGCGAATTTTACCTTTAAACAGAAAGAAGGAAAACTTGAAATTAAACCTATACCAATCCGTCAGGCCAGCGTGGTATTAGTAGGCCAAGTGTCCCTCCGTCACGGGAGGAGGGCCGTCCCTGCAGTGGGACATTAATGGGCTGTTATGATGAGTAAGAGTGATATTAAGACATTTTTTTCATGTTTAGATCGTGGAACGAGGTGTGGACCCCAACGCAAGAGATGGAGATGGTGCAACTCCTCTACACTTCGCAGCATCCCGGGGACATCTGAGCACAGTACGCTGGTTACTTAGACATGGAGCCAGGCTTCATCTGGACAGACACGGCAAGAGTCCTATCAACGATGCTGCTGAGAATCATCATTTGGAGGTAAGGTCAACAATAATTTAAAGTAAAAACTATGTATGATTTTGAATTTAGATTTATAAGTCTCAAAGCTCATCCTGACACTCAATCCGTGTCGTCCGTCCTGACGTCCGTGCGTACGATCATCATATTACCCGTCCGTACACCCGTCCCGTCCCTGGCCCTATTTCGAAGGCTATCCGACCTATATATACCCGACCCGACTGCAATTATGACGTCCTTCAAGACAAAAACACCACGACGCCTTTGTCGACGCCAATCTTTAGCCCTATTCCGACGCCCATCCGTCATCCCAAAGGACGTAGTCCTTTCCGACGCTCGTCCAGATAGCTATTACCACGTCCATCTAGATGAACACTATTTTATACGACAGTTTACTACGATTAAAATTACAAAATTCTTCGTGAAATTTAATCTTTTAATTTTCTCACAACAATAGAAATGCCAGTACATAGATAGCGTCTTCAGTTATACAATACCGAGAAACTCGGAAAAGCGTATGAAAACAACAGACAAAGAGTATAATTAATAACATCTTACCCCTACACTGTGTAATTGAGTTATAATAGCTATACCTATAAACGTGCTGTTTCTACCATGTGATGTGTAGGAACAGGCTTAAGTAGCCGTTTATTGTATTTATCGAGTGATGCGCTTAAGTCCGATTTACACATCGACAAGTACAGTAGCGAGTTAAGTAGTAGGTTGTCGAGTTAAGTACGAAGTAGCCCCCTCTCTCGCGTCTCGCCAGTTGTTTTTCGAGTGGTAGAGCCATGTCGTCAGTCTTTGGCTGCGGCACGCATGGGCAGGCTCGTCCGGTGAAATACCACCCTCTCACAGAAAATCGGCGTAAAATAGCAGTGCTTGTCACTGCTGTGTTTCGTCCGGTGAGTGAGAGTCCGGTAGCCCATTCCCCCTCCCTTTACTTCCCTTTTAAAAGGTCGGCAACGCACCTGTGATTCCTCTGGTGTTGCGGGTGTCCATGGGCGGCGGTGATCACTTACCATCAGGTGACCTGCTGGAACGTTTGCCTCCCATCATATAAAAAAAATAATAGTTGTTGTTGTTTGTTGTTTAGTACTTACATTTAGATTAATTAAAAATTAAATTTAAAAAATGATAAAATTAAGTTAAACTAAATTGTTTGTTACGAGAATTGACCTGCTGATGTAATGCTGTAACAGGTTGTTAATGTTTTAATAGTAGTAGGATGGGCTTGCTCCGGTGACGGAGGGAAACTAGCCTACTATACTACGCTTTAGTTTAGGCTTGGCTGTTAGGATATCCTTTTCCAAGCACTAGCCTGTCTTAGTTTCTTTAGTGAAATTTAGCAAAAAAACAGGGAACACAAATCTTGCATTTAAGGTTATTCGATTAAAAGGGACTGCTACAGATATTATTATGTCTATTGGCTTTTTACCCGCGTAATAAACCTTCAAGCCGTAGTGTGAAAATATTACTGTGTTTAAGTGGTTGCAGTAGCTAGTAAAATTATAAGATCATGAGACTTGAGACAGTTTATGTTCAGAAAAGACAGCGATTTGGCTCTGTCCTGTTACCTACTGACCATCAGATGCGCTACCTATTCGTGTTCAACCTCAAAGCTTAGAAAAATCACATAAAACTATTTACCTTAAAACTCAAGTAGATCAAATTAAAATAAATCTAAGTTTAGTTTTTACTTTTTAGTCATTGACCGGCGTTGAGAACGATAGTAAGTAATTAATACACAAATATGCGCGTGCGCCGAAAACGAGCCACCGAAGTGTGACCAGAGAAAATTAATACTTTCAAAACGTGATCTACGTATGTAGAAAGTAATATCTTGGATGCTCTTGAATTATAATAGTTGTGATTCATCGTAGCTGTTAGTGGCCCACTGCAGGGACGAAGGTCTGATCTAGTGATAGATGGAAGCTTGGTCGAGAATGAAATACTTTATTGACCAGACGGAAAAGTATAGGGTTTTAAGTCTTATGAGAGATTTGCCAACTCTCCCTCATTTGACTTTTATGACACTTCTGGATTAGTAATACTAACTACTGACTACTGTATTACGAGGTAATGGAGCTCATAATACATAATAATGTCACTCAATGACATGTGCTTATATACTTTTTTGAAAAATAGAAAGACAACTGATAAAGAATATTTTAATAGTTTTATTATTTTTTAGTTTATTGTTCGATCCTAAACTATATGCTGTGCCCGACAGGGTCCACAATTGATACTTTGTATTTACTAACCATCTGTAATAAAATAAAATAAGGAACGCAAAAAAGTATTGAGAATTGTTTATTAACTTACACAATGTTCCGAATCGTTCCGAGATATCGTGATCGTTGGTTGAAAAAATGTCTATGAGTTTAGCAAAAGCTTGAACAAATTTTGTACATATAACGTATCCTCAGTTTAATGGTCCACCCACTTTGTATTAAGACTAGCTGACCCTTGCCCACTTCGTAAGGCCGCGAAAAAAACGCGTCACTTTTTTAAACATATTTCATTACAGCTACACTCTTTTTAGTCATAGCGTGATACTATATAGCCTATGACACTCCCCAATAAATGGACTATTCAACACAGAAAGAATTTTTAAAATCAGTTTAGTAGATCCAGAGATTACCTCTTACATCGTCACAAACACACAAACTTTACCTCTTTATGATATCAGTATAGATAGATCGCTGTAACTCTAACATCCAGACGACAAATAAAAAAAAAGTTTCATTAAGCTTAAATTGAATTTTTAACAAAAGAGAGAGTATGACAAATCGTTGATCTAGCTAATGTAGTCTAAAACGACATTTTAGCAGTTTATACATAAACGATTTTGCATAAATAATCCATTATGTATTGGGTAGCGAAACAATAAGACGATAGAAGTAACAGGATTTTAATATTAATTTATTTTACATATTTGTTTGTATAGCTATAGGTTTAGAGTATATAATAATATTTTTTGTAACAGTCCATTAATGTCCCACAGAAGAGACGGGGTTTCTTCAGTGATTTATAGAAACTTGGCTTAATATATATACATAATGCCATGTTGTCTAGGCGAATTTGTATAAGGGCTTATATCAATTTTCCTTTTCCAAGACGAAGTGGCCTGGCTCGCCTATAACGTGCGAACGTAACGAAATAAGGGCAGAAATTCAATGCAAAACCGTTGTTTAGCGAATTTGCCTCTTCCAAGTTTTCAACACTGAATTGTCAGAATGTCAGTCCGTGCCGTGAGCTTACAATTTTGTCTTAGATTTTAGTTCTACTTCACATTTGGAAGTCAAACCATTAAGAGTAGAAAAACATGATCCTATAATGTTGTTGATTGATTGAAATAGCGGTACTTAGCCATATACTACTCAACCAGTCTACTCCTACAAATAAAAACAATTGTCCATTTTGTGTCAAGTTTTACTCATAATTATTATTAATTTGTTGCAGTGTCTGAACGTGCTGGTCGCTGCTGGCGCTGCGGGAGCTGACAACAAACAACTGTCGGCATACAAAGCTATACATTCCTGCGCTTGTGCACCTGGCGAGGCACGAGTATGTATATTTATTAGTTTACATTTTATAATATATTATGTTCTATAAACCTGGAGATTTTTACGAAAAAAAAAAGACATTATGGCCTATTGAAAAGATAAAAGAACAATTAAAGCAATAACGAACAAGCAATAATGAACAGAAATGAATATTAATTACAATAAATGTGAAATAAATGTGTAGATACAAATATTATTAGAAGAAAAAGTCTCTGAAATAATATCAGAGGGAAGGATTACAAAAAAAAAAGATGCTGCAAGTTGTGTGTAAAATGAGTTCACGTTACATTTGCCTTTAAACCCAATCTCTTCAATCGAAGTGTGATGTTACTGGCTTTGTAACACCAAAACACTACTATGGCACAACTCTCTAACCAGAATTCTCAAAACTCTTTTCATACATTCTACTAGGAACTCCTCCAGTAAACATAATCTAAGCAATAACATATTATTATTAATAATGTGTTGTTATAGAGTTTTCTATCTAGGTGCTATATTTTATGCAGTGCAATCATCATTGCCCCCCTGCCCTTATCCCAATTTTATTTGGGGTCGGCGCAGTATGTCTTCTTCAGTGCAATGCAGGCTAAAAATAGATGAATAGAGAACAGCAAAGCCAGTAGTTTTACGACAACTTAACCATTTTTTAAATGAAAATTAAAATATTTCTGTTGCTATCTTCCAGTGTGCTCTACCAAACTGCATAAACGCGAACGGCTCCCGCTCACCATTCTACCTCCACGCTCCTGAGAGGGAGAGGCGCAACTCCGTGCAAGAACGTCGAGGATCTCTGCCTTCCACCGTCGGCTCCATTACTTCCGCCAGGTCTGGGCCTGCTGATGGGTTGTACGTGAACCCGATGCAGAGAGGAAACTCTACGTCTATCACGCACCATAGCTCGTCGGGAGAAGAGAGTTCAGGTAATTATTTTTATTTGTTCGCGAAAAATTTATGTAACTTATATATAAATATAAATAAATAAATTTTATAAATATCTGCCTTCCGGTATATCAGAGAAAGGCATCTTTTTCTGCCGTGTAACATAAACTATTGATGTTTATTATTTTATTTATATACCTAATTAACTAAAAACATAAAATTTTCGCATAATACCAGTTTATACTTCAAGGTGCGTTATGTATGGCGTAAGCATAAATAAGAAAACCGGTATCGAACATTAAACGAAATCGAATCTCATAACAAGAGCCCAGCCTTTTGCTTTCCAATGAGATATTAGAACGAAAGTAAAATTAAACCGGAATTCTTACATAGCAAGGTCGCTTGGTCGCTTCTACAAGTTATATGATAGAAGTAACGGTGTTAAATCATAAAACTTATGTGCAGAAGTTAATAAGATATACAGTTAAACGTTTAGTACGAGTACATAATAAATAAACATTTCATTTCATTTCATTTCATTTCATTTCATTTCATTTCATTTCATTTCATTTCATTTCATTTCATTTCATTTCATTTCATTTCATTTCATTTCATTTCATTACATAGCATAACATACATTCATAAACATACGCATATACCCTATTCAAATCAATCAACTAGCCTATTGTAGTCCACTGCTGGACATCGGCCTTTCCCAATACGCGCCACAGAACACGGTCTTGCGCCTACCTTTTTGAGGTCGTCGGTCCACCTAGCTGGGCGGCGGCCTACATTACGTTACCATACCCTATTACCCTAGATATAATACCATACGTTTGTTTGTTGTTGCCCCAAATTTTCTGTATCGCACAAATTATTATCATCTAAAGTAGGAATCGCAACCGCGAGCTTGCGGTCTCATACACGACTTTTTTGCGACAGCGACAGTTTCAAATTGATACAGGTAGACGGTAGCATATTATATTATTTTTATTTCATAACAGCCCATTCATTTCCCACTGCAGAGACGGGCCTCCTTCCATAACGGAGGGATACTTGGCCTAAGAATACCACGCTGGCCAGACGGATTGGTATAGGGTTTAATTTCAAGTGTTTCTTCTTTTTATTTCGTATAGTTAATATTCACGATAGTCCCTTAGTCGGTTTTTACAACACCCATGGGATGAGATAGGGTGTTATACATGTATGTTATTACATGAATGTTAAAGAAAATATCATTATACCCGATAGCCAAACTCCAACTCAAACTAATAATGGTTTTTGCTTTAACTGTCTGTGATATCGTGTGCGTGAGCTGCATCTATGTGTGCTATGTAGTTAGACTTCTTTACTTTTCGCTGTCTTGCGACAACGTGTTATATAGTATGAACAATCTGTTATAGATATCTATTAGAGGTGTTAACACGCACTATTTCATTGAAGTAGGTGATATCTCATCCTATACAGAAAACTTTTTGCATTAAAGTTGACTTGAAAGAAGGTGGAAACGTTTGAAAAAGGCCTATGTCTTCCAGGGAATATCTTTAGGCTGAGATAAAAATAATGCATTGCACTATTATATAGCTTTGAAGCTTGTATTTACGTACAATACCAGTAGATACACACCCAAACAGTGATTCAACAAACTAATAAAAATTTCATAATCCCCCACACCTATTTCTATATAACACTTTTTTTTAAATTTCACGCCCATAACATTAAATAGACATACGCAATTGTACGCATAACCTAATCCGATTACAACAGCACCCAGTATGGCTGTTAGCGTGAAATACTGAACGAAACTAATCATTTTACGACGGAAGTAAATAAGGAAGTTATGGTTTTAGGTAATGTTGCACCCGAATGAGCAGTTGCTTTCTTGCCGTTGAAGCGTGCGGACGTATATTGCTATTAGCTCCTTAATTATGGATGTGATTAAACGGTCTGTGATTGGTTTAAAATGTTGTTTGGGATACGGCGTGTTTGATAAATAAGTTTTTGGTAAATTGTCTTTTTATCTATGGTGTAGGTATTGGAAGTGGTTTTTTTTTGTATTTATTGTTATATGTTAATTCTTGTACACATATGGCCGTAACATATGAAGAAGATCAGAGTGTGCAGCCAGTGATTATTTCTGAATCAGATGTAAAGAGAAGACGCAAAGACGTTCACTATTGGACATAAATTCTTAAATGTTTCTACCACGTGCTATTTCTTAAGTATTAGCTTTATGTCACCTTAATCTAATCTTTGTTTTACATGAGGTATACCATAAGGTATCAGACAGCTATTCATTTTGTTCAAGTTCATTTGCTGATATGATAAAAATGATGATCATGATTATTTATTTTGAAATGTAATGCAAATTGCTTGAGTATGTATTTCAATTTAAATGTATAATATTTTGTTAATTACCATCTAAATCAGACTGTAAAATTAATTAAAGATTAATTTTATAGTTTATCGAAAGTTACTTGGCATTGATATTACCTAAGTATAGTCCACGATGTGAATAAGCGTGGGAACCCTGTAAGAAGCCTTTACCTTTCTTTGACTCAGGCGACCTGTAGGTACTGAAAAGCTAGAAACAAGTTGTTTTTAGTATGAGAGGAAGGAGGGCTACTGAATTATTTTATGAGATAGATGATGGTCCGCCGTCGAAATTTCAATCAACTGGGGAAAAGCCTTGCCTGTTCTCTAAAGAGAGGCGGAGGTTTTGAACACAAAAATATTTTACGACGGCAAATTGGTCAAAGTTAGACGCCAACAGGCTCCTCATAATTATATCTAGGCCTTCACAAACTACCTTTTTCCTTTAACAAATCCCTTCACCTATTTGTCTCCTCAGCAGAGTTGTGGGTTAGGCTTAGCTACTAATCTTTTTACTTTCTACTCCATCACTAGATGAAACCCGTCCCAATAGTGGGATACTATTGAACTGTTATGAACGTGTCTAATAGAAACATTTCCTATGCTTTCAACATCCTTTTAAATGCTAATATTTAACCATTAATAGGTAATTACTATATTGTTCCGTACAAAGCTATATAATCTTTCATAATTATACTTAGTTATGCAATGTTCTGGGGTGTAAACCGATGACTGCTTGCCTTAACATAAGTGGGAAATGCGTTAAATTAACATAAGTAGGTAACCATAACTTCCTAGTTAACGTAGTGGATTCCTTCGGACTAACCGCCATGAGGTTGCAAGTTTCGATCCCCAAATTATTGTTCTGAATTTGAATGTTCTTTATTTACGTTAAATCGATGTTTGTAAATGTTCTCTTGACACACGACCATTGCTGCGGAGTTGTCTTTATACCATGAACTGTCTACTTCAAGACGTCAAGTCAATTATTTGTGAATCACACAAATATCCAAGCTCGAAATAATGATTGTTTTGAGCTTGAATATTTTTTATCCGTTGATTTTACATTAACTGCCTAAGATATTGACTGGAAGATTCTAAAAACGTATAGTCGAAAACGAAATGGCTTTATCAGTTTTGACAAAAAAATCTATCATAATTCAAATTCATTAAGATCGTTATTTAATGTTTATGCGTGAGCTTGACGTCATTGGTTGACCGTAATCAAAACTATGCTTAGATTAAAGGTGCAATCTATTTTAAACTTTCACTTCAACGCAATAAATAATAATATCTACTAACACAATACAAATGTCACTATATTAAACTGTAGAGTTTGTATGTGAAAAACCATGAAAAACCATTAAATAATTTAAAACTAAAGTCAACTTGTTACTTGTGACATTACAAGCTTGTCATTTCTGAAAAACTGAAAATGTAGAATTTAAATATTGGCTGGTAAGCCACCCAATTGTTGGCACCTTGAGTGGACTTCGGTGTCAAATTAAAATATAAAATATCATAAAATGATAAAATACTTTAATCTTTGCTTATACCTAATCATTATTGTGTTTGCATAGTATTAAATAAATATTATTGGCACTAATGCCAATAAAAGGATTCTGATAAATTTATTATTGCTATGTTGACACATGAAATAAATAAAATATGGTAAAAATATTAAAAAAATAATATTTGAACTTGAATAATCATACTGAACTTGAATAATCTATAGTGTTTTCTTTCTTTTTACTCACTTTTAACTCATAAGTGCCAATAATTGTAGGACTTCTAACGACAAGGTGGTTTACCCTAATTTGTTTTATATTTATAAAATTACGAAAACTTTAAATTGAAATATGCGCCAATGACGTCATGCAAGAAATGATAGGGATGGACATAGAAGGAAAAAAGAGAGAAATTCATTGGAATAAAAAGTTTTACCGAAAATATGCTCTAGTAACAGTCAATAACGTTGACTTTACTATTTGTTTTTATAAATATTTAACGACTATTTGCTAATACAAGAGAACTGATATGTCAAAGTAGCGTCATGCTTTAGCTGATGTTTTGTTGTGCGATATTGACGACCTCTGTGGCGTAGTGGTTATATAACGTGACTGCTACGCAGAGGTCTCGGGTTCGATTCCCGGTCAATGCAAATCTTTGTGTGCATGAACATGATTGTTTGCATTGGTCTGGGTGTTTTCTATGTATAATATTTATGTATTTACAAAAAAAAAGTATATAAGTATGTTTATCCGTTGTCTAGTACCCATAGTACAAGCTCTGCTTAGTTTGGGACTAGATGGCGTTGTGTGAATGTGTGAGGAATATTTATTTATTTTATTTATTTATTGAACCTAATAGTTTTATGACATGCAACTAACATTAACTCTAGAGGTGATAAAGCCATTTAGTTCTCGACTATACCTCAGTCTGTTTTTACAACACGCTTGGATGATATCAGGCTTGAGAATGGTGAAGAATATAGGGTTTATTCTTAGTCTCAATCAATGAATTAGCCTTTTCTCACAGTCCTCTGCTGGGCATAGGCCTCCTCAACAACACGCGCTACAGAACAGTGTCCTCCATCTACCGCTATTCTTAGTCTGACAACATATATATCAAATTCATTAAACCTTCTTCTTATCTTCTCTTTACCTTTTCGGGGACCCTCCAGCATGCACTTCGACCCCACAACATTATTCAATTCATTAAACCACTTTCTCTCATTTCCAGCGTGTTCAGCATCTGATGTGGATTCCGGCGCTACAGGAGGCTGGTTCCTGCACAACAACTCTAACTCTGGAGCCCCGGCCGCGTTGTACCAGAGAGTTAGAGATCTGTTCCACACTCGCTCGCCGGGACCCAGGGTACCAGCCGAGGGACAAGAGGCTCCTGCAATGACTGGTAAGATAACCTTCTGTATTAAGACATTGACGTAATACTTGGCTTTATAATTAACGGATTGGCTGTGCTCGCTTAAACCACCTCCAAACATTAGTATGCTAACGTTACTCTGTTCAGGTGGCATAGTATTGTAGCTGTTCATCCAAAGGCTATAAGAATTAGAATTCTGTGTCTCAGGGTGAGGAATGCAGTGCAGAAGAATGTTGAGTGTATAGCCTGGTCACATTATCTCGAGACCTAGCGTCGATGACGTCACGTCGCGTCGGACGTACCGTACTGATGCAACCGTGGCGAGCGCGGGGGTTGAAAGGAAAAGCGAGGTTCGCATTCCAGCGAGGTCTCTAGATAATGTGACTGTGTTATATTATGTAAAAGAGAGTTCTGCTCCTGGAATGAAGACCTTATCTCTTTTTTTTGTAGTAGGTAACTAATTTTTTTTGCATCTGCATTCGGCATTTCATAGCTCTAATAAAATCGTTTCACAGATCAAGTCTGTTACAATGTAGGTGGCAATGCACTTCAATAAATGACATCGTTAGATTATGGTCTATATTCCTATTCGCGTTTAGAATGCAGTAAGTTGTCATTTTTCGCCGACCTAGCCCCGTCGTCTAACCAATCAAATCTTTTAAAATTCAATAAATATGAATTTTAAAAGATTTGATTGGTTATTGAACTGACAACTCACTGCATTCTAAACGCGAATAGGATAATAGTAGTATCGCTAATCGCTTTAATCAATGATTTTTTCTTTATGTTTAGTGAAAGCTGAGATTCACGGTTCCGCTGAGGCGACAACAGCTCCGGAACAGTCTGACAGTGACAGCGGCGCTGAGGCGACCAGGCGTGATCATCATTACGAGGATATCTATCTGCCGAGAGAAGAACATCCACGGAGACGGTAATTTTACTCATATTATGTTTTTTTAATGTGCGTGTTTCATCACAAATTTGGTATGAAAACAGCTGACAGCATGAAGATAGGATACTCTGCGAATGTTCCGAAATATTATAGTGTTCTCGTTGTGGGTGTAACACAATTTTTGAAAAAAATCGAGTTCTGTTTTTGAAATCTGTTAAAATGTTAGGAGCATACGTATATTATATTCTGTGTATGTCTTGTAGACTTACTTGGACTTTTTTAACCTCTGTCTACTTTAGGCTGGGTTTACGAGGAGTAACAGCATTACTCGAAAAGGCTTGCAGCAATTGTAACACGCGATAGGACATTACCCCTAAACATGATAAGCGCACACTTCTGAAAACGGCTCCGCTTTCCTCTCTGGCTTAGGTAATATCGTTTTACATAGTTTGAGGCCCACAAGTTTTTCAAGGGGCCTGAAAATCATTACCTTACTTTCTTTGGTGCTGAGGTGGGCCTGACATATCTCCCTTTCCTTTTTAGCGATTTCACTTTCTTAACCTGGATAAATAAATAGTGATAATATTTGTTGACAGAAGCAGTTCCCGCGACTCAGGCAGTCACAGTCGTCCAGGCAGTGCTGCGTTGTTATTGGAATACGATACCAATGATAACAATGACACGTAAGTTTATAATTACACCTATTATGTCAGTGGTAGGTCTATTTAGTGTCTAATCTCCGCGTGGTGACGAAGAAGAATACAATATGTCACCTCCCCATCTCATCCCATGGGTGTCGTAAAAACCGACTAAGGGATAATACTCACGGATAGTCATCCGTAAGTATTATCTTTACGAAATAAAAAAAAGGAAAACTTGAAATTAAACCCTATACCAATCCGTCTGGCCAGCGTGGAATTAGTAGGCCAAGGATTCCTCCGTCACGGGAGGAGGCCCGTCCCTGCAGTGGGGGATTAATGGGCTGTTATGATGATGAAGCGGTCTCTTAGCAAGGGGCTTCTAAGATGGTACCACTGCTTATTGCACTTATAAACAGTAGTGTGGTTGGCATCAAGCTCA
The DNA here is from genome assembly GCA_905475405.1 of Schrankia costaestrigalis. Taxonomy (NCBI): domain Eukaryota; kingdom Metazoa; phylum Arthropoda; class Insecta; order Lepidoptera; family Erebidae; genus Schrankia; species Schrankia costaestrigalis. The sequence goes on along the minus strand of FR997843.1, from coordinate 2,911,462 downwards.
AAAGATGAATAAGGGTATCTAGACCTTCTGTCGCCTCTCTCGACGAGAGAAGGGCTTTTCAAACAGAGTGCTATTCAAAATTACATCTAGAACTAGTCTCCTCAGAGACAATCAGAACAAACTGATTAATTTTTATCAGTGCTAACAAAGGTGAGCACTAATAAAAATTAATATGAGATGTGAGATAAAGGCTATTTCTTATGGCTATTCTTGAAACTATTAAGACGTGAAGCTTAGGTGTTGATAGATTAGGTAGACGTTGAGTTATGCTCAATTGCTCACGTAACTTATGACTAGAAGTCATAATCACCCTACTAACAATATTATATTAGTGTTTTTTGAATTCAATACACTTATTTACTGTATTATGTTTTTTTGCACAGTGTCAGCAAGGCATACGAAGAGGTATCGTCGCCGATATCAGAAGCGCAAACCAAATCGTCGATAGCTACCAAGTTAGCAGCACTAACACATAAGGCACAGAGCTTTGTAAGTATTATTGCATTTACTTTCGTTAACTTATATTAATACTACTTGGTAACCGATTATGAAAAAGGGAAGGAAGTTCTTAATTTTTGGTTGGGTAATGTGATTTAGTTTTCAGGTATCTAAAAAAATATGCATTTTCTGCGAATCGTTACCGTAAAATCGGCACCAATTTTGACGTCTTTTTTGGTGTTGGTTTTTTTATTATATAGAAAATAATTATTTATATAAATTATAAGTTTTTATTACTAGCAAGGTACCTAGGTGGCAATACTTGGAGGAGGCCTATGTCCAGCAGAGGACGTCGATTCGCTGATATGATGATGATGATGAAGGTACCTAAAATAAAGTAGGTACCAGAATATCTAGCTTTAGTGACCATCATAATATACTAGCTGTAAAACGCGACTTTGTCCGCGATTAAATTTGAAATGAAATAAAAAAAACTTGTATAATTCATACAAAGTTTATTCATCATCATCATAATCAGCCAATTGATGTCAACTGCTATACATATGCCTTCTCCAAGTATTGCCACCTTGTGCGGTTATGTGCCTCTCTCAACCAACGGCATCCAGCCGTCCACACCAGCGCTTTTTGACACACGGTCGCCATTCCAGAATTTTACTCCCCAAACAGCTGTCGGTTCTCCGCGCTATGTGCCCTGCTTGTCGCTACTTTAACCGATTATGTCGGTTACTTTGGTTCTCTTGCGAATCTCCTCATTTTTTGATTCGATCACACAGGGATACTCCCAACATAGCTCTCTCCAATGCCCCTGAATGACCATGAGCCTTCTGAGTAGGCCCATAGGTCAGGCTACAACATAGCTCTCTCCATTGCCCTCTGGAGTGACCATGAGCCTTTTCAGTAGGTCCATAGGTCAGGCTACAACATAGCTCTCTCCATTGCCCTCTGAGTGACCATGAGCCTTCTGAGTAGGTCCATAGGTCAGGCTACAACACAAGTCTCTCCATTGCCCTCTGAGAGACCATGAGCCTTCTGAGTAGGCCCTTAGGCCCCCTAAATTTTTTTTTTGTCATAGCTTGATGTTATATAGCCTACTAGCTGATGCCCGCGGTATTACCCGCTTAATTGTTATTTTACACCATAAACTACCTATATTCCAAATTTCATCAAAATCCATTTAGTAGTTTTTGCATGAAAGGGTAACAAACATCCATCCATCCTCACAAACTTGCATTTATAATATTAGTAGGATAGGATAAGCAAAGGTGTCTCACTTTAGTGCCTAACAAATAAGGTGAATATTATCTTCACTAAATAAAAAGAAGGAAAACTTGAAATTAAACCCTATATCAATCCGTCTGCAAGCGTGGTATTAGTAGGCCAAGTATCCCTCCGTCAAGGAAGGAGGCCCGTCCCTGTAGTGGGACATTAATGGGCTGTTATGATGAAATAAGTTGACAATTACGAATTTAAGCTCTCTAGATATATCAGACCTACAGCTAAAAAACCGGTCAAGTGCGAGTCTGACTCGCGCACCGAGGGTCCTGTACAAACCTATTTATTTTCCCGCCAAATTGTGATAACGTCAGGATTCAGCTGTTTAAATACTATTTTTCCCGCCAAAATTCAATGACGTCAAGACTTAGCTGTCAAAATATATTTTCCTGCCAAAATTCTGTGACGTCACGACTCATCTGTCAAAAATTCTATGACGTCACGCCTATCTGTCAAAATTGACAGCTGTCAAAAGTGACAGAGGTATAAAATATTATCTCGCCAAAATAATATGACGTCACAAATCATCTGTCAAAAATTCTGTGACGTCACGACTCATCTGTCAAAAATTCAATGACGTCACGACTCAACTGTCAAAAAATTTTTTCCCGCCAAAATTCTGTGACGTCACGACTCATCTGTCAAAATTCTATGACGTCACGGGTCACGTGACCTATGACGTCACAGGTCACGTGACACAGCTTTCCCGCCAAAATTCTATGAAATCAAAATATAATATGATTGCTAATAAAAAGTAGCCTATGTTCTTTCTCAGGGTCTAAAGATTGTCTGTACCAAATTTCATCGAAATCCGTTCAGCCGTTTAGGCGTGAAAGAGTAACAGACAGACAGACAGACAGACAGACAGACAGACAGACAGACAGAGTTACTTTCGCATTTATAATATTAGTATGGATAGCCTTCCTCGATCAATGGTCTATCCAAAACTGAAAACTAAATTCAATTCGAAGAAGTAGTTCCTGAGATTAGCGCGTTCAAACAAACAAACAAACTCTTCAGCTTTATATAATAGTACAACACCTACACAATCAGCATAAATCAAAACTCAAACCTTCCCCCTTAGGCCAGCCGCCTCTCATCAGCGGCCGGCAGCCGTCGCGCCTCAGTCTCCGACGAGGCCACCATAGTCCAAACAGCGTCAGCATCATCAGGCGTGTCTTCTGGAGGCAGTTCTGGTGACGAAGCCCCGCCTCCCCCGCCGCCACCACCCGCACCTCCCGCACCACCACCGCCAGTCGTGCTGGAAGAACCTGCTTTGAAACCTTCTGAGTTGAGGAGTAGACTGGGTAAGTTATCTTCGTGTAATACAGGAGCTACCATTACAGCATAATAACATGATGTGTCAGTGATCAATTCGGTGAAATGGAAGTGATCACCGAATGGTGAGAGGCGCACTAACCCTAGGCTGGAAAGGACTTAGTTGATAAAGTCTACGCTCCAGCCTGCACCAGTCCAAATGCCTAAGGACTTGCAACACTTTATTATTATGAACAAAAAAGGAATATATTATTGTAATTTATATAAAACTAACAACAATATACTTACACTCATTCATAATATAACACCACACCGAAAATACATAAATATACATTCACAAGCACAACATTATAATTATTATACATCTCGCATTAGGAAAAACTCTTGCATGCATCTTGGAAGAGTTAAACAATAAAACACCATTAGAAATGTAAGGAAAACTAAGATTTATTGGTATTATAAGAAGAATATGAAAATTTATGATTTAGTGACACTTCACTCCTCAGAACGCGTGATTTTAAAAATATAAAAAATCAAATCGGTTTAGCCGTTTTCGAGAAATCAGGTAACAAACACAAAAAAAATACAACCGAATTGAGAACTTCCTCCTTTTTCTGAAGTCGGTTAAAAAAGTATTTTTATTCCTTTATATATTTTTATCCTTCAGTGTTTTGATTTTAAAAATACGTCATCATAACAGTCTTTTAATATCCTACTTCTGAGACTAATAGAGTAAAACTAGGCTTATTTATAAAGAAACTGGCCAGAATAATGTATTGTTATTGTTTTCGTAGTGATAATATTTTCGGAGTTTTCCTTTTTTACAGAGAGAAAAGAAAAGTCTGTATTGTGGTAACAAGCAGAGGTAAAGGGATTACAATTATATACTCGATTTTATGAATCCCAAATATTACTAAACGAATTTGTAGGACAATATTACTGGTATGTTTAGGATATGTATAGGAAATATGAACTGAGTAAAAAAAATATCATCAATCAAAACAACCCATTAATGTCCCACTGCAGGGACGGGCCTCTTCCCGTGACGGAGGGATACTTGGCCTACTAATACCACGCTGGCCAGACGGATTGGTATAGGGTTTAATTTCAAGTTTATCTTCTTTTTATATCGTAAAGATAATATTCACGGATATTCCCTTTGTCGGTTTTTACGACACCCATGGGATGAGTTGCGGTAGTGACATATTGTATTCTTACTCCGTCACCACACGGAGAATCTTTTTTTTTATTTTTCTCTCCGTGCATCGCTCGTATTGGAGGCCTGTTAGTCAACAGAAAGTTATAGATTGCTTCTTAGGGCTGATGTAATTTTAATCATTCTGTAGCTCCTTGAAGTTTTCCAGTTCGGTTAGACCAAATAAAATAGAAGTAGAACTCTCAACTCTGACTTTATATTTTTTTTCGTAACCAACAGATTCTCCTAGTTTAGGAACAACAGCTTACATTTAAAACTTTCACACTTACGATAAAAAAGCATTAAAATTCACCAAATTATTTTTTACTAGCTGACCCGTGCCCACTTCGTTGGGCGGTGAAAAAAAAAGTCCCTTTTTTAAACATATTTCATTACTGCTCCACTCCTATAAGTCATAGCGTGATACTAAATAGCCTATGACACTCCCCGATAAATGGACTATTTAACAAAGAAATAATTTTAAAAATCGGTTCATTAGATATAATAGAATAACTCACAAACAAACAAACACACAAACTTTACCTCTTTATAATATTATACCCCTTCCATTATATTTAACAACATTTGACAGATTGTCGTTGGTGACGTTCAGCAGTATTTCGAATGTAATGCCATTCGATTGTAAGCGATTTTTCGATTTTCCAAATTGCTTTATTTTACACATTTGGATCCTTACATCAACTTACATCATCTTTTATATAATATTATTGTTTTTTTCTTTATTATTATTATTTTTTCGAATTAGCCTATAGCTTAAAATTATATAATTATAGTTAGCGGTATTATTTAAAATACATAATTTATCCTGACACATTTGCGGGTTATAGCTAATCTAAAATATCATATTACATTTTTTAAACGTATTTGTTTGAAAAATAAGCGGAAATATTACGAAACTTCATGGACGTGAATTGTCAAAAAGCTAAACTTACACTGGGAAGGGTATAGTATAGATAAACCTTGTTGCCAAATAAATAAATGATACATGAAATTAGTAGGCTAAAGTTTTTATTTATTCATCACCAGTTTTTCGTCCCTTAGGGGGAATATCCAAATACAGCTGAAAAGAATAAAAGGATTTAGAGAGATAAATATTTTTTTAATTTCCTTCCCTGAAAAGATGATCAAGTAGATTAGTTTGGTAGGTTTCTTAGAAGCAGGCTTAAAAAAGAGAGTTGCATTACCTGCTGCCCCTAGAAGTAAATAGTAATTGCATTGGCATTGTTAGACTCCAACGAAAAGAACAGGTCATTGACCAAACACACACTACCATGGTTAAATACAAAATCATGCTGCTGGAGATATCTCAGATACAATTTCTGCTGAGTCAGTCTTTCATAATGTTAACATAGACGATAGCTGCCTGTAGACAGCTAATCAAGGTCAATGATAATAGCGTGATTCTCCGTGTGGTGACGAAGTAAAAATACAATATTTCATCACCCCATCTCATCCCATGGGTGTCGTAAAAACCGACTAAGGGACTATCCGTGAATATTATCTTTACGAAATAAAAAGCAGGAAAACTTGAAATTTAATCCTTTACCAATCCGTCTAGCAAGCGTGGTATTAGAAGGCCAGGTATCTCTCTGTCACGGGAGGAGGCCTGTCCCTGTAGTGGACTGTTATGATGAATCTTTGACGTCTAGGTATACCTTTTAAATAGTGAAACTAGATGTCCTTTAGTCTTTAGACTATAATTTTTTTATGATTTCAAAGTAAGTAATGCTCTTTATCTTATATTTTTAGGTTCTAGACAAGATAATTATAAACATACATAATTATTCACACATAATGTAAAAAATGTATAACAAACTATTGTAATGTAACAATACTGTATACTTTTCTTTCTCTGAAATAAAGAACTTTATATACTTACATATATTTTTAAAGCATAATATCGTATTCGTATTTCGTAATCGAATTATCGAAATATATTCAATTCATACCATCAAACTGTCCAGTATATAGTTTCAATTCTAACCAAGGGCTAATCGAATATCTAAAGTTATCATTCTACAGTTTGGTTTAAAAATTCCTGTGTTTCAACATTACGAAATAATAGATTTTAAACTATCGAGATTTGTATACATAATACTATTTTATACGGGTCTTATTTTATATCACTAATATCTAGCCTAATTAGTATAAACCGCGAGTAAGACCCGTATAAAATAGTATTATAAGTTACGAAATAAATGTCCTATTCCATAAACATAAAAAAAAACAAGTTTAAAAAAATAAAAGTACAATCACATACAGATTACATTCATTTATATCGTTTGCGACGTTCAAAAACGTGTTCTTGTAAAAATGGAAAGTATATAGCAAACCACCATTTTGTATTTACTTTTATTGTTTCGAGTGCATATTCTAATTAGAACGTTACTAACTACCCATTACACGTGAAAGAAAGAAAAGAAAGTGAATAAAATGTTTTTACTTAAAAACTAAAATTTAATTTCTTCGTATAAATATTAAAGAGACGGTGTCAAATTTTCTAATTAAGAGGGATTTAGGCGCTGAGCGGTCGCTTGGTCGTTCACGGGTGTTTCGCAGATTGGGCTTGGCAAATTTGTTGTTTTTTGTTTTGTTTTGGCTGATTTATAAGTGCAACGGTTTTGTTGTTGCCAATTTTTGTAAGAAAATTACTTATGGCTGAAACAGACCTCACATCTAGGTTAGAGAAGCATTGAATGGACAGACCTCTAAGGATTTTTTAGGTCTGTGCTGATATAAAAAAATATATTATGGTCCCGGTAACTGATCATATGACTTCTACATTGAACCTTTTGTAATTCTAGACTAAATGCTGTAAAAATGTGCTCCCTACATAGTATGTAGACATATCTATGTATCCCTGAGAAACACCGTTTCCACCAGACATTGCCCTGGGTAGCAAGCAATATGTAGTTCTAATTCATGTAGCGTGGCTTTAATGTTTATTCGTTTAATTTCCATGTCTATAGCTTTACAATTCACATTCACAAAGACATCATTTAAAGCTTTATACCTGACTTAAAATGTATACTCTAGATGTTGAAAGTAGTGGAAAATCATTAATTATAGCGTGAAAGCTGCGTCGCGACTACGTCCCAATAAAGTGAGAACGGATCATTAAATTACCGATACAAATGAACTAACACTACTTACATAGTTGCGGTTAAATACAGCAATGCTACGCAGAGGTCTTAGGTTCGAACTCCGTGCAATTGCATATGCTTTTGTGGATGAATGTCATTGAGTGTAATGCATATATCCCTTGCCAACATTTACATTTTTAATTTTTAGGGTTTTTGTCTCTCTTTCGCTGACGATACCACATTAGCTAAACACACATGGGTTCTAATAATTATAAGCAAGCTATATAATTATGCTAAAGCTACTTTTACGTAAGCTTTCTGCCCCAAAGGCTTAAAGTTTTATGCAGATTAACTAGCAAATTGTCACTTGAACCGGTCATTTAGGCTTGCTTAAGGCCTTTGTAATCATATCTATTAATATGCTCCATTTATTCTCACACTGCCATTTAGTATTTCTAACAAGGTATAAGGTACTTGCGGTAAATAAGGGCCACCTTAATCTAAACCTAAATAATTTCTATAAATAAAGGAATATAATAAAATATTTAATATCATGTTAATGTTTATTTCAATATCTGCATCAGAAAGTACTATTACAAGTATTTTCATCTCAATTAGGCATAGTAATCATGATTTTAAAAAACCCTCTCTTTGGCCCTTAATAAACGTATGTAGTTTTATAAGGGCCAAATTTTAATTCAAATATTAAAAGAGTAATCAATTGAAAAAATATTGTTTTCGGTTTTATTTGACTTTAATTATCATTTGGCATTAAATGACGCTTTTAACATTACTTAATCAAAGGAAAAACTAGCAATGGCTCTTAATAAACTAACATAGCAAAAACATGTCATAAAAACCTTTATCTATAACATATCGTCAAAATAATCACAGACGTAAACAATGAGTTTGTAACTTTTTAAATATTATCTATGGAAATTACAAAACTAAAACATTTTTTTTTATAAATAAGTAGTACGGTATAAGACAGGCCATATACGTGGCCCGTCTTATCCTTACTATAAAATCTATTGTTATCGAGATCAACAACTTGGACACTTTTAAGTTAATTAAAGATATTAGGGATGATTTATGATACAAAAATAATAACAAATACATGCTTAATAATAATAACGATGGTATGTATTAAAATAACGAAGTCTATTGAAATTTGTTAAAATTAATTTACATTCTACATGTATAATAAGGGCCGGCCTATGTACCCGCCTCGAGCGTGGCCCGTATTAGCCCCTGATAATAGCATACTTGAAAACGGTAAAAAGTATTGTATTTATTAACAAAAATTTATAACTTATCTCAACTAGCCCACACTATTTGTTTAACATTCACAATTAATTAACAAGATTTGAACAAACGGCTGTATTTCAGGTAAAAAAAAAATTGTTTTGGCATGATAAAATTATAGTGGAGCTGCGTTGTCTATCACTCTCAACTGACTCGTGGCTACTGGTAAGATTGATGATCGTGCGACGACGCGAGCTCGGATCTTAGCTTTCCTATTGGTCATTTTTAAGCATGTGTAAATGCTGTGATAATTAAAAGTGTCATTTTCAAGCAACGGCTCTTGATACCCACCGGCTCTTGTTACCCTCAGGTACCTTACTTAGCTTTTATACCATAAGTATTTCATACACCGAAACAACTACGCCGCTCGTATTAAATGTGTAATCTTCTTTCTAGCAAATATTAAAATTACATTAAGAACCATCCCCAAAATGATACCTACCAGTGCAAGGATCATAACTTGGGATGCTGATCATCCCAAGTTATGATCCTTGCATCTATTAACGTTTTATCATGGCCGTGGTAACAAGAAACTATGATTTGAATTAAACGTTTACCATGCTCGTAGAAAACAATTTTTTGGCAAATTTGTGTTGCAAGTGCATAATCGATATTTTCCCAAAATGTAGCCAATTAAAACTGCAAATGCAAAAACATAAACATTTAAGCATATTATTAAACGAAACGTTGAATGACGCAGCCTTCAACATAATATTGCTTGAACAGTTCTGTTAGAAAGTAGCCACTGACTTGAGAGTAAACCCATTTGCTTATGAATAAACATGGAAAAGTTTACTTCGTTTTATGACGCGAAAACAACATAACCTCATCGTAATAATGATGACATATTCAAAGATTTATCGTAACAGTGTATAGTGCGAAAATAAATTATATACTTAGTGACGCGGCAAAGTTACTGCTATGCACTTGATTTTAAGTATGATTGTAGTTTAAGAAGACGAAGGGATAATGTTCTCCCGTCCCTTCTTGATACAGTAAGTGCTTCTTCACACTACCACCTACCCAACCAAACCAAGAGAAGAGGAAATTTTGCCTGAACAGAGATCACTTTAATTTCTTAAGCCATTCAGAATCCTCTTAGTAAGCAATGCATGTATACAGTAACTTTGGACAAGTTACTGTAGAGGAAGCGAAGACCACCCGTTCCATTATTGCAACTACTAACTTAAACAATTAAAACCTTGTATTAAAGAATGAACAGTGTCACCATGATAAGGATACAAGGGATACAGTGATAAAGGTATATTTCACAAAAAATCATAAGAAATCCACCATCAATCGGTCTGTTTAGCGTAGTATTAGTGAGTCAAGTTGAAAGTCTCAAAAAAGCCCTTTCCTGCTGTGGATTATTTTATTGTTGATTAACATAAAAAAAACGTTTTGTAGCATTTAGAACATCAAAAAAAAATAAACAAATGACATTCAAAATAACGAATAAGTTTCAAAATAAAAATTGATAATGGAGACCCAGAAATTTTCTTTTAATGATGTGATTGTGTAAGGTTATTTTAATAGTAACAGAATGTCATTACACCTTGATTACTCAATATACCTATTGGTTTTTTTAACTGACGCCAAAACGAAGACAATGGTTTTCAACTCAGTTGCATTTTTTTACGTTTGTTATTTCGGAACTCCAGAATTGAGAATGTTGTCCTGTTTTAGGAATTGTTTAAATATACTTGTTCATCATTTTGATAATACAAATGGAAAAATAACTTATTGGGTATACGTTATGTATATGATATAAGGTAAAAACAAACCCAACCTCGACGAAAATGCCTCTCTACAATAGAGGCCAAGTTTGCTTTGAATATCAAATTGCATTGGTATGCGTGATGTATTTCTCGACCTTGGCTTCAAGGGTCGTCAAAGTCGACTAACGGTGACAAAAATTGCACTAAGCGGAAATCATTAAAGTCTGCATAACAAACAAATTCTATAGATAAATACAAATGAAGCAAAGGTGATAAGTAGAACATACTGCTTAGTCATGTAGTCTCTGAATGGCAACCATGGTGACTATATAAGTAATCATACCTTACCCAATATGCAACAGAAAATGTAGAAAACACGGAGTAAGAATACAATATGTCACCACGCCACCTCATCACATGGGTGTCGTAAAAACCGACTAAAGATAATATTCACGTTTGACTATACGTGAATATTATCTTTACGAAATAAAAAGAAGGAAAACTTGAAATTAAACCCTGTACCAATTCGTCTGGCCAGAGTGGTATTAGTAGGCCAAGTATCCCTCCGTCATGGGAGGAGGCCCGTCCCTGCAGTGGGACATTAATGGGCTGTTACGATGATTATGATGATGTTGACAGCACCCTTAACCGATGCCACGAAAACACGTTGTCTTAACCGATGCCATGGGCGTAAAAGACGACTCAGTGAAATTTCACAGATATTTTCTTAATGAAACTTGACATAAAACCTTTACGGATCCGTTCGGCCACAGTATAGTTAAGTAGACTAAGACTGGACATTAATGGCCTGTTACAAATGACTAATGTATACTAACGTTTACTTAAAAATTCAGACTAAAATTTCTTAATACCTGAATTACAATTAGAAAGCACGTTGTATCAAAAAATTCCACTAGGCCATTTTATATAAAAGTTTATAATACAAAAGTAATAATTAAAATTCAGGCGGTAATCTGAAGCGGTCGCAGTCTGATTATCATTACTGTCTCTAATTCATTAATTAAATGCACCAGTTTCTCTTCAAGATCAACACTTTGTGAGATTGTTTCATTGTCATCATGTAAAGACGTCATTTCATCAGCTCTGTAGACTGCATAACGAGCTGAAGGCTCATTAATAAAAAGGCAAAGTGTTGAAATAAGAACAAAAACTATAAATTAATTCAATTAGTCTATTTCTTAGTGGTTTTATTTAATTTATCTTTATTCAATCTCATTTCAATGTTGCTTTTTGAAAAAAACATTGAAATGAAATGAGTTTTGAATAATTTTAATTGAGTTCATGATAGTATTCAATAACATTATTAGTATTGACAAACTTGAACTGCACTGTCTACTTTATTAATTGTGTGTCTGCTTAGCTTAGATCATGAAATTAATCTCATAAAAATATATTTACCTATTATTAAAAAAAAATCTAGCACTAGAGATTAAGCCCTAAGCAGCAAAGACTTTTATAAATCCAAAGAACATCACACAAGACACAATAGACTCAGAACAATAATAATTTGAGGATCAATTACAATTTGTTAGGAGGTTATGTTATGACCTAATGATATAATTTTTTCACAAAAGTAGTACCGATTTGTGATATTTATGGAATGGCAATGTCAATTATTTGTGCTTCGAGCGTATTAATTGTTATACTTAGTTGAAGCCATGTAAACGTCTACAATTAGGAAAATAGAGGATACTCCATGCCAGACGAAACGTGCCTTTTTGGGTGAGAGAGGAACAATGTGAGGTTTTAGTCGGTACTCCGAATCACCATCTCTTTGACGCTCTGACACATCTCCCGCGCTTGGCCGAAGGCGGATGGGCGACCTCAAAAAGCTTTACAAAAATAAAAACTAAACAGCTTACGAGACATTGCTATAACGTATAACTAAGGCGTTAATTATTTATCGAGTAAGCGATCGCGAGATTGATTATTTTAGTAATTTAAAATGATCAGCATTGTCGAGTCTTAATTTTCTAAACTATTTATTAACAGAATCTCTTAATGAAACACTCACTTCTAAAAACAAAGACAACGAAATATTTTTATACATATATTACTAGCTAACCCCACTTCTTTGGAAAGCGAAAAAAAACGCGTCCCTTTTTTAAACATATTTCATTACTGCTCCGCTCCTTGTAGTCATAGCGTGATATTATATAGCCTACAAAATTCCCCGATAAATTGTCTATACAACACAGAAAGAATTTTTAAAATCGGTTCAGTAGATCCAGAGATTACCCCTACAACGTCACAAACATACAAACTTTACCTCTTTATAACATTAGTATAGATTTTAAGTTACTTGCACAAGGTCGTAGGCTCTTATGCCATATAAGATTATTATTTATGTGATCCCTAAATCACTGTCAAGACTGTTAGTCCTTGCAACACAGAGCTTAGTTCTTAATGCGTGGTTGTCTTTAAAAAAAAAGGGGATTAAAAAAACATAATACACGTGTAAAATCCAATTCGAGCCCAAAAGAGAAGTAGCTAATCAAAATTAGCCATAATGAGAAGTAGTCCATTAGCGAGTCGGTTGCCATTATGAGAATTAGCCCAGTTATAAAACATTTTGATAAGAAGTAGATATTATAGCCGCTTCTAAGCCGAATAACATTGATAATAAAGTATCCTAGGAAAATTACTAGTTTTACCCAATACCATATTGAGCGATTTCCAAATGTTTTCTTTGAGTCTTAATAGCCAATCTATTATCATTACATTAAGGTATTTCTGACACAGGGTTTGATTCCAAATGCAAAAGATGTCTTACAAAACTCTTCTAAAAATGTCTCACTTTGGAAGCGTGTTTTCTTTAGTCACAGAGTAAAATTTAGCCTAGTAATAAGACAAAAATCGCCTTTTACAACACCCAGACAAGAGTAACAGTTATTACATTATTGTCACCACCCTGTCTCTTCGAAGAATTCTCTCTACATCGCATAGAGTAAATGCTCATAGCAAATTAGACTGAAAATTGTCGTGTATAATCCTTGATATTAATAACAAAGAACTTTATTATAAATTATAAATAAGTAAATCACAAAATAAAAAAAATGCAGAAGTACAATCAGAAAGAAAAGTTATGTAATATTACACCGGACGACCTCGGTGGCGCGCCGGTAGAGCCAGCGGCTGCCGCGCATGAGGTTGTGGGTTCGATCCCCACGCAGGACAATAATTTGTGAGATCCACAAATTATTGTCCTGAGTCTGGGTGTTCTATGTGTCCGTTAATTGATGTTTGTAAAAGTCCCCGCGACACAGGGCATGATCCCTAGTGCGGGAGTTGTCTTTTTAAGAGAAGAGAGAAGGAGAAGATTATTTAGTTCAATAAACTTAATTTATCTATGTATATCCATTAACTTAATAAATACGTGTAAAAACTTACATGCAATAAATTAGAAAAAGCATTATCGTTCAGAACATTCATACTTAATTACATGTCGATAATTCTAAGCTAGATAGACACTTCAATATCTTTATTGAGCTGTATACATAACTCTATTATGATCACTTTATTACTGTAATTATGATAGTAAACTGAATGGAGAGCTCAATTGACTTAAACGATAAAAAGTTTGTAGTCTGTCTAGATTACAACTACGGCGATTACCATAAAATTGTCTTTGGTGGGATCAAAACCTTGTGCATATCTTCAACTTAACATAAGATGGGATGGATATTTTCACTTTAAAGCAAAAAAACAACCCTATCTAATCCTAAATTTATCAGATAACAATAAATACCAAAAAACTGATAGATATTGTTATAATAGATACCTTTATTTTTATGTGTACCATAACAAAACTACCAATAAATTTTAAGAAGATAATTGCTACAAAAATGTAATGTTTGAAGTCTCGAAGAACCTAACAGCAATACCTGCGAAACTTTAGGTCGCGTTAGACCACTTTAAATAAGTGCGTCTATTACTGCTTAGGTTTCTAAAACACTTTTTTTATTTTAAGTACTGTATAGCTGTGATATAATTATCATCGTCATCATCATCATATCAGCCAATTGACGCTGGACATAGGCCTCCTCCAAATATCCTAACTTTGTGCAATATTGATAATTATCTAAAATCATTTTATCTCTACCCAACCAATTTATATGTATTTTCCAAAATAGTTTTCATTAGAAAATTCAGATGAAAATATGGCAACGTGGAAAATATAATGTCTTTATATAAATTAGTTTATATTTTTTATCGTTTCGTATTATGAATCTAAAATGTTTTAGCCTACCAATCAATTTTAAACAAATTCCTAAAAAGACATAATAAGGCGAACTTTCTAAGGACCTACTACAGAGACAGCCTCTGTTGAATGAGGCGAGCTAGCCCTACCAATACCAAATGCGAGCGATGCCTTTTTCTTGCATAATACCTATATTACACTGCGGTAATATATAATATACCTTAGCACACATCCGTAATGTTTTATAATATTATAATCTAATAATATAAAACATCTTTTATATTATGAGATTTTGTATTCTTCTCGTTCTGTGAGAAATTATTCTCTCAAAACAAGAAAGAAAATGATAACAGAAATATAAAACATAACATTGATTGGATTTATAAGTGATAGTCGTTCAGTGTTTTATGTTCTGTGTTATAAGTGACATACGGCTCTTAATCTATTCTTGCATAATTGAGAATTAAATTCCATTTTTGAAATACTGATCAGTTGACTTAGTTCTTACATGTAAGTTGATTTATGATTTATTAATGATGAGGAAGGCACAGGACCGCACGAAGTGGCAATACTTGTAGGAGGCCTATGTCCAGCAGTGAAGGTCGATTGGCTGATATGATTATGATGGTGAATGTTAGGATTTACAGAACTAATTTTGGATATTAATAAAAGTAAGACTTGTTTTAACATATTGGGCTATGAGATTACTGCTGTGTCACGAGAACTTGTTCATACGTACACTTAACCGATCAGGCTCATAAAATACAGGCTTAGGACAATAATTTGTGAATCACACAAATATTTCGGTATGTAAAGTAAAAGTTTACCTATGTTGAATCCAAAACCATTTAGATATTTTAGCACAAAAAACCGCGAGATTGGTTTATTTTTACAATTATACATGAATTACTTTGTCTTTCATTTGAGCACTAAATGACGTCATGCGTCAGACTGAACAGAAGTTTGTCTCTGCTTTCATTGCTCAAGGAATTCGGCCGTACGCATGACGTTATCACAAGTAAAACTTAAAATATTTATTAAAAATAAATTATAGGTAGAAAACTAAAAATACTCAAATTAGTTGATCATAATTAATAAACCTTTACAATAAAAATATATAATAAAAATACCAAAAGAATCTTTACATACCGAATCATCCTGCATGGGATTCGAACTTGCGACTATGATCCGCCACGTTTCCCAAGTAATTATACGTAATTATTATATATGAAAAACAAATACTTTATCCGCGGTAAATGCATGAGATGATGTTTAATTGCCTCCAATAAATAACTGACAGTAAATAATTTAGTACTCAGTAAAATATTGTATTCGAACGGCACCATCTAACTTGATATACAACCTAACACATTAAACTACGCTAAAAACACAAAACAGTTAGTATTTACAAAAACACATCAATAATATTTGCAACACATTACTATTTCGTACATACATTTAATTATGCGCGTGCAATCGACGCTGTAGTTACAAAATAACATTGAATCATTAATAATTTATCCACTATTAAAACATCATCCAAAAATAATCAATTTATAAAAGAATTACGGCGTCGACTGTACATGCAGGCGCGCGCGCATCGCTCACTTGCGGGGTGCGTGCTCGACGAAGCGCGGACTTTCTCTCCCCTCTAACGTCCGCCATTTTACAGCGGGGCGGCGAGGCTCGGCGACGTCGGCAGACGACGAGCGACCACGCGGGCCCAACCTCGTCAACAAGCAGGCAGTGCTCCCCTTCGTGCCTCCCGCGTTCCCTCACAACGCGCCCGACCGCCTTATCAAACCATCGGAGTATTTGAAAACAATCACGGCGCCGTGCAAGCGTGACGACGGCCCGGCGGAGGCCCGTCCTCCGCCGCCGCCACCGGTGCCCACGGACAATGTGCCGCCCCCGCCACCGCAGCCACCCTTAACGAGCATTCAACCATTAGCAGCCATCAGTAGCGCGGAATTAACAGCAGTGAGACTCAGAACACCGGCAAAGAAAACTTTATCGGCGCCTCCACCCGCACGCTCTGTCAGTTTGCAATGCATTCCAAGCGCTGCGGAAATATACAAGAATGCGAAGACGGATCTAATAGAAGAGTTGAAGATGTCAAAGGATATAACTGGTATAAAGAAGATGAAAGTGGAACGTGCGCGGCGGGAGAGCCTACAGGATAAGGAGACGTTCACGGAGTTCACCAGGAGATTCACAGCTGAGAACTTTGTTGAACAGGTCAGTGCAGTTTTACTTTACTATATAGTACATATTTCTATGTGTTCTTTTGATAATATCTTATACTACTAGTAATGCGTGAATGTTGTTGAACTAAAGATATCGAAATTTACAGTTTTAAGAGAAAAGGTGATCAGTAAAATTTTTCCACAACATGATTTGTTGTAGCACTCTAATTAAATCAAATTCTTAATGTGATCTAATTTAGCTATGGGAGTGTTATTCCAAAGATCGTATGTAAATTTTTATGGTTAGTTTCTTCGTTAATTATGCCAAAACTAGATACAATAATATTAAGTACGGGTGGAACCTCTACTTATAGAATAAGATTATTTCTTTCTTCAACTGATTTATTAACTAGGTAGTCACTACTAAAGAAATTACTTTAATTAAATAAATTTAACATACATATAATTTTGATTAATGTATCAAATCAGTTTATTTGCCTTACATTTACATAGATGACCCTTCACGTAAATGACTCTGATCTACAGTATGTAATTTCTGTCCTTGTAGTTATACGAGTTAGAATACATGGTGTTATCACCCTAAAAATCCGTGTGGTGACGGAGTAAGAATACAATATGTCACCACCCCATCTCATCCCATGGGTGTCGTAAAAACCGACTAAGGAACTAACCGTAAATATTATCTTTACGAAGTAAAAAGAAGGAAAACTTGAAATTAAACCCTATACCAATCCGTCTGGCCAGCGTGGTATCAGTAGGCCAGGTATCCCTCCTTCACGGGAGGAGGCCTGTCCTTGCAGTGGGACATTAATGGGCTGTTATGATGATGATGACCACCCTAACTTTTCCTGGCGTCCCTTCACTGACAATCTCACTCTCTTTTATTACTTACTAACGACCCACCCCGGCTCCGCACGGGCACCTACTACAAAATATCCCTAAACAACGTTTAAGTACAGCTTCATTAGACGATTCTATTAGAAATCTCTAAATTTATATAGGTTTCTCTTACTATATTATGCATGTGTTATACATATAAACCTTCCTCTTGAATCACTGTATCTATTAAAAAAACCGCATCAAAATCCGTTGCGTAGTTTTAAAAATTTAAGCATACAAAGGGACAAAAAAGCGACTTTATTTTATACTGTGCATAGATATAACAATTATGTTATGTGTAATACCACTCTCCAATCAGTAATTCGGTAGAGACCATCTTATATACTTACACATACTATTTTACGGTACGAAAAACATTTTGATAATGGAAAGTTATCTCTTGCTTTGTAAACGTAATTGCATTTGAGGTCAAAGTCAAACTGAAAGTCTACGCTTTTATTTTATTTCAATGTTGGTAAAGGTGTCGTAATTGTTTAACAGCAGGGGACTTGTATTGAATAGTAAGTGTGTTAAGAATCGATGAAAAACTGACACAAAACCTAAAACTAACCTTTTTGGCCGTGTGGTGACGGAGTAAGAATACAATATGTTACCACCCCATCTTATCCCATGGGTGTCGTAAAAACCGGCTAAGGGACTATCCGTGAAGATTATCTTAACGAAATAAAAAGAAGGAAAACTTGAAATTAAACCCTATACCAATCCGTCTGGCCAGCGTGGTATTAGTAGGCCAAGTATTCCTCCGTCACGGGAGGAGGCCCTTCCCTGCAGTGGGACATTAATGGGCTGGTATGATTATAAATTTATTCTTTTAGTTTTGGATTCTTTATATATAAGGAAGAGTAGAGGCTTATACGAGTACAACATTACACTACGACTAATAGAAGTTGAGCTCTTAATAAGGACAACGAATAATATTGCAACGAGTAAATAAAAGAGATTACTGTATAGAAAGAGTGCTATGAGAGGAAGACGTTAAAAATGCTATGAAATCAACATTATGACACCTTCAATGCATTTTAATTTTTATTTCACTGCATAAAGCTATCACTTTAATTAAAGGAGATGGAAACTTTTGGGCTAAAGCCTTGTACATTACTGTACAGAGTAAGGAAATGCCTTAAAATTCTTTCCTATTTTTTAATAAAACAATAATAAAATTACTCAATTGTATTAGGTTTCGAACTTGAATAAAATAGAAAAGATTTTTAGGGTATATCCCTACTCTGTACAGTAATGTACAAGCTTTAGCCCAAAAGTTTCCATCTCCTTCAAAAAAAAATTATCTTGGATTTCAGATTGCCAAAACTAACAAAAGATTTAGCACGAGACTAATAAGTGTAAAGCTATAAATTGATAATACTCTCATTTCTGTTTCATTTTGGCCCAAAACTCTTAGTGAAGGTTTCATTCTCCTTTAACTGTAACCATAGCTATGCTGTATAAATCAAATCAATTAGCCTATCGCAGTCCACTGTTGGACCTATAGGCCTCTCCCAACACGCGCCACAGAACTCGGTCCTGCGCCTTCCGCATCCAGTCCGACCCAGAGGCCTTTATGAGGTCGTCGGTCCACCTAGCTGGGGGGCGTCCTACACTATGCTTTCATTTTTACTTTAATGAAAAAAGTTATGTTTTGTTTAACAAGTAGGTATTCTAAATAGCTAATTATTAATTAGGAAACTTACTATTGTTTATAATACACTGGCTTCTTAGTTCCGTTTTATGTAAATTTAGGCTCTCGTGATACTAAGGCCAGGCGCGCACTACGAGTTTTTCGCCGCGCGGCAGAAAAGCGCAGCGGCATAATGTCGCACTGTAATTAATTATTGTAGCTGGCATGGTGCTCGCCATTTTTGGACTCTAATGGATGCTTAACATCAGGCACCTTAGAGTCATTTTGGTAGGCCTTTAAAAAAAAAAAAAAAAAAATACTGGTGGGCTGCGGTGGCTCTGCCGTCAAGTGCGCGCAATACAATGTAAAACTGTTTGGTACAGAATTACAGTGCGACATTATACCGCTGCGCTTTTCTGCCGCGCGGCGAAAAACTCGTAGTGCGCGCCTGGCCTAAGAAAGAAATCTCTGCTATTTGTTCACGTTATTTCGATTAATTTCGTTATCAAGATGGTTTACCTTCTCAGTGTGACACCGTGTTATGCCAGATGCGTTTTACGAGGTCATACACTTGAATCTAAGAAGTCGCAGCTTTTTTTATAAATAATTAAATATTCCTAACACTTTCACACAACGCCATCTAGTCCCAAACTAAGCCGAGCTTGTACTATGGGTACTAGACATCAGATAAAAATACTTAAATACTTTTTTTGTAAATAAATACATACATATAAAACACCCAGACCAATGCAAACAATCATGTTCATGCACACAAAGATTTGCATTGAGAGGGAATCGAACCCGAGACCTCTGCGTAGCAGTCATGTTATATAACCACTACGCCACAGACGTAGTCATTTTGCGGTAAAGAGGGTGCAGTTAACCTTATAATTCAGTCACAAATTAGACAGCTGTTACTATCTTCATAGAGCAAAGGTACTGTACGAGGTAGCAGGTTTAAATCCTACAGCTGGGATATCCCTCAGTCTTTTTGAATAAGCCTTAAGTAACGAAGTTAAAATGTATCTATTAAGTTTTTTTCCTTTCGTAAGTCGACTTTTACAGTATTCATAGCATAGGAAATCTGTGTGGTGACGGAGTAAGAATACAGTGTGTCACCACCCCATCTTATCCCATGGGTGTCGTAAAAACCGACTAAGGGACTATCCGTGAATATTATCTTTACGTAATAAAAAGAAGGAAAACTTGAAATTAAACCCTATACCAATCCGTTTGGCAAGCGTGGTACTAGTAGGCCAAGTATCCCTCCGTCACTGAAGGAGGCCCGTTCCTGCAGTGGGACATTAATGGGCTGTTATGATAGCATAGGAATGGGTAGTGACACCATGCATTTTTTAGTAGCTTCACACATAATTATGTATTCTCACTTTGTCTAATACTTTCAAATTATTATGTATCATAATAATTTTTAACTGTTTTTTTAAATGTACAAAAATTAAGCATTTGATAACTTTTATTTGTCAAAACATGTGTACACTATGTTACATAAAGTAAGCAAAATAATAAATTAATGATAATATATATTTTATAAAATATTCTCTACGTTCACAAACGAATCGATTACCACCCACCGCCAGTTGATAAATTAAAAGAAAATATTCATAAGCAAAACGCATCTGATACGCATTTTCTCAGAAATGGCTGCTTCGATAGTAACCTAGTGCGCTACTTGCCATCCCCACCACACAACAGCTAGCTATCTCTATAAGTGGTCTAATGTCTAACAGCCGTGAAAAGAGATGTTTCGCGTTTTTGATGAAACAAGTGTACAGTCGGCAGAAAAATTGTTTTGTTACGGTAATTTGTTATTAAATTTTTTTTGTGTGATTTTTTTAATCTTTCGTTGTTTTTTATGTATTTGTGCATATTTAGAGATTATGATTACGTGATTGAATATATATTATTTATTATTTGATGTGTGATGACAAAGTAAGAAGACTGGGTCTCATAAACCCATTTTCATTCCGAGCTTGTCTTAATTTCAATTAAAAATAGAAAAAGAAAAAAAAATGAAACCTAGGAATCATTAATTATTTAAAAGCCATTAGTGTGGTAAAGAAGGTCACTTCAACTAGACATACAACCTTTTCACAGTTTCAGTAGTTAGTTCTGAGTAAGAAAAGTTTCCTTGCATTAAGACCCATCCCTGAAGTGGGATTTCATTGTTTTTACTACACATTATACATTAAATTTGGTATTCTCTTGTTTGCCATAATTTCATTTGCACTAATATTGTGTGCTATAATGGTCCTCACTCATAATATTAACTTGCCATGTAATTATGGTTACCGCCCCGACTTAGATAAATCCGACTTGAATAGGTTGGGTTAGGTTTATTCTTTAAACCTCCCTGAAGTAGTGTAGTCAAGCTTATTTACCAAATACATATAAAATTATGGCATTTAAAACTATGGCAAACATTAGTAAACCATTAAATTTATGGCATAAAAGACAACTAAAATGCTACTATGTCAAAAATATTTTTATAAGTAAAAGAATAAAAGTAGCTACCACTGTACTATCTACCGCGGTATATGTAAATAACGATAGAGCATACCGTTAAAATGTTCGCTTTTCAGGAGTGAAAGTCATTTAAAGATTCCAAATCGATAAAAAAGTCGTAAATTAATTACCTACCTAACATCTTTATTAATAGGACTTAGAGTATAATATTCCGTGTGGTAACGGAGTAAGAATACAATATGTTACCACCCCATCTCATCCCATAGGTGTTGTAGAAACCGACTAAGGGACTACCTGTAAATATTACCTTTACATAGAAAGATGGAAAACTTGAAATTAAACCCTATACCAATCCGTCTGGCCAGCGTGGTATTAGTAGGCCAAGTATTCCCCCGTCACGGGAGGACGCCTGTCCTTGCAGTGGGCCATTAATGAGCTGTTATGATAAGAGTATTATATTCGTTATATTTAACTATAAACATAACAATAATGCAAATATCATTAAATTTTTCCATCGAACTTTCGTGATTAGAAGCTATTTTCTGTTTGCATTTTAAAACTTTACGAAACCATAAAAGTAGGTAAGTAATTGTTTTAGTAACACCACAACAAAAACAACGAAGTTATTTGGTTCACGCAATAATTAATTATACAATGTGATGATAGACGCTGTGTTAGTTAGGACATAGTTAAATATTTGTGCCGTGGTAATAATCCGTTGAATTGTTTATCCGCTATGTTGAATTTGATCATTATTATTTATGTTTTTCTATGTTGTTTATTTTCTGTGTCAAATTGCAAGGACAGTCCGATTTAAGGTGAGGTTTGAGGAAAGGACAGGACACAGGACCGAGTTTTGCGGCGCGTGTTGGGAGAGACCTTTGTCCAGCAGTGGACTGCAATAGGCTAGTTGATTGATTGATTGATTGATTGATTGATTGATTGATTGATTGATTGAGGAAAGGAAATTTTGTGTTCCAATATGACGGTGGCTTGACATATGTGCCAGGAACTTTTCGCGTTCCTGTATAAATTAAATTCAAAGTTACTGTTATTGTAGATTGTAAGAGCTCTGAAAAGGTTATGGGCAAGAAAGTAAAGGTTCTTTTAAAATATTCTTAGGGTGAAGATTGATAAAAGCGAATGTCATAATTAATTTGTAATCAAATTAAACAAAAAAGAATATGAATGAAGACATACTCAATTAAAAATTCTGTATCTATTAGTCAATGTTCCACTGCAGGTCTAAGAGAAACTTAAGTACCTTTGCCATGCCAGATAGAGCAATCGGTACCTATATAGAGGTTTTGTTAAAATTTTCTTCTTTTTAACCGACTTCAATAAAAGGAGGATGTTCTCAATTCGGTTGTATTTTTTTTGTGTTTGTTACCTGATTTCTCGAAAACGGCTAAATCGATTTGAGTCTTTTTTAAGAACAGTCCTTTAGCATCTCCTTTTTAGGGTTACATTAAGGAATTTGAATTAGTTTTTGCGACACTCAAATTTTAGATTCATATCACAATATTGTATAACTTGCCAAACAACAGGCCCTTTAACAGGCACGTCCCAGCCCCAGCACGTCCCAGCAACAGAACTTTTATATTATTTTATTCAATAGAAAACTAGAAAAATAATCTTGTGTACCATTGACAGTAATGACATAACGTCTTCTAACGAAAGGAAAAGAAACAATACTTGTTACAACAATAGTGTTCTCATGAAACAGTTCGATTTTTATCTAAACACGATCACGATTAAGTATTATTAATTAATTGATCAGTTAACTCATTGTGTACAATATTTAAGCGAAAGTTTACTGGGCTGTCAATTTTATTTATCTGTGAACGAATTTGCATAGCTGTGATTATTTTATTTATTTTATTGATTGTTTTGTGAGATAAATACAAAATTACTAAATTAATTTACTTAAAAACTATTTATTTGGGATACTAATTTGGAATTATACTCTTTTAAACTAAAAGTTTTTTAATTAGTCAATAACTTGACTAATTAAAAAACTTTAAAAAAAATTTTTATACTAAAATATTTGTTTATAAGTCAACAAATTAAAACTCATTAATTTTCGAAAATGTTCCGATTATTAACTACTAGCTGATGCCCGCGGCTTCACCCGCCTTGTAGATTTAGCTTACATGATATTCCACACCCTAAACTACCTACATTCACACGATGAAATAATGCATAAAATCGATTATGGGACCTTACTTGTGAACAGTGGTAGGAAACCCGGGGCATCCAAAATACAAGAGAATTAACGTCTGAAAATTGTTTTAGCATAACAATTTAAATTCAATCTAAAATTTTAACTATACTTTTGCTGCTGTCTGTACCAAGATGAGTGACCGAAAGTTTTACTTTCTCATACATGCATATCTTTGAGTTTACAAACAATGACGTCAAATTTTGAATTTTTACACAACTCATGATACAAATAGGAAGTCAATTGACAATCTGGCAATCGTAGAAATGAACCACTACCATGTTACTGAGGGTTATTACTGTAGTATATTGTAATGGTGGCTGTACTTTTTTTTTAATTTTTGTTTTTTTTAAAGTACCGCTATCATTACAATATACTTTAATCACAGCTGCTTAATTGAACCCACTGTCATTGAGACTTTTACTGGCAAAATTAACGGACTCAGTGCATGCAAAGTCAAAACTTCCAGGTATAATCAACAGTATACCAAGCAACATCTTTTTATGGCATCATACACGGCATTTTGACACACCGACAATTTTATTTTAGAAGTATAAGACGGGATTCTGTTTCGTTACAGTCTAATCTGTAATACAAGGCTAAAATATATTTATAAAACTAGCTACCCCGTGCCCAGTTCGTTGGGCGGCGAAAAAAACGGGTCCCTTTTTAAACATATTTCATTACTGCTCTATTCCTATTAGTCATAGCGTGATACTATATAGCCTATGACACTCCCCGATAAATTGACTATTCAACACAGAAATAATTTTTTAAAATCGGTTCAGAAGATCCAGAGATTACCCCCTACAAAGTCACAAACACACAAACTTTACCTCTTTATAATATTAGTATAGATTACTTTATACAAGCTATACCAGAGAATCTTAATAATGAGAGAGACCCAATTAGTAAAGATTTTATTTTAAAAAGATTCTTTATATTAAATACAAGCGCGCTGTACGTTTTCACGCTTTCTATCACTCGTGATGTCACGTTTTATATTCAATCTTTACAAAATATTGTTTGTAATTAAACTAGATTTACATAATATGGTCAGATGAAGTTGTTGTGAATGTGTCTGCTTGCCAAGCCGGAGTTCGCGGGTTCAATTCTGCAAAAACCAGACCTACATATCCGTGCATAATCATGGTTGTTAAATTTAATCTGGATGAATTCAGTAAGACATATTGTATGAACTAAAAGTGTTTAAGTATGTTTTTAAGTTCGTACAAGTCTGCATATCTAGGGACTAAAATTTAGTCCAGTCTAATGTACTTAGTCTACACCATTTAATGGTCTTGTGTGTTCATGCTATAACTATGCCTAACCGTCTCGTGGCGAAACGGGAAAAACATTAGCTTTTGCCCGCTAAGCTATCAATTCTCCGGTATTAATATAACTAGGTAATTGTGTTGTGCTGTAATAGAGAAAAAAGGTTGGCCTAGGTTTTTAGCGGGTGGTGACATTTGTGTTCCTATTTTATCACCACTCAAGCACACTATTTTTCGTAGAACATAATAATATTATTTTACTACTCACTCTCTTTCTCTCTTCATGACTATAAATCCCACATGATTGTGGTGTTAGCCTTCTTTATCTTCTTCTCCTATCTTCTTTACCCAATCATCGACATTGTCGCAGTGAGCTCGCACTCTCCCATAGATATATCAGAACAAAGTATTTCTGTGCACTCTCCCATGTCTCTTTACTCTACATCTTTCTACTTTATCTTTGTATAAGGATTATCCACCATTTCTAATGCCAATATTCCAGCGTATTTAGTTGGTCTCTTTTCAACAAACTCTACTATTATAAAATCAATCAAAACTATAACTCATATTGTTGCATAACAGTAATTGATCTAGAACTGTTAAATATAACGTTATGCATAATATAATTTGCTTAAATAATAACATTTTATGCTAATCTATTACTTATTACATTTACTTCTCTATATGTAACTTGATTTGATTTATTTAAATTACACGTCAATACATCCGTGTTTATTACGTGTATATTTCTATGTGGTTAGGAGGAATAGTAGGTAGATGGCTTCGCCCAGTTACTATTTACCAGTTACTATTAGGGAAAGTTCACAGATATTATGTCTACGAAATTAAAAGATTCCTTCTTTACTTCTCTTGGTCTAAAACCATCTGTCCAGAAATTACCATTAAGAAAACCAAAAAATGCAAATTGAACATAAGTACTCTAGTTAGGTACCTATCGATATTAAATAACAGAGATCATAAATTAAATTCATCTTATCATAAATAAAAATACTAAGAATCACTTAAATAAATCAAAGAACTTTTACGACTTAACATTCGTAAAGATTACAAGAGAATAAAGTTAAACTTTCAAAAGAAATTTTAATCAAACAATTACGTAATGAAATTTTGTCTGTCAAGATGTCTGTGTACATTACGCCAATCCGTTGTTATTCGAACTAGTTTTGAAGGCAATTCATGCACTAAGCTACTCGCTACTTTCCAGGGAACTAATAAATATAAAATAAAACATATAAATAAATATTGTGTATACTTGGAAAGTACAAACTTTCGATCATAAAATACTTTTTATCGTCACCACACGGATGGTAGTAAGAAAATAAATTTACTTTGTCTCCTCACCTTCGGCATGACCAAATGCTTCTTCACACTATTCTACAGCTTATTCTTTTATTTTCAAATAACAATAATACTCCTCACTTATTCCCATCCAGTCCTAAACCAAGCAGAACATTAACTATGGATAGATTATGAGAAAAATTCCCTAACTTTTAGTTCACTTGACAAATTGCCTACTAATAACACATTAGCACAACTGAATGGTGCGGGATTTCGCTTAATTACAGTACGATTACCTTACTTAAAAAAAAGTTTTTTAATTATAAATACAAGAATACCTATTGTGTGACAATTTGACAATTAATTAAACCGACTAAGTTACTATCCGTGAATATTATTTCTACGAAATAAAAAGAAGGAAAACTTGAAATTAAACCCTATACCAATCCGTCTGGCCAGCGTGGTATTAGTAGGCCAACTATCCCTCCGTTACGGGAGGAGGCCCGTCCCTGCAGTGGGACAATCATGGGCTGTTATGATGAGTCACATAAATTTCTTCGTCATCACACTTAAACTCTTTCATCTCACAACAGGTCACTATGCCTGCATACAGTTTACATAACGCCAGAACTCAGGACAACCGGTACATAATCCCATATAACATTAGTGGTTGAGTTCTCCCGTTATTATTGTCACGGTCATCGCCTCTCGTCGCGTGTGTTAAGAGTTATAAAGACTTACAGGTAGCTGTATTCTTTATTTATATACAGACTTATTTCTTATAATTGGCGTTTACACTTAGAAAATTATTAGTTTTGGTCTAAATACTTTTTTAGCAAAAATATCTTGGAAATGTTTTTATTTAGGTGTTGATGTTATCTTAGATGAATTGAGTGAGAATTTTGCTTTTTGTACGTTGACAAAGTTTTAGGACCCTATAGACTTGGTTCAGGCGGTATTGGTACCTTATTATGGTATTAGTTATTTGAAAACTTTCAACTACATCTAAATTACTTAGATCGACAGACTGTATTATTGTTATTATGCGGATCTTATTTTATTATGCTGGATAAGTAATTAAATAACAATTTAGTTCAACAATATTCCCAGTACTTTTAAAATTACAAACCAAATATGCATGAACGTATAAAAAGGACGAATACAGTTACGTTTAACAAAGACTGAAGCACTGTCGAGGAGGCAAAACGCTTTTTGGAGTCGATTAAAATTAAACGAAAATTGAAATCTCTGTCTGCTTTTCACACAGAAACACATCAATTTAGACTTATGTCTTAGTCATGTGTAATACGATTCATTTTTGAATATCAATCAATGGGATTAACCAAGAGAAACGAGTAAACCTTTAAAGCGTGCTTCAGTCTTAGTTAAAACACTTTTTATACGTTCATGTCTAAGAAAACATTTTAAAAACTCGCACTCAATCGTGCAAGCTCTAAATATCGAAAACGGCTGGTCTGGATTGGCAGAGGTGTGCACAGGTACCGGAGAGAGATGCTGCTGGAAATGTCATACCAGCATGGAAACGTCAGATGCTGGCCAGAAGAGCTGCTGAAAAGGCTAGAAAGGACTTGGAGAGGGAGCTAGCAGGAGAGGCTGAGAGGCGAAGGGCAGCTGCCGTTCCAGCGTGGAAAAGACAGCTGTTGCAGAGGCGAGAAGAAGCGGAAAGCAGGTTGAGGTTCGTTTTTCTATTTTTGGGAGGGTAGATTTAAGTTTTTTTGTGAGATGAGGGAGTAAGAATACATGGTGTCACCACCTCATCAAATCTCATGGGTGTCGTGTAAACCGACTTGTAGAAAATTCGCAATAATTGTCTCTTACTAAACGTTTGTCTGCTTGATCAGCGTGGTAATAGTTGATCTTGCTTGCTGTTGCGAAGACTCCGTTTTTGACAAGTTCTTTTTTTATTTTGCATGTCAATTTTCGTTCCTTAAAATCGGTAAAACTTCGGTTAACCTCTAGTTGTCAAATTGTCACACAATAGGTAAGACAATTTGACAATTAAAAGTTAACCGAATTGTACTGTATCATGTCAAGTGTTATTTCACTTACGTACTTAATATAAAGAGCACTCCTTGATTGCCTGATTAAAGGCAAAACGGTCGTACTCGTATATTCACCTGGCTAAAATAATATCATAGGCTGAAATTTCAGTCTTTAATCTCGGATTATAATTTTTATATGTATGCTCAGCCCTTTTCCATATCTGATCTTGTAATAATCTCCTAAACCTATGTTTCAGAAGTTCACTATACACGCCAAAAGTGGAAGACACAAACGGACAAACAAACGGTGAATGGCGACAATGTCAGCGAGCTGTGTCGATAGATAACATCTCTATGTCGTGTTACGATACACCCGCGCAGCCTGTGAGGGCGCCTTCAGAAGCTAAGTTATCTACGGAACACTGTAACGGTAAGACTCTGTTCTTCGTGTCGATTGGCAAAAAAACTCAGACAGTACCGGCCCAGAATACGGCCACAGCAACTGCATTATCTGTAGCAGCCCATAGGTCTTGAGGGCTGCATGTAGACAAGACTATGTTGCTATTAAGGGTCGTAGCACATAATATCAAAACGTAAACGTATAGGCACCGCCTCGCCTTTTTCCTCGGTGTCAAACGTAAAAAATCCGATTACGTTACGATTCCGATTTGTATGCGTTGCAGTAAGGAGTTTCATACAAATAATACTGAACGGCTCGAGTTGATACGATGCCGATCCCTTTACGTTTTGATATTTGTGCTACGACCCTTAAACGGCTTATCTGTGGCAAAGT
Source organism: Schrankia costaestrigalis (assembly GCA_905475405.1). Classification (NCBI taxonomy): domain Eukaryota; kingdom Metazoa; phylum Arthropoda; class Insecta; order Lepidoptera; family Erebidae; genus Schrankia; species Schrankia costaestrigalis. The sequence goes on along the minus strand of FR997843.1, from coordinate 2,882,113 downwards.
GTTTGTAAAAAGTGGAAAGAAAAAGTAGCTCTCGTGCACGTGATCGTATTTTTCAATCATAAGCTCGACTTAGTTTGAGACTAGATGGCGTTGTGTAAATGTGTGAGAGATATTTATTTACAAGCATGTCTGTGGTACACAAATAAGTGTCTTGTAAGGAAATTTTAGTGATATAATCTTAGCGAAGACAACAGAAGTAAAACTAAATGTAAAACCCTATAACAATTCATCTACCTAGTCAGCGTGGTATTAGTAGAGATTTTCTATTATGACTGAAGAAGATCATAATTTAGTGAAAGGCGAGGGTTTATGGCTGACCTCTCCGTTATAAGTACTCGTGAACGAGTGCTACTGGGGGTGACTGGTCAACCCTGACATTAAGTAATTTTAATTTTTTACATTAATAGGCTGATTTGATTAGAGGAGGTGTGGTCCTGTATTAGAAAATGTAAGTTAGTCTTATTCCTGTAATAGATATTCTAAGTGTGGTGACGGAGTAAGATTACAATATGTCACCACCCCATTTCATCCCATGGGTGTCGTAGAAACCGGTTAAGGGACTATCTGTGAATATTACCTTTACATAGAAAGAAGGAAAACTTGAAATTAAACCCTATACTGGCCAGCGTGGTATTAGTAGGTCAAGTATCTCTCCGTCACGGGAGGAGGCCTGCCCCTGCAGTGGGACATTAGTGGGCTGTTATGATTATGATATTCTAAGTGGATTTAAAAACACTATTATTTTACAGGTCATTCCAACGGCAAACACGATATCGAAGAAGAAGATACAGCTAAAATAATCCCATGGAGGGCACAGCTACGTAAGACCAACAGCAAGTTAAACCTCCTTGAGTAAAACCTTTGTAGGACAAAATATTGTTACAAACTTAAACGCTGGGTGTTAAACGCGCCGTTGTAAAACAGCCTTATATTTAGGGTTGACACGAAAAGATGAATAAAAATATTTGTCGAATAAACAGTAATTTGTAAAGTTATTTGTTATAATGAAATTTTGCAGATTTTAAAAATGGGCCTTTAAGTTAGAGAATTTTGCAATTGGTGTAATTTGATTAGCGTGAAGCTTTAACTATTTTGCTCAATCACTTTTTTAAAATAATTTCAAAATGTTTACATATTTATAGCACAGACAAAACTAATTAAAATAAATCACTTATAAAAATAACTTGAATACAGTTATAGTAAAAGTACTTAAATAACTACACAATTTTTACATGATTGGCCCAATACACAATACCTAGTTCTTATTGTTGGTTATAGCAGATATAATAACATCTCGGCAAGTTTATAACTTTAGTCAATTAGTATCGTGTTCTTCGTAATAGCGATTAAACTGTAATTATAATTTTATAGTTATTAAGTTTTACTTTAAAAGCTATTTATTGTTTCTTATAAATGACAGCATAAATGTATAGAAAATAAATCGTAATAATTGGAGATTGATTTTAAAGAAAAACACGTAAATAATGTTATTTTGCGTAATATTTTTTCGCAAAATAAAAACTAAAAGTTAAATACAATAATCTATGTATATCTACGAAAATCTTTCAGTCGACTTATATTAGATTTTAAGCAAATAAGTAACACAATGTGTGTTAATTTTATAATAAAAGATTAATAATTTAATTTTCACCTGAATTTTCATATGTATCTGCTCATAAAAGATACGTATTTTAAATTCAGTTATTAATTAAAAGTTTTAATAATATTTTACATTATTATGTAGGTACTTATTTTTACTTTCGTACGTGTAAAAATGTAAATCTACTAATCGTTTTAGTAATTTTATTATTCTAGTTTATAAACGATCTTTTGTACTTTTTATATTTCACTTAAATAAACAGCGTCAACATTATTACGATCAGATAAGACAAGATGTCACTTTAAAATAGGCAAAGTACCTACTTTGCCAAATTTAAAATTTATTTGCTCAAATTTTCTAAGAGTAATGGCTAACGCAGACCTGGATGGGATTTTTCGATGCCGCGGCATCATTTTAAAGCATAGCAATTTATGTCGTATTTCTGTAACAGTACGGTTGAATTTCTATTAGTAAAAATTAAAATACTTTGCCATGCCGTCCAGGTCTGCGTTAGCCATAATATGAATGAGGGTAGTTGTTAAATATTCCCTTAGTATAAACTTAACTGTCTTCTTGATTTAACAGTTGCGGTGTAAACAGGACAATAGCTTAAACAATCTACAAATAAATGTCCTGAGGCTGGATGTTTTTTTTAAGACAGTCAAATTATTATTTGTAAAAGTCCTCTTGATCCCTAATAAGCGGATTGTAATAAAATTATAAATATATTGGAAATTTTAATATCGAAAAATGTTTTAATTATATTTACGTAAGTTTTTTTTAATGCAAGTGATACTATTGTTGCAATATTAGTGATATAAGCTTATTAATAGGCTTTGCATTCTTGTATGAACTATCTATACTTTAAGAAGGACGTGTGTTAATTTTGTTCAGTACTTCTGAATTCTAATGTAATGTTGTTAAATAAAATGCTGTTGCTTAATTTGTGTTTTTGTCAACCCTTTACCTTAAAACTGGAGCCACGAGTAGCCCCTTTAGGTAAACTATACTAAACACTCACAGAAAAACAACTACCTATTCGCGTAATTGATACACATACAACAGTATATATACGGTACTAGATGGTGTGTGCACAACAAATTAAAAAAAAAAGAATTACTAACATTACTGAAGTAAGTTATTACAAGTATGCTAGCACACGATAGTAACCACTAGCCAGTTGCTATTACGGACCGCGACCTAGCATGGTGGCTTGAACTCTGCGAGTCATTCCAGTATTTCTGTTTTCCTGGCCAGATAGTTCCCTATACGAGAAAACCGTAGCTGGAGGCTATCCTAGAGCCTTAAGGGGATACACGCCGCATTCTAATCTTAAAACGATGAACAGCATTTAAGACAGAAACTTCTGCAGTTTTGCCAACCCTATTTCAAGATAAAGCTGCCTACACACGTACAATAAATCCGATACAAACTGAAACTAATATTTTACGATAGTTATTCGGATATTTACGACATCATAAAATATTTGATACTATTGCTAAGGCAATAGAAATTTACTTCAGTTATATACTTTTATTTGTCGAATTTCTGAATCACGTGATAATTGCAGAGGAAATACTAAAATCGAAATAAAATAATAGGAAAGGTTCGGTATGTCCGCACTGATATGGATACTTAGAGGTGAGTGTTAATAAAGCAAATGTGGCATAATTACACGACGGAGTGCGTAAGAATCCCACGCAAAACTGATGTTTGTGGTATACAGAAATTTAATTTAAATAGACAACTCCTACACATTCGTTTGTTATGAATCTGAATGGTGTTAAGTAAAACAATATTTGAATAAATTCCCGCGAGAAGAGGATCCCTAGTAAATGTTGTCTTTTACAAATAATAACAACATAACTTTCTGTCCTGTATTTTACATGTTTATCAAGGTAGCGTATAATTAGATCGAAGTTATCCTTAATACCTACCAAGAGTCAGGTTTTACGACAACCATAGGATGGGACAGGGTGTTGATACCACGCATCTAACTTTAACAACCCGGAGAACTTTTACCTATGATAAACACAAAACCAATGTAATATATGACATATTTCTGTTTACAGCTCAACTAATATATTCAGCGTTGGCAACACCACATAGTAACAACAGCAACACAGGGCCGGAGTTCACAATAAACATAAATAATAATGAATCTTTAAAATTATTTGTTAAACAATACGTTTTACCATACGTCCCTGCACTAACACAGATTGTTAGATCTAATTTAGGTGATACGTTTAACAGGATTGACGAAATACATAAAGAAATTGTAGATTATTCAAAGAAGAATGATATAGATAATAATTTTAGTAAAAATACTAAATAAGCAGCTATAGTAGTACAATACTTTTGAGAATATTATCTAGTAAAAGCTTTAACAAAATCGCAAACGTAGACAACCTGCCACAAATGTGTGTTTGTATTCCATAAACCAGTTGGCTGATTCTTGTAACGCGTGGCTCTATTCGACAACTCTACAGTATTGATTATGACTTGTCGTTGTCTAATTGGCTACTAAAGTGTCAAATTTGACATTAATGACGTTTGAGATTGACATGACATTGAGATACAATTTTCGTAAACATACCGGCATTGTTTGTCGTTTAAAATTAAAAAAGGAGACGAGAATAATTGCCCTTCAGTGCTGTAGTATGTTATTGCTGTGGGATTATGCTAAGAGTATGACTCTCTAACATAATTATTACCTAGATGTTACTTTACATTGTAAAATTATGTTTTTTCGTTTTAAAATATGTTAAATAAAACACATGTTTTAATTTAAAATTGTTTTCTTCCTTTCTTTCTTTAATTACATATTCATTAATGTTAAGTTCTTAATGATTAAATTAATAAATTAATGATTAAATTATTAAAAATCATAAGCCAGTTCTTTTTTTCTTTGTTCTTGAAATTAGTCTCCATTGTCGCAAGGACAACTTTTTGTAATGATTATTACAGTCCGACCCAGAGACCTTTATGAGGTCGTCGATCCACTTAGCTGGGAGGCGTCCTACACTACGTTTGCCGAGTCGCGGTCTCCACTATAAGGCTGAGTGCACATTGGAGACTAGACAGTTTCAAGACTGACTTGCCTCATATAGACAAGTCTGTCTTAAAACTAAAACGAAATTGTTTTGACTACGATATGTAGCACATATAAAACAAAACTGTTTGTCTCATAATAGAACGCGGCGCACGCTCCCGTCAATTTACCATCAGTATCAAAATGGACTTCATAGATACTAGTGTATTAAGCATCCTTATTACGCGTGCCCTTGCAAAACGACGACGTAAACGTAAATATTGGGTGCACCCATATACAGCGAAAGGCTGTTAAAAGGAAAATTTTATTTACTGTACAGTAAATTAAGACAACACCCTCTGAACTTCTTCAAGTATTTTCGAATGAACGTGTCTACTTTTACTACTCATATAAGATGTGAAATTATTTATTTGATGTATAATTAATAACTTTCCATTATAATATATTATACTGAATTAAATTAAAATAGATTTGGCGAGCGGCTCTGTCTTTGTGTTTTACCAGGGTAGAAAATATCTTTATCTTAATCTGGGATGTCTTCCTACCTTCATATCAAATTTCATCAAAATTGGTTGATTTCATCAAAACGACGAAAGTCGAGGACTGTCTGTATCAACAATTCATCATCTCAATTTGATCGGTAAATACAAAAGTTTGTTAACTGAAATAACGTCAAGTGAAAGTTATATTTTTTGTTATTATACTTATAATATGACTTTACTAGACTTAATACCTATTTAGAATACCAAACATTACACATCCAATATAGTCCAGGCAAAATAGACATTCCAGTTTGCATTAATTCCCAATAAGCTGGATTTTTGTGCAGGCCTTGAATACGTCATTACAAATGATATGTCAAAAGTCCCCATCGATCCCGCTTGTGCGTTGTTTTTTATTCAAGGTAAAATTATTAATATAAAATTATTATTTATTCAAGGGAAAAAGCTAGTGTGTGCATATATTCGAAAATACGACTTTCCAGCGCTCTAAAGTCACGATATCTCGAAAGCGATGCTTTGTAGGAGAAAAGTGTTGAGATATTTTTTGTAGACAATTTTACGATCTACAAACTTTGTCTAAACCATTTTTGGCAATTAATTACGAAAATACTTAAATGCATTTGTTTTTTCCTCAGCCGACATTTCTCCCCACCTCATATTACCTACTAGTTCCGTGGCAACTTCGTCCCATTTGCTTTTTTTTAATTTATATCTGAATATTCCTTGCACATTTTATTAAAAAGTACAGGTCTCTTTTCAACCTCATCAATTAATTTTTCTACGAGTTCTTCGTCTGTAAACATGATGCCACGTGTTTACTTTCTGAACGCTCGGACGAGAGTGGGGTGCGTGCGGGGTGTGACGGTAGACAGTTTTGTCTTTAATGTGCGCGCCCGCATTGATACAAAAGGGAAGCCGACAATCGTTAGTCAGACTAGTCGCCGTGCGGTATTCGTCTATCTAAGACAATATTGTCTATACGACGTTTTGTTCCAAGTGTGCGCATATTCATACATATTGTAAAGCAATAGTCTGTCTTAAGACTGTCGTGTTTCAAGTCTGCGCTCAGCCTAAGACACTTTTAAAAGATTGCACCCGTGCAAAGCGGGGGCTGGTCATCGTAAGATAGGAGATAAAAAAACTGAGAAGGAAAACTCGAGACAAAATCAATATTTCTCTTTTATTACTGTAAGGCCGTTGCAAAAGTGCATATCCATGGGATGTTACGAAATTGACTTAATTTGCTGCCTTTACGAGTGTGATCCGTATTGGAATATGACTCGCCGACAAGACATATACTAGAATGACTCCATTCTACCTGAAAGTAAGCATGCAGTAAAGCTCATGAATGGAAACCGCCATGCCAGTGGCAATAATTGTTAATGGCTCCAGTAACTCCTCCGTGTGGTGACGGAGTAAGAATAGGTACAATATGTCACCACCCCATCTCATCCCATAGGTGTCGTAAAAACCGACTAAGGGACTATCCGTGAATATTATCTTAACGAAATAAAAAGAAGGAAATCTTGAAAATAAACCCTATATTAATCTGTCTGGCCAGCGTGGTTCCGGTAGGCCAAGTATTCCTCCGTCACGGGAGGAGGACCGTCCCTGCAGTGGGACATCGATGGGCTGTTATGATCTTCAGTAAGAAACCCATGTATTTTTTTGCATCAAAACAAAAAAAATGGGACAAGATGACCTCAATTAGTTTTTTTCAGAACATCTCTGTAAAGAGCGAATATGTCGGACTTCTATTAAAAATGTTAACATTAAGATGTATCCATGTCCTATAGCGAATAAATTTCTTTCTTTCTCCAACCCAATAAAGGTGGCATAACACCTTACTAAACTACCTCACGTAAACTCAGTACGCAGTTGTAAAAGCTCGAGAGATTTAGAGGACTCTAAGCACCCAATAATTTGCTGCTACAAGCCATCAAACATCACATAACGGACATCTTTTTGCTGACGGTGGACTTTCATAGATTGCTATGAAACTAATAAATAACACGTGCATAAAAAATCACATCCCAACATGTAAATATACACCAGTGATACGTAGCATACCCCAGGAGTCCAACGTAAAATATAAAATGAAATCTCAACTAGCTATAAAACAAGTAGGTAGCAGTCATAAAAAAATAAATTGTCGATGTATAAATTAAAATCGTAAAAAAAGTATAACAACTCAATACAATAGTTGAAATGCAGTAAGGTGTTAAAATTTTCAAGGATCGTCATGGAACATAGAATATCATGGTTATTGAAAGGTACGAATTGATCAGACACTATCCAATCTCCGTGTGGTGACGGAGTAAGAATACAATATGTCACCACCCCATCTCATCCCAAGGGTGCCGTAAAAACCGACTAAGGGACTATCCGTGAATATTATCTTTACGAAATAAAAAGAAGGAAAGTTTGAAATTAAACCCTATACCAATCTCTATCCGTTACGGGAGGAGGCCCGTCCTTGCAGTGGGACATTAAGGGCTGTTATGATAACTATCCAAACAAAGAACGCAGTAGAATATGATATATCTTATTTTTACTTGGTCCATTTTTACCAATCCTTCGCAAAAAGCATTATCGGTGGTTTCCGAGAAAAGAGTTGAAACATCGTACTTCTTAGCGTATCTGTCTGCCACGATAAAACAGAGCCCTCGTTATAGTAGCCAATCTCACTTTTGAATCTCATTTTTGAAGTTATATTAGTCACTGTTATGATCTGTGTGAAAGACGTAGAGTGATGAGATCCTTAACACAGTGGACCAACGACTTATTTAAGACTGCAGAGCACGCAGGGTGTAAATGTTTCGAGGAGGCCTATTTACAACAGTGGACGTTCGTTGGCTGATGGCTCTCACGGGTTTCAACCGGTAGTCAATATGTCTGCGGCTCGCGCATTTTGTTTGTAGATTGACTTCTGCATCGATCTATGATTTGTACTGCCACGCTGGAAGTTGCTTCATAGATCCTCACACAAGTCATTCATTTACACACCAGCTATGCGTAGAAGAGATTATAGTAACAGTTTTTTATGTGTCTAGACTAACAAAGCATATGGCACGTTTTCATAGGGTTGCTTTGTTAGCAATAAGTGACACTAGACTTTGTAAATTTGATTTTTTAATTAATGACTTTTTAATTCGTTTTCAGCCCAAATATTAATTTTCACTACAATATTAATTACACCGTGCGCAGCGGAAGAGAATAGCGTCATATCTTCCTTCTTACAAAAGTTTCTCAGAGTATTTTTACAAAATGACACTAACACAAATCTTTCGAACAGAAGAATGGATAACAATAACGATTTAGCACAAAGTACAGGCAGCCCAAAACAAAATTCTAAGATAGTTAAGATTATTAAAAAAAGAGTTGAGGAACTTAAGTCGTTACTAGAAGATGGCGATGAACTAGTTGAGACAGATGATAAAATAACTCTGCGTGGTACCGACGAAACAACAGTAATAGAAATATTACCTAGTAATGCTATACAAAATAGTGCAGAAGCGAAACAAATCGCAAAAACATTTAATAAGCAAGACCCTATGAAAACGACTATAAATAAATACAAACTATTAAGAGAGCAAATAAAATACGCATTAGATGAAGAAGAAATATCAGAGAAAACAAAAAGATTGATACTTAATACATTGGATGGTATGTTAGCACATCTTATTGAAAGTCAATGCACTTGGAATTCTGTTTTAGATAGAGGTATGTACGCTAACCAAACTAACACACATCAATCGCTAGCGAAACTACAAGAGATGACAAACCATCAATGGAAAAAATTAAGACAGCAGTACCATAACTTTCTTGTGGGGAAAAAAGAGAAAGAAAATTGTTTCATCAATCAATTTCATCAATTTTTCTCCAATGTTATTAATGAGACATATAACTTAACTGACAGATATAAAATACAGTGTAAACTTGTAGAAATTAACAAGGAAGATAAACAAATGTTGCCACGAGCTGTTATATCCAATATAAAATGCGATAGATTTAGAATATGTTCAATGGAACTTGTTGAATTCTTAACAGAATTCTGTACTTATGTAAACGACACAGCTGTCAGTACTTTCGCAAACTACGCAGCTATGTATTTAAGAGACGTAAATGTAGATTTTGGTGTAGGCAGTAATGTTGTATTGTCTGTTTTGACAAAACTAGGCACAGACTCCAAGAAAAAAATCATGAAATTATTTAAGAAAAAAATAGCTAATCTTAATCTTGATAATAGTAAATCAAAAGATGCTAATATCAAGATTTTATCAAATTTTATTAACGATACAGTTAATGAAGCTAAAAATCAGCTAAAAGCAATTGTAATTGATAACTTAAATGATTTAAAGTCTAAGTTATTCGTAACAGTCACCGAAGATCTTCTAGTTAATCTAGGAATCGATTTAGAGAATTTAAAACAGCATTATTTAGAAACATTTTGTTCAATGTTTGGGGCATGCAATGGTAAAACTGGAAGAAAGAGTGCTGACCCTTGGATCTTCTTTCCACGAGCAAACAACGACGTATACGTTAAAGTTCAACTAAGCTTAGATGACGAATTGAAGACTGCAGTAGCAAAGAGTGGTCTATTGAACATGATGGAAAATCAAGGCAATTTCAAAGTAAAAATAGCACCTACACCCGCAGGCAGACATCATAAAAGAGCTCACAAAGATTCTCCAAATTCATTATTGTCCAAAAGTGATAATAAAGTTGATAAAATAACTGACAAAACAACTGACAAAGTAACTACAGAATTAACAACTTCTTCTATTCAACTTACTTCGTCGAAACGTCATCATCATCATCATCATAAAAAATCTCACAAGGAAACTACAACAAAAAGCATTCAGAAGTTTACATCGGCGGACTGGGATTAAAACATTAATAATTATGTGTGTTCATTAATAATAATATGTCTATTATTGTAAAATGTTTATTCTGTTCTAAATTACATTAAAATAATTAAAAAGTATCTTGAGCAGTCTAATTTGGCGACGAAATAATGTAGTTTTATGACTATTTCTTTTTCGAACTGTAAGAATTCGCGCTTTTCTCATTTCAATACGATGAAATTCCCTTGTATTTTTTTTAAATATTACGCCTCAAATTTATTGTTGCGAGTTGCCATTGCAGTGTTTAAATGAATTTATAATCTTAAAATAAATAAATATTCACGGACATCTCTACACAGCGCCATCTTTCCCAAAGTAAGCTAGGCTTAACCTGCTTGTATTATGAGTAACAGAACAACGGCTATTAGTAGTTATATACTTTTTTTGTGACATACCTATTATACATAGAAACACTCAAACCAATGCAAACAATCATGTTCACACAAAGATTGCGCAGGAATCGAACCCGAGACCTCTGCGTAGCAGCCATGTAATAAACCGACTGCGCAACAGAGGTCGTCAAAAAATATAGAGCGAAAGTCGCTTTCAAACAAAAAAAACACATAGAAAGTTAAAAAAAATATAATTAATCTTAATAGTTATCAGTATATATCACAGGGAAATGCTGTACTCTTCCACTAGACCAGGCTATGGTTAAGCAAGCGCCTTCAGCGAAGTTGTTCTGGAAAGCCATAGTTGATGGCATCTCGACATCCATTCCGCATATGAAGCAACTGAAACAAAGAAAAATTGTCGATAATAATATTATGCATTATTTATTATTTATTATTTCATTGGCTGCTATCATCATATCAACCAATGGATGCCTACTGCTAGGCAGAGGTCTTCTCTAAATATTTCTATCTTGTGCGGTCCTGTGCCTCCCTCATCCATTGGATACAACATAGTACTTTACTGTCACAGTCAGTTTCAACTTCCAATTGATAAGGCAGGTAAAGCAACGTCAGTGGTGTCATTCTATTGATCAGTGACCTTACTGGTGATGGATGAAGAATCTCATTATCTTCTCGTAATAATTATTCGTGTGGTGACGGAGTAAGAATACAATATGTCACCACCTCATCTCATCCCATGGGTGTCGTAAAAACCGACTGAGGGACTATCTGTGAATATTATCTTTACGTAATAAAAAAGAAGGAAAACTTGAAATTAAACCCTATACTCATCCGTATAGGGTTTAATTTCAAGTTTTTCCGCCAGGCAGCGTGGTATAAGTAGGCCAAGTATCCCTCCGTCACTGGAGGAGGCCCGTCCTTGCAATGGGACATTAATGGGCCGTTATGAATAAGTTGACATGATTGAAAAAAATAATAAGATTATTACAATGAGAATTGTTGATAATAGATTGACACTGAAAAATGCTCTACCCTGCGATCCCTCTAAAGGCCTAATGACAGATTAAAAGTTTTCTGACAGACCAGATTGGCCACTAAATAATAATAATATAAACTCACCAAGCAGTAATCTTTAACTGCATCATAAGATGTGTAGTACAAAACATAGCTATTAGGCTGGACTCTTCGAACATAACAGCTAAGTACTTCCCAGTAGGGTCCCAACACATGTCTAATATTGGTCCTCCTACTATATCGCCTGATTGTAGTTCCACTCTTGTCACGTCGAGAACTGGTAATGCTTTACTGGTTTGTGAGCCTGTAATGGTTAGAAATAGATTTTATTTAACGTAATAAACTGCGTCTCTCGGTGTCGCGAGGGTAGCGCAAGCGGCTGCCGTGCACGATTCACCAGTCGTGGGTTAGATTTCCACACAGAACAATTATTTGTGGGATTTGTTTCGATATATTTGCATATGATGGGTGCCTCACACATTTAGAGGACTTTGGATGTATTTTAATATTGAACACTTTGGGAGTTACTTTAAATTTGAATATGTTAGATGTCTATGATTCTGAATATAAGGAGCTGACTGTATGTTAAATTAAAGTTAGGGAAAGTCCCCGCGACACAGGGCATGATCCCTAGTGCAGTAGTTGCATATTTAAAGAATAACTAACCACTCATAAGTCCAGTATTGGTAAGAGCATAGACCATGGGTTCTCCTTTAGCAGCAAACAGTAGAATGTCCTTAGGTCCCCAACAGGCAGCAACTACACGATGTCCGCGGGCAACCCAACGTTCTGGTGTCCAGCGCTTTGTGTCCCATACTCTGGAAAATATTAACTTTACATTGAACATAAATATATATTTTGATTTGGGTTGTATAGAAGTACTAGCTTTTACCCGCGGCTTCGCTTGCGTTAAATTCGGGGTACCACTGTTCCCCTTTCCTGAACACAGAAGAAAAAAAAGTAGCCTATGTTACTCTCCATTCCTTCAACTATCTCCACTTAAAAAATCACGTCAATTCTTCGCTCCGTTTTGCTGAAAGAAAGACAAACAAACAGACCACACTTTCCCATTTATAATATTAAGTATGGATTATCAAACAGATAATAAATTTAACAATCTGTAGTAGGTAAGTAGCTCTAGAAGAGCAATATTTGGTCACTAGCAAATTTAAAAAATATTATAACAGTCCAGTAAAATCCTACCACAAGTCTCTGGAACATATATTACATCCAGTAATTATAAATCTACATAATATAAAATAAAGTTGCTTTTTCTGTCCCTATCTCCCTTTGAATGCTTAAAGGCCTACGCAGACCGGGACGGCATGGCAAGGGATTTTGCCGTGAGTCAGCGCACACTGGCCGCTTAGATGGCGCGGCATGCCACGGCGTGCCGCGGCACGACAAAGCACGCCTCAGCGACTCCTGCTGCCTAATACATTTTAGTCCCGCCACCGCACCCCGCAGTATATTACTACGAGCGCCGGAGTCCGTGGCATGCCGTTGCCTACCGCAGTATGCCACGGCATCCCACCACGGGAGCCTGTGGCGCGTCTTTTAATGCCGTGCGATAAAATCCCTTTCAATGCCACAACATCATTTTAAAGCATAGCAATTTATGTCGTATTTCTGTAATAGTACTTCCTTAATAGGTTGCATGTCCATAAAAATTAAAATCCCTTGCCATGCCGTCCCGGTCTGCGTAGGCCTTAAAGTTTCAAAACTACGCAACGGATTTTGATGCGGTTTATTTTAATAGATTAGAGTGTTTCAAGAGGTAGGTTTATAAAACATATAAACACATGCACATAGTAAAGAAACCCATACAAATTTAGAGATTTCTAATGAACCTGTATTTAAAACGTTAAGGACATTCTGTAGTAGATGCCCGTGCAAAGCCCGGCCAGGTCACTAGTAATATACATAATCTTAAATGGTGATGGGCTATAATTACTCAAAGTCAACACACAATATAACAATAAATCAAATATTACCTTTACTTGCTGACCAAAATGTATCCAGTAATTTAATCAGGTATTACTTGTTTTCTCCGTGTGGTGACAGAGTAAGCATACAATATGTCACTACCCCATGTCATCCCATGGGTGTCGTAAAAATCGACTAAGGGACTAACCGTGAATATTATCTTTACGAAATAAAAAGAAGGAAAACATAAAATTAAACCCGATACCAATCCGACTGGCCAGCGTGGTATTAGTAGGCCAAGTATCCCTCCGTGACGGGAGTAGGCCCATCCCAGCAGTGGGACATTAAAGAGCTGTTATGATGATAACTTGTATACTTTGTCTATCTATAAGACTTATAGGCATCCTCTAGAAACTTGCACACAATCTATTTAGCACATTTGTACCAAACTTAACCTAACTTTATAATATGGTCATTTAAAGCGGTGAAGCAGTCTACTTGACAAGCTACATTACATACATACCTAAATATAATGGAAGACGTAGCAGCAAATACTTTGCTTGCATCAAAAGACCACCTAGCAAAGACTATGCCACCTCCAGCCACCCTTCTTAGTGGAACTGCCGTCTCCATGGAGACGTCCCAAATGAGCATAGAAGTATCTGCACCAGAACAGCTTATGAGCAAGTCTCCATTTGGTGACCAACTGACATCTGTGACTGGGCTGTGGCCTGGCCTGAAATTTAAATAAGAATAATTTGATTATGGCTTTGAGGAGATTAACAAAACAGAAGCATGATTGTGTTACCACAGAGAAAATTACTGTGTAATAAATAACCTACATACTAATCAATTAATCAATCTACATAATTCTTTTTCAGGACATAATATCTATACACCCAGTTTTAAAATAATATTAGTGTTTACTCAGGTATTTTTGCAACTTACTTTTATTCTTATTTATATACTTATATTAGTTTTACTTTTTCCTTAGTTTAAGGTAATGAGTTAATTTTCTTTACATCACCACCATACCATCCAGTCGAAAGCAACCAGAGCTTGCTCTATACAACTATTAAAGATACTTACTATTCTTGGTTTATGTAAATACATACATAATTTTTACATTGAAACACCCAGACTTAATAGAACTGCATTGTGAGATCAAACAAACAATTTAAGTGCACATATACAAAACACTATAGTATCCCTCCGTCACTGGAAGATTCCCTGCAGTGGGACATTAATGGGCTGTTATGATGATGATACAAAACACTACATTATCTAGTGTTGGCAAATGTAAAATAATATCATACTTATTGTAACAATCATACAAACCTCTTCAACACAACGGCATTACTTGAAGAAGGTTTAGTAAACATAGAGTTAGGGTCCACCGTCCACACAATAACACCTTGTTCACAACCGACAGCCAGTTCAGAAGCAGAGTAAGGTCTCCAACTTAACGAAGACACATGTCCTTGAGCTTTACACTTCAATGTAGAAACAAAAGAAACTTCAGAACAGTATATTCTAACATTGTCATCAACAGTTGCTACCGCCATTTTAGTTGTATGAGGATGCCAAGCCATGCATTTTATAGGCCCACTACCCCAATTTCTCGTTCTAGAATAGTTAGCCACGATTTTAGGTCCTATATCCTTCAAATGAGGTTGTAAAAAATATCTGAATGCTGAGAAAACATTTGCCACTTTTAACACGTAAGACGCAGCGACAGCAAGGACTTGGCTCTCCCGGTTAACAGAAGGATCCGCTGCAACACTAAGGGCTTCCAAAAAACCCTGTTTATACCAAACACTAGTGATTTTTTTCAATAAATTATCTTCGACATCTATGTACATGGATATGTTCTCGTCTGTTGTTCTGTGATGGTGGATATCCCGTGTTACGTTTATAACAGGATGGCCTTTAGTCTAAAACAAAAAGATTTCATAAAATAAACTTAACAATGCCATAATTAAACACAGAAATACGAAATAACCTTACAGTGTTTGTGAATGTAGTTACATTGCCATATCGCACGTTACCACAACAATAAACCTCATTTAATTTACAAAGTGGGATTTCATCTGCTCCCGGTAGATCTGGAAATCCGTGAAAAGCGGTCATTATCACTTATCAATTAAATAAATAAAATACGTTAAAATGCACGACACCGGTGAGACAGTATTTTCAAACGCTTGACGTTGACGTTTTTGACACTGACATCAAAACGAGTGACAACAGCGTTTACTTACTGCATGTGCTAATTTGCGCACAAATTTATTGAGCTGTATGTTTGTTATATTATAACATTTACCTTATTATTAATTTTTTTAACATCTTTATATATAAGGAACACTTCCTATTTAATTGTAAAATAAAATATACAGCTTTCATATATAGCTTGTTATAAAGATTTTAAAATTACAATTCAATAAGACGTGTTACATGGATCATACAAATAATAAAACCGGTCAAGTGCGAGTCTGACTCGCGCACCGAGGGTTCCGTACAAACCTATTTGCCAAATTGTGATAACGTCAGGACTCAGCTGTTTAAATACTATTTTTCCCGCCAAAGTTCAATGACGGCACGACTCAGCTCTATTAATAAATATTTTCCCGCCAAAATACTATGACGTCACAACTTATCTGTAAAAAATTCTGTGACGTCACGACTTATCTGTCAAAAATTCAATGACGTCACGACACAACTGTCAAAAAATGTTTTCCCGCCAAAATATTGTGACGTCACGACTCACCTGTCAAAAATTATATGACGTCACGTCCCATCTGTGACAGATGTCAAAAGTGACAGCTGTCAAAGTGACGGGTGTGACATATGACATCACTACTCATCTGTCAAAAATTCTGTTACGTCACGATTTATCTGTCAAAAATGCAATGACGTCACGACACAACTGTCAAAAAATGTTTTCCCGCCAAAATTCCGTGACGTCACAACTCATCTGTCAAAAATTCAATGACGTCACGACACAACTGTCAAAAGTGACAGCTGTCAAAGTGACAGCTGTCACTTCTATGACGTCACTGGTCACGCGACTCAGCTTTCCCGCCAAAATTCTATGAAATCAAAATATAATGTGATTGAAGTAAAAATTTAAGGTTTTCGGAATTTTCCCATTACATGTACTACAAGACCTTGCTCCATGCCAAATTTCAAGTTTGTAGGTAGACTGGAAGTACCCTGTAGGTTTTTGCCCTTACCCCTCTAAATTTTGCGACAAAAACGGCTATAACTCTTGATTGCGTTGGATTAGCAGTTTGAATTTTATACAGCACTAAGAGGCAACAAGCCTTAGTATTTGGTGAAAATTTCAGCTTGATAACTCCACGCGTTCCTGAGATAAATGGTCTTGACAGACAGACGGACAGACGGACAACAAAGTGATCCTATAAGGGTTCCGTTTTTTCAAAACTGGTACGGAACCCTAAAAATGAAAATAAATGTTGCGAACAGGTGTTGGCCCAAGTAAATAATATTATGTATTTAAAAATAAAATACGTTTAAATATACAAAAACTGTGGCTTAATATCTGACTCAGTTTCAGTTAGTCGGAGTGGAGGAGTCCAAAAAGACTGTCCTCATCGGTATATTGACTTCAATCAAATAGTTCAAGTAACAGTAGCAATACCAAGATTATTCTGAACAATCATCTTGAGTAGGACATCCGGACAGATTGAAACATGCAATTGTCAAACCCCTTTATAAGAAGGAGGACAAAACAAACTTAAAAATCTATAGGCCTATAGCAAAACTACCTATATTTTCAAAAATATTCGAAAAATTAATATACCAATCTATCTATAAATATTTCGATAAATATCAACTACTCTGTCCTGAACAAAAGGGGTTTCGTAAAAACGTGACAATAAATATGGCCTTCTTTGAGTTCTTGTCCCAATGTTATGACCTTCGTTGACAAAAACATACCAACATGTGCCATATACACTGATATGACGAGGGCATTCGATTTTGTTGACCATAAGATTCTATTAGGTAAGCTGCACGGGTACGGTATAAGAGGTAACATCCTAAAACTCATCGAATCCTTCCTGAGCAATCGAACTCAATGCACTAAAGTATCGAAAATATGCCTAAAATCCAAAATGGAACCCCTTGGAACCCAAAATGGAATCTCCCAAAATCAATACATCATAAGATGGTACTTTTTGCCGACGACAGTACTGCCATAGTAAGATGCTCTAACCGTGTTGAATACCAAAATGACATAAATAATTCTCTATCTGATATAATTAATTGGCTCGAAAACAATAATTTAAAAATAAATCTAAATAAAACTAAAATAATGTACTTCCATCAAAGATGTAGTCCTCCCAATTTACGTATTACATTCAATGGGTGTGAAGTAGAAAAGACTATACCCCTTCCAGCGTAAGTTTAGCTTTTTGACAGTTCACGTCCATGAAGTTTCGTAATACTTCCGCTTATTTTTCGAACAAAATATATTGTATTTCATGGACGTACCCATGTTTTTTTCAGTTACCATGGTTACTTAGTGATGGACACTCAAAACGATTACCAACATTATGAAACAAATTACAAATAATCGGAAGAAATAAATGCTATGAATAAACCTGAACTCTTCATAATACGTTTATAAAATGAAATATGATATTTTAGATTAGCTATAACCCGCGAATGTGTCACGATAAATTATGTATTTTAAATAATACCTAAGCTAACTATAATTTTATCATTTTAAGCTATATATGCTAATTCTCTTAACATAGAAGAAAGAATCAATAATAAATGATAATGTAAGTTGATGTAAGGATCCAAATGTGTAAAATAAAGTAATTTGAAAAATCGCGAAATCGCTTACAATCGAATGGGATTACATTCGAGATACTGCTGAACGTCACTAACGTCAATCTGTCAAATGTTGTTAAATATAGTGGAAGGGGTATAATAATATAAAAATTTTATGAATCGAAATTGACAACCAACTTACTTGGAAGCCCCATTTAGAAAATTTATGTGGGTAAGTAAGGCAGCTTATGCACTCTCTCAACTTTCAAAAAAGGTAAGCCAAGAGGTGCTAATAACTGCTTACCACGGATTAGTAGGTTCCCTACTCCTTTACGGTATAATATTCTGGGGACATTCGACTAACAGAGACTTAGTTTTTAAGATGCAAAAAAGATGCATTAGGTCTATGTGTGGTCTAAAACCAAGGGATACCTGTGTACCTTATTTCAAAACCTTAAAAATTCTAACTTTACCAGGTTTACTCATCTTGGAAACTGCGATTTTCGTAAAATCAAATCCAAAATTGTTTCAAAAAGTGTCAGAAGTACGAACAGGTCCGATACGCAATCAATATAGATAAGCTTTGTAATGTAAAATGTAAGACGGCTTTGATGAAAAAAAGTGTATTTGGTATGGCACCCCAAATTTATAATAAAATACCTACCTAGCAATGTAAAAAATATGCCGCTTCCAAAATTTAAAAAATCATTATTTTTATTATTAATAGATAAATGTTATTATTCCATAAATGAATACCTGGACGATACATTGTTATGACACAGCATAATATTATAAATAAATAGGACCTTTTAAATGTAAGTGTTCACTTATTTTTAAGACATTTGTATTTGTAATTTTTATTTATTATTTAAATGATATTGTTAAATTCCCAATTAATTATTTAATTTGTATGCCCAAGTGGCAAAACACAGCAGAAAGGAACATATAGATAGAAGAAACTATTATATAAATATACGATATAAAACCTACTACCTATTATATATAAAATTTATATTTAATATTACACGCAGCGCCGACTAGAAATGCGCAACTAGCGTTGAGAAGATTGCGTAGTTGGGTATCAACATTAGTTCGCCATTGTAGATGTCATCATTATATGCGACTATACAATCACATATTTATACCAACCACCCGGGACAGGCAGTGTAGTATTAGTAGGTACGCCAAGTTAACTACACATTTTTTTTTTTAAATTGGCCTACCAGAATGACTCTAAGGTGCCTGATGTTAAGCATCCATTAGAGTCCAAAAATGGCGAGCACCATGCCAGCTACAATAATTGTAGAGGCATGAATGTCGCCACTATGGCGGTATTCCACATCACTATAGAAAGCCAGTGTCTGCTACGAGACATTGGGTATTGAATTGAAATTTATTTATTAACACTATATATTGCACAAAGTTGCACAATGGCGGGCTTAATGCCTTAAGGCATTGTCTACCAGCCAACCTTTGGGCGATGCAAAGAAAATGACATGGTAGGTGCAGCCAGTTGAAAAAAAAAACATGTTTCAAATTAATAGTAAAATGAAACTTACATAACTATAACTATACTAACATAATATTCGCTAAAACGAATTGGAAAGCCAATTGATAAAAACAATAATTGTACGTTTATAGGTACTACTTACTTATTCAAAGTACTCTAAATGGGTACTTAAGTACCTTGATTTATTGGCTCTCAGTAAGTGATTTATGCAAGACGAAGATATTCGAATAAAAATTTAATTGATTCTTTAATTCTGCTTGAGGTAGAATTTTTTCTAACAGTTATGTGGCGCAGAGTGGGAGGCATCTTCCTAAGGGGTAACTTAGTACGAGGATAGGGGTTTCGGGCAATCGTGAAGCTACCTATGGATGGATGGATATGTCCAGCAGTGGACAGGAAAGCAAACCTACTCATTTTAGGTTCAGAACAATCTTGTAATTCACACAAAAATTGTTCTGCGTCGAAATCGAAGCCGCGACACATGGTAACCGTTTATAATAGGTACGACTGCTTGTTCGCCGAGGCAGTTATAAGCACAGAATCATCTATCCTCAATATTTAGATGTAATAAGGTAGGGTAAGTTTTTCTCCTCCACAGTACCTAGTAGGCCCGTCCCCGCAGCGGGACTTTTAAAATCTGGTTATATAGTTTTTATTGCTGTTTGAAGAATCGTTCTAAAGTTAGTTTCAAATTAACAAAAGTCCCTATGGAATAAAACTTATGATTTCGTTTAGAAATCTTCATCTCAGTTCCAAAAACTTTGTCAGTTGTTTTTTATAACTTTTTTTTCTCTTTTAGATTATTACAAAGGAGATTGTTATTATAAAATACCTCCTTAGTGTGACTTTTGTTTTTTTTTCTTGGAGTAAATTAACATTCAAACTGTTATGATTAGTATGACCTTATTTTGCGGGCGTTCTATTTTCGAATACAAAGAAACTTTCCAAAAATGCCCAGAGGTGTTTTAAAAGTTTGCTGTTGTGACGGCTCGTTTTTACTTTTGACAACTTCTAAGGCTCTCTTTACTTTTGACGGTTTCGTGTTCGCTGGGTGAACTACGAACTCTTTATTCGCTAGAGTGCACGTAGGGTGGCCGCACTCTAGAGAAACTTGACTTACCATCAGCTCTAAAACATCTCTAGAACCTGTGTTACCTTTTTCGACCCACACAGGTATTAAGTAGGAGCCACGTTTTATTCTAAGGCCGTCATTGTTGTCATGACGGTGTGGAGGTCGAGGTGACGTAACAGCACCACGCCTCCAACGAAAAGGGAGGATCCTCCGACCAGGCGATGGGTGATCGTGCCTGGCGGGCCAACTTCCTAACGGTTATTCGTTGGACGTTGTATATGTGTGGAATCGCTGTGTGAATTTCGATATCGCGATTCAGGACGTAGTGGGTAGTGTAGTTGGTACTGAGATAGTGTAGGTGTTTGCTTGAGTAAGTCGCTAGATGACGCTACAACGGAATCAGGGACCGCAAATACCAATCCAATATGGCCATAATTGTACCAAGCTTCCTAAAGAATAAATCCACTCAAAATAACAAGCAATCACGTGAGTGGGCAAAGTAAATCACTTATCGCAAAAGGTGTGTACAGAAATGTATTTTCGAGATTATAACATACTTGTACTACTCGACGTATCCAATTTTGATATTAGTTTCGTCGCTATACATCTGAGTTTATAACTTGTAGAGATGACAATCGGTTTAACGCTATCTAGTGAGTGTAAACTAAAACTATTTTATGTACCCGCTGCTCACGGACACCAGCTGTACCAGAGCTGAAAAAATTGTACATATTTGTTTATACGACAAGAGGTCGTCTAAATTGGCACAGCCGCCGTGACTCCTAAATCCAGTTCCAAGCTGTAAAGTGTTTAAGTGGATGAATACAGTAGTCAGGGAAATTACAGGATTATGAAACTTAAAAGCTTATGTTTCAGCGTGATAATTGCTGAGTCACTTTACAGTTCTAAAGCATCGAGTTCTTCATTGTCTTGGAACGTCTTCTGCATAATAAGTGTGGAGCTTACTACCAAGCAATCGACTTGATCGTATCATCATAAGTATTGTTATTTAAAACACAATTAAGGTTTTTATTCATGTCAACCCAAATAAATATGGTTGTTATTAGTGGCTGTAAAAATCCCCGCGACAGAGATACATATATTACATCTACAGCGAAAGATGTCCTTAAACAAATTCACAAATAAAGTACTCTCTATTTCCTACATGGTTACCAATTCGTTCCTAGATATGAGGTATAACAGAAAGTTGCAACTCCAAAGGGATGTTACTTTAGTAGAACCGAAATTAGATCGGCTTTTGTTATCTCAATGTACTTTGTTGTTGATAAAATGTGTCAAATACGATCTGAATTGTATGAAAGGTCATGAATTGTTGAGTACCTATGAAATCAGTTTTAGTTAAAGTATCTATTGTTGGATTAAAGATATGGAAGGAGATGTGATTTAGAAAAAGTATTTTAATGGCGATTGACGTTTTCAGATTTGATCTGATTCATAATTTTAGTTTTTTTTTAAGACTAGCATCGATAGACATGATATTAATGGGCATATAAGTATTTCAAGGTCCAAGACAATTTATTATGAAATAAGAGCCCATTAATGTGGGATCCTGCCGTTTGGCAAAAAACGTTTCGTCAAATTTCACTTCCCAAAAAACTTATCGCAAAGTTTCATTTCCCAAAAAAATGCTTAGCAAATTTACATTTCGCATTTGATTCACTTGGTCAAATATTCATTTGGCAAATTTTTACTTGCTCAAATTTTATTTAGTCAAATATACAATAAGCAAATGTTTTATTTTGTGAAAAATATATTCCTTAAGGAAGTTCGTTTAAATTTTAATATTGGTGAAAAATTTAGGTTAGATTAGAACTGCTAGAAAAGTAGCTTAGGTTAGGTTTGAACTGTGACCCCAACAGAGCGCGAGCCGAGCGAGCGAAGCGAGCGTGCCGCGGCAGCGACCGACGAAGCGCCAGAATTAATTTTATTGTCATTGCAAATTAAACCAAGTTTTTAATATCCGGGCGGTGACGGAGTAAGAATACAATATGTTACCAGCACCACCCCATCTCATCCCATGGGTGTCGTAGAAACCGGCTAAGGGACTATCTGTGAATATTACCTTTACATAGAAATAAAGAAAACTTGAAATTAAACCCTATACCAATTCGTCTGGCCAGCGTGTTATTAGTAGGCCAAGTATTCCTCCTTCACGGGAGGAGGCCCGTCCCTGCAGTGGGACATTAATGGGCTGTTATGATGAATTTAGACTCAGTAAATCTTAATGATATATAATATTTTGGAATTAATATTTGCCAAACCATATTTGGTAAAATGAAACATTGCTATGTAATTATTTGCTAAACAAGAATTTGCTAAAAAGAGTTTTGCTATCTGTAAAATTGCGAAAAGATGGTTTTGCCAAAAGTTTTTTTGCCAAATGATAATTTGGGAAACACACTTTGGTAAGTGGCACTTTGGGAAACGTTTTTTGCCAAACGTCAGTAATCCCATTAATGTCCCACTGCAGGAACAGGCCTTCTCCAGTGACGGAGGGATACTTGGCCTACTAATACCACGCTGGCCACGGGATAGTCCCTTAGTCAGTTTTTACGACACCCATGGGATGAGATGGGGTGGTGTCACACTATATTCTTACTCCGTCACCACACGGATTTATTATGAATAGCACAAATAATTTGCCTTGCGTGCTCCTTTTCAAAATTCCCTCGGTGGCAAAGCGGTCAAGATGCGGCTGACGTGCACGAGGTTGCCAACAGTGCAGTGTTCCATATACGGTACACGTGCATAGTTTTACTATTGTGTCTGGTGGCACTGTAAAAGGGTTAAGTCTGGCCTATGTTTTTCGTCCGTTAAATTGATTACAGGTACTTTATTAAAGTCCTACCCACTTAAGTAAACTTAAAATTAATTATTAAATTCGTTTATTTAATCCCGGTTTCTTTTTTTTTCTTTTTCTTTTTATAAAGACAACTCCCGCGCTAGGGATCATGCCCTGTGTCGCGGGGACCTTTTACAAACATCAATTAACAGACACAAAGAACACCCAGACCAGGACATTTATTTGTGGATCTCACAAATTATTGTCCTGCGTGGGGATCGAACCCACAACCTCTTGCACGGCAGCCGCTTGCGCTACCGTCGCGTCACCGAGGTCGTCGGTTGTAATTAATAAATTATATTATGTCCTGTAAACCAGAAAACTAAAGAAATTTTTGCTATTTCCTAAAATTATTCATCAGATTAAAATGACGTATAGGTATAGTCGAGAACTAAATGGCTTTATCACCTCTAGAGTTAATGTTAGTTGCATGTCATAAAACTATTAGGTTCAATATCGCACAACAAAACATCAGCTAAAGCATGACGCTACTTTGACATATCAGTTTTCTTGTATTAGCAAATAGTCGTTAGATATTTATAAAAACAAATAGTAAAGTCAACGTTATTGACTGTTACTAGAGCATATTTTCGGTAAAACATTTTATTCTAATGAATTTCTCTCTTTTTTCCTTCTATGTCCATCCCTATCATGTCTTGCATGACGTCATTGGCGCATATTTAAATTTAAAGTTTTCGTAATTTTATAATACACTCGAGAGCAAAAGTTCCGGGTCACTAGCATTTACTTCAATATCTTGAAAACGAATAAAGCTATCGTATTGAAATAAATTGAACTTTATAGACAATTTAATAATCTTTCATTAAACATATAAAAACTTATTGATTGGCGGTAAGTAATGGCATTAAAAAGTTATAAAAAAAAAGACCCATTTTTTTAAAATCAGAACTTCTAATTTTCACTACTGTTTTTGCTTTTGTTTTTGTTCTGTCATAAAATGTATTTATAACCGCTCGCTTGCTTACGATTTTGAAAAAGTCGTCGAACTTTGCTCACGAAATTTAACGCATAAACACGGCGCGTCTCTCATTAAAACTTAATTTGCCATCGCTTCAAGTGCCCCCCGTAAATATTGTTTATTGTTTTAGATAGACAATAATATAACAAACAAATCTATGTTTTTTTAATATTACAAAAAGTATATGTATAATATTTTATTGGAGTCTAAAGTTTAAAGTTTAGCTAATTTTACCGGCTTCAAGTACACGTTGTAATTATTGAATTTAACACATTTCACTTGAATCATACTAAAATATTTTTTTAAAATATCATAGGAAATGTTTTCTAGGTTAATTTATTACCTTTCACTTATTAATAAACAATTAATTAGTAAATTTACGGCATTTTTACTTCGGAGCATGCACTAACACAGAATTTACAATATGGCGACTATAAATTTCAACATTAAAATAAAAATAAAAATTTCTCTGGTGATGTTGCAAACTTGCATTCAGTTGGTAGACAAACTATCATTCTATAAATTTAAAACGTTTCGAATGGACTTTGTAGACTACAAAATAGAGTTTAAAGTCGTTAAATAGAAAAAAAAGTTTGGTAGCGATAGCTACCAGAAGCAAAGTTCGGCGTTTTGTTTTGGTAACTATAGCTACCAGAAGCAAGCGAGCGGATAAGGAGTCATCCAGGTATCCAATAGTCATTATTAAAGTGGTAATTATGTCACTCACACCTGAGGAATGTACGAGAATCCTCACGATCCTGGAAAATGGGAGCAGTCAACGAGAAACAGCAAGAATAGTCGGTGTATCGTTGTCTACAGTTCAGCGTGTTCGCCAGCGGTTTCTAGAAACTGGTTTGAACCTACGAAGACCAACAACAGGCAGACCCAGGTGTACGACGGCACGGGAAGATCGATATTTAGTGAACTCTATGCTACGAAATCGCTTTCTTACGGGAACAGCACTGACTCATCATTTTTTAGGACTTGGTGGAAGCAGCCCTTCTGCTTGGACTGTAAGACGGCGACTTGCTGAAGGTAATTTGAAACCATTTAGACCCGCAAATAGTCCGAAACTCGAGAGACACCATCGTATAGCAAGACGAATTTATGCACGCGAACACTCGAATTGGACGATTGAAAATTGGTCAAATGTCATATTCTCGGACGAATCAAAATTTATGCTGTATACACACGACGGAAGGGCAAAGGTGTACAAAAGACCAGGAGAAAGATTTATGCAAGCCTGTATTGAAGAAAAGGTGTCATACGGTGGTGGTTCGGTACTCGTGTGGGCTGGAATTTCTGCGGAAAGCCGAACAGAGCTTGTACTGATCGAAAACGGTACTCTTAATGGCGTAAGATACGTGGATGAAATCCTCAACGAGCACGTCGGTCCATTTATGGCAAGACTTGGTGAGAATGCCATCTTTATGCAGGATAACGCCCGTCCCCACACTGCTCGTGTAGTGCAAGACTACCTTGATGAGGTGAATATTCGTCCCATGGTGTGGCCAGCACGTAGCCCCGACCTCAACCCAATCGAGCACGCCTGGGACGAGCTCGGACGACGGGTAAGACAACAAGATCCTCCTTTAATTACGCTTAGTGACTTGGAACATGCATTGGTAGAGGAATGGGAGAACATTCCCCAACAGTGTTTCAGAAACTTGGTGTACAGCATGCCAAATCGCATTGCAGCAGTCCAGACAGCACGTGGGGGTAATACCAAGTACTAAACCGTGTTAAAACTACTTGTAAATATAAAAAATTCAATATTTTCAGTTTTGGTTTTACAAGCAAAATGACGCCATTTTTAATTTGTCCTTTTAAACATAATAAAATAAATGGTCAGTAGTAAATGTAATGCATTTTATTTTAGTAACATTAAATTGTCTATAAAGTTCAATTTATTTCAATACGATAGCTTTATTCGTTTTCAAGATATTGAAGTAAATGCTAGTGACCAGGAACTTTTGCTCTCGAGTGTATATAAAATAAATTAGGGTAAACCACCTAATCGTTAGAAGTCCTACAATTATTGGCACTTAAGAGTTAAAAGTGAGTAAAAAGAAAGAAAACACTATAGATTATTCAAGTTCAGTATGATTATTCAAGTTCAAATATTATTTATTTAATATTTTTATCATATTTTATTTATTTCGTGCGTCAACATAGCAACAATAAATTTATCAGAATCCTTTTATTTGCATTAGTGCCAATAATATTCATTTAATACTATTCAATCACATAATAATGATTAAGTATAAGCAAATATTAAAGTATTTTATCATTTTATGATATTTTAGTCTGACACGAAGTCCACTCTTAAGGTGCTAACAATTGGGTGGCTTACCAGCCAATATATAAATTCTACATTTTCAGTTTTTCTGAAATGACAAGCTTGTAATGTCACAAGTAACAAGTTGACTAAAGTCAACAAAAACCATTAAATAATTTAAAACTAAAGTTTTAAATTATTTAATGGTTTTTCACATACAAACTCTACAGTTTAATATAGTACATTTGTATTGTGTTAGTAGATATTATTATTTATTGCGTTGAAGTGAAAGTTTAAAACAGATTGCACTTTTAATCTAAGCATAGTTTTGATTACGGTCAACCAATGACGTCAAGCTCACGCATAAACATTAAATAACGATCTTAATGAATTTGAATTATGATAGAATTTTTTGTCAAAACTGATAAAGCCATTTCGTTTTCGACTATACATAATACCTGTATAGCTAATTGATGTGACCAAAGTATTTATACGCTGAATGTATCGGGAAATTTAAAAACCAACTACTACCAGCGTGAAACTAATTTACTGCAACAGACATAAATGTACGGTCAGCAACAAAAGTAGAACGTTGGAGTTTGTAAATACCTTTGCAGTACACTTTCAAAGCGAAAACCATTTAGTAACTTGCTTTGCAAAACTAAATAATAAATAGGTATACACAAAATATACGAATAAATTAGGTATATTTTTCTTATTCTATTTTTATTGTTTGATTTAGTTTTTATTGAATGATTTAAGAGAATAGGTCCGGAATCCCTCTTATATTTAATATAAAACAAATTGATTACTGTGTTCTGTGGCGCATTTTAGGAGACCTAAGTCCAGCAGTGGACTGCGATAGGCTTATTGATTGACTGATTACTATCAAGTAAATTTTTCGAGAGTAGTCATTTAAATGAGTCACCCAACAAATTCCTGTAAAAACACATTAGATTGTAGTAGCAAGCAGAGGTAGCGAGAATATAGATTGAAAATAAATACACAGAATTTTTTATTGCTTTTAAGCTGTAAACGAGCAAATGACATTACTGATGGGAAGTGGCCACCGCTGTTACTGGACGTCAGCAATGCCTGAGGGCTACCAAGCTGCTGACATAAGTTCTTAAGCCTCATAGCCCTATAATTTAATTGTACATACTCTCCATGTATACGTAGTTATACATTTTTGTTGGCGACTGTACAATGTCGAAACAATTTGAACTTTAATTAAAAAAGAAAAATACTTGCACTAGTGATAGTTGATTAGTTTCACTATTCATATTGACATGAACATTCGGTCATCGTTATCTTTATTTTTTTATATCTAACTATTACGTACCAATGAAGCGATAGTTTAAAATTTAAAATACCCAGCAAAGCTAGGCATTGTATAATGGATTTCATTTGTAAGTAATAAGGAGTTAATATTCGCTCGACAAAAAAGGATTATTTATCTTCCTTTCCAGCATTAATACACCAGGGTTTAAGTCATGTATCGCGAAAAGTATTTTGAAGGACTTTCAGGTTTACGACAAAAATTAAGGCTAGGGTATCATTCCATAGTCCACATTCTCTGTGTGGTGAGGGAGTAAGAATACAGTGTGTCACCACCCCATACCAATCCGTTTGGCCAGCGTGGTATTAGTAGGCCAAGTGTCCCATCGTCACTGGAGGAGGCCCGTCCCTGCAGTGGGACATTAATGGGCTGTTGTGATGATGATGATCATCATTCCATAGATGGCCGATTGCTTAGTGGTATTTCATCTGAGCAATAAAATGTCGGTGACGGCTGCCTTCTTAGGGGCACAGTCGTTAAGCCACGTCAGCTGCTTAATAGCGCGGCCGCTTGAACATCCCTTGACACCAGCATGTCAATTTTTGTACCTTAAAATCGTAAAAAATTCGGTTAAGTTAACTTTAGTTGTCAAATTGTCACACAATAGGTAAGACAATTTGACAACTAAAGATAACTTAACCGAATTTTTAACGATGTTAAGGAACGAGAATTGACATACTGGTTACCCAGTAACCAAACGAAATGCCCACTGACGAAAGAGGAAGATTGGGTTTTAGATGATTAATCTTTTTCTCTATTCCAGATTTGATTATAACTGCAAGCGTTCTCACTACAGCATCATCTACAGATGAATTAGTATCAGTATCATTTAAAATTCCTGGTGTTATCGGCAATTTATTTTCTATAGATAAAAAACTAAGTGTGTTTCGAGTTTCAATAAGAGAAACTGACACTGGTAATTTAGAGAATGCCTTTTATTTGGAACCGAGTCACAACATCGCTGATTCCGAAGGTAGCACTCAGAAACAAGGTGACGATGAAAATCTAAAAGCAGTCAAGGTACATTAAAAGCATAATAATTTGTAGGAATCAAAATGTCCAATTATACATAAAGATAAAAGAAATAATACTCGACCCTGAATCGTCTGATTAATGACCAGGGTTGTCCTAAGCAAATTAGGTCATCTAAAACCATTGTCAAAATGTAAAATGGTTCCACACCTTTATAAATTTACACCCACAGATTAATTTAAGTAGTGCAAAACATTTCGCATTGCACTTTAGTTCAATATTGCAGCTGAAATCTATACTTCTATACTAATATTTGAAAGAGGTAAAGTTTGTGTGTATGTGACGTTGTAGGGGGTAATCTCTGGAACTAATGAACCGATTTTAAAAATTAGTCTGCTACTACCTTATCGCAATAAAAAGTTTCTAATACTACGTACTTAGGTAGTTCATTAATTTTATTAAAGCAGGTATAACCGAATATACCTCAGTTCGATGTCGGGGCTCGGAATAGTCTGTAGACGACTTCCGTTCCTGGCGGGGTGTTGTGCTCGGTAGAGCAGCGTCGTGCTGCGATCTGCTGAGACTCAGCCATACGCCAGGTGATTCGTCTGTGGACGATGACTTGATGATACATGTTATAATGCAATACATAATTTTACTCCGCAGCTCGATGAGAAATTAGTTTGTTATCACATAAAGAAGTTTTATACTAAAGTAAAACTATATTTTCAAGCAATCAAAGCATACGCCTATTACAATTACTTGAAGGATATTACAATGGAATCGTCAAATGAGCCGAAAACTTCCAAACCTTATATAGATAAACCTGTCGTAGAGCAGGTTTTGATGAAACCTAAGAAAACTGAACAGGAAAAAGAAAAGATACCAACATATTTAGTATGTATTATTTTGAAAAAGATATCTTCAAGAGAATTACCAAAAAAATCTGTATCATGCCACAGAAAAAAAAAGATTGACATCTTGATTCGCTCTGATGATCAATCAAAACTTCCGATACTAGTACTACTTTTTAGTTACTAGTATGTGCAATATAATGTTCTCGTTATCCTCTCTACGAGCCTTAGATTTTTTAAATCATCTATTCACCCATCAGCCATAGGACACCAGGCACTGCCGAAGATAGGACTCCTCGAAATATATCCACCTTGCGAGATCCTATGCCTCCATGATCCATTGGTATCCCTAGCTAAGTCATTGGCTTTTTGTATATTAAATTTTTTTTTGCAGGCCGATGTGCTGAAACTACTTAACTGGAATGAAGATAAAAAGTTCATTGGAAGAAACCAATTAGAGCTTAAACCAAATGTAATATTTGCTCCTGGAACGATCAAATCCGAGATTGTCACCTACGCTCCTGACCACTTGACTAAGAGGCTCAAATATTTACTGACACTCAAAGAAATACGTGACAAAAAGTACGCAAAAGAAATAGAAGAGAAAAAGATAAAGGAAGGTTTGTAACAAAGACGTCTTGCTTGATAAAATATTATTTTTACGTTTAGTTGGTATCTTTTTTCTATATCTATACTAATATTATATAAAGGAAATGTTTGATTTTTTGTTTGTTTTTTTGAATTGAATAGGCTCTGAAACTAATTCTTTCACTATTGTAAAGGTACAGTTCTCCTGAGTGACATGGGCTATAATTCATTTTCAAGAAAAATGGAGATCCTTGCTTAATGTAATGTTTAATGCCCGTGCGAAGCGGGGACGGGCCGCTTGTTATTGAATAAAACGATAAAGTCCTTGTTGCAGTATTAAGCAAAATGATACCTAATTATGTAGTATCTATTTAGACAACATTTTTTGCCATACTCAACCTGATGGAAAGCGCAAATACTTAATTATTCATATTTCTGTGGCGAATAAAGTCCAAAAATTAAGCCAACGGATGATAGTCCAAAGATTTCAGTATTCAGTATTCATTTATTTATTCAAAATAGTACAATAATATTGCATCTTTTTGACGTCATCTAACACTACTTAATCTAAGTTTATTAACATTTCAAAGTTTTGAAAACTTTACCACCGCCTCCAAAGCGCTAGTAGAGAAGAAGCGGCGCAACAAACTCTACTGCTGCATTTTCTTGACGTCATTTTTTACATAGGAGATAACTGTAATTTGGCGCTGCAACCATTGTATACCATACATAACCATAACCAAGGATTATTCAATTATAAAGGTAGCGTCGTGATGTAGGTAGTACATAGAAGTGGGAGCACCAAATCACATCCATAAACAACTATCCAGTAATAAAGACGTCGCTCAGCCAAATGACCCCTTAAATATAAACTCAGAAGTGTATTAAAATGTAAATTTATTAATGTCAGGGTCGACCAGTCACCCCAAGTAGCACCCGTTCACGAGTATAACGCAAAGGTCAGCCATCAACCCCCTCGCCATATTGTAGGGAAGGGATTGACCCGGCCTCCACGCCACCACAAGCAATGACATTGTAGTGAGCATGACGAGTCCTGACAATAAGAGCAACAAAAAAAAACTACAATTAGGGGAGATACAAATGGCGGAGGGACGCCCTTACTTCACATCGACCAAAGTAAATTTTTCTGTGAGTCCTAATTCATAGACGTATTTTAAATCCAGGCATCCCGGTCACTTACATAATTTTCAAGAGTGTAATATCCTTTGGCTACTAAACAGCTTTTAATTTTTTCTTTAAATGAAGTAATCGGTAATTCTAATATCTCTACAGGTACTTTGTTATAAAGACGTATACTAAGTGCCATAAACGATTGATGTACTTTGTGTAAACGGTAATGAGGGACACACAGTTTATGTTTATTTCTAGTATTTACCGTATGAATATAGCTTCTTTTGGTATATAAATGTATATTCTGTCTTACATGCAGTATACTGTTATAAATAAATTGGGAAGCGATGGTTAAGATATTTATTCCCTTAATAATTCTCTAAGCGATTCTCGTGCTCCAAGCCGATCAATGGCACGGATAGCTCTTTTCTGTAAAATAAATACACTTTGTATATCTGCAGCTGTACCCCACAATAGTATACCATATGACATAACGCTGCAAAAATAGCTGAAGTAAACTAATCTAGCTGTATCTACGTCTGTCAAATATCTAACTTTTCTAACAGCGTAAGCAGCTGAGCTGAGCCTCGCTGATAAATCAGATATATGCGCACCCCATTGTAACTTCTCATCTATTTTTATACCTAGGAACATTGTGGACTGAACAGCTTCCAGCAGTTCACCATTTAGAATTAGACTTGGGCCAAGGTTTTTTACATTTGGTAATGCAAACTTAATACATTTCGTTTTCTTTGGGTTCAGTACAAGGTTATTGGCAGTAAACCATTTAGTTACTTCTGTGAGTGCATTGTTTACTTCGTCAAAATGCGTCCTATTTCTATCAACTTTAAATATTAAAGATGTATCATCAGCGAACAATACAACGTCACAAATGTTTTTTAAATGATAAGGTAAATCATTAATGTACACTAAAAACAGAAATGAACCCAAAATTGAACCTTGTAACACCCAACGTTACGGGCAAGCCTGAGGACCTTGAATCTTTAACTTCAACATATTGAGTCCGACCACTCAAGCAGGATGAGAGAAGAGCTAAGGAAGAATCCTGCAAACCGTAATGCCTAAGTTTATGAACAAGAGTTTCAT
Source organism: Schrankia costaestrigalis (assembly GCA_905475405.1). Classification (NCBI taxonomy): domain Eukaryota; kingdom Metazoa; phylum Arthropoda; class Insecta; order Lepidoptera; family Erebidae; genus Schrankia; species Schrankia costaestrigalis. Next base: position 2,849,265 of record FR997843.1, on the reverse strand, counting down.
GACATACGCAGTCAAATGCTTTTGAAAGGTCGCAGAATACACCTATGGCGTTGCGAGAATTCTCCCAAGCATTATAAATTTGTTTTAATAAAGCTACGCCTGCATCAGTGGTGGAACAACCCTTTGTAAAGCCATACTGATCCTTATGCAGTAGGCTATTCTGATTAAAATATTTCAATAATTGCCTAAGCATGATCTTTTCAAATATTTTAAAAAGCTGGTAAAATCGATATGGGCCTATAGTTACCAGGATCCGTCGTACTACCTGTCTTGAAAAGTGGTACAACTTTACTACATTTCATTAAATCGGGAAATGTACCTGAATCTACACACCCATTGAAAATAACTGATAAATAAGGAGCTACTACATCTATTATACTTTTGACTACCTTTACTGACATGCTCCATAAGTCACCAGAATTTTTCAAAGCAAGTGGTTGAAAGGCGTTAACAATGTCGTAAGGACTAACATGTTTGAATTCAAAATTGATGTCACATTTTGCTACACACAAATTTAAAAAGTTACACGCACCTATCGAAGAAGCGTTTAAAGCCTTAGTAGTGGCTACTGGTATACTTACAAAAAAGTCGTTAAAAACATAAGCTACATCAACATAATTTTTTATAGTCCTACCATTATCAATTAAAGTTAAGTTTAAATTCCATATTTGTTTCGGAGGCTTACCCTTGGCTTCATTAATAACTCGCCAGGTAGCCTTAACTTTGTTTGAAGACTGCTTTATTATGTTACTTACATAAAGAGATTGAGCTTCCCAACAAACTTTCCTAAATATTTCTAACATACTCTTTAAAAGAAGGATTATAGTTATATTTCTTTAAATCATATAATTCATACAATCTACGTCTACTTTTATATATACCAACAGTAGCCCAATCATTAAATGCTGGCTTGACTTTTACAAATTTTTTCTTAACTTTAAAGTTTTTTTGAAAATTGTTTTCTACTGTGTTAAATAAACCCTCATACATGGCATTAGGTGAATGAATCTCCAGAAGAGAAGGGTTAATACCGCTCACAACATTGTCTCTAAAGCAAACTAAGCGACCACTACCCAAAGGCCTACTCGATACCTCATATGAATCTATAAGTTCTGCCTCTGGAAAGCTTACTATTTGTCCACAATGATCTGATGGTAGATCACTAGATAATGCCCTATACGAGACATCTCGATTGCTAAACATGTTATCTAAACAACTGGAAGATGTTTTTGTAATCCTAGTAGGCTTACTAAATAAGTGTTTTAAATTAAATGATTTAAAAAGATTCAGAAATCTGCTAGATGTAGATGTTTTTTCTAATATATTAATATTAAAATCTCCGCACAATAATTTACCTTTCTTACTCTTCTCAACTTTTCTAGGGCAGTCTTCTATTACCTCCTCAAAGGTTTTCAAATTACCAGAAGGGGGACGGTACACACAAATTATAACATACTGCTTAAGTTCAATGCAGGATACTTCCACTGTACATTCAATAGATAAGCTAACAATATCCTTACGCTCTTTACAATTTATAATATTATGTGATACTAATATCAATGACCCACCTCTGCATGATTTTTCTCTAGTGAACACACTATGTACTGTAAAACAACTATTATTAACACAACTAACTTCATAATTTTTTAGCCAATGCTCTGTAATACACATTACCTGGATGTTGTGGGACTCTAAGAACAAACTTAATTCTAACTCTTTGCTGGGTAGTCCTTGCATGTTTTGATGAGCTATATTCAGAGACCTACCCTTTGTCATACTTCTTAGTTTAAAGAAGTGTCAATGGAAATAGTTGCACTACTATTACTAACTAGGTCCTTCGATACCCTACATGTACCTGTGTCAATGGAAATATTTGTACTACTATTACTAACTAAGTCCTTTGATACCCTACATGTACCTGTGTCAAAGTTTAAAACGTTGTATGCTAATAATTTAGCAAGTTGTCGCTTATAATATACTGACATATACATTGTATCTCTTGTCAATGTAAATTTTTTTACAAAATTGTTGGTTTTAAAGTATAATATTAAGTCACTATGACGACAAGTTAAATTATACATCATTAAGTTCATGTTATTATATAACTTTGTTATACTCCTTATTTACATTTTGTACATATGGTAAGGCACATGTGATGAACCTACATCCTATTTTTTCATGAAGCATTAACATCACTTCTGTCAAGTGAATGATGTCTTTTTTAGTAATTGACATGCAATTACCATATAATATTATAATAGTGGAAGAAGCTTCTAGATTACTAATTGATGATGATAGTCCATTCCGTCCTCATCACTTTTTTTACACTACGTTTGAAGTAGGTACTCAATACCATACGATGGAGGTATCTACATGAGTTGGGAGTTTGTTCCATAACTTAAAGGTTCGGCAGAGGAAGGAGTTCCCAAACCTTTTTGGTGCGAGATGATATCAGCTGATAAACTGTCTGAGTATGGCACCACATACCAGCTCGAGTGGTGCTGTTATGAAAAGGGGAATTGAGTTGTTTTATTACCTGATAGGATTATAGCACGACAGTTCCACAGGACGTAGGAGCCATGTGATATAACGACTGCGCCACGGAGGTTATTAAATATCTTCACCTTGCGCGATGCGGTCCCTCCCTCATCCATCGGTGTCCCTCCATAAGATGGGAGGACATCCCCACTAGATCACAGCTTACTAAGCACTCCTTCCCAAGCAAAAAGCCCTGGGACCCTTCAAAGAGTCTAGAATTCGACTAAAGCTTCAATTAATTTACACATCTGGAACAACACTTTACGTAAAATAAGTAAATTGTCTTTCCGTTGAAAAGAAATTAAAACTGATATTATTCAAAACTAAGTAAATCTACATTTTCCCTGTTCGCAACTTACAGTGCAACTATCAGCGCTGAAGGGTGACCACGCTTCAAGGGTGTTCGTGAAATGATTAATTACAACTAATTTTCTTTGTTTTCCAAATTTTTTAACAAAACTATCTAGGTTTAGTATGCATTTTGAATTTGTTAAAATAAGATTACCTATGACAATTTTTATTACTTTCTAAAGTTACATTGTAGTATAGTTTCAGTAAACTCTAAACCTTTGCCATTAAATATAGCAAGAGGTCGAGGTAAAAGATTTTTTTAAAGACTATCTGCTTTCCGACTTCTTTTATTCCACTTCGCACGATCTTCGGCATCTTTAATTGTTAGACCATTGGCACGCCTATCATCCCTGGCGAGGTCAAGCCAGCATTTTTTGGGTCTCCCTCTTCTGCCGGGTCCAGGCGGAGGCGCCATGGCTAATTATGATAATTTGCCGATTTCCGCAAAACGTGACCGTACCAGCCTAGGCGATTTTCCTGCAATTTATCTGCTGTATCATGGATATGAAGGCTGCCTCGAATGCGGGAGTTTCTTACACGGTCTTCCCTTAAAACCCCGCACATTTAGCGCAGCATAAGGGACTGGAATAGTACCTACTATTCATCTTTTTTTTTCTATAATCTCATTAAATGTAAGTAAGATAAAAGTTTTAGACTCGAAGAGGATTGGTAGGCATATAGCATAATAATATTCTTATTTCGTAACCAAAAAAACTAGCTTAGAATATTAAGTGTCTGAATTAATTCTTAAATCATGGACTCCCTACATGCAGGTGTCTGACATAGCTTCAGACACTAATGTGATTAGTAGACACTGCAGCTTAGCACAGCTTAAGCTGCGACGCAAGAGGATCTGCCTTCATTAACTTGTATTTGCTAGAGGAGCCCGCTTATTAATGTTTTTGACTAAGTTAGTGTTGTTCATGCGGTAGATTATCTTTTGATGTGCAGTTTGTTGCTGAGTTGTGTAACTAGTTATTATGTCTAGGGTTAATGTATGGAGTTATTTTTAAAAAAATGATCCTACGTTAATAGACTAATTTTGATGTAACGCTTTATCTTAGAAACTGTATTATTTTCTCGATCATAGTCCATTTATTCCATCATTTATCTGTTCACATCAGAATAATAATATGTAAAAAGGATAATAGATTTCAAGAGTTGTAGAAAAACACTTTCTCGTTTTCATAAATAATTAAATAGAACAATAGTTCAAAAAGAAGAAAGACAATGGAAAATATTGATACTCGAGGCGGGAATCGAACCCGCGTCGCTGGACGCGTATTCCATTCCCGCCTCGAGTTAGCTAGTTTTACTAGTTATACCTAAGCTTTATAGGTGAAAAATTATATGTAATTTAGAACAATAGTTATTCCCTTTGTTACAGTTAAATTCAAGCGCCATGTTAATAAAGCAGTTATATCCGGCCTCACATCGCACTAGCGGCTACTGTGAACTAAACTTTCAGCAAAACGCTTTGTAAATTTACTTTATTGTTCAACTATTACATTAATTTAGTTGTTCTGCTAATGTTGGTGAAGTGTTAAGCTATTACATGTAAATTAACCTATAAAAGTTAGGTACAACCAGAGAATTTCGAATAAAGTAGGTACATTTAGGATCATGTAATAATTACGAATTATGTAATTATCATCATCATAATATTTTCCCTTTACATGTTCCTACTTAAAGACCTTGCTTCATGCCAAATTTCAAGTTTGTAGGTAGACTGGAAGTACCCTGTAGGTTTTGCCCTTACTCGTCAAAAATTATCGACAAAAACGGTTATATCTCTTAATTGCGTTGGATTAGCAGTTTTTACAGCACTAAGAGGCAACCAGCGGTGAAAATTTCAGTTTGATACCTAAGCGTACGCGTTATTGAGATCCATTTATCTCAGTAACGCGTACGCTTAGGTCTTGACAGACAGACGAACAAGAAAGTGATAAAGGGTTCAATTTTTTCAAAATACGGTACGGAACCCTAAAAAGATAAAAATATACTAGATAAAACTACTTATTCGTTATCATCAAGAATTAATAGTTATATTATTGATATAAAAGTAGGTACAATTGAAGTTACTAAACTAATAGAAACAACCCAGATTGTTATCAAAACTGACCCATGACACCAGGACAGGGACGCTGGGTAAAACTATTTGATACGATTAAAACTTCGACTAACTTGAATATTTTGTCTAGTAGATAGCCAAAACGGCATATTGTTAGTTTCCTACCAAACTTGGATAGGTAGAGGACGAAACATAGCAGACAGTGAAGGTGACCGCTAACGCTTTGTAAGGGGGCCTCCTTAAACCTACATCGGGGTCGTAAGTCCCAGACGCTGTTATGCAAGTGTTCCATCCTCCATCACGCGATGGATCCGGCACCCGCACGGAGAATCCATGGAATGCTAAGATTACTTAGGTCTTATCTTATAAAATTGCATAGCACTCAGAACAGTAAAAAGTCCTTTTGCATAACATTAAGGTGAAGTTCCTGGAAAGCTTGAATTGTTTTGGAAACTACAATGGCTTATGAACTGCTGTTATACAACAGTATCAACAAATTGGTATCATACTAAGAAACTTCAAATATTTTTCTAACTAAGTAAATAACTCTCTTTACACTAGATGGTTTTCAGAAATTCCCTATTACATTTTAAGATAAATCAAACCAAAAAATATATTCAGGTTTATGAAGAGACTGAGTTCTGTTGTGATAATAAAATTTACAACCGAATTAAAAACCTCCTTCTCTTTTTAAAGTTGCCTGTTAACTAATATAATATTAAGTCTTCATCATTCCCCTGTCCTTATCCCAATTTCAGCATGTCTTCTTCTTCCACATGCTGCTAAAAGTTTTGGCTATATTTTACGGCCGGCCACCTGACGCCAACCCATCTTCGGAATGCTGATGTTGGTGGTTTACTCCTCACCAGGAGGTTGACCCGAGGTGCTAGGTGGTATGCACCGGAATTAAGTATAATATTAATTTAAAACGTAACTTGTGAGCAGAAAATAGGACAACAAAGCGATGCTTACTAATTTATACCAGAGACCCACACGGATACAATGAATAAGCTAACAGACATGGTACATATTTATACAAGATCTTGAAGCCGATTTACACATCGACAGACGCATCGTACTTAACTCGCCAATAAATAGGATGGAGATCTATTCAAATCAACTTAATCGACAAATTACTACTCGCTACTGTACTTGTCGATGTGTAAATCGGGCGTTAGACACAATATTGGCGATCCACAAATTGTCGTCCTGAGTATTTCTGACTGAGATGGTCGGTAGTATAAAGTTCTGGTAAGTTTTGAACAGATGGCGTATACTCGTATTATTATTATTACATTGTAAATGACAACCTATATGCTGGAGCAATTCCGTACTGTCTCTATAAACAAGGAGTAAAACTTGTCTTAAAACAATAAATTCGTTTCGTTTCAGCCCTTATCATCCCACTGCTGGGCAAAGGCCTCTCACTTTGATTTCCACAAGTGACGGTCCTTAAGAATAAATTAATTACTAAATAAGTTATCTTCTTTCACTACAAGAAAGTCGTCCCTGCAATACATTAAACCACTGTTATAACAAAATAGGCTACAATAAAACAAATTAAGAAACACATCTGTCAATAATTAAATAATCTATAAAACCGCGTGAGAGCGTTATCACTTACAAATAATACAACAAGCCCAGGGCAAACACATGTGGTTCCAGTTCAATATTCTTTTTAATTTTCTTACAGTGAAACTGTTTGGTATAAAACTGAATCCCTGGCTGAACCGAACTAGTCCGGATTCGTTCGCGTCTAAATTAAGAACACCTTCAATTGGCCTCGCTATGCGTCCACGCAAATCTAACGGAGAGACAAAACGTAGTACCTATTATATTTTTCCAACGAAACCGAATTTATACGAAATTACTTAAAATTAATAAAAAATAATATATTCCTGACATTTTTTTTTAACAAATGGTAAGTAAAAGTTTATAAATAAACTCCCTGGGAGAGTTTTAGTGATGTATAAGTGCACGCGTAATCTTTATGTGATTTATTTTTCTGATTGGTTTTACGTTTTCGTGTTTCAGTTTTAAAATGAGAATATAGTGAAATAAACGTGCGTGTTATAAGAAAAAAACAAAATGAAGTTTACTGTTGACGTTTTGGGAATTTTTCTCAAAGTTGTTGTTAGGGTAAGTCCTAGTTATATTAAATTCAATTTTATTTCACATTCACACAACGCCATCTATTCCTAAACTAAACAGAACTAGTAATTAGATAACGATCATTTTATGTTTTTTAAAAATTTTTATTGAGCGTGGATCGAACCCGAGAACTCTGCACACAGCTGGGAATAATAACCATACGCCATAGAAACCGTAAATTTATTAGAAATTAAATAATATTTATTTAAGTATTTTTTTATTATACAGACATTATATTTCTTTTAAACTTCTTGCACGTTTAAGGCATTGATATTTAATTTATTTATCAATTTGGGAGAATTGATAATATTGAAATATATTGAGAATGTTTATAAAACCCGATTTTGAATAAATAAATAAAGGTAAAATTGTTTCTTGCAATTGTTAAGAGGAACTGTTGGCCTTGCATTATGCCTAACGACAATTTATTCGTGTAGGTACACACACCAACTAATCAAGCTAGACACTCATGTACCTTAGTACCTTGAAATAAGACACAATTTCAAATGAAAATGTTTAACTTGATGTGTTGCTGTGTCTACGTAATAAGCTTAAATTAAAATTAAATGTTTGGCAGTTCGATTGGTAATTACCGGTAGCCGTCCCATTTTGTAAATTACTTGAATTGTAAAGTGTCTGGTTTTATTTAATTAAATGTAAGTAGACGTTTTTTAGAAAATTTAAATGAAATTCTTTTACAAGGAAGTTTAAAAATAGTTTGATAAGTTAGTTTTTACATACTTATTATAATTTTAATAGGTAAATACTATAGTATCTGGGGATTTTTTTTAAAAATATGTGTTTTTCATATTTAAAATGTCTTCAACGTACGACCGCGATATAAGAATACGTATAGCAACGTCACGCATAGAAAGAACCATCCCAAAGAATGGGTCGCTGGAACTGTGATTTATTATGACTTCATCAACCCACCTAACGCCCCATAATAAGACATAAGACCATTATTATCAATCTGTCTAACAAACATGGTATCAGGAGGTCAAGATCTCATCATAACAGCCCACTAATGTCCCACTGCAGGGACGGGCCTCCTCCCGTGACGGAGGGATAGTTGGCCTACTAATACCACGCTGGCCAGACTGATTGGTACAGGGTTTAATTTCAAGTTTTCCTTCTTTTTATTTCGTAACGATAATATTCACGAATAGTTTCTTAGCCGGTTTTTACGACACCCATGGGATGAGATGGGGTGGTGACATATTGAATTCTTACTCCGTCACCACACGGATAATTAACATCTACATCACTCAAAGAACCAAGCCTACTCTATTTAACAAAACACTACAGTTTTTCTAGTTGGCATCTCGTTATGTATGTGACGTGTTGTAATAATTTTCAATGGCTACCATTCATGCTCAAGAACGTTTTAGCGAGGCCATATTGTATTTACGGATATGAATAAAATTACTACGTGATTATTCCACGGTAAAGCATTTGTGTCCAATTTTCCGTGTGGTTGGAAAATTGGGTGATGTTTTGTTAGTGTTTTAGGTAGGATAGGTATAGGTATAAACTTTTTTAGTTCTTGTCATATCCCTAACTTTTACGCCTATTTTTTATCCAGTAATGAAGGGTAATTTAGAGATTGATATGGGGTAACCTTTGAGTATTCGGTCTCTATAAAAATATTTGGGTTTCTAAATATTTTGACTTCCGATAACTACAGAGCAAACAGCGATAAATATAATAAAAATATTTAAAAAATATATGTACCTCTCCAGTTTTAATACAGACTTTACGCCATTAATGTCAAAATTGACATTTGTGAATAATCAAACAACGCCATACATATTCACTAGCCCCCTTACTCATAAACGCCTATTAAATTTAATCACTGTTTAGCGAGATTTTTATTACGAAAACCAACCTTATACCAAACAACGTAAGAGTTTATGCTAATTAATCAATTGACTAAAATTTAAGAGGCGTTTACGAGTAAGGGGGTAGACCGTTTAGAGCTACCCTAATTACCTATAATAGAAAAAAATTATTTATGAGCTTAGAATAATCCGATTGATAAAAATTATGTGTAGGAATTCAAGGAAATGTAAAACACGTTGATATTTCTAATAATATACCTGTACATAAATAAACTTATTTATCGTTAGCCGATGCTTGAATAAACTAGTACCTAATTATTAAAACCTTTTTACACTAACCGACTAAATAACTACTTACGGTTTGAACTTAGTATTTATATATTTTTTTAAACTTACAATCATGAATCAAGACATAACATTTTCGAAATTCGAATTTGAAGTAAAGCGATTAATTTTTTACTTAAGAATATTTAAATAGTATATAATATAATAATATTTAATAGTACGAAAGGGATTTTAAAATTAAAGTCAGCTGTTAAGAACTCCTGCAACTGACTACCGAATGTACTTATGATTGCTTTATAATTTAATACATTATTGAATTAATGGTCCTATGTAGCCTGTACATATTTAAGCTTTTAAGGAACTCTAAATCTGTGTCTAGGAATATGTTTAATAAGACCGTTTGTCTCTTACATAAAGAGATAGAATCTTATAACATTATATCTAATCTCTTTATGTCATATAAATATATATTTTTTTTAAATATTTATTAGCCAAAAAAGGGCTTGATCACTTTGTGAACATGTCGCCCCATTGTTTATTAAATGTAATTTAATTATTAATATTTTATTAAAATTATACTTCTGCTAGTGTAAAAGCCCTCTAAGTCAAGTCAATTGATCTAAGCGGAATACGCAATGAGGATATACTCATTAGATATACGTTCTTCAACGCGCTTAGTGCTGTTAGTTTATTTTTAAATTTAGCGGTTGTGTGTTGTGACTTGTGATCTAAATAATAATGTGGGATAAAGTTTATTATGTGTTTGTGCCTTTATTTGGGATTTTGTCAATGTTATTGGTAGGTTTTTATTTTTTATTATTATTTTTTCAGATATTTATTTTGCATAAATTTTAAATGTTATTATTGTTGTATTTTACTATATACACGGGGTCAATTTTTTTTAATTAAATTAAAAAATAAAATATATAAAAAAAAATGTTTTGGTATTAGTTTATCTGACTATGTTTGTAAGTAATAAAAGCATTAAAAAAATATTGTTTTATTAAAATCATTTTTTTCAAATACAGTCGAATATAAATTAATTACATATTTATTATAATAATTTAAACATTTATTTAAACACATGTTTTTTTTTTAATTTTATGATAACAACATCTGTACACTCTTATTTGTTTATGAAGGCAAACTATTTAATTATCATAAATAAACAAAGGTCACAGCGGTCACTATTAACAATTGAATGAGTTTCACACAATTCATTCTCAATAACAATCGTGAACTAAAATAGGAATTATATAAATACTCCTCACACATTCACACAACACCACCCAGGCTCAAGAGCTCAGTGCGGTACCCGGTTAGAATCATCATAACAGCCCATTAATATCCCACTGCAGGGACGGGCCTCCTCCCATGACGGAGGTATACTTGGCCTACTAATTTTCAATTTCAAGTTTTCCTTCTTTTTATTTCGTATAGATAATATTCACGGATAGTCCCTTAGTCGGTTTTTACGACACCCATAGGATGAGATGTGGTGGTGACATATTGTATTCTTACTCCGTCACCACACGGAGAATAGGACTGCCCCATATCCTCCCGTGGGTGTCGTAAGAGGCGACTAAGGGATACCACGACCCGAAGCATACCACCTAGCACTTCGGGTCAACCTTCTGGTGGGGAGTAAACCATCAACAACAGCATTCCCAAGGAGGGTTGCTGGCCGTAAAATATAGCCAAAACTTTTAGCAGCATGTGGAAGAAAAAGACATGCTGCGCCGACCCCAAAAAATGGGATAAAGGCAGGGGAATGATGATGACCACCCATGCTCAAAAGAATCATATTTTGTGGATCGAATAATCTTGCGTGGGAATCGAATCCGCTACCTACCTATTATATTATAGCACGGAAGTCACAACCGCTTTCCCACGTAATCAGTTAGGTATTTTTATTTCGTTATCACATCGAGTCTCAGTGTACCTTATTCCATTGTAATAAAGGACATTTTCGATTAAAATAAAATACTACTAAAATAGTATTACATATTTATATTTATTTATAACAATAATTCCCTGCGAACAGCCGTTTATAAAAAGCTAACAAAGTTACTTTAGTTTTATTTTTTGTAGATTCTAGAACAGTTTGATTTTATTAATTGTTATCACTATTGTTGCCAATTTAGCTTACGACCGATTGGTAATTTTATATAAGGACTTACAATTAAATACAATGATAAGTAACATACACAATTATACCTAGTCTAGCCATAAATATTGTTACGAAGAAAAAACATTTTTTTTTATTGCAAATAATATTTATTACTTTTACAGTGTGTTAGTTTAATACATAAATATAAAACAATTCAAAATATAAAAAGCTTATTCGAAGTGGTCTCCATTGGCTGCAACACAGTCCTTTAAACGTTGAGGCCAGTTATCAATAGAAGCACGCACTCTTTCCATGGGAAAATTCTTCACTGCCAATCGTATGGATTGTTTTAGGGGCTCCAAATTATCATGGCGTTTAGAGCAAGCCATACTCTCTAAAACTGACCATAAATCATAATCCAGCGGATTAAGATCGGGACTAGACGACGGCCAGTCTTCAGCTCTGATAAAGTCCGAAACGTTCATTTCCAACCAAGACTGCGTGGACCGAGCTTTATGACCCGGCGCTGAGTCTTGTTGGAAGGACCATACTTGGTTATTGAACATGGTGTTGTTAAGGGGTTTAACTACCTTCTCAAGAATGGTATCTTGATACACTTGTGCCGATGTTTTGATACCTTTTTCACAAAAATATGGCTCAGTCACTCCTTCATAGCTAACACCCCACCAAACCATCACTGAAGTCGGATAATGCCCACGTTGCACTCTGTCGACTAATTGGGAAGCTTCCTTAGAGCTTTGAGCATAAATACGGTCATTTTGTTTGTTAAAATGTTGCTCAACTGTAAAGATTTTCTCATCCGTAAACAAAATTTTTCTGTGACCTCCCTTTGCGTACCGCTTCAGTAGTTGCTTCGATTTTACCACCCTATTCTTTTTTAAATTATCAGTTAAAAAATGACCAGTGCGTCTCTTATAGGCTGCAAGTCCTAAGTCATCTTTTAAAATGCGTGACATGGTTCTGGGTGCTATCTTCATCTCCCGAGATAAAATCTTTTGCTTTCGGACAGGATTTCTTCGAATTCTTTCCCTTACTGCTTTGACCACCATTTTCGTACGAACACTACGTGGACGGCCAGATCTTTTTCTGTCACAAACAGAGAAGGTCTCATTGTACCTATTAATAGCCCGGTACACAAACATTTGACTAATACCAAGCGTATGGAGAGTTTTAAAAATTACATTCGGCTCCATACCAACTTTGTGTAATGCAATCACAGCGATTCGGTTTTCTTTATCACCCCACTCCATTTTAATATAGCAAAATATTGTACAATGTATTGGCGCCAAAATTAGAAAATACAATGAACAATCGTATAAAAATGACAGATTCCAAATTCAAATGTAATATCTTTCTTATTTTTAATTGTAACAGTATTTATGGCCAGACTATGTATATGTATTATATTCCTCATATATTCCTCACACTTTCACACAACGCCATCTAGTCCCAAACTAAGCAGAGCATGTACTATGGGTACTAGATGACTTGATGTCTACATACATATTATACATAGAAAACACCCAGACCAATGCAAACGATCATGTTCATGCACACAAAGATTTGCATTGAGCGGGAATCGAACCCGAGACCTCTGCGTAACAGCCATATTAAACAACCACTAAGTACGCCAAGGAGGTCGTCAAATTGTAATAATATACGTATTATATAATTATGTACTGCGCCAGTCAATTACATAAACCACTGCATGAGTACTATGTACGAAAATCATTTCACCAAACTGATCTCTTTATTTTTGTTTTCGCTAAAGTTATAATATTATTATGAAAGAAAATTAACGACATATTATTATAATACTTACACATAGAAATAACCTGCCAGCAATAATTATAAAAATCTAGATAAAAAAGAGTTTGTAATCTGGTAATCTGTGTTCCAAATGCAACTGTCTGTTATCTATACTTATTATATAAAAAAATTGGCAACATTGTCGTTCAATTTTAACTATTAATATCTTCACTGCCGTTTCCGAGTGATAATTCAAATTGAGAAAATCCGACATCGCATCAGTCATTCGATCATTTGTCTATAAAGAAGGTTATCGTGTCTTTCTAACTGATTTTTTAATTACCCTCGGGGTCAAAATGTTAAAATTTTGTGTTCGGTTAGTGCTATATTTTAAAAAGATGAATAGAAGTAAACGAGAAAATGATGTCGCCTACCATATTCCAAGGTAAAGTAAATTTAAAATACTAAGTACATTTTTGTTTTTTAAAAACACGGCCGTTTAGCTTAGAAGTTAAGACAACGATGGTAGTCTAAAACGGGTCTAGTTCATAATATCGACAGTCACAACATCGATGATCGCTGTTTCGCAAACTTTCCATCGACGGACTAGTCTGGCGTGGGTAAGAGTAGTCGATGCAGCGTACTATCGATTTGGTGCTCCGTCGATGTAGAATACTGTAGTTTTAGTGTACCATCGATTTGAGGTACTGTCGATACATTAGCCCGTCGATGGAACGTTTGCGATACAGCGACCATCGATGAAGTACCTAAGTAACTGTCGATATTATGAACTAGACCCAAAAACAACATCACTCCTTAGTGCTTCGTCATCATCTTAATACCGGTCTGGCTAAATACTTCTGCAATATTTTTTATGATCTTTATTCACCCACCATTTAACTAAATGTACAATAGGGACAGACCTTAAGTGAGAGTTTGGGCTTACTAATTGATATAAAAGTCGCAAATTGGTTCGTCATACCTTCTTATATTTATTAAATCTAAATACTTACTAGCTTTATGTAAACTTTCAAAAATACACTCGAAAATAAATATAAAATGAATAGTAAACTTTAACATGCCTTGGACGGACAACAAGTTTTAACTTTAGGACAAACAATTTATTCACGACTTTTGAGGTCCATTAAGCTGATGATTATTTTTTACCTAACTAAAGGCTTCTTATACTAGTATTTTTACAACAAAAGACGGTAATTTAAATAAATATTAACGGTAATCGACTAATACTTTTGCATGTATTTTACTTAAAGTGGGTACTTATGTATTCTGTATTTGTAATAAGAACAATCGTTATTACTTAGCTCATTAAGTAATTAGTATAGACAATATACGAATGATTACGAGTTAGGATTAGGACACAGAAATAGCCGCCTGGGATTAGCCGTTATGGAATGATGATCTGTGTCGTCTATAGACGCAAAACTTCTGAAAAAATGGGAACAATTCCGAAATACTGCTGAGAAAGTTTTTACAAATCAGAATTATTCTAAATTAATCGTCCCGTTTCTTTTCGAATTTTCGAACTCCTTTAATTTATTTCCGGTTGTACTCGTATATCCTTGTATTATATATTATAAAATTAATTTGTAAATTCACTCATCGAACCCATATACCGGAAGAACATTTACACAGAGTAAATGTTCTTCCGGTATATGGGTTCGTAAATTCATTAATTCAATTTAAAATATCAGAGTCGTAGATATCGTTTTAACGGGACAGGGTTCCGTATCAATATTGACCTCATACTCTTATTAATTTTGAATTTTGTCATAATATAGTTAAACATAATATTTTTATTGTAGAATGGAACGTCTCTTTATATATTTTAATTATTTCTATGTTCATAAAAAGGTATGGTTGCGGTCGCGTTTTGCGGCAACCCACACGGAACAAATTATTTGTATAATTTAAATTGACCAATATACACAGTATCCATGTATACGTGATAAAATACTAAAATAATAATACACGGCTTTTTATTGCCTGACGTTTCGTTCAAGTTGCAAACGACTTAATCACAGTTTCATTATCATGAACGGACAATATTAAAAAACTTAGGTAAATCGACTTATAAAAACCATAAAAAGAGTACACATAACCCCTAGTTCAAAATATAACTAAAAAAAAAGATTATTTTTTTAGTTATATTTTGAACTACTACTACCTTCATTTTCTTTTTACAGTACACATACGCCCGTATGTGTACTGTAAAAAGAAAATGAAGGTAGTTTCAGTTTTGTTTACACTCAACTAATTTTTAAAGTACCCACAAACTACGTTATGTACTCGAATTGTAAAGTGCAGAATTTATTTAGTATTAAAGTGGACTTAAAGTTGAACTCAGTATGCTTAGTTGATACTATTTTAAATAATGTTTCTCGTTCTAACTTAAGTTGAGTGTTGAAGTTACTTGTTATTATAGGAATTAGGTTTGTTATTTCTTTTTAGTATTTTTTGCTGACGGTTTAAGGTTTAAAACTACTTTTTTAATCTCGGTCGCATAAATATAATATTTTTAATATGTACTTATAATTTATGTACCTACATTAAACCAAACAATCCTTACTTAAGTATATCGTTTTTCTTTTTAAATTGAAATTATAAGCTTTATATACTGAAACAGCAAATTGCAAGGTGCCTATTTTAGAATCCTCATACACCCAAAGCTGTTCGGGTTTTTAATTGCTAATTATACGACGCATAGAAACATAGTTTATTAAACGAAAGAATAAACTTTTCTTTTGTTTTTTGACATCTCTACACAGCGCCATCTGTTCCCAAAGTAAGCTAGGCTTAACCTGCTTATGTTATGGGGTAACAGAACAACGGATCATCATCATCATCACAGCCCATTAATGTCCCACTGCAGGGACGGGCCTCCTCCTGTGACGGAGGGCTACTTAGCCTACGAACAACGGATATTAATACTTAATATATACTTTTTTTTGTAAACACATACTTACATATACATAGAAACACTCAGACCAATGCAAACAATCATGTTCATGCACACACATATTTGCATTGAGCGGGAATCGAACCCGAGACCTCTGTGTAGCAGCCATGTAATATAACCTACTACAGAGGTCGTTCCACCAGTACTTACTTAAATAAACGTAACAAAGTAGCAAGGCTAAAATCAAATATAAACATAAAAATCTAAAATTTATTTAAATAACTTGTGATATTTTAACCAAATTACACAAGTTAATTAATTTATATCTCAGCCTACGTCGTGAATTAAATTAACAAAATTAAATTTTGTCTCTCACAAATTCAAAATGTACAGACTTAGTAATTTTATTTAATCTACATTCGCATTGCACATATAATAAAGGCCTACGCAGACCGGGACGGCATGGCAAGGGATTTTAATTTTTACTAATGGACATTCAACCGTACTGTTACAGAAATACGACATAAATGGCTGTGCTTTAAAATGAAAAATGCCGTGCGATAAAATCCCTTTCAATGCCACGGCATCATTTTAGAGCATAGCAATTTATGTCGTATTTCTGTAACAGTACGGTTGAATTTCCATTAGTAAAAATTAAAATCCCTTGCCATGCCGTCCCGGTCTGGGTAGGCCTTAAAATGTCTGTTTCACGTATTGCTTAATTAAAATACAGGATTTAATTCTTGATTTTCATTGATCACGGAAAAGAAAATTGTTAATACTGAAATCCTTTAAGCATATAGCCCGGGGGAAGTTTCAATTACTTTGAGGAAAAATATGGTTTCAGAGAATTCCCCAAAAATAAATTTGTTTAATTTTGAACAAAGTTTTCAGCATTCCATTTTTGTTTTATTGTAGGGACGGGCTTCTACCAGTGACAAAGGGATGCTTAGCCTGGTAATACCACGCTGACTGATGGATTGGTATAGGGTTTTATGTTTAGTTAGTAGTTAATTCTTCTTTTGTTGTTGTAGTCAACAACACACATGAAGTTCCTTCTTATCATATCATAACAGCCCATTAAAGTCCCACTGCAGGGACGGGCCACCTCCCATGACGGAGGGATACTTGGCCTACTAATACCGCGCTGGCCAAACGGATTGGTATAGGGTTTAATTTCAAGTTTTCCTTCTTCTTATTACGTAAAGATAATATTCACGGATAGTCCCTTAGTCGGTTTTTACGACACCCATGGGTGTACTGTGTTCCCACTGTATTCTTACTCCGTCACCACACGGAGATGTAGTACCTTATACTACATACATTTTTTTCCTGTTTCCAGGTAAACAAAGTGACCTTCGCCCCACTGGTAGTGTCGACACTATTCATACTTCTAACATCACTGCTGGCCCACTGTGCAAGACGGGTCGTACAGAAGATTGTGAAGGAACCGTTTATAAAGTTACTGCTAGAAGAAGCTATAGCGGCTGCTGAATTATGTGGATGCTGCTTTGAATTGATTGTCGGTTAGTAGTTATGTGCTTTTTACCGAGTTCTGTGGCGCGTGTTGGGACAGGCCTATGTCCAGCAGTTGACGGCGATAGGCTAGTTGATTGATGATTTTTTTACCCGATTACGTCTGAAGGGGGGTTATGTTTTAAGAGAGTAGACTAAGCGTTGCTGACGTCACATTAGCGCTTCGGTTTGGTGTGTACTTATATGTTACAGCCAAAGTAATAAATATGAATATTGTACATAATAACTAGCCATTATGTATAATGGCTACTCAATTTAGATAAAGTGATAAATGTCGCAGAATTAATCACATTAACTAGCCATTATATATGTTATAGTACTGGCAAAAGGCAAAAGTCAGAAACAGTTGGTTAGATTAGGTTAGTACAGTGACCAAAGGACGCATGAGCCGAGCGAGCGAAGCGAGCGTGCCGCGGCAGTGGCCGGCGAGTGCAAGAAACATTTTTTTTATGTAAAACTAGAATTATATAGTATTACTATATTCTAGCACTCGCCGGCCGCTGCCGCGGCACGCTCGCTCCGCTCGCTCGGCTCGTGCGTCCTTTGGTCACTGTACTAACCTAACCTAACCAACTGTTTCTGACTTTTGCCTTAATATTGTATTTTTGCCATATATAATGGCTAGTTAATGTGATTAATTCTTCGACATTTATCACTTTATCTAAATTGAGTAGCCCATAAACATAATGGCTAGTTATTATGTACTAGCTGCTGTGCCCGCGACTTCGTTCGCGTGGCGGATGTTACTTACTTCGCAATTCGATTTAATACTGAAAAATCGTTTTTTAAACCTTAAAACAAACAGATTAACAGATACACCTACAAACGAATTGTAAAATTAACGAACGAACCAAAACCTTTTCAAAAACAGACCTTTACAAAGACAGATCTATGAAGACTGCGTCTAAACTTATACTGAAAGACTGAGCGAACGTCATTCTTTCAAGGAAAATCTTAACACCGCGATACTGAAAATGACGTCAATGCCATCTGTTGTCAAATTTGTAAGTTAAAATAAATGACATCGCTTATTTCATCATAACAGCTCATTAATGTCCCACTGCAAGGACGCGCCTCCTCCCGTGACGGAGGGATACTTGGCCTACTAATACCACGCTGGCCAGTTGGATTGGTATAGGGTTTAATTTCAAGTTTTCCTTCATTTTTATTTCGTAAAGATAATATTCACCGATAGTCCCTTAGTCGGTTTTACGCCACCCATGGGATGAGATGGGGAGGTGACATATTGTATTCTTACTCCGTCACCACACGGATAATCGCTAATTAATTATGAATGAATACATTTGCACGCCACGTTATAGTGCGGCAGAATTACCTGCCTCGGTGGCGCGGCGGTCGCATTACATGGCTGGCGTGCATAAGGTCGCGGGTTCGATTCCCATGGAGGACAATTGTGATACACAAACTATTGTCCTTAGTCTGGATGTTCTTTGTGTCCGTTAAATTGATATTTTTAAAGGCTAGTGTGGGATTTGTCTTTTGTAAAAAAAATGCTGAAATAAATTATTGTACCTAACACCTTTTTACCATCTAGCAAAACATATTTGACTAAACTTAGACTCGACTATATTATTATTATTATCAATAGATAAACTGCGTGCAGTATTTTTGATTTACTTAATAAAATAAACACAAACACTTTGAATAATAAATTTAATGTTTTGTGATTGTATTTCTATATTTTATTGTCAGTGTTGTAGTATAGCAATAATGTGTAAAATGATTTTATAAAGTAAAAACGTGTTACTTATTATGTTGTCTGTTATATTATACCCATATATTATTAATTATTAAATAGTTAAATAAGTGTGTTATAATTGCAGTTATAATAAGATTGTGAGAAAAGGAATGTTATTTTAATTTAATTTAATATTTATGATTAAGTATAGAAAGAAAGAGAAAGAAAGATAGCGTTTATTTTGGCAATAAACATGCGGTACATTCACAGAAACATAAAAACAAAGGTAGGTATAGTTTAACTTTAAAAAATAAAGTTTGTACGCCAATATTAGCAATACAGGGAAAGACTATTTATTTTTGTCAGATGTTTTGTACCTGTGATTAACTAATAAAGGTTATTTGTATTTATTTACATTAATAAAAACAGGTGGAGTCTGTTGCATACTTTTACGTTGACCAGTAACTACTACAGTTTAAACTAAATTAATACCAAAAGAATAATTGATACTTTAGATCAATAGCTTACTTATACAATTTATATTTAATTAAATTGCGTTTCAATTACGAAAAACAAAAAATATAACATTCAAGTAAACTTATAATTGATTTAATTTAATAAGACTTCATTGTTATTACACATACGATTCATGGTTAATTTTATTAACATTTAAAAGGAATAACTTATTAATAGCACTTAATAATAAAATAGTTATAGATTATTTAAAACTCATTTATTTTATGATTACTACTGGTAACGCCATCTTGTGAACAAAAGAAACGAAATTTAAATTTATTCAACATTGAACCAAATCCATTTTTCATGACCCCTGATTTGTATTGGACTGTTCTAATAAAGAGATCTAGCGATATCTCGTAGTAATACTTATCCGATTTTGATGAAACATACCTCAGTTTAAGCCTAATAAGAAAGGCTACAATCAATGTATGGGAGTTTGAAAAAGATATGTCTATGCAAAATACAATATATAATGTATTTAATACACTTTGAAGAAAACCCTAACGTTTCAACACGTTATTGTGGCTAATATATAAAAGATAGATGTATACTATTCAGGACTTTTTTGTACATCTTTTGAAGACCATTATTTTTGTAATACATATTTTTGGCGTATGATCAACGTATGCGATGATAAGAGCTCGAACGCGTGATTTTTCAACCGACTTGCTTCAAATTTTTCGTCACTGCTCAGCTCCTATGTGTCTTAGCGTTATGTTATACAGCCTATAACCTGCCCAGGAGTATGGACTACAATCGTACCAAGTTTGGTTAAAATGCCTTCAGTAGTTTTTGACTCATGCGTGCACATACAGACAGACAGACAGACAGACAAAAAATTTATTGATTGCATTTTTGGCATTAGTATCGATCACCATTCATCCTCCAATATTAATTTTTAACATATACTCAATGTACAGAATTGATCTCTCTACAGTTTTATTATAAGTATAGATAATATTCATATTTATTACTTTGGCTGTAACACTTATATACAAGTCAGATTTGAAATAGTAAACTACTAAAACTTTCGTACTAATCATTGAGTTAGTTAGTTTTGTACTGAACATAATTATGATTTTTAGTATTTATTGACATCGAAAAAAAGAATGATGTGCAGAGATAATGTTACGGTATTGTATGAATACACATTGTATGAATACATTAAATAAAGGCACGCTCTGTAGCCCGAACAACTTGATGGATTTTAGCTAGAGACATGTCGTTAGATTCGTATTTACTATTCGTAATACTTAAGTACTGGACATATTAAAAGTAAAAAAAAACGAAATGTCGACAAGTCCTAGAATGGTAACTTGATATCGGGTGACAAATAAGGGGCAAGCGCTTCACGCCATGGACCGTATCGGCACCGACATCCGTTTACTTCATTCCTAAACTGTATTCGCGTTTTACATCAAGTTCGGTACAGTCATTTTGACGTCTTAAATTATCTAAAAATGAGACTTTAGGTGGCCTGTTGTTGTGTCATTATATTTAGTGTTTTACGGTAAGCATCAACTAAGTAACTTGGCCTACTTAAAACTGTTGTAAATGGCTGTGCAGTTGTCAGTGTTGGATATACTTACTTAAGGCTGAGTGGGTGTTTTCTTTGTTTCTGTGCATGCACGAACTTATCTGATAACTAACTTTAGGCTGGCCGAATTATAGCTGACACGTTATCATCTGAGTAAGTACTCCAAAGAGCGATAGAAAATATTATACATATAAGAATAGAAAACCCTCATCCCATGGATATCATAAAAACCGACTAAGGGACGATATGTGAATATTATCTTTACGTAATAAAAATAAGTAAAAATTGAAATTAAACCCTATACCAATCCGTGTGGCCAGCGTGGTATTAGTAAGCCAAGTATCCCATCGTCACGGGAGGAGATCCGTCTCTGCAGTGGGACATTAGTGGGCTGTTATGATGATGATAAGGAGACCCATAAGTGCAAGCGAGATAGAGATAGCCTTAAGACTCAGATGATAATGCCATGATCATAATCTACAGTTGGTGCGTGCTAAAGAACTCATTTGTATTCAAAAGAAGTAATGATTGTTCTTATTACCCTTCCAGTTGCCGATAACTTTGGTGTGGGTACATACGCAATCTTTTTGTTTGCATTGACAATATGGTGGTCGCTTAACTGGGGGGATGCCACGGCATGCCCTTACACACACATCGAAGATGTTATTGAAGGTAATTACTAATTATATTATTTGTATTTGCTGCTGCTGGTTTAGTAACATAGCTATAAACAGCTACGGTGTATGAGACCGTGTGTCGAATCTCATGCAGAATAATTTTTGGCGCGATTCAAAAATTTTTGGAAGTTTGACGACCTTTGTGTCCATAAATTACATATATTTTTTTACCTATAAAGCTTAGCTATAACTAGAAAAATCCTAAAAGAAGTTATATGTACCTAAGCTTTATAGGTACAAAATTATATGTAATTTAATACAAAAACTTAAAACCATTAGGTAGACTCTTCAATTGCAACATTGATAGTTTACGGCTGTCGCGCCTAGATGGCATTGTACAGTTGAGTTCTAAGCTGCGGCCCGGTGGTGCCGTAGATAAAAATGGTTAAATTTGGTAGTCGGTTGCTCGGGTGGCGACGCGGGTTCGAGTCCCGCCTCGGGTACCAATTTTTTTCCATTGTCTTTCTTCTTTTTGGATTGTTGTATCCTTTTCGAATAAGTATAATTCGCCGCCGCGATGTAAGTTTTAATATCTTGGACGGGAGCTGACTGACTTGACTTTTCTGAAAATAAAATAATTTTATAATAAGATTAGGTATTAACAGTCAATCCGAATGGCCAGTGTTTAGGTCATAGATAGGCTTAAACCTAGGTTCGAGCCTATCTAGGATTGTTTAGTTTGCCCTAGGGCAAACTAAACAAAGACTCAATCTCAACGTCATACAGAAAAGAGGTGAAAGCTTTCGTTTCCCTTAACATGGTTAGCTAGCTTGTTAGGGGTATTTCTAAAGCGCCGATTACACTAGACTGCATGTAGTCAACTACATCTTGTAGGACACTACATCTTGTAGTTGACTACATGTAGTCTAGTGTAATCGGCGCTGAAATCAAAATTTATATACCTAATTATCATAAAATGTTTCTAGGTAACGGAGATATACGCAAGGCTCTGCTTAAGACCTGGGCAGAACTCGCTGGAGGCATGCTGGTATTTAAATACGTTCAAATGTATTGGGCCCTCGAGATCTCTGACACACACAAGGACAAGGCTTTCGAGGACTGTAAGGCAGATTTACAGGTATAAATGTCGACTATTTAATACCTCAATTAATGTATGATATTCCTTACGCATTTCCATAGCGCCATGTAGTTCTAAATTATGCAGAGTCTGTACTAAAGACAGTTGATTACGGACAAAAGTACCTTCCCATTTGTAAATAGCTGCATGTCTAGTACCTACGCAAATGTCTCGGGTTCGCTTCCCGCTCAATGTAAATCTTTGTGTGTACCTATGTATTTACAATCAAAAAAGGATGAGCTCTGCCTAGGCTAGGACTAGATGGCGTAATCTGAATGTGTCAAGAACATAATGCATTAGTGCACTTAAAACAGAATGGCGTTGATAATGACATTTATTTTGGAAATAAGTGCAAACATTAAATTCCTATCCAGACAGGTCTGCGTTTATTTAAATGTTAGACTAGAGTTAGTTATGATACATTTTATATTTTAACCCTTTTTCTGTGACGTGTATCCTACTAATATTAGGATGAGGATGGATGGATGGATGTTTGTTACTCTTTCACGCAAAAACTACTGAACGGATTTTGATGAAATTTGGTATATAGGTAGTTTAGGGTGTAGAATAACATTTAGGCTACATACCACGCGGGTGAAACCGCGCGCATCAGCTAGTCATATATTTGATACATTAACATTGTTTTGCGGATGGATGACCGAAAATCTAAACGTTATTTGTACTATCAAATGATTTTATTCTCGAAACAACACTTCTGCAATATGGGTATAAATGGATTAAGTCCTTTGTCGCGGAGATTAGAGACATGAAACTAATGGACACAAAGATGATGAGATCCAGTCTCAAGACAAACATTGAGAATGATGTCGGATCATTCATTATCTTGCGCGAGGCACACGACCGCTTCCGCACTAAAGCCCGATTTACACATCGACAAATACAGTAGCGAGTTAAGTAGTAAGTTGTTGATTAAGTTGATTTAAATAGATCTCTAATAGATTTTTTGGCAAGTTAAGTTGGCTAGACGCGAGAAAGGGGGCTACTTTGTACTTAACTCCCAATAAAATAGGATGGAGACCTATTTAAGTCAACTTAATCAACAACTTACTACTTAACTCGCTACTGTACTTGTCGATGTGTAAATCGGGCTTGGGGCTCTCTCAATACACCAGGCCTTTGGTTAAATGAAATAAAAGAGTATTTAAAATAACTCAAATGTATTAACATAATTCTATGCTAAGCTCTCTATTAAGTAATCTAATAATCAATGTTTCAGGTTCCAGTAATATACGGTGCAGTAGTGGAAGGCATCGCCACGTGTCTCTGTCGCCTTGCCTCCAAATCTCTTGGAGATCTCAATCCTCGTTTCTCTACCGCCATTGACTCCTTCATAGGCACATCCCTGGTTGTTGCTGGTAAGATTTTTATCTTCAACTAGCGGCCCATCCCGGCTTCGCACGGGCCTTACTTTCCCGCTTTTTTGTTGAATTTTTTTCCTAAATTTTCTTTGCTATAAACCTCACGGAGCCCGAGACCTTTCCAACGAATGCAAAACCGTGGAAATCGGTTTGTGCGTTCTGAAGTTATAGCGTCAGGAAGGAAAACCCGACTTATTTTTATATATAGTAGAATATCTACATACAATTACAATTTGAATTTTTATATACCAAATGGGACTGGCGAATAAACAATAACAATGAGAGAACCCTAATTATAAAAGGACCATCAAAGTAGGCATATTCCTTAAACTTTTTTATAGATAGGACTTATAAAATCCACTTTTCTTGAACAGTGACTATTGCTTGAGACTGCTGACATTCACAGAACACAGACACTACATACACACATCACAAATACTAAGCCATTAACTTACACCTTATTTCCATTGGGATAGGCAGTGACTAGTGATCCCCAAGTACTATGATCCTTACACCTGCTTTGCTTCAGTTAATCTCTTATCATCTATTTTCGTAACGTGTCCAATCAAACTCGGCGTATTTTTCTCGATTCCGGTCTCCATGATTTTTCAATTCGCAACGCTCACTTAAGTCACTATTTCGCATTTCATCAGCAGTAGAGCAGCAGTAGTGTTGCGCCGCTTCTTCTCTACTAGCGCTTTGGAGGCGGTGGTAAAGTTTTCTAAACTTTGGAATGTTTATAAACTTAGATTAAGTAGTATTAGATGACGTCAAAAAGATACAATATTAGTGTACTACTTTGAATAAATAAATGAATATGAATGAATACATCGATCTAAGTTACACCGCACATTCTAAATACAATACCTAAGATATTCATTATATTCAATTCCGATACTAGGTATACTACTTACTCATTTTTAAATAAGACTAATATAATCGCCTTTTTAAGACCAGTGATTTTTTAAAACATGAAATCTCCTATCACCAATTCTCTCAATGTCGATATTCAATTTGCAACGCTCTGTTATATCACTTTTTAACACTTTATCAATCAAAGGTTCACCTTACAATTCATATTCTAAATGATACTTCTAACAGTAGGTTAAAGAGGTGTGTGACCTTCTTGAAACTGCTGACATTCACAAAACAAACACCATCTCATCCGCAAACAAGCTTTCAGCCTCATCACCATATCACTCGCACATTCTCACGCACAGCTGTCAATGTTCCAGGGGTCCTCAATAGGCACACGGTATTCGTCTACCGGTATCAGGACAATAGTGCCCATGCGGACCTAAGCGTGTCCATCTTTTGCAAAATCCATTTAGGAAAAGGTACATAATTGTAATAAATGTCCACTAACTATTTCATCAGTCACTTTAAAAGCGTCATTATCATTACTGTCACTATGCTTTCTATCGTTGTCATCATTTTCAATGATATCATTGTTGTAATTATCATTGTCATTATTTCTGTCATTTATCGCTGTAGCTAGACACATGGACGTCCATTTAGATAGTTGCTGCATACAATCATATGTTTACTTTAATGCTCGAGCCAATGTTATATTCGCTTAACTAGTTTTAATATCAATCTACATACAGTCGCAGAAAATTGTCATCAACAACAACAAAATTGACTTTGACCCTTAATTCTCAAAAAAACCAGCAGTACTTTTGGAAAGAGCGATATCCTTCCGAATTTTGGAAGCTTTACAATTTTTAATTAACACGTTTATTTTTCTATCTTTCCAGCATTCGATTACTCCGGTGGATACTTCAACCCAGTATTGGCTACGTCACTGAAAGCAGGTTGCGAAGGTCATACACTTATGGAACATGCAATAGTATATTGGATTGGAGCCTGCGCTGGTTCAGTCTTGTCTGTCTACCTCTACAAAATGCCAGTGATCCAGAAATTCATCAAAGGCCCAAGCACCGCTAATGGCGACGCGAGTATTTGGGATGAAAAAGAAGATTAAGCAAAATTGAAAGGTCTATTTGGGGGCACATGTTGATATATTTAAATATTTAAAAGCTATTTTACGAGCCAAAAATAATTTAATAGGTTTTTCAAACTTTCAAAGATATTTAGCTTTAAGAATATTAACAAGTTTAAAAATACTTTAATTAAAATTTTATTGATAAAGGATCGGCTAAAACAAATAACTTTCTTTTTAACGAACCTTAACTGAAATATCATTAATAGGTAAATTAATTATTTAATGATAACTTTATTATCATTCTATAGCACATTATTAACGGGTTTTTAGATAGTATGATTATCGTTTACTTTTTTAAGACCTACGATACCTTTGGTGGTATCGTCAGGGGTATCGTGGGTCCGTACCGATTATCTCCTACATAGAGATAATCGGTAGCTCCTAGATTATAATTATATGGGAGGTCTTTCTATAAAATTAATTTTGTCAGACAGGCTCTGGTTCTTACAAGGAATCGTTGATTGTTTCATCAGTATTGCTATACCATTCTGTGTTCACAGCTTACACTATATTTACGAAGCATTACACTAAAGTTTGTTAGATAATAATTATTTTACAGCTTATACAATATATTAATTATTTTAACAATATTTTCGTATCAACATTTGCCCCTATTCCATTATTTAAGATCAATTTTATACCTTACTTTAAATTACGCTTCATTCTTCAGCGTATCAATGTTTTTATTTTTAAATGCTTTATAAAGTGATACCCATGATTCTAGTCATTTATCCTTAAGATCTTTATTTATTTTGGACTTTGTACTTAATAACTATATACCCCCTTACTCATAAACGCCTCTTAAATTTTAGTCAATTGATTAGCTTAAATTCTTACGGTTTTGTTTGGTTTAAGGTTGGTTTTACTAAAGTTAATGTTAAGGTATCGTTTACATTTGAAAGACCCACGATACCCCTGGTGGTATCGTCAGGGGTATCGTGGGTCCGTAGGGATAAAATCTCGCTAAACAGGGATTAAATCTAAGAGGCGTTTATGAGTAAGGGGGATAGTGTCTTACTATCGTTGCAGATCGTTTAGTTGTATGTTAATCTAACCATTTAGGGCGCTTGTACACGCTAAGACTAAGACAGACAAGACAAAATCTTCGTGTAAACGTTTAGAATTTTGCCTGTTCCACACTCGAAAACTTTTCGTGTCTTCCGCAGACAAGACCAATCGAAACGTGTACACGACAGGATTTTTTTCGTGCAGTCGTCAGACGGGCGTAGGGCGCGCAAGTAATAACAAGTGTGATAATCAGTGCGAGTTTCCTTTAGTAAAAATGTTAACTAGAAAGGAAAAAAGTATGATACCCTATTACAACACTCCCCGCCGCTCCGCAATAATGTTCGCCGTGTCTTGTCTTGCGCAGACAAGATTGTTTTCTTATTCATCGCCGGCGCAGTGTACACAGGTCGTGCTTAGAAACGACACGAATTCTTGCGTAGGTCCGGCGATTTTTCTTAGCGTGTACAAGCACCCTTATTGTTTACTAGTTGGTGGCCGTAACTTTGTCGTTGATTTTTATACATTGTAGCCTATACTTATATGTTATTCTGAAGTATAAGCTATATTATTGTAAAGTTTCATTGGAATCCATTCAGTTTTTTTTACGTGATAGACAAACACAATTTCGCGTTTTGTAATATAGATAGAATGTAAGCTAATTTCAATCTATCTGGACTAGCAAAGATATCAGTACTGTTAAGTTCTTTGTGTTTATATCTTTTGTCTTCCATGTTGTTGACTAGTCTAAGTGTTAATTAGTGTTTTCATAATTTTTATTTAACAAAAAGCAATCTGTAACGTTAGTGATAATTAAATAAGGTTCATAATGTCTTGCATGATCTATTGCTGTCTCATGTCTGTAATTTTAATTGATTTTTTTAAATCACCCATACAATGAATTTTTTATCATTAATTTTTTTACAAATTTATATTTTAAAAATCAAAGTGACATTTCGATAAGCAGAAAAGTCGATGATGCAATATATTTATGACAAATCATTGTGATTGAAATTTATTTGGTAACTAATGTTTTAATAGGTAAATTGTACCCTTTAAATAGGTAAATATGATCCGGAGATCATCTACAGTTTAAGTTACTTTAAATTTTGGGAAATATTTTAATTCTCAAAATACCTATTAAGCTCATAATTTTAAACAGCTATATGAGATTGCAATAAATTATAAATTCTACCACTTCTAAGACCTTCGATGTATTACATTTTATATTTTTTCTATCCAATATAATTAGTAATGTCTCCTAAAATATAATAAGTGCTACGTACTCCTGTTGTAAATAAAATTGTTTTATAAATGTTTGTTAATCTTTTATTTATATTTAAACTAGCTGACCCGTGCCCACTTTGTTAGGCGTCGTAAAAAACGCGTCCATTTTTAAACATATTTCATTACTGCTCCACTCCTATTAGTCATAGCGTGATAATATATAGCATATGACACTCCCCGATAAATGAACTATTCAACCCAGATTTTTTTTTTTTAAATCGGTTTAGTAGATCCAGAGATTACTCCCTACAACGTCACAAACACGGAAACTTTACCTCTTTATAATATTAGTATAGATTAAGGAATAACTTAGTGCTATATAGTCAACTCTGTCTTGATTGCGAAATTTGTACTTAGTACACGATGACAAAATCCTCCCTCTTTCCGTGGTTGTCTTCTTAAGAAGTCAATAATATACTAACAAATTTGCCACAAATCCGATGCTGACAATCTGACAGGGTCTGTGCGAGGGGACCCCGCACACAAGAAAAAGACCTGTCCCTGCAGTGGGACATTCACGGGCTGCTATCGTTATTAATTATGAACGACTGACTTTGTTCAAAGAACTAAAAACTTTTCTTTATCATTTGGTTGTGGCCCTAGCTAGGCCACCAACCAAATGATAAAGCTAGTTTGGGAGAAGTTGCCGCCTTCGGGGTGGCTTAACAACTACGACGCACGACAGCTTAGATCACATTTAACTCAGTCAAAGCAGCCACCCACTTTTTGGAATAGCTTCGCCGAGCCGATAAATCAGTGATTCCAAACTAACTGTGAATTGCCTCGAAAAGATACCGAATTCTTTACTATAAAGTTTCTACAAAATGAAAATTAAGTTTTCTGTTATGAGAACGTTGAGAATGGTTAACTTTTTAATTAGCCTTCGTGCTCAGAATGAAACTAAATTTAGTAAAAATCTTCATTAAAATCTTCGATTCTTTTTAAATCGGATTACCTACATTTTTTAAAGGTAGGTAAGTACCTAATGGTTTTGACCCCCGCTCCGGTGTTTATATGTTTTTGTGTGAGTGATTATGTATGTCCGTTTCGTTGTGACCTCCTGTCCTTCAAATCCCATCTCATCCCCTGGATGTCGTAAAAACCGGATAAGGGACTATTCGTGAATATTATCGTTACGAAATAAAAGAAGGAAAACTTGCAATTAAACCCTATACCAATCCGTTTGGCCAGCTTGGTATTAGTAGGCCAAGTATCCCTCCGTCACGGGAGGAGGCCCGTCCCTGCAGTGGGGCATTAACAGGCTGTTATGATGAAGTATGTAGGTATTTATAAAAAAGGATATTAAGATACTTCTGTATGTTTATCCGTTGACTAGTATCTACAGATAGTACAAGTTCTGCTTGTATGTGAATGTGTAAGGAAAACAAAAAGTCTTATAATCGTAACTCTAAAGATAGTGAGCCGGTATTGAGCTATTTCGAATTTTTCTTTTAATGGAAAATTAGGGACAATGCCTACGCATCCGTTGGGGAACGGGAGTGGTATGTGGGTCTTCAAGGGGTTAGGCAACCCGCCAGTGTACCCACTAAAAGTCCCCGGCGGCACTCCTTCATCGCCTACTTAAAGGGGGCCTGGGAAACCGGCAGAGCCTTTGCGTCCAGTAGTTATATCAAAACCATGCCCCGATAGTAAAAAAATAAGTTAAAAAGTTAAAGCCTGGATATGTTTCTGGACTGAAGTATAACTACAATTCGCTTACAAAAAGCTAAATTACGTATGCAAAATCTGTAAATGATAGGTTTAAAATAAATTAAGCTACACATTTGTAAAAATTATACATAAACATATATTTTTTAAATTAGTAGACAATTTCAATTTCGGAGCGTCTATCCCGGTTTTACCCGAAGGGGTTAGGAGTGACCATGGATCCCTTTATTATAGATCGTTCCCTAGTTGAATCTTTCATGCCGTTTAACATTCTAAAAAATATAGGAAAAGCATTTTCAGCCATTATTCTTGCTGCTATATTGTCACCAATTTGTATACCATGATGGACGAGTGGTACGTATGGATAAAGCTCGTCTAGGATGTACTCGCTTGATACCCTCACTATTTGACACTGCATACCATTTATAAATAACACTGTAAAAAAATAAAATAAAAATAAAATTAAAAAGTACTTAAACATTGATATATTGTGGTGCTCTCCCCTCACATGGTGGATTGACAATCCAGCTAGGACTGCGGGAAACTTGTGGATGAGGGAGGCACAGGACCGCACAAGGTAGCAAAACTTGGACGAGGCCTATATCCAGTAGTGGACTGCGATAGGCTAGTTGATTGATTGATTGAACTGCCTCGTTGGCAAAAGGATCGTGTGTGCGGCTGCTGTGCACGAGGTTGAGAGTTTGAATCCCACTAGATAAAATAAATTGTGATCCACAAATTATTGCCCTGCCTGAATGTTCTTTGCCCGTTAATTTCATTTTATCCGTGTGGTGACGGAGTAAGAATACAGTATGTCACCACCCCATCTCATTCCATGGGTGTCGAACACGGTCTTGCGCCTTTCGCATCCAGTCCGACCCAGAGATCTTTTTGAGGACGTCGGTCCACCTAGCTGTGGGACAGTTACGAGGCAGTTAACCTTTCAATTATGTTTATTATTTAAAAAAATCCTACCGTATATAATTACAAATGCAAATTCAAATCCATATTTATTTTTATAAAAAAATACCATTTTAATTTGAGATTGATTTATGACTCAATGGTAAAACAACTATCAATAAAAAAAATTGTTTTTATTGCAACGTAATAAAATATTAATAAAATAAGTAAAAAATTGTATTCAATAAATTGTTTTTTTGAAGGTTTCAATGACACCTTAGCATCTGTTATCATCATCAACAGCCCATTCATGTCCCTCTGCAGGGACGGGCCTCCTCATGCGGAAAGATACTTCGCCTACTAATACCACGCCAGACCGATTGATCTCATCGGTGTAATCCCAGGTTATCAAAAACAATAATTTAACAGTATTAAAAATACCTAAGTCCCTAATTTTCCATTAAAAGGAAAATTCGAAATAACTCAATAATAATATCTCTAAATAAGTTCCGTTTGTAAGACTTTTTGTTTTTTTTACACATTCACACAACGCCATCTAGTCCCACACTTTGACGACCTCGGTGGCGCGCCGGTAAAGCCAGCGGCTGCCGCGCATGAGGTTGTGGGTTCGATCCCCACGCAGGACAATAATTTGTGAGATCCACAAATTATTGTCCTGAGTCTGGGTGTTATATGTGTCCGTTAATGGATGTTTGTAAAAAGTCCCCGCGACACAGGGCATGATCCCTAGTGCGGGAGTTGTCTTTTAAAAAATGATAAATGAAATGACCAAGCAGAGCTTGTACTATCGGTACTATCAACAAACATTTTTGAAGTCACTACAACGTCTCCATTTGAACTTTTGGTTATAAAAGCTGGTTGCAAGAACGTTGTAGTAACGTTGAGGCGACCGAAAATAGGCCCATTTTATACGAATCAGAGTTGTAATATAGTCGCGTAAACGTTGTATAAATGAAATTTTAGTCCTGTAGTCGTCGTGTAGATGTTGCAAAATCTATTTTTATCGCTGTTTCACGGCATTTTGCGACATGACAGTGTTAATTACGATTTTTATGTAACATTTTTGTTGCAAAGTGAATTGAAGTGTCAAAACTGAGACTTAAACTATAACGAGGTAACTTTTTCTTGTGTCATCGATAGAATCTTTGAAGTTTATAAAGGAAGTAGTCATTTTTAATTAGAAACTAAATATGTGTAACATCTTTAGCTCGGTTTAAAGTGGTTGTAGTGCATATATCTGATGGGAAATTAATGTTATCGTGTAATATGCGTTAGTTTTGGCAATAAAACAAACGCGCCCTACTAATTCTTATAAATAAACATAAATTATCCATACATTTTTAGCGAACGTACAAATATTTACCTTTACACAACATATGGTTCTGATTACAACAGTAAGACAACACCAAAACGACTTTTCATTTTGTGCATTTATTTTTTATCAGTTTAGTATCAGCCATATTAAGAAAATTAGGGTTCTTTGAATAAATTAGAGTACATAAGTAGTCGGATATAATAAGATGATAATTTTTTTTGTATATTTTCAATGTTAAGGCCTGAAATCTGTTTAATGCTTGTGATTGCTAAAAAAATTTATTTTATTTTATTGGAATGTTAATAATAAATAAAACCAATTTGATTAATTTATTTTTATTTACACCTTTCACACTAGAGTATGAATGAGTGGAGTAAAATAAATATTTGAGCCATGTTCTATGGACACTAGCTTATACTTTAGGTCAGTAATATTAAATGTAGCTTCTAATCTTCTCATACTGATACAATTTATCATAAATATATTTAAAAATGATGACTAGGATTTTCAAAAACATTCGGTGACATTTTCTATAATATTCCCTAACAAATTTATATAAGTGTCGTTAAGTATTTTATATAAATGTCAGTCAGAAACCACTTATTATTTTATTTATTTTTCATTTTCTTCGTCTTCCTTTTCCTCTACTAATGCAAAAGCACTAGGACCAGTTTCCACACTTTGAGCAATATGATACATACTCTGCGCTAATCTAAATTTCATTGCATTTAAAATTAATTTTTGTACGGAACCAACTCTAGTTTGGTTAATATTAACTTGCCCTGTACAAGTATTCATTTCAACAAACATAGAAAAACATTTCTTAGTTACAATGTCACTTATACTGCACTTATAAAACATTTAGTTGTATAATTGTTGCATAATAGTATAAGAATTTGACTGAGAGTCGTGTAAGAGTGCAATTGGTAACTCTTTTGCTATTGTCACGTAAGAGTAGTTCTCACGGCTTCTTTACAAATAACGTTTGTGTAAAAGTCGTAAAGACGTTCCTAGTACGACTTCATTGGCTATACCAGTGAGAGTTGTATAATGGTAATTTCAAATAGTTGCATTGACGTTTATACAACGTCTTTATACAACTCTGAGTTCTATTCAGATAAGGGGGCATTAAGTTGTATTATACGCTGAAATTACTTCAATACGATGTTTAAAGTACTTTGAGCCGTATACGTTCCAATTAACAGACTAAAATGTTTGTTGGCTAGTCAACGGATTAACATTCAGAAGTATCATATCCTTTTTTGTAATAGGTACTTCATCATAACAGCCCATTAATGTCCTACTGCAGGAACGGGCCTCTTCCCGTGACGGAGGGATACTTGGCCAACTAATACCACGCTGGTCAGACGGATTGGTATAGGGTTTAATTTCAAGTTTTCCTTCTTTTTATTTCGTAAAGATAATATTCACGGATAGTCCCTTAGTCGGTTTTTCGACACCCATGGGATGAGATGTGGTGGGGACATATTGCATTCTTACTCCGTCACCATGCGGAGTAATACTTAATTATAATACTTACTTGCTATCATATACAAAACCTAGAAAACATCCAGATTTTTACAAACAATTGACTCTGTGACGCGGTCATGAAAGCGGCTGCCGTGTACGACATACGGGTTTGTAAGGATCTTAGCACATGGCGCTCAGTTGGTACTGCCTACCCGCATGGGAATAGGGCGTGTATTTATGTATGTATGTAAATAAAACGTGATGACATATGGAGCTGAAACTTGGTCGCTGACTATGAGCCTTCTCAGAAGGCTTACCGTCACTCAGAGGGCAATGGAGAGAGCTATGCTGGGAGTTTCCCTGCGTGATCGTATCAGAAACGAGGAGATTCGCAGGAGAACTAAAGTGACCGACATAGCGCTCAGGATTGCCCGGTTAAAGTGGCGGTGGGCAGGGCACATAGCGCGGAGAACAGATAGCCGTTAGGGCAGAAAAGTTCTCGAATGGCGACCGCGCACCGGAAGGCGCGGTTGGGGAGACCCCTCACACGGTGGACCGACGACCTGGTTAGGACGGCGGGAAGCCGATGGATGAGGGAGGCACAAGACCGCGCAGAGTGGAAACTTTTGGAGGAGGCCTATGTCCAGCTGTAGACGTTCATAGGCTGATATGGATGGATGGAAATAAAACAACACCATACACACACTTCTTTAATAAGACCTTACAAACAATTTTATTATAGTTTAAATGGTACATGAACATCTCGTTTGTTTCCTATTGAAACAGATTTCCTTTCGCGTTTCAAACATAATTCCAAAACAAAAACCAAACAAGATAATACACAGCCAAATAAAAATACATAAAACACTCCTGCAGATTGCTTTAAAGTTATTGCACATCCAATTTGGCAGCTGTAACTGACAGCAGCCATGTTACTTCCAGCACTCTCCGCTTTAGCAACCACTAAGATACCAATAGCTTCTTTATACAATCTTATTGTTATCCCAGCTTCGAATAACCCTTGAACTACTTCATGGAACTTAGCCGCTAAAGCGCTGTCTTTTTTAATAATCATTTCGTTGTATACAGTCACAATGTTTTCGTTCGATTTAAGAAATCTTGCTTCCCCATTAATGGCTGTATCTGACTGAAGGCCATAAAAATTTGCTTGGACTGCTGAAGTTATACCATTGTTGTTTAAAGCTTTTTCAGCGCAGTCTTCAAAAGAATCGCAATCAACCGAAGTATTTACGTACGATAAATGTTTTCTATCATTTGGATAATATTTTGTTGATTCTTTTAGGTATAGTGGTCTCCCTGATAACATTATTTCATCATTCGTGCGATACATCTGCGGTGGGGCTCTAATAGTTAGAAAGGAATATAACTGGATACTAATGTATGCCGAGAAATAAATGCACATTATAAGGAAGAAGAGATTCATCATCTTTTGTTTTACTGTTCTTGGATCTTGCAAAGAAGTAGCACCAACAAATGCTCCCCAACCGTATACTAGGGTATCTTTAAACGAAACAACATCTTCATCAAACTTACAAATGAAATACCAAATAATGGTATAACTCAAATAAAACAGAACAAAAAGATAACCACCAGTAAGTTTACCGACTAAATTTTCCCAGGACCTTTCCACTCGTTTTGTAGCATAAACCCACATGAAAGCCTGTCTGGCGTAAATGCCTGAATAACCAACTATGTCTCCGTAGATTCTATAAATGCCTCCTGCACATATTTCAAGACTCTTATTAGACAAAAGTGATATAAATCCCAGCTCTCCATTAAGATTTTCTTCTCTTATGATGATGTAATGTAGCTCCAGAGTTGCATTAAATGCTTGAGTAAGAATTTTGATTATCTGCATATCACAACCATCAGATTTTTCTATACTTGCGTAAGATTTGAGTAATTCTTTTCCTTTAATTTCGGAAAAAGGAAACATTGTCGACATACCAACTTTAAGTGGGCACTTTTGTAAATTGATAGGATTTTTATAAGGAAACACATTGTTCTTGTTTAAAACACCATTGATACAAGTATTAATAACAATTGGTTCTTCAACAATTTCTTTGCAAGTATTTTCATCAATTTTAGGAATGAAAGTTTTTAATTTCAAATTTGTTTTTACAACATCTCGAAGAATAAACGTAAAGTCATGATTGTAAATATGTTTCTTGATATTCGTTAGTTCATTGTCGCAATCGTTTTCTGTAACTATACTTAGATACTTAAATTCTTTTTTGATATTAGTGTAATTGTAAGCACTAACATCATAACAAGTTTGAAATAATATTATAATTAAAGCTTCTAATCTGTAAGGTTTTCCGAAATAATCTTTACCAACAAATATCTTATTGAGAATAGTATCATTATCATCATCAGCTATTATTAAAACTGGTATCGGAATTTTGTTTACTTTACTTGCAATATCATTGATGTATTTATTTTTTACTGTTTCATTTTCTATATTTCGAGCATCTATAACGATTGTAGGTTGAACTTTCACTGTGCTGTTTGTAATCATTTTTAAACATTTTCCAAACGAATTAAAAACTTCATCTAAGTCATCAGTTGTTTGTAAGATTATGGTATCTAGTTTGCCAACAGTAGAATATACAAAAATATTTAAATAAATTATATATTTAAACATATTAATGACTGTAAATACTAAAGCTCTTTTTTACGTCCACATGAGCTTAGAAAGAAAAGTGATATTTGTTAATGTTGCTTAAACATTGCTTGTATTATAGAAATACTACTGAAATATATGTGTAAGTTGTTTCCAATACACTAATATACCATTTGCATGTCTCTGTGTTTATTCAAAATTCAATATTTTAGTAACGATCTTTCCTGCACAAAAGATCCGATGGCGTCGAAGTGCATCCTGGAGGGACCCCGAAAAGGAGGAGCAGAAGATAAGAAGAAGAAGAACTATCTTTCCTATTTACTGTTACGTAAGTAGAAAAGATACGAATGTCTTTATTTTGTACAACGTTGCTGATTAGAAACATGTAGGAAATAAAGACGTTTTTTTTAAATTGATATATCGGTGTGGTAGATAAGTTTCATAATAATATCACCCCATTTATCTACACTATCAGGCCTGGTATTAGACCCTGCAATTCTATTTATACGACGACAGGAACATACTTATTTTATTTTATCTCTTAAATATTTAAAAGTAATAATTTGAAGAAGTGCGTCCTGGTGAAACAACGAGTATAAGTAAGAAAATACAATAAATA
Source organism: Schrankia costaestrigalis (assembly GCA_905475405.1). Lineage (NCBI taxonomy): Eukaryota > Metazoa > Arthropoda > Insecta > Lepidoptera > Erebidae > Schrankia > Schrankia costaestrigalis. The sequence continues at coordinate 2,811,872 of FR997843.1, read as the reverse complement.
TCTTACCTACTAGTTAAAGCTTTTATCTTTACATGCGTAAGCTTACAATGCGGTGTATAATTAACACCTGTAATAATTATGTATACACAGATTTTACATTTAGATGTATATCACACGTTTAAACTTACATTATGGATTTGATAATTATTAGTTTATGTAGACGAATCCTTCCAAGTAAATCGAAACTTTAACGTAATAAATCGAAAAATAATAGTCAGAATTTGAAACAGGGAATGAACCTTATAAGCCCCATAACACATATCTGCACAAAATTGAACAAGTTCGTATATGCACTTCGTAGGCTACAACGTGTCGCCGATAAAAGTGCCGCCAAAACAGCTTACTATGGTTATGTAGAATCAGTACTAAGGTATGGACTACTGTTATGGGGCAACTCGACAGACGTAAATAATGCCTTCATTACTCAAAAAAAAATGTTTGCGAGCTGTTTGTGATGTAGGCCCTTTGGAATCATGCAGAAACCTGTTTAAAAGCAACCAAATATTGACTCTTACCGGCCTGTATATCTTAGAATTGTGTGTTCATGTGAAGAAATATCCTCAAAATTTTACACATGCTCTTGGTAACTCTATAATAGGAAAAAGAGACCCTACGAGATTGTTATTTCCACCTACCTGTAAAACCGCTCTTTATAGCGTGAACTGTTTTGTAATGTGCATTAAAGTATTCAATAAGGTACCTAAGCCCATCAGAGAATTACCAATGAACAAAATGAGGCTTGAATTAAAGAAGTGGCTAATACAGCACACATTTTATAATTTGAATGAGTTTTTTAATAATTAAATAATTTAATAACTATTTTTTTTTTTTAATGATCTATACTTCTTTTTTTTTATTGTTGATTTTTGACATTTGATGGGTAATTTATAAATTATATTATGTGTATTGTAAATTGATCGACTTTTATATTTTGAATAGATTTAAGTACTGTAATTTATTGTTAATATGTTTGATTTAATTTATTTAATTTTATTGTAATAATTGCAAATAATTAATTAATAATCTAAATTAACTTATCACTATAAATTTGCCTGCCGTAACTGGTGAAATGTGCTAGATCTAAGACTATTAATAGAAAGACCTGTATATGTACCACATTTGATGCAAATAAATATTCTTATTCTTATTCTACGCCACAGACTGATTACGTTACCACTTATAGTTTTTTTTTTCTTTTGTAGTATATTTAGTGTATTACTATAGCTAGGTTTCATCAATTTAATTTAATGGCAAATTGAACATCTAGGCTTATGACAACAATTAGAGGATCGTACAAACAAACTTCCTGCAAGAAATTCGAACCTTAAACTTCGTCCCTACTGCCCTACATGTCTACTATTTTTATTTTATTTTATTTGGGAAGCTTACAGCTATAATAGATACAGATAGTACTTAAAATTAGTTTAGAATATGCTAATAACAAGCATCCATATATTGACAGAAAACTTTTTAATTTAAGTTATAATGTTCAAAAATTAGTTGAACTTACACAAACGAAAGTAACAGACAAAGAGAAAAATTTATGCACATAATATAAAGATTTAACAGAAAACTGATACTTAAGTGTTATCTATCAAAAAGTAGTTAAGCTTTACACAATAACAATATTAAATTAATTTAGGAAAGTCAATCTAACAATCAGAGAGAATAGCAGGTAAGTAGGTAGGTACAGTAGATACAAAGTTATTCTTAAGTTTATTCTTCGTACTAAAAGAACTGGTTAGGAATAAGTCTAAATCACTGTCACGGCATAATTTATTAAAAGCAACAAATGCTCTGGGCAAGTAACTATTCTGCCTGTAGCGAGTATCATAACAGCCCATTAATGTCCCACTGCAGGGATGGACCTCCTCCCGTGATGGAAGGATACTTGGCCTTCTAATACCTTGCTGGCCAAACGGATTGGTATAGGGTTTAATTTCAAGTTTTCCTTCTTTTTATTACGTAAAGATAATATTTACAGATAGTCCCTTAGTCGGTTTTTACGACACCCATGGGATGAGATGGGGTGGTGACACACTGTATTCTTACTCCGTCACCTCACGGAGACTGACGGTAGCGAGTATGACCTACGGGAACGTAAACGTAACGTAATACAAATATTCATATTTAAAACAAATTGTTTTTTTCCTAAAGATTTTTCGTAAGCACAGAGCCATCTAACCAACCTACCCTAATTTAAATGGGTTCTCTAACAGGGGAATAAGGTGCAAAATCGCTTAACTCGTTGTGTTTTAAATAAAAAAATATAATTTTATTACACACAGGTTATCAAAGTAATATAGTTACATAAAATAAAATAATGGAAAATTCTTACTTATGCCATTTTAATATCAGAATCATGTGCGTAAACGGACTAAAACAAAAACAAACTCTTAGTTGGAATATATTTGTAGTAATAATATGTAAGTCATTCATTTATTATAATAGGATGTGGATGTGGTGAGGTGACACACCACGTCCACATCCCATCAATATATTAATGTCCCACTGCAGGGACGGGCCTCCTCCCGTAACGGAGGGATACTTGGCCTACTAATACCACGCTGGCCGTTCTAATACCAGGGTGTGATTGTGGAGCTCCAAAACAAACGATGATGCACATCGTCGAGGAATGTCCCCGACGTCGTTTCTCTGGGGGAATGCGTGAGCTCCACAACCTTACTCCGGCCGCAAAAGATTGGCTCCTCCAGCTGGATATAGATGTATAGGGTTCAGAGCAGAAGCCGTACGCAATGATGACCAGGCTGGCCAGACGGATTGGTATAGGGTTTAATTTCAAGTTTTCCTTCTTTTTATTTCGTAAAGGTAATATTCACGGATAGTCCCTTAGTCGGTTTTTACGACACCCATGGAATGAGATGGGGTGGTGACATATTGTATTCTTACTCCGTCACCACACGGATAAAACCCTTGCTTTGTTTACGCAAGGCTTTTCAAAGAGTCATCACAATCATGAAAAAATTTGACCCGTACGATTCGTCGTGAACAAGAATACCTGGTGACTTTTCTCAACTGTGTTGTAAAAATCGTCGTCATAAATAACCACGTTGTAAAATGTATACCTATGAAACATATGTATTCTAGCGCAACCAAAGACTACAGCTACTACACTAAAAAAGCCTTCAAATTCTCTTCATGGTCAACTGATCCCACAACAAACAGATCCCGTGGCCTCAGTTGACCCCATTCGTTTTTTTTAAGGTGTTCAGCCTACTAATCTGTCAACTGGACCCGCGCGCTCAGTTGACCACTTCCTATGGTTAAGGGTCTACTCATCCCGCGGGCTCACTTAACCACTTATGGTTAAGAGTCTACTCAGCCCACACCCAGTACCCAGAAAGCAGAAAAATAACCATTTTAACTGCTGAATCTATCTGTTATTGGATCTTTGCTTACTTTAAATACTTAAATTAAAACATTTAAATAAGAGGCGAATGATTTATTATTTAAAAATAATTAAAATTTTCTTTCAGTATACTTACAAATACATTCAACAAACGCCGCAGCCCCATTAGATGTGGTCCTCATAAAGTCAAATACCTTACCACCGTTTAAATACTTTACTTATATACCAGACCATCCGCCTATCATATCAAGAAGAGAGGAAGATCTCATGAGCCTCATAGACAGACTACAGATAGGTAATACTGGATCTCGCAGACTTAATCTGAGGAACTCTCGACCTCCTTATATGGAGCTTTACCTTAGAGTTCTTAATTAAATGTTATGTTTAACTAAGTGTTTTAATCGTCACTTACCTTTAAGCGGCTTATACCAAGTAATTTAATATAAATAAATATATACGGACATCTCTACACATCGCCATCTGTTTCTAAAGTAAGCTAGGCTTAACCTGCTTGTGTTAAGGGTGTAACAGAACAACGGATATTAATACTTACATACTTTTCTTTTGTAAATACATACATAATATTATGCATAGAAACACTCAGACTAATGCACACAATCATGTTCATGCACACAAAGATTTGCATTGAGCGGGAATCAAACCCGAGACCTCAATGGACCGAGATTTGGCCCAGACCGGCAAGATTTTGACTACCAGTCGTTGCCTTCATTCTTGACTGTATTTTCCACGCGCTTTCGATCATGGCTTGATTGCATATTCCTCTATCTTATTACTTATAATTTGTTGTTTTTTTTTTCAATAAGATTAAACAGGATGATGTAAGTAAAAATTACTTTAATTATTACTTCCATACACTTAAGTTGAAAGAGCTACTCTACACTTTTAAGTAGTCAAAGAAACACAAATTTACATTACCTAAATTATTCCTTACTTCGAAAGTAACTTCCATTTTTAATTTAAAATATCAAAGGATGTTTCTTTAGGGACCACTTTTATAACTATTTCCAGCGAATATAGAATAAGTAGTGACCCTTAACTTGGAAGTAACAGACCTCTTTGGAAGTATATCTTGTAAGAGTTTTAAGATTTTCTGTAGAAAATATTCTAATTAATTACTCGTGTGTGATGTTACTACGGCCATCTTGGAAAGTTTTACTTCTAATGTCAGGAAACTAATAATTATACTAAGTATGTCTTTGAATAAGTTTATGTTTTAATAAATTAGAAGATGTATAAAGAAGCTCTGTATTAAAGCAGTACGTTCCAGAATGACTCTATGGTGCCTGATGTAAAGCATCCAATAGAGTCCAAGAATGCCAGCTACAATATTTGTAGAGAGATGCTTTTTATATGTGTCCACAAATAATAAATTATTGTGTGAGAACCATCATTGCAGTAAATAAAATAGAGTTTTACTTGCCTTAGTTAATCCGTATTTGTCGCTCTGTTTTAAAGTGGCTTTTAGTTAAAAAATTTACTCTTTTAATCGAATCGTTCGAATTACCACAGGCTCCTAAGTTAAAAAATATATTTAGCTTCGCCAAGACTTTACGTCGCATAGATAGATCTGAAGAGTTATTTAATCTGGTCCTCCCTGCTCTTTCACACAATAGAACCACTCGTGTCGGCCTTCAGTGTCACTATTGAACGGTCAGTTCATTTGTCCATATATACAGATAGATAATAAGTATATTTATTTAAATTACTTTAAAGAAATTTTTGATACTTTATTTACCCTTAAAACGTTTTTATTCATCCCGTAAGTCGCTATTCATATCCATTTGATATGTACCTACGAACGTAGTATGTAAAACACAAACAAATCGAGCTATTTTGAGTGGCATTGTAGAAATAACCATGTACGCAAATTGAAACATACAAATTTACAGGAAAATCAGACCATTATAAAGCTTCTATTTACAATAATTGAAAGCTGATATTAATTAAATTTGAAGTTACATACATTTTGAAATGAACAGTCTCGCTAATTGGAAAACTACTGCATATTTTTATATACGCATAGCAATATAGACCCTTGTAAACCTTAATAGCTTAGAATAAGGTACATTATCGAACAAAAATACACAGCTTGATGTCATTATTTATTTATTTTTAATGCTTAAAAACTTCTTCCAAGGTTATATAATATACCTAGTAATAAAATTAAAATAAATATTTTGAGCTCTTATTTGCGTGCTATATTTTCTCCTGCACTTATAAAAGTATATATAAGATAATACTTTTTGTAACAAATTTCTAAGATAGTTTTAACATTAATTAATCCTGCAAGAAGCCGACATAGACGGGTTCTTACTGGTAGTTTGGCTGTATTCTAAAATTGCTGACGGTGATAAATGTGATAATCACTTGACTTTACATGGCCAGCAAGATTGTCTGTCACTGGCCAGCAATAAAAAAAATTACACATCATTAAAAAAAAGTTATTCGAACACAGTTAAACATTTGAACAATGGAACATGTTTAAATGATGATATAAAAAATCGAATATGAAAAATAATGTACAAAAAAAAACCAATCTGAAAAGGACGTACCGTTATATTGTGTATTAAAAAATACAATAAGTAGGTACTAGTGGCGAAGTGTCCATATAACTCGATTCCTACCGGCTTACCTTTGCAAAAACCGCTTAGCATTGTCTATTAATCAATTATAAATCAATGACGCAACATCCACTCAATACAAAATAATATAAAACAAAAAAGTATTCTCTTACGTAAATCGCAATAATAATTACAGTAATAATAATTTTCAATATAATTATTTACGTACTCATAACGCCATCTTGTAATTAAAGGTTGTCAACTAACAACTTGTTATGGTTCAGTCAGAGAGTACTTAAAGCGCGCATGCGCGGAGCGCAGTAAGCCGGTCGCGAAATTAGGAATCCAGTACAACAGACTGTACGGAAATCGTACGGTCACGTGACACTTTGTATTCGTCGATCTAAGGTACCATATAAGCCGGTGGCCATCGGCTTATGACAAGGATAAAAGATACAACTACAACATTGCGAGAGCGAGAAAGCACTATTGCAACCAGTGGACCGACCAATTGTAACGAAGTTTCATTTCATTTCACGTTAAGTACTTAATTTGCCATTGACATTCCTTTGTTTTTATCAATTATTTAAATCTGATAGAAATCAGCCTTTCTTCTGAATTTTTAGTTTTTAATTATATTTATTTGTTTTTATATTTTTATACGGCTTGCGTCTTGACTTTGGCAGAATCATCGGTAAACGATAGGACCATTTGAAGAAAAAACAGATATTTGTATTTATTTTCTGCAAATAGGTTATAAAATTCGCTTTCTTGTTTAAAGTAGTAAAATTTGTATGTTTAATTATTTATGATTGTGTATTATGTGTTGTGCATTGGTTGACTTTATTTTTGTCGTAGTGCGTTGGGATCCTATGGAATATTTTTGTAAGTACTTGTTTGTATTGTTTTCAGCAAATTTAATAGTTTGTTGTTATAAGGGACAGGTTAATAGTGTTATATTATATTGACTATCCTATTATGTGATGTGCGATAAAACATCATTCTCGAAATTGAATTATAAATATAAGAAACGCCGGCGCTGTGGATTTACGAAACATTTTAATACAATTATCTCATTTCGATACGTATAAGTAAGTGGCTTACAGACAGTATTCTCAGGTTCTAAAAGTAAGTAAGTAGGTATGTAGAATCATTTAGGATATAGCAATATAAACAATTAATCTAATTGATCAAAGAAGTCTTCCAAACAGAGAAACATTTTCGTATTTTAAGTTTATGAGTTCGGGACAACTAGGTAAAATCGAAACATTTTCTCACGAATACCTATGAACTACAGAATAATAGTAATATAAAGTAGAACAAAAGTCCACGGAATCTTCGGCTTCCCTTTTATAAAAATCCACCCTTCGCCACTGGTAGGTACTTACTGCAATTTTATTTTTTCTTATATAATGTATTCTATAATATATAATACATACCTTGGAGTTATGTACAACATAATTCTAGCACAGCTGTGTATATTTATCACTGTACAAAGAAAAAACAGCGATTGCTCATAAACTCACCTTTTTTATATGCTCGAGTTTCCTATTTTATTGGTCTTGGATTAGTTTCTTCTATGTAGTTTATGAAAAGGTAACATTGAAATATGTCTGCTTATTTATTCTTTTAAAAAATGTATTTATGGGATAAATGAAAACAATATTTTTGTTGTTATTGTACTTACAATAATCTATACTACTTAATATTATAAAGAGGTAAAGTGTGTGTGTTTGTGACGTTGTAGGGGGCAATCCCTGGATCTACTGAACCGATTTAAAAAAATATTTCTGTGTTGAATAGTCCATTTATCGGGGAGTTTCATAGGCTAGGTATATAGTATCACGCTATGACTAAAAGGAGTGGAGCAGTAATGAAATATGTTTAAAAAAGTGACGCGTTTGTTTCGCGGCCTAACGAAGTGGCCACGGGTCAGCTAGTAGTACATAAAGTAAAATAATCCATATCCTCTATACCTTTTGCAATGCTCTCTGCGCTTTTTAAAAGTTTCATCGTAACCTAACCTAACAGGGCCTATCAAAATACTAGCGCTGTAGTGTCTATGACGGTAGTCTCTTTCTTCTCCGAATATCGTGCCGCGGCAGCAGCCGGCGAGTGCCAGAAACACTTTTTTTATGAAAAACTAGATTTTGTACTAATAATAATAGTGAAATTGTTATAAAATAGTCGCGAACGTATACTGGTCCATATTGAAAATTAAAAACAAAACACTAGAGTGCATGGTGCGGTCATAATAAAGACCGCACAACTCAACGGTCCCACTTTATTATAAAACCACTGACTTTATCTAAAATGACATAAGTATGTTTGTTAAAAAATTTATACTTGAGGCGGGAATCGAACCCGCGTCTCTGGACTATACGCTGGCGCTGGACGCGTATAGTCCAGAGACGCGGGTTCGATTCCCGCCTCGAGTACTTATCAATTTTTTCCATTGTCTTTCTTCTTTTCGGATTTTTCTAGTTAAGTATACCTAAGCTTTATAGGTAAAAAAATATATGTAATTTGATATACTTAATGTATTTTGGCAAGAAACACAAATAAATTATAACAAAACCTTTTAGGGACCAGATAATTACTAATTACGTCCTATTACGCTGACGAATTTTGTACCTAATTAGCAAAATAAGACGAAGCTGCTTTACCCTAAAATTTAGGGTGGATATACATGACAATGACGACCTCTGTGGCGTAGTGGTTAAATAACATGACTGCTACGCAGAAGTCTCGGGTTCGATTCCCGCTCAATGTAAATCTTTGCGTGCATGAACATGATTGCATTGGTCTGAGTGTTTTCTGTGTATAAAATGTATGTATTTACAAAAAAAAGTATTAAAATATGTTTATCCGTTGTCTAGCACCCAAAATACAAGCTTTTTAGTTTGGGACTAGATGGCGTTGTGTGAATGTGTGAGGAATATTTATAAAAAAAAGGAAAAAATAGCGCATATTACACGAGGTGGGGCATAATTTTAGAAACCAGAAACAAAAAAACATCGACAAATGCACTTTCAATATACTTAATGACTATATCAATTTTTACATTTATTCCCTCATTTCGCTATAAAACATGTTAGAACGTATTATTGTTACTAACCTAAACTAATCTAAGTACCTATGTATTATTAAGACTTAAAAAATTTTGTAGAGTTGTATACGATGGTAACCTGAATTGTTTCTTCGTAAATAAATTAAAGCCTAAGGAGAATGAATTCGCCTTAATATTACACACAAACCTAAAGGTTTAAGTGATATTTTAGTGTCAATAAGATATTTTGTATAATGTATTTGATTAATAAATAAAAAAAAAGAATGATATAACAAATAACGATTTTTTTTGTCTCTGCTTAGTATTAGTAGTAATTGTCACCTATCTCGTGTTAAAATATTAATGCCATTGTTTTGTACACCCTGTATAACGATACCCTTATTACCTTTAACACCGAAAACCATTTCGCATCGTTCACAAAACAGCTAATTTACAAAATTAACAAATTCTCTTCACATAATGGGTGTTCTTTGTGTCCGTTAATTGATGTTTGTAAAAGGTCCCCGCGACACAGGGCATGATCCCTAGTGCGGGAGTTGTCTTTTTAAAAAAAAAAAAAAAAAAAAAATAATTGCAGTTTTCACAGTTTAAAATACTGATCGTGCAAGCTGGTATTTTAATTATGCTGCTACGTCTCGATGGGAGCTTTTGACGGTAGAAATATTTCTATGTGGTTTTTTGATTTGCTGTACACCTACTTAAGCGGGGTTTTTTTTATTCGTTAAGAGTGTCTTAATGACAAGAGCTTAAACGTGTTGTTAGAATATATTGTCATCGTTTCAGTGCAGGACTAGATTTATTTTCTGATTTATTTATGTTAGTAATACTTCGATTCCTGCTCAATGCAAAGCTTTGTGTGTATGAACATGATTGTTTGCATTGGTTTGGGTGTTTTCTATTTATAATATGTGTATGTATGTATATACAAAAAAAAAAGTATTTTAAGTACCTATGTTTATCCGTTGTCTAGTATCCATAGTACAAGCTCTGCTTAGTTTGGGACTAAATGGCGTTGTGTGAATGTGTGAGGAATATTTATATTTATTTATATTTACTAATGTATTTCAATGAACGATGGTAAAATTGGTTGAAAACTGATAGGAACTCGTCTGGTCAAAGTGGAATCTGAAAGCTATGATTTCCTTTATTTCTCATTCTATTTTAGCCATAGTAATTGCTAATCAATTTAAAACACAGGACTTTGAATGTTCAGCACTCGCTAGTTCTCTGTTCTCTGAAGGCTGCAGTATTCACTAATAAGTACATTATTATGAAGTATTATTATTTTGTTGAGTTTTTATAATGAAACATAGGTACTTACCTACCAGTGTTACTTTTTGGTGCATGCTGGGACAACTTAAAATGTTATGCATTTAACTTTGTTATACCTAAGTGTTCGATGTTAAAATGTAATAACTACTGATTGTCCTTAATAAATAAATAAAATTATGGGTAAACGCACCTCAACTTTCTTGCAGTGGATGACGTCACGCAGCTCACTGTTATTGTAACAAGGTTTCATCGCAATATCAAGGTGCATTATTCTCCATGCGTTCACAGCATCCTGCATCATAGCAACATGTCTTGACAAGTTTAAACTTGCTGTTGTAATACAATGCCAGCAGATGATACCTACTTCCTTTTTGATAGTGTAGCGTAATGTAGTTGGGTAAAAGGGAAAAAAAATTAGAAAAGTTAAAGAAAATATATTCGCTATGTGAGGTCCTGAGTCTCCTGAGTCCCTACCTGAAGTCCTGACCCTTCTGATTTAAGCGGTAAATTCAATTAGGTACAACTCTTGCCACATACTTATCTACTCGCCAAGAACCAAGACTAAAGGCTGGGAAAAAAACAAAAAAAATGCGATTAATTTACCATTATCATCGGAACGTCAATTCTCGTTCCTTAAAATTGTTAAAAATTCGTTAACTTTTAGTTGTCAAATTGTCTTACCTATTGTGACAATTTGACAACTAAAAGTTAACTTAACCGAATTTTTAACGATTTTAAAGTACGAGATTTGACATGCAGGTTGCCCTCATCTCTTTGTTTTATTTCAATAGGTACAACAATACTTAATTATGTAAAACAAAGGAATAATAGGTACTTTCATATTCGTACAGATAAATAATAACTAGTGACATAATATCTAAGTATTTAAGTTTTCATTATGATTTAATACAAAACCCCAAAACAAACAAACAATACCTATAGTTCCTAACCAAACAAATTACAACAAGAAGAATAGGCATTTGTTCTATAAGAAGACGCATCACCAGTGACCTGCCTATTCTATCCCGAGGATGTCATAAAGTTAACTAAGGGACTTTCTACTCCGAAAGTACACTAGAAGACAGTACTTAACAGTTCTGACAAAGATGTACACTACTGTACTTATCACTAAATAAGATACCAAACCAGGGTTAGTAGCATTAGTTCCCAGTTGCATTTTTCCCCGGAAAAAAATGCTACCTAATGCTTGCTACTAACCCCCAACCCAGGCCTTTGACTTGTATTTGTAGATAAAATAAATTTTGATTCATACATAAAAGTAGGCCCCATCCTTGCAGTGGGACATTCCATCATGATATTCCAAGATCTAGGGAGTGCCAGACATCACTTATTTTCTAACGAACCAAATATACACGAATGGATAGTGGTGGGGTGTACTATCATCGTATGACTAATAGCTAACTTGCCCCGACGGCCACTTTTCTGGTATCCGTTGATGAAAGTACAAAAAAACAGAGGTAACTTCACTCATTTTCTAATGGCTGGTTTTAACATATATTATAAACAAGATCGTTAAGAATCCATAATCGAAACTGCCAGACACTTTGCGTCGGCCGTTTTGCGTAACAGACACTTCAAAGTTCCGAAAAAAAATCATTAATGTCACTCATTTTCTAATGGCTGATTTTAACATATATTATACACAAGATTGTTAAGAATCCATAATCGAAACTGCCAGACACTTTGCGTGATTAAATAACCAATAATAATAATGTTTACCAATTTTTTATTCCATTTTTGATTCCAAAATGTGTGCTTTAAAATCACCTCTAATTTCGCTATCATTATTTTTATCACTTTCATTTAATAACTCCATATAACATCGACAAATATAACACAAAAAGTAGCAGCGTCCTTTTCGGATTATATTCTCTTCAACAAAAGAACATATTTCATCAAAGGCAGCTTGATGTTGTTCACGAAGACCATGCCAATTAGTTTTATTTGTTTTTCTGTTTGATGACGCTCCGTAAGATTCACTTAAATAACAGATATTGTGATAATGTATTTTTGCATTTGGATAATAAATTACAATTTTGTCTAAGAATTCTGTGTTTCACTTTGTGTTTTAGCTATAAAAACATCTTTTTCTGATGTGATCAAAGGTAATCGTTTCGATTTGTGCTTTTTTGTTGTTTGATTACAATATATACAAGAAAGATTTTTTAGACTCACATCTCTATCAACTTCTGTATTACTCTGAGAAGGCGAATCAATTTCCGGAAGACTAAAAACTGGTTCGACCAACTCAGGTAGGCTTGGAGTTGATGTAGGCAGAGACGGAGAAGCTTCTGCATCAATTTGTGTATCTAATAGTTCTGCTGTCGCTGAAAATTCTGTACATACATTTTCTGAAATATTTGGGTGATTCTTCGAGCCCTTTAATTTCGATGTCTGGAGGTTTTTCTTCGTGACTGACAGACCAACCAAACTGCAATTATTTTTAAAACATAGTATAGACAGTTACTTATCTTGCACACGTTATTTTTTTTTAATAATAGTTTTTTATATATTAGAAAAAAATTATTAAAAAGCGTTCTTCTGATTAATATGGTGTGTCCGTACGTAACCCAGTTTCTTGAATATTAGTAACAGTAACATTTTATCTTATTTACGAATCGATTAGTTGTTTCTTTACACAAAAAAAAATGGTACTAATATTCACGATAGTTTTTTAATGAAAAAATAAATAGTGAGTGTCCGGCACAAAAGTCTGATTCATATTCGCGCGCTTTACTCGAACGTACCTAGCTAAGTACGAAACATCAGGAGATCTCTTCTAGTGCTGGTGGTAGCCAGGGGCTGTGCTGACGTGGTCACGACGTTACATGTGGCTGGTTCATGTTGTTGCGGAGATATAAATGTAAATATCTGATTCATATTACTTTGGTTCACCTGTGTTTCTGATTACTATGTTGGCTGTTATAATTAACTTAAATGGTTTTCAAACTTGAATCTGCTGGAAATATAAGTCAATTGGGGACTTAAAACCTATGTATAAATAGTAATCCTTAATTGTATACGTGTAGTGATTTACCGATGTTAAGAGGCAAAATTTTGATTTATATGTGCCTGATTCATACGGTAAAAATACTTTATTAATCAGAATTTCACACATATTGTTAATAAAATGATGCATTGGTGGCACGAATAATGATTGATATTGTAAGTTATCAATGCTCCTAATAACTAGATTTAGGTGTGGTGATAATCATTGTGATTATTAAATGTGATTTTAATAAATAAATGACTGATTTTTCTAATTTGAATTTCATTTTTGTTTCTAATTCTGATTTATATGACCTCTAAAAATTTTAAGTTAATTATCTCGAAAAACTTTTCATAAAAAAGTGTGCCTTTTTGAGACATTGTATTTTAGGTTATAATCTTTGACAAAAACATGTTTTATAAGCCAAAATGTGAAAAATTAATTTGCCTATATGAATCAGACAAAGAATCGAATTTCGAAGAAACACCCATTTGATAGGTTGTTTCTTGAGTTGGAATTTTCGGTTGTAATTTTTGGTGAACAGTAAGTTTAAACCCAACGACTTGTAGCACTTTCTATGATAACCAATTTCATCATTTGGCAAAACAATGTCTTTAAATTTCAGATTGTATTCATTTCTACGTTTCAAAATCACTTTACACTTTTTTAATGTTTCTTCCGAAAAAAGGTTTAATTTTTCATTAGAATTATTGCAAAATATACATTGTAACAAGTCAGCCATTGTAATATTATCAAACTGCAAATATTTTTATTTCAGGTCGTTTCTACTCAAATCACTTTAAAGCGTAAGCACTAAGCAGACCTCATACAATGGCTAGTTACTGGGCCTGTTCACACTAGCGATTTGTCTGGCGATTTCACGGCGAGGCGAGATCGTGGCGTGCACGCGGAGAGCACGTTGCGAGTAGTTAACTGCTAAAAAAAAACGCGGCGAGATCGTTGCGTAAACGTGGTGATGGATAAATCGTGGCGAACTCGCAGCGATAATTCTTTAGCAGCAAACAACTCACAGCATGCGCTCCGCGATCTAACCTCGCCGTGAAATCGCAGAAGAATCGCCGGAAGAGTCGATAATGTGAACAGGCTCTAAGAGTAAATCAAAAAAGAGAAAAAAAAGAGAGCAATAACGCTCTTATTTTAAATCATCTCTCTATGGTTTTATATCTAAGGTTCGTTACCAATAAATCATCATTTAAAAAGTTGCCGTCATTTAACCCACTATCACTCACTCGGGGTGCTGTAGACACATAACACAAAGTGTCTGGCAGTGTCGATTATGGATTCTTAACGATCTTGTTTATAATATAATATGTTAAAACCAGCCATTAGAAAATAAGTTACCTGAATTTCGTTCAGAACTTTGAAGTGTCTGTTACGCAAAACAGCCGACGCAAAGTGTCTGGCAGTTTCGATTATGGATTTTTTACGATCTTGTTTATAATATATGTTAAAACCAGCCATTAGAAAATAAGTTACCTGAATTTCGTTCAGAACTTTGAAGTGTCTGTTACGCAAAACGGCCGACGCAAAGTGTCTGGCAGTTTCGATTATGGATTTTTAACGATCTTGTTTATAATATATGTTAAAACCAGCCATTAGAAAATAAGTTACCTGAATTTCGTTCAGAACTTTGAAGTGTCTGTTACGCAAAACGGCCGACGCAAAGTGTCTGGCAGTTTCGATTATGGATTCTTAACAATCTTGTGTATAATATATGTTAAAATCAGCCATTAGAAAATGAGTGACATTAATGATTTTTTTTCGGAACTTTGAAGTGCCTGTTACGCAAAACGGCCGACGCAAAGTGTCTGGCAGTTTCGATTATGGATTCTTAACGATCTTGTTTATAATATATGTTAAAACCAGCCATTAGAAAATAAGTTACCTGAATTTCGTTCAGAACTTTGAAGTGTCTGTTACGCAAAACGGCCGACGCAAAGTGTCTGGCAGTTTCGATTATGGATTTTTAACGATCTTGTTTATAATATATGTTAAAATCAGCCATTAGAAAATAAGTTACCTGAATTTCGTTCAGAACTTTGAAGTGTCTGTTACGCAAAACGGCCGACGCAAAGTGTCTGGCAGTTTCGATTATGGATTCTTAACAATCTTGTGTATAATATATGTTAAAATCAGCCATTAGAAAATGAGTGACATTAATGATTTTTTTTCGGAACTTTGAAGTGCCTGTTACGCAAAACGGCCGACGCAAAGTGTCTGGCAGTTTCGATTATGGATTCTTAACGATCTTGTTTATAATATATGTTAAAACCAGCCATTAGAAAATAAGTTACCTGAATTTCGTTCAGAACTTTGAAGTGTCTGTTACGCAAAACGGCCGACGCAAAGTGTCTGGCAGTTTCGATTATGGATTCTTAACGTTCTTTTTTGTAATATATGTTAAAACCAGCCATTAGAAAATGAGTGAAGTTACCTCTGTTTTTTTGTACTTTCATCAACGGATACCAGAAAAGTGGCCGTCGGGGCAAGTTAGCTATTAGTCATACGATGATAGTACACCCCACCACTATCCATTCGTGTATATTTGGTTCGTTAGAAAATAAGTGATGTCTGGCACTCCCTAGATCTTGGAATATGACAAGACTGACCGGTATGCGCCGGCAAAGTAGGCACATTAATTTTAAATCAAAGTTATGAATGTTGAAACTGACATCCCAAATTTTTTTATCAGAATTCGGGAACAATAATATAAACGACAATAGAAATAGTATTGTTGGCGGCCTTTTTCCCTGAACTGGTACAAAAAATAAACCCACTTGTTACATAATTATGGGATCCCGGCTTTTGATGTTTTTTTTATTTATTTTAGGCAAGTTCAAACATGTACCTACTTATTTTAAAACTGATTTCGGTTTCTATCATGACGGTTTTGCAGTTCATTTAGATAGAGTTACTAGCATTGTAGATTGTAATTTCTTTTTGTTGAGGAATGAGTAGTTTGTCTCTGCCGACAGTTACTACTTTACACCGGCTGTGGTGGGGCGGAAGGCTCTCAACCAAAGTTGTAGATTGTAAAAAGCTTATTTTTATTTTATTAAAAAAAGACAACTCCCTCACTAGGATAACTAAAGGACACACTAGGGATCAAACCCTGTTTCGCGGGGGCTTTGACATACATAGAATTAACAGAAACAAAGAAAATTCAAACAATAATATAATTAGGGGATCACACAAATCTTGGGTGGGATTCGAACGTGCAACTCGCATACTTACTGCTATTTTCCACCGATGCATTAACAGTTAGCTTAAGTTATTATAGAAATATTCAAGAAGAAGCTTATTAACTTTTTCAATTTTGCTTTAATGCCCCTAGTAACATTTTAATAGCAATCAGTAAAATTGCAACAATTAACAAGGATTAAAAACAAATTCAAATGTAATAATAAAAGCTATTCAATGGCCCATTTTAAACATTCAATTAGTTTCGGTCTCGTTAACTATGGGATTAAATCCTAGGTCTCAATTCAACCCTTTTTTATAACAGCAGTTAAAAGACCCACTGCAGGGAATGGTTCGACAAAGAAAGGAAAATTGACAATAGCTTAAGCTAGTCATGACTTAGCTTTACTGCATCATAATCATCATAACAGCCCATTAATGTCCCACTGCAAGGACGGGCCTCTTCCGGTGACGGAGGGATACTTGGCCTACTAATACCACACTGGCCAAACGGATTGGTATAGGGTTTAATTTCAAGTTTTTCTTTTTTTTTCTTAGTCGGTTTTTACGTCACCCATGGGATGAGATGGGGTGGTGACATATTGTATTTTTACTCCGTAACCAAACGGATAAGCTTCACTCCGGCCATGTTCAATCCAAACCTACTTCATAACAGCTTTAAAATGACCCTCTGCTGGGACAGGTATCCATCCATGAAGGACCAAAAAAAACTTACAACGGGGAATGCTAGTCATGACATAGCTTCTCACGGTTGCTATCATTTTGATATTCATTGATTCCTGAACATGAGATGCAAGTGCAAAACGTCGTTTGATTGAATGGTGGTTGCTACCCAGGCGGCCAAAATTTTCAAAGCCGCGTCTATTGGTTTATTGCGAAGCTCATAGACAAAGTCCCTAGATCAACGGTCGCTTTTTACGACCCCCATGCTTGAGATTGTTATATTCTAAAGATCAGTCTTAGGACTATAGTGTAATTCACAAGTAATTGTTTTGGGAAAAGAACTACAAAAACCATTTTAAAACAATTTAATTCGCTACATGGCTTTTAATAATATGAGACAAAGAAAACTAAGGAGTCCTTAATACCCAACTATTGTTCTGATGCTGCGCTTTTGCTGCAAACTGAATATAAAAATTTCACGCTCCAATCATCTTAATGTCGAAATATATCTATCTCTATCACTCTTTACGCATTTTATATAACCCAACCCTCTCTGTTTGGAATCCTAGACGCAGCTCTGATATCGACGCAGCCTTATCACTGCCACGCCTTCAAATCAATTTTACCTTTATTGTGAAGCTGATATAGTCGAGTTTCGATTGTTGTGATTACATCTCAGAGGTTGTTCACATACCTGAATGGTCGTAGTCGTAGTATTCGAGAATGGCTCGCTCACATTCACAAGCGAAATCAGTCAGTGTCGCCGGAGACGTAGTGAGTGCAAGACGTCTGCTAGTTTCCCGCCGAAAGCCGGCATCCGCGAGCGTTATCAATACAAAAATAAAAACACAGTTTTATCCTTTGATAGTGAAGTTTAAAAACGTGTGAGTTTAATTTTTAGTTAAGTGTATGGTGTGTTATTCTAATTGGATTACTTTTAAAAAGGTATGTCAAGTTTATTTTGTGTTTTTTTTTCTTGTTGTTGTAATAATTTACTAGAACTTGTATAAACGTGCAAGAGGGATTTCCTTTCTGATTGCAATGACCGGTTTTTCGTCCGGTCAACCGTGGGAAGGTATTTGGATTGCAATTTCTTAAATGATTACTGTTACTGTTTACATAGGCATAGACTTTTCAGTTTATTATTATATTGGTCAGCATGTTTTGATGTGAGCAAATTGTTTTCTGTCTAAGTTATTTTTAAATTGTGATTCTTTTAATGTTGTTTGTGTAACGGTTTCTGTGCAAGTTTTTTCTTGGACAGAAATTCTTTTGACGTAATTATGTCTGTGTGGGTATGGGATTCCTGACTCAGTAATGAGTAGTTGATACTAAATTAGCTAGAATTAAGCCTAGATATTACAGGTACTAACGTTTGCATGTTTACGCCCTTTATGCGTCGTCGTCATTATTTACCTATTTCTAACTAGCTGACCCGTGTCCACTTTGTTGGACGGCAAAAAAACGCGTCTCTTTTTTAAACATATTTCATTACTGCTGCACTCCTATTAGTCATAGCGTGATACTATATAGCCTATAACACTGCCCGATAAATGGACTATTTAACACAGAAACAATTTTTAAAATCGGTTCAGTAGATCCAGAGATTACCCCCTACAACGTCACAAACTCACAAACAAACAAAAACACAAACTTTTTCTGTGGATAGTATAGATGACTGTTTATCCGACAGAAGACAAACAAACTGTCGCACAAAAGGCAATGGAGAGAGGAAAACTGGGATTACGCGACCAAAACAGAAATGTGGATGATGATGATGAAGCCATTCCTTAGTCGTATTTTACCTTAAGGATGATCGGCTGTGTTGACGGACTTGGTAATGTAAAAGTCATGGTCATCAGCCTATAGATACATTACCCTCCTTCAAATATTTAGCGCACCTCGAAGGTTTGGTGGCACTGTGGCCTAGGGATTCTTCCGTCGTTGAGCTTTATTTGGTCATCTTTCCATCTTGTTAGATGGGCCACTCCAAAATATTTGAGTCCGAGCGGCTTTCAGATCTTCACACTATGCCCCTCCACTTTCATCAGGCAATCTTGAACGCAATATGGGTCACTTTGTTTTACTCGTAGGAAGCTAGGTATGTGGAGTTGTGGACTAATTATATGACGTCAATGACAACAAGGTCATATCTCTCTGTTATCTAACCTTGAAGTATATTTAGATTGGTGACTAAGGAGTTGGGTATGTGGATACGTACGTGGGAATATAATATGACACTATTTCTAGGCCTGTCAATGTGGTGAAATATGAATGAATGCGATTTGAACTTATTCTATTACTAGCTGACCCGTGCCCACTTCATTGGTCGGAGAAAAAGACGCGTCGGTTTTTTAAACATATTTCATTACTTACGGGCCTCCTCCCGTGAATGACGAAGGCGTCCCTTTTATAAACATATTTCATTCTTGTCCCACTCCTATTAATCATAGCGTAATACTATATAGCCTATGACACTCCCTGATAAATAGTCTATTCAAAACAGAAAGAATTTTTAAAATCGGTTCATTAAATCTAGAGATTACCCCGTACAACGTCACAAACTCACAAACTTTAACTCTTTATAAAATTAGTAGGTATACTTAGATTTAAAAAAATACTACATACTTTGAAATGATTGTTTGTGAGTTTCTTTTCCTATGACTGAATAACTTATCTGTGAATTTGGCAGTAACTTTTCGACTTTTATATTAACTATGGATCCCAAATTGATAAATACTTAGTTTAATTTGATTTCAGAGTTTTTGGAGTCATTTAGTCTGTTATACATTTTATTGTGTTAAAATAATATTGGTTTGATGACCACTTCTAGTAGTATACATATATTTTGCAAATAGGCACTTACTGAATACAAATATAATATTATTAATGAAGTAGGTCAATTAATTATGTGAACGACAAACTAAAAGATAAGACCGCAAGTATTCACAGTATAATTATAAAATAAACACATAATTTTATTGCCACTTTTAATTGCTTTCATGGCCCGGCGGTTATTAGTTTGAACCCTACACAGGACAAATTATTTGTACATTCTATTGAATCCAATTTTTTTAACTATAAATTATTTGTACATTCTATTGAATCCAATTTTTTTAACTATAAATTTGACTGATCTATAATTAATTTAATTGTCTTAAGCCCGAAGACTTTGGGTTCTTAAATCATTATAACAGCCCATTAATGTCAAACTGCATGGACGGGCTTCCTTCCATGACGGAGGGATACTTGGCCTCCTAATACCACGCTGGCCAGACGGATTGGCTTAGGGTTTAATTTCAAGTTTTCCTTCTTTTCATTTCGTAAAGATAACTTTCACGGATAGTCCATTTGTCGGTTTTTACGACACCCATGGAATGAGATGGGGTGGTGACATACTGTATTTTTACTCCGTCACCACACGGAGTTACCATCTATGTACCAATATACCTTTTTTCCATACAGATACCTAATGCCTGTCCTTCTAGTAGGACCTTCACAACCAGCTAGATATTATCTAACCCAAAAATAAGTTAATTTAATCCTTTTACAAAGTTTAGTAATTAAGGAATAAGTGTATAACCGAACTTTAACGAAGTAACCGTAACTGTGGCAACAAGCCATC
The DNA here is from genome assembly GCA_905475405.1 of Schrankia costaestrigalis. Lineage (NCBI taxonomy): Eukaryota > Metazoa > Arthropoda > Insecta > Lepidoptera > Erebidae > Schrankia > Schrankia costaestrigalis. The sequence goes on along the minus strand of FR997843.1, from coordinate 2,791,058 downwards.
AAATGTATTTAACGAACCTACGAACAAGAATGTTATTAATTATTTTATACATTCATACAAACATACATCTCGCTATCTCATCCCATGGGTGTCGTAAAAAGCGACTAAGGGACTATGCGTGAATAATATCTTTGCGTAATAAAAATAATGAGAACTTGAAATTAAACCCTATACTAATCCGTCGATTGGAATTAGTAGGCCAAGTATCCCTCCGTCACGGAAGGAGGCCCGTCCCTGGAGTGGGACGTTAATAGGCTGTTATTATTATACATACATAAACTCTTGCCTAATGCTCATGGAAATAGGCAGAGACTGGGACAATGCCGGTCTTAGGCCTGGCCATTCATGGGTGAAAGAAGAACATAGTGGGCTTTAGTCGATATACCGTATATCACCGTATCTTTTCGGGACTTCGACTCACCTGCCTGCCTGAGCCAAAGGCGGGTATAGACTCTAAAATATTCCAAGATCCCACGTCAAAAAAAGGGATAGACTAGCGCCAAGACCCGAAAAGAAGAAAGTAAATGGAAAAAATTGGTACCCGAGGTGGAATGGAACCCGCGTCTCTGCACTATACCCGTCCAGCGCTATGACCAACTCGAGACGGATACTCAGGTGGCCTAGTTAAAAGCGCATCCCTTTTTCAAACATATTTCATTACTGCTCCACTCCTATTAGTCATAACGTGATACTATATAGGCAACACTCCCCGATAAATAGACTATTCAACACAAAAAGATTTTTTAAATCGGTTCATTAGATCCAGAGATTACCTCCTACAACGTCACAAACACACAAACTTTACATCTTTATAATATTAGTATAGATGTATATAGAATATGTGTTACGATGTCACATTAGTTAATATAAAATTTCTTATCAATAATTAGATAATAAATACAGTTCCTTATCAAACAGTAAATTATTATCTAAATAACTGATTATTGCAAAGATAATATTTACTTTATAAATATGTTCTATTCGTACTAAAATAAATAATGATAATAATTTCCGTGAAGTAACTAACGTCTACAAAGAACACATATCAGCACTCCATCTCAAAGTATCGTTTATGGTGGATTTAGCGAAGTGGTTATAGTCCGTGGGTACTACACAGAGGTCTTGGACTCGATTCCCGGTCAAGGCAAATCTTTTTAAAATGAAATCATAAAATTTTGCATTGGTCTATGAATACCTAAGTAATACATTTGTATTTACAAATATGTAACATAATATGATTTTCTATTTATGTCCTATGTACTAGATAACGGGTCTAGTACACACGGTACACACACACATTTTACCACAAACAGAGATATAAAAATAATAACTAGTTAAAATTGACAAGAATCTCCGCGGGAGTACGATCTTACATAATACATAGTAAAGTGTCATGCATGACCTATTTAAACTGTATTATTCTCTACACTACCATACGTAGTACTTCATTGTTCTAAATATGGCCGCTAACATGTGCTGTGTTATTGTTGCTAAATTTTAAAGAGTTATTCTTGTCTAATTAACACGATTTTGTACTGTTTTGGCTTCTAGGTTACCTTGCAGACTCTTCAAGCAAAAGGCTTAATAAGTGGCAGTGCAGGCTTAATTCCCCTCCAAGCTGTAGTGTTAATATTGTTTTTGTGTTTCGTTAAAACGGTAGAGTAGCTAGTGAAATTACATTTATGTCTTAATATCTTAAACAGCTTTAGTGGTGATAAGCGCTCATAAACGTCAATGCTAGAACATTGCCAAGCCGCTGCTAACTCTGTACAGAAGCTGTTAAACCCCATAACCCTGTAATTTCACTTTCTACTGTAGTCTTTCATCTAAACACAAGTAACATTACCGAACTATTGCTTGGAGGTTGATAACACTACGAAAACGGCAAGTTCATAGCACTCGGAGCCGACGAGTTTGTATGAATGGCTCAGACGAATAATGTCCATTTCTCAAAATGTCCACTGGTCGCAAAATATCCCTTCCGCAGAATGTCTCTTTCGCAAAATGTCCTTTTCGCAAAATGACGAAGATATAGAATGGATAGTAAGGAAAGGGACGAAGTGGACATTCTGCGAAGGAGACATTCTGAGAAAAGTCTCAGAATGTCTCCTTCGCAGAATGTCCACTTCGTCCCTTTCCTTACTATCCATTATTTTAGGAATTGGCTTAAATACGTCGAAGTTTGACCTTTTTATTTGTATAATGGGCTTATGGCTTGTATGTATATGAAGCTTTGTATTCACTTAAGTGAATTGTATTTGTGTAGACTTATTGTTTAATGATAATAGATGAATAAAAGACTGGCAACACTGCCGAAGTGTAAACATTGATTCCGTATTTTTATAAAAATTAAAATAGTTGAAGAAAGTGAATAACATTTAAATTATGAGAAATGTGTTAAGTGAGGTACAATTTATCAGTGATATTATTTACAACATCATACTGTTGATATTTGCTTCAAAATCGGTAACAATTTTGCAAACTTGTAACTGTGTATATGTGATTATTTGTGTCATAAAGTGTTACAAACTGGTTATACATAGTTACTACGACAACAAAAACTATTTAAATGACCAAATAAGTGAACATCAAACAATTAATTGAGCAAAAATAACTTTCTACAGATTACTATATTAGTTGTACCTACATCAAATTTAAAATAATTGCAAAGTTAAGCCAATGCTACCAACCGTACTCGTAGCAATAAAAATAGATTGCGTTCCAGGTCAGAATTTAATTTACATGTTTGACATTAAAGACACTATTTTTTCTCTCATTCTAACCGAAATCAGCGCCATCTAGTGGTCGATTTGTAATATTTACAATATTTCTTTTAATTTACTCTTCTTTAACATTAAAGTATAGAAATGGAACTCAACAGCTCTAACAGTAATATTACCCAACGGCGCAAACAATTTAAAAGTAATTCGTTAACTGATGTGTCTCTGTTGACGAATGATATAACCATATTTGATACGACTTCTATGAGTATGCCGGATAGTTTTCAAGATGACAACGACATTATAAATAACTTATCTGAGCAAAACAAAAAGCTTACTGGGGAATTACAAAGTGCCCATCAAGAGATTGAGAATTTGATTGTCGAAAATTATCGTCTAAAAAATGATCTTCAAGAGATGATAAAAAGAACGGAGACATTTAAAAAAATATGTTCAACGCCTAACAAAAAACTTATAACACCAACACGCAAGCAAAAAACATTGCATCAAAACAAAATCTCGAAGACAGATAATTGTGAAATTACGACAACAATGTGCGATAAAGAAACTCAAACCGCTGTAACATATTGCAAGTCACAGAAGTCTCTGAATATATCAGAAACTGAAGAAATTACTACTTTGCCTATTGCACAAAATAAAAATACAAAATGTAAAACAATGAAGAAAAATAGAAATAAATTATGTATTATCAGCAGTGACAAAATGGGAGGGTCTTTGTCAATAATAGAAGAAGTTTTTTCCGGCCACTTTGACTTTTTGCATTACTTAATGCCTAATAGTAATACTGAGCAACAAACAAAAGACATACAGCAAAAATTAAAGGACTTTACCCTCAAAGACTATTGCCTTATTTTTATTGGTCAAAACGATGTTAAACAGGAAGATCAACACATTATCGTTATAAATAAGCTAAAAGAAACATTACAAAAAATCACACATACCAACGTGATTATTTGCAGCCCCACATATATAACGGGAGCCCAAATATATAATTTTAAGGTGGAAATGTTTGGAAGACTGCTTTGTCTGGATATACAAAATAATGAATACGCTTACATATTCGACAGCAATTATGGTCTGACACTTGAAATGTTTTCTAACACAACAGGAAAATTAAACAAATACGGACTGAAAAATATATATACACGAATTCTTGATAACATACTATTTGACTTACAATTATTTGAAAATTACGATAAAAAATTGGTTAATAATAATATACAGAACAGCATTTCTACTTCCTATGAACAAACAGAGAAATATGAGGAGTCGTCTTCGTTTTTTCGTCACTCATAGTATTTATATCTTGCATCAAAACATTGCTGGTCTAATAAATAAATCCGATGTGATGACTATATGTTTAGAAGAACTTTTAGATAAAAACATACAAGTGGAAATTTTATGTATCACGGAGCACTTCATCATGGCTGGGTATGAATCTTGTTTAGTAATACCAAACTATACATTGGCGGCGTGTTATAGCAGGAGTCACAGTAAGCGAGGCGGTGCCTGTATTCTTGTAAGAAATGGTAACCAGTGGAACGAGTTGCCAGACATAAAAAAAATTTCTATCTCAGGATTATGTGAATGTTGTGCAATAGAACTTTGTAGTTATAATGTAGTAATTGTATGTATTTACAGGGTGCCTAAACCAGAGAATTTAAATATTTTTTTCGGTAAGATTGAAGCCATGTTACAACTATTAAATAAGAAATCTTATAAGCATGTCATAATTGCAGGGGACTTCAACATTGATTTACTAAAACAAAATAGTGTGACATTAGATTTTGAAAGTTTATTGCTGTCTTACAATATGACTTTAGCTTTAAAAAAACCGACTAGATTAGTAAGTAACTCGTGTATTGACAATTTTGCTCACAACTTTCCTAAACCATGTAAAACGGATGTATTGGAGTTGGCCCTATCGGACCACACTGCGCAGCTAATGCAGTTTTGCATTAAAAAACCCTGTATAAAAGTATGGCGAAAGCGCAACCGTGATCTTTGTCCTGAAAATGTTGATAAATTTAGGTATTGCCTTAGTCAGCTGTCTTTCTCTGAAATGTATAAGGAACTGGACCCTAATGGGGCTTACAACTGTTTTATGGAAACCTTTGGGCTTTTTTACGATCTTTGCTTTCCCTTTAAAGTCAGTAATATACGCGTTCATAGGAAACCAAAATGGATATCCTGTGGGCTAAAGAAATGTAGTGCAAAAAAGAAACAGCTACTTTGGAATTTTAGATTAAACCCTTCGACTGAAAATAAAAAGAAATATCGAACTTACACAAAAACATTTAAAAAAATAATAAATCAGACACAGCGTGCACAGAATAATTTTAAAATTAAAAACGCGATAAATAAACCCAAAACTACCTGGGACATCATAAACCGCACCATGCCGAACATCCCTCGTGATAAAATCAGTAGAATCAAAGTAAATGATGATGTGATTAGTGATCCAAGGCAAATTGCCAGTGCTTTCAATAACTATTTTGTTGACAAAATTAAACCCATACCGGGCTGTGGCAAAAACGTTACATCAAACATTAGTAGTACATGTCAGTCTATGTTTATGACAGCTAGTATACCAAATGATATCGAAAAAATTATATATGGACTAAAAAATACAAGTAGTTTAGGTTTTGACGATATATCGACTAAGGTAATTAAAAAAGTTAACATATTTATTAGTAAACATTTAAGTTATATTTTGAATTTATGTATTAATAATGGTGTATTTCCTGACAACTTAAAAACGACAATTATAAAACCCTTGTTTAAAAAAGAAGATAGGGAGTCAATGGAATTCTATAGACCAATTGCTTTGGTTCCTATTATCTCGAAAATATTTGAAAAATACATTCATATAAAACTTTATAATTATCTAGAAAATAATAAATTACTGTGCCCAGAACAAAAAGGTTTTAGACGAGACAAGGACATTAATTTGGCTATCTATGATTTTTATGAAGGGTGTTGATAAAAGATCTCCGATCTGCGCTATTTACTGTGATATGACCCAGGCGTTTGATTATGTTGATCACTTAATTTTAACTAGTAAACTTGAGTCTTATGGAGTGCGAGGCAATATTTTGAATCTTATAAAATCGTATCTTACGGGTAGATTTCAGATAACCAGTATTTCTAGGATAAATAAGCGTACTAAATATGAAGAAATATATCGATCTGAAATGCGTTCAGTTGCCTGTGGAGTGCCGCAGGGCAGTGTATTAGGCCCACTTTTATTTATTGTTTATATTAACGACTTGCCTAAATGTACCAACCATCCAATGTCCCTATTTGCAGATGACAGTACGGTATCCATCGAGTGTAAATCAATGGAACGATACGAGGATGATGTAAATGAATGTCTGTCATCAATTATTCACTGGTTAGACAATAACAACCTGAAAATAAATCTAACAAAAACTCATGTAATGCATTTCAGCCAGCGTCCTATTCATGATCCAATCACTGTTAATTATATTAATCAAAATATATGTGAGATAAACTCTACTAAATTTTTAGGTTTAATAGTCGATAAACAATTAAAATGGAAGGATCATGTAGAATCACTTTGTAAAAAGTTAGGTAGGACCGCCTACGCTCTTTATAAATTATCTGCTATTGTCGACATCGATGCAGTCCTAACTGCTTATCATAGTTTAGCTGCTTCAGTATTACGATATGGAGTCATCTTTTGGGGCAACTCAACAAATAGTACAATGGTTTTCAAAGCCCAAAAGCGCTGCTTAAGAGCCATGTTTGGCCTGCAGTCTACAGACAGTTGTAAGCCGTATTTTACCAGATATAACATCCTGACGCTTCCGTCGCTTTACATATTTGAGATGTCAATTTTTGTACATAAGAATCCCCAACTTTTCTTGCGCATGTCTGACGTGGTCAAGCGGAACAGGCGCAATGATAATAATAATAGATTATGTTTATATACAGCAAAAACTACTCTGGTGGGCAAAAGCCTAATATGTATGGCACCAAAAGTTTATAATAAAGTACCATCTAACATAAAAGTAAATAACCTTGAATTGTTTAAAGGTAAACTAAAAGCATTTTTGATCGACAAATGTTATTATGATATCAATGATTTTTTAAATGATAAAAGCCTTTAATAATTATATATGTATAGAAAATTGTTTTTAATTGATTGACATTGGTGGATTTTATTTTACTTTTGACATTCTTTTTAAATTTATATAATATCTAATCTTGAATAATGTTAATTTTTAAACTATTATTATATTCATACGCCTCATAGGGCAGATTTTTGGTGAAACTGTAAATTATAAAATGTGATCATGTAATACCCAAAATTCAATGAATAAATAAATGATTATGATTATGATTATGATTATGAATGTATGAGAGAGGATGAGGGAGGCGCCGCACAAGGTGGCAATATTTGGAGGAGGCCTATGTCCAGCCGTGGACGTCAAATGGTTGAAATGAATGAATGAATTGTTTAATGTCAACGTACGTCACTCGTCAACCGGTCTCAAGGGAAGACTAGTTCTTGGTTATCTTTAGCCAGGATTTGCTGACTTGAGGCTGATTTGCGGCAAATTAGATATAATGTATTATAGCTTCTAACTATTTCATTTTTGTATGTTTTGTTGCAAATAAATGATTAAGTAATCTATTTTTCTAATATGGGTAACATACGACAGCAAAAAAAATATAATTCAAAACACATTTATTGACCGAAATATTGTGTCCGAAATGACGCATGAATGTAAGGCTAAGGACCGTAGACCGTAGTACATGGCGCTCAGTACTGCCCTGCCCACTCACATTGTAATAAAGCGTGATTATAAGTATGTATTAAAACACTTTCATAAGCAATTTTATTTACGTCACCCCAGATTGATTGGGTTCCAGATAGCATAGTAATATATCAAAGCCTAAGTTGACGTTCAGAGCCAATCATTTTGTGAAAATTACTTGTAAATATATATCAGTTATGTAGGTAACAACCTTTCTTGGCTTAGGTCCCGTTTTCAATTTAGTATTATTACTTGGAGTGAGGCACTGTTGAAGGTTAAGGGGTGGCAAGGATCTGCTTATACGATCGTTCGATACTTTGTGTAATTTTAAGATATTTTGAATACATACTTATTTTGTTGAGTTTTAAATAATTTGGTGTACATTTTAGTTGCTTTTTTGTAAACTTTCATGTGTTTTAATGATACGAATACTTATATTATAAAGAGGTAAAGTTTGTGTGTTTGTGACGTTGTAGGGGGTAATCTCTGGATCTACTTAACCGATTTTAAAAATTCTTTCTGTGTTGAATAGACTGTTTATCGGCGAGTGTCATAGGCTATATATTATCACGCTATGACCAATAGGAGTGGAGCAGTAATGAAATATGTTTATAAAAGGGACGCCTTCGTCTTTCACGGGAGGCCCGTGTGTGCAGTGGGACATTAATGGGCTGTTATGATGAAATCCGTCTATCCAGAGTTATATTAAAACGCTAAATTTTCCAATACATTTACGCTGAAGGTTTTGTATTATTTGTATTTTTACACGAGCCTCTGTGAAAATACAGGTTTGCTTTCGATGAGATGAGCGCATAAATATTATTTTTTTTTAAATAAAAATTCGAATGAGTTTCGATGTTTTACGATAATTATTTTAAAAACGATTCGTTCCCTGTATTCAATCAAACGAAAACAAATAAGAGAAAAATGTATCTTTATTTATATTTGGGCTTCGTTACGAGTAGGTATAAATTGTGCTCAAATTATTTTTTATTGTGCTAAAAATAAAAATAGAAGAATAAAGTTATCAGCATTTAGAAAGAACAAGGCAATCATGAGCTTCTATTGTGAATATTTAGACAACGTACTTACTGTAAAATAATAATAGATAGGTAAACGGTTAATAAATCCTATTCGCGTTTAGAATGCAGTGAGTTCACAGTTCACTAGCCAATCAAATCTTTTAAAATTCAAATTTATTGAATTTTAAAAGATTTTATTGGTTAGACGGCGGGGCTAGGTCGGCGAAAAATGACAACTCACTGCATTCTAAACGCGAATAGGATATAACGCCTCAGTCGAGCGAAACCGCAATCTACGGGAAACTACATAGATCTCCCATAGATCCCCCCTCTTTTCCACTCATGGATGGTTAGTTCGACAAGCTCAGCTAAGACGACGACCATACATCGTCTTTTCGGGCTTAACCTTCCCACGACGACCATATTTTTTTCTTTTCTGATCTAACCTGAACGCCTGAATAAAGATGGAAGGACACCATTTAAATATACTTTCTCACAATAATAAAATACTAGATCAATGTAAGTGGAATCTTCTTGATTAAATAAAATACATTTGGATAATATATCTCATGTATAAAATAATGTAGGTGTTAACGTGTACGCACATCGACTTATATCGGGTTGCGTTTGTCCTTTTGCTAATAAGAGTCAAGGTATTCTTATTACATTAGACTATATCCATACTAATCTTATAACTGGGTAAGTGTGTCTGTTTGTCTTTCTTTCACGGCAAAACGGAGCGACGAAGTGACGTGATTTTTTAAGTGGAGATAGTTGAAGGGATGGAGAGTAATAGGCTACTTTTATTTGTTTTTTTTTTTGTGTCCAGGAAAGGGGAACAGTGCTACCCCCAATTTAACCCGAGCGAAGCCGCGGGGAATAGCTAGTTATTTAATAAAAACCAGTTATGATAACATTTCTTTAGGACCACATTAGATAACGCTAGGCAAAAAAAAATATTATCAAGAAATAACTAAGTTCTAAGGCAAGACACAATGGAAACAAACAACTAAATAATATATCTTCCTCTATATGGAGTCGGTTAAAAAACAATCAACAGTTGTTATTATAAAATCGTGTGGGAAGCCGACAGTACACCGCACTAGTGGGAAGCGTGGGCACATTTTATACCACTTCATTCATTGTTGTAAATACGGTGACATCGCCCACGTTTTTACAAAATAACAATGTTTTGTTCACACAATAAAGAGATCAACAATAAGCATTTTTGTCTTAGTATCGTCTTTTATTAGAAATCAAAACAAAGCACTATTTTTACAGTAGATATTACTGTTAAAATGGTGCTGTGGTGTGGCGACTGGCGAAGGCTGTTTGCCGTAGCCGTGTAAGCTTGCGGGTTCGTTTCTGACGCACGTAATTGTTTGTACATGATTCCTTAACTTTGAGTAGAGCCCTAGGATTAGTAGTCGAGCCTAGCCTATGTAAACTACTATGAGATATAGTAGTTTTGGTATGAGTAGGCCAAGTATCCCTCCGGCACTAGAGGAGGCTCGTCCATGCAGTGGGACATTGATGGGCTGTTATGATGAAGTAGTCATAAAACCGTGTCCCGATCCGTTTGTCCATCGCAGTATTAGTAGGTCAAGTTGGATTTCGTCATTGACACAGGGCCTGACCCTGCATTGATACGTTAATGGACTGTGAATGAATTAATTAGCACCTCCTTGACTGAATATCACACTATCATTATAATGACATCCCTAGAGTGTCATAGAGAACGTATCGAAAAGGTGACTAAATAAAGGACTACTCATCATAACAGGCCATTAATGTTCCACTGCAGGGACGGACCTCCTCCCGTGACAGAGGGATACTTGGCCTACTAATACCACGCTGGTCAGACGTATTGGTACAGGGTTTAATTTCAAGTTTTCCTTCTTTTTACTTCGTAAAGATAGTATTTACGGTTAGTCCCTTAGTCGGTTTTTTCGACACCCATGGGATGAGATGGGGTTGTGACATATTGTATTCTTACTCCGTCACCACACGGAGACGTAGTAAGAATGAGGAAAAGACTACTACTTCATAGTTATTACTTTTATAGCATCTAGCTATTATTGATTTGCCATCCCTGCATTGGAACTTTAATTGGAGCAGATTAATTACCAAATAACATAAAAATAAGTGCGTATAAATAACTCATTCGTATTCATCTATAATATAAAAATGAATCGCAAAATGTGTTGGTAAGCGCATAACTCAACAACGCCTGGACCAATTTGGCCAAATCTTTTTTTTAAATGTTCGTTGAAGTTCAAGGATGGTTTTTACGGCGAGAAAAATTAGAATTATTGCTGGAGAAACCCTAAAAATAGCCCTTTTCTTTTTCCCATACAAATGATTTCTAACTAAAACGTAGTCAATTTGAGCTTTATTGCTATGGTATAAAGTTCATATTAAATTACAAGCACTCACTGTTGTCTAAGCTATGTAGGTGTGTTCCTAACGTCAAAGATCATATCTATTAAAACAATCAGTCGTCATGATATTACAGCCAGAGACTTTAGACAAAAGTTGAAATCTTTAATGGATTTCATCGTAAAACATAATATGTTTGGTGAGACACGCTGCTGGATGTATTCTGTGGAGTGGCAGAAACGAGGATTGCCACATGCACACATTTTGATTTGGTTGGTTGAAAAAATAAGGCCAAATGAAGTTGATGCAGTGATATCAGCTGAAATCCCTAATGTACAAGTAGATCCTGGATTGCATGAGGTAGTTATCAAAAACATGATACATGGTCCCTGTGGAACTCTTAATCAAAATTCACCGTGTATGATGGATGGTAAATGTTCAAAACGATATCCACGGACATTAATATCGGAAACAATTACTGGTAATGACGGTTATCCATTGTATCGTCGCAGATCGACAGCAGACAATGGAAAATCAACAATTGTCAAATTAAATCAACAAGATATTGAAATAGATAATCGTTGGATTGTTATATATTCACCCATTTTATCAAAGACATTCAAAGCACACATCAACGTTGAATCTTGCCATTCAGTGAAATCTATAAAATACATTTGCAAATATGTAACCAAAGGGAGTGATATGGCTGTGATTGGAATTGGTGCAGAGAATTCCAATGATGAAGTTACCCAATACCAAATGGGCCGCTATGTCAGTAGTAATGAAGCAGTTTGGTGAATATTTTCTTTTCCTATTCATGAGAGACACCCTTCTGTTGTTCACTTAGCTGTGCATTTAGAAAATGGACAAAGAGTGTATTTTACAGCACAGAACGCAGTACAAAGAGCTGCTCAGCCACCATATACTACATTAACCAGTTTTTTTGAGACATGCCAAAACGATGATTTCGCACAAACATTGCTATATTCTGAAATGCCAAAATATTATACCTGGAATCAATCCTCAAGGAGATTTATACGACGGAAACAAGGAAAACCAGTTCCAGGATATACAGATGTATATTTCACCGATGCGATTGGCCGGATTTATTCAGTACATCCAAGCAATGATGAATGTTTTTATTTACGACTGCTATTAGTCAATGTACGTGGCCCAACATCATTCCAACAGTTACGAACTGTTGATGGTGAATTGTGTGGATCCTACAGAGAAGCCTGTCAACGTTTGCAATTGCTTGAAAATGACGCTCATTGGGATCAAACTCTCAATGATGCTGTAATATCATCACACGCTCATCAAATATATATATATATTTTGTATCAAATACGGAATAGAATGGGAAATCCAAATATACAAATCAGTGAAGAAATTTACAATGATGCATTGATTTCAATTGAGGACATGTGCTTGATAATGTCAAACAAACTATTAATTCAATTAGGCCTGACCGCGCCCAATCGTCCAATGCATGACGCTTTTAACCAAGAGTTGTATCGAGAAAGACTGTATGATCTCAACGCTTTGAAAGAATTAATTCAAACAAATCTTCCACTGTTAAATGAACAACAGAAGTATGTATTTGAAACTCTTATGAAAGTAACAAATGATGATATGCAAAGCAATGAAACTCCAACCTGCAACGTTTCGAAGAACTCTGCAATGGCAAAGGTTTTGCAGCAATGTAAATTGATTGTTTGGGATGAATGCACGATGGCACATAAAAAATCTTTGGAGGCTTTAGACAGAACCTTAAAAGATCTACGGAGCAATAATAACCGATTTGGTGGTGCAATGATTTTATTAGCAGGAGATTTTCGTCAAACATTGCCAGTGATTCCACGATCAACGCCAGCTGATGAACTCAATGCATGTCTAAAGTCCTCCAATTTGTGGAAACATGTCAAAGTACTTCATTTAAGCAAGAATATGCGTGTCGAGTTGCAAAATGACCAATCTGGAAACATATTCTCTAAACAACTCATTGACATTGGTAATGGCAAATTTCCTATAGACATGTTGACTGTGCATTAACTTTCCTCAAAGTTTTTGTCAGTTAACTCGATCAAAAGATGAACTTATTCAGAAGGTGTTTCCAGATGTTTCTCAAAATTACAGGAACCATGATTGGTTGAGCGAACGAGCTATACTGGCTGCAAAAAACATAGATGTAAATGAATTAAATTTCAAAATTACAGGCGAATTGAGGATATATAAATCAGTTGATTCGGCTACTAATCAAGATGATGTAGTCAACTATCCACCGGAATTTTTAAACTCGCTGGATTTGCCAGGATTGCCACCTCACAATCTTCAATTAAAGGTTGAATCGGTGGTTATAGTGTTGCGAAATATCAACCAACCGCGTCTTTGCAACGGTACACGGTTAGCGATAAAAAAATGTGATAGAAGCAACTATACTCAAAGGAAAGTATAAAGGAGAAGATGTTCTCATACCGCGCATCCCGATAATTCCGACTGATGTGCCATTTGAGTTTAAACGACTACAGTTTCCAGTGCGGCTTGCTTTTGCTATGTCTATAAACAAGTCCCAGGGGCAATCATTAAGTGTTTGTGGTATTAATCCAGAAAACCCATGTTTCTCACATGGTCAATTGTATGTTGCCTGTTCCCGTGTTGGAAAAGCTGACCCGACAGACTTCGTCCTGTCAAAAAGATTTGTAATGTGGCAGTTTTTGTGCCTACGTATTTTAAAAAATTCTCCTGAACAGAACCGTCACCCTGGTAATAGGGCGTTGTGAATAAAAAATAATTAAATAAAACATATAAGGATTTAAAAGTAAGTAATCGCTTCATTGTTAATCATGTGAATCATAATTATTATTATTTTCATTGTAGTGCTTTGTGGTATACGACGTTTTTTGTTTGATTACCTGGCGCATAGATAAACAAATCTGATGGTTTTCCAACACGGGAACAGGCAACATACAATTGACCATGTGAGAAACATGGGTTTTCTGGATTAATACCACAAACACTTAATGATTGCCCCTGGGACTTGTTTATAGACATAGCAAAAGCAAGCCGCACTGGAAACTGTAGTCGTTTAAACTCAAATGGCACATCAGTCGGAATTATCGGGATGCGCGGTATGAGAACATCTTCTCCTTTATACTTTCCTTTGAGTATAGTTGCTTCTATCACATTTTTTTATCGCTAACCGTGTACCGTTGCAAAGACGCGGTTGGTTGATATTTCGCAACACTATAACCACCGATTCAACCTTTAATTGAAGATTGTGAGGTGGCAATCCTGGCAAATCCAGCGAGTTTAAAAATTCCGGTGGATAGTTGACTACATCATCTTGATTAGTAGCCGAATCAACTGATTTATATATCCTCAATTCGCCTGTAATTTTGAAATTTAATTCATTTACATCTATGTTTTTTGCAGCCAGTATAGCTCGTTCGCTCAACCAATCATGGTTCCTGTAATTTTGAGAAACATCTGGAAACACCTTCTGAATAAGTTCATCTTTTGATCGAGTTAACTGACAAAAACTTTGAGGAAAGTTAATGCACAGTCAACATGTCTATAGGAAATTTGCCATTACCAATGTCAATGAGTTGTTTAGAGAATATGTTTCCAGATTGGTCATTTTGCAACTCGACACGCATATTCTTGCTTAAATGAAGTACTTTGACATGTTTCCACAAATTGGAGGACTTTAGACATGCATTGAGTTCATCAGCTGGCGTTGATCGTGGAATCACTGGCAATGTTTGACGAAAATCTCCTGCTAATAAAATCATTGCACCACCAAATCGGTTATTATTGCTCCGTAGATCTTTTAAGGTTCTGTCTAAAGCCTCCAAAGATTTTTTATGTGCCATCGTGCATTCATCCCAAACAATCAATTTACATTGCTGCAAAACCTTTGCCATTGCAGAGTTCTTCGAAACGTTGCAGGTTGGAGTTTCATTGCTTTGCATATCATCATTTGTTACTTTCATAAGAGTTTCAAATACATACTTCTGTTGTTCATTTAACAGTGGAAGATTTGTTTGAATTAATTCTTTCAAAGCGTTGAGATCATACAGTCTTTCTCGATACAACTCTTGGTTAAAAGCGTCATGCATTGGACGATTGGGCGCGGTCAGGCCTAATTGAATTAATAGTTTGTTTGACATTATCAAGCACATGTCCTCAATTGAAATCAATGCATCATTGTAAATTTCTTCACTGATTTGTATATTTGGATTTCCCATTCTATTCCGTATTTGATACAAAATATATATATATATTTGATGAGCGTGTGATGATATTACAGCATCATTGAGAGTTTGATCCCAATGAGCGTCATTTTCAAGCAATTGCAAACGTTGACAGGCTTCTCTGTAGGATCCACACAATTCACCATCAACAGTTCGTAACTGTTGGAATGATGTTGGGCCACGTACATTGACTAATAGCAGTCGTAAATAAAAACATTCATCATTGCTTGGATGTACTGAATAAATCCGGCCAATCGCATCGGTGAAATATACATCTGTATATCCTGGAACTGGTTTTCCTTGTTTCCGTCGTATAAATCTCCTTGAGGATTGATTCCAGGTATAATATTTTGGCATTTCAGAATATAGCAATGTTTGTGCGAAATCATCGTTTTGGCATGTCTCAAAAAAACTGGTTAATGTAGTATATGGTGGCTGAGCAGCTCTTTGTACTGCGTTCTGTGCTGTAAAATACACTCTTTGTCCATTTTCTAAATGCACAGCTAAGTGAACAACAGAAGGGTGTCTCTCATGAATAGGAAAAGAAAATATTCACCAAACTGCTTCATTACTACTGACATAGCGGCCCATTTGGTATTGGGTAACTTCATCATTGGAATTCTCTGCACCAATTCCAATCACAGCCATATCACTCCCTTTGGTTACATATTTGCAAATGTATTTTATAGATTTCACTGAATGGCAAGATTCAACGTTGATGTGTGCTTTGAATGTCTTTGATAAAATGGGTGAATATATAACAATCCAACGATTATCTATTTCAATATCTTGTTGATTTAATTTGACAATTGTTGATTTTCCATTGTCTGCTGTCGATCTGCGACGATACAATGGATAACCGTCATTACCAGTAATTGTTTCCGATATTAATGTCCGTGGATATCGTTTTGAACATTTACCATCCATCATACACGGTGAATTTTGATTAAGAGTTCCACAGGGACCATGTATCATGTTTTTGATAACTACCTCATGCAATCCAGGATCTACTTGTACATTAGGGATTTCAGCTGATATCACTGCATCAACTTCATTTGGCCTTATTTTTTCAACCAACCAAATCAAAATGTGTGCATGTGGCAATCCTCGTTTCTGCCACTCCACAGAATACATCCAGCAGCGTGTCTCACCAAACATATTATGTTTTACGATGAAATCCATTAAAGATTTCAACTTTTGTCTAAAGTCTCTGGCTGTAATATCATGACGACTGATTGTTTTAATAGATATGATCTTTGACGTTAGGAACACACCTACATAGCTTAGACAACAGTGAGTGCTTGTAATTTAATATGAACTTTATACCATAGCAATAAAGCTCAAATTGACTACGTTTTAGTTAGAAATCATTTGTATGGGAAAAAGAAAAGGGCTATTTTTAGGGTTTCTCCAGCAATAATTCTAATTTTTCTCGCCGTAAAAACCATCCTTGAACTTCAACGAACATTTAAAAAAAAGATTTGGCCAAATTGGTCCAGGCGTTGTTGAGTTATGCGCTTACCAACACATTTTGCGATTCATTTTTATATTATAGATTACAAAGTCTAATAAACAGAACAGCCAAGCATGCAGTTTAATTGGCGCCATTGTCTTTGTAGGTATTCTTTTTAAATTATTAATTTTGTTGATGTGTTAAGTAATTTGATAAGTAGGCTTTTTGTTGCATTGTGTAATTATTATTATGAATGTTAACTGATATTCATAGCTGAGCACTAGCTATCTAAGCAGAACACAGCAGTTTTAAGAAAACGCGCCTTTAACATACTTAGATGGTGTTTGAATGTTTCAACAATCGATAATGGCGGTGTTTTCTTAATGAGATTACATAGTATCATTTGTCTTTTAACCCTTTCACAGTGACGCCAGCAGGCACAATAGTAAAACAACGCACGTGTACCATATTATGGTACACTGCACTGTGAACGTGCGTATCTGCAAGGGACAATTTGTTCAAGGCGTCTAAGTTCCCTTCTTCTACTAAGCGTATCGATGGCAAATGATATAGTGAACTAAATTAATCCAGCCCAAAACCTTGCTATACCATCTGCGCTATCGCTTGCCGATTTACACATTGACAAGTACAGTAGCGAGTTAAGTAGTAAGTTTTATTTTTCTTCTCTAATTTACATTGGACAATACAACGCGGTTTTTTTAGTGCTGTGGCGTTTGTCTGTGTCGATCTATAATTTTAACTATAGCTTCAATTTCAAGTAAATTCTAAAAGAGGATTTCAAACAATTTGTGATAAATTTTATGAAATAAAGCATTTTGAAGTTTGAAGTAAATCGGGCTTTAGTGCAAGTCCACTGGGGCCCAAGTCTGCTATTTAAATAGTGTCTCAAAGAGCGATCACTTAACGCACAATTGTTCATTTTGACAAGTTTCGTAGTCTAATATTCCCATCGGCGCCTCAACGGCTTATCACTGGCACTGCGATAGCAAAATGGCCTATAATAGTAGTCTTGTAACGAATGACAGCGCAATGACTAACCGACGTGCGTAGTCTATTAAAATTTTGACAGATCATTGGTCATTGCTCTGCCTTTGGCATACCAATTGTGCAATCATAGCTCTTTTGTGAATTTGTTCAGACTTCAGTGTGATCATTGTGAATTGGATTAATATATTTCAGTAAATTTATATTTGTTATGTTTAGTTGTCTTAATAACTATAACTCTGATACTGACTTTTTTTAATAAATAACACATTTTTATTATGTGACAAAATTAAATTTCCAACAAAGTTAAATTTAAATAATTAATTTATTTTTAATAAAATGTGACAAAATTAAATTACCCTTGTTCGCTTACTAAAAGTAATGGTCATTGGCGGAATCTAAGAATCGCCATATCGAGAAAACATTTTGTGGTGGAGAGAGTTCTCAAGTTTTACATATTTATTTTGGAATTAGCCAATGCTGTGGATATGAACGTGAGAAGACGAGCGGAAGGAAGATGACGTCGTTGAGCTCGCCGGGTGATGTGGGAAAACAACAACCCATTTAATGATTATTATACCCGAAGCCGAATTTTCAAGATACAAAATGAAAAACGACTTGTTTATTGCCTCAACAAGTATATTTTGTTCTTTAAATTGTGATTGGAGGTCCTTCCTTTCCTTTAAGACTAGAGATTGTCAGTGTTAGGTGACTCCACGCAGTCTTAACTTCAGAATCTACTATAATGTTTCTTCTAACAAATAACCTCAGCAAGGGAGTTAGTACCTACTGTTAGTAGACATACTTAGTTAGTCCCAGCACCTATAGCCAGACCACAAAGAAAATATAGTTCAGAAGTTCATGAAGATGAAAAAAAAACTGAAAAATGACTTTACCATCGGTTTAAATATATAGCTATGGACATGAAATAGGTTAATTTATGTTATTTTTTCATTGCAGATTCTAATAGTAGGTCACAGGTATTTAATGCATCTGGTTTACACCAACTTTAATTGTAGGTACAGAATACCTTAAAAATATTTTCCCAAAAACAGTGTATATGTCAATTAATTAGGTTACAGAGGCCTTAAATAAAAATTATTATATAGTGTACCTACACAAGTTGAAGAAATAAATATTATGAAGGCTATTCTGAATGTTGTTAATGGGACACTGAAACATTATTATAATAGAAAACTTGTCACTGCACACAATGATTGAATTGTACCAGAGTCTTACCATACTGTTGCAGGTACTAATATTATCTAGACTATTGTTTGTTTAAGTAAAGAACTGAAATAAGTAGGTACATACATCAGTCAACTAAGATTTTGTTAAATAGGGTTGTGTAAATTTTCTTTTGTTGCAGGTGTTTGCATAAAGCATTTGTGTATAACACATTCATCATACCAGATCATTAATGTATCACTGCATGGACGGACCTCCTCCCGTAATGGAGGGATACTTGGCCTACTAATACCACTCTGGCCAGACTGATTGGTATAGGGTTTAATTTCAAGATTCCTTCTTTACATTTCGTAAAGATAATATTATTGGATAGTCCCTTAGACGGTTCCTACAACACCCATGGGATGAGATGGAGTAGTGACATATTGTATTCTTACTCCGTCACCACACAGAGTTTTTCACATTATAGCCAAGCAACTACAAAGAAGATTGTGGATGCTTGTAGCATATTACACAATATTGAATATCTTAAGAAAATTTCTACATGATGCAATGTGATTTTATGTCCACTTCTTTATAATAAAGAAGTTATTTACAATAAGAAAGTAGGAAAATTTAGTCTAAAAATAAAACCACCATGTTAAATATCAACAGTTTAAAGAATTTTTATTTCTCACCATCCTAATAAACACTTATAGGTATTATAACAAATAACAGAATTTAATTTAGGACATTTATGTGAATCTGAAATGCTAATGTTCTATAAAAAATGAAAAGACCTTTTGTCCTTTAAATAATGAAACACACAATTCACAAAGTATAATTGTCAATAATTTATCAATACATCACAAATAATGGCTTAGGAAGAAACGCAAAGTATTTTATTCAATCTTGTATAGTTATGGCTCTTTGACATCAACATACACTTATAGTAATATCTAACAACTCATTCTTCGGAGTAAATATGTACCTAAAATAATAACAGATCACGAATGTCTTTTTTAAAATTTAGAATGGATATAAATAGCCATTTTTGGGTGAACCGGGTCTCCTAAACAGCTGTTTCTTGCAATACCTACTGGTAGACTGCAGAGCTATCAATAAGAACTTGCTGTAGTCCCTGACCCTTTCAAATAAATTGATAATCTTTTTATAAACAGTGTTTCATTTAACAATTTCTCATTATAGGCACTTAAAATGTACAGCGTGGACCACTTTGAAGTATTTAATAGTTCCTTGAAACAGAAAATTACATCTTCATTACGAATATTGGTAACAATATATTGCAGTTTCTGTAAAAACAATAGTATCACAGCTGTTACTTTGATAATAAAGTCAAGCTTGCACCTAACAGAAGTTTCTTTTATAAATAGCTGAGAATTACAAAGTAAAAACAATAACATTTAAATTGTAGTACTACGACACAAAAACGTCAAAATTTTAGAAAACTAAACGTATTAATGACGTATTGCGTTTTAAGCTTGCTCTTGATTACGCATATTTTTAATGTTTTTTTGCATTTTACTAACTTTCTTTCTCTGTAGATATCTTTGAATACTATTAAATATTGTTTAAAAATTTATGTAAACGAAATCTGACTTAAATAAATGTTAAAATTGAATAGTAGTTTTATGAAAGTCATTTCTACTATCACAATAATTGTGAAAAAAATATTGGGAAAATTATTTTCTAATAATGGCAATACAACCATGCCATTCCAAAGTAACTCCACTGGCCGATCCTTAGGAGTTTAGCCGACTATGGATTTTTAACAGAATGACGGTTTGATTGCATTGGTCGGGCCGTCGGGCGTCGGCATAGAAAATTTATAAAAATAGCAGACTTGGGCCCCTGATAAGAGCCAAAATACATTAAGTTTCATTGTTGTCTAACAAAATATACAATTTCATTACATTAATTATATCTATTTATTATTTTTTATTATTTTTTTTCTTCTATTCTTTAACATTTTTGACAACAACATCATAATCTTCAAGATATAAAAATAATATTAAGATCATAATAATTTTTCGCTTTCCCTTTTAACATTATTTATATCTACGGGTCATCAACCCCGACCTTAATGTATAAAACACTTTTGTATTATAAATATTATGAAAGTTTGTTGTAAAGGCTGCTTGTAATTTATTTAATGTACTGCTTATTTACTGGAGTACTTTTTTCGTAGGTATTATATTTAGGATGAAATAGAAAGTTTTGCAACTAAATTACACACATACATTCATAAACTCACGCTTTATCCCGTCCGGGGTAGGCAGAGACGACAGAACGCCACTTGTCACGATCCTGGTAAACAGATTGGGCCTCGTCCACATTCAATAAGCAACTAAATTATAATCGAATATTGTCAATCAGCCGGTGGATGAGGGAGGCACATGACCGCAAAAGGTGGCAATATTTGGAGGAGGCCATGTCCAGCTGTGGACGGCAATTGGCTGATACGATGATGATGATGATTGTCAATCAAATTGTTGGATGCGGGCTGGGGACTAACATTAGTGGCGTGGACTTAAGGACGCCTATGTCCAGCTGTGGACCGCTCATTACTGAGAGAGAGAGAATCCATCAATGAAGATACCTTGTGGGTTTCCCCACTTTATTGCAACTCTTCTCCTTCTGTTTCTTGCGTCGAGTATCCTCAATGACGACGGTAGCTTCATCAAATTGTTTTTTCACACAACACCATCTTGTCATAAGCTAAGTAAAGCTTGTACTATAGGTACTAGATAAGGGATAAATAATTATTTTTTTGGTAAAAATACACTCATATTATACTTAGAAAACGCCCAGACCTATTCAAACGTTCATGTTTATGGACACAAAGATTTCATCCACTATACGTAATATAATCACTATGCCATATTATGTATCGAGAAAAGCAATAACACATTTAAGCGCATTTTAACACAGATATCCTTTGATTTAACCCCGGTATACCTGTGCAATGATACCACCTATCTTTTAATCAAACACAGAAATCCTGCATTGAACATAGTGCTATCTGAATCACAGATAAACTGATGCAAATGTTGGCCCCGAATGCCAACGCATACGCCAACACATTGGCGCATATATTATTACAAGCAAGGCCATTACTTATTGAACATTTGTTCAATGAATAATGATTGTGTAATAATGTGGTGACGGAGATCCGTGTGGTGACGGAGTAAGAATACAATATGTCACCACCCCATCTCATCCCATGGGTGTCGTAAAAACCGACTGAGGGACTATCCGTGAATATTATCTTTACGAAATAAAAAGAAGGAAAACTTGAAATTAAACCCTATACCAATCCGTCTGGCCAGCGTGGTATTAGTAGGCCAAGTATCCCTTCGTCATAGGAGGAGGCTTGTCTCTGCAGTGGGACATGAATAGGCTGTTATGATGATTGTAAATAACTGGTTTGATGTTATGGTGTTAGTGGCGTTTACTTCCTGTTTGATTTGAATAAATATTTGTTATGCAATGAAAAAAATATGGTATGTAGGGAAAGTTGTGTTTGTCAAGTGGTTTGATTGAATTTGACATCAATAGTGATTCTGTAATGTGAAAAATTGGATATGGCACTTACAAGTAACATTATTGTTGAATTGAATTTTGGAAATATACTATTCCAACAAATAACTACGTTTTGACGACCTCTGTGGCGTAGTCGTTATACACTTCTCATCAAAAAAATCGAAACGGTGTGCAAGTTTGTGTTTTGTAAGGATTATCTGAAAAATGTGTATATTTAGGAATATGTGTTATATATCATTTAATAGGGTATTTAATGAGGTTTTCAAATAATAATGTTAATGTTCTAAATTCAAATTAAATTTTCATAGATTTCGTATTTTGTTTAACAAGTCGTATTTACCCTGTGCGTAGTTTGACGGAAATTAACAAAATTAGGCACGTAAATGAAAAAAAAAGCTGACAACGTTTATTTAATAACCCGTATCGCGCACTTAGAGTTCCTCGCTCCTTTTATTACTGCGTCCACGCGATGTTTACCCGCAAAAACCGCCAAGTGGTGGCATTGCTGAATTCTGGACTTAGTCAGGTTATTACGGCTGAAAGATTGCATCTAAGCTTGTCGTCTTTTCATAGAATCTGCAAACGCTATCAGGAGACTGGTTTGCTCACGCGCCGTTAGAGATCTGGCAGAAAACAGGTAACTTCTGACCGAGTAGATCGATTTATAGTAAGACCTTTCTTACAAAATCTACGCGTTAATGTCTTTCAACCGCAGCAGCAGCTTCAAGATGAACCTATGGTGGCTGTAAATGACTCTACAATTAGAAGAAGGTTGAAGAAACGTGGACTTGTACCGTACAAGCCATCAAATATGGAGGAACTACCTGCAGATCCTCGAAAAGCGCGTCTTAACTTTTCACGTAATTACCTAAATTGGTCATACATCTAGTGGAGCAAGTTCCTCCTTTCTGATGAGTGCAAAATTGTATTGTATGGTAACGATGGAAGGACTAAGGTAAGAAGTGATGGAGAATGCTTTGCACCATGCAGGATTAAAAGAAAAGGCCATCCATGGTGGCGGTTTATGGACTGTTTGAGGAGAAAATAGTGTAACGACAAGACAGAGTTTGTCTTTGTGTTTGGGTCACGTCTGCCCTTACTTAACAGTCATACGTACATCGAACACTATCTTGAACCTCTTGTGATGCCCTATGCACATTTATTTGACCCCGGTTTGACATTTATGTACGAGGATGCTAGGGCAAACACCGCGAGCGTCGTAAGAGATTATGTCACTGAAGTCGATATCTTTATTATTGATTGGCCAGCAAGAAGCCCGGACATGAATCCGACTAAACATCTTTGAGATGAATAGAAATGACGAATTAGTGTTTGAAAACATGCCTCAAAAACACTTAGCCAGCTTTAAAATGCAATCCAAGAGGAATGGAATAGGACGCCACTATATTTGATCGTGACTCTCATCCTATCGATGAAGAACCGTCCAGAAGCAGTAATGAGGGCTAGGAAAGGGTATACGAGTTATTAAATAAACATTTCCTAGCTTTATTTTTATTTACGTGCGTCATTTTATCAGTTTACGTCAAAGTACGCACAGGGTAAATACGACTTGTTAAACAAAATCCGAAATCTATGAAAATTTAATTTGAATTTAGAACATTAACATTATTATTTCAAAACCTCATTAAATTCCCTATTAAATGATATATAACACATATTATTAAATATACACATTTTTCAGATAATCCTTACAAAACACAAACTTGCACACCGTTTCGATTTTTTTGATGAGAAGTGTATAACATGACTGCTACGCAGAGGTCTCGGGTTCGATTCCCGCTCAATGAAAATATTTGTGTGCATGAACATGATTGTTTGCATTGGGCTGGGTGTTTTCTATGTATATGTAAGTATTTATAAAAAAAAAAGTATTTAAGTATGTTTATCCGTTGTCTAGTATCCATAGTACAAGCTCTGCTTAGTTTAGGACTAGATGGCGTTGTGTGTATGTGTGATGAACTACGTATACACGTGTACAGGTAAATGCCTTATTAATTTTAACACAAGATATTATTATATCATAAATTTCATAAGCAGCAACAAAAAACTCATTGAAAAATACCATCCATCATCAATTTTCATTTGTTTTAATAACCTCTTTGTGTCATATAAAATCCATTGGAATGAAAGGAGTTCACGATTGTAAAGATGACATATTTTTAATTTTATGATTAGTTTATCCATTACTTAATAAAGCTAAAAACTATGTAACAATTCTATTACCTACTAATTTTTTTTTAAGTTCATGACATAAGTATACGCAAAAGACGGCTAAAAAAAGCTAATCAATAGATAAAATCTGATCAGATAGAGAGTCTGGCATACCCTAGAGACTATATAATGTTCCTATATAAATATTTATTGTATAATATCCGGGAGTGACTCGTTTATATGATGTGAATCCAGGTGAAGTAAGTACTTCCGAGCCGGAACGCAGGGATGTCAATACTTCACTACGACTATTCCCAAGATTCTTTGAAAATGTTGATATTGAAATTTATTTTTATTTGGAAATATGACTGCTACTACGATATGACAACGTTTACCAAATAAACTGAGTTCTTTGACGACCTCTGTGGCGTAGTCGGTATATTACATGGCTGCTACGCAGAGGTCTCGGGTTCGATTCCCGCTCAATGCAAATCTTTGTGTGCATGAACATGATTGTTTGCATTAGTCTAATTATTTCTGTGTATAATTATGTATGTATTTACAAATAAAAATGTATTAGGGTAAGTACTAATATCCGTTGTTCTGTGACCCATAACACAAGCAGGTTAAGCCTAGCTTACTTTGGGAACAGATGGCGCTGTGTACAGTACAGATGTCCGTGAACGTTATAGTGAACAACTTTATGTTGTGACTTCGATTACCAAGTAAGGCATTTGTTAGATTCACTACTGTCTTAAGCCTGGATTTAGTGTGTGTCTGTTAATTTTATGTTTATAACAGACACAGGGCTTGAACCTAGTATGAAGTAGTTAAATGTGTTTGTAGATATTATACTCTTAATAAGAAGACTTAACTATAGCCTATATTACAGGGTGACGAACAGAGTGCATTCTGCCACCTTGCATTTAAAATTTATCTTTGAAGCAATCCTGATACATTATTTATTATCAAACATTGTTTAATTAACCTTTCAAAAACAGTACTAAAAATTGGTTCAACTGTTCACTGTACACACCACATCAAGTTAAACATTTTCATTTGAAATTGTGTCTTATTTCAAGGTATTAAGGTACATGAGTGTCTAGCTTGATTAGTTGCTGTTTGTACGATGCCACAGACAGACTCGACTTTGACAAGACAAATTAACACATCAAATGCATAACACTCGTTTAGGTGTCTGTACTTGAAAACAAAAGAACTACACTTATAAATAAAACCAATTAAAACGTTCATCATCCTTTAACCTTAAACTTACCCTTATATAACCTTTAAGCAGCAAAAAGTCGCACAAGACAACACAGAGAGCATTATACAGCTATTCAATTACAAGTACTTATTAACTTCGCACGCCATACTTTTTCTTAAAGGCCTACGCAGACCGGGACGGCATGGCAAGGGATTTTAATTTTTACTAATAGAAATTCAACCGTACTGTTACATAAATACGACATAAATTGCTATGCTTTAAAATAATGATGTGGCATTGAAAGGGATTTTATCGCACGGCATTTTTCATTTTAAAGCATAGCAATTTATGTCGTATTTCTGTAACAGTACGGTTGAATTTCCATTAGTAAAAATTAAAATCCCTTGCCATGCCGTCCCGGTCTGCGTAGGCCTTTAACTTCGCACGCATACTTTTTCTTAATTACATAACATACAGTTAAAACTAGTATAACTGACATTTACTACAGCTGCGTGTTACGTACGGTAAAAAAAAGCCGTTACATAACTTTTATACGTGAAAAGGTTAATTAGACATGTGTGTAATATGTTTTTTGTCATTAATGTCCCACTGCAGGGACGGGCTTCCTCCCGTGACGAAGGGATACATGGCCTACTAATACCACGCTGGCCAGACGGATTGATATAGGGTTTAATTTCAAGTTTTCCTTTTTTCTAAGTAAAGGTAATATTCACAGATAGTCCCTTAGTCGGTTCCTACGACACCCATGGGATGAGATGGGGTGGTGACATATTAGGGCGGATGTTGCTTTGTCCCACTGTGCATGTACGGCTATCGAGGTGGTGGGGGAGTACAAGTACTTGGGATTAGTAGTGGACAATAATTTCTCGTGGAAATCGCATATTACACAACTATGTGATAAGCTACGCTCAGTAATCGTGAAATTCCACCATCTTAATTCGATACTATGTAGGGCTACTATGTATATTGTGTACTTCGCGCTCGCAGACTCACTACTCTCTTATGGAGTGGTATGCTATGGGCGTACCTTTAAAACGTATCTTGAAAAAATAAAATCACTACAAATAAGGTTCATGAAATTACTGGTTGACAAAAAGACAAAAGATCGATGTAAATGCAATGATTATGAAGAGTTGTTTTTGGAATGTAACATTTTACCAGTTCATGAGAGAGTAATGTTGTTGGTAGCGCTGGGACAACATGGTTGTGATGACTTCAAAGTGTTACCAATGAATCCTAAACCTCGTATGGTGAAAGACTACCGGAGACTAGAGGTACCGGCACACACCAATTATTTTGGGCAAAGATGTAGCAAATGTTTATTACCATCCATAGTTAATCAACTGCTATTAGACATTAATGATAGCCTTTCTAAGACATCATACAGACAAAAAACAACAAAATTTCTGTTAAACAAATTTGGGGAAAAAATTGGGGCAATAAAATGAAGCTCATGTAAGTAAAAAAAAAAAAAAAAACCTTTATTGTTAGTTAAATTCCAGTTTCTTTGTATCAGATGCTATCTTTATGTGTGTAAAATTTTCTTATATATGCATGCTTACAAAATGAAATATAATAAAATAATAAAATTGTGTGAAAATGTACAAGAATATGTTAGATAGATAATATAATATACATATATATATATATATATATATGTATAAAGTGGAAGATACGTCTACCAACAAAATGCTGTGCCGTTTGGTAGAAGTAATTTAATGTAAATACCTGTAAAAAAACCACGAATAAATACATTTTCATTTTTTCATTTTCATTTGTATTCTTACTCCGTCACCACACGGGGCTATGCAGTCCTTTGGCATTATTCGTTGGGTCCCTTGTTCGTCTCCCACCTGAGTACAATAAAAGCAACAGTTTTAGTCCATTTTCGTAACAATTTGACTAAAACTTAAACAGTAAAGTAAATAAAGTAGTAGTTAAAAGCATGTTTAATAAAGATATCAATTCATTAGAGCGTTCATTTAAACGTAGATGAAAGAGAACACTTGTAACATAAAAGAAGAGCATTGCAGCTGTGTTTATTCGACCAATTCGAGAGCATCATCATAACAGCCAATTAATGTCCCACTGCAGGGACGGGCCTCCTCCCGTGACGGAGAGATACTTGGCTTACTAATACCACGCTGGCCAGACAGATTGTTGTAGGCTTTAATTTCAAGTTTTCTTTCTTTTTATTTCGTAAAGATAGTATCCACGGATAGTCCCTTAGTCGGTTTCTACGACACCCATGGGATGCGATGGGGTGGTGACATATTGTATTCTTACTCCGTCACCACACGGACATCTGCTACCTTAATGCAATAAAAAGCAACAGTTTTAGTCCATTTTCGTAACAATTTCACTAAAACTTAAACAGTAAAATAAATAAAGTAGTAGTTAAAAGCATCTATATCTATCTATACTATAATAAAACTGTAGAGGTCGAAATGTCTGTTCTTTTCGAAAATTCAGATAAAAATTATCTATAAAATCTAGAAAAATGTCAAAAAGCACGAAACCACAATTTTTAGAATTAATGTCTGTCTGTTTGTTACCGCACATCTTTAAAACGAATTAATATAATCTAAAGACCAATACATTGTATTGTAGCCTTTTTTATTGGGCTTAAACTGAGGTATGTTTCATCAAAATCGGATAAGTATTACTAGAGATATCGCTTGATCTCTTTATTAGAACAGTCCAATACAAATCAGGGGTCATGAAAAAAGGTTTTTGTTAAATGTTGAATGAATTTAAATTTTGTTTCTTTTGTTCACCAGATGGGGTTACCTGTAGTAATCATACTCATAAATGAGATGTAAATAATCTAATTACGTGCTATTAATTATAAGTTATTCCTTTTAAATTTTAATAAAATTAACCATGAATCGTATGTGTTATATCTATCTATACTATCTTCTATCTATCTATACTATAATAAAACCGTAGAGGTCGAAATGTCTGTTCTTTTCGAAAATTCAGATAAAAATTATCAATAAAATCTAGAAAAAAGTCAAAAAGCACGAAAACACAATTTTTAGAATTAATATGAATATGTCTGTTTGTCAGTTTGTTACCGCACATCTTTCAAACGAATTTCTTAGGAGCAATACATTGTATTGTAGCCTTTTTTATTAGGCTTAAACTGAGGTATGTTTCATCAAAATCGGATAAGTATTACACGAGATATCGCTTGATCTCTTTATTAGAACAGTCCAATACAAATCAGGGGTCATGAAAAATGGTTTTAGTTCGATGTTGAATGAATTTAAATTTCGTTCCCCTATTTGAAAGTCGTTCATAGACAAACGGTTACAGTAGGAGCTGGGTAATGAGGTTCGAATCCCATGCCGACGAATATTTTTGTATGTATGAGATCTTTTTAGGAAGTTGTTAGCACAGAAGGTGGTAACAATATTGTACAATATGGATTACATGAGCCAGTAGTCATTCCAATCCAGCCTAGACTCAACCGGGAATATATTGAAGAAATAGGATATAGTGCAGCTGAACTATAAATCAATCCTTAATAATAATTTTCCTAGGCTAGCTACAGAACAGAAATGTGTTTATGATACCGTAACAAGAGCAGTAATAAACGAAGACGGCATAGTATATTTTCTCGATGCTCCTGGTGGAACAGGGAAAACATTTCTTACCCGAGTAATTCTAGCGGAAATTAGAAGAATGGGAAAAATTGCCTTAGCGGTGCCATCTTCAGGTATTGTATCAACATTACTTCCTGGTGGCAAAACAGCGCACACTGCATTTAAAATTTCTTTGGATTTAAATTGCATTGAAACTTCCGTGTGTGGTGTGTCACGCAATAGCGACAAAACTAAAGTGCTGCAAGATACCTGTTTAATAGGATGAGTGCACTATGGCTCATAAGAAAGCTATAGAGCCAGTTGATAGGACACTAAGAAATTTGCGCAGAAGTAAACGAGTTGTGGGTGGGGTAACTGTTGTGTTTTGTGAAGAGTTTCGCCAGTCTTGCCGGTTGTTAGTAGGGGCATAAGAGCTGACGAAGTGAACGCTTCTTTGAAGAGGTCTTTTTTTTTGGCGACATATCGTTAGGTTAGAATTAACTTTAAATATGAGGGCGCATATGAGTGATAATCTTCAAGCTCAAAAATTTTCTAATATCTTACTTGATATAGGAAACGGAAAAGTTCCCGAAAATCAGACTAAAATTATTTTGCCACCCAGCCTTTTCTCCCTGGTCACCAGTGAGGAAGACTTAATACAGTGTTTATGGAAATACGTCCCATGTAACACAAAAAGAAAATTCCTGGTTATGTGAGCGGGCAATTTAAACACCTAGGAATGATCACGCCAATATTATTAATGCAAAAATTATTTCTGAAATTGTTGGTAATGTCGTCACTTATTTAGCAATCGACTCAATGGTTGATCAGGACGAAGGCCACTAATTTTTCAGTGGAATTTTTAAATTTGTTGAGTGTTTCTGGTTTTCCAGCATAAAGCATTTCGCTAAAGGTTAGTGTACCAATCATTCTCTTGCGTAATTTAAGTCCTCCAAAACTATGCAATAGTGCACGTGTTAAGGTCATTAACCTTTAGAAAAATGTCATTGAGGCTGAAATATTATCGGAGTGTGCAAGAAGTGAACGAGTTTTTATTCTACGCATTCCCTTATTACCCAATAGTTTCCCCTTCCAATTTAAAAGAACTCAATTTCCCGTAAGCCTTTGCATCGCAATGACCATCAATAAAACTAAACATACTAATATGTATTTAAAATTACTGCGTAAAGTCACTTTTCCACGCGGACGAAGTCGCGGGCACAGCTAGTGTTTAATAAAGATATCAATTCATTAGAGCGTTCATTTGAACGTAGATGAAAGAGAACACTTGTAACATAAAGGAAGAGCATTGCAGCTGTGTTTATTCGACCAATTCGAGAGCGTACTCGAACGTTTTATGGAAATGTCATGTTTTTTCAACGAAAGTTTTAATTTTGTGGAGTTTTTAACATAGTCTTTCTGGCCCATTGATGGGCTTGCATGGAAACCGAACCATTCTTGTAGTGAGGCCTTTGTACGCACCTCGGTTAGAATTAATTAGGTTCATGAGCTGCTGTTTTTAATCTTATTTTAGATCATCTTAACAGCCTATTCCCACTGCAGAGACGGGTCTCCTCCCGTGACGCAGGGATACTTGGCCTACTAATACCACGCTGACCAGATAGATTGGTATAGGGTTTAATTTCAAGTTTTCCTTCTTTTACTTCGTAAAGATAATATTTACGGTTAGTCCCTTAGTCGGTTTTTACGACACCCATGGGATGAGATGGGGTGGTGACATAGGTATTGTATTCTTACTCCGTCACCACACGGATTCATATTAGATATTGAATATTATATAGAATCCTTAGTTAATGTATTTTCGGCATAAGATTTGTGATCCTTTCTGGCCCCGAAAGTGTAGTAAAATTCGACTCAGAGAAATTTAACAAGCACAGCATTATTACAAAGAAGATAAACTCAAAACGTACCCTGTTGACAATTTGGTATTAGTCCGCATTCACTAAAGCCCGATACACATCGACAAGTACAGTAGCGAGTTAAGTAGTAAATTGTTGATTAAGTTGATTTAAATAGATCTCCATCCTATTTTTTGGCGAGTTAAGTTGGCGAGACGCGAGAGAGGGGGCTACTTCGTTTAATAATAACCAACTTACTACTTAACTCGATACTGTACTTGTCGATGTGTAAATCGGGCTTAAGAGGGGCTCGGCCCTGCAGTCGGCCATTAACAACAATTACAATGGATTGTTATAAAAACATCTGTATCCTAAAAATTCACATTGAAATTTAATAAAATACTAACTAACCACTTCCTTTTATGCTCTATGGACATAAAAATAAAAGAAAAATCTTTAAACGTAACTGCTTTCGTAGCAATGACAGTTTTTTCATTACTTTTTAAATGTATACTTTCTATTAGGTTCCTTTGCAGTATTTTTCTAGCTATTTTAGCTCCAGTTCTTTTACTAAAATGCTTGAAGTTAGGTAAAGGCACTCCCCGTTTCATGGAATACGTTGGAATCCATTTTATTTTTGTTTTTGTACAAGCAAAGCGAAACTTGTTTACATTTTTCTGTGCTTTAGATTGATAGAAACTAAGTTGAAAACGTTGTGCTGTTGCCAGGGAAAATGTGGAAATGTTTTTACTATTCTGTGTGGTGATGTAGGTAGTGTGATTATACGGAGTCATCAGCCAAACCCGTCTTGTGCGTGGGTTTTGTAATACGAGTAAAGAAATTTGGCAGATATACGATAAAATATCCGTGTGGTGACGGAGTAAGAATACAATATGTCACCACCCCATCTCATCCCATGGGTGTCGTAAAAACCGACTAAGGGAATAACCGTAACTACTATCTTTACGAAATAAAAAGAAGGAAAACTTGAAATTAAATCCTATACCAATCCGTCTGGCCAGCGTGGTATTAGTAGGCCAAGTAACCCTCCGTCACGGGAGCAGACCCGTCCCTGCAGTGGGACATTAATGGGCTGTTATGATGATGATACGATGAAAGAGAAAATATAACTTGCTATTAAACCTTATAAGCTTATCTCTGTTCTTGCAAAAGCCTGCCCTGCAACTTCGACCAAAAGCCAGTTGCAATTACTGACTTATTAATCGATATCGCTAGTTTAGCAACATCCGCGGTGTTATATCATAGATACTTAGGTGGCCAGTGGTGTTTCATCTTAGCGTTTCCTTACTTCGGTAAACAGGTAAAAAAGCTGAGTGTCGCGTCAGAGGCCTATAAGTAGTTAAAACAAGTCTTGAAACCAGGTTGACCACTAACCAAACTACAAAAGAAAACACCCACAGAAAGTATGTCTAAAATTCGTAGACCTATAGGCATGCTCTCGAAGAGCCGGAAGATAGGATCACGATCGCGAAGCCACAACAACACGTCCGCGGTTCCGTCCTCGCCTTCGAGGCCGGAATACGCGCCGCGTTCGCTCCTAGAGGCCGTGCCTTCCGCACAGTGACGGTCCAGGCCGGGGTTCGTACCCCACAGGGGTTGCCCCTGAGGCACGTCACTTAAATGTCTTTGGTTGAGGGCCATTCGCTCCACCACAGCCCGCGTAAAGTAGTAAATGTCCCAGGAGACAAACTACTCGTACTCAACAAAATAAAAGTATGTCTCTGCAGTAAAAGTTTAAAAATCGGATAAATCAGAAGTATTACATATTTGATGAGTGCTAAACGATGTACAGAAGACAGCACAAGGTAACAATACTTGAAGGAGGTCTATGTCCAGCAGTGGACCTCAATTGGCTGATATAATGATGATGATAATTAATAAATATGAATAGATATTATTTTTAAACGAAAGTTCACATAACAAATATGTAGGAACAATTAAAATAAACATTGTAAAGTTTTTCTAACATGGCATTGTCTTTGTTCTCGTTATAATTGAATTCCTGAGTCATACATGTTTTTAAATATTGTCAAAACATAGCTTTTGTCTTTATATATTTAGATATATTTTGATGACGGCGGCGTAATAGCTATCGTTCATCGCTGTTACGCTGGTCTTGGGTACAAGCTCAATACGAATCTTTAAGCGCATTTCCTTGAATTTCCAACTAACGTTAGGGATCTTTTGGCCAATTCTGCCCAGACTGTCACACGTCCTTAGAAGTTCCTAAAATTCCATGTTCTTAATTTTGTGTGCCTGCTCCCATGGGATAGGACGTGAGTTTATGTAAGTAAGTACTTAATACAATTTAACAAAACCTAGTCACAGAATAATCATTGTAGACCCTATAAATCCTGCTTGGATTTCAAACCCGCGACCCCACAGCACTAGCTTATTATAGATATCGGCAAAATGCAGACCAGTTATTTAATAGCTTTAATGTACAGTCGCACACAGAAGTGCAGTCGTTTAAATTGAAAGCAGCGTAGTTTTTAAACCCTTAATTACCAACTGCATGCCGATGACAGAGTAGTGGTGAACGCAAAAGTGCTTTCACAATCTTTTTTTTTGTTACTTTTTTTTAGTCTGCAGCGAAAACGGCTAACGAACTAGGTTCGTTGGATTTGTGAAGGTGTTTTTGGTATTCCTTTATGTCCGTTTGCTAACTTGTAAAGAGAATTTCTTTTAGGACATTTTATGTGTTGATAATATAATTTAATATTAATTTTAATAGTTTTTCTTATTTAGTGACTAAGTAAGGTATGGTTATCACCACCTCATCTCATCCCATGGGTGTCGTAGAAACCGGCTAAGAGACTGTTCGTGAATATTGTCTTAAACAATATTAATACAAATGACTTTATGGAAAACGATACAAAAACCTCCTCCTATTGGCCTCGGTAAAAAAAACAAATACTTACCCCAATACCATAAAAGAAAACAGCTTTAGTTTCCCCAATCTGGCTATCGTAAATTTATCACTCCACGCTCATTCTCCATTATTTTGACGACCCATTGTTTAGGGATTACCCAATTAGTATCGTACTGAAATCGCGAGAGTCCTGTCTCACTGGACCGAACAGTTGGGATTACTTGTTACTGTTCTAAACTTTGATACCAAAACACTGATTTATTAGCATAAAATGTTAATTAAATTATTTGTGAATATAATTAGATGTACAAGGTAATGGTAGAGATGTGCTGACTGACTCAATGCCCTGCTTTAGGAATGTCTAGAGTAGTATATGAAGTTCGTCGTTTAACCTAAAGCTCGATTTACACATCGACAAGCACAGTAGCCAGTTAAGTAGTAAGTTGTTGATTAAGTTGATTTGAATAGATCTCTATCCTATTTTTTGGCGAGTTAAGTAGGAAGTAGCCCCCTCTCTCGCGTTTCGCCAACTTAACTCGCCAAAAGATAGTATAAATCAACTGCTGCTTGCTTGTTTGCCAGCTAAAAGCAAAAGAAAAATCTACCTGTAGTTTCCAGGCATATCCATACTAATATTATAAATGGGAAAGTGTGTCTGTTTGTCTTTCTTTCACGGCAAAAGGGAGCGATGAATTGACGTGATTTTTTAAGTGGAGATAGTTGAAGGGCTGGAGAGTAACATAGGCTACTTTTTTCTTCTGTGTCCAGGAAAGGGGAACAGTACTACCCCGAATTTAACGCGAGCCGCGGACAAAAGCTAGCTTGGTTACACAAAAACAGTTGTCTAATCTTATACCAACTTTTTAGTCATACCAGCTATTCGAGCAACAAGAAACATCTATACTTATAATAAAACTGTAGAGAGATCAATTCTGTACATTGAATATATGTTAAAAATTAATATTGGAGGATGAATGGTGATCGATACTAATGCCAAAAATGCAATCAATAAATTTTTTGTCTGTCTGTCTGTCTGTCTGTCTGTCTGTCTGTCTGTCTGTCTGTATGTGCACGCATGGGTCAAAAACTACTGAAGGCATTTTAACCAAACTTGGTACAATTGTAGTCTATACTCCCGGGCAGGTTATAGGTTATATAACATAACGCTAAGACACATAGGAGCTGAGCAGTGACGAAAAATTTGAAGCAAGTCGGTTGAAAAAAAGCGCGTTCGAGCTCTTATCATCGCATACGTTGATCATACGCCAAAAATATGTATTACAAAAATAATGGTCTTCAAAAGATGAACAAAAAAGTCCTGAATAGTATATATCTATCTTTTATATATTAGCCACAATAACCTGTTTAATCGTTAGGGTTTTCTTCAAAGTGTATTAAATACATAAATATATTGTAATTTGCATAGACATATCTTTTTTAAACTCCCATATTTCAAAAGTACACTTTAATACCTTATTCATAAAAAAAATTTATAGAAATCGGTTTATAAACACACAAGATTTAGATAAAAGAAAATTTCCAAATGTCGCCGCGCCAGTATGAGTACGGCTGTACGGTTGATTTTTGTTAACGTCCGAAGCGGCCAACCGGTGCATCTATATAATTTCATTCACATTGACTCTTAATGCGAACGGACGTGGTTCTTATTGACTCTTCTCGGAATAAGCGCGCTTTAGATATTAAAATACATAGATACGTACTTTTTAGGTATTAAGTTTAAAGTATTACGTTTTCTCCGTGTGGTGACGGAGTAAGAATACAATAGGTACCATCCTATTGTATTCTTCCAACCACCCCATCTCTTCCCATGGGTGTCGTAAAAACCGACTAAGAGACTATCCGTAAATATTATCTTTACGAAATAAAAAGAAGGAAAACTTGAAATTAAACCCTGTACCAATCCGTCTGGCCAGCGTGGAATTAAAAGGCCAAGTATCCCTCCGTCACGGGAGGAGGCCCGTCCCTGCAGTGGGACATTAAAGGGCTGTTATGATGATGAAATTTAAAGTAGGTAATCTATCTATCTTCTATACTATAATAAAACTGTAGAAGTCAAAATGTCTGTTCTTTTCGAAAATTCAGATAAAAATTATCTATAAAATCTAGAAAAAAGTCAAAAAGCAACACTTACAATTTTTAGAATTAATGTCTATCTGTCTGTCTGTCTGTTTGTTACCGCACATCTTTAAAACGAATTAAAATATAATCTTAAGACCAATACATTGTATTTTAGCCTTTCTTATTAGGCTTAAACTGAGGTATGTTTCATCAAAATCGGATAAGTATTACTCGAGATATCGCTAGATCTCTTTATTAGAACAGCCCAATACAAATCAGGGGTCACATGAAAAATGGATTTGGTTCAATGTTGAATGAATTTAAATTTCGATTCTTTTGTTCACGAGATGGCGTTACCAGTATTAATCATAAAATAAATGAGTTTTTAAATAATCTATTACTATTTTATTATTAAGTGCTATTAATAAGTTATTCCTTTTAAATGTTAATAAAATTAACCAATTATAAGTCTTATTAAATTAAATCAATTATAAGTTTACTTGATTGTTATATTTTTGTGTTTTTCGTAATTGAAACGCAATTTAATTAAATATACATTGTATTAGTAAGCTATTAATCTAAAGTATCAATTATTCTTTTGGTATTAATTTAGTTCAAATGTAGTAGTTACTGGTCAACGTAAAAGTATGCAACAGACTCCACCTGTTTCTATTAATGTAAATAAATACAAATACAAATAACCCTTATTAGTTAATCACAGGTACAAAACATCTGATAAAAATAAATAGTCTTTCCCTGTATTGCTAATATTGGCGTACAAACTTCATTTTTTAAAGTTAAACTATACCTATACTTAATCATAAATATTAAATTGAATTAAAATAACATTCCTTTTCTCACAATCTTATTATAACTGCAATTATAACACACTTATATAACTATTTAATAATTAATAATATATGGGTATAATATAACAGACAACATAATAAGTAACACGTTTTTTCTTTATAAAATCATTTTACACAATGTTGCTATTTGTCAACATTAAAAAAATACAAAACTAACAATAAAAAATAAAAATACAATCACAAATCATTAAATTATTATTGAAAGTGTTTCTGTTTATTTTATTAAGTAATTCAAAAATACTGCACGCAGTTTATTTTTTGCTAGATGGTAAAAGGTGTTAGGTACAATAATTTATTTCAGCATTTTTTTTACAAAAGACAAATCACACACTAGCCAATTTAACGGACACAAAGAACATCCAGACTAAGGACAATAGTCTGTGTATCACAATTGTCCTCCATGGGAATCGAACCCGCGACCTCATGCACGCCAGCCATGTAATGGCAGGTAATTCTGCCGCACCATAACGTGGCGTGCAAATGTATTCATTCATAATTAATTAGCGATTATCCGTGTGGTGACGGAGTAAGAATACAATATGTCACCTCCCCATCTCATCCCATGGGTGGCGTAAAACCGCCTAAGGGACTATCGGTGAATATTATCTTTACGAAATAAAAATGAAGGAAAACTTGAAATTAAACCCTATGCCAATCCGACTGGCCAGCGTGGTATTAGTAGGCCAAGTATCCCTCCGTCACGGGAGGAGGAGCGTCCTTACAGTGGGACATTAATGGGCTGTTATGATGAAAAGCGATGTCATTTATTTTAACTTACAAATTTGACAACAGATGGCATTGTGCCTGTGACGTCATTTTCAGTATCGCGGTGTTAAGATTTTCCTTGAAAGAATGACGTTCGCTCATGTCTTTCAGTATAAGTTTAGACACAGTCTTCATAGATATATGTATATTATTATGATAAATAAATAGATCTGTCTTTGTAAAGGTCTGTTTTTGAAAAGGTTTTGGTTCGTTCGTTAATTTTACAATTCGTTTGTAGGTATATCTGTTTGTTATAAGGTTTACAAAACGATTTTTCAGTATTAAATCGAATTGCGAAGTAAGTAACATCCGCCACGCGAACGAAGTCGCGGGCACAACAGCTAGTCTCTAGTAAAAATGTAAATTAGTTTTGATTACATTTTGTTAACGGCTCAAGTATTATTCATTGTTCCTATTCTAATTTCTTTGTAAGTCAATTGGTAGACTGATGAACTCATTATATTGTTTGTGAATGTTATTTTAAAGGCCTACGCAGACAAGGGATTTTAATGTTTTACTAATGGACATTCAACCGTACTGTTACAGAAATACGATATAAATTGCTAAGCTTTAAAATGAACAATGCCGTGCGATAAAATCCCTTTCAATGGCACGGCATCATTTTAAAGCATAGCAATTCATGTCGTATTTCTGTATCAGTACGGTTGAATTTCCATTAGTAAAAATTAAAATCCCTTGCCATGCCGTCCCGGTCTGCGTAGGCCTTAACGCCCTGTTTTGATTGACGTAGGCCCAGATAATTTCGTTTTGTATTTAATTATGTTTGTTTTAATATAGTTCTTGTTTAGCTTTTGTCCTCAAAGTGTGAACGAACTTTAGATGAAGTGTTTTCAATTTGGTTTTTCAATTATCTTGATTGGATTCTGACGTACTTGTTAATAAATTTTGTTATGTTTCTTAGACGTTTTGTTTGATGTTTGAGGTTCATCGTAACAGCCCATTAATGTCCCACTGCAGGGACGGGCCTCCTCCCGTGACGGATGGATACTTGACCTTCTAATACCACGCTGGCCAGACGGATTGGTATAGGTTTTAATTTCAAGTTTTCCTTCCTTCTATGTAAAGGGATTAATTACAGATCGTCCCTTAGTCGGTTTCTACGACACCCATGGGATGAGATGGGGTGGTGACATATTATATTCTTACTCCGTCACCACACGGATATGTTTGAGGTTCGAGAGACTCTATTAACAGCAGCATTTGGGTTCAATACACAGTGAGGATAGTTCCTCCATTTCTTGCATTCTAATGTGCCTAAATGACAATTTTGTTATTGTCTGATGTTGAATTCGTGCGCGGCACATTACCTTAGACACATGAGTAACGGTGAAAATAAAGTTATGCGTCGCTAAGTTCAAGTGCAAAGATATCAGGGACAGGCACAAGGCGTAACTGAGTGACAAGCATGCAGATGTAGAATACGTTTCTTGCTCCTGGTTTTTTTTTAACAGACCGTTCCAAAAAGGTGGCCTGGTATGGGCATGTTATCCGGAGGAATGAGAATCATGTGGTGAGGAAGGTGTTAAACATGTATGTGGATGGATATAAGGGAAGAGAACGACCAAAGAAACGATGGATGGATTGTGTGAAAAACGATATGGATGTGTGAAAGAGTGTGACTTGTGAGATGACGTCCTATAGGAAAGTATGGAAGAAGTAGACATGCTGCGCCGACCCCAAATAAAATTGAGATAAGGGCAGGGGAATGATGACATTCCAAAAGGGTAATGTGTTTTGATTGCTTTTTAAATAGGTATGTATCACACAATGGCTTGGCTGATTTTAAAATTTGACAATTCATGAAATTCCATATTCCTCTTTAGAAACTTGGATTTTTAACGTTAGCAAATAAAAATATGGCGGCTATAACTGTCAAAAATGGTGCATAGATGGTTTAGCTCTGTAGTCTAACCTCCTTGTAACCGTTTGTACTATTTGTTTAAATTACCTACGTCAGGTTTTTTAATTAGTTGTAAGGACGAGTTAGTGTCATAGCACATGTAACGTAACGTAAAAGGATCGGCACCGCCTCGCCTTTTTCCTCAACGTCAGAAATCCGATTACTTACGTTACGATTCCGATTAGTCTGCGTTGCAGTAAAGACTTTCATTCAAATAATACTGAGCGGCTCGAGTTGATACGGTGCCGATCCTTTCGTTAAGTTATAATGTGCTACGACCCTTAGTGATCTCAAAATTTTACAAGCATGTCTAGACTAAATCTTTCTTGTTTTTTTATTTGATTAAAAGTCTCATAACCCTTATAACCTTCTTGTTCAATATGAACTGTATTAATTTTTAATGCAGACAAAAAAGAAAAAACTGATATTTTTAATGTACAAACAAATTACTTTTATTGAAAAGTAACCAATTTTCTAGTCAGTTGATATTCTTTATTATTTTTTTGTTATTTAAAGGTTACAATCGAAGGGTATAAATGTCATTGGACTTAAAGTTCGCTAAAACTGTTATTAAAAAAAAATCTTGTAAACCGAAAGTAACTTTGCCTTATTTGACTAATACGCAACGCTGAAAACTATTGCAGTTTATTTGATGTAGTGGGTACACAGGGGGTTACCTAAGCCCCTGGGAGCCCTACATACCCTTTCCGTCCCCCAACGGAAGGGGATGCGTATGCATTTTACCCCAGCGATAACAAAAAAAAGCTAGGAAAAAAAATTAAACAATTATTTCGTTTTTAAAATTCCCACAGCAGGGATTAGCCTCCTCTAGTAATAGGGGAAAACATGATCTAGTAAATGCAAACATTCTTGTTCACACATATTTATTTATAATACGCAACAGGATTCTCCAAAGATTATTCCAATTAACTTATTTATATATTTTCTGATAACTCAAGACTCTTCACTTTCCATTATACCAATTTTCATCAGAATAAGTAAATAGCTATTTATTGTTTTCCTCCTTCTAAATATAATTAAGAGGCTCGTGTAAGTAATACGGTGTCAACATCTTTTACGTATCATTTCTGAGTGTTTGAAAACATACAAACATAAATACATACATACATAAATTCACGCCTTATCCCGTCCGGGGTAGGCAGAGACGAAAGAACGCCACTAAAAAGAACACAAACGTAAACTTATACTTTTCCTGTGATGCATAGGCAAAAACTACTAAGTACTAAGTACGATGATACTTACAAACAGGCACTCCCAAACACGCTTTCGCCCTGAAGTGTATTTTAAAATGTTTTCAAAATAGTTTTCTTAATTTTTACTTTACGTTTTGTTATACGTAAGTAAATAACAAAGTAGTGTAAATAAATACATACACAAACATAAACCTTAATAAATACCAACAAAAATCTTTAGATACCGAATTGTTTTAAGTCTAGATGTACTTTGAGTCCCTTCATATCATCTGTAAAAGTTCCTGAGGCACAGGCAACAATACCTATTGCCTATGATAACGCGCATAAAACTGCGTACTTAATAGCCGTATGTCCGTGTGGTGACGGAATAAGAATACAATATGTCATCACCCCATCTTATCCCATGGGTGTCCTAAAAATCGTCTAAGGGACTATCCGTGAATATTATCTTTACGAAATAAAAAGAAGGAAAACTTGAAATTAAACCCTATACCAATCCGTCTGGCCATCGTGGTATTAGTAGGCCAAGTATCGGGAGGAGGCCCGTTCCTGCAGTGGGACATTAATAGGCTGTTATGATAATAGCCGTATGAGATTTTAAGCTCGTAGCTTTAATCATGGCTTTCAATTTAAGTGGATAATTATTAAAATTATACAGCTATGGTAGATTTATGTGAGATTAGTATTAGAAAATAGATGCAGAAGTCAAAACTATGTTGGTGTTGTCATAACTGCTCGGTACGATCGACAGTCGCATCAACTTTAGTTTATCTATACGTACGTGTAAATAAAATCTGTCTGTCTGTAATATAAAACCCACTGTGTTTTTTTTACTTTTTTTGCCTGGTTGTCTGTCTGTTAGTTCCGAGTAAACTCCGAAACGCTTTAAACGATTCTGTATGAGTTTATTCTTTCGTATCAAAAGTTTTTTTTTTATTTTTCTTATTTTTTTCTCATAGAACTGAGCTAAAGAAACTTAGCTCAGTTTTCCTAACCAGATACGGTTTGCATAAGCGGTGTCTAATATATTCCTCACACTTTTACACAACGCCATCTAGTCCCAAACTAAGCAGAGCTTGTACAATGGGTACTAGACAACGGATAAACATACTTAAATACTTTTTTTTTCAAAGACTCAGAAATGATACGTAAAAGATGTTGACACCGTATCACTTACACGAGCCTATTAATTATATTTAGAACAAGGTAAACAATAAATAGGTATTCATTTATTCTGATAAAAATTGGTATAATGGAAAGTGAAGAGTCTTGAGTTATGAGAAAATATACTTCGACGACCCTTTGTAATTATACTACTGTATCTTTCTCTGTATTGTGTGTAGAGCTTTCAGATAATTTTGGGTTGGATTAATTACAAATTGCGATCGCGATACAGTACAGGTATTTTGAATCAGATATTGATTCTAATTGGTAATGGATCTATTCAAACAATGTACCTACATAATTATCAACAATTCAAGTGAAATATTTTCATTCTATATTTTTAATTTAATTCTATCTACCTATATGTCTAGGAGAGGACGTCAATTGGCTGATAATATTCAGGATGATAATCATGAATTTTATTATAATTAACTAGATTTTGCCCGCGGCTTTGCTCGTGTTAAATTTAGGGTAGCACTGTTCCCCTTTCCTGGGCAGAGAAAAAAAAAACAAGATAGCCTATGTTACTCTCCATGCCTTTAACTATCTCTAAACAAAGTAGCCTATGTTAGTGTTACTCTCCATCCCTTCAACTATCTCCACTTAAAAAATCACGTCAATTCGTCGCTCCGTTTTGCCGTGAAAGAAAGACAAACAGACACACTGTCCCATTTATAATATTAGTATGGATTATTGCCAAACTAGTGAATGACTAAAAACTAAGACAACACTGGTAAGCGGGTATACGGACAGCAAAAAACACCAAGCTGTACCTTTTTATTTAAAAATGAGCCTTATTTCAACGGTCTCTAAGGTATACGAGTATCCAGGTTGATAAACCACCTCATTACTTTTAATTGTAGCACTTTCAATTTGTCCATTGTCTTTGATAACAATATGTTATGAAAGTAAAGTACACATTTTTATTTTTATTTCTCACGGACTACATGAGCTTATTATGTTAA
This sequence comes from Schrankia costaestrigalis, assembly GCA_905475405.1. Lineage (NCBI taxonomy): Eukaryota > Metazoa > Arthropoda > Insecta > Lepidoptera > Erebidae > Schrankia > Schrankia costaestrigalis. The sequence continues at coordinate 2,747,974 of FR997843.1, read as the reverse complement.
TATGGTGGGGCTTTTCTAGTAATCTGTTTACTAGTCTTTAATCTATATCTATACTTCTATACTAATATTATAAATAGGTAAAGTTTGTGTGTTTGTAAGTTTGTGAGTTTTTTACGTTGTTTCCTCCCGTGACGAAGGGATACTTGGCCTACTAATACCACGCTGGCCAGACGGATTGATATAGGGTTTAATTTCAAGTTTTCCTTCTTTTTATTTCTTAGTCGGTTTTTACGACACCTACGGGATGAGATGGGGTGGACATATTGTATTCTTACTCCGTCACCACACACCCTGTATTACCTACGAATGTTTAAATATATGGTGACACACTTTTATCATGGCACACAATTCAAAAGACGAAGTTAGCCGAGAGTTTTCTACGAGTACATGTCCCCGTTTACATGCTGAGTTGTAAGTTATACATTTGTTATAAACTTTCCATTGAATGTTCTCTAGTTTACTTTAGTGGTTTCTGGTATGTATATTCAAAGTCACCGTGTGGTGACGGAGTAAGAATACAATATGTCCCCATCCCATCTCATCCCATGGGTGTCGTAAAGACCGACTAAGGGACTATACGTGAATATTATCTTTACGAAATAAAAATAAGGGAAATTTGAGATTCTATACCAATCTTTTGTTAGTTTTTTGTTTTGAAAAAAGACAACTCCCGCACTAGGGATCATGCCCTGTGTCGCGGGGACCTTTTACAAACATCAATTAACGGACACAAAGAACACCCAGACCAGGACAATAATTTGTGGATCTCACAAATTCTTGTCCTGCGTGGGGATCGAACCCACAACCTCTTGCACGGCAGCCGCTTGCGCTACCGTCGCGCCACCGAGGTCGTCAATCTGTTTAGCCTTACTCTTTCACGCAGAAACTACTGAATGGATTTTGATGAAATTAGGAAATAGGTAAGTAGTTTAGAGTGTAGAATAACATTTAGGCTACTTATACAAAGCATGTGAAGCCGCGGGCATCAGCTAGTTTATAAATCAGTGACTGAAACTGGTTATGGATTAACTAACTATTGGCTAACGCAGACCTGGACGGCATGGCAAAGTATTTTAATTTTTACTAATGGAAATTCAACCGTACTGTTACAGAAATACGACATAAATTGCTATGCTTTAAAATGATGCCGCGGCATCGAAAAATCCCTTTCAATGCCGCGGCATCATTTTAAAGCATAGCAATTTATGTCGTATTTCTGTAACAGTACGGTTGAATTTCCATTAGTAAAAATTAAAATACTTTGCCATGCCGCGCCGTCCAGGTCTGCGTTAGCCATATGATGCCTAAAATCGATGCAATTACGAATACATTTTAGAATTGCCATTTCAATGCAAACAATTTGCGTGTATACTACATGCGTTTTACTTTTCGGTACATGCAATATCATCAATGTAATTATGTGTTTTACTAATTGTTGCAATAAAATCTATTATGAGTTCAATATCACCGTATTGAACCTGATGGAAAGCGTAAATGAAAAATTTATGAAGGCATCGGATGGTACCTAGTCAAAAAATGACTACTTCGTCCTCATCAATTTGCCGGCATGACTAGATGCTCTTTAACTACTTTTTACTATCTATGGATAACAAGGATACATCATTATCATTACATTTTAACGATAACATTAATTTATCGATGTGTCTACAGTTGCATTTACCCTTGCAATACAAACGATGCAAATTAAGTTTAACTCGTGCGTCGTTGTAAAGTTTTTTATTTTCAAATAGTCTAGCTACCGTTTACGAGTATAATTAACAATATTCTTAAAGTAACACAATATAAGCAATGGCACTTTTATGAATTAACTTAAGCGCCGATTACACTACCCTACATGTAGGACACTACATCTTGTAGAGCACTACGTTGTCTAGTGTAATCACATGTAGGCTGTTAGGACACTACATATCGGAAATTGGCGAGTCCCGACCGCCCTACATCATGTAGTCTCCTACAAGATGTAGTGCACTACATGTAGGGTAGTGTAATCGGCGCTATAGAAACCAAAATAATATGTCTCTTTCAAACGCATTGTAGCACGTGTTAGCGTTGTCTCCTTACTTCACCATTTAATTATTATAGATGCAACAATAATTTCGGCTTGTCTTTGCAGTGTCATCGCGATGCAACGATAATTTCGCCTTGTCATTACTCTCATCGCATAACAAAAGGGCAAGTTGTAAAGCAGTGTAAGTTTCCAGTAAAGTAAAGCTAGGTACATGTGCGCAAGTGCACCCCAATCCCAAGAATGTCCCCTTCAAGTTCCAAGAATATTGAAACAATGGGTATAATACTTGCCGAAAATATTCTTTTGTATTAGTACAAGTACATATTATAAGGTTAAGTTAGAAATTTATTAAGTTCTTTCTTGTAGTTATTGTTTCGTTTGTGAATAGTAGGAACTTTGGTTATTGTAATTATATTGAATGAGTTGGTAATATCTTTTTGAACTAAGGATATTGTAATGTAATATCTAAACGATATTAAATCCTTAAGTCGCCTTGACCACAAACTTGCGACGATCATCATAACAGCCCATTAGTGTCCCACTGCAGGGACGGGCCTCCTCCCGTGACGGAGGGATACTTGGCCTACTAATACCACGCTGGCCAGACGGATTGGTACAGGGTTTAATTTTAAGTTTTCCTTCTTTTTATTTTGTGAAGATAGTAGTTACGGTTATTCACTTAGTCGGGTTTTACGACAAGGATGGGATGAGATGGGGTGGTGACATATTGTATTCTTACTCCGTCACCACACGAATCAAAAAAATGATTTTTATAAATTACTGAGTTCTAACGTAACAAACACAACAAACAATGAAATAATACAACAGAATTACAAATACTTACTCTATACGGAGTCGGTTAGAAAACAATCAACAGTTAGTCGGTTTTTACGACACCCATGGGATGATAATCATGTCTGCTAAAGTCCCAGCGACACAGGGCTTGTATTCTAGTATGAGAATTGTCGTTTTTTTTTAATTTTAGTTGTAGGTATCTTTATTCTCATTAATTTGTATTATAATAAAACCGTTTTGTAAATTAATTAAAACAGCAATCATATTGGTTTACAATGAAAATCAGCTCTTTGTTGCAGTGTACACAACACGGCATTATGCAGAGTGTCAATCTGTTGTCAGAACATCAGTTATTGTAGCAATATAATGAGCATTTATGTATTTTAGTAATTAAATATTTTGTTTTTATATATCATTCACTATACAGCTTTATTTTTAGACTAGCTGACAACGCGTCCCTTTTTTAAACATATTTTATTACTGCTTCACTTCTTATTAGTTATAGTGTGATTACTATATAGCCTATGACACTCCCCGACTATGCAACACAAAAATATTTTTTTTTTAAATCGGTTCAGTAGATCCAGAGATTACCCCCCTACAACGTCACAAACACACAAACTTTACCTCTTTATAATATTAGTATAGATTACTACTAGCTGATTCCTGCAGCTTCACCCGCGTTGTATAGGCAGCTTAAATGTTACCCTAAACTACCTCTATTCCAAACTAGCTGACCCGTGCCTACTTGGTTAGGCAGCGAAAAAAACGCGTCACTTTTTTAAACATATTTTATTACTGTTCCACTCCTATTAGTCATAGCGTGTACAATATAGCCTATGACACTCCCCGATAAATGGACTATTTAACACAGAAATAATTAAAAAATCGGTTTATTAGATCCAGAGATTACCTACCCCCTACAACGTCACAAACACACAAACTTTACCTCTTTATAATATTAGTATAGATTACTACTAGCTGATTCCTGCGGTTTCACGCGTTGTATAGATAGCTACCCTAATCTACCTATAGGTATTCCAAATTTCATCAAAATCTCGGACTAAGTATGTTGGTCATTTAATCTTACTAGCACGAAAGCTAAAAGAATAAAGTACATGTATTGAATGTAGTCGAGTGCAATGAACCTAGTATAAGCAATTTAGTGAAAGTATTACAGCCATTGTGTTGCTATTAGTTGCATAACACGTAACATTATGATGATTCAATTTGTCCGTTACTGACGGATCATGTGGGTGGTGAGAAAGTTGACGGGAATGTGGTGGTAACTGTGTTTTGACGTCCTCTGTGGCGTAGTGGTTTTATAACATGACTGCTACGCAGAGGTCTCGGATTCGATTCCCGCTCAATGCAAATCTTTATGTGCATGAATATGATTGTTGGCATTGGTCTGGGTGTTTTTCTATGTATAATATGTATGTATTTACAAAAAATAAGTATGTATGTATGTTTATCCGTTGTCTAGTATCCATAGTAGGTACAAGCTCTGCTTAGTTTACGCAACGGATTTGTAACGATTTTTTTTCACAGATAGAGTGATTCAAGTGTGTTTATATGTACTCGTAGGTATAATACATTCATAAAGGTAGAGTATAAGATTGCACTCGTACAAAGGCGGGGCGGGTCGCTAGTTTTAAAATCAAACATTTAAAATACCATATATAGTAGCTACAATATACTATGGTGGGGTAGTATACTACCTTTTAAATGTCCTTTTTAACATACCAATCTCAGTCGATACCGTAATACATCTCAAAGACCATAAAGGTACATAAACAAAGGTTGAAGTTAACTAGTGATGTGCAAATCTAGTTTTATCGATATCGACAAAAATAGAAGTAAATCGTAGGTTCTCTATGTGCATGATGTCACTACCCAATCTTATCCAATGGTATTGTTAAAGGCAACTAAGAGAAAGTTGTAGATATTACCTCAACGAAAACAAAATAAGAAATATAATACGACCATATATATAATATGATAAGACGACCTCGGTATCGCGCCGGTAGAGCCAGCGGCTGCCGCGCATGAGGTTGTGAGTTTGATCCCCACGCAGGACAATAATTTGTGAGATCCACAAATTATTGTCCTGAGTCTGGGTGTTCTATGTCTCTGTGGCGTAGTGGTAATATTACATGATTGCTACGCAGAGGTCACGGGTTCGATTCCCGCTCAATGCAAATATTTGTGGGCATGAACATGATTGTTGGCATTGGTCTGAGTGGATGGCGCTGTGTAGAGATGTCCGTGAATATTTTTATTATTATTATTTATTTATTATCGATAAATCTTACTCCATACTCAGCACATCCCTAGTTATAACCCACTAGTTCTATACATCACGCTATCCTAAATATCCTACACGACCCCTGCATAAATCACGTAATTTTCTTAGTCTATAAAACAAAGGTAATATCTTCGGGGGGCCTAAATTTAGGGGGTTAGTTGGAACCTATGTACTCCATTATTCACTGTATTGTTCTTTGCTCAGGAAAACGGAAATATATATTTATGTATGTGTATATAGTAATATAGGAAGGGTTTCCGTCGCAATGGATTGGAAGGTGCAATAATATTTGACACACTTTTACTGTACGCAATCTAGCCTCAAAATAAGTAGCCACTAGCTTGTTTTTCACATTTCATTGTCATTCACATTTAAAAAACAAAATCAAGAGCCTAGTAAAAAAAATATTAATGAAATTAGTGAAAAACATTTTAATATCTAATTTCTTTGCGATTATGAAAACTGAAGTAAATTATGACAAATGAAAGTATGGCATATTATTTTATCAGTAACGAGATTAGACCCCATAGTGACAAAAGATTTTTTTAAATTCCAATTTCCAATCATAACGTTTCATTTAACGGAAAAATTATAATGATAATCGTTGAACTGTAATCATAGTTCCGTCAATCATTGAGAACAAATAGGTGTGAGCCCTCCCTATCTTGACTGAACAGAGTGTTGAGCTCATTTTATTATATAAAAAACTTTTGATGATGTTTTCGGGATATAATAGTTACCTATGTGTTAATCCAGGGTACCAGCTATACCTCCATACGAAGTTTCATTAAAATGAGTCCAGTTATTAAGAGTGGTTACGTAACAAACATACATCAATCAACAAAGTTATACCTAATCATAAGCCTAAATATAAATTATAACCATAAAAAGATTTTTGTAAATTCCAATTTCCAATCACCCACTTCATTTAACATAAAAATTATAATGATAATCGTTGAACTGTAATCATAGTCCCGTCAATCATTGAGAACAAATAGGTGTGAGCCCATCCCTATCTTGACTGAACAGAGTACAAAGTGTTGAGCTCATTTTATTGAAAAAAACTTCGTTCAACCGTAAAATTGTGTGGCGATGATAACTAGTATTGATACCGTGAATAGCTGCTATGAAAATTTCTCTTTTTTTTGTTCAAGGTCACGTTTTTTGAGATATTTTATTTCTTTTGTGATTTAGATAACTGTAAAACTAGTAAGACGGGTTGGTATAGGGTTTAATTTCAAGTTTTCCTTCTTTTTATTTCGTAAAGATAATATTTACGGATAGTCCTTTAGTCTGATTTTACGACACCTATGGGCTGAGATGGGGTTGTGACATATTGTATTGTTACTCCGTCACCACACCCAGACGTTACTTGACCAATTTAAAAATGATTTTTCTATTTAAAATTACATAAGTTAGTACCTACTTATAAGGTTCTAAATTGGTCTTATAGAAAACGTACAAAAATAATTACGTTGCGTGGGATTACAACACGCGATTACGCGCATAGCTACCAGTTCTATTCAGTGTTATTTTGAGCAAAATTTCTATCAAGTTCAATCGACAGTTCTTAGAAATTGGATCGAGTAAGGAATTCTCGGGAACGTTAAAATATGTCGCTATTGACAACCGAATGTCAATATCGGTACTCTATTACGGAGACGTTTACACAATGTTCAGAAACGGCTAAGAAAGTATAGATAATATTGAATTTTGAAGTTCAGAATAGCGATGCACGGAGCCTTAAAGTGCTGAAACGCGAATCACATTAGACCGAAAGTGCGTTACATCAATACTTAAATTTAAATGTTTTTCACCGCGATGCACGATAGCACATGAGTATGCTTCATCGAATCACAAATTATCGAAAAGTAAGTTTAGGTTAAATAAGCGAACAAGCCATAATGAACCCTAAACGTATGGGTATTTTCCGAATTTTTGTTTCTTTTTTGCCTAGTAAAAATGCCCTACCTCGTAAAATTTACGTCATGGCACCCTGTATAAACAGCCTACGTTGATATTTTTAAGTCAAGAGTTATGAAGTTGTTGAGATATGAACGAAAATTAAGTAAGTATTTTTAATTAATTAAAACCAACTAAAGTATTTAGTCTCTTTGCGTAACAATAAACCCTACGTAGTCCCTTTCATAGTAAATCTTAATTAAGCTAAAAATCACTTTGGAAAACATCAAAGCCTGTTCATCGAAAATTAATTAATAAATATCTTCAGTATTATAAACTAAATTGTTAGTCTATCTTCCAGCAATGATATCAAGGCCTTCGAATATGGTGTAAAGAACCATTTAGCTAGATCTACAATTTCAAGTTATTTCATGACCATCCGTTACAGTCATGCAATATTATTTTTTTTCGGTTTAGCAGATTATCTTCTCGTTCCTAATATTTACGTGTTACCTAAATGAATATTTATATATTTACCATTGAAATACAACAATCTTTTCAGTATAAAATAACATTATTTTATTTCTTTGTTACAGGTACTTTGGTTTTGTTATACATTACACTTATTTTCATCTTTTCGCGTGGTGACAGAAAATATAGATGCTGTAACTATCATGTTTGATTCCAAGAGTGAAGTAAAAAAAGGTACTAAGGTAAACTTTTCAAGTACTGTATCTATTTAAAACAAAAGAAGAAAATTTTACATACCAATCGGCCTGGGCTACGTGGTATTAATAAACCAACCATTACATCTGTCACTAGAAGAGCCCTGTCCCTACAGTCTAGATCTCTAGTCTAGTCTAGTCTAGACTTCTGGTTGTACTGGAACATTGCTTTTATAATAATATTTTAATAAGCACGTCAAAAACAAAAGGTAATATAAATTTACAAACGTCCGTGCGTCGTGGAAAATTTACTCTCATTTTGTTTGTCCGCAGTTCCGACGTTTGGTAGTGCATTGTTCGTTAGATTTCTGAGTAAATTATAATGTTCTACATTATTTTAATTAGTTTTCTAGTTACTGATATTACCTACGAAGAAGTTTTTTGATAAAATTTCGAGCTTGTAATTTGTAACAAAACTAAATTTGTCTGCTTCTCTTAATTATAAAATTGTAAGGGTGCATTAACTGGTAGTGTTAAAACACTCTCAACTAACTCACCTTTCGACCAAGAAAATTATACGAGAATCGGTTTATCCGTTTAGTAGCTAGAAGGCAACAAAAAACCTTGCGTCAAGGCTATCCATTCGTGAGCTATAATGTGACAAACAGACACACACACATCAAACTCCATCTTTTATCCGTCAAGAGGTTAAAAAGCTATCTTATAAGAAAAAGAAAGTATTTTCAGTAAGTATAAATATATATATCAATACCGAGATTTAGAAAGGAGACATCCGTCATTGAGGTAATCCAGTGGAACTTGATAAGGGTATAACTACACAATCTGACTGTAAATCGTGCGTTGACTAAATGTTAGATTAGGAACAGACTGTTTTATGGATATTACTTTTAGCATTTGATAGCCATATAAGAGAGATTTTTTACCCATACTATGGGAGCTGGGGTAAAATGTAAGGCTCTTTTGTGGCTACGGCCATTTTAAATTAATTTTCATCTAATTATAATTCCGACTAACACACCTATCAACCAACAAAATCAAGTCAATATCGGTACAACCGTTTAGTAGCTGCTATTCTACATAAAGTCGCATTGGCATACAGACAGATATGTCAAACTTTGCCGTTTTTGTATAAGGGTTATAAAGCTATCCCAGAAGAAAAAGAAAGTATTTTTCAGTAAGTATAAATATATATGTCAATACCGAGATTTAGAAGGGAGACATCCGTCATTGAGGTAATCCAGTGGAACTTGATAAGGGTATAACTACACAATCTGACTATAAATCGTGCGTTGACTAAATGTTAGATTAGGATAAGACTGTTTTATGGATATTACTTTCAAGCTCTGTTTGGGTAAAAGTCAAAATAAGATAAGGGTAGTTTTAGACTGGCCGACTGTTATAATTCTACCATAATCAGGTTATTTTTAATTTTGTTGATTTGATAGTACGACAGTGTCGTATCCCTTTCAGACCGGAGAATTTTATTTTAAATATTTAAGTTTTTTTCTGTTTTAGTAGATTATATAGACGCTAAGAGGTTATGGAAAAATGAAAAAAAAAATCTAGGTAATCTAGGTTTTACAGAACAGTACCCGCACGATCGTGCGCTCTCGGCGTATATACTCTATACGCACGCTCGTGCCTTTCGATAGAAATACAAAGTAAATAGTAATAAAACACTTTGTTTTCATAAACTTTTATTATACAAACCAAATAACAATCAGTCTTACCCTCTTTGCAGTCGTTAATAATTATTTATTTTAGTAACTTCTTAATTAACATAATTATAAGTGAGATCAAATCAGTTCTTACATCAATATATTTAAAAAGATACGTAAAAATTAAGATTGGTGATAGTCGGCAAAACAGTTTTTACCTCTAGAGAGGCATAAATAAACTTTGCACTTAGTGCACATAATCTTAGACCTATTATTACATGTTTCTAATTTACACACTCTTGGAGACGTGATGGAATCATCAAAAACAGGTAAATGGTTATAACAATCATGCCGTTTGGATACCGTGGGGGTTGGTTGTTTAAACTTTTTGGATGGTGGTGGTAACGATATGTCGTCTTCCTGAGCATGTTCATCAGCTGCATCAATTTCAGTCTCTAAGTTTCTCTTATTTGGCGTATGAGTTAAACCATCAGCTACCTCTAAACGAAAATGCAACAAGTCCATGATTTTATTTTGTGGTATATTATTTGCAATACAATCATTACGATAGAGACGCCAAGCATTGACGACAGCCAAATCAATAAAATGTATTATGACTTTTAAAGTCCATTTTCGAGTTTTAATGAAAGCACGATAATATTCAATTAATTGGTCTAGAATGTCGACCCCACCCATATTTTTATTATAGTTTGATATAATTTTTGGGCATGATACATCGACATAAGCTTTCGTAGTTTTATCCCATCTTTTTATCAATGATGAGTTATCAGCTCCTGTACAGTTTGAAACCATAAGCACGGACTTATTGTCTTTCCATTTTACAAGTACCAAATCATCACAAACAAACTGTTGTGATTCTCCTCGATACATTTTGTTATCATCCTTAAATGCTACATTTTTCCGTTCCCTAATTCGATTTAGCATAACTGTACCTGTACCATGTAAACCTAATTGCTGTAACCTTTCTAAAAGAGGAACACTAGTGAAAAATCTATCGAAATACAAACAACTTCCAGCAGGCACTGCTTGGGCTAAATGTAAAATTACTGAAGCACCTACACCTAATTCTCGCTCAGTAAATGCTGTTCTAGCGCCTAAGTAGATTTCGAAGTCTATCATGAGACCCTCGCTGGTAGTGAGTACAAAATTCTTCAATCCTACAGGTCTAGGTTTATTTCTTACTACTTGCCGTAAGCTGCATCGTCCAGTGAAAGGTATCATCTGTTCATCTATCGAGTAATTACCCGGAACTCTCTCCAACTTGCGGCAAGCCTCTTTAACTTTACTTATTATAGGCTGTACCTTCCATAGGGGATTCAGTCTCTCTTCAGCATTAGATGGTTGGTCTTCAGGCACAAAATGTAGTGAGCTTCGTAAGGATGTAAACCGATCACGGGGCATGACGTCAGCTACGACTGACAGTCTTGTACTTTGGCGCCAATATAAGTATAGCCGAGGGAAACCAAAAATACCCATGTAGATATGCATTCCAAATACCTTTTTTATTTCATCTGCTGTAGCGTTTAATATATGTCCTGTTTTTCTCATATGGTAGTTGTTTGTACAGTCTGCTCCCAGCTGGTAAAAATCAGCGCCATAATAGTCCTCAAAATACTCCATAGGAGTTCTTATTGCATGTAGAGTTAAAGGTTGGTAGTCATGTGCTTTGTCAGCGTATGCAGTTTGTCTCCAAATCCTGCCTCTACTTTGACCTCTGCGACTAGGTATTATATGTGGTGTACTTACTTGCGAGACAGTTGGACTATTAGTGACAGTTTGTTCAGTTGGTACACCGTCGATCAATGGCTGACTTACATTTGGCTCCTCTCTATCATCACCTTCAGTGGCAGCATCCGTGATAAAATGTTCTTCTAAAATGTCCTCAATGTCCGAGTCATTACCATCGCCTAATATGGTAAGTATCAATGCATCGTTTAATGTTGACCCTGTAATCATAAAATAAAGATTATAACTCATTAAAATAAAAATTAATTACCAAAATAGTTATTTTAGTACGACGCACGAGCGTGCAGTTTTGTGTTTAAAAACTTGACTTTAAACCGAACTGCTACAATCGTGCGTATCGTATTTTTAGTGGTCAAAATCTGGTTTCAAAAACAAATTCCATACATTAAAATTGTATTTTTTACTGATAAATACTATAAACTTTAGATTAGTAATAGTTTAAATAGAAATCATAACAAAAACATAATATTTTGGTTTACGTACCTGTAGGTAAGTTCGCGCCAAAAAACGCGGCCATGTTTCGAGGCACCTGAGCGGCGACTGAGCGACCGCACGATGTTCATTCGTTTATTATTGCGTAATACACTACCCGCACGATAGATGCGTATCGGTTTCGTTCCGAAAAATAAAACATAAATGCCTAAAATATTTTTTTGCGGGAATGCGCACGCTTATTTAAGTCAGGTCTGAAAGGGGTATGCGGCTGTAGCTGGTTTGAATACCATACAATACAATTATTGATTTGATCCATAAATTATTTTCGTGATTCCGAATGTTTTTTTCGTGTTCGTTACATTAATGTACGTAAAAAGTATACGCGTTCTCCTAAAGCAGGGACTTACCCCTAGTGGGGGAATCATGTATGTATGTATGAAAAAAGTATACGAGTTCTCCCTATGCAGGAAGTTATCCCTAGTGCGAAAAAAATAAAAAAAATTAATAGATCATTATTGTACCTACTTGTTGCTGCCCCAGGTCTTACGAAAATAATGTTAGGACTATTTGGCAAAAAAATGTCATTATTATCTTTATTTGCATTAATTATTTTAGTAGTCTAGCTGCAAAGAAATAGTTTTATTTCTTTCTAGATTTCTATTATTGCGAGAACTATAAAATTCATAGCATAATAAATACAATACAAATACAAGGATTCTGTTTCTCTGCTCAAGTAACTTACTTTTCTTTGTACTCTGCATGCAATTTCCTACTTAAATTTTACATTTAGTGAAACATTATCTGGAAGCTTCTTGTAAATTATTATCATTGAGCAAACTACTTAAATACTTGGGTACATATTTTATTACACAAATATTTTTTCTTACTTTTAAAAAAACTTATTGCTAGAGATTCTATATAATCCGTGTGGTGACGGAGTAAGAATACAATATGTCACCACCCCATCTCATCCCATGGGTGGCGTAAAAACCGACTAAAGGACTATCCGTGAATATTATCTTTACGTAATAAAAAGAACCAAAACTTGAAATTAAACCCTATACCAATCCGACTGGCCAGCGTGGTATTAGTAGGCCAAGTATCCCTCGGTCACGGGAGGAAGCCCGTCCCTGTAGTGGGACATTAATGGGCTGTTATGATTGTCCGAAGGAGAAAAGAAGTCTTAGCTGATAATATGATTATGATTAAATCCTTTGAAGATAGGATACCGTTAGCATAACAATCGAAAGATTTGAAAATGTACCAACCCATTCATTTACTCCAAACGCCGTAGGTAGGATATCCAACAAATACTGTAAGTACAGTCAGCAAATTCTGGCACTGCAACAAAACACGTCATGTTATTTGTATGTACAACAACATGCTGACGCTACCGACAGAGTGGTTAACAAACGTGTTGGAGAATTGATCATACAAGATGCTGTCTAAGTGGCTTTCAAGCTTAGTTTGTTTAGCTATAGTTAGTTAGTATAGTTTACTAACTGAAGTTTCTTACTTCTATTGTATTTCTTGATAGGATAATAATAATACTCCTCATATATTTACCTCTAAGCCGAGCTTGTACTGTGTTTACAAGAGAACAGATCAATTTTTTTCTGTATGTACGAGTATATTATACTAGCTGACCCGTGCCCACTTCGTTGGGCGGCGAAAAACACGCGTCTCTTTTTTAAACATATTTCATTGCTGCTCAACTCCTACAAGTCATAGCGTGATATTATAAAGCCTATGATACTCCCCGATAAATGGACTATTCAACACTGAAAGAATTTTTAAAATCGGTTTAGTAGATCCAGAGATTACCCCCTACAACGTCACAAACACACAAACTTTACCTCTTTATAATATTAGTTTAGATTTAGATTATACAAAAAAAAACCCCAGACCAAGCAAACAATCATGTTTATGCAGACAAAGATTAGCATTGAGCGGGATTCCAACCCGAGACCACTGGGTAACAGCAAAAGTCATCAAATTGTGTTACATCCATATCTACAGCGCCGATTACACAACTCTACATGTAGTGCACTACATCTTGTAGGGCACTACATGATGTAGGGCGGTCGGGACTCGCCAATCTCCGATATGTAGTGTCCTAACAGTCTACATGTGATTACACTAGACAACATATAGTGTCCTACAAGATGTAGTGTCCTACATGTAGGGTAGTGTAATCGGCGCTTACCACTGTATCTAATTCGATTTGAGTAGAAGGAAATTCTAGTATTCTCCTATATAATAATACTGTTTCAATTGTCAATTATTAACAATCAAATAAATATTAATTCAGTTATAACGGTCGGCATGTTGTTACGTTCAATACATTATAGTATCAATACCTACCTTAATACTTGAAGCACACACTGTTCTGACATATTCTAGTAGATAACTATGGGTACTTAGGTACTTACATTGTTTTTTACATGATTAATTAATACTCCTCACACATTCACACAACGCCAGCTAGTCCTAAACTAACCTTAGCTTGTACTAAAGCTACTACACTGTAAAGAAGAAAGACAATGGAAAAAATTGGTACTCGATGCGGGACTCCAACCCGCGTCTCTGGACTATACGCGTCCAGCGCCATGACCACTAGGCTCGCTGGACTCGTATAGTCCAGAGACGCGGGTTCGAGTCCCGCATCGAGTACCAATTTTTTCCATTGTCTTTCTTCTTTTCGGATTTTTCTAGTTATACCTAAGCTTTATAGGTAAAAATATATGTAATCTACTACACTGTACACTGTTAATAAAAATACTAATTTTTTCTTTGTAAATATTTACCTACGTATTATGTGTAGATAACACCCAGTAATAAGTGTTTTATTTTTGTATGTTTTGCTGCAAATAAATGAATCGAACCCAAGAACTCTGTAAGACATCAGTCATTAGACTATCTAATCCCAGTTCCAGAATCATCTTTACAATAATGCAGATTTGATCGTCAATTAATCAATCAAATATCAATTCAGTTATAACGTTCGGCATCTTGTTACGTTCAATATACGATATAGTATCAATAACTTAATAGTTGAAGCATTCTAGTAGCTAGCTGTGAGTACTTACGTAGTTTTGTTAGAAGATTAATTAATACTTCTTACACATTCACGCCATCTAGTCATAAACTAAGCAGAACTTTTACTGTAGGTATAGATAACGGTTAAACATACCGAGACACTTTTTGCAAATATGTCTAATAATATATGCGAATATCTATATACTTATAATAAAACTGTAGAGAGATCAATTCTGTACATTGAATATATGTTAAAAAATAATATTGGAGGATGAATGGTGATCGATACTAATGCCAAAAATGCAATCAATAAATTTTTTGTCTGTCTGTCTGTCTGTCTGTCTGTCTGTCTGTCTGTCTGTCTGTATGTGCACGCATGGGTCAAAAACTACCGAAGGCATTTTAACCAAACTTGGTACAATTGTAGTCCATACTCCCGGGCAGGTTATAGGCTGTATAACATAACGCTAAGACACATAGGAGCTGAGCAGTGGCAAAAAATTTGAAGCAAGTCGGTTGAAAAAAAGCGCGTTCGAGCTCTTATCATCGCATACGTTGATCATACGCCAAAAATATGTATTACAAAAATAATGGTCTTCAAACGATGAACAAAAAAGTCCTGAATAGTATATATCTATCTTTTATATATTAGTCACAATAACCTGTTTAATCGTTAGGGTTTTCTTCAAAGTGTAATAAATACATAAATATATTGTAATTTGCATAGACATATCTTTTTCAAACTCCCATATTTCAAAAGTACACTTTAATACCTTATTCATAAAAAAAAAATTATAGAAATCGGTTTATAAACACACAAGATTTAGATGAAAGAAAATTTCCAAATGTCGCCGCGCCAGTATGAGTACGGCAGTACGGTTGATTTTTGTTTAACGTCCGAAACGGCCAACCGGTGCATCTATATAATTTCATTCACATTGACTCTTAATGCGAACGGACGTGGTTCTTATTGACTCTTCTCGGAATAAGCGCGCTTTAGATATTAAAATACATATAGATACGTAGTATTTAGGTATTAAGTTTAAAGTAGGTATCTATCTATACTATAATAAAACAATCGGAATCGGATAAGTAATACTCGAGATTTCGCTAGATCTCTCTTTATTAGAACAGTCCAATACAAATCAGGGGTGAAATGAAAAATGGATTTGGTTCAATGTTGAATGAATTTAAATTTCGTTTCTTTTGTTCACGAGATGGCGTTACCAGTAGTAATCATAAAATAAATGAGTTTTTAAATAATATATAACTATTTTATTATTAAGTGCTATTAATAAGTTATTCCTTTTAAATGTTAATAAAATTAACCATGAATCGTATGTGTAATATCAATTATTATAAGTCTTCACACTAGCCTTTAAAAATATCAATTTAACGGACACAAAGAACATCCAGACTAAGGACAATAGTTTGTGTATCACAATTGTCCTCCATGGGAATCGAACCCGCGACCTCATGCACGCCAGCCATGTAACGCGACCGCCGCGCCACCGAGGCAGGTAATTCTGCCGCACCATAACGTGGCGTGCAAATGTATTCATTCATAATTAATTAGCGATTATCCGTGTGGTGACGGAGCAAGAATACAATATGTCACCTCCCCATCTCATCCCATGGGTGGCGTAAAACCGACTAAGGGACTATCGGTGAATATTATCTTTACGAAATAAAAATGAAGGAAAACTTGAAATTAAACCCTATACCAATCCGACTGGCCAACGTGGTATTAGTAGGCCAAGTATCCCTCCGTCACGGGAGGAGGCGCGTCCTTGCAGTGGGACATTAATGGGCTGTTATGATGAAAAAAGCGATGTCATTTATTTTAACTTACAAATTTGACAACAGATGGCATTGTGCCTGTGACGTCATTTTCAGTATCGCGGTATTAAGATTTTACTTGAAAGAATGACGTTCGCTCATGTCTTTCAGTATAAGTTTAGACACAGTCTTCATAGATCTGTCTTTGTAAAGATCTGTTTTTGAAAAGGTTTTGGTTCGTTCGTTAATTTTACAATTCGTGTGTAGGTATATCTGTTTGTTATAAGGTTTAAAAAACGATTTTTCAGTAAATCGAATTGCGAAGTAAGTAACATCCGCCACGCGAACGAAGTCGCGGGCACAGCAGCTAGTGTATAATAATAATGTCCTATAATGTTAGCTATAAAGCTTAGTCGTAAAAACCGACTAAGGGACTATCCGTGAATATTATTTTTACGAAATAAAAAGAAGGAAAACTTGAAATTTAACCCTATACGGTACGTATGTACCTATTATAGTGACACACATTGATAGTTAAGTTCGTAGTCTAAGTTTTTAAGAGTTATAATAGATATATTCTAATCGGCTCTTATTATATGAAGAAAAGTATTTTTGGTGTAGCACCAAAGGTATATTATAACAAAATTCCAATTAACAGTAAGGAAATGCCATTCAATAAATTCAAAAATTATCTTCAAATATTACTAATAGATAAATGTTATTATTCGTTAGATGAGTTTCTGAAATACAAATTAATTTAAATAGTATCAATATAAATAAATATTTTTTTGAATTGTAGATATGTGATTTAGTTTTAAGAAGACATTATTATTACATTTTTTATATTATTCTTTCTTGGGTTTTTAAATTATTATTGTTTAAGTAAATAAATTGAAGAAAAATTTGTTTTGTTGTAAGATTTTTATGTTGTTTTTTTTATTTTTATTGAATCTTCATCTTTTAATAAGTATACTTTGAATAAAGAATTGTATATGGTTTAGTTATAAGTATACATTCATCATCATCATATCCGCCTATAGACGCACACTGCTAGACATAGGCCTCCTCCAAAAGTTTCCACCCTGCGCGGTCTTGTGCCTCCCTCATCCATCGGCTTCCCGCCGTCCTAATCAGGTCGTCGGTCCATCGTGTGAGGGGTCTCCCCACCCTGCGCTTTCTGGTGCGCGGTCGCCATTCTAGAACTTTTCTGCCCCAACGGCCATCAGTTCTCCGCGCTATGTGCCCTGCCCACCACCACTTTAACCGGGAAATCCTGAGCGCTATGTCGGTCACTTTGGTTCTCCTGCGGATCTCCTCGTTTCTGATTCGATCACGCAGGGAAACTCCCAACATAGCTCTCTCCATTGCCCTCTGAGTGACGGTAAGCTTTCTGAGAAGGCCCATAGTCAAGTATACATTATTTAATTAATTTTAATAATATAATTAATTTTATTATTTGATTATTTAATTTCCTTTATAATGATTTTGATTGTTTTTGAATTATTTTGTAATTTGTATGTCCTAGCGACAAAACATTGAGAACTGTTTATAAATTTTAATATCTTTTGTACCTACCAATGTTTCACAAATAAAATTCTAATTCTGATTCTGATCAAATCATCACCTATTGTTTATGCATACGATTCGAACTTCAACTTCCGATATAGAGAGAGCGCACAGTGCGGATGCGAAAATATGCGCTAGACTGTCATTTTTACACATTTGTCATATTTTTCACATTTAATGTCTGTAAAAGTCCCCGCGGCACAGGGCTCGAACCCTTTCATTGTGTTTTTTTTTTGTAGAGGAAATGCTTAGTGCATACGCATAGTCCTCGCCTGGGCGAGCTTGTTATATCAGAGTCCTATTAACTAGTTTATCGATTAAAACCTCCATGATAACTTCGAGTTTATAATTCAGGAGTCTCGGAAACTAAACACTTAACACATCAGAATTACAATCCTACTGCGACGGTTCTCTCTTTTAAAAACAAATTCCAATTACAATGTTACATAGTGCCTCCGTGTGGTGACGGAGTAAGAATACAGTGTGTCACCACCCCATCTCATCCCATAGGTGTCGTAAAAACCGACTAAGGGACTATCCATGAATATTATTATCTAAGTATATTATCTTTACGTAATAAAAAGAAGGAAAACATGAAATTAAACCCTATACCAATCCGTCTGGCCAGCGTGGTATTAGTAGGCCAAGTAACCCTCCGTCACGTGAGGCGGCCCGTCCCTGCAGTGGGACATTAATGGGCTGTTATGATGATAACGCCTTGTGGCATATAAACTAATGCTAGTGCTAGGGTAATTAGGGTAGTAGTAACTGACGTCCATGAGCGGCGGTTATCACTTACATCCAGAAGTATCACTAATTGCTATTAGCAAGTGATACCTACTTCGTCCATCTTTAATCATTAAAACAAATATTCAATTTATTTCTTTCTTATCCCTATTTATTTAATTTTTTATCATTACTTATTTCTTTTTTTATTCGTTACACCTGTAAATTCCAACCATCAATGTAAAATGGATTTTAATCTTAATTTAAGCCGTATTAAATCTAAGTGTTTTTAAAAAGCGTTTCAACGTTAATCCCAATACACTTGAGTAGAACCCTTTTTCCATTTAAATCATTGATTTTGTGTAAAAATGTTCATTAAAATATACAAAAGATATAAAAATCTTTATCAGAGATTTCGAATTAAAATATAAGATAACATTAAGGATGAATGGGTTGAGAGAATATAGAATAGGTACTGCCGCCTTAGACCGCGTACCAGAAAACGCAAGATGGAGAGACATGGTGGACCGACGACCTGGTCACGACGCACGGGAAACCGATGGATGAGGGAGGCACAGGACCTTACAGAGTGGCAGTATTTGGAGGAGGCCTATGTCCAACAGTGGACGTCAATTGACTGATATGATGATGTGGGTTCTACTCCCATGCAAGATATTTATTTGTGCGAAAATACTTCTTGAGCCTGGAACGTATAACCCGATCACATTATCTCGAGACCTGGCGTCGATGACGTCACGTCGCGTCGAACGTATCACTGATGCGCCCGTGGCGAGCGCGGGTGTTGAAAGGAGAACGGGTCGCGAGGTTCGCATTTCAGCGAGGTCTCTAGATAATGTGACTGTGTAATAGATTCATTTCAGGTCTGTTTATGTTCCTGCGGCAGTGGATACGATCCCTAGGATAGGCAGGAGTTGCCATTTATAACGACTGACCCCCTTACTCATAAACGCCTCTTAAATTTAATCACTGTTTAAAAAGATTTTTATCAGTAAAACCAACCTTAACAAGCAAAACCCTAAGAATTGAAGCTTATCAATTGACTAAAATTTAAGAGGCGTTTATGAGTAAGGGGTTTAATGCAAATCTTGGTATCTACAAGCATGAATAATTCAATAAAATTATAAAACATAGCTTATCTAATAGTTTCTTTACGCTCTTTGTAAACCAAGTACTTACTATAAAAAAAGTAATAACTTTCATCCGTCTTGTTACATAAATCAGGAAATAAAGTATTACATTCATGATTCAATTGAAAAACTAAACTATTTACGTAATCATAATATCAGCATAAATCAGCATAATATTATTGCCCTATTACAGAAACGGCCCCCCTTTAATAATATAAGTAATTTCCTTTCTTTCTTCTGCTATAATCTGGGCTATACAAATCCGTCTGGTCAGCATGGTATTAGTAGGCCAAGTATCCCTCCGTCACAGGAGGAGGCCCGTCCCTGCACTGGGACATTGATGGGCTGTTATGATGAATCTGGGCTAAATTGCTTACTATTCCTATAGATGTATGTGTGTTTTACATAATACCTAAAATCACGTCTTGTGCCTTATAACTGCTTTACTTCGCCTACTTTCATACTATACCCGTCAGTTCCGAGTGCTAGCCAATTATGTTCCTGTAAGACTTTCGCATCGGGCCCCCGATCCCCCTTTATTATCTGAATAGCCCATCAATGTCCCACTGCAGGGACGGGTCTCCTCTCGTGACGGAGGGATATTTGGCCTACTAATACCACGCTGGCCAGACGGATTGGTATAGGGTTTAATTTCAAGTTTTCCTTATTTTTATTACGTGAAGATAATAGTCCCTTAGTCGGTTTTTGCGACACCTGTAGGATGAGATGGGCTAGTGACATATTGTATTCTTACTCCGTCACCACACGGAGTCCCCTATAGACACACATACATTCAACACATATCAATGTGTCTAATCCCTCTTACTATAAATTGATGTGATGGGGCGATGACACCATGTATTTTTACCATGTTTCCAGCTAATTTAGCACCAGAATTTGTAAACTTATCGTACGAATGATTTGTAACAAGAAAATCGTTAAAATGACTTAAGTTTAAGTGAGGACAAAAACTAGATTACGTTCGCTTTCAATGCATCAGACGTATTGTGGCCCTACTTATGTAAAGGCCATGAGATCAGCGGAGAATTCTCCTTTGAATAAAATATGTTAGGTTTGTGCAGACGATTGTAAGTTACTAATTAAAGTATTTCATCATATCAGCCAATCGACGTCCATTGCTGGACATAGGTCTCCTCCAAGTATTGCCACCTTGCGCGGTCCTGTGCCTCCCTCATCCATCGGCTTCTTTTTATTAAAGTATTTATTAATATGTAATTTGGTACATCACGAAACAAGAAAACATTCAGATTTAAATCGTCCTATTTTTCTGTTTGGTTTTACATTTATATAAGTAATTATATAATTTTTTTAGTTAATATACAATTTTAAAATTAGGAACCAGATCAAGTCTATCAGTCATTTTCATGGACACAAATAGGTAGGAGAGATCGAACCCAAAATTACAAATATGAGAAAAAAGTAAGTTCTTTATATTTCACGATGCCATTTTCTTTCTTTTTTATATTGTAAAAAAATAATGGTATTAACAAACATTATATTTATTTACTCATTTCGTTCCTTTATTCGTTCCGATTTTGTTTACTCGTAAACAAAATACACTAGGTATTGCAAAATTTTCAAAGCTCACTAGTTTCCTAGCCACACAATGAAACAGAGTAGATAATAGTTTCATTTGTATTCTAGACTTGTGCTCGGTATCCGACAGTATCCGAGGGAAATGACCGATGTCCCTCGACAGATAACTTACTACCTCACATACTAAACTTTACTTATGTCGCATTTTACTACATATTCATTTGATATTTCTTAGTTTTGATACATGTAAGAAAGAAAGAACGAAAGAAAACATTTATTTAAACAAATTATACAGAAGCAGGTACAGACAAAAACAATAAGAAAAAAAAAACAAACATAGTACAACAAAATACCTTTGCCTCTGTGGCCATGAGTGTCTCATGGCTATGTTTAAAAAGGAACCTGGTTCAGCATTATGCCAGACGTCAAGTTAAACGTCTAGCGCTGGTTTTCAACCAGGACCTAAGTGAAGGCACGTCTGCCAAATATTGTGTCGTACCTCTCTGTATGACAGCCTACATTAAAGGTAATAAATACACACATCAAAAAAGTCTAAGCAACATGCATGATATTACAAATTTACCATTTATATTAATTTATTTTACCATTTATTTTAATTATAACGTTGTATTTTATTTTTAAAATAATATTTTTAGGGTTCTATGATGTAAAAATAACAGCTGTTTTCTTTATAAGTTCTTTTAATAACAGAAATTAACAATATTAGAATATACAGGTACATAAGAAACTAAACTTTTTTTTTACAAATTGAAATTTCTTAAGAAAATGAATTTATTGTGAAAGAATAGGACAATTTAATACAAAGTATGGCCTCCTCTGCTATTCAGAACTTGTCGGCAACGATTATTCATTGAATTAATGAGACTGTTTATGTCATCTTGCGGTATTCGCTCCCAATGGAATTGTAGCAAATCCTTCAGCTGTTGGGTTGTTGTCACTCCGTCCAAGTCCTTCAAAACACGTCTCTGGAGCATGTCCCATGCGTGCTCGATGGGGTTGAGGTCTGGCGATTGTGCAGGCCAGGGCAATACCTGGATGTTCTCCGTTGCCAAGTATTCACTGGTTCGCCGAGCTGTATGTGAACGCGCATTGTCATGCATTAACGTAAAATCGGAGCCAAAGGTTTGTGCAAATGGATGGACATAAGGTCTGAGAATATCCTCAACGTAATTTTCAGCGTTCATGTTTCCATTTACAAAAACGAGCTCAGTTCGCCTGTTCTTCATAATACCCGCCCATACCATAACTGTTGAGCCGCTGTATGGATGAACTTCCTGAACGCACCTGAGTCTTTCAGTATTTCCGGGTCGACGGTACACTCGCACCCTTCTTGTATCAGGCCTAAACCCGAATCGCGACTCATCGGAAAACATAATTTTATCCCATTGTTCCTGGGTCCATGTTATGCGTTCTCTACACCATTCATTTCGACGAGCGCGATTCCCGTGACGTATCGGTGGGCACCTGATAGGGCGTCGAGCTCGTAGGCCGTACTCATGCAGTCGATTTCGCACAGTTTGGGGACTTACATCAACACCACTTGAATTTTGTAGCCTCAAACTTATCTCTCGAGCGGTTAACATCGGCTGGCGTCTTGCAGTCAGTTGTATGTACCGGTCTTGCCGAGTGGTTGTACTCCTTTTACGGCCTGGATGCTGTTCAGCGGGTTCCCCTGTATTATTGTAGCGCTGCCAAAGACGACAAATAACACTTCTATGAATACCAAAATGTCGAGATACCTGAGATTGATTACTTCCCGCTTGCAACATCCCTACAGCTCTTTGCATTTCATCTGCCGTCAAATGACGTCGCTCCATGACGTAAAGAATATCTAACAATTCAATTTTGTCGCCAACTGTATTTAAATGGTTGGTAAAATTATAAAATCAAGACTAAAACGTAGCAATTAACATGCACTCAAATTCAAACAAATTCGCAGTCATTTGAATTTTATGAAAAAAAACAAAACATAATCGAATTTTTTTTTTTACAACCAGCCAGTATGTCATCAATAACAAAAAAGTTTACTTACCTATACACTTTGAGTGAGTAAATACTTAGAAATTAATTAATATAAATGGTAAATTTGTAATATCATGCATGTTGCTTAGACTTTTTTGATGTGTGTAGTTGTACTCGTAGTACAAGCTCTGCTTAGTTTGGGAGTACATGGCGTTGTGTGAATAGAGAAATATTTGTTCTATTTACTTATATACAACAATTACTTTTTTCCTTGTGGTTTGATGTTTGAAATTCATGAAAATTCATTTTCGTTTTTTTTTTTTATATTTAATTTTTAAGTTTTTTGGTAAATACCTACTTGATATTCCCGCCCCATCATATCTAAAGATTATTAGTAACAAGATTTCTTATCACTGTTTTGTTCTGTGTTAAACTTTTGCTTGGACCTTGAATCCTATTAAAGTCTCTGCCTACCCATCCAAATTAACCGTGAATTTAAGTTAACATGTACACAAACCCCCTTAAATCCCAAAAAAATCACAAAAATATATCCCTAAGTATTATTTGTTTAAAAATCTCGTAACTTAACCTTATAACGCTATTGTGTCCCTCAACAAAAATATTTTGTTTCACACAATTTGCATTGGGTATTTAATACGGTCCTTTTGCGAGGATTTCAGACTGGGCTCTCATAAGCAGTGTAATTTGTTAGATTTACTCATATTAATAAGGGCTTTTGTATTCCGTGCAATTTTTGCGAATAAACTCTCCCTTTTTACCCGTCTGGTGTACCTAAATATCCTTTATCCAAATCAAGCTGTATTTAAATTTTAATGTTACGGATTTGGTTTTTTTAATGCCGGTAATTAAGCCTGACTGATAAGTTAGATAAGTTAATAAAGATAAGAAAAATTAAAAAGTATAACACAACAAAATGAATTACTAATTATTTATATTTACCCTATACCAATCCGTCTGGCCAGTGTGGTATTAGTAGGCCAAGTATCCCTTCGTCACGGCAGGAGGCCCGTCCTTGCAGTGGGACATTAATGGGCTGTTAAGATGACATAAGGTAAGGACTTTTTATCATCAATTCATCACCCATTTCTAGTCGCGTGGATATCGTAAAACGCGACCAAGTAAGATTTAATAATCATAAAATTGCAACAGAATGCAATTACAAATCTCTAAAGATACTAATCAGGTAATTAGCCTGGTGTAAACATTGCCTCCGTGTGGTGACGGAGTAAGAATATAATATGTCACCTCTTACACACACACATCTTATCCCATGGGTGTCGTAAAAACCGACTAAGGGACTATCCGTAAATATTATATTTACGAAATAAAATGAAGGAAAACTTGAAATTAAACCGTATACTAATCCGTCTGGCCAGCGTGGTATTAGTAGGCCAAGTATCCCTCATCAGTGGGACATTAATGGACTGTTATGAGATGTAATATTGCCTGGCTTTTAGGCTGGTAGATAAGACTTTAATACATCTAGCTCGGCAATATAATGTAATAAATAAAAATAAATTCCATATAAATGCTGTATCATAAATCATAGGGTTCACCCCTAATTCAAGGTTAATCAAGCATCAACAGATAATATATCAGTCATTTAACGTAAGCCGAACAACAATAGACTCGGTATTTTCTAATAAATAAATGGAATTTCGACGTCAGACATCTTTGTTTATATTACACGATATTTTATACTTTGATATGAATTCGGGGGAAGATGTTATAAAATTCCCAGTTTTCCCCAACAATCGGGGGAAAGTATTCGGGTGAAACTGGGAATAGACCTATTTTATCTTAAAATTACATAAATGGGTACCTAGTGGTATTTCATCTGAGCATCTCTGTGCTTCAAAGGGCTTGTAAAAATCGGTCCCGAGTGTCGTTGTAGTGACACAGTCCTTAAACCACGTCAAAGGCCTGGGCGGCATGGTAGATTCAAGTATATCATCATGAGAGCCCATTAATGTCCCACTGCAGGGACGGGCCTCCTCCCGTGACGGAGGGATACCGGGCATACTAATACCACGCTGGCCAGACGGAGTGGTATAGGGTTTAATTTTAAGTTTTCCTTCTTTTAGTTTCATAAAGATAATTTTGACGGATAGTCCTTTAGACGGTTTTTAGGACACCCATGGGATGAGATGGGGTGGTGACAATGGTGGTAGTATTCTTACTCCGTTTATGTATTCTTATCTTATTTCTTATTATTGTTATTTATTACCTTCTTATTAGTCTGAATCTGGATATTCTTTGTGTCTGGTAAATTAATGTATGTAAAAGTCCCTACGATAAGTATGGAAGATGCTTTTTTTTAAAAGAAGAAAGGAAAGAAAGAATTTTATATTAAACGTCGTATTGGTCGAATCGTGAGTTATAAAAACGTTTTGTATAAAATAAAGTATTTGTTTTCGTATCGAGAGGGAATTGTTTAGAACGTTTTCCAGTTCATTTTGTTTGTTGAGACGAATTGAGTGAATATATTTAAAATAATGTTTTCACTCTCGTTTCTTTTATCTTTATACTTCGTTTGTAGGGGTAGGCAGGGATTTAGGAGCTGTGAAGGGACTGTTTATTGACATAAAGTGCATATAAAATTTTATACTTTTCAGCCGATATTTCCATTGTAACGTATACACAAGTGTCTTTATCTAAATATCATTTTTTAATATTCATAACAGCCCATTAATGTCCCACTGCAAGGACGGGCCTCTTCCCGTGGCGGAAAGATACTTGGCATACTGATACCAGCTGACCAGACGGATTGGTGTAGGTTTTAATTTCAAGTTTTCCTTCTTTTTTATTTCGTAAAGATAATACTGACGGATAGTCCCTTAGTCGGTTCTTACGACACCCATGAGATGAGGTGGTGACATATTGTATTCTTACTCCATCACCACACGGATTATTCATATTATGAGCCCTTAAATCTCCTCCTCCGCATTTACACTTGGCCTGTTAATTTATTTCGTTGTTCTTAAACAGTCCACAACAAAAGAAGGATAATAATAAATACTTAAATAAATATTCCTTAGACAACACAACGCCATCGAGGCCCAAACTAAGCAGAGCTTGTACTATGGGTACTAGACAACGGACAAACATGCTTAAATACTTTTTTTTTGTAAATACATATATTATACATAGAAAACACCAAGACCAATGCAAACAATCATGTTCATGCACACGAAGATTTGAGATTTGCATTGAACGGGAATCGGACCCGAGACCTCTGCGTAGCAGTCGTGTTATATAACCACTACGCCACAGAGGTCGTCGCAATATGTTTATGCTTTACCTAGTACCTCAAAGTAAAATAAGCTCTGCTTAGCCTAGAAGAAGATGTCGTAGTGTGATAGCAATATTATTACACTAGCTGATGCCCGCGGCTTCACCCGAGTGGCATAGGTAGCCTATGTTACTTCACACCCTATACCTACTACTACCTATATTCCAAATTTCATCAAAATCCATTGAGCAGTTTTTGCGTGAAAGAGTAACAAACATCCATCCACATCTCACAAACTTTTGCATTTATAATATTAGTAGGATTATTGTAACGTCGATGCTTCTAGAATTCTAGACAGATAACTAAGTGTAATGGCCGCTTCAACCAATATCCTGTGTTAGTCGATCTTAATTTCACTTCCTTAGTTCAATGAGTCGGCGCCATCTTGTAGAAAGTTCTCTTAAACGGACCTCCATTTAAAGTGAACCGGATAATGTCGATACAGATAATATAAGTGATCGAGTGCAATAGATTTGTCTTCGTACTTGAGATATAATTGAAATATGAGTACCTAATTAACAATTCTCTGTGTGGTGACGGAGTAAGAATACAATATGTCACCACCCCATCTCATCCCAATGGTGTCGTAAAAACCGACTAAAGGACTGTCCGTGAATATTATCTTTACGAAATAAAAAGAAGGAAAACTTGAAGTTAAACCATATATCAATCCGACTAATCAACCGAGGCCAAGTATTCCTCCGTCGAAGACGGGAAGAGGGCCGTCCCTGCAGTGGGACATCAATGGGCTTAATAATAATGGGCGTTGGTATTCCTTAGGGCTGGTTATAATCATATCTATGAGATTCAAACGAAGTTAAGTCTTTTCATGGCTATCAAACCTTTACTCCAGCTGTCCGCTTTCCATCAAGTTAAACACAATCATATTTCCATAATAATAAAGTTGAATATTCAATAAGCGACGTACATACTAAAAGACTAATAATCCATGATCCCAACATATTCTTCATCAGCATCTACTGTCATCATTTATAACCATTACGTAAGCTGTTGTTGCGAACCAAGTGGCGTTTCACTCCCTATTTCCTGACATTTGGCTTTGTGCCAGAAAAACGATATATGGACAATTATATGGACATATATTTTAGCTTTTTCCTTAAGCTTTTAGCCATGATGCTCTTTATATCCGGTTTAATATAATAATACACCTTATACATTTACACAAACCCATCTTCTTCTTCCTAACAGCCCATTAATGTCCCACTGCAGAGACGGGCCTCCTTCCGTGACGGAGGGGTATTAGTATACCACGCAGGCCAGACGGATTGGTATAGGGTTTAATATCAAGTTTTCCTTCTTTTTATTACGTAAAGTTAATATTCGCAGATTGTCCCTTAGTCGGTTTTTACGACACCCATGGGAGGAGATGGGGTGGTGACATATTGTATTCTTTCTCCGTCACCACACGGAGATAATTAGGTGATATGATCTACCATTACTAAACAATAACATAATCGTATGACGTAAAATAGCACAGTGCGTGTGATCACGGAATACAAAACGTCACCAAGCAACGCACCAACCCTGCTTATCCGAAGAATGTAGTAAATGCGCCTCGAACAGGTACTACCTTTTTTTTTTATATAATGGGATGCAAACGAACCAGCAGGTCACCTAATAGTAAGTGATCACCGCCGCCCATGGACACCCGCAACACCAGAGGAATTACAGATGCGTTGCCGACCTCTAAAAAGGGAGTACACTCGTTTCTTGAATTTCCTCAAGTCGTAACCATCCGGAAATATCGCCGCAGCGAGCTTGTTCCACAAAACAGTTGTTCGCGGTAGGAAGTTTCGCGAAAATCGCACAGTGGATGACCGCCAACCATCAAGGTGATGACGATGGTAGGACAGTCGATTCCGAGTGGTTCTCTGAAGAAATTCAGCTGCGGGCAATGTCCAATACAACTTTTTAGAGCACTCCCCGTTATAAATGCGATAGAGAATGCAAAGACCTACAAGACACCTAACGCTTAAAATCTGTAGCAAAAAAGAAAAACTTGACACGAAAGTCGATAGTAACTCATTTAGACAGGATGGTAGTCTTAGTCCAAATTCCCTCCATTCACAGAAAAGATCAGTAACTGCAGTACGTCATTCACAAGCTCCTATAAAGTAAAATACAAGTTTCCTTCCATGTAATCAAAAAGCTAGAACAATGGCAATAAAAATGCAAAATGTGACAAAAAACCAACGCATTTAGACAGCGTAGTATTTCTAGACCAACTTTCCCCTGAATATTAGAAGAGGTCCGTCCTTGCAGTGGGACATTCACAAGCTCCTATAAAATAAAATACAAGTTTCCTTCCATATAATCAAAAAGCTACAACAACAGCAGTTCTTGTAAACATTTAGTTTGTCGGTAATTAAAAGTTAAGTTCATTTTGTCAGCGGTACATTGCTCGACTGACATTTCTCATTGCCTTTACTTACAATATTACAGCTGAGCTCTTTATCTTATTATTATGAAGGTTTCCGGAATTTAAATACATTTTGTGCTGATTAATTTTTGGAAACTTTATTTTAGTGCAGATTTTTTTTATTTTTTTATTTTAGTATAATCAAATCAAAATTTGACATAGTAACCCGTCTCGAAAATTTGGTATCAGTTGGCTATGTTTCCTTCTGTCTCTGGAGACGGCCTGTCCTTGCAAGAGGACTTTCAAAGCAAAGAAGTAAATTCGACACTAAACATCTTACCAACACCTTTGAAGAGCTAGGCATTTCCAGACTAAGTTTCCTTCCATTCATAGAATTGGCCTGTCCTAGCAGTGGGTCATTTTTAAACTGCTATAACAAACTGAAATACAAGATTCCTTGCATATAATCAAAAAGCTACAACAACAGCTGTTCTTGTAAACATTTAGTTTGTCGGTAATTAAAAGTTAAGTTCATTTTGTCAGCGGTACATTGCTCGACTGACATTTCTCATTTCCTTTACTTACAATGTTACAGCTGAACTCTTTATCTTATTACTATGAAGGTTTTTGTGAATTAAAATAGATATTACTTATTTTCATTGATTTTTGGAATATTTTTTCTTTGGTGCAAAACCTGAAGTATGAGCCTATTGAAAAAGATCTTATACTAATCTGTTTTGTAAAGTTGTTATCAGAAGGCTAAGTTTTCTTCTGTCTCTCTAGGAGGTCTGTCCTTGCAAGAGGACATTTCTTTCCTGTTATGATAAATCTAGCCTACGTGTGCCTTCCCTACGTGCTTACTAAGAATGCGAATACTGTACTAAGCTTGTTATTATATTGGTGTTTATCTTTAAAGGGCCAGAATTAAATGTGGTATTATAACAGCCCATTAATGTCCCACTGCAGGGACGAGCCTCCTCGATGCCCGTCCATCATGAGATGGGGTGGTGACATAATGTGTTCTTACTCCTTCACCACACGGAGAAAGTATTAAATGTGCTATGAAAAGTTTAAATTAGTGTACCAAATTATATATGCCTATAAAACCTGCGTTTGCTGTAACTTCATCAACAAATACCGGAAAAATAACGCGAAAAGTTTTAAATATTAACCTCCCAATATAATTTGCTTACCTACTTGTTATTGTGTGAAAAAGTTCAATATGCAATTTTTGGCATCATTCCAATATGCGCCGAGTGCAACATTCAGTTTTATTAATAGTCATAGAAGTTTATCTTGATATCATTTTTATTATGACGCCTGAAAATGGCATCTTAGTCGGATAGAATAGATAGGCGCTAAGTACCAGCCAGTTGCAATCACTGTTCTATAAACAAAAACGCTGACGAAGCAAGGTCAATGAAGTCATTCCATAGATAGGTCGTCATCATAACAGCCCATCAATGTCTCCTCCCGTGAAGGAGGGATACTTGGCCTACTAATACCACGCTGGCCAGACGTATTGGTATAGAGTTTAATTTTAAGTTTTCCTTCTTTCTATGTAAAAGTAATATTCACAGATAGTTTCTCAGTCGGTTTTTACGACACCTATGGGATGAGATGGGGTGGTGACATAATGTATTCTTACTCCGTCACCACACGGTATTATTATTATTACAGAAAAATCTAATAAAAACTATCCTTTTAACGAGTAATACATTACGTTTACAGAATAATACAGAAATTGATCATTAATTTAGTTGTCCGGTCGACTGGTTATCTGTGCCATTGTGGACGTTTTGTTCAGTGACATGTGTAGAATATCACACTGTGCGAACGTACTCGATTTGAGATGTAGTGTCAATTAACTGGTTACAATGGGAATTGCATTGTCAATGTGGTTATAACATCAGAAAACGTGGTTGATTATTGGATTATATGGTGGCTGGTGGTTGGTTTCCAGCCATCCAACGGATGGTAAGAAGTAAAGACCATTAACCAAGCCAACTGATACTTAACATATTCCCCCTTACTCATAAACTAAATTTAAGAAAGAAAGAAAGAAGAAAAACAATTTATTCACAGTGTTTTTTCTTTTTGTAAATGTGTTATTGTCTAGCTTTACTGTGAATAAATTGTTTTTCTTTCTTTCTTTCTAATCAAATCTACTTGTCTGTCTGTGTATGATCCATAAATTCCAGTTTCCAAATGCATAGAGCCAATGAGAAGAAACCTGGCAAAGAAACTCTAACAATATAAAATAAATACATTAATCTGTATTTTCTACATCGATCATACATAAAAGTCTTTACAAAATCCCAAATAAATTCTACTCCAATAACAAAATAATTGAACCTTGTACCAAAATCCATTACACATACACGTGCAAGTATCAAGATCACAAAAGTACCTATAATGTTTGAAGTATCAAAACCACAAAGTCCTCAATCCGTTCTATAATTATGTCAAGAATTGACATTTGAGCTATGAAACGTTAAAAAGGGTGACATACTTTGATTTCAAGAGGAGAGAGAAGAGGTTGCTTTGAGCCATCGGATAATGTGGCTGTGTTTGAGAGATATCGATAATAATGTACGGTTTTAGTATCTCTTGTTTAAAGTACAATATATGTAACACGAGCTTTTGCCCGCGGCTTCGCTCGCGTTGTATTCGGGGTAACACTGTTCCCCTTTCCTGGACACAGAAGAAAAAAAAAGTAGCCTATGTTACTCTCCATTCCTTTAACTACCTCTACTTTAAAAATCACGTCAATTCGTTGCTCCGTTTTGCCGTGAAAGAAAGACAGACACACTTTACCATTTATAATATTAGTATGGATTTTAACTCCCTGCAATTCAAGACTGCCGTGACCGAGGTAGCTGGTTTGAACCCTACGCATGACAATTATTTATGTGATCTACAAAGTATTTGCCTATTTTATTACCCTAAGTACTGTTCTTTGTGACCAATAAAGAAAAAAAAGCATAACGCTGACGCATAGCATAAGTCCCCACGACAAAGAGCTATTTATTTCTTTTTTTAATGACTATTCCTGCATTAAGGATCATGTCCTGTGTCGTCGGGGGATTTTTTACAAACATCAATTAACGGACACAAAGAACGCCCAGACTCAGGACAATAATTTGTGGATCTCACAAATTATTGTCCTGAGTGGGGATCGAACCCACAAATTCGTGCACGGCAGCCGCTTGTGCTACCGCCGCACCACCGAGGTCGTCAAATTTGTGTATGTAAAAGTCCCCACGACAATGACCTATTGAAATTGGAGGACTCATAGTACATCTAGCATCTTAGGATCAGACAAATATTTATCTTGCATGATTGATTTTCTGATTTGTGCAAGAAAAAAAACCAAACAAAATAAAAAAATATTTTTGCTGTCACATAGCTCTTTGTAATATGCCATGTCACATAAACTAACAAAAAACAAATAACTCAAATGTGTCATAGAAAACTTTTAACCAAATTGAATATACGTAATACATCATCCAAAAGCTGTTAAAACGTTTTACTATGCGAGTAAAACTAATCTAAAATCTAGTACAAAATCGTGTACCGGCTGCTTTTAGCGGCCCACTAACCAAGCATACATCAAATAAAATAGTAAAAATGAACGCATATTTATTTATACACTAGCTGACCCGTGCCCACTTCGTTGGGCCGGCAGGGAAAAGACCGCGTCCCTTTTTTAAACATATTTCATTACTGCTCCACTCCTATTAGTCAAGCGTGATACTATATAGTATTTTTAGATTTTTTTCAATCGTTTCAGTAGATCCAGAGATTACTCCCTACAACGTTACAAACACACAAACTTTACCTCTTTATATTATGTATTAGTATAGATTAAATGTCACTACTTAATGCAGACACGGTAAACCACGGGGTCTGCTTAGAATACATTCTAGTAAGCGTATTCTAGAATATTGACTGCTATGATGAAGCATATTTTCTTTAAGACAAGTCAGAAAATTCTAGAAATATATCCAAAATTTTGTCCTAACAAAGAATACTGAAAATCTTAGTAACGAAGGTATACAAACTGAGCTTAAATTAGATGACATTTTTATACAAATAAAGTTAAAGACTGATTTACTAAACTCACAAAGTTATTTAACAGATTTCATGTTTTATGAAAGTTTGGTCCTTTTTGAAAATACGATGTAATAAATAAGGTTAGTACTATTATGCTTATGTTTGGTACAGACGGTGACAAAAGTATTTAGTTAGTGTCAGCCTATATTCAGCCAGCGGTTTTGTGCCCTGTACAGCTCACCTCGCGACCTCTAACGTGATCTTAAAAAAACAACTCTCCGTGTGGTGACGGTCTCCGTGTGATGACGGAGTAAGAATACAATATGTCACCACCCCATCTCATCCCATGGGTGTCGTAAAAACCGACTAAGGGACTATCCGTGAATATTATCTTTACAAAATAAAAAGAAGGAAAACTTGAAATTAAACCCTATACCAATCCGTCTGGCCAGCGTGTTGTTAATAGGCCAAGTATCCCTCCGTCACGGGAGGAGGCCCGTCCCTGCCGTGGGCCATTAATGGGCTGTTATGATGAATCAATTAAACAAAAGCTTAGAATCTTGATGTTAAACCATATACCATTCTGTCTGTTCTAATCCGTTGCGGAATAAATAGGCCAAGTTTCGTTTCGTCACTGGAAGAATTGAACTTCGAACTCCAATGACGATTTGAATTAGCCTAATTGGCGTAATGTAGGAAATTAATGTAATGAGAAGTTTCCTTTTGTTACATTTTTTGTTTGTCTCGGCTGTGTGGTTATCGTAAAATGCGATTGTCTAATAGGTTGTCACGAGTTTATATTCCACTCAAAAAAATTGTAATTGAAAAATTAATACTAATGTTGCCTGAATGT
The DNA here is from genome assembly GCA_905475405.1 of Schrankia costaestrigalis. Classification (NCBI taxonomy): domain Eukaryota; kingdom Metazoa; phylum Arthropoda; class Insecta; order Lepidoptera; family Erebidae; genus Schrankia; species Schrankia costaestrigalis. Next base: position 2,713,994 of record FR997843.1, on the reverse strand, counting down.
CTAAGTTCTTTGTGTTCATATACTTGTTGTTTGTTGAAGTTTCCGCGACCAAGGGCATGATGTCTTAGGTTCGAGTTGTTTTGTGGCGGTCGCGGCTACCAATCAATCAATTATTTGTGCAATCTAGAAATGATTGTCCTGATCTTGCCGTACTTAATATTTTTTTTATATGTTTTAAGTATAATTAAAATTGATTTTTAATTGATGTTTGTCTAATTCACCGACAAAAAGGCTTGAACCCTTCGTCTTTCAACGTAATAATTTATTTATCTTAATACTTTTGTGATTGATTGTACATAGGGGTGTAGATTTCATTAGCCATCGCGATCGGCTCGCGTCCCTTGGGAAAATTGTCAATAAAATGTAATTGGATCACGGTGGCAGCTGCTACGATCAATTAATGACCTAAGTCTTTGGTTATCTAGAATATTACTCAGATTTTTTTTGGGGACTTAAGATGAAGAAAATTGTTGTATGTTATATTTAGCTAATATATTAGGTTGGGGAAAAAGTCTTTTCGTATTTTTGTATGAAAAGTCAAGACATTTTTTTCAAAGTTTATTTACATTTATTTACAACTAGCTGTTGTGCCCGCGACTTCGTTCGCGTGGCGGATGTTACTTACTTCGCAATTCGATTTAATACTGAAAAATCGTTTTGTAAACCTTATAACAAACAGATATACCTACAAACGAATTGTAAAATTAACGAACGAACCAAAACCTTTTCAAAAACAGACCTTTACAAAGACAGATCTATTTATTTATCATAATAATATACATATATCTATGAAGACTGTGTCTAAACTTATACTGAAAGACATGAGCGAACGTCATTCTTTCAAGGAAAATCTTAACACCGCGATACTGAAAATGACGTCACAGGCACAATGCCATCTGTTGTCAAATTTGTAAGTTAAAATAAATGACATCGCTTTTCATCATAACAGCCCATTAATGTCCCACTGTAAGGACGCTCCTCCTCCCGTGACGGAGGGATACTTGGCCTACTAATACCACGCTGGCCAGTCGGATTGGCATAGGGTTTAATTTCAAGTTTTCCTTCATTTTTATTTCGTAAAGATAATATTCACCGATAGTCCCTTAGGCGGTTTTACGCCACCCATGGGATGAGATGGGGAGGTGACATATTGTATTCTTACTCCGTCACCACACGGATAATCGCTAATTAATTATGAATGAATACATTTGCACGCCACGTTATGGTGCGGCAGAATTACCTGCCATTACATGGCTGGCGTGCATGAGGTCGCGGGTTCGATTCCCATGGAGGACAATTGTGATACACAGACTATTGTCCTTAGTCTGGATGTTCTTTGTGTCCGTTAAATTGGCTAGTGTGTGATTTGTCTTTTGTAAAAAAAATGCTGAAATAAATTATTGTACCTAACACCTTTTACCATCTAGCAAAAAATAAACTGCGTGCAGTATTTTTGAATTACTTAATAAAATAAACAGAAACACTTTCAATAATAATTTAATGATTTGTGATTGTATTTTTATTTTTTATTGTTAGTTTTGTATTTTTTTAATGTTGACAAATAGCAACATTGTGTAAAATGATTTTATAAAGAAAAAACGTGTTACTTATTATGTTGTCTGTTATATTATACCCATATATTATTAATTATTAAATAGTTATATAAGTGTGTTATAATTGCAGTTATAATAAGATTGTGAGAAAAGGAATGTTATTTTAATTCAATTTAATATTTATGATTAAGTATAGGTATAGTTTAACTTTAAAAAATGAAGTTTGTACGCCAATATTAGCAATACAGGGAAAGACTATTTATTTTTATCAGATGTTTTGTACCTGTGATTAACTAATAAGGGTTATTTGTATTTGTATTTATTTACATTAATAGAAACAGGTGGAGTCTGTTGCATACTTTTACGTTGACCAGTAACTACTACATTTTAACTAAATTAATACCAAAAGAATAATTGATACTTTAGATTAATAGCTTACTAATACAATGTATATTTAATTAAATTGCGTTTCAATTACGAAAAACACAAAAATATAACAATCAAGTAAACTTATAATTGATTTAATTTAATAAGACTTATAATTGGTTAATTTTATTAACATTTAAAAGGAATAACTTATTAATAGCACTTAATAATAAAATAGTAATAGATTATTTAAAAACTCATTTATTTTATGATTAATACTGGTAACGCCATCTCGTGAACAAAAGAATCGAAATTTAAATTCATTCAACATTGAACCAAATCCATTTTTCATGTGACCCCTGATTTGTATTGGGCTGTTCTAATAAAGAGATCTAGCGATATCTCGAGTAATACTTATCCGATTTTGATGAAACATACCTCAGTTTAAGCCTAATAAGAAAGGCTAAAATACAATGTATTGGTCTTAAGATTATATTTTAATTCGTTTTAAAGATGTGCGGTAACAAACAGACAGACAGACAGATAGACATTAATTCTAAAAATTGTAAGTGTTGCTTTTTGACTTTTTTCTAGATTTTATAGATAATTTTTATCTGAATTTTCGAAAAGAACAGACATTTTGACTTCTACAGTTTTATTATAGTATAGAAGATAGATAGATTACCTACTTTAAATTTCATCATCATAACAGCCCTTTAATGTCCCACTGCAGGGACGGGCCTCCTCCCGTGACGGAGGGATACTTGGCCTTTTAATTCCACGCTGGCCAGACGGATTGGTACAGGGTTTAATTTCAAGTTTTCCTTCTTTTTATTTCGTAAAGATAATATTTACGGATAGTCTCTTAGTCGGTTTTTACGACACCCATGGGAAGAGATGGGGTGGTTGGAAGAATACAATAGGATGGTACCTATTGTATTCTTACTCCGTCACCACACGGAGAAAACGTAATACTTTAAACTTAATACCTAAAAAGTACGTATCTATGTATTTTAATATCTAAAGCGCGCTTATTCCGAGAAGAGTCAATAAGAACCACGTCCGTTCGCATTAAGAGTCAATGTGAATGAAATTATATAGATGCACCGGTTGGCCGCTTCGGACGTTAACAAAAATCAACCGTACAGCCGTACTCATACTGGCGCGGCGACATTTGGAAATTTTCTTTCATCTAAATCTTGTGTGTTTATAAACCGATTTCTATAAATTTTTTTTATGAATAAGGTATTAAAGTGTACTTTTGAAATATGGGAGTTTAAAAAAGATATGTCTATGCAAATTACAATATATTTATGTATTTAATACACTTTGAAGAAAACCCTAACGATTAAACAGGTTATTGTGGCTAATATATAAAAGATAGATATATACTATTCAGGACTTTTTTGTTCATCTTTTGAAGACCATTATTTTTGTAATACATATTTTTGGCGTATGATCAACGTATGCGATGATAAGAGCTCGAACGCGCTTTTTTTCAACCGACTTGCTTCAAATTTTTCGTCACTGCTCAGCTCCTATGTGTCTTAGCGTTATGTTATATAACCTATAACCTGCCCGGGAGTATAGACTACAATTGTACCAAGTTTGGTTAAAATGCCTTCAGTAGTTTTTGACCCATGCGTGCACATACAGACAGACAGACAGACAGACAGACAAAAAATTTATTGATTGCATTTTTGGCATTAGTATCGATCACCATTCATCCTCCAATATTAATTTTTAACATATATTCAATGTACAGAATTGATCTCTCTACAGTTTTATTATAAGTATAGATATAGATATAGATATATATGTACCGTTTTGTTGAACAACTTTCTGCCATTTTGTGGGCAGAGACATTATCCCGTTACTGTAGAAACTTTGGGACTTCTGATCAAAAAAACGGGACAAATAGTTTTGGCAGTCCTCTCTTGAGGTCAACCTTACAGAACCTAAAGAATTCTGAAGAGACCGAAACAGGTGAAAATCTGAAGGCGCAAGGTCAGGGCTATATGGTGGATGCACTAGGACCTCCCAGTCGAACTCTCTTAATTTTTGCTGAGTGGCTAAAGATGTGTGTGGTCTAGCGTTATCGTGATGAAAGACCACACCCTTCCTGTTGATCAATTCCGGCCGTTTTCTCTCGACTGCTTCCTTTAATCTCATCAGTTGCTGGCAGTAAAGATCAGAATCGATGGTTTTGCCGGGCGGTAAAAGCTCATAATGAACAAAGCTATACGAGCAATCTATAGCCTCGGACCACGTGACTCGCTGAAAGAATTATTTAAAGACATTAATATTTTAACAGTTGCTTCTCAATACATTTACGACAACATCTTATATGTACGGAAGAACTTAGATCTCTTCGAAAAAAAATCTGACATACACAAATATAACACGAGAAATAAAAATAAACTAGCAGTGCCAAAACTCAGGCTTCATAAAGTTGGTAATTCGTTTGTAGGCAAATGTATAAAAATATTTAATAAAATCCCTCAGGATTTAGCTGACTTGCCACTTAATAAGTTTAAAATAGAAGTGAAAAAAAATTTGATGAAAAAAGGATATTATGAAGTAGACGATTACCTTAATGATAAAAATGCGTGGTCATCCTAATCTCTTGCTCTAGCACAAATTTGTTAAATGAACAAACTATGTAAAACAATAAAAAACAAAGGTTAACGATAATCTACCTGAGTTTCTTGCTGGTCTCTTCTCAGTAGATTCAACTTACCGTACCAGCGAAAGAATCATTTTCAAATGATTTATTTATTATATTTATTTTAATTTTGATTTAATAAAACTGTAAAATTTTGACATTCATATGTGCTCCTTGTGTGCCTAAACTGAATAAACGAAATTGATTCTTTGATTGAATGCCCTTCCAATCCCACCATACACACAGCATCACCTTATTTCGTGTTAGGCCAGGTTTGGCCACAGTCTGTGAAGCCTGGCCAACTTTCGACCACGACCTTTTTCGCACGTTCTTGTCGTACGTGATCCACTTTTCATCGCCAGTTATCAATCTCTTCAAAAACGGCTCGGTTTCATTACGTCTCCATAATGAATCGCAAATGAGTACACGGTTCATTAAGTTTCTTTGAGTGAGCTCGTGTGGCACCCAAATATCGAGCTTTTTTGTATAACCAGCTTTCTTCAAATGGGTCAAAACTGTTTTGTGGTCAATTCCCAGTTCTTCAGCTACATCGTAACTACTAATATGCCGATCTTGCTCCACTCTTTCAAAAATGGCGTCCATTTTATTCGTAACAGGGCGACCAGAGCGAGGTGCATCTTTAACATCAAAATTTCCGGACTGAAAACGTTTTGTGACGTCGTGCTTCGTCCTCTCGCCTCACGGCAGCGGCGCGAGCGCGCCGTGGAGGGGACTACCCAGCGGCCGCTATATAAGGAGGACGCGGGGCGCGGGCCCTGCCAAACAGTTCAAAATAGGTTCATGCGCAAAGCGACGGGAGCACCGTGGTTCATGCGTAACGAGGATCTTCACATAGACCTCGGGTTGCCTACTATCCAGCAACACATGAAACTCTGTTCCCGCCGCTACTTTGATTCGGCTGCCACTCACCCCAACCAACTAGTGGTCGGGGCGTCCGGGTACATCCCCTCCAAGATTAGCAAAATTCGTAGACCTAGGCATGCTCTCGAAGAGCCGGACGATAGGATCACGATCGCTCAACGTAGAGCTCACACGGCTCGCGAAGCCATAACAAAACGTCCGCGGTTCCGTCCTCGCCGTCGAGGCCGGAATACGCGCCGCGTTCGCTCCTAGAGGGCGTGCCTTCCGCACGTCCTGTTAGTCAGTGACGGTCCAGGCCGAGGTCCGTACCCCAAAGGGGGTGCCCCTGTGGCACGTCACTTAAATGTCTTTGGTTGAGGGCCATCCGCCCCACCACAGCCCGCGTAAAGTAGTAAACGTCGTCTGAGACCGACTACTCGTCCACACAAAAAAAAAAAAAAAAAAAAAGCGGGCCCTGCCCTTTTTGTTCCGGCTTACTGAAGATAAGTGTCTGCCTTTCTATAGGGCAGCCTTCGAACCTCGTGCTTTCAAATCCCCTAAAAATCCTTCTGATTAGACCGGCTTGCTTATTTTATCTATTATTGTTAACGTAGTGATTTCTAAATTATAAAACTAGTAATATTGTATAGACTCAATTATTTACGGAATAATACTATATTGTCGTACTTGAGTTGTTTGCATTTATCTCCCAATACCATCCCACTACGTCACAGTTTGAACCAAATTTGTGCTACTCTTACTGACACTGCATCAGGTCCATAAACATCACAATTTTTTTTCACTGCTTGAGTTGCATTTTTGCCTTTTTTATAATAAAATTTTAAAATGTATCGAATTTCTTCATTAGATTCACTCATTTTTACGGAGAGAAAAACAAATGAAAAATAGCGGGAAACAACTTTTTTTTATTTTTTTATTTTCTTTATAATGTAACCTTTTTAATGTTACCAAAACCAGCCAGACACAAGTAGTGCAGTCAAAGAAATTTTATAATAAGTTTATACCTACGTTATGCGAAAAGACTTTTTCCCCGACCTATTATATAGAGCCTCTTTTGTTTAATATTTTTATAAGTAAGTATATATTTTAGTGCTTCGGTGGTACCGCGGTCATGAGAGCCGCTGCCGTCCATTAGGTCGCGAATTGGAATCACGATTGTTTGGAATTTCCACAGATATTCTGAAATTTGAATAATGGTTTTTTTTTTGAGGTAGGTACAGTCAGCGTCAGATATATCGTAGCAGACAATGTGATCAAATACTTCTGGATAATTTAAAATGTCAATAAGTTCTATGCGGTACAAGTGACCGTTATCTGAACATTAAACAAATTGACTGTTTGACTCATTTAAACAAATAATGTTTAGATATTATGTTGTATGTAGTACCTACTCACATTATTAAATTGTTCAGAAATATTTGAACATCTTATCTGCTACGATTTAAGTATGTGATGGTGACTGTACTAGTTTTGTTTAGGGTGATATTAAGTTAACTAAAGTGTTTTAGATTTTTCTTGCTTACCGATTGATTAGTTGCCAACATGGTGTCGAGAGATGTTCAAGCTGCTCATAGGGCTCTCATCTGTCTTAACTACGATTTCATTGCAACAACAAGTGTTTCAAAGCCCTCTAAAGCACGGAGACTCTCAGATGAAATGACACCACTAAGCGATCACCCATCTATCCAATGATATCGCCGACGTTGCTTAACCAGCGTTATCGTTTATTAAGCCTCGTCTCTACAATGTGACATTAATGTGCAGCTATAATATAAATTAACTCTTATCATATTTGTTCATTGTTTGCATGAGTTAGCACGCCATTATTTTCACTCATATTTTATCATTTTATACTTTCATAATATTTATCTCGACGGCACCTGCCACAGACTATTAATTTAAAAAGGCAGACAATAACAATCTATAATGTTACCTACGTTAAAATATAGTGGCATATTTTTTAATTTAAAAAGTTTGAATGTAAAATATTAAATAGAATCATAATACATAATTTAAAAATGGAAATCGCTTTTTTACTAGAATATAGAAACGTTATTTTAAATTATAAAAAAAAATCTTCGTTTAAAATAAGAACATTGGGTGAGGCGTTCGAGCATGTATACAGCGAGTGTTCGTTATTTGAAATTTTGGGTACCTACAGTAAATTGCTGTTCTTGAGCTTTGTACAAAAATGTAGGAAGCATCTTCTGCCATACGTTTTCTGCAGTATTTCATGCATCCAAGAAAAGTGTATTTTAAAGTTGTTCTACAAAATGAAACATAATGTAAAATATTCGCTCAACTCAAGAGGTCAAACCCAAATCAGTGGGTCACACAAATTATGAACGAAAAAACATCCTGAAATGAGCGAAAAACGGTAAAGAAACCCGCTTTAAAAAAGTAATGTCATGTCAAAAGGATTTCAATCAATCAATCAATCAACTAGCCTATCGCAGTCCACTGTTGGACATAGGCCTCTCCCAACACGCGCCACAGAACTCGGTCTTGCGCTAAAAAAAAAGATTAATTTAAATGATTTATTTTATAAAATTATATTTAGTAATTATATTTTAATTTGTTTCAGGTAAATTATGCTCACTGTTACCTACTGTGAAGAAATAACAAGTACTAATATTAATTGGTAAACCGAATCCATAAGTGAATGTTACTAATTTATTAAAGGTTCATAAATGTCCGGGTCTCCGTGTGGTGACGGAGTAAGAATACAACATGTCCCCACCCCATCTCATCCCGTGGGTGTCGTAAAAAGCGACTAAGGGACTATCCGTCAATATTATCTTTGCGAAATAAAAAGAAGGAAAACTTGAAATTAAACCCTATACCAATCCGTCTGGCCAGCGTGGTATTAGTAGGCCAAGTATCCCTCCGTTACTGGAGGAGGCCTGTCCCTGCAGTGGGACATTAATGGGCTGTTATGATGATGAAAAGACTGCATTCTTATAATTTTTATTTTCACTCGTTCTAATACTAGTTTTATGACGAAAAGAGGTTTGAAACAGTGTTATATCTACTAAACGGTTAGGTATTTTTCGATGTTTTTTTTTATCAGCATGTCAATTCTCGTTCCTTAAAATCGTTAATAATTCGGTTAATTTAACTTTTAGTTGTCAAATTGTCACACAATTGGTATTCTTGTATTTATAATCTATAATATAAAAATGAATCGCAAAATGTGTTGGTAAGAGCATAACTCAACAACGCCTGGACCAATTTGGCCAAATCTTTTTTTAAAATGTTTGTTGAAGTTCAAGGATGGTTTTTACGGCGAGAAAAATTTGAATTATTGCTGGAAAAACCCTAAAAATAGCCCTTTTCTTTTTCCCATACAAATGATTTCTAACTAAAACGTAGTCAATTTGAGCTTTATTGCTATGGTATAAAGTTCATATTAAATTACAAGCACTCACACAGTGTTGTCTAAGCAATGTAGGTGTGTTCCTAACGTCAAAGATCATATCTATCAAAACAATGTGCGTGTGTGCGTTGGAGCACAGAACACATAGTTGGAGGAGTTTAATGTCGCGTTTCGAAACTCGCGTTTCTTTTGTATTAGTTTCGGCACGCGAGATAAAATGCATCAGTTTCCACGTCATTACATCAGTCAAACAAAAATCGCGTTACCAACAGTGTTTTATTATTTTTAATATACAAATTTTAAATAAATAAAACAATTCGTACGGCTTAAAAGGATTTGACTTCAAGTCATATCAAATTTAAAAAAAAAAAAGTTGTCTGCTACCTAATCTACTGAGTTTGCTTTTGTCAACTGATACACGAAACTACCAATGTGTTTTTATTGGTTCTATGAACTCGGTTTGCTCACACTGTAAGTAACAAATGATGAAACTGGAGGGATTTACTTCTTAGATGCACCTGGTGGTACAGGAAAAACTTTTTTGATTTCATTAATATTAGTAACAATTCGCTCACAAAATAAAATTGCACTTGCACTCGCTTCGTCGGGAATCGCAGCAACTTTGCTTGAAGGTGGTCGAACAGCATATTCAGCACTAAAATTGCCATTAAATATGCAAAGCAATGAAGCGAGTTCTTCGAAACGTTGCAGGTTGGAGTTTCAACTCCAACCTGCAACGTTTCGAAGAACTCTGCAATGGCAAAGGTTTTGCAGCAATGTAAATTGATTGTTTGGGATGAATGCACGATGGCACATAAAAAATCTTTGGAGGCTTTAGACAGAACCTTAAAAGATCTACGGAGCAATAATAACCGATTTGGTGGTGCAATGATTTTATTAGCAGGAGATTTTCGTCAAACATTGCCAGTAATTCCACGATCAACGCCAGCTGATGAACTCAATGCATGTCTAAAGTCCTCCAATTTGTGGAAACATGTCGAAGTACTTCATTTAAGCAAGAATATGCGTGTCGAGTTGCAAAATGACCAATCTGGAAACATATTCTCTAAACAACTCATTGACATTGGTAATGGCAAATTTCTTATAAATATACATGTTGACTGGCTGCATTAACTTTCCTCAAAGTTTTTGTCAGTTAACTCGATCAAAAGATGAACTTATTCAGAAGGTGTTTCCAGATGTTTCTCAAAATTACAGAAACCATGATTGGTTGAGCGAACGAGCTATACTGGCTGCAAAAAACATAGATGTAAATGAATTAAATTTCAAAATTCAAGAACAAATTACAGGCGAATTGAGGATATATAAATCAGTTGATTCGGCTACTAATCAAGATGATGTAGTCAACTATCCACCGGAATTTTTAAACTCGCTGGATTTGCCAGGATTGCCACCTCACAATCTTCAATTAAAGGTTGGATCGGTGGTTATAATGTTGCGAAATATCAACCAACCGCGTCTTTGCAACGGTAAAAAAAATTACTAAACAATGTGATAGAAGCAACTATACTCAAAGGAAAGTATAAAGGAGAAGATGTTCTCATACCGCGCATCCCAATGATTCCGACTGATGTGCCATTTGAGTTTAAACGACTACAGTTTCCAGTGCGGCTTGCTTTTGCTATGACTATAAACAAGTCCCAGGGGCAATCATTAAGTGTTTGTGGTATTAGTCTAGAAAACCCATGTTTCTCACATGGTCAATTGTATGTTGCCTGTTCCCGTGTTGGAAAACCATCAGATTTGTTTATCTATGCGCCAGGTAATCAAACAAAAAACATCGTATACCACAAAGCACTACAATGATAATAATAATAATTATGATTCACATGATTAACAATAAAGCGATTACTTACTTTTAAATCCTTATATATGTTTTATTTAATTATTTTTTATTCACAACGCCCTATCACCAGGGTGACGGTTCTGTTCAGGAGAATTTTTTAAAATACGTAGGCACAAAAACTGCCACATTACAAATCTTTTTGACAGGACGAAGTCTGTCGGGTCAGCTAGTTTAAAATATTTTTGAAGTAATGTAATCGTACTGTAACTAAGCTTAGAACGGCATTCTTGTAATTTTTAAAGTGACAGTTCTCCATTAAGAAACGTCAAACTTGACGTTTTAACTTTATTTTAACGAAATGTTTAAGGACCAGAATACCACTTTTGGATTAATTAAAAATTTAATTAAAATAAAGTTAAAATTAAGTTGAATTAAATTGTATGTTACGAGAATTGACCTGCTGCTTAGTAAAAAAATTATACCCTACCTTGTCATAAAATGTATGCACCATAATTATGTACACTCTGTATACGAGTATAGCATCAACTTACTTCTCCCATGAGCAGGCAGATGAGTATTACACAGTGACATCCTGTATAATTATACATGTATGATGTCGTCTGTGGTTTTATAGTTATACTACACTAGCTGCAAACGCGACTTTGTCCGCAAAAAACATAAAAAAGAAATAACTTTAATTTAATTCATACCAAGTTACCATCATAATTTTCATATCAGCTAATCGAAGTCAACTGCTGCTGGCTTTCTCCAATTATTGCCACCTTGTGCGGTTTTGTGCCTCCCTCATCCATCGGCTTCCAGCCGTCCACACCAGCGCTTTACGGTACGGGGTCGCCATTCTAGATTCTTTATGCCCAAACAACTGTCGGTTCTCCGCGCTATGTGCCATGTTTGCCGTCAATTTAAGCGGTTATGTCGGTTACTTTGGTTCTCTTGCGAATCTTCTTATTTTTAGTGCGATCACGCAGGGAGATCAACTCCCACCATAGCTCTCTCCAATGCCCTCTGAGTGACCATGAGCCTTCTGAGTAGCTCCATAGGTCAGGCTACAACATAGCTCTCTCCATTGCTCTCTGAGTGACCATGAGCCTTCTGAATAGGTCAGGCTACGACATAGCTCTCTCCATTGCCCTCTGAGAGACCATTAGCCTTCTGAGTAGCCCCATAGGTCAGGCTACAACATAGGTCTCTCCATTGCCCACTGAGTGACTATGAGCCTTCTGAGTAGCTCCATAGGTCAGGCTACATCATAGGTCTCTCCATTGCCCTCTGAGAGACCATGAGCCTCCTGAGTAGGCCCTTGGTCAGGCTACAACATAGCTCTCTCCATTGCTCTCTGAGTGACCATGAACCATGACCATGACCTTCTAAGTAGGCCCATAGGCTCTTTAAATGTGATGTTATATAGCCTATAGCCTCCCTCGATAAATGGTCTATCCAAAACTGAAAACTAAATTTAATTCGAAGAAGTAGTTCCTGAGATTAGCGCGTTCAAACAAACAAACAAACTCTTCAGCTTTATAATAGGTCGGGGAAAAAGTCTTTTCGCATAACGTAGGTATAAACTTATTATAAAATTTCTTTGACTGTACTACTTGTGTCTGGCTGGTTTTGGTAACATTAAAAGGTTACATTATAAAGACAAGAAAAAAATAAAAAAAAAGTTGTTTCACGCTATTTTTCATTTGTTTTTCTCTCCGTAAAAATGAGTGAATCTAATGAAGAAATTCGATACATTTTAAAATTTTATTATAAAAAAGGCAAAAATGCAACTCAAACAGTGAAAAAAATTTGTGATGTTTATGGACCTGATGCAGTGTCAGTAAGAGTAGCACAAATTTGGTTCAAACGTTTTCAGTCCGGAAATTTTGATGTTAAAGATGCACCTCGCTCTGGTCGCCCTGTTACGAATAAAATGGACGCCATTTTTGAAAGAGTGGAGCAAGATCGGCATATTTGTAGTTACGATGTAGCTGAAGAACTGGGAATTGACCACAAAACAGTTTTGACCCATTTGAAGAAAGCTGGTTATACAAAAAAGCTCGATATTTGGGTGCCACACGAGCTCACTCAAAGAAACTTAATGAACCGTGTACTCATTTGCGATTCATTATTGAGACGTAATGAAACCGAGCCGTTTTTGAAGAGATTGATAACTGGCGATGAAAAGTGGATCACGTACGACAAGAACGTGCGAAAAAGGTCGTGGTCGAAAGTTGGCCAGGCTTCACAGACTGTGGCCAAACCTGGCCTAACACGAAATAAGGTGATGCTGTGTGTATGGTGGGATTGGAAGGGCATTGTTCATTATGAGCAACTGATGAGATTAAAGGAAGCAGTCGAGAGAAAACGGCCGGAATTGATCAACAGGAAGGTCTTTCATCACGATAACGCTAGACCACACACATCTTTAGCCACTCAGCAAAAATCAAGAGAGTTCGACTGGGAGGTCCTAGTGCATCCACCATATAGCCCTGACCTTGCGCCTTCAGATTTTCACCTGTTTCGGTCTCTTCAGAATTCTTTAGGTTCTGTAAGGTTGACCTCAAGAAAGGACTGCCAAAACTATTTGTCCCGTTTTTTTGATCAGAAGTCCCAAAGTTTCTACAGTAACGGGATAATGTCTCTGCCCACAAAATGGCAGAAAGTTGTTCAACAAAACGGTACATATATATTGTAAATAAATGTAAATAAACTTTGAAAAAAATGTCTTGACTTTTCATACAAAAATACGAAAAGACTTTTTCCCCAACCTAATATAATAGTATAGATGACTGATACGCAGAGGTTTCGGGTTCGGTTCCCGTTCAATGCAAATCTTTATGTGCATGAACATGATGTTTGCATTGATCTGGGTGTTCTTAAATTTCTTCACAAAAAAAAGTATTTAAGTACGTTTATCCGTTGTCTAGTACCTATAGTATAAGCTCTGCTTAGTTTGGGACTAGATGGCGTTGAGTGAATGTGTGATAAGTATTTATTATAATTAAAATTTATAAATCGTATAATATTAAGCTTTAAGTCAGTAACATAAGACGGTAGTTACTTTGATGTTAGAGAAACAAACTAAACTATTTGGTATTGACTTAGTAATGTTTAATTAACTATACATATATACCTACCTTACTATTAAGTTTACTTAATATTCAATATAAACAGAATAGATCAAAGTTTATACATAGGTACTGATAATATTATGGCGTTTACCGTTTAATATGTTTAGATCCTTTATCATCATAAATCATAACAGCCTTAGTCTTACGAGTATAACTAGTCGTTGCAATGGAAATAACAAAATTGAATAAAGTTTCTACACAAAACTAGGTTTTTTATTTAGTGCCTACTAACTTCTGTAAACAAATTTTAATTCTCTTCATTTCATTCATTACAAGATTTGCTTCAATAAAATATTCCCTTAAATTAAAACTTCTTTACAAATTACTTTATTTAGTAGGTAAGTAGCTGTACAAAATATTCATCATAACAGCCCATTAATGTGCCACTGCAAGGACGGGCCTCCTCCCATGACGGAGCGGTACTTGGCCTACTAATACCAAGCTGGCCAGACGGATTGGTATAGGGTTTAATTTCAAGTATTCCTTCTTTTTTATTCCATTAATATAATATTCACGGATAGTCCCTTAGTCGGTTTTTACGACACTCATGGGATGAGATGGGGTGGTGACATATTGTATTCTTACTCCGTGACCACACATATCCTTTATATCGTGTTATAATTGTAGGCAATATATTAAGCAATTACCTATATTCATCGACGATATTTAAGTGGTGCGAACTTGGGGAGGCCTATGTCCAGTAATAGACTACCTGGCTGAGATAGTTACATAAAACCTGATTCCAACATCCGGCTTTCATGGTATCTGCATGCTTTTATGCGTAATTTTATTTTATGTAAGTATAATGAAGGACCGTCTTAGGAGAGGGGCTTCTTAGAGCTAGGGCTTCGAACTTTAAAAAATACTACCGAATTGCAAACCTCCTGTCACGAAGTCTGATAAAAATATGTTATTTTTAACGCCCTTATCAACTACTTAGATAGCAGTTGCGATAAAAACTGGCAAGCACCATGTTGTGGAATCAAACCTGCGACCATCACTTCAAAGCATTTAATTACACTTACAATACCCGTACATTTACTTTCTTGACTACATAGCAAAACATTTGACTAATCTAAGTACTCCCATAAAAGCAAAATACACTTAAATACAATTTAAACAAAGCTCAAATTTGATTGTCACTGGTTTTGTTTAACACTACCCAAACTGCATCATCTCGTTTAAATAAAATGAAATTAACAGTGATTGAAACAAAGTTCAAATTTTAATGTAGTTTATTTGTTTAACATCCTAACTGCACCATCTCGTTTTTAGCAAAACATACTTAAATGTTATTGAAACAAAGTTCAAATTTGAATGAAACTTATTTGTTTAACACTCCCTGCAAACTGCATTCCCTGGAAACCACTTCAATTTCCCTTAGAGCACTAAACCAAATTAATAAATATCTAGCTTGGTATATATTGTGGCGTTGTTTAGTTTACAGTGAAATTATGTGAGTAAAGGTTGTGCGTCTGGCTTTGGCTGTGTATGGTTTGATTTTTCTATGTCACTAAATGCTAAAACAGAAAGGTTCTGGCCCATTCCAGAACCTTTCTGTTTTCTCCCGTACGTAGTTTCGAATGACGTTGTGGGGACAGGTCGTTGTGGCGAAAAACTGCGTGGTACGCTGGAACGAAATGTCTTTGTAGCGAATACCACCAGGGCGAATGACACTGTAGCGACAAACTTTGTGGCGAAATTACATATGAATAAAAAAATGTTTGAAATTACAAACTAATTACGCTACTTTATAAAGTGTCGCCACAACGACCTGTCGCTACAAAGTCATTCGAAACTACGTATGGGACCCCTTGAATGACGCTTACCTTCGCTTGTAGGTACATTACATACATACTTACATAAACTCACGTCTTGTCCCGTCCGAGGTAGGCAGAGACGACAGAACGCCACTTGTCATGTGATCCTGGCAAACAGATTGGGCTTCGTCCACATTCATTAAGCGAGTCATACATGCGCGTCAGTTACGAGTGCGTTTTATTTGGCCCTTCTCCAATATGCAACCTATTTGGTCACCATAATTTATATTTTCCGAGGCCTACCCGCACCGACCAGCCCTTTCATACAAGCCTTGTATACTTCTTTCGTCAAACGCTCATCGTTCATTCTCTCAAATTTCAATTTTTTTCTTAAATCAAATCCATCCAACCAAATTCTTTACCCCACCACAATACTTTAACTGCAGTCACTTAAACAGACTACCCTCAATTCCTTACCGTGCCCATTTCCCGCCCTTTATCATAAAAAGAACACTTTTCCCAAGCAAGAAACTATCCAATACCACTTCAAAACAAACCGTAAAACAAGTCATTAAAGTATATTTTCCCCTACACTCAAACTACCGTCACATATTTCTCATATAAAAGTACATTTTTGCCAAAGTTAAGCTGTTACACCACGCCACACATGTTTGTTCGTAACATTGTGGTTGAAAGAATGATAGTCGTTACAACTTGTGTTGATTACTGTACCATGTTACAAATATATACAGTATTTCGACTTCATAGAAACGGACGAAACGCGAGTTCTACTGACAGGCTCACGATAGCGGTGGCTTTGCGGAGTGAACAGTCGTGACTGTGCCGCAGTAACGAGCGGAAAAGTAGGTAAGTGTTATTTAAAAGCTGGAGGGCCCTATATGTTTACGTACCGCGCCGCGCAGCCGTAGGCATTTATAATAAATATTCGGCCGAGATAGACTACTGGTTGTACTGTGACTGTACATAGTGTTGGACTGACCTAGTTATCAATGTAGTGAAGGGATTACACGTTTTGTATTTAGTTCAGGAAACATGAACTGAATCAAAATGAATGGTATTAATTATTATTTTGTCTTTGTTTGTTCTTGTTTATTGTGGTATATGTTATGTGGTATTATTAGTAGGTAAGTATGTTAATTTCGGTATAAGTTGGGCTTTTTTAATTGAAATTTTGGACAATATTTAGTACAGCTACTTTTTATTTAAGGAAATATTTTATTGAAGTACCTAAAGCTTAAAATAAATGAGTTGCACCACCAATGCATTTATTTGTAGACTAAGTAGTTCTTTTAGAAAGTGTTTACAAAAGTACTTAGTATTAGTAGTAATGAATAGTACTAAAAAGAATAGGATTCTTTTTGCAAAAACGATATTGTTTTATGTTATTCCCACTGCAAGTTCCTCCAGTGAAAGAGAAAAACTCTTATTCCACACTGACCAGACGGAACATCATAACAGCCCTTTAATGTCCCACTGCAAGAACGGGCCTCCTCCCATGACGGAGGTACACTGGTATAAGTTATGTGGTATTATTAGTAGGTAAGTATGTTAATTTCGGTAGGTATAAGTTGGGCTTTTATAATTAAATGATCAATATTTTGTACAGCTACTTGCCTACTAAGTAAATAAAGTAATTTGTAAAGAAGTTTTTATATATAATAATAATAGCCCATTAATGTCCCACTGCAGGGACAGGAAAACTAAGTTCATTTAGAATTTGTTTACAGAAGTTAGTAGGCACTAAATAAAAACCTAGTTTTGTGTAGAAACGATATTTAATTCTGTTATTTCCACTACAAGGACGAGTCGCCTCCAGTGATGATAAAAAAATTGTCCTACTTATTCCACGTTGACCAGGCGGATTAATGAACATGCCGGACGTTGTAGTCAGTAAAAGTCTGACAGCTTTGCTGTCTTCTGGGCGAAGAAACTCTATAAGGACTTCCAACAACAATAAATATGGGTACTAGACAACGAATGAACATATTTTTATATTTTTCTTTTGTATATACATAAGTACATACTTATTATACACCAAAAACAACTAGACCAAAGAAGTTCTTTTATTTATTTATTTTATTGTTACAAACTTGTTACAAATTACATACTTCTGAGATATCGCACAAACTCATTCGAGTTTTTCCGTGTATCAGCGTCGTCGACTATGCACTATATTACTATACTTAAAAATACACAGACACTTATGCTATTTTGTCAACTGTTAAAATAAATCCACACACTCGCTTTTCAAACATAATTAGGTCCGCTTGGAAGCATAAGATAAATGAAAATGTAACATAAAAGAAACTGTAACAATTAGCTGATGTGATGATGATGACGATGATAATTCATCACCAAAACCAACTTTAATCAACATAAACCCACTAAAAACTGCGTAAAGTATTCATTAAAACAGAAAATCTAATTGAAAATGACATTGATTTAATGGTTAAGACATCGGTTCTGTTAAATTCAATTAAGACTATTTTATAACCTGCAACTGAAGTAATGGTTCCATCTAAAGGCAGACATATTTATTAGGGAGGGAAGTATTTCTTAAGGTAGCGGTGTTACTGGTAAATGATGTGCGTGAGATGGTAATGAGGATTTAAGACTTTTGTATTACGTATTTTATTCTTTAAAGACTCCTAGGACATTATAGGAATTAGGGATTAAGATATGTGCCACACAGAGTTTTAATCATCATCATCATAACAGCCCATTAATGTCCCACTGCAGGGACGGGCCTCCTCCCGTGACGGAGGGATATTTGGCCTACTAATACCACGCTGGCCAGACGGATTGGTACAGGGCTTAATTTCAAGTTTTCCTTCTTTTTATTACGTAAAGACAATATTCACGGATAATCCCTTAGTCGGTTTTTACGACACCCATGGGATGAGATGGGGTGATATTCCAGCAGTAGACGTTATTTGGCTGATGTAATGACGATGTGTGCCAATAATGTGTAATAATAATAATGTGTGTGTAATATTACTTTGTAGACAGTTAATAGATATAGGATAGCGGAAACATTTGTTGGCTTCGTCCTAACTAGAGCGCGGCAGAAATGTATCCTGAACACGCCGCGTCTCTATCCGCTCTGTTTAGACAAACCCTACAATTTAGTCGAAAGACTAAGATAAACATAGAAAATTGAAGTTTACGTAGTGGTTATCATCATTACAGCCCATTAATGTCCCACTGAAAGGACGGGGATCCTCACGTAACGGAGGGATACTTGGCCTACTAATTAAAAAGGTAACAGACACTAAGTACTTCTAGGCACAAGATAAATAAATAAGTAAAAAATCCTCACACATTCACACATCGCCACCTAGTCCCAAACTAAGCAAAGCTTGTACTATGGGTACTAGACAACGGATAAACATACTTAAATACTTTTTTTTTGTAAATACAAACATATTAAAAGTACTTACATAGAAAACACTCAGACCAATGCAAACAATCATGTTCATGCACACAAAGATTTGCATTGAACGGGAATCGAACCCGAGACCTCTGCGTAGCGGTCATGTAATATACCGACTGCGCCACAGAGGTCGTACAATAAGTGTCTTGCGTGGGATTCAAACGCGTGAACTCGTAAGGCGCAAGGCACTTACACGTCCCCTTTGCCACTGAGTCCCTTTACAATCTATCAAATAATCTTACAGTTGAATGATTAATTGCTAATTCAGTTAACAATAGAGGCAATATATTTAAACAATAGACAAGTGATTACCATATCAAGTGGAAGTGTGGTAATATCAAGATTGTTATAAACTTTGTGAAAGCTTGTAGAACATTCTAGATAAGTCCAGAAACTGCTTCAACTGGTCATGTGTGCGGCTGCCGTGCATAAAGTCGCGGGTTCGATTCCCATGGAGGACAATTCCTTGTTTCGTTCGTTTTGTTTTAATGCTTATCATCCCACTGCTGGGAAAAGGCCTTTCATTTCCACAACTGGCCTTCCTTGGCCAATGTAGGCCAGTTTTTTTGTGCCCTATTTATCTCCTAATTCCTCTCTCTTAATGCCCTGAGCTTGGATGTTCTTTGTGTTCTTTATATCTATGTTTGTGAAGTCCCCGAGACACAAAGTATGATCCCTAGGGCGGGAGTTGTCTTTTTAATCTTATCAAGTGGAAGTGGGGTAATATCGAGATTGTTACAAACTTTGTGAAAGCTTATAGAATAATCTAGATAGAGGTACAGTTCTCAATCTTGTCTATTTTACTTATATTACCAATAATCAGCTGTCGCCCTAAGTATATTTATGTAAGTTTCGAAAACAAAACTTAATTTTATTCTTATTCTACTAAATTGTTGCGATTTTGGGCTTGGGGCCGAAAAACCTATACTTACTGTTAATATTCCATATCTGTTATACAACTTAAAGGCCAGTATTCTCACTAGCCTCTGTATATAAATCAAACGTATGGCGACTTTTGTAGACTTTAACGTCTCAAGTTTAACTCGCTTAATGCATTTTTTTTTGTATTTCTATGTTTGATATTAAGTACTTACTTACAAAAAAATATCACATTAGAATACCACAATTAAATAGCACAAATACTTAGAATAACTTCAATATAACACGCGAAACGATTTTCTAGAATACCTGACGTACCTATTCGCCATTGACTACCTTACAAAACACAAAACGACGCCACTGTTCTTCTAACTCAAATATTAAATGCCTATTGTCCTACATAGTACATAAAGCAAATAATGGGTACTATATATTTTATACTGCGGATCATTAACGAACATTTGTCTTGTACTAAATACTTACTTTGTTGTCTGTACTATGGCTGTGTTTTTTCCCTCTAAGTCATTATGTCCTACATTAAGGACTTTGAAGATTTCATTTATGCTGTAGAATAAGTAATTGCAGACAATTTTAGGGTAATTAAAGATATTTTTGTAGTTTAATAGAGTCATTAGTACAAAATGAAAGAGAGTGAAGTTGTTTTTTATTTATTTATATGTTTGCAATTACTATTAGGCATCAAAATAACCTTCCAGTTCTATGACTATGCTTCATGGATTGCATTAACTGTTTTCCAGCAATTTATAAGAGATGTCTTAAGTTTCATAATAAAACTAACGGGTATTGACGCGTATAGGTTTTTGGCAACACTCTAAATTATTTACCTTAAGCCGCCCGACGTTTCGGCCAAGTTACACCAGCCATGATCACGAGCAGACTATAAAAACTGCACCCCATCTCATCCCATGGCTGTCGTAAAAACCGACTAGGGGAATAACCGTAACTACTATCTTTACGAAATAAGAAGGAAAACTTGAAATTAAACCCTATACCAATCCGACTGGCCAGCGTGGTAGTAGTAGGCCAAGTAACCCTCCGTCACGGGAAGAGGCCTGTCCCTGCAGTGGACATTAATGGGCTGTTATGATGAGACTCCATATGATGCTCAGGAGTCAGGAGTCCTATATAGGTGCTATACAATCCTTGCAAAACAAACATATCCTTATAAACCTTATTTCATTTAAACGTCTACAAATAAACATTTCGTTCAACACTCAACCTTTTTTACGTTCAATAACGGTACGAAACACCTGTAAGCTTTATTGTCAGTATGTTGATAAAAAGAAATCTATACTAATATTATAAACAGGTAAAGTTTGTGTGTTTGTGACGTTGTAAGGGGTAATCTCTGGATCTAATGAACTAATTTTAAAAATTCTTTCTGTGTTAAATAGTCCATTTATCGGGGAGTGTCATAGTCTTTATAGAATCACGCTATGACTAATAGGAGTGGAGCAGTAATGAAATATGTTTAAAAAAGGGACGCGTATTTTTCGCCGCCCAACGAAGTGGGCACGGGTCAGCTAGTTAGTTATAACTTCTATTCCTCAGTAGTGCCGGTGCGACACAATCACGGAAGCGGGTAGCTTGCACGTGGTCGCGGGTTTGAAGGATCCACTAGATATTATCCTGATGGTCATTGTATGGTCTAGTTTAGTTATGCAGGGTGTGGGAATAAAAACCGGTTTACTTTAACATGTAGGTATATTACTTATTAAATCACTTTTCCAAAAATATTTTAAAATACAACCAACTGTGTGTCTTTCACGCTCAGATTCGGATGTGGCATGGCCGCCGATGCAGAGTATTGTCAATGTCGGGACATTGACAATACAATGACTTAACATCATGATTGAGCTATTTAAATTATTTCAAAAATACATTTGTAACAAATTACTATTTATATATTATAGTCATCATCATCATCATAACAGCCCATTAATGTCCCACTGCAGGGACGGGCCTCCTCCCGTGACGGAGGGATACTTGGCCTACTAATACCACGCTGGCCAGACGGATTTGTATCTTCTTCTTATCTTCTTCACCTCCTTTTCGGGGACCCTCCAGGTTGCACTTCGACCCCATCGGATCTTTTGTGCTGGTCCCCCGTTCACCACCCCACAGCTTCCTCAATCACCTTCGCGAAGGAGATGAGTAAGCCTAGCGGCAGCTTGTCGAAGTCACTAGGTGTAGGATGTCCCACTCCCAGCAGCTTCATTCTTTGTCTGGTGAGGGCTTCGCAGTTGCACATCAGATGTTCCACTGTTTCATCTTCCTCACCGCATGCTCTGCACTGGTTGGTGCCTGATAGTTCCATCTTCATCAACAGATCGTTGACAGGAAGGTGACCTGTAAACATACCGATTATTAGTCGGATATGTCTGCGGCTTAGGTTCCACAATTTTGTGGACCTGCCCGGATTTGCTCCTGTTATAAAGAGCTTTGAATGCCTCATGCCAGCCGACTGCTGCCACTCTGATAAGTGCTGCTGTGTCGTTTGGTCATTTACGGCCATTAGGAACGTACCTTTTGAAAGACCTACGCATGGTTCCGGTCCGTCGAAACTCCTGCTTGATCCTTCCCTTGCAAGTTCATCGGCTTTCTCGTTGCCGACGTAACCTTTGTGTCCTGGAATCCATACCAGTCTCACCTTGTTAGTTTTTCCAAGCTTGTTCAGGGCCTGGATACCATTTTTGACGAGTCTAGAGGTGACTCTTGGTGCTGTTGGGCTGGCTTTGAGTGCCGCCTGACTGTCGCTGAGAATATAGATAGTTTCGTTATTCACTCCGCTATCTATGTATGTTCTCTTGTGCGCATGCTGTAATCGCGTAGGTCTCTGCCTGGAAGACCGTCGCATACTTACCCATGCTTGTGCTACTACTGTAGTCTTTGGTGTAAATACCTGCTCCGGTACCCGTGCTCATCTTCGATCCGTCCGTGTACCATATCTTACCCTTACCATCTGGTGGTTCGAGTCCTTTTGACTATTCAGATCTTTCTGGAATGATGATCTTGAATTTTCTTTCGAAGATGTAACTTGTTGGCATCTGGTCGCCGCACATGTTGATTGCATCTTCCACTTGCCTAGATAACTTTGGCTTTGTATGTCTTGTGCTATTTCCGGTGTCGTTCCATAGTCCAAGACCTTCTAGTCTGTAGAGTGCCCTTACTGCCTCCGACTGGACCGCGAGATGCAGTGGTGTTAGGTTTAATAGGACCTCCATTGCAGCGGTTGGGGTGGTCCGAAATGCACCCGTCATTGCAACGCAGGCCAACCTTTGCAGCTTTAGTAGCTCTTCCCTGCATGTGCCAAGGTTTGTCCTCGGCCACCATGCCAGACTTCCGTACAGCACTATAGGTCTGACCATCATTGTATACACCCACAGCATGACTTTGGGTTTCAACCCCCATGTCCTACCGTAAGTGGATCTGCACATACCGAACACTCTGTGTGCCTTTGTTGTTGCAGACTCTACGTACTCCTTCCAGGTTAGTTTGTTGTCTAAGATGAGTCCTAGATACTTTACCTGCTCTGAGATCATTAGATCCTGGTTGAAGAGACTCAGATTTATTGAGTTGTTGATGTTTCTCTTCCTTGTGAACGGCACTATTACCGTCTTGCTCGGGTTGATCGAGAGCTGTTGCCTTCCGCACCAGCGCTCTACCCTCCCCAGCATCTCCCTCATGATCTCTGTTACTGTTTTCGGGAATATTCCGTTAATCAGGATAACTAGATCATCAGCATATCCTACGGTCCTGACTGGTCCGCTGTTGAGTTCCTCCAGGAGGGAGTCCACCACCATATTCCAAAGTAACGGTGATAGTACCCCTCCCTGTGGACATCCCTTGGTGGCAGTGATGGTTAGCTCCTCTCCCAATAGCGCTGCTGTCATCGTTCTGCCGTTCAGCATGTTCCCTATCCATTCACAGATGGTCGGGTCAATGCAATGTCTTGCGGACGCGTCTTCGATAGCAGCGTATGATGTTCTATCAAAGGCGCCCTCAATGTCTAGAAATGCTGCTAGGCATATCTCTTTGCATTCAATTGCTTTTTCCGCTCTGTCTACTACCAGGTGAATCGCCGTTTCTGTCGATTTGCCCGGTTGGTAGGCACATTGCATTGTGTGAAGTGGATTTCTGCGTAGCGGTCCATCACGAATATATCTGTCGATCAGCTTTTCCAACGTTTTGAGAAGAAATGATGACAGACTAATGGGCCTGTATGATTTGGCCTCGGAGTAACTTTCCTTTCCAGGTTTTGGTAGGTAAATTACTCTTATTTTCCTCCAGTCACGTGGTACGTGTCTGAACGCTAGGCACGCTCTATAAAGTCTACACAAATGTGGTACTAATATATGCGCTCCTTTTTGTAGTAGGATGGGGTAGATCTCGTCTGGCCCTGGCGACTTGTATGGCCGGAATGTTGATATTGCCCATCTCAGCTTGTTCTGGTCTACTACCTTCTTTGCACTGTCCCAGTTTCGCCTGTCCGTGCGGGTTTCCTGTTCCGCCTGACTTACTGAGTTGGATTGTGCTTCGTGCTCAATTGTGTTTGAGCCTGGGAAATGTACCTTGCACATCTCTTTTAGAGTTTCTAGGCCTGTCTCAGTCATTCTCCCGCTTCCATCCCTTATTGTTGTTAGTGGATGTGACTTTGTCGACGCCATAGCCTTTATTAATCTCATTCCCTGTGGTAGAGATTCTATCTGATCGCAGTGTTTTTTCCACGATCTTCTTTTCGCTTTCCTTACAGCTTTGCTGTAGGTTGTTAGCTGTTTAGCATACTCGTCGAATTTGTTCAACGTCTTTGCTTTATTGAACATCGCTCTGGTTTCTCTCCTTAGTCTTTCTAGTTCCGGGGTCCACCATGGTGTTCTTTTTGCAACTGCTTGTTTTTCTGGACAATTATTTGCCCAGGATTTTTTTACAGCGCTTGTTACTTTGTCAGCCTCGAATTCAATGTCTATGATCGAGTTCAGACTGCTTCTCGGGTCTCCTAGCTCTATTTTGAGATCCCTTTTGTATGAATCCCAACCCGTGTGTCTTGGGTTTCTTTTGTGTACGGTTTCGATACTGATATCATCACTGTACTTGAAGCATACATACCTGTGATCCGACAGTGAGATTTCGTCAGATACTTGCCACTCGCTTATTCGGACGTATTTGTATAGGGCTTAATTTCAAGTTTTCCTTTTTTTATTTCGTAAAGATAATATTTACGGATAGTCCCTTAGTTGGTTTTTACGACACGCGTGGGATGACATATTGTATTCTTACTCCGTTACCACACGGAAAACATACTTATCTACATAAATATTACTTTTTGTAAAAACATAAAAACAATTATATTCAAGCACACACAAGATTTATATTGAGCGGAAATCAAATCCATGCCATGAACTTTAATAGCTACTAAATAAATAGGGCCGTAGAATGAGCCGTCCTAAATGCGAAGAGGTTGTACGTTACAGTACATTACATATAGCTCTTAGTGCTCGTGTAGCCTAACGACGGCCATCATCGTTTAATACTATGTGTTGTATGTATATAAGTGTATACAGACCTTTACTCGAACTATTGACAAGTATACGTTGCGTTTATTTTTTAAGCTCAGCTAATAAAAAGGAATAAAATATCATCATCATTCCCCTGCTGTTATCTCAGTTTTATTTGGGGTCGGCGCAGCATGTCTTCTTCTTCCTTATACTGTAGTATCCCTCCGTCACTGGAGGAGGCCCGTCCTTTCAGTGGGACATTAATGGGCTGCTAAGATAAATTGAGAAAGCTTTTACCAAATCTAATACAGAAAGCAGGAAAACAATAACACTGTATAATACATAGTAAATGTATATTAAACTGTAATAAGGACGATTGAACATGAACAAACAAATAAATTGTTATAATGTGCCCATAATTCCGTTTATGTTAGTCAAATTTTGTTCTACATTCTTCATAAGTGACTGCATCAGTAATGCTGCGGTAGTAAACAGGGATGCGAATCCGTATCCTTTTAAAATTTTTACTGAAAAATTAAAAATAAACCTTTATTGAACACAACAGTATACAAATAATAGTACCCTAGAACCCACACTGGTATACCCTGTGTTGTGGAAACTAGTCTCTTTTCGTCCTTGTACAGTTTGTTGTGATAATTTTCATTTTTAAGTTTTTAAATGAGAGAAAATAATGAGTGTTTGTAGGAATGTAATGTGTGTGGTAGTGTAATGTATTGGGTAGGTTGTGTGTGCGTGTGCGAGCCTGTGTGTGTGTATGAATGTGATAATTATCTGTGTTATTCTTAAAATGTTGCTGCTCTGCTTATTTGGTAACTGTGCTAGTCACCCTCACCATCATGTCAGTCTAAAAACGCCCTCTGTTAGACATTTAATAAAGTTCTCTCATCATGACGACCTCTGTGGCGTAGTCGGTATTTAACATGGCTGCTGCGCAGAGGTCTCGGGTTCGATTCCCGCTCAATGCAAATATTTGTGTGCATGAACATGATTTTTTGCATTGGTCTGAGTGTTTCCATGTATATTCGTAATATGTATGTACATATTTACAAAGAAATCAGGTAACAAACACAAAAACAAAAAATACAACCGAATTGAGAACCTCCTCCTTTTTGAAGTCGGTTGAAAAATAAAGTATATAAGTAAGTATTAATCGCCGTTGTTTTGTTACCCATAACACAAGTAAGGTTAAGCCTATCTTACTTTGGGAACAGATGGCGCTGTGTAGAGATGTCCGTGAATATTTATATATTTATTATTTATCATGTTTCTGTCGTACGCAATTTTGTGCCTTACTCATCCATCGACTTCCCGCTTTTTTTACTTTTATTTAAGGCCTTCAGCCTAGAACCTTTTCGATCGAAAATGGGTCCGATTGCCTTTCTTTTCGCTCTTAAATAAGGATGCACTAAAATTTATAAAATAAGACCACGTCCCTATATAAAAGCTATTGCGGATGTCACAAAATAAGAACGTGACCTAAAAAACTACCAATTCCTTTTGTCTATGAAAACAACCTTAATTAAGAGTGTTTTTATATTAAGTTTGACATGTTTTACGTCAAAGTTTTTTAAAATTTATTTATGTAGGCTTTGTTGCTTAGCGACCACATCGCCGCCTGTATTACGTCAAAGTTAGTCTTACTTTCGTTCGTACTTATTTTACGTTTTTACTTGTGATATCTTTTAATTTGTTTTTATAAAGAACAAAGGCATCCAGTTAGGTAATTTTAACACATTTAAACCCTCTTACCGTTGATGTTCTTCATTTAACCTTCTTTGCACAATTATAACACTGATAGGAAACATTTTTGTTACTAAAAATCCAAGAAATACCTATATTTTAAATAAATTAAAATAAGCTTACACAAAATTTCGAGCGACTTTAATTAAGGCAGTTTTTATGCCGCTTCTACTTAAATAAGGTCACTCAAATGTCAAATAGGACGAAACGCAATCGGAATAAGAAAACTACTATCACTAATTAAGTTTAGGATGGCCCTATTTTAGTGTATGTTCTTATTTAAAGGCAAGGTAATACCCATGTGTACTAAAAATTTAAGTTTACATTTAAGTTCATTTTGTTGTTCTTAATTAAAGTCAATTGAGAAACGCAATCGGACCCAATGTATCAATGCGTTGTCCACCCCTATTCATCAAAATGTATGTATGTATCCATACATACACGTTTGTAACCTGTCTCCGAGGTATTCCTTCATCTAGATAATGCTTCAGAACCCACTTCATTTACTGGCGGATGAATATTTATCGGACCTCACCTGTGGATAAACAAATTGCTTTATTTTGTTATGGTGGGAGGTTTTTGTTTTACCTACTTTTAGACTGACTATTTGTGAATATAATAATAATATAATAATAATATAAGCTTTATTTTCCTCCTCACAAAGTTAACAAAATGAACTTAAAGCTAATTAAAATAATATAAGTAGTGCAACTTTGTGAGGGGCTGGAATCCGTACTAGGATAACCCTGTGTGACGGATCACCAGGCCCTCCTCTTAGGTGCACGTGCTACTAAACAATTAATAAAAAAAAAACAATAATAATAACTACAACTTAATATTTAGTAACTTAAAATTAGCTGTATTGAAAATTACCTATTCAAACCTGAAATTATATAAAATTAAGTTCAACACAATTTATGTGTGTATTGGGTGTGAAGGTGAGTGAGTGCCTGAATTCTATGTGTGGATGAATGTAGTGTGCTCGTGAATGTGTGTGGTTGCTTGTTGGATGAGTGATATGAATGGGAGAATTATACTGGGATGTTAAGTAAATGTTCAGTAGATTCGTAATCTAGGCTTTGCAGCCAGGTGCATAATTTTGCCTTAACTTTGTTTTTAGGCAAATCATAAATGGTAAGCGCAGCATTTGCTTTGTTATATAAGTAACCACCCAGGTAATGAAAATGTCTTTGTGCAAAAGATGACTTAACTCTGATTGACGGGCAAACATGTTTCATACGAATAGCTGTGGTCAGTTGTGGGTTGTATCTAAGATACGAGTGTTGACGTAGGATTGTATGATGAATAAACAGTTGGCGAACAGTCAAAACCTTTGTTTTTTGATATAGTTCCTTCGTGGGATGTAGAAAAGGCAAACCATGACCAACCTTTAAAACAGCTCTCTGTGCTCTTTCCAAGGCAATAAGAGCCGTCTTTACCGCTCCCCCCCAAACAGTAATGCAATAGGATAATACTGATTGGCAGAGAGCGACATAGACTGTCCTAATGAGCTCGGCGTCAGCAACATGACGTAGATTTTTAAAGACGAAAATAAGTTTCCTTGTTCGAGTAGTAAGAAGTTGTACATGTGGTTGAAAACTAAGATTACTGTCTATCAAAATACCAAGATATTTTATTGTCTTCGTGCCTTAAATTCGAGGGCAAGAGCAGTCTGTTAAAAGAGAATGAGAACAAAGCTGCGAGTGAGCAATTATGTTTGGTGGGTTAGCCGGAAGAGAAGAATGCTGGATAGAAAATGCAATGTGTTTGGTTTTATCTACATTTAATGCAAGTTTGTTATAACTAAGCCAAGCCAATACAGTACCTAATCCTTTTTGAGCCTTGTGGTAAACTTGTTGCCACGTTTCAGCTTCAAATAGAAGAGCAGTATCATCAGCAAACGTAATTATCTCTCCATTGGGCAATTTCAGTTCACATAGTTCATTTATATAACTAAGAAAAAGAGTGGGACCAAGTATACTGCCCTGCGGAACCCCGTGTACAACGGGAAGGTCATCACTAACCCAATCCCCTACTCTTACTCTTTGATATCTATTTGACAGATAGTTCGAGAAAAGTTCCAGTTGTACGCCTCTTATTCCCAGGAGCTCCAGCTTCTTTAATAGCAGCGGAATGGAGACCGTGTCGAATGCCTTCATGAGGTCCAGGAAGATGACAATAACCTTTCTCTTTGGTCCAGTTTGTTTACAACAAAATCACTAAGTTTGTGGATAGCGTCATTGGTGGACTTATTTGAACGAAATCCATATTGGGAAGGTGAAAGTAAATGATTATCCTCCAGATATTTGCTCAGTCGCTTATTCATAATCCTCTCTAAAATTTTAGACAAGGCTGGAAGTATAGAGATTGGTCTATAATTACTGACACGGTCTCCATCTCCACCCTTAAAGATAGGAATAACCTCTGCGCGCTTCCACTCGTTCGGAAATCGTCCAGTACCAAAAGCAAGATTACAGATAAATGTGATGGACGGAATTAGATATTCTTTATATTTCTTAATGAAATCAGTAGATATATTATCTCTACCTGCCGTACAGTTACTCTTTAAGTTATCAATAACTTTTTCAACTTCATCACAATCAGTACTCAATAGCGCAAATGAATTTAGGTATGATTTATTTGTGTGTGTCGCAAAAGTGTTATTTTGTACGCTGCTACAATTATTGGCTATTGTTTTACCAATATCTACAAAAAATTTGTTAATATTATTCGTGGAAGCAATTGGATTTGTGCTCTTGATAAGTTGTAGGGACTCATTTCTGAGTTTTTTTGTGTGAGTAATGTCCTTTATTGTATTCCATAACTTTTTTATATTGGTTTTAGCATGAGTTTGTAATTCTGTAGTTTCATATTGTCTTTTAATTTTTTTCAGTAATTCGTTGCAAAAATTTCTATAGCGTTTGTAAATCAGTACTGTAACTGGGTCATTAGGTTTCTTTTTAACTTTTTGATGTAGTTTGTCACGATTTCTCATACACTTAAGAAGACCTTTAGTTAACCAGGGTTTAAATATAATATTTCTGTTAGATGTTTTGATAGTTTTGGTATTGGAAACAATTAAATTATTTAAAGTAAAGTTAAAAGCCGAGACCGCTGAGTCTACGTCTGTGGAAGAAAATACATTAGAGAAGTCAATATTGAGTATATCACCATCTATTTTTTTATAATTTATTAGTTTTAGTGATCTGTAAGTTTTAACAGTTTTAGAGTTTAGTTCTATTAAGAGAAATACAGCATCATGGTCCGTGATTGATGTTTCCGTCACATAACATGCCGCAGATAACTTGGTTTTTAGTACTATGTGGTCTAGACAAGTTCTGTTCCGTGTAGGAATTAAGTGACCAGGCAGCATACCATGCGAGGCTAATAGATTAAGATAGCCAGAAGAGTTTATGTCCTTGTTATTAACGCTAATGTCCACATTTAGATCTCCTATGAGTATAATATTATTACAGTTAGATATTTGTGACAAGCATTGATCTAAGTCTAAAAGAAATTTTGCAATATTTTTGTACCCAGGGGGTCGATAAACAGCGAGGATAACTGTGTTGTCATTTATTTTAAGTGATAAGCAATTACATCCATAAATGTTAGGTTCTTGTATACAAATGTTGGTCATGTTTTTATAGTAAACTACTACACCTTCATTTTGGGTTAGGTTATTCTTAGTGCTACAGTGATTGTAGCCATCTAGTATGGGAATACAATGTGAATAGGACAACCAACACTCAGATAGAACTATGAAATCCCAGTTAGTCTGTGATCGTTTCAGTAGAGTAAGAAATTCCGTAATATAATGTGGTGTACATTGTAAAAATATTATGAAATAGAATGAAATAAGCAACCGCTCTTCGTCATGGTGAAGTGAAAACCTGGAGATCGAAGATAAAGCTGAACATTTATTAAATAAAAAGACACTAGGGCTCCCTGTATCGCGAAGACTTTTACAAATTGTAAGGCACATTAAGCATATTATACTTTGCTTAGTTTGGGACTAAATGGCGTTGTGTGAATGTGTGAAGATTATTATTATTATGTTTCTCTTTTCCATAATACTCGGGTCTATTGGAGACCCAGTTCTTTGGAAGGCATACATCGGGCCGAAGCCAAGACGAAGAGGCCCTTTAAGAGATATTTAATCTGGTAATGGATACACAGGGCAGATACCATCTCTGAACGCACAATATGATACATCCAGAGATGGTCCCTGCCGAGTGCAAAAAACTATTATTATTATTATTATTATATAGGGTGTTGAGAGTAATTTCGTAAATGTCGTGCACTTTATGGTTTAACCTTGTAATTTTTTTTTTAACTTTGTGTACTTAAGACTTATGCTCATCATCATCATATCAGCCAATTAACGTCCACTGCGGAACATAAGCCACTGACCATTACTGATGCTCCGTTTATATTAATCATAGCGTGATGTTAAAACCTTAAAATAAATATACAAATATAAAATCTTTTTTTATCCGTGTAGTGACGGAGTAAGACTACAATATGTCACCACCCCATCGCATGCCATGGGTTTCGTAAAAGCCGACTAAGGGACTATCATCATAACGAAATAAAAAACAAGGAAAACTTGTAATTAAACCCTATACCAATCCGTCTGGCCTGCGTATTAGTAGGCCAAATATTTCTCTGTCACGGGAGGAGCGCCGTTCCTGGGACACATTGATGGGCTGTTATGATGAAAATCTTTTTTTGCCTAACACATTTTATAAACAAATATACCAAAAAATCATACCTGAATCCAACCATGTAAACCAATATTCAAGAACACATAAAATTTTGTTACATATCGTCAGCGGACATTTGTCTACGTTTTGGCAGCACGCCTAGTGTGCATCACTTTAGGAAAATTATGCCTAACGTTAGGAAAATGATTCCTCCCGTGTTACGTGACGTATTCACGTTACTGTAGCGAACAAAGACGGTTTAATAACTATGTTTTGATGCAGAAGAAAGACATTGAAACTAAGGTTTTTTTTGTATTGAGCACTTCGATTCGATTACAAAGAACTTTTTTTTATAGTTTGACGACTTCTGTGGCGTAGTGGTTATATAACATGACTGCTACGCAGAGGTCTCGGGTTTGATTCCCGCTCAATGCAAATCTTTGTGTACATGAACATGGTTGTTTGCATTGGTCTGAGTGTTTTCTATGTATATTATTTATAAAAAAAAAGTATTTAAGACGCTACTTTGCAAATTTTCGAGTTGAATTCGGCCGTGGCCAGAGGGGCGCGCCCCTCGGCGCGCGAATGAGACGGATATACTCTCGCTCACGCGCCACCCCGCGCCGTGTGCGCCGTCGTCGTCCCGCCGGCCCTCAAGGACACTTTATCGCTCTGTGCTATAGTACAAATACACACATCAAAAAAGTCTAAGCAACATGCATGATATTACAAATTTACCATTTATATTAATTAATTTCTAAGTATTTACTCACTCAAAGTGTATAGGTAAGTAAACTTCAAGTGTATAGGTAAAAAAATTTCGATTATGTTTTGTTTTTTTTCATAAAATTCAAATGACTGCGAATTTGTTTGAATTTGAGTGCATGTTAATTGCTACGTTTTAGTCTTGATTTTATAATTTTACCAACCATTTAAATACAGTTTGCGACAAAATTGAATTGTTAGATATTCTTTACGTCATGGAGCGACGTCATTTGACGGCAGATGAAATGCAGAGAGCTGTAGGGATGTTGCAAGCGGGAAGTAATCAATCTCAGGTATCTCGACATTTTGGTATTCATAGAAGTGTTATTTGTCGTCTTTGGCAGCGCTACAATAATACAGGGGAACCCGCTGAACAGCATCCAGGCCGTAAAAGGAGTACAACCACTCGGCAAGACCGGTACATACAACTGACTGCAAGACGCCAGCCGATGTTAACCGCTCGAGAGATAAGTTTGAGGCTACAAAATTCAAGTGGTGTTGATGTAAGTCCCCAAACTGTGCGAAATCGACTGCATGAGTACGGCCTACGAGCTCGACGCCCTATCAGGTGCCCACCGATACGTCACGGGAATCGCGCTCGTCGAAATGAATGGTGTAGAGAACGCATAACATGGACCCAGGAACAATGGGATAAAATTATGTTTTCCGATGAGTCGCGATTCGGGTTTAGGCCTGATACAAGAACCCTTCTTGTGTGTACCGTCGACCCGGAAATACTGAAAGACTCAGGTGCGTTCAGGAAGTTCATCCATACAGCGGCTCAACAGTTATGGTATGGGCGGGTATTATGAAGAACAGGCGAACTGAGCTCGTTTTTGTAAATGGAAACATGAACGCTGAAAATTACGTTGAGGATATTCTCAGACCTTATGTCCATCCATTTGCACAAACCTTTGGCTCCGATTTTACGTTAATGCATGACAATGCGCGTTCACATACAGCTCGGCGAACCAGTGAATACTTGGCAACGGAGAACATCCAGGTATTGCCCTGGCCTGCACAATCGCCAGACCTCAACCCCATCGAGCACGCATGGGACATGCTCCAGAGACGTGTTTTGAAGGACTTGGACGGAGTGACAACAACCCAACAGCTGAAGGATTTGCTACAATTCCATTGGGAGCGAATACCGCAAGATGACATAAACAGTCTCATTAATTCAATGAATAATCGTTGCCGACAAGTTCTGAATAGCAGAGGAGGCCATACTTTGTATTAAATTGTCCTATTCTTTCACAATAAATTCATTTTCTTAAGAAATTTCAATTTGTAAAAAAAAAGTTTAGTTTCTTATGTACCTGTATATTCTAATATTGTTAATTTCTGTTATTAAAAGAACTTATAAAGAAAACAGCTGTTATTTTTACATCATAGAACCCTAAAAATATTATTTTAAAAATAAAATACAACGTTATAATTAAAATAAATGGTAAAATAAATTAATATAAATGGTAAATTTGTAATATCATGCATGTTGCTTAGACTTTTTTGATGTGTGTATATACAGTATTTCAACTTCATAGAAACGGACGAAACGTGAGTTTATACCTACACGCTCACGATCGCGGAGGGAACAGTCGCTACTGTGCCGCAGTAACGAGCGGACTGTGTGTTATAATTTGAAACTAATTATATTATTCATATGTCAATTTCAAACAAACATGGCTGATATAAATACCTACCTTACTAAATGACTAAGGTATTTAATATTATAATATAGTATTTTGTGTATATCACGAAAACGGTTTGTTGTACTTAGGTCAATAATAATGAATATTTAACCCCCCTTTATGTAATCCCCCATGCGTGTCTTTCACTTTGATCTAGGTAAATTTAAGCAATGACATCGATGTCTTTTTTTGAATGGATTGGTCACCCATCCATAAAGTGACCTCGATGCCTTTATTTTGACATTAAATAGATCTAATAGACATGTTTAAAGTTTGGTTTTGGTTATCGATAAATTCAATTTCAAACAAACATGGCCAATATAATAAATACAGCACCCGGCCGTAAATATTACACATCGACTTTTTCTCTGACTCTCTACGAAGCCGAAATTGACCGATTGTATTTTTCTATAGGTTGATATGCAATATAAACGGCCCGGTACTGTACCTACTTTACTGAATGACTTGTTAAGTACCTTCTTAATATTATAATTTAGTATTTTATTTATATCACAAACATGGTGGATATAAATACAAACATATATATGTTTCTTTAAATTAAATGTATCAATCATAAAACAACACGTTTTTTACAGAACACTTCCTATTTATTTAAATATAAAATAGAAAAATAAAAAGTATTAATTTACAATTACAAAACTAAATGGAAACACAAAGTAGATCGCATGTTTACTATTGTTTACGTACCGCGCACCCGTAGGCATTTATAATAAATAATCGGCCCAGTTTGACTACTGGTTATACTGTGACGTCAGTCCGCGGTAGGTAACAGAAAATTCTGTTACAGAAAAACCTACTATCTACCGGTCTATTATGTTTATACATGTAGCCCCTATTTTTTTTTAAATTTACACCCGCGCAAGTTGTTATGAAGGCACAAAGCACATCCAGATTTAGAACAATAATTTGGGGATCACAAAAATAATTTGACCGCCTCGGGGTATCGGTCGCAGTGCACGAGGTCGCGGGTTTGAATCTCACGCAAAATAATAGAACTTTAAAAAAAATACAATAGCCCCACTATGTATTGTCCTGTGTCGCAGGGTATTTACAAAAATTTACTTAGCTGACACAAAGAACATCCAGACTCAGGACAATAATTTGTGGATCGCACAAATAAAATTGTATTACGTGAGATTTGAACTCTAGGTGATTTTCCACCAGAGGGGCGAGACGAAGCAAAATTTGAAATCTTTATGTAAGATGAACCGTATTGCTTAAGAAATAGAGTATATATTAACTTTGTAACAAAAACACTCGCTTCTCGCGATAGGCCTATTGTTGTTTGTTGCTACTTTTTGTTTGTGTAAAAATGAACCGTATTATTTCTCACATAGAGTTCAAAATACATTAACAAGAAACACGCATGTCGCGATGTCAATTTTTGGTGGAAAGAGTTCGGTGCGATTTCAATTCTCGTCTCGTCTCGCCCAAGGTTCTGGTGGACTCTTCATGCTGACTTACGATTACCGATTACTGCGCCCGCCACTGCCTAAGGCAGACAGTTTTTTTGTGTGATCCACAAACAACAGTCCTGAGTCTGAACGTTCTTTATGTTCGTTTGTTTCATGTTTGTAAACGTTCCCGCAGTGGAGTGCATGAGAGTTCAAATCTCACGTAAGAAATTTTTTTGTGTGATCCACAAACAACTGTCCTGAGTCTGGACGTTCTTTGTGTTCGTTTGTTTCATGTTTGTAAACGTTCCCGCGGTGGAGTGCATGAGAGTTCAAATCTCACGTAAGACAATTTTTTTGTGTGATCCACAAACAACTGTCCTGAGTCTGGACGTTCTTTGTGTTCGTTTGTTTCATGTTTGTAAAAGTTCCCGCGAAAGTATAAAGTATTATATTTAGATCTTATCAGTAAGTACCTACCTACCTAAGCTTGCAAATAAAATAGGTACGTAATATTATTTCTTTGATTTTTTCAGTTTCACACAGCTCCTAGGTATTGTCGCGGAGACTTTTACAATGAACATCCTAACTCAGGCAGGACAGTAATTTGTGAATCGCTCAAACAACTTTTTTGCTTGTATTCGAGCCCGCGACCTCGTGCACAAGCCACTACCGCGACCGCGCCGCACTGCCCGCGCCACTGAGGCCGTTTCAACTACGTGATCTTGACGAAAACGGTTATAAAACTTATAACACTTGAGCATATAGTCTAAAATCGCTTATATAAACAAACGCTTGCATTACCAAAGGGTCAACAGTAACTAGGTACTTAGTTGAGTTAAAATAAAGTAACTATATAAAGTTAAATTTTACGATACAATGTTATCGAAATAACTATTATAAAATAATACTATTATTTACTTATAAAAGAGAACAAAGTATTAATAAAAACTTAGGTATAAATATTTTAAACCTAACCTATATATTTTACCTACGATATAAAATTACGCGATAAAATTTAGTACGAACGGTGAGTCGACATGCACAGGTCCGGCGTCGAAGAGGGCCATCGCCCGACTGATTCGTCGACCGTATTCATTCTGTATCGATCGTTAACTAATCGGTATAAGGTCTAAAATTACGATGCGCCCGCAACGATCCAGAGCGCTTTGATATAGCTAAAATCTTATTTTCTTAATTAAACATTATAGGTTGTAGTTATGTAAATGATATTCTACAGTAAGACTAATATTGATGTTACGAATGTATTTGAGTAATTCCTAAGCATAATGATAGTGTACTTTCCGTGATATATGTAAAAAGCTGTTTTTTTAGAGGTGTTTTCAAAATTAAATATGATCGAGCCAAAATCAAGCTATCGCGTTTTCGTAATTACAAAAAGCTAGTAAAAGGTATCAATTTACCTATATCAAAATTCTAGCTTTATTGGTCTTTTCATATTCCTGTAGTAGTTGATGAAAGATAGTGCATTTTGTCAATGTATCCCCTTAAGTATGTTTATCCGTTGTCTAGTACCCATAGTATGTACAAGTTTGGGGCTAGGTGGCGAAGTGTGAATATTTGAGGGTTATTTATTTATTTATACTTAATTTTCCCTTTCATATTTTATATAATAAAACACATACAGAACCCTACTTAATATTAAAACCAAGATATTTAAATAGATCACTGACGGAGACATAGCTCCTAAGTCTTAAAAGAACGTCGGCCTACACACCTCAACAAAGTCTAGGGATATTTTCACGATATTTTGTATTAAGTTGTGAAACTCAAAAAAAATTGGTTTGTTTTTAATTTTTTTGATGAAAACTTACTTTGTTAACCTTTTTTAACCATTCTTTTAAATTTGAAAAATAAAATTAAAAATAAAAGATTTACGCGGCTTGAACGTAGTCAAGTTCGAAAATTTCCCTTACCAACAGTAAGTTTTGACTGCTTTTTTGTGTAAAATTTAAGTTTTATAACAATTTAAACGTTTATTTCGAATGATTAATATTGTGTGCATCAAGCAGCGGCGCCATTTTAACATAGAAGAAATGTTAAGGGCAGTAGGCATGCTCCCAGCTGCGGGTACTAAGCGTAGTATTGCTGAAGAGATTGGAACAGTACAAAATATGAAATCAAGGTTATGGTCACGTTATCGTGCTACTGGTGAAGTGGCTGAAAGATATCACAGCAAAAAGTCTATTACCACTCAACGACATGATCGATTTTTGCAAGTTCCCGCGAAAAGGCAGCCAAATGTTACTACCATGCAGCTGGCTTAGAGGCTCCAGCTCTTGGTGGAGCCTCTTGCGGGTGACCAAACTGTCAGAAGAAGTCGGCATGAAGCCCACCTTTATGATCGCATACCGCTTTGAACTCCAGCAATACGTTGAGCAAATCGCGCAAGATGACTAGAGTGAGGTCGTGAACATTTGCACTGCAAAGATGATCTGTTATCTGTAGCTAAAACTAATAATCTACCCACGTAGACCACAATTGGGCCAAATGTCTAAGTTCATGGACGATAACACCCGTCCGCATAAAGCGAGGGTGATGACGAGCTGGTTGCATGAGCACGACGTATCCATTTTATGCTGAACCACTCAATCGCCTAACCTCAAAACCATAAAATACGCGTAGGACATGTTCAAAAGAAGGGCTTTGATGAATTTTCCTGCATAAACTTGCGATGGAAGAGCAACTTTTTTTGTATCCTAGTCGGACCTGTAACATTATACCGCATCAAGACCTGGATAACTTAATCCAAGCATGAAAAACCGTTGCAGGACCGTTATTTACGGTTTTTTGAATCTACTGACTACTGATTACTCACATAACAGTTAAAAACAGATTAATTTTCGATTATTTTCACTTTTGCTTAAGAAACAAATTCATTGTTAGTTTTACTAATTTTTCAAATTTTTTATTTATTTGAATAAAAAATTATTTACGCAAAAATAATACTTTTATTTAACTCTGGATTGTAGCCTGATAAATTACCTTTATAAAAATATAAACATGTTGTATGTTATCTTCAATAATTTTGGAGTTAATTGAGTAAATACCAAATATCCCTAATTTAAGGAAAAGGACATCGAACTTTAGGATAATCATTTGAGGTTCACATTAAGAAGTAGTCAGTTAGTTAATGTTGTTTTTTATTTATTGTTCTCCGTGTGGTGACGAAGTAAGAATACAATATGTCACCACCCCACCTCATACCACGGGTGTCGTAAAAACCGACTAAGGGACTATCCGTGAATATTATCTTTACGAAATAAAAAGAAGGAAAACTTGAAATTAAACCCTATACTAATTCATCTGGCCAGCGTGGTATTAGTAGGCCAAGTATCCCTCCGTCACGGGAAGAGGCCCGTCCCTGCAGTGGGACATTAATGGGTTGGTATGGTTATGATGAGATCCCTTAGCAAGAGCTCTTTTAGCGAGGTACCACTGCTGTTCTCGCTACAAACGAGGTGTATTAATACAAGCAGTAATGTTACTGTGGTTAGAAGGAGGAGTTGTATGCTGGTGAATTTCCAGGCATATGGAACTTAACAGCATGTTTCTCAGGACGTACGTAGCATAGCATTTATGAAAAGCGTACTTTATCTGCACATAGTATGGACTACCATACCATCGCTATCCTCATCAGCCCATTAATGTCCCACTGCAGGGACGGGCCTCCCCCAGTGACGGAGGCCTACTAATATCACGCTGACAAATTGGTATAGGGTTTAATTTCAAGTTTTCCTTCTTTTTATTTCGTAAAGATAATATTTACGGTTAGTCCCTTAGTCGATTTTAAGACACCCATGGGATGAGATGGGGAGACGACATATTGTATTCTTACTCCGTCACCACACGGACAGCGCCGTGTCTTATTAAAATCTAGTCAAACCATAAAACACCCATGATAATGTAACACAAATACTCTTCTCCGTCTTCCGATAAGTATTTTATGAGTGTTTTCCTCCTAATATTGTATTTCCATACACAAGATGCGAGGGTAGTATGCTAATGTTTACTGCGACGTAAATAACGAGCTTCTAATCAAGATCCCTCAGCTACCAAGTATATTGTCACAGTACAAGTATATAGAGACACTTCTCTATATACTTGTTATTTCTTTGCTTCATCATAACAGCCCATTAATGTCCCACTGCAGGGACGGGCCTCCTTCCGTGACGGAGGGATACTTGGCCTACTAATACCACGCTGGCCAGACGGATTGGTATAGGGTTTTACTTCAAGTTTTCCTTCTTTTTATTTCGTAAAGATAATATTCACGGATTGTCCCTTAGTCGGTTTTTACGACACCCATGGGATAAGATGGGGAGGTGACATAATTATACACACACGGACACATACACCACACGGATGTACCTGCGACCTAATCAAAATCAATTTTAACTTTTTATAAGTTAAATGTTTGACCGCCTTAGTGATGCATGTGACTGCGTTTCGTCGCGGGCTTGAAACAAGAAATATTTTTCTGTGTCTAGATGTTATTTGTGCCAGTCAAAGTGACTTATGTTCCAAAGTCCCCTCGATGGGACAGAGGGCGTCCACAGTGCGTCTCCATCCCGGTCGGTCTTGAGCTTCGCGCTTTATTTCGCTCCAAGTTTTCCCTATACCCTTTATGATTTTATGTGTCACTGTAGCCCGTCAAAGTAATGTTTGTAAAAGTCCCCGTAACACATGACAAGATTCCTAGTGCGGGAGTAATCTTCTTCTCAAAGATTTTACTTTCTGCACATTTATCTGCTTTGTAACACAGTGTACAAAATTTAAAGATCTCTTTAAGTATAAAAGAGATTACTCGAGTTTGGTCGCAGTTTTTATAGCTGCCAGGATTACTGTGTAAGAAATTCTGTTCTTCGCTTACTTAATTGTACGCATAGACAGAGAAACAAAATAATTATTCTTTATATTTTTTTTTTTTTTTTTTTTTTTTTCCTTTAAAAAGACAACTCTCGCACTAGGGATCATGCCCTGTGTCGCGGGGACCTTTTACAAACATCAATTAACGGACACATAGAACACCCAGACTCAGGACAATAATTTGGGAATCTCACAAATTATTGTCCTGCGTGGGGATCGAACCCACAACCTCATGCGCGGCAGCCGCTGGCTTTACCGGCGCGCCACCGAGGTCATCAATTAAAATTTAAAATATATTTTCATTTATAGGTAATGATAATGATATTTATATAAGCTGATGCCTGCGGCTTCACCCGTGTTGTACTCGCATAAGTAGCTTAAATGTAATTATACACCCTAAACTACATCCAAATTTCATCAAAATCCATTCAGCAGGTTTTGCGTGAGAGAGTAATAATAAATTATACTTAATTAATTTATTTACTTATTTAAAAATACACCATTATTATACAGAGATATTCAAGTAAAAGTAATCTTATAAACTAAAATACTCAAGTGCACTGTACCCACACTAGGATACCCTGTGTCGTGGGTAAAGTAACAAACATCCGTTCATTCATCCGTACATCCTCACAAACTATCGCATTTATAATATGGAAGAAGGATTTCACACAACGATCGAAGCAAAGCTTGTAGTACGTGCGATTGATTATGTAAATATGTACCTACTTCGAATCAATTAATTTTATGTCTTTAAAAGTCTTAACAATAATTTGACTAAGTAAATAGAAAACTAATCTAGTTTAATTAAGGCCTAAGGTTCAATGATAGGAAATGGGCGACTGAACCTAAGTAAGTATACGAAGCAAATCAAGCTGGTAAAAACCGTAGTACTTGCATACATTTTGTATTTGCGAATACATAATAGCTGTGTATAAGTCTTTTGGTATTCCGAAGAAAATATAGTAAAATAAATAAATACCGCCATGGGAAAATGGAGTGAATTTACGAATATAATATATTTGTAAATTGACTTAAATGAAACACACAAAAACAGTTTACTAATTCCCAACTAAATTACATACATAATACTACGTATTATTAAGTATAATTGTTACAAAAGTTGATAAAACTCGACAGTTATACTGAAAGCAGAGCTTTTTTAATGAACCGACTAGACCGCAGCTGTCGCGGTCTCTAATAAGCGCCCTCTATTTCGATACTTTGTAAACATTACTTAAAAGGCAACCATTTTATCTAAATGAATAAAATGGCGATTTTTTCAAATTCACCCTTTTTTCTGCTGAGAGGACAGAATGTTTCTGGTATAGCGACCGCGGATTGGAGACACCTCATCGAATGCAACTATGGCCTAGCAAAGATCGATGGATGAGAAAAGCCATTAGTTTCTAAATCCTTGATTTAACTACATCTATACTTTTCTAACCAGTTTAGTAGTCTCTAGTCTCAATGCCAGCTGTGAGACAGTAAAAAAATTGGGATTTTCATCCTTCATGATATCGGGTCCTGCTATCATACCAGCCCATTAATGTCCCATTGCAAGGACGGACCTCCTCCCGTAATTGTGGGATACTTGGCCTTCTAATACCACGCTGGCCAGACGGATTGGTACAGGGTTTAATTTCAAGTTTTCCTTCTTTTTATTTCGTAAAGATAATATTCACGGATAGTTCCTAGGTCGGTTTTTGCGACACCCATGGGATGAGATGGGGTGGTGACATATTGTATTCTTACTCCGTCACCACATGGAGATTGCTCAGTTTTTTATATCAAACATAGTCATTTATCTATCGCATCCGTTTAAGGCGTAATTTATCACCTCCCTAAACGCCTTTAAAAGTAACCAATTACGTAAAATTATGTAATAAAACATGTTTTTTAAAGGTAAGGTTAACGTACTAGTTACAGGCTGGTGAGTCAGCCATTTTTATAATAATTCTATTTTAATAACATCACCCTTGATATAAAAATAACGTTTATGACAGTTTTTTATAGGAACATAGGTTTTTATCTTGTATCTAAAGTAAAGATAACGTCAAACGGGATGAAAGGATGGATAGCAACTTACTGGGTAACATAATTACTTTGACGACCTCTGTGGCGTAGTGTTTATATAATATGACTGCTACGCAGAGGTCTCGGGTTCGATTCCCACTCAATGCAAATCTTTGTTTGTAAACAATGATATACATTGTTTGCATTGGTCTGGGTGTTTTCTATGTATAATTATGTATGTATTTACAAAAAAAAAGTATTTAAGTATGTTTATCCGTTGTTTAGTACCCATGGGACTAGATGGCGTTGTGTAAAAGAGCGAGGAATATTTTTTTTTTTACTTTGTTAGCTTGTGTCTTCCTAGTGCTGGGCATAGGCTCTGGCTGCTCAATGGATAAGCAATGAAAGGCAGTAATTTTGTGCGCTGTCAAGCACGTAATGACACCTCTTATGCCTTGTACTTTTAACAATTTATCATTGTCATTGGGAAGGATTGTTTCCCAACACACAGCTCACGCTAGTTTGGGAACCAGGGAGCTTTGTTTAAATTGTATATCCTTTTTTTGTTACAATGAATTAATAAATATTTTTAAATTATTATTATATTACACGCTACGGGCTACCGGAGAGGTCCACCTGTGCAGGCGACCGGAGTACACGCACACACGCACAGGTACACTGTACGGTGTCACTCGAAAGAATCGATTCGCGATCTCGCGCCGGTCTCCTGCGCAGTTTGACCTCTCCGGTAGACCGTAGTGTGTATGGCTTTAGGTGGTATGGCATAAGAGGTGTCATTATGAGCTGGACAGGCCACAAAATTACTGCCCTTCATTAATTATCCATTAAGCAACCTTTGCCCAGCAGTGGGATGAGACAAGCTAACAGTAAAAGTAAAAAACATATATTCCTTTCTCTTTTACACAACGCCATCTAGTCCCAAACTAAGCAGAGTGTATGGCCGGCATTACCTAGTCTCCTGCTGTGCTAATTTTTGCACAAAAATATGTGAGAAACCTCTTTGTTGCAAGAAAACTCAATGTAGCTCATTTTATTTTATGTTTCTATAAGTAGGAAATGCTTCCTCACACATAGGATGTAATAATTAAATTCCTACTCCATCACCTACTTAACTATACCTAAACATTACATTTCTTTCTTGGTCTAAAAAACAATCATCATAACAGCCCAATAATGTCCCACTGCAGGGACGGGCCTCCTCCCGTGACGGAGGGATACTTGGGTGGCGACGCACTGTATTCTTACTCCGTCACCACACGGAGAACACAATTATATTTATTATAAGAGTCATAAAAAGCAATATTAAACTTTAAACATAAATAAATTGCCTTATCCATTACCACATAGTTCATATACAGCTTAATAGGTAGCTTAACAAACAGCTCAGCGCTTCCACACGAGATGTAAGCAGTGACGTAGACACATAGGTATGTTATGAGAACTGCATAACGTTCTGTTATACTAGACCTTACAACTGTAATATGTTACGTTAAGCTTTAGTTATTCAAGCGAAAAAGCTTATGAGAAAGGTAGCTATGTCCAGCAAAGGACTGCGATAGGGATATTAATACCTGCCTTGTTTCCATAGTTTTAGGTAGATACTACTAAGCGCCAAATATCACTATCCTTTTGCAACCTGCTTAATAGCCCATTAATGTCCCACTGCAGGGACGGGCCTCCTTCCGTGACGGAGGGATACTTGGCCTACTAATACCACGCTGACCAGACGGATTGGTATAGGGTTTAAGTTTTCCTTCTTTCTATGTAAAGGTAATATTCACAGATAGTCCCTTAGTCGGTTTTTACACCCATGGGATGAGATGAGGTGGTGACATATTGTAATCTTACTCCGTCACCACACGGAGAACACAATTATATTTATTATAAGAGTCTTAAAAAGCAATATTAAACTTTAAACATAAATAAATTGCCTTATCCATTACCACATAGTTCATATACAGCTCAATATAAGGTAGCTTAACAAACAGCTCA
This sequence comes from Schrankia costaestrigalis, assembly GCA_905475405.1. Classification (NCBI taxonomy): domain Eukaryota; kingdom Metazoa; phylum Arthropoda; class Insecta; order Lepidoptera; family Erebidae; genus Schrankia; species Schrankia costaestrigalis. The sequence continues at coordinate 2,669,342 of FR997843.1, read as the reverse complement.
GCGCTTCCACACGAGATGTAAGCAGTGACGTAACACATATATGTTATGAGAACTGTATAACGTTCTGTTATACTAGAGCTTACAACTGTTATATGTTACGTTAAGCTTTAGCTATTCAAGCGAAAAAGCTTATGAGAAAGGTACCTATGTCCAGCAAAGGACTGCGATAGGGATATTAATACCTATCTTGTTTCCATAGTTGTAGGTAAGAAAGAAAGAAAGAAAACATTTATTTAAACAAATTACACATAAGCAGGTAGATACTACTATGCGCCAAATAACACTATTCTTTTGCAACCCGCTCTTCACCCTGTAGGAACCTTTAGCACACTACACTCGACTGAAAAAACATATTAAACTTAAAACATAAATAAATTGCCTTATCCACGTACCACATAGTTCATATACAGCTCAATATAAGGTAACTTAAAAAACAGCTCAGCGCTTCCACACGAGATGTAAGCAGTGACGTAGACACATATGTTATGAGAACTGTATAACGTTCTGTTATACTAGAGCTTACAACTGTAATATGTTAGTTAAGCTTTAGCTATTCAAGCGAAAAAGCTTATGAGAAAGGTACCTATGTCCAGCAAAGGACTGCGATAGGGATATTAATACCTATCTTGTTTCCATAGTTGTAGGTAAGAAAGAAAGAAAGAAAACATTTATTTAAACAAATTACACATAAGCAGGTAGATACTACTATGCGCCAAATAACACTATTCTTTTGCAACCCGCTCTTCACCCTGTAGGAACCTTTAGCACACTACACTCGACTGAAAAAACATATTAAACTTAAAACATAAATAAATTGCCTTATCCACGTACCACATAGTTCATATACAGCTCAATATAAGGTAGCTTAACAAACAGCTCAGCGCTTCCACACGAGATGTAAGCAGTGACGTAACACATATATGTTATGAGAACTGTATAACGTTCTGTTATACTAGAGCTTACAACTGTAATATGTTACGTTAAGCTTTAGTTATTCAAGCGAAAATTACTATCAAAATCTTTATGGAATTACACGGATACATAGGTAAGGTTATGTCTATGTCCAGCAGTGGACGTCAATTGGCTGAAATGATGATGATGATAGGTAAGGTTATGAAGGAGGGAGAAGACGCTATGTCCAATTGTGGACTACACTACAATAGGCTATAATAATAATAATAATAATATGTTAATCGGTCAATGGACTTATTCCAAAGAGTCTCTATCAACACCTACGGAGACTCTCGCTTGACAGTTGGATCATAGGTCTGATGCAGAAGGCAGTACTGCTTGACACGGCACGCATTGTGAGGAGGTTCCTGTCTCTGGAGCCCTAACCACCGGTAGCTTGGTCCCTGTACCCGATGCCGGTGGGTCTACCTTTTTTTTATATTTTTAAATGTTTTTATTTTTTATATCTATATTTAAAAATGTAATTAAATGTGATTAATGTAAATAAAGAAACATAATAATAATAATAGTTTATTTATCGTCTCAAAAGTTACAAATTTCCCTTAAACTACGTGTACTTACAATAAATGAATATAATGCAAAAGATGTGTTTATTAAGGGATTACGTTGTCAACTGTACTAGTATGAACTGTGTCACAGCCGACAGCGTCCTCCACCCGGGTGCTATTTACATATTTAAATATATGTGATTGATAAGTCTTGCTTTCATGTTGGTAAGTAAAGACTATTTAGCGCCGTGTACTACAATCTGTATTATCTATACTAATATTATAAAGAGGTAAAGTTTGTGTGTTTGTGACGTTGTAGGGGGTAATCTCTGGATCTACTAACCCGATTTTAAAAATTCTTTCTGTGTTGAATATTCCATTTATCGGGGAGTGATATAGGCTATATAGTATCACGCTATGACTAATATGAGTGGAACAGTAAAGAAATATGTTTGAAAAAGGGACGCGTTTTTTTCGCCGCCCAACGAAGTGGGCACGGGTCAGCTAGTCTTCAATAAAAACACAATCTTTCTATAATTGGTCTGTTTTTCATAATAGAGTCAAAAATCAAGATTTCTGATTCTATGTTTTTATGATAGATGGTTACCGTTAAACCTGTTATTGATTTATTTTTACCATTACATGGTATTGTTTAATAATGTTTATTTTGGTTTTTTTTCAGGTACTTGATAACTCATCGTAAAATCTGGTGTTACCTTGGATCAATGTTGGTAAGCTTGCTTGCTTGTCTATGTGGTGACAAAAAACCCAAAAAACAAATAAAAATATATCATCATAAGAGCCCATTAATAGACGGTGGGATAGTTAGCCTACTAATACCACGCTGGCCAGACGAATTGGTATAGGGTTTAATTTCAAGTTTTCCTTCCTTTAATTTTGTAAAGATAATATTCACAGGTAGTCCCTTAGTCGGTTTTTACGACACCCATGGGATGAGACGGGGTGGTAACAGATGGTATTCTTACTCCGTCACCACAAAATAAAACATATTTTGTGCAAAATAATCCTCCCAGCTCAACAAGAGTATAAGAAGGTTTTAAGTAAAATAAAACTATTCTATAAAAGACGTTTTTCCTTATAATCCTTTAGCTAAAAGAAATAGCACGTATTACTAAGCCAGCACACATGTAATCTGGTATATATATACAGCTGTATATGTATACATAACAGACCACGGACTCGTAAAGTAAAAGATTGCGAACAAGGAACTCCACTTACGCAGCCAAGTAGAGCATATTCTGTAGCATACTGTATATTTTTATATTTTAAATATAGTTATTTGATGTTTTTAGTTTCTCTACTCATGTGTAATAAAATGAAGTTGTAAGCAGAGATCTCAGGTTAGATTCCCGGTCAATGTAAATCTTTGTAAGCTTTAATGTAAATCGTTGCTTTTGGTTTCGATGTATTTGTTTATCCGTTGTCTAGTACTCATAGTATGAGCTCTGCTTAGTTTAGGGCTACACGCAGTTATTGCCTATTATATTAAATTATTCCAAATAAACCTATATATACTGCAACATTTAGGTAGTACCAAAGTAAGCAGAGCTCGCTCTATGGACGAAAAAGTCATGTCCATGCAACAAAAATATTCCACATGTGCACAATTCGAACCCACAGCTTCCGCCACACCAAGCATAAGAACTTATCAATACACCAAGCCCTTATGCAAAAGATACTTTAGAAAAAAAAAACAAATCCTAATCCACCAAACACCATTTTCATAAACATAAAGATATACGTCCAAATTGAGATGGACATTAAACGACAAAGAAATGTTGTAAGAATAGTAACTTTTTTATTAAACGATCTTTTACGGAGTCCCTTATGATAACGGGCCAGTGTTTTTTGTGTTCATTCTATTCTTTTAAATTGAATAAAACGAGTGATAGCAAAGAAACAATAATGAAAACAATTCTCGTAAACTTTGTTACTGTGTTTTGTGGATAAAAATTGTATTTCTGTTCTCTTTGTTAGGATTTAGTATTCTTTTTTTGTTTTTACTTTACTACGCTAGAAGAAGGTTATGTTTTTTTCGAGAGTATATAAATAAATGACCCACTGCAAGGATATCTTTACAGGGAAACATTCAAAGACTGGTAGCAAACGAACATCCATCCTTACAAACATTCGCACTTATAATATTAGTAGGATTACTAAGATAGTAGTATACAAAAGGACTGTCGAAAAACAAAACCCTCCTAATGGCGCAGTCGGGTAGATCCCTAAAATTCCTTTTTTGTCATCAGGCATAGTTTGAACCTAGTATATTAATACAGGAAAACTAGAAATTAAACTCTATACCAATGCGTCTAGCCAGCGCGGTATTAGTAGGCCAAGTATCCCTCCGTCACGGGAAGAGGCCCGTCCTTGCAGTAGGACAATAATGGGCTATTAAAATGATGATGATATTAATATTTTAATACACATTAGAAATCATTGAAAACTTTTATAGCAACAAAATGTTTTTGTATTTATTTGTCGTGTAGGATAACGAGCTTAACTCTAAGTAACTTTTATCTATCCAAGTTCGTTCGCTATGTTGTTGTTAGGGAGCCTTTACACGCCGCTTCTAGCATGTTGGCCAACAAATAATAGATCAGAATCATAATATAAGTGGACGTAAATGAACAGATTATGACAATGATAAAATCTAGAATCAGTTTAACTGCCTCGATGGCAAAACTTCGGGTCATAAGCTTGGTTATTGTTTGTATCTGTTAACTCATTCTGTAAAACACAGCCTGTGCTAGGGAATACGCCCCGTAACGTTCTGCTCTCCGTGTGGTGACCGAGTAAGAATACAATATGTCACTACTCCATCTCATCCCATGGGTGTCGTAAAAACCGACTAGGGGACTATCCGTGAATATTATTTTTACGAAATAAAAAGAAGGAAAACTTGAAATTAAACCCTATACCAATCCGTCTGGCCAGCGTGGTATTAGTAGGCCTAGTATCCCTCCGTCACGGGAGGAGGCCCGTTCCTGCAGTGGGACATTAAAGGGCTGTTATGATTCTGGTAACACTAAGGCACTCTTCAGCAAGAGACCCGTCTAGTTAAATAACACCACTATGCTCTCTCCAAGCAGTGTGTTACTGTGTTTAGATGGAAAGTAATATATATAAATAAATAAATATTCCTTACACATTCACACATCGCCACCTACCACCTAGTCCCTAACTAAGCAAAGCTTGTACCATGGGTACTAGACAACGGATAACCATACTTAAATACTTTTTTTTTTGTAAATACATACATTTTATACATAGGAAACACTCAGACCAATATTAGTAGCTAAACTTGCTCGTCCAGCAAGATGGCTTAATTTATTAGCCGCAAGTGTGTACGTGTCTTAAGCCGCCACGTTTTTTATACCACGCATACAAGTTTAATCTGCCAACGTAAGGATACTTTTAATTAATGATCTTAATTTATTTTTGCTGTGATACTTTTTACAGAGCAAGGACTAAGTAGGATCTTATCGTTATCTGAGCAATTACTTGTGTAGTAATAGATTAATATTAGCTAAAAGTATCTATACTAATATTATAAAGAGGTAAAGTTTGTGTGTTTGTTTGTTTGTGACGTCGTAGGGGGTAATCTTTGGATCTAATGAACAGATTTTAAAAATTCTTTCTGTTTTGAATAGTCCATTTATCGGCTATCGGCATTATCATAGGCTATGTATCACGCTATGACGAGTAGGAGTGGAGCAGTAATGAAATATGTTTAAAAAAGGGACGCGTTTTTTTACGCGTTAGTTACATATAAAGGTATGATACCAGAAATAAACCGGTGTTTGATGAAAGCACAGAAGGGTGTAAGGTGGTATTCACCTTTTGTTCGCTTAAGGACATTTTCTCAAAAATACTACATTATTACAGTATTTAAACTTCCTTGAAATTTGGAGGAAGCCTATGTGGCTACAGCAGTGGACTTCCATTCGCTGATATGATGATTCAATGATTATTTTATTTCGATTCTTTAAAAAAAGACTTGCACTAGGGATCATGCATTGGGGACTATACAAGTATTGATTTAACGGACACAAAGATTTTTCAAAACTCAAGTCAACAATTTGTGGATAGCACAAGCAATTGGCCTTGAGTAGTGAATGGTATCACAATTTATATTGCTTAGAGTATAAATATAGATTCTTTAGCTCACTCACCGTAGCCTGAAGGCATAGACTTATTATAGTTCTCCTTACACAGTAGCTATTTGATATGTTGATGATAAGTTGACTTAATACAATATTGTTAGATAAACATTTGATGAGTATTGTATCACAGTGTTTGGGAATAAAAGCAAAATACCTATCTAACCTAAACCTAATGATCAATGTCCAGCAGGGTCGAACTTTTTCCGTTGACAGAGAAGAACTTGGTTTTCCAGTAAGGATTTTGAGTCAAGTTTTACAACTCTTGTCTAGAGAATCAACCACAATAACATCCATTTAAAATACCTACTTTGAGGAAAAAACAGGCAACGAAAACTAGTATTTTAAATATAATATTATTATTATGATTATAAAACAGATTCGATAACAGTAAGACAAAACTTTGTCAAGTGCAACAACATTTTCAATGGAATGAAATACCAAATACAATCAGTCACCATAACTATATTTATAATTTGAACCACATATCTAAACACCACATTGACAATATTAAATAATAAAACAATCACTAAAACTTATGTATACTTATATACAAAGGAATAAATCTACAAAAACGTAAGGACACCATCGCACCTCTACATAATGTAGTAATTTGTATAGTGCGGGCTGTAAAGAACCGTGTTACTTACTACCAACACATCAAAAGTCTAAATTGAATCCAATACCGAACCTCACTCTCCTCTGTCTATCAATTAAAGTGCTTCCAATAAGACGGAGCACACGCATCTCGTTCTGCATCTCATGGAATAACACATCTTTTTGAAAAGTAAAACCTCCGCAACGCTGTGAATCGACAAATATCTTCAATTCGGCACCATTCGAATAATTCTTCTGTATTGCCAAACTCAATGTCATCTGACCACTTCGCGTACCTTCGCTGATTATTGTTCCTAATCTTAAATCTGGTGTAAACTGCTTAAAAAAACACGCCTGGAATCCAATTTTGCTCATCGTCGTTGATATTGTGTACATTGGCTTGTCATACCTTGCGCTGATCGAAAAATCTGGCATTAGAGGATATGATAATGGTCTGAAACCAACCTCAGTACCGATATAAAAATCTGGTAAAATTTTGAACATCCATTGTGATACTAGCCTCAATGTATTGGGATCCACATCTTTAACAGAACACGAGAGTGAACCAACAGATTGTTCGTTTTCTCTTTCGAAGACCACTTCAGTCTCTGATGATACCAAGTCTCTTATTCTTGATGTTATTCGCATTTCATATTTGTCATCAAGCATTTCTTTGTACGTTGCAGTTGCTGATCCAGAGGAGTCAACAAATAGTCCTTCGTTAGTGGTCGTCGGTTCCATTTCTTTGTGTATGAGTTGTGAAAAACATTTGTACACATCTTTTGGTTTTCCGAAATTGTATTGTTGAACTAATTTAACTTTTTCTTTGATGTCTCTCAAGACAACTATTTTAGCACCTATGAAGCACCTCGGGAATGTATCTTTGGCTTCGGCATGAATCTCACTAAGTCTTGTCAAATTACTTTTAAGATGGGATACAAATATAGAATGTTTTTTCTTTGGTAATAACTTTTGTAGTGATGATACAAAGCTGTTTACTTCTTCCTTTAGTTTACTTTCGTTGAGATCCATTATAATTTAAGTTATTTAATTATTTGGATTACAGGCCAAACGTCATTGACCTGTCTGGTTTTATTTTAGTCGTTGTGGTTTGACGGCGTGTCCGGCCAGTGGCAGACTGCAAGGAGTTTAATTATTTTTAGCTGACGTCCCCGTCGGCGTTATCTTATAGTCTATTTTGAGTACTTCCTCTTTGCTTAACTAATTAGTCTTTGGTTGTATCTGTTTCAGTTGGGAATAGTTGACCTTGACGATATATTTTTTCTGGAATATATAATATTGTCACTTATATTTTTAAAATTAAACATAATTTGTATTAGAACCATAGAAATCATTACGTAGTTTAAAAATAATTATGATCGTCATATTTTATCAACCAACAGACGTCCAAGTACTTTATAAGTAGAAGATTATCTTCTATACCGATCTCTGTGTTTTATTATATCATTTAAGATTAGTATAGTTTATAAATTATAACCTCAAAATATACCTTAAATACTATAGAGCTACATTACTATACAGTACTATACTATTATATAAACACACTGCTAGCAACAATTCACTATCACTTTTCAAACAAACTAATTAATAATTAAAACACTTCGATACATGAATGAATGATTAAGTAATTCGTAGTCGTGCGTTCGCGCCGGTAACCTCGATAATGTTTTATCAGTAACTGACAACAGGCGGTCTTTGCAAAACACGTTTGTGACTCAGTCTAAGATAATTTTTTGCTAATTTTTTCTATCAATAAATTTATTATGATAGGTACATTTATTCGGAACCGAACGGAAGATATAATATATTATGTATGAATTGTAGACGAAGCAGGTTTATAAGGATCGTAGTATTTAGGCACTTAGTGGGCTTTGGCTACTTATTTGAGATTATGGCTTGAGTTTATCAATGGTAGTGATAAAGACCGTTGACATTTAATGTGGCGGGACATGACGTAGTTCATGATTGCCTTGCAAAGGTTTCGACTTCGATTCTGCCTCAATTGAAATTATTGTATGTCATCTGTCATAAACAAGAAAGTTTTAATTTGTCTGGGCGTTTTCTGTGTAGGTATATGATGTATGTATTTACAAATCAGGTATTAAAGTAATGTTTATGCGGGATTAGATAGCGTTGTGTCAATGTTTGAAAAATATTATATTACTTACTATTAATATCACCTAATTTCACCAACCCAATCATTTACAATAAGTTCAACAATAAATTCTATCAAATAAAATCCATCCAGGATCCTAACTTACGTATAGGAAACCCCTTCAAAATACAAATGTTCAAAGTAATTTGTTAAAAGCCTTGTCCTTTTAGTACGCAGGTGCTCTAAACGACTAGGATCAATTGAATGCTTTTATTATCAAATGGACTTTTGGATACACTTATTGCTAAAGTTTTTTTGGACTAGTAACAGCTCGTTTTAACTCTGCTATGCCTGGATTGGATAAATGGATGTTCTAGTGGCAGAACTATTTATTTAAAACTACATATACTAATATTGTGAAGAGGTAAAATTTGTGTGTTTGTGAGTTTGTGACGTTGTAGGGGGTAATCCCTGGATCTACTGAACCGATTTTAAAAATTCTTTCTGTGTTTAATAGTCCATTTATCGGGTAGTGTCATAGGCTATATAGTATCACGCTATGACTAAAAGGAGTGGAGCAGTAATGAAATATGTTTAAAGAAGTGACGCGTTTTTTTCGCCGCCCAACGAAGTGGGCACGGGTCAGCTAGTTTTACATAAAAATAAATATAGTGTGACATTTAGTCCATGAAAAGGCCGGATTGGCCTTTAAATATAATTATACAGTTTTTTTGTCATCACTTTAACTTTTTAATAAACAAACTTGCTATTTTTACAAAAAGAGGTTTTATTTCGATTGTATTTTTTAATGTGTGTTGTGTATCTTATTACTTCAGTTATTAATTAAGACAATACAAAAAAATATAGGTTTAAAAGAGTATACTTTTAAGTTGGTGCCATAGCAAGGTTGTTAAAATTAGTTTTAATAAGAAATTTCGTTTTTATCTCAACAAAATATTAAACTTATGTAAACGAAATTGCATAAGTATGTACAGTGGGCGACCGAAAACGTCCGCCAGTTTTCTTTTTCATTCGTTTGTGAAGCCTAAAACTCTTAGTACCTTTTGAAACTAATGCATTGTATAGACAAAACACATAAAACTATACTCACACAGTATGATAATAAGGTTCAAATTCATTTTCACCTTTGGCTTACGTCTAGTTACATGTCAACATCAAACCTTTTTAATTAACTATTTAGTCTGTTCTGTTCTATTTTTTAATAATGGCTGCTAAGTTAATCGATAATTCTGCCAACAGGCCTGTTTAGTCATTACAAACTTTTAATTTGCTGTGATATCCTCTGTTTTATTGTCAATGTCTATTACTGTTTGTTTATTACTGTTTAATTAATAATTTATTATACCTATAGCCAGTGGCGGGGCAAGACCTAAGTTTGATGTGGGCAAGACAGATTTCGCGAGGCCCTGTTCTATGGCGACCTAAACACGGATTTTATAAAATAATAAAAACAAACAAAACAATTAACACTGCCAAGTTTTTATTCATAAAAATACAAATTAGATTAAATAAGTATTAATGAAAAATTACAAATCTTTAAGATAAAGGTGGAGACATTTCTTAAAGTGTATACTTAGAAATCATTAGATTTCTTTATTAAAGGAACAGAAATTTCCTGCTTTTAACGTTACTAAATTCCTTAATTATGGTATCGTAATTCAGCCTACATGCCAAATCTGATTCAATTGATAAAACAGCCAAAGCTGAAAGTCTTTCTTGGCTCATTGTGTTTCTCAAATAATTTTTTATTAATTTTAATTTTGAAAAACTTCTTTCAGCAGAGGCTGTACTTACCGGAATTGTTAATAAAATTCGGATGACAATGTAAATATTTGGGTAAATTTCTTTCAAGCTATTTTCTGTTATGTATGACAGCAGCTGCTTCACGTCTTTAATGAAGTTGGGTAAATTCGGGATCATTGTATTTAATTCTTCATATAATTCAAATGGTTGGAAGTCACTGCTCTCGCCCACACGCAGGACGTTATGTAAATCGTTACAGTGTTTTAATATTTGCTCCTGCGGCATATTTTTTAGCGCGCTTAAATCATAGAGAAAACTTAGGGTTAATATTCAATATTCGAGTTTTAACTCCACTATTTACACCTACCATATTTGCACCATTGTCGTATCCCTGGCCACGGCAGTCTTGAATATTTAAGTTATATTTTTCTAGGTGTTCCAGTATAGCATTAGCTAAATATTCTCCAGTTGTCTGAGTAACAGCTAGAAATCCCATAAAATGTTCGACTATTGTACCAGTTGACGTATCACAAAATCTTAAGATAACCGACATTTGTTCAACTCTACTACAATCTCTAGTGCAATCGAGCAAAAAAGAATAATACTTTGCTTCTTTAACCTTACGAATAATTTCATTGACAACTGTTTTTGACATCAATATGATCAATTCATTTTGAATATCGTGACTTAAATAATGATGTGAAAGTTGTTTGTCACTAATGCCTTTCATGTGTTCACGTAAAGTAGGATCAAATTTTGATATCAGTTTAAATAAATCTATGAAATTACCGGAATTCTTAATACCATCACCTGTCTTGAGAGATTCTCTGTGACCTCTAAATGCAAGATTATGAGAGGCCAAAAAATTTATTATGTCAATTATTCTCTCTAACAAGTTGTGCCAATGTTTTTGTGATTCACGTATTAGCCTTTTGTTTTCTTGGTCTATTGTTTTGCCTTGATTTATTCCTTTCTCTAAAGTTAACCATTGGAACATATGTGCCATATTTATGTTCTTTGGTATTCTCATGTCTATGTAAAATGCTCCTTAAATGTTTCCAGTCACAACACCCTGCTTGCACCACCTGAGTTTGTGAATTGCTAAATAGTCTGCATGGAAAACAGTAAACTTTATTTTGGTAAATGGAATAAACTAACCAGCGACGATGTTGAGTTTCACCATTATTGTTTTCTCGAGAAATAGAAATTGGAAAAGTGTCTGTTATCATCACCTTTGGGATAATATTTATCACCGCTATTTAATTGCTGTGTGGGGCCGCTTCGAACTATGTCACGACGCTGTGTATCCGTTATGGGAAACGTCCACAATCCCGGATCCGAATTACCAAGTACTTGCTGAACTATGGCGCTGGTGTCGTCGCTGCGAATTGTTGAATCTATGTCAATCTGCAGGTCAATTCTCGAAACATACTATTTAATTTAACTTAATTTTTAATTTATTTTAATTTAATTTTTAATTAACCCAAAGTGGTATTCTTGTCCGGTAAAGTAAAAGTTAAAATTAAGTTAAATGGCAAAAAAGAGTTAAATAACAGAGTTGCCAGTTTACGGTATACAATTTAAAAGATTGGAAATTTTAATAGATTTTCTAACACGCCATATACAGAAATAAAACATTAATATATAAATCAACTACAGGAAATTATCTTCGGTAAATTAAAATATTATAAGTTCCGTAAAATTCTATTCTAAGAATAAAAAAAATGAAAATCAGGGTCTTTGAATGTAATAATGCGATATCCCTAACTTGTTTTTCCCGCTCGATTCGCTTCCCTCGCGCACGCGCACTGCCGCTCCTAAAATAAAGGCAAAGGTTTGACGTTTCTTATTGACAAGACTACCCATGTTAGCACGAAAATTACATGAACTGTCACTTTAAAAATTACAGAATAGTTACAGTACGATTACATTTAAAAAGATTTTAAATTATAAATACAAGAATACAATTGTGACAATTTGACAACTAAAAGTTAAATTAACTTAATTTTTAACGATTTTAAAGAACGAGAATTGACATGCTGTTCTTCTTGACTGCTTGATGACAGCACAAGAGTTTCAGCGTCAAATTTTGATTGGCTAGAAGATGATCCAAACTCTACGTCTGACTGACGTTCGCTCTCGGTATCCAGTGCATCTGGAGCATTTTCCAACGGTATCTCGGACGTTTGTTGTGTAGAAGTCGAAGCTATCGATGCAGAAGGTTCTGTACTACCAGATGCAGTTTGGTTGAGGAACTTCATCATATTTAAACTCAAAACATGGTCGGTTGCAGTTCTTTCAGCTTTTCTTTTTCTTTTTGCTGATCCAGACTCCCATTTTCTTCCAATATCTCTATCTCTGCTGGACATGTCGATAACGTCGTATCTATAAACAGTAAATGAAAGCAATAGTATTATTATATATATTAGTTATAATTTTTTCAGTTTTATCTACATAATATTGTAAAACCTAAATTTAAATTAGTTTTCAAATAAAAATCTTTAAGTGCTCCTACACACAGTGCCGGCGGCAGGGCCGCTGGGTAAGCCGCCGGCCAAGCCGCCGTGTACCCGGCGGCATACAAAGCTGCTGGCACTACCGGTTACTAAAGACTACACACATCGCACGCTATAAATAAAAGGGTATTAAGTCTGAAAAACCGTTTTTTTTTTATTTTGAATTCGGAAACCTAATTTTTTTCTCTATAAATTGGTAAGAAAATAGTATTTAAATTCCAAATACTTTTTGAAATATAACGATACAATTCTTTCTTGACTATTTATGCACCCTATTTTCGAGATAGGTAAGACAGTCGCATCTTAGTTGATTCAGTAGCCGGGCATCGTTCGTGGCCGTCGCACGTATCTTTCTGAGGTACAACCCGTCCAGTCGTCAATATCGAATCAATCTATAAAATTGTAAGTATTCTAAACAGTATTATGTAAAGTTAATACCTTATTGCTTGTTAAAATTGATACTAGTTTCATGTTTTATTTTAAATAATACTGTCTTGCCTGTTCAATATAATATAATTTGGTAATTTTAACGAAATAATATTAAAATAATACTTTATAGCTCCCGATTTGCTTGAGATAATTCTGTACATCTTGTCAATTGTATTTTATGGTTGCAAGTTTCAAGTAAAATACTACCTTTTAAGTTGTTATTATATTTTTTCTTTTTTAAATTTTAGTTATAATCAAAACAATGAAGCGAAGTAGGAAGGCTGGTTTAATAATAAAAGCAATCAGCAATCGCCTAAGTACACCGGACAGTTCTTAAAATGAAGAAAACAAAGACCCATTTCCTCATCATCATCATTTCCCTGCCCTTATTCCAATTTTATTTGGGGTCGGCGCAGCATGTTTTTTCTTCCATACTGTCCTATCGGACGTTATCTCACTAGTAACACTCTTCGCAGCCATATAGCTTTTCACACAATCCATCCATCGTTTCTTTGGTAGTCCTCTTCCCCTATATCCATCCACACACATGTTCAGCACCTTCCTCACTACATGACTCTCATTCCTCCGCATAACATGCCCATACCATGACAGCCGGCTGCCACGTAATTTTTCTGCCACCGCCCGGTGCCACTTTCAAATCTTCTTACATACTCATTTCTTACTCTATCTACTCTCGTAACACCACACAGATTGTCTTTCATTCATCCCTTTTCTGGCCAACTCTCTGATCCATACAGGACGGCAGGTGTAATCATAGTTTTATAGATCTTCCCCTTAAATTAAGGGGACTGTGGGGGTCACAGATGGTTCCCGTGAAGCAATGACCTGCTGCCATTTCATCCATCCTATGTTAACTCGGTTCTTGACCGCCCGATCTACTTCGCCATCGCTTTGAATGAAAGAACCGAGATACCGGAAGACAGAGAAGACAAGAAGGCGCATGCCGTTAAGCGCTATGGCTTCAGGACTGCCAACGCTCTAATCTGCTCTGGATCTTAGGTCCATCCTCCCCAACCAGAACAATGTAATCGGCAAACACTGCACCAGGGTGCCATTTCCTGTATGCCCGCCGTCAAGGCGTCCATAATCAGTAAGAGGTAAGGACTTAAAGCCGACCCTTGGTGCAAGCCTACCGCCACACTGAACTGGTTGGAGTTGCAAGACGATCGGACGTATAACTGGTTTGTCTTTACATAGCACGAATTAACTTCACATACTTCCCAGGTACAACTTTCTCTTTCATGGCCTACTTCAATACTTCTACGAAGACCCATTTGCTGACAGTGACAACAGGGATCTAACGTATGTCCCTAAAGTATCACATTTGATTTAATTTGATAGTTTTGTTACTGTAGGTACCTACATAATGTGGTTAAATTATGTTTCTTTCATATTGAGTTTCTTTTTTATTATAACTAATTATGATACTAAAACAAATAGAATTTCTAGATTTTCTAGATGCAATCAGTATTTAATTTATAATAATACCAAGCAAAAAATATCAACCAGAAACAACTTGGTCAAACGCCTAACTTCTGCGTCTTGGGGGGCAGCCCCACATGTTGTCAGGACTACGGGTCTGGCATTGTCCTACACGGCAGGAGAGTATGCGTCCGCGGTATGGCACCGTTCGGCTCACGCAGGTATGGTCGACTCTGCCCTGAATGAAACATGCCGTATAATAACTGGCTGCTTGAAACCTACCCCATTGGTCAAATTATACTCATTGGCCGCCATTGCTCGACCTGGTGTTCGCCGTCAGGTCATTTGCGAAAGTGAAAGGAAAAGCAAGAGACCGACCCTCGTCATCCACTTTACTCGCACAATATACCCAGAGCACGCCTGAAAAGTCGTAAGAGCTTTTTGCGACACACACGTGCACTGTGCGGTGACCCCAGTAAGGCTAGACTGGACGGGTGGGCCTCAAACTTTGCACCACCGGCGGACTTCATTCCACCCGCCGAACATCTTCCACCTGGTTTCGAGGAGCAGTGGCCGATCTGGAGGTCGCTCAATAGGCTACGTACCCAAGTAGGCCGCTGTAACTCTAACCGGACTAAATGGGGTTATCTGAACCCCTCCTATAGTGGATGTGGGTGCGGTTCTCTCGCCAAGGACATGGAACACTTCCTATCATGCCCAATGTGCCCTGCCACCTGCACACCAGAAGACCTAAAGAGTGCCAACGATAATGCTGTTGCTGTCGCTGGTTTTTGGGCAAAACACATCTAAAATATATTTGAAATTAGACTTATTGCCGTCGAAACGAAGAAGAAGAAGAATTATAATCCCTTAGCCATGTAGGCAAAAGATAATTTCTGTGCTGCTTAATATAGTATCAATATTAATTACAACTGGTTATCGAAATAATTTGGTAAATTTTGGTTAAGCTAGAGAGTAGCAAGTTAAACTTAAGAACTATTTGAACTGCTTAAAGGGTATCATCTTTTTCTGTTCCCATAAAACTATTAATATAAAAAAAACTGTTATAGATACACAAACTAAACTTAACCAGCATAAAGAAGGATAGTGTACTTTTAAATCTAGAGATAATTTTAAATATTTGAGTAAGTAGTTCCGAATCTATGATTTTTTAAAACTTCAATACGCGATATCTCAAAACAACGTTTTCGAAATAATACCCTTTTGTTTGTGACGTGCGACATGCCGGCGGCAATGCCGCCGGGTTCATGCCGAGCGGCTATGATATCTAACAGTAGTAACCGGTAGTGCCGGCGGCTTTATATGCCGCCGGGTGCCCGGCGGCTTACCCGGCGGCCCTGCCACCGGCACTGTGTGTAGTAGTCTTTAGATAGCTCTTACTACCTGCTAGTTTTAAGAACTTAAAAAGTCGATACGTTTTTTACCCTTAAAGCTTTTTTGATTTCCTTCAAAAAATATTATAAAGCGTATTTTATATACAAGTAATTACTGCGTTATATACTTATTACCAATTAAATATTTCTTACCTTATGTAAAATAGACGAGAAGAGGTACCGGTGTGTCACTGTTTTAAAATTTTGGGTCAGTTTACAGGAGCAATCAATATACCTAAACACTATCTATTTATTCACTAAATATTATTAAAACATTGAACACACTATTCTTATCAAAATAGGTACATGCAGTCATAAAAATAAACAATATTGAATAACACAATTATACGTTTCTATTGTTATGCGCCTAGCGACTGCGTTGCGTACTTTGATTTGATTGGTTGACTTCCTAAGAAAGTAAACAAATAAAACCGGGGATACACCGCACTCTGATCGGCGGCAAATGTTGCCAGACTAAAAAAAACATGTTTCACAACAAAATTAATTTATATAGTTTTTTATTTTATTCTCGCTTTAAAAATGTTTGAGGCGCGAGGCCCCTTGTACCGCGAGGCCGTAGGCGATGGCCCACGTCGCCCACGCCTTACGCCGCCTCTGCCTATAGCCACAGAATATAAAACTTGAACATTAAATAAGTAATGTTAAATAATAATAAATATTACTTCCGATTTGCGAGCATTCACGAAGGACTAATTTTGTAGCCTAGGTAACCGATATTGTATTGTCATCCCTACTAATGACAGCCGACCATTGACTGCAATATTATGTCATATTCAATCGGTAAAGCAGAGTATCGCTCATGCTGCTTATGCACACGAAAATAGGCCTTAAGGTGGCGGACCTTTAAATACCATGACTGTACACACAGCAACTAATCAAGCTAGACACTCATGTACCTTAATACCTTGAAATAAGACACAATTTCAAATGAAAATGTTTAACTTAATGTGTTGCTGTGTGTACGAGTACCGACGCTGTGGGTTTGTACACGGTATTTTAATTAGAAAATCCCAAAATATTATTAACTACATAGCTCCAACCGTAAATTCTTTATTGTAAACAAACCCATCGTTAACAATAATGAAGGGAATTCCTATCAAGCTTCCCGGTTCGATGCCCGGCAAGCAAAATATTTACATTACAAATATAGGCTCAGGTATGTTTAGAATAGTTTCAAATAGAATATTGGATTTATAGATTGCAGAATGGTGAGAGTTTTAGGCTTTACAATTACCACGTGGGTATAGTAAAATCCGACTAGATAATAATGAAATGAATAACGAATACATAAAAAGAAATATATTTATGTAGGTCGTGTTTCTCCCAGTCACTAAAAGAGACCGATACTATTAGTTCAGAGTCATGGAGTTGTCAAAATTAATTTTGATAATAATATTTTTAAGTTAAATTAGTCAAAAATACAATAAAATGCTTTAAATTAAATAAGTTCAATCATTTTATTTCATGACTATCCGGTATCCCTAAGCACAAAGTGTCACTAAATTCCATGCTACTTATATAGTATTTAACTTTAGATAATTTGTCTTTTTTACCTTACCCTTTGTTAAGTAAATGTTGCTATGCGTACCAATATGCTTGTCCAGCGATGATATACTAGGGAACTTCCCATCATTAGCCCTCTATATCAACATCCACGGCATAAAATGCAAAACTGCAAAACTGAACCTAGTACCTACATTTAAATCAAACATTGTTTATATGGTCGTTGGTAGAGTGGGTTCAAAGCCCGGTAAAACAATATTTACAATAGCTGCTTGTGCTAGTTTATATTACATTGCACACGTGTTACCCGATTACAACAGGAAGTGTAATAAGTTTAGATTTTGTGAATAATTGAATTTATATAATTGAGTTCGACGATAACGACCTAGTTAGGACGGCAGGAAACCGATGGATGAGGGTGGGACATGACCGCACAAGGTGGCAATATTTGGAGGAGGCCTGTGTCCAGCAGTGGACGTCGATTGGCTGAGATGATGATGATGCTGACATAATTGATTAATCCTATAAATATAGGATAAATAAAGTTTGTAAGGATGTATAGATAGATCGATGATTGATGATGTTTGTTACTCTTTCACGCAAAAACTACTGAATGGATTTTGATGAAATTTGTAATATAGGTATTTTAGGATGTATAACAACATTTAAGCTACTTATACCACGCGGGTGAAGCCGCGGGCATTAGCTAGTATTACATAAAGAATTTTAGCTGTCTCCGTGACGCGATGGTCGTTGTAGCGACTACTGTGCAAGAGGTCGTTGTTTCAAATCATATGGAAGAGAGTCGCTTGTGCGATCCACAAATTATAGTCCTGTGTCTGGGTGGTATTTGTGTTCGTTAAATTATGTTTATAAAGGTCCTTACTATACACAGCCTGATCCCAGTAAGGGGATACATTATATAAAATTGTTAATTGATCAAAGCACCATCTGCAATTTATTGCTTCTAAAATTTTCAATAAAATACTTAATGTGAGATATTAACTTAGAGCAATTCTAAGTTACTGAGAAGTTCGATTTAAGTATTCAAGTTACGACTTAATTTTATACTTATTTTATTTATTATTATGCTACGATTGTTCGCAGAGTCTCGCAATAAAGCTAAAGGCGGATTATTTTTTTGAGATTGGTTTTATTAGTAGCCTTTCAATGTCCTGCAAGGCTGTTAAAGAGGAGACAATTACGTAACTATAGGAGTTACAAGTTCACCTTAGTTTGGACTAGATGGCATTTTGTAAATATGAGAGAAAGTTTTGTACACTCGGAGAATTTAACATACATGAAATTAACAAACATAAAGTTCCATCCATTCATCAGCCAATGGACGTCTACTGCTGGACATAGGCCTTCTCCAAATATCTCCTTGCGCGATCCTGTGCCTCCATCATACATTATAATTTCATCAAGGCTCTAAATAATGATTTGTGAATCACACAAATAATATTCTTGCGTAGAATTCGAGCCCCCTCCTAGCGGCACCGCAGTCGCTTATAAAAAAACTTTGCCACCGTACACCTAATAATAATTATGACCTAAAGAAACGAAAAAGAATATTCTGTTAGTTTGTTTGTTACATAAAGGGTATTAAAAGCTAAAATTAATGTTAAAAGTAATAATTCACTTTGTTTTATTGGCTATACATCACTAAGACGTATGAATGTGGCACAGAACTAGTCAACAGGATTAAAACTTTAGTGAAAAACAAAGGTAGAATACTTTGTATTTTGTTTGTTTAGAGATTGAGAATACTGGGTTTTGCCAGTTCACAAAGTTTTTCTATAAGCTAAAATTAGCTACAGGACTTTTTTAATATATTGAATCGAAATGACGGCATTTAACACTAATAAACCTAGAGTGGGATTTGAACCAGCAACCTCATGCACAGTCGCATAAACGACCATCAGCATCAGAGGAATACCGAGGATATTTCCGGACCGTTACGACTTGGGGAGCTTCAAGAAACGAGCGTACTCGATTCCTCTAATGTTGCCGGTGTCCATGGGCGGCGGTGATCCCTTACCATCAGGTGACCTGCTGGCTCGTTTGCCTCCCATCATATAAAAAAAAGGAAATTATGATATCTTTATACCAAACCATTTAACAACCATTTTAATTAAATCTCTCAAATCAGCCACAGATAACTAAATATAATTTTGCTTACTTGACGAACGGTAAGGCTTATACGGTAGTAATTAATGTAAGCCGTTTAGATTCAGATTTTAATTCAGTTTCCTAATGCATCCTGTAGAGGGAGCTCTCGTGTCATTCATGTTACAACGTAAATTATAACTACGTTGCCCGCCATGATGGTTTTATGGTAATATAATTTTAAATAAACAAAGCGACGTGCATTAATACTTACATAATGTTTTAACAGAGATTTTCAGAAAGTTTTGTTTTAGTACTTTGGTTATAGTTTATTCTAAACTACCTGTAATCCCGGGACTTCGTCTACGAATAAAAATAGAGTAATTTGTCCCGTTTTACCAACATTTTCCTTCGCTGCTCTGCTCCTATTGCTCATAGCATGATGACAAGTCTACAATAACCTGAATAGGAGAATGGAGAATAATTGTACCAAGTTTCATTAATAGTTTTTGTTTCTATAACGAACACACAGACAGACAGACAGACAAAAATTTTACTGATTGCATTTTTGGCATCAGTATCGATCATACATATTTCATTTACAGAATTGACTTCTCTACAGATTTATTATAATATAGATTTCAGGCACAAAATGTCTAGTGTTGTATATAGGGCTCCTCCAAATGGTTCTACCATCCTATCTTGTCCTCACCATCATCGGCCTTAATCACAGTGTGAGGGAAACCAAATAAAATGTCTGGGTAGCGCTCGCGCTACGAGTAATGCTACCGTTCTTCGTTACAACGACTAATAGGTACAAGGGGAACCGTTTAGTGTGTCCTTAGACCAGTCTTTTGGGAGTCTGACACCCCTACCTGCCGGTACCAGGACGGTAGGAAAAAGGGTCTCTAATAAGTTTCTCTCCGTGTGGTGACGGAGTAAGAATACAATATGTCACCACCCCATCTCATCCCATGGGTGTCTTATTATCTTTATGAAATATAAAGAAGGAAAACTTAAAATGAAACCCTATACCAAGCCGTCTAGCCAGCGTGGTATTAGTAGGACAAGTATCCCTCCGTCACGGGGAGGAGGCCCGTCTCTGCATTGGGGCATTAAAGGTCTGTTATGATGAATAAGTTTCTCACATTTGCAAAAAATCTGTTGTACATAAAACATATATATTATCATATTTAGTGCAGTTTCTTTAAAAATTTACTTAATCAGTGTTAAACGCAAAGCAAAGACACCAGCGTTATAGCGGGTATTTAACGAAGTATATCCTTAATCTCAAGATCAAACATCGCGTAATCTGATAACTGACAGAGCGGAGAAACCTTACTCTGTACTAGGAATTCTGTGTTTGTTATGTAGATTAAGAGACACGGTCTTAGAGACTTTGTAAAAAGAGGTACTTATTTAATAAAATTAAATCTAAAAATTAAAATATTTATTTAGTATCTAAACACTAATACAGTACAGAATACATAAATTTTGTAGTTTCTTCTATTAAAATAAACCTTAAACACAAGATAACTAATATTCTAGACCCCACACTAGAATTCCCTGTGGTCGTGGGGTTAAGTCTCTTCCTATTTACTTTCCCCCTTACTCATAAAAAAATTCTTAAATTTTAGTCAATTGATTAATTAGCCTAAGCTCTTACGTTGTTTGGTTTAAAGTTGGTTTTCGTAATAAAAAATCTAGCTAAACAGTGATTAAATTTAAGAGGCGTTTATAAGTAAGGGGGTATATTCATAATGTAATATTGTTCTTAGTATCAAATTTCTTATTAATGCTACTAATTAACATTTATTCTTAACAACAGTTTACATCTTAACAAAATTTTAGAGAGTTTGTAGTCTCGCACTTGAGTGCTTGCAGGAAACTAAAAGTAAAGATTGATAAGGATGCACTAGTATACCACAGTTCTGTTGTTACTAAACGCTAGGTAAACCAGTGCTAAAACCCCGTCCCTGCAGTAAGACAATTATAAACTATGACTACTATATGACTAAACTATTTTCAATTTGTTAATTTAATTACATGTCTTTGAAGAAATCATTCATACTTTAATTAGTCTTGCGGATTTCGCATACCAATTAGCGAAGACATAGAGTACAATAGGAGGACTATTTTTTTAAACGCCTATAATGTAACTGTATTAAAGCCTGATGGAAAGGCCGACTTCTAAGAGCCGTAAACGCAGAGGTGTATGAATTCCAAAGATTGTAAAATTTTGTCAAGTGGCTAAAATTAGTATGATTGAGAAAATACGTTGTAAGGATTTGTAAGGTTGTCAACCCATGTGGTGACGGAGTAAGAATACAACATGTCACCACCCCATCTCATCCCATGGGTGTCGTAGAAACCGACTAAGGGACTATCTGTGAATATCACCTTAACATAGAAAGAAGGAAAACTTGAAATTAAACCCTATACCAATCCGTCTGGCCTGCGTGGTATTAGTAGGCCAAGTATCCTTTCGTCACGCCAGGAGGCCCGTCCTTGCAG
Source organism: Schrankia costaestrigalis (assembly GCA_905475405.1). Taxonomy (NCBI): domain Eukaryota; kingdom Metazoa; phylum Arthropoda; class Insecta; order Lepidoptera; family Erebidae; genus Schrankia; species Schrankia costaestrigalis. Next base: position 2,647,292 of record FR997843.1, on the reverse strand, counting down.
TGGGACATTCATGTGCTGTTATGATGAAGGATTTGTAATAATATCCTACCTGTAATAAAAACTTGCTTCTTCAAAAGACTAAAAAGAAAACAAATCCCTCGCCGCACGTAGGCACTACAAAATCAAATATTCAATCATATTTCCAAACAATTTTTTACTCAAAATTCATTCATATTTTCACAACGTTTTTAACCTATAAATATTCACGAGTTTATTCTAATAAAAAAACAACCTTTATTAAAAAAAAACCCGGTGAAGAGATTGCAATTTTTTTTTTGTTTTGTGTTGTCGTGAAAATAAAATCGAACGGCGCCATTTTTGTTATGTTCCCTCCAATATTTGACATTATCGTTACGTTTTAACGAGGTGATATTTAGCTTTATATGATTATTTACATATTTATCGTTGATACGTTTGTTTGTGTGTTGTTTAGATAGAAGGGCAATGCCCACAAACATATTTACACAAAGATTTGGATTGATTCTATGCTTTCAACTCTCCATCAAACGAGGAAAGATTTACCAACTTTTCCATTTGCTTCTCATCATTTTCTTTGTGGGTCAGTTCATATTTATGTCAGCCTAATCCTACTTATATTATAAATGCGAAAGTATGTGAGGATGGATGGATAGATGTTTGTTACTCTTTCACGCAAAAACTACTGATCGGATTTTGATGAAATTTCGAATATAGGTAGTTTAGGGTGTAGTACAACATTTAAGCTACCTTTACAACGCGGGTGAAGCCGCGGGTATCAGCTAGGTTGGGTTATAACATAATGTATTTATTCCTCACATATTTACACAATACCACCCAGTCTTATGCCCGATTTACACATCGACAAGTACAGTGGCGAGTTAAGTAGTATTTTAAGATTAAGTTGATTTAAATAGATCTCCATCCTATTTTTTGGCAAGTTAAGTACGAAGTAGCCCCCTCTCTCGCGTCTCGCCAACTTAACTTGCCAAAAAATAGAATGGAGATCTATTTAAATCAACTTAATCAGCAACTTACTACTTAACTCGCTACTGTACTTGTTGATGTGTAAATCGGGCTTTAAAACAAGTAAAGCTTGTCCTTTAGGACAAGTAAAAACATATTTTTATAGGTACTAGCTGACCCGTGCTCACTTCGTTGGGTGGCGAAAAAAAATGCGCCTCTTTTTTAAACATATTTTATTACTGCTCCACTCCTAAGTCATAGCGTGATACTACGAGTATATAACTTATATTACTTCCATTTTTTCAACTATCTCCACTTAAAAAATCACTTCAATTCGTCGCTCCGTTTTGCCGCCGTGAAAGAAAGACAAACAGACAGACATACTTTCCCATTTATAATATTAGTATAGATTTATTATTGTATATTACTTAACCAAATTATTCATCCATGTTTGTCATTCAAGCACATAAATGTATAACTTAGGCGGGCAACCAACCCTTGACCCCAAAGGTAGAAAGCAGTTTACCTAATTTCCCAAGTAAAGTCACATACAAAATCCTAGCTAACTAATATCCCTGTATATAAAAAAGGTTGTTAAATTTACAATCAACATTCAGTAACGATACCGTAAAAGTATACGAGTGGCTTTTGTTATATGTTTATATCAATTACTGTAACGATCAGACATTGCAATATCTAACAGCCTGTTAATATCCCACTGCAGGGACGGTCCTTTACTAGAGATTGTTTTTTAAACGAATACTTCCGCACTAGGGATCATGCCTTGATCCGTTTAACGGACACAAACAACATTGAAAGTTTAGGACAATAATTTGTTGGTCGCACAAATAATTGTCCTGCGTGGGGATCGAACACGCGACCTGGTGCACGGCAGCCGCTTGCGTTACCGCACCGAAAATTTCACACAAATAACTGTTCTAAGTAGGATTTCAACTTAAAACGACACGAGCAGCTGCAATCAAAACAAGCAGTTCATATTATGATTCCTCTGGTGTTGCGGGTGTCCATGGGCGGCGGTGATCACTTACCATCAGACGACCTGCTGGCTGGTTTGCCTATAAAAAATATTAAATTGTAATATTTATTGTTTCAGGTTTAACAATGTGGTCAGGAAAGAAAGTGTCGGAAGGAAACAACGCCAGTACACCGACTGCTGAGGAGGAGATCAAAGTGGTGCTGGTGGGAGACACGCAGTGCGGGAAGACATCGCTAGTACAGAGATTTGTTTCTGACACTTTTATTGAGGTGAGTCAATAACTTAAAATGAATACTTGTATTACACCTTTGTAAAGAACTAGCTGACCCGTGCCCACTCCGTTGGTCTGTCCAACGCGTCAGTTTTTTCTGTACTTTTACACAATTTACCAGTTTTTATTTTATGGAAATTAGTTCAGTAATTTCAGCGAGTCTTTATTATAAACTAAATTGCATATTACGAGTATATAATAGCTGTAAATTGGAAGGGAAATTTGTAAACTTAAAATTTGAAAACACATTTTTAATTAAAGCATTTTTAGATTCCGATAAATTCAGATCAACCTTCAAATTTCCAATAAAAACTTACATAAATTTTGTAAAAAAAAGTGTTATTCATCTGTCTGTCGGGTTTGAATGACAGTTTGACATTTGTTTTAAGAAAATATTACTATCGGACGTAAACATGTTTTCATGTTACGTTTAACCACTAGACAGTTATGATACAGAAGTCAATCGACAAACAAAATGTTAACTAGTTACTTTCTCGAGCTCACATAAATATAACAGCCTAAGTGGCAAATCCCTATTTAAGCCCGATTTACACATCGACAAGTACAGTAGCGAGTTAAGTAGTAAGTTGTTGTTTAAGTTGATTTGAATAGATCTCCATCCTATTTTTTGGCGAGTTAAGTACGAAGTAGCCCCCTCTCTCGCGTCTCGTCAACTTAACTCGCCAAAAAATAGGATGCAGATCTATTAAATCAACTTAATCAACAATTTACTACTTAACTCGCTACTGTACTTGTTGATGTATAAATCGGGCTTTAGCGAAAGTTGTCTTTTAAAATTATTTAATCCGTGTGGTGACGGAGTAAGAATACAGTCTGTCACCACGCCATCCATCTCATCCCATGGGTGTCGTAGAAACCGACTAAGGGACTATCCGTGAATATTAACTTTACGTAAGAAAATAAAACTTTATATTAAACCCTATACCAATCCGTTTGGCCAGCGTGGTATTAGTAGAAGAAAAGAATAATTTTAAAATACATAGTATACCCGAAAACGAAATGGCTTTATCAGTTTTGACAAAAAATTCTATCAGAATTCAAATTCATTAAGATCGTTATTTAATGTTTATTCGTGAGCTTGACGTCATTGGTTGACCGTAATCAAAACTATGCTTAGATTAAAAGTGCAATCTATTTTAAACTTTCAATTCAATGCAATAAATAATAATATCTACTAACACAATACAAATGTCACTGTATTAAACTGTAGAGTTTGTATTTGAAAACCCATGAAAAACCATTAAATAATTTAAAACTAAAGTCAACTTGTTGCTTGTGACATTACAAGCTTGTCATTTCAGAAAAACTGAAAATGTAGAATTTAAATATTGGCTGGTAAGCCACCCAATTGTTGGTACCTTAAGAGTGGACTTCGTGTCAGACTAAAATATAAAATATCATAAAATGATAAAATACTTTAATCTTTGCTTATACTTAATCATAATTATGAGAATGAATAGTATTAAATAAATATTATTGGCACTAATACCAATAAAAGGATTCTGATAAGTTAATTGTTGCTATGTTGACACATGAAATAAATAAAATATGATAAAAATATTAAATAAATAATATATTTTCAACTTGAATAATCATACTGAACTTGAATTATCGATAGTTTTTTCTTTCTTTTTACTCACTTTTAACTCTTAAGTGCCAATTATTGTAGGACTTCTAACGATTAGGTGGTTTACCCTAATTTGTTTTATATTATAAAATTACGAAAACTTTAAATTGAAATATGCGCCAATGACGTCATGCAAGAAATTATAGGGATGGACATAGAAGGAAAAAAGAGAGAAATTCATTAGAATAAAACGTTTTACCGAAAATATGCTCTAGTAACAGTCAATAACGTTGACTTTATTAATTGTTTTTATACATATCTAACGACTATTTGCTAATACAAGAGAACTGATATGTCAAAGTAGCGTCATGATTTAGCTGATGTTTTGTTGTGCGATATTGAACCCAATAGTTTTATGACATGCAACTAACATTAACTCTAGAGGTGATAAAGCCATTCAGTTTTTGACTATACAAAGAAATATCAGGGATGTATCACTTGGGAAAGGCTAACTCAGTACTATTTACGACATCTAAAAAACAATGGACAAAGGTTTTACTGCTACTCAATGCGTCCTACTGCTTTTTAATGGGTCTCTGCCTTTTTCTATTTATGAAACTTAATATTTTACTTATTAATGGTATATTCTTCCTTTCTTCTTCGGTCAATCTAAACAATAAATCCAAAAAGGGGTTAGCACTGAAAATCAGGGTTTGTTCGTCGTCTTTGCGGCAAACTAACAACAATCCTGAGTGCTAACCTCAATTTTTGCAAAAACAATAACAAATTGTTTGTTGTAACCTTGTTATTAATTTTTGTTGTTTGCAAAAATAAAATACTTTTTCTTTTCTTCTTTCTTTCAAAAAAAAAAGAGTCCCTCTACCGTGATCTCTAAGTTGACATCCGTAACGCGATTGCCGATTGTCTGTATGAAATTTTACGGGATAAACATAAATTTGAATTCTCAACCAACTTGTATCGTGACTGAACGGTTTGTCGTTCCTCTTTTATCATGTCATTCGCAAACAAAATAAACAAAACACTTTCTGATGGGATGTGTGCTTGAAAGTCCAGAGAGGAAGGCTCTCCATGTATGCCTTTCTGTTGTGAATAGTCAAGGCCTTGCCCTACTTTATCTAGGCCTGCTTAGGCGGGCCATCACCTTTAGGGTTGTAGCACATATAACGTAACGTAAACGGATCGGCACCGTATCAACTCGAGCCGTTCGGTGTTATTTGTATGAAACTCCTTACTGCAACGCACGCTAATCGGAATCGTAACGCAATCGGATTTTTGACGTTTGACACCGAGGAAAAAGGCGGTGCCGATCCTTTTACGTTACGTTATATGTGCTCCGACCCTAAAGCTCAATTAATGCAGTTGCCCCTCGCCCTTCCTTAAGACAAATTGGTGTCAAATAAACACCGTGTATTTTGTACTGCTTGATTTCTCGGCATTTTGACCCTTTTAGGGGCAGAGAAACAATTCAATTTTTACATTTTTCGGGAACCCGACACCTATCTTACTAAAAACAAAATTCCGTACTCCTTACAAGAAAAAGATAGTCAAAAAAATCACGCTAAGGCACCATCTATTATTCCCCAATACATTATGGAACCCTAAAAACCCATCTTTACACATTATTATTCCTAACGTGAATATGTGAAATAGAAAAACGATATAAGCGTTTAGTTTACTTCGTCCTAAAACAACATCCCTTGGAAGTAAATATCGGCTTTTACCCTATTTTATGAATGAAGAGGCACAGGTTATTAACAAATACATGACTATGTTGTCTTACATATCATTTTAGAGGTCGTGGGTTCAAATTCCATGTAGGATAATTTTTTTTGCGATCCACATAAATTATCATAACAGCCCATCAATGTCCCACTGCCTTGACGGGCCTCCTCCCGTGACGGAGGGATACCTGGCCTACCAATACCAAGCTGGCCAGACGGAATGGTATAGGGTTTAATTTCAAGTTATCCTTCTTTTTATTTCGTTAAGATGATAGTCCCTTAGTCGGTTTTTATGACATCCATGGGATGAGATGGGGTGGTAATCCACACACGGAGATAATCATTAAGAACATGTATGATTGTCCTTAATAATTTGTGTCCTTAAATGCATTTCTGTAAAAGTCGCTAGGAATCAGGGCTTGCTCCTTAGACCGGTTATTCTACTTATCTTTGTTACCTCCTAACAATTTTAACCTTAGGTGATGGTTTTTTCACACTTCTTATAGGACGGACACTCATTTTTTTTGTTCTTGTGTTGTCTCAGTCAATTCATTATCTAAGCGCAAGCTCTGGCCAAATCTTTCTGTTAGGCATTTATTGGGTTAAAGCACAGAAATCTAAATAAAAGGGTTAAAGCTTGTGACTTGAAACCACTTTCTGTTGAGGCAAGTTAATCTGACGGCCATTTAATGTGTTGACGTTTATTAAATGAAACCATTTTAGAAAAGTCTTCCCGAAACAGAGGGCTGTTTCGGGCGTTCCTATAGTGTCTAAAAACCTTGTCAGGGCAATCAGATATCAAAGGCGAGTTTAATCAGTATTGCTGACAGTAACAGCACGGACTTATAGTACGATGGTACTCCCATCATATAAAAAAATGTTGAGGTTAAGCCCGATTTACACATCGACAAGGTATAGTAGCGAGTTAAGTAGTAAGTTGTTGATTAAGTTGATTTGAATAGATCTCCATCCTATTTTTTGGCGAGCTAAGTTGGCGAGACGCGAGAGAGGGGGCTACTTCGCACTTAACTCGCCAAAAAATAAGATGGATATCTATTTAAATCAACATAATCAACAACTTACTACTTAACTCGCTACCGTACTTGTCGATGTGTAAATCAGACATTACGTCCTCATCTCCTTAGCTAGGGATTGTGTTGTGTCCCAGGAGAAAAAAAATAATATAAAATGCCCCTCTTGTAGGACCCGTCAATATTATCTACTGTTTGAATGTTGATCTGTTCGTTTCACGTATAAAAGAATTAGTTTTCAGTGTAACCAATTGGAGCGAATTTGTTTTTGACAAAGGGATTGATTGGTGTGCGTAAGTTAGGATGGGTGCGCACTAGTTTTTTGAGCAAATGAAACCAAGTTGTAAAACTTATACAGTTTTTTTAATAAAAAACATCGACTTTAACCAGAACTTTATTACTAATAATCCTTGTATTGTCGTTTGTAAAAATATAAATATTAACAATGTAATCCATACTTCAGTGAGATAGAAATTAAATTACTTTTTCTTCAACTGAACTTAGAAGTAAAATCTTTTTCAAGAATTGAGTGAGTTTGTTAGTAACAAATAAACAATTAATAGAATACAGTTGAGAAGCAGGCTCTATTTTGGCATAGTTTAGTACTCGATGGCCATGTAAATAAGTACAATTAAAATATTTTTGGAGTCTGTTAACTTTCCATCCATCACGGGAGTAAACACAGAGTCTTTCAAAGACAAATTAATGGTCACATTGGCATAGTTCCTTCAACAAGATAATAGTTATGACAATGACAATGATAGTACAATTTCTTGCATGAAATTCAAACATGAAACAAGACCTGTTCTCCCTCCTATCAGTTTAATGAAAAACTTCTGAAGAACTTAATTATAAAAGTTATAAATAAGTTATGTTTAGTCATATTTATTTATTTGTTTAAACACACATACAACTATTACTACAGGTTTTACCCTAATGCAATAGTGTAGGTAGTTACATTTAAAATATTAGTTTACAAAACATTAGTTACAATTAATTAGTACTAATTAATTTGTAAATTGTTTTTGTAAACAATTACAATTAACTAATATACTATCAAAACAATTAAATAGATTAGTAATAGATTAAATAAAATAACCTCACAGTATACTTACTGGACTTCCATTCGTTAGCGCCGGTCCGTATTAAGCCTTATTTTAACTAAACATTTTTTTGCCAAATACCGATAAAACTTTTTTGTTTCAACACTTGACAAATTTATGTGGAACGGATAAATGGTAGCGTTGTGCCGCCATTGATCTGAATTTTTGTCACAAATGTGTATGTTCTTCAGTGAGATATTGTACGAGCTAAATTGAAAAATCTATCTACGTGCTTTGGGGCTGATGCTCGACTGAAAGAGAAGTAGGGTATTGTTTTAGCGTGTTTTTTTCTTGTCAAAAAACGGCTGTTTTTTTACAAAGTTTTTACTGTAGTTACGTATGCAAAAATATACTATGTTTAAGTTTCATAATAACAGCCCATTAATGTCCCACTGCAGGGACGGGCCTCCTCCCGTGTCGGAGGGATACTTGGCCTACTAATACCACGCTGGCCAGACGGATTGGTATAGGGTTTAATTTCAAGTTTTCCTTCTTTTTATTTCGTTAAGATAACACGATATTCACGGATAGTCCCTTAGTTGATTTTACAACACCCATGGGATGAGATGGGGTGGTGACATATTGTATTTTTACTCCGTCACTACACGGATATAGTGAGATATTGTACTAGCTAAATTGAAAAATCTATCTACGTGCTTTGGGGCTAATGCTCGACTGAAAGAGTAGTAGGGTAATGTTTTACCGTGTTTTTTTTTCTTGTCAAAAAACGGCGGTTATTTTTACATGTTTTAAGTAACGAATGAAAAAATTGTAAAGTAAAAAATGTTATTTATTTAGTTATTTATTTATTTTTGAGGACAACTTACAAAACATACACTTAGGAAAGCATCATAACATATTTTATTGGCTCTGGCAATAGTGCTGTTTCATTTACAAGCTGCCACGGCATGCATTACTGTTTACAATAATAAACATTTTTATTAAAACATTACATTGGTTAGGTATATACTTACTACAGATAAACATTATAAACTTAAACGTCACTCGTTCCAATACGTTTAATGACAAAAAGGACCTAAGTGTAGGTTAGAGACACTTTGTAACGTAAATTAATTAGTAAATTAACTTTTGAACGTATCATTAATTGTATATGTTTTTAACTATCGCATTGCATATTTTTTATTTTTTTAAATGTTTTTACCTCAGAATTCTTTAATTTCTTGGAAACTTTAACAAATCTTATTTTGTTTGTAAGGATATGCTTTTAAGTTTCAACTATGCCGCATAGAAATAAATGTACCATTTAATTAGCGTTAATTTCCCGTTATATTTAATATCATTCACGTTAAGTTAAATATCTTTGTAGTGTACCCGAATAGAGGTCAGGTAAACCAAAAATCTGTGAGTACCCACGTACAGTAAGGGCCCCGTAAATGTAGAATTAAGTAAGATTTATAGAGGTCAATGTATAAAAGGTACCCACAATATTGTAGTACAGTCAAACACAGAATTACCTAGTACAGGCATTATATTAAACTAGATACGTTACTCTATACGTTAAACTAAATATTATTCTTAAGGTTTATTGTAACAAATTAATTAAAATTATTATTTGATTCTCTTTATTTACATTTTTCACAATTTATTACATTTTTAAATATAAATATAAAAATAAAAACATTTAAAAATATAAAAAAAAAGGTAGACCCATCGGCATCGGGTACAGGGACCAAGCTACCGGTGGTTAGGGCTCCAGAGATAAGAACCTCCTCACAATACGTGCCGTGTCAAGCAGTACTGCCTTCTGCATCAGACCTATGATCCAACTGCCAAGGTCGAGTCTCCTTAGATGTTGATAGAGACTCTTTGGAATAAGTCCATTAACCGAAAGTACTATCGGAACAATGTTCGCCGAATCAACATTCCACATGTCGACAACCTCGTGAGCTAAGTCCACATATTTTGTTTGCTTGTCTTTTTCCGCTTTCACAAGATTCTCGTCATGAGGAATGGTGATATCGATTATCATTGCACGGCGGTCTGCTGACCGATCTTTCACCACAATATCTGGCTTATTGGCAACAATAGTCCGATCAGTGATGATAGATCGGTCCCAATATAATGTAACACTACTATTTTCGAGAACCGGGTCGGGTACATACTTATAATACGGTACTTCTGCATCGACAAGATGATATTTAAGAGCAAGTTGTTGGTGGACAATTCTGGCTACTTGGTTGTGTCTATGCAAGTATTCACCCATTCGCAAGACGAGAACAACCGGAAACATTATTTGATTATTATTATAAACACAATAGTTGAATGAACGCATTCAATACATTACAAGATCGCTTTTCATGGTCAACGGCTTACGAAAAATTAGTGATCATTGTTTATTCGACATTACTCCTAATTATTGTCGAGTGGTAGAGCCATGTCGTCAGTCTTTGGCTGCGGCACGCATGGGCAGGCTCGTCCCGTGAAATACCACCCTCTCACAGAAAATCGGCGTAAAATAGTAGTGCTTGTCACTGCTGTGTTTCGTCCGGTGAGTGAGAGTCCGGTAGCCCATTCCCCCTCCCCTTCCTCCTCCCCCTTCCTCCCTTTACTTCCCTTTTAAAAGGTCGGCAACGCACCTGTGATTCCTCTGGTGTTGCGGGTGTCCATGGGCGGCGGTGATCACTTACCATCAGGTGACCTGCTGACTCGTTTGCCTCCCATCATATATAAAAAAAAAAAATTAGACAATGTTCTCTTCTTGTCACGATACTGACTTATGGAAGATTTTAGCGTTGACATTCGGCCCTCTACAATTAAAAGAACTAGGACTGCCGACAACTTCAGTAAGCTCTCTACTATCACGAATGTCCAAAACGGCATTGTTAGGCTCCTACCGGATAGGTAGAGAACGGAACATAGCGGACATGGACCTACCTACGTCTGGGTCGTAAGTCCCAGACGCTGTTATGCAAGTGTTCCGTCCTCTATCACGCGATGGACCCGGCACCCGCACGGAGAATCCATGGAATACTGGCATGGTTTTTTTCGGAAAGACTGCATATCGAACCTGATGGAAAGCGCGAATACAGTCATAAAGCCAATAGATGATCTAAAGATAACTTCACTCCGTTGGTCATCACCTTGCCAGTCTGGCCAAATGCTTCTTCACCCCACGTTTGAAGGATGTGGTAATCAACTTCTGTTGTTGACTGTACTTACAGTACTATTGTAGTACCTTGATGGGGTAATGTTAGGAACGCCTCTGGGCAATTTTTACCTGAAGGAAGTGAGTGCTAACGACTAGACTGTGGATTTTATTTTGTTTTTCTTTTATTTGTTGGTTAAGTATATGTTTTGTTTTGTGTGTGTATTTTTTGTTGTTGATGGTACTACCTACTATTGAATGTTACATATAAAATAATCTTACAACGTCATTGAATGTTAGTTCAAGCAATTGTACAGTCAGCTTCTTTTATAGAGTGTAAGCTCACCTTTACAGCTATTGTTTTTAATAATATTATTGTGTATATGTCGTATGTACTCTTCGTAAATTATTGTTTTTGCCAATGATGACGTTGTGTTGATCGAAGCAACAGGAAGTAAACAATAGAGAAAGTTATTGATAGTTAATCTATTTATTCAAGTAGTAAACTGTTAAGTATTATAAATAGTACTTTGTTACAAATGTATTTTAGAATTCATTTAAATAGATAAATCATGATGTTAAGAATTTAGATGTAAAATTGATTAGTGTATTGTCAAGGCCGCGTCACTGCGTCGGCGGCGGCCATGACATCCGAATCTGAGCGGGAAAGACAGACAGTTGTATTTTTGCAATAATTATGGAAAAGTGATAATATACAATGTTAAAGTAAACCGGATTTTATTCCCACACCCTGCATAACTAAAGTAGACCATATAACGTATTAATATTTAAAGTAACTTCCAAAGTGATCAATATTAAAAATACAACCAAAGTACTCTATATGTGTAAAGCACGCATCATGCGCAAATATATCGAAACAATTACATCGTCCTATGTGTTAAATTGATGTTTGTAAAAGTTCCCGCGACACAGGGCATGATCCTCTTAATGCGGGAGTTGTTTTTCAAAAAAAATACATACTCGTATACCTACCTAATTTATTTTGTAAATAGATACATATTGTAGACAGACCAAACATGCACACAAAAAATGGCATAGAGCGGAAACCGAACCCGAAACCTTGCCAGCCATAAACAGTAAGGAACCACTAAACCACAGAGGTCTGTGTGGAGAATAACGAAGAAGATCCTATTGAAGATCCTAATTATAATGTAACACTCGTATTCAAATCTAAAGCCCGATTTACACATCGACAAGTACAGTAGCGAGTTAAGTAGTAAGTTGTTGATAAAGTTGATTTGAGTAGATCTCCATCCTTTTTTTTGTCGAGTTAAGTTGGCGAGACACGAGAGAGGGGGCTACTTCATACTTAACTCGCCAAAAAATAGGATGGAGATCTATTCAAATTAACTTAATCAACATCTTACTACTTAACTCGGTACTGTACTTGTCGATGTGTAAATTAGGCTTAAGACAGCACTTCCATAATACAATTAAAACTCTGTTAGAAGTAAACAAATAAGTACTTGCTTTCGTTTTAAAATGAATTAAAAGCTTTCAACGTAGAAACTTTTCTCTTTGTCATTATCTTTTGTCTCTTTCTTACAAATAGTTAATTATTATCTTTCTCTTTCTACTTTGTAATTCATAATTGGAATTAAGATATTATTTGTTTTAATAAAAACTTCTTCGAATTAAGTGACTCCAAAAAAGGACGTTCTAAATTCGAATTTCTTCTAAGATGAATGATTAAGTGGTTATGAACATACTCCCTTACTCATAAAAGCCTCTTAAATTTAATACCTGTTTAGCGAGATTTTTATAAGTAAAACCAACCTTATACTAAACAAAAACGTAAGAATTCAAGCTAATCAATTGACTAAAATTTAAGAGGCGATTATGAGTAAGGGGGTTTATCTTTTTGTAACTCTATTTACTGTATTGAACTGGGTTCAACCAACTTTCTATGTGTGCTACATAGAAATTGCATATAATAAAACTCATCACAAAGGTCGACAATCCGATGCTTATAGCAATTGATCGTTAGGGCACATGCCTTTTAGGGATTTTGATGCATAGACGTTTCAAGCTATAGAGCTTACGATTCATAGGTCTCATGATTAATAGAGTATACGTGTTCGAGCAATTGATATTGTATCATCTCAAGTAGGGAACCCGTATTAAACTAGCTCTCTCTAGGGGGACTCTGGCTTTCGTTAAGAAATTAACACATCCCTACTTACTCTTCGTTTCATTTCTGCTGTCACTATACCAAAACCTTTCTGCTCTATCAGCTACCGAGTTAGAATATACTTAGTTTTCTTTTTAAATACCGACTCTAAATTTTATTTACTTTACATACTAATTCCGTATGTTTTAACTACGTTAGGTATTTAAGTATTTAAAAACGCACACTGTCAAACAAAAAATAGTTTTTTTTATTCAAATTGGTAACGAAATGAAAAGCTCTGTAATAAACAAAATTCAAACAGTACCCACAGTTTTTTCTTTTCCTCTCGTTGAAGTTTGTTAAAAAACAAGAAAAAGACAAAATAAGTAGGTCATTATCATCATAACAACCCATTTATGCCCCACTGCAGGGACGGGCCTCCTCCCATGACGGAGGGATATTTGGCCCATAATACCACGCTGGCCAGACGGATTGGTATAGGGTTTAATTTCAAGTTATCCTTCTTTTTATTACGTAAAGATAATATTCACGCATAGTCCCTTAGTCGGTTTTTACGACACCCATAGAATGAGATGGGTTGGTGACATATTGTATTCTTACTCCGTCACCACACGGAGTACCACCACCAGAAATAAGTAGGTACCTATAGGCCGACCGTTTATCTCAGTCCCCGCCTGGGGTATGAAAGGGACGAGGAGGCGGGGTAGCGGTGTCCGTTATGGTAGCGTACACAAGAGCTAGATCGAGTTGTTTACTATGCCAAATAAAATAAGTTTTTACAAAAAAAAAAACGACTTCAAAGACAGAAATTGCACTAAAAAGTAAAAAATAATTAGTTGTATTTTGGTTTTGCAACATTAAATCAGACATTCTTTTTACTTAATTATAATCTAAAGAAAAGGTTCTTTTAATTATTGTAAAAAGTATTGTTAAGGATATTTCTTGAAGAGTCTACAAATATATTTATTTGAAAATTCTTTAAAATATAATCAAATTATTACAAATAATGTAATATTATTGTTATTTTTGGAGTCGGTGTCAGCCACGATAGTTATATTCTATTTTTTATTCCTGACTATAAATTTAAAGAAATATGATGTCGTGTTATATACTGACTAAAGACTAAGATGAGAAATAAGTACTACGAATCAAAGACAATTACTTAAAATTCTCATGCGAAAATGAAACGGCCATGTTTGTTTTAAATAAAATATTTATCAAATTAAAACTATTTAAAGTGATCAGAATGTGTTAGACAAAACTCTATTGCCTTTTCTAACGACTTTGTAGACAACATTTTGCATTATTGATCCTATTCACGAATTACGATTTTTTTCAATTGACGGTGCTGGTTAGCCCCATAAACGCCCATAAGTTATGGAAAGCTTTAATCAGTTACTAAATAGGTATATTAAAAAGTTTGAACGTGACACAGGTATTTTAAAATATATTTATTTAAATATGATAAAAATAGTTATTTAATATTTGTTTAAATTTTAAACCAATCCATAAACAATCAACAACTTTATGTCAACCCCCTTACTCATAAACGCAACTTAAATTTTAGTCAATTGATTAGCTTAAATTTTTACGGTTTTGTTTGGCTTAAGGTTGGTTTTGCTAACAAAAAACTCGAAACAGTGATTAAATGAGATTTTTATAAGTAAGGGGGTTAATGTCGAAGTCATATAATAATATAATCTGTAATTCATGGCCGCCATTCCATTAGCTTTATGTATTATCGTATTTTGTTGGCTGACACCGACTCCAAAAATAACAATAATATTACATAATTTGTAATAATTTGATTATTTTTTAAAGAATCTACAAATATTTTGAATAAGAATGTTTTTAAAAAAATAACATTTAGTTACTTAAATAAGTTTTTGTTTCATTTGTGTAGTTTTAAGATATTATATTGCTATAATTTGCATATCCGATGTGGATAGACTGTTGAGACTAATGTATTCATACACTAACACCTACACAGTTTTGCAATAAATCTTTATCTTTATCTTTAATAAATATATTTAATTTTGTTATTATACGAATGGCTGATTTAAACTATAAATATAATTATAACTAAAGTCTTACCGTCTTACTAATAAACATTTACACACTCGTTATAACAAGGTTATAACAAAAACGTTACCAATAAACACACTCTAGCTATACACTTGTTATAGCGGTGGTGTAAGTTGTACGTCATTTTATACAACTGTTATACAGTCGACAAACCTCGTTTAACAAGTGCATAACTTACAACGTTGTGTTGATTTTTCTCTAATTATGGATTATTTACATTATTTTGAAATTTTTGACGAAATGGAGAGTGAAGAACCACCAAGAAAGTAAAAACTACTAATCTCGCTATAATCCGTTTATTTTAGATAATTTTGAGTTTAAATCCAAATAAAGATTTACGAAGGCGTATGCAAAGGATTTAAGCCGTGGTGAAATCGAACAGAGTACTAGAGGTCGTGTCTTTTCAAGAGAACTTCAAGTTGGTACAGCATTAAGAACATGGGCGCGACAGAAAGTGTTAGATGATGCTGCAGACATTCACGGCATGAGTCAACAATCCATGACAAATGTATGCCGACACGAGTTGCTATTGCACTAGCAAGGAAAGCTTACCATTTTATTCATATGCCACGAACTCTTGAAGAGGAAGAGGAAGTCATAGCAGAATTTCGTAATATATGTGGCTTCAGAAACGTAACAGATGCTATTGCCTGATTGCACACATATTAAGATCAAAAAGGTTGGTGGTAACAATACTATATCAATAGAAAAGAGTGTGTTTAATAAACGTATAAGTGGTATGCGATTCCAGAACATTGTAGTACACTGGAGGGGAAGTACTCATGATTTCCGAATTTTCAGAGAAAGCCCAATACGGCAGAGATTTGAAAATGGAGAATTTCATGGTCGTTTTTGGGTGATGAAGGTTATGGACTAACAGGTTATTTGTTTACACCTGTACAAAGTCCTGCTAATATTAAGGAGGAGACCTACAATAAGATTCATATACTGACTAGAAACCCTGTAGAAAGATGCTTTGGTATATGGAAACAGAGATTTCGATGCCTATTACACGGATTCAGTGTATCATTAGAAAATGTTAAACTGTATTTAGTTGCACTTGCCCAGTTCTGCACAATATTGCAATGAAAATAGGGCAAAATACAGAAATAATGGACATAACGCCCGGTGACCCCGTTTTGAGACATAGACCACAGAAACTCAAAATAATGCAACTGGATAAGTTGCAAGGCAATTATTTTTGAATTATGTTTTGTAATATAATTAATTATTTTAAATAAAATACATTTTAGTTATCAATTTTATTTATTTTTTCTGTACGTATTACAATTTCCAGTTCTAAATTTTTCATTTTTAACTGCTGCTCTTTGCCTTGGAGTAACTGTTCTTCTTCGGCCCACTCGTGGGACTGTGTGTTATCACATTAATCCATTTTAAAAGCTTGTTTTGTTACAAAATCACACCATACATTAGCCTATCGATATTGTCACTATTTAGTTTCCGAGGTCAACTAAATACCTTTTCTAATAAATCCCAATTTGCAAAAAGGGTTCCTCTTCTTTGCTATAATATCTATAATCACTTGACTCCATTCTAATGGTCATTTTTATAAGATTGTAAATCAAAATATACCGCGCAAACAGAATACGAAACGAAATCTCAAAAGCTCAACCGTTTTGACATATTTTAAGAGACATTCAAAAGTAATGTCAAAATCTGCTCATGTAAAAATATGTAAAAGTGTGTAAAATTATGCGTTTATTACGATTTCTAAGTCGAATTTCAACATAAGGGCATTATATTAATATTCTTTATGACATATTAATTTATTTAATATTTTTACAATAAGAATTAATAGATAAAAATATGAAACTAATTTAATGAAATTTTTTAATATATTACTTTTTAGAATGTTTCTGACAGTATTGCCAGTGGTCAGTGTCATAACTATTTAATAGTTACCCAATGCTTATACCTGGTTTATTAGTCAAGTAGTGTATAAACAGCTATTACGCTCCTATTCAATGAATAAGTATTCATGTGTATAACCACTGTATAAGAAATTTTTTATTAGTAAGACAGTTAGAAAATATTTACAAATAATAACAATTGTACAATCATTAATTATATATATTAAAATCACAGTATAATCACATTACAATAATCACAGTTTACATTAAAACAGGTATGATTTAAACATATTAATTTGTAAGAATCAATCTTAGAAAATATTTACAGATAATGCTTTTTTTATTTTTACACGCTACCATAACGGACACCTAGTCAGTATGTCAGTATGACACTAGTGCAGTATGCTAGTCCGTCTTCTATACAATTTACAAATGTCAAAGATGGTGGCGTCATCTTGGCACTAAAACTAGTACTTTCTTAGAAAAAAATATGCAATCTAAATTATTACACAATTTAAAGCCTGACCAGAAAAATAAAACAACCTCTCCAGGTATTTCGATTGGTTTAGGGTATAATTTTAATTTTTCCTTCTTTTTATTTCATAATAATAAGCTAGCTAAAAATTAGAGCTGTGTTGTGATGTAATGTAGTTCGGGTCACAGTATCTGAGATGGCGCCGTTTTGGCAAAAATCAAGAGATAGCTCTCTCCTTTGTCCTCGCCCCCCGCGCACCTCTATTACCGCAGGCGGGGTCTGAGTTAAACGGTCGGCCTATAGCAATATATTTAAAATGTAACATTGTAATACATTTATCCTTAAAATACTTCTTTTCTTTTATCTTTATGTGACGATAATACTAGCTGTTATTGCTTTAAACCTCATATATCACTCGAAGAAAGACATTATCTTTCATGAAAAGTTCATAAGAATGTGTTTTTTTTTCTGACTAAATACATTAATCTTTGGTACAGCCAGTAAGTATCTATTTGCGAACCAATAAATACAAAAAACGACGTAGGAAGACGGCACTTTAAAAAAAATATGGCGTTTTAAGAATGAGCGCGCTTTTTTTATCCGATTGAGTAAAAGAGCATAAAGTAACTAAAAATTGTTTGTAAGGCGGGTAAAACACTCGGGTTTTTTGTAATGACGTTAAGTTTTCAATTTTTTAAAATTAAAAAATTACTTTGTCCTTAAAAACTCACAAAAATTAATTATATCTACTCATAACTAAATTATTATTTGATAGTCACATTAATCAAATAGTTGAAAAAGCCCATAAGGCTTTAGGTTTTATTTTCCGATGTACCAAGGAATTCAAGAATATGAAAGCAATAAAGGTCCTATACTGTGCTTACGTGCGCAGTCATCTTGAATACGCTAGTCAAATCTGGAACCCATGCTACGATTGTTATTCCGCTGAGATTGAGAAGCTACAAAAGAAATTTATCCGATACCTAGGGTTTAAGTTCAAATTATATTACCTACCAGAACTATCTTATGAGCAGCGGTGTTGTAAGTTGCATTTGATTCCATTACATATAAGAAGAAACATCTCAGATATATGCTTTCTTGTGGTCTGAAGTGCTTTCAACCCTCAGCAAGGACACTCTGAAGCCATCAAAAATCTTCAGAATTGGTAAGAATATCCCAGGACGAAACCGCAGTATAAAAGTATGCTTTGACACTCATGGACCCGCTAAGTTACTACTACGCAATAAAGAAAAACTTCCCAAAGAAATTAAGATATACTCGGACCAAACTCCAGCTCAGCAAAATTACCTAAAGCATCTGAAAACTGAACTGAAACATCGAGAAGACAATGGTGAGACAGATTTAATAATTAAATATGTTTCCGGAACGCCAACAATCATAAAAACAAATTCAAAAAACTAACAACAATTCCTGGTACCGTCAGTAACAATAAACACAAAATAGTTGACAATTACCAAAATCTTACAGCTACAAAACCTCGGTTGTCATTTTTATATCTAAATATTCGAAGTATATGCAAACAAGGCAAGTTTGAGGAACTGCAATGTATAATACAGGCTATACCAAATACAATACATGTTATTTTACTGACGGAAACTTGGATACGTACGGAAACACAAGCCACTCAATACAACTTACCAAACTACACACATTACCATAATATCAGAACTGATTGCTGTGGTGGTGGAGTGTCAGCTTTTGTCCATAATGATTTACAGCACAGCAGTTCCGAATCTAAATATGTTGATGGAAACAACTATTTGTGGATACAACTACACAAATATGCCCTCCAAGTAGGGGTTGTATACAATCCTGGCCACACAGATTTTGAAAACTTCCTTGACGAGTATGAGTCACAATTGGAATGTAGACGTCGAGCAATAGTCTTTGGAGACTTTAATATCGACTTATTGAACAAGAATAGAAAGTCTACACTATACAAAGAACTCTTACAAGCCACGAACCATAAAATCCTTAACAAAATTAATAAAGAACACTGCACAAGAGAGGGAACTACAAATAAATCTATATTGGATCATGTTAGTACAAATCTTATCAATGAAAATTTTCACATGACCATAATTAATTCTTCACTATCAGACCATAAACATATATATTTGCAAATGGAAAGAACTAAACCTCCACCGAAGATATATTATAAATACGAAATGATTGATTACACTAAACTGTTTGACTTAGTCAAACAATCAATCAATACACAGGGAACTGATTCCAACTATATACTCTTGGAAAAACTTATTTCAAATTGTACAGAAGCTAGCAAAGTAGCAAAAACGAGGATTTTGAACCCACCATTAAAGACATGGATAAATAATTCAATTATTTCTGAAATTAACAAAAGAAACTATGCTTGGACACAATACAAGAAAAATCCGAACAACACTGAACTGAAGGAGGAGTTTTACAAAAAGCGAGACCACGTACATAAACTTATAAAGAAAACAAAAAAATCATTCTACTACGAACAATTTGGACAGTGTAAAAATAAACCAAACAAAATGTGGAAATTAGTTAACAGTTTAGCTACCAATAAAATCAGACAAAATAATATCCCTCAAAGACTTGTGTATAATTGTAAAGAGATAACGGACCCAATTCACATATGTCATGCATTTAACGAGTACTTCGCTAGTATTGGTCAAAAATTAGCAGATGCAATACCAAAACAGGCATCCAATCCAAGTACAAACTTACCTACAACTTTTTTACCACAACAATCTCTAGCAGCTTTTAAGCCATGTACAGATAAAGAAATTTTAACTATTATTAACAATCTTGATCCTAACTGCAGCGTAGGTTTAGACGGTATAAGTACAAAGACAATTAAATGCTTAAAAAATCTCATATCTGGTCCTATAGCGCTTTGTTTTAACAAACTGTTACAAACTGGTACATTTCCAGACACTTTAAAATCAGCTAAAGTTACCCCTATATATAAGTCAGGGCCGAAAACGGATCCAGGCAATTATAGACCCATTTCAGTACTTCCAGTGCTTTCTAAAATCTTGGAAAAAGTTTTACATATTAGGTTAGAAAAACATTTACAAAGAATCAATTACATTTCAGAACATCAGTACGGTTTTAGATCTAAAAGTAACACTTTAACAGCCACCATTGATCTTGTTACCAAACTAAAACAAAGTATAGATCAAAAAAATGTAAGTTTAGGTATTTTTATCGATTTAAAAAAAGCCTTTGATACAGTGAGTCACAGGTTGCTTCTGACAAGACTAGAACATATCGGTATCACGGGAAAAACGTTGCTAATGTTTGAATCATACCTGAAAAATAGATCACAAGTAGTTAAGATCGACAACACTAAAAGCAATACGCTACCCGTCACTTGCGGCGTACCACAGGGCTCAATATTGGGCCCTCTGCTATTTAATATTTATATAAACAGTATACATGAACTGAATTTACACGGGCACATAACTCAGTACGCTGATGACACCTGCTTATTTTATTTCGGGTCGTCTATTCATTATCTTGTTTCACAAGCTCAAGAAGATCTAAATACTTTGTTTGGTTGGTTTCGACAGAACTTATTGACCATTAACATCACTAAAACCTGCTATATAATATTTAAAGCTAAAAATAAACACATACCATCCCATTCTATCTTAACAATAGATAACATACCGTTAGAAAAAAAAAACAATGAAAAATATCTTGGCCTCTATTTAGATAGTCAATTAACCTGGAGTACCCATATAGATTACATAAAGAGCAAATTAGTAGCGTTACGCGGTTCACTTCGTAATATGGCAAAATGTATACCCAATAAACTAAGAGCTACTATTTACAACGCCTTAATTAAACCTCATCTATCTTATTTGGTTGAAATATGGGGGTCCGCCACTAAAACAAGAATCTCTAAATTACAACGACAACAAAATAAAACAATAAAACTACTCTTTAATTATCACTATTTAACTCCGACGACACAAATCTACAATGATACAAAATTTATGAATATAAAAAAATTATATCAATACCAAAGTTGTATTTTCATATATAAGTCTTTAAATAAGAACATCCACACTAATATAACGTTCACTAAACGTAAACAGGTCTTTAGTCGTCAAACGCGGCGAGCGAGCCACCTAGTCATACCTAAACATCGTACAAACCTCGGCAAATCAATGATCACAACAGACGCACAGTGAACCAAAACCCCAATCTAGCTGGACAATATTATTTAAGGGTTGTAGTAGGTACTAACCACTTTAAATTATCATATTATAAATAAAAAAAAATTATAAACCATTTATTTATGACAAAATCAATAACCAATTTACGCTGACCCTGTTAATCAAACATTTGGTACGTGTGCTAAGGTCTAGTTAAATTTGTTTTTTTTATTAGGTTAAATTATTGTGTGTTTTGTAGTGTAGTTCGATATTTAAAAACTTTACGTTGATTCTATAAAATAATTAAGGAATAATACTGTACTAATTTACTTTAATTATGGGAATCAAATTAAACGATAACATAATTAATGAGAAACTCACTTTTTATTGACAAACCTACTATTTAAATCACTTATTCAGATCCATTACAACCAGGCAAGCTCACATTTGCTATGACCTATATAAGTGCCCATTTTCTACTTTTTTATATGTATAACTTGTGCACTTAGCATCAATGTAATATGCTAACGCTACGTTATTAGACAAGCAGCGTTGTTGGCAACTAAATTCAGAAAGCCATTGCTGATCTTCTCAGGACTTTCAGTAACATTTTTTATTATATTTGCTATATCGCGTTGTCCCGATAGCCTCGTGGATATTTGAGCAGCAACTACCAATTCATCTGCACCACGAGACCTTAACATATCGTCAACGCGGGCGACCAGGACTTGGAGTAGGTTGACTTTCTAAAGATGACGTACTAGGCTGCAAAACACGTACTATTGTCACTACTATTGTCACCAATCTTTCTAGTCTCAAAACCGTCTCGATTGCTTCCACATTTCGACCATTTTTCATCTAATTTTGAGCAAATTCGGCTTATATTCTGCTTTATATCTCTTAAGCATGGCTCCGTAGCGTCTTTTAAATCAAATTTTGATGAAAAATAGTCATATAGCCCTGAACATTTTTTAATTTTTGGGTACTTTAACCACTGTTCATAAATCTCACTACGAGTTACCTCCACGACGTTTTCTGCAAAAAAATCAAAGTTGGGCAATCGTGTGCTTCTTGAAATAACTTTTTTTTTAAAGGACATGTATGTAACTTTATTATATAAAAAATACAGCCAGGGTACAAGAGGGTACAAGTAGTTCCATGTCTATCAAATACAGAAAAACGGCAAAAATCACAATATTATTTCTTAAACAATAAGTACCGTACGTGAATACTTGGTATTCCGAATAACTTTATTGTGAAACATATAATACATACCATCTACTTCACAAATCATGATTAATGTTAACACAATTTTATTTATATTTATTTCCAGACACTGACACAGCAAACGCAAGAAAGTGAATATTTTCATCGTTAAAAACCCACATGTTCAGTTATGATTAGAAATTAATTAATTATCGGAGGGTAGTTGCTAAAAAAAATTACTGAATGACTACCTCTGGTTCATAACCTACCGATTATACTATAAATAGTCAAGATATGGGTTGACCCTTTTTGTCCAGCTAGACCGGGATTTTGGTTCATAGTGAGACGGTGCGCGGCTTTATAATAGATTACCCTCCACTATAAAAAAAGTGAATTCTATTTGTGTATTTAAAAAGAAATTAGCCCAATACATAATTGATGAGAGTATGTAGTAGTAGGTAGTAGCGAAGTACTTACTTAGTGGTTATTAGTAAATTGATAATAGAAAAGAAGTGTAATAGTGGTTAGTTTCACCCATATTATGTTCCCGTAGTGTGAAGTGAACTCCAAAATTAGTGACCGTGTGAGTACGTTTTAATATACATACATAATACCTACTTATTGTCCTAGCTTTTTAAATGTTAATGACCACAAACAAAATAATAATACCTATTAACTGGCTCTGAATCGTTATGTTTACTTATTAGAATTCTACTGCAATACCAAATAGCTACCTACACAGGTTTTTAGTACTTTATATATTATTTCCTATCTGTCTGCTGCACATTACAAAACTAATACTAAGTTAATCGTACAAATAGGCAATATTTGGACGAAGTAACTAATTACATTTTGTTTTTAAATCATTAGATATATTCTTACTATGTACTTAAAATTAATTATTATAATAAAATGCTATCGACACATATAAGTACAAACATTTGTCTATTTTGCTCCACTTGGTAGTTATAGAATAAACTATATATACGAGTACATATTATGTGGATTGGGTTAGTTGTATCTGTGTAACTTTTCAGTGTAGGTAAGTGGTCGTTTGTTTTTTGCTAGCATTGAGTTAAAGTTTTAGTGTAGGTAACGCTAAACCTGTTAAGTGCGTTTACTAGACAAATAGTTTATAATTAGGTATATATACAATAGTAAAGGCGACAACCTATAAAATGTTAAGTATAAAACTGTGTTATCATATAAGTGACATATTTTGTCTTAATGATAATAAAGATATTAAACCTTAAACCTTAAACACCGTGTACTTTACGGAGATAGCTACTTAACCGAACTTATTCCAGGAACAGACGGGTAGCGTCAAATTCCACAGAGCGGTTATAATATATTGCTTCCTGGTAAGGGTGACCATAGCTTGCGTTTAAACGGAGACTGTATTTTATATTTTAGGACATGACACTCGTTTTATAACATTTTAAAACAATGCCTTTCTCTTTCTTCTACAATGAGACTGAAAGACTAATATACCTATACACATACACACACACACACAACACAACACTATTGGTTCACAGTTATTTAGTTATTTGTTTTGATTATTTTTGTTTTTAATTATTTTTGTACAATCTATCATTGTGTACCTGTGTCCTTTAATTCGTAAGTATGCGCCTAGGGTGGCTCTTACCGCAATATGTAACTAGATTTAAGTGGACCTTTAAATACATATTATCTTTATCTTTTATCTTCTTTAACATGCGTTGTCGTGATAAAAGGACTTTATGAAACTGAGGGTTGTTATTACGAGATCATAGGCACATGTCGGGCTCAAACGCTATTCTTCTCAGTTGTCATGTGTCAGAAGCTGCAAATAAGCCCTCGGAAAAAATATCCTAGAGATATTTATATTGCACGAGATATTAAGGGTTACCATACGTAGCACTCGAAACCAACGGAAATGTATAGAAATAATATCTTGATGATAATATCATCTGTATGATAGTCTTAACTTTTTTAGTCGCATACTATTTTTTTGCGAATTTAAATGGTATAAAAAATAACAGATCGATAGAGAAAAAAAATCAGTATAAAATATTATACAGATTTTTTTTATTATATTAGGTATATGGTATTATAATATATTTAACTCATTTTGGCCAAAATGATTTATCGCAAATTGAACCCAGAGGTATATAATATATTATAATAATAGACAAAACAAAACAGGTTTTTATGGAACGATGCGTATATAAACCTCTCCAATATCCAACTCCACGGATTGGGACTTTAAAACAATTTACATATCAGTTTGCATATAACGTGGTCAACCAATAGAGAGAATAAAAAAAATAGATTTTATATCAATGACATTAAGCTTGGGCTGTAAAAATAATCCAACATTTGAGTATTATATCGGTAACAACAAAGCGACGGTTTTTGTACAAGCAAGTTGCACAACTCTATTATAATTACGTATTATTTACAATTAGCTGACACACTCTTTTATGCATTCAATATCATTCAATCTATGTAATTTTAGTTAGTACAATAAAGGCAATTAAACGAGAAAGTTGTATCAATTTATATCAACCCAAGTACTCAACACGATCATATTATTATCAATCTATCAACCTATCAAGTAAATGTAGGAAACAATCCTACAGTTTTTATATTAGAAAATTATTAAAAACATGGTCACATTAGTTGTGTTTCCTTCGTCCTGGTTACTTTGGCTGTCCACTTGAAGTTAATTTACAACTTGGTTCTATTTACTTTATGACCTAGAAATTTATTTAAGGTACTTACACTTCATTCCATTCTTCACTGTTTTATTTTGCACTCTGCATTTTTACATCTCATATCTCCGTGTGGTGAACGAGTAAGAATACAATATTTATGTCACCACCCCATCTCATCCCAAGGGAGTCGTAAAAACCGACTAAAGGACTCTCCGTGAATATTATTTTGACGACCTCGGTGGCGCGCAGGTAGAGCCAGCGGCTGCCGCGCATGAGGTTGTGGGTTCGATCCCCACGCAGGACATTTGTGAGATCCACAAATTATTGTCCTGAGTCTGGGTGTTCTATGTGACCGTTAATTGATGTTTGTAAAAGTCCCCGCGACACAGGGCATGATCCCTAGTGCGGGAACAGGTTGTCTTTTTTATAAAATAAAAATAAATAAATTATCTTTACGAAATAAAAAGAAGGAAAACTTGAAATTAAACCCTATACCAATCCGTCTGGTCAGCGTGGTATTAGTAGGCCAGGTGTCCCTCCGTCCCGGGAGGAGACCCGTCCCTGCAGTGGGACATTAATGGGCTGTTATGATGATGATGATTTTTACATGGAAGAATTGATGATTGAACATGAGAAAATTACCGATTGTTTTTATTGTAATTAAGCCTATTAAACCCAATGCCTAGTCCAAAACTAAGTATAACAACCCGGTCTGAACTTAGTTAAATGACTGATATAATATCATACATATTTATTTGTCATTACCTGTTTACCATTTACTGTCATGAATAACCACGGGCCTTAATATATTATTTATTTTAGGAAAAACAGATATTCCCTAGCGTGTGATTCAAAACTGCTCCTTCATCCACGGAAACCATATGTGAACGGCCTCGATAAATAAAATATGTCAAAATAAACTTATTATAATAAAAATTATGGCGCCAAACAATAATTATACAAATACAATAAAGAACCAATCTTTAGAAAATGTGTCCTTGTTTACGCGAAATACGTAAAATAATAAGAACATAATGTTAGATTTAAAACCAAAAAATACGTTTAAAAACCTCTTACAATATGTATCTACGTGCTGATTGCCCTCGCAAACACTCCACCGATTCCGAACTAAATCAACTTTGTAGAAAACTCAACACCAATTTACTTTAACATTTCCGCTATTCAATATTAAACCTTAAGTACTACAAAATAGGGACTTTAAAAACGAACAAGATATTGTCGTGTACCTACCTGTTTTGTTCTCATTGCTGTATGCAGTACTGATTAGCCTTTTTGCTCGTTCAATGTTCATGAAAGAAGCCGCAACTTGTAATAGAAAACAGACTGATTTTGAGAAGGAAAAAAGCGCGCGTTATTTATCTGTGCTTTTATTTTGTTCAATGATATTCAGTAAATTCTATGAATGGATGAAAGGTATTATTTTTACTGAAATTGAATGGATGGTTCACAAAAATTGTTGTATTATTTTAGCAAAAATTTTAAAGCTTTTATGTTTTATTTTATTGAACAGGATAATCTCAGGTTCCAATGGGTTATACAGGATTTTCAACAAAAATAGAAAAAAAATGACACAATAATATTTTTATACAAAGACTCCTACCTACAACATAGGAGTCTTTGATTTTATACTTTATTTTTAAAAAAACATACCTTTGGTCAGTTTTTAGAGCTTGCTACACCTCTGAAGCAAAAGTTTCTTTAAATATTATATCAGTCTATACGCCCCATTGCATTTCTAGTGATGAAGATAACGTGGCCTATTATTGCCACGTTGGTTATAAATCTATACTGTGTTTGTGTGTTTGTGACGTTGTAGGGGGTAATCTCTGGATCTAATAAACCGATTTTAAAAATTATTTCTGTGTTGAAAAGTCAATTTATCGGGGAGTGTCATAGGCTATATAGTATATGACTATCCCGCTATGACTAATAGGAGTGGAGCAGTAATGAAATATGTTTAAAAAAGGGACGCGTTTGTTTCGCCGCCTAACGAAGTGGGCACGGGTCAGCTAGATTATATTATAAACGGGATATTAACGCGCATTCTATATATAAGTACCTTTATTTTAGTTTTTTTTTTCTTTTTTTTCTGTTTTTTTTTTTACTTGAAGTTTCGGCACAGGTTGCACTGGCCGTGATAGCAAGCTGACTGACGCGATAGTTTAAAGCCCGATTTACACATCGACAAGTACAGTAGCGAGTTAAGTAGTAAGTTGCTGATTAAGTTGATTTAAATAGATCTCCATCCTATTTTTTGGCAAGTTAAGTTGGCGAGACGCGAGAGAGGGGGCTACTTCGTACTTAACTCGCCAAAAAATAGGATGGAGATCTATTTAAATCAACTTAATCTTAAAATACTACTTAACTCGCCACTGTACTTGTCGATGTGTAAATCGGGCATAAAAGTTATAATTACGTGTTGGTTTTATGTATTTTTTTTTCTTTTAGTTTTATAGACCCTACCGACCCTACCTAATAATCTATGAGAGACTTGGGGAACCATATATAAGTACACGTATTTTTTATTTCTTTAGAAATTATAACGTATTTTCTTTTATTAAAAGCACCAGCTTTTAAGAGTAGGTAGGCATCTACTTATTTCTGTATGTTTTCTTCCAAAGCTTATCAAATTCGCAATCAAAGTACAAACATTCCTTTGACTCAATAAACTGATAGATATTTACAAAGAAATATTTAAATAAAATACTCTTAAAAGCTTCATTTGGTTCTTCCATTTCATTGCACTTAGTTAAACATGAACAGTTCCCACGCGAAGTATTCATTCAAGTGCATTTCATTACTTCTTGCATTTAAACACGTCAAATATAAAATGACCTCCGATGTCTTTATATTTCTATTGGAAGACGGGTCTTTATAAAAATCTTCTTGGACCGCCAACGACGAGTCCTCCTTTCGGAAACCAACTGGCGTTGTACAATTTTTTTTTTGGAATCCTTTCAAAAGGAGATTCGATTTATGAATAAAAAGGAAATCAATATCAAAATCGGAACTATTTTTTTTATTTTTTTCAGATAATATATTCGATAAATAAAAAGGAAAAAATGTTTAGATTTATTACTGCCAGTAATATTTGGAAAACAAAGCAAAGACTCAGGGGATCCTAACATTACAGAGTGCCCCAGCAATGTACTTAGAAATATTCTCATGGACACTATATCTCGGACCGCTTTGGACCAAGCAGCGCAAGCAGGTGTTATGATATTTCATATTTATAATATCACATATCTATACTAATATTATAAAGAGGTAGTTTGTGTGCTTGTGACGTTGTAGGGGGTAATCTCTGGATCTACTGAACCGATTTATAAAAATATTTCTGTGTTAAATGGTCCATTTATCGGGGAGTGCCATATACTATCACGCTATGCCTAAAAGGAGTGGAGCAGTAATGAAATATGTTTAAAAAACGGACTCTTTTTTTCGCCGCCTAACGAAGTAGGCACGGGTCAGAGCTAGTCTAGTATTAAACGTAACGTAAACGTAAGTCGTTGTCACTATATCTGTACTTCCTTGTATATAGTTAAATCTTTAAAACTTGATCCGGATTTTGAAGCGGTTTGTTTTAATAGATGAAGCGATTCAAGAGGATAGTTTATTTGTACAGTACATGCATAATATTGTAGTGTACCTATAGGCGGGGTCGCTAGTATTATAAAAGGAATGTTTATGCTTACATTTTTTGTTTTACCATTCTCATAAAATTATTTTATAATATACAAATTTAAAACTCTAAATATCCTGCAGCATTCTTGCTTCCATAGGTAGAAAACAGTCCGAGACAGGCGCTTTGTAAATTAACTTTGACTACTGTATTTCTGTTTTGTGCAAAAACAGAGTAATTAAAAGCGTCATAAAATATCTCCATGAGTATTTTACATCCAGAAACAACAGCACAGATGATATAATATCATAATTTCGTTCATACATTCATTGTTCTTCATTCACTCGTTCATTCTTCATAAGGCGCGATACTAAATTACGTAAGTTGAGTACTTAGAACTCATAAAGTTGTGAATATTCCTACACGCAAATTACAAATTAATGTTTAAACATTTATTATGCAAATAAATACAGCCGACACGTACCTAAAACTCAACGAAATTTACGACTTTACTGGATAATTACACGTCACAAATATAATGAATAGCCAAATGATTATTACGATGAGACTTTCACAAAATGGCGGTCAATTATGGTTAAGGAATTTTTTTTTCGTGAGCCTCTTAATACTTTATTAAATTTTCAGTAATACTTAATAAAAAAGTTTTTCATTTGATATTTTAATATTTCATTTTGCGCCTTAATGTTATCTGCTTTAGCATGGCTTTAATCACATAATATTATGATTACGGTATCTATTATAAGTAGCGGGTAATAAACTTATTTCTATTATTACTACAAATATTACGTTTGCTCCGATGTCTATGATTACTTACAGTTTTATATACTTATTAAAAACTTAATCCATCCAGAGCGTTTTGTTTGAGACTTTTAGCGGAAACATAAAATTATATGAATGAATGTAGTCTACAAACCTCAGAATTTAGCTAAGTAATAATAACAAGCAAAGCAGATATGAAAAATAATGATAAGAATAAGTATATATGTTCTTTTACACACATTAAAGTTAATAAATGAAGTCTTACAATTATTAATTAAATTAGTAGAGGCACTGATTTCTTTTATGTGTGGTATTAGGTGTGGTTTTTGTTCTACCTGTGGTATTAGGTAAATAATATGTCACAAAATAGCTAGAAAACTAGATGTTTTTTTTTGTAAAATTTTATGTCTAAATAGAAATATAATCAAAGAAATGTTTTCGTTTTATAATTTAATTACAAATGAAGAACAAATCTTCCAAAATAAAATAAACAAAAATACCCAAAAATATTTCCCGTACCGGGAATCGAACCCGAGCCTCCTGGGTGAAAGCCAGGTATCCTAGCCACTAGACCATACGGGATAGTGAGTGATTGTCTGAAATTACAGTGTATATTATGATTTCTATAATAACGTGTATATTTGTTTTATTTAATCTTTATGTAAATCTACGCCGGAACGTATTTAATGTTTTGTATATAAATATAATTTTGTATATAAATAAATAAATTTTGTACACATATTTTGTATGATGTTTTTTTTCTTTTCTTGACGTGTTTTTCGTCCTAAAGAGTTTCGCATAGGTAGAAAAATAGGTGTTAGTTGGCTTTTAATATAGGATATTCCTTTGACAATACAGATTTGTGTAATTTTTCACATAAATTACTAATTAAAGAATTATTACTTTTATTTTAGTGATAGACAATGTTCACAGACAATGTTCACAGACATTCATGTGAACATTGTCTATCACTAAAATAAAAGTACTTAAACTTAAAAACTAGTTATAGACTAGGCATTTATTCTAATGCGATGTGATAATAGACGAACATAGAACAAAATGAATCACCATGGCCAATAAAATAAAGACCTTGTGAGTTTATTGGCTGAATTAAAAATACGATATCTTAGTCAATCAAGAAATAAATTTATGATATTTTAATCATTAAAGACCATGATATCGGCTTATTTTAGTTATGGAGGTCTACTATTATCATGGTGGTCAGACGGATTGGTAAAGAGGATCTATTTTGAATTAGCCTTTTCTGTCTATGACATAATTATTGTGCAATAAAATATTAAATAAATATAAATATTGCTCACACATTCACACAACGCCATCTAGTCCCAAACTAAGCAAAGCTTGTACTATGGCTACTAGACAACGGATAAACATACTTACTTAAATACTTTTTGTAAATACATACATTATTATACATAGAAAACACCCAGACCAATGCAAAAACAAAAATCTTGCATTGATTTGCATTGAGCGGGAATCGAACCCGAGACCTCAGCGTAGCAGTCATGTTAAATAACCACTACGCCACAGAGGTCATCAAGAGTAAGAGAGATTGCAACATTCTTGTGCAATCTCTCTTAATCGATCTATGACACCGACTAAAACAAAAGAGCAAGGATATTTTGTTATTTTTAGTTTGTTATCCCATAGATCCGTTATTTTTTAACACAACTTTCATTTCAGGCATACCTATAACGTTAACAAATTTAAAACTTTACAATTTTAAAGTTCACAAAATTACTGCCATTTAACAAAGCTAAATACTCGGAAAATAACATTTTATTTTTACTACAAATTAAATTTCCACAAAGCTGCATTTAATGTTATGTTCTTCTATTTTAAAGAATACGTGTTGCCAACATAACGAGTTCAAATCTACTCTCTTTCAAGACGTAAGAGGTCAATGCTGCCAACATAGATCTAGAAATGGAACGATTTTGATCAAATAAATGCAATATTAAACTCTAAGTGCAGTATTGGGTAAAGTTTAAAATTTATTACTGTCTCTGGGACGTTGAAAATTCTTTGGGACGTTCAAAAAGACCAGCAATAAATTTTAAATGTGGAATTGACAGTGAAAAAAAAATATTATGTTCTTGTTTTAAAAAAAGCTTGTTAATCTATCAATGCTGGCCACTATACGAATAGGAAAACTTAGCGTTGGTATAAATAAAATACCATTCTAGCCAGACTGGTTGGTATCTGTTTTTATTAATTTTCTGGATGTTAATTTTTGGCCAATTTTAGTGGCCGTTAATTTCATCTTTGTAATAGTCTCCGTGTGGTGAAGGAGTAAGAATACAATATGTCACCACCCCATCTCATCCCATGGGCGTCGTAAAAACCGACTAAGGGACTATCCGTGAATATTATCTTTAAGAAGGAAAACTTCAAATTAAACCCTATACCTATCCGTCTGGCCAGCGTGGTATTAGTAGGCCAAATATCCCTCCGTCACGGGAGGAGGCCCGTCCCTGCAGTGGGACATTAATGGGCTGTTATGATGATGACACCGCGATGACGTACGTAAAGTAGACGTGTTCCATCCCTAGTGTGGGAGTAAATAACAATGAAAAATACTTATTATTATATTTCTCTATATCCTTGTAAACAGGTCAACGATTCGTACAGGACAATGTATTTGTTCCTTATATTGTATTATACTTACTACGTGTAGTACATACCTACATCTATTTATACTAATATTATAAGGAGGTAAAGTTTGTGTGTTTGTGACGTTGTAGGGGGTAATCTCTGGATCTTCTGAACCGATTTTAAAAATTCTTTCTGTGTTGACGGTGGAACTTAAATTAAGTCAAATTTTATTGTTCTTCGTTAATTACGACGTGTAAGAACTTTGTAAGTCCCCTTCTCTTTATTATCCGTGTGGGTTGTAAGAAGCGACCATTTTTCAAAGAATGCTCTAAAGACCGTTTTTATCTTCTGATCTAGGTCAACTAATAGCCACAGTAATTCAAAACTCGAACTGAAAATGCTCTAAAAGGTTTGCAATAGCATATCGTGTTCAGGGATTAGCCGATGTGGTGTATCCTGCTTTTATAGGTCTGACCATCGGCAAAGTAGTAGCCGTGACGGAAAGTATTATGCCATGATTACTATCCGTTCCCTTTATTCCATTGGATATATCTATCCCTAATCTATTACCCACAGGTAGTAAATCTCGATTGTAAGAAACCTGAGTATGTTTCAACATTTTAACTAAAATAAATTTACTTTACGACTTGGGGAGCTTCAAGAAACGAGCGTACTCCCTTTTTAAAGGTCGGCAACGCATCTGTGATTCCTTTAGTGTTGTGTGTGTCTATGGGCGGCGGTGATCACTTACTATCAGGTGACCTGTTGGCTCGTTTTCCCCCGATTACATAAAAAAATTGTTAAAATTTACAACACCCTCACAAAGTAGACAATCATTACTTAGTCGATTATCCTCCAACCAACATTTATACAGAAATTTTATTTCTTAAACCCTAGTTAAAACAAGTTACAATAATAATTAAACTAAGTTTCTATCTCAACACTTCACAGTGACATCTAGTGTACAATATTAGCAGTAATTAATCATAGAAATGTCAACCTAAATATGAAATAGCTACGCCAAGGGTTACAGATGCTGTAGGACTTGATATTTATAATCTAGCTAGTCTTGTTACGTAAATGTTGTTGTTTTTAGTGTATTTGGGAAATAAAAGATCTATTTTATCTTTTTTTCTCTTTTATAAATATTCACGGACACCTCTACACAACGCCATCTGTTCCCAAAGTAAGGTAGGCTTAACCTGCTTGTGTTATGGGTAACAGAACAACGGATATTAATACTTATATACTTTTTTTTTGTAAATACTTTTGTATACTTTTGTAATATTATAAGTACATAGAAACACTCAGACCAATGCAAATAATCATGTTCATGCACACAAATATTTGCATTGAACAGGAATCAAAGCCGAGACCTCTGCCTAGCAGTCATGTTAACCACTACGCCACAGAGGCCGACAATTTTTTTTAGCTGATGGACACGTACTTGTTATACGTAATTTCTCATTCCCGTGTTATGACTAACAAACAGGGTACTTTTTATCCCTAAAAATAACTAATTTCCCGTGGTATAACCAAATAATTAAAATACAACTAACAACCAATAGTTACTTAGCTAACATTAAGTCTGTACAAACTAACACGTTCCCAACAAAATCCCTAACCTAATCCTCTACTTATCGACACAGCATTTTCATATTTCCCCAACTTTCCTAAGTACACATAGAAGCAATACTCGACTAAAATCCACAAGAAATCGACTACTTTAGTATTCAGAAAGCAATGCCTCATTACTATAACCCTGCCAAGTTAGGTATGCACTTGGACGGACCGTCCTTTCGAATAACCGTTGCTTGTAACCGCCTCTCTAAAAACCCTTTACACATAGCTGGGCTACCAGGCAATAACTGCAGATCGTTGCACTTTATATTGTGGTACAAGTTACAGAAGAATGTATTTTTTATCTTGGACTGTTTTTTTTTTTTTATTAGCTGCATTATCATATCATCATAAATATAGACGTCCACTGCTGGACATAGGCCTCCTCCAAACATTTTTACCCTTCGCGGTCTTGTGCCTCCCTCATCCACCGGCTTCCCGCCATCCTAACTACTGAGGGGTATTAGCTGTATTATCTTTACCTAATTATTTCAAACATGTTTCGGTAAGGGTCAGCAGACATTACGGAGTACAATGTGCAAACAGTTTCTTAGAATTAACAATTTTTATATAAACACATACGCGATACCCGGCCGTAAATGACAATAATACAATTTTAATACATGTATACTTAACTTTAATTAACTTTAACTCACGCCTTTTTTTCGCCACGGAACGTCAATGTTTGCATTCATATAGTCATCAAAGACTGCTTTTTTTTTCTTTTTATATGATCAAATGAGCCAGCAGGTCACTTGATTGTAAGTGATCACCGCCGCCGTGAAATTATAGGGCTATTGGACATAAAATCATGTGTCTCAGACAAGGAGGGCTCTGTTATTGCTGACGTCTTTACTTTACCACTTACCTGTATGAGGTAAAGTTCTGGTCTGCCATCTTAAATCTCACAAAATCAAAATCGCTAAAATCTTATAACTTAAAACATACTATAGATGTTTTAAAAGCCACATTGGAAAACTCTCTATTGGAACTAGACTTATATATTTTAAATCAGTTCAACATCTACCAATAGAGGGCGCTTTTACTGAATACCAATACAGAGTAATTTATAATATTCGCGATTGCGATTTTACGCAGAGAAAATGCCCTGAAAAAGATGGTTTTTTGGTGATTTTTTTAGCCATTTTCAAACTCGTAATGGTCGTTAAGAAATCAAAATGGTAATGGAATAACATGGCTGTATTTTCCATATTCCTTTTATACAGGATGTTTAAAAAACCACGTCAAAAAAATTGAGTTGTTTTGACATGATTTTTAGCTTTATTTCCCTTCATGGTCAACTGATCCTGATATGTTGCTATATTTTATATTTTAGATTTAAAAAAAGTAATTGTGGTGTCAGCCAAAAGAAGGAGAGGGCTCTGCCAGAATACCAGCGCTGGTGCGACATAAAACTATGCCGTACCAGCATAACAGCTGAGGCAGAGTCCTATTGGCCATTTAGACTTTGTTTTTTTTTTGTTGCTATGTGTTTTTATGTTATGTGTGTGCTTTATGGCCAATAAATGTTTTTTCTTTCTTTCTTTCTTTCTGATCCCAATAAACTGATCCCGCGGGCTAAGTTGACCCCATTCGTTTTTTTTGGGTGTTACTCAGCCCACTAACCTGTTAACTAAACCCGCGGGCTCAGTTGACCTCTTGCTATGGTTAAGGGTCTACTCATCCCGCGGGCTCAGTTAACCATTTAGTATGGTTAAGGGTCAAAAAAATCAGTTGACCATGAAGGGCTTTATTTTAGCGGATGAACCAACCGTAAAATAAAAATCATCATCTTTATAATCGTTATTACTACTCGTTCCGATCGGTTTTATGAAAAAAAAGGTATAATCGTCTTATGTGGAATGTATATTTTTCAATTTTTTTTTCTTGTTGCTTAGTAAAATTATGCTCTACATTGTGTTAAAACAAATGTGGTATTCTTGTGTACACCCTGTATATATCGAGTTACTTCTCCCAAGGGTAGGCAGATGAGAATTACACAGTGATATGGGTCGGCCTTTCTGAACGTAAGGCCTTCGTCGAAAAACACATTGTTATTGCGAATTAAATGTTTTATTGAGAATTTATTGTGATGTTTCTCTGTACTATAAAAATATATTAAAATAAAAACCAGCATGTATTTTAATATTAATAGTTTTTTTGTTACTTTGCCTTGTATTTAGGGTTCCTTTTATTGTTAGTATAGTGCAAATAAATGTTGTTTTGTCTAAGTATTTTCTATGTTTATTATACACGTATCTACAAAAATGGTATTATGCGTTTCAAATAAGAATAGACGCGTCAATGACCTCTGTCTGTCAAAGTTCGATTAAAAAGTATGGACGCCTACTTACGGATTTCTTTGTATGACGTCCATTGATTTATAAAAAACCCAAGATGCACATTTTCAAACAAAACTAACAGCCAAAAGTGTCACCAAATTAAACATACGCAATAAATACGTATAGTAATATCGTAAACATATTTTTTTTTCAAATTCAATCTTACATGCATGACATAAAGTTGTATTTAAAAAGTAATGCACATAAAGCAATAAAATTTAATGATTGACGTTTGCCGGTAGAACAACGCGATACTAATTTAAAAAGAGTGCACAATGCGCCTATTTGTTGCGGACGGTTTTGGGAAGTGGAGTGTGTATCTTTGGTTTTTTGTAAATCAATGATGACGTCACAATATGGCGCAGGCTCATGCACATTCCAATTTCAAACAAGTAGTATTTATCTGTTGTCGAAGGATGAAGTGACGAAGCCAAATTTAACCTTCATTTTGCCTACTTAATTATGTTATGAGTTCTTTTCATTTCATTTAAATAAAATTTATGAACTTTCCTTTGGTCTTATTACTACAATATAATAACAATATAAATATTTTTTATAAGTGCCTAATTTTTTTTTTCTTTTTTGTTACAGGCGTACACACCGACAGGCTTTGAAAAATATGGATGTAATTGCACTGTAGCCGACTATAGAGTTAATTTCTCCGTGTGGGATACATCAGGTAAGAAAATACTGTTGTAATTTTATTATTAAAAAAAATAAACATGCCATGCCGTTTACTTAGATGACACACTGAAATAACACATTTTAAGGATAAAAATCGAATTATGTAACCATTTTGAAAAAAAAATGTAGGACCTAATAAAAAGACTTAATCTTAGCATTCCATGGATTCTCCGTGCGGGTCCATCGCGTGATAGAGGACGGAACACTTGCATAACAGCGTCTAGGACTTACGACCCCGCGTTGTAAGGAGACCCCCTTACAACGCGTCAGCGCCAGCTCCGTGTCATGTTCCGTCCTCTACTTATCACTCATTATTGAGTATGAGACAGAATCTGTTTACAGATATCACTGTCCTTATACTACACCTTTGCCAGTAAACTTTGTTTGTCGAAAAAACTGTTTTTAGATATCTCTGCTCACAGAAAGGACCTCTGGGAAAGAAACTATTTATTTATTTATAAAGACAACTCCTGCACAAGAACTAGTCGCTAGAACTATACAAACATCGATTGAATAAATCGACAGAGTTTACTGCCAAAGGTGCTGTATAAGGACAGTGATATCTATTAACAGTGATTCCTATGGACTGAGATATCTACGAACAATGTTTTCTATGAACATAGTTTTCGGCGAAACGTGCTTTCTAGGAATGGAGATTTCTATGAGCCATGGTGTCTATGTTTGGTCATATCGTACAAGCGTGTTTCTGTCTTACGTTCTACACTCCCTAACAATGCCGTTTCGGACATTCGTGATAGTAGAGAGCTTACTGAAGTTCTCGGCAGTCCTAGTTCTTTTAACATTATCCATTTCACAAGTCACACTCGTCCATGTTAGGTTTAAAGGAATTATTACTTGTAAGTTAACGTCTACAAAATGCCGCAGTAGAGTTTCTTGCTCCGTTTCTTCTCCAAAGCGCATAGGAAGCGGTGGTAAAGTTTAGTAAACTTTAAACTATGTAAACTTGAGTTAAGTAGTATAAAAGTGACGTCAATAACTTATAACTATGTTAAGACAACTATGAATTGAATCGAATTAAATTTAATATGAAATATACCTCTATATAATTAATATTATCCATATACATTATTTGTGTGGTGACGGAGTAAGAATATAATTATGTCACCATCCCATCTCATCCCATGGGTGTCGTAAAAACCGACTAAGGGACTATCCATGAATATTATCTTTACGAAATAATAAGAAGGAAAACTTGAAATTAAACCCTATAACAATCCGCATGGCCTGCGTGGTATTATAGTAGGCCAAGTATCTCTCCGTCACGGGAGGAGACTCGTCTCTGCAGTGGGACGTAAATGGGCTGTTATTATGATACACATTTACACGTACAACACCGTCTAGTATCAAACTAAGCAGAACTTGTACTATGGGTACTAGACAACTAATAAACATACATAAAGCTAATTTTTTTTTCAAGGAACATGAGTTATTATACTGAACCTAATTAGTAATTTATTCCTTTCAAATATTTACTTTACAAAATAAATAGGTACTTATGTTCTTTTATAATAATTATACGAAATAATATACTATTTAAACATTTCCCAGAATATTATTTCATACCAAAAAATGTCTCTTAAAACCCACAAAAGGCTGTTAGCTTTTCTATACGTTTTTTGAACGATTTTTCACTCATTAAAAACGCAAATTGAGAAATGTATGGACAAGTAAAAGAGCGCTACTTTTTGGTGGTTGGTCGAAGCTAAAATTTATATATCGGTCCATATTTTCTAGTTTTTTTTAAATCATAATTTATACTTATAATTAGTTTGCAGTATTTTAAAATAATGTTTAATAATAATTTTGCTCATAAGGTCACACAACGACATCTAGGCCTAAACTAAGCTGATTACGATTCCTTGTCACTGGCAACACTTATCACGGATTGTTAATCCTCGATTGAAATTATCCTGCAATTAACATCAACCCTCAAATGGTTATTATCCCTTTAAAATGATAATAATGATTATCTAAGTACTGTTCAAAGTAATGTTATGATAATTAAGTCTAACATCATTTTAAGATATGAAATTACTCGTATTATCGTTATTTTTAATTAACAACAAACAACGCGATGGGGTGAATGGGAAATAAATAGTTTTCCAGAGTTTTATGTTTTTACCTAAAAGTTAATCTTTAACGTTTTGTTTTATTTTTTATTATTTTTATTACCATACGTCAAGTCAAAGTATTTATATAATTTAAATGCGTTGTCTTTAGGGATTTTAGTTTACCATGATATTATAACACCTAATTAATACCAGTGACAATACTTACTATCGTATCATGAATCCGGTGTTAGTTTGCACTATTGCACAGTGAACAAAGTTGTACTGCACAGAACAAAGCTAACGTCAGCCATCATTGAAACCACAAACACGTACAATGCGAGCCTACACGCTACTGATATTTTATGTCCATGTTTCGATACAGGGAACATATTTAAAACAATGATAATAAAACCTTCCTACCACACCCTCGTGATGAGTAAAAAAGGAAAAAGAACTAATTATTGCAAAACGGAGTAAGAATACAATATGTCATCACCCCATCTCATCCCATGGGTGTAGTAAGAACCGACTAAGGGACTATCCGTGAATATTATCTTTACGAAATAAAAAGAAAGAAAACTTGAAATTAAACCCTATACCAATCCGTCTGGCCAGCGTAGTATTAGTAGGCCAAGTATCTCTCCGTCATGGGAGGAGGCTCGTCCCTGCAGTGAAACATTAATAGGCTGTTATGATGATTGCAAAACGAAATTTAATAATTTTCTAATTAATGAATTTAATCCAGAGCAATTTTACCTACTTACATAATCTGGTTTAAAACCAATTATGTTTGTAAATTAAAATAACTTGACAAATATTGTTTTTGTGAAACCAACTCTATAGTTTATTCTTGCAAGCAAGAATAGTTTTATTTAAATAGTCATTTGACTGAATTTTTAAAAGTCAATCGATTAACAACAATACATAGATAAATAGAAAACCTCCTTCTTTTTTTATTCTTTTTTTAAAAAGTTATTTGGAAAGTGTGCTACGGTGATGGCGAATACTTGAACCTCTTGCTAAAGAGATCTTTTCAATTTTTTACACTTCCTTCTTTTCTCATCCTCATGGTAGACTTTTACTTGATATATTTTTGTAAATACCACCCAACAGTAAAAAAATAAATAGACTATACAGCAAAATACAAAACTTATCTACTATATAAAAATAAGTCGGGTTTTCCTTCCTGACGCTATAACTCCAGAACGCACGAACCGATTTCCACGGTTTTGCATTCCTTGTAAAGGTCTCGGGTTCCGCGAGGTTTATATTTATAGCAAAGGAAAATCATCTTTTAATCACCAAACGAAATGTTACATAAAACGAAGCCATCTGGTGGCGAAACGGAGTTCGCCGGGTTTGCTAGTTTCTTTTAAAAACCTCGTAGGAAATATCTATTTGTATATACAGTGTGCATCATTTAATTGTCCCCAAGTGTACGATCGAAACACGCCAGTGTAACAGTACGGGTCAGTGATTTCAACTGTACAACGAATATGTACATTCGATTTAGATTCAAAATGGGAATTATTTATCTGTGGAGATTGCTTCTGTGGTATTTGTTTTACGTAAGTTAATAGTTGTTTAGAAATATTGTAGTCCATTAATGGCCCAAGGCAGGGCTTTATACTGTGCTAGACAAAAATATTGTTATTGTTTTTTACTCACGGAAACTATATCGGGCTTATTGAATACTATATCTATACTAATATTATAAAGAGGTAAAGTATGTGTGTTTGTGACGTTGTAAGGGGTAATCTCTGAATCTACTGAACCGATTTAAAAAAATCTTTCTGTGTTGAATAGTCCATTTATCGAGGAGTGTCATAGGCTATATACTATCACGTTGTGACTAATAGGAGTTGAGCAGTAATGAAATGTGTTTAAAAAAGAAACGCGTTTTTTTCGCCGCCCAACGAAGGGGCACGGGTCAGCTAGTGGAATATTATATATAAAACACGTTATCATCTGACTACTCCAAAAAGAGAAAGAAGATAATATTAGAATAGAAGACCCGTTAGTGCAAGCGAGATAGATATAGAAAAATGATATGGCTTTAAAACTCAGATTATAATGCGATATCTATAGTGTAGATAGCTCTCTATAGTGTATACCAGGGTAGATAGCTGTGTTTTGTCAGTCTAATGCCCATTAGCGGCGGCAACTGTACCTACAGGTACACTATCAGATTGGCTGTTTTCTATTCTGCCATCATATTGCAATAAAAAACACATGTAACATATACATCCTCACAAGGTTTTCCTTTTTTACCTAACGTGTAGAAATCCCGAACAGACTAGAACACTACAGTTACTGCTAGGCTGCTAATCTATTAAGAGATTACATACTAATAACATAGATTACCTGTAAGTTAAAAAATACGTCATTTTTCTTATCATTATTCAAGGTCACTTGTGATAAAAATGTCTATTTTTAATTTACTCACCTTGAACGGTTATGAATTAACTACTTGAAGCTTATACGTAGGTATTTCGACGCTTCACATATCGCCGAAATAGCTCAGTTGGGAGAGCGTTAGACTGAAGATCTAAAGGTCCCCGGTTCAATCCCGGGTTTCGGCAGTTCTTTTTGTTTTTTTTTAAATACTATTTTTTATTTACACATATAAAAAATAAAATAAACATATTATCGCTATTGCTTGCTTGCCGAATAAAAAAGATGATGAATTTTAATTAATAGAATACATGAAGTTTAGTTTCTTCTGTGTAGTTTATGTTTATTTACTGTGTTTATAAGATTAAATTTAAAATCAAAAAAATAATTAATTCAAATTTATTTGCCCACATAAAAATAATTAACATCAACGGCGGACTTATTTATTTCTTGATTCATTCTCTACCATAGATTTTAAGATTGTAGAGACCAAAATCTCTCAAACAAAATAAAAAATAAATATTAACAAAATATTTGTTTAATAGATTTTAAACTATCGCGATTTGTATACATAATACTATTTTATACGGGTCTTACTCGCGGTATATACTAAGGAGAAAAACCTAGGTATTCATGGTATTAGTATCTAGGCTATATATAGTTTTAGGAACAAGGAGAATTTGTTAAAAAGAACAACTATAAACCTTTACAAATTATAATCTCATTAAAATAAATAACAATCAGGATTTTAGTATCAAAGAGAATTTGTTAAGAAGAACAACTATAAACCTTTACAAATTATAATCTCATTAAAAATAATTAAATAACAATCTAATACTTTAAACTTAAAATGACAACCATTAATTAATTCCCGCCAAATAGCAAGCAACCCCTTTTCTCTCCCGCTTACACAATATCCAACCATAGAGTAATGTTATTTTTTCTCGTCGAGCAGTAATGTTACTAAAAAGTGGCCAGCTATTCTTCTAATTCTCCTAACAATAGTATAATATATCATCAATATACCGCGAGTAAGACCCGTATAAAATAGTATTATAAAATATTTGTTTGTCTACAGGTACAACATCATACGACACAGTAAGACCGTTAGCCTATCAAGACGCTAGAATATTTATGCTGTGCTTCAACATAGCCGAACCTGAAACATTACACAACGCGGCCGCCAAGGTAACTAACACTAGCAAAGGTATTTATTTCTTTTTAGAGAGACAACGCTAGCACTAGGGATCAAGCACTGTGTATGTCGCGGGGATTTTTACACACATTAATGGAAACAAAGCACATAAAGGGTAAATACAATTGGTTGTGGATCACACAAGGCGAGTCGTGGTTTCTAAAATCACGCTAGATAGTTATTTATGTGAT
The DNA here is from genome assembly GCA_905475405.1 of Schrankia costaestrigalis. NCBI lineage: Eukaryota > Metazoa > Arthropoda > Insecta > Lepidoptera > Erebidae > Schrankia > Schrankia costaestrigalis. Next base: position 2,604,312 of record FR997843.1, on the reverse strand, counting down.
CCACAATTTATTGTCATGTGTGTATAATAGTCGACACTACACTACACTTTAATACCCTATAACACTCACATGTTATTATCTAGGGCCTGTAAAAATTCCCAGCGATGTGTCGCTGGGAATTTTTACAGGCCTTTCAAAAGGGATCAATCTCTTTTTTTTTCAATCAATCCCTAGCACAAGAATTGTTTTTTTTTTTTCAAAATAACAGAAAAAAGTCGATAAATCTATAATCTTAGTCTTTTAATCAAAATCCATTCCCCACGGGAAAACTATATCGGGATATAAAGTATTTGTCAATTCAATGAATTAAGCTTACTGCAAAACAAATAATATCTGATTTGGTGTAGCGGTTTTGGACTGAAAAACATACATACAAATATATTATGCTATTTATTGTTATATTTCCTGTCAATAACATAATGAATGTTTTTTGGATTTGTTTTCAGTGGTATAGAGAAGTGCGGACTCATGGCGGTTCCGCGCCAGTACTTCTTTGTGGATGCAAGGCTGACCTTAGACACGACAAAGAGACCCTCACAATGCTCTCCAAACTTAGGACACACCCAGTCACTAGTGAAGAGGTAAATTTTACTTACAATTATATTGACTCACGCGGGTTCAGTGTGGGTGTCGGTAGAGACTTCGGAATGCAATACAAACCTGTTTTGTTACTTATGCACACATATTGTTGTGCAAGTCTTCCTTGTCTGAAGGATGTGTATTACCAATTAGTTCTCTGTAAAAGCTGATTTACACAGGGTCAGTAACTGACTTCAAATTCGAGGCAAGTCAGTGCTGACTCGAAAAAAAGCCCGTGTAAACTGATTTGAAGTCAGTACAGTGGCTTGAAGTCAGCGCTGACTTGAATATTCGCACACGAATATTTTGAAGTCAGTTGGCGCCCCCCGACACCCGCGCACCCCCGTGACAGCCAAATAAACCCCGTGTAAACAGACAAGTCAGCGCGTGGTAAGTCACTACCGCTGCGTTGTAGAGTAACCAGAATAAATGGTTTTCCTTCTTCCTTTTATTTTGTCCACCTTTTTTAAGATTTTTTAGACAAGCTTCAGCAACAAAGCAGAGAGACACCAGTTTCGTTTCTATCGTCAATCCATTTTCTTACCCATTGTCGTTTATTTTTAGTTATCTCATTTTCTACAAATTCTATTAACTCATTCAACAGCAAAATTGATAAATTTTTCAACAAATAATTAAATCTTCGTTTCAGTTGTTTTCGCGAATTCATTTTTCCCACTGACTTCACACACGTGTGGTCACCGTGAGAAACGCACCACTACTACTTACTTCATGTAAACAGTTAAAGTCAGTCGCGGCGTCGACATTGGCGCTGCGACTGACTTGTCTACTGACCCTGTGTAAATCAGCCTTAAGTCCTTCTAGTGTTTCCCAAGGATACCTATTACATAAATATTCGTAAAACTAATGCTACCATACTTTTGTCGTTTAGTCATTGCCAAGCGATTGACAGACAGAAGGAAAATGGTGGATCTATGGACTCATATTTTTCTCTCATGCAAAAAGTTCGATATTATTATTTTTTTAATCATGTTGGTCAAAAATTACAGCGTTCCTAGGTATCAAACATTAAAAAATACAACCTAATTGAGAACTTTCCCTTCTTTTTGAAGTAGTTATACTTAATTAGAGAATAGTCCATCTGACTTCACTAATGCCGTAGTTAGACCAGTTCTAATAAACAACACAAGATTCTTACTACAAACAAAGTCAACTTTTACAAGCAAGACGACTAAAGACTCCATTAAATTGAATTCACACCATTCATCAAAATTATAAAGTAAATTGAATCGTCCGGCAAAGTTATTGTTAGCAATTGCAAAAGTCGGCCATCAATTCGGCATGGACGACTCAATTAATACGAGATCTCATTCAACTAGTTACTATTAAGTGAATGGGAACACCGTAATTGGCTCGTTTTGTGAATGAACTCGTTCATTCCACTTCACATTTATCGTTCTTCGAAGCGTGGTCTTCATATTGTTAAAGTTGTAATTGAAAAGTTTCGTTTAGTTGATAGTCATATGTTTTATCTCAGCTTTTTGGGAACTTACTGAAAATAATATCGTACTTGTTTTATTTAGAAGATAAATGTCAATCCTCATCAGCTTACGTCCCATTGTAGGCGGTTCTCCTCTGTTAATAGAGTACAGAACTGGGGCCACTATACTACCAAGATGAATTGGTTGTTTTGCTAAGCTTTAAAGCGCTCCTTATGACATCACCATTTTAAGAACATACAATAATAAACAGCAATCTGTAGAAGTTCTAGTAGAATCACTAACTCTGATGCACTAAAAAAGAAACAGGAGTCACACTGCAATACTGTTCAAGAATTTCCCCCTTTAATCAAACATCACTAAATAAAAGACTAAAAATTAATAAAAATATACATTTACAGGCATTATCAGTAGCTAGACAATTGGGAGCAATGACGTACGTTGAAACATCAGCCAGAGCATCAACGAAAGGAGTTAAAGACGCATTCGAAGTAGCTGCTCTAGCTGCACTGGGCAAATTAAACAAACAACAAATGAAACAACAGGTAATGCGTAATATAAACTTGTTTTAAATATAAGTGAAAATGAGGATCCCACAAAACGATTATAAATAATTTGGAAATAGAAAGATAGAAATGAGGATTAGATTTAGAAGTAAGCTTATAATAATAATAATAACATTCAAAAAGTATTAAAACTAAACTAACTTGAAGTTCTTAGCACAAATAAATTTAAGTTTTCTTGAAAGTTAACTAATCTTGAAACAAAACAGATTAATTTGTTAAAACTTTGACAAACACATTATCGTTAAGTTATTTTATTTGTTTTTGAAAACAACAGCTGTTAAGTACTACGCGTTTTTTGTTTCTAGATTTCCAGTTATTTATTTATGATTTTATTTTGTTTTCAACAGAAACAAGTTGGCCGAAGCAAAAGCAAGCGCGACCTTAAGGCCGAGCTGAAAGGGAGAGCGAAGAGTTGCTGCGTCATGTGATCCGTAGCCGGCCACCCTTCCCGGTGGCCGCACGACTGCTAGGCGACCACCGCCCTTACTTTTCTTGAACCTTATAGTTCCTTAAAGGAATATCTATGGGCCTAATATTACACCCTGTGGTACACCCGATTTAAAAATTTCATTCAACGTTACTCTCTGTATTGGAGGTATCTGTAACGTGACACACCTTTAGTGTCTTTGATAATTATAGAAGAGAATGAATAGTTGACGTGAAAGTGATACAAATAATATCTTATTTGAGAATGAAATGTTGTCAAAAGCCTAATAGAGAACTATATATATAAAACCCTTACATTTAAATGAAAATGGAACGGAGTTCTTTGGATTTAAGTAAAAGTATCAGTAAATTTAAAGGTGCAATGTAAGTTTAACCCTCGGGGCTTGAGCGTATGCCTGTGATAAAGTTTAAATAGAAAATTTTGGGAGAAACATAGAAAATATAAAATTGGATATAATAAGGTTGAGATGACGCTCATAATGCCAGTAAAAATATCATAAATGATGAATTGAAAAAAATTGTAACGACGTTTCATAATTAGTTAGGAGAATACATGTGTTTACATATACATTGAGATAATGGTCTAAGTATAACTTGGTGTTTTTAAGATAGCATTTTCATATAGATTGTTATGAATGATAAAAATGCTCCGTTATTTTATGTAGGACCAAAATGTTTCTATTAATTTTAAAGCTGTAGCTATAAAATTAATTTAAAAGGCTACAATTTTAAAAAGATTATTTGTGATATATAAATACGTAAATGTAATTTATATAAACGATATGCACAATGGTGGACAATACTAAATTACGGAGGTCCATTCGCTAGTTAGTTTCACGTCCATGTTCGCTATAGGTGTTAGATTTTTGTACGTTTACAACAATAAATAACTAAATGTTGCTTGCCTGTGGAGAATCATGAACATTGTAGATAATTAAATTAAAATTAATAATAAAATCATTTATATTTTTGTTTGTTTTATGTTCCTTTGATGTTAATTTGTTTTCATTAACATTTTCTTCAGTTCTAAAGATAACAGAATTAATAAGTTCAAGTTGGTAGACTAAAATTAAAACAAAATATTAAATAAGGTTAGAAATATATTCAATTAGGTTTCAGATCACGTCAGACCAGATCCGAAGTCACGATTACTTTCATAATATCAAGAGCAAAATAAAACTAAAAGAAAATATTCATATTCATAGCAGCCGATGCTGGGAATCTCGTGAAATTCATTGAATTTTAATATCATTAAGTATTCGAGAGAAAATATTATATTCAATGCTTTTCGAGAATTACAATAGTAATAATTCTACTGGCTTGGTAAAAAGGTCGAGCACGTTACGCCCAAGATGCTTTTTTTGTTTTGTTTTTTTTTTATACTTCTTGTTGTAATAATCGTTATAAATATGCTATAAACTATGTTTTTGTGGGATCCTCAATATATTATTTAAGTGTTTACACATTAAGTAATTGATATTTATTGTTACATTGTTACATACATAATATAATAATGTCAAATTAGCTCTTGGCCATTATAAAACTGATTGCTTGATTCTGAGTCTGTGTTTCGTAAAAATAAGTTTTTTTACGATTTTTCCACCATGTATTTTACCATAATTATTTGTGAAAGATATCTATGTAAACTCCTTGCAGCTCTTTAGTAAAACACATTTGTTATGAAATAAAAACTCCATAAATAAAAGAAAAAAAAAGTCTGGTTTTTACCTCGAACGGAACGGACTCTTTGAGGACTAGATTCCATAGTTTTGTAAAGGCTGATTTACACAGGGTCAGTAAGCGGCGCCGACATTGGCGCTGCGACTGACTTTAACTGTTTACATGAAGTAAGTAGAAGTGGTGCGTTTCTCACGGTGACCACACGTGTGTGAAGTCAGTGGGAAAAATGAATTCGCGAAAACAACTGAAACGAAGATTTAATTATTTGTTAAAAAAAATATCAATTTTGCTGTTCAATGAGTTAATAGAAATGGTAGAAAATGAGATAACTAAAAATAAACAACCGTAGGTAAGAAAATGGATTGACGATAGAAACGAAACTGGTGGCTCTGCTTTGTTGCTGAAGCAATTGCAATTTGAAGATCCTGCGGAGTACAAACTGGTTATGAGAACTTCATTTTGAAAAAAAACGTGGTTACTCTACAACGCAGCGGCAGTGACAAGCACGCAATGACTTGTCTGTTTACACGGGGTTTATTTGGCTGTCACGGGGGTGCGCGGGTGGCGGGGGGCGCCAACTGACTTCAAAATATTCGTGTGCGAATATTCAAGTCAGCGCTGACTTCAAGCCACTGTACTGACTTCAAATCAGTTTACACGGGCTTTTTTTCGAGTCAGCACTGACTTGCCTCGAATTTGAAGTCAGTTACTGACCCTGTGTAAATCAGCTTTTACTCGCAAGAATTCGTGATGAAAACCAGCTAAAGCAACGAATTTGAACTATCAAAAATTACTTACATATTTATGTTTGTGGCAATTTTAATAAAATTACCCATATTTGTCATCATATTTCAATAAAAGAATAATTTAAAAAAATATATAAAAAAAATATTGTTGTATGTTATGATATTATACTTTTGTAAACAAAAAATATTTTAATTATGATTTTGAATTGTTTAATGTATTGTAAGTCGATATCAAGCTTTAAATTCAATGTTAGCTTTAATTACCTTTATATTTAATGAAGTAGTTATCATTATTTGAATTAATATGAAAAGTTAAAGTCATAATTAATTTCATTGTTTCTTATTTATGAACAAAATGTGTGTACATATCATATAAGATTCGGATTAATAAACGAACTCTGACGTTGTTTTGACATTACATTAATTTGACAGTTTACCAAAACTTTAAATGGCGGGAAAAGATGTATGTTATATATAATAACAAATAATATAGAAAATGCTTAAAAATCAGTAGCAAATACATCCTTTCGAGAAGAAACATTTGAACAATTGACACCTTAGCTTTTTCTATTGTATTTTAGTCTGGTGGCAGACATTTTTCTATTTTGTTGTTGGCAGAATCATCAGTAGATGAAATCATTTTATTATAGAAAAGAATAGATGAAAAACATACCAAAAAAGTATTTCAAGCCCGAGTTTGTAAAATACGAAATTAGTTTTTGAATTCTATATTGACCGTGCCAAATGCAATTTCAATAATATTTATCATATAAAACTATCGTTATAAAAGTTCTACAAATAGAATTAAATAAATGTTTTTAGATTACTTAGTACTTATTTTATTCACCTTTTTGGCAAGTTGGCAAGACTAAGTTCGAAAACTTTTCGTATTACCAATTCGTTACAGATTTGAGTAAATATTATCTCACTTTTTAAAACAGTTGTTTTTTTAAATAAATAAATGACGTCAGAGTTCCAAAAAATGCCTTATATAAGTTAGTTTTCTTTTTATTTTGTATCAATTTAAGCAACATGTTTAATATAATTAAGAAATAATTGACGTTAGGCCAATTTAAATGTTGTTTCTAGATATTGAATATAGCGTTCAGTGTTTTTGATAAATGCCTTTTATTTATTTACCACGTGTCGTCCCTGAATTATTATTTTGAATTATTTTTTTATACATTTAAAGATGACTAAAAAAATTAGATACCAAAAATAGTAATAGATCCACATGAACCCCCTTACTCATAAACGCCTCTTAAAGGAGACGGTTTTTTTTGTTCGGCGAATAGGCCACCACCACAAATTGTGGCATTTAGCAATGAAATGCATATCGGTTTAATCCTTATAATCTCTAATTAAACTGTCTGCATATATCAAAACTTTATCTTAAGGGAATACTCTGAAATACGACAATCAAAACATGACTCTCGTGATAACGTAAAATCTCACAACAGCTGTCGTCTAATGAATATACACTAATAAGGCAACCAAGACCTCTCGAAATAACGCAGTTTTTGCTGGCTATTGCTTGTAGATCTTAAATAATAAGGTAGTTAAAGAGAAACAATACACTATATAGGTATATGACACAAGAAATATTTATTACTGTTCACAATATTATTATAATTAACACAGTCATCTCTTAAAGTAGTATTTCATCTTAAATAGACGAAGGTGGCTCAAGCTCACCTAAACGCAGAGCCCAAGATAAAAACCACACTTTACACATCACAATGCACAGCAGCTAATAGTGACTGTGCCTGTGCTCAATAAGCAATAACAACAGTATCCAGCAAGAGCAGCTTTAGTGTGTATTATGCACTCTATATAAAGATGCCATTTTTATAAAATATAAAAGTACAAATAAATCATGCATTTATCTAATAAAATCTGAAACAATAACAACGTTGTCATGACAATGTCAAACTGATTGAAACTGTACTACAGAGTATCTGCTATTGGCTATTATTTAAGTTTCGTTCTACGATTATTTTTAACGTACGTTAGTACGTCACTAGTACGTCACTTGATAATTTGTATTAACCATTAAAATAAACCTAAGAACGTTCCAAAACAAGCATTTTTAGGTGTAATCCTTTTTTATTATTATTTCATTATTCCCTCATCGTTTAAGTATAATTTGTGTTCGGTTAACTATATTAAGATAATAACTATTTTTGTGAGTAATATGAATAATAAACATTACTGTTTAGGGTGGTGCGAAAAAAAACCGTCTCCTTTTAGTCAATTGATTAGCTTATATTCTTACGTTTTTGTTTGGTACAACGTTGGTTTTGCTACTAACCCCCTTAGGTACTTATAAACTCCTCTTAAATTTAATCACTGTTTAGCGAGATTTTTTATTACGAAAACCAACCTTATACCAAACAACGTAAGAGCTTAGGCTAATTAATCAATTGACTAAAATTTAAGAATTTTTTTATGAGTAAGGGGGTAAATATCTCACTAAACAGTGATTAAATTTAAGAGGCGTTTATGTGTAAGGGGGTACATATCTAATAATTTTATCACTAAGTGATATGTCACCCCTGGTCACTCCGCATTTGTATTTGCATAGTTAAACCTCAGACCAAATAAAAAATAGTCTGAGGGTTAAACAAACACCCAAATAATCAAGTAAGTATCAATAAAAACAAAAATATTAGTTCCAAAAATATTACATTTATTTTAACGTATAACAAACCTGTATTTCTCTAAACAGTCTTGGCAATACACACGACCTCCTTACAACTGCTGGTTCATTTTATTACAGCTAAGGGAACGAACACGTATCCCCTAAGTGGCAATTCAGTCTTTATAACATATATCGATACCGGAAATATGAATTAATGTAAAGGACATTTTGCCGAAAATGAGTTATATATATCGTTGAATTCAGAATTTCCTGCTCTATCGATTGGTGTATTTAAAATCTTAATATCTCCAAAAAAATGTCCTTTACAGTACATATTTTTCTTTAGGCACAGACAAATCTTTTTAAAAAACTTGCTGTATATGACACGTTCAATGTTTTTTTTTTATAAAAACTAACGTAAGTCTCTTTGCTAATAGTATTTGGCACTTACATTAAATAAAAATTGAAAATATTTTACAACAGGTCACATACGTTATTGCATCATTTGAGATGTTTGAAGTATTGTCCTTTACATTAGTGTTTCGTAAGAAGGTATAAAATACAATTGTCCCGTACATTAAAATTTGCCTCATATTTTCATCGTAATATTTATAACTTTTTTAAACATTCTGCGAAAATGCAAACAATTACACATGCCAGTAGCTAGCAATTATGCTATCCTTGAAAGAAAGATTAAAGAACTCTTTATTTGGCAAAATAACATAATATACGATGTTAGGGGGTGACAAAAGTCGCAAAATGGACCTTTGCATAGAGAAACAAACTGAAAGAAGAAGCACAGTAAAGGGTAAAGGAAAAGGCAAGAGCTTTGCGAAGCTTGTGTCATGTTTGTTATGTTTTTTTTCTAAGAAAAAGCTACCAATTATAGTGCTCAAGTACAATAATTTTAACAAAATCAATGGTCCCAGAGGTCATAAAAGTATTTTTAGTTATCTACCTTATAAGAAGCCGACAAAAACCTATGATGTACCTCTCTCACTCATAAATAACCAGGACGCGCGAGAAGGCTGGTTTTACTCAAACCTTCACTGCGGGTGATGGTCCGCGTCTGCGGGACCCAAAATAATGGAGCATAGCCATGCGCTTCCTCCTTAAAGTGGCGTACGTGGTAAATTACGCCGTCCTGTTTGGCCTGCAAAGACTTTGCGCCATTAGTTTATCTGGCCAAAGTTTGCCACCCGCAGGCACCTCACAGCTGCTGGAGCTCGTCTTTTACCGCCATCCTATTACGCTTAGATCTGCGGGCTGAGAGAGATAAGTGATTGCTCTCCCTCCCCATTTGCCGTTCCCTTGACGGAAAACCGTATCTGCGAGCAAAGCGACGATGATACCCAACACTTTCGCTTTGTACTATCGAATTGACTAACTCTAGAAAGGTGAGGCTGTCCTGATTGCGTTGGCTAATTCACAGGGCGGGTTGTGCCACTCTGTCCAATATGCTTACGTATGGTTTGCTGAGTCTCGGCGCAGTTTCTATATCTTCTTTTATCTTAGAAGAGCATTACTAAAGATAAGCTTAATGACACTCCTACAATTTGGTTAAGTGCAACGCCAAGTACACTCAGATTTGCGCGTTTAGCACCAAAAGACTCCCTTTTTGCCATAAGTTTAATAGCGATAAATGCAAGATTATTTGAACATCTCAGCGATGAACCTTCGACACGATTTATACTCGTAAACCTGACATCAAGAACAAGGAGCATCGCTACTTCTCCAGAGCAGCGGTATCTATCCTGCTTTACAAATCGCAGGCTCACAACTTCGGGATGGCTCTGACAAGTATTTTACGGAAGCCCTATACTGACGGCAGCGACATGCATATCACATAATCGATAACGACCAGATCACCGATCACGCGGAGTCACAGCTTAACAGGGATGTCGCGTTTCTTAGTGTGTTCTAACGCATGTGCTACAGAGAGTGCTCAAAAGAGTTATTTGATTTTGTCCCTTCCTCCACTTTTCATTACAAAACCGTTTGTGCTGGTCGACGATGTCATATTCAGACTATCTGTCAGATATCATCTTGCAACAAAAGGTTCGGTTTTCTATGCCAAACAATTGAGTTGGGGAACAAACCACCAGTTCATGTGTTTCCCTCATCGTATGATATGGGATCCTTCAAACGTAGTGTCAAAAAGGATTTGGCCTGACATTAATAATATTTCAACTATGACAAAGGCATAGTAGTAGTGCATAAATATAGTATAAAATATGATTTTGTAAATTTATTAAGTATTAAAGTAACCGTTAAGATACCATTACTTTAAAAACTCTAAATATTTTATTTCTTTATGTCTCTTACATCAATGATTTTCATTATACGAATTTCTTTAACGTCCTTTACATTAATAGTCGCCATTGTACTTATTTCTTTTATGTCCCTTACATCAATGCTCTTCATTGTTCATCTAAAATTTTGTTAACGTATGTCACCCTTATTCAATGTTATTTACTGTAAAGGACATGCTATCTTTTAAACTATAGGTTTTATTGGTTTATTGTTATTTTAGCTGTAAAGAATACAAAAATCTAAGAAACTTTGTCCTAGACACTTTTTAAGTACAACCCATAGTTCAAAAATTACAATCAGATTTGTGAGAAGGAAATCTTATTTTGGCTCTCCTGAAAACCTTGATTTTGTCCTTTACATCTATACTATATAATAAAACTGTAGAGAGATCAATTCTGTACATTGAATATATGTTAAAAATTAATATTGGAGGATGAATGGTGATCGATACTAATGCCAAAAATGCAATCAATAAATTTTTTGTCTGTCTGTCTGTCTGTCTGTCTGTCTGTCTGTCTGTCTGTATGTGCACGCATGGGTCAAAAACTACTGAAGGCATTTTAACCAAACTTGGTACAATTGTAGTCCATACTCCCGGGCAGGTTATAGGCTGTATAACATAACGCTAAGACACATAGGAGCTGAGCAGTGACGAAATATTTGAAGCAAGTCGGTTGAAAAAACGCGCGTTCGAGCTCTTATCATCGCATACGTTGATCATACGCCAAAAATATGTATTACAAAAATAATGGTCTTCAAAAGATGTACAAAAAAGTCCTTAATAGTATATATCTATCTTTTATATATTAGCCACAATAACGTGTTTAATCTTTAGGGTTTTCTTCAAAGTGTATTAAATACATAAATATATTGTAATGTGCATAGACATATCTTTTTCAAACTCCCATATTTCAAAAGTACACTTTAATATATTATTCATAAAAAAAAAAAAATAGAAATCGGTTTTTAAACACGCAAGATATAGATGAAAGAAAATTTCCAAATGTCGCTGCGCCAGTATGAGTACGGCTGTACGGTTGATTTTTGTTTAACGTCCGAAACGGCCAACCGGTACATCTATATAATTTCATTCACATTGACTCTTAATGCGAACGGACTTGGTTCTTATTGACTCTTCTCGGAATAAGCGCTTTTTAGATATTAAAATACATAGATACGTAGTTTTTAGGTATTAGTTTTAAAGCAGGTAATCTATCTATCTTCTATCTATACTATAATAAAACTGTAGAGGTCGAAATGTCTGTTCTCTTCGAAAATTCAGATAAAAATTATCTATAAAATCTAGAAAAAAGTCAAAAAGCAATAACACTACACACTTACAATTTTTAGAATTAATGTCTATCTGTCTGTCTGTCTGTTTGTTACCGCACATCTTTAAAACGAATTAAAATATAATCTTAAGACCAATACATTGTATTGTAGCCTCTCTTATTAGGCTTAAACTGAGGTATGTTTCATCAAAATCGGATAATATAGTCGAGTCTAAGTTTAGTCAAATATTTTTTGCTAGATAGTAAAAAGGTGTTAGGTACAATAATTTAATTCAGCATTTTTTTTACAAAAGACAAATCCTACACTAGCCTTTAAAAATATCAATTTAACGGACACAAAGAACATCCAGACTAAGGACAATAGTTTGTGTATCACAATTGTCCTCCATGGGAATCGAACCCGCGAACTCATGCACGCCAGCCATGTAATGCGACCGCCGCGCCACCGAGGCAGGTAATTCTGCCGCACCATAACGTGGCGTGCAAATGTATTCATTCATAATTAATTAGCGATTATCCGTGTGGTGACGGAGTAAGAATACAATATGTCACCTCCGCATCTCATCCCATGGGTGGCGTAAAACCGACTAAGGGACAATCGGTGAATATTATCTTTACGAAATAAAAATGAAGGAAAACTTGAAATTAAACCATATACCAATCCGACTGGCCAGCGTGGTATTAGTAGGCCAAGTATCCCTCCGTCACGGGAGGAGGCGCGTCCTTGCAGTGGGACATTAATGGGCTGTCATTTATTTTAACTTACAAATTTGACAACAGATGGCATTGTGCCTGTGACGTCATTTTCAGTATCGCGGTGTTAAGATTTTCCTTGAAAGAATGACGTTCGCTCATGTCTTTCAGCATAAGTTTAGACGCAGTCTTCATAGATCTGTCTTTGTAAAGGTCTGTTTTTGAAAAGGTTTTGGTTCGTTCGTTAATTTAACAATTCGTTTGTAGGTATATCTGTTTGTTATAAGGTTTAAAAAACGATTTTTCAGTATTAAATCGAATTGCGAAGTAAGTAACATCCGCCACGCGAACGAAGTCGCGGGCACAGCAGCTAGTTAATTCATATTTCCGGTATCGATATACTATAACGACTTATATTGCTTGTAAATATAACGGGTTCAAACGAGTTTTATAATAAAGATTTTTATTTTATAAAAATTAATGACATATGACACCCAGTCAAAGAAATGGGACAAAACATAATTTTAATGAACTCATTAATTGGCTGTTATGATTTCATTTTCGTATAACTTAAGATATTTCGTTCCATAATTGAATGATAATCGCCGCTAATGGATGTCAGCCCAGCCTCTAGGTACTTACTTTGGAAGTAATGCATAAAAGGACATGTCATAGTTGGAAACGACGCGACTAGTAGTTCATTCAAGAGCCCATTAATGTCCCACTGCAGGGATGAGCCTCCTCCCGTGACGGAGGGATACTTGGGCTACTAATACCACGCTAGCCAGACGGATTGGTATAGGGTTTAATTTCAAGTTTTCCTTCTTTTTATTTCGTAAAGTTAATATTCACGGATAGTCCCTTAGTCGTTTTTTACGACACCCATAGGATGAGATGGGGTGGTGACATATTGTATTCTTATTCCGTCACCACACGGTAAAAGAATCTGTACGCGAGAGAAAAAACGACAGGTGGTAAGAATGAAATCTGTTAAAAGTGTGAGTACTCACTTTGATACACGATATTAAAGTAGGACTAACACTTAAAGTGCTGATAATTGGTAGCTTCACCCTACTTATTCTAAAAGACGGTGTCTTTCTTCAATGCACGCTTCTCTATAAAGGAATTTATGTTACATCAGAACTCAGTCATTTCTAATCACAAAATTAAAAAAAAAATTCATTAATTTGATGACTTGTATATAAACATCGAATTTAGTAATTTGATTTTTATCTTAAATAAAATATGGAATTTTTGTGAATCATTCACTTAAATTAAATTGCGTTTCTGTATCTATCGACATATCTGGTTTTTTCAACTGAAAATCATTTTACGTTTAATTTTAAAATCGTAATTTATTTTGTGCAATGAATAAACTAATTTTGTGAGTTGGGCTATAGTTCACAAGTGTTATAAACTTTGTTTATATCTAGTTAAATGTGTATTAAGTAAATGTCAAAGGTTGTTAACTAAGTTTCTATGTCAAAAGTCTTTATTACACTTTGACATACTTAATACACATTAATTAAAACTACTTTGTAAGTTTAGGGACTATTAAGGGTCAGAGTTAAGATCTCCCGTCTGTATATGACTTATTTTTTTCAAGACTTCACAAAAAAAGGTGGGTTATAAATTTGAGGCGAGCCTTCTACTCCAAACACTAAATCCACACTAAAGTTTTGTATTGGGCGAGAATCGAACCCTCGACCTTTGCAAAGCAGTCAAATTCTATAACTGCCACGCCATAGAAATTGTCAAATGCGAACTTTCCCTTAGTTGTATTTGACGACACCTATGGGTAACATAGTGTACCAAAACATAACTCTATCACCACTCAGAAATAACAAACAATAATAAAAAGTACCTATTAAACCATTTTATTTTCCCAAACACATTTCAGTTACAGTACCTATATAGTACATTATTTTGTTAACTTAGTACATTATGGGAACTGTAATAACCCTCTGCCTTTGATAGTTATTGTAGTACTTTATAGTCTATTTACTATTGCCTATTTGTAGTATATAAGTGGAAATGTTTATTTTAAGTACGGTCTTTTAGGTTTGTTTTTATTTTTCTTACACAACGCCTAGAACTATATGTAATTCTCACACTTTCACACAACGCCATCTAGTCCCAAACTAAGCAGAGCTTGTACTATGAGTAGGTACTAGACAACGGATAAACATACTTAAATACTTTTTTTTTGTAAATAGGTACATACAAATTACATATAGAAAACACCAAATCAAATCAAATCAAATAATTTATTTGCGTCATACAGGTTACAATAGTTGTTACAGTGTAGGTATAAGCATCTCTGTACACTACCATTTCTGGTGTGCAAATATATAAAATATTACATAACATTACAATTGATTACATTATAAATTTTAGGACCATATACATTTTCAAATTATTACATTGCTATTAACTTAATGAATTATTATAATTACATTATTATTTTAGACACAAGATTATTTTAATTACAAGTATATAAAATATCATTATATTAATAACATCCATTGAAATTACCTATGGATTATGAAAGTCAAAGGAGACGGTTTTTTTTGTTCGGCGAATAGGCCACCACCACAAATTGTGGCATTTAGCAATGAAATGCATATCGGTTTA
Source organism: Schrankia costaestrigalis (assembly GCA_905475405.1). Classification (NCBI taxonomy): domain Eukaryota; kingdom Metazoa; phylum Arthropoda; class Insecta; order Lepidoptera; family Erebidae; genus Schrankia; species Schrankia costaestrigalis. Next base: position 2,589,264 of record FR997843.1, on the reverse strand, counting down.
ATCCTTATAATCTCTAGTTAAACTGTCTGCATATATCAAAACTTTATCTCGAGGGAATACTCTGAAATACGACAATCAAAACATGACTCTCGTGATAACGTAAAATCTCACAACAGCTGTCGTCTAATGAATATACACTAATAAGGCAACCAAGACCTCTCGAAATAACGCAGTTTTTGCTGGCTATTGCTTGTAGATCTTAAATAATAAGGTAGTTAAAGAGAAACAATACACTATATAGGTATATGACACAAGAAATATTTATTACTGTTCACAATATTATTATAATTAACACAGTCATCTCTTAAAGTAGTATTTCATCTTAAATAGACGAAGGTGGCTCAAGCTCACCTAAACGCAGAGCCCAAGATAAAAACCACACTTTACACATCACAATGCACAGCAGCTAATAGTGACTGTGCCTGTGCTCAATAAGCAATAACAACAGTATCCAGCAAGAGCAGCTTTAGTGTGTATTATGCACTCTATATAAAGATGCCATTTTTATAAAATATAAAAGTACAAATAAATCATGCATTTATCTAATAAAATCTGAAACAATAACAACGTTGTCATGACAATGTCAAACTGATTGAAACTGTACTACAGAGTATCTGCTATTGGCTATTATTTAAGTTTCGTTCTACGATTATTTTTAACGTACGTTAGTACGTCACTAGTACGTCACTTGATAATTTGTATTAACCATTAAAATAAACCTAAGAACGTTCCAAAACAAGCATTTTTAGGTGTAATCCTTTTTTATTATTATTTCATTATTCCCTCATCGTTTAAGTATAATTTGTGTTCGGTTAACTATATTAAGATAATAACTATTTTTGTGAGTAATATGAATAATAAACATTACTGTTTAGGGTGGTGCGAAAAAAAACCGTCTCCTTTTAGTCAATTGATTAGCTTATATTCTTACGTTTTTGTTTGGTACAACGTTGGTTTTGCTACTAACCCCCTTAGGTACTTATAAACTCCTCTTAAATTTAATCACTGTTTAGCGAGATTTTTTATTACGAAAACCAACCTTATACCAAACAACGTAAGAGCTTAGGCTAATTAATCAATTGACTAAAATTTAAGAATTTTTTTATGAGTAAGGGGGTAAATATCTCACTAAACAGTGATTAAATTTAAGAGGCGTTTATGTGTAAGGGGGTACATATCTAATAATTTTATCACTAAGTGATATGTCACCCCTGGTCACTCCGCATTTGTATTTGCATAGTTAAACCTCAGACCAAATAAAAAATAGTCTGAGGGTTAAACAAACACCCAAATAATCAAGTAAGTATCAATAAAAACAAAAATATTAGTTCCAAAAATATTACATTTATTTTAACGTATAACAAACCTGTATTTCTCTAAACAGTCTTGGCAATACACACGACCTCCTTACAACTGCTGGTTCATTTTATTACAGCTAAGGGAACGAACACGTATCCCCTAAGTGGCAATTCAGTCTTTATAACATATATCGATACCGGAAATATGAATTAATGTAAAGGACATTTTGCCGAAAATGAGTTATATATATCGTTGAATTCAGAATTTCCTGCTCTATCGATTGGTGTATTTAAAATCTTAATATCTCCAAAAAAATGTCCTTTACAGTACATATTTTTCTTTAGGCACAGACAAATCTTTTTAAAAAACTTGCTGTATATGACACGTTCAATGTTTTTTTTTATAAAAACTAACGTAAGTCTCTTTGCTAATAGTATTTGGCACTTACATTAAATAAAAATTGAAAATATTTTACAACAGGTCACATACGTTATTGCATCATTTGAGATGTTTGAAGTATTGTCCTTTACATTAGTGTTTCGTAAGAAGGTATAAAATACAATTGTCCCGTACATTAAAATTTGCCTCATATTTTCATCGTAATATTTATAACTTTTTTAAACATTCTGCGAAAATGCAAACAATTACACATGCCAGTAGCTAGCAATTATGCTATCCTTGAAAGAAAGATTAAAGAACTCTTTATTTGGCAAAATAACATAATATACGATGTTAGGGGGTGACAAAAGTCGCAAAATGGACCTTTGCATAGAGAAACAAACTGAAAGAAGAAGCACAGTAAAGGGTAAAGGAAAAGGCAAGAGCTTTGCGAAGCTTGTGTCATGTTTGTTATGTTTTTTTTCTAAGAAAAAGCTACCAATTATAGTGCTCAAGTACAATAATTTTAACAAAATCAATGGTCCCAGAGGTCATAAAAGTATTTTTAGTTATCTACCTTATAAGAAGCCGACAAAAACCTATGATGTACCTCTCTCACTCATAAATAACCAGGACGCGCGAGAAGGCTGGTTTTACTCAAACCTTCACTGCGGGTGATGGTCCGCGTCTGCGGGACCCAAAATAATGGAGCATAGCCATGCGCTTCCTCCTTAAAGTGGCGTACGTGGTAAATTACGCCGTCCTGTTTGGCCTGCAAAGACTTTGCGCCATTAGTTTATCTGGCCAAAGTTTGCCACCCGCAGGCACCTCACAGCTGCTGGAGCTCGTCTTTTACCGCCATCCTATTACGCTTAGATCTGCGGGCTGAGAGAGATAAGTGATTGCTCTCCCTCCCCATTTGCCGTTCCCTTGATGGAAAACCGTATCTGCGAGCAAAGCGACGATGATACCCAACACTTTCGCTTTGTACTATCGAATTGACTAACTCTAGAAAGGTGAGGCTGCCCTGATTGCGTTGGCTAATTCACAGGGCGGGTTGTGCCACTCTGTCCAATATGCTTACGTATGGTTTGCTGAGTCTCGGCGCAGTTTCTATATCTTCTTTTATCTTAGAAGAGCATTACTAAAGATAAGCTTAATGACACTCCTACAATTTGGTTAAGTGCAACGCCAAGTACACTCAGATTTGCGCGTGTAGCACCAAAAGACTCCCTTTTTGCCATAAGTTTAATAGCGATAAATGCAAGATTATTTGAACATCTCAGCGATGAACCTTCGACACGATTTATACTCGTAAACCTGACATCAAGAACAAGGAGCATCGCTACTTCTCCAGAGCAGCGGTATCTATCCTGCTTTACAAATCGCAGGCTCACAACTTCGGGATGGCTCTGACAAGTATTTTACGGAAGCCCTATACTGACGGCAGCGACATGCATATCACATAATCGATAACGACCAGATCACCGATCACGCGGAGTCACAGCTTAACAGGGATGTCGCGTTTCTTAGTGTGTTCTAACGCATGTGCTACAGAGAGTGCTCAAAAGAGTTATTTGATTTTGTCCCTTCCTCCACTTTTCATTACAAAACCGTTTGTGCTGGTCGACGATGTCATATTCAGACTATCTGTCAGATATCATCTTGCAACAAAAGGTTCGGTTTTCTATGCCAAACAATTGAGTTGGGGAACAAACCACCAGTTCATGTGTTTCCCTCATCGTATGATATGGGATCCTTCAAACGTAGTGTCAAAAAGGATTTGGCCTGACATTAATAATATTTCAACTATGACAAAGGCATAGTAGTAGTGCATAAATATAGTATAAAATATGATTTTGTAAATTTATTAAGTATTAAAGTAACCGTTAAGATACCATTACTTTAAAAACTCTAAATATTTTATTTCTTTATGTCTCTTACATCAATGATTTTCATTATACGAATTTCTTTAACGTCCTTTACATTAATAGTCGCCATTGTACTTATTTCTTTTATGTCCCTTACATCAATGCTCTTCATTGTTCATCTAAAATTTTGTTAACGTATGTCACCCTTATTCAATGTTATTTACTGTAAAGGACATGCTATCTTTTAAACTATAGGTTTTATTGGTTTATTGTTATTTTAGCTGTAAAGAATACAAAAATCTAAGAAACTTTGTCCTAGACACTTTTTAAGTACAACCCATAGTTCAAAAATTACAATCAGATTTGTGAGAAGGAAATCTTATTTTGGCTCTCCTGAAAACCTTGATTTTGTCCTTTACATTAATTCATATTTCCGGTATCGATATACTATAACGACTTATATTGCTTGTAAATATAACGGGTTCAAACGAGTTTTATAATAAGTAAAGATTTTTATTTTATAAAAATTAATGACATATGACACCCAGTCAAAGAAATGGGACAAAACATAATTTTAATGAACTCATTAATTGGCTGTTATGATTTCATTTTCGTATAACTTAAGATATTTCTTTCCATAATTGAATGATAATCGCCGCTAATGGATGTCAGCCCAGCCTCTAGGTACTTACTTTGGAAGTAATGCATAAAAGGACATGTCATAGTTGGAAACGACGCGACTAGTAGTTCATTCAAGAGCCCATTAATGTCCCACTGCAGGGATGAGCCTCCTCCCGTGACGGAGGGATACTTGGGCTACTAATACCACGCTAGCCAGACGGATTGGTATAGGGTTTAATTTCAAGTTTTCCTTCTTTTTATTTCGTAAAGTTAATATTCACGGATAGTCCCTTAGTCGTTTTTTACGACACCCATAGGATGAGATGGGGTGGTGACATATTGTATTCTTATTCCGTCACCACACGGTAAAAGAATCTGTACGCGAGAGAAAAAACGACAGGTGGTAAGAATGAAATCTGTTAAAAGTGTGAGTACTCACTTTGATACACGATATTAAAGTAGGACTAACACTTAAAGTGCTGATAATTGGTAGCTTCACCCTACTTATTCTAAAAGACGGTGTCTTTCTTCAATGCACGCTTCTCTATAAAGGAATTTATGTTACATCAGAACTCAGTCATTTCTAATCACAAAATTAAAAAAAAAATTCATTAATTTGATGACTTGTATATAAACATCGAATTTAGTAATTTGATTTTTATCATAAATAAAATATGGAATTTTTGTGAATCATTCACTTAAATTAAATTGCGTTTCTGTATCTATCGACATATCTGGTTTTTTCAACTGAAAATCATTTTACGTTTAATTTTAAAATCGTAATTTATTTTGTGCAATGAATAAACTAATTTTGTGAGTTGGGCTATAGTTCACAAGTGTTATAAACTTTGTTTATATCTAGTTAAATGTGTATTAAGTAAATGTCAAAGGTTGTTAACTAAGTTTCTATGTCAAAAGTCTTTATTACACTTTGACATACTTAATACACATTAATTAAAACTACTTTGTAAGTTTAGGGACTATTAAGGGTCAGAGTTAAGATCTCCCGTCTGTATATGACTTATTTTTTTCAAGACTTCACAAAAAAAGGTGGGTTATAAATTTGAGGCGAGCCTTCTACTCCAAACACTAAATCCACACTAAAGTTTTGTATTGGGCGAGAATCGAACCCTCGACCTTTGCAAAGCAGTCAAATTCTATAACTGCCACGCCATAGAAATTGTCAAATGCGAACTTTCCCTTAGTTGTATTTGACGACACCTATGGGTAACATAGTGTACCAAAACATAACTCTATCACCACTCAGAAATAACAAACAATAATAAAAAGTACCTATTAAACCATTTTATTTTCCCAAACACATTTCAGTTACAGTACCTATATAGTACATTATTTTGTTAACTTAGTACATTATGGGAACTGCAATAACCCTCTGCCTTTGATAGTTATTGTAGTACTTTATAGTCTATTTACTATTGCCTATTTGTAGTATATAAGTGGAAATGTTTATTTTAAGTACGGTCTTTTAGGTTTGTTTTTATTTTTCTTACACAACGCCTAGAACTATATGTAATTCTCACACTTTCACACAACGCCATCTAGTCCCAAACTAAGCAGAGCTTGTACTATGAGTAGGTACTAGACAACGGATAAACATACTTAAATACTTTTTTTTTGTAAATAGGTACATACAAATTACATATAGAAAACACCAAATCAAATCAAATCAAATAATTTATTTGCGTCATACAGGTTACAATAGTTGTTACAGTGTAGGTATAAGCATCTCTGTACACTACCATTTCTGGTGTGCAAATATATAAAATATTACATAACATTACAATTGATTACATTATAAATTTTAGGACCATATACATTTTCAAATTATTACATTGCTATTAACTTAATGAATTATTATAATTACATTATTATTTTAGACACAAGATTATTTTAATTACAAGTATATAAAATATCATTATATTAATAACATCCATTGAAATTACCTATGGATTATGAAAGTCAAAGGTTTTTTTTGTTCGGCGAATAGGCCACCACCACAAATTGTGGCATTTAGCAATGAAATGCATATCGGTTTAATCCTTATAATCTCTAGTTAAACTGTCTGCATATATCAAAACTTTATCTTGAGGGAATACTCTGAAATACGACAATCAAAACATGACTCTCGTGATAACGTAAAATCTCACAACAGCTGTCGTCTAATGAATATACACTAATAAGGCAACCAAGACCTCTCGAAATAACGCAGTTTTTGCTGGTTATTGCTTGTAGATCTTAAATAATAAGGTAGTTAAAGAGAAACAATACACTATATAGGTATATGACACAAGAAATATTTATTACTGTTCACAATATTATTATAATTAACACAGTCATCTCTTAAAGTAGTATTTCATCTTAAATAGACGAAGGTGGCTCAAGCTCACCTAAACGCAGAGCCCAAGATAAAAACCACACTTTACACATCACAATGCACAGCAGCTAATAGTGACTGTGCCTGTGCTCAATAAGCAATAACAACAGTATCCAGCAAGAGCAGCTTTAGTGTGTATTATGCACTCTATATAAAGATGCCATTTTTATAAAATATAAAAGTACAAATAAATCATGCATTTATCTAATAAAATCTGAAACAATAACAACGTTGTCATGACAATGTCAAACTGATTGAAACTGTACTACAGAGTATCTGCTATTGGCTATTATTTACGTTTCGTTCTACGATTATTTTTAACGTACGTTAGTACGTCACTAGTACGTCACTTGATAATTTGTATTAACCATTAAAATAAACCTAAGAACGTTCCAAAACAAGCATTTTTAGGTGTAATCCTTTTTTATTATTATTTCATTATTCCCTCATCGTTTAAGTATAATTTGTGTTCGGTTAACTATATTAAGATAATAACTATTTTTGTGAGTAATATGAATAATAAACATTACTGTTTAGGGTGGTGCGAAAAAAAACCGTCTCCTTTGTTGATCATTTAAATTAATATTCATTTACGGAATAATAAATTTTATCCACTAATAACGATTTGAAAATTTGTTTAAACACATTGATATCCTCAATGTTTCTAATATTTTTTGGAATTATATTATAAGTTTTTGGAGCCATACCTAAAACATTTTTACTAAATAGCGCAGTTGTGTGAGGTGGTACTCTTAGTTTTTTATTGCACTGTCTTTTACTATTTAAAAATGGAAATAGTTCGGGATGCGATTTTACGAAAATGGCCAACTCATAAATGTAAAGCGATGGCAGACACCCAGACCAATGCAAACAATCATGTTCATGCACACAAAGATTTGCATTGAGCGGGAATCGAACCCGAGACCTCAGCGTAGCAGTCATGTTATATAACTACTACGCCAAAGAGGTCGTCACGTCAACTAGAACGAAACTAAGTAGAGATTGTACTATGTATCCTGTACAGACATTTTTCTTGTAAATAAATAGACATTCTTGTGTCACACGAAAATTTACCTTGAGCGGGAAATTAAACAGAGACCAATGCGTACCTAGCAGTCAAGTACTATAACCACTATGCCAAAACAAAGCAGGAAGAGTCTCGGTGCCGTTGCGTTCCCGAGATTTTCCGCTCTTTTCCCCGCGGAGGTTTTGCACGCTATCCTAGTTCATCATGGAAAACCGAAAACATAACCAATTTAATTTTAGCTCCAGGGCTGAATATTTCCACTAAAAAGGAGACCAGTATGCTACTAAGGTCGTCAAACATTGATAGAGTATGCCCTTCAAATAAACTGGACCAGACTTTTTCGATTCCCATGACTCATCAACACGATCATAAGATAAGTAAAAACTTTTACATTATAACTTCTTTGTTAAAAAAAAGAACTTGTAGGTACCAACCTACGTAATTCATAAAACTTTTTTATTAAAAATATAGGAACTTAACGTTTGTCCCCATTCCTGTGACACCCAACAATATTAGGGTCTTACTACGTGACAGTATGCTTCGAACGATTTCCCCTCATGTTATTAAAAAACTCCCAAAAGGGCAGGGGGTTATTGTCGAAAAAAAAATTCCTTTTACTCGAACACTTATGGCGGCTGTGCTTTATGGTTTTAAAGTAAAACAATGTCATAGACTCAATTTAAACTTTAGCTATACAACCTACGTAATGTCTATTCTTAAGGTTTAGTCTATTATCTAAATTAGAGAATAACTTTTAAGGACATCTGCTTTATTGTCAGGGTTTCTCAACTATGAAGCATTTAATAAAAATTGGTAATTTATACCTATGTATTTATTTTTCACAAATAAGTTTAATACAAGTAAATAAGAATAGTAGTTAGTGTCCCAGTACAACATAACATGGCTTCTTGATTTGTTTTGGGGCCCGTGTAATATGCATATATTTTTAAGAAGCCTCATGGTCACCCAGAGGGCAATGAAGAGAGCTATGTTGTAGCCTGACCTATGGGCCTACTCAGAAAAATCATGGTCACTCAGAGGGCAATGAAGATAGCTATGTTGTAACCTGATCTATGGCCGTACTCAGAAGGCTTATGGTCACTCAGAGGGCAATGGAGAGAGCTATGTTGTAGCCTGACCTATGGACCTACTCAGAAGGCTTATGGTCGCTCAGAGGGCAATGAAGAGTGCTATGTTGTAGCCTGACCTATGGACCTACTCAGAAGGCTTATGGTCACTCAGAGGGCAATGGAGAGAGCTATGTTGTAGCCTGACCTATGGACCTACTCAGAAGGCTCATGGTCACTCAGAGGGCAACGGAGAGAGCTATGTTGTAGCCTGACCTATGGCCCTACTCAGAGGCCAATTCAAATCAAATAAGTAGTTCAATCAAACTCAGTCCTTCGGGAACTCAGCCCAGCGGAAACTCAGCCCATTGGGAACACAGCCTTTCGGAAACTCAGCCCAGCGGGAACTCAGTCCTTCGGGAACTCAGCCCGTCGGGAACTCAGCCCTTTGGGATCTCAGCCCAGTAGGAACTGAGCCCTTCCGGAACTCAGCCCTTCAGGAACTCAGCCCAGTAGAAACTCAGCCCATCAAGAACAGTCTTTCGGGAACTCAGCCCAGCGGGAACTCATCCCTTTGGTAACTCAGCCCTTCGGGAACTCAAGCCGTCGGGAACTCAGCCCTTCGGGAACCCAGCCCTTTGGGAACTCAGCCCATCGGGAATTTCAGCCCATCGGGAACTTAGCCCTTCGGGCACTGACCCCTCGAGGAACTCAGTCCTTCGGGTACTCAGCCCTCCCGGAAATCAGCCCGTCGAGAACTCATCCCTTTGGGAACTCAGACGTTCGGGAACTCAGCCCTTCGGAACCAGCCCTTTGGGAACTCACACCGCCAAACAAACTAAGGGTCTTTGGGAACTCCCCCACGCAGGACTTTGGGATCTACCCCTGCAGGCCTTTGGAAATGCTTTCTTTCCAGAAATTTTCATCTACATCAGTGTGTGTGATTGATGTTAAAACTAGTGAATTTGCAATATGTGGTGTTTGTTTACAAAGTTAATCAAGTAAGGATCAATACCTTATAAATACCGAACCCTGGTAGTTTATATAAAAAGAAAAAACATAATAGAAAAAATATCTATGTGTAACAACCTTTATTTCCCATCCCAGACACGTAATTCTTACAAAGACCCCTTACAACTAATTGATACATCCCCGGGGGTATATCTAAACATTATTTAAGAAACACTGGCCCCAGCTGGGTATCAAGGGCATATATCTCAGTGATTTGTTCCTTTCTAAAGTTTTGTAAGATAATAATAATCTTAACCCTTTTGGGATTAAGCGGCATATTTCGTTACTTTAGGTAAATAATTTGTTTTGGAATATTTCGGTTTCTGTTCTAAAGTTTTAAGACCCTTTAAGACTGTGTCTGCCTGTGTCATGGGTATGTCGTATTCGAACTTCATTATTTTATATCGCACTTATTATTTTTCATCATCATAACATTAATGTCCCACTGCAAAGACGGGCCTCCTCCCGTGACGGAGGGATACTTGGCCTACTAACACCAAGCTGGCCAGACGGATTGGTATAGGGTTTAATTTCAGGTTTTCCTTCTTTTTATTTCATAAAGATAATATTCACGGATAGTCCCTTAGTCGATTTTTACGACACCCATGGGATGAGATGGGGTGGTGACATATTGTATTCTTACTCCGTCACCACACGGATAATATGATATCATTATAACCAATTAAATCTCACAATAAAACACAGATTCAGGACAAACATTACAATTACCTCGTTGGTGAAGCGGTAGTTGATTAGGGCATGCAATTCCGTGACAATTTTACTGATTTTTCAATTCCGGAATTGAGAGGAGTAATATCGGAATTCCGGTATTCATCATTTTTTGATATTATTGAATAATACCTGCATTAAAATGCATAAAATACATTAAATTCTGGAGCGAATAGTCAATAAGCGTCTAGTTAAGTACTTAGAAAATAATAAAATTTTATCCAGCACACAATGTGGCTTTCGAAAGGGTAAATCAACGGAAGATGCAGTAAACCTTTTGACAAACGAAATAGTTGAAAATCTCGATCGGGGACGTGCTTGTATTGGTGTATTTATTGACCTAGCTAAAGCCTTTGATACTGTTTCTGTTCCCATTTTACTTAAGCGGCTGGAAGGCATTGGCATACGGGGTGTTGCCCTGGATTGGTTTCAGAGCTACTTAACTGGACGCCAGCAGTGTGTTAGGATCGATTCCTGGCGTAGTTCTATGCAGACACTCTCTTTTGGTGTGCCTCAGGGGAGCGTGTTAGGACCGACACTATTCTTGCTGTATATTGACGAATTAAGTAGACTGGAACTGCCTAATACTAAAATTGTTTGCTATGCAGATGACACAGCGGTTATATTTAGTGATGATGCCTGGAGCGGTTGTTTTGTGAAAGCTGAAATTGGAATGGCAACAATAGCAAAATGGCTCCGATGTTACTTGATGACGCTAAATACAAACAAGACCAAATTTGTTTGCTTTCATAAAACCATCGCTTCATCCCCTCAACATAGCCGAAACATTTGTGTCCACACATGCAAAAGATCCTACTCTACAGAAAGCACCATTGACTGTGACTGTAACTTGATGCAAAGATCCAAGTCTGTAAAATATTTAGGAATAATAATTGATGAGAAACTGACTTTCAAAGATCATATTACTTCATTATCAGCCAAAACAAGAAAACTTATATACATCTTCAAAGAGCTGAGAGATGTCACGGACTTGGATCTTATGAAGAACATATATCTCGCTCTGTGTCAGTCTGTGCTCACATATTGTATTGGGGTCTGGGGTGGCGCATCAGCATCACATTTAATAACTCTAGAGAGAGCTCAGAGGTCGGTCATTAAAGTCATGCTAAGAAAGCATATTAGGTACCCAACCACAGAACTGTATAAAGAGGCTGGCTTGCTTAGTGTTCGACAACTCTATATACATAAAGCAACTATTCACTCACACAAAATAGTTTTAAATTCTATTGAATACAAAAATATGCTCAACTCAAGGGTGTTCAAATTATCCACTGACTCATTTACTTATACTTCTTTCGCGCAAAGATTCCCAAAATTCATGTTTCCTCACATATACAACCAAATAGTAAATAAATGTAATCTGAAGCATGATACAATACGCGAGGCTCAAACCAAAGTAAAAACTTTTATCTCTAGTCTAAATTACCTACAGACTCAACAAATGCTCAAAATTATATCATAACACACACACACACATACACACACACACACACATAAACACACACATATCTACATTAATAAGTGTTTAATATTTAAGGGTGTTATTTAATTGTAATTTTGTGTTTTTAATGAACCTACTGTCCTTAATCTTATAAGTCTGATAGCCTCGATACAGGCTATGCCTAGTGTGGCTATCACTGAAATATGTAAATAGATTTGAGTGGACTGCAAATAAATATTATCTTATCTTAAATTATCTTATCTTAAATTACATTCCATTATTTGGCTTATGAGTTATCGTAATGTTGCTTGTGCCATAATGCAACGCTATTACGGCTAAATTTAATTAAACTAGACGAACAGAACAGCTCTATGAGTTGAGACAACTTGCGAAGTCGTATAGAACTCTAAAAGTTGACTCCCCAAGTCGTAACGGTCCGGAAATATCGCCGCAGCGAGCTTGTTCCACAAAACAGTTGTTCGCGGTAGGAAGTTTCGCGAAAATCGCACAGTGGATGACCGCCAACCATCAAGGTGACAATGGTAGGACAGTCGATAGCGAGTGGTGCTGTGGAGAAATTCAGCTGTGGGCAATGTCCAGAACAACTCCTTAAAACACTCCCCGTGATAAATGCGGTAGAGAATGCAAAGAGACCCTACATCTCTCCGCAAAGCTAAATAATCGAGCCGACTAGAGAGCACCTGATCGTCAACAATTTCGAGCCGCCCTTCTTTGTATAAGGTCAATTGAAGGAGTTGACTGGGGTGCTCTAGCACAGAGATGGGAACAGTATTCGAGATGTGGCCAAACCTGAGCCTTGTAGAGTTGTAGGCGATGGTTTGGCGTAAAATACTGACCCTCTCTATCGAGCACACCCAGCTTTTGCGAAGCTAATTTAGCTTTACCTCCAAATGATCGCGAAACTGAACTTCGCTCGAAATGCTGACACCCAGGATTTTAATAGACGGCTTGGTAACAAGGGGAGCGCCTTCGAAGTGAATATCCTCGATGAATGGAGATTTTTTAGCGGTAAACGCGCAAACCTGTGTCTTCGAGGGGTTGAATCGGACTAGATTTAGCCGACCCCAATTCGAAACTAAGTATGTTTTCGATATCAGACACAAGTTTGTTTTGGTTCTCATTAACGTTTTCCACCGCGAAAGAAAAATGAGAAAGCGGAACGTACTTTTTTAAATAAAATAGGTTTTTGTTTCCACCAACAGCGTTTTTAAAATTGTGTTTACTCCGCTCCGTTTTCGAGGTAGGAGCGAGCTCATTTCTACTCTTTCTACACACTCGGCTCTTTCCGTCCGACTTTTTGTTGGTGGAAATACAACTTTCCGTAATAGCATCTTTTATCGTCTTTAGAACTTCACAATAGCAGTTCTATAAAGAATTAGATCTCTCGACTAATTTTCTAATGTACGCGATGGCGAGTATCTGACAGAAGCTTACAAATATTTTTTGTGTTCTGCTAACCAGCGTGGAGAATGAAAGTGTTTTTCTGTGCTGGCCAAATAAGTAACCAAGTACAAAGTTCATTCTCTGGCAAAATGTAATTATACAAGAACAATGAGTTAGTTAAGTCTTGCCTTAATTTAACGGCTTAAAATGACAATAATAAGGGATATAAATTACCAAACATGTTCAAATTCTTAGTGAATATTTAGAAGTAAACAACTGCCTCTTCTTTTAATTTAAAGAAATTCTAAAATTACCAGTTCCGGAACTAGCTCCGGAATTCCGGAGTTAGACCTCCAGTATCGAAAGTCAGTTCCGGAATTGAGAACCTTCCGATATTGCGTGCCCTATAGTTGATGCGGCTCACGTGCACGAGATCGAGATCGAGATTACACACAAGATACTTAATTGTTTGTCTGATCCACAAATTAGTGTCCGTTAAATGAATGTTTATAAAAGTCCCTGCAATATGGCTGCCGTGCTGGATGTCAAAATTCAATTGATCGATTAACTACTGGTCGAAAAAACAATGTTGCTTTCAATAATTGGTCGAATAAAAGATGGATCCTTTAACGATTGGTCGAAAAAATAATTTGGATTATGTTACGTTAGAACAGTGACCATAAAGAGCGCCATTCAACAACAAGTCGAGGTACTAAACTTTCCTACACCAAATAGTTTTTTCGACCAATCGTTAAGGGATGTATCATTTATTCGGCCAATTTTTAAAAGAAACATAGTTTTTTGTACCAGCTGTATTTCGGAATTCCGTTGCAAGCACCTGCAATACAAGGATCCCCAAGAACGGGGGTTGATTTAAAAAAAAAGTGGTCTGATCAAATAACGAGGGCGCGCTGCATACTCGTTTTCAAGATATTCAAACTTTAAACACAAAAACTTGAGCTAAACATTATTTTGTTTACATTGTACCAAGAGAAGCGTAGGTAGAAAACTATTTCAAATTTAGAAATGACGCCATTTCCCGTTCACAGCGTAAACAAAATGGCTTCCACGTTTGTTGGTAGGATCGTTAAACGATATTATATTGATAATTTCATGCATCAGTTCTCTATTGATATTGTATTTTAATAAAGGGTGTTCTCGCATGTAAATTGCTATCAAATAGGATACGTAGTTGTTAGGTTAAGGTGGAAATTAGAATTGGGTGCGATATTATTATACTTAGATATAGTTGCTACTTATATTATACCTTTGTGTAGAGTTTTGATTAAAGGAAACGTAGGTAATTTAATTTAGGTTTTTATTGATTAGATAGTGTAGTATCTGCTCGGGTATCTGATTGACACGTCGTCGTAGGTCGCGAGTTCGATCCCCGTATAATTCGAACTTTGGTGTGCACGAACATGGCTGTTTGATTTTACATAGCGCAAGTTTGATGGGTACTTATTTGTCTAGTGGTCTGTTTGATAACGACTACAATCACGGCAAACCACGCGAAAACACACGACCCGGAGGAATTTAACATAATGAAATGGTCTAGAAAAAGGACATCACTTAAAGGACTTCTTCGTAGGCTTTCCTAATTTTGTGCCACTTATACATCAGTACTCTGTCCTTTTCATCCAACCGATCATTTCATCATTTCCAACATCTTTCCTCCATTTACCTATTCGTAGTTTCCATTAAAAAGAACTTTATATATTTAACTAAAAACACTTATTACATTAAGTAGTATAATTTTATATGTCTGTTCTCTCTAACAATTACATGAAAATGCATTTATCCTCATTCGCAAAGGAATTTAAATTGTACCCCACCCTTTGTTAAAAGCGCGATAATTAAATTAAGTAGGTAACTATTCCTTGAGAATTTGAGCAAATGAGTGGAAATGAAATGTCTTGAGGAACGCTGTAAGATGACGTTTGCTATCGTTATGTTAATTTAAGAAAATGTTAACCAGACTGTCTATTTTCTTTCGAGTTTTTCTTTTGTTTGAGAGAGTAAAATGAGTGTTTAGGACTTGATGGAAAGCGTGAATTGAGAGGAATAAAGACAAAGGACAGCTGCTACGAAATATGTTTACGCCGTCGTAATCTCTTTGCAGTTTTGTTCAAACATCCTTCTTGTAGCCTCTCAAGGATCTCATGCCATACAAAATATTAAGTAGCGCTGAAATACTGTTCCATACCTTAATAAATTAGCAAGAAGCAGTGTCATAACTTTTTCGTGCAGAACAGTATCGAAGTAACTAATCTGTTGTGACAACGATAGCAGGTACGTAGAAAAGCCTCCCTTTCCACGTTCCCAGTTACATATAAATAAGTACAAATATTACATCATACCGAGGGAAGTGAATCCCGTAACAAACCCTAAACTATTTGGTAAGCGAGGTACGAAAAGATTCAATCAATTAATGGCGAAGGCGCGTTCCTGCATTAGAATATTTATTGGATGTTATAGTATATCATATGTGTATAGTGCAGAGCAGACAGCAGGCTGTCTGAGGCCCAATGTCCATTGCTGGAGATACAATTACTTAATATGATGAATATTCCTATTACAATCTTGCCTTAGGTGCGAAAAAATAGTGTGACAGTTTTAGTAAATACAGCAAACATTTCTCTAGTTACATAATAATTAACCACATAACAATAGTTTAAACTACAACAATACAATAAAAATGTAAGAAAACCATTTTAGTCTTCAGAGCAGTTAATAAACAAAAAATATTTAATGCGTCGTCAGTGATACCGTCTGACCTAATTCAGTTAGTTTGATTCTATATCTCCCTAGAGGCATTCTCTGTTACCAAATAAATCTTTACTGCATTCACTTTTGATTCTTCACGTTTAATATTTTATTTATTTTTATCAAGAGAAGAATGCAAGAGGTCGCGGTTTAAAACAAGACAATGAAGTATTTGTATGATCTATAAATGATTCTTTGAAAAATATAGAGTCCGTTAATTTAATCTATACTTATCTATATATATAAAAATTAAACCCGTTTTCCGTTGTCACGACATAGCATGAAAACGGCTTGACCGATTTGGCTGATTTTTGTTTTTGTAGTTTTCTAATACCCTGTGCAAGGTTCTTACGGAAAAAAATATTAAGAAAATCTCTCAGAAAAATTGAATAATATACATTTAATTTGGCATATTTAAAAAAAAGTGCGTTATGAATTAATTGACATTCGATTTAAAACAATGAACTCTGTTATGTGGTGATCTATGACACCACAGACATCTATTATCTATGTACTAATATTTTATAGAGGTAAAGTTTGTGTGTTTGTGACGTTGTAGGGGGTAATCTCTGGATCTACTTAACCGATTTTAAAAATTCTTTCTGTGTTGAATAGTCCCTTTATCGGGGAGTGTCATAAGCTATATAGTATCACGCTATTACTAATAGGAGTGGAGCAGTAATAAAATATGTTTTACAAAGGGCGCGTTTTTTTCGCCGCTCAACGAAGTGGGCACGGGTCAGCTAGTGTCTGATAAATCCTCACGGCAAGAGTCCGATCTCTAGTGCAGGACTTGTCTATTCTTAAAAATAAGTAGAGTAATATTTTTTAAAAGCGATGACTACATGTAAGAAAATATACATTAGATACTTACTCTCAAAGAAATCGAATGGTCTTGCGCTACAAAAATGTAATTTTAATACATACATACTTACATGAAAGGTTGACCTTGGAAAGTCTAGACTGAAGTAGGATTACTGGGAAAACAATGAATAATTTAAAAAATAAAACTATTGTTAATGTAGAGTTGCTTGTCGAGTTTTTTTATTTGTTGTTTGTGTATATTTCACAGGGTGGAGAGGTAGACATACGACCTGGTTAGGACCCTTTTATCTCATAAGGACAGATTCTCATAAAGACAGATTCGCAAAAGGACAGATTCTCATATGGACAGATTCTCAAAAAGACAGAAATGGTACAGTTGTACACACTTTCATGCAAGTCATTAGGACATGATATGAAATGATGAATAAAAAAAAGGAACGCTGTCAAAAATAAAACCGGTCTAGTGCGAGTGTGACTCGCGCACCGAGGGTTCTGTGCAAAATTTACCCGTCAAAATGTGATGACGTCACGACGACTTATCTGTAAAAATTCTATGTAGTCACGACTCATCTGTCAAAAGTTCAATAAAGTCACGACTTAGCAGTCAAAAATTACTTTACCGCCAAAACTCTATGACGTCATGTCTTAAAAAATCAAAAATATAATATGGTGGAACTAAAAGTTAAATGTTTTCAAGTTTTTTCTTTAATATGTACTGTAAGACCTTGCATCAGGCAAAATTTTAAGTTTGTATGTAGACTGGAAGTATCCTGTAGGTTTTGATACCCTTTGAGTTTGAGCTGTATCTCTTGAATGAGTTGAATTAGAAGTTGGTTTTTTTTAACAGCTCTAAAACGCAACAGACTTTGGTAAAAATTTCAGCTGGGTACCACTATGTGTTCCTGAGAAATATGATCTTGACAGACAGACAGACGGATAAAAAGATGACTGAGATACTGATCCCTTGATCCCTAAAAATTAACGTCGACATATAAAAACTTTAAAAAAATATTATTTATTTGATTAAAAATTATTTCATTATGTAGGTATATGATAATAAATAAGTATAATATAACTAACTATTCTTTTGTTTTTTACTGATGCTCATTGCTCATTTGTTTTTCATAATTTTCCTTTTCTTCTTACTATTACTTTTGTCTTTTTGCGAATCTGTCCCTAAGAGAATCTGTCCTTCTGAGATTCTGTCTTTTTGAGAATCTGTCCTTATGCGAATAAAGGGTTAGGACGACGCGTAAAACCGATGGATGACGAAGGCAGTGGACGTCAAATTATAGGCTGAAACGATGATGATTTTCTGCGTTGCAATCTAAATTAAAACATTTATTTTTTTTAAACTGTGTTATTTTATTTTCCTATATCATAACAGCCCATTAATGTTCCACTGCAGGGACGGGCCTTCTCCCGTGACGGAAGGATACTCGGCCTACTAATACCACGCTGGCCAGACGGATTGGTATAGGGTTTAATTTCAAGTTTTCCTTCTTTTTATTTCGTAAAGATAATATTTACGGATAGTCCCTTAGTCGGTTTTTACGACACCCATGGGATGAGATGGGGTGCTGACATAATGTATTCTTACTCCGTCACCACGCGGATATAATCAGAATATACAACTATCAATAGAAAAAAAAACATTTTTTCTATTGATAGTTGTATATTCATTATTGAGTAATTTAGTAAAACATTATGTACATTAAAGGTAAAGTAATATATTAGCACTCTGAAACGACGATGAATTTAGGACGAATCAAAGCAAAATTTTAATTTGTAAGGGTCGTAGAACTATGGCGGTTAATAGCCTCTACCTAACTCCTTTGAAATAATACGTGAGTTAATGTATCTATGAAGAATTATTTCCAAAATATTGTCAACAATCTTATTTTAACACCAAACGTAACATCTTTGTAAACGTGAAAAAAACAACCTCATTTTCGCGCCATCCTTCGTTTTTACCACAGACTAAAAAGTAAAAACTCGACGCAACAAAAAAAAGACGTTGCTACATTTTTATATTTATGCTGTAGGAAAATGTCTTGAAAAATACTTTTGTTGTAAAATATATTTCTCAGAGCGAGGATTTCATGTTTTGCTCGTAAAATCTTTACACAGGATGGTTTTTGATCCTTGTCCTTCTTGCTTATTCATAAATACAGTTATAAATTCAACTTGAATTTTCTATTCTGCCATAGAGATACATTGCAGTATTGTGGTGAATCGTGTTTTTATTCTGTTGACCTTTTGCAAGTAATGTTATACGCTACAAAACATAAAAACTAAACTGAAGTCTTCGTTTCGGCTCAATGTAAATATTAATGATAACGTGAATTTACGTGTGTTATTTTAAGTTTAGTTACCTACAATTTTATTTTCCTCGAACAAAGCAAGCAGGTTAAGCTAGTCCCTATTTTGAACTGTAGTCGAATTAAATCAAATAATATAACAATTTCTGCATTCTGGTAAAACGTCACGTTCGAGTTTGGATCAAACACTTTTGTCGTGATTAAAACGATTCACAAATAACAGCGCCACCTGTCGATTATCAACGAAATTTATTTGTTTAATATTGTGAATAGCACGAATCGAGACCACATCATTATAGGATTACATTTGGTTTAATTTATAAGTACTTATTATCATTTTACATTTTATTAACTGTTTCTGCCTGCCGAGGTAGCTGTTCGATTTCCGCCAGGGACTGTGTAATCATCATCATCATCATAACTCTGCATGGAAGGGCCTCCTCCCATGACGGAGGGATACTTGGCCTATAATACCACGCTGGCCAGACTGATTGGTATAGGGTTTAATTTCAAGTTTTCCTTATTTTTATTTCGTAGAGATAAAAAAAACAAATTGTATTCTTAATCCATCACCACACGGAGACGTGTGTAATAGGTACTGAATTTCAAAGTTCACAATAGCGATGAACGAGGGCCTGGAAAACTGAAATACGAACCACGTTTGTCCGAAACTACGCAATATTTGGACCTAAAACCTTTGCGTAGCACCACTAGGTACGCTAACACCACAGAGGTCGTCAAGGGGTAAGTAGCAATTCCATCCATACATGAAATAGGTTCTATGGCTGTGGTAGAACTTGCAGATATTTTTGTCAAGCTGGACACAATTCGTGGAAAACCTCTAAAAGATTTCTCACGAAAAATAAAAACAAAAACAGATAATTCCATGTTGTTTGTGATCCTACTTCAGGATGTTTTGACAGCACTGTTTACCTTATAAACTTGTTTATGATACTTAAATAAGATTATACTTCGGTTAAACAAACAATTTGTTATTCCTAAATGTTTTATTTGTATTTGAGAAAATGTAAAACTTAATTTCGTGAATATTATGTAGAGTTATAGCCTATTTAAGTTAAAGCTGATATAAAGGAATTAACTTTAAATCCTGAATAAAAAACCGTTAATAAGTAATCCGTAACCAAGATAATTCGGTATGTAAAGATTTTTTTTTTTGTATTTTTTTTTACATTATTATTTTAAAGGTTTGTTAATTATAAACAACTAAGTAATTTGAGTATTGGTTTCCTATCAGTTTATTTTTAATAAATATTTTATAATGTTTTACTTGTAATGACGTCATGCGTACGGCTGAATTACTTGAGCAATGAAGGCAGAGACAAACTTCTATTTCGCCGGACGAGTGAACATAATTTAGACGTCAAATGAAAGACAAAGTAATTCATGTATAATTGTATAAATAAACACAATCTTGCGGTTTTTTAGGCTAAAAATATGATTTTATTACTTATTGTTCTTAAATCTCCAAATGGTTTTGGAATCGACATAGGTAAACTTTTACTTTACATACCGAATTAAGAGACTCGTTATCAATTATTTTCTTTTTAAAACTTGCTAACTTATCAAAGAAAATCTCCTTTATTTATCTCTGAAACATTCAAAGGTTGTTTAGTAGAGAATGCTTAAGGCATTCAATCTGCTTTTCCAAGAAATTTGCATAAAGTTTAATAAATTTAATATACCTGCCATCACAGTATTATACTCGTTAAGCCTGGTCTGCTTTTTCAAGAAATTTGTTTAAAGTTTAAATAAATAAACTAGCGACCGCCCTCGGCTTTGCACGGTCGCATTCCATATAATCTACAATATTATGCATGTATTATACATATAAACGTAACTCTCTCAATAAAAAACCGCTTCAGAATCTTTTAATAACCATTTTCATCCAAACATTTCCACCCTGCGCGGTCTTGTGCCTCCCTTATCCATCGTCTCCCCGCCGTCCTAACTCGTAGGTCGTCCGTCCACTGTGTGAGGGGACAAAATCCATTGCGTAGTTTTAAAGATTTAAGCTCCGTGTGGTGACGGAGTAAGAATACAATATGTCACCAACTCACCACCTCATCTCATCCCATGGGTGTCGTAAAAAACGACTAAGGGACTATCCGTGTATATTTATTATCTTTACGAAATAAAAAGAAGGAAAACTTGAAATTAAACCCTATACGAATCCGTCTAGCCAGCGTGGTATTAGTAGGCCAAGTATCCCTCCGTCATGGGAGGAGGCCCTTCCCTGCAGTGAGACATTAATGGGCTGTTATGATGAAGCGTAGGACGGACAGACACTTTGTTTTATACTCTGTATCGTATACTGCCATCATCAGTGTGATTCTCGTAACTGGCCTTTCCAAGAAGTTTGTACAACATTTTATAAACAAATTAAAATGGTTTCCACCGCAGATAAATTCTGTGTATCGGGGATTAAAGGCACGTGTAGATTTAACAAATGAAATTACAAATAATTTTCTAATGTTCGTTCCAGGATAATTCTAGGAACATAAAATAATGTACTTTTCGAGTAATAGAGTACTTATTGAGTAATGTCATAGTACAAAATTATACACACCTCAACAAAGTCTAGGGATATTTGGTTTTTACTCAATTTTATTTGGTATAACTCCAAAATTATTGGAGATAACATACAACATGCTTATATTTTTATAAAGGCAATTTATCAGGCTACAATCTAGAATTAAATAAAAATACATTTTTAGCATAAATATTTTGTTTTTTTTCAAATAAATAAAAAACTTAAAAAATTAGTAAACCTAACAATGAATGTGTTTCTTAAGCAAAAGTGAAAATAAGCGAAAATTTATCAGTTTTGAACTGTTATGTGAGTAATCAGTAGTCAGTACATTCAAAAAACCGTAAATAACGGCCCTGCAAAGGTTTTTAATGCTTGGATTAAGTTATCCAGGTCTTGGTGCGGTATATTGTTCCAGGTCGACTAGGATACAAAACAAGTAACTCTTCCATCGCAATTATGGAGGAAAATTCATCAAAGCCCTTCTTTTGAACATGTCCTACGCGTATTTTATGGTTTTAAGGTTAGGCGATTGAGTGGTTCGGCATAAAATCGATACTTCGCGCTCCTGGAACCAGCTCGTTATCACTCTGGCTTTATGCGGACGGGTGTTATCGTCCATGAGCTTAAACATTTGGCCCAATTGTAGTCTACGGGGGTAGATTATTAGTACTAGCACCTCGTTAAGTTATTTTTCAGCCGTCATGGTGTATCTGATCAAAACGCGCTCTGTTTTTCGACCGACACAAATTCCCGTCCAAACCATAATTGTTCTATCGTGGTGTGAATAGATTTCTTGAGGATGTTTTAGACGGCTATCACAACCATGAACTCGCCAAGCACGTTCTCTACGTGAATCCGAGTAGAAACCGAACCGGGACTCATGTGTAAACACCACTACAGATAGCAGGTATTCTTTATAGAGCAAATGTTCACGAGCCCACTCTTGTCGTCGTGCGCGATTCGTTCGGCGTAGTGCTGGAGTACAAAGCGGTATGCAAGCATAAAGGTGGGCTTCATGCTGACTTCTTCTGACAGTTTGGTCACCCGCAAGAGGCTCCACCAAGAGCTGGAGCCTCTAAACCAGCTGCATGGTAGTAACATTTGGCTGTCTTTTCACGGGAACTTGCAAAAATCGATCATTTCGTTAAGTGGTGATAGACTTTTTGCCGTGGTATCTTTCAGCCACTTCACCAGTAGCACGATAACGTGACCATAATCTTGATTTCATATTTTGTATTGTTTCAATCTCTTCAGCAATACTCCGCTTAGTACCCGCAGCTGGGAGCTTGCCTACTGCCCATAACATTTTGTTTCTGATGAAATGGCGCCGCTGCTTGATGCACACAATATCATTTATTCGAAATAAACGTTTAAATTGTTATAAAACTGAAATTTTACACAAAAATGCAGTCAAAACTTACTGTTGGCAAATAAAATTTTCGAACTTGACTACGTATAGACCGCGTAAATCTTTTATTTTTAATTTTATTTTTCAAATTCAAATTAAGAATGGTTAAAAAAGGTTATCAAAGTAAGTTTTCATCAAAAAAATTAAAAACAAACCAATTTTTTTTGAGTTTTACAACTTTACACAAAATATCCCTAGACTTTGTTGAGGTGTGTATATGTTACGGGCAACGTGATTAACTGGGCATTATTACATGGACCACGGGCCGTCGGCCATTATTAATAAGGGCCGGTCAAAGTGATAAATTTATCACTTTGGCCATCGTTATTGGGCATTATTAATACAGACCGGTCATTATTAATAATGCCCGGACTAATCAAATTGCCCGTAACATATACAGTATTTCGACTTCATAGAAACGGACGAAACGCGAGTTATACCTCACACGCTCACGATAGAGGTGGCTTTGCGGAGTGAACAGTCGCGACTGTGCCGCAGTAACGAGCGGGAAAGTAGGTAAATGTAATTAAAAAGCTGGAGGTTAAGCTTAAAAAGGAGGGAGGGCAGCCTTATCGCATGTTTACGTACCGCGCAGGCGTAGGCATTTGTAATAAATATTCGACCAAGATAGACTACTGCTTGTAATGTGCTAGTAATGTGGTGTTACAATATAGGTATGGAATACTTATTATGAAATTAATGGAAGTGAATTATGCTTGATTATTTATAACGATGAACTTTATTAAATATAAAGAAGGGTAACTTGAAATTAAACCCTTACCAATCCGTATGGCCAGCGTGTTAGTAGTAGGTCAAGTATCCCTCCGTCACGGGAGGAGGTCCGTCCCTGCATCGGGATATTAATGGGCTGTTATGATGATGGTGATAACGATAAATAGACATTGTTTCAGAAGATTGATTTTCAGTTTTTAATTGCAAAGGTATATAAATATGATTTTTATATTTCCTTTCCTAGTTAAAATTTTTCATGCAACGTTTATTTTTCGGGCATAGACCTATAAGCTAGTAATAAATAAATATATAAATATTCCTCACACATTCACACAACGCCATCTAGTCCCAAACTAAGCAAAGCTTGTACTATGGGTACTAGGCAACGGATAAACATACTTAAATACTTTTTTTTTGTAAATACATACTATTATACATAGAACACACCCAGACCAATGCAAACAATCATGTTTATGCAAACAAAGATTTGCATTGAGCGGGAATCGAAGCCGAGACCTCTGCGTAGCAGTCATATTATATAGCCACTACGCCACAGAGGTCGTCGTAACAACAGTCAGTTGTCCCAACTAGATCTTCATTTAGCGTAGTATTAATTCAAACTTAACTAATTATCCAGTTAGTCTAATGCACTCTTATTCCAGCAATACTCAATATAATAATTTTTACTTATACATTACAACCTAGGACTTATAGACTGGCTTTTGTCAAGAACATTGCAAGCAATGTAAAATGAAAACACGACAATGTCGTTGCCAAATCGTATTCAATTTTCTTGTTTCCATTGCAATATTACCGTTAATATATTTAAGCTCACGACATTCCAAAGCTCCGGTTATTGTTATATAATATACCATTAATTAATAATAAAGCCATGGAAATGAGGCTTTTAATCTTCAGACCCATGAAAGGATTTCTCATAACTGAATATCTTCATAGTCCTTTTCCCGAGGAAATTGTAATCTAATTAAAGCCTTCAATTACCAGTTGGTATAAGAGGAAAGAAATAAGATTGAAGAAAAAACAAAAATCATTTGAAAAATATTAAAAATAAAAGTAATTTGCCCTTGAAATTTATCACCATTTTTATAAAATTTTTAGTTTATTTTAATTCTTATCTTTTTATATTATTAGATGCACCAATCCCAATAAGCACAGGCAATGATCCGGGAACTTGCACTTCTGATTATTTAAATAAGCCGATACTATAAAAATATAATTAATAAAAAGTAAATAAAAAAATAAGAAAAAATAAATTTCTTTACGGAATAAAAGAAGGAAAACTTGAAATGAAACCCTATACCAATCCGTTTGGCTAGCGTGGTATTAGTAGGCCAAGTATCCCTCCGTCACTGGAGGAGGTCCGTCACTGCAGCGGGACATTAATGAGCTGTTATGATGATAAAAATATAATAGGTATTTCAGTATTCATTTATCAATTATTACATTACGAGTTTACACAAAGAAATGCCCAAAGTAGTCTTTGGGTATTTCTGCACAAGCCATAGGTAGAGAATACCCTAGGCTGTAAGTCTAAATTCCCTATTTTTACTGTAAGTAAATAAACACAAAACCCGTAAAAGAAAGTCCAAACTCATCAGAAACATAATCATGTGATTCCGGAAGGCGACCCTTCCATAAACTCACGTAAAACATTCAAAACAGACTAATAAAATCATAAAATTAACACATGTAAAAGAAAATATACAGCGGAGAAAAAAGGAACTACAGTATTTTTCAATGAAAATCAACCGTTACACGAAGATACTAGCGCCGTAAAGTTATTAATAAAAGTACAAATAATTTGGTCGTTTTATAATTATCTAAGTCTTGTAGGAATGGAGTAAGAAAAGAGGGATGTCGCACTCCATCTTAGCTCTTGGCAATCGTAAAAGTCGAAATGGAAATTTCGCATTATCCCTGTGAAAACAAAATATAAATAAATAAATAATATAAATATTCCTCACACTTTCACACAACGCCATCTAGTCCCAAACTAAGCAGAGCTTGTGCTATGGGTACTAGACAACGGATAAACATACTTAAATACTTTTTTTTTAGAATCGAACCCGAGACCTATGCGTAGCAGTCATGTTATATAACCACTACACCATAGAGGTCGTCATTGCCTGTAACAATGACAACAAAGTTATAATATTGTCCCTTTCACAAACTTGCATACTTTCTTCACTTTACTGCCATCTGAACCTTTTTATTGGTCAACAGAATAACCTAAAGCCTGTAAAACTACAATGCCAATGGAAATAAAACCTTAAACTTCTTAAAATAAGGTTGCAATGAATAAAAATGGTTGTTTAGCCCAGTGGTAAATTGACTCATTATTTTTTGTGGTCCGCGCATTCGTACTAATGAGATTTTGTGATATTCTGTAAAGGTGGCTGATTACTGAGGTGGTCTAATAAAATTAATGGAAATCGGTATAAAGTAATCTGGGCTTATCTTTAAATGAAATCCGAGGCTAGATAGAAAATGTCTTTGCTAAATGTTTTAGCGGATTTTAATGGGCTTATTAGATAATCTGCTGATAAATAACAAACGAATATTTCAATACTGCTTATTAATTAAACTAGTTATACATACATAAGTTCATAACGCTACTATTAAAATGTATTTATTAGTTAGATTAATTTAAAAAAACTTGAAATTAAACCCTATACCAATCCGTCTGGCCAGCGTGGTATTAGAAGGCCAAGTATCTCTCCGTCACGAAAGGAGGCCCGTACCTGCATAATGGGCTGTTATGATGATCTCATTTACCGATGGCCAACCTGGTATCGAGAGTTGTTCAAGCCGCCAATAGTCCTCTGACTTAAGGGTCACTACGACGACAGCCGAGACCTACTTTTCACCTCCAAAAAGTGTTCAAATAACCCTAGTCTAGTGCACAAAGTACCTAAAAGAGTCTCCATTGAGAATACTCTCCTATTTTTACTAAATACAGACACAGACTGTTTTTGTTCTTTCTATATTGTTGGCATCTACTGTTAAGACTTTCTATTCAGACTGCTTTTAAAGTTTATTAACAATGACAATGGTTTGGCGAAAATGGGAACTCTGCTTAATTATTTGGTTTATGAGGGGTTATCATAACTTGGATGAAAGGGACGTAAAACTGTATTATTCTGCCTTATTTTGAATATTCTTTTGGTGTTTTTTTTTATACAAAAACACGGCAATATGACTATATCGAACCAGATGGAAAGCGCGAGTACAGTCCACAAATGAAGCCAACGGATAGAAGTTTAAAAATAACTTCAATCCGTCGTCATCATCTTGCCGGTTTGGCCAAGCTACTTCACACTGCGTCTGAAGGACCCAATATCATACAATGGAGGAAATACTTGATGATTGTGGACTCCGAAGTATTTTTGTCTTGATGACATAGTTATCGCAGGGCTTACTAATGGTGCTATGATTTAAAATGACTTACCCCGCTGCTATGATTTAAAATGACTTACCCCCGGTTTCTGAATGACTGATTAAGCAAAAATCAACTTATCGAGTGTCAAAATCTGATATTTTAATTCCTGAAAATGATAGTACTGACACTTGATTAGTTGATTTTTACTTGATCAGTCATTCGGAAACCGGGGATTTCTCTCGTATGCTATAATGATGCTTTGTTGCTACAATCATGTAATAATATAAATAATTTTACTCATTTTATTGGTTATTCTCGTCAATCATATTTTGTAAACAAATTCTGATATGCATACCTGCTTTCCTAAAAAGTACGTTCTAAAACTATTAAGTATTAATTACTCCAAAATGTTGTCAACCTTACCGTGAAAATGTCTTTAAAACCTATATTAACCCGGCCACTTCCGAATGACAAATTACTGTGACCTCTTATTTTATTACCCGGCAATATCTAATACAATAAAAATTCCACAAAAAGGGTACATATAAATTACCATCTTAAAATTATAGGATTATCTACTAAAATGACTATGTAACGAGTAACCTTAAACATTAAAACGTCGACAATGTTACCATATTAAATAATTTATTATAACGCTAAACAGATTCTGTATAGTCACAAAACAGATAGGTGCAGAAGGCAACATAACTTACATACTAAAGTCTATTTTTTAATCTCGGATACTAAAATTACAACTACAAATGAGGCCACCAGAACCAGAGTGGCCCAGACCCAAAATACAATTATGTGGATATCTGCCAAAAGAGTTTATGCGAAATTTTAAGTTAATGTAACTTAAAAAAAATATATGGACAGTATGTTTATTATTTGTGAAAATATGATGTAGTTATTGTTAAAATTTAGATAAACTATTAAAACAATCGGTATTTTACTTATTTGCCATTTTATTTGGACATGGGCCACTATGGCATTTAGCATTGACAATAAATTTAAAAATAGTGTAGTGGGATGGGCCACTAGGTATGAAACTTATAACCTTTTCTTTTGATTTAAATGCAAGTTAGCCTTTTTAAACTTAAATGAGATTAATTAAAATTAAAACTAACTTATTTAATGTGTAATTTTTATTAAATTTATGTTTTATCTTAATTTTTTTTTCTTAGTTTAATTTTAACTTAAGACTATATTCATTTTAGCTTATTTATAAACACTTAGCGCGTCTTAGGACAATCTGGTATCGTTATTTATTTAATAAATAAGTTTAGTTTAGCCTTTTAAAATAAAAAATAACATTTCATTTACGTGGGCAAAACCATACATTGATTAACACGTAAACACTGCACTTAGACAACTAGTTTGGAATCGTTTCCAATGCCATTAATACTTATACTAGACTATTTTTGAATGTCAGAACATTGTAATAAACTAAATAAATAAGGCTTCTAATGATAACATCGCACTTTTGGTAATTTTTAGATTTACATACAAAATAATGTATAAAAAGTGCCAATAATCGAATGCAAATATTAAAGCTTTTATTAGCCAAACTATTGGAGTAAGTTTTCTATGACTCATACGCTTGATTTTTTTTGGAAAATTGGCTCAATATCGAATAATTAGACCGACGTAGTTAATATTCCGAAGGATACCTACCTAACATCATATAAGACTAGCGTGTCAAGATCCTATACCAACACAGATTAAAAGATAAATAA
Organism: Schrankia costaestrigalis; assembly: GCA_905475405.1. Taxonomy (NCBI): domain Eukaryota; kingdom Metazoa; phylum Arthropoda; class Insecta; order Lepidoptera; family Erebidae; genus Schrankia; species Schrankia costaestrigalis. The sequence goes on along the minus strand of FR997843.1, from coordinate 2,560,261 downwards.
ACCATTTCTGTGACGAGGTATAATAGGTCATGGCTGCTAAGCAGACGTCTTAACTCAATTCATTTCATTAACTTTTTGACTTTAATTTTATTCTACTTAATCTAAGTTTACACAGTTAAAAATTACTAAACTTTTCCACCGCTGTCTAGGTAATAAAGAAGAAGGGATACTTACTACAAACTCTATTACTGGATTTTTCAAACGTCCAGTTTCCATTTTACATTTCAATTTACAAATGTTTACATTTCATCATCATCATAACAGCCCATTAATGTCCCACTGCAGGGACGGGCCTCCTCCCGTGACGGAGGGTTACTTGGCCTACTAATACCACGCTCGCCAGACGGATTGGTATAGGGTTTAATTTCAAGTTTTCCTTCTTTTTATTTCGTAAAGATAGTAGTTACGGTTATTCCCTTAGTCGGTTTTTACGACACCCATGGGATGAGATGGGGTGGTGACATATTGTATTCTTACTCCGTCACCACACGGATATGTTTACATTTGTCTCGTATTAAATAAAGCAATTGTGAATAATAACAAAACATTTAAAACTCTGGTTTGATTCCCTCTTAAACTTTGTTAGCATGAACATGAAAGTTTGCAAGCTGCTGGCGCTGGCCAGACGGATAATATACCCTATACCATCAATCCACTTGCCGTTAATTTTAAGTTTTCATTCTTTTTATTTCGTAAAGATAATATTCACGGAAAGTCTCATAGTCGCTTTTTACGACATCCATGGGATGAGATGGGGTGGTAACATATTGTATTCTTAATCCGTCAGCACACGGTTTTTTTTATTATTAATTTCCAGTTAAAAAACCGACTTAAGCTAGAAACTTAATTATAATGGTATGGTGTTTTTAGTAATTTAGTAGGTGGTATTACATAGTAATACCAAGAACTAAATTACTAATCAGAATGAAAACTCTTTCTTTCTCTCTTATCGGTTTATAATTGCCTGAGTTATGAAGTTCTAAACATGAAAAAAATACAGACGGACTGAGAACCTCCTCCTCATTTGGAGTCGGATAAAAAGAAAAGCTTAGTTACAGGAATTTGATGAGGGAAAACTACAAAGTAATTATTACAAGTATGTAATAATTACTATTATAATAATTACTTTGTAGTGATAAGTATGTCATATCTTTGTAGTCTGTGATGGCCTAATATATAATTTATAATCTTAAGATCATATATTATAGTAAACTTCTTACCCGTCTGTAACGCCCCTACATTTAAAAACGTTTTTTCAAATTAACTATCCAAGACCCGCGAAAAACTTCATACTTACATTGTTTTACTACGGAAATCTAGAAAGATAAACTTGCCATTTAAGTCAACTTCAATGTAGTCAGTGGATTCATTCTTAATTACACACAATGTAACTCCAGTTAGATCTATCCTAAACAAAAATACTATAAATTATGGTAATTTATAAGTATGAATTAGTTGCCGCCAAAAAACAAAAAAATTTGACTAATAAATTGATATTCTTCCCTATAAATTTATTGCAGTACTGCAAACTTCTCGCACGCTTACATAAAATAATAACAAATTAATACACACTTATTTCTAAAAAACCCTATTCAGTTAATAAAAAGTACAAAAATAATAATCTCTACTCGTAAATACGTAAGTTTCAAAACCAGAGTAACTCATGTCACATGAGCCAAAATGGCGCCGAAAACCATAGTGACCCAAGTGATCTGGGTCACTGTGCTCTTTTCCTATTACTTTAAAATTCGAAATGACAAAACTCTTTTTTATAACGCCATTTATGATTTTATTTTAAAATTAACTTAAAATCATTTTGACTATAAACTTAGGGGTTTTAAGGGGGCATTTCCGTGCCTAACTAAAAAAATCACAAATTGTGGTCTGGGCCGCTCTGGTTCTGGTGGCCTGAAATGTCAAACGTAAAAATAATGTAGCCAGCTTTTAAAAAACAGTGCTCTCCTGTGTTTCGATTCGTGTTGTAATTATTGTAAAATATTTACGGTTGTTAGTATAGTCGAGAACTAAATGGCTTTATCACCTCTAGAGTTAATGTTAGTTGCATGTCATAAAACTATTAGGTTCAATATCGCACAACAAAACAGCAGCTAAATCATGACGCTACTTTGACATAATATCAGTTCTCTTGTATTAGCAAATAGTCGTTAGATATTTATAAAAACAAATAGTAAAGTCAACGTTATTGACTGTTACTAGAGCATATTATAGGTAAAGCGTTTTAATCTAATGAATTTCTCTCTTTTCTCCTTCTATGTCCATCCCTATCATTTCTTGTATGACGTCATTGGCGCATATTTCAATTTAAAGGTCTTATAATCATTTTAGATCATACTGAGAATAAACACTGGGTGGATAACACGAGTCAGGCGTTCTTAGAAGGCCTAACTACCGGATTGAAAGGGCCTACAGGAAAAGGAAGGCGGCTGGTGGTCTCCCATATGGGAAGTGAGGAGGGTTTTCTGGATGACGGTGCTTTAATATTTGAAGCGAAAAAAGGCTTAGAGGATTACCACAAAGAAATGAATTCCGAACAATACGAAAAGTGGTTAAAAATATTCTTCCAAAATTAAAAGAGAATGCAGTTCTTGTTATAGATAATGCACCGTACCACACCAGGAAACTGGAGGCATTACCAACTTCAAATTGGCGTAAAGAGCAAATACAAAATTGGCTACAATCTAAAAATATTAATTATGAAGAAACAATATTAAAATGTGAATTAATCCAAATTTCCAAAAAGCACAAAATAGTCTATGAGAGTTATGTTGTCGATGAGATGTCTGCTGCACAGGGTGTCACTATTTTGCGACTGCCCCCTTACCACTGTGAGCTCAATCCAATAGAATTAGTGTGGGCTCAGGTAAAGGGACATGTCACAAAGAATAATAAAACTTTCAAGTTGAATGAAGTACGAAGTCTTTTTGAAGAAGGGCTTCGTCAGCGGTGGCAAGACTGCATAGCGCATGTCATTCAACTCGAAGACAAAATGTGCCAATTGGGTCATATAGTCGACGACATCAGATAGATTCATTATAGAAGTAGGTAAAGACTCGAGGATTCCGAATATTCAAGTAACGAATCCGTTTCTGATTAAAGATTAATTGTACAGCCAAATAAAAGAAATAGTGTACCAAAAATAAATTTTGTTTTATTTAAGTACAGTCAGGTGCAAAAATATGTAAATACCCCAAAGTCTCATAAGACGTCACCATTAACAAGACCATAAACATGTATTCAAATAAGTGTTCATATTATGCACACATTGTATTGTTAATAAATATGTATTCAATAGGTAAAAAAATATGTATTCATCAAAAGAAGCATAAACATGTACACTACCAATTGCTAATAATCATGTGTACGTTCTTAAGCAAATAAATATGTATACACAAACCTTTTTGGTTAGTTAGTCATTATGGCCAGTCTTCGTTGTATGAAAAGTACCTGATCTATTTTTTTTGACATTAAAAAAAAACTGTCAACAGCTTTGGAAGAATTTAATTTTATTCTCTAAGGCATTTTCGGATCTGAAATTCAAGCTTACTACAAAACAAAAAGTAATAAATAATTACTAATATGTATCGCATAGATGAGCATAAAAAACACCGAATAGTTGCTTTATGTGAAGCCGGTGTGTCCGTCTCCGATATTGCTGACGAATTGGGTATCACGGTAAGCTTAATTGATGAACAACGTCTAGTGCAAATACCTTTAACATTCTTTTGGAAAATAATTGAATTTCAACTATGTTTCAACATTTTTTTAGAGAAAAACCGTTTACTTGTGGAAGCGAAGATGGGCAAGTGAAGGGGCGATAAGAAATCACGCTTCATTGGGTCGACCAAGAAAAACTACCATGGAGCAAGACACGCAAATAATTGAGGATGTTAGATACCGTCGATTTGTTAACACAAATAATTATGCAGCTCAATATTTAGTATCATCGCATACAATACGACGTCGCCTTCATGAAAATGGAATACATTGCAGAGTCCCCGCAAAAAAGCCTCAACTTACAGATAGACATAAGGCAATGAGGTTAAATTTTGCCCAAAACTACTTAAATTATGATTTTAGTGACGTATTGTTCCTGGACGAGAAAGTTTTTACTTCTAATATTGATGGTCGCCTACGTTTATGGCGTGTAAACCGCACCAGATATGTTGAAGGTAACGTACTCCCCAATCGCAGAAGTGGTCGCATTTCTATAGGCTATTGGGGTTGGATGGCTGCGACTGGACCAGGAGAACTTCATCAAATTTCAGGGCGATTAAATAGTATCGATTACAGAGACATACTAGAACAAGTTTTAGTTCCATCAGCCAAAATTGTTTTCGGAAACAGACCAATCACATTCATGCAAGACAATTCGTCTATTCATAATGCTGACATAGTACAATCATGGATACGTGATCAAGGCGATGTTCATTTAATCAAAATGCCTCCAAAAAGCCCAGACCTAAATCCCATAGAGAATTTATGGGGTTTAATGGTGCAACAGTGGGATGCTTCAACGGTTCGAACCATTGACAATATAAATAAACATGTTGAAGATATTTGGATGTCATATTTAGGGACCGATGTATGTAGCAATATGGTCAGGTCAATGAGAAGCAGACTTGAATGTGTTATTTTGGCTAATGGTGGATATACACAATATTAATAATACGACCATTGTTACATTCATCGGTCCCTAAATGTGAATTAAAAACCTTTTATTTATAATTTTTTTTCGTTTTAAGTTGCGTTTTAGGTGAAATTTATTTATAGTTTGAGTAAGTTTAATAAATTATTATGACTTTGACTTATATATGTAGTCACTTTAAGAGGCCAGTACCTATAGTAGTAATTAGAATTCCGTGTTTAGTTATGTTTAAGAAAGAATGTTAATAAACAGATATAAGTTTTTTTTAAGTAAATTAAAAACAACATTTTTTTATGGTTAATAAATTAATAAAAACACATTTTACTCTACATTTCATGTTTTATTATAATTTGTTTAATATAGGTCAGCAAAAGACAGTTATGAATAGTTTTTGAATAATTTAATAATATCATTTTAATCCAAAATAAGTTCATAATAGAATCTTAACATTCAAATTGAATAAAACTATACGAGGCAGGGCTCTGAATACCGTTAAAATATATAAATACAATCACAAAATATTAAATATTTTATTATGTAATTAAAAAATCAGTATTTTTCATGCAGTTTATCTATAGGTAGATAATAATATAGTCCAGTCTAAGTTTAATCAAATATAAAAAAAGTCATTTAATTGACGACTACACATTTTTTTCGTAAATAAAGTCGCGGGTTACAGCTCGTATTGAATAATGATAGTAGAAAACAAAATAAGAAAAAATACCAGGATTCGACCAGAGGACGACCAGGATTCAGGATCGAACCAGAGTTGTTTTCTTCTTAGCCAAGCTCTATACAAGCAAAGCTATCGTGATGACAACAGTTTTGATCAAATTGTCAATCTAGTATTGCGCTTTGAAATGGGCCTTGACTTTTGTATACTGTCAAAATCATTCACAACAACTACACTGAAACTCGACCGCAGATAAGCGACGCAGCGGGCGACGTTGCCATTCAGTCATGCGCGGCTCCCGTACACTGCACGAGTTGGCAACATCGCTGGTAGTGTACATGTTTATGCTTCTTTTGATGAATACATATTTTTTTACCTATTGAATACATATTTATTAACAATACAATGTGTGCATAATATGAACACTTATTTGAATACATGTTTATGGTCTTGTTAATGGTGACGTCTTATGAGACTTTGGGGTATTTACATATTTTTGCACCTGACTGTACCTACCTGAGTTTAAAATTAGAATTTGCACATTTTATATTATTATGCTCTATCTATGCAAGCTCTATGTATTCCACTTTTCATAATAGGCCAACTAGGGGTGACAACTTTGGTCGAGGTATGAATACAAAATTAGCATATCTAGGCCTTAAATGGTTAAGAGATGTTCATGTACAGTGGGCGGCAGAGTTATCTGACCCCTCTAGTACTGCCATCTTTGTAGAATAGGAGACGCCCCCCGCCCTCCTATACACGCCCCCCGCCCTCCTGGACACGCCCCCGCCCACCTGGACTCGACTCCTGCCCTCCTGGATACGCCCCCTGCCCTCCTTGATACGCCACCCGCCCACTTGGACACACCCCCTGCCCTCCTAGATACGCGCCCTGCCCACCTGGACATGCCCCGCCTACCTGGACATGCCCCCCGCCCACCTGGGCACGCCGCCCGCCCTCCTGGACACTCCCCCGCCCATCTGGACACGCCCCCCCCACCTGGACATACCCCGCCTACCTGGACACGCCCCCCGCCCACCTGGACACGCGCCCCGCCCACCTGGACATACCCCGCCTACCTGGACACGCCCCCCGCCCACCTGGACACGCCCCCGCCCATCTGGACACGCGCCCCGCCCACCTGGACTCGCCCCCACATACCTGGACACGCCCCCACATACCTGGACACGCCCCCGCCTACCAGGACACGCCTCCGCCCACATGGACAAGCCCCACCCTCCTGGACACGCACCTCACCAACCTGGACACGCTTCTGGCCTTCCTGGACACGCCCCGCCCATCCGGCCATGGCCCCCGCCCGTTCCGACAACCTTGAAGAATGGGATAAGGTAGATGGGATAAGAAATTCCGGGAAGATGATCCCAAAGGAATGCCGGGAGTAGGTTCCCAAGGGAATTTTGAAAATATTTTCCAGTGGGAATGCTGGGAAAATGATCTCAAAGATATTCCGGGAATAAGTTTCCGAGGGAATTCCTGGAATAAGGTCCCAAGGGAATTTCGGGAATAGATTTCCGCAGGAGTACCAGGAATAAGTTCCCGAAGGAATTCCGGGAATAGGTTCCCAAGGGAATTCCGGGAAGATGTTCCCGAAGGAATTTCGGGAATATGTTCCCGAGGGAATACCGGGAAAATGTTCCCGAAGGAATTCCGGGAACAGATTCCCTAAGGAATGCCGGGAAGGTGTTCCCGAGGGAATTCCGGGAATAGGTTCCCGAGGGAATTCCGGGAATATGTTCCCGAGAGAATTCTGGGAGTACTTACTCCCTTGGGAACGTTCCCGAGGGAATTTAGGGAATAGTATCCCTCAGAAATTCCGGGACTAGCTTTTCGAAGGAATTCCAAGATAAACATTTTCTTGTGGGAATTCCGTGAATAAGTTCCCGCAGGAATTCCGGGAATAGGCTCTCGAGGCTCCCGAGGGAATTCCTGGAGTAAGGTCCCTAGGGAATTTCGGGAATAGTATCCCGCAGAAATTACGGAAATAGTATCCAGCAGCAATTCCGGGAATAGGATTTCGAGGGAATCCCGGGAAGATGATTCCGAAGGAATTCCGAGAATAGGTTCGCAAGGGAATTTCGTAAACATTTTCTTGTGGGAATTCCGTGAATAAGTTCCCGCAGGAATTCCGGGAATAGGCTCTCGAGGCAATTTCGGTAAGATAATCTCTAGAGAATGCCGGAAAGAAGTTCCCGAATTCCGGGAATAAGTTTTCAAGGGAATTCCGGGAATAGGTTCCCGAGGGAATTCCGGGAAGATGTTCCCGAAGGAATTCTGGAAATAGATCCCCGCGGGAATACCGGGAAGATGTTTCCGAAGGAATTCCGGAAATAGGTTCCAGAGTTAATATTGGGAAACGGAACCCCAGGGTATTCCGGGAATAGGGTCCCGACTAAATTTGGAGAAGAGGTTTCCATGAGAAGAACGGGAAGAGTCTCCAAGAGAAGAGCGGTAAACGCCATAATGTTGCTCCGTCTCGAGGATGGATTATCAAGAACTATCCAGTTGCAGCGAGTTAAAACACAAGGTGATTAAATATCTCCGAAACTGTTTACCGCTGCACTGGAAGATGATTTCTTTTTTGTGCGATATTGAACCTAATAGTTTTATGACATAAAACTAACATTAACTCTAGAGATGGTAAAGCCATTTAATTGTCTATACAATATTCGCTAAATAATTCGGCCGGCCTGAAGTTGAAATGAACAAAAAACTGCCTCGGTGGCTTGACCGGTCGTGCACAAGGTCACTGGTTGGGTTCCACGCAGAACTACACACATCAAAAAAGTCTAAGCAACATGCATGATATTACAAATTTACCATTTATATTAATTAATTTCTAAGTATTTACTCACTCAAAGTGTATAGGTAAGTAAACTTTTTTGTTATTGATGACATACTGGCTGGTTGTAAAAAAAAAATTTCGATTATGTTTTGTTTTTTTTCATAAAATTCAAATGACTGCGAATTTGTTTGAATTTGAGTGCATGTTAATTGCTACGTTTTAGTCTTGATTTTATAATTTTACCAACCATTTAAATACAGTTGGCGACAAAATTGAATTGTTAGATATTCTTTACGTCATGGAGCGACGTCATTTGACGGCAGATGAAATGCAAAGAGCTGTAGGGATGTTGCAAGCGGGAAGTAATCAATCTCAGGTATCTCGACATTTTGGTATTCATAGAAGTGTTATTTGTCGTCTTTGGCAGCGCTACAATAATACAGGGGAACCCGCTGAACAGCATCCAGGCCGTAAAAGGAGTACAACCACTCGGCAAGACCGGTACATACAACTGACTGCAAGACGCCAGCCGATGTTAACCGCTCGAGAGATAAGTTTGAGGCTACAAAATTCAAGTGGTGTTGATGTAAGTCCCCAAACTGTGCGAAATCGACTGCATGAGTACGGCCTACGAGCTCGACGCCCTATCAGGTGCCCACCGATACGTCACGGGAATCGCGCTCGTCGAAATGAATGGTGTAGAGAACGCATAACATGGACCCAGGAACAATGGGATAAAATTATGTTTTCCGATGAGTCGCGATTCGGGTTTAGGCCTGATACAAGAAGGGTGCGAGTGTACCGTCGACCCGGAAATACTGAAAGACTCAGGTGCGTTCAGGAAGCTCATCCATACAGCGGCTCAACAGTTATGGTATGGGCGGGTATTATGAAGAACAGGCGAACTGAGCTCGTTTTTGTAAATGGAAACATGAACGCTGAAAATTACGTTGAGGATATTCTCAGACCTTATGTCCATCCATTTGCACAAACCTTTGGCTCCGATTTTACGTTAATGCATGACAATGCGCGTTCACATACAGCTCGGCGAACCAGTGAATACTTGGCAACGGAGAACATCCAGGTATTGCCCTGGCCTGCACAATCACCAGACCTCAACCCCATCGAGCACGCATGGGACATGCTCCATAGACGTGTTTTGAAGGACTTGGACGGAGTGACAACAACCCAACAGCTGAAGGATTTGCTACAATTCCATTGGGAGCGAATACCGCAAGATGACATAAACAGTCTCATTAATTCAATGAATAATCGTTGCCGACAAGTTCTGAATAGCAGAGGAGGCCATACTTTGTATTAAATTGTCCTATTCTTTCACAATAAATTCATTTTCTTAAGAAATTTCAATTTGTAAAAAAAAAGTTTAGTTTCTTATGTACCTGTATATTCTAATATTGTTAATTTCTGTTATTAAAAGAACTTATAAAGAAAACAGCTGTTATTTTTACATCATAGAACCCTAAAAATATTTTTTAAAAATAAAATACAACGTTATAATTAAAATAAATGGTAAAATAAATTAATATAAATGGTAAATTTGTAATATCATGCATGTTGCTTAGACTTTTTTGATGTGTGTATTTTTTTGTGATTCACAAAATATTATCCTGAGTCTGGATGTTCCTTGTGTTCGTTAAATTGATGATGTGGATTCGTTTTTGTTCCATAGTGAATTTTAGAAATAATAAAAGGTAATATAATATTATAAAAGTGTGTTAGGTGTGTCCAGTAAGCATATTGGGACACTAACTGTGCAGTCGCGTAAATTTTTGCTCCGTAATTTAATTGATTATTCTTAGTAAAAAGTAAAGTTAAGTGCATAAACTGTTTTGACTCTGGTTAATAAACGTTTAAACTATATAGTGAGATAATATCTACCGTAATTTGAGGTGTTAATAATAAGAAAAAGCATAAAACTTTGTAAATCGTGACGTGTCCAGGAAGGCCAGAAGCGTGTCCAGGTTGGTGAGGGGCGTGTCCAGTAGGGTGGGGCTTGTCCATGTGGGCGGAGGGCGTGTCCTGATAGGCGGGGGCGTGTCCAGGTATGTGGGGGCAAGTCCAGGTGGGCGGGGCGCATGACCAGATAGGCGGGGGCGTGTCCAGGTAGGCAGGGGCGTGTCCAGGTGGGCGGGGGCGTGTCCAGGTGGGCGGGGGGCGTGTCAAGGAGGGCAGGGGGCGTATCCAGGAGGGCAGGAGGCAAGTCCAGGTGGGCGGGGGCGTGTCCAGGAGGGCGGGGGGCGTGTTTAGGAGGGCGGGGGCGTCTCCTATTCTACAAAGATGGCAGTACGAGGGATCAGATAACTCTGCCGCCCACTGTACATGAACATCTCTTAACCATTTAAGGCCTAGATATGCTAATTTTGTATTCCTACCTCGACCAAAGTTGACACCCCTAGTTGGCCTATTATAAAAAGTGGAATACATAGAGCTTGCATGAGCTTTCCTTGACCAGCCTTATTTTGGCTTTTGGAAACGTTAGCGCATGTATAAGAGCTAAGAAAACCTCCGCCCTTTATTTCCAGAATTGACATTTTTATTTCATTCAACATAAATTGCACGTTGACTTCTGTGACCCTACTATGTAGTGTAATGATATATACGACCTATTACATAGTAAAGGTTACATACTTTTATCGTCTTCATCATAACAGTCCATTAATGTCCCACTGCAGGGACGGGCCTCCTCCCGGGACGGAGGGATACTTGGCCTACTATTAGTAGGCCACGCTGGCCAGACAGACTGGTATAGGGTTTAACTTCAAGTTTTCGAGTTAAATTCAAGTTAGTCGCCACCGAGGCTGTTTTTTGTTCATGTTCAACTTCAGTAGTAGTATTATTGTATAGACAATTAAGTGTCTTTACCACCTCTAGAGTTAATGTTAGTCACATGTCATAAAATTATTAGGTTCAATATCGCACAAAAAAAAAACATCTTCCAGTGCAACGGTAAACAGTTTCGGAGATATTTAATCACCATGTGTTGTAACTACCGAATGCAATCCGGACTATCCGTAATTCGAAAAATCCGGATATCCGCCCATTTTCACTCGGATTGTAAATCCGGATTCGAAAATTAAATCCGCGGATTTTCTGAATAATAAGAAATTGTAATGTTAGAGTGGGTATGGCGTTATTCGAGGATAGTGGTTCACCAGGACGTTATTAAGAGGCCGCTTACAAGCATCTTCAATGCATTCCCCCTACAAGCGTTGAAACAGAGCGTGCTTTTTCTACACCAGGAATTATGTGTAACCGAATTCGCAGCAGGTTACACAACTTTAGATTATTTATTATTTTTGAGGTCACATTTTGATGGCAGCAAAGTTAATAGACATCTACCTACAACATAGCAACTTTACAGGAGAGCACTTTTAGTAAAAAAAGTTACCATTTTGAGAATTATGAACCAATTAAAATTAAAGTTGGCAGAATGAATTAAAATAACCTTTTTTATATACCTATTGTATAAAGAGTTTTATCCCTATGTTGTCATTTTACTGAAATAATGTACCTATATCCTATTCGCGTTTAGAATGCGGTGAGTTGTCATTGTCCACCGACCTAGCCCCGCCATCTAACCAATCAAATCTTTTAAAATTCAAATTAATTGAATTTTAAAAGATTTTATTGGTTAAAAAAATTAATTGAATTTTAAAAGATTTTATTGGTTAGACGGCGGGGCTGTCACTGCATTCTAATAGAATAGAATATATATGTCTTTTTATACATAGAAAGATATCTTACGTGGAAGAAGACATCTACCTAATAATCGTACATACGTCATTAGTCGCCACAAAAGAGGTCATTTCGATATAAAATATTATAATAATAGGTCTTTACCTATGAAATTGCCGTTTTGTATGGAGTTTTTATGCGAAGTTTGATTTTTCATACTAACGTTTTCTTAGTTTTTTCAATAATTATTAAACTTAATAGAATGAAATATGGTATAAGTAATAGAGCACATCTTAGCTAACTTTTAGCATTTCAATCATAAGAAAAAAAAATAAGGGAAGAAGTTACATTTGTTTAAAAGGTAAAATCCGCTGATTTAAATTGGACTCATATTTACAGGCTTATTACTTATACAAATAATCATTATTTTTCTTAATTATCTTTTGTCAGTTGTTGGTAATGTCCTGTATTTACCAAATTACAACAATTATACAAACAATCTCTGTTTGATAAGAAAATATAGGCTGAAGACTGCGGCGAAAAAAAAGGGCATTTTCATAGGTAAAGACCTATTATAAACTGAGTAATAAGTTCTGAGACTTTCTTTTATGGATATTTAATGTTATAAAAGCGACATAAACGTTCCATTGATGTTCTAAAACAAAACAATATTAAATTTGTCAACAAAATATTGTAGATGTCTTCATATTGCATATAACATTTATATTATATGCAATATAAATAGGTAAGTAAAAACTTTAAACAAAATAAATTCATTCAAAAGACAATAAAACGGTACGCGCAAAAGCAAGACAAGTGACTGTTGTCTTTACTTAGGTTACAATCATCTGTAATTTCTTTTTTATAAATAAAATATAACTTTAAGTAAAATAAATTTCGTATCTCATTTTCGTAAAACAAAGAAATTTGCAGAAATATAGTTGTCCGCATTAACTTGGCCGCCATCGATTTTATGTCTTATAAAATAACAGTCTTTTTAAAATTAAGTTAAATAAAAAGAGGTTAAATTATTTTGTTACTTTTGTTATGTTATTAATTTTTCAAGAAGTTAATTATTTATGTTTACCTACCTGAATTTCTATTTATTTTAACTTTTAATTGTTTTAGTATCGTTCCTCAGGTGGCAGTTCACAAGTTATACACAGATTATTTTAATAATGCGGATTATTTCCGTGTGTAATATTTATTAATTTGAGGATAAATTTTAATAGTCTTATTTTTCATCTCCAAAGTTTTATTTTAATTTGTACTTATTATTTTGATTTGAAATTGAATAATTACAAATAATAAAAACAAAATAAAAATCGATTATATTAATATGTTTTGATTTTCCAGTGTTTTCATTAGAATCCATTTACACAAGTATAAGAAATATCACTTTTATAAACTGATTTAAGTGGATTTGTTTAATTTTATAAAAAATCCGTAAAATCCGGATAATCCGGATCGGACCAAAATCCGTTCTTAAAAATCCGGATTTTAAAACAGAACGGATTTGCATTCCCTAGTTGTAACTCGCTGCAACTGGATAGTTCTTGATAATCCATCCTCGAGACGGACCAACATAATGACGTTTAACGCTCTTCCCTTGGAGACTCTTCCCGGTATTCCCTCGGAAACCTATTCTCGGAATTCCCTCGGTAACCTCTTCCCCAATTCTCTCGGGACCCTATTCCCGGAATACCCTGGGGTTGCGCTTCCCAATATTTCCTCGGGAACCTAATTCCGGAATTCCTACGGGAACATCTTTCCGCTATTCCCTTGGGAACCTATTCCTGAAATTCCCTAGTGAACTAATTCCCGGAATTCCTTCGAGAACCTTTTCCCGGAATTTTCTCAGAAAATTATTCCCGGAATTCCCGCGGAAATATTTTTTAGAAATTCCCTTGGGAACCTATTCCCGGAATACCCTCGGGAACTTATTCCCGGAATAACCACAGGAAAATGTTTCCGAAATTCCCTTGGGATCTATTCCCGGCATTCCTTCGGGATCATCTCCCCGTAATTCCCTCAGGAACCTATTCCCGGGATCCTGTGATAACCTATTCCCGAAATTCCCCCGGTAACTTATTCCTGGGATTCCTGCGGAACCTGTTCCCGGCATCCCCTAGGGACCTTATTCCAGGAATTCCCTCGGGAACCTCTTGCCTGACTTCCCTCGGGATCTTATTCCCGAAATTCCTCCAGGAACCCCCCCTTCCCACGGGGATAAAATCCCGGAATTCCCCCGGCAACATAATCCAGCAATTCCCCCAAGAACATCTTCCCGGAATTTCTCGGGAACCTATTCCATCGTATCCCGGAGGACAGGGGGCTTGTCCAGGTGCGTGGGGGGCGTATCCAGGAGGAAAGGGGGCGTGTCCAGGTGGGCGGGGGCGTGTCCAGGCAGGCAGGGCGTACCTAGGGCGGTAGGCGTGTACTAATTTTTTTTTTTGTAATTACTTTCATACTTAGTAGGTATACATAGAAACACTCAGAGCAATGCAAATAATCATGTTCATTGCACACAAAGATTTACATTGAGCGGGAATCGAACCACGTAACCACGTCTGCGTAGCAGTCATGTTATAATAGGTCGGGGAAAAAGTCTTTTCGCATAACGTAGGTATAGACTTATTATAAAATTTCTTTGACTGTACTACTTGTGTCTGGCTGGTTTTGGTAACATTAAAAAGGTTACATTATAAAGAAAAGAAAAAAATTAAAAAAAGTTGTTTCCCGCTATTTTTCATTTGTTTTTCTCTCCGTAAAAATGAGTGAATCTAATAAAGAAATTCGATACATTTTAAAATTTTATTATAAAAAAGGCAAAAATGCAACTCAAGCAGTGAAAAAAATTTGTGATGTTTATGGACCTGATGCAGTGTCAGTAAGAGTAGAAATTTGGTTCAAACGTTTTCAGTCCGGAAATTTTGATTTTAAAGATGCACCTCGCTCTGGTCGCCCTGTTACGAATAAAATGGACGCCATTTTTGAAAGAGTGGAGTAAGATCGGCATATTAGTAGTTACGATGTAGCTGAAGAACTGGGAATTGACCACAAAACAGTTTTGACCCATTTGAAGAAAGCTGGTTATACAAAAAAGCTCGATATTTGGGTGCCACACGAGCTCACTCAAAGAAACTTAATGAACCGTGTACTCATTTGCGATTCATTATTGAGACGTAATGAAACCGAGCCGTTTTTGAAGAGATTGATAACTGGCGATGAAAAGTGGATCACGTACGACAAGAAGTGCGAAAAAGGTCGTGGTCGAAAGTTGGCCAGGCTTCACAGACTGTTGCCAAACCTGGCCTAACACGAAATAAGGTGATGCTGTGTGTATGGTGGGATTGGAAGGGCATTGTTCATTATGAGCTTTTACCGCCCGGCAAAACCATCGATTCTGATCTTTACTGCCAGCAACTGATGAGATTAAAGGAAGCAGTCGAGAGAAAACGGCCGGAATTGATCAACAGGAAGGGTGTGGTCTTTCATCACGATAACGCTAGACCACACACATCTTTAGCCACTCAGCAAAAATTAAGAGAGTTCGACTGGGAGGTCCTAGTGCATCCACCATATAGCCCTGACCTTGCGCCTTCAGATTTTCACCTGTTTCGGTCTCTTCAGAATTCTTTAGGTTCTGTAAGGTTGACCTCAAGAGAGGACTGCCAAAACTATTTGTCCCGTTTTTTGATCAGAAGTCCCAAAGTTTCTACAGTAACGGGATAATGTCTCTGCCCACAAAATGGCAGAAAGTTGTTCAACAAAACGGTACATATATATTGTAAATAAATGTAAATAAACTTTGAAAAAAATGTCTTGACTTTTCATACAAAAATACGAAATGACTTTTTCCCCAACCTAATATAACCACTACGCCACAGAGGGCTTCGTTATGGATGGCAAAAAAGGATTGTGAGTGTTGATTACATACTGCTTACCAGAATTAACATGCGTCGCGACAACGTCATTTGCTATAGCGGTTTTCGATTTAAAGTACTTTCGAACTAGCGTACCACTTGGAATTATTTTCGAAATAACGTGCGTCGAGATAACGTCATTCGAATCGTCATATCAGACCCAAGCGAGGGATTATCCGACTTGTCATCCGGTTCTACAAAAATATATTTTAATAAATTATCTCTACAAAGAACCCTAAACTCTTAAAGCAATAATAACGTAAGGTCCGAACGCACAATGAATAGAAGATATCGAATTAATTCACGTAATTACATAATGTATTTAGATTTCTTAACCATTTTGCATAATGGTTGAATATTATAACTTCAACCTGTGGGTTACTCTGACCAATTATTGTAATTTACTGAAGGTATTATCGTTTTTTTTGGCTAATTTATTACTCTTATTACCTACTAGGTTTAGATTAAGTTATTCTCCGTGTGTTGACGGAGTAAGAATACAATATATCACCACCCCATCTCATCCTATGGGTGTCGTAAGAACCGACTAAGGGACTAACCGTAAATATTATCTTTACGAAGTAAAAAGAAGGAAAACTTGAAATTAAACCCTATACCAATCCGTCTGGCCATCGTGGTATTAGTAAGGCAAGTATCCTTCCATCACGGGAGGAGGCCCATACCTGCAGTGGGACATTAATGGGCTGTTATGAATATGATAGATTTGTTTGAGATGCGTGCTACACCGACGAAGAAGGGCTTATTTTAGGGTCTTCGGGTCTCTTGACTATACCGCGAAATTGAGATCCTTGTAAAACCAAGCCAAGATGGCAGCATGAAGTGAACAACGGCTTGTTATAGAAGAGAACTCCGGCATTGAGATGGCCATGAAGTCCGTTCTCTATTCATCATAACAACCCGTTAATGTCACACTGCAGGGACGGGCCTCCTCCCGCGACGGAGGTATACTAGGTCTACTAATACCACGCTGGCCAGACGGATTGGTACAGGGTTTAATTTCAAGTTTTCCTTCTTTTTATTTCGTAAAGATAATATTCACGGATAGTCCCTTAGTCGGTGTCTACGACACCCAAGGGATGAAATGGGGTGGTCACTTTTTGTATTCTTACTCCGTCACCACACGGAGATTTTGATTATTCCCTATTCAAAAATACAAAAATAGGGTGGGAAACTTTTAACCCACCTTGGCCAGTGAGGCTCACTAGAGATATTTTTCGAAATCAATATTAAGTACACAGAGAACATCCAGACTCAGGACAATAATTTATAAATTACATAAATAAGCCACTTTTCTGTGTGGGATACTAATGAGTAGAACACATAAACAATTTTTTATCTTAAAATGCCAAATAAGTAATATTAAATGTGTGGAATTTAGAGCTTACAAATTTAATTTAATTTTGTATTAATTTCAAAAGGGATCAGTATCGCAATCTGACTGAACCGACCTTAATGTATATTTGCATGCTGAACTAGGCGAAATATGTTGAGCTACAAGCCGAACGTCCACCGCCGGCTAAACTAAGTTGGTTTAGCTTAGCTCGCATAGTTGAGCCAGTTTTTCACACATGTGGCATAGTTTGCGGTGGACGCAAATGTATGAAAAACTGGCTCGACTATGCGAGCTAAGCTAAACCAACTTAGTTTAGCCGGCGGTGGACGTTCGGCTATATTATTATTATTACTACATGTAAAACCTGTAAAATATTATATTTCAAGCAAATGAAGTATTCTATTCTATTCCTAACATTGGAACACACCAAAGTAGCTGCACAACCTCCTTAAAACTAAATAGGTTGTATTATTATGTATTACAAGCACCAATTCCTCGTTGAATCATCTGGCTGAATAGGATCGTGTCTGTAGTCATTGGGGAGATAAGGCGGCCATGTTTATTACATCTATGTGCACTGAATGCATTATCTATGTTCTTGATACAGCGACATCTGTTTTGTTGTTGTGGAATTAATGATTAACTTCAGTTGTGTGGTAGATAAAGGAGGTAAAGGGCATCGTGAGGAAGACATTTTTGTAAGCCTATGTAATAAAGGTGATGGTGATTGTTGAGTGTTATTTTGGAGTAATAAGTTTTTTCCGTGTGGTGACGGAGTAAGAATACAATATGTCACCTCCCCATCTCATCCCATGGGTGTCGTAAAAACCGACTAAGGAATTATTCGTGAAAATTATCTTTACGAAATAAAAAGGAAAAAAACCCTATACCAATCCGTATGGCCAGCGTGGTATTACTTAGTTGGCCAAGTATCCCTCCGTTACGGGAGGAGGCCCGTCCTTGCAGTGGTGGGACATTAAAGGGCTGTTATGATGATGAATAAGTTTGTAGTTTTAAGTAATCCATGGATGACATTGTTGCACATGCATGCATGGTAAGTAGCAACGCAAAAAGCAGGGTTGGCACTTCAGTTAAATAATGTATTTCATTTAATAATCTTTTTATCGTGACTTTGTTCCAAAAAGTTTATTCATGAAGTAAAGAAAAATGTAATGGTTTTAAATATTATTTAAAAATTAAAGTAGACTAACAAAATTAAAGTAATCTACAAGTGAAAGTTGAGTCGTTAAAGAGATTACCTACCCCTTAATAAACAGACAAACGTGGTAAAAAGTAAACAATGCAGACATACCTACTTTAAATATAAATATACGAGTACTTGTAAGGAGACTTATCATAGTGACAACCCTAGTGCATGCTACTATGGGTCATTAACAAGGACCTTAGGGACGTGCACTCGTCCAATAACTACATGATAGCAAAATTTAATTAAAATTTCTGCCAAAAACCAATCAATATTTATTGAAATTTTCTCGTTGTATATTTGAATAAAGTTTTCACCAAAATAAAAAGCCTTACTGTACGTTTCATCATAACAGCCCATTAATGTCCCACTGCAGGGACGGGCCTCCTCCCATAACGGAGGGATAGTAGGGCCTACAAATACCACGCTGGCAGAAGGATTGATATAGCGTTTAATTTCAAGTTTTCCTTCTTTTTATTTCGTAAAGATAATATTCACGGATAGTCCCTAGGTCGGTTTTTACGTCACCCATGGGATAAGACGAGGTGGTGACATATTGTATTCTTAATCGGTCACCACACGGACTGTACGTTTGGTTATACTTTTATCTAGATAACGAGAAATCGTAATTCCGTCTAGTTAAGTAATTGTTGAAAAACACCTCGAGAATTAATTGCTAGAAGACTATATCTACAAGAAAACTATCTCCAGTCAGTATATCATACAAAAAAAATCTCAGACCCAACTGCATGCCGGCACCAAGTAACAGTTTGAAGACTTTCAGACCAGCTATAACCACGTTAAAAAATAGCCGCTTTTACTTTAAGGCTTGCCGCACACGGGCTACACGCCAAACAAACGCGCCGCCGCAAGAAGCAAGAATGGGCCACAAGCGCGACAGCTACTTTTATTCATACATTTTGACGTTTAAGGTGCGATATTCCTTTCAATGCCACGGCATCATTTTAAAGCATAGCAATTTATGTCGTATTTCTGTAACAGTACAGTTGAATTTCCATTAGTAAAAATTAAAATCCCTTGCCATGCCGTCCCGGTCTGCGTAGGCCTTTAGCAGCCGGTGCGAGCCTCAAAAAGCGAGCAGCGATGATTGTAGCGTGTGGCGGCCACCGGCGCGTCAACGTGCGGCGAGTCCATAAAATTTACGAAATCAACAAGAAATATGCCAGAGGCTGCGTTTTGTGGGAGTAGCCCGTGTGCGAGAGCCCTAAGAATCAGAAATATTAGATGGAGAGCTTGAATAAAGCCACAGGAATCAGGATGACTTGGAGTAATCAACCTATACTCTGTATTCTTACTCTCGCAAAACGTCCATACTCTACTACTATATTGCATGTATATTTTAAAATCATATTACATACTAGCTGACCCGTGCCCACTTCGTTGGGCGGCTAAAAAAAAGCGTCCCTTTTTTAAACATATTTCATTACTGCTCCACTCATATTAGTCATAGCGTGAAACTATATAATTAGCCTATGACACTCCCCTATAAATGGACTATTCAACGCAGTATTTTTTTTTTTAAATCGGTTCATTCCAGACATTACCTTCTACAACGTCACAAACACACAAACTTCACCTCTTTATTATAGATTTACTTAGTATAGATTACATTCATATTTTAATAAATACATACCTACTTATGTACGTAATTAAACAGTCATAATATTATCTGGTACACACAAGTTGCTATGTTACCACACTAAAAAGTTCGTGAGAAATTTTAGTAACAATAAATAATATAATTAAGACTAAGACAATGAAAAATAAAAACTTACGATATTTATCTAAAAGTATAAAATAGAGAGGAAGACCCCTCACACGGTGGACCGATGACCTAGTTAGGACGGCGGGAAGCCGATGTATGAGGGAGGCACAGGACCGCACAAGGTGGCAATACTTGGAGGAGGCCTATGTCTAGCAGTGGACGTCGATTGGCTGAGATGATGATGATGATGATAAAATATCGTCTCATTAAGCGATTCTTAAAGGAGGAGGACTACTATTAAAACACAGAACTTAGTCATTTCATTATCAATTTAATAAAAACTTGTACTTCAAGTAATAAAAAAATTACATAATATACATTCTTTAAAAAACACACATTTAAACCTCCTTTGTCAAAAGCACAGATAATAAAAAAGTACTCTTCGAGCGATACTTTTTCGAATTCCAATATCGAATAGTGGTAACATCACTAGTAACGACTAGAACAACACTATAAATAGATAATCAAGTTCCACAAACCTGATCTTCATAATAATATTACTAGTTGCACCACGCGACTTTGCCTCAGTTACATGAAGAATAAATTTTTAACTTATAACTTTCCTGGATAAATGGGCTCCGGTTGACCAATGTTTTCGCCTTATACATTTGTTGTAATCAGGTTTTCGATTGCCATAATCTATACTAATATTATAAAGAGGTAAAGTTTGTGTGTTTGTGACGCGCTGTAGGGGTAATCTCTGGACCTACTGAACCGATTTGGAATATTCTTTCTGTGTTAAATACTCGTAGTCCATAGGCTATATAGTATCGCGCTATGACTTATAGGAGTGGAGCAGTAATGTTTAAAAAGTGACGCCTTTTTTTCGCCGCCTCACTGGGCATCTAGTTTTAGATAGGAATTTTTTTTACTTTATTTCTTGGTCTAAGTACTCCTTTAAATCATAGCGTAAAGTTAAGGTAAGAAAAAAATAGAATAAAAAAAATAGAAAATAGAGATAATTAGATTTTGATATGTAGGTATCTTCCTATAGGGGCGACATGTTCACAAAGTGAATAAGCCCTTTTCTGTCCAATAAAGATTAAAAAAAAAAGTTAAGGTAAGGATATAGAACCGGCATCTCATGTCCAGGGGTGTCCGTAGAGTCGCCATTTCATGTCCAGGTAAGAAGAAACTCATGACACAAAACCAACCAACCTATATTGGTATATTGGCCTATATTGGTGATGAACTTAGAATACATCATACTGCCATCTCATCTCTAAGGATATGTAAAATGAGTTACGACTTAATAGTCAAATTAGACAAAGAAATAAGACAAAAAAGATATTAATCCGTCTGGTCAGTATGGTATAAGTTGTCATTTTCCCTCTATAATATGAAGGAGCCCCGTACCTGCAGAGGGACCAACTAGGAGTATACATGTCTCTCTGTTCAACACAAAAATATTATTTCACTACGATTCTGAGATTAACGCGTTCAAACAAACAAACACACATTTCAAATTTTGTTATTAGTATAGATTTAAACTCTCATTAAACAGAATATACCCTGCGAATGATCTTATGATCTTACTATTCTTAGAAGTAAACAGTCGATAATAAACTGCTGTACAGAGCGGACATTTTGTATTTATATTTGAATTAGGAATACAATTTCATAAACAAGTGAATAAGTGTTATTCGAAATTTGAATCGTTGTCAAAGTGACAGATCAAGTAAACGTCTTTGGTAAAGGTCAGTGTTGTTTCATTACTTTTTTTTTTATTTATAAATAATGTTAATAAGTGATTGAGCAAAAATATTATTAAGTAGTGTTTCTATTTTTTTGGGAATCTCCAAGTAGTAATTTTTGAAGAGGTAAATTGATATCCAAAATCTCGTTTTATATCAGCATCTTATCAGCCTATTAAGACCTACTGGGAGGACGGGATCCCTGCAGTAAAGGAAGAAGACTTGGCCTACAAATAAAAAATTGCCAACTACTATAGGTCAACTTTTGCTGCATTTTGATGACCTCTGTGGCGCAGTCGGTATATTACATGGCTGCTACGCAGAGGTCTCAGGTTCGACTCCCGCTCAAAGCAAATCTTTGTGTGCATGAATATGATTGTTTACATTGGTCTGGGTGTTTTCTATGTATAATATTATGTATGTTTACAAAAGAGACCTCTGCGTAGCAGTCATTTTATATAACCACTACGCCACAGAGGTCAATTACATTTCCACTTTACGCGTACCTCTGCTTCCCTCATGTTTCCTCAGGTTTCCTGCCACCTTAAAAAGGTCGATTAATAATCTGATAAATAATTTAGTTTAATAATCTTGATACAGGTTTAGTTAAGCCTACCAGATGCTAAACACATACCAGGTCCATTAGGGGTTATCGTTCCCTGGATGCTTAAACTTAAAACCGGTAATATTCTCTTTTTATACCTGATCATAAAGGTTTTACTACCAGCCATAGCTGTCTGATAGCTTACTATCTACTTATTATATCTAACCATCAGGCTAGATAAGTTAGTTACACACACGTTAGTAACATTTTGCATCAAGTTATTTTTGAAATTTCAACTTAGGTTTTTATGCTTTTTATTTCCTAGGAACGAGTTATATTTATTTATGTATAATAAAAAAGATAATTAAGAAGAAAATTTTAAAAAAAGCTTTACCATATTCGAGTGGCTATCATGGCATTAACTAAGCGGGCACGGGTCAGCTAGTGTCCTATAAAAAAAAGTAAACAGACATGTATGTTTTAACTCTAGTAGCTGCGATATGATGTAAACAAATAGGTACCTATAACAATCACGTCACTTTATATTAAAAATGGTAATGTAAAATATAGGTTAAAATACATGATGCAGAACAGGAAAAATAATAACAAATTCATGTTATTATTAAACCGGTAAAGACAAAGTAAAATAAATGTTTGTTCATTTGTATAACAAAGTAACTTATAATTGTCTACAAAAAAATATGAAACAAAAACCTTTTTCGTGTAGGAAACTTAGAACATAGAATAACATCATCCCATCTAAACTCAAGTTTATCTTTGTCCGTAAAAATCCCTGTGACACAAAAATCGATCATTAGAACGGGGGTTTTTTTTTTAATATAGTTACTTTTTTGTTTTATGCATGATAAGTAATAATTAGCTTTTATTTTCAGGTCCCATCACAGTCCAATCAAAATGATAAATAAATCTTTAACAATAACTGCCTGTTTGTTTGGTATTTACGTAGTTATATGGATAAATGGTTCTTCCGGTAAGTAAGTATCTTTTTATTTATACTTTATGGGACTTATTCAACCTCCTTTTAACAACTGTGGGGTCATAAAGGCTACCTCGAGGGCCGTGCAGAATGTCGTGATTATGAATCCCGCGAAAGAACGTTATTTTTGTGATACCCAAAACATTGTCTCGACTTAATCTATACGATGTATGACTTCTATGTAGGTAAATGAGATTAAAAAAAAAACAGTGACTTGAATCTGGATATTTTTGTGTCTGCTAAATTTATACGTGTAATGTCACGACACAGGGCATGATATCAAGTGCGAGAGATGTCTTTTTTATTTATTTTAATATAAGCCATGATCAAATAGTACCCCACTGTTTTACCTGTTACAAAAACGAAATAACAATATTTATAACTAATAATAACATAAGTACCTACTTACTTAACTAAAAAATCATAAAACTAAATACAAGTTGCAAGTTAAAAGTTTTTTGTGCATAATTAACCAAAGATGGCCTTAACCTTATAATTCGTATAAATATCAATAAAATGAAGTCCGCACGTTATAAAGGTCAATTAATACAAATTATAATAATCATATATTTTTAATTAATCAAATTAAACATTTAAAAAAAAACCGATCGTTAAAAAGAAACATAAACAGAATTATTTAAGACAAATGTAACGAGCCCAAACTCGGTGGGTTTACTAAAAGCCAGTCCAGGGTTACGTGTCCTACCTTCGAGCCGTAACAGCAGACCAGCCCAGTAGTTCCAGAAAACATTAGTGTTTCAAATGTCAGATCCCACAATGCTTGTAAGTAAACTGAGCGTGTAACATTCCTATCACACATAAAAAACGACCTGATGACTTTGAAGACCTGAACCAATTTCCACCAAACATAGCTGAGAAAACTCTCGACAGATATACCTTTCAAACAAAAAACAACCATTAGAATCAGATCATCCGGATTTAACAGACAAAAAGAACATCCTAATTCAGGACAACGATTTAGGGATCATACAAATAAATTAAGTATCTTCTTCAAATATGCAACCTTGTGCACGCCAACGAGGTATTTATCTTAATAATCTATACTAATATTATAAAGAGGTAAAGTTGTGTTTGTGACGTTGTAGGGGGTAATCTCTGGATCTAATGAACCGATTTGAAACATTCTTTCTGTGATGAATAGTTCATTTATCGGAGAGTGTCATACACAACAACAGTACAAATTCACAAACTTTACCTCATTATAATCCATACTAATATTATAAATGCGAAAGTAACTCTGTCTGTCTGTCTGTTACTCTTTCACGCCTAAACGGCTGAACGGATTTTGATGAAATTTGGTACAGACAATCTTAAGACCCTGAGAAAGAACATAGGCTACTTTTTATTAACAAAACACATTATGTTCTAGAATTTTGAAATTTTTACCAGTGTGGGGGTGAAATAGGGGTTGAATTGAAGATAAGACAATAAATCTTGGTACGTAGGCTTTTTCTACAAACGGAATTCCCAAAATTCGAACTGTACGGATTCGGAACGGGAACTACAAAGCCAAACTCACATTCACTTCTCTCTCACTCACAACAAATTCTGATTCTGATTGACAAAAAATAATTTCACGCGGGCGAAGCCGCGGGCGGAAGCTAGTATTAGTATAAATAATAATCTTTTTTACACATTCACACAACAATACTTTGTCGCAAACTAAGCAGAGCTTGAACTTACATACATTTTTTTTAAAATACATACCATGCTTTTATACATAAAAAATTAACTAATACAAACATTCACGTTAAAGCACACAAAGAATTACATTTAACAGGAACGAGAATCGAACTCCACACTTCTGTGTAGAAACCATGGTCTAAAAGAGAGAGATTACCGATTTGATTATTCATAATATAATATCTTACGTTTTAGTAGTTCATTGCGAAAACAATCTTATTTGTAGTACAAGTTACTCCCAACGGCAATTTAACAAAGTCTCCATGCTCATAAGTGTCAACATTTCTAAACTATTCAAACTGTTACAAAGTTTCCCACCATTGGGATAACAAAACTCTCTCGTACGATTACCATAAATGACATTTTATGTACGTCAAGTTAGAATATTTACCTACTTTGTTTTATGGGCCTTTACGTGGCTCACTATAATAGAACGCCAATAGAAAAAAAAACATCAATCGCAAATAGGATACTTAAATAATGTAAAATGTTGATAACAAAGTCTTGAGAAAAGGCAATAAAATATTTGTATAACAAACTCTCAACACTTTATGTTTTTCAATTAGTTAAATTTCGCATTCGGAAAAAAACGGCCGTTTTTGTTTACAATGCAATATTTATATAATTAAAAAACATTTAAAGTGTTGAGACGCTCTTAACCGCGGCTTTTACCACCTGGATATTATTAAAGTATGTGAGAAGCTATAACGTATCTCCGAATTTACCGAAATCCGATCATTTAAATCAAAATTGTAGAAATTGTTTCACAGTTTTTTTTCTTTTAAAACTTTGGTTTAAGTTACTGCCTGTACATATGTACCAAAAAGATTTATATTAATATTTTTAACTTTCTCTTTATTTACTTTTTCTATAGATCAAATACTTACACCTATAAAATCAGCGGTCAGTTACACGGTATAAAACTAGCAATCTACCATTATAGTTCCGTTAAAATCGGTGCAGCCGTTTCGGAGATTCTCTGAAACAAACAGACAGACGACAAAAAAAATGTGATTTCATGCATTTGTATCGTGTATAAACTCATATATGCAATTAGTAAAAAACTTATACCAAAAAGTTATTACCAGACATTTTTTTTTATGTATGGTTGTATAATAAGGTCTTTTATCACATTTTCAGGTCTATCCCTACCAAACTTAGGAGAATCATGCTACAGATGCTTATGTTACGTATCAACTGGTTGCGATATGGGTCATGGATGTACAGGCGGGTATTGCGGACCCTTCAACATCTCCAGGATATACTGGAAAGAGGCTGGCGAGATCGTGTTACCTGATGATGATCGTGAGAGAAACCATGGTACGTAAAAACGATTTTGTTAAAATTGAAAAAAAAAGTGACAGATACCATACTGAGTATTTGGCTTTTGGACGACCTAGATAGGACGACGGAAAACTTATGCATTTGGGCTTTTGGACGACCTAGTTAGGACGGTGGGAAACCGATGGATGAAGGAGGCACAAGACCGCGTGCGGTAGAAATATTTGGAGAACTGGCCAGCAATGGACGACTATTGCCTGATATGATTTGGATTCTAAAGAGTATTCACCTCACAAGCGTCGACCGTTAGTCCACCAGAATCATGTCTTGTTAACCAAAAATCGCAAATTGGTGCATCGCTTTCATTATACCCAAGAGTATTGACTCTTGAACTCTCATAATTTTCGCTCAACTATGACAGCATCATCTAGGCTGCATAGCTGTAAACTTTTAATGTTGCAATTGTATAAAATTATATTTACTCAATAATGAAAATATTTTTAATACACTTCTTTGTTTTGCATTTCAATCATTTTGAAATTTTCTAGCTATACCTAAGTTATATAGATATTTTTTATGTAATTTAATAAAATTAATTTTTTAATTATTTTAATGTGATTGTTTTTAAAAATTAATAAAATATGATAAGAGTAACGTTCAAGAGCATTCCTGTAATGTAGTTAAATATTTTACAGCTTGGGAAGATTGCGCGCGGCATTATCAATGCGCAAAAAGAATAGTTGAGAGATATCTAGAGTTATTTGCTAAGGTATGTAGAAATTCACAATTCTATTAACTAAAAATCTTTTTATATACAACTTTTGCTTAATAAATTGATTACATACTAGCTGACCCGTACACACTTCATTGGAGCGCGAAAAAAATGCGTCTCTTTTTTAAACATATTTTATTACTGCTTTACTCCTATTAGCCATAGCGTGAGCCTATGACACTCCCCGATAAATGGACTATTCAACACAGAAAGAATTTTTAAAATTGATTCATTAGATCCAGAGATTACCCCCTACAACGTCACAAACTCACAAACCTTACCTCTTTATAATATTAGTATAGATAGTCTAGACAATCATTACTAACTAAAATCAATTGTGCGGGATTTTAAACTGTAAAACTAAAATGGAAGACCTTAACCCTCTACTGCATGAATTATTAAGGAGATGAAAAAAAAATTCTTTCTTCGTGGATATTGCTTTATTTAAATAATATTAAGACAAAAAAATCGAAAAATAATAAATAAGTAGTTTCATGTAGAAAAAAAACTAAGATTCCATATATGGGCTCGTATGCACTTAGACAAAATCTCGATCGGACATATATGGTATCGTATGCAGTCAATAACTAAGTAGAAAAGGAACATTACCTACATAATATCTAAGGAGGTTATAATATATTTTATTGTTAGTCGTGGAATGTAACGAGACAGTTTCTTTTATCATTGTAGCATAGAAAAACTTGCATTTTGTACATTTAGTGTATGTCTTCATAGAACATACTATGCAATGTTGACGTTTTTTCTGCCACATAGGCCAATGTCCAATGTTATCTGTTCTGACACAACGCAAAGGGATGTCTTAGAATCGCTCTGGTATTTTTTGTCATCCTTTTAGAAGATACGGGTGTACCAGGTTTGGACAGCGAACCACCACTAAAAGTAAAACTAAAAGTTCAGCTGGTGTATTCACCTCTGTAATGCATGAAGGCAGCTCAATATCGGTGAAGTTGCCAGGATTGTATGGATCCAGATGTTTGGAGTCCCATTCCGTCAGAAGCTGACGTTTAGCGAGGCTTCTTAGTCACTTTTTTGCTAGAGGAATATTTTCTTCATCCAAACTTTTATCATCAATTTCAGGTATAATAATGGATTTTCTTTATGAAACAGGTATTGTAGATACTTTGCTATCGGAATCCAACTCACGGTCGTCACTAAGATGACCGTAACCCGCAATAGGATTAGCATATTTGTTTTTTTTTTCCATAAAAATAAGCAGGGCCTATTCTACCAAACAAAAGCAAAAAGAAAACAGGACAAGGCAATAGAAAAAAAGCTAAAAAAATATTAGCACTTGAATTGTTAATTCGTTATGAATATAAGTCAGAATGCATACGATACCATATATGTTCAAACGTATTTACGTCGTGCTGCATATGAGCCCATATATGGTATTGACATAAAAGTGGATGAAAAGCATAGTAAATACGTAAAAAGTAAGAAAATCATTGTTTATAGGTAAAGAAGAAAGTATTGACTTTAGGAATATAATTTTACCTTTCCTGAATACTTACGTTTCGTTTTTGTTTTTGATACTCAAAAATGTATGTCAGGCAGTCGTATTTTGTTTCGCTGACTACCCGCGCAAAAGTAAATTTTTTCCTAAATGTCATCAAAATATAGACAAACTGAGTGTGTTTTCTTTAAGTTACTTAACCATTATATGGATTTAACAATGTGGAATGACTTAATTATTATTTGTTTGGAAATAAAACAACAATAAAATCGGCATACCATATATGGGCCCATATGAAGTAGAGGGTTAAGTGTTCCACTGAGACATACCTAGTAGCCTTAAACCATACATTGATTCATTCATTTCCAAAAAATTTCGATAAAATTATTGTTACCACACCAATTGATCGATGCCATCGATCAACATACGATGATTGGTGTAGTAACATTCAAAAGTATCTAAATTTCCTTCATCTATCGTTGAAAGAAATTAAGATGCGTGCAGTGTGACAACATTCGTAATCTTCGATCCTTTATTTTTACTTACATATTGATAATACTGTTTTACTTCCAGGATTGCAATGGAGATGGCGTTACTAATTGCTTTGACTATATGATGATAAACGGTAATGGTGGATACGGTTGCACCGCTCCGTTAAATAGATCAGAAAACGGCAGGCGATGGCTGAAGCGATTTGAGGATTGCATACTATAGAGAATGTTGTAACCGAACTAGTGGCGACATCTCTTATTTGGTACTTATACTAATAGGAACTAAGCCGATAAATGGCATTAGTTTTAAGTTTAATTTTGATCTTCGTATTGCCATATCTAATAATTAAACTTTGTGAAACCATGTTTGTTTGCTTTTATCACATATAGTTTTAAAATAAATATTAAAAAGAAATTTAATTGTCTCAATTGACTACTGTTTGCGCGGAAAGCGGTCGTATATGCTGCGCTGTACATCAAGGGTTCAAATATCGAATAATTTTTGCACTGCAAGATGTCTGTTTGCAATAACTACTCCCCTAATCTCTTCCTCTCTAATCTCTAATATCTGAATAGCTATTCTCGTAATCAAATTACGACAACGATGGTATGAGATGGGAAATTAACGTAAAATGCAAGGTACACACAGCAACACATCAAGTTAAACATTTTCATTTGAAATTGTGTCTTATTTCAAGGTATTAAGGTACATGAGTGTCTAGCTTGATTAGTTGCTGTGTGTACATATGACGCTTAGTTTTACTAATATTTATCGAAATTAATATAATCTAAACAATACAAATTTATAATACTGCACAAAATTTGGATTTTGTTTAGGGGTCCTAGCGGTCTAGGCACGTCAACACTCAAAAGACAGATTTGTACTCTACCGAATCTTCAAATTTGATCCATTACGATGAGTATATTTTGAAAAGTGTAAAATATTTTAACTTTAACCTCAAGTCTAAGGTACAAATTCTGGTGGAATTTCACGTTGTTAGCTGCCACGTTTTTCAAGTGGCTATGCCTAGGTCCTCATTAAATTTCCACCACGTAGTACTTGAATATTCATTTTGAAAATGTCTGTGTCGCTTAAGAAAATGTAACATGTATAAAACTACTTTAATGTGAATTTTACTGACGAATTTCGTTGTGACGTGTTTAGAAACTCAGGCCTTGTTGCAATAGGAGTAAGCAGAGATCATGGAACGTCATGTACCTTTGGTTTAATCCCACAAAACGCGTGTGGTGCCAGCTAGATCTGCTAAAAAAACTTGTGGTCACCACCTTATAGATATTATGACGTAGAGGCGACTTAGTACGGAGTACCAAGACTAACCCCCGCTTCCCGAATGACTGATCAAGTAAAATCAACTATTCACGTGTCAAAACTGTCATAGACATAGACGAAATAAATCTTTTTACAAATATATAAAGTCATTTCAAAAATTAATTAAAAGTTCGTTTTGTAAGGACTCAAACACACCTGCCATTAATAGGTAAGCGGGTAGGCGGATAGTCTTCAAAAGGTTTTTGGTGTGAATGTATTAAGAATATTTACATTAACGAAATAACCTAATAAAAATAAACCAAGACACAACTATCTTATAGTCAACAAACTAAGAACACACATCTGACAACTAACACATTAGAAACAGTAAACTACACTCCGGATAACGTTTATAGAGAAGATATACAATCTCCTTGGTGTAGTTTAACCAAAGACAAAACAAGTGGGCACATAAATTTTGCAGCGGCAACAATTTTCCCGCCAAAATCAGCCGTGAAACATGGCCGTGGCTTTGGAGTTAGGAAGTTAGTTATTCACTACTCTTGTGTTGTGTTTAATGTCCTATTAAATTGATTAATTATCTCTTTATATTAGATATACTCGTTAAAACTGAAACTAGAGACGCCTTTGAGAGGGTTTCAAGGAACTTTTAAGTAAGAAAGTTAGATGATGTTAGAAATATGAAATTTTTAATTTACGAAGACCTACTTCGAAAACACAGGCAAAATTTGTGTATCGAGTCATAAAAATCTGCAAATAAGACGATCCAGTAATTTTAAAGGTGCATTTAAATGTCGTAAGAGATTTTTTCATTTAAGAAGCAGATCGGCTTACGATTAGAAACTCAAACTGTTACTTATTGCTTTTCCACAATGTTTTTACAGATGTTAAAAATATATCTACTTAGGTATCAATTATGGACCCTGTCGGGCACAGCATCAAATATATTTGATATGCACTTCTCATCAAAAAAATCGAAACAGTCTGAAGTTTGTGTTTTGTAAGGATTATATAAAAAATATGTATATTTAGGTATATGTGTTATATGTTATTTAATAGGGAATTTAATGAGGTTTACAAATAATAATGTTAATGTTCTAAATTCAAATTAAATTTTCGTAGATTTCGTATTTTGTTTGACAAGTCGTATTTACTCTGTACGTAGTTTGACGGAAATTGATAAAATTAGGCACGTAAATGAAAAAAAAGCTAGAAAACGATTATTTAATAACACGTATCGCCCACCCAGAGTTCCTTGCTCCTCTTATTACTGCGACCATGCGATGTTCACCCGCAAAAACCGCCAAGTGGTGGCATTGCTGAATTCTGGACTTAGTCAGCGTGATACGGCTCAAATATTGCATCTAAGCCTGTCGTCTTTTCATAGAATCTGCAAACGCTATCAAGAGACTAGTTTGTTCACGCGCCGTTAGAGATCTGGCAGAAAACAGGTAATTTCTGACCGAGTAGATCGATTTATAGTAACACCTTTCTTACAAAACTACGCCTTAATGTCTTTCAACCGCAGCAACAACTTCATGATGAACCTATGGTGGCTGTAAGTGTCTCTACAATTAGAATAAGGTTGAAGAAACGTCGACTAGTACTGTAAAAGCCAGCAAATAGGGAGAAATCAACTGCAGATCATCGAAAAGTACGTCTTAACTTTTCACGTAATTACCTAAATTGGTCATACATCTATTGGAACAAGTTCCTCCTTTCTGATGAGTGCAAAATTGTATTGTATGGTAACGATGGAAGGAATAAGGTCTACAGAAGTCATGGAGAACGCTTTGCACCATGCAGGATTAAAAGAAAAGGCTATCCATGGTGGCGGTTTATGGACTGTTTAAGAAGAAATTACTGGCAACGACAAGACAGAGTTTGTCTTTGTGTTTGGGTCACCTCTGCCCTTTCTTAACAGTCATAGGTACATCAAACAGTATCTTGAACCTCGTGTGATGCCCTATGCACATTTATTTGACCACAGTTTGACATTTATGTACGAGGATGCTAGGGCAAACATTGCGAGCGTCGTAAGAGATTATGTTACTGAAGTCGATATTTTTAATTTTGATTGTCCAGCACGAAGCGCGGACATGAATCCGATTAAACATCTATGGGATGAATAGAAAAGACGAATTAGTGTAAGAGATCATGCCTCAAAAACACTTATGGCTAACGCAGACCTGGACGGCATGGCAAAGTATTTTAATTTTTACTAATGGAAATTCAACCGTACTGTTACAGAAATACTACACAAATTGCTATGCTTTAAAATGATGCCGCGGCATCGAAAGGGATTTTTCAATGCCGCGGCATCATTTTAAAGCATAGCAATTTATGTCGTATTTCTGTAACAGTACGGTTGAATTTCCATTAGTAAAAATTAAAATACTTTGCCATGCCGTCCAGGTCTGCGTTAGCCATTAGCCAGCTTTAAAATGCAATCCAAGAGGAATGGAATAGAGTGCCACTAATTTTGATCGTGACTCTCATCCGATCGATGAAAAACCGTACAGAAGCAGTAATGAGAGGTCGGAGATGGTATCCGAGTTATTAAATAAACGTTTTCTAGCTTTTTGTTTATTTATGTGCGTAATTTTATCAATTTCCGTCAAACTACGTACAGGGTAAAAACGACTTGTTAAACAAAATACGAAATCTATGAAAATTTAATTTGAATTTAGAACATTAAAATCAGTATTTAAAAACCTCATTAAATTCCCTATTAAATGATATATAACACATATTACTAAATTATACACATTTTTCAGATAATCCTTACAAAACACAAACTTGCATGCCGTTTCGATTTTTTTGATGAGAAGTGTATTTGAATAGAGGAAGAGACATTATATTATTTACAATAATAATTAGGTAAACTAAGTAACTTCTACGTGTGGTGACGGAGTAAGAATACAATATGTCACCACCCCATCTCATCCCAAGGGTGTCGTAAAAACTGACACAGGGACTATCCGTGAATATTATTTAATATTATTACTTAACGAAATAAAAAGAATGTTATGATGACCCAGTCAATGCAAATCTTTGTTTACATAAACATGAATACTTCATTGATCTGGCTGTTTTACGTAAATTACAGGTGTATTTACAAAAACAAAATACTTACTTTCTCTTATCCGTGGTTTTGTACCTACCTATAGTACCTACAAGCTCTGTTAATTTTAAGACTAAGTAGGTAGCGTTGTGTGATGCGAGGAGCATTCAATCAGTCAGCTAGCCATTTGCAGTCCACTACTGGACATACTCGTAGGCCTCTCCCAACACGTCCGGCTCAGAGAACTTTATGAGGTCGTCGGTCCACCTAGCTGGGGGGCGTCCTACACTACGTCAATTCATTACATTATGACTTCATCATAACAGCCCAGTAATGTCCCACTGCAGGGACGGGTCTCCTCCCGAGACGGAGGGTTACTTGCCCTACTAATACCACGCTGGCCAGATGGTTTGGGATAGGGTTTGGTTTTAAGTTTTCCTTCTTTTTATTTCATAAAGATTATTTAAGGATAGTCCCTTAGTCGGTTTTTACGACACCCATGGCATGCGATGAGGTGGTAACATATTGTATTCTTACTCCGTCACCACAAGGAGAAGCATTACATTATGCCTTAGATAAATCAAAAATCTTTTATCGTCTTCATATGTTTATGCTACACATTTATTTCTTATACCGCGATAATACATAATACCTCCAAGATAATTTCACACCAGCTTGCTCCTGTGTGATGCGCCGTGTAATAAAACCTCAGATATAACCGAGTTACATGACAGAGACATATTATGGCTCTAATGTACAGATCATTTAAAATAAACGAAGTTAAACTAAATCCGTGTGGTGACGGAGTAAGAATACAATATGTCACCACCCCATCTCATCTCATGGGTGTCGTAAAAACCGACTAAGGGATTATCCGTGAATATTATCTTTACGAAATAAAAAGAAGGAAAACTTAAAATTAAACCCTATACCAATCAATCTGGCCAGCGTGGTATTAGTAGGCCAAGTATCCCTCTGTCATGGGAGGAGGCTCGTCTCTGCAGTGGGACATTAACGGGCTGCTATGATGAAGTTAAACAATATTCATTATGTGGCTATCTTAGTAAAGTGTAAGAAATAAATTAAGCACGGCTTAATGGCGATACATTGCATGAAATGGAGTGCTATCAAACTACATTGTATAGAAATAGAAAGACCTCCGAGAAACGGTTCTCCCTTGTTTGGTATAACAACTTTTCGTCGAAAATCACTTCGACTAATTTTATTTCGAATAAAGTCATTTCGTTTAATTATTCATTTGACCGAATAATTAATTAGTAGAATTTCATATAGCATATTCATTTCTTTGAAATAATGTCATTTCACCGAAGTTTTAAAAGCACTAATTTTATTTAAACTAATGTTTCACTAGACTAATAATCATTTAGTCGAAAGGACATTTGGTTAGGTTAGGTTAGAACTGTGACCCTTATAGCGCGAAGGCGAGCGAGCGTAGCGAGCGTGCCGCGGCGGCGGGCGCCGAGCGCCAGATCCTTAATATAAAGAAATAAATTCATTTGGTTAGAACTGTGACCCGTAATTTATAAAAAAAATGTTTTAATGATTTACATTCATTTATATATTTAGAAATAATATGTTGAATTCAAAAGTGTAAAGAATTTATTTCTTTATATTGAGGATCTGGCGCTCGGCGGCCGCTCCCGCGGCACGCTCGCTTCGCTCGCTCGCCTTCGCGCTATAGGGGTCACAGTTCTAACCTAACCAAATGAATTTATTTCTGTATATGGAGGATCTGGCCTCTCATCCTCGAACATCATCCTCCATATGTTTCTGGCATAGTCGAACATTTCTAATAGTTTTGTAACATTTCTTATAAACCAATTGAATATTCGATAAAATACATATTTTACCAACTGAACAATACATGAATTGAACATTACACTTATTGACCAATAGGGCAAAATTTGTTATCTCAAATAAATATTCGATCAAATGAAAATGATGTTAAATAATATTATACAAAATGATTATTATCTCAAAAGTTGTTCGAACAAGTGAAATTACATCAAAAGTTGTTATACCAAACAAGGGAGATCCCCGAGAAATTTAAAGACAACTCCCGCATTAGGGATCATGCCCTGTGTCGCGGGACTTTTACAAACATCAATTAACGGACACAAAGAACACCCAGACCAGGACAATAATTTGTGGATCTCACAAATTATTGTCCTGCGTATTTTCAGCAAGAGAATAATTACAGGGCTAAGAAACTTGCGAAATAATGTATTGAGTAACTTATGCCTAGGAGCGCCGGTTGCCATTAGGTGGGACTTAGGACTATAGATGCTGGCGGGAAAAATTCCGAATCACTCCTTCCGAATACTTCGGAAGTATTCCGTAATATTCAATACTTTGGAAATGTTTTATTTGTTAAAATTTTGAATAAGTAATTCTGATTTGTGGAAACTTTCCCAGAAGTATTCCGGAACTATAGGTTATATTAACTATAGGTGGGACGCTTGGTTTTTCTGCCAAATTAAAACAATAAAAAATAATACATTTCTATTTACTAGTAGCTTTATCTAGGTACTAACAGTCACAATAAGCGCTGAAGTAAGTAATTTTGAGCCCAAACCGTAGTAGAAATGCTGTTTTAAATAAGTAAATATTTAGATCTTGACTGGGTCGAGTATGTTCAGCAGAAAAATGTATAAAATCAGGAAAAAACTCCAGGTTATCACACAAACGAGCCCTACAGGACCTATCCCGGTTCGTACAAATAAGCATTCTAGGTTAGGGTGGCTATCTATAGAGGTAATACGGGACAAACAACTCAAAAAAACTTTAAATCTTGATTTTTTTTGTTTTGTCACTTATGACTACTAATGAGTAACTGTCGACCTAGCGACTTTCATAGCGCTGACAATTGCATAAAAGTGGTAATAGGTAGGAAACATAGCATTCAGAATCCAATATGTCACCACCCCATCTCATCCCATGGGTGTCGGAAAAACCGATTAAGGGACTATCCGTGAATATCATCTTTACGAAATTAAAAGAAGGAAAACTTGAATTTAAACAATAAACCAATCCGTCTGGCCAGCATGGTATTAGTAGGCCAAGTATCCCTCCGTCACGGGAGGAGTCCCGTTCCTGCAGTGGGACATTAATGGGCTGTCATGATAGCACTCAGAACCGATAGCCGAAGAGGCAGAAGGGTCCAAAATGGTGACCCCGTATCCTAAGAAGAATCTCATAATAAAAGAACTACCATAACTACTATAACCTTATTGCATGTTGTGTGTACTGTTTTAAAATTAAATTAAAATTAAAATTCATTTATTGCAGACTAAAAGTCCATAAGTGTTAGTAATACAAGTAGAACTTAAAAGCTAACGTTAGTAAACATAATACAAAAATTAAATACAAATACAAAAACATATCAATATAAAATAAAAACCAGAGTGCGTGGAGCTTTACCCAGCGACCAAGCATCGGACAGTCCCATCGGTTTGTCAATACCTTCAGCATGCTGTGGGAACTGGCGCGAGTTCTGTGGAGGATGGAGGCGCTACGTTTCCGGATAATCGCAATCGATTTTAGGTTTACATTCTAGGTTAAGAACATCTGTCATTAGTTATTTAAGTTGTTATACGATTGTAAACTGTTTGTACACCTAATAAAATTAAATAAATAAATAAATAAACTACTTAGACCTACTAAGTATTACTTCGATGGCTTGGTAGATGGAAAAGGCTGGTTTTTTACTTTTCTACCAATGTATTTACTTGTCAAGCTCACTTGGTTTTGTGGCACCCATGGGACGAAAGAGGGTGGCGACGACATTTAAATTATTTCTTAATCTTTAGATTGTCAAGACACGGAGTAAAATATTGTTGAAATAATGACAACTAGCAATGTTAAGGTCCCTCTTGACAAACATGCCAAATCTAACTTTTAAAATAGAAAGTTTGCGAAAAGATCAAATTATATTCACCTTATATTTTGGTGCAAACCTATCTTACCATGTTAAAGAATAACTGAATTGTCTTCCCGACCTCAAATAATACAGTCAAACTTGCCTAGTTCAAAATTTTGCAGAAACTATAAAAAAACATTTATTTCTCTCAAAAGGATACAATGGTGAAGGTACAGTACATTAAATATATTACAATTATTTATGCTTCAAGATTATAAGCATCCTAGATGTCGTTTTAAACAGCCTTTGAGAGCTGGAGTCCGTAGTAGGTTCGAAACCTGTGTGACGGATTTCCAGGTCCTCTTCTTTTAGGGTACACTTAGACTCTATAAGAATAAAAAGTAACTACAATTAATAATAAAAGAAAAAAAAATTGTTAGGTTACAGTTGCTGGTACCTAGTTTCTGGACAAAAAACATAAAATACCAAAAATAAGTGCACTGCCCGGGAATCGAACCCGGGTCGCAAGAATGGGAATCTTGCATGATACCACTACACCAGCAGTGCGTATTTAAATTGCGTGAAAATTGCATACACGTTGCTATTCTGTAATTCAATTGTTTTTTAAACGTTGAATAACGGGTCGTTGAAAAGTTGCATGTAATAAATAATTAATATCAACTAAGAAGACACTGACACATCAACATTATACAGCTATAAGTCTTAACTACTTGTAATAAGACACACATTCAAAAAACGGAAATGTACCTATATCGACGCATCAATTTCACGCTTTGCTGTGCGTACTATTAATATTTAATATTTATCTACTATTATTCGCGTTTTTCTTTTAAAGCAACAACAATATGCATGAAACGAGAAAACCAAAATGTTCCTTAACTGCAACCCTGGTTCCAGTCTATTCCCATCTTATCCAGAACAACACGACATACTTAAGTGCGGCTTCTACATTAAGTTTAGACCTAAAAAGAAATTATTTATTGCATTATAAAAAACGGCCGTTTTTGTTTATAATGCAATATTTATCTAGATGTTTTTTTTTCTATTGGCAGCGCTAGTGAGCCACGTAAATGCCCCTAAGTAGGTACCTTAAAAATACTTTATTTATTATTAAAAAGACAACGTCATCATCTCTGTGTCGTGAGGATTTCACAAACATCAATTTAACGAAAACACAAAGAATTGTCCTGCAAGGGACTCAAAAACGCGACCTCGTAAACGGCAACTACATACACAACCGCTTTACCACTAAGGCAGTTAAGATTGTCCAAGCCCTCTAGGCATAGAGCATCATCATCATAACAGCCCATTAATGTCCCACTGCAGGGACGGACTTCCTTTCGTGACTGAGGGATACTTGTCCTACTAATACCACGCTGGCCAGACGAATTGGAATAGGGTTTAATTTCAAGTTTTCCTTCTTTCTATGTAAAGGTAATAATCGCAGATAGCCCTTAGTCGGTTTCTACGACACCCATGGGATGAGATGGGGTAGTGACATATTGTATTCTTACTCCGTCACCACACGGAGGCATAGAGCATGATCTATAGTAAAAGAGTTTTCTTTTTAAACCATAAACTTACATCTTAACAACAATAAAAGTATAAAGTTTTCTGACACCATTATGCATTTAGTTTTATCTCAGTGTTGAAACTTAGTAAAGTGCATAGCTCAAACTATTTGTATTTTATAAAACACGATACGGATAACTTAAAAGTTTAAACTTAGTTCCACTTTACAGTCCTCTTTCTTTTGCATAACAAATGTAAGTTGTAACTTTTATAAAGTTAGGTTTAATGTGTCGTAGAAATAAAGTAAATTTTAAAATATTAATAATGTTATATTTTACCAGGTCTTTTTAGCAAGAAGTGGTCTTCTATCGGTAGTATTTACC
Source organism: Schrankia costaestrigalis (assembly GCA_905475405.1). NCBI lineage: Eukaryota > Metazoa > Arthropoda > Insecta > Lepidoptera > Erebidae > Schrankia > Schrankia costaestrigalis. The sequence goes on along the minus strand of FR997843.1, from coordinate 2,521,042 downwards.
TAGGTTGGTACCTACCCGCTTTATCCACTTTCACGATCGTATAAACCTGTAGGTATACTATAAATCACAGGAAAATGAAGTTACTTTCGTTAAATGTTAGTTAAAAAAAAAGTATTTAAGTATGTTTATCCGTTGTCTAGTATCCATAGTACAAGCTCTGTTTAGTTTGGGACTAGATGGCGTTGTATGAAAGTGTGAGGAATATTTATTAATATGCACTTCAGCGAAATGTGGATACCAAGAATTTCACGAAAGTATCTTCATTTTCCTATGACTTATACTTAGTATACAGACCATTATGAAAGTGAAAGTGGATAAAGCGGGCACAGCGATGGTACCAACCTACGTAACTACTACCGATAGAATAAATAAATAAATAAATATTCCTAACACATTCACACAAAGCCATCTAGTCCCAAACTAAGCAAAGCTTGTAGTATGGGTACTAGACAACGGATAAACATAGTTAAATACTTTTTTTTTGTAAATACATACCTACATATTATACATAGAAAACACCCAGATCAATGCAAACAATCATATTCATGCACACAAAGATTTGCATTAAGCGGGAATCGTACCCGAGATCTTTGTGTAGCAGTCATGTTATATAACCATTACGCCACAGAGGTCGTCAAAAAAGTTAACTGATATGATAAAAGGTAAACACGAATGGGTCGTCCAATTTGACGATGCCAACATTCAAATACATAATACATACAAATACATTTAATCTACACTTCTATACTAATAATTATAGTTTAAAGAGGTAAAGTTTGTATGTTTGTGTGTTTGTGAGGTTGTAGGGGCTAATCTCTGGATCTACTGAACCGATTTTAAAAATTCATTCTGTGTTGAATAGTCCATTTATCGGGGAGTGTCATAGGCTATATCACGCTCCACTGCTATTAGTCATAACTAATAGGAGTAGAGCAGTAACGAAATATGTTCAAAAAACGGACGCGTTTTTTTCGCCGCCCAACGAAGTGGGCACGGGTCATTTAATTATAAAATACTTACCAAAATTCACTCGTTTACAGTCAGCATCCGAATCTCCCTAAAGAGACTTGATATTACCAAAATCTAATAAAACGTAGCCCCCCATTAGGCCAGGCCAACAAGTCATGAATTCATATTAAGTGAAATACTCAAAAGCCAAAATTAACGTTAATGTAAGAGGCCTTTGAAAATAATTTGGTAATTTTGGAGCAGTTATAAAGGTATATGGGTTCGTCCAAAGCCAATTACAATTTATTTATCAAGGTAAATATTACTAATAACTCTTTATACTTAATATGAATATTTGTATAAACAGTATCATTATTAGATTATATTAAATATAAAATATTTGAATTTTATTTATTTATTTTATTTATGTAATACAGAAACAGGTTACAAAGTAAAGTTACAGAATTTTATATTAACAATATACATAGTTGCAGATCTGAAGCCCAATTAAGTCTGTATAGGTACAACATTTAATAAAAAATTACTTCAAATCGAGTAGCTACAATATTAAATACTTACAAAATATTTAAAAAAATACATAATTTAGCTCAATTATACATAAAATAGGAAAAATGCCTTAAATTATTTCTGGATGTGAAAAATATCACCTTATCTAGTAAAACGTATAGTGACGCACGCCACGACGAAAGCCGACACTGGTCGCGATGCTCATGCGAATGCTCACCCGAGGTAGGTTTATAAACTAGTCACAATGTATGCTCATGCTCGTACCAAAGACGCACGCCCAGGTGGTAGCCACGAAGCACGGCAACACTCGCTCGACAGGCTAATGTTGGCGACTTACGTTTTACTTATCCGACACTTTAAATATACATACTTATGCACCAAACGCAGAAGCACAACCAATAATAACCTGCAGCTAATTTTGAAAACTGTTATAATACATACATCTTACGAATAATAGATACATAATTACGTTATAATACAAACACTAGACAAACTTACGAACATACAATATTATTAAGTACTACATCTAAAATAAAATCTGATTAAAACCTCTTTTAAAGCTGACCTCATTTATTCCTTCAGCCAGCATTATACAACACTTAAACTTAAACGCGGCCCAAATTTATCTTCTTTTTCATAAAAAAAGTAGGTATTTTATAAAATACCTACATTTATGAAAGAAAACATGAATCCGAGTTTTCCTACAAGAAAATTTACATTTAAATCATCATTGAGTGGAGTGCGCTTCAGCTGTATAAAAATGCAACAATATTTTATTTTATTTGACTGACTAGATACGTTTTAGCATAAAAGTCCACTATATCGCACGGTTACAACTAAACTGACCGAACTCAAAATTTTTGAAAATTTAATTACATATACAAAGTGACTTTAAATAACATATTCTACCCTCTGAATATTAAAACACTGTCGTTTTATTGTTAGAGAAGGACAGACGCCTATTTGCGTCGCTATATTTTTTCTATCCCCGCGCCCCTCTCGCTTATACGAAAGTGACGAATTTAGTAATGCGGCGACAGTGATTGCAAAAGGATGTGACCGTGTTATTACTTTAATGACCTATTACGCTTCGTGTCTCTACTCTTCTAACAACCGAGGTAAGTTCTGTCTAACATTATTTAATCATAAAGTGACCGATTTTGTATTTAAGTCACTTTAGCAGTTTTTGAGCCTGAAACCTAGATGACCGAAATAGAATTTGGTCATTTTAATATTAAGTGTGATTAATTATTTTTTGTCACAACTCATATTACGTCTATATTGTTTTAAAAGGAAACATTTCCAGGCGGAATATTTCGTTAAACGTCTATATAATACTTTTTACTTATGTTTTATAAATGACCAAATTATTATTGATACACTTTACTTATTTTTCAGTTTTTAATCAACCACGGTGGGTCACTTTATTTTAAACAAAAAATGAATAACAGGAGTGCATTAATTCTGAAGTTATTGGAAGAAAAGAATAAAAATGAGGTAAGAGCTTTATCTTGACGCACTCGAGTACGTATCACGTTTTATCGCCCAGAGGAGTACCTAAGTGTAATATTAAAATTTGATTATGCTGTTCTTTTTAGAAATCTATGGAGATCGATAAAGAGAATACTCCAAGTACTCCCTCTATGTCGGAAATAGATAAAGAGAATGTATCTACAAGTCCCTCTGTGATAGAAAATACGCCGCCGCAGTCTACCACTAAGAAGCAATTGCAAATTTTAAAGCAAAGCACACAAACAGACTCCTTTAATGTAAGTTTTTTCAATTATTCGTATTTATATTCATTAATTTAGCTTGTATCTATTCTTAAATAATTAATTTACTTTTCAGGTCAAAGAATATACTGAATTAATTAATATATCTCCGATAATCATCCCCCATCAACCTGCTTTAGAAGTGAAATCTAACAGACGTTCAAGTTCAAGGAGCTCAAGTACAAGCTCGTCATCAACCTCAAGTAGCAGTAGCTCGTCATCAAGTAGTTCTTCCAAAAGATCTGAAACGTTAGCCATCCCAGGACCAAGCACAAGCAATTTGCGACCAATATCTGACAGACCATGTTATAATATATCACCAGTTAACACAGATGAAAGTGATGTGGACTTGAGTGATACAGATCCAACATATAACAATACTGCAAAAGGAGGTGTACGTATCGTCAGCAGCAGCTCTTCGTCCTCAGATACAACGGCATCTGCTAGGCCCGATGTAGGAGAAAAGAAAAAAACCAGAAAACGCAAAAGGAATCCAGGTACGTGGAAGCAAAATAAAGCGAAAATTTTACGTAACTCCGGTAAAGCTTATGAATCTGTATCTAAATCAAAAACAAATATCCCAGCTCGTTGCATGAAGGATTCCTGTACTGGTAAGTGCCGGCTAAAGTGTTCAGACAACGTAAATGAACACGAAAGACGAGAACTGTTCAACAATTATTGGAAGCTTGCAAATCTAGACTTGCAGCGTGCCTATATCAGGTCATGTATGGTAGTAGTTGAGCCAAGATACAGGTATACCAATGAGCAAAGGCCTCGTTTGCCTAATAACGCCTTTTATTTCACTGTTAATGGAAATAGAATCAGGGTGTGTAAATTATTTTTTATAAATACCCTTGACATATCAGATAGACAGCTCAGGACTGTAAAGAAAAAAACTAATAGTCAGGGTTTCTTAGAGCCTGAAAAGCGCGGTAAGCATCAAAGCAAGAAAACTGTGGACCCACGGCTTATCGAGCAAATTAAACAACATATAGAATCGATACCGCGAATTGAATCGCATTACTTGAGAGCTACTACGAATCGAGAATACATAACTGACAGCAAAACTATTAAAGATCTATGTAATGATTTCAATAATGCTCAGAAAGAGAAAAATCTCTTACAGGCGGAATACTGGCTGTACCTAAAAACTTTCAACACAGAATATGACATAGGTTTCTTCATACCAAAGAAGGATAGATGCGATACCTGTGTAGCTTATCAACTGGCCCCCGATAACACGAAAGCCCTACTTAAGACTAACTACGACAAACATATTAAAGAAAAAGATCTGTGTCGTAAAAAAAAAAAAGTGATCGTTTAATGGTCGATGAAACCCATATTTGTGCAGTGTTTGATTTACAGTCTGTCATGTTGTGCCCTAGTCCTGACTATTTTTATTACTGCTCTAAAATAAATTGTCTTAATCTTACTGTAACAGAATTAAAAACTGGAGAAGATGATGGGAAATCTTACGGAGATGTTTACTGTTATTTCTGGGACGAGACTCAAGCACAAAGGGGGGCCAATGAAATAGGTTCTTGTATTTATGATTATCTTGAAAAACTAAGCAAAAAGAACTTGGACAAGAAATTGCATGTGACATTTTATTCAGATAACTGCACAGGGCAGAACAAAAATAAAATAATTGCGAGTCTGTATTCTTATGCAGTAATGCATTTTAATAATATTGAGAGCATTACCCACAAATATTTAATAAAAGGCCACACGCATAATGAAGCCGACAACGTGCATAGTTTAATTGAGAAGGAAATAAAAAAAAATGAAAAGGCTGGACCTATATACATACCACTCCAATTTGCTACACTCATCAAAAGTGCTAGAAAGTCTGGGATGCCTTTCATGGTAAATGAACTGAGCTACAAATTCTTTTTGGACCTAAAACATTTGCAAGAACAATGGGCTTACAATTTTAATGAAAACAGCAACAAGGAGATGATTTTATGGAATAATATAAAGGTTTTAAAATTCATCAAGGAAGAAAAGTTTTCTTTTTACTATAAATTGTCTTACACGGATGAAGAATTTTCTCTTATAAATATGCGCCCTAAAAGAAAAAAAATGTTACCCTATGAAGAAATTGTTCTTAGACACTAAACTTGTATGACAACCCTCTTGGTCTGAAAGACAACAAAAAGAAAGATCTCAAGGAGTTAGCAAGGAAAAACTTAATACCTGTTTCTTACGCTACTTTCTATGAAATGTTATAAGTTAGAAGACTATAATTATACTTAATGAAGATGTTGGTGATAATTGATTTGGTTGTGATTAGAATATTTAAAAGCTACATACATAGATAAGACATTGATAATTTTTATATTTGTAATGAACATTTAGCGGGTAGAAGAACCAAAGTTAGATTTTGTAGCCAATAAGTGCCATGTTAAGTTTTTTATTATTTTATTAATTATGTTAATTTACAAAAAAGAGTCCTACATGAAAAAAAAAGTCTGATAATAACTTTACTTATGTTTAAGAATTTGATAGATGTTATAATATACGTGTACAAGTACTTTTTAGAAGGGAATACCTATTTTTTTAAGTTTTATGTTATGTAGTATATACCTAAAGGTAGTACACATTAAATGCCATATCGCAGGATCGCTGTGTTTTTAGACTTGTAAGAGTAATACAACTTACTGATTATGTCAATGTGAGACATTTTTTTATTACTGTGTATTAAAATAAATACAAAAATAATAATTTGTATTATTTTACTTGACATTTTTCAAAGAATTTCTCCTAGATTTATGAAGAAAAGTGTCTTAATACATAAAAAGATACTTATTATGTTCAAAACATTAATATGAAATGGACCTTTCTCAAAATAGTACAACAAACAAATAATTTAATTAATATTAAAGTGACCTTCTTTAGGAAGTTTTTTTGTATCGCTTCTAAACATCTTCTAAAATAAAAATGAAAATAGATTTTGATAAATCTATTTCTTTTTTATAAAGAGGAATAGTAATAGTATATAAATTAGTAAAGCAATTGTGGCGTTAACTTGTGTCAGTAAAAAGTTATTTGATAAAAAACACAAAAATGTGTATTGCTTAGTCACATTTCCTTAATTTGCCGAAAAACATAAATTTTGAGTTGAGTCACTTTAGTTCTCACAAGGCGATATATGCAATGGCGGCTCGCTTTCCCGCCATTTTACTCAGTCTTTTACATGTTTTTTTTTTAAATGAATTTAATAATATGTACCTAATCGTGTTGAGAGACTAAGTTAATGACAATACTCTGTGCTGGTATTACTTTGTATAAAAGTTAGTCCAGATTTTATTATCAAAGGACCGTGGCACAAGACGAAAAATATTGCTGTTTATTTTTCTTGTTGTGGACATTTAAGTAATATGTTACTTTACTACAAAATTATGATGATTTCATACTCCTAGCCTAAAGCCGTTTCGCATTGGAGGGTTCTCAATCTTATTAAACCCTAATCGTACCTACATAGCGTCACTTAAAAAAAAGCTCTGGGAAGACTCGAGGCGGTGAAATTATGTGCTTTCTTAAGCGCCGATTACACTACCCTACATCTAGGGCCCTACATCTTGTAGGGCACTACATGTTGTCTAGTGTAATCACATGTAGGCTGTTAGGACCCTACATATCGGAGATTGGCGAGTGCCGACCGCCCTACATTATCTAGTGCCCTACAAGATGTAGGGCCCTTCCATGTAGGGTAGTGCAATCGGCGCTTTATCACTAGCTTCCATAACCTGACAGAACACGAACTATCTAAACTGCCCGAAATCAACACGTCAAAGCTGGAAATGTTAAAGACTATCCTTTTAATAAATATATCTAGATAAGCCGAATAGTATTCGGTACGGGTTCGGATTGATAGTTCAAAGCAAAAAGTTAGCTCTATACCCGATCCCAAACCCATCAGAATCGTGGATCAAAATATTCTCGAACCACGTAATGCTTCACAGTCATTTTTAAACCTTATTAGGTACTCTTTTCAACATTTCGTCGGGAAATGAAATAATAACAACGAGTAAGTCGGCTGTTATGCCCGATTTACACATCGACAAGTACAGTAGCGAGTTAAGTAGTATTTTAAGATTAAGTTGATTTAAATAGATCTCCATCCTATTTTTTGGCAAGTTAAGTTGGCGAGACGCGAGAGAGGGGGCTACTTCGTACTTAACTCGCCAAAAAATAGGATGGAACTCTATTTAAATCAACTTAATCTTAAAATACTACTTAACTCGCTACTGTACTTGTCGATGTGTAAATCGGGCATTACCCTGAAGTAGGTAACATACTTCATTCTTAGCTCTGGTAAATAGGTACGTAGTTGGCGCAATCAATCAATCAACTAGCCTATCGCAGTCCACTGTTGGACATAGGCATCTCCCAATATACGCCACAGAACTCGGTCCTGCGCCTTCCGCATCCAGTCCGTCCCAGAGACCTTTTTGAGGTCGTAGGCGCAAATGTCCATACCTACCTACACATCATACAGCACTGTTGATCGGAAGATGTGGTAAATGCTCTAACCATAAAATTGCTCTTGGTCACTTCTGATACGTTCTTACAGTTTTTCATTTTAAATACGATCACACAGATAAAATACCAACGTAGCTCTCTGCACTGTCCTAGGTCCTTCCAGGTTTCTTTTATCCTAACTTTACACAAAGAAAAAAGACCGCTAAGTTTTTTTTTTCTATTTTTTTCTTGCCGGATTAACTAAAGTATGTTTTTTTTTCGCTTTTTTGACTTTTTGTAAGTGTAGTATCATGGTCTATGCGAATAAGTGATTTTTGACTTTGACCTACTGAGGTGCCCCAAGTCATTTCATACGTCTCTAATGTGATCCCATGTTTTACATCATATTACCAATCTAATTCATTTTGATTCCCTTACCCAGTTTTTAGAACAGCTGTAGAAGAACTCTCTACAATTACATATACAGAGAACCTATAAACTTACTTTCAACTTTCTCTTTATACTGTTACATAACTCCATCTATTATAAAACATTGAAACTAACCTTAACCTAACCGTGAAAATTCCTACTGATATAACCTCTGTCTCTATTTTCCTAAGAGCATCTAATAGGCCTTCATGTGGTTTTCATTATTACAAACAAATAGTAAAGAAAATAATACACAGATGGCGTTCATTTATCGTAAATTATAAATCTAAAGAATAATCTTTTGTATCATTATTATAACTGGAAAAAATATACAACCTACTTATTTACAAATTAAATAAAAACAAAATTAGTTTCTATTGTTTTAGAATCACCACTTGGTGGCGCTTGTATCGTACGCAATATACGCATGCGTAATAGTTATCCCTTATTTTTCAATGCCCAAAAAATTCATGAATGACGGCAAATCACAACCTATCGCCAGTAGTATTTAATATAATTTGTAATTTATAATGTTAGAAAATGCTAGTAAATATTTCAAATATTAAATTAATCGTACCAATTAGATAGTGTCTTGGACAAAATACAGTGGAACTGAAATTTTTCTATGACAATAAAATATCAAACTACACGGTGAGTACATCCATTCTTATTTTGATGTTTATATCGTTCTAAAAAAGGTTACGCAATGCGATATGTTCTATTCTGCCAAAACTTACAAAAAGGTTTTACTCCTTGTGTCATTTTAACTTGTCGTTTGCTTCCGCTATTTCCTTGAAAACAAAACTGCGGTAATTTTATCGATTTGACGTTTTCACCTCGATATAATTGTGAATGGTTTCTATGCGAACCTGTCACTAAAGTAAATCAATTTCTGTGACATTAGATAATGTAGTGTACTTGAATAAGGTCAACGGTATCAAGGTGATTGAAGCTTTAACAACATGTACTTAGGTTCGTTTATATTACCTACCTACATACTGAATAGTTTAAAACTTTATTTATTGTACGAAAACTTAGAGACTAGATACGTTTAAGTGCTAATTATATATTTCCACGTTTTTGTTGCTAATAATGGGAATAATTCTATCGTTTCCTGGAAGCCAGGATTAACAACAAACCTCGCGATCACACCGAACATGTAGAGTCAAGGAAGTGTCGTTTAATCGAATTAAGATAGAGGATTTTAAAATCTTCCTTCCTGATAATAGGAGAGGACTTGACGGCTGTAGGCTACACCTATATTAGTATTATATTAGTATAATATTAAACGATATAATATTAAAAGTATTACAGTAAACGAAAAATGTTCTATAAGAGCTACTTACAAAAGTGTTAGCGAAATTTAATAAGTCCATGTGGTGACGGAATGAGAATACATGGATGTCGCTACCCTATCTCGTCCTACCAGGCGATAAACCGGACAACTGATCAGAGGTAGAGACTACAAATTCGAAAAATCGAAGTCCCTGGATCTCGTTATGCTGTCCTCAGGACTCTGATACTTACTTTAGCTGCTGAGGTAATATTTAACACTATTTAATAACAAACAATCTCCACATTGTCATGTCTACCTAACATTTTGCTACCCGTGCTTTATGTTAATCTCATTTTCGTCAACAAACTATACCGTCCGAGGTGTCTTATAAACGCTTGAACTTTAAGAATATTTTTATTTAAAAAAAATGACTCTCGAAAAGAATTGGATGAGATTATAAATTCTAATTTATATTGCAAAATTTTCCATTTTAAAATGTTGATACTGTATTATGTAGAAAGACTATCTATAAAGAATATAGGTTACTAGGCCACTTCGACCTAAAACTACGTAAAACTGGAGCCTTCTTTACTACTTTGCGCTATGATCTCTTGTCGAGTCGTCGACGCACCATAATCCCTACGAATCATGATCTAAAAAGAACTTTATACGATAACTTCTTCGTGTATGTATTCGTTATTAGTATTAGCAGGCTAAAGTGGCAATGGGCTGGTAATATCTGTCGAAGGACCGATGGCCGTTGGAGCAAACGTGTCCTAGAGTGGAGACCGCAACTCGGCAAACGTAGTGTACGCCGCCCCCCAGCTAGGTGGACTGACGACCTCATAAAGGTCTCTGGGTCGGACTGGATGCGGAAAGCGCAGGACCGAGTTCTGTGGCGCGTGTTGGGAGAGGCAGATGTCCAGTAGTGGACTGCAATAGGCTAGTTGATTGATTGATTGTAATGTATTCGCACATTTTAGGGGCAAGGATAATATATAGCACGAATGAAACAATCACTCCGCAGATGATTGATAGTCAGGTTTGTTACCCGAAGTGTAATGGGTGATATTCCTCAAAAATCTATTATTAGTGCATATTTTTAATATGCAAAGTAAAAGAGTCTTTTCATATTATGAGAAAATAGTACTTTTGGCTGGCTTGATACACCGGAAGTGGTCAGATAACTTAACAATGGAGACAGAAATCAAGAAACACTGGATCGACAACGATATTCTTGCTTTAATTTTACTTTTAGACGAATATTCCAATCTATAACATGTGGGATGTTCCGATATAGAACCTATATAGTTCGTACTTTGCTAAGTTTCTAAATCCTTTGGTTGAGGGCCATCCGCCCCACCACAGCCCGCGTAAAGTAGTAAGTGTCGTCAGAGACAAACTACTCGACCTCACCAAAAAAGAAGAAGTTTCTAAATTTGCTATCCGTACGCTGATCCTAAACACATTCATCTCAGACAGAATACTTTGATTATTTCAGCCTTCTAGCTTAATAAAATATATTTTCAATTCCAGGCAAAATGTCCACAAGTCCTTTTCCGTACACATGCGAGCTATGTGGAGCGGAAGGCTTAACCGACGAAGGCATGCGGTCCCACACATTAGAAGCTCATGTCGCTGGAAGACCGGAATGTCCGTTTTGTGACTGTGCCGTCCCCCAGCCACAGCTGGTCGGCCATGTTCAGAAGGCGCATCTGCATTATCTCACGCCTGAAAGGGAGCTCATGGCATTTATTGACGATCAGAGTCCAAGGTAAAACTTTAACATTTTAGAGAGCATTAAATGCCTAGTATAACAACACTACTATTTATATTTACCTTTTTATGGCAAGCCAGAATATACATGCCGCCTATGATGTGGTTACGATGTGAGTGAGTACGATAGTCACCACCCCATTTCATTCCATAGATGTAGTAAAGGCCAACTAGGTATAAGAAAGGACTTAGATAGAATTACGTTTACGAAGGAAAACTAGACATCTAACCCTATCAAGTTTCCTTCCGTCGCTGGAGAAGCCCCCTTTTGTAGTGTAACATTAATAGGGTACCTATTCGTTTTCTTTCTTACCTGGAATGCATCATGAATGTTGTACCTAAATATTATTTTCAGTTTCGATGATGACTCAAAAATGACTACAACAGACAGTTGTAGTTATAACACACCAGGCTCAATGAACGGTTGGCACAGCCCTGACAACTCCACGCAATACCAAAACGGGGCTATATCAAAAAACGTCAATTATTACAATGGGTACCAAGAAAAAGAAAGCTACAGTCATAATGAAAAAGAAGATGAAAAATGCTCGCGATCGCCGAAAAATATCAATCTTGTCAATGGAATAAAAAATATTAATATTAGTAATGGAGTGATTCCTAAAAAAGCTCAAAGCAGACAAAATTCTCACGATGAGTTTAATGGTATTGATAAAAAAGGTAATTATCTAAATTTTTTTTAAATGCTGTATCCAAGTTTTAGACGACTTAGGCTATATAAATAGATACAAAGCTTTTAGTAAACATATAATTTGCCAAAACAGTGACGTATCCTCTTGATATAATCCGAATTTGCAAGTTTCAGGTGCGGTTTCTAGTCCAAGTCATATTAGTTCTAGTAGTTATGAGGGATCACCAAATAAAAATAAGGCAAGAAATAATAGCTCTTTAATAACTTACGATATTCTATAAACATTTCAAGCGTTATTTCATACAACATTTTTTCTTTTCAGTTGTCCATGGCAGGTGCCGGACAAGGATCGCCTCTTAGATCTCAATTAGCTTTAAAATTAAAACCTAATACACCTAAGAAAAGTGCTCCTACACCTAGTCCCTCCGTACAGGTACTTTGTTATATTTTTTTCTATTAAAATCCTTTTGTGTTTTTGTAACAAAATCAAGAAAGTTAGCATTTATGAACGTAACAATGACTATCAATATTTTACTTTACGTCAAAGTCAAATTAACCGTACCCATGTCTACCGCCAAGGCATTATTTTCAAAATAATTTTATTATTAACTATTATTTTATAAATTAAAATTATCTTAATAGCTATTGTAACTTAAAGCTAATAAGTGTGCCTGTCTAATTTCAGTGTTTATTGTGCGATTTTAAGTCAACATGTCCGAGAAAATTAGAAGAACATATAAATCGTGCACACTTCGATCTTACTTCTCCTTCTGTGAATGCTAATGCGAACTCGGATAACCCAACGTTGGGATTAACGAACCCCACATTGACACTGGACAACCCTACACTGGCGCTAAGCGCGATGGCGATGTCACCAGGACCTCATAGTTCATCGTACCAGTGTCCTATTTGTGATAGAAGCTTTGCTCATGCCAACGAAATTGAAGTTCACGTCAATGTGGAACATCGAGATATTTTGAGCCCGCAGAAATCTGTAAGTTTGGCAAACATACTTTTAAATTATTGCATGAAGCGGTATTGCGGTAAAAGCCTAAAAATATATTTATCGCATTTTAAAATTAAAATTTAATTCACAATATTTCCTGCTTATTTAAAAATTATTTACTGGTTATCATTATTTGTTATTTTGTATTTATTGCAAACTTGTTGATATTTGTTTAATGTAAAGCATTTTTTCCTGTAAACTTTTAGGCAAAACTTTTCTTCCGTGGTCAAAACCACATTAATTTTTTTTTTTTAAATGGTGCTTCCAGGACCAAATGGACAATGCATCATGTGAGGATGTAGTGATGATGGAAGAGAGTCCTGTGAGCAACTGTCCAGTCTGCTGTCAACCATTACCTCTGTCACAACATGAACTGGTATGAAACATATGAATTGTCATGAATAACATTCAACGCTTATAAGGTTACCTGCAGCAGACAGCCTTGAAGTTGAGTTGTTGCCTAGTTTACCTAGATTGTATCTCAATTTATAATAAAATTATTAAGAGTTCATTTAGTTATATTACTATAAAGGGGGGTTGTCAGACTTCTACTAAACGGACCCATTGTGTGTGTCAGTGGTCCCCATCTGTCTGTAGATGACCTAGAATAGACCTAGGTTGGTTCAATCAGGTCAGTTTTTCTTAAAATATCTACATCATGACAAAATGTTAAGTACATAATATTTTTTTATAGATCCAACACATAGAGGAGCACTTTGAAAGAGGTGAAGATTGTGGTGCTACATCAGGACTGAGTGCGGCAGAGAAAGAAGCACAAAGAAATAGAGAGGAACATGAGTTCCAATTGTTAAGGGTACGTAAAATAACATACATTGACAATCAGATAGGCTAGTGTGATTGCTTTTGCGATTTGGATGTAACAGTGTCCTACATCAGACATGAAATCACCACACAATTAGTAGAGAGTAGACCCTTAACTACGCGGTTAACTGAGCCCGCGGGATGAGTAGACCCTTAACCATAGCAAGTGGTCAACTGAGCCCGCAGGTCCAGTTGACAGATTACTGGACTGTGTAACACCCTAAAAAATCAATGGGGTCAACTGAGCCCGCGGGATCAGTTTGTTGTGGAGTAAGTTGTCCATGAAGGAAAATGTTTTTAGTTGCATAATGTGATCATAGACATTATGCCAAATGTTTAAGATATATTGGCTATGCAGCTAGTAAAATTGAGAGGTCATGGGACCCATTACCTTTAGTCTGAGGTAAGCACTTAGCTATGCTTTGGAGATTCCATTTACCATTAAGGGTCTGATAAGCAGCCAAGATATCTGTCAGAATTTCATACAATTATCTAACCACCTCGATATAATAAATTTCTTATTAATAATGTTACAGGCACAATACGGTATGGAAGAAGAAGATGATGAAGGTTACACAAACAGAGCAACAAACAGTCTCAAGCGTGCCGTGTATAGCGGAGCACTCTCTGTAGCTGGGTATTATGAACGTAGTCTGGGACTCAGGAAAGCTGCTGCCTCGGGAACCGATACTGGCTCATCTAGGACTAGCGGTGAGACCTTCTGAATAATTTATCATCCATAACAGCCCATTAATGTCCCACTGCAAGGATGGGCCTTCTCCCGTGACGGAGGGATACTTAGCCTACTACCTACCACGTTGGCCAGACGGATTAGTGTAGGGTTTAATTTCATGTTTTCCTTCTTTTTTATTTTGTAAAGATAATATTCACGGATAGTCCCTTAGTCGGTTTTTACGACACCTTCGGGGCTCATACCATGGGTGTAGTCAAAACCGACTAAGGAGATGGGTGACATATTGTATTCTTACTCCGTCACCATGGAAGATAATAATTTATGACCAATAGTACCTGTTAGGTCTCCTTGCGGAAATAAGTGGACGGTATTTATATAGAAACTGGTATATTAATTAAATAGTTTTACAATAATCAAATACGACAATGGTGTTAGGGGTGCGCGTGTGGTTCGCTCTGCGGCGCGAGGCAAGTGACGCGACGAGGCAGGCGCGGGGCGGGGAGTACCCCCTGTACTGCGCGAGTGAGCGCTTGCTCGCGTAGGTTGCGTAGACATACCTATTTGAGTTTTTTTATTTTTTTAAAGAACCTATCCTTTGAATTGACAAAGAACATATAAGTTCAAGACTACAATTTGTGAATCATACCAATAATTATCTTGTGTGGAATTTAAAAACTAACACCTTGCGGACTCTTTTAATACTCTTTTATTTTAATAGAATCTATCTATAATTTCAGGTCTCCTAGAAAGGATAGGTCAATTAAATGGTCAGAACCCGAGCATAGCGAAGACATACCTCTGCAGTGCAGTGGACCACTATGCCAGCACGTACGGTGACCGGGGTTGGGGTTGTGGGTACAGGTCAGTGTTTTCACTTGTTATAGGGGAAACGGTATAGTAATTGGCCCCTATACAGTTATTAGCCATTTCAACTTTGATGTTAAAAAACTAGCAACACCTTAGACAAATAGTAGATTTTAAAAAATATTATTGACAACACTTTTATTATCTGTCATAAAGTTTCAACAAAATTTCGCTAGGTGGATTGGTTCTTTTAAAAAAAAGTGATAATTTGCAGGAGAAAAAAACAAGGTAAGTTTGTTAAAAAATTGTTAAGACTGGGTCCGATTGCGTTTCTCCATTGACTTTAATTAAGAACAACAAAATGAACTTAAATGTAAACTTAAATTTTTAGTACACATGGGTATTACCTTTCCTTTAAATAAGAACATGACACTAAAATAGGGCCATCCTAAACTTAATTAGTGATAGTAGTTTTCTTATTCCGATTGCGTTTCGTCTTATTTGACATTTGATTGACCTTATTTAAGTAGAAGCTGTCAAAAGCAGCCTTAATTAAAGTCGCTCGAAATTTTGTGCGAACTTATTTAAATCTATTAAAAAAATATATTTCTTGGATTTTTAGTAACAAAAATGTTTCCTATCAGTGTTATAATTGTGCAAAGAAGGTTAAATGAAGAACATCAACGGTAAGAGTGTTTAAATGTGTTAAATAACCTAACTGAATGCCTTTGTTCCTTATAAAAAAGTGTGTCTTTTCTTATTAGTTTACAGACAAAAAGAAGGCTTAGGTACATATCGGCATATCAGAGATAATTCTGATCCGTTCGATGTGACAACTACAGTGTTCATAAAACTGTGTTGCTTTTTCTTCATCCTTCTCTTTTTATCTGTTTCCATGTGATAAAAACAAATTAAAAGATATCACAAGTAAAAACGCAAAATAAGTACGAACGAAAGTAAGACTAACTTTGACGTAATACAGGCGGCGATGTGTCGCTAAGCAACAAAGCCTATATAAATAAATTTAAAAAAAACTTTGACGTACAGATGTCAAACTTGATATAACAACACTCCTATTTAAGGTTGTTTTCATAGACAAAAGGAATTGGTAGATTTTTAGGTCACCTTCTTATTTTGTGACATCCGCAATAGCTTTCAAATAAGGACGTGGTCTTATTTTATAAATTTTAGTGCATCCTTATTTAAGAACGAAAAGAAAGGCAATCGGACCCACTGCATTTTATTTTGATACGATGTTTTGAAAATTATTATTTATGGTATAATTATAAGAATCCTATAAAACATACATAGTTTTGTGCATTATAAGCAGATTTAAGTTGTAATATAACCTATTTCCTTCATAACCTCGAAATATTGTAGCGGCCAATAGCTGTCACAATTATTTGAATAACTCATAGTTATTGGCCTCCTATGACAATTACTGTATTTAATTTTAAAAAAATTTATGACTTTTTAATAAATAAAATGTCTTCTGTCATAATATTAAGCATCCTATTCGATTACCAAAATGTTTTAAGCATTATAAATAGTTATTAGCCTGTGTTAGCCGTAAAGAAAACCTATAGAAATAGTAGGCCAAAGATTGTTTGGTTAATTTTGAATAAATTAGCTTCAAATTATTTTCTTGTCTGTCAGGTTTATAAGAAGAAATTATAATGCCGAAGAAACCACAGTATACTAAAGAGGCCCTTGACGAGGCATTAGAAAAAATAAATACAAAAACAATGTCTCTGAGAGCAGTCGCAAAGAAATATAATATACCAAGAGCTACTTTACAGTTTAAACTAAAAAATCCAACTTCAAAAGCTCAATTCGGTCCAACACCGTACTTAAAATATGAGGAAGAAAATACCATCGAAGAGTGGTTAATCACAATGGCTCGTAAAGGCTTTCCTAGGAAGTCAGATGACCTTCTTGATACAGTTCAAAAATTTTTAACTGATAATCCACGTGTTACTCCTTTCCTCAATAATAGGCCTGGTCAGGGGTGGCTCAAAGCTTTTTTGAAACGTCATCCCAGTTTAGTTCAAAGAACCAGCGAAGGAGTCACTAAAGCCAGTGCCTGTGTATCTGAAGCCGACATTAAGAAATGGTTTCTTGAAATAAAGAATTATTTTACAAGTGAAAACCTGTTAGAGGCAATTCATGATCCACAACGTGTTTTTAACGCTGACGAGACTGGTTTCCAACTGTGTCCTTCTACAGGTCGCGTACTTGCTGCAAAAGGAGACAAAAACATTTATAGTGTGGAACAAGGAAACCCCAAAGAAAATGTTACAGTCCTATTTACATTTTCTGCTGACGGCAGGACATGTCCTCCCTTGATAGTATTTCCCTACAAAAGACTGCCTGAAAAAATTGCGTCGTCAGTTCCTCCAAAATGGGGCATCGGACGCAGTGACACGGGATGGATGACGGCAGATGTATTTAACCAGTTTATCACCGAAATATTTGCTTCATACCTTGCTGAAAACAACATCAAAAAACCAGTGATTCTATTTATAGATGGCCACAAAAGCCATATCACTTTACAGCTTAGTTTGACTTGTAAAGAGCTAGGTGTTGAACTCATTGCTCTTTACCCTAATACAACCCGTATCACTCAGCCAGCAGACGTTGCCGTCTTTGGTCCTATTAAGAAGATGTACCGAAAAGCAGTTCGTAAATTTCAATCAGAAAACGTTGGTGAGGTTGTAACGAAGTTGAACATTGCTATTATTTTAAAAACAGTTGTAGATGATTTAAAACCCGAATCTATAATAAATGGTTTCAGGGCATGTGGTTTGTATCCCTTTGACGATAATGCGGTAGATTACTCCAAATGTCTAGCTACAGAAAAAAATCTTGAAGAAAACAGTGGCGAAAACAAGCTCATGTCCTTAAAGGAATTTGAAAATATTGTAGGAGCTAAAATGATAGACAAGATGAAAGCACTTAAATCTCAGGGTAACATCCCAAATAATTCGTCACCTACATTATTTAAACTTTGGTGTTTTTTCCAAAGTGATCTCCCACAGCAAATATCAACCAATATTAAAATCCAATCTGATATTAACGCAACAACAAATGTGAATCTTACCAGTAAAAATAACATGACAACAGTAAGAATTACTATGACCCCTACAAAAAATCCTGTAGATTTGTGTCAGCCTTCCACCTCTGCTGCTGCTGTTACTACTTTGACAGAAACTGCTAATTTTACTATGTCTCCTACAAATTATCCTGTAGATTTGTGCCAGCCTTCAACTTCTGCTGCTGTAACTACTTTAACAGAAACTGCTCCTTTTAACAAACCAATTAATTATTACCTACAAGATGCCCCAGAAAATAAGAGAAAGTTCATTCGAAAGACAGAAAAACCCCATTTGCAATAACCTCTGACAATTTTAGATCGGCTATTGAAAAAAAAGAATTAGAAAAGCAAGAAAAAGAGAATCAGAGAATGGAAAGAAAAAGAAAAAGAGACGAGAAGGCAGCTGAAAGAGAAGAAAATGCTCTGAAGACAAAGAAAGATAAAGGCCTAGGAAAGAAGTCCAAAAAGGAAAACAAGAAATATGAAAGTGGAAAAGTAACTGAGACTGAAACTGAAAATGCTAAAGAGAAAAAGGAAAACATTTTTAAGACTGAAACCAAAACTGATAGCTGTAAACCGAAGATATTATCAAATTTAGAAGTAGTTAACTGTAATACATGTCGGCGTCTAGCTGTTAAAAATAAGTCCTTATTATGTAATTCTTGTAAAAAGTTTTTTCATCGTCATTGCATTCCTCTTAGGCACCAAGAGCATATTCCAGATGACGATGAGCTTTCTGACTTTATATGCCACTAGCTGATGCCCGCGGTATTACCCGCTATTGTTATTTTACACCGTAAACTACCTATATTCCAAATTTCATCAAAATCCATTTAGTAGTTTTTGCATGAAAGTGTAACACACATCCATCCATCCTCACAAACTTTTGCATTTATAATATTAGTAGGATAGAATAAGCAAAGGTGTGTCACTTTAGTGCCTAACAAATAAGGTAAATATTATCTTCACTAAATAAAAAGATGGAAAACTTGAAATTAAACCCTATACCAATCCGTCTGCAAGCGTGGTATTAGTAGGCCAAGTATCCCTCCGTCAAGGAAGGAGGCACGTCCCTGTAGTGGGACATTAATGGGCTGTTATGATGAAATAAGTTGACAATTACGAATTTAAGCTCTCTAGATATATCAGACCCACAGCTTAAAAAATCGGTCAAGTGCGAGTCTGACTCGCGCACCGAGGGTCCTGTACAAACCTATTTATTTTCCCGCCAAATTGTGAAAACGTCAGAATTCAGCTGTTTAAATACTATTTTTCCCGCCAAAATTCAATGACGTCACGACTTAGCTGTCAAAATATATTTTCCTGCCAAAATTCTGTGACGTCACGACTCATCAGTCAAAAATTCTATGACGTCACGCCTATCTGTCAAAATTGACAGCTGTCAAAAGTGACAGAGGTATCAAATATTTTCCCGCCAAAATATGATGACGTCACAAATCATCTGTCAAAAATTCTGTGACGTCAGGACTCATCTGTCAAAAATTCAAAAACGTCACGGCTCAGCTGTCAAAATATATTTACCTGCCAAAATTCTGTGCGGTCACGAATCCTCTGTCAAAAATTCAATGACGTCACGACTCATCTGTCAAAAATTCAAAAACGTCAAGGCTCAGCTGTCAAAATTTTGCCCGCCAAAATTCTGTGACGTCACGAATCATCTGTCAAAAATTCTGTGACGTCAGGACTCATCTGTCAAAAATTCAAAAACGTCACGGCTCAGCTGTCAAAATTTAATTCTGTGACGTCACGACTCAGCGTTCAAAAATCCAATGACGTCACGACTCAACTGTCAAAAAAAAAATTCCCGCCAAAATTCTGTGACGTCACGACTCATCTGTCAAAATTCTATGACGTCACGGGTCACGTGACCAAAACTCTATGACGTCACAGGTCACGTGACACAGCTTTCCCGCCAAAATTCTATGAAATCAAAATATAATATGATTGCTAATAAAAGTAGCCTATGTTCTTTCTCAGGGTCTAAAGATTGTCTGTACCAAATTTCATCGAAATCCGTTCAGCCGTTTAGGCGTGAAAGAGTAACAGACAGACAGACAGACAGAGTTACTTTCGCATTTATAATATTAGTATGGATTACTGTTTTTTGTTAAATGATGATTCTGAACCTTCTGAAGATGAAACTCATATAGAAGACGTGTTTTAATCAATATAGAATGTTGTTTTTTATAAATTTTATAAACAGATTTAATCTGGCCAATAACTGTGTGATCTCATGGCCAATAACTGCAATAATATGGTCAATTACTACAATTTTATATTTTTTATTTTTATGTTAATTTTGTTCTTTATAATATTTAATAAAAGTGTAAGTAAGAGGTCTTAACTAATAAATAATTTGTTATAAAACCATATGGTATGACTTATATTTATTTATGACTGTTATAAAATTTTTTTATAAAAAAATTCTACCTTGAGGTCGCTTAACTGGCCAATAACTATACCGGTTCCCCTACGTTTAATTTAATAATTTACTATTAATTATAGTAATATTCTCTAAAGTTTGATTCACACATCGACAAGTACAGTAGCGAGTTAAGTAGTAAGTTGTTGATTAAGTTGATTTGAGTTAAGTACGAAGTAGCGCCCTCTCTCGCGTCTCGCCAAAAAATAGGATGGAGATCTATTTAAATCAACTTAATCAACAAATTACTACTTAACTCGCTACTGTACTTGTCGATGTGTAAATCGGGCTTAAGCTGTTATTTGTGCACAACTCTGCTTTGATGCCGTTGTCGGGATAGAAAGTAACTGATGCCTAGCCGGCATCAGTTCCATATGAAATTTCATCCAAATTGATCCTTGTGTTTGTGTGTGATGAGTGACAAACATTCATACATACATAATAGAATGTTTCGCACTTATAATATTAATAAGGGTTTGAAATTTATATTACTTAATTTAGGAATTATTCTTAATGTTTTACTGTCTGGGACTCGATAGCGTTATTTGTGCGCGTGTGCGTTTAGATGTGTGTTTGTGTATGCGCTTCTGTGTGTATTAATGTACTAATGTGTATTATAAATACAGTAGAACCTCGATAAGTAAAAGTCCAAGGGAAACACAAAATATTTTGAGTTATCGAGGTTTTTAGTTATCGAGTTTTTAGTTACCAAGGGTTTAGGTTAATATGTATAGAGGTAGGTATGTACATGTGTACGTATGACCCCTTGTTCCTATTTTTCGCCACTGCAAAGCTTTAAAGAATTTCGAAGAAGCAAACAATAGGTGATATATGTATTGTTTAAGTTATCAATTTAATTATGTAGTGAACACGTGCAAGCCATAAATACCGAAAACGTTTGTTTTGCACAATGATCAAAAACTAAATGATTTAAGTAAGCCTTTGTCTTAAAGCTAACCTCCGCCGCCGCAAAGCTTTAAAGAATTTCGAAGAAGCAAACTATAGGTGACATATGTATTGTTTACGTTATCAATTTAATTATGTAGTGAACATGTGCAATTCAAAATGACTTATTGATAAACAATTTTATGTTATAGAGGTTGTGGAAACATTTCTTTTAGTTACTGAGGGCCAATACAGAGATTACTTATTTGACTTATCGAGGTTGCGAATTTTGAGTTATAGAGGTTTTGGGCTCTGAAGGGAAGGGAACATATTATTTATTTAAGTTATTGAGGTTTTTGAGTTACCGAGGTTTGAGTTATCGAGGTTCTACTGTATAAATTAATAAATATTCCTCACACATTCACACAACGCCATCTAGTCCCAAACTGAGCAGAGCTTGTACTACTATACTAGACAACGGATAAACATACATAAATCCTTTTTTTTTGTAAATACATACATAATAAACATAGAAAACACCCAGACCAATGCAAACAATCACGTTCATGCACACAAAGATTTGCATTGAGCGGGAATCGAACCCTAAACCTCTGCGTAGCTGAATTAATTATTTTATTAGCTGTTGTTTTAATTACTTAGTTATTTACTTTACTTTTAAAATTACTTTCTGTAACAATTTCATGAACAAGCTCATATTCCTATTACAGAAACATGCAGATGGTCCTATCATCTTTAATGCGACACCCGCAGTACTTAACTCTACTGCAGTGTACGACTGAGCGAGATGACTGCGACTGCGTGCCGTCCATACCTCGACTGCAACTGCTTGTCGAACGTGCATGGCAACTTGGGTTTGATACACAGGTGCGAGTCTGACCCATTTTTATTTTTTTGCCAAAATGTGATAACATCACGACTCAGCTGTCAAAAATTCTATGACATCAGTCTCGCCTCACCTGTCAAGTTATGTTTCCGCCAAAATTCTATGACGTCACCACTCATCTGTCCATATTCTATGACGTCACGACTATTCTGTCAAAAACTCTATGACGTCACGAATCATCTGTTCTGTGTCTGTAATAATTGATACGTATTTAGGAGACACATTTTGTCTTAAGACTTATTTATATTTATATATTTTCAGGGCTCAGAGCAACTAGGTTCAAAACTATATAACACTAGGAAATGGATCGGAGCTTGCGAAGTTGTTACTGTACTATCTTCCTTAAGGATAAGGTAAACTTCTATGGACTATGAGTTTTTAAGAGCGTTTATAGGGCTCACTAGCGCCGCCAATTAAAAAAAATCATATAAATAATGTAAAATGTTGATAACCAAGTCTTGAGAAGAGGCAATAAAGTATTTGTATAACACACTCTCAACACTTTAAATGTTTTTCAATTAAATAAATATTGCATTATAAACAGAAACGTTGGTTTTTCGAATGCGAAATTTAACTAATTGGCGGCGCTAGTGAGCCACGTAAAGGCCCGGGCCTTAACGTAAATAGATAATATGGTTGTTTACCTGTTTTTTGCTTGACGTTTTACCAGAGGTTACACTTGATGTTGGTCTCTAGTTTAATACCGATTATCGTCTACGTTAATATTTTTTAAATATTAGCTCAGCACCATTTTTAGTCCCAGACCACCAAGCTGTAGTTTTTGCAGCTTAGTTTGGGACTAAAATGGGTAATAAGAACATACTTATTTCCTTTTTTTGGTAAATAAATACATATTACACATATTATAAAAACAATTCAGACAATGAAGTTCATGTACAAATAAATTTACAGTACACACCAACCAACCCTGCCGGCCAACAACTTCAAGCCGGCTAACTTAGTTGGCGCGTTCCGCTTTCTATTTTTTCTGCTGTTTGTCTAATGTAATATACCTTACAGATGTCAACTAATAGACTTCCATAAGCCGACGAGCCCTGACGGCAGTCACCCCGCCTTGTTCGACTGGGTACTCAGATATTTTCAAGATGACCCCAACGGGTTTAAAGCCCCCCTGTATTTACAACACCAAGGTATGTCCTATTGACTTATTCGTTTAAGTATTTGATTCATATTCAGTGGGTTTCATCATCACACTGCAGGGACGGACCTCCTCCCGTAAAGGAGCTTGGCCTACTGATACCACGCTGGTCAGACGGATTGGTATAGTGTTTAATTTCAAGTTTTCCTTCTTTTTATTTAGTAAAGACAATATCCACGAATGGTTCCTCAGTCGGTTTTTCCGAACCCATGGGATGAGATGGGGTGGTGACATATTGTACTCTTACTCCGTCACCACACGGATATATTCAGTGGGTTTGATTCCTACTAAATGTAAATCTATGTTTACACATGAGTATAAATGTTTTTTTACTATCGCCAATTAGGGATCATGCCCTTTGTCACAGGGATTTTACAAATATTAAAGTAACGAACACAAGAACATGCAAACTCATTTATTATTAAAATTTGTCGACCTCTGTGGTGTAGTGGTTATAAGTGGTTATATAACATGACTGCTACGCAGAGGTCTCGGGTTCGATTCCCGCTCAATGCAAATATTTGTGTGCATGAACGTGATTGTTTACATTGGTATGGGTGGTTTCTATGTATAAAGTATTTAAGTACTTATGTCTATCCGTTGCCTAGTACCTAATGTACAAGCTCTGCTTAGTTTGGGACTAAATGGCGTTGTGTGAATGCGTGAGGAATATTTTATTTATTTTATATTTTTTTAATTAAATTTATTGCACAAACAATATGTGTGTATTTTATTTTGTTTATTATAAGGCTTATTTGTATATTTATTTAATTGTTTTTTGACTTTGACTCTGCTAGGGAGTAATTTTAACCAATATTTATTTATGCATGAATATTGTTTCAGGCCATTCTAGAACAATAATAGGTTACGAGAAACACAAAGACGGCAAAGCGACGCTACTTGTATTAGATCCATCACATTCACCTGCACAAGTGAGTTATTTATTTATTACTAGCTGACCCGTGCCCACTTCGTTGGACGGCGTCAATCGCGTCCCTTTTTTAAACATATTTCATTACTGCTCCACTCCTATTAGTCATAGCGTGATACTATATAGCCTATGACACTCCCCGATAAATGGACTATTCAACACAGAAAGAATTTTCAAAATCGGTTCAGTATATCCAGAGTTAACCCCCTACAACACAAATACACATACTTTACTTCTTTATAATATTAGTATAGATTAGGTCTTTTTAAAATGCGTACGAGCAACGTAAATTACGGTAACTGCTTACCATTAGGTAGGCAATAAGCATGTTTGTTACTTGAATGGTATTTAAAACTTGTAGTACTTAAAAAAATCTTATAGTGTGTCCAATTTAATCGTTCACTTTTACTATGGTTTCGCGACTCTATGAGCTATGGTAGAGGCTTCACGACGCTATGATTAGAATCGCCACGCTAGATAGAGGCGTCCCGGCCTTATGATAAAAGCATCGTGACCCTACATAGAGGCATTGCAACAGTATGATAAAGGCGTCGCGGCGCGTGTGTTAAAAAAGGCGTCGGAATGGTTAGATAGAGTCGTCGGAATGGTTAGATAGAGTCGTCGGAGTGGTTGGAAAGAGGCTTTGGATGGTTAGATACGCTATGATACACTTACAAGACTCATTTACCACTGAGACAAAACTTTAACCAATGTTGTGTACTACGCGAGGTGCGCGCAGTGTCGCTGGGCGCAGGCGGGGCGGGCGGCGCGGCGCTACGTCTGCTACGTCGCGGGGCCACTGCACTGCGCGCCAAGCAGTACCAGCTGCTGTGCGTCAACGGAGTCATGCAGACTGACCAGGAGTACGAGGTGTGTGAGACCAGAAACCTTATTAGATAATACAAACTTGACTACCGCAGTTATTCCGATCTGATACCTTAAAAATTCACCCTAGGGTAAATTCTGGGAAACATGACTTAAAATTTACTTTATGCTAAAATTAATTAAAAGGGTAAATTCTCAGACATACGTTTCCCAGATTTCACTCTAGGGTGATTGTTTTAGGGTATCAGATCGGAATAACCCGACTAGCGCAACCCGACTCATATAGGACATTCGATGGTTACGTAGGTTTTAGCCGGTACTCCGACTCTTGTCGGACAAAGACTCCGACACACATGCCCGACGGGTTTTCCAGGCCGCAAAGTATGGTTATTTCCCGAAAAATATAAAGAAAATAAGGGCACCTTTATAAATTTGAGTGGTATTCATCTCGTACAAGTGTTTTAGTAGGTATTTATTTAAAATATTCGTTTATCGTCTTCTTCATCATCATAACAACCCATTAATGTCCCACTGCAGGGACGCGCCTCCTCCCGTGACGGAGGGATACTTGGCCTACTAATACCACACCGGCCAGACGGATTGGTATAGGGTTTAATTTCATGTATTCCTTCTTTTTATTTCGTAAAGATAATATTTAAGGATAGTCCCTTAGTCGGTTTTTACGACACCCATGAGATGGGATGGGGTGGTGACATATTGTATTCTTACTCCGTCACCATTTTGTATATTCTACCTTTTACTTAATTTTTATATAATAATAATAATAATATTTAATAACCTACTTTATTATTCACAGGCAAGCAAAGTCCTTCAATCTGTCCGTATACCATAGGACAGGTGAACGGGGCCTGTCCCCCAGCAGAGACACCCGAGTTTGTACTCAAAACTATGTGGCAACGTTCCAAGTTCGAGGTTGTGCAGCTCAAAATTTAATTTAAATTTAATTTACAACAAATTATAATAAAAAACGATGGTACTACAAGATTTTGTATGATAATAATCAGCTTAGCAATTGATAAATAGGAATGATGGCAATTTTATCTTGTCAACTGTCAAATTGACATATCTGTCATTTTGACAGTGACATAAGAATTAGTTATGACGTCATAGACTAATGGCGGTCTTATTCGAATTAAGTACGTTTTACAAAATCACTGTTAAATAGTTTGGTAATTCTAAGTCTTTACGTGTTTTATTTAATTATTGTATACTTTTTAATTTATTCCTGTCATAATTCTAATGTATTTATTTATTCCAAATGTGCATGTAATATAAATATTTTTGCAATGCCTTTAAGCTGTACAATATAAAAATCTACACAACATATAACAATAACACAATTAAAACTATTATAAATTTAATGCAGATTATAACTACGTATTATCTAACGTGCAAGTGTCTCCAACTGGTTTGAAAGTAAGAAATTCACAGGTTTTGAATTTTTTTTTTACTGATTGTCGTAACAGTCTGTCCCACTGAAAGGACGAGTCAATTTTTACTTGTTAACAATCAATAGAAAAATCTCATTTTATTTTTCAATATACGTTTTTGTATTGGTTGCAATTCTTGTGGCTAATTTTTATTAACATTTCAAATCTTTAATACTATTTTATACGGGTCTTACTCGCGGTATATACTAATTAGCCTAGATATTATCCCTCCGCGATCACGCCCCTTGCAAGTCGGCCGAAACGTCGGAGAAAACCCTACGTATTTATGTTACTAGTATCTAGGCTAATTAGTATATACCGCGAGTAAGACCCGTATAAAATAGTATTATGTATACAAATCGCGATAGTTTGAAATCTTTTTATGCTAATGTAAATTCATTACAACCAAGTTGCGGCCCAGTTTGGAATCATACTTAATTACAAAACTTTAGACCCCTGAAATAATTAGCTCAGAATTAAACTGTATTGTATTTAAAAAAGAACAGTGGCAGTAATGACTTGATCATTGTAACATCAACGTACAACTGGTTACCGTCAGCAAGTAAAAAAATTTGGTTTTGTTCAATTACAATAAAAAATTGGTTTACACTGCAAACGAATTAACTGTGGCAAAAGGTTTATTAATGAAAGTATTCAAACTTAATATTTAATATTTCCATATAACCGAATAATTCCGTATAATGTAGCGTCTAATGTATGCTTGAGTTTGAGTTACTACCTAAGTTAAAAATATTCTAAAAATATAAACAATATTATGTTATTTATAAATGTTATATGTTTTGCGCTCACACGATAGTTCCTCAAGGGATTGAATAGTAAAGTAGGTCTAAAACGATTAAGGTGCTTATTATTATTATTATTTTTCTTCTATTTTATTATGATTTTTTTTTATTCATGGCTTTAATTATCAGTCATTATGATATATAATATCTTTTGAAGATGGCATATGTGTTAACACTGGCCTGAGTATAAAATTTCTTAGTAAAGAATAAAAAAGTGTAACTGACAGAAAACTAACCTCAGACAAAATGGTTCGAAGGTTTTTCCCTTTACTATGCGTTTCAACTAAGAATAGGACTGTCAAAGCGCCATCTTGTTCCGCATTTCTAACGAACTTCATGAATGTTATGTATGGTAGGAAAAAAATAAACACAAAATTTTATTAATTTTTACTTCAATATGTTATATAAATTTTCACATAAATTAAATTTTAATTGGAATCCAATTCTTCCACACCACTTATGGCATCATAGCTACGTTCTTCATCCGAATCGGATTCCATGTGAAACAAACGGCAAAATTTTCAATAAAACCGGTTTATTTCGTAAGGTTTTTTATGTTATTGTTTCGATGTAACAAACAAATAAAACGGTAAAAAATTAAGAAACATTTTTTTCGTTGAGTAAAACAATCTGTTTCTTTGGGAATTTTCAACGCTAAATATTTTTATTTAAAATATTTTATGAATTTTTTTGTTTTCCTACTAAAATGAGAGTTGCCACATGAAGTTTGCAGCAAGTGCGATACTTTTCTTATTTGGAACGCATAGTAATATTCAAGAGAATGCAACGCTGTAGTTTGTTATAATTTTATTTGTTTAAGATTAATATTTTCAAGACCCATGAATTTCTCTTCGAATATATTTTATTTGTCAAAATTTTTTGAGGTACTCTCCAGGCTTTTATTAGATAAATCAATCATCTTAACATAATCAACGTCCTTTATTATTGTTATTGCCCAAATGCAAAATGTATTTTCCCTTTAGTTTAATGTTTTAAGATTGTTTCATAAAAACCTATATGTACAATGTTTATATTTATGTAAGTTTGAAATACTAAGTTATAATAATTGTTACAAAAAAAACTTTAGTGAACAATACAAGTTAACGAGCATGTTTTTTAAGTAGGTTGTTTAAATAGTCTGTTAACTATTACCGAATAGTCGATCACCTATTGATAAATGCCGTTTAGTCGGTAAATAGTTGGTTAGCTAGTACCGAATAGTCGGTCACCTACTACCGAACAGTCGGTCACCTGTTACCGAATAGTTGGTTAGTCAAAATTAAAAAGAATGTAATTTGAATTAGTAAAAATTTTTAAATTGTAATTAAATAATTGGCTCGTGTAATTTATTTTTTAAATTTATCATCATATTATATCATGTTAATTATGTCAATTATCTTTAAAAAAACTTACAAATTTTCTTCTTGTATATTGTAATTCCTTTTTTTTGTTATTATATTGTATTCTAAGTGTTGTTTGACCAAAAATTGTTGTTTAAGCGGTTATTGTATTGTTATAAAATATTATTTGTAGTTCTATTTAAAATGTAAATTGATATTGTTTGATTCGATCTTATTTTAAAAATAATTCGTAATCTAAATTTATGTCATTTATTGGTACATTTAAATGTATTTTAAATTGTGAAATATTTAGTAGTTGATTTGAATATTTAAAAAATGTTGTTAAATACGATGCCTTGTATGTCCTATTAGACGAGTTGTTGTTTTTATTATGTATAAAGTTAAATAAATATTAATTATACTCGCCGGGGTGTGATTGTGGAGCTCCAAAACAAACGATGATGCACAACGTCGAGGAATGTCCCCGACGTCGTTTCTCTGGAGGAATGCGTGAGCTCCACAACCTTACTCCGGCCGGAAAAGATTGGCTCCTCCAGCTGGATATAGATGTGTAGGGTTCAAAGCAGAAGCCATACGCAATGATGATGATTAATAATTTTATGACTATGTAAATTATCTGTTTGTTACCTACTGCGAAGAAGTCACTGTAAGTGCCTATCGTTCATGTGGTCGTGGATTCGAACCCTACTTATGACGTTTATTTCTGTGTATTATTTGTGTTATCCACAAATGATTGCCCTAAGCCTGTATATAGTTTATCCATTTATTAATATGTAATAATTATATCTTTACATAAAGTTGTTACGAAAAAATCGAATCAACAATATCTTAAACATTAATTTATACGAATTAAATTAAAATATACTTAAAAAAAAATGTTATTGAGACCTAATCGGGTACTTTCTTCACTAGTCAGTGTTATTAAATGTTGGGAACAATATGGAAGGGTTTGATAACTTATGATACGAGGGTGTATAACGTTATGTGATGAATCTGCTTGAAATATTTATATATCTATTATAGTAAAACATGGTACAGTTAGCAACGAATGTAGATAATTATTATTATTATCAAATCTAGGTATAATAATAGTTTATTTTTGTTTTCCCACAAGTCTAACTCATTCTCAGACAATAATAGATATAACTGTATTCTGTGTTAAACAAGGCATTTTAAGTTATCATTAGTCCTTAAAACCTTGCTAAGTTCTCGTTTTTCTTGAGCAAAGCCAAACTCGTCAAATCTCGACGTTGAATTACCATATGATAAATTTACGAGGAAATTTAAGTAGATACTCGCTTCTGAGATACTTTACAAATTTGTAATTGATTTTCGGTAAAGTTCGTTGCTAGCTGTACTGTGATAAATTCTACTTTAAATCAAATACAAAATATAACTTCGAGCACATAACACCGCTTTATTCAAATAAATATTAAATACCTGCATTACATTATCTATCATACTTATATAATTTTTAAATTTATCCATAACTTAATAAAATCTATTGAAAACATATTTTTAATAAAAAGAGTTTTTGCGTAAAAAACCATAATTAGCTATACCTAGTCATTATAGCTATAGTTTAATAGACAGTTACTACCGAACAGTCGGTTAGCTAATACCGAATAGTCGGTCAGCTAGTACCGAATAGTCGGTTAGCTATTACCGAACAGTCGGTTAGCTCTTACCGAATAGTCGGTTAGATATTACCGAACAGTCGGTTAGCTATTACCGAATAGTCAGTGAACCATAGCATATAAGTCAGTCAACGATAACCGAATAGTCGGTAAAACTATATTGATAATAGTCAATAGTCAGAATAGAATTACAAGTTTGTTATTGGCGCGCGGATAGCGGTTGGTGATGCATGCTTTAGTACAAATCGCTAAGGTTAAGTATTTATGTGCTGTTGGTTTAATATACATTTAAATAAATAAATAATTATAATAATATTAGCTATATTAGGTGAATGTTGGAATTTATTTATTGATTTTATTAAATATATTAAGTATAACATTTGGGACTGGTTGAAAACCGTGCGAGGTGTCATAATTTTTGCGTGATAAAGTTGTAATATAACAATTAAAATCAAACATTATACAAAAAAAAAACATTTGTTTTCTTCACAGATAATACCTATACATACACAGATAACATAGAAATAGACAACAATAATCAATACAAAAAGAAATTGGCTTATATGTTAATAATGTAATAGCTAAATGATTTTTTTAAGTGTTTTGTGTCCAATGTGAGCTTAGCCCAGAGTTTGTGACCGTTTCTTAATTATCGTGTCGATGGCAACACTCCAAATAATTTTGGCCCACTGCTAAGCGATGCGTTTGGGCTGCCATTTGTAACTATAGATCTCACGGGTCACAGGCCACATTTATTTGAACTTCAAACAAACTTTTATGTTAAAATATTAAAAAGTCTTTAAAGAACTAATAAATAAATTCCAACGTTAAAAAATAAAGAAACCCTAGTCATAGAGATTATTAGAAATATTGTTTGTACAATTGTGCATTTTTTTAATTATAATCACAGCATATTATCTAATAATAATATAACCACTTTCGTGTAATAGCCATGATATGGACGAAGCACATTATTGAACTCATAAATGAACATTATTGTTTTAACTAAGGTATTAATAAATAAATAATCCTCACACATTCACATATCGCCACCTAGTCCCAAACTAAGCAAAGCTTGTATTATGGGTACTAGTCAACAGATAAACATACTTAAATACTTTTTGTTTGTAAATACCTACATATTATACATAGAAAACACTCAGACCAATGCAAACAATCATGTTCATGCACACAAAGATTTGCATTGAGCGGGAATCGAACCCGAGACCTCTGCGTAGCAGCCATAAATATAATATACCAACTGCGCCACAGAGGTCGTCAAAACAACAACAAGCGTTCAAACATAATAGTATTTTTATCAGTTGGAAAAAGATGGCGTAATGTTAAAGTGTGAGGACTCCTTAATTATTATTATATATTAATCTATCACAATCTATTATTTACAAGGTCTAGTATTAAAAAAAACCTTTTTGAATGAAATAAATACTTTTCATTATTATAACAAATGGCAATTGTATAAATAATATTTCATTTTTAATTCAATTAATATAATAAAATGCACTCATTCATGTGATATTTACTGAATACTTCACACTAAATAAATTCATGTTTTATTCATTTATTTATTGAAAATATAGACAATTATATTATAATTATAAAATGTCTACATTTTCGGTAATAATTATAATTTATGATAGTTATTAATTGTAAATGCTTATGTTCCAATAATATAATTAATTTATATAAACCTGTGATAGGACGGATCTCTAGTCACTGTTCACATTAAATGGCAGGTCGCTTACTAAATTATAAAAAAAAACAGTATTTACTTCCACTATGGTGCAGTAGTCGCCATAAAGGTCCGCTGTTCAGAAGGTCGCAGGATGGAATCTCAAACAAGCTAATTTGAGCGATTCATATTTGTAACTGACTTCAAAAAAAGGAGGAGGTTATCAATTCGGTTGTATTTTTTTTGTGTTTGTTACCTGATTTCTCGAACACGACTAAACCGATTTAAAAAAATTTGTTTGTTTCTTTGTATTTAAGTTTTCGAGAAACAGGTCACCTCAACAAAATATAACTTTGCTTAATCTCCTGTAAATTATATTTATCATTACAGCATATTAATCTTCCACTAAAGGGAAGAAAGAGCCTTCATTCAGAAAGAAATTTGGCCCATTTAGGCCACTAGCCAGATAGTATGTTATTCTTCAAAAAGTCCAAACTTTTCTTCATTGGGCCGTTGGGACATCCAGGGGGTGGAATGGGGTCCATCAGAGTGGTATTTTAATTATTTTCTTAATTTCTTTGTATAATTAAATGTGTAACATAGTAAGCGATCTATCAGAAACCACGTATGTTATGTACGGAGCTGTTGTAAGTCACTTTGCCTTGTATAGTAGTGAGGAAGCGAGAGCTTAGTAGTAACAGCTAGGCTGTGCTAAACTGTAACGTTTCTTCAATAAACATTATTGTAAGTTACAACTATATACAACCTTTTATTTATCTCCTTCATCATAACAGCACATTTATGTCCCACTGCATGGACGGGCCTCCTCCCGTGACGGAGGGATACTTGGCCTACTAATACCAGACAGGTTGGTATAGGGTTTAATTTCAAGTTTTCCTTCTTTTTATTTCGTAAAGATAATATTCACGGATAGTCCCTAAGTCGGTTTTTACGACACCCATTGGATGAGATGGGGTGGTGACATATTGTATTCTTACTCCGTCACCACACGGTATTTATTTCCTTAAAACAAGATATTGTTTTGTTTGTTTTTTTCAAAAGAAAACTTCGCACTATAAGTAGATCATGCCCTGTGTCGCGGGGACTTTTACAAACATTAATTTCACGTACACAAATAACATCCAGACTCAGGACAATAATTTGTAGATCACACAAATAATTGTCCTGCGTGGTTTTATTCCCGCGAGCGCGAGTCGCAGAATGACGAGTCCCCACTACGTCTTCTTTGAAAATTCTCGCTTTAATTCCCACCTAGACGAGTGGTTGAAAATCTCTTTCATCTAGTGCCACTATGTCGAACGTTAAAGAAAAGTACAGTGAATGAAACAAGTGAGTCAAATCATAATATTCTTATTTATTATACATATTTTTAAAAAAACACTGCCTTCTGGCATAGGCAGTGTTGCTAGATGCAATATAATTACATTAGTATTGCTATATTTTTACTAGAAAATTTAACTGCAATAATGTCTTTCAATTTTAAAAAATTTCATTTTTTTAAATTTCTATAGTTTTATCGTAAAATCTACTATCTCCTGATTATCTCTCTATTATCTTTTTCTTTTTTTCTTTCGTACCTACTGGGATAACGCGCTAAGGTGTCCCTCTCCTGGTTTAATTATGATTCAACTCTTAGTCTGAATCAAAATCATTTATTTATTTTTTAAATTAAAATAATCGAAGCATTGATGGGAGTGATTGTACAAATTTAAATTTATAAAATCGTCATAAAAAATGAAACTTTTTCAAAGTAGACTTAGTGGGGACTCGACATTCTGCGACTCGCGCTAGTGGGAATAAACCCTGCGTGGGGATCGAACCCGCGACCTAGTGCACGGCAGGCGCTTGCGCTACCGTCACGCCACCGAGGCACTATATTAAGCGGTCAAAGCAGGACTAAATTGTTTATATCCTCTTCAGATGTGATTTATCTGAGACAAGGTAGCAAATGAACAAGCGTCCTATCTGCTGGAAACGATAATCTTCGTTCATGAATGTCAGCTATCTCAGAGCACATTCAAGCCTACCCGTGGCGTAGTGGTTATATAACATGAGTGCTACGCAGAGGTCTCGGGTTCGATTCCCGCTCAATGCAAATCTTTGTGTGCATGCATCAAGTAAAGATGTTAGAATGAAACTTGCATTAAGATACTGTATTAATAATAAATAAATAATATACAAATCTACTACATTGTTTCCGATAATGATAAGAATCACACTGATAACGAAGCACTCAAAGACAGAATAAGTATCGAGGATTCCCCGTTAAAGAGCTCTTTAGTTACTTTTGCACATTTTAACATTTTTGGGAACTTCCCTTTTACTATAAAAATATCATAAAATTGATAGTAAACACTAAAATGATATGATAAGTATGTCTCAAGGTCAAGTTTAGTACTTATAACTTTTCTAGTCACTTTTCCAGGTAAATTTCTAAGTACTAGATTATTTATAAGCCAAGTTATCTTGCAGACTAGATTTTTCAGTTTGATTAGAAATAATACAGTTCGGGAAGTAGGTACTCTAGTTTCTGTGTTTTATTGTATGAGTTAGGTTAGTAAAAGACATTGCAGCTTTAAAATCTATACTTTAATATTATAAAGAGGTAAAGTTTGTGACGTTATAGGGGGTAATCTCCGGATCTACTAAACGGATTTTAAAAATTCTTTCTGTGTTGAATAGTCCATTTATCGGGGAGTGTCATAGGCTTTATAGTATCACGCTTTGACTAAAAGGAGTGGAGCAGTAATGAAAAATGTTTAAAAAATAGACGCGTTTTTTTCGTCGCCCAACGAAGTGCTAAGAACTTATTCTTGCTGAATAACTTCTGAGAGAGTGCGAGGTATCGGTGCGCATACGGTCTTGGTACATTGTGACCGACCGGAACTGACGAAAATTAAGTCCGGTTTGTATCAGCCCTTCCAACGACAGCTGTTAAAGGAAATCGGTAGCTTGGGGTCATGAATCAGGGTCAGATCATTCGCGTCTGCCCAGTTTTCAAAGATCAGTCCACTTGTATCTGTATGTTTATAACCCCACGCAGGACTGTGGTTGTTAAAGTCACCGATAATTATTTTGGCAGACCTGTTGTTATAGTTTTCTGGAGGCACAAAGTGAAATAAAGTCCCAGGAGGCTTGTAGACGGACGTGATGGTACAGATTCCTACATCTGTCATCCACTGTGCGATTTTCGCGAAACTTCCTACGCGAACAACTGTTTTGTGGAACAAGGTCGCTGCGACGATATTTCCGGACCGTTACGACTTGGGGAGCTTCAAGAAACGAGCGTACTCCCTTTTAAAAGGTCGGCAACGCATCTGTGATTCTTCTGGTGTTGCGGGTATCCATGGGCGGCGGTGATCACTTACCTTTAGGTGACCTGCTGGCTCGTTTGCCTCCTATTAAATAAAAAAAATCTATGGTGATTGTTTCCTTCTCGTTCTGAGTCAGGCATTTAGCTGACAGTATGCTTACGCCGGGAGCAGCAAACACTGCGTAACCGTGCTTTGGGTGTTCGATCTCGCCGATAAGCTTAAGTCCAGAAACGTGGGGCCGACTTTGTGTGGCATTTCGATGGGTCTCCTGGACGCAGATAATGTCGCACTGACTTTTGCTGAAAGAATTTCTGATTTGCTCTGTGAGAACCCTTCAATGGTAATCGAGACCACACGAAGAGTCGGTTTTTGTGGACTTGGGATTGTCATCGTGGTGAAAGGATTAGTCAACCAGCTAGTGGCCTGCTAGTTGCCCATGGTGCACGCGGGCGTACTGTGCGGTGAGAGTACGTCACTCGCGGAGGCTCCTTTCAAGCACCCCTCCTCCTACAGTTAGTACTAAATAGCTTATTATTATAAATCGTTTTATTGGAATTAAATTTTATCTTATCGTGTATTCAAAAAGTTATCGATAATAATAAATATTGATAAGGTTGTTTATAAATAAGAGGCATAAAATGCAACATCCACTATTGATAAAGAAAGTGAAAAGTGAAGTGAGTTCTATGAGAAAAGCCGTGTTATTAACTATTATTATAATGTGCTTGTGTTGAATGAACGGGTTTATTCATTTCATTCGCTCACTCACAGCTGATGTGATTGTCATTGGTGGTGAATATTTCCCGCCAATTGGTTTGTAGGTAGTAGGTAGGTATACTTGTTTAAAATTTTTATTTACCTACATAAAAAAAATATATAACCTACATAAGTATAATTTAATAAGTAGGTACAACAATGGACGAAAAGGGTCCGCAACGTTTTGTCGAATAAATTTTTTACCGGCCAGCTTTTAGTCGATTGCTCGTAAAAGCAATAAGTCGCTAGTGAGCCCTATAAACGCCGAAATTTTAGACCGAACAAAATATCATTTGGTTAGGTTATGTTAGAACTGTGATAACCAACGCGCGAAGGCGAGCGAGCGAAGCAAGCGGGCCGCGGCAGCGGCCGCCGAGCGCCACATTCATAATTTACAAAAAAAAATTTTTTTTCATTCTCGAAAATTTTACAAGTCCTGGCTCCATACAAAATCGATCAAAATTTTTTTAAGTCCAAAATTTTTTTTTATGTTTCTATCTGTTTTTAAAAGCGACGTTTTATCAAATATTTCGAGATAAAAAAAAATTTTTTTTTTCAAAGTGTCCCGTTTCGTACTATCTGACCCGATAATGTCCGATTCAAATGTTCGATATTAGAACGGAAAAGATAATCTGCGGAAGATACTAGAAAGTAGCGCGGCATAGTTCTTTATGAAACGTTCGCTTTTTTATATGGTTAGTGCTATTAAGTTAGTTATTTTATTATTGAATGACATCATTACCAATCTTATTAGCTAAGTTTTACTGCTGGATCATGGGATTAATCCCTAACACGATGCCGCATTTGTGATTCCTGTTGGCCAGAATCAACAACTTGGCCTCGCTAAAGATTTGAATGATGAACGATGAGTATTCGATAAAAAAGAAAGAATAGCATAAAGTTTTCTTAAAGCATATACTTAATGCCTTAAATAATTTAATTTAACTGATGGATATGACTTTTCCCAATGTATTCAATTTGTGCTGTTCCATTTTATTACTGTGTTTAACTTTATCGTTGGTCCAAGCTGCCTCGTTCTATTTTAATGGATTTACTCTGAGCTTTAATGAGCTAACATATTGAATAGTAGGTTACCATACTATTCAATATGTTAGCTCATTTTTTAATATGTTAGTTCGAATTTACAATTTTATTTAATATTTTAGCAATTACTTTTAAAACTCATGACGACCTCTGAGGCGTACCTACCTAGTAGTTATAGAACATGACTGCTACGCAGAGGTCTCAGGTTCGATTCCCGCTCTATGCAAATCTTTGTGTGCATGAGAATGATTGTTTGCGTTGGTCTGGTTGTTTTCTATCTATAATATATAGTAGGTATGTATTTAAAAAAATATATAAATATGTTTATCCATTGTCTAGTAGGTACCCATATTACAAGCTCTGCTTAGTTTGGGACTAGATAGCGTTGTGTGAATGTGTGAAATTTTCTAGTTGGCTGTTACAGTTGAACTTAAAACTCATCCAGTGCAACAAGTCCATAAGTGTAAGACTTCAATTTTTAAAATACGTTTTCTTTTTATTTGCAGATCCTTATTCATTAAAAAGCGTCAATTGCCTATAGTGTAGAAGCGTAGGATGGACACAACAACAGAAAGATCCTTTCCAAAAAAAGTAACAGGTAAGACAAAGAGGCATTTATGATCATTAAGTCACACTCGCATAATATTTCTTAGAACTGTCAATCTTATCGGCTTTTAGTAATATAAGTATTTGAAAAAATCATGCATAAGCAATTATTGAAATATTTTCACATCTCAAATAATCCTTGGTGTTTTTATGTTTCGTTAACTCGCATTTGGCATATAGCTCCTCCTAGCATCTGCTTTTCCTAGCTGGCTATCTTATCCCGCCATCTCTTTCTAAGCACTCTAAGCTCTACTCAGTTCTCACTCACCTTGCTCCACCATCTTTTAAACCGTCCCAGCTGCCGATTTACTTTCGTATTGTTTATTGTTTATTATTAACATATAAGTTTACATCTAATTATACATCAGTCTCACAAAACAGCTGACGCTGTTTATCTGTGAGATCAGGGAGTCTCTTAAATAACATAATACATAATTATACAATTATCAATGAGGTAGCTTTAGTGATAAATCTAAATTAAGAGTTAAATTACATAATAACAGTTAAATCAGGTAAGAGTATTTAATAAATATTTCTTTAGCAGTTTAGCAAATTTATTCTTATTAGGTTCGTGTCTAATATCAGCAGGTAGACCGTTTAACAGGTACGGTAAGCGTTTTTCTAATGTTCTGTCTCCATAATAATTAGTAACTCTGGGAACGGTGTACCTACCTGCAGATATTGACCTTGTATGAGTGCTATGGGTGACTAGTGAGTGATTTCCTTGACTGCTATGATTGTTTAGTAGTAGTAAATAATTATGTTTTAAACTTATTGGAAGTATACTAGTTATTTTAAATAATTTATTGTAGTCTTTAGAACAACTATCTTTAATTTTTTTGCTTACCAGTAATTTTAAAAATCTAATTTGGAGTGTCTCTAATCTTAAAATGTAAGTTTTAAAGGTAAGTCCATAGCAATCAAGGCCATAACTCAGTATTGGATCAACTAATGCAAAATATAAACACTTTAGTGTACTAGTAGGTACTTTATAACTAAGATGGTAAAATTTACCTAATAATATTCTTAGTTTGTTACATAAATAATCTATGTGGTAGGACCAAGAGAAGTTTTCATCTATTTTCATTCCCAGGTAAGTAACATATTCACATTTTTCAATAGATGTACATATGTACAATTTTGTAAATTACTATGAAAACATTCAAAACTATGTGTGATGATGTGTGGTACAGTAGCAGGTGGGAGTAGGTAAGGTGAATGTATAATAAGATATTTAGTCTAACTTTGATGTGTTAAGCACAATACCAT
Source organism: Schrankia costaestrigalis (assembly GCA_905475405.1). NCBI lineage: Eukaryota > Metazoa > Arthropoda > Insecta > Lepidoptera > Erebidae > Schrankia > Schrankia costaestrigalis. The sequence continues at coordinate 2,481,681 of FR997843.1, read as the reverse complement.
TGTCATGTGACCATTTAACTACGGCGTTTACGTCAGTTTGTAGGAACCGACAGATTTCAGTTAGGTCAGTCCCTGCATGAAGCGCGCACAGGTCGTCTGCGAACATATATGTCGAGCTATGGCTTAAGGTTTCGCATAGGGTGTTCACGTGCATGAGGTAGCAGACAGGTCCGCATCCCGAGCCTTGTGGCACCCCACACTTCACCTCCCCCTCGTCACTGTACGAATCACCCACCTTGACCTTAAAGGAACGCGAAGTGAGATAGTCACGAAACCATAAATTAAGTCTCCCACCCACTCCGCACTCCCTCATTGCTTGTAAAAGGGTTTCCGTTTCCAAAGTATCAAAAGCACGTTGAAAATCAAAAAAGACCGCCACCACAAATTTCTTGTAATTAAGGTAAGTGTTAATTTCGTTTGTAAATTTCGATAACAAAGTATTTGTACTTTTGCCTCTTTGGAAACCATGCTGACAACTGTTAAGAATATTATTCTTGTGAAGATAATTTGATAATTGGTTGCATAATGATTTTTCTACAATTTTATCAATACTTGAAAGTATTGAAATCGGTCTATAATTGGATAAATTTTTATGGTCCCCCTTCTTATATATAGGACGAACAATAGCTTCTTTTAACTTATTAGGAAATACAGATTGACTTATACAAGTACTTATTGACTTATACTTATACTTATTAACTAGATTAGCGATTACAGGACTTATCTTATTAACTATTAATCGTAGATCGGACATGCGTATGTATGAGATCACTCCCCGGTGACTTGTTAGCGTTCATACCCATGATAACTCGCTTTATGTCATGACTCTGTACTGGTTGCCATCTCATGCACACCTCCGACTCTTTAGCATACAACTCTCTGCTTAACCATTTCACATCGCAGGTGTGTTTTATTTTATTTAGGGTCGACTGTCTCACAATGAACCATGCAGCTACACTTAACCAGCGCTATATTTCCAAAATTCGACGTGGCCAGATCGTGTTAATTTGTGCAAAAGATAGGTACAGACGTGTCTCTTCCGCTCAGAAGTTAGCGAGCAGATCGCGCGAGAGGTGTATGTATGCGAACCTTTTTTTAAAAAACTGTCACAAAAGTAAGTTTTAAATAAATTTTACTATCTTTTTTAGCATTTTTCCTTTAAGAAATATCGACTATTTTATTTCTACACCGAATTATATAGTTATTTAGCTTATCTATGCACTGTAATTTATTTCATAATTATATTTCTTTCAGTTTAAATTTTTAAGGTTAGTTATAAAAAGGTGCTATGTCTCACATTGAACCATGTTGAGGTGGTACTCAATGAATCACGGATTGTGTACCCCAAGAATTGCCTTGGCGTACACATTAAACAAAACGTGGTTCATTTTGCTAGTGTTGTTAGATAATGTATTGAAACTTTCAAACTACATGATATTCTTTTACCTAGCTGTTCATATTATCATTATTAATATTACTTTATTTACTTCCTTTGGTCAATATTTCTATCTGTTACAGAATGGCACGGAATAAAGTAAGTCAGAATAGGGAAGTCAGGGTGGGGAGACCCCTTACACGATGGACCGACGACCTGGTTAGGACGGCGGGAAGCCGATGGAAGAGGGAGGCATAAGACCGCGCAGGGTGGAAACGTTTGGAGGAGGCCTATGTCCAGCAGAATAATAGTCTATAGGCTGATATTTATGATGATGATGAAATTAAGTCAAAGAAAAAAGGGGGCCACACTGCTTCCAATATGTTAAGAGCTTTCAAATTAAATAGAGAAGGTGTTATCATCAGAAAAGCTGCATTATATCCTACTTTGCGCCGCTATGTAGCACAGTATTTACACACACGTAAAGATGATCTTGCTAACAAGAAGTATATACTAAATTATGATTTAAAGACTACTCTATTACAAGTAAAGACTAACTACATAAGAAATGGACGTTTTACTTTTACCTTAACTAATTATTGATAACATTTCTTTTTCATAATTAAGTGGTTCAATGTTAAAATTAACCCGGTTCAATGTGCACACCCTAGAGTACACATTGATCCAAATATTTATTTTTATATTTATGTTTTTATTTTTAAAAGTATAAATAATATTGAAAATTTGTCAATGCTCTTTTAAAGCTAGATAAATTACCTATCTTTGTACAAAATTTGAATCATTTCGAAGCTTAAACGAGAGAGTTATGCGCCTTCAAATTTTACATGGTTCATTGTTGGACAACTTACCCTACATCCTCGGAAAAGGTTAGTGCAAATTTATTAAGTACAAATATCTTTTTCATTACCTTGGTTTTTTATATTACCTACTTAATATCACACTATCTAATGATTGTTTTTGGTTACCCAGCATTATATTTATTCTGTCCCATATCTTTTTAATATTATTATTACAATCTATAATACTTTGCTTATCGTATTCATTCCTACACCTAGTTATTACTTTCTGACATTTATTTCTATACTTTGTGTAATTTAATCGTTTAATCATATTCTTTGAATTATTTCTCCATAAAACAAATAGCTTATCTCTTTCCCTTATCATTTTTTTAACATTTTCATTTACTTATCCAGATTTTATTTCTCTGACTAGTCTATTAACCCTTATATTAATATAACAACTATCATAAATATCTGTGAACACTTTGTTAAGAGCATTAGGTATACAATTGCAATGGACACGAGATCTTTAACATATCACTAAAATCTAACATCAATAATTTCTCCCGTACCGCGCAGTTGTCCAGGCCGCGACGTAAAAATATACATATTTTTTAATGTTTTAAAACTATTATTACTATTACTACTAGTTACACGTGCACGCGCCGTCGACGGCCGATTCCGCGAAATCGAGCTGTCGACGATTTCGCTATAAATCGGTGTGCGTTTCCATTTAACCACCACTGCTACAGGATAATGATCCGATATTTTCGTTTTAATTATAGCCGGTTCTATTATTGCTGAAGGTGCTCGAATAAATATATGATCTAAACAGGATTCTACTAGATTCCCCATGATTATTTCGCTTCGTGTAACATGAGTTATACATTTTATAAATCCATACTCCGATAATAAATTTTCATATTTAATTACTATATTATCCTGATAATTTAATAAATTTAAATTAATAACTCCACTTAGTATTACTTTAGTAAGGTCAGGTGGGGTAAGTGAAACATACTTTATTTTTTTTATACATGTTGACCCATTAGGATGATTCTCATTTCGGATAGGGATAGGTGCTTCGTACTCTTGATTTAATCAGCTTTATTGTTACATAACATCAGGCCCTCTAGTCATGCAACCAACTACGTAATTAGCAAATAAAAGTAGACAGTGTTTTTGTTTCACTTACCCCTATAACGGGGTAAGTGAAACTGTCATCAGAATGTCTGTAAATATTAAAGTTATTGACCTATTTTAATAACTAAAATGACATTTCAAATGCATTCATTCTAATTTAAGTATTACTGAATCATAATACGGTTTAATTTTCAATATACAACGAAAAAATGGAAACTGGGGTAAGTGAAACATAGTATTGGTAGTAAGGGGTAATAAACTAAAAATAAAATCAAGCATGTTCTACTATTTTTCATATTATTTATTCATTATGAAAAAAAATTGTAAATTTTTGGACAGTTTTTTTAAATTATTTATCGTCTTCAAATGAATGTCACTCTTAAAACTTGATTTATCTAATTTGTTTATTTAAACAAATTTAGGCTAGGTTTATCATACAAATCTAATTCATTGATAGTATTCTTCAGTAAGTCGAAGTATGGATATACGAGTATAATATCAGGTCTACACGCATTTTTACTGGGATATTCAACAGACTGCCTTTTTTTTATTTCAGAAAAATCTTCGGCTTTTGTTGACATATTCACCAACTACTTGAAAGATTGCCTTTCTTGTTAATCTAAATCCACACTTTTCCATAATATAAAGATTATTAGCCAACAACTCCTTAACTTCATGTGATAAAATTGTACTCCTTCCCAAGGTTTTTCAAACTCCTATGTTCCTGAATGCGATTAACTATGGTTGACCGTGGGATACTATAATGTTTCGAAGCTGTATAAGCTGACACTGTTCCGTTCTTGACCGCATCAATTGAGTAAGCACCTGTGTCAGTTTTTCGAGTGTAATTTCGAGGCATATAGTACATGACCTAAAAACAAAAGTTATAATAAATTAACAGCTAGCAGTTTCCGACTTAAATACACATTAATTCGATCAATATCTCTAGACTGCATTGATGTCTGTATAATTAAGTATACATAAGATAATATCAGATAACTCTGATATAGAAAAAGTTTTTTTAAAGAATGTTGCTGATCCCTGACATGGGGGATGTGGGCCATATGTTTCAGTTACCCCAGAATCACTGTTTCACTTACCCCACTCGGTATGATTTAAATTAAAAATTTTAATCACTATTTAAATCAATTTTCTGTTGTTTTAAGACATAAACAACTATTGCAACATGAAGTCTATATATTAAATAGTACTTACAGTAAAAAATCTTCATAAAAACAACAAGGAAACACCATGATACGAGCTAAAACTTCAACAGCGTCGAACTCGCGTTTTGTCATTTGACAAGTGTCAAATTTGTTTTATGGATATAAACTTTTAGAAAGATCGCAGGGACATCGGTATTACAGCATTACAACTACTTGGTCACTCCTGTTTTATCGACTGCTATGCTTAGCCAAAAAACGCCATAGTTTCTTGTTGGGCTTCGGTGTTTCAGTTACCCCGCCGTTTCACTTACCCCACCTGACCTTATTTTGTGGTATCGTAAGTAATAAACCACGCAATTGCTCTAAAAACTGTATAATTTTGTTTTGTTTAGGTGGTCTATAAATTGAAACTAGATAAATTCTCTCATTCTCGTGGTTGAACGTTATGGAAACGCACTCCGCCGCACGCATAGCAATAAGGTGCGGTCTCCACCCCGAGCGCTCGCGCATCGAGCCCCTCCCGCGTATATACTAGGACCCCTCACCCTCTCTATTGATTGCAAAACCTTTTATTTTATATAAACATAACATAGAAAAGTTTATATTTGGTTCTGTTATTACTATTATATAAATTTTATGAAAAACATTGTCTAATGATAACAGCAACTCATTAAAATGTTTTTTTATTGAGCGTAAATTTATGTGTATTAAACACAAATCTTTACTATTATCAATATTTATTGACCATCCATCTACATTGTCATAAATACACGTAGGTATCTCTAATACCACTGTTTATAAAATCGATACTATTTAAAGGAGTGAATGTTAATGATGACTTTAAACAATAATACTACTTACATTGTAATAATTACGCACTTCACTTCTTAACTAAATCGTTAATTTCACTTTCCGACTTAATCAAGATCGATTTTTCACCATCACTTTTTTTAACTAAAACTTTACCGTTATTTACCCATATATATTTATACACATTTTTTAATTGTTGCTTGGTTTTCCATAGCAACGATCGAGCAAAGGCAGTGAGATCTTCGTTAATGTATAGTCTGGTCTGCTGTGACCCTCCCGTGACGGTGTTACTAGTGACTTCCCTTAACTTTCCTCTGCTAGCAAGCCATGCGTCTCTTGCCCCAGCTCTTTTAAAGCCGACCTTGATAGCTGATGGTTTTTCGGGTGATTTCTGGTAACGTCTCACCCACTCTATATCATTGCAGCTCACCTCCAGTAATTCTCCCATTTTCTTCACCACTTCCATAGCATTCTCATCAGGCAATTTCTCAATACCGACAATTTCAATGTTATTCATACGCGAAACCTGTTCAAATTCTTGCATCTTTTGTTCTAAGGCCGTATTACACTTTTCGAGATAAATACATTTGTTGTTAACGTGACCTAATGATTTTTCTAAGTGCACTATTTTTTTCTTTGACTCCTCATGTTCCGACAGCAGCGTATCGTACTTCTCTGACAGAAGACTCATGCTATCTGTTATAGAACATAACTGTTTGCGTAGTCCTGGAATAACACTAACTTTTTTCTGAATATCCTTGAGAATCTTTTCTATCTCCTGTCCTTCCTCTTCCAATTCCTCTTCCTCTGTATCCACCTCCTCACAGTTATTGCAAAAAACTCTGATTTTTCCCGCCTTCATATCCGCCACTAGACCCTTCACACAACTTCTATGGAATGTTCCTTGACACGGTCCTTGACATGCGAAGTGCGAACCATTTTTAGACAAAGTATTTTTACACTTTTGGCACTGCATTTTCGTGTTAGATAGAATAACCTACTCACAATTTAAATTTAAAACAATAATATAATCTTTACTGAGCGCCGCGGACGCACTTTAACACAATATGCACCTGCGCGTATTGCCGCGACAGCGTTGCGCGCGAGACTGTGATATCTGGGTTGCAAGTCCCAGACACTGATATGTATATGTCACCGGAAAATAACAAGACTCGTAAATTGATCAATTTACGAGGTAGTTGATCAACTCTCGGAAAATAATAAACGGCAGTTAAAATGTACTATTTAACGCATTGAATTTTAGCTAATTAATCAATCTAGCTAAGCTAAATAGAAGAATACAATCTAGCTAAAACTTTAGTAACAGGTGTAATTGCAAAAAAGCCAAAGTTTTGTGTAACTCTAGATGCCATAAATCATTAACATGTAGTAATAAGTAAAATACGAATACAATTATTAGATATTTAGACTGATTGTACTGACTGATTAAACTGATTATAATAATTATTATTAATATAACTTACAATAATAAAACTCTGAGCTCCAATATATTTTTAAACATTTTTCATTTATTTAACATAAACGAACTTTAATATCCCTATATCTAAAATATAAATATTAAAACAACATAAATATCTAAATATTTGTAACTCTATGAAAAAATACTTGCTAAATTCTTATAATGAATGCTGTCGACCAATCAGAGAAAAGTGTATTATGTGACGGATAATAGTGTACCGTCAAATAGTACACTGGGCAACGATTGGTCTATTTGTGGATGATTTTACTTGTAGCAATATAGTTAATTATTAAATTACGGCTAGGTACCGTAAGTTGATTAATTAGCTAAAATTCAATGCGTTAAATAGTACATTTTAACTGCCGTTTATTATTTTCCGAGAGTTGATCAACTACCTCGTAAATTGATCAATTTACGAGTCTTGTTATTTTCCGGTGACATATACACAATGATGTCCGTGTGGTGACGGAGTAAGAATACAATATGTCACCACCCCATCTCATTCCATGGGAGTCGTAAAAACCGACTAAGGGACTATCTGTAAATATTATCTTTACAAAGTGAAAAGAAGGAAAACTTGAAATTAAACCCTATACCAATCCGTCTGGCCAGCGTGGTATTAGTAGGACGAGTATCCCTCCGTCACGAGATGAGGCCCGTCCCTGCAGTGGGACATTAATGGGCTGTTATGATGATGATTATGTTGACACAATGATGTTATTATTATGTTTTCTTTTGTTGCAGGTTGTCTAACATGTGTTCAAGTACTGAACATAATGGTCCTGCTAGGATTCATGTTGAACTACGCGTTGCGAGTAAATCTTACTATCGCTATAGTAGAGATGATTTACAGCGACGGAGATCTGAATCAGACCCTTATAGCTAACATTACTCACAATAATGTTACTGAAGTAAGTATTTCTTAGTCTTGTTACTGTTAGCTTAGCTTTAGGTATACCTTAGTCATTGTCGTGTAGGTATACTGTTGACGCGTGATTCAAAAATTAATTTTCTAAAGCCTATATGGTTTTTGTGTCCGTTAAATCTCTTCTCCGCTTAGTTTCGGTGGCGAAATCTGATTGGTTTATTCCAACACATCTCCTCTCTTTTCCTCTCCTCTCTGTTTTAGTGGAAACCGTGCCTAATGATGACAAGACAATCATTTTGTTGATCGTACAAATAATTATCAACCTCTTGCGTAGCACGATCGCTCTGTCATCAAAGCAGTTAGGGCCATACCTCACCGAGATGCCATGGCGACATGGCCAGCGACGTTCCCATGGCTACGTCTGGTGTCCCTGCGTCGCCAGACTGAGTCGCCCAATCGCGTCGCCAATACATTCAGTTCTGTCTCGGCACTTCAGGAATGGACGTAGAAATTACTGCACTGTATTATTATTGGCGACTGAGTGAGTGACGGAGCATACAAACACGTGCAAACAACTGGCGGCGTCGCCAGGTAGCCAACGTCACCAGTCGCCGCATGCGGAGCGGTCGACTCTGGCTACTCTGGCTACTTGGCAACGCCGTCAGTTGGTCGGCAAGTGAATTAGCCGTCATACATCTCAGTATGAACTAGTTGGCAACGTCGCTGGCCACGTCGCCATGGCATCTCGGTGAGGTATGGCCCTTATAGCTTAGCAAGCTCTGCTTAGTTTGGGACTACATGACTTTGTGTGAATGTGTGAGGATTATTATTATTATTATATGCTTTAAAACCATGTTGTTTGTTTCGTAGAACCTCGGGCACATAGAACAAACAAGATACCTTTGGGACACGAAGCAAAAGAACCTATTGCTAGGCTGTTTCTTCTGGGGCTACGTTCTCACAGAACTGCCTGGAGGTAGACTCGCTGAAATCGTTGGAGCAAAGTAAGTAAATGTTAATTATAGTTTTAATGTATAATGATGCAGCGATGCGTTTCTTTTGGTGAAAGAAAAACTTATTCTTTAGTTTTGGATGGAGTAATCGACACATGTGTCGATTACTCCATCCTGTCCTGTTAATTTTACCCTTTTGTAATCTTCGTTTCAAAAGAATTACTTTATTCCTTACCACAATGTACTGTACAAAATAAGATAAGTACTTAGTTACAATATGGTAACAATAGATCGACTGTTGACTTTGTCGGGCACAGCATAGTTTAGTAGGAGAGAGGAGGAAGGACGCTAAATATAAATATCAATAGGTAATATTAGTTTTATTTCACAAAAAAACTAATAAATCTTCAAAAAATAAAATCTTTGTTACTTTTCATGTAGGTATAACATAGTTACGTAACAAATATTTTTTTCAACAGGCGGGTGTTCGGCTACAGCACTCTGATAGCCAGTATACTAAATCTCCTGACTCCTGGATCAGCAGTCCTTGGATTCGGTTGGATCGTGGCTGTGAGGGTGCTACTTGGATTTTGTCTAGGAGCAACATGGCCTGCTATTCTTCCCCTGGCCTCAAAATGGATCCCACCCATGGACAGGTCTAAATTCATGTCAAACATGATGGGTAAGTCTATAATTTCACACTTAATAAGTATTCGCGCGGGGTTTGTATTTCGAGTACCTATTCTGATGTTTAAGCAATGTTATTGTAAAGTTTCATTAAAATCCATTTAATATTTTTTACGTAAACGAGTCATTCATCCATCCATCCATACTCACAACAAAAAGCGATAGTAAGACCAAAAATATGACTTCGAATTTAATGTAAGCCAAAATGGACCCTTATTTCTCTGTTCCTTATTTCTTGTAGCGTCAACCCTGGGTGCAGCGATTACAATGCCGATCTGCGGTTTCCTCATAGCGCACTTCGGATGGGAGTCAACTTTCTACTTTACAGGTAATATTGTCACACAAACACTCACTGTATTATAAATAACTAGCTGACCCGTGCCCACTTCATTGGGCGGCGAAAAAAAAGCGTCACTTTTTTAAACATATTTCATTACTGCTCCACTCCTATTAGTCATAGCGTGATACTATAAATATAACCTATGACACTCCCCGATAAATGGACTATTCAACACAGAAAGAATTTTTAAAATCGGTTTAGTAGATCCAGAGATTACCCCTTACAACGTCACAAACATACCTACAAACACACAAACTTTACCTCTATATAATATTAAGTATAGATTATTAAATAAATTCTTTATTCTCTCTTCACAATTAAGTCACTTATTTATTAGAACAATTAAGTCACAGTAATAATTAATTCACAATTACTTAAAATTTAAGGTCTTACTTACACTTAATAAACACATAATTGCTAACGTTGTGAGAGACCAGAGCCAGCTGCTGATTTGCGTACAAATCTGTATGACCGGTTCTCTGGGGCCCTCCCGTCTTGCTGCAATAGTACGCTAATCGTCTGAGTCGTATCTTACGAAGGACTTGTGTGATCTGTATCATGTTTCGTTGAAATCGGTTCAGGTCTTTTCATCAGGTCGTTTGTGATAAATTTCAAATTCAAATTTCAAAATAAATATTTTATGTCATAAAATTTATTACAAATTGTTTGAAATCGTCGTTTACTTAAAATTGAAGCTACAATTAAAATTATAGATCGACACAGACAAACGCTACAGCACTAAAAAAGCCGCGTTGTATTGTCGAAACGTTAATACGAAAGTTACACTCTCAGTTTAAGCATATGTGGGATCTGTCATTTGAAATACTTCTGGAAGGCTGCTGTTACGCCTCGAAGACAGTAGGAGACGTAACCCTGGTCTGCCTTTTAGTAAGCCCATCGAGTTTATGCTCGTTAGATTTGTCTTAACTAGTTCTCTTTGTTTCTTTTTATCGATCGAAATTTTTTTTAATTTTTTTTTGATCTTGTTATGATATCTCAATGAAAAAACTATATAAATAATAATTCCTACAGTAGGAGATTTGATTAAAACAACAAACCAAAGTTTGTCAAACCTCTATTTAATAAAATCTTTTCTTCCCACCAGGTATAATCGGCGTAATGTGGTCAGTGGCCTGGTTCGCCGTGGTATACGACACGCCAGCACAACACCCTCGCATCTCAGACACTGAGAAGAACTTCCTCATGGAAGTTTTACCAGAAGATAATAGTACCAAAGGAGTTAGTATACCTCTTTATGGATTTAAAACTTTATTAGTGTTGCATCTCCGTGAGGGGGAAAATAAATAAAAAATATTCACGTTTTATTATGTTTTTTTTTTCAATTGGCGGCGCTAGTGAGCCCCATAAACGCCCTTATGGAATTAATAAAAGCATATTAATGTCACTTTGTACGGGCTGGCCACTTGCAGAATTGCTTCTGGATAGGTTACATAGGCTTACTCTCTTAGCACACGATTTTAAAGAATTAATTAGGTACCTACTCCATAACGCGTCGCTAGACCTAGAACAAGTTAAGTTTATTTTATTATTTATTTTCTCGCATTTCATTTTATACATGATCAACGCTTAACTGAAAACAAATAACTTTTATAAATCAAATTTTAACACGTTTAAAATAACATCCAAAGGAGAATGAAACCTTCACTAAGAGTTTTGGGCCAAGATTGTACAGAAATGAGAGTATTATCAATGTATAGCTTCACACTTTTTGTCTCGTGCTAAATCTTTTGTTAGTTTTGGCAATCTGAAATCCAAGATAATTTTTTTTTGAAGGAGATGGAAACTTATGGGCTAAAGCCTGTATATTACTGTACAGAGTAAGGATATGCCCTAAAAACCTTTTCTATTTTTTTCAAGTTCGAATCCTAAAAAAATTGAGTAATTTTATTATTATTTTATTTAAAAATAGAAAAGATTTTTAGGCCATATCCTTACTCTGTACAGTAATGTACAGGCTTTAGCCCAGAAGTTTCCATCTCCTTTCTGTTCAAATTGACAACATTCGAACAATGGTATGGTATAGACCAAAGTAATTACCACTCTTGCAGCAGCCAAAACGCTACCTTTCACACTAGACCGGCTGCGACTTTTTCGGGCGAGAAGGAGCATGCGATCGGAGCCGACCGGCTGTGCGAACGAAAAAAGTACGCGATCGGAGCCGGTCGGCTCCTCTTATTATTTCACACCAAAGGCGTTCGAGTATACTTAATGACTTATGCAGTGCAGATTCAAAAATAAACTTTATTACAAATATTAAAATCTCTGTTTTCAACGTGATAAGAATAATTTGCTCTCCTTTCCGAGCCGGTCTGTGTGAAAGGACCCTATTGCAAGTCCCATACTTAACCACAACAAACAAATAAAACTAACTCACATGTCAATTTCCACAGAATATCCAAGTACCGTGGCGCAGTATGCTCATCTCGCCACCAGTTTGGGCCATCATCATAACTCACGCAGCTTCCGTCTTCGGCTACTTTACCGTCGTCAACCAGTTGCCGACTTACATCGAGAGCATACTGCATTATGATATTAAACATGTAAGTCAATTATACAGTTCTTTTTTTAATATTTATTTATTTTTAAAGGGGGCCCCATATAAGCACAGCAATATCAAACATTTTTGTGCACTTAAAATTACTTTTTAGCTAACTGTAACTACAATTACAGGTTAACCACAACATTAAATAAAATATGTAACAAAAAAGAAATGAAACATAGTAACATTCAATAAGAAACAATAACTTCCGTCTAAAGTACCATTAGCTTTTAGTAAACTCAAAAGTTAGGAAGTCCTTGAGAGTGAATATCGTTTAGGTATTTTCTTTGTTATAATAATAAATATATTATGTTACATGTTATAATGTATTTCCGTGTGATGACGGCGAGTAAGAATACAATATTATGTCATTGTCACCTCCCCATTTCATCCCATGGGTGTCGTAAAAACCGACTAAGGGAATAAGGGAATGTCGAAAAAAATAACTAATAATTATAATTCCTTGTTAACAGAATGGCCTGCTATCATCACTACCGTACTTGGGCAAGTACCTATGCGCCCTCGCTTCTTCAGTTCTAGCTGATAGTCTTCGTCGTAGTGGAAAGTTATCCACGACAGCTGCGAGGAAACTGTTCACCGGCATTGCTGTTGGAGTACCAGGTATATAAAAGTTTTATGGTCATCAACATCATCATATCAGCCAATCAACAGCCTAGCCACTGCTAGACATAGGCCTCCTCCAAGTATTGCCACCTTGTGCGCTTCTGTGCCTCCCTCATCCATCGGCTTCCCGCCGTCCTAACTAAGTCGTCGCTCCACCGTGTGGGGGGGGGGGTCTCCCCACCCTGCGCTTTCCGGTACGCGGTCGCCTGATGCTTAAGACAAAAGTTTCTGGATCACACAAATAATGCGCGGGATTCGAACCCGCTACCACGTGCAGGGCAGCCGTTTGCGCTACCATCGCGCCACCGAGGCAGTCGATAATTACACGTGTTTGTCTCTTAAAATTCTGACTTATCCCATCCCCAGGTCTGCTAATGTTAGCTCAAGCAAACATGGGTGGTGATAGAGTGTGGTCTATTGCCATGTTCACGTCAGCGCTCACCATCAACGGAGCCGTCACTGCTGGATACCTTGGAAACGGACTTGACATCGCTCCTAACTTTAGCGGTAAGAATCATTACCTAATTCATCTTACCAGTCCATTAATGTCCCAATGCACGGACGGGCCTCCTCGTTAAGGAGGTATACTTGGCCTACTACCACGTTGGCCAGACAAATAGGTATAGGGGTTAATTTAAAAAAAAATTAAAAAGTTTACCGTTATGATAAAAAATAAAATCGGTCAAGTGCGAGCCTGACTCGTACACCGAGGGTTTCGTACAAACCTATTTAGTGTTAAGTTCTTTGAACTAGACTGAGTCATGAACTTAAGTTGGTGTAGCACATTATCCAATAGATACCTACCTACGTACATAATAGGCGGGTGAATTTCAACAAACGCTAATTTTAGGGTTCCGTACCGATTTTGAAATAACGGAGCCCTTATAGTAACACTTTGTTGTCCGTCTGTCTGTCCATCCCTCTGTTCGTCTGTCTGTCAAGACCATTTTTCTCAGGAACGCGTGAAGGTATCAAGCTAAAACCCTCCGCCATTACGGAGGCCAGACAATGGGTCTCAATCTACATTCAATATTATTGTTATTTTTTGTACCTAGGTACAATCTTCGGGTTAGCGAACACGCTGTCGTCGACAGGAGGATGGCTGTCCACATTCATGGTTGGAGAACTAACGAAGGAAAACGTAAGTTTATTTTTCTATACCTACCTGACTATCTTTGTAAACAAACACCACATTTTGCAAATTCAGTTTTTACATCAATCACACACTTTGATGAGGATGAAAATTTCTTGGAAGTAGCATTACACATTTATGCAATAGAAAACACATAATATTAGGTACATTGATTTAACCAGTATCTTTCATAAAGGAGAATGGGCGGTTTCGTCCCATGTGTTGTAACACTTTGTGACCTATATCATTTGAAAGATCTCAGCGAGTGCTATGTTTTATTGTATGGGCATAACTCCGTATCTCGTGCAGGGAAACTGTTATAGGGTTTTAAAAAAATAAAAAAAATAATTAAAAATGTCTTAACTAATTGGTCTTTTAATAACTACTACTAAAGAGAATTAAAGGTAGAGCCTATTTTGACCCAACACTCTCTCTGCCACTATTGTAAGCGCAGCGTTGAGAAGATTGCAGACATGTAAAATGAGATTTACGGCGGTCCTTCTGGGTAGAAGAGTTCTCAAGCTTTCAGAAACGTTTGCGCAATTACATGGATAAAGAAAAAGCAGCTCCCTATGCTCCCCGCCATTTTGTTCCAAATATGACATCTGCTCAGTCAGTTGCAACAACTTCAGGTCGGTCAAATAAGTTTGCGCTTAGTGTAGATGCCATAATTAACTTACTGGGGTAGTGTTGCAGTCTCTCCAACGATGCCAAGTACACCAACGATATATCATAATACTGCAGTGCTTAAGTATACGGAAACGCCATTATGTTGGTTTGTCTCGAGGATGGATTATCAAGAACTATGAATTTGCAGCGAGGTATACGACAAGGTGATTAAATATCTCCGAAATTGTTTACCGCTGCACTGGAAGATGCTTTTAGGCTCTTAGACTGGAACAGAAATGGCATCAATATATTATGGCGAGTATATCACGCACGCACCTTCATTTGCTAACAAAAATGGTGTCATGTCATAGACCAAGGGGGACCTCAATATAATGCTCGATGACCCTAATATTATCTCTCAATAAGTGGGTCTTAAAATGGACACGGACAAGACCAAGATCATGGCAAATGTTCATGTTGTACCCACTTCAATCACGGTTGGAGGCGCTACACTCAAAGTTGTCCACGAATATATTTACCTGGGACAATCAGGCCAGATAAGTCCAATTTCGAGAAGGGGGACTCGTCAAATCACAAGGCTTTTGGTCATCTACAGTGGAATGGAGAGAGCTTTATTGGGAGTTGACCTGCGTAATTGAATCAGAAGTGAGATAATCCGCAGGAGAACTAAAGTGACCGATAGAGCACTCAGGATTGCCCGTTAAAGGGGCGACATAGCACGAAGAACTTACAAATGACGATGAGGCAGAAAAGTTTTCGAAAAGCGACCGCGTATATCGCGTGATATCGGGGTGGCGCCAAGTGATAAGGTAGTCACAGGATCGGCAAAGTAAAGATATTTGTAGGAGGCCCATCTCCAGCAATGGACGCCTATTGGCTGAGGGCTGGAAGCATGGTGTAGTGTTGTTGCTGAGCTGTACTTCCGTGTTTTAAATGGATTGGACTATTTAAAGGAGTTCATCGTCATTATAAATATGACAACCTTATCAACATCAACAGCTATGTAGAGAAAAATGCGATGAGGATTTTTATTTTCTCAACCTCAACTCTATAACGTATCTTTACATTTACGTAAGAGATTTATTTAGCGATAACTTTACCATTTGCACTTACATATTTTTAACTGTGTACTTATTAATAACGGTCTAAACTAACGATTACTGTCTGTAAATTGTCTACAGTTATTATAAGTGGAATAAGTATTATGTGTTTCCGTGTCACAAAATGTAAAAAAGTATGATTAAAGCCTTATTTGATACAAAAATTATTTTATCGTAAACAGCTCAGTTTCGACACAGTCACTTTTGACCTGCACACAATTTTAATAAAATATGAATATATATTTATAGAAAAAAAATCTAGGTGAACATGTTTATGCTAGTCGCAACATGTTACAAAGGTTGGGACGCAGAGAGCAGATGTCATATTTAGAACAAAATGGCGGGGAGCATAGGGAGCTGTTTTTTCTTTGTCCATGTAATTGCGCAAACGTTTCTGAAAGCTTGAGAACTCTTCTACCCAGAATGACCGCCGTATATCACATTTTACATGTCTGCAATCTTCTCAACGCTGCGCTTACAATGGTGGCTGAGAGGGTGTTGGGTCAAAGTAGGCTCTACCTTTAAATCTCTTTAGTAGTAGTTATTAAAAGACCAATTAGTTAAGACATTTTTAATTTTTTTTTTATTTTTTAAAAACCCTATAACAGTTTCCCTGCACGAGATACGGAGTTATGCCCATACAATAAAACATAGCACTCGCTGAGATCTTTCAAATGATATAGGTCACAAAGTGTTACAACATATGGGACGCACCCCATATAAAACTGCCCATTCTTCTTTTAAATACATAAATGTAATTTATTCCGACGTAAAATTTCACAGATAAAAATGTACGTAATGATTTAACAAACAAACAACTAGTAACAAACAAAAAGTTATTACCAAATCATTTTTCATTTCTAGAACACAGCAGAACAATGGAAATACGTATTCTACATATTGGCCGGTACATACATCGGTGGCGCCCTCTGCTTCGTCATATTCGGCTCCGGTGAACTACAACCATGGAACTCACCCAAAAATACTACAGAGGAGAAAAGGGAAGAACAACCTTTGAACGAGGAGAAGGCGTGAATATGATATAATTATGTTTAATGTTAATATGTATATGTAACTTGTCTTGTTTATATCACATGATGAATGATTGATAGACATGGTGTAGGTATATGGTTATGTAACGTACCTTGGGACGTTGATTTTATCTCAAAAACTAGCAACATTGAAGACATTCAATTCTGCCATATGGGTAGTATTTTTATCATGTGACCATTCCAGCGTCTAGCGAGTTGTTGTAAGGACATCTTTAAGTTTTTTGGAGGCATAAGTAAGTTTTTTTACGTATATTATGTTTGTAATGCGAGCATATAATTGACAAAAAAATAAAAGGATAATGTCATTTGTTATTTTCTTTCTACAACACGATTAATAGTGAAACAAGTTGCTTACCTAAATATCAAGATAATACTAATTTATTTAAATATTGCTGTGTTTGTACCTTGGGACATGATTTTGTTTGTACATTCTATTATGTCACTTTCGCTGCCCGTTGTTTTACCGCGGTGCCCGACTACAGCCAGTGCCCCAAGACTCAAATACGCGTTTGAGGAGCATTCGCCCAGTGCCCCACGACTCACATGTGCGTTTTTACAAAACTTATATTATTATTAGAAGTACACATATTATTATTAGAAGTACTTATGAAAATAAGGTCCATACACACTTACCTACACCAGGTTTTTGACCTTAATAATGCTCGCCGATTTCGAAACTTTTCGTCGAAGTACCTAGGTTATAGTAATACTGGTAATACTAAACCTAGAGAGTACATTAATTTATAAGGTGATTAAACTAATTATAGTGGACTTATATACTGGGTAAGTTTATTATTATATATTTATTTATTGAACATTATCTTACGATAAATCAATTAAAATGATTGGACGTTGGTATTGTCCGGTGATGTAGGGAGGCTAATACCCTTGCTTCATGTGTAACATTGATGCTAATACATAATAATATAACATTTCCCATTTTTGTTTTAATCAAATTTAGTACCTCTGCCTAGTAGATTTCATTATTTTAGAAATACATTGTAGGTAGCACAAAAACAAATAG
This sequence comes from Schrankia costaestrigalis, assembly GCA_905475405.1. Classification (NCBI taxonomy): domain Eukaryota; kingdom Metazoa; phylum Arthropoda; class Insecta; order Lepidoptera; family Erebidae; genus Schrankia; species Schrankia costaestrigalis. The sequence continues at coordinate 2,463,937 of FR997843.1, read as the reverse complement.
GTACGTATTATTGTGTAGGTACATTATATTGTGCACCTACACATAAAGAAACGATCTTCATCAGTGGGTACGGACATTTAGTTACGATATACTAACTATAAATAGCTATATAACTATGGAGCTCATACTTAACAATAGGCACTGAGCAAAGGCGTGAAAAAACAATAGACGCACATACGCGTCGTGGGCACTGTGTGAATGTCACCAAAACGCACATACGCGTCGTGGGCACTGTATCAATTAATAATTATTTTATAATAATTACGGCAATGTCATAGGTAAAGACCTAATATAATATATGATTTGGAGGCCTACATAAACTACTATTACCTACTATTTATACTCTCCGTGTGGTGACAGAGTAAGAATACAATATGTCACCACCCCATCTTCCCATGGGTGTCGTTCAATATTATTACATACTATGTATTTATACTCTCCGTGTGGTGACGGAGTAAGAATACAATATGTCACCACCCCATCTCATCCCATGGGTGTCGTAAAAACCGACTACGGGACTATTCGTGAATATTATTTTTACGAAATAAAAAGAAGGAAAACTTGAAATTAAACCCTATACCAATCCGTCTGGCCAGCGTGGTATGAGTAGGCCAATTATCCCTCCGTCCCAGGAGGAGGCCCGTCCTTGCAGTGGGACCATTAACGGGCAGTTATGATGATGAATCTTTAGCTAACGAAGCATACGGAGATATCCAGACAGTCCGCCTTCCTCGAGGCGAGGATTGAAGATGATGTCCCCAACTACTAATTAAAGCAAGCAAGATATTAACGGCCTTGTCATATTCCAGTGTAAGGTTGTATCTTAGAAGGTATACAACATGTTTAAATTACAATAGATCATAAGTATTATGTACTATGCAGAAAAAATTAAACAAACTCAAATTATTTTGGTAAAATCTTTATTTTCAAAAGAAAATTGTTTACAAATGGCAGAGCTTTGACATTATAACAAATACTTAACATACAGCCGCATCCAGAGTCAAATAACGATTCCTTATGATTTTTTTACAAGAATAATATATTCCAAGGAACTGTAGTTAATATCTTTCTAGGTCTCTAGAGTATGGCTAGTTTTCATGCAATCTTTTATCATACACTTTCGTACAAAATACCCTTGTTTTCATTCTCATTCTTGCATCGAAATCATTGCCATTATAAATATTTTATATTTTATTTTATACTGTATATGCGCAAATAACTTATTGCCGAAAATACATACAAAGCTTATTATTAATAAGTAAATAAATAAACTAATTATAATTTTTAAGGGATTATTTCTGCAAAAAATACAAAATAAATTATATCTAGTTATGTCATTGTCGGACCTTTTCTCAGAGTATTTAATTTAACTCTTGTTTTATTTTATAATTTGTTCGTAAGTTACGAAAAATAATAGCTTTTTGGTTTCAAAATTTTTATTTCGAAAACAGCCTATTATAAAATATCTACATTAAAATTAATTAAGAACTAAAATTAAAAAATCTTTTATACTAAGTATATGAATAACCAAATACAGCAAAAGAAAAGTTCGATATGAAAACATTTTAGTTGAAAACGTTAATGCCAGTTGGTATGTCTAAAACTCAAATAAAACTGTCAACGAAGTCGAAATTACACCACTCTTTATTTTTTTAACTTTATTTATCGTAACTAACGACGAGTGATTACATGTTTGATGGCAAACTTGTACCTAGATAACAGGAAAACAGAGTACCTAAGTATGAGAATGCTCTGAAACAGTGTCAGTGTGATTTGAGTTTAAGGGCTATATTTCAAAGCGACACCATACATTCGTTGCGCAACCAAATGGACACAAGGTGAGTAACGCTCTGAAAGCTGTATACCTACATTAACCCCTTACTCATAAACGCATCTTAAATACTAGTCAATTCATTAGCCTACATTCTTACGATTTTGTTTGGTATAAAGTTGGTTTTGCTAATAAAAATCTCGCTAAACAGTGATTAAATTTAAGAGGCGTTTTTGAGTAATTGTTTGTAGCGGCGACTGGTTGCGCTGCCATGGTGTCCCGGTGAAATTTAGCCTTTATACATCAATCATAATACAATTTCTAAGACTGAATGCCTGCAAGTAATACATCAAAAGAATAATCATATTTATATTGAATACTTTTACGTTTTGTATTTAGTATTTAGTCACTTTATAAAATAAATAATATTTACGAAATTTAAAATAAACACTAACTTAAAACTAACTGTCGTTTTCCAAACATTTAAGGCTAGTTTGTATTACTAAGAAACATAATCATAATTACACAAACTATACTACGAATTTTAATTCGATTCCAGATTTGACAATTTCAGTGTAGCAACGTTATGACAAGTATTAAATAGTGACGTTGCGAAATTATTCGATATGGAAATGAAATATTTCCGGATCGATTCTTCTCGTTTAAAATTAGTGGTATTTTTAGTTTTGACGATTAATTAACGATCTGAGACTTTTCTTTTATAGGTAATTGTGTGTGAAATGAATAAAAACTGTGATCATGGTGTCTTAGCCCAGCATACTCACAATAAAATCTTGATATTTCATGAATGCCAAAAAATGGTTCTGAAATAGTTATAAATAGTGCGAAAAGGAAAAAAATAGTGCTCTTATACTTACGAAATTACAGCCATTTTATGAGTCACATAAATATTGTTGAAATAATAATTTATTATGCCTATAACCACAGAATATAAAAATTAAATATGAAATAAATAGTATTAAATATTATTTCCGATTCACGAGCATTCACGAAGGACTAATTTTGTATCCTAGGTAACCGATATTGTATTGTCATCCCCACTAGTGACAGCCGACCATTGACTTTTTTATTGACTGCAATATTTAATAATAATGTACTACTCAATCGGTAAAGCAGACTGTGATACTCTGCTTTATCAAATCAGTATACATATACGTAGTACATACTGCATAAGCACACGAAAATAGGCCTTAAGGTGACGAACCAATAATTACCTTAACTGTACATAAAAAAAATATTGTAAATATTTTTATAAATTGTCGCCGTCATCGCTTTCGCTATCGCTGTCACTTTCTGTAACATTTATTATAAATGTGTCTGTGATATTGTCAATTAAAGTATCTAGCCTACACATTTTTTGCTCTTCTTTGACAATATGGGATACGCATTTAGACCATTCGGTAGCCGTAATTTTTTGAATGCCTTCCTGAAATAAAGTTCTCACGTCTGTCAATTTGAAGTTTTTATTATTTTGAGCTACATGCCCCTTTACCTGCGCCCATATCAATTCGATAGGGTTTAGCTCGCAATGGTAAGGGGGAAGTCTTAAAACAGTGATCCCATGTTGTGCTGCAATTTCATCTACAGCGTACTTATTAAAAGACTCGTTATGTGGAATCAGTTCTAAAAGCGTAGCTTTAACCATATCTGGTTCGTAATAAATATTTTTATTTAAAAGCCAATCTTGAATTTCAGCTTTTTTCCAGCTCATTTTTGGTGCCGTTTCCAATTTTCGGGAGTGGTAAGGTGCATTATCCATCACCACAATTGAGTTTGGTCTTAATTTTGGTAAGACTCCAGCGAACCACTCCTCAAAACAAACTGCATTCATCTCATCATGGTAATCTTCACAATTTTTCTTTGCTTCAAAAATCATGAGCCCCTCTTCTAGGAAGCCTTCTTCACTACCTATATGGCTAATTATGAGACGTTTGCCTTTTCCAGATGGATTTTTTAATCCAGTGGTCAGTCCCTCCAAAAACGCTTGTCGAGATGATGTGACTTTCATGTCCACCCAAGTTTTTTTTACAGTATGACCTTAAAGTAAATATAGTACATTAACATTCAATATTACTATTAAAATGTAAAATGTATATAAATTCATTTTGTGTATAAATGTTAGCCGTACCTGCGTTAACCCAAGTTTCATCTTGATAATATATATGTCTCCCTTCTCGTCGAAACTGACATATAGATCGCAAGTAACGCTGTCGCCAAGTTATTATATCATTTCGATCAATAAGTGTGCTCTTGCGTGACCGTGAAACAAATTTAAAATTAAGATGTTTCAAAATTTTTCTGAGGGTGTCTTTGGAAATATTGGGTATTTCTGGATCATCGTTCATCACTTGTAAAATCTAAAATAGTAAATTTTATAATAGCTTGGAATCATTACTTAGGTATATATATAAAAGATGTACTTAGGTTTAAAATAATACAGTGTGACTGATTGACTAACCTTTGAAATGGTTGGAGGTTCATTTCGGTAAAAGAACTGATGAACAATTCTTCGTATTGCAGAGAATGTAAATTCATCAATTTTATCTTTAAAACTTCGCTTTGGTCCAGATTTTTTAGGAGGAGTTGGCGGCGCACCTTTATTTACTTCCTTCAAAACGTTACAAACAGAGCGTGAGGTTATTCCCAATATGTCAGCAACTTTGCTCATACATTCATTTTCTTCCACAACTTGAAAGGCCTCCAATTGCGAAGAAATTTCATTTTTCACGTATTTGTAGGCGTTGCGGATCATTACTTTTTCAGTAACAGTGAAAGCTTTTCGTGGACGTTTTTTTCTTGGGGACAAGAAAACATCCACGTCTTTTTGTGATGTACTTGGCTGAGGATCCATTTTGATGGAAAACCAAAACAAATAGTTGACAAAAAAACTAATATCGATTCGCAATGAAATAAGATAGGTATTCGTGCAGTCAGGCTGGGAGAATGAAGCCGAATGACACTATAAACAAAATGACGATAGCTGCACGAGCGCACACAGGCTGCCAATACTAAAATCTATCTAGGCTCAATAAGTTTTGTTTTTAATATAAAAACATAAATTTTAACTTTTTATAAAATAGAGCAGCGATTACTAATTAATAAATTATTATTATGAATAATTATGTATTTATTTAAATAAAAATCAATAATTTAGTCTTTAATTGGCAAACTGCTGGCACACACACTTATTGTTTATCGATTTTTGTGTTCATCACTACACTATTATATGTGGTATCATTATTTCACAAAATGACAGTAGCTAATGTCAAATCAGGAATCGAATTAAAATTCCTACTATAGTACTTAATTAACATAGATACAACTTTTTAATTATCATAAAACGCTCTTACAAATCAATCATCTCACCGTAGCTATGTTTTCGACATAAAGCTCTCACTACACAGCACCGTTTTATCAGGTAACTTTGATTAAATCATCGTGATAAATCTCGGCTGAAATTCTATGATTAAACATCATCGAATTTCAGCGACAAATTTCAATATACCATCGAATATGGATATACATTTACTTAAACAAAAAGTCAAATAATAACGGATGTAGGATGTGGAACAGAAATAAATTGTTATAGTAACGGCAGTAACGCAGCTGTGTAGTGAAGGTTTTAAACTCATAACGGCGCTTGTACACGGTAAGAAAAATCGCCGGGCCTACGCAAGAATTCGTGTCGTTTCTAAGCACGACCAGTGTACACAGCGCCGGCGATGCATAAGAAAATTTTCTTGTCTGCGCAAGACAAGACACGGCGAACGTTGTTGCGGAGGGGCGGGGAGCGGTGTAGTAGGGTATCATACTTGTCGCTTTCTAGTTAACATTTTTACTAAAGGAAACTCACACTGATTATCACACTTGTTATTACTTGCGCGCCCTACGCCCGTCTGACGACTGTACGAAAAAAATCCTGGCGTGTACACGTTCCGAATTGTCTTGTCTGCGGAAGACAAGAAAAGTTTTCGTGTACGAAAAAGACAAAATTCTTGACGTCTACACGAAGATTTGTCTTGTCTGGCGTAGACACCGCAAATTTTCTTAGCGTGTACAAGTGCCGTAAGACAATAGCGGCCTTTACATACACACTCTATCGCGCGTGAAACAGTAATCTTGTGGGAAAGAGCGCACATAAAGGAAGTGTTCGATTCCCACTCAATGCAAATATTTGTGTGCATGAACATGATTATTTGCATTGGTCTATGTACAATATGTATGTATTAAAGGTATATAAGTATTAATATCCGTTGTTCTGTTACTCTTAACACAAGCAGGTTAAGCCTAGCTTACTTTGGGAACAGATGGCGCTGTGTAGAGATGTCCGTGAATATAAAAAAAAGGAACTGACCACCACCAAACGAATTGAATTGCATGAGCGTGCAGGCTTTCCCGCGCGCAATCCTGTACGTTTTAAAGAACTCGCGATAGAGTGTACTACCCGGTCACATTATCTCGAGACCTGGCGTCGATGACGTCACGTCGCGTCGGACGTATCACAGGCGCATCAGCCTGTGGCGAGCGCGGGGATTGTAAGGAGAACGGGACGCGAGGTTCGCATTCCAGCGAGGTCTCTATATAATGTCACTGTGTTATATGTGTAAAAGCCGTTATTACATAATTATGTATTATTAATAGCTGCAGCATTATAAAAAATATTATCAGGTATTATGGTTCGCCCTTATTACACTCTGTAATTACTTAGTATCATTTCAAAAACTTTAAATCAAGCAAAAAAATTATTATTAATTTTGATATATATTTTAAGGCTTTTAAATTAAAGTATGTTTTGAAAACATTGCCGAAACTGAGCAAACATTAACATATAAAATAATAAAAAACAAATAATTCCACAGACAATATAAACTTAAGTAATTATTATATAATTTATATAATGTACTCTATGGACTCAGTTACCCTGCAATCGTTGGAAGGATAATATTTGTCTGTGGAATAGTGCGAATAGACGGAAAAGGATTTGAAATAGAGAAATAGCATAATAAAATTTAAAGGTCAATTAGATTTGTAAATACACCTGTAAAGCGTCACAAGCAGTTTTTAATAGGACCTTAGAACGTGGTGTGTCATAAAGGCAAAGATACACTAGGGGACAAGTGTTCTACGGCATGTCAAGCGAAGCCTAACGTATATGGCAACATCGCGCGACGCAACGTTATCATGTTAAAAATGTTGCCAGACATGTCAAACGAAGTCCGGCAACGTCGTGCTACTTCAACCGACTTCACCGACGTCGCTGGCGCGGCGGCACTTGTCGTGGGATATTTATCCCCTAGTGTATCTTTGCCTTAATTCTTCCAGAAGGTGTTGAACAAGTTGAGTAAGCAAATATTTCCGAATTCGTCGGAACAACATGGTAACAGCAAGTAAAGTTTCTGGAAAAACGTTTCCAGAAACTTGACTTACAGGTCCCTGTATTAGCCACAGTAAAGAGATGTTGTAATGAATCTAAGTTTATCCCTAGCAACATTTTATTTTTAGTTGTATTATAGTATGTAGGCAACACTATTGTATTAGGGTGTAACCCTGTAAGGATAGTGTTAAGTAAGTTGAATAAATAAATAAACATCCGTCTATTTAACACAAACATAAATACAAAAATTACTTAATAAATACTGATCGTAATTTAGAGGAACTAAAATATAAGCCAAAACTTTACAATGGTTACTTTATATATAAATTTTGAGAGCATACGTTTTCTAAGATAGATACTACATAGACAAACCTCTTTATCACAGCTGTTGAAATGCATACAACTCAATGCATTGTCCCTTGTAGTTATACTAAGTGCGAAATGGCTTAGCGGCATGGTCCCATTTACTATCCGGCTATGTACATTATTAAACGGAGTTTTACGAAGCTAAAATTCACAATAACACAAGTTATGGTAAAATCCAAGCATAGATAAAATTGCACTTATGTTTTTGTCTGGAACTTTTTGACATAAAACTATTTACTAATTCGTCTAGTAAAGTTGTTTTAGTAATCTAAAGGTGCTCCCTCACCTCACGTGTATTGTAACATTATAGATTCGACTTTGAGCATTACATTTACATTAAGCAGTTGTAAGCATCTTTTAGGTTAAACAAAATTATTGAAGTAATCATTTGGATTGAAATTACAAGGTAATAAATTTTACCTATTACATCTGAAAACTATATTTTATTTTTCTTTTAAAAAGAGATTTAGGTTCAAAACAATAATTTGTGAAGCTCACAAATTATGTGTCTTCGAGGAAGTTGAACCCACGGCAGGCAACTAATTAAATAAAACGAAATAACAAAAAGTTCTGGAATGGCGACCGCGCATCGGAAGGCGCAGGGTGGGGAGACCCCTCACACGATGGACCAACGACCTGGTTAGGACGGCGGGAAGCCGATGGATGAAGGAGGTACAAGACCGCGCAGGGTGGAAACTTTGGGAGGAAACAACAATAGCTTATGGGACCAACCTTGTAATCTTAATATCTATGTCTATGTCTTACGGTAAAAAAAAAGTAAGAGGCTTGTCTATAATTAGCAAAATGAGCTGTATAGTGTATCCTAACAACTGGTATACTTAAATGGCTCTTCAAATCAAATTTCCTAAACTTTCGACGTAAAAAAATAAATAGAATACTTAATACCTACTTAGTTAAGTAACTTATTACTATTAAGTTTTTTTTTGTGTATGTTACTAAATATGGCGAAGAGTGGTGTTTAAATAGGCCTTTATTTTTTTACAAATTATTTTCATATTTCCACAATAATGAACAGAACTTTTATGAAGAAATACTGTGCTTAAAAAAATCTTAAGTTTGAGCTTAGAAAATGGCTACTTATTTATTTGTTGTAAACTCGACTACATACTATGCGTTTCAAATAAGAATAGGATCGCACTAGCTGCCAACTTCATGTGGCAACTGTCATTTTAGTACGACCAACAAAAAAATTCTTAAAATAATTTAAATAAAAATATTTAGCATTGAAAATTTCGAAAGAAACAGATTGTTTTATTCAACGAAAAAAATGTTTCTTCGTTTTTTACCGTTTTATTTGTTTGTTACATTGAAACAATAACATAAAAAACCTTACGAAAAACATCGGTTTTATTGAAAATTTTGCCGTTTGTTTCACATGGAATCCGATTCGGATAAAGAACGCAGCTGTGATGCCATAAGTGGTGTGGAAGAATTGGATTCCAATTAAAATTTAATTTATGTAAAAAATTATATAACATATTGAAGTAAAAATTAATAAAATTTTGTGTTATTTTTTTTTCCTACCGTACATAACATTCATGAAGTTCGTGAGCAATGCGGAACAAGATGGCGCTTTGACAGTCCTATTCTTATTTGAAACGCATAGTATAATCATTTAAACTGTGTATTGTGTTATGTAAAAAAGAAACACACAAAGAAAACATGAAATGTAATACCTACCTACGAATAGTAACAAATCCAACATTTTCATTTGAATATGTGTCCTATTACATAAGTATAAGGTATATTAGCGACGATATAAGGTATTTTAGAAGAAAGTGTGTAAGAGTTTACATATTTAGTACCACACACAAAAAAAGTATTGTTCTCCTCGTTTGGTCCCCGGATAAAATCCATTCTTACGTCTATCAGTACTATTTGGTTAGAGTTAAATATTATATAAAAATGTTGTACACAATTCTCGGTATATTGTGTTGAGTTACAATATTTGACCTAAACTAAAAATGGAAGAGCATCTTCAGAAGCCGCTATAGTGTACATTCATGCCTCTACAAATATTGTAGCTGGCATGGTGCTCGCCATTCTTGGACTCTATTGGACGCTTAACATCAGGCACCATAGAGTCATTCAGGTAGGCCAATTAAAAAAAAAATACACTGACCTTTTTATAGGCAAGACATAAGCTAGACAATCCAGAGTTTTCCCTCAATATCCGACTCTAGATAGAAGTTTTAAAGACTTGTATTTAATTTACATTATTAATTTACTACGCGGTCACATTATCTCGAGACCTGGCGTCGATGACGTCACGTCGCGTCGGACGAATCACTGATGCGCCTGTGGAGAGCGCGGGGTTTGAAAGGAGAACGGGACGCGAGGTTCGCATTCCAGCGAGGTCTCTAGATAATGTGACTGTGTAGTACTGTATTTTAATATACGATATTATTTGAACTTTAAACTATATTTAGACTGTAACCTAAGCATACAAAATGAACTTTAAACAGCTTAATAGTACGAAATATATACCGAGAATATGCACTACCAGACAATGTACTAACAATTAAGAAATTAGAAATGTTAATGATACAATATTCAGCATTGTTTTACTTTTTAATAAGTCGGTTGTAACCATCTTGTATGTATTTATTTATAGAGTGTATGAATTCTAGGATGATGCACGACTCATCCATGGACAAAGTTCGATCAGCAGATAACTAGTTTACATTAGAAGCTAGATAAGTTGTTGACTTGTGTTATTCTAGAACTATGAGACCTAAAAATCAAAATGTTAGGTCTCATAGTTCTTGAATCTAGCTTCTAATGAAAACTAGCTATCTGCAGATCGAACTTTGTTCTACGGATGAGTCGCAATGTAACAAATCAAACCAAGAGAAGAAGAAGTACGATATCAATTGACGGCCTCTGTGGCGTAGTGGTTATACAACATAACTGCTACGCAGAGGTCTCGGGTTCTATTACCGCTCAATGCTAATATTTGTCTGCAAGAACATGATTATTTGCATTGGTGTAAGTATTTCTATGTATAATATGTATGTAAATATTTACAAAAAAAGTATTAATATCCGTTGTTCTGTTACCCATAAGTAACACAAGCAGGTTAAGCCTAGCTTACTTTGGGAACACATGGCGCTGTGTAGAAATGTCCGTGTATACCTATTATATTATCAATGTGTCTGGTTAGAATTACCAAGACATGCTTAGGAGCTTACTGCTAGGCCTTAAGTCTTAACATTAAAGGTCATTAACATTTCATAAAAAAACAAATTATTAATACATATGCGCTACCAAAGGTTTAGAGGAGGAACAAATTAATTTTAAATAATAATTTAGCTAATGACGACCATTCACTCAAGTTCATATACTCAGTACGAGATCAAAACCGGTGTGCCTAGTATGAGTAAACGTTACGTTTTCGATGATTTTTCACGTTAAACTCTTACTAGGTACACGTTTCTCATAGTATGCTCTTAAGGCTAAAGAGTGAAGTGGTTACCGTCATTGTACACACAGCAACTAATCAAGCTAGACACTCATGTACCTTAATACCTTGAAATAAGACACAATTTCAAATGAAAATGTTTAACTTGATGTGTTGCTGTGTGTACCTCAGCACTGTTTACGTGGTACAGTGTGACCATTTAACTATCTAACAACTTAGCAGCCAGTAGCATAAATATAAACAAACTAATATTATAAAAGTGTAAGTTCGTCTATGTGGGTTTGTTACTGGTTAGGGTCGTAGCACATACAACGTAAGTAACGTAAACGGATCGTAACCGTATCAACTCGAGCCGTTCAGTAATATTTGTATGAAACTCCTTACTGCAACGCACACTAATCGGAATCGTAACGTAATCGGATTTTTGACGTTTGGCACCGAGGAAAAGGGCGAGGCGGTGCCGATTCGTTTACGTTACGTTATTATGTGCTACGACCCTTAATGACTGGAATAATATAAATCTGTGCTGGTACTTGTCTACGTGTCTAACCCCTCAGAAAATTTATAAAATATTTAGTCCACAAAAAAAATTGACATTTTTTGGGGTGACCAACCAGCCGTAGTCGCAGGAAATACTTAGATTTTTTATATTTATGCTACGCTGTCGACTATAAAGTTTTCAATTCTATAAAGAATTCAGCTTATCAGAAATGTATACCATAATATTTAAAACATAATTTAAACTATGCACATGTGAACAGTAAAATCTGGATTGAGCAAGATGTGAAAAACAATATTTTTCTTGATAAATGACATTATTTTCAACCGACTTCAAAAAAAGGAGGAGGTTCTCAATTCGGTTGTATTTTGTTTTTGTTTTGTGTTCGTTACCTGATTTCTCGAAAACGGCTAGACCGATTTGAATTTTTTTAAGCACAGTTTTGCGATGTTTGAAATAAGTTTGTGCACAGGTATAGATTTTTCATTTAGTTTTAATTACAATTTAGCTTCTGCACAAATAATGTAGATTATCATTTGTGCAGAAGCTAAATTGTAATTTAACATTGCATAATATTTATTTCTGATAAGCTGACATTACATGATTAAATACTAAAATCTGCCAAATTTTTCGTTTATAAATACATCACATTATAAATTACAAAACAGCCTTTTTTTGTTTTTTTTTTAATATCTTTTCAACTTTTTCAAAAAATTCTTAACAATACATTAGACATTATTTTCACATAAAAAGATACACTTTAAATGTGAAAATTAATTCTAGATGTTTTAATTTATTTAGTAGAATAGCAGTTTTTACTGAAATAAATGTATTTTAATTTAGACGGAATATCCTCCATAGTCTATTCACTAATCACTCGGTAGTCTATGATTTACACTTTGGTATTCCCAAAGTTACCAGTTAGTTAGTACCGAGTATACAGTTTTAAGACTTGAATCTTTTTATATTGTATAGAGGGAGTAGAGTGGATGTCAGTTACTTCTAGACTATCCTCAAGACTGAACCCTGATATTAAGCAAAACATGGTTTGGGTATTGCAAATAAATGTATAAATAAATTTATTCTAAGTAATTCTGCTACCCTCCTAGTCAACAAATAAAAATATAAACTACATGATTCGACTTCGAATGTAATAAAAACGTATGTAATGGTAATACGTATAGGTATTATTTATAAAAACAATCTATTTTGTATCCCAACTCGATCGAATAAAGTGAGGTTATGTTTTCTACCATGGAAATCAATTACTACAAGCAATTGTTATTTTTCTACTATTTTATGGTAGGATACGGTAGATGTTTGATGAATAGTCAGATGTAATTTACACAAATGTAACATTAATTCCGAGATAAAAGGTAAGCTAACTTTATTAACTATGTCCAGTAGTGGACTGCAATAGGCTAGTTGATTGATTGAACTTCATTAGATCGAGTTATTTTACACAATAGATTTGCGTAAACTTAAAAGTATATTATGTAACTTGTATTATATAACATGATAATATAGGTTCATAAGTAATTTATATGAAAAATTAAAATGGTTATTATCTTTGAAACGGATGCGTATTTTGCGATGTTTTTTGTTCCTGGTTAGTAAAATTATGCTTTACCTTGTATTAAAATATATATTCGTGTACACATGTGTACCCTCCGTGTGGTGACGGAGTAAGAATACAATATGTCACCACCCATCTCATCCCTTGGGTAAAAACCGACTAAGGGACTATCCGTGGATATTATCTTTACGAAATAAAAGAAGGAAAACTTGAAACTAAGCCAGATACCAATCCGTTTGGCCAGCGTGGTATAAGTAGGCCAAGTATCCCTCCGTCCCGGGAGGAGGCCCGTCCCTGCAGTGGGACATTAATGGGCTGTTATGATAACATGTGTAAAATATTTATCATGTAATATAAACAAGTTCCATACATATAATATTAAAACATCATTATATTATCATATTCACGCCTTTTCCTCATTCAATGGTTGTTCCTCTCTCTTCTCCTCTGTAGTATTTTTAGGTGAGTTCCAAGGTTGTAGTTCACCGGAGCCGAATATGACGAAGCATAGAGCACCCACGATGTAAGTACCAGCTAGTATGTAGAATACGTATTTCCATTGTTCTGGTGTGTTCTAAAAATTTAAAAAGAAAATTATTGTTGTTATCTTTTTATTTACTTACATTTTTTTATAGTTTTTTTTTCTTTTTTATTCTTGTATTTTTTTTTGTTGTTAAAATTATTTTGAAAAAAAAAATGGTTTAATTAATAAAAACAACTTTCGCACTGGGGATTGAGCCCTGTACCAATATTAATTTAATGGACATAGAACATCCAGACTAAAGTTTTAAAGTAAAGAATAAGTTTTAAAGTTAACATCCAGATTAAATTGTGGATCGCACAGATAATTCTCTTGCGTGGTATTCGAGCCCGCACCATACACACGCAGCCGCATATATATCCACTATGCCAGCGAAGTAATTAATAATTAAAATAAAAGAACTTACGTTTTCCTTCGTTAGTTCACCAACCATGAATGTGGACAGCCATCCTCCTATCGAGGACAGTGTGTTAGCCATACCGAAGATCGTACCTAAAATGAATAACATTTTTCAACATAAAATTACCTTTCAATTTATCACTGCAGGCATCATTAGTGAGACTCCGAAGCACAAAGGACGAGTTTGGATAGCAATAACTATTAATAAGAAAAAGATGTACACCAAACCCAGCCAGCATGATAATAGTAGGTCAAGATTCGTAACAGCATTAAAACATTTATGAGCTGTTAAAAGCATATAAATTATACTTGCAATCAGCGAAATTTTCGTGTAATTTCGAAACAGACACCTCAGGTCATGCGGGTGTTTTTTAGATAAATAACAATTTAATTAAAGTGCTTATGCTTTCTGTTGGCATTAAATTGACGGGTATGTATACAGATTTGTGTAACATTCACATATGACGATGGTTTGTAAGTACTATGCCGATCGTAGTACAGTCAGCTCCTTATGAAAAGTGACATATAACATATTCAAATTTAAAGAAACTTCCAAAGTGATCAATATTAAAAATACAACCAAAGTCCTCTAAATGTGTTAAGCACCCATCATGCTCAAATCATAACAGCCCATTAACGTCCGACTGCAGGAACGGGCCTCCTCCTGAGACGGAGGGATACTTGGCCTTCTAATACCACGCTGGCCAAACAGATTGGTACAGTGTTTAATTTCAAGATTTCCTTCTTTTTATTTCGTAAAGATAATATTCACGAACACTTAGTCCCTTTGTCGGTTTTTACGACACCCATGGGATGAGATGGGGAGTTAGCTATCTACTCGACAGATTTGTTAATTAGTCATTTTCGTCAACTCGTCACTTTTGAAATTAGTCAATTTCACTAATATCCTTAATTCGTCACTTTCTCTAATTCGTCAGTTGGCTTATCTGGTCAGTGTATGAATCTCGTCAGTTTATCAATTTCAACTGATTTCTGTATTTGGTCAGTTGTAGTACAATCACATACTAAAACGGTCGGAATTGTTTTGGACTGTAGGTACCTACCGGTCTATCGGTGTTCGCCCGTGGTCCACCTACATGGTTCACCTGGTTGTACCAAGGGTATTTTTTTTTCCCCGTGGTCCACCTTAGTTCACCTGATTGTACCACGGGTAATTTTTTTACTCCCGTGGTACACCCGTACAAGATATTAATCTCCTATATTGTGCAGGTATAATTAATTACCCTTCTTACAACTCAAGTAGAAGGTTGTTAGAACGGTAATTAAATAATCTCAGTGTTACTACCGTAAAATCGAAATTACAAAATCAAAAGTTGCAATAGTTTAGATTGACATTAAAATTACTTTAGTCAACATAAAAATGAACGTCTACAAAACAAATGAACATCTACTTAACAAATGAACGTCGAAAAAACAAAAAACAATCGTAAAGTGATCTGACAACGATTGTGATTGTAAAAAATGGGTGCATGCAATTTTCGACCTTATCGACAAAACTTCAGAAACATTTTTATTGGGTAATATAGATGATACTGATCATAACTTCACAACTAGGTGAACCATGTAGGTGGACCAGGGGCAAACACCGCGGTCTATTTATTTGGGGTAGGTCAGATAAATGTAGCATCCAGATTAATGTGTAGAATTTACATAGATGAAATTGATACATATGAAAGTATAGTGTTTGATGTAATTTGAATGATAACTTTTTGACCTACATTACTGACTGGTTATTTATACCCATTACTTTTGTTTAGAAAATATTGAGTCAATGTCATTCTTGACATTGAACATGTAACTACACTAGTATCTACCCATTTGTGTAATGTAAGTTGGAGAATTACTATTAAGGTACCATTTGCTATTAATATTGCGGAGTCCGATCGGTCCTCAATAGGGAATGGCGTCGACTGTGAAATTTTCTTTCGTGAACTCCGAAAGGAATAAACAAATTTTACTTAAAGATGGATATCGCTACAATTTATCACACACAAACAAAAATGGTACTACGTGGTGGCGGTGCAAGAATAGAAAATACTGTCGAGGTAGTATTACTCTTAATAATAATAGGACTGATATTATTAGACAGTCAGATCATTTTTGTGAGGCCGATCCAGCGTCGAACGTTGTTTCAGAAGCTATAGACCATTGTAAAAAAAGAGTTGGACAAGAATTTGGCTCTGTGAGGGCTATATATGAAAATTGCGTAGAACATTTGACTGGTCCAAATTCGGAATATGTAGATGATGTTCCTAAATACAATAATATAAAAAATTCTTTGTACAAGGCCAGATACAGTCACTTAGATGTTGTTAAGAGTTTATATAAAAAACTTGAGGATGTCGTATTGCCGGAAGAATTACGTAAAGATTTTATTGTATTTGAAGATGGCACTTCTGAGAAAATTTTAATATTTATGACTCCTTATGCACGGGATATAATTACAAAATATGAAGAGTTTTTTTGTGATGGCATTTTTAAACAAATCCCAGAACCCTTCAGTCAGCTATATACAATCCATGCTGACATCGGTAGCACCCCCATGGAAACAAACGTAGTGCCATTAGTTTTTTGTCTTTTGCCTAATAAAAAAGAAGATACTTATGTTAGAGCATTTAACTTGCTGAAAAATTATTTACAAAATGCCAAAAAATTTCACATGGATTATGAGTTGGGTGCAATAAATTCAGTGAAAAAAACTTACCCTAATGCTCAAATAGTGGGATGTTTTTTTCATTTCCGTCAATGTCTGTTGCGTAAAGCGAAGGAGTTATGTTTGGACGATACCAAAGAAGTACGTAAACATATTGCTGTTTGTGCTTCACTGGCTTTCTTGCCAAAAGAATACTTTCAAGAGGCTTGGTTATCAATTATGGAACATTCGCCACCAGGAGCAAAAATTAAATTATTTAATGATTACATGGCAGAGACCTGGTTAATGGTGTATGTAAATTATATAAGTTGCCATAATGAGCGACATCGAACAATAAATCCAGTCGAATCATGGCACAACAGATTACGTTTTCGTTTGAATTTGAAACGAAAAGATTTATATTATTTTGTCTCAATTATAAAAAAAGAAGCACTATTTGCTGATTTTCGAACAAGACAAACAGGCATATATATACCAGCTAAAAATAGAAAACGGCGGTCGATTGTATTGGATAAACGCATCACAAATATAGTTTCTACTTTCATAATGGAAGATCTATTTGAAGAAGGAAGGAAAGAAGTTTGGGATTGCTTGACAAATTTAGGTCTTATTAATACCATAAGAAACAATAAACGTGTTAACTAATGAATGTACATTTTTATTTACAAATTACAAATTTATCCTAATTTAATTTTCCAATTTTTCTAAGTTTATAATATAAAAATCTGATATGCCGATATTAACGACTGTACATCTAGTCAAAATGCATAAATTGACGAGATAAATACATTGACCTGATAACCCAACTGACGAATTAGGGATAGTGACGAATTAGAGATTTTAATGAAATTGACCAATTGCAGAAAGTGACCAGTTGACGAAAATGACTAATTAACAAATCTGTCGAGTAGATAGCTAACTCGAGATGGGGTGGTGACATATTGTATTCTTACTCCGTCACCACACGGATACATGCACAAATAAATCGTAACAATTACATCGTCAAATATATTGTAATGAATCTCAAAATATTCTTACCGCTAAAGTTAGGAGCGATGTCAAGTCCGTTGCCGAGGTATCCAGCAGTGACGGCTCCGTTGATGGTGAGCGCTGACGTGAACATGGCAATAGACCACACTCTGTCACCACCCATGTTTGCTTGTCCTATCATTAGCAAACCTGTGGATAGGATAAGAAAGTTTTCGTATTATATTTTAAAAAAAAAGAATCAAAGATAATAAAAAAATTAGACCATTGCTTTCTACAGAGCTATTAGCCCTTGTCATTTTCACCCAATTGTAACAACATCATCTAAAACACATAGCAGTAAACTTTTAATATGGCAAGCAATTGAATTTCTTCCATAAAGACTTTTTTTTTGTATGTATTAAATATAACATAAAGAGCTTATGTATGAAAACGAAATTTCGAATTCGATTAGCGTTGTTACAGTTAGTTGAAAATTACGAAGGTAGTCCCGGTCCCCATTTCAGAATCATTTTGCCTTAGCTTTTGACTGAAAGTTTTGAGTTCTTCTTCCCTCTCAGTTAGACATGTAAATACCTGGTAAACCAACAGCGAAGCCAGTGAACAGTTTCCTCGCAGCTGTCGTAGATAACTTTCCACTACGACGAAGACTATCAGCTAGGACTGAAGAAGCGAGGGCGCATAGGTACTTGCCCAAGTACGGCAGTGATGATAGCAGCCCATTCTGTTAACAAGGTATTATAATTATAGGTTATTTTTGTTAATATGTGCTTATAACCAACATAACACCGTATACAGTATTACTCCCGCACAGGGGAGTTGGAACTCATGCCCCGGTTGTGACTTTAAGGGCAATTTAACAGCAACAAATAACACCAGACCCAGGGCAATAATTTATGGCGTACACAAAGAATTGTCCTGCGTGGGAATCAACAGGCCTTTTCGCTTCGCTTTGACGCGACCGCCTTGTCATTGAGGTAGTAAGAAATACGAGTATATTCCTCACAGATTTAGAAAACTCATTATCACAATAATTATAAATTATGATGAATAATGCGAGTTAAATTTCCTTTGAGCTGACCAAAAACCGCATTTAGTATGACAAAATCGCTACTTAACATTGTAGTATGTATTGTAATATGTACTAACAGTATACTAGCCAACCGGTCAACATTCTCGGTCTAAAGATAGATCATAGTAACATTAGCGCTAAGAAAAAAATACCAGTTTTGTACATCGCATACTTCAGGAAACTTGTTTTGTGAAGTAAATTTAGTTTGGAACGCAATAAAATTACTAAGCTTATGTATGGGCAAAGTACAAATAATATACAGTATTTCGACTTCATAGAAACGGACGAAACACGAGAGCGTGTATGTATCTACACGCTCACGACAGCGGGGGCTTTGCGGAGTGAACAGTCGCGACTGTGCCGGAGTAACGAGCGGGAAAGTAGGTAAATGTAATTAAAAAGCTAGAGGTGGGTAGCCGTTAGCCGTATCGCATGTTTACGTACCGCCCAGTATTTATAATAAATATTCGGCCGAGATATATTACTTGTACTGTGGTATGGGCAAATAAAGAGATGGTTGGTGAACAAAATGAAGATGGGTGCAGAAATTGCATATTGTATGTATATTATACAATGTGTCGTATACGAAATTTCGGACTCGCTGGAACCAGTGCCTCCTACAAATGTGTAAAATACATTAAATATTTTTTTTATATTTAATAAAAAAAATATTTTATATTTATTAAATCAAATTAAAAGCAGTCAATGATTGCAACCTTAGTAGCATAGACTATTTTTTTTTAATTCAAGGCGGCAATATCGATTATTTATACGATTCAATCAATATACGATCGTTTGATCAGTGTGGTAAAAACTATTGATCGACGTCCATTAATTTATTCGACCAATGATCGCTCAGTGTGGTAGGTGCCCTTAGGTACAGGTTTTACGTGTACCTTTTTATACTTTTCTTTTTTTTGCTAGTAATAAAGTAGTAGGCGCCAGCCTAATGACCATACGTAATATTATTTAACATGCAATTACTACGAGAAAGTTATAAAATATATTATTATATACTAAGGATGTTTTCCTGCTTATACTATTTACATTTAAAAAAACTTGATAATCTTGGTTTGATTGGTTGCAAATTAATTTTGAATCGCAATAGATCCTGAGCAGTAAATCCACATTATCACCCTTACTCATAAACGCCTCTTAAATATTAGTCAATTGATTAGCTTAAGTTTTTACGATTTTGTTTGGTATAAGATTTGGTTTTGCTAATAAAAATCTCGCTAAACAGTGATTAATTTTATAAGGCATTTATGAGTAAGGGGGTAAATCATTTGTCACACAAACTATTCTCGTGTCTGTGAAAAGAATATGAACCTCGTACACCGCAGAAACATATTGCTACGCCACCAATGCAATTTAGTTCGCATAGTAAAGCGCCGATTACACTAGACTACATGTAGTCAACTACATCATGTAGGAGACTACATCTTGTAGGACACTACATCTTGTAGGAGACTACATCTTGTAGGACACTACATGTGGTCTTTCCATTTCCAAAACAATTACATGGAAATGGGAAGTCTACATGTAGTCTAGTGTAATCGGCGCTTTAGTAACAGTATAATCAAGTTCCTAAGTAACATACATGACTAAACCATTTCCTGTAATACACCTATCGTCTTGTTCCGCCTTCTAACTGTTCCTTAGCAAGGGCATTAATCATTAATTGACCTGTTTGTCTATTTACTACAACAAGGCCGGTAGATTATTGCAAATCGATCTTTTATTATGTATCGTAGCTTTTTTCTTTATAGCGTTTTGGTGGAAGATTAAAATATCTAATGGTATATGGTACAGTCGATCATAGATGTCAGCAATCCATGAGCTAAGCTAAGCTTCTGCCTATTTTGAGACATAATTTGTTTTGTCTCAAAGCACAGTCATTTCACTAGCTACTGTAACCTTCCACCTAAATACGGTAATATAACCACACTATTGCTTGAAGGTATATTAAGTAGCCACAACACTAAAAGCCTAGACGGCCTCTTACTAGAGAATCTTGTATTACTTGTTGGAGGCGTTTGGATAGATCTTATTTCCTTAGCAGCTTTTAGCCCCGATTACATTTGACTACATGTAGTGCACTACATCTTTTAGGACACTACATGTAGTCTTTCCATTTCCATGTATGTAATTGTTTTAGAAATGGAAAGACTATCGGCCGAATACTCAAACGTCTTTTAAATTAAAGCGGCGCTTAAACTAGAAATTCTCATACAAATATCTAGTTTAAGCGCCGCTTTATTTTAAAAGACGTTTGAGTATACGGCCGTTTAAGTAGTGTCCTAAAAGATGTAGTGCACTACATGTAGTCTAGTGTAATCGGCGCTTTTTTCTCACTGCAGGGACGTGCTATCCAATGGATGGAGGGAAACTATGTCTGGGGTTGAACGAAATATTTGGATAGGTGTTAACAAGAAAAGTTTTGCTGATTTCATTTGCCTGTCAAAGCGAGATGCAACCGAATATCTACAAGATAGGTTAAGTTGCGTAGGCGCGGCTATTTTATAGATCTTAGTGGTATAAAAATGATGAGTAAGTACTTTCCCATTTATTTGTAGCCTAGTGCAGATAAATTGAAGAGCTCAGACAACAAATGGCGGAACGAAGTACTTGAAGCCACTTGTTTGAATAGCCTTTCAAATCAAGTGCTGTCTAGTTCGTAGAAAGTGATATAACGCTGTAAGCTAGCTGATAATTATTAAATAATCTATATTGATATAACTTTTCTTTGTGACGGGGTGCAGTAAGACTATTTACAGGCTTTCACTATGCTTTCAGTAAAATCGTGAATCAAGCTAAGGGAATCATAATTATCTAAGTATACGAAAACAAAACCACGCATCAAACACCAAGAAACCATTTAGTAAGTACATAGTAGTAATACGTAGTGAAGTCGTAGTACCAAATATGTTCGCCTTTTAGATCAGGTATTTTTTTGTAGTTATAATAACAGCAATGTTTCTCTAAGTCTGATTTTATGACACCCTCGGCATAAATAGACATCATCATTACTCTTACTTCGTCGCTAAACGTAATGATAAATATCAACTTATATAAGGCTGAGCGCAGACTTGGAACACGACAGTCTTAAGACAGACTATTGCTTTACGTCGTATAGACAATATTGTCTCAGATTGACAGTTTTGTTTTATGTGTGCTACGTATCGTAGTCAAAACTGTTTCGTTTTAGTTTTAAGACAGACTTGTCTATATGAGGCAAGTCAGTCTTGAAACAGTCTAGTCTCCAATGTGCGGTCAGCCTAAGACTAAAGATCTCAGAGTTAAAGAAAAAAATAGCAAACGTTTAAAAAGGTTAACCATATTTACGAAAATGTTCGGACTGTCCTGCACAAACTAGTCGAACGAAAGCAGCATTCAATTGACTCGTTTGTCGAGTCTCTTACGTAAAACCTACAGCGCAATAACATAACTTTTATACATTATTTTCTGCAATAACTTATATTTTATGTTATTTGTTGCATTTTTACTTGAAGATAAAATGTGAATTAGTGTTGTTATTAGGGAAAGTACCTTTTTAATAAATGACACGATTTTTCTGTTAATATCAATATAATGGCACGTTTAGCTATTAAATATGTATTGCCACGTGTTCTTACCCACACTTGTTCATATTCTTATTGTAAGAATTAATATTTTTTGTTATGTACCACCCTCATGCTTAGTTATGTATAAAGTGTTTTTCTCATTTTAATGTATTCTTTTTGAGAAAATAAACTCTATACTTAAAATGATGATTGATTTCTTCGCTTAGCTACAACCGCATAATCAACCGTTTTGCACTGTTTGGGAATCAGCCGATGACATGCAGTGCACACGTGTATTCATACCGGTAAACTGATGGCGACAGAGTGAATTTATAACTTTTTTTAAACTATCATCCGTTGCCTTATTTGCTGTATTACATTTTATAATGTACCTATAGGTTATTTTACGCATTTTCTATAAGGTTCAATACAGTGTTATGGCCGTGTCGTAAATAAAAATTAAAGTGTTTATGGTGGATTTCTCTTACTATATTACAAAATAAGTACGTGGGAGAATTATTATCATCATAATATTTTAAGGAATTTTTACTTTCTTTCTCAATCTGAATCCTGAAAGAAAAGTAAGTACACTAAGTAGGAAATAGCTTTCATTCAATCACTTTTTAGCCTTTTTTTATTCGTTTTCTTTCTAAATTTACTACTACTGCTCTTAGACTGATTACTGTTATGCAGCAATCTTTATAAATCAATTTTTAATTACCCTTAGTGAATGATTAAAAATTACATATATAACCATTTATGGTTGTAAATTAATATTTACTAGCCGCAGATAACTACATACAAGCCTGACAAATACAGTGTTCAAGAAACTATGGCCTCTGTGTGTTAAGGTTTCATGATTACGCAATTATAGTTTATTAATTAAATAAGCCATGATCTAAATGCATATAATAATTTTAAGGATAAGCTCTATCGTGAAATAATTGCAAGAAACTGTTTATTTCAGAACATATTTATAAATCAACCTTTACTTTATTTTTTACTCAACATGTTTGAATTAATAAATACAGCTAAGAAAAATATGATCAAGTAAACATAATGTAAGTACATGAGATTTTAACGTTTGTATACAATAGAGAAGTAAAAACCTATTATTACCCTATTGAACTTAATTATTTATAGAAAATAAGGTTTTGTATTTAATTTCAATCTTATGATGTTCCTTTTACTATTTTGGGTAACGAATTGTGATACATATAACAATGATAGTTTCTATAATAGTCTACCTTCTGTGTTAAAATAGTTCCTATGACCCAGTTCAATTAAGTGTTTCAATATTTATAAGGATTACAAGAACAATAGAGATTTATTAATCTCGATAATCGCATAAACGATAAGTTTCTTTAAATATAACCTTGTTAGAGGTATTATCTAACTTTTAGCCTAGACTTTTAAGTACTTACATTATTACTATTTTCTATTTCAGTGTTCTTCATAAATCATACTTTTCGACGTCAAATTACATAGAAAGATTTAATATAAATAATAGCACTTCAAACTCTTCTTTTTACTATAAGATTTATCAAATTTAACAGATCAAGTAAAATCAATATAAAGCCATATTTCTTTATAACTAATAAAGAGTCACAACACGGACGTTAACCGTTTGCCACATCGGAGGTGCGGCATACCTACCTGCATATACTGCTATAATGTCGATCTGAGGTTGTCAACTTTTGGCTGATGCAATAGGGTAGCTGGCTTGCATGTGCTTGTTTATCCTTACCAATATTACCGATTCAAGCAAGATTGTATCACAGTGGCTTTGGAAAAGAGATTAAAATTGTGTAGCAGAGGTCCATTCAAGTAGGTCTGCTGGAATACCCGTTTGTAAGTGTTATATACGAGTTCACATTTACAGTAAGACTGATCAAAATTTCACACAAGTTTGAGATAAAAGTAGGTTTAGTGACTTAAAAAAATCATTAAAATTTAATAATATCGTGTTTCATTTTTTAATATTAATAAATTAATATACTTTTGACATATTAATATTTGAGTAAAAAGAGAGACTTTGTTATTTAATTTTCAAGTAAGTATACGGTTAAATAAAATGTAATCTAATAGATGATTCTAGAAAACGACCTTATGATATAAGTGCATGTGCACTTTTAAAATAAAATTTCGACTTTTTTTTTTCAAGCTAGGTAAATACTTACAGCTGTAAATACTTTTCACACGGAGTGGTCTTTTCACAAAATTTTGTTCTAATCTATAGATGTGCCAACTGATTACGATATATTAATAATCGTATGTGTTTGTGCCAACGTTATTAAGCTAAATGGAAACTAAGCTTCTCTGTACAGTATCGGGTGCAAACTACTACAGACGCTAACCTAAGCGGCCATTTCCTAACAGTTTATCGAACTATTACTTACGAATTACAGCAGTTTATTTGAAATAAACATAAATTTATATAACCATAAAAGTAAATTGTAGTCATAAGCTTCAAATTTCGTTTCTTGCTTACAATGACATTATCTATAAAATCTTGTTTATTACCTATAGCTTCACTCTAGGTATATTGCGTCATTTTATTATCAAGAGATAAATGCAAGCACGTGCACCTAATTAATAATGAACTTCTTAGTTCATGAATTAAAAGGTAATTGAAGTGCCTTTGTACTTTGATAAAAATAAATAGTAATTGACTAAATCTTCTGAACTAGCGGTAAACGTTTAATTGTAAGATCAGGTTATATTTATGACATTCTTGATTTTCCGATTCCGTTAAATTGCCATAACATGACTTAACTAATTAGGTGAATATTTGTTTGAGTGATTTCCCCCTAAAAATTAATGGTCTGTGAATTTTATTGTAAATTTCCAGCAAAATTTGAGCAGTATAATGTGATTTAGAAATGTAAAAGCCGAATGTAATGTGAGTCGGTGGCGGCAGTATTTTTATTTTCTAGCTGGTACAAAAGTACTTTGTATATTTAGTAAACCCTATCTACAAATAAATAAAAAAGAACTTTAATAACGACTCTTAAATTAAGCAAGTGTTAGTACCAATTTCCCAGAATAAAAGGTATGTTTTTGATTATTTGCCTATTGTCATTTTCTAAACGTTAATAATTACATTAAAAGAATCCCTATTCGGTAAACCACAATCTTTCATACTAAATGTGTAAACCGAACATCGATCAGTAACCCATATAAAGCTCCTTCGTTGCAAATCCGGTTTAAAGTCCACTAAGTTCCAGCTTGCGTCAAGTAAAGATACTTCATATTCTATTGAACGACTGACACACTAGAAACTAGTACTTCAGCTTTAGTATCCGTTTTAATTTATTAACAATTGTTAGTATTTATTGTTGACAATAGGCATTGAAGTTACAGTACCTTAGTTTACGATTATTAAATTATAAAGTTTATGACTTAAGTGAGTGTCATATGCACCACAAAATAAAGCGTATTTTTAAACACGAATTCAGTGTAGTAATTACGTAAAAACTTATTGTTTTACACCTCCATCTCACACCATGGGTGTCTCAAAGCTAACTAGCGAAAATATTAATTTCTATGAAAACAAAAGAAGAAAACCTTGATTTAAAACCTATTTCAATCCGTATGACGATAATAGCGTAAAGATTGTTCTTATGATTACCTCAATTAGTAGTGCGCCTTCTCTGCAGGCAAACATTAAAGGCATAACACCATCTTTAGACTGAAGTTTGATTTAACACAAAAATTACAAAACAGCGTTAAGCTAACTACATCGCTGCGCATCTATAGATTCACTATAAAATCAATAAATAAATTCAATAAAACGTAATAGCCAATGCACGTAAATAAAAACAGGTTTAAAAGCCTATCATTTTGTAACAAGCTTCGCTTGCAAAACAAATATATAAAACAAAATTAAGCAAGACTCAAAGTCCGCCTTTCGCTTACACATAACATGGTCACCGTACTGTATATAAAAGTATAGTGGTGTATCTGAGATGTAATATTTTTACTATAAATGTTTATACAGAAAAAGATATTAATAATATATGTTATGTAATACGGTATACGTAATTGTGGTTAATGATTTTTATATCAATTGCATTAGTTAGTCATAATATATAGTTGTAACGACGACAGTGGTTGAGGAACGTCGGTAAAGTAATTCAATAGATGGGTGATTAATCAATCAACTAGCCTATCGCCTCCGTGTGGTGACGGAGTAAGAATACAATATGTCACCACCCCATCTCATCCCATGGGTGCCGTAGGAAACGACTAAGGGACTATCCGTGAATATTATCTTTCATAGAAAGAAGGAAAACTTACGAAATTAAACCCTATACCAATTCGTCTGGCCAGCGTGGTATTAGTAGGCCAAGTATCCCACCATTAAGGGAGGAGGCCCGTCCCTGCCTCAGCAAACACGCGCCACCAAAGACGGTTCTGCCGCGCCTTCGGATAGGTGATCGCTCAGTCGTCTCCCTGATTCGTGAACATAAAAATTTGGCTGTCACAAGCCACGTTAAAGACCTAAGAGACCTGAACAACTCTCGCCTCAAGGTTAGCCACTAACCAAACGACAAACAAGAAAAAGAGGTGTGTCTTATAATAAATACCAATAGCATAACAAAGAAATCGTACGTGATAATTAGCCAAACATTACTTTGTATCTTGTGAAATAACTTATTATCAGCATTTTTATGTACTTATTTCACTACGTCATGATACTTTCTCAGAATGTTGTTGATTACAAAGCAATGACAAGTAAGGCTGACCCCACATTAGGCGTAGGCGTCCCTCGAGCCTCGACGCAGCGCTTACGCGACGTAGACGCAGACGCAGCGCTCACGCGGCGTTCGCGAGCGTTTCAGTCGTGTCGTCTACCACCATTTAGGGAATTACTATTTTAAGAAGTTGTCGTTTAGGAAGAGTAAACATTTTAGGAAAGTATTGGTTCGACCGTAAAAACAATTTTGTGTAAATATCACCAATTTTAGTTCAAAATTGTT
The DNA here is from genome assembly GCA_905475405.1 of Schrankia costaestrigalis. NCBI lineage: Eukaryota > Metazoa > Arthropoda > Insecta > Lepidoptera > Erebidae > Schrankia > Schrankia costaestrigalis. The sequence goes on along the minus strand of FR997843.1, from coordinate 2,436,670 downwards.
TACCTTAATTACAAAATTACATACAATACATAATTTTGAGCGTAATCAGTTAAATTTTGTGACTATTATGATTAGCGTGGCATTGAAAATTAAATTCGCAGTAATAAAATTAGGTACATAATGAATTTGATTTAGCTAGTTATTACATTAACAAAGGCATATTTTTGAAATGTACTCGTATTAGGTTAAACATGTAACATTTGTGAAATTAGTAAAAAAATTTTTAACTTGTTTTGCCTAGTTGGTTTTTTATTTATTTTTTTGCATATGTGTTTTTTTTTAATTTATGTTATGTTATAAAGCAGTAATGTAATATGTTTAAAAAACGGACGCCTTTTTTTCGCCGTCTAACGAAGTGGGCACGGGTCAGCCATAAATAAAACTACACTTACATGTTTTATGTCAAAATGCAGTATGCTCTCGATGTAGCTCGGCAGCTGGTTGACGACGGTAAAGTAGCCGAAGACGGAAGCTCCATGAGTTATGATGATGGCCCAAACTGGTGGAGAGATGAGCATACTGCGCCACGGTACTTGGATGTGCTGTGGAAATTAACATGTGAGTTAGTTTTATTTGTTTGTACATATTTGTCGTGGGCGTGGGTAAGTAAAGTCGTGGCCGTAAAGGCCTAAGGGTGGTGAATAACTTAGTGTATACTATCATCATCATAACATCTCATTAATGTTCCACTGCAGAGACGGACCTCCTCCCGTGACGGAGTAGTAATCAGTTCAACCGATGATTAAAAAAAATGCTAGAAAAAGATTAAAATGAATTGGAAAGAGAGTAGGTAGTTATCTAGTTAATAATAGAGCTTAGTTATCCAGTTTATTTAGACACCAATGTAAATTCTATAATGGTTTAAAAATATTATAAGAAAAGAGACAGCGCTAAAATTTTATTGCCATATTAAGGACAATGTATTCGTAACATGTATTGTTAAAAACCAATTGCCAACAGGAAAAATCTATTAAATCGGTACTTAAAGTACAGTGATGGGAAAATTTTAGGCAACACAAGGTAACGACAATTAAAATTCGTACGACGAGAAAAATATTTTGTACACACGTTCAAGGCTTATCGGATTTGAATACAATGGTTGAATATTAATTAGATAACATAATATGTTAATATTATAGAGACTCCCGTGAGGTTATGGTGTTAGAATACAGATGTCACCGCCTTATGGATGCTGAGTCCAACTAAGGCTCGAAAATTTTACTGCAGTCCATTTTGCAACGTCGAAAGTATTCTCTGACTACGCGTCACGCTACCAAGTTGATGTAAACAGATAAAAAGCAGACTAAGGCATTAGACTCGCGGAACTTAAGGCTCGAAAATTTTACTGCAGTCCATTTTCCAACGTCCAAAGTATTCTCTAATGCTTCACAATACAAAGTTGCAGTAAACAAATCAAAAACAGACTAAGGGAATATACTCGCGGAACTTTAAGAGTCTATCCCGCAATCCCTAACTTAGAAACTACATCATCATCATCATATCAGCCAGTTTACGTCCGCTGCTGGGCACAAGCCTCCTCCAAATATTGCTACCTTGTGCGGTCCTGTGCCTCATCCATAAAAGAAACAACATACCTACACCTATGAAAATACAAATAACATTAGTTATAGATACAAGCTCTCAAGTCTCATAGCCCCATTAAATCACTAGCTACTATACCTACTCTTTCACCTAAACACATTAATATTTTCCCACTACCTACTGCTTGAATTACCCTGAGTGGTCCAACTTAGTAGTCCTCGTGCTCAAAATCGTACCATACATCCATCCATCCCATGTAAAAATAAGTAAATAACAAAACGTAGATAAGTAATTAGCCATAATTATATATGATTATGACGTACTTCCGTGATAAACTTGACAAGTATACAATTGCTTAACAATACATACATATTGTTATAAACTGTTAACCATTTGTTACTGTCGTCATAACGAGTATGTTATTGCGAATATTTCATTCAATAATTAATTATACTAGCTCTGACATAGACTTTTACTTTTTTTTATTAAATATTCACGGACATCTATACTGTACACAGCGCCATCTGTTCCCAAAGTAAGTTGGGCTTAACCTGCTTGTGTTATGTGTCACAGAACAATGGATAAACATACTTAAATACATTTTTTTTGTTAATACATACATATTTTACATAGAAACAGTCAGACCAATGCATACAATCATGTTCATGCACACAAAGATTTGCATTGAGCAGGAATCGAACCCGAGACCTCTGCGTAGCAGCCAAGTAATATACCGACTACGCCAGAGAGGTCGTTTACCTACTTGCATTAATTGAAGATACATCGATAATGTCCCGTCGGAAGACGGGCCTCGTTCAATGATAAATAGTAACTTAGGCTACTAATACCATACTGGACAAATGGATTCGAATAGGATTTTTGTTTTATTTATTTTTATATGATGGGAGGCAAACGAGCCACCAGGTCACCTGATGGTAAGTGATCACCGCCGCCCATGGACACCCACAACACCAGAGCGATTAGAAATATTGGTGTTTATAAGGTTCTTACCCGGTCGACTTCATGAAGCAGTTATAAAGTTTTAATATAAAAAGGTATACTAACTCCTTTGGTATTATTATCTTGTGGTAGAGCCTTCATAAGGAAGTTTCTCTCTATGTCTGAGATGCGAGGGTGTTGTGCTGGCGTGTCGTATACCACGGCGAACCAGGCCACTGACCACATTACGCCGATTATACCTGGTGGGAAGTAAATAGTATATTAAATTAAGCATTTGACAAAAGGCCCAGCGGAAATAGATAGACATTAAATTCGCAAAGCGTGATGTAGTTCTGGGTTTTTGGTATGTTGTATGGGTCTGTTAGGGTAGTCTTAATTCAAATTAGAAACTTCGAAAACTTTGTGGGAAATGAGAAAATCGAGAAAAACTAAATTTTGGTACGTTTTTCACTATTTACTCTCCAGGGAAAAAACTATGATTTTTTTTGTGAATTATTTTTCTAGAACAATAAACTGTATTAAGTAAGTTAAAAAAGATATCTTGATCAATCCCTAATTTTGGTATTTGAACCCGCGGACTCGTTCATAGTAACCGAAACACGACCGTTGAACCACTAAAACCGATAGAAAGATTTTTTAGAGTATAGAGTTGCTGAAGAAATTACACGACGCTTACAGCTATCAATGTCGGGTAGTCTCTTCACGACACTGATAGGGTCGTGTGTGACACGGGTGTTTCGAACCCACTAAAACCACATGGTGTTCTTAACATGTACCCTAAGACCTTGAAAAACAATTTTACCTGTAAAGTAGAAAGCAGATTCCCATCCGAAGTGTGCTATGAGGAATCCGCAGATTGGCATCGTGATCGCTGCACCCAGGGATGACGCTACAAGAAATCAGGAATAGAAAATTATTAAGAATTATGATTTATGATAAGAATTATAATATCCTACTAATATTTAAAATGTTTGAGAGGATGGATGTTTGTTACTCTTTCACGCAAAAACTACTAAACCGATTTTGATGAAATTTGGATAATAGGTAGTATAGGGTGTAGAATAACATTTAAGCTACCTATTACAACGCGGGTGAAGCCGGGGGCATTAGCTAGTAAGATATAATGTTATTAAAATATGGGTTGGTATAGGGTTTTGTGTTAAGGTTTTGGAGTGTTACCTAATACAATTTCTACCTTCATCAACTTTTAAGACATAACCGTTTTTATGAATCCAAAAAGACCATGAAATTCACACTTCGGTTGTGTCTGTTTTGTTTGTTGCCGCAGAACTCGGTCATTTTTATGATTTCAATTTCATTTTCGTCATATATATGACCGTCATATTACTATTTTTTAAATGGTATCATTCCTAATTGGACCCAAAGAATTTGTATATGTCAAAATCCATGAAATTGTATAAGTATTTTATGTAATTAAATCAATATGAACGCAGGTAGGAGTCGGATTTTTATCACCTAAAGAGATATTCTCTAAAATTAGTGTGTATGTAGTAATATATTATGCATTCTCCTAGTAAAAGTATCGTTCCAGTTAGTAGGAAAGTTCCTCATTTATATTATGAAATCAATCTATGACGTGAACAACAATACACTGAACTAGTTAAAAACTACTTGGACTATGAACTGCAGTGTTGCTAGGAGCAATACATAATAGAAGTTCTTCTTGTCTTTACACTAAACTTTTTTTTTCTGGTGTCCCTCTTCCTGCGAAGGTTGGATACCGTCCCTCGGTAAAATGAACCGGTATCCTTAACTAGAGTTTGTTATTTCAAAAAAAAAATGGTTGTTAGGTACCACCTATCGATTGATGAGAAGAATTATTTAGTCGACGCCGTTGATCGATGGTTTCTACCATACTGATCGATCGACCTTGATAAATGCCATCGATCGAAAACACCCTTACGGGTTAAACATTAAAAAAAGTAATTTCCTATATCCGGACCTTCCTGTTGGCGAATTAAGAAAACTACCTGTTTACTTTCGAAAATTACCACTACGGCGCTGTCTCCACGAGCGATAGAATCGCGACGAGTCTGAACAAAAATCGCCGCGATAACATCGCCGTGTGGAGACAGATTCATACAGAGTATATAGAAATACGTGGCACGATGATAATATCGCCGCGATTTTATCATCCGTGGAGACAGCGCCTAACATAAGTTCAAGGTCTTCAATCAATCAACTAGCCTATAGCAGTCCACTACTGGACATAGGCTTCCAACATGCGCCACAGAACTCGGTCCTGCGCCTTCCGCACCCACTCCGACCCAGAGGCCATTATAAGGTCGTCGTTCTACCTAGCTGGGGGGCGTCCTACACTACGTTCAAGGTCTTACTTGTCATGAAATCAAGGTAAGTTTTCCTCCAAAATACCTAGACCCAAATGTCAAAGGACATCTCGAAGGGTGATGTGCTTTGAATACCTATAAAATTACTAATAAACTTTAATTTCCTATTAATTAGGACATTAACTATTTTCTTGCTTGTGTATTTAATTGCTTGTTGTGTGAAGTGTCTCTCTCTGTAACTAGACTCAGAATAACCACAGTGATCAAGGAAAACAATTAAAAAATTAAATCAGCTAATTAAAATATCTATCTTCTTCTTCATTGTTTGGTTAGTGGCCTAGTGTCAAGATGTTCAAGCAGATCATAGGTTTCCGATGTGGCTTAACGATTGTGTCACTGCGACCACAGACCGACTACTTACGTGCCCTCTGAAGCACGAAGACGGTGAGGTGAAATACCACTGAGCGGTCACACCTATCATTTGACGACCTCTGTGGCGTAGTGGTTAAATAACATGACTGCTAGGTACGCACTCAATGCAAATCTTTGTGTGTATGAACATGATTGTTTGCACTCGTCTGAGGGTTTCTATGTATTATATGTATGAATTTACAAAAAGAAAAAGTATTTAAGTATGTTTATCCGTTCTCTAGTACCCATAGTACAAGCTCTGCTTAGTTTGGGACTAGATGGCGTTGTGTGAATGTGTGAGGAATATTTATTTATTATTTTATTTTGGTTTGGTCATTCAGGTGTCGTAGCTATATTATTGTAAAGTTTCATTACGATCCATTCTGTAGTTTTTACGTAAAAGTGTAACAAACATCCATCGCTACTTAATCAATACACTGAACTATATTCCAAACTTTAGCATTAATAATATTAGAAGAATAGAATGGCCTAGTCCGTAATTCTAATGTAAGTCAGTAGAATCAATATTCTATATTTAAAAACGTATCACGCTTTAATTTCACTTTTATTTTTAAATGTAAACCATTTTTTTGTCTCTGACCGTTATTAATAATATTAGGGTGGCCATGATTTAATAATGCTTTCACCTGTCACATACTTGACGTGACATTGGCAATGTTCCCAATTATTATTCAAATTCAAAATATCCTTGACAATATAGCAATAAAAAATAATTTGTCAATGATCTGACATTTTGTTTTAGGATTTCTTTAACGAAATTAATTGTGTAGTAAGTAATTATTTATCTAAGTAAATATACTATAAGTACTGTGAAAAGATTACCTACAGTCTCCTTTTCCCTTGATAAACGAAGGTATAAATTTAACATGACTCACAACGGGAAAATGAGCTCTTGTTCCGAGTAAAGCGTATGCGGGTTGCGTATAATAATCTTTAAATACAAACATTAGATAATAACTAGCAAGCGCGTAGGCAATGTGCAGTTAATTGATACAATATATTTGTTTACTCAAACTCTAACCTTATGCCTATTAGAATAAATGATTTAATTGCGTCTTTTAATTTTAATTGACATACATCGAAACAAGGGTGCCTTTCATAAGTAAAGACAGCTTTGTATGTAGGGTAAATACGATAAGCTGATGGCAATTATTTTGATTTATATTATAACGGAAAGTAAAACAGAAGTTGTATAATTCATGTTTGTGTATTGAACTGTATTGGGTTATTGAATCTCGTATTATGGGAATCAAAACATTCCGACGTATACTATCAACAAAGTCGTTATTTAACTCTGTTTGTCAGTATTACATATATGTAGATATGAATTCAAATTTGTTTATAATATACTACCGACCCGCCCCGACTTTGCATGACTAGTATGACTGCCTTTGCAGTTCAAGGTAATTTTTTTTTTCTCGAGATGGAAAATTCAAGGGACTTACAACGCCTGTGTCACTTTGACGATAGCCGAGGCCTGTTATTTACATGCCCTCCGAAGCACGGCAATATTTGAAGTAAAAACATAAATACAAAAAGGTATACACGACGATATAACGTCGATGTCTTAGTTATTACCATATTTCTAGTTTGTGTATAAATACAATATTGAACAATAAATTACATGCCAAGTTTTACAATTACAAAATTTAAATTTTACATTGAAATTTAATTCAATGTACTTAAACATTATTAGTCTCGTATTTGTATATTCACCATTTACGTATATTTAAATTTATATATTATCATACTTCATATACATAATCTCTTGCTAGGTATTTTTGCAGCGTTTATTTAAATCATAAATACTAATTGTAATGCTTTATAACCGACTCTTTAAAAAATAATTTTATCTTTATTTATGAAACCTTAATGGGTTTTTTTCTTAACAGATCTATAGGATCTATTGACTGGTTGCGAAAACTCCTATTTAGTAGTTAACTATCCAAGGCTGACATAATATAATTAAACTTTAATCAATTTATATACAACCACAAATGTTATTCCGTGGTTCCATACTTTTATAGTAAAAATAATCGTAACTACAACAATGTAAGGCGTAGTTACATTTTCTATATTACATAAAGTTTAATCTAATAAAATGTCACCACAAATAGCTAATATATCGTCGACCTTCGCTTAGCAGGCAGTAAAACGCCTTATAATCATTTTCATTACATCGCTTATTTTATAAAGAGTAAACAACAAATGTACAGTGAATTTTTATGTTAATTATTAACCATCCATTGTTAATTATTAACACGTCCTTGTGGACAATCCTAAACTACGAGTAGTACTACGAGCTTAGTCTAAGGGTAGCCACATATGGCTCTTCGCTTACATGGCCTTCTACCAGCTAAGTAAAATATCATTGTTTGCCATTTCTAGTTCCGTCTAATGATGAGTTGTGATGACTTGACTATTTTATGTGCGTGCGACTTACCATCAAGGTCAACTACAAATAAATATTTTTGCAATGTAAAGTTGAGATGAAATCTAATTCACATGTTTAAGTAGTCATGTTGTCATGTAATTAACAATTATTATGCTAACGCATTTATATACTAACTGGAAATACACGACAGGCGATATTTGATGAATGTATTTGTTTTAAACAGACTTGTGTACTAATATTAAGATTTTATAGACGCTTCATTGAAATAAGTTTTAATTTTATAAGCAATGATCGCAAATTACAAAACAATTTCAATAAAATCAACTACAAGCATAATCCGTGCATATTCCTAACCTTGCATACAATCATGGTCACCGTACCTACCACGTGATCGCAACCGAACGTCCCGTACTAAAATAACATGAGTCGCCGTTCTCGGAACCGGTTAACTGCTGCATGGCAACGGTTGCGCAAGGTTAAATCGCGCGGTCAACTTATACTATCCAATCACAGCGCTCAGATGCTGTGACGTCAGCGACCACGCCTGCGCGCGCCTCCGCGCCGCCATGTTGTCGCTTTCAAATACAGAATACACGCAATGCTTTGAATTGTTCGCGCGATAACAATCCGAGCCCTCGTTACGTATTGTTATACAATGACATCAATATATAAGAAACGTTGACTGATGCTGTTTCTTAAGAAAAAACTTGTTTTTCATGATACTTAATGTAACTTTAATTCCCTTTGTGTGTGTAACAGCTGTTTACAATGCACGACAATACGGTATCCTACTAATATTAAAAACGCGAAACTTTTGTTACTCTTTCACATACTTAAATGGATTTAAATGAATCTACAATAATATAGCTTCTACATTAGAATAACAGTAGATAGGCTTTAATTTATAACAGAAATACTAATCCAGCGCAGACGAAGCTCACTATCAATCAATCAACTAGCCTATTGCAGTCCACAGCTGGACATAGGCCTCTCCCAACACGCGCCACAGAACTCGGTCCTGAATCGAAGCTCACTAGCTAGTTTATAAATATTAGGCGCGGGACACACAGAACAGACGTAAGACACGGACCCGTCGTCGCAGTCGCGACGCCCGTTTAATCTACTTTCATACAAAATGTATGCAGCCGTCGCGATCGCGACGTAAAATATACTGAAGCGACGGGACGTGCCGAAAACACCCGTTCCCAAAACATCCGTTCCCATTACAACCGTTTTCCAAATTGCAATTTTCCCAAAAGTAACATTTGGTTTGATATCAGTTTCTCCAAAAGAACTAATCCCAAAACATCCGTTCCCGTTACCACCTTTTCCTTAATTATTCGTTTCAAAAACAGACAATACGAGCCAGAGAACGGCAAAGAATTGATGCATTCAAGATGTGGTGCTGGAGACGCATGCTGATGATATCCTGGACCGCCAAGCGCACCAATGCATCGATACTTTTGCAGCTACGTATCCAAACACGCCTTTCCACCATCTGCCAGCAACGCATTTTAACCTACTTTGGCCACATAATGAGAAGGGTTAAGAGAGCCTCGAAAAACTTATCGTTGTTGGGAACACGGAGGGCAAACGAGCACGGGGACGTTCCCCAACCAGATGGAGCGATCAAGTGAGAGGCCCATCATCAACCACGTTTTGCTCTGTTGCCAGAGACGCGATGAACAGGCACCGGTGGAGGCAGATCATCGAAAGCCGGTGCAAATCATCCACATCCGCTGATGACCACGATCCTCAGTCATGAGGGACTGACTACAGAGAGAGAGTATAAACAAAATGTCAAACGGGTCAATTTAAACAGCATTATAATATTAGTTGATCTAAATTGAATTGATATATTAATACTATAATTTAGTTATTGTGACACACATTTACTTAAGCCTGTGATTAAGCTTTTCTTATGTGTGTAGTGATAAACGGATGTACTAAGAATTAGGCTATTAGTTATAAAGGGGTGTCATTATAAACTGATGTTTTGGGGCATGTATGCAATGAGAAATGAGTATTTTTGCATACTGTCATTTTATGAAACTGTTATTTTGAAATGGATGTTTTGGGAACGGGTGTTTTGACATTCGGATGACATGTTCCGAAAGGGTGCCGACGACGACGTTACACGTCCGCTCTCTATTGGATGGCGCGATGTCTGCAACGGGTCCGCGACGCGTCCTTGTCTTACGTCTGTTCTGTGTGTCCCGCGCCTTAAGCTTTGAAATAATAGACTTACCCATCATGTTTGACATGAATTTGGACCTGTCCATGGGTGGGATCCATTTTGAGGCCATAGGGAGAATAGCAGGCCATGTTGCTCCTAAGCAGAATCCAAGTAAGACCCTCACTGTCACGATCCAACCGAAGCCCAGGACTGCTGATCCAGGAGTCAGGAGAGTTAGTATACTGGCTATCAGGGTGCTGTAGCCAAATACCCGCCTGTTGAAAAAGAACTTTGTTAAAAAAATGTTTATAAAAAGTTTTAAAAAGTTTCATAGCCATAGAGATGCAAGGCCGAGCCTCCTTACTTATGAAGAAAAGCTTAGAGTGACGCATGGTATTTGAAGGCATGCCACATAGTCTTCCCACTTTCTTACGAGTTTTTACGGAATGAAAAGCGGTGTTGAGACTTTGTTATCTTACTCCGTTACTAAGAAATTGCTTAGACATTGAAAATAAGCTATTAAAAGATATACGTGTAAATTAAAAAATGTAAATAACACAGAGTATCTATTATTATTATCCATTTAAGTATAAAATTATTCTTAGTTAAAATAAAGTCACGTTCATCATAATACGTCAGTCATTACTTGACTAAATAACAACTTATTATGACAACAAGACTTATTCTACTAGTCATTATTTATTTACGAAGCTATTAATCTTGATCTATAAAAACAGTTTATAATTTGAAATTTTTTACATTACGTACCTATACATTTCAGTGGTAGTGTATTATTTGAGTAGATTATAATCATATCAGCCCATTAATGTCTTTTTATTTCGTAAAGATAATAGTACTTAACGGATAGTCCCTTAGTCCATTTGTACGACACCCATGGGTTAAAATGGGCCAAATTGTATTCTTACTCCGTCACCACACGGAGAATTATTTGGGTAGATTATAATACACGTGTATATTTTTCATAAAAATTGTATAATTCAACGGGAAATGCCTACAACAGAGACAGGGTAGATATAGGTTTAATATATTTAAAAAAAGGAACCCGTGTATAATGAATTTCAAATTCACTTTTAATATTAGCAGGCAGCTGTATCTATTTTAGTGATACGTCAGGCAATATGATACACCCACCACCCGTACCTATCGTCCGTCTCAAACTAACACACAAACATTTTTCAAAACGATCTCACACAATGTCCAACTTGCAAGATAACGTTCGGACCATTCACACAAAACGTCAACTTGCACGGACCAGCATGAAATACGCATACGTTTGCGCATGATTCATACATCAACATGCATGAAATATGCCTACGTATGTGCATGAATCATCGACATATCCTTTATTAAGTGCTGTAATATAAAAACTGTCAGTGCTCAATTTAATCACCTGGAGATATTCATATTTATTTACAAGCTCAATATATTTTACAGTTAACTGTGAACGGCATGGTTATTTTTTCGGGAATGTAATTTTTTTTTATGCATAATTCATTTTTTATTGTTTGGTTTGTGCACAACCTGGTGTCGACTATTGTTTGAGCCCATAGGCCTCAAGCGTAGCTAGTGACTGTCTTACTACTACGACAGCAGGGATCCACTTATGCAGCCACCAAAGCACGCAGAAGCTTAGATGAAATACAACTAAACGGTCTTACATCTATGCAATGACGTCAAGTGTTGCTTAACCAGTGATATCACTTATGAATCATTGATTGCAACTGACTATAAGCGCCTTAACAATATAATAATCTGCTTGAATCAAGCCACGTTAAAAAAACAAACACCAGTTTAAGTTTATTTATACAACATAGGTGTACAAACAATCGAAGGTTCCTAAAATAAAACATAAACAAAATCTCGTAGGGCAACAAATATTAATTAACTTGTAAAACTCGATATTTTACTCAATGAACTGTTAGTCACTAACCGGTTGGTTAGTTTAACTGGTAAGCCTACGCCAAAAGTAGTCAAATGAATGAAATTAACCAGTATTACATTAACCTTTTTTAGTCGTATACATTAACTATTGAATATCATAATGAGGGCTTTAATTGATTATTCGTAAAAGATTTTAATCAGATTATCTCTTTAGATCTTTTCTTATTGACTGAGCGTTTCGCTTGATAAAATTCTTCCGGGGAAAGCGGATTGGTCTGTTAGATTCCTACTGACTAAAATCCTTCGGTCTTCCGTCTATTATGTAGGTGTTAGAATGTGTCAGTGACCACGGGAAACCATGATTCTTCCCCAAACACCTGCCTTCAACACTGCCCAAACCATATTGTCTACAAAATATTTCAAAATAAACTGTACCTAACTATTATATGAAGTTGTAGCCAGCTATTATATTACCAATTATAGGTATTGCAGTTCAAATCGATGGCAAGGACCAAAAGTAGATATGAGGCCAATCAACATAGTTGACTCCTGCTGACCTTTTTATTAATGGCATCTAGAAAGTTCTACGCTAATCATTCGGACGCGTGACTAACTAAATGACTCAGGTCAGTTAGGTTTGAATTATGTAATTGAAGTAAGAAGTGCAATCCTGTGACACTTTTAATATGAACCAAATCAGATATACATTTACTGTTTTTACGGCTTCGGGTATTCATACACTGTTTTTTACGTAAGCCGTATACCTGACGAGCTGTGGGCCAAAATTAGCACAGACTGGTGCTCGGAATGAATAAGTCAGAATCTCGGAAGTCCACGTAAGATATGGCGAAATAAACTGGACGAGATATAAAAACACTGATTACTGCTTTATTGGTAATATACCCAAATATGTGGAATTCAACGAGACATGCATTTACCCAAGAGCGGGATAATAGAGCCTGATACTAACTGTTTTTGTACACATGCATAATTATTTAAATTTAAATCTATGTCAAGGACCAAAAGTTATTGGACCAATCTATACAGTTGACTCTTCCCGACCCTTTTATTAACATCATCCAGAAAGTTCGATGCAAAATTATTCGGACGCCCGAATAACCAAATGCAAATGACTTAACAGCATCTTTGATTATGTAAAAGAAGAAAAAATACATTTCAAATTTATATTTGTAAGGACTTGTCTCGATAAATAAAAACTGCATGGTCACTAAGTTATATTTCAAATATTGAAATGGCAAAATGAATAACGATTTTCGATGAGTCTTTAGGTCGCCGCCCTCTTTGCAATGCAGCGTTAATTTGGAACGGTGAAGCTGTAATTGATGGATTAAGAGGATCTGCCTCTTGGCGTGTATTCTGTTACGTGTATGTTCAGTTAAAAATGTAAAATATCTTATTTTATTAGTAAGATAACAGGCAAATGCAGGCATATGAATATTATGGCATATATTTTTCGGGCAAACAATGTATAACTGTCAGGTTTATCGACTAAAAACCAACCAATCACCCAATGGCATACAGTGGCAGCAGTGAATTTGTATTCCTTCCGTGACTGGCAAACTTTAGAATGTTTCTGGCTTAGAACAAAATAGCTATACTAGTAAACCCAACTATTACCCGAAATGAATGAAATACGATACAAAAACAGTTATCAAGAGCCAAGTTTTCGATTTAGAAGTGTAGAACACAGACACTATATGCAACTTCATACGTATTCGTTTGGCGATGTTACAATCGTATGTGCCAAATGTTTTGTATACGTTTAATTCCCTGCCTGCTATATTGGCATTACTGTGAGAAATTAATTTGACTTTCTCACGATATAATAACGAATTTTAAATTATTTCTTATGAATAACTTTTTATAAAAAGAAAGAAAGAAAGAGGGTTGTCCTTTATTGTTATGCAATTATGGTTGTGCTACTTTTTTATATTTGAATAGAAATGAATTTGTTTTAGGGTCGATAATGCGTTTCAAATTATGTGTTAAGACGCTACTTTGAAAATTTTCGAGTTGAATTCGGCCGTGGCCAGAGGGGCGCGCCCCTCGGCGCGCGAATGAGACGGATATACTCTCGCTCACGCGCCGCCGCGCCGTGTGCGCCGTCGTCGTCCCGCCGGCCCTCAAGGACACGTTATCGCTCTGTGCCATAGTACAAATATATACAGTATTTCAACTTCATAGAAACGGACGAAACGTGAGTTTATACCTACACGCTCACGATCGCGGAGGGAACAGTCGCTACTGTGCCGCAGTAACGAGCGGACTGTGTGTTATAATTTGAAACTAAATATATTATTCATATGTCAATTTCAAACAAACATGGCTGATATAAATACCTACCTTACTAAATGACTTAGGTATTTAATATTATAATATAGTATTTTTTTTATCACGAAAACGGTTTGTTGTACTTAGGTCAATAATAATGAAAATTTAGAAAGAAGAAAGAAAGAAAATAAACTTTAGCCCCCCTTTATGTAATACCCCATGCGTGTCTTTCACTTTGATCTAGGTAAATTTAAGCAATGACATCGATGTCATTTTTTGAATGGATTGGTCACCCATCCATAAAGTGACCTCGATGCCTTTATTTTGACGTTAGAATAGATCTAATAGACCTGTTTAAAGTTTGGTTTTGGTTATCGATAAATTCAATTTCAAACAAACATGGCCAATATAATAAATACAGTACCCGGCCGTAAATATTACACATCGACTTTTTCTCTGACGTTCTACGAAGCCGAAATTGAACGATTGTATTTTTCTATAGGTTGATTTGCAATATAAACGGCCCGGTACTGTACCTACTTTACTGAATGACTTGTTACCTTCTTAATATTATAATTTAGTATTTTATTTATATCACAAACATGGTGGATATAAATACAAACATATACATGTTTCTTTAAATTAAATGTATCAATCATAAAACAACACGTTTTTTACAGAACACTTCCTATTTATTTAAATATAAAATAGAAAAATAAAAAGTATTAATTACAAAACTAAATGGAACCACAAAGTAGATCGCATGTTTACTATTGTTTACGTACCGCGCACCCATTTATAATAAATATTCGGCCCAGTTTGACTACTGGTTATACTGTGACGTCAGTCCGCGGTAGGTAACAGAAAATTCTGTTACAGAAAAACCTATCTACCAGTCTATTATGTTTATACATGTAGCCCCTATTTTTTTTAAATTTACACCCGCGCAAGGTATTATGAAGGCACAAAGCGCATCCAGATTCAGGACAATGATTTGGGGATCACAAAAATAATTTGACCGCCTCGGGGTAGCGGTCGCAGTGCACGAGGTCGCGGGTTTGAATCTCACGCAAAACAATAGAACTTTAAAAAAAATACAATAGCCCCACTATGTATTGTCCTGTGTCGCGGGGTATATACAAACATTTACTTAGCTGACACAAAGAACATCCAGACTCAGGACAATAATTAGTGGATGGAACAAATAAAATTGTCTTACGTGAGATTTGAACTCTAGGTGTAGGTACTTACCTCTTTGTGTTCGTTTGTTTCATGTTTGTAAACGTTCCCGCGGTGGAATGCATGAGTTCATATCTCACGTAAGAATTTTTTTTGTGTGATCCACAAACAACTGTCCTGAGTCTAGACGTTCTTTGTGTTCGTTTATTGCATGTTTGTAAACGTTCCCGCGGTGGAGTGCGTGAGAGTTCAAATATCACGTAAGAAAATTTTTTGTGTGATCCACAAACAACTGTCCTGAGTCTGGACGTTCTTTGTGTTCGTTTTTTTCATGTTTGTAAACGTTCCCGCGGTGGAGTGCATGAGAGTTCAAATCTCACGTAAGACAATTTTTTTGTGTGATCCACAAACAACTGTCCTGAGTCTGGACGTTCTTTGTGTTCGTTTGTTTCATGTTTGTAAAAGTTTCCGCGAAAGTAAAAAGTATTATTTAGATCTTATCAGTAAGTACCTACCTACCTAAGCTTGCAAATAAAATAGGTGAGTACCTAATATTATTTCTTTGATTTTTTCAGTTTCACACAACTCCTACGTACTGTCGAGGAGACTTTTACAAAGAACATCCGAACTCAGGACAGTAATTTGTGAATCGCTCAAACAACTTTTTTGCTTGGATTCGAGCCCGCGACCTTGTGCACGCAAGCCACTACCGCGACCGGGCCGCACTGCCCGCGCCACTGAGGCCGTTTCAATTACGTGATCTTAACGAAAACGGTTATAAAACTTATTACACTTGAGCATATAGTCTAAAATCGCTTATATAAACAAACGCTTGCATTATCAAAAGGGTCAACAGTAACTAGGTACTTAGTTGAGTTATGGCGAACTTTACCTAAGTTTTATAAAAGACATAACTTCAAAAATATTTTACGAACCAATGTTATCGAAATAACTATTATAAAATAATACTATTATTTACTTATAAAAGAGAACAAAGTATTAATAAAAACTTAGGTATAAATATTTTAAACCTAACCTATATATTTTACCTACGATTAAAAATTACGCGATAAAATTTAGTACGAACGGTGAGTCGACATGCACAGGTCCGGCGTCGAAGAGGGCCATCGCCCGACTGAATCGTCGACCGTATTCATTCTGTATTAATCGTTAACGAGTAGGTATAAGGTCTGAAATTGCGATGCGCCCGCAACGATCCAGAGAGCTGTGATATTGCTAAAATCTTATTTTCTTAATTAAAAGTCATTGGTTGTAGTTATGTTAATGATATTCTACAGTAAGACTAATATTGATGTTACGAATGTATTTGAGTAATTCATATGCATAATGATAGTGGACTTTCCGTGTAATATGCAAAAACCTGTTTTTTTAGAGGTGTTTTCAAAAATAAATATGATCGAGCCAAAATCAAGCTATCGCGTTTTCGTAATTACAATAGCCTAGTTAAAGGTATCAATTTACCTATATCAAAATTCTAGCTTCATTGGTCTTTTCATATTCCTGTAGTAGTTGATGAAAGATAGTGCATTTTGTCAATGTATCCCCTTAAGTGTTATGTTGACAATTTGAGCTATTATTTGTAGATTTTATAAATCATGGGGTATTTGGAAGTCATTTGTAAATTAGCTACTAAGGAACTATTCAGGATGTCATATTTTTCGTGCTGATACTGCTAGATATTTATTCCTTCCTTAAAACCAATTTTTACATTAAGATTGTCGAATTAATCTAGGGTTAAAAACTCAAATATTCCATTATCACAATAGGAAAAAATATAAAAGTAGCTTATCTAGTCTCAGAAGTTTATTAAAAGTCAACAAAAAAAACGTTCTCGCTAATATTTTAGAAAGAAAATTACTAAATCCGTTGCAGAACACCTTATGTCCTTTATTCCAGCTAGGAGCACCTTTTCCTTCATGAAAGAAACCCATCCCTGCATGACAATAAACATTCAAACTATTTACCTTGCTCCAATGATTTCAGCGAGTCTACCTCCAGGCAGTTCTGTGAGAACGTAGCCCCAGAAGAAGCAGCCCAGCAAGTGGTTCTTCTGCTTCGTGTCCCAGAAGTATCTAGTTTGTTCTATGTGCCCGGGGTGCTATAAAACAAATAGTAAAACATTATAGACCGAACCTCATTAAAGCGCCGATTACACTACCCTACATGTAGTGCCCTACATCTTGTAGGGCACTACATGTTGTCTAGTGTAATCACATGTAGGCTGTTAGAACACTACATATCGGGGATTGGCGAGTCCCGACCGCCCTACATCATTTAGTGCCCTACAAGATGTAGGGCCCTAAAAACTGGTTGAGCGCAAAGCGGTCGTGTAGAGTCGGGAGTCGAACCACATACAAAATAATTATTTGTGTGATCCAAATCATCTTATCAGCTAATTGAGCTCCCGTGCTTGACACTGACCTCCTAATAGTCTTTACGTGATCCTGTTGCTCCCTCATTCATCGATTGAGATTCGTTGACTCTCTTGAATTTTGGATGTACTTTGTATCCGATAATTACATGTCTATAAAGTCGTTGCGACATAGGGCTTAATCCCTAACGCGGGAGTTGTGAAAGGTAATTTTAAACTTTTTAAAATTGTTATTCTTAGAATTTTACTTACGCAAATACAAAAGCAAGCTACTCAAGATTTATTATATGCAAAGTAATTATCAAAAAATCAAAACATTTAAGTAATTAAGTAACTAATGTATGAAAATCTTTTAAAGGCAAATAAAATATAATTACAAAAACAAATATCAGGTAAATTTAAAGATAAAAATAATATGACGAATTAAGTTTTAATTTCAAACAAAGCATTTTAAATTCAGTTTTCAGAATATTCAAAGACAAATAAAAATTTGAACTGTTTTTTTTACAGCACATTAAATATTTTTCAATTAAGTTACCTATACTTACAGGTATTTTAAATACAATGAGCGCTGTAATGAGTAATTTTAGAACTTCAATTAATTGTTTTCCATTCTTTTAAAACTCTACAAGTAGCAAACCAGTAAGTACCTATTTTTTTATAATAATATATTTATTTAAAAGAAAATAACTGTGCGGCGCTCCACAAACTATGGGCCACCTCAAATCATGTCCTGAATGCCCTTACACCTGCACTCAGGAAGAGCTAATGATTGCCAGCGATAACGCAGTCAGTGTCGCAGAGTTTTGGGCTACATCAATTTAGTCCAGTATCGTTTTGCCATCGATACGCTAAGAAGAATCAAGAAAATAATTCTTGAAGTAGCGAATTAGCGATATGCTTGGCGTCGCGAGGTCTATTACAGACAACAGAAACCATCCAGGCTTCAGACCATAATTTATGGATCACACGACAGGTGTATAGATAGACGACCAATTAGCGACTAAGGCTGTTGAACTAAAATCTACATAACTAAGAAATACTTACTTCAGTAACATTATTGTGAGTAATGTTAGCTATAAGGGTCTGATTCAGATCACCGTCGCTGTAAATCATCTCTACTATAGCTATAGTAAGATTTACTCGCAACGCGTAGTTCAACATGAATCCTAGCAGGACCATTATGTTCAGTACTTGAACACATGTTAGACAACCTGGAACAAAAGAAAACATAATATTAATACATATAGTAATATGTTTATAAGAGGGATACTTGGCTTACTAATACCACGCTGGCCAGACGGATTGGTATAGGGTTTAATTTTAAGTTTTCCTTCTTTTTATTTCGTAAACATAATAATCACGGATAGTCCCTTAGTCGGTTTTTACGTCACCCATGGGATGAGATGGGGTGGTGACATATTGTATTCTTACTCCGTCACCACACAGAGATCTTTTGTTTGATATGATCATAAAGAAAGGTACCTACTATTAGTACATGTAAATGACAAATCAAACAAAAATGGCGATTAAAGTCTAAGTTTACCGAAACTGTGTCCGCTCTTTTAATTAGGTAATTAATGGTTTGTCGTTTGTTAACATCCTGTTAAACGATCAATTGCTGAACTAATACTTAGTTTATATCGTCGGTATTGCATTTAACAGGCCATAGGTTTATTAACCAATTAACAGGGTTTTGATACTGCATTTACATTTCGTAAAACAGGGAAATCTATACTAATATTATAAAGAGGTAAAGTTTATGTGATTGTGAGTTGGTGACGTTATAGGGGGTAATCTCTGGATCTACCTTCTGAAACGATTTAAAAAATTCTTGCCGTGTTGAAAAGTCTATTTATCGGGGAGTGCCATAGGCTGTATAGTATCACGCTATGACTAATAGGAGTGCAGCAGTAATGGAATATGTTTAAAAAAGGGACGCGTTTTTTTCCCCCGCCTAACGAAGTGGGCACGGGTCAGCTAGTATAACATAAAAACACTGTAATCTTCATACTTAAAAATAGCTATGTGCATCAAATACCTAACCAACTCTTCGTAATTGTTTAAGAATGGCTAGCCACAGATAATTACCATAAATAGGTTGTTATTATTCAAGTAAATTATATTCTAGTAAATTCTAGATAAACATTTTATTTTTAGTCTTTATAGTCATTCAGTGCCTAAGATTTACGCGTTAATTTTATTCTAAAGAACGAGAGACGCTGATTTTACATATTTATTTAATTTTGCTTACATATTTATTTAATAAACGTTATTAATAAAAATTATTTATTCATTTATTTTGTTTACCACGTGGTTCTACCACGTTATAGCTCAGTTAAAAACAAATGAGTGTTTGACAACTCGAATGGAAACTATTGAGGCGAGT
Source organism: Schrankia costaestrigalis (assembly GCA_905475405.1). Taxonomy (NCBI): domain Eukaryota; kingdom Metazoa; phylum Arthropoda; class Insecta; order Lepidoptera; family Erebidae; genus Schrankia; species Schrankia costaestrigalis. Next base: position 2,416,702 of record FR997843.1, on the reverse strand, counting down.
CGAGAGTCAGTTTGAAAATAATATGAAAAAATCTTCTCGAGTAACTATAATCCCAAAGTCAAACAAGATTCAAACAATTGACAGTCGGGTGACCCTAGTAAAATCAACAAAATAAAATCTGATCCGGTTTATTCACACAATGAAATTCACATACTCAGAAGACAATATTAAAAAGGAATTATAGCTATTATTATGACAATTTAACAAATTATAAAGACATTATAGATGTAACAATACTCTAGTCAAATTTCGTTTTCAATCCTGTATTTCTTGATACGAGTATAAACCATTGTGTTTCAGAAACTTCCGGTTTATTCAGCCGACCGGAATTAGTATTTTAAATTGTTCGTGGAAACAAATATTGTCTAATCATCATCATCATCATAACAGCCCATTAATGTCCCACTGCAGGGACGGGCCTCCCGTAACGGAGGGATACTTGGCCTACTTATACCACGCTGGCCAAACGGATTGGTATAGGGTTTAATTTTAAGTTTTACTTCTTTGTATTACGTAAAGATAATATTCAGGGACAGTCCCTTAGTCGGTTTTTACGACACCCATGGGATGAGATGGGATGGTGACACACTGTATTCTTACTCCGTCACCACACGGAATAATGTCTAATACCGGTCGATAACGTGTTTCTTTTGACACCGGAGCTGTCTAAGAACCATCTACCTATAAAACCTATTATCTTTGCACTGAGAACTGATTAATGTGGCCGTGGTAGCAAAGAAATGTACGGTCGCCACACACGCCAGCAATTAAAAGTTATCGTAACGTTAATTTTATTAGCCCTAAATGAGTCATATTTGTTCGTATTAGCTACTTTATTTCAGACTAGGTACCACTAGTATCCTTTTAAGGCAATGTAAATGTATAATGTCAAAATGAATAAATAAAAAATAAGAATAAAATCTTAAAAGACAAGTATCTGGACCAGATTATTTGTGCATCATAACAGGTTTTAAAAAATTAACATATATTTATTTACGGCTATTAGCGATTGTGTGATATTACGTAAGTAATAATTATGGTAAAAATAGATGGATACAATAATTAATAAGTTACCTATACCTACACGTAATTTATTTATAACTCCTGCAGTAGGAATCAGACTTTGCAAATATCAATTTAACGGACACAAAGAACATACTGACTCAGGACTCATTTGTGGATCACACAAAGTAGTCTTGCGTGGGGACAGGGAATCGAACCCGTAACCTACCCCGTTACTCATAAACGCCTCTTAAATTTTTTAACTAACCCCTTTACTTATAAACGCCTCTTAAATTTAATCACTGTTTAGCGAGATTTTTTATTACGAAAACCAACCTTATACCAAACAACGTAAGAGCTTAGGCTAATTAATCAATTGACTAAAATTTAAGAATTTTTTTATGAGTAAGGGGGTTAATGTTTTATAAACAGTACACAGTGATTAAATTTAAGAGGCGTTTATGAGTAAGGGGGCTAGTGCACAAGCCACGTCCGTGATCGTCGCGCCACCTAGACAGTCGTAAACGTAATTAATTATGGCTTGAATTTACAATTAATTATGTAATACAAGGTCAAAGCTTTCTTGTATTGAATATGAATGAATTAAAAGAGTTTTCATAAATGAATCAAGCTATTTTATAAACATACACGCAATTCAGTTCTATGTTTACAAAATTATGTATATTGTATTTATAAATACTGTTTTGTTATGTTCATATCCGCATTAATGGTTTGATATGAATGATTTTTGTTAATGATTACAGTTATATGCGTTTTAAGGGTGGAAAATGTTTTAGTGTAACGTTTGATTTTATTTGTTCGCCTATGCATCGTATTAGTTACGAAAAAGTTTGGTAGATACTTATTTACTATTTTCTATAAATAAGACCGTATTATATTCTATCCCCCTTACTCATAAACGCCTCTTAAATTTTAGACAATTGATTAATTAGCTTAAACTCTTACGTTGTTTGGTATAAGGTTGGTTTTCGTAATAAAAATCTCGCTAAACAGTGATTAAATTTAAGAGGTGTTTATGAGTAAGGGGGATAGAATATAATACGGTCTTATTTATAGAAAATAGTAAATATGTATCTACCAAACTTTCTACCCTATCAGCTATCGGTTATATATTTTCTAACTAAACTTAAGACTGCATTGCAATCAATTACAGTTCTGCTAACAGACTTTTTATAACATTAAGGTACTTAATAAAATTTAGACCTAAACGTAAGTATATTATACATATTTCAATATACTTTTGTATTACACATTATTATACAATTACATGGCTGCTACGCAAGAGTCTCGGGTTCGATTTCCGCTTAATGCAAATCTTTGTGTGCATGAACATGATTGTTTGCATTGGTCTGAGTGTTTTCTATGTATAATATGTACGTAATTAAAAAAAAAGTATTTAAGTATGTTTATCCGTTGTCTAGTACCCATAGTACAAGCTTTGCTTAGTATGTGACTAGGTGGCGATGTGTGAATGTGTGAGGATTATTTATATATTTATATTATTTTCACTGATCGGATTTGTGACCTTAATCTAAAGGGGTTCTCAAGGTCATAAAAGCAACATCTCGAAGGTAAACACCGTTTAGTGATTTTGCAGGAAGTGATAGCGTACTCATGGTCGATACTACCTTCACACGAGGTGCGGGGGCGGGCGGTGTATGACTGTGAAACAAGTAACACTATTAAATGCGAACTTGATATTACTTGTTAATGGCCGGATTTAATGGCTTAATTAATTTAAGGTAACTTTGATAACAGCTGTTTAGTTATTTGGGCGTGAGAAATTTGGTAAACAAACAAAAAAAATCCCTTAATTCAAGCACTAAATTTACATTTTCTTATCCAGGTAGAATACACTTATTTATATTTACATAGAGTTATTTATTGTTTAGTTATGTTTTTAGTTCAAAATGTTTGAAAACCGCGGCATTTTTGTAGTTTGACAAGTTTGACTTGTTTATACTTTTTCTCATGCTATCTTGAATAGGGTACAGTGTGGCAGCTTAAACCACTTTCAATGAGTGGTGTGTAAATGTTACTGTGTTTTGTTAGAAGATTACAGTATCAAGTAATATTATAGAGCTATGATTCTTAACAGCATGTGTCCCAAAGGTTACTGCCCATCAGAAGGGTCACTTGCTTTAATGCCATAATATACAATAATAAAACAAACAAAAAGAAATTGTCTAATTTTCGTCTAAGTTTAACTTAAGCACTTATATCTAAATTGCTCTCCTAAAGCTTTTTTATTTTGAATTAATGCACCAGTTTTTAAATTCAAGCGTCAGTTTTTAAATAGGTAAGGTTTTTAATAGGAGAAGATTTGACTACGTTTTTAAAACTGTGATTTATTATTTTTAAAAGATGACTCCATAACATAATTTTAGCAATAAGTTTCCAAAGAGAAATTGAACCTAAGAGAGCTCCCTGAAGGATTCTATGAAGTTCAAAAATAGATATAAAATAAAGTAAGTAAGTATGTATGTTTTCAAAGAGAATTCAATTCGCAAACAACTATTAGAATATTTATGAGCTGTCATCCGCATGTTGTTAACACGAGACCTGGCTATTTAAAGATTATATTTTTACTTGCGAGAGAAATCGCCACGACCTTCAAAGAAAACACAATGATTACGATTTTAAGTATTTTTGGCAATCGTATGTTTTTTTTTTTTTTTTTTTTTCTTTATTTAAGGAGCTTTGTCACTATTTGACTATGTCGCTCCGTCATAGTCTCCCTATGTATTACAACTTCATGTGCTTATATTATAAAACTTATATAAACATTTCGCTAAATCAGATCCAGGAAAATCGTATGTTAATAACAATAATATCGTATGGGTTTATGTCAGATTCTAGACACATATGACACCCTGTATTTATGCCGTTTTAGTAGTTGTTTATCTTCTACTGTTGGCTTTTCCGAAAACCTATTGTGCTCCATTTCATTTCGATCTAGAGAATTTTAAGCCAGTACTACTTAAAAGCTATCATCACTAAAAAGGAGTAGGACTTTTTAGGATTTACTAGACACAAAACTCTTTAGGCGTGATGTACCTATACATTCATATGTCGGCCCATCCCTGCTGTAGGATGTTCATTGTAGTTATAACCTATATTTAATCATTTTCTATATTGCATTATTTACTATTTGCATTGTGGAAGAGAAATGTTTCTATTTAAACTACTAAAATAAACTCATTGCGTCACGGACTCCCATTTCTCCGGTCAAGGAGACCGAAGCGAGACGATAGTGAAAAAAAAAATTGGCACAAATACATAATAATTTTAAATAGCATCTCAGCTACGTAATAACCTAGACACACGTATACCTTATTCCCATGTGATAAAACACATTTTTGAATGTTAATTGGTTGATGTGTACCTACTACGCACATAAATTGGATACTGAAGGAGATTTACACATAAATTGGCTAAGTGAAGTGTATTTCATTTAAATTAAACGCGGGGACTTACGAACGTGTAACAATTGCAAGGGACATTCGGCTATAAGACAATCAGTAGCAAGTTATACAGCTTGTCTTCATCATAACAGCCCGTTAATGTCCCATTGCAGGGACGGGCCTCCTTCCATAACGTAAAAGTATCCCGCTACTTTGCCTACTACGCTGGCCAGATGGATTGGTATAGAGTTTAATTTCAAGTTTTCCTTCTTTTTATTTCGTATAGTTAATATTCACGGATTATGGAGTCCCTTAGTCGGTTTTTACGACACCCATGGTATGAGATGGGGTGGTGACATATTGTATTCTTACTCCGGCACCACACACGGAGACAATAACAAATACGAATAGGAACATATCGTAGGTTTTAGTAGACCGGTCTATTGTGATTTCGACACACCTTCCGGGGCCAAAAACGAACTCATTCGGATTTTCCCCTAATCCATCTTTTGGGAACCTCGTTTTCGGCAATACGCCACCGAGAAAGACGCAATATTTAAAACCAAAGCGTTCATCAAATAACTTTACATTTTCTTTAAAATCCTAGAGTAATAAAGTTCAAATACATTCGCGTAACTCTTTAACTCAAAATAATAGAAGTTACAGTTACAGAATTCGCATAACTTTAACGTTTATGGGAAATCCTACTTCCTTTTGCGATAAGAAACCAAATGGGAGTAGATACGCAAAATTGTACGCACGATTAAAAGTGAATGAAAGATTATTTAGACTAAGTAATATATGTAGTAGTAGTATTAAAAGATTATTTTATCAGATAAAGATACTACAAGGTAACTATTAAAGTGACCGTGAACTTAAAAAAGCTATACTTTTTTGGTATTAATCGGGTCTTCTTTATCGGTTGGTTAATGGAGAATAGTTCTGGAGAAAGGAGCGGGCCATGAACAAAATCGTTGGCCAGATAACAAATATACAAATATAACCAACTAGCTGACGCGTGCCCACTTCGTTGCGCGGCGAAAAAACCCTTTTTTAAACATATTTCTTTACTGCTCCACTCAATTAGTCATAGCGTGATACTGTATAGCCTATGACACTTCCCGATAAATGGACTTTTCAACACAGAAAGAATTTTACCTCTTTATAATATTAGTAACCAATATGAATATTGTGTGAACCATTAGTTGTCCTACAAACAATTTCGCAACCACATGTTAAAAATGCAGTTTTAATAAGAATATGCAAACATAGCGGAACTCTTGTACTAAGATCACACAAACACAAACCAGAATGTAGGTATAGATAAGTTGGTACCTTTTTTTTTATAATGTGGCTTGTGGTCTGGCTACTAGTACCACGCTGGCCAAACGGATTGGTATAGGGTTAAACGTCAAGTGTTCCTTCTTTTTATTACGTAAAGATAATATTCACGGATAGTCCCATAATCGGTTTTTACGACACCCATAGGATGAAATGGGGTGGTAACACACTGTATTCTTACTCCGTCACCAAACGGAGATTTAATATTATGCTTAAGTTAAAAAGAAAATTATATAATGAAAATAACTTAATAAAAGGTGGTCATTTAACGACAATTTCTTAGTAAACGATATCGTGCCCACGTTTATTTACCGTCTATAAGTGTGCCACGGTCAATGCGCGAAATTATTACGTTACCAGACTTGTTTACGAACATAACTGAATGTCTTGAAATGAGAACTTTTGATGTTGGTTACACTGTTCGAGGGTTGGTATTCTATTTTTCACCTTTGTCTGCCTGTGATCTAATTAGTAAAGGAAATTTGTGAGAGTCACAATTTGTAAACTACTAATCGATGTGTAAATCGGGCTGAAGCCACGAACCACAGACAACAGTGCAACCTTGTAAAAGCATCGAGTATGACTCACGATTAGATCGTAAGACCAGCACCGAATTTACACAGGACCCATAAATTATAGAATGATAATGACGCCGGGTTAGATTTTTAGAACTTATATTGTCCTACTGCTCGTGAATGGGCTTCTTCATAGTGTTCTAATCATCATAACAGCCCATTAATGTCCCACTGCAGGGACGGGCCTCCTCCCGTGACGGAGGGATACTTGGCGTACTAATACCACGCTGGCCAGCCGGACTGCTATAGGGTTTAATTTCAAGTTTTCCTTCTTTTTACTTCGTAAAGATAATATTCACGGATAGTCCCCTAGTCGGTTTTTACGACATACATGGGATGAGATGGGTTAGTGACATATTGTATTCTTACTCCGTTACCACATGGACAAACGTTCTAATACTACGATATATATGCCGCCCACTTCCATTATAGTTTGCCACCAGTGATCCACGTCTTAGAACGAATGACGGTATTTGGGATCATGGTCGGTTAACTTAAAGCACTTAACACGCAGAGCAGACAATGCCTTTTTTAATGCATAAAAAAATCGATAAACATAATTAAATAAGTAAGTACATAATTATTCCTATTTTTAATAGACACATAAACAACTTAGTGTCAGCTTGTTAGATGAAAACGTAATCATAATCTAAAGGTAATGGATAATCAAGTAGGTAAGTTGATTTTTAATGATTTTATTAATTCTTAGTATTATGTTCATTTATTTATACTAATATTATAAAGAGGTAAAGTTAGTGTGTTTGTGACGTTGTAGGGGGTATCTGGATCTACTGAACCGATTTTAAAAAACTCTTTCTGTGTTGAATAGTCCATTTAACGGGGAGTGTCATAGGCTATGTAGTATCACGTTATGACTAATAGGAGTGGAGCAGTAATAAAATATGTTTAAAAAATGGAAGCGTTTTTTTCGCCGTCCAACGAAGTGGGCACGGGTCAGCTAGTATAATATTATAAAATAAATTGATTTCGAAAGTTTATAACATAGAGTACTTGTGGGAGCGTCAAAGAGTCAGTGAACGATTTGTAATGGTCATGTAAATCATGGACCAATATACGAAGCTGTGCCCACACATAGAAAGCTGTTCGGGTAGGTAGTGCTTAAAAGTTATAAGCAACGTAGTGTTTTAATGTCAATAATAGTAGAAAATTGTTTTTTTTAGGTGTAGTAAGTAGGTATGTAAACGCAGGGTGGGGAGACCCCTCACACGGTGGACCGACGACCTCGTAAGGACGGCGGGAAGCCGATGAATGAGGGAGGCGCAGGACCACACAAGGTGGCAATATTTGGAGGAGGCCTATGTCCAGGAGTGGACGTCAACTGGCTGAGATGATGATGATGAAGTAGGTATGTGGTCAAGAAACTACAGTCACTATTTTGTACATAAAATGGTCTTAGCTATAATTTCTCTCGCCCTACATCTGAACATTCAAACACGGCTACTTAAATAACAACTTTATAGAGCTTACAAAAGAAAAAAATCTAATTTCGATCCTTGAGGTTTTAGCCTGATTTTATGTGTACGATTATCTCGCTTTAGTCTTTATCTGTACCAATAATCAACTGCCTATCCCATGAGAACTATTTTCAATAAGACTATGTTTTAATCCATCCAAATAATAGTGACGAGTTTTAAGCATAACGAAGTTACATACACGCCAACGACATCATGGTATTGAACTCAAATAATGTAACGTACCTACGGAACTTTTTGACTAATACCGCTTTGAATTACCATAATTATGTATTATCTCTGTCAATAATCAAGATCAGAGTTATAGTATACGTTCGTGTAAGTAACAGATACTTTATTTTTTAAGGTATATAATCTGTAACAACTGAGTTTTATAAAGTCAAGCATAAGTGTTGCTAGATATTTTTTATTATAATTTTTTCTAAAAGTGACCATTTGTCCCAAAGTAGTTACATAACCATACTTAATGCCTAATAAGTAATCCTAGATATCTACTTCAGACTTAAGCTGACCACGTACTTAGCACAAGCGCTAACTAAGAAACGTGGATGCAGTACCGTTAACCACTTCACATGGTCAACGCTAATGGCTGACTGACATTAACATGCACTCTGGTTACCGTTCAACATATAAAAGTGTCGTACTAACTCATAGTTCAGTCGTACTACAAACTTAAATAATGTATACTTGAAACTGCCTTGGTAAAGCAGAGGTGTGGTTGGCGTGCATATGCGATCCACAAAATGATGAATTTGGTCAGAGTTGGGGCGTTATTTGTATCTTTTTTTTATGTAATGGGAGGCAAACGAGCCAGCAGGTCACCTGATGGTAAGTTATCACCGCCGCCCATGGACACCCGCAACACCAGAGGAGTCACAAATGCGTTGCCGACCTTCTAAAAGGGAGTACGCTCGTTTCTTGAAGCTCCCCAAGTCGTAACGGTCCGGAAATATCTATCAAATATAGTATCTTTTTTTTTTTTTATTATGAGTCTTCCCGTTGAGTAATCGAAAGATACTCGAGTTGGGAATGGCCCGCCACTTCTCTTAATAATTCTAATAGATTACAAAAATTGTGGTTGTGCGTAGTATCTGTTAAGTTCATGTATTTTTAGTGCGTCAGATATTATTTAAGGAAATACATTTATATCCAACTGATTTACTTTCACGTTAAAAATTGCAAATTGTTGAGACCTGTGTGACTAAGCATTAGAAACGATATTAAAGTTTGAAGAACATGATATAATTTTATCAATCTTATTACAGGGCTTCAGGGCGCAATGCAAAGGCTCTTTCAAAATTTGTAAGATAAGCTCAGATATCTTATGCATCAGAGAGCTCAGAAAAAGCGTGAAGCTTTACCATCAGGGGACCGTAAAAAGCGACAAAATTTCATCATCATAACAGTCCAAATGTCCCACTGCAGGGACGGACCTCCTCCCGTGACGGAGGGATACTTGGCATACTAATACCACGCTGGCCAGACGGATTGGTATAGGGTTTAATTTCAAGTTTTCCTTCTTTCTATGTAAAACTAATATTCACGGATAGTCCCTTAGTCGGTTTCTACGACACCCATGGGATGAGATGGGGTGGTTACATTGTATTCTTACTCCGTCACCACACGGATATTGTCTTCAGTCTGGAAGTATTTTGTGTACAAAATTTACTATACTAAAATGCCCCTAACACGGCTATCATATACTTTTAGCTAAAAGGTGAACGTATAGGTTTTGTTTGTACATACTTACCTATAAAATAAATTAATTTCCTATTTTATGACTGATTTTCTATTAATCTGAAGATTGCACATACATTCGTGAGGCGTTAATAATTGCAGAGTTATGTGACTAACAAGAATGTAGATTTTATACAGTAGGTACCTACCGAATTAGATTCGCTAGGATATAAAATTATAGGTATGTATTGCAATCTCAACCGCATCTTGGCCTCGGAGGCATGGCCTCTAATAACTCTTGGAACTGAGTTATTTTGTCTTTCATGAGCAATGCTAAAATTATTATTAGACGTCACTTACCTGCTGTCATTTATGAATTGTATGATTTTTTGTAATGACGACATATTGTTATATCTTTGTATATGTTATAGTCAAAACTCATAACCGGTCAAAACCACTTTTGACTGAAAAAATCAGTCAATAGTGGTTACGGACTAAGCACGTCGGTCAAAACCACTATTGATATTGACTGTTTTACGCAGTTAAAAGTGGTCTTGACCGACCATGAGTTTTGACTGTAACATAATAAGTTTTAATCATGATTGTCTCTTCACTATTCACTATGTTCCTTCCTCTTTTTAGTCCTATTGGATAAGATCCTAGTAGTTACGCTTTGGACTTACGTGCTTATATGTAGAGAGCTTGCGGAAGCTCTACACGCTGTTCCTTTAGTAGGTACGATGCAAATGAATTTAGCTAAAGTACCCCTCTACTTCCACATAAAAGCAGTAGTTTTATTTAATTAGGAATAAAACTACTAAAATAAATCTAAAATTATTAACTGGCAACATCAAATACTGTTTAAGTTAGGTGCATTCCCGCGTACAACTTAGTAAGTAATCGATTCCAGCTAAATTACTCGAATAGGTATACCTATGATAGGCACATTTATGCTTCTGTAAACATTTCAATAGCAACAATTGAATACAAACAAAATGCAAACGTAGGTAGGTGCTACCGGAAATACTACTCGTATTATGTGTCTACAGCAAGGCAGATTCGCGCGTTTATTTTCAAAATGGCCGAGTGCCAAGATGGATGCTGGATGCTATAGATGGTGAGTAAAACGTCATTATTAGAAGAACTAACGTGTGACAAAAGCATTATGTTGTAAAGTTGAATAAATTAGTATTCCTTTTAAATTTAACGATACAATATTAAAACTGTCTTGGTCTGAATAATCATGATAATGGAACTCATTACAATTCTTATTAGCCAGTAAGATTAGACAAAAGATCATGTTAATCGGCAAAGTCGTTGTATTTATTTGCGGAATTGACAGACTAATAATACAGGGAGTCACTTCCCCATAATTATTGCTTTTTTATGACTACCAAACTAACTGTTGGCAAAGCGGTCTGTATGTCTGTCGTTCAGAAGGGCGCGTGTTTGGATCTCACGCAAGATTATTATTTGAGAAATACAAATTACTGTCTTAAGCCTCCAGGCTTAACATTGAATTAACGGACACAAAAAACATCCATGTCCGTTAATTCAATGTCTGTAAATTTCCCTACGATACAGGTCTCCTTAGGATTTAAGATCCCTAGAGCGAAAATTGTAAAAAAATATAGCTCTTTAAAATATAGATCATAGACCAATATGACCTTACCAATGGTTATAATATCAATGAAATAAGCGTCATTGACTTACCAAAGATGCAATAAGAATGAACTGCTTACAGTTCTAAGAAATTGCATGCGAGTATGACTAATAATGATCTTAAAGGCCTCTCAGACTTACCTGTTACATTTCTTGGAAAGGATTTTTCTGTTTTGTCCATCCTTCGCTAAGTACTTTCTAATGAATAAGGACCTGTAAAAGAAAAAATGTATTTTAAAATTGAGCCTTTACACTTAAGGGCTTGTCATACTGGACGAGTTTTGTGTTAGTCAATTATACAAAAGTTTTAGCACCGGGAAGAAAACTCCACGAAAGAAGTGACAAAAAGATAGTGAAAAGATTAAAAAGGAAAGAGGCAAGACCGCATAAATTGTCAATATTGGGATGTTTTATGTCAAGCACTAAATCAATTAATGCTTTAGTTAGGATCTTATAAATTATTAAATAACTTCGTGGTGCTTGATTATTCCATAGAGGTATCTAGCTTTTTAAAATTGTATTTCCAGCATCGTCAGGAGTCAGGAGAGAATGAACTTCTCTCAAATAAGCATTTGTTTTTTATCGAGATTTAGGGTTTTTGTTAGTCAACGTTCTTGATCCTGCCTTACAGGAAAAATAGTCGAGGTTTATTCAATTATACGCAGTACACCTTAGCCTACACGGCACTAATGAGATGTCATCCAAAAAATATCTGACACTTCTAAATTCAAATTGACACGACATAACATTACACGAGCGTCTATTACTTACATTAACTGACGCCTACCTCAATTCAAACATTACTCGCACCATTTGACAATATTTAACCTATTCATTTATACGTACATTGACACAGTTATACTCGTATTAGCGAACTTGTATACCTACGAATGATATTTATGTTTAATATCTAATGAACATTAGTTCACACTTCAATAAATCGATACTTGTTAGGTTTAACATTACGGTTGATCTAGTAGTTTTACCCTTTAATGAGCAAGCTACTGCAGTAATAGGATTTCTCTTAAATACATAAATCTTATACATATAAAACAACCAGACCAACTAACATGGACATGTACACAAAGATTTGCAGAAACCGGGAAAGCACCCGAAACGAGTGATGTGATGATAAAAATATATAACATGCCATAGAAGTCGTCAGTGATTTCAAGAAGAATCTTAGTCAATTTAAGAGCAAGATACAGACCTTTAATTTTCTATTATGATTGCCGAATTGAGAAAACATTGCGTTTAGGGGGACGACTTACGAAGAATATCTAAAATCTTTTCGGAATTTAATTATGTCAGTTAAAACAGAAAGAAAACTAAGAATCACAGTGGGAGGCCCCTCCCTGCAGTGGGGCATCAATAGGATGTTATTCAGGGAGGGTAAAGTCGTAACAATCCCGTCTGACACATATCAAGTCATCAATAACAAACATATTATTATATCGGTCGTCAATCTGCTTAGCCCTCGTTAATTAAATAAGATTTTTTTTGTTATTGAACCGTAAAAGGCGATGCGACTACCCGTTACCGACTGGCGCCAAGCGTCACAAACTTGACGTTTAACGGTTAATTTTATTACAGGCAACATCGGTAACATGCGTTATTCGTCGACTCGACATTCAGCCACTATTGAATATGCATTTGCATCATCGCTCGTTGTGAAGCTAATCTGTAAGTATGAACGATCAATAAAATTAATTTAAATCCTTATTTAAGGCTTTTGAATTGTATTTGTAGCCATTTATAGATACTCAATGTGGTTTGCTATGTAATTTGCATACATTATGGAAACTGGAAATGACTTCTCATTGTTCGAGTTAAGTTGTAGTGAATGCAATTTGGTATCCTTTTGCATTTATTATATTGTTAAAAGCAAATAGAATTATTATTTAAGTTCTTTTGACGATGTTTATTTGTTTTTATTTTTAAACGACTCTACAAATAGGAGGTTCCACTGAACTTGGAAATCCTTGACTAGTAGTAACAGAATACATTGTTTTGCTTAAGAGGATACACTTTCAAGTTGAAATATCCCATAGAAAAGTTGTCTAAATTATAAAAGCCTTGGTTTTGGAGTCAAGATTTTATAATTACAAAAATAATAATAATTTCTAAGTAGCCTAGACGATTAAAATCCTTAAAATACTCTTCAAAAAACTACTTAAACACTGAAACGCAGTGATCGATAAAATTTATGATCGTCATTTTATTGTAAGTACTTTTTCGACAACATTAACCAATACAAAAAAGCGAACGTTTCTTATCTATGCCGCGCTACTTCCTAGTTTCTTCCGCAAATTATCTTTTCCGTTTTATTATCGACATTGAATGGCAGGGGGAGTCAACTCTGTTCTACACAATGTTTCTATTAGGGCTGTTAGTCACGACAGAGAGAAAAGATGAAATAGAAAATGTTATGTCATTTCCTAGCAACCACCTAATACTTGTTTATATGGAGCTGTCAACAGTCAACACTACAAGAAAAGAAACCGTTTATTTTGTAAATTCCTAAATATCTTGTAAATAAATAAAAAATCTCGATAAATAACAAGTTTATCCTGAATTAAAAACGTTGCACGAGCATCCTATTCCTTAGTTGAAGTGTTTTTGTGAAATTGCATCCTATTCCTTAGTTGAAGTGTTTTTTGTGAAATTGAACGTTATTGACTCCAGTTCTGAGAAAGTGACTCCTATAGGGTTTTTGTTATGTTACAATGAGTTTCAATGTAGAGAAGAAAGTTTCAATAAAGAATGTGAATATTTTTTATTAAGTATGAATATTATTTACATAAATAAATTGTAAAAGAAATGAAGTTTTTTATTATCAAATCCAACTCTAAATACAGTCATCCTAATTTAAACCTTCAACAAAATAAACAAATAGATATATTATATAACGCCCTAATAATGTAGGGCGTAATATAATATATCTCTTTGTTTTTATTAAATAAAAAAAATAATACAATTTCCCGCGCTGCTGATTTTAACCGCAGTTTTGGCTCCCGATAGATGGCGCCGCACGCTTAGGAAAAGTTTCCTCACGAATTTTATATGAAGTTGACATTCTTCTCCTTTGAGTATAATTGTTCTGTGTTGAATGGGGTCCGCGCATAAGTTTTGCACAGAAGATATATACCTAACGGTTTGAGGGAATATTCTGGATTAGGTCTGTTAACTTAATTAAAAACAAATTAGATTGTTTGCTTTATCCACAAAAATAGAAAATATGCGAGGGATCAAAACGAGCGTGAGAGCCGCATCATTATTTAACATTAAAATTTAATTATCATTGTTATATTTTGATATTTCGCTATTAATCTCAACAGTAACTCGTAAAACTAAATACCAGTCCTATTCCCACGAGGTTTTCTGTGCATAAAGCCCGATTTACACATGGACAAGTACAGTACTTAGCGAGTTAAGTATTTATTTAGTCATGTTAACACGGTTTTGCACCAATTACATTAACAGATAATATAAAAAATATAATATAATTATAAAAAATTCTTAATACAAGTATATAAACAACATAAATAAGTATGTAGTAAGTTGTTGATTAAGTTGATTTGAATAGATCTCCATCCTATTTTTTGGCGAGTTAAGTGCGAAGTAGCCTTCTCTCTCGCGTCTCGCTACTGTACTTGTCGATGTGTAAATCGGGCATAAGCCAAATTAGCTCTAGCGCGGTCGCCTCGGCATGAATGAATAGAAAATTAAATAAAATACACAGTCATCATTACTTAGCTATTTTGTAATGTATTTATTTGTCTGTAGTTTAAAGAAGGCCAATAAAATTCAGAATAAATATTCAAAATAATTATTATTGACGACGTCAGTGTTGCGTTACTGAACGTGCTCTAAACTACTGCATTTTTTACAATCATACTTCACGTTACAACTATTTTTTATGATTTTTTCTAGTGTATCAATCAATCAATCAACTAGCCTATTGCAGTCCACTAGCCTATTCTAGTGTATAATTACTATTAATTTATAAATTAATATAAATATTTAATTTTAAATGAATTCAACTTGTGTTGCAGCTAAGACAACATAGTCAACTGATTGTGGATAAGAAATACTGGAATAACTTAAATTACGACATTTATTTTACATAACATTATATTTTTTTATGTTGAGATGATTTCACGATTTGTCATGGTCAAGTTTTAAATAACGATGTACGGAACTTCTAATCGAGTGTACGGAACTATAAAAATCGTTAGCGATTAACTACCGGCCTAATCGAAAACTGTTTTGAAAGTTTAGCCAGGGATGATTTACATTTTGGAGGAGCATGAATTATAATTATTATTCTTAGTCCATGCTGGCTAGTCGAATTAGATAATTATAATACTGAAAAGTATATTTTTATGAGCAAAATTCTTAAATTATATTTTGACTTGAACTCGAATTATTTTTTAAGTTTTTATTTATTGTTATTATGTATAAAAATATATTCGACCCTAAAAATGGTGCTATGTCTGCGTTCCCTTTTTTATAAGTATTACTGAAATTGTTTTTTACTCCTGTCACAGCACAGACTACTTTATAGAAATCGATTCCCATACCATATAAATTTTTGATAGAATGTTTAAAAATATTAATTATATATTTATAAAAAAGTAACTCATAAATCGTCACCTTAAAGGTAAAACCGACTAAATGACCAAATCTTCAAAATGAGATATCGCATTTTGAAGATTGCATAAAGAAAATGTCCTATCAAAAGTACATTCGTGTAAATTTCATCAGCAATTATAAGTAGACTACTTACTTGACTTTCTATATCACTAATTGTTGTGTTTCCCGAGGCTATAATAACATCACACGAAAGAAAAAATGTCGTGTAACCCCCCCATTTAGTTGGTTTTACCCGTATACACTTAAATCATCAATATTGCATAAAATCTGGCTGCTATCAAAGCATTATCTATCGTGCATTATGAGTTAAAGTAACTATTTTATGATTCATATTGACTTACACCTGTAAAACCTACATAAATCAAATGAATTGAAAAAAACTATAATTTTAGTTGGTTTTACCCGTACATTAATTAGTCATAGTTCAAATGATGTTGCTAATTACTTAACAAACCTTTAAATTTACAACTATTTCGGCAATGGTCGCTGCTAGTGTTTTGGTATTTGAAATGTCCTACCCACTAAAATTTATTGTAACTACTAAAAGAAATAAAAAAACAGAATTAAAATTAAAAAAAAAGGATAAGACCTGATCTTAGCATTCCATGGATTCTCCGTTCGGGTGCCGGATCCATCGCGTGATAGAGGACGGAGCACTTACATAACAGCGTCTGGAACTTACGACCCAGATATAGGTTTAAGGAGGCCCCCTTACAACGCGTTAGCGGTCACCTTCACTGTCCGCTATGTTCCGTCTTCTATCTATCAAAATTTGGTAGGAACCTAACAATGCCGTTTTGGTCATACGTAATAGTAGAGAGCTTACTGAACTTCTCGGCAGTCCTATATCTTTTAATAGGTTGTAGAGGGATTTAGCCATTTCTGGTTATCTCATTTGTCAAGTCAAAGTATTTGTTTGTCTTAATTTCGTGGTCTTCAGGGATGTTAGTTTCCCACGGTACCGTGAGCTCAATAAGTATTACACGCTTCTTCAATTTTAAGTTGAGGAATATGTCTGTTCTCAACGGCAACACGCAGATATCCTCCGGGATTTGTAGTGTTTTTCACACGCGTCAACCAGTAGTGTCTAATCGTCTGCCGAACTCAGGACCGAAAAGGGCTCAGGGCAAGGGGTGGTCTTTTTAGTAGTGCCTTCCTTAACAAATTGAATGTTTTGTCTTACATTTGTAGTCAGTCCTTTTCTAGCTCTAGCAATTGACAAACTCACTGATCCCTAGTACTTTGTCGTGACGTTGCGAATAATGACCCCTCTCCAAAAGCAGTTCGCAGCCTACCAATAACTGTCTTTCCGCACCAGTTTCTTTGCCCCATTCCGTGCATTTTTGTCCGTGGTTTTTCCCCATCTTACAAGATTGCTTGGATCGGGGAGAGTCAATTGGAAGGCGTTGAGGTAGAATTTAAGTAATGCTGGTGACAGATGAATTTTTATCAGTTGGGATGGATATAAGACGAAATTGTAAACAATTTTGTCTTTAGATGTTGATAAGACTTACATTTTAGTGACTATTAGATGTTTGTAGAGTTCTGATGTTGTTTTTAGTTTCATCCCAAAGTTACTTGTGTCTCGATACAGAGCGGAAGAGTCTGCTTGAAGATTGAACTAATCCTAGCCACGATTTCAATGTTTTCGTCACTTTAGCATCTAGTTCTTTTCTTAGAGGTTCTGGTTTAAATCATACACGAGGAAAGGCCAGTTGAGACGTGATGTTAAATAGTTGTCGTATATCCAGACTTTTTTTACGTTATTTATCGGTTGATGGTCTACTTTTTCAATGTCGTTTATGAAACTATTGACGACATCGTCTAGTACTGGAGAGCGACCTTAATCGTTTATCTTTCTCCCAAGAAATTTAAAAGGCACGGTTTCTGATATTATTGAAACGTTTTCCCCGCCTATAGCGAGCCTGGGGTCATATGAAGTATATCTCGTATCCCGCCTACCTAAACACAAACAATGTTGATTGTTATTTTATCTATTAGTATATTTAGTACTGTGTTAAATACTATAGAGGATAAGCAGCACCCCTGGAACAGGCCCACGTTGTAGTTAAGGGGCTTTTTATGTCCGTCCTTCGTTGCAATTACAAATTTTGAGCGGAAAGTTATACCATTGCAACAAACTGTTATTTGCCTTTCATTTGCTCTAGCATCTTTTAGACTCTCTGCTACTAAAGAATTATTATGTTCCAGACATCCAGATATTCCGGGGATAAATCCCTTGTCTTGATCTGAAATAACTGTTAGTTCTATTCTTTGTTGTCTTTGCAGATCTTGCCCTACGAAAAATATAAAGCCATTCTGTCATTGAATTTACTGCTGTATGTTCCGTGAAACACTGTAAAAAAACGACTGCGTATGCGTACGCGACGAATTAAATATTGCAATTAACGAATAGATAGTTTTAGTTGGTTTTTCAACTAGATTATTTCGTACATAAAAATAACTCAATTCTTATGGAAAAAACTGATAACATAGGTTAATGTAAATTGCTATTCTATTATTATTAAAGCTTAATTTTAATAATCGTCGAGTAAAAAGTACTACACTGCTAAAGTAGGTAGGTATTAGTTCTATATTTGAGTTTTGTTTACAATTGTCACCAAAGTCAATACTAACTAAATCTAGATAGTATCTTTTACTTGTAGATTAATAAAATTAGAACTAAAGAAACTTTAAGAATAAAAAAGAGATATATTAGAATAATATGTTTTATTCGAAGATGTTAAATAAAAGTCGTCGAATATGTTGCAATAATTGCTTTTTGGTATCAATTTTTATGAAAAGTCCTATTTTAGTGGTTATTTCCACTCACTATCTTTTTATCTACGTATTATATTGCAAATTGGGTTTTACCATTAGAAAGAGCACGATTTTCTAAGAAAAATGGTATATTTAACTCTATTTTGCAAAAATCAGCATTTAGTCGGTTTTACCTTTAAGCTGACGAAATACATCTATATACTTATAATAAAACTGTAGAGAGATCAATTCTGTACATTGAATATATGTTAAAAATTAATATTGGAGGATGAATGGTGATCGATACTAATGCCAAAAATGCAATCAAGAAATTTTTTGTCTGTCTGTCTGTCTGTCCGTCTGTCTGTATGTGCACGCATGGGTCAAAAACTACTGAAGGCATTTTAACCAAACTTAATACGATTGTAGTCCATACTCCTGGGCAGGTTATAGGCTGTATAACATAACGCTAAGACACATAGGAGCTGAGCAGTGACGAAAAATTTGAAGCAAGTCGGTTGAAAAAACGCGCGTTCGAGCTCTTATCATCGCATATGTTGATCATACGCCAAAAATATGTATTACAAAAATAATAGTCTTCAAAAGATGTACAAAGAAGTCCTGAATAGTATATATCTATCTTTTATATATTAGCCACAATAACCTGTTTAATCGTTAGGGTTTTCTTCAAAGTGTATTAAATACATAAATATATTGTAATTTGCAAAGACATATCTTTTTCAAACTCCCATATTTCAAAAGTACACTTTAATACCTTATTCATAAAAAAGAATTATAGAAATCGGTTTATAAACACACAAGATTTAGATGAAAGAAAATTTTCAAATGTCGCCGCGCCAGTATGAGTACGGCTGTACGGTTGATTTTTGTTTAACGTCCGAAACGGCCAACCGGTGCATCTATATAATTTCATTCACATTGACTCTTAATGCGAACGGACGTGGTTCTTATTGACTCTTCTCGGAATAAGCGCGATTTAGATATTAAAATACATAGATACGTAGTTTATAGGTATTAAGTTTAAAGTAGGTATCTATATTACTATAATAAAACAATCGGAATCGGATAAGTAATACTCGAGATATCGCTAGATCTCTTTATTAGAACAGTCCGATACAAATCAGGGGTCATGAAAAATGGATTTGGTTCAATGTTGAATGAATTTAAATTTAGTTTCTTTTGTTCACGAGATGGCGTTACCAGTAGTAATCATAAAATAAATGAGTTTTTAAATAATATATAACTATTTTATTATTAAGTGCTATTAATAAGTTATTCCTTTTAAATGTTAATAAAATTAACCATGAATCGTATGTGTAATATCAATTATAAGTCTTCACACTAGCCTTTAAAAATATTAATTTAACGGACACAAAGAACATCCAGACTAAGGACAATAGTTTGTGTATCACAATTGTCCTCCATGGGAATCGAACCCGCGACCTCATGCACGCCAGCCATGTAATGCGACCGCCGCGCCACCGAGGCTGCCGCACCATAACGTGGCGTGCAAATGTATTCATTCATAATTAATTAGCGATTATCCGTGTGGTGACGGAGCAAGAATACAATATGTCACCTCCCAATCTCATCCCATGGGTGGCGTAAAACCGACTAAGGGACTATCGGTGAATATTATCTTTACGAAATAAAAATGAAGGAAAACTTGAAATTAAACCCTATACCAATCCGACTGGCCAACGTGGTATTAGTAGGCCAAGTATCCCTCCGTCACGGGAGGAGGCGAGTCCTTGCAGTGGGACATTAATGGGCTGTTATGATGAAAAAGCGATGTCATTTATTTTAACTTACAAATTTGACAACAGATGGCATTGTGCCTGTGACGTCATTTTCAGTATCGCGGTATTAAGATTTTACTTGAAAGAATGACGTTCCCTCATGTCTTTCAGTATAAGTTTAGACACAGTCTTCATAGATCTGTCTTTGTAAAGATCTGTTTTTGAAAAGGTTTTGGTTCGTTCGTTAATTTTACAATTCGTGTGTAGGTATATCTGTTTGTTATAAGGTTTAAAAAACAATTTTTAGTATTAAATCGAATTGCGAAGTAAGTAAAATCCGCCACGCGAACGAAGTCGCGGGCACAGCAGCTAGTAGTAAATAAATTAATTCAAGTAAGTAGGTATATTTTCTATCTATACTAATATTATAAAGAGGTAAAGTTTGTGTGTTTGTTTGTTTGTGTGTTTGTGACGTTGTAGGGGGTAATCTCTGGATCTACTGAATCGATTTAAAAAATTCTTTCTGTGTTGAATAGTCCATTTATCGGGGAGTGTCATAGGCTATGTAGTATCACGCTATGACTAATAGGAGTGGAGCAGTAATGAAATATGTTCAAAAAAGTGACGCGTTTTATTCGCGGCCTAACGAAGTGGGCACGGGTCAGCTAGTGAGTTTATAAAGTGCACTTCTATCACGCTTAGTTTATACATAATATACGTATACGACGATGCAAATTGTCCAATAATTGACAGGTACTTAAATTACAAAGTTTCGTAGACAAAAATATACCTTCAAAATTTTGTATTAAATAATTTTAACCCGCCTTCAAACAAAAACAAAAATACATAATTCTCTGTTTAAAAAAGCAATTATCAAATATGTAGTATCAAAAATTTAAATTAAACCTGAATACTGCTCACATTCTCATCATCAATCTCGTTGAGACCTAGACCATAGAAGACACGCACATAAAAATCTTAAAATTATTTAAATGGTTTTTTTTTGCATAGCAGTTTTGTTTACTTCAATAAGATCTCCACAGTTATGCCATGCAACTCCTATTCGAAATTGACACTACTCGATGTTTCAAATCGTAATCGTTGATCGTAAATGAACACGCGAACAGTATTGATTGAATGCTTTCGAAAAATTCAACCAAACATGCCATGTCGTAGGTAACTATTGCAGTTTAATCATGTTTTAGTGTACAATTTATTCTCGTAAGAATCGAATTTATTTAGAAATACAGTAACGACATAATGTAAAAAGTTACCAATTGAAATGAAAACGTGCTCGATTAATTTTGTAACACTATCGTATTGAAGGATCGTTTTTAACAGCTGTTCGTTGTTCGACAGAATTATTACTTTAATATTATGTTACCTTTACGGTATTCCTACGAGATCTTATAACAATAACTAAAATTCTTTGAGAAAACACATAAAAGTTGTAATTAATTTACTTACCAATTAAATAATACACTCTGATTATTATAGGTTAATACACACTTGAAGTACAATTTACTACACTTTATAAACAATACACTATATACTTAAGTAAACTAAAATATAATTAAATCTATTTTAATTAATAAATAAACGATTTGAATAAACTCTAACACGTAAATAAGAATCGATAAAAAGACACACCCACTACCTACAAGCGCAGAAATCCGACTGCGACTGACGCACTGGCGCGACCTCACGCGGATTACGTTTAAAATACATTTGTGGAACGTTCCGTTTCATAATGGCTTCTTCATTCATACATTTTAGGAATGTTAGTTCTGTTTTCTGCCTATCATAAAATTTAGAAATATTTTTTTATTTTACATGTCTTTAAAAATGTTAATTATAAATGATGGTTTTATTTAAGTGAAATATCGTGCTATTTACTTTTATTAAGTACTAAATTAAGTTTGAATTGTATCTCTTTTTACTTACGAGCTGCGAAATCACCGTTAAGATCTTACGATAAAAAAGAAATAAATACTAGTAAATATCGATTACGGGCATTAATGAATTTTAATACCTACACGTAGGTATATTTAAATTCAGGTAACCCTTCAGGTGCACCAAAAAAATACTAGGTAAATAAAAATATACATTTTTAGACGGGTGTTTATTGTTTGTCTACTTAGGTATTTCGATAAACAATAGCATCGGTGCTTATGGAAGGATCTCTCTTGTTACATTTAGTAATATTCGACAAGTAAGAAAAGCAAGTGTAAAGTATGTAGCTACCTTGCTTTCCACCTGACTTGTTCTTTATTTATTTTATTAAGTAAGTAAGTACTAAAATAAAAGTCCTGAGAAATTAACGAACGAGTTGGCGCCGCCCGTCTCGTCTCGATCTCGACGCCATCAGCGAACGGCGAGAATTTTTATTGGTTGTATACTCACAACCTTTGTAATTATTCTGAGCAATTGTTACAAAAAAACTTTTTAATTTGCATTTAATTTTTCTTCTAATGAGCTGCTTTAAGATAAGCGAAGGGATCTAACATTTGATTTTGTCGTTAACCTACAGTCTTACGTACGACGTACCAGTTATGCCTTGAAGAAGAAAAGAAAACCAATGAACTGGTGTATTATTTTCATTAGGGGGACGTAAGGAACTCAAATTTGGTCTTCGTCCAAAAGTTCAAACTCGAAGTTCAACAGCTAAGTAGTCATGTGAACCGTCAGCGTATGTACCTACTAGGTGTCAAAATAACAGCCAGAGCATAGTACAAAGCCAGAGTCTGAAATATGCCACTGCGATCCCTAACACAGGTTGCTAATATTTCTACAAGCCCCTAAACTGAAATGACTCAGACAAAAGTAGCACAGAATAATGCCCTAGGCTAGCGTTAAAGTTGCCAAGACGATCTAAATAGGACAAAAACCCTGTGTAGAAGTTAGAGGGAAGCCTTTCCTCCGCAGTGGAATCTTGCAAGCTAACAGTGAGGACCTTGCTATTCAGACACAGGATTTTATTCACATACAGAAGCTGTAACAGTAATTGAATTGATAAAGATAGCAAAAAAACGTATTACGAAAATAATGTGTTTAATTATCATTTTATCGTCTTTCCAGCATTTTCAAATAGTTATCTTTAAAATACTTTCAAAATGATATCAAAGCTTGAGCTTAATCCACTATAGGCTTCCTCCTGTGTACTTATAGTGTATAATGCTTTAAAAAAGGTTATATTGCTTTGTACTTGTAATGCCGTTGTGTAATTATGAATGAAGTGTTCGAATTTTTTTTTGTAATGCACCTAGTGTAGGAGGACCAGGGATCGTTGAACTGCCACTTTAAAAAAGCACTAGAAATGCTAATGGGACAGACAGGACATCACTACCTTGGCCCTCTACTAACTGAAAACCTACTTCAAGGCAGGGAGAGTCGCCAAAACAATTTCAACTCAATACAAACCAGTTTATATGAACTAAAAACAAAAGCATTTTTCAAAAAAGATTCAAATATTTGACGGTAAGTAAATGAATAAAACAACACAGCGACTTTTCTAAACGTATATAGACTTTAAACTACCCTCAAATTACCAACTAATTACCTCTTCTCTTCGGTTGTAGTTCTATCATTTCTCACTCGGTTTCCGTCAAGACCTTCGTGACGTGGTTAGGCAAATTTATAAAGCAATAGTTAAAACTTTATTAATTATGCATATAACACAATAGATGTTATTTATTTAATCGTGGAATAGTGCAACCAAGCTACGTAATTCCCATTTTAATTCTGTGTTCCGCTAAAGAAATGGCTTCTACCAATTTTTTAACCGTTAAAACTCATCTAACAGAATTCAAACATAATTCAGACAAAGACACCTTAAGTGAAGTAAGTACTTATTCATACATTCCACAATTATTATTTTTATATATGTCGAAAAAAATATTAATTTAAATAATAACCAGATCCGCCATTTTGAAAAAGTTGAATCAAAAGTTTACCTATAAAAATTATTGTTAACCCTACCATTGCAAGGGTTTAATAAAAATAGCTTTATTTCTTACTCTTATTTGGTATACGAATTCTTTTTATAACTTGTTGTTATTGTTGCAGGCTTCTGAAAGTGGAACAAGTAATTCAGTGACGTCAGCAGAAGACTTACAGAAATTAGCTGTGATTCTCGGCCTAAACAGTGCCGAAGATGTATACCAGGAAAGATTCCGTGTTGACAGACGCCGTTTGGAAGCTATGCTTGCTGGTGAATATTAGAAAAATACTATCTATGAAAACAGACTTAGTATTTAAAACTGAATATAAAATTTTAACTTGCAGAAAATTTGGAGGAGTCACAAACGGCGCAGGCATTCTTTCATCGGGTAAGAAACATTTATTATTAAGTAATATAGTAAGTACTTACATTACAAAAGCCAATTACGTTAAAATAGGTATACAGCTATATAAAAATGTAAATGAAGCCAACCACCTTCTGCATAGAATACGTTTTTAGTCTAGCGGTAGAATTGTACGGATGCAGTGCATGGTGGTATCGGGGTTCGATATCTACGCAATATTTGTGCGATCCGCAAAATGAGAGGTCTGTAAATGAAGTTTTACCTAAGTATTCGAAATTTTGACATTGTATTACCATTTACAGGATCGTCCCTGCAGTGGGACGTTTAAACTCTGAAATTATGATTTTTATATAACGTGTGCTGATCGCTTAGTAGTATTAATGGGTGTCACCAAGCCATTTAATCCCGAAGGTGACGTAAAAGGAAATTTTGGAGACTACTTAACAATCGGTATTTCTAGCAAATAACCCGTCTGCTCAATGTGAAATCTACAGGTCAAGTTTTTCTTCATATACGATGGATACCCGTCCCTGTAGTGGGACGTTGATGAGCTTCTATTATTATGCATCTCAGCATCATTTCAATTTCATTGTATTTGTTTGGGGCAAATAATGACATCTTTTATTATTCACTCTAAATTAATTAAAAGTTCATAATACTACAGCTAAATTCGTTTTTCAATAATATGTTTATTTCTTTTAGGTAATGACTGAAACGAACACTTTAATAAATTGGCCAGCTCGTCTGAAAATTGGGGCTCGTTCCAAAAAAGGTACCAAAGTTATCAATTTATTTAAATCTTACATTGTCATAAAAAAACATTTTTGAACGTATTAATTTTAAATTTAAAAAATTAAACGGAACACCTGCATCGCGTACTTTTTGGCGGGCTGGCGCCAAATAGACTAGCATTTGGGCGCCAGCCTGGCGGGAATACGTTCAAAATTTATTTCGTTTTATTTGCCCGTGCGTCCGTTCCATGAAATGACCTAGTTTTATTTTATATTTTATTTAAATTAACTATTTAAACATATTAACAATGCATTTTAATCATGATATGAACGATTTAGTGTACAATGTTATTAGAAAAATACGTGACAATAAATTTATAGATCTCATCAAAGTATTTGGTACGTAAGTTTATATTTTCGTCTTTAGATTTAAATATTGTGACGAAAATTTAGTGAGTGATTTTTGTTTAGACCCCCATGTGAGAGTCGCTGGACGACCTGATGATGTGAAGCTGGCTCGTGAGAAAATAATTCAGTTGTTAGACACAAGGGTATGTAGTTTACACATATATTACAAGTGTCGGAATTTAGAACAGTTCAATGTACCTACCTACCTAATAAGCTCGCGCTTTTATTTTTATTTACAAATTCCTGAGATTATTTTTATGCATTTATTCTATGGAGAAACTATTCACTTTTCTAAGTAATGGCACAATATTAGTTACTGTTGTAGTTATAATGTTGTTACTAGTACTACTCACATTATTTCGGGAATATATGAATTATCTTAAGAACTGTTTACGACACCCTCGTGATGAATTATTTCAAGCCAATTCCAAGTTTTATGTCTATAAGTACATGCTTACTACAATACTTTATAATATGGGCTTTTAAATAAATATGTCAGGTTATGCATAAAAGCTCCTTCTTGCGGAGGGAAACTAGTCTTAGACCACAACTCTAGACAGACGGGCTGATATCGGCTTTCATGGCTTTCATTACCAGATGTAATGTTTGTTAAGTATATAAGTAGTACCTACCTCGTTAGAAAAATACTCTTACGACACCTTTGGGAGGTGAACATGTTTTAGGTTGTTATTTTAGGCACATGAATTATTGCACCAGAATCTTGAATTAAGTATATTAACTAGACTAATAAGTACAAATATTAATTTAAGGGATTATAACCGACCGATTATAAGAATACCTAGAATCAGGACATTGATTCGCGGATCGCACAAACAAATTGCCAAAGCCGCTACCGTGATACCGTGTGCATGTGCACGTGCAATAAGCTACAGTGTATAGGTACTCTTGGCAGACATTTTATGCATATCTTACAATAAGTATTCTATTTTATATTTATTTGACGACCTCTTTGGCGTAGTAGCTGTAATTCATAGCAACGCACAGAGACCTCGGGTTCGATTCCCGCTTATATACAAATAAAATAAAAATATTAGTGATTAGTGTACATGAGTATGGAATTTTTGCATTGGTCTGGCTAAGTGTCTACTACGTATTGTGTATTACAAAAGGTGATCCTATGTTTATTAATGTGTGTGTCTATGTCTGTGATTTTTTTATGAAAATGTGTAGGTATAAGGTCTATGGGTCAAGACCTTATTCTATGGCGCATGTGAAAAGTCCTACGTCTTGCTGTGGTCTGCGATAGACTTAGTTGATAAGTAGATTTACGTGAAAGAGTAACAAACATACTTACCAACTTTCGCGTTTCTTATATTAGTGAGATAACATATAAATGTCATGTTTCAGAATAACCGTGTTACCATGAAGATAGATGTCAGCTATACAGACCACTCACACATTATAGGAAAGGTAAGTCTGATTTTCTATTAACTCATTTGTACTATTATTGTTTGCCATAAATGGTCCTCGCTCATAATGTTTACTTGCTATTATAACAGCCCATTGATGTTCCACTGCAGGGACGGGCCTCCTCCCGTGACGGAGGGACACTTGGCCTACTAATACCACGCCGGCCAAACGGATTGGTATAGGGTTCAATTTCAAGTTTTCCTTCTTTTTATTACGTAAAGAAAATATTCACGGATAGTCCCTTAGTCGGTTTTTACGACACCCATGGGATGAGATGGGGTGGTGAAATATTGTATTCTTACTTCGTCACCACACTAATTTTTCTATATCTATCTCGTTTGCACTTACGGGTCTTCTATTCTTATACAATATCTTCTACCTCTTTAGGAGTAGGTACTCAGATGGTACCGTGTTATAGTATCTAGGTTATGAACTATACAGGGTGGCTCATTCAAAAGGGTCAGTATGGGAAAGTCTTAAACTATAAGTAATACGAAGATTTGTTCTTAGGAACCATGTCACCGATTTTGATAAAAAGAAAAACTGCATTCATACATTTGAAAAAGATACTGTACCCAGCTAGGGAATCGAACCCGGTTGTTTTGCAAAAATAACCTATTCTTTTTTAATTTAAATATCGATTCTGTAGGTCTTAAGCAGAAAATATCTCTATGAAACATTATGTCTTAAATGAATAAAATGCATTGTTTTCACATAGTTTAATTTATCATAGTAGGTGTTCGAAGTGACCACCATTACAATATTCAACAAGTTCAGGCATGTAAAATTGTCCCTACGGTTGTTTGTACCCCTCTACTAGTTACATACACCGTGTTACATAATCATGTGGCATTGCATTATACTTTTAAAGAAGTTTTGTTATCTACAGTAATATTATTATCATGCAACTACTTACTTCTATTAATCAAACACTAACAATCAATTGAAAAGCCCACATAAAGTATGTAGATATTGTAGATAGGTACAGAGACGTGTTAAGTTAAGCCTCATTTGAAAATGGAACGTTTCAGTATAACTGGCTGCATGAAGATACAAAATGCAATAAGTAGATTGTTACGTGTTAAATATTGTATTGAACAAAACGGTGACCACTTCGAACACCTACTATAATAAATTGAAGTATGTGAAAAAAATGCATTTTATTCATTTAAGACATAATGTTTCATAGAGATATTTACTGCTTAAGACCTACAGAATCGATATTTAAATAGAAAAAGTATAAGTTTATTTTTGCAAAATAGTTCGATTCCCTAGCTGGGTACTTGGTCAAATGTATGAATGCAGTTTTTCTTTTTATCAAAATCGGTGACATGGTTCCTAAGAACAAATCTTCGTATGACTTATAGTTTAAGACTTTCCCATACTGACCCTTTTGAATGAGCCACCCTGTATATCGCGAGTAAGACCCGACTAGAAAGTAGTATATAAATCGCGAAAGTTTAAATTCGATTAAAGGTAGGTAAGTTTTTTTTTATTATTTAATCTGTCTGTCAAATATATGTTTGCTAATTAATGCGTTCTTAATTACATGTCGCGTATAAAATGATCTTAATTTGATTTTTACGCATCTTTGATCAACGAGTACATTTTCTAATGATTATTGGCATGTTAGTTAACCTACTTCGGGTAGAAAGGTTCAGAAATACATGACATTGACATTGATTATCTTATTTTTTTATATGGAACATAAGCGCTGATTACACTAGACTACATGTAGTCTACTACATCTTGTACACGTAGTCATACAGACATGTAGTCTTTCCATTTCCATGTAATTGTTTTGGAAATGGAAAGACTACATGTAGTCCTACAAGATGTAGGTAACTACATGTAGTCTAGTGTAATCGGCGCTATAGTAATGACTATCGAACCTATGTACGTATTTACTTTGTGAAATAACTTCGGTTCGAAGAACAACCTACTTACTTAATTATTAAAACCTGTTGTCTGGGACTTTTACAAACATTAATTCAACATAGACACAAAGAATATCCAAGCTGAGGGCGATCATTTATGGATCGCATACTGTGGTAGTTAAAGCAGTAGTTTTATGTTTTTAGATCCATAATTGTTTATCAGGTGTTATTTAAGACAATCATTTAGCCTATCGCAGTCCACTGCTGGACATAGGCCTCTCCCAGCACGCGCCACAGGACTCGGTCCTGCGTCTTCCGCATCCAGTCCGCCACAGAGACCTTTTTGAGGTCGGCGGTCCACCTTGCTGGGCTTATTTAAATATTATGTTCAAAAACTTAAGTAGGTACTTAGGTACGTATTTTTTATGATGATACGTAGGTTTAAAGGCGAGTATTCACTTTTATAACATTACCTACCCGCTTTGATAAAAAAACATAAGTAACTATATCTCAGACCGTTACGACTTGGCGAGGCCTATGTGCATTGTTCAATGTTAAGGTGACCTGTGCCAAGTTGTGGACCACTCTTAGTTCCGATATCTGTGGGACCACTCACATGACTAAAGCCCGATTTACACATCGACAAGTACAGTAGAGTTAAGCAGTAAGTAGTAAGTTGTTGATTAAGTTGATTTAAATAGATCTCCTTCCTATTTTTGGCGAGTTAAGTTGGCGAGACGCGAACAAGAAAAAATAGGAGGGAGATCTATTTAAATCAACTTAATCAACAACTTACTACTTAACTCGCTACTGTACTTGTCGATGTGTAAATCGGGCTTTAGAGAGAGAGAGAGAGAGAGTAGGTGCTTAATAGTTAGCATTTAGTAGTAGGCGTTAAGCAAACTATAGAGCTTAATGTTTACTTTACAAATACATCATAGCTATAGATATCTAACATTTAGAACTTGTATTTAGTAATATATTCTGTTTAACTATTAAACAGAATATATTACTAAATACAAGTTCTAAATGTTAGATATCTATAGCTGTCAGTTATAAAGACAGGTAAATAGATCTAGATTGTACGTGTGGGCATTATTTATGTAGCTTTCTCCATAAATACCTGACTTTATTACATGAAAGTACCTAATATAATGTCTTGAAAGTAAAAGTCATTATAGGATCATTAGGGTATGGCTTTAGAAATATATAAATTTTCGGATAGGCACCCTTACTCTAGATTTAAGGGCGTCCACTCCTGACTAATTTTGTTCTTTTTCGTTTGGTTATTGGTCAACCTAGTGTCGAGATTTGTTCAAGCCACTCATAGGCATCAGCCATAGCTTGACGACAGTGTCCCTACGACAACAGCTGGGACTGAATTGTTTCGTGCCGTCCGAAACATGCAGAGACGGTCCGATTAAATGACAATAGGCAATCACCCATCTAAGGAATGAAGACATTGCTTATCCGGCTGTGAGAGCCTACGCGACCACAAATATTAATTTTGTCCTTGTGTCGTAAAAGACGACTATTGCTTACATTAACATTAATTTGACAATTACACAGCAATCTCAAACTATAATTAGCTTACACTCCTCTAATTACTGTTTCCTTACAATGTTTTCCTTCATTAACGTAGAATTCTCACGGTATGTTGATGTTTCTTAGTTACACGAGCTAAGTTTAATTAACTATAATGAACGTTTGGAAAATACATATATCTTACGCCAAAGTATCTAAACTTTTTATTATTTTTGTCTGGATGATCAAGACGTGTCCGTTAATTTAATGTTTATTAAAAACCCGACACAAAGCTAGATACTACACTTAAAAAATTAAAGTAGGTATCAAGTTGATAACTTTTTTTACTACTTTTATCATTATAACAGGCCATTAATGTTCAATCGCAGGAACGGGCCTCCTCCCATGACGGAGGGATACTTAGCCTACTAATACCACGCTGGCCAGACGGATTGGTATTAGGGTTTAATTTCAAGTTTTCCTTCTTTTTATTTCGTAAAGATAATATTCACGGATAGTCCTTTGGTCGGTTTTTACGACGCGCCGATGGGATAAGATGGGGTGGTGATCATATTGTATTCTTACTCCGTCACCACACGGAGATTACTTTTATAGCCAGAGCTAAACTACAACGTATAAGTATGTCTATAAAATCCTTCATCTTAAAGTCGCGGAAGTAAATGTCTAATTATGAATAATTGCCTTCCTTTATCCGTTACTTGTTCTTATTATACCTACTAGCTGCTGTGCCCGCGACTTCGTTCGCGTGGCGGATGTTACTTACTTCGCAATTCGATTTAATACTGAAAAATCGTTTTTAAAACCTTATAACGAACAGATATACCTACATTACAAACGAATTGTAAAATTAACGAACGAACCAAAACCTTTTCAAAGTAAATAAATAGTAAATAAAATATCTATGAAGACTGCGTCTAAACTTATACTGAAAGACATGAGCGAACGTCATTCTTTCAAGGAATATCTTAACACCGCGATACTGAAAATGACGTCACAGGCACAATGCTATCTGTTGTCAAATTTGTAAGTTAAAATAAATGACATCGCTTATTTCATCATAACTGCAAGGACGCGCCTCCTCCCGTGACGGAGGAATACTTGGCCTACTAATACCACGCTGGCCAGTCGGATTGGTTGATAATATACGGATAGATTGGAAGATAATATTCACCGATAGTCCCTTAGTCGGTTTTACGCCACCCATGGGATGAGATGGGGAGGTGACATATTGTATTCTTACTCCGTCACCACACGGATACATGGCTGGCGTGCATGAGGTCGCGGGTTCGATTCCCATGGAGGACAATTGTGATACACAAACTATTGTCCTTAGTCTGGATGTTCTTACTCGACTATATTATTATCTATAGATAAACTGCGTGCAGTATTTTTGAATTACTTAATAAAATAAACACAAACACTTTGAATAATAATCTAATGTTTTGTGATTGTATTTCTTTATTTTATTGTCAGTTTTGTATTTTTTTATTGTTGACAAATAGCAATAATGTGTAAAATGATCTATATCTTGTGTGTTTATCAACCGATTTCTATAATTTTTTTTTTATGAATAAGATATTAAAGTGTACTTTTGAAATATGGGAGTTTGAAAAAGATATGTCTATGCAAATTACAATATATTTATGTATTTAATACACTTTGAAGAAAACCCTAACGATTAAACACGTTATTGTGGCTAATATATAAAAGATAGATATATACTATTCAGGACTTTTTTGTACATCTTTTGAAGACCATTATTTTTGTAATACATATTTTTGGCGTATGATCAACGTATGCGATGATAAGAGCTAGAACGCGCTTTTTGTCAACTGACTTGCTTCAAATTTTTCGTCACTGCTCAGCTCCTATGTGTCTTAGCGTTATGTTATACAGCCTATAACCTGTCCGGGAGTATGGACTACAATCGTACCAAGTTTGGTTAAAATGCCTTCAGTAGTTTTTGACCCATGCGTGCACATACAGACAGACAGACAGACAGACAGACAGACAGACAGACAGACAGACAAAAAATTTATTGATTGCATTTTTGGCATTAGTATCGATCACCATTCATCCTCCAATATTAATTTTGAACATATATTCAATGTACAGAATTGATCTCTCTACAGTTTTATTATAAGTATAGATAACATAGGTGTGTTTTAGTAATTACTGTTAGCATTTAAAGCACTGTCTCTACTTGTTATATCTACAACTAGCTGACCCGTGCCCACTTCGTTGGGCAGCGAAAAAATCGCGTCCCTTTTTTAAACATATTTAATTACTACTCTACTCCTATGAGTCATAGCGTAATACTATATAGCCTATGACACTCCACGATAAATGGACTATATTCAACACAGAAGGAATTTTTAAAATCGGTTCATTAGATCCAGAGATTACAACCCACCAACGTCACAAACTCACAAACAAATAAACAAACACACAAACTTTACCTCTTTACAATATTAGTATAGACTAGCTTGTCAGATGATAGTTTTACATTAGATAAAAATATTTTCCTTAAAAATACACAATGCAAAATGACGTGAAAATAAGTACATTTAAAAAAAATATAATAGGTAAATTATTTTCTTAAATCTTTACTGGATTTTAGATCTAAAAATTGTTAGGTAAGTCTTTAATGTGTTCTTAATTATTTTTTTCATAACAGGGTGGATTAACAATAAAACGAGTTATGGAAGAGACAGGATGCCACATCCACTTCCCGGACTCGAACCGCACCAGCACCGTAGAGAAAAGCAACCAGGTTTCCATCGCTGGCGATATGGAACGCGTTGAACGAGCTAGGGCTAGAGTCCGAGTAAGTTTGTGATAACATCTATTTATTTCATCATAACAGCCCATTAATGTCCCACTGCAGGGACGGGCCTCCGCCCGTGACGGAGGGATACTTTGCCTACTAATACCACGCTGGCCAAACGGATTGGTATAGGGTTTAATTTCAGAGATTCCTTCTTTTTTTTTCGTTAAGATAATATTCACAAATAGTCCCTTGGTCGGTTTTTACGACACCCATGGGAAGAGATGGGGTGGTGACATATTGTACTCTTACTTCGTCACTACACGGAGTTTCTTCATCTATTTATTTATTGTTTGTTTTTGACCAACCTGGTTTCGAGAGTTGTTCACGCCGTCGTCCATAAACCTCTGACGTGGCTGAAAGACTGTGTCACTAATAGCTGGGACCGACTCTTTACATAATAGACAACCTCTGCGGCGTAGTCTGTATATTACATGGTATGGGATGGTATTTATTTAAAGTGGTACAAACACTTTAAAAAAATACCAACGTAAGTACCTAATATAAAAGTTGTAATAATGTTTCTAGGCTCTGACTCCACTAGTGTTCTGCTTCGAGCTGCCAATAGTGCCGACATCTCAACCGCTCCCAGACATTACCTCGCCCTACGTGCAGAAAGTGCAGGAACAGTATAATGTACAAGTAAGTTATATTATACTAGCTGACCCGTACCCACTTCGTTGGGCGGCGAAAAAAACACGTCACTTTTTAAACATATTTCATTACTGCTCCACTCCTTTTAGTCATAGGGTGATACTATATGAAACTCCCTGATCATTGGACTATTTAACACTGAAATAATTTTTAAAATCGGTTCATTAGATCCAGAGATTACCCCCTACAACGTCACAAACACACAAACTTTACCTCTTTATAATATTAGAATAGATTAGCTTAGATTTAATACAAACTTTTCTTTGTCTATTTTTACGGAGCTTTTGAAATGAGATGATTGAGCTTATTTTTATAATATCAATTGGCCATTTGCATTGACGTCCTGTAACTTTCTAAAAAAAGATACTGATACAAGGATGGACAAATAGCCAGATAATATGACGAATTTATAAGGGTTTAGCTTTTTTGCCATTTGGCAACGAAATCCTATAATATAATAACATCGTTTTTTAACTTAGTAATTTCATAAACTATTAAGTATTCTGTAAGATAACGATAACGCAATCGATCGAGTCATCATAACAGCTCATTAATGTCCCACTGCCTCGAGGACGGGCCTCCTCCCGTGACAGAGGGATACTTAGCCTACTAATACCACGCTGGCCAGATGGATTGGTATATGGTTTAATTTCAAGTTTTCCTTCTTTTTATTTCGTAAAGATAAAATTGACGGATAGTCCCTTATGCCCGATTTACACATCGACAAGTACAGTAGCGAGTTAAGTAGTATTTTAAGATTAAGTTGATTTAAATAGATCTCCATCCTATTTTTTGGCATGTTAAGTTGGCGTGACGCGAGAGAGCCACCTAGGAGCCACCGAGGGGGCATAACTCGCCAAAAAATAGGATGGAACTCTATTTAAATCAACTTAATCTTAAAATACTACTTAACTCGCTACTGTACTTGTCGATGTGTAAATCGGGCATTAGTCGGTTTTTACGACACCCATGGGATGATATGGTAACATATTGTATTCTTACTCCGTCACCACACGGAAAATCAGTCGAGTGATCTGGATGAAATAGAGGATTTTTTTATAATGCTGTTTTTGTGTTACCAACATTGCTAGAAAGTTCCTTCTAGTACTTTGTCAATCAAAATTCTTACTAATACCTATTCACTTCAATTTGACTATAATTATTATTATTACTAATGTTGATTCGAATTGTGTAGGTGATGCTGCGAAATCGTCCCAAGCTGCACGCTAACTTGCTGGTGGTGAAAGGAGTACAGTGGGAGGTGCAGGCTACTATGGAAGCCACCAATTTACTTATGAACTACATGTGTGGACCGCTCGCTGTAAGTATCCATAGATCCTAAGGAAGACAGCTGCCTCAGTTGTTAAGCGGTCGTTTATGCAGCTGACTAGCACGATGTCGCAGGTTCGAATCTGGCACCAAAAAATATGCAATCTACAAACTATAGTCCAGTGTTGACAAAACATTGTGACTTACACAAAAAGCGATTGAAATTTATCCCATTGCCTGCTAATCTTCGACAGTAGACTATTTTTTTTTAAAGAGTCAACTCCCGCATTATTGATTATGCCATGTGTTGCTGCGACACAAAGAACATCTAGAGTCTAGACCCATAAAGAATTGTCCTAACATTTAACTATTTATTTCTTAAGCATAACAACTTAAAAATTATACTTTAAAAAAATACAGAAAGAAAAAGTACTTATTATTAATATATTTTAATAAATTACTTTTAAAAACACAAGACCTGTGTTTTTAAAATTAATTTAAGAAAAGTATGTCTGTATTGTTGTTACTACCTTGTAAAAGCATGTTACAAAAATTAACTCCTCTAGCTGTAGGGGTATTGTGGGTCTGGGAAGAACGCCAGTTTGCGGGATAGGCAAAAAAACACTTAATTACAAAAATAACCTTAACTTCCAGAGTCAAACCCAAGTCCAAATGTCGCTGGAAATATCACCAATGCACCACTCAGTAGTGGTAGGCAGGGCCGCAGAACAACTCAAGGTGATAATGAAGGGAACCAACACTCAGATAATGTTCCCTGATGCCGATGATCCCAATATACCTGTTATCAAGAAGAGCTGTGTCACTATTACTGGAAATATCAAGGATGTTTATGCGGCTAGGCAGCAGTTGGTTGTAAGTTTACGTTTTATTTATTACTAGCGGCTCGTCCCGGCTTCGAAAGGGCAAAAAATAAATAAAATATAGTCTCTGTCACTCAGGAAAAATGTAGCTTTCCAACAGTGAAAGAATTATTCAAATCTGTTTAGTAGTTATTTATTTATTTGAAAGAATTACATATGTTTTCTTATAGCTAATTTACAATTACCACCATTAAACCATTCATCATCAGTGCATCGTATCTAAATACAAACGGAGCATATTCAATTTAAACAAACAAACAATCGAACTTTTCCTCTTTATAATATTAATATAGATAGTATAGATATAGATATTTAGGTATACTCAAAGTGACTATAGATAGGAAACCGCAGAGTGAGGGAGACCTCAAAAGGCAGGAGGCCCAAGATCGAGCGCGCTGGAAACATTTGTAAGAGACTTATGTTCAAAAGTGAATGTCTATTGACTTATATGACAATGATACGCCTTATTTGGATATTTTATGGTATCGTCATAGCGGCCCAAAATAACCCCACAGAGGAAGGCAAACATGGCCAATAAATACCACGATAGATAATTGTTTCTTAGTTGTATAAATCTTTTAAAAATCCGGTTGTTTTCCGTAGTACCATTGTATGTCCCATTCAGTTTCAGTTTCTTTATTTTTCAACAAAATGACTTATTGACGTCAGCTCATTGATAGGACGATGGAAAAAATCATCGAGAGTGAGATGTGAGATACTGTGACTGTGTGAGACTACTGAAAATAGTTTTTACTTCACTATCGCTATCCTGTCGTACCATTAAATAATAGAGTTTTGCAGGATTGCCATGACGCGTTGATACTTTTTGCTATAAACTTTTTTCCAGGCGCTTCCACAACATTTTATACAGAAACTAACCATATCTTATCGTCCGCGTGGTGACGGAGTAAGAATACAATATGTCACCACCCCATCTCATCCCATGGGTGTCGTAAAAACCGTCTCAGGGACTATCTGTGAATATTATCTTTACGAAATAAAAATTAAACCCTATACCAATCCGTCTGGCTGGCCAGCGTGGTTTTAATAGGCCAAGTATCCCTCCGTCACGGGAGGAGGCCCGTCCCTGCAGTGGGACATTAGTGGGCTGTTATGATGTACCTATGTATTGTTATGTACTTATTTTAATTTATCAAATCATATCGGCCTATGGTCGTCCACTGCTGGCTATAGACCATTACTATCCTGCGCTCATTCCTTGGCTTCCCGCCGTCTTATCTAGTATTTCCATCGACTTCAAAAAGGAGGAGGTTCTCAATTCGGTTGTATTTTTTTTAATGTTTGTTACCTAATTTCTCGAAACTGGACCGATTTGAAATTTGTTTTTTGTTGATATAAATCTGTTATATACAGGGCAGCCTACCGCTAGTAGTAATATTCGACGTGATGGAACAGTCGTGCCGCGTGGACAGCGAGGCGGCCAACACTCTCATGCACAAGTACAACGTCTACATCAATATACGACGCAAGCCCAAGCAGGGGATCACTTCTGTTGTTATCAAGGGGATTGAACGCTGTGCAGGTGAGATAATACTTATTTATCTTCAAAAAGACAGACCGGACCGTTACGACTTGGGGAGCTTCAAGAAACGAGTCTACTCCCTTTTTAAAAGTCGTCAACGCATCTGTGATTCTTCTGGTGTTGCGGCGTGTCTAGGGGCGGCGGTGATCACTTACCATCAGGTGACCTGCTGGCTCGTTTGCCTCCCATTATATAAAAAAAAAACAACTCCCGCACTAGAAATGTGTTGCTGCGACTTTACAAACATTAATTTAACGGACACAGATAACATAATATAGACTCAGGACAATCATTTGTGGATCGTACAAAGAAAATGCCCTGCGTTGGATTCGACCCCGCGATCCCATGGGATTTGACTACGAACACAAAAATTGTCAATCTGAAAATGTGAAATGAACGATGAACGAAATGTGTTTTAAAAGAAATAAAATGTTGTATGTATCTAAGTAAATATTTTATTTTCCTTCAACAGGTGACATTTACGAAGCCCGCCGCGAGCTCCTGGGCGACAAGGAACCAGTGATCACAGCGGAAGTACCAGAATCATACAACATTCCTTCCATATCCGCCAACAGCATGCCTAACTTCGGCTTATTCAATCCATTCTCCCCTACACACGCAGCCAATATCACTAACTCCCCATGCTCCCCTTACAACATGCAACAATTAACCGAATTAGCTAGCTTTGCTAACCTCGGTAGTCCGTTGTTCCCCCATAACCCTCCGACCCCAGGGGGCTACCCGTCCCCGTTGTCCCCAGTAGCGTTGACCCCACCCGTGTACCCTGCTTCGTGGATGGTCCCGTCTCCTCAGCCAAGGAATGGCCAGTTCCATTATCCTAATTTGATGCCTAATTCCAATCCTGTTATGTACAAGAACCAGGGTGGTTCGTGGAATCGTAAGTGTTTATAAACATTTTTTATTTTATTTATTGTATGTTTGAACGCAAGATCAAATTTAATAAAAATGATTTTGTGTTTGAAAAAGTATACCATTTCTAAGTTGTATGAGGCCATACAAAATATGCCACCAAAATGATTGTTAATTTAGTTCATATCAAAAAAGGAATGAGATTACTATCGCATAAGTACACAAAATTATGTATTAATTATAAATCTGTTCTTGGAAACCTCTGGTTTAGGTGTTTGTTTTTCAACCTCTGATCCACTAGGTAACAGTACTATTATTTCCTCAGCCATGTCAAACGGTGCTGAGATGATGTCGCTTCCGCAACCAATGATGATGCAACCTTCATACCAACAGTTGTCCGGTGACGGCAGACCTGTAAGTTAATCATTTTACAAAGTAAAGTACTCGCCTAATAACTCAGCCGGCTTGGAGTTGTTGCAAGTGGCTGCGCAGAAGTCAATCTTCGAACTTAATGATGGCAGCGTGGGGAGGGGGTGGTTTATTGGTTCCTGTACATGTGCAAACTTCTTCCATAGCTAACTTCAGGCCAGACGGCTGAGTTAAAATAAATAAATAAAATATTCACGGACATCTGTACACAGCGCCATCTGTTCCCAAAGTAAACTAGGCTTAACCTGCTTGTGTTATGGGTAACAGAACAACGGATATTAATACTTAAGTATTTACTTTTTTTGTAAATACATACATATTATACATAGAAACACTCAGACTAATGCAAATAATCATGTTCATGCACACAAATATTTGCATTGAGCGGGAATCCAACCTGAGACCTCGCGTAGCGGTCATGTTGTATAACCACTACGCCATAGAGGCCGTCGACGTATCGACATTTGGACGACATTTTGCAATAACATGTTAACCGAC
The DNA here is from genome assembly GCA_905475405.1 of Schrankia costaestrigalis. NCBI lineage: Eukaryota > Metazoa > Arthropoda > Insecta > Lepidoptera > Erebidae > Schrankia > Schrankia costaestrigalis. The sequence goes on along the minus strand of FR997843.1, from coordinate 2,377,084 downwards.
AAAATTGCAAAAAATTAGATTTTTCACAATCATTAGCAGAAGATGTAAGTTTGATATCTGTAGACAACGAAATTGCTTTGAACACACAGTCATCTAGTCTAGCCGCTAATACAGGTAACTTAGAAGGTACTCAGGAACAAGAAATTAACTTTCTACCGCAATCATTTGAGGATGTGGATTCAATACCTGTAGACAAAGAAACAGCTTCAAACACAGTTAAAAGACCAAAGCGTGGCAGAAAGAGAAAAGTTGAACACCAAAGTAGAGAAATGAAAAAGAAACGAGTTAATAATGAGCAGTATGTAAGTGAAAGCGGGAAAGAAGTAGCACCTAGAGTATTTTCAGGCTCGACATTTAACTGTATATGCCCATTAAAATGCACCGAAAAACTATCAATTGAACAAAGGCAGGCTGAGTTTAATAAATTTTGGTCTTCAGGGTGTTACGAAGCAAGATGTGCAATGTTACAAGGATATGTTAGAGAGGTTCATAAAAAACGATGTTTTTCCACTAATTCAAAGCGAACATTCACTAGGCAATATAGTTTATGTGGCGTAAGAGTATGCAAAAAGACATTTTTGACTACGTTTCAAATAAGTCAATCCAGAATTGATTCGGCGCTAAAGAAGTTTAGGGGACAAGAACCTTTGGGAGACAAAAGGGGACAAAAATGTGCAGGCAATAATAAAATTCTGAAGAAAAGAACAGAGAAATCAGAGAGTTTATTGAGAAATTTCCAAGATATAAGTCGCATTATTGTCGAACTGAAACTAGTGCAGACTTTCTAGCATCACATTTAAATCTTCAAACTATTTACAATTTATACAAGGAGAAACACAGCGACGGTGTTAGCTTATCTAGATTCCGAAAATGCTTTGTTGATGACTTCAATTTAAAATTTAAGAAACCTCATAAAGACACGTGTGTTCGCTGTGATTCTTATAAAGCTAGAGCAACTAGTGCAACTGGAGATGTTCTTGAACAAATTGAAAAAGAGCATAAAGACCATTTAAAACATGCCTATGACTTACGTGATCAAATGAAAGCTAATTTGAAATTGGCTAAAGAAGACCCTTTCGTCGAAACACTCACATTTGATTTAGAAAAAACTCACAATTTACCAGAACTTCCAACAAATATCGTATACTATAAGCGTCAGTTAAATTTGCATAACCTTTGCATACATGCAGGTAGTACAGGGAAAGGTTATTTCTTTGTGTGGCTGGAACATGAAGCTGGACGTGGTACCCAAGAAGTGGGATCTTGTCTAAAAAAGTTTATAGACAATCATTTGAAACCAACAGCTACTCACTTGATTCTTTGGTCGGACTCGTGTGGTGGTCAGAATAGAAGCATCAAAATGGTATTGTTTTTACAACATATTCTTCAGACGCATTCTCATCTCGAAAAAATCACAATACGGTTTCTTCAGCCCGGACATACCTATCTACCAAATGATTCATAATTTGGTGATGTAGAGTGTGCACTAAAAACGCATAACCGACTTTATACCGATCTGGATTATATTAACGTAATGAACAATTGTCGACGCAAAAACAAGTTCATTGTTACAAGAGTTAAGAAAGAGGATTTCTTTTCGATAGAAAATATTCTTAACCAAATAACAAATCGCAAAGTTGATGCCAATAAAAATAAAGTGTCATGGATCAATACTTTTGAAATAGGACTACAAAAGAAAAATGCGACTGAGCTGATCATGAAATCTAAACTATCGGAAGTACCACACGTTGTTGACATTACAAAAACTGTCAAGGGCCGTAAAGTCAAGCCCAACTTCGATGTTGAACTCCCAATGCTTTGGCCTGTTGGTCGAAAACTATCCAATGCAAAGATAAAGGACTTAAAAGAAATGCTGAAACTCATTCCATCTGACTCCAAACCATTTTACAATTTCTTAAAGAATACCAGATCAAGCGATTTTATCGATGATACTGAAGGTTTTGGTGCGGATGTTGATTTTGATATAGAATATGAATAATTTTTACACAGTTATAAAATTAGGTGTTATATGAAAACGATGTTCCTCTTTACTGATTGATCTCATGATAGTTCCTATGTTGATATTAATTTTATAATAATTATGTTTAATAAGTAGTATTTGATAGTCTTTACATTAATGAGGCAATAAAGAACCATGTTAAGTATTATTAAGCAAGTTGTGATTTTTATTAGTGTTTAATTTCTATTTTTGTTCGAACAACTTACAATGGGAAAAGTTTTATGTTTTGTATTATTTCAAAGTTTATTTTATTTGATTTTTTTATTTTTATACAGAGTCAATTCTTTTATTTGTACTAGGATAGTTACCACGTTCTATTTAAGTAATAAACTATTACAGTGATTTACCATAACACACTAAGTGCCTTAATCTATGTCCAATGCGTGATTTAATTACAATATGACATTTTACAATAATAATGTTAAATTACTTAATAGGTTATTGTAAATTTCTTAATGCTATTGAGAATTTCATAATTTATAATTTTCGATATATTTCAAAATAAACGCCTTAATTCAGACATGTTTTTATTTAGAACCATTAGGGAACCCAATTTTTGTTCAAGCGACTAACACTTAAAAGTATAAAATGTTTAGATAAATAATAATGAGACGAAATGTAACTGAAAGTTATTTTAACGTTTTTCTCGCCATTAACTTTTTGTTGATTGATTGGTTATTGTAAAATATTATCCATTTATACAAATGAATAATTAAGAGAGACAACTGCAAAGTTCCGACGGCGATGTTTCAAAGGAAACTGATCGGGATATTGAATAATAGTTAGCTGTTCGTCCCATTAGTAGAACAATGTTGTATCTACAAAATGTCTACTTTTCAGTAGAGCGATTTGAAGTTTTGCGCTAGCATTTTTTGCTTATAACTTTTTTACGGAAGACTTTAGCCATGTAATATTTTTACAGTGTACATAGATATAAATACAGCTATTAATGATATAATTATTTAGTCTAAAAACTATTCCTGTGCGTAGATAGTGTGTCGCATGTGCATACAAAACATTGTACTGCCAACGAAAACAGTTCAGGAGCTGTCTCTTGAACACATGCAACGTTATTTGACCAAATTAATCACGTTGTATGTGCAGGTGAAACAATATTTTACGAAATCCTAAAATTATCTCAATGTTTTTCGAGAAGATGTTTTATATAATACTAGTTTGTCGGCCGGCTCCGCCCGTCTTAAGAATTAACGTAAGTAATGATGTGAATTTCCAAGTATTGAATGCACTTGCACACACACTGCAGGGACGGGCCTCCTCCCGTGACGGAGGGTTACTTGGCCTACTAATACCACGCTGACCAGACGGATTGCTATAGGGTTTAATTTCAAGTTTTCCTTCTTTTATTTCGTAAATATAATATTCACAGATAGTCTCTTCGATTTTTAGGACACCCATGGGATGAGATGGGGTGGTGACATATTGTATTCCTACTCCTTTACCACACAGATAACTAAAAGTTAACTAAGCCGAATTTTTATGATTACGACTATAAAGAAGGTACACGTAATTATAATAATTAATTATTGATCACATGAATATGTGCTGGTTAAATTTGAGATCCGGCTTTTATAGACTAAATACACACATCAACTTTGTCTAGGGATATTTGGTATTTACTCAATTAACTCAAAAATTATTGAAGATAACATTCAATACGTTAATATTTTTATACACTAAAATTTTATTTAATTCTAGATTGTAGCCATATAAATGGCATATAGCTACAATCTAGATATTATTTTAGCGTAAATAATGTTTTATTCAAATAAATTAAAAACTTAACTGAACAAAAAGCGATTATTAATCTGTTTTTAACTTAGTACTAGTCGGTACATCCAAAATACGTAAATAACGGTTTTTCATGCTTGGATTAAGTTATCCAGGTCTTGGTGCGGTATATTGTTCCATGTCCGACTAGGATGCAAAAAAGTTGCTCTTCAATCGCAATTTTTGCAGGAAAATTCATCAAAGCACTTCTTTGGAACATTTCCTACGTGTGTTTTATGGTTTTTAGTCCAGGTGATTGAGTGATTCAGGATAAGACCGATATGTCGTGCTCCTGCAACTATCTGGATAACACTTTCATTTTAAACGGATGGGTGTTATCGTCCATGAGCTTAAACATTTGGTCAAAATGTAGTATACGGGGGTAGATTATTGGAACTAGGAGCTCAAACAACCTCGTTAAGCTATTTTTCAGCCGTCATGGTGCTTCTGATCAAAACGTACTTAAGTCTGTTTTAAGACCCACACGAATTCCCGTCCAAACCATAATTTTTCCATCGTCGTATGAATAGATTTCCTGAGGATATTGTAGACAGCTATCACATCTAGGAACTGGCCAAACACGTCACGTACGCACAACATGACCTCTTAGTTGTGTACTTTAACACATACTCTCATTGCTTTTTTCAGTCACAAAACTCCTAAAACCATTTAAATATATCTAAGCTTTGTACGTAACTAATATCAAAGCACTTGATAGATTTGTTTTGTATTAAATACGTTCCCAGCTTTAGTAGAATGCTCCTGTCCAAGGTTGTCGTTTCCTTCCTAGATCAGTCCAATTATCGCGACATATTGGCGTGGTATCGCAAGTTCAGAAACAGAGCTATTTGTACCATAAAATAATTGACTTTGAGCTGAGGGAGCGGGAGATGCCATCACAGTACTTTCAGTGTTTGACCGAGTTGGGCAAGATTGAGCAATTTGGGAGCTAGTGTTGCTTCATAGAATTAGACTAATTAGGACCTTCTGAAGAACGTTCTTCGATAGCTTGCACTTGTGATTAAAGTGATATGACAGTATTAGAAACAGAGCGATCCATAAAGCGATTGACTTTGATCAGAAAGTGCACGTAATGCCATCACGTTACTCTCAGTGTTGAACTGACTTGAGTAAGATTTAGCTATGGGTGCATTCGGTTGCTTCACTGAATTGAATGGATCATGATGTTCTTCTGAAAAATATTCTTCAATACCTTGCAGTTTTATACAGTACTTTTTACGAATACTATTTAAATACGTTTTTTGTCTTGAATGTTTGACTGGCAAGTGGCGCTTTTTTAGTCGACTGCTGGGAAATGTAATTTTATCATAACTCAAGTCAGATTCAATTGACTGATCTGAATATATCAGACAAAAATCACTATAACACTTTGTCTGATACGGAGGTGGTGATAGCATAGGCGTAGGTATACAAATCTTCGATACTATACTTAAAATCGCTGCTATACTTATAACAATGATGCTTCATAACTGGATGCAGATTGAATTTGGAACGGAGTTACAGGACGCAGTTCAGTAAGAGTCGATGGATCCGCTGGTCCATCACGACAAGTAGAACGACGTTTACAATTGTACACACTGCTACCGTTCAACCTATACAGAATCAGTGTAAGCTGATCTCGCATTTGGTTGTACATATTATGAATCCATCGCTCGGCCAGCTTAGACTGTTTATGTGTAGTACACACGGATGTGTGTACTATGAAGTTAGACCTAGATTTTTTTTGAAACACCAATATAATTATAAAATTTGTTGGTTTTTATGTAGAGTTAGCCGAAAATTAGATATTAAGAATAGCTGTGTACAATTAATACTGTATTTAATAATTTTATAACACTTTTAGATTTCGAATAATGTTTTACAAGAAACTAATTAACAGAAAAAAGTAGCATAAGTGCTTACGACGCACACTTTAAAATATAATTTGGTCGAATAATGTTTCATGTGTACGTACCGACGAAAAGAAGATACAATTATGCGTAGTAAAATATAATATGTGCATAAGTAACTACAAAATTAGAAAAACAAATAAGACAAGCTTCATTGTATATTAACATGTTAAGAAACTTATCAGTAAAGTATTTTAGTGGATTACACTTAATTTTAAAAAGATGCGGCAACTTGGTAGAAAAATGTTTTATGTGATTTTAAATACTGTCTTTGTGGTAATGTCAATAATTTTGTGTAATACTTACACCTAAAACAATGTAATTAACATACTAAAATTGTTTATTTTCCATTAAATATAATTTAAATTTATGGATGTTGTATACATTTTATAAAAATCCATGAAATATGTATTTTACGTATATTCTATTTTGTAAATAATTTTCTTATTACTAATTTAAACGTTTAGTTCTCAATAGTAATGAACAACGTTGTGTATGTAAACAAAATAACAATAATTTAATTGATTTCTGACCGATTTCTGACCATTTTGATCGCCACTGTCGGTTTCCATTGTTACAACACCTCACTCTTGCCGACTCCGTCGAACAATGTGCGTTGTAATGAAGAAACGCGACGCACGGAGCCGGGAGCGCGCGTTAAGTGGTCGTGAGACGTTATTCTACGTATGCCGCGCGGCAAAAACTTTATTCGAACTTCATAACTTTTAAAATATAGAACAAAAGTTATAAAAAAAATATATCATTAGATAGCTTACGTCATTATGATAACGAATTTACAATAAAATCATTTTTGTTACTTGTGATGATACAACAATATTCTACTAATGGGACGGTTTGTTCATTAGGTCAACTTAAGGGAACTTAAGGGGCTTTTGTATTATGTATTTACAAATTTTCATAGATACCTGGAGACTTCAGAATACATGATAACTGGGAAGATCAACGTGAGGTGTTAGTCAGTTCAAATCCGATATGTACATGGCACTGACAGCGCTAATGTCATGGAGTCCGTACGATATTTCCGCACGTTAGGATTACCTATGGATTTTTTTTGTTTACCTACTTACTTTAAACATTTTCATTATGATTATTAAGAGCAATAGTATAATTTTTTTTAATATTTTTATACGGGGCTAATATGTGACAACAACAAAAATTGGCCTTACTTCTTAATAGAGGAATAGCGGTTACTTATTTAAACTTTTTTGTTCGTTTTTCTTCTCCAACAGGTAACTTTAAGTCAAATCCTGAACTCGAGCTCACAGGCGAGCAGCGGCTACCAGAGCAACTTCACCGGCAGCTCCGTGTCACTCGACGCACAGAATATATCGGGTACTTCGTTTACAACTAATTTAACTTATAAATCTACATAAATATATAGATATAACTAGCTGCCCCGTGCCCACTTCGTTGGGCGGCGAAAAAAACGCGTCACTTTTTTAACATATTTCATTACTGCTCTACTCCAATTACTCATAGCGTCATACTATATAGCTTATGACACTCCCCGATAAATGAACTATTCAACACAGAAAGAATTATCAAAATCGGTTCAGTTGATCCAGAGATTACCCAATACAATGTCACAAACACACAAACTTTACGTCTTTATAATATTAATATAGATATGGGACAAACATTAAGAAAGAAATTCGATCTTCTCTATTTTCTGGGCAATTGACATCACGCCTATCTCTTAATTCGATGTCCAAATTTGTCTAGGAATGGATAAATTATCACAACAGGGCAATCCAAGTGCACGATCAAGATAATAAAACGAAGAAAAAGTGACGGAGGGAAACTAAGTACCTAGGTCTTAAGCGCCGATTACACTAGACTACATGTAGTCTCCTACATGATGTAGTTTGACTACATGCAGTCTAGTGAAATCGGCGCTGTACTAACACCTCGCTGGGAAGACGATTTGGTTTTGATTCTACATCAACTTTTATCTTTCTTTGTTTTCGTCAAATTAGTATCAGCAAAACATTTTTTAAGTCGGCTTTTAAGAAACCCATACTTAGTAACTTGACCATGTATGCTTAAATAGCTATAATAATAATAATAATTCATTGATGGTTGGAACTGCATGTGTAAATGATGTATAACAGTATAATTATGAATATTTTGTTATGTCTAGGTGGTGACGCAAGTAACATGGTGACTCCGTCGGTGTCTCCCATCAGTAAGACTCACAGCCCCGCGCCTTCCTCTGACGCTGAGCGTTCACAACACGGTGAGTTTACATCACTTTATTCGAGACTAGCTGACCCGTGCCCAATTCGTTGGGCGTAAAAAAAACGCGTCCCTTTTTTAAACATATTTCATTACTGCTCCACTCCTATTCGTCATAGCGTGATACTATATAGCCTATGACACTCCCCGATAAACGGACTATTCAACACAGAAAGAATGTTTAAAATCAGGTCAGTAGATACAGAGATTACCCCCTACATCGTCACGAACACTCAAACTTTACCTCTTTATGATATTAAGTATAGATTATCCAGAGCCCAATCAAACATGCAATATAACAAAATACAACTAAATGTATATCTAACATAAGTTTATTTATCAGAACTAGCAAACATAATATCGGAACTCCCGATATCAGAACGTCGCGCGGTGGGCTGTGAGAAGAAAACTCTCGAAACTTTGAACAAGTTATCGCCGCTTGCTGACTACAGGAAACTTAAGGCGGATGCTAGTAAGGTACTGTGTTTGGTGTATTTTTTTCATTATAACAGCCTTGAGCCTATTGATATCCTATGGGGTATATGGTGCGGTGACGGAGTAAGAATACAATATGTCACCACCCCATCTCATCCAATGGGTTTCCGTCTAAGGGACTACCGTGAATATTATCTTTACGAAATAAAAACTTGAAATTAAACCCTATACAATGCGTCTGGCCAGTGTAGTATTAGTAGGCCAAGTATCCCTCCTTATCCAGAGGGACATTAAAGGGCTGTTATGATGTTTGATATCCTATACGGTTAGGCCTTCGCCCGTGATAAGTAAGAAATTGGCTTGGTCTGGTGTAGGTATTCGTGTAGGGATTTGAGTACAAGTTTAAATACATTATAAAGGTTTGTAAGAAAGTGTGTAAAATAATGTACTCTTTCACGTAAAAACTAAGTAATAAACAATTTTTGGTGAATTTTTTTATGAAACTTTAGTTTATGAATAAGAATAACATTCAGATCAACGCAAACAAAACCGCCGGTAATACCTAGTTATGTAATACGATATGAAAATTAAGATAAGGAAACCTAATTTTGGCACACCTGTATCCTTTTCAAGGTTCCCAAAAAGTAAAAACCTTACCTTAAAATCATGATGTGAATGCTTAATCCATTTTATTTGAATTGATTGATTTATCGAGGCCCACTGTCAGCCTTTGGTACGCATGGAATGATTAATTTGTTAAGAATATTTTTTGTGCCAAAATTAAAGCCTTGGAAACGTGTGAAACGAAAACTCATATGGTATGTCAGATCTCGTATTTGGTAGTAGTTATTTCCTTTTAATATTTAACTACTGTTTGGTTTATTATAAGCTATCTAGATAATCTAGTTAACAAATAGGCAAGTGTGTGGTATTAGGAAACAAACATGAAACCAAAGTTAGCAATACAGCTGGTAGAATAACTAAGCTTACAACAGAGGGACTAGACGTTGAAAGTAAGTAGTCTTTTAATGGAGACCGCAATAACTGTTAGACAGGATAGACGGATGGATCAATCTTGTTAGGTTAGGTTAGTATGATGAGTGATGACCACAACGCGATGCTAGAAACAATTTTTAATGTAAAACTTTAATACAGTATTTAAGTATGTTTTTTTAACATTATAGATTGTGTTGTTTATATAGCAAACAAAATTAGGTCATGTTATATTTATGGATTTAGGTTTTCGGAAAGGTTGAATGGAGATTTAATTTAATAAAAAAATACAGCCTGGATGTTACAGTTCTTTGTGTTCGTTAAATTGATGTTTGTAAAGTACTCGCGATACTGGACATGATCCCTAGTGCGGGTGTCTATTAAAAAGATAAAAAAGGCTTAATACTTAGTTTAAATATATTATATTGTATATGCAGGCCATGCGTGAGAACGTAGGTAGCGGTTACCGCGTGCCCACCACGCGTTGGTCCGGCTACTACTTCAGCCACACCTCGCCCGGCCCCATACAACTGAATGATAACAAGGAACCTGTTACTGTAAGCTAATTACATTATTATATGTCTCCGTGTGGTGACGGAGTAATAATACTATATGTCACCACCCCATCTCATCCCATGGGTGTCGTAAAAATCGATTAAGGGACTATCCGTTAATATTATCTTTATAAAATAAAGAGAAGGAAAACTTGAAATTAAACCCTATGCCAATCCGTCTGGCCAGTCAACGTGGTACATATTAGTAGGCCAAGTATCCCTCCGTCACGGGAGGAGGCCCGTCCCTGCAGTGGAACATTAATGGGCTGTTATGATGATGATGTTTTATGTTGTGGGTATTTATAAACATGTTTTACATCATAATCTGGAATACAAAATCCAATCTAATTTGAAATGAGTCGATCCAACCGCAAACAATCGACGGTTTCTCAACCGCACATTCCCCATAATGCGTAAGTAGCCTAAAAGTACTCATAGTACACTGGAGCTCAATAATACATTAGCACTGTCAAATACTGTATAGAATCATTGACATACTAACGAACTGGAGTGGCCAACATGTTGTTGAACTCGAGTTTACAAACTGCTAATTTAGCATATCCATTTGAGATTAGGTAGGTATAGAAGTTCCTTCCCTGTATTAGATTTTATGTTTTGTGGTTTTGATTAAAGCCCGATTTACACAGCGACAAGTACAGTAGTAAGTACGAAGTAGCCCCTCTCTCGCGTCTCGCTAACTTAACTCGCCAAAAAATAGGATGGACATCTATTTAAATCAACTTAATCAACAACTTACTACTTAACTCGCTACTGTACTTGTCGATGTGTAAATCGGGCTTAAGGTGCACTGCGTAAATCGATACATACGTCCGTAACTTACATATACTTAAATGATAAATTACGTCATATTAAACACAATTTTATAATACCATTACCCATATTCTAGCCTGAAAAGGGTTGGAATCGTTCCGAGTTGGTCCGACCGAACATTGCAGAGCCCGTGAACTCTCCACCACAACAGCAGAGCCCGAACACTTGCAGATACCAGCAGTTGTACACGCTACTCAGAGATGTTGGGCTGCAGAAATATATTGGTATAATATTTTAATAGTTATCTAGCCAATCTCCGTATGGTCTTATGGGTGTATGTGTGATGTAACGACATTTTTTAATCATTTGAACACGATGATAGAAACTAGAGCAGATTATTTAAAGAACCTTAACAGAGATTCTTAACTAAGTAGATTAATCCATTTGCAAGTCTACTTCAGTATCTGTTTAATTTTTTAAATCGAACTTATCATATTATAAAAGATATCATGAATCGTCAAAAACGTTATACTTAGTATAAGTATACATACAGCTTTGTGTTGTCTTTACATAAGAAACCAGGGATTTCACGAAATCACTAGGGATATCACGAAATCCCGGTAAATGACGAAACGCCTTGCACTTCGGCGGCCGCTGCCGCGGCACGCTCGCTTCGCTTGCTCGCCTCGTGCGTTATGGTCACAGTTCTAACCTAACCTACAAAACTTAGAATACTTGTGTTTTATAACCTACAAACAAAAATATGAGCATTTCTTTTCTGGTAGAAACGGCATTTTCGTCATTTACCGGGATTTCGTGATATTCCTAGTGATTTCGTGAAATCACTGGTTTCCTCATTTCCCTGCGACACATACTGCAACTTTATTCCATGCAAAGCCGTGGTTGGTCCTTAGTGTTTACTAAAAGCTAAACTTTTCCAGATCTATTCAAGAAACACGAGTTAGACATGTCTACATTTACGTCATTGAACGAGGCTGACCTTGTAGAGATAGGTGTCAGCGCATTTGGAGCTAGGAGGAAAATGTTGCTACTTATAGCAGGTAAAAGAGACTATAAAAAATAAAAGCATTTATAGACTATTAGAATAACAAAATAGGCATAATTGAACACTAGTAGCCGAATGGCAGGATTCTGTTGACAGTACCTCTACCTACCACTAGAAACGAAAATTTCAGGATAAATGTGTATCTAATTGAGCAGTAGGAAAAACGAAATTATTACACTGTCACATAATCTTGAGAGCTCGCTGGAATGCGAATTTCCCGTCCCCGTTGTTTTCACCTCCCAGCGCTCGCCACAGCGCTTCAGTACGGTACGCCCGACTCGTCGTGACGTCATCGACGTTAGGTATCGAGATAATGTGACCGGGTAGGAGTTTTGAGATTACAATACAGTCAGAACTCGGTGGCACGGCAGTCGCGGTAGCGGCTGGAGTGTACTAACTCGCGGGTTCGAAGCCCACGCAAAACAATTCTTTTTAATATTCACAAACTATTATTTTGAGTTTAAATTATTGGCTGTTTATTTATGTCTTATAAAAAACTATAAACGTTTATTATTGGGGTTATTACATTCAACCCGTAAAAAAAGCACTTGACAAATCAAACTTTCCTTAATTACTTGTGAGAGTTCACGACCTTTGAAGCGTTACCATAGTACAAATGTTAGTATTAGGTTTAGGTCAATATCCTGCAATCAACAGTTTATTCCCTTATACTCGTAACACGTATATTTTGATATAAGTATGATGTACTCAAATTGAGCGACTTTAAGTCATTGTTAGATGATTGAATTTAGAGGTGGCAGAACAAGGAATACCTAATGACTTTAGCTTTACACATGAAACATGCTGAAATCAGCAGGAGAGACCTTTGCCCAGTAGTGGGATGATATATGCTTTTACTAACACTAACTTAATAATTAACAGATCTCAAAACTCAGAAGACTTCATATCAAGGCACCGGTGGCACTGAACGAAAGATGGTTGGATCTCCCTCACAGTATGCAACAATGACACAAGACAAAAAATGGTAGATGTGTCTTTATTAGTCACACTTCAAACCTCATTGTGTCTATATTAACTAAAAATAATATAAAACAACGTCATAATTTAAATGTATTTTGATAAGCAAAACTTTTTGATAGATTATGTACGTGTCTATGAAGACTGAAAGCTGTTAAGACTGATTTGCCATAAAGCATCTTTTAGTACAAAGTTAATGGAGTACAAAGTTTAATTATTTATTACTTAACTTAATATAACTATTTTTTACAAGTTTTAAATGGCTTTTGTTATACGACGCTTTCTTGTACAGTTAGCAGCGAATATATGACACAGTTTTTTATGATAGTTAAACTATCATTCATAATTTGTTGATTTTACTTATTGTGTCATCGTGAAATTAATTTTGTTTTAATGCATTATTATTCTACAGTACAAGAGACTCAATGCAATAATAAAAAACTTTTTAATGATATATTTAAAAGAAAATGTAATAACACAATGAGTTACTTTGTTGTTTTAATAACTAGATTTTTTTAAATTGCTCTAAGCCTGTTCTAATCTCGTTGATTTTTTGAGAATTTTATGAGATTTTAGTATGTAAGTGTTTATAAAGAATATATATTTTTTACGATAGCTAAAAGCATAAGACGATTTGATCTCTACATAGACAATTGTTGAAGTAAACGTGCCGAGCGCCGTAAAATAATTTTCGTTTTATAAAATATTTAATATTAGCTTAGGAGAGCATGTTTTATTTTTTAACTCATCATTTTACGTAGTATTAAGTACCGAATATACCGACTAAGTATTTTGATTATCATTTGGCTTTTAACGTTTGATTAAATTAGTGCTTAGGAAAATTTATAAAATCAAGTGTCGCGTTCCTTCTAATTCAATATTTTGCGAAATATTATTTTCAAGGAAGCTGTTTCGTCTCAAATTGAAAAATCGCACTTATGTTATTGTATAAACTTTCTTGTCAAATTATGCGGACCATTTGCTGGACCGTTTACCGAAGTGTAATTCTTCACTTTAGATAAAACATTAACGTATTATAAATATGATCATTTTCCGCACAATCGGCAAATACATTGGACAGCAAAAATTGACTTGATTTTAAATACGACTAATTCATGAGAACATTCAACGAGAACGACATAACTCTAATAAGTATTTGTATCAAAGCGTCACCGCAACATTTTAATCAGTTAACATATCACCCAATCATTATTATGTTTGTGATTATGAATTTAAATTTAAGTTTTTTTTACTGCATTTTTGATTTTAACCATATTAACATGCTAATATTATGTGAATGCTTTTGTGTTTTAGATTTTATTTTTTAAAATAATTGAGTAACCTTTTGGTACATAACGATTGCGTACGGCTATCGACATTTATATCTTATATTATTTTTGTTTTTTTATATCTTTTCTAACCAAGGAGTTATGTACCATTTCGTTTACTCTATACTTTTATAAGATCATAAATTATATCTACTGAATTTTTTTAATCATGAACTTTTGATTAGGATCCGTTTTAAAGTATGATTATGAGATGTTAGAAGACTTTAGTTTTTAGATTATGGAATATGATAAATTAATTTAATATGTCCGTATTTACCTTTAATGTGTTTTAATTTAGTTATTTTTTTCTTTTGGTGTCAGGTTTTTAGCCAGTTTAGTTTTATATTTTGAAAAAAAAATGGAAATTTTTGCATCGTTTTTGTGTTATGCTTGTCTGATTAAAGTTTGGAAACGAAATGTTGTTTTATTGTGCTACGGAGTTATACCTTGTAATTAAAAGTATACTGAAGGGCATAGCCCTACCTAAATCTAAAGATAAAATTTAATATGTATTATAATACTACAAATACTTCTCTGAGGGGAAATTCAATATTCTAAACCTGTCTCGTCTGCCTATAAAACCAAGACTGCTTAAATAAAATGCTATCTGGGCTATTTGTTTGTAATAAATAACAATTTTGTTTAAATCCTTTATGATCACAATGTCTACACTGTAAAATGACTTTGAAGCAAAATGCCTCAAATCGAATATCTATAAAGTGTTTTGACTAATTTGCAATACATCTGTATTGTTTCTTGCCTATGCAGCATAATGATAATGTCTCAAAAATTAGTACACAGTAGGTAAGTAAATTATAATTTTTTGTCCGTCGGTACCTACGAGTGTGAGTATAGACTCAAATAACGTTCGAGCGAGAAGTGAATAGATGTGTCGCCATTTCTAATCCCATTCTTTATCCGGCAGGTAGTAGGACTGCTACAAGCTACGATCTGTATTATTTTCATTTTGAGCGTAACACAACTGAGAGCCCTACTGGATAGATGAGGTGGTTTGTTTTACAATTTCTATTAAAATAGACGAGGTGAATTGGATCTTGTAAATAAATCCGTGAGGTAGGTGCCTACCTACATAAAAAAACAAACCACTCCCACTAGTTTTTTCATTCTAGCTAAAGGGGCCTCGCTAGAAAGAAACTCATTAGACGGGACTCCTCTATGTTCGGAGAGCTGTACATACATAATTTATACGTAAGCCAGATAATTCTTTGGGTAATTTTTAGAACTGATGAACAAGCTTAGCAATCTACATCGATACAATAAGTGAAGCAAGGAGTAAAAAAATAGACTAAAGATATGCCGATAAGTGTAAGTATGTAACACCCAACACTGGCAGAGTAGAGACTTTATTAAGAATATTTTTTTTACATGCCAGTTAAAACTATTGAATTCAGTCTAAGTATTATTTCCTTTTTATAACATTTAATTTTCAATCAGCAAAAATACCCGCAGGTTTGTAGCAAACTTTTATGTGTCTACACCCAGCGGGATCCCCTGTCTGAGAGACCAATGAATGATGCAGAAAATTAGATCTGGATATGTTCTACTGAATTAGGCTGAAAACAGAATTTGTTCCGTATAATAAACGGAAATATAAACTTTTCTAACCGACCTCCAGCCAGCGGAATATTTACCAAAATTAAGTCTGGGGAACTATATATTGGTATTAACTTTTAGTTCTGTATTTTTTCTGTTTAACAAAATAAAAAACATACTTCTAATGCCCTTACTTCAGCCACAATCAAGCTGAAACGAAACCTCCAGTCAGCGGACTTTTTCTTTCAGGGACATTTTTTTGTAACTTTTACACTAAATTGATAACATTTAAATTATTTACGACTATAATTTTACTTAAATTACCTTTTCGTACATCTAGTATAAGAATTAAAAGTATAGAATTTGAAAGCTAGTACTTACGATTATTTTGTATTCTACCACTTGGGTAGAATACAAAATAATCTCACCAGTCTGCATTATCTTCCATTAATTAATATTATAAATACATACGAATATTTGTAAGGATGGATATTAGTATAATATGTATGCATGTACTCTACTGAATTGATTTCGAGAAAAAGTCCGCTGACTGGAGGTTTCATTTCAGCTTGATTGTGGCTGAAGTAAGGGCATTAGAAGTATGTTTTTTATTTTGTTAAACAGAAAAAATACAGAACTAAAAGTTAATACCAATATATAGTGCCCCAGACTTAATTTTGGTAAATATTCCGCTGGCTGGAGGTCGGTTAGAAAAGTTTATATTTCTGTTTATTATACGGAACAAATTCTGTTTTCAGCATAATTCAGTAGAACATATCCAGATCTAATTTTCTGCATCATTCATTGGTCTCTCAGACAGGGGATCCCGCTGGGTGTAGACACATCAAACTTTTTAAACGCAAATCTAATGTCATAGAGCGCGTGAGAATGACAACGATGACCTTGATTGCACTATTGTCAAAATGTCAAATTGTGACACCGAGACCTAAATGTCAATCCAATCTGACTAAAATAGTGCGGATATTCTAGAAATTGCATCATTCTTATCAATTTTCCTTAAAAATGGGTAACGCAAGTGCTAAGGCTGCTGATGTGAAAGAAATCAATGTTTTAGCACCGGCTCAAGCAGAAAAGCCAAAACTGAAGCCATGTTGTGCTTGCCCGGAAACTAAGCGAGCACGAGACGCTTGGTAAGGTTATAAAAATAAGGATTTCCATTACGCAACACACGGCTTTTTACTAAGAACTCGTTAAGCTATTTAAGTATGCATTTAATTATATTTTTTACAAAGTAAATTTACACTGAAAACAATTTCTGCTGCTAAGTAAATAAAGACTAGATTTTATTGGGTAGAAAATTTTGTAAACATTTTTATTCTAAGGAAAAATTGTTTGGACTACTCATATAACAGTATTACCCAATTGAGGATTTATCGAGCAGTCAAATATTCGATCAAAATCACAATACTTCCCTGGTTAAATGTTCTAAATTATTAGTACAAATCAAAATTGATTTGTATCTAGTTGGTTGAAAACTATTAACCATAATATACTTATTATTCTTCATGGTATACACCGTATTTGTATATGTCTTCATAACTAAAATAATTATTTTGCAATTTTCAGCATAATAGAAAATGGTGAAGAGAACTGCGGACCATTGATAGAGGAACACAAAGCATGCATGAGAAAGATGGGCTTCAACATATAAATAACAATGTGATAAATGACAAGTACTTTTAGTGTATTATGGGTAAACATCTGCTTAGACTGGCCGGAAAGTCTTCAACCATGCAGTGCAGCAACGGTGCTATGGTTGCCATAGGAGTCAATAATTCTGTTGTTGTTATAGGTTAACTCTTGTGTTATTTGAATATTCCTTCTTACATTAACACTTTCACTGTCCATGCATTACATGTAATGCACTGATGAGTTAGTTCCGTACATCCGTGCATGGCATACAATACACTATTAACCACCAAGAATAGTGTTGTTCTTGTTTTGGACTTGCAATATTGATACTGATTATTTTCTTAGGACAGCGAAAGTGTTAAAATACACAGAATACCTAATATAAATCTATTCTATAAATATATGGTTCTTTTGTATGTATATGGTTCTTTTGTGAAAAAACTTATTGTAAAACAATTTTTGTTTTCAAATTGTAATACATGAAATACAAAAATGTACTTTATTACTGTATCTAAATCAACAATATCTAAGAGAATAAACATAATGTATTATAATCAAATTGCATAGTGCTATGATGATAGAGTGATTATATTCTCTGGAGCAAGGATTTTGTCACTTCAAAGCATAACTTTCTTTAAACATACTACAAATTGAGTTGATTTTTCCATTGTAAACACAACAGGCACGGGCCAGAGCAGAATTTTGCCAATTCAGAGGAGAGTTATGGCAGTATTGGTACATAAGTTGTGTGTAAGTGATGAATGTGTTTGAATACTAATTAAGTTTAGAGTCATTAATGTACTTACTTATTTATTATTAAATTATTTGCCAAAGAAGTCAATTTATTTCATGATCATCATTTTTCTTAACACTTGGCGATACAGATAAATTTATTAAGACTTTTCCCATTTTTAAATGCTTTGCTTTTTCATTCATAAAAGCATTCCTTTTTATTTAAGATATTAATTTCTTAATCATTTATCACAATTTCATTGTATTTATATAGTTAGTAGTAATTGATCTGTTTTTGTCCATATTATTTTAATAACTATTAAAATTATTGTAAATAAAAATATTTATCATGAATTAATTTGTTTTGTTTACCTTGATCTGTTTGCGCTAATGTTTACAGAGCCATATCTCAGCTGAATACAGTGTTGCTTTCATTTCCATAATGAATTGGTGAGCTATGAGAACAAAGGTTGCCTCTCACTCAGAGAAGGAGAGTATTTTGAAAGCAATGAAGGAAAACTTCCAACAACACTAGCCCTTCGAGATATTGGAGCAAGTAGGTAGGCACATTACAAAACAAAAAGATTTTGATATATGATTATAAGATTAAGAAATTTTTATATTACTTGTTAGTAAAATAGGATCAGAAAAAAACTTATCTTCAGAATCAATCTCTTCATGGTCAATTGATCCCGCGGGTTCAGTTGAGCCCATTCGTTTTTTTAGGGTGTACTAATCTGTCAACTGGACCCGCGGGATCAGTTTGTTGTGGGATCGGTTGACCATGAAGGGGAATCCATGTATAGAAATAAAGGCATTCCAAATCAACCATTTATGTTAACCGTGCGATGAGGTCAACAAATAAAAGATTCGATTTCAGTTAAAAAGGGCTATATTGGTCTAAGATAGTGCTATAAGGCCGCGGAGCACGTATGGTTGAGCCCGTGATTACTCAATAAAGACTGATCGCGAACTAATTGATTTTATTTTAATATTACACGGCACGACGGCGCGATGTATTAATTGCTGATTGTGCATTTGTACGGTATTGCACCGTACATGCTCCCGGGCCGAAATGATAACAAACAAGTTAAAAGTAAGTTGATACATGATAGATTACAATAATTATTTATCACCATAATATAATTATCTGTTAATGTTATTGGTACTTACTTAACCGCGTTAACATGAATAAATAAATGAATTAAGAATTAAATACTGTCATCCGAGATTGTAAACACCCTACGAGGTATCGGAGATGTAGAAGAGTCAATTCGGTCCGACTTGTTGTTGTCCTTTATGACGTTAACACTTAAACACTGCACTTTCGATAGGCGACGTGCCTTTCTTTGCTTACGCTCACTCACTACACTAATGCTGCTGATGGGAGAGCCGGGAGGCGCTGCGCTCCCCCGCGCGCGCCTCCTCGACACGCGTCGTCGCTTCCATAACAATACTGCTGCTACTGCTATTGCTGCTAACACCAGGCCATAGCTAATGGCATAGTGGTGGACATGATGATAGAAACCATAGTCCTCTCCTGCCAGGGAGTCATTTTTCATACGTTGGATTCTGTCACCAAGGTCTTCTAGCTGTAAACGTACAGCCGAGTCCGAGTCAGCGGTTTCATTTCCATAGATATTTGACGAAATATTGATAATATGATTGATAGGAGCTATCTGTGGGCTATAAACATCGGCATCTACGCGTATATTATTAAACAGCTGATTGTTGTGAGCATACGCTGTAAAATGCTTATCTTTCACAATACAGCCGGGCACTAGGTCAATGATACAAGTATCATTCACTTGTTCTAAAGTAACATGATCCCCACACATAAAGCGGAGTGTACATTGTCCACAACAGGTAAATAAATATTGATTTATTTTATGTAATGCTATCCATTGGGTGCTACAAGTGATGATGTTTGTTTGACATTTCTTGATGGATGGATCTATGATGCAGAAGCCGTTCTCAAGTTTCAGGTTGTAAATAGTGGCTCGCATGTCACATACATATTGAGAGGACCCGGTCTCCACACACTGCTGTACCTCATTTTCTTTAAGAGGTAGGTGCTTATCTTGCTTCAGATTGATGGCAATATACTCAGATATAGGGGCCACTATCAGCGTGGAGTTCCATCGTTTAAAAGGAATAGGCAGAATCTTATAAAGTTCATAATTATCCCTAGTTATTAAAGGTATCCTAATCTCGAAAATAAAATATGTGTTAGTTAAACGAGCCTTTACTTTGAGTAATTGATATATTTTTAACATCTCACTATGTATATGTTCTACAGGGAGGGACAAATCTTTAGTCAACTGCCCGGCAATGACGTTAAGTTCTGTTTGAAATTGTTTTGGAGATAAAAATATGAGGATTAAACTTGTTATGATTAATGTCCGTAAGCATCTCTACCAAATGATCTTGAATATTTTGAATATTTAGAACTAAATTGTTAGCTATCATGACGGTAAAAATAAAGTCATTCATAATTTCTATCGTGTGAATTTCCGTATTCAATGTGTCCACAGCCTTATTCAAAGCATTTATGCGCTGATTTATGGTTTTGTGTTGTTTATTAATTGTGTCTTCAATTCTTTTAAGAACATTATATTCACCTTCGACTACAGAGGTTTGATTTTTCCATAATTGAGCTAAATGTTGTTGATTGCGACGCAATAGAGAAATATCTTTTTCATACTGTTCCGCAAAATGGTCATCTAATACCCCGAATAAAGTATTCGCAAGGTACCCGATCCCATTGATAAGACCACGCTTGCTACGAGAACTATTTTGCTGGCCTAGTAGTATACGGTTTGTGAACTCAACTTCTAAGAAACTGTGTCGTAGTTGAGCTAAAAGGACGTCACAATGTGACGTGTTGCTAATAGGGGAACACAAAGTACTAAGATATGCCTGATACTTTTGTAATGCGATCATACCTTCCCAGTAAGGTTTCATATCATAATAAACTACGAGCTTCCATTCGTCGCGTGTCAGTTTCATGTTTCCTATTTTATCGAAATACAAGCCACGGTAATCCTTAAGTGTTGTAATATTATAAGAGGCAAGCGAATTACCTATTAATGATATAAATAAAATTAAAGAGATTGCCATTGATAAAAAACGATTACTTAACTTATGCTTATGATTTGTTTTTTGTACTGTTATAACGTTAGCGTTCGTTACTTTGTGTTTACACGTTATAGGCAGTACTGATAATTTGACAACAGCTGCCTTACTCCCGACAAAATCGAGTTCAGAATCAAATCGAGTTAGTGTCAATTCGTACTCTTGAGTTCGACTGTAGCGCCCGATCGAGCAGTGGTTCAAATCGGAACTAATTGCGATCGAGTTCGCCGTTAGATTCGAGTTAACCATACTCCCGACACTTTCGAAAAGATGAAATCGAATCGTAGGATCGAAATTAAACGTCAAAATACTCGATCGCATAAATGTTACTTTCTGTCGTTCGAGAAGTGTTAGCAATATGAAGTTTTGTGTGATTTTACCATAATTATGGTTGGCCTTGCTTTATTTTTTAATGTTATTGAGGAAGCAAACTATATGGACATACTTGCCAAAAGGAATATGCAACGTTTGAGTAGTTGCAATACCTAGAGCATTTGAGTTGAACTCTGAGGAGTTCATAAGAAATTATTGTTTGTCGAAAGAGCTCTTCGACGTGCTGGTGGAAGATTTAACGTCACGGAGTATTGCATTGTAGCCCACAGACATCCTGTACAATAACAAATGCAGGTTGTATGCTGCATAACTTATGCAATAGGTACAAATAACTGGCCTGAGCCCGATACAATTGACATTGAAGAAGTGATTCCTATAACCTGTGCCGGTTAACCATTATCTCAGGATGTGCTACAGCGAGGGCAAAAGACACGTCTCATAGCCAGCATTGGAGAAATAAGAGATATAAATAAAAAAATTGAATTAGAGTTATGTTTTATTATTGATAATGGATTTTTTTCCTATTATAGTAATTTACACTACATAATAATGACAAATAAATAAGTATTATAAACTGAAACTTTGAAAAAATACTACCTAATGCACTAATAACTGATTTTACTAGAAAATAGAATTTTTCCTTTTTAGATATTTAATAATGACTTATGCAACAAAAAAAAGTTTATTATTTTGGTACATCTCACCAAAATAATAAACTTTAGAAACTTATTTATGGAGATATCCTCTTTCTGTAGATTTAAAAACAATGACTTAGATTAATAGTAATAGTATACTTTTACACTAATAGGAACAAATAAATAAACTTCAAAAACTCAAACTTTGGAATAATACTATGTACTAAAAGCTATACTTACACATAGATGATTAAACTTTGTAAATTAATAAACTAAAAGGTTTAAATAATAAATTGTGGAAACTTATTTGTGTAGGGTTTTAAAAACTTATGTACTGTAAGCTGTAGATAATGTATTATGTACTAAACTGTAAAAACTCCAGTTCTGTGGGTACAAAGTCAATAACTTAGATAGGTACTAATAAAAAAGTAATACTGTCTTAGATACTAAAAGGAACACAAAATATAGACTTATTCACTAAAACCAAACTTGCCCATTGCTAAATAACAAATGTGAGATGATATATAGGTAATTCTGGAGATCTTCAGCAATCTTATTTCTAGTTCTGATGATTGCATTAGCCACATTGTTAATTGCCTCAATAACCCCTGCCCAGCTAGCTGCATTGTACAGTTCAGCTTTCATCCTCTTCTCCTTAATTCTGATGAGCCGCTATCTCTCAATGTTTAATTTACTTTTCTGCTTTAAATTACTGGTTCTTACATGAGGGCTTGGTGCTACAATTACAAACAAGACATTTTACAACTACAATTATATATCTCTGACTTTTAATATTTACATATTCAAAGACAGAGAAATATCTACTTATGCTCGCTGGTGCGTGCTTGTTGCAGGTGTATCGTCCCACTCCTAATAGTTAAAAATAGACTATTTAATTTTCAATAAAAATTATAATTATATTATCCATGTAAAATACTAACTGCAGGGATGTATAGAGGAATACTTCATTCCTGGTAACCTTTTGCAAAGCATTTATCAAATTCAGATATGAGGCCACTCTCATCTGGACCACCACCACCACCAGTGTGTAACACAGAATGATTTCTTTGGGCAACATGTTTATTTAATGCATATTTTTTATCTGCCTAAAACTAAAAACGATATTGTTATTGTACAATCAAATGTTAGATGTTAAAATCATTTAAAACAAAGCCCTACAATAACACTATTCATTCCGCAATCACAAGTAAACATAAATATTTACATTATGTTAGTGATAAGTTCGGTGTATACTTACTTTGGCCCGTGATTTAGAGTCCCTTATTGCACCACCCAATGACTTTAGGGTGATGGAAATCTATACCCATTTTACTTTAGTTAAATGGCCAGTTTGTCCCTTGGAATCCTTGGGTTCTCTTCTAAGAACTTAACTAACTTTTCCAGTTTCATGTGAGTCGGACGAGACATAGTTTAAGTATTTTTTCTGAAAGTACACTGACACATTTATTATGGACACAACTTTTTAACAAACATTAAAATCTCAGTTTAAGTCAATACTCACTTCTCGTTTATACATCATAAAAATAAAACAAATTTTTAATAAAACATTTCCTAAACAATCACAGTCTTGAAAGTTTTGAAATTTAATATAATGCTGCTGCGCCTGCCTTTAAGTCGTTTTGACAGAACTCATACATACCACAGATTAAAAACTTCGTAAATTCTCTTATTTTAAATAAATAATAGTTTAACTTTCTTATTTACTATAGTTGGTGTTTGAGCAATAGAAATAAAAGACAAAGATTTAATTTTCTATTGATAAAAATGCTATAAAGTATATATAATTTTATAACAAAAATTGTTTGCCCATAGATTATAAACATTTGGACTGTGACGTAATCAACCGGATACGCTTAACGGCGCTGATAACACTCGAACGTAACTCGAACTTGGTTTACGATTCGATTTGGTTCGGGAGTATGGTCATAGATCGAGTTCGAATCGTAAGTGAGTTCGAAACAAAATCGAAATCAGAATCGGATCGTTTTCGGGAGTAGGCCTGCTGGTCTTTTTAAGACACCGTTTTTAGTTTTTAGAGACACTACCCTAACTAGACCGTCAGGACCCGGATGTAATTCGATTACCCTTCCTAGCATCCATTTTCCGGCAGGTAAATTGTCTTCTTGGATAGTGACTAACTCGCCTATCTTTAAGTTATCCTGCTGTTTGAGCCATTTGCTCCGAAGAGATAGCTGAGCAAGATATTCAGCTTTAAATCGCTTCCATACATCTAAGGCTATCTTATCTGCTAAACTCCACCTAGTTCTAGCGTCTTGTTCTACTTCTATGACGGTGGATCCTACTCTACCTGTTAAGAAGTGTGCTGGCGTTAAAAAATCTATATCGTCCACATTGTCTGATAACGGACATAAGGGTCGTGAATTTAAACATCCCTCAAGCTGAGCTAATAAAGTACTAAATTCTTCAAATGTAAGCTTTTGCTCGCCGACTACCCTTTTAAGATGATGCTTAAGACTACGTATAGCTCTCTCCCATAAGCCCCCTGCACTGGGCCAAGATGGCGCGTTGAAGTGCAACTCTATATTTAATTCGGTTATTTCACGAAAGAAGGTTTCGTCGAGCCTATTCTTTAAATCATAAAATTCCTGCTGCAAAACACGATTTGCTCCTACGAAGTTCGTCCCGTTATCGCTATAAAGATGGCGTGGCGCACCTCTTCTTGCAGCCATTCTACGAAGAGCTGCAAGGAATGCGGTGCTACTTAAATCCGAGACAAGCTCTAGATGTATCGCCTTCGTGACCATACATATGAATAGCGCGACGTAGCCTTTCGTAGTTTTTATACCCCTTCCTTTGCTGGCCTTGACCTCGACATAACCAGTGTAGTCAACCCCTGTATGATAGAACGGAGGGGCCGGGTTAACTCTTTCTGCTGGTAAGTTCCCCATTAATTGATAATGCGGTTTAGGATCATGTTTTCGGCACGTAACACACTTTGTAAGTGAATGTTTAACTGCTCTACCGCCTGCTATGATCCAATATTTTTGTCTCAAATTAGCTAATGTAAGACGAGGACCGCCGTGGTAAGTTAAGTGATGTGCTTGCTCGATAAGCAATGTTGTTAAAATGCTATTATAGGGAATTAAAATAGGGTATTTCATATCGCTATGAATTTGAGCGTTTCTCAAACGTCCACCGACTCTTATAATACCTTCTAAATCTAAAAACGGGTTTAATTTAAGTAACTTGCTCTTACTACTCCAATTATTGTTTTTTCTAAAGTACTCAATATCGTTCTGAAATTCGCATCGTTGCACATATTTTATAATAAACAGCTTTGCATACTTAATTTCGCTTAATGTTAGATATAATTGCCTTTGTTTACATTTATTGTTATTAAATTTAATGGACTTTAACGCGCGTAAAATCCATGCAAGTATTCTGATTACTTTGCAAAATGAACTATGTTTCTGTAATAGTTCTATAATAATACATTCACTTTTTATGCTTTCTTGGACCACATGAACTTGTTTAGTTTTACATTCTTCTTTAGTGACATAATCTACTGTATTTTGTTTAGTATTATCTAACGATTTTAACCAAGCGGGGCCCTGCCACCATAACTCAGAACTTGCTAACTGTGATGCTAAAAGTCCTCTACTGGCTGCGTCCGCGGGGTTCTCGCCCGACTTGACATATCGCCAGCGTGCTGGTGCTATTATCTTTGTTATACTTTGGACACGATTAGCTACAAACGTTTTCCATCGACCCGGGTCGCCTTGTAGCCATCCCAGGGCGACCATAGAATCTGTCCAACCGTATACTTCTAGCTTATGTTCATTTAAGCAATGTACGACCTTATCCATCCATTGTGCTAACAGGTGTGCCCCACATATCTCTAACCGAGGTAAAGATATGGTTTTATTACACGGAACTAATCTAGTTTTAGATCCGACTAACACTACTGACACTTGTCCGTTTTTTACAATACGGGCATAAATAACGCCTGCGTAGGCTTTTATAGACGCATCACAAAATCCGTGTAATTCTATGGCGTCCCTCTGCTCATAGCCTATCCATCTAGGAATACAACACTGCTCTAAATTACAAATATCCGATTTAATTTTACTCCACTCTACATCTATCTCTTTCGGTATAACGTCATCCCACTGTAAATTCGCAACCCACACTTTTTGAAATAGTAATTTAAGTGTGGTTGATAAAGGGGCCAGCCATCCTAATGGATCAAATAATTTGGATATTTCTGATAAGATCGTACGTTTTGTTTGGTTTAATGGTGTACCACTAATATTATACTGGAAGGTAAACTTGTCCTGCTGTGAGTCCCATCGTAAACCTAATGTTTTAGATGAGCCATCTAATTTAAAATTAAATATTTGTTTTTGCTTGCTAATGTCATTCTCTAAATTCGTTAATAAATTTGGCTCATTTGATAACCATTTTCGCAACGTAAATCCGCCTGATTGTACTAGATGGTTAAGATCTGCTATTAACTGCCTACCCGTCTCGATCCCATGACTCCCATGAACGAGATCGTCCATATACAGAGCTTCCTCTAGCACTTGAGCTGCTTGAGGGTATCTCCCGCTTTCGTCAGATGCTAGCTTTTTTAAAGTCATCATAGCAAGGAAGGGGGCGGCCTTCGTGCCATAAGTTACCGTACTTAATTGATAGGATTGTATAGGGTGTTCTTGTTTTTCTCTCCATACAATCTGCTGGTAATGTTGATCTTCCTTGTGTACCATAATTTGTCGATACATTTTTTCAAGGTCGGATGTAAAACCATAACGATATAATCGCCATTTTATTATTAATGATTGTAAATCTTTTTGCAGATTAGGCCCTTTATACATTATGTCATTAAGGCTATAACCGCTCGATGTTTTAGCTGAGGCGTTAAAAACTACCCTTAGCTTTGTAGTCAATGACTCCGCCCGCTGAACAGCGTGATGAGGTAGGAAACATTGTACCGGTGTCTCCTTACCCGTATTATTTTTTATTGTAACAGGAATCATATGTTGTAATGCTATATATTCGTTAATAAAATCTTTATACTGAGTCGCTAAGTCTAACTGTCTGTCAAATTTTCTTTCTAAATTCCTAAATTGCGCTACGGCTATCCCTTTAGACGACCCTAATTTGTGACGTATGTGCTGTTTAATAGGTAATTTAACCACGTATCGACCGTCATGTCGACGTACGGTATTTGCATGATAAAAATCAATACATGTTTGATCTTCTGAGGAAAAAGTAGACGGAAGTTCAATGTCCTCTACTTCCCAAAACTGCTGTATATTATCTATGTTATTTAAGACTACATTGCAATAATAAGACTGCATTCTACCAAACAAAATCCAGCCTAGTTGGGTTTGTTCTGCTAATGGTTGAGTCGGTTCATCGCCTCTGCTTATGCCCCCCATTTTAATTAACGCGTAAATATCTGAACCTAATAGTAAGTCTACGGGTCGACTTATATAAAACTCCGGGTCTGCCAAGTCAATGTTTTGTATAAAGGACCACGAAGGTTTTTCAAACGTTACATTCGGTAATCGCTTCATTAAACTGTTCATAATAAGTACATCTGTACTGAACGTAAAGTCATTGTATGTTGACATACATCGTATGCTAATCATGCCTTTAGAGTTGCTCGCGTTTTCGCCTATTCCGTACACTATACCTCTACAGAATGTTCTTTTCACGCCTAACCTCTGCGCGGCATTTTCTGATATCAATGAGACCTGAGATCCCTGATCGATTAACGCTCGCAAAATATGAGATGAGCCATCATCGCATATTACTTTAATCAACGCCGTTGCTAAAAGTATTTCTGCTGATTGGGCGGGGGACACGTGCAAATTATTTCCAACGTGACCAGACGATTTTGCAACTGGCTCGTGCCTATTAAATGATAATTTCGCTCTGACGCACGCGTCATGTAAAAGCGAATTATGCTTTCCGTTGCATTTTCGACACCGTTTTGTAGAAATGCATTGTTTGCCATTATGGTCGAACAAACAATTAATACATATTTTTAATTCCTGTACTTTTTTCAACTTTAAATCGCTAGACATAGAGTTGAAATCTTTACAATGGAAAAGGCTATGATCTGCATTACATAAAGGGCATTGGCTTGCTGTGACAGGAAATGATTTGTTAAAAGATTTATTGTATGATAAATTATAAGGCTTTTTTACAAATTCGTGGAATTTATTACTATTGTTAGGAGATTGAGATGGTTTTACCGAAATCTGGTCTTGCTTTCTTCGCGCAGACTCAAGGCTAGTAAATTTACTTTCGAGATAAGATAAAAATTCCTTTAACAACGGTAACTCTCGTGGCGAGCTTACCGATTCCAAATAATCGCTATAAGTATCGCTATCAAGTTTCTGTGACAAAATATGAATTAAAAATGGGTCCCACGTGGACACGTCTACGTCTAAGTTTTCTATGGCATGAAGCGTCTCTAACGTAACATCATGCATCCTTTTAATTTGACCTGCTGACTGTTGATTCAAACTAGGAAGCCCTAATAACGTATTCATATGTGCAGTAAAAATTAATTTCTTATTATTATAACGATTGATAAGGATTTCCCAACACGCGCTATAATTATCGGAACTTATGTGTAAGTGCTGAATAAGCCGTTCTGGTTCGCCACGTAATTTACCTTTTAAAAACTGCATTTTTTGAGCTAACGATAAAGAAGGATTATTATGTACTGTTTCATTAAAAAGATCTTTAAAGGACGTCCACTGCTGATAGTTACCCGTAAATACTGGTATCTCGATCTTTGGCACCGACTTCTCTCTGTGTGAAACGGACCACAGTTTTTTGTTGACTGCTTTCTTTAAGTTGTTAAATATAACTTCGTGTCTAGTAAATTTATCTTCATACTCGGGTTCGTCTCCGTCTGATTCCATATAAATTTCCCAATGAAGAGTATCTATTGTGGTCCACCGGGCCTGCAATTCCTTTAGCACGTCCTCAAACTCCCATTTTTCGTTTATTGTCTCTAGTTTGACATTGTTTGCGGTGCGCATGAATGCCTTAAAATTAACGGCCTGCTTACGTATCAATTCATCTAACCTGCTCATGGAACCCTTGGATACCATGCGTTGAGATGATGTTCCTGCTTCTGGTGCTGATGGATGTACTGGTTCGGGTCTTGACATCTCCTCCCGCTGCTCGATCTTCTGCCCGGCGGGTTCAGAAATCGTAGATAGAGGTAGTGCCAGTGTTAGTTCCTGACTTTGTTGATAAATTAACTGCTTACCCGTTAAGTACAGCTCCTTTGTCTGCTCATACTCTCGTCGGCTGAAATATACATGCTCCACAATACCTAACCCAGATATGCTCCTGTGATTATTTTCATATTCTGACCAATAATTTTCCAAAATATCAAGACGCCTTTTAAAGTAATCGCCTGTACGACGTTCTAACCCTGCTTTTTGTAAATTTTTTATAAATTTCTGAATAGCGTCAGTTATTTCCTGCTGATTGACATAAAAATTTTCCATGTCCATTTCGTATTGGTAAGTAAAATAAATATGGAAAGATCTTACTTGAAACCGCTGATACTCGGCAATGCTCTGCTGCTGGCTCCTGCTAGATGCTCTCCTTGCCTTCTCTGCTGCTTGCTTGCTTGGTGACGACGGCACTTGTACTTTTGCTACGTCAGTACCACGTGTTTCTACCGTAAACTGTTTCCGACAGTTTTTATGCTAGTCCCCGACGCGCGAGGTCCAAGGTTCGAAGGACCAATTTGTTAACCGTGCGATGAGGTCAACAAATAAAAGATTCGATTTCAGTTAAAAAGGGCTATATTGGTCTAAGATAGTGCTATAAGGCCGCGGAGCACGTATGGTTGAGCCCGTGATTACTCAATAAAGACTGATCGCGAACTAATTGATTTTATTTTAATATTACACGGCACGACGGCGCGATGTATTAATTGCTGATTGTGCATTTGTACGGTACTGCACCGTACAATTTATGTCCACGGGAATGGTGGCAAGACAGTGTCTTACTTTGGCACTGGCATAATAATAACATGCTGGCACAGATTAATATGTGTTAAAAGAAGTTAGGGTGATGCTACCAATTATCAGCACTTTAAGAGTTAGTCTTACTTTAATATCATTTATCTTAGTGATAATACTGATAACGAAAGTTAACAACATGCTTTCTCGGTTCACTATTAAATAAGTACTTAATTGATTTTCATTATAAAAAATTGTCTTTGTGCATACACATTTTATTTAGATGAGTTTGACTAAATAATTACCCTAACACCAATTATTGGCACCATCATCACCAATTATTAGCATCGACCGAGCCAATTATCAGCACCTTAAAATTAGACATAAAATTAGGTAGATAAATTAAATAATCCAATGTTTATAGCAAAATCTCTTTTATTTATACCTAGCCTAACAACCGAAGTTTCAGAAAAATAAATACATAAATATAAAAAAATCCAAAAAATAATAGACATTCTTTTGATCATTATATCAACACTATGAAAATAACTAGCAATGTTAGTTTCAGCACCATGCCAGGATATGAAATCCGAAATCATAGAGTACTTTTTCCAAGAATATTGAATTCTAGGCATAAAATAATCACGCTTTACAATAAAAAATATGGATTAACAATATAAGATCATTTTTTAATCAGTTTCTTATATTTACTAAATAAAAAATTAAGTATTGAGGTCATCGTACATACCACTTTGTCATGTAACAGTACCAGTGCCGATAATTAGCAATTCGCAAAAAAATTGAACCCAGATGTCAGCACCTCATTTATTAACATAAAATCAAGATAACGTTCATTTCCATTGTCAGATAGGCCTTATAAAACATTTTATACATGAATAAAACCTAAAGGTTCAGTAAAAAATATCTAAAAGATCTAAAATAAAGTAAAATAAAAAAACCTGAACTTACCTACGATCATAAGAAACTGTCAAAACAAAGCAATGTGAAGGACATGTTCCCGCGTTTTTAAAAATATCGCTTTTTTTTTTCAAAAAGTGTCGTGTTTGGATCAGTTTATAATTCCTAAAGGATCATATTTTAATGTTTGTTAAATGGTAGCCGAAATTAATTAATAGAAAACTTATAATTTGAGTTTTAGTTGGGGGTGCTGATAATCTGGTGCAGTGCCAACATTAGGACGCGTGCCCCTATCTTTTGAGAACTACAAACATACTTTCCCGAAGTAGGTACTCTTTTTTGACGTCGTTGGTATGAAATGGTGTGGTGACTATGTATTCTTACACTGTCAGCACACGGAAATAACCAAAAATAATCATACATATTAGGTTGGGGAAAAAGTCTTTTCGTATTTTTGTATGAAAAGTCAAGACATTTTTTTCAAAGTTTATTTACATTTATTTACAATATATATGTACCGTTTTGTTGAACAACTTTCTGCCATTTTGTGGGCAGAGACATTATCCCGTTACTGTAGAAACTTTGGGACTTCTGATCAAAAAAACGGGACAAATAGTTTTGGCAGTCCTCTCTTGAGGTCAACCTTACAGAACCTAAAGAATTCTGAAGAGACCGAAACAGGTGAAAATCTGAAGGCGCAAGGTCAGGGCTATATGGTGGATGCACTAGGACCTCCCAGTCGAACTCTCTTAATTTTTGCTGAGTGGCTAAAGATGCGTGTGGTCTAGCGTTATCGTGATGAAAGACCACACCCTTCCTGTTGATCAATTCCGGCCGTTTTCTCTCGACTGCTTCCTTTAATCTCATCAGTTGCTGGCAGTAAAGATCAGAATCGATGGTTTTGCCGGGCGGTAAAAGCTCATAATGAACAATGCCCTTCCAATCCCACCATACACACAGCATCACCTTATTTCGTGTTAGGCCAGGTTTGGCCACAGTCTGTGAAGCCTGGCCAACTTTCGACCACGACCTTTTTCGCACGTTCTTGTCGTACGTGATCCACTTTTCATCGCCAGTTATCAATCTCTTCAAAAACGGCTCGGTTTCATTACGTCTCAATAATGAATCACAAATGAGTAGGTACACGGTTCATTAAGTTTCTTTGAGTGAGCTCGTGTGGCACCCAAATATCGAGCTTTTTTGTAAAACCAGCTTTCTTCAAATGGGTCAAAACTGTTTTGTGGTCAATTCCCAGTTCTTCAGCTACATCGTAACTACTAATATGCCGATCTTGCTCCACTCTTTCAAAAATGGCGTCCATTTTATTCGTAACAGGGCGACCAGAGCGAGGTGCATCTTTAACATCAAAATTTCCGGACTGAAACGTTTGAACCAAATTTGTGCTACTCTTACTGACACTGCATCAGGTCCATAAACATCACAAATTTTTTTCACTGCTTGAGTTGTATTTTTGCCTTTTTTATAATAAAATTTTAAAATGTATCGAATTTCTTCATTAGATTCACTCATTTTTACGGAGAGAAAAACAAATGAAAAATAGCGGGAAACAACTTTTTTTTATTTTTTTCTTTTCTTTATAATGTAACCTTTTTAATGTTACCAAAACCAGCCAGACACAAGTAGTACAGTCAAAGAAATTTTATAATAAGTTTATACCTACGTTATGCGAAAAGACTTTTTCCCGGCCTATTATACCTATGTGGCAAGTGCTCTGGAGTGGCTGCCTGGGTAGGCAGTTAGGTACTGTGTAACAGACGCCTACTTAACTCTTGGCCCCTACAAGAAACGAAAAGCAAAGAATTGTCACATTATTGCTCCACGCAATTATTGTCATATCACTATCGAGCTATTAAAACTGTCACAGGCGCTGGAATAGTTAACGCACTTTGGATCATGTTTTCAGCAAAAAAAGGTGAGGAATTTGTCTGATTTTTAAACGAACAGCTGCCCACTCAATATATATACTTAGGTACACGTAAAATAGCTAAGTATATAAACTGCAGTTTTTGTATGTGTGTTTCCAACTCTAGTTCATTTTAATTACAAAAACAACTGCTCTAAGGATCATTTTCTGGGTAGCGGGAACGCAAAGATCATCTCGACTCAGGACAATTACTTATTTGTAGACTGAACACACAATTATCCTCCTCGGGATTTGTACCCGTGACCTCGTGCACACCAGCTGCTACCACGACGTAGTTAAAATTTATAAATTGTTATTGTTGTCATTATATTAGACCCAGATCTAACCTAACCTAACCTTGTTTGCTCGTAACAGATGCTTTGGTTGCTCCAATTATGAGATATTTTAACTACTTAAATAAAGTGATCGAACTATATATAGGTACATTTTCCGTAGACAACTGACAACCCATACCTACTCTAACAATTAATATGCGTTTCAAATAAGAATAGGACTGTCAGAGCGCCATCTTGTTTCGCATTTCTAACGAACTTCATGAATGTCATGTACGGTAGGAAAAAAATAAACGCAAAATTTTATGAATTTTTACTTTAATATGTTATATAAATTTTTAAATAAATTAAATTTCAATTGGAATTCAATTCTTCCACACCACTTATGGCATCATAGCTACGTTCTTCATCCGAATCAGATTCTATGTGAAACAAACTGCAAAATTTTCAATAAAACCGGTTTTTTCGTAAGGTTTTTCATGTTATTGCTTCAATGTAACAAACAAATAAAACGGTAAAAAACGAAGAAACATTTTTTTCGTTGAATAAAACAATCTGTTTCTATTGAAATTTTCAACGCTAAATATTTTTATTAAAATTATTTTACGAATTTTTTTGTTGGTCGTACTAAAATGACAGTTGCCACATGAAGTTGGCAGCAAGTGCGATCCTATTCATATTTGAAACGCATAGTATTATTATTACCTTAGGTACTGTAGCTATTTAGATACGACATTTTATCATGGGATCCCATATTAATTACTATCTATCAGTTTGTATTTAGGTACCTCGTAATAATTTACATTTTTTCCACAAAAGAGGCGTAACAGTGGGTAGCAATGATTATAGGAACTATTGATATCGAGAATAATAAAATAAACGATTTTATTTACAGATTTGATGGTGAACGGTGAGCTATTCAAAGCTTAAATAATTTATAATTATCTTTACACTACAGTGATTTATAACAATAAAATATTATTAATTAACTACGGTTTGTGAGTTAAATAATTGGTTTACTTTAATCATAGCATTTAAGCAAAATAATAATAAATAGGTAATTCCCTTTTGAAAACAGTTGCCAGAGTAATTTTTATTTATTTTTATATTTCAGTGTTCAAGCAAACGTTCTAAATGTACATAAAGTTTGTGTTTTTATTGTTTTATGTTTTTATTTATTATAGGGTACCACCATGCGATGGTAGAGTCGTAAGTATTTTAATTAATTACTTATGCCCGATTTACACATCGACAAGTACAGTAGCGAGTTAACTTGCATCATTGGCGAGTTAAGTCACTTTTTGCGTGTGGACGGCAAAAGCGAGTTAAGTAGTAAGTTGCCGATCAAGTTGTTTTGAATACAGCTCGATCCTATTTTTCGGCGAGTTAAGAACGAAGTAGCCCCCTCTCTCGCGTCTCCCTCACCCCGCCGGCTCGGCGCTCGCAGCGCCCGCGCCGTGTAGACGGGCGAGTTTAGTACAGTTCACAAGTTGTAATGTCGTATTTATTTTTATTTTTGTCTGTTTTTCTATGTATAATGTGTATCTATTTATAAAAGTATTTAAGTATATTTATGCGTTGTCTAGTACACATAGTACAAGCTCTAGTTAGTTTGGTACTAGATGGCGTTGTGTGAAAGTGTGAGGAATATTTTTTTTTTATTATTCTAAGTATACTTTTTATAAAAATTTCATTTTTAATGTGTTGCATGTTCAGTGTTAATACTATTTCTCGTATAATAGCGCGTAAATGGGTATTCAATTGTTCAATGTCCATTTTATCGATTAAAATAACCGTAAACAATCTCAGGCGACGCACGCACGACGCGACTAGTCTTCGTCTCTGATCGGCAACTTATGAGCTGTACTCGCCTACGTGTGAACTTTACTTAAGTACTACTTATTACTTACTACTTAACTGTCTATTTTTTTAACTCGCCACTGTACTTGTCGATGTGTAAGGCTGAGCGCACATTGGAGACTAGACTGTTTCAAGACTGACTTGCCTCATATAGACAAGTCTGTCTTAAAACTAAAACGAAACAGTTTTGACTACGATACGTAGCCACACATAAAACAAAACTGTCTATCTGAGACAATATTGTCTATACGACGTTTTGTTCCAAGTGTGCGCATATTCATACATATTGTAAAGCAATAGACTGTCGTGTTCCAAGTCTGCGCTCAGCCTAAATCGGGCATTAGAAGAACATAAAGATAAACTCAGCCTACCCGTCTGGGTAGCGTAGCGTGTGAGTTGAAGGCTAGGCTTGCCAAAGGGGCAATAGGTACAATTTACCTACTTATTACTTACTTTTTGTAAGACTACTACCGCACTTTAAAAACGCCAATCTTTATATCACATAATAGGCACAAAGAAGATTCAAACTCATGGCAGTTGTTAGTGGACCGTACAAGGAATCTTGCGTGGGATTCAAATTCGGGACCTCATGCACGTCAAGCCACTAGCGCGATCGCTACGCCACAGAGGCAATTAGACTTTGGCAAGGCAACAACTGCAATATTGAATAACTTAAGATATTATTTCTATTAATTACAGATGAAATACATAATAACAGAACATCCAAACGTTACATGTATCAATAAGCTTTATATCGGGAATTTAACAGTTGTTAGTCGACGCTTCTCAAGAGATGATTATCATTATTATATCACTTTTTATATTACAACTAAATATGTATTTGGTAACAATTTGAAGGTAAGATACATACATTGAAAATATCAAGGTGATGGGTCTTTCGCGAATCCTATGGTATATACAAATGCCAGTTTTTTTAAAACGTTTCTCCATCAATAGAGATGATTTACAAACATCAAATTACACAAAGCACATCCAATCCAAGCAAGCTCTGTATAATCATGGATGGATCGTGTAAAATAGACATCCCAGGAATTCCAACTGTATAAATTCAATTGTATTGTTTTTTAGTTTGTACTTTATTAGTATCTCTGTTTCTTGATCAATTTAAAAAATGTATTTTTTTTAAAAGGTGATGTGTCCAAGTTGGTCTTACATAAATTCCATCAAAAGAGGCTGAGTTTATTGGTATTTACCTATCTACAAAAATAAAATATGTTATCTTTTTCAACGCTATATTTTTACTTAATTAGAATTTTATTACTAACATCTTAACCATTTGTTGCAGGTGGATATATATTTTTATGAATACATCCACACATACAGATATCGACGTACATTTTTCGAGATGCACTTCAGATGGTGTGATATGCTTGATCAAGATCCGCTGTTCGGTGCTGAGATCAAGAAAGCTTTGGGCAACACGCCTTGTCCAACACCAATTGTTAGTACCTATTATAAATAAATATATATAAATAATCCTCACATATTCACACAACGCCATCTACTTAGTCCCAAACTAAGCAGAGCTTGTACTATGGATACTAGACAACGGATAAACGTACTTAAATACATTTTTTTTGTAAATACATACCTACATAATAATATGATGATGATGATTTTATTATTCCTCGCTATCCTAGTCTCAAACTAAGCAGAGCTTGTACTAGGGCATGCAATTCCGGAGTTCCGGAATTCCGTAACTCCGGAATTCCGTAACAATTTCACTGATTTTTTAATTCCGGAATTGAGAGGAGTAATACCGGAATTCCGGTATTCATCATTTTTTAATATTATTAAATAATACCTGCATAACATACCATTATTTGGCTAGTGAGTTGTCATAATGTTGCCTGTGCCATAATGCAACGCTATTACAGCTAAATTTAATTAAACTAGACGAACATAACAGCTCTATGAGTTGAGACAACTTGCGAAGTCGTGTAGAACTCTAAAAGTCGACTACTATGGGAATGGTAAGTGATCACCGCCGCCCATGGACACCCGCAACACCAGAGGAATCACAGATGCGTTGCCGACCTTTAAAAAGGAAATACGCTCGTTTCTTGAAGCTCCCCAAGTCGTAACGGTCCGGAAATATCGTCGCAACGAGCTTGTTCCACAAAACAGTTGTTCGCGGTAGGAAGTTTCGCAAAAATTGCACAGTGGATGACAGCTAACCATCAAGGTGATGACGATGGTAGGACAGCCGATTGCGAGTGGTTCTGTGGAGAAATTCAGCTGCGGGCAATGTCCAGAACAACTCCTCAAAACAATCCCGGTGATAAATGCGGTAGAGAATGCACAGAGACCCTACATCTCTCCGCAAAGCCAAAGAATCGAGCTGACTAGAGAGCACCTGATCGTCAACAATTCGAGCCGCCCTTCTTTGTATGCGGTCAATTGAAGGAGTTGACTGGGATGCTCCAGCCCAGAGATGGGAACAGTACTCCAGATGTGGCTTGTAGAGTTGTAGGCGATGGTTCGGCGTAAAACACTGACCCGCTCTATTGAGCACACCCAGTTTTTGCGAAGCTAATTTAGCTTTACCTCCAAATGATCGCGATACTGAACTTCGCTAGAAATGCTGACACCCAGGATTTCAATAGACGTCTTGGCAACAAGAGGAGCGCCTTCGAAATTAATATCCACGAAGAATAGAGATTTTTTAGCGGTAAACGCGCAAACCTGTGTCTTTGAGGGGTTGAATCGGACTAAATTTAGCCGACCACAATTCGAAACTAAGCATGTTTTCGATATCTGACACAAGTTTGTTCCGGTTCTTATTACTTAACGTTTTCTACCGCGAAAGAGAAATGACAAAGCGGAACGTACTCTTTTTAAATGAAATAGGTTTCTGTTTCTACCAACAGCGTTTTTAAAATCGTGTTTACTCCGCTCCGTTTTCGAGGCAGGAGCGAGCTCATTTCTACTCTTTCTACACGCTTGGCTCTTTCCGTCCGACTATTTGTTGGTGGCAATACAACTTTCCACAGTAGCATCTTTTATCGTCTTCAGAACTTCACAATAGCAGTTCTTTAAAGAATTAGATCTCTCGACCAATTTTCTAATGTACGCGATGGCGACTATCTGACAGAAGTTTACAAATATATTTTTATGTGTTCTGCTAACAAGTGTGGAGAATGGAAGTGTTTTTCTGTGCTGGCAAAATGTAATTATCAAAACAAAAAGTAAGTTAAGTCTTGCCTTAATTTAACGGCTTAGAATGACAATAATAAAAGAGAAAAATTACCAAACATGTTCAAATTCTTAGTGAATATAATTAAACAACTGATATTATTATACACTTCTTTTAATTCAACATATTCCAAAAATTACCAGTTCCGGAACTAGCTCCGGAATTCCGGAATTAGACCTCCAGTATTGGAACTCAGTTCCGGAATTGAAAACCTTCCGATATTGCATGCTAAAAGTATAGGTATTAAACTACGCATACCTAAACATACTTAAATTCTCCGCCCCTTACTCATAAACGTTTCTTAAATTTTAGTCAATTGATTAGTTAATTCATACGGTTTTACTTAGAAAAATCACGCTAAAGAGTGATTAAAAAGAGTCTTATGAGTAAGGGGATTAGTGTTTTAAATACCTACATAATTACCTATAGGTACCCTGGAAACGGGTTTCATACTTATCTTCTAAAGACATTTTTGCGAAAGCCATTTCTACTACGCCTAATCATCGAAGAACTATTTAACCGACGCGTTATTTGACCTATTGCCCGATTTACACATCGACAAGTACAGTAGCGAGTTAAGTAGTATTTTAAGATTAAGTTGATTTAAATAGATCTCCATCCTATTTTTTGGCGAGTTAAGTACGAAGCCCCGTCTCTCGCGTCTCGCCAACTTAACTTGCCAAAAAATAGGATGGAGATCTATTTAAACCAACTTAATCTTAAAATACTACTTAACTCGCTACTGTACTTGTCGATGTGTAAATCGGGCATATGGGCCATTTCACCGAATAGCTACATGTACGTACTCCCATATCACCGATAATACATAAGGGTCACACACACCATTCATGTTCACGCACACAATGATTCGTATTTAGCATAGGAATCGAACCAGGCACCTTCGCGTAGCAGCTATGGAATATAACCACAATGCTACACGGGTTATCGAAAGGATGGATAAATATTAATATACTCTTTTTTCTCTGATTTCAGGGAGTGTATCACTTAAGAAACATGTCTATACCATATGTTCCCGATGGATTTCCATTCACTAGAGGAAGAATTTACGTGAATGCATCTCTTATTGATAAATCTGGTATCATTCCTATTGGTAATGGTTACTCTGATTTAGAAGTCAAAACACTTAATATGAAATACAAAACATGATTTTCTTTTTAGTAACTGCCAATTATAGTACAATAAAAAATAATTCTTTTCTTTTATTTACTTGACCACCAAAATAAATGATTAAAAATTATAGGTACACTATACTTATAGTATCGCTGCGTGCTCCGCCGCGTGCACCGCTGCGTGCGACGCTCTATTTCAAACAAATGTGTCAAAAAACGCTTCTCCGTAAACACACCCATACAATCCCATATATTTGAATTCAGTGCGGTCCGCCCCGCTCAACGCTACGCCCTACGCCCCGCTTCTCCGTAAATAAGGCCTTGGGCAATGTATCACTCTCTCAAATGGTTCTTAATTAACCATTTCCCCTGTATCAAGGTGCCAAAGTGTCACCGAAACTGAACAGAAAGTGCCCTAGTGTCATTTTCTCTTCAGAATAGGTACTCGAGGGGTATTCAGTGGCACCAAGGAGTAAATCAAGCATAATTATATATTATGGCATCTGTTGATTCTTTTAGCCTTCTGAAATGGATTGAACATGTACCTATCTTACATCATGCATCACCGATTACATCACCGATTAGGTTAATCTATATTTCTATACCTAATAATATTATAAAGAGGTAAAGTTTGTGTGTTTGCGACGTTGTAAGGGGTAATCTCTGGATCTACTGAACCGATTTTAAAAATTCTTTCTGTGTTGAATAGTCCATTATCGGGGAGTGTCATAGGCTATATAGTATCACGCTATGACTAATAGGAGTGGAGCAGTAATGAAATATGCTTACCGCCTAACGAAGTGGTCAGCTAATTTAACCGTAAATTAATAAACATTTATTTATGACAAACATTTCGCTACTGAATCCAAAGTTCATTATAAAAATACACGAGTAGAAAAATAAATATTATGTAGGTACCTAACTTAAATTACTTTAATGCGCAAATCAAAACAATAATGATAATAATATACTTAAAAAAGATATAAAGAATAATAAAGATACGTAAAGATATAAAGATAAGCTTGTTATTTTATACTTGGGGCGGAAAAAAATCGGTGAAATTCCTTCCTTCCTTCTTAATACACTCCTTCACAGATTGGAAAGAAAGCGAGCGTAGGTAAGTACGTAATTTCCACCGACCAACTAAAACTGATCAACTAAAACTAATCAACTAAGTAAGTATTTTTTATTTCTAACAGATCAAGTATTTAGTTGAATCGTTAAGTTACCCTTAGACCCTTACCACCATGACCACACATATTGTTGCTTGATGCGAGTTTATATTATAAGAAAGTTTTCTTTAAGTTCACCTAAAGCCTAAAAACGTCTTATTACATAGTATTAAACATTTCGTAGGTAAAATCTTATCGTGAAAGATAAAACATTGTAACTAAGCTCAAAGATGATAACATCCGAATGAGGCATAAAACTACGTTAATGATCACTTAAATATAATTAACGTAGTAACTAGCTCGATAATGAACATAAAAATGATAAACTATGAACTTAGATTAGTGAAAAAAATTAACTTTGTATTTAAATCTATATATAAGATTGTGTAGGTACAGTTTATTCGTGTCAAAATTGATATGAAGACAGATATTTAGCACTATGTAGTTTATTTCACTGCAAATAAACGCTTATACGTTATTATTTCAGGGAATATGGAGTATGCAGTATACATAGAGTATATACCTATTGAAATAAAGGTATTTTCAGGTCTTTCTTCCTGTCTTGGAAGAAGTTTTTGATAAGAAACATATTCCTGTGTTTTTTAGTGATTGACTCTTTTATTTATTATAATAACATTAAGAAATTGAATATTAATAACATTCCATAAATTCAATATTAATAACATTAGATGTAATGTCCTAATCCTTTTCTTTAACGCGAAAATTTTCCGACACTGCGAGGTCTGTTAGTATCGCGTATATGGATACCATTTCAATGTTTGTCAATTTAAAAAATGTTTTAAAATTTAATTTTAACCCTGGGAAACATAAAAAAATCTACATAATTATTATTACTTCCGACACATTTCATTCTATCTCTAACATTTCATTTTAAACGATGTTCAGTTTGCAGAAAGGATGGCAAATTATTTCGGTTGTCATTCTGACTAAAGTTAGCTCAGCCAAATATTTTCTGTGCAAAATAGACTAGTTTTACAACCCACTACACTAATTGGCGTGATAGTAAAACGACATGGAATAAATAAGTAGGTACCTAAAAGTTCTTATCTCTCAATAGTGGAACGAACGTAGCGGCTGGCGCCCGACATTTAATTAAAAAACAAAAAAAAATAGCATAAACGTAGCAATGAGGTTTGAAAAAGTCCGCGACAACGACTCTATGGCAAGTTCTGTGCAATCTGTGGACAGTTATGAGTGAGTGGTATTTGTTTTTGTTTTTCTAACTGTTTTTATTCAAGCTGTACGATTTTAAGTGCAGCCGTTAAGCTCTACCTTTTTGCATAAGCACGATTATGTTATTTTTTTATGTTTCATTTAATTGTGAAACAAGCTTTCGGCACATTTTGTATTTCCTCCTTTCTATGATAAGTATACTTATACGGTCCTTCTAACTTAATAAGAATTTTGGCGGACTAAAGTTAATTGTGCCTTCATTTCTTAAAGTGTTTTCGTGCTTTCCATCACACATACACACATACTGTGTGTATTTAATAAAATAACGTTTTCCATTTGAAATTTCATAAATTCAGATGCGGAGCTTTTGTACAATTTCTTGTGTTTTATCCATTTCTGTCCTATGTCTATGATTATCTTTTTTTTATATTTTGCGAAATGTTGTAGCTGATACCTACACAGTATAACAATACATAATAGTTTTTGTACGCGGTTTTGTCTGCCTGTAAAGCGAAGTAACATAGACATATTCTGTTTTATTTGAAAGCCTTGTCATACCTATATCTGAAGGTAATTTCATCAAAATCTGTAAAGTTATTAAATTCATAACCAGCGCAGTCCTGTAAGATCGGACGTCGTACAAGCGACGACAAGGT
This sequence comes from Schrankia costaestrigalis, assembly GCA_905475405.1. NCBI lineage: Eukaryota > Metazoa > Arthropoda > Insecta > Lepidoptera > Erebidae > Schrankia > Schrankia costaestrigalis. Next base: position 2,334,597 of record FR997843.1, on the reverse strand, counting down.
AAACATACCAATTTGTTTAGTATCAGATTTTTTAATCTAAATACACCTCTAGGCGATGTGGTCACTAAAGCCCGATTTACACATCGACAAGTACAGTAGCGAGTTAAGTAGTAAGTTGTTTATTAAGTTGATTTAAATAGATCTCCATCCTATTTTTTGGCGAGTTAAGTACGAAGTAGCCCCCTCTCTCGCGTCTCGCCAACTTAACTCGCCAAAAAATAGGATGGAGATCTATTTAAATCAAGTTCTCGAACAACATAACACTCTCTTTAACGCAGTCGTGTAAAATTTTGGAATTGACTTCGTCTTCTGAGTAAACGCATCAGAAGACGCAGAACCGAATTCGTTTTGTTTTTTTTCACTATATTAATATTGTTTGCTATGTTAATATTAAATTTATCAGACCACATGCAAACACGCAAAAAACACAGAAAAACATAGTAAATACGATTTAATTAATATTTGATAAACTTTATAACTTATGATAACATTACAAAAAATTGATTTGTTCCTGATTCGTCATCTTCCTAATTGGTCATCTTCCAAATTCGTCACCTTCCTAACTGGTCATCTTCCAAACTGGTCATTTTCCAGATTCGTCATCTACCAAACTCGTCATACCGTGTACATTTGTCAACAAAAATTTATTACATAAATCCTCTGTAGTATTACCTTTAAGAGTGTTACTAAACTTGTCTATCATGAAGTTTATTAAAAAAAATAAGAGAAGAAGCACTTTGCCAATATCTGAATAAATTAGGCATGAATTGATGAACCTGAATATATACTTTTTTTTATTAGAGAAAGAGAAATAAAAATATTTTTGAATTTTATCTTTAGAAAATAATTAGCAAGACGAAAAATACACCGAAAATAAAAAATGACAACAAACGGAACGTCAAAAAAACCAGATCGGAAGTGCACTTCACAATTGACATTTATGCAATTTTAATTTTTACTAGTTTCTAATAATAAAAGTATTTGTGTACTATCCTAAATGTTATATAAATAAATATTTATTTAAACTAAATACATATTAAATAGATAAGTGATAATTAAATTGTTAAATTAATTGATTAAATTATTTTATTAGTATAAAAATGTTAGGTACATGATAATGTTTTTTACAAGTGACATTGCATACCATTTGAAATAAGTAAATTTAATTATTTTGTAGACATAACTTTTTAGTAGCCTTTACAGATATAATATTCATTTAAAATCAATAGTATTAAGGATAATTAGCACTTGTATTCATAAAAAAATTATACACTTTATGATATAAAACATATTGTTCCTGCCCATACTTGAATAATTATTTCTTTTAGTTTCTATCAAAATTCAATTCGACAGTACAATGACGAGTTTGGAAGATGACGAATCTGGAAAATGACCAGTTAGGAAGGTGACGAATTTGGAAGATGACCAATTAGGAAGATGACGAATCAGGAACAAATCAAAAAATTCATTACCAATAGTTACATAGAAAACAACAAAATAAGTAGTGTCACGTTGTTTGAGGCGTGCAGCTGTAGAGCAGGTCTGTGCATGATCAGTTTTCAAATATTTTTTTGAAGCAAAGACAAATTTCGCTATAGATGCATTCCATTTTAAAGTGGTAGTCAAACTGATTAAAAGAGAAGACCAGACTAACTATGGATAGTCCAGTTGGCTTTCAACAACAAAAACCTTATGATTCGAATTAAAAATAAGCAGTATGTTCCGTCGAAACATTTAAGATCGCGTTTTCCGGTGATCCGTAGGTATGATGCCAAAAGTGCAAGAGAGGTTTCATCAATTTGAAATAAAAAAAATTTTTTCTTAAATATAGTGGGACCCTTTTTGCGACACTCTGACCGTGCGGTCCACATCCATGTCCTAAAGAATATTCTTGGTGTCCGTTAAAATAATGTGTGTAAGGTCCCCATGACACAGGGCATTAACCCTTATTGCAGGAGATTTCGTTGATAAAAAATCAAGGAAAATAAGTTTATCAATATGTGTAGTAGATATACCTATCTTTGTTGGAGTATCCCGACCCGTGCCCTTATTGTTGATGTACGACATGTCACTATTTACTACAAATACAATGTTTATTGTAAATGACGACATATTGATAATAATTTCGTCAGCATTGACCCTTGAAACTTATTGAATAGTAATAAATAAATATATTAAGTAATATTACGTACATATTTTACCCAAACAATAATACAAAAATCTAGAATAATAAAAAAATAAGTACCTAGGCTCCGTGTGGCGACAGGAACACAGCCAGAATACGCGGTCTTACCATCACACTTACTTACTTACTCCGCTGGCTCAACGACCCAAAATGTGTCTTGGCCCCCGACACGAGAGAACGCCACTCTGCTCGATCCTTGGTCACCTCTTGCCAGTTGCTGACTTGAAGTTCCTTCAGATCTTATCATCCCACGGTTATCTTAAATCCGACTTAACTTCCACAACAACAAAAAAGCTATACTTGACATAAAACCCTATACAAATTCGTCCAGTCAGTGTGGTATAAGTGGCTTCACTACCCGGCCCTATAATAGAATAAGTCTTACTAAGAGTTCTTGATGTCACCTTTCATTAAGACCATAACAGTTACTAAAGTTACGAAGTACTTAACATGACTTTACTCTTATGTAATCTGCGCTCCGTGTGGTGACGGAGTAAGAATACAATATGTCACCACCCCAGCTCATCCTATGGGTGTCGTAAAAACCGACTGAGGGACTATTCGCGAATAGTCCCTCAGTCGGTTTACGTAATAAAAAAAATTTCTTTCCGTAATAAAAAGAAGGAAAACTTGAAATTAAACCTTACACCGAGCCGTTTGGCCAGCGTGGTATTAGTAGGCCAAGTATCCCTCCGTCACTGGAGGAGGCTCGTCCCTGCAGTGGGACATTAATGGGCTGTTGTGATGAATCTGTGCTAAAGGTGTATGGTGTCTCTAACAAATAACAAAAACGTCACACAAGAAAAACCCAAGATACTAACCTATGTTAATGTCCAGCAGATGACGTTTAGTTAATAAATAATTAATCAAATATAATCTGGTAGAGATCAAGGCAGATCGTTCGTGATGCAGACAACCTTTATGCAATGATAAGGACCCTTTATCAGTTTAATTAATTGTTTATGTAAAACAAGAGAAGTATAATACTTATTGTAGGTATGATTATATAAAATAACTAGCTGAGCCGTGCCCACTTCGGTGGCCGGCTAAAAAAACGCGTCCCTCTTTTAAACTTATTTAATTACTGCTCCACTCCTATTAGTCATAGCGTGATATTATATAGCCATGACACTCCCCGATAAATGGACTATTCAACACAGATTTTTTTTTTAATCGGTTCATTAGATCCAGACCTTACCCCCTACAACGTCACAAACACACAAAATTTTACCTCTTTATAATATGTAAGTATTAGTATACTCAGATTAACAATTTGTAGGTACTACTTAGTACCTACAAATTACTGTAGGTACGTATAACGAAAAATTACTGTAGGTACTTACCTACAGTAATTTTTCGTTACAATATAACAATTTACCCTGACATTATTTTTTACCCTGTTATTACCAAAATATACCTACTTATAATAAACATTTTTTATTAATTAATATTAAGGTCACTTTTATAAGTGTGTCAAATTTCAATTGAGACGTTAAGATAAACTATTATGACCTACTGTAACAGAATTAAAAGATATTGAGGTCCGGAAATAAATCATTTATTATTAATATATTATTATCCCGTCTGGCCAGCGTGGTATCTGAAGGCCAAGAGTCCCTTTAGGCTGACCGCACATTGGAGACTAGACTGTTTCAAGACTGACTTGCCTCATATAGACAAGTCTGTCTTAAAACTAAAACGAAACAGTTTTGACTACGATACGTAGCACACTTAAAACAAAACTGTTTTGTCTCATAAAGGCCTGGGCACACCGGGACGGCATGGCAAGGGATTTTGCTGTGAGTCAGCGCTCGGTCGTGGTAGGCAACGGGATGCCGTTGCCTACCGCGGTATGCTGCGGCGTCCCGCCACGGCAGCCTGTGGCGCGTCTTTTAGCGCCGGAGTCCGTGGCACTCGGTCGCGGTAGGCAACGGGATGCCGTTGCCTACCGCAGTATGCCGCGGCATCCCGCCACGGGAGCCTGTGGCGCGTCTTTTGATGCCGTGCGATAAAATCCCTTTCAATGCCACGGCATCATTTTAAAGCATAGCAATTTATGTCGTATTTCTGTAACATTACGGTTGAATTTCCATTAGTAAAAATTAAAATCCCTTGCCATGCCGTCCCGGTCTGCGTAGGCCTTAATCAGTGATGGGATTATACTCGGCATACATGACCACGTGACGTGTTTACTTTCTGAACGCTCGGACGAGAGTGGGGTGCGTGCGGGGTGTGACGGTAGACAGTTTTGTCTTTAATGTGCGCGCCCGCATTGATACAAAAGGGAAGCCGACAATCGTTAGTCAGACTAGTCGCCGTGCGGTATTAGTCTATCTGAGACAATATTGTCTCTACGACGTTTTGTTCCAAGTGTGCGCATATTCATACATATTGTAAAGCAATAGTCTGTCTTAAGACTGTCGTGTTCCAAGTCTGCGCTCAGCCTTATAAGTATATGAAAGAGGCTCGTCTCTTCTTTATGTTTATTATTAGATTTATGATTGCGTATAGGTCTGCGGAATTGCGGCATGAAAAAATTGTTCAAGAAATAGAAACTGTAAAAAATATTATTCACATTATTTAACAAACCTAAACTATCACAAAGAAATGAATTTTGAGTGACCGTTTATAGTTCAGGGTACTATACTCGTAGTAGGGTAAAACTATGCATACACATATTGAACGATTTTCCTTGCTGTCAAATTACACACTCTCGACTTTTAATCGATTCTAAAAAGAGTCTCGGTAATTGAGTACCACTTACGTATGTATTATGTGATAAACCGGATTTTTATTTGATGCGTTTGAATACAGTCCACCATGCAAGTAACAGGAAATACCACTAAGTAGAAAAAAGAAAACTTGTTACAAAACCTGATACAAATTCGTGTACCAAATAAACCTTGTTGGCCACACGGCCCACGGGCTGGTTGACGTGTGGCCTCCATTATTAAAAGATTTTGTTTTTTTTTATTTAAAGCATAATAAGGTCGTAAGAGATTTTTTTTAAATCGCGTACTTACGACAGTCCAGATATTTTTAATTCACTTTTTCCTCTCTGATTTGAATTCATAACGTTACTAAAAAAAATGATTAAAAAGTAATGAATTATTGCAAAATCACCTCGTGATTTCATAAATGCGAACCTCGAGATAAAATGGTGATCTTATAATAATAATAAGTATGTACAACGTTAATTACACATTTGCAAGCAAGAGACCGAACAGCACGGACTTTTAATAGCTTCCCGATCGATTAATTACAAAGAGTGATAGAAATAAAGAATTTAATCTGAGATTTTTAATTCGCGAATAAAGTCGATTTTATTTGACATTGTTTTTAGTCGAATTTATACTTAGTTCTTTTTTTAAAGGTTAATTTTTTTCTTCTTTGTTAACTTTTTTTTAATTTAGTGTGTTTCTTTTTTTAATTGTTTTTTTTTGTGTTTGTAGAATATTCGGGAGTGCGTGTTCGGACTACACAGATTGTGAATATTGTGACGAAAGGAGGAATCCGTGTAATATACAAAAGTGAGTATACTTAATTATTTATTTATTATTAGAAAATGTTATAAATTAAATTAAATATTTAGAACTAAGTATATGATCTAAACACTTTTTTAAAAAATTATGTACTTACGAAGTTTTAATTAATTATGTCATACCAAAATATTAAACTCTTTTTTTATTTGATTGAAATTAGGAGGCGCAATTAAAAATTAAAACCTGATTATTAATAAATTATTTAAAACTGCGAGAGATAGAGAAAACACCTACTTAGTCCAATGCAAAATTATTAATGATTTATCCAAAATCCAAATTTATCAAAAAAAAATTCATTGAGCGGGAATCGAACTCGAGACCTCTGCGTAGCAGCCATGTAATAGGTAACGACTACGCAATCGCCACAGAGGTCAATGTATGATGATGTAGGCTTAGGACAATAAATTTTGGGTCGTACAAACATAATATACTGCAAGTGATTCGTAACCGCGACCTCGAAAGCGACAGCCGACGAGGTCGCGGTTTTGTTCGGAGAATATTATTTTTCGGTTATTGGTAACGACAAGCTGATGTCAATAATCTATCTATCTATATTATAATAAACTAGCTTTTACCCGCGGCTTCGCTCGCGTTAACCCTCCATCCCTTCAACTATCTCCACTTAAAAAAAAATCACGTCAACTCGTCGCTCCCTTTTGCCGCGAAAGAAAGACAAACAGACAGACACGACACCCATTTACAATATAAGTATGGATCTGTAGAAAGTCAATTCTGTACATGAAATATATTTTCAAAAATAACTATCAGGGTGTGAAGTGATCGATACTGATGCCAAAAATGCAATCTGTTAAATTTTTGTCTGTCTTTCTGTTTGTATGTTCGTTATAGAAACAAAAACTACTCGACCACCAAAGTCACTTATATAGAATATAAGAAAGTAGAGACCTTTCTAAAGAGTCTTTGAATAGAATTCATTGTTCGTCAATGATCGTAAATAAATAAATACATATAAATATATTCCTCACACTTTCACACAACGCCATCTAGTTCCAAACAAAGTAGAGCACGTACAATGGGCACTAGACAACTAATAAACATACTTAAATACTTTTTTTTTAAATACATAGGATATTAAATGGTTCGTATGTAGAGACGGAAACAGGCAATTTTTAACCGACTTCAAAAAACGTAAGAGATTCTCAATTCGGTTGTATTTCTTTTTTTTTTTAATTTGTTTTTACTATCAATGAGGGTATGAAGCAGTGATCTCAGATAGCTGAAAATAAAATGATACATCTGAGTAAACATCTGAGAGTAACATACAAACCTTGAACTAGATAGATTAGTAGTTAAGACGGCCATCTTCTATAAATAATAATAACCTTTATTAGTTGATAATTACTTATTTTCGAAGGGTTTTGGAATTGAAGCGGCTGCATCTACCGAAAAACGATGGCGTGATATTTTTTTTATTTATCACCCATCGTTTTTATGCCTTACCTATCATTGCATAAATTATTTGAAAGTGTTTTAATATAATAAAATTAATCATAGTAGTTAGTAGTGTACGAAAATTGCTAATTATATTGTCTGTAGTACCTATAGCTACTACCATCACCCCATCGACTAAAAAAAGTTTGAAAAAAAATCTTTGAAAAAAAAAGAAGAAGAAAAATCTTGATACAACTACACCAATCGATTTGGTATTCAATACCATCTCTGCAGGAGGCCATTCCCTGTAGTAAGACTACAAAAAACAGCATTTTAAAAATCCTTTTCTTTCCCCACTCCAGGTATCATTCTCCCAGTATAAGCACAACGAACAGTTACTACAGCGCTATGAGTCGCGCGGAGGCTTCGCCCTTGCTGCTTGGCGCAGCACCCACTAACACATACAAGACTATCAGTTGTGATCTCAATGATTCTTTTGTAAGTATTTTTATTAATGGTTTTTATGTTGTTTAATTTAAAAAAATAATAATCCTAATTGGAATAAGGGCAGGGGAATGTTGATGATGTGTTGTTTGATTTCACTGCTTCCAATGATTGTTTTAATTGACTCCAAAAAGAAGGTTTGATTTTCATTTCGGTTGTATGGTATTTACTGGTATTTGGTAGGTATTTTTATTGGACATGATATTATAATTACAAAATGTTGAATTACTTGTATCTAGGTACTATTTCGTCCAAGTAAACCACATTGCTTATTATATAGTAACGCAAATAAATAATAGTTACGCTGTGATTTTAGAGTAGATTTACCTACTTAGTTTATATGTGTATTTTATTTATTATACAAAGTCATACCTTAGATGGGTGGTTTAGGGTCGTAGCACATATAACGTAACGTAATCGGATCGACACCATATCAACTCGAGCCGTTCAGTATTATTTGTATGAAACTCCTTACCGCAACGCACACTAATCGGAATCGTAACGTAATCGAACACCGAGGAAAAAGGCGAGGCGGTCCCGATCCGTTTACGTTACGTTATATGTGCTACGAGCTACGACCCTAAGATATTGTAGCTGCCGTGGTCTGAGCCCCTCAGTGCTTTAGAGGACACTTAAAAAGTCGGTCCTGGCTGTCGCCTCGTAACAGTTTAGAGGCCTATGGGCTACTTATTACTCCATATTAGGTTGATAGCTAACCAATTAGTAATTGCAACAGTCTAGCAACAATTTAAGATAATGCTTAAGTAATACATAACAATCGGTACCTTACCAATAAAAACAATTGATAATTTAATTAGTAAGTACTTACAAGTTAACATTAATTACATATTATTATATTATCGGTACATTGAAGTTAATTAATCGTATGTTTTAAGTACGAGGTCAATTTGTAATTCTGATACCTTTTCTTATATCTTTGCGTATTGTTTCTTATCCGACAAGTGATGTGAGGAGTAGGTATTGACGGGGGAATAAACTTTAAAGTTCATTTTGTTCATTCACCTTTTAGACTCTACTACTCTACTCCTTGGTGTCCTCCTTGAGATTTTATTATTTTAAATGAGAAAATACTCATCCCATTTGAATTGTATAATGGGCCTAAGAAATTATTTTATTTTTACAACATTTTGTTAAAGTTCTATGACGTTTTCGAACTTTGCGACATTTTCGATCAATCCTTATCTATACTAATATTATAAAGAGGTAAAGTTTGTGTGTCTGTGACGTTGTAGGGGGTAATCTCTGGATCTACTAAACCGATTTAAAAAAAATTAAAAGTAGAATAGTTCATTAATGGGGGAGTGTCATAGGCTATATAGAATCACGCTATGACTAATAGAAGTGGAGCAGTAAAGAAATATGTTTAAAAAAGGGACGCGTTTACGGTGGGCACGGGTCAGCGAGTTACTTGAAAACGTAGTCTAAAGCCCGATTTACACATCGATGGAGATCTATTTAAATCAACTTAATCAACAACTTACTACTTAACTCGCTACTGTAATTGTCGATGTGTAAATCGGGCTTAGGGGCTATTCCAATTTAGGCGTTTTGTGTCGGACGTTTGGAATGCAGTGCAGTGCGTGGGTTTAGCTCTAAAGATTGATGGACCTTTTATTAGACCCGCATTCCCCAACCGTTTGTAGCATACAATTTTATATTTCTTAAATTACCGTGTTAATATTGCTATCCTTTCGTGTATTTCTATCATAGTTACTCATCTCAAGAGACTACTTCAACTCAAGTCACTCACCACTGTCAAGCCACATGAGATGATGTCATAATATTATGTTCTTCGAATTAAAAAAACGAGTTGAGAACTGTTTCTTTTTTTTTTTTAATCGGTTGAAAAAGCCTTGATGTTGTAAATGTTGATAAATCAAACATTGATAGTCTTTCTTAATCTCTTTTAGAGATGATAATAGGTAACTTACAAAGTAGTTTTGACATAGTCGATTCAGTAATGATATTACTGATTATTTATCAGAGGTCAAATATCTAACTATACTTAGTATATTTACGTGACCTATTTAGTATTTATCTGATAACTGACTAAAATAACAATACTCTATCTTACCATAAAAAGTCTTCAAAGGCAGAAGGTCCGTAGACATTGCCAGGAAAATTGGAAATTCCCTAGAAATACGAACAAGCGAATTGACAACTCCCTAGTGTTTTTGGAATCGCTTAATATGAGCTTTGACCCATTAAAGATCCTTTATTAAATACCTTTTAACACTTACAGGGCCCAGGAGAATTAACAGCAAGCGCTATTCTACACACATACAACAAATTTGAGAAATCACTTAAACCAGAAAGGCCCAAGCAGAGTTCTTTAGTCACTATGTAAGTAGAATTTACCTAAGTCGTTATCATCATAACAGCACATTAATGTCCCACTGCAGGGACGGGCCTCCTCCCGTGATGGAGGAATACTTGGCCTACTAAAACCACGCAGGTCAGACGGATTGGTTTTATATCAAGTTTTGCCTTCTTTGCATTACGTAAAGTTAATATTCACGGATAATCCCTTAGTCGGCTTTTACGACACCCATGAGATGGGGGTGGTGACAGACTGTATTCTTACTCCGTCACCACGCGGCTAATATCATTGGTTTATTCGTCCCATAATTACCATACCATTAATTCTCAATTAAGTATTCAAGATCATTTCTTTCTTTATTTTAAAAAACCATTTCTACTTCCAGTTTCTCAGTATGGAACACGATAATGGGGTCCTCACTACTGACGATGGCGTGGGGCGTGGAGCGCGCTGGTCTGCCCGCAGCTTTGATACTGATGGCGTTCATGGCAGCCTTGTGTCTATACACAGCTTATATATTACTTAAAGTTAATAAGTATCATGGTAAGCAATATTAGCAAAAATAATATATTGTTACTCTACTGCAAAGTACCTAGCGGTTGCGGGTTTGAATCCCAGGCACGACATTGTGACATTTTTCTTTTCGTGATAAGCTTAATAATAATTTGTAAACTATATATATTTGTCTTAGCTATGATTTTATAATTCTCTTTTGCCAAAGAATTCCTACTAGTTTTAATAATGTTAACGATTTGGAAAGAGCAGGAATCGAACAGTTAGAGTAGGGATTAAATAATTTACTTAGACATGTTTTCACTATAGGAATTGGGTAGTAATTTATTGCCTGCCCTATTACTTACACAGTGATGTTATTTGAATTTTTCATTTCATAAATCGTTTCCAATTATACTTCCTCGAGGTAATAGGTGAGACTAAATTAATAAAGAACGATGGGCAAAACGTCCCCACCCTTGTAACACTTTCAGTTATACATCAAATGAAAACCCTTAAAAAGTGAAGCATTTTATTGTATGACAGCAAATCTGTCAGTCATGGGAGAACAGAGTTATTGAGGAGAAAAAAAAATAAAAATAATAAACGATAATATTACATACTTTATGCTAATGTTTACTATGTAAGCACGATAAGAGTCAAAGGCTATCTTACCAGTAGAGGGACCATACATCTAGAACATCTTACATCATCCAGAAAACCATGAATTTCGCTTTTCTAATAAAAAACATACAGCTTTCATAAATATAAAAACTCGTATATCATATCAGCCAATTGATGTCCACTGCTGAACATAGGCCTCCTCCAAACATTGCCATCCTCTTCCATCGGTTTCCCGCCGTCCTAACTAGGTCGTGGGACCACCGTGTGAGGGGTCTCTCCACCCTGCGCTTTCTTATAGGCGGTCGCCATTCCAGAACCTTTCAACCCCAACGGCTGTCGGTTCTCCGCGCTATCCCCATAGCCACTTTAACCGGTCAATTCTGAGCGCTTTGTTCGTATGCACAGTTGGGTATATTAGAAAGATAACTGGACCTGACGCAGCTACTACTTCCAATGCAACAATAACGAGCTAATGCTAATCATTAATGAAAACCACGCACCTATTCATTATTTATTGCATGAAACGGATGCATTCATACTACCACCCCGACACCGACTCCGGTCATATCCCCACAAAGGCGATCACTGATTGGAAGAGGCTCGAGGATAAACTCGCGTCTGTCGAATCCGCCCACCTAGATAGTAGTCCCGACAGTCTGGATACTGTAGTGGACACTGAGGCGGTGATCGGTGCCCTGACAGGTCGTGTCATTAATTAACGATTGCTCTCGGACAGTGGCTATGCTGGAAGACCTGCGCATGCAATTACCTGGAGAACTGCGTGATCTGTTGAGCCGCAAGATCCCTGCCAAACGTGCCTACGACAGGGCCCTCAGCGAGTCCAATAGGGTTAGAATTAGACAGCTTCAGTGGTCTGTCAAAGTACGCATAAATGAGTTTCGTCAGTCACGATGGTATGCGCAATTGAGTGAGATCGAGCCTTTTTATCTCGCTTTCTAGCAGCTATCCCGATCGTTAACGAAGGACGTATACTCTACTATGCCTCCTTTGGTTAGGCCTGATAGGAAGCTAGCGTTCGAGTATGATGACAAGGCCGAATGCCTGGCCAAGAGCCTCGAGGCCCAATACGCAGTTCTCCTCAGGGTAACAATCACGATATAATAATCAATGCCTTTATGATCACAATGTCTACACTGTAAAATGACTTTGAAGCAAAATGCCTCAAATCAATATCTCTAAAGTGTTTTGACTTATTTGCAAAACATCTGTATTGCTTCTTGCCTATGCAGCATAATGTCTCAAAATTGAAAACGACTTTAAAGGATAATACACAAAACGCCATTAGGACTAAGAATCAAAACGACAATAAATCAAATAATCATATTTTTTATTTGTGAATTATTATAAATGAAATAAAATGTTGCTTTATTTATTACTGCTTATTTATTTCCTAAAGTAGACGAGTAACAGGTTTGTTCAAATAAATGAAATAGTAGATAAACTCCGTTTTCAAACAGCCCTTTTTGCAGACGACACAGCCATTTAAGCCTCTGGCACCTCCCCTCCCCCTCGATATTTAGGCGACTCCAATCAGCGTCCAACGCCCTTAGCAATTGGTTCCAGAAATGGAGGATAACAGTCAACCCCGAAAAGAGTCAAGCGGTAATGTTTCACAAGAAACAAAGCCACAAGACCCTCTCGGCAGAGACACCAAAAGTCAAGATGTTCGGCGCCCTGATCCCTTGGACGAGGGAAGCCAAATATCTTGGACTCATACTCGACGATAAACTCTCCCTCCGTCCCCACATAAACATGGTTCGCAAGCTGGGCTCGTTTGTGATGGGACGGCTGCACATGCTCCTCCGGAAGGAGTCTAAGATGTCGATCCGAAACAAGGTTAGCTTATACACGACTTGTATTAGACCAATTATGAAGTTTTCGCCCACCTTAGGCTACACAGGGTCCATAGGTTACAAACACTTTAGAATAGGTTAATGCGCAAAGCGACGGGAGCACCGTGGTTCATGCGTAACGAGGATCTTCACATAGAACTCGAGTTGCCGACTATCCAGCAACACATGGAACTCTGTTCCCGTCGCTACTTTGAAACGGCTGCCATTCACCCCAACCTAGATTATCCAAAATTCGTAGACCTAGGCATGCTCTCGAAGAGCCGGATGATAGGATCACGATCGCTCAACGTACAGCTCAAACGGCTCGCTAAGCCACAACAACACGTCCGCGGTTCCGTCCTCGCCGTCGAGGCCGGAATACGCGCCGCGTTCGGTCCTAGAGGGCGTGCCTTCCGCACGTCAGTGACAGTCCAGGCCGAGGTTCGTGACCCACAGGGGGTGCATTTTCGTGTTCTGGTCATAAAACTACCTACTGAGATGTTTTGCATTTTAGTTATTTTGGATTTCAAGTCATCTTCACTTAAGACGTTTGTCTTAAAAGTCGCGTTACTTCGTAGTCATTTTACTACAAAGTCATTTTCATTTAAAGGTGTATTAGTACTAAGTCGTTATGATTTGAGGCATTTTGCTACTTAGTTAATATGCATTTTATGCGTAATCCTTTAAAGTCATTTTACAGTGTAGACATTGTGATCAAAAAGGTCAATCACAGACACCTATTTCTAATATATGTCGACAGCGAAGTGAAACGGCGAACTTCTCTCCCGGAGTCACCGCTCAAGGCAGACAACGACGATATACCGTTAGTCACACCTACCGAGTGGAACCGTTAAATAAACTTCTCGCCCCCAAAAAAGGCACCCGGCTCAGAAAGAATAACAAAAATAGTCATCAATTTATTCCCCGAACGTCTTTTGGTCCTTGACATGCATCTTCAATGTCGCAATATCAAATTGTGTCTTCCCACAACAGTGGAAAGACGCCGTGGTTATCGGAATACCGAAACCCGACAAAAGAATTCCGAACCGGCTAGTTATCGACCTGTTAGTCCGAGCCGTTTCCGAGCCTGAGGAACATAAATTCTGTCGTTTACTATTTCTGCAATAGTTGCTGCATAAAGAACATGTCCTAATGGTTCTCTAAATGTTTATATTAGCAAAGCTAGCTATCCGAAAGTCAGGAAAATGCTGTGGATGATTTTCTAGATGATGTAGGATGAGCTAGATGTATAGTCCGTCTACTAGTAAGATAGCCTATGTTTAGTTTAGCAAAGCTAGCTATCCGAAAGCCAGGAAAATGCTGTGGATGATTTTCTGGATGATGTAGGATGAGCTAGATGTATAGTCCGCCTACTAGTAAGATAGCCTGTGACTTTATCGTCCTTATATAGTAAATATTAACATAAAGTATGTAATATTATCGTTTATTATTTTTATTCTCTTATCCTCAATAACTCTGTTCTCCCATGACTGACAGATTAGTTTCATACAATAAAATGCTTCACTTTTCAAGTACTTTCATTTGATGTATAGATGTAAGTGTTACAAGGGTGGGGACGGCTTCCATACAAAAATGCCCATTCTTCTTTCTTTCCAGGTAGCGACACATGCGAAGTACCAGCATTATGTCGAACATTGCTTGGACGTTGGGCAGAAGTGTTGGCGCATATATTCAGTCTAATGGTGCTGATTGGAGCCAACATTGTGTATTGGATACTTATCACCAACTTTCTATACTACACTGTCAATTATTTTGTTGGTAAGTTACATTATTATTGTTAGTAATGAAATGTATCTTCGAGATTTTAGATCGCAGGGTCGGTCGTTCGCCATAAAATTAGAGTTATTGGGCATTATTTATTCACTAACAAAGTTATTTCTTAAATTAGTTTTTATTTTTAAAAGACAATTCCGGCATTTATAATTGGACACTGCATCGCAGGGATTTTTACAGATTAAAAATTTACGGACACAATGATCGACAGCTCGACGACTGGTTGATATTGAATCGATACTTCGAGTTGGAACGGTGTTGGACTGGCGTCGAGTGGGTGTAATGTGCGACGACCTTTAACCAGCGATATTGTGTACCTCGTTACCTCACAGAGGCAGTTAATAAACAATTAAAATGCCTCTCTTCTTCCAGATCTAAACACATCAAACACAACAGTATACAACACAAGCCTCCTCTGCCCGCGACATCTTAACCAGTCACTGATGATAGCGGCACCTGAAGCGGATTCCTCCTACTGGGGACTGCACACCACTGTGCCACTGTATGTCGCGATCATTGTGTTCCCGTTGCTTAACTTCAGAAATGTATCGTTTTTTACCAAGTTTAATTCTTTGGGTAAGTAAGCATTTATACTCGTGTATATTTATACTAGACAGTATAGTTTTGAGTAAGAATTCTATTCAGTAGCAGTGTTATTGAATTTTGTATATTTTATTTTTCTCAGTACTTAGCTACTATCTGTATGACACTACGGTTTCCGTAAAATATCAAGACTTTTATAAATTACCGTAAAGTTTTCATCAAAATTTCAATGAAAACATAAATTCGTTGTCTATTTTTTAAGTAAAGCTAACGAAAGAAAGTCCAAGACAATGATAATACTCAAGACAGGATTTAATTCTCGTTAATTTTCACACAAAGATACCCCAAGATAGTTTATTGCTTTGCAGCCTAGGTGACACTGTTATAGTTGACAGGAAAGCAATGAACTATTTTTTTTAACGAGACCATAGCTCGCGTAGCCCAACTGTGAAAGGCATCTTAAGCGTATTCTCAAAAGTTGCAGATTCCAATCCTGTCCCGCGTATCTATTTATATATGTATGTTTCTTTGTCTTTTTCAATACTTAGGACTTTTATTGCTTACTTAGTTCTTAATTATTTTCTCCAGGCACACTATCAGTAGCATACCTGCTGATCTTCGTGATAGTGAAAGGCTACACGTGGGGCATCAACATAGGCAACATATTCACTGAGAGTCACGCGCTACAGAACGCCGCAGTACTCAGTGGAATGTTGGCACTCTCCTTCTACATACACAACATTATCATCACTGTTATGAGCAATAATGCTCGGCAGGAGAATAATGTGAGTTTGTTTTTTTTTTAATTTCTTTATCATTAACATGAGCTATTAAGGATGTCCACAACTAGACATAATGCCTCCTCCAAATACAGGGTGTACATTATAATGGCGCGTATATATTTGAATGTAAAGGTGTTCCCTCACCGGGAGCATTCGCGTGTAATGTAACATTTAATATAGATTTGAATTTGGGAGCATTCTGATTTAGTGTTACATTACAAGGTGCACAGTTTATTGCTCGGTTCTCCTCCTTCACTTATGTAAACTCGATTTATATAATTACAGTTTGTGCACTGTAATGCTCAGTTCTCCTCCCTCATTGATGTAATGCTCGACTCTTACACGCGAATGCTTCCTGTGAGGGAGCACCTTAAAGTATAACTTTACTAAGCAAAAACAAGAATCCGTTTAGGTGACAATAATATTTGACTGTTTCAATTCTCTATTTTGTTTTAACTTCTTCGTTTCGTCGAGTGGAGTTCTAGATTATAAGGATGACGATTTTTTTTTATAATGCGATTAGTAACGTTCCATATAAAAATTATGCTCCACCCTATCTATGCGTTATCACTATGCGTACACCCTAACCCCCTTAATCATAAACGCCTTATCAATTTTCGTCAATTGATTAGCGTAAATTCTTACGTTTTTGTTTGGTATAAGGTTGGTTTTCCTAATAAAAACCTCGCTAAAAAGTGATTAAATTTAAGAGGCGTTTATGAGTAAGGGGGTAAATATTCAGTTTAAGAGATCGCGTGCTTTAGGTACTCTTCCATTGACCTCACTTACTAGAATATTTTTGCCCAATCTACGTCCTCCGGTACGAAGTCACCATATCTAAACATTCCTGCCTCAATAGTTTTCCGCTCTTTGACATTTTTAACGGGCATTCCTAATCCCTAATCTCTTATTTTATTATCATTAAAATCACCCATCACCCAAAACATGTCCACTGCTGGCCTAAGGCCTCATTAAGGCTCCCTTGCTCGTCTGACAGCATACCTAATGAAAAAACTATTTTGTGTAATTATATAAGTCTCAAATGTATGTTATTGTTTCAGGGTAGAGATCTTACGATAGCTTTCCTTTTGGTGACCATAACATACACACTGGTTGGAGCCGTGTTCTACATTTGCTTTCCATTAGCTAAATCATGTATAGAAGACGTAAGTACTTTTTATATGGTGTTTTTGATATTAATCATCATCATCATAACAGACCTTTAAAGTCCCACTGCAGGGACGGGCCTCCTCCCGTTACGGAGGGATACTTGGTCTACTAATACCACGCTGGCCAAACGGATTGGTATAGGGTTTAATTTCAAGTTTTCCTTCTTTTTATTTCGTGAAGATAATATTCACAGATAGTCCCTTAGTCGATTTTTACGACACCCATGGGATGAGATGGGGTAGTGACCTATTGTATTCTTACTCCGTCACCACACGGGAGACGATAATAATAAATTAATTTATTTTCAGAATATTCTAAACAACTTTGAGATGCACGATGTGATGACAGCTGTAGCCAGAATTTTGTTATTATTTCAAGTAAGTTGTTATATATCAACACTTTTTACTAATTACATACGACGTTATGTCTCATCAGGGCTCAAATCCAATATTTGAAGCAGGGATATGGTTTATTTGATCAAATCACCGAAAACGTTAAAATTATAGGTACAACACGATTTTATCATTTCCCTACACAAATCTAGTGATTTAATCAAATACCAGACTGGTTCCAAAAAAAACATGTTAGGGCTTTTTTCGCTCATTTGATTTGGTTTAAGTTATGTTAGAACAGTGACCATAACAGCATTAAGCAACTCACAAGTATTTTTGTATACCAGAATTAAACCCGTAAAATTTTTGTCGCCTGTCTATATCTTGAAATTTGGCTTGAAGCAATGTTACAAAGCACATAGGTAATAAAGGAAAAACTCGGAAAACCTTATGTTGTAATTTGCATATTTTTTTAATTTAATAAAAATAATCAAAAGTTAAAAATTCTTAAGATACAGGTTTATATGAAACCCTCAATACGTTTTTTTAAAACAAATAATTGTAAATTTTCAGGTTATAACAGTATACCCGCTGGTAGCATACATGTTACGTTCAGAAGCCATACTACTGATGCGCTTCAAAGAGAACAACTACCTGACTATTATCATCAACTTGTCTATTATGACTCTGTGTATACTCATCGCCTGCTTCTGTCCCAGTATTGGACTTATTATCAGGTAAATAAAACTATTTGTTTGTACTTGGTAAGTATAGAACGTATTTTTCTTATTGACGGAAGATGGTTTGAAAAGCCCACTTCTACTTAAGATGGGTTAGTAAGGAGTTTTGGGTTATAGTTCTTCAGTCACTCGGTGGCGCGACGGTAGCGCAAGCGGCTGCTGCTTGTGGGTTCGATCCCCACGCAGGACAATTATTTGTGAGATCCTCAAATTATTGTCCTAAATCTGGGTGTTCTTTGTGTCCGTCCCCGCGACACAGGGCATGATCCCTAGTGCGGGAGTTTTCTTTTTAAAAAAAGAAGAGGAAGAGTCACTGTAAAGACTAAGCGGTAGGTGCTAGACTCTATTGAAAGAAAGAAAGAAAGAAAAATTAGTTTATTCACGTAAGATACAAAAATACCGCGTGTGAAGGTCGTTTTATAGTGATCACATAATATGCTCGTCTAACTTAACGGCTAAGTTTACTGAGGGTTCGGAACACGACCATGTCAGAGAAGACACCCACAAGAAACTCTGCTGGGTTCCTATCGCTCTTTTGGTGATCACTTCACAAATATTATTTTATTTAGTAAACAGGACAATTCAGATCCAAGCATTTTTATCGTTTAAGTAATCCTTTACACTATAATATGATTTCGATATTAACTTATGTTTAACTAGCTGCTGTGCCCGCGACTTCGTTCGCGTGGCGAATGTTACTTACTTCGCAATTCGATTTAATACTGAAAAATCGTTTTTAAAACCTTATAACGAACAGATATACCTACCTACATTACAAACGAATTGTAAAATTAACGAACGAACCAAAACCTTTTCAAAGTAAATAAATAGTAAATAAAATATCTATGAAGACGCGTCTAAACTTATACTGAAAGACATGAGCGAACGTCATTCTTTCAAGGAAAATCTTAACACCGCGATACTGAAAATGACGTCACAGGCACAATGCCATCTGTTGTCAAATTTGTAAGTTAAAATAAATGACATCGCTTATTTCATCATAACTGCAAGGACGCGCCTCCTCCCGTGACGGAGGAATACTTGGCCTACTAATACCACGCTGGCCAGTCGGATTGGTTGATAATATACGGATAGATTGGAAGATAATATTCACCGATAGTCCCTTAGTCGGTTTTACGCCACCCATGGGATGAGATGGGGAGGTGACATAAATATTGTATTCTTACTCCGTCACCACACGGATAATCGCTAATTAATTATGAATGAATACATTTGCACGCCACGTTATGGTGCGGCAGAATTACCTGCCTCGGTGGCGCGGCGGTCGCATTACATGGCTGGCGTGCATGAGGTCGCGGGTTCGATTCCCATGGAGGACAATTGTGATACACAAACTATTGTCCTTAGTCTGGATGTTCTTTGTGTCCGTTAAATTTAACGGACACAAAGAACATCAAGAACATCAAGAAAATATCAATTGATATTTTTAAAGGCTAGTGTGGGATTTGTCTTTTGTAAAAAAAATGCTGAGATAAATTATTGTACCTCACACCTTTTTACCATCTAGCAAAAAATATTTGACTAAACTTAGACTCGACTATATTATTATTATTATCTATAGATAAACTGCGTGCAGTATTTTTGAATTACTTAGTAAAATAAACACAAACACTTTGAATAATAATTTAATGTTTTGTGATTGTATTTCTATATTTTATTGTCAGTTTTGTATTTTTTTATTGTTGACAAATAGCAATAATGTGTAAAATGATTTTATAAAGAAAAAACGTGTTTCTTATTATGTTGTCTGTTATATTATACCAATATATTATTAATTATTAAATAGTTATATAAGTGTGTTATAATTGCAGTTATAATAAGATTGTGAGAAAAGGAATGTTATTTTAATTCAATTTAATATTTTGATTAAGTATAGGTATAGTTTAACTTTAAAAAATGAAGTTTGTACGCCAATATTAGCAATACAGGAAAAGACTATTTATTTTTGTCAGATGTTTTGTATCTGTGATTAACTAATAAAGGTTATTTGTATTTGTATTTATTTACATTAATAAAAACAGGTGGAGTCTGTTGCATACTTTTACGCTGACCAGTAACTACTACAGTTTAAACTAAATGAATACTTACCAAAAGAATAATTTTACTTTAGATTAATAGCTTACTAATACAATTTATATTTAATTAAATTGTTTCAATTACGAAAAACACAAAAATATAACAATCAAGTAAACTTATAATTGATTTAATTTAATAAGACTTATAATTGATATTACACATACGATTCATGGTTAATTTTATTAACATTTAAAAGGAATAACTTATTAATAGCACTTAATAATAAAATAGTTATAGATTATTTAAAAACTCATTTATTTTACGATTACTACTGGTAACGCCATCTCGTGAACAAAAGAAACGAAATTTAAATTCATTCAACATTGAACAAAATCCATTTTTCATGACCCCTGATTTGTATTGGACTGTTCTAATAAAGAGATCTAGCGATATCTCGAGTAATACTTATCCGATTTTGATAAAACATACCTCAGTTTAAGCCTAATAAGAAAGGCTACAATACAATGTATTGGTCTTAAGATTATATTTTAATTCGTTTTAAAGATGTGCGGTAACAAACAGACAGACAGACAGATAGACATTAATTCTAAAAATTGTAAGTGTGTAGTGTTGTTGCTTTTTGACTTTTTTCTAGATTTTATAGATAATTTTTATCTGAATTTTCGAAAAGAACAGACATTTCGACCTCTACAGTTTTATTATAGTATAGAAGATAGATAGATTACCTACTTTAAACTTAATACCTAAAAACTACGTATCTATGTATTTTAATATCTAAAGCGCGCTTATTCCAAAAAGAGTCAATAAGAACCACGTCCGTTCGCATTAAGAGTCAATGTGAATGAAATTATATAGATGTACCGGTTGGCCGTTTCGGACGTTAAACAAAAATCAACCGTACAGCCGTACTCATACCAGCGCGGCGACATTTGGAAATTTTCTTTCATCTATATCTTGTGTGTTTATCAACCGATTTCTATAATTTTTTTTTTTATGAATAAGATATTAAAGTGTACTTTTGAAATATGGGAGTTTGAAAAAGATATGTCTATGCAAATTACAATATATTTATGTATTTAATACACTTTGAAGAAAACCCTAACGATTAAACACGTTATTGTGGCTAATATATAAAATATAGATATATACTATTCATGACTTTTTTGTACATCTTTTGAAGACCATTATTTTTGTAATACATATTTTTGGCGTATGATCAACGTATGCGATGATAAGAGCTAGAACGCGCTTTTTGTCAACTGACTTGCTTCAAATTTTTCGTCACTGCTCAGCTCCTATGTGTCTTAGCGTTATGTTATACAGCCTATAACCTGCCCGGGAGTATGGACTACAATCGTACCAAGTTTGGTTAAAATGCCTTCAGTAGTTTTTGACCCATGCGTGCACATACAGACAGACAGACAGACAGACAGACAGACAGACAGACAAAAAATTTATTGATTGCATTTTTGGCATTGGTATCGATCACCATTCATCCTCCAATATTAATTTTGAACATATATTCAATGTACAGAATTGATCTCTCTACAGTTTTATTATAAGTATAGATAGATAAAAGATTTAAATTCATTAACTGAAAATTCTTTAACTTCCCTAGGGAGCTTATTATAAAAACGAATACCATTACCAGCGAAAGAATTACTTATTTTATGAAGCCTAGTGTGGAGAACAGCAAGTTTATTTTTATTTCTAGTGTTAACATTATGTACTTATATCACTCATTTTTTTATATTTGTTAATATTTTTGTGTACGTACATTAAATTATCAAATATATACTGGCAATGCACAGTCATAATCTTAATTATTTTAAATTTATCTCTAAGAGACTCTCTTGGGCCCATATTATATATACAACGTATCGCTCTTTTTTGCAAAACAAATATTGTGTTAATATCAGCCGCACAACCCCACAACAGAATACCATACGACATTATGCTATGAAAATAACTAAAATAAACTAGCCTAGCTGTGTCTATATCTGGGTCAATCTCCAAATCGGGCGTATTCGTGTGATCGCTCTGGTGCTTTTCAGATCTTGATATTTTTTGGTAATTATGTATCTCATTGAAAAGAATGATATTAAAATACTACATTTTTACTATTGGCCTTCATTTTTGACAAACAGTTATGGAAATATTTAAGTTCAAACATTTTCGCGTCCAGAGCAATCATGATAGGCGCTAGAGCGATCATAAATGGTGAAACAAAAATAATAAAATTGGTAATATATTATTTATTTAGTCATTTTTAGTCTTGCATGTTACAAGATTTTATGATTTTATGTTTAGGGGATATATCTACAGCTTTTTGAGAGCTCATCAGTTGGAAACTTGTTCATTTTAGGGCAGCGTACCGATTTTGAAACAACGGAACCCTTATAGGATCACTTCGTTGTCCGTCTGTCTGTCTGTCAAGACCATTTATCTCAGGAACGCGTGGAGGTATCAATTTTCAACAAATATTATTTATTAATGATGAGACGTGACGTCATAAAATTTTTGACAGATAAGTAAGTCGTGACGTCACATAATTGTGGCAGGAAAATTTTTTTTGACAGCTGAGTCGTGACGTCATTGAATTTTTGACAGATGTGTCGTGACATTACAGAATCTTTGACAGATGAGTCGTGACGTCATTGAATTTTTGACAGATTCTGTCAAAAACTCTCACATTCACATCTGATGTGTCGTGAAATCACAGAATTTTTGACAGATGAGTCGTGACGTCATAGAATTTTTGCGGGAAAAATAATATTTAGACAGCTGAGTCCTGACGTCATCACAATTTGGCGAGAAAGTAAATAGGTTTGTACGGAACCCTCGGTGCGCGAGTGAGACTCGCACTTGACCGGTTTTATAAGGGTTCCGTACCGATTTTGGAAAAACGGAACCCTTTGTTGTCCGTTTCTCTATCAAGACTATTTATCTCAGGAACGCGTAGAGGTATCAAGCTGAAATTTTTACCAAATACTAAGGTCTGTTGCCTTTTAGTGCTGTAAAAAAATCAAACTTCTAATCTAACGAAATCAAGACATATAGCCGTTTATGTCGCAAATTTTCGATGAGCAAAGGGCAAAAAGCTACAGGGTACTTCCTGTCTACATACAAACTTGAAATTTGGCATGAAGCAAGGTCTTATAGTGCATGTAAAGGAAAACTTCCGAAAACTTAAAATTTTGGCTTCCATCATATTATATTTTGATAATTTCGTCATAGTCATAATAATTTTGACAGCTGAGTCACGTGACTAGTGACGCCATAGAATTTTGGTCACGTGACACGTACGTCATAGAATTTTGACAGATGAGTCGTGACGTCATAGAATATTGGCGGGAAAATATTTTGCAGAGGAGTCGTGACGTTATAGAATTTTTGACAGATGAGTCGTGACGTCACAGAATTTTTGACAGCTGAGTCGTGACATTTGTCGTTGTAACAATCTGGTATTATTACTTAAAGTAGTTTTATAACGTACAATTATTGCAAAATATCATCGCTCTGGTCTTTTGGACAGAGCAATCATAGCCATAGCGATCAAAAAAAGTCATAAAAGCATTAATATAGCCCAAAATAAAAACAGTAGAGAGTTGTGTTTACGCCTCATAAAGAACATCATTACTATCACTTAATTCACTTAATAAGCACATTTACAACCTTACTATTTAATTTATAAAACATGCCATATCAATCATCAAATTCGAGAACCAAACCCAGATAAATCATAAACTTAGCCTCGTAATATTGTAGTGGGGGACCATGGCACAAATGTATCTTCCTCGGCGGTTAGACCACTATAGCCACTACCCCGGGGGAGGGGAATAGAGTTTCTATTTCGTAAAATGAGGGATTAGCGCGATGTTTTACTCCAGCGCAGAGCGATGAGATAAAATGCGAGGTCATGACGATAAATTTAAATTGTGCCAAAAATATTGTTAATATAATTTAAAAAAAAATATTACAATGAAGATTAACTATTTGTTATGTAATATAAAATAAGATCGGACATATGAACCTTCTCAATAAAAAGTTACACAATGTTTTCTCATTCAATCGGGAGTTAGGTCAACCCAGAGCAATCAGGATTTTAGGGTTTATGATTTTTTTTAAAATATTTCTAATAAACTAATTTATAATTTCAACCCTGCACCACATAGATTAGACACCAAAGTATACATAAAAAAATGTAATGAAAACGTTTATCGATTTCAAAATGGGTTTCTCCACTCCGACACGATAAAAAATGCCTCTGGAGATCTACCCATCTGTTAACTGACGTATTTTTTTTACTGCGTATGCTGCTGAAGAAAGCCTACCTGACAATTTTTCAATATGGGGGCCCCATTGTAATTTATTGTCTAAAGTAATGCCTAGGAATACTGTAGTGTTAATTATTTCCAGTTCCTCATCATTGATTTTAACTATTGGTTTTATATCAAGAACGTTTGGCATGGTAAATTTTATGCATTTTGTCTTTGTTTTATTTAGAGACAAATTATTTGAACTGAACCAATATACTATTTCCAAAAGAGAATTATTTATGTAGTCTACCGCAGGTTGTCGTCTATTAATTTTAAAAATAAAGGATGTATCATCGGCAAACAAAATTATCTCGGGGTTCTTTTTAACTAAATTTGGCAAATCGTTTATATATATAAGAAATGAGGCCACCAGAACCAGAGTGGCCCAGACCCAAAATACAATTATGTGGATATCTGCCAAAAGAGTTTAAGCGAAATTTTAAGTTAATGTAACTTAAAAAAAATATATGGACAGTATGTTTATTATTTGTGAAAATATGATGTAGTTATTGTTAAAATTTAGATTAACTATTAAAACAATCGGTATTTTACTTATTTGCCATTTTATTTGGACATGGGCCACTATGGCATTTAGCATTGACAATAAATTTAAAAATAGTGTAGTGGGATGGGCCACTAGGTATGAAACTTATAACCTTTTCTTTTGATTTAAATGCAAGTTAGCCTTTTTAAACTTAAATGAGATTATTTATTCATTATATTCATTTTAGCTTATTTATAAACACTTAGCGCGTCTTAGGACAATCTGGTATGGTTATTTATTTAATAAATAAGTTTAGTTTAGCCTTTTAAAATAAAAAATAACATTTCATTTACGTGGGCAAAACCATACATTGAATAACACGTAAACACTGCACTTAGACAACTAGTTTGGAATCGTTTCCAATGCCATTAATACTTATACTAGACTATTTTTGAATGTCAGAACATTGTAATAAACTAAATAAATAAGGCTTCTAATGATAACATCGCACTTTTGGTAATTTTTAGGTTTACATACAAAATAATGGATAAAAAGTGCCAATAATCGAATGCAAATATTAAAGCTTTTATTAGCCAAACTATTGGAGTAAGTTTTCTATGACTCATACGCTTGATTTTTTTTGGAAAATTGGCTTAATATCGAATAATTAGACCGACGTAGTTAATATTCCGAAGGATACCTACCTAACATCATATAAGACTAGCGTGTCAAGATCCTATACCAACACAGATTAAAAGATAAATAAACCATTTCTGTGACGAGGTATAGGTCATGGCTGCTAAGCAGACGTCTTAACTCAATTCATTTCATTAACTTATTGACTTTAATTTTATTCTACTTAATCTAAGTTTACACAGTTAAAAATTACTAAACTTTTCCACCGCTGTCTAGGTAATAAAGAAGAAGGGATATTTACTACAAACTCTATTACTGGATTTTTCAAACGTCCAGTTTCCATTTTACATTTCAATTTACAAATGTTTACATTTCATCATCAACATAACAGCCCATTAATGTCCCACTGCAGGGACGGGCCTCCTCCCGTGACGGAGGGTTACTTGGCCTACTAATACCACGCTGGCCAGACGGATTGGTATAGGGTTTAATTTCAAGTTTTCCTTCTTTTTATTTCGTAAAGATAGTAGTTACGGTTATTCCCTTAGTCGGTTTTTACGACACCCATGGGATGAGATGGGGTGGTGACATATTGTATTCTTACTCCGTCACCACACGGATATGTTTACATTTGTCTCGTATTAAATAAAGCAATTGTGAATAATAACAAAACATTTAAAACTCTGGTTTGATTCCCTCTTAAACTTTGTTAGCATGAACATGAAAGTTTGCAAGCTGCTGGCGCTGGCCAGACGGATAATATACCCTATACCATCAATCCACTTGCCGTTAATTTTAAGTTTTCATTCTTTTTATTTCGTAAAGATAATATTCACGGAAAGTCTCTTAGTCGCTTTTTACGACATCCATGGGATGAGATGGGGTGGTAACATATTGTATTCTTAATCCGTCACCACACGGTTTTTTTTATTATTAATTTCCAGTTAAAAAACCGACTTAAGCTAGAAACTTAATTATAATGGTATGGTGTTTTTAGTAATTTAGTAGGTGGTATTACATAGTAATACCAAGAACTAAATTACTAATCAGAATGAAAACTCTTTCTCTTTCTTTCTCTCTTATCGGTTTATAATTGCCTGAGTTATGAAGTTCTAAACATGAAAAAAATACAGACGGACTGAGAACCTCCTCCTCATTTAAAGTCGGATAAAAAGAAAAGCTTAGTTACAGGAATTTGATGAGGGAAAACTACAAAGTAATTATTACAAGTATGTAATAATTACTTTGTAATATGTCATATCTTTGTAGTCTGTGATGGCCTAATATATAATTTATAATCTTAAGATCATATATTTTATAGTAAACTTCTTACCCGTCTGTAACGCCCCTACATTTAAAAACGTTTTTTCAAATTAACTATCCAAGACCCGCGAAAAACTTCATACTTAGGTACATTGTTTTACTACGGAAATCTAGAAAGATAAACTTGCCATTTAAGTCAACTTCAATGTAGTCAGTGGATTCATTCTTAATTACACTCAATGTAACTCCAGTTAGATCTATCCTAAACAAAAATACTATAAATTATGGTAATTTATAAGTATGAATTAGTTGCCGCCAAAAAACAAAACAATTTGACTAATAAATTGATATTCTTCCCTATAAACTTATTGCAGTACTGCAAACTTCTCGCACGCTTACATAAAATAATAACAAATTAATACACACTTATTTCTAAAAAACCCTATTCAGTTAATAAAAAGTACAAAAATAATAATCTCTACCCGTAAATACATAAGTTTCAAAACCAGAGTAACTCATGTCACATGAGCCAAAATGGCGCCGAAAACCATAGTGACCCAAGTGATCTGGGTCACTGTGCTCTTTTCCTATTACTTTAAAATTCGAAATGGCAAAACTCTTTTTTATAACGCCATTTATGATTTTATTTTAAAATTAACTTAAAATCATTTTGACTATAAACTTAGGGGTTTTAAGGGGGCATTGCCGTGCCTAACTAAAAAAATCACAAATTGTGGTCTGGGCCGCTCTGGTTCTGGTGGCCTGAAATAGAAATGGTCCTAGTATTGAGCCTTGTGGTACCCCCATTTTAACAACTGATCCGGGCGAACGCTTACCATTTACATCTACTTTTTGTACTCTATCGCTTAAATATGATTTCATTATACCTAAAGCAGAATCTCTAACACCATAGTGACCTAATTTCCTTAGTAAAGTCTCGTGATCGACACAATCAAATGCTTTGGATAAATCGCAAAAAACGCCAAAAGCATCCTGTGACTCCTCCCAAGCCTCAAATATGTGTTCTACTAAATTAACTCCGGCATCGGTAGTTGAACGACCACGTGTAAATCCAAATTGTCTATCGTGAAGCAAAACATTCTTATTAAAGTGACTAATTAATTGATTAAGAATTAGTTTTTCAAATATCTTACTAAACGCAGGCAACACAGATATTGGTCTAAAGTTTGAAGGATCTAAATTACTACCTGATTTGAAAAGAGGTGTTATTTTACTTGGTTTCATAAGGTCTGGGAATATACCTAGGTCTATACTGTTATTAAAAATAAAAGCTAATTCCGGTGCAATGATGTCTATAACTGTTTTTAAAATGCTAACAGAGATTCCCCATAGATCAGCTGTTTTCTTAACATTTAGAGAATTAAAAGTTTTAATAATGTCAAGTGGGCTAACATGACTAAATTTAAATGTTTCGTTACAATGTGGTACATTTTCTTCTAAGAGAGTGATAGCCGCATGGGGTGAGGAGTTCAAAGATTTGGTAATATCTATAGAAATATTGGTGAAATATGTTTCAAATGTATTCGCTATATCTAAATCAGAATCTATAATATTATCTTCAACTTTTAATTTTAGGTCTTTGTGTTGTTGATTTTTTCGACCTGTTTCCTCATTTATAATATTCCAAGTAGTCTTAATTTTATTATTACTGTTTTTTATTTTAGAGGTTATATAATATTGTGCTTTGGTATTTTTACAGTTAATTTTAAAGTTTTTTGAAAATTCTTTTACATACTCTTTGAACTCATCACTGGTGTTAATTGATTTTTCTTCATATAAGTTATACAATAATTGCCTATCTTTGTGTAACTCCGCTGTTGCCCAGTCATTAAATGCTAATGTATTAGTAACTGCAAATGTTTTACAGGTAAAAATCTCACTAAATAATGTATGAAATGTAGTAAAAAAAGAGTTATACATTTCATTTGGATGTGATATATTTAATAAAAATGAATAATCAATACTAAGTAACTTTGTTTTCAAATTATTCAAACGGTTTGCAGTTACCGGTACACAAGTTATATACTTCTTTGATATTATTTTATTTACATTATCGAATTGGATTAATTGGCTACTATGATCTGAATTTAATTTGTTAATAATACATTTCTGAGTTGGAATTATATTTGTAAAAATATTATCTATACATGTTGCACTATTTGATGTTATCCTAGTAGGTTCCATAAACATATTAACTAATATTAACTAAGTTGTATGATTTAAATAAATTTATCAATCTAAGACTTAATTTGCTACATTATATTTGACCTCATGCTCACGGAGGGAAAGGTCCCCTCAGTGTTCTTTCAGGAGACCGTATAACTCGCAATGTATTCATTCTGTAGTTACTACAGAGCCGATGTCAGTTGTGACGAAAGAAAGAAAGAATTCGATGAGATCAAGAGATCTGTCTTTCTTTCGATCTGATTGAATTGGGTGAGAGTCGGTAAACCAATCGGAGCAAGGTCGGAACGCCACATTTTCTGTTCAATCTTGAAAGGGTAAAAAAATGGAACATTAATATTATGATATTTCCTAACTTGATAGATAATTTTCGATGTTTGTTTTCAATACTCAATATACTCAATTGCGTTCCACAATGTACAAAAAGTTACAAAAGATCAATTGTGGACCCTGCCGGACACAGCATAGTTTAGTTTTGTTCATGCTTAGTCAAGTTATGTCTTAGCACGCTGTATACTTAATCAAATCAACTTATCTCCCCAGATACACCGGAGCTATAAGCGGCCTAGTCCACGTGTTCGCTCTGCCCTCACTGCTGCACGCTCGCTCGATACAGCTGCGCGGTCACCTCACCTGGTGGAAAGCTACCTTCTACTCCTGCATCGTACTCTTCGGAGCTGTCAATATGATGATGCAGTTCTTTATTGATGAATAATTACGTTATGGAGGTTGTTTGTGGATATGTCTACTGGTTTTAAGAGCCCTGTGATAAGGTATAAGAATTTCTACGGAAGTCCCTGTGAATTGCTTGGTTTGTCCCGATGTGCAATTCTTTCGTTTTTTTAAAGAATAAGTACTGTTAAAAAAGAAAGTGTAGGTTCAATGGTACATTTAGAAATAAAATAAATAGTTTTGTTGTTTTATCGGGTTAGTAGCATTAGACTCCAGATGCATTTTCCCCGGAAAAAGTTTGTACAGGCAGTGTAGGTTTTTTTTCCGGTTTATCGAAGATGTGAAACACGTAGGTGACGTAGGTACTAGGTAATTACTTATTACATGTTGTAAATACAAGCCAATAGTGAATTACAGGGTTCATAGCATCGTTTGAGTTCACTGAAAAGTCAAAAATTAAAACTTAAAATATATAGTTACGTTTTTTTAAAGCAAATTACTTGTACCTACGGTTAATTATTTGACTATTTACACAATAATTGAAGTTTATTGCGAATATTGACCTAATCATTTTGTTTTCTGCTATATCGCAGTGGACATACTGCTTTTGAAACAAAATGTCGAGTTCTTGTAACTACAAATAAGCAGAGCAGCAATAAGAAAAAATTTAAAAATCTAGTCATAGTAACTTATTAGGTATAATTGTAATATAAGTAGATAGGTATAAGATATTATTTAGTTCCTAACAGCAAATAGATAAGTAGGTTTAATAGTAATGTTATAAATAAATGTATGAATAATTCATATATTTGCGTTAGAATCAAATAAATATAAAATATTAACGTTTTTTGTAAATAAATTAGATGGAAATTACCCAGTCTAAATGAAAACATATATTTTATAATAGACACTGCAGTCATTTGTAATGATATACCTACCCGGAAAATGTTCGGTTAATTTATGTCAATAACAAATAAAAAAGGAGAAAAAAAAGTTTGTTTTATTATATTTTTTAACACTTCCATAATTCCCTTTTGATTCGCTTTTCTTGGACTGCAATAGAAAATACAAACCTAATATGAAGTATTAACTAACTTAAAGGAAATAAAAACAGCATCATGCATGCATTTTTTTATGTCATTTAATTAATTTAAATCAACAATTAAAATTAACGCAATTACTTAAATGAGTTTTGATTAATTGCGATAATTTTATTCACAACTGCATGCGCGGCAGCCGCTTACAGGGCCACCGAAGCAGTTGTTAACACGTTCCCAGTGCAGTGTACTATATATGGTACACGTGCATTGTTTTATTATTGTGTCTGCTGGCGGCACTGTGAAAGGGTTAATATAATTTTATGTCAATGCTAAAATTCCCGTCAATATGCAGTAGACCTTAAATTAGGCGTGTGGTATTTTTCAATAAATAAAGTACCTATATACCTACATCATTTGTTGGTAATATCATCATCATCATAACATCATACACTAGGTGGCGCTAGTAGTGGTAACATCTGCTGTGTACGTCGGTTTTTGAATTAAATCATTAAAATTTGCTATTGGACTTTTGAACATTGAACTTTGTATAATAGTGATTGTAGTCTTGCAAATCAACAGTGATAGTGTTATCTCAAGAATTTACCATGTATTTGTAAAATGCCGAACTGAAAAATATCTGGACTTTATTAACAAATTGCAATAATAAAACATCTGTGTTTCCGTGATCGCCAGTGTGAACAGGAGTTTCTGTGATTGTGAGCATTGGATTCTAACAAGATAAGTTGCTTTACCCCATTACATTTAGTGATTGCTAATTTTCATCAAAAAAAGTTCGTTTTTTATTTAAAATTTATCATAGTCATCCGTCAGTTTACTCTATGAACACTAATATCGTTTAGCGCCATCTGTTGATGGTCATCGGTACTGCGTGCAGTAATCAATATCAGAAGCGCAAGGGCTCAAAGGTTTGCTCAAATTGTCAACAGAGGTCAC
Source organism: Schrankia costaestrigalis (assembly GCA_905475405.1). Taxonomy (NCBI): domain Eukaryota; kingdom Metazoa; phylum Arthropoda; class Insecta; order Lepidoptera; family Erebidae; genus Schrankia; species Schrankia costaestrigalis. Next base: position 2,302,672 of record FR997843.1, on the reverse strand, counting down.
TGCCTGTTCTAAAATATACAATTTATCAATAATGTCATCTAAATGTGCTGGCTGCTTGTACATAATAAGCGGCGAAGAATTTATGAAATGTGTTGCTTGTAAAAGTAAATACGATCTCGCGTGCGCAAATATATCCCAAAAGCGGTTTGCCACCTTACGTAGTACAGCTAGTAAAGAGCGTGAGAAGTGGACATGCCCAGGTTGTATTAGTAAGCGCCCCAAAGGTGATAACACAACAACCCCGATACGGAGCACTCTGTCAAAGGAAGATGAGCATGATAATCATGACAATAACGTAACTCACCGTAAACCTTTACCGATTACTATGAGCCCATTGTCTAAAAATGATATTATTTCATTGATTCGTAGTGAAATTAAGTCAGCGATCCGCAGCGAATTAGCACCCATGAACAAAAAATTAACTGAATTGCAAACCAGCGTTCAATACATCAGTAACCAGTACGATGATTTAATCAAAACAACCAACAAAATTATGAATGATTATAATGAGTTGAAGACTGAGTGCGACACTCTACGTTCTACTGTTACGAACCTCTCCGAACGTATGAACACATTGGAGCAGCATTTAAGGGATAACAACATTGAAATACAAGGCGTTCCTCAACAAAAAAATGAGAATGTTGTCGGCATTGTAAAGAAGATCGCAGAGGTGGTATCTTTAAAATTGCAAGACACTGATATCTTAACTTGTACTCGTGTTGCCAGTATGAACAAGGATAGCAAGAGGCCAAAAGCTTTAATTGCAAAATTGAGAAGCCCTCGCTGCCGTGACGAATTTTATTCAGCAGTCGCGCGCTACAATAAAGCCAATCCGGACAAAAAGCTTAGTTCTAGTAACCTAGGTATCAGCGGTGGTAATACCCCTATCTATGTTTCCGAACACCTCTCTCCCGTAAACAAAGCTCTGCATGCCGCCACTAGAGCTAAAGCAAAACAGCTTTCCTATAAATTTGTATGGGTACGTAATGGTCGCATATTCGTACGAAGGAATGAAACATCACACTTCATTCACATCAAAAACGAACAGGCCCTTGCTAACCTAAAATAACTATGTAGTATCTTCACTCATCAAGTTTAATTGTTCTGTACTGTTTCATACTATTAAATACCATTTTTATTACATACTTTAATGGATCGTTTATCAGTTTATTTCCAAAATGTTAGAGGTTTAAAAACTAAAACTATTGATTTTATTAATTGTGTATTGGTATCTGATTTTGATGTTATATGTTTGTGTGAAACTTGGCTTGACGCTTCTGTTGCATCGTCAGAAATATTTGACTCTAGATACATAGTTTACCGTAATGATCGATGTCGTGAGTTTATGGGCAAATACAAGAAGACACACGGTGGGGGCGTACTTATAGCTGTTAAAAAATCTATTGTAAGTTCTGCGCATACTCAATGGCACTCCTCTATTGAGGATATTTGGATTAGTATTCGGCTAAAGGGCAATATCGATTTAATTATATGCACTGTTTATATGCCGTCCTATATTACTTATGACGACCATCAAAAGTTTTTAGATAATTGTGAAAACATAATTGGCACATATCCTCAACATCAAATTGTCATATTGGGTGACTTTAATCAACCTGATATTAACTGGTCTCCTTCATCCCCTACGTTGGTTGCGCGAAACCAAAAGGCTATTGCCCTCTTTGATTTTATAGCTAGGACGAACTTGACTCAATCAAATCATGTATTGAACTCCAAAAATAAATTGTTGGATTTAGTGATGCACTCCTCAAACCTTGCACTAACTGTGTCAGAACCATCAACCTTGACTCCATGTGATGAATATCATCCTTCATTAGACATTGATGTTAGTTGCAGCAGGGTATCGACTTTAAAAGAAAAACAGACTACTAAATACAACTTTTTCAAGTGTAATTACTCAAAGTGTAATAATGATTTGTTACAAATAGCTTGGGATCAATACAGTAACTCTACGTGTGATGAATTCTTGGCTGCATTTTACAATTGCGTTTGGGATATTATAGAGAAAAGCACACCCCTATTAAGACCTAAAAGGAAATATCCTTCATGGTTTTCTTTGTCGTTAATTAAGATAATAAAAGATAAGAATAGATATCATTCACGTTTTAGGAAATACGGCAACCCTAGAGATTATGACGCATTCACTATGCTTAGGTCAAGAGCAAAATCGTCGTTTAACGCCTGTTTTAAGTATTATATTCACAAAACTGAGATGAACCTTAAACATAATATTAAATCTTTTTGGCAGTACGTTAAAACTAAAAAGTTCAATAATGACATACCTAATAACATGTACTATAACTCTGACTCAGCCGGTATGGGTGTTGATATAGCTAATTTGTTTGCCAAGCATTTTTCTACTGTGTATAATGACTCTAACTCCCAACCTAATGCGCCCTGTTTCAGTGATTCTTGCATGAATTTATCATATATTGTCTTGTCACCGAACCAAATATATAACGCACTTAAATCTATTGATGTAAGGAAAGGCGCGGGTCCTGATGGCATACCACCTATCTTTATCAAGAATTGCAGTAATTCATTATTAGAACCTCTTACAATAATTTACAACAAATGCCTAGCAAGTGGCTACTTTCCCCAGGTTTGGAAGTTGACTCATATAGTTCCTATACATAAGTCCGGTGACAGGTCAGATATGAAAAATTACAGACCTATTAGTATAATCTCTTGTTTGGCTAAAATTCTGGAAGGTTTAATTTGCAAGCAACTTTATTTTTATCTTAAACCCATAATAAGTCCAAGGCAGCACGGTTTCGTTACCGGTAGGTCCACATCTTCCAACTTGCTAACATACATGCATCATATAGCAAGCTCTTTTAACCAGCGAATACAGATAGACTCAGTATATACTGATTTTGAGAAGGCCTTTGACAAAATAAATCATTATATTTTATGTAAAAAAGCACAACACCTTGGCATTCATGGCTCCTTGCTGCGTTGGTTAACATCTTATCTCTCTCAGCGTACACAAATTGTTAGAGTGTATGGATTCGAATCTCAACCTTTTATAGCAACATCTGGAATTCCTCAAGGCTCGAATCTAGGTCCCTTGCTCTTCATTGTTTTTATAAATGATTTATTAGACTCCATAGAAAGTAATTGCCTGGCTTATGCTGACGATTTAAAAATATATCGCCAGATCAAAAATAGTGAGGATTGCATTAAATTGCAAAGTGATTTAGACTTATTGTATCAATGGTGTCTTGATAATGAGATGTCACTTAGCATTGCTAAGTGCCAAGTAATGTCTTTCACCAAAAGTAAGTCTCCCATTAGTTATCCGTACAACATCAACGACACCACACTAGTGCGTCAGAACACAATTAAAGACCTTGGTGTTTGGGTCGACGCTAAGCTTACGTTTACACAGCACTACGATCACTTAGTAAACAAAGCCAATAGAATGATCGGATTTATCTGGCGAATTTCAAAACCTTTTAGAAATATAGAAAGTTTAAAACTTCTATACACCACCTTGGTTAGAAGCATACTTGAATACGGCTGTGTAGTTTGGTCTCCATATTATAATATTCACATCGACAGAATAGAAGGTGTACAAAGACGTTTTGTCCGCTTCTTAAGTACAAAAATTGGTATGAGACGTAAATTGCCCACATATGAGTCAAGACTTGAGCACTTTAGACTGGAAAAACTTGAGTTAAGGCGCAGAACTTATGAGTATTCCACTCTTTACCATATAGTTAACTCAAACTGGGACGCGCAGGAACTGTTGAGCCATGTTTCACTCAAAATAGGTGGTAGTAAACGTATCCAAAGGTTGTTTCATGTACCTACTTGCAATAATAATGTGTCATCCCACGACCCTATTGTTAGAATGTGCAAAAATTACAATGACCATGCCAAAGACTTAGATATTTATCATGACCCGCATAGTATATACCTTAAAAAATGTAAACAGTTTTAATTGAGCCCAATTTAATTTAATTTATTAATCCAATTTATTAATTTAATTTTACCTGTAATTACTGTGTATAGTTTGTACTTTAATTTCTAATGTTTTTAATAGTGTAATTTAATCTAATATATAAGTAGTTATAAATTTAATTAGGTTTTAGTTTGTTTGTTAAATTTTATCTATTAGTAGTTTTATAATTTGACATCTAATTTATTCACCAAATTTTCTTTCTTTTTATTCTTATATTTTGCATTTGATTTTTTTACTGACTTGCATGTAATTTTATTCTGCTTCTAGTCCCCTTTAATTTTGTATAATATTATCCAACAAGTGCTGTGCTCAACCCTAATCGGGTATCGAATTTACAATTATTATGTGCTAACTATATTATTTGTATTAGTAAATTCTTTATCTGTAGTTGTGCCAAATAAATGAATAAATAAATAAATAAATAAATAAACAGCCCATTAATGTCCCACTGCAAGGACGGGCCTCCTCCCGTGACGGAGGGATACCTGGCCTACTAATACCACGCTGGCCAGACGGATTGGTGGGTTTAATTTCAAGTTTTCCTTCTTTTTACTTCGTAAAGATAATATTTACGGTTAGCCCCTTAGTCGGTTTTTACGACACCCATGGTGACATATTGTATTCTTACTCCGTCACCACATGGACATATACATACATGTTGGTAATATACATACATAAATAAAACAAAATGGGTGGAATGAATAAAAATACTTTTTATAGAAAACAATTTCAATATTTAATTTCATAATAACAAAACTTTTAACAATTTTAATAACATAAGCAATATAAATATATATTGTAGTACATATTTCTCCAATATTACACTTTAACACTTAATACAAATATAGCTAAGTAGAAAATATGATGTGATGTGTTGGTTGCTAAAACATTTTATCTTTTAAAAGAATAAAATTTACAAAAATGTAACTAAAGGATATCACATTAGAGTTCATTTTTGAAACGAGTAACAATTTCTAGACTTCTAATTTATTCATTAAGTTATTGACGTACAAAATTAGTATCCTTTTATTTACGGACCAAATTAGGTACAAAGTATGTTCTTATTTACAGAGAAAATAAAAAATAATTTCTTTATTTATACACCCAATAACATAGAAATTACCTCTTTATTTATAGACGAAATTAGAGGCCTCTTAAATTTAATCACTGTTTATCGAGATTTTTCTAAATAAAATCGTATGAATTCAGGGTGATCAATTGATTAAAATTTAAGAGGCGTTTATGAGTAAGGGGGTATTGTTTATTTAAAACCAATTAAAAGTTAATTGGTAATGTAGACACTACATTTTATGATTTTACGCCATTGTATGAAGAAAATGTTTTTCTTCATACAATGGCGATTGTGATATTAAAATAAATCGTACGTAAAATTGTTTTCCCTTACCTCAATTAAACATATTATGGCTTTTGATAATATAATAATATATTCCTTATAATTACAGTAATTCATAATATTAGAGTATAAAATATAATTTCTAATAAAAAAGGTTTGCTATACAATTATTTTTTGTTAAAAATCTTAAGTCTTTTTTGGTTTGCATTTAATTGATTTTTTATTATTGCGATTTTTTGTAGAAATATATGTTTAATTTTAATATATTTGTAGAATATAAAAAAGGCAGTAAACAAAGTAGATAATAATTAGTTATTGAATTGTATAAATTGGCAATGCACTGTAGTTTCACTAGCTTTTATCCTTCCACCTAAACACATTAACATTAGCACATAACTGTTTAGAGGTGTCTTAACACGTTCCCAGTGCCGTGTACCATATATGGTACACGGTGCATTGTTTTACTATTGTGTCTGTTGGCGGCACTGTGAAAGGGTTAAGCGTGCACATAAGTTGAAATAATTTAACAATTACATTTATTTATTCTACAAATATACCAAAAATATATATAAATCATTTGTACGTATGTATGTTTACGTAATAACAGTAGGCGCGTCTCGTCCCGTGTAGTTCTTGAGCTGAATGATGTCGAGAGCCACGTTGATGAGCGGCATCAGCATGTCCTGAGCGTCGCCTAGGACGTTCTTCTCTTCATACGAGTCTATGTATAGTCTAGAACATATAACACATATTTTAGGTTGATTTTTAGTCGTTTTGGAAAATTTAATGTTAAATTAGCTATCAGCAACACAACACATAATAAACAAAATATATGAGTTATCCATTGAATCTAATAAAATATTGAATACACTAAAAGGAGAATGGGCAAAAATATATGGAGATTGGTCCAAATTTCCACCAGCAATAAGAACTATGACATATGATGGAATACTGCGTTCTGAATCATTATAAGAAGACGCAACCAAAAATATTTACTCAGTAAAAAGTTATGACCACTTGAAAACTTGCAATTTTTAAACGTTTTTACGCTTCATTATTTCACTATATCTTTTAAACTACTCGATTGATTAAGTGTATGACATTTTGTTGTAATTCATCCATATTCTGGTTGATATAAGCTATATGAGCCAAAATATAAACAACATGGCAGTAGCGGTAGGAACATCGCTACGTCAAAAAAATTAAACCCTATCATGTGGGTTATCAAATCAATTAATGTAAGGACTTATATCTTTACAATGATTATATTTATTTTAAAATATTTGTAATACTGGGAAGAATCATAACAGCCCATTAATGTCCTACTGCAGGGACGGGCATCCTCCCGCGACGGAGAATTACTTGGCCTACTAATACCACGCTGGCCAGGCGGAACTGGGAAGAATGTAAAACCCAAAAATATTTCACACAAGTTTTATTTATTCCTGGCTCACAGTGTGGAGTCTGTCCTTAAAATAATACATCTCATATGTCTTTATCCACAATAACATTGTCCAGATTCGCAGCTGGAAGTAGAATTGTGGGTCTCGCCTATCCAAAATACCAAATAATTACCATGACGTGGGCACAGCATCCTACAGTTCGCATTCCAGAAAGACAAGAACAGTAGTACCTAGTTCGAAATGGTTTCTTGATACGTGTAGTATTGTCTTGCACGTGCGTGTGAAAATATGTATTTTTAAAATAGTCTATTAATATTTTTGTCACCTAGTAATCAAAATTGTATGGTATTTAGTCGACTTTAAGCTTACATAGCCCTCAATAGTGGTGGAAATTTGGACCACTTCTGCTCATTGTCCTTTATCTGAGTTTGTCAATAAAATCAAGATTTCGTATACTATCATAAACTTGTTAAAAAACAGTATTGAAACAATTTTTTTTTGTTGATGATTTTTAATTTTTTTTTCTTTTTCCAAGTAATGTTATTGAAATGATTCCCGCCCAATGCTACGTATAATTATTTATGTGTTTACAAAAACATTGTATAAGTTTCTTTATCATTTATCTACGCACAATATCTGTTTCGTTTAGAAGTAAATGGTGGGTGTCGGGTGGATTTGTGATTGTATTTATAAACAGTATAAAAAGTGTAATAAATATACAAGGTGTCCCAAAACTCGACGTTAATCCGAAACCAGATGATAAGTCAAGTCACGCTGGTTATCAGAAAAATATAAAAAAAAATCCAAATTGTATGGTTGTAAAGTTACACAAAAAAACGCAAAAATCCACACCCTGTGACAGTCGTTTCACTCCTGTTGTCACAAATCTTAACTTTTTCCAATTTTTTTTTGTTGTGTTATCCTGAATAATTCCTCTTTAAAGTCTAATAAATATTTTAAAACCAGCTGGTCTAGTTTTCATATCAATAGGACTTATTTCTTAGAATATAATTTGTAACGAAAAAATGCCCAGTTTTAACTAACTGTAGTGAAAATAATAATACTACGCGAGTTTGGCAAGTTATGCCAAGTATTTATTAGAGTTTAAAGAGGCATTATTCAGGGTAACACAGCAAAAAAAAAGTTGTTAAAAGTTAAGATTTGTGACAACAGGAGTGAAAAGACTGTCACAGGGTGTGAATTTAGCATTTTTTTTCAAATGCCTATAACTTTACAACCATGCAACTCAGATTTTTTTTATATTTTTCTGATAACCAGCATGACTTGCCTTATCACCTGGTTTCGAGTTAACGTCGGCTTTTGGGACACCCTGTATAATCCTTTCGCATACACAATGACATACACATGTATTATACATATAATATTATTTGTTACTAGCTGCTGTGCCCGCGACTTCGTTCGCGTGGCGGTTGTTACTTACTTCGCAATTCTATTTAATACTGAAAAATCGTTTTTTAAACCTTATAACAAACAGATATACCTACAAACGAATTGTAAAATTAACGAACGAACCAAAACCTTTTCAAAAACAGACCTTTACAAAGACAGATCTATGAAGACTGCGTCTAAACTTATGCTGAAAGACATGAGCGAACGTCATTCTTTCAAGGAAAATCTTAACACCGCGATACTGAAAATGACGTCACAGGCACAATGCCATCTGTTGTCAAATATGTAAGTTAAAATAAATGACCCACTGCAAGGACGCGCCTCCTTCCGTGACGGAGGGATACTTGGCCTACTAATACCACGCTGGCCAGTCGGATTGGTATATGGTTTAATTTCAAGTTTTCCTTCATTTTTATTTCGTAAAGATAATATTCACCGATTGTCCCTTAGTCGGTTTTACGCCACCCATGGGATGAGATGGGGAGGTGACATATTGTATTCTTACTCCGTCACCACACGGATAATCGCTAATTAATTATGAATGAATACATTTGCACGCCACGTTATGGTGCGGCAGAATTACCTGCCTCGGTGGCGCGGCGGTCGCATTACATGGCTGGCGTGCATGAGTTCGCGGGTTCGATTCCCATGGAGGACAATTGTGATACACAAACTATTGTCCTTAGTCTGGATGTTCTTTGTGTCCGTTAAATTGATATTTTTAAAGGCTAGTGTGGGATTTTTTTGTAAAAAAAATGCTGAAATAAATTATTGTACCTAACACCTTTTTACCATCTAGCAAAAACTATTTGACTAAACTTAGACTCGACTATATTATCCGATTTTGATGAAACATACCTCAGTTTAAGCCTAATAAGAAAGGCTACAATACAATGTATTGGTCTTAAGATTATATTTTAATTCGTTTTAAAGATGTGCGGTAACAAACAGACAGACAGACAGATAGACATTAATTCTAAAAATTTTAAGTGTGTAGTGTTGTTGCTTTTTGATTTTTTTCTAGATTTTATAGATAATTTTTATCTGAATTTTCGAAAAGAACAGACATTTCGACCTCTACAGTTTTATTATAGTATAGATAGATAGATTACCTGCTTTAAAAATAATACCTAAAAACTACGTATCTATGTATTTTAATATCTAAAGTGCGCTTATTCCGAGAAGAGTCAATATGAACCACGTCCGTTCGCATTAAGAGTCAATGTGAATGAAATTATATAGATGCACCGGTTGGCCGTTTCGGACGTTAAACAAAAATCAACCGTACAGCCGTACTCATACTGGCGCGGCGACATTTGGAAATTTTCTTTCATCTATATCTTGTGTGTTTAAAAACCGATTTCTATAAAAAAAATTATGAATAAGATATTAAAGTGTACTTTTGAAATATGGGAGTTTGAAAAAGATATGTCTATGCAAATTACAATATATTTATGTATTTAATACACTTTGAAGAAAACCCTAACGATTAAACACGTTATTGTGGCTAATATATAAAAGATAGATATATACTATTAAGGACTTTTTTGTTCATCTTTTGAAGACCATTATTTTTGTAATACATATTTTTGGCGTATGATCAACGTATGCGATGATAAGAGCTCCAACGCGCGTTTTTTCAACCGACTTGCTTCAAATTTTTCGTCACTGCTCAGTTCCTATGTGTCTTAGCGTTATGTTATATAGCCTATAACCTGCCCATGAGTATGGACTACAATCGTACTAATTTTGGTTAAAATGCCTTTAGTAGTTTTTGACCCATGCGTGCACATACAGACAGACAGACAGACAGACAGACAGACAGACAAAAAATTTATTGATTGCATTTTTGGCATTAGTGTCGATCACCATTCATCCTCCAATATTAATTTTTAACATATATTCAATGTACAGAATTGATCTCTCTATAGTTTTATTATATAGTATAGATATAGATTATACATACCATAGAATCTTTGTCTACTTTCAGACTAGAGTCTATGTGTAAAAAGGCATTGTGTAAAAAGAAAAATACTGTTAACTATAAAAAGTAAATAATAACAATGATGTATATAAATACCTGACGGTAGCTCCGGAACTGCCGGTACCACTCAGTCGCACCACGATACGTGAACCATCCTCGAATATTATGCGGAGGCCCTACAAGACAAATAGGTATATTGTAATATAATATTTAACAATCACGGTTCCAGCTGAATAACAGTCTTGTATTTTGGGATTAAAATAAAATTAATTACATATTGATATTTAAATTTTGGCGTCCTTCCTCCTCTCTCCTACTAAACTATGCTGTGCCCGACAAAGTCCACACTCGATCTATTGTAACTTTTACTATCTTATTTTGTACATTGTAGAACGCAAAAAAGTTTTTTGCCCAGGTGGAAGCTTTTATGTCACATAATAAGAATACGGTTGCAATAATCATATCGACGTCGGTGACACACGTGAAGCTTGCTGTTAATTGGGAATTATACCACACTACATTTTAAAAACTAATAAAAATAGACGAAATCGACAAATGTGGGTAAAGCACTTGATAACGAAAAAAGAGCATTTTTATCGCATGTGATTTTAGTAAGAGAATTACGTGAAGAGAAGGAGAATTTTCATAATTATTTCAGGCTCCCGGCTCGCAGCGCTGCCACACGTTCGAGGCCGAGACAAGCTACGAGTAAGATTTCAAACAGGTTGGACCGCCGGCGAACTTGCAGTACGCGGTTGTAAGGTGACAGACAGGCGAACAAGATCGCCGAGCCACAAGTACGCGTACTTACTCGCACGTCTATCACCCACTTTAGTATTACGAAGTGACATACGGCAATAAATAATATTATTTTGCTGAAGACCTGTCTTATCAGTATTGCGTTCATAGGCGTTTATGATAATTAATATCGTACCTGTTTCATAGCAACACTCTGATCAATAGGGTCCATGTAAGAGAAGTTATCAGCTAACTTGACGACGTAGGTCTTGTCGCCGCTGCTGTGACTCGAACCCACGAACCCTGGCGACGTGATCCGCTTCTCTAACACCTGCATCATGTCGTTACATGGATCACTTGCGCATTCTTCGTAGTCGTATCTGGGGAGGAAATATTGTTGAAGTTGTAGTTTGTTCAATAATAAAGTGTGAAGTTTTCGCTTAAGTTAGAGAAGGCAAGCTTAAGAAATCTGGTGTAATAAACGATAAATTCGACGACGACGACCTCTGTGGCGTAGTGGTTACATAACATGACTGCTACGCAGAGGTCTCGGGTTCGATTCCCGCTCAATGCAAATCTTTGTGCGCATGAACATGATTGTTTCCATTGGTCTGAGTGTTTCTATGTGTAAAATGTATGTAGGTATTTACAACAACAAAAAAATAGTATTTAAGTATCCGCGGTTCTCTAGTACCCATAGTACAAGCTCTGCTTAGTTTGGGACTAGATGACGTTGTGTAAATGTGTGAGGATTATATTCTTTAATTTCTTTACATTTGTTATTACATTTATTGACATTTTACTGGTTTTTATTTAGATTATTATTGCTCTTGAATTTCATTACGTAATTAAAATAGAAATGACAAAATCACACAACAACAATAAACTCACCTAGTAAAGTAATTTCTCCCGAACTGCCCCCAGTGCGCCTTCATGATCTCCTCAACGGAAGAGTTAGTAGCCTCTAGTACAGAAAGCCAGGCTAGTGCTGCCCATAGACCGTCCTTCTCCCTCACGTGGTCCGAACCTGTGCCGAAACTTTCCTCTCCGCAGAGGGACAGGCGACCCGCGTCCATTAGATTACCGAAGTATTTCCAGCCTGAATAATTCATACTAATATTATAAATGGGAAAGTGTGTCTGTTTGTCTTTCTTTCACGGCAAAACGGAGCAACGAATTGACGTGATTTTTTAAGAGGAGATAGTTGAAGGGATGGAGAGTAACATAAGCTACTTTTTGCCTTTTTCTAACCCCCACACTGCTACCCCGAATTTAACGCGAGCGAAGCCGCGGGCAAAGGCTAGTAGTTTAATATATCTTCTCTGGATTCCTTTACCTAACTCGGTGGGGTCAATACAATATCAACTATGTTATTGTTTTTGAAAAACATTGTATGGTATTTAAAACCGGAAAACTTTAAATTCCAGAGTTACTGGCTGATAAAATTGGGTAAAAGTAAGTAAGAGAGTTTTTTTTAGATTAAGTGGGAGCACATTGAGGTTGCAGTTGGCATCATTATACAGATGTCATTACATAAATTAAAACATCGAGGGCTTAGAACACTTCCCTGGGGTACACCTTAAGTAATATTATTTTACCTTAATTTTTATTGAAATCTATTTGAACTTGTTTAGTTTTAATACCCACATATTCTGTGAATTATCGTAGAGGTATCTATATACAGGTCATGTTCATGTGATTTACTTTGGTTAAGAAGTTAGTAACAGAGACTATGTCAAAGGCTTTTGCAATGTCCAAAAAAACGCCCAGGTGTTATACAAAAATTGTCCTGTATTTATTTACGCTGTTTTTCCTTTTGTAAATATCAATACGGATGGGTCTTAAACAAATATAGATAAAATGATGTCCTAGTTAGGACTTACCAGTAGGAACTTCAAACATCTCTTTCCCAGTAGCTCTGGCGACTCTGTCCACGGCTGCGGCAGTGGGCATGGAGCGCGCGTACCCTCTCACTCCGCTCCGCTGGAAGTAAGGGATGTGCGCCAGATTGTTGGCCAGGACGGCTAGAGAGTCTGACGGAGTCACGAAGAACGCGTCATGACCTATTATCATGTTGCGGTCACCTGTTGGGTAATTTAGCATTTTAATATTGGTATTTGTATGGGGATCGATAATAATTTCTTTTTGTTACATTTAAATGGTATCTACCTGGCTTGTAATAAATTGATCCAAACTTAATGCTCGGAAATAAGCACCTAGTATGTTTTAAGGCATAACACAAGAACTCGCAACTACCTACTAGGCATAAAATATTGAATTTTAACTATACTGATAACATTAGAAGAAAGACGTAGGAGTGAGAGACAAAAGTTTAGAGACTGACTTATGAAACATAAAGAAAAAAAAGGAAAATGTTTTGTCATAAATATATATGTTATTGTCAACCCGAACAAAAATAATTACAAAAGTTAAAACATAAATCATAGAAATAAACAGTGTAAGTTATGAATAAAGTTTAATTAAAATATAGTCGTTAAAAGTAGTATCTAATGCTTTCTCTGGAAACATTTTGAAGTACCCATTTTTAATATGAACTCACCATCTCCATCAAAAGCAGCACCCAGGTCGTAATCTCCTGATTTAACAGCGTTCACAAGGTCAGCAGCGTAAGTAAGGTTAGGATCCGGATGGGCACCGCCAAAATCTTCAAGAGGTACAATCCTGCGTACATTGTCTTCCCGAGCGCCTAGCTCGTCGATAAATATACGTTTTACATATGGCCCGGTGACTATAAAATATGAAGTACATTATTTTTTTTTTTTCACATTTACACAACGCCATCTAGTCCCAAACTAAGCAAAGCTTGTGCTATGGGTACTAGATAACGGATAAACATACTTAAACACTTTTTTTTGTAAATACATACCTATTATACATAGTAAACACCCAGACCAATGCAAACAATCATGTTCATGCACACAAAGATTTGCATTAAGCGGGAATCGAACCCGAGACCTCAGCGTAGCAGTCATGTTATAAACCACTACGCCACAGAGGTCGTCAAATATATATGTTGGCCTAACCAATCCAGTAGAGTAAGAACTGTATACAATTTCAAGACAATAATTTGAAGAACAAACAATTATTTTGTGTAGAATTTAAACCCGCGACCTCGCATACATTTACTAAATACATAACTGCTTTGATGCCAAGCGAGACAAATGAATACCTATAGTAATGGTTGAAAAAAATATCTCTCGATTGCAAAGCAAAAAAAAATTTCTCCGTCCACTAGGATCTACAGTTTAAATCGCCTGAAGGTTTTGTCTGGATTTAGTGCACATGGACATTGGACACCCCAAATTTAAGAGTAAAAAATTATTTTAATGGTAGGTGATATCTGTATTTAGAATAACTTATGAAAATCAATACAAATTTACGTATTCCCTGCCTATCCCCACGTGATCAAAGCGTGAGGTTATGTAAGTATACTTATTGTAATAGTAGTGATTTAGATAAATACGAGTAGGTAAATCATGCGCCTGAGAAATGTAAATATGACTATATTGTTGTTTGATATCGTTATCAATAACTTAATCCAGTCGTTTAGTGCATGAAATACTTTGTTGTTACTTACTTAGAATACTTAAGTGTTTTAAAAGTTAAAATTGATTTCTGTTTGTAACATTAAAACTTTACATATGATTTTTTACATATCTGCGTACCTATAGGTACCCGGAACCAATGCCAATATATTTTTTTTATGTTTATCTTTCTGTTTATTCCAGGTAATCTTAGAAACGACTACACTAATTTTAATGGAATTGGAACTAGTAGATTGATAATTTTACGCAGCGTAACTTAGGCTACTTTTGTTCTGAAAACGATTTAGAGCAACGCAGTAAACACTAAAACCATGAATATTTAACCTTGGCATAAGACGGAAGGGTGATGACCATATGCCGTCTCCACAACTGCCAGTTAAAATCAATAGTGTATCTATAGTAAAACTCACCTCCATTCATAGAGTCAATAAGTACGCTGAATGGTTTCCTTGTTTCAGTGCCTTGTATAAGAGACTTAATCTTGGCGAAGTCGAATATCTCCTTCATATAAGCTACATAGTCGTTGACAGCATCTATTACTTCTACTGTGAACGGTTTACCGTCTACCTGCAAGATATTATAATAAGTAAGTATATTAATTAGGGGCTTCTGAGGGCAATGTAGAGAGCTCTGTTGGGAGTTCCCCAGCGTGGTCGAATCCCTAGGGATCGGATGGAGAATCAAAGTGACAAACATAGCTTTTAGGAATGTCTATTAAAGTGGCAGTTTTAAGGGGAACTAACAGCTGTAAAGGGAGAAAGGTTCTAAAATAGCAATCGCGTACGGGAATACGGCAAACCGCACTTACGGCGGACATAATATAATTATGTTTTCCCCAATGAGAAAAATATGTACCAGACCGCATTAGGTAGACATATCAGGAAGCCTATTTACGATAGCCACAGGGAAAATGGATTGTTATATTTTATATATTTAAGCCTTCAGACACCTCATGTTATAATCACATATCTACTAAACAAATGAAAAACTAATTGTTTTTAAAGTAAACGAGAAATAAATGTAACGTAATTTTTTTTTTGCCATAATTTCCATCAAAGAAGTAACAGACAAAAAACTTACATCATAATTAGAAACACCGATCTTGCTGATATCACAGACAATCTCAGGAACTATTCTGTACTGCTTGATGGAAGTTGTGATAGAATATATCTGGTTGGTGGTCGCATCGGAGGCAGGGCCACCGTTTGAGCAGTTGAATTTAATACCAAAGTCATTGTCTATACCACCTGGGTTATGTGAGGCTGTGAGTACGATACCTCCTGAAAAGAAAGGTTTTTGTTACATTAATGTTGATAGAAGATTCGAAATACCTTCTTCTTTCCACCACTTTCTTTAGCAGATGGGAAAAAAGAACATTTTAACCTCCTAAGAACGTTGTGGT
The DNA here is from genome assembly GCA_905475405.1 of Schrankia costaestrigalis. Taxonomy (NCBI): domain Eukaryota; kingdom Metazoa; phylum Arthropoda; class Insecta; order Lepidoptera; family Erebidae; genus Schrankia; species Schrankia costaestrigalis. The sequence goes on along the minus strand of FR997843.1, from coordinate 2,286,827 downwards.
GCCTTATTGAAGTAGACAAAGCTTGACTTCGACATTGTGGTACCTTCTGGTAGCTAGCGTGTCAGTGTGAACAGTCGTAAGTAACTATAATAACTTTCTGCCAAATCTAATCATATTACGCAGCCTCGTTTAACATTTTACTGTTGTTTTAAATACATAAATTTCTTCTGTACTGTGTGAACTGAACCCCAGCACGGCCAAGCTTTAAATCCTCCGTTTACGTATAATAACTATCATGCAACGCGATCTTAAAAAAATACAACCGAATTGAGAACCTCCTCCTTTTTTGAAGTCGGTTAAATATTACGTTTTGTCTTAAAAAATAAGATTAAAGCTACATTCTATATTCTTCTACAAGGAAGCATGGAAACGGTGATCTAAATGTAGATAAACAATGAAAATAATGTCAATGTAGCTTAACTTACCGAGGGTTTTGTATTTCCTGATGATGCATGACACTGCGGGGGTAGACAGAATACCATCTTGACCTACAATGATTCTTGACACCTATAAACAAAACAGATATTTAATAGTAAAGAACATTACAATAATAGGTATATTTTTATTAATGAGGCAGATAGAATACCGCCTCTCCATCTGATCTTAAGTGTGGCTATGAAATACCAAACATTATCTCTTCTATCTCCAGTAGGAAACTTTTTTACAAAACCTTTTTTGTTGAGATAAACCAAAACTTGTTTCTATCGACTCACATTCGACGCTTTTAGAAAATTATATTTGTGTTTTAAGAACCTTATTCCTCATTAAGCAAGCATGTGGTCTTACAAATCTGTCCAGAGGAACGGGTATAACGTTAGCCAAAACTCTATGGAGATTTAAAATATAAAGGCCTGCTTAGTTGGAGTGTCGACCCTACGAAGATGAATGCATCTAAATTCGCAGGAATAAATTTCATCTATACAATATTAAAAAACCAATACATACGTTTGTACGCGTCATCTAGCGACTTACTCAAGCGAACACCTACACTATCTTAGTACCCTCCACAACCAACAGATGTAGCCACTACGTCCTGAATCACGATATCAAGATTCGCACAGCGATTCCGCATATATACAACGTCCAACGATACAGCCCGCGTAAAGTAGTAGTGGTCGTCAGAGACCGACTACTTGTCCTCACAAAAAAAAAAAAAAAAACAACCGTTGAGCAGTTGGCCCGCCAGGCACGATCACCCCTCGCCTGGTCGGAGGATCCTTCCTTTTCGTTGGAGGCGTGGTGCTGTTACGTCACCGCGACCTCCACACGTTTTTATACAGGAAGTTATTAATACGTGAATTTAACTACTGCGCGTCATAATGACACGGCAAAAGATTAGAGTAAGGCGGTTATCACACTGCCACGCACCACGCTGCATGTTGCGTGGATGCGTGTTCTAACGTTGCTTGTAAGTACCTCCATTTGTATAGAAAACACGCGCAGTCCAACACACAGAAACGCACGCACGTGGATGCATTTTCTGTGTGTTGGACTGCGCGTGTTTTCTATACAAATGGAGGTACTTACAAGCAACGTTAGAACACGCATCCACGCAACATGCAGCGTGGTGCGTGGCAGTGTGATAACCGCCTAAACGATTATCCCTGCTTCTACTATGATGTAATTCATAATTAGAATGATTCAGGTATAGATGATTAAATAGGCATATTTTTATCAAGGGGCTCGTCATGTCGGTGGGGTCATATCGGATGTCCGATAGACCTGTCTACTGACGAGAAGTCATTGCACAAGCCATTATGGTCGACGTTATGAGGGGCGGCTACGTTATTCGCTACTGTACACTTCGACAGGTAAAACTAAAAGTGAGCATATAAGTCGTCGCTCATTATGCCCGATTTACACATCGACAAGTACAGTAGCGAGTTAAAAAAATAGACAGTTGAGTAGTAAGTAAGAAGTAGTAAGTACAGTTCACACGTAGGCGAGTACAGCTCATAAGTTGCCGATCAGAGACGAAGACCAGTCGCGTCGTGCGTGCCGGCGTGCGTCGCCTGAGATTGTTTAGGTACGGTTATTTTAATCGATAAAATGGACATTGAACAATTGAATACCAATTTACGCGCTATTATACGAGAAATAGTATTAACACTTGCACAAGACATTGAAAATAAAATTTTAATAGAAAAGTATACTTAGAATAATAAAAATATAAATATTCCTCACACTTTTACACAACGCCATTTAGTCCCAAACTAACCAGAGCTTGTACTATGTGTACTAGACAACGCATAAATATACTTAAATACTTTTGTAAATACGTACACATTATACATAGAAAAACAGACAAAAATAAAAATAAATACATTACAACTTGTGAACTGTACTAAACTCGCCCGTCTACACAGCGGGCGCTGCGAGCGCCGAGCCGGCGGGGTGAGGGAGACGCGAGAGAGGGGGCTACTTCGTACTGAACTCGCCAAAAAATAGGATCGAACTGTATTAATGCCCGATTTACACATCGACAAGTACAGTAGCGAGTTAAGTAGTATTTTAAGATTAAGTTGATTTAAATACAGTTCCATCCTATTTTTTGGCGAGTTAAGTACGAAGTAGCCCCCTCTCTCGCGTCTCGCCAACTTAACTTGCCAAAAAATAGGATGGAGATCTATTTAAATCAACTTAATCTTAAAATACTACTTAACTCGCTACTGTACTTGTCGATGTGTAAATCGGGCATAAAATCAACTTATTCGGCAACTTACTAAGTACTTAACTCGCTTTTGCCGTCCACACGCAAAAAGTGACTTAACTCGCCAATGAAGCAAGTTAACTCGCTACTGTACTTGTCGATGTGTAAATCGGGCATTAGACAAACTTGTCGCCAGTCCAACACCGTTACAATTCGAACTATGGATTAGGTATCAACGGATCGTCGACTGGGCGACCAACTTGTCAGCCACCACAGGATAACTTGGTGTCAATAAGGCGAGAACTTACTTGCTTAAAACGCGTTCGCTCTGTTTTGCAACAGTACTCGGAATAAATGAGAGAAAAGCGCGGACGATAAGCAGGCAACGCGTCGCCCGTTAGCTGTAAGCTCATTGACGACTAGTAGCCGACTAGTCGGCAATACGAGGAAGACGGATCGTTAACAGTTAATAGGTAAAGAACGCGTGGACAACGCGTCGTAGACTTTCAAATTATGTGTTGAAAATTAAGTCTATTATTTCAATGCCATACTGTAAGTCAGAGTGGAGTTGACGTCAAGTCAGTGTAATTAGCGATGGCCTTAAAGAAACTACATGATGTAGTCTCTATTGGGAGGTAGCGGGTATTCTTAATGACATAAGCAGTTCAGATGCAAAAATAAACCTTACTACAAATACTAAACTCTCTGTTTTCAAAGTGATAAGAATCAGCTCTCCTCTCCGAGCCGGTCTGTGTGAAAGGACTCTTAGCTTAAGCTCCATTTAGCTTTTCTCCTGTTTGGTGCTTTATTTGTTTGACAATTTGAAGTATACAAATAAAAGGGAAAAGAAGTTACACCAATCTAAGGGAAACTGCAACTTTACAGAACAAATATTTGCATTGCCATTTAACACCACCAAATCACTGTGACACGGCAAAAGATTAAAGTAAACGGTTGTCCACGCTTCTTACTACTTCAATTAATTAAGAATGATGTAAGTTTATATGACTAGGCACATTTTTATCATGGCGTTCGATATTGACGGGAGGTGTGTCATTATTTTAATTAACTTGCCTACTTACTCAAAATCACATATTTTTTTTATGTAATAGTAGGCAAACGAGCCAGCAGGTCACCTGATGGTAAGTGATCACCGCCGCCTATGGACACCCGCAACACCAGAGGAATCACAGATGCGTTGCCGACCTTTTAAAAGGGAGTACGCTCGTTTCTTAAAGCTCCCCAAGTCGTAATGGTCCGGAAATATCGTCGCAGCGAGCTTACATTATCCTATATCTCTTTATAAGTTCAAGTTACATATTATATTAAAAGTTATATAATATGAGTATAACATAAATGATATATTTATCACAATGAGGTCAATGTTAGCTCATTATAAATTTAAGATTGAAGGATTGCATTAGCTCTCGTACACATCCATTTGTTACTGAGTAAATTTTCTGCATCCAATAATTTTTTTATGTTTTCAACCAACAACATTAAGCTAAATATAAAGGATGCTATTCTTTAAGACATAAATCCAAATCCCTAACTTCCAGGATACACTTGTAAACAATAAAACTGAGCATTATTTTATCTTATTTTACAATTCACTAATTATGCATAATATTATTGCATTTCTCAACAAAAGAGTCACTTCATTTAGCATAGCATCTAATCAGGAGGCCCAGATTCTAAGGGTATTTATACATGACAACATTAATGCTAAAACACTCCGTGTGGTGACGGAGTAAGAATATGGTGTGACACCACCCCATCTCATCCCATGGGTGTCGTAAAAGCCGACTAACGGACTATCCGTGAATATTATCTTTACGTAAAAAAAAGAAGGAAAACTTGAAATTAAACCCTATACCAATCCGTTTGGCCCAATATCCCTCCGTCACTGGAGGAGGCCCGTTCGTGCAGTGGGACATGAATAGGCTGTTATGATAATGCTTATCTTGACTAATTCATCACCACAGAGTCTAATACTTTCTTCAACCTTATTAAACCACAAAAGCTAGAAATTGTGGCTAGAATTATTAAGTTTCACTCTGTTTCATATACTGCTCAAATAAATAAAGAGATCCAAACTTTGACAACTGGCATAGTCGTTGTATCACATGACTGCTACGCAGAGGTCTCGGGTTCGATTTCTGCTCAATGCAAATCTTTGTGTACATGAATATGCCTGTTCTTTTGTATTGGTCTGGATATTTTCTATGTATAATATGTATGTATTTACAAAAAAAAAGTATTTAAGTATGTTTATCTGTTGTTCTGTTACCTGTAACACAAGCAGGATTAGTCTAGCTTACTTTGGGAACAGATGGTGCTGTGTAGATATGTCCATGAATCATAACAGCACACAGAGAATATGTCTGTGAATATTTCATTAATATTAATTAATTAATTAAATGGTTTTATAATTTTGTATAGTGCATTAATTTAATTTTATCACTTCAATTTATTTTTAATATTGTTTTTTAATTTATTTTTATTATTGCTTTTATCTTATTTTATTGTGGGTAAATTAATGTCATCTTATGCATGAGTGGTTTAATTGATTGAATTTATTTTATGTACTGTGTTGTTTAATATTTGTATGTCAATGATTTGACAAAATGTGTGATCTCATAGTAATGTATCAACTTTATATGTACCACCACATTTTATACAAATAAATCTGATTTTGATTATTTATTTTAAGCTATGACAACTAGAGATAGTGCATGCTCCATTTTTTCTTACAAATATGATTTGATAGACATTAATGATGTTGTTGGGGCCAATGACAAAATAAGGAATGTGAGCTGTTGTTGTGTATGACAGGTTGAATGTAATCTTACTGAACAATTTTATAATAGAACTAGGAGTATGAACAGTTATTAATAAATATCAAAACACCATTTGAAAATATTTAGTTTTTCAAGTAATCCATAGTTCAAGAGCATCCTTGCATGTGTGATGAATAATTTTTTTATTCTTCTTTGTGCAAAGCTATAGTGTAGCATCTGATGTTGTGTTATTTATGTACTATTTTTACATTATTTTGCACCAAGTATCTCGATTTTAAGGAGTAGTAACAATATCATATTTATGTCTTCAAAATAATAAACTATTTCTAAAAAAAGCATGAGGTTCAGAAATAACCATCACATTTCTTTGCAGTTTTTTACTGATTAAGCAAACACAAATGTTTAAATACAGTGTTTTTTAATTATACTTTAATTTAAATATGTAATATTATTTTAAATTAATAGAATATCCAGCTGAATTGTGTTGTTAATAGATAGCATGGTCAGAAACATTATTAGTACTTTTTATGAAGCATACCTTGTATTTTAAAAATTTTAAAAGTTGTGAATAAGTATATAAAGTTTACTTACTCCATTCGCCGCGGAAATTTTAATAATTTTTTCTACAACTTCTTTGACGAGGTAACGGCCATCCCCGCCTACCACAAGCGTGCAGCCAACCAAGGAGTCTTTATTAGCATCTAATATACTCTGTATAAAATTTTCAGTATATTGTTCTTGTACAAAAACTTTAACTTTTTTGCGTAAACCACTTGTACCCGGTTTTTGCCCTTCGAAAGGGTTAGTGTCCACAGTAACCGCACTTGGCATGTTTTATGACTTAGGATATATCTTATATAGGAAGACGAGCTTACACACTGCGCGGTTCTAATTAAATATCATTTATTATCGAAGTTCTAAGGTCAAGAAGATCAAACCGCACGAAGATATAAAAATAAATTGTCAAAAGTGTCAGATCAAAGTCAAAACAAGGTCATTTGCTGATGATGCGTTCGAAAACCACCATTTAAACAGTTCAGTACTTTTAATCCGAATTGTCCTTCGAACAATGTTACGAATAATAGGATTCTAAAATTCTTCCAAAATTCTATTAACCCAAAACATTATTATAAATAAAATTAAATGAAACGGAATAAAATTAAATGAAATAGAATAAAATGTGTAGAAACAAAATAAGTTAGATTTTTTTGTATTACCAGCTCATTCATGTTTTTGTCAAATTCAAGTTAGTATTTCAATACTGTTTCGCTGTAGGTACAAGTAAACACGTTACTGAAGGCTTAACTTGAAAATAATTTGATTCGATTATAACACCTAGGCTTTTGTCACTGTAACGTGAAATAATCATAATAGAGCCTTCTTACAAAGTCTTTTTAATTTTATTAAAAAGTTTCAGACATGTAGAAACTTTCTCAAATATTAAAGTAATAATTCTTGATAATAATTGATTGTCATTTCTTGATTACTCAATTTTTTTCAACGATCCCATGTACAGTCAGCCCCAAAAGTCGCTGAACACATTATAAATTCCAAAACTGCTGAACACTTAAAATGTCATAAGTCAGTGTCGCAACAAGAGCACAGAATAAGCTTTACATACGAAACGACCATAACACGCTGAACACGGTTATTACAAAAGTAGCTGAATCCTAGTATTTTTAAATTAATTGGAATTATTATAAAATGTGTTCAGCGACTTTTGGGGCTGACTGTACTTACATACAGCAACACATCAAGTTATACATTTTCATTTGAAATTGTGTCTTATTTCAAGGTATTAAGGTACATGAGTATCTAGCTTGATTGGTTGCTGTGTGTACGCCACAAACATAGCATGTAGTTCTTAGTTACTGCAAAACATTGAATTCCTCCATGGATGTTCCAAAACGCTCGAGTTTTGTTCCCGGGCTAAATTAGTGTCATGCTAAAAGTGCTTTTGCGAGGTCACTTTGTTAATCCTTGGATGCAGGAGTCACTATTGTGGGAAAGTAACGATTGAAACAAATTCTACGAAACTACCTAATCAAGACGTCACACGACCGACTGCGAGGTCTTGCGGTGCAAGACCTCGCAGTCGGTCGGAGATTGTACATGTGTTAGGCATCTACGGATTTATTCTCTACCAATGCGACATGAGATCCGATTTACCGCCTAGCACGGCGGTGTGCGGTGCCGTGTGGTAATCGCACTACTTTATTTTAATCTGGAGTTGTTTTCGTTTTATCAATTGTCCCGCGTGGGATTTGAACCCGCGACTGCCACGCCATCGAGGCATATATAAGTTTGATAACAACTCAGGTAAACAAAAACACAATTTCTTAATATAAAAATTATTTAATTTAAAAATATTCCTTACAAAAAGCATACATACAAAAGTAAATAAAATATCTTTAGGTATTCCCATAAAAACACCATCAACCTAGTCAGTCAGTTAACATTAATATAACTGTCAAAGTGTGTCAGCTAATAAGCTGTTAAAGTTAGCCAGCTAGCTAACTGTCAAAGTGAGCCAGCTAGCTGTCAAAGTCAGCCAGCTAGCAAACTGTCAAAGTAGGCGAGCTAACTGTCAAATTTAATCTTTAAGCTGGCAAGCTCTTGTGACTCCATGGAACTCCTTCTCTAAGTACTTGGCGACTGAGAGGCAGAGGGCATCGTTGTATGGTGCTGCTACGACCTGGATGCCGAGGGGCAAACCTTTGGCGTTCACTCCTAGAGGTACCTGAACAAAGAAATATAAATTACTTATTATTTGGCGTAGCATTTGGAACCCACGGGCATGTATATAAAAAAGACGTAATGAAGATGAAACAGGTTTCGACGCCACTCACGAAGTACGCGGAGTGTATTTAAAGTTTGTTTTATTTTATTGATTAAATTTTTCACAAATTCTAGTGATGTTTAATTAAATTTTTTAGCTAGTGGCGGCCCACTGCTGGGCGCAGGCTTCTCTAAATATTGCCACTTTCCGGGGTCCTGTGCCTCCCTCATCCATCGGCTTCTCGCCGTCCTAACCAGGTATGTCCTCGATCTCCCCATCCTGCGTCCAGAAACTTTCTGCCCAACAGCTGTCATCTGCCCATCGCCACTTTAATTGGGCAATCGCTTTGTCTGTCACAGTTATGTCATTATTTTGCTATGAACAAATAGTAATAAGGTTACCTGTGTAGCGGGACACTTGAGCGCGTTGACGATGGCCCAGTAAGCGAAATTGTAGGGACGTAGCAGACACGAGAAGTGGTAAGGGGCGGGGTGCGGGGCACTCGGCATTAGTAGGACTCCGTTGTCGCCTAGTTTACTCTGAAACATAGGTAATGACAATTAAGATGAGGTGAATATTAAGGCAGATTCTTTGAATTACGATTAAATTGAGGTTGACTCCACATATTTATTTCTTATTTTTAGCCGGCTTAATGTTTTTTTTGTAGCTCCCCTTATTCTCTGCTAGTGCCTTAGGAGTGGTGGTAAAGTTAAGTAAAGTGTTTTTTAGTACTTACCTATCTCTTTATTTTCGAAATCATTTTTTTTTACTATCCCTATAATCAGCTTTTACTGCTGTCTTATAGGTGTCCTATGGGACAGCAGGGTAACACCATATATTCTACCTTTATCACCAAGTAATACCTACAACTTGCGCAAACTTACAGTCACTAAGAACACACCCCTATATTTGGTTCCAAACCTGAAATCTGCGGATCCATTTGCAACAACTTCAAGCCCTTGGATTGCGCGTAGTGTAAATAGATAGATTCTAAGAAATATACTTACAAATAGATCATCTTTCATATCTTTAGTAATTTTCTCAGCCCACTCAACGTCGACGCTCGGTAAGTATTGCTCCTCTATGAGACGCATTATACTGAACAAACAATAGCGACTCATACCGAATATCTGTGGAAATATATTTATTTATTTATTATCATCAAATCATCTTTTACTGGGTAGCCTTTTTAGCAAAGGGCGCTTAGGTCTGTAAGTACCATTGCTGTAAGCGCATAATCCACAACTAACCAGTAATGTGTAAATGTTACTGGGTGGAATGGTAGCTAGAAATATAACAGGTCTATGAGGCTTTAGCTTATGTCTAGGGAAGGCAGTGGTTGACATTATCCCACAGGAGCATATAAGCCAGCTGGAGAACTCCTCCAAATATTTCTATTCTACGCGGTTTTGTGCCTCTTTCATACATCGGTTCTCCGACGACCCAACCTGGTTGTCTGCGATCAAAACGAATTATTTTGCGCGAAATTCGAATCCCCGTCTTGGTGGATTTCAGCTGCATACAGTTTATTTAATAAAAGGAACCTCAGACCTCACGATTGAGAAGTTTGAAAGCTATCAAAAATATAACATACCTTCTTAGCAAGTTCAATAAGTCCATTGGCCTTTCCCTTGCCATTAGTAAAGAGTGTGGCCAAATCTTCAGGTTCCTTAGTCATCCAGTACTTCCAAATGCTATACATGTGGCTGAAGCCTTTGTGGTAGTAACGTTGCGGGACGCTGGCGGTCGTGGAGGCCTCTTGGGTCAGTCGGGTTATGACTCTGGGTGAAAATTATGGATATGATAAATTAAATGAACATACAAAAAAAATACAAAAACCAATAAATTTGAAGGTATAAGCAGTAATTGGACCTGAGGCCCGAAACTTTGCCTTTATACCTACCTCTCCATTATTTTACAGAAATTAAGAACTGAAATTTAAGGCACCCTTGTGTGCATTGATATTCATGTTACACAATGATTTAATTTTGTACTGAACGGGAATCGTACCTGAAGCCTGCTCAGCAGCCGTTTGGAGTATACCCACTTATGATAAGAAGGTTGTCAATTACAACTTAATAGAAAACCGTACAAAATCGTCAGACCAACCTAGAATCACTGTACCAGGTTTGCTTCTATCACTGTACGTAAAATAGACTCCTTGTTCTCAGTAATGTGTATATCCGTGCTGAAAAAGAGTAGATGAAATAATACCTTTTCATAGCTCCTTTGAGATCAGCATTCACACTGCTTAGCATTGGGTCCCTGCTACTCTCCATGTAGTAAATCTTGATGTCCTGGACAAGAAAAAGTTATATATGAAATTACCTACAACCGACTTTTTATATGCCCACGGAGACGCTCAGGTGAAATACTACTGAGCAGTTACCCATTTACGGAATGTTGCAGTTACTTAACCAGTGTTGCTAAACCAGCCTTGTCGTCTATAAGTTGTAACTGGTTGTAAGTTTTTTTTTTTCACACAACGCCATCTAGTCCCAAACTAAGCAGAGCTTGTATGGGTACTAGACAACGGTTAAACATACCTACTTAAATACTTTTTTTTTTGTAAATACATACATATTGTACATAGAAACACCCAGACCAATGCAAACAATCATATAATTATTTAAACTGTCATGGTCACATTCACTATTAATTAACGAATTATCGGGATATTTACCATGTTTATAGTTAGGTAGCGCCATGATCACGGAGGAACTGAAGTACTTGCGGTTATTAATTCTTACGAACAAATGTACCGATCTACCCTCTTTCGCACTCGTTTTTTGCTACTACTATCGTCCCCGTTCTCACTACTTACTCGAACTCGATCGCGACACACTACACTCACAGTATCCACTCGCGTATTAGGTACACGCACTTTTTTGTTCACACATAGGTTAACCACTGGACGCCAGATACTCGACAGTTGAAACCCATCTTCGCGATTGAAGTTTTGGTACTTGTTAATTTCAATCGCTTCTCTAACGCGCGCGCTTGTAACAGCGCCGAATTATCGGAAACTCAACAACTATAAACATGGTAAATATCCCGATAATTCGTTAATTAATAGCAAACAATCATGTTTATGCACACAAAGATTTGCATTGAACGGAAATCGAACCCGAGACCTCTGCGTAGCAGTCATGTTATATAACCACAGAGGTCATCAAAGTGCTTTCGTCCCCTCGGTACTCACGATATTGCGTGGATCACTCCCGCAACTGCAGCTATAAACACAACCGCTATGCCATCAATGCAGTAATTAATGTATTCTGTGCATTAAATTACAATATTCAATAATGCCTTTTAACAGGCTGTGTTATATTCGTTTTACTAACCTTAATGTCAACATCCCTGTCTAACTTCAGAAGAGGAGCTTTATCCCCAGCCACGACCTTCGTAAGAGGTGCTAGATCTTCAACGTGCTTAGAAATAAACCCAAGACTGAACATTGTGTCTCCTTCATCACCCTTACGGAAGAATACTCCTGAAATTTTATTGACACTGTTAAGTACCAATGTCGCAATGTTGATTGAAGGCCATAACTAAGCAGAACTTGTACTATGGGTATTAGAAAATGGATATTTTTGAGTAATATAAAAATATTATAAATAGAAAACACCCGGATCAATCCAAACATTCATCTCCAAACAAACCAGGCTCAGGCTTTACATGACACATTACTTTCTACATGCCTAAGACCGAAAACCTTATCTGTTGAACCATCATTATCTTAATATAAACCAAAAGACGTCCTCCGCTGGACATAGGCTACCTCTAAACAATTCCAACGCGCAAGTTCCTGTGCCTCCCTCATCCACCCATCATAAATACCGCGCAATTTACAATTTTTAAAATATTATCACATACCTCTTAGATTTGTAGTACCAGGGGTAGGATGATGTCCAAAGCTGCCGCAGTAGAATGCTGGCATACGAGTTGAACCACCGAGGTCTGAGCCTGGAAAAACAGAAAATAATTTTAAAAGTAAAACACATCGCAGAGGTGTTGTTTGGTGACATGCGTTGGATAAATGAGCCTAATTTTCTAAATTGTGAGTCGCAAGTCACAGAAATTCTCTGTTGCATTAGATTTCATAGAAATGTCGTATATTATTCACACGGCGAAGTAAAATGAGTTCTCTGCAGACTCAGATATTTTTCTCACCATTTAGGCAACATAAATTCGGAAAAAAAATTAGGTCATTTGGCCTCACCCTCAGTGTACAGCAAGCAATACCGAATTATTCATGACGAAAATATAAAATGCGAAAAGTAGTATTGCTTTTCTATAGAAAGATCTTTTGTTAAAAGTAAATTACTTAAGTCAAATAATAAGTACTAACAAAATTAGATGTAAGTTTACTAACAAATTATGGATTGCGTAGTTATCTGAAAATAAACATTTGCTTTTTATTTATTTTTTATTTTAAGTAAGAATTGAGTCTGTGAGTTACAAATATCGCATTTTTGTTAAAACAACTGTGAGGTAAGAGAGTAGCACGAAGGTGCAATTTTCGCCGATGATGTCACTTTCTGCATGCGTCGGAAAATTGCACTTCATGTAATAAGTAAAATAGTTCTACTCATATTGATTACATTACTAAATATTTCTTACAGTTTGAAACCATGTAGATACGGAAGGAAACTTGGTAAGTATAAATGGGTCAATCTCCAAATCGGGCGTATTCGTGTGATCGCTCTGGTGCTTTTCAGATCTTGATATTTTTTGGTAATTATGTATCTCATTGAAAATAATGATATTAAAATACTACATTTTTACTATTGGCCTTCATTTTTGACAAACAGTTATGGAAATATTTAAGTTCAAATATTTTCGCGTCCAGAGCAATCATGATAGGCGCTAGAGCGATCATAAATGGTGAAACAAAAATAATAAAATTGGTAATATATTATTTATTTAGTCATTTTTAGTCTTGCATGTTACAAGATTTTATGGTTTTATGTTTAGGGGATATATCTTGAGCTTTTTGAGAGCTCATCAGTTGAAAACTTGTTCATTTTTAGGGCAGCGTACCGATTTTGAAACAACGGAACCCTTATAGGATCACTTCGTTGTCCGTCTGTCTGTCTGTCTGTCTGTCAAGACCATTTATCTCAGGAACGCGTGGAGGTATCAATTTTCAACAAATATTATAAATGATGAGACGTGACGTCATAGAATTTTTGACAGATAAGTAAGTCGTGACGTCACATAATTTTGGCAGGAAGTTTTTTTTTGACAGCTGAGTCGTGACGTCATAGAATTTTGGCGGGAAAAATAATATTTAGACAGCTGAGTCCTGACGTCATCACAATTTGGCGAGAAAGTAAATAGGTTTGTACGGAACCCTCGGTGCGCGAGTGAGACTCGCACTTGACCGGTTTTATAAGGGTTCCGTACCGATTTTGGAAAAACGGAACCCTTTGTTGTCCGTTTCTCTATCAAGACTATTTACCTCAGGAACGCGTAGAGGTATCAAGCTGAATTTTTTATCAAATACTAAGGTCTGTTGCCTTTTAGTGCTGTAAAAAAATCAAACTTCTAATCTAACGAAATCAAGACATATAGCCGTTTATGTCGCAAATTTTCGATGAGCAAAGGGCAAAAAGCTACAGGGTACTTCCAGTCTACATACAAACTTGAAATTTGGCATGAAGCAAGGTCTTATAGTGCATGTAAAGGAAAACTTCCGAAAACTTGAAATTTTAGCTTCCATCATATTATATTTTGATAATTTCGTCATAGTCATAATAATTTTGACAGCTGAGTCACGTGACTAGTGACGCCATAGAATTTTGGTCACGTGACACGTGACGTCATAGAATTTTGACAGATGAGTCGTGACGTCATAGAATATTGGCGGGAAAATATTTTGACACATGAGTCGTGACGTCACAGAATTTTTGACAGTTGAGTCGTGACATTTGTCGTTGTAACAATCTGGTATTATTACTTAAAGTAATTTTATAACGTACAATTATTGCAAAATATCATCGCTCTGGTCTTTTGGACAGAGCAATCATAGCCATAGCGATCAAAAAAAGTCATAAAAGCATTAATATAGCCCAAAATAAAAACAGTAGAAAGTTGTGTTTACGCCTCATAAAGAACATCATTACTATCACTTAATTCACCTAATAAGCACATTTACAACCTTACTATTTAATTTATAAAACATGCCATATCAATCATCAAATTCGAGAACCAAACCCAGATAAATCATAAACTTACCCTCGTAATGTTGTAGTGGGGGACCGTGGCACAAATGTATCTTCCTCGGCGGTTAGACCACTACAGCCACTACCCCGGGGGAGAAGAATAGAGTTTCTATTTCGTAAAATGAGGGATGAGCGCGATGTTTTACTCCAGCGCAGAGCGATGAGATAAAATGCCAGGTCATGACGATAAATTTAAATTGTGCCAAAAATATTGTTAATATAATTTAAAAAAAAATATTACAATGAAGATTAACTATTTGTTATGTAATATAAAATAACATCGGACATATGAACCTTCTCAATAAAAAGTTACACAATGTTTTCTCATTCAATCGGGAGTTAGGTCAACCCAGAGCAATCAGGATTTTAGGGTTTATGATTTTTTTTAAAATATTTCTAATAAACTTATTCATAATTTCAGCCCTGCACCACATAGATTAGACACCAAAGTATACATAATAAAATGTAATGAAAACGTTTATCGATTTCAAAATGGGTTTCTCCAGTCCGACACGATAAAAAATGCCTCTGGAGATCTACCCAAATAGGAAACTGGCTCGATGGAATCCTTCAGTATTGATTAAGTATTTATTAATTTGAATCGCCTTCTACTACAAGCACAGGATAAGATTGGATTCCGATACCCAGTCTTCTTAAGCAGACACTACACGGACTGTATTACCTTTCGGCAATATTTTTCTAAAATTTTAACCTTAAAATTTAGTTTTTATTTTTAATGAACTGAATATTTTTAGAAAGTTTCAGTACTAATCTATCGCACAATAGCAAAACCTGTAAAGATAGTTAAAGGAAGAAATAATGAAACACAAATACTTTAGCTACTTACACAAGCTGACGACAGTAGCACAGGAAGCTGTCAGTGCGGCCTCAGCTCCGCTAGACCCGCCAGGAGTACGACTGGTGTGGTGAGGGTTGCGGGTCATGCCGTATACTGGGTTGCGAGTTTCTTGCCTGAATACAAAGGAAAAATATATATTTATTCTATGACTATAGAGTACGGAATAGTAAAATTGTAAAAATTTTGGGGTATTGAGTGTAGTGCCAATATGCGTTTCGAATCCCAACACAAGACCGGCCTTTCTGTCCATGAACATAGATTTTGACTTGTGTGAATGTGTAAGACTAATGTGTTTACGCTCATATGATTTTCGAATTTCTAGAACTACTCCACATCTTCTACGATTTTGTGTTATCCATATGGATTTTGCGAAATCCCAGTATGTCCATTTATGACCACTATTTCTACATGGGATCTTCATAAAGCAAACTTACCACACGAGCAGTTCAGGTAAGTTACTAGCAGCTACGGGTATAGCACCAGCTTCCCTCAGTCGTTGAACAGCTTCACTATCTTCTTTGGCTATCTCTCTGCGACGACACCACTGACCCATTGTTAATGGTAGATCCTTTACTGCTTGACTCTCCTTTGTTGTGAAGGGTACACCTGGTGAGAAATATTTAAGAATTTAGAAATTATCTTGATGGGTTAGCAATGCGTAAGAGGTTCAATTCCCACGAAAGACGTAGGACACATGAGGTAGATAGCGGGTCTACAAATGATGTTATTTGTATCCGTTATATTATTGCAATGTTTGTAAAAGTGATCAAAACACATTGCATGTTCAATTAAGGATCTAGGTAAGCTCTCGAAAGCATAATCCTAGAGAGAAAGTTCGCTGGAGGTCTCTACCCTTCAGTGGACTTTGGTCCCCAAAATGCCTCTGCAGTCACATGGCCGGGCCGGCCTGGCTTCTATAGGGGCTTCGAAAGGTCACGCAGTCTTGGCGAATCTTGATACATAAGTATTGCTTACCCAAGAATGGTTTCTTAGCAGCTTCCTCTTCAGATAGTCCGTTAGCTATGAGGGTATCAACTTCCTTGGCCTCCGCCAGAGCCGCCTCATATCTATCTCGTGCAATTGCATTGATAACTGGGTTCACCTAAAAAAATAAAATTTAAAAAAAAAATTATATAAAACAATTACTGTACAACTAAATTTTTTTTTTGTGACTAAATAAATGTATTTTATGTGGTAAAAGATTCTTAAAATGTTACATAGCTTCACCAATCTAGAAGAGAGCGCGGTTACTCTGTTACTAGAACAAGCTCTGCAGTGGAGTTGGTATTTATGACAGTTCCAGCACTTTTGTTTCTCCCCTTATTCACTTTATTTCTTATTTTCACTTTATTTATTATTGTGTCTTACTTACCTCTTTAATTCTTTCAATCACAGCTTTAACCAAATCTTCTGATTTGAGTTCTTTCTGCTTGATCTTTTGTGCAAGTGTGACAGCACTGCACGTCAGGATATGATGCTTCTTCTCCAGTGCTGGTATAGGCTTCTTCCTCTTATCCCAATACAGTGAGAAGAAGAAATCGATGCTGAGGTCCATGATCAAACGCCCATACAGCAGAATAGTTCTCCATATTGATGATTGTGCCATTTTGTTTGAGTTGTGCTATCTGAAACAAAATCGAAACATTAAAAAGACGAACTTGGTACTTGGAATCAAGGTTTGCAACTTTAAATTGGGAATGAAATATTTTGTATTAGCCACAATATACTTTTTAAGCTGTCTTTTTATAGTCTAGGTATAGGACTAGGCCTTCTCACTAGATTTTTACCTATAATTGACTCTACATACATATTAGCCAAACCATGTTAGTACCAGTCCGTGTGGTGACGGAAGTCCGTGTGGTAACGGAGTCCGTGTGGTGACGGAGTAAGAATACAATATGTCACCACCCCATCTCATCCCATGGGTGTCGTTAAAACCGACTAAGGAACTATTCGTGAATATTATCTTTACGTAATAAAAAGAAGAAAAACTTGAAGAAATACTTTCAATTTATCTGTATGTGTAAACATATTGTTATATATTATGTATATGTAGTTTATAGATGGTTTATGTACATTATATGTAGTATATGTAGTATATAGATGGTTTATTATGTATTACAGTAGGTATATTATGTAGTATAATATTATTATGAATAGTTTACGTATGTATTATAGTACATGTACCTACCTATATGATATTGAGATATATAATAGATAGTATAATTAGGTTGACGAAATTACATTACACAAAATTAACTACACCATTAAATTGTTTTTATTTTACGTTATATATCATGTCCATCCTAAGGTTGCCTGGAAGAGATCGCACTTGGCGATAAGGCCGCCCATTGTACATTTACTGTTGTGTTGTATTTATTGTACCTTTATACCTAAACTGTATTTATGTAAGTTGGTGTGCAATAAAGTATTATCTATCTATCTAAAAACTTGAAATTAAACCCTATAACAATCCGTCTGGCCAGCGTAGTATTAGTAGGCCAAGTATCCCTCTGTTACGAGAGGAGGCCCGTCCCTGCAGTGGGACATTAATGGGCTGTTATGATAAAACCATGTTAGCGGAGATTTACTACAAACTAACCGAATAGGAATATGGTCCAAGCAAACATAGACTTTTCTTATTATATCGGCTAAAGGACGATTAAATATTATCCGTCCTATAAAGGTAGATCCCGCCAGAACTTTTTTTTTGTTTTGTGAACACGTCCCGGCTCGTTTTGTTTCCATCTTTTTGTAATTAGTAACATGAGCTTATTACCGTTAGTGTCGCGGATGCCTATTGATGATGACACTATAATATCATTGTAGACAAATAGCAATTAATTTTATTAATTACCTACTAGTTACAGTAGCTCATTTCCCATTCAGGATGTACTTAGAAGTGCATGGCTTACTGCGGATGTGGCAGCAACACTTACCAATGAGAAGGTTTTATAAGGGAGCGTTTCGGGTCAGTACTAAGACATCTACTATGCAGTTATATACTTAATAGGTAATTACCTATTAAGTATATAATTAGTACTTAAAACGCCTGTAACACAGGATTAATCCTAGTACTCAAATCTATATTGCACATAATTATGTTATTAGATTTATTTAAGCTATACTTAATTTAAGACCAATGAATTGAATTGAATGGAATCACTCTTGATTTCGTTTTGCAACTCAATACTATGCGACAAATAGCCTCAATATCTAAGTAGGTAATTATTGAGGTAATTTATGTCCCACTGCAGAGACGGGTCTTCTCCAATAACGGAGGAACATTTATACATACAACCATGATTGATATAGGTTCTCATATAAAGTTTTACAAAACAAAACAAAGTTAAACAATGAATAATTTTATTATCAAATTATGGACATCTTAATAATATAAAGCACGTCTTAATGGCGTATGTTTTCACCTTGGCACGATTGCGGTATTATAATTGGTTCATTATAGGTAGTTTTATAGGCACTATATTAGGATTTTCGTTTTTTAATTTGGCTATCATATTCGAAGCTCTTTACAGCAGTGTTCTTTTGGGTAGCAGAAAGTTGTAATGCATTTAAAAAAACGCATTTTAGCTATAAGTAAACCTAAGAAGCACAAACGTAATGTTTTTTTCTCAATTTTTATTTCCAAACAAAAGAATTTTGCCATATTTTTTTTAAATTTGTAGTAGGTACTGTATGTATTATACCTTAGTTCAACAAACTATTTAAAAAAAGATAACGCGTCAGTGTTTTGACATGCGAAAAAAGTTTTATAGAGCGCTCTATTTATCCATAGACTAACTTTTACACCTTTTATTACTGTCCGTACATAAAACAAAATACATTCCTAATTAGATAAATTTTATCTCATTCGAGGTGTCGGTGAAAGGGGAAAGCAGCTGCCCATTGACTGTAGTTACAGCAAAATGTTCCACGATGCATATCTTTACGCAAGACTCTACAACAGAGTTGAGGCGGTTCAACAACCGACTTATATAATTAGTTCACTTGTTATTGCATAATGCGCACACTTTATAACTTAACACATCAACTTCGATACCGGTATATCTACGACACTCACCTTAAGCCCTTTTATGAAGACTTATCTCTATAGAAAAAATACTTAATTAAAAAAAGTTAATGACTAATTTAAAAAATCTCTCTTTGTTTAAATGAGTAATATTTAAATCATCATAACAGCCCATTAATGTCCCATTGCAGGGACGGGCCTCCTCCCGTGACCGAGGGATACTTGGTCTTCTAATACCACGCTGGCCAGACGGATTGGTATAGGGTTTAATTTCAAGTTTTCATTTATTATGAAACAATAACTAATGCGTGGGAATGAATTATCAAATAAATAATGACGTTAACAAGTTCGATGACTGACTGACCTTCGTGTTACTAAGTAAGTATAACATGTAAATATATGTACCTACTTATATAATATATTATTTTTGTAAAGGTGATTTATGTTGTATTTTGTAGCTATCGGCGTTTTGTTATTGTGTAATATTGCATAATAAGTACCAGAATTGGATACCTACTAATATTCGTTAATTTGCGACTTATGCGTAGTAGTCTAGTAATTGTTAAGGTATTTAGAATTATCTTTATGAGGGCTTACCTGGAGCCTCTGAACTATATTAACGGGAAGAAGACCGTGTGGTTTTATTTGTTGCGAGTCCAGCACGTCCTTTTTCAATTAAATTTGTTGCAGATTACAAGACTGTTTAGATTTACCTTACCCGTGTAAAATGTAAATCTTGGTGGACTAAGCTGTTGATATTTTGATATAGGTCTAATCATGGTGTTTTCCATGTGTAATATGCATGTATTTACAAAAACTACTTAAAGACAATCATGTTTGGGCACACCAATATTAGTATTAAACGGAAATCTAAACCTTGTGCGCGACAGTCATGCATTATAACCACTTCATCAAAGAGGTCATCATAATAAGTAAATAAATATTGTTATTATTCAATCCACCGGCTGAGTAATAAATGAATTTATAGACTGAATGTCATAGCGCAGTCGAAAAACATGTTCACCTTGCAATTTAATAATTATTGTCTGTTGTCGTTTTGTCAAGAATTAACAAAATTATAAACTTGTGAATCATCATAACAGCCCATTAATGTCCCACTGCAGGGACGGGCTTCCTCCCGTGACGGAGGGATACTTGGCCTACTAATACCACGCTGGCCAGACGGATTGGTATAGGGTTTAATTTCAAGTTTTCCTTCTTTCTGTGTAAAGGTAATACTTATTCACAGATAGTCCCTTAGTCGGTTTCTACGACACCCATGGGATGAGAAGGGGTGGTGACATATTGTATTCTTACTCCGTCACCACACGGAACTTTTGTGAATCATTGAATGTTAATACAAAGAATGCTATAAAAAAATGGTGTCCCAAAACTTGACGTTAACCCGGGTGCAAAAGCAAGTCATGCTAAATCAGAAAAAAATAAAATAAATCTAACAATTTATTATTATATCTTTGATATTTTGCGTTTTTTTATTCCTATCATTTTAAAATCATACTAAGTTTTTTTTATCTTTTTCTGATAACCAGTGACTCCCCTTTTGACCCAGTTCCCGGTTGACGACGAGTTTAGGGATATAGGTATACCTGTATAATACAAACGCAAGGGTAAAGAAAGGTTTTAATATGATGGAAAGGAGTAGAAAATAGAAAGAAAGAAAATATTTATGCAAACACAATTACAAGATATAGGTAGATAAGCATAATATTAAGATATCTAGAAGACTTCAAGTAACTGGAAGTGGCAGAAGGCTCAAAAGAAGATGTCGGACTAAAGATCTCTAGTGACGCGAATGTTCAAGCCATCAGCGTTGTTGTTAAACCTTCTACAACCTACAACAATCTTCTACAACCTGCATCGTACCTAAGTCCCAGACACAGTCGCGGTCGTAAATGTTTGATCCTGAATCACCAGGGAACATAACATTTGACGGCAGAGAAATGAAAGAAAACAAACACGCTAGACCAATTTCATTGTATACACATTAAGCCTGACTCTACATAAGAAATAATCTGAAAAACAAAACTAAATAGTATTTTGTGTCTGTTAGAAAAAACGAGGCGAAACGTTAGTTTGTAATTTGAAATACTTAAACAAAATACCGCTACTCTGCATTGTCAATGATCAAATAAAACTATTTCAGCTTTCTTTACAGTTATATATTTAAAATTATACCTACATATTTACGTTCCTTAATATTCGGTGAAAGCTACTGAGCAAATTACGTTCCGTGAAAGGAAATAATGTCTTTTACGTTTATTTTATTTTCTAAGTTTTTATGTTGTTATCACGCGAAAGATTCATTTTACTGCAGCAAAAAGTTTGATTATGTTTATTTTTTTATGTTTTTCGTTAGTTGTTCATGGTTGGTATCTCTCCGGCATGCATGATTGAAATTCAAATATGGAACATTCTGCTCGTTGAGCGTGAATAAGGCAATTTAAATGGGTTATTAGATGGATGTCATGTTCGACTTTAGTCATGTTCTGCCTTAGTCATGAATTTGTCAAGTTTGCTTTTTTGACATATTCTGATTTTGTCATATTCTACTTTCGTCATATTCTGATTTTGTCATATTCTGCTTTCGTCATGTTCTGCTTTCGTCATATTCTAATTTCGTCATAATCTAAGTTTGTCATATTCTGCTTTCGTCATGTTTTGCTTCATTAAGTCAGGTTCACCCAGTTCTGTTTGGGTCGATACTGGTGCTATAAAGCAACTTTGTACGAGTATATTAATCAAAAAACAACCAGTAATCTTATAATTTGGTTCAGAAAGTATAAACTAAAATTTAAAAAATGACTTAAAAATACAAATTCGCGGTAATCTGAACAGAAAAACGATTTTATTTTTACCCGACTGCAAAAAATCACCCATCTATGGAATGACCTCACCGAAGGTGTTTAACCACCGTTATCGTTTCTAAATCAGTAATCGCAAAAGGCTGTAAGTGGCTGCCGGTAAAAAAGCAATTTAGTTTTTTTTTGCCAAACCCTAAATAATGGAACCTTTGTTATTTGTTATAACATCAACTATCCGTCTGTAAAAGCCCTGTAAAAAAACTTAAAATGTAAAAAAAATCTTGTTTTTTTTCTGCGGAACCCTAAAAAGTTATCAAAATCTAAAGTAGCCTAAGTTACGCGCCGTAAAATTTACAATCCAATAGTGAAATTCCCATCGAAATCGGTTCAGCGGCTTCGGAGATTACCCGGAACAAACAGACAGATAAAAAAAATATCCAACAACACGAAATCCCCGGTTTTTTTAAAATATCCAATTATTAAAAAACCGGGGATTTCGTGTTACAAACAGACACTCCAATTTTATTTATATGTATAGATAGCAATTATTGAGTGTGTGCATACAGCTATGACTAAACATGAACATGACTAAAGGCTAACATGACCAAATTGGAACATGACTAAACCATAATATGACTTACACAAACTGTAATTAAGACTGTAGAAGAGCATGACTAAACCAGAACATGACCAAATCAGAAATATGACCAAGTGTAGAACATGACTAAAATCGAACATGACATCCATCTAATAACCCGAATAGAATAAAGGTCATTAAAAATAACGATTTATAAAAGTCTACGTTACAATTATAAGTCCAAAACTCAAAATGATATCTATTTAAATATCATTTTGAGTTTTGGACTTATAATTGTAACGTAGACTTTTATAAATCGTTATTTTTAATGATTATATTCTTATTAAGTACCTTTTTTAAAATGTTTGATATTATTATTGGAAACCAGGTTCTTTGGAACACATATCGGGCCCAAGCCAAGATGGTGTCGTAAAAACCAACTAAGGGACTATCCGTCAATATTCATCATAACAGCCCATTAATGTCCCACTGCAGGGACAGGGCTCCTCCCGTGACGGAGGGTTAGTTGGCCTACTATACTTAGGCCATTACAAACGTGCGATCTGAGACGAAATTATTTTATTCAGACATCTCGCTCACACTTATAGGTATATCGGCACTGACACTTTTCTTTGACGTAATGATTCATGACGTCAGTTCGCACGTTTGTAATGGCTGAGGTATAATACCACACTGGCCAGACGGATTGGTATAGCGTTTAATTTCAAGTTTTCCTTCTTTTTATTTCGTAAAGATTGTAGTTACGGTTATTCCCTTAGTCGGTTTTTACGACCGTCAATATTCTCTTTTCGTAATAAAAAAAAAGGAAAACTTGAAATTAAACCCTATAACAATCAGCCTGGCTTGCGTGGTATTAGTAGGCCAAGTATCCTTTCGTCAAGGGAGGAGGTCCGTCCTTGCAGTGGGACATTAATGGGCTGGTATGATATGATGAGTGATTATAGCCCATGAATGTTCCACTGTGTAAACATTTCACCTTCATATACGGTGGGTAATTTGGCCTACGATACTGGCAAAATGGTATCCGGTTTTGTTTAAAGATTTCTGTCTTCGGTAGAGACTACCTATTAAGAGGATACCGGTAAACTGGGGTTACTTTGATGTCGTGGGGTAACATTGATGGCTCAATTTTCTTTATTATAGCAGTGGTTTTTTCGTTCAAATGAAGCACCCCACATATGGGAAAAACCTGGTAATGGCTAATACTATAAATCGGTCATCCTTCTCTTAGCACATTCAGAGAAAATTTGTGATCAATGTAGCCCCCTACTTATTAAAGTAACCCCATTCTACGGTACATTGATAAAATACACTATCTTTCATTAACTATTACAGGACTATGAGAAGACTAATTATTCTAGAATTTTGATATAGGTATATTGATACCTTTGACTAGGTTTTAGCAGTTACGAAAACGCGATCACATTTATTTTCGAAAACACCTAAAAAAAAAATAGTTTTTTTCAGATTACACGGTAAGTACACTATCGTTATGCTTATGAAGACATCCTTATACCCTATTCAAGATAGCATGAGAAAAAGTATAAACATGTCAAATCTGTCAAACTGCAAAAATGCCGCGCTTTTCTAACATTTTTAACTAAAAACATAACTAAACAAGAAATAACTCTGTGTAAATATAAATAAGTGTATTCTACCTGGATAAGAGAAAGTGAATTTAGTAAATAATGCTTGAATTAAGGCAATAAAAGATTATTGAGAAGCAGAATATATAAATAAAACTTACAAATTAGTAAATTGCTTTATAAAAACACTTTTTTCAATTTCTATTAATCGGAAACTTCTAATTCAGATTCAGAAAAACTGTTCCCAGCTTGTATTATAAATTAATTAATAAATTTTTCAATAATCCCATTAATTTGTAATATTATTTTTCTTGTGTTATGACATATTAATGCAATACATGACATTTGAGACATTGACAATTGTAAGCTCTTCAATAAGTCGTTTATAGGCCGACCGCTTATCTCAGTCCCCGCCTGCGGTATGAAAGGGACGAGGGGGCGGGGTAGCGGTGTCCGTTATGGTAGCGTACACAAGAGCTATATCGAGTTGGTTACTATGCCAAATAAAATAAGTTTTTACAAAAAAAAACCGACTTCAAAGACAAAAATTGCACTAAAAAGTAAATAATAATTAGTTGTTTTTTGGTTTTGCAACATTAAATCAGACATTCTTTTTACTTAATTATAATCTAAAGAATAGGTTCTTTTAATTATTGAAAAAAGTATTGTTAAGGATATTTCTTGAAGAGTCTACAAATATATTTATTTGTAGATTCTTTAAAATATAATCAAATTATTACAAATAATGTAATTTTAGTGTTATTTTTGGAGTCGGTGTCAGCCACGATAGTTATAATATTCTATTTATTATTCCTGACTTAAAATTTAAAGAAATAGGGCGTCGTGTTATACACAGACTAAAGACTAAGATGAGAAATAAGTACTACGAATCAAAGACAATTACTTAAAATTCGAATGCGAAAATGAAATGGCCGTTTTTGTTTTAAATGCAATATTTATCTAATTAAAAACCATTTAAAGTGATCAATATGTGTTATACAAAACTTTATTGCCTTTTCTAACGATTTCGTAGACAACATAATTATCTAGCTGACAAACTGTAGTTGTTTAAGTGTTGTAATTTAATTTAAATTTAATTTTCATACATCAATATTGTCTTTGTCACACAATAGGTTATAGTAATAGTAACAATAAATAGTGGATAAGTAGTTTTAAGAAAATATTTGTATGCCATTGAAGGCTAGACATAGCGCTCTAAAAGTTAATTGTAACGTCATATTTTTCCTATGTTCTACAAATAAATGATTTCATTTCATTTCAAAAAAAATTAGCATTATTGATCCTATTTGCGAATTACGATTTTTTTCAATTGACGGTGTTGGTTAGCCTCATAAACGCCCATAAGTAATGGAAAGCTTTAATCAGTTACTAAATAGGTACCTATATTAAAACTTATTAACAGTATATTAAATCAGTTACTATATAGGTATATTAGAGCTTTTAGGTATATTAAAACGTTTGAACGTGATACAGGTATTTTTAAATATATTTATTTAAATATGATAAAAATAGTTATTTAATATTTGTTTAATTTTTAAACCAATCCATAAACAATCATAATCAATCTAACTATGGGCCCTCAGAAGGCTCATGGTCACGCTGAGGGCAATGAGAGTTATGTTGAGAGTTTCCCTGCGTGATCGAATCAGAAATGAGGAGATCCGCAGGAGAACAAAAGTAACCGACATAGCGCTCAGAATTGCCCGGTTAAAGTGGCGGTGGGCAGGGCACATAGCGCGGAGAACCGACAGCCGTTGGGTCAGAAAGGTTCTGGAATGGCTAAAAAGGACAATACAAGAAAATAACCTATTCTCTAGATTATAGTTAAGTAAAAAGAATGTCTAATTTAATGTTGCAAAACCAAACATATTATGTTAAATTAGACATTCTATTATTATTTTGTAAGAATCAATCTTAGAAAATATTTACAGATAATAAGAGCATTTTTTATTTTTACACGCTACCATAACGGACACCTAGTCAGTATGTCAGTATGACACTAGTGCAGTATGCTAGTCCGTCTTCTATTAGGTCGGTGGCCAATTCGCTTAATAAGCGAACGAAAAGATTTGTCCTAAAAGGCCGACAGGTTCACTTAATAAGCGAAGTTGTTTTTTTTTTTTTTGGAACAAGTTTTGCGTGGTAATGCCTGTCAAACTTCTTAGACAAATAGACATTTCACCTCCTTATGTATATTACGACAATAATAAAAATATTTATGTACAATTTAATAATATTATAATAATATTTAAAATGTCAGTATTTAAAGTATCAGTCCTTATATTACGACATAAATGTTATCTAAAATGTTTAGAAACAATTTTAAAATACAACGTTCCCGCGTAAAAGAATTTAAAAAAATCTCTGTTATTATTAGTAAGGACAAGAAATATGGAAACATTGGTATTTATCGTTTTAGTGCATTTTTTCAATATATGATTGATAACGCTTTTATGCGACAAAATTGTTATTTGCGCGGCAAACCGGGCGCAAGCTTGTGAAAAAGTTTTCAATGTTTTACAAATGGTAAACAGTAGGTAATTAAAGCAGATTTGATTAGATTAGTGATTGCAATAATATGTTATTTGTGTCTTATTATGACTATTATGCATTTTATTTCATAAAAAAAATTGCAAAACATTGAAAAAGGTTCTTGACATTGATTTGATAGTGAGTTTTGAACATTTATGAATATTATTATAATATTGGAGTAAGTAGGTACGGAAGACTTGGAAAGGATAATTCGTATATCTTTTCGACAGTATTTTTTTTTCTGTATTATGCTGCCCAATAAAAAAGAATTACAAATTCAACACGTATAACAAAATAGGTATTATAAGAATGTAAATTTTATAATTTGCAGGTATGTTTTCATTTTACATTTGTAATGTATTTCTCCGAAACATAATAATCTGTAAATATTATTATTAAGTTTACCATTACCACTCTTTCTCGTTAATATTATTATGTAGGTATTTTTAATTATCTTTACCGACCTCTGCGGCGTAGTATTAATAGTGGATTACTAAGGTTCTTGTAAAGCTAAATATTTTTATTGTACTTATCGCTTTTTTATTTAATTTATATTCCTGAAAAATACAAAATTAGGCATATTTTGTTTTTCATTTTGAGTTATTTTTTTAAATATAGTGAATTTAAGTAGGTAGTATAAAAAATTAATAGTATTAAAACAATCATTTAAATTATTTCTATCCACTTTTCTATCAGAAACTGTAAAAAATCTTATAATAAATTTAAAATAAGCAATATACCCGGATAAAATTAAATAAATCAGTACACAACATGTTAGATTATTTTACAACAATTACAACGACTTTATTTTCGCCCTACTACAATCATAGTGCTAGAGATTTCTTTATTTTAATAGCTTAGAAAAACGCTGTTCTTGAACCTAGAAACACGCTGTTCTTGAGTTTTGGCTCCATCATTTATCAATGATTCTGCCAACGACATGGGTGTAGAAAAACTTATGTATCGCCATATAATAAGAAAAAAAAAACCTAAAGTACCGCGGCCCAAGCGACAATAACTGTCAAATGACAGAACCGCTTGAGTGGCTATGCAATTTACAAATTTCAAAGATGATGGCGTCATCTTGCCACTAAATCTCGTACTTTCTTAGAGAAAATATGCAATCTAAATTATTACACAATTTAAAGCCTGAACAGAAAAGTAAAAAAACCTCTCCAGGTATTTCGATTGGTTTAGAGTATAATTTCAATTTTTCCTTCTTTTTATTTCATAAAAATAAGCTAGCTAGAAATTAGAGCTGTGTTGTGATGTGATGTAGTTCGGGACACAGTATCTAGATGGCGCCGTTTTGCCAAAAAATCAAGAGTTAGCTCTCTCCTTTGTCCTTGCCCCCCGCGCACCCCTATTACCGCAGGCGGGGTCTGAGTTAAACGGTCGGCCTATAGTTCGTATGTAATGTTTAAAAAGGAAAAAAAAAATTCATTACTTGGTCATCTAATTATAATATTTAAATTATTTAAACATAATAGGTAATGAAATTTCTATTTAATTGTAAAGTCGTTAACATATTAATATTTTTTTATTATAATGATCATCACCTCATATCTATAAATGAGTAATCGTGACATTAAAAAGACCCATTTTTTTGTTTGTTTATCAAATTTCTCAGGCCCAAATGAATATGGTATAGTAACCTTTTGCGACATCTTCGAGATTAAAATGAGTGGTGAAAGTCCTTATTTTTATCTTGTCACGACATATTTTTTAGCCTCCAAAACCTTTATTATTAACCTCAACACGTTTAAATAAACAAGAATACCAGGTATGGTACTTTATTCAAGGTAAGCGTGATGCTTATTATGGTTATACATTTTAGCAGTTATATTTCGTAAGAAAACAAATAATGTTTGGCTATATAGATTTATATACATATATCTATATTTATTACTAGCTTTTGCCCGCGGCTTCGCTAGCGTTAAATTAGGGGTAGCACTGATCCTCTTTCCTGAACTAGGAAGAAAAAAGAAAAGAACCCTACGTTACTTTTCATCCCTTCACTTAAAAAATCACGTCAATTTGTCGCCCTGTTTTGCCGTGAAGGAAAGACAAACAGACAGACTTTCCCATTTATAATATTAGTAATATTAGTATGGATAGGTCTATAGGTTCCATAGCAGAGACTGGCCTCCCACAGCGAAAGAGAGAAACTTAGTCATCTATTACCACGATGCGATGGGCAAAATATGCCTTTAAAACACCAAATGTTATGTGATGGAGTAGTTCACATTACCCCCCTTACTCATAAACGCCTCTTAATTAGTCAATTGATTAGCTTTAATTCTTACGGTTTTGTTTGGCATAGGGTTGGTTTTCCTAATTAAAATCTCGCTAAACAGTGATTAAATTTAAGAGGCGTTTATGAGTAAAGGGGTTAATTCTCACTCTCAATCTTACTGGCTCTATGGTTAGATACTATTTATGTCGTAGGAGATGAGAGAAAACTTCCTTCCCTGCTGGCAATGTTTAACTTGAATCAAATACGATACAGTGGTCTTGGATTCAAGAATGAGCAGAATTTATTTATATTCTTTATTTAAGATAACGAATTTATTTATGCATTACGAAAGTCATAATAATATTATATCTGGTGGTCGTCGGAATAAAATATGGAAACAGTTGGAAAGTAGGCATTTGGTACTCTTTGAAACCAGCACGTAATTGAGAATGTGGTAATGTGCTAGCCAATTCATGCAGAGTTCATTAGTCCAAGCAAAACCATTAACTTGCACATTTATAAAATGTAATTAGATAAGTACGATAATTTTATTAAATAAAGATATTATGATAATGACGCACATAGTTACACACGCAAAATATTATTACTTTACTTACTTACCTAAGGTAAATTTATTTAGCAAGCATAATGCTATTTGGATGGATGGATTTCTTTATTGCATTTAAAAGATTCACATATTATACTTATACATTGCCTCATTATACAGCCTCAAAAATTAAGAATTAATTAAATTAATTGCTAATTATTCATTTACCAGTAGGTAATCGACTATTTAGTTGTTACGTTAAAATAATAACAAATAATCTATGAAAAATATAACATTCCTTACACATTCACGCAACGCCTTCCAGTCCCAAACTAAGCAGAGCTTTTTCTATAGATTCTAGACAACACTCATAAACATTCTTAAGTACTTACCTAAATAGTTTGAAAATACCTGTGATAAATAGAAACACCCAGATCAAAGCAAATATTCATGTACACAAAGATTTACTTTGAGCGAGAATCGAACCCGAGACCTTAGCGTAGCAGGCATGAACTAAAAACACTACGCTACAGGGCTCAGATCTTCAATATATTATTATAAAACATACAATATTACATTATATTTAAGTAGTTAGGTACCTATTCAATTTACTTCCAATACAAAAATACTCTTTTATATTACCAACATATAAATATATTAAGCAAATCGATAAAAATAAATTTAAAAAAATAATAAAACAAAACAAACAAACCAGTCAAGTCGTTTTCCCGCTCAAATTGTAGACAGATAATCAAAATCAAAAACTAT
The DNA here is from genome assembly GCA_905475405.1 of Schrankia costaestrigalis. Classification (NCBI taxonomy): domain Eukaryota; kingdom Metazoa; phylum Arthropoda; class Insecta; order Lepidoptera; family Erebidae; genus Schrankia; species Schrankia costaestrigalis. Next base: position 2,256,371 of record FR997843.1, on the reverse strand, counting down.
CACAAACTTTTTTAAATCAGCGTGTCACAGACTTAATATCACACGTGCTTACAGCCGCGGGTCACGGTAGGCACTGAGACTGCGCGATTGGACGTATCTACATTAACATAAATTATTGTGTGATGTGCAATTTGTATAAGTAGCAGGTTTAAATGGGCTGCAAGTTGTGCATCGGAAACGTATTTAGTGGCATAATCCGTGGAGTATAATAATATATACTGCCCAGGGAATAGTACCTATGGCATACCTAGTCCGTAGAATATAGTATTATTATACTAGGGCATGATCATAGCAGTTGAATAAACTTGACAACTAATGTTTTAATTAAAAATATTGTGAAAATTTATATCTAGCGCAATGTGTTTTACTACATTATTTTCAAGCTAGACAATAACTTCTGGAACAAAAAAAAAACTTGCGCAGGATTCGAATTCACTACATCGTGCGCAGCAGGCGTTACCACGACCGCTGCCCCATCGAGGCAGTTTAGCTGTTATGTACACTAATGCAAAGGCCTGTAAAGTCACTAGCTACTGTAACCTTCTACCCAAGGAGGTTTATTAAGGCGATTCATCCGACCCAGAAGACCTCTTGTTGACGAGACCTACTACTACTACTTGAAAAAGTAAAAAAACTGAAATTTGACGACAATTAACTTAAGCTAATAATTAAAAACAATCTTGCTTAAAAACTCAATTGCCTCTACGAAATACGCCATGGTTTCCTGTCGACCGGAAAGAACAAAGCAAGGTAAAAGCAGTCCTTTTGCGATTAATACGATAAAAGATCTTAAATTACAGAGGATTGTATTTTTAAAACTTTATAGGACGGCCAAAACTCAATAATTTATCTGTGCAACTGACACAATTTCGTTGTCTTTGATCCTTTGAGTATAAATGTTCTGTGCTCAATAACGTTATAATTGAGAAAAGAGTTTGGTTTCTCCTACGGAATTAGAATTGTTACCAATGTAATCGTTTTTAAATAATGGTCCTGCTATTTAAAGCCACGAGGCTTATATCTTATTGTACTTTAAATTAAATTGCGAAAGAAACTTCCGGCACTTGTCTTTCCTTTAACCTAATGATATCGGCTCAGACCGCGAAAGTGATGACGACAGAGTAAGGTTGCTTCTTGACTACCAACCTACCTTCAACCGTTGCCTTCATTCCTAGGCTGTATTCGCGCTTTCCTTAGGGGTTGATACAGTCATATTGGCATGCATTTAAAAGAGCGGTCTACAGCCAATTGCCCAATAGTTATGTCCGATTGGTCGTAGTTGGAAGACGTCTCAAAAAAAGAAAACACTTTTGTTGTAGGCCATGGCATAGTATGTCAAGGGAAAGATTCCTTCTTTTACTAGAGGAGAGCCATGCCATCATAGAAGTGGTATACTTATCATAGAGCTATAAATATAAGAATTTTAATTTTATACACAACTACAGCCGGGATTTTTATGTTACTCAAATTAATTATAGATCCTTCTAAGTTCTTATACCAATATATTAGATTTATTAGATTATTTTTGTTCGTTATGACAATTGAACATATTTATACATTCGTATGAAAAGTAGATTTAGAAAATCAACTTAAAATTTTAGATTTATTCAGTTAGTTAATTTATATTTTGTACAAAATTAGAAAGTAGTTCATTTGTTAGGTTAGTGACCGCAATGAAAATAAGTGCAGTAAGTAACTAAGTTGTGTTCGGTAGAGTGAGGAGAAGAGAGCAATTTAAAACATATCTAATTAATTATTACTTTCATAATGAACGTATAGAGGTAAATTTAATTATTATACTGAGATTTACCGTTATATATAGCTACATTTTTGCAAGCCCGGGGAGCTGAACCGACACTCATCCGTATCAAACCGTCATCGTTGACGTAGAGAGTCATAAATTATAATAATTAAAATCTAATCAATAAAAATAATCTCGTATGCTAGTAGAAGTAGCAATGGGCTGGTCATAGATGTCGAAGGACTGGTAGCCGTTGCAGTAAACGTGTAGAGACTGCCGCTCGGCAAACATGGTGTAGGACTAGGCGAGGTTGATCGACGATCTCAAACCGAGTCGTTAGGTCGGACTGGATGCTGAAGGCGGAGGAAAGTGTTCCGTGACGCGTGTTAGTAGAAGCTTATGTGTACCAGTGGACTGCGATAGCCTAGTTGATTTATTGATTGAATTATTAATATATTACTCGGTTTAAGTGAAGAAGTATGGATAGTCGATGTCTTCACTCCAGTTAAAACCTTTTCAAAATACGTTGGCTACTAATACGTAGGCCTAGTTTTCCGTCGCCTCTAAAAAAAGGATAATATCAGGAACAATATCATCAGATCATCTGCGGATTTGATGGTATGGTTGATACGTTAAGAAATAACCTTCTGTGCAGTTATGACTCTCTTAGGGCTACGTAGAATTATATTTAGTTAAAAGTTCCAGTACGTAGAACAAAAATTTCCTTTGGCCCAGGCGGGCAGGTGTATCGGAGCCCTGAAAATACGGAAGTACGGTGTCCCGAATAGAACTCACTGTGTTCCTTTCTCACCCATAAAACCCAAGGATGGCAAAAAGACTTGCACAACTAAAGCCGTCCCGGGCAGCGGGTGCTGGTCCGCGCCAGCGGGTCCCGAGTCCCGAATCAATATAATGTAAGATAACTTGCATAATCTTACAATATCTAATTTCGATCTCTTACGCCTATTAAAAATATTATTTTGGGCAAACAACAAATTATTTACATAGATCATTTACAATGTATTTTGTGTCTGTTAAATTTATGTTTGTTACAATCCCCGCGCGACACAGGACATATTCCCTGGACACAGGAGGTCCCATATATGAAAGAAATCCTTAATTATTAAAAAATATAGCATTTAGTGCTAGATCTCCTCTCAAGTGAATGCTTTTGATGACTCAGTGGAGACATATGCGGCTACTTTGCACGATGTCAGTTAGCTCGAATACTATTAATATATAAGTAACCCATAAGTGGTTGTGCCGTAGCGACTTGCTTATCACTAAAAAATCATAAGGCATTACAGGCTTTAAATGTTATTATGATTATTCTAAGTCGTAAAATGTTATTAAAATCTGGTATAAGAAAATCGTGATAGAAATTTAATAAGCGCGACTCTTTCAGTAGCGTATTGGTTATTGTATTTGTCTGCTACTTGGTCGCAAGTTCGAACCCCACACAGGTAAACTATTTGTGTGTATGAATATGGCTCTTTTCATACACACAAAAAAAGGTAACTTTATATACATTTAAATAAAAGCCTCGCTGAGATTAGAATAAGACGTTGCTACATAAACATATTTATTTATCTGTATACAACGGAACGTCCTCCTTTGCGTCACTGTCAGTGTCAATTTGAAGTTGTCAATAACGTCAAGTTTTTTACCATAGGCTCGGACAAAATCGTTCAATTTCAGTAATTTGTTCACCAAATCTAGTTCAGAGAACGACTTCAAATGTCCTGTGTAGAATAATGCCACAATTTGCAATTGAACAGCTTATCTTATTAAAAAAATTAATAGCTTTTCTTTCTTATTAAAAAAACTAGAACAAACATTACTAGGTGAAAACTACATTTCATAATTTATTATTTCTTACATTTTTTTTGCGTTTTGTATCGTAATAACAAGTAATGGGACAGTAGGTTTATAATAAAACTATAGTCAGAGTTTTCACATTCATTAATTTTTCATTGTCATTATTTGTCACATTCATTATTATAACATTGTCATTATTTCTCACATTCATTATTTGTCACATTCACTATTATAACATTGTCAGATCTACAATGATAAAATCATATAAATTCATTTTCACTATTAACGTAAGCGGAAAATTTTGTGAGTAGCTTGAATCTGATTCGGAAAAAATCAAGGATCTACGAAAATAATCCGTTGAACCATAATATCACTATCGATAACTTCTATTGAACTAAAGTTACTCATTCAGTCTATTCAAGTCGTTCAGCATTCGCTAGTCTCTACGAATCGTCCGCGGGGCTAAACAATCTAAACATTACAAAACTTAGAATATAGACTTGCAAAATGTATGTTTATGCAATAAAATATTATTACATGTAAGAATATTACGCGACTCTAAGTTAATTGTGACTATCAAGATCTTATAACGCGCAAACCAACCCATTGTTTAATTTTTTGTGCTTAATCAAATTTATTAAAAGTTTATTTAACATAGTTATGTTTTCACATAAATTTTAAACAGTGTGTCACTTATGTTGTAACTGTGGATGTGCTTAAACGTAAAACAATATTGTAATTACAAGAGTAGTTTGACTGTTGTAATTTTATCTAGAAAATAAATAAACACCTTTCACTATTTTGGTGTAAGTGTTAGTGCCTGGAATAATGTTAAAAGCTGAATTCATAAATCATCATAATATTGTTTTTAATTATTGAAAAAAGTTCAATATGGATAGTAATCGAAATTCAAATATCGAGGTAAGATAGCTTCTGATTCTTGTGCAAATCCTAGGATTCCAAGGATTGAATAAGTTTTGACAGTTGTGAGGTCAATGATCTTAGTAAAACATTCAGTTCAAGGGAAAGGTCATTCAAGTACTGAATAATGCGAAGTAGGAATAATAAGTTATTTTAATGTTAAACTTTTAGCAATTTTGTATAATATCAGTTAGTGTTGATTACAATATAGTTTAAATTGTAGTTTGTGTTTAGGTAAATACTTTTTATTTAATTTACGTTTGGAGTTATTGCTTTATAAAACTTTTTACCCAATTTAAAATTGAATATTGATTAAAAGTTCTTATTACTTACTAATACCACTTTGCTCATATTTTTTATCTTGTTTCAAATTTTTACTTCTCTTGTAGACAATGGTATATTAATGATTATTATCGAAGTAATGTATATTTAATAACCCCCTTACTCATAAAAAAATTCTCAAATTTTAGTCAATTGATTAATAATTAGCCTAAGCTCTTACGTTGTTTGGTATAAGGTTGGTTTTCGTAATAACAAATCTCGCTAAACAGTGATTAAATTTAAGACGCGTTTATAAGTAAGGGGGTAAGTTATTACCTAACTAGTTTTCTTTTATTGTGTCTGGAAAGTGCTTAAATAAAGTTTTCTTTTTAATTTCCACAACTTGTTACTACTAAAGTAATGTAACAATTTGGAAAAGTTAACTTTCAGTTAGCTGTTATAAATATTTTTCATGATAGCATATTTTAAAAATACATAAGTTGAACAATTTTCAATGCTTTTATCTGTGTCAAGGTAGAGACATTATTATTGACATGTGCACTATAGTTATCTTATATCTCTTAATCAGACAACACAAACGATAAAGATGAAATAATGATATAACAGATAAAAAATATAATTTGTATTACCTATTCAGTGTTCATTATTTTAATTTCTTCAACTCGTCTACTTTTTTTTAAAAGAATTTGTTTAACTAAAGCATATTTACATGAAAATTTATCGTACTTATACCTACTGGTAAATAAGTTGCAATGTTCTGTATTTTCAATTTTTAAATTATATCATCATCATCATCATTTCAGCCAATTAACGTCCACTGCTGGGCATAGGCCTCCTTTAAATATTGCCACCTTGTGCGGTCCTGCGCCTCCCTCATCCATCGGCTTCCCGCCGTCCTTATGAGGTCGTCGGTCCACCGTGTGAGGGGTCTCCCCACCCCACCAAAAAAAAAATCCACAAAAATCTCCCCACCCATAAATTATATTATATAGTATATAAAAATAAGTCGGGTTTTCCTTCCTGACGCTATAACTCCAGAACGCACGAACCGATTTCGACGATTTTGCATTCGTTGGAAAGATCTCGGGCTCCGTGAGGTTTATAGCAAAGAAAATTCAGGAAAAATGTCAACAGAAAAGAGGGAAAATAATGCCCGTGCGAAGCCGGGATGGGCCGCTAGTATAGTATAAGTATTTTTTCATTCTTTTATATAGACAAATATTTATCTCTTTCAGACACGCAGTAATAAATCAAACAAGATATTTCATGGGATCGCTAGCAACATGCTGAAACACATATATCTAGTCTTCCGCACCTACTTAGACATATTTATTGATGTCATCTTCGGACTAATATTCGAGGGTGCCAAAAAGAAACTTCCTCCTTTAGAAAAGAAGCACAGCATATTGCTGGAAAGTGCAGTCAGTTTGGCAGCTAAGATCAGAAGTAAGGAGTTAAAGGCTGAAGACTTAATGAAAATATGTATAGAGAGAATTGAATTGGTGAGTGATTTAATCTCCACAAAAACGAATGGAAATCTTTGCTTAAATGTACCTATTTGGCTAGCCATTAAAAGGCCATAATTTTACCTGGCACTGAAGGGGGCTTGTCTATGCAAAGGCCTTCTTCAATATGGAATCTTCATAAAAGCCCATTAATGTCCAGCTGCAGGGACTGCCCCTTCTCCCGTGATGGAGGGATACTTGGCCTACTAATACCACACTGGCCAGACGGATTGGTATAGGGTTTAATTTCAAGTTTTCCTTCGTTTTACTTTGTAAAGATAATATTCACCGATAGTCCCTTAGTCGGTTTTTACGACACCTATGGGATGAGATGGGGTGGTGACATATTGTATTCTTACTCCGTCACCACACGGAGATCAACATGGAATGTAACTAAAATATTTTAAAAAGTTTAGCTGCACATTAACAGGGCAAGAAGCAGCGCATTTCTATAACATAGAAAAATAATAATTTATAATGGAACTGACCTCAATCACAGTGTCGTAAATGCAAATGAATTCGTAAACATGAACATGAGCTGTTGTGCATTTAATTAATTGTTGTTATGTCATAATCCTCTATGAACAAAGACACTTAACGACCTCTGTGGCGCAGTCGGTATATTACATGACTACTATGCAGAGGTCTCGGGTTAGATTCCCCCTCAATGCTAATATTTGTGTGCATGAACATGATTGTTTGCATTGGTCTGAGTGTTTTCTATGTATAAGATGTAAGTACTTATTTACAAAAAAAAAAAAAATATGTATGTTTATCCGTTGTCCAGTACCCATAGTACAAGCTTTGCTTAGTTTGGGACTAGGTGGCAATGTGTGAATGTGTGAGGATTTATTTATTTATTATTTCTGTTATTTCTGTTAAGACAATACTACTTGTTCCATTTGTTAGATTCGAGACTGAATACGCCTCGCCTTGATTCAGGAGGCAAGCTGTAAAGCATTCATAGTCTTATACAACAATGCTCGTTATCTTTTCACCTTTTTTTTAACCATCTCTAAAAAGAGAAGGAATTTCTCAATTTCTTTCAATTTTTTTCTAATGTTTGTTAACTTAGTACACTAAATTATAAGTAATATCTTGACCAATTAAAATTTTTCGTAGTATAGTCATCTATACCTACTTCTATACTAATTATAAAGAGGTAAATTTTGTCTTTGCGACGTTGTAGGGGGTAATCTCTGGATCTTCTGAACCGATTTCAAAAATACTTTCTGTTTTGAATAGTCCATTTATCGAGGAGTGTCATAGGCTATATAGTATCACGCTATGCTTATAGGAGTGGAGCAGTAATGAAATATGTTTAAAAAAGTGATGCGTTTTTTTCGCCGCTCAACGAAGTGGGCACGAGTCAGCTAGTAATATATATTTTATTTAAAAATATTATAATGTAATTTATATAAATCGTCAATGAAAACATATTTGTTTAAAACTGATTTTAACACCCTACGGCTAAATATCAGTTTTTTCCTACAGGTGAATCCTTACATCAACGCAGTGACAGACGAGAGGTATGACGCAGCAATGAAGGAAGCACGAGAAGTAGACAGAATGATTGAGAACGGTCTCCCAGATGAGTACTTCAAGAAGAAACCCTTCTTAGGTAAGTAGTTCGTTCTCCCTCGTACGTTATGACATTCTTAAAAGGGTCCATGTATATGGATATACTTACTACATACTTTTATGATTCTGATACATTACTACATACTTTTATATCATCATCATAACAGCTTCATGTCCCACTGCAGAGACGGGCCTCCTCTCGTGACGGAGGGATATTTCGCCTACTAATACCACGCTGGCCAGACAGATGGGTATATCTTCGTCACTGTAGAAAGCCCGTCCATGCAGTGGGACATTAATGGGTTGTTATAATGAAAAGCATATTATAGAAAATTGAGATTTAAAATAGAGAGTCCCTTTTATATCTTGCATGTAGGTAGGTATCCTTGTAAAGTTTTTAACATAGCACTTTATCCAATTAAAGTGCAAACATTTTCTTTAAAAACTGACCAAAATATTTGTAGGTTCGTCAAAAACGCGTTCAAATGTTTTATCAGTAATTTGGTTCACGTTAATTGTTCCACCATTGTTTGCTTAATGGTTCATTATTTTAAATTATGTAATTATAACTAACAATCTTAATTATTGTAGTTATTTATACAATACAATAACTCTTTATTGTGGTGCATGGATAATAAGATAGCATTCCGTGTGGAAACAGGGTAATAATACATGCCATCTTAGCCTACGATCGTTGACTAAGAGAAAGTTGGCAGAAAACTTAACACAAAGCCTAATAATACGTCTGGACAGCGAAGTATTTGTAGGTCAGTTTCCTTTCGTCATTCTGAGAAGTTCTCCTTTTGCGAGCAGTTGGCATTTTGAGAAGTTGGCATTATGAGCTGAAAGGTCATTATGAGTCGGCATTCATTCATTAGTATTCTTTTTGAGACAAACTGATAACGGTAGTAATCGTAGTTCTGATAATGTTCACTTGTAGCGTATAGATCTAATCGACAATTTAATTTGTTCAGAAGTATACGAAATAATGTGATATTGACTGTCTATGTGTCGTTTCCCAGGCGTCCCCTTCACAGCGAAGGAGTCCCACGCAGTATCAGGCATGTACCACACGCTGGGCATAATCGCACGCAAGCACCTGCGAGCTCACGAAGACGCGGAGTGCGTCAGACTGCTCAGGGAAGCTGGGGCCATTCCTGTAGCTGTCACTAATGTACCGGAAATTAATAAATGGTGAGTTGACTGTTAAACGTGTATCATATATGATACATTAACATTGTATCTACTGGCGGGACAGGTAAACTGTTTAGTAAAGGTCGTCGCACATTACACCGACTTGCGTCGGTCGCTGTTGACGTCAACTTCACTCCAACTCAACTTAAAGTATAACATTGAAATGTAAGCTTTATTTCTTGTTAAAAGCAAAACATAAGTTAAAGTTGACGACGCATGGTTCACGCTTTGTTCACCTATCGACTGTTACCGACCTGTTCGCCCCGCATTGCCGACGAGTCGACCACGAGTCGTCAACGAGTTGACACAACTAGTGGTCGACTGCCTGCTTATACGTCTGTCCCCCTCTCTCCTTCTTTCGAGTACTGTTTCAAGACAGAGCGCACGTATTTTACAAGTTCTCACCTGGTTGACGACACCGGTGTACTGGTGGTCGATGAATTGATCGCCTAGTCGATGACCCGTTGATAATCGATACGATCGATGATATCTTCAAGTTAGAACGGTGTTGGACTGGCATCCGGCCGGTAAAGCGTTCGTGTAGGCGGCCGTGCATGAGGTCGCGGCCTCAAATCGAATCGAATCCCTCGCAAAATAAACATTTGTGTGATCCGAAAATTTATGTCTTAAGCTTAAGAACTCTAAAAATAAATATTTTATACTGATTCAGGATGGAGAGCCGCAACATGGTGTTCGGTCAGACCCGCAACCCGCACCACGCAGGTCGCACTACGGGCGGCTCTAGCGGCGGGGAAGCTGCGCTACATGCCGCCATCGCCGTGCCTATATCTCTGTGTGAGTTTGTATATCACCACCATTAATGTCCCAATGTGCAGAGACGGGCCTCCTCCCGTGACGGAGGGATACTTCGCCTACTACGAGCCGAACCGAGCCCCGGGCTCTGCCCCCGGCAGCTCGTACGTGTCGTCGTACTTGTCAGAGTATACATATCTACCTCGTCACACACCAAACTGAAATTGTACAAAACATATTTGAATTAACTTAACATAGATAAAGGTTATCATAACAGCCCATTAATGTCCCACTGCAGGGATGGGCCTCTTCCCATGACGGAGGGATACTTGGCCTACTAATACCACGCTGGCCAGACGAATTCGTATAGGGTTTAATTTTAATTTTTACGACATCCTGGAGCTAAAATTAGTGACTGACATTTATATTCTATTGCAGTCCACTCATGGACTTAGGCCTCTCCAACACGCGCCACAGAACTCGGCTATAGGCTAGTTGATTGATTGATTTATATTCCAAATCTGAAAAATATAATGACGGGCTTTTTCCAACGATGGCAGGTAATATACTATTTTTCATATCTTATGGGTACGGTGACGGTTAGTATTTGTCATTACTAGAGATGTAGTAACACTAAAATCGTTTTTAAAAATAGTGATTATATATCTAACCGATATAATTTACAAACAAGAATAAATCGATTATGGGTACAAAATAAGAAACTATTTTTTTTTAAATATTTATTAATTATGCCGAATCAATGCGTGATTCATCTGATGAACAGCTTGATAAATTACTTGATTCGTCACTTACATGAAATAATAAGTGAAAATCTACTGAATTGTCTAATCTGATGTCTCTTCCTCTCACAGTCATGAAGTATTAGATTTTTGTTTTTCCAATCATCGGCAGTTACGTGGTCACAGTCACAGGTCACAGGCCTCTTTTAATAATGACATTATCAAGATTTTACCGCTATGACGTACGAATCCCGCCAAAAAAAAAACTTACGGCCTATCCTCGTAAAAACTAATATTGAGTTATAAGACAACTGAAATTATTATATTAATTTCTATGATGATAATAAAAACAATTTTATAGAAAATCATTCGATTTTAACAATTTTATTGTGTCAATCTCTATTGAAATTCGTTCCGAGTCACGCATACGATTTTAAAATTTATATGTTTATATTTTACATAAATATTAGGGTTGAAGATGGAATATAAAACAAATATTTCATTTAATTTAATTATATATAAACGTCTAAATAATATTTTTAATTTTTTATCAGTTCGGATTCATAAATTGATAGCTTTTATTTTTAAATTCTACAAAAGTAAACTAAGTAACATGGAAAAGATCAAATGTCACCGTACCTTTCCTATCTGATAAAGAGTATAGTAACTTCAGACAATAGTCTTCTTTCACAAAAGTAATGTAATAATAGCTTACACTTTGAGGTTTATAATTATAAAGCATCAAATTCATCTACATCTATACTAATATTATAAAGAGGTAAAGTTTGTGTGTTTGTGACGTTGTAGGGGGTAATCTCTGGATCTACTGAACCGATTTTAAAAATTCTTTCTGTGTTAAATAGTCCGTTTATCGGGGAGTGTCATAGGCTATATAGTATCACGCTATGACTAATAGGAGTGCAGCAGTAATAAAATATGTTAAAAAAAGGGCGCGTTTTTTTCGCCGCTCAACGTAGTGGGCACGGGTCAGCTCTGATATAAAAAATAATGGAGCTTACTATCACAATCAACTAGCCTATTGCAGTCCACTGCTGGACATGTAGGCCTCTCCCAACACGCGCCACAGAACATAACCTTACCATCACGTTGACAACAAATTAATAATTGTTTTTGTGTTAACAGGCTCCGACATAGGTGGTTCTACTCGTATGCCAGCGTTTTATTGTGGACTCTACGGACTTAATCCTACTGCAGGACACACCAGTATTAAAGGTACCCATCATTTGTATTTGTTAATAAACATAATGTACATGAAAATGACTATATCTTTTAACACAAAGATAAGCTAAAAAAGAGTTAAAATAACCACTGATTTTTTGTGTATATCATAATGACGGGTGTACCGCAAAAACCCGTGCTTCCATACACATGAAAGTACAGTGCTAGTAGTGTGAGGAATGTGTGAAAAATTTAAAGTATTGTGCTTTTACAAATCTTGAATTATTTCAAAAAGTTAGTGAGCCGTCAACCTGTGTATGTACAGAATGACGGGTGTATTTTCAATCTGGCGAAACTACTAACTATCTAAGTATCAGAGCATTACCATAGCCCAGTACCGGCAATTTTTTCGAACGTACCAAAAGTAGAATCAGGTAGGACAAAGGGTTTCATAGCTATTTATAAAACATATTCTTGAACGCCTACTATTGTTATAGTGGCAATCATGACTAGAGGACCTGATTGCTAGTAGTGGCAATCAGGACTAGAGGTCCTGATTGCTAGTATTAAAATAGTAGGCGTTCAAGAATATGTTTTATAAATAGCTATGAAACCCTTTGTCCTAACTGATTCTACTTTTGGTACGTTCGAAAAAATTGCCGGTACTGGGCTATGGTAATGCTCTGATACTTAGATAGTTAGTAGTTTCGCCAGATTGAAAATACACCCGTCGTCACCGTATCTTGTAGGACTCTACATGTTGTCTAGTGTAATCACATGTAGGCTGTTAGGACACTTACTACATATCGGAGATTGGCGAGTCCCGACCGTCCTACATCATGTAGTCTCCTACATGATCCGTCCTACAAGATGTAGTGTCCTACATGTAGGCTAGTGTAATCGGCGCTTTATTCTTATAATCTGTAACTCCACTCGTTCTATTAGGTTTTAGATATAAAAGACGTTAAAGTAAGTGGTAGTCCATAAATGTAGTTATCGATTATTGTTTTTGTTCTTGCTTAGCAAAGCGATGACCTTTTTTTGTGTTGAAATATAGGTACGAGTCATTTCTTGTGTACACATTTTTCACATTATATTTTAGACGTTATGTATTTATGCACAGGATCAGCGTTAAGAACGGGACTCGATCCCACGATGGCTTCGATAGGTTTCATATCTCGTCACTGCACAGACCTCGCACCACTCACGAAGATTGTCGCCGGAGACAAAGCACAGGAATTGAACCTGGATAGAGTCATCGATGTTAAGGTATAATAATAAATAAGTATAATAAATAAATAAATATTCCTCACTCATTCACACAACTCCATCTTGTCCCAAACTAACCAGAGCTTGTACTATGGGTACTAGACAACGGATAAACACACTTAAATACTTTTTTTTGTAAATAGATACATATTATACATAGAAAAACATGTATGTTGTAACTCTTGAGTCACAGGGATTGAGCCTTGCTACCCTTCATCATGAATATCCTATGAAAACAAGGTCAGTCTTCCATATATGTATTTATTTTTGTCCTTAACTATTGACGACCTCTGTGGCGTAGTGGTTATATAACATGACTGCTACGCAGAGGTCTCGGGTTCGATTCCCGCTCAATGCTAATCTTTGTGTGCATGAACATGATTGTTTGCATTGGTCTGGGTGTTTTCTATATTATAATATGTATGGATTTACAAAAAAAAAAAAATTAGTATGTTTATCCGTTGTCTAGTATTTATAGTACAAGCTCTGCTTAGTTTGGGACTAGGTGGCGTTGTGTGAATGAGTGAGGATTATTTATATATGTATTTATATTTTTAAGATGACATTTTATAAATGTTTGTTTTATTTTATAAATTTCAGAAACTAAGATATTTCTATACTGAGACAGCACATGACCTACGTGTTAGTCCTATCTGCAAAGACCTAAGGGATGTTATGACTAAGTAAGTTACGGTTTTATTATTTACTAGCTGTAAACGCGACTTCGTCCACGATTAAATTTGAAAAGAAATAAAAAAAACTTGTTTAATTCATACAACGTTTATTCATCATCATCATATCAGCCAATCGACGTCAACTGCTGGACAAAGCCCTTCTCCAAGTATTGCCACCTTGTGCGGTCCTGTGCCTCCCTCATCCATCGGCTTCCAGCCGTCCACACCAGCGCTTTCAAAAGAAAAAGAAATCAGTGCCTATGTTACTCTCCATCCCTTCAACTATCTCCACTTAAAAAATCACGTCAATTCGTCGCTCCGTTTTGCCGTGAAAGAAAGACAAACAGACAGACACACTTTCCTAATTATAATATTAGTATGGATAACTTTTTGTAGGTATATTTTAAACATTTCTCCATTAATTTATGAGTAAATAATATTATTATGTCAATCAAAATTGTAAATTATTATTTTAATTTATATTTTATATAACTTATAAATATTTGTATGCCTAATACAGGTAAAATATAGTTTGATCTAAAACACCGCTTGTAACACCTGGTACCACCTGTATTTTATGCAAATCATCATAACAGCCCATTAATGTCCCACTACAGGGACGGGCCTCCTCCCACGACGGAGGGATACTTGGCCTACTAATACCACGCTGGCCAGACGGATTGGTATAGGGTTTAATTTCAAGTTTTCCTTCTTTCTATGTAAAGATAATATTCACATATCGTCCCTTAGTCGGTTTCTACGAGACCCATGGGATGAGATGGGATGGTGACATATTGTATTCTTACTCCTTCACCACACGGAGACAAATAAATGATTCTTTCTTTCACAGAGTAATAACAAAACTATCAAACGATGCCACATCAACGGACGCAGCTCCCAAACCGTTCTACCACGCTGGCTTCAACTACATGTACTCTCTATGGAGACACGCCATGACCAAGGAAACAGAAGTGTTTGGGCATATGCTTACTAATAAGAACGGGGAGGCTAAGTTCTTTGTTGAACTGCCTAAAAAGGTAAATCTATCCAGTCTGTTTGTAACATAAAATTCACTATTTTTGACTAATTCGTTATGTAAAGTAAAAGTTTACCTATGTCAAATCCAAAACCATTAAGAGTTTTTAGATAGGTAAGGAATAAAATCATATTTTTAGCTCAAAAAACCGTAAGATTGTGTTGATTTTTACAATTATACATTAATCACTTTGTCTTTCATTTGACCTCTAAATGACGTCATGCACCTTCATTGCTCAAGTACCTAACAGCCTCCATATACACATAAAATGCTTTGATTTTATTTGTGTTGGTTATATTCGATTTCTTTTTTATGTTGGTAACAATATTTTTTTATACATAAAAATAATAAAATAAACTTAATTATTTCCAGTTGCTGGGCATGTCAGAGTACACGTTTGCAGCGATATTGAAGTTAGCAGATGATCAGATACTGCCGCCGGTCAACAAGCAGTGGGCCGAGAAGCTCACTAGTGAACTTAAACAAGAATTAATTGTAAGATGCACAGAAATTACTATTTCTTATATTCTTATTAAAAACACAACCCCCGCACTAGGGATCATGCTCTGTGACGCGGGGCCTTTTCTAACCTCAATTGAAGGACCTTTAGGTGGCTCACTAGCGCCGCCAATTGAAAAAAAAACATAATTCGCAAATAGGATAAATAATGTACAATGTTGATAACAAAGTCTTGAGAAAAGGCAATAAAGTATTTGTATAACACACTCTCAACACTTTAAATGTTTTTCAATTAGTTAAATTTCGCATTCGAAAAAAAATGGCCGTTTTTGTTTATAATGCAATATTTATTTGGCGGCGCTAGTGATTCCTATAAACGCTCTTACCTGAATTGATCAAAAATGTATAGATCATATAAATAATTGTTCCCCGTGGGATTCGAAGCCGCGACCTTATGCTCGGCAGGCAAAAACACGACCTATTTCCCACCGAGGCAGTTTTATTATTTATCTAATAATTACTTTTAGTTAATTTTTTGTATGCTTTGCATTTTTTTTTATTTAACTAATTTAGAATAATAATTTGTCCTGTGGGGGATATCCCACGCCCATGCGCATGGCAGCATGGCACCATTTTTAATATTTCCTGACAAAAGTTCACTACATTGTATTTTTATAATTTCCAGAATCTACTAGGAGACGACGGCGTATTATTGTTCCCGAGCGCCCCCTCCCCCGCGCCGTACCACTACTCCCCCCTGCTGCGTCCCTTCAACTTCGCCTACTGGGGGATCTTTAACGTGCTACACTTTCCGGCTATACAGGTATTATTTTAAAAACATTATCTATACTAATATTATAAAGAGGTAAAGTTTGTGTGTTTGTGACGTTGTAGGGGGTAATCTCTGGATCTACTAAACCGATTTTAAAATTCTTTCTGTGTTGAATAGTCCATTTAATTGGGAGTGTCATAGGCTATATATAGTATCACGCTATGACTAATAGGAGGGGACCAGTAATGAAATATGTATGTTAAAAAAAGAGACGCGATTTTTCGCTGTCCAAGGAAGTGGGCACGGGTCAGCTAGTATATCATAAACGTAGATAACCAGGTAATGCTCAAGCGAAAAGACAATATAATGTTTTTAAAATATTCCTAGCGGACGGAACAGGCCTTTCCAAAATTTTCAATTTTTTCAAGTTAGTCTCAATTTTATTACTTAAAAGACATGGCAATATGGTAGTTTGAATCCCGACACGGATTGCCAATACAATCCAGAAATAACGGACCTTGTCGCTCAAATCAAATGCTTTTTCACACTATGTTTGACACAATACGAGAGTTTTGTATTCCCCCTTGGCCACGATTGGCATAGACTTCCAAGTCACTCCAGAGTCTGGTATTTCTACCTTGAGGGCTAAATGTTCCTCAGAAAAATCGAGAAAGAGATCTTCGGCCCCTATCACTGGTTTCCTCGGGGACGACAGGGCTTTAAATCCGCCGTACAGTTCGTCTCATCCCATGGGTGTCGTAAAAACCGACGAAGGGACTATCCGTGAATATTATCTTTGCTAAATAAAAAGAAGGAAAACTTGAAATTAAACCCTATACTTACCAATCCGTCTGGCCAGCGTGGTATTAGTAGGCCAAGTATCTCTCCGTCATGGGAGGAGGCCCGTCCCTGCAGTGGGACCTTAATGGGCTGTTATGATGACAGTTCGTTACATTGGCTGAAATGAACCTTTATTCCCACTAGTTCTGTTGAACAGTTCTGTTAACAGAACTAGTGGCACTTTTTATTCCCATTAGTTCTGTTGATAAATAAACACACCATATGTAACTAAGTAGTGATGGCATTGGGATTTTCTTGACGAAAGTAGTCATTTTGAAAAAGTAGCTTTTGACAAGTCACTTCGTTGATATGCATACTTATTATTTTAATCGTATCTAAATCATGTTCAGGAAGGATGGGAGTAGGTACATAAAATCCCAGATTGAGGACTTTAGCGACCGAGTACAATTAGACAAAGAACAATGGGCAAAACGTCCCCACCCTTGTAACACTTTCAGCTATACATCAAATGAAAGCCCTTGAAAAGTGAAGCATTTTATTGTATGACAGCAAAACTGTCAGTCATGGGAGAACAGAGTTATTGAGGAGAAGAAAATAAAAATAATGAACGATAATATTACATACTTTATGCTAATGTTTCCTATGTAAGCACGATAGAGTCAAAGGCTATCTTACTAGTAGAGGGACCATACATGTAGAACATCCTACATCATCCAGAAAACCATGAATTTCGCTTTTCAAATAAAAAACATACAGCTTTCATAAATATAGAAACTCGTATATATCATATCAGCCAATTGATGTCCACTGCTGAACATAGGCCTCCTCCAAACATTGCCATCCTCATCCATCGGTTTCCCGCCGTCCTAACTAGGTCGTGGGACCACCGTGTGAGGGGTCTCTCCACCCTGCGCTTTCTAATAGGCGGTCGCCATTCCAGAACCTTTCAACCCCAACGGCTGTCGGTTCTCCGCGCTATGTCCCCTGCCCACCGCCACTTTAACCGGTCAATTCCGAGCGCTATGTTCGTATGCACAGTTGGGTATATTAGAAAGATAACTGGACCTGACGCAGCTACTACTTCCAATGCAACAGTAACGAGCTAATGCTAATCATTAATGAAAACCACGCACCTATTTATTATTTATTGCATGAAACTGATGCATTCATACTACCACCCCGACACCGACTCCGGTCATATCCCCACAAAGGTGATCACTATTGGAAGAGGCTCGAGGAGAAACTTGCGTCTGTCGAATCCGCCCAACTAGATAGTAGTCCCTACAGTTCGGATACTGTAGTGGACACTGAGGCGGCGATCGGTGCCCTGACAGGTCGTGTCATTAATTAACAATTGCTCTTAGACAGTGGCTATGCTGGAAGACCTCCGCATGCAATTACCTGGAGAACTGCGTGATCTGTTAAGCCGCAAGATCCCTGCCACACGTGCCTACGACAGGGCCCTCAGCGAGTCCAATAGGGTTAGAATTAGACAGCTTCAATGGCCTGTTAAAGTACGCATAAATGAGTTTTGTCAGTCACGATGGTATGCGCAATTGACTGAGATCGAACCTTTTTATTTCGCTTTCTAGCAGGTATACCTGCTAGAAAGCGAGTTCATTAAAGAAGGACGTATACTCTACTATGCCTCCTTTGGTAGGCCTGATAGGAGGCTAGCGTTCGAGTATGATGACAAGGCCGAATGCCTGGCCAAGAACCTCGAGGCCCAATACGCAGTTCTCCTCAGGGTAACAATCACGATATAATATCAATCACATACACCAATTTCAAATATTTGTCAACAGCGAAGTAAAACGGTGAACTTCTCTCCAGGAGTCACCGCTCAAGGCAGACAACGACGATATACCGTTAGTTACACCTACCGAGTGGAACCGTTAAATAAACTTCTCGCCCCTAAAAAGGCACCAGGCTCAGAAAGAATAACAAAAATAGTCATTAATTTATTCCCCGAACGTCTTTTGGTCCTTGACATGCATCTGCAATGTCGCAATATCAAATTGTGTCTTCCCACAACAGTGGAAAGACGTCGTGGTTATCGGAATACCGAAACCCGACAAAAAAATTCCGACCTGTTAGTCTGAGTCGAGCCGTTTCCGAGCCTAAGGAACATAAATTCTGTCGTTTACTATTTCTGCAATGGTTGCTGAATAAAGAACATGTCCTCTATTGGTTCTCTAAATGTTTATATTAGCAAAGCTAGCTATCCGAAAGTCAGGAAAATGCTGTAGATGATTTTCTGGATGATGTAGAATGAGCTAGATGTATAGTCCGTCTACTAGTAAGATAGCCTATGTTTAGTTTAGCAAAGCTAGCTATCCGAAAGTCAGGAAAATTCTGTGGATGATTTTCTGGATGATATTGGATGAGCTAGATGTATAGTCCGTCTACTAGTAAGATAGCCTATGTTTAGTTTAGCAAAGATAGCTATTCGAAAGTCAGGAAAATGATGTGGATGATTTTCTGGATGATGTAGGATGAGCTAGATGTATAGACCGTTTACTAGTAAGATAGCCTGTCACTTTATCGTGCTTATATAGTAAATATTAACACAAAGTATGAAATATTATCGTTTATTATTTTTATTCTCTTATCCTCAATAACTCTGTTCTCCCATGACTGACAGATTAGTTTCATACAGTAAAATTCTTCACTTTTCAAGGGCTTTCATTTGATGTATAGGTGTAAGTGTTACAAGGGTGGGGACGGCTTCCATACAAAAATGCCCATTCTTCTTTATTAATTACATGCGATTTTGGATGAAAGCAACTCGTGTAAAGTCGTGGCTTACACTAGGTGCGCGGCATCGCACCACAAATGTTGTTATGTAGAAGGCTGGCATAGAGCAATTAACGGCTCATTCAAAACAAGACCGGCTACCGTTGCGGAGTTCATAAAGAAAATTAAAGATAAAGCGGAGAAAAAAAAAATATATATACAATAATAATAATATATAAATTAAATATATACTTACACATTAAAATGTATTGTTCATGTACTTACCTAACTTATTATACTTATACACGTAGGGTCGTTTCCATCACTATTCTTTGTATGTAGGTATAGAGGATGTATTTATTTGTCAACAGAACTAATGGGAATAAAAAGTGCCACTAGTTCTGTTAACAGAACTGTTCAACAGAACTAGTGGGAATAAAGGGAAATGAAATCCTACGCAAGACCTAAGATAAGCTTGTCGTACTAACACCACGCTGGTCAAACTGTCAGTACTTATCAGTCTGTAGCGTCTTACTCAAGCGAACACTTACACTATCTCAGTACCCCTCACAATCAACAGATGTCGCCACTACGTCCTGAATCACGATATCAAGATTCGCACAGCGATTCCGCATATAAGTGTAGACATTGTGATCAAAAAGGTATACAACGTCCAACGAACAACCGTTGGGCAGTTTGGCCCGCCAGGCACGATCACCGCTCGCCTGGTCGGAGGATCCTCCCCTTTTCGTTGGAGGCGTGGTGCTGTTACGTCACCGCGACCTCCACAAGTCTATCCTCACATTTCTTATCTGTCCCTTACCACACTAACATAACAATCTTATTTCGCACAGGTACCTCTCGGCGTATCAGAAGCAGGCCTACCCTTAGGCCTCCAGGTAGTAGCGGGACCCAAGTGCGATGCGCTCTGTGTAGCTGTAGCTAAGATGCTTACGGAAGGGGAGGGACTCGTCTCCCCCTGTGAACTGCCGCATTAGTACTACCTACTATGGTATGCACACTATCATCTGACTACTCCAAAAAGAGAAGATTAATATCTTCTTTCTCTTTTTGGAGTACAAATACGAGTAGACGAATAGAAGACTCGTAAGTGTAAGAGAGATAGGTATAGAGAAAGTATATGACTCTAACGCCCGGTTCCGAATGACTGATCAAGTAAAAATCAACTAATCGAGTGTCGAAACTGTCGTTTTAGTTTCTGAAAATGATAGTTGATTTTTACTTGATCAGTCGGAAACCGGGCGTTAGACTCAGATGATAACTGGATATCTTTAGCGTACCTATATGTATACAGTAAGCGCTAACTAACTGGGACGGCTTGAAGTTGTTGCTTAGTTGCGCAGATGTCAGTTGTTGAACTTAATGGCGTGGGGAGGCGGTGTTTTATTTGCTTCTTGTCATGCGCGATTTTCTCATAGCTAACTTCAGGCCGGGCAAGTTTTTGGCGAGTACTGTTCTTGTTTGCCTTTATGTATTTATAAGTATAATTACTGGGATATTATTTGTAGTTTATGGACAATAAATATAAAAATATTGGACAAAATTTAAAGTTCAAGGTAGGTATTGGCTGTGTCTTTTGGATAATGTGGTAACGGCTAGCAGTATAACCCCCAGTTTTCGAATGTCTGATCAAGTAAAAATCAACTAATCAAGTGTCAAAACTCTTTTTAACTCAGGAACTAAAATTTGACACTTGATTAGTTGATTTTTACTTGATCAGTCATTCGTAGAACGGGGGTGAGTGAAGTGTGTGAGTGGAATGTTCAGAAGTTGGAGAATTAATATCTTAAGCTTCAAATATTGTCTTTCGATATAGGTAGGATGTAAACCTAAGTAGGCAGCTATAATTAATTTCTTTGGTTATTCTTGAAGTTGCGTTGTTTGATTAAGCTCTGTATCTTTATATTAACAATTATTGAAACTCGCTAATGTATGAAGTGTATTTTAATGATTTTATAATATTATTGTTTTCATTCCAGTGTTACATAATGTATATCATTATGTATTTATTAATTTTAGGAGAAAAAGTAAAGGGAGAGTAAAATAGAGGGATATATTAAGGGAGGGATCAATTTTTGTTTGAGTTATCATTTAGTGATTCTAGGGGTTTTGCTCTGCTGTAGCCCTGTTTTATTTATACCACGTGATAGAAGGGGTAAAATTGGTATCATAAACGTAGATACTTTTGATGATTTATTTTATTTTACTGGTGGTATAAATATAAACCAGAGCGGCGTACAGTGGAGCACAAAACCCGATTTAAAATACTTAATTATGTATTGTTGTAAATTAAGTAAAAGAATATGTTTTACTTGGTATTGGGCACTAAGTACCCTAAGTTTGTTAATTCGAAAAAAGTTCTGAATACTATAATGAATCTATCAAAAGAATGAGTTGAAATACAAAAAATATATTAATTTATTTACTTATTATATTTGTACTGTTGTATTTTATTTTTAACAAATGTTTTACGTGATAATAAACTAGTTGAAAATAGTACATATTCGAAAACTATTTTCGTTTGACAAACTGAGAAAAATTAAAGTCTTACTTCAGTCGCGCCGACTTAGTATTTGTTAAAATTAACATGGACTCGAGATATTTTAAGTAAAATTATACTTTTTGTTAATTTGTTATTTGTTTATGTTAAAAGGTTTATACAATTTTGGAATTTCTTAACAAAAAAGACTGAAGTTTAATGTATAATTAAATAAAATTTATTTTTATATGTGTGTAGAGGTGGAGGCTATACAGTGTAACTGTGAAAATGAATTATATTTCAAATATTTAACGTTCAATACTTTGTTTTTTATTTATCATTCCCTTCCCCTTGTTCGCAGAATATCAGAATAGCAAACTATGAGATTTCCTACTATACCCCTTCCAGCGTAAGTTTAGCTTTTTGACAGTTCACGTCCATGAAGTTTCGTAATACTTCCGCTTATTTTTCGAACAAATAATTATTGTATTTCATGAACATACCCATGTTTTCTTCAGTTACCATGGTTACTTAGTGATGGACACTTATAACGATTACCACCATTATGAAACAAATTACAAATAATCGTTAGAAATAAATGCTTTGAGTAAACCTGAACTCTTCATAATACGTTTATAAAATGGAAATATGATATTTTAGATTAGCTATAACCCGCGAATGTGTCACGATAAATTATGTATTTTAAATAATACCTAAGCTAACTATAATTTTATCATTTCAAGCTATAGGCTGATTCTCTTAACATAGGTAAAGAAAGAAACAATAATAAAATGATAATGTAAGTTGATGTAAGGATCCAAATATGTAAAATAAAGTAATTTGAAAAATCGCGAAATCGCTTACAATCGAATGGCATTACATTCGAGATAATGCTGAACGTCACTAACGTCAAGCTGTCAAATGTTGTTAAATATAGTGGAAAGGGTATAACTAAATAAAAATCATCAAAATCATTAGTGATTATTAATTAAATTTTTTACTCTATAATATTAGTCAACCAAGTCAAGGCTCTGGGTAGTTTTAGTGTAAGTCGATTCATCAAACATTTTTAGCTAAATCGATCTATGAACTTAAAAACAATAAATTAATTCAAGAAAACAGGTCAAGAGAGTGTTATTTTATCGATAACCATACTTTGAAGACAAATAGATCTTCAAAGTATGGTTATCGATAAAATAACACCTTAGAACAAAAATGTCTATCAGTATGTAACATAGACCTGTATTTTGATTACTGATTTTTTTAATTGTCACTTGGACCACTTAAGTTCCAGGCCAATCACAGGCCACACATATTATGTGTCGAAGGACCCCTATACTTTTCTCAGATTGTTGATAAGATAATTGCATCTAACCAAACCAAATATAAGTGTAATAACAGGAAAATTAGAATAAAATAAAACAAATAATAATGATGATATATCTATATTTTTAAAATTAACCATATTTTTGTATGACTAATTTTGGCACAGACACCTTCACATATTGAAATAAAGTTTTAAATCATTTGGTGACAATATTTCTGTTATTTCTTACATCTTTTGGAGAAAGTTAAATCTTTTAAAATCGTAAGGTGTCTGTGCCAGGATGAGCATGTTTATGTCTTATACATCAAATACCCCCTTATATCTAATAAACTGTAGTATAGCTAAGGTGACTAATTTCAACGATGGTCTATGCCAAAATGAGTCTTACGCATTTTTCGTCTCTATTGATATACCCCTTCATACAATTCAAATCGTTGTTAAATCATGAATAACTACTGAAAATAATTTGGACCCAAGATTGAACCTTGAAGGATCCCTGAAATTTTAATTAATTTTTATTAGGTCCGCGACCGCTAACATCTCATCGTTTACGTTCAAAAATCTATTTACATCTTTCGTCTAATAATGAGAAAAAACTAAGTACAATGTTAATTTAATTTACCAATATTAGAAATACAGTTGGATCGCAAGCGACAGAGTCGAACGAAGTCTGTTCTACAAATATGAAACCTAACGATATTGTTTTACAATTTTTGCGTTACAAAATAAAATAAAAGTCCGTTATATAAGTGAGACGAGAGGTTTATTAGTGTAGATGTGAGTCTCGCACGGCTCGGGTGCGAGGGTCGTGTCTAGCGGTCGTGGAGCCGCAGCAGGCGCGCCAGGTACAGGCAGCAGCTGCCGGCCGCGCCGCGCCCTCAGCTCGGGAACTTGCAGTACAGCGCGTACTGCAGCGAGTAGCCGGCGAAGCGGCAGTGCTGCGCCTCCTGCAGCGAGTACGCGCCCAGCGCAGGGAACTTCTTGAGCTGGCGAGCCGCCGCCGCGCCCGGGGAGTCCTGCCGGAGACCACTCACTTCAGACAACACTCACTACGATCCACGTCATATCGACAATGTGTACATGAATAGTCTATTATTTTTGAAAAAGAGAAAGTGCCGAGGCGATGCCTCACCATTTCTAGAGTCTTTAGGCGGTGACCACTTACTAAGGCTGCTACACACAGCGCCGGATTTAAGCCGAGTTGCTATGCCGCCGGCGGCGTAAGCCGCGCATAGCCGACAAGCACCATTCATTTACGACATTTAAACATAAGAACACACACATATTCGAATGCCGGGGAAGAACTGACACGTGCAACCAGCCGCCACTTTGTGTAAGCCTTTAGGTGAGCCGCTTACTTTTCTGGCGCGTTAAGACAATAAACAAAATAATACACTCACCGGAGTAGCGAAGACAGTAAGCACGAACTTGTTGGGTCTGAACGCCTGCAGCACGCGAGCTATCACCTCGTCGTAGCTCGACACGGGCACGTTAGACTCGAACGACACGTAAGAGCATGACGGCTCTGGAGTTATGTGTATCGTCATGTAGCAACCCTGGAAGAAACATTCAAACAAATCATGATAGAACCTAAGCAAGTAAAATACCTGGCTAGGCGTATAGATGTCCTCAAAACGGGCATAATGCAGAAATGGAAAGACCTTCTGCGTATAGCTCACAGTAGAACGGTCTGTACCCAGTAAGGGGGATATTATGGATTAGTAAAAGTAGGAAGAATTAACTAGCTGGAAGAGACAAAGAACCAGAGGGTCTGGCGTACGCCTCAGTACAGAGAAATGGTTCACACATGAAACAGCGGTATCGGGGAACTAGCAACTGTTTCAGCACTATTTCGCCTAGTATATTTACTCCGTGGTTTTTATAAGATAAACCGTATGTGAACCATGCTTTTGCTTGAACAGGAGAAAATAAACGCCTAATAAAAGATTTACAACAACCACAACCATAAAAAAATTGCCAATTAAAACTACAAGGCATAATAATTTTCGATTTGCTTCTACAGTACAATAAACGAATATTCTAAACAACATTTATAATATAACTACATAAGTATCGTAATAAAACGTTAAAACTTACTGAAGGTATATCCTTATCTCCCTTTTAGCAGCGTTAAGAAACAAATATTTAGTTTTTACTTAGGTATATGTTTATTTCACAACTTATATCCATACAAGTGAGTGGTCGTAACACGAAAATTATATCTTAGCGATAAGTGTTCTGTAACTTTAAATTTTAACTGCTTTACTATTTTACAACTACGTTGAATGCAGATTAAAACGTACCTATTTCAATTTACAGTAGTCTATAACCATAACCTATAACCACCATGCTAGTAACAATAATAAGGTGGTACTGGTACTGGTACCTATTGCTGTGGCGGTTTTAGATTCTTCATACCCGTAATGAAGGACCCAGATGTAGGAATTGCTAAGCTGCTTCGTCCTTGATCTTAAAGACTCGCTTAGTATTTTGGGAATCTTTATCATCATCGTGTCAGTCAAACAACGTCTTCTGATGGATCCAGTAAATTTATCACTTTCCTGTGCTTTCCTAATCCTTCGTAATACACTAACCCCCTTACTTATAAAAGTCTCTAAAATTTAATCACTGTTTAGCGAGATTTTTATTAGCAAAATCAACCTTATACCAAACAAATAAGAATTTACCTAAACTAATCAATTGAATAAAATTTAAGAGGTGTTTATGAGTAAGGGGGTAAGTAACTACTTAATAGTCACTACCTAGGATAGGGTGAACTTGACACAAAACTCGATACTAATCGTTTAGTTTCCACACACTAAGAGGATTTTCATTTCAACCCGTATGTAGAAAAATTTAACCTTTAAAAATAATAAGATCAACGTCCCTATAGCAGGTGTAATATTATACTTACATCTTTAGCAACACCATTCATGGAATATCCACACGGATCAAACAGGAAATCGTCTATGACCATGCCTGGGATTATCTTGTCTATGCCGGACTCCTGTAAAATATAATTATCATGTTAAACTCTATACGATAACTACCAGTCACTAATGCCTTGACAATGTCAGAAAGAATCTTTCGAGGCTAAATTTTCACAGAGGAAGGATTTTGCAACTGCTTAGATGGCTCGAGAAATGATTTCTATCTTTCCTTGCTTTTTATGGATGGATTTACTTGATGAATAAAAAAAAAATACTAGCCGGGTGTTTCTTATGTCTGAAAATGTTGAGCAGCAATCCTCAATCCCCAGTGTCAAGTATTAGTTTCATGATAAATGTTCGATGAGAAAACTTACCCGTGTGGCTTGTGCAGCATCTGCGGAATACTGTCTGGTGAATATATCCATGACAGCGGGATCCAAGCCCGACATGAGTATCTCTATCGTCTGGTCTGGCTCCGAAGCACCGCAGCCGTCGTTGGCATCGCAGTGCTCCTTCTCCAAAGCGTCTACCGTCCCTTCGAGGGGTAGAAGCGTGTATAGGTACCAGCAGTCCTTCTCAGGACCCATTATGTAGGCGCGACCGTCGCCGAAGTATGAGTCTAGAAGTTTTACCTGTAAGAAGAGAATACAAATTAAAACTTAATAGTTTCGACGTGTTAATCTCAGGAACCATTGGTTGAAAGTTAGACAAAATATTTTCGGCTGGACAGTCTATGCTTGAGGACGGCTATAAGTTTAAAAATAAGACGCGGATGTCAGAAGAGAACCAACTACGAAAAACGGAGTAAAAAATCATTCATATAGGGGATAAAATGTGCTATTGAAGCCCTGATATAGAGTAAAAATACAAAACGTCACCAACTTCTCATGGTACCATTGTTGTGAAAGAGACTAAGGGACATTTAATAATCATACTACAATTCCTAGAGACACGCCGACGTTTGGACGTTTCGAGTAGCTCGTCGTTCAGGGTGAAATAACGCGTATTTTTTTTTAAATTGACTTACACGGAGGCAGGGGGCATTTATTTGTGACATTCTGCAAAGAGTGCTAGCATGATGATTGTATAATTAACTGAATTGTCTTTCTTTAATCAATCCAGTGATATTGCATACGTGTTGGAACAGTATTGTGATTGTAACCGGAACGATTGTAACGCTCACGTTTCCTGTTATACGACACATAATACGCGTATTGTGAACACATTCAGAAATAATATTTGAGCTTATTGTGTGACATCCATTCGTATCACGGAATCTACGTGTGATTCTTACGTGATCGATTGCATAAAGGGTTACAAATTTATTTTGAAATTTGATTGCCTGTAGTAAAACGGAAATTTGAGTATGCCTATCAAATTATGGTTGCAGTGTCTACTTTTAAGTGTAGGTAAATGTTCGACAACTGAACGACACATGTATTCTTACACAGGAAAAAATCCTTTTTTTTATTTAATCATTTTAAAATAATTTTGCAGCATAATGTCATAAACCTTTGGAATGTAATATTACAGTTCTAAGAACCACAGGTCGCATGTAGATATGAAAGTGTTACGAATAATTATAGATAATTTAATTCAGAATATTAAAAATATAAAATTATCAGACGTATTCTATAAATAAAAATAACTTCACCTTTTTCCTTTGTTCATTTGACCGGGGCAAGATTATTTTATTAATATAATTACGAAACGTTTAGATAAAATAATTTGATTGTGTCTTTTATAATATGGTGTGGATTAAAGATGAGGTCACAACGATTTTAAAGACGACCTGCCCTTAGTTATGGAGTTCAAAACCTTAATTTTCTGGACCATAATAACGGGGATCGTCCTCTCCCTAAAATTATAGTTTCTTGTATTGAAAATTTATTTTTATTTAGCAAAAGGTGATATTTTACCATTACATCAATGAAATACCGTATAGCTTTACATACGTTATTATTACTAGAAACATGCAATCGTTTCAAAGTATGTATTATAAAACAAATAGACAATCTTTTGACATTCAGAACTGATTATCCGCTTCTCAATGAACACAGGAAGAGCCTTAAGTTTTTAACCGACTCCAAAAAGAGTAAGGGGTAGTCAATTCCGTTTTTCATACATATCTTAATGAATTAAAAATGTTTCGAAAAAAGTGTATACTCATAAGTTGTCTTATAAATGACATCAATCGCATCACATCTAAATCATAGAAATATTATGGCCGCAAGTCACCATCAAATATACCTACCATTTCAGCCTAGGGTCGTCGTTTATTAAGTACTAGCTGACCCGTGCCCACTTCGTTGGGCGGCAAAAAAAACGCGTCCCTTTTTTAAACATATTTAATTACTGCTTAACTCCTATTAGTCAGAGCGTGATACTATATAGCCTATGACACTCCCCTATAAATGGACTATTTAAAACAGAAATAATTTTTAAAATCGGTTTAGTAGATCCAGTAATTACCCCCTACAACGTCACAAAGGCACAAACTTTACCTCTTTATAATATTAGTATAGATTACTATTTTAGTTAAATTATGAATAGACAAGTTTTTGGAGAGAACAATGTTCTTGCAACTAAACCCTGTGTTTTGATTTAAGTCACGTCGATGTGACAATGAGTACAATCCACTGAGAATTTCACAATCATCGATAAATTTCATGTATACCTACTAATTGCATAGACGGGGTATGCTTAGAACAACAATTTGTTGTACGCATAAATAATTATTCTACGAGAGGTTCAATACATCAATATTCTAGCCTACTACACTAAAAGAAGGAAAATATGACGTCAAGTAGGTACTATGCCAATACTATGCAAACTAAGCTTCCCTCCTTCACTGGAGGAGGCCTGAACAGACATTAAAGAGCTCTAATAATGTAGCTTTATCCCTGTGTTAATGTTAAGAATGAATATCTAAATCAAGTCCGACGCCTAAGTCTCTTTTGGACTATACGCGTCCAACCGACCGTAACCGTAGGTCACCCGAGTATCCGTCTCGATCACCCCATTGCTTTAAACGGCGCAACTTAAAACTCTACTTTACAACGCCATTTAGGCGCGACAGTCGTAAACTTTCAATGTTGTCGAGTACTAATTTTTTCCATTGTCTTTCTTCTTTTCGGACTTATCTAGTTATACCTAAGCTTTATAGGTAAAATTTATATGTAACTAGCGCTCCGTCCCGGCTTCGCACGGGCATTATTTTCCCGCTCTTCTGTTCAAATTTTTCCTAAATTTTCTTTCCTATAAACCTTACGGAGCCCGAGACCTTTCCAACGAATGCAAAATCGTGGAAATCGGTTCGTACGCTCTGGAGTTATAGCGTTAGGAAGGAAAACCCGACTTATTTTTATATAGTAGATTTAAGTCTCTTTTTATTTGTGGAAGTCATGGATTTCCTCCGCCCGATGAAGACGGGAGGAGTCTGTCTACTACTGAAACCCTCCGGTATTTCGTCTCTCCCATAGTTTAGTGTAGTAGAGAACTATGCTCCCTTCACAGCCCTAACACCTAAGACATAAAGCCTAAGTGCTTATTCCTATTAGTAAATACTAAATACTGACCTCTGAATCAAAATTATCGTGTGGCTGCAACTGAGCTGCAGGTCTTGCAAACTCCCTGCGCGAGTAAAACACGTTGTGTACGCGGGAATGACCGGCCACTTCTCGTGCTAAGCTCAGGACAGCACGTACACAGCGTAGTGGAGATGTTGTGCCGCAAGTAACGTTGCTTCAAGTTCTATTAGTAAATATGACTCTCCTGAGTCCTACACCTAAGCCTTTTTTCAAGTGGGAAAATTCTCCTACGCCCCGGGGATCACGGATGGGTCTGTCAGTCTTCTACCGACTAAAACACGCTGGTATTGCGTCGCTCCCGTAGTTCAGGGGCCGTGGGAAACCATGATTCTTCCACAGCCCGCAACACCTAAGGGACTATGCTAACGCTGCATTTAGTTTTATTACTGACCTCTGAATCAAAATTATCGTGTGGCTGCAACTGAGCTGCAGGTCTTGCAAACTCCCTGCGCGAGTAAAACACGTTGTGTACGCGGGAATGGCCGGCCACTTCTCGTGCTAGGCTGAGGACGGCTCGCACACAGCGCAAGGGAGTCGTCGTGCCGCAAGTCTTGAGGATCCAACGGCGACGGGACACGAACATACTGCTCTCACTGTAACAAGGGGATAAGAAGGTTAATATCGGGAAACTTTTGATGCTTAGGTTGGTAAATGTTCTACTGAGGAGAGACCGCCTTTAGACATGGAAAAAAAAGTTTCTTGGTAGCAGTCACAGTTTTAAATCACACGGAAGACAAATAAATGTACGTATATAAGTATTTTGCTTTGTCTAGTACCCCGTAGTACAAGCTGTACTCAATTGGGGATGAGATGATATTGTGAGAATGGGTGAGAAATATAATTCAATTATATTATGTGCGATCTACAGATGCTTGTTTTAAGCCTGAATGTATTTCGTTTCCGGTAATTCTATGTTCTGAAAAAATCCTCGCGACACAGGGCTTTTAACCAAACGCGACAATTGCCTTTGAAAAGCAGTAAAAAAAACGTTCATTATGTCCTTTTCAGCTGCTAGAAATGACACGTGGCACATCTCATAGTTAACAACAAAAAATAAATATGTTATTAAAAAAATATAGTATAAGTGACTAGGTAGGGCTAAAAATATAGATAACGCAATGCATTTTAAAGTGCTGACACATTGACACAGTGTCTTCCTAAAACTAATTCTGTCAGGTAAGGTTATTGACCTAATTACTAAAACGTTTAAACATGTATTTAATTACTCATTACAAGTAAATGTAGGTAATGGACTATATACTTATTTTAAAGGTATTAATGCGTTACGCATACAACATTCATTGGCAGAATGTCGCATTGTTTATATATTTTATTTCATAAAGAACAAACAGTCACAAAATAGTTTTACTAACTGTACATTTAAACAAACTTGCTCCCTAAATGACTCCACAAAACTTGTGTGTTAAACTACTACTTCTAAAAAAAATATTTCAAATCGGTCTAGTCGTTTTCGAGAAATCAGGTAACAAACACAAAAAAAATTCAACCGAATTGAGAACCTCCTCCTTTTTTTGAAATCGGTTAATAAAATATTTGACACTAAGCATAGGGTTTTCTATCGTGCCGTGATATACGAAACCTAGGTGTAGCCTAGGATTTACAATTGTTACAATTCTAATGGGTCATGTAGGTTTTTAATAATATAATAATAAGAAGGGAACATATTTCTATAAATATATAAATTATTTTAGTAATTTCAGAGCTAAGTTTGAATAAAATAAAATGACTGAATAATGACAAAATAATTATCAGTTACTTATCTATTCTAGGAAGATTTACGTTGTACTAATTCTTAGAATTGACACATCAGTGAGTGACCATAATCAATTTGAACTTTGACTTCTAGGTTCTGATAATAAAGAATTAATTAAGGTCAAGGGGGGGAATACATATTTCATTTTTTTTTAATTTTGTTTGAACGTCTAGGAGTACTTATTGAACCTAACTTACTTTTTTGTAACGTATGTCATAAAGGATATTCTTCTTTACAAATTCCATTAATAATCAATACCCTAATATAAGTCATTGCGAAATTAAAGACAATTTTATAAAATTTAGTCTGTTGACGAACTTTCCCGATTTTTTGGGATAAGTCCGTCATATAGTTGTTTTTTAGTGAAATTTAATGTTTTATCGAGTACGTTTATGATATGAATACGTCAAAATGTATGCTTATCAAAAGTAAATTCTCAAATCTTAGATATAAGGTACGATTTCCATTGAATTGCAGTAAAATCATAAAACGGGGTAATGCCGTCATATTGATTAGGCCAGGGGTTGTAAACATATTATACATACCTACCCACTAGGCAGGTAAGGCTGTTAGAATATCAATGTGTAGATAAGTAAAACAATATTTAATATAATTAAATGGGTTTATTTTAAAATATTTGTACTGAATCAGTCTTTAAGAATAAGTATTCATAAGCACAATTTATTGATGTAGTCGGTAAAATCACAGTACCTAAGTATTTAAACGAAAGTAATTAAACATATAACTGTTGATATCGTTCGAAATCAACTAACAAAATGTGTTGACTACAGAGTATATTATTGCTAACTGCTCGCACCGCATCTTCTAGCTTTTCTTTTGGATATGATGCTTTATCGGTTTTCCTTTTATAATTCCGCACCATTTTGATGTTTACCTAAAAATAAAAATAACACACTAAGTGATGAAAGTACTCGTAAATCAAATTGGTTGTTACTGCAACCACTAACTACCAATTTGATTCACCGCTTAAAGAAAAGTAGACTTAAATAGTGAGGTCTAGTAATTAAAGTCTAGTAATTAAAGTCTAGTAAAGACTTTTTATTACTTACCAACGATAATGTTTAGTCAAATATTACTAAATAAACTTATGGATTAGTGGTAGGTAAAATAATACCTACAAACAGTTGTCTACTGGAAAAAAAATACACTACAACAAAAGGTTTACTATATCTGGAACGGGGCAAGACCGGCATATGACGGCATTTCCCTAAACCAGTATACGCCATTACCCCAACATTACTTTTTGAGGTTAAGTTATTTGCCGGCTAATATTTCTCTAAAAATTGCACATATTCACTTGATAACATATGAAACTATAAATTTAGAACACAATGTAGCCACTTACCGTAAAAACACCTGTGAATTTCTTGTTTTCCACACCGAATTTTGTTAAAACTTATGATATCACTTACTTGACTACCGCCATAACTGACAGTAAAATTTTTGAACTATTTTTTTACTGCTGTGAGAGTCGTAGCGACATCTGTAATTTGATGGCAGAACCAGCAAGAGACACTGTTTTACCCACATACACTATAACTGCTGTAGGTGGTTAAAAAACCGCGCAAACGAGACGTGGACGGACTTAACCCGCTGCCGGAATTCCCCCCCTTGACCTTAATTACGAAAAAATGTATAAAGATTACTGTAGAAGTTTAAAGTCGTTCTTGTCCCTTTTAAACCTTAAACTCTCGATTTTAAGACACACTTTTGAATAAAACAGTAACTTGGTATGTTGCTGTGCGTACTAAAAAGAAATTATAAACATGTCAATTATGATAACAAATTGTAAGAACATTTCCGTATTTAGAAAAGAAGATTAAAAATGATAAACTACGTTAAAATTTCCGTTATTTCGCTACACCTATCAGAGACAGTGACCTTACTTCGACCTATTTGGATCTCTGATTGGTCCTCTGTAAATTACAGAAAAATACTTACCCCCGATTTCTGAATGACTGATCAAGTAAAATTCAACTAATCAAGTGTCAAAACTGTCAATTTAGTTCCTGAAAATGATAGTTTTGACACTTGATTAGTTTATTTTACTTGATCAGTCATTCAGAAACCAGGGGTAATACTATGAATAATAATTACATCAGTACGTACTTAAAATTATAGTCAGTGAAAAACCGTCTAAATGACAGAATAAATACATTTTTTAGATGAAATAAATACTACATACAAAAAAGGAAAAGTAGGTAATTTTTAAAATCAGGGCATCGATGTCTCATATCAAATCCGGCATTCAGTATGTGGCTTGTCTTGAACACGCGGGACATTGTTTATGCTATTTACAAATTAATCTGTGTTGATTACAACAAAGGACATGATCTCTTATTAAAGAGTTGTCAATAGGTTCATGGTCCATATTCTGACATACCTAACTATCATAACAGCCCATAAATGTGCCACTGCAGGGACGGGCCTCCTCCCATGACAGAGGGATACTTGGCCTACTAATACCACGCTGGCCAGACGGATTGGTATAGGGTTTAGTTTCAAGTTTTCCTTCTTTTTATTTCGTAAAGATAATATTCACGAATAGTCCCTAGTCGGTTTTTACGACACCCATGGGATAAGATGGGGTGGTGACATATTGTATTCTTAACTTAATATTGATAACGTAAAGTCTCATAATCAAAGGCAGGCAAATATTCACAATGTGTCCTATACCTATCATCTGTATTCACCTTTAAACATTTTCCTTATACAATCAAAGATAAGCAGCGTACACATGTACCTACATGAGATGGTTTAAAAGGCAGTCCTTATCTTAGGTCAATAATAACATGAACTATACAAAGTTACGATAGATATTACTAATTTATTTTAGGAGTGACCGTGTGTAGTTTATAAGGGTATGTGTGAGATAAATGAACTAAGTAATAGTGCCCTACAAGATAAATTAACCAATAATGTGATATTTTTTTTTTTATTAATAGGTTCTATGTAAAAGAGTAAGCTTTGGTGTGTCATGGTATGAATTATTACTTACATGGCATGAGTAAACTTTTAACCACTTTTGTGACACATGTTTGATAACAGCCTCATTATTTTACAATATTTAACTACCTCGTTGGCAAAGCGGTTATGCATGAGCGTGCTGCGCGTGAATCCCATGCAAGGTAGGTCAAATTATTGTCTAGAGCTTGGATATTCTTTGTGTTCGTTAATATCATGTCTTTAAATGTCCCCTGAACACACATGGCCTAATGGGTCTCAGGTTGACCCCACATTAGGCCTAGGCGTCCCTCGAGCGTCGACGCGGCGCTTACGCGGCGCTCACGCGGCGTTCGCGTCATGTTCTTACCCCTTTGATCGCTGCCTGTTTTTGTTTTAGTCAGTCGTTGAATGGTTTCTAAAATTACTCGAATGAAAGGGGTTAAGCGTCACGTAATCACCGCGTACCTACATGCGATTCCAACGGGTCTAACGCAGCGTAGATGATG
Source organism: Schrankia costaestrigalis (assembly GCA_905475405.1). Classification (NCBI taxonomy): domain Eukaryota; kingdom Metazoa; phylum Arthropoda; class Insecta; order Lepidoptera; family Erebidae; genus Schrankia; species Schrankia costaestrigalis. The sequence goes on along the minus strand of FR997843.1, from coordinate 2,221,316 downwards.
CGTCGACGCGGCGTCAACGCGGCGTGAGCGTCGCTCATACGCCCAAGGAACGCCGATGCCGAATAAATGTGAGGGAGGCCTTAATAGAACAGCTACCATAATCGCCCGCGTAGTTTATTCACGTCCCAATAAATCAGGACCTTAAACTATGTACTTAAACGCCTAATATCAATAAAATTATCTTGGAGTGCAAGACTGCATAATGAATGGCACGCGGCGTGTACATAACGATAACGATTATACATATACATAGTTATAATAATATTATATATCAATTATAGTAAACATTGTTAGAGTGAACACGCGGTCAAAGTGTGACAATATCATTATTGTTATTATGTCTAATTACATGATTTATTACGTCAACAATACTTGTGTGGAAATTTATACTTTGTATTGGCTTAGATGTATAAATGTTGGAACTGAGAAATACTGTTTTAAAAAGGGAAAGTATTTTAGTTTCTGTTTTTTGCTCATAGAAACTATGGATTGCAAACCCATTTTGTCTTTAGAAAAGCGTCGATTACACTAGACTAAATGTAGTTAACTATATTATGTAGGAGACTACATGTAGTCTCCTAAGGACGTCAGGAAGGATATGTAGTGTCCTAACAGCCTAATGTGATTATACTAGACTACATGTAGTCTCCTACATGATGTAGTTGACATCATGTAGTCTAGTGTGATCGGCGCTTAAGAATCACGACCGGTCACTTATGCCCGATTTACACATCGACAAGTACAGTGGCGAGTTAAGTAGTATTTTAAGATTAAGTTGATTTAAATAGATCTCCATCCTATTTTTTGGCGAGTTAAGTACGAAGTAGCCCCCTCTCTCGCGTCTCGCCAACTTAACTTGCCAAAAAATAGGATGGAGATCTATTTAAATCAACTTAATCAACAACTTACTACTTAACTCGCTACTGTACTTGTCGATGTGTAAATCGGGCTTTACTGAAAACAGGGGCTTATTTGCTTTCATTTAATATGGCGAGTTGCTTTTAGATGTTTATTTTCACATCCCATTGCAGTTCTTTTTCTAACCAAATGTTCAAGGTTGGAACTAGGAGAAAAAAGCTATTCTTCATTTGCCTTTGACGTTAAAAAGGACAAACATGTAAAATATAAGTAGGTACTCATAGTCCACGTAAACAAAGTTGTAAAAGAAAGCAATTAACATGCATTGTAAATATATGTTAACATCATTAATTAACGACAATAAGATAAACTAATACCATCTGCATAATAAGATTAAACATTGTAAAATTATTGCATTGTTTTGGTTTCTTTTATTGCCTTGAAATAAATTCAGACCGTGTGGTGACGGAGTAAGAATACAATATGTCACCACCCCATCTCATCCCATGGGTGTCATAGAAACCGACTAAGGGACTATCTGTGAATATTACCTTTATATAAAGAAAATTATCATAGAAAGAAGGAAAACTTAAAGTTTAACCCTATACCAATCCGTCTGGCCAGCGTGGTATTAGTAGGCCAAGTATCCCTCCGTCACGGGAGGAGGCCCGTCCCTGCAGTAGGACATTAATGGGCTGTTATGAAATTTCGGGCAGGGGGCCTATGTCCAGCAGTAGACGTTGATTGGCTAATATGAAGATGATTGCCTTGAAATAAAGTGAAAGAGTATACGTGGTAACCCGCCCGCCGCTCATGGGCAACAGCAATCAGAGCACAGCCAAGCTGACCTTAAACTCATCAAAATGATTTAACGTGACACAGTAAGTAATTAAATATTTTTGAAATAAAAAAATCTAATATATACTTAAACCTATTCTATTTAAAAAAAATCAATGGTAATAACTTGCTAACTTTCAAACAAATAACTTTTTTTTTAAGTTTTCAGGTTTTAAATCTTAAAAACCAAATTAAAATAAAACCAAATGAGAAACCTCCTCTCTTTATTAGTGAAAAACTCACTAGCTTAATTCGCTTCAGTTTAGACGTGATTCCCATTCGTTTATAAAGCCAACATGGAAGTGAATCGATGCAATATTGCATTTAACGTTCAACATCGCAGATTGTTACCGTACACAACTATTGATTTACTATTTTAGTACTCGTACCTACATCATACGTATTTATTGCAACTTGTGATTGAATTAGTCAGGCAACCCCTTTCAAGCACCAGTGGTCATCGTTATATTAACTAGAGTTAATTAGATTCTCTACGAACATTTAGTTATTTACATTTGTCCCCCAGCTAGGTGGACCAACGACCTCATAAAGGTCTCTGGGTCGGACTAGATGCGGAAGGCGCAGGACCGAGTTCTTTGGCGCGAGTTGGCAGAAGCCCATGTCCAGCATTGGACTGCAATAGGCTGGTTTAACATTTTTATTTGTATGCTCATAAATGTTTGTCGTGAACTGATCTTCGTCCGTTGTATTAATCTTCTTTAAAGTCCCTCCGACACAGAATTCCAAATAGAAGAGTTGATCCTCCTTTATCATTACTACCACGCAATGACCAAATCTAGGGACCAGCAGGCCTACTCCAGAAAATGACCCGATTCTGATTTCAATTTTGTTTCGAACTCACGATTCGAACTCGATCTAAGACTGCTAAGCGTAACCTAGCTTGCCAGGCGGGTTAGTTTTTAAAAAATACGAAATATTTTCCGTAAACGTCACTTACGACACTCTCCAAGATGATATAGATTAATAGCACCCTGTAATCTTATTCCCTCACGGCAATTATAAACTTAGTTTCAATTAATGTTCTTAGTAAGCATTATTTATTTATATACAATGTTGTTGCATTGTCAAACGTCCCGGTAACAAACAGCATTGCTACTGAAATAACGCGTCGCCTACATCTATTTGTGTACCGTTAACAAGATAAACGCCTATAAGTACTTAACTGATATTTATTTATTACATAATATAGACTAGCTGTAGTGACGGAGTAGGAACACGTGCGTCAGCATCCCACTCACTCGAGTACGTGCTTGACAAAACTCCATCAGCTATACTCTGGTTTTCGAATGACTGATCAAGTAAAAATCAACTAATCAAGTGTCAAAACTATCATTTTCAGGAACTAAAATGACAGTTTTGATACTTGATTAATTGATTTTTACTAGATCAGTCATTTGGAAACCGGGGGTTAGTCTCCGTTGGATTGTTTGCAAAAGGTTGGACAACACTTATCGAGATTCGGATTACAAGATATTACTAATATCATAATAAGGTTGTCATAATGTAGTGTGATATTGTATGTACGTTTACAAACAAACGTGTATACACACACATGCACATAGAATATTTATGGCTGCTAATCTATCAATCAGGTCTACCTGTTACGAATGCCAGTGTATCAAACTATCTCATTTAATATAATATTGTTCTTATTGTGTACACCTAGAATAAGATAGTTTATGATTAATGTCTGTGTGAGAGAAAAGAAACTTATATTAAAACACAATACAAGACAAAACCCTACATCAATTTAGCGGTGTATCTTAACATCTACCCTTCTAGATAAGGTCATCATTAAGACCTCATATCTATGTAGGTAGGTAATTCTAAGGTATCCCCTACAGACACCAACACAACTCCTATCCCATTTAGTTCCTGAAAATGATAGTTGATGACACTTGATGACACTGGAGTTTTGACACTTGATTAGTTGATTTTTACTTGATTAGTCATTCGGAAGCCGGGGGGTTAGTCTCTCGCTGTATTTGTTTCTTCTATTTTGTTATAGTCTCCAAACCATCTTAGCGTACTTGATCCCTATTTTTTTTTATGTAATAGGAGGCAAACGAGCTAGCAGGTCACCTGATGGTAAGTAATCAGCGCCGCCCATGGACACCAACAACACCAGAGGAATCACAGATGCGTTGCCGACCTTTAATACTACATCTTCTTACAATTCACAATGCTCATCTCACAGTGTCACACTTTATACTACATTTACCCCACAAGTTACGTAGGAAGCCCATTTCCAAAGCGTTTTACTTTACTTTTATAACTTTAAGTACCATATAATAAAGTAAAAATATTAATAGCAGCAGACGGGGTCACCTTCAACCCTCCATGCGACCTGTCAACACACGCTCGCCTTAATATAGACATGCCTACTTACTAAGCTCAAATAAGGACCTATAAATATATTATTTATTAATAAATATCACGGCCTTTGTAGCGATTAATTGGGTATAGATAGCAAGAGGCAGTATGTTTTCTTTATATTATATTTATGTATTACAAAAAAAAAAGGATTTAAGTATTAAAGTCTTTGAAAAGAATTATTTATTGTCAAGCTACACAGTTTGGGAATAGATGGTATTGTGCGAATGTCTGAAGAATATTATTACACTTAAGAATACAATCAGGAAATATTGAGATATTTTAAATATATCAAGATGTTATCATTTTCATAAGGATTCCTATCAGAATAAAGCAATCCTTCTGGAGAGCGAGGTATAATTGGACCATCATTTGCCATCTTTTCTAAATTATCGCCACTGCAGTATGACATTAGTAGACTGTTACATTGGTAACTCTGTAAGTAATACTAAAAATTTAATTGTAGGTCAAATTAAACATTAGCAACATTATAAAAGGTTTAAGTATCCTTTCAACGAAACTACATAATAAAGATAACAACATTTTATTATTTCGTTCCCCTTCATCTATTTAGGTTTAAATTTCTTTATTCTCAAAAAGACAAAAAAGCCACTTACATGAGAATATAAATATAAAACTTATTTTAAGTCACCGATATTCGACACGAAACAACAACTTATTAACTAATTATACAGTGAATACAGTTCAAGCTTGCTAAACTCGACACCCTCAACAGCTTCACACTCAATTACGAGTACATCAACACTTATAACAGGTAGCTAGTTTAGTTGAATCGATTCAATGATATACTTCGACAGTTGAGACTTGAAGCCGCTGAAGGAGCTTACATTTTTTATACAAGATGGTAATCTATTATAAAATTGTGCTCCCTCATATGTGATGTTCTTTTTGGCGTAGTTTGTACGCGGTTTTGGTAGGACAAGAAGGCTAGGTCTGCGTAGACTACGCTTACTTATTTGTGAATGTTTGGTGAATGTTAGGTTAGTGTGAATGGTTTTATCTATGCTCTTTCTAATTAAAATGCAAGTATTATAAATGTAAAGTTGTCTAATGGTCATCAATTTAGTATCTTTAAATATAATGTGTGTTGGTGTAAGACGTGGATAGTGAAATAGTATTTTTATAATTTTGTTTTGCATTCTTTGCAGTTCCTGTAATTTTATTTTCCCACCACTACCCCAGATTTCAATTAAATATAGTAAATGTGATTTGATTAGTGAATTGTAAATAGTGAACCGTAGGTTTTTTGGTATACACTGACTTATACTATAAAGCGATCCAATAAGTGATGAAATTTTATTTTTAACATAATCAATTTGTATATTCCATGATAACGAACTATCCATTCTTAGGCCAAGGTACTTTTCGTGGGTTTTTTGCTGTAGTGGTATGTTATTTATTGTTAATGGAGTGTGTGGCGGGATCACTTTATTTTTTGCTCTAAAGATAATGTAACATGTCTTTGAGATGTTTATGGTTAGTAGATTTTGTTGAAACCATTGAAACAAAATTTCCAAATCTCTCTGTGCCTGCAATATAATGTCATTAATATTGACTCCAAAATAAAATAAACAAGTATCATCTGCATATAGGGTTAGGTGGCCTTGCAATCCTAGTTGTGAAATTTCATTTATGTAAATTAAAAATAGTAAGGGTCCTAGTATGGATCCTTGTGGGACACCAAATATCATGGGTAAGACAGTACTTTCATCATTTCCTATTTTAACTATCTGGAGTCTATTTGTTAAGTAAGACTGTAGTAGCTGGAGTGCACTACCCCCGATGCCTATATTTGACAATTTTTCTAACAGCAATTTGTGACTTACAGTGTCGAAAGCCTTTTTTAAATCAATAAATATACCTATAGCAATGTTTTTATTATCTATCTTATCTCTAATTTTAGTTACTAGATCAACAGCAGCTGCAGTAGTATTATTTTTAGCTCTGAAGCCGTACTGGCGTTCAGAAATAATTTTGAATAAGTCTAAATAGGTAAGTAAACGACGGTGTATAATTTTCTCTAGTATTTTTGATATAATAGGGAGAACCGAGATTGGTCGGTAATTGCTAGGATCAGTTTTGTCTCCTGACTTGTGGATTGGTGTTACCCTTGCGATCTTCAGGGGGTCTGGGAATCGTTCTTCTGCCATCTGATTGTTAAAACAATTGGCCAGTGCAGGTGCAATTTGACTACCTATGCATTTTATCACTTTTGTGTTTATTTTGTCTGTACCGCTACTTGTGTTCTGATCGAGCTCATTTATTATTTTGATGATTTCATCAGCACTGCATGGCTCCAGCGTAAGCAGTTCATTAGCATTGTTTTTCTGTGGTCTGAGGATAGATTGCTCAGAGTCATAATAATGTTTAGGTATTTCACTTGCTAATGTAGACCCTATCGTTGCAAAATATTTATTAAAAATATCACAGATTTTTTCTGGGTCTGTTATTATGTTACCATCAATAATAAGTTTGGTAGGGCCATCATTCTGCGCTATTTTATTTTTAGCTAGGTTATTTATAAGGGTCCATGTTTTCTTGGGATTGTTTGCACAGTTTGTAAAAAGTTTGTAGTAGTATGTATTTTTTGTTTTTTGGATGAGTTTCGCTGTTTTTTCTTTGGTTTCTTTGTAATTATTTTCTAGTGTTTTGTTTTCAGGATCATTTTTATGTTCTATCCATAGCCGATTTCTTTGCTTGATTATATTTAGAAACATTTATTTGCATAACATCATAATAAAATATACAAAATAAATGAATGGACGTGGTGAAATATGGCGACGTGCCAAGTTCCTATCAAAATATGCTTTTAACAGACTGTTAACATGATTATCAACAAGTACCTTTATGGAAAGTTTTAAGTAGTATATTACTTAGTTTTATTTAATATTTGTAGTGTATTATGTAGTCCATGTAGTCCAACTTAGCTTATTGTCTTAAGTGCATAGTTGTTATTTAGAAATCTTCTAGTATAACAGGAAGGCAACTGGACGCCATAATCCAAAAAGTAACAGTGTTATTTCTTTTAACCATTCTAAATACAGTGATTTAATTTTATTAAAACTCTAGTTTGGTCCTAGAAAACCTTATCTGAATGTCTACTAAGGAATACTTAGTATTATTTAAGAGTGCAAGTGCACTATATTTACACAAGAATATTAACAGTGTCATATCCATGTTATTACAACGTGAACAGTGTCAGTTGTCACACTAGCTTGTTGCTTTTGTTTGTTCAACAAAACGTTTTAACTGCAAGGTCACTAAATGTGCAGTCACTAAGTACAGTTAAGTTATGTAATATTACTTTACTATCATCATAATTCATCATAACAGTCCCTTAATGTCCCACTGCAGGGACGGCCCTCCTCCCATGACGGAGGGATACTTGGCCTACTAATACCACGCTGGCCAGACGGATTTGTATAGGGTTTATTTTTAAGTTTTCCTTCTTTTTATTTCGTAAAGATAATATTACGGATAGTCCCTTAGTCGGTATTTACGACACCCATGGGATGAGATGGGGTGGTGACATATTGTATTCTTACTTCGTCACCAAACGAAGATTACTTTACTATAACAGCTTTTAATATTCATCACCATTCAGTATCTTATATCTCATTCAGTGATACCGGGAAAATTAGGTTATTAACACTACGCAGGCAGGTGGGGTTAGTACCTGTTGTAAAGTTACAATCTATATTCAAATTCTCTTAAGCGCCGATTACACTAGACTACATATAGTGCACTACATCTAGTAGTGCACTACATCTTGTAGGGCACTACATCTTGTAGGACACTACATGTAGTCTTTCCATTTCTAAAACGATTACATGGAAATGGAAAGACTACATGTAGTGTCCTACAAGATTTAGTGCCCTACAAGATGTAGCGCCCTACAAGATGTAGTGCACTACATGTAGTCTAGTGTTTTATGACAACCCCAAAATGTGAAAGAGTGGTGACTATTTACATACTTACGTTGAAAAGTTTAATTAATGCAAGGGAAGCTAAGTGCTTTATTAAAGTAATGCAATAAACTAATCAATAAGTAACTATAATAAAAAGTAACCTTGACTCTAACTTGGCCGTGACACTAAAAACTTAGACTTACATATAAATCATAACGCAAACTTTTTCATCGTCTTGCCTTATAGGTACAGTCAACAATAACAGAGGATCAATATATCGAATACTAGCTGACCCGTGCCCAATTCGTTGGGCGGCGAATAAAACGCGTCCCTCTTTTTTAAACATATTTCATCAATTATTGCTTCACTCCTATTAGTCATAGCGTGATACTATATAGCCTATGACAGTCCCCGATAAATGGACTATTCAACACAGAAAGAATTTTTAAAATCTGTTAAGTGGATCCAGAGATTACCCCCAACAACGTCACAAACGCACAAACTTTACCTCTTTATAATATTAGTTAGTATAGATTACAAAACATCTTAACGCTAAACGCTTCCATAAGTATCGAGACGAGAAGATAAAATATTCTTATCATTAGTAATCTCAAATAAACACTGAATACCAATTTTCCATAAATCACTAAACACAAAAAGCCACCTTGCAATATTACAGATGTTAATCAACTTTTGAAGTTCACTGTACCGAGTACCAACCAAATCAAAGTTGTTTATAATTTATGCAACTTTTTTATAAATGATCCCATGACAACAAAACTACTGTACGCTTTCCATTTAACATTTGAACGCTTAGGGGTGGATTAAGCAGACAGAAAGGTAATACAAACATACGCACAGACTTTTACTGAAAAAAAAATACAACCGAATTGAGAACCTCCTCCTTTTTGAAGTCGGTTGAAAAACCTACTGGCATTTTTATAATTTTACCTAACAAAAGTTCGTGTGAATTTACATTATATAAACATAATTATGTAACACCATATAAGTACATATAATGGGGCATTATGTTAAACTTATTCAACTCAATAATATAAAATATAAAATGTTTAAAACGACTTCATCTCCGCGTGAGTCACTAGTTGCCCGACCTTGAAGAGATTTGGCTTCGTTTTACACGTAACCCATGTGAATACATAAATCAAATAACCCGGTAATGTTTCATTGTTTTAGTTTAAAATGATATTTTTAAATTAATGTATTATATCTCCGAGTGGTGACGGAGTAAGAATACAATATGTCACCACCCCATCTCAACCCATGGGTGTCGTAAAAACCAACTAAGGGACTATCCGTGAATATTATCTTTACGAAATAAAAAGAAGGAAAACTTGAAATTAAACCCTATACCAATGCGTCTGGCCAGCGTGGTATAAGTAGGCTAAGTATCCCTCCGTCACGGAAGGAGGCCCGTCACTGCAGTGAGACATTTATGGGCTGTTATGCTTACGATGAATGTATTATGTAATTAACCATTTTGTATATAATTAAACATAATAAAAAGTCGTAACATTACAGGAGAAGGATTTCAGATTCCGTGGCTTACCTACCTTCAGAGAAAGGTAGCCAGGAGATGGGAAGCCGGCTAATAGAGGCTGTAGCCGTGTGTGACGGAGTCATTGCATAATCAGACACTTTTCTTTTTTAATGAGTTAAGGTAAAATGAACGTAGAAAAGAAAAATATTACTCAAGAACATGCAGAAGTACCACCATTGACTAACCCTTAACACGGTGGTAAGACGGCATAAGGGATGAGGTACACAGGACCTTACAAGATATAAATGTTTGAAGGTTGTCTATATCTAGCAGACAGTCTTTATTACTTATGAGAATCATCACAACAACCCATTCATGTCCCACCGCAGGGACGGGCCTCCTCCCGTGACGGAGGGATACTTGGCCTACTAATACCACGCTGGCCAGACAGATTGGTATAGGGTTAAATTCAAGTTTTCCTTCTTTTTATTTCGTAAAGATAATATTCACGAATAGTCCCTTAGTCGGTTTTTACGACAACCACGGGATTAGATGGGGTGGTGACATATTGTATTCTTACTCCGTCACCAGACGGAGAACTACCATTAACCACGAAGAACCACACTTATGGAATGAGAATTGGGTATTGGGCTAGTTTTCACCGATAATTAAAATAATGCATATCTTTTTTCCTTTCTCCTGCAATGTAATCGTAATAAAAGACTCAATGACATGTTCAACTCGTATCAAATTACACGATGTTACATAATTATTATGACACATTGTATTATCGAATTACGCGATGCAATGAACTTACATTTCTGCTTCACGAGATTACTTCGGTAAGGTAAGATTTTATGTTCATTAATTCGATTTTATTTTGTACTTTTTTTACTCTTCCTTCTTTTATTTTCGTAAATGTAAATGTCTTTAATTTTTACTGACGCTGAACAACCTCAACCGTTTAATAGATGATTTATTATGTAATAACATAGCATAGTGGCGTTCTGTCGCCTCTGCCTACCCCGGACGGGATAAGGCGTGAGTTTATGTATGTATGTATTTTACGCAAGTAAAATATTGTAACCTATATTCCCTGAGTTGACTTATTTATTCATAGTATATTTGATAATGATAACCTATGTAATAAAACTTTATTCAATCAAGATCATTAACTATAAGAGAATCAACAAAATGCTCAATACTTTAAAAAAAAAGATTCGAGGCACGCGACTTGATCATCAAGTACATTAAGGACCATAACAGAAAATAATGATGACAAAATAGTAGCTTAGTTTTTTGGTCTAGACGGGTAAGCATGACTTCATACATATTTAAACTCAAGAGACAGAGAAAAGATAGTGTAGAGATTGCCTTAATTCATTGTTTACCGCGACATTTTGTATCTAACTGCGACATTAAATATGCTGACGTACGGATTTGTGTTAATACAAATATACTATGTAATTTAATTTCATGGATCATTATTATGGATATCACGTAATAAACGACATCTATTTTTACCTTCATGCTGTCTTTTGACTTACTCCGAGACCTCTACTAACCACATATCACATGGCGACCCATAGCCAGAAGAGTTTGGGAAAGCGTTATAAAGAAGATATCGTTCCAGTAAAATAATATTGAAGATGTTCCTGTAAAGTTATGAAGAGCTCCTGTAAACTTATAGAAGACGTTCCTGTTACGCTATAGAAGAATTCCCGTAACCTTATAGAAGATGTTCCCGTAACATTATAGAAGAGCTCCTGTAAACCTATAGAAGATACTTCGATTGGAAAAAAGAAGCGTACGGGTCAAGGATCGGTGTCCAGGGTAATCCCGGCCCATATGTTCGAGGTGTCCAGGGAATAACCCGGCCCAAATGAAGACGTCGAGCTCCGTAGCGCTCACCATATGCCATCGCCAGCGCTTCACGTGTCTCCGTCGGTCCGCCTCGTGCCCCGTCCGGTCATCGCCCGCAGCAGCGCAACGTCAGCGCAATACATACAGACGACGACACCACGCCACTAGCTAAGTTATAAGTTTAATTGACCTACATTTTAACTGCAATTTTTTTTTATGAACATAATTAATTATGTTTTGTTTTTTTTTTATTGGTTGTAGTGTGTTAAATTGATAGATATTTGATAGGATGACAGAAAAATTAGTTGAATTTCGCGATCAGTTAAAGTATATCAAAGAATATTTAGTAAAGGTAGGACCAGAACGTAGGCAAAAGGAAATTGCATATAAAAAGCTATCAGAAGCTGAAGCTATATATTCCCAAGCCACGTATATTTTGTCTCAGTTTGAACAGTTGGAGTTCCGTACTAAGGATATAGAAACCATTAGTAAGTTAATCGAGGAAATCAAGGCATTTTATAGTAAAATACAAAGTTTAGTTAAGTTTGTAGACTCGACGACTCAAACTCAGCCAAACAAAAATTCCAAAATGTCTGAGTTTGATATTAAAACCGCACTCGCCTTGTTACCTGTAATGACAGGACAAGAGCAAAATACTAAGCAGTTAATTGATGGTATATTACTGTATAGTGACATGATTAGTGACGCATCGAAAAAACTATTAATTAATTTTATTTTAAAGACTAGATTGTCCCCTAGTGCTAAATTGCGCCTAAAACCCTCTTATGAGAGTATACAGGTTTTAGTTGAGGAAATGCGTAAATATTTGCTTCCCAAAAAATCAGCCGAAGCAATTCAATCGCAGTTGTATCGATCAGTACAAGGACGTCGTACTATAGAATCTTTTGGTAGCGAATTAGAAGAATTATTTGTTAATTTAACCATAGCACAATCGGATGAAGATACCGCTAAATATGAGATATTACGTCCCATTAACGAAAAAACTGCTATTAAGCGTTTTGCTGACGGTTTAGCAAATCCTAGGCTTAGTACTATTATCGCTTCTAGGCATTTTCAGTCCCTTCCAGAGGCCGTAAGAGGTGCTTTAGACGAACAATCCTCATCTTCTAAGGATAGTGAAGTTATGAACTTTAGACGTTCGCATCATTCGTATAAGCCGAACTATAATAGATACCCACAGCCTGCAAATCATTATAATTTTAATAAACGTAAAACACATAATTATAATGATACAAATAAGACGCGTACCTATGTCAATTCAGGTCAAAGAGGTAAACAACCTCAGGTCAATCAAAGGTATTCGCAACATGTGCAACGTGCCCCGCGTATACAGCACACTCAGCAAATTGACACTGAGCGTTTGCGCCATAGTAGTGGTAATAACAATTCCACTAATGTAGAAAATAAGTTTTTTCGTTCCTAAATTAGAATGTGGTATTTTCAGCTATAATAATACTAGTGTAGTTAAGTGTAGCATAGAAGATAACTATCCCATATACCTTCTAGTAGATAGTGGAGCTAGTTTGTGTGTCCTAAAATATGAATGGCTACAAACTAACGCTAATTTAGTCAGTAAAATATACCCAGATAAGTTAACAATTAAAGGAATTAGTGGTAACTTAATTTCCGAAGGATATATTTATTTAAACTTATATTTTAATGGATTAATTTTTGAGCAAAAGTTTTATATTTTCCGCAATTTATCTTGTGTAGCTGACGGTATTTTAGGTCAGAATTTTTTTGAAAAGTATAGTGCAGTAATTAACTATAAGAATAATACATTAACGCTAGAAAATAATGGGAAATCCACTTTGATTAATATAGAAACTGATAATTTTAATAAGTACTTGTTTACGACTCCGCCGCGTTGCGAAATGCTTAGGTACATACCTACAGACTTACAAGACGATTGTGTAACCTTAGCTCATGAAATAAATAAAGGCGTATTTATAGCCGGTTTGATTTCCAAACCTAAAAATGGCGAAATCCCGGTTAGGATTTTAAATACGACAAATAGTGAGGTAAAACTCAATTTGTCCAAGATAGAAACACATAGTGTGAATAGTTTTGAGGTTCTAAATTTTGAAAAATCAGTATCTAGAGCCGATAGAGTAAAAACTTTATTCAGTATGCTTGATTTGAATAAATATTTAAATGATGAAGAACAAATTAGCATAGAGAAAATATGTGCTAAGTATTCTGATGTTTTCCAGTTACCAGGAGATAAGCTTAGTACTACTAATTTGTTAGAACATAATATTACTTTGAGAAACGATTCTAGCCCAGTGTATACGAAGCCTTATAGAATACCGTATGCATTGCGTAGTGAACTAAAACGGCAAATACAAGAGATGCTTGATAATGACATCATTGAAGAGACCACGTCTGAATGGTCTAGCCCTGTTCTTCTTGTGCCTAAAAAATCAAACATATCAGGCGAGAAGAAATGGCGGCTTGTTATTGACTATCGTCAGTTAAATAATAGAATTGTAGACGATAAATTTCCTTTACCAAACATAACAGAGATCTTAGACTCACTCTCTGGTAGTATTTACTACTCTAAATTAGATTTATCGCAAAGCTATTATCAAATTAATTTAGCTGAAAATTCACGAAAATACACAGCTTTTAATTTAGACCGTATGTATCAGTTATCTTTACAGAAAGATTCACGAAAGTTTACAGCGTTCACAGCTGATAAGATGTATCAGATGAAACGATGCCCAATGGGTCTTAAGACCAGCCCATCTGTTTTTTCAAGATTAATGACAATTGCTATGTCAGGTTTAAACTACGATAAATGTTTTATTTATTTAGATGACTGCATAGTTCTAGGAAAATCGCTGATACATCACAATAAAAATCTCATTTCAGTTTTTGAAAGACTTAGAAAAGTTAACTTAAAATTAAATCCCTTAAAATGTGAATTTTTACGAAAAGAAATAGTTTATTTAGGCCATAAAATCACTTCAGAAGGTATTTATCCCGATCCTTCTAAAGTTGAAGTATTACAAAATTATCCTAAACCTTTAAATGTTGACGAAGTAAAAAGGTTTGTTGCATTTGCAAACTACTATCGACGTTTTATAAATAAATTTGCTGTAATAGCGTACCCGCTGAACCAATTGTGCAAGAAAAATGCAAACTTTAATTGGTCTCCCGAATGCGATAAAGCGTTTTGTTCTTTAAAGCAATCACTTAGTAATCCTCCAGTGTTAGGGTATCCAGATTTTTCTACGGAAAATCAATTTATATTACACACAGACGCATCAAAAACAGGACTAGGTGCCGTACTATCTAACAGTAACGGACAAGTAGTAGCATATGCGAGTCGTAACTTAAAACCCGCAGAATCTAGATATCCTGTCATCGAATTAGAACTATTAGCGATTGTATGGTCTATTAGACATTTTAAACCTTATTTATATGGTAAAAAATTCAAAGTTGTTACAGATCATAAGCCCTTAATATATTTATTTGGAATGACTGATCCTTCAAGTCGTTTAACTAAGTTTAGATTATTTTTAGAAGAATATGACTTTGATGTCGAATATCTTCCAGGTCGATTTAACGCAGCTGCAGATGCATTAAGTCGCCTGCCTTTAAGTATAACTGATTTGAAAAATATGAACGAAAGTGTAGTATCAGTCATAACGAGGGCTCAGTCACGAAAGTTACGTTATCAGTCAGACAACGACAGAGACTTGACTTCGGAGGTACCTTCAACTTCTGGGACAGGCCATCCCAAGGTTGTAGATATTCTCAAACGACCTACTGACAGTATAGAATTAATCTTGAGTCCAGTAAAGAAAACTAGTACCATTTGTAACGAATCAATATTGAGCGACAATGGTTACTTACACTTTGTAAAAGCAGAGTCCGCAATATATCTAACCTCCCGATCGTTTCCTACCGTAAGCGTGTTAGCGAGGGATTTAGAATCAATTTGCAGTAGACTTAATATTAAAGAAGTTATTTTAATAAAAAATAAATGTAATGAAAGTTTAATAAAAAAAATATTAATCGAAAGAAAAACGTCGCCTAAAGAATTGCCGCGTATTTTACTTATTAAAGACTTAATTAGAGTCACTGAAAAGGATGAAAAAACAGTTATCCTAAATGATTTCCATCTGTTACCCACAAGCGGTCACGCAGGTGTGAATAGGATGTTAAATAATATTAAGAGGTATTATTTTTGGCCAGGTATGAGCAATGACGTCATTGATTATGTTAGAAAATGTAGAGACTGTCAATCTCAAAAACATACGAACAAACAAACTAGAGAACCAATGTCTATAACGACTACTCCTAGTTGTGGTTTTGAAAGAGTTAGCTTAGATTTAGTTGGGCCCTTAGATATAGATAATTATAATTTTAAATATATTTTAACTCTCCAATGTCATTTGACAAAGTTCGTTGAGGCTTATCCTCTAACTAATAAGGATACTGTAGCAGTTAGTAGATTATTTGTCAATAATTTTATTTTAAAATATGGTATTCCCAAAGAAATCTTAACTGATCAGGGAACTGAGTTCATGTCGAGCGTTATGTCAGAAGTGTGTAGTTTGTTAGGTATTAAAAAACTAAATTCGACTGCATATCACCATGAGACAATAGGTGCTTTAGAAAACACGCACAAAAGCCTTGGAGCTTACCTTAGGATGCAGTGTAGTCAGAATAAAAGTGATTGGAGTACTTGGTTGAATTATTGGTGTTTTTCTTTTAACACGACTGTGCACACAGAGACGAAATATACGCCGCACGAACTTATTTTTGGTAAATTATGTCAATTACCTAATAATCTTAATCCTACTAAATTAGAAAGAGTAGAACCTTTATATAATTATGATAGTTACCCATTAGAATTAAAATATAGATTGCAAACAGCACTGTTAGATGCTAGAAATAATCTTATAGTTAGTAAACAAAATAGAAAAATAATTTACGATAAGAAAGTAAATACTGTAATGTACAAACCAGGTGATTTTATACTTTTGAAAAATATGATAGGAAATAAGTTAGATAATGTATTTTTAGGACCTTATGTAGTTCTAAGAGATCTGTCACCTAATGTTGAAATTATGAAAAATAATAAACCATATATTGTTCATAAGAATTTAACAAAATTGTTTTATAAATAAATTTTCAAAGTGTATCTTTTATTATTTTTATTTTGTAGCAGTGTAAGCTAAATGTAAGACTCAACTGCGTACGTCATACATTTATTTTAATCCGGGGGTGTAATGGATAACTTTTGTGGGGAGGTGTAGAGATTGCCTTAATTCATTGTTTACCGCGACATTTTGTATCTAACTGCGACATTAAATATGCTGACGTACGGATTTGTGTTAATACAAATATACTATGTAATTTAATTTCATGGATCATTATTATGGATATCACGTAATAAACGACATCTATTTTTACCTTCATGCTGTCTTTTGACTTACTCCGAGACCTCTACTAACCACATATCACAATAGGACTAGGTGAAGTGTATTCACCCAGTCCTATTTTATATCGAAAGTTAAGTATCCGTCCTTGCGAGAGCATAAACACTATCCTCTTACGGCATCTTAAATAATATCGACGAGAAATAAGATAAGTATCGGTTGAAGAGAGTCCCCAAAGACTAACTTTACTGCAATCCTCTTACAACATTTCATATCCCTTACCTCTGATGTTGTAAGATTATATCAGCTGGCAAACCTACGTATAAGTTAATCAAATAATAGGTATGTAGGACTATCATGCGACTATTATTCACACCATTAACCAAATAACCTTTTCTCAGAATGTCTCTTTCACAGAATGTCCACTTCGTGCCTTCCCTTATTACACGTCGAAGTTTGACGTGATAATTTGTATAATGGGATTAGGGCTTGTATAAATATGGGAAAAATTAAATATGAGAACAACAGTAAACACAAACAAGCTTAATATAACGCCACATGGATTGGTATAGGGTACAAATTATCATTCTTATTGCACAAATTAAATATCTGCATACGTTATCCCTTGGCCTAATTTTGTATTCTCTTACTGCGTCATTACACGGAGCAGAGGTACCTTCTCTACTAAGTAGCTAAAAAATGTTTTATTAAATAAATAAGTAAGTAAATAAGACCTTAATTAAACTTTTTTTAGAATCCTTTACAAAAACTTGCAAGTTTCTCATACCTAACTATCTACGAGTATCTATTTTCCTGGAGTAATGAAAGACTATACAGTCAACATCATCTAGTCTCTCCATCCACCACTTTTCATCGAGTGCTAAACTACGCAGCAATCTGTCATACGTTCTAGAATATTCTACGGTGCATATAATTGATGTAGTGATGTATCCCGGTCCAGGGTATCGATCGGCACCTGCGCGCTCCTCAACAAGCAACAGGCTATGACGCAGTTACAACACATCATACCACACTATTTTTGTTTATTTTCTAGGTACTCTAAGGCATTATACTGTTTATTATTTATTAATAATGATTATTTGGACATTTAGTTATAAAAAATATAATATTTACACCTTTCACAAAAAAAAAAAATTCGGTAAGTAAACAAAAAAAAATGTCACGCCAAATGTTTTTAAACATTTTTCCATTTTTATTTAAATTTCAAAAAGATGATGTTTTAATCAAGATAAGGTCAAGATTTTTTTGGTACAATCATCTCTTTAATTAATTAAAAGATGTTGTGTGTCACAAATGCTGGGTGTGGCAAAGTCTATCGATTCTATGTATGCTGTGTCTCCTTGTCACATATACGTCGTGAGTCCTGAGGCATACGACGTAAGTGACATTGGTTGATGGACACTATGCTCATGATTTTGTTCACAATTGAAGGACTGTTTACGTAATCGGACGTGTTTTAGGTCTAGTAGAGATTAAAGTAATTTTTTTTTTACACTTTCACACAACGCCATCTAGTCCTAAACTAAGCAGAGCTTGTACTATGGGTACTAGAGAACGGAGAAACATACTTAAATACTTTTTTTTGTAAATACATACATATAACTATATACAGAAAACACTCAGCCAAATGCAAACAATCATGTTCATGCACACAAAGATTAAAATTGAAAGGAGTCTCTGCAGCAACGGTTTTTGATCCCTAGGGTTAAAATTTTAGCTAAGTTATAATGTTACGTATAAAATTATTATTAAAGCACGAATATATCCCGATGGAAAAGACAATTAGAGTCCAGGAATCTAAACATTTTATACCTACGAAGTGGTATGCTTAAAAACTTCCGTCACCATCATATTACTGGTCTGGCCATATTCACTACATGTTATGGCAAGGAGATAACAAAAGTTTTACTTTTCTTTCTCCAGAATCTCTCTTTTTCTGTTTTTAAGACAGCCAATCGTAATCACTGACCAATCGATTCATATTTTGAGCGAGTGAAATTGGGACCATACAGTGTGTAAACGTTTCGTAGACACCTATGTCCAATAGTGGACATCCTTCTAAAACTACATTTACATTTTGCAACCTCGGGAACCAAATAGTACTAAGTTCTAAATTAAATCTTACCGTCTATGAATAGACTTAAAATACAAAGAGTTCGCACGTGCACTATAAAACGTGGTCGGTACAAAACACTAATCGAAATAGGGTGCATTCAACCAGTACCTAGTAATATTCCATATTGTATGATATTCTATACCAACACGAATAGAATATTCGTCAGGTTAATGGTACACAAGTACAGTATATAATTAGTCTGTAATTATACGAAGGTATCAATTGTTGCGTTAGCAATTACTATACCCATGGAAAATATTGGTCGCAAGTCGCAACGTGATTTTCCATAACATGCACAACATGATGCATCATTCATAACAACGGAATTAAGTGAAATATACTCTACAAACGTATAAAGTTCCCTCAAACTAGTATTAGTTTGAGAAAATTTTTGGTGAAACTACTGCGGATACACAACACGAGTTCCTGCAACCAGGCTTGGGTATAATCATAATAATAATTTAAAAACGCACAGTTATGTCCCACGTTAAATATACTTAATCGTACTTTTCGTCAACTAACAACAGGTTTAAAATTATACGATACAACAAAAAGTTGTCATATCACTTCTGAGCAACCAACGACCAAAATGAAGCAACATGTCTTCCAAAAAGCACATTAACGTAGCTGGAGGCAGTATTTCAAAGGGAATTGGGGGTCCAAATTAGAACATTTATTACTTTTAATATGTACTTATGTATTAGTTTTGACTTTACCCAGTGTGAAAACTTTTTGTAAGCTTAAACAGCAGAAATTTGCCTATTAAGTAGATACAAAAAAAGAAGTCTTTCAAAGTTCAACTTTAAGCAGATATTTATTATAATGGGTTCCTCCATATTTAAGAGAAACTTCACCAAGAAAGCTTGACCTTCTTTATCTATGAAATTATAATTGTAAATTAAATTTTACCCCCTTACTCGTAAAGGCCTCTTAAATTTTAGTCAATGGATTAGCTTCAATTCTTACGGTTTTGTTTGGTATAAGGTTGGTTTTTCTGATAAAAATCTAGCTAAACAGTGATTAAATTCAAGATGCATTTATGAGTAAGGGGGTTAGTGTTTAGGCGCAAGACCGTGTTCTGTGGCGCGTGTTGGGGTTTGGGATAGGCCTATGTTTAGCAGTGGACTTAGTTGATTGTTTTTTTTTTTTTAATCTTTTTTATGATTGATTGAAATTTTAGTGTTATTAATTTTATACGACACTTTCGAGATGAGTTCTGGATTCAGTAAGAGCAATGACTTATCGTCTAAAATTGTATATTAAACGTCAATTATAATTTTCTAATGGTTGTAAACCCACAGCTATTGTAGGGTAAGCTTACCGTGAAATCGATAAAACCTCGGGCAACGGCAAAGTACGGCAAAAACTACAGTAACTATATATGTACTTACTTATCTAAGTTAAACTAACATAACTTGAAGGTTAACTAACGTAAGGTTTACTACAATTAAGTACTGAATTTATAAGCAATTTATCAAACACCGTGTGCTGTATATTATGTGTCAAAATTAAGGACAGAGTCCAGAACACGGACCCTGCGCTTCCAAGACACAGATTACTGATGCATACAATGCAGCCAAACTGCAGTGGGACTGGACTGATCAATTGCGTACCGCTCAGCAGTATAATATCTTGCCACCACTAACGATGACTTCTTAATAATACAGGCGCTTGTTGCAAATACAGATCTATACACAGGTACCTAGGTACCTGCCCTGTCTGACGGATGTCATCGATTAGATCCTTGTAAGCCCTAGGGCGTTCCCTACATACCTACGTTACCGACTAAATGCTTTAATCGTTCAGTTTCCTTTATATCAGTTCCGTTTAGCCTTTGCCTTTAGATAACGGCTTTAATGCGAAGAAGGGTGGTTTCAACGAATGCTGCATACTCCTCAGGCGTAATGGAGTCCCAGGCAGTCAAGATTTTAGCCTTCAAGCCGCTCTTCGATCTTGATGAATTTTTATGAAGATTTTTTTTTCATTTTTACCATAGGGTTTCAATCGGCGATAAGTCCGGGCTGTTAGATGGCCATTCGATTGTAGGGATGCTTTTTGCAAGTACCCACCTCTTTGTTGTCCTTGCAGTATGGCAGGAAGCACCATCCTGTTCGAAAATGAATGAATCTTTATGCTTGAGTGACGGAATAGAGGGCTGTAAGCTCTCTTCCAAAATGTTTTGATACCTCGCAGCATTGATAGAACCATCCACAAACTGCATACCACTAACACCCTGCGCAGACATGCAGTCCCATATCATAAGAGACGCCGGAAACTTCACTTTTCGTTTGAGACAATCAGTATGAAATGCCTTATCTTTGTTCCAAATCACTTTTTTCCTTTCATCACCGACAATGACTTCGAATTTGGACTCGTCATACCAAATGATACTACGCCAATGATCGGAAGTCCAATTTAAATAATCACGAGCAAACTTTAACCGCTTTTTCTTTTGTACAACAGTCAACAGTGGTTTCTCCTTAGCGGTGTAAAAACCGTAACCCATCTTCTTAAGACTCTTTTGCAAGTGTCAACTGAGACTTCTTTGTGAATCATGTGCTTCCATTGCACCGTGCTGTACTCTATTTTCTGCTGCAGTCGTGATGCGTAGTCAGCCTGTTTTCTTCAAACATGAAAACGTTTTATTCTTTTTATATTGCTGAATGTTAAATTGGACTGTAGATCTGTGAAGTATTAAGTCTTAAGATACTTGGTAACTTGATTTGCTAGCATCGATCCCACAAACTATTCGTTTCCGAAGCTCATCACACACCGGTTTGCCAAGACCCATTGTTACTTGAAAACTAATGAAAATACTTAAAAATATCAGAATTTATACGGTCTCACTTGACAAATAACACGGAATTACTTTTAGAAATTGAATTTATGGAACACAATTGTACAAGGAAGGAATAATCTTATTTAACTCAACGATAGACGAAGTCTTTTGCATCAATTAACAATTAGACGAACAATTTGCTTATAATTTCTTCGAGTTTAAAACAGTATATTTGTAAATTTAAACAACTAAAATAGTTTATTGGTTCATATTTAAACAGGCCATAAGTAATGCGACAAGTGATAGTAGAACAGCTTGATATTTTATATAGATAGACAAAAATAGTGAAGTTAGAAAAAATCTCACACAGAAAATTTCAGACTGGACGAACTATTTTGCACCGGGGCTCGTACCATTTCGACAAAAAGTTTAACTTAAATAGGTCAAAAATTGCCACAAATTAGGTCTTAGAAAGTTCTTTAGGGGCGTTCTCTACTTAAATTACCGACAAGAAAATTCATATTTTGGAAAAAATCAGAGCATAATATGACCACTTTGGAAGTATACCTTTTTAAACAAAGAAAGGTTTTATTTAAATTGGTCAAACAAAGAGTTTAGAAGTAATAATCATTACAAAGAAATTAAGCCAAATTGGAAACATGTTCGCCAACAAAACACTAGGGTACATTCAACTAGTACCTAGTAGTATTCCTCAATGTAACGTTTCTGCTTTTAACTGATACAATGTACGATATTTTATAGAAGACTAGCTTTGCCTTTTTGGAATCTGTTCATAACATATTTTACATAAAGCAGACACATACATAATACATAAAAAAACAGAAAAGCCAAAGAAAAAAGAAGCACCCTTATTACCGAGTAGATACTTAAACTCAAGTAGGCGACAATTTCGATGACAAAGGGAAAACATAAGGGCGCGCTTGCAAGCTCAGCGGTAGCTGCATCAGCTTGTTGAAGTGCACAGCGCATGCGTCCAAGGTACTACCTTGACCTTACCCTCGCCCAGCCCCACACCACGGAGCTGTGGGTGTGTTGTTAGTAAATGGGTAGGTACTTCGGGGCACTGACACGTACCAAGATGGTAACTCGCTTTGTGGTCCAGTTTTTAAAGTTGAGGGTAAATGTTTGTGAATGTTTTTATGCTATAGCGAGTCAAACTAATTTTGACTAATGTGATAGTTAACTACCTAACCTATTTGTAATTTTAAAAAGATAACATCATCCTTAAGAGATCAAAGGCAGGGACTTTTATAACAGGCAAATGCGACGACCTCGGTGGCGCGCCGGTAGAGCCAGCGGCTGCCGCGCATGAGGTTGTGGGTTCGATCCCCACGCAGGACAATAATTTGTGAGATCCACAAATTATTGTCCTGAGTCTGGGTGTTCTATGTGTCCGTTAATTGATGTTTGTAAAAGTCCCCGCGACACAGGGCATGATCCCTAGTGCGGGAGTTGTCTTTTTTTAAAAATAAAATAAATAAATAAATAAAATAAATTATTTGTGGATCACACAAACGATTGTGTGTGTGGTATTTGAACCTGCTACTTAATGCATCGCATCTATGTATCTATACGACCGTTTACACACAGGCAGTCTGGTGTTTGTTAAGTTTAGAACGTAGTTTTATAAAAAAATGCTAGGTTACAGACTCATATCCGTGCCTCAACCTTCAGTTTGTTGTTCTTTAAGCTTATTCACTGAACCATAGCGTAGTTTAGTTTAGCTTCTTTTTGTTATATTTTTATACTTCGAAATTGTTAATCACGCAATATGCGGTACCTACTACTAAAATAAAAAAGAAGGTATTTTACCTTAACTGTACAAAACTGTCTAATAACATCCTGAATCTACAGTAAACAAATAAATTAAACAGAAAAGCTGTTACATAAAGGAGCCGTTTAAAAATAAAGCATAAATAATTTTCCAAAAATAGACGTAAAATAATATTACATAATGCAAAGAAAATAACGTGATCATTTGAGGAAAACGTAAGCCCTATAAATGGCGTCAACGCGTCTGTCTCCCTCTGGATATTCTTAAAATAATCATGCCTACCTAAACATCTTTTACCATTTTTACTTGCGACAAGTAAACAAATCGATGGCGAATGGCGACGGACATTCGCAAGGAATATCGTCTGTCATAAAGATTTGATCTAAAGTTATAAGGGTTTGTAGGTAGAAAACAAATCTATTTTAGAACTTTTGTAAGACTTTGTTACATAAATAATTTAAGTCTTTCATCGTGAAGGAGTAAGAATAAAGGGTGTTAGGTACCACCCCACCTCATCTCATCTTATGGGAGTCGTGAAACTGTTATTAACCCAACGGTAACGAAAGAAGGGACAGTAAGTACCTATCCTAGAAATATTTCTAACTCAAATAAAATACTTGATTGTCTGAAGAAAGCGTAACTCGTATAGTCGACAACATGGTTGTTTTCCCCTGAATTTTCTAAAAATAATCAAGCCTACCCTTTTCCTACATTTTTTCCATGCGGCACGTAAACAAATCGATGGCGACAAAGACATTCGCAAGGACGCCTGTCACAAGCCTAGTAGGTACCAAAACAAAGCGATCAAAGTAAATAAGTTATACCTATAGTTAGAGAAGGCGCAGGGTGGGGAGACCCCTCACACGGTGGACCGACGACCTGGTTAGGACGGCGGGAAGCCGATAAATGAGGGAGGCACAAGACCGCGCAGAGTGGAAGCTTTTGGAGGAGGCCTATGTCCAGCAGTGAACCTCCATAGGCAGATATGTAGTTAGAGAAGAATCATCGTAGCGAATTGATTTAGTTACGAGTAACAAGAAAGTATGCTATGGTTATTTGGACACATTGAGAGAATAAACAATAGAACAAACTAATAAAGTCTTACTATAATAGATAGGTTGTTGATTTTACGATTCATGATACGTAGGACCTGATTGCCCTTGCAGGTGCTAGTGAGCAAGAAATATTTGCGACCGTCAAAGAGCCTGACACCGATTGAAAGGATTGCCCGCCACGTTTTCTCTACCTAGCTGAATCTGGCAAGACCCAAACAATGACATTTCAGACATTAGCGCTAGAACTTTTCGATTTCATATAAAACTAGCTGACCCGTGCCCACTTCGTCGGACGGCGAAAAAAACGTGTCCGTTTTTTAAACATATTTCATTGCTGCTCCACTCCTATTAGTCATAGTGTGATAATATATAGCCTATGGCACTCCCCGATAAATGGACTATTCAACACAGAAATAATTTTTAAAATCGGTTTAGTAGATTCAGAGATTACCCCCCACAACGTCACAAACACACAAACTTTACCTCTTTATAATATTAGTATAATAGATGTAATACGGAAAATCATTTCATTCCCCCTGCCCTTATCTCAATTTTTTATTTTGGCTCGGCGCAACATGTCTTCTTCTTCCATTCTTTCCTATCGGACGTCATATCACAATTCACACTCAAAAAATGTAATACGGAAAATAAAAACTATAAAGGTCAAATTATTGGCGCAGTTCATTCTGTAAACCTTTATCGGCATTACATTAATAATATCGAACTCGGTGGCACATTAAATTTACGAATGCCGCAGCCAACCATTATACATAACATATTTGCGAATATAATGTTTTATACAATACTGAAATTTTAATTTTATTTCTGGTCGAAAAGTGCGTGAGATTATTTATTAAAATGTGTGGTGTTCGTGTGGGGTGGTTTAAATTATATTATACTACCCGTGTTGGACAAGGAATACGTGTAAACAAGACTGGGTATTTCTCCGTGTGGTGACGGAGTAAGAATACAATATGTCACCACCCCATCCCATCCCTTGGGTGTCGTAAAAACCGAGTAAGGGACTATTCGTGAATATTATCTTTACGAAATAAAAAGAAGGAAAACTTGAAATTAAACCCTATACCAATCCGTCTGGCCAGCGTGGTATTAGTAGGCCAGGTATCCCTCCGTCATGGGAGGAGACTCGTCCTTGCAGTGGGACATTAATGGGCTGTTATGAAGACTGGGTATTGCTTCTGGGTTACCATATTAGGTATAGATATATATGAGAAGGGTTATTGTATCGTAAAACTCGAATAATAGGAATTTAACAAGTACAACAGTTCGATGTAGTCAATTGCCGTGTCTTTAAAATTCTTACAACTACCGGTACGGTACGGTATGATTCTCTCTCTCTTCCTGGCCATGAATTCCAGTACTATACGGTATGATACAAGTATGATTAGTAGATAATATTAGTAGGAGAAGCTCCTCTCATCACTGAAAAAGGCGCTGTTATGCTATGAGATATTAAAAGGTCATGAAAAAGTGAGAAATGAAAAAAAAATTAACAAGTTTTTAGCTCAAACGGAGATAAAACTGTTTGCATAGTAAGTTCACATTTCCTCGAGTGTTTTCATCCTCAAACATAAAACTTCGTATACATCTGTAATATCATCTCTAGTTTATGAGCACGTTCTAGTCGCACAGTCAAAGAAAAATGTTTAAAACTCGCTCATTTCGAGAAATACGTCTTTGAAAAAAAAATACTACGCTACAAAAATATTTAACCGTTTAACTGGTACAAGTAACTTAGTTTTTTCATAGGTTTTGACCTTTATTACAAGGGCATTAGAGTCGCTAATTAGGTGGCAATATAATCACCTCTGCTGGTTAAAGGGTTAGCCAGTTTTCAACCTTAAAATTATGAAACGTTTACACGAAAAAGACAGAACCGAATCCTGCTCCAAACCTTTTTTTCAATAAAAAATAATTCATTTCTTTACTAAGATGCCAAACCAGTGTACTTCCGACCCTTCTGATGGTAAGCAGTTCCCTAAATCCATTCTATTCATACAATGACATGTTTTGGTACATGCTAACACCGACTTTCGCGGGACTATCTTATGATAGACGAGGATTGGGCTAAATATACAATAAAAAATAAAAATAGGGCACAAATAAACTTTCATACAAAATTATACCAAACACTTTAAAAATAATTATTTGCGTAACTTTCTCCTCCACTAAAATATTCATATTAATTTATTACATCATTTTTTTTCGATATCTACGTAAATCACGTAAATATAAAATTATTAATAAAGTACCAAAATGTTGCCAAAACAGCATCTATTTACATTTGATGACGCCAATCATAATGTGACCACATATATTTGACGTCATTAGGTACACATGTATTGTGTGCATTGGATACTAAAATAAAATGTCTTTTACCTACAAATTAATCTAAATCTGTCTTATTATGAGGTTATTTATTTTAACTCCTGCATTAGGGATCAAGCTTTGTGTCGCGGCGATTTATATAAACACGATATTAACGGACGCAAAGAACACTTACCCCCTTACTCATAAACGGCTCTTAAATTTTGGTCAATAGATTAGCTTAAATTCTTACGGTTTTATTTGGCATAAGGTTGGTTTTGCTAATAAAAATCTCGCTAAACAGTGACTAAATTTAAGAGGCGTGTATGAGTAAGGGGGCTAGACTCAAGACAAGATCCTGTGGATCTCACAAATAATTGTCGCCACATTATCCCTTCACGAGGCCTGAGTTAATTTTAAGATCATTGCTTTAAAACTTTATTACTTATAGGTTAAAGTTCAAAATGATGTGGTAGCATCATTCCCATTGGCTGGTAAATGGGTAAGCATGGTAGTCACATAAGCGACCGCTGCAGCACCAAGGCAGTCTTTGTCAGATTGTATGTTAGTTTGGAAGTTGAGCTAATCTCTATAACGACTGTGACAATTACGTTTATTTACATGTTCAAGATTGCTTAGACAGGTAGTCTAATAAAATACCGGATGTTTTGGCGGCTCGAGCCGTCCGATAACAAATTGATGGTATTTTTAAGTGCAACACACTACTTGAATATAAAGAAAAGTTTCTTAACCCAAAAGGACTGTTTTTGCATTAACGTTAATATCACATAGCTTCTAATCACTGTAAAGTATAGACTCTACAACACTTAAAATTGTATCCATTGCAAAACAGTAGTTCCTGAGATTGAGCTCGCAGTTTTCAATATGGCTAATATTAAAATAAATAATTAACTCAAACGTATACACGTTATTTTAGCTAGTACCTAAATGTACATTTTGAATGAAAGCCAATTATAATAGTATGCAGATTTACGATACTAACGTACCTAATGGAGTACCTAAGTAGCAAATTTTATTTTGTTTGTATGCCTTTGTACCGACATATTTATTAGTTTTTAAAAAGTTTTCACACAAAAATATATTTTTATTAAAATTAGATACAAGCTGCAATATTAAAACGAGAATAATCTAGTCGGTCTTGTGCCTCCCTCATCCAGAAGGGAAACGTTTGGAGGAGACCTATGTCCGGCAGTGGGCGTCTATAGGCTGATTGATGATGATGATGATGAATCTAGTCGGTGACGTACGACGAATATAGGGGTCTTTCCATCCCATCGATAGCAACAATAATGTAAAAGGCGTCTACGGGATCGCGAATTAGGTACTACTTGTAATGAATAGCAAAAGAAGAAAATCCTGGCACAACCAGAAATTACTGCCTCGGTAAACGGAATCAAAGTACAAAATGAAAGAAACCCGTGTGCTGCTGGTGAATTCCAGAGTTTAACTATAAAATATACATAAGGAGCCTTTGGAGCTCCTGACATAACAGATACATGGTACGGGCCTAGCATAGCTCATTCACCTTTTAGATCATAACATTAATGTCCCACTGCAGGGACGGGCCTCCTCCTATGACGAAGGAATACTTGGCCTACTAATACCACGCTGGCCAGACAGATTGGTATAGGGTTTAATTTCAAGTTTTCCTTCTTTTTATTTCATAAAGATAATATTTACGGATAGTCCCTAAGGGCGCCTTCAAATTTGCCGCTAAGTGTCGCGCGGAGGCAGCGCGACTGCAGCGCTGCGGTCGCGCTGTTTTGTAAACTCATAGAGATAAAAAACGCGCGACTGCAGCGCGACTGCAGCGCTACGCCCGCGCTGCGTCTCCGCATTCGTTCATCGATCGACTAGTGTTGTTTAGAATACTTTTTCTTTTTAATAGTAACACTACGAGCAGTGTATTTTCGTCTGAGTCCATCGTAAAACTAAAACACAACACTACCATTCTCAAACCTAGCGACTGCAGCGCGACCGCAGCGCTGCAGTCGCGCTGCCTCCGCGCGACACTTAGCGGCAAATTTGAAGGCGCCCTTATGCCCGATTTACACATCGACAAGTACAGTGGCGAGTTAACTTGCCTCATTAGCGAGTTAAGTCACTTTTTGCGTGTGGACGGCAAAAGCGAGTTAAGTAGTAAGTTGCCGGTTAAGTTGATTTGAATACAGCTCGATCCTATTTTTTGGCGAGTTAAGTACGAAGTAGCCCCCTCTCTCGCGTCTCCCTCACCCCGCCGGCTCGGCGCTCGCAGCGCCCGCCGTTAGCGGTGTTATATTAGGATCGTTTTCAAGTAATCCTAATGTCGAATATATTAGTTAGGTCATATTATAATACCATACCTATTACTAGATATTAGTCAAATAATAGGGAATATTTCAATATTATGCTGTGCTGTAGCTGTATGTACCGCGTGGCTTTTATTACATAATAGCATATATTATTAGATTTTAGTAAATAAATTGGAATGTTAGATGATGTTATAGAATAAATTATGCTTTAATATGGGTGTCGAGTTTATTGCTATCGTTATATTTTAAGTACTTATTTAATAATAATCATAAAATAATATTATTTTTTTCAGCAAAAGTAGATACCTACTCCTTGAATGTTATAAAAATGTTATGTTTTGGTTTTTTGTTGTAAATAATTGTTAGTTTTATTTAATAGTTGGCATATTATGAAAGATTTGCACAGGATAATGTATTACTGAATATGTAGTACTAGTGCCGTATATATAATATATGATGCTAAGAAAATCAGTGATCAAATTTTCCTTCATACTTGAACCTCTCTTTTTTACATTTTGCAGTAAAATAAAATGAACTTTAACAAGTGAGAGGCAAGACCTGTATTATCAATAATACTATAAAACCACTCAAAAAAGTTTGTAATAGTGGATAGAACACTTTAATAAAATTATTCAGTTAAAAGCGGTTGGTGTTACGATTTATTTATAATACAGGCCTAACAGGCTTAGGACTGTCAACGTATTATAGCACATAACGAGCAAATATCCACTATGAATTACATGTTATTAACTTGCAAATTAGACACAGTAGTTTTAAACGAGCATTTTTGCTGACAAATTTTGCAAACAGCAACCTTGTTCTCCTCTGATTCTACAAAAAAATGTGTCCATACCTCACTGGTTCTTGCACGCTTCATTGTACACTTAAATTTTTCAAAATGTCTGTTAATTTAATAGGTACACGCACCGAAAACCACCACTAGACACAAAACTATATACACACAAAGTTATATTTACACTTAAAAGTTGCCTTTAATTAATATGAAAGTACACAAAAAATCATCACCATTTAAACACACAAAGTTCTAGAGATAAAAGTTATTTAATATTTTAGTCCTCTTCATTCATCCACTTCTGTACTATTATTTATTTTTACTAAAAAGTCTATATTCAATAATATAATTACTACATATTAGTCCTTTTACACATGCAATTACAGAGAGTTACAAAGTCCCACTAATAAAACAAACAAATGTTACACTAGCAGTAAAAGCATCATATTTGCTAATATTCACTATTCTAATACCATTGCTCTTTCATTATTTAATCAAATACGCAACTTTCATACAAAGCCCGTCATGTATATCAAATTGGATAGCTCATAGGGACATGTAACACTAATCTTGCTTCCGCATATCGACGACTACAGAGAGTGAGCGAGACAAGTGACGGCGACCGCGACCGGCGACTATGTCGGCTCGTTCCGTTCATATTCGTGTATTCATATAAAGTAGCCATATGTTCACTCTGACTAATATAAACTAATATATCGAGTAACTGCTATGTTATGTTAGTGTATTCATAATATGAATATGAATAGGTCGTATTATAATATCCCTACCTAATATGAATATATTCGTTTCATCTCTACCCGCCGTGTAGACGGGCGAGTTTAGTACAGTTCACAAGTTCTAATTATGTATTTATTTTTATTTTTGTCTGTTTTTCTATGTCATGTGTATGTACGTATTTACAAAAGTATTTAAGTTTATTTATGCGTTGTCTAGTACCCATAGTACAAGCTCTGGTTAGTTTGGGACTAAATGGCGTTGTGTAAAAGTGTGAGTAATATTTTTTTTTTTTTATTCTATACTTTTCTATTAAAATTTTATTTTCAATGTGTTGTGCAAGTGTTAATTCAATTCAATTTTTCAATTCAAATATTTTATTTCGGAATTATCCATATTTTGTTAGTAGTACAACTTAGTTTAATATTAGTATTAAGTTAAAAAGAAACATAAAAATTACAATAATATAAAATACAATAATACAAAAATAACAAAATATACTAATTAATACTATTTCTCGTATAATAGCGCGTAAATTGGTATTCAATTGTTCAATGTCCATTTTATCAATAAAAATAACCGTACCTAAACAATCTCGGCGACGACGGCGACGCACGCGCCGGTACGCACGACGCGACTGGTCTTCATCTCTGATCGGCAACTTATGAGCTGTACTCGCCTACATGTGAAAATGTGAACTGTACTTACTACTTATTACTTACTACTTAACTGTCTATTTTTTTAACTCGCTACCGTACTTGTCGATGTGTAAATCGGGCATTAGTCGGTTTTTACGACACCCGTGGGATGCGATGGGGTGGTGACATATTGTATTCTTACTCCGTCACCACACAGACATTCACTTTTTAGATACTACTACTAAATCCTACTTTTTAGTAGTTTTATTGTCTAAATCACGCGTATTTTATTTTATTTAACAGTCACAGTTCCCCTACAAATTTAGATTAGTGTCCCAGTTAAATAAAAACTTCAATCTTGTCACGCGATCGTAGTTAAATATAAACTAATTGAAAGAAACAATATAATAAATACGACAACTGCCTATAATGAAAAGTAAGAAAAAAAGAGATCGTGGTGTTTCCAATGGAAGACAATAATTTGTGGGATCTACATATCTTTTGTGTTCAAGTTCTTTTGGGTTCAAATCTAGCCTCTTTCTTTGGTGAAGGGTTTTTTGATGTAAAAAAAGATCTCCTATCTTTCTTTACAATCAAAAAACCTTTCACCAAAGAAAGAGGTTTATGGGTGATATTTTGGTAATAGACTAATAATTCCCCTTCATCTTTGAAGTCTTTTATTTAAAGTCAGACTGACCTAATTGAAACCCTTTTCATTCACTTTGACACCTTAAACGTCAAAATCGACAAAGCCTGAACGGCTTTATCGATTTTGAAGTTTAAGGTGTCAGCCGTGGCTACAGGGAGTCACCGCTTTTTTACGCAATAATGTGGTACAAATATACATCCCTCCTCGGCAATACAGGTAACAACATTCAATGACATCACCACCTTCTGTTCGTCAAATAAAACCTACAAACATTACTACAAAACAAAGCAAACTTTTTATTAGAAACCCTATAATATAGCACTTTGTGAGTGAGCAATTGAATTAGTACACAGTTCTATTAATAAAACAGTAATAATAAAACACGTGCAAGACTTGAAATGAATACAATAACAATTAAACATTGTTTACTATCGAGAAACTAGTTAAAACTATAGATATAGTATCCGTGTGGTGACGGAGTAAGAATACAATATGTCACCACCCCATCTCATCCCATGGGTGTGTCGTAAAAACCGACTAAGGGAATAACCGTAACTACCTACTATCTTTACGAAATAAAAAGAAGGAAAACTTGAAATTAAACCCTGTACCAATCCGTCTGACCAGCGTGGTATTAGTAGGCCAAGTAACCCTCCGTCACAGGAAGGAGGCCCGTCCCTGCAGTGGGACATTAATGGGCTGTTATGATGATATAGTACTCTTATGTTTTGATGTTTTTAAAACGACATAGTAACAAGAAAATTTGCTGTTGATGGTAAGCTCCTTCTCCATACCACTACTCTTAGCATGCTTTCCAGAAGGGGTAGAGAGTGACAACGATTCTCTGCATCGTTCTACAGAAATTTACCAATAACATTGCAAAAAATCTAGCAGCGAAGATTTTGCCTTACGAGTAGTTCGTACTCGTAGTTCAACTTTGTTAATAAAATTCGAAAGAAGTTTCTAAATACTATGTTGCTAGAAATAGATAAAAATGAGTTAATAAATAACTAAATAAAATATTTTTAAATTTTTTGCTCAAGGTTTCAAGATAAGTTTCATGGATTATGATGTAGAAGTCGAATAACTTGGTGCTTTAAGATACATATAAAACTCAGAGTCCCTCTGCACTGTGTTCTTTACTCTTGAACATAAGCTCAAGCCCTGTTATTTTACTAGCTGCAGCACACTTGCACCTAAACAGTAACGTTAAACGAACACTTATAATTAGGTAATAATAATTAGTCAAATTCTATGATTGCAAAATAGTGTCAAAAGTTCTTGATAATTCCGTGTGCAAACGCAGGTTTGCGCGATATCAGTGTCTTTTGACCTCTACTAATCTTAAGGAAGTAGGGTTCTTTTAAATTTGTATTATAATTACATTTTTTATCATCACTGTATAGGACATGTAGTAAAATATCACGTTAGCACAGTACAAATAAATACAGTATTTCGACTTCATAGAAACGGACGAAACGCGAATTATACCTACACGCTCACGATATCGGTGGCTTTGCGACTGTGCAGTAACGACCGGCAAAGTAGGTAAATGTAATTAAAAAGCTGGATCTTCTATCAGGGTCTTATTAGACTAATCGACTGATCGTCAATCGACATTATCGATGATGGCAAAATGGTTTATTAAACGACAATCGATAATTTTGGTGTGATAGAAATAACACACTCAAAAACATACAAGACACATCTAGTACCACCTAACACAGTACACTTTCACTCTCAATGATAGTTTGGCTCGGTGCCTGTTCGCAACGTCATGTCTTCACTACGTACGTTGATACGCGGATACTAAATACGTAATGATAACATAGCTTGTTATTGAAAAACAAACATTTTTGTCATTTCTTGGTATTTATTTATAAGCATAGCGTTCATCAAGAATGACTTACAGCTCGCGCAATCTTACTTGGCTGGGCTGAAGTTAGCTTTGAGAGACGTTCGCGCATGTAAAGTCGCTAATAAAACACCTCCTCGACATTTAGTTCCAAAAACTATACCTGCGCTGCTATTTGCAACAATTTCAAACCCCCTTAAAAACATAGTTATCTTACAATTTAAGTTAGGGCACACATACCGCGCTCGCCCTTAGTCGGTCATAAATAAGTTCTGTCATACACCTATATCTTTTATCTAATACCACCCGTACAGAACCCTACATACATTTATAAGTACTTTACGACACATTCTGGAATGGTAATCACCTAAACACTACGATAGCGATTGTCGCGAGCCGTGCAACCTTTGACCCCACAAAATATGGCAGATAGGGATTTTTTTTTAAATTGCCTCACATGATCTCAAGAATAAGGCCTCCCAATTAACAACATTATCATTGTCTATAACGATAACATTATCAAAAAGTGTTACCTTTGACCCGATCATTAGGCATTCGGTGACGTATTGAGGATCAAAAGAGTATGTATTACAAACGGTAAATTTGTGTCACATAGCAACTATGGCGACTGAATAATTTATTTATTTATTTAAATTATGTAACCAATAATGTGTTTCGATAATGATTGATATGTAGGTCAATAGTTTTATACGATTTTTCAACCGACTTCAAAAAGGAGGAGGTTCTCAATTCGGTTGTATTTTTTTTTTAAACTAATTGATACAGCAGTCAAAAATGATGTTTATTTGACGCCCGCCCGTTTATTTCTACAAAGGATGGACTAAGTCCTGCTTGAGTAACTTCAGGATGCACTAACGCGTATAATAAATAACATAATACCCGTAAGAAACCACCCAGACACATATTTACAAACATTCATGTTCATGCACACAAAGATTATATTGAACGTGAAATCATAACAGCCCATTGATGTCCCACTGCAGGGACGGGCCTCCTACCGTGACGGAGGGATGAACGTGAAATGAAAACCGCAAAAACCGAAGCCTCTTTGTTGCAGCAATAAACCGAACCTGAACCCTCTGCGTAGTAGCCATAACCTAAATACAACGCCACAAAGGTTTAGCCACGCCATACAAAAGTTACCAACTCTGCTCAACAAGGTGATTCTAGTAAACCTTGGTAGGCTCCAGAAAAAAGCGTTTCTGTGTATTATCATTCAATCACTACAAGTGCTTTAGATTTATCCTAAGGTCAAAAGTACGCATGTTTGTCCCCTGTTACACATAACACAACCTATCATCTTAAATTGGGCCAGGATTAAATCAAAGATATTTATATAGATTGTTTAAGTGGACATATTTCATAACATAGTTTAATCCTATTATTCAATTAAAGGATTATACTTTTTGTCCTATAAACAAGTTATAAGACAAGGAACCAATGCAAGGCAATTATTTCTGCAATCCTCAAATAATTGTAGATGTATTTTGGCAGTGTTCCTTTTTTATTTAGACACAAAAACGAAGACATAAAAGCTATGTTTGCTTATTTATTACACATACGAAGTTTGTTTTTCAATAGCAAAGCTTTAATTAAAACGAGTAAAGTCGATTACGCAGCTAAGTTCATTTAATAGGAAACCAAGTAAAACATTCAAGTTTAAAAATAAACCCAGTTGTGAAATCTCTACGAAATGAAAATTTTCATAACAATCGTCTCTTTAATTATAACAAATTGTCATTTTCCTAAATAAAAAGTTACGTAACTCTTTTTACAAGCAACTAACCCCCTTACTCATAAAAACCTCTTGAATTTATAGCGCCGATTACACTACCCAACATGTAGGGCCCTACATCGTGGAGGGCACTACATGATGTAGGGCGGTCGGGACTCGCCAATCTCCGATATGAGGTGTCCTAACAGCCTACATGTGATTACACTAGACAACATGTAGGGCTCTAAATGTAGGGTAGTGTAATCGGCGCTTTAGTCAATTGATTAGCTTAAATTCTTCGGTTTTGTTTGGTATAAGGTTGGTTTTCGTAATAAAAATCTCGCTAAACAATGATTAAATTTAAGAGGCGTTTATAAGTAAGGGGGTAAACGTCCAGCAGGACCTGTCGAAATGTCAAACAGCAAAGACAACCTTTGTAGTAAGGGGAGCTTGGTTTAAAATCAC
The DNA here is from genome assembly GCA_905475405.1 of Schrankia costaestrigalis. NCBI lineage: Eukaryota > Metazoa > Arthropoda > Insecta > Lepidoptera > Erebidae > Schrankia > Schrankia costaestrigalis. Next base: position 2,185,247 of record FR997843.1, on the reverse strand, counting down.
GCGTATCAGTATTGATAAAGTCTGTATTGAGTATTTTTTCTGCAATCTATTTTGTCGAAATCTCCTTTTTTCGACTTGTAAGAAACCTATTAAGGAGATGATTTCATAATATATTAAATCCGTCACAACTTGGAGAACAAAGAGTTAAAAACCTAGAAATCTGTTCTAGGTTTATCAATGATAATAAATTCATTATTGAAGCCACGTGTAGTCGACTACATGTGTAAACAAACGATTACATATACCTACGTACCTACATAGTTTGCATCTATGTACAATGTATCCGCATGTGGATGGAAACTACTTTGAATATGATCACAGTAGCCCGTGAATGTCCTACTGAAATGACGGATTAGGAAATTTGGCCTGGTAGACTAGACCAGTTGGTAAATTTTATCTTATTCGTTGATAGGAACTCTAATACTTCCCGTTGTAAGATCTATCTATCCTTTTCCAGATAAAAATAAATTTCGTCACTTATACCACACTAGTCATTGGCTTATCGCTATGTCGACTTTAGACTCGGGATGGATGAGATACAGTCCCAGAGGCGAACGGTGACATATTTGTATTCCTCCTAGTCCATCAATACACAGTTTAATTCTACTTTAATTTAGTTATAATTCAGTCTTTTGCCACCAATATCAATTACCACGCGTCTCCGAGGCTGTACTGCGTGTTTAATGACCCCGATATTAATCATCACGTAGATACCTATATAGATACATACATAGTAAATAAAGCGTAATACATACATACAGGATACAAAAGCCCTGTGATGCTTTGAACTCTTTATCATACAATCAAAACAACTTATCGGAAAGTTTTACTAGTAAAGTAAAACTTTACGCGTATAAGTGATAAGGATTATGTAATTTGTGTGTGATTTGAATTGATAACGTAATTGACACTGACCTGATGATAGCTAGTGACTAATACTGTTATTTGCCTTACTTATTAACATGCTTTGAAATAAAGGAACCTAGACAGTGGATGTTGTGAAGACGTTGCAAATAGAAATTTGGGGAATTACCATTTTGGGGATTAAGATGATTTATAGAATTAATTGGGGCAGAAATGTTCTTATATGGCGACCGCGTACCAGAATGGGTGGGGAGGACCCTTAAAGGATGGATCGGCGACTTAAGAAAAGGGGCAACGATGGATGTGGGAGGCAAGGTCCTCTGTGGCGCAGTCGGTATATTACATGGCTGCTACGCAGAGGTCTCGGGTTCGATTCCCGCTCAATGCAAATCTTTGTGTGCATGAACATGATTGTTTGCATTAGTCTGAGTGTTTTCTATGTATAATATATTATGTATTAAAAAAAAAGTATTTAGGTAAGTATGTTTATCCGTTGTCTAGTACCCATAGTACAAGCTCTGCTTAGTTTGGGACTAGGTGGCGTTGTGTGAATGTGTGAGGGTTATTTATTTGTTTATTTATATTTGTAGGAGGCCTATGATACAGGCTAACACTAACTCACAATCGTTTTGGGAAGTGGATGTTTTGATAGAGAAACTTTGTTTACTATTTCAACGCTTGACATTCGGAATGTTTTGCTTTTTATGACTTCCTTCTCTTGTAATATACGCATAGTACCTACAGTTCAAATATTTACAGTGTGATAATAGAGACCTACCTACTTATTAGTACAGTCACGAGCAATAATATGTACACATTTTCAAATTTTCTAAACTATCTGCACGTTTATCTAGACATTACAATATCAAAATGAATTCGTAATTTAGAAGAGGTTCCGTACAGTTTTGAATTAATCTTCGAATTTTCAATTTTGGATTGGCAGAACTTTAGATAACTGGTTTACAAAATGCGAAAATGTGTACATATTATTGCTCGTGACTGTACCTAAATAGACTTATACGGAACTCTTTCGGGGTGGTAGCGACATGTTATGTAAGTACTGAGAACTCAATGTGGTTTTTTCCTCTAGTTAAGGGAATAATGGATAAAAAAATGGTTGTGGTTTTTCACAGTATTGGGGTAAAGTAAAGAAAAGGCTGATTGACGTAAGAGGAAAAATAGTTATAGAATAAATAGGAATTAAATATTATAGAATTATTATTAAGTATTTAACGAACTAGAAATTAGGCATAGTGTCGCGGGGACTTTACAAAGACAAACAGAATATAGAATCAGGATTATAATTTGACGATAGGGGATAATATTATGTACTATGCGTTTCAAATAAGAATAGGATCGGATTTGCTGCTAACTTCATGTGGCAACTGTCATTTTAGTACCACCAGCACAAAAATTGCCTCCTATTCTTATTTGAAACGCATAGTAGTGACATTATAAAGATAGCAAAAAATCATTTTTTTTTCAAAAGCACCGTGATATTTTTCTAAAATATCGATGTCATTAAAATACTTGTTATATTATGGTAAAGAAGAGCGCACGTGACAGGATTTGTAAGACACCGTCAGTTAACCTATTGGTGGTCTCGTTGCCTTTGTCTCTCATGAGAGCTTTCGTTGTAAAACCCTGTAGTTGAAAAGGAGCTTATCGAATGTATGTAAAAGTAAGAATGCATAATATAACCAAACCATTTCAGTCTGTGAATATCGTAAAAGCAGAAAGGGAGGAATAATTATTATAATGCAATTATATTATATTATAATTTTATTACCCATGTAGCGTAGTGATTATAGTCCACAGTTGCTGATGCAAAAGATTCGTGTTAAATTCCAGTTAAAGACAAATCTTTGTATGCATTTACATTAATGTTTCCATTATACCCTTTCCACTATATTTAACAACATTTGACAGCTTGACGTTAGTGACGTTCAGCAGTATCTCGAATGTAATGCCATTCGATTGTAATGATTTGATTTCGATTTTTCAAATGACTTTATTTTACACATTTGGATCCTTACATCAACTTATATTATCATTTTATTATTGTTTCTTTCTGTATCTATGTTAAGAGAATTAGCCTATAGCTTAAAACGATAAAATTATAGTTAGCTTAGGTATTATTTAAAATACATAATTTATCGTGACACATTCACGGTTACATTTTATAAACGTATTATAAAGAGTTCAAGTTTATTCATAGCATTTATTTCTACCGATTATTTGTAATTTGTTTCATAATGGTGGTAATCGTTATGAGTGTCCATCACTAAGTAACCATGGTAACTGAAAAAAACATGGGTACGTCCATGAAATACAATATTATTTGTTCGAAAAATAAGCGGAAGTATTACGAAACTTCATGGACGTGAACTGTCAAAAAGCTAAACTTACGCTGGAAGGGGTATAGTATGGGTGTTTTCAATATGTCTGTAAACTATTGAATGTTATGTATTTGTATAACAATATCTTTTAAAGTCAGTCCTATAGATAGAATCAAGTCGATTTCCAATAGACAGAAAGAAGAAGTGACAAAATACCGTATTCGAGTCTCAATACAGATTCAACCAGAATATTTTTTCGTCACAGTTTTGGCACCATATTACGCGCATTCGGCCTATTTCTTAAAAAAGATTGATGTAGTCAATTTAATTGAAACAACTTTTAACAAAGACAATGAGACTGTTATTTTTAACCTTTTTGTTGTTGATTCACTTGATCGTAATTCGTTTTCTCCATAAGGTAACGAAATATCATAAGTCGTAACAATAAAAATATTAATTAAATTGGTCTTTTATGTCATTCAGCTTTTCCGAGCCTTCATCAACTATAGCTATTGAACATACAAAAGCAAGAACGAGTTTCCTCTAGCAATGGGATTATCTTCCTATATGAAGGTATAGGTAGTTCATGTAAGTATGATTTTCCTTTACCATGACTCCTTTTAATTTTTGAGTTTTTACTTCAGTATCACAATGTGCTTTTTGTAAACAATTAAAATATTACCAATGACTTGAACTCTAGGCATGAACACAAGGATGTGTAATTTATTTTATTTTTTACACTTCGAAACATAATAACATTATTGAGATGTCACCATTTGAAATACTAAGTGACTTACCTTAAAACATAAGCGTCGACAAGCTCGCTCTGGGTGAAAGAGATTATCTCGCAACGTACTATCTTCAACACATTCTCCCATTGTTGACTGGAACAAACATACATTTTCTTTATTTTTAGTATACTTAAGTAATACAACAAATAAGTACAACCTGTAAGCTATTTTATAAAATATTTTTGTGTTATTTCACTAAGGACCTAACAATCTTACGCTTTTATTACAATTAACTTAAGCAGGCTTATTTTTTTATGTCTTTTGAACAGACAACAATAAAAAAATATTACGTAAACATTCCCGACCATTTTAAATCCCGCGCGTTGCATCGCCCAACCCTACCAATCGTCACAGGCCAACCACGGGCGCACACCAAGCCCAGTGGTGCCCAATTGCAGTTTCAATGGTGAAACAGCTGATTCCAGAACTTTCCATGAAAACAAATCAACAAATAACTTCCTCAGCATAAACAATATAAAATTAAGAATATTTTCAGTCATCAAGTTAATCATTCGTTTTAGCAATCACAAGAAATTACGGTCATTCTGTTACAATACTAGGGATCATTTGCATTCTACCGGTAACCTATAGGTACAGCAATAAAGTAATTACATAATTATTCAGAAAATATGTCACAGGTTAAGTAAAATGGTACAATTATAAAACTTACCGCGTGATTTTTCTCAAATCTGCATTTTTTGCCGGTGTAAACCAAATTTCGATGAGCTTTTCGACTCCTTCGAAAAACTGCTCATTATTATCACTACTAGATATTATTTCCGTTTCAGCCATAGCTGTGCTTGTTTGTTACTTTTGAAGAGAAAAGTGTTTAAAATTGAAATAAATCTCACTGGATTCTCAGCACACACAACCACAACGAATACAAGTCGGAAGTTGACTGACGGACTGAGTGAAACAAAATTATTGGCAAAATGCGGGTGATAGAAGAGAAGGATGGATAAATATCTCTTTCTATCAGAGCGAGCGAGTCGGCGCGCGTTTCGTTCGGAAGCACAGACCAGGAATGTGAAGTTGTCAAGACGTTTCTTTTTTATATAACTTGTTTTGTATTGCCACTGATAAGAAAACTACTTTACTATAATATTAATTCCAAGCTTTAACCTTTATCGTAAAATTATCTTGAACGTTTTCAATGAGTGATTTATTATAAGTAATTTATTTGGTAAACTTGTTGGTAAATTTACAGAATCCGAACAGCACGACAATGCGTAAAAGTATACAACGGCGGCAAAAGGTGCTATTTCAAATTCAAAATGATTATGTATTGAAATAAAGTTTCAAAAGTATAGGCTGATTAAAATATGTATACCCCCTATATTATAGGTTGTTCATGTAATAATTTTATAAATATTTAATTAATTGATTTACTACAACCACATGTTCCACTTTGTAATCAACAATATTAATTAGGTACTTTAGACTTGTTTATTTCTAATGAAGTTTAATGAAGATAGAAATAAAAACATTCTAATTGGCAACATTTTAAATAGTTTGACATGCGTAATGATGCAATAGGTCAAGGTCATTGTTGATTAGATAATAAGATAATGATAAATTAGGTATATTCCAATATGTTCCTTTTATCGGTAGGTACTTTTTAGCTCTTAATCATAACTGGAACAAATGACAATCTCATAATCAGTTATTAGGTCATAGCATTGCTAGTTCTATTAAATTTCCAATCCCTTACGCCCAGGTAAGCGTGTTGTGTAGCGTGTGACTGCTCTAATGATATAAACAAGAGCAAATTTAGTTTATTAAATAGGTTTAGGTTTCAGTTTTTTGCAATGGCCTAATTAAGTACAGCCAGCCTCATTCTACATTTTTGTGCCTATCATCTAACGTAAGTAGGTAGTGTGTGAGCGTATGCGTGCATGACTGACTTACACATCTGCATGGTTGTAGTTTACTATAGCTCACGCCGCCTAAGCAGCGACAATCTTTCTAAAGTCCCCCAAACGGATAGTATTTGCATATTATTAAGTACTTACGTGGATCATTTATGAAGTGACTTTCAATCGTATTCTCTGCAGATACTTTTAGCCAACACACAACAAATTTTTAGTATTAAAAATTATGCCAAAATCTTTTCCATAACACTTTAAAAAAAAGCTAACTCAACACTCACTCAATCCTTATCATCAGGGTAGAGGCTGCAAGGCTCCGCTTCTACTAGTGAATGGCGTGTGAACACACCACCCCTGCTTGTCTAAAGCCCGATTTACACATCGACAAATACAGTAGCGAGTTAAGTAGTAAGTTGTTGATTAAGTTGATTTGAATAGAGCTAGACGCGAGAGAGGGGGCTACTTCGTACTTAACTCGCCTAAAAATAGGATGGAGATCTATTTAAATCAACTTAATCAACAACTTACTACTTAACTCGCTACTGTACTTGTCGATGTGTAAATAGAACTTAAGGGATCGAAGGGCAGCGTCTTCGCCGTCCTTACTGCCTCGGTAGCAAAGTAATAGTGTGTACGGGCGCCCGTTGACGAGGTCGCGGGTTCGAATCTCACGCAAGATAATTATGTGTGATAGGTATACAAACTATGGTGTTGAGCATAGATGTTCTGTGTCCGTCAATTTCATGCATACAAAAGTCCCCGAAATACAAAAGGCGACACAGGGTCCGATCCCTAATGCGGAAGTTGTTATTTTATTTAAAGCTTACTGGCGTGGAGGTCCTGGCCAAGATCTTTCTCCGGCGGTCGGGGGCGCTCTACGCAGAGAAAAGGAAGGGCTACTTTTTCGCTAGGTCTCCAACGTTTCACAGCGTGCCAGTTGATACCAGTGGAGATCGAGCGAGAAAATTAAGCTGCCGTACCCATGGTGAGCATTCCACCAATGTGTGAAGCTCGGAAACCTAGTTGTAGTCTCCACAGTGATTACATCAGACCATTGGTTCCCGGCCTATGCAGCACAGATACATCCATCCCGAAGCATCTGTGATTGGTCCATACCTGTGTCATCTGGTAAGAAAGGGCACCATGGTCTCTCAAACCCATTATAGAATCACGTGGCCTCAGTGTCTTACTTTTTTACTACCTACAAGCAATAATTTCTTTGTTGTGAAATATTTTATACTGGACTTAGCAACATTATTGGAATCTATTCGCTTCAATGCATCAACCACTTTTTCATTACACTGACTATGAATGAACACCTTCTCTTCTTATATCTTCGATCTTTATAAATCTAAATTATACAGAAATAGATATATAATATAGAATTACCTAGAGACAATTCTAAATAAAGATTGATTTTGTCTTAGTGTTATTACACCAGCCATAATAATCAAAATTACAAACCCTTCTGTCTTGGCTCAGTAGCTTAGTGGTTGAGTATGCAGCTATTGTGTATTGTAGAGTTGATAACAGGTGCTGGATTAGTCCCTGTAGTGAGACCTTGTATCATGGGAAACTGTTTTAATTAAAGTAATTAACTCTTTGAAACAAATTAAATTTGTAATTATATATAATTTTATAAATGTATAAATAATAATCAAATGTTAAGAATAAGTAAATTCATTAAATGTCATAAATCTTCAAGGGCTGCAACTAATTTATGTAATCTACCCATTTCAACTTTCTTTATGGGTCTAAAATTCATTTTAATACTAGGTAATTTAGGAGGTGAATCAAATTCCTTTTCATCTTCATAGAAGTCTTCTATTTTTGGTTCCAGATCCTTTTTCATAGATAAGGGTCTAGAAGTAGACCGTCTATCTTTCTTGTTTTTCATTTCACTTACATTAGCATTCAGTTCTATTAAATTTTTATATATCCTGTCATTAAAATGGAAGTTTAACTGCTTTGTTACCTGTAACATATGAATTATTCATTACAACACAAAGATATTGTAAAACCTCTTCATGGTTATATATTTGACATTTTAAATATTTGGTTTAAGTGATAGTGACATCACATCAGAGGCCTATGCCTAATGCCATTACAAAGTTAAATACTCATCACTGATGTCCATGAACCTTCCTCTAGATGGACTTGAATATGTTTTGACTGTGGTGTTCCTTACATTTGGTTTATTCTAAGTGGTTCTTGAATGTCCCACTGCAATGACATGCCTCTGTGATAGTGCTCTTGATACGTGGTTAATACCATATAGACTAGAGTTTTTATAGATAGTAATACATAAAACCCACTTACTCTAGCAGCATGTTTGCATTTATCTACATTGATATGCTCAGATGATAATGGTGGTGTCATTTTCTTCAGATCATTTATATAACTAGCTACAGCTTCACTTGAGCACAGTGAGGGGTGGGCTAAATTATTCTCCTTCCCTGTTGAGCGTAAAGATTTCTGGCTAGAACACCCTACATCATACACGACTTGCTCTGCAGACGGTTTTATTTTAACTTCATAATTTCTAACAAGAGTTTTCTTAACTTTTGGATCACAAACACTTTTTTTCATTTTGTTTATATATTGATGATATATCAGCGACCGTTTTAACTAATTACAACTAAAAATTATTTATCCTCTGCAAAAAACATGAAAACAAACAACAACAAAGAGTATATAATCACTCCGTTTTAAGAGACGGCACCTAGTACTTCGAGAGTAGCTAACATTAAAACCGCAATTCAATACCATACACACAAAAATAATTGTCAGTGGGTACACAGGCGTCAATCAAATGTCATGTCATTATGACATTAAGGCTACGTAGTGATGTACTCGTATGTATGTCGATATCGACGCAGTATTATCGATAAGCACTAGTGCTGCGACATTACCGTCAGTTATATCGACAGACCCTGAATTCAGTTTTTTGTTTGGTTGAGATTTTGGGATGATGAACTAACAAAAATAAAACGATTTTTTATAACAAATATTTATTAAGCAAGACTTTGTGCTTGAGCTTTTTTATATTTGTCTGCAGTTTCGTTTTCAACAGATACAAACTTTTCATTAGTTGTTTTACAATATTTTCTTATAAATAACAGACTTATTAATTTTAACAGACTGTGCCTAAGTTCTAAATGTTTTGTACACGTAAACCATGCAAAATCACAGTGTACACTAAATTGTAATAAACATATTTCACTTATACTATCTTGAAATTTACCATCAAAATTTTCAAAAATTATTTTGGCCTTGCTAATAGTTTCACACAAGCCTATACTGGGGTATGTCAGTGATTGCTTTTCTTTCCACCATTCCCTCAAACTTATATAATTATAAAGGTCGTTATTCGTCGGACATTCATTTGTTATTGACTTTTTGCAATCAATGCAATCAGTCTTTTGTAATAATTTGGATGCTAAATAACCACTGACATACACCACAGGCTGCTGTTCGAAATTACAAAGATTTTCAATATTTACATTTTCATCTTCATCTGGCAATGACAAAACAGGTACATCTTCATTGCTAACGATACTGGACGATTTAGGAATATCTTCATTTAGTATTGTATTTAAATTTTTATAATTGAAAAAAAAAGTATTGGTGTCTACCTCACAATTGGAACCCCGACTATGCGGTGCTGATAAACCTGACAATATCGATGATTTTAATGCCGCAGTAAAATATGTACAAGTTGGGTTTTTATTAGTAGAACTATGTTGACGTATCATGCCAAATAAATTCTCTAAAGAATCTTGGTTTAATTGACGCAAATTTAAATATTTAAAACCTTCTTTTTGCAATATACTCCAAATATCGCCTAAGGTCTTTAAAGAAATTTTAAAGCCTTTTACGCATCTTACATGTGTAGCCTGCACTTTACTGTTTGATTTAACGAACTTTAATGTCTCAATTTTAGATAAAAAATATTGCCACATCTCGACATGACTGGTTTTTTTACTAACATTCTCTCGAATACCCTTTTTTACATCTTTAGGAGAAGATGGACCATTACAAAAATCAAATAATTTGTCAAGTTCCTTAATTATATCTGCCGTTTCGCCAATTTCTTTTGCAGCAGTATCATGCTTCCATGCCATCATCTGTAAAATGGCTGACATGGTATTACTCAAAGCATGGGCAGCATATTTTACGCGCATTTTTATTTTATATGTCGGATGGACGACATTTTTGGTCAATTTCGGAAAATTTAAAAAGTTTCTATTTCTTTCCTCAGCTTCAATTAAATGACTCCACTTTCCAGTTTTTTCTCCCCATACAATTTCGCCAGCCTTGTAAAAATTATTTCTTATCGACTTGAATAAATGTGGTACATCGAACAATATAAAAACTTTTTTGTCTTCATTAAATATAAAGAAGTTGTCTTCTGGAGACTGTCCACCAAATTTTTTTAATAAGTTTAGTGCACCTACATTGGTAGGGCCTTGATCACACACTGTTGTCAAAATTTTGAAGCCAACTTCTTCAAGTGACACTATTGTATTTTTAATTAAAACACTTAGTTTTGCTGACGAAATTGTACCTTGTACAAAAAAATATGCTACAGGCAGTTTAAATTTCTTTTTCAAACCTTGGACCATTAACACAAGAGCATGGTCTGCAATTTTTGGACTACGTTCATCTCCATAATCTTCAAAGCCTTCTATTTTGTCACTGCCTTCATTATATATTAATCTTTTCTTTAAAGCCATTTCATCAAAAAGTAGACAACAAAACTTATCTTGGTCTGACAAATCAGACAGCATGTCTGAACATTTCAAAATTAAATGTTTATTTATGCCAGGTTCCAAAGGTATACTTTGAAGTAGCCTTTGAAGTGTTTTAACACTTGGTACATTCATAGCCCACTCTAGATAGCGATAGGCTTTAGGAGAACGTTTAAAAATAGCCAGAGCCCATAATTTTGTTCTCATAGTCCAACGCTTTCCTGGTGGTTTTTTATTATGGTTTGATGCAACATCATTTATTAAATCTTTTAATATCGTGTTTTCAATTTTATCTAGATCTAGGGATGTTTTTGCCAGATTTTTCAGGGTCAATTTCTTATCCTTCAATTTCTCCAGCAATTTTCGTTCTCGATCATTGAGACCTGAAATTTGTAAAGCTTCTTTTTATTTTATATCTCATCATATTATGTAAGAAGATTACTAGTATTGTATTTATTTATCCAATAATACACACCTTTGGGTTCAGCACTCTTTTTCATTCTCTTATGGCTTTGTACAATAATCTCACTACCATGTGAAGTGAATTCTGATAATTCTGAAAGATAATAAATCAAGTATTAAGGAACAATAGATTACTATAACACTTGCTAAGTAGATTGGGTTGTTTTTCTGCAAAACTTTTGATGCATTTAAAATCAAACAAACCATGAGTTATTGTCAAAAGTGGCCATTTTTAATTATTGATACTCATGGTTTGTTTATTTAAACAGAGTTTCAGTTTATTTAATCTATACTATCTATACTAATATTATAAAGAGGTAAAGTTTGTGTGTTTGTGACGTTGTAGGGGTAATCTCTAGATCTACTGAACTGATTTTAAAAATTCTTTCTGTGTTGAATAGTCCATTTATCGGGGAGTGTCATAGGCTATATAGTATCACGCGATGACTAGGAGTGGAGCAGTAATGAAATATGTTTAAAAAACGGACGCGATTTTTACGCCGCCCAACGAAGTGGGCACGGGTCAGCTAGTACAATATACATCTAAAAATAGTAAATTCTATTTTGGAGGGCATTAGGAAGCTAGTTTTTTGAAATGATTTATAATCATCGCAATTTATAATAAAATGAATTGGAGGTGTTAGTTATGCTCCTACCTGCCCTTAAGTAAAATTAATAATTAGTGACATAATATTATAGGTATTTACCTATATTCATTTTTAAGCTTAACCATTAATACACACCTTTGGATACAGCACTCTCATTCTTTCTCTTATAGTTTTGTACATATGTATCAATAACGTGTGAAGGACCAGCTACTTCCGATTCTATCCTTGGTCTACTTGAAGCCATATTAGTTATATCTTGCAAAATGTCTAAAAACATAAAGATTTTATATACATATATGTATGTACAGGGCAAAGTAGCAGGAATAATAACTGTGAACACTAGAGAAAATGCATAATTTTTAATGGTATATAATTAGTGCAGCCTCAAAAACTTGATTTAGCATATGAAACAGCTTGTAATAAATTAATTCATCAGATGATCCAACAGAGTATTAAAAAAATCAACATCAATTATTATTAACAATATATTAGCCCACTATATTCATTTTAGAGCCTCAACATCCATCTACTAATTTAATAAACATAAATATTTATTTCATTACCCAAATTGTCACTTAGTGAACTACAAGTTGGAACTGGCAACATTGACCGAGTGACATTCTCGTCTTGATTGACCTTGATTTGAGAGGCTACCAGAACACTTTCAGAGGAATATTCTGAAACAAACAATGATGTCCTTTAGTATTGGTTTAATTTAGCTACTAGTGACATGATATTAGTAAATAGGAGTCTAAAGGTGTATTTCAGCAAAACACACTGGTGTGTACACACTCAAACCTAAACTTAGAAAAACACATCATAATATTAATAGACTGAAAAAATACATACGATGGCTCGGGTATTGACCAATATGCATTGGGAAATCCTTTAGCAGTCCGTCTTCTAAAGGCTTCAAAGGTAAATTTAAAGTTGGCACTGCATGTTTTAAAAGTCGGTTTCCCGATGGGTTAAAAACTTTCTTTTCAAAATGGTTATTGCATACAAACTTCAGATCATGAAGCTTCTCTATCGGTAAGTATGCAAGATCTTCTTGACCAATAGCTTTAATCCACTTGCGACACCTACAACGAGATACAAAATTAGGATTAACAAATTTACTTTGGCATTTTCTCTATAGTTTGACGCAGTAGGTACATACCTATCAGGTTCAAGTGGTATTCGGGCCAAGAACACATTTGACCCTGGAGTGCGTCTATTATTACAAATAACACACTTCTTAAAGTTTCGTGTCACTTGTGCGGATTCATCCATTATGGCAAAAGAATATGAAAACACTAAATTCAAAAAGTACGTGGCGGCGTAATAACGTCCAACTAACACACACTCACACACAAGGAAAATACGGAGGAACTAGAGCTCTACTCGACGTATTTCCAGCAGTATTTCAGCTAATAACAAACAACGAAGATTAAAACAACGAGTTTACCGGTAGCGAAATAGCATAACAACAAACGCCCTTACTTGACAACAATGACAATGACAACCCGTCAAATGAACACATGACCAACATAAAAATAATAAATATTTAAACTGTCATGTTGTCTAAACAACGCGGTACCAACAAATTTATGTCATACGATCTTAGTAAACTCTGTGTCCACTGCATAGAGTCGAGAATTCAAAAATAATATATTAGATAACTATGTAATTTTTTTTGTTCGGTAGTGTCCACCCACTGAACAACAATTTCAAAATAAAAAGCAGTGCTGCCAGCTGCCATATCTCAGTCAGTGTTGCCGCTTATTATTTATACTCTTATAAAAATCTTGATGGGATTGTTAAAAAATAATAAAACAAAATCAACAAATTGCAAAAATAGTTTAATAACTTTCTTCATAGTAATATAAATAATATTAGAAGTTAGTTAGTAAATAAATCTCGCGGGTTATCGTAAGGTAAGTAACAATATTATTATACGTAACGTAATATTATTTGCTAGAGGTTAACCGTAGCCTCAAGAGAATACTAGTTCCCTTCCCTTGAACAATTTAATATTTTTAATATAATTGTGTATCACTCACAATATCTTCTAAAAAAAATTAAATATTTAAATCATTGCACAATCCATTGTAATTGCTTCCAGGTAATTACCCAAAAAAAATCAACGTTTTGAAATGTGGATGTCAAAACAATGTCTTTCTGTCTAAATTTTCTAAACGTCAAATTGTTCTACTAAACGAAAAGAAAATTGTACACGACACGGTTTTGCTGAGATTATCGTGTTTATACAATTTATTAAAGTTTATTAATAAGTTTTACGCACCATCGGGAAAACTTGAAAATTGTTAAAAGGGATGTCATCATTATCTAGCTTCGTGTTTACTGTAAGTAACTTTAAAAAGGTATTTTGAATTTTCTTATTATAATTCTTTTAACCATAATGTTGTTATGTTTCTTTAGAATCCAGATAACTTGCCGGTAGAATCTCTGTCGTTACAAGTTACGAATGATGGCGTGGTTCAAGAAATTAAAGCATTGGTATGTAGTTTTGTTATAACTATGAAATAACATTGTGCAATGCAAATTAAGAGCTGGCTCCATTGAATGTCTATAAAAGCTTGTTTTAAAACGAACAAACATAAAATAAAATAAGTACGTAATATTATTTGGGATGTTTAATTAGAATTTATTTTAATAACACATAGTTTTCAATTCAGTTTCTTCATCTGATGAAAAGTTTTCTGTGATTATTAATTTAGTATAAATGTAATACTCATAGCAACCAGCTCTACATGGGATGATGAATGTTTGTCTAATGTTATATTTTATTTTAAAAAAAAACACACAGCTTTTGCATAGGACTGCATAAGATGGCTATATTTGGAGGCCATGTCCACCAGTGGACATCAATTGGCTGATGATGATGATTGATTATACATCTTATGAAATTTTCAGTTTATATGTCTTTTTTCGTTTTTCTATTAAGCATCTAATTCAAATACATACAAGTTACTAAAATAAATATGTATACTAAATATGTTTCCTTGCATCCAGGACCCATACTGGGTTGATAAACGAGAGATGACTCTGTATGAGAGACCACCTTCAGGCAGCACAATGGTACTAGGTTCAGTAGATGCCTGGAAGACAAAGATGGAGGCCTACTCGGAAGATTTAAAGTGGTTACTAGGTTTAGAACATTATAGGTATGTTAATTGATTTTATATTTGAGACTAATTCCGTTTAATATTATATAACTGTGGCTTCTCTTTACAAGGATCATCAATGTTTCCAAAAGCACTGGTCATGTCAGTGATCAGTCCCACGAAAATACCACCGATATCTAGATGGCTAAGCAATCGTCATTGAAATGATTTCTGTTTCTGTTTTGTTAGTCTATATTTCTATCTTTAGGCCATAACCACAGTTATAATGTTCCAATATTTATGATATCCTTTCAGATTCTGGAGCACAATAATATACAATTCTCGATGTATGGACGCACTAGTATCATTTCTACAAGAAGCAACACCGCCATACTTACCGAAACATGAATGCTCAGATGTACAGAGATTATATGAAGACATAAGACGGCTTGTTCTTATTGTGTTCAGTAGACTAGTTACTAATAAGGAGAGTAAGGTAAAGGAAATATTATTTGAATTTTTATATACCTAAAAATACACTACTGTGTCTCCATGTGGTGACGGAGTAAGAATACAATGTGTCACCATACCGTCTCATTCCACGGGTGTCGTAAAAACCGACTAAGGAACTATCTCAATGTGAAATCTCACATTGGGTTTAATTTCAAGTTTTTCTTCTTTTTATTACGTAAAGATAATTCTTTAGGTAATAAAAAGAAGGAAATCTTGAAATTAAACCCTATACCAATCCGTCTGGCCAGTGTGGTATAAGTAGGCCAAGTATCCCTCCGACATTGGAGGAGGCCCGTCCCTGCAGTAGGACATTAATGGGCTGGTATGATGATGATGACACTACTGTACTTACTACTTAGAAGAATAGTCAAACTAATTTAGAATGTAAAAAAGAGTCTCTCTCTATTTACGAGTTATATTCTCAAGCTACAGTACACCCAGTAGTCTATCTCGGCCGAATACATTAATAATTACTTACATTTACCTACTTTCCCGCTCGTTACTGCGGCACAGTCGCGACTGTACACTCCGCAAAGCCACCGCTATCGTGAGCGTGTGAGGTATAACTCGCGTTTCGTCCGTTTCTATGAAGTCGAAATACTGTATATATTTGTACTATACCTCACTACTCAAGAACGCGTTACCGTGCTTCGCCTCTATGTGTTTCTTGCATAATCAATACATCACATTGTGTTGTGCAGTGTTACAGATTCTAAAGCTGGACTAGTGTTTGTAAACTTGTAGAAATTAGTCTCATGGCCGAATACTCAAGGGTCTGTTGGGGTGGAGCGGCGCTTGAACTGGACATTTGTATCAGAGTTTCTAGTTTGGGCCTCGCTTTGCTTTAGCGGACGTTTGAGTATTCGACCATAAATGAGGTCAAAAAATATAAAACGAGAGTTGTATTTACTTTGAAAATAAGTTTTTGACTTTGTATAAGTTTAGGCGTCAAGTCTAGTAAGTTAGTCGTAATCACAGTTAACAGTTAACATAGAACATCAATTATTTTTATGTTGAATCTAATCTTATCTAATGTGTCAGGGACGCGTCGAGTGCACTACGTGAGTTCGACAAATGAAAGTGCGAATAACTATTGTGCGACAAAACTGTACAGCGACTCACCATAGTTCGAATACACGCTAGTGCGACAAACTGTAGGTCGACATTACTCTAGTTCGACAAGTTTTCCATCGTGCATTCGAACTAGTGTGTGCATTTGAACTATCGTTAATCGCAATTCCATTTGTCGAACTCACGTACTGGACTCGGCGTTTGCTCCAGTTACGGAGGAAACTTCGTATGCCAATACCACAGAAACCAGAGAGATCAGAACCAGATCTTTACTTTTTATATAGTTTTTCTAGAGATTGTTAACAAACGCAGTCAGAATTTACGATACCTGCTGGACTAAGATTGTGTTGCATAGGAATATGCATTCTTAGTCTGTCACCACGCTGAGAAAATTACAAGCTTCTTGTTAATCTTCAGATTTGTTTTTTTATAAGATTTTATTAGTAACTAGCTGACCGGTGCCCTTCGTTGGGCAGCGTCAAAAAAACGTGTCCCTTTTTTAAACATATTTCATTACTGCTCTAATCGTATTAGTCATAGCGTGATACTATATAGCCTATGACACTCCCCGATAAATAGACTATTCAACACAGAAAGATTTTTTTCAGATATTACCCCCAGAACGTTACAAACACACAAACTTTACCTTATTAGTATAGTTTTATATTTCTCTGTTACAGACACAATGGATGAGCAAGGAATACATGGCAGATATATTATACAATAAGTTTATATTCACAGTACCTATAATATGGGACCTGTGCTTAACTTACGGTGTAGATAACACACGTCATGTGGGTCGTGTACTCGACTGCGTGTTTGCGTTACAACCGCAGTATGAACGTGATGTGACTGCTGCAGTCGTGTTTGTTAAAGAGGTATGTCATCATCATCATCATACCAGCCCATTTATGTCCCACTGCAGGGACGGACCTCCTCCCGTAATGGAGGGATACTTGGCCTACTAATACCACGCTGACCAGACTGATTGGTATAGGGTTTAATTTCAAGTTTTCCTTCATTTTATTTCGTAAAGATAATATTCACGGATAGTCCCTTAGTAAGTTCCAACGACATCCATGGCATAAGATGGGGTGGTGACATACTGTATTCTTACTCCGTCACCACACGGAGAACGACTGACCAACCGAAAGAGGTATCTATTGTTACCATTTTACGTTGCGGCTTCTGTTGAGCGATCCACTTATTGTTGTTGGTATGTGTCTATTTGCCACACCGTCCATTCAACCGGAAACCGGAACTTTTAGTAATATATGTCAGGGGCTACATGATGACAATCAAAGTTTGGTCATGTAATCAGATCTCCTAAAGAGAAGTGGACTAAAGAAGTCGTTTCCTGGTACCCACGAGATAGAAAAAGAACAAGGGGACGGCCACAAAGAAGATGGAATCTTCCCATCACCTGCCTCAAAGTTAGCGCAGATCTGGTATAAACCGCGAATGGCGAGCGTTGGAGGAGGAAATTTGTGGATGGTAGGACGTAAGGTCCTGTGTCCAAGAGTAGGCGGGACTTTGTTCTGGCATTGGTGAGGTCCATGAGCGTGGGTTATGAGTTACCATTAATGCAATGCATTTTTTATTTTGTTTTTTCAGGCTTTCAAATATATAATACTACAAGTAAACAAAGACTACGAGAGTGAAGGACCGCCTAATTTACCTGAAACTTTCAAAGGCTTCTCTGAGATTAGACGTCCGTCCACCACGAAGGCGCAAGACAGACTGACGTTTGACGTGTTGAAAGATTTAATAATACATTTGTTAGATACTGCTATGACTATGAGGATATTTATTGAAGTATACCCGCAAGTTGTTGAGATTTATAGGAAAACTAATTTTATTATCAGGTGAGTTAATTTACTTTATTCAAGAAACTAGTTAGGGATTATGATTTTCGGACGATCGATATTCGGAGAAGAAAGGGACTACCCGTGTACACGTCTAGTACCGATCCCTGATGTCGCGATTTCGAATCCCACACAATATAATAATTATTTGTGTGATCCACAAATTATTGTTTTGAACCAAGATGCTCTTGGTGTACGAAAACGTGTTTTATTTTTTCAAACTACGATACGATCCTGGTTCTTTCAAGCGAGGCGTGAAAAAGCATCTTCTTAAGCCGCCATAGTGGAGACATTTATGCATCTACAAATATTGTAGCTGGCATGGTGCTCGCCATTCTTGGACTCTATTAGATGCTTGACATCAGGCACAATAGAGTCATTCTGGGAGGCCAATTTAAAAAAAAAAGCAAACGCAACACAAGCCAAAACATCTCAAGTGCGGAAAATGTCTTTTATAAGAAAAAAAAAACTATGTTGGTCGGCTAGAAGTTGTTCAAAATGTCTGCTCAGATTGAGCGTGGTGAGCGGCTGTTTTATTTGTTCATGTAAAAGCGCGAACGTACCTGAAAGCTAACTACAACCCGTCCAAATAAGATTGCGCGAATTTTACATGTGTAACATTTTGTTTCAGTATAGTTCAACTCTACGAATACGGTATACCTTTAATGTACGAAAAGTTAGAGGCGACGGGTGACCAGACTAGTGTAGTGTACACAGAGCTAGAAGCTCACATAGACACGACCAGGGCGGAGCTTGTCGATGTCTTCAGAGAAGCACTCGCCGTCTATAAGAATATCATCTTTAGTGGAGAGTGAGTATTAGAAAATATGTATTTTATAGTTGTCTTTATTTTCTTGTGGCAATACCAGTCTAATGCCTATTAAAATAAGTTGTTTTTTTACAAAAAAAACAAAAGACTACTACATACCCTATTATCTAAGTGGTAAATTAAAGAGAGAATTTAAATAAACTCCGTTTTTCCAAATAAATGTATTTTTAGGTATTATTTAAAATAAATAACAATATTTATAGGAATATACGCATAGGCGTATACGACGTAATTCCTTACTTTCGAATAAAACATTGAAAAGAACAAAACGGGATTTAATTTTTTTATATTAATTTTCCTGCTTTTATTTACGCTATCCTATATCTGATATGATAAAAAAGCTGATTACCGGGGGTGATAACTAACCAATAGAGCCAACCCCTGACTAATGATGTTTTTACACTTTTAAAACGATGTAAAGACATCAGTTAAATTAATAACGACCTCTGTGGTGTAGTGGTTATATAACATGACCGCTACGCAGAGGTCTCGGGTTCGCTTCCCGCTCAATGCAAATCTTTATGTTCATGAACAATTGTTTGCATTGGTCTGGGTGTTTCATGTATGTATTTACAAAAAAAAGTCTTTAAGTATGTTTATCCATTGTCTAGTATTAATTAGTACAAGCTCTGCTTAGTTTGGAACTAGGTGGCGTTGTGTGAAATTATGAGGAATATTTATTTATTTAATCTAAGTTCTAAGTTATTTGGGGTTGGTTTCCGCACTTAGTCCTTGAGGTGGACCATTGTGCGTGAGGGCACTTGTCATTCCAGCCAGCCCACCTCCCTCCAAAAGCGTATAAGGTGTCTTATCTTGTTTAGGCATTCTGTGATTGATTTCGGGGCTCCTAGTGTGTCTCTTCGTATATCTGCGACACCCGTGCACTCAATGAGCACGTGTGATACTGTTTCCTCTGCCTCCATGCATGCTCTGCACAGGGGGCTATCTGTTATGCCTATAATGTGAAAGTGTTTATTTAGCGAGCAATGACCGGTGATGGTTCCAGTCACCAGCCGCAGGCTATTTCTGTCCAGACGCAGTATGCGCCTGGTCAGTTTGTCGTTTAGGAATGGCATGGCTTCCTTCGACTGCCTGCATCCTGGTGCTGCTGACCAGTGCTCTTGTGTTTTTTTAATTAATTTATTTAATTTCAGAGGTAACATAGGCAGTAACGTAGAAAACTATTTATCGGTGATGATGGACGGCCTCTCGGAACGGTTGCTGATCAAGGATTATCATCTGTGTTACCCCGTGCATGAGGACTTAGACATGCTGCGGCAGGCTTATCCTGATATGTATCCTTTTTAACATTATATGAAAATTTATTGAAATTAGTTTTGTTTTAAAGTTGCTGAGGATTTTCTATGCTGAAAGGGTTGATTAGAATTTTTTAAGCATTTGAATAATTAATTTTGAATTTTTATTAACTTTCAAAATTTGATATATGAAAATTTATTGAAATTAGTTTTTGTTTTAAATTTGCTGAGGAGTATCTATGCTAAAAGGGTTGATTAGAATTTTTGAAGCATTTGAATAATTAATTTTGAATTTTTATTAATTTTTAAAAAGATAACTCCCGCACTAGTGTCACACCCTGTGTCGCGGGGACTTTTACAAACATCTATTTAACGAACACAAAGAGTTTAAAAGGATCAAGTCAATAATTTGACAAATGTCTATAGTACCCTACTAAGCACAAATGCGGTATCTCAGTGAAAGCTAGTTACGAGGATAATCGAAGTTTTGTAAAAATAGCATCCTTAGTAGGGTGTGTGGTATAAAGTGAAATGGAGATGTGTTATTTTATATCTTTTAAATAATATACCGCTATTAGACTTAGTTCAATAGATGCGTATTTTTTTAAGCAATCCAATGCCAAAATCAAATTTACGAATTTTTTTGAGACACCGCTTTTGCGCTTAGTAGGGCAGAATAAATTATCAAATACATCATATATGTCTTCTTTACAACAAAAAGTGTTTTGACTTATACGATCAAACTAACTTAAATCTCATTATTTGCTTGTCACATTTCAAAACGCATTCATTTCCTAAACTTCTAACAGTGATACCGTCAAGACTGATTTCATACTCCAAGCCATATATTCAAATCTAGATGAACCAATACCAAAATCGACATCCCCAATCCCACAACTAACGAACGGTCACCACGAACAACAAGCCACGCCCAAAGACACGGAAATACCCGACAATGTCCGAGAGGAATCGTTGATATGCGAAGTTAAAGATATTTTACCACATTTGGGGGATGGTTTTATATTAAAATGCTTGCAACACTACGGTTTTAATGCTGAAAGAGTTATCAATAGTGTGCTGGAAGATAATTTGGCGGAATCTTTGAAAGGTAATTGATATGTTTTTTGTTTATTTCTTAATGTATTTTTTAAGAACGTTTTCCCAGACAGCAGCAGGTCAAGACGGTAGCGTGATGTGTCACACACAAATGCCTCTGTTATAGTAGCGGGGTGTAAGCCCCAACGTGATTGCAATGGTCATACATGCGATAAATAAAGGCTCTAGGATAATCCGATATGCTTATTACACTAGCTGCCCTCAGTGTCATGCAGTTCATTGGGGATTTCGACACGTAAAATAAAACATAAAATCGAATTGAGAACCTTCTCCGTTTTTTGAAGTCGATTAAAAAAGGGCGCATCCCTACCGTGATCCGTTGCCTTGACTTGCCAATGTTTCGAAGGCTCGTGTAAATTCCTTAAATATATCATTTCATACTTAGTGTATCCGTGTGGTGACGGAGTTAGAATACAATATGTCACCACCCCATCTCATCCCATGGGTGTCGTAAAAACCGACTAAGGGACTATCCGTGAATGTTATCTGTACGAAGAGAAAAAAAGAAGAAAAACTTGAAATTAAACCCTATACCTATCAGTCTGGCCAGCGTGGTATTAGTAGGCCAAGTATCCTTTCTTCACGGGAGGTGGCCCGTCCCTGCAATGGGACATTAATGGGCTGTTATGATGATACTTAATATATATTATTTCCGATTACGGATTAGGGAGGTGCAGGACGGCCCAGGGTAAAAATGTTTGAATGTACAGCAGTGTCCTTAGACTGATATGATGATCATTATACTTAATATTCCATTCCCTTTCTTTTATTTAATTAAAAAAATGTGTAATAAAAATACTCAGTCATATTTTTTTTTCCATTTTAGGACTAGACCAATCTCTCCCAATAATCCCAGAGGATTCTTTAGATAAAAAGTTCTTAGAGACAGGCATACAACGGCTAAACGTTTTCGACGGCGACGAATTCGACATTATGACTCGTGATGACGTCGACGTTAGCAAAATACACATTGGAAAGAAGAAGTCCAAGTATAAAAATATATCGGACATGCTTGATGATAAAACTGAGGTTAAGCAGAGGGTGGATATTTATAGTAAATACAAGTAAGTTGTGTTTTATTTTATTTATTCTTGATTATATATGGAGGCGCAGGACCGCATAAGGTGGCAATACTTCCCAACTAACAAGTTAGCGATAAAATAAGCGCTATAACAATCGGTTATTTGTTCAATTAAACACCAATAGCAATAGCGCGGCCTAAAATTAGCGATATAGCGTACTATAACTCTCTTATAGTCCGAATTAGGCACCGGTGTTAGCACTGTAAGTTCTACAGCTGCTCGTATTAACTGCAACAGTGATAAATAAGTGGCATAACAATGCTACTATATGGTATTTTCTTACCAATGGCGATAGTTAAGAGTTAAACAGCCGTATTCATTACCCAAGATACTATTAAAGTAATAATATGTTATTTTATATCACTTGAAGTGTTGCAAAGTCTATATTAATCACCTGAGGTTCTATTTTAGTTATAAGATGTTATTTTATATCACTTGAAGTGTTGCAAAGTCTATATTAATCACCTGAGGTTCTATTTTAGTTATAAGATGTTATTTTATATCACTTGAAGTGTTGCAAAGTCTATATTAATCACCTGAGGTTCTATTTTAGTTATAAGATGTTATTTTATATCACTTGAAGTGTTGCAAAGTCTATATTAATCACCTGAGGTTCTATTTTAGTTATAAGATGTTATTTTATGTCACTTAAAGTGATGCAAAAACGCTGGAGTAGTGTAAATAAAATCTTTGCGCTTTGTAATGTTTTATGTACCTATTACTTCTGTATTTTATCTAAGTGTGATGTGTACGTAATGGCAGTTGATAAACAAAAACGGTAAGTCTTACAATAAATTATACATTTAGCGATTATTTAAGTGAAATACTATTGCGGTTGTATTTTTTCTGTTAATATGTATATTATTTTTAATCTCAATTTTCAAGCGCCTTTAAAATAAGGCGTTTTAAGAAATCTTTAAACCAAAAATATAGCAAAAATATTAGTTTTTTTTTTGTAATTTTGCTAATTGTACTAATTCCTTCCAAATAGTTAATCAAAAATTGTTAGATCTTTAATTGTGAGAAAACAACAATGATTTAAGTAAACATTATTATTAAAAGATACTCGTATATCAAGATTTTTAGGATAAAAAAATGGAGTTATCAATTTAAATGCAAGGCTAGAGGCAATAGTGATAATTATATCTTTTTTAGAACTCATAAGTTTAAAACGGTGCTATAAAATTATTTATTAGCTCTTCTGTTTGAACAACTACGTCGATTAGAACCTTAAGTCATATCGTTGAAAGGATTTTTTATGATATTTGAGACATTTGGGTTCCTTGGTAAGATACATAAACCACTAATATGAAAACATAAAAGATTTTAATCAAGTTTATTGTATCTTTTTCAGTACGAGGCGGAAGAAAAAGAAATAACTATTATGCTTACACAAAGTGATACTGAAGAGGAAACCAGCGTCCGTCCAAAAAACACTGCACTAAAACCTTTGGACCTTCCTTAGGATCTTATTTTTACTCCTTTGCCAAATAAGAGCGATCACATATTATTTTCGATTTGTATTATATTTATGTGCAATTTTAGTAATGTAAACGAAATTCATATTGACAGATTTATTTTCTGTTACTTAGTACATTATTAATTAATAAGCCACAGTAGTTTTGTGAAGTACAAAAATCTTTTTATTTAACCTTTGCCAAATAGGAGCGATCTCTATTTTTACACATTTATGCTGCATTTCGTATGTAGAATTTGTTAAGTAATTTTAGCGAGGTTTATATTGATTGATTTATGTACTTTCTGTTAGTACAGTCAGCGTCAGATAGATATGTGCTTTCAAAGTAGTTAAAATTATGTGAAGAATATAAATTCAGCATTATGTTATGTAGGAGAATGACTATTGTTTTGCATTTTAGTTTCTAATGTCTTTCTATTGTTGCAACTTAGATCCTATCTAATAGGTATAAATAAATACAAGGTATTGATTAAAACTGTATTTTATTTATCTTCATATCGTATGTATCAAGGGTATAAAATATGAAATATCTTGGTAGCTGAATCACAAATAAAGCACCGTATTTTAATAGGAACAGTTTTCCCGTCCAATCAAAAACCCCTTGCTCCAGTAATACCCCCATTTCACTAACAAAATCATTTAAAAAGAACTCTAGATTCTTGGGCTTCCCTGTTCCGTAATAAATTTCTATTATGAATGGACTAATTTTATATTTAAAATTAGCCAAAACTCTTTCTTGGCACTTTTGTAAATAGGTAAACCATCCAAATTTATATTTAATTCAATTTTATCAGGGAGTTTGTCCCAACTAGCCAGTATTTTAGTCAGACTGTTTGTGACCCCATGATGCCAATAATCCCCACCATCCATTGTTTTAACAGATTTATTTTTCTGTGTTTTCAAAATAGTCCGAGGGCCAGATGGTAATATATGTACCTATTTTCAAATCTCTTAATATATCTTTATAAATTCTTTATTTCCAATATTTTGATGGGCGGAACCCTCCTCTAATATACAAGATGGACGTTAAAATTTACCACATAAGCGATATAACGGAATTTTTTAACATTTCAAGTGATTATTAACACTAATGTAGACTTTTAAAGCTCATTAATATAAATAACCTCGTTAAACAGGTTAAGGTGGTATAGAAGGGTTTTATATTTCGCATATCGCTTTAAGATTGAATAACGTTCACACTAGCGCTCTTAGAGGGCTATAAAGCTTCAAGCTTCCCTAGCACCTCAAGCTATAAAACACCAATATTATCACTGCACTATTAAGAGTTATAAGATTGATTATTATAATCCTTAAACGGCTTGAGGGTTTTCTTATAACCACTTTAACATCAAAAGTGATGTTTGGCACTTAAAGGTATACATAGCACCTAAATAGAGCATTTACATCAGCAAGTGATAGTAGTCACTCCAAAAGAGCTTTTAATGTTAAAATCGACTTAAAGCTGCAATAAAACTGTAAAGTTCTAGCTTTTAGCACCTTATTACAACTTTAAGCTGAAGCGTAATTGTTCTATATCTTTTATATCACCTTACTATAGCTGGTGCTTAAGCAAGCTCTCTTATATCCGTACTATCATTTAAAAGTATTATTTTATATCTTACATAGCTACTATATAACTTAGAGCTTTAAATTAGACCCTGTTATCGCTACTTTGCTTGTTGGGTTGGAGGAGGTCTATGTCCAGAAGTGGACGTCGATTGGCTGACATGATGATGATATGGTATACAATGGTTGCCGCACCTTTTTACAGTTACCTTATGTTACTAAATAAAGTGACGTCAAGAAAATGCAGGAGAAGAGTTTGTTACGCCGCTTCTTCTCTACTAGCGCTTTGTAAGCGGTGGTAAAGTTTTCTAAACTTTGAAATATTTATAAACTAAAATACAATATCAATGTACTACTTTGTATAAATGATTTTTGATTTTGATGGTGATGTGTTAAGAATACAAAATGGTGTTATCAAGTTTTCTTATAGTATTGTAGGGTAGTTCGCAAAAGTTTATGATAGTAAAACAAGGAGAAAAAACTTGACATTATATTCTTTACCAACCATTTGAACAGATTCTCTTGATCTCTGTCACGAGCTTATTGACCATGGCTAATGTAATCTGGCCGAAATATCAAGTGATTCAAAGTAAATAACTGTATATACTAAAATATTCATTTTAATACACATGTTTAGACTAATAAATAAACGCGAAGTTTTAAAGTTAAAAAGCGTATTTAATAGTCTCAGTAGTACCAATAGAAAGACCTGAAAAATCCATATGTCTATCTGTCTGATCAGCTAGTAAATGAATATTAGGAAAACTTTCCCCCCCTTTCCTTGAAACGGTTCGTCCTTCCTGTGGTTACAAGTAAATGAACAAAGGTACAAAGTTAACTTTTATCACTATTAAGTTATTTAAAACTAGCTGACCCGTGCTCACTTCGTTAGGCCGCAAAAAAACGCGTCTCTTTATTAATCATATTTCGTTACTGCTCCTCTCATATTAGTCATAGCGCGATACTATATAGCCTATGACACACCCCGATAGATGGACAATTCAACACAGAAAGAATTTTTAAATCGGTTCAGTAGATCCAGAGATTACCCCCAACAACGTCACAAACACACAAACTTTACCTCTTTATAATATTAGTATAGATATATAATATGTTTTGTACATTTTCAGTTTGGTATGTGACGAGGTAGATATGTACTCTGACGAGTACGACGACACGTACGAGCTGCCGGGGGCGGAGCCCGGGGCTGACATAGACGAGAGACGACCTGAGGTAGTGCCCAGGGCTCTGCGGGGACATGTGCGACATGAACAAGAGGTAAGACTCTAAAGTAGTATGAAAATGTACAGTTATCAACAAGCCCATTAATATCCCACTGCAGGGACGGGCCTCCTCCCGGGACGGAGGGATACTTGGTCTACGAATATCACGCTGGCCAGACGGATTGGTATAGGGTTTATTTTAAATTTTCCTTCTTTTTATTTCGTAAAGATAATATTCACGGATAGTCCTTTAGTCGGTTTTTACGACACCCATAGGATGAGATGGGGTGGTGACATAAGCCTCTAAATACTAGTGTGAAAATGTTACTGTGATAGGGAAGGGTACAGTAGCTAGCGCTTACTGTTGCTATGATGTAAAAAGACTTATTTATTCTTTGAGTAGAATTATTTAAGACGCTTTTCGGCTGTTGTAGTAAATTGCTTGTTATTTTACACCACACATTCTCTTCTAAAAAACCCTGTAAGTATGTAATAAAAAGGTTAAGAAATAAATTGTAGTTATCATTTAATAAAATAAATAACCATTGTTTTCCAGGAGGAATCCGAGGAGGAATCAGAAGAAGAAGATAAACCCGGCAGTAGTAACAATAAGAATAGACTGGACTTCTGTACGAACCCTGAGGAGATGCGAGCGAGGAGAGAGGCCAACATGCAGGCCAGGAGGGGGAAGGGAGTGTTTAGACCTCCACCACCTAGGTAAAGAGAAAATAAAATGAAAAAATGATTATTTTGGTATTTTTTTACATTTACAATTACTTACACCAAAGTGCAATGAAGTTTGTTGGCAGACGTTGCTCCAAAAAATTACAACAACAAATAAATCAAAGGGATAATAAGCAATTTTTTGTTAGAGTATCCAATATACATTTCAATTTGGGACATTCTTGTGTAGGCCTGTAAGAATCTATTACAACCAACTCTTGGCAGTCTATAAGACAGTCAGTCAATAAATAATTATAATATTAGGTCGTCACCTATGAAATTGCCGTTTTGTATGAAGATTTTATCAGAAGTTAGATTTTTCATACTAAGGTTCTCTTAGATTTTTCAAGAATTATTAAACATAATAGGATGAATTTTGGTATAAGTAATGGCGCACATTTAATCTAACTGTTATGTTTAAAACAAAGAAAAAAAAAGTATCAGACGAAAAAAAGTAGAAGACCTATTATTAAAATAAAAATATTAATAAAGTTATTAAATTACCTATAAAAAAATTATTTTCAGAAATGCTGACGTCACTGGCAAGCCCAAAGGCCAAGGTCAAGAGAAGGACGTCCTCCACAACAGAGATCGTAAGGAGAAGCACAAATCTTCACGAGCTAACCACAACAGGAGGCAAGGCGCCTCGTGGAAACGTAGCCAGGGTATGATGCCTTCGTAGACACTTTGTAGTGCGAGGCATCATCATCATAACAGCGCATTAATGTCCCACTGCAGGGACAGACCTCCTCCCGTGACGGAGGGATACTTGGCCTACTAATACCACGCTGGCCAGACGGATTGGTATAGGGTTTAATTTCAAGTTTTACTTATTTTTATTTCGTAAAGATAATATTCACGGATAGTCCCTTAGTCGGTTTTTACGAGACCTATGGGATGAGATGGGGTGGTGACATATTGTATTCTTACTCCGTCACCACACGGATATCACAGTGTATATTATTATGTAGTTAAAATTACGTTTATTTATTATGTTACTATAATGTACTTATCATACTAGTGTATTACTGTAATTATTATAAATGTGTGATATAATATAATGTGATTAGTTTAACTAATAGCTACACGTATAATATTGTATTTTATTAGTAATTTATTATATTGTAATAAAGAAATAAATGGTTTTCTTTTACATTTCTTATTTCAGTGATATTATTGTTTTAGTTGCATGTTAATATCTTACTGCAGGGTAACTTATCCTACTAGAAAGTAATTCCACTCTGGTTATACCATTCCAGACAACTTTTAAAAAAATCCAAAATATAACGGGACAGGAAGCCCTGTCCCGTTATATTTTGGATTTTTTTAGTCCTCTACCGGTTGCTTAGGCTAATAAAGTAATCAATCTCTCTGGTATACTATACTTACTTTGAAGTATACTATACAATGTACACTGATACTACATACAATTAGTTGTTGATGTCTCTGATTTTCGTCCTTACAAAAGATGTTAATTAATTAGTGACTTATTAACACGTTCAGCGCCGCTACGATTGCCGCATACATTTTGAGTTGGACTTGCTTGTCGAGTTGCCGGCACCGGAATGAAATTAACATGAACTCGCAGGGCGAGTGTTAAAGCTAAGTAAAACTAACACATTTTAGCAAGTCTTTTCCTGAACAGAGAGCTCGCTGTCTTTTAAAAATCAACTTTTATCTAAATCCTAGTCTGAAGAAGACAATTCAATATTGTCTAGGAAATTTTTGAGAGGTGCTATTTTGTTTTCCTTTAGCAGTACTTGTGAATGAGAAAATGAGATGAGAATGAGAATGAAATAACAATGAGGTACTCTGTAAGTAGGTACTTACAGAGTTAATAT
Organism: Schrankia costaestrigalis; assembly: GCA_905475405.1. Taxonomy (NCBI): domain Eukaryota; kingdom Metazoa; phylum Arthropoda; class Insecta; order Lepidoptera; family Erebidae; genus Schrankia; species Schrankia costaestrigalis. The sequence goes on along the minus strand of FR997843.1, from coordinate 2,155,895 downwards.
CAGCTGGTAATCATGGGAGTTCTTGATTTCTTGTCCTTAGTAACCGAAGGGTGGTCTGTATAAGTCTCGACGAAAAAAAAAACATTTTAGCAACATTATTCACAACTGTAATATTTACAAATTATTACATTAAGACAGTATGTTTTTGCACCGTTAACATGGTCAGGGTAGGATCAACGCACACCATCAGACTACAGCAGTGATTACATCATATACAATATTTTGGTATAACATTGGTGTTAAGTCATTTTTAACCTGTTCGTTTCCCTAACAACGAATTCCATGTTATAAGGACTGCTTTTCATATTTAGCATTTGCTTCATGGACACATGCGCACATGTTTGATAGTAATTTTGCTGTATTAAATATATATAAAATAATAAATATTTTATTTAAAATAAAGTACTTATGTTACCTAAATATTTGTAGGTTAGAAAAATATTTTACTTTTACAAGAAATTTATATCTCGGTTTTCAAATATCCAAAACTTGCAAAATTTTCAACAAGGGACCTTTATGTAGGGAGCTATAAATTGCTTTAACTCCCAACTCTGTACAATCTTAGCCCGAAACTCCAAGTAAAGGTTTCATTCTCCTTTAAGTCCCTCGTATGACGGTAAGCTCTACGTTTTACCATACCAGATGCAGAAGCATTCTGTACTTTACAAAATAGCTCAGAGTGCCTTTACACTACATACGCTTGTCACCGTTCTTAAGCCCCATAGCCCAATAATTAGCTAAGCTCTTTTTCAGTAAATTACCTATCATATTTTACGGAAAAAATGATCAATAGGAACCAGTAGTTACAGAGATGAGCGCATTAATATGTATTTAGTAAGTATATATGTATGAAGCGCAAGATAATAAATAGTTCCTAGTGAATAGGTTCTACAACTAGTATTAGTGCGTGTTCAGAATAGCAATATCTCATCCTTGCTGTACGATGCGCTTGCATGCTGTTTACATTGACGAGAGGAGCGGATTTTACAAATGTCCGCATATTTCCTTGTTACCTCGGCTACGCTTAAAGGATACAAGTGTAAGGATGATACTTATGTCAATATAGAACTTTTAGCATGAAAAATAAACCGGAAGTATCACGATTAAATTGGCGCCTTTGCCCACTGCCACTTTAATACGAAACCCGACAGTCGTTTTGGCAGAGAAGCAAGCTCTTGATAAATGATATTTATATTAATGAAGGTAGGTTTTCTATTTAAACCTGCGTCCTCCAGCGTAGCTTATAAATAGCCAAATATAATAAATTACTTGCAATTATATTTATACACAGTATTTCTATGCATAAATAAAACTTATATATAAATCGTATAAGTTTGTTACTAAGTGAGCACCCTTAACTCAAAGAAATACCGCGTTCCTAAAGGCATTGTAAGTACAGTATAAACTGCAAGCCAATGTCTTCATATAAGCGATGACGATAACTTTCACGACGCGTAGTGGCTACATGATTGCTACGCAGACGTCGCGGATTCGATTCCCGGTCGATTGAAATATTTTGTGTAAGTACAAATACATGGATGCGTTTTTTCTATGTATAGGTATATTATTATGTATTTACACAATTATTTACGTATATTTATCTGTTGTCTGCTTACTAGAAGGCGTTGTGTGAGTATGCGAAAAATATTATATTACACAATAACTTGACAGTCTAGTCCTAAGCAGAGCTTGTACTATGAATACTTAGACAACGGATAAGCGTACTAACATTATTTTTTTATGTAATACGTACCTACCTAGATACAGTTTATATCTTGATAGAAAAACGCTGAAACCACAAATTAGGTAACAAATAGACTAACCCAAACCAGCGGCAGCGCAACGAACCCAAGACCTCTGTGTAGCAGCCATTGACTACAATCACTACGCCACAAAGGTGCTCAATTAAGTTGCCAGATTTCTCCACATACTCTGAATTTCACATCCATACAACTTTCGAATGCAACTGCACACAATATCATAAATGCATTATTCAGTACACATCAAACAAGCCTGTAATAAAATAAATAAAATACATTAATGTCAGTTTAATGACGTATAGAGTGGACGGGGCGCATCGATCTCTCCGTTTTATTATATTACCTGTAATAGGGGGCATTAGGGCGGGGCGGAAGGATTTAATAAGTGAGCGGCGCGGGCACACGGCGAAATTGCGATGTTGGATGTGTATGAGTATCGCTCCAGGCTGTTGAAGGGATGGGCTATAGCACACATATCGATATAAGATATCGATTAAAACGTTCCGCTTCAGACTACGGACATTCCACAAAATCTTAACATAAGGAATAGGTCTTTCAAGCTTTCTGCAAATGCTGAGATTAAACAGACTTTATTTATTTAAGATACACCATCGACATTTCACAATACATTTGATATAACAGACCGATTCTGTGTGATCTGCCTTTACAGGCCTTGTGCACAGCGACTTATGAGGCGATTTGTAATAGAGTTTTTATCAAATTAACTTGAGGTCGTAATGATTGTGCATTGGATTTGTAAACACGCTATTCCGTAAAAGACAACCCCAGTCAAATACATTCTGACTTAAGGCAATTATTATGTGATATGTCAAATATGGACAGAGAATCGCGCAGAGTGAAAACTTTTGGAGGAGGCCTATGTCCAGCAGTGGACGTCCATAGGCAGATATGATGATGATAATGATGATGTCAAATATTGCCTGGCACCATCGAGTCGGTTTTATTGTGTTTTGTCATCACGATAAATGTATTTTCTTTTTAAGTTTATCTAATAGTAAATCTACGTTTACCTACTTATAAATAAATATTATATCATTATTATATAATTATCTATCAAGTTATTAATCAGCACCCACCACAAAGAGATAGCAAGAAAAGGGGAGGTACATTACAATACTATCGATAAATTTACAAACCGATACGTTTCCCATCTCTATGAACGTCGTGTGTAATTTATTTCCCATTGAGTATAGTATCGTCGATTATTATTATTGTTCCACGAATACCGCTCGAGCCCTGAATATATAACAAAGTAACAATATGTCCTTCTAGAATGTTATTGTTTCATAAAACTCTTTATGTACAGCGAGAACATTTTCATTTATGTCTTACGACAGATCAAAAAATGATTCATAAGACTTTTTAAATTTCAAAATATTAATTTTAAAATAGTTAATCACAAATTCTCAGTGTGGTAACTGGTAACACAGTAAGAATTAACAAACATTGGTGCTAACATCCTCTATTTTATCTCGTAGCTGTTAAAAAAACCGATCAATGTGTAGAGTTTGATATCATCTTTACAAGAAAATAAAAGTAAGAAAACTTGAAATATACCCGTACCTATAACTCTATACTAATCTGTTGTTGATATATGTGTCATTATTAAGCCTACTTTTCTTTCATTACGGAAGGACATTCGTTTCTATTTGCAGTGTGAAATGAACAGGCTATCAGGTATGATAAAACAAGAATTGTCTACATTTACTAATATTCTTTGAAGCTGGGTCGACCAAATAACTCTTCAGAGCTCTTCAGAATTGAATTTGACTTTTATCATGGATTTTAAATAAGAACTGCCTTCTCGTCCTTTCCTCTTACCATTATACAGTTTATTCACAACTAGTTGACGCGTGTCCACTTCGTAGGGCGGCGAAAACGTTATTAAGCGTCCCTTTTTAAACATATTTCATTACTGCTACACTCCTATTAGTCATAGTAAAGCTGAATCAGGTATCCTCGACAAATTTTTTAGGCTTTAGCATAGATTCTGCCCTAACGTGGGAAGCCCATATAGACAGAGTGTGTAGCAGGTTGGGAGGTGCATGCTTTGCTGTCGGTCGCGTTGCCAGGGTGGTATCACAGGACGCTGCACGTACATGTTACTTTGCAACAATTCACTCCGTATTGCAATACGGGGCAGAAGTGTGGGGACGTGGTGCAGACTGGGAGCGTGCATTTCGTATGCAAAAGCGCGCAGTACGGTCAATCGTTGGTATTGCGCAAGATTCCTCGGCTAGGCCCTATTTTAAAAGCTTAGGTATTATGACTTTTCCAGGAATCATCATATTTCAGGTGGCAATGTACACAAGAAATAACTTAGACCAGTACGTAAAACACAGCAGTGTGCACTCATATTGTACTAGAGGTCGTGAAAATCTATCGGCAATACCACGTACGTTAACCAAGTCCTCTAAGATTACTCATGTTATGGGCCCATCGGTTTACAATAAGTTGCCAGCCAATATTATCAATGCAGCCAGCCTCAGCAACTTTAAAAATCTCTTAAAAAGCTGGCTTGTCGAGCAAGCATTTTACTCATTTGACGAATTTAATAAATTAAAATCATAGTTAATAGTTTATTTATTAATCATAGATAATAAGTTTTATGTTGAAATTTTTTATATTATTTATACTGGAAATATTATTATCATTTATTATATATTATTGATTGTAAATAAACAATTCATTGTAGGTACCTATTCTTAAGAGATATGTAGCTCAATAAGTAAGTACTATTTAATAGTTTATTATGACGTGTAATATCTTTACCAATAAATGAGTATGAGTATGAGTAGCGTGATACTATATGACACTCCCCGATAAATGGACTATTCAACACAGAAAGGGTTTTTTAAATCGGTTCATTAGATCCAGAGCACACAAACTTTACCTCTTTATAATATGTAGGTACTAGTATAGATATAGATAAAGATGTGTACCTAACAAATAAAGGGAACTATTGCAAAATCATCCACAGATCAAAGATTTTTTACGTTTATTCTAAAACCAATCATCGTGTCTAATTCTTGTGTGGCCGCAGTTCTATAAGAAAGAGAGAAACAGCAAGTAAACGTAGTAAGTAAGAGCAAGATAGAGATACAAAGTTATCTGCATTCTTAAGAAATAAGAGATCAAAGCGAGATGAATTGACCGCGCCAATTAGATAGGGCTCACTGATAGTACCGGATGTCGTTTCGTTTAATATAGGTAGTACATTACAAAGAACTATTAGTGATGTAATTGTTACTATAAATGCTTGGAGACACTGACGTTTCTAAGAAATTGTTCGTTGTGGTGTGAATGTAGCAATAAACAAGTTTATTATTGTTATAAAAACTAATAACCCATTTTTTTCGTATAAATAATGGGTGCTTGCTAACTAATTTTTAAATCGTAATAGTTGAAAAGTGGCACGAGAAAATCACCAGAATGACACAAAGATACAAACTTACTCACTTAGAGTCATTTTGGGCAAGTGTGCGCAATTTTGTTTTTAATCTAGTGAATTTTAAAAGAAACTAGCGGTCCGTCCCGGCTTCGCACGGGCATTATTTTTCCGCTTTTCTGTTCAAATTTTTCCTGAATTTTCTTTGCTATAAACCTCACGGAGACCTTTCCAACGAATGCAAAACCGAGGAAATCGGTTCGTGCGTTGTTACTTATTTTTATATGGTAGATTAAAGAAACATGAGACAAAATGGTAAAGTTTTCTTGTCTGAATAAGGACATGTACCTATAATGCGTTTAGGAAACACCGAAGTGCTAATACTTAACTTGCTTTTTTTGTTAGAGTCTTCACCTACTGGAAACGTCATGTAGGCAGGTACCTACACCTACTAAACGATCTTTTCCGCCCGCTGTTGATATACATAGTATTAAAATTATTAACATGTTTAAATACTATACTTATTTAAAAATGTTAAGTATAGAAAAAGGAAAGTATGGTAAAAGAAGACATGCTGCGCCGACCGCAAATAAAATTGGGATAAGGGCAGGGGAATGATGATGAAGTACGTAGTTACGTATAGGTATATCAAAGCATAGATTCATAGTCAATTCACACATCTTCATTACAAAACAATCGAGTGCTGAATACCTATGAACTAAAACAGTACTGTACTGGATTGCGAAAAGCGATAACTCGTCCTCACGTATGTATTGAATCGATAGCGTCTAATATAATTCGATTCCTTATTCGATACTGTTAGAAAATCACGATTATATGTGAGAAAATGAACGTTAAAGTTCCACTCACATGCACGTAAGAGTCAACATAATAATGTCCCTCTGTATAATCGGGTCTCCTTCAGGGACGCAGATAAACTTAACCTGGTAATCTTACGATGGTCAAACATCATATCATAATAGCTTATTAATGTCCCACTGCAGAGACGGGCCTCCTCCCGTGACGGAGGTATACTTGGCCTACTAAATACCACGCTGGCCAAACGGATACTGCTCCACTCCTATTTGTCAAAGCGTGATACTATATAGCCTGTGACACTCCTCGATAAATGGACTATTCAACACAGGAAGAATTTTTAAAATCGGTTCAGTAGATCCAGAGATTACCCCCTACAACGTTACAAGCGCACAAACTTTACCTTTTTATAATATTAATATAGATTTATAATATGCAATTCCATTTTAACTGTTACCATTTCCTTGCTATTTTTAAATATCTAAGGCGATTAACAAAATAAAAGCAACAAGAGCTAGTTTTACTTTTTAATTGCTAAGACGAATAAGGTAGGCATTTCCTTGTGTAATTATATGAAGCAGTGGGAGTTCTTTCTGTCTATAAAACTATTGCGAACGTTCTATAAATTGCACGGCTCCACGTGGGGTCCGATTTGCAGAGAGCTTTATGTAGACGTATTTAGTTCCAACATTCCTAATAGGCTTGATTCCTATGAGAGTATATTGTAAATCTAAGTGTAGTCAATCTGTAATTTGTTACAAAAAGTATAATCAAAGTAACTATAAAGTTATCTGTGGTATGGTAAAAAGTAAGAACATTTACGTTAAATGTTTTTAGCATATCACGCTTTTAAAGTCCATTAAAGTAACATGTACGAGTACCATGGACAATGCTGTATTCGTAGAGTACTTATTCAAGGCTGTGTCCAATTTCATTGATACATATAAGAGTTCATTGTGGTAGTTCACAAGAGTACTTCAATTTAATATTCCAAGTATAGAAAAATAGACAAAGGAAATTCTAAATAAATGCTACGCGAAAACGTCTAGGCTGCGTGCTTTCACTAGGAGCTCTTGTTTTTTCTACGTCCTTGCAGAAGGCTGTGTCTGCTATTGTCAGTAAGAAGACATCAATGAATATTTATCATTAACATTAAAGAAAAACTACATAGTAGAGTCATTAAAACAACATATAAGACACATACACACAAACAGACTACAAGTACTTAATGCATGTGTCTTGTCTGTCGGCGCAGGCGCATGGCACAGAGCCGGTCGATGTCGCAGAACGCCGATAAATCGATACTATTATCTCTCTGACATTTATCACTATTTAATTATGCGATATGCTTCAAGAACTTTGCATTTTTAGTTTTCTTTTTTCTTTTGTAATTTACAAAAGTTACATTAGTTAAAGAGGAATAAATAATTGGAATTGGACAATACAACGCGGCTTTTTTAGTGCTGTAGCGTTTGTCTGTGTCGATCTATAATTTTAATTGTAGCTTCAATTTTAAAAGTAAACGACGATTTCAAACAATTTGTAATAAATTTTATGAAATAAAGTATTTTGAAATTTGAAATTTAATGTAGGTATTTATAAACAGCTTATTGCATTTATTAACATTACGATTAAAGAATGTGCGTAGTTTAATTGTATGTTTTTACAAAAAAAAGTACTTATTCAAGTACGCCAGTCTCCTTTTATGGGTGCGAAAGGATCGGCGTTGATTCGGTACAGCATACTTCCGTCATTCGGGACTCAAACCCACCTGTCAGCCTAAATAGCCTCTACTAAATCCTCTAAAGATTTTCTTACGATTAAAAAACGCAGTCAACGTATTAAAAGGCTGTGGTTATGTGTAAAACTGAGTTTGTATATTGATACAAACTTTTTTTTTGTTACTTTAGTAGGTAATGTTTTAGTATAATTGTATACTAAAACATTACCTACTAAAGTAACTCATCATCATCATAACAGCCCATTAATGTCCTACTGCAGGGACGGGCCTCCTGCCGGGACAGAGGGATACTTGGCCTACTAATATTACGCTGGCCAGACGGATTGGTATAGGGTTTAATTTCAAGTTTTTCTACTTTTTATTTCGTAAAGATAATATTCACGCATAGTCCCTTAGTCGGTTTTTACGACACCCATGGGATGAGATGGGGTGGTGACATATTGTATTCTTACTCCGTTACCACATGGAGTTCTAAATAAAATGGAAATGCCGACTAAGACTCTCAGGTCAAGACCATAGCCAGCACAGAACATTAAAATACATTAGAAAGGTTATCAAGCGCAGTTTGCATCGGATCCGCTGTAGCCACTAAGCCCCCACTATTTCTACAACTACGTAAGCAACCATATAAATCAATGTAAGCAACGAAAGTAAATAGAGTGTCACGCACACACGCACAACGTCAAACGAAGCGCTATGTTTGGTCACACAGCTCACTCACACAGACGTAACCTTACTTACGTATGTGCTGTGCAAAAGAAATTTATTTTACATTTACGCTAGTGATTGACAAACGATAAAATTGTATCGATAATTATATTATAGAAGGTTCATAATTTGCAAAGTTATTTATTTATTGTATCTGAAATGGGTCTAATGCTTATTTCAATGATATTTTTTATTTAATCATAATATACAGTTTATTATAAATAAAATAACTCCTTAAATAGTAGATCTGAAACTAAATTAATAATAATCTATTTTCGTATGGAAAAGTCAAGACCGTTTTAACCGACTTCAAAAAGGAGGAGGTTACGTCAATTATATACACTCGAACAAAAATAAAGAGTAAGTACTTAGTAATAAAACGAGTGACTGTATTTTATGAATTTTCTTTTTTAGCCTTCGGTTTTGCGCTAATATTTTTTTAATCTGTTTTTTTTGTTGCTTTATATCACCTTCTTTTGTTGTAATTATTTGTTTCAGTTTTCGTTTCCGTGGTGTATCCTTTAGACTGGGGTCGGTTTGAAGGCACAGTGGTTCGTTCAACTGAAAAAATCATAACATACATAATTTTTGAACTTAAATGCAAATTAGATACTGTTGATATTGAAATAAGATAACAGTTACCAGTACTTTTCTTCGCTTATTATTTGAGTCACATGGCATTATATTTGAGTTACGTTTTCTTGGTGTTTCTGTAGAACTTTTTACATTCGACGTAGATGGGCTTGATGTCACTTTAGACTAAAATACACAATTATATTACAATTTGAATACAAATGTACTTAATATTATTTTGATTCAACACGGATAAAATATATAAGTTTGTAATGTGAACTCACGTCTAATTCATAACCAGAACTTTATTAATTGAGAATTTGAGAGTAGATGAAATACATTACTTACAAAAGACTGTATGCATACAATATTTTTACTTGGTATTGCACCTGCTTTTAAATATCTATTTCCGGACATTTTTATGTCGTAATCATCTTCGTTAAAATGTTTCGAGCAAATGGTGCTTGTCTTTGTAGGAAACCAATCTTCTCTGCCAGTTATATTAATCCATTTTTCCTTTACATCAGGCGCTTTAGGAAACCTAAAAAACATAACATCAGTACAACATAAAATCTGGCTATTAGCCATAATATTATCCATAAAGAATAATCCAAAACGTAAACAGTTAAATTACCGTAAAAAGCCGCCTCTGTGGCGGGGTGCCGGGTGCCGTGCACGAGGTCGTAAGTGCAATTCCCACGTAGGCCTATCGTACAATGCAGATTAATTTCAAAACGATTTAAGATTTATTTCGTGACATCATTATAAAATGATTACTTTGAAACAATTGAAAATAAAAATAACTAAACTAACTATTTAAACCAACAATAACAATTCATGTTTAAAAATCAGTTCCATAAATAAATTATAATCAGAAAAATCTAATGAATAAAATTTATCGATAAAGAACGCTGTTGAGGTACATCACTGCGGTCGGATGTATCAGTGGAAAACGCGCGTGGCGTTATGCATTGCTTTTAGAATAGGCGAAACTTAGGTTGCATAGCAAACAATGCCGGCAATGAATAAAAACAATGCAATATTATGATTTCTGTTGCCAAAATCAGTTTTTCGTAAATATTGTCATAAAATCAAGAAATTTAGACTCACCGGTGGAATGAAATTCCTTCTTTTGTCACACTTGACACTTGGCTTCTTGCTTTGCAAGTAATAATAGCACAACTCGGCATTTTTTGACGCTTTCTAAACTTTTTCACGCTGATACGCACTCCATGAAAGTCCGCGGACGACTACGCGGGGATGCGTCGCTTTCGAAACAAACTATGAGCGTTTGCTCACAGTTGAGGCGCGCGAGCCCCGCCTACTTCGCCTTTCTAATGTATTTTAATGTTCTGTGATAGCCAGTATAATCTGTGCCGAAACGTTATGCAAAATACAGGTAAATAATGCGCAATCTCCCTCTATTACTTCTTCTTTTTCTTATTTTCTCCTCCTTTTCGGGGACCCTCCAGGTTGCACTTCGATCCTATCCGATCTTTTGTGCTGTTCCCCTGTTCACCACCCCACAGCTTCCTCAATCACCTTCGCGAATGAGATGAGTAAGCCTAGCGGCAGCTTGACGAAGTCACTAGGGGTAGGATATCCCACTCCTAGTAGCTTCATCTTTTGGCTGGTGAAGGCTTCTCAGTTACACATCAGATGTTCTACTGTTTCGTCTTCCTCACAGCACGCTCTGCACTGGTTGGTGCCTTCTATTACTTTATTACTATCTAAATAAAAAGTAAAGTCTATTAAGAAAATTAATGTGACTTTTCCGCTCAAAAGCCGCTGTGCTAAGTACTTAATATTAAGATAACATGTAGGTATATAAAATATTTCTCATCATTATTTGCATTTCCTGTCATGACTATAGATCGGCTATCGTTGTCGGTAAACATCTATAGCGACCGTAACATCTGCACGTCCTGTTTTCTAATGTAATAGTGTATTTATGTCACAGGGAAATGAGAATACTAGGGATTTTTTTTAAATTCCTACTTACTAGGGATTTTTTAAAAACCCGAGAATACTAGGGGTTTTTTTAAAACCCTTATATTCTCATTCCTAGTTGGGATGTTTCGGTATCGCAGAAAATGTTTAATATTCTTTTCTGGGATTTTTAGGAATTTTGTGAATTGTCTGGTCACCTTGTTCAAAGCCTCATTTTCCAAGTAAGTTCTAGCTGTCTAAACTCCATGACCATACAGAAAGATATATTTACCACTTATTACTCATTTTCACTGTTTACAAAGTAGAGTATATTCACGATCTAATTTATAGTAATGTACTTATTATAAGTAGACTCTACATAAAGTTATCGACCATGCAGTTTTATTTTCTGCTCTGGAGGTAACAAAAAGGCAAGGAAAGGGATGTCTTTTTGTTATCGCCATAATAAATGTTACATAGTAATAAATAGGCAAATAAATGACTCAACGCCATCTAGTCCCAAACTATGCAGATCTTGTAGGAACTATGTGCTAAACAACTAGTAAACATTTGAATACTTTTTTTACAAAATTACACGTTTTCAATTAAAATTGCGATCAAGTCATCCTGTCATGACTGCAGGAAGTACTCGATGGCTACATTAATTTATTTTTTAAATTTAATTCAGCATAGGGTTGTCACATTGATAGTCATGGACGAGCGAGCAGACTAAATGAATTAATGCTCGTTGTAAGGGCATTAGGGCTGTCAGTAACGTATCAATAATGTATGCTCTACAAGGTCGAGGTAGTTGTTGTGGTGGAGTTGACAGGAAAGACAGCTTGAGATAATATAAAAGTTTATTGTTTATAACACACACTGTTTTCACTACAAGGTTATGTCGTCAACTAAATTAATTACAATGAAATAATAAGTATAAAACTAGGTTATTAAGTAAGTTGCAAAGTCATCATAATAATATAACGCTGTACGTAAACCGTACATGCTCCCGAGGGAAAGTAAAAAATATAAACATGGAAAAATGTCGTTAAATTCATAAAATATAAATTATACAATGTAAAAGTGTAAAATAAAAGTTAAATAAGAATTCTAATATAACGTAACTAATGTAAACAAAATTAATAATTAATTTGAAGTTTCAGCAAATTGAAATCTACGTCTTGGAATAGGTTTGGTCATTTCCCTCATCTCAATCTCTACTCCAGTATTGTCCCGTCCAGGCGATTCTTGATTACTATCTCCTATTCTGATCTTCATTTTCTTGCAATGTCTTGTAACGATCTTATAACAAATAAACAGGGCGCTTCCTCCCAATAGCAAAGAAGTGATAGAGTATAAGCAAACGTCATGACTGGACATCTCTGACGTCACCGGAAGATGTTCTTGCTCCTTTTGAAAAGCCAGTCTTTGTTCTATATTAGCCAATTGCTGCTTGGCCGTTGCTTTGTTAGTGGTAATCTCCGAAATATTTAGTTGAGAATGTTTCCACCCAAGGTCGAAAATGGTATTAATGGTAGAATTAATCGTTGGTACCTCTATATCGGGTCCCATGTAAATGTTATTTCCTAAATGATTGTATGTAAATATAGTTGCGTCTTTTTTTTGTAAAGTACATTTAGGTTTTAGTGCAATAACTCCATTTCCTTCGATAATAGCGGGCGTAACTTGATCGCTACACGTCACGCGCATCAGCTGTTTATCGCACATCATAAACAGCCATACATTAGGTTGATGTAATTTAATCCAAGTTTCTTTGCACGTTATGTCATGAATGACGCAGGATAATGAGGTATGTTGGCCGAAGACCTTGGCCTCACAAGGTGCATTTTTATCATACAGGTTGTATACTGGTTGTCGTGAGATACAGCTGTATTTGTTTTCTCCATAATCTTTACAGTTCCGCATATCCTGTTCCTCCATTGCTATGTAGGAGTTTTTCATAAAGTTTATAGCCAAATAACTGGAATGCTGTTTTACAATCTTCATCTGACCGTCTCGTAGGAATGGTATAGGTATAACTTTATAGATTTTATACTCTTCGTCGCTAAGCAATGGAATGTGTAACTCAAAAAGTAAGTAGTTATTAGTTAGACGAGCTTTAACATATATTAATTCGTATATCTCTTGAAAATCATTCTGTATATCCTTGACCGGCAGTGATAAGCCTTGTGGTAGTTTTCCAGAAATAATATTAAGTTGATCTCTCAGTTGGGATGCTGATAACAAGTGAGTATCCAAGTGGCCTCTGTACACGTTGACCAGGGAGTTCATCAACATTTCTTGGATTCGATTTAATGTAGTAAAAATTAAAGTTGCTGTTATTGCACACGAGTTAATATCATTAATGGTATAAAGTAGTTGCGCTCGGTTTTCTACTATCGTTATCATGTTACTTGTTTGAGTCATATACAGTTGTAAGGTGTCAAGTTGCTTGTTTACAAACTCCGTATTCCCTTTAATTACGTTGTTTTCGGCTTCTATTATAAGTGTTTGATTTTTCATTAATTGCAGTAGATAATTATCGTTTTTTTGCAGATGTTGAATATCCTTTTCGTATTTTAATGCAAATTCTTCATCTAGGACGCCAAATAAAGTCCTCGCTAGGCTTCCAATGCCGTTAATATAGCCACGTTTTATCCTAGAATGTTGCGATAATAACATGGAGTTATAGTTATTCAAATGACGTAATTCATTGTTCAAGTGGTTGACTATACCTTCGCAATGAAAATTTTCATTAACAATTTTCTGGCACAGCAAATCTATTTGTTTCAAATAATATTCTAATTTTTCTGTCGCTTGCCAATATGCAGTTAAATTATAGTAGATTAGAATAGTCCATTCGTCATGTACCAGTTGTAGGTTTCCCGCCTCGTCGAAGTAAATGGGATGGTCGTTTGGTATGCTTGTTATTTTATAGTTATCCACCGTTGGTGCTGACTGTACCGAGTTTATTCCCATCATACATAAAATGACCATAAGTACAAGAGTGAGTAGGCTACTTTTTCTTATTCTAACTCCACTGTTCTTCTGTTTTTCTTTGGGTTCCTCTATCTCTTTCTTTATAGGATTTATTGGCAGCGGTGATAATTTAGTGATCGGTCGTTTCAGCTCTCCTTTTTTAGTTTTAATCTTCACTACACGTACTTTACCATCAGTTCCAGGATAAAGTTCCGTTACTCGTCCGAGAGCCCACCGTCCAGGTGGTAAGTTTGCCTCTTTTATCAATACTAAATTTCCTTCTTCTAAGTTTTGTTTGGATTGTTGCCATTTACTTCTTGTTTGTAATTGTTGTAAGTACTCAAGTGACCAACGCTTCCAAATGTGTAAATTCATTTGTTCTATAAGGCGCCATCTATTCCTTAAATCGTTTTGGTTAAAGTGTTCTTCTTCTTGTGGTAAGGATAAAAGTGGACTACCAATTAAAAAATGACCGGGTGTTAAGTATTCCAAGTCATCGATGTCTTCTGATAAGGAACACAATGGGCGTGAGTTCAAACAAGCTTCCACTTGAGTTAGTAAAGTTGTGAACTGTTCAAAAGTGAGCTTCTGTTCGCCCAGGACACGTTTTAAATGGTACTTCATCGACTTAACGGCGGCCTCCCATAAACCTCCCGCTGTTGGCCATAGAGGCGCGTTAAAGTGCCACTCAACTTGTAGGCTAGTTATTTCGTTAAGGAATTCAGTATTGTAAAATGTTTTGTATTTTTCAAAGTCTTCATAGAGTTGTTTAGCGGCTCCTACAAAGTTTGTGCCGTTATCAGAGAATACTTTCTTCGGAGTACCTCTCCGGGCACACATTCGTTTGAAAGCTGCCAGGAACGTTGGTGTACTAAGATCGGAAACTAGTTCCAAATGTACAGCTTTCGTTACCATGCAAATAAAAATGGCAATGTAAGCCTTGCATGTTTTTACTCCTCTTCCCTTATTTATTTTCACGTCTACGTGTCCCGTGAAATCCACGCCAGTGTTAGTAAATGGTCTCGATGGCGTCACCCTTTCTTTAGGTAAATCTGCCATTATTTGCTCGTTTTTATGAGGTCTAAAGCGATGACATCTTACACATCGATGTAACTCTTTCTTCACAGTTCTACTTCCTCCTATAATCCAAAACCTTTGACGTAAGTAAGCCAAGGTTAGTCTTGCTCCACCATGTAATGTATCATGATGAGCTTCCTGGATCAGAAGTTCAGTTAATCGCCCTGATCCGGGAATAATAATAGGATGTTTCGCCTCTGGGGGTAGAATAGAGTTCTCTAACCTCCCCCTCACTCGGAGTATACCTTTCTCATCCATAAACGGCGTAAGTTTCAGTAAGTTACTTCGACTCGGTATTTGTTTATTTTTCGTTAGGCAGTCTATTTCTTCTCTAAAGTATTCCTTTTGTAAAGTAAAAATTATAAACGTTAAGGCTTCCGATATTTCAACTGATGATAAACACATTATACTATCTTTATTGAAGTCGAGTAAGTGTTTATTAAATAATCGACGAACCCACGCAAGTATTCGTATTACTCGCTTTATATTACTATGTCTGTTTAATAGAGTAGTAATGACCTCACAGCTGTTTGAAATGGCTACGTAGCATTCTGATTGTTTTAGTTCCTTGTTTGTAGTATACGTAATAGTTCTAGTAACATTATTATTGTAGTTATAAGTTTTTAACCACTGAGGTCCTTGCCACCAAAGTTGTAAAGTTAAAAGTTGAGCAGGTGAAAGTCCTCGTGTTGCGCAGTCAGCCGAATTCTCTTCAGATTTGACATAGTTCCATTGATTAATAGGTACTATGTTAATAATTTGTGTTACTCGATTCGCTACGTATCGATCCCACCGGCTTATATCACCTTGTATCCATGCCAAAATAACCTTTGAGTCACTCCAGCAGTGTATTAGTAAAGTTTTATGAGAGAGAATCGACTTTACTTTCTCTATAAGTTTAGCTAACAGCAATGCTCCACACAGTTCCATACGAGGCAGAGACGTCTTCTTGCTAAGTGGCGCAACCTTTGTCTTAGCCGTTAAGTATTAGGGATGTGACGTAATTATCATCGTTCGTCTTCACCCGGCTGTAGATAACGCAAGCATATGCCTTTTCACTCGCGTCACAAAACCCATGTATTTCTAGCTCGTTCTCAACACAATTCAGCCATCGAGGTATGGTTAGTTGGTTTATAAAAGATAAATCTTTTCTTATCTTTTCCCACTCATATCTTATATTCTCAGGGAGTTTCTCGTCCCACTCTATTTTACTGATCCACATCTTTTGAAACAGAAGTTTTGCCTTAATAGTTACAGGCGATAAAAATCCAAGTGGATCATATAACTTGCTGATGTCGCTTAATAGGACGCGTTTTGTTAAGTTATTCTGTTTAGGTAAGTTCCAGTTATATGTAAAGGTATCATCGGTTTGATTCCAGCTCATACCTAATGTTTTATTAACTTTGTTTATGTTTGATGTTGTTTGTTTAAAGTTAATAATAGATTTCTCTACATTGTTGTTCTCCATGACTGTACAAACAGTTTTTGCATAAACGCAAGTTACGAACAGTGTCATTACGTGTTTTTCCGTCCATATTAAGGAATTTGTTACATTGCATCAACACGTGATCGATTTTGCAGATTGGGCATTTCTTCGCCGTAGTTATGAAGGTTTTGTGCGATATTTGTGGCTTGTTATAGTTTGTTGAACTTGATTGATTTATAACTTTAAAATTATTGTTGCTGCGGGCTGGAAAACCATAAGTAAATGTTCTGAATGACGACACTTTCTTATTAGGAAATGTTGGTTTTTGAATGTTAGGCCCCTGTAGTACTTCTAATGCCATAAACTTGCTCTCTAAAAACATGCTAAATTCCTGTAAATCAGGAAATCCCCTTGGCTCTTTCAGGTCTTTAACATATTCATTGTAGGTAGCGGTATCGAGTTTTTGCATTAAAATAAATACCAAAATCGGATCCCAAGTGGAAATATCGAGTCCAATATTTCCTAGCCCGTTAAGACATTCCTTCATGACGTCATGCAGTTTTCTTACACTTGCGGCAGATGCTTGCTGAATTTGTGGTTGAGTTAGTAACGTATTCATGTAAGATGTGAAAAGTAAACGTTTATTATCGTAGCGGTGAGTAATTATCTCCCAGCACGACGTATAGTTATCAGAACTAATACCTAAATGCTGCACTAATTTTTCAGCTTCGCCCTTTAGTTTAGTTTTAAGGTGCTGCATCTTCTGAGCTTTCGAGAGTGAAGGGTTGTTGTGTACACTCTCAATGAAAAGATCCTTAAATGCAAGCCACTGATTATAATTACCATAAAAGTCAGGAATTACAATTTTAGGCGTCGCCTTTTCGTAGTGAGCGTTATTCCAGATATTATGTTGTAATTTTTTCCTCAATTCATCGTAAATGTTTTCCGCGACGTCATATTTCTGTCTATAAGTTGGGTTTTCTTCTTGTAAAATGCAATCAAGATTCCAGTTAGTTTTTTCAATATGTTCCCATTTAGTTTTTAAAATATTCAGGTTATCTTCTAGTTCCCACTTCTCCATAGATGAATTAATGTTAATTTTTTCTACCGTACGCTCAAATACTTTAAAGTTACAGTATTGTTGTCGTAAGAGGTCTTGCTGTTTTTCAGATGTTTCACTAGATTGACGCGGTGGTACATGAAAATCATCCTGATCGAAACTAAATCGAGACGATGGTAACGTACCTGATTCCCCTTTAGCCGCTGGTAAGTCCTTACCGGTGGTGGTAGTACTAGTAAGTGCCACCTTCCGTTTTAACATATCTTGCAAAGCACTCTCGTACATCGTCTTCGTAGTATCAAATACTTTGTCCGCAAAATATGATATGTTTACTTCGCCCGACTCCTCCAGCAGCTGATGGTAATGAACGAACTTCTCCCATGAGTTGTTCAAGCGAGATAAGCGATCTTCTAGATAAGTTAATGTTTTTCTGCTAGAACCATCCTTCTTATAGTTGATACATAGTTGTTTCAAATCGGTAAAGATTGTTTCTTGTTGGTTAAGTAAATCCTCGACACTCATTGCCATTTTGTTAAGTTAATAAGTTTACAAAGTTGATAAAGTATGTTTTGCACTGTAGTAAAGCTGTATAGCCCCAGGCACTAGTTCAAATCTTGAAGTATTCACAAGACACTCTTCCAGGCAAATCGTACACTTGTTAATTTATGCGCGCCTTCTCAACTTAGCTGGTGAGATCCGCTTGTGGAAGGCCAGTAAGCCGAATCGCTGATTTAACAAGAAGTACTCTTACCCGAAACAGTTTTCACTCGAAGGACCAAAATGTATGCTCTACAAGGTCGAGGTAGTTGTTGTGGTGGAGTTGACAGGAAAGACAGCTTGAGATAATATAAAAGTTTATTGTTTATAACACACACTGTTTTCACTACAAGGTTATGTCGTCAACTAAATTAATTACAATGAAATAATAAGTATAAAACTAGGTTATTAAGTAAGTTGCAAAGTCATCATAATAATATAACGCTGTACGTAAACCGTACAAATAAAATGTGCTTGACCATGCGCGTTGGAAACGTTTAAAGCAAGTTTCTATCCAGCACGGGACGTCTTTTGTTTATTATTATATTAGGTACGTATTCCTCATAAAACCAAAGTTGTAGGTGGTTTGGTATAGGGTTTAATTTCAAGTTTGCCTTCTTTTTATTTTGTTAAGATAATATTTACGAATAGTCCCTTAGTCGGTTTTTACGACACCCATGGGATGAGATGGGGTGGTGACATATTGTATTCTTACTCCGTCACCACACGGAGAATTATGTAGGTATTCCTCATAAAACCAAAGTTGTAGTTGTGTCAATTACATACGTATTTGTGTAGTTTGAGCTAAATATAATGTGATGGGGTTCGAGCTGTTAGTTTGCTTGGCACTTTTTGATTTGGTAGCAATCTACTGTAATGTTTATTATCCAAGTATAACAATAATAATCCATTCATCCCATCTCATTCCATGGGTGTCGTAAAAACCGAATATGGGACTATCCGTGAATATTATCTTTACGTAATAAAAGGAAGGAAAACTTGTAATTAAACCCTATACCAATCCGTTTGGCCAGCGTGTTATTAGTAGGCCAAGTATCTACTCCGTCCCTGGAGGAGGCCTGTCCCTGCAGTGGGACATTGATGGGCTGTGTTATGATGATAAAAATAATAAAATTAGGTAACCAATTTTCTTTCTACAAAAGGGATTTAACCTAATATGTGTAATAGCACTGTTTCATTTTATCCCATAGGTTAACGCTAAAGCTAGAGAATGGGATGCAGCATTTCGTCAGACCGATCATTACGTAAATTAATCTTAATTAATTAGTCCGCAAATTAAACCTGGAACACTGGGATTGATGCCTTTCATATTATAATGTCCAGCAGTGGACATCCACAGGCTGATATGGATGGATATTATACTGCAAGTATATTTTTTCATGAGAATAAATGATTTGTGCACAGCATACCGTACCTTGGTACCTTTGCTGCCACCATTTAATTCGATGAGATACGCAAGATAAATTCTAATAAGTATCCTCCGTTATTTTATGTGCGACTGCAAGAAGGTATTATCGTAGTAATTTTACGTTTTTTCTACATTTAAACAGCTTTCTGATACCGATCGTGTGCTGAATATTAAGTAAATCAGCTTATAAAATAATTTATATCTATACTAATGTTTTAAAGAGGTAAAGTTTGTGTATTTGTGACGGTGTATGGGTAATCTCTGGATCTATTGAACCGATTTAAAAAATTCTTTCTATGTTGAATTGTTCATTTATCGGCGGGTGTCATAGGCTATGACGCTATGACTAATAAGAGTGGAGCCGTAATGAAATATGTTTAAAATAGGGACGCGTTTTTTTCTGCGCCCTACGAAGTGGGCACGGGTCAGTTAGTACTTCATAAAGTCATCAAAAACTTTAAGCAATTGTTTTTATAATATTGGCAATACTATGCGTGATAGCCCTAGGCTTATGACGTCACAAAGCTAGCCGCCTGCACGTGGTCCGGTCGGCTGCACGACGCAATGTCTTCATGACTCGTTGAATACGTTATGGTAACGTTTTATACGCTTTTAATATTTCATTTCGCTTTATTGAAAGCTGAGAGATGTCAAATTGTTAATTTATTGAGAATTGTTTTATTTATTTATTGCCGTGTTCCGCCGCCCGTAGGCTCTTTACGGTGGCTGAAAGGTATTTTTTGGCGAACTCCATAGACGCCCAAACCTGTGAAATCAGAGAAAAAATGCTTCTGCTTCGTTTTTAGCGCACAGAACTGTCTCTGCAAAAGAAGTGGTGGAACTGATTAGGGAAAGCAATGTCCCTGCTTCGAATTTCAATCTATTTTTCCTATTAAAAAATAAAATAGCATTCACTTATCATTAAAGACATATTAGAAAGCATGAGCACTCGGACATGCGCAACCAGCCAGTTGCAGTCACTAATAGATAAACAATAAGACAAATAAAGCAACGTTTGTGAGGTTATTCTATGTATGGGTGACAGCTAAGTGGTATTTGATCTGTCTTCAAGCTTCGGAGGGCACGTAAATACTCGGTCTAGGTTGTAAGCACAGTGTCAGTAGTTGTTAAGATATTTCCTAGGCTTATGGGCGGCTTGAACTATTCTTGACAGACTACTCTATACAATAATAAATAATTTAACTATGTATGAATAATAATAATCCTGATTACCAGACTAAATTGACGACCTCTGTGGCGTATTGGTTATATAACATGACTGCTAGTACGCAGAGGTCTCGGGTTCGATTCCCGCTTGATGCAAATCTTTGTGTGCATGAACATGATTGTTTGCATTGGTTTGCGTGTTTTCTATGTATGATATGTATGTATTTACAAAAAAAGTATTTGTACAAGCTCTGCTTAGTTTAGGACTAAATGGCGTCGTGTGAAAATTTGAGAGTAAATCTACACACTTGCTACGCTACTGGTCAGACGGATTAAGTTTGTTAAAAGAGAGCCACAGACTTGTGGTGCGAAGTGCGGCCATGCACAAGATGTGAAGTGGTCTATCAATACTATGTGAGTCTGTGATATTACTAGATATGTCCGGTGTTTCGCAGGTACAATTACTTAAAAATTTAGACTGCGTTAAGTCACATTACTCTCCGTGTGGTGACGGAGTAAGAATACAATATGTCACCACCCCATCTCATCACATGGGTGTCGTAAAAACCGACTAAGGGACTGTCCGTGAATATTATCTTTACGAAATTAAAAGAAGGAAATCTTGAAATTAAACCCTATACTAATCCGTCTGGTCAGCGTGGTATTAGTAGGCCAAGTATCTCTCCGTCACGGGAGGAGGCCCGTCCCTGCAGTGGGACATTAATGGGCTGTTATGAAGTCACATTAAGTATTATTGAAAGTGATTTCCAATAAGCTTACCTGCCATGAGAGTTTATATTATTATTTGTAACCTCGTAATTTTTTATGCGGTGACCGCACATAACATGCAGCGGCCCAATTTCAACATAATCGACTACTCAACCCATCATTAAGGGTACTCAAAAATGTCATCTATCTACAAAAACTGAGCGTTTATCTATTTAGTTGGAAATCCAGACGGAATGACAATGTTCGTGGCACAAAAAGGCCACATCCTCCGCCGACTAAATTACACTTTTATAATCAAAGTTGTTTTATACTTTCGGACACGAATACGGGACGGGACGTCACCGATAAAATGTACTGTAAAGGATATACAATTTTATAAATAACATTCATAAAATAAAAAAAAATATTCATTAAACCCTATACCAATCCGTCTGGCCAGTGTGGTATTAGTAAGCCAAGTATCCCTCCGTCATGGGAGGAGGCCCTTTCCTGAAGTGGGACATTAATGGGCTGTTATGATGATTCATAAAATTGTCATATATCAAGCCTTAACAGAAAAGTCAGGATTGCCAGTTCAGTTGTCAGGTTGTGTTGCCATCATGCGGTAGACAGAATGGATAAGGGAGGCAAGGAACTCCTCAAAGTGGTTTGTGGAGTAGAGTTATGGAACTATGAACTATACCTAGCAAGCTAGGTTTGCTATAAGTTATTGAGATAAAGTTAAACAATAAAAAAATAATTTGAACGAGGAAAGAGGCTACAACGTACCTGATGTTAAGCTGAATTGCAGACCAAAAGAGGTGAAGTGAAAGAAAGAATGAAGTTCTGCCGTTTTGTTACATAAATAAAAGTAGGTACCTGTGCTTGTAGAGATTTTTAGAAATCATCTATTTGATCATGGAAAACCGTCGTCGTCGTTACTAAAGCAGTCCCGGCGGCTTATTAGGGATCTAAGTAAAATATCGTGACCATGTCGTAGGGTATAAAAGCACCGTGTTCCAACGATGATACAGGGACGCGAAGCTAATTATTTTTTTAGAGACGCCAAACTTTGGTTTATTTTGATGACACATAATAACAATAAAATGTATTTTGCCCCTGCGTGGGATATTTTGTACTGAACTACGTAAGTTTTTGTCATACTTACAACAAGTTATTTTGCTTTTTGTTAAGAAGCGTTTTCATGGCAATTATTGTGCTGTTAAAATATCAAAGAGATCCGCTACCAATTATCAGGCCGTATTAATTATTTAATAAGAGGTAGGTAGAGGTTACTTTAATCCTGTAATTTCACTTTATCCATTTAGTGGTATTTCATTTGAGCGTCTCCATGCTTTGGAGGGCACGTAAAAAGTCTGTCTCGCAGTTGCTGTCGTAGTGACAGTCGTTAAGGCAATTCAGAGGCTTATGGACAGCTTCAACAACTCTCGACACCAGGTTGACCAATAACCATACGATAAAAGCAAGATAATTTTTTTTAATTTGGTTTATAGGTATAAAGAACATCGAAGTTCAAGATAATTAACATAATCGTTGTTATCAAAACAAAATCTCGTAATGAGCAATATTTTGAGATTCGAAAATTATGACTTTTTTAAGATTTTATCTCCGTGTCACTGGGTAACATTATTGTATGCGAAGGAGTAAGAATAGACGGTGTCACCATCCCTATTCAGCCGCGCGTGTCGTATACTCTTACAAAACGAAATTGAGCAAATCTCTACGAAAACCAAAAATGGTAGAGCAAATAACCGGTAGAGTAGCCAACATGGTATATGTAATCCAAATTTTCCACTATCACTGAATTATAACCGTCCCTATAGCGCAACATTAATGGGATTTTTATAATGACGGAGGGTTATATGATGATGTTAAGGGAAGAAGGAAACATATTATGGCCGGAAGTTCGTTCGTCATTTTTATTGTTCAGAATTGAAGGGAGAGGTAAAGTTTTTATATAGCAACTGTAACGCCACGATATAGCAACATACTGTGGACTAACTGGTAAGTGTGTATATAAAGAAGAGGGATGGTGAAGAAGATCATACAACCATACATACAACCAACGTGAACAAGTAAGGTACAGACATTAACAATCGTATTTTGACAACAATCAAATGCATCTCCCGTTAACAGAGGATGCCAATGCGTAGATATTAAAAGGCAATATCTTGTTGGTCGTAATGGCGCTGGTCGCGGGAGCAGGCCCGCCTATAATGACTGGTAATTACGACCGGCGTAATGGACTCAGTAATGGCGGCCCGCCACAAAGCGCTCCCTCCATTTTGTTTTTGTTTTTTTTTATTTGAACCGATGATGTCTCGCCCGATGCGTTCCGATTCAGCCTGTTTTTGATTTTATAAAATGTGTGAAGGGTTCGTTTTTACTTTTTGGGTCCACTTTGATATATTTTGTTCGTCCATTGTTGTGTTTGTTGCTTTTCTGATGTATTTTAGTGTGACTCAGCTACTGAAGACAACTTAATAAAAACTTATTATTTGAATTTTTCGCACTATTGACAGCACATTAATTGTCATTTTTGATCATTCGACTGGAACTAATTGTTAGATTATGGTGACTTCAGCCGGGGCAGGTGAAGGTTTTGCTATCTGCAGAATTGCAGATGTTAACTATATTAAATGCAAAACATTTGAGTTGTATGTCTATGTGCGCTGTTCGTTGTTTCGAATGATTTGATGTTTTCTGTGATTTTTTGGGTGATTGGTTATTATTTTTTTAGATCTAGCATAGCGGCTAAAGTGTTACTGTGTACGTAGAAGGCTCGGGTTCAAATGATCACAGCAAGTTTATATGTTCATGACCGTTTATGTTTGCATTGGTTCCTAAATTTTAGAACGTATAGTTAGTTGGTTCTAGACGGCATTGTATGTGACACATGAATGTATTTTATTTTACATTCGCATTATTTTTCTTATTTTATGTCTAGTAGACAACAGACTATTGGACGGAGCCGCTCACTAAGTCATAATAATATTTATGCAGCCTGTAACTGTTCCTTGGAGCGAGAAAGATTTATGTTCTGTAGGTAATAGGTTCTTATACGAGCCGTATTACAAGTGACTAGGTATGCACCTATGTAAAGTAAGTTTGTATTGTTTTAATGACATTTTGTGCACAATGATTCTAATAACGTCTTTTTTTTTGCAGCCGATAAATATGTCCCTCCCAAATTCCAATGTAAGGAGGGGCCTTCTTCAGTGAAGGAGCGACGATCCCACACTAGCCAGATGGACGGATTTCTGTCAAGTGTTTCTTCTTCTGATTTTGTTATAAAGCATACTGTGTTTACTTACGTCACCTTACCACATCTATTTCATCGCCATACGGAAACTTTTACGTCGACATTTACATCAGGGTGGCGACATTTTGTATTACTAATGAGCAAAGTACCCCAGTACAAGATACTGCTGACTTATCCAAAAGTGATATTATATTGAATCATCATCATCATCATAAAAGCCCATTAATGTCCCACTGCAGGGATGGGCCTCGTACCGTGACGGAGGGTTACTTGGCCTACTAATACCATGCTGGCCAGACGGATTGGTATAGGGTTTAATTTCAAGTTTTCCTTCTTATTATTTCGTAAAGATAGTAGTTACGGTGTATATTGAATACCTACTTGTATTGAAAAAGTAAGTAACATAACCTTTTGTGTTTCTAACATTGATTAGTCCCTCGCCCGTCAGCAGCAAAAACATATTTGAAAGGTTTAAATTATTCTGATATCGATATTGAATCCACCGACAGATATTTTTTATCGATAACAAAAAAAATGCTATCGTCACTGTCTTGACCACGAAATTCCGAGACTATGCCCGGACTGGATAAGAAGTTATTTAATAGATTGGTGTTTATTTTAAAATCTTTTACGTTAGAATGTTGGTTTATACCTAAGTAGGTATATTGTTTTAGTGAGCTAATTAACCAATCAGTGACTCTACTGCACCTACCCGTTAAATAAAGTACTTTTGATCTCTTCTCTATTGTAGGGACAGCTGACCTATCCATATATTGCAGTTTAGGTTAACTTTTCTTCTCTTTTAATATCGTTCAAACCTGTCTTACTGACTGTTTAGTAGAGCTTTCTATAACAAATAAGTACATTATCTCTGCAAAAGATGGAAATACTGCAAAGGTACTTAATACCTAACTATGGGTTTACTTTCGCCACAGAGGAGAAAAGGTCATTCAACATAATATCAATACTTATCTATATCTATCTATATCTATATCTATATCTATATCTATAATCTATACTATTATATAAAGCTGAAGAGTTTGTTTGTTTGTTTGAACGCGCTAATCTCAGGAACTACTTACTTCTTCGAATTGAATTTAGTTTTCAGATTTGGATAGACCATTGATCGAGGAAGGCTATAGGCTATATAATATCAAGCTAAGACAAAAAAATATTTTTCGAATTTATAGGGGCTTAAGGGCCTACTCAGAAGGCTTATGGTCACTCAGAGGGCAATGGAGAGACCTATGTTGTAGCCTGACCTATGGACCTACTCAGAAGGCTCATAGTGTCTCAGAGGGCAATGGAGAGAGCTACCCAAGTAACACATCAAAGCATTATAAGGGCCGAATAAGAGTATTCTTGTATCCTTTTAGCATTTTTAGTTAGTTTTATAGTCGCACTAGCTGATGCCCGCGGTATTACCCGCTTAATTGTTATTTTACACCATAAACTACCTATATTCCAAATTTCATCAAAATACATTTAGTAGTTTTTGCATGAAAGGGTAACAAACATCCATCCATCCTCACAAACTTGCATTTATAATATTAGTAGGATATGATAAGCAAAGGTGTGTCACTTTAGTGCCTAACAAATAAGGTGAATATTATCTTCACTAAATAAAAAGAAGGAAAACTTGAAATTAAACCGTATACCAATCCGTCTGCAAGCGTGGTATTAGTAGGCCAAGTATCCCTCCGTCAAGGAAGGAGGCCCGTCCCTGTAGTGGGACATTAATGGGCTGTTATGATGAAATAAGTTGACAATTACGAATTTAAGCTCTCTAGATATATCAGACCCACAGCTAAAAACCCGGTCAAGTGCGAGTCTGACTCACGCACCGAGGGTCCTGTACAAACCTATTTATTTTCCCGCCAAATTGTGATAACGTCAGGATTCAGCTGTTTAAATACTATTTTTCCCGCCAAAATTCAATGACGTCACGACTTAGCTGTCAAAATATATTTTCCTGCCAAAATTCTGTGACGTCACGACTCATCTGTCAAAAATTCTATGACATCACGCCTATCTGTCAAAATTGACAGCTGTCAAAAGTGACAGAGGTATAAAATATTTTCCCGCCAAAATAATATGACGTCACAAATCATCTGTCAAAAATTCTGTGACGTCACGACTCATCGGTTAAAGTAGCGACAATCACGGCAAATAGCGCGGAGAACCGACAGCTGTTTGAGCAGAAAGATTCTGGAATGGCGACCGCGTACCGAAAAGCGCTGGTGTGGACGGCTGGAAGCCGATGGATGAGGGAGGCACAGGATCGCACAAGGTGGCAATACTTGGAGAAGGCATATGTACAGCAGTTGACGTCGATTGGCTGGTATGATGATGAAGTATGAATTATACAAGTTTTTTTATTTCATTTCAAATTTAATCGCGGACAAAGTCGCGTTTTACAGCTAGTTATAGTATAAATATGTTTAATCAAATGCTCCTAATGTGCTCTACATTATAACAAAATATTAAAAAACCAAGCTCTACATCCAACCTCTTCATATCCAACCTCTACACAATCTAAGAAAAAACAAAAATAAAAAATAATCGGGCGGTATTCATTAGTCGTCATTGAAAGCTCACTCGGTCGGCTTTAATACATTCGATATAGAATAGTTTTGTTTTAAAAATCGACTAATTACTCGATCTCCTTTTATGTCCAACTCTTTTTAAGATGGCGATCACTGTGACGGTGCTATTTAATTGAGATTATTAATGTTAGGTAATGTTCTATTGTGAATTACAATGGTACGTCAGTTGATTAGTTATTATTACTTTTTTATACAAGCTTTATAAAGGCTCTTGAATTATATATAGATAACTAATTATACTTGATGATGAAGGCTTGGGCCCTTAAGAAAAACTTAGTACTAGGAATGCATTTATGTATCTCTATTCTCTACTAATCTGTAGGTTTTGCTGCCGAAAGTGTGGTGATCATGAATTCGTAAAGTCCATGTCTGATGGATGTTTATACTTTGATCAACACTCTTACTATAAGGGAGGGTATTTTGGTTAAAGTTTTCTTTAATGATGTTACTTCGATGTGGGTCTTTGTCCAGCGATGATGTCCATTGCTATTGTTGTCCGCGCCTACTTTAGTATTTCAAAAAGTGTCTAATGATGATTATTGGGTGTCTAATACTTATTACAAACACTGCTTAGTTCATGACTAAATTGTAAGGAAAGCGTTGTAAGGAAATATTATTCTGAAATGTTCCCCAATTTAAATATCTCTGTTCTCAATATCATCAAATGAATACATTTATTCGTTAAGCAATAGGCATAACTGAACTTTTTTTATAATTGTATTTTTATATATCAGAAAAACAAGTTTTATTTTTAATTGAATTACTGTGATTACAGAAAAAATAGAACGAAGTTTGATTTATATCCTCTTAATTAATTCAAAGCGATGTGAGCCCGCGGCACCGGTTACATTCAACCATAATAAATTTTAAATTATCGTGTAAAATAGCTTTTTATACATGGGTATAGTAATTCTAACGTGTTGGGTAACTCCCACTTTTACATATATTGTAGGTATAAAATGTTGTAATATAACATTTGGTTAATTAAACTAAATTACACAAAATAAACTGTTGTTTTCGTCAGCTAATGTCGATGTTTTAAATGTTTTGAAAATTTAAATGTAGGTACTTAGTTATATGTAGTAATAATGAGTAACTTAAAGGTTAAATGCATAAATTTTATTGTTGATGACTTGAATTAGTACCTACGAACGTGTACATAGAGATAATAATATAATGTTAGTTAGAATTTGTATGCATTAATTTTAAGCTAATCGTGTTAGATTAAAATTAATAGCCACATTATTGCCTATGTTCTTTATTTTTAATTAAGTCTCAATAACAGCTGAACTCCAAATAAGTAGGTAAGTATTAGTAAATCATACAAATGTTCCCATGATGTATTTTTTATTAGTAGCTTGAAAAGTACTAAGTTATTTTTCGAATTTATCTTAAATAAGTTAGGTAAACTTATCTTTAATTTTTTTACAATGCAGAAACATAAAATAAAACAGTATTTTTATATTGCTGTAGAGTCAGTGGGAGCCAATTTAAACCAGATAACATTACTTATGTTTCTTGATGTGCAAGCTTTTATCTTTAATTATGCGACGTCGGTATTTTTAATTAACATTAAATACTGACCCAGAAAAAGGTTTGATTGCTCATTTAAAAGTCTTTATGATGTTAAAAAGTTTGCATCGTAATATTTTTATACCGCCGGCCGTGGATAATCGACTAAGAATCGATTTGGATAAGATAAAAAACTTGACGTTCGTACAGTCATAAATAGTCTGTGCATTCTGAACCGCGCGCCATGACTTTTTTAATTTAGAATGTATATCTTTGTTTTTATTTTTTTTACTGCAAATGGTATTTAAACAGTCCGTTTACTACGATTTTAGTTTTAATTTATCTTTTTTTAATACGAAATTATTTTGAGATCTTGTGTTGGAGTAAAAAAAAACAAAATGTTTGCGCCCTACCTCATCGCAAGTAAGTTGTAAAAACTAACTAAGAGGAGGTTCGCAGGTTTCTTCTCTACTACATAGAAAGAAGGAAAATATAACATAAATGCCTGTTAAAGAAATCACATCTATATAGATTCGGTTTTGTTACTTGTGGATTGCAAAACCACAACAGCAGGCACCATAGAGGCATTTTGGTAGGCAAATTAGAAAAAAACTTACTTAATGGTCCTACCTACGCTAGAATCGAGATAAGGTTTGTATGACAAATTGTCCTATTTTGTTTTAGTAGAGACTTTCCCTCATCACTCCCATGTGATGTGGTAGGGTGATGACAGCGTGACTGTATTCTCCATCACAACACAAAGAAACTACAATTCAATTGAAAATATAATATCCACAGAATATATACTTATAACTTTTTATTTTATTGATGGCCGAAGGCAATTTGCTTTCTGTGCGCGGTGAGGTGTATCCAATCGATTATGTTGGACTTCGCGGTGCAAGTTCGGTTCCCTGGCAACCATCTATTATATTCACCTTGAATGTAGCATTCTTGTTGTTGGATGTATATAAATAATAGCTTTTACCCGTGGCTTCACTTGTATTGCGGTTAGAATGATATTTTAAATCCATCTGTACAAAAGCAAATTTGAAATTGTCTCGATGAAAAGCGAACATGTATGAAGACTCGAATATTACGCAGAACAGTTCTTTCTGCGATCCACAATTAATTGTCCTGAGTCTGGATGTTCTTTGTGTCTGTTAGATTGATGCTTGCAGGAGGAGACACATCCCTGCAGTGGGACGTCCTCCTGTGACGGAGGGATACTTGGCCTACTAATACCACGCTGGTCAAACGGATTGATATAGGGTTTAATTTCAAGTTTTCCTTCGTTTTATTACGTTAAGATAATGTTCACGAATTAGTCGGTTTTTACGACACCCATGGGATGAGATGGGGTGGTGACATATTGTATTTTTACTCCGTCACCACATGGAGACAATGTTATATAGATACATGGAAAACACCCAGATTACAAACATTCATGGCCCTGCACAGAAAGATTTGCATTAAGTGTTAATTGAACCCGAGACATCTATTTGCAGACATGCACAATAACCTTTACGCTACAAAATAGCCAGTTATAGCTTAAAGCTATGTATGAAAGTATAAATAATAATTAATTAACTTCCTTACATAACACAGGTCATACATACATACATACTTAGGTAATAAATTTCACCTGTCAATATTAAAGGCCAATTAACGTATAAATAAAACACTTTGAATTCTTTTAATTTTAATTGCAATACTTTCACTCACGTAGGTTTTTATATTCGATTCAGATGGGTAGGTTGTAATTTGCTAGTTGACGAGGTTGTCGGTTTGAATTTCACGTAGGATTTAAACTACCAACTCTACAAAGTTTATTTTTGACTACTGACTACTGACTATAACATGACTGCTACGCAGAGGTCTCGAGTTCGATTCCCGCTCATTGCAAATCTTTGTGTCCATGAACATGATTGTTTGCATTGGTCAAGTTGTTTTCTGTGTATATTATGTATGTACGTATCTACAAAAAAAGTATTTAAGTATGTTTATCCGTTGTCTAGTACCCATAATACAAGCTCTGCTTAGTTAGGGACTAAATGGCGTTGTGTGAAAGTGTGAAGAATATTTATTTACTTTCGAGCTAAGGCAAGCCTTAATGCCCGATTTACACATCGACAAGTACAGTAGCGAGTTAAAAAAATAGACAGTTACGTAGTAAGTAATAAGTAGTAAGTACAGTTCACACGTAGGCGAGTACAGCTCATAAGTTGCCGATCAGAGACGAAGACTAGTCGCGTCGTGCGTGCGTCGCCTGAGATTGTTTACGGTTATTTTAATCGATAAAATGGACATTGAACAATTGAATACCCATTTACGCGCTATTATACGAGAAATAGTATTAACACTGAACATGCAACACATTAAAAATAAAATTTTAATAAAAAGTTTACTTAGAATAATAAAAAAATAAATATTCCTCACACTTTCACACAACGCCATCTAGTCCCAAACTAACCAGAGCTTGTACTATGTGTACTAGACAACGCATAAATATACTTAAATACTTTTATAAATAGATACACATTATACATAGAAAAACAGACAAAAATAAAAATAAATACGACATTAGAACTTGTGAACTGTACTAAACTCGCCCGTCTACACGGCGGGCGCCGCGAGCGCCGAGCCGGCGGGGTGAGGGAGACGCGAGAGAGGGGGCTACTTCGTTCTTAACTCGCCGAAAAATAGGATAGAGCTGTATTCAAAACAACTTGATCGGCAACTTACTACTTAACTCGCTTTTGCCGTCCACACGCAAAAAGTGACTTAACTCGCCAATGA
Organism: Schrankia costaestrigalis; assembly: GCA_905475405.1. Lineage (NCBI taxonomy): Eukaryota > Metazoa > Arthropoda > Insecta > Lepidoptera > Erebidae > Schrankia > Schrankia costaestrigalis. Next base: position 2,124,379 of record FR997843.1, on the reverse strand, counting down.
TGCAAGTTAACTCGCTACTGTACTTGTCGATGTGTAAATCGGGCATAATAAGTAGTAAGTACAGTTCACACGTAGGCAAGTACAATTCATAAGTTGCCGAACAGAGACGAAGACTAGTCACGTCGGGCGTGCGTCGCCTGAGATTGTTTACGGTTATTTTAAGCGATAAAATGGACATTGAAGAATTGAATACTTACCAATTTACGTGCTATTATACGAAATAAATAATCCTCACACATCGCCACCTAGTCCCAAACTAAGCAAAGCTTGTACTATGGATACTACGGACTATACAACGGATAAACATACTGAAATACTTTTTTTTTTGTAAATACATACATATTATATGTACATAGAAAACACTCAGACCAATGCTTGTTCATGCACACAAAGATTTCCATTGAGCGGGAATCGAACCCGACACCTCTGCGTAGGAGCCATTTAATATACCGACTGCGCTACAGAGGTCGTCAATACTTGCACAACAAATTGAAAATTTAATTTCAATAGAAATAAATAGACCCCAACACACATGGGAACGAAAGTGAATTGCTAGAAAAAATTAACGTGGTAGCAACAAACACTCATGTTGTAACAAAAGAAACTGTAGTATTTTCCGACCATTCCATTTTTACTTTATTCATATTTAGAAAACAAAAACACAATCTTATGCAGCCGCAGCCGCTAGTACGAACTTGTGAACTGTACTAAACTCGCCCGTCTACACGGCGAGCAACGCGTGCGCCGAGCCGACGAGGGCGTTGGCGGGGTGCGGGAGACGCGAGAGAGGGGGCTACTTCGTACTTAACTCGCCAAAAAATAGGATCGAGCTGTATTCAAATCAACTTAATCGGCAACTTACTACTTAACTCGCTTTTGCCGTCCACACGCAAAAAGTGACTAAACTCGCCAATGAGGCAAGTTAACTCGCTACTGTACTTGTCGATGTGTAAATCGGGCATAACAGATGTAAAAGAGGCTCTGAAATTAGAAGAAACCTTTCCAAAAGTATACCTACAGTAACATACAGTATACAGTATATATATAGTAACTAAGTAGTTATGCGTTTTATTATTTTATTTTATCATATTTTTGACAACTACTTATATAGCGTAAGGTAAGTAAACACTAGAACATCACATTACAATATACCTATGCCCTTTATTTTTTTAAGTAAAGAAACTTTGTTTATACCAAGATACCGTAGTAAGAATAATCATTCTTGACGTTACTCTCGAGATGATTTGGGGTATAGAAGTATCCAATTCCACACTGACCATACTATAAACATATTACATTCACTTTTTATCCAAAACGTAACGATATAATAATTAAACTCTACAATCCCAAGGCATAATGATCATTAAACAAAAAAATACTCAAATAAGTAAAATAACTTTTTGTTATAATATTAATAATGTGGCGATACACGCGAGGTATCATAATAATAAAAAGTAATTTGTTCATGGCGGCGGCGCCGGGGGGCGGGGCGAGGCGCTAATGCACCACGATTGTGCGCCTGATCATAGGGTACGGTGCGTGAGCGCGCCACTACGACGGACATAGAGATGTGAGGAAGAGGAGGAAATCGACTAAAATGTATCGATATATACGTTTTTTATTTAATTCAAACATTTTGAAAAAATTGTCAGCTCTCCCTTTCCAGTTAACGGGAGTTGCTTCCCGTTGCTTCGAGAAATGTAACTACAGAAATAAGGTCCTGTTAAGAAAAACAAGGTTGTAACAACCTTGTCCTTCTTACTTTTCATTTTTTTAAATATTTTAACCTACTTTCCAACAGCATCTGTAGCAAAACTTGATACCGGTAGATCAACTTATCCTCAATATGGAGGAGGCCACCTTGCCTTGGGCCTGCCCATTTCGGCAATAAGCTAATCCGCTGAAAAGTGATATTATTAAACCGACTTTAAAAAGGGTAAGAGGATCTCAAGACGTTTAGTTGTATTTTTTAAATTTTGTTACGTAGACACTCACTATATCTTGCTCTCTGTACTTAAAAATGAAATGGAAAACAAATGTACAGAAACATAGGTAAGTATATAAATAATTAATTTCAGCTTATTATAATGTATACAATTTTGGAATAGGTATCAACATTGCGGTGGTAGTCAGTATCTAAATAGTAATAGCACTATGATTTCTAATAATCATACAAATATTGATAAACACATTCTATTTATTTCCCATCCCTATAGCCCGAAGGCTCGTTCGTCCCTGGTCACTTTAACGCCGGGATCACGACACGCGGTCGGCTACCATTCGACGAACGAACAAAAGACGAGCTACAAACATAAAATATAATATTTTTCTTACACTACAACCATGATGACGCATAATAGTCTATTCATAAAGATACTTTATGACAGGAGCGAGCACATCTACAGGTATTTTGAAGACCATGACAGAGTGAAAAGAATGGCACTTAATATAGAAGCGCCGATTACACTAGACTACATGATGCAGGAAGACTACATGTAGTCTAGTGTAATCGGCGCTAGAGTTAGAAGACTTTTTAGCAAGAAGGTTGGGCTTAATTTACTTCCAAATAGTAGAGTTTTCAAAGTTGCTGTATTTTAGGTAGAGTATTGTATGAAATTATAGAGCTATGTGACTTAATATTTTGTATCTCAATGTGATGAGAGCAGTGTAGAGAGGAAGTGACCCTTCGTCTTTCTTTTGAGAAAGTAGGAAAATGACATTGTTTTGATAAGATACTGCTAAGCTATTATCGTAGGAACTGTATACATAAAGTTCAATTTCTTTCTCCTTGCTACATATGTATTGGTTTACGTTGCCAATCTACTGAAAACACTGGACCAAGTTTAATTGGAAGGTAGAAGATGACAGTGGATTTTATATAGGGTACCTTTATCCCGAAATAATATGGTATTTCTATGGGATAAGCAAGAAATTTACACACGGAATGTTCACGGAGAAGTCGGCGGTGGCCCGGACAAGACAAGTTCAAGCAAATAATAAATAAATTAATGGCAGAACATTAAAATATCTTATCTTAAGTTAAAAAACATAAAGAAATGAATGAATTGGGTACAAACAAGGGCAAAACGTCAATAAGCATTAAGTTTGGAAATCGAGATTTTGTTGAAATTTAGACTTAAGTTTTATTGCCTTTGTGACAGTAAAATGTACGAGTTCAATGAATTCGGTCGAGGAGGTTATAACCACAATTTAGAATCAATATTTCTGATGAAAATATTTATTATAAGAAAGTATTTAAATTTCACTAATTAGCCATTGTGGAGAACAATCTGGGTCAAGTTTGCAGGAGATCTATGAATGAGGTAGAACCTAGGGCATATAAGAAAACTAGTGACAACAAAACAACTACTCGATATCGACTGTTTACGTGTTCTCGGAAACTCAGAAGGCGCTCAGATGCAATAGCGCTAAGCTGCGATCACCCATCTAGGATGAGAATTTTGCAGACGTTGCTTTGTTTATAGTACCAATACCCACTGAAGGGATGGGCCTGCCCAGAAATATAGAGTAATGACATCTACCTTGGTGATCGTGTGCCAATATGGAGTAGAGATTGTTTTTTAAAAAAAATGACGCGGGATTTTTTCTTTAAAATCTTAGTCGTTTTTCACCTCAAGAACTGTACGAGCAGATATTATGGTGACATTATGAATTATGATTATGTCACCACACCGACTTACACTTTAGTTTAAACCTGCGTTATTAGTATTCCACTCTCGTCTTGCTTGACATTTATTATAAAAAAAACCCGCGTAACCATAAAGTATCCTCGAGATCTTAATTGGACAATTATCTTCTCATAATACACTATTATATTTATAATTACTCATTATTGATTAAGAAGGTATTACACACAATAAATAAGTACAGTAGTCAAAGTTATATACAGTTGTGGTCATATGGTTAAGAACGATTTGAAGTTCTAGGAGTTTTTCATGTACCTAAATCGTGTCATACGCAGAGATGTGTACCTTCTGAAAAGCAACTAGTTATGTTATAAAATAGCCATATTAATAGAGCAACGTGTCTTAGTAATAAAGAATAAATACGCATTTTTTTTTATTGACAATTTATTTTATTGTACCAAAGTAATACATTCAAATATTACTGAAGCTGGACAAATAATTAAGAACGATTTAATACACTACTCGGAAATTATTTTGTATGACACTTACATTTAAAAAAATATAATAATAATGTAGCGCGGAAGTTTTAAAAAGCATTTGAATACATTTGTAACTAAAATTGATAGTTGATAGCATGTTAGATTCTATTAATTTTTGACATTTCGCAAGAAAAATACGAGTGCATTACCCCAGCAGAATCTTGTCGAAATTTGTAATTTTTTTTTATCAGATTTTTAGATTTCTAGCTCCTGTAAATGTCTGTGTAGTTTTTGGAATTAGTTCAGTCCTAATTTTAAAGATATTTGACAAAAACAGATTCTGCTGCGGTAACGTTACCGCAGCAGAATCTTTTTTAAAATAATGGAATTATTGAAAAAATCTTTAGGTACATTTTTAGATCGCTGGACGAAGTAAATGTTTCGATATAATTTGAATTTTTACGTTTCATGGTATCGGAGATATTCAAGATGCTGCTGGCGTAACGTTTCCGTGTTTGCTGGATCTCCGAAACGGTACAGCGTAATTTCCTAATTTTTTACAGAGCTTCGTCTTAATTAGTCTGAATTAGTTCACGAATAAAAAAGTAATAATAATGCACCGTTTGCAAGTTATTTTAAATTATATAAATACCCCTTTTTGGGCCCTTACTCCTAAGATATGTACTCTGGAGACTTGTTTAAAACGTCTTATAGTTAGTTACAGGTCTGTGTGAAGTTTCATTAGTGTACAGTAAGTAATTAAAAAGTTATCACACAATTTAGTTCATTTTGGCCAGCGATGTGCAACGGGTTAATTTAACTGCCTATTAATTGAGTTTCGTATCGATTTACTTGCTGAATTCTGTATAAACAATTAGACTTTTGTGTCACCTTTATACCATGAAATTTTGAGCGTAATCCACTCAATAATTACAGAGATAAGCGAAAAAGAGTCATTACGTTATGCATGCAATAATGTCGGTACAGACGCGTACACAATTAATTTTAATGGCGCTAGTGAGCTGCGTTAACGCTCTTGAAACTAAATTAAATTCGTTTACTTCATTACTTCGCTAATTTAAAAGCATCATAAGTGTTGATAGTGTGTTATACAAATATTTTATTGTTGTCAACACTTTAAATGTTATTAAATTTGCATTTAAAATTAAAACTGCCTTTTTTGTTTTAAATGCAATATTTAGCTAATTTATAAGCATCCAAAGTGCTGACAGTGCGTTACACAAATAAGTACTTACTTTTTTATCTTGTGTAAATACTGAGTTGATTTTTTTTCAATTGGCAGCGCCATTGTGCCGCGTAAACGCTTTTGAACGATTTCCGTAATGCATATGTTATACACAAAGTAAATACATACCCCCTTACTCATAAAAAAAATCTCTTAACATAGAAATCCTTTACAAAAAATATGATATCTTGGCTATCATAGAATTTCAACCCCCCCTTGGCTCAGAAGGGATAGGACATTATAAAGCTCATTGCTTTAGATCCCTAAACGAAAAATACCAATGTTACGATGACCTGAATCGTATAATTCAAAAAAGTAATACTTATTTAGTACCACATGCACTAATTTATACATTAAAAAATGTATAAATTAGTCCATGTGGTACTAAATAAGTATTACTTTTTTTAGTTTTATACATAATTTAAATACTTAAGTAATTATTATTTAATTATTTTTTAAATAAGTATTACCTTAATTTGATTATATTTGATTTATAAAGATTTAGTTAAGAACATTTTCCATTAGTGATCCTATTTGTGATTTATTTTTGGTTTTTTAATTGCCCGCGCAGTGTAAAACATTTATTTTACTTACAGAACTATTTTATGTGCTTATTGAATTTACTGTGTTTTTTTTAGGCCAAAGTGTAAGACAGTAAATATTATAAAATAACTCTGTGCGATAACTGATTTTTCATTTGTTTTTATGAAAAAAAAAATTGTAAGTAAACAATGTTGACTGATAAAATTATATTCTATTGTCAATTTGTCAATCATTTTATATTATGACAAAAATTTAAATGTTATCGTAATTAAATGTTGAGGTTTTGTTTTATTTATCTGTGATTTTTAAATTAAACAATCTTTAGCGTAATGGTTATTTAGTTATAAATGAAGAATTACTGTGATTTTATAAATTAAGTTAGAAAAGTAAATTTTTATATACCTACTTAATTTTACTTATTTTAAGATTTTTAGACAATAGCTTTATTTTTAAAAGACAGTTATTCAATGACAATCAATACTTATGTTAAATATTAATTGCCATTTAAATAGTGTAATTGCTAAGCAATTGTTATTAAACTGTGATTTTACAACAAGGTATTTTGATCGTTTTAATATTTCTATCCTGTGCATAAAAGTTTTCAAATAAACTTCTGTTTTATTTTACCACTTGTTTACAAAACTGTACCAAAAAGCAAATATAAATTTTATTATCCTTTACATGTTAGTAGGTCAGAGTTATGTACTACACTGACGTTTTTTTGTGACCATCTATACATGGTCAGGTTACCACAGCCATTCATACGTAATGACTTTTTTTCGCTTATCTCTGTAATTATTGAGTGGATTACGCTCAAAATTTCATGGTATAAAGGTGATACAAAAGTCTAATTGTTTATACAGAATTCAGCAAGTAAATCGATACGAAACTCAATTAATAGGCAGTTAAATTAACCCGTTGCACATCGCTGGCCAAAATGAACTAAATTGTGTGATAACTTTTTAATTACTTACTGTACACTAATGAAACTTCACACAGACCTGTAACTAACTATAAACTATAAAATGACGTTTTAAACAAGTCTCCAGAGTACATATCTTAGGAGTAAAGGCCCAAAAAGGGGTATTTATATAATTTAAAATAACTTGCAAACGGTGCATTATTATTACTTTTTTATTCGTGAACTAATTCAGACTAATTAAGACGAAGCTCTGTATAAAAAATTAGGAAATTACGCTGTACCGTTTCGGAGATCCAGCAAACACGCAAACGTTACGCCAGCAGCATCTTGAATATCTCCGAAACCATGAAACGTAAAAATTCAAATTATATCGAAACATTTACTTCGTCCAGCGATCTAAAAATGTACCTAAAGATTTTTTCAATAATTCCATTATTTCAAAAAAGATTCTGCTGCGGTAACGTTACCGCAGCAGAATCTGTTTTTGTCAAATATCTTTAAAATTAGGACTGAACTAATTCCAAAAACTACACAGACATTTACAGGAGCTAGAAATCTAAAAATCTGATAAAAAAAAATTACAAATTTCGACAAGATTCTGCTGGGGTAATGCACTCGAAAAATACAATTCCATTCTTCTAAAAACCTTTTTATTTACTTCGAACCACTAATTCTCTATTGGGTTTAGATCTGGGCTATTAGCTGGCCAGTCTAGGACAGAAACTGATTGTGCTGTTAGAAAATCCTTTACGGTGCGTGCAGTGTGATTTGGATCATTGTCATGCTGGAATGTCCAGATAACCGGGAGAACGTCTTCAGCATAAGGTCCCATTGTTTCTTCCCGTATATTTCTGTATTGGAACTGGTCCATGTTACCTTCTATCAACTTTACAGGTCCAACACCATGTCCAGAAAAGCACCCCGAAATTTTCACATTTCCCCCACCATGCTTTAAAGTAACTTTGGTATACTTAGGGTCGAATGCTGTATTCGGGGGACGTCTTACGTATCGTTTACCATTAGAACATACTCTGTGTGAACGTACTCTACAGTGGTGTTATTGAAAAAATGTACAATACCGAGAGAAGTAAAAAAAATGCAGCCAACGAGTTTTGCGTCATAAGAGCGTTTATAGGGCTCACTAGCGCCGCCAATAGAAAAAAAATCATTATTCGCAAATAGGACAAATAATATAAAATGTTGATAACAAAGTCTTGAGAAAAGGCAATAAAGTATTTGTATAACACACTCTCAACACTTTAAATGTTTTTTAATTAAATAAATATTGCATTATAAACAAAAACGGCCGTTTTTTTTTCGAATGCGAAATTTTACTAATTGAAAAACATTTAAAGTGTTGAGAGTGTGTTATACAAATACTTTATTGCCTTTCCTCAAGACTTTGTTATCGACATTTTACATTATTTATCCTATTTGCGAATAATGATTTTTTTTTCTATTGGCGGCGCTAGTGAGCCACGTAAAGGGCCTAGTTTTTAAAAATCTTCCCTTTATATCAGCGTTCTTAATTATATGACCACCACTGTACTTACTTCATTTGTCATACCTACGATTGATATTCACGCAGGAATTGAAGCCAAAAAGACTGATTACGCATTAGGAACTTCACAGTCCTATTATATTTCCGTGTGGTGACGGAGTAAGAATACATAATCCATGGGTGTCGTAAAAACCGACTCAGGGAATAACCGTAACTATGTACTATCTTTACGAAATAAAAAGAAGGAAAACTTGAAATTAAACCCTATACCAATCCGTCTGGCCAGCGTGGTATTAGCAGGCCAAGTAACCCTCCGTCACTCGAGGAGGCCCGTCCCTGCTGTGGGACATTAATGGGCTGTTATAATGATGATGAACTTCACAGTCAGCACCTCATTTTAAGCACATTTTGTCTATACCTACATATTTCTAATATCTATGGCAAAGTATACACTGTTCTGTTGGCTACGCTGATAAATTTGCCATACTAGTGATTAAAGTTTCTAGAAATAAAGGTTGAAGGACGGTGTCAAAAGCAACATCTAAGCTTCACATCAACAGGTACGGTGTTCCCTGTTTCAGCATCGATTGATAGAGATGGAACACCGTACTTGTTAATGTGAAGCTTTCAACAGAACTTTTTCTTTTTTTTATCCCCCCTTTTGTTTTTCATCCCTAATTTCCTTAGTGACTATCCATTTTAAAAGATATTGGTACCGAAATACGTGAAATTCATTTGCCTATAATTGATGTAAGACCCAAAGATATAAGTGCCTAAATTTCATATTATTTGACTAAAAGTAAAAATAGAGAAAGGTATCAAGTGTCCCGTATATACGGGAGACTTGGTCCTGGGGTTCAAGTCTCCCATATCTAGGTTCACATGATACTATTACTAAGGAAATAAATAAAAAATGTTTTTAGAATATGATAATCTATTTATATTGTTTTCAAAATCACATAACATAGGCATATCACACCGTCTCCATACATAAATCAATTGCTAAATGTGAAACTTCCGTTTCGTATTAAAAAACAAAAACAAACTCAAAACAAAATTATATCTTCAATAATAAAAGAACTCAAATGTCTCGCAATCACACCCTGAATAAAATTTAAACGTAATTAAGATAAAGACTTAAAACAATATCTTATTGAATTGAACCCGGGACATGTAAAACAAAATTTCAAGTTACGTTTAAGCTTCATTTAGGTGTTCTAGCAAAATAATCTCTTCATCGATTGGTACTCTTTTTCTGGCACCTTCTCTTGTTTTGTATACTCTGGGCATATCGGTAATCTGAAATTAATTGAAAATAAAAGTTAAAAGTAGTTAAGGGACATTTGATTCTCCCGGATCAAGTCTCCCTTAGCTAAGTGGACCAAGTGTACCCTGAACCGTTTGAGGTTATAAACAAGAATATTTTCAAACGTCTGTTAGATTACCACTTTTCTACGCTACAAATCGCTACTTATATAGATAACGCCTCGAATTAAATTCATACACACCTAAAAGCCATATTTACATTAATGTTTAATCAAAATGTAAACTTACGGAAATTTTCTCTTTGCAACAACAAACACTCGGTCGTCCGCCATTTACAAACGCGTCAAATTTGACAGGTGTACCAACTTTAGAAAGTTAGCGGGTACCATAGACAACCGATATTGCCATTATAAAATTTAATATCACCCATACAAGTTCTGAAAATCTCGTGTACCTAGTCTCCCTTAAGGATCAAGTGTGTGGACACTTGATTGGATCAAGTGTGTGGACACTTGACGAGGGGAACCTGTGGAGGTTCCCCTACTATTACTGGTATCAGTCTTGCATTTCAAGAAAACAGTAGAACCATGGAATGGTTGACAGTGGGGGAAACACAAAAGATCCAATAGGGGAATCTAGCAATCAAAGATAAATAGAGACTTTTAACTCTTACTTAGTGTATTTTTATTGCTCTATTTTTCTATAAAACTGTACCGTGTTTTAAGCGGATGACACTTTTGAATCTACTGCGAATTATCGCGTTATGTGAAAGGCATGTATGCGTTACTCAAAAGCACATTGTATTTTGACTTCTGCTCTGTTTTGTAGTAAAGACCTACTTTTAACATTTCCGCTTATATTATTGAAAATGTCATCTATTGTTTGTTTATTATTGAAAATGTCATCTTGTAGCAAAAACTGAGCTAAATTAATTGACAGCGTTATCTTAGAATAAAGCTGCAGGTTATTTTTAGGATTCTAGCTAGAGCAAAATAATTGGGGTTGATATTAATATTATCATCCGTGTGTGTAGTAAGAGTACAAAAATGTAATGTCAAAACGATATTTCGTACTCGGCGGGTCTTACAAAAGTCGACAGTCGGACATATTTGTATCATTACGAGAAATTTTAACAAAAAAACACGAAATAAGTACTCCAAAGATAAGATTAGTTTTATAAAATCTTATACCTAAATAGACAAAGTTTTACCAGAAGAATGTTGTTTTTCAGAATTTTCAGTTTGAATTTGCATGCTCTATAGCTTTCCTCTACGTACTGAAGACGTGTGATTTCACAAAGTCAGATATTTGACTATCTGGTAACAACATACTCAATGTTTGAAGTAAGTTAATTATGGCAAAGTGTTTATCGTTGTACTTATTCATCAGTCAAAGATCCTAAACTTAGACGACACTAGTAACATTTATGTCGTCAGTCTTTGTCGTTTTTTACACTTAATTAGTCAATAATTTCATGTTACATTTTGTCAACAACAATAGCTACATTTTCTCAAAAAGCTTTTTTGCTAAAAAAAAATTACCAACAAACAACATGTAGCTTGAACAAGTCGTAGTTTTTATAATAAATACAGATAAAAAATGGCGCGCTTGTCACCAACATAAAGAAGTTCTGTCACCGCAGTGTTAAAAGTTTACATCCAAAGCCTTATATCGCCATTACATTATATCAATTAACAGAAATATAAGGTATTATAATCGTTTTCATTAATTACTGGTCTTAATTACAAACAATTAAGTCTTGCGAGTAATACGGACCACTTTGATGGTGTTCTTCGTAAACAATTAAATGTATTTATTTTCTTTCATTACCACTGTTCTATCTGCATTCCTATTGTGTTACACGTTAAAATGTACGACCGTTTATTTACTATAGATGTATCCTTTATCTTACATTAAAAGCTATGTTCTAGAATACCTAAGATTAAGTTTTTTCGTGGGAAGCTTTATGAGTTACCTCGACAAAGACAGACAATGTAACAAAATGCCAGTAGATATAATAAACCTCTTTGGTCTATTGATATTTTAGGTTTGTGAAAATGGACCTACGCTTACTACGACACCCATGGGATGAGATGGGGTGGTGTCATATTGTATTCTTACTCCGTCACCACACGGACAACCTTTCTATACCGCAAGTTTATGTACGTATACGTAGGTAATATAAACTCATTTCCAAAGTTCGCATAAAAACTTTTTTCAAAGTATACCTCCTTGGCTACTCGGTGAGTACAAAGAAGGTGGACATAATCAAATTGATTCGTTAATTATTTGCTTTTATCTGCGGTAACCATTAGCGAGCTCTGGCCGAGCCCACGCACCATATATAAGTTGATATCGATGCTCTAAGACCGAGGTTTAACTGTAGATTTAATGGCGATTTAGTTCAAATTACTAAATATGTAATTATGTTGGATCAGAGTTACCTATGTAGAATTTTGTAATAAAAAAACCGTCTCTGAAGCCAAAGATAAGCCAGTTAATGTAAAGTACTTACATTTACTTACGCAATTTTCTTTACAATGATGATTCATAAAATTTCTTTTTTTTTTTATTTTATAAAAATTCCAATTCTTCACAGTATAGAAGTTCTTATTATACTGTGACTTCTTCCTCTTTATTGAGTCGATTAATAACTGGAATGTATATCATTAAATATAAATAGAGTTTAACTCGGCCCCCCAGTTAGGTGGACCGACGACCTCATAAAGGTCTCTGGGTCGGACTGGATGCGGAAGGCGCAGGATCGAGTTTTGTAGCGCGTGTTGGGAGAAGCCTATGTCCAGGATTGGACTGCAATAGGGTAGTTGATGAAAAAGAGTTTGACTATATAATAGGCGTATTAGCCCAGTCAAAATAGACTAAATTATGATAAAAGTTTGCATTAATTCCCAACAAGCTGGATTTTTGTGCAGGCCTTAAATACGTCATTACAAATGATATGTCAAAAGTCCCCATCGATCCCGCTTGTGCGTTGTTTTTTATTCGAGGTCAAAGGTCACCAATTTGCGTTTTTTGCGTATATCTCTGAAACTACGAGAGCTATCGAAAAATGGTTCAGACAAAGTTTGTAGATCGTAAAATTGTCTACAAAAAATATCTTGTCACTTTTTTCCTACAAAGCATCGCTTTCGAGACATTGTGACTTTAGAGCGCAGGAAAGTCGTATTTTTGACTATATGCACACACTAGCTTTTTCCCGCGATTTCGCTCGCGTTCATAAATATTATGAAAAATAAGGCTTATTTCAATATATAGTAGCATATGCATGCTTGGTCTTAGCCTAATCGGTTTGAAATTGACAAAGTTACATGCAAACTTCCATCCCCTATCTTATCCCTTTAGGGGTAGAATTTATCAAAATCCTTTCTTAGCCTACGTTATATCATCTACCTGCATGCCAAAATTCAGCCAGATCTGTCCAGTGATTTGGGCTGTGCGTTGATTGATCACTATGTAGTAGGAGTATTCCTACTGGAGAAAACACGTTAAAATAAAAGCACCGTGCTTTTCTTTTAGCTTGATTCAATGAACTGTTGTATTTGATTCAATGTTGGTGCAAGATTGAAAGAACTTTGTCAATTTCAAACCGATTAGGCTGAGACCAAGCATGCATATGCTACTATATATTGAAATAAGCCTTATTTTTCATAATATTTATAAACGCGAGCGAAATCGCGGGAAAAAGCTAGTGTGTGCATATAGTCGAAAATACGACTTTCCTGCGCTCTAAAGTCACAATGTCTCGAAAGCGATGCTTTGTAGGAAAAGTGTCAAGATATTTTTTGTAGACAATTTTACGATCTACAAACTTTGTCTGAACCATTTTTCGATAGCTCTCGTAGTTTCAGAGATATACACAAAAAACTCAAATTGGTGACCTTTGACCTCGAATAAAAAACAACGCACAAGCGGGATCGATGGGGACTTATGACATATCATTTGTAATGTCGTATTCAAGGCCTGCACAAAAATCCAGCTTGTTGGGAATTAATGCAAACTGGATATCTATTTTGACTGGACTATATAGGCTGGCCCCAAAAGTATTGCAAGCGGTTACTGTGCGCGAGGTCGTGTGTTCGATTCCCATGCAAGATTGTGTGATCCACAAATTATTGTCTTAAATCCTAGATGTCCGGTTAACGTGTGCTCGTACCAACCTCCTTATTTTTTTTTAAATTACCACATAAGGCTCTGTTCCCTATTTTTTACTTAATTCACATTCCGGTCACCCCTATACATCATCATCACCCATTAATGTCCCACTGCAAGGACTGGCCTCCTCCCGTGACGAAGGGATACTTGGCCTGCTAATACCAGACGGTTTGGTATAAGGTTTAATTTCAAGTTTTCCTTCTTTTTACTTCGTAAAGATAATAATATTATTCCCCTATACATACAATGTTGCAATTTACGAGTGCTAAAACCCACATAAACAAAGTATGTAAATGTAATGACCTATTAACTAGCTTAAATATATGTTAATGTCTTTATTATGCCAACATTTTTGTCTTTGAAATAATATACGAAATGGAAATCATAAAATGATAATGTTTTAACATGTAGGATCAAACAGGTCTTTAATTAGGTATACCTTTTTTGTTTCATCTTTAGATCTTAAAGAGATCAAAAAGTTCGGATTTAAAACTAAAATAAAGTTGCTCTTTCTTCACGAAATCTCGTCAATCGTTGAGTCACAACCTTCTATGATGACTTTTGTACGGTAGTTAGACCGTGGAATACCGTTGATGTGATTGCAAAACACAAATAATAAACAAATTAGGTATTGTAATCCCGTACGCATACCAACCAACATAATTATCAAGCTATATATTTTCATTCCAAACTTATACTACAAGAGTTTAAGTTTCAGGTAAGTATACTTAAATTGATATGGTGTTCTTTGTACATATCTATCTCTCTGAAGCCGGTCGTTTATGTCTGAAGAACGTGGTCAGTATTAAGGTTGCAATTTGAAGCGGATGACTTATCGCCATCGGTTTCTGTCCAGCGCCTCTTTTACGACTTAAATTAAATCGCGTTCACTGCGACAAAAGCTTTACTTCTCAAATAAGAACCGAGCCACAAACTTAGATTTAATTCAATAGCATTATCTTATGTATGGTAACTGTTTTAATCATAAGCCCACGTTTAAATTACTTTGGACGACGCGGATTAAAAACTATAATGTGACTAATTTGTATGAGAAAGAAATATCTATTTATCTATAATTGGATAAAAGCTCAACTTTCATTCCAGTGTTAGATGAGTTTTGTAAAAGAATGATAGAATAACGTGTCGTTATGATTCTTAGTAATTTTCGTTGACAATGTGATTATACTTTTAGCAGTTGTACCTACTTAAGTGTTAAAATACACAATTATTTTTTATTACCTTCCCTTGCCATAATTGGCAATTGCTAGATGATGTTTTCGCATTCAACCAGCATATCAATTCTCGTACCTTAAAATCGTTAAAAATTCGGTTATGTTAACTTTTAGTCCATTGTGTGACAATTTGACAACTAAAAGTTAACTTAACCGAATTTTTAACGATTTTAAGGTACGAGAATTGACATGCAGGTTCATTATGGTCATATAGCCAAACCTTTATACCAAAAAATAATACTCATTTGCAATATAATATTGGACCATTTCCGACATAATTTTGTATTACAAAACCCAGAGATAACCGCATTATAATCCAAAGGACCACACATATCTTGAAATCGTTTTGATTAATTATTTCTTATAATCAAAACTGCTGTAACCATACATATAAAAAACTGTCCATTCATTACAAACAATTTTAAATAAATGTAATTAAAATAAAAACAAAACTGACCAAGGGCCAGCCAATACGACCGCATTACTTCGTGTCGCTACGTCCAGTGTAACTAGACCTCTCGAGGAATGACCACAGCGGTTTTTCTTGTAATTTTCTGTAGACGTAGGAAGGGAGGAGTGGTTCATATTAATATGGTTTAGAATCCACCATCAGGTCACAATTACGAGCAATTAAGCTATCGTTAAGCGTCTGTTTTCTTGATGCTGCAATTTGTCATGCACGTCAATGCTTGCTCACCGAAGCTCTGTGGAGGGAAGTGAAGGGGGGATGTAGGGGGGCAGGAGAGGGCTAATTTATACGTGCCTCAGATAGTCTACATTAAGTGGCTTGAGATGCCGCATTGTCCAACATTCCTGTCTACGAAGATGGATTGAATTTCTTTTAAACAAATGAATCGTACGTGATCGTATACGTTTCCTTTCGTATGGTATTTTGTTGTGATGCTATGTCGAAGTACTCGTATTTTATTGTAGTTATTTATTACACAATCCGTGTGGTGACGGCGTAAGAATACAATATGTCACCACCCCATCTCATCCCATGGGTGTCGTAAAAACCGACTAAGGGGAATATTATCTTTATGTAATAAAAATATTATAGTTATAGTTTGGCCAGCGTGGTATTAGTAGGCCAAGTACCCCTCCGTCGATGGAAGAGGCCCGTCCCTGCAGTGGAACATTAATGGGCTGTTATGATGAACCAAAAAAGATTTGTAAGGATTACTTAGCGCTCAGAAGTCTCCGCCTATAAAACTGTGTATCAATTTCTCTAGCCAGATATTGTAATAGTAACTGTCTAGCCAGATATTGTAATAGTAATAGTAACCGTCTCTGCAATAAGGAATTCCTGAGCTATCGAACCCTACTGTTATCCTTTAAGTACACTACTTAGTTAGTTAATATGTTTTCTCACAACTCTAAACACACAATACTCTGCACATTATTACTCATAATTTCAAGAATAACTACAACAATGCATCATTAATGTTATCAAACTTATGTTTAATGTAACAATACAATTTGTTAATACAATGGCGGAATTGTTCAAAGCGATTCAATTGTTGCAATTGTGTTAAAATGTTTATTGTTTTGTCTTAAGTAAGTATTGTTTATTTGAATTAACTATTAACCGTTTACTGTGAGTCTAACATAATGCGCCTTCTAGACTAATAAAGAGAGTAGATTATCAGGTGTTATCTCTATCCTGATATTGTTTGAACACGTTCGAACACTATGTTCTGAACACCCATGTTCATGATGAGTCATAGGATGTCTTAAAAATAGATCCTTTACAGTTCACATACTAACAGGTGACCATAAACTCATTCCTTACTAATACTACAAACGTAGCCCAAGCTAAAACAATAATATTCAGTATTTCCGTTCACTTGCTATCAGGAATTAATGTTATAATTTTTTACTCTGTCTCTCCCTTCTGTTATAATAGCGTGAAGATGGAACAAAGGCACATTAAGCCATAATAATAATTAAAATGCACTAACGAGCTTGCTACGGTCTAGTGATCAGAGCTTACCATCAAACAAATAGGTTCAGAAGACAAACTTTGTCTTCTGAACCTATTTGTTTTACCCTACTTATTATCATAACAGCCTATTGATGTCCCACTGCAGAGGCGGGCCTCCCCCCGTGACGGAGGGATACTAAATAATAGATAAATGTAAGTTTTATCACTTTATTATTCAGAATTGAAAGCACCTCTTTCGCCTACAAACTGCGTATATGCAGTTTGGGGAATTTCTTGTACAACTGTTTATATAAGTAAGTAGTCTTAGCCTTGGCTAAGTGTTATTCAAGCACACTTCGTATGTATTTCGACTTCTGAACTTAACTTTGTTTTGTGTCATTAGCGTGTGTGTAGACCAAATATTACTGAACCGTCTGCATCCTGGACTGCACTAATGGGCCTTTTCAATTGAGCGCTGTGTTATTTGCTGGTTTTTACGTGTACTCAATAAGTACTAAACATTGATTTATAAAAAACTCAAGATGCACATTTTCAAACAAAACTAACAGCCAAAAGTGTCACCAAATTAAACATACGCAATAAATACGTATAGTAATATCGTAAACATATTTTTTTTTCAAATTCAATCTTAAATGCATGACATAAAGTTGTATTTAAAAAGTAATGCACTTAAAGCAATAAAATTTAATGATTGACGTTTGCCGGTAGAACAACGCGATACTAATTTAAAAAAAGTGCACAATGCGCCTATTTGTTGCGGACGGTTTTGGGAAGTGGAGTGTGTATCTTTGGTTTTTTGTAAATCAATGGTACTAAAGCGCCGATTACACTAGACTACATGTAGTGCACTACATCTTGTAGGACACTACATCTTGTAGGAGACTACATCTTGTAGCACACTACATGTAGTCTTTCCATTTCCATGTAATTGTTTTAGAAATGGAAAGACTACATGTAGTGTCCTACAAGATGTAGTGCCCTACAAGTAGTCTAGTGTAATCGGCGCTTAAGTTTACTATAAAGTTTTAAAATACAAGAAGATGATGAGGAGAACAAGTCGTTTGGTGTGGTGGTAACCTTCACGCTTGTCCATACCAGAAGCAAAAGAACCAGGGGTTTCATGTAAAGTTTAGAGTGCCTCTGCATTGCGCTCGGCACATTGAGTTGTATCTCAGTTTTCATACATACAAATAAATAAATAAATATTCCTCACACTTTCACACAACGCCATATAGTCCCAAACTAAGCAAACCTTGTACTAGACAACGGAAAACATACTTAAATACTTTTTTTTTGTAAATACATACATATTATACATAGAAAACATCTAGACCAATGCAAACAATCATGTTCATGCACACAAAGACGGTGGAGTTGTGTGGAAAGGTGACAATTCGGTATGTAAAGTTTTTTTTTGGTATTTGTTTTAGGTATATTTTTATTTTAAAGGTTTATTAATTATAAACAACTAATTTGAGTATTTTTGCTTTCCTACTTGTGGTTTATTTGTGGTAAACTGTTTGTGGGAGGGCAAAAGTACTCAAATTAGTTTTTTTAGTTATTGGGCAATGAAAGCAGAAACAAACTTCTGTTGAACCGGGCGACATGATGTCATTTAGACGTCAAATGAAAAAAAAAGTAATTTATGTAATAATTGTAAAAATAAACACAATCTTGCGTTTTTTTGCGCTAAAAATATGATTTTATTACTTATCGATCTAAAATCTCTAAATGGTTTTGGATTCAACATAGGTAAACTTTTAATTTACATACCGAATTGTGAAGTAAAATAATAAAATATTTACTTTCATTTTATTACCATAAACCATGATTAGAAAACACACCTTTCCAAAGAAACGGTGAATCCATAGAGAATGTAAGAAAACAAAGAGTTTAATAGCTATAATAAGTTTTTATTACTATGAAAGGGTGCACAATGGTTGGTTGCACAAGTTGCGCAGGTCTGTGTGGGCATCGCTCGGTGTTAAATTAACGTCCGAGTGCCGACATCAAAGGTGCCGCCGCCCTATGTAAAAGCCGACCATTGTCTGACACGATGTTGTTTTAATACTCTTAATTTCGTGTTGTCATGTTAAAAGTTTATTACATGTTACTTTTAAACGTTGCTATAGCATTTTGAGCTTTAAATTCTTTGGTTTAAATGAAGAATTTGATTATTGTGTTAAAATTAACACTTTGTTTTTTTACGTCTCTGTTATTATTGAATTTTGAATTTTATATAGTTGATTTAAAGGTATAGTTTTGCTTGTCGATGTTTATTTTTATTTTTTGTCGCAGTTTTTCTATGTTTATTGCGTATCTTAATAGCGGAAGTGTTAAAAGGGTTCCTGTGATTGAAACCCGAGAGGGTTGTCTTTGATGAGTGGTCTATTAATATTGCGCTAGTGTGGGCGACGTTACGTGTAGGTGGTACCGTCTTTATTACTTAAAGAAGTAAATTATTTTATTATTTATAAAAGATTTAAATATAAGCTTATTATATTACTATATTACTTTTCGCTAAAAGACGATGACTTTTCCTCTATTATAATCGATGTCTTATTTGCGTTTCGTAGATATAAACTGCACTCAGTGCACTTTGTAAAGCTAAGGAGCTCACAACTAATAGAGACAGCTCTTCAGCTACGTCAAAGAAGTCACGATTCTGAGTATGAGTAACCTATTATAAAGAGTAAGAAGGCGACATAAACATAATTAAATTTACTCAATTCTTTAAGAGTCCCTTTTGTTTAGGAAAATTGCGTTACTATTTTTTAAAGAATTTACCCATATTCTCTATAACTTCACTCAATTCTTTTTATACATAATGGGAGACAAACGAGCCAGCAGGTCACCTGATGGTAAGTAATCACTGCCGCCCATGGACACCCGCAACACCAGAAGAATCACAGATGCGTTGCCGACCTTTAAGAAGGGACGTACGCTCGTTTCTTTAAGAATTAACTAAGGATACTTAAGTACATTCATTTATTAAAGGCAATTAAATTCACAAGAACAAACCGCCTGACCTCCACACCATACTATGTATATTCTACTATATATTTTGTAATAAAGTATCTAATGGTACATTTTTTAACATGGTAGTGTTAAATGTTTTGTTACTACAATAACTTTTATATTGTTGTTATGTTAAGTTTAACTGCTGTGACGAATTTCACACTCGACCTGAGGGTATTCTATACTGAACAACACTCTTTTGTTGTTGTTGTGATATTTAACACCGTAATAGCTGCTGTGAGGTACAGACAGCAAGTAAAAGTAAAAAAAAATGAAATGTTTATTGAAATACTCCCAGGACGGGGGACGCTTGTCCTCACTGCTGCAGCCTAAGCAAGATTCATCATAACATTAATGTCCCACTGCAGGGACGGGCCTCCTCCCGTGATGGAGGGATAACTTGGCCTACTAATACCACGCTGACCAGACGGATTGGTATAGGGTTTAATTTCAAGTTTTCTTTCTTTATACTTCGTAAAAATAATATTTGCGGTTAGTCCCTTAGTCGATTTTTACATCCATAGGATGAGATGAGGTGAGGTGATGACATACTTTTTACTGCATCACCACACGGAGAACTCTTGTTATTACAGTTACTATAAAACTAATGCCCACAATATTCAAATAAAAAAAAATACTACCCAAATTACTCAACTGTTTTATTTTACTTTGTTTATATTGGGTATAAAAACACCTCTAAGTTGGTGCCTTAGAAATATTCTCTAAATTAGAAAAGTAATTTAATTTTCATCTCAAAAAATATTGAATAATAGGGAATCCTCCGTATATTGCGAAATTACGTAAGAATGTTAAAATCCTAACTCTCTGGTTTCGGTGTTGTCAATTTTAAAATTATTATCATTGCAGAGTAAGATATAATTTACAAGGCTTTTTCACGTATTTTCTGTTGCTGACTGTAGGCGAGGTTCTATTTTAACACAACCTTGATTTCAACTTTACACTCTAGTACTTTAAGTATATTTTTGTACCAAGCTGGATATGAATTGAAAATCCTTTCCTTCCACATGCAGATTGCGTTTAGTTAGGAGAGAATGAGAATTTCTCAGACTTTGTATATGCACTCTACATTAAACAAAATAATTAATATTCCCGTATAATTAGAATTTTTTCGTAGTTAAGAACAGATTGTTAAGATACAATTTACGTCTTAAATACTTTATGGACACAGTAATAATCTTCGTATAACGACAATGTCTGAGTGTTTTCTATGTACTTAGGTATAATATGTATGTATTTACAAAAAAAATATATATAAGTATGTTTATCCGTTGTCTAGTATCCATAGTACAAGCTTTGCTTAGTTTGTGACTAGATGGCGTTGTGTGAATGTGTGAGGATTATTTATTTATTTAATGTTAAGATTTTTTTTAAAGTCAGTCTGTGCATGTAAATGAATAAGTACCTACTTATTAAATTACATAGAGTTATCTTGTTTGGAAACCTCCTTTTAATAAAATTCCAAATTTAAATTGGAAATCTAAAAACACAAAGTGCAATCAGCCTACCAACATAACCATATCATGTGGTAGGTATTTAAGTATAAAATACAATACCGGAACAAATCAGTGTAGTATTGTATGAGTCGGGAACTTGTCAACTTGTATGAATAATGCAGTGTCACAGTGTGAAGAGACACACTGTCACTGGCGCCAGTGACACACGGGGGAGGCTACTTTATGCTTCACTGATTTAAAAGGAGAGTTACAGTGATGTTTGTACATTGACAAATTCCTGAGACATAATATCCCCATTGCGTGAATAATATAATGTTTTTTTGTGCTTATATAGGCTATAAAACATGTGGCAGTATTATAGGCTTCTTAGGTTCGAAGTTTCGTACCGATTGAAATCATACGGTGTTCCAAGTAAAGCCTAGCGGTATGAATACCTACTTAGTCTTAACACATTTTGATTTAAGTATACTTTATCTTAGTTTGTTTGTAGCAGCAAGGACTTTCTCACAAAAACATTATTTCGAATTGATTAATGCACTACTAATTAATTATATGAATGTAATGAACTAATAAAGAATAATTTGTAAATATATCTATAACAATAATGACCAATAAATAAACACAAAACATTCATTATCACCTATTACAACAAAACAAAAGACATTTGAACAAAAAAGACAACCATATTGCGGTATTGCCACCATCTTAGGTCACAAAACCTCCGCCAGGGGTCGCCACGGGGGACTATGTTAACACCTACTCGGGCGCAGTATGGGGTCTGTTTTGTGTAACGTGGAGCGCCTGCCCATCGGTGTGGTGACATAGCGTGAATATGTAGATTAATTTAAGTGAGAGTGGATTTTGGCGTTTTGTAGAAAATTTTGTGATAGATTTTTTGTAACTTATTAACCATTTTTGTTATACAGCTGGGATGATTGACGTTGGAAAACTTAGAATAAGTACTTTAACCAGCCTCTGCCCTTGATTGAGGTTTTTTTCGATCGAATAGATAATATGTAAATCTATTCGATCGAAAAAAACTACTACTAATTTACCCTGTTCAGGCTTTACAACACTACCACGAGATGAATTGAGAGCACCCTAATTACAATTACACCACAGAGTTTGTTATATTTATTGTTTATGAAATTTTGGGCAAAATTATGGTGACTGATTGAAGCCATTTCAGGAATATCATCTGTTGCCAACATTTAAAAACAGTTACACATTAATATGACCGTGCCGCAAACAAAAACAAAGAGAAATAGTTATCTAGCTACTATTTCTTGTATAAAAAAACTATAAGCAATATGAACTGCACACCAGCATAATAGCGATAGTAGATCCAGTTATAAAATTGATAATAACTATTTATGTAATAAAAAACAAAACGCAATAACAGTTATATTTAATAGCTTCATTTTATACAATTACTTGACAATATACAATGAGATAAAAAAACGTATGTTGCCTATAAAACATGTTTTATTGACGTTGTTATTTATTGTAATAAAACAAAAATAAATAACATTTAACAGATTGTAAATTCTTACCAGCCTTCAAATGCTGCCTGCTAGCTGAAGTATTTTTAAAAGAGATCGTCTTAGTTACTACGTATATTTACCACTCTTAAAACTATAGACAACTTAGTTTTGTTTAGAATGTAGTATCGGTGACAATTTAGCTTTACTTATAATCTAGTCTTATAGTAGGTAGCAAGAATAAACGAATACAAAGCGTATATTGTCTAACGGAACCCAAACACAAAGAAGAATATCGAGGTTGATTAGTACCTAGCTTCAGTGTTAAATTAGAAGGCGCTCATCTAGACAGAAGCCAGTATTAATCGTGCTTCAAGCTCAAAACTTGTTATACGGTATACTTAGACTCTATCCATATAAAGGTTTTAAAGTTTCAAAATAATATACTGTACTTTCGCACACATACAGTTTGGTAAAAATTCGAGGTGGTGTAGTTTTTCAGTGGCTGAGTCAAGCAGCGGCGCGCGTTCGTCATAGTTTTTACGACACCACGGTCCGTCGACATTCCGCTCAAATTATACTGAATACTGCCACCAACATTTCGTTAAAGTGTGGGACAGTCTTCAAAATCGTAGACGCAGTGTCATGATGAATGTATTCTGCTTGACTGATCTAGTACTTACGACTTTCTTAATTAAAAATTAATCATAATGGAACAAAATCTAGGTAGACTCAATGTAAAGTCATCATGCTATCGTGGTATTCAGAAACGTGGGTTATAACTATTCTAAGTTTAGATCCATAAATGGAAAAAGTTCGGCTGTCATACCTGTCATAGATCTGAAATTCGAACTCCACTATTGCAAATTTTAAGTAATCGTTCTCAGTCGCAAAAGAAAGTTTATAAAAATTTTATATTAATTTGATACTGTTTCCTATCCTTCCGAATCTACAATCGTTGGTCACCGTACATTCCCTCGTCTTCAGTTTTTGCTAGTTGATGGCAAATTCATTTAATTGTATCTGCGAAGCCAGGACTCGCGAGACTCGCGGTAATTGCTCAGAGAGGCTTCACATAGGCTTTTTGGGACGATTTAGCGGCGAATTATTAAAAGAAAATGGACGATACAAATCTTTTGGAACTTGGAAGATTACTGTCTAAAATATTTGTTAATAGCCTACTGCCTACTCCCATGGGAACTATGTGTAAGTTTATGTATGTACGTATAAGCTACCCGTGCCCACTTTGTTGGACGGCGAAAAAAAAACGTCCCTTTTTTAAACATATTTCATTACTGCTCCACTCCTATTAGTCATAGCGTGATACTACATTGCCTATGACACTCCCCGATAAATGGACTATTCAACACAGAAAGAATTCTTAAAATCGGTTCAGGCCGCTACAACGTCACAAACACACAATCAATATAAACTTTACCTCTTTATAATATTAAGTAGTATAGATTAATATATTTTTCGGGTATATTTATTTAGGCACAATGTAGCACAGGGGTAGTTGACACCATACATATAATAAAAAGTTACATTTTATCCTGAAAAAAAAATCCGTGGTTTTAAAGTATAAACAAAGAATTATATATTTTTTAAGTGATCTCTTTGTGCTACTGAAATTAACGCATATGTTGCGGAGAATTATAAACATGAAACCTACGGGTAAAAGGGATATCCAGGCAAGACAAGAATTTGTTAATCAAACAAATTTACTTGAGTGCAATTCGAACCCGCTAAGGGTCGTAGCAAATATGTAATATATCAAAACGTAAACGGATCGTCACTGTATCAACTCGAGCCGTTCCGTGTTATTTGTATAAAACTCCTTACTGCAACGCACACTAATCGGAATCGAAACGTAATCGGATTTTTGACGTTTGACATCGAGGAAAAAGGCGAGGTGGTGCCGATCCGTTTACGTTTTGATATACATATATGCTAGGACCCTAACTCGTGCACTAAAGCCACATACACAACAACCTAGCTACAGAACCAGTAAAAAAATTAACAATAGTAACAACCAGTTAAAAAAAGGCAGCAAAAAGTTTTTATTACTTTCTTGTAGGTTGTATTCGCGTCAACCATTCGCAATGCAGCTGCTATTTATCGTTTATAACATTAAGTTAAATTAATAGCACTTTAATAAGGCTTCACTATAACTTAATGGATAATCGTATGAGCTAATTAAGTACGAGAATCATTAATTTAGTTTCTTGTTGTTAATAAGTAAGAACATGAAGAAAACGTTTTTTTTATCTCTATGAAAACTTCAATAAAATCATCATAACAGGTCATTAATGTCCCACTGCAGGGACGGGGCTTCTCCCGTTACGGAGGGATACTTGGCCTACCAGACGGATTGGTATAGGGTTTGATTTCAAGTTTTCTTTCTTTTTATTTCGTAAAGAAATATTCACGGATAGTCCCATAATCAGTTTTTACAACACCCATGGGATGAGATGGGGCGGTGACATATTGTATTCTTACTCCGTACCACACAGAGATCCTTTTTCCTAAAGATTATTTTAGTGAAAATTCTTTTAGTAGGTAGTCTTTTAAGAGTTTAGTTTCGTCCTAATTAAAAGAACAGTAAGTAGGCAAATTTTTTTCAGGCATTGGTATAATGTAAAATACAATACTTAATTATCTGTATAAATAAAATGGATACAATAATATTAAGGTAGTTAATAAAAATACTGTACTTACCATTTAAGTGGATTTTTAAGTTATTGTTATATTCTAAGAAAAGATATCAACGCGCGTTAAGTTAAAGGCTCTACCTTGAGGTTTGGATACCAAAAAAAATATTATGTAGTTGGTCTGTAAACTGTAACTTGGTTATGTGATCGAAATAAATAAAATACAATGTAAAAAATCATAAAGAAGTAACTCCCGTGCTAGGTTTTAAATTATCGCGATTTGTATACATAATACTATTTTTACGGGTCTTACTCGCGGTGTATACTAATTAGCCTAGATACTTGGTAACATAAATATCTAAATTTTTCTCCGACGTTACCGACTAATTAGTATATACCGCGAGTACGACCCGTAAAAATAGTATTATCCCGTGCTAAGATTAATTCCTGTATCTTAGAAACTTTTAAAAACTTATAATTATTCAATACAGAAAAAGGACCTCCAGGAAATAAACATTTATGGGTCGTAAAACTAACCTTAGAGTACTACTACTTACCTTAGAGTATTCAGTGAATGGCGCCAGAGAGGAAATTTAGGCTTGACGACTGATGAGGCAAGGTCTTAATACAACATGTCATAACTTGTTTAATAAGCGACCTTCATGATTCTGAATCCTGCATGCCGTGACGTAGCATGACGTAGCTCAGCGCTTGTCGACTCTAAGCAAGATTCGGAAAGCATAATCTTGTGTTTCCTTCAAACTAAGATCCTGGTTCTTTCAAGCGAGGCGTGCAAAAGCATCTTATTAAGCCGCCATAGTGGAGACATTCATGCCTCTGCAAATATTGTAGCATGGTGCTCGCCATTCTTGGACTCTATTGGATGCTTAACATATGGCACAATAGAGTCATTCTGGTAGGTTAATTAAAAAAAAACTGATTTGGATTTACATTCTGATTGCAAAATTTTTTCACCGATCCGATACCGATCTGGACAACGTACGGAGTGAAGTTATGACGTCATGCTTGACTACTTTTCGTTGGTTTGTTGTTGCCTACTTCTTTTTTGCACTGTGGCAAAAAAGAAGTGAGTTATTTCTAGTTTCTCTCTCACAAATATAGGATTACCGAATCTACCTCAGTGGCCCTTTACGATAACCCCGAGATTTAAAAAGGTTGAGGATATTTTGGTATTCTAACCCCGTATTAAAAACCACTCATACAAATCAATGTAGACAATAGAATAACAAATAAATCGCCACCTCTACATTAGGTGATCAATGGCTGGGATATATAAATAAATAAATATGCGTTATGAGGTCTCCTCTTCCTGTAGAACAATTGGGTGCTATTTGCATTTAGCATGGACCGACCTCGAACCTTACGTTTTAATTACAATTCCCGACTGTGTGTTACTGGGGTGTGGGCGCAGTGTTAGCGATATACAAGACTGCGTTATTGTTAAGTGTGCAAGACTTAACAATCGTTTAAATATTATGGTGCACAGAATATTTAGGTTTCTTTTTCATTTGACGGCATCTATGGCGTAGTGGTTATACAACACGACTGCTACGCAGAGGTCTCGGGTTCGATTCCCGTTCAATTGCGGGCATGAACATGATTATTTGCATTGGTCTGAGTGATGAGTGATATGTATGTATTTACAAAAAAAAAGTATATAAGTATTAATATCCGTTGTTTTGTTACCCATAACACAACCAGGTTAAGCCTAACTTACTTTGGGAACAGATGGCGCTGAGTAGAGAAGTTCGTGATTATTTACATATTTATTTTCCCAGAATTTTAAAAAAAATATTCATTTGAACATAATTCAGGTGTAACTTCACTCGTTCGTCATCACTTTGCTGGTAAAATAGTCCATGTAATACAGATTCTTAGTCCGATACGGAAGCTGACAGTTGTAGCCTGCTAGTCTGCTCTATTCATTTCCGAGAGATGTGCCACTACTCCTACTTAAAGCTATTTTTCTAAAAATCCTATGAAGTTATTGTTTCTAATAATGCCTCTCTTCCAATGACATAATTTGTCAACTCTTACAAAAACCTCGACCTTAGAAATCACCATACAGACAAACATTAGCACAATTACATTCAAAGACTACTCCAAGAACCTTTCCTACTCTACGCTATCGCTGACATTGAGTCCCCACAGTCACCCCGCAGTCCACGCATGCGTCCTTAATTAGGCATTCCTCCGGCGTCCGGCCGGCGTACGCGCACCGTGCAGGCGGCGCCTTTGACACCGCCTCGCGCCCTCTCGCTCGCACAATGCAACTATTCATACCAACCATCCAATCTTACTTGAACTCTACCACTTTTTCAATATCAAACAACGTCTCTTACTGTTAGAGCTCAAGTTATACTGGACGAGATATCTTAAGAAGATATAAAAGATTGTATTTGAATTGCAACTTAATGTAGCATAGATATAGAGTTAATTTTAGATTGTGGAGTTAGTAAATATCAAAGGTGTTATTGAAGTGATGTAATGAAGGGACCTAATTGTGTATTCTGCTCGGTCCACTAGCACTGAAAGTTAAAAGTTAGAGACAGCAGGATATGTTTAATTATTGATTTCTTTCTCGCTATTTCAGGCACAAAATGTAGCTTAGGTATATTAGCTAATGAAATTATTGGGCAACTTGTGCCCTAGGCTGATATACACAGGAAGAAGGTACCTATAGAGTTATTCTGCATTTGGAATGAAAAGGCATGAAGCTGACAATCGGGAGAGACACTTGCTTATGTCAACACCATCTCTTATAAACACTTGACTTAGATTTTTTAGGTATAAAAAGTAATTAAAAGTACATTTGATTACAGATACAGTAAATAAAATGAATAATTCTGAAACTTATTAAGTAGATGATTCAACCTCCGACATTCATAAGTAGGTGAAGCATATTTTTGATGAAAAACTTTTACCAACATTTCAATCAAATAATGTAGAATCAAATTGATGCCTTTTGTCTGTTTGTCTTTTTGTTTACTTTCTTATAATCTCCGAAACTGGGTTGCTTAACCGATTTTCACGAGACTTTCACTGGTAGATTGATTAATAAAACGGCGCATACCTAACACTTACACCTACAACATAGAGTAATACTTTAGTTTTAGAAAATGGTTTGTAATTTTACGTAAATAAATAAACATTATGTAACTTTAACAATACATTGTACATTTTTTTTTGAGGAAGTAACTAGGAAATCTAAAAAAAGTGTAAATTGTGTCATGGTCATTACTACCATCATTGTCATCGCTACTATTAAAAAAACATTAAAAAGTTGAATAGAGTCGACTTAATGGATACTCTGGACGGTATAAGAGTTCGTGGGATTAGCATGTACGTAATGCTATAAAATCTTCTCTATAATCTAATAAAGTCTAAAATTTTAATAAAACGTTTCGAACCACTCAATTACCCAACACTTTTATTGCAGTAATTTCGTAAAATAAAATCCAACCTCATGGGCAGATACACTTAATTTTATACGTTCTTCATTGTACTCACTATCTCACTCAATCACAAACCGAAGACAGAGATGGCTAAAATTACTCCCACTGATTGCAGTGAGCCGTACACGAATTAGGCCCTTTTCGTTTTTTTCTTTCATCTTAATGCCCTGTTCATGCGTTCAGACCTTTTATCGAAACATATGCATGTTTCTGAACGCACCGGCGGCCGACCGGTTTCATTCCTTTGCCTTTGAATTGAAACACCGCGCCGCGTTCGAAATTTGAATTAGTCTGCTCCGAACTATAGACGGGTGAGGACGCGTTCTTATCATTTAAAGTTTTAAAATAATGTTTACGATTGAACAGTGTTTACAAGTTGTGTTTTTGTGATATTTTGTTAGAATATGAGCTGATAAACATGTTACTATTACATTATTATCGTGAACTTCATATGATGTGTCGGATTATATGTTTTCTCATGTTTGTGTGGCTGGTGTCTGCTGATCAAGAAAATAATGAAGGTGGAAAATGTGAGAGGATCAAGCTGCCTCTATGTCAGGATTTAGGATACAATTGGACTGCAATGCCTAACCTGATGGGACATAAAGATCAGAAGGAAGCTGAGGAAACGGTAAGATAAAGTTTTTATGAACTTGACTTTACAGTTTTTGACATAAACTTGGTATTAAAGTTAACATAATTATAGGAATTTAATCGTAATGATGCTAATGAAGTATGTTGTAACGAGTTATTCAGAATCAATTAAATAACTGTAAAATTAAGAACCCTTAATTGGCACCATAAAAAGTTAGTTTATTGCAGATACAAATAAAAGAAAGAAATAGACACAATTATAGTAGTTTATCAGATAAAATTTAGTAAGAACTGTTCTTCAAACTATTTTTGCTGAAAAGTTCTAAATGAAAGTACATATTTTTGGTAACATGTCCATTCACCTGTTATGGCCTATCATAAGCTGTACCTCTCTCTCTTAAATCGTTCTCTCATTACTGATAACCGTGACTCCTCTCACTTAGTTAATGAGCTGTCTTCACCTGTCAAGCTTTATAGTTAATGACAATTTAAAAGCTTATAACAATTAAGACGTATTTAAGAGACCAATAAGTAAAAGTTACAAGATTCCTTGACAATATAAACCCAACCTTTATGAACCTTGTGCAATGATGATTGTGCAACACTTAGACATCAACCATTTTTGACAATCTTACATAAATCAAATCTCTCTAAATGTTAGATAGAACTATAATTAACTCTTCGTAGATAGCAAGTTTGTAGACAGTCAGTCGTACATTTTAGCTCTACAATTACCAAACCAGATGCAGGAGTTTTTACTTTCGAATTTTTTTTTATTGCTGAAGAGCAAACGTCGCTCGAGAACAGTAATGCTAGAGAGAGTTAGAGCATAAGTAAGCTACTGGCTTTCCTGGGACACACATGCTGCTTCTAAAGCTCTTTCATTCCACAAGCTACTGTAACCTTCACCCTAAACATTGTTGGACTCTACTGCTTAGAGGTAAATTGGTGGTACCGTTCTAAACTAACTCTTGCTTAAGAGACCTGGTCATAGTATAAAGAGTCTTAAGAGTGCTTATGCAATAGATTCATCATCCTAGGACACAATCTTTCAAGTCCCACAACCTTGTAATGCCACTAGCTACTCTACCCTTGAACTAAACACAAGTGGCATAAGCAGGGACTGCGGTTGTTCCAACCTAAGCCAGCCTTTTTCTAAAGAGTTAGGTAGCAGCAAAAATAAACGAGTTTGTCCCTCAACTTTTTGTCTAACAATCAAGGATTATAACAATGCATCAACGTTTGTGTAATACGATACACCGCTCATTGTTGTCATTTGATTTACGAGCAATAATACTTTATGCTGAATGGACTTTATAGCTTGTGATAGATATGGCATGTGTTACGTCGTTTGGGGATGAATTGACCTTTGCTACTACTGTATATTATTTGAAAATAGGGTGTGTATGTCTGTATGTTTTACTTGTATCAGTTTCTCGTGGGAACTCTGATTTATTTGCGTTGACATCGTCGCTGTCAATTCACTGATTGAGATGAATGATGTTATTTTGTTTAGCTTGTTTTCGCTTGATAAGTTTGCGATAACTTACGTTTTTTTATTCAATCTTTTAATAAACTTTTTAAAGTTGTAATGTTTGTGATTTTTATGGACATTATTTTACGAATGAGGTATGCGGAGCGATCTTGCAATAGTTCTGGCATACAAACTTTACATAGGATTTATGCGATCCACACATCCATTGCCCTGAGCCTAGATATATTTTGTGACTTAAAGATGTCTTCAAAATTACAGAACAGGACATGATTCCTAATTCGTTAGTTGTGTGAGTCAAAAGAATACAATACATAGTACAATTAACTTTATCATGTACCAATAAAACAAAACTCCCCAAAACACCAGGCAATTACGACATCAAATAAAAAACTATAATTGTAACATATATTTCGACAATAAAACACTATGTTTAGCGTTGTTTACGTGATAAACAAATGCGTGGGCCGTCGAACAACAGACGTGTCTGATAACAGCAGGCAAATAGCCGCGTGTTATCAGTCGGCACATCAAAGTAACTATCTTGTGTCGCCGCGAGCCAAGCGGTGGAACACAACGCGCGAACACACCTGCCCAACACCCTTCATTATAATTGACCACAATGAATTACATTATCTTTACAGGCGTTCTAATTACCTACTGTATGGACAGGCCTCTTTTAGTATTCTGTCTCTACAATTATATACTTTTTTAATTTCTCTTAGTCGCGTCTTCTACGATATTCTGTCTCTAAAATGACCTTTCTAAATTCCTCAACACCTCGCCTTTTCCGACACCTATTTTGACTAAACAGAGTGTTAAAATTTAGTCTTTTTAGTGCATCTCCAAACAGAACAATGAATGAAGCTTGAAAACATGACGCTATCACAAAACAAGTGCTCGAAATTGAAGCTGTATTGAGATAAAACTAATCCCTATTCCCCCCTCGTTGTATAATCCAGGACTTGAACATTGTAAATACACGATACAACAAAATGATACAGGATTAATAATGTTAATATGGCGCATTATATCAATAAAGGTAAACTATATCGGCACTTTCATAGTAAACCTACTATCGCTTGATATTACGGTATCTTTATAACATTATAACGCAAGAGGAACCATTTATTTTTATTTATATATGTTATCAAATTGTTGCTATCTATGCCTTAAGTGCCGATGTGTATCGGTTAATGCCACCTTATCGGCGGCATCGCTTTAAAATCCAATATTATATCTGATATACTTACTTTTATGAAATTTGCTCAAATGATAGCGCAAGACATTAATGTTTTTGTTTAATTGTAATTTCCTGTACTTTATATTTGTATTTTGTAGAGTTTTGCGTAAAATCTTTGCACGGATCTTTTTATATTTTGTTGTTAATCAAAAAAAAAATAATGCATAATTAATTAACTCTATGATTAACATTCTGAGTCTTTTAAACGACCGCTGTGCAGAGGCATTTGTTGCCATCAAGTAGATATAGACAAAATCAAAACAAAGTAACACAAACTTTACTACGGAAAGAGCAAGTAACCAAAGCCTTTTTTTTTTTGATTTCGCTGGGGTAAAATGCCTACGCATCCCCTCTCGTCGGGGGACGGGAGGGGTATGTGGGGCTCCCAGGGGTGACCCCCCAGTGCACCCACTAAAAGTCGCCAGTGGCGCTCCTTCATCGCCTTACTTGAAGGGGGCTTGGGAAACCGGCAGAGAAGTAACCAAGGCCTAGTTTAAGTTCTTAACCATGGATAAGATTGTACTACTTACTACAATTAAGACTGAATTCCGTCAATGTCCCCATAGTATAACAAGTTGATCTGTAAAACAACTGTTGTACCATCATTATTGATAAATTCTTTGTTTATCAAAGTAATAATTTCGTTGTTATCCATATGAGTACAACAATAACCTTACAATCTTATCTCGTATATCTTATTCTTTAAAATAAAACCACACAGAACAGTTACATGGTCACGGAGTCTATGTTCTGCGCGCATTTTATCTAAGAAACATCTTAGTTAAGAAATGATGTCATCATTTAACATAAAAAGTGTAACGTGTTTCCCGAATTCATGAGATATAATGTTAGTTGGTCTATATCACGTAAGATCATGTCGACAGAAGTGGGCCGGTCCATTCACGAGGAGCACGGCTGCTGTACTCGTTCCACGTCGGACATTAACCTTTAGATTGGGCAATTAAAGTCACATTTCTGGGGCAATGATTTGTTACATGAACTATAGCTTCAAAGTATTATTTAATACAACATTTAAAACATCCTGTACCAAATAGTATTCACAAACAATATTTTTTGTAGTCTCTTATATTCTAAATCCCGTACAAACAACGCTCCAAGGCCAACAAAGACCGGCTCTCAGCTCTCTGCAAGGTGGTAATGAGCCAATTTTAAGACACCCACACCTTTACCTCACGCCATTAACACAATGCTAAAACTAACAAACATTCTAACACCAAACGCAGACATTGTTTATAGAGTTTATGGTGATGTGTATATGATGGAGTCTGTTGCGATTTGAATGATCGGACCGAGCCCACCAAGAATAACGTCTAAAATTCAGTTCAGGAATTACAAACAATACAGAGCATAAACCAAACAAAAGGTATCATGGAGAACGAATGGAACAATGGAACATGTTTTTAAATATTCATAAACCTTTGTCTATTGTACAATGGGGTGTTTGGAACTGAGGTTTTTGTATCGCAATAAAACATTAAAGTATTTTTTAAGGAAGATAAACTCCTTAACTATCCATTGATAACCCATTTCTGTACATACCGTTCGACTTCTTTGTATATCGTGTACAAATTACGAACGTTCTCACACGAGGCCGGAGCGTCAGGTACACCTCTGAGGTGTTATTGAGAAGTCCCCAGAATTATTCTTTGAGCCCGGCACCCTATCATTAGCGCAGGTATCTGGGTACAATGCACCGTCATAAAAGGGCCGGTGTCTCACCGATGAAAGAAAGTTTTTAATAGTGTTAAATCTTTAGTTATAGTTACGTTCGTTATTTTTATCTTACGCTTTCCCGAGCTCAACGTTGATTGATATTTCATCTGTTTATTAATTAAATACGTCTGTAATGTTATTTCGTATTCGTAATTTATAACTTTATTCACTATTACTTACGAAGTTTCCTGGTTAATAAACGTCGACGGTTGTAACTACGCGATTCTTAAACTTAATTAATTCCGCAAAAAAACATGATTGATCTTAGTTATTTTTTGTAGATGCGAAGTAAAATCTTAATTTATACAACTGATGGGGCTCGGAATCATATTTATTGCTGCGCCGAACCTGTTCTTGAATAACTTAGCACTTTTTATAGTAAAAAACGAACACTTTGTGGGGCCGCCTACCTGGGGTAATTAGGGGCGGCAATTTGTAAGTTCCTCGGTCCGTTTTTGCCGTTTTAAGTGCGCGGGCGCCTCAAGGCTTGCCTTCTTATATATCAGCTAAGACTTGAGCTACAACATTGTACAATAGCTATAATTGTAGGGCTACAGTGCGACGGCGACGTAAAAACTGATGATGGATGGAGTCAAGGTGTTCCGTGAACTTTTATTGAACATAATGAGCTTAAGGACATAACTATGCACTTATTTTTATTATGTTCGTGGTCACTTTAAATTACCAAGTTGTTATTTTAACATGCTTGATTCGTTTTATGTTTTTGCTGAATACGAATATGTATTACCTATAAATACAAACACTACCTACTGATCATTAATTAGGAACATAATCCCTTATTGAGAATGTATCTATATTTTCCATTTATAATTCTTGAAATGATATAATTAGTATGGCAAAAAAAACGAACCTTTAGTACATTAATTGTATTCCAGAAAAATATTAGCTAGTTAAAATTAAGTATATAAATATAATATAATATAATATAAAAAATATAATATACTATATAATATAAGTATATACTTACCCAAAAAACTCATTACCACTAAGAATACCTGTAGTTTAGATCACGTATTCAACAATAGTAAAAATAATTTACATTTTTAATTACTTTATTAACAGAGTAAGAGCTTACACCTAATTTACAATCATTAACTTAAACATAAACAAACTCAACTCCATAAATTAGGAAGCCGCCATAGAATTCGTCACACACTATTTACTATTTAAAGGGTAAATTTTTCCCAGATTAATTTAAGAACTAAAGGTTGTATTAATTACAGTGTAATTACACCGTTAACAATCACAAATTGCTCGTAATAAAGTCGTAGTCGGAGCTAAGTGCTGTGGGGAGGGCGGGGCAATGGCGGCATGATCAAAGCTCCGCGATTACCGCACGATGCGCAGACGCTTTATTTCGTTTCATTTTATTGCGCGCTCCGGTGCGTCGACCCGGCACGATCGAGATACGCTTCGTACTCGATATACCTACTCGATCAAATCTCGATACGATTAACTATACTAGTTTATTGAGGGTTTATTTTTAATTATTGTTAATCTTTTTAAATATAATGAGATTCACATTTAATGTTTTTTTTATTTATGCTAAATTTTCAATACAATGTAAAAGATCTCGAATCATTATGTTAAATGAAAAGATAAAAATATCAATTAATTAAAGTTTAATTCCTAATTGAACACAAAGTACTTATTAGAAAACAAAAGCACCATCAAAACATCTTAAATGAGCTTCAGCAGAAAAATCGATGAGTTACTGCCATTCGCTTTAAAACAGATAGGTGCAATGATTGTCATACAGAAGCCAAACTAATAGACAAAGTGTGCTTTGGTTGAGGGCCATCCGCCCCACCACAGTCCGTGTAAAGTAGTAACTGTCGTCAGAGACAAACTACTCGTCCTCAAAAAAAAACAACTGTGCCATTTTTTTTTTGTTAATCAAATATTCAAACTACAGATTCTTTCAAAGAACTGCGAACAGCTTGAGAATGTGCCCCTAAAATGGCTCAGTCATCGTCAAAAAGGGATCCATTGTAACGGGCGGCTGTCGAGCTAGAGGAATGTAACCCAATTAGTTTGAATCCGGCTTGTATCGGAGCCTATCCGACACGCTAGCAATCTTTATATATGGCCACCGGGACCGACAGACTTGACAATTAAACCTGCAAACCTTAGTAGTGCAACGTAATTATAATTGATTCAAATTGAAATCACGGGATTGAGTCAAAAAGTAAATATTATTATTTTAATTGTACGAGTACCTACTTAAATCATCATAATTCACCATACATCGTAATTCTTTATCACCATACCATCTCCAAAAACTTGCTAGCAATAACTATCTTAAATTAATAGTCTAAAAAACTTAATAGACTTAGGGCCAGATTCAGAGACCGCACTTTGACTTTACTTTAGCAAAGTCTAGTTATTATCTCTGAATTTGAACAACATTAAAGTAATTTTTCGCATGAAAAAGTTTACTTTCATTATTTATTACTACAAAGTAAACTTTTCATGCGAAAAGATTACTTTAATGTTGTTCAAATTCAGAGATAATAACTAGACTTTGCTAAAGTAAAGTCAAAGTGCGGTCTCTGAATCTGGCCCTTAGACTATGGAATATACAAGGTCATCAATGATACTGACTTACGAATACTTACTTAATTAACAGAAAGATTAAGTAAAGTAGGTAATTACTATAACTACTAACCTTTCTCAACTATCTTACGCTTAGCTAATGATACTAATGATTAATAAAAATGTAATTACAATATTAATAACTACAGAACGTGATATATGTATTAAAATACACATACTTTTACATTGATGAATTATTACTTGGCACAGTTTCTACGAGATTCAAGCTTTCTAACAAATTCTTTTTTGTTTTTCATAAGCTGACTAATAAGATATCTTTCAAAATCAAATAAAATGTTTTATTCCTTTGTATAATATAACGTTGTAATAGCTCTATTGTTAATTTATGATTCTGCTCTACAGACAATAATAACTGATGCAACTAAGATGCATCGATATAATTTACTCGATCAAGTACAGGAATCGCGTCACAGAACGATAAACGAGGTTTAATGTTCGAGCATTTTCTTACAATGTTATCGATTAAAACAGTTAAAAAGGTTGGCGGTATTGGCGAGTATTTAATTCAAGTTGTCGTAGCGAGCAGGCGCACGCGCATAAATATCCATTAAAAACTGTTTATCTGAGCTCACGACAACGCCGCCTCGTTCTCTTGTCAATTACACTTCCACCATGGAGGCATACGTTAACTGCCATACCATTTGAATGGCTTAAACCTTTTTGTTTGACCGCCATACAGTCTTACATGTGTTTAAAAATAAATTAACAATTAAATGAATTCATGTAGAGACAAAATGTAAAGACAATTACGAGACACAACATGCTATTTTAATATTCGCTGTAATTATTTATCTACTTGTCAATTAACCAGAACTGTTAATGCCTTTAGTTTAGTGTTAACCTGCTTTGTTTTATAAAGCATCAACACATTATTATAGTCAATGTTTTAAAAAGTACATATTTATATCGCCTAGACTGTGACTAGAGGAACGAAAAGTAAAATAAGTTTTAATATTTCATGTAATTAGAGTAATATTTTTAGTTTATGAATAATAAAATTTATTTCCCTCACGAAATCCTACAATTAATTTATCTGTAGTGGCTGAATGCGATATACCAGTGCCCGCTATCAATGAAATAATGACTGGAAAGCTATAGAAAGTCATTAGAGACGAGGTAATGGCCGCCGCTAATCGCAGCAGATGTAATAAATCGAGATTTTTATCTTACTAAATGTATTTATGGGATCGTGAGAGACTTTTTATTATGACTATTGAAATTATCTGTGAATATTTAAGCCTTAATTTCTTTTTAGTAAACCACAATCATAATCTTAATGCGATTATCGTATTAAGTGTATTTAGCATAGAAATTACTTTATTATTTAAAATAAAATAATTTAGACGTAAGTCATTTGTGCGGGTGTTTTTTTTTTTGCGTCATTTAAGAATAATTAATTCACGACATAGACAATTTGTTTTCACTTAAAAGACAAAATGTCCACTAATAATGCCAAATTGCTCTAGATTAATAAAATACCACTATTATTTCAGTTAAAATATGTTTTATCTGCGTCATTCCACATTTAAATAATTGCAGCATCAGAATGTTTTATTACTGACATTTCGAGAGCTCGAGGAAATTATTTTATTTAAAAAATCAGTTTCGAACTATTGGCAGAGTCATCTGACATTTTGGCTTAGATTTAAAAACAAACGACATTATGTTGACATCAACTTTTTATTTGCGGCTATTAACTTTATTTGCGCAAATGAAAACTTTTTATTGTGCACATTATTATCTTTGTATTTGTCATGATACTATGTTTATTTTTCAATCTTTAAAAATAACTTTGTCTGATGAAATTATATGAAACGTAGGTACCTATTATAGTAAGCATAATTATTTTAAAAAGAGACTACTCTGCAGAAAACTCTGCTTCGAATCAAATCGTGTACAAGAAAGCATCCTTTCATACAAATTTGAACATCTTATCTATCCGTAACAACATAATTAAGGGAGCAAGCAAAACGTGGCTACTACATAATATAAATTTAAATACATAAATATAAAGAATGTAAGAATCATAGAGATCTTATGTTTCGTCTGTCTCTTGTCTTTATACTGTCTGGCCCAATTAACTTTATCTGTTGATATGAGCTGGCGCCTGCGTCGTGCTCTCGACCGATTATCGCCTATCTACAACACGACTTACGACTATTTTATAAATTTAGACAAAAATATATTATCAAATTAACTAATGTCCTTTTTACCTGGCTCGGATTTGAATCCCACGCGGGATTATCGTTAGTGAAATCACACGTTTTCCTGTTACTCTTTTCTTATCAACTCTCTTTATTAAAACTTAGACTGTGACGAATTTTAAAGACGCCATTTTATGGAACTAAGCTACCCCACTTTTTTGCACTATGGCTCTTTGTTTTAGCAGAGGAGCCACGCATTAGCTCCAATCATAAATTTGGAAAATCCTAGAGAAAAGCTTAAACATCTTGTCATCAGCAATAAATTCAATCAGAGAATAGTAACATAAATATTGTACTATGTCCTTTGTCGTACCTTTCATAGCAAGCTTTATTGTCATAAAGCTTCCTACTACTGAACTGAGACATACACTAATTATCTTGATTCCGGGCTGGGAGCGTAGACAAGTAAATATTTGTACGTGTACTGTGCTACCGAGTTGTAATTACGTAATTGTCTAACCAGAAGCATGTGAAACCTTATATAAAGGAACTATAATAATTAATCTGTAGAGGTAAATTCTGCCCTCATAATACCCATGAATGACCGACTGCAGGGTCAGGCTTTTTCCCTCCAGTGTCGAAGGGAAATTCTGATTAGATAGGTGGTGAGACGAGACCATGTTTCCTTACTGCACAACGTGAAGAATATGACATTGAATTTTTTTAAGGAAACTATTTAGAAAAGCCTGATAAATTGGTATGCCCAGAATCTTTTTTCTATGGCTAGTTAATTTTGCTTGTGGCACCTCTCCTAGTCGACTCAGAACGAAGATGAGTGTTGACATTTATTTTGTGTTTTTCCTTCGCTAGTTCGCTACCATACAGATACATACTAATAAGTAGGGGCACGCGTCCTAATGTTGGCACTGCACCAGATTATCAGCACCCTCAACTAAAACTCAAATTTTAAGCTTTCTATTAATTAATTTCGGCTACCATTTAACAAACATTAAAATAAGATCCTTTTAGAATTATAAACTGATCCAAACACGACACTTTTTGAAAAAAAAAGCGAATTTTTTAAAAACGCGGGAACATGTCCTTCACATTACTTTGTTTTGACAGTTTCTTATGATCGTAGGTAAGTTCAGGTTTT
Source organism: Schrankia costaestrigalis (assembly GCA_905475405.1). Classification (NCBI taxonomy): domain Eukaryota; kingdom Metazoa; phylum Arthropoda; class Insecta; order Lepidoptera; family Erebidae; genus Schrankia; species Schrankia costaestrigalis. Next base: position 2,084,324 of record FR997843.1, on the reverse strand, counting down.
TTTATTTTACTTTATTTTAGTTCTTTTAGATATTTTTTACTGAACCTTTAGGTTTTATTCATGTATAAAATGTTTTATAAGCCTTATCTGACAATGGAAATGAACGTTATCTTGATTTTATGTTAATAAATGAGGTGCTGACATCTGGGTTCAATTTTTTTGAGAATTGCTAATTATCGGCACTGGTACTGTTACATGACAAAGTGGTATGTAAAATTGTTAATCCATATTTTTTATTGTAAAGCGTGATTATTTTATGCCTAGAATTCAATATTCTTGGAAAAAGTACTCTATGATATCGGATTTCATATCCTGGCATGGTGCTGAAACTAACATTGTTAGTTATTTTCATAGTGTTGATATTATGATCAAAAGAATGTTTATTATTTTTTGGATTTTTTTATTTTTATGTATTTTTTTTTCTGAAACTTCGGTTGTTAGGCTAGGCATAAATAAAAGAGATTTTGTTATAAACATTGGATTATTTAATTTATCTACCTAATTATATTTCTAATTTTAAGGTGCTGATAATTGGCTCGGTCGATGCCAGTAATTGGTGATGATGGTGCCAATAATTGGTGTTAGGGTAATTATTTAGTCAAACTCATCTAAATAAAATGTGTATGAATAAAGACAAATTTTTATAATAAAAATCAATTACTTATTTAATAGTGAACCGAGAAAGCATGTTGTTAACTTTCATTATCAGTATTATCACTAAGATAAACGATATTAAAGTAAGACTAACTCTTAAAGTGCTGATAATTGGTAGCATCACCCTATTTACTCTGTATTAAATAACAAAACACATTAATATGTTTTCATTCAATATTTCATACAATGCACATAATTTACAGAAACAAGGCCATAGATAAAGATAAATTTAACTAACGATTACTTATGCTAAATTAAGCAATAAAAAAAACATGGACGCCTAATAATTATTACATTTTATTACATATTAAATGTGTCAACATGACACTTTATTATTTCACAGAAAACATTATAACATGATAAATGCATATCGTTGTTATTTTTGTGCAAATTTAACTTGTAATTTAGAAAAATGTTATAAAATCTCTTCGCGCCATTTACCTAATCATTCTTACCTATTTTTATGTATTTCCACAGTGAAAAATTTATATTGTGATAGTTTTGACTTTGACACATTTTTTACGCATGCGTATTCTTTTTTAAACATGTATTATTGAGCCTTTTCAATCTTTTATGTCTGGGGCACATTATAATATCATTTTTAAATAATAATGGTAGAAAAAATATCCTTTGACTAAAAATGTATAGTGACATTTTTAGAGTAACAAATAATATTTTTTAAATCATGCGTCAATGTTAACCCTCTACATACCGCCACATTGGTATAAGTACACACAGCAACACATCAAGTCAAACATTTTCATTTGAAATTGTGTCTTATTTCAAGGTATTAAGGTACATGATAGCTTGATTAGTTGCTGTTGTACACGATGTTAAATTTTTGTTGACAAAGTAATTCTCACAATAGTTACGATGTGTTAAGTGCGCTATGTACGAACAGACAAACCGCCTCTCTGTGATGCTTTTAAATATTTTAGCGACTTATTGTAATACTTTTAGAACTACTTATTATATGTAAATAGTGCTTATGTGCTATAAGACGTGGTCAATGGCATTTTGTAGTAATTTGAAACATGAGAATATCTTTTTAGTCACAGTTAATACAAATGTTATTTCACCAACTCCCATCTCATCCCTAACTACTAAAGGACGTTTTACCTAAGAAAACAGTATCTCTATCAAAGAAAGAGAGCTTGATACCCGTCTTACCAGCCAGCTACCCAGGAAATAATATCTGATGCATCTTTTAAAAATTAAATTAAACTTGGAGATGTTCATGAAAATTCAAAAAGCTCATTTTAATTTAACCATAACGTAATTCAATCTGTTCATTGTATCGTGAAGTTTTAAACGACAAATATATCTAAGTAATCCAACAATATATACAACGTGTTACCACCGTAGCAGAGGGGTCATCACTCTGTTCAGTATTTCCTATCTATATATATCTAATATAATATATATCTTCATGAATTAACACGCATCAGAGCGCAGCCGCAATCACGGTACGATTGTCTTCTCTCAAGAAGCCGCCGCAACGAATCGGGATAACCACAATCTTACTAAACAACTTGTCAAGCAAAAATAAACTGTAACACCTTGGAATAAAACGATCATTATAGTCGAAAACCCGTTTGATCTTTATTGCGATCTCAATTACCTGTTATGAACCTTAATACGTTGAGTTAAGATGGTTGTTGAAGTGTGTGGTGAATGCCATCAGCGATAGTCACGATCGTCGTACGATTATTATGAATTAGATACGCTTCAACGGAAAACCGAACGGCTGTTATTTCTTAAGTGAATTTCGGTATAAAATTTTGTCGCAATATGTTTCGGAAATTATTAAAACGTTTCTGAGTATAAAAGATTGTAAAATTTAATTTTGTTCATGGGCAATTCGTTTTAACAATTTGGTAGTAAGATTCAAATGTAATGAACTGCGCTGAACGATGCGCAGGTCACAATGCCAACTTTACGATTGCTATAAGCAAGGAAACGCGAAGCTTATGTCAAATCTAAAGACTTTGATAAAAGCAAAAACTGCAAGTGAAGCAAAGTTTAAGTTAGAATTATGTCCCTTAATACTCAAAAAAGAAAGCTCTTGGTATAATACCTTACACAAATTCAAAAAGGATGAAGAATTCAGATTGATAATTTCGGGGTGTGGTTTAAGCCAGATTTACGCAGAATCTTTGCGAAAAATGCGTGCCCGAAAGTCATGATATTTGTCAGTTTCTGTTTATTTAACAAGAAGTCTGCAAGTCGTATCTATCATCGCTATACAAAATGACATTTGACCACGTTACGAGGCGACGACGTCGAAATATAAATGTTTATATTCTTGGATTTCTTGGAGCTAAGCACTTACATATCCATAAGTGTCTGTTTATAGCCTGTGCAAAAGAGCCGTGTCCTAGAACGTGTTTAGCGATTCGCGTAATGACTTTGTCGGTAACGGTGAAACGAAATGTCAACTTGGTACTTCCATACGTAGTACCTACGTGTAACCTTTCTTACATGCTCACTGAAGCTCTTACAACTCTTCATTTGTAGATAGATGTAATTTTCTAATTTAAATACCGACTTTATTTTAATAGCGATTAAGTAACTATAACATTTTTCGTTGCAATTTCGTTTACGTAGGTATGTATGGATGATTAACAGAAATTTCTAATGTTTTTACATAACTACCAAATAATATAACCAATTTTGGTGAAACATTTGCGGAGCCAACTCTACAAAAGTAAGAAATTTTTAAGTTCTGCTGTAAAATTTTGTATAAGTATTGAATTAATATAAACTGCAAAAACTACCTTATTTGGGGCAATTATTTTTGAGTCATTAGTTAAAAATTATCAAACACAATTTTTAACATGTTAACTATGATGGCCGTTCAAAAACCGGTCGATGTCAGCCATGTTTGTAAGTAATAAGAGTAACAGCTAAGACCTCCGGGAATTTATGTTCCTTCCGTTGTTTGAAGTGTCATGTTGCTTGTATATTTAGTTCTGCATGCTATTTTAATATTGTTTTTGAACTATGAACACAATCTACCTATTTAATAATATGCTTCTGGGAATTAAGAAGTTAAATCTTGCGAAAATATTTTTGTTGTATTTAGGTTTGATACCTTGGTTCCAATACTATTTGCTTGATTAAAACTATCGTGCGATTGCCAACTTAGCATGCTGTGGCGTTTAGTATGAAAAAACAAAACAATTAGGGTATAAATGTATTAGTGGCCCGCGGTTTTACCTGCAAAATACTTTAAACTTAATCATAAACTTATTCCGGTTATTTTCTATTTTTGTACTTCGTTTCGAATAAAGCAAAGAATTGATGTCCACCAAGTGCGTTCCGCTTGGTCCATCTTCTATCTCCCAGTTGACTGACCTCAAATAAAGAAATTACAAAAAAAACCTAAAACAATACTTTATCAGTAACATTCTTACGTTGATTAGTTGTAAAGCAAAACAATAAAAAAGCCATCCGCTCGTAAATCGACGTACGCTCAGTCCCACTCGACTTAAACCGCCAATTAATTTGTGATGGCCAACAGAGGGCGCTTTCACATCATTTTATACTTAACCTCTTTTCACGTTAAACGACACAACGGGCTACATTGAATTTTAATTCTTCTTCTTTGGCCGTGTATTTTATTATATACTGAAGTTATTTTCAACGAGTAATCGGATCAATCCTTACGTTAATTATCTCGAAACAAATCAATAAAAAACACAAATTAACTTGGTATTTTAATTCGTCTCTACATGGACATATAAATTCATTATTTAGGAATATTATTCTTTTAAAACAGTAACTATTGTATGGCGTAAAATGAAGCTATATTTAAGAAAAAAAGCTGTGTCGTTTTAGTTTTTCGATGCGGAAGTTTTGTAAGTGAAGAGACGCAACTGCAGTAAATGGGTCAACTGAAGTGAAGACTTACATACGGTACGGCAGACTTTGTATAACTACTTAACAAGAAATGCAAATCTTTTTATAACTTTTTATACTTTTAAAGTTTTTGTTGCAATATTATTCAATACTAAAATCCATTGGCTCCACACTGAACAAGCCTGTGCTAGGGATGCCGATAATTAGATCAATTAGTATCTTTTTATTATCAAATAAAGTACGATAATGATACTTTTAAAATACTGTTAACATTTTTAATATGCGCTCATACCTACAGATAATAAAATATACAAAAAAAAATAACAAACTCAAAGTTTGTGTGAAAATACTATTTAAAAAAAGTTTATATAAGTAGATTATAAATTATAAACTTTTAAGCCATTTATGGTTGTTTTTTTACTAATTGATAGTAAGAGTAGCGGTTTAATTAAAGTTTAACTCGTTTTAATCTTACGAGTACGTTTATAACCTGAGGCTACCGTTTCACAAACCGCGGTGGTTTTGATGTGGTTCATACTGTATATAATCAATTAAAATTGTTACTAATAAACCAATTAGGGGCAATAAAGATCAGTCAATAACCTCCATGTTAAAATTTATATTAATTGATTTTTATATCTTGTAATGTTGGGAACTAGTTTCTAGGGAATGTAGTTTATTGGTAATAAATAGTTTTTAGATAAGAGTTAGTATAATCTTACTTAAGTAACGTTGCGAAGTGGTTTTCTAACTTCTAAAGGATCAATCGAGTATAAAGTAGTTGCCTTCCATGCATCACTGGCGCCAGTGACAATGTGTCTCTTCACACTGTGACACTGCATTATTCATACACTTTGACAAGTTACCATCTCTATTCATCTATAGCTACCGTGAAGCATTTGAACTGGTAAAGGCAGTAGTAATGTAGTATAACCACAGTCTAGTTTGATTAAGCCAGTAGTAACAGGCTAATCTTCTAATACCATAGCGAATCGCAAACCGAACGCAGAAATACCTGTTACAAAATAAACAAGCCTTAACTACTTTATAGAGGAATTTCTTGAATATTGTTTAATCATTTCGCGTTTGCGCGTGCACACGTGGTTTACACGATATTGTGGAGGGGAGAGGGGGGGTATACAATCAAAATAAACGCGTTAGTAGTGCGCATGTTTTTATGACGTCCGTCACTCGGCGGCCTCTCTGTTTACCCGACGATGTAGCTCTTTGATGTTACCGGTCCATAGGGCTGTGTTCGTGTATTTTTTAATAACATACTCTCACTAATTAAGCTATAATATATAATTGTACGGAGTAACTGTTAGTTTTAATAGTAAATTGCTACCGCTTGATAGTTATAATTTTATAAGTTAGGTTTTTATGGTAGTGTTTTGGAAAACTGGTTTTTATTTTTATATTCTAGTTAAAGGCACATATCAAAGGGTTAATAAAAAATAACTAAACCAGTGTAATATAATATAAAATATCATAATATCCTATGTTAGGTATAATGTCCTATTGCAAAGACGGCCTACCGTGTTTTATGTCTTGCATTATTTTTTTTCTGAAGAAAACATCTGCGTACTTTTCTATTTTTATTTTTACGATATGCCTGACGTGAAATAAACTGATGACGCTAAATGTCCTGCTCTAGACGAAAAATTATTAAATCCTTAAGTATTTTAAGAAGTGCTTTTAAATAAATAGTTTATTTTTTTGTTATACATAAAAATTTAAAACAAAATTAAAACCACAGCGTGACACCCCTAAAACAGTTTAATACACGCAACTTTACATCAAAGGGCTGGGCCGTAGCTAATGAAGTGATAAATAGCATTACTGTGACTATTACACTGTATAAATAGATATAATCTGCCCGCCATTGCTTGGCCAGTAGCTGTTACATGTTAAATGTACTTCACTAGTACACGAATAATCAATTAGGCGTAGGCGCAGCTGAATTGATAGGCATTTTGGTTATGTTATTAGTGTTGTGTAGTGTCCCCTTTTATTCAACAACTATGAAACAAGTGGGTTGTCAATTGGGGTATTTGTTTTAGTGTTAGAAAGCTCAGTAGTTTCTTAACCATTTAAAAATATATATTTATGTTAGAAATGATGTTCTGATAGAAATTGTATTTTGATTTGGTCTTTATCTCAAAATAATTTGAATTACTGAGAATCGTCCAACTAAACGAAATTCCGTAAGTACCTTTTGTAGTCGATATATCAAAGCTCTCATTTTCGAGTCTGTATAGTCGATTACAATTATTCAATACTATTTGTAACCTGCGGTTTTTATACATTTCTAATTAAAATACAAATAACAGTCAAAACTAATTAAAGTATAACTACTAAGTATTCCTTGTTTATAATTACTAAACTAAAAATGTTTAACACGGCCCATATCAATGGCCGTTCCTTACTCCCACTGTCCCGTGAAAACATCAAAGTCGCGCATAACCATGGCAAGACGAACAACTCGACTATTTTGGTACTCTGGTAATTAATTTTTTGTCGCGGTACCCCTTTGTTGTTCTGAAAACGAACTACTTTTGACTTCAAACTGATGTATAAAGTTCTCTTAACAATATTTACGAGACAACGAACAGTTATAAATGACTGATAAGTGTTTACATAAACTTTAAGAGACCTATATTTAATCAAATTTTTAAATTCTTGGGGACAATCTACTTAAACTGATGTAGTAAAGCTAAGGAGTAGGTATGTTTGGTTGAATGTGACTGTATCAGAAACTGGTTGGAAGGAATGGAATAATTCTTTGTGTGTCGAATAGTGTCCCTGCAGGTAACAGTCTTATTCGTACAAGTACAAGGATTAGGACTTCTCTTAGACTAGTCCGTTTTTATTGTACCTAAGTCTTAGCTTTGTAAAGCGAAGCAAACGTAGCGTAAGATGGAAGAAGGCTCGATGAATCGGAAAGAGAGGCTTGATCTTGAAGAAGCAAATATACTAAATAGCTCATGGCTAAGAGAGATACTTACATATTATTATATTATTATACATAGCTTTGTATTCGTTTAGAATTAGAACAGCAAAACGCCATCCTTTGTCTTTATTCTGCTGAGCATGTGACGTCATCAATCAATCCAAAGGCACCGCACTATCGAATGTTTACCCAAGCAAATAAATAACTCCATGGACCAACTCAATGGACGAACAAAAGTAAACAATATCTACTTCAAACCTATTGTATCATATAGGCTTTAACGTGAAGTAATAAGGTTTAATTTTGTATGATATGGATTAATCTCGGTATTTATATCAATGGATACCCTTGTATGTGATCCAAATACATCCGATGGCACTCGTAGGAGCAAATGTTTGTTAAGGGGATGTTTACAAACCACTTTTAATCCATAAAGGTTCTGTTTGCTTTTTAAAAAACTGGTATATCATAATGACGCTAGTGATAGAGATGAATAGTTACATTAGATCATTGCAGCTCTTAAAAGTCCTACTGCAAGGACAGGCCTCCCTTTGTAACAAAGGGAAACTTAAACTAGGTACTACCTATTTTTTGTAGAGAACGAAATTGTCCATTCTATCAATAAGAGAGCAAATAAATATATTTAGCTACGACTCCGCTTAGTCTTATGGGCAAATGTACCTTGACTTCATAGACAAATAAAGACAAAACCAAATAAAACTAAACTACTAATAAAACTAAAATATTTACCAATTATAATGTCAAAGTCAAATTTCAAAAAATAATCACGTTATTGCCCAAAAACTTAATTATCCATACGATAATCTAGTCTTTGTACAAATATTATAAGAACGTTAGTCAAACATGGCCTTAACAGATATCTTAAGTGAAATACCGCCAAGGCTTAAACCTTTTTCGAACGTAAACGTTTACCTAACATTGTTTGCTTAAAACGAATAGTTTTTAAACGAAAAAAAAAGTAAAAACTGGTTTGAGAATTCAAGTGCGATCTACCGTTCTAATAGGATATAGGCAGGTAACTGGTGCTCTTAGTAGCTTTTAAAAGCTGGATTAAATACTTTTTTCAATAAACCTTTGTTCAGTTTGAAGTGTATATTTTTTTAAGAAGAAATGGTATGTTTGTTATTCTTTGCACATAATAACTACTGTTTAACAAAACATACATTTTTTAAACTGGTACGTGCTCGACGCGAATTCATCTGAAAATGAATGAAAAGGGCGTCCTAAATTATATTTTTCTATATAGCAAGAAATGCAGAATAACTAAATTCGTTGTAAGACAAGAGCATTTTTAATCAATTAATTTAGCAGTGGAACGATTGCACATGTTCCGATGAAATAATATGTCATCTGCATGTCAATTCTCGTTCCTTAAAATCGTTTAAAATTCGGTTAACTAACTTTAGTTGTCAAATTGTCTTACTAATGTATGACAACTTGACAACTAAAGTTAACTTAACTGAATTTTTGACGATTTTAAGTAACGAGAATTGACATGCTGTGGTATCAAAAGTTCCTCTATCCGTCAACTTATAACACTAGAGCCAGAGATTACTAAGCGGTCACCTATCTATAAAATAACCGCAGTGCTTAACCCGTCTTATCGTGATTGAAATTGTACGTGCATTTTAATGGATGCAACGTACAAACTTCAATTAAATCGCTTCCACTAATCGATTAGTGTTGATGTAATCGGTAATAGGAATCGTTTTCTGCTGACATTTAAAAGCTTATTCCGAGAACGTAGCTACTCGTCAATTAATTGGAACAAGGGCTTACTTAATACTACTTTAAGTACGTATTAAGAAACAACACCGCTTAAACAGTATGGTTTCAAAGTTAATTTGATTGGTGGTATACCTACCATCCGTCTTATTCCATGTGTCGTAAATACTAAGAGAAATGAGGTATTATTTCTACGAAAATTTGACCTTGTCCCACTCCCTCTACAACTACGAATTTTGGTTTAATAAGCTGCAATGATAGCTTATGAGAAAAAAAAATCACTGTCATTATTGTATCAGTCCATGCTTCGACTTAGGACTCATCGAAATATTTCAAATACTTTTCGTATTAACAAAAGAACCCAAGTGATTGACATAGTGAAGTGGCCGTGGGCAGGTCACATAGAGCAAAGAACCTATGACCACTGGTGCAAAAAGTTTTTGGAATAGTGACCGTGTACCGGACGATGCAGGGTCGGTAGACCATTGGACCCAAATAAACAAGGCAGAGAAGAAATAAATCAATAATATTTAATTATACCTACTTTAAAAATAACAATACTATAGAAAAACTCAGTTTAAAATTAGTGGAACAAAATTGGGCTCAAACTCGACTCGCGTATTACGTCCCAAGGCCGGTTGTTTTGTGAAATAACTTATTTTTTGCGCAGTTTGCTCACCAGAAGGCAATTATACTACAACAATGCCGCTGTGGCAGACATCCATTGAAAAAAACCTTTAGAAATGGTTTTGAGTTCAACAAAATGAATGCCTGTTTTCAACAGTGAAATAAATATTACCTTATTATTTTAAGTTTGTGGTTAAAATGATTAGTGTTTTCTAAAGTACTTTGCGTTGAAAAGTAAATTTTGTGCAATAGGGTTAAGTCCAGTTCACATGTTAGACTAAAAAAATAGGTAACTAGGTATTGACGGTATGTAATGACTGTTCATACATCTAAAGCGGCTTGCGTGGGATTAGATGCCGCAACCTCGTGTTTACCACAAACATGATTGCTTCTTCGTTAATGTGTTGTGTTTTAATTATTTATCGGACGGAGAAACACTAAATATAAAATATCCTGAATGGAATTATCTCTTCCGTCTACCCCTTCATTATTTTATCATCATAGAGTTCTCGTTTTTGACGTTTTCGAAGTGATATGGAGTGTGATCCAAATCAAAAATAATATAATATGTAAAACTGTTTAAATACAAAGGATCTTACTCGTATTGCTAAACGCGTAATCTAACACTTACGCGAACTAGACGCTTAAATTTGATATCCGTCGACAACTCGCTACGAAGAATTTGATAAATTAAATACCTTCATTTACGGTCGGCTACTCGTATATCAAACTGTGAATGCTTGCAATATAAACATTCACCAGTAATTAGGTATCGTGGTAATTAAAACGTTATAACAGCTAATTCCTGTGTTATAGCAGTCCTTGTGAAGACTTGTAGAGCTCATTTTACTCTTTTTAGTAACGGTTTAAATACTTAAAATGATTGTTTATTAATCTATATTGTCGTACAAAAAGAGTAGTAAATAATATTTGAATTCCTGGCTCACCTTATGGCAATAGCTTCCTTTTTAAATAGTTACTTACTTATACATTAGTCACTTTTTCAGTATTATATATATTTTACAAAAATTTACCATCCGTTAAAAAGTGACAAAGGAACAAAATAAATTGTGAGTACGTTATTAACGATGACGTTCAACCGCCTCGTAAACTTTTATCCATATAATATTTGAGTAATAAAAAAGGATTAAATTTAAGTAATAATACTTAATATTCAATTAGCAGTTTCATAAATAAAAACTCTCGAAATCAATACTAATTTTAGAACGACGTGCCCTTCCAAACAGCCCAATCATTCGCCCTCTTTGATTGCGTGACATCCGTTCTTGTTGGACAAAAACTAGTCTCTGCGGCGACCTTGCCATTGTCTCTCAACCTGCCATGTAAAGCCTTTTTGTTCTTCCAAGCTTGGGAATACTGCCCCTTTGAGAACTTTTAACGATAGGTAAATAAAAATAACTTTAACACTCTGTTGGAAGGTTGGACGACCAAATACTCGTCATTAAAAAGGGTTTTGTGTTCCTCTTTTTAATTTTATTAAAAAACCCATACATTGTAACAAAATTCCTAAAAATTAAGTACTTAGGATAAATTTAATATGGGTCTAATCTATAGGATCTTGTGATCCAACAAAGGCTGTGCCAATACTTTAAGTTATGAATCCCACACTCCAAACAAAACTCTTTACCAATACTTATAGAGTAGAAAATCGTACGAGCTGAAAAAGGCTCAATTTTTCTAAAGCTGACGTTTTCTTGTTACAGATGGTGTCGTTCGCTGGTATCCTCTCCAGTGGGTGTTCAGTACACGCTCGCTTCCTGCTCTGTTCGGCATTCGCTCCGCTGTGCTCCGAGGAAGTGTCAGGCTCAGTAAGTGCTTGTAGAGCACTCTGCGAGACAGTGGTCGACGACTGCAAGGAGGAACTAAAAGAAATGCTCCCTACTGTGATGCTTGACTGTTCAGCTTTTCCTCTAAGAGCTGACCGAAGACTGTGTATGAGACCACCTAATGCAAGCGAGTTGGAACCTGAACCTCCACCACCTTCGCGCTGGCCTTTCCACGAACCTGAAGTACTAGAGCACGGTTGTCCACCTGCACATACAAGAGCGCCGACGGGTGAATGTTGGCCAGCTTGTGGACAACACGCCAGGTATCAGCAGACTGATAAGAGGAAAGCGGAAATCTGGATGAACACTCTAGCTTGGTTCTCTCTGCTATCAACATCCTTCGCACTGCTGACGTTCTGCGCTGAGCCTTCAAGATACAGATACCCTGAGAGACCAGTAGTGTGGATGGCTGCGTGTCACGCTATTGTCGCATTAGCTCACGTGACAAGAGGATGGCTGGGACCTAAGTTGGTATCCTGTGCTGGCGCCACATTAGCTGTAGACGGCCTGGCATCACCGACCTGCGTAGCTTTCTTCTCTTTCACATACTACTTTACACTGGCGGCTGATGCATGGTTTGCAAACGCGTGCGTCGCTTGGTATCTAACAGCTGCAAGTGAATGGTCTACGGAAGCACTTGAACGAGCTGCGGCGTACCTTCACGCCGTTGCCTGGGGCTGGGCAGGCGCTTGGACTGCAGCTGCCTTAGCATTACGAAGAGTAACAGCAGACGAACTGACTGGAACGTGCGGCATCTCAGACGCAGCTGCTGCAGCACTAGTTGGTGTACCTAGAGGAGCTTTGCTGGTGACGTCAGTGGCGCTTGCAATTGGTGCGTGCCCAGGCATCATGCGAGTACGACGAGCGTTAGACTCTCGAGGAGCAAAGAGGGTGGGACGGTTGGCAGCACGAGCCGCAGCTGCCGGTCTATTGTACTTTGTTTTGGCTGCGTTGGCTACGGGGGCTAAAGTGATTGAGGCTAAAATGAGGGAGAGCTCATTTCAGTCCGATTTAGCTTTACTAATGGCTCTGGACGCTGGGAAAGTGGAAGAAGGTGGCGGCGCGAGTGGTGTGTCCGTGTGCTTGTGGTTGTCGTGCGGTATCGCGGGCGGCGCGTGGGCGTGGTCGCGCAAGTCGGCGGCGGTGTGGCGGCGCGCGCTGTGTCCGCCGCGCAAGGCGCCGTGCTGCGCGCCCCCCCTGCTGCGCGCGCACCCCCCCTACTACAAGAGACCGCTGCACGTGTCGCGCGTGTGATGTACGTATACTGCGAGTAGGTGACGACTGACTCTGTATTTATTGTTAAAGTGCCGGATTATGCCTTCTGTGAAGGCGCTCTCGATATATTTGTACAAATGTGTAAATTATGTAAAATTATTATAATATACTGTTGTTTTTTATATTACAATATTTTTTTTTTCTGTGTCCCAAAAACGGCGTCAACAACCCATGTCGTACCAGAGATGTCGTAAAAGTTGACTTTGGGAGACTGTTACATACCAGAGACGTAACACACACTGTTACATAATATTATCTAAAAAAGAAAAACTTGACTCAGAGAACCATGTAACTTGTACAGAATGTCACCACTCCATATCATCTTGTGGGTATTGTAAAAGGCTACTAAGGAGTAGAGCTATGCCTGTGTTTAACTCAGAGGAAAAAAAGAAAAACTTAACAAAACCAAGCTGTCTGGTCAACAACGTGAACACAAGTAAAAGGCCAAGTTTCCAACAATCGGTGCTGGATAATCCTAACATGTGATTAAGTGCTATTAGGAGTATTTATAATTACGAGGGTTTTCAATATTTACTACTATTATTCTTAGCTTTCAATTTAGTCAGGTTTTGTCCTTCTTGAACCCCATAACAAAAACGGCTGCGAAGTAGGTACAGCTATCTACTTGTATCTGTTCCCCGTTAGTAACTGTGTGGAGAACAGATATCTGTAATGGTATTGTCGTCGCTACAGGTCCATATTGGCTCACCTAAAGTTCTTCATCCAAAAATGTTCTTCCTAACGATTTGTAATCCGAATGATCACTCTTCCTAAAATTTTAAATCCTAAAGTTTTCATTCATACTATTTGTATTGCTACCGGCGATGTTTATAACACTCATGTTTCCGAAAATCGTTATTAATAATATCGTTATGTAAATATATTTAAACTCCTAATGTTTTTTATCATAACGCTTTTATCCCTAAACATTTCCGCCATAATATTTTCTCTCATACTCAGAAAGAAATATTTACCAAGTGAAAGTAATAAAAAGGTTTGTTTTTATACTATTTCTTGTGATTACAAAACAACTTTTTACATTAAACCATTTTTTTTTAAATTATTGTTTATTAAAATTATTCGAATATTTTTGTCTTAAATGAATGAAATCCATAAAACTTGACTCGTTCACGGTTATGCTTATAGCCTGAGAGTTTACCGTAACCGTAACTAAACCAATAAGTAAAGGACCAATTCGGTTCTGGAACTTCGCCGGCCGCTACCGCGGCACGCTCGCTGCGCTCGCTCGGCTCGTGCGTTGGGGTCACAGTTCTACCATAACCTAAACCAATAATTCTTCTTGATCTTGACTGAATGATTGGAGCTGGACAAAGTTACGCAAAATTAATGTATATAATATTGATTATTAGGAATAAAAAGAAATCTAAACAAAAAAGATATGACTTTAAATTATAGTATAAACGATGGTTATGTTGAGAAAATATAGGAAAACAAATAATAGTATAATAGATGTTTATTGCTACTGAAATTATGAATTTGAATGCTTCGGAGTATTAACATTAGAGATAAAAAGTTAGGAATTGCGATTGTTAGGATGAAAAATGTTAGGAAGAACATTTTCGGACTTCCAATTAAGGAGTTCAAATTTTAGGTGAACTTTGGCGCACCCATCTGGAATAATTACATTCGTAAGTAATTTACGTAAGTAGCCGTTTTATAAATTAGCTCCTAAGATATCAACTCCATGCAATAACATAATATTCTAAACATAAATTCTCTCTGTAGGGACAAAGTTAAAATACATTACGAACTCACCTGCTACCTGTAATTTGTTTAAATAAATGTTTTCTTTCTTTCTTTTTCTTTCTACCATGGCAGTTAAAAAGCTAGCTAAAATAAATTTGAGATGTTTCAAACATTAGAACCTGTGAAAAAACTTGACATAAAACCCAATACATGTCGTATATATACTTGGTCAGACCAGCTTTATCTACAAGTCGAAGAAAGGCAGAAACGCCTTTCTCAAAGTAGGGAATCTATTTCTAATGCGTTTTTAAAAGAGACTAGTGAACAATTTATATTCGCAATAAAATGATTGATTGATTGAACAACGTAAAAATCAGCTTTTACAAAAAAGGACCTACATAAAAAAAAGTTCATTAGAAAAGGCATATTATCTTTGCACCCAGGGTTTTTTAGAGGGTAAACATTAAAAACAAAATTATATTAAACACATTTTATTAATAAATTGTTAAACATTATATTACAATGATTTAATAGTAAGTATATATGACTCTCTATACAAACAAAAATTACTTTAATTACATAATTTACAAACCACTTTTTATATCAAGTTTGGTCTCCCTCAATATTTTACTAAAAAAAAGACAAAAATTCTACTAACTTAAATAAATATAAAATACGGCCTGGAATGTTTTATAAATAAAAATAATAATATATCTAAAATAAATAAATATTAGAATTCAGTTTTTTGTGTAAAAATTAGGCCGATTCATTCTATACATAACTTATAGTTGAATTAAAATAAAAACTTAAAATGTATTAAAAATAAAGAATACTTTATAATATGGTACTTGACAGCTTGGTGATAGACTAATGAATACAAAATGTCACCGCCCTATCTTACCACCCTCAAGTGTTAACACTTTAACCTTCCATAATTTAATAAATTTAAAAAATTTTTAAAATTTAATAAATTTAATAATAAGTAAGCTTGCAAGATATTCATTACACAGTTATTTCATTTGGTCGGATTTCCACAGACGCCATCCGTGACTTGTTATTTGTCATTTTTTGTTTACCTTTAGTTAAATACAAATGGAGTATAGGTATAATTTCCTACCGTCATTGGAGGTTTGCCCAGCGATGGGATAATTAACATCGGGAAAGATAACATTAAATTATACATTTACTATTTAGTAAACCCTATTTGGGTAAAGAAGGGATATTTGATACGAGAAGTACCCATACGTCTGACAAGCGTGACATCAATAGATCAAATTGCCCTACATTGTATGTGGCTGTTATAATTATACATCAGAATGTGCGTTAAAATAGCAGTCTCCGTGTGGTGACGGAGTAAGAATACAATATGTCACCACCCCATCTCATCCCATGGGTGTCATAAAACCGGCTAAGGGACTACGTCAATATTATCTTTACGAAATAAAAAGTTACTATGTAACACTATTTTGTATCTGAGGATTATTATAATACAGATAG
Source organism: Schrankia costaestrigalis (assembly GCA_905475405.1). Taxonomy (NCBI): domain Eukaryota; kingdom Metazoa; phylum Arthropoda; class Insecta; order Lepidoptera; family Erebidae; genus Schrankia; species Schrankia costaestrigalis. The sequence goes on along the minus strand of FR997843.1, from coordinate 2,068,160 downwards.
ATAAATATATTTATTTAGCTAGAGAGGGTAGTCGAGAAAACTCAGGAATTATCTATGAACCTAGATTAAACAGCTTAAGGTCCGGCTGAAACCATCCAAACGAAAATTTAACAAAAAAGCATATAACAAACAATTTGACCAACGTGGTATTAGTAGGCCTCATTTCCCTCCGTGTAGTGACGGAGTAAGAATACAATATGTCACCACCCCATTTCAACCCATGGGTGTCGTAAAAACCGACTAAGGGACTATCCGTGAATATTATCTTTAAGAAATAAAAAGAAGGAAAACTTGAAATTAAACCCTGTACCAATCCGTCTGGCCAGCGTGGTATTAGTGGGCCAAGTATCCCCTTCGTCACGGGAGGAAGCCCGTCCCTGCAGTGGGACATTAATGGGCTGTTATGATGATAATGATGTCCCTCCATTACGAATCCCGTCCCTGAAGTAAATTGTAACTTGTAAGCTGTTATGACAAATTAGTTATAGACCCTAACAATAATTTAAAAAAAAATAGAGCTCGCGCAATCTTACTTGGCCGGCCAGAAGTTAGGGATCGGAGACATTCGCGTATATACAGTCACAAAGAAAGCATTCACTCCCCAACATTTACACCTGCGCAGCAGTTTGCAACAACTTGAAACCAGCCAACTTAGTTTACGCATAAATAATATTTTTTATGTGACACAGAATTTTTCTTCAACTACCCTCACAGACTTATAGCCAAGTGCCAGAATGACAGTCCCGCTACAGTCCCTCCCTCGTACTAACAAGGGAATCGAACAGATCAGAAGCCGGAGCAACAGTCTCGCTCACAGCACCAAAGTAATTGGAGAAATTGAACATACTAGAATCCGTTCTTACATTATCGCTCGAGCCAAATTGTGTCTTATTCGTACTATGCATAGGAGTCGTATTAGCACTGTAGGATTTTTTGTCTATTATTAGAGGATTTTGTTCTTCTGATTGGTCTTCAGGGTCGTATAACGTTGCTTCTCTTGTAATGTCTTTGACTTGGCTGTAGGGGTTCGTGATATACTCGGAATATAGGTCTCCCTGTTCTGCATTCTTATCTGGTACGATATTGTCTTCATATGATATGCGCACTACATTACTATGGTCTTCTATTTGAGGTTTTTGTTCTACTACTTGGTCTATGATTGGTTCGTTTCTCGTTGGTGGTGTGTTTTGAATTTGACTTTGATCAGCATTTTGGGGGTATAAGATTGGTATTTGTGACTGTATCGACATTCCGATTGGTGTTGATATCATCTGAAATTAATAAAGTTGTAACTGTTACATTTGTTAGGAAATATTTTATAGCACAAAAATTATACTGTCCTTAACAACGCCCTCTTGTTTCTAAAAAGTAAAACATTATTTAAATTTTGTCTTGACAACGAACTTTGTAAGCGCCACGGTGACCATACCAGTTGAGTAATTCTGTGCTTTACAAATTTTAGGCTCTGGCAAAGACACTCAGCATAGCATACATACACAAAGCCCCATTATGACAATAGTGCTATTGCACCTAAATACAGTAATATTTTCTCACTACTGCTTAGAGATGAATTAATCAACACTAACTAAATGATATCAATCCAGATGGTCTCATGCTGAAAAGACCTTCCACCAGTACGTACACACATCAAGTTAAACAGTTTCATTAGAAATTGCGTCTTATTTCCAGGTATTAAGGTACATGAATGTCTAGGTTGATTAGTTGCTGTGTGTACAAATAATTAAAAAAACCTTCGAAATACATACCTCATTTAACGGCTGCAGTAAAACAGACGAAGTGAGTCCCGCCTGGTCATACAACGGATTCCTTATCGGTACCATACCGCTTATCGGCGTAGGCACCACCAATGTTGGCGTAGTGGCGACCAACGGCGGAGTCTGAACAATATTCACCGGCGAATGTGCTAATGTTTGCGTCAGTATTGGTGATTGTGTTTGTATCTGTATTGGACGTGGGATGTTGGTGGGTGATTGGTGGTGTGGAGAAGATACGGGAACTATTGTTGGTGTAGTGTTGGCTCCGATTGGGACCAGGGTAGGTAGTGATGGAGGGTAGGTCGGCTGCATATGGCTTGGTAAATTCTGTGGTAGCTTGTTCGTGTTGTCTCTCACTGGAAAAGAAAATAGTATTACTGTTATTAAATACTAGCTGACCCGTGCCCACTTCGTTGGGCGGCGAAAAAAACGCTTCCCTTTTTAAAACATATTTCATTACTGCTCCTCTCTTATTAGTCATAGCGTGATACTATATAGCCTATGGCACTCCCCGATAAATGGCCTATTTAAAACAAAAATAATTTTAAAAATCGGTTCTGTAGATCCAGAGATTACCCCCTACAACGTCACAAACTTACAAACACACAAACTTTACCTCTTTATAATAAATTAGTATAGAGTATTATCCATGTAACGATGGATTAAGAATACATGGTATTAATCAATAAACCAATTAGCCTATCGCAGTCCACTACTGGACAAAATGCCTCTCCTAAAAAACGCCACAGATAGGGTCCTCCGCCCTTCGAATTTAGTCCGACCAAGCGATCTTTTTGAGGTAGAATTAATTTATAGTACTTACTCGTACTTACAGGTATTTACCTCCGTGTGGTGACGGAGTAAGAATACAATATGTCACTACCCCTTCTCATTCCATGGTAGTCGTAAAAACCGACTAAGGGACTATCCGTGAATATTATCTTTACGAAATAAAAAGAAGGAAAACTTGAAATTAAACCCCATACCAATCCGTCATCAAGTATCCTTCCGTCACGGGAGGAGGCCCGTCCCTGCAGTGGGACATTAATGGGCTGTTATGATGATGACAGGTATTTAAAATTAAAATAAAAATCTTACTCCAACCAAAATGTTGATACTAAGAAAATTCATCTATACTAACATCGCGTTAGACAGATATTTTACGTTAGTCGCGCATTATTTTAAAACTGAGATATTTTTCAAACTAATAATCGGATCTCATCGCTGTAAAGGTCAATTATGATTAAAATTAAATAAATATAATGATTAACGTATTTATTTTGATAAGGGTCGATACCATATACACAAAATAACTTTGCAAACAATGCATTTCTTTAAATCAAATTTGATTATTATAAAAAAGGTCGTAGTGAGTCAACCTTAGAAGATAGATATATGCTATCGTTGACTTAATTGTAAAGCTTTTTTAAAGGTACAATTCTCTAATACATCAGTTCAGTATATCTCCAGACGTTTAAGCAGCAGAAGCAAAATAAACGTTTTTAAGCGTCCCTTTTATAAACATATTTCATTACTGCTCCGCTTCTATAAGTCATAGCGTGATACTATATAGCCTATGACACTCCCCGATAAATGGACTATTCAACACAGAAAGAATTTTTAAAATCGGTTCAGTAGATCCAGAGATTACCCCCTACAACGTCACAAACACACAAACACACAAACAAACAAACACACAAACTTTACCTCTTTATAATATTAGTATAGATTATTTTAAAATATTTTTTTTAATTTAGCGTGACATATTAAACACTCATTTTTCACCACCTCGTCTATGGTAAAGAGAAAAAAAGCAGCAGAATAGTGTATTTGATTTATTAACATCTTTCCACACATCGGTCATAGCAATCATACATATTCCAGCTTAGCATATTACTCTTCAGGACAGAAAGGTTTTTCAATGGCGACTGGAAGACTCAGGGTAGATAGACCAACGGTGACATTTTAGTACTTAGTATAAAATTAAAGGAAAATATTTATTCTCCGGTGACGGTGACGGAGTAAGAAAACAATATGTCACCACCCCATCTCATCAAATGGGTGTCGTAAAAGCCGACTAAGGGACTATCCGTGAATATTATGTCTACGAAGTAAAAAGAAGGAAAACTTGAAATTAAAACCTATACCAATCCGTCTGGTCAGCGTGGTATTAGTAGGCCAAGTATCCCTCCGTCACGGGAGGAGGCCCGTACCTGCAGCGGGACATTAATGAGCTGTTATGATAGTGTATTCTCTGTAATAGAAATATTAAAAGGACAAAAAAATTTAGTAATAAACACACGAAGTTTACCTTGTGGAAACAGTTCGTCTTTCAGCGTAGGCAGGAATTCGTTGATCATGTCCCAAGTTATGTACCATAACTCATTGTATCCATCCGCATTACTGAATATCTGAAACATATATAACCAACGTCATTAAAATTATGCTAGTAGGGGTGAGTGTAATAAGTGTGTATGTGTTTTTGAGTGAGTGTAAGCGGTGACTGCCTGTGTGTACTTGTACGCTCGAAGATGAGCATTGCCCTACACATGTGCCTGTGAGTGTCAGTATTGAGGGCGTGTGTATGCTGTGAGCTCTATATGTGAGCGTTTGCATGTTCTTGTGAGTGTGGTGTGTGCTGAGTCCATGTGAATGCGTAGATGGGCGTGTATAAGTTGTGATTGAGTGAGTGAGCATGTAAATGCGTGGATGGGCGTGTGTATAAGTTGTGATTGAGTGAGTGAGCATGTAAAGGCGTGGAAGGGCGTGTGTATAAGTTGTGAGTAAGTGTGTGAGCATGTGAATGCGGGGATAGGCGTATGAATAAGTTGAGAGTGAGTGTGTGAGCATGTAAATACGAGGATGGGCATGTGTATACGTTGTGAGTGAGTGTGTGAGCATGTAGATGCGTGGATGAGCGTATGTAAAGTTGTGAGTTAAGTTGAGCTTGTGTATATGTTATGAGTGTGAGCGCTGAGTACTTGTTCAATAATGGTAACACGGGATGAGCGTATGCTTGCATGTGCAGCTTACCCTAACAGAGTCCATGACTAGTATCATGTTCTTGAGCGACTCGAGCGCGGCCTCAGTGAGCGGGTCGTCAGGCGGCGCGGCCAGCAGCGCGCGCTGCACGCCCAGCACGCGCGCCCACAGCGCCGCGAACGTGCCGCGCGCGCTCAGAGCCGCCAGGTGCTGCAGGAACACCTGCGAGCAACATCGCACAGTTAACTCTTAAGCTCCCTCCTTAGTACTTCAGTTAAAAGTCTAGACATATTTAGAAGCTCCTAAAGCATATGATATCGTCTCCGTTCCTACTCATCTCTAAATTGAAATACGGTTGGAACACGTAGGGCTAAAATTGGAGAATTTATAAGTGAAGAAGTACCGACTTATATCGGTGTAACGCAGGAAAGCATTTTAAGCCCCACCCTCTTCCTAATCTCCATCAATGATTTATATGAAATGAGCGCACCCAACTACAAGGTCTACGCGTTCGCAGATCGTACACAGTCAACTCTTGAGCTCACATCAATGCACGCTAGGTAGTACTTCGTATCGTGCCGCGTACAGATTTGTGAAATATTATCATGAAAGGAGAATTTCTTAAGGAGATTTCGCAACTCGCACACGAACCGATCATGTACGGTCGGGGTATTTGCCGCTCGACCACCCTTAGGCAAGAATCGCTTGGCACGCGGCGCATGCGATACGTGGGCGTGCCACGTATCGCATGCGCCGCGTGCCAAGCGATTCTCGCCTAAGGGTGGTCGAGCGGCAAATACCCCGACTGTACGTTCTTATAGGTATCTGTTTCCGGCATGCGCGCGGCGAATATAGCTCAGTCTGGAATGTATGGTTAGGAAATATAGAGATATTTTTGGACTTTTCTAAAGCATTTGACAACGTCTCTGTTCCTCAACTTATCCCTAAATAGGAGTTCAGTCCTATTTTATCTTAGGGTCAACACCATCAAATAATTTAAAAACTACTCTAACAGACTCAAAGAGACAAACTTGAAAAATCTATAAATGAAGAAGTATCAACTTATGGTGTACCTCAAGGAAACATTTTCGGCCATACCCACATTCTTATACATACAATGACTAGAGTAAAATGGTCATACCCAATTTCAAAACCAATATGTAGACGACACCGCAGTCATTGTTCACGGACCAACTTCGGATAACGTTAAGATACCCTGAAGCGGTAATGACAGCTATAACGAAATGGAACCTAAACTTGCTTATCCTAATCTGCGACATCGTTCCGCCTTCCTTCCTTGGCAACAACTTGTAAAATCCGTCCCCCGATAAATCCGTCTCCATAATAACAGCACTCACAATCCCACAATGCTCATGTGAACTACCTGGGTGTCCAAATAGAGGAAGTTTTACGAAACAGGTTGACGCCACTTCCACTTGATTTATAACACTCTTGGGCTTAGGCTGGCATGGCAAGGGATTTTAATTTTTACTAATGGAAATTCAACCGTACTGTTACAGAAATACGACATAAATTGCTATGCTTTAATATGAAATACCTATCTTTAAAACGGGTGATGCACTTGACCCAGCAAACTATAGACCAATTTCTCTCTTGAGTACGGTGTCTAAGGTGGTTGAGAAGGTAGTAAATGTGAGGCTTCTTAAATATTTGGAAACAAATAGTATACTAGCTCCGAACCAGTATGGGTTTCGCTCTGGCAGATCCACGGAGGACGCCGTAACAGGTCTAGTTGATTTTGTAACTGGAAAAATTAATAACGGTCAGAAATGTGTAGGCGTCTTCCTGGATCTGGCGAAAGCATTTGATACCGTTTCGCGACCTGTGCTTCTGAGAAAACTGGAACTGATGGGAGTTAGAGGTCTAGCATTGCAGTGGTTTGAATCTTATTTAAGCGAACGAAGACAGCGGGTCCGAATTGAGGAACTTACGAGTCAGTATGGAGATATACCTTATGGAGTGCCACAGGGCAGTGTTTTGGGTCCCACTCTCTTCTTGATCTACATCAACGATCTCTGCTTACTTAAACTGCCACAAGCTGCCTTATTTACTTTCGCTGATGATACAGCAATAGTGTATCATGGCAAAACATGGTCGGAAGTCGTTGATGTGGCTCAGGAGGGACTTAGAGTTACTGCTAGTTGGTTGGAAAACAATTTGCTGACACTTAATGCCTCCAAGACAAAAATTATAGCGTGGAGTATTAGCAAAAGATCGGCTCCTAAGCAGGAGTTAAATATAAAATTGCACAAATGTGAGTCAGAGAGGCAATGTCATTGTCCCATTATACAACAAGTCTCTTGGATAAAGTACTTGGGCATAACGATCGATGAACAACGTACATGGAAAACTCATATTGACACTGTTGCAAAACGAGTCAGAAAACTATCTCACATATTTAAAAAAATTAGAACAGTTGCTGACCCCACACTGGTTCGAAGTGTATACTTTTGCCTTTGCCATTCCATATTGAGTTATTGTGTTGTAGCCTGGGGAGCATCCAAAAAAACAGTCCTAATAAAACTTGAACGTGCTCAGCGCGCCATCTTAAAAATAGCTTTTAATAAACCCTGGCGATATTCTACTGATACACTGTATATAGACTGTAACATCCTTCGTGTTAGACAGATATACATTTTGTCTGTACTGCGCCGATTTCACAAAACTGCAAAGATCACAGCGCGAAGTTCCTACAGAACTCTTAAGTGGGATGTTCCTAGAGCCCGTTCCTCCTTTGCTCGTCAATCGTTTACTTTCATGGGACCATATCTGTACAATAAGGTATATAAAATCATTAACACAATAATAGATATGACATCATTCTGTCTCAAAATCACCATCGAAAAATGGCTTATTCCCAAGGACTATGCCTTTACTGAACAACTTATAGTCACTGTTATTTGAATTTTTTGTTTTGTTGATACACAGCTATCTATCTACTTCATATATAACTAATTTACCAATTACTATTTCACCATTTAACAATTTATTATCAATTTATACACGTATTATAAAAAAAGCATTCAAATAAACACTCACATTCACAAACACACACATACACACACACACACACACACACACACTTATTTCATTATTATCATTAATTTAATCTATCAATTTCGATTTTTAAATTATAAGATAGAATATAAATATTTTTAATTTATTTCTTTTTATTGCTTTATGTTCGATTTGTATCTGTTCGAATCTTTTGTCTTTGTTACTAGGATACTATATAAAAGTGCTATACACAACAAAAATGTAAAAAGATTTAAATGTGTACTTAGATTAAGATACCGGAGGGAACTGGACCCCACGACACAGGGATTCCTAGTGTGAGGTCCAGAGATATATTGTATAACAATTAGATATTGTGACTAAAACAAGATGTGTATAAAAATGTTTGTACTGAACTAATGTTTTAAGCAATAAAGATTTTTATTATGTTTCTTTATTTACATTAATCAAATTTATAATTTTATTATTATTATTATGTAAGATTGTATATATTCAACTCCCTTTTTGAGGGGTAAATTCATGTCATGCGGGCCGAAGCCAAGCGTGACACGTTAAATAGTGTAAGCAGATGAGACTGATGATGATGTCAAAAATTTGCGAGTGATGCGGCATGTGTTGAGTATAGTGGCTTTTTGTAGTAAGTTTAATGAGTGTGGGGGCATGTGTAAGATGTTCAAACTGTGACTGAGCGTTTTGGGTATTACGCCAGTTGAAGACAGGACTATGGGTACAATATGGACAGTACGAGCTCTCCATTGTGTTTTTAATTCGATGGCTAGATCTTGATATTTAGTAAGTTTTTCGGCTATTGTTGACTGGATATTATGTGTGTTAGGAATCGCTATGTCAATAATATAAACAATATTGTTAGTTTTATCATGTACAGTTATGTCAGGTCTATTGTAGTGTATTGTCTTATCTGTAATTATGGTGCGATCCCAATATATTTTGCAGGTTCTATTATCAAGTACAGTATCCGGTTTATATTTATAGTAAGGCGTTTTTTTATCAATGAAATTATTTTGGTGTGCTAGATGTTGATGGACTATTGCGGCTACTTGATCATGTCGATGCTTATAATCAGACTGAACAAGGAATTTGCATGCTCCAGTTATATGTTGTATTGTTTCTGAGGCTGCGTGGCAGTGTCTGCATAAGTCAGAAGTTTGATTAGGATCTCTGATAATGAATTTTTTAAAATTGCGGGTTGTTATAATTTGGTCCTGAATAGCAATCATAAAGCCTTCGGTTTCTGGGAAGAGTTCTCCTCTAGTTAGCCATTCGTTCGACTTTTCCTTGTCGACGTAGATTTGGCCTAGGTCGCTACGATGTCTACCATGGAGACTTTTTGCTGACCATTTTGTGATATTATGCTCTGCATTAATAACTATTTCATTAGGCTGTGATTGCTTGTTTTTTAAATTTAGAGGTGTGAGCTTATTATCTATCTCAGCGATGTGTTTATGTAGATCTGAATGTTGTGATTTAGAGTGAAAATAGTTTCTAAGTGTGGTTATTAGTTTGTTGTGTAAATTTTGTATATGAATAAGTCCCCTCCCTCCTTCTTTTCTAGGTAGAATAAGGCGTTCTATTGAAGATTTTGGATGGTGCTTACGGTGTTTAGTCAAATGCGTGTTAATAATTCGTTGTAGATTTTTAAGTTCTGTTTGAGTCCAGTTAATTATTCCAAATGAGTATATGAGTATAGGAATAGCAAATGTATTGATAGCTTTAATTAAGTTTTTTGAGTTAAGGTGTGATTTTAAAATTAGGTTTAATCGGACCCTAAATTTTTTAGTTAGCTCTATCTTTGTTTCCTTTTGAAGAATTTTTCGAGACTGTCTGAACCCAAGGTATTTATAAGTAGTCATGTCATCCATCGGTTCAATAGTTTCACCGGTCCCTAGAACATACCTATTGCTAACAATGTCCCCGTTACTAATAGACAAAATATTGCATTTATCGACCCCAAATTGCATACAAATGTCATCTGAAAACTGTTGAGTTAAATCTGCAAGGCGAAAAAGATCAATTTCATTAGTAGCATATAGCTTTATGTCATCCATATAAAATAAATGTGTAAGTGAGAATTGACTGTCTGGTAATTTTAATTGATAACCGAGATTATTATTGTTTAGAAGAGTGGAGAGTGGGTTAAGTGCTAAACAGAACCATAGCGGGCTAAGCGCATCTCCTTGAAATATACCACGTAATATAGAAATCGGTTCAGAAGTTAGCGTTAAAGAGTTTTCTTTTAATTTAAGAACAGTTTTCCAATGTTTCATGGAGTGTTTTAAAAATGTGATGATAGTTGGATTAATTTTGTAAATTTCGAGTATGTGTAATAACCAGCTGTGGGGTACGGAATCGAAAGCTTTTCGAAAGTCTATAAACATGGTATGAATGTCAAGTTTTTTGTTACATGCTTCGTTGATAGTTATTGCATCTATTGTGAGTTGTTCTTTGCAGCCCTGACTATATTTAGTACAACCTTTTTGTTGTTCTGCGATAATGTTATTTTGTGACAAATGTTTATTTATTGTTTTACTTATACAAGATGTTACAAGTTTATATATGGTTTGAAGGCAAGTAATAGGTCGATATTTTGAGGGGTCTATTGTGTTATTTTCTTTTGGTAACATATATGTTACTCCGTGAGTAATGTATTGGGGCATTAGGTTAGGTGTTTGAATGAAAGTGTTAATGTGATTATGTAAATATGGGTAGATGAAGCTAAATTTTTTATACCAGTAGTTATGTATGTTATCACTTCCAGGGGATTTCCAGTTATGTGTTCGTTTGATTACATCTGAAAGTGTATCTATTGTAATGAATTGAAAGTCCATTTGGGGTATGTCATGAGTTGCTTCTCTGACAACTTCTGACCACTCAGCATTCTCGTTATGCTGTAAAGGGTTTTCCCAGATATTAGCCCAGTATTGGCGTAGATTGTCTAATGTAGGAAATGCCTGCCCTTGAGTATTTGTATTCTGTCTATTAGATGACGTTAACCCTCTATAAAATACTTTTTCATTATTTGTGAACTGTATATTTTGCTTTTTTCGAATTGTACAAGTTAGGTATCGTTTTAATCTACTAGCTGCTGTATTTAATTTTTGTTTAAGTGTGTCTAAAAAATGTTCTACTTCTGAATTTGCGTTTTCGTACTGTGCGTGGGTTTGGTATTTACTTTTTATTGCCTCAACTGCTGTAATAATGCGATAACTTCTATTGCCATGTTTGTATTGTGTTAAACGAGCTATTTCAGATCGATATTTTTGTATCTTAGTTTCTAATCTTTTCTGCCACGATGGTTTAAAGGGCGTAGTGGTTCTTGTGCTTAAATTTATTTTGGCGCCATTACACACTACTGCCGTATATGCGGCTGAGTATAAAATTGTTTGAAATGTTTCGAAGTCTTGGTCTGTATTTAAAATTCTAGGTAAGATGGTTTGGTTTATGTATTCTACTATAGTCGCAAATTTTCTTGATGGCTTTTGTTTAGGGAGGTACGGTCTTGTTGTAGGATTTGTGTTAATAAATGTGTCTAAGGATAAGTTAAATTGTTCATCAATATCGTTATGGTGTGGTGTGTGCGCAGAATTGGTGTTGTTGGGGTTTTGTTGAGTATTATTGATCGTGTCTTGGGTTATGGAAAAATCTATTTCTTCAGCATTTAATTCTGAAAGAGTTGTGGTGTCTGGTTGTGAGCTGTTCTCAAATTGATGTGTGTTTAAGGATCTTACTGTATCAAAAGTTGGTAACCGAGTTCGAACGTTATTTTTAATTTCGTTAATTCTAGTTTCTGAGATCATTTTATTATTAATTATAGCTCTTCTTTGATCAGAAATTCGCTGTTCGGATAAATGAGACAAGTGTGGGTAAGTTTCAATGAATTTCTCATGAAGTTTTTGTCTGTATGCTGTTGTGTTTGTTTCAAGTTCAGTTATTTCATAGTAAATGCGAAGTATTGTTTCGTTAACATCGTTTGACCATCTCATTCTCTGTGTGGATTGTGTGAGTGTTATTGATGGTGTTTCGTTGTGTTCCAAATAAATTGCTACTTCATTTTTTATTTCATTAAGTGTACTAAGCGGAAGCAATTTGTTGTTGATGATAGCCCTACGTTGGTCACCTATACTCTGTTTTGAAGCGTTCATTTCAGGATATTTTGTTGTAAATGAGTTATGTAATAGGTCTAAATACCCTCGGGTTATGGTTTCCAATTTGGTGATAATGAGATATGTGCGCCATATGAACATATTCATGTCAATAGTCCATCTACGTCTCGCACGTGATTTAACAGTAGCGGGTCCAGTTACATCAGCAGTAACTGCTTCCTGGACAACATCTACTGCAAGTGGTGATGAAGGTGATGAATGTGATGATACGCTGTTAAATTCAGATTGTATATGGTATGATTTTAAAGATGAATTAGGTGAAGGAAATAATGAGCTTCTGGGCGAAGAGTTAGTTAAAGAGTCTGTATATTGAATTACATTATTTTTTGAAAGTTCTACAGAATTACGTCGCTTTGTAGCTATGGGTGTTACCCTATTACGACTTGATAGTGATCTAAGATTATATCTTTGTGAATTATTATTTTCCATATTGTTCCCACGAGTAGCAAGGGACATTTTAGGTCGACCGCGGCAGAGCCCAGCATTCACACGCGGCAAGGGTAAATAAAACTAAAGATTCCCTGGTCTCTAGAGTTCGCATACTAACGACTAAGCTCCCCCTTAGCCACGCAGCTCTCGGCGCATGCTGTTTCACCTTAGCTTGGGTCCTTCTCCTACTCTTGCCTTCTACTCTACCCTCCTACTCTCTCCTCCTACTCTCCCCTCCTACTCTCCCCTCCTACTCTTCCCTCCTACTCTATCCTCCTACTCTCCCCCTTACCAGTGCCACGTTAGCCACGACAGAAATTTCACATTCGTGTGTCCGCCCCCCACGTGATCAGATGGTCGATCAGGACGTGTGGTTGGATTTTAGGGGGCTTATTATTATTATTATTAGAAATAATAATGTTTTTAATTATGAGTACTTGTTGTGTCCGTGTGGTGACGGAGTAAGAATACAATATGTCACCACCCCATCTCATCCCATGGGTGTTGTAAAAACCGACTAAGGGACTAACCGTAAAAATTATCTTTAAGAAGGAAAACTTGAAATTAAACCCTTTACCAATCCGTCTGGCCAGCGTGGTATTAGTAGGCTAAGTATCCCTCTGTCAAGGGAGCAGGCCCGTCCCAGCAGTGGGACATTAATGGGCTGTTATGATGAGTACTTGTTACCCACAGCTGTGATATGAATATAAACGTTACCTTGCACATAATAGTATTAGCTCTAGCGGTAGTATCAGCTCGTCTTGGCAGTTGGTCCAGCAGTGGGAATAGAACGCTTTGGAAGCACGCCTCCCATCCCCCGCCACCCATGGCAGACAGACCCGGTACTAACAGAGCTCGTTGTAAGTATGCTATCGCGCTGTTTGCCACCTAAAGGAATTGATAATAAAGTTAAAGTTCTTAATGATATAGAAAATTCCTACTCATCATGTTATCTTATAGCGTGGTTGTCGTAAAAGCAACCTTCTTCTATACCAAGTAAAACTTGACAAAAACCCTATGTTAACCTATTTAAATTTCCCTGTGGTGACGGAGTAAGAATACAATATGTCACCACCACATCTCATCCCATGGGTGTCGTAAAAACCTATTATGGGACTATTCGTGAATATTATCTTAACGAAATAAAAAGAAGGAAAACTTAAAATTAAACCCTATACCAATTCGTTTGGCCAGCGTGGTATTAGTAGGCCAAATATCCCTCGTCAAAGGAGGAGGCCCGTCCCTGCAGTGGGATATTGATGGGCTGTTATGATGAGTATTAAAAAACCCAAGTTTTTATAGATAGAGGTTTATTCCCAGTATTTATTCTTATAGCCCTGTCATACGAATAGCTACCGCAAACTTCCATATAAACACATTCACCCACTAATGTTTGGAAATAGAGACGGCACAACGGTGGTGCTAAGACGGCTTTTAGCTGGAGAGGCTTGCAAAGCCTAGAAGGCTTCTTGCTAAAGAAACATACCATCAGGTAAGAAACCCATACCATATTATTTGAAGAAAGAACATTACTTATGAAAACCTGCTTAATAAATAAGAATAATACATACCTGTTTCCGTCTATCTGTACAAAATTGTGCGATTCCTTGAAGTAGTGGCTTCCACGCCACTTCCCATAAATCGTACTCCTCTGAATCTGTCAATGAACAAAAAATCATTTAGTTTTCGCAGAGCATGCAACGAAAGAAGTTTTAGAGCACATTTTTTCACACCTTGCTTAAGTTATATCATGTTTCAGTAAAGATCCCTATTTTATTCTGGAATAAAATATAGCCTATGTTACTCAGTATGAATGTAACTTTCCAATGGGGAAAGAATTTATGAAATCGGTTTAGTAGTTTTTGTGTTTATTCATACAAAAACACAAATCTTTCCTCTTTATTATATTAGTATAGGTTAATTTTGTTAAAGTTTTATCTAAAATAGCAGTGTCATCCGCATAGGTAAAGGCTTAGCCCTATTATGCTACCTTGAGGAACTCCGAACAAATAAAAAATAAGTCATGCAATGGACTTGAATATGAAAGTGTTGTTGTAATGCAATTGTCAAATACTTACTACAGTTAATTCGCGTTTAGAATGCAATGAGTTACCAATGTTTGCGGACCTAGCCCCGTCCCCTAACCAATCAAATCTTGTAAAACTTCCAAGGTCAAGTTCACAATGACTAAAAAACATGGATTCAAAAATCCGTAGAAAATAAGGGGTTCAAAAATTCGTAGTAGAGAAAAAGTTATTTACAATGTTTTTAAATACAGTAGAACCTCGATAACTCAAACCTCGGTAACTTAAAAACCTCTATAACTTCAAAAAATAATATGTTCCCTTCCCATCAGAGTCCAAAACCTCTACAACTTAAATAAGTAATCTCTGTATTGGCCCTCAGTAACTTAAGGTAATGTTTCCACAACCTCTATAACATAAAATTATTTGTCAATGAGTCATTTTGAACGAGTGTGCAAAACAAAAGTTTTCGGTATTTTACAGTGTGATTTATTATTTATTATCAATTTATACACGTATTATAAAAAAAAAGCATTCAAATAAACACTCACATTCACAAACACACACATACACACACACACACACACACACGCACACACACTTATTTCACTAATATCATTAATTTAATCTATCAATTTCGATTTTTAAATTATAAGATAGAATATAAATTTTTTTTTTTTTTATTTCTTTTTATTGCTTTATGTTCGATTTGTATCTGTTCGAATCTTTTGTCTTTGTTACTAGGATACTATATAAAAGTGCTATACACAACAAAAATGTAAAAGGATTTAAATGTGTACTTAGAATAAGATACCGGAGGGAACTGGACCCCACGACACAGGGATTCCTAGTGTGAGGTCCAGAGATATATTGTATAACAATTAGATATTGTGACTAAAACAAGATGTATATAAAAATGTTTGTACTGAACTAATGTTTTAAGCAATAAAGATTTTTATTATATTATTTATTATTTAAATGTGACTGGACACCATAGTACAGTATGGGGACATTGATAATGTGATTGGCTTTTAAAGAAAGACAGCAAATCAATGAGTAAGTAAAGTACATCCGATTACCGAAAATAGCTGAATAATTTTAGCATAAGTTTTGAACATTATCACATTAAAATGTACCTTATGGCGTTCGGCATAAGGTCGAAATTATAAAAGATTGAATCCCTACTTACTTCTATTTGACATTGTATATTTCATCATGTCTTACTAAGTGACACTGGTGACGGAAACATTGCACTTCGATAAAAAGTCATTGCAGTGCAACAAAATATAGCACTTATTGTTAACGTCATAATATACAATTTCAAAATCATTAATAAATTATAATCTCACTTTCTCGCTTCCTCATTGTTGTCTGTCTTTCTTTAAAAACCAATCATATTATCAATGTCCTCATACTGTACAAAAAACGTCAGCTGCATATCACGTTTGTAATATATACGGCCGGGTACTGTAAGTCTTCTTATAAGCACCGGTGAGATGGATATATTGTAATTAGCTTTTTTGATCAATAAATATATTATTTTATTTTTGTATTATTTCCCATGTAACATAATGGGTCCGATTGCCTTTCTTTTCGCTCTTAAATAAGGATGCACTAAAATTTATAAAATAAGACCACGTCCTTATATAAAAGCTATTGCGGATGTCACAAAATATGAACGTGACCTAAAAAACTACCAATTCCTTTTGTCTGTGAAAACAACCTTAAATAAGAGTGTTGTTATATTAAGTTTGACATGTTTTACGTCAAAGTTTTTTAAAATTTATTTATATAGGCTTTGTCGCTTAGCAACCACATCGCCGCCTGTATTACGTCAAAGTTAGTCTTACTTTCGTTCGTACTTATTTTACGTTTTTACTTGTGATATCTTTTAATTTGTTTTTATAACATGGAAACAGATTCACATCGAACGGATCAGAATTATCTCTGATATGCCGATATGTAAGCCTTCTTTTGTCTGTAAACTAATAAGAAAAGACGCACTTTTTTATAAAGAACAAAGGCATTCAGTTAGGTAATTTTAACACATTTAAACCCTCTTATCGTTAATGTTCTTCATTTAACCTTCTTTGCACAATTATAACACTGATAGGAAACATTTTTGTTACTAAAAATCCAAGAAATACCTATATTTTAAATAAATTAAAATAAGCTCGCACAAAATTTCGAGCGACTTTAATTAAGGCTGTTTTTATACCGCTTCTACTTAAATAAGGTCAGTCAAATGTCAAATAGGACGAAACGCAATCGGCATAAGAAAACTACTATCACTAATTAAGTTTAGGATGACCCTATTTTAGTGTATGTTCTTATTTAAAGGAAAGGTAATACCCATGTGTACTAAAAATTTAAGTTTACATTTAAGTTCATTTTGTTGTTCTTAATTAAAGTCAATTGAGAAACGCAATCGGACCCAATATTACTTACTCTGTCCTTGATCAGCCTCATCTCTCCACCACTTGAAGATCTGCGCCGTGCGGCTGTGTAGCGTGTGCATCAAGTCTAGGAGCTGAGAAGAAATAACAAGTAATACAATATACATCACATAGTCACACAACGCCATCTAGCTATGGTAAGAGAAAATTAGATATTTCACAATCGACCTCTATGGCGCAGTCGGTATATTACATGGTGCTACGCAGAGGTCTCGTGTTCGATTCCCGCACAATGCATATCTTTGTGTGCGTGAACATGATTGTTTGCATTGATCTGAGTGTTTTATGTATAATATGTATGTATTTACAAAAAAATAAAAGTATTTAAGTATGTTTATCCGTTGTCTAGTACCCATAGTACAAGCTTTGCTTAGTTTGGGACTAGTATGATTTGTGTGAGGATTATTTATTATTTCTTTCTTTATTTAATCACCCTATTACCAGGTATTTTGCTACACTCGCAACATTAAATGAAATGAAAAGATATGAAAATCATTACAACATACTTGATTTCTAAAGTACTCATATGTAAGCTGGACGTGTAAGCTAATCTAGAAAAAAAATAAAATGTCTAAAATAATAGCGCCGATTACACTACCCTACAATGAGGGCCCTACATCTTGTAGGGCACTACATGTTGTCTAGTGTAATCACATGTAGGCTGTTAGGACATAGGCAATATCGGAGATTGGCGAGTCCCAACCGCCCTACAACATGTAGTACCCTACAAGATGTAGGGCCCTCATTGTAGGGTAGTGTAATCGGCGCTAATGACTAACCTGTATGCTGACCATATGGTACTGATCAAGTGTATCGACTTCTTCATCGCTGGAGTCATCGTTTCTTCTGCGTCCAGAGCTAGGACGAGACTTGCGACCTGATCGGGACTTCGATTTCTTCCCTGAACAAAGTAAAATAAAACATTGTAGTATAAATAATTATCATAAATCATAACAGTAAGTAAATGTAGTATATTAAGTAAATGTAATGATACAGTACTTTCAATAAGGTATAGTATTGATACAGTTAATCAAGTCATTGTATTGATACAGTTCATTAAGTCATTGTATTAATACAGTTAATCAAGTCATTGTATTGATACACTTCATCAAGTTATTGTAATGATACAGGTTATCAAATTATCGTATAGATACACAAAGCAACGTTATACAGTGACTGTGTGCTGACAGTTGTTACCGTGATGTAGTGTAGCACTAGCAAACAGCCTGACGGCCCTGACGGCGGCGCGACAGTTGTAGGGCGTGACGTGCGCCACGTCTCTCACAACTAGCGCCAGCGCCTCGCAGCACCGCGTGAGGGCGCTGGCGCGGTGCGGCCGCAGGGACACGGAGCCTGAGTGACCTGCTACTGCACCCTCCGATGTGTTCTTTACCTGCGCCAAGAATATTATGCTATAGTCTTATCATTCTTGTAGTATTAGGCTTAGGGGCCTGAAGTAATGTCTTATCTATACTGGGTTAAGGGTTTTTACGTGCCTCAGTAGCGCCGCCAATTGAAAAAAAACACAATTGGCAAATACCATACCAGCCGTTTTTATTTATAATCCAATATTTATTTAATTGAAAAACATTTAAAGTGTTGAGAGTGTGTTATACAAATACTTTATTGCCTTTTCTCAAGACTCTCCCAAGTAACACATCAAAGCATTATAAGGGCCGAATAAGAGTATTCTTGTATCCTTTTAGCATTTTGAGTAAGTTTTATAGTCGCATTATAAACGTTTATATGGCTACTGTAATGCTTATTTGGGCACAAATTATACAGCTTTATGCCCTATATAGGTTCACAGTAGCTGGTTAATAGCATTACTGGCGCATTATATTAGCAATATTGTGGTCAAGAAAGATGTCAATCGGATTAAAGAATCATCATTTTGGTCAATAATATTGCCAATCGCATTAAGAAAGCATTAAAATGGTCAATGAGATAGCCTATTGCATTACAGAATCATTATAATAGCAAAATTATTGATAGTGAAGATCCTAACGGCATTACAAAAGCATTAGACTAGCATTTAAATGTGCTAAAAGAATTATTGGAGCAATTTAAGTGTTCACACTTAGGAAACTTTATATTATTGCGTGTAAATTATTACAATAAAAAAAAGAATAAGTAAAGACGGTCAAAATAAAACAGTGAGTGACGCCATATTATAGTTTGCATCAAAACAAATTCATCGGATAAGTTTTTGACTCGTTTGTTATTTCGTGCCTTCAAATATTACTGCGCAGTGTAGTTTACTGTACTTGTTTATATAAGTTTCATTGAAAATTTTCACGCGCCTTCGATATTTTGTGGTTTTCATACAAAATGTTTTATAAAATGATGTGTGTAAAACCAAAACAAATGTGTATTCCTAGTACAGAATAAGTTTTGAATAAATACAATCATAGTTTTGCTTGTACTGTATTAAATTAAGTTATATAAATATTTTAAAAGACAATTCCTTTTATAAATAGATCCGAAAGAAAATATTTTTTGGTTATAAAATATTTACAAAATGGTGGTCAGCCTTAAGCAGCCCGATGAGCCCAATTAATGCCACCAGCATTACAACTACTCACGTGTGATTGTTTAAAGAGCTATTAGCTTCACAACAGCACTCAGTTCTTCCTTTAAAATGCAAGCATTATATTGATTCACATTTATGCTGTTCAGCAGCATTAAGCTTTTACTTACCCCTTACAAGTGCTTTTACACAGCAAAAGGCACAAAAAACAGCTTAAAGCTGGATATCGGATTTACATGGCATTATAGTGGTTCACGTTTGTGCTGTAAAACAGCTTCAAGCACTTATTAACTACTTTAAAATGTCTTTGTAGAACCAAAAGCACTAAAAATAGCTAAAGGCTTTACAAAAGCATTCTGATATGCCATTATCCAACTGTTATACAGCGTAAAGCATTACAATGATTTTCAAATGCCATTGTTCAGCTTCAAGGCGCTCGGTGAACTTATATAAGAGTTTGTACGGGTCTTAAGCTCTATATAAGTTCACTTGTTGCTTGTTAAAATGCTTTCTGTGTTACTTGGGCTGTTATCAATATTTTACATTATTTATCCTATTTGCGAATTATGATTTTTTTCCTATTGGCGGCGCTAGTGAGCCCTATACACTCTCTTAAGCTTAAGGACTCGTTTAAGAAGAAGAGACGCGTGCGGCGCAACTTTGCAGGGCGTTACGCCCGCTGCGTCCGACGCGCCACCGCGCCGGCAGCTACAACACAAACAAACGCCCGCTTGGCGAGGCGAACCTCAACGCTCAACACGCCGCGTTTCCTTTAACGAGTCCTAAGCTATTGGATCATTGCTTGTATTAGCCTGCGTTCAGACATGCGGGAATCGTGCGTTTACGCATCGCGCGGTTTGAAATCGCAAAATTGTATGTATAGCACAGAACGTGAACTACAATATTATAATAATATAAATATATTAATAATATTTGAAACAAGAAAACACAATTCTGACATAAATATAATAATTTATAAACGCTGATTGTGGATGATTGACACTCGGATATAAAAAAATATCGGTAATGTAAAAAAAAAAAAAATGAAATGCTACTCTACATTCCACTATTACAACAATCACTCACCAGTATCCAGCCCTGAGTTTGTGGAGAATGCGACAGTTCGCTTTCAGACGACACGCTGGTCGGACGTCGCTCGCTCTCGTCCTCGGAGCCTTCTGAGCGACTTGACGCAGCGGGACCTGCACATTTTTTACGATTAATAAATACAAAGACTATTTATTACAATCATTTTATCTAGGAAATTTTGGCTTCCTGTTCATCCCATCTAAACAAAGACTCTAACCCCCGGTTTCCGAATGTCTGATCAAGTAAAAATCAACTAATCAAGTGTCAAAACTCTTGTCAACTATCATTTTCAGGAACTACAATTTGACACTTGACTAGTAGATTTTTACTTGATCAGTCATTCGGAAACCGGGGGTTAGTCATGTTCAACCACAATGTCTTTAAAATTATTAAGAAACTAGAAAGCAGATAGTTTCTGCTTAGGAAAAGTAAATTCTGCCAATAAAGTAGGACATGATATCAATGCTTTCGTTCAATTCGTTATTTTGGAATAGTTGTATTAGAAGCCTAAATTCCGGACTTTTATTGGAAATAGCTTGTCCTAAAAATAGCAACATCGCACTCTAGTATGACGATAACCCGGTCAGACATGACCCGCCAACAATTAGGTTGAACCTGTATCCAGAAATGTCACACAAATATTCAGGTTTACCATAGAGATACGAGTCTGTGTATATTACCTTGACATAGAAAGAAGGAAAACTTAAAATTAAACCCTATACCAATCCGTCTTCGTAGGCCAAGTATCCCTCCGTCACGGGAGGAGGCCCGTCCCTGCAGTGGGACATTAATAGGCTGTTATGATGATAGAGATACAACAACAAACTCACTAGGTTGCGTGGGCCACGCGCCGGCGCCCGCCGCGCACAGCAGCGCGAACACGACGTCCCACTCCGCCGCGCTGTGCACGTTCTGTGCAGACGTCTTCACTATCTCGTACACGCCGTATGATATCTGAAAATATGGGAAAAAATTTACATCATTTTAGGCCATTTTTCTGCGAAGAAATTAATTAGTTTACATTTTTTTTATCGGTTTCGAATTGTCAGATCCGATGATTTATTTACGAACTTTATCCATTGAGGTAATATGTACTACGTACTAGAGATGACATCCCAAACAAAATTTTTGCTCCATTAACTGAGGTGCATGCACCTCAGTTGTCTCAGTCGACATTTGAATCTTGTAGCGAGAAGACATATTTACCATAGATCAACAAAATAAACATCCACAGACAGACCTTTTACTATTGTACCTAATCTGTATTGTACTTTGAGTATATTAAAAATATTTATAATAACTCATTATGCTATTCTATTAACCCTCGGTGCGCGAGTCAGACTTGCACTTGACCGGTTTTTATTTTCTTTGACTCTACTTTAGGTATTGATATTAATATAAAAACTAAAAATAACTTTCTGTTCTATATTAAAATCGTTTTCTTTAAATAATAAAATAAAAATAAGAAACTTCTTCTGATCACATGTAAATAAAAATTTGACAACTTAAAACATCATCATCATTCCCTCATGCAAGAAATGATAGGGATGGACATAGAAGTAAAAAAGAGAGAAATTCATTAGAATAAAACGTTTTACCGAAAATATACTCTAATAACAGTCAATAACGTTGACTTTACTATTTATTTTTATAAATATCTAACGACTGTTTGCTAATACAAAAGAACTGATATGTCAAAGTAGCGTCATGATTTAGCTGATGTTTTGTTGTGCGATATTGAACCCAATAGTTTTATGACATGCAACTAACATTAACTCTAGAGGTGATAAGGCCATTTAGTTTTCGACTATACTTCAACTGCATAGTTATGAATAAAATCAAAAGCTCTTGGGGTCAATTTAGACCCCAATACCAGTTAAGGGTTAAAACGTCGTGCAAAGTGTATTGTGCAATGTAGCTTGAAAATTGGAGCACACATTTTCTTCGGGGTGTCTTCTCTAGTACGTAGTACATATTACCTCAATGACTTTATCTTACAGTTAATTAGATTAGTATAATACACAATACACTTAATAATAGTGACGAGCGCAATGCCCACTTTTTAGTTAGAACTTTATTTGTTAATCGTAAAGTTTAGTAAGAGGCGAGCGACTGGTTCGTTATATACTCACGACGTCAGCCTGCTGGTAGAACAGCTTGTAGGGCAGCTGGAACAGCAGCGTGAGGTGGTGCAGCACGCTGGGCGCGCACGCGTCGCAGCGCATGAGGCGCGCCGCCGAGCGCAGCAGCGCCGTCGTGCAGCGCCGCAGCGTGTCGCCCCCCGCGCCGCCCGACTGCGCCGCCCACGTCACCACGCGCGACACGTGCGCGCTCGCCTCGTCCCACACGCTCAGCAGGCGGTCCCTGCGCATGGAACACTACTGATACACCTCCACTAAGACCACTTCTCGTAAGTATTTTCATGAAAAAGTTTATAAATTTGGTACTAAGCTTTCGAAACGATAACACGTAATCAAAATAACACCATAAAAATTAAATTTGTATAGTTTCAAAGATTTTAAATTAGTCGCAATCGTCATAAGCTTGACAGGATTTTAGGCTCGAAGCCCTTAAGCATAATGGCGAAATCTCCAACATTTCCGCATCAAAAAGAACACGATAAAAAGCTTACAAATTATTTTGCTTTGATCCTATTGAAATAGAAGAAGATCAATTTGACACAATGTTTGGGTAAAAATCTTTGATCTAAAGAGGGAATGATAAACGGTTTCAATATTAAAAATGCTTTTGACTCATATTTTTTGACATAGAAATGGCTTTTGATAAAGTTATACACGACTTTCTTAGACAGAAGTACAATGACTGTATCATATCATAATAAAATACTTGTTAAAAGTTATCTAGCTGGTTTAAGTTCAACTGATAGAGAGTAAATATAGTAAAAAATATATTATTTTGATGTACCGTACGAAATATGACAAGGTGTACCACAAGGAACAGTACTTGGCCCTCTTTTAATTTTTCTTCTTTTCATAAAAGATCTTCCCTCTTTTGAAGAATAACAGTCAATTCAGAATAATTTGTATCTTACAATATTACACTTTATAAAAAGTTATAAGTCGGATTTAAAAATAAAATAATACAAATATTTTAGGAACCTGTTCTGTATGAGGGTTTGTTCCAGCAACTCTAGGAAGAAAATTGTAATGTCTTCCAATTGAGGATTCAGTTGTAAGCTTTCGTTATCTGGCGGTGTACCAACTGCTACCATTGCACGTACTAACTCCTATGAAAACAGAAATACTCGATCATAATTACTGAGATTTCTAGTAAAATTAAAGGGAGCGGAATATATAGAAATACCAACTAAAAGAAGCACCTTAAAATTCTTATTTAGGTATAGTTAAACTATTTTATCATTTTAGTGGTCACAGATAGGTCCTGGAAGAGGACTATTTTGAAAATGTGTTCCTAAAACAACACGGTCAATCTAAGTTGGCCAATTGAAGTTCTTACAAATGGCTGGGCACTGGGCAGGTGTCATTTTAGGAACTAAATGGCGTTTTTTCTTAGCATGCGCGAACGTCTCTGAAACCTAACTTCAGGTCGGGGAAGTTAGATTGAGCTGCACCCCAAATTACTTGCTTCACAGGATGTGATCCGTCGCTGCAATGGAACATTTAAAAAGACCAATAAAGTTATCGAAAAATAACATATAAATTACCTGCAAGCTATCCAGTTGTAAGAACTTGGTCTCAGTTATAAGCAATCCAGGTAGATTACATTTGACAACGCACTCTGTTGCCTCGTCAATAAGACTCTTTTCGTGTGGTGTTGGTGCTCGCATACCTGTGTGCAATAATTTAATCATTATGTATTAGATATGGACCGCGGGTCCACCAGCGTTGTAATAGATAACAATTTATTTTAATAAAGTAGTGCAAAGCGGTACTTCGCGTCAATCCAGCGGTTGATGCATATGGAGAATCGCAGGTAGAGTACTGCTCTTAGCGAACAAGCGCACTTAAACGGAAACTACACGGTGGAATTGGGTAAAATTATATTTTATTAGCAATATAGCTTCTGCGTGCTGTATCTGTAGCAGTTGGTTTGGCGTGAAGAAATCGATTTAAGGCTAGTCTAATTAATATAGTTCTGAAATTCACTCTTAAGCTGGACTTTAATCGTAACTTTGACAAACGGATCCATCTTTGAGACGAGAATAAATGGTCGAACTCGTCCAAAATTGAGTTTGGGGCTAATAAATTGTCCAGAAAATAGGCATTTTAAAATAAAATAGTCAAAAATTAAATTGTATTCATTAGTTTTAAATTAATATTCGGTCTTACCAGATTCCCCGAGCGCTATGTACGAGTAAAGACTGGAGAGTAATCCCGCATCTGAGCCACGAGTCGCTTCTCTCATCAACGATACTGTACCATTCGGTGATAAATAATCTTCAGCCTCGACTAGACACTGTAAATAATTAAAATAAAATGTTTTTAGTCACACAATGTTAATGAGTATTTGTAACCTTACTAATCTACCGATTGTCCATCGATAACATCGACCGATGGTAGAATCGATTCATCAATGTCGATCGCTAATTTCTACCACAATGATAGACAGAGTGTCGACCGATGCCATCGATGGATGGTAGAATCGATTCATCAATGTCGTTCGCTAATTTCTACCACAATGATAGACAGAGTGTCGATCAATGCCATCGATGGATGGTAGAATCGATTCATTCAATGCCATCGATGGATGGTAGAATCGATTCATCAATGTCGTTCGCTAATTTCTACCACAATTATAGACAGAGTGTCGATCGATGCCATCGATGGATGGTAGAATTAATTCATCAATGTCGATCGCTAATTTCTACCACAATGATCATCTAAGTGTCGATCGATGCCATAGACGCATGGTAGAATTAATTTATCAATGTCGATCAATAATTTCTACCACAATGATCGACAGAGTGTCGATCGATGTCATCGATGTTTGATAAAATCAATTCGTCGACGACAATCGCTAGTTTCTACTACAATGTTCGACCGATCGTCAATCGAATCGCGGTTGGTGTAGTAATATTATTTATTACACAGAACTAAAACTCAAAGTCAACCTAGGTAACAATCACTTACCTTAGGTAATAATCTTCCAATGAACAAAGTTTTAACTATCTCCAACAGATGTCGCCACGAGTCTCGCAGGCAGTCGGCGTGTCGCGCGGCTATAGCGCATGCGCGACGGAGGGCTAATTGTGCCTTTGCTGACCCGCCCAGGGTCACACCTAGAGAAAGGAAATTAATGTTGATTAAATGAAGAACAATAATAACACATAACTTAAGACACAAGGTTGTTCATGGCGCATTGAGTTTCAGTCTGAGCACAAGGTGAGACCAATAATTAGAAGTATTTTTTGTTAACCTATAGCGATGTAGTTGTTGATGGCGGGCTGGGGCTGGGGCGACAGTGTGGTGAACTTGGCGAGCGTGAGCAGCACGGTGTCGAGCGTGATGGCGGCGGGCGGCAGGCGCGCTAGTAACGCGGCGCAGCGCTCCAGGCCGGCCCAGGCGGGCGCGCTGTGGTCGCCGGCTCGCTCCAGCGCGGCGGACAGCGCGGTGACGGCGGGCGGGCAGGCGGCGCTGAACAGGCGGCGGTGCAGCGCGGGGTGCGGGGGGCAGGCGCGGCGGTACGTGGCGCGCGTGCCCCCCCCGCGCCGCTGCAGCACGCGCCACAGGTACGCCTCGCGCACCGCACCCACGCGCTCGGCCGGCATCACCATCTCCTCGTTCCTGTACAACACACGTACTTTAGAAACTACTGTGTCATAAGTCATTCCAAGTGGATTATTTTTATAAGAATCATAATCATATAAACCAATGGACGTGCATCTTCTGATACGCGGATGCCATCCCTGAACTTCTCTGCCCTAACGGCTGTCAGTACTTCCTGTCATAGCCAATAAAACCAAGGATCAATACAATGCTCGATGGTCCCAATAATATTTCTCAACAAGTGAGTCTTAAAATTAAATGGAGAAGTCAGATCTGTCAGATATTATGTTTAAAGACCATTTTACATCCATATCAGTTACGGTTGGAAATACTACACTTAAAGTTGTTGATGAACATGTACCGCAGCGGCTTGGCTAGAAATGAAGATATCCGCAGGTGATTCGGAGTGTTCGCTGACTAAAGGCATGATCGGATTAGAAATTGCGCTGTAGCGTCATCTAGCGACTTACTTAAGCCAACACCTACACTATCTCAGTACCCCCCACCATCAACAGATGTCAGATACATCCTGAATCGCGATATCAAGATTCACACAGCGATTCCGCATATATACAACGTCCAATAAACAACTGTGGGGCAGTTGGCCCGCCAAGCACGATCACCCTTGCCTGGTCGGAGGTCCTCCCTTTTCGTTGGAGGCGTGGTGCTGTTACGTCACCGCGTCCTCCACATGCGCAAACCAAAGTGCGTGACATAGCGCTCAGGATTGCTTGTTTAAAATGGCGGTGGGCAGGGCACATAGCACGAAGAACTGATAGCCGTTGGGGCAGAAAAGTTCTAGAATGACCCTCTCACATGGTGGACAGAGGACCTAGGACGGCGGGAAGCCGATGGATGAGGGAGGTATAAAACCGCACAGGGTGGACATTTTTGGAAGGTTTATGTTCAGCAGTGGACGTCGTTTAAGTGACAGTGGCAACCACATGTAGGACGCAGAATCGAAGGAGGAGTTTGAAGGAGAACTATGTTTAGCAGAGGATGTTATTTGGCTAAGATGATATGGATTCCAGCGAGCCCGGCGACTCATATTACTGCCGGGTAGGTCAAGTACCAGACTTGTTGAATTGCCATTCTATATTTCGAAAAACCCGGCCTTTTTCACTACTTTCACCAAAGCCAACATAAGTCATACTTTAAGATGTCTGTTGTCTGGTAAGAATTCGAGATGTCGCCTCTTATGTTACCTGCTGACTTGGGATATAACGTTCATTTTGGTGTACCGTGTTTGTGTGACCGAAAACGTCCGCCAGTTTTCTTTTTCATTCGTTTGTGAAGCCTAAAACTCTTAGTACCTTTTGAAACTAAAGCATTGTATAGACAAAACACATAAAACTATACTCACACAGTATGATAATAAGGGTCAAATTCATTTTCACCTTTGGTCTACGTCTAGTTACATGTCAACATCAAACCTTTTTAATAAACTATTTAGTCTGTTCTGTTCTATTTTTTTATAATGGCTCCTAAGTTAATCGATAATTCTGCCAACAGGCCTGTTTAGTCATTACAAACTTTTAATTTGCTGTGTTATCCTCTGTTTCATTGTCAATGTCTATTACTGTTTATTTATTACTGTTTAAATAATAATTTATTATACCTATAGCCACAGAATATACAACTTGAATATTAAATAAGTAATATTAAATAATAATAAATATTATTTCCGATTCCCGAGCTGTCACGAAGGACTAATTTTGTATCCTAGGTAACCGATATTGTATTGTCATCCCTACTAGTGACAGGCGACCATTGACTGCAATATTATGTCATATTCAATTGGTAAAGCAGAGTATCGCTCACACTGCATAAGCACACGAAAATAGGCCTTAAGGTGGCGGACCTTTAAATACCATGACTGTACATTTATCGGTTTACTTCAACAAAATATAGCAAACCTACTGTTACAGTATTCTAATTACAATAAAACAAACACTCACTTGATAGAATGAAACACAGCTTCCAGCATTGCCTGATCGAAATCCCCAGATCCGTTACATCCACGTAAATTCTTGACAAAGTCCTCGACAGTCATGGGTACGTTGAGCTTCTTCGCGTTGTGGTTGTGTTGGTCCATATTCAGCATGATCACTGCGTAAGCTAGACGGAATGCCGCATCTGTGTTGGCGAATGGTTCCCCGTTTGTGCTCTGTAATAAATGGTAATAGATTGGCGTATAAGCAATGTTGAAGTAACCGTTTTCATCATCATCATAACAATAACAACTCACTAATGTCCCACTGCAGGGACGGGCCTCCTCATGGGACGGAGGGATACTTGCCCTGCTAATACCACGCTGCACAGACGGATTGGTATAGGGTTTAACTTCAAGTTTTCCTTCTTTTTATTTCGTAAAGATAATATTAACGGATAGTCCCTTAGTCGGTTTCTACGACACCCATGGGATGAGATCTCCGTCACCACACGGAGACAACCGTTTTAGCAGATCAATACCACTGATTTTGTACAGATAGTGGCAGTTTTTGCAGGAAAAAATACGTATTAGCAACACTTTATTTCATCCCACGAATGTCAAAGTCTACGAGGACGTACAAGCTTGTCAACATGACCTTAGTAGGGGCAGTTTGTTAAATCATATTAAGAAGTCTCAACTTACCACAAGGTCGAAAAGGAGAGCACAAACCTTACGTTTGCTTCGCTCTCTCATGCCTCCAGGATTCAGGTCTCGGATCTAGGTGGTTTAATTGCAGACGAATGCCAATAAAAACACACCGGGTTTGA
Organism: Schrankia costaestrigalis; assembly: GCA_905475405.1. Lineage (NCBI taxonomy): Eukaryota > Metazoa > Arthropoda > Insecta > Lepidoptera > Erebidae > Schrankia > Schrankia costaestrigalis. Next base: position 2,039,151 of record FR997843.1, on the reverse strand, counting down.
CAAAATCCACTAAGAAGTAAGCCAATTGTGCTGGGTATCAGAATGGTAAGTAGAGAAGTACCTTACGAGTAAGCTTAACGTCTTAATATTGGCTAATGGTACAGTATAGATAAGTAAGTACTAACATGCCAGCGCTCGGCGAACCTCTCCATGACGAGGAATATAAGCGGCGCCTCCCCGGGCAGGCGGAAGGTCTCGAGGTAGAGGCGCAGCGCCTGGTCGATCCTCAGCGCCGCGTAGTCGAAGCTGTCCGCGAACGCGCCCAGCACGCTGCTGCCGCACTCCTCGCCGCCGCGGGAGGAACGCTTGCAGATGTACTCACCTGGGGGCAAAAGGTTACACTCAGAACCATCACTAATATAATGATTAACATTTTGAATAACAGCCATGTCTACATGGAATGGTTGCGCGTCAACACACATAAAAACACAGAACGGAATAGAGAAATAGTGAGGGATGTAGACAATCAGAGAATTTGGTTACGAAAGCTTCAAAAAAGCTGCCTGCTTCTTCTTATACAAACAAGGGACCACATTAGTATGTTCAGCAGCATCATAATAGGTCACTATCCCCTAATCATCATCATCATCACAATCAAAATCACCATTATCATCACAATCATGATCATCATCGCCATCATCATCATCATGTCAGTCAGTCGACGTCCACTGTTGGACATAGGCCTCTGTGTTTTCAGCCATGACCATCGTCAGAAAATCGAAGGTGCGTGATACTTGCTATTTATCTTAATGTCGAGTCCGTCCTAGTCTAAAAACCTAAAAGCATCTTCCAGTGTAATCAGATTTGGAGATATGACATCACCCTGTCTTACTCCTCGCTGCAACTGGATAGGGCTTGATAATCTATCATATCATCTATCTACACGACATAATAGCGTTTTCGTATAAGCACAGCAGTACTTCGATATCGTTGGTCAACTTGACACCGTTGGAGAGACTGCAACACTGCACATGTCTCGATCGAATTGAAGGCTTTCTCATAGTCCACAAACGCCAAGCATAGTGCCCGGTTATACTCGGTGGACTTTCTTATTGGGTGATAGATAGCCGAAAATCTGACATAAGAGTCTTTATAAAATTTACTCTTATCGTCTTCAACCTCCTTACCCAAAAAAGACTTGAGAAAGAAGGTTGTCAACTCGGTTGTATTTTTAATGAGTGTTTACTACACAGTTGTTATGGCAGAAATTTCGTAAATATTGGATAAAAATGGATTAGTATTTCTCTAAAAAAAGTACGGAAGCCTACGTCTGGGTCGTAAGTCCTAGGCGCTGTTATGCAAGTGTTCCGTCCTTTATCACGTGATGGACCCGCATGGAGAATCCATGGAATGCTAAGATTCGGTCTTATCTTATTAAGCAAATTAAATTATGTATTATCATCGCTACCAATGATCAAGTTCCAGAAATTCGGTTTTTATAGTTACAAATTAAAACTTACCAATCATTTTCTTGTCCAGATCTGGGTTTTCCCTGAGGAACATAGCGACCTGGCTAGGTTCAAGCGGTGTGCTTAGAACACCGTGCTCCTGAAGAAATTCTATACCACGCTCCGGCTTTTGATTGAACAGCTCCGTGCCTTGAATCACCCACTGTAAAATACAATTAATTTATTTTATTACTCCTTCAAATAACATACTAGACATTAAGTTAGATTTATGGTAAAAAATATTTTAAAAGGGACATAACTATATGAATAACATTAAAATACTCATGTATTACATTTAAAACTAACCGTGTTAAAACATTAGATATGTTATCTTTCCCATTGATTTTTGAAGAAAAATAATCATATGCAAAACATAAGTTTGCGTGTTTCACAAATGATTTTATTGAGAACATATAGGTTCTTTGTTTCTGTTTATTGTATGTCAGTAAAATTTGTCCAAAGGGCTTCATCCCTACTGCTTAAGTTGTCTTTTAAAACAATATCAATTCAATTAAATTCTAAATAATAGGCCAAGATACCTTTCTTAAAGTCTCAGCTAACAATAAATAAGATAAATTAATTGAGGAAGTTCCTATATCTGGAGCCCTAACCACCAGTAGCTTGGTCCTTGTACCCGATGCTGGTGGGTCTACCTTTTTTATATTTTTAAATGTGTTTATTTTTATATCTGTATTTAAAAATGTTATTAATTGAGAAATTTTTTAATAAAGATCCAAATAATAAGATTAAATAATTAAAAACTACAAACCTTTTTCATATTCTTAACATTATCAAGCTCGGCCTCCGAAGGTATATCATCACTACTCTTATGCCGGTTCCTCGCCCCGCAATACTGGCTAATATCATGTGTAACATGATCAGACAACACCGACACATCATCCAATCCTCCAAGTTCCAAAGACACGTGACCTCCTCTATAATCCTTCTCTATTTCAACCTCACCATTGACAATTTCCATCTCATTTTTTACTTCTTTACTTTGAACACCCATTTCAATGGCTTCGATAACTGTCATCAATGCTTCAAGCGATAAAGAATGGATGTTATACGCAGAAGAAGATATGACATTTTTGGATAATAATTTGGTTAATTCTTCAAATATGTTTAAACAGTATATATCACAATCGTAGTTTAAATATAACTCGGCACATAAGCCAGGTATTCTAAACATTTGGCTGAGACTTTCTAAAGCAAGATGGTGTATTTCTTTTAATTCGTATATAGCTTTAGTTGTGTCCGATGATATTATATCAATTATCTTTTTAAAGAATGCTTCCATTTGAAATTTGAGGTGTTGTCTTAATGCTTCGAATAGTAGGAATGATACTTGCAGGTCTAGTGCGAATATTGATATCCTTTCTGTGCTTAGTAACTGAAACAAACAAACATTAATATTTATTTAACCATATAGTGATGGACTAATTGAGTACATTCTTGTTCCGTGGGTGATTATCGCAAAAAAGATATTAAAATTAACAATTAAATTAATCATTAATAATTCTAGAGTCGGTAAACTCGATCCTAATAATCAAGTTATACTCTGGGACAGACTCTGAACATAAATACCTTTATTGACTGCTGTACAAATTACAAAACCTTCAACTTTTGCCTGATTTTATAGCTTAGAAATCTTGTACTTTTATCTATACTAATAAATAAAGCCTGAATAGTTGGTATGGTTGAATAAGTTAATCAAAAGAACGACTGACTCGAATTAAAAAAAATGTGTTAAGGAGCATTAGTTGCAAGGTTATAAACGACCAATGCAGCATTTGAAATTTCATCATCATCATCATATCAGCCTATAGACGCCCACTGGTGCACATAGGCCTCCTCCAAACGTTTCCACCCTGCGCGGACTTGTGCCTCCCTCATCCATCGGCTTCCCACCGTCCTAATCAGGTCGTCGGTTCATCGTGTGAGGGGCTCCCCACCCTGATTTGAAATTTATTACAACATAAATCTGAAGGCTAAAATGAGACATTTAAAAAAATACTTACACTCAAAAGATTCCTACAGAGCGGATCTTTGACGAGGTATAGTAACGAAGGGTAGTTGGCTAGCTGGTCGGCCGCTACTTCCAGCGCTGTACTGACGAGTGATAGACCTAGGTGCTCCATGCCGGCCGTGTTCTGACTGTCCAGCGGGTTGCACAGGGATATCAGGAATCTGGGACATAAACATTTTATAGTAATAATTATTACCTAATATTATTTACACTATGTCACCACCCCATCTCATCTCATGGGTGTAGGAAAATTTGAAATTAAACCCTATACCAATCCGTCTGGCCAGCTTAGTATTAGTAGGCCAAGATTACCTCCATTACTGGAGGAGGTCCGTCCCTGCAGTGGGACATTAATGGGCTGGTATGAAATTATTTACACTACAGATCGGGTTAACGTAGTGTAGGACGCCCCCCAGCTAGGTGGACCGACGACCTCATAAAGGTCTCTGGGTCGGACTGGATGTGGAAGGCGCAGGACCGAGTTCTGTGGCGTATATTGGGAGTGGCCTATGTCCAGCAGTGGACTGCAAGGCTAGTTGATTGATAGATAGATCGGGTTATCATCAGGAGTCTTAGAGCCATATCATTTCACTATATCTATCTCGCTTGCACTTACGGGTCTTAATATTTTCTATTTTTGTTATGACTCTCAGCTCGATATTCCATTCAAACAAAGTCAATAATTTCCCAAAAATGCACAATTAATTGTATTTACGAACCTGAACAATTCCCTGACACAAGCAAGTCCGTACGGCTGCAAGTTAGTTTCGTCCTGTGGTGTGAATCTGATGCCTCTGTGGTTGACGTATTCTGCCGGTTTCACTTCGTTGTCACTGAAATAAATGTGTAATTATTCATAAATTATTATAATTATTTTATGTTTATAATTATTATTTCAGTTCCTTTGTGGTCATGGCGCTTGTAACGCAGCGTCGAAATATCGAAAACTCAACAACTCTAAACATGGTAAATATCCCGATAATTCGTTTAATAATCATAAATTATTATTCAAGTATAATACTACAAACCCATTTAGTAACGGATAAAGAATGCAATGATAATCTCTACTACACTACATTCCCTACTATTAGTCATAGCGTGATACTATATAGCCTATAACACTCCCCGATAAATGGACTAGTCAACACAGAAAGATTTTTTTAAATCGGTTTATTAGATTCAGATTTATTAGATTCAGAGATTGCCCCCTACAACGCCACAAACACACAAACTAACAAACATCCAAAATTTACCTCTTTATAATATTAGCATAGATTACATATTATTATAATTTATTTACCTAGTAGCATCTACTGTTGGCTCCAACAATGGTTCTTCAGGATCCACTACCTCTGCTTCAGGAATTTCTGTAAAAATAAAACAGAGGTTTAGTCCCTGTGGTGATGGAGTAAGAATATTTCATATTATAAGAATTATTGATTGACATATTAAAAAATGATATACAGAAATATGCCTTTAGTCACTTTAATTCTTTAGAAACCTAACCTAAGCCTGTCATTTCACGTTTGTGATATTATGGGTAGCAGCCCTTTTTGCTTATGTGATGATAATGATGATTATATAACCTACCTTCTTTAACATCTTCAGTAGGAGACTCCGTGGTAGTGTTAACATCATCAGTCAGTTCCTCAGTGCCATCACCGACGCACTTCTCCAACAGCTGAGTAATGGAACTGTTACCACTAGCGGCTAAGTCCATGGACGAGTGGCGAGCGTGCTTCTTGATGGGACTCTTGAGGGCCTCCCCCGGCTCTATGGTTATCTCGGCCTCGTTTATAAGGTTCTTGTCTTGGCTGGAAGATAATACAGTTGGTTTGTTAGAATACAGTAGATATTATAGGCGCAACACTTTTTTGGTTATCGCAACATCCACCTAAATAAGTTATTATTTGGGTTGCTACCATTATAATATTATTTCTAAAAATAATATTTTCTTAATGTTTGAGAATCCGTGTGTATTTGTAGTTATTATTTCTTTATGTTACAACGGCTGGAATTTCAATAAAATTAGCTGTTAAGGTACCTGGCGCTTTGCATAAACACATAGGTCTACTTTAGAAAGTCTAATATTCTTTAAAAATAATTTATACGCTTTGCAGTAGATACTACTTAAGTTTAAAAAAAATCTATGTATAATATAATTTAAAGTTGTGCTATTCTATAATGTAAAAAAAACATAAAAGTCTTATTGAGATATGTTGTGTTATAGAAAAAAGTGCATAAATAAAATAGTTTAATACATACCTGTGTCCAATATTAATTTTATTAACTTCACTTTCAGTCTCAGTAACTTCTGTAGTCGTTGTACTCGGCTGTTCACTCACTGATGACTTTCTTTCTAAAGAATTTGAATCTGAAACAAATTGCAATATATCAATGTAATTTTATTTGAAAAAAAAAACGCTAAAAGAATTATGTTTTATAATTAAATAAAATGTTTTGTTTTTGTTCTATCCGTGTGGTGACGGAGTAAGAATACAATATGTCACCACCCGTAAAAACCGACTAAGGGAATAACCGTAACTACTATCTTTACGAAATAAAAAGAAGGAAAACTTGAAATTAAACCCTATACCAGTCCGTCTGGCCAGCGTGGTATTAGTAGGCCAAGTGACCCTCCGTCACGGGAGGAGGCCCGTCCCTGCAGTGGGACATTAACGTAAATCAAACAAATTATTTATGAATTTATGAAAATAGAAAGTTTTGTTTGAAAGCTACTGCTAGCTTCGCAAATGGGGTTGAGCTATGAGAAGATACTGTAAGAAAATATAGTAAAAGAAAAAAAATGGCATCAAATCCGCCTTTGTAACATAAAGTTTTAAACAAATAAATAAATCTTAAAATATTTCCAAAAATGTAGGAGAATACCCCAATCCCTTTGAAAAACACTATTAGCCTAAATGTTTTAGTTCAATTCAATTCCATAGATGGCGTTGTATCGTAATTTCAGATCGCGCTATGGTTTCGTTACACGACGATGCTTATATATCCATGGGACCATAATTTAGTTAAAAGGGTGTTTGTCACTTGTATGGCACACGCGCTTAAACGGCGCGTGGGGTATGATTATCAAGACATACCCAACACGTAATTTTTAGACAGAGAGGCAGTTGGCTACCCATTGTACCGGCGTCTCACCTGCATAGTAACATATCAAAGGGTAAGGAAAAATATCAATCTGACTCTAGTAGCTACCGATGCAGGCAAACTAAACAAGCTAAAGCTAGCTTGCATGGGTAACAAGCAATGTAAAGTAAAATGTTATAGACACAAAACTTACTTTACGTAAAAGCGTAGAATGGTAAACAAATAGCTGTATCTTTTTTTAGTTGCCATGATGATAAATAACTTAATAGTGGTATTTGTGCTTTGGTATGCTGTGTGACGACTCTGAGCAGGCAAAATCCGAAAATATGACTGGCGATTCTTTTAATGACGACCTATTGTTCAATTTTTAAAAGCGCTTCTCCCTGTAAAACCCCTTTTGTGATACTTATGTTTTTGTAGTTGTGAAAGGTGAAGCTACTAATTATCAGCACTTTAAGAGTTATAACTGATGATTTTTTTACTTGTAGTGAAAAAATAGGCATTTTACATATAGCGGATTTTGCATGCGCAGCGTCGATACACTCAAGCAATTAGTCATAAACTATGGATTTTGATGTTACAAACAGCATTTTGGACATCTACTATATAAAAATAAGTCGGGTTTTACTTCCTGACGCTATAACTCCAGAACGCACGAACCGATTTCCACGGTTTTGCATTCGTTGGAAAGGTCTCGGGCTCCGTGAGGTTTATGGCAAAGAAAATTCAGGAAAAATTTGAACAGAAAAGCGGAAAAATAATGTCCGTGCGAAGCCGGGACAGGCCGCTAGTTTTCAATAAATACATACACATTTTGATATGCAAACATTTTAAACTTGTCATTTTCAATAAATTGGCATTCTGAATCGGAATGTCAATTTATTAACAAGTTTGACAGATATGTACTTTTAAAGTTTTAACTGGACTTTTCAAATCAGACCGTTTATTTAACTAAATTCCAGTCGGTTTTTAGTTAAATAAAAAGAGTTGTCGTACTCGTCACTAGCGATGGGTTGTGCGTTTTTAAGCAATTTTATAAAAAAATAATTTGTAAGAAACTCCTCTTCGTTTCATTAAAAAACCGTTATCATTTTTATTTTTTTTTTGTCATTATTGAAATGAACTTTCCTTTACTTTCACACATATTATTTTTTTAAATCCTTTTTTTAGTTTTTTTATTATTTCACTCACAGTCAACGAGTGAATCGTTTGCTCGTATTATATTTAATTTGTTTTTATGAATCAATTTTTTTTATCAACCTGTTTTTTATAAAATGAAAACCAGTTGTTAATTATTTCATAAACAAGCAATAATTGAAAGAGCTGTTCGTTGTTTCAATGATCGTCCGTAGTCAGTCGTCATTGAATGTAACAAATTAAATTACCATGACAATATAACTAATCGGAATAGAGAACGTTTGATTGAAGGAATGCAATTATTATGAGGGGGACGGCGCGTACGCAGTCCCCACTATCAAAAATTACGCATCCGAGTTATCCACATTAGGGATAATCGCAGGGGTCAACCCAACCGCAGTGCAATGGAGGGGCCTCGCCCTGGGGGAACCGCCTATTTGATCACGGTATCCCCTATGCCAGGTAAGTATGCTTTCTCAAGGCAAACTATGGGGTAGTCATTCAATACTGGAGAATCTTAACACCGCCTTTTAATATTTCCCGTAACGCCATCTATCGAACACTTGTGTAAACTTTGGCATACTAAATAGACTTGAAGCAACTACTTTTTATGGATGTGCTACTCAACTGCTTTAGTGACAAAGCGGTCGTGTTTGCGACAGCGGTGCACGAGGTCACGGGTTCGAATGCATTTAGCTTGGGAGGGATATAACTATTTGTGTTCTACATGTTTTGAGGCTATTGGGGGTGCCTTAATTACTTGTCTATAAAATTTGCTGCGACATAGGGCGCAATATCTAGTGTTTAATTGTCTTAAAAAATAATATGTTCTGTAACTACTAGATACTAACTGTTCAAGCTAGAAGAACTTTTTTTCTTGCTAGATTTCTCTCTCTTCTTGAGTGAAAGTCCCACAGCGGAGAAGCTGGCTCCAGTATCCTCTGGTGGGAACTGAGGTAGTCTCATGAAGATCAGCTGCGTCATATCACGAAGGCATTGTTCTGCATTACGACGTAGTAACTCTGAAAACATACCATTAGGATATTAATTTTAAAAAATCAAGTAGGTAATGTAAAATGATCATCATAATAGCTTAACAATGTTTTACTACAAAGACGGTGTGGTGACGGAGTAAGAATACAATATATCACCACCCCATCTCATCCCATGGGTGTCGTAAAAACCGACTAAGGGACTATAATCTTAACGAAATAAAAAGAAGGAAAACTTGAAATTAAACCCTGTACCAATCCATCTGGCCAGCGTGATATTGGTAGGTCAATATCCCTCCGTCACGGGAGGAGGCCCGTCCCTGCAGTGGGACCTTGATGGGCTGTTACAATGATGATGATGACAAAGACAGGCCTCCGCACAGGCTGACCAGGCAAATCATTATAGTGTTTTATGTCAAGTCTTTGAAGAGATAATTTTCGAATCTGTCGTTACCACACAGATTATGTAAATAGATTTAAATTTTTTTAAGCAAAATAATTATGTATAGATCTGTGTGATAGGTATGTATAGTCTTTATCAGACAGGAAAGGTACGGTGACATTTGATCTTTTCCATGTTACTTAGTTTACTTTTGTAGAATTTAAAAATAAAAGCTATCAATTTATGAATCCGAACTGATAGAAAATTAAAAATATTATTTAGAGGTTTATATAATAATTAAATTATATGAAATATTTGTTTTATATTCCATCTTCAACCCTAATACGTAAAATATAAACATATAAATTTTAAAATCGTATGAGCGACTCGGAACGAATTTCAATAGAGATTGACACAATAAAATTGTTAAAATCGAATGGTTTTTTATAAAATTGATTAAATCGATTAATTTTTTTTATAATCATAGAAATTAATATAATAATTTCAGTTGTCTTATAACTCAATATTAGTTTTTACGAGGATAGGCCGCAAGTTTTTTTTTGGCGGGATTCGTACGTCATAGCGATAAAATCTTGATGATGTCATTATTAAAAGAGGCCTGTGACCTGTGACCACGTAACTGCCGATGATTGGAAAAAACAAAAATCTAATAGTTCATGACTGTGAGAGGAAGAGACATCAAATTAGACAATTCAGTAGATTTGCACTTATTATGTCATGTAATTGACGAATCAAGTAATTCATCAAGCTGTTCATCAGGTGAATCACGCATTGATTCGGCATAATTAATAAATATTTAAAAATAGATTAGTTTCTTATTTTGTACCCATAATCGATTTATTCTTGTTTGTAAATTATATCGGTTAGATATAGAATCGGTATTTTTAAAAACGATTTTAGTGTTACTACATCTCTAGTAATGACAAATACTAAACGTCACCGTACCCATAAGATCTGAAAAATAGTATAGTTGTCAAGCCTTCCTTCAGTGGTATATTTAAAGGTTGATCAATAAGTTTTTGTTTAAAAATCGCACTAATACTATAAAGTTTAGCTACAACTAATACCTGATGTAACCCTCACATTCATAAGGGTCCAGAATGTTGAGAAGACAGCCGTATTAACCCTTCACAGTGCCGCCAGCAGACACAATAGTAAAACAATGCACATGTACCATATATGGTACACTGCACTGGAAAAGTGAAACCCATCTTCGCAGGTCCAGGAAAAGGTAAGCGGTCAGATAACATTTATTATGGAAATAAATAATACTAACCTGTAAGTCTAGTTTCGAAACATATTCTAAAACAGCTGAGCATAATTTCACAAACACTCTCGTCAGTCAACATCTGACCTTCTGGACTCAGCATCAACGTGCGGAGTACCTGAAAGTATTAAATATTTATATTTATTAGTTGTGGGTTTAAATATTTCATTGAGATTTATTACGAACCCGAGACCTCTGCGCAGCAGTCATGTTGTATAACCACTACGCCACAGAGGTCGTCGCTATTTATATTTCAACTTGTATTTCAATACAAAAACTTTTTTTCAATTGACAACCTAGGACTAAGGGTTGTGGAGTGTCTATAAAACTAATGAAACCAAAAAATCCACAAAATAGATCTTTGAGCACTTCAAATATTATATAGATGATGAGAATGAGTACTGGTCCTGCCAGCCACACCGGAGGTCTTGTGTTCGATCCCCACACAAATCAATAAATTGTGTACTTAAATATGTATTAACATGGTTGTTTGATTTTAATATCTCTAAATAATACAAAAAACAAAGCAAAGATACACCCCCCTTGCTTTTTTTATTATTATAATTAAGCCTATTATGTTAGTTATCACAACATTATGTATTTATATCAGAGATTTTAACATTTCCCATTAAATACTTATCTCATTTTATCTATTGTGAAGTGAGTTCATTGATAAAGACAGATAAAACTTTATCTAATTATCTAGCTTTTTGCATTGGCATGCCCATGTAAAATATAACTGTATTCCTAACAGCATATTTATTTATTTATTCATTGCACAATGTACATATGTTTAATGTTAATGTTTCCTTGTAGGGATTCCTTATACCATGATGGCCAGTCAGATTGGTTAAGTATAAACAATAGGAGAGTAAACAATAGCATATTAAATGTTTTTTTTTTCGTACACTTTTAGATCTCCATCAATCTGGACAATATTACGCTATAGATCCATAACTGAATGTTTAATAAACAAATTTACAAAAACTAAAACCCTATTAAATGTTCAGTGTAGAAACATCACCTGTTTGTAATAAACAAATTTTCTTTACCATTTTAGGTACAACACACACATGTGACAGGCAAAGTGCGAATCAGTATTGGCACAAATACAGCAGATTGTTACATCATATGAATAATATTTATACAATGTTCTGTTGTTCACAATTAATAAAACCATAGCAATGATTTTCATTGTTGTGCAATGTGCAAGTGTGGCACATGCCATCATTCACTTTGTGATTTGTCTTATTGGGACCTTATGTTAAGAATATCATCATACTATTTAAAATACATACATTACACAGCAAAGGATTTAGCAGATAATAAAATCTGATAACCTAATTTCTTATTAGAATCCAAGAGTAAAAAAATAACATCTTTCCTAAATCTACAAACCTGCAAAATCTTCATGAGAACAACTCCGTCTGATGAGTGATCAGTGCCTACAAATCTGGCATGAGTGACGGCATCTGCTATGTCCTCCACAGTAGCGGGCACACTTGGATGTGTTGGATCTGAAATTTAGGGAAGATGTAAAAGAATTGATAGATGTTAACATTAGTTCTCCGTGTGGTGACGGGGTAAGAATACAGTATGTCACCACCCTATCTCATCCCATGGGTGTCGTAAAAACCGACTAAGGGACTATCCGTGAATATTATCTTTACGTAATAAAAAGAAGGAAAACTTGAAATTAAACCCTACACCAATACGTTTGGCCAGAGTGGTATTAGTAGGCCAATAATCTGTGGCAGTGGGACTGTAATGGGCTGTTATGATAAACATTAGTTGATGTCCAGTCTACAAAATCATTATCTACCTTTAGATTATATTTAAGGTTACACTTAAAATGGTCAATTTACTTGCCATATAATAACTCACTTGTGGTAATTTATGGTTAAGGACTCAATACATAAACTTTTTGATGGACACAAAGTACATCATGACTATGATTTGTGGGTATTACAAATATTTTTTCTGTGAAGTTCCATCATCCAGCCAGTTTTCTGTATTCAATAAGTAATGGCACTAAGTTTCAATATTGCACTTGTGTATTAAATGACATTCCTTGATAAAAAAAATTATTTCATTTACAAAAGTGTCAAATTCTTTCAAAATGGTAATCACTGCTCAACTTACCATGCCTCTATATCTTAGAAACAGCTTTAATCTACATTTGTTTTCCAGGCTAAGTTAAGTTGTGTATTGTTCAGATGTAACTATGCTGAGTTGCTGAATCCATGTAACTATGCTAAGTTGCTGAATCCAGGCTTAATATGACATTGTTAAGAAAAAGGCTATTTAGTCTGAAGGAACACACACAATGATCAAGTTCAAATTAGTTCTTACATTCACAGTGGACAAAGCTCCAAAATAAATTTAAAAAGATAGTTATATGTAAATATATTAGATTTAAGCCTTAAATCTTAGTAATAACACAATTTTTAAATACCCAAATATGTTAATATTTCAATTACTTTGATACTCTACTTTAAAAAATAATGAGATGTCAGTTTCTACTCTTTAAATTTACAGTCACAATTCAGGTTCATATACCTGATCACCATACATGCTTAATAAAGACTATACTATACTGTTGACCAACTAAGTGAATTAGTTAATAAGTATAGTAGTCACTCCTAAAAGTATGAAACAGAACTTACCAATCAATCCATATGATAAAAACTTGTGTATAGCAGAAAGAGCAAGACTGGTAACTGGACCAGTAGTCTCTTTGCTTCTTATGACTTCTAGAAAAGGACTCAGATATGTGGCAGGGTCCAATAACCGAAGATCTTCTACTTGATTGAGGATTGTCTTGAGATCTTGGAACGTACGCATAAGAACATCGTATTCCTCATTAGGGAACGAATGTGAACCCCACCGTGTACTTCGTCGCATGGCCGTGACGAGCATGGCCATCTCGCCTTGCACGACAAAGATCCCATTTCCCGGTAAAGACATTTTTAATAATAATTATTCTTGTTTCAACTGGTCAACATCAACAAGTTTTTAGAAACTTAATTATTCTATGCTTCTTGTTATAAACTACATATTTATGGCAAGTATGGTGTTCTAAGTAACTGCACAATAATATGTTTATTTTCAAATTCACAAAACCAGGCATATAACTAATGAAAATCAATGAAAATTCACAATTTGATTAGCAGATTCCATCACGACGATCATGTTGACGTTTCATAAATTTAGTTTCCAAATATTCCACTAGATGGTGTACAAAAAAGAGGTGGGAGCTACATATTTTATTTGACAGACAGCTGTTTATTTTTAGTCGATTGCAGCCATTTTCGCAAATCCGAGTGTTTAGTCACATTGCCAGTTCTTAAAACCTGTATCTTTTATTTTTGCTGGTTTTTTTATTATGGTAACATTGTTGAGGAAGATGGTTGACTGTCGTTCATTTTTCTGACAAAATTTGGAAAATTTAATAATTTTGTTATTTTGGATTTTGTGAACTTATTTTTTCACCATTGTATGTAACTGTAAGTTGATAATGTATTTGTTTAGAGAGTTTTACTTACAATTCACATTTCCTTATGGCCATACGCGATGATTGTGCGTTGTCACGCGTGCAATGGCTATCGACATAGATTTGACATTTTATTCTTTTTGTGTTAGTACGGTTATTCTTACCACATGTATCTTGTTACGTATTGCAGGCCGTTACATTAAGTAGCTAAAATGGTGAAGAAAAAGAGACAGAGTGATCCTGGAGAGAATGGTGACGAATCTACTGAATCTTGCGATGAAAACGTCAAGTCCGCATGTCCTCACGTAACTAAAGCAGTTGACCTCACTCGTCTGAAGAAAGCGTTGAAAATAGGAGGGTTCGAGACAGAATGTTCAGAGTGCAAGAAAACTTCTAAAAACGAAGTTTCAGACCCTGACTACGAGGAGGACTTTTCTCTGTGGATGTGTCTACGCTGTGGGTCGCAGCTCTGCGGTCGAACTAGAAACAAACACGCTCTTAATCACTTTAACACTCCTCACTCTGACTGTCATGCACTCACTGCAAACACCACTACATGGGACATATACTGCTACAACTGTAACAATGAAGTTACAGCATCTAGTGCTAAAAAGCTTCATGAATGTGTAGAATGGCTCAAAAAGCAGGCAGTAAGTGGTGGTAATGCTAAGTCATTACCACCAATAGAATTACCATTTAATTCTGATCCTAAAATTGACATACCAACTGTAGAAACAATATTAAAGATTGACCCATTAACAAAAACAAAAGACAAGTATATGTTGAACCTGCCAAGAGTGAGGGGTCTTACTAACCTAGGGAATACTTGCTTCTTCAACTCTGTCATGCAATGTTTAGTACAAACACCTTATTTATTACAAGTTCTTCAAGAAATGGCTAATCCAGGAGAAAAGTTTACCCTTCCTGGTGGTAAATTAAAATTAAATGGAGATGATCCAAAAGAAGTTGAACTGCCTCCTATTGCTGGTCAGCTGTCTGAATGGGGGCCCTTAACAAGGACTCTAGCAGAAACTTTAAGTGAACTTCAAGCAGGTATGTAAAATCTAAATTATATATTAGCATAATCATTTTATACTTGGTACATTATTCTACTTTAACATTATTGTACAATTGTCTAAAAACACATGTTTCTTATCAGCTCATTATGCTCATAACACTTATCAAATTGCATAATCATTGAAAACATTGTTTTTGGCATTGTATCTACTTAAGTAAGTACATATGATGTCATTATCTTTGTTATCAATTTCCCACACAGTTGTATTGTATGCTAAAGAAAGATATCTCATATATTTTCATGAATAAATATTTTGAGGTAAGGTTAAATAATGCATGTTATATTAAACAAGTACTTATACAATTTAATAACAAAAATAAATGAAAACATTAAACAAATTTTAATATTGTAAATGAAATACAAGAATAAGAACCAAGGTTATAATAAGCAATTATAAACATGAAGATTATTATACCTTCTGTATTAAACTAATTTGTTATTAAAACAACATTTTGTTGCTGTAATTATCTGCAATTGAATAATTGAAAAAAAAGAGAAAACATTAGTTATTGTAGTAAGTAACAAAACAATAACAAAATAAGATTATTTACAAAGATAAAATCATAAAAACACTTTTACAAAACAGGAAACTGCATTTTTTTTATTAGATAACCTGAATAATGTAGAACAAAGGAAATGCATGTGCAATGTGTGTATAAGTATAGAAACTTGTCACTTGCTTGCATTATTTTAACACTATCAGGATAATGGAAGAAAAAAGAAATGTCTTTATTGGGTGCATAATACTGTAGAAATTTTTGTTTTGCACTTGGCTAAGCCTATAACAATCTAGGGAATGTTAAATGGATTTTTTTATTAGTTTATTGTTTTATATCTCTTTGTTTTACACATTCTGCTTCTATAATCATGAGTCATAATATAAAAGTGTGTTGATTTGTGATATATTCACAAACTTTTATTTGAATTATGTATATTTTTATATAATGTATCTTGTTGCCAACCCAGTATAGGTTGCCTATATTTAGATAGTGACCTGGTTTCATGGTTGTACTGCTATTCAAAGTCTGGAGTTCTATATTTTAAACATTTTAAGTTACTAACAATACTGACTGCTTGAATATCATGCCTATTATCAAATACCCTTATTGTTATTGTGTTATCACATTGAAAATATTAGAATTCTACTAATTGCTTTTAGAAAAATATTATATAAGTATATTGGAATTTATACTATAATATAGAATCATTATATTTATGTTTAGTAGAATGTATGTTTTAATTAACACAATATTTGTTTGAAAAAATATTAAATTAGGTGATTCTATTACAGTTTTAGTCTAATAAGTATTTTGTGCTATTTGATTCCAAGCTAAAGTAATTGTTAGTTCACTCATTTCTACATTTGTTAATAAAAAGTTTTGCAAATATATCATGTTGACACTAATTTGGTGAATTTATTATTTATTTTGATTAATTTAAAAAATGCTAAAATCTACAAAAAAATTCATAAACTGTAATTTCTAATTCTAAAACTAATAATAAGATCACAAATGGCTACTGCGGACAAGCTTTAATTTGTACAAGAAGAGGTTGTTTTAGTTCTTTATAACATGAGTAAGCTATTAAACTATCAATACTGCTACCTTGTATTGTTTTTAAATAAAATCATACAAACCAAATAAGGCATAGCAAGTTTGCTACATTGAGGAAAAAGTACTCTTACATTGTAAATACATATGGATGAAGTTTAGCACCTGGCCCTGACATACATAGCATCAGTATACTTAACATTATGTTTTGATTTATTGTTACAATGGTCTGGCAGAAGAATATTGAACACTGTATCTCTATCCTACCCATCTAATTACAAGGGTGTTGTTAAGGGTTTAAGGAAAACTTAACAGAAAGCCATAACCAACCAGACAGGTTGGTTTCTATTTTATTCTGCGAGCAACATTTTGTTTTTTGGTTATGAATGATGCTTGTTTCTGCATTATGACTTTTGTGGGCTTCAGTCACAATCCACCATTAACAAACTACTACACCATAAACACTCGTCAACAACTTGTTGTGAGTAGTTGGCTTCAATTGGCAGAATGTATGATGTTGACTAGCTAGTCAACATCATACATTCTGCCAATTGAAGCTCACTGCTGCTGGTCATATGCTAACTCCATATATTTTTACTTTACGCAGTCCTGAGCCTCCCTGGACAATCGGTTTCCTTTCGCAGAGGTGCTTCCCAACCGTTCTTTATAAATTTTCGCTTTTAAAATATTACGGCCTAATACTCTAACGTAAAGCGGAGCTTAAACTAGAAATTCTCATATAAAAATGTCTAGTTTAAGCTAGTATTCGGCCGTTAGTCTGATAAACAAAGTAACTATTTATTGTTTACATAATGTTAGTGTCTTTCCACATTGCCGCGTATTTCAAGTACAAGGAACTGCACTACATGCAACCTTGCATTATTACGCTTTTAAATTAGTTTTTTTGTCTGTTTTGTTATTCAGCAGCTTGGCAGGTTCTTCCTTGTTGCAATGTTTATATTTATATAACCTAAACACTATTGTTTTTACTGTAATTCAAATTAAGTACTAAAGATATTAGAATTTCATCACACAGACTGATTTAGTTGTCTTTAACCGGAAGGCTCGGAGGAGCATAGGAGCACTATCTTTTTAGTAGTTAGGTACTCTTTTTTTAACTTTTATAACGTAAATAATATAATTGTCTATATTTGGACTAGACGGCGTTGGGAGTATGCCAGTGTTATTTCAAAATATAATTATGTAAAATGTCGAGAATAGTTTGTTTAATCAAGACTCTATTTACAGGGTTAGAGCATAAAAATATTCCTGAAAAGAATTTCTTTTTAAGTCCTAATATTAATAATAAATTATGGCTAGTGGAATTTCTATACACATTTAATAAGCTACACAAATAACTCATCGATTTAACATAATAATAAAAGTATGTATTGTCAAGTGCTATGAATTGATTGTAGCTCTGGCATTCCTGCATATCTTTTATTCTTTTCTTTGATAGTTGTGTCCAGCCTATGAATGGTTCTCCTACATATTATGTTATATCCATCCATATCAGCCTATGGACGTCCACTGCTGGACATAGGCCTCCTCCAAAAGCTTCCACTCTGCGCGGTCTTGTGCCTCCCTCATACATCGGCTTCCCGCCGTCCTAACCAGGTCGTCGGTCCACCGTGTGAGGGGTCTCCCCACCCTGCGCTTTCCGGTACGCGGTCGCCATTCCAGAACCTTTCTGCCCCAACGACTGTCGGTTCTCCGCGCTATGTGCCCTGCCCACCGCCACTTTAACCGGGCAATTCTGAGCGCTATGTCGGTTACTTTGGTTCTCCTGCGGATCTCATTTCTGATTCGATCACGCAGGGAAACTCCTAACATAGCTCTCTCCATTGCCCTCTGAGTGACCTTGAGCCTTTTGAGAAGGCCCATAGTTAGCGACCACGTCTCTGTGCCATACGTCATCACTGGCAACACGCACTGGTCGAAGACCTTTGTCTTCAGACACTGCGGTAATGTGGACGAGAAGATACGTTTTAGCTTCCCGAACGCTGCCCATCCGAGTTGGATTCGACGAGTGACCTCCTTCTCGAAGTTGGACCTACCCAGCTGGACTGACTGTCCCAGGTAAATATACTCGTCGACAACTTCGAGCGTAGAGCCTCCAACCATGATTGGAGTGGGTGCAACATGGACATTTGCCATGATCTTGGTCTTGTCCATGTTCATTTTAAGACCCACTTGTTGAGAGACTCTACTGAGGCCATCGGGCATTGTGTTGAGGTCCACCATGGTCTCAGCCATGACCACGATATTGTCAGCAAATCGAAGGTGCGTGATATACTCGCCATTTATGTTAATGCCGAATCCGTCCCAGTCTAAAAGCATCTTCCAGTGCAGCGGTAAACAATTTCGGGGATATGAAATCACCTTGTCTTACTCCTCGCTGCAACTGGATAGGGCCTGATAATCCGCCCTGGAGACGAACTGACATAGTGGCGTTTTCGTATAAGCACCGCAGCACTTCGATATACCGTTGGTCGACTTGGCACCGTTGGAGAGACTGCAACACTGCCCATGTCTCGATCGAATCAAAGGCTTTCTCATAGTCCACAAACGCTAAGCATAGGGGCCGGTTATACTCGTTGGATTTTTGTATAACCTGCCGCAGCGTATGAATGTGGTCTATGGTACTATAGCCTTTTCGGAAACCGGCTTGTTCGGGAGGCTGGAAGTCGTCCAGTCTGCGTTCGAGACGATTCGTGATGACTCTCGAGAACAATTTGTAGACGTGGCTCAGAAGAGTGATGGGTCTGTAATTTTGAAGTAGCGTTCTATCGCCCTTCTTGAAGAACAGTACCACCACACCTCTGTGCCATGCCTGTGGCGTTTTTCCCTCAAGTATAACGGAATTGAACAGCCTCCGAAGATCCTTGAGAATGGGTTCTCCACCGGCCTTCAGTAGCTCGTTTGTGATTCCGTTATACCCCGGTGCCTTGTAAGTTGTTGGAGAGCATCACTAATCTCACACAGACTGACGTCCGGGATTTCTTCGGTATGGTGTCGCGTAAGTCTAGCTCTAGGATCGGCGGCTAGATCACTAGGTGGTTGTGTTGTAGTATATAACTGTCCGTAAAACTTCTCAATCTCCTCTAGAAGCTCAGGCTTGGACGTCACTATTCTGCCATCCCCAGTCTTGAGCCTAGAAAGTTGGCTCTGACCTAGAGACAGATCTCTTGCGAACACTTTAGAGCCCTTGTTACGCTCAATGGCTTCTTTAATACAATCTGTATTAAAGTGCCGTAGGTCGCGAGTCAGTGACTTTGAGATCTGTCTATTGAGCCACCTATACTTTTCAGCGTCGTCTGGAGACTGCAGTGCCATCGTACGCCTTTGCTCCATGAGCAAAAGAGTGTGGTCGGAGATCTTTTTTGATCTTCTCCGGTGCTGGGTCTTAAAAGCACCGGAACCGACTGTACGGACAGTTTCCACAAACCTTTCGTGATATTCGTCCACATCAACACATTCGTTGAGGACCTCGAAGCGGTTCTGCAAAATGAGTTGGAAGTTCTCGGGGATTTGGACTGGTGTAGGCCGGAGTGTAGACCTCATCAGCCTACTTCTTTCCAGCCTAGGATTGATATTTAATGTGCCTCTCACCATCCGGTGATCACTTCCGGTTTTCACCGAATTGATCACTGAGACATCATTAAATATATGGCGTTTTGTCGACATGATGAAGTCAATCTCGTTCTTTGTGACACCATCAGGACTAAGCCAGGTCCACTTGCGGCAGCTACGCTTCTTGAAGAAGGAGTTCATCATAAAAAGTCCCTCCTTCTCCATGAAGTCCGCAAGCATTTGGCCCCGTGGATTTCTTTGTCCATATCCAAAGAGCCCCACTATCCACTCATTTCCACTTCTAGAGCCCAACTTCGCGTTGAAGTCCCCCATGACAACAGTGTATTGGGTCTTAGAGTTATGTATGGCTCCGGAAATATCCTCATACATCTCTTCTACCTCATTGTCGGAGTGAGCTGACGTGGGAGGCGTATACCTGGATTACCTTCAACGAATACCGTTTGGTAATTCTGACGGCAAGGTACGCTACCCTCGAAGAAACACTCTCGATCTTCACCACGTTGTTCACGAGAGACTTGTGGACGAGAAACCCGACACCTCTCTGGGACTGTTGGTCGCCCTCCCGGAAATAGAGCAGGTTACCAGACGTAAGGGTTATCGTGTCCTCCCCCTGTCTTCGGACTTCCGATAAGCCGACTATGTCCCAACGTACCCTGCTCAATTCTTCCTCCAGTTCTACTATCTTCTCGTCGGTCCGCAGTGTGCGCGCGTTATAAGTTGCCAGGGCCAAAGGTCGGTTGTGTTGGTAGCCTGACCTCCCCCGGAGATTCTTCGCACCCCCTACTCCGCCGTTACCATGGCCGCTACCTTGACCAGGAATAGCGGAGGGACTGGGGGCCGTTTGTATTGTTGTGTTGTCATTTTGGAGGGTTATTTGGCCTACTTTACCACGCTGGCCAGACGGGTTGGTAAAGGGTTTATTTCGAGTTTTCCTTCTCTAGCAGTGATAGCATCTGCGTAAGGATTCCCTTAGTCGACTTTTACGACACCCGCGGGACGAAAGGGGGTGGTGACACATTGTATTCTTACTCCGTCACCACACGGTTATTATATACGTAGTATTATGTTATATACTCCTTTTATATTAATTGACCTACAGGATTTCTTGGTATATTTGTTTACTTTGATTAAATGGTGGGTATTCTTACAGGAAAGCAAACACAATATTGTATATAATTCTCATATAGTTTTAATCCTGTTCAAAATGTGACCACCTAGCATCCCATGTCATAAAATCCTAGTAATAAAAATTCCGCATCTTTACATAAACAAAAAATTAGATAACTTGTCCGTGTAATCTTGTACCATTACCATAATTTGGCATCAATGGCTAGCGTGGAATTCATGAACCTTAGTTGCGCTTCTTATTCCGAAGAAAACAATTATATACATAATTAACATACGTACATATATCCCGTCCGGGGTAGGCAGAGACGACAGAACGCCACTTGTCACGATCCTGGCAAACAGATTGTGCCTCGTCCACATTTATTAAGCGAGTCATACATGCGCGTCGGTTACGAGTGCTCTTTATTTGACCCTTCTTCTCTCTTTCTTCTTGTTAAATAAATTAAATACAGATATCATAACAGCCCATTAATGTCCCAGTGCAGGGACAGGCCTCCTCCTCCAGTGACGGAGAGATGGTTGGCCTAGTAATACCACGCTAGCCAAACGGATTGGTATAGGGTTTAATTTTAAGTTTTCCTTCTTTTTATTACGTAAGGATAATATTCACGGATAGTCCCCTACTCGGTTTTTACGACACCCATGGGATGAGAAGGGGTGGTGACATATTGTATTCTTACTCCGTCACTACACGGAGAAAGGAGTGTACAATTATATAATTAAATACAGATAATTAATATAAAAATGAATGTTGTATTCCAGGTGAAGGTGGTGTGTATACTCCTAGAAAGTTATTGTCGGCTCTGGTGACCAAGCTGCCGCAGTTCGGCGGAGGTGATCAGCACGATGCTCACGAACTGCTCAGACATTTACTTGAAGCTGTCAGGTAACAATCTAACATTTTTTATATAAATACTAAATTTAACCTACTTACACCCTGTTTTCGAATGTCTGATCAAGTAAAAATCAACGAATCAAGTGTCAAAACTCTTGTCAACTATCATTTTCAGGAACTAAAATGATAGTTGACACAAGTTTTGACACTTGATTCGTTAATTTTTATTTACTTGTTCAGTCATTCGGAAGTCACGGAAACTAGGGGTTAGTGTAAATAACTCGATTGATCCTACCTTTTACGCAGCTTCGGTAGCTATGCGCAAGCTGTGCGCGACATCGTAAAATCAAATCCCACAGCTAAAAAATGCTTGTTAAAAAAGCTGTTTTTTAAAACTGATGAACCAATCCAAAATAAAAAGAAAAATACGTCTAAAAATAAGTTTTATGGCGAGAGATAGAACATTGAAATGATCATATCTAATAAAAAAAATAGGAATGATTTTTTAAGAAGAGTTTTTTCTTAATCAAGTTTGCTCTTCTTTTTGTTAAAATTTAGGCAGGCTTCTGGGCATGCTACCCATGAGACTTGATGGCGTTGTGCATGGATTCTTATAATATACTTTATGTTCCTTAACTTTTTTACAGATCAGAGGATTTGCGTCGTTATCAGTCAGTAATATTGAGTAGTCTTGGCATGAGCTCGAAGGTGGATCCATCCAAGGTTGACGGAGAGGTGAAACAGAAGGTTAAATTCTACGGACAGCAAGCATCTGATACCATGCTTAGACCAGAACAGGTATGTAATATTGTATTTTTTATACCAGCTTATGTGAATGGCACCGTCCAGTAGTTATGAAAAGTTCTGTACCGTGCAGTGGGATGTATTCCAAATTAGGCACCAGTTTTTATGGCATACTGAAATATTTATTCATTCGGTGCCTATGACTATTGTAGCCAATTTTGGTTTTTAATTTACAGCTACTTATGTGCCTTGTGAAAATAAAATTGAAAAATGTGTACCTTTTACAATTGAAAGAAATAAGTACCTTATCTCAAAATATTTATTTTTGCCAATTAAATCTAATTTCAAGATCTTTCATTATTATAATTCATTTATAAAGGAAGGTTATAACTCTAATTTATTATTTCTGCTCAGGAAGGTTATAACTCTAATTTATTATTTCTGCTCAGTAGAGCAGAGTATGCCTTTTGTAACAAACGAAGTATTTTATTCAATTATATAAAATTATATTTCCATGTGTTTTTTTTTATACCTTAGAACCAAAATAGCAAGTCTGTCTCCATATCGAATGATTTGGCACAGGTTTTCCGCGGCTTCTTAGTGTCTACCCTCGAATGTCAAGAGTGCCTGCACCAGTCTGACCGGGCAGAGTATTTCCTGGACCTGTCGTTACCGGTCGCAGCCACCAGGCCTCAACCACCGGCCTTAGTCAGGCGGAAAACACCTAATGGTGAGTTTTTGGATTTAACATTTTGAGTGTTGTGATTGTAATGTTTAACAAATGTTTTGGTGAAGTGGTTAGTGGTGGTAGAAACATGTTTATAACTTATGGTCTGAACTAGTTGAATTTATGGAAGTTTGAGATTACTGTCTTGAACTGGAATTAAGGCCGTTCGTCAGATAAATAGTTATCTTTAATTATAACCTGGTAGAGTTGTTTTTTCTCCTATTTAAATTCTGTTACACTGACTTACTTATAATTTATTCGAGGAGATTGGCCTATTAATGTGTTTGTGCAATGGTCTAATATTTTCATCCTTTCTGTTTTACTTTGGTTCCTCTATCTTTTTAATATTTACACCCTTTTTTGTTTTTGGTTTCTCTAGCTCTTGCCTCTTAACCTATACCATGATCTAACATTTTATTTGTTGCCCTTTGCTTTTATACTGTTTTTTAATTACAATATCTATAAAAACTTAACAATAATATCGTGCAAACTATATACATATATATTAATGTAACGACCATCTAGACTAAGCAGACCTATAATAATCCTGCTAGCTATAAACGGCAACAGCTTACAAGCTATCAACCCATGTTATACTAAAAGAACATTGGAAAACCTATTAATATATACTCTTCATAACAGCCCATTAATGTCCCACTGCAGGGACGAGCCTCCTCCCGTGACGGAGGGATACTTGGCCTACTTATACCACGCTGTATAGGGTTTAATTTCAAGTTTTCATTATTTTTATTACGTAAAGATAATATTCACAGATAGTCCGTTAGTTGGTTTTTACGACACCCATGGGATAAGATGGGGTGGTGACACACTGTATTCTTACTCCTTCACCACACGGAAATGCGAGAATGTAATATGTTCTTATTTACCCACCCCAGGTACATTTGTTAAATATTATAATCAAGACATTACAGCTGTATTGTATGCTAAGTGTTGTGTGTTATAACTAGATAATTATTGTTGTTGTATATATTTATTGTTGTACAATATATTATTTATAATATTAAGCATTAATTAAATAGTATAAATAACAGCTGTCACAGGAACATTTGAGATAGAGAGTAATTTTTTTAATGGTATAAACATCAACTATAATAACTTTAACTATAAGTTTAATTTTTATAGGAATACATATTTTTAAAATATAGTATATTTTTATAGGTAAATTTAATGGCTTGGTCACGACTTTTTTTGTGCGCATTCTTGTAAACTTGAAAAATAATTATGTTAGACGTATTGTCAGGTTAGATTACTTATAGATGTGATGGTTTATGTCGTAAATATAATATGATAATCCTACCAATAAACGCGACCGTCCCTCGACCCGTACTACCAACGAAAGTATGATTTTGTCTAGCTGTATAATAATAAATTTGCAGGTTAATTATTTGATTTAAGAGTTTGTTGCAGAGCCTTTATATTTTCTATTAAAATAATATAATATGTATTTTCTATAAACTCTTTTGTTAACCAAGTAATATCCTCTTTTATTATAAGTTTAATTGTTTTTATTTTTACAAAATGTTGTAATCAAGTTGTACTTGTCTTTTTATACTTTTACCTGTAAATAGTTAGTTTCCTAACAACCTTTTTAGTCAATAAACTCACATATCCAAAAAAAAACATCATAATTTACGAAATTACAGTTTTGTAAAATATTTTTTTGTGATATATTTTATGACATAACTTCCGCTAAGAATTACGTTTTTAGTAGAAGTTTAAAAGCATTATGCCGCATGAACATTCGGCTATGTACTTGTTTATATTAAATTGAGAGGGTACTCCGTATGGCGACTGCAAAAATATAATAATATGGTGTCACCATACCATGTCATGGAATTCGTAAATTTTGATTGACGAAACTGGCTACGAATAGTAGATTTATGTTTGGGGTGAGTAGGCGCAGATAACACTAAGTACTGAGCGGAAGATATAATTAAATATTATTTGGAAAAACATAATACTTAACGAAAGTTGAATCTTCATGTCAATTCTCGTTCCTGAAAATCGTTAAATATTAGGTTAAGTTAACTTTAATTGTCACATTATTGTGTGACAATTTGACAGTTACAGTTAACTTAACCGAATTTTTAGCGATTTTAAGGAACGAGATTGACATGCTGATTATATTTTTTCATTAAAAACGTCATGGACTTCTTCAAAATAAAGCCTATTTCTACAACTTTTTTACTTTGGTTGTTGTCATCCTGTAAGCTCCTTAGTTATTCTCTTGCATGCTGGTGTCTAACTGTTCTATGTGTAGTAACTAAGGCATGTATTGACGTGAGAACATGACTTTTCAGAAGAGAATGTGTACAATACACAAGATGAGAACAAACCGTCTAAACATCAATTGAAGAAGGAGCGGATAGCTGCACGAAAAGCCGCTAGGAAAAATAAAGGTGGTACATTGTAGCACGATAATTAACCTTATAATAATTATGTAGAATGTTTATATATATATACTTTCTTATATATAGAGGATATAATAATATGCTTGTCGGTTATGTCAAATGTATGATGGCTGTTTGACAAATGCTTTTTTATATAGACAACTCATTGCAACGGAAAAGTTAGTGATTTTTGTTATTGATGTGTTTTTTTTATAAAGTTCCTCTCACTTTTTCCAGGTAACTCTACGTCTAAGGAAGAACTTGCTGCGGGGGAAACTAACGGCACGTCGAAAACTGACGGCAAGTCGTCCTCCGAACAGTCTGATGCTGATGTAGAGGACAACTTGGAAGATGGACCGCGACCTCCTACCACCCTGCCAGTCTCCGTCGCGACGCAGGCGGGAGGAGACACAGCTGAGAACTTCGCAGCCTACCACATGGAGTCCGGCTACAACTCGGAGAAAGTCATAAGCTCGGATTCGATCCGCACCAGCCCTGTTGATATGGACAAGGAAAAAGCTGACAGCACCCCTGAGCATACCGACAAAGATAAAGTTGAATTCACGGATACCTCAGCCTCGACCACCACCATCCCTGCCGACTATAAACCTTTAATATCTCTCGAGAACCTCTCCAACCCTGACTCGGGAGTCGCCAGCCCTGAAGCCACGAAGCACAACTCCACAGAGACGGTCGACAACGTGGACATCAACGGGAAGGAACTAGGCAGTCACAGCTCTCTCTCCAGCGAGATCAACCTCGACCTGTCGAGTCCACAACATAATAAACTTTCACCCAAAACTGAGTTTGAGAGGCCTGTCTCGAGAATATCCTTCGTGCCGGAGTACACCAACGAAGTAGTCTCGAGAGGCATCAGCGTGCAAGGTTGTCGGAGTCTATTGGAACACAGCGGGGAGAGCAGTTACGAGTCCCTCCCCGAGAGCAAAACTCTCAATGACCTGAACAACCACCTGGACAAACTGAAGCTCTACATGGATGATACTAAAACCAAAAAGCCGGCGCTACCGTCCCCCGTCGCGGCAGAGACTCCGGACCCGCCCCCGCCTCCCGCGCCCAAACCCAAAGTGAACAACATCGAGGCGGAGAAGAGCCAGCGAGACTTCCTGCCGTACTCCCGCCAGAGCCCGCTGTCCCCGCGCTACGTGTGCGACGAGGACGAGTGCAGCACGCAGTCCTGCCTCAGTCAGTTCACGGCGCTCGAGCTGCTCACCGGCAACAACAAGGTGGGCTGCGAGACCTGCACCGAGCGCATCAACGGCAAGGACGGCAAGACCGTCTACACGAACGCGACCAAGCGCTTCCTCGTGTCCAGCCCGCCCGCCGTGCTCATCCTGCACCTCAAGCGCTTCCAGCTGGGCCCGCGCTGCATGTTCAGGAAGATGTCGAAGCACGTGGACTTCCCCTGCGTGCTGGACCTGGCGCCCTTCTGCGCCATGGACAAGGTGCACCCGCACCCGCACGTGACGTCACAGCGCCAGCTGCTGTACTCGCTGTACGGCGTGGTGGAGCACTCGGGCGGCATGCACGGCGGACACTACGTGGCCTACGTCAAGGTGCGCCAGGGACAGCCGCGCTGGTTCCTGCCGCGCCACGGCCCCGCGCCGCAGCAGGACTCGGACTCGGAGTTGTCCGGCTACGAGTCGGGCGAGGGTCCCGCGCCGCCCTCGCCGCCCGCCGGCAAGTGGTACTACGTGTCCGACAGCATGGTGTCCGAGGTGAGCGAGGAGAAGGTGCTGAGGGCGCAGGCCTACCTCCTCTTCTACGAGAGGATCTTATAAGCGCCCCTCCCCCCTCGGCCTAGCCTCGGATCGGCATTTAAGTGGAAGACTGGTAGGAACAGTTATACATAGGATTTGCATGAACTTATTATGTTATTTAACGGCCCTGTAAATAGCTTTCGTATTGTATACCGGCTTGTAGTCTGTCGCCATACATGTGACTAAGTTTATGTTTGTTTATACGTACTGGTGGCTCGTGTGTCCCGGGTTGTGACGGAAACTGATTGGGTGCTAACTAATAGCGCTTACGTGTGCTGTTGTGGATTATGAGGTGAAAGTGAAGTTAGAATCGTACGCCATTTTATTTTTGTAACTGTTATGTCAAAGTGACATTGACAGTTACTGCTGTCAATAGAAAACTAGATGATTTCAACTCCAAATCTTACTTGTTTTAAGGTAATTTATTAAAATTATTTCATAATATAGGAACCACCAATTTAAGTTATATTGGTGTAAACTCGGTGGCCTAGCAGTTGCCTTAAGTGCGTGAGATATTTTTAGGATTTGTAAAGGAATGTAAGAAAAAGTATCTTATTCTTTTGGCTTTGCCTTGAGCCTGTCGCAATGTATCTCACTATAATAATGTCTAAAACCGTTTGTAACTTACTTCACCAAATATACCTTAGTTCCTACAAAGTTTCAAAACATGGACGCGCAGCTAACTTCACTCTCTACAACAACCGGCGATCACTCGATCCCATAAAGCTTTGTTATATACCTAGATATAGTATAACAACAATAAATAGTATAACATATACAAATATACATTTTAATCTATGCTATATGCTATTAAATATTGTTTTGTTTTAAATAGCATTGATTAAACTGTAAATAAATATTCAATATATTTAAGAGACTATGTAAAATGTTACACATAGTATGCATTAAACTTATACACAGCTCATAATAGAAGTAATTAGGAATTGACAGGGAATACAGTGGGATTTCCCTTTTTTACGGATTCAGGGGAAATGCGCAGGGCAGATGGCGCTGTCTTGTCAGTGATAAGTTGTAGATCATTGTCTCATATTGCTTGAAATGCTATGGATATTTCTAGAGATTGATGCAAGAGCTGGGGTAGCTAGATATAGAAACGAATTCGAATCTTTCCTTGAGGTCTTGTTTTTCTATTGTTTTTTTTTTACTTTGGAATTAAAAACGCTCTTTGATGTAAAGTATAGGGCAGTGGTTGTAAACAATATAGGGCACCAGATTTATATTCGACATGATTTGTACATTAGAGTCCCACTGCAGGGACAGACTCCTTCCAATGACAGTAGCCAACTTATTGATACGTTTCCCCTGAACTTCTCATACCTACAGCTGATATTAAATAAATAATGGCGTATATTATAGTCTTCCAAACGGTGTCACGCGAAATGTAAATCCTACATTGAAGTCATTGGTATAATATTAATTAATGTTTCTGTCACTTAAGCCGCTTTGTAACGAATTAGATAAGTTATTTATTTAAAAAAAAAATGTTATTATGTTTCAATTTTGGACTGTCTGCACTTTTTAGTTTTAAATGTTTTTATTTTCTTTTTCACAGTATAATCTCATGAGTGTATATTTTAATACTGGTTTTAAATGTCACATGCATAAAGTTGAATATTGTAAAGCAGAAGTTGATACCGGCTCTGATTAACAAAGCTAACAATATATGCTTGGTTTTATATTAATGAAAGATTGAACGGTTTTATACATTATTGACTACTATTTGTCTAGGTTGACTACAGCGACTTATCGGAGATAAATGGCTGCTTCGTCAGCAAGTCGTGTTGACCATATAACTTAACATAATGTTTAAATAGAGTTAATATAACAACAAGCGAACATTATCATTAGCTTATAACAATTCCTTTAATAACTTGTCAATAACTAATTCCTACTCGCTTACATAAAATAACAAACAAAATAAAAATGTTATATTAGATCTCTGAACGATCTCGCCTTGTGGGAATAATCAAACATTATTTATATTAACCACGGTGCCATTTTTTTTTTCTAAAATAAAAATGGAAGCTTTTAGCCCTACATCGCGTTAAAGCAAATGAAATAAATTTATCTAAAAAATATATTTATTTACGTAATCATTAAATTTGGTAAAGAAATGAGCTAATTTCATAATTTATTTTATGTAGTAGATTGTACATACACTTTTTTATATAAAAAACTGAGACTGTACCCTTGTGGTGTCACAGTCGTCCATATGGCGGCGCCACTTGTATGTCGTCACTAATGTCCTGTAAAATAAGTTTTAAACGCATTATGTAATTTTTGAGTGCTCAATTTAGTTGTTGCTTTTATCGTGTGCAACTAATTATGTTTTAGGAATTTGTTATTATAATATTTATTCGGATTTGTGTCGAAAATATTTGTGTTATCATCATGTTTAATATGATTATTAGCCCTAACCATTTGTAGAAATTTCTAATACTTGTATAAAAATGCAGTTTCAGGATAAATAATTGCTATAAACTAATGTTTTCCTTTTCTTAATTTATCTAAAAATACCAGTATTAGTTATGATATAAATAAGTATTAGAAATTTGATAAATGATCAATGAAATTATTATTTACCATGTAGCTAATAGATATTCTGAAATGATTGCTAATTGTTAGCTATGATGATATACACAAATATTTTTGTATCAAAATGTTTTGAGCGCTATTGATTTAAAGTTTAACGTTATTTAAATGATTTTACGATTGCATTTGAAAACATAATGTTAGTCTTGTACCGTTAGTTATTAGCTTGTGTTAATTATTTGATATTTTTTTGTATAATATTGAATTCACATAATTGAGTTACGAAAAGTGTATTAAATATAGTTGTAAAATGCCTATTTGATTTTTATTTTGAGTCATCATTCCTTATAGTGTCCTAAGACTCGACTAATGGAAACTTCCTCACTTGTCCTTATAAATTCCACGGCAGGGATGGGATTTCCTTTGCATATGAGTCAAATATTCAGTGAGGTTCATAAAGTAAATCTTGCGAGTCATTTGTCGAACAAATATTTTCCAAACTACCACCACTATACATACAGATGAGATGTGATGAGTAGAGCTTGAAAAGTAGCGAGGGTCCAGGAGAGGGAAATTTTTTGAAGTTATTGGTGTAGAAGTTTCATTAGTCAGGAATGTTACGTGAGTATTTGTATCGTCAAATAAATAGGATAAAATATATTTATGAGGAAACATATTGTTTTTGTTTTAATAAACAAGGGACGTGGTCAAGTCCTGCCCTCAATGTTACTGTGGCAAAAATAGATCTATTGTAACACCTCAATGTTTTGCCCCCTATTCCATATAGCATATAATTGGAAAAAAATCCTAGTATCCCACTAGGATTTTTTTCTAATTGTAACTACCGGTAGGGACATATGAAATCGTTTTTTCCATATATCTCCACCGACTTACACTGTTTGGGATAGGTGGATTTAATTTCCATTTATCGCTACCAGTATGGATTTTATGGCAGGTATAGTTTTTTTTTATATGATGGGAGGCAAACGAGCCTGCAGGTCTCCTGTACTGTATCGATTCGTATGCGTTTTGACTGCTCGGCCACGGCACGCAAACAGAAAAAAAATTAGTCAGGGATTCGAAATTTGTCGAAAACGAATGGCACAAACTAAAAATTTGTCGAAGTAGAAATAAAGAAGTTATAGGGGTCTAAACGTGGCCGCGCGAACGAAACGCGGAGGATTGCGCGGCCACGGAGATCTCAGCAACTACTTGAGCTAGAGATCTAATTCTGTTTGTAAATGAATGGCTGAATTTGTCAACAATTGTCGAAAAAAGAATCACAAGCCCTAGATCAATACTTTACTAGATATTCACCTCTGAAGTCATGGCCGCGCAATCCTCCACTTGTGATTTCTTTAATGTTGATTATTTCTTTCAAACTAAGACTTTAGACAGTAAAATTGGTGTTGACAGCAAGGTTTTAATTTGTCGAAACTAATGAAAGCAAAAGACTCTACTAAAGTTTAGCCATATAGACGAAATCAGAGGAAAACAAAAAGTTCATGGCTGCGCAATCGAAACGCTACTTTGGACGCTGATATCTCAGTAACTATTATTGCAAGGATATTCGTGTTTACATTTATTTATTCTACATTTTAACCTCATTGTAATGACATATCGTTTGATCCTCAGAACAGTTCTCAAGCCGTGTAATCTCAAAAATAATGATACCCTGTACAATGTTCGAGCAGAGTAACCATAATTTCGATTTCATTAGGATATTCCTCTAGACTATCATTTTTATTTTAAAAAACAATAAAATTACTCCTTTAGTGCGTGCATGTAATGAATATAATAGGTTGAATGGTAAAGTCGATATATTCCATGACTCTTTCCAGTTTTGGACAAAAAAAAAAAAAATATATATTTTCTTTTTTAGTTAATTTGTTTTAATTTTGCTCTGCCTTTTATTTTGTTTGGTTTATTTAGAATAAAAAAAAATATTGCTCACCTCTCTTTATTGATATCTGCTACTCTTGTTAATGTTAACAAAAAATTAAACAGTGTTGCAAACTTTATTTTTCTATGGAGTACAAAATATTGTATTAAGCTCGAATGTATAAAAAAATAATAGTAGATACATGTTAAATTTTTATATTGAGTGTATTACTTTCTTTAAAACTTTTTATTTTATCTTCAGTAAGTTTTAGCGACTATCGTTAACAGAAGGCAAAGTGTTGATTCTTTAATAATAATATGTATTATTTCCTATTTAAATTTAGTTTTGATATTATTTCGTTAGATGTGAAAATCAATACCCGAATAATGTTCATTAACAGGCTACCAACAGAGACACTGAACATTAAAATCCGCGATACATCATGTCATTGTTTCAAAGACAAACTGATAGAAAAGCTGATGTTTTAAACTGAAAAATGTAACTTTTATTGTAATATTATTCATAATTGGTTACGAAAATGATGATTTTGGTAAGAACGTAGCGTACGATTTTGAGTTCACGGTCGTGTAACGCACCAAAAAGTTGTATGAGTACGATTTAAATCGTACGGCTGGCAACACTGGATCAAAGCCACTACTATTCGGCCGTGCGGTGGCTCGCTCGCCAACAAATGTGCGAGTGAGAAATCATAATCTTACGAGTGAGAGCGCAAAAGGCTAATTTTCGCTTGATCCTTCCGGTTTCGTGGCTAACTCTAGCGCAATCGTTGGCAAAATTGCTTTAAATTAGACGAAGATCTACAAATATTTGTAGCATATAATAATTTACTATGATTAATAAAAAGGAATTTCCTAATGAAATCGAAATTATGGTTACTCTGCTCGAACATTGTACAGGGTATCATTATTTTTGAGATTACACGGCTTGAGAACTGTTCTGAGGATCAAACGATATGTCATTACAATGAGGTTAAAATGTAGAATAAATAAATGTAAACACGAATATCCTTGCAATAATAGTTACTGAGATATCAGCGTCCAAAGTAGCGTTTCGATTGCGCGGCCATGAACTTTTTGTTTTCCTCTGATTTCGTCTATATGGCTAAACTGTAGTAGAGTCTTTTGCTTTCATTAGTTTCGACAAATTAAAACCTTGCTGTCAACACCAATTTTACTGTCTAAAGTCTTAATTTGAAAGAAATAATCAACATTAAAGAAATCACAAGTGGAGGATTGCGCGGCCATGACTTCAGAGGTGAATATCTAGTAAAGTATTGATCTAGGGCTTGTGATTCTTTTTTCGACAATTGTTGACAAATTCAGCCATTCATTTACAAACAGAATTAGATCTTTAGCTCAAGTAGTTGCTGAGATCTCCGTGGCCGCGCAATCCTCTGCGTTTCGTTCGCGCGGCCACGTTTAGACCCCTATAACTTCTTTATTTCTACTTCGACAAATTTTTAGTTTGTGCCATTCGTTTTCGACAAATTTCGACAGAATCCCTGACAATTTTTTTTCTGTTTGCGTGCCGTGGCCGAGCAGTCGAAACGCATACTTGTTAAAATGCGCTCTTATGTCGCACGACATCAGCGTGAGAACGGAGGATAGAAAACCATCATGTTTGCAACGTGTCTGAATCTGAGTCCGTGGGCGAGAGGGTACAAAACACAAGTGATTGTATCAGTACGTAATGGATGTCCCTAAGGTTGGATAAAAATCTAGATATATTATTAAATTTTATACCAAGAGCAGTAAAGAAAACAAAGTCATATAAACTTATACAAAACTTTAATAAATAATCTTAACTGAACAACATTTTCTTATCATAGTCTATAAACATCTCCTTTTTAACTGTTCTACGTGTAATGAGCTGTAGGCGCTGTAGTCTGTTATCTTGGGCACTTCTGACATAGTCACTTCTATAATACAGTACATCACTTGTAAACTGTCCCTTGCTTTCTTTATTGCCTAGTGAAAAAAAAATACATGAAAATGTTTTCTCTTAAATAAAGACAATTCGCGCAATAACAATAAATTAAGCAGACAATTTGGTGCAGCGCAGACGACAGACTATCAGTGACGCACTTTTTAGTTTAATTTTTTCACAATTGCATAAGTTCTATTTTCAAAGACTAAAATATTATTATATAATATGCAGTAACGCACACGATATCATGTGTCATACTCTCCAGCAGAGCCACCTTCATAAATCGCGGTCATGTTTACCTCGAAACAATGTACGTGAACCGTACATAGTGTACGTGCATTGTATATAACTGTACGCATACAGAATCGAGGAATAATGTACGTTGAAAGTGGCTCTGCTGGAGAGTATACTCCCTGGCAGCCCCACCTAGAAAAAGTATTTAGGATAGACGTAAAACAGTGGTATTCATGAAAATTGATGTACGTATATTGTTTATTATGTACGTGTTAAAAAATCTTTCTTCATTTCATTATTTTATTAATTTTCACAGTTTTAAAATTTTTATTTATAAAACGCCTTATAATATTCATTAGCAAACAATATCCGAGTAAATATACCCAGTACAGGTACTAGGTATATTTATGTACTGGGTATATTTATTTATTAGGCACTCAAGCATAAGTATTAGGGAAGAGGAAAAATGTATTGTAAATGTAGTTTCAGTTTCTTTATTTTTCAACATAATGTTACAAAATAATAGCTTATTGACGTCAGTTTAAAACTACTTAGTCTAAGTTTACATATTATTAAAAGTTTTCCAAACTTTACCACCGCTTCCAAGGCGCTAATAGAGAAGAAGCGGCGTAACAAACTCTAAAGCAGCATTTTTTAGACGTCTCTATAATTTTACAACAATTTTGTAACTGTAACAAAGTGCTGCAACCATTGTATACCATATAAAAACTAAGGATTGCACTAAAGGATCAATATACATTTTTAAATATCTTAAACTAGAAGATTCGTCCTGTAGGTAGTACAAAAAAGTGGGAGCACCAAATCACATTTATAAAGTTTTCTAGTAATAAGAACGTCGCTCAACTAAATTATCCCCTAGATAAATAAGTGGTGTACCAAAAATGAAAATTACTTAATGTCAGGGTCGACCAGTCACCCCAAGTAGCACCCGTTCACGAGTATAACGTAGTAGCTACATAATGCAATGGTACCTACTTACTTTTTTATGATTGTATTAAATTACTTTTCAAGTAAGTACCTATGCATATTATTCGCTATTATATCATAATTCAAATTAAAACTTGATGTAGTAAAAACAAATGACACTTGGAGGGGGTAGTTGTTTATTCCATTGTGATCCCGACCTTACATTATTGTTTAGTTAGTGTGGATAAGTGTAGTATTCTATAACCAATTATCTCAATTAGGTACGTATCCTATTTAGTGATGGACCGAGGAAAGAAAACCTTGGCTCATATTACATAAATAAAAACCGGTCAAGTGCGAGTCTGACTCGCGCACCGAGGGTTCCGTACAAGCCTATTTATTTTGCCGCCAAATTCTATGACGTCACGACTCAGCTGTCAAAAAATATTTGCCTGCCAAAATTCTATGACGTCACGACTTATCTGTCAAAAATTCTGTGTCGTTAAGTCTCATCCATCAAAAATTCTATGACGTCACGACTCATCTGTAAAAATTCTATGACGTCACGTCTAATCTGTCAAATTTGACAGCTGTCAACAAACATTTTAACCGCCAAAATTGTATGACGAAATAATCAAAATTTAATATGATGGAAGTAAAAATTTAAGGTTTTCGTAATTTTTCCTTTACATTTACTATAAGACCTAGCTTCATGCCAAATTTCAAGTTTGTAGGTAGACTGGAAGTACCCTGTAGGTTTTTACCCTTGCTGGTCGAAAATTTGCGACAAAAGGGCGATGATTTTTTTTGATTTGTTGCTGAGATAAATGGTCTTGACAAACAGACGGACAACAAAGTGAAAAGTGATCCTATAAGGATTCCGTTTTTTCAAAATCGGTACGGAACCCTAAAAAACATACGTAACGATAAATTCATGCTTATCTCTTTAAAAACACTACTTCACTCAAAGGTATTTTTTTCACACTTACAAATAATTATTTTTGGCCAACATGTATCCGTTTATGTTCAGTGAAACATTATATTTTAGACTAGCGGCTCGTCCCGGCTTCGCACGGGCATTAATATTGTTTTTTGATATTCTTTTACACTTTATCGTAATTTAAGTAAAAATCCCTCTTTAAAAAAAATAAAATATAGTCTATGTCACTCAGGAAAAATGTAGCTTTGCAACAGTGAAAGAATAATTCAAATCTGTTCAGTAGTTTTGAAACCTATTCAATTCAAACAAACAAACAAAAAATCAAACCTTCACTTTTTATTATACACACATCAAAAAAGTCTAAGCAACATGCATGATATTACAAATTTACCATTTATATTAATTTATTTTACCATTTATTTTAATTATAACGTTGTATTTTATTTTTAAAATAATATTTTTAGGGTTCTATGATGTAAAAATAACAGCTGTTTTCTTTATAAGTTCTTTTAATAACAGAAATTAACAATATTAGAATATACAGGTACATAAGAAACTAAACTTTTTTTTTACAAATTGAAATTTCTTAAGAAAATGAATTTATTGTGAAAGAATAGGACAATTTAATACAAAGTATGGCCTCCTCTGCTATTCAGAACTTGTCGGCAACGATTATTCATTGAATTAATGAGACTGTTTATGTCATCTTGCGGTATTCGCTCCCAATGGAATTGTAGCAAATCCTTCAGCTGTTGGGTTGTTGTCACTCCGTCCAAGTCCTTCAAAACACGTCTCTGGAGCATGTCCCATGCGTGCTCGATGGGGTTGAGGTCTGGCGATTGTGCAGGCCAGGGCAATACCTGGATGTTCTCCGTTGCCAAGTATTCACTGGTTCGCCGAGCTGTA
This sequence comes from Schrankia costaestrigalis, assembly GCA_905475405.1. Classification (NCBI taxonomy): domain Eukaryota; kingdom Metazoa; phylum Arthropoda; class Insecta; order Lepidoptera; family Erebidae; genus Schrankia; species Schrankia costaestrigalis. The sequence continues at coordinate 2,002,040 of FR997843.1, read as the reverse complement.
TGTGAACGCGCATTGTCATGCATTAACGTAAAATCGGAGCCAAAGGTTTGTGCAAATGGATGGACATAAGGTCTGAGAATATCCTCAACGTAATTTTCAGCGTTCATGTTTCCATTTACAAAAACGAGCTCAGTTCGCCTGTTCTTCATAATACCCGCCCATACCATAACTGTTGAGCCGCTGTATGGATGAACTTCCTGAACGCACCTGAGTCTTTCAGTATTTCCGGGTCGACGGTACACTCGCACCCTTCTTGTATCAGGCCTAAACCCGAATCGCGACTCATCGGAAAACATAATTTTATCCCATTGTTCCTGGGTCCATGTTATGCGTTCTCTACACCATTCATTTGGACGAGCGCAATTCCCGTGACGTATCGGTGGGCACCTGATAGGGCGTCGAGCTCGTAGGCCGTACTCATGCAGTCGATTTCGCACAGTTTGGGGACTTACATCAACACCACTTGAATTTTGTAGCCTCAAACTTATCTCTCGAGCGGTTAACATCATAAATCATAAATCATTTATTTGCCAGAATGTAGGTTTACAAAGTATGATCTTATAGTATAATGGTGCCTTTACATCCTACCATTACATATGGTGTGCAAATATTTTATTTTAACATGCACAATGCTATTTATTGATTGAGTGATAAAAAGAGTAAACATCAGTGATAAAAAGAGTACCTAAATGAGATATTCATGCATGATTTAAAGAGACAAATTAATTGATGTCTAAGTTTATGTCAGTTAAACAGATAAAATTGAGTAAAATTAAATTAATGTCAGTTCAAGAATACAAATAAGTCTACAATATTATATAATAGTAATAAGCAAGATGTACTTATACATTATTAAGTCTTATAATTTAAAGGTTACAAAGGGTAGTAAAATCAATACATAAATCAATTAATAAGATATTATGATGTTCGACATCACCATTACCAAAACGATCCATATCCCACAATCTCATTCTCCGCCATCTGACATATATTCATCAACACTATAAAAGCATTTTGCCTTTAACCATTTCGTTAACTTTATTTTAAATATGGTTAAAGGCAAATCCTTAAAATCGTCCGGTAACTTATTATATACCCTCACAGCATTCATAAATGAGTTCCTCCTATACAGTTCAAGCCTGCATTGCGGCAAATAGAGCTTATATTTATTTTTAGTTCTAGGTTCTACATTTCTCTTTATTACGTCTTTATGTTTAGGGAAATATTGCGGATGTTGTTGTACAAATAAGCATAACTCTTTAATATACATACACGGTAAAGGCAAAATATTGTATTTTTCAAACAAAGGTTTACAACTATCCATATACCATGCTCCACAGATCGCACGTACACATTTTTTTTGTACTCTAAATGCTTTTGTGATATCCACGGAATTACCCCACAACAAGAGACCATAAGCAAGTATGGATGAAACATACCCGTGATACGCACTAAGAGCTGCTTCTGTTGATACCGTGACTCTCAATCTTTTTATTGCATAGACAAATCTGTCAAGTTTATCACAAACATAATCGATGTGTGTTTTCCAATCACAATTCTGATCTAACATTATACCCAAAAATTTTGTACTTGCAACTTGTTCGATCATAGCACCATTATATGTCACATTTAATGTTAATGGCTTTCTTTTATGGCTTTGGAATTGGATCATTTTAGTTTTCTCCATATTAATTTGTAAGTTGTTAGAACTTAGCCAGTTTATTATGTTGCTTATTGCAATGTTTATATCATGTTCATATGTGTCTGCATTTTCACATTTTACGATGAGAGTTGCGTCATCGGCAAACAATATTGTGCTATGGCACGTGCTATTTGGAAGATCATTAATATATATGAGGAATAAGAATGGCCCCAATACACTGCCCTGTGGCACACCATAACTATTACGTCGATAGTCACTTCTATATAGAACCTTCTTATTATTATGTATCTTCGAGATTTCCACACACTGTTCTCTGTCGTGTAAGTAGTCTCTTAACCAGTCGTTCGCTTTGCCTCTTATTCCATATTGTTCTAGTTTGCGCAAAAGTAATTTATGGTCTACAAAATCAAACGCCTTACTCATGTCAAGGAAAATTGCCGCAATTGGTAAGCCATCATTTATAGCCTTGGTAACAATTTTGATCAAATTGAAACATGCCAATGATGTGGTTCTATTCTGTCTAAACCCAAATTGCTCATCTTTAAGTATCCGAAGACTTGTTGTGAAGTCTTGAAGCCTTCTCAGCATGATTTTCTCAAATATTTTTGACATGATCGGTATAAGCGTCACCGGCCTATAATTATTCATGTCAGTTTTAACTCCTTTTTTAAAAAGTGGCTTAATTATTGATTTTTTCAATATGTGTGGAAAGCTACCTTCCTCAAATGACAAATTTATTAAATAACACAGTGGTTGACATATGAATGGTGCACATAATTTAATTACATTAGTTGTTAAGTCGTCTACTCCAGCTGCGTTCGTGTTATTAAGGTTTTTGATTGTACTAAATGTCTCCATCGCATCAGTAGGTCTAAGGAATATCGTATGTTCATTAACAGTATTCAAAGTTTGGTTATTCTCTTTATTAAATTTAAAATTGTTGTTATTTGTCAATTGTATATAAAATTCATTAAATTTGTCAGTTATCTCCTTAGGGTCTTCATATGTCTGATTGTTGTTGATTATTCTTTCAATTTGTGTTATTTCACTAATATTACCTATGTTTTCATTAATCACAGCCCAGGTGGCTTTACATTTATTTTTATTAGTATCAATGTATTTCTTATTTTGTAGTTGTCTAGATTTATGTATGCACTTTTTGAGTATGTAGCTATATGATTTATAATGTTTATTTAACTTTTTTCTACTTATTTTATTGTGTTGTCGGGTAAGATAGAGATACCGTTTTCGTATACAGGATCTTCTTATGCCCTTCGTCAACCATTTATGGTTTCCTTTTTTATTTGATTTTTTTACTGTGTTCACAGGAAAACACAGATTAAAAAACAATGTAAATAACGCATGAAATTCGGTAAACGCTTCTTGCAAACTTTGTTTTTCGTATACTTCTGTGAAGGTAAGAGATGACATACAGTTATAGAACTTGTCCTTGTTTTCTTTACTATAATCTCTGACATCCACATACCAGGTGTGTATTTCGAAAGATTTAGCTGTTTTCACCGTCAGAGTTTGTCCTGTTTCGTGGTCAGACAAAGCAAGATGATGAACCTCTGCTTTAACTTGTTTAATGTTGCTTGCTAATTGATCAAGGCATGACATTTGTCTGGTTGGTGTTTTAATATGCAGTTTGATTTTAAAGTTTTTTAACATATTCTTTAATTCGTCGCTACTCTTGTTTGGCTTTAAAATGTCCAAGTTCCAGTCACCACAAAGAATAATTTTTCTACGTTTTCTAGTAATGCCTAATAGTAACTGTTCTAGTTTCTCAAGAAATATCTGTGGGTTACTATTCGGAGTTCTATATAAGCATATAATCATGATATTATCAATTTCCACGCCACAACACTCAAAATTAAATTTACATGTTAAGTTATTAATATCAGGGAAAGTTTTATATTTTAAATTATTTTTTATCAATATGCATACCCCTCCTCGCTTAGAGTCACGTGAGTAAGATGCAACTAATTTAAAACCGGGAATTTTTAAAAGAATTTCTGTTCCTTTTCTCATGAAAGTTTCAGTCAAGCAGACAACATCTATTCTTGTACCATTTTGCGATAGCTCGTGGATTGCAAATGTTAATTCCTCACTTTTATTTATGGCGCCGGCTATGTTCTGATGGAACACCGTGAGATACTCATTGCTCTTATAAGGGACGAAAAAATGAAGAAGAGTCATTCACTGAGGAATCTAAATTATCATAATGTTCTATGTCAGTTTGAAAGAAATATAATAAATTATCAAAAATGTTTTTCATGCCTACATTATTTAAAGCGCCACCGTGCCTGTAAAACATGGTATAATCGTTCGTCAGATTTAAATTTGAGTCAAATAATAAAGCATAATAATTATAAGTACACATGTCAAGATAAAGTAAGTTATTGAACGCTTCCACTCTCGAGTTATACATTGTACAACAACCATTAAACCTGTAAGTGGGCAAGCAAAGAATAATATTAGTATGTTGTAATGTCATCAATGTACTACGTATATTAATTATAATGTCAATGTAGTTACTTGTTTTAATAAAATCTTTTTCCCCGATTAGAATAACACAGTAATCATTTTTGGTATAATCTTTCAATTTTAAATGTAAATTACTAATCAGTTGACCTACACCGCTATTTGTATATATTAAATGGCAAACATTATCATTAGGAAATGTGCGCTGTGCTATGTTTAGCACCTTGTTCGTTTTATTTGAGCTAATAATACTTATATTACGTTTTTTTTCTTGTTCAACCGTCGTGCTGTGTGTATATTTTTCGGGTAGATTTTGGTGAGACTTATTTATTTTTTTACATGTGTTTGGTAAAGAAGATGTTCTTGGTGTACTAATGAGATCAAGTTTACTAACACGTGATGGCTTCATAGTTTTGCGTGGAGTCTTTTTGTCATCGGCTGGCGTCTTGCAGTCAGTTGTATGTACCGGTCTTGCCGAGTGGTTGTACTCCTTTTACGGCCTGGATGCTGTTCAGCGGGTTCCCCTGTATTATTGTAGCGCTGCCAAAGACGACAAATAACACTTCTATGAATACCAAAATGTCGAGATACCTGAGATTGATTACTTCCCGATTGCAACATCCCTACAGCTCTTTGCATTTCATCTGCCGTCAAATGACGTCGCTCCATGACGTAAAGAATATCTAACAATTCAATTTTGTCGCCAACTGTATTTAAATGGTTGGTAAAATTATAAAATCAAGACTAAAACGTAGCAATTAACATGCACTCAAATTCAAACAAATTCGCAGTCATTTGAATTTTATGAAAAAAAACAAAACATAATCGAAATTTTTTTTTTACAACCAGCCAGTATGTCATCAATAACAAAAAAGTTTACTTACCTATACACTTTGAGTGAGTAAATACTTAGAAATTAATTAATATAAATGGTAAATTTGTAATATCATGCATGTTGCTTAGACTTTTTTGATGTGTGTATTAGTATAGATATTAAAAAGTGATCCTTAGAAGTAATACAATAGGGTGTTCCTTATATAAGCGAAAATATTTGTTTTTGCTATCGAAATGCATCCCTTATTCGCATAATATTAGATTCTCAAAATATTAGATTCTTGTAATATTAGATTATCAAAATAGCAGATTCTCAATATAACCGAAATAGGACATTCAACGTGAAAAATTAATTTAATTTATTACTTACCTACTAAGAATGTTTGCCTATAGCTAATCTATTTTTAGAGATATTTCCTTTAAACATATAGGACCTATTTAATTAACATAAACAATGACATTTTTTTTTTTTTTTTTTTAAATCACAACTCCCGCACTAGGGATCATGCCCTGTGTCGCGGGGACTTTTACAAACATCAATTAACGGACACATAGAACACCCAGACTCAGGACAATAATTTGTGGATCTCACAAATTATTGTCCTGCGTGGGGATCGAACCCACAACCTCATGCGCGGCAGCCGCTGGCTCTACCGGCGCGCCACCGAGGTCGTCAAATTACTCATCAAATGATAAAAAACCTATGTGCTATTTGTGGTCTGCTGGACTTCGCTTTGACATTTCATTAAACATCAAATACCTATTTGTTTTAATAATATTTGTGCATTATTATGGCAACAATGAATTTAAATGCATGTGTTGAATCTGGTGTTGTATTTATAAAAAATCAAAAAAACAAGCCCGCCATTTTACATGCTGGATATAAGTACAACTTTTTAATGAAAAATAAGTCGGGTACTACAAACTGGCGTTGCTGCAACCAGCGTGATTGCCGTACATCAATAACGCTCAATTGTAAAAATGAGATAGTACGTGTGGGTTAGCATATTTGTGCTCGTGATTTTGAACGGAATTTGATAGACTCAATTACTGACAGATGCAAAAAAGTGTGTAAATTTTGAGTCGATTCCTAAAATTTACGAAAAACATTTTTTAAAAAACGACTCATTTACCGGTAAAGAATATGCTATTCCGGCATTTACATCGAAGAAAGACTCGCTATACAGAACCCGGAATAAATTCATGATCGTTGGGCATTCAAAATGGTCAGAGTCAAAAAATGTTAGATTGCCGCAACATCTTGTTGAAGATTTCTTTTTATTTGATGACTACGATACTGAAGCAGATGACAGAATCATTATATTTTCAACATTGCCAGGTTCCAAGCTCCGCGAACGTTTACAATCAGTTGAAACTATTTACGGTGATGGTACTTTTAAAGTAACACCTTCCCCTTTCTATCAATTGTACACGTTACATATTGATGTTGCCAAAGACAGCGACACGATTGATTTCGTTCCTATTGTGTTCGCTTTACTGCCACATAAGTCCCAGAATACTTACAGGCGATTATTCAGTATACTGAAAGAACAATTTCAGATGAGTATCCGTACATATAAATGTGACTACGAAATCGCAGCCATTCAAGCAATGAGAGAAGTGTTTCCGGAGATTAACATTAAAGGATGCTATTATCATTTCATGAATGCTGTATTCAGGATGAGCAAAAAACTGGGTTACGATAAAACTGCAGAAGACTGCAAAACTATGCATCTGTGTACCCTTTTGGAAGAACGAAAAAAAAAGTTTTGAATTTCCAAAAGTCGTAGAACAAACATTGTTCAGGGCCGTCATGCCAAGCATGTCCTGAGAGGTTGCTGGTATTTTTTTAAATTTCCTTGTATAGACTTTGGCATGATTTATGCGTGTCGTTGCCATTATATTAATTGTTTAAGTTAAAGTGGATTATATTTTTTGTATTGCCATCAAAAAAAAAAAATTACAAAATAATTTAATGTTTTTCTTATTGACTGTACTTTGGTTTTATTGAGAATCTGCTATTTTGATAATCTAATATTACAAGAATCTAATATTTTGAGAATCTAATATTATGCGAATAAAGGAAATGCATACCCCCTGTTTTTTAAACTACCAAGACCTACTTAAATACAAAAATTTTACTAAACTTTAAACATTAACCCATGCCAACTAAGCTCTGAAGATTTTAAAAATTGCTGTTTTAACAGTTCCATAAAAGTATGGCTATGAAATATAATTTCCAGGTGTGATGAATTCACAAGTCATTTTACACAGTTAGCCTATGATATTTTATACAGTAAGCATTTTCTCTGCTTATTTTGGGACTAGATGGCGTTGTGTGAAAGTTTGAGCAATAATTATTTATTTATGTACCAAATAATATATAACGTGTTAATCTACTATATAAAAATAAGTCGGGTTTTACTTCCTGACGCTGTAACTCCAGAATGCACGAACCGATTTCCCCGGTTTTGCATTCGTTGGAAAGGTCTCGGGCTCCGTGAGGTTTATAGCAAAGAAAATTCAGGAAAACTTACAACAGAAAAGCGGAAAAATAATGCCCGTGCGAAGCCGGGATAGGCCGCTAGTACCCGTATAAATATGAATAATACTTATACAATGTAAAGATTTTAAAAACTAGACTATTTTCTTATGTTTTACTTAATAACTTTATTTTAATCAAAATAATTAAGTACTTTGTTGTAAAAAATGAGTTTTAAATTACTAGTAATGCTCCATAAAGTTTTGTAATTAGAATACTGTTCCATTTTCCACCAAATTTCAAACAAGGATTATTTTAAAAGAATAATTATTATTGCTTTATTATTTCGTATCTACATAGCTACTATGCATATAATTTTAGAGACTGATTATATTATTAATATTGAAAGCCTGTGAGTTAGGTAGGTATATAAATTATAGTTATTTTAAAACCGTGAAATGCATAAGAAAATTATTTAATTAGTTCTCAGTAAATCTGTTATATGCGGCATACACAATAGTTTTATTTATGTACTCATTAATAACAACTCTTTCTTACGTACTTCACTACGCCCTAGCCGTACGTACATTCAAAGCTACAAAAAATAAATTATTTTTGTCAACTTACCAAATTTTTAGAACACCTCAAAAAATTAATAATTTTTGAGTGTAAAATACAAAATAAACTGGACGTTTATTTTGACATAAAAACGTTTTTTCCTAAATTCTCCAGTTCATACCCTTTTTGCCCATTTGGGTTTTCTTTCCTCGGTCCATCAATAAATAGGATACGTACCTAATTGAGATAATTGGTTATAGAATACTACACTTATCCACACTAACTAAACAATAATGTAAGGTCGGAATCACAATGGAATAAACAACTACCCTCCAAGTGTCATTTGTTTTTACTACATCAAGTTTTAATTTGAATTATGATATAATAGCGAATAATATGCATAGGTACTTACTTGAAAAGTAATTTAATACAATTATAAAAAAGTAAGTAGGTACCATTGCATTATGTAGCTACATTTACAATACATTTTTCCTCTTCCCTAATACTTCCATAATACTTATGCTTGAGTGCCTAATAAATAAATATATACCCAGTAGGTACATAAATATACCTAGTACCTGTACTGGGTATATTTACTCTGATATTGTTTGCTAATGAATATTATAAGGCGTTTTATACATAAAAATTTTAAAACTGTGAAAATTAATAAAACAATGAAATAAAGAAAGATTTTTTAACACGTACATAATAAACAATATACGTACATCAATTTTCATGAATACCACTGTTTTACGTCTATCCTAAATACTTTTTCTAGGTGGGGCTGCCAGGGAGTATACTCTCCAGCAGAGCCACTTTCAACGTACATTATTCCTCGATTCTGTATGCGTACAGTTATATACAATGCACGTACACTATGTACGGTTCACGTACATTGTTTCGAGGTAAACATGACCGCGATTTATGAAGGTGGCTCTGCTGGAGAGTATGACACGATATCATGATTATAGTTGCAAAACTTCTGATTAATACGGAATAATACCGGAAAAAATCAGGGAAAATTTATAAAATCGGATTTATTCAAAATTTATTTAATAAATATTTTTATGTTTTATTTGCTGAAAAATAGTATTTTGCATCGATCGTCGATCACCGACGCGCCGGCGCGGCGCCGCTACAACTTTGTGCGCCGGCCGCAGCCTCACGTGCGCAACCCGTCTGCACGACTCATGTCACGACGTGAGTGGTTCACGTTGTGACATGACTCTCGAGTTGTTCGGCAGCGGTGCCTGGTGCGGTAAGAGAGAGAGGACATGCTTTGCGGAGGAGCTTTCCCCCCGCGAGTGAGTGAAAGATTCGATCGAATTTTCCGTCAAATATATCGCCCGAATATTAAACTAATCTAAAATAATAATATAAAACTATCGGTACCAGACAAAATGCATAAATAGTTTATTTACAATTATTTATACTTACCTATAAATTATAATTATACACATAATAAATAAAAACATAATAATATAAATTTTATAGCACATAAATAATATAATAAATATAATAAAATAAATAAATCACGTGACAGTGCGATCCGTTGAAAAAATCCCAAAGTTCCGGTATATTTCGGTATTATTCCGATTTAATCAACTTGAATTATTCGGATTTTTTCCCGCTAGCATCTATAATCATGATAGACATTTATTTAAGATTTCCATAGCGTCTACATCCCTACAGAATAATCGAAGATGTGCGTTAAATTCTTTAAAAAAATCCGCAACCGACTTTTTGCGCGCCATGCAGACATTTGTGTGCCGTCTGCGCTGCACCTTTAAGAAACAATTTTCTTTCTGGGATTCAAACCCGCAACGACATACACGACAGCATGACTGTTACCTTACCGAGGCCTGCAGGCTTACTCTTGAACATAATTTTAATTTCAATCTAAAACCAATCTAATGACAATGTCAATTTCAAAGTCACGTGATTTCGTACTCTTGAAAGCGATTTTCTCAACATTGGATTGAAATTGGGATTGTTTTACCTACTATTATTTATTAAAGTGTGAAGTTAGCAACACATGACATTGGAGAAGTGATGTTCAACTACATACTAAATTGAGAAAATATTATTACTAAGGTCGATATCTGCTTATTAACAATAGTAATAAATACAAGTTATGGAAAATATTATTGTAATATACGTTTTTTAATTATTTATGATTATTCGGATCGAGAAATTAGCATTCCAAAAATTTTGTGTTGCTTGTGGCTGAATGAGACGGGTCAAAGACAAGTCTGTTATAAAAATGGTTCCCCGTACTTGTAAAAAAGTAAATATATTCTAGAATAATTCTATTAATTCTATATTAGTGTTTCTAGTTTAAAAAGCTTTGTGTGGCTTTGTGACCAAGTAAAGCTTGAATATTTATCATAATAATATGTATTTAACAAATAAATTATTTGTGTTGTCAAACAGTGTTCGTTATCATTCGGCGCCATATTTTATTTGGTACATAGATACAACACACAAAGCGCAATAGAGGTTTAGTTTGCCTTTCTTTTAAAGCCCAATCTACGTTTTTTTTATGTAGAATAAATGATATCTTTACTAATAATATTAAAGATGTATAAATATTCATAAGTCGAGTTATAAATTCGCAGTCGAGGAATTAATTAAAAAATATTTAATTTTAATAAAGACAATGTTTATTGTACAAGAACTGACTTAAGACTAACGTTAAAACTAGTTACAATTAATACAATGCAAAATGCATAGTTGACAATTTGCTTATCCCACTGTTGTGTACATTGTTCGGTAAAAGTGCAAGCTTGGCAGAAAGGGGTTGTTATGGCGTGGTAAGGGTAACTGTCGACATAAAACACGAAACAATATGTAAAAAGTTACTTATTTGCTATTGGAATAATACCAATTTACAAGCAATCCGAACGCAATTTCAACGCAATACGCAGCTGTCAAAATGAATTCAAGAGTACCATTTTTAATTCAATCACAATTAATTTCATGTAGTTCAACAAATAGACACCTAATTTGAAAACAATTTGGCGCTAGTGTTGATTTCAAGAGTATGAAATAGCGGTAAACGTCATAATTCCAATACCGATCGATCGGAATTAAATTCAAGAGTAGACCAGCTGGTCCTATAATATCATCTCAGTAACAGTTTAGGAAAAATTTGAAAGCTATGCTGGACGAAATTACCTGGTGCCTATGATCCCTGGATACGGTTTGAAAACTCCATCATTATGGATAATCCATATTATTACACAAATATTTTGTAACTAACTAGCTGACCCGTGCCGTACTTCGTTGGGCGGCGAAAAAAAACGCGTCCGTTTTTTAAACATATTTCAATACTGCTTCACTACTATTTGTCATAGCGTGATACTATATAGCCTATGACACTCCCCGATAAATGGACTATTCAACACAGAAAGGATTTTTTAAATCGGTTCATTAGATCCAGAGATTACCCCCTACAACGTCACAAACACACAAACTTTACCTCTTTATATTACACTAGCTGACCCGTGCCCACTTCGTAGGGCGGCGAAAGAAACGTGTCACACAAACTTTACCTCTTTATAATATTAAGTATAGAAGTATAGATATATGTTTTAAAAGAATATAATCTTAACTCTGGGCAGAAAACAATGTCTACTAAGTGCAGAACATTAAGTCTCTCTTTACGACACCCCTCCATCATTTTACGCTACCCTCCATCATTTTACGACACCCTTGCAGTTTGACGACAACCTTGCAGTTTTACGACATCCTACATAATTTTACGGCACTCTTGCAGTTTTACGACACCCTTGCAGTTTTACGACACCCTTGCAGTTTTAAGACACTCTTGCAGTTATACGACACCCTTCCATCATTTTACGACACCCTAGCAGTTTTACGACACTCTCCGTGAATTTTACGACACCCTTCATCATTTTACGACCTTCTAGCAGTTTTACGACACCCTCCATGACTTTTACGACACCCTCCTTCATTTTACAACATCCTTGCAGTTCTACGAAACCCTTCTATCTTTTACGACAGCTTTCATCATTTTACGACACCCTAGCTGTTTTACGACACCCTAGCAGTTTTACAACACCCTACATGCATTTTACGACATCCTAGCAGTTTTACGACACCCTCAATGCATTTTATGACACTTTCCATCATTTTACGACATCCTTGCAGGTTTACGACATCCTTCCATCTATTACAACAATCTTCATCATTTTCTGACACCCTAGCAGTTTTGCGACACCCTCCATGCATTTTACGACACCCTCCATGCATTTTACGACAACCTCCATCATTTCACGACATCCTTGCAGTTTTACGACAACCTCCATGCATTTTACGACACCCTAGCAGTTTTACGAAACCCTCCATCGTTTTACGACACTCTTGCAGTTTTACGACAACCTCCATGCATTTTACGACACCCTTGTAGTCGGACAACACGCCCCATGCATTTTACGACACCCTAGCAGTTTTACGACACCCTCCATCATTTTTCGACACTCTCTATGCATTTTACGACACCCTCCATCATTTTACGTCATCCTTGCAGTTTTACGACACCCTTCCATCTTTTACAACACCCTTCATCATTTTACGACACCCTAGCATTTTTACGACAATCTTAATACTCTTAATTGTAAAACTTTTTTAAAGGTACAATTCTCTAATACATTATTTCAGTAATATCTCCAGACGTTTAAGCAGTAGAAGCAAAATAAACGTTTTTAAGCGTCCCTTTTATAAACATATTTCATTACTGCTCTACTCCTATTATGCATAGCGTGATACTATATAGCCTATGACACTAGCCTATAACACAGAAAGAATTTTTAAAATCGGTTCAGTAGATCCAGAGATTACCCCCTACAACGTCACAAACACACAAACACACAAACAAACAAACACAAACTTTACCTCTTTATAATATTAGTATAGATATAGATATAGTATAGATTTATTGAATTAGAAGGCAAAACTTACCGAAACTACTTTCTCTTTCAACTCGGGATTTGCACCCATCTGCTTCTTCATAGCGTTCATTTCTTTAGGAGTAATACCAACTAATTTAGACAGAACATCACTAGTAAATTCAACATCCAACCGTCCTGTACCATCTACTATAGTGCATTTAAGACTCCATTCATCTTTAGTGACAGATAACTTTGACAACAAATTCATTATTTGTCCCTTTACTTTGAATACTTTACCATTTGTATCTCTTTCATTCAAATCATGTATTTGCTTTATGTAAACAAAAGGTTCTGTTGAAATTCGACCAGGATATGTATTTGTTTCTGTTCCTTTAGTTTCATCATCAATTTGAGCTTCCAATTCTCTTAAATATTCATCATCTTCTTCTACAAATATATCATCGTCATTTGGATAATCATCGGGATTATTTGCTGTATCAACTTTGACTTTCTTCTCTGGATTACTAAGAGTACTATCAAGTGATCTCTTCCCGTTATTTTCAGCAAACTGCGCTTCTAATTCTGCTATTTGGTCTATATCTATATCGTCATCAGCAAAGTTGTTCGATTGCTGTATGGTTGGCCTCAGAGTTACGGTCGGTTCAGCTTGGTAAGTGTTCATTGCTGGCATTTCCTCGTGCAATGGAACTATATTTGAGTTCCTGTGTTGGTTATCGACTACACTATGATCTGTTCCTGAAATTGTTATGTATTTAGTCATTGATAAGTGCTTAGTAATAAAGATTTGCATTCCAGACTGCTTTTCTTTAACAGAATAACCTTGCTTACAAATAAACTAAATATCATAATTTAATTTAACATATATGTTGACCAGATAGGTTGCATACTGGAGAAGGGCAGTCGTAACCGACGCGCATGTATGACTCGCTTAATGAATGTGGACGATGCCCAATCTGTTTGCCAGGACCGTGACAAGTGGCGTTCTGTCGTTTATGCCTACCCCGGACGGGATAAGGGGTCAGTTTATGTATGTATGTACTATAATTTCGTAAACAAATAAACTAACCTTGAGTTACAGTCACTCCTAATTTAGTAGAAAGTAGTCCGGGTAAAGAGTTAGATATGGCAATCTCCTGAACTTCACCACCTAACAATTCTATTGCATTCTCAGTCAGTAGCAGCAAACCTCTTCTACATTCAATTGGACCTATGAAGTGATTGAATAAAAAAAAAATATATTCTACTTGGATAATCACTTTTGTCTTTATATTGTAAACTATCACATATAAGTTGTAGGCATAAGGATCAGTTTTCGTTTGTCATCGATACACAACTGGCAGTAAAAAGGTGAAACAAAAGTTTCTTTACTGAAAAATAATTTTAATTTTAGGGCACATAAAATGTTATCATTGTACTTCTGCAACTTAAGCAAATCATATGAACCAAAATATATTACTATATATATATATATCATACCTTTTATGAGTACTTTACAGCCAGGAGTTATGTCACAACTTAAATTTCTCATTGGTTTATATTCTATGCCTGAAATCTCTTGAACACCATCAGTTAGGTGCAACTTAATCATTCTGGAAAAAAGTAATATTGATTGGAAATCAATAATTTTATTTTATTATAATCTATTTATTCAACACCTGTCTAAATGCAGGGCAAAGAAAAAAAATAATTTCAAATTTTTGTATCTTTCGTCCCCTTCAGACCCAGGATCATCATCATAACAGCCCATTAATGTCCCACTGCAGGGACGGACCTCCTCCCGTGATGGAGGGATACTTGGCCTACTAATACCACGCTGGCCAAACGGATTGGTATAGACCCAGGATACTTTACCAAAAACTCATTTTACTACATCTACTTTCTAACATGCCAATCAATTCAGATTGCAGTCTCATAACCTTTCAATATTACCTAGAACTTACACACTATAAATTTTCTATAATCCATTCTGCAAAGTAAAGATTACAAGTGTGTACATACCTATGACTAGATACTTTCTCATCTTGTCTAATGGTTGCTTCTACATTTTCCATGTTTACTTTCTGCAATTTTAAATACTGCTGATAGGCAGGTGTACCTGTAAGTATTAATAAAAAATTTCTTACTATACTTGTACATATTTTTTTTTCCACAATGGTGGAGGCAGAATGTCTATCCACTCCCCTAGTTATAAGCAGTGGGTAATATACAAGCCAAAGATAATTATGTTATTATCCTTTAATTAAAATTATTAATATGTCAATGCAATGAGGTTGCAGGTTTAAACCCTATCAAGGTAAAATATTTTTTGTGATTCACAGAACATTAAAATCAATCCTAGAAGTTCTTGGTAATAAATTGATGTTTGTAAAAGTTCCAGCGACTCATGGTTTGTAAATATTTCTTTTTCTTACATACTATTACTAAATAACATGTTTTACAAAGATTTCAAGTTTAACTATATTCGAGGAAGTTACAAATATAATATTAAATAAAGCATACCTATATCAAAGGCAGCATTAATTTGTAAAACAAATCGTCCAGTTAGTACAGTCTTCTGATGGTTTTTAAGATTTGGTGGTAGAGAACCCGGGCAAATTGTCCTCAGGTCATTTAATAACCATTGCTCTTTTGCCAAGTTCTTTATTTCAGACAGGCTTACATTACCCTCACTGTTGTCTGATAGAAACTCAACACAGCTGAAAATTACATGTTAAAATTAAAAAAAGTACAATTTAAAAAATGTATTTTTGAGAAAAAATTGTGTAAGTACTATAAAATCAAGTAGTTATCTACCTTCAGAGTTTATTGGTCAGTTTTCTTATTGAAATAAAATATATGGTATACCATTTTACATAAAAAAATCAGATTTGAAATAAATAAAAATAGAGGAAACAGTTTAAATTCTTGGCGCGATTTACACAAGTTGGGTTATTGTTAAGTTTGTTTTGTTCTGTTATGGAGAGAAACTTATATTAAAATTGAATAAAAAAGGTAATTAAGTAATTATAAACTAAGTTTAAAAATAGGGAA
The DNA here is from genome assembly GCA_905475405.1 of Schrankia costaestrigalis. NCBI lineage: Eukaryota > Metazoa > Arthropoda > Insecta > Lepidoptera > Erebidae > Schrankia > Schrankia costaestrigalis. Next base: position 1,986,055 of record FR997843.1, on the reverse strand, counting down.
ATAAATTATAGGTTTTAGATAATAATCATACCCATCGAGCCATTCCTCATCCACAAACATTTGATGTGATGCCAAATATTGTCGAACTGAATCAATAAGAGAAGCGGAAGACATTTTATTATATTAATTTTTAAATAACTTAATATAACAAATAAAAACAGTTTAAAATATTTCCCACTGTTTGAATATTCAATATTTTTTTATTTATTTACATTTCCATCCATGTATTGTAAAATCCATAGATTATAACACAGAGTAAAGTAATATAAAGGAAGGATTATAATCACGACGGATGGGAATTGAGAAAGAAAGGACATGGATGATACACGAAATCTAGATAAAATTAATACTTTAAAAAGGGAACGGTACAGCACCGCAGTACATACATCTACTATATAAAAATAAGTCGTGTTTTTCTTCCTGACGCTATAACTCCAGAACGCACAAACCGATTTCCACGATTTTGCATTCGTTGAAAAGGTCTTGGGCTCCGTGAGGTTTATAGCAAAGAAAATTTAGAAAAAATTTGAACAGAAAAGCGGGAAATTAATGCCCGTGCGAAGCCGGGACGGACCGCTAGTCTACTATATAAAAATAAGTCGGGTTTTCCTTCCTGTTCCTGACGCTATAACTCCAGAACGCGTGAACCGATTTCCACGGTTTTGCATTCCTTGGAAAGGTCTCGGGTTCCGTGAGATTTTAGGAAAAATTTCAACTAAAAAGTGGGAAAATAATGCCCGTGCGAAGCCGGGACAGGCCGCTAGTAGCTTATAAATAATATCTAATTTATACTAAGTATTACATAAAACTAAACTCCCGATTATCTCCAAGCAGCCTACGATATAGTTTTTTTTTATGTTGATTTTCAATATTGATAATTTTAATAGATTTGAAATTGTTATATAAAATTTGGACAAAAATGCTTGTGGCAAAAAGAATAAAAGAACGAATATACACTCATTTTCATTCTACGAGCATTCATTCAAATATGATGGAAGATAGGCTGAGAATATTAAAATAAAATCAAAAATGGTGACGAACGGGGATGGTGATTCCCCGTTCGTCACTATTTCCGACTGTTGATGAACTTTCTTACAACGTTTTGTAAGAAAGGTTCCTCAAGTTTATTATTATATCCAAAGGGTGAAAACTTAAAAAAAACATGTTCGGCTCGGTCAAGTTTTACTGCATTAATTTCTGATCCACGACCCTAGATACCCACTTGAACGTCCGGCGCGAGCAAAGAATATACCGTCTTACGTCCAGCCACTTGCGTCTGCTTTCCCTGTGTTTACCGCGCTAGACATGCATTACAAAAACCCGCTTATCTCCCTAAATATAACACCAATAGAAAAGAAAAAAAATACTGAAAAATACGTTGAAGTACGGAGATTCTGATTATATTATTTAAAAACGTAATATTATTCTTGTGACATACGTAAAACTAGGTAGAGCATAATATTTAGCATAAATAAAAGTAAATAATTTATATAACTAAATCGTAAGGAGAATATACAACCAATTTTACCAACAAAGTTTATTTATGACAAACTAGACTTGTTGCCCTTTCTTATGATATAAATATGTTTATAATTAATTAACTCCAAATAGCTAAAACAAACCAAAGAAAGCACATACTCCTCGTAATTTTATGGCGGCCTCTGGAGTTAACAAGCTACAAATTTCAAGTACCAAGATGGCCGCCATCTTAGGTTTGCTACACACTTATGAATTTAACTGTCTGGAAAAGAGAGTATATTATTTTTAAAATTTTGTAATGAAATTTGAGTAGCATTGAATATTTTAATGACATATTATTCTTATATTATTTTTTAAACCATCTGGTAAAGCCACAGCACGCATGTCAATTGACGCTCAACGCGAATCATGTTTAGTTCTATGCTACAAAAAAAAAATGAAATACATCAAACATTCAGTAGCATCGAGATAAACCATATGTAAAAAATCGGACCTAAGCTCACTGCTGCTCCTCGATTGCATGACCTCGCCCTTCGCGTCCTCTGAGGCCTGTACGGCATTCATAAATATTCAACAAGTGAAAATAAAATTAAAATTGTGCCTTAAAGATTAGTACATAATATTTTCATATATTATGTACTAATAACAAAAAAAATAATAACAACACAAATTCACCATGACTCTAAGCGGAATTATTGCAATCATATTATTACATACAAGTTTGTAGACACCCTTATTCATAACATTTGCGGTAACGTCCGCGGATAGTGAACTATCCACACGAAAAAACCTGAGGATCACATTGATATTATTTAGGAATCTACAATCACATGAAATATATTTAAATTTAAAATTACTTTAAATAGTTTATTAAGAAACATTACGCATATTTTAACCTATGTTTTAATAAAATATAACATTTAAATAACACTAAAATCATCCGTCGTAAAAAACTTGCTTTGTTGTACATATCGGCACTATTTTGAACCTAAAAATTTACTAGATTTAATACTTGAAACTATATTTGTTATACATCATTGTGAAGAGTAAGTCATAAACTTAATTTAAAATATAAACTTGAATGTAATAAAACTGTAATACTTACGAAATAATCACAGGCAAAAAACACTTGTTCGCAATACACGAAAATGCAAGTCAACTTTGAAATTTCCTGTTGAAAAAACTAAACCACTCACCACAGAGGTAAAAGTTTTTTTAGATAAAATTTTTCATTGGCAATCATTCATTTCAATCCAACATGTCTTAAAAATACGGCATTAATAAACTAGAGGGCGTTTTTCTAAACTTGTGTCTCTGGACGGAATACTATCCGGGACGTAATGCCCGATTTACACATCGACAAGTACAGTAGCGAGTTAAGTAGTATTTTAAGATTAAGTTTATTTAAATAGATCTCCATCCTATTTTTTGGCTAGTTAAGTTGGCGAGACGCGAGAGAGGGGGCTACTTCGTACTTAACTCGCCAAAAAATAGGATGGAACTCTATTTAAATCAACTTAATCTTAAAATACTACTTAACTCGCTACTGTACTTGTCGATGTGTAAATCGGGCATAAGACAGAATATTTTTTTTGATAGCTTAGTATCCATGGACGTCCAAGTGGTTAAGCAACATAGTTTAAATTTAACTCCCAGCAAAGATACATTTTAGACCCTCTCATAAAAATAAAACTAATTTGGTCTGAGACCTTGAAAAAGTTAATTTTTATAAAGATAAATCATGAACAGAACAACACAACATTACTATTAAATAATGACTTGATGGTTAATATATGTATAGTATAATAATGATAAATAAATATTTACTAATGCTGTGTTGTTGTTGTATTGTATTGTACAGTCTTGTAGTGTGAGCAAAAAATTAATAGAAAAATCATTTTTTATACAATTTGTTTGAAATTATGTATTGTACAAATTAATTATTTTATTTTATTTTATTTTATTTTATTTGTTTGAGGAAAGCTTACGGACTAATTACAACATTAGGTAACATATTTTTTTTTTTACAGAAATTGCCAATAACAAGCTTCCACATATAAAATAATGATAATATAATGATAAGACCCATGTAAATAAATATAGCAGCCTTTTAGTTCGGCCGTGTTCTTTATATTAGAAACTGCAGTAGATAAGAAATACTATTATCCGTGTAATGAAATTGATGACGAGAAAGGAAATATAGTGCCACTATAATATTTATTAGTCTCTCTACTGAAGACACACCACACGGTGTGATATTAAAAAAAAAAAAAATTATATGGCAACACAAGGGACGTGAGTGAACGCAAAAAGAGCTTGCCGATAATTTATCTATCTCCCTCGTAAATTTTGGACATAGAGAGAGGCTGATTGACAACAAAAGGCACTATTTTCGTGATAGTTGTTGTTTTAAATGTTTCTTTGGATTTAAGTGTTGTGGAACGAGAGCCTATATTCGTGATTTACATCGTGGATGAAAAAATATGAAGCGGCGAAATGCCGAAACTGGGAAGATGCGGCGCCCCTTGAAGCGCACAAAAATCACCGAAGGAATGTATGGAAAGTAAGTGTATATTGTTTAATTTGCTAATATTGTATGTACAGTTACTTGTAAATTTAACAAGGCACATAATCCAGTGATAATTTTAACAAAAATATTGGGTAATGTGTCGTCAATGTGGGTAGAAAGTACCATCTGGCGATCGGAGAGTACCTTGTCGGGTTCGCGCACTACAAGAATTAAAAATAAATATTTTGTTTTGTTTTGCCTGTTGGAAGCGCAACATGTGCAGCTTTTCTCTATTTTTACTCAATTTAATATGTTGAACATTTAGTTTTCACAATGCTTTAATTCACACAAATTGTATACTTTGATTTTGAATTATGATTGCAATCAATATTTATATTTTTGTCAGTAATTCAATAATACTTAAATTTTAAGATGGTAATTGTAATTGTACTTATTAATAATTGTAATAACACATACACAACATACCATAATGGGATTTCTTCAGCAACATATTGAAAATATTTCAAAATATATTCAATTACACACGGGTAATGACTAGATCTGTGTTAAAAAGATTATCTATTTACTGCATCTAAGTTAATGTACACAAACCTGTTGCTAAACACCCCTAAGGTGTTTTTTTTATAAATGCATATTATTTAGTTATTTCTCTTAGGACATAATACAGATTGCAATATAGATAATAAAGAGTGAAGCGATTTTTACATTTGATGGTATTATAATTCTTATGGAAAAATTATAAGCTGTTTACTGTCCTCTGCCAAATAAATTACATTAAATCTATACTAATATTATAAAGAGGTAAAGTTTGTGTGTTTGTGACGTTGTAGGGGGTAATCTCTGAATCTACAGAACCGATTTTAAAAATTCTTTCTGTGTTGAATAGTCCATTTATCGGGGAGTGTCATAGGCTATATAGTATCACGCTATGTCTAATAGGAGTGGAGCAGTAATGAAATATGTTTAAAAAAATGACGCGTTTTTTTCGCCGCCCAACGAAGTGGGCACGGGTCATCTAGTATTTTAGAAATGCAGAACTCATTTCATAAAGTTTAAATAATATTAAGCCTCTGTGTCTTTAATAATTACTCTCCTTATGTGCCAGCAAACATACCTTACAGATTTTTCAGACACATACATTTATTTCCTTATATTACTATAAATTTATTAGAAATTTAGTTAAGATTACATAGAAAAAAAAATTGAAACATGAATCCTTTGCCAAGGATAGGATTTCCTTAGATCAAACACATTTAAACTAAAAATAATAATAATTATTATTAAATTGTTACCTTTTCGTAGTCCTAAATTATAAAAATAAAATTATGGCATATACTCCCTGTAAAAGCATGATAATCCCGCAAACATTTTGGCTTATCATCTCCTAGTTTCGCACTGCAGGTTCCCTAATGCATGCAGTTTTAAAAGAAGGATTTGTGCTCCAAACTAAAAGTGTAAAGTGCCATAACTATGGTGTTATATCCTTGGATAGAAGAACTGAAAACTTTTCGTTTAGCAGCTTTATAGCACTCATTATTTAAACCTTTCAACCCTAGTCAGATGCGTTTACGTGATACGTTTTAGAAAGGTCATTGAATACAGATCTAGCTACTTATAGTCTTGGTTCCCTTGTTTTAGGTTTTTTTTAATAGCACAAGAAAATTCCTAGAATATCTATCCTGGGTTTCTTTATCTCTAATTTCTTTTTATGAAGCTTATTGTAAGCAAACTCACAAATGAGGCAGAGAGTGTGGTGATCCGTAACACAGGTTTTGTACGATACCTAATATGGACATGAGCTCTCACAAAGGAACTAGGTCTAACTTTAACTGTGTAATGTTTGTGGAGAAATAAATAAATAAAAATATATGCTCTTGAGGTACTGCTTGTGTCTGCATAATATAATGATGGCAAATTATTAAGTGGAAGATACATTATATAGCTATTTCAGTCCAGACACCTGAAAACATATTCTTGCTCGATAAAAAGAGGATATAACATCACATCATTCCAATCATAGACAAACAATATGATGGTGTACCTCAAAATATCAATCGCCTGTAAAAATGTAATGTGGTCTAGGTGGCAAAAAAATCTAGGAATCTTGTTCAGGAGGCTAAAAAAGTTTTCTAGTCTGTATTTAATACTTATTTATACCATGCTGGTCAGGCAGCTTGAGTTACCTTATGTTGTTAGAGAAATCGGATAAATTACGAAATCGGCTTAGAATGGAATACCAAATGTGTTTAACTAACCACATGGAACTAGGGAACTTGATGTAATAATCAGCTATGTTGGCATGTTCTTGTTATATTAAACAAAATCCACATCTGTTGGACATATGTTTTATGCCTACTTACGGTAAGGGCTCTCTCAAATTAGCCGCTTCGTGCTGTAAGGCTGCCGTGCGTTTCGAACGGCAAAAGCAACGTTCGTTTGTTTTCATACAAATCTTGCCGTACTGCAGTATTTTTAGTTGCGAGCGGCAGCCGTAATGCACGAAGCGGCTAAATTGAAAGAGCTCTAAGGCAGTACTTGGATTTCTTATAATAATAATTCACACATAGTTATATACCTCACACATTCACTTAATGCCGGTCATACACACTACGGTCTACCGGAGATCGTCCGGCGCAGGTCAAAAATCGGTTCTTTCGAGTGACACCGTACAGTGTACCTCTCCGGTAGACCGGGGGCCCAATTCCGCTAATAACATTTAAGCTACATAACGTTGACAATCAATTTTGATGCTGTTACGATTGGAACAAATTTTGTATTCTGCTAAAACTTGTTTGTGGTCGAATGTGAATCGTAATTGAGTCGAAGATCAAAGTTAAATCTGTGTTGCCTTGTATAATCTACCAACTTATTAGAGTTGCCCTTTAAAACCTACTAATAACCTGAATAAGAAAATCATGGCTGTATTACGTAATTGCCTATGCAAACTCAACTAAAAAAATCTGTCATTCATATGAATGACAGATTAGTTATTAGTTACTACACTAATAAGAATTATTATAAATAATGCATTATGAAGAAGAATTTATTAGTGTTTTGGTTTTTATCACTTCACATTAAGTCAGCACTTCGGACTCTGGCAGAATTGTCGACATCGGCATAGTTTGCCATATAAAAGAAAGAAGAAGAAGAAAAATAATGTAATAAGTATTATTGTTACTTTTGGAGTCGGTGTCAGCCACGAGTTATATACAATTTCGACTTATTTTAACAAATATTATGTCGTCGTGGAAATTTTGGAGTTACTAGGTAATATACAACTTCCTCTGTAATTGTCATGTAATAATATAGATAATGGTCTCTTATATCTCAGTTTTTAAACACACTTTTTAGTAGATACAACTGGGACTGCCAAAATAATATTTCTGTTTTAAGTGTAATAATTAATTGTAATCTTATTTTCAGGTGATTTTGGTTATCCCCAGCGTTGATATCTAATGATACAGTTAACATTGCTTCAGAAGAGATTGCTGAAGGGTACTATTATAATTAAAGTACTATTGGTGTGCATACTCAAATACTTTGGTACACTGGGTGCTACATTGAAGTACCTTTACCATTCAGACACAGCGGGAAAGTTCATTATTGCATGTTGCTCTTCAATATTTGAAATTGTGCAGGCTTTACCTCTCCAACATTAGGTGAAGATAAGAATAGTCTTTGCTGGAATAGGGTGTAAGGCTTAACAGTGAAATAAGTAGATGTACTTACTAAGATTATTAAGTTTAAGTTAACAAAATGTTCAATATTTTAAATTAATTTGATAATGGGTGAATTTTATGTTAGATACTTAATTTAATGTAAATAGCAGATACTGATATTGTTTAATTACTTACATGATTTTGATAAAATTATTAGGTACATTTATTAAAAAATTAAACAAGGCATTTGAAAAGGTAGCGGATACTTTATTTTTATTTTGTACACTTATTTGCTATATTTTGTTATAAGATACTTAATTAGAAATATAGAATAAACAATAAACCTATTGAATTTTCACTATAATTATATAAATCAATATCCTATACTCCTAACATTAATTAATGCTGTGAGGGTATATAATAAGTTACCGGACGATTTTAAGAATTTGCCTTTAACAATATTTAAAATAAAGTTAACAAAATGGTTAAAGGCAAAATGCTTTTATAGTGTTGATGAATATAATATGTCAGATTGCGGAGAATGAGATTGTAGGTTATGGATCGTTTTGGTAATGGTGATGTCGAAAATCATAATATTTTAATAAGTAATTGATTTATGTATTAATTTTACTACTGTAACCTTTAAATTATAAGACTTACTAATGTACTTATTCTTGTTTATTACTATTATATTATATTGTGGAGTTATTTGTATTCTTGATCTGACATTAATTTAATTTTACTCAATTTTATCTGTTTAACTGACATAAACTTAGACATAATCATGCATGAATATCTTATTTGTTGCTGTTGTTTACTCTTTTTATCACTCAAATAATAAATAGCATTGTGCATGTTAAAATGTAATATTTGCACACCATATGTAATGGTAGGATGTAAAGGCACCATTATACTGTAAGATCATACTCTGTAAACCTACATTCTGGCAAATAAATGATTATTGATTGATTAACTATAACACAATATCACTATTTCAAAAACTAAAAATGATTAATACATTAATAAAAACCTTATAAAACAGATATTATTTTTTATTGCCTCTGCCAGGGCAGTTCTTCACCAAAAGCCAAGCTAGCTTGTACACCCTGACTATTTCATTACTGCCATGATGGGATTTGGTAATTGTGGCTCTTCATAAACTTTTCATTAATGCTTGCAAATTGATAGCATCTGCAGTATTAATATGGATTCTTTTCATCATTGTCTGGCAGCTATAAATAATTAAATGAAAATATTTCACTAGGATAAGCATTATATCCTTCTGCAACCACTCAAGGATGTCTTATGTGCTGAAAGAAATAAATACAAGTTGATTTACTAAATGACTAAAATGAAAGCATGATAATACTTAAATATGTTACTTTACAAAAAATGATTTTTTTATTTATTTATTTGATGATGATCACCCATACATGGAATGTTTAGTGGATGACAACAACTTTAACTATAAAAACCTTGCCTCTACCTTACCTTGTTTCATTTATTTGCAAATTACAAAGCAGTTTCCCCGATGCTGTTTAATTTAAATTTTTCATTCTTTATCGGCTTTATCCTTAGCACTGGGTATTCTCAGATAGTCTTACGCTGGGCTGGATGTTCTGAAGGATGGAGAACACATTCAATGGGGCTGAAATAATTACATCAATTAGTATAATTCTATTAGGTACAACTCTTAAAAAAATACATAACTAATATTATAAACTATTGATATTATTATGTTATAATAAACTAATATACTTACTCCACATTAAATAAAAGTATATAAAGTAAAAGTAGTGTCGTTTTAATCATTGTCACTAGATTGTAAAGCCGTAACATTAGATAAATAGCTCTTGTTGTTCAATCGAAGGTCAAACGAACGTCAATGCAAAATCCACAATTGAAACAAACGTCAAACAAACGTCAAATAAGAGTAGAATACCGAATAAGTTCACAATCGACTTGCAATTGCAATCGATTTTAAAGCAGAATAGGAAATTATCCAAATACGATTCAATCGAAGCGTAATCGTTCTTGTAATAATTGCAGAATAGCAACTATGTCAAAAACTGACAATGAGACGCAATTTCGATTCTATTGAGTCATTTGTAAATAGCGGAATTGGGCCCCGGAGCGTGTATGGCCGGCATTACACTATTAACATTCGATATTTTGAGAACTCGATGTTTTGAGTGTACAATATATTCAATGTTCGATTTTTTAAACATTTGATTTTATGAACGAGATTTGAGTATTTACGAGATTTGAGTATTTAGATACGATAAATTAATATTCGATTATTTGGCATAGTACAGCCAAACTAAGCAAAGCTTGTACTATATATATTATTGTATATTGTTTCAGTTCAATGCTCTATTTGAAGTTCGTAATGATTTGGGCAACAGTTGTTATGGCTGACTACATGTTGGAGTTCAGATTTGAGTTCCTCTGGCCATTTTGGATAATGCTGAGATCTGTATATGATTCGTTCAAATATCAAGGACTTGTGAGTATATTATATTGTTTTATTTTAAAATATTTACATTTTAGAATTTATATGAAGTGTCATTAATTCATATTCTCGTTATGTTCTTTCATTCTAAAACACAACGTATATACTGGGAATCGATGCCTATCTCGAGGGGACCTATACAGCCATAAAACTAACAGACACAAGATATACTGAGACTCAATAAAATTATTTGTGAATCACAAATATTTAACTTGAGATTTGAACTCGCGACCTCCCAATAGGCTCAGAAGCCGCATACACAACCGTTTTAATACTGAGGCAGTTATTAGGTTCAATAACATATCAAATAACAATATTAACGGGTATTAACGCGTATAGATTTTAGGTAAACATTTTAATTATTTACCTTGAGCTGCTCGACGTTTCGGACAGGTTACACCAGGCTGGTGTAACCTGTATATAATATAAATCTATACGCGTTAATACCCGTTATAATTGTTAAAATAATAAAAATTAAACGCGAAAGTTGTAAAGTTAATATAATATAACCCTTCCTTTTGGGCTTGGACGCAGTCGGGTAAAAATAAAGCGCCGATTACACTAGACTACATGTAGTCTAGTGTAATCACATTTAGACTGTTAGGACACTACATTTTCGGAGATTGGCGAGTCCCGACCGTCTCCTACATGATGTAGGAGACTACATGTAGTCTTGTGTAATCGGCGCTTAAGTTTATATATTTTGTTTGCAGGCATTCTCAGTATTCTTCATTTGCATAGCCCTCACATCCGACATGATATGTTTCTTCTTCATACCATTGCAGTACATATTTTTCGCTGCAAGTACCTATGTATGGGTACAGTATGTTTGGTACACATGTAAGTATATTTACATTGTATAATTTAATATTTATATTATAACAGCCCATTCATACCCTTATTCCGATCAAATCAACTAAAACTATTTATATTCATAACGATAATAAACTAAATAAACGGATCAACTCTTTTTGATCCTAACGGCATAACTATTTAGTTGATTCGTTACGAAATAAACGGATCAATTCTTTTATCTCTCTATAGCGCCGATTACACTACCCTACATGTAGTACCCTAGGTATAGGGCCCTACCTCTTGTAGGGCACTACATGTTGTCTAGTGTAATCACATGTAGACTGTTAGGACACTACATATCGGAGATTGGCGAGTCCCGAACGCTCTACATCATGTAGTGCCCTACAAGATGTAGGGCCCTATACCTAGGGTAGTGTAATCGGCGCTTATACCAATCCGTCTGGCCAGCGTGGTATTAATAGGCCAAGTATCCCTCCGTCACGGGAGGAAGCCCGTCCCTGCAGTGGGACATTAATGGGCTGTTATGATAATGAAATGTTCACGGTCATCAAATTACTTTTATATATCGACAAATAGATACTACGATACGAAATATATACGACCACAGATAGTGCATAACACGAATAAGGTTTTTTTTATTTACACGTCTTATTAAGCTTAACCTAATTAAAAACAATTGGTATTGTTTTAAACTTTCATAATGAAAATGTAATTTTCGTGGGAACTAGCGCTTGTAGCGTTTGTTCCCAAAATAGTTTTGTGATTATTGTATGGGTTGTACAGTCAACTTCACAAGTTCATTAAGACATCCAATATTACAAAAAATCTCACTGCTTAAGGGTCGTAGCACATATAACGTAACGTAAACGGATCGGCACCGTATCAAATCGAGCCGTTCAGTATTATTTGTATGAAACTCCTTACTGCAAAGTACACGAATCGGAATCGTAACGTAATCGGACTTTTGACATTTATTTGACACCGAGGAAAAAGGCGAGGCGGTGCCGATCCGTTTACGTTAAGTTATATGTGCTTTGAGCCTAAAGCTTTCATAAGTAAGTGTCCTGACGAGAATAGAAAATAGTCCTATCGTTAATAATCGCCAATAACGCTGAACACCTAAAGCGAGCGTTGTAATATATATTAGATGTGTTTATTCACTTTTGTAGTTAACTGTACTTAGTCATATATTGTTTTACGATTTTAGCAGAAATAAACACAAAGTTGATGTAGGTAATGACTGATTTTAAACTTTCGCTATTTCTATACAACATCATACAATTTTCTCGGTTCGGGTCTTATTCGCGGTATAACTACATACCCTAGATTTTAAAGTAATAAATACCTAAGTTTTATATAACGAAGGTCCGTGGTTGCGAAAGGACAGTTCCTGCAACACTAAGTACAACTGTCAACAATAACAAGTCCAGATATCATGCCCTGTATTGCAGTGACTTTACAATCATCAATTTAATGAACAACAAAACTCAGGAGAATAGTTTGTTGCGTGGAATTCGCAACCGCTACACGCACGTGCACAAGGCACATTAGCCACCGTGGCAGTTAATAGACAGACAACAACGAAGACTGTATTTAGAATACTTTTTTGCTTTCTTACCGTTAGATGGCGTTTTTTCCTTGTGTGAATCGCACTATTAGATGTGTCACAACCTCTTTGGGATAAATGGGCCATTATTATGATCAGGACGATAGTTTGATTGATGCCTGATGATGAAAAACCAAATTCTAACTTGATTTGTATTGAACAGTTGCAGATAAAGGCATATGCGTACCCACAGTAGCAATATGTTGTCTACTAGTATATGTCGAAGGTCTGTGGAGAGGTTCTAGAGGTGGGAGCGAGTTGTGTAGGCCGCTGGCTGCCCACTGTGTGGGCTACCCGGTGGTGTCGCTGGGCTTCGGTGCCAAAGCGCTCATAGCACATCGGCTGCGGCAGAGGAGACAGAGGCATGTGAGAGCTATGAACGAGTTCTACTTCCAGCTCATGCGTGATGCGCTGCCGGAGACTGCTCTTGACCAGGTATGTGCTTGTTTATTGTGTGATCAAATCTCACGCAGATTCATTGGAATGAAGTTATCTACTAAACATAGGCTTCAAGAGAGGCTAGAGTCTCTAGAGAGTAAAGTTTGATGTAGCTTCTTTGATCTCTAGAGAAACACATTTTAGTGTTGGATAAAACTGTGTGTGATTGAGCAATGTATGTTGGGTGGGATAATGTGATTAACCAATCATACTATAATTGACTCTATATTTCTTAATTCTTCTAATCATATTGTCAAACTGCTGTTGGTCTTCCAAATAAATAAATACTTTTGGGACAAATCTCTGGTTCTTCATAATGAGGTTTCTGAATTACTATTCTTTGTGCATAGATATTTAAAAATATACATTACAAAAATGCCCTTGATACCTACAGAGTCAGCAGCAAACAGGCAGTAAGGAAGGTAGCAACGTGCCTAACGGTACAGCGGAGTGTGCGCACACACAGACACAAACAAACACACAGTCGCACACACAGTCACAAACACAGTCACACACACATATGAACGGCTCGTTGCGACGCCGGTGCTACAAGGGCACAGACCGCACAGACCACAACGGACATTGTGTGACGGAACACGCCCAGTTACAAGCTAAGGTAATAATCATATTTTATAATACTTATTTTTATAGATATAGAGTTCATTTTGCTATAATACATCGGAATCGTAACATTGAAGCTTACTTCTAGTCGCAATAGATGGCGTTGTATAATTTTAAAGATATATAGCCTTATTACGTTTTAAAAGGGCGTGAGAAAATTCAAACATCTGTTAATTTTTCAATTATTTTTTGTTTTCTTTTCTGATAATAATTTAATTTATTATACAGTACCGACTGAAAATGAATCGTAGATATCGTCGTATACCAGTACCACTAAACCAATTTTAATTTCTTGAATACTATTTTCAATATCTAAATGCGATTTTAAACTGTCACAACTAACTGATTTTCTTATTTATTTATCTCTATTATAACTTGTTGTAATAAAAGTACTTACAATACATTCTAACATCTTTCATTTCAGTTAGAAAAATTAGAGAAACATTTAGCTGCTCAAACAGCGGCGCGAGAGAAAGCGAACGCACAAAGTAACCACTGTAGCGGTCACGCGACCACCACGCTCGGGAACGGCTCCGTCACGCACGCGGCACTGGACGACGACGACAGGCACGAACATACTAAAGGTAACTAACTAACTATTTAATTGCTGACTAGGTGCCGCGACGCTGACTAGCCGTCGCGACGCCGACTGACTAGTAGCGGCGACGCTGACTAGTTGCCGCGACGCTGACTAGCCTTAACAGAGACAAAGACTGTCTATGCGTCACCACCCCCACTAGACGCGATGACGCTTACGCTCACATAATTATATAATTAATATTTTCACAGGTGGTGCTAAAAATTCCAAGTTGGATAAAAAAGAAAGTAGTAGTACATTAAAAGAAGAGAAGAGAAAGAATAAAAACAGAGATAAAGATAAGGATAACAACGATAGTCATAAGAGTACAGAACATAGTAAGTTATTTTACTACATTTTTACATAATATAACTCACGTTGTTTCTATGAATAGGCAGAGGCTACGGAATGGTACGTAAGACTGTTCCTATAAAATAATTTTTTTTCACTTATTAAATAAATAATTCATCCTTTCATCATCCTAGCATGAACCACTGGACTGACAGGACTTGAAATTCAACATTCAATTTCCATATTTGTTAGACGTGGTCGCTGCTAAGTAAACGACCGTCTACCGCGGCATACGCGCACCGTCCAATCTTTGTAAATTTCATGCAAAAATAAAATTTAACTTTAGCATATTGTGAAATACTCCGACTCGCTCCGCTGCCGTCCATTTGTTGGAAATCACACAATTTACAACACTCTTGATATTAGAAAGTATTGTTACTTTGTTAGTATACAGACTTATCATGTTATGATAATTAATTTTATTGTAATGATTACAGAAAAAGAAGAAATAGTCAAAAATAAAGAAATGGAAAGTACAAAAGAAAATGTAAAAGTTAAGGAATGTAACAGTAGTAAGGACAAAGAGAAGGAGAGGGAGAGAGAGAGGGAGACACGAGAGAAAGAGAAGGAACGAGAACGGGAGCGTGAGCAGGTAAACATAATTTAGTTTTAGGTCTTATTTTTATTGTCAATTACGAGTAATTTTTCTAAATAAAGTTGTGGAATAGGATTTGATTAGATTTTTATACTTCATTTCATAAAATTTATCAGAAATTGTTTGAAATCGTCGTTTAAAATTTACTTCAAATTGAAGCTACAGTTAAAATTATGGATTGACACAGTCTAAAGTCACAGCACTAAAAAGGAAGAAATTTGTATACTAAGTTTGAAAATATAATTTAAAAAAATATTTTTCGCAATCGTATTAATTAATTAATAGTATTTAATTTCGGCAACAGTTTCAATATGTTCTTTATTGTCTTATTTATTATTATAATTTAAGTAGTAGTTATTATCTGTACCTACTTGTATTTCCAAAGCGCGAAGCCCGCGAATGTCAGGAGGAGCTAAAGCGCATACGCTCGGAGCTGTCACTGGCTCGGTCTAGCGAGGCGGAGGCGCGACGCGCTCTGGCCGCCAGCGCCGCGGGGGAGCGCCAGCGTCGCGCAGAGCTCGCATCACTCAAGCAGGCGCACGCGGCGCTGCAGGCGCGCGACCTGGCCGCCAGGAACACGGAGCGCCGCCTGGCGGACGAGCGCCGCGCTCGCACACACCTAGAGCATCAGCTGCGCTCCGCTAGACACGCCGCCAGGAACACGCAGCCCGCCGCGCAGCCTGCCACAGGTACCAAGTACACCACGATTCAATAGTCCACCTCAGGGACGAAGTGCGGAATCCAACCCCCAATAACTATGAACAAACCACATACAAATTCTCAAGTTTTAAAATATTTACATGTCAATTACAGTACTCGCCAAATAAGTTCACCGCCCTAAGGTTGCTATCAGTGAAATTTGCGCTTGTCTATACATAGGCGAACAAATAATACACCCCCCTCTCCACACCTCCCGCCATTAAGTTCGAAAACTGACATCTGCGCAGTTATCTGCTACAACTTCAGGCCAGCCGAGTTAGTTGGCCCTTACTATATCAGATACAAAAATCATTTGTTGCTCTAGTTTTATATTTACATAAAACTAGTAACAAGAACTCGCTAAATAACTTGACCAGCATGAAGCTAATTTTCAGAGAAGTTCGCGCATGACAGGAACAAATAAAACACCCGTTCCCCGCCTTCCGCTAGTCAGTTCGAAAACTAACATCAGCGCAGCTATCTGCAACGAGTTCAGGCTGGCCGAGTTAGTTGGCGCTTACTAATGTTTTATTATATTTTACTTATCCCCAGGTGCAGAGTGTGACAGTGCCACGTGTCGCGCGCGTCGTGCCGCCGCAGAGTCCGACGCGGCGACGTTGCGACGTGACCTCGCGCGCGCCCGGGAGAGACATCACGCGCTTACTAGAGACTTGGCACATGCTACTGAACAGGTACTTTTTAAAAAGACAACTCCCGCTCTAGGTACAAGGTATGACCTTGTGTTGCGGGGACGGACATAAAGAACATCCAGATTCAGGACAATAATTTCTGGATTACACAAAGAACTGACCTGTGTAGGAATCGAAACCTCTTACACGGGACCCGCTTTCGCGATTGAGACAGATGAAATTTCTTTACTGTTCATGTCGTCTTTCAAGAATATTTTTTTTATTACATGGAAAAAAAATTAAGTTGTTAAAGAAATAAATATGTTAGTAATGTGATGTGTTTTTATGTACAGGTGCGAAGTCTAGAGGCGCGTCAGGAGCAAGCAGCAGCTGTCGCGGCGGAGGCAGCGCCGCGGCTGGGCGCGTGGGCGGCGCTGGCGGAGCGCGCGGCGCACCTGGAGCGCGCGCTGTCGGCCGAGACGCGCGTCAAGCTCGACCTGCTGTCCGCGCTCGGCGACGCGCAGCGCAAGATGCACATACAAGAGAGTCAGTATCCACTACTATTTAGTCATTACTTGATACCTAATTGATTGTACAAAGTATCATTAGTACAGTTACAAGCAATAATATGTACACATTTTCACATTTTGTAAAAAGTATATTTACAAAATGTTAAGATTGTTTAGAAAGTTAGACAAGGCACATACATGTTTTATTGTTCGTGACTGTACACGTCAAGCAAGTAATAATTTATAATTGAAGGTCCCAATTCGCCTAAATACAAAAAATATAAAATACAGTAAACGCCAACTAACTCGGCCGGCTTGAAGTTGTTCCAATTCACTGCCGGCTTGAAGTTGTTGCATTTGACTGCATAGGTGTCAGTGTTCGACCTAACTGACGGGGTTTTAATTTGTTTCTGTTATGAGCGAAATTCTCTGATAGCTAACTTCAGGCCGGGCGAATTAGTTGGAGTGTAAAGCATTTTCCATTTTGTGTCGGTGACAATAAAGTTTACTTTGTATCGCAGGTGTAATATCGGGTCAAGAGAAGCAGCTGGAGGAGCTGAAGGCGCAGATGCTGGCGGTGATGCCGGTGAGCAGCGTGCGCCTCGGCGACGGCTCCGCGCTCGACCCCAACGCGTGCGTCTACACGCCGCACCACCGACGTGTCACCGCACTCAGCTCCGACGCCTAGACGCAGGTACACCCACACACAGTGCATACGCCAAGCTACGAGCGTCGTACCTGCTGGTCAATATACCGAGCTTTGAACATACCCCGCGCCCCCGATACTGGTCTTTGTATGGGCGTTTATGATCTCAATACGTTTACTTTTGTTTTCTAATTGATATGCGAGCTGACTTCGTGTTTTTTTTTTCCTTTTATTTATTGTTCTAGTTAAAATTTAAAAAGTATTTTTTTTGTAAGTCCGCGGTTAAAACTTATTATTTTGTTTCGAAACTATACATTGTTTTAAATTTACACGTGTTTTCTCAATGCTATGTTATAAGATACTATTTGACTGACGTTAAATTGTTGTAATAATTTGATTGCCATGCTTAATATGACATTTTGTTGTATGTATTTAAGGCATGTGTGGCCGACAAATGTCCATACAAATATCGGTACTTAACTGGATATAAACATAAAAAAAATACAAGTATGTTAGTTTTGTAACAGTGTACGTACATAATGTCGAAACAGAGCATTTATTTTTTCATAATATTGAAATATTTGAATTAAAAAGCACACGAGCGAGAAAGAAATATCTTCCTGTTCACTTGTTTAAAATAGTGCATACGCTTTTTTGAACGTCCATTATAACATTTGAATGAGCGCTCAAAATAGCTAATAATAGTAACAGATACCAGCGTTTAGTTGAAATGTAATCTTATTAATATTGACAGAAGATATATTTTGTAACGTAACATATATGTTTGTACAAAGTGATCCAATGCATTATGTATTACAGCGGGCTAGTACTGTACAATGATCTCTCGATGTGTATTATCTGTATAGATTGAAACAGTCCCCTGTGATGGCCGCTGCAGTCTAATAAAGATACGTGTTCTTTTTTAAATTTTATGTGATAAATTGTACAAATTAAGATCTGAGATCGAGTCTTCTTCCTTGTATATTAAATTTGTAGTTTTATTCGACGTTTTTAGTCCAAATTTGTCTGTATTTTACGTGTTACGTCTACCAATGTTGGTTGACGATGATTTGTCAGCGTGACGCGACGTCTTCTTGTTGAACATAAAAAAAACTGCTGGAGATTTTGACGCGTGTGAGCATTTTGACAGTTTGAACCATGACAGGCGGGATTTTGACATGAATGATCTGATTTGACACTCATGATATGATTTGACACTCATGATATGATTTGTACTACAAATGTTTGCCATTTATTTTGTAATTAAAACAGTAATTTAAAGATATAAATAAGAGAGAAATTAAGTAAAGTTCTTTGACAACTTTTAATACAATTAATTCATAGTGAACAAAAAATACAGATACCCACAAATTTATTTTTTCACTATTGCCAAAGATTAGTACGATACATTAGAAGTTATGATTAGAAATATGGTTAATTTGCTGCTTTTCAGTAACAAATTTAAGCTTACAGTATTATAAACGGTAAACATTTGTGGTACAGATCGGACCTATATTAAATATTGATCTGAATATACATTTCTAAGTTGTAAACTCGTAAAGCCTGACTATTCTATAAAATATAGAAAAACATAATAACATAATGTAGCAAAACCTACCGCGAGTGTATAGTGCACCAAAATAAGAAATAAATTTCTAATAAAAATGTTGTGGCCTCAGTTACATACATACATAAACTCACGCCTTATCCCGTCCGAGGTAGGCAGAGATGACAGAACGCCACTTGTCACGATCCTGGCAAACAGACTCGGCCTCATCCACATTCATTGAGACTCAGTTATAAATCTATAAGTTTTAGTTTGAAATCAAAATATAAATTGAAGAACTTGGTCGTTGGGCTTTACGAGGTTTTCGAATATTTAGAACATACAAACAAATACTTATGATCCATAACCATAAATATATTAATTTAACATTATCCTTCCTACACCATCCAACTTCCATTAAGAAAAAAAAAACAAGTTGCATTTAAATAGTACAATTATTTAATAAAGAGAAAGAAATGTCAAAATATTAACATAATAGACGATGGAATTGTAAGATTTAGTATATAAAAGAGAGAGGTTTGATGTCTGTTCGTTTAGTGCGTAGGATATGTCGCTGACTGTACGCTGTATTCTGCGTTAATTGTACGAGTATATAAACGCTTTTAAGTGCCACTATCTTACTTATGATTGTATTTTGTGTATTTTTATGAGATACTGTCTTCTTAAATGTAGCGTTTTGTTGTAAAATGTAAGCAGAAATAATTAACACTTTCACTGTCCATACATGACATATAATGCACTAATGAGTTAGCTCAGTGCTTCCGTGCATGACATACAATAAGACCTAATCTTAGCATTCCATGGATTCTCCGTGCGGGTGCCGGGTCCATCGCGTGATAGAGGGCGGAACACTGGCGTAACAGCGTCTGGGACTTACGACCCAGATGTAGGTTTAAGGAGGCCCCCTTACAACGCGTTAGCGGTCACCTTCACTGTCTGCTATGTTCCGTCCTCTACCTATCCAAATTTGGTAGGAACCTAACAATGCCGTTTTGGACATTCGTGATAGTAGAGAGCTTACTGAAGTTCTCGGCAGTCCTAGTTCTTTTAATAGATTGTAGAGGGATTTAGTTGGTGTACCCCTCGCACCTATTTCCACGGCATACAGAGTAACCCTATAGCCATTTCTGGTTATCTCATTTGTCAAGTCAAAGTATTTATTTGTCTTAATTGCGTGGTCTTTAGGGATGTTAGTTTCCCACGGTACCGTGAGCTCAATAAGTACTACACGCTTTTTCAATTTTGAGTAGAGGAATATGTCTGGTCTCAACGGCGACACGCAGATATCCTCCGGGATTTTGTAGTGTGTTTCATACTTGTCAACCAGTAGAGTCCAATCGTCTGCCGGACTCAGGACCGAAAAAGGCTTGTAGGTGGTCTTTTTAGTAGTGCCTTCCTTAACAAATTGGATGTTTAGTCTTTCATTCGTCAGTCCTTTTCTAGCTCTGGCAATCGACAGACTCACTGCCTCGCGTATAATACCTAGTACTCTGTCGTGACGTTGCGAGTAATGACCCCTATCCAAAAGCACTTTGCAGCCTACTAATAAGTGTCTAGCCGTACCAATTTCTTTGCCACATTCTGTGCATTTTTTGTCCGTGGCTTTTCACTTTTCACTATTAACTGCTAAGATTTTGTTTTACACTTTAAAAATCAATTAAATCAGAAAATTATTGATATTTTTTTCCAACTCACCTCTGTCCTATACAATCTGGCCCTAGAAGGAGCCCTACCTGATATGTAAGAAAAAATAAAAGGAAAAGTAATGCACTATAGGGCGTGAGGCAATTGTATTAATAATTAATTACCTTGGGCCAGTGAAAGTCTTAATGTAACATATTATAATGCATCAATCAAGCAATCAACTAGCCTATCGCAGTAGGTAGCAACACATCGATAGCTTGTAACCCAATGTTTTATCAGCTAAAGGTGTAGGTAAGGTAAAATTATTGCTCCTTAATAAAATCTGTAAACCAAAGGACTAGTTTATATACCAAGCAAGAGAGGCGCAATGTCTAAATTCTGCCTCGAGCTTTATAATTTTTTCATTGATATTACTAAATTATATATGACAGTCTCTCATAAAAGTATATAAACAAATTTTATAAGTACAAATAAATACAAAATGACATTAACAAACGAAGACACGCACATAATTGGTAAATTAAATTTATAATATTTCTGTATTATTTTTGAGATTGTGTATTAAAAACACTCGCCTCTAGTCTTAATAAAGGTCGATTCAACACTGTCGTATTACTAAAACTAGGTCTGGAACGTGAAACAGAAACACGCTTGTAAGATTATAACGTTTCGTCGAATAAAATGTTTCTATGATTCGACGAAAAGTGATGTCTTTGAATAGTGACTTCTATTAGTTATACTTTCTATAAGTAGTCTTATTGTAGAAGCTTGTTTCTGTTTGATGTTACAGGCCCACAAACACTAGTCACTTTATATCTCGAGGGGTTGAAACTAGTTGTGTTCTACTAAAAACTAATAAGTTAATTGTTAAGGCAACTGTACACCTAATGTAATCACTAACATTCTAAATTTGAAGTGTCTGTTGGAACAATCGTTGTAACAGCACAGTATGCAAAGCATTTTAATGCAATGCCAGACTACAACTAAGACGCCGCCTTCCATAGACAGCAGAACACTAGTATATATATATCTGCTGCCAGACATAGGCCTCATTAAAATAAATTCACTTTGTGCGGTTCTGGGAGTGGGGAATGGGATAATCCCAAATGTCAACAATAGTGATGATCATTTGGTGTACAGCGAGCTTTTTTGGTGTTGTGTTTACGAGTGAGATTACGGTTCCAGACACGTCCCGATAAGTGTGAATCGACCTGTAAATTTATTAGTAAATTTAAGTTTTTTTTTTATAATTTTGAAAACAAACAGTGCACTGCCCTCGGTAGTATAACTTCCGTTTTTTTATTGTTTGAAGTTGCGTATAATTTTTTTATTTAAAAAAAAAAGTACTTACTTAATTTTTTTAGCTTTAGACTTGATGTGATTTTTTTGGAAATGAAATATGTCTGTATGTCAGACATTGTATGTATATTTTTTCATAAACAGTTTTACGAGAGCGTTATCGTAGTAACAAACGTACAATCGGAATGATCTGAATTTTCACTAGTGACATGTAAGTGATAATGTTTGTTTGTATTATAAACGGATGCTGTAACAGCAATAAAAAATCAGACTTGCTATTTTGTTTTATTTTGTCTTTCCTTTTATCTAGAACAGTAAGCTCTATCATTAACGAGGGTGGGTATTGACGAGCTCAGAATGTTTATTTTCAAAATCTTCTGCTCTGTGGTTTGGAGCCGTGACGCGGGACTTTTATAAAGTCGTTTGCAATAGAATCCAACAAATATGACATGACTACTAAGATGACAGCTTCAAATACTTCGAAATTTTTACCTTGTAAATGTTTAATTATTAACAACCTGATTTACCCCCGGTTCCGAATGACTGATCAAGTAAATATCAACTAATCAAGTGTCAAAACTCTGGTCAACTATAATTTTCATTCAGGAACTAAAATTTGACACTTGACTAGTTGATCAGAAATTCGGAAACGGGGTGTTAGTCTCTACGAAAAGTTAGATTATTATTACTGTTAATACCAATAATATGATAATAAAATGAAACGCGAAAGATTTAAAGTTGATAAAAGTTAGATATTCGGAAAAAAATATTACAGATACTACCTTTCACCCACCATGGACACAAGGACATTTCAGCGGGACACCTTGTGATTAGTGGTGGCCTATGGCCAGCTATATGGTGTTCAAAAGGAATATTTCAATATTTTATTGCCGCGGACCAGCACTGGTGGCTATTGAGACAAAACAGTATAATAATCCGTGACTGAGCCATGCTGTCTTCAGTTTAAAAAGCCCTCATCAACCGTATTATCACCCAATATTAACGCGAAGCAGGTGTGTATTGAATAGGTGAGTACCATTTGTTTAAGATTATTTTTAGCCTTTTCGTGATGTACGTTAGTGTTGGTGGATAGCCACTGTCATTAAGTTGGCAAACAATAATAATAAACTGTCTCAGTGTTCGCGGATGCTATGCACAAGGTTGTGGGTTTGATTGATTCCTGTGCAGGAAAGCTGGAAGCAGTCGATCGCGAGTCAAAAGCAATTTCGACGACGCCTGCACAGTAAGGAGTTAATTTTACCAACATTTTGTATTCTTCACCATGTAAATATTAATTGAAAATAATAATACAATCGATATAAACATACCCCGCAAACGTAAACAAATAGACTTGGAGATGATTAATTTCGAAGAAAAATTTGATAGTCAAATGAAGTTATGGAACAAAAGCATTACCGATTGTATTACAAACAGTATAGGGTAGACCGGGTACGTCTGTAGCAGGGTACGGTAGTACCATCGCGAATATTTCAATAACTACGCATCGCACGCACATTCCCCTCCCCGCAGTCGACCCCTGTAACGCACGCCGAGTAACCGTCAATCGGCCGCGCCCGTGGCTCTACGCGGACACTTGTGACAGAGAATAGAAATTCCCGAGCACTGAACGTAACTTTTTGATAAATTTTTAATTCCTTAAAACAGCAAATCTAAGCTACATTTTTACTCAATATTGGTTTTAATCATTTCCTAGTGTTGTTGACTTTACATTGTTACCTTATCTGTGTAGTTTCAAATTCAAATTCAGGAGATATTTTACTTTTTTAATAAAATGATCCAGTGGGGACTATTGTAGCAATTTTGCGGGGACAGTTGTACAGGTACAAGTGTCCCCGTGGTAGAATTGACCCCAGAGCATTATTTCAAGAGAAAATTCAACGGATGGAGCTGTAGTATCAATGGGATACAAATCATAAAAAAAGTGTTCACAGAAGACCAAGAGGCGACTATCGCACGTTAACTACAACGATCGGCAGATATTTAATGATTTTATTCCAATAATGAAAACTGATTAGCTAGTAGTAATAGTAAATGGTGATATTCTAGCTGGGAATAATTGTACCACGGGGACAGTCGTTCCAAATGTTTCGCCATATAAAAATCTGTTTTTTGATTTTAGTTATTTAATGATAATTCTAAGTTCTACAAGTACAAGTGAATAGTCTGCAAGACTTAAAAAGCCTTGTTTTATAATCTTTGTCTTTATAATCTTCGGTTATACTTTTCAAAGTCTAGACAAGTTTAGTTTCCTGTTTTTGATTACTTTGTTAACATTTTTTAAGAAGTTAACTGTTTTTTGTTTGTGGTTCGCCTTAAGGCTAATTTGGTGAGGTTTTACCATTTTTAAATACATATTTTTCTAATTAAAGCACTGAGTTTTATTACTTCGAATTACTGGTACAATTGACCAGGGATCGGGGATATTTGTACCATTTCACCTGATCCTCTTGGAACCCAAATATCTAACTTTGTATGGTACTTATACGACTAAAGAAAACATAACGTTATAGCCGAATTAACTAAGTATCACGGGGTATAAGTACGATTGCCATAATGCTGTCCGTAAACTCAAAATAAAATATTTAACCAAAAAACCGCGTTTTCAGCTTCGAGAGGACGATGTGGACACCATCCATCGGGTACGTCGCTTTAATCCTTCTCCTGGTTCTGGGCCGACCGACAATCGAACCCAAACTATGTCGACACGACCTGCAGCTATTGTTGTCAGATTCACCAGGCGCCGGCGTAAGGACATGCTATTATCGGCGATACGTGCACGACGTGGCATTACTTCGGCTGATATTGGTCTGGTAGGCCCGGCAACCAACCTTTACGTGACCGATCATCTTACTCCAGCTAATAAACTCCTTTTGAAGAGAGCTCGTCAAAGAAAGGATGAATTGCAGTACTCTTATCTGTGGATTCGTGACTGCAAAATATTTATGAGAAAACATGAAAAGGCAAAAGTTATACGTGTGGCGTGTGTAGACGATCTTGCTAAACTAAATTGACTGTATAGATGCTTCATTAATGTCGCGGGTTTATACTATCTAATTATTTGTAGAATCGTATCTGAATTAAAGACATTTCATAACATCAAGAAAAATATTTTGTGCCTGGGTGATTTGTACTGCTGTAATTTATTTTTCTTAAAGTGCATATTGAGTTATGGCCTGTGTTTGCTTATTATTGCTGGTATTGCTACTATAAATATAAATATCCAAAGAAGCTTCTGCTATATTAAACTTAAAAAATCTATGATATTAACAACAAAGATTGCTCGTTCACGTTCGATTACATATTTACACTCAAATCAGTATTTATATTTTGGTACTTTGGTATTGTGTTTTCCAGATAAAACCATGATTCAATGACTACTTCAGTGTTTAACGTTTACTATCAAAACGTACGGGGCCTTCGTACGAAGTCACATAGTTTCCATTCGAACGTTTCACAATCGAACTTTGATTTTATTTGTATAACAGAGACCTGGTTAGCATCAAGTTTTTATGATCGGGAATTTTTTGATAATAGGTATGTTGTATTTCGAAACGACCGATGTGTCAATGAAACCGGTGCGGAGCGAGGTGGAGGGGTAGCTGTTGCTGTACGTCATGAACTGCAGCCTGTACGCAGAGATTGGCCAAAACCCCCACCATCGTCTTGCGAGTGTGTTTGGATTGCCGTTCCCTTATCACAGAATAATATTTTTTTAAACATCTGTTGCACTTATATACCGAGTGGTCCCTTACGTAAAGATGCTATAGAAAACTATTTTGAGATATGCGGCCAAATTTTGATTGCTTATCCAAATGATACATTTTTGCTGACTGGTGACTTTAATATTCCTGAAGCACAGTGGTCTACCGCGGCTGACAACTCATTCATGATTCTAAGTAGTAATAATGGTTCTACAGTTAATGTTCTGCGCGAATTCATGTCATTTTCAGGATTGGGTCAGTACAACTCAATTGTAAATAAAAACGAACGTATTCTTGATTTGATATTTTGTAATAATGATTGCATTATACACGCTAGTGACAGTCCACTTACTTCTGAAGACTCTCATCACAGAGCGCTTGAACTGGAACTCAATTTGTCGTGTGCTCCTACCTTAAAACCGGCGCCATCACTTACATATTGTTTTAACAATGGACGTTATTGTGAAATCAGTGAAGAGTTACTAGGGATCGATTGGTATGGTTTCTTTTCTGATTTTCATATGGAGCAATGTGTTGTAAAGTTTTATGATTTGTTGAACGAATTGATTGATAAATATGTGCCTAGACGCCCTCAGCGTATGTCAAACTCCAAGCCTCCTTGGTACACTAAATCACTTAGAAGACTGTTAAATGAGAAACGTAAATACCACAAGTTGTTGAAAACATACGGCAATCCTTTAGACTATGACAGTTTTAAGTTTCTTAGAAAAGAAGTAGCCAAATTAGAAAAGGAATGTTACAAAAATTATATGCATATTTCTGAATCTAATATAAAGAAGCATCCAAAGTTTTTCTGGACATATATTAAGTCAATTTACTCTAATAGTGGTCTTCCACAGCTTATGCATTACAAAGGGGTGACCGCTACCGATGGTCAGAATATCTGTAGTTTATTCAACGAGCACTTTCATTCATCTTTCGTGGAATCTGGAGATCTATCTCTTGATTTTCTAAATCTACCGGATAGTGCAGATACTGTGTTTGATATGAGTTCGATTTACTTTAGCAAAGAACTTGTATATAGATATTTAAAATCGATAAATAGTAATAAAGGAGCGGGTCCTGATGGTATACATCCTTTGTTAATAAAAGAATGTGCATCTGCTTTGGCTTTACCGATGACAATACTTTTTGAAAAATCCCTTAAGGAAGGTTGTGTCCCTAGCATTTGGAAGCGCGCGTTGGTTACACCGATCCCGAAAGGACAAGTCAGTCAGGATGTTGAAAAATATCGTCCTATATCTAAGCTATGTCAATTTGGTAAAATTTTGGAAAAAATAGTTACTGATCAATTAGCAAACTCTGTTAAGCGTCATATTATACCGGAACAGCACGGTTTCTTCAAGGGACGTTGTGTTGAAACTAATTTGTTATCTTTTACTGAAATTATCTTGGAAGCTATGGATAGCGGTGCCCAAGTGGACGCTATATATACCGATTTTGCCAAAGCTTTTGACAAAATTTGTCATTACACTCTGCTTTTAAAGCTTTGGCGACTGGGAATACGTGGGGATCTTTTTCGATGGTTAAGATCATACATAGAAAATCGTTCTCAAGCTGTAGCTTTAGGTGGCTACGTTTCTCAGTATAAAAGTGTAAGTTCTGGTGTCCCACAAGGGTCCCATCTAGGTCCCCTGTTGTTTACATTATATATTAATGACATCACTAAAGATATGAGCAATTCCAGTCAGTTATTATACGCAGATGATACAAAGATCTTTCGTGTTGTTAGAGATGTAGATGATTGTAAATTATTGCAGGGTGATCTTCAACTATTCGAAACTTTTTGTTCCTCTAATAGTTTATTTTTAAATACTGAGAAATGTTTTGTCATCAGTTATTCAAGAAAAAAAAAAATTCAATATTATCCTTACACACTTTGCAATGAGAACCTGACGCGCGTTAATGAAATCCGTGATCTGGGGGTTATTATGGACTCTAAGCTTAGTTTTGTCCCACATATTGACAGTATTATAAATAAGGCTTATAAGCAATTAGGGTTTATATTACGTGTCTGCAAACCTTTTCGTCAAACACCAACCTATACGATTTTATATAACTGTTATGTCCGTTCTCATTTAGAATTTGCAAGTCCTGTTTGGCATCCATGTTTTAATAATCATATTGATAAAATAGAACAGGTTCAGAAGAAGTTTGTAAGAGCTCTCTGCTACCGTACTGGTCATTGTTATTCAGATTACGTTAGTTCTTTGAAGGAGCACAGCATATCTCAATTAAGTCATCGTCGTGAATTGGCTGATGCTACCATGCTTTATAAAACTCTAAATGGTAGTTTTGATACCTCTGCACTGCTGCATGCAATTTCATTCAGAGTGCCACGTGGACGTGAACGAGTATGTCGAATAAAAGAATTGTTTTGTATTCATAGTAGTAGAACTTGTTACGCTTGTAATAGTTTCATTAGGCGATCTTGTAGATTATATAATGACAAGCTTGTCGATGTTGATATTTTCTGTGAAAGTTTGGAATGTTTTAAAAAAAAGGCTTTAGTTTGTATTTCTGGACTCGATTAGCGTAGTCTCAGCTTGTATGTATCTTTAGTCTCGCATGCGTGATTTGCATTAGTTTTAAGATTTAATTTGATATTGTTTAATTTAGATGTATACTAGTCAATTGAACAATTTCTGTCGTCAGTTAATGTAAGAGTATATTTCTTTAAGGAAACTGTAGGTCTGTTTCATATATAATTATGTATGTTATTTTTGTATAACTGTATGACCGTTTGTTTCTAAATAAATAAAATAAAAATAAAAAATGCTACATCTGTCCCCGGGCTACCCTAGCGGCAGCCGTAACTACTGCTTTGACAGGTGAATTATCCAAAATTACTTCAGCGTTATCTGAACTAAACAACAGTGTGATAAAATTGAACGCTGATACCGTCAATCTTAACACATCACTGAATGAAGTTAACTCTCGTTTGTGTGAAATGGATAAGTCACTTCACTTTGCGCATGAGAGACAAGACGAGTTTGAAAGCAGATTGAAAATATTAGAACACAAAATTTCGGAAAATGATGGTAATAAAATCCAAATTCAACAGCTCGAAAATAAAATATGTTTCATGGAGCAACAAGCAAGGCAGTGCAACGTCGAAATATCTAACGTACCCGACAAGCGAGATGAAAACCTCATAAACATTGTGGAACGTTTAGGTACCGCAATCAAAACATCTATAAGGTCGTCCGATA
Source organism: Schrankia costaestrigalis (assembly GCA_905475405.1). Taxonomy (NCBI): domain Eukaryota; kingdom Metazoa; phylum Arthropoda; class Insecta; order Lepidoptera; family Erebidae; genus Schrankia; species Schrankia costaestrigalis. Next base: position 1,956,923 of record FR997843.1, on the reverse strand, counting down.
TTATATCAGTTCATCGTGTACCCCATGCTGACCAAAATGACCGGCGTCCCAAAAATATAATAGTCAAGTTTGCTAATAGAATACTACGTGACAATGTGGTGGCGGCCTGTCGTCGCATTAAAAGTGTAAATTCATCTGATCTATCCATGCCGGGGCAACCTGTTGCCATATATGTTAATGAACACTTAACGTTAAACAACAAATTATTATTTCGACAATCAAAGGAGGTGGCAAAAAAGTACGGCTATAAGATTGTATGGATCAAACACGGAACCGTTCTGGTGCGTAAAGTTGAGGGACAGCCCACTTTCGCAATCCGTTCTATTATGCCCGATTTACACATCGACCAGTACAGTAGCGAGTTAAGTAGTATTTTAAGATTAAGTTGATTTAAATAGATCTCCATCCTATTTTTTGGCAAGTTAAGTTGGCGAGACGCGAGAGAGGGGGCTACTTCGTACTTAACTCGCCAAAAAATAGGATGGAACTCTATTTAAATCAACTTAATCTTAAAATACTACTTAACTCGCTACTGTACTTGTCGATGTGTAAATCGGGCATTAGTGATATTTCTAAAATCAAATAAAATACATTCTCTTTATAAACAATACAAACGTGTCAACCTTTTTTTTGCTATACTAATGCCCGATTTACACATCGACAAGTACAGTAGCGAGTTAAGTAGTATTTTAAGATTAAGTTGATTTAAATAGAGTTCCATCCTATTTTTTGGCGAGTTAAGTACGAAGTAGCCCCCTCTCTCGCGTCTCGCCAACTTAACTTGCCAAAAAATAGGATGGAGATCTATTTAAATCAACTTAATCTTAAAATACTACTTAACTCGCTACTGTACTTGTCGATGTGTAAATCGGGCATTAGTGATATTTCTAAAATCAAATAAAATACATTCTCTTTATAAACAATACAAACGTGTCAACCTTTTTTTTGCTATACTCCAGCCAACAATTTATTATAATAAACTGTTTATTTTGTGCATAAGCTATAAAAATATCTTAGTTATATAAATTTATGTTTTAACTACTCACATCTACATATTATTATTCATAAATTACTTTAAGCTCAAACAATAAAATAATACAACCATATAACCATTTTAAAACATTTGTGAACATGAACTATTTACATTGTAAGTATGTATTGTCTTTTTCTACACATAAACCCTTTTTGTGTCTTTATACCTGCCACCACGACAAACAAATACTTATTTTTACTAATTTTAAAGCACCTGTGTCTATTAACCATTTAATACATTTCAAGTATACGAGTAAAAACTCAAATAGTAATTACTTTCATTTACGATTACATAAACCAGTTTTATGTTTAAGTACCTGTTATGACAAACACATTCATAATCGATATGAAATAATATGCATTATTTACCTATCTTGTAAACAATTATTTTTACGTTATCGTACTAAGACGAATGTATCTATTGACAACAAAGCGAAGTTATGTGACGTAGCTTAAGTATTATACTTGAGTGCAACATTTTATATTTGCTTCTTTCAAATTCGATACTAGTAATAACAATGTAATATCAGTATACTATCAAAACTGTCGCGGACTGCGAACAAAATTGAATACTATTTATATAAATATTTTGTCACACAATTATGATGTCATAATATTAACCGAAACTTGGTTACATGATGGCATACTGAATAACGAGTTTATGGACACTCGGTACAACGTATTTAGATGCGATCGGGACCGCACAGCTTCTAATCGCAAGGACGGCGGAGGAGTGTTGATAGCGGTACTGAACTCGTTGTGATAGACATACACACAACAACAACCACACAAATACAACCTACTCGACATACCAGGTACAATAGATAATATTTTACTGGAGTTACGTATAGATAGGTAAGTATACATACCTTTTATGCGCCTCCTATATTCCACCAAATGCCGACTCCGACATATATTTTTCTTTTTTCAATAGTTTACAGGAGTTTATACAGATAAAATATTATGACAAATTCTATTTGATAGGTGACTACAACTTACCTCATCTTGACTGGCTGATAAATGGGACTCATGCAAAACTTCTTACACCACACCGACAACTTACAGCCGCCGTACATATATCTACATAATTTTATACACATGCTGAACTGCTTTCAATTGAATATTTTTAAAAACAAGATGAATAGAATGTTGGATTTGTGCTTAACAAACTTATACAATAGTAAAATCTTTTCTGCGCCTGTCACATTAGTTCCACCCGACTCGCACCACCCGCCTTTTTATATCCTAATACCAATTAATACTAACTTAACAAAGCGTATGCCTATTAGGCCACATAGCAAGTATTGTTTTAACAAAGCGAATTATGAATTAATTAATAGTGATTTATCAGAAATGAATTGGGTTGACTTATTTCATAATAAGACCGCTGAGGGCTGTGTTGAATCATTTTATGAGATTATATTTGGCATTATACGTAAACATGTCCCCACTAAACGCGTCTCAAAAACTAATTTCCCCGTGTGGTTTACACCTGCGTTGATACGAATATTTAAGGAAAAAAAGAAGGCTTGGATTAAGTGGAAAGTATACAAAAACAACTCAGACTATCATGAATTTTCCACACTGCGTGATACTTTCAAAAAAGAATCGTTAATATGTTATAAAAATTACATGAATTCGGTAGAGGATAGTATAAAAAATAATGTTAAGTACTTCTGGTGTTATATACACAATCGCAATAACCAATCAAACATTCCTATTAGTGTTTATTATAACGGCATAGAGGCTAAAAGCCTAACCTATTTTCCTCTTTCTTTGAATCTGTTTTCCAGCCAAGTGAGGTATCTGACTCCTTTGATATCAACGTTATTGATAATGTAGATAAGAATAAAAATATTGATATAATTAGTGATATTTGTGTTTCTGAGGTAAACGTATTTACGGAGTTGAAAAAACTTGATTCTACCAAAAGTGCAGGCCTTGATAATATTCCACCTATTTTTCTTAAAACCACTGCCCATACTATATTCAAACCTTTAGTAATATTGTACAACAAATGCTTTAAAGAAGGTATATTTCCATCAGTGTGGAAAGCAGCAAGGATAACTCCCGTGCATAAAGGAGGCTCAAAGAACGATGTAGCCAATTATCGCCCAATCTCAATTCTCCCTACATTAGCTAAGTTATTAGAACGATTAGTTCATAATTACATTTATCCCATATTACACAAAGTTATACTTCCACAACAACATGGTTTTGTTCGTAAACGCTCAACTATTACTAATCTCATGGTTTATACTTCAAAATTGTTTGAAAACTTAGATGCCAATAAACAAACATACAGTATCTATACAGACTTCCAGAAAGCTTATGACCGAGTGGATCACAAAATCTTACTGGAGAAAATTGCATTTAATGGTATTCGTGGTAATTTGTGGCGATGGTTTAAGTCATATGTATCTAATAGAACTCAAAAAGTTGTTATCAATGGTTATGAGTCTAATACGGTAAACATAACATCAGGGGTACCTCAGGGGTCTATTCTGGGTCCCCTATTATTTATTTTATTTATTAATGACATACATAGTTGTTTCATTCACTCAGACTTTCAACTTTATGCTGACGACCTCAAAATATACCGAAATATCGATAACCCCAATGATCAGCTTGGAATCCAGGAAGACTTGGATCGATTCACACATTACTGCCAGATTAATAAGATGCAACTCAGTATCGACAAGTGCAAGGTAATATCGTTTACCAGAAAACGTTCCACTCTTGCATACTCTTACTCTATAGGTGGACGAACCCTTAATAGAGTACAAACCATTCGTGATCTTGGAGTGACATTAGATATTAAGTTGACGCTAGATACACATGTTGATAACATTTGTAGCAGAGCTTACAAAATGTATGGCTTTGTTCTTCGGGCTAGTAACGATTTTAAACGTCCCAATACATACATGCATTTATATAAATCATTAATTCGCTCGCAATTAGAATACGCAACATGTATTTGGGATCCTATATATAAAAAATATTCTGACAATCTTGAAAGAGTTCAAAAGAAATTTTTACGTTGTGTGAACTATAGATGCCTTCGCAAATACGAACCTTATTCCCAATTGTTGCAAAGATACAGACTCTTTGATTTACGATCAAGAAGACTACAACTACAGGCTATGTTTCTTTATGATGTTTGTCATAACAGATATGATTGCATGGAAATTGTTAATAAAATTAGCTATAGTGTGCCCATCAGGTCATCTACGAGATCATGTCGTACAACCAGAGTATTTCATCTGCCTAAGTCGCGTACTAATGCAGGTACTCGTTCACCCATCCGTCGTGTGCTTTGCACTTACAACGAAAGCTTCAGTCACATTGATATTAATGCGAGTGGAGTAGGCACTTATAAAAAGGGTTTAATGGATATACAGTAGAACCTCGATAACTCAAACCTCGGTAACTCAAAAACCTCTATAACTAAAAAATTCGCAACCTCGTTAAGTCAAATAAGTAATCTCTGTATTGGCCCTCAGTAACTAAAAGAAATGTTTCCACAACCTCTATAACATAAAATTGTTTATCATGAGTCATTTTGAATGAGTGTGCAAAACAAAAGTTTTCGGTATTTATGGCTTGCACGTGTTCACTACATAATTAAATTGATTACGAAAACAATACATATGTCACCTATTGTTTGCTTCTTCGAAATTCTTTAAAGCTTTGCGGCAGCGGAGGTTAGCTTTAAGACAAAGGCTTATTTAAATCATTTAGTTTTTAATCATTGTGCAAAACAAACGTTTTCGGTATTTATGGCTTGCACGTGTTCACTACATAATTACATTGATAACGTAAACAATTCATGTCACCTGTTGTTTGCTTCTTCAAAATTCTTTAAAGCTTTGCGGTGGCGGAAAATAGGAACAACGGGTCATACATACACATGTACATACCTACCTCTATACATATTAACCTAAGCCCTTGGTACCTCACTAAAAACTCGATAACTAAAAACCTCGATAACTCAAAATATTTTGTGTTTCCCTTGGACTTTTACTTATCGAGGTTCTACTGTATTAAATAAATGTAATAATGTGTGTTAAAATGGTTTAATGCAATTGTTTTCCATTATCTATCTAAGTATTATTATTTAAATGTTAAATATGTTACTTTAAGCTGCACTTTACTTACTTTCAACACTGTACGATTTTTAACTGCTAATTTGTGGTAAACGATGTGGATGTCACAATTATCAACACATATTATGTACCTAGTAATTAAGAAAATCTTATTGTGATATTGTTTGTAACCCAAATAAATGAAAAAAAAAGAAAAAAAAAAAATAATAATACAGATAAAAGTAATAAAAAAAACTAAATTAATTTCTCAACAGATATATTTAGTACTGATAAAAATTTTGTGACTCCTTATTAACTATAATGAAATATTTTTAACAAAATTTAGTTTATGAGATCTTTAATTTCTAAAGTAAATATTTAAAAATGAAAAGTCATATAAATCAATGTTTGTCACTTAAATCTGATATCCTTGCTTCACTTACTAAGCTCTGTATTTCTAACTGGACTCTCAAAGCTTTCTGTAACTCCATTTTCCTCAATTGAGTGGCAATATATTTACCATAGATATCAAACTCATCTTCTTTTGACACATTATGATCTGTTCTTGAGTCTATACTTTCTTGAAATGTAGAATAATCTGTACTAGGACTTCTGTGTTTTATTTTTTTCTTTTTAATATCATATCTAACCTCTGTAGGATGAAAAGTATTGTCTCCATGTAGATGTGACAAATCTCTAGGTTCTGATTTTAATATCAAATCGTATTCATGATCACCTGCAGGGAAAGGTTCTAAGGTTTCTTCTTCCATGTTATCTTCATTTTGTGATAGCCATATTTTTTGAGCGGGATCCTCGGTAGAATCTTGATGCTGTGGAATGGTAAAAGTTGTCATGAGTTTTACTGTTAGTTATAAATGTAAGATTTTAGCTACAACTTCTAAGTAAATTTAACCTATACTAAAAGGTGTTAAACATAAGGACCTACACAGAAAGGTGAATTGTGCAGGAATCTCACAAGTTTTACAAAGTAACAAAATATATTATGAATTAATATTATCTATACTAATATTATAAATAGGTAAAGTTCTGGATCAAATGAACCAACTTTAAAAATTCTTTCTGTGTTGAATAGTCCATTTATAGGGGAATGTCATAGGCTATATAGTATCACGCTATGACTAATAGGAGCAGAGCAGTAATGATTATGTTTAAAAACGGGACACGTTTTTTTCGCCGTTTAACAATGTGGGCACGGGTCATCTATACATATAATAAATCTGTAGAGAAGTCAATTCTGTACATGAAATATTTTCTCAAAATAACTACCAGGGTGTGATAAGTGATCGATACTGATGCCAAAAATGCAATCAGTAAAATTTTTGTCTGTCTGTCTGTCTGTCTGTATGTTCGTTATAGAAACAAAAACTACTCAACGAATATTGATGAAACTTAGTACGATTATTCTCCATGCTCCTGGTCAGGTTATAGTATACTTTTCATCACGCTACGATCAATAGGAGCAGAGCAGTGAAGGAAAATGTTGGTAAAACGGGAGAAATTGTGTCATGACGTCATAGCATTTTAACAGATGATTCGTGACGTCATAGAATTTTTGACAGATGAGTCGTGACGTTATAGGAGTTTTGACAGATAAGTCGTGACGTCATAGGAGTTTTGACAGCTGAGTCGTGTCGTCATAGACTTTTGACAGGTGAGTCGTGACATCACAAAAATTTGACAGATGAGCCGTGACATCATATAGTTTTTGGCAGATGATTTGTGACGTCATAATTTTTTTGACAGATGAGTCGTGACATCATAGGAGTTTTGACAGAGAGTCGTTACGTCATGGCATTTTGGCGGGAAAATAAATATGTTTGTATGAATTCCTGGGTGCGCGAATTTTCACTGCCAGCCACTCTCAGCCAGTTCCAATCACTGATTCAGAAATAATAACGGCGGTTAAGCAATGTCGGCGAGGTCATTCTATTATGGGTGACCACTCAGTAGTAATGTACAATTTCATCTAGGCATCTTCGTGCTTTAGATGGCACGTAAGACGTTGTATAATTAATTACTAGTACAAAACTGCTATCTGTTCTGGTAATGTTGATTGAGTTTCTTCTTTGAATAAAGAAGAATAGTAATTATAATATTCTAAAAGAGGTGGTGTAAGAGCAATCTATCCTTAATTCATAAACAAGCTATGCTTAGTTTGGGATAAGATAGTATTATGTTATTCTGTGTATGTAATGATAAGTAAACCACATTTAGTAAAAGTAAAGCACTTACACTTTCAAACGAGGAATCGTCAACTTGTTTCTTTATACCACCAAAACATTTATGCCATACTCCAAACCACTTCATATTTGGTTTGTAAGTCCAACTTGAGTTAGACCTACGTTTTATTTTTACGATTTCTTGCATGTATGTGGACCTAAGATTTTTTATTTTATTTTTTAATTCACCTTCGTTTAGCAATATACCTGTAGTGTTATTGAGAGTAGCTATAATTTCTCTGTAAGCTTTTAATCTTTTACTCTTCAATCTGTAATTTACATGTTCAGGATTCCATAAAGATTCATAGCTCAAGTATATTTTAACAAACTGATATGTCTCGTTCTCACTCCACCTCATTTTTGTAATAATGTTTTTAACTCTTTTATTTTTTAAACTTCTACTTTGTATTTCTCAAATTGTAATATTCAAGATAAATAATAACAAATTTTAACATCGATAGCCTTCCTTTTGAATAATTTGACATTGACAGCTGTCAAACAAATGTCGACATGTTTTTTTTGCGCGATATTACGGTTTGGTTACTAGGCTTTTAGGAAACAAGTTTAATCGTTCTGATACAATTTTATCTTTTTACAGTTATTTTTCTATGTGAGCTTGAGCAATTATTATGCTTTATTGATGTAATTGTGACCAACTCCATTATAAGTACAATTCGCGTAATCTTACTAGGCTGATTTAAAGTTAGCTTTCAAAGACATTCGAGCCTGAACAGTTACCAAGAATACACATGCATAATCACTATTTAGTTCCAAAAACGACATACGCGGAACCATTTAAACAGATTGCTCATTTTTTTTAATAAAAGAACACCTCCATTACTAGGGATTAAGCTCCGTCTTGCGGGGCCTTTTACAGACGTTCAATTATTATGGAAAAAAACAAAAATTATCTTGGGAGGGATTCGAACCAGTTACCTTGCGCAGGCTACGACTGCTTTGCCACCAAAGCATTCATTACATACAAAATACTCAGTAATAGTCTTCTGTGAGATTTATACACTAAATTAATACTTTATTGCTCTTCATTTAATTTTACTTACACCACGGCATCCTTAATAAAACAAATAAGCACAATACTATATTTTTAATAATACTACTAAAATATTAAATCTTTGGCATAATATTTTGCACTTTAAAATGAAGGTACTTTAAAACTATAATACCTGTTAATACTAAAATTGCACAAACACTCAATACACATTCATTATAATATGTACTATAATTTATTTAGTCACTTGCTACCATTTCTGATATTCTAGCCTCACTTACAAGATTCTGTATCTCTAATTGAAGTCTTAAGGCTTTGTTCAGCTCCATTTTCCTTAGTTGTGATGCTATGTATTTACCATAGATATCAAATTCATCATCTTTCATACAATCAGATGATTCCGTTGAGTAGTTCCTCACAGAACTCCGGTGTTTTAATTTTTTCTTCTTCAGTTTTTTGTAATAAATAGGTGCAGTATGTCTCTCCACTTTGACTTTGGATACTGGTTCATCAGGTTTATTAGAGTTATATTCTTCATATGGTTGAGGTATTAGTGGATCAGGATTAGTTTCGGTTGTATTAGAGTTTGGCACTTCTGGATCTACCCAGATTTGGCAGGATGAGTCTACTTCTGGTGCTTGTTGACACTGAAACATGTAATAAATAATTAAATAGAAGCCTCTTTTACTTCAATTTTTTTTAACACGTTAAGCAAATCTAAGGTCCCAGCAATAAATAATATAATTAAGCATAGATTAACTCTTAATTAATAAAATGTTCAAGACATTCATTGACATTTAATAGTTTAGATATTGAGCAATAATAACTATGCTCAATTATTGGTAGGTAAATATATTTTGTATCATTACTCACAGTGTTATAAGAAGTAGAGTGCCGATTACTTGGTAAATGTTTTAGATGGCGATCCATTTCGTGAAACCATACTAGTGATGGTTCATAAATCGAATCAGGACTAGATTTCATTAATATTTTATTTACTTGTTGAACATAAGTTGTCCTCAGATTTTTTATTTTCATTTTAACTTCAGGAATGGAAAGAGATTTCATTGTTGCTATTTTAAATTCTGCACTAATATCTGTATAAGCTTTTTCTCTTTGATATCTAATTTTATATCCTGGGTGTGAAGAATTCCATAGGCATTCATGTTTGAGATATATCTTAACAAATTCAAGAGTCACGGCTTCACTCCACCGCATACTCTACCACATTAAAGGCTTAAAACTTGTTATTATTCGTCTATTTTGCAATGTATTAAATAAAAAAATTATTTTATGCAGCTTTTCGAAAGATTTGACAGAAGAAGTAAAAAAAATTGTTAGTTGTCAATATTGTACATTAAAACGTCAAAATTAGGGTTACCATTTTCTTTAATAATGTCATGCTTACTATACCCTTTCCACTATATTTAACGACATTTGACAGATTGATGTTAGTGACGTTCAGTAGTATCTCGAATGTAATGCCATTCGATTGTAAGCGATTTCGCGATTTTTCAAATTACTTTGTTTTACACATTTGGATCCTTACATCAACTTACATTATCATTTTATTAGTGATTATTTCTTCTATGTTAAGAGAATTAGCCTATAGCTTAAAATGATAAAATTATAGTTAGCTTAGGTATTATTTAAAATACATAATTTATCGTGACACCTTCGCGGGTTATAGCTAATCTAAAATATCATATTACATTTTATACACGTATTATGAAGAGTTCAGGTTTATTCATAGCATTTATTTCTACCGATTATTTATAATTTGTTTCATAATGGTGGTAATCGTTATGAGTGTCCATCACTAAGTAACCATGGTAACTGAAAAAAACATGGGTACGTCCATGAAATACAATATAATTTATTCGAAAAATAAGCGGAAGTATTACGAAACTTCATGGACGTGAACTGTCAAAAAGCTAAACTTACGCTGGAAGGGGTATAGTAGTTACTTAGTACGAAAATGAACGAAGTTACTGGGATAGGGAAACCACATCACTGGAATAAATATCCTCTCTTATTGTCAGAAAGGAAGGTGCCTACTGCCTTCCTCTTTCTTCTGATTATATACGTTCCAAGTTTCAATATTATTTTAGATGTTCTCTTCACGTAACTATCATGCTTGGGTGCTTTTGCGCAGTCACGCTTTCGATCCTAGATTATACGAGATGAGATGCTATGATGATACTGTACCCTTCCATATACACACAGTAACATTTTTTTTACACGGACTTCTCTACACAGCGCCATCTGTTCCCAAAGTAAGCTAGGCTTAACCTGCTTGGGTTATGGGTAACAGAACAACGGATATTAATACTTATTTTAGGAAAATACATAGGTACAAATTATACATTAACGAAATACTATTTAGAGGTGGATTAAGCGGACATACTCGTAGCAGTGGTACCGAACTAGATGGTCTCTTGCTGAATATTGACTTGACTTTTTGTTAGTCTCATTTACAGAGGTCACATAATTTTCAGAGATGATTATCGAGTCTAGCAGGGGTACGATCCCTAAATACCAGTTTTGCTTCATGCCGGTCCTTTGTTTCTTGTACTACGCACCAGGGTTTCCTGAAGATTCGATATTACCGATTCGTTAGTTCTAGCAAATTTTAGAACGTTTCTTGAATATCTTTGACACTCACCTTATGTTTACAACCTGCTGAACCAGCACCAGGCTTATTGTTACCCCATCTCTCTATCCTATCTCAGGCTTATTTGGAAGCACCTTTGAAAATCATGCATCAGACCAAAGCCATGACGTAGAGGTTCTTTAGAAAATATTTAATGTGATGAGAGTCCTGTCTTATATAAGGCAAATATTATCTCTAAGCGTATTATTTAAATTACCTGAAGATAGTTACTGCCAGGTGTAAAGCCTATTTTAGTGCTTTTCAGCAGACACCTGGTATTATGAGAGCTGATACGAGTACTTCCAGCTTGGAGAACAAGTTCTGCTCTTTTGACTCTACTTCTGGTAAAACTTAAGCTAAGAGTTGATGGCTCGAAGTTTCTCAGGAGAATTCGCCGCTCGCTACATATTATACCAGCTCGCAACTAGTATTCCCTTCTGATTTGTTGTTATTGATAGTAGTTCTTTCTTCTTCTGTATTCTGAGTCAATGCACTTAATAACATTGTAGGTATTAAAATCTAATGACTTTACTTGACAAAAAACATGGCACAGTTACACAGTAATTACTATCAAATAACACAAGCTATTAACTGTGCTATTATGTACAGGTAACTGGTGCAAAGGTAATTAATATTAACGGATGTGTTTCCGTTAAATCTGTAATACATAAAGGCTAACATACAACTATTGGTTATGCGTTGCGAGTTTCTAAGTAGGTACATGTTGTAGGTAGTTATAGATTTATTTCGAGTTTGTTCTGCAATAGTTACGAATTTTCTAGAAACTATAGTTTACATAATATCAAATGAACATTAAAGAAATATAGAATTACATTGGAAAGCTAGTATAAGGTACATACAATAACAAAACAACAATAAGTAATTTAATAAGGTTCTAACGTAAAGCTGTAAAAAAACGTTTATACATCCGTCGTTTGAATAAGCGACTGGGTCATTAAGTAAGGGAACTGAAAAAAAGGACTTTACGATCTGGTAAAAAGTCAAGTTCATCTTTTTGGTTGTCTGACGAGACGATAGTTCGATAACAATAGTAGTAGTTGGTAGTATTCTCGCATGTTCGATGACAATGACAGGCGGTCATCATCACATCAGCCTATAAACGTCCATTGCTGGACATAGGCCTCCTCCAAATATCTCCAAATATCAGCAACGTGAATACCATTTGTGTATCTCAGCCTTAAACATCTAAATAACTCTATTGACCGGGTCAAATCATAACAAATATTTATTATATTGTCATGTAAATATTATAATTCACTGGTCAGGTTGCATTTTGTTAGTATAAGTTGTAGCTGTGAATGATGTTGTTTTATAATAGAGTTGTTGTTGATGAGCGTTGTTTGTCTCTATTATTAATTTTATCATTTCATTGTTTTTCGGAAAAGGTGAGTTGGAATGTAGGCCCAAGAGAATTACTTGTAGATCGCATAAATAATTTGATTCGAATGGCATGATCGTTTTATAATCATTATTTATATATTTTTTAAATTTATTTTTTGATAATTCTTCATTGTTATAAAAATAATATGTTTTATATATATTTTAGGTAACATATATCAGCACAGAACATCCATGCGTTAGGTGGTATGACAAAACCTTTTTCAAATATATAAATTTAACAACTACCCGATATGGACGACAAAATCCCATCTACTATGTAGGGGGTCCATTTTGAAAGTTTAATACCCTTCGATAATAATATTCTGGTAAGTAACCATCGCAAGGTATGAATAAGTACTCAGAATAAGCTGAGTGGGTCATTTAAGTCCGCAAATGTAATATCTAAGAAAACATCAAGCATTCCGTAAAGGTGGCAGCGACGAGAGAGATCCAATCCTCGTAAAACATTAAAACAAAACACAAAAAAACAACAGATCTCTAATTCCTCCAGCAGCAGTGGACCATAGGCTGATATGGATGGATGGATTTTTTAAATATGCCCTTGTAAAGCAAGCAATTCAAATCTATGGGCAACTTATTAAATATATTTATTGAGTTGTAGTGACTACTATGTTTAAATATTTGTAAATGAGGGATAGGTTTGTGTTGGAAGTCCTTTCTACGAGTGCATTCTCTGTGTTGTCTTTCTTCCTCCATTTCATATTCACGAATGTGCTTTGTAAAGTTTACTAGTAACACTAATACTTATGTATAAACTCGGAACGGTGAGTATCTGTGGGTTGTTAAAGTACTCCTTGCATGAAACATCTTGCCCATAATTGTCCTAATTGCCCTTTTTTGTGAGATAAACGCTCTTTTGACATTATATTCATAACTAGATCCCCAGAATAAAATGCTGTAGCGCAATTTGGACTCGACCAGGGCGTAATATACTGTTTTCAGATGTTTTATGCTAACTTCATGTCTGAGTGTTCTTAAAACATAACAGGCCGAACTTAGACTGCCTTCTAATCTAGTAAGTTCCTCTTCCAATTTAAAAACTCATCTAAGAGGACACCAAGAAATTTTATTGTTCTAACAGTACTAATGGGCTCACCATTAATATTACAGTTGAGGCAGTCTCTGTTCCTAGCTGTTGGTCTAAACATCATGACATTTGTTTTATTATTGTTTAATTTTAATTTGTTTGCCGTAAACCAGTTCTCAAATAAGTGTATAACCCTATTCAGTTTTTTATTTTTGTCTACTATATTTTCAGCAGGTATAATAGCATTTGTATCATCCGCGAACAATACTAACCGTACATTTTCTTCCTTTGTTAGGTTAGTAATGTACGGCATAAGGTCGTTGATGAATATAATAAAGAAAATGGGACCTAAAATAGAGCCCTGTGGCACACCTGTTTTTATCAATGTCATCTTTGAAGCGAAGGCGTCCTCCTCACAACGTTTTTCGTCTTTTTGTATAATGTCCAATGCTTTAATCTCAATGAATGTTCATTGAGATTAAAGCATTGGACGATTGACGAACTTTCTATTTTCCAAATAAGACTTAAGCTACTGCACTACTCTACCTCTAATACCGTAGTGTTCTAGCTTTATTAGTAGTAATTCGTGGTTTACTGTATCGAATGTGGAACTTAAGTCTAAGAAAAGTCCAGCCACTTTCATTTTCCGGTTCATTTCTGTGACCAACGTCTCTATTGCGTCATGTGTACTAACATTAATCTGATATCCAAACTGCCTGTCATTTAAGATATTGTTTTTGTTTTTTTAGTCTTATTTTTATCAATTTTTCAAAAATCTTCGACTGCATGGGCAAAAGTGAAATAGGTCGGTTTTAGACGGTGAAACGTAATTACTGCCTCTTTCTATTGATCGTTAATCTTTCTTCTATATTCCAGATGGACTTTTACTTCTACGAGTTCTTAACAAACGTATATAAACGAAGTTTCATAGAGTTCCATTTCACTTGGTGCTATTTGCTTGAGAAGGATATGTTTTTTGGAGCAGCCATGAGGCAAGGGAATCTCACAAAGCCATGCCCTCATCCACCGGTAACATAACTTATAAGATAATTCTATTTTATGCCGTAGAAAGAGCTTATAGCGCAGTAGAGAATTAATCTGAGAACAAATTACAGGACGCGTCCGTCAGACTCGGCTGCAGGACTCGGGTTACTTTTATCTTGACAGAACAAACTAGGTATAGTAACTAGGTAACCTATACTCAAATGTGCAAACTATCAGGAATTAACCTCGGACTTAATATTGAGCCGTCTTTATATGTTCGGACGTACAAACAAAATTTGCCCGGATGATTGGCATGATGGCATGCGTCCGCGGAAAATTCAGGAGCCAGAACAGCGCTAAGACGTAGACCGAACAACCGTGTACAGTATGAGGACATTGATAATATGATTGGTTTTTAAAGAAAGACAGATAACAATGAGGAAGCGAGAAAGTGAGATTATAATTTATTGATGATTTTGAAATTGTATATTATGACGTTAACAATAAGTGCTATATTTTGTTGCACTGCAATGACTTTTATCGAAGTGCAATGTTTCCGTCACCAGCGTCACTTAGTAAGACATGATGAAACATACAATGTCAAATAGAAGTAAGTAGGGATTCAATCTTTTATAATTTCAACCTTATGCCGAACGCTATAAGATACATTTTAATGTGATAATTTTCAAAATTTATGCTAAAATTATTCAGCTATTTTCGGTAATCGGATGTACTTTTCTTACTCATTGATTTGCTTCTTTAAAAGCCAATCACATTATCAATGTCCCCATACTGTACATTGTTAAGTCGCGTCCATCAAACGCGGCTGAGGGACACGTCCGATAACTTGTTCCCAGCTGTACCTAAACACGTAGCACTAGAGAAGGTTACTTGTTATCAATAAGCTATATTAAGTCTGTTAGTACGTTGAAGGTATAATTAGGTAAACACTCTTGCGTTCAGAGACAGCCCTTTTCCAGCGATGGTGAGCAATTTGCCCTGCTGACATATTGCTGACTATTAAAATAGTGGTTTTATTTTAAGTTTATTTTAGTAGAGATCATCCTTCACATCCGCAAACTTCTTTTTTGTCGTCTTTTCGATACTAATAGGCTGAAATAGGGCACTGATGATAATTAACTAATGTTATTATGTTTAATTCCGTAGGGTATTTATCATCTTGTGAATATGACTATCAACCCGGCGTTCATTCCGAAAGGTTTCCCATTCACTAGAGGTAGAATTAAGTTGAATATAACACAAGCTAACTCGAAAGTTCACGTGGGCGATGGATATATAGACATGAGAGTATCACAGATTGATAAGAAGAGAGCTAAATTTTAATACTAAAGGTAGCGCGATATCATCAGTACTCCAAAAAAAGATTGAAGATATTATGTAAGAATAGAAGACCCAAGAAGAAAAAGAGTGCAAGCGAGATAGATATAGAGCAATGATAAGACTTTAAAACTCAGATGAAAATGCGATATATCTATATGTCGCAGGGAAATGAGGAAACCAGATTTCACGAAATCACTAGGGATATCACGAAATCCCGGTAAATGACGAAAATGCCATTTCTACCAGAAAAGAAATGCTCATATTTTTGTTTGTAGGTTAAAAAACACAGCGGCCGCCGAAGTGCAAGGCGTTTCGACATATACCGGGATTTCGTCATATCCCTTGGGATTTCGTGAAATCCCTGGTTTCCTCATTTCCCTGCGACATATAGATATAATTAATTTAACAGACACCAGTTTCCCATACCTTAGACTGAGATTGCACGTCTTTATAACTCATAAAATTATGTTAAAATTTAGTTATGTACCTAACTACTAGTGGCGAAGTGTCCATATAACTCGATTCCTACCGGCTTACCTTTGCAAAAACCGCTTAGCATTGTCTATTAATCAATTATAAATCAATGACGCAACATCCACTCAATACAAAATAATATAAAACAAAAAAGTATTCTCTTACGTAAATCGCAATAATAATTACAGTAATAATAATTTTCAATATAATTATTTACGTACTCATAACGCCATCTTGTAATTAAAGGTTGTCAACTAACAACTTGTTATGGTTCAGTCAGAGAGTACTTAAAGCGCGCATGCGCGGAGCGCAGTAAGCCGGTCGCGAAATTAGGAATCCAGTACAACAGACTGTACGGAAATCGTACGGTCACGTGACACTTTGTATTCGTCGATCTAAGGTACCATATAAGCCGGTGGCCATCGGCTTATGACAAGGATAAAAGATACAACTACAACATTGCGAGAGCGAGAAAGCACTATTGCAACCAGTGGACCGACCAATTGTAACGAAGTTTCATTTCATTTCACGTTAAGTACTTAATTTGCCATTGACATTCCTTTGTTTTTATCAATTATTTAAATCTGATAGAAATCAGCCTTTCTTCTGAATTTTTAGTTTTTAATTATATTTATTTGTTTTTATATTTTTATACGGCTTGCGTCTTGACTTTGGCAGAATCATCGGTAAACGATAGGACCATTTGAAGAAAAAACAGATATTTGTATTTATTTTCTGCAAATAGGTTATAAAATTCGCTTTCTTGTTTAAAGTAGTAAAATTTGTATGTTTAATTATTTATGATTGTGTATTATGTGTTGTGCATTGGTTGACTTTATTTTTGTCGTAGTGCGTTGGGATCCTATGGAATATTTTTGTAAGTACTTGTTTGTATTGTTTTCAGCAAATTTAATAGTTTGTTGTTATAAGGGACAGGTTAATAGTGTTATATTATATTGACTATCCTATTATGTGATGTGCGATAAAACATCATTCTCGAAATTGAATTATAAATATAAGAAACGCCGGCGCTGTGGATTTACGAAACATTTTAATACAATTATCTCATTTCGATACGTATAAGTAAGTGGCTTACAGACAGTATTCTCAGATTCTAAAAGTAAGTAAGTAGGTATGTAGAATCATTTAGGATATAGCAATATAAACAATTAATCTAATTGATCAAAGAAGTCTTCCAAACAGAGAAACATTTTCGTATTTTAAGTTTATGAGTTCGGGACAACTAGGTAAAATCGAAACATTTTCTCACGAATACCTATGAACTACAGAATAATAGTAATATAAAGTAGAACAAAAGTCCACGGAATCTTCGGCTTCCCTTTTATAAAAATCCACCCTTCGCCACTGCTAACTACATACTGTGAAGAGAAATAAAGATTTTTTTTAAAATTGTACTATAAAGTATACCTACTTATATATGTTACAGTCAAAACTCATGGCCGGTCAAAACCACTTTTAACTGCGTAAAACAGTTAATAGTGGTTTTGACCGACGTCCTTAGTCAAAACCACTTTTGACTGGTTTTTTCAGTCAAAACCGGTTATGAGTTTTGACTATAACATATACATATTTATCGTTATAAATAAAGCTTATAGATTTCTGAAAACCGTTTGTAAAACGAGAAAATGCGCAGACTCACCCTATTGGTAGACCAAGACTGCAAGCAGTAGGTAGTATGTAAATCTTACTGTGTTTATGTATCTATTGAAATAAAGTACTTAATCTATACTTCTGTACCAATATGTATTATAAAAAGGTAAAGTTTGTGTGTTTGTGACGTTGTAGGGGGTAATCTCTGGATCGGGTACTCGTCTCGACTACCAAATTTAACCATTGCTTTATACGGCGCCGGGCCGCAACTTAGAACTCAACTATCAATATATACGTCTAGGTCATGGCGCTGGACGCGTATAGTCCAGAGACGCGGGTTCGAGTCCCGCATCGAGTATCATTTTTTTCCATTATCTTTCTTCTTATCGGATTTTGTTTTCTTATAGCTTGAGACTTTTTTTTTATCGGCTTTTATGACATTCATGGGCTAAATGTGTATGGCTTTTTCATAAGGATTTTTTTTTATACAATCAATGTCTTACAAGCTAAATGCATAACCTATTATATATACCATAGTATAAATACTAGAAATAAAGATAGACTTATTCATCCGTATTCTAGGCTCCAAAAAATACATAGTTCATTTCAGGGTCAATGTGTCCGATTTTATAATAAAATTCCGAAAGATATTCAAGATCTAAGTTTTAATAAATTTAAGAATGTAGTCAAACAAAAACTTATCGTAAAGGGATATTATACTATCCTAGACTACACGAAAGACAAAAAGGCTTGGGATTAACTGCTTCTGTTCCCCAGGCTGTCTCAAATAATGCAAGTTTGTGCACTTTTTTTATTTATGTGTGCTACTTGTGCTAATTGTTTTATCTCTAAGTTCTTATTGTATTATTGTATCCTTTCTATCTTTTTTTCTGTCTTCCTTGTTCTCATGCTTGTCTTCTATTTTTCTTTTCTTTGATTATTATTTTTTATGATGTATAAATGGTGTATTATTCTGTCTGGTACTGTCAAATATTTTGATTGGGTATATGATTTATGTAAAAAGAAAATGTAAACACAACTGAATTTTAAAAGAGTTGCCATGAGTTTCTTTGCCAGATTTCTTCTCATTGGCCCTACCATTTGGAAACTGGAATTTATAGATCAACACAGACAGACAAGTAGATTCGAGTAGTAGATTGGTTTTATTTTTCTCCTTTAATTTACATTTGACAATACAACGCGGCTTTTATAGTGCTGTAGCGTTTGTCTGTGTCGATCTATAATTTTAATTGTAGCTTCAATTTTAAGTAAACGACGATTTCAATCAATTTGTAATAAATTTTATGAAATAAAGTATTTTGAAATTTGAATTTGGAATTTATTATAGGCAAACAATACATGCAAAATGGACATAACTTAAAAGTTTCTTTTGGAAAAAAAAAAGATAAATTAAATAAGAAAAAAAAGAAAATATTCCAATTGATGGGATCTAACACTCATAATAAAAGAGTTGAAATTATAGATATAATTAATGTAATGGAATACATCCGCTGGCATTCAACGATCAATGCAGATAACTCTTTTAATATACTTATTTAATGTGTGTGTACCCAAACAGCGTACAACATTACCTCTATTAATATGTAAAGGTTAATCACGTAAGTACCTATCTATTTATTTAAAAACTTAAATAATATACAAGACATGTATTTGGGTGGACATAATACCTACCTAAAGCATTCACTTCCAATCAATCATAAGCGTTCATTACTATAGCGGCTCGTTTCACAAAAAAAAAAATCGAAAGTTAGTCTTGTACTTTACGTTTTGGAGTAATAAGGTATGACCATTTCAGTTTTACGATTACCTAGTTGATACGTTATTAAAAAAAGCTTTAAAACCATGTCACAAAACAAATGAATAAAGCATGTCAAAAAATAATTCTTTCTTTTCAATGTTTTTTATTTTATTTTTGCCGAATATTTATAATTTATGTTTCTGTAAGTATACTCGTATTTCTTATTTACTAAATGTATTTTTCACTTACTTGACACTGGCAAATATGTAACTATACCTATTCATGAGCCATAAAAAGAAATGTTAGATCTTGAGTAAAACTAAATGCGCGATTCTCATCTGTAGATAGGTACATACTTTACAGTAACATAAGAAAATGTAATAACTAACGCAATATCTAAGACAATCTGTACAAATAATAATCCTTCAAATTTCTACAAGTCAAATACTGTTGAAACAACATTGAGGTATTCCAGCATTTAATAATAAGCTGCGTATCCGTCCCACTCGTACGTAGGTGAACAAACAAAAACTACTTATTAGTTGAGAAATTCGCCATTTCTGTGTTGTTACAAGGTAAACAATGAGCCGGCTTAGTGGGATTTTGGGCCTAGAATATGATTAGTTTACATGGAATAAGTTTTAATGGATAAGGTTGAATAAAAGGAAGATAGGGGTGTAGCGGATGTGATGAAATTCTTGTGTATGGGTACTGAAGGATTTTACAAGCATGAAATAGTAGAATCGCAGAATAGGGACTCTCACACGGCGGACCGACGACCTATCTACGATGACGGGAAGCCGATGGATGAGGGAGGCACAGGACCGCACAAGGTGGCAATATTTAGAGGAGGTCTATTGCCAGCAGTGGACGTCAATTGGCTGATATGATGATGCTGAAATAGTTGGATTAAAACTAGTACGGAACTTATATACTTAGGAAAGAAATACATGGATAACTACAGACCCAGACAGAAACCTAACCCATTTAACCTTATAGGTATCATGAAGACTATAATTAGAAGAGTTCACGTTCAACTACACAGTCACATTTAAGTAGTTGAATATGAATTATCTTCTTAATATCAACCCAAACCAAATTTAAAGCTTGAGACAGAAGACAGCATCCGAATCCACGGGCTTTGGGTATTCGTCTCAGACCATCTCTTTTCATATAACTTTTTCCCGTTATACCTAAGCTTTATAGGTCATTTATAAGTAGTCCATATAATGT
Organism: Schrankia costaestrigalis; assembly: GCA_905475405.1. Lineage (NCBI taxonomy): Eukaryota > Metazoa > Arthropoda > Insecta > Lepidoptera > Erebidae > Schrankia > Schrankia costaestrigalis. The sequence goes on along the minus strand of FR997843.1, from coordinate 1,936,053 downwards.
CACATCGGTACAGCCTTCTATCTACACTGACCTGATGTTATTATTAGGAGGCTTCTACTAAGCCCACGGTTCTATGCTTTTCTATTTTCGTAAAGATTACATCGGCTAACTTTCATTTTGTTTTTCGAACAGTTTTTATCCTTTGTTCTGTAGTACTATTACCCCGTGTTGTGACGGAGTAAGAATAAAATATGTCACCATCCCATCTCACCCCATGGGTGTCGAAAAAACCTACTAAGGGACTATCCGTGAAAAATCCGAGACGAAATAAAAATAAGGAACCCGAAAATTAAACCCTGTACCAATTCGTCTGGCCAGCGTGGTATTAGTAGGCCAAGTAGCTTTCCGTCACAGGAGGAGGCCCGTCCCTGCATTAGGACATTAATGGGCTGTTTTGATGATGATGTCTATTACTTTAAGTTCTGGTGTATATGACTAGGTGGCGATGTAATAATATAAATACAGCTGTAGTTATACTACGTGCGTTATCGTCTGAGTACTCTAAAAAGAGATAAAAGAGATAGAAGATACATATTATACCACGGCCTCTGTGTGGCGTAGTGGTATATACCCGCTCAATGCAAATATTTGTGTGCAAGGACATGATTATTTGCATTGGTTTGAGTGTTTCTATGTATAATATGTTTGTATTTACAAAAAAAACAAGCATTGAAGTATTAATATCCGTTGTTCTGTTACCCATACATAACACAAGCAGGTTAAGCCTAGCTTACTTTGGGAACAGGTGGCGCTGTGTAGAGATGTCCATTAATATTTATTTATTATTTATTTATTTATTATATAGGAATAGAAGACCCGTAAGTGCAAGGGAGATGGATATAGAGAAATAATAAGTGCTTAAGACTCTGATGATAAAGCTATATCTATAGTTATATCCAGTAGTTTTATATCCGTTGCGGTGTTATTTGTTCAGGACAAAACTAGTTTTGACTTTCATATTAAATTAAAAGCTCATTAAACTTAGTTTATAGGTACACATCTGATCTTTCTTGCTACTCTTTGATGTCCCGCTGCAGGGACATGTCTCTTCTTGTGATGAACGGAAACGGTAGGTTGGTTTCTGTTAAGTTTTTCCTGAAAACTTTCTTTTGGTCTGATTTTCTTCCCACACGTGTAGGTACTCTTACATCGTCACCCAAAGGAGTATCAGTCATCTAGTACTCATACTATTAGTTCTGCTGTATAAGGCTAGATGGCGTTGTTTCATTTATTAGTCTAGTTAGTACTGTGCTTTTACATCAGCTGTTGCGGGGTTATTAAATTGTAACTACAGGCTATAATCTCCTAATGCAGAGATAAGTGTAGGTGTGTCGCCTGTCTTCCCCAATGTGACTGCGGCAATCAGGTGCAATCGATGTCGCATCTAGGTGTGCCCTTTGTGTTCTGAGCGGTGTACGATGGCCGATCTTTACGCAGCCACTCCAAATACCATTGAAGTGGCCGCTCACTATTAAAAAAAAGGTTTGAATTCTCGACCATTGACACGAGAGAAGAAAAAGTGTAGGTAGTGATGAAGGGAAACTAATACTAACCCTTAAAAGGTAAATTATTGTTAAATATTTACCAAATAATATATACCGTTTCAATACCCGTAGAAATAATAATAATAAGGGAAACTAACCCCGGGTTTCCGAATGTCTGATCAAGTAAAAATCAAGTGTCAAAACTTTTGTCAACTATCATTTTCAGAAACTAAACTTTGACACTTGACACTACTTGATTAGTTGATTTTTACTTGATCAGTCATTCGGAAACGGGGGTAAGTCTACAATAACTAGGTTTTAATTAAGCTTTCGGCAGCCCTAGTTCTTAAAGTCAGGAGTATTTAGCTGGAGTCTCACCAATTTTCACAGCTGCATACAGAAGTGTAAAGCCATTTCTGGTTAGTTCGTTAGTTGGTATTCGAATCCGCAAGGCTTTGCACGACTGCAGCAGCATACAACGAACTTCATCTGCCACCAAGGAAAGTCATCATAACAGCGCATTAATGTGAGTCTCCTCCCGTGTCGGAAGGATACTTGGGCTACTAATACCATGCTGGACAGACGGATTGGTATATGGTTTAATTTCAAGTTTTCCTTCTTTTTACTTTATAAAGATAATATTCACGGATAGTCCCTTAGTCGGTTTTTACGACACTGTATTCTTACTCCGTCACCACACGGAGAACCGTCCGTCACCAAGGAAAGTAATAAAATCAAATTCGTCAAGTCAAAGTATTTCGTCAAGTTCTAATAACGAAACAGAATAGTTTAACTGGTTAAATTTTCACTGGTTAAGTTTCAACTGGTTAAGTTTTCACTGGTTATATTGATATACAAACCGGAGATTAAGCTAGTTAAAACTATTATAATCACCGCGACTAAGACAAGCGAGTATCAGTAACTAAGTAAGTTTTACTTTGAACATTATTATTAGAAAAGTTTTACGTGAAAAGGTAAAATTGGAAGGTGTAAAGTTACTGGAAGGGGGTATTAATTTTATCTATATAATCTTTAATCTACGTGTGGTGACGGAGTAAGAATACAATATGTCACCACCCCATCCCATCCCATTGTTGTCGAAAAACCGATTAAGGGACTATTCGTGAATATTGTCTTAACGAAATAAAAAGAAGGAAAACTTGAAACTAAACCCTATACCAATCCGTCTGGCCAGCGTGGTATTAGTAGCCCAAGTAACCCTCCGTCAAAGGAGAAGGCCTGTCCCTGCAGTGGGACATTAATCGGCTGTTTATTTATTTATTTATTTAAACAATATGGAAGACTTACAGCTAATATTACAAATTAGTTTATAAAGTGGTAATCTGACAGCCAATAACAAGTCTTCGCTTATAGCTAACATTACAGAAAGTGGAGACAGATAGAGGATCCGCCACTGTAACAAACATAGGTTTATACACACTTAATAAATTTAAAAAAAAGAAAAGAAAAACGATACATAATAAAACTTTGTGCTCAAACTTAAAATTATACAATAAAAGTAACTTATCATGAAGAGAAAAATTGAAGGCTTAGACATCTCTTTGCCGAGTTATGACTGGTATTAAAAATATCAAAATCATAATATTGCTTACACAATTTATTGAAACTACGACTCACTCGCACCACGTAACTGTTCTGTCTATAATTAGTAGACGCTGAGGGTACACTAATAGGGGGATTATACCGCGTCACTTTACAAGGTGTGTTAAAGGAAAATTTTGATAAAAGGTCCGAACAATCAATTTTATTATTTGTTATTTTTAACAAAAGAATACAATCGGCTATCTCGCGTCGTTTTACAAGAGGAAGAATATGGAATACTTTACACAAGTCAAAATAGTTATCAGAATTATATGGTATTTTTTGATGAAAACATAAATACTTCAAAAATCGCCTCTGCACCCCCTCAATACGATCAATATATTTATTATAACACGGGTTCCAGACCTGTGTGGCATACTCAAGATGACAACGGACAAATGTACAGTACAATATTTTTAATGTCTTTACATCTTTGAAACACCTTGACAATCTCATTACAAAACCAAGCGCTTTCAGCGCTTTTTTTACAACTGCATCGACTTGCTCATCAAACTGAAGCTTAGAGTCATGATGCACTCCCAGGTCACGCACCGAGTTACATCGAGGTAATGCTTGGCCCCCTAATGTGTAGTCTGTAGAAATGATTGTACTCTTACGAGTATACGTTATAAGTGAGCATTTACTAGGGTTCAAATCTAGTTTATTATGCTTACAATACTGTTCTAGACGGTGTAAGTCAGCCTGCATGGCTGATGTATCTGCTAAAGATGATACAAAAGAATAAATTTTCATGTCGTCCGCGAAGCATAACAGCTTTGAAAATTTGAAGCAGAGGTCTATATCATTGACATAAATAGTAAACAATAGAGGACCAAGCAAGGAACCCTGTGGGACGCCACTAGGAACTGTAATCCAGCTAGAAATGTAATTACTGACCACGACAGCCTGCGATCTATTCTCTATGTAAGAAGAAAACCATCTTAACAAGTCTCCACGTACGCCTATGTTCTCAAGCTTGAGAATCAAGATCTTGTGATCAATACGATCAAATGCTTTGCTGTAGTCAGTATAGACTACGTCCACCTGACCACCCTTATCCATAGCATTTGTGATAAAATCATTGAATAAAACAAGGTTCGACACAGTAGACCGATCCCTTAAGAAACCATGCTGAAACGGACTGAATGAATTTTTAAGAGCAGAATAAACCTGATTATAAATTAATCTTTCAAAGAGTTTCGCAATTCGGTATGTAAAGTAAAAGTTTACCTATGTTGAATCCAAAACCATTTAGAGATTTTAGATCGATAAGTAATAAAATCATATTTTTAGCGCAAAAAAACGCAAGATTGTGTTTATTTTTACAATTATTACATAAATTTCTTTGTTTTTCATTTGACGTCTAAATGACATCATGTCGCCCGGCTTAACAGAAGTTTGTTTCTGCTTTCATTGCTCAATAACTAAAAGAACTAATTTGAGCATTTTTGCCCTCCCACCTATAGCCCATCTTCAGTAAACAGCCAAAGTAAGCAATTCGACCGCATCTATGACGTCACACATGCGGTCGAATTGCTTACTTTGGCTGTTTACTACAAATAAACTATAAGTAGGAAAGCAAAATTACTCAAATTAGTTGGTTATAATTAATAAACTTTTAAAATAAAAATATAAAAAAAATACAAAAAAAAATCTTTACATACCGAATTAAACACAATTTGGATATCGGGCGATAATTAGTTACCTCTGTTTTAGAGCCCTTTTTGTGTATTGGTGTGACAAAGGCTGATTTCCATATACGAGGAACGACGCACGAAGACAATGATTTCTGAAAGACCAGGGATATTGGTCTTCAGTCTCAAGAATTTTGCCGATATATTGTCAGGACCCGCTGCTTTGCTTATGTCAAGCTTGCTGATCAGTGTATTAACTATATCAACATCAACAGTCACTGCAGAAATGTCAGACACCGGTTGAGAGCAACTAGAGAGAGAAGAGTTCGAGTCAGAAGAAGATGTATTACTAGGCTTAAGAAATGTAGTATAGAAGTGTGAAGAAAAAGCCTCACATATATTTTCACCCGTAGTAACTAATTCATCATTATAGTTTAATGAACTAGGCAACACATTTGTGTTACTACGGCTTTTTACAAACGACCAGAAGTGTTTAGGGTTATGCTTAATTGATTCTTCAGTTAATTTTAAATATCTAAGATAACAATCTGATTCCATTATTTTAATTTTCTCACGAAGTAGTTTAAAAGAATTCGCGTCAGATAAATTACTGTATTTTTTCATTCTTCTAAGATATTTGTACTTTTCTTTTATTAATCTGATAAGACATGAGCTGTACCAAAATGGATACGCTTTGTTTCTTACAGTTTTTTGAGGTATATAGTTCTTATGTAAATTAAAAATTGTATTATTTAAAAACTCAACTGACTCGTCTATAGTGCGGCTGGAAAATTCACACTCCCAGTCAATAATATTAATATCTCTGTTGATAGAACAAAAATCGCCTCTGTCATACATATATCTTACCCGCGGTCCTTGTACTAGTGTAGGATTTTCTTTAAGAGACATGTCAATCAATAATGCCGGGTGATAGGAATCGATGGGAACTAATGGATGTAAGCACTCACTCACGCTAACTATGTCATTGGAGATAACCAGATCTAATATTTTTCCGTATCCATTAAGCACTCCATTATACTGACCAAAGTCCAAAGTACAAAGCTCATCAACGATCGCGTATTCGTCATTTGAATTTAAATTGCTGGGCGTAAAACACTTATTTCGTGAAGGCAACCAATTGATTCCACTCATGTTAAAATCCCCTACAATTAGGAAGGTATTAAAAGAATTATTAATTACTGACTCACTGAGCTTTGTTAAGAAAGCATAGTTGTGCTGAAAAGGACAGTCCCTGGTTTTGTTTACATAAGTAAACAACACATATATATAAGTTAATCCAGTTCTGAGAGGTACACTTTCTTAATCGAATACTAACCCAAAGATCCTCAGCTGTAGAATGAAAGGAAGGCTGAGGAATAACCAATAAATCCTTGCGCGCTGCTATTAAAACACCCCCACCACGTGACTGACCAGTTGACAAGTAATCACGGTCACGACGCCAAACTATGTAGCGATTGTCGAATAGTTCAGAACTTAGAACACTGTCAATCAACCACGTCTCTGATAAAATGATAACATCATATGAATTAAGTAACATTTGCCTATAAAATATGTCAGTTTTGGTTCGCAGTCCCCGAACATTTTGATAGAATACACTTAACTTATGCTTGTTTGTATCGAACATTGTATTTAAACTTAAAATTAGTGTAATTTATCAAAGAATCGATAAAAATAATATTAAAAAACAATATGTAAAGAAGTAAAAACACTGCGTTTGTTATAGAATAACATTTCCAAACAAATTCATTCGTAGGTAAGTTATAAAAATTATAAATATTAAATGAATAACACTTTTTAAAATTGTTATTGTGTGGACGGCAAAAATAATCAAATGACTGCGAGATGAATAACAAGTACAATACAATACGTACGGGTGCGAGCGAGACGCCAATACATATGAAAGTTACATACAGAGGGCAAACAGCGCAAGAGTAGTCAACGTATGAACAAAAGAACCGAGTTTCTGACCCGTTTACGGCGCAGGTGCTAAACCTTTTGTTTATTTTATATAATGTAGTATGTTGATAATCAGTCTGTAACAATAATAATTTAGGATGTAATTGTACAAAATACCTTAAAAAATCTTGTTTAAATCCAGTTCTTTTCTAATTATTAAAACTTTACTGTTGCCGTCTTTAAGCGTGAATTTTACCATGTTTAACCCAAACATATTGATATTTCTTATCTTTGGCAAGGACTTTAACTTTACTTAATAACTTCTTCTGCTCAGAGCTTAGGTGGTCGTTAATGTAAATTCTTTGAGATGTTCCATTAAACCCAATGTCACTTGCATTTAGATCCTTTACAGCACGAGCCGCCTCAGCCGCCGCAACGAAATCTTCTTTTATGTATCTGTTAAGGAAGCCCACTATTATCAACTTCTCCTTCGAGTTATACATAGGAACCCGTGATATATAGTTGATTTGTGTTTTAGGCAATTTATAATTTAATTTACTGCCTATGATTCGTTGTTATGATAAAGTCATTGTAGTACTCAGAGTAGAGCTCTGCTAATTTTGTGACTTGATGGTAAACGATGGGTGTACGAATCCGTCTGAACAGCTACTACTTACTAGGTCAAGTCTTTTCTTCACTGTAGAAGACCCGTCTTAGTACTGGGATATTATTGTGCTGTTAAATTTTGACGACTTCTGTGGCGTAGTGGATATCTAACATGACTGCTACGCAGAGGTCTCGGGTTCGAAATCTTTGCGTGCATGAACATGATTATTTGCATTGGTCTGAGTGTTTCTATGTATAATAAGTATGTATTTACAAAAAAAAAGTATATAAGTACTAATATCCGTTGTTCTGTTACCCATAACACAAGCAGGTTAAGCCTCGCTTACTTTGGGAACAGATGACGCTGTGTAGAGATGTCCGTGAATATTTATGTAAGTATTTATTAACTTCAAGGCGGTGAAGCCTCTAAACTATACTCTGTTCATTTTACAACAAAGACACATCTAGATAAACTACATCTATGATGGCGTTGATGAAATTCGCTGCTTAGTCTAAGAAGTTCTATTTATGTTCTGAATTTGTAATGTTTTAAATTAACTGCTGTTTGTAAACATTATGAACTATCAATTAACTAGTAATCAATAGTTATTTTTATCGTGTGGTGTTTAAGCTAATCTGTTGTTCAACAACAGACAATTGTACATCATAGCGTGATCTAATAAAACATATTTGATACGTCAATAAATATACTATACAACACTAAAATAATATCAACATATTATGTTGACCAGATACGCGTAGGTTGCATAATGGAAAAGGACCAATTAAAAAGCACTCGTAACCGACGCGCATGTATGACTCGCTTAATGAATGTGAACGAGGCCCAATCTGTTTGCCAGGATCGTGATAAGTGACGTTCTGTCGTCTCTGCCTACCCCGGACGGGATAAGGCGTGAGTTTATGTATGTATGTGTGTACAAAAATAATTAGTTAATTTAGACCAGGAATTCTTGAGACAATCGCATTTGAACATACCCAGTCGTTACTCGTTACAGATCTACAATAAGACTACCTATAGATTTGCCAGAGATCCGATTTAAGCATAGCTGTTCAATCAAATTAGTCAAGTTGTTATATCCATCAACCGAGATGACATTAATTAGTAGATTTAACATTCCTTCCACTTATAATTACTCCCTACATCCACCCCAGTGGGTGGGGTTGACTTAGGGGTTCAGAGATTCCGCTTCTCGCGTTTTATAGCCCAAGTTTTGACAAAATTACTAATTAATGCTGATTTCCGTTAGTATTCAATTAGCAGCGGCTCATCGATGGGAACAGCTGGCTTTAAGGTGAGAATGGTGAAATGAAATTATTTCACAAATTGTTTCTTTAGAGTTTGTGTAGAAATGTCTGCTTGGGATTAAATGGTGGTTCGTTATTTCATTTAAGTTTGAGACTTCAAAAAGAGGAGGTTCTGAGAACTTGGTCATTTAAAGTACCTTTTTGGGTGAAAGGGTATACTTACCTACTTTCAGTTTTGTTTCGTATACATAAAAAGTCCTTTAGAAATTTTGTTTTTATATTCCAAAAAAGTACAAAAACAACAAAATAAAAAAATACAATGAAATAATTTATATTAATTTTATTTTATTTACTAATGCTTCTTTCAATGTGTAAATAAATGATGCAGTAGGGGAATAAGAACTAAGATGATAATTTAAATGGACATATCTTCTAAACGGATTTTTTGTTGATTTTTTTTGATACTGTTTAGTAAAGTTATCTATATCTATATCTATACTTATAATAAAACTTTAGAGAGATCAATTCTGTACATTGAGTATATGTTAAAAATTAATATTGGAGGATGAATGGTGATCGATACTAATGCCAAAAATGCAATCAATAAATTTGTTGTCTGTCTGTCTGTCTGTCTGTCTGTCTGTCTGTCTGTATGTGCACGCATGAGTCAAAAACTACTGAAGGCATTTTAACCAAACTTGGTACGATTGTAGTCCATACTCCTGGGCAGGTTATAGGCTGTATAACATAACGCTAAGACACATAGGAGCTGAGCAGTGACGAAAAATTTGTTTGTTACGGTTGAAAAATCGCGCGTTCGAGCTCTTATCATCGCATACGTTGATCATACGCCAAAAATATGTATTACAAAAATAATGGTCTTCAAAAGATGTACAAAAAAGTCCTGAATAGTATACATCTATCTTTTATATATTAGCCACAATAACGTGTTTAATCGTTAGGGTTTTCTTCAAAGTGTATTAAATACATATATATATTGTATTTTGCATAGACATATCTTTTTCAAACTCCCATACATTGATTGTAGCCTTTCTTATTAGGCTTAAACTGAGGTATGTTTCATCAAAATCGGATAAGTATTACTACGAGATATCGCTAGATCTCTTTATTAGAACAGTCCAATACAAATCAGGGGTCATGAAAAATGGATTTGGTTCAATGTTGAATAAATTTAAATTTCGTTTCTTTTGTTTACAAGATGGCGTTACCAGTAGTAATCATAAAATAAATGAGTTTTAAATAATCTATAACTACACACATCAAAAAAGTCTAAGCAACATGCATGATATTACAAATTTACCATTTATATTAATTAATTTCTAAGTATTTACTCACTCAAAGTGTATAGGTAAGTAAACTTTTTTGTTATTGATGACATACTGGCTGGTTGTAAAAAAAAAATTTCGATTATGTTTTGTTTTTTTTCATAAAATTCAAATGACTGCGAATTTGTTTGAATTTGAGTGCATGTTAATTGCTACGTTTTAGTCTTGATTTTATAATTTTACCAACCATTTAAATACAGTTGGCGACAAAATTGAATTGTTAGATATTCTTTACGTCATGGAGCGACGTTATTTGACGGCAGATGAAATGCAAAGAGCTGTAGGGATGTTGCAAGCGGGAAGTAATCAATCTCAGGTATCTCGACATTTTGGTATTCATAGAAGTGTTATTTGTCGTCTTTGGCAGCGCTACAATAATACAGGGGAACCCGCTGAACAGCATCCAGGCCGTAAAAGGAGTACAACCACTCGGCAAGACCGGTACATACAACTGACTGCAAGACGCCAGCCGATGTTAACCGCTCGAGAGATAAGTTTGAGGCTACAAAATTCAAGTGGTGTTGATGTAAGTCCCCAAACTGTGCGAAATCGACTGCATGAGTACGGCCTACGAGCTCGACGCCCTATCAGGTGCCACCGATACGTCACGGGAATCGCGCTCGTCGAAATGAATGGTGTAGAGAACGCATAACATGGACCCAGGAACAATGGGATAAAATTATGTTTTCCGATGAGTCGCGATTCGGGTTTAGGCCTGATACAAGAAGGGTGCGAGTGTACCGTCGACCCGGAAATACTGAAAGACTCAGGTGCGTTCAGGAAGTTCATCCATACAGCGGCTCAACAATTATGGTATGGGCGGGTATTATGAAGAACAGGCGAACTGAGCTCGTTTTTGTAAATGGAAACATGAACGCTGAAAATTACGTTGAGGATATTCTCAGACCTTATGTCCATCCATTTGCACAAACCTTTGGCTCCGATTTTACGTTAATGCATGACAATGCGCGTTCACATACAGCTCGGCGAACCAGTGAATACTTGGCAACGGAGAACATCCAGGTATTGCCCTGGCCTGCACAATCGCCAGACCTCAACCCCATCGAGCACGCATGGGACATGCTCCAGAGACGTGTTTTGAAGGACTTGGACGGAGTGACAACAACCCAACAGCTGAAGGATTTGCTACAATTCCATTGGGAGCGAATACCGCAAGATGACATAAACAGTCTCATTAATTCAATGAATAATCGTTGCCGACAAGTTCTGAATAGCAGAGGAGGCCATACTTTGTATTAAATTGTCCTATTCTTTCACAATAAATTCATTTTCTTAAGAAATTTCAATTTGTAAAAAAAAAGTTTAGTTTCTTATGTACCTGTATATTCTAATATTGTTAATTTCTGTTATTAAAAGAACTTATAAAGAAAACAGCTGTTATTTTTACATCATAGAACCCTAAAAATATTATTTTAAAAATAAAATACAACGTTATAATTAAAATAAATGGTAAAATAAATTAATATAAATGGTAAATTTGTAATATCATGCATGTTGCTTAGACTTTTTTGATGTGTGTATTTTATTATTAAGTGCTATTAATAAGTTATTCCTTTTAAATGTTAATAAAATTAACCATGAATCGTATGTGTAATAACAATTAAGTCTTATTACATTAAATCAATTATAAGTTTACTTGAATGTTATATTTTTGTGTTTTTCGTAATTGAAACGCAATTTAATTAAATATAAATTGTATAAGTAAGCTATTAATCTAAAGTATCAATTATTCTTTTGGTATTAATTTAGTTTAAACTGTAGTAGTTACTGGTCAACGTAAAAGTATGCAACAGACTCCACCTGTTTTTATTAATGTAAATAAATACAAATAACCTTTATTACTTAATCACAGGTACAAAACATCTGACAAAAATAAATAGTCTTTCCCTGTATTGCTAATATTGGCGTACAAACTTTATTTTTTAAAGTTAAACTATACCTAAGTACCTTTGTTTTTATGTTTCTGTGAATGTACCGCATGTTTATTGCCAAAATAAACGCTATCTTTCTTTCTCTTTCTTTCTATACTTAATCATAAATATTAAATTAAATTAAAATAACATTCCTTTTCTCACAATCTTATTATAACTGCAATTATAACACACTTATTTAACTATTTAATAATTAATAATATATGGGTATAATATAACAGACAACATAATAAGTAACACGTTTTTACTTTATAAAATCATTTTACACATTATTGCTATACTACAACACTGACAATAAAATATAGAAATACAATCACAAAACATTAAATTATTATTCAAAGTGTTTGTGTTTATTTTATTAAGTAAATCAAAAATACTGCACGCAGTTTATCTATTGATAATAATAATAATATAGTCGAGTCTAAGTTTAGTCAAATATGTTTTGCTAGATGGTAAAAAGGTGTTAGGTACAATAATTTATTTCAGCTTTTTTTTTACAAAAGACAAATCCCACACTAGCCTTTAAAAATATCAATTTAACGGACACAAAGAACATCCAGACTAAGGACAATAGTTTGTGTATCACAATTGTCCTCCATGGGAATCGAACCCGCGACCTTATGCACGCCAGCCATGTAATGCGACCGCCGCGCCACCGAGGCAGGTAATTCTGCCGCACCATAACGTGGCGTGCAAATGTATTCATTCATAATTAATTAGCGATTATCCGTGTGGTGACGGAGTAAGAATACAATATGTCACCTCCCCATCTCATCCCATGGGTGGCGTAAAACCGACTAAGGGACTATCGGTGAATATTATCTTTACGAAATAAAAATGAAGGAAAACTTGAAATTAAACCCTATACCAATCCAACTGGCCAGCGTGGTATTAGTAGGCCAAGTATCCCTCCGTCACGGGAGGAGGCGCGTCCTTGCAGTGGAACATTAATGGGCTGTTATGATGAAATAAGCGATGTCATTTATTTTAACTTACAAATTTGACAACTGTAACGGTGTTAAGATTTTCCTTGAAAGAATGACGTTCGCTCATGTCTTTCAGTATAAGTTTAGACGCTGTCTTCATAGATCTGTCTTTGTAAAGGTCTGTTTTTGAAAAGGTTTTGGTTCGTTCGTTAATTTTACAATTCGTTTGTAGGTAGGTATATCTGTTTGTTATAAGGTTTAAAAAACGATTTTTCAGTATTAAATCGAATTGCGAAGTAAGTAACATCCGCCACGCGGACGAAGTCGCGGGCACAGCAGCTAGTATAAAATAAATGCGTCATTTTAATGTATACTTTGAATACAGATAATATTATTAACAATAACAAAAGTAATCATAAGGAGCCCTAACCACCAGTAGCTTGGTTCCTGTACCCGATGCTGGTGGGTCTACCTATTTTTTAAATGTTTTTATTTAAAAATGAAAATAATATTAACAATAGTAATTATGTAATATCACTTTGTACGCATATATTAAAGTATACATCTGTCTCAGTTTCCTCTAAAGGGAGGTCTTGAGACGGTGTTTTTCATCACGTTACATGATAGGGTTGTCACACTACAATAATATAATTAGGTTATTTTATTTTTGAAATAAATCAAGTACCTACTTTTTTTGGCATTGTTGCATTGCAAGGCAGCCTTATATACGACTTAGGCCTTGTTTACGGAGAAGCGGGGCGTCGGGCGTGGCGTTGAGCGGGGCGGCCCGCACTGAATTCAAATATATGGCGTTGTATGGGTGTGTTTACGGAGAAGCGTTTTTTGACACATTTGTTGTTTGAAATAGAGCGTCGCACGCAGCGGTGCACGCGGCGGCGCACGCAGCGTCAATTCTCGATGAAGCTATATATAAAACTAGTTGATTTGATCGTGCTTCGCTATACACTTGACGTATCGCCGCGGGCTCCGCGGCGGGCAATGCGGCGGTCACAACGGTATAAACAACGTCATATATTGCTATAAGTTTGTGTTTACGCGTGCGATGAAGCGTGCCGCTTCACGCCCCGCCCCAGCGTAAACAGAAAAAACGTCCGACGCCCCGCTCAACGCTACGCCACACGCCACGCCACACGCCACGCCCGACGCCCCGCTTCTCCGTAAACGTGCACTTAGCTATATAGTTTGGAGAAAACATGATTCTTTCGTGATAAAGTAAATGCTTTTTTTTATGTTACTTATAGGGGGCAAACGAGCCAGTAGGTCACCTGATGGTAAGTGATCACCGCCGCCCATGGACACCCGCAACACCAGCTTACCAGCATCTTCAGAACTCACTCAACGAAGATTGTGTGACTGTTTGACATACAAATTTTATTAGCTAAATTAAATAAATAAATATTCCTCACACATTAACACAACGCCATCTAGTCCCAAACTAAGCAAAAGCTTGTACTATGGGTACTAGACAATAGACAACGGATAAACATACTTAAATCCTTTTTTTTGTCATACATATTATACATAGAAAATACACAGACCAATGAATAATATTATTATGAACTTAATTCTCTACAAGGTGACAGTTTTTCCCGTGACTTTTCCTTAACATTAATATCATCACAATAACCCATTTATATCCCGCTTAATTAAAGTAGTTTAATCCTGGCCTACTAGAATCACGCTCCGACCAAATTAATTAGTAAAGAGGTTTTAATATTAAGTTTTACTTCTTTTATTTTTGTAAAGGCTGTACTGTAGGCTCATCTGCAACTGTTTCTTTGTCCGCTTTTACGGAAACTATGAAATGAGAGATTAAGTGGTATGCCTTGCAATATAAGCTTATTGGTACATGTAAAATAAATAAGTAGGATATCAAAATGACAGGGACAGCCCTATGCTCAGTACGGAAGGCAAATTTACGGAACTTTTAACGAGTTCACCCCTTTGTGTCCGTGTGGCAATTAGTTATTCTTTTCAAGGGTGCAATTAATGTATAAAATCACGAGTACCAAGTTGTGGCGCTCTTTACAATAATTAATAATATTTACATTAAAATATTTATTGTTTTTGAGGTTAAAAACTTAGTACCTACCGGAGTTAAGGAACACTTGCTTTGGTTCTTGCTTTTAAGAAGGCAAATACTGTACAACATGCCATGTGTTGCAGAGAGTTAACAAAATATTAAGTTGTAACGGACAGAAACTTCCAGATTCAATAATTTGTGAATGTAGCCTAAATGAGGTCACAACTGCTCGCTTTATGTTAGTTTGCATACGCCATTTTTAATTTTTGGAAAAGTAATTCATTTATCCTATGTCTCTACGGGAAAAATCACGAATGTGAGAAAAATCTTATACTGAACTTATTGTGTAGTTTTTGTGCTCCAATAAAATTGACGGTAGCCCACGTCAGACACCTACGGGTGGCTTGAACACCTTCGACACCAAGTTACCGACCAAAAAAATAAAAATACATACATACGACATAATAATAGGCAGAGACGACAGAACGCCACTTGTCACGATCCTGCCAAACAGATTCGGCCTCGTCCACATTCATTAAGCTCATTATTATTATTAGTATACTCATTATTTATTCGATCTTTTCATTATTAAAAATAAAAATAATGAAAAGAAATAAACTAACGTTTTTTCAGAGAATTGTTTAATATAAAGCGTAAAAGACAGACGTTTATTTTATTGAAACTATCAATCACAGAGTACAGACACATAGATTTATATTGGATTTGTAGTGACAGTACCGCCCTCGACCTTGATCAGTACAGACATAGATTTGTATTCAAATAATTATATTTTTACATAGGTAATACATTATTGTATGGGCATTTAACTGCAAGCAACACGAAAAGGTATCCGTATCTGTGTGGTGACGGAGTAAGAATACAATATGTCACCACCCCATCTCATCTCATGGGTGTCGTAAAAACCGACTAAGGGACTATCCGTGAATGTTATGTGTACGAAATAAAAAGAAGGAAAATTTGAAATTAAACCATAAACTAATCCGTCTGGCCAGCGTGGTATTAGTAGGCCAAGTATCCCTCCTTCATGGCAGAAGGCCTGTCACTGCAGTGGGACATTGATGGGCTGTTATGATGATATCATTATTATATAATCAGATTTATAGCGTAACCAAATGGACACCAGGTGAGTAACGCTCTATACATTTTATTAGAGAGCATACATTTTACTAGAGCTGTATACATTTTACTGGTAGCGGCGACTAGTTGCGCTGCCAAGGTGTCCCGGTGAAATATAGCCCTTATTGTTTCTTGAGTTTCTATAGTTACAACTAGCTGAGATAGCATAGGAGATCGTCAGACTTTGACCCACTGACTAGTGAACCAAAGCAAAATGTTTTTCTGGTTTGTCTTTTTCGACTTTCACAAGATTCTCGTCATAAGAAAGGGTGAAATCGATTGACATAGTTGTTATTATTCTAAGTTTATAGGTATTGTTCAAATTAAAAAAAAAACAATAAAACGAACAATATTGCAAAAAAAAAAAAAAAGTACTTTTATTGTGAACAAAATTGTTTGTTTCCGTGCCCTTTTGTCCCAGAACTCTTAAGGCTTGAATTAAAGGGTCTCTGGAACCATTTTGACTTTTAATTACATTCTTAATGAAATATTTTTAAAGGTAACAAACCTTCTCTTGTAATGCTTACTACCTTACATAACTTGTTGACAGTTATAAAACGTTACAATTTACTGCTTTTTATAAAATTTGATAATCCAACTCTGAGAAAAGAAGAAAAACTTGAAATTAAACCCTATACCAATCCGTCTGGCCAGCGTGGTATTAGTAGGTCAAGCATCCCTCCGTCACGGGAGGAGGCCCGTCCCTGTAGTGGGACATTAATGGGCTGTTATGATGATGAACTCTGTGATGACCCACTGCTAAGATCCCCTCTAGTGATAGAAATACTTGGCGTATGTGGGACACATGACTGCTAGGCAGATGTCTTGGGTACGATTGACCCTAAAAAAATAAATATGAATATTTGCCCTGGTCCTATTATTTTTATCAGGATTTACAAAAAAAAGTAAGTTTGTTTATCGGTTGGTACGAATAGTACAAGTTCTGCTTATCTTAGGATTAGATGGCGTTGTGAGAAACAGCGCTTTTATTTTAACATTAAATTTCTAAACTATGTAACGAAATATAGACTACTTACCTATAACTGATGCAGACTCGAGGGAAATAAGTAAAGTCCACAAAATATTGTAACACTAATTCAATACAAATATTTTTCGGACAAATCAAATATGTGGCATTTTTATACTGTGAACAAAACATCATTGTTTTTCATGACCAATTTGATGTATTAAATAAAATAGGGTTTGTTCCTATTCCATATACCATATTAAATTACTATTTACGACTAAAATAATATTTTTGCAAAAGTTGTTTCTCTGACATAGGCTTTCCTTAAAGGAGCTTTTGCTGTGCTGTGGTAAAGTTTAGCAAAAATTAAATGTATTCGTATGTAAACTTAGGTTAAGTAAAATGAAAGCAATGTGAATAAGCAAATGTCGATTAAGGTTATGTATTATACTAAAGCATCTTTCCATAAGGGAAATTGAAAACAATAGTCTGATAAAATACTAAAATCTTAAAATATATATAAATAAATATTAAAAATGTATAAATAAAATAAATCAATATATACCACAGTAAGTATATTATACTTACTATGGTAACATAAAACACAAGTTTCATAATTACAAGTATTTTAACAACAAAAAATATATCGAATAGATTACAGTGTTGCTATAAACAATGGGGGTAGGTAATTTAATGGCAGAACCACTTAAGGCAGGTTTAGTGAGCTCCCTAATAGCTTGTAATAAAACCTTAATCCCTAATTTCCTTAAAACATTGCTTACGAGGCAGAATAAAATATGACTGGCTAGTATTTCATATTACTTTGGAACAGTAAAAGGTTCTTATCGGGGTAAAACGTGTACAGCCTAGTTTTTATCAAGGGGTATTCCAGGCCCATTTAATCCATTAAATGGGCCTGGAATAACCCCTTGTTAAAATAGGGAAGTAGATCTCCTACATGTGTAGGTAAGGAATAGTCTACAGCTAATCAACAAGACTGGGATTTGTTTGTAACTCTGGCTATTGCTGTCCGGGCATACATTCCTTTACTGGTTGCAGCGGCGATATGAGTGCCAATCGTTGGCCAAGAGAGCTAACCTGGAAGCCAGATTGCTCAAAAATGGAAGTAATTCGGTTAATGGTTAATGTACAATCTAAGTTAATTGTGTATCTGCGTCCTTTAATTAGTAAATTTGAAAGCCACGAAACAGGCTGCGCCTAGTGTGGCTCTCGCCGCAATGTGTTAGGTACTAGATTTAAGTGGACCTTTACATAAATTTTATCTTTGTCTTTATCTAATATAATGATGAAAATCAACATTTTGTGTTGGTCACCCGATGTTATAATTGACGACTTAATAAATGGCTGGATGAGGTCGATGGATGCTCATTCCACTGTGTCGTAATTGTTAAGGAAAGTGGAAATTGTATATCTTGTATATACAAACGAATTTATCATAAAACCATTTATCAATCCCCCTTTGGCCAACATGGTATTAGTAGGTAAAGTTCCTTCCATCAGTGGACGAGGTCCGTGCGTCGCTGCATTTGAATATTAAAATACATTAAAACGATTATGATAAAAGATTTTCTAAACATGTTTCGTAAATCGTGTTAAATATTTAAGAAGGATATACCAAGTACGTTTTAATTAAGCCGAATTGAGGCAATTAGAAAATTGATTAAGTTAACTTTAGTTGTCAAATTGTCTTACCAATTGACGTATGACAATTTGACGACTACAGTTAACTTAACCGAATTTTAAACGATTTTATGGAACGAGAATTGACATGCAGAAAAAATAAAAATTATTAATTTGCTTGGACTTTAAGTTATTTCTAAAATACAGCAAGTCAAAAAGCAATACTATTTTTGTTCACTAAATGTCGTTCAACCGCGGTATAGTTGCAGTGTGAAAATTGCTAAAAAAACGTACACAACCTACATGCCAGGTTTCAATCAAGAACCTTTTCGATTTGACGTCCGACACGACCTATGTTTTTGTTTTATTTGAACCAAGTTAAATCTGTTAAAACGGTACAAGGTTTAAGTCATTTATGAAGAAAAATTTGGCAGGGAAAGATTTTTGAGTTTTAAAATTTTCCCCGCGACACAGGGCATGATCCCTAGTTGGGGTTGTCTTATTGAGAAAAAAAAAAGAAAAAATACTCACTTTCAAGGTTCTCTATTGTAAGACCATTGCCCGGCCTTTAACCTACAAGTATCCCTTCTGGTTGGCCCTGTAGCGGAGAAGCGAAGAACATACCTTTACCAGCGAAGGCAATTTTGGTTAATGGTCCTCCGCCCCACAACAGGCTGCGTGATGTAATAACTATCATCATCGGCCAACTAGTCGTCTGCACCAAAACAATTCCTCACACATTTACATAACCTCATCTAGTCCCAAATTAAGCAGAGCTTGTACTATGGGTACGAGACAACGGATAAACATACATACTTAAATAGTTTTTTTTTTAAAATACATACATATTATACATAGAAAACACTCAAACCAATGCGAACAATCATGTTTATAATACATGTTCAAAGACACTGAAGTTTCTAAATGTATATAAGTGCCTAGCTGGTTCATCGTGGGGCGTACATCCTAAACACCTTCGTCTTTTATACATAAGTATTATACGTAGCCGTATTGATTATGCTAGTTTCCTATATGACACCTGTTCTAAAACAAATTCGTATAAACTAGATAAGGTTCAAAATTCCGCGATGAGAGTTATTGGATCTTTTATCAAAAGTACTCCAATTCACGTGATGGAGAGCGAACTGTCCTTATGTCCATTATCTCTTAGAAGACGTTATCTAGCTTGCAAATACTTTTTTAAAATAAAATCCTTCCAAAATGACCTTACAACTAAAATCCTAGAAGAACTTGCTAATACTACTCAATTACCTTACTGGAATAATAAAAGAAAACCTATTTTACTCTCTATTTATATACAGTACGATTCCTTCCCGGTTCACTCCAGTATTATACTGGAAATGTTTTTGATGGCCGTTTGGGTTAAATATATTGATTTGTCTAAGGTTATAAAAACTACGATAATAGGTATTGACAAACCCAAACATTTATATAAGTCGGGCGAGTTAAAAGATATTTGTAACAGATTTATCAATTTAAAATACTCAAATTATGTAAAAATTTATTCGGATGGTTCTAAAGAAGAACATAATTTCGGTGCTGCTTTCTACGATTCTGAAACAGGAATCGCTTCAAAATTCAAAATTAACTCATCAGTTTCAGTTATGTTTGTCGAATTGTTTGCTATTTTAGAATCACTTAGTTATATAGAATCTATTGAATACGATAAATTTGTCATATTATCGGACTCGAAAAGTGTCATCCAACATGTAGCTCGGTGTACCTCGAATCGTCGAGGAATATCGATAGCTTACAATATATTAAAATTAATTTTAAAATTGCAAACCGAAAATAAGCAAATAATTATACAGTGGATCCCTTCACATATTGGTATTACCGGGAATGAGGTAGCAGACTCCCTAGCTAAAAGTGCAGTTATAGATGGAATACCATGTTCTGTCACACCCTCATATTTAGATAACTTTCGTCTAGCAAAGAACCACTACTTTTTAGAATGGAAGGAGTACTTTGATAAAAGATCCAAAGAAAAAGGTATCTGGTATAAAACCATCCAGCCCTTTCCACTAAACACCCCATGGTTTGATAGTGAGATGCTTAATAGAGAAGAAACTGTTATGGCCATGCGCTTGCGTTCCGGACACATACCTAGCAATAAATTTACATTTTTAATGGGTAAAGCGGATTCTCCTAATTGCTCACTTTGTGGAAAAGTAGAAGATATACATCACATACTTATGGAATGTGTTCGCACTTCCCACATTAGACAAAATTTAGGCTTAATTGATTCCCACAACACTGGAACTTGTAACACCTTGTTGGCTTATCCCTTATCTAAGAACTGCAAGAACTTGTGTAAAATGATAAAACCACTGTTAGTATCCAGGTAGACAGTTAAATTGTTGGCCAAATTAAGGCGACATAATCATTGTCATGATTAAGCCTTCTAATAAAGAAAAAAAAAAAAAAATGTTTATAATAATTAATAATTTTAATAATTTAATAATAATTTTATTTTAATAATTTGTTTTATTGCAAAAAATAAGTAGTACACAAATCTTAATTACCATAGTAAATACATAAAAGAGTATAGTGTGTGGTTGTAACAAAGACTCCCTGCACTGGGCTGAGCCTGTCCTGCAGATAGTCTTATGTTCATTAGCATTACCGTACATTAAATTTAAAAAGAAAAGAAGTAATTACAATAATTAATTAAATCACTCTATCATCTTAAAATTACCGTGAATCAAATAACAGAAAACAATCATACATTTAGTTAAAATAAAATTTAAAAAAGAAAAAAAAGAAAATATCAAAATATAAATTAAAAGAAAACAGATACAATACAATGTGCAATAACAATGCTTTATCGCTTTTAAATTATAAATTAAAATTATGCCAACCACTTCAAAAAACGCTCCGTCCCATCATAAGTCCAAGTGACTAATTGCTTTGCTACAATATACTTCACTTCTCGGACTGTCTTATTGGATAAGTTGCAAATTTTGTTAAACCTGTTATACACAAATGGCTTCATGAAGGTACTGAAACGTTTAGCAAATGTGGTATTTACTCTAACGACTGGAACTCTGTAGACCCGTTTCTTGATCATGTCTCCATAGTCAACAGAGCTGATTACTTGTTTGTGGGTCAGAACAGTAACTTTTTGAATATATAACCTTCTGACACTTAACACCCCTATCTCACTAAACAATTCAATCGTCGAAAATCTAAAAGGTTTGAATAGCATGGTCTTTAGCACTGCACGCTGAGCTCTTTCTAAACCAATAAGGTGTGTGACAGCAGCCCCACCCCAGGCTATAATGCAGTAGGAGAGAATTGATTCGCAGAGTGAAAGGTATATACTCTTCAACAAGGATACTGGAGCCACATCGCGTAGTATTTTCATGATGTGGATGACCTTCCTAACTCTAGCAGACGTGGACAAAATATGCTCGCTGAAGGTGAGCCTTTCATCTATACTAATGCCGAGATAGCGTACGGATTTAGCTTTTTTTAATCGAGTGCATTTACAAGGCGTATTTATGCTTATGGTGATGTCGTTGCTGCACGTGTGGACTATCACTTCAAAATTTGTTTGTGGAGCCGATGTAGCTGTTTTGTGGAAACACATGAAGCTAGTTTTCTCAGCATTCAATGACAGAAGGTTAGAGTTCAACCAATCAACAACACGATTCAGTCCACTCTGAGCAACTCGAAAAACACTTTCCCACGTCCTCTCGTTATCCATACTAATATTATAAATGCGAAAGTAACTCTGTCTGTCTGTCTGTCTGTTACTCTTTCACGCCTAAACGGGTGAACGGATTTCGATGAAATTTGGTACAGACAATCTTTAGACCCTGAGAAAGAACATAGGCTACTTTTTATTAGCAATCATATTATATTTTGATTTCATAGAATTTTGGCGGGAAAGCTGTGTCACGTGACCTGTGACGTCATAGAATTTTGGTCACGTGACCCGTGACGTTATAGAATTTTGACAAATGAGTCGTGACGTCATTGAATTTTTGACAGATGAGTCGTGACGTCACAGAATTTTGGCAGGAAAATATATTTTGACAGCTAAGTCGTGCCGTCATTGAATTTTGGCGGGAAAAATAGTATTTAAACAGCTGAATCCTGACGTTATCACAATTTGGCGGGAAAATAAATAGGTTTGTACAGGACCCTCGGTGCGTAGTCAGACTCGCACTTGACCGGTTTTTTAAGCTGTGGGTCTGATATATCTAGAGAGCTTAAATTCGTAATTGTCAACTTATTTCATCATAACAGCCCATTAATGCTTGGCCTACTAATACCACGCTTGCAGACGGATTGGTATAGGGTTTAATTTCAAGTTTTTCTTCTTTTTATTTAGTGAAGATAATATTCACCTTATTTGTTAGGCACTAAAGTGACACACCTTTGCTTATCCTATCCTACAAAGTTTGTGAGGATGGATGGATGTTGGTTACCCTTTCATGCAAAAACTACTAAATGGATTTTGATGAAATTTGGAATATAGGTAGTTTATGGTGTAAAATAACAATTAAGCGCGGGCATCAGCTAGTATACAATAACTGTATCATCAGCATAGTTAATTATTTCTGCATTGCCTATGTGCTCCTCTGCTGAAAGGTCGTTGATGTAGATGAGAAATAAAGTCGGACCTAAGATACTACGCTGTGGCAAGCCATAGGTGAGTGCCTGCGTTTTACCAACGTGACCGTCAATTTTCAAACACTGCTGTCTACATGACAGGTAACTTTGAAAAAAGTCTAGGCTAATTCCTCTGATTTCAATGCCTTCCAGTTTTCTAAGTAAGATTGGGATGAAAACCGTGTCAAAGGCTTTGGCCAAATCGAGGAACACACCCATACATACTTTTCCCTCATCTAGATACTTACTGACAATATCGGTTAGCAAAACGACTGCTTGTTCCGTTGATCGTCCCTGGCGAAAACCGAACTGACGAGCGGATAACAAATTATGTGATTCCAGGAAGTTTACAAGATGCTTATTTATTACCTTTTCCAACAGTTTAGAAAAGGCACAAAGGAGGGAGATTGGCCTGTAATTATTAGGGGTTCTTGCAACACCTCCTTTGTGAATTGGAGTAACAGTGGCTATCTTCCACATATTAGGAAATTCGCCAGTAGTAATTGCCAAGTTAAATATGTAAGTTTTTTTTCTTTATGTACACAAAGATTTGCATTGAGCGGGAAACGAACCCGAGACCTCTGCGTAGCAGTCATGTTATATGACCAGTACTATACGGAGGTTGTCTAAATACTTAAATAACAATAAAGCTAACTCTTATGCAGCTTGTCTCTCTACTGCTTTGGAAATACGATTTTCTATCTAGGTCTTTTGCGTCGACCCGCACAACAAACACAATGTTCATATCCAGAACTTGCAGCTTTGTCTCTTCAATCATAACAGCCCATTAATGTCCCACTGCAGGGAAGGGCCTCCTCCCGTGACGGAGGGATTCTTGGCCTACTAATACCACGCTGGCCAAACGGATTGGTATAGGGTTTAATTTCAAGTTTTCCTTCTTTTTATTATGTAAAGATAATATTCACTTAGTCGGTTTTTACGTCACCCATGGGATGAGATGGGGTGGCGACATATTGTTACTCCGTCACCACCCGGATAAGCTAGCTCTGTCTCTTAATAAACACTATTTACTCTACCTTGTACTAAATGGTACTAAATGTACATTTAACCTCTTTAGTTTCTCATAAACCTCTCAGCAGCACAAGTAAGTAAACAATGCTTCTCCATTCCAATTCCATTTGCATCAAAATCAATGTTTTGACAAGGACTGGAACAAACTCGTTTAACTGCAGTCAACCACTTGAATTTCATGAATTTGTTACGTCCTACTACTTATTCAGGATATAAATAATACATTATTTACAAATTATTTTTTTTATTTTTAGGCTTATAAGAACACACACTCTTAAAAAATTTTGGCTCAGGGTCCAGTAAGGTTAGTTTAAAATATAAAACAATGGTAAGAAAATTGCCTATAACGAAACCCAGACAGGAATAGAAGAGGAAGTAAATTGCTTTCTATAACCGTCGCCTCGCCACACAGCTAAAGGCCTCTTCCAAACTTATGAAATACTAAAATGGAAAGCCCTACAATTAATTCACGAACTGTATTTATTATATCTAATAATACTATTGCACGTTTTCACGCAGTACGAATGTCACATATAACGTAAATTATCCTGCCTTAGTCTTAATTAAGTGGGACAGGGAAAGGGTCGAGTTTAATGTACGTTGTAGCCACAAACTATAGAATCAGTAACACGTTTGCACGTTTCGCTATTACTTACTATTCGGATTTACGTATTGTTTAGAGCTGTATCGTGTAATCCTTTGAATAGATAATATTGTTTATACTGACGTGTTCTAGGTCGCATTATGGTGGAGGCCTATGTCCACCAGTGAGCTGCGAAAAAAAAAAAGTATGTATGTAGTCACAGCAAATCAGATTTGATAGTAGATAGTGATCAATAGTTTCTGCCTGCCCTCAAAGTAATTAAGCGTGATTATGTATGTATGTATGCCTCCATGTGGTGATGAAGTAAGAATACAATATGTCATCACCCCATCTCATCCCACGGGTGTCGTAAAAACCGACTAAGGGACTATCCGTGAATATTATCTTTACGAAATAAAAAGAAGGAAAACTTGAAATTAAACCGTATACCAATCCGTCTGGCCAGCGTGGTATTAGTAGGCCAAATATACCTCCGTGGAGGAGGTCCGTCCCTGCAGTGGGACATTAACGGGCTGTTATGATGATGATGATGACTATATAACTTTTAATCGCATCCATTGAAATCCTTTCAATTAGAAAAACCATTATTTCAATCTACCCTCATATTCATATGAAAGATTTATTTGTTACTTTAAAAGGCAAAATAAAATATCTTTCAAAGTTTCAATCCGATTAAAAAAAAGTCCTAAAACAACGTCGAAATCAGGGTAGTACAAATTTTATGAGATTCGGTAGAAAAAGCTCGCATTTCAATGTAAATGGTATTCCACCTCAGGCATCAGTGGAAGGAATTGTAACAACTGTTCTGCGCCGACGAAAGATTACTTTTTTTTTTGTTCGGTGAAATTTTCACTTAAGGAGGTTTACTTAAGTTTTGATCTTTTTTGTTTTAATTTTATTTTTTGGATTTTTTTCCTCTGGTTAGGTTACATTAAATATGACAGCTTAAAAAAGTTTGGTAAGTTAGCTTCACTTCTGCAATGGTTTTTTATACTTGATGAGGACCTCTATCCCGAAGTTTCTGTATTCGTAAGACCTTAGGTTCGATTCCCGCTCTATACCTACAAGTTTTTTATAATATGTATTCACAAAAAAAGTATTTACTTAAGTATATTTTTCGTTGTCTAATATTCATAGTACAATGCTTTGTTTGAGACTAAGTGGCTTTGTGAGCAATATTATAATAATTTTGAACCAGGTTTTTATAAAACAATGTCATTTGTCGTCGGAACAACCCAAGATATGGGAACATAGTTTGAAGCACACACAAGCCTCTCATCCTCTTAAGACTCTTATCAAAGATTTCGATACACAACACAAAAACTTCGATAAAATTTAAAAAAAATTTAATATTCGTATAAAATTTAGGAAAGACTCTTAGGTCTACGTAAGATTGTATTTTAGCGGGCGCCATTACGCAAGACAAGTGGCCGAATGTCCCCGCCTGGAATTGGATGTGTCCATAGTTATTTATGGGAGGGCGATCTGTTCTTTTCAATTGCTTATTGTATGGCCACAGTAGAAATAATATCGGAGTACATAAAATCTTGTACTTTTTCTTTAAAAAAGCGGCCTAGATGATGGTAAGGGGTAATATTCCATTAGTTATGTCCTGTGGTAGGTAATGGATGTGTCATACATATATACCCTCAGTCCTTATGAGTGTTTACTTTGTTTAATTCTCACTTATAGATATAGCCATACACGTACTTCGGTTAGTACTACGACCCATCGTTCGTTCTGTTGAAGTCCTTGAGTGTGCCCTGTCGACGTTTTTAAACCAATTTTGCGTTCTCTGGAAATCTCGATCTCTAGGATCGAGATTTCCACCATCGCGTGAGATTTTAACCACTTTTGAACAATTTTTGTAACACTATCCATTCTCTCAATCCGTCAAAACCATCTTTACATAATTCTCCGATCTCTATTATTCTATGAATTGATTCAAGAAAGAAGAAAGGATACTTTTAAGCTGTCCAAATTAAATATTCGAAGCGAACGAAGCGAGCGACCACAGCTTACTCATAATTTAACTCTGGACATAAATTTCAATTATTATTTCAGCGTATTCCCACATTTTTGAGATCATTCACCATTTTTAGGGATGGTTTTATTTAAATACATAATTTAAATGCAGATGGGAAGCTGCCAGCGCCGGACGCGGTCGTCAAAACTCGACGAATTAGTATAATTTTGTACGTAAATTGTTTTTAATGTATTAACGATACGAATATTTCGCTTAGTGGTGTTATTTTTCTTAAATGTGACGTATGATGCCCATTTTTACACATTAACTGAACTGCCTCCATGAATGGCGTGGAGGTGGCGAGGTTTGATCTCTCGCGCCATATTTCTCTGTGCGATCCACAAATTACTGTTCTGAGTCTGAATATTCTTTGTGTCCGTTAAATTCATATTTTTATAGCCCACGCAAGGCACGCGACAGAGAGCCAAATCTTCTCATCTTTTTAATAAAAACCAAGCATGACACTAGAAATGATAATAAATATACTATGTGGATGATAGTTAAACGTCTTGGGACCAAAACGAAATTTATCAGAAGAAAATGGAAAAGTTGCATAAAATTCCCGTCTGACAATGCGCCAGACTTAAATACTTTAAGCTGCAGATTTAAATAGTTTAATGAAAGGCTATTTTAATGTCGGGTATTGTCTGGGATAGAATTTTAATGAACAATTTACATACTTACAATGTGACTTGGGGAGCTTCAAGAAACGAGCGTACTCCCTTTTAAAAGGTCGGCAACGCATCTGTGATTCCTCTGGTATTGCCTGGTATGGACACCCGTCCATGGGCGGCGGTGATCACTTACCATCAGGTGACCTGCTGGCTCGTTTGCCTCCTATTAAATAATAAAAAAAAAAAAAGTATAGTTTTTATGATTCTATAGCTTAGCGGTAGCAAGCTAAAGTGGCAATGGGCTGGTCATATCTGTCGAAGGACCGATGGCCGTTGGAGCAAACGTGTCCTAGAGTGGAGACCGCGACTCGGCAAACGTAGTGTAGGACGCCCCCCAGCTAGGTGGACCGACGACCTCATAAAGGTCTCTGGGTCGGACTGGATGTGGAAGGCGCAGGACCGAGTTCTTTGGCGCGAGTTGGCAGAAGCCCATGTCCAGCAGTGGACTGCAATAGGCTAGTTGATTGATTGATTAAATTTTGTTTGTGTATGACCATAAATACACTACATTGATATTTACATTTTAATAATTTGCTGACATTCCGAGTTAAGGCAAAGAACTCACGAAGCGATTTTCTCCCATGGCCGCCGCGGTGGCGGATCTTTGGTTTTATTTCTAAACTCACGAGACCGGTTATTTGCGCGGTTACACAGCCGTCGTGATAGCGATTTTTGCCCGCAAACATGGCGGGTAATAATCGCAAGACACAAGACCGGCAGTTAACGATCAAAATGGCGTTAGATTTCTGAACCCTCTCGCCCCGCCGCGCGCGACGCATCCCCCCGAGGATGCAGGTCCCCGCGCGATTCAACGAACAAACGCGCAAACGGCGGCCACAAAACGCGGCGTGAAAATTATTAAATTTAATTTTTTACATATAAATGTGCACTCTACAGAAGCTGAAGGCCCGAAAACTCGGCGGGTGCGGGTGAAAACCGCTCCATGAGTTCTTAGCCTTAGTCTCGGTTACGTTTTTAATATTTACTTACCAAAATACAACGATTTGCATTGAGATAGAGACATATATCTTAAAATATCCTAGTAAATACACAGATCCTCCACAGAGAATCATTAGTTCAACGCTCAAAGCATTAATATCCTGACAAAGCTATCTCCTTAGTACTCACTATTCCTAAAAGGACTTAATTGGTACAGAACGGATATTGCACTTGTAAAAGATTTAGAGTTTGTGCAATTCTCACTGCAGTATAAAGTCCACTTGAGTTCTTATGCCCGATTTACACATCGACAAGTACAGTAGCGAGTTAAGTAGTATTTTAAGATTAAGTTGATTTAAATAGAGTTCCATCCTATTTTTTGGCGAGTTAAGTACGAAGTAGCCCCCTCTCTCGCGTCTCGCCAACTTAACTTGCCAAAAAATAGGATGGAGATCTATTTAAATCAACTTAATCTTAAAATACTACTTAACTCGCTACTGTACTTGTCGGTGTGTAAATCGGGCATTAGTCGTAAAGAACTAGTAGTTTAAGTTTAATGTATAAGTAGTTAATTTATTTATTTGGACTTAGGTATAATACTTCGGTGAAAGGATTCATTTCTATAGTTATCACAGTAATAATATGTCCAGGGTTATAGGTTATTGACCTTTCGAAGATACTATTATACAAAGGGCCACGGAAGACTACGTCATTACACTTCCTTAGTTGATGGCGACAAATATATTTCTAAATAAATGTTTTTTTTGACACTATATGTGAGGTGAAGCGGAAATCTTACAAAATAACATTGTGTAATTGTTATTATCATCATAACAGCCCATTAATGTCCCACTGCAGGGACGGGCCTCCTCCTGTGATGGAGAGATACTTGGCCTACTAATACCACGCAGGCCAGACGGATTGGTTCAGAGTTAAATTTCAAGTTTTCCTTCTTTAACTTCGTAAAGATAATATTTACGGTTAGTCCCTTAGTCGGTTTTTACGACACCCGTGAAATGAGATGGGGTGGTGACATATTGTATTCTTACTCCGTTACCACACGAACAATTAATTGTTATTATACACCAATATAATCGGTTCCAAAGCAAGAAAGAGATAAGTTAGAATTTCTATTAAAATAAATTGGTTAGGTAAGTGTTTTATTAATTCTCAACGTTCTGTTTAAAGTTATTTGTTTGTAAGTAATTGTAAATGTAAAATGGCGTAAACCTGCTGTTACATGAGGTACCAAAACAAACAGTACCTTCACAGCTCACAGGATAACATCGTGGGGACTCGCTGAAATTTGCTGACTCTTTGTTATTCAGATTTATAACAGCGGTATCAAAGGGCGAGTGTTTGTACTTGTCTTTGATGTAGGGCTGGCTGGATGTGTAACCTCTTCGTTTTGGTATAAGTTTAAAACATTCATCATAACTGCCCATTAATGTCCCACTGCAGGGACGGGCCTACTCCCGTGACGGAGGGATACTTGGCCTACTAATACTACGCTGGCTAGACGGATTGGTATAGGGTTTAATTTTAAGTTTTTCTTCTTTTTATTTCGTAAAGATAATATTCACGGATAGTCCCATAGTCGGTTTTTACGACATCCATGGGATGAGATGGGGTTGTGACATATTTTATTCTTACTCCGTCACCACAGGGAGAACAAAAACATTTACTGATTCTAAAAAGTGGAGCGGTTTTTAATTCACCTGTTTTTTTATAAAGACAATAGCCGCTCTACATATCAAGCCTACGCGTGTGGATCACACAAATTACAGCTGTCTCACATAAGTTTTGAATGCAAAACGTTGCTGGAGCTACATACCTCATTGCTTTCTCTGCTGCAACGAAAAAGTTAGAGAAAATTGATCAAGTAATTTGATTACTATACCAATCCGTCTGGCCAGCGTGGTATTAGTGGGCCAAGTATCCCTCCGTCACGGGAGGAGGCCTGTCCCTGCAGTGGGACATTAATGGGCTGTTATGATGAACTTGATTATTATCTCAAAAATAGGAAATTTCATAACATCTCTTATACAGAAAGACACACATTTTACTCAAAAAGCATAAACATTTAGATAAATTAATACCTAATTATGTATAATACGACATGATATAATAAGAAACAGCTTTCATGTTAATAAATTGAAGAAAAAAATTACTTTGAAATAAAAAGTGGGAACGTAAAAATACGACAGGAAAACGACGATGTACGAATAAGGAAAAACATAATAATTACTCTAATTTATGTAGATCTCTTTGATTTTACGTTTTGTATACTTTTAAATATTTTTTAAATTTGTAATCGTTATACATATTTAAATATCCGTGTGGTGACGGAGTAAGAATACAATATGTCACCACCCCATCTCATCTCATGGGTGTCGTAAAAACCGACTAAGGGAATAACGTAAATTATCTTTACGAAATAAAAAGAAGGAAAACTTGAAATTAAACCCTATACTAATCCGTCTTGCCAGCGTGGTATTAGTAGGCGAAGTATCCCTCCGTCATGGGAGGAGACTCGTTCCTGCAGTGGGTCATTAATGGGCTGTTATGATGATACATATTATGAGGTGAGACATGTTTTAGAGTGCAATAAGTTGCCATCACATTTCCTTCCTTGTGAGTCTTAGAAACCAACTAAGGAGTTACCATTACAAGCAGATAATTTTCTTTTTTCCCTCACGCGCTGGACTGATGACTTAGTTCATACATACATACATAAACCCACGCCTTATCCCGTCCGGGGTAGGCAGAGACGACAGAACGCCACTTGTCACGATCCTGGCCAACAGATTGGGCCTCGTCCACATTCATTAAGCGAGTCATAAATGACTATTTCGAAAGGAAGAAAACCGATGGCATGCAAAGGATAACGCAGGGTGGTAATATTTAGAGGAGGCGTATGTCCAGAAGTGTACGCCTATTGGCTGAAGAACAGATGCCGTCGATATTCCATCTCATACCATGGGTGGCGTAACCTCCGCGTAGCAGCCAAAGACCACTGCTTCATAGAGGTCCCCCAATTCATCATAACAGACCATCAATGTCCCACTGCAGGGACGGGCCTGCTCCCGTAACGAAGGGATACTTGGCCTACTAATACCACGCTGGCCAGACGGATTGGTAAAGGGTTTAATTTCAGGTTTTCCTTCTTTTTAAGATAAGATAATATTCACGGATAGTCCCTTAGTCGGTTTTTACGACACCTATGGGATGAGATGGGGTGGTGACATATTGTATTCTTACTCCGTCACGACACGGTTACATGTCCCCAAATTAATAAAACTTAACTGGAAAGTTAAAGACAACTGGGTATGTAAAAACCGTAGTAACAACAAGGACTTAGTATATAGACGTAATAAACTGCAAAAAATCCATAAAAAAATAACCTCCAGGCAATGAAAAGCTTATGAAATTCAAATCAACGATCATTTTTAATTAATTTAGATTTCCCTTGAGACATCCCTACTAGTGCAGACGTTATACGGGCTCGAGACTGCCTCAATTTGGTATTGAAACTATCTAGAACTAGTCGACAAGCGTTATTAATTTATATATTCATTAAGTCATTTTATATTAACATTATTTAAAAGGTTGTGAAAGAAAAAGTTGTGACGTTTTTAATAGTGAAGCTCACTTTTAATAGGAAAGTATAGAGTCGAGGGGTTATAATGAGGCGAAAAATAAGACTGATAGCAAAAACGCTATGCAAGCCACTGTCCTGCACGAAACCGCAACATTTACTACACACATACACACTACACATCATCACCATAACAGCCCATTAATGTCCCACTGGCCATACATAGCCTACTAATACCACGCTGGCCAGACGGATTGGTATAGGGCTTAATTTCAAGTTTACCTTCTTTTTATTTCTTAAAGATAATATTCACGGATAGTCTCTTAGTCGGTTTTTACGACACCCATGGGATGACATGGGGTGGTGACATATTGTATTCTTACTCCGTCACCACACGGAGCACACTACACATACACTATTATTTGTGCTATACATAAATTAATGTCTCGAGGCTGAAATAAGTTTATGTCTTTTAATTTCATGTCACCACACCAAATACCACAAATGTATTTGAAATCTAATTAGCTATGTACTTAACATTTAAACATTCTAAGAGCGTTTACGGAGCTCACTAGCGCTGCCTATTGAAAAAATTATAATTGGCGAATAGGATTAATAATGCTAAATGTTGTCTACAAAGTCGTTAGAAAAGGCAGTATAGTATTTGTATAACACACTCTTAAGAGCGTTTACATGGCTCACTAGCGCCGCCAATTGAAAAAAAATCATAATTCGCAAATAGGATAAATAATGTTAAATGTTGATAACAAAGTCTTGAGAAAAGGCAATAAAGTATTTAACGCTCTTAACCCTTTATATGTTTTTCAATTAGATAAATATTGCATTTAAAACAAAAACGGCCGTTTTATTTCAATTGGCGGCGCTAGTGAGCTCCATAAAGGCCCTTAATCATTCCCGAATCTTACTAACAACAAACTTAGATGTAGAATGTTCTGGTAGGTGTGGGTGTCTGCATACATCCCACTCATTATTTGTACTCGTCGTAGTGTGAATACTGAATGAATATGTTTACATCACCTGTACAGAAGCACTCGAGTGTGTATATATGTCTCGCATGTAAAGGTATTATTTCACTGTTTATTTTTATCCTGTCTTCCTTTGTTAGGTCTGACTGTTCCATTGAAAGGAAGAAACTCTTCATCTTTTTTAATTTTTTAAAAACTTTATTCACAAAAAGGTACTTAAGCGGACTTAATGCCACATGTATTTTCTACCAATCAACCTCGTGTCAGGACCGCACAAGATTGCAATACTTGGAGGAGGCCTATGTCCAGCAGTGGACATCAATTGACTGAGATGATGATGAACTTCGTGTAAGGAGGGAAGCCTTTGCTTACGTATACCACGCTTACCAAAGGGTGGAATTTGGATTGTGTCATATTTTGCTTTATTGCTATAGATATTACCTCTATAATGTTTAAGATTTCATAAGATTTCTTACTCATGTAGTAAATATAGTATAAATTGACATTAAATTAACCGATGCATGGCCGAGAAAGGTATTTAGGAAAGGCCTATGTCCAACACTGAACGTCCATTGAAATAGATTTGATGTGGATGATGAATAAAATAGCCAATAACAGGAAACTAAACATGTTAAAACAAAAATATTTTTGAATTTACTTCATCTTTTTCGAAACTGTTGCGTTACATGCTTATTAAAATGAGATTTTACTGATAGTGTGTGTGGCGAAACTTCAAACATAAAACTGGTATCGGACTATTTTTTTTGTTTGAAGTTGCATGGAGAAGTGCTTGCCGCGCTATTGGAGACAAGTGCCTGCTTGATAAAGCCTTGTAATAAGGCCAGATAAGGCGTTATTTTGAGATAGAGTCAATTAAAAATAGTAGATAGTGCTGGCGTGTACGAGGTCACGGGGTCAAATCCCACGCAGGACAATTGACTGTTTTTGATATCCACAAATAACGTTGTCCTGAATCTGGATGTTCTTTGTGGCCATTAAGTTATAGTACAGGAGTTGTCTTTTGTATACAAAAAAATAGTTACTGACATCATTAACACCAGTATAACATTATCCTGTTCTGTCTTATTTTAATAAGAAATAGCGATAAATATTACCAATGTCAAACTTTTGAACAGAAAAACCTATAGTCGGGAAACTTGTTTTTGTGGCTGACTGACTACTAAGTCTGTTTCACCAAGTTTTGTAAGTTTACGGTCGCGTTTTTGCTTCGGTCTTTGCTCTTAGTTGAAATAATTTTAACTTTTACTTATCGACAAGGAGTTCGGAAAACAAGTTTGACAAGTAGGTTTTTGTTGGAATTTGTCAATGAACAAACAATATTAATGATTTCTTTACAGGAGTTGTTGTCCTTAAAATTTCAGTTCTTACTTACTTTAGCACCTATTCGTAAAACATACCTAGGACTACTTCTTTTAAATTAAAATATAATATATTTTCGCCGTGTGGTGACGGAGTAAAAATACAGTGTGTCACCATCCCATCTCATACGCAAAGTAAATAATCTTAAATATTACAGCCAGTGTTTGTTAAAATTAAACAGGAGGTAGGTACATTTATATCAATAATAGTAGCTGTTAAAAAGGCTTTTACCTTACTATTTAAATAAAAGTGTTCCCCTTAAGCATAGCACAAATTTATACAGTATTTTGACTTCATAGAACGAATGGACGAAACGCGAGTTATACCTACACGCTCACGATAGCGGTGGCTTGGCGGAGTGAACAGTCGCGACTGTGCCGCAGTAACGAGCGGGAAAGTAGGTAAATGTAATTAAAAACCTGGAGGTGGGCATCCCTATTGCATGTTTACGTACCATGCAGCCGTAGGCATTTATAATAAATATTCGGCCGAGATAGACTACTGGTTGTACTGTGCCTTAAGCCTATCGAAGTCGTAAGTCCGAGACGCTGTTATGCAAGTGCTCCGTCCTCTATTACGTGATGGACCCGGGACCCGCATCATGTAATACTAAGATTAGGTCTTATAATAGGACAAATGCTTTTATAAACATACCATAGTAGACATCCTTACGCAACAGTTCAGACATACTCATAGATCCTCGGTAAGAATATCTATATACATAGCTGGGCGCATCCATGGGTGTCGTAAAAACCGACTAAGGGACTAACTATCTTTGCGTAATAAAAAGAAGACAAACTTGAAATTATACCAATCCGTTTGGCCAGCATGGTATTAGCCAAGCCAGCCAAGTATCCCTCCGTCACTGGAGGAGGCCCGTCCCTGTAGTGGGATGTTATGATGGTATATTTTTCTTTTTTTTTCTTTTCCGTTTTTAAAAAAGACAACTCCTACACTAGGGTTCATGCCCTATGTCGCGGATACTTTTACAAACATCAATTTAACGGACACAACATCCGGATTCAGGACAACAATTTATAGATCGCACAAATAATTGTCCTGCGTGGAAATCGAATCCGCAACCTTGTGCAGGGCAGCCGCTTACATTACCGTCGCGCCACTAAAGCAGTTAATTTTATTCATTATGAATATCTGATCTTGTTTCTGTAACCTATAAAAAGGTAGGTGTTTCCCCATCATACTTAGATTTGCTGGTAAAAAAAAATGATTTATGGGTTTCGTACACATAGCTTAAATAGCTTAGGTGTTAGACTTTCCAGTTAAACTAATTTTTATTGTAATTGATGAAGACATTAACACCTTCTTATTAGCTCTTTAGAGACTCGCTACAGGGCCTGTAAATTCAATGATAATGGGTCATAGATTTAGTATAGTTTAGTATTTCAGTCTCCAAGGATGATTTTTCGGATTTTCCTTTGCAGCCTTTACATCGGATGAATTTCATAAATATTTTGCATAAAAATCAACTAATCAAGTGTCAAAACTCTTGTCAACTATCATTTTCAGGAACTAAAATTTGACCCTTGAACTCTTGAAACCGGGGTTTAGTAAGTCAACAAACAAGCAATCAATAAAAATGTAAGATACTCATAGGATTAATTAAGTAAAGTCAATCAAAACTAGTATGAAGTAACAAAGTGATTGCGTGAAGCCTCCTTACTTATCTAGCGAGGGCGAAAGGTTTATTGTTTGGACCAACAACTTGAGACGTAGATAGATGGTACGACACCCCCCGCTATATACACCCCATCCATACTAATATTATAAATGCGAAAGTAACTCTGTCTGTCTGTCTGTCTGTCTGTCTGTCTGTCTGTCTGTCTGTCTGTCTGTCTGTCTGTCTGTTACTCTTTCACGCCTAAACGGCTGAACGGATTTCGATGAAATTTGGTACAGACAATCTTTAGACCCTAAGAAAGAACATAGGCTACTTTTTATTAGCAATCATATAATATTTTGATTTCATAGAATTTTGGTGGTAAAGCTGTGTCACGTGACCTGTGACGTCATAGAATTTTGGTCACGTGACCTGTGACGTCATAGAATTTTGGTCACGTGACCTGTGACGTCATAGAATTTTGGTCACGTGACCTGTGACGTCATAGAATTTTGACAGATGAGTCGTGACGTCACAGAATTTTGGCGGGAAAATATTTTTTGACAGTTGAGTCGTGACGTCATTGTATTTTTGAACGCTGAGTCGTGACGTCACAGAACTAAATTTTGACAGCTGAGCCGTGACGTTTCTGAATTTTTGACAGATGAGTCGTGACGTCACAGAATTAAATTTTGACAGCTGAGCCGCGACGTTTTTGAATTTTTGACAGATGAGCCGTGACGTCACAGAATTTTTGACAGATGATTCGTGACGTCACAGAATTTTGGCGGGAAAATATTCTTTGACAGTTGAGTCGTGACGTCATTGAATTTTTGGACGCTGAGTCGTGACGTCACAGAATTAAATTTTGACAGCTGAGCCGTGACGTTTTTGAATTTTTGACAGATGAGTCGTGACGTCACAGAATTTTTGACAGATGATTTGTGACGTCATTTTATTTTGGCGGGAAAATATTTGATACCTCTGTCACTTTTGACAGCTGTCAATTTTGACAGATAGGCGTGACGTCATAGAATTTTTGACAGATTAGTCGTGACGTCACAGAATTTTGGCAGGAAAATATATTTTGACAGCTAAGTCGTCACGACTTAGCTGTCAAAATGCTGTCATTGAATTTTGGCGAGAAAAATAGTATTTAAACAGCTGAATCCTGACGTTATCAGAATCTAATCAACTAATTTCACGCGGGCGAAGCCGCGGGCGGAAGCTAGTACTATATAAATTATAAGATTAAGCTTCATTTATTTATTCATTCTATTAATTTCTTCAGGGGAATACTTTTGTATCCCTTTTTGTCGGGAATTTGCGCAACCTATGAGTGGGTATGGTATAATTGAGGCAGTATAGTCCTGAGGAAATTGGCTTAAGTAGCGCCGTTGCATCCTCTCATAACGAATAGGGCGGGTATTGTAGGGTGCTTCGAAAAGAGTCAGTGTCGCAAAACCATGTAATATGACCAATACGATAGCGTCGATAGAGAAGCTTGGCTTAACCGCCATGATCCTTATTTCGAAACGACTTTCTAGAGCGAGTCACCTAATGAGTGTGTGCAGAAGTTATTTAACAATTGGAGGAAGGAAAGTAAATCTATTTGTGGTAGAAACTCTAAAGAAGAACATAGAGTCAAAATGCTTAAATTTTTTTCAAAGCTTCCGCCAATTTCTGAATTCTAAATTATTTATAATTTACTACTAAGTTTCAACGTAGCCCAAACTGTGATAGGTGGTAGCATATAGATTTAATATATATAAAAGCTAGACCTCCCGGCGTGGTCCATATTAAATTCCTAACGTTGACCCGTCGCCTACACTGTTAACAATATTGCGTTTAGAAAAAGCAATTCACCATTTTTTACGTATATTGTTGTAAAAAACACCACTTTCATTTATCAATCATGTCAGGTTGGTGATGTATTAAATACTAAGCGTCGCCAACTCATCTGATTCCCTCAGTAATGTAAATATGTAGAGCACGGCAATTGAGCAATCAATGTCTCTAGCATTAAAGGAAGCAAAGAAGAAAATTTGGGACAAAACCATCTATATAGTTCCTGTAGACCAACTTTTCATCCACACATAAAGAACCGTAGGTCCGTTCCTAAGGTGAGGCCTTGATAAAGCTGATATGATGATTTGTTTGATTAGTAAATGAGCCTTAATATACATCTATGCGTACACCGATAACTGAGATGCTGTTCTTCAGGCTTTTTTAAAAGAGTGGCATTAAGAGCATTTACAGCGTCCGCGCACAATTTGGCTTAAAACTGTAATCTTCCAGTCTGTTATTACCAAAAAAATAATAATCTATACATATAAATGAAATTGGAGGAGCCTAGTGGTCATGGCGCTGGACGCGTATAGTCCAGAGACGCGGGTTCGAGTCCCGCATCGAGTACCAATTTTTTCCATTGTCTTTCTTCTTTTCGGATTTTTCTAGTTATACCTAAGCTTTATAGGTAAAAAAAATATATGTAATTGCATATTAATGTATACACGATACCAATGCCGAAAATAACAATAAAAAAGAATTGTCTGTTTGTTCCGGTTAACCTCCGAAGCAGCTGGACCGATTTCGATGAAAGTTTCACTATTGGATTGTAAATTTTACGGCGCACAAAAATAGATCAGATCTCTGCAAGTGTTACTATTGAAACTGAGCTCACGTAGTGAACAGCAAACCCAAAACTTAACAGGACCACTAAAGAGTACCTTGTACCACTGACAGTGCTCTAAAAGCTTTTGATTCGTTCTCGTGAACGGGTGCTAGGGTGATGCTACCAATTATCAGCACTTTAAGAGTTAGTCTTACTTTAATATCGTTTATCTTAGTGATAATACTGATAACGACTTTAACAACATGCTTTCTTGGTTCACTATTAAATAAGTAATTGATTTCTATTATAAAAATTTGTCTTTATTCATACACATTTTATTTAAATGAGTTTGACTAAATAATTACCCTAACACCAATTATTGGCACCATCATCACCAATTACTGGCATCGACCGAGCTAATTATCAGCACCTTAAAATTAGACATAAAATTAGGTAGATAAATGAAATAATCCAATGTTTATAGCAAAATCTCTTTTATTTATACCTAGCCTAACAACCGAAGTTTCAGAAAAAAAAAATACATAAAAATAAAAAAATCCAAACAATAATAAACATTCTTTTGATCATAATATCAACACTATGAAAATAACTAGCAATGTTAGTTTCATCACCATGCCAGGATATGAAATCCGAAATCACAGAGTACTTTTTGTAATCAAAAGTAAAAGCGTTATCGACATTTAGTCTCTCTTTACGACACCCCTCCATCATTTTACGACACCCTCCATCATTTTACGACACCCTTGCAGTTTGACGACAACCTTGCTAAATTACGACACCCTATATCATTTTACGACACCCTTGCAGTTTTACGACACCCTTGCAGTTTTACGACACGCTCCATGCATTTTACGACACCCTACCAGTTTTACGACACCCTCCTTCATTTTTCGACACCCTCCATCATGTTACGACAACCTTCATCACTTTACGACACCCTAGCTGTTTTACGACACCCTCCATCATTTTACGACACCCTTGCAGTTTGACGACACCCTTCCATCTTTTACCCTTCATCATTATACGACACCCTAGCAGTTTTACGACAATTTTAATTCTCTTAATTGTAAAACTTTTTTAAAGGTACAATTCTCTAATACATTATTTCAGTATATCTCCAGACGTTTAAGCAGTAGAAGCAAAATAAACGTTTTTAAGCGTCCCTTTTATAAACATATTTCATTACTGCTCTACTACAATTAGGCATAGCGTGATACTATATAGCCTATGACACTCCCCGATAAATGGACTATCAAACACAGAAAGAATTTTTAAAATCGGTTCAGTAGATCCAGAGATTACCCCCTACAACGTCACAAACACACAAACTTTACCTCTTTATAATATTAGTATAGAAGTATAGATAAACAACTAATTTGAGTATTTTTGCTTTCCTACTTATAGTTTATTTGTAGTAAACAGTTAAAGTAAGCAATTCTACCGCATGTATGACGTCATACATGCAAAAATAAAAAAAATAAAAATAAGAAAAAAAAGAATAAAAAAAAAATACTCAAATTAGTTGTTTTAGTTATTCAAACTTCAAACTTCAAAATGCTATAATTCATAAAATTTATCACAAATTGTTTGAAATCGTCTTTTAGAATTTACTTGAAATTGAAGCTGTTGACGCCATATTGTACCTTTACTTGTTAAAAGTGTATAATAAATTATTTACTCAGTCGCATTACAAACCTCACAAGTGAACCCGTGTTTTATTGATATTAAAAATCATTTAATACCAAGTCAGTCTAAAATCGACCTTAACACCTACACATAATGGTCCTATTCGAACCGCATACCAGCGAGCTATAACTGGTCGACCCGACTGATAGGTACTGTCGATGAGCCGTTTTTTCTATATGAAGCTCATTAGAGAACAAAAGGACGAGTCGAGCGCGGCTATACTACCTATCATGTTGGTGCATTGAAGTAACTATTACAAATCAAACGTTTTAACGATATTATAATAACAAGTAAATAACAATGACGAAGCCAGCAGAAATTACGGAAGTTATAGAAGATTTATATGACTTGATAGTGAAGTGCAAAACAAACTTTAAAAAGTCTTCGAAAACAAGAATAACTAAAGGTTATTTAGAAACAAGAATTCAATCGTTAGAAGATTATTGGAAATCATTTAAAGATGAACATCAGACTTTATTAAAAATGACAAATAAGGAAGAAAGGAAGACTATCAAGCATTTTACAGAAGAAAATTACAGCACATGTGAAGAAATTTATTTAGATTTGAAATCAGAAATGGCGGACGCGCTTGAGTTATTTATTACAAAGAAAGAAGTTTCATCACAACACGGAAATGCATCATCATACTCGTCTAAAAAGGAGGGTTCATATTCTACAGAGGTCAAGCTCCCCCGTATAGTTTTACCTACTTATTCGGGTGCATATCAAGATTGGCAATCATTTGAAGACACATTTAAGGCGTTAATTCATTGTAACAAATCATTAAGCAACGTACAAAAGTTGCATTATTTGAAGTCATGTTTGGAGGGTGAAGCGAAGAATACTATTAAGCACATACAAGTGACTGATCATAATTATGAAGAAGCCTGGAGTTCTTTAAGAAACAGATACAGTAACAAGCGGCTTATTGTGAATGCAACATTGAAGAAATTATTTTTGTTTAAGAAAATTAATACACAATCGCCGGGACAGATAAAATTTCTTATTGATGGAACTAAAGAGTGTTTACATAGTTTGAAATCAATGGATATTAGTACAGTGACTTGGGATCCTATTGTTATATATCTTACAGTGCAAAAATTAGATACTGAGACACATAAAGAATGGGAAAATCATGTAAGTCTAGAATATCAAACTGACCTACCTACATTACAAAATCTAACAACTTTTTTAGAAAATAAAATACAAACACTCGAGGTAACCTTTCAAGCTTCATCTTTCACTCATAAAACAAACAAAGAACGCACCTTTCATACTTCAAGCACACAAGTGATTTGTAAATTATGCAACGGAGAACATATTCTTTGCCACTGCAAGGAATTTGCAAAGCTTGACCCGCAGAAGAGAAGTGAGATAGTCAAAACCAATCGATTATGCTACAACTGCTTATCACCAGGCCATCCTATATATTATTGCAAACAGAAGACTTCTTGTAAACTTTGTGGAAAGCGTCATCACACACTTCTTCATTACTGTAAGAAGCAAGAGGGTTCACAGGACACCGAGAAGATAAGTTCATCACCTGGAATCGCCTCAACGCAAACAAATGATGACGATGCACAAGAAAATCTTCAGGATGAGTTAATAGTAACGAATTTTGCGCATAAGCAGAAGAACGCATTACTAGCCACGGCATTAGTACCAATCAAGAGTGTGAGTGGCCGACAGACTTTGCTCAGAGCCCTGATTGACCCAGGATCTCAGGCATCTTTTGTTAGTGAGAATGCTGCTCAACTTATAAAACTCAAAAAGCAACCTATCCGAGGTTCAGTTATCGGAGTAGGTTCAACAACCACTGCGGTACGTTATGCAGTTCAATTCAATCTTCTATCACAACACGATGAAGACTTTACTCTGCAAGTGAAAGCATACGTACTGAAGTCAATCACATCTGCATTGCCTTGCAATACAATACAACCTAAGTCAGACTGGTCACACTTAGCTGGTCTAACTCTAGCCGACCCACAATACTTCGTGTCAAGTAAAATCGACTTGCTGCTTGGCATTGATGTATACACCGAGATTGTAAAGAACAATTTAGTCAAAGGTCCACAAGGTACACCTGTAGCACAAGAAACCAACCTTGGCTGGATACTCTTCGGAAATATACACAAACCATCTTCAACAAATACTCACCTTGTCGCCATGCATCATCAGGTAGATATTGATATGGATCACCTGTTGACAAAACTTTGGGCTATAGATGACGACACAAAACAAAGAAAATTTACTAACGACGAACAAACTTGTGAAGACATTTACAAGAAAGAGCATTCAAGAACAAAAGAAGGAAGATACGTTATCAAGTTGCCATTTAAAAGATCACCAGAAGAAGTTGGACAGACAAGAGACATAGCTTTGAAGAGGTTACAACAAATAGAACGAAGATTAGACAAAAACCCAAAATTGAAAGAAGAATACACAAATGTCATGGAAGAATACATACAACTAAACCATATGGAAAAAGTCTCTAAAGAAGAAGTAGATAATTTTGGCATATATTTACCGCATCACGCTGTCGTCCGAGACAGTGAAACAACCAAAGTTAGAATTGTGTTTGACGCATCGTGCAAGGGATCTAAGAACATTTCACTCAATGATTTGTTGTATGTAGGACCTCAGCTACAGCAAGATTTAAGAAACTTAATCATGAGGTGGCGAATGAAAGAAATATGTTACATAGCCGATATTCAAAAAATGTATCGCATGATCCTAGTAAACAAAGAAGACGCTGACTGTCAAAGAATACTGTGGAGGAAGCATGCTACTGATGAAGTTGAAGACTATAGAATGTTACGAGTTACTTTTGGCACTGCTTCCGCGCCATATTTAGCCATCAAGACTCTGAAACAATTATCACAAGACGAACGTGACACATTTCCAATCGGCGCTGAAATACTTAATGAAGATTTCTATGTAGACGATTGTCTCAGCGGAGATTTCACGCTAGAGGGCGCTATAGCAGGTAGTTTACAGCTTAGACAATTGCTAGAGAAAGGCGGATTTATACTACAGAAGTGGGCATCAAATAGTAATCAATTTTTAGATCAAATTCCACAATCTTTGAGAAGCTGCAGTGTTGAGAAAGGAATTACAGATGAGAGCATAATTAAGACTCTTGGATTAACTTGGAATATGACAACAGACTCATTCCACTATCACACAAAATTACCTCCAAAATCAAAATTTATTACAAAGAGAACTATTCTAGCTGATGTTCAAAGCCTGTTTGATCCACTAGGATGGATATCACCAGCAACTTTCTTAGCAAAATTATTGATACAAAATATTTGGAAGAATAGATTAGATTGGGACGAAATAGTAGATCAAACAAAAGAAGAAGAATGGATGAAGTTACGAGAGAGTTTCGAAAATATGAATAAAATACAAATAGGAAGATGGATATATACAAATGAAGACACAACTAAAATAAACATACATGGATACTGTGACGCATCAATTAAAGGATATTGCGCTGTGGTATATTACAGAGTTGAAACACAGAATGGTGACATCAAAACAGGCATCATCGCATCTAGAACGAAATTGGCTCCCCTGAAACCTATAACCCTACCGCGTTTAGAATTAAACGGCGCTGTACTTTTGGGTAAGCTCCTGAAGCAAGTCAGAGAGGCTATGAGACTAAAGGAAAGTCAAATCTTCGCATGGACTGATTCAACAATCGTTTTGTCATGGCTGATGGGTGACCCAAACAGATGGAGAATATTTGTAAGCAATAGAGTTGTTGAAATCTTAGACAACGTCTCCGTCACTCAATGGTTTCATGTCAAATCAAAAGAAAATCCAGCTGATATTGGATCAAGAGGTATGAACTTGGATAGTCTCATAGAAAACAAATTATGGTGGGAAGGGCCAGAATGGCTTAAAGATAAGAAAATCCATTTTTCAAAACCGAACATTCCACAAACAGACTTAGAGATTAAGAAGATAACAGTTAATATACAACTAGAAGAAAAAATAAAAAATAAACCTAAATTAATAAATGAAGAATTTGACACATTACAAGAACTTTTAAGAACAATTGTTTACAGTATAAGATTTATAAACGCAAAGAAGAAACCAGAAAATATAGATAAACAAATTACAACAGATGAATTAGAAAACGCTTTAATAAAATGTATAAGAATTGCACAAGAAGAAGAGTTCAGCAAAGAAATAAAAGCATTGAAAAGTCAAAGAGATGTAGCAAGAGAAAGCAATTTAAGAAGTCTTAATCCATACTTAGATGAAAACCAATTGATCAG
This sequence comes from Schrankia costaestrigalis, assembly GCA_905475405.1. Lineage (NCBI taxonomy): Eukaryota > Metazoa > Arthropoda > Insecta > Lepidoptera > Erebidae > Schrankia > Schrankia costaestrigalis. Next base: position 1,891,426 of record FR997843.1, on the reverse strand, counting down.
GGTGGGCGGTAGATTAAGAAATGCTGAATTAAGCAACGATCAAAAGCATCCAATTATACTTAGTACAAGTTCTTATTTGGCACAACTAATTGTTGCTGAAGCTCACCAAAAGACACTGCACGGCGGTATTCAGCTTATGCTTTCTTACATCAAGTCTAAGTACTGGATTATACGTGTGAAAAACTTGATTAAAAAGCACATTCATAAATGTATCATATGTGCTCGATATAAAGCGATTTCCAAAACCCAGCTCATGGGAGACCTTCCCAAGTCGCGCACTACACCATCTAGAGCATTTATTTGTAGCGGAGTTGATTTTGCCGGCCCTTTGCAAATCTTAATGTCAAAGGGCAGAGGAGCTAAAACCAATAAAGCATATATCGTATGTCATTTGTATGTCCACTAAGGCCATACATCTAGAGTTAGTAGGCGATCTTACTTCAGAGGCATTTATTGGAGCATTCAATAGATTTGTGTCACGACGTGGACGCTGTCAAGAAATTTGGAGTGACAATGGCCGCAACTTTGTTGGTGCAAACAAAGACTTGCACGAAGCATGGAAAGAAGCTGAACTTGACTTACCTGGTCATCTCGCAGAGATACTTGCAGCAGACGGCACGCAATGGAAGTTCATTCCCCCCTTTAGCCCAAATTTTGGAGGACTGTGGGAGGCAGCCGTCAAGTCGACAAAATTTCATTTAAAACGAATATTGAATAATCACCTGACGTTCGAAGAAACTACTACTATCCTTTGCCAGATTGAGGCGTGCCTTAATTCTCGCCCGTTGGTTCCGATTGACACGTCAGACACAGAACTAGAAATATTGACACCCGGACATTTCCTGATTGGAGAAGCACCCATAACTATACCAAATCCAAATATCCAAGAAGTCAGCCTAAGCCAATTATCACGATGGCAACATACCCAACGTCTGGTAGCAAGTTTTTGGCATAAGTGGCAGAACGAGTATCTAACACGACTTCAGACTCGTACTAAATGGGTGAAGAAACAAAAAGAATATGAAATTGGAGATATTGTACTTCTGAAAGAAGACCAATTGCCACCTGGAAAATGGGCTATTGGCCGTATCATTGCAAAACATCCTGGAGAAGACAATCTCACACGAGTTTACAGCATTAAATGTCGTAGTGGTATTATTAAAAGATCACTTTCAAAAATTATTCCTTTATTAATAGATAAAGATTAGATAATATAGTTTTGTATATTTATAGTGATAAAAAGTAATTTTAAATTAGTTCAATTAGTTTTGTATACTTACTTACACTTAGATACCTACTTACTTTAGTTATTGTTCATACTGGTTTTGCTGACTAAGTAGTTAAAATTCTAGTATATAATGTATTTGTTTAAGAACATATTATGTTCATTTTTATTTCTTTTTAGTTTGAATTTTTATTTGAAATGTTGTTACAAGTCAACTACTAACTATGTTTTGAGATTTAGTTAAGGACTTTGCCCTTCGGTGGGCGGGATGTTGACGCCATATTGTACCTTTACTTGTTAAAAGTGTATAATAAATTATTTACTCAGTCGCATTACAAACCTCACAAGTGAACCCGTGTTTTATTGATATTAAAAATCATTTAATACCAAGTCAGTCTAAAATCGACCTTAACACCTACACAGAAGCTATAGTTAAAATTATAGATCGACACAGACAAACGCCACAGCACTAAAAAAACCGCGTTGTATTGTCCAATGTAAATTAGAGAAGAAAAATAAAACCAATCTACTACTCAAATCTGCTTGTCTGTCTGTGTTGATCCATAAATTCCAGTTTCCAAATGGTTGGGCCAATGAGAAGAAACCTGGCAAAGAAACTCATGGCAACTCTTTTAAAATTCGGTTGTTTACAATATTTCTTTTAACATAAATCATATACACAATTAAAATATTTGACAGTACCAGACAGGATAATACACCATTTATACATTATAAAAAATAATAATCAAAGAAAAGAAAAGTAGAAGACAAGCATGAGAACAAGCAAGACAGAAGAAGAAAAGAAAGAGAAAGATGAAAAAAAAAAGATAGAAAGTATACAATAATACAATTAGAACTTAGAAATAAAATAATACAGTAGCACATATAATTATAAAAAGTGCATAGACTAGCATTATTTGAAACAGCCTGAGAATAGAAGCAGTTAATCCCAAGCCTTTTTATCATTCGTGTAATCTACAATAGTATAATATCCCTTTAGGATAAGTTTTTGTTTTACTACATTCTTAAATTTATTAAGACTTAGATCTTGGATATGATTCGGGATTTTATTATAGAATCGCACACATTGACCCAGAAATGAATTGTGTATTTTTTGGAGCCTAGAATACGGATGAACAAGTTTATCTTTATTTCTAGTATTTATACTATGGACATCACTTCTTTTGACAAATTGGTCTTTATTTTTATGAACATAAATTATGTTTTCATAAATGTATTGACTTGCTACAGTTAATATATTGATTTCTTTAAATTTTTCTTGAAGTGATTGTCTCCTACCTAAATTATAAATTGCACGAATAGCTCTTTTCTGCAGCACAAAGATAGTATGAATGTCGGCAGCATGTCCCCATAGTAAAATACCGTATGACATTATGCTGTGAAAATAACTAAAATATACTAATCTGGCAGTTTCTATATCTGTCAGTTCTCGAATTTTCCTAACGGCATAAGCTGCAGAACTTAGTCTCTTTACCAATATAATAATATGTGGGCCCCACTGAAGCTTAGAATCTAGTGTTATACCAAGAAATTTTGTAGTGTCCACAAGGTCTACCTGATCCTCCTTAACTCTTATCGTGGTTTTTCCTTCCTTTACATTCGGGGTTATAAATCTAACACATTTGGTTTTGCGGCTATTAAGGAGCAAGTTATTAATATCAAACCAACGGACCACTTTAGAGATAGCCAAGTTTACTTCGTCAGTACTAGTCTGTTGTCGTTTCACTTTAAATAAAAGCCAAGTGTCATCGGCAAACAAAACTATCTCATGTTGATCTTTAACTAGATGTGGTAAATCATTTATGTAGATGAGAAACAAAAGGGGTCCAAGTATAGAACCTTGCGGACAGATCCTGTAGACAATTTTCCATTAATATTAACTCTTTGTATTCTATTATTTAAGTAAGATGTGAAAAGATCTAATCCTAGTTTACCTAAGCCATAGTGATGTAATTTCCGTAAAAGTGTATCATGGTCGACACAGTCGAAAGCCTTAGACAAGTCACAGAAAATACCTAAAGCATCATAAGACTATTGAGCAATGAAAGCAGAAACAAACTTCTGTTGAACCGGGCGACATGATGTCATTTAGACGTCAAATGAAAAACAAAGTAATTTATGTAATAATTGTAAAAATAAACACAATCTTGAGTTTGTTTGCGCTAAAAATATGATTTTATTACTTATCGATCTAAAATCTCTAAATGGTTTTGGATTCGACATAGGTAAACTTTTACTTTACATACCGAATTTTACAATGTTCCTTCACTCAAATATAGTTAGTATACAACTCTGCCTAACTCATACTATGTCAAAAATCCAATTTTAAATACGATATTTGTTTTGTGTACAAAAAGGTACAAAGGCTACTAAACGCCACAGGCGTTTTCTTCAACCGTAAGTCGTGGAGAGAGTAAACAAATATGATGCAATAAATGAAGCTATGAGATTTTGGAATTTAAAGAAGAGAACATAATTCGGTATGTAAAGTAAAAGTTTACCTATGTCGATTCCAAAACCATTTCGAGATTTTAGATCAGTAAGGAATAAAATCATATTTTTAGCGCAAAAAACCGCAAGATGGTGTTCATTTTTACAATTATAATGAATTACTTTGTCTTTCATTTGATTTCTAAATGACGTCATGCGTCCGGCCGAACAGAAGTTTGTCTCTGCATTCATTGCTCAAGTAATTCTGCCGTACGTATGACGTCATCACAAGTAAAACTTAAAATATTTATTAAAAATAAACTGTATGTAGGAAATCAAAAATACTCAAATTAGTTGTTTTAAAATAAACCCTTAAAATAAAAATATAAAAAAAATACCAAAAAAAATCTTTACATACCGAATTCTAAAACTTTAAAAAGTACCTTTAAATACATAATATAGGTATATTCGTGTAACATAAATAAACTTTTCGTAACGAAGTCGTGGTTAACAGGCAGTTGTATTTACGAGTCTAAATAATTCCTAATCTAAACATTTGATCCGATTTTCTGATAAAAGATAGCAATTACTTTACGTATTTTATATAATAATCTATAAATTATAATCATGTAGATATATGATTATAATTTATAGATTATTATATAAACGGTCGTAGTTAAACATAATTTTGTCATTTTTATAAGGTATTAAACGTTTTTAAACATGTTTGTAACATGTACCCAATTGCTTACATATTTTTGTGTATTATTTTATTTTAATTATCTATTAAGAACTTGCAATACTGAAAAGGTAAGTAGGTAATTTTAAATATGAAAAAAAAAACATGAAAAAAGAGGAATATTTATGGCGGGAAACTCGGCCTATAACCACGCTAACCTTTTTTGTTTTGAACCTCATCCTTTTAAGTTGTCGGTAAAAAAAAGGAATTAAGGTAAAGGCACCTAATTCCGTGGTGTTTTTAACAAAACACGAAAGAACATTAAAAATTAAGTAGTTATCGTACCTTTGTATACAATTTTTATCAGAAGTGTTAACTATCTAATTTTTGAAAAATATTTGCATTTTGTCAGTAAAAGGTTATTAAAAATGATAAATTAAATAAAAATATATAAATGACTGAGGCACCAAATTCCGATGTAAAAATCGTAATTCCGATGCATTTGGTTCCTAATTCCGAGTATAAAAATAGAAAGGGAAGTGCCTATGTAGGGAGAATCATACATGATGTTTAAAATCAAAGGTGTTTATTTTTTATGTTAAATCAGTTCAAATATAAAAATTAACATAAAAATCAACGTAAAAATCGACATGAAAAGAAAGACATAAAACATCAAAGAAAATTACATAAACATACACGCTGTAAATGTATATGTAGTCTTCAAACAGGCAGACTGACAGACAAAAAATCGTTTAATTGCTGTAGTTTCATAATTGGGTAAAAAAAATATTAATACAAACTCACACTCCCATTTTATATATTTGTTCTATAGATGATTAGTATTCTTTCAATTACTAAACGCGTACTAAGCACATAAAAAAGGAACACTCTGTACTTAAACAGGGTCAATACTCTCTATGACCGGGTCAAAACATCGGAAACAACAAAACAAAACATTAGGTACTCATGTAAGCTTATTCCGATGTAAATACATCGCATTTAGGTGTTTATATAACCTTATTCCGACGTAAATACATCGGAATAGCGTTTTATGATGCTAAATCATAGTTTCTAATTCCGAGTAATAAAAAGTAAAAGATTTTTTCAAATTAAATAGTGGATTGTTGCAATATGAAAGAAAAAAATATATAAAACACATACATATAATAACAGAACAGATTAAAAACCGAATGTCCTCTGTAATTTCTTCCGTACAACGTATTAAAAAAGTATCTATACAAGTCATTTTTGACCTGCTATAATTAGTGAATCCGACGCCACGGTGTACCTCGGAATTACATTATTAAATGTATGAGTTATTCATTAAGTCAGAACTAACACATTAAACTGTGTAATCATAAAACACACACCGAAAATTAAAAAAAAAGTAAATGTCTTTAAATTTGTTTTTCCGTGGCAAATTAGTTTAAATTTGTTTTTAGGAACACACTAAAATATTTTGCATCTAATGCCGTGGTATTTTAAACACTTATTTTCTTGCTAATTTGCAAATAAAATACTCAAATTTTAAGTGTTTTCGATAAAAAATATTGTCCTTTCAATAATTCAACCTAAACTAAAACTCGCATTGTATAAAATTATCACATAAAACACTATTTGGCAAATCGTAATACTCACGTGCATAAGGTCCCAAATGTAAGATATAAATATGAACAGATAAATTATTAATTTATTATTTTATCATGCAGACCAAAATAACTAGTAAATTACTTAAAAAAACCGTTTTTATTTATTTATTTAATAAATAAATAAAAACGGTTTTTCTGAATACCTCGGGATTTGCTGCCATTTTTAGAACGGGTGGTTCACTGTCAAAGGCCTTAAAGTTAATGCCAGTACAACAAACGTAATGATTTACCGATCCACTTCCAAAAATAAGGATAGCATTGACTGTGTTATAAATGAAGAAAAAGTAAATGTGGTACAGGTAGTTAAGTTTCTGGGAGTTTATATTGATAGCCAGTTAAAGTGGAAAGAAGAGCTAGCACACATGGAGAAAACGATTAGCTCTGCCTGTTACGTGCTTAGAAGTCTCAGGAACGACGTGTCCATTAAACATCTAAAAATGGTGTATTACGCATTGGTGGAGTCAAGACTGAGGTACAGCATACTTTTCTGGGGTGGAAGTTATGACTACAATATTCAAAAAGCTTTTGTGATTCAAAAAAGGGCAGTGAGGACTATACTTAGAATACAACAGCAAGAATCATGTAAGCCTCATTTCAAGGACTTGAATATATTGACAGTCCCAAGCTTGTACATTTTGGTCCTGCTTACTCATTTGTCCAAGTACATCTTTGAGTACGAGACTGAAGATGAAAGATTAAAAAGGGAAAGCACAAGAAGAAAAGATCTTCAGTTGAAGCAAATGACACACCTTAACGTTGCAAAACATAGTTCCTACCACATGTCAATTAAACTATTTAATAAAATGCCGATGGAAATAAAAGGTCTTGTTTATAAAAGTCAGTTTCAGAATAAGCTTAAACAGTTCTTGTTAGATAAGTGTCTTTATCATATTGATGAATTATAATTTGAAAGAAATGTAATTTTTTAAATCTTATTGTTCTATGTGTTGTTATGTGTTTTTCTCATAATAATGTTGTAATGATTTAAAATTTAATTTAAATAATTCTGCTGGTTTAAAGATTTACATTCTACTTAATATTTGTGATGACTTATTATGCGTGTATATATTTTTTTTTTTTTTAAATTTGTTATGATATAGTTATTTCTTTTTTTTTGTACAAACAAGTTCAAACACAATGTAACAATTGTTAATGAATAAATGAATAAAGATGGTTAAGAACCCCTCGTAACTAGGTGCCTTTACCTTAGGTCTTAGCGTAACGCTTTTAATTTTTAACAATTTTTGTTTGTTATTTTGTTCATAGATAGCTTACATAAATACTGAGCGCCCTGTAGTCATGTATGTCAATCCTCTCTACGTAAAAAACTACAGTTTCACATCTCGTCGTATTAGTCGAGATAACCCACGACATTACGTCAGTATGTGTGGTGATATTCTTATAGTTATTGATAACAATATAAAGGTAAGCAAAATATATGAGTTTTAGTTATGATATCGCCTCTTAGCGCCGTATCATATCTGTTTAACTATCTCGCTTGCACTTACTGGTCTTCTATTCTTATATAATATCATCTATCATCTATCCGTGTGGTGACGGAGTAAGGATACAATATGTCACCACCCCATCTCATCCCATGGGTTTCGTAAGAACCTATTATGGGACTATCCGTGAATATTATCTTAACGAAATAAAAAGAAGGAAAACTTGAAATTAAACACTATACCAATCCGTTTGGCCAGCGTGGTATTAGTAGGCCAAGTATTCTTCCGTCACAGGAGGAGGCCCGTCCCTGCAGTGGGACATTAATGGGCTGTTATGATGATCATCTATCTCTTTTTGGGGTGCTTAGATGATAACACGCTTACTATAATACCTGCGATTCTTCCACTGCTAGGCAAAGGGCTTATCCCCTGACTTACACAAGTTTCGGTCTATGACCAGAATTTCTGTCCCCTATCAAGTTCATCTCACCATGTCTTACTTGTCATACCGCGATTTGCTGATTTCGAGCACCACTAAAGAGATATTGTGTTTCTAAAATACACAGAAATCTGCCTTGGTGCGGTCATATATGCGGCTGCAGAGCATGAGTCGTGGTTTTAAATCCAACGCCAGTCATTTATCTATGTGACTTTTAAATGACTGTCTTTCGCCTAGATGTTGTTTTGGCAGCCAATGGGAAAGAAAGGTTCTGGAATGCCGGCTGCGTTCCGGAAGTCGCAAGGAGGGCCTATACGATTAAATGAGTTTTAGGACTCGATAGATGGCGAAAGTACCGGATCAGTTAAGACTAGCAGATGTCTTTTACCTGATTTTGAAAGGAGTACCTAATTAGTTTAGACATGACAAAACATATGTTACAGCTGCAGACAATTAATGAAATATCCATATGTGATTCTTTTTCAGATTGACTATTACTTTTATCAATTTTTAACAAATGCCTACAAGCCTAGTTTCATAGAGATACATATAAGGTTTTGTGATATGGTTGAGCAGGAGCCTATTTTTGGAGCGGAGCTAAAACGTAATCTAGCACTAGGAAGTACCTGTCCATATCCACCGGTGAGTTTAGCGTGTAGCTCGGTCAAATAAGCTTCAAAAATAGGGGTGTTTTGTTTTATGAAGACTCGGAAATATATAACCATAACCATTCTGATAGAGAGTGCAAAAATGAAGCCAACGGGTGGTAATCTGAAAATAACTTCACTCTGTGTCGTCATCACCTTCACGGTCGGACCAAATGCTTCTACATACTATGTTTAGAAGGACCTAATGTCATACGATGGAGGAAATACGGGGTCACTATCATATCGTCTTAAACGCAACTGGTAGAAGTAGCATTTGGTCTAAAACGCAGCTGGTCTTACTATCATCTCGTCTTAAACTCAACTGGTAGAAGTTGCATTTGGTCTAACACGCAGCTGGTCTCAGTATCATCTCGTCTTAAACGCAACTGGTAGCAGTAGCATGTGGTCTAAAACGCAGCTGGTCTCAGTATCATCTCGTCTTAAACTCAACTGGCCTTAAACCTCTAAATATGTTTCTAAAGTGGTAACATCATACGTAAAAAGAAATTCACTATGGGAACCGCTGTCGCCAAGAAACAAATAAACTATGTACTAACAAAAAAATAACATATTTGAAGTAAGTTAGAGTAACTTAGATAAATCTAGTTAAATAAGCTTAAAGGTATAAATAATTAATCTGTGTAGACTTTTGAGTCCCTGTTCATCATCATTATACCAGCCCAAAGTGAGCGCTGTCAAAGTGACGGGTGTCTCAAATATTTTCCCGCCAAAATAATATGACGTCACAACTCATCTGTCAAAAATTCTATGATGTCACGTCCCATCTGTCAAAGGTGACAGCTGTCACTTTGACAGCTGTCAAAATTCTAAACTCTATGAAATCAAAATATAATGTGATTGAAGTAAAAATTTAAGGTTTTCGGAATTTTCCCATTACATGTACTACAAGACCTTGCTCCATGCCAAATTTTAATTTTTTAGGTAGACTGGAAGTACCCTGTCGGTTTTTGCCCTTACCCCTCTAAATTTTGCGACAAAAACGGCTATATCTCTTGATTGCGTTGGATTAGCATTTTGAATTTTTTACAGCACTAAGAGGCAACAAGCCTTAGTATTTGGTGAAAATTTCAGCTTGATACCTTTACGCGTTCCTGAGATAAATGGTCTTGACAGACAGACGGACGGACAGACAGACAGACGGACAACAAAGTGATCCTATAAGGGTTCCGTATTTTCAAAACTGTTACGGAACCCTGAAAAAAAGGAGTTAAAAAATTAAATGCTGAGTACTCGAAGTTATTGACTGCTTTGGAAATGGGAATGATTACACCATTAGATTGTCGAGAGAAAAAAACCGAAGCAAGAAATAAACATAAAAAATATAAACAGTAGTACAAAGATTTGTTTAAACTTTAAAGTAAGGAACATTTTTAGTTAAATTATTTTCTAAAGAGTTTAAGATTAATACTTAAAGTAATGAGATTGAGATTTTACGACTGTCTTTTGTTTTGACAGATTTTTTTTGTTTTTTTTTAATAACAATAAATATGCAACTTTTTTTTGGTTTTTCTGATATTATTTATCTAATTTAATTGTACATCTGCCGTTTTAAGTATTTGCTATTACCAGACAATTACGTGTTGTGCCCTTGGCATTTCAGACCAGTTGCGTTTTAGACGACATGAATTTCAGACTAACTCCGTTTTAGACCAGTTGCGTTTCAGGCGACTTGTATTTTTAGACTAATTGATATTTAGACCAGCTGCGTTTTAGACCGGTAGCGTTTTAGACAAGTTCCGTTTTATACCCAGTGACCAGCTGCGTTTTAGACCAAATGCTACTGCTACCAGTTGCGTTTAAGACGATATGATAGTGACCCGAAATACATGAGCTGAAAGTTTGTTCAACAACTTAATGATTCGGCATAGGAAGGAATTCCCTAACCTTTTGGAGCGAGTCGATATCTGACAAACCGCCTGAAATAACATCGCAGACCGACAAGAATGGTTTTCTTTATAAAAAGGGGAGGAAGAAACATCCTGATTGCGAATTGCGTTAGTTTGACGTATATAAGGAAATAGTTATGCCAAGAATATTCTTGATAACTTGGTTCTATGATTATTATGTGCATCTAAGGAAAACACAACTACCTATAATGTAATTGTATATTGTTTTCTGTTTCTCTAATTTAAAATTGTTTTTAATATGTTTTGTTTTGTATTCCAGGGTCAATATAATCTAACAAACATGGCTATACCGTTTGTCCCCAAGAATTTTCCCTTCACAAAAGGTCGTATTTACTGTAACGTTACCGATGAAGGTCACGGTAAACCTGTAAGCGTTATACGAGGATATATAGATATGGAAGTCAAGGAATATATTGTGAAGAAGAAGAGCAAACACTAGTTTTAATAAATGTATTTGGTTGTGTATTTTTTATTCTATCATTGTACCTAATTATTAAATTTATTGTAATTATTACATACTTAAACTAACTCGGACAAAATAAATATTAGATATACGGGTATTAATATAAAATTATTTGGTACGTATTCCCATCATCATCATCATCATAACAACCCATTAATGTCCCAGTGTAGGGACGGGCAGTGGGACTCCTCCCGTGACGGAGGGATACTTGGCCTACTAATACCACGTATTCCCATGAGGGTACTTTTTATTATGGTTACTGTATTGTATTCCTAAAGTCGTCTTATAAGTACTTGAGAAAGAGGTGTCACATGGTCAGGCCATCACCGTCATTACATGGACATGTCATTATAACATCCCAGTTCTTTCCTACTAACGACGACTGACGTCTGTGTTATTTCTTAATTGAAGTTAGATTCGTATAGGGTTTTATGTTGTGGTTTCTACTAACTTAACTCTTTTATATTTTAGAGATCTCTGAAAATTTATATAAAAGAAAGAAAGAAAAATTGTTTATTTTTTTTTTCTCAAAAAAATAAATAAGCTTAATCGGTGTTCTCCGTGCGGCGATAGAGTAAGAATACAATATGTCACGACCCCATCTCATCCCATGGGTGTTGTAAAAACCGACTAAGGGACTATCCGTGAATATTATCATTACTTACGTAATAAAAAGAAGGAAAACTTGAAATTAAACCCTATACCAATCCGTTTAGCTAGCGTGGTATTAGTAGGCCAAGTATCCTTCTGCCACGGGAGGAGGCCTGTCCCTGCAGTGAAACATTAATGGGCTGTTATGATGATGATCATGATGAATCGGTTTTTACGTCACTTTACATGAGACATAGAGAAACAAAAATGTACTTATAAGACATATTATTTTTCGTTTAATTTAATATACCTAATTGAAATAAGTAAAGGTCAATAACTTTCAAACAAAAGCTCGTACCAATAAATACATATTGTACACAACCCACTATGTAGAGTGATATATAATACAAATTGTAGCCAAACCCCTTGTAACTACGCTAAAAGTATTGCCTTAAAACTAACAATAACATGAATATTCTACTTGTATTAAAATACATTTTCATTCATGCGTTAAAAACATTTTAGTGAATTAAAATGGCGGCTATTTTACTGTTTAAAATATAGTACAGAATAGAAACTATATGCAAAAAGTTAGATTCTGTTTAGTACGAGTGGCGTTAAATATCTCCCACGTATTCTTAGTTTGCCACCACATAGATATTATACTAATAGAAAATCAAAAATAAATATAGAGTAAACGCCTGCACAAATAAATTAGCTACATTTTTGTCATAAGAGATAATTATAATTTATGATAATTAATTAGTATTCATTTTACAAGTAAATAACGTATAGCATTTTGATGGCTCTAGATTATACGCAAATCAATTGTCAAACTTCAACAAAGGGACAATGGGTAATGTGGCATAGCAGTCAAATGCATCTGAAGCGTTTAGACAGACGAGTTTCGAATCCTGACAGCTTCAATTTGTTTTTCATTGCTTTTCAAAATATTTCGTTAGTAAGTATACATTTTTACAACAGACCACTCTCAACCAATGAGCTAATCCTATATCCCGGGGCCCTTTCACTAAAATGACAAACACAGAGACTTATATTCACTCCATGTACTATTTCAAACTAAACTTTTTGATGTCACAGAGTGTTTAACTTATGTGTTTCATTGGGAAACTATGGTTTATTTTATATAACAGAACTTCTAGCTCACAGATAATTAATTTTTGTAATTAATTTTTGTAATTATTTTTTATCTGTCAAGACACAGGGCTGGATCTCAAGTACAGATGTTGCCTTTTTAAAGAAATTGACTTGGGGAGCTTTAAGAAACGAGCGTACTCCCTTTTAAAAGGTCGGCAACGCATCTGTGATTGCTCTGGTGTTGCGGGTGTCCATGGGCGGCGGGGATCACTTACCATCAGGTGCCTGCTGGCTCGTTTGCCTCCTATTACATAAAAAAAAATCCAAAACAAAATACAAGCAAAATAAACTTCTATGCCAAATTGGTCGTACCAAAATATTTATATAACAAAAGTATCTAAGCTAAATTTTGTAGCGCCTTACAAACAAAATAATTCTGTAGAAAAGCTCTTTCCGGTAGCAAAGCACACGCTACTTTCGAAGCAATAAATTGCCTATTGTCCCCCAATATGAGATCAGGGCTGTGTCGTGTAGGGTGACCAACCTGAAAAAAATATTTAATAGAATATTTATTTTTTAGAATAATAATATAGTAGGCCGCACTGTTAGCACCCTTTCTCCCGTGAGTGGCGTATAGAAAGACCAGAGAACTACAGTTTTGTAGTGTAACCTAAGAGTTTATATTTGTAGCAAGGAAAGAAAATTTGACACAAAGCCTAAACCAAACTGTCCGGTAACAAGGTACCGATCTGAAAGCCAAGTTTCCCTTCATATAAGATTTGTTAATACATAATTGTTACTTAATTAGATTTTAACAAGTTAGTCCCATAAGAATGCTGTGCCCGTCTATAGTGTAACTATTTATATTAATTATTTCACCTATGTAATACCTACGAATTCCAATGGAATGGCAATAAAATATTTAGTATTGAGAAGTGCCTTATGTTTTAATTGTTTCCTAGACAATCGGTTTAAGCAGAGTCTTCTCGGTATATTCCATATTTATCATGTTTAGCCAAATTTTCTTTGATCCACCTAATTAAATAGAAAGATAATATTACATTTCACGGTAATTTTGACAAACATATATTTAATAGACATTGTGTTTATCTATTCATCATCAGAACATCTAGGCTGAAGACAACAATCATAATTGCTTTCATTATTTGACCTGGTGCACTACAGCCGCATACTGCGACTATATCAAATCATTGAGATCAACTGCTTTAGTGCAAGTCTGTACCAAAATTTAAAACAGGAATATCCCCAAACCTCACAAAACCAAGGTGTCAATAACGTCGATCGCTCACATCGGCGGAACGGCTCGGAAATGAGCTATTCGGTGGCAGAACCCTGTAGGAAATTGTAGGCTTTACTGGCCGCCCCCTCAATCGATGCGGTCAGAACCTGCACTCCGATTACAATGAAGTCCCTATCAATACCCCAGGGGTGGGACTTTTATTGTAATTCTCTCGACTGTAAATGGGATGATTCCCTTTTTTTAATTTAGTTGTTGATTTAGTAAGTGGGCTTCTTTTATGATCGGTTTTTAGGGGTAAATAAAATTGTTGGTGTGGTGTTTTGTGTTTTATTGTAACGCAACCTTAATTATCCCTTTATCAATTATCCCTGTAGTAACTATCATAAATATGAAATATGAACCCCATCTCATCCCGTTGCTGAATTTGATTAAGGGTGATTTAAACCACATTATAAAATATTTGTCAAACATACATACAACACCATCTTGTCTCTAACTAAGTAGAGAGAACTGAACAACTGATACCTATACTTTTTTAAATACATACCCTTTAAAAAAACAGTTCTACCAAAACAAAAGACGATTATGTTTAGACATACAAAATAAGCTTGAGCGGGAATCGAGCCCTACACCTGCGCGTTGCAATCATAACTACTACGACACTAATCTCATACATAGAAGGAAAGGCAAACGGTAGATTCCCTACCATCTTCCAATTTTATACAATGAATAAAATTTTATTCGACTTGATCAAAGAAGGCAGAATTATATTCTTAACAAATTTGAATAAAATACTTTCCTTTGGCAAAAGATCCGGAGGTTTTATTAGAGGCTTAGTGAGGATTTGATGATTTGAATTTATGATTGAGGATATAAAAGATACTTAGAATCAATCGGCCGCCTTTGTTCTAATCTTTTTGAGCTTATAAGTTTTATTAGTAAGTAGCTTTGAATGGCACGGCTTGATCGGGTAATATGTAATATTACATTATATTTCCTAGGAATCATTTTTCGTGTAGGTACCTACCAGAACTTTAACAAACAATAAATTAACAGACACTGAGAATATCCAGAAAGACTATGAAATTTTGTGTATGGCACAAAACTATAGTCCTGTGTGGTATATGAATCTGAGACCTTTTGCAGGCTTTGAAAATTGACTCACTTAACAGAATTCCTATACACACGCACTGAATTATTTCAATTTACCAAGATGGACCGCAACAACACCCAAGCTTGAAAAGGACAAAAACCTTCACACACGACAAAAGAAAAATATTTGTATTTAACTTTCATTACTTACAATGAAATGTATATTATATTTATTTGTATTTCTAATTAAAGTTAAACATATTCAATAAATTAATATCCACAAATAAATATTCTAAGAAAAACTCTTTACAAAAAGAAGACTTGAAACCTCAAATTTTTAACGAGACGAGAGGCAACAATAACTGCCCTCCTTATACTTTTCCACTCGAGAAGTTTTCTTTTGTCGTTAAACACATTTGGAGAAATTCAAAAGATATTTACGTATAAAAAGCTCATAACAAAGTATATTACTGCGGTCTTAGGTCACATATTAAGGTAAAGTATGGCCCTGCGTCTTGTCGCATTCATTATGTTCTCTGTGAAAAATTGCGACGTGTGAAAATGAAAATAAATGTAATGTATCCACGATGCCGTGAAAATATAATCTTGAAAGAATTATTCTATAGTATTCTATTATAATAAATCTACAAAGGTAACAATAAGTATGTTGGAATTACTTTCATTGTAATCATTTAGAAAAGCTAGAATAATGTTTTTTTATTCCCTTCTCCGAGTGGTGACGGAGTAAGAATACATGTCACCACCCCATCTCATCCCACGGTTGTCGTAAAAACCGACTAAGGGACTATCCGTGAATATTATTTTTACGAAATAAAAAGAACGTTAACTTGAAATTAAACCCTATACCAATCTGTCTGGCTAGCGTCTAACGTGGTATTAGTAGGTCAAGTATACCTCCGTCATGGGAGGAGGCCCACCCCTGCAGTGGGACATTAACGGCCTGTTATGATGATTCCCTTCTTTAGTTTTACATTAAATATAATATTCTTAGTGCGCTATCGCTAAGCTTAGATTTTACTTATAATATTTTTTTTAGCTTTTAGCTTAGCGAAAACAATGATTCTTGTTGTTTTCCTCTATTTACGAATTTACAAAGGCCACTTATTATGTGTTATCCGTGTGGTGGCGGAGTAAGAATACAATGTGTCACCACCCCATCTCATCCCATGGGTGTCGTAGGAACCGACTAAGGGAATAACCGTAACTACTATCTTTACGAAATAAAAAGAAGGAAAACTTGAAATTGAACCCTATACCAATCCGTCTGGCCAGCGTGGTATTAGTAAGCCAAGTAACCCTCCGTCACGGGAGGAGGCCCGTCTCTGCAGTGGGACATTAATGGGCTGTTATGATGATGATGATGACTTATTATGTGTTATGCTCTGTATATATAGGATTTTGTTATTTTTATTGTAAGAGTTTGTTTTATGTTTTATTTTTAATAATAAGATTGTGATGTTTATTGTAAGATTTTATTCGTTAACTAGATGTTTTTATTTTGTAACTATAGGATTTGGTGTTTATTATAAGATTGTATGATTATTTTAGTAATAGGAATGTTTAGTTTAAGATTTAATTAATATAATATTTATACACTGTTGTATTAGGTTAAATATCCTGTAAGGACAGTGTATATTATGATAAATAAATAAATAAATAGAATTTAAATTTATAATTAAAATATGTTATTATCACGAGCAGATGATGTGATCGTACATACCACACCATCTTGCCACTAGTGGAATAATTATTGATTAAGACAGTTTTTAAACTTTTGGTGTAAAAGGAGATAACATAAAATATAACAGAAAGAGACAAAATAAAATCTCTTTTGCTATATCAGTGACAGATGTCAAAGAATAGACAATGGTTTCCACAGAGTGAGCTTGTTTAAGAAACTGATTTACGATCTTGTTTGATTCTGATTCATTGTGCAATTTACTTTATCTTATTTGCATGTCTATTTAATAAATATCATGTTTTACTTAATTTTATGAAGACTATTTACCTTTGGCGCTCTAAGCACAATTTGCTGTCGCCACCACAATATTAAAGTAACATTTTGTTGAAATTGCAATTATTTAATTAAGCAAATGTTTGATTTTACTAACTTCCTGCCTCGGTGGTAAACCTGTTGTGTAGGTATGCGACAGATCGGTGGATCAAATCCAATGCAAAACAATTTTCTGTGCGATCCACACATGTTTATGTTCAGCCTAGATGTTATTGGAAGAGCCAGGATCAATCCTAATGCTGGAGTTATGTTTTGAAATAATAACAACTCCTTTTAGGGTTCCGTAGACAAATGGCAAAAAAACGGAATCCTTATAGATTCGTCATGTCTGTCTGTCCGTCTGTCTGTCCGTATGTCACAGCCATTTTTTGTTAAAACTTGGTAGGTAGATGTATTCAGTTAACCGCATTAGTACCTAAGTAGTTTTTTTTAATACATCGTAAACCGCTTATTACCGCGTAATTTTTCACACAAATAACAAAAGGCCTTTAATTTCATAAATCAACGGTACGGAACCTTTTGTGCGTGAGTCCGACACGCACTTGGCCGGTTTTATTTGTTCATGTTAAATCTGTGTAGTGTGAAGCTGTTAAGGAATATACTCTCTTTAATAGTGTGATATAGAGTGCATACTTTTGTATGCGCTTCGTTTTTCCCTACAAAAGACGTTTTCTCTACACACATCGCTCACGAACCAGTCTCAAAGGAAGACAGCGCTAGTTATTTTTAACTAGCATTTTATTGAATTGAGACAAGAGAGGTTTGCGGCAAAGTAAAAGCTTTCTTATTGTTATTAAAACAATATGTGTATTTGTTACTGCAAATAAATACATCTTCTTTCTATCTAATAACAACTTTATAATAGGTATGTTTAGAATAAGTGTCAAGGATAAGAAAATATACCTAAATATACGTAAGAAGAGCTTAGCGTCCATTCTGAGGCGCAATAACGCATCCTATTTTTTGGCGAGTTAAGTTGGCGAGACGCGAGAGAGGGGGCTACTTCGTACTTAACTCGCCAAAAAATAGGATAGAGATCTATTCAAATCAACTTAATCAACAACTTACTACTTAACTCGCTACTGTACTTATCGATGTGTAAATCGGGCTTAAATGTGAGTTCTAGAACTAGGTACCTACTTGCCGTGCTGGTATGCGGAGACTCTCTAGGTATCTTGTTGCCAGGACGTTGAAAAAGACAGCTAGAAACTACGAGTGTCACCTCCGGAACGTTAACTTAAACTTGCCTTATTATTACACTAGCTGATGCCCGCTTCATCCGCGCTGTATAAAGGCCTACGCAGACCGGGACGGCATGGCAAGGGATTTTAAAATGAATTTCCATTAGTAAAAACTAAATGTGCAAAAACTAAAATGGTTACAACTTACACATCAACCCCGAAACGCATAACTTTTGGTGTTCCGCAGGGAAGCGTATTGGGACCGTTATTGTTTCTCATCTACATTAACGATCTTCCAAAAGCCACGAACCAGAAAATGGTACTATTCGCAGATGACAGTACTGCTATAATTGAATGTAAAAATCCAGACAATTATGAAAACGACATAAACAAATCTCTTACTGACATAATAAATTGGCTTAATAATAATAATTTAATCATAAATCTAAAAAAGACTAAATTAATGCATTTTCATCAGCGTCGAGAAATTCCTAAAGTAAATATTGCCTATAACAGCGTTGAGATAGAAGAGGTTACTAATATTAAGTTCCTGGGAATCACAATTGACAGCAAACTTACCTGGAAGCCCCATATAGAAGCCAGTCAGCATTTGCACTTTTCCAACTATCTAAAAAAGTAAATATTGATACCGTATTAACGGCTTACCATGGGCTGGTTGGCTCAATTTTAAGATATGGGCTAATTTTTTGGGGGCAGTCCACAGATAGGGAGCTTATCTTCAAAATTCAAAAACGATGCATAAGGTCAATGTGCAATTTAAAAATTACTGATAGCTGTATGCCACATTTTAAATCTTTAAAGCTATTGACTCTCCCCTCGTTATATATTTTGGAAACTGCATTATTTGTGAAAGCAAACATACACCTATTTGTTAAAGTATCAGATGTTAAAAAAATGCCAATACGCTCGCAGTATAAGAATCAATTGTGCCACACTCAATGTAATACATCTCTAATGTACAAAAGCTTTTTCGGAATTGCACCTAGGATTTACAATAAAATACCGGACCAAATTAAAAGTCTTCCTACTCATGCATTTAAAAAAAGCCTAAAAGAGACTTTAATTAGTAAATGTTACTACACGGTAGATGAGTTCCTAAATAATTAATTTGTAATGTATCTATAATAAAATTCATAATTTTAATATAATGTGTAATGTAATTTTAATGTAATATGTAATGAGTTTAATCTAAATATAATAATAATGTTAATTGATTAATTTATAATGTATGCAGTCCTTATATACTTCTGATTTCTTATTTTATTATTATATAATATAATATTATGGAGAATTGAGACATATTATTGATTCATTAATATAAAATGTATAATCCTAATATGATTCAAATTGTAATAATTTTGTGATTTTTGGTGAGTGTGACTTAAATTGTAGCAAATTTATTCACCTTCCCATATTTGTATGTCTTACCATAGACAAAACATAGCGCACACTTATGTATTTATAAGAACTGAATTGTATTGATCACCTATGTTTTACAAATAATAAATGATTTTGATTTTGATTTAAAAATTAAAATCCCTTGCCATGCCGTCCCGGTCTGCGTAGGCCATAAGTAGCTAAAATGTTATTTTACACCCTTAACTACATATATTCCAAATTTCATCCAAATCGTAGTAGGAATAGGATAGGAAGTAGGATTAAAATACCTAAGTATAAGCACATTTATGTTTATTATAACAGTAGTATAATGTCCCACTGCAGGGACGGGCCTCCTCCCGTGACGGAGGTATACTTGGCCTACTAATACCAAGCTGGCCAGACGGATTGGTATAGGGTTTAATTTCAAGTTTTCCTTCTTCCTATTCACGGATTTATGTTTAATTCTTGTTATATTAAACCACGATTTTCAATACAAAATATTAGTAATAAGTTATGCAATGTTATAATACCTAGTTAACTGTAACATTACGTATATTTAATCTACTTTTCCTTTATTCTCACACATTTACTATTTTCTATTTATGTTACGTTTATTGGCGAGATAATCCCACAGGTGTGTCGTCAGATTATGGCTCGATCCCATCAATAACCAGTGAATCACGTAAAGCAATTGTAATTCACACAAATTCTCGCTGGACAAATCATTTTATGTAACTGTACTGGTGTAATCCCCAGTGAGCTATGTACCTATTTACAAAATATTGTAAAACTTCTTATAATTATGGTTTTCAAAATAGTTTTTTTTATAATAATAGTAATTGTCTGTCTTTTGAGTTACTAGTTATATTTATAGCTGTTATTGTATTAACTATCTGTTGATTGTGTAATTTTTTTCACATGAATTTATTTATGTAAGTACTTTAAGGTTTTTCCCGTGGTTCTCACCGTTTGAATTTGCGTAGGTTAAGGAATATTTATTTTGATAACATACATGAATGGAAAAAGAGTCACAACTACTGCAATTAAAGAACGATAATAATTTTCTTTTGATCACAATTTCGTTAACGTTGCATTGCTAATAATTTACTCAAGGCGCCTAAAGATTTTAGTTAGTTATTTTACTTAAAATAACTTATAATAACTTTACATAATTCTATAGATAGATAACGTAGTCTATCTAGTGATGGAAAGGACTCGAGTTCTTTAAGTCGTAATTTAGGGACTGGACTCGAAATGACCCGAGAACTCGAGTCTTTTAACGATAATTATATTTAAATAAACTTTTTTAACTCAAGTTTAATTCAAGCTCCAGTCTTTTTAAAAAAAGTGAGTTATGTTTTCATTCTGTTGATATACATTTCCAGGCTATACTTAGGTTGTTAATTAGAAATTAAGCAATACTGAACCTAGCATAATCACGTATAATCTCGTCGTTTATTATTATGTATAAAAATAAGTTGGTTACTAAGAGTATTTGTAAATAAGTAATTTGTCAAAAAACTTTCTCAATTTTCTTTGTAAAACTCAAATTCTTTAATATGACTTTAGTTTCATTGAAGAACTTGAGTTCTATAATAAAAGCTCAGTTCTATGAGTCGAGTCTTTTTGCATTAAGACTCAATAAAAGGACTCAAGACTCATAACTCAGGACTTATTTTAGTCAAAGTGTTGCGAGCTCTGTCAAAATGAGTCCAGTCACTAAATTAGGACTTTAAAAACTCGAGTCCCTTCCATCACTAAGTCTGTCTCATGATGTAGTTCATGTTTCATATTAACGATTTTCGTATAGATCTACGATTGGTCAATAGTATTTTGGCAGATTGAAAAAAAAATATTGTGGTTTTAGCACTCGGTATTTAATTTTGTTACTTTTATTTATTAATTGTTGAGATAGGTAAGAACAGAAATAAACCAACAACTAAAATTTTAATGTTATGTTATAAAGGAGAATGAAACCTTCACTAAGAGTTTTGGGCCAAGATTAAACAGAAATGAGAGTATTATCAATTTATAGCTTTACACTTATTAGTCTCGTGCTAAATCTTTTGTTAGTTTTGGCAATCTGAAATCCAAGATAATTTGTTTTTGAAGGAGATGGAAACTTCTGGGCTAAAGCCTGTACATAACTGTACAGAGTAAGGATATGCCCTAAAAATCTTTTCTATTTTTTTCAATTTCGAATCTTAATAAAATTGAGTAATTTTATTAATATTTTATTAAAAAATAGAAAAGATTTTTAGGGCATATCCTTACTCTGTACAGTAATGTACAGGCTTTAGCCCAAAAGTTTCCATCTCCTTTGTCGCTGAAAATATATTGCGGTGTTCGCATTGTTCCCAACGAATCGAAGATACCTTGTGCTTGAGCTATGTGTAATGTGTACCTATTATTTTTATTATTATTTATACAGAAGGCCAATTCTCGTAAATGTATTTATTATAATTACATTTCGGTTAACACCAAGTGACAACTCTACAGTTTGTGGTGCTCCCTCATCTAAACTAATATTATAAAGAGGTAAAGTTTGTGTGCTTGTGACGTTGTAGGGGTTATCTCTGGATCTATTGAACCGATTTAAAAAAATCTTTCTTTGTTGAATAGTCCATTTATCGGGGAGTGTCATAGGCTATATAGTATCACGCTATGACTAATATGAGTGGAGCATTAATGAAATATGTTTAAAAAAGGGACGCATTTTTATCTCCGCTCAACAAAGTGGGCACGGGTCAGCTAGTGTCAAATTTGACATAATTGACGTTTGTAATTGATTAAAATGAGATTTTAAACACATATGAGAATTACCCCTCAGGTCACGACTATATCGCCGCACCCGTGTCAAACGTGGTGGTAAGCGCGAATAGAGTCCAGGTATGAAGGTAGCCTGATGGCAGCCACAAAATAGCTTCATTGTCTCTCAATTTTAATCTGGCTCTACCCCATCTGCGAATCTAGAGGTAGCTCGCAGACAAGTTCTATAAGTGGTACTGAGTATCCCATGGGAATAAACGGTTAATTTAATTAAAAGAATAGGGTGTGGTCGCTACCAAAGTTGCCATTACATGGCCTACTATGAAGCTAATGGTGTATAGATTGATTTCCAAGTTCTGAATGACTTGATAACTTTATTCTCCGTGTGGTGACGGAGTAAGAATACAATATGTCACCACCCCATCTCATCCTATAGGTGTCGTAAAAACCGACTAAGGGACTATCCGTGAATATTATCTTTACGAAATAAAAAGAAGGAAAACTTGAAATTAAACCCTATACCAATCCGTCTGGCCAGCGTGGTATTAGTAGGCCAGGTATCCCTCCGTCACAGGAGGAGGCCCGTCCCTGCAGTAGGACATTACTGGGCTGTTATGATGAATGACTTGATAACAGTATGAGTACAAAGTAGAAAATACTTTCTGTTGTCGTAAATATCGTTGTTTACCGTTTGGTTGCCATAGTAACACATGTAATGCAGTATGCTGATGACCTCCTTTTAAAAATAACCACAAAGAGTTACGAAATGTAATTTATTTGTTATTTGATACACTTAGGTACTGCAGGGTAGGAAGGCCTGGGTCTCTTAGTACCACGCTCGCGACTAAATGAAATATAAAATCATCGAGAAGAAATAATATTTCTTCTTAAAATTGATTCAATAGCTTTTTTTTTGAAAATATAATTATGAAACGAACATACTTAATAAATATAATTATATAAATATTATAATACAATAATAAATATTGCATTATAAACAAAAACGGCTTTTTTTTTTCGAATTGAAAAACATTTAAAGTGTTGAGAGTACAAGAGTAGGTACATATACAAATACTTTATTGCCTTTGTTAACAACATTTTACATTATTTATCATATTTGCGAATTATGGCTTTTTTTTCTATAGGCGGCAGTAGTGAGCCGCATAAAGCTTCATGTTTGTAAAAATCCCTACGACACATTGGAAGATCCATAGTGCAAGAAAAACTATGAACCTAAGAATAAATAAACTAACAAGGTATGTATACAGGTGTTAGCCCAATCTAAACAAACTTAGCACAAAAATTCACATCCGTTCATGGGTCAGTAAAGTTCTTATGTCAGGGTTAACAATTATCATTAATTAGACAATTTAATTACATAAATCGCGTGCAACGACTCCATGCCTATAATGAGGTGTATGGAGGTTTGTACAGTCTACAAATTATTTTATCATATATCGGCTAAATTCCGCTGTCATTTCAAACAATTTGTAATAAATTTTATGAAATAAAAAAAAATAAAAAATTTATTCAAGACGATGGGAGACCCGTTTTGCGTTTTCCTATACATGGCCATCTAAGCAGAACCTTTTTCCCCACTGACTGTCGGTTCTGCAGGGTCCCATTTTGTATAAATGGTACTAACTTAGGCTACTAAGCGCGATGTCGGTCAATTTGTTCTCCTGAGAATGTCCTATTTTAAATCAATTACTAATGAGAATTTCTTTTTAAATCTACATTTTAATCGTAAGTCTTAGACTCTGCCATGATTGCAAATGCTTCATCCTCAACCACCATGGAAAATTCATGGAATGAATCCATTAAAATAAATAGTTAATGTAAATATTTTTTTTATTGCCAACCTTACAAATCAGACTTTAGTAAAGATTTCACTGACCTTAACTTGTTATTTAGGATTAATTATTAAAATTCATTATATAATAGTCTTTTGTCGTGTTTATCTCACTATACCTAATTATGATTCGATGATTTTAATTACAAATTAATGCCTACAAATCCATCTAATAACCAAGCACATAGCAGTACGTTAGGGATAAAATGCGTCACTCGAGCCCACGTTGTTTGTTAATAAACTTTTGTACCCATTACTGTTCTATAACCATAATCTTTAACGTGGAAATCATATATTTACCACAAACAGTAAAATATTATTGAAATATTAAATGAAATGTTTACATGCAACGTTGACCGCAGAACGAGCGGAGTAGGTACACTTAAAATATTATAAACTGTATGCCAATAATTATTTTTAAATGGTAACCACGCTCTTGTACTGAATAACTGTGTTGATATTTTATTTATTAACTGAGTAGTTGCTATTAATTGCAACGTCGGCAACGCATCTGTGATTCCTCTGGTGTTGCGGGTGTCTATGGGCGGCGGTGATCACTTACTATAAGGTGACCTGCTGGCTCGTTTGCCTCCAATTACATAAAAAAAATGTTGAAAGTTTGCTGGTAGACGTTGTAGATGGCGCTGTTTAGTAAATAAAATGCTGTGGATATTTATTCTATTATCCTTTTATGGCCTGATTATTTTTGCAGTTGTAGTAGTAAGTATTCGTTTTGTTCACGACTGAAGGCCAAAAGCGCCTGGATCGTATAAACTATAAAGTGTGCTTTGTGGCCGATAATTTTACATCTGTAAAAGTTTCCGTGACATAGTACTCGTTGCCTCGTAAATTAGTATTAAAAAAATAACATTAATTCTTTAAGTTTAGTTATAATTTGATACCCTACTGGGAGAAAAGTCGCTTACCTACTCACACAAAATACATACATAAATACATAAACTCACGTCAATCACGTCCGGGATAGGGAGAGACGACAGAACGCCACTTGTCACGATACTGGCAAACAGATTGGACCTCGTCCACATTCATTAAGCAAGTCATACATGCGCGTCGGTTACGAGTACTCTTTATTTGGCCCTTCTCCAATATACAACCTATCTGGTCAACATATGTTTTCCGGGGCCTACCCGCACCGACTAGTCCTTTCACACTGCCTTGTATACTTGTTTCGTCAAACGCTCATCGTTCATTCTCTCAATGTGACCAAACCAGACAAAATATTGGTCCGAATACTGTTTCATGTTACAATACCTACAAATTCCGATTTGGAGCGTTCATCAAAACAGCCCATTAATGTTCCACTGCATGGACGGGCCTCCTCCCGTGACGGAGGGATACTTGGCCTAATAATACCATGCTGGCCAGACGGATTGGTATAGGGTTTAAGTTCAAGTTTTCTTTCTTTTTATTACGTAAAGATATTGACGGATAGTCCCATAGTCGGTTTTTACGACACCCATGGGATGAGATGGGGTGCTGACATATTGTATTCTTACTCCGTCACCACATGGACCTTGGGAGCGTTCAGTATTATTAAATTCATAAAAGTCGAAAGACAGATAGTACTAGACATAAATACCTTTTCTAAATATTTTCACCGCGTGAGCTCTTGTAAACTGGAGAGGGTCTCTTATCCATTGACAACCCGCCATCTTGATAAAGTTGTCAGCCCTTCAGGTGAGGAGTACTTTACTGCGTATTTCAGTCTAAAATATAATATGGTAAATACAATAATCTATACGTCTATACTAATATTATAAAGAGGTAAAGTTTGTGTGTTTTTGTGACGTTGTAGGGGGTAATCTCTGGATCTACTGAACAGATTTTAAAAATTCTTTCCGTGTTGAATAGTCCATTTATCGGGGAGTGTCATAGGCTATATAGTATCACGCTATGACTAATAGGAGTGGAGCAGTAATAGAATATGTTTACAAAAGAGACGCGTTTTTTCCGCCGTCCAACGAAGTGGGCACGGGTCAGCTAGTATGAAATAAACAGCAGAAAAGTACAACGGGTATCTACAAAAGTAACAGTTTTGAAAAGTTTGATAACCTTTATGAGAACTTACTTTGTCTTTCCCATAACCATATTATAACCCTATCTTAGTGAGGTGAGGTTGATGAGGCTAGATGGTGTAATGGGAATAAATAAATAAAATTATTCACGGACATCTCTACACAGCGCCATCTGTCCCAAAGTAAGCTAGGCTTAACCTGCTTGTGTTATGGATAACAGAACAACGGATTTAAACACTTTCTTTAGGAAATATATTCATATTATACATAGAAACGCTCAGACCAATTCAAACAATCATGTTCATGCACACAAAGAATTGCATTGAGCGGGAATCGAACCCGAGACCTTTGCGTAGCAGCCATGTTAGATACCGACTACGCCACAGAGGTAGTCGCATTTGAAAGGCATAGTACATTACAGTATATCCATGCTAAACACTCAATCCGACCAATCGCAATAAGTATTCTCACTCAGGCAGACAAACTCATGAACATCGGAAATCGAATTAATATCGATTCAGTGATTTCACATTATTTGAATAATTTCTATAACATGTACTACATTTCGATGGATAGCTGTAAAGGAACTATACCAGCCATTATTAATGATTTCAAACTGCCTTGTTGAAGTTGGTGCTTGTGGTATCCAACTGCCTAGCACGGAGAACACTTGTGCATCGTTAACATGTCAACGATATTGGATAATAGATAAACATCAAGAAACGAGCGTACTTCCTTTTTAAAGGTCGGCAACGCATCTGTGATTCCTCTGGTGTTGCGGGTGTCCATGGGTGGCGGTGATCACTTACCATCAGGTGACCTGCTAGCTCGTTTGCCTTCTATTACATAAAAAAATATATTACAAGTGTGTACATAAAAATATCAGACCAGTGCATAGACACAAACATTTTTATACCGCGGGAATCGAAACTGAAACCTTTGCATAGCAGTCATAGTCGCTACAGAGACTCTAATCGTCGAGGACAATTTTTAAAAAAATACTAATCTCGAACTATATTTTGCGCTTTGTATTACGGACTCGACTCGACTTCTCCGTGTGGTGACGGAGTAAGAATACAATATGTCACCACCCCATCTTATCCCTTGGAGGTCGTAAAAACCGACTAAGGGACTATCCATGAATATTATCTTTACGAAGAAAAAGAAAAAGAAAGAGAAAAAGAAGGAAAACTTGAAATTAAAACCTATACCAATCCGTTTGGCCAGCGTGGTATTAGTAGGCCAAGTATCCCTCCGTCACGGGAGGAGGCCCGTCCCTGCAGTAGGACATTAATGGGCTGTTATGATTACGGACTCAAAGTACATCCAACTCTAGAAAACCATAGTGGATCGCACAAATTCTTACCTTACTTGGTATTCGGAACCACAACCTCTTCTATTAAACTTTTAACTTTAAATACATTCCTAATTCAGTCAAGGAATTCACTTTTAATATTCTCAAATATGCATTAAAACAACTATAAGTACAACAGTACCATAACATCACTACATATAACATGAATCCTATAATTATCTCCACAACTTAAAATGATATACATTATAATTTTCAATCATAGCTATTTACATAACCAACCTTATTCCCTTCTCATAAAGTATAAATTAAGAAATATTTTAGAATGCAGTTATAACGTTTTTCCTTTCAATAGTTCGATTCGTGATCTTGCAGCATTGCATAGTCAACGACGACCTTCAAACGCTCACGAATGGTTAGTACAGTTATGAATAGTGATGTTTGACATTTGAAGAAGCCTATATTATTAACTAATTAATATTGTTATTAGATAACAATGCGTTATTAAACTGAATAACATTGTTGAAATGTTATATTAGATTGGGAATTCGTAAGACGTAAAGTTGATCCCTCAAATTGTTGCCTTAAGCGTGGATTGTTGAAAACACAAAGACTATGCATTTGGTGATGGCGAGTTTGTATGCCACACAAGATAATTTTGCTACCTAAATTGTTTTCTCGCACAAGACTATTTTTCTACCTAAATTGTTTTCTCGCCTAGAGAGCATATTCCATTAATTTTATGCATGTAAGTAAGTGTAAGTCCACGCGAAACAAAGTTAGAGTTTTACGGAAGTATTTTTTTTTATAAAATGAGGAAAAAGAATAAAATGAAGTGTTGTCGAACTTTGACCTAACCATAATGCAGTCGTGCTCAATATCAGGTGCCTACTTTACCGCTTCCCTATATAAAATTCAAGGCATCACGTCTAATTTTCTAATACTACTATGAAAAACTTAAAGTGTTGAATAAGGTTCTTAATTTATGTATCGTAAATGACTTCATTTACCGACACCAAATAAGATTGTCATTTCGCTTATGTTTGTGGCCTGTGAACTTATATTTTGACCAATAAGATTGTTTTTTAAGGCAAAAGATTAGATGTAAGTATTGCGTTAGAGAGAATATTAAAGAAAAGAGAGTGCGTAACAATTCTTGACCATTATTGAACCATTTACGTTGACTCTAAGTAAATGGAATAAGAGCGGACGAAATGTAAGAAATTACATAACATAATAATACTAATCAAAGATGGATCGCATAAGATGGAAGTCTAAAGGGGAGACCTTGGCCTTGCAGTGGAACAGTACAAGCTTTAAATAAAATATTAATATAAATAAATAACTTTTTAAGAGTAGGTACAGTAGTAGTAGTTCTCCAGGGTATTAGTTTAGTTGCGGTGTAAGTAAAATTATTTCGCTTAACTTGTTTCAGCTAAATAGTGAGTGTAGCGTAACAAGTACAAGTTTAGCTCTATCCTGGCTCTAGTTTCTAAATTGCTAAGTAAATAGGAACTGTTTGTATGTAAAGCTAAGATATTATTTATATTTTATAGCTGGTGATGGAAACCAACTTATCCTGTAACCAGAGACGAAGGGAAATTTCGATGATACTTCCTACAAGGAAAACCGGATGAAAAACCATTCCTCTGACGGTGGAGTTCGTCGCTGCACTGAGACATTAATGGCCTCAGACTCTATCTCAGCCATAACTGGCCCACTACTGG
Source organism: Schrankia costaestrigalis (assembly GCA_905475405.1). Taxonomy (NCBI): domain Eukaryota; kingdom Metazoa; phylum Arthropoda; class Insecta; order Lepidoptera; family Erebidae; genus Schrankia; species Schrankia costaestrigalis. The sequence goes on along the minus strand of FR997843.1, from coordinate 1,862,145 downwards.
CCATAGACAGCCATTCCTTCTGGTCCTCCGTCCATCTCTTCCAGTCCTTCCCGGCTAATAAGAAACATAATTATGGTCAGAATGTGTACCTATATAGATTATCTTCCTTCTAAACCATAGGTACCTAAGGGAAATATTAGATAGATCATCATCATCATAACAGCCCATTAATGTCCCACTGCAGGGACGGGCCTCCTCTAATGACGGAGGGATACTTGGCCTACTAATACCACGCCGGCCAGACGGATTAGTATAGGGTTTATTTTAAAATTTTCCTTCTTTTTATTTCGTAAAGATAATGTTACTATCCGTATCCCCGTATCCGTCCGGACTAAGACGTAGTCGTAGTCCCTTAGTCGGTTTCTACGACACCCATGGGATGAGATGGGAAGGTGACATATTGTATTCTTACTCCGTCTCCACACGGAGATAGATAATAATATAATATAAACTTATTGTGTAAGAGTGGAACACAATCTTAGTAGATAAGTGTTGGCAGGTTAAATTTGGAGGAACCTCTTAGTCTGTAGTACTTACTCTATGATCTCTCGTCGACGGAAATATCAATAAATCGACATGTATCTTATTAATATTATAAACTAGAATGTTTGTTTGTAAGTATGGATGTTTGTTGCTCTTTCTCGTGACGATTCATCATAAATCACCATAACCGCCCATTAATGTCCCACTGCAGGGACGGGCCTCCTCACGTGACGCCAGCCCGGCCAGACGGATTGGTATAGGGTTTAATTTCAAGTTATCCTTTTTATTTCGTAAAAATAATATTCACGGATAGTCCCTTAGTCGATTTTTACGACACACACGGGATGATATGGGGAGGTATTCTTACACCGTCACCACACGGAGTGTTTATTATTATTCATATAATTTAACTTAATACTTAGACTATAAGAGTTATGTATGCGTCAGTACAGGTTTGTCACCGTTTGTAACTTAGATGTCAAGTACAGTCCCCACTTATGTAAGTGCCAAGTAATCTTTGTTTAATATTAACTTGTACGGTATTCTTTTGTTGTTGATCTTACATTTTAAAATTGAAGAAAACTACTTTTGTTTGCTTGTACGTTGTTGTTGTATCTATAAATGATGAGGATCTACTTAAAAAAACTAGATGTTTTTGTGTCCGTCAAATTGTCAAAGTGTTTAATTTCAAGTTACAAGTTAATAGTTAGTTAGTTATGAGTACAAATAAGTATACTTGACAACTAATAAAGATATCTATACATATTAATAAAAACAAAAGTCCACAAGTCGTCAAGCACACAAAAATTGCATTGAGCTAGAATCGAACCCGAGAACTCTGCATAGCAATAGTTTATTGTAAACACTGCGTCACAGAGGTCGTCTGTGTATTTAGCTTAGATTTTTTTTTTATAGTAAACACGGCAATATGACTATATCGAGCCTGATGGAAAGCGCGAATACGGTCCACAAATGAAGCCAACGGATAGAAGTCCAAAAACAACTTCAATCCGTCGTCATCATCTTGCCGGTTTGGCCAAACACTGCATTTCTAATGCATTGTCTCAATAATGAACTATGTTATTGTATTTTAAGAATTAATTCTATTAACATGTTTTTATACACAGATATAATAGCAATTCCACTGCAAATTATGTGGTATTTAAAAAATTAGTCAATTGTTTCTTCAAGATAACTGACTAAGCAGTAAAAACAAGCATAAGTAAACGTTATGGTTATGAAAATAAGGTATATAATAACTTTTTCTTATACTTGAAGAAGTTTGCAGATTCATTGTCACAGTAAAATCTTATGACAGAAAGTTAAAAGTGATAGTTTGTCTAGAACATGCCGCTCGAGAAAGGTTAAGTGCTAACGTGGTCTTTATCTCGTGCTTCTGCACATTACGCTTGAAGAACCTAATGTAAGAAAGAAAAACCTGCGCCAGAAACTCGTTCCACATTTATTCGCAACGATTCGCAACGGGATAGTAACAACCCTCTTACTGTTAGTACCTAAATCAGCAGGTGTGGTTCACCTTTAGAAGAAGTGCAATATCATACAACTCTTCGGAATATTCACCACGATGGAGCCGATATACGAAAGACATTTTACACAATTTCAGCGAAATCCAACTTCATACACAACGTTGTTTAAATGCGTGTCTAAACTAAGCCAGTGTGATAGAACATTAGCGTGTAAATCATTCAGTGTTATCTGCTAAAACATGAATATTCTAAAATGTTGCGCAATGTTGTTGTGTGCGCATAACTTGCATGGTAATGTTACATTTACACTTATCTAACACGCAGTTTAGGATCTTTTCGCAACAGTTTTATAATAATAATTTAATATTCTGGACACAACACCATCTAGTCCTGAAATATGACGACCTCTATGGCGTAGTGGTTATATAACAAGACTGCTACGCAGAGGTCTCGGGTTCGATTCCCGCTCAATGCAAATCTTTGTGTGCATGAACATGATTGTTTGCATTGGTCTGGGTGTTATATATGTATAATATGTATATATACAAAAAAAAAACTTTAAGTATGTTTATCCGTTGTCTAGTACCCATAGTACAAGCTTTGCTTAGTTTGGGACTAGATGGCGTTGTGTGAATGTGTGAGGAATATTTATATTATATTTTAGTTAAATATTGAGAGCTTGAAAGAGTCATAATTTATATCTGAAAGGTAAATGGCAAAGTCACTGTGATCACTGTCAGAAATCAAGAAATATTACTTCGTTTCATTTCTAAGACAAACCATCGAAATCTAAATTAAGCTGAAGAACTTGTATTGTCGCGACCATAACAACCCATTAAGGCTAACGCAAACCTGGACGGCATGGCAAAGTATTGAAAAATCCCTTTCAATGCCGCGGCATCATTTTAAAGCATAGCAATTTATGTCGTATTTCTGTAAAAGTACGGTTGAATTTCCATTAGTAAAAATTAAAATACTTTGCCATGCCGTCCAGGTCTGCGTTAGCCATTAATGTCTCACTGCAGGGACAGACCTCCTCCCTTGGCGGAGGGATACTTGGCCTACTTATACCACGCTGGCCAGATGGATTGGTATATGGTTTAATATCAAGTTTTCCTTCTTTTTATTTTGTAAAGTAAATATTCACGGATAGTCCCTTAGTCGGTTTTTACGACACCCATGGGATAAGATGGGGTGGTGACATATTGTATTCTTACTCCGTCACCATACGGAAAATTATTACACGGACATTATAACTTTACATAATTATATACAACTTACAACTCTCGCGCAATCTTACTCGGCCGGGCTAAAGTTAGGACTGCAGTTACTAAGAAAACAACAACTCCCTACTCTCCCCGCCATTTAATTCTAACAATCACATCTGCGAAGCTATTTCCAAAAAAATTAAGCCGGCCAATTTATTATCATTATAATTATAATATCATTTCATGTACTATATTTGACTTGTGCAGAGATCGAACCCGCGACTAACCCCCGGTTTTCGAATGACTGATCAAGTTAAAATCAACTCATCAAGTGTCAAGTGTCAAATTTTAGTTCCTGAAAATGATAGTTGACAAGAGTTTAGACACTTGATTAGTTGATTTTTACTTGATCAGACTTTCGGAAACCGACATTAGTCATCGAAATACACTAACAACTAAGCCAACCTAGTCGCCAAACCCCAAATCAACTATTAAAGTAAATATGCTACATTTTAGTAGACAAAACCAAGTTGGTCTACTGCTATTTATCTGTACAATTGCCTTCACAAAGTACTGATAAAAACAAAAGATGTATGACGTGGTGGGTTTTTGTAGTGAGCGTGCCTGGTAGTGCCATCACATCTACTATAACTATGTAGGTAACTATTTATTAAATTGTTGATCTACTGTCCGAGTACTTGTTTGTGGGAAACATTTTATCTTTGTATTATTGATGGCTTGAGGTGTAATCGTTGTTGTAGATATTATGCTTATTAGATGTTTTGGAATCGATTTCTGAAACTGTTAAAATTGAGGTTGCATCCCATCTTGACGACCTCTGTGGCATAGTGGTTATATTACATGGCTGCTACGCAGAGGTCTCGGGTTCGATTCCTGCTCAACGCAAATCTTTGTGTGCATGAACGTGATTGTTTGCATTGGCCTGAGTGTTTCTATGTATATTATGTATGTATTTACAAAAAAAGTATAAAGTATTAATATCCGTTGTTCTGTTACACCCATAACACAAGCAGGTTAAGTCTAGCTTACTTTGGGAACAGATGGCGCTGTGTAGAGATGTCCGTGAATATTTATTTATTTATCTTATGGTAAGCATCATACTCAGATGTTTTGGGTTGGGTTTGGATAGAAATAGAGGTAACAAACCCATTTGGTGGTAAGCACCTGCTAATATATGTAGATAGGCTCAGAACAATGACTCCAAAATATACTAATGATTTTAGTCTGTAGTATTTGTATACTACAAACTAAAATCATTAGTGTATTTTCAATTTTCAAACCTGCGTCATCTTGCACAGCTGTCTGACAAGGGACCACTATACCAACGACGACAATTTATTGGGTGTCCAACGAAGGTTCAGTCTCGGAGTAACGCATCCCGAGAACAAGGTACTAAGTTCGAATCCTTCCCATACATGACCATGATCCCATGTGGACTTGTAGTAAAAAAGTCATACTAAACTAGTAACCTATACTATTTGTAACAAAAACTGTCCATTGGTATTATCTACCTTACTTCAACAAAGATAAGGTTTAATCTTCAATAACTCAATAGTTTATAGATTACGAGTCACCGACCCATTAGGTGTAAAAAATAGTTATTCAATAAACACGTAGGTAGACTTTTCGGCTCACGTTCATGTTGCGGTTAAAATATGAATTATGAATCTAATTCATCAGGTTAAGATGCTAAAAGATTACATGGTGCCAACACCCCATATAATTTCGTAGCCAGATAAAACTTGATAAATCCCTATACCAATTCGATTGGTCTACATGGTATTAGTTAGTAGGACAATTTTCGCTTTATCCGTGTAGACTGTCGACCTAGCTAAGACGTCGGGAAGCCCATGGCTGAGGGAGGCACAAGACCACGCAGGGTGAAAGTTTGGAAGAAGCCTATGTCTAGCAGTGGACGTCCATAGACTGATATGATTAACATACTAGACAGTTGGTATCAGTGGCACAGAAGGACAACTGGACCACACTAACCTGGCTGACCAGCATGTATGAATCTGTAACCCAGGTTTCCCTGTGTACATGGAAGAGGCACGTATGAATTTATTCACTTTATGTAATTTTCTGTACGATGATACTAAAACCCTTTTCCACTAAAAGAGAGGTAGTGTAGTATTTGCACCTATACATTACGACATAAGGTATGGATATGAATTCAGAAACTGCCTTATTGTGACTACAGCGAGAGATGCAAAACTCCATACAAAGTCGCGATGTTTTAAGTAAGCCGGTTTCCTTCTATCTCTAGAGTGGGAAATTAGTAAGCTGATAAGAATGATTAAACATCAAGGTCTATTAGCAATGACATTGTTTTTTTTTACAATTATCTACTTAATTGCTAGTCATTCTGGTTTAATACAGATTTATAATGCTACGTTATTATAGATCAAATACCTACAATTAAAGCAGAAAGTTAGCTTGTCAAGATTGTAGTTCAAAGTCAAGGTTGAATATATTTTTTTACTTAGATTACAAAATAAAACCATACGACAAAGTAACTCGCTGACAACTAGAGTAGAGCTCTAGGAATAACCAATCAATCAACTAGCCTATTGCAGTCCACTGCTAGACATAGGCCTCTCCAAGAAAGAAAAAAAAACTAGAAAAAAAATTCATTAACATAAAAATTTGAGCTTCTGCAAGCAGTTAGCAGCAAAATAACTTCCTGATAGATGCCAGAGAATGTGTTTGAACCATAGCCTTAGAGGCTTTGCATTTTGTAAGAAATGGACAAAAATATGACGATGATCTTCAATCAATGACTGTCTAAATCGTTAACACCACTGTCCCTGGTAAATTCATCTTCAAGCAGTATTGCGAAATGTTAAATGATGTTTAGGTAGGATACAGTAGCTAGTGAAATGAGGGGCTATAAGATTTTCCAACATATCTAGTGTAGAATACCGATTTAAGTTTGCATAGTTATTGCCAGCCACTAACCATTACCTAAAGGCATTAAAAACATAAGCAGAGCTGACTATTTTTTATTCTCAAGTTGAATAGTCGCCTGAAGAAAAGAACGATAATACCTATTACAAGGTCACATTATCTAGAGACATCGCTGGAATGCGAACCTCGCGTCCCGTTCTCCTTTCAACCCCCGCGCTCGCCACGGGCGCATCAGTGATTCGTCCGACGCGACGACGGCGACGCGACGTCATCGACGCCAGGTCTCGAGATAATGTGACCGGGTAGTAGCTGCATGTAAACTGTTGTTGTAACTGAGTTGGAATGATTCTGAGAATTATGCAGTCAAATAGTCGCACAGCTCCATTTTTTCGTCACAAATGTGTTGATAAGATCTTTTCAATTTTACACTAAACTTGTAATCTGAGGAGCTTGGAAAGCGAAAGTTGAATAGTAATCAGATGGAACATAAGTACATGTCATACAAAATAATTTGTGTTCTGATGGCGAATGTGATAAGGTTCTGTTGTGCATAATAATTTCAACTCACGTATGACTTACATTTGTTTGGTAACTGTTTGTTTGTCTACTACAATTTGTACAAAAATGTAGTTCTTAAATAAAATAACGATATAATGCCGCGTAGCCGTAGTGCATGGGCCTTTCGTCCACGAGATTGCGGGTTCGTTTTCTATTAGATTTTAAGCAGGGTTGCAGTTCAAGAACGATGTGGAAGAAAGCAAAATGATGTTTTTCTGTCGAGACCATGCACCGTACTTCCCCCCTTTTAAGGAGTGTGGCTCTTAGAAGGAAAAACATGCGTCGAAAGTTTGTTCTCAAAAGGGTTGTATTAAAGTTAGTTATTTTGTGAGCTACTCATATTTAAAAAACTCGGTTTGCTACCTTTGAACTCAGTTTTGCTTAGGTTTTCATTTCTTGATCTATTAAAATGAAGGATTTTTAAGAAATAAGAAAGTTTCATCAAACTTGGTTTCAAAATACAATTTATCTCAAAAACTAGAAACTAGACCAGGTTCTATAAGAGGTCTAATCTTTTTTTTGAGCTCAGTAAGATGAGGCCTCAAGCTTGTTTTGCACCTAAAGAAAGTTTACACCATTAGGCAACTTACTTCATACCCTAAATTTTAACTTAACCGTGACTCTACTGGCGATTTAAAAAAAACTCGACGTCCTCGGCGAGCAACCAACATTGATTTTTTACTAGTAATTATAATAATATAAGTAGTTACCTAGTACCTATATTATTAGTCAGTGTGGCGAGAAATAAGTTAAGAATATCTAAAATAACTACTATTTCTCATCCCAAAGACCTCTATGGTGCAGTCGGTATATTACATGGCTGCTATCTCGGCAGGTCTCGGGTTCGATTCCCGTTCAATGCAAATCTTTGTGTGCATGAACATGATTGTTTGCATTGATCTGAGTGTTTTCTATGTATAATATGTATGTATTTACAAAAAAAAGTTTTTAAGTATGTTTATCCGTTGTCTAGTACTCATAGTACAAGCTTTGCTTAGTTTGGGACATGATGGCGTTGTGTGAAAGTGTGAGGAATATTGAGGAATATAAATCCCAATCATTTGGTTAAAAAAAGCAATCTTTCTTCTTACAAACCATAGTATATATTTCTCATACATTTACATAAAGTCATTTACTCCCTTCAGCAGACGTACATACTTATAAGCTTCTGAGAAGGCCCATAATTATCGACCACGTTACTGCTCCATACGTCATCACTGGCAACACGCACTGGTCGAACACCTTTGTCTTCAGACACTCCGGCAATGTAGACGAGAAATTACGTTTTAGCTTCCCGAAAGCTGCCCAACCGAGTTGGATTCTACGGGTGACCTCCTTCTCGTAGTTGCACTTACCTACCAGGACTGACTGCACCATTTATAATCATCATCATCAT